>JAWNPU010000090.1:10000000-15000000 GCA_035047325.1 Drosophila vallismaia | reverse complement strand
TATATTAAGGATTTCCTAAACGAAGTAACCCTGGAACAAAGATTCAAGCAAACATTATCGAGGCAGGCCATTCCAAATGTGCTGTCTTACTTATCGTCCCGAGGCTCATCAGTTCATTTTATTCGTTAACGTAGAGAGCAACTGGTTCGCCCTAAAATTTCTTTTCGGAATTTTCTTTCAGATTATGTGCTAAAATTTTCCCGGAATAGAAGTGTCACAAAATCGTTAGTGAATTCTAACAAAATAAAAAAAAAACCAAAAAAAAAATCGGAAGTTCCCAGATAGACTTCTATTCTGACAGTTTTTTTTCGGTTCCGGCTAAATCGTTAATCGACTTTAAGACACAATGGCGGAGAATACCGAATATACAGATGAGGGCGGCGAGTACGAGGATGATGAGAAGCAGTTCATGGATGAGCACCAAATGATGGAGGAGGGGCCCGAGAATGACCTCTTCTCCATGCTGGGCGAGTCGTCCGACGATCCCGAACAGAAGCGCATGTACATGGAGTACTTGGCGCTGATCAAGGAGATCGACTGCCAGAACCGGATCATCCAGGACATCAAGGCCAATGTGATGGACATGTGCGCCAAGCCGTGTAAGACACGAAATGAACTCAGGGAAATCAAACGCTTGAGGATCTGCATGGAGCAGGAGAACATCAAGCTCCACACCATGATGAACAGGGCTGTTCAGTTACAGAACTTTGGAAGTCATCGCCACTACAAGGAACTACCAATGACCACAACCGTGGATGAGGATAATCTATCCCCCTATATGTGTGGCATTGGAGCTTGTCCACAAGGAGGTAGTATTATAATTCCTTTGATTTTGATCATTTGTACTGACTTGTCCCTAGAAAATTCCTTTATAGTGCTCTAGCCAAGAACAATGATTTATTTTCTTAAATTCCAGAAAGTGACTCCGATCCTTGCAACGAAGATGCCAGCTCTGCTAGTTGCGGAGGCGGTGGTGCCCGGGACAATGCCGGTCAGGATGAGAAGCTGATTTGTGCCTTGCAAACAGCCATGAAGAAGATGAAGGGTGCCTGTCCAGAGGACAAGAAAATGATCGAGGAAATCGCTTGCGCTATTATGGGGGCATCCAAGAAGAAGACTACTTGCAGTCCACCCTGCCCGAAGCCCTGTCCACCACCTTGCCCACCACCTTGCCCTGACAGCAGCAGCTCTATGAGTGCTCCATGCCCACCTTGTCCGCCGCCCAAGCAAAAATCTCGCCCGTGTCCCCCACCTCCATGTCCTCCACCTGCCAACAAGTGCGAGTCCATGGAGAAGCTGAAGCGGCGGATCCAGAGCATGCAGTGTTCGGTCAAGAAGTTGCTCCAGGAGGTCAACAACCGTGATGGATCAGAGCCTTGTGGAGGCGGTGGCGACGATGACGAAGATGAGGAGGAAGATCCTTGCGCACGACCTTGCCCAAGGCAGCCGTGTCCCGAAGAACCGGATCCATTGGTCATTTGTGGCGGGAAACGCAACACCAAGGCTGACAAGTACGAAAAAATGAAGGAAAACTATACCCGTCTGCTGACTGAATTTCAGCGCAAAGACTGCCAGATGAAAGAGCTCCAGAAGAGGTAATGGGTTAACCTTATTGATGAATTCTATATAATTGAACATATTTCTATTAGAATGAAGGGGATGTGTGGTTCCTGTCCGTCTAAAGGAGGCGACGGTGATGCCGATGCCGCTGAGCTAAACCTCCTTCGGGCTCGGGTCAACGAGCTGAAGGAGGAACAACTGGAGTTTAAGTGCATCATGAAGGAGCAATCGCAGCAGCTGGAGGACTATCGCAACAAGTACCTCCTGGCCCAGCAAAAAGTAGAGGAGCAGTGCGTCTCCCTTGAGAAACTGAACATGAACAATAAACGCATTGAGCAGCAAATCAACACCGAGGTCAAGGAGATCCGCGCCAAGTTCCAGGAGAAACTCAATGAGCTCCTTCACTTCCCTAAGCTTCTTGAGAACGAACAACTGAAGCTGGCCCAGGTGTGCAAAGAGAAGGACGAAATGCAGACCAAACTTGTAGTGGTTTGCAAGGAGCTGAAGGCCTGCAAGGCCCAAATGGAATCAACGCCTAATGTGGATGTGCGACCCCAGCTGGCCCAGTGTCAAATGGAGCTTACCCAGGCTAGGAACGAAATGGAGGAGTTGCTAAGGCAGCGGGATCTCTTCTGCGAACAGCTGAAGTCCACCCAGGACGATCTAGACACCTTGAGAACCGAATCGGCTAAAATCATTGCCGGAACCAAAGAACGTGCTGAACTTATAAAACAACAGCAACAGGAGCAGATCAACCGTTTGGAGAAGGAGTTGGCCCAATGCCGAGCAACTGCTTCACTGTCTGTCAACGATCGCGAGGCGGTGATCAGAGAGATGCAAGGACAATTGAACACCCTGTCCTACAGCTTTGACGCCGCCCAGAAACAGATCAAGACTCTGCGTAATCATATAGCCTACGTGTCTAATGAGAACTGCTTCCCCGTAAAGTGTTAAACAGAGAACACATCAAAACAATTGGGGAAATCCCCGACAGCACCCTCATCACACATATGTAGGCAGCTCCTTAATGTACCAGTGCGTTAAAGTGTACGAGATGCGTTTAATTTATTACCTCTCATAGAAAACCATTTAAATTTATTTGTTACCCAAAATCCTAGTCAAGCTAATAAAAAATATTAGTCCTTTTCGGTCCCAAAATATAGCTTTCAATGGGGCTGTCACACTTTTTTAATCCAACTAAGATTCTAAAGGCTGTTATGTAAGAAAGAAAAGCTACAACATTACAATGGTTTAGGCTTATCTGATCTACATATTTGAGTAATCACTACGTTGCTTATCTGTCCTCCAACAGAATTAGTCACTTCAAATAAAAGAGATTTGTATTGGCGCTCCATAGGAAACAAATAGATATTGCTTTATTCTGGCTTTTGTGGAGAACAGCTACAAACTGTCATATACTTTGAGAAGGAGCTAAATGGCACACTATATACAAATCTACAGGGATTTGACGGCCAATCTCTTCATTTTGGGTGCGTTCTTCTTGGCCTGTCGCTTCTGCTCCTTCAACTCCCAGCGGCGCTGCTTCTCGGGATCTTCATCAGCCAAAATGCGCTCCTTTTCCTGCTTACGTTTGTCCTCCCGACGTTGGGCAGCAGCCTCGGCACGTGCGGCATGTGTGCTTTTCAAAAACTCTTCCTCCACCCGTTGGCGATTTTTGTCCGACTTGGCTTTGCCCTAAAATATGAATATTAAATACATTTTGTCACCATAATAATAAAGATCAAGGTTAACCCACCTCCTTGGACATGCGATAAGTCTTCAGACGCTCCATTAAATAAAAGATCAACAATAACAATGGTTTAATGGTCTCCATTTCGGCATGCTTCGGCAGGTTGAACCCAGCTAGGAGTACGGCCTTTGTCTCTGGCTGCTTAAGCGTGCCGCTCTCCTCCTGCTGAATAGGCCCGCTGAATTGGTCCGAAATGTGCAGGTAATCGATATAGCTTTGGTATTTGTTAAGTGCAGTAATAACGCGTGACTCGAGTATGGTGGAGGTGGCCTCCGGTATTTCGGAGAGCACTCCAAAGCCATTGGGAACGTTGTAACGATCCTCCGGCTTTCCAACTAAACTACAGAACTTGCTCTGAAATATAGAACTTGATAAGTTTAATCCAGTTTAAGGCTCAAATAAAATGGAATCATACCAAGTCCGTATACTCCTTGAAGACCTTAGTAATCGTCTTCTTACTGCCAACTGCAAATACAAATGCATCCATTACACCTCGTGTTAGTTCGATCTTGATATGAGCCTGATCGAGCTGGGGCCGCATTAGTCCCGCCACCAAGGAAACCAGATCCTGTCGCTTGATCATTTTCAGCTCAACGAGCATGCCCTCGCAGCAGGTCCTGCCAGAGCACCACAGCGTATACAGGCTCTCGCTCTCCTTGATGAGACCAGGGTTCTCGTTCTCAGCCTTGCCATCATCGCCGACCAGAGCAAAATTCTCGTCCAACAAAGCCCGGTGGGTACTGAACCACAACTGAGCCAGCTTGGCGTTTTTGGCCTTTCCCGCGAAGAAGTTGGCAAAGTAGGCCAACAATCCAGCCACCATGAGCATTTCCATCCAATAGGAATCCCAGTGGGTGCGGAAATGAAGTGGAATATTGGGAATATTTAGTTTGGGTTCTGTCTTTTGATCTATTGGTGGATCTTTGGCATCCCCGCCGTCATATCCCTCGAATTCTTCCTCATCCTGGAAATAAATAAATGTATTTATATACTTTTTATTAAAAGGTCGAAGTTCAACGGTGGAAGAGAGAGTTCAAAGTGAAAGCTACAGTTTAAATTATATTGTAAATTATTTATTAGGAACAAAAGCTTGTTTTTAAAGTAAAAAAGAAAAGGTGAAGAAACACCTGTGACGTCAATCAAGGTGAGAAAACTTGCCCGGCAAACACCTGACTTTGGTTTACACAAGCAACCTTACCTGAAAGTGTTCGAACTCATCGTCGTCCTCGACGAGTCCATCCTCCTCGTCGCTGTCGCTTTGTGCTACTTTGCGGGGCTGTTCCGGGTGGTCTTCCTTCCCGTCACCATTAGTGGCTCCCAATCCGGCGGCAGAGGCCTCTGCATTCTTTGCCGCTGGCTCAGTGTAGTAGCTGCCACCCACAAAGTCATCATCGAATTCCGCAAAATCATTATTGTCTTCCTCGAAGTCAGAGTCCGACTCGGATTTGGCGCTGGCAAAGCAGAGTAACGCCAGCAGCAGGAAGGCAAATACTAGTCGCATGTCGATAGATATCTTTAGTGCAATCTAATCGCCTAACTTAAGTTAAAATTTATCTAAAAAGTCCTAAATGTTTCACACTAATTAAAGAAAAAAAAACTAGGTTAGCCTAGAGATGGTCCATTAAACGATAAAAGTAGTGTGACCACAATAGCCGGTCTCGATAAATACACTGAAAAAAATGAATAGTAATATTATATTATTGATGAACTTGTAACTAAAACAATATACAAGTTAATATTCAACAAAAATTAATATGAAATTGATATAAGAGTCAGGAAGTGTTTTTTAAAACGTCCTAAAAAACCGATATTAAAAATAATATCGATAGTTATAGTCGATTTCTTAACACCTCCAGGAGGTAAACACGTTGCACTGGCAAATTATTTTGTTCCAAGTGCTGTTATTAAATAAAACAATTGTTTTAAACAATTGCATAGCCTTTAGAGTAAAAAGAAATGGTGAGTATTTCTCTGGCAAGAAGAAACCATATACAAAATTGGCGATTCATCACCGGAAATGCCACGCACACATGCCGGCTGATGAAACATCCAACTGCACGAGATCATGCAAATCTATGCAAATTTACTTATCCAACACCTTTATGCAGGCTACCACTGAACGCAAGGGCACCTTTAAGGTGGAGTACCTCCAGAAGATAGAGCGGGAAGTACAAGAGCGATGGGAGAAGGAGCGCGTTCACGAAACGGATGCGCCAACGGCACCGAAGAAGCGCCAAGCGGAGAAGTTTTTCGTGACCTTTCCGTTTCCGTACATGAATGGACGCCTTCATTTGGGACACACCTTTTCGCTGTCGAAGGCTGAGTACTCAATGCGGTATCATCGCCTCAAAGGACGCCGGGTCTTGTGGCCCTTTGGCTTCCATTGCACTGGCATGCCCATAAAAGCATGTGCGGACAAACTGACCCGTGAACTGGAACAATTTGGCTATCCACCCAAGTTCCCAGAGGTCCAGGATGAGGCGCCAGCTCCCGTCGAAACCAAATCTGAAGTTCCTAAGGACAAGTCCAAGGGCAAGAAGAGCAAGGCTGTGGCCAAAACTGGTTCAGCAAAGTACCAGTGGCAGATTATGCAGAGTCTCGGCCTGAAGGATGAGGAAATCAAGGATTTCGCCAATGCCGAGCACTGGCTTAACTACTTCCCACCGCTGGCGGTGCAGGATCTCAAGAGGATTGGAGTTCACGTCGATTGGCGGCGTACCTTTATCACAACAGATGCCAATCCCTACTTTGATTCCTTTGTACGCTGGCAGTTCAATCATCTCAAGGAACGTGGAAAGATCATGTACGGCAAGAGGTATACCATTTATTCGCCGAAGGATGGACAGCCTTGCATGGATCACGATCGGTCCTCGGGCGAGGGAGTAGGTCCTCAGGAATACACTCTCATCAAAATGAAGGTTCTTCAAACGCCCAAAGTTTTGAGGTATGTTTTTTCAATCTTTGAAAAAAAGAAAATGTATATTAGACCCCTTTTTTTTTTAGCTCCATAAAGCAGCAAATCTATCTGGTAGCCGCCACCCTTCGACCAGAGACCATGTACGGTCAGACCAACTGTTGGCTGCATCCAGACATCAAGTACATTGCCTGGCAGACCACCAAAAACAACGAAGTATGGATAAGCACTCGGCGGGCGGCTAGAAATATGACCTACCAAGGATTTACGGCTGAGGAGGGCAATATCCAGGTTTTGGCTGAGGTCACTGGTCAGGATCTGCTGGGTGTGCCCTTGTCGGCACCTCTTACATCGCACAAGACCATTTACACCTTGCCCATGTTGAGCATTAAGGAGGATAAGGGAACGGGGGTTGTGACTTCGGTTCCATCGGATTCTCCCGATGATTATGCTGCCCTGGTCGATCTGCAAAAGAAGGAGGCATTCCGCCAGAAGTATGGCCTGAAGGATGAGATGGTGCTTCCCTTTGAGCCCATTCCCATCATCGATGTGCCAACTCTCGGAAAACTGAGTGCCGTCCACGCTTACGAAACCCTAAAAATTCAGTCTCAAAACGACAAAGAAAAGTTGGCCGAGGCCAAGGAGATGTGCTACCTTAAGAGTAAGTTATGCTTTGATTTTGTTTTTATGTTTTATTTATACATTTTGCACATCAAGGTTTCTACGACGGTGTGATGTTGGTTGGTGAATTCGCTGGCCGTAAAATCCAGGATATCAAGAAAGATCTGCAGAAGCAGCTGGTTGACTCCAACGGGGCTGATGTCTACTACGAACCAGAAAAAACCATTATTTCTCGGTCGGCTGACGAGTGTGTGGTGGCTTTATGTAACCAATGGTACCTCAACTATGGAGAGCCCGTGTGGCAGGCACAGGCCACAAAAATCCTACAAGAAATGGAGACCTTCCATGAGGAGGCTCGCAACAATTTCGAGGCCTGCCTGAATTGGCTGCACGAGTACGCCTGCTCGCGTACTTACGGTCTGGGCACCAAGTTGCCCTGGGACGAGCAGTGGTTGATTGAATCCCTCTCCGACTCCACTATCTACATGGCCTTTTATACGGTGGCGCATCTGCTGCAGGGTGGCACTTTCCGAGGAGAGAAGCCAGGTCCATTTGGTAGGTGAAACTTAACAATTAATTGTATTTAATTACTAAAATCCTTTAATTTTCGTTCATAGGAATTAAACCTTCTGACATGACCTCTGAGATCTGGGACTACATCTTCTTTAAGGAAACCCCGCTTCCAAAGAAGACGGCTATTAAACAGGAATACTTGTCCGTACTCCGTAGAGAGTTTGAGTACTGGTACCCCATGGATTTGCGAGTATCTGGCAAGGATCTCATACAAAACCACTTGACCTTCTGTCTCTACAATCATGCTGCCATATGGCCTAACGATAAAACTAAATGGCCCAAGGGAATGCGTGTGAATGGCCACCTGTTGCTCAACTCGGCGAAGATGTCAAAGTCCGATGGAAATTTCCTCACCCTGACCGAGGCCGTTGACAAATTCTCGGCCGATGGCATGCGTCTGTGTTTGGCCGATGCTGGCGACAGTGTCGAGGACGCCAATTTCGTAGAAAGTACTGCCGATGCTGGCATCCTGCGTTTGTATACTTTTATTGAGTGGGTCAAGGAGATGTTGGACACCAGGAGTAGTTTGAGGAAGGGTACAGGCAAGACTTTCAACGATCAGGTCTTCCTCAGCGAACTGAATCTGAAAACACAACAAACTGATGAGAATTACCGGAAAATGCTGTTCAAGGAGGCGCTGAGGAGTGGTTTCTACGAACTCCAGTTGGCCAGAGATAAATATAGGGAGCTTTGCGGTGCTCACGGAATGCATGAGGATCTGGTACTGGAGTTTATCCGCCGGCAGGCTCTCTTGGTGGCTCCCATTTGCCCGCACATGGCCGAGCATGTTTGGGGTTTGCTGGGCAACAAGGACTCCATTGTCCATGCTCGCTGGCCAGAAGTCGGCACTATCAATGAAGTTGACATCATATGCTCAGAATATCTAATGGAGTCTGCCCATACGTTCCGTCTCAACCTTAAGAACTTGCTGCAGGTAAAAGCCAAGGCGGGCAAAGACAAATCCGTGGATAATCAGACAGCAAAACCTAACCGTGGCTTGATTTGGGTGGCCAAAACTTACCCTCCTTGGCAGTGCTGTGTCCTGGACACAATGAGGGAGTTGTTTAACAAATCTCAGGCCCTGCCAGACAACAAAGTTATTGCAGCAACTCTGCAGCAGAAAGCGGAACTTAAGAAGTTCATGAAGCGGGTGATGCCATTTGCTCAAATGATTCGCGAGAAGGTGGAGTCGGGAAAAGGAGTGGCCGCTCTGGCCGTTAATTTGGAGTTTGATGAGCGACAGGTGCTGCTCAATAATTTGGACTACCTCAAAAATACCCTTGATGTGAGTATACATTTTGTAATTTATTTAAATCATCTAAAATATTGGCATTTTCAATTCAGTTGGACTCCTTGGAAATCAAATACACCGATGATCCCTCTGCGCCGGAGAAAACTCGGGAAGAAGTTCGTCCCGGCTCGCCATTCATCAACTACTCTGTGGCTCCGAATGTGAGCGTGGAACTGACGAATCCTGTTGAGCGATCTTCACTCTTCCAGGTCAACACTATTATTTCCGAGGGTGATACCACAAAGTCACTGCGCGAGAAGCTCTCCAAAATCATTGGTCTTAAGACGGACATGGCCAACTTGAAGATCTGGCGCTATGAAGATCCAGCTTTGGGACCTCGGAAGATACCCGAGTTCCAGGACTACAAAGCCGGGAAGGCACTTCTTGGCGATGGAAACTTTGTACTGGATGTAGCAGCCAAGAAAGTTAGTCTGGATCAGGGCGGAAAATTAACCGAAGTGGGAAGAAATCTTATCTATGTGGTGGAGTAATCCAAAAAGCATCACCTGCTAAATAATTTATTCATTAAATGAAACCTAAAAACCTTGTAAAACAACTGTTGGCTATTGAATGTGTAAAGACATAAGCATTTGTCCCATTTACACTATTGAAATTAAAGCGAATTGGTAAAAAATGGTAGAACACTTCCTAGCTCTTTTATTTGAAGAACGACCTTGACTGCTTTTCGGTTATTTGAGTAACCAATGTAACCAAAGTGTGCCAAGCTCAATAGTTTTGTGTGACTTGAATACCAGGCCAAGAAATTCCTCTTTAATATTTTGTACCATGGGTATCTCTGCAAAGCTACCCTAAACTAGGTGAGGAAGATAAGCTTCCCAGCGGGTGGTTGGCTCAATGGGTGGCTATCACTAATCGACGTAATGCTAAGCCCAGTACAGAACTTTCCTATATAAGGCTATACTTTGATTTAAGCGGGAACACTTTGGTTTCTGGTTTTCTTACCATGTTAGCTCTCCAATTGACTTTGTTCCTGGTGCTGCAGTGCAGCCTGTTGGTCCTTGGAGGCGTCTGCCTAATTCCACAACCCATCAAGAGGCACAGATCTTTAAAGGATCAATTGGAAAAAGTGTGGAAGTTCTCACCTCGTCTAGATGGCCGCATTGTGGGTGGTCATCGCATTAACATAACGGATGCCCCCCATCAGGTTTCTCTCCAGACATCGAGTCATATTTGTGGAGGTTCCATTATATCAGAGGAATGGATTCTTACGGCTGCCCATTGCACTTAGTAAGTTAAATTTTTGATCACGTTCTTCAATATATAATTAAATGAAAGCATTTTTTAGTGGTAAAACTGCTGACAGGTTGAAGATTCGCTTGGGAACCTCGGAATTCGCCCGTCATGGAGAACTGCTGCGTGTCCAGAAGATTGTCCAGCACGAAAAGTTCAACTACACCAATGTGGATTTTGATTTCTCTCTGCTTCAACTGCAGCATCCCATCAAGTTTGATGAGACTAAAAAGGCCATTAAATTACCGGAATCACAGATGAAATTCATGGACGGGGAAACCTGCTTTGTGAGCGGTTGGGGCAATACCCAAAACCTTCTCGAGTCCAGGGAATGGCTGCGTCAGGTGGAGGTGCCTCTCGTGAATCAGGAACTATGCAGTGAAAAGTACAAGCAGTACGGCGGCGTCACAGAGCGTATGATATGCGCCGGTTTCTTGGAGGGCGGCAAGGACGCCTGCCAAGGTGACTCTGGAGGTCCAATGGTCAGTGAATCGGGTGAACTGGTGGGCGTGGTTAGCTGGGGTTACGGTTGTGCCAAGCCGGACTATCCGGGAGTTTATTCACGTGTGAGTTTCGCCCGGGACTGGATCAAGGAGCACAGTGGTGTTTAATATTTTGGCAACTTTTGTAACTATTAAGTAAATAAATTGACAATTAAACTTCGATTATAAAATATTCCATAATGTTCTATTTGAAAATAGCGCTGCGCACACGTTGGTGGCTCGAAGACATCCTGCAGGACACGCGACCTCTCTAAATCCTGCACATTCTGCCAGCGCATGTCGCGTTGCTGAAAATGATTTTATTGTTAGTCGAGCTCAGGGATCCAGTTGCCTTGGCAGGAGAAGGAGAAGGGGCATCTATATAGAACATTTGAATTGTTTTCGTTTTTAATTGAGAGGCTTATCAGACTGCTCTATGCATGTGTTATATGCGGCGTATACGCAATTATTAGCATTACGTATACGCAGGGTAACACTTTATAGTTAACATTAAAAACTTGAAATGCATTATTTTGCTGTTGCTGTTGCTGTTGGCTGGACTGCCAGTTTTATTGTGTTTGCTTAGTGATAAATTATAAGGAAAAAATTAACATTAGGACTTGCATAATTCGGATGTACGAGAAGGCCACCGCCATTGGAGTGTCCGATTGTCGCTGTTTGTTAATGGAAATTTTTCGCTGATCACTTGAAGTGGGTTAATAATAATCATGTTATATAGGTATATATAGGTATAGCTGTTTTTCACTGTCACTTTTCACTACATTGTTGTCTACTGTTGTCCTCATGTTGAATAATTTTTAGGTTATATGATTATGAATCCATTTTAGCTGAGCTTTAATTCTTATTTTTTTTAGATTATCTAACATACATGTGATTTCTTGTCCTATTTCCAGAATAACATAAAAATATTTCCCCGAGCCTACCCATAGGTGATTTCATTGCTATATGATCTCCTGGCTCTCAAGACACATACTATATATCATTAACTTTCGGTTGAGTAACATTCTGACCACGTCGAGGGAATTTTTCTTTGTAATACGAGAACCTCGGCGAGTCAGGCAAAGTGCCTTAGCGCCCCACGCCGGCCATTCCAGTTGATTTGCAACCGCGTTTGAGTGACGACGTGCCTTGGCCAGCGACAGCATACTCAGAGTACTCCGTACTCATAAATATATAAAGATGTATGTATGTGGATAAAGGAAGTGCGTGGGAAGTGGGTACGTTGCGTATACGCCACGTTGTCCAGCGACCAACTGTTGAGTTCCCTCGCCGAAGGATTAGGCAACCGATCAACAGCACAGCCGAGCCGAGCAAAGTCACCCTGACAAGGCCTACGAGCTAAACGGAGGGTGGCGAATTCCAAAACGTTTAAGGTTACACTGGGAGAAATTTATATAGAAATTTAAATCTGATGAGGACAAAAAATGGAAACTTCATAAATTTTTAGAATCTATTTTCTTGCTTATAACCAAAATAGTCACAGAATTATTTACAAACCTCTTCAAGATAAACAAAATTAGTTTTTGCATTTTATCAACAAAAACCATTATTCATATATTTCTACCAAATAATATATTTTCTGGCGGTGCATCCTGACTGTTGCTGTTGCTTGTTGCTCGGAAAGAGTTCTCTGAATTTTCCGCAACTGCTTATTCACGGTTATCGAACGTTCGCCGACGACGGGCAAACAAACGTGCGGCACGTTGCCGCTACACGTGAGCCCCCCGGTACAGTGGGTGGAAGTGAGAGAGTCCGAGCCGGAAAGCTCGGCATTCTGTCGCTCTCACACAGGCAGAGGCAAGCGCCGGCGACTACTTGTGGAAGCTTCGCTCGGGCATCTCATGCGACTGCAATGTGAATAATGGCGCGAGTGCCCCACATGTGCCACTGTGTGAGTGGGTGTTTCTCTCAGTGTCTCTGTGGCTCTGTGGCAATTGTGAGGCATGCAAAAATCCAGCTAGCATTCTACTTTGTGCGTTCCAAGCAAGCGGTTCGTTAAGCGGGTCACAGAATACAATTCTGAAAGATACAATATCTCTTCCAAAATAACGTTGCAAATAGCTGGAAATAAAATAAACATAGTACTTACAAGTGATGTTTATAGCAAATTATATTCATTAACAGTGAAAAATACTTCAAAATTAGAAACAGAATTCACTCAAAAAGTGGTTAACTATAGTATTTAAATTGTGAGTGTTATAGCGAGTGAGTGTAAAATAGAAGAATTCTTATTCTCTCCTGTCTCTGATTGCAATTCTCAAAAGCGCAAATTAAGTGTTGACTTTTTTTTATGGCACTTTACGTAAACTTGAATGAAAATAGAAAATGTTAAATAAAATAATTCAAAATAAACAAAAAGAAATAAATGATTGAAACAATAAAGTTTCAGTAATTGAAAAAAGTGAATAAGACGTCGGGTTTGTGCTCAAAACGTAAACACTTTGAAGAAACCCAACAAGTGCTTGCAAAAGATATTGAAAAAATTGGAAAATATTTAAAAACAATTGATTTTAATTATATTCTACATCACTAAGGTACCTAAATATTAAAAAAAAAACCGAGAGGAATACACAAACCGGGTGAGAAAACTTACTTGCAATAATTACCAAAGCCACGACCTAGCACATTTTGCAATTACTTAGCCTCTAAAAAACGCTGCTTCCATTTTACGCTGAAAAATCTAAGCTTAAACGGTAAAAAGCTTTCAAAAGGCGGCAAATTTTAAAATGCTTTTGTATGCTAAAGTAATGCAAAGTTAAAAGGGAATCCCCTTCTTATGTAAATAGCCAAAGAATAGGCTTGTTTCTCATAAGGATGTGCTGTCAAAAACAGGATACGAATTTTTTTTCCTTGAATAGGAGGAGTTTCGAATAAACTGATGGATCAATCAAAGCTTTTGAAAGGCGGTATTTCCCTTCTTGTGGAAATACCGAAAAAAGAGGCTTCTTTCTCATATGAGAAACCATGATCCTTCAATAAAAGGAGTTTTGAATGAACTGATTCATCAATCAAAGCTTTTAAAAGGCACTACATTTTTACATTCTTTCTGTTCCAAAAGAATTGGAAATGGCAAAGGAAATCCCCCGAAAAAGAGGCTTGTTTCTCATAAGAATATGCTGTCAAAAACAGGACAAAAATTATTCATCCTTCGTCTGCCAAATCGGCGGAATTTCGATAGAATGAATCAAATGATGGATCAATCAAATCCCTAGAATTTATTTTCATTGCAAATTTGATTTCGTAAATATGCATTTTTTCCTTTCACACTGAACTCCGTTTCATATGCAAATTTTCTTTGTGGTTCGGTTCTCGCACTCAATGAATTTTCCTTTTTGTTCGAAAGCATTCGCGGTTTTTAGAAAAAGTCTAGTCATGAATTTAACGCGCATATCATTTTGTTTGCTGTTTTTTTTTTCTTATTTTTCTTATTTTGCTGCTTTGGGTTTTATGTAAGTTTTCTGGCTTTGATTTCATAACCAATCAGCGGAAATGGTATTGGGGTTGCTGGAAACTCACCATGAATAGATGTCCAGATAAGAAATGATGGCTGTTGATTGAGTTGTGTAAAACCTATGGAGATGGACCTAATGGGGATGGAGGGAAATTCTATTAAATTCTTTTAGTATTTTTATAAGATTCAAAGTTAATCAGGAGGAAAAATATGAACATAGTCTCTCTATCTTATAGAATCAAAGGTAAAAGGTTAATGATTTATTTAAAAAATTTCTTAACATTAACATTCTCATTTAAACTACTTCTTAGAAACCCCATTAACCTTTTCCTAGCTTTTCTTCGCCATTTTAAATGTCAGCCCAAAAGCTTGCCACACAAATTGAATTCTTTCTGCAGGCCCACATCTGGAGGCTTTTGTTTACAAATATAACCCTAAGTGGGAGGAAAATTGGTTGCCGGAAACGCTTCAAAGTCAGCTAGCTGGAAGCCCTAGAAAACAGGACTTGCTGCTGTGCCATTCTGCGTTCCAATCTATAAATATCGCAGCAGGAGGTCGGTGCATATATTGTTCCAATCTATATGCTCCATTGGGTCCTGGCTGCTTCCACCCGAGCTTTGTCCTCCAACTGTTCTGTTTACACAATCAGCTCGATTTTGATGCCTGCAAGTGAGTCACATGCAGCCACCGGGTGCCGCCTCAGTTGCCAGTTGCCGTTGGCGGGTTACGTGATTGTTGAAGGTTGGATTTGCTACTTTTTCCCACACACACCCTTCAGCAGCATTTCCACCTTTTTCTTTTAAATTTTCGGGGCTGGAAGTTTTCGGGGCTCGTCTTTTTGCCTATTTTTTTATAATTTTTTGGGGGTGTGTTCAAAGCCAGATGGCATATATTTTGGCAGCCCCGCCACGGGACGTAGATTCTTGGTAACACGCTGTCCGGCACGTGTTTGAGGGGTTGGATGTTTTCTGGATTTTAATAGGACTTGATTCGGATTTCATCTGGAATGCACATTGCACTGCCTGAGCCCTTGGCAGTCACATGCACTCCGATTTGGTTTCCGAATGAGTATTTATAGAACGCGTGGGTTTCGATTAAGGCTAGTTCTGGGGCGTGAATTAATTCAGTTATCCAAGAGAGATGTAAGTCTTTATTAATTCCTATTAATTATTTTAATTTAAAAGGACTTTTAGCACTTTTAAGGACACTTTGTTGAACTCAACAACTAATAACTTATAATCTACTTCCAGATTCTGTGTTAACTCACACGAAATATTTGCATGTTTGTAACCAACAATGAGCACTGAGAGGCAGCTCATACATCACATTTGGAATACCAACAGCTTTATAAAGTAATTTTGGTTATGGACTGGTTACTAGCAACTCCTCAGTTGCACAGCGCCTTCTCCTCTTTGGGATACCTGGAGGGTGACACCTATGTGGTTAACCCAAATGCATTATGTAGGCTTTAAAATAACTAAACCCAAAATATGAAATTAATAAATAATAATAAACATTTTTATAGCCATTCTGGAGGAAATCAATTATAAATTAACGTACGAGGATCAAACACTGCGCACCTTTCGACGCGCCATAGGGTTTGGCCAAAATGTGAGATCCGACCTTATACCCCTGCTAGAGAATGCTAAGGACGATGCGGTCCTGGAATCGGTCATCCAAATACTGGTCAACCTCACAGTGCCAGTGGAGTGTCTCTTCTCTGTAGACGTGATGTATCGCACGGATGTGGGAAGACACACGATCTTCGAGCTGAACAAGCTGCTGTACACCAGCAAGGAGGCCTTCACCGATCCGAAGAGCACCAAGAGTGTGGTGGAGTACATGAAACATATCCTGGAATCCGAGCCCAAGCTTTCCCCGCAGAAATGCATTCAGATCAATAATTGCCTACTCCTGCTGAGAAACATCCTTCACATCCCAGAATCCCATACCCATTTTGTGATGCCCATGATGGCATCAAATGGTCCACACGGCATTTCCATGCAGAACACCATCCTCTGGAATCTGTTTATCCAGAGCATTGACAAGTTGCTTCTCTATCTAATGACCTGTCCACAGCGGGCCTTTTGGGGGGTCACTATGGTCCAGTTGATTGCTCTGATTTACAAGGACCAGCATGTCAGTACTCTGCAAAAGCTGCTAAATCTCTGGTTCGAGGCTTCGCTTTCCGACAGCTCGGAGGATAACGAGAGTAATACCTCGCCACCGAAGCAGGAAAGTGGCGATTCCAGTCCCATGCTGACCTCCGACCCCACCTCGGACTCCTCGGACAATGGCAGCAATGGGCGCAGCATGGGCGGCGGCTTGGGAAAAAGAGAGGGCACGGCCGCTACCCTCCAGCAGGTGAGTCGAAAGGGCCAGGAGTACCAGAATGCCATGTCCCGGGTGCCAGCCGATAAGCCGGACAGCTCGGAGGCAGCCAGCGATATAACCAGCGAGCTTCCCGGCTCACCGGAGCAATCGCAACCCGCTGGCGAATCCATGGACGATGGCGACTACGAAGATCCCCAGCGCAGTCTGCGTGATCTGCTCCGGGATGAGGACGACGATGAGGATGAGGTGGGTTTTCCTTAAGGTAACAGAAACCCTCATCCATTGAGTAATTCATTTTCAGGATGAAGTAGACGAAGAGAAGTATATGCGCGTGGAATCCAGTGCAGAGCCACTGAATCTAACACAACAACCCAACCTACAACCAGCTGACAATGTCAACAACACTACCACTAGCGTCTCAACGCCAAGTCCCACTGGCAGCTCGGAGGACGAACCCTTCAAGCCGCCACCGCCACTACCGGTCCGTGCCTCCACCTCGGCCCAGGCTCAAATGCAACAGCTCAATGATGCGGTGTACACCACGCCACACATTTCGGCCGTAAAACTCGGCCAGAAGTCTCCCCATTCTGGACAACTCCAGTTGACTAAGGGCAAGTGCTGTCCCCAGAAGCGGGAGTGTCCCTCCTCGCAGTCGGAGCTCTCGGACTGCGGCTATGGCACTCAGGTTGAGAACCAGGAGTCCATTTCCACCTCCAGCAATGATGACGACTGTCCTCAGGGAAAGCCCCAGCATCAGAAGCCACCTTGCAATACGAAACCCAGAAACAAGCAAAGGACGATCATGTCTCCGCAGGACAAAAAGGAGCTAAGGCGCAAAAAGTTGGTGAAACGCAGCAAAAGTAGTTTGTGAGTAAACTATTAGGGAATATTTTAAACAAAATACTAACTCTTTTTTGATCTTGTTCGATTAGAATTAACATGAAGGGTTTGGTTCAGCACACGCCAACGGATGACGACATTTCCAACCTGCTCAAGGAGTTCACAGTCGACTTTCTGCTCAAAGGATACAACTATTTGGTGGAGGAACTGCATCAGCAACTGCTCTCCAATGCGGTAGGTGGATTTAAAACCAAAAGATGTCAGATGCCATTATGTAACCCATTTTTATTTCATTGCCAAATAATCATGTGAGGCAGAATAAGGTGAAATAAATATTGTTTTGTAAATATATAGTTTTTTAAAAGATTATTTTGCAAACATTTGATTATCAAAGTATAAGCTACTAACCAGAGCTGTTGTTATGGATAATCTTAGTTAGTTTTATCATTTTCATACCCCTCATTTACTTTATCTGCCTCTTTATTAAATACTAAATAGCTTAGATTCTAATATTTTTTTTCAAGAATCCTATTTGTTTCAAAATAACTAAGTATGTTTTGACCCTGTCCCTAGAAGGTTCCTATTGATACATCGCATTTCTTCTGGCTGGTCACGTACTTCCTGAAGTTCGCCGCCCAACTGGAGCTCGACATGGAGCACATTGACACCATCCTGACCTATGACGTCCTGAGCTACTTGACCTACGAGGGCGTGACTTTGTGCGAACAATTGGAGCTAAACGCTCGTCAGGAGGGCAGTGATCTGAAGCCCTACTTGCGGCGGATGCACTTGGTGGTCACGGCTATCCGGGAGTTCCTCCAGGCCATTGAAACGTACAACAAAGTAAACCATTTGGGCGAAGATGACAGAGCCCACTTGAGGCAGTTGCAATTGCAAATCAGCGACATGTCCGATTTGCGATGCCTGTTCGTGCTTTTGTTGAGACGCTTCAATCCCAGCATCCATTCCAAACAGTATCTCCAGGACCTGGTGGTGACCAATCACATACTCCTGCTCATTTTGGATACTTCCGCCAGGATCGACGGAAGCCAAACTGTTCGACTTTCGGAACACATATCACAGTTCGTTACTTTCTTTAAGTCTTATATAAAAATGCATTTAAATTCAAACCTTTTTAGGTTTGCTACCTTGGAGGTCATGCACTATTATGGAATTCTTCTGGAGGACTTTAGCAACAATGGAGAATTTGTCAATGACTGCATCTTCACGATGATGCATCATATTGGCGGTGATTTGGGACAAATTGGAGTTTTGTTTCAACCGATTATACTGAAGACATATTCCCGAATCTGGGAGGCAGACTACGAACTGTGTGATGTAAGTTATCTTTAGAATTTATTAAGTAAGAGGACTTTATTGATTATGATATCTTTCTAGGACTGGTCCGATTTAATCGAGTATGTCATCCACAAGTTTATGAACACTCCACCCAAATCACCACTGACAATACCCACAACTTCTCTAACTGAGATGACCAAAGAACATAATCAGGAGCACACTATTTGGTAAGGACTAAAATAAATCCTGTGACCCATTCTGAAGACTATATCTTAACTTGCCAATAAGCATCCGATCTTTAAGCGGAATACCTTAAGCGATTTCCTAGCAATCTCCATCAATAAAGAATATTATGTTTCCTTTAACTAATTAATCATTGTAATATTTGCAGCTCCTGGTCGCAGGAGGAAATGGACACTCTATATTGGTATTATGTGCAAAGTAAAAAAAACAACGATATAGTGGGGAAAATTGTGAAACTCTTCAGTAATAATGGCAACAAACTAAAAACTAGGATCTCCATTATCCAACAGCTGTTGCAGCAGGTTTGATGAGAAATATTTAATCATAAAATATATATTCGCTAAGAAGTATATTTGCATAATTTTTAAAGGACATAATAACCTTGCTGGAGTATGATGATCTGATGAAATTCGAAGATGCCGAGTACCAGAGAACGCTACTGACCACACCCACTTCAGGGACCACAGAATCGGGAATTGAGTTAAAGGAATGTGCCTTTGGCAAGCCATCAGACGATATTCAGGTAATACATGCTTCTCCATATATTTATCAAAACATTAATATAAATTTGTTTTGCCAATTAGATCCTCTTGGATTTGATCATCAAGGATCACAAGGCACAGCACTTGATGTGGCTGCAAAAATTGCTCCTAGAGTGCTGTTTCATCAAACTAACCCTAAAAGGAGACCTTAAAATCCTGGATAGTGGTCGGGTAATGGAGCCTGTGGCCTATCACTGCATTTGCAAACAGAAATCCATTCCAGTGGTGCAGTGGAACAATGAACAATCCACCACCATGTTGTACCAGCCGTTCGTGTTGCTTCTCCACAAATTGGGAATCCAATTGCCGGCAGATGCTGGCTCCATTTTTGCCAGAATTCCGGACTATTGGACTCCGGCGACCATGTACGGGTTGGCCAAGAAACTGGGACCAATGGACAAACGTGAGTTTTAAGTCAAACCATACCCAAAAGATATGAATAGAAAAAAAGAGTCATGTCAAAGGTGATGTATATACCGTTATCAACAATTTTTGCTACTCTCTCGTTTGTGTGTGAAATTTTGATCATGGGAATAATGAATCGCCCGAAATTCGTAATCCATGCCTTCCATCCATTCTCATGATTGTGTGTCCTTCGGTGTATCTCGATATGCTGCGTGCCTCTCTCCTTTCTCTTCCTCGTTCTGGACTCTTGTAGTGACCCTGAAGTTCGATGCCAGTGACCTGGAAGATGCGGCGAGTCCTTCGCGTTACCACACAGGACCCAGGAACTCCTTGAGTTCAGTGAGCAGTCTGGATGTGGACCTGGGCGAGCCGGAGGACCTGGCCAGCATACCGGAGGTGGACCCGGCTGTGGAGAAAGCCCACGCCCTGGCCTCCACTCCCTCGCCGACCGAGATTTTTGCAGTGCCCAAAACGAAGCATTGTCACTCGATTATCAGGTTAGTCTAGGCAAAATATCCTTTCATTCCTTACCTAGAAATGATGGCGCCACTTACTGCGAGTCTTCTACTGACCTTTCCCTTATTCATTTCTCTGAATTTCATCTTTTATCCGACAGATACACACCCGATCCCACGCCTCCAGTGCCCAACTGGCTCCAATTGGTAATGCGCAGCAAATGCAATCAGCGACCAACCGGTGATCCCAGCGATGGGTGAGTGACTTTTTTGTATCCCCTTCGGTATCCAAATATCCGCAACCTAGCCCCAAAACCCAGGCGAAGACAATGCCTGAAAATCTTCAGATTTATGGCACACGGCAGCTGTTGAGGTTCTCCTAACATATTGTTTACACGACGCTCTCACAAAGCTTTAAAGGAAACACGAAAACCAGCAAGGGAGGTCTATCTTGGGTAGATCCGCTTCCATATACACTTTCAGTTGTAAAGCTTTAACTTGCCAATCCTCCAAAAAAAGGAAAGGAGCTGCTGATTAAGTTTTGATCAAATATAAATATTTTGTAGCATCCGGAATGTTTAAGAAAAATTATAATACCCTCTGCCAGGGTATAACAAACAAAAATAAATATAAAGTAAGCGATTTATGAACTTTTCGGCCCCGCAAAGGCACTCGTACATTTACTTTCGTGTGTTGACAGTTGTTGTCGCCGGAGTTGCGCACCAAATGTCAGCTCCGATTTGGCCATTGTGTCTAACTCTGTTGGCCAGTCTTGGGACTTCCACCAAGAACTGAATGCACCCAAGAAAAAAGTGATAAAACTATTAAAATAAAACAAAACTATATCGTTTAATATTCTTTTATACCAACTAATAGACTAAAGTCCTGCCATAGCCTAAGATTACCATTATTTTCTGTAATCATCTACAATTTGTATCCCAAAATTTTGTGAGTGTACCAAGGCCACTGCTCGCCGATCTGGAGTTTACTATATCTCATCCGTTTTAGCCATGTGTGTCCGTATCATTTTGGTCCGACTCCGTCACCGTCTGCAACTCCACATCCCTCTCCATGTGCTTCTCCCTCGACCCAAGACCCCACACGATCACCCGCTGGTGACTGAGCTGCTCCTGCTATTTCGATTCCAAGTCCAAATCCGATCGCCACTGCATTGGCTGCTGCTCATGTTGAACAGCATTTTGCATTTGGGTTTATGACTTTTTGTATGGCATTTTGTTGTTACACCAAAGCTCATAGATTGACGATAAATAGTCGGACATAGCGATTATAGGATAACGCAAAGTATATTGGCTTTTTCCAAAGAACATGCCTGGGAATTAGCTCGAATGGGTGGGTCCGTCTTAAATTTGGGCATTCAGAAGTAGAAGATTGATTGTACAACATGAATATGAGTAATATTTTTAATTAAAACTAGATCTGTCTCTGAATGGGTAATGCCTTATGGCATAAACTTTCGTTGTCGTATTCCATTGGCATTGATATTGCCAAATTCTTTTGGCTAAAAACTAGCCACTCCCCCGAAAAATCCATAAAAATGTTGCACTTTTTATATAGAATCATTTACACCTCGAACAAGCTGGCCATGTCTGCCAAGAGCTTACTGCCCCGGCGAGCAGCTATCCGACAATCAATGGTATCCATAAGATACATTGGCCTGACCTCTGTCAGCGAACAACAACAAAAGAAAAACAACTACAACTACAACAGGAGCAACACGAAATGAAGTCATCGCGATTAGCACGCGCAGCAGGCAAAAAAATGGAGACAGACAACCGGAGCTGCAGTTGTATCTGTATCTGATGGATAAACTTGAGGACAGTGGCAACAATCGCACCCTACATGCATAAATTGTCGTCGTTGGCGTCGCATATGTATAAACCAAATAGATTATCTACAAAGTGCAGCTGCCTCGTTCCCACAACGAATATAAATCAATCAATTCATTAGGCTTTTAGGGCGAAATCAAAGCAATTGGCCCGAATTAACTTTAATAAATGGCCAGAATAATTGTCCCATTGTTGGCAGTGTAATTAGGAATCTGAGATACTGCAGCGTGTCATTAATCACTTTGAGGAACGTTGACATTTAGCCGGGCTTACAAACATCCTTTTGGCAGAAGCAGCCGCAGCCGCAGCCGCCGACGATCCCATGAGAACTTCCAGCTAACTGAACCAGTTTTAGGCTAAAATTTGCATATATACCTTTTGGTTTTTGTTTTTAATTTGGCCGAGTTGCGTTCTGCTCTTAGATGGCTTGTGAAATATTTTCGCGGATATTTTATTTATGGTTTTTGCTGCACTCCATGGCTCTCTGCTATTGTCAAACAAGTTTTTGTGCTTACAATTTTTTCGTGTGGAAAGTAAAAGTCAAAAGTTACGCGATCTTTTACTCCAACTACGGTCATGGGCTCCCCAGGGGATCCCAAAGTCCGAACCGTGAGGTGCGTAAGTCACATCCAAAATGCAGCCAGCAAGTTCTTTTGTTAGTTGGTGGACAGTCTGCAAAAAAAGGTAACAATAGCCGAGACAACACTGCGAATGAAGTCACATTAATTTACCAATTTGGAAATAAAGTAATTTATGATCTCAGAAAAAGATAGATCAGTCTTTATGTTGAACTAAAATTTAAGAAAGAACTAGTTCGAAAACCATTGAAATCCATAAAATACTTTAAATAGTTGCAAAACACTAAAAATTTGTAGGCAAATTAACACGAGGCGTACAAAAGGCACACTCCATGGCTGGCCTTTATAAATTTTGAAAAAATCTGAAAAAAAACCCAAAGGCGTGGGCGTTGACAAGAGGCAATTTTCCAAAGTAATTTAATTTGACGCCTGGCGAAAATTGAATTTGACATTTTTTCTATGGCTTGTATGCTGGGAGTTGTTGGCAATAGCCAGCCAGCCCACTAGGAAGCCAAAGTCAACAGTTCGAGTTTGAGTTGCACTTTTGAAGTGGCCCGTGGGCTGTGTTTTTCAGCTCTGCAGTTACAATCTGACAGATTGTAGCAAGTTGAAAGCTGCAACACCAACCGCACCGGCAGCAACAACGGCAGCAACATCGGGCAGAAGACTACTAACCATTTTATTTTTTTGCTATGTTGTTTTCCCACCTTCAATTGCCGACCTTCTTTGGGGCTGAATCCGGGTTGGGTTTGGCTTTACTTGTGTTTCTTTAACATTTTGGATTATTGCCACGATCAGTGTTGTTGGGCGTGCTGCTGTTTCGGTTTTTTGTAAAGCAATAAGTGCAACTTGTAGCTGAAGCATGGACACCTTTTGCTCTCTGGTGGAGTGGCCACCACATCAATCAGCCACATAAATCATTTTAATTATTAAATAAACAAGTTCCCCCAAAAAATCCGCACAGGCTTTAATGATTTGCTGAGTCACTCAATTCAGAAACTGCTACTTGGGCGGAAAGTGTGAGAATATATGGGATGGCGTACCAAAGGGTTAATTGGGCAACGATCTCTGTGATATTGCATTGAAATGGGAATGGTTTTTAGTTAAATTTGAACTCTATTTTTTTCTATTTTCAGTGCTACAACCTCTGCAGCAACCGTTGAAGATGAAGGACTGGGAAAATCCTTCACAGCCGGCACCTCCCAATCAGGAAGCTCCTCCATGGGAGCTGTGAACTCCACAACCACGACTTTGGGATGCCTCAGTATGATGAATAGCTATATGGGATCCCAGAACGAGAACAGCAGCAGCCCGGGCGGTGGAGGAACTGTCGCCTCTCTGCCAATGGCTGCACTCATGAGTGCCAAGGCGATGGTCGGCGGAGCAGGAATAACTGACAATGAGGTGGACGTTTCGATGAAGACATCCTTCGAACGATTGGAGACCACCGGGTCGCACTTCTCAAGGGCCAATAACTTGGACCAAGAGTATAGTGCTATGGTGGCTTCTGTCTATGAAAAGGAAAAAGAATTGCTAAAGTACGTAAAATATTCTAGGCACTTTTTAAAATATATTTAAAAAAAAAAAAAACACACGAAAGAGTCTTTCGAGCGAGTCTGATTTGAAACCCCGAAATATATTTCAATGAAGGCGAGGCTCAAGCCAATAAAAGCCAAAGACAAGATATCGACCAAGCTAATTGACAATTAGACAGATTGCGAAAATGGCAAGCGAAGCCTTTGACAGAACGTCATTCCGTCAATCCGCCAAAAAAAACCAAGAAAAGAAGTCAATCTTTGGAAGGAGTCGAAGCTTTTATACCCTTGGTTTGTTTGTCAATTAATTTTTTATTTTTAAGCGAAATAATTTGAACAATTTGTATGTTCCTCTATAATTTCTTAAACCCAAATAATGTGCAGACTTTTCAGAAATACTTCTGGTGGGTTTAAAATTAAAACAACCTTTGTTAGAGAATAAGAAAAGACGAGGGGCGAAAAGGCGACCATGCCTGGCATTGCTGAACAGTGTCTCACATAAATTTATGGCAAGCAATTATTTAATTTCAGCCATTTTCGGCTTTAAATGGAAGGCGGCTGCGAGCATTTTTCCCCATTTTTATTTTTCCTATTTTAGGCAAACGAATGAAATGCGATTTTAATGCAAAGAAGTTAACCTGATGTGTGCTTTTGTATTTTGCAGCAGCGATAATGTTTCAGTGGCTTCAGATTTGACCAGAATGTATGTAAGCGATGAGGATGAAAGACATGAGTTCCGGGTTCCACATTATCACTAAAAATTGACACATAAAAGGATTCCAATTGTACCTTATTCTAGCAAAAAAAAAACACCTCTATAATTAAAAAATATATAGATTTTATTGTAACTATACTAACTATAGGACCTCTTAAACAGCTGAAAAGTATCTTTACCTGATGAAAAAAAAGTGCATTACATAGTTAAATAAATGCAAAAGTTGAAATCGAGGCTCACATAAGATTCTCCCAATGGCATTAATTATATTTAAGGTAATTTAGTCTGTAAACCTACAACATACATGTATAAATGGGCAGTTCCTGGTTGAAATAGTGCAAATATACACACGCAGAAATCTAATTAAATTAGTGTATAGAAATGAATTTGTATTATATCCAGCATCCATCTGTATATCTTTATCCCTAATTATAAGTTATGTTCGATAGTAATAAAGCTTTCTCTGTAGTCGAAGCCACAAATCTTTGTCTCTGACTTATTGTAAATCCAAGACTTATTTTAAACCCCAAGCCGAATGTGAATAATGTGCAGCAAATTGGCGGTGCCATAAGATTAACGGTCTTTGGCGAAGCGAATTAAGGTCATCTTGTTACGGGGGGTCACCGGATTATCGAGGGGGAAACTTCACGCACGACCCGGCTAAACAGTAGCCGCCAGAACTGAGAAACAATTGCAGCAAATAAATATTAAAATAGGCAAAAAAGTAAAAGAAAAAAACATATAAACAATCACATATCCGCGCTTGGTCTGGCCCATACATAAATGGCAAAACATGGCTAAAACAATTACCAAAATGCGACGGGCGCACCAACAACAGTCGGGCTCGTACAAGAAATAATAATAATAATTGTGGCCAATTGCTGCTTAGTTGGCCAGTTAATTGCAACATGGCCAGACGACTCAAGTCCACTCCCGACCAACGCTCGATGGCCAAGAGTTCTTAACTTGGCCGGCCGCTCATGTGGCCACAAATCACAGAATGGCGAATGGTAAGTGATTCACTTTTCAGGCTGGGAACCAGTTCCGTTTTAGCCAAAAGCTTACTTCCTTATTAGCCGACTTGCTATTTCCTATATCTCATTGTTTATAATTTTCATAGGATAACTTATAAATTATATACAGATTAGCATAATTTAGTGTTGGTTTATTTATGTTTGAAAACTATTATGGTTTTGTCTATGCCAGATTCTCCCTACACTTCTGGTTCCAAAGAGCTTCTCATAAATTTCCCATTACTGGTACCCCCGACGACGTGTTTACATTTGTTGTGAGCCTGGTGACGGGCTGGCTCTGAGTCTTGGCCAACATGGCCCAGTGCTATGGCTGCGGCTTTTAGCCAAGATCGTCGGCGGCTATGCAATTACCAAGACAAGCAGCTAATTTTATTTGCTGTAAACGTGCGCCCCAATCTGGTGGCCATATTACTTAGGTTTTTGGCGTTGTTGTTCTTGGCGAGTTTGTGGGAATTATTCGATGACTTTTGGCCGAAAAAGAGGCTTAAACATTGCGTGTCTGAGCCACATTAAGCACCTTTGACAGCTCGCCGCCGCCACCGCAGCCGATGCCGATGCCGATGCCGTCACTCGTCAATTGACTTGTCAGCACCCAAAGTGAGAAAAGACATTACGCGGGGTGGTCTTTTCAGATTAAAGACCGCAAAAGAGTGCTAATGTATTGGGAATAAGTGGAAAAAGATTCAAATCGAACCGGAAATCGAGCCGCATTCGATTTGAAAGTGAAGAGAAGCGCACATAATAGAAGCGATTGTCAAAGAGCCGCGCAGATTAAATAGCATAACCCACAAATAGCTAAACGATCGCGAAACTTGTTCATTTGAAAGTTGAGTTCAAGTTCAGAAATGGCAAACACAACAGCATCAGCCATGGTAACAACAGGTTGCTATAATTTATAAATCACATAAAGCCATTATCCGACAAACACAAATAGTTGTCAACAGACAAGAAAAAGCGCCAAGAAAGTTCAAATATTATTTTGGGGAGGATGAGATGCTCTTATGCGAGATTTGATGAGAAATTATTTGAATGGATACAAAATTGCAAAAATATCCTAAAAAACTTAAACAAAAAGATGAGAAAATGAGTTTTTGAAAACCCAAAATATCCATTTTTTAAACAGTTTTATTCGAATATCTGAGCTAATTCGTATCCGATTTTAAAACGGAATGCCATTTTCAAATCAATTTTTGTCGATTTTTGAAAAAAATCATGATGGTACCCCTTTCAAAATTTTGAAAAATGGACTTAATATTTTTTGTTTAATTTCTAAGATTCTTTGATGCAGATCGAAGCAGACTGAAGCCCTGTTTCATGAATGGTATTTCGGTTCTAAATTGAATAAAATATACGTTATCAAATGTTTAAAAAAAGTCAGTTTTTGTATCTTTTGAGTACTATCTAAATATCGTCAATTGTATATATTATATAGCTATCGTAAATATATATCTATGATTACGATGGACAGCAAACAAAGTCCGAATTCTTAAAGGGTAAATGGTGCTTCCTAAAATAAAATAACCCTAAATACAACACAGAATTTATCCTCTTAAGACATTTTCATTCATTATTTCTTCTATTTTCAGGATCCTAGCAGAAATGGAAATTTTCTGTGACGAACCCGTGGCCTTCAGCAGATCTTAGGTGCTCCTCAGGTAATTCCAGGGTGATACAGTATCCAGTGGCCTACGAAACAATGAGGCAGCAATCTTTGTGGTGAACCTGACAACGAAATCCTGCCGCTGTTCTGGGGAAAAAGCATTTCAGGATCAGTTTAGTCTAATTTACAATAATCTATAATGTTAATCTTATAATAGTCTTTTCTTTTAAGCAATTTAGTTTATTAAGGATTAAATTTATAAGATAGTTAAAATTTAGAATGTTTAAGAAAATGTACAAAATAATAAAGTTTGATTAAAAGAAATTAAAGTGAAGTTTTTATTTAACCACTAAAGGGAACTAAGGGAAAAAAGGGAAAAGTAGATTGAAGAATAGATTATAGTCTGCGTTTTGGGTCAAGATAATATAGATAATCTTAAATATTTAGATTTTGGCTAGAATATGGACCAAAATATGCCATGAGCCTGGGTTACTCATAATTTTTGTATGGAAAAGAATATTAATCCTCAAGATATTTGCAGAGCCTCAGAATCCAACGGATATAACTTGAATTAGATATGGAACTAATTAATTGAACCTGACATTTAACGGAAAGGGTATTTAATCTTCGGCATCGCACAAAGTTGGCTTCCATTTCAAATAGCATATTCAACATATTTCTCCCAAAACAAATGATCATCTTCAAAGCTTAGTCAATAATGGTTTTGATCTTTAATGGGACAATGGGACAAAGCAGACCGCATAACTTCGATCGACTTAGGCATAGGCATGTGCAAATATACGGTCAAAACTAAATTTATGTAATGGGGAAATGCAAAGCATTTAGATAACTTTTGGCCAGACCCCAAAACCGATACAGATAGAGTACTTCAGACGTGGTATTTCAAGCACCCGAAAAAGTCGTGTCAAGACAAAGTGCAATAATTCACACTCACTTTCGGGTTTGACGGTTTATAGGTGGAACTAACCAGAAAAGCCACCAAAAAAAAAAAAAGACAACAGAAAATTGTAGAAAAAATCGTATATTCAGACAAAAAGCAAGAGCAGAATCGACAGGCTGGACATGCCCAGACACTATTCCACTTATAGACTCCCGATCCACTCGGGTCGAGTGATTATGAAACTTTACATGCACACACTCGGCTGACACTTTATATAGTTTATGACTTGATAAACTCTCTCAGAAACCATTGTCCAAATAAAGTTATAAGCATGAACAGAAAATTAAATTGAATTTATGATTTGTTTGAGCGAACATTTGAAATATGAAATGTTGGAGCAATTTTTGCATTGCCACCGGCATCAATTTTCAGGTTTGGGATTTATAGTTCAATTTGATCATGATTTATCCAAATGCCCATAAATAATAACCATGATTAGGTGGCCAGGGAGTGGCCTCTGGCCAAGACTCTAATCGATGGCGGACCAAAAATTTAATTAGTCGCAACTCCAAAGGCCATAGACAGGTGCTTCGAGATGACAATCGCTCGCTTATTTGCATACAATTCTAAATTCTGTTTTATTTTTCGCCTCTGTGCAGTTTTTTCCTCTATTATTTAAGCCGCATCATCAAAAGTTAGCCGAGATTCAAACCTGAACCTGAAACGAAGCTTCGGCTGAGCCTTCGTTTCTTCGGCAACTCAGAGACTCACAGATCGGTGGCTACTTCTACTTGGCGTTGCATAAAAATTGGTTCAGTGGAGCAAACGCCTTCAAACCGAAAACATCGTGAAAACCCCGATAAAATGTGAGTTGCGGAAAGTGAAGTGCAAGCAAGGATCATTGTTTGATATCCTGTTTATGATGTGAATTTTATCAACTGTGTATCAACTTAATATAAAAAAAATAATTTTGAAAAAAACCTATCCTTCCAGCCACTGCGTATACTTAATATTTGGAATACATATTTTAGTCGGATACAACAGATATTAAATTCTAAACAAAAGTGAAGGTAAGAGACCCCCGGTAAGCCAGTTTCTGGCATAAATTTAGTCATCGGATTATAAACTCAATTTCGCACGAAAGTTATTTAAGCAAGCAATCAAAAAGACATGAAATAAATAAAAGAATTTATTGTTTACGAGACAAATTTTTCGTTTCTTTAAAATTTTTATGATTTGTCCTTTCGTCAGAGGTTCTAAAACTTTATTTGGTATCTACTTGAACAAAATAATAGAACTTATTGTTTATGAAAGTGTTTATTTATGGATTTTTAGCAAGATAAGCTAAATGTCACGTATGGCATAAAAATTCTTAAAAGGTTTTTTAGATAAGCACCATAAATAGTCGCAGAAATTTTTGTGGAAATGTCACCAACTTTTTATTTATGATTATTATTTTTTTGCTGATCTAATGCTTAGGTTTATTTTTTTTCAAATAAGAGAACTTTCTAAAACTAAATGTCAGAAATTGCATAAATGGACTCTATGGGATTTTAACATGAATAAAAACAAGCTGCGGTTTTATAAATATTCATACCAGTTTCATCAGGTTTTTGGGTATTTTGTTAAATCTCTAGGATTGCGGAAGTATAAACAATACTAATTGTGTTAAAAAATAAAAAGAAGCAAGCGTGCATTTGGAATTTCTGGGGAATCACGAGATGGGAACAAAGTTAATCTGATTTGCTTGTCGAGTTGACAATTACAAATGTCTTTTATTACGGATTGCTTTGATTTTGATTCGATTTGATTGGAATTGGTAATTGAAATTTCCAGGGAATTGCGCTTTAATCAGCCTGACAGACGTCACACGGTGGCAGACAGACTAATTTGCATATTAATTTTAATTGAGTGAACAGCGACCGGCAGGAGACATCCATCGAATAAAGTTCAATCGGATTGAAATTGAAAATGTCAGGCCCCCAGCCTCGAAACGAAATCGAAACTGAATTGAAAATAGAGCCATTGGCATTGCAGCTGCCCTGGGTATGTGGTAGGTCCGAAAAAAGAAACCACGAAAAGAATTAATTTGAATACAATGCCAGTACAGATTGTTCAAACAAATGTGGTTACCGATAAGTGTTTTGGTAGCCAAGCGACTTCAACTCAACAAGTTTGTTGCCTAAGTCTTTTGATTGATGGACTACCAAAAGTTTTATTTATGGCGCATCATTCCTCTCTCATTTCTTTCTGTTTACTTTTTGTGTTTTTAGTAGATCATAAAAACTCCACCTTTCAAAGCTTCCGCCTGTCGCCTGACAAGCTTGGCAAATTGTTACACACTATCCATTCAATGTCATTGGCAAAAAAAGCAACTGGGCGAAACCAAACCAAAGCAACTAACAAAAAAATTCGCAAATCCCAAATAGTATTCCATCATCCAATTTGCATATGCAAATTTCATTCCCACGACTTTTAATTACAGCCAAAAAAATTGGCAACCAAAGAGAAGAAAATGGAAACGCTTGCAGCGAAGACAGCTTCACATCTATCTATGTTTGTATCTGAATCTAAAATTGAATGATATACTTCTTAATGCTAGATGGTCAAGGCTAGAACGTAGTGCGTGATGCTATATGTTGTCCAAAATTTATTACCAATTAAGGTGACTTTTTAGTGGTTTTATTAAGCTGCGAGCTCAATAAAATTGAAAGTGAGGAAACTAGTATTATTACATACGATTTACTGTCAGCAACTTTTCATTTGGGTAAAAAGTCTGACGTTAAGTAAAAAAATAAATAAAATGTATTATTCGTACAACCTACATAAATCTCAGGTAATTACAGCCATTAGCGTATACAAAGTTCTACTAAGGCAGAGCCATTTTTCATTACCTGTTTATGATTAACCTTTTCTTTTGCACATCTCTTTGGGCCATTTTAATTAACGTTATTAGCGAATCCATCAAACAAGGCTAATTAATGAAGCAAAGTGAATTAAAATCAGACTCAAGACGATGTCGTTTATTGGAATTAATTCCGATGTGTCATAATTAAGTCAAAGCCCTGACAATAACCCCCCACGGGGAAATTGGAGCAGGTGAACATGGAATTGAAATTCGATTTAATGTTAAATCGAAGTTTATTTTCTTGCATTTGTTCTGGGTGAGGCACAAGCCAAGACATAAGAGTCTAGGCTGCACCCAGAAATGCGTACAAATCCGTTGACATTTTGCCAGACAACCTTACAAGACACCCCAGTCAGAACTGGCTGCCTCTGGAGTCAAAAAGCACGACAGCTACACAGGACAGGCCCTGAGACAGACAATTACTAATTGAGTTTCCCTCCCCCTCGAGACCAAACATTAATTACACTCAGCCAAAGGTAGCTGAGGTTGTGGGGATATGGAGTGGCCGTCTAAGATCCCAACCTTAGAGTTCATTAGGAAAGGGCGTCGCCCAGTTGGGCTTTCGGTTGTGTAAGCCTTGTGTCTTCGCTGGCTAAATGTTCAATTTACAAATTAACCAAAGCAAGCGATTTGGTTCAAAGTTCAAACACAACGGCAGCTGGAAAACAAACAATTGTTGTGAAATACCTGCAAAGTGAATCAAATATCGAAATCGCATCGAAATCGAAAACTGAAAACAAACAATAACAAGGGCAACACGGACCAACGAATTAATTGAAAGTATTTAATATCGTCTAACAAACTGAAAAAGTGTAATTGAAAACAAAAACTCGAAGAAGGCAAAGCTTGAGCTTAAAAATTGATTGAGCCCAGCGGGTGATTGGGTAAGAAGATTGGAAAATGTCGGAAAGGTTCCCACCCACCGACTGACCTCAAGCTAATAAACATTTTGATGAATATCTTGTCTTCTTTATTTTTACCCCAAAATTTTCTTTTTCCACAAGGTTAAGCTGGATTGTTACCAATTCCTTATATACCATATATTTCCCAACTAAATTTTGGCCAAACTTCATCATGGATTATGTAACAATCCAATTGAAGATCCAAACTCAATCTGATCTTTTGTTTCTGACTATTTTTTCGCCCGAGGCGTCATCGTTGGTCAGTCAAAAGTTCAAATTGGCAAATTATTGATTGTGGGCCGGGTTCAGATCGGGTTGAGTTACACAAGTTAGTCAGGCAGACAGCCAGTCAGTCAGTCAGTCAGTCGGTCAGTCACTCAGTCAGTCACGCATATGCCTTTCGATTTCGATTTCAGCGAATCAAAATCTCTTTTTCGATTTCTTAATATGCGAGTACTCGTAGTACTATGCAAATTGATCTCTGCAGTTACTTGAGCCGAAATTTGCATTTCCCAGACAAAGTTCGTGATATGTCAGCGGGCGTTAGAATGTACTGGAGGTCAAAACCGCCTCCCAAGCCGCCCCTTTCGAAAAGTATGTGTTCGGTAGTTGACACTTTTGAAGGAACTTGGCAATTAGCAGAACCATTCAAAATAAATCATCCAATGTCGCTGGCATTTCTGGTGAATTTCTTGTTGCTTTGTATTATTTTTTCAGTCCGTTTTAATTGCTTTATCAAAATGCCAAGACCAAAGTGAATGCCTGCCCACAAAACGAATGACTGAAGCAACGAATTTGATTCGAAAACAAGTTGAATCTGCAAAATCTTTTGTTTTGCTTATCTTCTCAACTCATTAATACAAGTAGTTCTAACTCACTGTTTCACTAATCACTAAATCTTAATAGTTTTGCATTAAATAGATTTTTTCCAGTTGCTGTTGGCGCCTGTTCTGGCTTCTAAAAACATTTTTTATCTGAATTCATATATATTATTTGTAGCACACACTTGTTGCTATGTTTTCATACTTCCATGTTTCAATTTTATCCTCTGTTTTCGGTATCCAGGTCAAGTCGGCTGTCATTTAATGCAAATTATTGGACAATGTTGCGCTCTGCATCTTGAGCTTGTTCCACTACAAATTGCGTTTTGCTTTCAATGTGGTCCAAGCTAACGCACATGTGGGCGTGGCCCGAACTCTAAGACGTAGCATTTGATTAGAATTTTGTTTCGTAAATGCCATAAAATGCTTGTGCCGAAGCTGTAAGCTAATGCCGCGAAGTTTACCTTGAACCATGGACTAAGAAGTATAATATAATCTAAGAATCGTAAAACTAGTTAAAATACATTTAATAATAGGATTAAATACAAAAAGTAAAAGGTAACATCCGAAAAATAAAAGAACCAGTGAGTTTGATACTACCAATAACTATACTCTTTATTGTTGTAAAAACAATACTGCTGTCTAATTAACCGTCTGTTTTGATTAACAATTAACATACCTTTTAATTGCTTCTTGTTACCATTTCTGACCCAAATCATTACAGCCAACAATTGTTGCAACTTTAATAATTGTTTTGCTTGATGAACTTTCTAACTGCCAATGGATCTGTTTTTATTATTTCAATGATTGCTATAATTAAAATTCTTGTATTTCATTTGAAAATAACAATTGGTAATCTATTTTTTGGTCCAATTCTATGTTCTAGTATCTAACACTTGGGTGCTGCCAAGAAATATTTTGTTATAATTAGTCTCACTCGGACACCCACCTTAATTGCCGAATAAATTTTAAGCCAAGAACCGTGAGTGATTAAATAAATTAGCATTGGCCAGAACAAGATAGACCCACACCGATCCGATCTGCGATAGATGTTGCAACTTGCCGCGTCAACTAGCAACCTGCAACCTGTAACAACGACATCAATTAGCGGCGTTTTAAGTGCGTTCCACATTTGGCGTGAAAAAAGCTAAAAAGCGCAAGAGGAAAATGCGTCGAGAAACGCCTCGAGTCAATCAATTTTCTGTGAACTACACAGGCAAAAAATGATTCAAATTAAAAGGAATTTAAAATACTGCAGTCGGTAGTAACTGGGCCTTTTAATCATGGACATTTTTTCTCTGTGCTTTAACCAGTACAAGGAGGCCCGAACTCCCAGCTCGGGCCTGGTCAAGATTGCGTGGCCAGATTGAAAGCCATTTGGAAAGGCAACGCTCAAGTTACGCGCCGGCAACTTACGCAAATTTCGAGGCCTGTCCTCCGTCCCCGAAAGTGCCCCGCTCGACAACCTCGAATCCTGGGATCTGCGATCTCCCCTAAGGCCCGAATGTCCAAGCCACTAACAGCCGCCTCATCAGAGGGAGATATACTCGGCGACACACCCTAATCGGGCCATGTCTTCGGGTCCGAATCTCGGATTTTCAGCCTCAAAGTCTCAGTCCGTTTTGGAGCCACAGACTCGGGGAGCTGGTCTGGAGTTTCAAAGATTTTTTAATTGAAATCTGCAATGGTCTGGTCTGACTGTCTGGCAGACAACTAGTTTACGCATTTGAAAGTGCTGGTAATTAAAAACTTGTCGTTCGATTTGATAACTTTTTTTTGGATTACCCTTAAACGATTTGGGCAGACTCTTTTTATGGAGTGGTTTGATGGCCTCAAAAACATAATTGCCTTTTTTATTTTTATGTGTAATAAAGCTAGAAATGTCAGGCATCAATTTAAATATTCGATGGGACTTTTATATATTAGGATGTCAGTATTAGGTGCTTGGGGTGAAGGTGTAGTTAAAAATACAACTTCAGTTCCTTTCACATTAAGTTTCTGAGTCAGTCAACGTGTCGTATACGCAACATTTGCCATAATATGTCTGGACAAGCTCATTTACGATGTAACTGTTTGGCTGAAGGATGTTCGACAGAATGATTTATGCTTGTTGTCTATACCTCCTTTACCTCATAAATAAATTAGGCAATCCGCATTGCTGGCCCTGCTCCATCAACTAGAGATTATTAAGTAGCGATGGCAATTGATACCAGTTTATCAAACCAGTTTAAATGCAAAACCCAAACAAAACGCCCCTCGGCTAATCCGAAAAACCCACAAAAATCCAAAAAGGGGCAAAAAAAATAAATATTCCCAGACACATAGATTGAAACAAGAAAATTACACAACTCTCCAGAGAGGAGGAGGTTATGACGTGACATCCTGGCTGCCGTATCGCTAGAAATTTAATATGCAACGCATTGATTAGGTTTTATGGCCGCAACTTCTTAGCCTTTGGCTCTTGGCCAAAAGTGAGTGGAAAAAATTCAATTTCTTGCCAGAGCAAAAGGATTTTAATTAAGCAATTGGCAAACATTTTAATTTCCGTTGTCGAAAAAAAAACAGCACGCATTTCGGTTAATGCGAAATTGTGATGCAATATCTCCCGAAATGTGCCACGCAAAAGTTATCAACAAATCAAGCCGGCTCTGAGCTGCATTGACACAGTTTTCTCGCACACCGCCCCCTCGCCATTTCCCGACAGTGGAAAATCCACAGAAAATTTATAGAGCGCATTCGGTTTGAAGGAAAAATAAAAGCCAGGCCCAAAGCGAGGTGCGTGAGTCGTTCAATCAATGCAATTCATTCATTGAGTTTGAAGTGGCCAGCAACACGCTAGTTGACGTTTTGCCTCTTGGCCAAATGCCTTTCAAGTCCAGTGGTGTTGTGAAAGGGGCTAGAAAAAATATAAGCCTTTATTTGGAAAACAAAACTTAGATTCTGTAGTTGTTATTTTTTAATTACTGAAATTTTCGATACATAAAAAATACTTTTGTGTACACCCCTTTTCCGGCTTTTGGTTTTGCGGATATTTATGTTCAATAAAACCAAAACTCGGCACACGCTGCCAGCTTAGACAAAAAATGCGTTTACAAAGTATGCAAAAAAAAAAGATTGAGCTCATGCAAAAAAACTTGGTTAAAAAAAGTACCGCATAAAAGTCAATGGCCAGTAAAAAGTTGCGTATAGACGCAGTTTATTGATTTATTATCTTGCATATAGCGGATAATTTATTACAAATCTATTTGGAGCTGGATCCCGAGATAAGGGGATAAAAGCCTATGGGGCTTTGTGCGAGCCACACGATTTAAGCACCCGCGGCGGTAGATAAACAAAAGAATTAGGCAACAAACTTGAAGCGTTAGGATAGGAATTGAAAAACTAGAAGAAGTATTTAATTGGTTATTAATTTTCTAATTAATAGTATCAATAATGTATTGTCTGAATAAAGTATTTAAATAACCAACCCAATAACGACCCCCTTAACACTACATAAATACCAGCATTATTATCTCCCTTGTTAATGACTTAATTAAACGCCTTTTATGTAAACAACGGCAAGTGCAGAAAAAACAACAATTCGATGCATGATCTGAGCCCGCAACTGCCACCAAAGTAACGCCCACGCAGCAATAAACAACAACAACAAAAATAAAACAAAAGCAATCATAACAACAACAATGACCACACGCCACTCGACTGCCAACTTCTCACGCCCCCTTAAGCCCCCTCGTTTTTTTCTTAGCCATGGCCCCTGAATTTGAACCTGCTGCCAGTTAAAGTGGCAACTTCTGTTGTACCACTACATAGAGAGAAAAAACTATAGACTTTCTATACAAAAAATATACTAAAATAATACGATTTTATTATGACAAGCCAAAGAATGGTATCAACCAAAATAAATGGTATTACCTTCTTTGATCTATTAATATTTTAAGTAAAAGTGATTTGTTTCTGTGTAGTATTACTCTTGCTGAGGTGTATACTTGATAAATATCATTTAGCTGCCCGACTTGCTTTTGGCTTTTGTTTATTGCGCCCAAGAAGATTGATAATGGAAAATAAAAAGGAAGGCTTGTGTTAATAGGACGAATGAATATAAATATCCAATTTAAGGCGATGATTTAACTTAATTGGCTGGCAGTGGCGATTTATAGTGGATAGACTCCGCGTGATTTGGAGATTTTCTGTTTCCGATCCGCTAATTAGCTTGCGCCTGGCCACCGCCTTGGGCAATGATCCGAGCATGAAATATCACGCCAATTACAGTAGCGATTGCTGTTCGATCCAGCAGGTAACTTCCAGCCGTAACCAGTTGGTGGTTCACTCGGCTCACTGATTTAATTAAATCAATTAAAACCGAAAAATTTAGGCTTTGGGAGTTTCAAGTAGCGGGAAGGTATCTCTATCCACCTATTGAAACAATTACTTTTTTTGAAATGATTAGTAATATTTTTAAACGCTTGAATGAATCAAGTGTCTAAAAATTCATATTATAAACATGAATTTCATTAATAAACTAATACACCCTGTAGCATTTAAAGAGTATTTGCCGTTGAGTGATTTTTCATCAATTATGTTTACGACTTGGGCGTCTCATTAAACATTTATCGATTGATCGATTTGATTGAGCGGTTATATGATGTCACTCTGGCAATTACATGTGTGGACATTAGCTGGTAACTCGTTTTTCCGTCTTTCATTTGCAGATGTCCAGCAAGATCCATGAAGTCGGTTTTCTAGGCCTGTCGTTTCTTTTGACGTTGATCCGACTGGACGGGATTGGAGCGGTGGGCTATCACTACGACCGGCCAACGAGACCCACGGCACCTTCCGGACCAGGGCCCAATATTTACTCGGGTCACCAGTTCAGCGCCCTGCCCACAATACATCCGCTGCCACCGATCCCAGCACTGCCGCCACTGCCCACAGCCCGGGTTCCTATTCCTCGGAGTCGCCCCACAGCGCCGGCTGCCAGTATTGTCAGCCAGTATCTGGCACCTAAAGTAGCGCCAGTGGTTTCCACATATATTCCACCTTCAGTAGTATCTCCCATTGCCTCGATCAGTTTCCACGGAAATCCCACTTTGAAGCCGGTTTACGGACCACCGCCTCCACGTCCGCCAATCCCCACGGCTATCACTCCCATTGTGGTGGCACCCACGGGACCTTCTCCTCTGGTGCCCGAAGGCGGAAATCTGCGCATACCCTTTGGAAAGCAGGCTCTGATCTCGCCCGGAGAGTCCTACATAGCCAACGGCAGGCAACTGAAGCAATACGCCGTGATCGAGATTATAGACAACGATATTGACGAGACACCGGCGCCCTTCCTATCGGGCAGCAGCTTCTTCGACCGATTTGGAGCCCATGTGGGTTCTCCGACTGCTAACGGAATCCAACTGGATTCGCGAGCAAATGCCCTGCTTCTCGAGCAACAGCAACTGGCCATACAGCCGAGATCGGGAGCCCAGCCATCAGCCGGAGGAGATGCCATAGCCCTGGGCTCCGGAGGACTGGGTTTTGTCCGCCTGCCTAATGGTAATGTCTACCTCGGATCGGGATCCCTGGGCTACATCAGTGGACAGCAGCGTGTGGCCTCTGTTCTTGATGCTCGCACTCGATCGGAGTCCACCTCGGATGCTCTGCACTTCGGCCATGGTCCCTTGGGCGGAGCGGACAACCTGCTTAGATTTTAGTAGAAGGGCACCCAGCCACCTTCTTACCCACACACTCACAGCCACTCACCAGAACACACATCGAAATACACATCTATCTTTAAAAATATGTATATTATGCTGTAAATATGTAATTAAAAAGTGGAGAACAACAACCATATTGTTTTGTCTAGATTATAAGTCTGCTTAAACTATTTGAAGTTTTTGTATATTTGTCCTATTGAAAACATTGAACCTTGATCAAATAAAGACGACTAATGAAAAAGAAAAAGTGTTTTTTTTATACGTTAAGTGGGAGGGAGGGAAAATAGAATGTTTATTTAACTTGTTTTTGGTACGAAACTTTCACAAAATGCTTACATTTATAAAATTTGATTTTATGTAGAATATATTCTATTTATTTACTTGCCAGTTTATATACTCTTTAGATAAGTATTCTTTAATTTAATCTCAAGGCAAGAATTTTAAGGCGCAAGCTTTTTGCGTCGCCAATAAGTATGCTACATTTTTCATAACGCAGGTGTAAAAAATACCGAATGCAAAGTATACTAAAAGCGCGGGAAATTATAAATGGAAGATAGTTTCCTGTTATCAAACTAAAACTTAAAATCGCATTTTTGAATACAAGCTATTCTAAAATTCAAGTAGTTATCAGCTATTCGTATTCTATCAAACAGATTTTATTTATTGCTTTATGGTTATTTGATTGCCTAATTGACTCCAATTGTTTACATTTTGAATAAAATTGATCGTTTTGTTTATTTTTAACTCTGTAAACATTTGTAGTTTGCACAAAATTTGCATGCCTAGGGAACTATTTGTACTATCTCGAGAATACACATGAAGAAATCTTGCATGGCAATGCTAAATCGTTGTTTAAATAGAAGGCAAACACTCCGCCGCCGGCTGTTTGCCATTAGGTAATTATAATTATTCATGCGCAGTATTCAAATGGGCTGCTGAGTCTGGAACGTGCCGGGATTTAGCACTACGGTTTTAGTGTTGTTTCGGTTTCATCATCTAGTTTGGATTCGCACTAGGGAGCGGTCTATCTGCGCGGGGGTCGCAACATGTGCCCGGCGTCTATATATATTATATATACATAATATATATATATATATATTTTCTTTAGAAAAAAAGGGAAGATCGTGAGGGGCAAAGGCAAAGGCAAATGCAAAGTCGTTTCCGAACTGCGCAGTTTTTAAAGATCTATTTTTTTTGTTGGACTTGTTTGCCGGTTTCTTGAGATACACACATTCGCAAGTTGATCTTTTGTTTATGTTATATGTATTTATTTTTTCGATAACTGGGACACGCGCTGCTGGGGCCACTGGACTAGCTAACTAAAAAGCCGGCCGGTATTTCCAGCTGTCTATAATCCCCGCCCCTCGCACTTAATTGGAACGCCAAACAAAAAAATCACCTAGTTCAATAAACTGCCGAAAGTAATTTTAAACTGACTCAAGGTGAAGTGGAAAGTATTCTCTATCACACGCGTTCTAGCCGCCTTCCTCAAGGTTCAGTTACCGATAAAGAAAGTCGATTTTGATTCGCACATGTGCTGCCAAATTTTCAACTTTTAAACATAATTATCTGATTTAAAATTTACGAATTTTCCAAACAGTATATATGTAGTTTTGAATTTGAAAAGCTATACAAAAATCAATCACAGCTTGGGTTGCAATTTTGAAAAGTTTCGTTTCGTTAAATGCAGTTTATCTTTTTTAAAAGTATTTTAAATCTTCCAAAGTTCTTTTGATGTATTCTTTAATTTAAATAAATTGTAATCACTTTTAATCAGAAATTAAAATACTTATCATTGCCTTTAAAAACTAAAAAAAAATCTATTAAGCTTAAAAACATTTTAAGCCCAATTCTGCCAAACAAATTTAGCCTTCTGAGTAAGTTTAGTCATTTATATTATTTAAATTACCTCATAATTGCAGCCAAATATATGCAATTACTCATTGAAAATTAAAAAGCTAGTATAGAATATTTCTATAGCAATGCAAATTATTACTAATTTGTAATTCTAGAAGTGTTCAAAGTCTTCAAAGCTCAAACCCTCTTAAATAAAGTGTTAATGCGTTTTAGATTTCTTGTTAAATATTATAAAACATTATTTTTATTGCTTTTTACTTAACGTCTAAACATTTAGGAAATACAAAGTCAATATGACCGAAAGAACTAAACGAATTGGAAGAACTAAGAACTTAGCGTCTAGTTAATGGAGTGGACATGGCTAATAATGATGCAACTAACTTATAAGATCAGGGTGCTTGCTTTTTTTTGGTTAATTAAGAACTAAGCGATTTTGGCAGTTGCTGCTTGGTAGGTGATTGAAGCCTGACTCGGATTACAGTTCCAGCTGGAACTGTTCCTGGTCCTCGATCTTCAAGGACTCGGTCTTCTTCACCAGTTCCGTGGGCACAGGAACACACTTCCGGAAGGGGGTGCGAGGCGTGCCCCTCAGCAGGCAGCTGGGCACGTTCGAGGGCGGAGTTTGACTCAGCGGAGAACCACGCAGATTCTTCATGAAAGCCCTCTCGTATATCAGCTTAGTGCCTGGAATTATAGATAAGTTGGGGAATACATTTATTAGTCAAGGTGTCTCCAAATTGCATCAGAATCGAATATAAAAAACTCAAAGTTCCCGCTGATAAGACAGCTGTTTAAATATTTTTTTTGTTTACTATGCAGGAATTTTTGTGATAGTGAGTCACGACAAAAGTCCGCTACCACATGTGTGCTTGGAGGTGACTACTTTCTTATTTTGGTTATCATGAAGGTGTCTGATTCAGAAGAACGTCTAGCTTTCATCAGCCAGAAAAGATAAAACATCTTCATAACTCACTGGTTGACTAAGTTATTGGAATTCTCTTTCAGAAACTTACCTCCAGGAGTGGTGGAGTACAGAGTTCCTCCAGGTGTGGAAGAGTAGACCTCCGGCATGTGGATGGGGTCCGAGATGATAATCTTCCGGGTCATCATGGGCAGAGCCTGGGTGATGGCTTGACGGGCAGTAGGAGATGCAGACATCTTGATGGTTTGATTGATTGATTGAGTGGTTGGTTTAGTTGGAAAACTTTCCGTTGGCTTGTAAGCACTTGATTGGTTTTTGTTTTTTTATTGTTTACACAAACTGCGTTGTTTGGTTTTAGGTTTTTATCAGCCACTGAACAAGTTGCTGAGCTCCTGAGACTTCCTAACCGTTGACTGTTCGCTAAGCGAATGTTGGTTGAACTCAGAAACCGCTGGCTATTTATACCCCTCACTCTCTAGCGCTCCATAGCCGATATGCGCGCTCTCTTTCTATATATATTCCCCTCCGATTTGCTCTCTTTTTCACTCGCGTGATGTTTTTGCTTGGTAGACGGTTGTTTTCTGTTTTTATCTGGTGTATTTTCTGCGTTTCAGTTTATGACAAACCGGGTGATTATATTGTGTTTTTGTTTTATTCTAATAAACCTCTTTATTTTTGTTGCCTCAGTCTGTTGCACACCTTTAAGACGTTTCTAGCAAGAGTGAGAGAGGGCGTTGGGGCCCCAGAGAAAGAGATAGGCTATCTTGAGGGGCTTCTCGCCTTGAGCTCTTGTTTATCTTTAACCATTTGTTATTATTTAATGCATGGCAATATAATTGGTAAACAAGTTAGCCATCGATACTAAAACAGCAATCGCATTCATTTCTTAAAACCGCTTCTTATCGATCTTGCATGGGAATTTGCATGACTCAGGTGTGGGATGTGGGACGTTCTAGGAGATGTTATCACAATGGGTCTCCCTATCTTTAGTATAAAAGTCAGTTCCGCTGAATTTCGGGAAGTAGGTTTTATTTTTCACTCCTCAGCTCTGAAATTCGATTAATTAGCATTTAATGGACACGTTGCCGGCAAATGTTGACGTAGGTTTCGATCGCTTTTCGTATGCATGTTCTGTACTCAGACAGCAGGCTAATAAACAGTGAGGGAATTGGCAAGTATTTGAAGACTTCTAGACACCCCGTAACAGTGCTAGTTTTTATTAATATTACTTAATAAAATTCATCAGTTTTACTTAAGATTTAAAGAGGATCATAGACCTTTTCGTTCTAAAGAAAGTAATTCTGTTTCCTACTTTTTAATATACCAATTTATTCTTTTAGTTATCTTGTTCACGCGGCTTCCGCTGCATAATGTACAGACCACCTTCCGCCCAACCGACCGAACGGCGATGCCATTTATTGTACGGCTAAAATCGCGGGAAGAGATCAGAGAGAGGAAAGTGTAATTTATTCAACGAGAAAGAACATTATCTTTTAAATGTTATTTGAACTACGTAAATTGCTTAAACCTTTGCACTTCTTTTGAAGTTTTTTATTTTATTACCAACATCGTAAACTATATTAGCCCCGGAAATCCCATCAGTCCCTTTAATTACTGGGTGAAAAATAGCAACGGCACGAGCGGTTTGGCTGTGCGGGGGCGATGTTGACGGTTTTTAATCGCTTGGGGGACGCATGTAAATAGTGCTAAGGAACTTTTGCTTACGTCGACACCCAACGATCCGACGTAATTCGCTTTTTGGCCACCGGCCACTCAGAATCTGAGAGATCTGGGAGGAGGGATTCATGTAAAGGTGCCTCGTGTGTTGACCCATTACGATCTGTTCATGTGGGACAATAGAGATGGCGCCCACTTGGATTTCTGCACAAGGTCAGCAGCATAAGCGTGCTAAAATTTATGGTTAAGCAGAAAAAAATCTTCGGACCTTGACTCTATATTTAAAATCTGTTTATTTTCGTGGGTGGAGGGAAAATTTTCACCTAGGAAAAGCATGACCCACAAACATCAATTACAGCTATGCGGCGCGGATATAATCTATGTAAGTTAAGTGCCAGCTGACCCCCAAAACCGTAAACAATGGAGCTCTGGGTTCTAGCAACACGGAGAGCCCGGCGGAATATTGTTTATTTGCCGTGTCATCTAGCACGTAGTCCACAGCATAAAGACGCCCTACGTGCGTACGGCGGGAGATACTTTATGTAGGTATTATGTTTTTATATTTGAAGAGACCCAGAGAGACCGGCTTGTCCATTAGGGCTTATCAACCCTCCAAGAACCAGTTCGGATTTCGCTTTCGTTTTCACGAGGAATCTACATAAATTGTACCTGCGCAGAGAGAGAGTAGCATATATTGCCGGTGAAAGAGACAGCAGGAAGTTTTCTTATTGCGTTGCAGCCAAAAGTGAAAATGCGTCTTGAGACTTTTTTAGCCGGTTGTCTAAGCCCAGAGGGGTGACATTCTTTCCATCCGACGGGGGTCAGGTAGTATAAAATCGGAATTCATCGGAAATCTTTTTGGTTTCGGGATGGCTGATGAAATTGCACCATCCGGTTACGCGCTAGGTGAATAGATTTCGGGGGTTCGGATCTATTTCTAAACGAGTCTGAGATAGTTGTGAATGAGCTAGACAACATCAAGATGTTTTTGTTATTTTCTGCCTCAATGAACTGGGAGAAATAGGTAGGCTATGGAAACCTCAACCTCAACATGATAAACATCATTAATTATTAGTTATACTTCCAGTATATAACTAAGGAACAACAACTCTGTGTGGGTATTAAACTTAATCTAGCTAATATACTCTTAAAAGAAGAGCATTTTTTAACCCAAACAACATCCCCCATTTCGACTGACGTCGATGACCCACATTTTCAGAATACGAATGAGAATCACAGACGCCGTCGTCGCGTTGGCCAAAAAAATCAAATCATTCATTTGACTTTGTTTATGCACAAAATATGAAAAAGGTAAACATAAAATAAACAAATCGAAAACAAGTTGTCTATATTAAAAAGCATGTGCTTTTTTGAATCGTAGATAAGGGGAAGTACCAGAGACTGAACTGCATAGATAAGGATAAACCTCCGATGGAATGAGACTGCTTGACGCTAAGTCATTGTCCCGTCCCATTTTCGAGTCTTCAATCTTCTTTGGAAGTCGCGTAATTTGCGTCTTACATTACATCAGCCAATACAAAATATGAGTGGACTTTCTCGAGGATGTTTTACTGGGAGGGTGGGTATTTCCCTAGACATCTACCCCTCAAACACCTTTTCTTTCGTTTCTCCCAAAAAAAAGGAAAAGAAAGTTCAATAGCCTCTGATAAGCCTCTGTTTTGCGACAGCCACAGACAAAATTTATTTTATTCGAGAAAAAATATATATATAAAAACCATGTGATGCTTTGAATGCTCTATTTTAAAAAGACATTGAGGAAAATAGACTTTTGTTTTTAATTTATATTTATTAGATATTAAAGTCCTATAAATATGAATTTACAAAATCAAAAAGATACTACGTATTTGACAGACACAAAAACTCAGAAAAGGAAAGCACTTAAAGATAGCGTAAGGGAAATTAAAATTGGGCTTTATGAAAAGAATATTCTCTCGATCGATAACGATCTTTCCGTCCATATCCTTTACTCTCCGCTGCCATTATTTTTTTTATGTATCATCCATATATATCAATAATTCATGTGGAAAGAGTTAATGGAAAAATGGAATTTATTTAGCGATCTGTTCCGAAACCTTCTCAACGATCAACGAACTAGACCCAAGATGACCGGAGGTCCCCGAACTTTGGAGTCTGTTTTATTTTTATTCATTTAAATGTTTTCTTTTGAAGATGTCTAGTCCATGCCCTTATAAAACCTGTCCAACATTGTGTCATTGACGCTCCCGAATATCCAGCGTTGTCGTCTATTCTTTCGCTCACAAGTATTCACATATACTTTGGCATCACCATCCTCGACGAAGGCCTCCATGCACTTTTTTCCACTTGGTCCATGGACCAGCCACATATTTTTCCTATCATAGTACCAGAACTGATTGCCACCCTGCCCGTGACATTGCCACATCCATACGGTGGCGTTCGCAGTACTATCCTGGACATCCAGACACATAGGTTCGTCCCCGTTTCGCAGGTCTCGATCATGAGAGAGTTTCCAGTTCTGATTCGATTGCGGATGAGTTCGATTTTCGGCGCAGCTAAACAGTCCTATACTATCAAAGTATTGCCTGCCCATTGAGTCCAGGCAATAGATAGGATACGCCATGTTTTGAATGGCCCCGAAGGCATAGGCAGGCGGCTCAATAGGGGGATATTTTTCAAGGAAATCGGGCGCCACTTCGGTCATAAACCAATGGAAGCTCTTGCATTTCAATCGCTCCCGGACTCCCTTCTGGCGGGTGAGATCTCCAGCATCCACATTTTCGTACGTTCCCGGATCTCGTTCGTACAGATAGTTCTTGTATTCGTCCATCCAAACTTCCGCCACGCGTTTGTGATTCTAAATATAATAAATATATAATATTATTTTAAAGCTGTTGAGATCATTTTGGTTAGTAATAAGCATACCCTTGCTACGAAGTTGCCTTCTCTGGGACTGGGTCTTGCGTCCATGGGTCCTCGGAAGATGTGGGCCACCCGAGAGCAGGGCACATCCAGCAGCATGCCTCCACACATCCAGATCTTGAAACTCAGTTCGTACTGTTCTCCGCCCCAGATGTCCAATTCATCGTCGTAGCCACCCAAATCCCAAAAGAAATCCGTGTTGATGGCAAATAGGCCGCCCATCATGACAGGACTGCGGAAAGGCAGGGTTTTGTCTATGGAATCATCAGGTAACACCGGCAGTTGCTTGTAAAACATTTTCCAATCGAAGCCCCCACGAGCTCCATCCTGAAAGCCTCCATTGTAGGAAAGAGTCGCATGATCAATTGTATCAATCATTGGACAGGTGCATATTTTTTTATTGATAGCAATGGGCTCGAGCAAAGGTGGAAGCTAAATGATAATGATAAAACGTAAGAAACTAATTCAATTAATTGCTTTCTAGCAAGTCTCACCCAATTGTAGTTGGCTTCGATGTGGGAGTCAAAAAAGACCATAACATCTCCCACGGCAACTTTGGCTCCAGCTATTCTGGCACCAATTAGACCTCGTCGTTCCGGGTTTCTCACAATGTCCACCAGCCCGGGAAAATGGATGCTCACGTAGTCGTCCAGTTGGTGTTTTAATGACTCCCAATCGCTGCCATCGTCAACCAGAACGATTTGTTTCAGCAACTCCGGCGGAGTACGATTTACTACACTATGGATTGAACGGAGCAAGGTGCTGAAGTATTCATTGAAGAAAATAAAAATCACGCTGACATTCGGAAGCTTCGCAAGATATTTTCGGGTTTTGCAGCTGAAATAGATATGTATTCGAATAGGATACAAGATTGCGTTGGGCTATTGGTAAAAACGAAACTCATATTAAGGCCAGTGCAATACTCACGCGTCATTCCGCACATCCGGCAAGGATCGATTGACTGAAATTCTATCAGATAAGAGGCCGTTGAAACCATTCTTCCGGTATAGCTCCGTCTCCATCTCCTTGTCATCCGGATTCTCGATTTCCGCCGACCTGCCCTGCTCACCCAAACCCGAACGTTTCTTGTCCGCCTCCATGGCAGCGTAATCGTGCCAGTCCTTACGCTCTCCTTCCGGCTCCGGCAACCTGAAGCCCACCCCTGGACGGACCTCGCTTTCCGCACTCTTTCGCACTGATTTGCGATCCTGGAACGGCGGGCGCGCGGCTTTACGGGTCGGGTGTATATCCGCAGCCCGGAAAACTGGGGTTACGGGATCTCCGTTAGGATCAAGATTGGCTTCGGGGTCGACCGGAGATGGTCGCAACCGCTTTTCAACAATTACAGTGGTGACCAAAGAAATGACGATGATGGAAACAACGAGGAACACCACCTTGCGTACCAGACGCTTTACATATCTCTTTTTCATGGCCATGCGAACGTCTTGCCGGCGGAGGTCCAATTTGGAGACTGGTGGCATTGCTGTGCGACGTTGGAGCTCCTACCCGTCTGCCACCTGGCGACACATGGCAAAAATAATGCATTAATGTAATTGATGCCCCTGCTGCGCCGCACAGGTGGAAATTCGGTTCAAAGATAAGAGACATCAATGGATAGTTTTCGACAAGAACACGCTTCTCCACTATCAATCAGTTTGGAATACTCCCGGTGACGTGTAAAAAGCGGTTACCGCACTTACCTGAGCAAAATACAATACAAAAATAGTCAAATAAACGAACTGGCTGACTGGAGATTCAAATTATAGAAGCGCGCGTCACGGTGGCGACAGCTACAGGTCAAGTTAAGAAGTAACCAAACATACTCCATGTGTGTAAACACTTGTATTTATTTAAACTCGTAAAAAAGAAAGATATAATTCATTAAAAAGTATTTAGCCATTTATAAATACTCTATATGGTATTATGTGAAGTATATTTTTTGTATAAATTCTATTTCTTAGCATTAAAAAAAAAAAAGTACCCTAAACAGTCTCATTAAATTCATTTAATATCTAAAAACCGATAAAGGAAGTTTCTTCATTAGATCATTATTAAATTAGCAATAATATTAGGGAAAAAATTGTTCGTTTTCATTAATTTTCTAAATTAAGAGCAATTTAATTAGACATAAAATATTTTATAATCGTTGCAATTCCCCAAAGTAATTTAATTAGTCTAATTAGTTGCTTTAATTTCAAGCTTTGTGAGCTTTCCAAAATTCCACTTTTGATGTTTGCTGTACTTTTTGCAGGACTTGGCCGCAACTATTCCTTGTTGCATTTTCTTGGACCAAACTGCTTCTAGACAGATATACCACGGGCTTAGCTGGAGCCACTGCATCTTGCTATTGTAAATCCAGTACTGGTTCCCCCCAAGGCTATGACATCGATATAGCCAAACAGAGATGTTCTTCTTTACTCCCTGTACTTCCACACAATCATTAGTTTGTTGAAGTCGGATTTCGTGGTTAGTGGTTAGGTCCCAATTCTGATTATAGCCCGGATGCGTAAGATTTCCCAAGCAGCGTGAGACAACCAAAGGCGTATATCCATAGCGATTTTTGGCATGTATGCATAGATTTGGAAAACCAACACTTTGAATGGATCCGCTGGCCAATGGCGGGGGCTCAATGGGTGGAAATTTCTCAAGAACATCCTCAGCCACATTGTGCATGTACCAATCGAAGGACTCGCAGCGCAACTCTTTTCGCAAAACTTTACGTCGTGTAAGGTGTCCTGCATCGGTCTTCTCGTAGGATTCGAGATTTCTGGCATAAACATACTTTTTATAGTCATCCATCCAGATCTCAGCCACACGTTTAAAGTTCTATAAGTTTACTATTAATTCTATAAAAGTTACAATAATAATAAATAAACTCACCCTAAGAAGAAAATTATACTTCCTTGGTCTATCCTTTGCCAACATAGCTCCCCGGGAGATGTGACCAACTCGGGAACAGGGAACATGGAGCAGCATGCCTCCACACATCCAGACTTTGAAGCTTAGCTCAAACTGCTCGCCACCCCAGATGTCCAGATCATCGTCAAAAGCACCCAATCCCCAAAAATAGATCTTGTCAATGACCACTGCCCCTACCACCAAAGGGGTACGAAATGGATTACATCCATCGCCGATATCGCCGTTAATAGTTGGTAAATGCTTAATCTGTAATCCCCAATCGAATGCCGAACGATAAACCACTTTATTATAACCGTACGCGAGGGTTTTTGAGGATATTGTGTCAAAAATGGGACTGGTAACAATATAAGGATGTATCATAACTGGCTCAAGGAGAGGTGGGAGCTGAAATGAAGTTTTACTGTCCATATAGTAGGAAGATATTTAATTATTATATACACACCCAATTGTAACCAACTTCGATATGGGAATCAAGAAATATCAACACCTGACCGGTGGCATTCACGGCTCCCTTAAGCCTGGCTTTGATTAGACCTTGTCTGGTTTTAATTCGTATTAACTCCGTGATGTTTGGAAAGTTCTGAACCAAATAATTATCCAAATTTTCTCCCAAATTCTTTAAGTTGCTGGCATCATCGACGAGAATAACCTGCTGCAATAGTTCGGCAGGACTACGGTTAACGATGCTATGGATCGATCTTAGAAGAACGCTTAAATGCTCGTTGTGAAAGACTATAATGACGGAAACATTTGGCAAATTCTGCGTATAATTACGATTCTTGCAACTAAAGAATGTCCATTTGATTTATTTTTCTAAAAAACGAATATATATGTCTCACCAATCTGGTCGGGCATCAGGAAGCGAACGGTTTAAAGCAATACGGTCCGAAAGGAGTCCGTTAAAACCATGTAATCCTTGGATATCTTCCTCGATTTGTGCATCCTTAGGATCAATCAATTTAGATGGCATTCCCTGCTCCCCCAAACCAATTCGCAATGAATCTTCTTTCATTGCCTTATAATTATGCCAATCCTTGCGATGACCTTTTGCAAAAGGCAGTATAAAAACATCATTTCGTAGGACTTTTATGATATTCAAATTCCTTTGAGATAATACTGAATTTCTTGGGGCTATAGTCGTTGACAGGATTTTCGTTTGGGCGGCTTTTAAAGGTCTTAAGTTTCGTGGAGCAATAGAATCCACTATTCGTTTGTGTATCCGACTCCCCAAAAAGACGGTGGAAATTAATGATATAAAAAGAACAGCCAATAAAAGTCGTGTAAGTAGTCTTATATCGGCATTCATTTTTTTAAACTTTTTGATTAAAAACCCTATCGACTATATCCTAATGACTAAAAGAAAGTTTATTTTCCAGGCCTACTTTTGATCTTTTTAAAATAAAAAATGGGTAAAATAAATCAATTATTTTAAAATAGTTTTATTTTCTCATTGTTAAGAGCTCAAGAACAAATATGGGATAAACAAATTTTTGACGCAATCATATATTTTTTAAAACTAAAAAGCTTAATCCGTTTTTCAAATTATTGCCTAAAAAGTTCTATCGAACAGACAAAGAGAGTGTCTTCGCACTATCGATCAAACATGTCATCAAACATAATATCGTTATCGATCTTTTGGCGGGAGGTGTGCACACTTTTAGCTGCAAAACACAAACGCATGAGTTTTTTTTTTAATTATCACTTAAACTGACTGATTCGGTGATAAAAACAATATGGATCTTAACGACGCCGTGTTAACCTGTGCGGTGAACATGCAGTGGACTAATTCGGTAGGAGTTACAGGCCGGAAACTAGCCTACAAGACTGCTACCTTGCGTTTGGTGCGAAACGATCTTCGGGAATTGTTTGTGGAGGTGACGCCGGAAAAATTAAAGCCTCTGAAATTTAAACTGAAGGATCTTATGGTCCACAAAAAATTCATGTCCGAGGGCAAGGCCACATTCAACTTTAAGGCTGAAAACTGTACGCTGTATATATCAAATGCCCCACCTGGTACTCTCATGTTCTTCCTGCGCACAATCTTTATAAAAATGAATGGAAACGAAGGACCTCAGCCGGACGATGCAACTCTCCAGAAGAAACTGAGAGAGCACCTGATGTCCGGAAAGCCCAGCAGCTTCGAAGACGTCTCACCAGTAACAACGGCCGAGATGATTTTGGCGCGAAAAAAAGCGGGTTTGATGTCCAAGTCGTCCGCAACAACTCCATCGCCGCTGGCAGCCAAAAAGAGACGTTTCGATGATATAAAGGAGGATAGGGACAAAGGCAGTCTACCGGCGGCTAAAAAGCTCTACCAAACAACCACCGATGAGTCTCTAAAGTTGAACGAGGAACAAATGGATGTGCTGCGTGCTTGCACTTCCGGCAAAAATGTATTTTTTACAGGTTCCGCTGGTACAGGCAAGAGTTTCTTGCTTAGGAGAATTATATCAGCTCTTCCCCCCGAAGGAACTGTGGCCACTGCCTCCACGGGTGTGGCAGCTTGTCTAATTGGTGGCACAACTCTGCACGCTTTTGCGGGCATTGGCGGCGGCGATGCCACCATGAAAAGGTGCCTAGAACTGGCCTCTAGGCCGGTTAGTGCCCAAACCTGGAGGAAGTGCAAGCGTTTGATCATCGACGAGATCTCAATGGTGGATGGGCAGTTCTTTGAGGTTGGTACTTTTGATATTAACACGGAAAATAAACTTATCTAATTTTATTCTAAATTAATTTACAAACCCTCTAGAAAATCGAAGCAGTTGCCCGTCACATTCGCCGCAACGATCGTCCTTTTGGTGGCATTCAGTTGATTTTGTGCGGTGATTTCCTGCAACTACCACCGGTTATAAAAAGTGAATTCGGAGCAGCAGCCAATGTCACACCACAGCAAAGATTTTGCTTCCAGTCAAGCGCTTGGGAAACGTGCATCCAGTGTGTTTACGAACTGAAGCAAGTCCATCGTCAATCGGATCCTGAATTTGTCAAGATACTGAATCACCTCCGGATTGGTCACGTTAACGAATCCATAACCACTCGCCTGGCAGCAACGTCTAAGCAGAAAATAGAGGGTAATGGCATCCTAGCTACTCAACTTTGTTCGCACACCAACGATGCCAACTCCATAAATGAATCTAAACTGGAGAATCTTGGAGGCGACAAGGTTCTATTTAAGGCCGATGATTCCGATCCCAGTATGTCCAAACAACTGGATCAACAGATTCAGGCTCCCTCCCAATTGTACCTAAAAGTTAACGCGCAAGTGATGCTTCTCAAGAACATTAATATATCCAATGGGCTGGTGAACGGTGCAAGAGGAGTGGTCGTTAGGATGGAAAAGGATCTGCCTGTGGTACGGTTCAAAAACAACCAGGAACATATTTGCAAGCATGAGAAATGGATCATTAAAACGCCCACTGGAGGACTGATTACCCGGCGGCAGGTTCCTTTAAAATTGGCGTGGGCGTTCTCCATCCACAAGAGTCAGGGACTGACTCTGGATTGCGTAGAAATGTCTTTGTCCAAAGTGTTTGAGGCTGGGCAAGCTTATGTGGCTCTGTCGCGAGCAAAATCCCTGCAATCCATTCGTATACTAGATTTCGATTCCAAGCAGGTCTGGGCCAATCCGCAGGTCTTGCAGTTTTACAAAGGATTCCGTCGTAAGCTTATCGACACAACAATGATTCCTTTGGGTCCCAAAAATAAGGATAAGAAACCCGGCGATGGCAAAGCAGGAAGTAGTGCTTTGGCCAAGCTCAAAAAAAGTCTTATGAACAAACCTCTGGTCTCAATTAGCTAATTCAATCAACTAATTTAAGGATTGTACTATAAACTAAGGCGAAATTAAAATTAATTTCTGGGAAGAATCTGATTTATAGCGAGTATACAAAATTTTCCTAAATACTTTCTAATAACTTAGTGGAATTGTCTTGACTAACTATAAACAAAGTATTAACCCAAACACAAATTTTACAAAAAAAAAAGCTTCATTTACTGAAACAAATCTTTTGGTAACTGGTACCTTTTAAAAAAACAATGCCTTGAAAGTAAAACCAATCATCGAAATTGACCTTAGAATATTATAAACCTAAATTATGTAAGGTTTCACGACTATATATTTAGAATAGATCAATTTTTATAATTTGCAACTAAATACACACCTATTCTTTTATAAAGCGAAACCATTTCCATTTCAAAATATCAATCTACCAACTTCTTGGATTTACCATTTTGGGGCGTGTATATTTTTCATAACGGATAATGGAACTAAAAACATCTCAAACGACCGGCTGGCTCGACGAGAACACAGAATGAAGGGGCGCGACCTAGTGGGCCTCCTCTTTCATGCCACTGCCCACAGGTCCATGGCGACGCTCCCAGATAAGGCGGTGCTTCTGCTTCATGTAGGCGGTCTTGGCATTGCCGTATCCTCCCAAATCGCCATCTGGAAGTGAATAAATAGGTATTATCAGGTATGGGATCCTAACAAATACCTCAGCAATACGTACACTTAATGAACCAATTCTCAGTGGCTTTGTCGTATTGTTCCAACAGCGGCTTGCACTTGACGATGTGATCAGGAGCCTCGTAGAGGGTGCAGTCCTCGAAACGCTGGCGCAGAATGTTCACAATCTCGCTGTCCACCATGCGATCCCGGCGGAACTGCTGGTCGGCCTCAAAACGACAAACAGCGTCGTCCGTGTAGCACTGGTCAATGGTCGGTACACGGCGGAATTTCTGATGGTACCAATTGTACTTGGCCTGGTTCGGCTCCACAATGCTCTCTAAAAGTAAATTAAAGTTTAGAAATTGCAATTCTTTTTGGCATCCCATTGTAAACAATAACAAATGTTATGGGGGTTGAGGTTATGTCATTATGTAATTGTCTAGAGTTTTAAGGTGTTTTCCACTTGCAGGCCATTGGCATTCGGTTTTCCAGAGCTTTCACCTGTCCAGGACACCTAGGACAACAGATCCTTTGAGGTTACGTACCGCGGAACCAGGTTATAGGTCCATCGATGACATTCTGCACCGACTGGGCGAAGCTGGCCATTGGACTGCGCGGCTCCGGCATTTTCTGGCTTTCCAACTACCTGCAACAGCCACCAAGGGTATTAGTCTATATCTTTCTATAATTTCAGACTTTCTTTATAAAGAAATCCGAATTGAAACCATAATTACTCAAACTTAATCAACAACAGTGTGGCCAGAGAGCGAGTGGATTAAAAATGGTGTTGCCATATCAACAAAGTAGCGCACTGATTTTAAAATTCCTGGCAGCTGAGAAATTTTATTTGAAATTTAAGTCAATATAAAGCGAAACTGTATACTGAAGTTTTAGTGGCTTGGAACAATTTCCAGAATTCACATCGTTTCACGACCCGATCAGTATTCCCAAAGTGGCAACCCCGAGAAGTAGTCGATAGCTTTGTTGACATCGGTTTATTTTCCATCGAAATTTCATTCAGATCAAAAATGCCGGAAGAAACGAAGAAAATTGACTTGTCTGGAGACGGCGGCGTGCTCAAGGAAATCCTGAAAGAGGGTACAGGCACGGAGACCCCGCACAACGGGTGCACCGTCTCCCTGCACTACACTGGCCGTTTGGTGGACGGAACTGAATTCGATTCGAGTGTGAGCCGCAATGAGCCCTTTGAGTTTCCCCTCGGCAAAGGTGAGTGGAGCCCGGCTTCTGGAAAATTCCAATTGTTCGACTTTTTGCTTATTCTGCAGGAAATGTTATTAAGGCTTTCGACATGGGCGTGGCCACCATGAAACTCGGCGAGCGCTGCTTCCTTACATGTGCTCCCAATTACGCTTATGGGGCTGCTGGCAGCCCGCCCGCCATTCCTCCAGATGCAACTCTGATTTTTGAAGTAAGTCTTGTCGGATTTCAGGAATCCGAGAGAATCGAGTTTCATTCGTTCTTTTATAGCTGGAGATGCTTGGCTGGAAGGGGGAAGACTTGAGCCCCAACCAGGACGGCAGCATTGTGCGAACCATTTTGGAGTCAAGCGATAAGAAACGCTCTCCCAGCGACGGTGCCTTCGTCAAGGGTAGGTTTACCGTTGAACAATTTTTGTGGTTACCCAAAATTTATGCGGTTTTTCTATCGCAGCTCACATTTCCGGCGCTTTTGAGGGTCGTGTCTTCGAGGAGCGCGATGTGGAGTTCGACTATGGCGAGGGCAGTGCCATTGATGTTGTTGAGGGTGTGGAGATAGCCCTCGAGAAGATGAGCATTGGCGAGACTTCTAGGTAACATTACAATTTAAAATTAGATTTAAATTATCCTTAAGGCAATATCAATATTTTACAGATTGAAAATTCAGGGGAAATATGCATTTGGTAGCAAGGGCAATGATAATTTCAAGATTCCACCCAATGCCGTAGTCGAGTACACTGTAAAGCTATTGGACTGTGGCAAGGGAATTGAGGAATGGAAGCTGAGCGATAGTGAGCGTCTAGAAGAGGCCAAGGCCTGCAAGGAGAAGGGAACAAACTACTTTAAGAAGGAGAACTGGATTCTTGCCATCAAGATGTACAATAAGTGCAAGAATCTGTTGCCAAATACGGCCGACACCAACGAGGAGGTGAAGAAGATTAAAGTTGCCACGCACAGCAACATAGCATTGTGCCACCAGAAAAGCAACGATCACTTCGAGGCCAAGCAGGAAGTGGGTTATAAAAATAACACAAATTTGTCTCTTTATTAAAATCTATTTATTTTTACAGTGCAATGCAGTTCTGGATTTGGATCCCAATAATGTTAAGGCTCTTTATCGTCGTGGCCAGTGTAACCTGACAATCAATGAGCTTGATGATGCCTTGGAGGACTTCCAAAAGGTAATCTAGTTTAATTTATGAGTTTTTTTTTATGTTTTATTTGGTTGTTTCTTTGTCAGGTCATACAACTCGAGCCGGCTAACAAGGCCGCAGCTAACCATGTGCTCATCTGCAAGCAAAAAATCAAGGAAAACAAGAATAAAGAGAAGAAGCTTTACGCCAACATGTTCACAAAACTTGCTGCCAATGACAAAGAGGTAGAAACATCTTCATAAAGAACTAAACCCAAATAAAGTACAACATTCTCATCCCATTTTCGCGTATCGTTCTCTTATTATTTTACCAATCCAGACGGAACCACCGCGCGATACGGATGTTCTCAGCAAGTGCGGGGAGTGGTCCGAGGAGGATGCTAAGCGCGAGGCGGAACTGACGCTAGAGCGCGATAACATAATCATGATCTAAGCCAGATCCCTTAGTGCTTTACAAAATATTCCCCACGGGATATATTCCCACTTCGAAATCCATAAATATATTGAACAAAAGGTATAAATGCTTATTATATATAATAAATAAAACGCTTGGAAAGTTATCTATTAAATCTTTAGTTAAGTATCTCGCGGCAGTAGCTGGAAGGTAGGTCGCAACTCTCGATCCCGGAGCCACAAAGGTGACACGGGTACTTGGGTTTTTATATATTCCGAGGCTTTGAAACAATAGCCACAGCAATATTTTTTGCGTTCTGTTAGATCGTAGACTTTGTTCTTGGATGTACTAATGCTGTACTTCTGTTTGGGGACACTGAAAGAGATTTAAGTGAATAAAATAAATACCTAACTCTAGCTGCACTCACTTTTCTAAAACATTGGAGCAGAGCGGATAGCCGCACAGTTTGTTAATATTCCGTTCATCCACGATGTCGGAATAATTGGGCGGATCGATCTCCCATAGCTGCAAGAAATGGTAATTCCACATTTATTTTTTATTCACCTAAAATTAACATTTTTACCAAGGACAGAAATTCGGTCTCCGGTATCCCGGGCTCTATAAGACGAATTACAATTTCATGAGCTCGCGCTATTGTGGCGCGCTTCTTTACCACTGCTGCTATGAGCTGTTGCCTGCAAAAAGGGGTTCATTAGAATTGTGAGCTTATTGCATATTTATGTATTATAAATACCTCAGTTGCTCGCCCTTTTCCGTTGTCATGTTTATCCGCGTATTCCAATTGAGATGTGTGCTTCTCGATAGACACTGGTGACATCTGGCTCGTTATCGTTATCGAATCAATTTTTCGTTAAGTGAACGGGGTTACACTTCTCCCATAAATGTAAACAAAATGGTTTGTGATAAGTGCGAAGCGAAATTAACGAAAATTTCGGCTCCCAACCCATGGAGGACCAGTTCAGCACCAGCTGGTGGACGGAAGATTAACGAGAACAAAGCCTTGTCCTCGGCAAAGGACCGTTACAACCCCATGGGCACTACTCTGGCACCTTGCCGGTGAGTTCTGCGTTACAGACATACAGACCTTTAACGTTTATAAATATATTGTTAATTTCAGGATATGTCGCCAAAAGGTTCACCAATTAGGCGCCCATTATTGCCAAGCCTGTGCCTACAAAAAAGCCATCTGTGCCATGTGCGGCAAGAAGATCCTAAACACCAAAAACTATAAGCAGAGTTCTACGTGATGCACTTTACTGAACAATTTTTACTTAAGCCTAACCTAGCCATAGTTAACAGATTATTTTTAAAGTGTACTACAACAAATGCATAAATAGGTCAAGTCTCTGTGGCCGTCTTTTCCTTTTGCTCCCGACGCCGCTTGGCATTCTGGATTTGGGTGGAGTAGCTCAAAGCGTCCTTGTCAAACTCCAATGGCATGATGCCGAGGTCGCCACAATAGCGATTCTTGGCAATCTGCAGGTACTTCTTGCCGCGCACCGACGTGAGCCGCTTGTCCTGGATGATCAGCACGTTGTCTGCCTCCTGGGTAGCTTTGGCTGTGCCAAAAACAGAACTGGTAGTTAGTTCGTCCTCCTGTCGCTCCTTGCGAGGATGCATTACTAATGTAACATGCACATTATACTTTGTGGCAAATCCCCGAAAAGCGGCGATAATTCCGTCCTGCTCCCAGAACTTATCACCTCGATACGAGGATACACCCATCATAAACTGAAGGTTGTCGATAATAACGTGCATCACATCGTGTACATAGGAGGCATGTTCAATAGCCTCCAGCACCGGTTTGAGGGGCTGCTGGCCATGGAAGGTCATAAAGTATAGTGGCAGGCGCTCAAACTCAGAAGCCCAATGGTTGAACTCCTGCAGCCGATCGTCCAGAGGATAACCTACATATTGACGCAGCAAAGTAGCAGCCAGACGGGTATTGCGAATCTCAAAAGAACCCCACAACGTGTTGACTCCCTGCATAGCCAAGTCTAGCGAGTACTCGCTCATAAAGGTTGTCTTTCCACTTCCAGTGGGGCCAGTAAGAATGGTTAGCTCTCCGCGACGGTGGCCCTTTAGTAGTTTGTTAAGTACAGGAAAGCGTTTCCACTTCACTCCGTTCACCTTCTCGATGTTCTGCAACTCGCTGAGGATGTCATTCCGCATCGCCCCGAAGGTTGTGATCGCTCTGTGACGCACAGGCGTGGCTTTGGCCAGAATGTGGCGCAAGTTAAGTCGCCGACGCAGGGCAATGTGAGGCGCTGGTTCCGTTTCAGTGGGACGAATCAGTAAACAACGTCGCTCGTCCATTTTCTGAGCGAAAGACCGAGCCGCATCCCAGCTATGGCTGCTATCGTAATGCAGCCAGAAGACCAGCTCTTTGAAACGTTCCAAGCTGGGTAGGCACTCCTGCGGCAGCATATTAAGCTCATACGGCAAGCAGACAATGCAATCTGAAAGCAAATCAATGATTTATTTGTAGTATTTCATAAAGAATGGAAGTTTCTTACGCGTTTCGATGTTTTGAGTGGCAAGCACAATAAAATCAACGAGGTTGCTGACTAAAACCGCCTTCGATTTGTTCCCCACTCCATGAATAAGGATGCCAGAGCTGGAGCTGTCCTGATAGGTCTCTTCCGAACGATTTCCCAGGTGAAGTAACTTCTCGCCAACAACTTGTTGGGCCGCATTGCGTAATTGAAAGTGCAAGATCTGCTGCTGTGGCTCCCATTTGGCGCCAATGGCATTCAGTTGCGCCTCTTTCAATCCTTTGATCCCCAATGCCTCACAGGCTTCCTGGGTTACATCGATAAGTTCTGGAAAACGAGATTCAAAGACAGGCTGTCTTTGCAAAGGTCTCTTGTAACTGTCAGGCGTGGGTATCAGATAAGCCGGTAACGCATCCCTTAGAGAAGTTTTCACATAACAATTCGGGCACATAAAGGCACCTACAATTAAGTTGAATATAAAATAAAGATGCCAGTTCTGAAATGTTTAATTATACACACCGGTCCGTTTGTTTACGTAAGCCAATAGCCCCGGTCCCGTCCCTTTTTGATGGGCCGGCTGTTTGCTGCGGTCGCACAGCCGGCATTCCAGTTGCAAGCACGTGTGGCCGTCCTTGTGAGGCAAATTGATCTGCCGCAGTTGCCTCTTGAAGTCCACATACTCCTTGGGGTCCAATGCACACTCCGGCGTATTAATGTCCACTTGTGTTGCGTAGTTTTGCCTCCACACTTGCGACTTTTTATTAAGTACACGCAGCAAAGGTTTGATCAAACTGGCGCGGCTCATTTTCCATGTTATCGATATCGAAAAGCTGTTGCATGGCGCCAGCTGCAAGCAGCAGCACTTCGTTTATTTCTTTGTTTAAATCCCAAATAATCTTTTTTCCTTACTAAACATTTTTCCAGCTAAGAATTGATCACACAAATCTCTACTCTACGCCAAAAGCTCTCTGGTGGTAAGAAATGAGTCCTTTAACACTGCGGTTATCAGGATGAAGGACTGTCTTTTAATAAATACAATTCTAAACATCATTTAAATTGAATAGTCACGATATTTGTAACTTTAATCGGAAGTTATAGTTCTATTCTTCCCAAAAAAATTTCCAAAATAGTACGAAAATAAATACATATTAAACAAATTGTTTTTACTTTTATATTTTACGTATTGATACATTTTATAAACGTGTTTGTGTTTTATCTTTTGAAGTTATATTCAATCCTGAATTTCTGCCGGGTACAAAAGACAATGAAAATGCGGAATGATCAAAAACATGATGCCAGCAGGAGACATCACATCCATAATATTGCGCAATTATTCGGCCTTTTCCAGGTCCAGGAATAGCTTTCCCTTCTCTTCATACATTTCACAATGTTTGAGTTCACCAATTTGGCGTCTAAAAATACAAAAGTCAGAATACAATTGTTAAAATAGTAAATAAAAACATTTTAAACATAAATTTATTTGATTTGAATAGAGTCAGACGCCTTAAACCATCCTTAAGCCGAGGCTTTCTGGTGGAAACCGCAAAAGGAATTTGAGGTGATCATCATACAGGAATGCATAGGATTTTATTTTAATAGTTACAATTACCTGATTATGATTCCATTTTTAATGGAGAGCCATCAATCAGCCCACGATCGAGTAGGTAAACCAGGTGGCGACATAACCTAAAAAAAGTCAAAATTTTAGTTGGTTTCAAAAAACATTCTCCATTTTGGATTATTTTTTTAAGATTCAGGTTTACAATTTGCAGCACGTGTCTAGCCTCAGAACAGGTCTGTGTAAAGCAACTCATCATAAAATAAAAGCCCAATTTGATTGGTACAGTCCTTACCTAAAATTGGAATGTCCCAAGGTGTCTCAAAAGCTTTACATGCTGCCTCGCGGCGTCTCTGAAGGCCTCACATCTTGAAAATATTAGATTTTTTCCACTGCAAAAGACAATTATTACAATGATGTTAGTTTAATGAAGATAATTAACTATTTCCGAAGAAAGTATTAAAATATATGCCATCAGCTTGCCGTTTCATCTTTAAATGAACAAATATATTTCAACAAAGCATTGAAAAATACAAAGCAAAGTCGAGAAAATGTTCCTTCAGTCTCGTCATCAGTCTCATCATTTGAGGCATTTTATTTAATATAATTCACTTCTACTCTAATCACACAATTAAAAATTATTTGGTGAACTTACCTCGTTGAGATTTGGAAATAAAATGGAAGAGTTTAAATCCACGTGGTGGCGAAGAAAGATAAGCGAACATTCGATATGTTTCTGGACAGCCCTGAATCATTCGATTATTTATCGATATTTTTTTTACATACTATACTACTATATTTTAGTGTAAAACTAACAAATAAATAAATAGCCTTAATTATTAGCGAGCTAAAAATAATTTGAAGTGATCTCATCATTTCTTTTTTCTAATTTTTATACTTTTAACACAAAACAATCGATTATTCGATATTCAAGCCAACGACAGCTGATCACCTTCTGCACGTGTACTTCTTTTCTTTAGTGTTTACGTTTTTAAAGGAATATCTAAAGATGGTAATTATCTAGACGCAGGAATTGTAAACATAACTAATAGGTTCTCCGTCTACAGGGCAAACACAAGAAAACGCAAAAAGTAAAGAAGCAGCGCAATGCCCAGCTGAAACGTTTAATGAAACCAACCGACACCAGGCTTAAAGACAAAAACCGGGCGAAAAAGGAGAAAAAGAAGACGGATCCGCACGAAATGAAGGTTCACGAGGCCACCCAACAAAGCTCCGCTCTCTTCTTCCAGTACAACACTCAGCTTGGTCCTCCCTACCACATCGTCCTCGACACGAACTTTATAAATTTTAGCATCAAAAACAAACTGGACATTGTCCAGGGAATGATGGACTGTCTGTACGCCAAGTGTATACCCTATATCTCCGACTGTGTGCGTGCCGAGCTGGAGAAGCTTGGCAACAAGTACAAACTGGCCCTGCGCATAATTTCCGATCCTCGGTTCGAGCGGCTGCCATGCCTGCACAAGGGTACCTATGCGGATGACTGCCTGGTAGAGCGGGTGCGCCAGCACAAGTGCTATATTGTGGCCACCAACGACAAAGACCTCAAGAACCGCATTCGAAAGATCCCCGGAGTGCCCATTATGTATGTGGCGGCGCACAAATACGCCATTGAAAGGATGCCCGAAGCATACGGCGTAAAGGCGTAGATAATAGTTTATACTTTTTTAAATAAATTAATACTAAGTTCTGTATATTTCAATGTTTTTATTCAAAAACTCTGGATTGCTTGGCCTCGCTGAGTCACTTAGGCATCGGCGTGCAGACGAGCAGTGGGCTTGGATAGGAAGTCAGAGTATGCCTGGTATGGGGTGGAGCCCAGAGGCATTTCCTTCCACAGATCGGGGGTGAGGTAGGCGTACGTCTTGGCGATGGCAGCGTAGGTGGCCTTGGCGAAGTTGCCGAGGGTGCCAGTGGAGCCACGAGCCGAGGTGTAGCAATCCTCAATACCAGCCATGGTCAGCAGCTTCTTGGGCACGGGGGCCGAGACGATGCCAGTACCACGGGGAGCTGGGATGAGGCGCACAGAGACGGAACCGCACTTGCCGGTAACCTTGCAGGGCACGGTGTGGGGCTTGCCGATCTTGTTGCCCCAGTAGCCACGGCGCACGGGCACCACGGAGAGCTTGGCAAGAATGATGGCGCCACGGATGGCGGTGGCCACTTCCTTGCTGCACTTGACACCCAGACCAATGTGGCCGTTGTTGTCGCCGATGGCAACGAAGGCCTTGAAGCGGGTACGCTGACCGGCACGGGTCTGCTTCTGGACAGGCATGATCTTCAGGACCTCATCCTTCAGAGCCGATCCGAGGAAATGATCGATGATCTCGAACTCTTTGATGGGGAGAGAGTACAGGTAGATCTCCTCCAGGGACTTGATCTTGCCTTCGCGCACCAGACGACCCAGCTTGGTCACTGGAACCCACTCCTTGGAGTCCTCCTTGCCACCACGACCGCGGGCGAAGCGTCCACGGCCACGACCGCGTCCACCGCGACCACCACGAGAACCAAATCCTCCACGGAATCCACTACGGGCTGGAGCTGCGTCCGCCATTCTGCAACAAAAACAACAAATACAAAATTGAGGTTAAATATTGATTAAATAAAATTTGTTGTAATCCCATTTCTGGCCAGTGTTCGAGTCAGACGCCTTTGACCATCCTTAAGCCGAAGCTTTCTGGTGGAAACCGCAAAAGGAAGTTGAGGTAATCATCATAAGAACACAATTTAATTGATTTTAACGCAATGGTCGCCATTTTGAAACACGTGGTGTTTGGAAATGACAATTTAAGTTTGAAAATATGCGTAATTAATAAATTTTCCAGATAAATAATACATGCAATACCATACTGCATGTATAATGTTTGCAATAAATCACATATATATCAATCTTTTGCATACATTATGGAATAATCTTAATTTTCAGAGACTTACTTGTAGGTCTATCAACTTTTTCGGGGTGAAGACAAAAACGAAATGAACGAGAAAGCCGATTTACGCAAGCCATATCGAATATACTCGAGTGGTATCGAATATATGCGTTTTATCGAACTGTTTACACTGCCAAAGCCATTAACAGACGACTATTCAAATCTTTGAATATTTCAAGTCCTTTTTATAGAAAATAAGTCCTGAAATGAATTTTTTATTTTAAATGGAGCTAAAACATTCGTAACATAAAAATTTTAATTCAATTGAAATAGGGGATTAACTTTTGTAACATAAAAAGTTGTATTCAAGTAAATCAGACGATTCTCTTTTATATTTTAATATAGTTTAATTCTACATTTTTCAATAACTGTTAGTCTTTAATCCCTAGCTAGATACAACCATTTAAATAAAATTAATTCTCTTTTGAAATATATCGATAGTTTTGTAAGCTTAAGTGACCAGTTATCCCATTGACCCATCCCTGCTTTTGCATCTGCAAAACAATAAGGAATGAAGTTGAACTAATATTTAAATGGCCTTAACTTTGTCCAAATTAAAAACACTGGACAAAGCTCGGAAGTGGATTCAAAAAGGTTACATCAACTGCCAGGGCAGAGAGCCTTCTCAGCGCTTGGGACTGTAGCCAGTGGGTGGTGGTGGGTGGCGCGCTTATCAGCCTACGTAGAGGCTTCCCATGCCTGCTGCGATAAGAGATAGGCGGAACCGCCCGTCCAGGTATGCATAATCGCTTAACTTAATAAAGTGGCAACTGTCTGAGATTTATATTTTACAGGTGCTTGGTATTATCATGGGGTGCATTACCAGTACAAGTAAGCTGAACGAACTGCGCGGCCACGAGAACGTTTTTCGAGTGAGGGTGGCCCATTTGCAGCCCTCCCCAGGCACGCCCACCATTCGCAGCGGGTACCTGGAGCTGACGCCAAGAGAACTGATCTTCCAGTCACCCGGCTGCGAGCCAATTATCTGGGCTCTGCAGCACCTTAGACGGTATGGTTTGAACGCCGACCTCTTTTCATTCGAAGCGGGACGCAGATGCATGTCGGGGCCCGGCATATACACCTTCAGAGTTCAAAATGCCGAGCTTCTTTATCCGATGTTCCAAAGATATATCAATGCGGTGAATACTGATGCATTTGCTCAGGTGGAAAGGGACCGCGTCAACTCAACACACTCGGTTTCCACGATGATGGGCCGTTCGGATGGTAATCCGCACAGCAACAACTATTTAGAGCCGGCTCCTTCGCTCAGTCGACAGCTGGGAAATTCACTAAGCGATGCCCCGTATCCCAGCGCCTTGCATTTATTGCAGGGCAATGATAGCCAACCAGATGACACTCCACCTAATCTACAGTCTCCTGGTCTGACTCCCAACGCCTATTTCGACCAACCCTTGCGAGCTCTGCAAGAGTGTTGCCTCGATGGGACCTCGCCGGATCTGCTGGGTACCCCGCTCTCTGGGAACCGATTGAGCTCACGCAGACGTACTTTGGACTTGCCCCCACAGGAATCTGCTCCGCCGCCGGCTCCAGCTTTAAGTCCCAATGAATCCGTGCACATGTACGCCAATGTAGAGCCCATGATCTTCGACTTGAGCAATGAGCGTTGTTATGAGAACGTAAATCGACTAGAGCTGCCTTTATCGGTTCAGTCAAGGGAGTCGATCGCCCCACAAGAGCCAGCTACACCAACCAGCCTGGTGGGCAGCAGTGGCGTAAACTACATTGTGTTAGATCTCGATCAGCCAAAGAGTCCCGCACCTCCGTCTGGATCACCGAAAACATTCAATGGCTTTGGCAGCGGATTGTCGTTGGTTTCAACTAAAGCGGCTGTCACTGCTCCCGTCACCCCGGAGACTAGTTTGGCGCTCGATGTTCCCACGTTTCCGGCTCAAACCCAAAGTCTAAATAGCGTTTCAGCTGCGACCCCCAACGATGCAGGGGAGCCGCTGTCCAACAGGAATTCACAATGCTCAGGAACACAAGGATACTCCACTATTGATTTCATTCGAACTTACGCTTTGAACAAGTCCTCGACTGAGCTGCCGGAACAGGTAACCCACCGTCAGCATCCAGCACACGAGGCCGAGGAGCTGAGGATCACCAGACACAGCAAATGCATTCGAAAAGCGTACTCCATCAGCGAGTGAGTTGATTGCTCGGAATTGAAAGTGCGCAGTTGCTATCTTGCAAAGGGCACAACGAATTTATAAAAACCAGGGCCAAGGTTTGCCAAAATCCCAGGATTTAAGGGGCTAAGAGTGAGGAACCATTTACATTTTGCTGTGGCTTGCTTATATTGATTTTAGGTCAATTGGCACCCAAACATGATTCATACTTATTGCATTTTTGCTTGAAATTGATCAAAATTCAGTTGCCCCAATGAATGTAATAAGAAAATGGGATATTCTATGAAAATTTCAAAAGGATTCTGCCGAACCCCTTTCTTTAAGTTTTCAAAACATATTACAATGTTTTTTAAAGAGTGCAGCACAACGAATTAACCACAATCGATGATGATATTGAGGATGGGAATAGATTGTGGTATTGTGGAATTATAGTGATTTGCCAAAGAGATGTTTTGCTTCCCTCTGAGCCAAACAAATAACAATATTATATCCAGGTTGTTTTAGCAGTCAGTACAGTACCCTCACACGCATACGTACTTAGTTAATATTTAAGCATATTCTAGCGTTCATTAGTGATTAGATGATTTGTGTACGTGCAGGCGGCTGTTTAGAACTAGTCATTTTTGGATTTTTGTGCAAATTTATCAAAGTGAGTAACACGAAAGGCTTTTAGCATTTAAATTGTAAATGGCATGTACATCTGTAAGCGTAGTTCTTAAGTACCAATATATACATCTGCGTACACTCGAACATAATGTGTACCATTGTTGGCCAAGGCTTTATAATTGTATTTTGTTGCAACCAAAAAAAAACCAAAAAAAAAAAAAAAAACAAGGGCAGCCAGCATTGCGTTGTCCGCTGTGAGTTTCTAATTTTTTACATATAACGCTAAATTGTTACTCAAGTTGTTAGGATTTATATACACTGATTGTAAAACGGAAACTTTCATCCTTGCAGGCTTGAATGATGACCGAACATTTTTGCAGTTGCATAGATTTACATCCATACTTAAGAACGCGGCTCAGTCCGAGACATAATCTATATTATTGTTAGTGTCTAAGACGAAATATGTGCAATAAAACTCGTATGATCTTTTAACTGTATTGTTTAAATATTGGAAAAGTTGTTTTCAGATTGTAATGTGGATTGATAGAGAATCGATTTACGAATCTTTTGAGGAGTTTTGCTTAAGAAAAGAATGTATATTGGCCAAGATGTAACCTTTGTAGGGCGCTATATTGTCCCTACTATCGATTCTCTTTCAATTTTAAAGGGAACCGCCCAGAAAAATTGACAACAAATTTAAATTGAGTCATCGGTCTCAGATTTTGATGTAGATTTATAGAGAATCGATCTACGAATCATTTAAGGTATTTCGCTTAAGAATCGGATGTGTTTTAGCTGAGATATAGCCATCAATGTGGCCAAATTGTGCTTTCAAAGCATTTTTATGATTTATGATTTTCAAAGGGAAAATGTGATCCAGAAAATTTGACAAAAAATTTAAAATATGTTCTGGTCTCAGAATTGAATGTAGATTGATAGAGAATCGATCTACGAATCATTTAAGGTATTCCGCTTAAGAATCGGATGTGTTTAGGCTGAGATATAGCCATTAGTGTGGCCATATTGTGCTTTCAAAGCATTTTTATGATATATGATTTTTAAAGGGAAAATTTGATCCAGAAAATTTGACAAAAAATTTAAAATATGTTCTGGTCTCAGAATTGAATGTAGATTGATAGAGAATCGATCTACGAATCATTTAAGGTATTCCGCTTAAGAATCGGATGTGTTTAGGCTGAGATATAGCCATTAGTGTGGCCATTCTGTGCTTTCAAAGCATTTTTATGATTTATGATTTTCAAAGGGAAAATGTGATCCAGAAAATGTGACAAAAAATTTAAAATATGTTCTGGTCTCAAAATTGAATGTAGATTGATAGAGAATCGATCTAGGAATCATTTAAGGTATTCCGCTTAAGAATCGGATGTGTTTTAGCTGAGATATAGCCATCAATGTGGCCAAATTGTGCTTTCAAAGCATTTTTATGATTTATGATTTTCAAAGGGAAAATGTGATCCAGAAAATTTGACAAAAAATTTAAAATATGTTGTGGTCTCAGAATTGAATGTAGATTGATAGAGAATCGATCTACGAATCATTTAAGGTATTTCGCTTAAGAATCGGATGTGTTTAGGCTGAGATATAGCCATTAGTGTGGCCATATTGTGCTTTCAAAGCATTTTTATGATTTATGATTTTCAAAGGGAAAATGTGATCCAGAAAATTTGACAAAAAATTTAAAATATGTTGTGGTCTCAGAATTGAATGTAGATTGATAGAGAATCGATCTTGGAATCATTTATGGTATTCCGCTTAAGAATCGGATGTGTTTAGGCTGAGATATAGCCATTAGTGTGGCCATTCTGTGCTTTCAAAGCATTTTTATGATTTATGATTTTCAAAGGGAATATGTGATCCAGAAAATGTGACAAAAAATTTAAAATATGTTCTGGTCTCAAAATTGAATGTAGATTGATAGAGAATCGATCTAGGAATCATTTAAGGTATTCCGCTTAAGAATCGGATGTGTTTTAGCTGAGATATAGCCATCAATGTGGCCATATTGTGCTTTCAAAGCATTTTTATGATATATGATTTTCAAAGCGAAAATGTGATCCTTTAAATGTGACAAAAAATTGAAAATATGTTGTGGTCTCAGAATTGAATGTAGATTGATAGAGAATCGATCTACGAATCATTTAAGGTATTCCGCTTAAGAATCGGATGTGTTTAGGCTGAGATATAGCCATTAGTGTGGCCATATTGTGCTTTCAAAGCATTTTTATGATTTATGATTTTCAAAGGGAAAATGTGATCCAGAAAATTTGACAAAAAATTTAAAATATGTTGTGGTCTCAGAATTGAATGTAGATTGATAGAGAATCGATCTACGAATCATTTATGGTATTCCGCTTAAGAATCGGATGTATTTTAGCTGAGATATAGCCATCAATGTGGCCAAATTGTGCTTTCAAAGCATTTTTATGATTTATGATTTTCAAAGCGAAAATGTGATCCATCAAATGTGACAAAAAATTGAAAAATTGTTCTGGTCTCAGACTTTAATGTAGATTGATAGAGAATCGATCTAGGAATCATTTATGGTATTCCGCTTAAGAATCGGATGTGTTTAGGCTGAGATATAGCCATTAGTGTGGCCATTCTGTGCTTTCAAAGCATTTTTATGATTTATGATTTTCAAAGGGAATATGTGATCCAGAAAATGTGACAAAAAATTTAAAATATGTTCTGGTCTCAAAATTGAATGTAGATTGATAGAGAATCGATCTAGGAATCATTTAAGGTATTCCGCTTAAGAATCGGATGTGTTTTAGCTGAGATATAGCCATTAGTGTGGCCATATTGTGCTTTCAAAGCATTTTTATGATTTATGATTTTCAAAGGGAAAATGTGATCCATCAAATGTGACAAAAAATTGAAAAATTGTTCTGGTCTCAGACTTTAATGTAGATTGATAGAGAATCGATCTAGGAATCATATAAGGTATTCCGCTTAAGAATCCGATGTGTTTTGGCTGAGATATAGCCATTAGTGTGGCCATTCTGTGCTTTCAAAGCATTTTTATGATTTATGATTTTTAAAGGGAAAATGTGATCCAGAAAATGTGACAAAAAATTTAAAATATGTTCTGGTCTCAAAATTGAATTTAGATTGATAGAGAATCGATCTAGGAATCATTTAAGGTATTCCGCTTAAGAATTGGATGTGTTTTGGCTGATATTTAGCTGTCATTGGGTCCCATATAGTCTCATTTTTCCGAAAATAACTATATTATTATTATTATAATTTATTTATTATTATTATTTTATTTAAATTTTGTAATTTAAAAATAAATTCTAAAATCTATTAAAAAGCGCCCTCCTCCTCGATTCTCATAAGCTGTACCTAACGAGAATGAAAAGTGCCATCCTCCTCGATTCTCATTAGGTACAGCTTATATATATAGCCATTAGGTACAGCTTATGAGAATCGAGGAGGACGGCACTTTTCATTTAATATTTAAATTTATTTGCTATTTTCATATTTAAATTTTATAAATTAAAAAAAAATCTAAAATCTAAAAAAATCGCCCTCCTCCTCGATTCTCAAAAGCTGTACCTAATGAGAATCGAGGAGGACGGCACTTTTCATTTAATATTTTAATTTATTTTCTATTTTCATATTTAAATTTTATAATTTAAAAATAAATTCTAAAATCTATTAAAAGCGCCCTCCTCCTCGATTCTCATAAGCTGTACCTAATGAAAATCGAGGAGGACGGCACTTTTCATCTAAAATTTAAATTTATTTGGTACTTTAATATTTCAATTTTATAATTTAAAAATAAATAGTAAAATCTATTAAACGCGCCCTCCTCCTCGATTCTCATAAGCTGTACCTAATGAGAATCGAGGAGGACGGCACTTTTCATTTAATATTTTAATTTATTTTCTATTTTCATATTTAAATTTTATAATTTAAAAATAAATTCTAAAATCTATGAAAAGCGCCCTCCTCCTCGATTCTCATAAGCTGTACCTAATGAGAGTCGAGGAGGACGGCACTTTTCATCTAAAATTTAAATTTATTTGGTACTTTAATATTTCAATTTTATAATTTAAAAATAAATAGTAAAATCTATTAAACGCGCCCTCCTCCTCGATTCTCATAAGCTGTACCTAATGAGAATCGAGGAGGACGGCACTTTTCATTTAATATTTTAATTTATTTCCTATTTTCATATTTAAATTTTATAATTTAAAAATAAATTCTCAAATCTTTTAAAAGCGCCCTCCTCCTCATAAAAAGGGGCTTTTTCTGCTACTTCTACTAGTAATTTTTCGGCATTTCTTTAGCAATTGGTAATGCTTAATTGTGTCGGCAAATGACACAATGGGATATATCAGAAAAATTGACAAAAAAATCTGAAAATGATTTTGTTCCGAGATTTGGAAGTAGATTGATGGAGAATCAATCCACAAATCCGCTTTGGATTTGACAGAGATATGGACATCGCTTTGGGCCATATAGTGCCATTTTTTGAAGGGGATCCATCAGAAAAAATTGACAAAAACAAATCCGAAAATGATTTTGTTCCCAGATTTTGATGCAGATTGATAGAAAATCGATCTACGAATCATTTTAGGTATTCCGCTTAAAAATCGGATGTGTTTTGGCTCAGATATAGCAATCACTGTGGTCATATTGTGCTTTCAAAGCATTTTTATGATTTATGATTTTCAAAGCGAAAATGTGATCCAGAAAATCTGACAAAAAATTTAAAAATTGTTCTGGTCTCAGCCTTTAATGTAGATTGATAGAGAATCGACCTAGGAATCATTTAAGGTATTCCGCTGAAGAATCGGATGGGTTTTGGCTGAGATATAGCTGCCACTGTGAACCATTTGTGCTTCTAAAGCATTTTTATGATTTTCGAGGTATTTCGCTTGGAAATCGGATAAATATTGGGAAAGATATGGCCTTTTCCCATTCTAATTCTCTTCGTTTTTCTCATTTTTTGAAAGGGGTTCCATCATATGATGTCCCTCGATTTTGATGCAGATTGATAGGAAATTGATATACAAATCATTTAAGGTATTCCGCTTGAAAACCGGAGGAATATTATGAATATTGACAAAGATATGGCCTTTGTAGTAGGCCATATTCTCATTTACGAAACATTTTCGATATTGTGCTCGGATGAAGATTAGCCTGGATATAGGTATCGTGTGGGCCCATATCGTCCCTTCTATAGGTTCTTCGCCAATTTTGGTAAAGACCTTCCAGAAACCTGGCCATAATGCCTAAATTAAAATTGAACTTAATTTTTAAGCAGATTTTGATAAGTGGCCTACAAATCTTTTGAGTCATTTCGCAGAAGAATCGGATGTACAATCGAGTGGCATTCGACAAAATGAGGCACGAATTCACCCAGGTGGCAACAATTTTGAGCTTTGGCGGCAACCCTTTCATTTCCTGTCACATGGAGTAAGCCTGTTGTTGGAAAAGTTTCATTCTTTCCTTTTGACTCGCCATAAAAGTATCCAATTTTAGTTAAACTCTCAGAAAGAAGTGGATTTATTGGAATCTTAACATGTCGACACACACATCCAGTCCACGTTCGAGGTCTAGTTCACGATCAAACTCGCCTGGTTGGTCAGTCGTCAGTACCTTCGAAGAAGTCTCTCCGCAGGATACCTTCGACAACAATAGCGTATACAGCCTGGAGAGTGTGGAAACCCAGGACAGCCAGGAAATCGTCGAAACCGAGGCGAGTGTGGAAAGCGAGGGAAGCGATGAAAGCGAGGATGTCGTTGATTCTGAGGAGGAGTTTGACAACCGAGCTAGTGTAACCGATTCCAGTGCAGAGGAATCCAATTCGGGCTCTGTATTCGGTCGCCCTGCAGGAACGCCTGTTCGTTCTTTTGGTAGCACCCGCTCGGATAGTCCGCTGGTGGATGAGTTCTTGCAGGGTATGGCCGACGATAATTTATTGAATCACGAGGGAAACTCAAATGGGGTTAACAGTGGTGTGATTGGCCGGCAGAATGATCCTGACGCAAACCTATCCACCGAAAATATCGAGCGCATCAATCGTTACTGCGAGGATTGCCTTGCCTGGGCTGAAAACAGCAATCTAGTGCCTTCTACAACTCCAACCGTAGTGCGTCACTATCGCCGCACCATAGCCACCACACCGGTCGATGTCTTCGTTCTATCCCCATTAGAGCTGTTTCGCCGTGCTAATTCGACCCATAACGAGGCCAGCTCCTCCACACCTGCGATTCAAGGACGCAACAACTTACGCCGTGATCATGCTTCAAGTACATCTAACTCCATTGGTACGGAGACCACCGGTCCTACGCCACCCAAACGATTGTGTCTCCACCATGAGAAGGACCAGTGTCGTCTTCCCTACAAGTGCCCAGTATGCCTGGAGTTCGTCAGCCACCGTGAGCCTGTGTCCACTGAATGTGGACACGTTTTCTGCCGTGAATGCATAGACGCCGCCATTCGCTCCTTGCAAAAGTGTCCGATGTGTAACAAGGCACTGGCCACCGATCAATATTTGCGTATTTACCTTTAAATTGTTTTCATTTAAGTTAATGATCATTTGTTTTGTTATATTTCTTTATTTCACTTTAATCGTTCGAGTTTGCATCAAATAACAAATGTTCCTTGGAAACCTGTATGATCTCAAATCAAATAAATCGTTCAAATAGTTACAAGAAACTATTTTTATTTTTTAACCATTCAGTCAAAATATTAAATAAATCGTTCCAATTGTTACAAGAAACTATTTTTATTTTTTAACCATTCAGTTAGACCTATGTTTAATCGAATACCTAGGATAAGGAATTGATATAAATTGATCACAGCATCCTTAAAGGCTTAAGTTTGTTTTTAAGGTTTCGTTGCGTGGCATATTTTTAAAACCTTTGTAATTTAAAAACTTAACTTGGCAAAAATTTCCTATAGTAGATAATAGTAATTGGGCCTTAATAAGATCTTAATTAAATCCCCATTGAAACTTTATTTATTCTTAATTTCTTTCTGTGTAAAGATAAGGAGAATACGATTGAAACCAGAGACGCTGCATTGAACTTGTTGCTGTTCCCGTTGCCCATTTATTGTCCGCTCATCTCGTTCACTTGGCGCTGATTCCGCGAGAGAGCTTCACTCTGGAGCTGTTAGTTAGAGGAGGGACTTCAATTGTGTTCGTGGCGTTGACATTGACACATGGGAGAGGCTCTGAGGAAAGATGCGTCTTAAATGGATTCTGGCCTTGGCCTTTCTGGCGGTTCTTTATCTGGACAGAGCGGAGGCAGCCGAATGGGACAAATATCTGGACCTAGGGCAACAGCTGGCTGCCCATTTGGCTCCAAGTACACCACCCGGAGTGCAGGTTGAAGCTGCTAAGGGAGTGATCCGGCGACTGGTCGGTCCAAAATCCGCCGAGAGGTTTCAAGTGGATGTCGACAAGGGTTTGAATCAGCGCAGTTTCAAGGTAAGTAGTTAAATAACACAAGTGTTCCTTCATTTTGTATTCTATAAAAATATTGTACTTGTGTACATAATTGACGGAAAATTTCCATTAGATTTATGCTGGTCTACTGCTAATTATTATCAGTCCCTTAAAACAAACAGCCAATAATTGTTAGTCAAAATATTTATGATCAGATTTATAATTTTGAAACTCTAATCTCCATCCACCTTAATCCCGTAGATTACGAAGCTGGATAATGGCCGGATTTTGTTTACTGGCTGGGATGGGGTCTGCGTGTGCAAGGCCTTCCACCACTATTTGAAATATTACCTTAAGAAGGACGTCGATTGGTTCAAGATGCGGATCGAGCTGCCCGACAATCTACGGCTACCCAATGTTACAATTGAATCTACCTCGGCCAGTCCCATTCTTTACCACCAGAACGTGTGCACCTGGAGCTATAGTTTCGCTTGGTGGAGCTTCGAACAGTGGCGCCGTCATCTGGACTGGATGGCACTGATGGGTATCAATCTATCACTTGCTCCGATCCAAGAGGCCATCTGGGTGGAAGTGTACACGGAAATGGGTCTTACTAAGCAGGAGATTGATGCCCATTTGGCCGGACCCGCTTTCCAGGCCTGGCAGCGGATGGGAAACATTAGAGGATGGGCTGGACCCCTCAAGCCGGAGTGGCGCCATTTCCAGCTGCTCCTTCAACAGGAGATTCTAAGCGCCCAACGCAATCTGGGCATGAGTGTGGCCTTACCCGCTTTTGCTGGCCATGTGCCAAAGGCATTAAATAGACTCTATCCGAATACCACATTCACAGAAGTCCAGCGATGGAATCAGTTTCCGGATCGGTACTGTTGCGGGTTGTTTGTGGAACCCACCGAGCACTTATTCCAGCAGATAGCAACCGATTTCCTTAGGCGCGTTGTGAATATTTATGGATCCAATCATGTATTCTTCTGTGATCCCTTCAACGAGCTAGAACCGCCGGTTGCTAAGCCAGAGTACATGCGATCCACGGCGGCTGCAATTTACAATTCCATGAGAGTCATCGATACGGAGGCCGTTTGGTTACTGCAGGGCTGGATGTTTGTTAAGAATCCATTTTGGACACCGAAAATGGCCGAGGCTTTTCTTACGGCCGTGCCCCGCGGTAGGATCCTCGTGCTGGACCTTCAGAGCGAGCAGTTCCCGCAGTACGAGCTCACCCAATCCTACTTTGGCCAACCATTCATCTGGTGCATGCTGCACAATTTCGGTGGCACTTTGGGGATGTTTGGATCGGCCAAGTTGATCAATTCCCAGATCGAATCGGCACGAAGAATGCCCAATAGCAGTATTGTTGGAACGGGCATCACTCCTGAGGGAATTGGCCAGAACTATGTGATATACTCCCTAACATTGGAGCGAGGCTGGAGTCAAAACTCGTTTGATTTGGATACTTGGTTTCGTCAGTTCGCAGCCTATCGGTACGGAGTTCAAGATGAGAGTCTGGAAAAGGCTTGGTTGCTTCTAAAGAACAGTGTTTACTCCTTTCGTGGCCTTCAGAAGATGCGGGGCCAGTACGTGGTGACCAGGAGACCCTCGTTTAATCAAGAGCCCTTTACTTGGTACAACGCCAGCGATATTCTGGAAGCCTGGCATCTGCTACTTTCCTCCAGAGCTATCATACCGTTGGACGACGACAGATACGACTTATACGAACATGATTTGGTGGACATAACCAGGCAGTACTTGCAGATTACTGCAGATCAATTGTATGTAAACCTTAAATCGTCCTACAGAAAGCGTCAGGTGACGCGATTCGAGTTTCTCAGCTCTAAGCTGCTGCAATTATTCGATGACTTGGAACTGATCTTGTCCAGCGGAAGGAACTTCTTGCTGGGCAACTGGTTGGAGCAGGCCAAGCAGGTTGCACCCCAAGCCGAAGATCGTAGAAGCTTTGAATTCAATGCCAGAAATCAAATTACTGCCTGGGGTCCGAATGGTCAAATATTGGACTACGCCTGCAAGCAATGGTCGGGTATGATAAAGGACTACTACAAGCCCCGATGGTCTCTCTTTCTTGACGACGTTGGCGTCGCCCTTCATTCCCAGCGACCCTTTAATGGCACCGCATTCAAGCTGAAGGTCCTGCAGAGAGTTGAGCTTCCTTTTGGCAACAAAACTGATGTCTATCCCACCGAACCAGTCGAAAATGTCTGGTACATTTCTCACACAATCTTCGAAAGATGGATGGGATTCAGTAAGGATACACTATTCCTCCACAATAATCGGTTATCTGTGCCCCGAAAGTCGGGTGTTTAATAATAATAATGCTTCTGACAAATAAAATAATAATACCTACGTATGACTTTGTAAGCAAAAGACCCTTTTAGAGCATTAATCCAAGATCAATAAATATAAGACGTTTAAATTATGCATCATACATCAATGTAGTTTTAATTGATTTTTATTTAAATTAATGTACAAACTAATTATGTAAAAATTTAAACATCATTAATACGCAATTTCAGGGTTATTTTTGTTGTTGTTGAATCTGTGTGTTCTGGGTATTTGCATTTAGTTCTATTTTGTTGTTGTTTCTTGTTGCACAGAGTACAGGACTTGATCCTGGTAATGATGCAGTGTTTTGTTGTTCATCTCCTTATTCTGTTCATCTTCATCATCCTCGTGTTAATGCTAAATATTATTATGCAAACAGCTTTGCATACGATTCTCCTTACATCTGCTGCACTTGATCTGTTAATGTCTACTACAAATAAATTTTACTTTAGGTTTGTTTTCTCTCTTATTGTTGTTTCTGTTTCTGTTTTTGTTTGTTGTGGGGGTTCTTTGAGAGGTGTGTGGGACTGTTGTGTGTGTTGTGTGATTTGTGTTCGCTCAAATATTCATTCATACACGATAAATCTACAACTATACTCATTTAAAAAATTCCAAACAATCATTACTTTATATTAGTACGATAAAGTCGTAAATTTTGTCGTATCTGTTGCCTTTTAGTGTACAACTACATAATGTGGAGGGTCAGGATCGGGATTGGGCTCTAAATGGTATGTCAAGGACAATGTATTTACACCCAGCGCCACAAAAACAGACGCACTGACTGACAATGTAAAAACCTGGGAATTCGAATCCTTACCAAACAGTCATATTTATTTGTTTTCTTTTGGAGTTATTAATACAATTTTAAAGAAAAGACTACCAATTCTTGCCACGCCAACCAAGTTCATTTCATAAATTGTTCACGCCGTAATACGAGTATTTGCAAACATTCTTGCCACCATCATGTAGTGGTGTTGAAACTTGTATTTATAATTGATTTTCTCAGTGCATCAAGCAGCGGTGGTAGCGTTAAATTGTTCAAAACATTTCAGGGAAACCGTATTCAAAAAGCATCTGGATAAATCCCGGCTGAAGATGGTTCAAATTCATGATTTTTTTCCCAGTGCGGCTTGTTTTTTTTCGGGTCGCTGCGTGCAATAGCGCAAGGATAACCATTTCTTCTTCGATTCCAGCATTAAACGCAACTATATCTGTTTAGGTATTATGTGTATGCATCATGTGTGAGGGGGGGTGTGTGTGGGGGGTCTTGTGGGTGTATTTATATATATATAACGTACTTATATGCATTCAATCAAACAAACATTTATACTCTTTCGCGCTTGAGAAACACTCATACATCATCACCATCCGTTTATCATACTCATTATTCTCAAGCATCAGTTAAACACGCTAGTTTATTCGTCCTGCATATCCTCGGGCAGTTCGTGCGGATTCAACATGCCTGGAATATTACGCTGCATCTGATGCTTGTTCGACTGTTCTTCGGCCAAAGCCGCTTCACGCTCCTCCAGATAAAGATCCGAATCGTCCTCGCCGGTGGCCTCCTATATCGTACATAAAAATATTTATTTAATTATAAACAAAATGAAGTAGAGAAAATATTGATAGGCGATACGTACGCGAATCTGTATGAGAAAATCTCTCAAATGCTCCTTAAATGCTTGCACATTCTCGTCCAAATTAAATAGACCGGTAACAAAGACTTTTATCTGATTATCAGACAGATGATTGAAGGCCGATTTCAACAAGGACGCGACATACTCCTGAATAAATATCATATTATCGGGAATCGGGCCTAGGTCTACCGTTATCTTTCGGTTCTCCACCAGCGAGAACATGTACGCCAGGATAATGGCATGGTTCGGCAGTCCAGCTGTGTGTGAGGTGTCGGTGACTACGGAGAAGATTTGCATCAGAATGTCCGTAAAGTAGGTTTGATAAAAACTTTGCGCCGCATCCGGATGCTGTTCTAAGTTTTGCAGCATCTAAAATATAACATTTGTTATCAAATCGTAAGGAAAAAAAATAAGCAATGCTCTCACAGAGTACTTACCTTGAACAGAATATTCAATCCCATGTCCGCAACATTACGCATGGTGTGCTTGAAAGCCCAGACCACCGAGTCAAAGACGAGCTTGAACTGGGCAGGCGGTATGTTGAGGAACGCCTTGAAACAGTGCGCATTCACCGCCTGCAGCAGCTCGTAGAAGCTGAGCCTGTGCTGGGGGAAATCCTCAAAGTTCTTGTTGATCATGTCTAGCGTACATTCGAAGACGGCGTCGAAGATTTTTGGTACCTCATTGGTGATATGCTGCCGCAATTTATAAACAATGGTGGCCATCGTACTCAAGACCTTGGGCTCTCTTGCCGATGGAACTTTACAACGCTAAAAAGGATTAAATAATATATAATTAATACAAGAAAAGTTGTTGCATTTTCTAGTCTTGTTTTCGGTTTTCTAATTTTAAAAGAAAAAGTAACAAAAAGTTCTCCAAACAAGGCCAGACCTCACCTGATAGTCAAGCAATATAGCGTCCAGCAAGGGCGGTATAAAGTTATCCATCACCAACTGATTGTCATTGGAGCGCGACACCCACTCGGATATTAGGTTGAGGGTTTCCTTCTTGACCACGTGCATGGTTTTGATCAGAGGCTGGTTGTTCACATTCACACCATTCACTTCAATCGCCTGGATGATGTTCTCCGAGGTGATCTTATAGACATTCAACATGTCCAAGTATATTCGACCCAACTGAATGACGTAGGCATGGCCCAGAGCCTTGCAGGCGGCCACGTTTGTCTTGAGGATGCTTCCCAGCTGCTTGACGGCTGTCATGTTTTTCAGAAAATCAACATTCTTCGAGGCGCGCGATATGATGTCGTCCCACACCTGATTCGGCAGCTGCATGTACCGCTCGATGAGCGCGTCCTGCTCCACCTGATATACCTGCGCGGAAATCATATATCCAACAGCCTCGTAAAATGTATGGACCTATTCGGATAGGATCGATCATGAATTAGAATCTATTAGAAACTATTAGTTGTTAAAGTGTACCTGCTGTGGCTGCAGATCACAGATGATGCTGCTCATGGTGCTGAGAATCTCATCGATGAAAGTACAAGCCTCGTTCGGCTGAATGGTGACAAAGTAGCGGCGGCACTTGATAGCAATCTTGATGAAGGTGTCGCAGGCCATGTCCTGGACACCGTCGTGCGTCTCGTGCATAAATTCGAAGAGTTTGTTCACCACCGTCTTCAGGAATTTCCAATGGGCGCGCAGGAATCGCGGATACTGTCCCACCACATACATAATGTTAGAGGCAATTATAGCCTTGTTGTCCTTGCCCTTCTTCTGCTCGCACAGGCCCAGCAAGTCCTTGATGACGGTGACCAGAAACCGTTTCTCATCCTCCTCACAGAAAGCACCTGAAATCGTAACGTTTTTTGAGTGAAAGTTTAAAGGAAATACAAAACATATATCCCTACCAGAGATAGACCCAATCGCCCAGCACAATGTATTGAGGTTCTTCCAGGAGAACTCGGAGCCGTTGACTTGATTCAGCAGCTTCAACGTCATTATGCGATCCGTGTCGACAGAGTCCAAGTGGGTGAGGAAAACGAGTGTCTCGCGCATGTTCTTATAAAGATTAATCGAATTTGTGTCCTTCATAAATTCGCGAACGACCTCGCCGTTCTCGTTCTCCACCACCAGCACCTCCTCCGGCTTGGCCATGCGCGAGATCATAATGAAGCGCACCTTGGAAAGAATCGGCGCATAGAAACGGCGACGGGGATAGACCTGTTGCCGCTTCGACGACTCCAGGGTTGGATGGAAAAACTCCGAATTGTATAGATCCTCCACGAGACTGTTCCAATACTCCAGACAGATCTTGAAAACCTCGACGTCCTCTACCTCGCTGATCATGACCAGATACATGAGCGCCTGGTTCAGGTAGTCCACGTACTTGGCATCCTCCACCAGCTTGCCGTGCTCCTTCAGGAAGGTGCACAGAAACATGGCCAGGTTGAGAACGAGCTCCTGCTCCGTGTCGGTGCCGTGCTTAAAGACATGATTCATGTTCATGTTGGGCCCGACAATCTGGTCGAGCTGCACCATGGTGTCCTTGAAGAGCGTGGCAAAGTTCTCGTCATAATTCGTGGCCGTCAGGCCGGCAATCTCCGACAGGCACTTCAGGGTCACGTTCCTGAACATGGGCACGCTGAGGAACTTGAAGATCAGCGTCTCGATCAGCGTCGTCTCGAAGATGTAGCCCAGCGGAATCCAGTTGAGGAAGCGCAGCAGTGTCTCCAGCGTCACGTGGATAAGGGCTGCGTTCATCGAGTTCTCCAGCACAAAGGAGCAGAGCGTAAAGATCTGCGAAAACTCCGAGCACATGGTGTCCTTCAAATGCTTGGCCTTTGTCTGCGTGATCTGTCCCTGCGAAAAGTCGAATACCTCCTCGCTCAGGTTCTTCAAAATCACCATGTTGTTCATGCAGAGACTCTCGTTCGTCTTTGACGCCCCAACAATGTCGCTGATGAAGGTCTCCCAGTTGCGGGGCCATTCCCGCTTCAGGATCTGCACCAGAATTATGTTCAATTTGTTCAAATAAACCTTGTTCTGCTCCATAACGTTGGGATCGGACGAGGTCTTTATGATCAGACTGACCACATACTTCTTAATGCCCTCGCACTGGTTGCGCGGCAACACCTTCCAGCGGGTCTTGATCACCTCCTCGAGAATTTGCAGCGCATAGAACTTTGTCTGCTGGTTCTGTGAGTACTCCAATATGCTGTCGACTCTCGTCCACGCCTCCGGATGCTCCTTCAATGTCGTGAGTATGTCCTGGGCGAGGCGCAGCTGCTCGCCCTGTGCCGTGTATACCACCTCGACGATCTTGTCCAACAGGTTGATGTCGAGCTTCTGGGAGAAGTCGAGCAGTTTGCTCGCCTCGTCCGACGTCAGCATCGTCGCCATCGCCATCGCTTTGTAGTAGAAGCGGCGTTCGCGTCTGCGTCGCTCGGCAGCTGTGTCCGCGTTAATCTTGGTAGCTTCTCCGCTTCTCCTCCACCGGCTGAGCTGCAGCTAAGCTAAGCTGTTTACGGATGCGACGGCTGCTTGAGATGTTATGGATGCTTCGGCTGCTACGGCTGCTACGGACCTGGATTTCGATTGATGGCTTGTGATTCTTCTTCTTCTTAATCGTCTTGAGTCTTCTTCTTACTGTAATGACGGCGAGGAACGGAACGGAGCGGAGCGGCGGCTGTCGATCTGGATCTGGATCGGGATCTAGAGATCTGGAGATCTGGATCTGGTGCCGGGACTGGAGCTGGAGCTGCAAAAAACCAAAGGGCGCTAAATTAGACGTCAGTTTTATTGCGTTTTCGGCCTGCCAGGCAACCATATTCTTTTTTATTTTCCTATTTTCGTTTTTTTGGAACTCTCTTACAACTACAAATGCACGCTTGCTGCCTGCGCGCGCTTACACTTTTTCGCACACACACGGATAGGAGAGACTCTCACACACGGACACACGGACACACACACAAACGCACACAACGCATCGCCGCCGAGCGACTGCGGCGGCATTTCGCAATTATATCAATGTCCCGTCCTCGCTTTCACTTTGCGGACGCGCTAACGCCGGCCTTATTCGCGTATTTCACTAATTCAGCTTACCTATTTCCGATTCCAGAAAAAAGCAGCGTGTAAAAAAGACGACCGACGGACAATGCGATGCAATTTGTGTGATAATGTGGCCGTATTACGATTAATTTCGGGTGCTTTCCAGCACATTTGCGAAAAACAATAATGCCGCCTTTTCCAATACTGCGCGGCCTATTTACTTACACTTTTCGATAATATCGATATCTACAAATTATCGATATGCTTGAGAGAATTTCGTGAGCGACTTACTCAATTTGAGTGTGTTTCACTTAACGTATTTATAATTATCAAAACTAACAACAATTTAGCAAACTTTGTAAAAAAAAATAAACCAAACAACAGCCGCTGGCAAAATAAAATGCTTTCCGAATTTCAATAAATATATATTAAATATCTGGTTGGAGCTCTGTACACACGTTGGGATCTGGATCGTAATGTCGATTTATCTTTTATGTTTGACAACAAACGGCGGGTTGCCTGTTTTCACCCGAAAAAAAGGTGACTGCGATAATGTAAGTATGATTTGTTAATACAATACTCCAACAATATACTCAGCAATCTTTGACAGCTTCCGTTTTCAACTGTTGCTTCGCTGAACGGCTTTCACATGTTCTTCAAGTCGCTGGGAATACAACTGGAGGCCACGAGCACCACCAAGCCACCACCCCAGAATCAAGGCCTACTAGAGGCCGAAGAGTGGACCTACATTTGGAGGGATCTTAACGCAGTCACCTTGATTGTTTGTGGCAACGGTCTTGGGTCAGAGCAGGTTCTTCAGACTTTAGCCGATCTGGTTTTTGGAGCGATTTCAATGTTCATAACTCGTACAGCCGACCTGGCACACGCCGCCTTACTAGATCGATTAAAGAAAGATGCCAAGAAATACGTACCCATTGTGGATGCAATTTTGGAGGCGGCATGCGGCGGCACACAGCTTCTCGGTTACACCGACTGCTTGCTGGCTGCAGAAAACGCGCAACTTCTACAAAGCCTCGGCGAATTTAGTGGACACTGTGGCTCGTTGTTCTGCTGCTTGGTGGTGGGCCATCGCATCGCCGTAGCCACGGAGGGCTGGTGGGATTTGGATACAAGAGATCGCGAGCTCTTGCTGTTTCTCCTCAACTCTTCCAGTACTTTGCAGCATGATGTACCAGTTTACTTGCCTGTAAAAAGCCCCAATATAGCGTACCGGTTTGTTAGTATTCCTGTGGCACCTAACAGCGCCTTGTGTGTTTTATGTGGGGCTGAGAATGCCTCGTTCAGGGAGTTGCATGCACATGCCATGAATGTCTACCGCAACGAGGGTACTCTGTTAGCCGCCGCAGAACGCTGCATGCCCAGAAGCCTACCCGAAAACCTAGATATTGACGGTAATGTACTGGCCATCATACTGATAAATCGGCATTCGCGAAAGGGTCTTTTTACAAGAAACCTCAAGCAAGCCGCGAGTGCCAAGCGTATTATCGTTGGCGAACTTCAGCGGTTAGATATACTGAAGAAATTTTTCGACCAGACCATGGAGGCCGTGCACATGTTTGAGGCACAAAGCTCAAGCAACAAGGCGGTACTTTTGGATCAATATAGCTGCACGGACTACCACAAATGCTATGCTACCGCTGATGAACTGGGCAATGTCCTGTTCCTCTTGTTTGTAGCAGCAGTGCCCACACATGCAATGAAGTAGGTGAAAAATTCGAATATCAACCAAGGCAACTCACTATATTTTCTATTTTCATTCAGGTTTCTGGCCCAACGAATCCACGGAAGTATTCTACAAGACAAGTCTGTGTGCTGGTGAACCAGATTTATATTATTTATTTACTCAAGACTGATTTTAGTTTAAGCTTGGGATATGGGAAATCCAGACTAATGTTAGGGTTATACATTATACATTAAAAAGATCCGTCCGTATTTAGTGTAAAACTAAAGCCTGACATAATAAACTTATTAGATGGAAATGATTTGGCTGGTAAAACACCAGTTTATTGTTTTTTTCAATGGTGGAGTGGTACTAAGACGGGAATTGATCGAGGTCAGGTAAGCCATTGATGAAGATTTAAATCGCACCATTTTTAAACGAAATCTTATCAATCGACAAAAAAATATTAACTTATCGACATTGATTCAATGAAAAGCAATGTTAAAAATGTTTTATTTTTATGAATGGCATATTTATAATGTGTTTTTATTGGCTTGTTTTGCTATCAAAAATGTAGAATCGTGTACCGTTCCTTTGCGGATCGGCGTTTTCGTTTTCCCACTATCGCCGTGCCCAGGCCGGATACAGTGCCAAGCTGGAGGAGAAGGGGATTGCTCACTAGGGCAGCGGCTATTCCCAAAACCGCAGCACTAGCCAGGGGAATTAAGAAGCTTTTGGCTAGAAGGGCTTTGGATGGCAGCTCCCCGTGACCCGGTCCCTTGTGGGCGGCCATTTCGTGGTGTTCCAGGTGGTAAGGGTAAGCATATTCCGCGTGAGAAAACTGACTATGGCCATGGCTGTGGCCCGGACGCGATCCATATACGTCAAAAGGAATGCCTGCCTCTACACTTGAGCTTCCGTAGTAGACACCACTTCCTCCTCCGAAACCTGTACTCCCAATTCCAGCTTCAGCTCCATTTCCGTGGGAATACTCGTAAGGATATGGATGAGAATTGGTCTCATAGCTGGCCACAGGTTGGGCATGCGAAGGCGTTTCTCCTGAGCCAGCATAGTGACCTGATTATTGGATAAAGATGAGTTAATAGTTGCAGTTATAAACTATTTTAAGAATTAATCAGTCAATTCACAGAGATTATCAATCTACTTGATTAAAATAGGGAATTACTATTAATAGTCTTATTTGAGGGAACCCCCGTAATCTGATTAGTTCTCTAATGAGAGATTAACTTACCCACACTGATGCGTTGTTGGAGACCCGCTCCTCCCAAGTCGCGCCAGTTTTTATATGTTTCACTTAAACTTTGACCCACACTACCCAGCGAAGGATGGCCGTTTGCTCCACTCAAAGGACCCGGTTCCTGGGCCACTTCTGACTCTGGTCCTCTATAGAATTCTGGCGGCGGGTCAAAGCTTTTGCCGGTGGCTGAACTGGTCAGGTCGAGATGGTTTCCTGACCTACCGGAGTCCCTTTCATTGTCGGTGGAATTTTGGGCCAGTGCCGCACTGAGTCCCAGGCACATAACCAAGGCCTGAAGCTTTTGCCTGCTGGTGAACATTATGACTAAGATCGGTAGCCATAATGTCATCGACTTTATAACAAAATCGGAGGGATTTCAAGAGACTGGCGACAAATTGTACGACAATTTCTGCTGAAGATTCTGCTTGGCTGCCTCCATCAGTTGCGCCATCGCGTGGGGAATTTCACTTTTCTCGAGGCATTTCGTCAAATTCAGTCCAGTCTCTTCTATTTGGAAATGGTTAACTTAGCTTAACTCGGCATTAGCGGACGATAATATCATAATAATGTATCATATTTGCACCGGAGAAGACATAGTAGTTAGTTTTAAACTTAAAAATGTTCAATATTTATAAATGTTTTCGATAAATGAGGACTATCCTTAAATGGTACATCGTTAAAATGCTAGATTGGAAAATTAATATCAACTCGTTTATATTGTTCAAGACTATAGTTAATCCATGTGATTCCCCTTTTACCCATTTAGTAAGAACAGACTCGAATCAATAGCTGGAGCAATATTTTGCTGAAATGATTGCAGATCGTAACACGCGTCAAGAACGCGTCGTTGAGAAATTAGAGCCGTGTCGCATGGTTGAGTGCAACCAACAACCGGCAGCAGCAAACTTGTCAAGGAAGACATGAACAATTTATTAATTTCTGTCCAATTTGAAATGGAGATGCAAAACGAACTGAAATAGCAGCGACTAATGTCTTATGTTTCCGGCAGACGCGATGCGATTGCAAAAAAAAAGCTTGTCTGTCAAACGTGTCGCCTTATCGCAACTTTATTTATTTGGAATTGCGTTGGTAATTCTCAGAATTTTACCTCTACCATCTACTATCTCCAAAAAATATTAGGAAATAATTTTCTATGTGTATCACCCGACATATATGATGTGCTTTCATACGGTCGTGGTAAGGGTTCTAAATCAATTATAAGTTTAACAACACCCTCCTTATCTAAAGCCAATTGGTAATAAATCTTATCTGGAGGATGTCTCTCTCCGTGACCTCCGTGCAATCGCTATTATTATAGATAATTTACAAGAATATTTAAACCCATTGTTACGGTTGGGTTTTGTTAGTTGTATTCTATTTATTTGGGGCGTATAACTTCTATAAATATTTAAACCGATTTTGAAAAATAAGGATAAGGATCTATAGTATTAAATAAAACATTTCTTCTCAAACTAAATATTTCGATCGATAAAATGGTGTTGGATGAAATAGGTTTGTTCATTTGGAATAGGTTGCTGGGGATTATTGGATTCCAGTGTGTTGATATTTGTCTGGGACATTTGCCTGGGGAATATAGCAGGGCTATTGACTACAATAAAACCAGGACCCCTAGAATGGTTTGTAAGCGGTGGGATCATGCCAAGCCTCCTTTTAGCTCTACCGGACGTGATCGTTTTTCTCTTAGATAAAGGTCCAGTGTTCCGGATTTTGGGACATCCAATTGTGCTTGGAGCTTTTGAATAGCAAACATCCTGTTTTGGCGCAATTTGATGTGCCGGTGACTGCTCTGCAAGCAAATTCTTTTTAATACATTTCTGGTTCACTGCCGGAATACAATTCTCAATACAGGAATTGGCAAATGACACGAACTTTTTAGGAGCTTTTTTGGTGGAATCATTTTTAAAATTAGGATGTTCTGCAGAAGATTTTCCGGGTGAATCTTTGTCGGAGGACTCATTTTCAGGTAGATCTTCGGAAAGTTGGCTTACTATTTTGCTGCTCCGCAATGGGACAGGCGATGAACCAGATGCAATTCGACATTTTTCATCATTATCGTCATTCAAAAGGCATTCTTCAGTATCCTCAGTTGGATTGTTTTTTGCCTTTTCATTAAAAGGATATAACGATACTGTACTTCCATCTGAAGGAACATCGATATTTTTAATGCTAGGACATTTTGCCGATTCCCATTCCGCGTCGAGTAACGACGATGAACATCCAGTTTTCTTCCCTAAGGGACACATTTTTGTTTTAGCATGATCGGAATGAGAATCATTGGCAAGATTCATTTCATCATCACCATTGTTGTCGTCTATAATTCTTGATATGGATAGAGGGTGAACCACCTTTTCACCTTTCGATATCTCTTGAGCATTTTCTTTGACCTCAGCCACCACATTTTTCTCCATTTGGTTGACCTGCAAATTTTCATTCACTTTCGTTGGAGAATTTTTCCCTGAGCTTGAACTTCCTAAACCTTCTTTAACAGCAAATATAGAAGCTGGTGTTGGTCTTGGACCTGTTGGCAATTGCTCCGAAAAAAATGACGAATTATCAACATGTATATCTTCATGAATGTTAGTTATGGTTGGTCTTGGAGATTTTGGAAATTCTTTAACGGGCTCGGATATAATTGAAATATTTTCTTCATCTACATTTTTACCATCAACAAAACGCCTGTCGAAATAACGAATCGAACGTGGATCTTCGTTCAGCGAATCCTTATTGGACTCCTTAATCCCCGGAATCAAGTCGGTCAACTTGGCATCATCAAGAGACACTACATCGTCAGTTGGTAAATAACCCTGTACTAGGTGTTTATGAAAACTGGCTCTCAACTTGGTGTCCGAGAGGTTATTCTCATTACTATTGTTCTGTTGGGCTTTTTGGGCTGCCTCCACGGCCACAGCAGCCGCTGCCACCATGGCTTTTCCCAAGGACTCGCATATTATCTTGAGGGCTTCGAGGTTCGACAGATCATTGACAGCCGCAGCCGCTGTGGTATTGGTTCCCTGATGCCGGAATCCATCATTCGCGGGCTCAGGCTCTGGGGTTCTTTCTTGCTGACTTTTATTAGGACTTGGCACTTGCCCTATAAGAAGCTCCTCTTGCGGAACCAAAGTCCGTTGACAGGTACAACACCAACTCATCGGTCGTCTATCATTCCGTACATCGTTATAGCAATTACAAGTTGGAATACGCCTTGTTCCCGGAGGTGGACCTGGATCCATTGGATAAGGCATCGTCTGGACGACTGGAGTTTTTTGAGCCTGGGAATAATCACAACACTGATTACAGCAGGTTCTGTGACTTCTGCTCGACTTGGCGGCACTGCAATTGACTGGGCTGGGCGCCTTCTTTTCAGCACACATCTGTTTAGGAGGACAACACATCTCCGGTCGCAGTCTGGACCTCACTGGAACACCTCTTGGGGTCGGGGCTGGTAAGTCCCTAGGTCCAAGGTAGAGAGGAATCGCATGGACGGACAATGGCACGTCGTGCATCTCGCCGCTGTAAGGGGTAACGGGCACCAGCTGGATAACAATGGTGTTGGGCTGATCTAGACCAGCATTATGTACAGCCTTAGATGGTACCTTCGACTCCATAACTGGATAACTGGGAATTTAGTCACATTACTATGATGATGAAAAGATTTGGGACAATTTCGGATTGATGAGAAATCGGTATTCAAAGCTTGATAAAAATGTCAGAGTTTTTATTTCTCTCATACTCAACAAAAAACAAAATATCTACCTTGATTTAAGTATAAATTTCGCTTTCTTAAGTTATGTATATGATACAATTTTGAGTTTCTAAATCAAGACAAGCCCCTCTTGACCAGCGGATTAAATATGGCTTTATCTCGGAATTGCGTCAACTGAAACTATAGGAATCGGGAAGTGCGGGGATCAAACAATACGGTAGCGATACACGATATGATTATTTTTGAACGATTTCATGTTCCTGCCAAAATAGAAAATTGCAAGGTACCGTGGTAGTCAGAGATAACAGCTACAACTAGAAGCTCGTATCAGTGGCAGTCTTTGGTATATAAAGTTGCGAGTTCGCCAAAAACGACACACTTCCCAGTAGCAATCAACTAACTCTGCCATGAAAGCCAGTAAGTACTCTGCGAGGTTCCCGAGGTCTTGACATATAATATATGGTATATTGACCTTACCTTTTATCCACAGGCCTAGTTCTTTTGTGCCTTGCCCTCTTTGTGGCCGTCATCCATGCTTGCGATCCGAATTCCAATAATCAGCCCATCTGCAACAGCACTAACGTGGGCATAAATATCCGTAACTTCTGGGACCCCACCCGCTATTGGATTTGTAATACCGCCTCTGGAAATGGTACCGCAGTTAAATGCCAGGATATGTACTTATTCGATGCGGACACACTGGAATGCATAATTTGGTCTGATTGGTCTTGGCAACCACCATGCAAAAACTGATTTAAGAAATAAAGATTGAATGCAAAATATATTTCAATAGTGTATTTATTTTCACATATTTAGGGGATTCTTATGCTTTTCGAAAATCTATAAAATCTACACTCAAAACTTTTTTTTAAATGACTAGAAATAGGAAAATTCATTCAATACTTATAACCATATATAATAAATTTAGAATTTATTTTTTGAAGAGGAGATAATTCGAAAATAACTTTGCATAATACTGGCATTAGGACGTGTCCCTATTATTATTATATTTTATGATAATAGATTCACAATAGATAGATAATAGATTCTGATTTCTTTTTTACCTTACGATGTTGGTGCTTAAGTAAAATTAAATCCCATTGATTTTTATCAATAACTAATATATATAGTCTATATTCTATATTCTATAGATTCAAACTAGTTTTAAAGCTACAAAAAATTTAACATAAGTGAGAAAAATTAGATAATTCAAAAAACTATATCATCAATTTTATCCAGACAAATATCCAGACATTCCTATAATTCCTATATTAAGTATGATATTAAATCTTCACTCAAAAGTTGATACCAGGGACACAAGCATCAAGATTATTTTTAAATGATTTCATGTTAGTTTTTAAATAGAATTTATCGTGTGAATCTTGTAGACAAAGTGTACGACATCCGTTGAGTAAAAGATACGAGTGATTTAAAAAAAAATTGCTATTTCGATAAAAGATAAGAGTGGTTTAAAAGAGCAGCAATTTCAAGATGTTAACTTATTCAGTTACCGTCACCCGGACAAGTAAAATGAAGAAAGGTAACCAAAAATTGTGAATCCTGCAATAAAATAAGATTTTCATTTTTGATGCCACTTCCAGCTGCCATTCTTTTGGTCCTGGCCCTCTTTGTGGTCGTAAACGCCGTTCAGGACTGCGATCCGTTTGGCAATGGAGAACCCGATTGCGTTGGCCGTTCCGGGCAGGTGTCCCGCGACTTCTGGGATCCCACCCACTACTGGAAGTGTGATGGCACTGGAACTGCTAGTCTAATTGCTTGCGAGCAAGCAAGGGGCTTCGATCCCATCTCTGGAAGATGCGTGCCTTGGTCCGAGTGGCAGTGGTACTTCCCCTGCACAGATGACTCTCGAAAGTAATAAACGGGTCACCGTTTCGTCAGAACATTACGATCAGTCTTTTAATTCCTTTAGATTGATAGATATTAGTAATTCAGGATTCATTGACTCAAAATTCTCAAATTTTCCCGAAATCGTTGTTCTCATTTTTCGGATTATCAGAATTAGTTTAGTCTAGGACATGGGTGTGTTACGCGAATTGCCACCGGAACTGCCTGTGGCCAAGTGGTTTCGAGGTCTATCCCTGCTGCAAATGCAGGCTGCCAGGGATTTGGCGGATGCTTTGGATTATGATTTTAAAGTTAATGAAATGGATCGGATTCGGAACTGCCTTCTGCGTTTAGGCATTCGTCCATTGCCCACGCGCTATGATCTAAGCCGGATCATAAGGCTGAGCCGAAACCAGAGTCTGGTCCTCCTGTACTTTCTCTTTGAGGAGCACTACAAATGCGACAAATTTTACGAAAGGTACTCGGTCAACGGCCAACTTCTGCTATCGGCCATTGCGTACTTGGACATTCCGGCCACTTTAAGGGCGTTGGACAAAGTTCTTCCAAGACATGAGAAAAAGACTATGCAAAAGCAAGGATCTGTAACGGCAACATTGCCTGGGCGCAGAACTGGTAAAAAAAATGAAGGCCAAATGCTGCCCTATTTTCAGAAACAACCGCGTCCCAAGATCGATCGCCAGCCAAATCGTTTTCTAGCAAAGCCTGCCCCCTTCAAGGTGAAGATTCCAAATGAGGATGGTGATTCTAAGGAAGTCGACAATCGTTGGTTATCCAACTACCAATTCCAACCTATTTACCGGAATATTAAGAGGATTATAAGCTCAGAACTTTTGAGGCTTTTTGACAATTTGGACGAGGCACCGCCGGATTCCTTCAAGGAGTCGAGATCAAAGGAACTTTGCGAATTCCACGATAAAACACGATCGCGGGAACGTGAAGACTTTCTGATTGATCAGCGAAAACGTTACTTGGAAATGGTGGATGTGGGTGCCAGAGAAAAGCGGGTGAGTCAGGGGTATAGATTTAATTTTAGTTTCTTTTAGAATCTTACTAAAATTTTTATTTCAATTAAAGCTTACAAGAGATCGGATTATAGGGCACCTTAATCGCGATGTTGATGAGTACCTGAAGAAGTTCGGAGACAAAAGCCGGAGCACCGGAGTGCCGGCTGTAAGGAAAACTGGATGTGTGGCCTGCATGGGATTGATTTATGTCAGTCTAGAGTCTCCCCCAAAAGTGCTTCGCATGGACGTTGAAAAATCAAGGTTTTATGGAAAAAATGGCTCCCAGTTGCGACTTTGCGGGGGTGGGATCAAAGGACCAACTCTGCACCAACCCAAAGAACCATTGACCAGTTACTTCCGAGCTCCAACGCTTCATGTTCCCTACATTTTCAACTATAATCAAGTTTTTGCAAACAGCGACAAATTGCGAACTTTAAACACAAACGAAACAATTAAAAGGGGATTGGTTAAAAGCCTGATCAAAAGTGACGATGATGAAAAGATTGGCGGCCATGTCTCCAAACGATTTCGAAAGACCCGCAGTAGAATCGTATCCAAACAAATTCCTGGAAGGCACACTGATCAGACGTCCACCTCAAATCCAAGCAGCCATATTGAACAGTTGCATAGTTCACTTAAAAAGAGCCACATTGATGAGAACCTTAAGCCAATTCGAAAGATCCGAATCGATCAGGTTATCAGTCAAACTGGGCGGAGTCCCAAACTCTTGTTGTCCAGCTCGGATCACAGCAGTCGTATTGACCAGGTGTCTGACCCAGATGAAAAAAAACTTAACGACCAATTGCCCGATCCAATTCGAAGAAGACACATTGATCAGGCTCTTTGCCGATGCGTGCGGAAAATTTTTGAAAAGAGCCTGCTGGTGGCAGCCTGGGAGGAAAACCAAAGGCCCAAAGAGAATCGCCTTACTTATCCAGGACACACAGTATTCGATCCCAATGATTCCAAATTAATGGATCAGATGTTACACGATGCTTTTCAGGTAAGAATGATTATTTTATAAATATTTTAAGAATTACTATATGTATATGTATTTGCGTGCAGATTCTACGGAAGGACCGTAATCTGGTGCTAGCAGGTCTGCCCGATAGCCACCAGATTCCAGAGATTCGGGAATGGATACGGCGGAGATATGGAAAACAATACGGACTGCAGTCCAAGAGGTCGTTCTTCATAGTCAGTACAAAAATGTTACAACAGATAGATATAGTCCGTGAGCTTCGGAAACTAACTGTCACAAAAGATCCCCGGATTATAAGTTATGCACCTGTTTCTTATTGGATGTACGACGCGATCATGAAGTCGTCGAAACTGTTTACGGACCAGGTTCGCGAGGATGTGCTCCAGTTGATGCTAAAGCGGACCCGTGCCTCCTGGCAAGTCTTACACGGACTACGAGCCAAAAACCATAGCAGTCTCAGGGAGATTTTTTTCACCTATTTACCGAGCAGTTCCCGTGCCGGTGGGCCCACAATTAGTGCCTATTCTACGGAAAAAGCTCGCGAAATACCAAGGAAGTCCAGGCGATGAGAAGGATTTGAGTCTAGACCAATCCAATGGACAGTTGAATGACTTCAATGAATTCAAATGACCATTGTATTGGCCAAGAACTCTAGACTAGAATAGGCACTATGAAGTCTATGTCAAAATCAACTTTCTTGGGAATTTTTACATTAAGAAAAGTTTTATTTCCTGACCTTAGAAAAACATTTTATTTAAAATGGATATATTCATGAAAAAAAAACTACTATATCAATGAAATTTCCCATTTTAATTCAATTGTTTTAAATAAAATTTACATTATTCTGATTATTATTTAGAGTTATTATTTTATACCTTTTTTAACTTATACTTTCAAGTAGTATCGTTCTATTTGATATTTATGGAAGGTTTTCTTTAGAAATCGAAGCTAAGGGGCGATAAAGAATCGTTTGGGTTCATATGTGGTTTTTGGAAACGGTTTTACTAAGTTTACACTTTGATTAAATACCTATATTTGACAAAGATTGAACGGGAATGAAGTCCCAATTCATATGATATATTCCGTTGCAAAATCGGATGTAAAATGGCAAAAATATTCCCTGAAAACCTAAGGAAAAGGACGGAAATTTGACATTTGGACTGGTACTCGATGTTTCATCTATATTATTTCAATAAATTTAATGGAAAAGTCTATAACATGGCTAATTTTTGGCAATCTTTAGATGCAGATTGATTGGGAATGAAGTCCTGATTTATAAATGGTATGCCGTTTACAAATCTGATTTAAAATACATAAAATATTTGCAAAAGACTCTCAAAAAACTCATAGTTTTGGGCAATGCCGTAACCTCTTCGTGAAAAGGACTTTTGAACTCGTTAAATTTCACGGAAAAGTGCATAACTTGGCTAAAAATGGGCAGATGGGCAAATGTTATACCTTCCCGATCTTAGATCTTCGAGTACTATCAATTTCTATCCAAATCTGGCCATCGAAAATCTGACCCGATTTTCGCAAATTTTGAAAGGGGTTACATCATGATTTTTTCTGAAAATTGATGAAAATTTTTTTGTTCTACTTTTCCAATCTTTTGATGCAGATTGATAGAGAATGAAGTACTGATTTATAAATAGCATTCCGTTTCGATTTCGGTTGTGAAATGGCAAATTTATTTTATAAAAACCTCAGAAAAAGGACAAATCAGGATATTCTGACTTTGAGGAGATGTTTAATACATTTTACTTCGATACATTTTAGGGAAATAGCCATAACTTGGGTAATACACCTCCAATCGTTGCATTTTATACCTTTTTTAACTTATATCTTCAAGTCGTATCGTTCTATTTGATATTTATGGAAGGTTTTCTTTAGAAACCGAAGCTTAAGGGCGAGAAAGAATCGCTTGGGTTCATATGTAGTATTTGAAAACGATTTTACTAAGTTTACGCTTTGATTAATTACCTATATTTGACAAAGATTGAACGGAAATGAAGTCCCAATTCATATGCGATATTCCGTTGCGAAATCGGATGTGAAATGGCAAAAATATTCCCTGAAAACCTAAGGAAAAGGATGGAAATTTGACATTTGGACTGGTACGCGATGTTCCATCGATTTTATTTCGATAAATTTCATGGATAAGTCTATAACATGGCAAATTTTTTGTCAATCTTTAGATGCAGATTGATTGGGAATGAAGTCCTGATTTATAAATGGTATGCCGTTTACAAATCTGATTTAAAATACATCAAATATTTGGAAAAGACTCTCCAAAAACTCATAGTTTTGGGCAATGCCGTAACCTCTTCGTGAAAAGGACTTTTGAACTCGTTAAATTTCACGGAAAAGTGCATAACTTGGCTAAAAATTGGCAGATGGGCAAATGTTATACCTTCCCGATCTTAGATCTTCGAGTACTATCAATTTCTATCCAAATCTGGCCACCGAAAATCTGACCCGATTTTCGCAAATTTGGAAGGGGTTACATCATGATTTTTTCTGAAAATCGATGAAAATTTTTTTGTTCTACTTTTCCAATCTTTTGATGCAGATTGATACGGAATGAAGTACTGATTTATAAATGGCATTCCGTTGCGAAATCGGAAGAGAAATAGCAAAATTATTTCATGAAAACCTCAAAAAAAGGACAAATAAGGATATTGTGACTAAGGAGATGTTTAATACATTTTACATCGATACATTTTAGGGAAATAGCCATAACTTGGGTAATACACCTCCAATCGTTGCATTTTATACCTTTTTTAACTTATATCTTCAAGTAGTATCGTTCTATTTGATATTTATGGAAGGTTTTCTTTAGAAACCGAAGCTAAAGGGCGAGAAAAAATCACTTGGGTTCATATGTGGTATTTGGGAAAGATTTTACTAAGTTTACGCTTTGATTAATTACCTATATTTGACAAAGATTGAACGGGAATGAAGTCCCAATTCATATGTGATATTCCGTTGCAAAATCGGATGTAAAATGGCAAAAATATTCCCTGAAAACTTAAGGAAAAGGATGGAAATTTGACATTTGGACTGGTACGCGATGTTCCATCGATTTTATTTCGATAAATTTCATGGAAAAATCTATAAAATGGCTAATTTTTTGGCAATCTTTTGATGCAGATTGATTGGGAATAAAGTCCTGATTTATAAATGGTATGCCGTTTCCAAATCTGATTTAAAATACATCAAATATTTGCAAAAGACTCTCCAAAAACTCATAGTTTTGGGCAATGCCGTAACCTCTTCGTGAAAAGGACTTTTGAACTCGTTAAATTCCACGGAAAAGTGCATAACTTGGCTAAAAATTGGCAGATGGGCAAATGTTATACCTTCCCGATCTTAGATCTTCGAGTACTATCAATTTCTATCCAAATCTGGCCATCGAAAATCTGACCCGATTTTCGCAAATTTTGAAAGGGGTTACATCATGATTTTTTCTGAAAATTGATGAAAATTTTTTTGTTCTACTTTTTCAATCTTTTGATGCAGATTGATAGGGAATAAAGTCCTGATTTATAAATGGCATTCCGTTGCGAAATCGGAAGAGAAATAGCAAAATTATTTCATGAAAACCTCAAAAAAAGGACAAATAAGGATATTTTGACTGAGGAGATGTTTAATACATTTTACTTCGATACATTTTAGGGAAATAGCCATAATTTGGGTAATACACCTCCAATCGTTGCATTTTATACCTTTTTTAACTTATATCTTTAAGTAGTATCGTTCTATTTGATATTTATGGAAGGTTTTCTTTAGAAACCGAAGCTTAAGGGCGAGAAAGAATCGCTTGGGTTCATATGTGGTATTTGAAAACGATTTTACTAAGTTTACGCTTTGATTAAATACTTATATCTAAAAACGTGGCTTACTATTTATTTTTAATTTTAAAACTAAAAAAAAACTTGTGGACGGCTTCGTCTTGTGCCCAGCCGCCCATTATGTGTTCCATCCTTGTCTAGGGGAGTGCTAACTTGCTCTCCTTCCAAACAACACGGCATTGTGGGGTATTTGCCGGCTTTTATACGTTCCTTGCGCTGAATAAAGAGTTGAGAATTATAAGAAAACGATAAACTGGCCTTATTTCATAGTTTTTAAAGGGTTTATCATGGCCAATATTAGTTTATTTATTATTTTACTTACCTCTTTTTAGGTAACATTGACACTGAAATTAATTGGTTTTACTTCCCGTTTTGGCTTACCCGCAACGTGACACTGGCGACCACTTCACAAGGGCCTACTGTAGACCAGTTACTACCACAACCACGTTTTACACCCAAAAATTTTTAATTTTTTATAATCCCAACCACGTAATAGTACTAGAGGCAACTATATAAAAAGACAAGCTCTGCGTTGCAAGTTATCAATCATCAACAGGTCAAGCCTGAGTTTACAAGCAATATGTGCAGCGCGGTTAAGACTTCCTGTTTCCTTCTGGTGCTGGTCGTGGTACTTGGTGCCACTTCAGCAAAGCCGGCCAAGTCAGTCAAACATCTGGAAAAGCAACAGGCTGCAGCGTATCCATCTGCCGAGGAGCTAAAACCTGAAATCCCATTTGAAGAAGGAGTGCCAGATGAGACTTATGGTCCTCCAGACTTGACCTACGGACCACCACCCACTGAAACCGTGGAGCAGCTGCCCAGTGATGAACAGCCACTAGAATTTACCCCTGATCCGGACGCTGAAGAGGTTCAACCCATAGAACAGGCACCGGCTCGACTGACCAAACAACTGAAACAACGGCTCCAATCCCAGGGATTGATTCTTCTTTCATCAAGTCCATTGAGAGTCATTAATTCCAACGCAATTCCCTTCAAAGTGGCCATTCAACCAATATGGTAGAAACTATATGGTACAAAAACGTCGTGATATTGGTTTTTATAAACATTACATTAATTATTGTCTTTTTTTACTCGATAAACAATTAAAGAACATTTGTTGATACATCGAATTAGATGTAAAAATATATATACAGTATCAGAGTTCGAGCTTGGGGCATCCGATACGTGTATGAGGAGTATATAATATATATAATAATTACAAATACAAGAACGATAAAGTATGCAGATAACTTTAGCTAACTTCGGTATTTGGGATATTCTTTGCCATTGCTTTGGAATGATCTGCCCTGATCTCTAGTCTACATAGTAAAATCTAAACAATAATTTATTTAAGAATACTACGCAAAATCACGTTTGGCATTGTGCGGTTCTTGAGATAACACAGAAAAAAATCTCCAACTGACATACTAATCAAAAATAATGTTTACTTTTTCTACTTAAAATGCTAGTTATTGTCTGGTACAAATTGCAGCTAATCGAACTCAAAAAAATACAACTTATTCACAAAATAATAATAATAAATAAAATTATTGAGCACCGCCACTAAATAGAATTATTTTCGAATGGGAAAAACTATATAAAGCCTTCATCATAAATTCGCACACATTTGTTGGAAGAATTAGCCATTCTAACCATGTTCGTTTCTATCTTCGTTGTGAACTTAATTTGTCTGTTTTTTAAAGATATCCAACAAACTGACCCAAGTGCCAAAAACAAATCCACAAAGCCCAAAAATCATAATGGAAATGTCCTTCCACAGCATCCAGTTATATCGGCCGTATCCAACGTTATAAAAGGTAAATATTTCGATTATTGGCGGTGCAATAAGCGCCAATGCTGAACTGCTCACGGCACCCACCAATGAAATAATCGATCCTAGATTCGGAATGCAGGTTGCCAGCAGGACTGTGAAAGGATAAAGCGTTTAAGAAACTTATTACACAGGTATTCAAATTAGCATCTTACAAGTGAAGGTGACGAGGATGATTCGCAAGAGCGTTGCAGCCAGATTCTTGCCTCGCTGCGTATCAAAGTGGCTACACACAAACGGCTCCACGATATTTACGGGAACGTAAAACTGAAGAGTATACGAAAGGAATATGGCTACAGCCATCATTATCTTCACCAACTGTGAGAGACTATAAAATAAATAGTATTTTGATAAATTTAAATGGTTCTTAGACTTTTTCTTGCAAACTTACGTATCGCCTTGAGGCAGATTGAGAGTTATGCTGCCTTCTACGGCATCTCCGTATTTCAAGTAACCGAAGAAACCCACGGAAGTGTAGAGACAAGCCACAATAACCATGCCAGTATTAAGAACGCCCGTGGGGCCGCTAAAGTCCTCAGGTGTTCGCATATTGTTCTCCAGCGGTAGCACCACACCGATTCCTTCAAAAGCATAGATGGCGGTTCCAAAGTAGAGCGGCAGAGTAGCCCAACTGGCGAACGGCTTAACCGTGTGCACATCCGGCAAGTCGTGCAGCATATACGAGAAGGTAATGGCCAGCCCAACCACCGTAAGAATGGAGGCTATAAGCGAAACGGGCGTCAGGTACTTGAGGTTCCGCACCAAGTTAAGTACAACCATGGGCAATAGTAAAAGCACCAAGTATATTCGGTAATTCATAACGTAGTAGTGGTCAATAACGTTCTTTAGATTTAGAGCCACAAAGAGAAAATAAACGCAGCAAAAGCCGATTTGGGTAATGAAAAGGAACGTGGTGATGATTCGCCTGGCCAGTAACGAATACCGCCTCAGGCCGATCGGTCCGGTTTCGAAGCTGCTGTAGGCCACCTCAGAAAAATCCAGGGATGGTTGCTGGAGTCGCCGACACAGCTCGTGGGAGCAGTTCACCAGCATGTGCATGCAGTGGGTGCAGATGGCTCCCATGATCATGGTGCCAAAGAGTCCCACATATATACCGGCGTTCTTGAAGGCGTCTGGCATGGCCAGGATGCCTGTGCCTATGTTGCCCTTCAGTAGATGTACAAGTGTATCGAAATTGGAAGTGGGATGCTCCAAGGTACGGTGATGGGTAGGATTGTATGCTGACTTGTCCGAAAGTCCGTGTTCATCGTCTCCTGATCCAGAGGCTGCTGCGTGCACTCATAGAATAAAAGCAACAAACATTGTTTATTTATTGATTAAAGTACAATTATTTAATGTTTTCCAATATTTTAATAGCATTTAAACCGAAACAAAGCACCGAACAAAGAAAAAAAAAGCTTTTATTTAACTATTTTGATTTGTTTATTATTTAATCTTGTTGAATCAAACTCACCTGCTAGACTATCCTCGCTGTGGACATTGACCAAGGTGTTGTCCGGCGGAGAGCTACGCACGGGTCGCACCGCCGATCCTCGACTACCCTCATAGTCGGAGGCATCGCTCTGTAGCAGAAGGGGCTGGCGTTCCGACATCTTTTTCTTCCGCGGCGCACCCTCAGAACTCTAAAATTAATAAAGCAGAGTATGACACTGAATTGAGAGCTAAGAATGATGTTGATGCTCCCTCCTCGGCTGAGCAAAACGGACTAAAACTTCAGTTGTCTGCGAAGCCCGGTTCTCGCCTCAAAAAAAAATTTCCACTGACTCACTTTTCCACTAGCATAACAATAGGGGTTTTGAGATAGTGCGGCGTCGGATGACGGACGCGTGCCAGGCAAGAGGAATGCATCGGGCATCGGGCGGAGTGGAAAATTTTCACCCGCACTGATAGTCCGTCTCAGCCTTGGACTTGACTCGGAGTACGGTTTTTGGATCGCTTACATTACATTGCATATGGGTCTATGACGACGCTCGCATCGGAAGTCGATATCAAATTTGCGAGTCCAGTCACTTACTCGACTATAGCTGCAAGTTCGAAAACACTGACGGGTCGAAAAACAAGCTATATAGTAAGCCGCGATAAGGCTCAAATATCACCGACGAATCCACCGTTCATTTAATTAATCAAAATTATATAATATGTTACCAATCGATGTGTCAAATATCCACCCATTATATGTGAATTGTTGACTCATCATTGAAACTTCCTGAATATGAAAAATAATGGAATCTAAACCCTTAATAATAATAAAAAAAAAACAAATAAATTAATAACAAAAAGTAAAAGTAAATGAGTACAAAGTTTGTATAATTTTGGCACATTACTTAAACTAACTAACAATTTTAATTAGCACTATTATAGACAATAATTTTGGTTATAATTCGATTGATTTATTTTCGGATACTGAATATTTTTAAAGATACGTTATCCGTATTAATTAGCAGTTTAATTAGGCAAGATATTTGAATTATATAAACATTAAGAAAGTTTCTTTCCAGACTAACATCAAACATAAGTATGCAATCTAACCCAAATTTGAGATATTTCTGTTTGAGAACAATAAAAACTTATCAAAACACGGATTCTTGTTTATCTGCTTATCAGTAGTGGACCTTCGCCCACTTGCACAATAATTTGTGGCATTCAAAATATATCTCCTTAGGCCCATACAAACGTGGTATTATTTTCACTTACAGAAAATATAACAAATTAGAGAAATGCCAAGTAGAGCTTGCGGTTGCAATTGTTGTGGTTCCGCTTAACTTGTCGGCAGTTGAACAAACAATAAAACTTGGAACTAAAACTGAAAAAGAAATCATAATTAAAAGATAGTTAACAAAATCAAAATAAACACATTTGGCATGCGCATGTGGATGGACTTGTGTGTTGTGTGTGGGTGATTCTACCTGTTGAAGGTTGGTTAAAGGCGTAAGGTCCTCCATTGATTTTTTCCCGCTCGCCTGACAATGAAAATAAATGCTGAGACACGCTCCTTCGAAGGTCACAACGATTTATCAGTGCACAAAAGAAATTAAATGAAATGTGAAGTGCTCCGAGATTCCATCAGACGATGTGGTGGGGCGTAGCAGAGGAATATGTTTGATGGATGCCAATTATCTTTGCCAAGTCTTGTATCTGCGAATTCAACAAAGTAAAAACATCAACAATGAATCATATTCATTCATGAGAACGATTTGATAACATGTAACAGTCAGTCGAATTGATAACGAGCATTTACGACCCAGTGGGAAGCGCTTTTATCCTTAGTTGTTAATTAAAATTATCCATAACTATTAAATACAAGTTGCCCAAACACGTACAATTATTTTCTTCGAACGCAATAACAAATTCCTCTGCCTCTGCCAACTGAAGTACTGATATCGTTGGCGCAATCGAGTTAAGCTTATCGATAATTTTGGGGTACAGGAGAAATTCCTTGGAGAGAATTCGAAAAAAATGTCTTAATAATTGTGTAACTTAGCTTTAAAATAATGTTATACTTTATTTAAGTAGCATTTAAACAACAAAAAAAAAAGAAAAACCATATTTTCTTGTGTACTTTAATTTTATATATAAAACCTTAATCAAAAAATTCTATAACCATCATTTAGAAACCATAGTAGTCTAACAAAAAGACGTAACAAAATCCTACAAAACTTAAAATATAAATTTAAAATAGTTTCCAGTCTCATTTAATATTTACTCTAGTAATCATTTATTTTGGGGATATTTTCACAACGGAGGTACGGTCCCATTATAAGGCTCTCCCAATTTGTGACGTGTCTGCGTTAAATTTATTGAAAATCGGCCATTTATTACCAAATCGAAGGAAAGGAAAACAAAAGGATAATCAAAATGGTCGAGTTATCCAGCGTTGTGTCCAAGTTCTACAACGACTACGTCCAGAACACACCCAAGAAGCTAAAGTTGGTGGACATCTACCTCGGCTACATTCTACTGACCGGCATCATCCAGTTTGTTTACTGCTGCCTGGTCGGCACCTTTCCGTTCAACTCATTCCTCTCGGGCTTTATAAGTACAGTCAGCTGCTTCGTCCTGGCAGTCTGCCTGCGTCTACAGGCCAATCCCCAGAACAAGACCGTTTTCGCTGGAATCTCCCCAGAGCGCGGATTCGCCGACTTTATCTTCGCCCATGTTATTCTTCACCTGGTGGTCATGAACTTTATCGGTTAACAGTAAACAGTTAACAATCTGTGTACCACAACCCTTCACATATATTTAGAATAAAACATAACTAATAGAATATCTTTCTGTATGCGCCGATGAAGTTGAATGGTTCACGTGGAAAGTCAAAATGAAGCTCTGGCTCAGGAATGGCCAAGATGATGGGTTCTATCTTTTCCGCATAGTCAGCAAGTTGGGGCTCGGATTTGGCTTTGGGTTCCTTCGGTGTTCGGCTCTTTGCTGTTTGAAGCTTGTGCGGCACCAGCACCGAGTCGTTGACGTTCAGAGGCACCAGGTCTTTGAAAACGGCCTGGTCCGGAGGGAAGTTCATCTTATGGGTGACCTGTTCAAGATAGTAATAATGGTCTATCAATGATCTATGGTCTATCTAGATTAAGGATTTACCCGAGGAGCTATGGCTGACATCACGCCCGGCGTTAGATTTCCTTCCGTTATCACTGCCTTCATCTGATTTAACGCATTTATTTCTCCCTGCTTGCGAATTGTGGAGTTATAATGTGGAACAGCAAATTTCCTGGCGGCCATAGGCGCCCTGAAACTGGCAGTCTCAGGTGGATGCATCTCCGGCTCGTTCTCTACTTCAGGGTCTTGCGCATTTTCCGGAGTGACAGAAGGCGGCGCCGGGTCAGAAGCCGCATTAGCCAATTGTGCTCGGCGTGTTGCTGTATTCTTCTGGTTCCAATTTACTCTAGATTTTCGTTTGTGCGGCATTTTTAATAAAGTCGCAAGGACATCGAAATATTCGGCTATGCTGCCCTGATCGGTACCGGTTTTGACGTTTTACAACACTCAACTCAACGACTCCATTACCAGCTGATGACCCTACATTAGATATGGGAAAACATCGATAAGAGTACTTTTAGAGCAATACATCGGTGGACGGCGCAGATCTAGCGCACCGAAATCAACAAATTTACTTTATTTGAATAAAATGGCTTTATCCCGTGCTAAGCCGGATGACCTTCCCAAAGATGCAGTTATAATAACAGAAGATCAGGCCCTGAAGTATCAATGGAAGATCGTAACGTCTTGGGACAAACTGGGCGACGTGTAAGTCAAAACATGTCGAAAGTGCCGCTTACCTAACAACTATCCCATTTTTCTGGCAGATGGTCATTAAAATATACGCCTGGTATACTGAGTGCAATGGCGGCAGCAACAGGCGCCTACATAAATAACCACTACCGCACTAAACTGCGCCTAGGCGGTCACGGTCGTATGTCTAGTTACTTGCCAATTGTCGCCGTACCTGCCATATTCACCATGCTGTCGCACAAGTTTTTTATCCAGCGACCCATTCTCCTTAACCCTCTGGCCGAGTGCCCGGTATGCATACAAGTTCGTAGTGCTGCCTTCCAGACGGGATTAGGAATAGTCTATCCCACGATCCTGGCACCGATTGCATCATTTATGTTCGCCGCTCGATGCTACACTTACCGAATGCCTTCAGTGACGGAGGCTCCTCTCGAGGTTTTCAATCTATGGCGAAAGTTTACACGACCAATTATTCCTGCATTGGGTACCATCATCTGCTTGCAAGCGCTGTTGACGATGTTCCTGACTGGCCAGGAGGACAAGCAGAATTTCCAGCTGATGCTACGCATGAAAGAAATTGAACACGAACTGGAATTGAATCACATGCCCCAGCGAATAGATTTTTAACTGTTGTACCTTTTTGACTCGATAAAATTAAGAAAAAAAAAACGCAGTAAAAGAATGTTTGATGGTTTTGGGAAACCCCACTTCATCCAGGATGAAAAGCTTTAACCTGTAATTTAACGGAAAAATATTTATCGATAACATATTATCGACTTGTTCATATTTGCCGCATAAAGTATCGAATATACCACACGTTGCTGCAGTCGGCTGACGAAATTTGTTTGTATTTGCATTTAAAACGTGAGTAATACAGTAACTTGTTTTTCTTGGCAGGCCTAAAACGTATCCCAAAGAGACAAGTACAGTTTATAGCATTTACTATTTCAATAATAACTTGTTATTTAAACGAAAATTGTGTAATTCAGTCACGTTTATTGGTGTGCACTTTCACTGCTACGATTTTGTGACCCATTAGAGGGGTTAGGGGTGCCCTAATTGTCGCGTGGCAACCTTTGCATTGCACTTCGTCTCCTAGCATAATCGTCTTTGCTTTATAGTTCCAGAAAAATGAAGTTCCTCACCGCCAAGGAGGTGCGCGATGCGTATCTGAATTTCTTCAAGGAGCAAAAGCACATCTACGTGCATTCGTCGAGCACGATTCCGCTGGACGATCCCACTCTGCTGTTTGCCAACGCCGGCATGAACCAGTATAAGCCCATTTTCCTGGGCACTGCCGATCCCAACAGCGAAATGGCCAAGTGGGTGCGAGTTGCCAACACACAGAAGTGTATTCGCGCCGGCGGCAAGCACAACGACTTGGACGACGTGGGCAAGGACGTCTATCACCACACCTTCTTTGAGATGTTGGGAAATTGGTCCTTTGGCGACTACTTCAAGAAGGAGATCTGCTCCTGGGCCTGGCAGTTCCTTACCGAGCGCCTTGGACTGCCAAAGGATCGCCTGTATGTGACCTATTTTGGCGGAGATGAGGCCAGCGGCCTGGAGCCCGACCTTGAATGCAAGCAGATGTGGCTTGATCTGGGACTCAAGCCGGAGCACATTCTGCCTGGCAGCATGAAGGACAACTTCTGGGAGATGGGCGAGACTGGACCCTGCGGACCCTGTTCCGAGCTGCATTTCGATCGGATCGGGGGTCGTAGCGTGCCGGAGCTGGTCAACCAAGATGATCCCGATGTCCTGGAGATCTGGAACCTCGTGTTTATCCAGTTCAACCGCGAGTCCGATGGCAGCCTGAAGCAGCTGCCCAAGAAACACATCGATTGCGGCATGGGCTTCGAGCGATTGGTCTCTGTCATCCAGAATAAGCGGTCTAACTACGACACGGATTTGTTTGTACCCCTTTTTGAAGCCATCCAGGCCGGCACTGGTGCTCCGGCTTACCAGGGTCGCGTTGGAGCTGACGATGTTGATGGCATCGATATGGCCTACCGTGTCTTGGCCGATCATGCCCGCACTATCACCATTGCTCTTGCCGACGGTGGTACTCCGGACAACACTGGACGTGGTTATGTTTTGCGTCGCATCCTCCGACGTGCTGTGCGGTGAGAAGAGCTTAGTTTTATTTAGAAAGAAGTTTAAAATTCTCCCTTCACAGCTATGCCACAGAGAAGCTGAATGCCAAGCCAGGATTCTTCGCTTCCCTGGTGAATACCGTGGTGGACCTTTTGGGCGATGCCTTCCCCGAGGTGAAAAAGGATCCGCAACACATCATCGACATCATCAACGAGGAGGAGTTGCAGTTCCTCAAGACCCTGACACGTGGTCGCAACCTGCTGAACCGCACAATTGAAAAGCTTGGCGCCCAGACAACCATTCCTGGGGATGTCGCCTGGCGTTTGTACGACACCTATGGCTTCCCGGTCGATCTTACACAGCTCATGGCTGAGGAAAAGTCCCTGCAGATCGACATGGAAGGCTATGAGGCAGCCAAGCACAATTCCTTTGTTCTTTCCCAGGGCAAGGGTGCCAGCAAAATCGAGGAGATCAACCTGGATGTACATGCCATTTCCCATCTGCAAGAGCAGGCTGTTCCCCCAACAAACGACTCCTTCAAATACAAGTACGAGGCAGTTTCCGATGAACGCGACTCTGCCTATAACTATGGCGAGTGCACTAGCAAGATCGTTGCCCTGCGCTTTGAGAACCAGTTCGTTGATGAGATCACCAGCGGACAGAAGGCCGGCATTGTCCTGGACAAGACTAACTTCTATGCCGAGAGCGGTGGCCAAATCTACGATCAAGGTGCACTCGTAAAGGTCAACGATGAAGCCAACGAGTTTTTGGTGGATCGCGTCTATAACCGTGGCGGTTACATCCTTCATATCGGAGTGGTTGAAGGAACCCTGAAGGTTGGCGATGAGCTGCAGCTGCACATCGATGTGGAACGCCGTTGGCTGACCATGAAGAATCACTCGGCCACTCATGCTCTCAATCACTGCCTGCTTCAGGTGCTCGGCAAGGACACGGAACAGAAGGGATCGTTGGTGGTGCCTGAAAAGTTGCGTTTCGACTTCAATAGCAAGGCAGCCATGACCATAGAGCAGGTGGCCAAAACAGAGAATCTAACCAAGGAGATGGTCTACAAGAACGTTCCCATCTATGCCAAGGAATCGAAGCTGGCCCTGGCCAAGAAAATTCGCGGTCTACGCTCCGTCTTCGACGAGGTATATCCCGATCCCGTTAGGGTTATCTCTTTTGGTGTACCGGTAGACGAACTGGAACAGAATCCTGATTCCGAGGCCGGGGAACAGACCTCCGTGGAGTTCTGTGGCGGCACTCATCTTAGACGCTCGGGCCACATCATGGATTTCGTGATCAGTAGTGAGGAGGCCATCGCTAAGGGTATCCGTCGCATTGTGGCTTTGACAGGGCCCGAAGCTCTGAAGGCGCTGAATAAATCGGTTGCCTTTGAGCAGGAAATTGTCCAATTAAAGGCCACCATCGATGCGGACAAGTTGGGCAAGGACTCCAAGAGTCACGTAAAGGATATTGTAGAGTTGACCGAACAAATCTCACACGCCACGATTCCGTACGTGAAGAAGGACGAAATGCGCAACCTTTTGAAGGGTCTCAAGAAATCCCTGGACGACAAAGAGCGAGCTCTCCGTGCCGCTGTCTCGGTGACTGTGGTCGAAAAGGCGAAGGCTTTGTGCGAGGAAAACCCGGATGCCACCGTGCTAGTCCAACAGCTGGAGGCCTTCAATAATACTAAAGCGCTGGACGCTGCTCTAAAACAAGTGCGCAGCCAGCTTCCAAATGCTGCTGCCATGTTCTTCTCCGTCGACGTCGACTCCAAGAAGATCTTCTGTCTGAGCTCGGTTCCCAAGAGTGCTGTGGAGAAGGGTCTGAAGGCGAACGAGTGGGTGCAGCACGTCTCGGCCACTTTGGGTGGCAAGGGAGGTGGCAAGCCGGAGTCCGCCCAGGCCTCAGGAACCAACTACGAGAAGGTGGACGAGATTCTTGAATTGGCCACCAAATTCGCATTGGCCAAGTTGGCTTAAACCAGAAATTGACTCGCATTCGATAATGCCTTTAATTACTCAAATTTTGATACATTTTTTGCTTAATAATGGTAGTCGTTGATCTGTTCCAAACAGCATTTCATACGAATTTTTTGATTATTTATAAAATAAAAGCATTTCTACACTTAATTTTAACTGAAATTTGTTTATGGATTGCATTTTTTTGAGGTGGATTGACCACAAACCGTGCCTTTTATTTTGACGGTTTCCTAAAAATTTGTCTATCACTAAGATTAGAGCATCTTGGATGGATAATACTCCTTAATTGCATATAATTCTTACACCCATTCGAGATTAAAATTATTTCAAATTTCGATTACTTTGAATATTCAAATATATTATCGTTTATCGACATCGAATCGTGAACCCTTCTAGAGGCATTCTGCTCCGTCCATGTATTCGGAACAATGTTGTTTACCGGCAAATCTTTCTTAAGAAACGTTCTATTAGATATATCACAAATAGGTAAAAATGGATTCATTGTAAACTATTGCAAGGCAGCCGCCGCCCTGCGCCCAAAGAAGGCCAAGTCCACAAGAAAGGAGGTTCGAGAGTAGAGTTTCAAATGAATTTATATAACTTTGTATTAAAATGTTTTCCCCAATTGCAGGCGCAATATTTCTCAGATGCCAAAAGGGTCCGTGCCATTGGCGGAAAAGGTGGAGACGGCTGTGTATCCTTCTTGCAACTCTGGTGCAATGAGAGAGCCGGTCCGGACGGTGGCGACGGCGGCCACGGCGGTCATGTGGTGTTCCAAGCATCCAACGACGTCAGGAACTTTAATCACGTAGACAGCGTACTGCGGGCGGAGGAAGGAGAACGCGGCAATGCCAAGGATTGCCATGGCAAGAATGCCAAACCTGCGATCATCAAGGTGCCCATTGGCACGGTCATCCGAAATTCCAAAGGACAGATCGTGGGTGATCTGGCCCATGCCAATCTCATGTTTGTAGCAGCCCGTGGCGGCGCTGGGGGAAAAGGCAATCGTTTCTTTACCACGGACAAGGAAACCAGCCCCAAGGTGTGCGAGTATGGACCTAGTGGCGAGGATCTGTCCTATACGCTGGAGCTGCGTAGCATGGCTGATGTGGGCTTGATTGGCTATCCAAACGCTGGGAAAAGCACGTTGCTAAACGCTTTGACTCGCGCCAAACCAAAAGTGGCACCTTATGCCTTTACAACGCTGCGCCCCCACCTTGGAACCGTTCTGTACGATGATCATGTCCAGCTGACCATAGCTGACCTGCCGGGACTGGTGCCAGACGCTCATCTTAACAAAGGATTAGGCATACAGTTCCTAAAGCACGCCGAACGCTGTACTTTGCTGCTTTTCGTTTTGGACGCCAGTGCTTCGGAGCCCTGGAAACATTATGAGCAACTCATGCACGAGTTGAGGCAGTTTGGAGGCAACATGGCTAGCCGCCCCCAGCTGGTGGTTGCCAACAAACTGGACAAAGACGAGGGCCAGGCAAACTTTGAAGAGCTGCAGCGAAGACTACAGAATCCAGTCCTTGGAATCAGTGCCAAGATGGGCAAGAACCTAGGGCAGCTCTTGGATACAATACGAAGGTCCTACGACCGGCACAAAGACATTTAAGTCGTGGGTTTCTAGTTGTTTAAAATTGTTTTTATTTTTAACTTAATCCTTATAAAATACAAACAAATGGAACTTCAATCTCTACAAGCCCTCTTCGGATGTGGGCAGCCAAAAGGCCATGTTGGTGCACGCGGAGGCGAGCATCATATATTTGGGATTAAATTGGACGCATTGCACTGGGCCGGGATGGTCGCCGTTGAGCACAGACACCTTGTTTCCGGTGTCCGCGTTCCAAATATGAACACGACCATCGGTGCTGCCCGAAAAGATGAATTGCGAGTCCGGACTGAAGCTAGCTTCGATGGCGATGCCTTTGTTGTTGGGATATCCGGTGAAAGTCTGCAAAGGAGTGCCGTGGAAAGCGTCCACCAACCGAATAACCGAGCCGTTGGTGCTGATCAAGATGGTTTTGCCGTCCCGGGAGAACTTTAGGCCAGTCCAGTCGCATTCCTTTTCCTGGTTAAGCTTGAAGGTTACAAAGGGCCCCTTATCGAAGGACCTAAGATCGTAGAGTTTAATGCTTTCAGAGTTTACGCCGGCTGCGAAAATAAGTCCTTCTGGATCGTAGGCGGCTATCGGGCGGCCAGAGAGATGCATAAGACCCTGGCAGTTGGGTGATCGTAAATCCCACAAGCGCAGTGTCTTGTCCAGCGAGCCCGAGAGGAAAGTGTCTTCCACAGGCGAAATGCAGAGGGATATTACTTTCTTGGTATGACCGGGAAAGTAGCGCAGATATTTGTTGTCGTGGAGACTCAAATACCGGATTGTGTCGTCCACCTTGGTGGAACTATGGATGGCCGTGTTATTGGCATGTGTAAAGTGGATCAGATCTACGCCGTATTTCTTGGAGTTCACCGTCCGCGACTGCGTTCCCTTCTCGCAATCGTATATAACTATCTGGTCGTCTTCGCTGCAGGATATAAGGTGCTCGCCGTTGGGCGCAAAATCGATAGCGTTGATCTTGTCTGTGTTTTCCCTGAAGATCTTTGCCACCTTGAAACTCCGCACCACCGAATCAATAAGTTTTATTTTCATTTTGTCAAGCTAAAAGCGATTGTTGTCAATGTTTTCCTTTTTTTTATGCAAATCTCTATTTACAGCGTGACGCTTGGCTCCGATAGCATGACTATCATGAACATAACTATCGATAACACAAACTGGTTCCATCGGAACCAAAATACAAGATACAAATAGTATCTCAGGGGGACTAGGTAGGTTTTGGGAAAAAGTTCAGGACCTTTTTATTGAACAACTGCCATATATGGGGTAATATATAATCAATAATGTAATATAATATTTAATAATATATATATCTATATATATACCAATAATACATGCTCAATTTTATACTTTTGAATAAAAGTAAACGATTTTTAATTGAATTTAAATTCATAACATTTTATTCTTTAGCGATATACATAAATACATATGTACAATTAAGTAGGTGCACTTGTTGACTCCTCTGAGTCCACAATAAAATTTAAGCAGGCATATATTTCCTTGAACAAATGTGTGATGTCAGGCATTAAATAAGCTGAGGCAGGTTACCAGATGCGAATTTTTCTTATATCTTATAGCGGTCTATTTATGTTTCGCAAGCGCAGATGCAGTGGGTATTGCCTAACAGGTCCTTGGGATCCACATAAATGGTTCCTTCCTTGCCCCTGGCGAAGGGAGCCTGTCCATTGGTTTGTAAGTAAAAATTGCCATGTACCCTGGAAAGTAATTAAAACCAATTATTGGTCGTAGAACACCTGTGGCTTCAATTTGTTCTTTTTCTTACGATGTGGGACAGTGATGGCCCATCACAACTGATGGACACGTTTCTTGGGTTTTCTTCTGCTTAAACTCCGACCAGTTCTTGGCGGAAACTGCATCGAATCTGATGGGATAACGATCGGCCACACTCTCAGCCCAGAACCACCAACTGCGACGATGACTAGCCAAGTCATTGTCACTCAGCATTTTGTAGTTCCGTTTGGGGCAGCCAGGTTGCAGGCTTTTTCCCGCATTTGGCCAAAAATCCGCTGTTCCAGTGCTTGTTGGTGCTCCATAGAACCAGGCATCTGTGTGTATGACGTCCACGAATTCGGCATCTCCGGCGCTCAGATGACTTCCTGGATAAAACAGAGGGAAAGCCGGATCCAGAGCTGAAATTCTAAGAAACAATAACAATGAGTAATAGTTTCCTATTAGCGCAAGTCGCTTTGGATTTGTAATTATTCCCATTACATTTGGTAAACTAATTGATTTTCATTATATAAGTTCACTTACCTCTTTAACTTTCGGACGCCTTTGGTGCGCTTGAATATTTCCCGGCCAATTAGACCCGCCAATTGACCTCCCATGGAATGCCCGACTATGTGAAACTTCTCGATATCCAGACCATGGTCAAACATTGAAAGCAGCACCTTGGCCAGTTCCGGGCCAAGTTGCTTAAGGTTGGGCAGGGCATCGAAGATATAGTTGCCATCCGCCAGCTCGCCCCAATCCAAGACTATGAGGTTAGTGTCCTTTCGCTCCAGATAAGCTTCGGCAATGACATGGATGCTCTCCACATCCGGGTCTTCGATATAGCCATGCAAATAGAGGACGGTATTCTTGAACAGATCCAAGTTCTCGTCTTCCAGCAGATTGTGGTAGTCATTTAGGTCATAGATATCGCTATCTGCCACCGTAGGTCTTTCGAATAGAAAAGATATAGATGAAACTTTTAATTTTAATCAATTTATTATCGAATATCCTTGACAATATAAAGATACCCATAACTTACCCATAATATAGTATAAATTTGGCTGTAGTCAGGTCGGCTTTGGAGTTCTTGAGGCCACAAAATAGCCCTGAGAATTGGATATTCAAATTATTAAAGCGGAATGTCCTGTTTTCGTCCACTTACTTACTGGATTTGTTTTTAATGGCTTTGTGCATTTTCCTCGGTTTCCTCGCGTTGGATTGTTGGCTGTTAGTCCATGAAATGATTGATTACGTGGATTACGTTTGGTTTTCCGGCTATCCTCTGCTCCCGAGCGCTTATTAAAAAAGACTGGGCCGGACACTCGATTAGCTAAATCAAGGCGGCGTGGCCTAAACCATTTAAATTGATAACTCTAATTAAATTTCAATATTATTCGGATAAGATAATGTTCGCCGTGCCGGGTCGGCTAAAAAAAGGCTTACGACATGGGCGTAGTGAATCACAAATGTGGCACCAACAGTCCTAAAGTCCGGACTGTCCATGCATCATTCATGCTACCTACAGTGGTCCGTCTAATTTCTTTCTATAGCCATTCCCGGATCCTAGATTACTTAGACTGCGTAGTTTTTTAATGGCAAAACATAGAAAATGAGTCAGAATGATTGTACATTTCAAGTCTTAGCGCCACGGAGTCTACCAATCAACCTTCTCAAGTAGGTAATTTGCAATCAATGCGAAATCTTGGTTTTTGCCAATCATAAATCAACAATTTAAATGCAGAATTAGCTTTCTGAGGAAATAATCCTACAATAATCCTACCATTTAATTGTCAAAGACTGATTTTTGTAGCAACTTAGGTAGAAAGCTGGGAACTGGTGAAACATTACCACAATGGACTTTTAAAATTGGCATAAAACGCTGACCTTGTCAACCTTTATGAGCCATTAGAGACAAGTGGTATTAGACAGAATTTGGTAAACTGGTAAACCGGGGTCAGTTGAACATGCTTTGGGTTTTACTGTGGCTGTTGCCACAGATTACCTTAACCCGGGTCGGGACGAACAACTATGATTAAATATGCAGACCTGAAATTACAGCAATGCCAGACAGTAAATAAAGCTTAAGATGAATATAATTTTTAACTAATTTAAAAGAGAAAAAAACAAGGATAAGATGATTTAGCTTGGACAAAATTATGACTCTTTGAAGCTTGCTTTCAGGCTCAACTTAGATTCGGTTGTAGGAAAGCTTGACTGTACTGTAATTTCCCTATTGTTGATTGACGAAATCGCAGACCCACTTGCCACCTACCACCCCACTTCACTGTCCCCCTCCAAAAAGAGACCCCAACGCGTGCAAATGTAATTTAAGTACCGGCCTTTTTATTTTAACCTCACATTAAGCTTCATCGTTATATTATACTACGGTCTGTATAGACATAAATAAAGAGCACTTCAATTTATATTTATTTGAGCTTATCGGGGGGGAAATTAGCTGTCAGATAATGGCATCGAGCTGAGGGGGAGCTCGGGAAGTGGTCGGGTGGGTAGGCGCCACCGGCTGGAGCGTTTAAAGCGGAGCGGAAGAAGAAAAGCTTAGCCTTAGCGAAACGCGCCACTTTAAGAGACAAATAATAACACTCGAATATTACAGTTCAGCATTTATATTATGACATATTCGCGTAATTAAGGTGGACCGCAAACACCTGTTGTGTTGACAATACAGACGAGGGTCTGGTGTGTGTCTGTCGGTTAGGGGACGGAAATCGGACGCGAAGTTTGCGACACCAAGCAGAAAATTGATAATCACCAGAGTATTTACACAGACACACATTCAACCGAATACGTCAATAATTGATTGGATTCGGTTCCACCCAGTTGCCCAATCAAATTTGCATCTGATTCCCCTTTCTGACTCTTCATTTGACGTTATTTTTCGAGTGGGCTTGAATGGGACTTACGAGGGATCGGAGCGTGGGATTGCGGCAATCGGGCAATCGTTAAGAAAGCATTAATTCACGGAAGGCAACTGGAAGGCACGTCGGATCGGTGTTGCTGCGGAATTCCGAATGATCTCTCGCTTGGCAAAAAATCGCTGAACAAGACACAAACTATCGCCAGGTGTATGCGACTATCGATATCAAAAAGCACAAAAAAGTTTTCGAAAACTTGATCTTAAAAAATAAAAATGATAAGAAATTCATGGCTTACTTAAAGAAACAACTAAAATCCCTTTATACTTATTTTATATAATAAAAAATGTGAAATATTTTGACTGTTTTTATTGTTTTACTACAATTTTTTTTTTTGTTGCATTCAGATGCGATCAAATGTTTCAAACTCTACGCATGATTTTAATAATGATCTTTACGCCTATGTGGTAATTTATTGTATATATAATATAATTATGTAAGTAATAATGTTTAGCTGTGTGGCTGCGATCTGTGGTTCTCCCTTCATGCTGGCGTTGGTGACTCCTTTTATCCTCCTGTTCTCTCCGTATCCTTCTTCCGATTCCCACCAGCCCACCATTGACTGCAGCGTTCAACACCTCACGGGGCGGGATCCACTATAATTTTCCGTTCTTGAGTGTGGTTGCTACATATGTTTTGTTGCCGGTGTTAAATACATACAGTTTAAAAAACAGAATAAAAAAGATGCAAGAAGATTGATTACGCTGTAAACAAAATATACAAATATTTTATTGCACACACAGACACAGAGATTGAGATTGACACAGGGTGATGATTGAGAGACAGCCACGTGGGTGGAGATGATACCGGGAAAGAGACAGAAAAGGATGGTACATTAGTTCAAGTTATTACAAGGACCTTTTGCAGCGTTATCTTAAGAAACAGAAACAGATCTATGTATCACGATTGGACACGATTGGGCTGTAAAACGTATATATTTTTTGGCAGTTCTGGGGTTCGGACACAGCGTCACTGGCGGTCACTGGAGAGACAGCGGGAGGCACATCTACTTATCTACTCATCCTCTAACATTCCATTTCAACTTTCGGCGGTTCGACCATCTCCGCCGCCACAGCCTTGGCGTTCAGCTCCTGCAGAATGTCATCGTCGGCCGGCACCATTGCTGGCGGTGGCTCCACGATCAGTTTCGAGTCCATGGCGGCCTCGATTTTGGCTCCCATGCAAGGCGGTATCGCCGTTCTAAACACATTCAATTCCATTTCTAAGGCAGGATGATATCAAATATCAATAAATGTCTAAATTCTCAGACGGACATTTACACATTTTACACGGAATAAGAAATCTATTGCACCGTAATCGTAGATATTCCAAGACTTTCTAGTCTATAGATGATCGTTGCTTACCTGCTGCTATGCCTGCAATGGCCTGTGCTGCAAAATGCTTCACGTCCACATCCGTGTCGGCGTTCAGCTTGTCGAGTGTGGGCTTGACTTGAGTATCGATGACGCTGGCCTCAAGGAAGGGGGAGATTTTCTGCAGGGTCTTGGCTACATTGAAACGGACATTTGCGACGGGATCGGCAGCCAGTAGGATGACTGTGGGCAAAAGCAGCTTGGTGGTGATGTCTGTGCCGCAAACCTCGGCCAAGACGTTCAGGCAGAACAAGCAGGTCATTCCTAGAAACAGAAATATTCATTTTTTATATTCTTAAAAGGTTGTCTTAGTGTCCTAGACATACTGTGCAAATAGTTTTTGTTGCGTGACATAACCAGGATCATGGGAATAATGGCCTGCTCGGCCCAAGGAGCTCCGAACTGCTCGACCAGCTTCTTCATGTTGAGGGTGGCCGCCTCGCGGATGGCGTAGACGTGGTCGTTGAGCCAGCCCATGCACAGGCCGCGTAGTTTCTGGTCAAAGAACTCCTGTCCCAACTGACCGGCCAGGGCAGGCATGTACTCGATGATGGCCAGGCGTACGCGCCACTTGGAGTCTTCGGCCAGCTCGACAATGGCGGGCAGGAGCGACTGTGACAGCTGCTGGATGCCGATAACGTCGTTCACGCAGTCCAGGTTCGAAATAATGTTCAGGCGCACTTCCGGACACTCGTCCTTCAGCTGGATAAGGAACAGGGGCAGGAGCTGCTCCACTGTCTGGTAGGCTCCCAGCATCGGACTCAGTCCCATGATGACAGAGGCCAAGGCGGACTTGACGTGCGGGTTGGGATCGGAGACCAGATCGCGGACGTAGGGTAAAATGGAGCTCAAGATGATCTGGACTTGGTTGGCCTTGTCCAGGTTGGCGCAGAAGTCCTTTACCTTGGTGGCCACAGCAGCGCGCACCTCGGCCTCGGCGTCCTTGAGCAAGTACTGGAAGGCAGGCACCAGGTCCACACGCGTGATCTCTGGGCCCACGGCCTTCTGAAGGTCGACAAACTTCTCGGCCACCATGTATCGCACGCGCCAGGACGAATCACTAGCACATTGGCGCAGAGTTGGCAAAACCAGCTAAATTTTAACACAAACTTTATTGTCTTAGGTCTTAGCTTTTGGAGTTAATGATGGACTTACATGCTCAACATCGTCTTGGGGAAGGAGTTGGGCAATACTGACGCATGCCTCGACGGCCAGCAGACGAACAGAGTCCTTAAAAATACAAAAATTGGTTTAAAACAAGACATTTTTAGTTAGTTTTTTTCTATTAAGAAGTTCTTAAATAGAGAGGTAATCCTAATTATGATTATAATCACCTGATCGTCCTGAGCCAGCTGGACAAAGTTCGGAATCAAATCGGATTTAAGGTACTCGGTCTCCACGACCTTTGCGAACTCGCCCAGCTTGTTGGCCGCCGCCCGTCGCACCATCGGGGTCTCGTCCTGGCACAGTTTGCGGAAGTTGGCGCGCAGCTCGGCCTTCACGGGCTGCGTGACTCTAGGATAACAGACCGAAAACAATCCACAGGCCGAGGTGCGCGAGGTGAACCAGTCGCCTGAGACCAAGCGCTGCAGTGTGGGCACCACATGAATCTCCAAATCCTGGGCGCTGTGCTCTGCGGCAACGGTGCGCAAGGATTCCACAGCCTTGTCGCGCACCACGGTCTCCTCCACAGTGGCCAAGCTCTCGAGCGGTGGAATCAAGTACATGGCGTACTCCGGACCACCAACGAGACCTTTTTTATATGAAAATTTAATATGAAAATGGATGTGTGTGGAGCCTGGTTTGTGGAACTTACTTGTAAAGTTTCCCAGCTGATCGGCCAAAGCCAGGAGAACCTCGTCCTCATCGTAAATGGTTTCGGTGAGGAAGGGAATCAACTCGGACCGGGTGCGCTCTTCGCCCAAAGCCAAGGCAATCGTGGAGAGCTTTTTGATAGAGTTGAGACGCAGCTGGAAGGGGATAATAAAAAAGGGTTACTAAGTGATAAGAATGGATAAAAAAAAATAAAAATAAAAAACACGACAGATTATTTATTAGTAATAAATTTAATATTTATTTCGTAAATTTGTAAAATTAAAAAAATACACAAAAACCTACAACGCAATATATGAAAATAAACATAAAAAATCATGCTTTTTCCTTGATTAAAAAAACTCGATAATCGATTTAGAACTTTTTATACCATTATAGGAGTTTTAGAAAAATAAAAAGGCTTTTATTTTGGCTCAAAAGTATGCATGCACACACACATACACACACTCACACACTTAAACGAGACCCACACCCACATAGCTATGCACACTATGACGCATTTTTGCACAATTACAAATACACATTTGTGGCAGGACCGAGGGCACGCGTCTGCATTTAGCACCTCGACGAGATTCGAGAATCGTCTCGAGAACCTACTAATATAATATAGATAGATAATACTAACCTGTACATCCTCGTTTTTCAACTCATCAATCAGCACCGCAATGGGATATAGAGAATCGTCTACCGATTTTTCGCTTGCTGCCATCTTTTCTGCCGTCTCTGCACTGCCTCTACACACACGCACTGAAAAATCGGATTTTCTACTCTGCAGGCAACACTCTCGATTCTCGATTCTGCCCTTTTGCCCGATTCGCAATTAACTCGGTAACGTTAACGGCTACAGAAGAATTTCGCTATCTTTTTTGGGTTTTTGATCGCCTGCTCCACTCTATAAGTTAGCTACAATAAATTCTATGATTAAATTTCCAAAGAAAATAGGACGTCGCTTAGTGTCGCAAATTATTTTTCACTTCCAAGTGACACAACGGGAGCGATGACGATAACAGGGCAATGTCTACTCGATTGACGGTATTCTTTTCTATCGATACTAAAAAATACCAACTATTTGCCGAGAATAAGAACATTGCATGATTTACATGATGAAATAAGTTTATTTTATTTAATGCTTAATTTTCTAGGAAAGTTACAAACTCGGTTAGCTTGAGCAACTGGTCGTCGTTGCTGCGACTGGGTGGCGCTTCCCTGATCTTGGGCTTCAGTATAACCCGGTCGCCATCCAATTCTTCGGCCCAGTTTAACGCAGTGCAAGTTTGTTTAAGTTCCTCTTCGGACATTTGTGACATTTCCAATAGATTGTGCTGGTAGATGGACACATAGGCGCTTCCCATTAGGTTGAACAGCTCCTCCCGTTGTTTTACTACAATTTCATCGATGAATCTCTATTGAATAACCGGTCGAGAGTGTCACCTACCTAACAGATCCTCTATGGGACCTCTGATCCTCTCAGACCAGTCGTACTTTATGTTTATAAAGAAATCGGCATAATTGTTGTGCTGCAGCGCCAGATTGAGCAGATTCAGTTGGCAAAGTTCTTTGTCATCCTTGAGTTTATCGGGTATTCGCATCCACAGTAGCTTGGCATTAGCCCTGATAAATAATTACAAATGTAAGTGACATTTTTCATGAATAAAGCTAACTTACAGTTTGTTTTGATAAAGATAAATGGCCAGAAGTTGCTGGTAGACATCGGCTCCCAACTCGAATTGCTGCGGAAACTTAATATATATTAGACACAAAATAGTAAGACTTATTGTTAGTCCTTACCTCAAACTCTTCGCCTTCTAGTCGCTCTAGAAGATCTTCGTATTTGTTTAAATGCATTTTTACCAAATTCTTGATTTGCAATATGGGTGGTGTGACCGTTGATTTTAAGATACCTATTTACGGCAACCCTGCACCTTTGTAGAGTTTTGTTATCAATAAAGGCGATTAATCGAAACCTGTAAGCTGTTAACCTGTAGAAAAAGCTTTTTAAAATTTTTGCACTATAAACAATTTCTAAGCAAAGTAATATTTTATATTTAAAACAACTATTTATTAAAATAGTCTTTCCATTATCCGATAATACTAAACTTTGTTATCGATAGCTTTTCTGACAGGTATCCACAATAGCAGAGCTGTCAACGTGCGAAAAGTCTCCACTTTCTTTTCGGTGTCAAAAACTAGACTATCAAGATGGGTCGTATGCACGCTCCTGGGTAAAAATGCGATTTTCAATGTTTCCGGAGCCCCCGAGTGAATCAAGACATTTGCAAAATGTGCCTGCCGCGAGATATGAGCCCCTGAATATGTTTCAAACAATCCCTAAAGTCCGTCTGGCTGTGAAAAGCCACGGCCAAGGCAAGCACATGGTGCAAACGTCTCGGTTTTGACATTCGCCGCCACAGTGAACTAATCGTTGATTAATTTTCTTTGCAGTAAGGGTATTTCCCAGTCGGCTCTGCCCTACAGACGCACAGTGCCTTCATGGCTGAAGCTGAGCGCCGAAGATATCAAGGACCAGATCAAGAATCTGGGCAAGAAGGGTCTGACTCCCTCCAAAATCGGTTTGTGTTGCCAGTGTTGTTGTTTGAGGTTATGTTGATTTTTTGCCCCGTTTTGTTTGCAGGCATCATCCTCCGTGACTCCCATGGCGTCGCCCAGGTGCGTTTCGTTAACGGAAACAAGATCCTGCGCATCATGAAGTCGGTTGGCCTGAAGCCCGACATTCCCGAGGATCTGTACCACATGATCAAGAAGGCTGTCGCCATCCGCAAGCATCTGGAGCGCAACCGCAAGGACAAGGACGGCAAGTTCCGTCTGATTCTGGTCGAGTCCAGAATCCACCGTCTGGCCCGCTACTACAAGACTAAGAGCGTCCTGCCACCCAACTGGAAATACGAGTCGAGCACCGCCTCCGCCTTGGTGGCCTAAGCGATGCGTCTGCTTTCCGCGTTTGTTAGTTGGTAGTTTCTTAACAATCTGGTGTGGGCCTACATATTCTTAAACATGTACAACCAATAAACCCAACAGAAATAAAACTGGAAATCGGAACTATTTTATAGAATCTAGCAGACAGCGTTTAGTTTTTTTTTTTTTAAAGCTGTGCAAGCTTTTTTGTGAAATAATTTTGTTGGGGAATCATGCACCAAGGTTATTTAGATCCTCGTTTTTAATATCGTATTACTATTATCAAGAAGGGTTTTGTTTGGGTTTGTTTATTCCTAATAATTGACACCTAAACAGGCTTGGTTTGTGGTAATCAGAAATTTAGACTTGGACTTGCAACAAAGTTGCAGAAATTCTAGTCATATGTCTGATGTTTTTTAATTGTGGGTAAAGATATTGCATTTCACTTGTTGATTCATTTTATATTATATTATAAGGTTGTATATTAAATATTCTTATAATCGAATCGAATAGAATAATATAATCGAATCTACGAAGATTCTGTCTCTCTCCCGTACGAATTTCCTTTTACAGTTGAGCTTTGTAGAAAAGAATTTATTAAACAAATTTCGGCAATATTTAATTAATGGATAATTCTACTTAAATACTTTTTTAAACTTAAATTTATTTTAAAAATTCATTTCACTTGTTGATTCATTTTTTATTATAATTTAAGGTTTTATGTTAAATATTCCTAGAAACGAATCTACGTAGGTTTTGTCTCGCTCCGCCGCACGAATTTCCTTTTACAGTTGAGCTTTATAAAACGGAACTTATTAAACATATTTCAGCAATATTTAATTAATAGATAATTCTACTCAGACACTTTTTTAAAATTGAATTTATTAAACTATTGAAAAATGTTCTTATAATTGAGGTAGTTGTATGAACAGTTCCAGATAGAGAAGCTTGCCTGTGCGCTCGGTTGCGCCCTGTGGCGCTTTTCGTTTAAGAACCGATAGTCGAGAGCTCCGTCGTCAGAAGCTTGCTTCCCTTCCCGGCGTTCGGATCAAAGTTTATTTTATTTATTTGTAAATTTCGTTGCCGCCAGCCGTGGCCGGACCTTCTATATCTGATTTCTCACGTTTCGGGGAACAATTCGCCATTGTTGAATGTAAACAATATTGAAAAAAAACGTATGTACAAGCGATTTGTAACTAATGGTAATTATTTTAATTGTGCTCAACGGATTGAGGATTGCTATTGCTGAGCTTTGGTAATTTGTGTGTTCGAAAACAATCCATGTGATTAGATAATTTACAGACAAACGAAAAACCATCGATGCGCCGTGCCTATCCATGGGCAATTATTGTTTGTTCGTTGATAAATGTTTCGGATTTGCATATTTTGTCTTCGATATGAGCTTTTTTTTCATTTTTCCTATCAACAACGTGGTACAGGGCACACCCACACACAAATATTGTACAGAAAATAAATGTATTTGGAGGTATATATGTACATATATATATATATAAATACATGTACAATTATGTTTGGGAACGGTAAAGGTAAAGGTCTTCCCAATTGGTAATTCCCAGTGGGTGTGAATGAAACAGGTTGCAAAAGCACGGAAAATTACAGTTAAACTTTAAGGGAATCAAATAATTTTGGCATAGAAGTATTTTTGATGTAATTATTACGGAAAATTTCCCATTATTTAGTGTAAACTTTTTAAATTCTTATAAGATTTTTAAATTAATTTAAAATATTTATAAACTTATCAAAAAGAACTTGGTTTGGAAGCCTCTGGAAAACTTTGTTTTCGTGTATATTGTGAAATGACAACCGCGGGCTTAAAATTCGAATAGAAGAAGGAAAAGCCACTCGTTATGACGGATTACAAAACTTATAATGAGGATTGACTCACCACACTCTTGACAGCCGACCCCGGCCCATGCGGTGCCATCTCCATTGGAGTCGCCAAGCCAACAACCATTCAATTCGTAGATAAATAAAACAGCAATGTTTGTTTGATTAAGAAATTCCGTGTTTGCACCGTCTTTTTATCGTCTTTTTAGTACTCAAACCTTATTAATAGCTTTTTGTTTTTCAGTTTCTTTAACGGGAGATCAAGATGCAGTCAGTGAAGACGGCAGATTTGCCGGAAAACCCTCGAGAGCGTTCGAATTTCATTTCGGCGGCATGTTTTTGGTAAGCTCATAAAAAGGATACATTTTATATTAAATAAACTCTTTATACCTCTTTTTAGGTATACTATGCCCACCTTCATGAAGGGGCGGAACAACACCCTGGATACCAAGGATCTGTACAGGGCCTTAAAGGAGCACAAGTCCGGTATGCATCGAAAGCTTTCTACCGATGAATAGTTCGATATATGTACATGTGTAGATATATAGTTTCAATTTAGAGATATATAAATCATTTTCTTATCAATTGCCAGGTCATTGTCATGCGTAGAAATATGACATTTTCTTTTTGGTAATTTTTGTGGTAGAATTGTTAGTCTGCCGAAAGACTTACAGTTTCGAAACTCGTTGTATATTTACTTATCAAGAGCACAATTCATTTTACTGATCGAAGAAATATTTGTACATAGTATGTTCGTTGACCGCTTTAATTGATTTGCTTTTTTGTTTCAATTGCGATGATGATTTTTATGTTATTCTGCCAAATTGATAACTGTCTCTCTTTGGGTAAACGTTGTTTTCGTAATTTCGTAATTTCGTAATCCGTATTGATTGGCCCCCTTCTGTGATTAATTTGCGATAATTAATTCGTGTGTTATCTGTTCAGAGACTCTGGGCAACAAGCTATGCGCCTCCTGGGAACTGGAACTTGGCAGGGCCAAGGGGAAACCCAATATGTTGCGGGCTCTTCTGCGAGTCTTTGGCTGGTACTTCAGTCTCCTCGGTTTGGTTCTGTTCCTCCTGGAACTGGGCCTTCGCACCTTGCAGCCCCTCTTCCTGCTGCAGCTTATATCGTACTACTCCCGGGGATCGGATTCCATTGAGTCAGCCTATTACTATGCCGCTGGAGTCATCCTATGCAGTGCCCTCAACGTTATTATAATGCATCCTTACATGCTGGGGACAATGCACGTTGGTAAGACGCCTAAACCCATTACTTTTCCTAATATTCAAGAATTTTTGTTCAATTTTAGGTCTCAAAATGCGTGTGGGCATGTGCAGCATGATTTACCGGAAAGCCCTGCGACTGAGTAAAACAGCTCTGGGTGACACCACGGCAGGACATGTGGTCAACCTGATGTCCAATGACGTGGGTCGTTTAGACTTGGCCACCATATTCGTTCATTACCTGTGGGTGGGACCCCTGGAGACGCTCTTTATCACGTATCTGATGTACCTGCAGGTGAGCTTTGCGATAATCTTCGAACTGTAGACTCCAAGACTAACCAAAGCTCTTTAAAGATTGGAATTGCCGCCGTATTTGGCGTGGCCTTCATGCTGCTCTTCATTCCGCTGCAGGCGTATCTGGGCAAGAAGACCTCGGTGCTGCGGCTGAGGACAGCTCTGCGGACCGATGAACGAGTGCGGATGATGAACGAAATCATTTCGGGCATTCAGGTCATCAAAATGTACGCCTGGGAGCTGCCCTTCGAGCAAATGGTGGCCTATGCCCGTAAAAAGGAGATCAACGCCATTCGCCACGTGTCCTATATTAGGGGAATTTTGCTCTCTTTCATCATTTTCCTTACCCGTGTCTCTATTTTCCTGAGTTTGGTGGGCTACGTCCTACTCGGCACGTTCCTTACCCCCGAAGTGGCCTTTTTAATCACCGCCTACTACAACATCCTGCGTACCACCATGACTGTGTTCTTTCCCCAAGGAATCTCCCAAATGGCGGAGACTCTGGTGTCCATAAAGCGTGTAGAAAAGTATATGCTATCGGACGAGACTGATGTATCCGATAAGAGCGAGGATCTGCCGGAAGACCTACCTGGCAGCAATCAAGCAACAGTCCATGCAGAAGCAGATGAAGATCGCGATGAGGCGGAGGATAGGTTACTGGCCCCGGGGCTTTCCAAGATCAATGCGAACGCTGTTCTATCAGAAGCAGGAATATCGATTAATAACCTGAAAGCCAAATGGGATATCAACTCCCCGGACTACACTCTTAATGGGGTGAATCTTCGGGTGCAGCCGGGCACTTTGTTGGGCATCGTTGGACGTACTGGCTCCGGAAAATCTAGCCTTATTCAAGCCATTCTCGGGGAGCTTCGCGCCGAGTCGGGCGACATAAAAGTAAACGGGTCGATGTCCTATGCTTCCCAGGAACCCTGGCTCTTCTCTGGAACTGTGCGTCAAAATATTCTCTTCGGCCAGCCGATGGACCGTCGACGATACGCCAAGGTTGTGAAAAAGTGTGCACTGGAACGTGATTTTGAACTTCTCCCCTTTAAAGACAAAACCATTGTTGGCGAGCGGGGAGCCTCCCTGTCTGGTGGTCAGAAGGCTAGGATCAGTTTAGCGCGAGCTGTTTACCGCGAGACTTCCATTTATTTGCTGGACGATCCCCTAAGCGCCGTAGACACCCATGTGGCGCGTCATCTCTTCGAGCAGTGCATGCGCGGATATTTGCGGGAACGTATCGTAATCCTGGCCACGCACCAGCTGCAGTTCCTTCAACATGCCGACCAGATTGTGATCATGGATAAGGGCCAGGTGAGCGCCGTGGGCACATACGAATCGCTGCGTGAATCGGGCCTGGACTTTGCCAGTATGCTGGCCGATCCGGAACGGGATGAGCGAGAGGAGGAGAAATCCCGGTCACGATCCGGCAGCTACACTCACAGCCACAGCGACCAGCGCAGGAACAGCGAACAGTCGCTGCTCTCCATCGCAGACTCGTGCTTGGAAGAAGCCGAGGCGGAGCAAATGATCAACCAGGAGCGCCAGGAAGCGGGACGCATTGGTTTGGGGCTCTATAGCAAGTATTTCAAGGCTGGCGGTGGCTTCTTCGTCTTTTTCGTGATGATGGGCTTTTGTGTGCTCTCGCAGGGAATGGCTTCCCTTGGGGATTACTTCTTGTCCTACTGGTAAGGTTAAAGTTTGCGAAATTATTTTATTTATTAAATTTAAATCTTAAACTTCCAGGGTCACCAAAAAGGGCACAGTTGCGGCTCAAGCTGGAAACGATACAGACAACTCGGCAGTTCTAGAGTCTCGTATGTCCTTATGGTTGCATGATTTGGGTTGGTCAGTGGACCCAGAAATGCTGGATACCTACATTTTCACCTTGATCACTGTCCTAACCATCGTGGTAACCGTGGCTCGCTCATTCCTGTTCTTCAACCTGGCCATGAAGGCCTCCATCCGGCTGCACAATTCCATGTTTCGCGGAATCACAAGAGCTGCCATGTATTTCTTCAACACGAATCCATCGGGACGCATTTTGAATCGCTTCTCCAAAGACATGGGCCAGGTGGACGAGATACTGCCTGCCGTCATGATGGACGTCATTCAGATCTTCCTCTCCCTCGGCGGCATTGTCATCGTCATAGCCATTGTTAATCCCCTCTTTTTAATTCCAACTTTTGTCCTGGGTATTATTTTCTATCAGCTGCGAACCTTTTATCTGAAAACTTCGCGCGATGTAAAAAGAATGGAAGCCATCAGTGAGTGCCTTTTCCATTTTCTAATAAAGATAAAATAATAACCTTCTTCAATCTTGCAGCTCGTTCCCCGGTTTACTCACATTTGGCTGCGTCTCTGACCGGACTCTCTACAATTCGAGCCTTTGGGGCTCAGCGTGTTCTGGAGGCGGAATTCGATAATTACCAGGACCTGCACAGCTCTGCCTTTTACATGTTCATTAGTACATCACGCGCCTTCGGTTATTGGCTGGATTGCTTCTGTGTGATCTATATTGCAATTATTACGCTTAGTTTCTTTGTATTTCCTCCGGCCAATGGTGGCGATGTGGGTCTTGCCATAACACAAGTGCGTAATCGTGTAATGCCTTGCCGAGTTGCATGACTAATTATTTATTTTATTTTTTGTAGGCTATGGGTATGACAGGAATGGTGCAGTGGGGAATGCGCCAGTCCGCGGAGTTGGAAAATACCATGACTGCAGTAGAGCGAGTGGTTGAGTACGAGGACATTAAGCCGGAGGGTGAGCTGGAGGCACCAGCCGACAAGACGCCACCAAAGTCATGGCCAGAGCAAGGAAAAATCGTCTTCGATGAGCTCAGTCTGCGCTATGTGCCGGATCCGAAGGCAGACAAAGTCCTGAAATCCCTCAGCTTCGAGATTAGGCCTCGGGAGAAGGTGGGCATCGTAGGACGCACCGGAGCGGGCAAGTCCTCACTGATCAATGCCTTGTTCCGCCTGTCCTACAACGAAGGGTCTATCCTCATCGACAAGAGGGACACGAACGGGATGGGTCTGCATGATCTGCGTAGCAAGATCTCTATAATTCCTCAGGAGCCGGTGCTCTTCTCCGGTACAATGCGCTACAACCTGGATCCCTTCGACGAGTACAGCGATGAGAAACTGTGGCGATCCCTGGAAGAGGTGAAACTAAAGGAGGTGGTGGCTGATCTGCCTAGTGGACTGCAGAGTAGGATCACGGAGGGGGGCAACAATTTCAGTGTGGGTCAGCGCCAGTTGGTGTGCTTGGCCAGGGCCATTCTGCGCGAGAACCGCATCCTGGTGATGGACGAGGCCACGGCCAATGTGGATCCCCAGACGGACGGCCTTATCCAGACCACAATCCGGAACAAGTTCAAGGATTGCACCGTCCTTACGATAGCCCATCGCCTGCACACGATCATGGACTCGGACAAGGTCCTGGTCATGGATGCTGGGCGTGTGGTGGAGTTTGGAACTCCCTACGAGCTGCTGACGGAGACGGATTCCAAGGTGTTCCATGGCATGGTGAAGCAGACGGGTCAGGCTACTTACGATGGACTGCTTAAAACAGCTAAAAAGGTTAGAACATAGAAAGGATATGGAATAGCCCATTTTTAATCGTTTGTTTTATTTTTAATTTCAGGCCTTTGAAGATGGAAAGACTCAAAGTCGGCGCCTTTCTTCCTAAGTCTATATAAGTACTTACTGAATCTTGTAGGAATTGCTTTGGTCACCTCTCTCGCTGTCGGGATTAGATAGACTTAATAATATTTATGTTTTTGAATGTGTTTTTGTGCGAATGTTTTTTGTGTTTGTGAGCGTGCTTGTTGAATTCTTTATGTATTGAAAAAGAATTGTAAGTAATCGGTAGCTTTATTTAATCCTTATTTGTATTTATTTTATGTTCTGTAAGTGCAAAGAAGTGCCTTTATAAATAAACTATAAACTGTCTCAAGACATTTAAAGCTGTTCAAGGAAACTACACTCATGGAATGTATTTTATCTGTAATAAATAAAACAACATTTTGAAATCTTTTATTTTATAAAACTTTATTACCAGCTTGGCATAATTCTAAGGTAGTACGGAAAGTTATGGACACTTTTACCATGCTTTGTGTGGGTTAGAATGGATGGTTATCAACATGTTAAATAATTTTAGAGGTTTAAATAGTTTTCTGAATATTCTAAGAACTTTTTTGAAGTAAGAGTATCAAGGGGTCTTGTAGTTTTGTCCAACTTTAATAAATTTGGCTCCTCGATTCTCATGATGTACTTTTCACTTTCGTTGTCCAAAATTTAGAATCTCGCATATGTCGCAAAAAACTAGAAGACTTCACTCTCTTCTATGTTTATAATAAAAAATTGGTATATTCAAATACTGGTTTGGGTTTTAGGGTAACAAAGGGGTTTAAAACATTAACTTTAAAATGGTATTAACTAAAACATCAACGAAATTGTTTTTGGGCATTGATTTCTTAAATTAAGCTGGTAAGATTGAATATCCTCATAAAACTTTGCTAACTTTTTTGGCTAGGTTAAATTTTGGTAATAGAAAGTGAAGAGCAGTAGTTGGATTTTGTTTTTTTAGACAAGCGGACGGATTTTAATATTCGGAATCTATTTCTTTTGTATCTATGAGCTCATGTGGTTTCCGATTTTAATAGTTCTGAGGTCTCTCATAAACCAATTAATAATTTAATTGAAACTCGAGTCTAAAATGAGGGGAAAATGTGTAATGAAATCGGTAAACTCGGATGATCTAAAAGAAAACCCCCGTGAATATTCAAATTTTATATCGGACGCAAGCTTCTGGTCAGCATGGAAAATAGTTATATTAAAATAAAATAAAATATAGATCAATTGGTAATTGCAGGTATACAATACAGGCATTTCTCAAAGGAAGAACGAAAACGTTGAATGTTACGGATTTGTACAAAGTTTTAAAAGAGCACAAGTCTGGTACGATGAACTATATTTAAGTTGTTTTTATATAATAACATTCTTATTTATATCAATGACAATTAGACTGCTTTATCTTGTAAAGGTACTTGAAAAAGTTAATAAGCAATAATTATATTTAAAGATGATAAGATGTTACCCCTGAATGAATGCAATCTTAAATTCACAGAAACCTCTCTAATTCGATAAGATTTTTTTTAATGTTCGCGTCTCTTGTAGAGAGTTGAAAAAGCTGTTTAAATACAAATAAATATAAAAAGACAATTTAAAAATTATGTTTCAATGTTCTGCATTGAAAATATTGCAAAGTTTCAGTAAAATTTCATCATCTACATCGTACAGTGTGCTTCTCTTTGTATTTTCGTACTGCAATGTTAATGCAACGTTAAGAGTTGGAATTTAATGGTTCTCTTAGCTTGGCCCCAATATCTCCCAGTTCCCCAGATGGTAAACATTGGGAGACAGGCGTGGCGATTGGGGAAACCAGCGGTGACCAAGCGGTGGAGTGAATGGTGAATGACTCTCCGAGTGCCGCAGGTTTTTGTCGCTGTTGCGGATTTTTAGTCGTTTTTGTTGCTTGTTGTCTAGCGGCTTTGCTGCACCGGAGTCCGTGCTAATAATATACGTTTTAAATTAATCAAAGGTATTAAGAAACCGCAAACAGAGGATCAAAAATCTTTAAGCAGATACGGCTTCAATCCAACAATTAAATGGCCATGCAATGGATCAGTCGCGAACCATAACCGATTTGCCTCTGGAAGTTCTTGATCTGATTTATAAGAATGTTAATAGAATTGAAGAGAAGCTATCACTGGCATCGACTCATGAATACCTAGGAAGAGCTTTCGGCTATCATAGTCGGCAAGATTTCGAGAGATTAATACCCTGGTATCCCGAAGAACTTGTGAGGACTATATTGAAAACATGCGGTTCCACCATTTGGCACATTGAGTGCTCGTCATATCAATGGAGTGAAGATTTGTTCAAGGCTGTTGGAAAATATTGTCCCAACGTGAAGTCTCTGCATTTATCCATCTATGAAAGACAACGTTCAATCTTCAAACCATTAATTTTGAATGTGAAGGATTCCTTAACATCAGTATATTTCAAAGCCATGGTAAATTATCAAACTATAGATATATTAGAGACCTTGGGAGAGGTGCCAAACCTAACAAAATTTCACTACTTGCACTATCGCGATAAATATTGTAAGTTATTTAGCGGAATATTCATAAGATGCGATATATTTTTAAGTTTAAAATACTTCTAGGTATATATTTAAGCAAATTGATCAACCTAGAGGAGTTAATTATCGAGGATTCATATAGTCGTGCACCAATTAATCTAGTCCAACTTTGTGGCCCTATGAAAAAGCTTCGGGTCCTGAACGTTATATGGAGCACTATAATCTCCCCAGGAGATGTCCTTCCTTCCCAGGTGTGGCCCAACGTGGAGGAACTAACGTTTGAGAATTGCCTTATTTCCACAGAATTACCAAACTGCCCAAAGCTAAAAAAATTGAAAATCGTATTTTGTGAATGCAAAATCGAGGGTTTTGTGTACAAATACATTTTAGGGAATGCCACAAACCTCGAATATCTCGATGAGCATATTAAACCAAGACCTTATGATTCTGACGGTTTTCTGGAAGTCTTGCGAAGCTGTCCTAAGCTAAGAAGCTTCGCTACTCCCTTGTATGATATTAAAATCTACCAGGCATACGTATCCACTATAATTGACATTTTGAAGGAAAAAGGATTTAATCGGGAAAACCCCTTTGAATTGTATATATACTTTCGTAACAAATGGAGATGGGTTCGGCGATTGGTAAGATACAAAAATATTGATGAAAAGGGCGATTGATTTTAAGAGTTTACTTTCCAGATTCCTCGGACTTCTAGCCCGGAAGTTATCTACTTGGATTATTTGTATTAAAATGAAGCATTCATTTTTGGAAACTGTATATTAAAGAAAACACTATTTTTCCAAGTGTTTTGTGGTTCTATGTGCTAAGGTTTCAGTAAATTAGAAATAACCAACCCCAGACTATGGCGAAACAGCATGTAACTGGACAAAACCAGATATGGTATGTACTCGTACATACGATATATTTTTCTTGTGAAATTATTATTCTTATTAAACTAAATAATGTACGCTTCAAGCATACATTGTCAAGAAATGTAAATGTTTTTAAAATGCCGCTCTCAAGGCTCAAGTTCAAGATGTAAACAAAAAATATCTCATGGATACAGTATGGTATTAAAATGTAAAGGTACGAGATACATAGATACACAAAAGCATGTGCGTGGTTTATACGATTTCATATGAAAAGTCTAATTTTGAGCCATAAATTATTCATTAAAATTATATATCTTGGAATGGCCTTTGTGTACTAAGGTGTGTTTTAAATTCCAATTCATGAACTAAACTGATAACGAGAATACCGTATAAACCTTGTAATGCTGATATGGTGATATGGTCGTCAGCCGGTCGAACAGCTGATTCCGAGCTTGACGGTCCGTTTGGTTTCGTTTTGTTTGCGAATCGCGACCATTGAACAGAATGATTGGAAAATCGGGGCGTCGCGGACGGTTGAAGTGAATTGTTTTTTGCCCAACTATCTGTTGGCTCAGTGGAAAGTTTTCCATTCTGATCAATCACGTGGCATAATCCTAATGCAGCATCGCATATGTTGCACTGTATTGATAAGTCCTTGAATCAAAACAATAACAAAACAATAATAATAACAATAACAAACAACTTCATTGTTTCGTTTTGTTGTGGTGAAATTTTTAAGCTTAACTTCAAGCTTAATTATTTATGCAAGCTTGTGAAATAGTAGCTCGTAATTGACATAACCATGGAGGCGAATAAATTGCCACCAAATCCGCGCGAATCTGCCGGTTTAATATCCTCCCTAATGTTCTGGTACGAAAATGATACAAATTACCGTTAACAGTGGGTGTTGTGTGAGCGTGTGTGTTATCATTTTGAACGCCTCTAGCTTAGTACCTTTGGGTGTCACCCACCTGCCGGCGAAATCTCAATTAAAAAATGTGACATCTGAAATACTGTCATCCGAAGACATCTGTTATCGGACACGCACTCACTGTTCGTAGCTTTATTTATAGTTGTACAATGTTGCGAAATCGATTTACATAATGTCTCTTCTCTTCCAGCTTTGCCCTGCCCATTCTGTTCAAGGGACGCAAGCAGACCCTGAAGGCCACGGACCTGTACAATGCCTTGGAGGAGCACCGGGCGCAGAAACTTGGAGATGAATTCTTCAACACTTGGGAGGATGAAGTGGCACGGTGTCGCCGGAAAGGAAATGATTCCAAAGGAACTGATGCCCGCCGGAAGCCGAGTATCCTCCGCGTCATTGGACGCGTCTTTGGCGGACAGCTCCTCATATCCGGCGTTAACGTCGCTCTCCTTGAGCTCGGAACCAGGTAAGTCTTGACCGCCTTATCAGTCGATAAGAAACTAATACTAATTAATCACTTGATTTTAGAGCCACTGTGCCTCTTCTTTTGGCCGGGCTGATATCGGAGTTCACTGAACACGGAAGCGGTAGCTCCACTGCAGCACAGATTTATGCGATACTCCTGATAGTTTCCATCCTGGCCAGTGTCCTCCTAACGCATCCGTACATGATGGGTATGATGGTAAGTACAATATAGTTTTAGATTATTCATCATTATTCATTATATTATTATAATATAGATTTAAGATATAGATTCATCATAGGCTTTGATAGCTTATCTTTACATTTATATTAATAATTGAGCTGCTCCTATTATCACAATGTGAAGTGCAAAAGCAATAGAAAACCATGTTTCGACCTTGGTGGAAATGTAAACATAGATAAAAATAAAAAGATAGATAGGCTTTGTTTGGTTCTTCTTTTATTAAAAAAGGAAATTTGAAAACAAGAAATGAGAGCTTAGTTTGATTGGAGTCAAAACTTGTAAATATACCCTTGAAATTAGTGATAATTAGACTAAACAACAATTAAATAATGAGATAATTATAATGACTTATCATATTATAAGATAATGTATGAAGTTGTTTCAATTATAAACGAATATTTGATCAATACTGAATATTTGAATATTTTCCAGCATTTGGCGATGAAGATGAGGGTGGCAGTAAGCACCGCAGTTTACCGGAAGGCCATTCGACTGAGTCGCACTGCCATGGGCGATACCACGATTGGTCAGGTGGTCAACCTGCTGTCCAACGATCTCAATCGCTTTGATCGCGCCCTCATCCATTTCCACTTTTTATGGCTGGGGCCGTTGGAGCTGATGATTTCCGCCTACTTTCTGTACCAGCAAATAGGGGTGGCCTCCTTCTATGGTATTAGCATCCTGATCCTGTACCTGCCTCTACAAACCTACCTGAGCCGAGTTACCTCCAGACTACGCCTGCAGACTGCCCTAAGAACGGACAAACGTGTCCGAATGATGAACGAGATCATTTCGGGGATTCAGGTGATCAAAATGTACACCTGGGAGCTGCCCTTTGGCCGACTGATCGAACAGCTACGACGCAGTGAGATGAGCTCTATCCGACAGGTGAATCTGTTACGTGGTGTTCTGCTCTCCTTCGAGATCACTCTGGGGCGCATTGCCATCTTTGTGAGCCTACTAGGATTCGTTCTGATGGGCGGCGAACTGACGGCAGAGCGGGCCTTCTGCGTAACCGCCTTTTACAACATCCTCCGGCGCACAGTGTCGAAGTTCTTCCCCAGTGGAATGTCGCAAATGGCTGAGTTGCTGGTGTCCCTGCGTCGCATCCGGGGCTTTATGATGCGTGAGGAAACGAACATAATAGATTTTACAGAGGAAGTAGACGAGAAACTCGCTGAGGAGGAGCATTTGCTGACTAAAAACCCGAACATTGGATTGGAGAATGGCAAGTCACCGGACACCCTAGTGAGCATAGATGGCTTGAGTGCTCGCTGGGATCAGGAACACAACGAACCCGTATTGAACAACATTAACATGTCGCTAAAGCGTGGCCAGTTAGTGGCTGTAATCGGTCCCGTGGGATCCGGCAAATCTAGCTTAGTTCAAGCTATTTTGGGGGAACTTAAACCGGAATCTGGAAGTGTCCATGTCCACGGGAGGTACTCCTATGCTTCCCAGGAACCCTGGCTCTTTAATGCCTCCATTCGCGACAATATTCTATTTGGACTGCCCATGGATAAGTATCGCTACCGAACTGTGATCAAAAAGTGCGCTTTGGACCGCGACTTTGAGCTACTAAATGGAGACGAAACAATAGTGGGTGAACGGGGTGCTTCGCTCTCTGGAGGACAGAGGGCGAGGATCAGCTTGGCCAGAGCTGTGTATCGCAGGTCCGATGTCTACCTTCTGGACGATCCCCTTAGTGCTGTAGACACTCACGTGGGACGGCATCTTTTCGACGAGTGTATGCGCGGCTTCCTTGGCAGCAAATTGGTGGTTTTGGTAACCCATCAATTGCAATTCCTGGAACATGCCGATCTGATCGTGATCATGGACAAGGGTAAGGTCACGGCAAGCGGTAGTTATAAGGAAATGCTGAAAAGTGGTCTGGACTTTGCCCAACTGTTGGCTGAAAGTACCCAGAATGGCGAGGAAGATCATGTGGATCACGTGGAAAAGGCTAATGGAATTTCCCGCCAAAGCAGCACCCGGAGCACTGAAAGCTCTGGAGACAGCGCCTCATCCCAGGAATCGCTAGTGGAAAAGAATAAGGAGACAGCGAAACCGAAAGGAGGACCAGTCCAGGAATCCAGTAGCGGTGGAAAAATTGGAATAGATATGTACAAAAAATACTTCTCCGCTGGTTGTGGATGCATTGTATTTGGTCTTCTGGTCGTTCTCTGTGCTGGAACACAGATCCTAGCTTCTGGCGGGGACTACTTTCTCTCTTATTGGTAAGTGTTATATAAATATTATTATGTTTGAGAGATTTATTAATCCTATATCCTTTTTAGGGTAAAAAACAAATCGTCATCGTCGGAATCTTCATCACTGGACGTTTACTACTTCACTGCCATTAATGTGGGACTCGTTACGTGTGCTTTGCTCCGCACTCTGCTCTTCTTCAATGTGACCATGCACTCCTCTACGGAGCTGCACAACTCCATGTTCCGGGCCGTATCCCGCACAGCTCTGTATTTCTTTCACACGAATCCATCGGGTCGCATTCTCAACCGCTTTGCCATGGACCTGGGACAAGTGGACGAAGCCTTGCCCGCTGTCATGCTGGACTGCATTCAGATATTCCTCACCTTAACAGGCGTCCTGAGTGTGCTCTGCCTCACGAATCCCTGGTATCTGATCAATACGTTCGTTATGCTGCTGGCATTCTATTACTGGCGGGATGTTTACTTAAGGACCTCGCGGGATGTGAAGCGCCTGGAGGCAGTGGCCCGATCGCCCATGTACTCCCATTTCAGTGCCACTCTCGATGGTCTCCCGACCATTCGAGCCATGGGGGCCCAACGGACTCTGATCGCCCAATACGACAACTACCAGGACCTCCAGAGTTCCGGGTACTACACGTTCTTGGCCACCAGTCGGGCATTTGGCTATTACCTTGACCTATTCTGCGTGGCCTATGTGATTTCTGTGATTCTGAACAGTTTTTTCAATCCACCGATCGGAAATCCCGGACAGATTGGTCTGGCCATAACCCAAACGCTAAGCATGACGGGTATGGTGCAGTTCGGAATGCGCCAGTCCGCTGAACTGGAGAATTCAATGACATCCGTGGAACGGGTGCTGGAGTACAATGATCTTAAATCGGAGGGTGAATTCACCTCGCCGGCTGACAAAAGGCCGCCCAAGAGTTGGCCCGAGGAAGGCGAAGTAGTGGCCAAGAACCTCAGTCTGAAATATGTTCCCGATCCCAAGGGCGACTACGTCCTCCGGGGTCTGAACTTTGTGATCAAGCCCCGGGAGAAAGTGGGCATCGTTGGACGTACTGGTGCGGGCAAGTCCTCGCTGATTAATGCCCTTTTCCGGCTCTCCTACAACGAGGGAGCCATATTCATAGATGAGCGCGATACAAGTGCCATGGGACTGCATGATTTGCGCAGCAAAATTTCGATTATACCACAGGAACCCGTTCTGTTTTCTGGCACCATGCGCTATAACTTGGATCCCTTCGAGCAGTATCCGGATGAGAAGCTTTGGCAGGCACTGGAAGAGGTAAGAGCAGTCTTTGATTTTTCAATGTCGATGAAAGCTAACAAATATTATTTCAGGTTCATCTCAAAGAGGATATCTCGGAGTTGCCAACGGGTCTACAGAGCAGCATTTCCGAGGGCGGCACCAACTTTAGCGTGGGTCAGCGGCAATTGGTCTGCTTGGCCAGGGCCATTCTGCGTGAGAACCGCATCCTGGTGATGGACGAGGCCACGGCCAATGTGGACCCCCAGACGGATGCACTCATACAGGCTACCATCCGGAACAAGTTCAAGGATTGCACCGTCCTTACGATAGCTCATCGTCTGCACACGATCATGGACTCAGACAAGGTCCTGGTCATGGATGCTGGGCAAGTTGTGGAGTTCGCTTCGCCGTATGAACTGTTGGCAGAATCGGAAAGCAAAGTATTTCATGGGATGGTCATGCAGACGGGAAAGTCTAGCTTTGATCACCTTTTAAAAATTTCACAAGACGTAAGTATTAGCTTTCTTTAATTAACTTTAATCAAATATTACATTTTGTTCTTTATTTTCAGGCCCAGGAAAACCGCCTTAGAACACAATAAAAAGCATTTTTTTTTTACTTAGTTCTACTGGCTTTTCATATATATAAATGGAAAAGGATAAAAACTATGGTACTTAAATAAAACAGGCGAAACCCTTAAAAAACAGATTTAAACATGACAATATTTATATTAGGAGACAGGAAAATAAAAGTTGATATTTTGTACATTTTAAATAAGAAATGGATTCATGCAATTTTTCTTTTAATGCAGTTCCTATTCAAGAAAATGAATCTACCATCGGATGGAAATAAGTAACAATTAAAACAAAGGGGTTTTATACTTGTATATAAATGTAGCGCCTTATTTTAAATTTACTTTTGAAAAAATAAGCATTTTACAACACAAGCAATATATAAGGAGATTTTATATCAGCTTCTTGTAGAAGGTTGGCAGCTCGACGTTTGGTGAGCGCCAAATTTTAAATGGTGAGTGCAGTTGTGCCTGAGCCTAAACAAATGAAACATGGACAATGTGGACAATATTTCCACAATCCAGGCGTTTTTCATTGAGAACATTCCGAAGGATGGGGCATTATATCCCTAAGCGCATACTACATCCGATATTCAAATATATGTACATACCGATACGATTTTAAAGTGTAGTGTGAAAATATGACCTCGAGTTGGTTTATAAATTGAAATTTTATAAGGCTTGATAATATATATACACTGCGATATACCATGCCCTTTTAGGAACTCATCCATTCGGTTTGTTTCCTCAAATAAGAAGTATACTTCAACGATTTCGAATTCTTGAAAAACTATCCATTTCCTCATATGGAGTTTTTTTCACATCATCGGGAATAATTTCATCACCAAATCGGAAACGTGACTTTTGATAATGAGTTAAATTTTATATACTGAGATATTGAAATATGTATTATTAAAGTTGTGGGAAGAAATTACTGTTTTTGGACCCAAATTTCTTGACTTTGATGACAATCTCTTGCGTCAAATTATTGAATAAATAGTGCCACACGCCGAAAGGGTCCGGAGCGCAAAATGAATTATACAACATGCCATCCGCTACCCCCTGGTAGGAAGCAGGAGTCCGTGGTCCAGAGAACGCGACAGGGCACCCTTACCACACATCCAAAAGACAGCACGTGACACCCCACATGGCCCCCAGTCATAAGGTTCCGAGTCGTCCTGAGCTCATCATCGGCTTCCCTGCGTACGTCCTCGACTCAACTCGACGCAACCCAACTGAACTGAACTCGACTCGACAGGATTCGATTCCAGACAATCTGTGGCCTAGCCCGGCTTATAAATGATGCACAAGCAATGGGAGTTGGTGGGGTGTTTGAAGTGGGCGGATTGTGCCGAGTGAACTTTTCAGTTCGAGACTTCAACGCTTCGATTGTCGGGCCGTAATTCAACGCCATTTACGTGACCCCCACTCCCACACTACTTTGTCGTCAGACGTTGCCGCATGCTGTCCGGGAATGATTGCTCCCTGGCACCACCACGGGTGGTGGCGCCAGACGAGGACTTCGCTCCGTGTTTTTGGCTGCAGCAAGGATAACGTCCAACTTTTGACATAGAGCTCCGGAAATTTCCTCACGAGGATGGCCAATGTGTGCCTGTCCGATGGCTACTCTCTCTGGACTGGTCGAAAATAATCCGAGGCCCTAGAGGATACTGATAGTTACATAAAAGATGAAATACTTAATTAAACTATTGACTCAATAGCCAAGCGTCACACTTTATTATTTGACACTAATTTGTTAGAATGCCTCTCCTGGATCTGACACAAATTAGAAATTTCCCATTTATACATTTGAATAAATAAAAAATTGAATCCCCGCCCAATGCAATGTCTGGGGACACCGTACAGGAGACATTCAACCGGCTGGTCGAGCTACCAGGTGTAATGGGCGCTATCCTGGTAGACGGGAACGGGGCTGTCGTGCGAAGCAACTTGAACGAGACGGCCAGTCGGATGTACGCCAACCGGTTGGTTAAGCTGGTAACGATGTCCCGCTCCCTGGTCCGGGACATAGAACCAGGGGACGAGCTCACCTACGTGCGTTTGCGCACACGCAAGCAGGAGCTGATGTTGGCCACCGAGAACCAGCACACGATCATAGTCATCCAGGATGCCCAATCGCTGGACGAGTCCCGACGGAACAGTGCCACCACAGAACGCCCATGCGCGAGCGTCGAACGCAGCAGTATTAGGTGAGCTTGAGGGCCACAGGACATCTAAAAAAAAAACCCCCAGTGAAAAAATAAATAAAAAAGTGCGCAGTTGCACGTCATGCGGGTAGCATAAACAAAATGACATAAACAAGCTGCGCCAGCGGGGCAACCGGATGAAGAGTCCTTGCACGGACGCGCTTACAAATCCCGAGCACAGAACTGAAATGGTGAACCGAACAGGGCATCTACAGGGCCAAAAAAGCAGGCGAAAATAAAATCCACATCCTGGCGGGGTATTGCAATACTCTTAAATATGGTTTATGGGTTATTGAAATACAATGTTTTTTGATTTTTGTCTACAATACTAAGAATGAATTTAAATTAAAGTTAAATAGGTATTCAGAAGCTTTTATAATGATATTTAAACTAATATGGGTTTCTCTTGTTTGGTTTGAAAGATCAGTTTCAAACTTCTTGAAACATACATTTTTAAATATAAATTAGAATCTTTTTTTTTTTGCAGAGTTACATATTGTTTAAAGGGTATTGGAGGACTTGTTCAATATTTTTTGAGGTCCTTTTTTTTTGGATAGCTGGCAACAACCGACTGCCGTCACGCCATCAAGCATTCATGCCAGCAATGGCAACAACTACAACAAGGAGGTCCTGCGAAGCAGCCTGTCGCCTGCACACTTACACCCGCACACTCCGAAAAACACACAGGACCAAACTCACACCGACACCCCCTCCCACACCCACACCCACACCCGCACACACACAATGGTCGGGCAGCGCGCCAAGCTTTACACGCCTCCGCACGCGTCACACGAAAGCACGAAACCAATTTAAGCACCCACATTCTCTCACCCAATTAGTCGCGCACAGCCCACCCGGACTCATACTGCTACTGGAATACCCACCCACCCACGCCCTCCTCCGCCCCCTGGTGCTTTGCCCACGCACACAGTGTCGGGCTTGTTGTCGTCCACGTCCTCGTCCTCGTCGACGTCCTCGTCCTCGAGTCGAGTAGAGAGTCGAGTCGTTATCCTCGCGTGCGCACGCTGCATACAATTTGGCTGAGCTCGCTTACAGGACATTGCAGGGTCTATAAGTTTGTGAAGTGATTGAAAGGGGATTCTAAATATTCAATATTAATACCAGAATAATACTTTAACATTTTTAATTAAACTAAAACAATTATTGAGTAGTGATTACTATCCCTGGTGAATCAGAAAACCCTCAAATTTAAAACTTTTTTTTGGGTCTAATCATATTTTTAAAAGGTATCGAATGTCCTTATTCGTCCTGGCTGGAAGTATTGTTGTTGTCATTGTGCCATCATCAGGGCCATAAGTAGCAGTCAGCAGTTGCCTCCGTCAGCGGCAGTAAGTTGTGCCGCCTGATGGTGATGGTATCGTTGTCGGTGAAGAAATTGGGGCGGAGGATGGGGTTTAGAGGGTGTGAGTATGGCAGGATGGGCAGGAGAGTTTGTGCGCAGCCACAGGAACACCAACAACAACAAAATCCGTAAAATAAGTTTGTGTCTGTGGGTGGGTGGGTGTGTGTATGTGTGTGAGACTACGGACGGGTACGACCAACAAGCGACACGATAATCTCGCACGTCGCATTTTTAGTTGCTGTTGCTGTTGCTGATGCCACAGACTTTGTTGTTGGCGTTGTTGTTGCGTTTGCCGTCGAGTTGCCACACCCACCGCACCACCACCGACCCTGGCTACACGAGTCCTGGAGTCTGGTCCTGGCAGAAAGCCAAATGTGGCAAGTGGCTGATGTTGCCGCCGCCCCGCAGGACGAGTCGGACAGGGGCCGGGGCAGGATGATTGTGCCAGGGGCAGGACTGGAGTGTGTGGAGTGGCAGTTGGGTTTGGGATTGTGTGTCTGCGTCGAGTTGCCTCCGTGGCAAATGTGTGGAGCGAATGGGGCATGTGGGACGGAGTGAAGGGAGACCGGAGTTGGGGGCGAGCTACCGACAAATGCTTTCGAATTGCCATGACAATCAAACCGCTTACACGTACAGTGGGCTCCATTAGAGGTTTTTGTTGCCGGGAAGCCCTTGGCGTACAGAAGTTATATAACAGGGATTTTCCTAAGACTTCGTTTAGAAATATTTATATGGGTAAAATTGAAGAATAACCTTAGATTGCATAGAGTTCCGAGACATTTTGTAAAGCAAAAATGTTAATTAAGTTTCTAATCAATCGTTTGATTAACTATTTTTATTTCATTTTAATTGAATCTTTTTTATTTAAACTTATTTAGGATATGGAATATACGTAGGGGATTATGTTGGAGCATATTCGATTATAACAAAAGTAAAAATAAATATTTTGCAAACTTATTATGAATAAATTAAGAAAGATCTGTGGTTTCCAAAGACTGGACAAACCTTAATAAGTTGAGAAGAAATCTGCAGCTCGTCCTAATATTAAAGTTAAACCGCATTATTTTATCAGACCTGCGTCGATTCGTTTGCTCTGCGGATAATCATGTACCCGTAGCTGCTCCAGGTATGGCTTTATCCGTCTGGAGTAGCCCCAATTAATGCCACACTGTGTGGCAATATCAACAAGCGCTGTTCCTTGTGCTGGTCTATGGTGTTGGTTTTGGTGTCGGTGCCCGACGAGGCTTTCGAGTGCCAGAGACACACTTCAGGCCAACTCAAGCCGAGCCTGGCCATCGTTTTTTTCCATGCCGTTGCTCCTTTTGGGTGGGCTGGGGGCTGGTTGGGTGTTGGGTCTTGGGTTAGGTGTGGGCGGTGAATGGGCCAACGTCTGGGCCTGTTTATTATCGCCTGGCACCCATCAGAAGCCAGACTCCAACATCCTCCTCCAGCCATCGCCATCCTGGACCGAACTTTTGCCGTCTTGTCGCCGGGCGAATTCCGTTGCCGCCAACGATGAGGAGGATGACAAATAAAAAACTTTTGGCACGGCACGGAAGCATGCTGGCGGCATTCTCATAACGATGTTGGTGACTGCGGCGTTGGCTCCCCTGCCTGTCTGCCCCCGCCTGCTTATCGCTCCTTGCCCTGTCCTTTCCGTCATTCTTTTCGTCCTCCCGAATATCCTGCTTGTAGCCGGAGCCCTGAGCCCTGAGTCCTGAGTCCCGAGCCCAGACTGGCGCACTTTTGAAGTTTGAGCTAAGTGACATGCTGTTTATTGTCGAGAGTGTTAAAATGTGCGCCCAGGATCTACACTGTGTGAGTGTTTGCCTGGCTGTGTGTGTGTGCCTGGGTGAGGGTGTGTGTGTGCGGTTGCCACTGTGCCGGGCAAGAAATTATAATGCCAAGCTTGAACACCGCACGCGCGGGCCCCAACGTCAGAGTCAGAAATGCACAGGAAACAAAAATCTAACGTCGTGTTTAGGAACTTTTTATCCTTTAATATATATTTATAAGATCATTTTTCCTTTCAAATTAATAAATCCTTTAAAAAGCTATATTCTACAGAAGAGCTATTCTACAGAATTATAACGAGTACTCCTGAGACTATATTCGGGACTTTTTTGAATCCCATAATAGACTGGTTTTTTAATCGTCTAAAACCTTGAAAACTGTCTTTTGATTTAAATAAAGAAAACTAAATAATACTATTAATATTCTAAAATATATTAAAGATCTTTTGGAGTAGAAAAATATAACGTAATAATCTAAAGCAACGTGCCAGGTTTTGCCTTTTATTTAATTTAAAACAAAATCAATCGAATAAAATGCCTGTTGATCACCTCTAAGTAGTTCCTCATAAAAACTTACCTGCGAATATATTTTCTAAGTATTGTTTTAAATATTATTTATCAGTTATATACCAACTCCAAGTTAGTTTCAGTGTCCTTTTTCACTAAAGGTTCAGCATGTTACGGTTCACGCTCTCGCCGTCATGCCGCCAAACATACAAACAGACAACCGACGACGGCGGAATAGGAATGGCTGCTCCGGCAGCTCCTGCTCCTCCTGCTGCTGGTGCTGCTGAGCTAGCTATGTAATCCATGAATGTGCCACACACAGAAGAGACCGGCAAGGAGCAGACGACTTGCCGGGCGGGGCAGAAGCACCACGCCAAAGCTGCCGGTTGTGGCATTACGATGGCATCGAGCCATGGCGATGGCTGCCTTTCCGGCGCTCTGTCCGTCCCGCCAGTCCGTCTGTCCGTGGCACGTACTTTAGAAATTCCATGCAGATGTGCGCCGCACGCCGAGACGTGTGTTTTGATTTTCAGGCAAAAAAAAAAAAAGGGAAAAAGGACGAAAGCTCAACGAACGAAACGAACGAGCCAGCGAGCCCCAGAAGAAAAACAAGTAGCAGGACCTGTGGGGATGTGGAATTTGGCATGGAGGGGGATGCGGTTGGTTTGGTTTGGCAGGTTGCGGCAGGAGTGGGGCTCCTGACAGAGTCAGTGGCAACGCACGAAAGAGCAGCCAAGCGAGCAAGCCGTGAAAAAAGTGTCGACGAAAACAGCAACGGCAGTGGCAACAGGACGGCCCAGCCCGGCACGGCACGGCCCCAAAGGAAAACAGCCAGCTGCACTTGTTGGTGTGAGTAACGAGCGATGGATGAGGACGTGGGTGTCCTGGGTGGTTAGTGGTGGTGGTGGTGGTTGGGGTGACCCAACACTAACGGAATAATTGCAGCCAACTCCGACAGCATGCGAAACGGAAGCCAGACGAACAGGCGGCGGTGGCAGCTTTCCTTGCTCCTGCTTCTGATTCTGTTCTTTTGCCTTTCCTTTTGAGTTGGCTGATTTCGCACACAAATACAAATACACTTAGGGTCTGAGCTTACGCCTTATTGTTGTGGCCGTGGGTGTGTTGTCGGTGGCACTGGGGAATTCGGTGGCCAGCTGGAGCGGCTGAAGGAGCAGCGGTAGCTCTGTTCTGGCATGGCGCTTGCCAAGTGTCGTTAGAAGCGCGGATGTTCACATTACCCCTTAATCTAAAGAGTTTTGAGGTATATTAGACAGAGACTATATCCTTATTCCCTCTATTATCCTTTCTAATACGAGTTTAGGTACTATGAGTTATATATTCCAACATGTTTCTTTCCTTTCATATTTGGTTTTAAAACTAAATCGACCTTTTATTATAAAAGTATATAGGAGAATAAAATTAAATGGATTATATATTAAAAAATATAATATATAAATAAATCTTAGGTAATCATCTAGTCCCTGCGATTGCCATTTTATTTGTAGAGTCCTTGTTCGTTCCTTGTCTCTGCTTTGGATGGTTCTCTATTCGGATGCCTTGAAGCATTTGGCCCGGCTCCGTAGTCCGTAGTCCGGAGTCCGGAGTCCGGGGTCCGGACTATCGTAGTATGGCTTTTTAGCCGCAATGCTGCTTCTGTGGTGCCGTCCATTCATCCGCAACGTGCCACCGTCTGCTGGCTGGCCGGGCTGGGTTGCCCTCGGCCATGCCCTGATCCCCCCCAGTTCGTGGCTGGTTACATGAGAAAACTTTGAAACTGGAGATATGATAACGGGCCGGGGAATGGCTGGCAAAAGGGTCGACACGGCGAGGACATCAAGGGACGGACATAGCCATGGACATGGTAACAGACAGGCACGGGGGCACAGACACAGACACCGCTACGGACACGGGCACGGATACGGACACGGACACGGACAGTGGCGACCGACTGGCCTCAACGAGTGGCGGTGGCAATGTCTGATTGTTAGTTGGATTTAGATGGGGACACTGGGATAAAGGATAAAGGGTGGCGCCGTCGCACTCGTTGAGCAGTTGCCACTTGCCGGCTATAGAAAATTGTCATAGGAATCATCATCGGCTTCGTTAGACGTGAATGTGGATGTGGATGTGGCCCCAGTGGTAATTGTGGGACATTTTGTTGCCAAAGTGGTGGAGCGCTGTTGGTGTTGTGTGGCGGAAGTGATGGGTGCACGGCTGTGGGGCATTGTGGGTATTAGGTGGCCATGACTGGCTCTGATTGCTGCCACCTCGCCACCCCACCACAACCTCTATACAGGATAAACGCTTCGGGCTGGGGGTGGTAATCCGCCCGGGTCCGTGCGTTACGTTTTACGCCACTCCCAATCCCCTCATCCATTTCGGCTGTCACAGGTGCCGCGACTCAGAGGCTGAAGGTGAAACTGGAGATGGAACATACCATAAACGAGCATCAAGGCGGAGGGAGATTTGTGGAAATAAAGAATGAGGATGGCTGGGGGATGCCATTCCCATCTCACTCCCATTGCTGTTGCCGGGTAGCCATAATAGCTAAAGAATTACACACTCACACTAAATTGGCTGAGGCAGGAAACGCAGTCGTTGCTTCATTAAGCAAAATATTTCACTTTGAGGCCCAGACACTGAGCTTCGGGGGTTTCTGGGGTTCAACGACGTGGGACTCATAGGTTAAAGAGCTACTGATTGTAATCATTGATTGGTTGTCCATGGAGACCGGAAAAGGGATAGCGTATTTGGCCAATTTCAATTAAATGACTACCACTCACACTTTTCCCAATTTTTCAAAGAGGTTCTAACAGAAAAGTGGACAAAAAATCTAAAAATTATAAAGCTTCTGGGTTTTAATTAATAGAGAATCGATCTAGAAATCTTTTAAAGTATTCCGCTTAAGAATCGAATGTGAATTGGCAAAGATATAGTCCTTGCAGTAGGACATATGGGTCCTTCCCAAAGATTTTAAATTTTTCAAAAGGGGTTCTATCAGAAAAATCGACAAAAAAATGAAAAATTCCAAAGCTTCAGGATTTTGATGCAGATTGATAGAGAATCGATCTAGAAATCTTTTGAGATATTCCTTTTAACAATCGTCTGGAACTTAGCGAAGATATAGACATCGCCATGGGCCATATGGGTCCTTCTCGACGTTCCCTAATGTTTACAAGGATTTCCATTAGAAAAATGGACAGAATGACAGTGAATCGTTTTACAAATCTTATAAGGTATTCATCCCATTGTCCTTTGATTTCGGCTGCGCTGATGTGCGAATGTATTTAAGTGGCAAAGGCGACAGAGAGCTGAATGTACACTTAGCTTGCTCGCCTCCTGCGAGTCTGAGTGGGTGGGTGGATGGATGGGCAGGCTGGGCAGACTAGAAGGGCCGGCAGGGGGATGAGCCAGGGATGGGGTGTGTTTGCTAACGTATTACTTGGTATGCTTCAACATCTAGCCTCGGGGTAATGACAGGACTCAGTGAAGCAGAGGAGCAGCAGCAGGGCTTAACTTCCTAACACGCCACCAATTAATGGCCGACTGGCAGGAGGAGAGGTGGTGGACTTGAATGTTTGCGGATTTGTGTTAGAACTTGAAGTCAACAACTTAAAGACGCCGCCACGCCCCTTGCCCAAAAAAAACAAGCGTATCAGCAATTATTTCGCAATTACCACTCCATGGCGGCGCCTTTGCCAATTCCGTGAACTCTTCTCCCGCTGGTTTTTAGAAAAGTGGCAAATCAATATGGAAACGAAAGCGGCAGACAATCGAAGGTTGGGAAAGGGGAGGTGCCACGAGACGACGAGGTGCCAAGAGGGAAACCATAAAATATTTCCGACGGTCGCCAGTCGAACCTTTTCTTGTTGGGTTTCTGTCGCTTTTTCTACTATTGGTGGGGTTTTGTAATTCTTTTTTTTTCGGCTATACAAATACTCACACACGCTTACATTTACATGGGTGTTTATGCCCCGCACCTACACATATAAATATATATACTTGTATATAATCCAGGCACCCACACACAGCCAGACAGCGTGCCGAAAAGCAGACCGCAAACAGCCTTGATGACTGACGATTGGCTCAGGCGGTTGGCGCCCTGTCTAGGGATCGGGCTCTGGCTGGAGCCCGAATTCGAATGAATCCCTCAGCTGCCGGCCACCAGTTCCTTCACTGGGCACGGCCCCTACATGTATTTCCCACTCTCAGTTTCAAATACACGGAGATAAATGAATATTAAAATAGTTTTCTTCTTTTCAGAAAGGGTCTCAAGGGTTTATCTCAAGGACTCGTTAATACTAACCCTTGGTATCCCTTAATTTGCATCTCTTTAAGCCGATTTGACACTACTTCTCCTTCAACCTTTTCTCCCCGTGTAGATGGTTTCTGATGCGTAGGCAGAGCCACCGGGTGCTTTGGGCTTCAAAGTAGGTCTGCTGCGTGGCAGGTCACGCTTGTTTGCCGGCAGACGGCAGGATGAAGTAAAGTGCGGGGTGATTTGGGCGGCTCGGTGGGTGGTGATGAGTGAGTGACTTGGGGTGGGTGGCTCTGGAGTGGGTGATTCTGGAGTGGGTGTCAGACAACGACTTTTGACGGCTGCGGGTCCGAGCTCAGAGACCCACGGACGGCTGTCGTCGTTCTTGTTGTTGCCGCTCGTTTATATTCGCTCATTCCTTTGAGTCGCCCTCCCATGTAGCGGCCCCTTCCTTCTTTGCCGTCTTTCTTTTTTCGACGCCGCCAGCGCGCGTGCTTTTTGCGTCAAATTTAATGCGGCAAAAGTTGTGTGCGAAATGTGGTGGCAGAGGTCGGGGGTTTCAGGGCTGGTGGGTCATCCGGTAGGTGGGCTTGACATGTGGCAGCCGGAGGCAGCAGAAGCAAGTCATTGACGCGCAAAAGGGCGCCGCCACACACACACACACTACAAATTTCATGGCGTTTTGTAGCTCACACGCCCACACACTAACAATTACCCATACAGTGATGGCTCGTCAATTAAAAGCCTAAAAAATATGTCTTAAAAAAGTCTTAAAAAAGTTTTTACTATGTACATTAAGATTAAATAGTTGATTTCTTTATTTGTCAATTAACATTCTAGTTTTAAGTATTTTATTTATTAAATATATATATATTCGATATCGGGTTTCTACTGTACTTCTGGGCCAACTTTTTGGCACTTTTCGTCATAGCTGAATAAATACAAAAAAATATACGGGCAACCTTTTTAAAGTTTAATGCTGTTTTTTTGAGGGTCCTGGGTGTTTTGGTTTTATTTTGTTCAGTTTAATTTAGTTGCCCCAAGCTTTGGCTCTGTGAGTTGCCAGTGTCATTAGGGATTAACTCAACTAAATTGCTGGTGCTCGTCTTATTTCGTTGCGGACTTTCCACATGCCCAGCGATTGCCAGCCAAGTTGCAGCAACTTTTTTTCAACGATGTCGGATGGCGGATATAAAACATACAAAAAGTGTTGCCTACATTTGCGGGCCGGTCCCGCAGAGCGCCCATTGTTGTCGTTGACAAGCGGCGGCGGCGGGCATATATAAATTCCCATCTCCCAGTCAACCAGTTGCCACGCCCGCCACTGCCAATCCCATTCCCCCCCCCCCCCAAAAAAAAAACAAAAAAAAACGCAAAACGAACAAGCGACACGCGTCCTGGCCATGGCCCTTGTAGTGCCCCCGAAATCCCTCCAAATTTGGAATCCTGCATGGAAAATGTCGACGACAGACGTCGCTGCCAAGCCAACATTAGCATCGAAGTGCAAACGACGCCCACCCATACAGATACTTGCACACACGCTCACACCCAGTTGGGATTGGAAGGCAGCCAGAATGCCAGAAGCCCGTCAGGACCCCGCCAGGATACCCGGCTACCAAGTTGCCGAGTTGCTGCCATGCCACGCCATGCCATGCCATGCCGCAGTTGGAGCACTCACGCAAATTTCAATTTTTTTCACACCACTGCTCTCTGCTCTGTTTGCGTTTGCCGTCTGTCGGTTGCCTCTGCCATATTGTGGCCCAGCCGTCAGCCGACGAAAGTGGCAAGTATCTTTTGAAACAGATGCTATAAGGATGTATCTATCTATTCATTCCAAAATTATTACATTAAATCTAAATAGAATCCAAGAGATCATCAAATAAGGATCAATATTAATTCATGCAAACAGTTTTTAATATTCGGTTCTTGAAGGATATGTAAATATTATTATAAATTGTATAGTAAAATATTTCAATCTACTGCAAGCTCTAGTGATCTTTGTTTAATCCATATCTTTTTTTCCATTTCTAATGTTTTTTAATTGCTCTGCCTTTGCTCTTTTTTAGTGGAACCCTTGTCGAAGGACGGTAATTAGCTTATTTATGGTTCAATTCTTGTGTACAAATTTTTTACGTGCGCTATCGCAAGTTTTGTCGGTTGTCGGACCCCGTTAGGCTTTCGGTCTTCGAAGCACGCGTCAGCACACTTCCATACAGACACAGAAACACAGGAACAGACACACAAACACTCGTGCCCACAACCAAATTCACACAAGCACACACACACACACAGAGACACTACAGCACATGGAAAAAGGACCGGAATGGAGCTCCGGCGTATTGTACGTGCTTCTACACCGCACAGTGTGGCGCACTTCCTTTTGATTTAGTCATTTTTCTCTCTTTAGCTGGCACAACGGCAGGAGCAGGTCGTGTCATGGCCCTTCGTGCCTCGTCCTGTCGTCCCTGCGCTCCCCTTCCGGCCATCGAGCCTGGTCGCCACTTGACAAACTGCCTTCCCCTCATACCTCCTTCTGGTAGCACCCGCCGCCGTCTCTTTTTCGCCCCCGTTTCGTCCTTTTCCAGCTGTCCTGTCCTGCTTCCGTTGCCATTGCGGCATGGAGCGCACTTCCGAAGCTTTTCCTGTGGGGGTTTTTCCCCATCTGTGTGTCTATGTGTGTGTGTGTGTGTTTTTTCCCTCAGTTTGATTTTCACTTCTGTTTTGCCACCAATACCTTTTCGCATGGATATTGTTGTTTTTGTTGAAGGGAAGGAGGCACGGAGGCACGGAGGCACGGAGGCACCGAGGGTGGGCAAAAGAAGCCGCCGTCCTTCGGTTGGCGTTGCTGTCTGCGCTTAACTTGCCTTTTATACCTTTGACTCCAACTCCGGCTGCGACTGGCAGTCAAGGGGATGCACTGTAACAAATCCGAACCAAGAAATAGTCCATATTAAATCCTGAAAATCCTGAAATTCGCACCAAAATTTAAATGAATTGTAAAAGATTTGTAAGGACTTTTTCTAAAATTACAAATATTGTAATCACATTTATTCAGAGTGCAACTTTGCAACGGAGGCGGGGTATTTCCCACAGCCACCGAGCCGTGGCCGAAGGTTGCATGTGGCCTGCTGCCGGCTGTTACACTGCCACTGCCACTTCTCCCGCAAGTCTGGCTGGGATGGGTAGTTGTGTGTGTGTGGCACGGCAGTAGGGCCTGTCAAGTCGACCAGAAACATCGGCAGCAATGCTGCCGGTGGGGTTTAACGGGGAGAAGAGATGTCGAGGTGGGAATAAGGGAGCGGAAATCGGTGGAGGCAAGAGGTGCGAGGCAAGACCGTAGAGCCGTCGAGCTGTCGAGCTATAGAACCGTAGTGCCGGAGCCTGGCCAGGGTCGTGGCAGAGCTTTTAGCGATGACGATGATGACGCTGGTGGCGGCCTGCCTGGTCTCGGTGTGGCTATAAACGATTTATGTGTGTGCCAGCGCCACATGACTGCTCCCCGACCATGGAATTACACACCACCCGCCAGTCAAAGCCCACCGACCGACCCAGCCCACCCACCTAGCATTACCCTCCGACCGCGAGGCCAGCATTCAAGTCGTCGTTCAGTTCGGTTCAGTTCAGTAATTTGGCTGGAGGCATCGGCAGCTGGCAACATGCAGAAAGTGGATTGGGGTAGCAGGTCCTCATCCACATCTACATCCTCATCCCTATCCCCATCCCCATCCACCTGCCCCAGATCCCTCTTTCCACCTGCCACGTGCGTGGCCTCAAGAGCTCTCTTTGTGCCCCGACCATGTTTGTGCGCACCACACTGATTGCACTGGCCAAGCCGCATACGTATATGTAGGTATAAAAAAAAGTAGAAACTCCCAGTTAGAGGGACCAACGACCCGGGAGACTCACACCTGGAATCACTTTGTTTCCTAGCCGCCTCCACTCGGCTTTAAACTGTGGCTGCTAATTGCTCATTATGCCCCCCAGATTTTCCTCACGTCAAGAAGGCGTTCAAATGCCGTAGGAAAACCTTTGCCAGGCAATTGAAAATTCTGAGAGGTATACCTCACTTTGGGGAATGAATTGTCAGCTTTTATAAGAAACAAGTAAAAGGAATTTTTAAATTGCCCAAAACAAGTCCTTTTTGCATATGATTTTTGGTGAGTCTTTTAAGATATATGTTTAATTCATTATCTTTGTAGATTTTTTAGATTTATATTCTTTTAATACAAACTAAACTTCATTACCAAAATGTTAGAAACTAATGATCTTAAAGGTGTCCAAGCTATATTAACTTAAAATAACTTAGACAAAATTATAGAGCTTAAAATTTATAAAAACAATAGATTTAGAAAGCTGTAACAGCTTTTTTATATCAACATTACATTATTTTAATGAATAAGTAACTAAACACCCCAATTAGAATGCTATTTCCAAGTAAAATTTTAATTCAAATGACGCATTTCATTGACACTTTGACAGAAATTCAGACAACGCCCTTCGATTAGCTGCCCCCAGTTGGCAGCTTCTGATAAACGAGAAAGCAGTTTGTGGGAAATGCCCCAAGTTGCCGTAAAAGCCTCGGATTATCCTGCCAACCTTGTGACGCATTATGTTGCGTACGATTTCGATTGGATTTTCCGGTTAGGGAAGTAGAATTCGACGAATCCGCCACATGTGCCGTTGGAGGCACTGCAGCAAAGTGGAATTTCCATATTGTATAGCACCAGTTTGGGGCACTTGTTGTTGGCTGCGGGCTGTGTTTCGCTATTTGCGTTTGGGAGTACGTCGCGCACCTAGTTAAGCTCGCCTGATGGGCCACATCCACTGCAATTTGTTGCCATCAACTTTGTTGTCATGATATTGCCGCCAACCGTGCTCTGCCTCGCTACTGTCGCTGTCACAGTTGTCTTCGTCTGGCTCCTGCCCTCTTGCCACTGTCACATCATACTGCCATTCCCTGTTTCTAGCACGCTCCTAGCACTGCCTGCCCCCACAGCAGGGTCGTCCTGCCTGGCTTATTATTTGCCACGACTGCTGCGCCGCAGAAGTTTCGCATCGTTGGTGTTATGATTTCGATGCGGGCAGCCGAATGGCAAAGTCAGCGACAGCAAATACTAAAGCCCCCCACTTACCGCGCCCCCGCATCACCACACCCCGCTGACCCGCAGGCCACAGACCTGGCTAACCCGCCTGCTGACGCCGATGACGCAGTCCACCCATCAAGCAAATGCTTCAAAGATTCTGATTTTATTCGAAGTAATTATTTAAATTAAATGTATAAATATGTACTATTCCACATTAGATTCTTAATTTGGTTAGTTTAAGTAATTAAATTTAAAAAATAAAGAATTTCCTCAAAATGTCCCCAATAAGTATGCTACATAATTTTCCAAAACCGAAAATATCACGCATACGGCATGTCTGCTGGGTTATTTCCTATTTGCGCCTAAACGAATTGATTGTACGCTTGTGTGTGGGATCGCGTGTCGCCGTGTGTGTGTGTGTGTGTGTGTGTGCTAAAGCCAGACATGGTCACGCCGTCCGTCCCAGTGGCGGCACGTCGCTCTGGCTTGTCGCTTGGGCTGCCTGACATTTGCCGCAGCCAGCTAGCCGCCCTTCCTCCCAGCCAACCACCCACTATTCAGCATTCGCCGCCCACTGGCAACATGCCTCCACTGCGTCGTTAAGCTCTCGCCAACTGAAACTTTGTGTGTGTGTGTGCTTGTGTGTTTGGGTGTGTGGGGTCGGTGGGGCAACCATTACCACAACCACCATTAACGTGGCAGGCAGCCAGGCGTTGCTGTTGCTGCCACATCCATTGCCATTGTTGCTGTTGCCGCTGCCACTGCCACTGCCGGTGCTGCTCCTTCTACTGCTTGTTGGTATACGACTACTGTTGTTGCTTTTATTGTCGGTTGACTCCAATCTGCTTTGGTTGCTGCGCCACACGACGGCGTCGGCGACGACGACGACGACGACGACGTCGACGTACTCATGGCTCGTGCCACTGCCACTGCCACTGCCAACAATAACAGCACCAACAAAAGCAACATCAACGCAACCTCAGCAGCAGCGATGGCAGCAACATGAGCTTACCAAGCGATTCAGTCGGGATATTTTGCACAAGGCAAACGCACGCGGCAGCGGAAAATCGAACAACCAACCCAGCCAGACAACCGACACCGACAACCGACGAAGTGAAAAGTCGCAGTTGATTGTGCCCCTTGCCGTTACGTTGCATACACAGTTGCCGTCAGTTTGCCGTGAATCCTCGACCCGTACGGACGTTAGTCCTTGCCACGGATCCTTTACGAGAAACTAAACGCCATAAAGACGTAACTTTTACTAGCGGCACGGCTTTTGGAAGACGCATTTCCATTTAAAAATTGTTTATTTCTGACGGAAACACATTCCAATAGTTTTGTTTAACGGGCAAAGAATTCCTGGAATTCCGTAAAAATGAGAAAATGACAGCAAAACGTGATAAGGATTATTCAAAAAATAAATCAGCTTCAGGTATATTTAAAAAATATGTTTAATTAAAAAGTAATACTTGGAGATACAATATTTGAAAATATTTTTAAAAAAAATATGACTTTATACAATATTCGAATAGAACTTCAATTAAATATTCTTCAATTTTAAAAAGTAATTCTTAAAACTATTACTTTATGTGAGAAAAGAGTGTGTGAATGTTTTCCAAAAATTATTGGTAAACATTAAAATTTAAATAACGAAAATAATCAAAATGGTTCTGCAAAATTAATCATTTTATGAACCTATGAACCAAATTGGACACCTGTAGAATATCCAAATAAATAACTGCCAACATTAAATATAATTATATTTACAATAAATAAAAATAATTAAGAAGTAAATTCAAAAATAGTTTCACTCCTTTACGGGCTGTAGTTAAAAATACAAAACTTGATAAAATAACGCCTAAGTGCTTCCATTTTAGTCCAGATTTTGTCTATAAAACTATATTTAATGAAATTAATTAAAATAAAAGATATATTTTGTGTCTATATTTAATTTAACAATTTAAACCATTCCCTTACCCGATTAAAAGGAAATTTACAAAAACTATTCAGCCCATTAAAAGGATAACACAAGTGATTTCTGTTGAATTTGAATGTTAATCCCCTACTATAAAATACAATTTACAATTTGTAGAATTAATTCCCTTGGAAAATGAGTTAATTGATAGATTTAAAGTTAATTCTGACTGTGCTTTTCTGTGTCCAGGCATAGGATTTACTGCCGCCGGCTCCACCAATGGCAGCGGCATAAAATCCATCGGGTTGGTTAGCTCGACCCAGAATGTGACCTCGTCGCAGGACATCAGCAAAAGGACAAATAAACCACTCATGGAGAAGCGACGGCGGGCGCGCATCAACCAGAGCCTAGCCATCCTAAAGGCCCTCATTCTCGAGTCAACCAAGAGCCAAAATGCCAAAAACGGAGAGGGCCAGGCCAAGCACACAAAGCTGGAGAAGGCGGACATCCTGGAGCTGACCGTGCGCCATTTCCAGCGGCATCGTAATCTCGATGATCCTTGTAAGTATCTTTTTTTTAACTTGTATTTTAAAAGATACGTAAGATTTTACTTCCAACCTCCAAATATTCGTTCTAAAAACAAATAAAACACATAAATTTATCAACTCTAAGGCCATACATAATGTTTCTTGATTTCTTAAAACCAGAAGTTGTCAACAAACGATCATACAAAGATTTATTAAATTAAAATTTACAATTATTTTCTAGCTGTTAACAAATATCGAGCTGGTTACACGGACTGTGCCCGCGAAGTGGCCCGCTACTTGGCCACCCCGGAACCGCCTCCAATGGGCACCATGCCCACGCTGGCGGAGCCTGGTTCTAAAGCCCGACTCCTGCGACATCTCGACCAGTGCATTGCCGAAATTGATGTGGAAATTTGCCCCCATTCCACTGCAAATTTCTCTGAAAGCCCCAGCAGCAGCAGTTGCTTCGACCTGAATACCCAGAAGAAGCCACAGCCGGAGGAGCACTCGCTAGACTACAGTAGCCAGGACTCGAATCCACTGGACTATAGCAAGGGTTTGAAGTTGGCGGCCACCGAGCAACAGAGGACTCACCCAGCAACACCGGCACCTCAGGACGAGAATAATAATCGAGGACAGCAACAAGTCCAGGCAGCCATTCCCATTCAGGCGCAGACCCTCGTACAAGGCCAGCAGAGTCATCAGTCTTCTTTAGACGGAGTCACACCCAGTGAACTCAGCTATGAAGAGGACCGGAACAAGGTATGTGCCAATGTCCTGGAGCAGTACAAGCAGCAGCTTAAGGCGCAGGTGCAGCAGCAACCGGATGGAACTAATGGCGTCCTGGTTCTGCCCCCTCACTACGTCCAACTGGCGGCGGCTTTGGGTTTGAGTGCCCAGCCCTTGGTGGACCCAGTAGCCACTCGAACGGACTTCGAGCGCTTAATCGAGCTGCAGCGAGTTCAGCCGCACTTGGCCGGCAAGCTTAGCCCCAGTTTTCCTGGGGGCCTGGAAGCGGCGCATGTCGCTGCAGCCGCAGCAGCTGCCTATGCCAACAGCATGGCAGTAGCTGCCTCCGCTGGAGCTTCCGTTGCCGCTATTGTCCCCGGTACCCCAACCACACACTCCGAGCGACCCGCCTCGGTGGCAGCCTCTGTCAGTTCCGGTGTCTCTGTGTCCGAACTAAAATCCATGCCTCCCACACAGCAATCCTCACCCCGATCGGAGAGCGGAATCGGATCCAACGAAAACGAAGGGCCGGTGCTAAGTCCCAGGCCGCAGACAAGTAACGCCGCACGACAGGCACTCCGGCAGCGCCAGGAAGAGGAGTACCATTACATGGCCCAGGCCGCAGCGGCTGCTGCAGCCGCAGCTGTCGGCCAGGATGAAAGCATGTGGCGACCATGGTGAGCCACCGAAGCGGCTTAGATCTTATGTACCAAGTATGTAGACTGCACCAGTTCGTGGAATACGCTCCAGCCGGAAACCGGAGGAGTGCGTTCCTACAGATCGATGGAAACCTATTGTTATTATATGTCGCTCGTCAGCGCAGCTCCTTTCCGAATTGCATTTCCTACCCTGTGCCAATGCCCCAGAGTCTCTCTTTAAGACGGGTTCCAGAGCCAAGGAGATTGATTGTCCTTCTTATTTATTTGTGAATTTCTTTTAGCCTGAACTCAGCGTTAAATGTACTTAATTCTTTACTAAAAGCTAAGATATTTATAAAACGAAGCTCCGAGTTGTTTTAATGGGTTGGATATGATAGATAGACCTTTTCCCGCCTTCATTTCTTAGTTATTAATGCAAAGGTTTTTCTTTTAACTTTGGATAAAGTTACTCTTTTTATTTGTGTATTCCCTATTAATACATTATAATAGCATGTAGCCGACGAATAAATACTTGTATTATATATTGTTTATATAATTTGGTTAAACAAGAGCTTATGCTCAAAGATCCTTAATTGATACATCAGGTCCTCCATCTTCCTACTTGGATTTCATTGCACTTAGTGATTTGCGCGGTGCCGACTGCCTTTGACGGGCCAGAAACGTTTGGCCCGATCCCATTAGAATGGCCAGCTTTGAGTCGATAGCATCCCGCTGGGCATTCACACCCAACCTGTAGAACGCTGAGGTCATCAGCTGCTCTTCCATCACGGTCATTTTTGGCTTGGGCTCCTCCTCAACAACGTCAGCACTCTTCTCCAAGACACTGGCATCGAGGGCTTAATGATGATGATTAGTTTAAAGCTTTTTGTGATATAGGCGCGATTTACTTACCACTAGCTATTCGAGGATCAATGCTCTTGATCACCTCCTTGGCCTTTTCAACGCATTTTCGGTACTTGGCATCGTAGGCCAGGATCTCCTGCTCACGTGCTGCCAAATTTGTTTCAAGCTGCGTCACCTTACATTGCATCGATGAGCTTTGGGTCACTGCCTCTTCCAGTTGCAATGCTACATGGAAAAAAATCAAATGGGGAACCTTTTTTTTAATAAATATCTTGATACCTACTCTTTTGTTCATTGAGCTCCATGAGCTGCTTAATTTGTTTACCGAACTCGTTCCTGTTTTAGAAAGAAATGAGTTTATTGGTTTTTAATATAATTAATTTTAAAAATATGTATTTACTCTTTAAAGATTGGATCGTCACTTTGGGAGGCATGCGACAGTGAAAGAATTCGCTCGTTGGCTACCTTTAGCTGATCGCGTAAATGCTCGTTACGTTTATTGGCATCGTCCAGAAGTTGCTGGAAATATACAATTGAGGAATCAAATATATATTTTTACTCCGAAAACAAGGTTACTCACCGCCAATGCAGTCTGGCCGCCCTGCCCCTCGCGCAGAGCTTTGTTCTCCGCCTCCAGTCGCTGAAGTTTATCCACCGTGGCTAATGGCTGCAGCTCTGTGGAAACTGTGTTACCGGCCAAAGCCGAGCTGGACGACAGCTGCCCGCACTTGAGCTCATCAACCACCTCCCGAAGGTTGTCTCGTTCTTTGAGCAAACTGTCTTTGGCACGTTGCAGGGCCAGGTTCTTGCTCTCCAAGTTCTTGTTATCAAATTCGAGCTTAACGTTTTTGCTGCTTTCATTGTCTAGTTTGGCGTGCAGGTCCTGGATCTCCTTCTTAAATAACTCCACCTGACCCTTGGTGTTGGCATATCGCTTGGCGTCCTCCTCAAACTGAGCATTTTGCTGCACATAGTCGGCACTGCGCTCCTCCAGGATCTTTATCTGTTTCTTCAGATCATTGTAGTCTTCTAGCTTCTTTTTATACGTGTCCAGCTGGGCTTCACATATTTTGAGTTTGTCATTAGACTCACGGAGCACATCAACTTCGTCCTTAAGAGTGGTCACCTCAGCAGTGCTTTTCTGTTGGTATAAAAAAATTATTCTATTTTTTTGTTTTTTTAGAATGAAATATTCGTTTGCCTACCATTAATTCATCGATGCGCATCTGCATGTGAAGCAAATCGGTTTCCTGCTGCTGGGCTTTTAGCTTAAGATCCTCCCGGGCGCCCTCCGACTGCAGAAGCTCCTCCTTGAGCAGATCCAGTTGACGTCGCAGATCGTTATAGCGGACAGAGCCACTTTGAACTGGCCCAAGGGACACACCGTCGTCGCCGATAGCAGTGGAGCTGTTCTCCATGCGAGAAAACTCCTGCTGCAACTTCTGCAACTCCTGTTGGAGATTGGTTTTTTCGTCGATAAGCAAGAGCATCTTCTTCTCAGTTTCAAAACATTTCTGGGCCATAACGTCCCGTTCTTCTTGTAGTGCCTTGCCATCCAGCATTCCGCTGAGGGAGCTACGCGATAGTGAGGTCACCACTCCTCCTGCCTCTGGCGAAGAGGAGGCGTTGCGCGTTGACTCCAACTCCTGCAATGCTCGCATAATGTTGGCCTGCAGTTCCTCTTCCAGGCACATTATCTCGGTGATGTAGGACTGTTTTTTAGTGCAGTTAACGGCGCATCCAAGAACCAACTGCAGCAGACGCTCCAGTTCCCTCAGATCACACTTTTCCGCGATCCGCTGCACATCTGGTTTGGCAAAGTCCCCGAGGGAATAGTTAAGCACCTCGCTGTAATAGTCGTACACGGACTGGGCCACCTTCTTTAAGTTACTCATGCGGAGTCGCCAGTTGCTTCCGACGGCACCAGGTTTTATCTTTGATAGCCAGACATCTGTAAAGGATTCCGGGGCAAACTGATTCAGCGCTTGGGCCAGTGCCACACCGTCAGCCAGAGATTCGGCATCTGAGTGCGGCGCGTTTAAATTTAGGGTCTTGAACCACTCCAGCAGACTGTAGTACATTTCGTTCTTAGGTGCGGACATCTTACGTGTCTGAACGAGACCTTAAACGAAAGAAAACAAACAAAAAATATGGACAATTTCACAAAAAAAAGAAAGCACAGCTGTTGCACCGAAAACAAAACATCGAAGTGCAGGTTGGAAATCGATAAATGTTTTGTTATGAACCGAGTCTATCGAAATGTCGTTTTGAAAAAATTCAAAATGTAAGACAAAAGAAATACATTTTTTAGGATATAATGGCAATGTATAGCATTATAGCATAATCTTCCAAAATAATCTAAAAAAAAAATAATACAAAATTAGTGTACACTTTGTCATTTATTTAACCTAATCAAACTAATTTTCATTTTATTCATTATTTATGTTAAAATCAATTGCCATAGCGGATCCACGTCCGGCATCCAATGCCTTTTGCATGCACTGCTCCGTCCACTTAAGCTTCTCATCCTGCTGCTTTATCTTATCCACAGGAGTCCAGCTCAAATCAAACTCCAGTCTGTAGCTGCCTTTGAATGTCTGATCGACTGACTGGTTCCATTCCTAAAATATTTTTTAATTTGTAGAATTATTAGTAAAATAATCTTGAAAGGGAAAACAAAAAACAAAACCTACTTCCGGAGACAGCATGCTGAAATAGGTTTGACCCGATGATCTTTGATAAAGATGATAGATTTGGCCGGGTTTTTTGGCAAAGTTACAAGCAGCACTGTGCAACTCTCGGTTGGCATTGGATTCCTTTAGTATCTCCATGGCCTGCGCTTGCAGCATCTTTATCTGCGATAAAATAAATATATCCAAATCTTTGCAATAGCTGTTTGGAGTTGAAACTAATTTCTCTTCACCTGATCCATTATGACACCGAGCTTGTGGCAGGTTGTGTTTTTCAACTGTTTATCTGCATTTTGGATTTGCTGGGCCAGGGTTATAATGTCCCCCTCCTCGTGCATGGAAACTCTCATAGGATCAATCTGGCACTGAGGATTCCTCTCCACCAACTGAGCTGTTGAAGATTATATATTAACTTGTTACTATTTATGAAGCAGGTTGTCAAAGCTTACCCTTTTTGATTGCTGTGTCATATGTTAACTGGTCCATAGTAGATTCCCTTTTCATAACACACCTGGGATACAAAAAGGTAAACAATTTATGTAAACGACGGCCGAAAAGAACATAAACAACTTAACATGTGTTAAGACATCGGTAGTTAGATGACAGGCAATTCGCCTATCGAACTATCGATTGCGGGAGTGTTTTTGCACTGCCATCACTTGGCCAGACCTATAGAAAGAAGAAGCAGACCAAATTGTAGTTGTATATTTTAGAGATATCAAAATTGTGAATTTTGGCCCAGAAAACGCAAATTGTTATGTCTGATACGGAACAAACAAATCGTGCTATTGCCAGGTGTTGAAAGAGTGCGCAAATCGAGGCAAGATCGAGTGAATTATGCCCACTCTGGCCACCGTAGCAACGGTTTCATGCAATTTGGCAAAAGGAAACACTGTATGCTCAATAAAAAGCGCACGCGCGCATAAAATGCACCAATAAAGGCCCGAAACTAAAGTTTTCATTGCAAACAGCTGGAGCAGCGTTGCTGGACGCGCGACAGTATCAATAATTGCATTGGTAAGTTGTCTCTCTGTTCCTGAGGCGAATCTGCATATATATATATAGATAGATATGTATATATGTACTTGATGTGGTCGGGTATATACCCTGTGTCTGTGAGTGGCAGTGGACGGACTTTCGTAAACAACACATGCGGGTCAATTATTTTGAATGAGCTATATCTAAAAGACGTAAAAACAAGCAATGTAGCATTGCTGCTTTATCAATGGTTAGTGCGAAGAAATTTCAAAGAAAAAAAAAATACCACATATCTGCATACGTCTTATCTTCATGCGTCACGCAGCGCTACGCCTTGGAGCTGAAACTTAAGTGGGAAGACCAGAACCATATCGGAACCATAGACCATAGTCGGGACCTGAATTTCTCAATTTTCCCCTCCCTTCCTATATAGACACCCAGATATATTGTATATGCGTGCGGTTTTCTCCTTTAGTCATGCGCCAGTTAGTTGACCCAATTATCATCTAGGTACCATCATACTCCTCCGTTCAACTAATGTCAAATGTCACACACATCTTCCTTTCAGGCTGGCAAGCGGAATAACCAGGATCGGAACCTCACAACACGCTGAAGTTCAATTTCTTTGAGTGAGTCAACCGAAAGCGGATAGCCATGCGAGCCTCCATTCCTCCCGGTATTCGAGTTGTCCGTGGACCCAATTGGATTTGGTCGAATCAAGGTAAGAACGGAACGGGAGGCACGGAAGGCCACGAGTCGATTTGTTTACTCCCCTTACTATTGGTTCCCTGTGCCCCTGGAATTCGTTCCATCTCATTGTGAAGATTGCTTCGAAATAACACAAAGCATTCTTTATAATAAGGGAATTTTCTATAGATTATGTATTAGTTGTATAAGTTGTTTCAGAAACTTTATATAGAAAATGGAAAGTAGGATCTAATAAATAGAAATTCCTTCAAAAGGAACCCATTTCCGATATCTACCGTACTGGGATACCCAAAAACTCACTTGGCATTGGCACCCGTAGCTCTAGTACTGGGTGTGGGGTAGGGTGTGTGTCCGTGTCCGTGTCCGTCTCCGTTGCTGGTGCTCGGGGCGTGTTGTATGTAAAAGAGGACGCGCCTCGCTATTTTTAGCAACACTCACTGCGGCAGCAGCGAAATTCTTGCGCTTACCAATTGCTGCTGCTTTCGTCGCTTCGTTTTTATGGTTCCCACATAGACATCATCGGGTGGTAGTACGAGTATATATGGATGTGTGTGGATATTGATAATATATATATATGCAACAGCAACACCCTATGTGGCAGGTAAATAGCTATGTCCGAAGGCAGCTGCTGGCTAAACAATAATATTGCGTAGTTTTTAATTGAATTAATTTTCCTTTCGGCTACTGGAAAAATTCGAAGCGAACGTAACGCAAACAATTAGATGATGTAGCTGGAAAGTATATAGAAATATGACATACTTTGTACTACTACTTGGAATTGGAATATTGAAACCGGAAATCAAAATCTAATAAAAACATTGCACAAAATGTTATTTAAATTCTTGTAAGGGTATTGCATTCGATAGAGCCGTAAGCTCCACAAGTGCTGGGTGTAAATAGAAACACTTTTCCCCGTGACTAATACATCGGGTCTAACGCAGCCCCAACAGCAGCTGTGGCTGCAGTAGAGGCACTTTCACACATGTGGCAAGTAGAGGCTCCTCCTTCGTTTTTGCTTCTCCCTCAAAAAACCATAACAGAGCCTGCGGCCCATGTCTGGGCTGTCAGTTCGGGCGGGCAAGGGCGCGTGCCAACCTTTTTGGAGTGTTTATTTTTAGATGGATGGGTGGGGATCGCAGGCATTTCCAGCCAAGCCAGGCCACATTAGGGCGAAAGTGGAGAGTTTATTATGGGAAACAGGGCTCCTTCGTCACTGTGTGTGAAAATAGGCATAAACAAACATTTTCGACTGGGGCCGCGTTCCTCCCTAGGCCAACATCAAATGTCACCCTCTCGATTCCACGCCCGTGCTGGGTAATTATAGAGCAGCTGCACGTCGAGTGCATAACCGAATCCGCTTGGAGCCCAAGTCAATGATTGTGGCTATTTATAATCGTTGTTTATGGGGGAAGTTTGAGCTCCCCACATGCCTGTCCGACATCCACCGGATGTGCTCCAGAAGGCTCCTGCCAGTTTCTTCACCATCAACTATCAACTATTCAAGCTGCATCCTATCCTCTATATTTCATTTCTTGCGCAACAGACGACGGAGAAGGTCACGTTGGAACCGTTTGCGAAATCGGCCGATGCGGATCGACGCACTCACCGGAAAATACTGTTGTGGTCAACTGGGATTCCGGACACCGAACCAACTACCGTGTTGGCTATCAGAATCAGTACGACTTGATAATTGTGGATAATGCTCAAGTTGGTAAGTAAAGCAATCTGTGATAAAGTATTTCAAACAAACAGTTTGGCACAACAATTTCAAAAGTGATTTTTATAAATTTGTATATATATTTTTTGCTCTCTGAATTATCTTCAGGAGTTCGTCACTCAAACGTCGTTTGTGATGGTTGCTCGAAAGCAGGAATCGCTGGCATAGTCTTCAAGTGTGCCCAGTGCCCCAACTATCATCTGTGCGCCTATTGCTACGCCGAGGATATCCACGACCTGGAGCATCCCTTTATCCGATACACCACGCCAAACTCACTGGGAGTTCGGGTGCCTACGCGAAAAGGCTCAAAGCGTTTTCAGCTGCGCGGTATCTTTGTTGGCTCCAAGGTGGTGCGTGGACCCGACTGGGAGTGGAACGAACAGGACGGTGGTGAGGGCAAGTCGGGGCGGGTGATGGAAATTCGTGGCTGGGATAACGAATCGTGTCGCAGCGTAGCCAACGTATCGTGGGTAACAGGATCGACGAACGTCTACCGTTTGGGACATAAGGGAAACGTGGACCTGAAGTATATTTCGGCTACCAGCGGCGGCCACTACTACAAGGATCATATGCCCGTTTTGGGACAGCCGGAGGAGCTGCAGCCAGTGGCACCCATGGTGAAGCCTAGCTTTTCCGTGGGCGATCGGGTCAAGGTGTGCCTGGAGGTCGATGCCCTGATGAAGCTGCAACAGGGGCACGGAGGCTGGAATCCCCGAATGGTAGAGCACTTGGCCAAACTGGGAACAGTGCATCGGATTACAGACAAGGGAGACATTCGGTAAGAGTCCTTATTTGTCGATTTGTGTAATTCTTATTAAAAAAAATGTCAAATTTCAGGGTTCAGTACGAGAATTGTCCTAATAGATGGACTTTCCATCCAGCCGCCCTGGTCAAGGTTGTTTCGTTTCGTGTTGGCGACTTGGTCACTATTATCAATGATGCCACTAAGGTGCAGCAACTGCAGAAGGGTCACGGGGAATGGATTGAAATTATGCGCTATGTAAGTATCTGCCTTTAGGGAATATATTTTCCAATTTAATTTCCATTTTCTTATTATCAAGGCATTGGGGAAATTGTGTAAAGTTGTGAAAGTTTACTCTGATGGCGATCTACGCATACAGCAACTGGATGACGGCTTCGAGTGGACTCTGAACCCCAAATGCGTCAAGTTGGAGCGTTCGCCATTGGCCACAGCAGCCGAGCGCTCCAACAGCATGATGGACCTCAGTCATCGAAGGGCCGACCATGTAATGACTCCCCTCTCCGGACTATCTGGTAGTTCGGTGGCCGACAAACTGGTACGCGAGGCAGCCCAAGGACATTTGGAGTTTGTGCGCCAGCATCTGGATGCCAACCCTAGCCAGGTGGATGTGATGAGTGGCGGAAAGGCGTGCATTCAGGTGGCCTCCCATCAGGGTCACGTTGAGCTGGTCAGCTACCTCATCTCGAAGGGAGCCAACGTGAATGCTGTGGACAAGGAGGGCGACTCAGCGCTACATTACGCCGCCTTTGGAAACCAGCCTGCCACGATGCGTGTGCTCCTTCAGCATGGCGCCGAAGTCAACTTCCTCAACTCGAGCCACTGCTCTGCTCTGCACATCTGCGCGCACAAGAAGACACCGCACTGCGTGCGCGAGCTGCTACAGCACAATGCCAACGTTAATATTCAGGACTCCTATGGAGACACAGCTCTGCACGATGCCATCGGCAAGGAAAACACCGAGGTAGTGGAGCTGCTTTGCAACGCTCCCAATCTGGATTTCACGGTGAAGAACAACCGCGGCTTTAATGTTCTGCACCATGCGGCGTTGAAGGGAAACGTAGTGGCCGCTCGCCGAATCCTACTGCTCTCTCGTCAGCTGGTCAACGTACGCAAAGACGATGGCTTCGCTGCTCTGCACTTGGCCGCCCTCAATGGACATGCCCAGGTTGTCGAGACACTGGTCACCGAGGGTCAGGCGGAGCTGGACATCCGTAACAATCGCCGGCAAACGCCTTTTTTGCTTGCGGTCTCCCAAGGCCATGCCGGGGTGATCGAGCGTCTCGTTCGACTCTCTTGCGACGTCAACGCCAAGGATGAGGACGGCGACAATGCCATGCACTTGTGTGTGATCAAGAAGGCAAACCTTCAGGCTGCTGCTGAACCCCAACAGGAGGAGGCACCGGAGATCCACAAGTTCTACCAGAGTCTCGTACAGACGAGCGTTCGCGCTGAAGACCGTCTAATGTACAGCATCTTGATTTATCTCTCGAGATGTGGCTGTCGCGTGGAGCTAAATAACGCCAATGCAAGCATTTTTGAATGGATCACTGACCGTAACATTCGCCAGTTGATTTTCGGTCAGCAAGCGGATGCCGAAGCTCTGCCACGCAATCTCCAGACCTTGGATGTGTCGGAAGCTGCTGCCGCCGAAGAAGTGTCAATAGAATCCAATGGGGTGGCTCCGTTGCCGCCACAGCGCCAGCAACTAGACCTAATGCCAAAGCCCAACGATAACACGGTGGTAGCGGGAGCTGCACCAGCAACACCCTCCGCTTCGCCGGGCGTGAAGAAACTTAACTCGGATGCGGTCCAGCAGAACGTCTCGCCGCAAGTGGCACCACGTAAAAAGGCACCCAAACCACCAACCAGCTCGACGGTGGTAGAGCCAAGTGTTGCAGGAGCAGCGGCTTCCGGTTCCAGTCCCAATCCCAGTCCTGCGATCGTGACAGGGCCCCAGGAGTGCATCGTATGCAATGAGATGCTGCAATTAGTCCGCTTCGAGCCCTGCCAACATCAGATTGCCTGTGAGGAATGCGGTATTCGGATGAAGAAATGTCTACGATGCGCTGTGTTAATCGAGCGGCGCTTGACCACCGGGGGAAGGATTGTGTCTTTGCCAACTTCCACTTCCTCGCCGGGTGACCCTACCCGACTGCCATCGGGAGACCTGTTGCGCTACCTTGAGAACAAGGTACAAGAGTTCGAAGAGTCGCACTTCTGTGGCATCTGCATGGAACGCAAACGAGACGTGGCCTTCCTCTGCGGTCATGGTGCGTGCTCTCACTGCGCTGAGACCTTGCGCACCTGCCACATGTGTCGCAAGACGATACTCAAGAAAATTAATCTGTACTGAGTACTGAGTAGGGAGAACGGAAGGAAGTCCGAAACGGAACCGCTATCCAACCAGCAACCAAAGTGGCTTGTATATACAAAATACAAAAAAAAAAAAAGAAATCACACACAACACACCTGCATTAGCCGTGTCATATGCAACTCGACCTTATTATTTATTGAAAACCGATGAATTTTATGCATTGTGTTATTTTGACGGTTTGTAAACGGCATTATATACATAAACAAATTACTGTGCACCCTTAACGTATCTAGTTATTAGAGTCGTTCAACCATGTCTGGGCAACGATAAAGAACAAATAGGAAAACAATTAATATCGAAAAGATATTTAATAGTTTTATTAAATTGCAAATATACAAATTTAAAATTAAAAATTGATTTTTGTTCGGTAGGTGGGATTGTAAAGCAAAAAACAATATTTAATTTCCTGACTAAATAAAGTTATAAATAAACTTAAATATTGTCATACATTAAGAGTTACAAAAACAGGACCTCTTCCTTCTGCATACAATTTGGTATAATTATAATCTTATGTATTTACGACTCCTTTATTTCGATTAAGCTTAACTAAGGAGCAGATTTTGCACCACCTATCTATTGCACCAGAAGACTAGACTGTGGATCAGGTTCATCAATACAACAGGATACAATGTGCTTGCCAGGGACCATGACATTACCCAACAGACGTGGCTCCTGGCCCTCCACCAAGTACTCGGCACACATGGACAGCACGATATTGGCGTCTCGATCAGTACAGTTGAAGAATCCCACCAGGACACGACCGTCGGTGATTACGATGCGCAGGACCCGGCCCAGCCACTTCTGCAGCTTCTTTCGTCCTGGGGTCAGACTAACGTCGCTCATCTGGTGCGGTGCATTTGTGGTTATCCGGAAGGGTTCCGCCGGTATAAACGGTTGGGGCTGCATCTGCTGCCCAGTAATGCTCAAATCTGTCATCTGTTTCTTTTATGGTTTGGATTAACTGCAGAAATATGTTTTAAATAAATTTTTCGTGTTTACAAAGTGTTGTCGGTGCTGAGTGCCAAACCAGGGCTGAAGGCTTGAGTTCTTTTCTGGTTCCGGTTCACAAAATTTGGGATAGTTTATTCTGTTTTAAATGGTCTATATAACCACTTAAACAAAATCCAATAAACTAAAACATCTCTTGATGCTTTAGTAATAGATTTTTAAGTCTTAAGCACTGCTTTAGTTGTTTTCAATAAATTCAATTTTTATACAATCGATAGCTCGATAGGCGACTCCGCGGTCGTCGATAGCTACAGAAAAAAAGCACACACGTCACAACACTTTAGTCAAATCGCTAGGCGAAAGATTAGCTTAAAATGGCAAAGCAAGTGGGCGATTTTCAGACCAGCAAGGTCCACTTTTACCGAAAGTTGTCCCTTGCCATCATCCTTGGAGCAGTCCTCCTCTCCCTCCCGGAACTCTGCGCCGGTCAGGGTAATCCCAGTTTCAAATACTCGCGGGAAGCCAATGAAAACTTTGATCCGAAGAAATCTCCGCCGGTAGTCCATGATCACCACGACCATGACCACGACCACGATCATCACGATCATGGGCATCATGATCACCATGGGCACCACGATCATCACGACCACGGGCACCATGATCACCACGACCACGGGGACCATGATCACCACGATCACCATCACCATGAACATCCAAAAATCAAGCCAGCATTGGGTAAGAACTTTTCCTCCAACGCATAAGAGTTTTTACTAACAATGTATTCTTTAGATATGAACACCATATGGCTGCACTCGATTGGATCTACGCTTCTTATCAGCGCTGCTCCCTTCGTGCTGCTTTACATCATTCCTCTTGATAACAGCGATGCGATGAAGCCGCGTCTAAAGGTTCTCTTGGCATTCGCATCCGGAGGACTACTCGGCGATGCTTTCCTGCACTTGATACCACATGCCACACACCCGCACAGTCACGGAGATCACGGCCATGATCACGGCCATGATCACGGCCACGATCACCACCATCATCATCATGAAGGCGACGACCATGGTCACGGACACTCTCATGACATGTCCATTGGCCTTTGGGTACTGGGTGGCATTATTGCCTTCCTTTCGGTTGAGAAGCTTGTGCGTATTCTGAAGGGAGGCCAGGGAGGACATGGCCACAGTCATGGAGCGCCGAAGCCTAACTCCGTGGAAAACAAAAAGGCTGCCAACAAAGACAACGGAGATGGAGACAAAAAGAGCAAGTCCAACAACAAACCGAAAGACAAGAAGAAGGAAGCTGAGCCGGAAGGCGAAGTAGAAATTTCCGGCTACCTGAACCTAGCAGCCGACTTTGCCCACAACTTTACTGACGGCCTCGCTATCGGAGCCTCTTATTTGGCGGGCAACAGCATCGGCATTGTCACTACTATTACAATTTTACTACACGAAGTGCCCCATGAAATCGGTGACTTTGCCATCCTGATCAAGTCCGGCTGTTCACGACGAAAGGCGATGCTGCTTCAACTGGTTACCGCCTTGGGAGCATTGGCTGGAACTGCTCTTGCTCTTCTGGGAGCTGGAGGCGGTGAAGGGGACAGTTCGGCGCCCTGGGTGCTGCCGTTCACTGCCGGCGGCTTTATCTATATCGCAACGGTTAGCGTTTTGCCGGAATTGCTTGAGGAAACCACAAAGCTGAAGCAGTCGCTGAAGGAGATATTTGCGCTGCTCACCGGCGTGGGATTGATGATTGTCATCGCCAAGTTCGAGTAGTGGTAATTGTATGAATGCAAAGAAACTTAAAGAGATACCAGTTGATCAGTGGACAGTTTTAAGCAGATGTAAGATCAGGTTTCACTTTAACCTAATCTCATAGGAAAAACATCAAACCATATTAAATGAACTCAGTTTTTCTGTTGGCTTCCAATCAATCTGCTTAGATTCAGGGATTATATTCCGAACCCTTATAAATTTATTAAAACTAATCAGCTTTAAACGGTTTTGATTGCCCTTAAAAAATGTAGCTTTGTTTTGTGCGAAATAAAATTATAATATAAGTCACAGTACACTATTAAAACAAATATAAAAGGCTTTTTATTTTTCAACGTGGAAAAAATAATGAGCTATAAATATTTTTAGAAAATATTTTGGTTAAGCAAATTTTTAAACATTAAGAATTTCTATTTACTTCAAAATAAAAATTGTCAAATTTAAAAATCTATAGTGCCTCACTGACCCTTCTCTCCGTTTAAGGTGGCCTTAATTTCATTAAGGCAATACTCGGCCTGCTCGATGGCATCGGGGTTTGTATGTTGCTTTCCCATTTTCCAGGCCAGGCGACACGCGTTTTCCGCCTGCTTCATTAAACCCTCGCGAAGGTATACCAGCCCAAGGTTGGCCTGAAGAATGCCCTCCTGACTAACGTCTTTTAACTCCTTGGCCAGATCCATAGCGAGCAATAGAGTTTCGCGTGCCTCTGTATACTTCTCCAGCTAGAATATATCTCGTTTTATTTGGCAATTTGTTGGAAACCTAAAACAGGAACTTACATTTACATAAGCCACACTTATGTTGTTCAGAATTGTTATGGATGCCTCATTCACAGCGCCATATACATCAACAAGCGTTTCATAGGCTTCCTTAAAGAGCTTCCTAGCCTCGGAATAGTTTCCCTGCTTCATGAGCAACTGGCCAAACCTGAAACACAAGTAGAAGCCCAATACATTGATAGAATAGAGTGTAGAGGATGTCTGATGAGCTTGGAAGCCATGGAAACACCTTCAATACCAGTTCTTTGTCAGGCCATACAACTCCTGTATGTCTTTATCTTCTGGCATTTTTTCCATAAGCTTGGCCAGCTGCTGCAGTGTCCAGGTGAAGCCCTGAAAGCTCTTTTCGAGGTCGCCTTGCAATTGGGACATGTGCGCTATCTTGGAGCTTATATGTAAGATCTATAAAAATTAAATACAGACCATTAAATAGATAAATAGATCGATATACGAAAACCTTACTTTGGGGCTCTCGTCGTTATGACCGTCAGCAAAGAGGCGTTTCATAACGTCCGTGAATATCTTTTCTGCCTTCTTGAACTGCTCCCTCTCCATGGCCAGATTAGCCATCAAATCGTACACGTACGTTATACCATCTTTGCTCTGCAAGTCCTGGGCCATACGAAGCGCCAGATGGAGCATCTGCTCTGCCTTGTCGAACTGTTCCCGCTGAATGCACAGAATGGAGCGCTTGATCGTTGTGACCAGCTTGTCCTCGGGGGTCTCCTCCTTTTCGTTGCCGCTGCCAAATAAGTTGAATGTGAATGCGGCCGTAAATGCCCACAGAATTCCAGTGGACGTGTGCGGATTGGGAGGATGCAGTGGCGCAACTTGACGACCACTTTGAGACCTGGCGGCGCACAAGCTGCTTCTCCGGAGCGGTGCAGAGGGAAGTATCTTCCTGGCAGGCACCATTCGCAGCCTGCCCATTACTTGCGTTAATTTGCTAATGTTTCTGACAATCATTTTTTCGATCCTTAACACATTTTGCCCAGTCCGAAGAGTTTTGGAACGTTTGATTTTGTGCTGCTTATGAAATGGGCGCCAGTGTTGCAAAGCGTTAAGAAAGTGTTACAAGGTAATTTTTACCATCAACATTTAAGCCAATTAACAATTTTGTCTTTACTATTTGAACATTTAATAAGGAAAATAGAATTTTCAAATTTTACCTGTATTGCTTTCATTTGGTAAGAACATTAATTGGCCAATAAAAGATTCGATCATGTCTTGGTTTAAATTTTTGCTCTTTCTAAACATGGCGCGCGCGGTGTTGCCAGAATTTTGGCTTATTTTAAACAGTTTGAGAGCAATTATCGATAGTCGCAACGTGCGATATCGACTGGAAGAAGCAACCCTTCATTTTGTGGCGGATTGACGCTCTTTTGCTGGCACAATAGAAAAAAATACAACTTTTTCTTTCTCGTGCAAAGGTGTGTGTCCCAGGGACGAGGAGTAGAACCATTGTGCAGTGTGTGAAACAGCCGATCAAGGGTTTTGTTTTCAATTTTTGCAGCGAGTCTTTCCCGCAGCTATGAGACGGCGCAGCGAGCGAAAAAAGTCCTCATCGCCCGCCCCGGTGCCGGCACGAAGAAGCCGCCGCTCCGTCAAAGTGTCCGAGAACGAAAAGACGGGGGACGATGTCAGTGTGCAGAAGGAACCGCCTCAGCAGACTACCGCTACCGCTTCGCGCGAAGAAGTTGGCGAGACGCGAGTCTCCAGCGAGGAGCCCACTGGCTCCCCAATGCGTAAGAGTCGCGGAAGCCGCTCGACTCCCAAAAAGCGAACGGACGGTAAGAGTAGCGACCGAAAGGTTGAACCCATACCAGAGGAGTCAGAAAACGGCCAGCATGGTGATGCAAAGCCAGATGAAGATGAGGAGACGGAGACGAAGACGAAGACGGAGGTGGCAGCTGCCATCAAGGAGAGCGAGGATCCTATAAACAAGCAGGAGGCTGCGGGTGAAGAAAAGGATGTAAATTCCGAGGAAAATGATGACAAAGAGGACAAGGAGCCAGAGAGGAATGACAAGGACAAGGATAAAGAGGACGTCCAAGAAAAGCAGAGCAATCAGGTGGAAGAGGTAACAGTTCCTTCTCCTTCAGTTAGCCTAACGGCCAGCAAGGATGAGGAACATCTAAAAACGTCAAGCGATGTATTAGACATTCAGACAGAAGATGTTGAAGAAAGGGACGAAGAAACCCCAACCAGGGAATCAAAGAAGAAGCCGAAGGAGCACACAACAGAACATGTAGATCCGAAGGACGATGAAGCAGAGGAGCAAAAGGAAAACCATAAAGATGCGGATGAGCAATCAGCAAAAGCTCACGTCGAAGCCACAGATCTTCCAAACGACAAACACGAGGTCGGAAAACCCAATAACCAGAATAACAGCACCATAGAAACCGCCTCCAGCGTTGAAACTCCGGCGTTGCAACAGCAGCGCTTGGTGAGGAAGCGGAAATGGTTGACGAACAAAAAGGCATCGGATCGAGCACCGCCTCTGCTGGCGATTTCGACCGATTCGCTGAAGAACATTATCGCCGATGTAGTGCAGCCGGTGCCGCTGAGCGATGTACAGTTGGAGTCATCGTCGGAGGAGGAGGGTCTAGTCACCAGTGACCGCGAATCGGAGCGCTCACTTTCGCCGCCTTTGGCCAAGGAGCGCATCGTCGAGGCTGCTGCCGCTGATGCCAGTGCTGAGTCAACTGGGGGGGATAAGGAAGGAGCTAGTGGAGCCTCTGGCCGAATCAGTCCCACGTCTGGCTCCGCCACCGACCCAGCGCAGACTGGTTCCAGCAAGGCCACAGTCGCGACGCCGGCCCCACATGTTGTCCGCTCCCCCAGTCCAGCTCGTAACCGCGCCAGCCACGTGCTTTACATAACCAACTTGGTGCGACCCTTCACCGTTATGCAGCTGAAGGGTCTGCTGGCGCGAACGGGCAAGATCGTCGAGGAAGACGGCTTCTGGATAGACCGCATCAAGTCCAAATGTTTCGTCGCCTACTCAACAGAAGAGTAAGTCTATGGTTCTAACAAATAGCAACCTAAGAAGAGGATTCAATCCTCAATATAGATTCCTATTCCTATAATATAGGTTCTTTATATGGGACAATTATATTGAAACCTGTTTTTTATTTTTTAATATTTAATTTAATGAAAATTATTGCTTTGCAGCGAAGCCATTGAAACCCGCCATGCCTTGCATGGAGTGCGTTGGCCAGTCTCAAACCCAAAATGCTTAAATGTCGATTTTGGTAGCCGCTTGGACATGGATCGGGCAATACAGTCGACTAAGGACGAGGGTCCCAAGTACGGGCAGGAGAATACAAGGGACAACCAGCAGCCAGGCAATGCCTGGTCTCGATTAGATGCAATCGATAAGAAGGTAAGAAATAAAACGAATAATATCTAAGTTTGAAGCTAATTCCGCTTTTGATTTGATAGCCCATACGACCAGTTCGTGAATGGGATGTGGGCAAGAAGGAGCCAGGCGAGCACGACAAAGTGCTCGGCAGCGACAAGCGTCGAGGGAGCAAGGATCGACTGGAAGCACGATCTCGAGACACGGAACGAGCCGGTCAGGAGCGGAAGCGGTCTAGGGAACGAGAGGGTCGGGGACGTGACCGTGAACGAGATCGAGATCGGGAACGGGAAAGGGATCAGAAGGATCGTGACCGCAGCGATCGGAGCGCACACGGACGCAGTCGCAGCGGATCGCCATGTAAGATAGATTCCCTCTGATGCTTATTTTATCAAAATAGAAAACTAATACATGAATTTTTTGAATTAATAAAACAGCAGCAAAAACCAAAAGAAAGGAGAATGAACCCCCCATCAGACTATTGGATGATTTATTTCGTAAGACTAAAGGAACGCCCTGCATCTATTGGCTGCCACTGACACCGGAAGCTGTAAGTTCAGCCGAAGACGCTATAGAATATGGTTAAGAGAAATTTTGTACAAGAACAAGTCAGAAGTGTAGGCAAAAAAGAAAATTTTAAATCATATTATTGCACAAAACTGGAGTTAGTTTTGCGATATTTTTAGTATGGATTACAATCATGTCCAAAACTTTCCTTGCAGATTGCAGAAAAAGAGGCATTCCGTCAGAAACGCATCGAGGAGCATAAGCAGCGCATCAAGGAGCGAGAGGAGCGTCAGAAGGAGCGGGAGAAGGACCGCGATCGCCAGCGCGATGCGCGCCGCAACCGTTCCAATGATCGGAGGCGTTCGCGTAGTCGCGAGCGGGAACGGCGACGTTACTAGGCGGCGGAGGCTTGAGATTGAGCTAATAAATAATGAAAATATCTCAAAAACTAGCATCAACATCCATAAAATTGAAACGAAAAACAGCAACCGAAACTTCTGCAGGGTTCCATCATCCGACCCGAATCTTTTCGAATCTTTATTTTCAAGCGTTTTAGCGCCGTTCAAATAGATCAGCAGTTTAATATTCAACTTGAAGTCTTGAAGAATGGACTTCAATTTGAATATTTGTACTGTTTGGACGTTTTGACATTCTAACTTTGAGATTCAAATTAACTATTTCCCAGAACTCTTTCTCATTGTTGTTGTTTTCTATATACCACATATATATTTAACTATATATATAACCTGATTTGATTTTTTTCCTCAAATGTAGCATTTTACAGCGCCTAACGTCACCTCACCCCCAAATACAACCACAGCCTCACTCCAGCAACTTCGCAAGTGCGGCAGCGGCAGCGTCAACGCAAGGAGTTCGTCTTACCGGCGGAGTCTGTAAACTTGCAGCAAGTTATCATGCTTACATTTTATATATATATATATATAAAAACCGAACAGAAAATATTTGATTTAATAATTGTAATACCAACTCTTAAATTTTAATAAGCCTAGAAATACAATTTTACATCAGTCGGCAACTTGTGAAAATGCCATCAAATCTTTTTGTATTCTTAAAATGTTCAGAGCTACTGGGTAGTTTATTGGAGAATATTATTTAAATTTAAACTTCTGGTACTTTAGACTCACGGGAACATTTTTGGAATACCCCTAGCAATTATCGTAGGTGTTAGTTATCGATAGTTAATGAGTGTCCCAAATAAAAGCTCTAAATAATCGATAGGTTTCATTAAAATTAATAAATTGGTGAAAAATGTGGTCGGACACTATTTTAATTGTATTTATTTCGGTTTGCACAGCTTTCCTAGGCGAAGGTGAGTGAAATGCAGTTTATTATGAACTCTTCTAACCCTCTCCGTTGAAGGCCTCACCTGGGTGCTGGTTTATCGAACGGAAAAGTATCAGAAGCTGAAGACCGAAGTGGAAAAGCAGAGCAAGAAATGTAAGTAACCCTTAAACTTTCCAATCTGACCAGCTAACTGTTGGTGTCTTCCAGTGGAGCGCCGCAAGGAGATTCATGGTGATTCCCTGGACAAGGCTGTAAAGAAGAAAATCGAGCGCGATGAAGAGAAGCTCAAGAACAACAACCGAGATCTGTCGCTGGTCAAAATGAAGTCCATGTTTGCCACCGGCTTTGCCTTCACAGCTCTTCTCAGCATGTTCAATAGCATTTTCGACGGTCGTGTTGTGGCCCAGCTGCCATTCACACCCATTTCTTGGATTCAGGGACTGAGCCACCGTAATCTGGCCGGAGACGACTACACCGATTGTTCATTTATCTTCTTGTACATTCTTTGCACAATGTCTATTCGTCAGAACATTCAGAAGCTCCTTGGCTTCGCACCCTCCCGTGCCGCCAGCAAACAGGGCGTCGGGCTTTTTGGACCCGCTCCCGGGCAATTCAAATAGTTAATATCACAATATTAAAAATAATTGTTCTGTATCAATAGATGACCCAGTTAATGGGCGACTATCTTTAAAATTCGTGTACATAAAACGTGAATGTTAATTATTGGGATTTTAATTCTTTGTCTGGTATGTCATAAATTTTAATTATAGAACAATTTTTGCACATTTTAAACCAGATTCGCAACCGCAAAAACAGGATTTATTTTATAAACAATTTTTTATTTAACTACCGACAACATGCTCTATGGATTTAACAAGTTTTATTAAAAGCCAAAGTATTCTAGCTTAAGACTTGGCCATACTCGTATATCGGTCGTTCTACGATTAATCTGTCGAAAGTGAGACGCGAGAGGTCAATGGTACGAAACTGGCCATCCATGATTAACTCAGAGATTGCCCGGCCCACCGCTAAAGACTGCTGTATTCCGTGCCCGCTAAATCCTGTGGCCATGTAAAGGTTATGATAGTAGGGATGGGGTCCCAATATACCGTTCTGATCATAGACGTTATGCTCGTATATTCCAGCCCAGCTGTCAACCACTTTGGAATCCCTCAAGACGGGCAGTCGTTCTGACAGTGTTGGTCTGATATGATCTTCAAAGTACTGGGGACCTACCGCTGAACTGTCTCTGGCATCTGGAGCATTATGCCCGCATATAAAATTACCACCCAATCCATCGCGTCGTATGAAAGTACCCGAAGGATCAACAGTCAGTGGCATGCCCATGCCCGGAGCATTCTCCGCCTGCGTATTAATAGCGAATAAGTATCGTTTACGCGAGTCTATAGGGAGAGGCACTTGCAACATGCCGGGCCCTGTTCCTATATGAGCTAAACGCGCCACGTTTCCAGATTCTGCGCCAGCTGCTATCACACACAATGCGAATTTACAGGTGCGCCGTGTTCCATCAGAAAGTTGTATGTCCGCCTTGTCCAGGGCGTTGTAGCTACCTTCATTGGAACCAGCGACAATCGACATATCAGATTGTGTTTGAAAATTAAAGCCCACCACTTCTCCATTAACAAAATGTGCACCATAACCGCTGGCGGAACGCCTGAAGTTACTAACCAAAGCCAAAGGGTCGAACGAGCCTTCCAGTTCCAGTCCGTGACAGCCCAAGGCAATTCCCTTCGTATTCAACCACGGAAACCGAACCGCCAGGCGATCTGCGGTGAGCAACTCGTTGCGGGCACCAAGCTCGTTTTGCAACTGCGAGGAGCGCATTAGTTCTTCGGCACCTTCGTCCCCAGAAAGCAGTAGATGGCCGTGCGGTGTAAATTGAATCGGCACTTTGCTACCGAAATGTTGTTTTGCGTTTCGCAGAAACTCGGCAGCGAAGAGGGACATTTGAATGTTTTCCGGTAAAGAGAATTGCTGGCACAGGCCCCCGACAGAGACTCGTGTAGCGGATTTGGCGAACTAAAATGGGAATAATTAGTAACGAGGATATGGATATTTCGAAATGTATTCACTGTTTCGTCCTTCTCCACTACCACCACGTTAAGACCGTCACGCGCCTTTTCCTTCAACCAGTAAGCAATGGAGCTACCCAGGCCACCGCCGCCAATGATTAGCACGTCGCAGTGAGTTTGAAAGTCATCCGGTAAAGTATAATCTCTGTCTTTTTCACCCGTGAATTTGAATTTTTTCTGGGTTGCGATGGTGTCTTTGGAATCTTGGGAGTCAGGGTCTTTGGGTACAAAGAACTCCTTAACTTTGCGCATATCGTTGCCCAACAAACGCAGGGTACGCCGGATTGGGTGTTTGTCTTCCTCGCCGTCATTGCCAGGACCACTGCCGCTTCCAGCTTGGCTAACAGAGTAGGCGCGACGCTGCAGTATCTTTGCAACATGCTTATACCGCAACATTTTTACTTTAATTATATGAATAGCTAAATTTTAATTCATATTCCGATTTAAATATAGTTTGGTAATAGACTTGCCAAATGCGGCTATTTGTGTATCGACAAGTGTAATCGAAGCAGCTGATCAATCAGCTGGATAGTCCAGAATCCACTCCTTATCAGAGTCCACAGATCACTCAGCTGTTGGTCAAGATCCACAAAACAATCGGTAAGCAACCATCTCTATCGACTTCTAAGATATTAAAATGTTATCGATATGTTGATATATTATCAACAACCCTAGCCCGGAAAGAAGAAGAAGAAGCAACATTACTTGGCATTTTTTAATTTTGATTGGAAAAATACAAAAGTCGGTCGTAATTGTGATAGTAGAAAATTGAGAGTTGCAGAAAATGACCAACACAACGGATATCGGTGCCCACGACGTGGAGATGGACGTGGACCCAGCCGCAGAGACTTTAGCGGACGAAAAGAAGAACCAAGATGTGGCTACGGTTCAGGAGATCCGCGAGCAGATTCGCCAAATTGAGAAAGGAGTGGCTTCTAAGGAATCGCGGTAAGCATGTCTGTAAGCAGATCTTTAGTATTTTTTTAATAATATTTTCCTATTAGATTCATCCTCCGCGTACTTCGAAATTTGCCCAATACACGCCGCAAACTAAATGGAGTTGTGTTCCGCAATTTGGCACAAAGCATTTATCCGCCTGGAGCGGATCGTGAGGCAGCCGTTGCTTTAATGCCTGCCGTGGAAAAGGACGCCACTGAACTTCCCGATTTGGCCAAGAAGCAGGTCGCATCGAAGGCACCAATTGCCGAGGTGGATGCCTATTTTTATCTAATTTTGTTGGTTAAGCTTATCGACGCAAACGACCTAAAGCGCGCTGGGACTTGTGCCGACGCTCTGATGGGCAAGATATCGGTCCAGAACCGTCGCACTCTCGATCTGATTGGCGCCAAGTCCTACTACTACTTTTCGCGCGTTGCCGAGCTGAAGGACTCGCTTGAAGGCATTCGAGCCTTCTTGCACGCCCGCCTACGAACTGCTACACTGCGAAACGATTTCGAGGGCCAGGCGGTGCTGATTAACTGTTTGCTGCGCAACTATTTACACTATGCTTTGTACGATCAAGCCGACAAGCTGGTAAAGAAGTCTGTCTACCCAGAGTCGGCCAGTAACAACGAGTGGGCCCGTTTCCTGTATTACTTGGGCCGTATAAAGGCCGCCAAGCTCGAGTATAGTGACGCCCATAAGCATTTGGTCCAGGCGCTGCGGAAGTCACCACAGCACGCTGCTATCGGTTTCCGCCAGACGGTGCAAAAGCTGATCATTGTGGTGGAGTTACTTCTGGGTAACATTCCGGAGAGAGTGGTCTTCCGGCAGGCTGGTCTGCGCCAGTCTCTCGGAGCCTACTTCCAGCTTACGCAGGCCGTGCGTCTGGGTAACTTGAAGCGGTTCGGTGACGTGGTAGCGCAATTCGGACCAAAATTCCAGCTTGATCATACTTTTACGCTGATTATTCGGCTGCGCCACAATGTCATCAAGACGGCAATCCGTTCTATAGGACTTTCGTATTCGCGGATATCCCCGCAGGACATCGCACGGCGATTGATGCTGGATTCCGCCGAGGATGCCGAGTTTATCGTCTCGAAGGCAATTCGTGATGGTGTGATCGAAGCCACTCTGGACCCGGCTCAGAACTTTATGCGCAGCAAGGAGAGTACTGATATATACAGCACCCGCGAGCCGCAACTGGCCTTCCACGAGCGCATATCTTTCTGCCTTAACCTGCATAACCAGAGCGTTAAGGCCATGCGCTATCCGCCGAAGTCCTATGGAAAGGATCTGGAAAGTGCCGAGGAAAGACGCGAGCGCGAGCAGCAGGACCTTGAACTGGCCAAGGAGATGGCAGAGGATGATGAGGACGGATTTTAAGCAGCTGCAACAGCCAATCAATTCTATATTGTATTCTCTTTTCTTAGAAGCATAATCCGCAATTAAATAAGTTACAAAATTTGAGCAACAGTCTAATATAATTAAGAGTCATAAATCAGATATTTGGCCTGATGTTAATTGTAATTTTTTTTAATTATTCCCGAGTAAAGAAAAGCCCTAAAGAATTTAAAGTGGCGGGACTATAGTGAACAAATATTTTGAGTAAAAATTTCTCATAGGAGGAGTCATGATATTTCGTTAGAAATCTGCATAATTTTGAATTTGTAGAAAAAAAAAGTAAACTTAATAAAAATAGTTTTGACGCCATCGATAACAGCGTCTAAAACAAGCTTTGGAATTCTATCGTTAGTAGCTTTACCCTTTCACCGTGCTGCGGGCACACTGGCTCAAACAACACAAACATCAGCCACGGTCACACCGTACCAAAGTGGAAAGAATTAGAAAATTTTGACAAAAATCGCAAACAATGCGTTGTAAATAAAGTGCGCACAGACACTAGCCCGCAAATATAAGGCCAAGATAGCGAAAGTTTAGAAAACTGTCGCAGAAAGCACGCGTGGTGCCAGTTGAATCGCGGAAATTGCAGAATTTGCCAGCGGCGAGTGAAAAGCAACGAGTGCTGGCCAATGTGCTGCAGCCCCCCGATACCCCCGCCGCCCGCGAACCCCGCCACCCGCTAACGCGCAAAATATACGCGACTGTGGTTGTAGTTGTAGTTGTGAGCAGCCTTTGTGAGCAGGAGAAAGAAAAAGCCAGCGAAAGAGGCGAGGAAGCGCACGGAGGCGGATAAAAGCCAATTAGTAGTGCCCGGGAAGCTGCCTGGTGTCCAGGCACGAATCCCAGCCAGCAGCGCCCATTGCGGCTGAGATGCAGCAGCAGCTGCTCCACACCGCGCTAGCTCTTACTGTTGCTGTTGCTGTTGTTGTTGTGCTTTTTGCACCCACCACACGTAACTAGAGCACTCACACGAAGACATCACAAGACACACTCACGGAGCAGCGTAGAGCGTATCGGGAAAGCGCCAAGTAGATGCAACACCACGGATTCGAGAACGCAATCGGAATCGGAATAGGAATCGGAATCGCTAGCTGAAACACTGGAGATGATTTGCAAACAGGACGTACTGCTGTGGTTTGAGAAACTCGAGAGCTACAATCGGATCGAGATGATGTACGCCCTGCTAACCGCCTGCCTGCCGTTCGAGTTGCGTTTCCTGGGCACGCTGCTGGAGGAGCAGGGCAGGTGCGACTCGGAGACGTTGCGTGGCATGGAGTTGCGGGCGAATAACCCGCATGATCTGGCCGCCGACATGCTCACCTGCCAGAAAGGCGACCCCACCGACCGCAAGATACGGCGCAAGATGGCCCTTTACCTGGCCCTAATCCGCGCCTGCAATCGTAATTGCGTTAGCGAGATCTACCGAACCCTGGAATGCTGGGGTGAGTCCGATTTTAGCTGCATTAATGACCAGGATACGCTTCTGGAGCTGCTGCTCGTCTACACGATGGCGGCCATACACCCGGTCTTCTCCATGGAGGAACAGAAGAAGATTTTCCACATCTTGGCCAAGATTAAGGAGAACAAGCTAGTGGCCGACAGGTTTCACCCAACGGCTCAGATGGAGTCCTCCACCCACTCCCAGTCTCAGTCTCAGACGCAAACGCCGACACAGCAGGCGCTCCAGCATCCGCATCCACACCCGCCGTCCCCGCATGAGCTGATCCTCCAGCAACAGCCACAGCACGTGATCCACCAGATGCAGGCGCCGCAGCAGCCACCCCCACACCCTCAGCATCCCCAGATGGTGCAGGTGGTGCAAACGCCACAGGGAAACATTTCCATGTTAATTCCTCAGCACTTCCCCAAGGTAAGAGCTAGTTAGTGACCCTCTAAGTGAATATAATATTATCTAAACCGCAGATCCTGCCCGATCAGATCAGTGTCGACGGAATGCCGCACCTGATGCAGTCCAACATGACCATTCCAGCGGATACAAGTGCTATGCTTGGCCACCCGAACACGCCGTGGTCGATGCGTCACTTTGCACCACCGCCGCCGCACCAAACGACCGCTCCGCAGCAGCAGCAGCCGCAGAGTTTGGACCATCAAGTGCCACCGGCCAGCTCGCCAATGCTGAGCCAACAATCCTCGCCGTCTAGCAGCCGCACGACGAGTCCCCAGCGGGAGCGCTCGCTCGGTAATGTTCCGATGCAGCAGCAGCAGCAGACGCAACAGCAGCAGATGAGGAGCATGTCGCAAAGAATGACGGGGCCGAAAATCGCGAGACGTCCTTCCGCAGAGACGACGCCGCCGCCCACTTCCATTGGCGGCGACCAACAACATGATGTAAATATTTTATTTTTTCTTTAATGTTTCTTTAATTCTGTTTTGTAAATTTATGACAAAAAATAATGTATTTCGTTTTGCAGAGCATCATTGATGGCGGAAGCAGCAATTCCAGCGGCACTAGCTTGAACAGTATCATCCGCAATGGTTTCCCACGGCCAGGACATCACCATCGGGTCAAGGCAAACTCCTTTATTTCGCAGCAGCAGCAACACTTTCAAAACAATACTTTTAATATGAACGCGATGATGCAGAGCATGAGCATGAACGATGATGGCAGCAGTTCGGTTATGCCCATGAATTCCAATAAAAGTGCCGCAACTACCGGAAGCGAGTCGGGCAGCTCGAACGGTTCCTGCGGCGACCTGTCGCCATCGGAAACGCCGACACCCACTCAGGTTCCAGTGCCGTTGCATAGTGCAGTGGATGCCAACATGGGTATGGTCACCACTGTGATTCCAAGCGGTCTGGGTAGCTACCCTCAGAAGCAGCACCATCTTAGCTACAAACAGCAACAGCAGCTGAACCTGCAGCAGCGGCTCAACGGGCGCAACGGGATGGATAAGAACTATCAGCAGATATACACGACGGGTAGCCCTAGTGTTGTTAGCGAGGCTCAGAGCTCACAACAGCAGACACTGTTGATTAGCCCGGCCCCGGTGCCGGTGAGTACGCCGACGACAACGGTTCTGCTGCAACCGCAACCACCGCCGCCCGCCGCCTTCAATGCCGCCAGTTATCCATATCACCAACGAGGACCCCCGCCGCCGCAGCAGACGATATTCCAACCGCATGGTGCGCCACCCCAGACGGTGCGCGGCGGTTTCCGTTATTCGATGGGGCCGCCGCACAACGGCGAACTCCTTTACCCCTTCCCAACGGGCCTGGCTTTCCTGCCAGTGCCAACGGCCGGAACTCCGACGGCCGTGACGCCACCTCAGCTTCCGAACCCGGCAGCTGTAGTCAGCACGAATGCGGCGACCGCGCCACAACAGATTCCCAGCACGCCAACGTACAGCGCGCTGGCCGTCTGCCCCATTACGGGAGCGGGTGGCGGCGGTAACGCCCAGAAGGTTATCTCTTGCTACAATTGCGGCTCCCAAACGCACACGGGTCGGGACTGTCAGGAGGCATCCATGGAGGATGTAACGCGCAGTGCTAGCTACAAGCTGGACTATTCGGAGACGAGCTTGGACACGAACTCTACGGGGGATCACCACAAAGATGTCGGTGGCATACAGATGAGCACAGCGACAGCGGGGACGGTTAATAGTACGGGGAAATAGTATCGACGGTCCATATACACGCGGGCTTATATGGAACTATAATTACAACTATATTATAACGATTATCCATAATCCTTACCTACTTATACGAATTACCATTTATTATGATTGTGTAGTGCGGAAATCAAATTTCTCGCCTTTGCCACGTCTCTTAGTTCCGTAAGCCTCTCAATTCGCGTAAATCGAAGAAGTTCAATGACCGGCAAGCGGCTGCCTAAGTCTTGACAACCCTTATCCGTAAATAAGAATGATTTAGACAAGCCAAGCCTACTGAACCCTGCCCTTTCCTTATCCCCTCACACACACACACATAGTCGATAATGAATTTTAGTCATATGCCACTTTAAATACTTTTAAATTTAAGTTGTATGTACAACAGCAATAAGTATAATCCTAATCCGCGTTGCGCTGCAGAATCGTTCAGCAACTGTCTTACACTCACGGTCACATGTTACAATAACCGCGATCGAATTAAGCTGAAGAACCACTACGTAAGCCACGTACCAGGACAGGCGTACTAAACCATAAACGTAAAGCTAGGCAAACAGAACACGTAGTATATGGAATATTTAGCGAATATATAAAAAAAAAAATGATTATGTGTATAAACAAACGAGCATAGCAGCACAATGTGCTTAGTTAACCATTATTTTATTCCAACCAGACTTACTGAATTTTCGCGCTGTTCCAGTTAATCTCTCATCTATTTATTTGCTGCTCCTTTGTTTAGACATATATTTTAGCAATTTGTTTTTTTGTACTTTATATAAATACCCATATTATTAAACAAACAAAAAAATATATATATATGTATATTTATATATATATATATATATATATGTATATGTAATTATTTTAAAACCTACAATCGTATATGATACACACTAATGTGGATAGGGCGTACATTATTGCTAAGCACGCTGTCTAATTATGATTTTTATGTACTCATAACTTGACCCCCGATTAAGTGGGCATCTGTACATGTATAAACTGGCCAAGTTATAGAAAATAACCGATTAAGTCATGCCAAAACCCGCCCACGGTTGACCACAAAATAAAATTGCCTGCCCTTAGTTTCTTATGTACAGACGTTGTTAAAATTTTGTAAAGTCAGCAGACGAACTGCGATAAAATGATAAAACAGAGCAGATAATTTACATGAAATACACACTTTACTGAGTTTGCTGCTGATACGTAGGCGCATGACAAACAATTATTATATTTCATTGAAATAATAAAAACCAATTGTTTCTAAAATTCGTGTAACAAACACAAAGCTAAATTACCAACATTTCTTATTTATTATCTATAAGTCCCGGGTGCTAGATGGGTAGCTACATCGAAAGATACTCTTTAGTTCCTGTAGCTTTTTTGCAATGCCAAGTGCCAATATTTTAGCCTTTCCACATCCGATGTTTAAAAGGAATTACATTTATGCTTCTATTCATCAATCTGCAATAAAAGATTTTAAAAGTCGCACAATCAAATATTTTTGCAAGAGTCAATAAAACTCAATTTTTGTCAGGACCTTATTAACTTAACAAAAGACGCTTAATTCCATCCATTTTGCCATAAGTTTGTTAATACTTGGCGGATCGGTAAATGTTATACCTTCCCAATCCTAGATGTTCGAGTACTAACATTTTCAATCAAAATCTGGCCAATTAAAATCTGACCCAATTTTCGCAATTTTTCAAAAGGGATACATCAGGATTTGTTTTTAAATTAGGCCAAATTTTTTTTCCCTTTCTTTTCCAATATTTTGATGCAGATTGAAAGGAAATGAAGTCCTGATTTATAATTGGTTTTCCTTTTAAAAATCCGATAAAAAATTTAAGAAATATTTTCAAAAGACTGTCTCACAACCACTAATTTGGGACAATGCCGATTTTCATAATTTTTTTGCAAAAATCTTATCCTTTTGCTTTAGATTTTAGGGATATGTTTGCCATTTTTTATCCGATTTCGCACCAAGATACCATTTAAGAATCAGGACTTCATTTTCTTTTGATCTTTATCAAAGATTTTAATCAAATCGAAGCGTAAACTTAATAAAATCGTTTCAAACATCGCCTATGCGCCCATATGTTCTTTTCTCGCGCTCTAACTTAGGTTTATAAGGAATACGCGTGATGGATATACGATAATTAAATAGTACTCGAAGATACAAATTCGAGAAGGTATATCTTTCATTGATTGGGCGTAAACAAACCAAGTAGTGGCGTTTTTGATAGATAAATTGAATTGTAAAATACGAAAAGATGATATTTGTCAAAAGCTCTCTTTTTTAACCAATTGATAGCGTATATTTTATTCGATTTCGAACCGATTTTAAATCGAAATACCATTCATAAATCAGGGCTTCATTCTGCTTCGATCTGCATCAAAGAATCCAATAGTTTAAACAAAAAAAAATTTGATCGATTTTTCGACATTTTTAAAAGGGGTAACAGATACCATTTAAGAATCAGGACTTTATTTTCTTTTGATCTTTATCAAAGATTTTAATCACATCGAAGCGTAAACTTAATAAAATCGTTTCAAACATCGCCTATGCGCCCATATGTTCTTTTCTCGCGCTCTAACTTAGGTTTATAAGGAATACGCGTGATGGATATACGATAATTAAATAGTACTCGAAGATACAAATTCGAGAAGGTATATCTTTCATTGATTGGGCGTAAACAAACCAAGTAGTGGCGTTTTTGATAGATAAATTGAATTGTAAAATACGAAAAGATGATATTTGTCAAAAGCTCTCTTTTTTAACCAATTGATAGCGTATATTTTATTCGATTTCGAACCGATTTTAAATCGAAATACCATTCATAAATCAGGGCTTCATTCTGCTTCGATCTGCATCAACGAATCCAATAGTTTAAACAAAAAAAAATTTGATCGATTTTTCGACATTTTTAAAAGGGGTACCATCATGAATTTTTTCAAAAATCGACAAAATTTTTGCTGTTCGATTTTGATTATCTTTGAATGCAGTTTAAAGGAGATTGAAGCCCTGATTCAAAAATGGCATTTCGTTTACAAATCGGTTGCGAATTAGCTTAGATAGTCGAATAAAACTGTTCCAAAAATAGGAAATTTCAGTTTTTCGATATACGGGAAGTGGATATTTGTCAAAAACTCATTTTTTCATCCTTTTGATTAAGGTTTTAAGGATATTTTTGCCATTTTATATCCGATTTCACACCAAGATACCATTTAGGAATCAGGACTTCATTTTCTTTTGATCTTTATCAAAGATTTATATTAAATCGATGCGTAAACTTCATAAAATCGTTTCAAACTTCGTCTATACGTCCATATGTGTTTTTCTCGCCCCCTAACTTCGGGTTTTAAGGAATACGCGCAATAGATATACGATATTTAGATAGCACTTGAAGATAAAAATTGGGGAAGATATACCTTTTACCGATTGGATTTAAACAAACCAAGCTATGGCTAATGCGGTGAAATTTATCAAAACTCAAAATCATATATAAGCCCGAAAGTCCATTTTTCATCCTATTGCTTAAGTTTTTGAAGATATTTTTGCCATTTTGTATCCGATTTCGAACCAAGATACCATTTAAGAATCAGGACTTTATTTTCTTTTGATCTTTATCAAAGATTTTAATCAAATCGAAGCGTAAGCTTTATAAAATCGTTTCAAACATCGCCTATGCGCCCATATGTTCTTTTCTCGCGCTCTAACTTAGGTTTATAAGGAATACGCGTGATGGATATACGATAATTAAATAGTACTCGAAGATACAAATTCGAGAAGGTATATCTTTCATCGATTGGGCGTAAACAAACCAAGTAGTGGCGTTTTTGATAGATAAATTGAATTGTAAAATACGAAAAGATGATATTTGTCAAAAGCTCTCTTTTTTAACCAATTGATAGCGTATATTTTATTCGATTTCGAACCGATTTTAAATCGAAATACCATTCATAAATCAGGGCTTCATTCTGCTTCGATCTGCATCAAAGAATCCAATAGTTTAAACAAAAAAAAATTTGATCGATTTTTCGACATTTTTAAAAGGGGTACCATCATGAATTTTTTCAAAAATCGACAAAATTTTTGCTGTTCGATTTTGATTATCTTTGAATGCAGTTTAAAGGAGATTGAAGCCCTGATTCAAAAATGGCATTTCGTTTCCAAATCGGTTGCGAATTAGCTTATATATTCGAATAAAACTGTTCCAAAAATAGGACATTTCAGTTTTTCGATATACGGGAAGTGGATATTTGTCAAAAACTCATTTTTTCATCCTTTTGATTAAGGTTTTAAGGATATTTTTGCCATTTTATATCCGATTTCACACCAAGATACCATTTAGGAATCAGGACTTCATTTTCTTTTGATCTTTATCAAAGATTTATATTAAATCGATGCGTAAACTTCATAAAATCGTTTCAAACTTCGTCTATACGTCCATATGTGTTTTTCTCGCCCCCTAACTTCGGGTTTTAAGGAATACGCGTAATAGATATACGATATTTAGATAACAATTGAAGATACAAATTGGGGAAGATATACCTTTCACCGATTGGATTTAAACAAACCAAGCTATGGCTAATGCGGTGAAATTTATCAAAATTCAAAATCACATATAAGCCCGAAAGTCCATTTTTCATCCTTTTGCTTAAGTTTTTGAAGATATTTTTGCCATTTTGTATCCGATTTCGAACCAAGATACCATTTAAGAATCAGGACTTCATTTTCTTTTGATCTTTATCAAAGATTTTAACCAAATCGAAGCGTAAACTTAATAAAATCGTTTCGCCTATGCGCCCATATGTTCTTTTCTCGCGCTCCAACTTAGGTTTATAAGGAATACGCGTGATGGATATACGATAATTAAATAGTACTCGAAGATACAAATTCGAGAAGGTATATCTTTCATCGATTGGGCGTAAACAAACCAAGTAGTGGCGGTTTTGATAGATAAATTGAATTGTAAAATACGAAAAGATGATATTTGTCAAAAGCTCTCTTTTTTAACCAATTGATAGCGTATATTTTATTCGATTTCGAACCGATTTTAAATCGAAATACCATTCATAAATCAGGGCTTCATTCTGCTTCGATCTGTATCAAAGAATCCAATAGTATAAACAAAAAAAATTTGATCGATTTTTCGACATTTTTAAAAGGGGTACCATCATGAATTTTTTCAAAAATCGACAAAATTTTTGCTGTTCGATTTTGATTATCTTTGAATGCAGTTTAAAGGAGATTGAAGCCCTGATTCAAAAATGGCATTTCGTTTCCAAATCGGTTGCGAATTAGCTTATATATTCGAATAAAACTGTTCCAAAAATAGGACATTTCAGTTTTTCGATATACGGGAAGTGGATATTTGTCAAAAACTCATTTTTTCATCCTTTTGATTAAGGTTTTAAGGATATTTTTGCCATTTTATATCCGATTTCACACCAAGATACCATTTAGGAATCAGGACTTCATTTTCTTTTGATCTTTATCAAAGATTTATATTAAATCGATGCGTAAACTTCATAAAATCGTTTCAAACTTCGTCTATACGTCCATATGTGTTTTTCTCGCCCCCTAACTTCGGGTTTTAAGGAATACGCGTAATAGATATACGATATTTAGATAACAATTGAAGATACAAATTGGGGAAGATATACCTTTCACCGATTGGATTTAAACAAACCAAGCTATGGCTAATGCGGTGAAATTTATCAAAATTCAAAATCACCTATAAGCCCGAAAGTCCATTTTTCATCCTTTTGCTTAAGTTTTTGAAGATATTTTTGCCATTTTGTATCCGATTTCGAACCAAGTTACCATTTAAGAATCAGGACTACATTTTCTTCTGATCTTTATCAAAGATTTTAATCAAATCGAAGCGTAAACTTAATAAAATCGTTTCAAACATCGCCTATGCGCCCATATGTTCTTTTCTCGCGCTCTAACTTAGGTTTATAAGGAATACGCGTGATGGATATACGATAATTAAATAGTACTCGAAGATACAAATTCGAGAAGGTATATCTTTCATCGATTGGGCGTAAACAAACCAAGTAGTGGCATTTTTGATAGATAAATTAAATTTTAAAATACGAAAAGATGATATTTGTCAAAAGCTCTCTTTTTTAACCAATTGATAGAGTATATTTTATTCGATTTCGAACCGATTTTAAATCGAAATACCATTCATAAATCAGGGCTTCATTCTGCTTCGATCTGCATCAAAGAATCCAATAGTTTAAACAAAAAAAAATTTGATCGATTTTTCGACATTTTTAAAAGGGGTACCATCATGAATTTTTTCAAAAATCGACAAAATTTTTGCTGTTCGATTTTGATTATCTTTGAATGCAGTTTAAAGGAGATTGAAGCCCTGATTCAAAAATGGCATTTCGTTTCCAAATCGGTTGCGAATTAGCTTATATATTCGAATAAAACTGTTCCAAAAATAGGACATTTCAGTTTTTCGATATACGGGAAGTGGATATTTGTCAAAAACTCATTTTTTCATCCTTTTGATTAAGGTTTTAAGGATATTTTTGCCATTTTATATCCGATTTCACACCAAGATACCATTTAGGAATCAGGACTTCATTTTCTTTTGATCTTTATCAAAGATTTATATTAAATCGATGCGTAAACTTCATAAAATCGTTTCAAACTTCGTCTATACGTCCATATGTGTTTTTCTCGCCCCCTAACTTCGGGTTTTAAGGAATACGCGTAATAGATATACGATATTTAGATAACAATTGAAGATACAAATTGGGGAAGATATACCTTTCACCGATTGGATTTAAACAAACCAAGCTATGGCTAATGCGGTGAAATTTATCAAAATTCAAAATCACATATAAGCCCGAAAGTCCATTTTTCATCCTTTTGCTTAAGTTTTTGAAGATATTTTTGCCATTTTGTATCCGATTTCGAACCAAGATACCATTTAAGAATCAGGACTTCATTTTCTTTTGATCTTTATCAAAGATTTTAACCAAATCGAAGCGTAAACTTAATAAAATCGTTTCGCCTATGCGCCCATATGTTCTTTTCTCGCGCTCCAACTTAGGTTTATAAGGAATACGCGTGATGAATATACGATAATTAAATAGTACTCGAAGATACAAATTCGAGAAGGTATATCTTTCATCGATTGGGCGTAAACAAACCAAGTAGTGGCGGTTTTGATAGATAAATTGAATTGTAAAATACGAAAAGATGATATTTGTCAAAAGCTCTCTTTTTTAACCAATTGATAGCGTATATTTTATTCGATTTCGAACCGATTTTAAATCGAAATACCATTCATAAATCAGGGCTTCATTCTGCTTCGATCTGTATCAAAGAATCCAATAGTATAAACAAAAAAAATTTGATCGATTTTTCGACATTTTTAAAAGGGGTACCATCATGAATTTTTTCAAAAATCGACAAAATTTTTGCTGTTCGATTTTGATTATCTTTGAATGCAGTTTAAAGGAGATTGAAGCCCTGATTCAAAAATGGCATTTCGTTTACAAATCGGTTGCGAATTAGCTTAGATAGTCGAATAAAACTGTTCCAAAAATAGGAAATTTCAGTTTTTCGATATACGGGAAGTGGATATTTGTCAAAAACTCATTTTTTCATCCTTTTGATTAAGGTTTTAAGGATATTTTTGCCATTTTATATCCGATTTCACACCAAGATACCATTTAGGAATCAGGACTTCATTTTCTTTTGATCTTTATCAAAGATTTATATTAAATCGATGCGTAAACTTCATAAAATCGTTTCAAACTTCGTCTATACGTCCATATGTGTTTTTCTCGCCCCCTAACTTCGGGTTTTAAGGAATACGCGTAATAGATATACGATATTTAGATAACACTTGAAGATACAAATTGGGAAAGATATACCTTTCACCAATTGGATTTAAACAAACCAAGCTATGGCTAATGCGGGGAAATTTATCAAAATTCAAAATCACATATAAGCCCGAAAGTCCTTTTCCCATCCTTTTGCTTAAGTTTTTGAAGATATTTTTGCCATTTTGTATCCGATTTCGAACCAAGATACCATTTAAGAATCAGGACTTCATTTTCTTTTGATCTTTATCAAAGATTTTAATCAAATTGAAGCGTAAACTTAATAAAATCGTTTCAAACATCGCCTATGCGCCCATATGTTCTTTTCTCGCGCTCTAACTTAGGTTTATAAGGAATACGCGTGATGGATATACGATAATTAAATAGTACTCGAAGATACAAATTCGAGAAGGTATATCTTTCATCGATTGGGCGTAAACAAACCAAGTAGTGGCGTTTTTGATAGATAAATTGAATTGTAAAATACGAAAAGATGATATTTGTCAAAAGCTCTCTTTTTTAACCAATTGATAGCGTATATTTTATTCGATTTCGAACCGATTTTAAATCGAAATACCATTCATAAATCAGGGCTTCATTCTGCTTCGATCTGCATCAAAGAATCCAATAGTTTAAACAAAAAAAAATTTGATCGATTTTTCGACATTTTTAAAAGGGGTACCATCATGAATTTTTTCAAAAATCGACAAAATTTTTGCTGTTCGATTTTGATTATCTTTGAATGCAGTTTAAAGGAGATTGAAGCCCTGATTCAAAAATGGCATTTCGTTTCCAAATCGGTTGCGAATTAGCTTATATATTCGAATAAAACTGTTCCAAAAATAGGACATTTTAGTTTTTCGATATACGGGAAGTGGATATTTGTCAAAAACTCATTTTTTCATCCTTTTGATTAAGGTTTTAAGGATATTTTTGCCATTTTATATCCGATTTCACACCAAGATACCATTTAGGAATCAGGACTTCATTTTCTTTTGATCTTTATCAAAGATTTATATTAAATCGATGCGTAAACTTCATAAAATCGTTTCAAACTTCGTCTATACGTCCATATGTGTTTTTCTCGCCCCCTAACTTCGGGTTTTAAGGAATACGCGTAATAGATATACGATATTTAGATAGCACTTAAAGATACAAATTGGGGAAGATATACCTTTCACCGATTGGATTTAAACAAACCAAGCTATGGCTAATGCGGTGAAATTTATCAAAATTCAAAATCACATATAAGCCCGAAAGTCCTTTTTCCATCCTTTTGCTTAAGTTTTTGAAGATATTTTTGCCATTTTGTATCCGATTTCGAACCAAGTTACCATTTAAGAATCAGGACTACATTTTCTTCTGATCTTTATCAAAGATTTTAATCAAATCGAAGCGTAAACTTAATAAAATCGTTTCAAACATCGCCTATGCGCCCATATGTTCTTTTCTCGCGCTCTAACTTAGGTTTATAAGGAATACGCGTGATGGATATACGATAATTAAATAGTACTCGAAGATACAAATTCGAGAAGGTATATCTTTCATCGATTGGGCGTAAACAAACCAAGTAGTGGCGTTTTTGATAGATAAATTAAATTGTAAAATACGAAAAGATGATATTTGTCAAAAGCTCTCTTTTTTAACCAATTGATAGCGTATATTTTATTCGATTTCGAACCGATTTTAAATCGAAATACCATTCTTAAATCAGGGCTTCATTCTGCTTCGATCTGCATCAAAGAATCCAATAGTTTAAACAAAAAAAAATTTGATCGATTTTTCGACATTTTTAAAAGGGGTACCATCATGAATTTTTTCAAAAATCGACAAAATTTTTGCTGTTCGATTTTGATTATCTTTGAATGCAGTTTAAAGGAGATTGAAGCCCTGATTCAAAAATGGCATTTCGTTTCCAAATCGGTTGCGAATTAGCTTATATATTCGAATAAAACTGTTCCAAAAATAGGACATTTCAGTTTTTCGATATACGGGAAGTGGATATTTGTCAAAAACTCATTTTTTCATCCTTTTGATTAATGTTTTAAGGATATTTTTGCCATTTTATATCCGATTTCACACCAAGATACCATTTAGGAATCAGGACTTCATTTTCTTTTGATCTTTATCAAAGATTTATATTAAATCGATGCGTAAACTTCATAAAATCGTTTCAAACTTCGTCTATACGTCCATATGTGTTTTTCTCGCCCCCTAACTTCGGGTTTTAAGGAATACGCGTAATAGATATACGATATTTAGATAGCACTTAAAGATACAAATTGGGGAAGATATACCTTTCACCGATTGGATTTAAACAAACCAAGCTATGGCTAATGCGGTGAAATTTATCAAAATTCAAAATCACATATAAGCCCGAAAGTCCTTTTCCCATCCTTTTGCTTAAGTTTTTGAAGATATTTTTGCCATTTTGTATCCGATTTCGAACCAAGATACCATTTAAGAATCAGGACTTCATTTTCTTTTGATCTTTATCAAAGATTTTAATCAAATTGAAGCGTAAACTTAATAAAATCGTTTCAAACATCGCCTATGCGCCCATATGTTCTTTTCTCGCGCTCCAACTTAGGTTTATAAGGAATACGCGTGATGGATATACGATAATTAAATTGTACTCGAAGATACAAATTCGAAAAGGTATATCTTTCATCGATTGGGCGTAAACAAACCAAGTAGTGGCGTTTTTGATAGATAAATTGAATTGTAAAATACGAAAAGATGATATTTGTCAAAAGCTCTCTTTTTTAACCAATTGATAGCGTATATTTTATTCGATTTCGAACCGATTTTAAATCGAAATACCATTCATAAATCAGGGCTTCATTCTGCTTCGATCTGCATCAAAGAATCCAATAGTTTAAACAAAAAAAAATTTGATCGATTTTTCGACATTTTTAAAAGGGGTACCATCATGAATTTTTTCAAAAATCGACAAAATTTTTGCTGTTCGATTTTGATTATCTTTGAATGCAGTTTAAAGGAGATTGAAGCCCTGATTCAAAAATGGCATTTCGTTTCCAAATCGGTTGCGAATTAGCTTATATATTCGAATAAAACTGTTCCAAAAATAGGACATTTCAGTTTTTCGATATACGGGAAGTGGATATTTGTCAAAAACTCATTTTTTCATCCTTTTGATTAAGGTTTTAAGGATATTTTTGCCATTTTATATCCGATTTCACACCAAGATACCATTTAGGAATCAGGACTTCATTTTCTTTTGATCTTTATCAAAGATTTATATTAAATCGATGCGTAAACTTCATAAAATCGTTTCAAACTTCGTCTATACGTCCATATGTGTTTTTCTCGCCCCCTAACTTCGGGTTTTAAGGAATACGCGTAATAGATATACGATATTTAGATAACACTTGAAGATACAAATTGGGAAAGATATACCTTTCACCAATTGGATTTAAACAAACCAAGCTATGGCTAATGCGGGGAAATTTATCAAAATTCAAAATCACATATAAGCCCGAAAGTCCTTTTCCCATCCTTTTGCTTAAGTTTTTGAAGATATTTTTGCCATTTTGTATCCGATTTCGAACCAAGATACCATTTAAGAATCAGGACTTCATTTTCTTTTGATCTTTATCAAAGATTTTAATCAAATTGAAGCGTAAACTTAATAAAATCGTTTCAAACATCGCCTATGCGCCCATATGTTCTTTTCTCGCGCTCCAACTTAGGTTTATAAGGAATACGCGTGATGGATATACGATAATTAAATTGTACTCGAAGATACAAATTCGAAAAGGTATATCTTTCATCGATTGGGCGTAAACAAACCAAGTAGTGGCGTTTTTGATAGATAAATTGAATTGTAAAATACGAAAAGATGATATTTGTCAAAAGCTCTCTTTTTTAACGAATTGATAGCGTATATTTTATTCGATTTCGAACCGATTTTAAATCGAAATACCATTCATAAATCAGGGCTTCATTCTGCTTCGATCTGCATCAAAGAATCCAATAGTTTAAACAAAAAAAAATTTGATCGATTTTTCGACATTTTTAAAAGGGGTACCATCATGAATTTTTTCAAAAATCGACAAAATTTTTGCTGTTCGATTTTGATTATCTTTGAATGCAGTTTAAAGGAGATTGAAGCCCTGATTCAAAAATGGCATTTCGTTTCCAAATCGGTTGCGAATTAGCTTATATATTCGAATAAAACTGTTCCAAAAATAGGACATTTCAGTTTTTCGATATACGGGAAGTGGATATTTGTCAAAAACTCATTTTTTCATCCTTTTGATTAAGGTTTTAAGGATATTTTTGCCATTTTATATCCGATTTCACACCAAGATACCATTTAGGAATCAGGACTTCATTTTCTTTTGATCTTTATCAAAGATTTATATTAAATCGATGCGTAAACTTCATAAAATCGTTTCAAACTTCGTCTATACGTCCATATGTGTTTTTCTCGCCCCCTAACTTCGGGTTTTAAGGAATACGCGTAATAGATATACGATATTTAGATAACACTTGAAGATACAAATTGGGAAAGATATACCTTTCACCAATTGGATTTAAACAAACCAAGCTATGGCTAATGCGGGGAAATTTATCAAAATTCAAAATCACATATAAGCCCGAAAGTCCTTTTCCCATCCTTTTGCTTAAGTTTTTGAAGATATTTTTGCCATTTTGTATCCGATTTCGAACCAAGATACCATTTAAGAATCAGGACTTCATTTTCTTTTGATCTTTATCAAAGATTTTAATCAAATTGAAGCGTAAACTTAATAAAATCGTTTCAAACATCGCCTATGCGCCCATATGTTCTTTTCTCGCGCTCCAACTTAGGTTTATAAGGAATACGCGTGATGGATATACGATAATTAAATTGTACTCGAAGATACAAATTCGAAAAGGTATATCTTTCATCGATTGGGCGTAAACAAACCAAGTAGTGGCGTTTTTGATAGATAAATTGAATTGTAAAATACGAAAAGATGATATTTGTCAAAAGCTCTCTTTTTTAACGAATTGATAGCGTATATTTTATTCGATTTCGAACCGATTTTAAATCGAAATACCATTCATAAATCAGGGCTTCATTCTGCTTCGATCTGCATCAAAGAATCCAATAGTTTAAACAAAAAAAAATTTGATCGATTTTTCGACATTTTTAAAAGGGGTACCATCATGAATTTTTTCAAAAATCGACAAAATTTTTGCTGTTCGATTTTGATTATCTTTGAATGCAGTTTAAAGGAGATTGAAGCCCTGATTCAAAAATGGCATTTCGTTTCCAAATCGGTTGCGAATTAGCTTATATATTCGAATAAAACTGTTCCAAAAATAGGACATTTCAGTTTTTCGATATACGGGAAGTGGATATTTGTCAAAAACTCATTTTTTCATCCTTTTGATTAAGGTTTTAAGGATATTTTTGCCATTTTATATCCGATTTCACACCAAGATACCATTTAGGAATCAGGACTTCATTTTCTTTTGATCTTTATCAAAGATTTATATTAAATCGATGCGTAAACTTCATAAAATCGTTTCAAACTTCGTCTATACGTCCATATGTGTTTTTCTCGCCCCCTAACTTCGGGTTTTAAGGAATACGCGTAATAGATATACGATATTTAGATAACACTTGAAGATACAAATTGGGAAAGATATACCTTTCACCAATTGGATTTAAACAAACCAAGCTATGGCTAATGCGGGGAAATTTATCAAAATTCAAAATCACATATAAGCCCGAAAGTCCTTTTCCCATCCTTTTGCTTAAGTTTTTGAAGATATTTTTGCCATTTTGTATCCGATTTCGAACCAAGATACCATTTAAGAATCAGGACTTCATTTTCTTTTGATCTTTATCAAAGATTTTAATCAAATTGAAGCGTAAACTTAATAAAATCGTTTCAAACATCGCCTATGCGCCCATATGTTCTTTTCTCGCGCTCCAACTTAGGTTTATAAGGAATACGCGTGATGGATATACGATAATTAAATTGTACTCGAAGATACAAATTCGAAAAGGTATATCTTTCATCGATTGGGCGTAAACAAACCAAGTAGTGGCGTTTTTGATAGATAAATTGAATTGTAAAATACGAAAAGATGATATTTGTCAAAAGCTCTCTTTTTTAACGAATTGATAGCGTATATTTTATTCGATTTCGAACCGATTTTAAATCGAAATACCATTCATAAATCAGGGCTTCATTCTGCTTCGATCTGCATCAAAGAATCCAATAGTTTAAACAAAAAAAAATTTGATCGATTTTTCGACATTTTTAAAAGGGGTACCATCATGAATTTTTTCAAAAATCGACAAAATTTTTGCTGTTCGATTTTGATTATCTTTGAATGCAGTTTAAAGGAGATTGAAGCCCTGATTCAAAAATGGCATTTCGTTTCCAAATCGGTTGCGAATTAGCTTATATATTCGAATAAAACTGTTCCAAAAATAGGACATTTCAGTTTTTCGATATACGGGAAGTGGATATTTGTCAAAAACTCATTTTTTCATCCTTTTGATTAAGGTTTTAAGGATATTTTTGCCATTTTATATCCGATTTCACACCAAGATACCATTTAGGAATCAGGACTTCATTTTCTTTTGATCTTTATCAAAGATTTATATTAAATCGATGCGTAAACTTCATAAAATCGTTTCAAACTTCGTCTATACGTCCATATGTGTTTTTCTCGCCCCCTAACTTCGGGTTTTAAGGAATACGCGTAATAGATATACGATATTTAGATAACACTTGAAGATACAAATTGGGAAAGATATACCTTTCACCGATTGGATTTAAACAAACCAAGCTATGGCTAATGCGGGGAAATTTATCAAAATTCAAAATCACATATAAGCCCGAAAGTCCTTTTCCCATCCTTTTGCTTAAGTTTTTGAAGATATTTTTGCCATTTTGTATCCGATTTCGAACCAAGATACCATTTAAGAATCAGGACTACATTTTCTTTTGATCTTTATCAAAGATTTTAATCAAATCGAAGCGTAAACTTAATAAAATCGTTTCAAACATCGCCTATGCGCCCATATGTTCTTTTCTCGCGCTCTAACTTAGGTTTATAAGGAATACGCGTGATGGATATACGATAATTAAATAGTACTCGAAGATACAAATTCGAGAAGGTATATCTTTCATCGATTGGGCGTAAACAAACCAAGTAGTGGCGTTTTTGATAGATAAATTGAATTGTAAAATACGAAAAGATGATATTTGTCAAAAGCTCTCTTTTTTAACCAATTGATAGCGTATATTTTATTCGATTTCGAACCGATTTTAAATCGAAATACCATTCCTAAATCAGGGCTTCATTCTGCTTCGATCTGCATCAAAGAATCCAATAGTTTAAACAAAAAAAAATTTGATCGATTTTTCGACATTTTTAAAAGGGGTACCATCATGAATTTTTTCAAAAATCGACAAAATTTTTGCTGTTCGATTTTGATTATCTTTGAATGCAGTTTAAAGGAGATTGAAGCCCTGATTCAAAAATGGCATTTCGTTTCCAAATCGGTTGCGAATTAGCTTATATATTCGAATAAAACTGTTCCAAAAATAGGAAATTTCAGTTTTTCGATATACGGGAAGTGGATATTTGTCAAAAACTCATTTTTTCATCCTTTTGATTAAGGTTTTAAGGATATTTTTGCCATTTTATATCCGATTTCACACCAAGATACCATTTAGGAATCAGGACTTCATTTTCTTTTGATCTTTATCAAAGATTTATATTAAATCGATGCGTAAACTTCATAAAATCGTTTCAAACTTCGTCTATACGTCCATATGTGTTTTTTTCGCCACCTTACCTAGGTTTTTAAGGAATACGCTTGGTTGATTAGGAGAAATTCGGTAAGGTATACCTATCACGACATTTTAATGGATTTCATCTAAAAACAGTCTTTGTCTGGTCTGAAGACTTTGTCTGAATGAAGAAATAATTGCAATTAAGTAAGTTTATGCCGGATTTTGTTTTCAAAGCATAATAATAGTTTTTGGGAACGTGTTAAAGGCGTACCATTATTGTTTTTTTTTTAAATATCAGACCATAGAAGAACCCTCACTCCTGAAAATATGAAAAATAATCACCCACCTAATAAAAATAACAGTATATCCTTTTAAAACACTTTTATTTATTCATTTTATTCTTATTTTACAGGATTTATTTTTACAGGATTGGAACACGTTGCAGTGATTGGTGGTTGGTCCTAGCGTTCGAGGTGCCACCCCTTGTGCTGGAGCTTCCTTCCCAGTGATGTCCTACCACGAAAACAGGGACTCCAAGGCTCAGCAATTGTAAGAGTCGTCCAGCTTGAAGGATTTCGCAGCTGATGCAGTACCCGGTGTCATAAAAAACAATAAAGCCGCGATCCTTGTGGCAGAGCTGAAATCCTGTTTCGCCATCCTGTGAAAACAGAATTTTAGGATTAGTTTTATGTATTTTATAACAATATATGTTTGTTTATATATAATTTTACATAATTAATATTAATATACAACAGTTTCTTTAGAAATAAGTTTACAGAACACTGTGAAGAATTTTCGATTTACAATAAACATTATTAAAAAAAATTGAATTGGAGTTTTAAATTTACAATCAAGGGGATAAAAAGGAAAGGGTTTTTTATAGTGTGTTAAAATATGGCTAAAATATTTGTAATAGATTGTCTCAAAAGTTTATATTTTGGCAAATTCAATAATGGAGTTTTAACTTAGTAAATTTTAAGAAATTTTGCAAAACTTTGTTAATACTTGCCGGATCTGCAAATGTTACACATTATCTTCGAGTACTATCGATCCCAATCAAAATCTGGCAAACTAAAATCTGACTCGATTTTTGAAAATTTTGAAAGTGGTAACATCATGATTTTTTTCAAAAATCGATGAAAAATCGATCGTTCTACGTTTCGAATCTTTTGATGCAGATTAGAGGGAATGAAGCCCTGATTTGTAAATGGTATTCCTTTTCCAAACCCGATGAAAAATGTATGAAATATTTGCAAAAGAGTGTCTGAAAACCATCAGTTTGGGACAATACCGATTTTCGCAAATTTTGAAAGGGGTAACATCATGATTTTTTGCAAAAATCGATGAAAAATCGATCGTTCTACGTTTCGAATCTTTTGATGCAGATTAGAGGGAATGAAGCCCTGATTTGTAAATGGTATTCCTTTTCCAAACCCGATGAAAAATGTATGAAATATTTGCAAAAGAGTGTCTGAAAACCATCAATTTGGGACAATGTCGAGTTTCGCAAATTTTGAAAGGGGTAACATCATGAATTTTTCAAAAAATCGATGAAAATTTTTTGGTTCTACTTTTCCAATCTTTTGATGCAGATTGAGAGAGAATAAAGTCCCGATTTGTAAATGGTATTCCTTTTCCAAACCCGATGAAAAATGTATGAAATATTTGCAAAAGAGTGTCTGAAAACCATCAGTTTGGGACAATGTCGATTTTCGCAAATTTTGAAAGGGGTAACATCATGATTTTTTGCAAAAATCGATGAAAAATCGATCGTTCTACGTTTCGAATCTTTTGATGCAGATTGAAAGGGAATGAAGCCCTGATTTGTAAATGGTATTCCTTTTCCAAATCCGATGAAAAATGTATGAAATATTTGCAAAAGAGTGTCTGAAAACCATCAATTTGGGACAATGTCGATTTTCGCAAATTTTGAAAGGGGTAACATCATGAATTTTTCAAAAAATCGATGAAAATTTTTTGGTTCTACTTTTCCAATCTTTTGATGCAGATTGAGAGAGAATAAAGTCCCGATTTGTAAATGGTATTCCTTTTCCAAACCCGATGAAAAATGTATGAAATATTTGCAAAAGAGTGTCTGAAAACCATCAGTTTGGGACAATGTCGATTTTCGCAAATTTTGAAAGGGGTAACATCATGATTTTTTGCAAAAATCGATGAAAAATCGATCGTTCTACGTTTCGAATCTTTTGATGCAGATTAGAGGGAATGAAGCCCTGATTTGTAAATGGTATTCCTTTTCCAAATTCGATGAAAAATGTATGAAATATTTGCAAAAGATTGTCTGAAAACCATCAATTTGGGACAATGCCAAATTTTAAAATATGATGCAGATTGAAGGAAATTGATTTTGTGAATCGTTTAAGGCATTGCTTTTTAAAATCGGTTGAGAAATGGCCAAGTTATGCGCTTCGAAAGAATCGCTATTTCGTCGGCCAGATTGGTTAAAATTCATATGAACGAAAATCTGAAGTACTAGGCGAACAGAAAGCACCAGAAGGTCGAACTGTGACGTCAAAGTAGCAAAAATTTCAATTAGTATAAGAGATTACTCTCCCTCTCTCACCGTGTAATTGTTGTTGCTTTGCGAGAGAATCAGTATAATTGTCCCTTAGCTGGCCCCATGAGCCCCAATTGCGTAGATGTATTTTGCAAGCAAAAGCTGAGTAATATGAGATCAAATAATCCCCCAATTTTATATTTTCATTTATTTTTACCATTTAAAATGGCCTTTCTTCATGTTACATTGGTTTTCTTTTTCCCAATTATCAGTTTTGTTTCTAATTAACAATAAATTGACAAATAATCCCGTTAGAACCTACTGAAAGGTTAGTTTATGACTTTCGACGAAAAATTGAGAAAAACGGTACAAAAATCCATGATGGCAGAACTTTGGCCAATCCCAACATCTGAATTTCCAGTTCAGATTGGAAATTTGCTCCCAGTGATGTCGCTTTCCAGGCGTGTCACGAATTTGGGGCTCGCGTGAGTGAAAATGCATGTATTCCTATGGGGGCAGTTGCTTCGTGGGGATCATTCGTGCCAGAACATAACGGCTCCACACTCTCCACCGTCATCTCTAGATGGCGATGGAGCACCAACACATCTACATAAGATGACGGTGGAGCACCACCACATCTACATTAGCACAGTTAGTCGCTCTTGCCCCACCCAGGAGTAGAAGAGAGTAGTCTCTTATACTATTTAAAATTTTTGCTATTTTGACGTCACATTTCGGCCTTCTTCTCGTTTATGTTCGCCTAGTACCTCAAATCTGAACGCAGGCGAAATTGGCCAAGCTCGGAGCAAAAATTTTTCAATTTTGGATAAAATTTTAAATTTTATTGAAAAATAAGCTACAAAATCGAGTTACTGAATACCATACTACTAATATCCATTAAATTACACAGGTAAACATTAAATTAAGCAATGTTTATTTATTTTTATAAATTAATTAAACAAAATTCCAATTACATAAATTAGTTTATTGCGAATTGTTTTTAAACCATAATAGTAATTTGTAGGAAAAGTTTTAAAGGCGTACCGTCGTGGTTTTTTGCAAATATCAGACCAAAGTAGGATCTTCAGTCCTAATAAGTATGTTAAGTAAATAACCCACCCAATAAAACACTTAATATATCCTTTAAAATCACTTTTATTTATTCATTTTATTTTTTACAGGATTACAAGACGTGTTACAGGATTACGTGTTCACGTTGCAGAGATTGGCGGTTGGTCCTTCCGTTTGATTTGTCGTCCTTTGTGTTGGTGTAGCCATCCCAGTGATGTCCTGCCACGGAAACAGGGATACCGAGGCTCATCAAAAGTAGCAGTCGTCCAGTGCACTCCTCAGGTGATGCAGTATCCGGTAACATGGACACAATGAAGCAGCAATCCTTGTGGCGCAGTTGAAATTCTTGATCGCAGTCCTGGGAACACAGAATTCAGAAGTTTCAGGATTAGTTTTGTCATTGTATATCTTTCATGTATTTTATAACAATATATTTTCGTTTATATATATTATAGTTTTACTTAATTTATATTAATATAAAATAGTTACTTTAGAAATTAGTTTACGTTAATTAAAATAATGTACTAAATAGTGTATACAGAATTTTGGATTTACAATAAACATTGTTTAAAAAAATGCATTGGAGTTTTGAATTTACGATTCAGGGGATGCATGGGAAAATGTTTTTTATAGGGTGTTAAAATATGGTTAAATTTTTGTTATAGATTGTCTCAAAAGTTTAAATTTTGTCCAATACCATCACCCAAAGATTATAACGGGGTCAATAGGGTTTTTAACGTATTAAATTTTATTAAACTTGTCATAACTTTGTTAAAATTTGTCAGATCTTCAAATTTTATACCTTCCCGATCTTAGAACTTTGAGTACTATCATTCACCATCAAAACCTGGCCACTTAATTTTACCCGATTTTCGAAAATTTTGAAAGGGGTAACATCATGAATTTTTCAAAAAATCGATGAAAATTTTTTGGTTCTACTTTTCCAATCTTTTGATGCAGATTGAGAGAGAATGAAGTCCTGATTTATAAATGGTATTTTTTAAATCTTTTTCAAATCTGATGAAAAATGTATGAAATATTTGCAAAAGAGTGTCTGAAAACCATTAATTTGGGACAATGCCGATTTTCGCAAATTTTAAAAGGGGTAACATCATGATTTTTTGCAAAAATCAATGAAAAATCGATTGTTCTACGTTTCGAATCTTTTGATGCAGATTGAAAGGGAATGAAACCCTGATTTGTAAATGGTATTCCTTTTCCAAATCCGATGAAAAATGTATAAAATATTTGCAAAAGAGTGTCTGAAAACCATCAATTTGGGACAATACCGATTTTCGCAAATTTGGAAAGGGGTAACATCATCATTTTTTGCAAAAATCGATGAAAAATCGATCGTTCTACGTTTCGAATCTTTTGATGCAGATTGAAAGGGAATGAAGCCCTGATTTGTAAATGGTATTTTTTAAATCTTTTTCAAATCTGATGAAAAATGTATAAAATATTTGCAAAAGAGTGTCTGAAAACCATTAATTTGGGACAATGCCGATTTTCGCAAATTTTAAAAGGGGTAACATCATGATTTTTTGCAAAAATCAATGAAAAATCGATTGTTCTACGTTTCGAATCTTTTGATGCAGATTGAAAGGGAATGAAACCCTGATTTGTAAATGGTATTCCTTTTCCAAATCCGATGAAAAATGTATAAAATATTTGCAAAAGAGTGTCTGAAAACCATCAATTTGGGACAATACCGATTTTCGCAAATTTGGAAAGGGGTAACATCATCATTTTTTGCAAAAATCGATGAAAAATCGATCGTTCTACGTTTCGAATCTTTTGATGCAGATTGAAAGGGAATGAAGCCCTGATTTGTAAATGGTATTCCTTTTCCAAATCCGATGAAAAATGTATGAAATATTTGCAAAAGAGTGTCTGAAAACCATCAATTTGGGACAATACCGATTTTCGCAAATTTGGAAAGGGGTAACATCATGATTTTTTCCAAAAATCGATGAAATATCGATCGTTCTACGTTTCGAATCTTTTGATGCAGATTGAAAGGGAATGAAGCCCTGATTTGTAAATGTTATTCCTTTTCCAAATCCGATGAAAAATATATGAAATATTTGCAAAAGAGTGTCTGAAAACCATCAATTTGGGACAATACCGATTTTCGCAAATTTTCGAATCTTTTGATGCAGATTGAAAGGGAATTAAGCCCCGATTTGTAAATGGTATTCTTTTTCCAAATCCGAGAGAGATTGTAAGAAATTTAAGAAATAGGTTTTAGCAAAAGAGTTTCTAAAAACCATCACTTTGGCACAATAGAAATTTTTAATGATTTTTTTTAGAAAAATGGTTTGTATTTTGGTTTGGATCAGGGGCGATTAAAGCCCTTAATCATTTGTGCTATTCCTTTTCGATATCCAATGGAAAACAGATAAAATATTTGCAAAAGAGCGACTCAAAACTATATATTTTGGGACGTAGTTTTTCCAGAAAAAGTTTTCTAAAACTTTTAAGGTGGTTTTTTTTTTTTGAAAAATCAATGAAAATAGTTTATGCAGATCGAAACGAGCTCTGATTGACCCCTTAATTCATTCGAAACTATCGACAAATTTATGTTATGTAGCATATTCTCAGATATTTAAATTTTGTTTAACGTCATTATACAAACCGACAAACCAAACTTTAACTACAAGAGTATGTGAGCTGCGACTCCGTCTGAAGTTAGTTTTTCTGTCAATTTTAGGTTTTTTGGTAGAAAGAGACTCGCTGGTGCAACCGTTTTTGGCGCTCTTAATGTTGATTTTTAAAAGGCTCTCATGTTGTATTGGCAAGTTTCCTCTGTGCTTTATCAATTACAGTACAGTAGACGATCAATTCAAAGAAATTTTAGAGAATTAAAACGATTCTTCCCGAACTGGAACCATTTTTGAATGTCTTCGAAATATGAACAAAACTTCTAAATACCGGATCAAAGAATATTTCGGGACAGTTAAGTTGGGATCTCAAGTAAGTTAGACTTTGCAAAGGTTAGGTTCCATCCAATGAATTTGGTAGCTGAACCACCCCTAATTAGTTAGGTGCAACCAGTGCCCACTGTACTTCCAAGTCTTTAACGAAACTCGGATTTGGGCAACACGAACAGAAACCTAAACTCCGACGGGCCCTCAACCGTGTCCGTCTTGCTGTAACGGCCCAGAGTCATAGCCAGAGTATTGTCTTCAGTTGAGCGGTCGCATCGTGAGCGGATAGTAGATTGTATTTCCAAGCCCAAGCAGGTGTTTGGTGGCATACATATCCGGAAAAGAACATATTCTTTATAAAAACTATACTCTCCATTGACAAATATCAAGAAAATGTCGTGGATAATCCCCTGAACTGAAAATTTTGTGCGTTTTATTTCTCAAAAGAAAAACCTTTATGAAATTATATGAAACAATCTTCGGACAGTGGGTGTTCGTTGATGCATAGCCAAGTGATGTGCAATGCCGCTGTAGTTTTTTCCAAGAGTTGAAAATAAATAAAGAGCCAGAGACCATCCGAAACAATGCTTAAAGCCACAAGGAAACCGACGGATCCGTACAAATCGAAGCTGAAAGTTAATGCCAGCCGCAATGAGGCCAGTATGCTTCCCGTCGAGCTGGCGGATGAGGCTTCCAATGGCGGACAATCAACATCTCCCCAGAAGCTAAGCCTGAAAGGCAGCCAACTAGGCGGCAGCATTTTGATAGGCAACTACAATGTGAGTTTAGCCGGATCGGGAATTTTAATATCCGGCCTCGGATATTTGGCTTCCGTTGAGCAACTTTCGTTTTCTTTTTTTGTCGACAGTACTTGACCCAGCTGGAGGTTTGCGAAAATGAAATGGAGGTCTTGGACCTCAGCTCTCTGGCCCAACTAGAGACTCTCAAGTGCAGTCGGAACAAGCTGATGGAACTGATCCTCAATGCCACAAATTTGCAAGCACTGGTCGCCGATCACAATTGTGAGTTCTGTTTCTATTGTGTAGCAATTAACTGAGTTTATTACACAATATTATGTTCATTCATGGTTTTCAGACCTTCATAATATTTCCACAACCAATACGCATCCGGTTCCTCTGAAGCTACTTCGCCTAGACATTTCCCACAACAACTTCAGCGACTTACCCAACTGGATTGGAGCATGTGTGTCCTTGTCCATTCTAGATGCCTCCCACAATCACCTCAGCAATGTGTCGGGATTGCTTCGCAATTACAGGATTGGTCAGTTGGTGGCATTAAACCTGGCTTACAATGATCTGAAACAGTTGGACCAGCTGCCTGAGGCCTTTGCCAGCATCCAGAGTCTTCAGTTGCAAAGTAACGAGCTATTAGGTCTGCCGGATAACTTCTTTGCCGTGACCCATGCTCGGTTGGAAATACTGAACGCCTCCTGCAACAAGCTCTCCACTTTACCCCGTTATGAACAAAACAACCATGCTGCCTTAGTCAATCTTTCGCTGGCGGGAAACCAGCTGAATGACACCATCTTCGAGCCATTGCACAATGCCGCCCGACTAAAGGTCGTTCACTTGGCCTACAATCGCATCGGTGTCCTGCCATCCGCCTGCGTTCGCAACTGGCCTGATCTGGAGATCCTTGTACTGTCGGGGAATATGCTGCAGCAATTGCCTGAGGAAGTGGCTACCCTTGGGCAGCTTAAAGTACTCCGATGTTGCAACAATCTCCTCCTGAGCACTCCCCAGCTGGCTAAGTTGAGCAAACTGAAGGTTCTAGATCTTTCCCACAACCATCTTGACAGAGTTAATCTCCTGGCACTTGTTCCCTCAAGGAATCTCAAGTTCCTGGATCTGTCCGGAAATTTACAATTACAGGTAGGACAAATCTATTCAATGAAATCGAGATTACGAGATTATAACTTCCCAGGTGGACGAGCAACAGTTTAAGGTTTGCCAGACGCAGAGCCAGCGCCATTGGAGCTTGATAGATGTGTCCGGAAACAATCGAGCCGCTCTTCCCACCGCCACTCTCCGGCACTCCGGCAATGCCCAGAGGAGTCAGAACAAGTCGGCACTGCCATGGAGTATGGGATTTGCTGAAACCCCGGGATCTGAAGATTGTCGTAAGCTCTTGGTCTGCCAGTTGCGGGCGGGAAACTATGGTGCAACCGATGAAGCTCTCTATGGAATGTTTGAAGCGGCCGAGGGATTCGCTCGAGCAGCGCAAGAAATGGTCCAACTTGTGCCTGGTCTAATGAAACAGGAACAACTTGTCAAGGATGCCGCAGTTAGGGATTACATGAGGTCCACTTTGCTTGCGGCACAAAGGCAATGCGGTGGTGTGAGAAGTGCAGCGCTTTTCCATTTGACAAGGACACGGGCTCCCTCCAAAGTGAGGCCATTAAAAAGCAAGCGTTATGTCCTGCGAATGGCCAGTTCCGGACGATTGGACGCCTATTTGGTGCGAAGGACAACCCAGCTACGTCTAACGGATTCGGAATCCAATCGAAGGGACGTGGATTCAACGATGACTATTTTGGATCCACAAGTGCTAGAGGTTGGTCTGTTTTTCTTCAGCGCAAACAGAATCTGTTAGAAAAGAATTATTTCAACAAAGTTATCATGAAATGGAATAAACTTTTCTTTATTCTTCCAATATTCATACTTTTGATCTTGCAGCTTACCCTCAGCAATGATGACGAGTATCTGGTGGTTGGAAATTCCCAGTTGTGGTCAGTGATGGACATTGATCGTGCCGCTCGAGAAATTCGCAAGGAAGAGAATGCCCTGTTGGCCGCCAAGAGGCTAGTTGATATTGCCCAGAGTTTCGGAGCGGCGCAGAATCTCAGTGTGATTGTGGTGCGTTTTAGGCATCTGGGAACGGATGTAGATCACCTTATTCGAGAACTAAAGCAAAGTGTCCGTAAGAAACCGGCGCCGATTCCCGTTCCGGTCTCTAACGGATCGGTTTGCAAGCGCACATGCTGCGACCGGAGCAACGCATGTATCCACCGAGCCATCGAGCAGGAACCGCTGGCGGGACGATCATCCCCAAGTGGCCAGAGCGACCGGGACCTTCTGGCCAAGGACAAAGACAGCCCAGACAATGAGTTCGTATTAGCGCACGCGCGAGTCCTACAGGAGGAGCAGCAACTGGAGATGCTGGACGAGACGGAATCGGTACTGTCCGAGGAGCAGTTCAAGTGCTGGGAATATATGCTGGAGCAAAACACGCAGCTGCTTTTTGACAAGGAGCTCAATACTATTTCTAAATCGTTTACCAAGCAACGACAGATGCCCAGCACGACCCTGGCCACTCCTGCTCCCTCCACCGAACGCAATGACTTTACCTCAAATCTGATGCGGAGTGTCACTAACAAGTTTATATCAACCAGCACTCCCCAGCTGCCCCAGTCACTAAGTGGCTCCGGTACAAATTCTGCGCCTCTGGGTGCGTACCATCCAATGAAGCAACCTATTCCTGGTCACTTCGGGAGCGCTTTATCCTTTCAACAGGCTCACAGCTATGGATACAATTTATTTGATGCTAAATCCCGCAAAATATCTGGAGGTTCCGGCAAACGGGTCGGAGGACCTCATTCGGCTTACTTTGGATCCTTGCAACGGCTGATGCCCTACAATTTCGAATATGACTTTGCAGCTACCCAAGAGCGAGAACGGAACATCCTGGATGAGGAGGAAATGGATGAAGATGAGTTTAACGAGCATGAAAGCCGCATGAGAAAGTACTGGGGAGTGGCCACCACGGAATTGTAGATTTATTAAAAAATGAAAGCTTAACTTTTCTTGATTTTAACCTTGAATAGTTAGCAAAAAAGAAAGATTTTATATGTAAATGGATGCAAGGAAATTTGAATAACTTTAATGCAAGTAAACAATACAATAAAATGTATAATATATAGAGGTATTCCATCAATAATTTCTTTTTGTTTATACTTTAAATATATTGAAATTTAAATATCTTTGCTATTGTTTTGGTTTTAAGTAGCGAAAATATGAACAAAAAGCAAAAGACATGCAACTAAAAACATTTAATTAAAGAATTAGAAATAAATCAGTTTTAAAAATCCGTTAAAGTCCGCTACACTTTCCAACACTAAAACCACATATTATCGATGGCGCCATATGTTCCATGCACGTTTTTGTTTATTTACAATTTTAAAACCATGCACCTACCGCAGCAAAGACCGCATCACGATATAGGCGCACTTTTCACGGCTGAGCCGGACTTTCTCCGGGTGAGCGCCCCAATGGTGCGCTACAGCAAATTGGAGTTTCGTCGCCTCGTCCGGCGAAATGGCGTGCAGTTGGCCTTCACCCCCATGATGATTTCCGATTCCATCAACAATAGTGAAAAGGCGCGTCAGAACGAGTTTACTACGGGCCCGGACGATGAACCTCTGATTGCTCAGTTTGCGGCCAAGGATGCCACAGAGTTCGTCACATCGGCACAGCTTATTTATCCGTATGTAGATGGTATCGACCTGAACTGCGGCTGCCCCCAGAGCTGGGCCATGGCCAAGGGCTATGGATGTGGGCTGCTACGTCAGCCGGAGCTAGTGCGCGAGGTGGTGCAGCAGGTGCGACGCACGCTGCCCTCTGACTTTAGTGTCTCAGTGAAGATGCGGCTACTGGGCGGCGAGGCTTCGCTAGAGCGGACCATTGAGCTAGCGCGACAGCTTGAGCAAGCTGGCGTCACCTTCCTCACGCTACATGGACGGACACCTGCCCAGAAGCACTCCAAGGATACTCTGGACATCGGAGCCATGTCCGAGGTTCGGCAGTCTCTTCGAATTCCTCTGATAGTCAATGGTAACGTGGAAAGCTGGGCGGATGCCTGCGAACTGTCGGAGCAGACTGGTGCCGCCGGTGTGATGGCCGCCCGTGGCTTGCTTGCCAATCCAGCTCTTTTCAATAGCGCCTACCCAGAGGCCACTACCACGCCACCGGAGTGTGTACAGCAGTGGCTGGATATCGCAGAAGCCGCAGGAGAAAACTTGCTATTTCAGTGCTTTCACCACCACCTGACATTCATGTGGTGCGGCGAAATGAAACGATCGTTGCGAGTTCAGTTCAACAGCTTGGGCACAAAATCGGAGGTGTTGGACTTTCTGGATGATCATTGCAATATTCGTCCTTCAGGATGTTCTACAACACCTGCTGTTTATACACCTTGTTCGTACACCCATTTCACTCCTCCCAAACACGCCCGGCATATTGCGGCCGAGACCGATGAGCAGGAGTGGAGCTCGAATAGCGATGGAAAGTTCTTTACAGAGTTTCGGAAGCATCAGTTGACTGGAACAGGGGGCGAAGATTTGGAATTAGGCGGTCTGTTTGGTGACGACGAATGATTTTAATAGAAATGCAATGTACTGTTAAATTTCATTCAATTTGTAAAATATAAACACGAATTAAAGTTGAAAATAGGCTTCTCTAGGTCCTAGACTACCATCTCGCTGTTTTTAGGATAAATGACGGTTAAATAAAGAATATTCCACCCAATGAGGTGAAGCTGATATCGGTCTAAAGCTACAGAACTGCTGATATTGAAGTTTGGGCATTAAGATTGTAATGGGGAATAATAAAAATTTAAAAATCTAAGCCCCTGAGTGAGGTTTAGTTGTCGTTGGAGGCATAGGCTCCCGCCTACTAAGAGTTACTTAAAAAATTTAAAATTTATTAAGCAAAAAAAAACTCGGTTGTTGTCTAGGCTAATCAAAGTGGATTTTGTTTGGTGCCAAGTTCCACAAAATAATCGGTAAACTACCAGCACTAGCTATCCTTATCGATTGGTTGGTGTCCAAGCTTATGTGTGACCGGACGTGCTAGACGCACATATATTATCGATATAAATGTAATATTTGTACACAAACATTATCGATACATTTATATTTTGTTACTATATCAACATTTGTGGATTATCAACAAACGAAGAAATGCGACGCCGCGAGCTTCAAACCATCCAGTTAAAGCTGTCGGAGCTGAAGGAATACGAACAGGCCAAGATGGAGCGCCTCCGAAGTCGCCAGCAGCTGCTGACGCCTCGCACGCCCACGCCTACTTCCGACAGTGATGTTCTACCGTTGCCGTCCAGCAGCGTTCCTGCTGTTCTACTGGCCAGTGGCACCGATCCCGAGGAGGAGTCCAAGGCCACACCCAAGTCCAGCACCACATCCACATAAGGATTCGCGTACAGGAGTGAGTTCGCTTTTATTGTAGTTTACATAGGATGATTGTCGGGGCTTTGATTATTGTTCTGGAAGCGAACTGTTTCAAAACCGTCGACTAGAATCTCGCGGTCCTCCGCTTGCTGCCGTTCTCGCAGCCACTGCTCTCGTACGGGAATGTAGCGCCGCAGTCCGGGCAGTTTCCGCCAGCAACGGCGCTTGTACATAACCCAAGCTATTGTAAGGCTGCAGCCAAAAAGGAAGCAAATGAGGAAGATGCTGACGCCGTGAGGGTGTGAAGACGCCACCGCTATCGACTCGGTGGTGGCCAGCGGATCCAGTTCCTTAGCTGCTCGACTGTGAGCCTGCTGACGCTCCTCTTCAGTACAAATAGTAAAGGGCACATAGGGCTTCATCACGTCGCCAGCCAACGAGTACACTCGCACGGAGTATTCCAGGAAAGTGACGTTCAGCTGTCGTACGTAGAGGTAGCCGGCACTGGTGTGCTCCTGACGAGTCAGACAGCCCACGTGGCTCTGTTTGTAGTTGTTCCGAAAGTGAATCACATAATAAAGAACCATTCCATTTGGCTGTTTCGGTTCGTTGAAGTAAAGGATATATTTTTGCGACTCCGGGTGATGGCACCCGTGAAGCTGCGAGAGCAGATCGGCACCCACCGTGTAGTTGGTGCGTTCGTAAAGAGCTGTGTATGTGCCGCAGCCCAGTTCATTGCAGGCCTGCAGCTGAAGGGCATAAAGGCGATAGCGTTGAAGTTGGCGTAGCTCGTACTCAGTGGTGTTTGCCGGTAACCGGAGCTGCGGCATTGCCCCTTCTGACCCCTTCAGACTTTGACACTGCTGGGGATTGTCGAGGTTGCAGCGATATTGGTCACGCATTTCGGAAATGAATCGCTGATCATCTAACTGTTCCGCCTTGTGAGCACAGCAGTCGTCGTAGTCCTGGAAAGCCAACCATTGAGCTCCTTCCACATCTTGCCATAAGACAGGTTGGTGGCAGAAGTTTCTCTTCTCTATATAATTCTTATCATCGTTTAGCTCGAACACTGTGAGCAGGAAGTAGTCATGATCCTGGCTTCCCATTCGCACTGTCAGCGAACTATCCGTCTTTCTGGCCAGTTCTAGTAGTGGCGCCTTGGGAATGTCCCTATTTGTCTGAACGTAGGTTAGGTCACTGCGAGCATCGTGCGCCATATCATCGCCGAAAGTGCGCAGCAGGCAGGCGTATCGTGTGTCTGGCTCTAAGTCTTCCAAAAGGACCTGGTAATGTGTATCGTTGCCCGTCAGTTCATCGCCAAAGAGCAGACGTCGGTTCCAGTTAATGCGGGTGCACACAGGCGCCTCCAGTTCACTTTCGTCGTGATAAAATGTTCCTGGCACCATCGGCCGATGAATAATTTCGACTTTTTGGCTAGTCTGGGATTTTAACCAACTTATTTCCACTGTTCGATGGGTGCATTTCTGTTAAAAGAAAATAAAGAACAAACAGATTATGCAACACAAAGTTTAATGGTGTTCTTAGTTACCAGTACAAATAATTGCATTTTCGCCGGGCTACACATCACATCCTGGTCGCTAGTTTGCACCGAATCCAGGGCCCTGTCGTGGGTCACCAAATTCTGGAATTCTCGCATGCGCGGGTTGCACAGTTTGTCATTGCGATGTATGTACATGCCACCCTGCATAAGCTCCAGCTGTCGAGCGGGCTTCCACAGTTCCGTCAGCTTCTTGTTGTCATAAAGTATAATAGAAAAGTAATTATGCTCCATGGGATCGCCGTGAACACGCTCCAAATTTTTAAGAAACTTCAGGCTTGTTAGTTGGGAGGAACTTTAAAAAAAGGAAATATTTAGGGCAATCTTAGGGAAACGAAATATTAGACTTACCGAAAGACTTTAAGGTATCCTCGAATCTCACGAATGCTGGTAAAGCTGTGAATCAACTGCGACTCATTCACCAGATTGCGAATTGTAATGACCAGACTGCCGTTAAAGATCTGACAGCCACGCAACTTTTCCGCATCACCCAGGCTGTATATATAGAATTTATTCCCAAGTCTGGGGTTGCAGAAACTAACACAAGGCTCCTCAGGATCGCAAGCGATGCATACAGATTCATTGTTTACCTTGTATCCACTGGGGCAAAAGGTCACGCACTGGGAGGCGTAGATGACATGATTATGCTTCGCCAGGCACTCTTTTTTGGTGTAGCATCGCAAATGCTGCTCATGGACGAATCTAAAAAATAGATATCCTTAAGAATGGGGGAGTAGACACCAACTTTCGACTTACTTGTCAGGCGGGCACGTTTTTACGCAGACTCCGGCATCGCTCAGTCCTCGGCAAACCACACAGTCCGCCGGAGATGTGGAGTTGTTTAGGCAGCCACCCAAACAATCCTCATGGCAAGTGTCGATGTTTCTAAAAAATACAAAGCACATACACCAATGCCTCCAATGCAGTGTCAATCTTGACTTACCCCTTGTAATGGGCAACGTTGTCATTGAGGGATCGGTGGCAGTACTGATTGGACCAGCAGCTCGAGGAAGCACAGCCACGGCAAACGGGCTGGCTGCAGTTGCTCCCCACTGCCATGATGTGGTTCTCACCGGGACTAAGAGTGAGCAGATCCCAGTTCACCTGTACAGCCAAAAATCTAGATTAGTCTTTAAATATATTGAATATTTTGTCCTTACCCCATTAATATGGCAAAGCTTTGGGCAGTTGCCGATGTAAACGTGGCCCCGTTGAATTGCCACCAATTGTGGAAAAGCCAACTGGATGATAGTTGAATGTTTGTTAGGATCTAGAAATCCAATCTTGAAAGGACATCTATACTCACCAATTCGAGGTCTGGCATGCTGGTGACTCCAAGAGCATAGTTAAGAAACAATCTGCGACCCCGGATGACAGTCAGGTGTGGAAACATCTCCGATATATTGGTCAGGCCACGCACCTCTGTGAAGATCATGTATTCGGTGATTTCCGTCAGCAGAGGGAACGTATAGTTGCTGTACGAGCAGTTTTCCAGGGGATTGGTGATGAGGGTGATCATTACGTATCCAGTGACGACCGTACAATTGTCCAATTGACGGAGTTTGCTGCAATTGTTCCGGATATCGACGCTGGTGCATTCGTGGTAGGGTTTCGCGGTTGAAATTGCTACCAACTGCAACATGCTGCTGAAGATTAGCAGCATGTTGCTAAGCCCGATGTTGCTAAATTGCATGTTGCTTAAGTTCGTGTTGCACAAGTAAAATTATTTAATAAAAAAGGAATACTTTTAAAAATGTTCTTTTACACTTTGTTTCTTCTTCTGCTTCTGCCTGCATCGATGTCGGCTCAAAAGCATTGCTTAGGTTTTTTCTGTGATCAGATCCCTTACAGTTATAGCACTTGTTTTGTCCCCCTTTTCGTAAGCCCAATTAACGCTCTGACCGGCCGGCCATCTGATTAGCTTCGATATTTATTTTATGACTCGCTCACTTTTCTGGCGGCTATTTTATTTTTTATTCTGTTTTTTTTCACCAAGTTCACAATCGTGGGCGAAAAATCGCACGAATCTCGGAAAGGGCTTGTTTTTGCTAATTTTGGGCTACTTCTCTTTGCTTATTTGTACGACTGTCTAAAACTGAAGAGTAAACAAACACTTTATCGAACACACACATTCTTCCACGTAAACAATGATATATATTATATGCGTTAATTTAGTTTTTTTCTCGGCATCACTTGTATTTGTTTATTGTTTTCGGTTTCTTATTTTGTTATTTTTTGAGATTATTGGCGCTATATTGGCATCATGCTGGCCCAACGGTTATCCATCGAGTGATTTTTCTTCGGGTTTCTTCTCCTTTGGCACATATTTCCTTCCTAAAGGTTGCCGTACATTTAATTTCAATTTGCTTTTTTAAAAACAGTAAAAATCATTCCAAAAGCATTATTCGTTAGCCAAGCTTTTTCTAAACACATTTATTTCTCTTAGTTTTTAATATAGTTTAATTAAAGATCGAATTCGTATTCACAGTAAAACACTTTATTAACATAAAATTTCTTTTTTAGTTTCAGAGGCTACAACTCTTCACTACCTCACTGGACGCAGCACCTATATTTTGCAAATATCATAGTTTTCATCCACAAATTAATGTTAAGACACATTTATCATTTTATCAATGTACTGTACGAACTACATTAATAATTAGTTTTAACTGGGCACCATCATTAGTTAGTGCCAATACAGCCAGACTGTTAAATATAAGCAAGAATTTAACAAATATTTCAAGGCCATTTAGAAATTTGTGAGATTCCAGCTGGCCACACACGCGGCCCAAATATGTACTTCAAATTTTTGGACAGTTTGCGGAGAATGTTTTTAAGAATTTTTCACCCCGCCAATTGGGAAATGTGGGAGCAGCAGTTCCCCGCAGACGCAGAGACGATGACCACTACGATGTTCACCTCGCGACGATCGATTGCCGACTGACCGTCTGGGGACCTCGTCGTCGTCCGTCTCTGTTTTTGGAGAACAACAAGCAAATTGATTTTTCATTTAGCGTCTTCTGCCTTCTGCCTTCTGACTGCAGCCTTCAGCCTCCGATCTCGCCGGTACACATGATACCCTGCTCTGCCCGGCGGTCTCTTTGTTGGCCGTAAATTGATTAAGCGTTTGATTTCTGCGGGAATGTGAACAAATTGGTTCGTCATCAGCCGGTCCAGCTTATGCAACTGCCCCCATTCGGGAAGAATGATAGTTTTCTACTTTTTAGATACCTTAACCTGGTTTCTCGCAGTGCAGCCATTCAAGTTTTATGGCTCAGTTCTTGGTCTTAAGCTCCAGCCAAACCACCAGCTGATCCAAGGGCTTCATAAAAACAGCTGAATCCAATTAGCCACATGGCACCGGGACACCGGCAACCGGGAACCGGCATCTAAAGTTAATACACAAACTGAGGTAGTTGGCCAACTGAAAGGCTGGAGAGGAGATCTCCCTAGCAACTAAAACGAACTCAGTCTGAGAAGGACCTAAAGTTAATACACAAACTGTGGTAGTAGGCCAACTGAAAGGCAAGAGGAGAGATCTCCCTAGCAACGAAATCGAACTTAGTCCGAAAAGCGATTAAGTTTAACGAGCAGTAGTCAGCAGTTAAAGAAAGCCTAGATTGCAGTTGCTTGGAGAATCCAATTCCTATTCTAAATGCCCTTTGATTAGTGTTAATTTATTTATTTTAGGTATAATTATATATTTTTTATGACCCAGTTCCTTCTGTACAAAAGCTGTTGTTCAAAAATATCTGGATGTAACTCAATAAAGTACAAAATAAATCATAACTTTATATTAGAATTTGTTTTATTTATATTCAACCTCAAGCTACTGGAATTTAATTCGGAAAAGTGAACCCATTATTGTTTTCGGTTTGTGCTCTTTACGTCATCTTATTTGTATAAAAGAACATTTCATATTTTCAAGACTGCGAGAGGTTCGTGTCAAAGTTCAATTAATTCAATTAAATTATTGGATGCGTGTATGCTCAGATCAACATATCAGTTCAATGGAAAGTGCTGCGCAATGGAGCAGGTTCTTCTCTCTTTCTTATTGTTTTAGTTTTTAAAGAATCGCAGCTTGTCGTTTAAAATGCATTTTTATAATTTATTTTAGGTTTGGCTTAGCTTAGGAGGAGGAGCCTACTCTGGCGGCGTGTTGTCATGTATCCACTCGGCAAAGTGGGCCACAGATGTGTAGACGCTCGGGATGCGTAATCCCCCGCAGTTATCCGATCCAAAGGACATGATGCCGATCTGGCAAAGGAAGATTCATTGCTCCTTATTGTTTAAACATATACATATGATAATCTATTAGTTACCTGTGAAAATATTCCGTTCTCCTGGATAAATAGGGGCGCTCCTCCGAATCCCTGGCACACATCCTTGCCTTCGCCGCCGGCGCACATCCACTGACCCTCAATAGAATTGGGCGATTCTAGGGCTCCCGTGGATCCGTAATTTCTTAGACACAGGTCCCAGCTGGTGAGCGGGACGTCCAAATGGGACATCTCCGGCTGCCTGACACTCGAAGTGGACATCTTGCCCCAGCCGGCGATCGTGGCCCGCTTGCCCACCACCAGGTTGGCGCGTGTCTTCTGCAAGCAGATCGGTTGTGTGGCCACTGGCGGTGCGAAATTGGAAATGGGTGGATCGCCATTAATCTTAAGTTCGATTTCAGGTGGCTACCTGCTGAAGCAGCAACATTGTTGCCTGACCCGACTCGGTCTTCAACCAGAGAAGCCGAAAAGGGGGCCTCTATACAAATACTCTCTCGGCCTTCCTTGGCTCTCAAAGGTTTAGGATGACACAAAATCTTTCAGCTTGAACATTAATTAAACCCCTTTTAGGCGAAGCCCCTGCAGATCCATTGATTTATCTCAGACCGCGTTATTTTATTGGGCATTATAAAGCAATAAGGACGATCACAAACAAGTTGGGCAGCCAACTTGGCGACGCCTCCTTTCGGTTCGCAAATAATGTGTTGTTTACGAACTTGGCCAAATTGCAATTAGCCAATCGATTGCCTCACCAGCAGACCGTCTGTTATGTGCGAGAGGTGACTGTAATATGGATTTTATCCTTTAAAAATCAATTTCAGGGCATAGCCCAACAAAGGGTGAATCAAAGTCACGTTTCAGTTAATTTGGGACCACAAACCAACAATTTAAAAGTTCAGTGATATTCTCAATGAAATTGTTTACGGACACAAGTTTCTTGACCTTATTGTTTTGAAGTTGGTAAAGCGATATAAATACTAACACGTCTGATTTGCTTTTGGGATATATTTATTGATCTTTTGTGAGGTTTTTGAAAGTCAACTTCACTTTCAGAATGATGACAAAAGAGTCCAAATGGCAGATCATAATTCCAAAGTTCGTGGCTATTGAACTGAATCGAAAAGGTGGCTATCAAAGCCTCTAGAGTGGACAGTCCGCGTCCAAGTCATTAGATGGTACAGTAAACACGCATCGAAGCCGAATGGTTGGTATCCAAACCTCGAATTAGCGACATGCGATACAAATGGTAACAAACATTGAAGGATGAAGGGGTTTCAGGGGCTTTGGGGGGCACTTATTGACATCTGTGAACTTGGAGCGAGTGGAGTGGAAGATGACAGAACAAAACGATTTTTAATTATCACTGACACTGTCAAGCGTAACTGCCCCCCATCGGATGGATACTCACCCGAATAGTTTAGTGGCGTTTTCAGCACCAGCAGGGCAATGTCATGGTGGTACTGGCCCTGCTTGTAATCGGGATGCACAATCACATGGCTGATGGCGTGGTTGACGGATCGCGGGGCACAGAATCCGGTGTTGGCGCAGTCCGGATCGCTGGACGTATCATACTCGCCCACGCGTACCGATGATCTGGGGAGAAAGTCGATCGAATAATGGATAAGCTGCCTGATGACCAGGTGACCCACTTACAGTCGATGGCCGTCCGCCTTGGCCAGAGCACAGTGGGCAGCCGTGAGGATTACCCGCCTGGCGATGACAGCTCCGGCACATGGATAGGCAAAAGCTCCCGTATTCACATCTGGAAATATTCATAGACACTCTAAGGATCTTGACATATAAAGCTACTCCGAGGACAAAACAGTGCAAATCCTTTGCCATACTTACGCTTGAATCCGATCCGTGCCACAAACGGGTACGATCCCAATCCTTTGTAGAAATGTCCTTGCACCAGGGACTTGCCGCACACTTGGTTCTTTTCCAAGGGACTGCTGGGACAGCAGACGTAGGGCAGCTCCTCACTTGTCCCGCCGCAGTAGAGCGACTTGTCGCCGTAGTAGCAGCTCCTGGCCACCTCATAGATCAGAGCCGTGCAGTCATGCAGGGGGGTGCACTCCGTTCCCACGGAGCAGCCGGATTGGGAGGCGGAGAGACCACCATCGTAGTAGGAGCGCGCGGCCACCGAGTGTCCGGATGTCTCATTTCCACGGAGCGCACTATTCGTTCCCGGTTTTGGATAGTTTACGGGTATAACGAGTTTCTCTTAAAAAATTTATTAATTTTATATTAGCTACATAGATTGCTTTTACTTAATTATAATTTTTTCTTTCTTTTGGATGAATTATAAATAGTTGAAGGAAAGGACACAAAAAAATTGTCCTTGGTATTATTGTCTTTCACAGATTGGTTAAAGGACAAGTCTAGTAATCTTTATCGCTTTTGGAGTTTTAATAAACTAATAAAACCAAATGCATTTTGTCCTTTGAATGAGGTAAGGAAAGATATTACGTATACGCAAAAATTCGTAGATCCTACCAAAATCACCCGATTCCGTTCGACCGATTGCCAGAAATTGTAAAACTAGACAAATGATGGGAAAGGCTCGCATTGTGAATTAAAAACACTTGATTTGTTTAGTCCGCACTTTAGTTTTTATTCACTTTCAGTTAGTTTGCGGTTGGTAAGTAATTTTGTGATCAGAACTTTCGGTTTCCGTTAATTGGACCCGTTCAGGTTAACACAACTTTGTCAACTAAACGAAGTGATATACCCCAGCGATCTCTGGCCAAATGAAAATGAAAATATATATGTACTTACTCGTATGAAATGCACATTAGCAGATAAGTATATCACGCACATTAATACACGTTTATATACTTTTCCACTCACTCGTCTGGCGGGGTCTGCGGTTATTAACTGATTTTTATGACAGTTTGGTCTCAATTCGCGACCATTTCCAGATTGTAATTTGTGCATTTTGTTTGCCAGATAAATATTCTTTTTTTAATATTATTTTCTATCATTTTATGTCAGAACATGCAGATTCGCCCGACCGTTGAATGCGATTTTATAAGTTAGCAAGGCATTTTTTTAATGATGGTGAATTGGCAATGGGCACTTCGGAAGTTTTATTGATTACTAAAAAAAAACCCTAATTCCAAATTCATCTTCGAATTACAAAGGGACGAGGAAAACCCACAGGTTATCATGTTTTAAATATCAAAACAAATTACCCTTTAAATAAAGGTACATACTAGCTAGCCCTAACTTTCATAGCTCTGAATTTGTGTATATATTTTAAACTCCAATTTTTTTTTACCATTTTTTTAGGTAATAATAAAATATGCTGAATGAGATCATTTAGAGTTGATAAGCTTGGAGCATTTCACTGGACAACTGGACACACGGCCAGCTGGTTCCAGTTTTTTAAACAGGAAAACAAGCGAGACAAACGCACATTAAATTGCTTAATATGTTTGGGGTTTGTTGGTGGATATTCCCTTACTGTCTGCTAAATTGTTTTGTAATTTTATGTTGAATTTTCTTTTTTAAGTGGCCAGCATTTAATGGCCAAGTTTTACTTTCGTTGGGTTTTATGACCCTGTCTAGAGAGAGAGATGGGGAAACCGAACCCCAACAAATAATTTCACTTTCGCATTTATTCGTTCCAAAGGGAATTACGCGAAGACATTCAAGGTCTCAGTCCGAGCTGCTAGACAGGATGCTACTTGGCAAGGCGGCGGACATGGTCACTCGGCGGTCGTTCTCGATCTCGTCCTCGTCCTGGTCCACTTCCATGGGAGTTTCACCAGATTCACTGTTGGGCCGAGGCATCGAAATGGAAACGGTCAGATTATCCCCAACACCCTCGACGTATATTGTGATATCCCGATTGCTCTGCACGGGCAGTGGATAGTTCGGCAGGACCTGTCGAAACACATCGTAGCGGTCCCGTAGCTGGATGTCAACTTCCTCGGAGCGTCTGTCCTGCGCCTGGAGCGTCTGGAGCACTGAGAAGAGGATCACCCGGTTGGCGATGTAGCAGTCGGGCAACAGACTGCCTTCAACTAGCTGATTGGGACACATTGTGACTGGCAATTCCTCTTTCTTTATTTGGGGGTGCTTTCTTCCAGCAATTTCATAAGCCGAATTTGGGTAAATTTGCAAATTGGTTTTTGTTAATAGAGACTTAATTTTAGTTAAAAATGTTTTAAGAGGCAGACCTAGAATGAAATATGCTTGATTTTCTAGGTATACGCCTGCTCGAAGCTTCTAAATCTTGGAGAATAAGTTCTTTTTTGTTAAACATTTCAATATTTGTTATATGTAGCTTACTTCGATGGATTCTATGATGAACCCAACCAATTAATATATAATATATGGTTAAGCATTGTTTCTATAGAGATCATTTTACATCGCATATTGCATAATTTTTCACCGTTAAACTGTTAACCCATTAAACGCTCAACAAAAGAATGCTTTTTGTTTGCTAATAAAAAACGGAAGCATGGCCATATAAATGCTTGTACCTACGAGTACGATCTATATAAAAAAGCATATGATTTTCGCAAAAAAAAAATAACCGTGCAATTCCATGTACCGTTATATGACACTTATGGCTGTTTTGATGTGGCCATTAACGTGTTTAAGCTGTCAGTAAATTGCTGAAATATTAATGACCAGCACACTTAGGGGAATACCATTTAATACTGTCTAATACACCCAAAAAAAAAACAAATATATTATGTATAATTACTAGGGGTCAAACGACAAAATAGGGTTGCCGGTGCTTACAAACTTTATTTAAATAAACAAAAGCATTCTCGTTAACCTACTGTTTTATCTTTTCTTGTTGTACGAAAAATATCCATTGTAGGCGGAGGCTGATGAAATTAGCAACAGAATGCCGACAAAATATCCAAAAAGCTTCATATCTTCAAAATAAAAATGGGACTGCTTCGGAATGGGAAACTCGATGGCCTTTTATATTCTCAAACTTGATCGATCGATTCATTCCATTAATGCATTCATAGCGTAAACCGTTTATATAAATTGTAACAATTGTGATTAGTCGCACTTCTTGTTTAAAAACATTCCAGAAATAATTCTAAATGAATGCCACTTTAGTTGTAATTATGTTCGGATTCTTTTGGGATTATCTTAGGATTTATATCGAATTCTTCAGGGGAACACCTAAAAAGATTTCTACTTTGATTCAGATTAAGCTAAATAAAATTTTGGATTAATGGTTGTGGTTAAGCCTTTATCTTTGTCAATTTTTATCCCATTCCCTAACATTCATTTTCAAAATATATACAAAAAAAGTTACAAATAGAAGCACCCAAGAGAAGTTCTCCCCCTCCACGATAAAGGATAACTTAATAACACTTTTTGGTTAACAATTTTTGGTTGTCTTTTATTCTTATATGTCAAATAGTAATTTATTTCATCGCATTTGTTTTATCATTTGTTTTACGTAGTTGCTTCATTACTGACATTTCTATGGTTGAAATATTTTCGGTTTGTTTTTGGTTTTTCTTTAGATATAAATACGACATCACGTTTTCGTAATTGATATTTCTCCTATGCAATTTTTTGTTGTATTCCTATATAAAGCAATAAATAACTTGTTTTTTTGTTGTATTTTTTTGTTTTTGTTTTTGTGGGTTGGGGGTGCCGATCGTCAACATATTGCTACCCCACACGATGTCCCGCATTTGTTTGACGCTATACAGACTTAAATTAATTTAAAATTCAGTTTTAATTTCCATTCACTATACACAAATATACAATATTTACAGGAAAATATCAGGGTTACAAATATTATGTAAATGATAGAGCGATTTTCTCGTGGAATCATAACGCTTAGTAACATTCAAGCCGTGTCTCAAAGATATATGGTAAATCAAGGATATTGAGCAAATTGTATTTTGTTTTTTTTGTTTTTCCTTTTTGTTTTGGGAAGTTGATTTTAGTTTTTAGTTCTAAATTATAATAATAGAAGGGATTAAGTGCATAAATAATAAAGTGTTGCAGCGTTGCCACCATGTTTAAAGTTTAAGCTTTGCTAATGTTGCTGCGGAGAGCTTTCAATGTGGCTGCGTGGCTGCAAATGTTGCCGATGTTGCTGCTATAGTTGCGACGAATGTTGCTGCTGCTGCTGCTGGGAAGCTGCAAATAGCAGACTTCGCGATTGCATCTCAAAATAACGCAAAAGCAGGTCTGAGTATCAGTAATTTACTCCGGAGGCCGATGGGGGCTGGGGGGCACTGCCACTCCCACCACCCGTGTTGCTGTTGCCACTGCTGACGCTGTTGTTCGCATTGTTGTTGTTGGTGTTGTTATTAGCGCTGGTGTTGTTGGTACTGCCGGAGTCACCTAGCCAGGAGTCAGGACTAGGCGGAAAGTCAGGATAGCCCTGGTCCGGACTGGAGTCGTTGCTTAAATCCGAGACATTGTTGCTACTGTGCAGGCGATGGTGCGTCTTGTTGGCATGCAGATTGGTACCCACAGCGTGATCTAAAAAGGACACATTATTAAGGATACTTATGTAGGTCTTTAAGGCTTTAACCCACCTATATTGGTGTACACGATATTATCCGGATAGGAACCGAAGGTGTGTCCCTGACCAACTGGCGGCGGCGACCGGCTGCTCGGCGGAAACTGCGACGGACTGGAGCTGCCGTGCATGTAGGATCCACGGATGCTGTGCGGCGAGGCTCCCTCGTCTAAGCCCAAATTGACGGTACTATAGCTGTCGTTGCTTAGATCTGGAGAGGATAAATAATATACAATAATGAGTCTTTATTTTGGACGGTTAAAGTCATTTTAAGGCACTATTACTTTTATGTTTCAAATAAAAAAGACATATTTATCTCAAAACTTACCATGATGACTAAAGCTGTCGTAGTCGACCTTCAACTCATCCTTGTCTAGGAATTTGTCGGTGCGAGGCGAGCAGTTGCCCTTCATAGAACGGAAGTATTGGCTCCAACGTGTGCGGCCCGCATCCTTTTTCAGTCGTTTCTCCTTGGCCCGTCTATAAAAAAATTGAGATGATTGTCAGGGAATGGCAGAAATACAGAGGAAGATGTTCGTAGATACTAATGTTCGTAAGAAGAGAAAATTCAAGCACTTGTTATCCTTGAAACGTACCTGTTCTGGAACCAGACTTGCACCACTCTCATGTCCAGGCCCGTGTCCTGGGAGAGCTGCTCACGTACATGGCGGGCGGGCTTGGGGCTATTGTTGTAGGCGGTTTTCAGGGTCTCCAGCTGCTTGGCGGTGATCGTGGTGCGGGGTCGCTTATTGGGCTGGTCTCCGTCCAGCGACCCATCCAGATAAAGACCTAGACGAACAAAGCCCCATAAAGGACAAACTCCAAAGAGATGAAAAGGGAAACTCACCCTTGGCCTTGGCCTCTTCGTAGTCGCGCTTGCAGATGAGCTTGCGGTCCTCCATCAGATAGAACTCGTCGCCGGTGTTGAGAGTGCGGGAGCACATGGCACAAAGGAAGCACTGCAGATGGTAGACGTTGTCCTGGGCCCGACGCACCACCTGCGTGGGCGGAATGCCCATATCACAAGCGGAACACTTTGTACCGTAACGTCTGTTCGACCCAAACATTGGCAAGTGCGGCGATATGGAAGGAATATTTTTCATTAAACCGGTTTAATGACTATCGATCCATCCACTCCATATGGATAAGGCGTTTGGGAAATTTACTTACTTGAAGAAGTCCTCCTTGCAGAAGAGCTGGCCGTTCCGCGCGAAGCACTTGTCGTTCAGCTGGCCGTGACATTCGCTGCACTGTAAACATTTCGCATGCCACGTCCTCTCCAGCACCTTCAGGATAAACCTATCCAGAATCAGCTCGTGGCAACCGCCGCACTTTGGGATTGTAGCTGCCCAGGAAGAAAAGGATAACAAGGTTAAACTTCCTATTTAACTGTGGTTTTAAGAAGGAATAAGGGATAATTTTGGTTTCTATTTTACCCATTTGGTTTAAAATTAGATTTTCCTATTTTTTTTGGTTTGCTCGCTCAAAGTTTCTCGTTTTACAACGAATCAAATCAACACAATTTTTAATTGAGCTATTTGATCTTAAATTGAATTTGCTTTTGTCGTCTATTTAAGAAGTGCCTACCATATATTTAAAAAAACATAAATCACAATTTCAAACAATCAAATGCAAAGTTGAAAGGTGGGAGCTATCGTTTCTTTTCCTTTTTGGGAAATTATTCAGGAAACGAAAGCATGTAAGTTGATTGGAAATTAAAGTATTTTTTCTATATTCATATTACTTGTGTTTTCATTTTGGGCTTAGGAGTTATTGGTTTTAATTTCAAATTTATTTCTTTGAAATATACTTCTCTTATTATTAATGCTGACTAAATAGTATTTGAGAATCCAATAGTATTCCAATCTTATTGTGAAAAAACTTAAAAAACTCGCTCGGAAAGGTTTAATACAAAAAGGATAATATTGTTAAAGAAAATATTTAAAAGGAGCCATAATAAATTCTCAGATTTGTTGCAAATTGTGTTATCTTTGAACTTTATTTATTTATAAATTATTATGATAACTTCCATTGCGATAAAACCTTATCAAAAAGTTCGCGTTTTAATAGTTCTTTTGTTGATATAGAAAATTCCGACTATGGATTTCCGCGGGTGATTCCCCTTCGACCACTAATGAAGTCCCAAATTTATAGAAACTAATATCCTTTTTCGTCCTAGCTGGCAACTTACATAGTAAAAACTCTGGCAATTGACTCAAGTTAATCGGCGGTACGCGATCATCACATTTGCCATTGGACAGAAAGTCACTTTTGAACATCATCAGTTTCAAAAGTTCCATGCTGTTGGAAGAGAAACTCTCCTAATTTTATTATATTCTTGGTTTCGCCAATTTTGATATAAAATTTGCAGTTTTTTCTTGTAACGAATCCAGCTTCACTTTCACTTGTCACATTTTGATTTTGTTTGATTTAATCCACATTTCGGTTTGCTTTTGCCAAGGGCCATTATTAAGTCTGATATATATATTTATTTTTCGTTGTATTTTTATAATTTTTTGGTGATATTGTATATATGTTTTTTTTTTGGGCTTGTCTAGCGATATCACAGACTTTTGCAGTTGGCGCTGCGCTGCACGAAAGGCCGGAAAACCGAGCGGCAACTTCGAGTCTTGGAAAGCAACTGACGACTAACGGAACACGATTTTGCGAGGGGGTGGCTCGACTGACATAATCACAGTTGGAACGGCAAACGGTAACGGTAACCCAACCCTTAACTTGCTGCCACTTCCAATTGGAAAGCTGCTCGACTGCTCGGCTCGGCTGCACCCTGTGCCAATTGTTTTTGCCGTTATTTTGGTGCTGCTCATATTTTGGTTGTGCCAGTTTTCCAGTCTGGCCTTTTTCTTCTTCACGATTTTCACGATTTCCATTCAACATGCTTGTTTTTTCTTTGTAGATTTTCAACAATTGAGTTTTGGGTTGGCCGCCCAACAACAACGACGGGGAAATTGCATTGTAACACTTTGCCATTCCATTTTCCAATTGTGTGTCTGTGTGTGTGTGTGTGTTTTGGGGTGGTTGGGGGTTTTTCTTTTGAGTCCATTTTTTCTTTTTGTGTTTGTATGTGTTTGTGCCTGGGATTGGTTGTTTTGTGTGCGTCGACGTAGCCTGCAGTTTTCGGGGAGTGGTCTCGCAAAAGCTCTTTTCAACTTGGCTTTTTTCCCTCCCTCTCTTTCGCACCCTCACTCACAAACAGCCAGCCGATAGAGATGGCTAGATAGACTCGGTTCTCGGTTCTCGGTTTTGTTGGCAAATTTGGTTGGAGTGTACTAAAAATACACACAAATATGTTTATATTGTTCTGTGCTGCAGTTTGGCTGCTTCTTCTTTTTGCATATACAACATCCTGCACTCACACTGACACACACACATTAGCACATTTATCCTGCACTCACATGGGGCTATGTGTCTGTGTGTGGGTGCAGTTGGCTGCCATTGCTTATTGTTGTGTCATTGTTTCGCAACTGAAAATGACCTTAAAGCCGTTAAATTGCTGACTGACTGACTCCGGACGACCGGCTGATCGAGAGCAACGTCTGCGCACCTGTCACCCCTCGCCGGCCACCTCCTGACCCCTCGACCAAGGCCCCTGACCCAACACTTCTTCAAAATCCATACACACACACTGGAAGAAAACCAAAAAAGTGCCAAAAGAGTTCAATATTTTGGTGACTTTATTAAAATATCATAAATAAAATATATTAACAATAAAGTATTACTAAAGATTGTGAAGTTTTTGACAAGAAAACCTTCGAAAAATTCACAAATTTAAAGCAGTTTGTTTTAAATATTTGATTCCATTTGAAATCAAAGAACTTTATTGAAATAAAAGAAATAAAGACGAAAAGCAACTTATTTTACTAATATAGCTAATTATCTCGAACAATTATATTAGTTCTACTTAACTATTTCCTCAGTGTACCCGCACACATTGAGGCGAGACTTGTGCTTATGAACTGCCAAGTGGTCGGCGCTCTTGGTCTCTTTGGTTTCGGCCATTTTCCAAAAGCCAAAATGTGCGTACCGGCACTCACACCTACACACTTACACTCCTACACATCTACACCCCCACTCACCACTACACCCACGCACCCACAGTCAAAACAGGGCACCCATACACTCGCACTTCGCACTGGCATTCGACAGTCGGAATTTTGGCGCTTTAAGGCTTTTCTTTGTAATTTGACTTGACAGAATGGCTTTTTGCTACTTTATGTTGAAATTTTTCCTTGTGCTTCTGATTTTATTTAAATTGACAGACAGGCCACCATGAAAGAGAAAAATGCATTCAATGTAAACGAAGAGAAAGTTTTATTTTAAGAAAAAACTATTTGTTTTTAAAGTTTCATAGTTTTATGGAGAAAGGTAAAATGTCCATAAAGCTTATAAAACTCTTCGACTAAAGAAAACTTTTCCCGATTATAATTTTTAAGTAAGCAAATTAATCCTGAAACGATATTTGAATACATTTTTTCAGGCTTTAAAATGTAACGCATTTCGTAGCCTACTTCTTGGGGCATTTTCACACAAAACATTGCAAAGATGAAACGACAGCCCAAACATCGGGATAGACGCTGTTTTCGAAATGAAAGAAAAGCGGAGCGAATATATTGCCAAAAGCGACATTGTCAGAATCGACAACAAGTCTCACAATGGGCCCGAGGCAACAAAAAAGGAAAAAGGCATTTTTTGAATGGCTGCCATGGGTAAAATGGCGGCGGCTCCGCAATCGAAGGCAAATTGAGCGATACGCAGGCAGACAGACTTTTATTCGCACATTTCAATGTGTGTGTGTGTGTGTGTGGAGTGTGGGGGAGTGTGGAGGTGGCAAGACTGTGTGAGTGTGTCGCTAAGCATTATCTGGGCAGCAGGACAGCAGAATGTCAGGGATCCTGGGACCAGAGTGGAGCTTAAATATGTTGGCAACCGGCAAAAGGCAGCCAAAGCTGGGATTACGTCTCGTAGAATCCAAAGGCAGCTCTTTTCCCTTGTCGCCCGTCAGGATCAGGGCGTGATATTAAGCATGCAGAGACAGGGTGTTCAAAAATTCATATAGTCAAAAAACGTGGCATACTCTGCGCTTGGAAACTGGACACATGCAAGTAGTCCCAGCTTGTTGCATAATCGCAGCACAAGAAAATACAAGCTGCTCATCAAGGGGGGAGCCGTAAAGGATAATGTTTGGGGGTTGGTTGGCTCTGAGGTGGCACGTTTCCATTGCAGAGGATGACGTTCTGGGATTTACTGGCATGCCCATAAAGTAGCTCGCCCGCAGGCCTAACAACAGGCATTAACCTGCAGGAATAATCTTAAAGGACTAATTCCAATTTTTTAAAGATATTTTTACAGGTACCTATAGACTTACCAAAAGGTTAGTAACGAAATTACACAGAAAACTAAATAGAAGATCTCAGGATATAGATTTTACACTACTCCAAAACCAAACATTTCAAAGGACTTCCTAATCAATATCAATTCGTTTAGGAACTTCTTTCAAAACCACTTAATTCTTTCAAAATCAATTTCTTTATCCCATTTTTGTTAATCGAATATTGGACATTATTTTATTTTTGGCCAACGCTGACATATGTTTAGAATATTCTGTAGTAATTAGATTGACAACTTAATTGAGGACCTCCACCCCCTCGAAAGGAACAAAAGTGTTTGAGTACGTTCGAGTACTCTCTCCAATTGCAACTCGACAACTCCAAATAGCAAATGACCGTAATCAACATGTACGGACTAGACCAGTCATGGCTCCACCTATTCCATTAGACCCGGGGCATAGGCAAACAAAAGACCCATTTAGATAAAGGCTCCGCGCAACGCGCAACTCAAAGTCATAATCATAATAGCGTTCGGAAACGGGTTGAGGTTGGGCCACTATTTATATGCCTCACGGATGCCCCGTCAACCACCCACACCTTTCCGCAAAGTGACCAACTAAAAGTTATTACGCAACGCTCGATGCACTCCGAAAGGGGTAAAAACGGCACAAAAAAGGACGACCTGAAACGATAGATATCGTCCTGCCAGGAAACACAGACCCAAGTCATAGAGCAAAATGCACGATAAAATATTGAAAGCACTCCAAAAGCATTAATAAAACGGCAACCCGTTGTGGGTTGGGTAAGTGGGCACACGTGAACTTTACACCTCTGCCGTAACCTGACTGGTAAAAACAAAAAAAAACAAAAAAAAAAGAGGAAAAAACGAGACCATCCAGGACACCCGGACAGGGCCATTCCCCGCCAGCTGTGCCTTCATCGCGTGCGTGCCAGTCGTTTGGCAGCGGCGCACGCATCCATTAGGATTCTAATTGTGCGCGGAGGCGTCGTCCTCGTCCTCGTTCTCGTTCTCTCCCACCTCGTCTACCTCCTTGTTGCCATCATCGTCCTTTCTATGCGCCTGCCTTTTTGACTCCAATTTTTTATTTTACATTTTCGATAATACCCTTGCTGAAGGTAACATTACAGGAATACTCATGCTTTCTGCCTCAATGATATTGAAAATTCAAGTTGGTTTCACAAAATAATTCAAGAGAAACTTTCTGATTAATCACATTATCTCTTTTCAAAGTGAAACATGTTTTTTGACGAAATATTTTAAATTAGGGAAAGATAATGTGGTAAATTTTGAAAGCCTTTTGGACAACATAACTTTAAATATTCCTTGAAAAGCGACACGAATTAACTCCAATAATATTTGTCTTATAAACCCATTTAAGGGTATCCAAAAAAAACTTTATATGGCCAAAAAAAATAAAACCGAACGTGGGTTGGGTCGGTTTGGACATTGCACGCGTCGTCACTTTGCATAGTAAAAGCACGGCGTCATCTGCAAGGACTCGCTGCTCGGCCACAGGACACGAACACAACGCCGGCCGCATATTATCTAATTAGGAGGCACTTCAATAACAACATTACGAAACAAAAAGTTTCGCCATTTGAGGGCAACTACGTACAAAAAAATTGACACTCAGCTTTGGTTGGGGTTGAGGCGTTTGTCTGAGGATTCAAAAAATTGGGATGGAGTTTGGACAAAAAGAGCCATTAAAAAAATTACAAACTTGCGGAGGTCAAAGTGAGTTAATTTCTATGGCTCTATGAGGAGTCCTTCAAGGAAGTTTCAGTATCTCATTTGTGGCATTGTAATTCAGCTTTATTATTATAATGAACGGAAAAGTTTTTATTTATAAAAAGTAAAATTGTTATTAAATCCTTTACCTAAATATGCAAACACTTTGTTAATTACTCAACGTTTTGACTACATTTCCGGTCAATAGATTTCTTTTAAGGAATAAATTTAATAGGTTTGGGGAATGGCTCCTCTTAGGCTGCCAAGGGAAAAACTATTTATCATAAAGCGACGACGGTGTCCTGGACAAAAGGATATGGGCGCGGCGAGTGCCTGGCAACGCCCCCTTTTAAGCTTCTTTTAGCCGCCCGCTGGCTTTCTCAGCGCATCTGTTCCAAAGCATTTATCAAAATGTCAATGCAGCACTTAACCAAATCCATTAAGTAACTTCGCCTTGCCGCACTCATTCCGTCAAGCAGCCATCCCGTCAACCAGTCAACCAGTCAGTCCGTCAACCAGTCATCCATTCAGTTTGTCATGCATTCATTCATCTATTCATTGGCCATAAAAAGCGCGCAAAGGCTGCCCGGCTATTGTGTCCTCCGCCCACCTACCGCCCAAAAGGACTCTCCCCCGCCTTTTTTTCCAGCTGGTAAATGCGTCCATTTAGCGGCAAACAAGCGACAGATCCGCTTGTAATCCTTTAAGTGTATGCAGTGCCAGCCATGGATATGGATGGATATTCGAGGGAAGCCTGGGGGGTGGGGAAATGGCTGTGAAAATGGGCGGGGCACTCCCACAACTCGCACACACACAAACTCACAGTGCCAGTCCGGTGACAGCAAGTGCAATAATTTGTTTGCAGTTTTCCCCGTTAAGTGCTCTATTTTGTACAAATGGAAACATCAGCAGCTTCCAAGGAAAACGCTCTTGTTCAAGGGTGTTGTCGCTTTCCTGTCCCTGTTCCTGTTCCCGGTTCTGTTTCCTAACCACCTCCACCCTCCTTGTTGTTACCCTAACGAAATCAATTCGACAAAGTTAAATAAAGAAGACACTGAGGGTGTGCGGACAAAGGACTCGCTTCGGATCGAGATAAAACCGACTGGGAATCTGACTGAGCTGCCTCATTGACAAAGTCAAGTCCTGTTGGCAAAAGAATATTCAGAGATTATCACAGTGGTACGATATACTTTTAAAGGATTTAATAATTGTACAATTTAAAAATGTGTAGAAGTTATAAAAATCATTTTAATTAATCCGAAAATGTATTTGATGAACTTTTAAATAATTAAGAGTTGACAGAGTTCTAAACAAATGAGATTTTTAAATGTTTTTCAATATCTATGGTAAGAGTAAAAAGCTCTTAACTATATTATATATTTCGAAAAAAAAGTTTTTCAGGGGAAACCGAAAAGATGATATCTACTCAAAGTGCATAATTGGTAAGTATTTCGGAAAGGTTTAAGACCATAATCTCACCAGCTCTGGCCAACTGTTCACCCGGAACCCTCTTGTCGGAAACGGAAACGCAAATAAGCAAGAAATATCCGAGCGACCGTCGTTGAGCTCTCGTTTATGACAAAATCCCGCTGTTTGTTTGGACCGAAAAACTCACAAAAACCCGCACACTCACAAAATATTCATTGCCGTTCTACATTTAAGGACACCACCATCCCAAGAGTTTTGTTGGGTGTTAACAAAGCGCAGCAGCAGCGGCAGCAGCAGCAGTGAGTCCTGGGAGTCCTGCCCTGCATTGATGACATATTGGCGACATATAGGGCTGCACCACCCCCCTATGCGATATCCTGGGGTTACTTTGCTCTACATACCGTTAATGTTAATGCTTTTAATGTAATAAAGTATTTTCAGCATTTAGGGGGCGTACTTTCCGAATCGATTGAGTGCTTGGTTGGTTTCTGGTTTTCGGGTTTGAAAAAGTAGACAGGTCCTTGGCACTTGTTGCTACATGTCAGCAAACCTTTTCTAGTGTCTAAGGAATTCTGTATAACCTCTGACCTCATGAATAATCCGGTTTTCCGTGAATCGGGGAGAGGCCCTACCCATGGGTTAGCCCTGGATAGCCAGGACACTCCTCAGTTTTATTCAGGTGAAGACAGACAGGCAAGTTTATTGTGAAACTAAAATGGGTAGGTCATAAAAAGCAACAACCTTTTTAAGGGCTGCTCGAATTTTTGGCTGAAACAAAAAACTTCCAAAGCTTTTTGTTGCAATATGTTGCTGATTAGGCCACTGGGATTACCGACTGCATAATGACCCGAATCAATTTGGCCCAGCAACCCCCGTGACCAGCCACTTCCACTTCAACATCAACTGTTGCATGTGGACTAGTCGCATGAAAATAGGAAACACTTAACTCCGACATCGATATATTGAACCAAGGCAAATGCAGCAATAAAAACCGAATACTCCCGGACCTTCTGGTAACCGGAGATGAGTCAGTGAGGATCCGGCCGCGGAGGGACCAACCCTCGACTGTCTAAGTGGACTCATCATCCCCGACACGCGACTTCCAGGCAGCAACCCCTAGCAGATAGTTATCATCCTTATATCGTCATATGGAAATTCAAGCCGCGTGGAAACTCCGGGAAGGCGGAAAAACGCGTGCGGCTTAGTCGAGACTTATGTTAAGTTTTCGTTTTGAACTTTCCAAATGGAGGAGTGTAGGTGCACGCCACGCACTTGACTTGTTAGCCACGTTAAAAGCGTCTCACACGTGCCTGCAATTAAGGCTGGAAAGGTAACTTAATATGGCAGACTAGCAGACAGACAGCTAGAGGTCTGCTCCACAATTAGGCCCTGTTAACACGAAGTCAAAATGGTGAAACACTGCTCTAAAATGGGGTTTAATCAAGGGAAAATAAATAGCAGGACACACAAACCAAGGTTAATAATCAGATGGAAGTTATATGAATATTTTTCAAGAATATCAAATCGAATTTATAAATTCTTCTTAGTACCTGGTAAGACTTAAATAAGTTATTAAGTTTGTAAAAACTATAATTTGAAGGTTATTTGTTAAAAAAACTGATCATCTATTCTCATTTAAGAAAATCGTAAAAAGATATGGATAATAAACTGAAGTAACTTAAAATTTTATAGATACTACACGAGTGTGTAGGGTTTGGTAGGGTTACCACCCAAATATTTTTCTACTTAAAAAGGAAACGATACAAATTTATGTTCCCATTTTAAATACTATTTAATTGTGATCCTTTTTTTTCCTCCAAGTGCAAATAAAGTGCGTGTGCTAAGCCCCCCAATGCTGTCTTAACCAGATAACTGCCCATCTCCGGCAGTAAATACCACGACGACCGGGTTCATTTCCATTAACCGGCAAGAGGCGTTTAAGTTAATAGCTATGGCCTCCTCCCACTCCGCGATATTCCGGACTAAGGACCTCTTAACTCCGTCCCCATCGCCGACTCCAACTCCTGAAGACCTGGAGTCTCCCCTCCATTAGCGCGTGCCTTGTGCCACTGCCACAACCGACGGCGTGTTGCACTCTGGCTTTGCCACTTTTAGTGTTTCATAATTAAAAATGTTGCCGGTGTCGTGTGGTCGCTGGCTTCTCCGGTTACCACTACCATTCCTTGTTGCCACCTCCATCAGCTCATGTAATATTTAGTCACAAGCAGGGAGGAAAGGTGGAGAAGGACAAACCCCAAGCAAGGACCCCATTCTGGGGCAAAAAATGTAAGCCCATCTGCAGCAGCTGGGCCATTTTGTCGCCATTTGCCAAGGTGAAAGTCTTTTCGGGCACCTTTTAATGCGTTTGCTTTTAATTCCGTACGGCGAGCACTTACACGGCCTTGCCCCCCATTTGGGGCATCCAAAGTAAGTGGCAGCAAAGAGCTGCGACATGTTCGCCCGGGCTTTCACCACGTATTTTTATTATGCCTATTATAATTTACTTTATGCATTTCTTCCACAAAGTCCTTCGTCGTCTCCAACACTTGGTTTGCTGATTAAGCTTTTGTGGAAGGACCTCTTTTACATGCCATGTTTTTGTTTCGTATTTATGCAATTTGTTAATTGTAATTGTACAGATCGTGTTTTTATTTCAAAGACTTGATTATAAAAGAAATGTGAGGAGACAATTTAGGGATAGCACGGAATGGTCTGATTACGAGCCACTGCAAAGGATATATTTTGAGAAATATTAATCAGATTCCTATACAGAATACCCTGTAGGATTTCTTAACGGATTCTCTTATCAATCTGTATTAAAATCTCAGAGAAAAATATTTTTTAGAATATTGTCATTCAACCTGATGGAACCCCTTTGAAAAATGGGAAAATTAATGAGAAGGACCCATGGCGACCACTCTGATGACTATATCTTAGTCAATTTTCCTCCGATTCATAAGAGGAATACCTCAAAAGATGTGTAGATCGATTCTCTATCAATCTGCATTCAAATCCCTTTAAAAAACTGGCAAATGGATGAAGAAGGCCCTTATGGGTCTCTACAGAGACAATATCTTGTCGAATATATATCCGATTTTTAAGGCAAGTACATTTAATTATTTGTATATTTATTCTCTGTGAACCTACATCAAAATCATAAAACTAAATTTACATTCAACTTGTAGATTTTGCTGGTGAACCCAATAAAATGTGTGGCTAATCAAAAGAAATACCTTCGGAGAAGGCTGAATGCAGCCCAAAACCTACTATAAATAACCCCAGGAAGCTCTGCTTTTTAGAGAGCCAACCATAACCAAATCCCACAAAATAGTGAATCGGGAAATTCCTGGTTTTAACCAAAAATGAACTGTCAAATATGTTAGTTCAACAATTTGAGCACAAAAACTGCTTGTCAGGACAATTGGACGGCGGAAAGGAGCTCCTCTGGGGCGGGGTGTGCTGGAGGAAAAGAAGGCGTGGCAGGGGCACTGCGGGCCGTGCAACACAATAACTTTTCAATTTATGGCGCACATTCCAGCTGACGACCATTAAACAATGGGATCCACTCGCCACACACATTTTTCCCATTTTCATTCTTGTTTTAGTTTTTCCCTTTTCAGTCTATATATATTTTTTTTGCTGCTGCTGCTACTTTGCAAAAAGCATTTTGTTCGCTAGCTTCTATATCTTTTTTTCTTCACTTTTTTGCTGGCAAACAAAAGGCGTGCGCTCTCGTCGGCAGCCATTGAAGCGTCAAGTCCGAGCTGCAAACTGACCAAACGTCCACCGGCACCCTTGACCGTAGCTATAAAACGTCACACACACAAAAAAGGAAAAGAAATGAAGGCTTTAGGGAGAGGTGAAGCCTATATACCCTTGTAGTTATATAATGAATTCAGAATATAGTTGGTTGATCTTTTTAAAAAAGAATTATGGAATAAAAATAACAAACCAGGCCGAAGGACCTTACCATCCAGTGTCCGTCTACTCTAGATTAACTTTAGTAATAAATATTGATCCTGATCAAGAACATGGAATAAATATACCCTTCGCAAAGAAATAGGTGGATTGAAGACAGATATCCAAAAGAATAGAATCAACAACAACGACAACGGAAACGACAACATGCCAAGCCCATGTCCAATGTCGTCGGGCCTTCTCGCATTTCCAATTTTGAGTGCTTTCCTGGCCTAGGACTCATGGAAACTCTGGGAGGGGGCACTCTGGAGGCCGGACCTCGGACTTGGGGACCTGGGACTTGGGACCCATCATCAATCGGGTTCGCCTCCGACTCCGTCTCCGTCTCCGTCTCCGCCTCGTTGAGTCGCCTTTATGGTTATGGACGACTTTTTCTTTCGCAGTCCGTATTGTGTCTCAAATGCAACTTCATCAAGCTGGGAAAATAACTCGGCCATGTCAGACCCAACAACCTTAGGTGCACTTTAAAACAAAATTTGTGAAATGTAGACAAAAATATATATTTTTCCAATAACTCTTTGGTATATTTTGAACATAACAACCAAACGATTATGATATAATTTTTTTTACTTTTAAAACTAAAGTATCTGTGGAACTATTAATATTTTTTCTATTCCAAATACTAGATTGATAATACGTAATTTCTGCATAAGATTATTTATTTTTTCTATGAATATTAAAAGCAAATTTTCCTAACATAATCAGAAAACATAATTTTCAAGTGTAATAGTATTCAAACGTAGCAGAAGCAACACAACAAAAAATTAGAGAAAAAAGCGTAGAAATGGCTGAAGAAAAAGGTTTATTGCGGTCTCTATAAAAATACACACTTGGGGTGATTTCCTCTTTTGAAGCTGGCACAAAACCTCCTAGGTGTGGGTGGTTCAGGACGAAGGACACGAGATGGTTGGGGCGGTTCGAGCTTGGATTGGGTTGGGTTGTTTTGGCCTGTCATTGTTGTTGTTGGGGTTAGGTAGGTGGGTGGTATGTGGGTGGTGTGCTGGTTCCATGTCTGCTCTAACGATTTCGTTTTGGTGCCCATTTTATTTGCCGGCTCGGTCTCGGAGAGATGTGCTTCTTCCCTGCGCTGTTCTGCCATTATCTTGGCTTTGCCTTTATGGTCTTTTGTGTGCGTTTGATGAAGCCAAGATGGCGCGGAAAATGGTTGGCAATGGTCTCTGTGTTTTTTTTTTTTTTGTGGAGGGAGAGGGTTTTGGCAGTTGGGAGTTGGAAGTTGGAAGGAAGGCAACATTGTGGGGCGGAAGCATAAAACGAAAAGCTATTTCTGCTTTCTGCCTGTCTGCTTGAATGCCTGAATGCCTTCCTGCCTTTTTGCTATCCTGCCATCCTCCCATTCTCCCATCCTGCCATCCTGACTGTTGTTGAATTATCAGCCACAAAAATGGACGTCGCCATATTTATAAAAGGGGCCAGAAAAAGAAAGTTATGTGGATGCGATGGCAGAAATCTGTGTGCAAAGGAGTGGAAGCATCGGGATTTGGGGAGAATTTATGCGTAACGCTTTAAACCAGAGAATGCCAGAAAAGATCTTGAAGCTTAAATAAATTTGTCTAGGGCTCCCTGTTGTACGTGACCAATAAAATGCATCCCAGAAACTGTTGACTCTCAACAAAACCAGTGACAAACTTTCAATCTGGGCCCCCTGCTCCTGTCGCCCAGAGTCGTAACTGGATGGTCACGTCCGTAGCGCCACGCCCATCCAGTTGCAACCCGACTAAAGGCCATAAAATCAACTTAGCTGCAAGTTTCCAGTTGAGATTCAGCAGGCCAGGCAACAAAAACACAAAATGCAGACGTGCAATGGACTTGCTGCAATCACCAATTTACGTGAGCTTCCTGTGACACTGGAATTGGTCTCTTCCGACACGCCCACAGCGCGTGACCCAACAGCCAGGATCCCCAGAGGTCACTATCCCTGCCAGGCTGGCCAAATTCAGACATTCAGAGCTTAGGGTATATTTCTGACTTCTGTATTTTTTTTCTCCTGCATCTTGTCAAAAGTAGTTTGACCATTCTGAGGGCGCTCACAGCGAAATGTTGGCTTTTATTTTCCATGGCCCGTACAATTCCCAAATGTGTTGCCAACTGGGAGTGCACTTGGAGTGCATTCTTTATGCCTGCTCAAATTATATCCTTGCGAATGTGTCTGGAGGAGTCAGTATGGAGTTGGGTGGGGCAAGTAAAGTATCAAAAATTCAAGCACCAGCCACAAAAACCTCTGACAAAACTGACGGCATTTTCGCACTCAATTACTTTGCATTAGAGACACCAAGGACCAGGACGAGGGCGAGGGTCGGCAACAAACAGGGATTTGTGTCGTTCCATTAAAGTTTTATTCACGCAATCGACGGGGGAAACGGGACCGGGGAGGGGGCCTCGTTTACGCTTTACTCCTTTCAGGACGAGCCACAGAAAGCCCAACCCAAGCCAAGTTGTCTCGCCACGGCCCGAACGATAATAAAAAACAATTTGCCACCCATTGGGCATTAACGACAACAAACGACAGCCGTACCAGCAGCTTCCCGCCCGGGAAACTAACCACCCTTCGCAGGACCCAAGACGCAGGATACTATGGGTCATGGGATAGAGATCCCAGCCACCCCTTTTTGGGTGATGGCGTGTCTGGTGCAGTTTTGTCACAAATGGCAACATATGGGTAAAATGGTTTCAAGTGGCCAGAAGGAGGCGGACGGATCATGCAATAAAATCATTTTGTTCAATGAACGCTTTCACCGACTAAAGTATCGCATAATTTGCGACATACGTTGAAGTCAACGGCCAGGTCAAGAAGAGAGGAGGATTCGCATGTGTTTGGAAAATAAACCCATTTATCTATTTGCCAGCTCTTGAGATTTGTGAAGTTCTCAGATTGGATCTTCCCTCCCACAACCCCACATTTGGGTTTACTGGGTCAACTGCAATCCGCGTTTTTTGTTTTATTCTTTTTAAGTAAACAAGATAGGGGGCGGATAGTACGAGGCGGTGACATCAAAGCGTATAAATAACTTTACTCTAGATTTAATAAACGATTATGTGGTCTTAAATCCAAGTAGCCAAGTATTTGAACAGCATTGGCTTTATTATGACTGCCTTCTCAATTGCCACCTAATCAGCTACTCGAGGTGCAATCGGTGCCACACATTTTCTATACGGCCACTCGACAAAGAGCTCAGGCTCTGGAGTGCCTCAAAAGCTCCATCTATCCACCTCACCTGGCCCACCTTCGTTTGCGATCCCCAAAGAGATAGCAAGCGTGCCCCAAACGGAACGGGTTAGACCATCGCCAGTTATACAACATTTGTTTGACACTTTCGAGTGCTCGCTGGAAAGTAGTCCAGCAATCTGTGTAAATATTACGGAAAACTGAAGTCAGAAACCAAAACCAAACTAAAGATACAGATACAAACACCCAAGAGCAGAAAATCACAACCAGCGGCACTTCTTAGATGTTCCGACTTCGTACTCCCGAGACTCTTGACAAATAAACCACTGAAGTAGGTCTTAGGAAACTTGAAGATATGGTCACTGAAAGAATAGATTCATGGATATGGGTTATTATATATTAAAACTTTTTAAAAACCTCTTCTTATAAATGGAAATCAGACAGTAGTTACGTCCCAACTGTTTTTTTCGTACTTTAAAAGTTTATTTATTATTTTTTAACAATAGAATGACACTTATCTGTTTCGATCGGTCCATTAAGATCGGCAAGGGTTAGGCCAAAACTTAACTTATCGCCCAGTAAGCCTGATAAGCCCCGTTGAGTGGAAATACTCCAAGAATTGACTGCCAACTGTTCTGGCTTGAAATCAAAACAATACGCGAATCCACAATATATTTTTCTGCGCTATTTCCGTGTCTGCCCGACGGCGACCTTTGCCTTCGAACAAAAATATATTCCCCAATGGATCTTCACTATTCTTTTATACTTTTTTATCGACTTGTGGACTCTCCCCGTATTGCCCTCGATTGGGGCTCTCCTTGGAGCTGGTGATAAGTTAACTAATCGCGGCTATTATTGTTGAAAATGACATATCGGGAATTAGATTGCTTTATAATGACGATCTGTTCAACGTGTCTAGAAGTGGATCCCACGTGAGCAGTTTATAATAAAAATACCAATAAATAAATACTCTTCAATTGTTTTGCATTGTCTGTGGCGAGATAATCATTAACTAGGAAAAACCAAAAAGATAATTGAAGCTAAAATTAGTGAATTACTAAATAGCTTAGGTCGTGATTCATTCAATCGAATGTTATGCTTGGCAACAATATAATTTCTACTTGTATGACGTGGGAGCTTTAATTCTATTCATGTATTTTGTAATCAAAAGGCTACATTTATTTTTTAAGAGCTTTAATTGAAGGGTTTCCAAATATGACCATTTTCAACAAACAGTAGCTATAAATCCTTATAGTAAATATTTTAAAGTTTTTTCTTTGATATTATATTCCTGCTTTATGCTGTCAAAACGAGTTTATCTTATTCAGAGTACTAATAATTTGCGGTTGACTTGGCTGGCCAAAGAAAACACACAGAACAAAGATGAAATCAAAAAACCAAACAACTATATCCCGGCTTGATTGAAAGGTAAATGCTGCATAAATGGGCAGGACCGGGAGATGGATGGCGACCACCGGCAAAGGGAGCTGGCTGGCTTTATAGCCACCTGCTGGGACCACCTGTTTAGATATGGCTCGGACAAAAGAACTCCGGAACCGAGACAAAGAGCATAGCGATGTGGAAAATAATCAGTGATAAAATAATGCATAAAAGGACCGGCAACTCACAAATAAAAGGGGTGGTCGGAATAAAGCCAGCCAAGTGGGAGTTCCCTTGACAGGGGTGGACGCGGCATGAAAAGAAAAATGTTATGCATTATCCAACGGATTCATGTTAATAGGCCTCATTTAACGCTGCGGGGGAGGAACAAAAAGAATGATATCCCTCGATACCCTCAATACCAAAAAAACCAAAAAGTAAAACCATAAAAATCACTTCCACCTCTTCAGTAAGCAAAACATCAAAATAGTCGTTGGTACTTGTCTTCGAACACAGTTTCTGTTTCATGTTCTTCACAAATCTTATCATTTGGTACATTCGGTGTGGCTGTTGTTCCACCTGGATACCTTGTTAGTAAACACACCAGGCATGTACCCTCCTCAATGGGCAAATCTTGTTTCAGACTTAGATACGATAACCACGGGAACACGAGGCCCCCAAAGATACAAAACTCGAGAAGAACGCTCGCTCAGGTTGCGTATTTATGGTTGCCGCAGATACTTAGATACCGCTTGGAAAAGGTTTTATCAACATTCAAGGTATCGACTGGAATGCCGTTCAAATATTTACACCGTCGAAGCCAACAACAGAAAATATATAAGATTCTACCCTGCCGTTCCGGCAAAAAGCAGGAGCTACTACTCCGTACTCCCTGGGTCGATGATAACCACCGGGCATGGACATGGGCGCGCTAATTGCGGAATGATAAAAAACAGTAAGTTGCTAACCATGGTGGAAAGTCCCCCACTCCAGACCCACAACCATTCAAGCCATTCAGGCCCTCCTCCGTTCCACAAAACACAAAAACAAAAAAAGCACGCAAATGTTCCATCAACTCGGTTGCCAGTGCCAAGATTTTGGAGTTTCGTTCAAAATTAAATAAGCGAGAGAGAAATTCTATTGTTTGGCATTTAAAATATTAAATACCCTTAAAAGTCAAGTAGATATAATGAAGTATAATTAATAATTTGTGGAGAAGTTAACAAATAAAGTAAATAACTACGGGAATGTTTGTTAAATAGATAGTTTTTTATATAATGTTTATGTTCTCTCATTTAAAGATTTCTTCTGTATAAATAAATATACAAGAAAAACACTAATAAAATTACTTAAAAAGTTAAATTTAGGTTACAATTTCGTAGACTTCACAAAAATTAAGTAAAAATAATATTCTGTACCAACTTTAATTCAATCCTCAAATACACAACTTCAATCTCTTCCTTATTGCATTTCGAAAGGCTGGGCAAAACCATAAAAGTTTCGGCAAGGGTATAAAAATTAAATAAAATAAGTATCCGTATCTCAGTACACTTTGTTATTGCCAGCATTTTGGACTCGTATTTGCCTAAACCTGTCCCTGAGGAATACGAGTACACCATGAGGCTTCCATGGACTCCAAAAACACGTTGCTAGACATCCTCTGGAGGATGGAGTGATAGAAACAAGGATGCGGATACGGATGCGGATACAGATACAGATACAGATACAAATTCCCTGCCGTGGCAGCTTCGAGCATATTACATAAAATAAGAAAAATTATGATTTCCACAGGAGAGGAAAGTGGGAAGAATTCTCTTTACTTATTCTGTTTTTTTTTTATATTTTTGGGTATAGAGGGGGCAGGCTGTTGCTTAACTGTCAAAATCGTGTAATTTAATAAAGTTCGCTGCGGGATATTGTTTTTTATAGAAGCCAGAGCAACATTGAGACAGCTTTTGCCAGCTGCCAAATGGGGGAGTGGCTGGAAAATTCTGGTTCTTGGCTGGTGGCTTGACTTGGAGGGTTGGATAGCTGGTTGGGTGGGGGAGGGTGGTAAGTGGCGTTGTGGCTCCTCAAAGTGTGCTGCACAAATACAAAAATATTCAGTTCACTTCAGTTACATACACAACATACATTGCAACAACGCAATGTTGTCTCTCCCGCCCCGCCACAGGCACTCCACAAACACACTCAAGGGGCTGGTGGCATCGAGGGGCTGGTGATGGAGCATCTGGGGGGTGTGGTGCAAAGTTATATAAATATACATATATAATTTACATATCTATGTTTTCATACATTTCACTTGTTTACTCCAAAGAGGCAAAAAAAAGTTTCTTCTTAGTAAAATATGGCAACGAAGTGACAGAAATTTATACAAAATATAAACATAAATCCATATAAATTGAGACCCATCACTTTCTCACTACTTTTTGAAACATTTTTACTAAAAAAAATATGATTTGAACCTAAAGCCAGTTCTACTTAAGTTAAAGATTAAAAATTAGTCAGACTTGTTGAAAAAAAGTCCCTGTAGATCCTTTCAAAACTCCACTCTGTAGTCCCATATGTTTCTCCATTCTCAGCTAGCATCTGCAACCATTTTCCACCTTGTTTATTTTTTACCTTGCGAAATTCCTATTTTATTTTATTAAGCAGCGAAGAAATATAAAAGTAAACAGTTGACTGCAAAAAAGCATATATGTTGCCTACATTCCCCAAGAGCACAAAAATAAATAATAAAAAAAAGAAAAAGAAAACGTTAAAGAAGAAAACGTTCCCCGGCAATACTCAACGCCCACACATTTCCAGCTTCATATGAACGCCCCATTATTTACTTAACATAACTTGAACATTCAACCCCCCGACAGGGAAAAAAAACCCCAAGTTTCCCTCAATGGGGGAGCATCAGACGTGGCCGAAAAAATACACACGAAACCCCGAAAGAAAAATAAAGAACTGCCAGTGGATGGGCAAAAAGTGGGTGGTGAGGTAGACCCTTGGCTTACCTGCCAGCCGGTAGTTGGCTAGTCAAAAAGCTGTCGTCGATGCTAAGCGCAGACCCAGAAAGCCATCAAATATGCAGGAGCAGAAGCGGGAGTTGGAGCAGGAGAAGGATGTGTACAGAACCCCACAATTCACTCCAACCGTTTCCGGAAAAATGGCGAAAAAATGATTTATGTGGACGCCATGAAAAGGAGGGAGTCCTGCCACGAACAGCCAACAATAACCGGGAAAAATAACAGAATAAACTGATTTCTCAACTTGGCTCTGGGCCGGCTGCTTTTGTTTGCCAAATTTCAGTGAGGATAGGCCCACAATTTTACCTTTTCATTCGGGGCAGGATTCTTGTTTTTCTAGCAATGAAAAATGCTGAAAGTGTGCTCCACAGACAGCGGTCTCCAAAGGTATTGGGGTCACCAAAAAAAAAAGAAGGCATAAGATATTGATGTCCCCAGAGAGGAAGGATTTTTAGGAAGTTTTTTTGGACAGCGCAAGAGTTCCTTTACTCGAAATAATAAATGAGCATTTCTTCAGCATTTTCTAGGATATAATAAGTTAAAGAAAATATATTTTAAATAACATGCCTTGTCGCCATTGTCACCTAAACTATAAGCTTGCCAAAAGTAAAGGCACTTTCTAGTTTACCCATTCCGGACCAAAATTAAAAAATTTAAAAAAAAAGGTCATTTAAAGGAAATATATATATAATTTTATGTATCATGAAGAATTTGCTATCCATTTCAGATGTCGGATATCAATTTGGCTGCCTACAATGCCTTCCGTCGCGATATTGCCGGAATCATGAAGAGTTTCAGTTCCTCCACACAAACCAATTTCACTGAGGAAGTTGGCACAGACACCCAACTCGATTTTGAGTCGGCTTCGGAAGCACAATTATCACAACTCTATGACCTAGATCTGGATAAGGATTAGAGTTTTTATATATGGACGGAACAGCATCTTCTGAGCTCAATGATGAGCGTCCGGATGGAGCCACCTTGCGCCGCCGAAAGAGTTACCCCAGCGAATGGAGAAGCGAGATGGACCGGCCCCTCCAGAGGACCAAGACCACTGAGCCACGACGATCGCAATCCGAATCGAATTTGGAATTAAACGAAACCAGAGGCTTGTTATCTCTAGAGTCGATTGCCCAACTGGAGCCCGAAACTACCAGAACCTCCTCGGAGGAGCCGGGAGACAGCTCCTCCCCAAGAACTCTGGAATCGAGACATTCTGCGACCAGCAGCCTCATAACCATTGGCAGTACCCAACTGTCCTCTACGGAGTCCCAAACTTCCGGCTACACCACCGAGAGCAGCTACCAAACAGCCACCGGATATGCCCGGTTATCCGAGTCCAGTTCCTATGCCAGCATCGAGACCAACTATGGACCACCGCCCTCGAACTTTCTCCGCGAGATTCATGTGGCTGTCGATAGCTCAGCTACTGCTGAGCAGATCCTCTCCATTCGCCGGGATCTTGTGGAATTGCTAATCAACGAAATAACTCACATTAGCCAAAATAACGAGCCAGTGATCTATTTGATCGCCTACCATTACATGTAGGAATACCATCTTGATGGACATCAAAATTTTCGTGACTTCTGGGATAAAAAAATTCATTTTTTTTGGTTTCACATTCAGTAGACATTCGGTATACAGCTTTTTAAACTTATCAGATGGGTGAATTAGAATTAAACCAATAAACAAATCAACAAATTAAACATGATGGTTTTTGTTAAGCTAGAACCTTGGGATGAAGTAAGATTTTCCATATTCCAACCAAAGTCAACAGCCTCAAAATCTTACACAGCTTAAAAGTAAAGATATTTTGAAAAGAATACTTGGCAAATCATTTTTGTGCTTCAACAAATAAAATTTCGGTAAGTAAACATTGGAAGTAAAATCAAATCGCATTTCGTAAAAGTCGTGAATAAATATAATCGTTTCTTTCTGTAGCTTCTTTTCAAAGGACAATCAGGAGTCTCTTGTGGAGTGTTTGCTCTTGCTGCGTGATCTGCGCCTGTTGACATTATGACAAATTACATAAGCTAAAGGCAACCATTGCCGCACCCCTCTCTCTTCATATCGAAGAGTCCTTTGATAGGCGGGGAGGAAGGAAGGAAGGAAGGAAGGAAACAACAAACCAAAAAGGATACGCTTATAGGGTGGGATGGAATTCAATGAGTGATATCCGGGGGGAGGGCGAGTAGGCCCGTTAATAGGAAAGCCACACAAGAACTGCTAACGAAGGACACGCGGCCAGGCGGTTGGGCGACAAGTGCGATGGGAAAGGACACTGAGGTCCTGGCAAGGGGTGGGTAGGTTGGTCGGTCGACTGTTTGCTTAGCGCTAAGTGCACCCGGCTCCGTGGGCAAGTGGAAATGATAAACATATTTACACAATTTTTGACAGGCGAACGGGTGAAACAAAACACCCGTGGGTGCAGCCCTACCTCTGCCCCCTGCCACGCAAAAAAAAACCCATCCCCTCCACATCAATTCTCAGAGGAACCCACTTGAAACAGTCAAAAGGAAAACCAAACCCAGAACTCGATAAATATGTTTATGGGCAAATAACAAAATATTTGTCGATTGCCCAAAACGCTTGACGGGAGGTTGTAGTTGGGAGGGGGAAGGGTTTTTCCCTTTGTCCTGAGGGTAGGGCAGGATCGATGTACCAGGATAACCGGTACAGGAGCAGGGTCAGGGTGTTGGTGGAAAGAAGCACCGCAAGCGCATAATTCAATTTTTCTGCTCGTTTTTGCACGTCGCCCGGCACACGTCATTCAAGTCCTTCGGGACATCAGAATGCCAGGGGTATGGGGGTACATGGCTTTCCCAGCCAAAACACACTGAGAGAATTTAAAAACAAAAGGATATTGATCAGGACTCTGGGTTAATTTAATTGAAAATAAATGAATTTCTTAGGTTTGGTTTGGAACTTTTGTCCAAGAATGGATAGTTGTATGGGAAAGAGAACCATCATTAATGAGAGTTCGATATTTCTTTCACTGTAAGCACTTTGCTGCAACTGCAGCGAATATTAGTGACACGTGGCAGAGGCGATCCAAGCATCCCAGCACATGCGGTTATGGGCTCCGGTCCCGCCTCTATCCTTATATTTATTTGTTCGTAATTACGCTTGTATTTTTGATAAACCTCGGAAAGTTCGCCGCACTTGAAACCGGGAAAGTGGAGAAGAGCAGCTGAGCCTGCTCTTTTGTAAGCCAAGATCCCAGGGACACGTGCATTGGGCCGCCAGCCAGCGTCCTCCGGTTTTCTGGCTATTCCCAGTGCATTAGTAACAATGCCGGAGACATTAGAAGTTTGTCAACAGTTTCGCCTTTGGATTTGGTTACGGCTTTTGTCGTCGTTGTCAGCGGCGCGTGTCTGTGTCCGATGTCATCTACTCCACTATCCTCGACCGGCTCGACTACAATCCGCATTCAGTTGTCAACTTTCTGGACTGCCCTTTAGCCGTGGGGATTGCCGATTGATTTGGCGTGGGATTTTCGACTGAAATACATGCGATATATGTGGGGGCAACATGAAACGAAATCATAAATGTGACATGTCAGGATCTGACTTCGGCGGTTTAAGCTCCGCCACACACACTTCCACACACACACGCACAGAGCACATAAATCCCGGACAAAGAAATCCCTCTGACCAGCAGAAAAGCAAGCCATAATAAATCATATCCTTACGAAATTGTTCAACATATATTTTTGCCTAAAAGGAAACTTTCTTTAGCAGTTATATATTGCTGTCCCTTTAGACCATATATATATACCATATATATATGTAAACGCATATAGCCAAGTCCAATTTCCAAGTCGAGTGCATAAAAATAGGCAGAAGGGAGGTGGGCGGGGTTGGCCACAACATTGAGCCCTGCTCCTAAAAGGGCATTTGAAATGAGCTCCTTGGAGATGCAAAGATGGAGCGCGGTATGCCGCCGGAAAAGCTTTCGTATTTAATTGAAAAACACTTAAGCTTCTGGGTTGAAGAGAGGCGGCAAAACAGCCGGGTGGGTGGTGGTAAATGGAAATGGTAAAGCCAGGCCAACCGCAAGGCCCTCATATGAACCCAAAAGACCCAGAAACCCCAAGTCCCCCAAATCCCCGACTCGTCCTCATCGTTGTATGACCTTTTTTGTGGTTCATAAAAACAAAGAGCGAGCGGCAAACCGAAACTTTGCATAATTAAAGCCCTGTTCCAGGCGGGACCAGGAAACAGGCGAAAATTCTGAGACAGAGAGAATGCTACTCTTAGTTGGACAAGGCTGAATCAAAGATGGCATGACTTGGCCACTTACCCTCGAGCGCTCGGTTCCTGGAAATTAAGGCTAGCACCAGTTCAGGATTTGGGTCATCCTGGTCGACAGCCAGGTGATTGTGATTGTGGTGCGGATGCTGCCCACCACCGACCAGGTGAGATGCCTGCGGCGTGGGTGGCAATTGTTGCTGCTGCTGCTGCTGCTGATGGATATGCGGCTGATGTTGCTGATGATTATCCATGACTGTCAGATGCTGTTGATGCTGCTGCAGCTGCTGTGGATGTTGCTGCTGCAGTAGCGGATGCTGATGCTGCTGTGGCATCTGCTGCTGCTGCTGTTGCGGCTGCTGCTGCTGCTGATGGTGATGATGATGTAGCGGCGGCGGTGGTTTCAGAGTTTGCATCATTGCTAAGGAGCCAGGGATTTGTACACGCGTCGTATGAGTGATATATTTATTGGTTTCAGATTTATTCAGTTAGCACTTTCCGAATTTCTCCGCCTTAAGGAAAAACTCCTCCTTTTTGTTGATTATTTACCGCACTCGCGAACCGTTAAGCGACACACCGTTTACCGCTAGCCGGGAACGCTAGTCGGTACCGCTGTCTGCTCGATAACTGGCAGTATTTTAGCTCCGGTTCCACTAGTGCTGGTTTTTCCACATCGAGTGCTTCCACCTTATCGCGGCGGCGGTGTCTTTGGGCCTTTCGGTTTCTAGCATTCGCCTCAGATCGTCGTACGTACGACCGTTCGGAGCTACCCTATCAGTTCTCGAGTGCCCCAACACACACGGGGCATTGAACAATTTGAATTTGTTTGCCAAACGGGACACTAGACCATTCTATCTCAAGGGATAGTAGTCTTAAGTTTATGTAAGTCTCTGGAAAAGGCGAACCCATCAATGATGAGCGTATATCTATTGATCGTCTGGCCAGAGGTGACTTCCCCTGCTGGGTGGCAATCTCCAATACCGTCCGTGTTCAATATTTATTATCTACGAAGTCAAGGTCTAAACTTTAATGAAAAAAAATAATTGATCAATCGTAAACCTATTTATAACAATGATGCAAATGAGAGCTAAAAAAGTTTGACCAAATATTAGAGAGAACTTTGTCTATCAAATCCTACTAAAGAATTCTTAAGGCTCTCTTTTCATATAAACTTCTAGAATTATAAAGAAGGATTTGTATCTTAAAAGAGATTTAAACATAAAATCAATCGAAACGCCTGAGTTTTAACGCACTATTTGAGATTTATTTCTCCGCACTTTAGCACGTAATTACCGTGTTTATTTATTACGTCGATTACCCCGAATTCAATTTCGTTTCATTTGAATTTTGATATTATATTTTGCGAACACAATTTGGCACGAAAATGTATGCGAACGCCATTTTAGCGACGGCAACCGAAAACGAGTAAGAAAGCGGAAACGACGACGGCAAATGCGAACCGACAAAATGGCGACGGCATGGCTAACGGTGAACGGCTGATGGCAGACGGCATACGGCCAACGGTAAACGGGCTACCAGCGACAACTCAGGGCAAGGCAATGGCAACACTGGCAGGCGGCAACAAGGCGTCTGACATCGGTTGCCCGCTGCGTTGTTTGTTTGTTGTTCTTGTTGTTGGCGTTGGATTCTTCTATTTGCGGCGCTGCAACTTTATTTTCTTCGCAGTTTGTTTTCTTTCGTTTCATTTTTCATTCTTTACGTTCGTTTTTTTGCGCACTTTTCGACGTTGGACTCTATGAGCTTTTTACGATACTTTTTATGCCGCTTGCCTTTTGGGCGCCCATATGTGCGTTTGGTGTATGGTGTTTGATGTGTGGGGTGTGTGGTGTGTGACGCTTGTGCGTGTATGTGTGTTTACCAATTGATCTTAATGTGACACAAATGATATGGTAAAATGCATACAGCCAGCCCTGAATGGCAGGACAACAATGGCAACAAGGCGACAACGCCAGCAGCGACAGAAGCGACAGCGGCGACGACATTTTTATGCTTGTTTTTTGGCCATGCGCATATCACCCAGGATGCCAGGAGTCCCTACGCCTCACACACACACACCTCTTTTCCCCAAAAATTCCGAGCGCATTACAATATTTGTAAAACGTAAAAACTTTGGCCCAAAAAATATGTGGCATGGGTTTCCCCTGCGAAACTGCAAAATGTTGTTTTGTTGAGAAGATGGCTTGGGTTTGATGGAGCCTGGGTACCCCCAGCGTAGCGGGTAAGGCAGTCAGGAAGGGACAAGGGGTAGAGGGGTGGCATAAAAGAAAGATAGAACAAGAACAAAAAGCCAACCAACGTCGAGCGACACCTTCGTGGCCCCAAAACAACAGTAAACAGCACTTAAAAGTCAGCAGCAGAGCCGGCCGCGACTGCGACGCCGACAGAGCGAACAAATATGAGAAACTTAACTCAAAAGTCCAAGTCAATACGCGCGGTCACCGAAAAGCAACAAAACCAAGAAATAGTATAGCTTTCCAGGGGAAATCAAGCGCCGCCCCTTTATATTGAAAACATTGGAAATCGACAACAACAGTTGGAGGCATGCGCATTCTCCGTCTACCGTTATCTTATCGCCCCTGCGTTCGCCATTAAAGTGGTTGGGGTGACATCTACTTCTAGGGTTAAACACTCTTTCCAGCGCCGACGCAGTAAAGCTCCCCAACACCAATACACTGACACACTGACGCAAAAAACCTTACGGGGGGAGGTTGGAACTGAACCGGAGTCACCCTGTCTGTCCATGCTGTATCTGCATAAGGTGTTGTCTGTCTAAGATATATATTTATATTCGTGTATATCTTGGGATACGCATTCCCCAACCTCCATCCTTCGGATGCGTTGCGTCTGCAAAAACGATTTTGTTTTCGCATTTATTTATGAGCCGCTTAGAGCGCGCCAAATACTTTGCCAAACACTTTGAACCCCAAAAACTCTAGCACCCACCCAACCCGACCATTCGGAATCCCAACCCACACCCAGTCCCAGTCGCAGAGTGGACAACAGAAGAAGGTCGTTCATGGGTGGGGTTTATTTCCTTTTTTTGGGGCTGAGAGGGCGGAGGAGCACAGCGAACAGCTGGAAAGCAAGGGTCGCTTGAAGAGTATTAAGGAAATTTCAATTTGAAAAAGAATTACTTAGTTTAAATAGAAGGAGTCTCCACTATTGGAGGTATATTATAGGTTTAATAATAAAGATATAGTTATCAAAAGTATCTTTGAAATATTGTTTTAAAGATATTTCCAATCTATAGATTTAAAGATCAAACAAAGATAAATTATAATAAGTATTACTAGTTTAAATAGAAGAAGTCTTTACTACTGGACGTATCAAAAGTATCAAGTTATCAAAAGTACCTTCAAAACCATATATCTGAGAGATATTTCCAGTTATCAAAAGTATCTTTAAACCTATATATGTTAGAAATACTTCCAACCTATAGACCTTTAAGATAAAACAAAGACAAATTATAAAATGTATTACTAAGTTTAAATAGAAAGAGTCTTTACTATTAGATGTACACTAGAGATTTACACTAGAAGTATTGTTATTAAAAGTATCTTTAAAACAATATATGTTAGAAATATTTCTAACCTATAGATTTTAAGATAAAACAACGAGAAAAAATAAAAAGTATTACTAAGTTTAAGTAGAAGAAGTCTTTAATACTGAAAGTATACTGGAGGTTTCATACTGGAGATATATTTATCAAAAGTATCTTCAAACCAATATATCTTAGGGATATTTCCAACCTATAGATTTGAAGATCAAACAAAGAGAAATTCATTGTACCTTAGAACCCTTCGACTACCGGATACCAAATATTTTCCTTACCTGATTGAAAACCGCATCGTGACCCTGAAACGCATCGTGATTGGGGATCTGTGGCTGATGAAATGCACAAATGAACAGAAAACGATCCAATCTGGCCAAATGAAATGGACTTCCGCGCTTACAACATCGACTTTGACTTTCAAATTTGGTCAACGCTTTGTTGTATTATTGTATCATTGTCTTGGCCATCTAATGGAGCCGTTAATAGTTAACCACGTGAAGTATTTTGCCAAATGGGCTCGACCGGAGACAGTTAATGGCCGATGACGCGATGACGCGATGATATGGAACCGGATTGGCAGTGAGTAAAGGGAAAAATCAGGCTATTACTAACAATAAGCCGTGCAAATGTTAGGACAACACTTTTTAATAGATAATTAACAAGCATTTTATTTAAATTTTCTTCTTCGTCGTTGACATTTTTCACTTTTGTCCAGAGATTGTTGTTTTCGGTGGTAAGTTATATAAACATAAATCTCGGCAATGGGCCGCCGCCGCCACTCTACCTAAAACTTCGAACTTGCTGCCACTGCACATTTTCACACATAGCCGGATTTTTTTTTTGTGTCTTGCTTTTAATTTATTTATTGTAGTTGGGGGGCCTACGCGACGATCTGTGATTCGGGTCTCATTAAGATTTGGTTAAAGCGCAGGCAGTTCATTTGTAGATTCGAATGTCAGCGGTTCACAAGTGCGGAACTTACCTCCGGAGTGGCAAACTATCGAAGTCCTTAGCGATCGCGTTTGAAGTTTTTGTTGAAAAGGATCTATATATCAAGAGCCATGGATTTTGATGAGTTTCGCGAATTCGGGCACGCTTCCATTGAGTTTATCATCAACTATCTAAGCAGCATTCGCGACAGGTGTGTGCGTGTGTGATCCTTAAAAGACGATATTTTCAAAAATTGTGTCTGTTAATTGTAGAAACGTCCTGCCCACCGTTGTGCCCTACGAGGTGTTCAATCAGCTGCCGAAGGAAATTCCGGAGAAGCCAGAACACTGGCGGGAAGTCCTTAAGGATCTGGAGCAGATTATCCTGCCTGGCCTTACCCATTGGCAGTCACCGTATTTTAATGCTTTCTACCCTTCCTCATCATCGGCTGGATCTATTATTGGCGAACTCCTGATTGCAGGAATAGGAGTCCTTGGATTCAGTTGGGTGAGTTTTCTCGCTATCCGGGATAATTTCCACGAAATATAACTTTAAAACTAACCAAAAGCTTTATTAACCAAAATGAAAAGCACGGTGAAATAATAGTAGGGAAATGGTCAAATAATGGTGTCCAACCCATTAACAAGAACGCCTCATTAAAGACATAAGAGCTGAATCAATTCAATAATCATATCTCTGAAAGGTAAGCTGTGGCTTAATGAACCACAAAGGTGGGCGAAAGACAGAATGAGAGTCAGAGTTTCAGTCACTTGTTCAACAATCAAATATAAATCAATTTTATGACTCTGATTTAAATCATAAAATAAAACTTTGTTTATATTGCTAACTTACTGCATGATAACATTTCCAACCACTATTTATTGTATTTCGTTGGCAACAAAATCAATCTCTGATTATAGTTTATATCAGTCTCAAGTCAAAGAACTTGGATTGGGAGATAACAACTTAATGACCATTAGAACAATTGCTTACTAATTGTTTTTCTATAATCGTACGGCAATCATTTTACGATCCCTATAAATCACTCAGCAGATACACGATTTCTTCCCTAATCTCACCGATTCGATACGGTTGAGTCCCATTGTACAAAACTATCAGTGTTGGCGTTTTCTCTTAAATATAATAAATAAAAATTATGTTTTTCATATTTTAAAACTATGCCAATTGCAAAGTTCCTGTTTTCGAAATACCTTATCCTTCAGATACTCTAGACAAGATATTTTAACTTTAAGGTGTTAATCTTTTAATAGATGTACTTATTAGAAAATTTTCCTGAAGAGAGTATTCGAGGGTCGTACATTTTTTATGAAACTCTGAATCTATAGTTTTGATAAGGGAAAACAAAACTGCTAGGTTGCCAGCACTGACGATGCCCCAGAGAAGGTGATCGGATACCGGCAACATCGTCTATAAAAGCAGGTCAACACCGTCGATCGGCTCAGAGATCGGTCTCACCTGGACAGAGAAGCGTCAAAGAGCAATTGGGAATCGAGTTGTGCAAATAAACCTAAAACCGAAAACGGAAAAGTTTAAACAAAACAAACAGAACGTGAAAAGTGCAAATAGAAACCAACCAACGACATTGTATTATTCACGGAATGGATGCCAAGGAGTTTCGGGAATTTGGCAAAGCAGCGGTAGATTTCGTGGCCGACTACCTTGAGAATATTCGCGATGATGAGGTGCTGCCCTCCGTGGAGCCGGGCTATCTCCTCGACCTCCTGCCCAAGGAAATGCCGGAGCAACCCGAATCCTGGAAGAAGGTTCTCGGCGACATCAATCGCGTGATCAAGCCGGGTCTGACCCACTGGCAGTCTCCCCACATGCATGCCTACTATCCCACAAGCACCTCATATCCCTCCATAGTGGGTGAGATGATAGCCAGTGGGTTCGGCATCATCGGATTCAGCTGGGTAGGTTAGTCACCTGCGCTGCTCTTTGCCAGACAGGTGAAATCTGCTTGTGGACCATTGTTTTGGACAAGTGAATGGGCGCCCATTGTGCGGAGTGGGTGAAAGTGAGGCCCAGAACTCGATAAACTGGTTGCGACTGCAGTCAAAGAGAGTTTTCACATAATCAATCGCGATTGATCACATAAATATAACATTTTTATTATGAAAATAAACATTCACCGGCTTTGACAATAGCCAAAAGTGCTTTGATATTTAGATAATTTTGCAACTCTTCGCTAAACATCATTGAATTTTAGAAACCGAAAGTTAAGTTCAAGCCATTACAACCCAAACTTCCTAATCAAACTATTCCAAAGAATCGTTGAACTTCTTTAATCAACTTAAACCTTAATTCTGCAGGTCATTGCCAAACAAAAAGCACGTATTTTTTGATCATGTTGTTTAAAACTAAAATAGTTTCCTAGCATTGATAAAAATTACGTGAATTGCAAAGCCATTCCATTATCACCAAGGATTGATAAGCCACTCTCACATAATTTCACATTAATCATAAAATCAAGATAGCCACTTGGAATCGATTGAGAAGGATTATAAATTTAGGCAGACTTGGGGTCAAGATTTTAAATTACAAACCACTTAGATCTTATTTATTCGTTTATAATAAATCTTCTTCCGATTCTTTTACAGATTTGCAGTCCGGCCTGCACAGAGCTCGAGGTGGTGGTCATGGATTGGTTGGCAAAGTTTCTGAATCTGCCAGAACACTTCCAGCATGCCAGTGAAGGACCCGGCGGTGGTGTCATCCAGGGATCGGCCAGTGAGGCGGTTTTGGTGGCTGTCCTGGCAGCCAGGGAGCAGGCAGTGGTCAGCTACAAGGAGTCTCATCCGGAGCTGAGTGACAGCGAGATTCGAGGTCGTCTTGTGGCCTACTCCTCCGATCAGAGCAACAGTTGCATTGAAAAGGCTGGTGTACTGGCCGCCATGCCCATCAGACTCCTGCCAGCTGGAGAGGATTTCGTACTCAGGGGTGAAACTCTTAAAACAGCAATAGAAGAGGATGTGGCGGCAGGCAGAATTCCAGTTATTTGTATAGCTACCTTGGGCACCACGGGCACCTGTGCGTACGATGACATTGAAACCTTATCGACGGTCTGCGAAGAGTTCAAGGTGTGGCTTCATGTGGATGCTGCCTATGCCGGCGGTGGCTTCGCCCTGGAGGAGTACTCTGATCTGCGAAAGGGTCTGGATCGGGTGGATTCGCTCAACTTCAACCTTCACAAGTTCATGCTGGTCAACTTCGACTGCTCAGCCATGTGGCTAAGGGATGCCAACAAGGTGGTGGATAGTTTTAATGTGGACCGCATTTACCTAAAGCACAAACACGAGGGACAGTCCCAGATTCCCGATTTCCGTCACTGGCAAATTCCACTGGGTCGCCGTTTCCGTGCTCTGAAAGTCTGGATCACTTTCCGCACCCTGGGCGCCGAAGGATTGCGCAATCACGTCCGCAAACACATCGAATTGGCCGAACAATTTGAGGAATTGGTGATTAAAGACAGCCGATTCGAAATCGTAGCTCCTCGAGCTTTGGGTTTGGTTTGTTTCCGACCTAAGGGAGATAACGAGATCACCTCCCAGTTACTGCATCGCATCACGGAGCGCAAGAAGATCTACATGGTCAAGGCGGAGCATGCGGGTCGCCAGTTCCTCCGCTTTGTTGTATGCGGAATGGATTCGAAACCCGAAGACATTAAGTTCGCCTGGACGGAGATTGAGTCCCAGCTTACGGCATTATTAGCGGAGCAATCGATGGCCGCCCGTAAGGCCGGAAATGTCGCAGATTTAACGCAACACTTCCAGATCCACCTGGGCACGGATAATGTCGAAAAGTATCAGTGAGGAACGGAATACTCCCATTCGTTTTAAAAAAAAAACTATTTATGTTTAGGTTTTCCTTAGTTTTCATTGTAGAACACATTTAAATAAAGATATAAAATAAATAAACTTTTGTTTTTCTGTAAACCTTTACGGGCAAATAAAGCCGCTGATAGTAGATGAATTTAGAAGTAGACTTTTAAAAATATATACAAATACATAAAATATTCTTTAAAAAACTAAAAATATAGACCATTTTTAAGCTATCAAACAACATTAAGTAATTCTTGAATCTTCCCGCAATTGGAAAACCGAATTTTAAAAAATTGTTCCAAAAATCGATAGACCCATCTAAGTTGAACTAAATCTATCGATATTTTGTTGTGTCACCTCTACGTCTCACAACCAACTTTCAAAATCATAATATTCTGGGCATTATTTAATTTACGAAATTCAAGGATAAAAAATTCACCGTGACGCTTACCATGCAATGGTAAGTGCCGTTGCCTAATCTACGGGCCGAAGCCAAGTTAACCGGATGCGGATGCCAGCCAAATAATGCGTCCACCACTGAATCCCAAAACCACTTTCGTTACCTGCAGTTATAAACTGGCCAGCAGGCGTAGCTTATACAAGGCAACGGCGATTCCGCCTGACAACCGACGGTTGGATGTGGAGAATGCCCGCCAGAACGCCCGGGTGGTGGTCATCGGAGCCGGACTGTCTGGGTTGTCGGCGGCCCAGCACTTACTGTTCCATGGATTCCGTCGCACCGTTGTCCTGGAGGCCACTGATCGCTACGGTGGCAGAATAAACTCTCAACGATTTGGCGACACCTTCTGCGAGCTGGGCGCCAAGTGGGTACGCATTGATGGCTCACAGGACTCCATGTATGAGCTGCTGCGCAACACCGAGGGTCTGGGCAAACAAATCAAACAGATCACAGAGCGACCCACCTACGTCCAAGCTAAGAAAAAGGGCCGCAATCAAATAAGACCAGACATGGTGGATCTCATAGATGCCCTCTTTCGCCAACTCTGTCAGGGTTTTAAGCTCTCCGAGGCGGTCAAACGTGGCGGAGATATGCCCTCACTGGACAACGTGATGAGCTATTTCAAGACCGAAAGCGACCGCCTAATCATTGCCAGCTTTAATCAGTCGGAGGAGCAGCAGGCGGCACGCGAAATCTTTCAGTCGCTTTTTAACGAGTTCAGTAGCGTCCTTGGCTGCTGCCTGGAGTACGTCAATATCGAGCACATCACAAAGTGCCCGGTACAGCCAGACCAGCGCCCTCTGTTTGTGCCCACCGGCCTGGACAATGTGGTGGAGGAGCTGTCCCAACAATTGGACAAAGATCAATTGCAGACTGGCAAACCGGTTGGCCAGATTCAGTGGACTCCGTCACAGCTGAAGAGTGTGGGCTGTTTAGATGGTAGTCTTTACAATGCAGACCACATTATATGCACCTTGCCCCTGGGTGTGCTCAAGAACTTTGCCAATGTACTGTTCCGGCCCACACTCCCAATGGACAAAATGCTGGCTATCCGCAATCTGGGCTTCGGCAATCCGCTGAAGATCTACATCTCCTACAAGAAACCCATTGGGCAGTGGCTGAGGGGCAGGCTGCGTCCTCTGGGTTCGCTTTTAAATCCCGTTGTAGATCCGCTACAAGTAGAGCGTAATTGGACGCAGCAAGTGGTGGAGATCAGTCAGGTGCCCAGCAGCCAGCACGTCCTGGAGGTGCACGTGGGCGGCGGTTATTACGATGAAATCGAAAAGCTGGCCGAGGACAAGTTGCTGGATCAGATAACCGACCTACTAAGGCGCTGCATTAACAATGTGATACCATATCCACAAGGCTTGCTCCGCTCCAATTGGAGTACATCGGCGTGCTATCTGGGCGGTCGTCCCTTCTTCTCCACAACCAGTAGTGCCCGCGATGTCCATAGGCTGGCTGCTCCCTTGGGCGAGCAATCACCTAGCTTGCTCTTCGCTGGAGATGCCACCGCCCTTCACGGCTTTGGAACCATAGATGCCGCCCGCTCCAGCGGAATACGCGAGGCCCAGCGGATCATTGATTACTACAACAAGAAGAGTATGCAGAGCAATTAAATTATGAATCTCGGAACCCAACATTTTCAATAAGACACACAAAGCATCTCCTAGTCCACAAATGTATAACAATAAAATTGTTTTGTAGTTTTAAGCAAATACATATATATTTTAATTAGAAGTAGCTCGTTAACAATAAAGACATTAACAACAACAAAAACAATATGATTAAAGGATACTATAAATCTAATTTGTCAACGGTGGGTCCTTTTGAGAGGATCCCCATTTTTAGTTGCGATGTAAATTCCCTAAACATGTCGCGACCAAGAATACTTAAGTAACCTGTTCCGGCTTAAGAATGACTTTAAATATCTATCGTATTTTTTTTTTCATTTAAAAGAAAATCATTTAAGAATCTCGATAAAACATTTCAGACTATAAGGATTGGTCCATTGTTTTCTTTTCATATTATTAGTTTTAAATTTAAAATGAATTGTATATTTTAATGGAAACATGAAACTGCTCTTAAATCATATCAAAGATTAATACTTAAAAATATGTTCAATGAATAATGTATGTAAATCACTTTATATTCTTATTATCATTCTTAAATTCGAAATATTTAAAAACCGGAACAGGCCTTTTTATAGTATTTACTGCTCTTGCTCCATTTCATTAGCAGCGGCGCTGACCTCCTTCCAGGAGTACTCCATATCCTCTGACTTGGTGAAACGCGAGCACACAGCCATACGAAGGAAGTAAACGTCCTTGATCTTGGCCGGAACCATGTGAATGTTGCCGCGTCCGTTGATCCTCTTCAAGAGAGCCTCATTGCGCTCGTTGTTGCCCTTCAGTCGGAAGCAGACGAGACCCATGTTGACCTCGGCGGCCAGCTCAAATCGGGAATCTGCCACGCAGAGATCCCCAAACTGCTTGGCAAAGTTGCAGTGTCTGCGGATGTGGGCCTGGAGGTTCTCCACTCCATACAGACGAAGGACAAACCAGAGCTTCAGGGCTCGGAAACGACGTCCTAAAGGAATCTGCCAGTGACGATAATCCGGAACCGAGCCCTGCATATCGTGCTTAAGGTACAAGGGATCCACGTTGAAGGCATTCACAACCCAGCTAGGATCCTTGAGCCACATGGCCGAACAATCGAAGTTAACCAACATCCATTTGTGTGGGTTGAAGTTGAAAGAGTCTGCGGTCTCAATACCCTTCATCAGGTGACGGTACTCCGGACAAATAAAGGCGGAGCCAGCGTAGGCGGCGTCCACATGAATCCAAACCTTGTGCTTGTTGCCCACGGGTCCACACTCGTCGAGGTAATCAAAAGCACATGAGTTGGTGGTGCCGAGGGTTACCACAGCATAGAATGGGATCAAACCGTCAGCCAGATCCTTCTCGATGGCTTTCTCCAGGGCATCACCACGCATCCTGTGGTTCTCTGAGGGCACGGATCGCAGCTTGATACCGCCCAGGAGTCCAGCACGCTCCACAGAGGAGTGAGCTTGGTCGGAACAATAGCCTACCAGCTTACCAATAATGGTGTGCTCATCCCACTCCGGATGCTGGGCTTTGACCTCCTGAACTTTTTTGGCCTTGGCTCCCAGAAGAGCCACCAATGTAGACTCACTGGCCGTGCCCTGGATGACACCGCCTCCCTTTCCACCGGAGCAGGCCAGGAACTCTGCCGGCAAATCCAGCATCTTGCCCAGCCAATCCATCATGACAACCTCCAGCTCCGTGCAGGCCGGACTGGCTATCCAGGTGAAGCCGATACAGGCAATGGCTCCACTCAACATGTCTGCCACAATGGCAGGATAGGAGTTGGCTGTGGGAAAATAGGCGTGGAACTTGGGACTGTGCCAATGAGTCACTCCAGGCATGATGACCCGTTCAATGTCCTGCATCACATCCTGCCAGTTCTCTGGTTTCTCGGGCGCCGCATCCGGAATGAGTGGCTTCAGATAGCCGGGCTTAACTTCCGGCAGAACGCGTCTAAAAAAAAAGGATAATTGCGTTAGCAACTTGGTTGTTTTGGAGTCAATCAGGACAAGCTTCTAGCTAATTGAATTCGAAACTTAGTTACTCCTCACAAGCAATCCTAAATGGGATGAAGGATGGAAAGCATCCCCCACTTGTTGCAAAAAATCAATAGCAATTTGTAACAAAGTGCTGATTGAAGAGAAAAAGAGTGATAGGTTTCTCTTCGGATTAAATGGGTTTCTATAAGAACTTCTTTTTATCATAAATTTATTTTGTTTGTTTAAATATTTATTGTTTTTTTATCATTGAATAAAATAGCAACAAGTTTCATTACCAGATTTATCATTTCGTGGCATGAATTGCTATTAGAATTGGCCAAGAACAATGAAATACCCGTCGCTATTGCCCAAGGCGTTTCTACAATTAAACCTACATAAAAATCGACCTTGACACGCCAGCATTTAAAACCTTTTTAATGCCGCAATAATTAATTAGCTTTAGGCTTATGAACAAAACAGTAAAAAACTATGAAAGTGCTTTGAAGTAGAGTAAGAGGGAAGGTCGCTTAGTAAAGTAGCTTTAAAATATATATATTATATAAAATTATATTGAACAAAGCAAAGGTTCGATCGGAGAGACTTTCCCATGACTAATATCTCGGCGTGTGCGAAATGTCATTCACTTGCCCGGAATTGAACAAATTGAACGAACTTTCAAATGAAATACAACAAAAATAAATCGGAGGTCAAGCAACAGATTCCATATAAATAAAATCTATATGTATCGAATGCTACAAATTAAACTTAATTCAAGCTAATTGAGAAACACGCATTCACTCTTACCTGTCGCGTATATTTTCCAAATATTCGGCTATAAAATCCACCATTGTTTTGGCAAAATCTTTGAACTCGGGGGCCTCCATGTCGATCTTTAAAAGGTTGGCAAAGAAAATAAATTAGGATCGTTTTGTTTTTTTTTTTTTTTGGATTTGATTAAATTTCTAAGCCCATACCGAGACCTTGGGATCCAGTTTATCTTCCATTTTGTTAGCTTTACCATTACCATTAGTTTGCTTAACTGGGTTGGAGTTATTAATGGGTAATTTGCTCATTTTTGCTTTCCTTTAGCGAGTACCAAGTAGCAAGTGGGAGGAAAACGTGAATGAATTTTGAGTGCAAATTTTAGAAAACATGTGCTATGGTTAAAGTGTTAAAGCGTGTTCTATGTATAAGATAATGATGTGAATACTTATAGATAATGCTAATCAGTGGCAGCTGCGGTTCCAGCCCTAACAATTTACACTGCTCCACAAATCTTGTCCATATTCGAATCATCGATAGATTAAATGCTGATTGTTGTTAATAAATACTAAATTATGTTAATAATTTCGGTTTTGGTTGCATGCTTGGCTTAAGTATAGTTCCAAAATATATATTTAAATGATAATTAGAAGTTTAGGTGTATTTTTGCATTCATTAGTTTTGGATTATTTTTTTCAATTCACTTTTTACCACGTAAACTAGTTGGCATTGAGAACCGACTTGTTTCCAGCAACTAAGATACAAAACTTCTTTCAAAAGATACAAGCATGCAAACAGAATAGACCAAAAAAAAGATAGTTTGTAAAGAATTTTGATACAAACTAAAAAATAAAACCAAAGCGAGGTTAAATATCTAATTAAAGGTGTTTCCAGCCCACATTACGTATACGCAGTGTTAGCCCCGAATTGAATTTTTCAGCATGCAGTCATTATGTTGGTCAAGCACTTTGGCCATTTAGAAACTTATCCACACACGCGTACCACTCACCGTGCACTTAAGTTAACTGCCTTTAATTATTTGCACTTGTCAAGCTTTGTTTCCGTTTCGAACTAAATCTTTTCTCAACTGCGAGTCTGCCTTCTGCTGTTGTAGGTTTTTATATTTTTTGCTGGAGCTGCTCGATGCTCGGCGTTTGCCTGTTAACTGGGCGCTGCTCGCTCTTGGCCCAGGCTTTTAAAGCTCGGAAATCCGCAGGACCGGTTCACTGCGTTGCCGCTGAACTTCATTTTCGGTTTTCGGTTTCGATTTGTAAAAATAAATTCTGCTCTTGTTCGGGTTTTGGTTTATTTTTCTGATTTGTGTGCGTTCTTAGCGGTGATTTTTTGACTTTTTTATATCTTCAATTAATCTGAGACTGACTCAAAAACCTGATATTTAAAAACATTATCTTGCTTATATCTTCTAGATATTTTTAAAGCAAGTAATCTTGAACAGCTTCTTAACAATGTATCATTGATGCAAATAAATAAATAAAAACAAACTAAATATGCAACCAAAATTAGAAAGATAATTGTTATATCATGCTGTTTTTATTACCATTTAAAATAATCAGAAATTGATATCATATCTTAAATAAAGCCATTCTCTTTTCAAAGAAAAAACGTTACAAATATTGTATTAAGCAATTTTGTTTCTTTTATTTCTTTTTAATTGTATACCTTCAAAGGCTAAATACCTTTCCTAAGAAGTTTAATAAAAAATATTCTTATAATACTACCTCAGTTGATCCATATAGGTGTAATTTTTTAAAATCATTTAAACCCATTAAACCCGAGCATGAAGAATTCTTCTCACGTCCATTCCAAGCCGAAACCAGAGAGAGGTGTGTACATTTGTGGCTCCAGGAATCCCCCATCATGAGTCACAAAATCCAGGGGTTTTCTTAAGCTCTGCGAAGAAAAACAACGTACGCTAAAAAGATAAACAAATCAAAAATTCATAGAAAAAAAAACAAGAAATTGATCGTTCAGCGAATGGCACACTTTATGCCATTTGCGAAACAGGTTTTTGGAGCATCATTTGTGACGTTGATTTCTGAAATTCCCCCGAACCGCCCATGTCATCCGCCTCATGTGACGTAAAAAGTGAATCCTCTCTCTAGCTCTCACTTCCTTTTCTATTTGGGATGGGCGATGGGGGATGGGAGTCTGTCCACGACCTGGAAGGGTGGCCAACTGTTGCTGTGTGTGGAGCAGAGAAAAGTGTGTGCCTGACATTTCAACGAAGCCACTTTGGCAAATCACTTGACTGAATCAACAGATTTATATGCCATGCCAACGGCTCTGCTTTCGATTGTAATGCGTCGGTCCAGCCACCCAGCCATCCTTCGAAGCCACCCACTCATCCACATTATGCTCCTTTACGGGTGGCTGGAGTCTGGGTCGATTGGGGCAAAGAATACTACAATTTGATTTATGGCTGACTTGAGTTACAAAAGCATAGAAAAGCCTTTGGCATTCATGGGGGTCGATGGCAGTCGATGGCGCCTTTAAGTGGGGGATTGCATAAGCAGGAGCAGGAAATAACCATAAGAGGAGATAAACGATGAATACGCTTAAGGGTCTTCGATTTGCAAGCTACAGATAATTATAAAAAGTATCTGAGTTAGACAAAAGTTAACGCTTAGAACGGAAATTAATTAGAAGATGGAAACTGGTTTAGCAGAATTATTAATCATTTACAATTGTTGCATCACTTAATGGTGATTTAAGTTCCAACTTTTAATAAAAAAAATATTGAACTATTTTAAACAAGCTCAGACCAAGAAACAACGTTAAAAGTCAATTGTAAAACCAACTTATATAGGATTTATTATTTATTGTTTGTTCACATAATCAAATTTTCTTGTATTCTGCGTATATTTAATTGACTGGAACCTACGCAGCCAGATACAGACATTATGAACCAATTAAACTGGACGTGCACCCAAAACGACCCAGATGGGAACAACAAAAGTTGAGCCGCAACCCGGGGCACGTGCTGTGACCTGATCAGGTTCGACCTGGTCAGGAAGAGAATGGAAAAACCGTTTATATGAGACAAATTTTGGTTGTTTCGCTTCATTTTCTCCAGTCAGTCGGGCGAACGCGTTACAGTAGTGCATATTTCAGCAGAAACAATATCGAAAAGTACTTAGTAAATGCTACAGGTAGTTACAACTTAACAAAACTAAGCGCACCAAACTACTGTGCGATGGTCGAGGGAAGATTCAGCAGCGTGCTCTGACCGCTGGGCAAGTAAGCCACGCCACGGGACCTGGATAGCTGATAGGCGATGTCCTCAGCGGCTTCGATACGACGCAGCTCAACCAGACCATCTCCAGCCTCGCCGAAGGACTTGGCCAATAGATCGGCAGCAGCGGCATCACCCTCAGCCGAGATGATCGAAGCCAGCTTCTGTTGCTCAGCCTTCTCCACCACGAAGCGCGCCTTTTCGGCCTCCTGTTGTGCCACCTGCTTCATTTCAACGGCCTGCGTGAACTCCCTACCGAAGGTCAGATGTGTAAGCGAGATGTCGTCCAGAATAAAACCAAACTGCTTGGCACGGACCGTCAACTCCTGAGACACACGCTGGGATACCATCTGAAGGAGAACATATATGTTATTATAAAAGGAAAAAAATTATCAAGATGAGAATGACACTCACCTCACGCTGGGTAATCAGCTCGCCGGCATCGAATTGAGCCACGACAGCTTTAAGCACCTCAGGAGCGATGGAGGGCAGGACACGCTCGTCGTAGTCCTGACCCAGAATCGTGTAGATCTTGGGCAGCTGATCGGGAATGGGACGGTAGAGGATACGCAGTGTAATGTTGACGTTCTGCAAATCCTTGCTGCCGGTAATCACGGGCACGTTGCGGGGCTGCGAGCGGATATCGAAGATGATGGGCCGCTGAACCCATGGGATGAAGAAGTGGGTGCCCTCGCCGACGACGCGCTCCTTGATGCCGGTGAAGCGATCGAAGATGACAGCCCGGTGGCCTCCCTCCACATTATATAATGCAGAATTCACAACGCCACCCAACACGGCGACACCAAGGCCCAACTGACCGATGCGATTGAAGAACTGAGCAGCCATTGTCTGTGGTAGGTAAAACAAAGAAAATGTTCTATTAGCACAACACGTATTTCCTTAACATGTAAATAAAAAGCCGACTGTGTTTTAATATTTCATCAGCTTTTTAGGTTAGGCCGTCATTGTTCGCCGACAAACGTGTTGTTTTTTATGTTTTCGTAAATTTACGATCAGTAAATCAATTATAGGCTGCCGATATATTCAAAAACTTACTTTTTAAAGCTTTTTGGTATTAAATTTATTAAATTATTGTGCAATTGCCCTTTGAAACGAACAAAACACGAAATCCAACCGCACGGTGTGTGTCGAACGTTTTACAACACTGTTGACCAATCTGGTGAAGTGCCGGTTTATAGGAAAGTTTTTTATCTAACTGGAAAATTATATAAACAATATTATAAATTGTTAACTGAGGATATTAAAACCTATTTTTGAGAATAATTTGTAGCTTAACAATTTTTGGACTACTTTTCTGAAATATTTTATTAATTGTGATATCGATGTTATCGATAAATGCACTCACTTTATGGCGCGAGCTTAAAGTAAAGTTTGAATTAGCTTGATTCGTGATAATATATATTATACCCGCAAGTACCGAAATTCAATAAAACATTAAACAAAAGTAAGAAAACAATTAAATTTAAAACTTAAGAAGACTATTGTTTTATTTTTGTAAAAAGGTATTCTGAACTCATTGCGTCATCTCTGCCCGGCCGGCACCTTTGGGCATTTTCTTGTTTGTAGAATCCTCCAGCTCCTTGGACTTATAGTAATGTGGGGCCACCTCCAGCAGCCACTTGCTCTCAATCTCAATGACTTGGCGCATGTACTCCTTGGAAGTGAAGACTAACTCGTGATAGAGCACCCAGCGCGGCAGTTCTTCAAATAGGGAAGAGTTAGGGTGGATCATGACGGTCTGGTTGTGCTTTATGGTTTTGTAATTGCCTCCTTTGGAAATACGTGCGACATGGTAGAAATATCCCGCTGTTGACGCTTTGCGAACGTTCATCGTCTCCGGAAGACAACTGACCATGTCGATTTCCACACGTTGCATTAGTCCCACCAACTGTTCCCGCACATCCCGTGCCCTCTTCATAGAGCGGTATTGAATGAAGTTCTCGTAGCACCACTGGGTACTATAGTCGGTCTCTGCCCACTGGTTGTAGACCTGAAGCAGACTGAGATGATCTCCGTGCATGTGGTTAAAGTTCTTCCGGGCAGTGTCAGCGTGAATGATTTTATCCTTTGGCCTGTAGAAAATAGCGCTGTTGACAGACAGCATTGCAGCAATTGTTACCATCTCCTCGGAGCATTTGTATCTGAGAAAAAGGAAGATTTATATAAAAAATAACTCAACAATAATACTAAGTACTTACTTTTCGCTGGCTAGAAGCATCTTGCCCATCATTGGATCCACAGGGAACTCGGCCATTCGACGTCCTAGCTTAGTCAGCTCTCCGTGGTGATTTAGAGCCCCCAAGGCATACAGTTGCTCCAAAGCCAAAACCAGAGTCTCATGCGGTGGCGGATCGAGAAAATCGAAATGAATTAAATCATTAATACCCAAGGCTTTCAGCATTAGCACAGCATTGCCTAGATTTATGCGCTGTATCTCCGGCACTGTGTTATCCTCCAGCTCGTGCTTATACGCCCATGCCGTGTACAACCGGAAGCACTTTCCGGGTGCAGTACGACCCGCTCTTCCCGCTCGCTGATTCGCAGAAGCTTTCGAAATAGGTACTACCATAAGAGACTCCATGCCAGTGCGGGAGTTAAAATTATTTTGCTTAGCAAACCCAGGATCAATAACATATATAATGTTATCGATGGTCAACGAGGTCTCAGCTATATTGGTGGCCAAGATGACTTTACGGGCATTTGGGGGCGTGGGCTCGAAAATTTTTGCCTGCATATCACTTGGTAGATTCGCGTAGACGGGTATGACTATAAGTTCACGGATTTTCGATCCCAAACGCTTGACACGATCTTGCAAAACCTCCTGGCAGGTCTCGATCTCATCCTGACCAGTCAAGAACACCAAAATATCCCCCAGCGGCTGAGTGGCATGTATTTGAAGGACCGACACGCAACAAGCATCAATGTAGTCTGCTTCCGGAGCCTTGGTATAAAAGATATCTACGGGATAGCGACGTCCGGGTATCCGGAAAATGGGAGCATCATCAAAGAATGCCGAGAATTTATCCGCATCCAAAGTGGCACTGGATATTAGAAGCTTCAGCTCCGGCCTGAAACGGGCAATGTCCTTGACAAGGCCAAACAAAATATCCGTATGCAGAGTCCTCTCGTGAGCTTCATCAATAATCATGACGCTGTAGGAGCCCAAATCCGGTTCCGATAGAAACTCGCGATGCAGCGTACCATCCGTCATGTACTTAAGAATTGTCCGGTCCGATGTGCAGTCTTCAAAACGGATGCTATAGCCCACTTCGTTGCCCAATTTGACGCCCATTTCTTCGGCCACACGCGCCGCCACTGACATGGCAGCCACTCGCCTGGGCTGAGTGCATCCGATCATCTTTTTATCCTTGGTGAAACCCGCCTCGACCAGATACTGCGGCACCTGGGTTGTCTTGCCCGAGCCGGTCTCGCCTTCGATGATGAGCACTTGATGTTCCCTAACAGCGGCTATCAAATCGTCTTTGAATGGGTAAACCGGTAGAGATCTTCGAGTTTCGTCCAAAGTCAAACGCTTGCGTTCTTTTTCGGTGAGTTCCGGTTGGCGACTGTCTGACTTTTCGCGACTTCCGCCCATAGTTAGAGCTTGGATGAAGTCAATCTGATCGTCCAGGAGCAGTTCATACTCCTCCTCGGCTTTCACATCCTTGGCTCCGAACTGAAAACGAGCCGAAGCCAGCTGCTCCGCTTCCCATTTCTTCTGCTCGGAATTGGGTTGCTTCTCAAACTCATCCACCTCCACATACTCGGCTAGGGATAAAATAAGGAACCTAATTATAAGTACACTAAAGGAGTTTTAGTAACTTACATTTCTGTCCCTTCTTCAAGTCTTGGGGCATATGATAGCGTTGTACGCGTTCCAGTTCCCTCGCCTTCTCATGTTCCTTGGCAATATTCAGCAACTGCTTCTTGTACTGACGCTCATCCTTTTCCCGCTGGGTTAGGCTGTAAAATACTCCTCATTAATTGGTTATTTGTCTATAAAATATCCCTGTGTCTTACATGCTCTCGTCGAAAAGGTATTCATCGTCCAGAATGTCAGCCTCCAGCTCGGCCACCTTATCATCTTTGCGTTTTTCCAAATATTGACGACGTGACTTTATTCTCAGATGCGGGACAATCTTATCCCGGTCCTCGTGCTCAAGCTTCAGCCGCTTAGTGGCCTCTTCAATGGCCTTGCGTCCTCCTGTGGAGTCCACCACCTTGCGGGTGCGATCATCGTCGCGCTGTTTCAACCTGTTGGCGAACTCATCGCGCTCCTGCAGATCCTTTAGCCGAGACTCCTCCTCGCTATCGGGCTCCTCCTCGCTGCTGCTGCTGCTCGCTGTGCGCTTCCTAGTCTTGCTCGACATTTTTAGGTTGATTTTATAAACAAAAAAAAGTAAAGTCAAAAAACGGTAGAAGAAGAACGCGGGGCGAACAGAGTTCCCAGCGCACTTGCAGTAGGTATTGTTGCTCGTAATTAAAATTAAAAAATATTACGATTAATACAAATAATTACAAACTTTTTTTAAGATCAAAAACAAGTAACAAGGAAAAGTAAAATAAAAAGTAAATCCCTCGCTTTAGTACTTTCTATTTTGAAAAACCAACCATGTTGGCAACCCTGACTCACATCTGTTTTTTTCAATTTAATTTCCAAAAACTCGTTGATGTCGCCAACCCAATAGCGCCAATGAAAATATATAAATAAAATGTCTCGTCAGCTGAGTTTTAATCCCCAAAAAGAGTATGAGCTAGTAGAATATCCTGGAAAAGTGGTCAATACAGACCGAATGCTGGCCACTCTTGGAGGAGTCATAAATTTATCCAAAGCAAGTTTAATTATTTGTTATTATTCGAAAATCTAATGATTTTAAACATTCATCAGGCTTTGGGAGATGAGGTGAAGCGTCTGCCTCTCCGCTTCCACCCGGAGAACCCCTACAATAAGCCTATCTTTGGGGATTGCACAGAGAAGACTGGTGTCCTGCTCTCCATAACCGTGAGACGCCACAAAAAGGATAAGCAACGACCACCTGAATACTTTGTACGTGTTCTGGGTCACTGCAGCAGGAGCTTCACATTCGAAAGTGAGTTCTGAAATGTCTTCACGCGCGGAAACTAACTTATAGTCACGATTTTAGCCCTCTGCGACTTTCAATATTTACCCCTTTGGAGGACGCCAAAGAGCGACAATGCCAACGCTGCTGCGGAACTCACGTACGCGTTGGACACTCTGAAGCCCATTGACTCCGCCGACCTGGATTTCTTCAAGTAAGCATTATAAGCTTGGGCAGCAGCATTCATTAGCTTTTTTATTATAGACGTAAGCACCCCCAAGTCCTGGCCCTACCCGAACTATTTACCCACGTGGACGTGGTCTACTCCGGAACCTACCGCTTGGATGGGGCCGAAGATGGCCAGCAGGATGTACTGGGCGTGCTGACCAAGTCTACCTACGACAACCAAGACGTTATATCGTTTAATATGGTTGATGTCTTTCCCACGCAACCGGATGCCCAGAATCTTAAACGCCTCAAAATAAAATATGTGTCCGATGATCAGTTTGCTAGCATTAAGAAACTTTTCGATGAGTGTCCGATTTGGACCCGGATTGCTCTGCAATACGAGTCTGGATTAACCAACGACAAGCTCAAGTGCATCATACCTCTGCTGGCTTACTACTTCAGCAATGGTCCGTGGAGAAGCTTGTATGTGCGCTTTGGCTATGATCCAAGGAGGGATTTCCATAGTCGCTACTATCAGACTTTCGATTTCCGCCTTCGCTTTAGCACCGGTCTCTCCGAGTTCGTCTACTCCAAGAAATTTATGAGGCAACGAAAGGCAGCCAATGTGTCGTCAACGCCCTCCGAAGAACGGGTTTCTGACTTGGTTCAGGACATTGACTATCCCTACTTCGATGAACATAAGTTGCCTCGGTCCAGGCAGTGCATGTTGCGATACATCGACGTTCGGATGCAGAAGATCCAGGAAATGCTGGAGAAAATCCCAACCCCGCTAACTGGAGCCGTGTGCAACGAACGGACAGGATGGCTGCCACCCGGATTTGATGCCCAGGTGCGCCAAATCGTTTGTGCCTCTATTAGCGAGATTCTACGCAATCACTACCGGAAAGAGAATGTCGAGGCCGAGGTAGAGGCTGTTCCCCCGGCCGACGATGAAGACGAAGATGAGGCCGACGATGAAGAAACGCAAGAGGAGGATATGGAAGTTGACGATTCCCGAACATTAAGCCAGTCCGAAAATGATATCGAACAACTAATAGAAACCATAACAAGTTGAAATTAACTGAAAAGGCTGTTTCTAAAGCATCTAAAATATATTTTATCTAGCATTTAAATACAAAATATATGAATTTTAAGTAATAAGCGTAGGCGCAGCCTTTATTTTTTGAATAGTTATACAGATAAGTGTATTAAATTTCTTTTAAGAGCAGAAGCTGCAAATGTTTAGTTGTTTTTTTTGTGTTCGGCTGGATTAAATGCTGGCTGACGGTCTAGATAAGCTTCGCTTAAGGCTTGCATCTGTCGAGGAAGCGAGGGTACAGGCATACTTCGCGGATGTGGTACCGGTTGAGCAGCCAGCAAAGCAAGCGCTCCAGACCCAAACCGTATCCGCCATGCGGCAGAGTGCCGTAGATACGCTGGTCTGTGTACCAGTAGTATGGCTTGGGATCAATGCCCTCACGTTCGTAGCCCTTGAGAAGCTCCTCGCTGTCGTGAATCCTCATGGATCCACCCACGATCTCGCCCACATTTGGCAACAAGACATCCACGCTCTCGGTCAGTCGCGAATCGTCCTTGCAGCGCGACATGTAGAACGATTTGATCTCCGCCGGAAAGCGGCACAACATAATCGGTTCGTTAATGGTGTCCGTCATCTTCCGCTCCGGAGCTTCGGGGATGTCCTCCCCAAATTCATAAAAGCTACCGTCGTCCTTGGTCACGTTGTTATCCTTGAGCCATTTGATGGCATCCACGTAGCTCATGCGGCGGAATGGCCTCTTTGGCGCCTGGAAGTCCGGGTTGAGTTCCTTGACCAAATATCCCCAAGGAGACTTAAGCACGCGATCCACAACATCGCAGACCAAATCCTCCAGACGGTCTAGCAGATCCTCGAAGGTAATGAAGGGGCACTCGGCCTCGACGTGCGTATACTCGGCCAAGTGGCGGCGAGTACGACTCTGTTCCGCGCGGTAACTCTGGGAAATGCAGAACACATCGCCCAAAGCGGGCAGACAAGTCTCCAGATAGAGCTGTGAACTCTGTGTGAGGTAGGCCTCTTCCCCGAAGTAATTTAGCTTGAAGAGAGTGGAACCACCCTCGACCTGGGTCTGTACTAGCGTGGGAGGGGTCACCTCGTTGTAGCCACGCTCCTCGTAATGAGCCCGGAAAGCCTGAGCCACCACGGAACGCATTTTGAGAACTTTGGAGGTGTTCTCGCCACGGATCATGATGTGCCTGTTATCCAGCTGGACATCTGGTTGGGCCTCCTCGTTGAGAATGGCATCGGCGCCGCCTGGCGGAGCCAATCCGATCAACTCCCAATAGTCCACGTTGAGTTCGTGGCCTCCAGGGGCGGACTTTCCTTCCGGCACCAACTTCAGGGTCCCAAACAAGGCCACAGTGCTCTCCGTGCTGAGAGTCAGGGCATCGTAGGTCTGGCAGAGCTGGTCGTTCAGCACACACTGGAGGAATCCAGTGCCATCCCGCAGGGTGATGAAGATCAGAGACTTTCCTTGACGCCTCAGTCGGTGCACCCAGCCGAAGATCTTGACACGGGATCCACGGTTGGCGGTGCCCTCGAGAATACGGATCTTGCGAGCAACTGGCCAGCTGGGATCTTCCACGAGCTTAATCTTGCGAGCCTCCTCCAGGTTCTGTTGACGCTTCTCCGCGTCTTCCGCCTCGCGCTGCTGCTTCTCCGCGTTCTTGTGCGACTCGCGCACAAATAGCTTCTGGATCTTCTTTAGCTGGGACTTGGCTGCCGGCTCGTAGGGCTCCGTGGCATTCGGATCCTTGCTGTCCACGTAGATGGTGGGGAAGGGCTCCTTGCCAGCGTGACGCATCGCCTGCAAGATGGTCTTGTAGGGCTTGGCCTCGCTTCCGTCTCCCGACTCATCGTTGCCCTTTTTATCGGAGGTGAAGATAGCACCTGCACATGGTTCAATATTGCACATTATATACATTATATATATATATGTATTTGGAGATCAATATTTTTGACTGACAACGTGGACGGAAAGCCGGTCTCTTTTTGCGTCAGAAAATGTTACTTACCCAAGGTTAACTCTGCCAACTGGTCAGCGGGCATCTTGTTTGCTTGATGACTAACTATTTAAAGGAATACTCCACGAAATCTGGCCTTAAATGCACAATAATTGCATCAGCTTCGAAAAGGTGCTTTAGAGACAAAAGTTCCTACCTCTGTCCATGTGGCTCTTTTGGTCACACTATTGCCATACAATAGCGCCATCTGTGGGAAAAACAGTGCTTTCCGCCACACCTTTTCAACACTAAAAATCGGTCTAAAAGAAAACATAAACAAAGTAGAAAACAAGAAAATGCCACAGGAAAATAGGTGAGTTCGCCAAAACCCATGGTCCATAGGTGACTAAAAATATGTATTTGAAAAAACTAGCAAAGTTAAGGTGATGCCCAAGGCGGTGATCTGCCAAGAAAGCAACCTACACGGTGACATCACCTTCTCCTCCGGCTGTGTGGTTCATCCGAGTGCCACAGTAATCGCCGAGGCAGGCCCCATTATTATTGGCGAAAACTGCATTGTGGAGGAGTATGCGACCATAGCGCATCGTCTGGCACCGGGCGCAGCTTGGGACGACACCAATATCCTGAGCATTGGCACCCACAACGTCTTCGAGGTCGGCTGCAATGTGGAAGCAGCGCGTATTGGCGACAAGAACGTCTTCGAAAGCAAGTGCTTTGTGGGCAAAGGCATCACCGTTTCCAATGGCTGTGTGGTTGGAGCTGGCATCAAGATGCTCACGCCTCAGGTGCTGCCGGAGAACACCATTGTCTACGGAGAGCAAGCCTTGCAGCGCGAGGCCATTGACAAACAGGGATCTCAGACCCTGCAAATCGACTTCCTGCGCAAGGTCCTGCCAAACTATCACCTTTTGCGGAAACCCAACTACGATCCCAAAAAGGCCCGCAGCGTTGTCTAATTATTATGTATTTTCCACCTTCATGGCATTAAAGTTATTCATTTCCTTCTCAAACGTGACTATTGTGTGGTCGCAGAGCGCCTCCAAGTCTTCCAGTCCTCTTTTCAGAATGTCGACGGCTCTGTCTCTGTGGGATTGTATGCGGAAGTGGAGCTTCTGTTCCGTGGGATGCGGGATGGTGTAGCCACAGAAATCAACCTCCGGGTAGCGCGATATGATGGTCTTTAAGGCATTTCCCAGTGTGTGGCCTTCATTCATAAACACAAAAGTGCGTGAGCCCTCGCCGTTTTTCTCATCGCCCGACAGCTATAAAGAACTTTTAATACCATGTTTTTAAAAATATTTACTCCACTCTTACCTCTGCTAAGGCACCCATTTTATTTTATTTATTAAAATCCTGTTTGTTTACAAGAAACAACGTGCTTGGTATGGACAAGTTCAAAACAAAGTCGTTTTTTAACACTTAAAATACCAAATGCAACTTATTCGATTCGACTTACTTCTAGGTGGGAATTTTAAAGAAAAAATGGTCTATATTATATTTTCTTATTTAAAATTAAAAATAAGTTCATAAACGTTTAATAAAATATATATTCTGAAATATCATAGAATAAATTTCGAATAGGACAAGTATCGATATAAGTATCGATTACTTGGCCGGGAGTTTGAAGTGTGACCATTAGGCCGGAGCGTTGTAGAATCTGCGATTTCGGCACTTCTCCGTGTGTATTGTTTGTTAATTCGCTTAGCCGCCAAATCGGGCCGCAAAACGTGTAGTGATTTAATTTTTCGTTTTCCGTAGCGTAGGCCAAAAGAAGTGTCGCAAAGAGCAGTATTAGCATAATTGCATCGCTGCCTCAGCTTGCGCTTTTGTGTGTCGTCGTGTTTGTTTGAAAGCATCGGCAAAAGTCTTATACAGCAGAAAAGGCGGCAAAAAAGAGACGCAGGGCGAAGACGAAGCGGCAACAAAAAAATTGCAACGGCAAACATAATTATTTTGCAATGCATTGAACGTGAAGCGTCGCGTTGCTCCAAAAACACCGACAGCACCGAAACGCATACAACGACCAAACGGCAGTCTTTTTTTGCAACGTTTTTTGCAACACGGGCATCAAGCCCGGGAACAGGAATAAACTGCAATACAGGTTTGTTTAATGCACAACGTGCTTATTAATAACACCCATATAAATACGCTATATTGAACACTCGCCGGGGTGTCATTTCAATTTTTTTGGCCATGACAACCACGCCCCCCTGCCCCCACTCAGATCCCAAATTATGCAAATTCATGCAGCCAGGTCTTTGCAAGCGCACACACAGGCGCAAAAAGGCAGTCGTCGTCGGCGGCGGCGTCGCTGTCGGCGCAGGCGAAGGCGGAAGTCAAAAGACCAGGTACCAGTTTTGGGCCTTAGCTTACTTAGGCATTAGCTTCGGTGTTCTGCTGCTTTTGTTGTCGCCAACAATTCGATAAAACATGGTTTGATAAATAAATATGTAATTGTAGAAATACAATTGGCACAGTAATTATTGGTCTTGACTTTTGGAGTGGAATCTTCCCAGTAGATTTTTTATCAATTAGATGAAAGGGAATCTTGGTAACACTTTCTTGCAAAATCATAGCGAGTCTCCACTGTGCGCCGGCTCCACTGGTTTCTAAGCCATGCCATATCCCAATCCGAATCCCACCTCCCGTCGTCCTGGCTCCTTTGCACTCATTTGTTTGGTGGTGGCTCACTCACATTTGTTGTTTGGTGGTGACTAATGCCGCAGCATGTTCCGTTATCTCATGCGTTCCCCCTCCGAGCGCCCACGCCGAAAGCTTGTGTTGTAATAATCTGCATGTGTGCTTGTCTCACGTTTCGCTTGGCGCCATGCGTTCCCCCCAATTTGCAGTTGTTGCAATTTGGTCTAGGCTCTGTTTCGTTCCCATTTTGTTTCCCCCAATACACTGGGTGCCCTTTTTTCATTGTTGTTCTTGTTATTGTTGTCTTACATGGGCTGCTGCTGCAAGTCTGTAAATATGTTTGAATGCTTCCCTGCCTGCCGGCGTTTGTCTGGCTGGCTGGCAGGCAATATACTCCATACAATGCATATGTATGTACGAGTATGAGAGCTGGCGAGTGCAGCTGCTCTTGTTGTGCTCTCCTGGTCGAAAAAAAGGGGTATGTACCTCTCTGCGACCGACTCCCGACTCCCTATCTAGACTCTCTCCTGGGCTGGCTCTATTCTTATTGTTGGCACTTTTTTTGAGTCTTTTTTTGTGCAATTATTTGGCTTTGTAGTGGTTACAACAAAGGAACTGCATTTAAGCGTCACGATCGCCGCAAAAAGAAGTGCGAAATGGTTCTGGGAATATGATATAGTGCCTTCTCGTTTGGCCCGTGCAAATAAACACACAAACCTACCCGGTTACGGGCATTGCGGAAATATTCCGATACCGACATGTACATTATATGGCAAAAAAAAAAGAACTCCACTAGCATTTACTTGCGAAACTGATTCGTAAACAATTTCCGCACTCGAGTGTAATATGTAAACCGTAAACTGGAGTCGAGTTGTCCCTGGAGTGGAGTTTCTTTCACCTTGGCTATGAATATTGCACAGTGGAGTACTTCCTAAAAAATTGCGAATGGGTTGCGAGTAAAAAATGAGAATTTTCTACTAAATTATTCAATAAATTATTTTCAAATGTAATTTGTTGACTTTGTGGGGTGTCCACTGTACAGTTTATTTTCAAGGATGCTGCAGACATCGAAAGCCACACAAACTAAATAAAATAAAATACTCAGACAGCTGTGGTGGTAATTGAGGGGGAAACAGGAGGGGGGGATCCGGGTTCACCAGCAGACAAAAGACGAAATGGCAATGGCACAAGGCGAAGATGGAGAACAGAGAACGCAGAGCAGAGAACGGACAGCAGACAGAAACACGGACACGACAACGTGCCAGGCCAACATCCTGTGCAGCGAATAAAACAGGAGACAGAGAGCCCCATAAAGCAGGAAGGAGAAGGAGCTTGGGGGAACCTGGCGTGGGGGATGGCGGATGGAGGGCGGGCGCAAAAACCTGTCATCTACCGCCGGCTGCATTCGATACGGACCAAGGGGTGGGGAGGGTAGGGCAGGGGAAGGATGGAGTTGCAAGCATTTTTAGAATTCCCAAAATCAACATAAAAAACCAGACAACTAAGAAGAGCAACTCCGAAGCGAAGGAAGCTGGCTGAGCTCTCGGCAGCGCCTGTCCCTTCTCGCTTCCACTTCCATTTCCTTTCTTTATATCTCGCTCCATCTCCCTCTGTGCGTGATCGCAGCCCAGACGCAGCAGCAGCGAAGCCGGCTGAGGCAAAAGCAAAAAACAAACAAATCCAAAAAGTCCAAAATCCACACACAAACATTTTGCATTTTTAATTTGCTTTTAACTCAAATATCCTGGCTTATACGATCTAAGAATGATAGTTAGAGGAGCATTTTAATCGAGCCTAAAGCTTTACTTTCTTACAGAATTTTTTTCCATTTTGAGTTCTTTAATTTTCACTCAACTCTTCGGTTGAGGAGCTTTGCATAATACGCTTTAGAGCAGCCGTAAAAATGTGTCCAATGCCGTCTGTTGCCATCGCACATATTGCTGATGGAAATTGCTGTTCCTTTTTTTGTTTGTGGTGGTTGATGTGAGGTCTCAAAGGACTCACGGACTCACATACATCCCCAGCGTGTCCTGTTCCTAGTTTCATTTCACTTTTTTTTTCGCTTTCTTACTTCCTACTTCCTTTTATTGTTGAACTTTACAGCTGCCGCTTTTATTATATTTTATTTCACTTTTTCACGTATTTTTGGCAAGGGGTAGTTGGTCCTTGGTCCTTGGTCCTTGGTCGCTGCCTTCGCTGGCTTCTCTGCCACTGCTCTGCCAGCAGAACATATAGAATTTGGAATGCGTCTGGCTTTGATCCCTTGCCGAGGGGGTGCGGCTTCTGTCTGGCCACCCTCTCGGCGGCAGCATTAGGGAAAGTGTCTTGCAAATAAATAAATAGTCATGTCAGCCATATTATTAATGCCCAGGAAGAGGAGGGAATAAAGGACGTCAGGAAGGTAGAACAAGGTCTGCGTTCACAAAGGGGTGGGGGTGGATGGGTGTAGAGGGGGTGGCTGGGTGTACAGGGGGTTTTGCTAATCAACCCTCTTTTGGTTTGTCGCCAAAGAAAAAGGAAACTCATCTTACCATGAAATTTTGGCGAAATGTAAAATATTTACTACTATTGACTACTATTTCTACTACTACTACTATTTCTACTACAAATACTACTATTTCTACTACTACTTCTACTAGTAGAATCCTTTAACCTTTATAGAAGAGAAACTATTAGCTAATTGGTAGACCACTTCCAGCGTCATCTTAACGCGCATTTCAAACATTTTTTCCAACAAAAGGTAATCCCCCCTCCTGCCTGCCTGCCTGCATTCAATCAGAATCGAATCGAGAACAATTGGAGCGGGCGTTCACTGTACGGTGTACGGTGTACGGTGTACGGTTTACGGTTTATATATATTCAACTACGCATTGCTGTCTGTTGGCGTCGGGGTCAACGAACTTTCGGGCCAGCCCCCAGCATCAGTGTGGATGCGTGCGAGAGTATTGGTGAGTGCGAAAAGTGAACGATTTTCCAGCAAAAACTCCCTTTCAAAAACGGCGGATGGCGGACGGCGGACTCTGGCCTGGCATGTTCTACGCATTTTTGTGCATTGACCCCAGACAGACGGAAGCCCGGCACACCCCCAAGCCACCCGCTCGCCACCCTCTCACACTTTTCCACCCCCCTCACATATGTATGTTTGTGTAGTACAATGGCAACCCTCGCTGATTTGATTTTCATATGTTAAATGGAGGGAGGAAAGGGATGGGATGACTACCTCCCTGCCTCCTGCTCTCTCGTTAGACACCTTTATCGGTGCTTTTTTATGAATTTTTCTATATTATTTTTTACGATGTTTTATGCATTAAAATATTCAAGCAGCAACAGGGGAGGCAAAAAATAAATCAAAATTACAAAAAAAAAAAATGGATTCAATATCAAAATACAATTTAAAATGATGAATGATTGGGAATATTTCGTTTTTAAAAAACCCAAATCAGTTGAAATTTTCAACTTAAAAAACCGAGATTTATTATTATTTTTAAAATATATATTAATTATTTTCTGTGTATTTACATTTAGCATCTTTGATTACAAGTTTATGAGGTAATAAAGTCGGGAAGCGACTTAAATTGCAGCCTCCAAAGGGGGGGCGGACCCTTCCTCCAGCTTTGTTTTAGTGCTATTTTACCGTTAAGGGGGAGGGGGTTTATTTTACTGTTTTATTGCCTTCCCCCATTCCCGCCCGCGACTTTTGGATACTTTTTGGGTGTGGTTCCGGTTCCTGTGAACAGATTGATAGACAACCAGTTCCAGGTTCCAGGTTCCTGAGTTCCTGCAACTATTCTGCCTTTTATTGTTTTGTTTCTCCTTTTAGGTCCTTGTTCTGTCCGTGAAATTTACCGAACAACGTTATTAAAGGTCATTTACTTTTGTTAACCGTTACAGGGTAGTTTTTTGTGTGTAGTTTCAGGTTCGAGCTCAGGTTTGTGTCCTGCCGTTCTGCCTGTGTCCTGCCTCATGAATATGCGAAAATTGAACGCATGCAAATGGGAAAATGTCCCAAGAAAACTGTCTTGTAAATGAATCTTTATGGGTCTCGTGAAGAGGGTTGTAAATGGCACGGATACGGATACCGGGATAGGGGTTAGAGGTTAGGGGATTGTATTCGTGGGAATTTTGTAGAAACTTTTGTTTCCAAAATAGCTTCGGGATGGGTCGAGGTACGAGCTGAGTTTCCGTTTTGCATGAACAGGTTGGCCTTTGTTATTAAGTTAGATTCCATTATCATAATAGGTCTGCAGGGATCTTTTTAGTTTTGTTTGGGATATATAGTCGTGGAGCAGGAAGGGGTAACAGCAACGGCAAGGGGGCTATCTCAGCAACAATCTTTTTAGAGAATTTCGTACCCCTCCAAGCTCCATTTGTTTGATTTTCTTGGAATATTAACCAAAGCATGTGTTTTTTTGTCTCATTTATTTCTTGTTTCTGTGTTTTCCAAAAAAAAAAAAGTAGAGCTCCAAGTTTTGGAAGTACAGTAAAAATTCATTAAAGTGGAAATATGAAAAACATATTATTTGAAAGTCGTAAAAATATTTAATTTTGTTTATGGTAAGGATATTATCCTTTATATGGATTCTTTTCGGGTTGAATATATATCTCTTTCCTGCTCCCCCCCCCCGAACTTAATTTGCAGCCTTGAGTTTCTCATTCTTCTTGCACTTGGCAGGCGCTCTTGTTTCTTTCTTTCCATTTCTGGGAGGGGGAAGAGGTGTTGGGGCTTCTCTGCACAAAAAGATTCACACGCTGCCTGCATTTGGCGTTTGGCGTTTGCTTTTGCCTTTGACTTTGTTTGGTTTTTGGTTTATGTGTTCACAGACCAGACGACAAGACAGCTGTTAAAGCAAATTAATTTAACAACAACAACAATACAAGTCAGAAGAAACAGAGCGAAGAAAAAGAACAACACCAGAAGAAAAAAAAAACATACTCCGACTTATATTGAAACATTGTAGGAAGGAATAAAGAAATCGGAACAGAATCAATCTAAAACAGATAAAACATTTGGCATTTTTGGCAATCTATTATTTTTTTTTCTATAATCTATTTGAAAATAATTTCCGATCGACCACTGTAAGTCACAATCAATTCCATCTGTGGCTTTTGTTTAGGCTTTGTAGTTGTTGTTTAGAAATAGAAATGATTTCACAATGTACTTTGGCGACCGGATTGGAGCTTCAGATGACCGACGTTCCTCTCGACGGACAAAATAAAAACAAAAAAGAAGAATAACGAAATAATAAATAAATAAAAATAATAAAAGTAAGGAATATCAACGAAAAAAAACAGAAAAACACGTTTTTTCAGACTCGGTTTTTGCTGATTTCTTATTAGATATTCTTGCTGCCTGGCTCTGGTCTCCCATCTGGCCGTCTCTGTCTCGCCAAAGGCCTTATTATTTATTCTTTCGCTGGCCCGCAACTCGTGGCTCTTGGTTTATGGTGATTCAGCTCAAAACGAGAAGTGAATAAGAGCCCCCCGTGCACCCCACCTGTCGCTCCCCATGCCACCTAAACGACGGCAGAGCAGTAGGCGTCGGCAGTACAACCAAAAACACTGTGAATATTACATTATTTTCCTGCAATTATTGGACTTTAAGTCGGGTTTGTCTGGAGCAAAGCCTAGCCTTGATTTCTTTCAGTGTAATTCATTTTGCATTTCATTTCTGTGTTCGTTGGTTGTAAAATGTCAGTGTTAAATAATATTGTGTGTATTAAACCAGAAAAACGTAAGCAAATTTACCGTTGTAGGTTGTGAGTAACCGATAGATTCCCCCAAAAGAGCAAGAGAGAAAGATACAAAAGCTTGTATCTTGTATTTAAGCTTAAAGGAAACTGCATTTGAATGACTAGCAGGGGGTGGAGTGGGGAGGCACCCTCGTGCGTGTAAGAGTGAGTGACTGATTGATGGCCAAAAAGGCAGCAGAAGCAACAACAACAGCAGCAAGCAGAGCTTAGAGTGAGTAATAGAGAGGGGAGAGCCTGAAAACAAGCTTAAAACTTTGTTGCTGCTTTTGTGGCTGCTGTTTGTGGGTTCTGTTTCAGCTTCTTCTTCTTCTTCCTCTTTAATGAAGGTCAATGTTCGTACGCCAACGCCAACGCCGCCGTCGACGTTCTTCTCCGATTCTGCTTCTTTTTCTTTCAACCGCCTTTGTTGATGTTGTTTGATGATTGCCCATTGTTGTTGTTCTTGTTCTTGTTGTTGTTGTTGTTGTATACAGCTACATCTGATTACACTCGTAAAAATATTAAGGCGGAACAATCGTAAAATCAAACACTCACAAATCAACTCAACTCACACCCCAATAAACCCGGTTTTAAATGATATATTAAGTAACATTTACTTTTTTAATCAGCTTTGAAAGTCTGAGACTTTTCCTGTTTCTATTCTTGAAAGAAAAGCATAATTTTTATAAACTTGGTTAATGATATTTGATGCAGGCGTGGCCCTCTTTGGTAGTTCCCTTCTCCCCTTCTCTCTAATTATTACCATCTCCTCTTTCAACTCAGACAATTCAAATAATTATGAAATAATTAAATTGTATCAATTTTGAGCTTCATGCCTTCTGCTATGCTGCACCCCTCCTCGGTTGGGCTTGGTCGGTAATCGTGTGGAACCTTTGACCCTACTCTCGAACCCTCTGATTGCCCTCAAAGTACTTCTCCCCCGAGACGGGCCTATATGCGTCAAAAAGTTCTTTGGGGAAATTAGTGGGGAATAACCCATTCGAGTCGAGTCGGAGTCCGAGTCCGAGAAAACGACTCAATGCCCCTGAGGGAAAGAGAGGTCGCGATTGCCAAGCTCGGTTCAAAGAACTTCCCACATCTGATTAAAGAAATAATCAAAGGGGGAGTGTGCGAAATGAAAGGGGAGTGGAGACTTTAAAATCGACTCAAAAGTGCCATTTCCGTTGGACCAAAAACCCTAAAAATGCCTCAAATACGAGCCTAAAAAATTAATTAAATAAATAAAAGTAGATTTAATCGTTTTTTATTAAATGAACTCAAATTCTTTGGCCTCTTTTATGACCTGATTGTGTGGGTGTAATAATTTGGCGCATCTAATATCGCAATTTGTGGTGTGTGTGTTTTGTGTAAAGGAGTCGACGTCGTGTATCTGTATCTCACGGGCAATTATGAACGTTGACCTTCCGCCGAAAAAGTTTCCACTGCCCAGAACCCACAAAAAGGTGAAAGAACACGAGCACACACTCACGCACCGCAGACCCCCAGAATTAAAGGTAACAAAGACATTAGGAGGGGTGGTGGAGAACCTAATGACAGCTGGGGGAACCGACAGCCAAGAAATGCTCCAAAAGAACAAAAAGTTTTCAAAAGCAATAAGCAAAAGCGGCAAAAGGAGAGCCCGCTCTGTCGAGTGCAAAACAAAGCGAATTTTTGGCCAAAAGCAGACACAAAAGACACTCCGCCGGAATATATATACTATATACTATATATATATACTTATCCTCTGGTGTGAGTGTGTACTATAACCTGGCGCTGACTTTGGCTCTTTTTGAAAGTTGAAATGCTCGCCTAGGTAGAGCCAATAAACGAGTTTGAAACAAAAGAACAGAAACAGAAACAGACGCTTAGCTAACCTATCTACCCGAGTACAGCCTGTCCCCCCCTTTAGCCCGATCCTCCACCCACCGCGGCGTGCAAAGATCGCGAACTGAACTGTGGGCGCAGAGCAGCAACGAAACGACATGGTAACTGGAACAGTGGCTTTGAGTGGCATTGAACTGGGAACTGAGAATCGAGGAGAAAAAAACCCGATTTTGAGGAATACTGCAGGTCAGGGAATATGTATCTGAAAGATACTTTCGTACCTCTATGAAGGTGAAACCCCCTCCTCCTCCTCCTCCTGCTGATAAATTGCCCAAAAAAGTGACACTTAAAGCCGGTCATAATTAAGAGCCTTCATCAATTACTCCACCGCTCGTTCCCCACCGCAATGACAAAGCTCTTAAATGTGGCATCAACCACCCACCCATCACCTGATTTTAGGTCTCCTCCCCCGCACACAATTCCCGCTGCGAAGCTTCCTTTTTTGTGTGTAGTTGCATAATTAACGTAAAGTGTTTCAGAGAGCAAACAGGACGAGAGAAAAAAGGAGGAGATCGGAAGGACATGTTGGATATAATGCGTGTACTTAAAAGCTTTTATACCCTCGCAAGTGGTTTCATTATCCTGGCAACAAGTTGCGTGCCAATAAAAGACATTTTATTGCCATTCCGAGACTTTCCAGATTAATAATTTAATATTTTTATTTATTTTTCAGGCGAATTCCTCACATCAATAATCTGGACAATTAAGGGGTACGTTTAATTATCTAATAATTAAAGGTTATAAAAAGAGAATCTTATAAAAAAAGAAGAAGAAGAATTCTTACCAATAAAAAAAACACGAAAATCTGCCTCATCACTATGAATATTTTTTTTAGGGTATTTTCTCGATTTGGGTTTTGGTTTTGTTGGTTTTCCAAAGATTGTATTTCCACATAGATAATAAATCTAACTGGAGACCTTCCCCATGCTGCTCCATGCTGCGTGTCCTTCGGACTAGAAACCCAATACCTGCCAGCATGTTCAGGAGGACCAATGTTGAGGAGGCGTGAGGAGACATCGGCTTATTCATCATATCTCACGTACACGTCCGATGTCTGGAGTAGCTCTTGGTCTCCTGATTTATATGCCATGCGGGTTCCCATCAGAGACAGGGAGAGAAAGAGATGGGTAGATGGGTAGACCTCACATACCGAATGCGAAACATGTGCTAATGCTGTTATTATTATTATTGTTTTTCTTTCTCTTTCGTTCGCTGTAATGCAACTTCCGGTCGAAACACAGGACATCTATCAAAAGAATTCCTGATGGAATCCAGAATTTTATTTTGATTTTTATTTTTATTTTATTTTATATTTTATTCTTCTCTCGCTGAGCTAAGCAACAAGTTAATGTATTTTTTTTTTTTTTTTGGCTATTCATGGTCCGCAGGTCGCCGGTTAGTTGGTTTATTGACATCGGCGTTCTGCCAACGTCAACGTCGCTGCTTGGCGTCTCTGCCGCTGCCTGCGCCAACTCCATCGTTAGCCGCCACACACTTTTTTCAAGTTCGTGAATTTTTTAGCCGTTCGTTGACTTCTAGCGTTGTTGTTGTTGTTGTTGTTTTTCTATGTCTATGTTAACGTTTTATTTATTATTTCCAAACTAATGTCATTTTGTGTCTTTCTTCTCGTCTCCGTTTCATCACTCACTTCTGGCTAAAACCTTGCCCTGCCTTTGCCTTTTCGCAACATTTTGACCAAACCGTGAACTTTCCAAGAACTTGCCACAGAATGAAGCCCCAATGGGGGAACCTCAGAGGAACAAAAAAGCTGAAAGCTGAAGTTCGTATTTCAACGAGTTGATTGAAATTTCCTGGCTGTGGATGAGGGGGCGGCTTCTCCGCTTATTAGTTTAATGCGAATTATGAGGTCAGTGCAGAAACTCTCAGCGGGAAGACACCTCAAGACACGAGAAAGACAGACTGCAAAGAAGAGGGTTCAATAAAGTGCCCTCATTAGCTTTAATGTAAGGAGATATGGTGGGCGTTGAAAACCGAGAACGATCCCGCCATATGCGGGCCAAAGCGGCTAAAATTACGTTTTTTTTTCCATTCCACCCAAAAAAAAAAAGACTAAAAAAGTGTAAATAGTTGAAAAAAAATGTCAAAACATTATTCGCCTTTTTCCGTGTCTACTTCATATTCTTATTTCTGTTGCCAACTCGAATTAAGAAATCCAACAAAAATAATCAGTATCATGTAGCTACCGTCTAAAAAAAAAAACATTAACTGGTTTTCTTTTACAAAAATAAATTACTTCCGCATTATGGAAAATGATATTGAACGTTTTTTTAGATCAATCGGAGCTAACAAGGACTCAAATATTATAGAAAAAGTCGGAAATTTTTTATAATTAAAAAAAAGTATAGTAGTAGATAGTAGTAAAAAGTAGTAGATAGTAGTAAAAAGTAGTAGATGGTAGTAAATAGTAGTAGATGGTAGTAGATAGTAGTAAAAAGTAGTAGCTAGTAAGAGATAGTAGTAAAAGATTTTTAATAATTTCCAATTCTTTGTTTTTTTTTTTCACTCACACTCACACTCAAAATAGAGTTCCATAACGACTCGTGTTCCGGAACTAAAAGCTGGAACTAACTGTTTATACGAATAACACTAATGCCCAGATCCATTAATGACATAAGAAATTCTGACAAATGTGACCAGAGATGAAGATGGAGAGAGATGGAGACATGCAGTTAGAGCCACTTCCTGCTTGAAAGAGAGGCTCGCTCTCTTTTCGTCGTTCACCTGGCGTTATCGAGAGAGAGCGAGTGAGAGGGCGACAGCTGCAGCTCCTGCTGCTAATTTCCGGTTTCAAGTGTCACATTTTTTTCCAGCCCAGAGTCTTTCCCGACAAAATTATTGAAAGAGCCATAACAAATATGTGTGTTCCCATTGTTGTCGTTGTTGTTGTTGTTGTTGTAGTTTTATGGTTTTATGGGTTGGGCTTCCCCCCCTCCTGATCAACCGATCATCAAGGGAAACATCTGGCGGCAGTTGTAGTTGCAAGCGTGTGACAGCTGCTAAAAGGGATCGCTTCCCTCTGTTTCTCTCGCTCTCCCTTTCCCTTTCTGACCCATTGAAATTAGCCGGGTTGGTTTTATTGAAAAGCGCCGGATTGAATTGTCTGTCAATACGGCAATAAAACCGTTGAGGCTAATGTCGATCGGCTAATGGCGGCGACTCGAACTCGAACCTAACCTAATTGTATCAAAATATACATGTCAAGCATCCATAAGATACTTTTAATAAAAAAAGATGTAATATTTTTTTATGGAAAAACCTAATAGGAACGATGATGTAAAGTATGTTTTATTTTTAGCATCGATTTTTACGGCAATTCGATTGTTTTTTTAAGGCCCCAGCTTGTTAGTTAAATAACTTTAATAAAAAAAGCAATTAAATCTGTGTTTTAGCCATGTTTTCATGTTTATTTATTAGACATGTTGAGCATTAAAAATGGTAATTAAATTATGTTAGTCACCAGTCTTAGAGAAGAAGAAGTCTGCCTGTATTTTTTTCGCAAAACTACAATTATATTTCAAGACTGGGCGTAATTGTGTTTTTGTACTCAATTTTTTTGAGTTTTTTCTGTCTCTTGCGGCTGTATCTTTTTGCTACTTTAAGCACGTCGTTCGTCAGAGGAGCAGAGTCGAAGGTTCATGAACCGCCGGCAAGGACACACAACGACGACCGCGACTGTATTTGTGGATTTATTGAACGGAGATATCGATCACGTTCGGAGTCTGAAAAAAAAATGGAACAGATACTTTTTTTTGTATTCGCTTCCTCAAAGATACATTCCAAAAAAAGACTCAAACCCGTAGATTCTTTGGTTTTAGGTTAGTTTTTAATATCTGCAGGTGTCGTATATTCTTCTCTATCTTTTTTTTTTAAGGAGCTTTTTGACCATTTACCTTTTATGGCTGGGAAAAAAATACTATTGGCTAGAGGGACGGGAAGAAGGGGCATGAATCACGCAGCAGCTTCACAATTGGCGAACAAGAAATCACTGACCTTGACTTTAAACAAAGTTTAAGGCCCTTTGTAGCCGCCAGTATGTGTGTATTTATATACAAGCATATGTATATACGCGTATACATACTCGAACAGGCAGCAGCATAATTATAGAGCCAAGCAGCGTGCGCTGCTGCGCGTTTCTAGACTGGTTTATTCTGCGGACGCCGACAGCGCAGCCAGCTGCTACGTCAACTGCGACTGAGGAGCGCTGGCTTGCGGTTGCCATTCCACTTTGTTCTTTTGAGCCTTTGTCGATCTCAGTCCAAAACGTTGGAAACGCACATGACGCAAGCGCGCAGACTTTTACATTCCCATTCCCACTCATTTGCTCTTTCTCCTCTCTCTCTCTGGCTTTTCTTTGGTCTTTCTTTTTCCTATTGCATCAGCAGAACCCGAAGCTGAAGAATGGCCACAAATTGTAATCTAGTCAGTCGCAGAGTTGGTAATGGCCATAAACAGCTAAACTGGCTTACACTCATGTACAACAAATTCTAGACCTGATCGTTAGGTCTTCCTTTCTCCAGCGAGTAGAAGAAAAAAAGTTCAGCTTGAGTGGGTTTTCGTTTTGAAAAGATTTTAGAATTTAATTAGAATATTATGTTGTCAAAGAATTTGCAGCGATACCTGTAATTATTGTTTCCAGTTCTGGTTTCCCATTCATATTATGACACCTTCTCCGGAATTTGAATTTATGCAAATTATTCATTTTCAGAAATCACTTATTGCGAAACAGCCCAAAAATAAATGTTAATGATAATCTTTTGACTCACTCGATGGAACCGTTCTATGCATGGGGTTTTCAGAAAAAAAATTCGAGTATATAAAAAAAAAACAACAAACAAACATAAAACAAATAGATTACCCCACGACCAGTGTTATTTTCTGCATTTTCTTCTTGCCAGCCATCCAGCCAGCCAGCCAGCCCTTTTGGGCCCTGTCTGCGGCTCTACATGCTGCTTCCTCCTGCTCTCAATCCTCAATCTCAATGCGGCTGCATCTCACTCCCCCATGCCCATGCACGTACACGTACACGTACACGTACACAGACAGACGGGTACGGTGTACATATAAACAGAGCCCGGAATACTTGGAGTGCACTGCTCCCTCGCGCAATTTATGTACTCCGGTTGTACTTATACATATGTTGGGTGTGTGTATGTGTAGGAGGTTGTCAGAGGTCAGTCTCATCGCTGGCAGCGCAGCCGGCGTTGCCTAGCCATGTTTCGTTCCGCTGGCCCAAACTAGATTCTTTGTCTCTTGTCTCTCCCGCTGTTGGTAACTGGTTGAGTGAGTTTTTTCTTTTATTTTGGACGTTGTCTCGTTTCCAACGTTCCCGGCAACTCGAAAAATTCTTTGCTCTGGCTCTGGTCTCTCGAGTCTGAGTATTGGCATCGTGCAACCGGTTAAAATACCCTGGTCGAAATTGGTTATTTTTTTTGATAAAATAGGTATAATATGGAATATATCTATGCAAATAAAGATGGAAAGGTTATAGGTTTAATGTCTCAAATGTATTATTTATCAAAAATTAATATTGTTATCGTGTTTAGTACATATTTTCATCTCAACTTCTTACCATAAATAATACTCAACAAAATTCCAATTCATCCCACTGTTCCACAGAGAGCAAAGAGCGGAGCAGAAGTTTCACGTATCTCATTTTGTTCCTTCTTGCGTATCTCTCATTCTGCTTGCTTATTAGAGCCTATATGTTTCCTCTTTCGCTTTTTGTATCTCACTCAATTCTTAACACTCGCCGGATAAACAACTAAAAAGCGTTGGCGTTCGCGTTACTTTTCGCCGCGCTCGAGAGAACGAGAACGTTAACAATAGAGTGTGTGTGCGTGTTACTGTGCGGAAAAGCAATAAAAGTATTAATACTAGTGGAATATTAAGTAAATCTAAGTGCAACAAAAACATACACATACTAGCCTATGTACGTATGCTTTGAATTCATTTTAATTCTAAATTGTTTTCAAAAAAGTATCGGAAAGATACAAATTGTTTGGTGTCTGCGATGCAGCTCTTCTTCTTCTCTGACGCGCTAGAGTTCATCAACTTGTTTAGAATCGCGTACGTGAGTGCGTGGCTGTATCTGTATCTGTGTATCTGTGTATCTGTAGCTGTGTATCTGTATCTGTGTGTGTGCGATGATTCTTGGTGTTGTTGCCTTTTCCTGCTCGCCTTTTGCGCCGCTTCTTCTTCTTCTTCGGCTTGTCTACGTCCTCTCTTTTTTTTTTCTGGCAACGCATCACTTGCATTGTTTCTGTTTGTTGTTTTGTTGCAACAAAACATTTCCTTTCCCTCACCCCCCGACCGACCCCGACGGCCGCGAGTTGTTGTTTGCATTAACTTTTTTGATGTTTGAACGCTTTTTGTTATTATTATCTCATTTCTTATTTTCCTGTTGGTAAAAGATACTTTAGAAGATACTTAAAAAGATACAAAAACTATAAAAAATTCTATCTAAAACTTGTATCTTTATCTGGAAATGGAAATATAATTTCAAATAATAAAAAAAATAAGAACTCGAAATGGAAATGGATTTATTTTTATCAGAAAACGGATACAGTCTCGGCAGTAATTGCAAAACCAAACCAGATCTGATAACGATAAATCGGTTTAACAACCTCTCGTGGCCAGTGAGGGGTGCGGCGCGGACTTCCTTCAACTCTCAAAGCGACCTTCCCGACTGTCGAGCCTATTTATTGCGACCCAACTGTTTAAACAGCTCCGCGACTGTTTCTTTGCTTGTTGTTGTTTTTATTATTATTATTATTATTATTGTTGTTATTGTTGTTGTTGTTGTTGTTGCTGCGATGCGGAAGAATAAAACACGAGTTTGTTTTCTTGTTTCTGTGTGTATTTTAAACAGAAATTATTACGGCAATGTTCTTTAAAATTTAATCGCTGGCAGACTGACTGACAGACTGATCGACGTGCGAGCCACGCTTGGGGCTGCTTCTCATTAAAAAAAAAACAACCAAAAAACAAAAAAAAAACTGTGAGTGAGTCGCGTGTGTGTGTGTGTTGGGGCAGTAGCAAAAAAAAAAAAATAATTCCAAAAACGTGTTTAAAATTTGTTCCTACAATATCAACATATCGAATATACTATTCCTATTCCATGTGTCTTGTTTCACGCTCGATTTGGCGGCGCGCAGCGATTGCTGATTAAAAGCTGTCGCCGCTGGCCATTTTTTACTCCAAGCTGATTGTTAGAAATGTCCGGAGGAGGGCAGGAAATGCATATCTAAGATTGTATTTTACGAAAACTATTTCAAAAAGTCTTTAAAAAGGAAAAATCTGGAAAATCTTCAAGAATCTCTGCAAATCTTGTGCATTTCAAAGATTCTCTCTAGCTATGGTACTTCAAAGATACTTTCAAGTATCTCATTCGTTTTGGCTCGAATTGATCCGTTATCGTGTTGAGCCAAGAACAGAATTATGTAAAAATATCACTTCCTGCTCTCGATTTTGTAGAACTCGGTCGGGGTCGCTTCTTCCCGCCAGCTCTTCTTTCTGCTGTACCAATTCCGTGTGTTCTTGGGTTCTGTTTTGTGTTGTGTTTTGAGTGTGTTTTGTTTCGAGTGTGTTTAGAGTATGTTTCCGTTATCAGAGAGCCTCGCCTCGCCTCGCCTCAAGCCACCACGTAATAGATAACGGTTGGGGAACCCAAAATTGGTACATCTCTAATTGAAAATGTTAAAGCAGAGATAGATAAATATTTATCGAAAGTTAACAAACGCAAACGAGGCGGACGAACACGTTCCAGTTGATTGGATGTGCCCCAAAAGATAGCACAAAATTTTTATTAGTGTATTAGTTGACCATCTTAATAGTAAGAATTATCAAAAGATATCCGAATGCTGCCTTCTCTCAAAATATTCCTAGTCCGACACTGTACCTGTACAAGGTTGTCTCGATATTCTTGCTACCAACATTTTGTGGCCAGGACACGCAGCAGACATTTGCCGTCTCCCTTGCACTCCTGCAGAGCCTAGTCGTTTGCCGAGAGGAGAACAGAAGGCCAGAAGGGAGAGAGGGAAGCAGCACGAACCACAGACACTACAAAGCGCAGTAAGAAAGAAAAATGTTGTGCAGAAAAAAAAGAGACAACAAACCAAAAAGAATTCAACAAAAAAAAAACCAAAAACAAGAACTGCAGCGACGCCGTTGACCTGCGGGCCGGGCCAAAACGAGATGAAGCTAGTCGTGGGAGAACGACCCAGGAGAAGGGGGGTGGCAGGGGCAGGGTCAGAGTAGGAAGATACAGCGTCTGGGATCTCGGGGCTGCTGCTAAATTGGATGCTGCTGCTGCTGCCGTTCTTCTTCGCTCATTCTTTCTTTTTTATTTTTTCTTTTCGATTCGCAGCTCCTCTGAAATAATAAAACTCCCTTGTGCTTGCTTTTTCGCTCGTTTTTGTTGCTTTTTTAGCCCATTGTCTTTTTCAATAAAATGCGTCAAGTCAATTTCATTCACCAGCAGCTGCTTTGGGGGTCGCGACGGCTCTGCCTGGCTGACGCTGACGCATCCGACGGCGTTGTCTGGGAATAAAAAAAAAAAAAAAAAAACTGCGGTCGGAGCAATCGTCGCAGAATTCCGCGAATTATGAAGAGGGTTGGGAACATTTCAAGATATTTGACTCAAAAATTGATTAACTGATTTATAGGAAAAGTCTTAGGATTTGAGAGATGTTTCCTCCAATTCAAGGTTTCACTGTACATCAATTTGCATCGTTGCAAGGAATCGAATCGGTCGTGAGGTTGGCGGCGCCTTTGTCTGAGATGAAATCGAGGATGGGATGTCGATTGGAATTGGAATTGGGATCTGGACGGATATTTTATGTTTTTTTTTTTTTTTTTTGTTGTCTCGCTTAGAAGAAGTTGCCGTGTTTTTTGTCGGTTTTTTATGGCTGTTTGTGCAGAGCAGGTAAACGTAGTTGGCTTTGTTCTGTTTTACGGCCTGCTCTTTGTGCCGAGCCGGGCTTCAGTTTTTTATACCCCGCTGCAGCAGTTAAATATCTGTATCCTCGGGATACCGGAGGTCAAAATAATAGCTCATCCTTTTGCTCCTGCTTTAATTGAGAGAATAAATAAAAACGAAATTTTATTGTTTTTAAAGTTCTTTATTTTTTTGTTAAAGGATTTCTTGTTAAGCTTTTGGATATTTCTGGTAGTTCCTAGCATTTTGGCCATCATTGTGAGTGCTGTTGTAATTGTTGTTGTTGCTTGGGTACCATTGAACTCTGCCTCTGCCTGTGCCTCTGCCTCTGGCTTTGCTTCCTTGGCTGCGTCGCAGTTGCAACCCCAAAAAGCAGAAACCACGGGGGAACTCATGGAAATGAAACACACACGGCACACGGCACAGCCTTGTTTATTTTGCTGCACAACCAGAACGAACCCCCCCAACTTGCCTCGTTTTGCATTTTTGTGGCATTACAGTGAAACCTCCAACTCTTGAACTTAAAATACCCCTATTTTGGTATAAAAAACGGGTTTAAAGGTGTGAATGTAATTTGGGTTTTTTTTAATGGCACCCCTCCCTCTTGCCTTTTTTTCTCCCACACTCTATTGAACTTGCAACTGGCCGCTCTTGTTCTTGTTTCGATAATTATTTTCCATAATCATCATCGTTGGTGATGCCTTGCCGTGCCTTGCCTTGTTTTGTTTTCTTTCCACTTCCCCTGAGCCATGAAATTTATAATCTTGTACAAATTGTTTTGCATTAGTAATGCCTGTGCGCAGTTTTGTTCCACTTCTCACATGGGGTAACCACGTCCACGATTCTTGCTCCCTTTCTTTATATTCTTCATTTTTCTTCTTCTTCTTCTCTGTCCGTCCCCCCTTCTTTGTACTTAATTAGAGGGAAGAGCTAGAGCCAGGGCCGGATGGCAGGCGGGGGTGGGTGAAAAGGGGAGCGGGCACGCCCTCGGTGCACTGCACTCGCATTTCTGATTATTAGCTGCTCTATTTTTAAACACTTTTACAAGCGGTCTGGAATTTGTTGGTATCCCGCTCCCTCCCCGCTATACCACCACAACAAAAAATGCTAAGTAAAACATATGGCACCGACATTGAGCTCTGGCACACTTCAATACCCGGAAAAGTGGAAAAGCAGAAAAGTGGAGACGATACATCACAATTCTTGCGATGGCCTACGGCCCCAAATAATATTAATCTTGTCGTGATATACAATCAAACTGTCAGTTTGATTTAGCCCAAAACCACTCAAGCACCCCACTGCCTCTGCCTCTGCCCCTGCCTCTGCCCGCCTTCTGTCAACTATCTCACAAATTTGCTAATCTAATCGATAGACGAGTTACTCATTATCAACCTCTGTCCTGCTCTGTCTCTTACCCATTTCCACAACTTCCTTTTGGATATGCCAGCAAAGCTCTATTACTGTTATGATACCCTACTACTGTTTTGATACCACCTTTCTACGAACTATAATTCTAGATCACCGATACTGATTACTGATATAGAAAACCCACATTATCCGACACCTGAGAAAGCTTTAAGTTGATTACAAAATAATGTTTATTCTAATGTAAGAGTAGGGTATCCAAGTATATGGAGACCTACCTCTCACACCACAAAAGTCTGCCTTCTTAGTTGGTGACGTTTTGTTGCTATTCTTGTGTTTATTAACTAATTTGTCGAAATTACCGGTGGTTTATTTATGAGTCAGTTTTATTATTTAGTGTTTTCTTTGTGTGTGTGTGTAACGCACAGGTATGTCAGGTGCGAGAGGGAAATGATGCCTAGTTGCCTAGGTGAGTGAGTGATCGATAGTTTTTGAAGATCTCCGCCACCTCTCCAGCTTCCCGTTCTTCGTTGGCAACAGTTGGCAAGCTGCTCAAAAAATGCCGCTACTTTACATGTGTAAATATGAGATTTTATAGCCATGAGTATGAGTGTGTATGCCTGAGTGGATTTATGTGCTGTCGTCTGGCTATTTCTCTCGCCTCTTCCGTTACCTGTCTCTGTCCCACCAGCTATCTACCGGTATACAGAAATTTTCGCCGTGCAGTTATGCTGATGAGCTGTGATGATGCTGCTGCAACGTCATTTCTAGCATCATAGAACTTCTTCCTTCCTCCCACACTCCCCACTCCCACTCCCACTTTCAGTTCTTCGCGCCGCTGCTCGAAAGTTCCGCCGCAACATAGAACAGACACCCATGATGGGAGACAGGCATAGGGAGATGTTGAGAGAAAGAGCTGCTAGCAGAGAAAGAGAACGTTTTGTTTTTATTGCTTTTGGATGCGGTCGTTGCCCAAATTGGGAAAAAAACACATGCGCATACCGAGTTATCGGTTATCGGTTAACGCTTCCTGCTTACTGCCTGCTCTCGCTCTGTGCTTTCTCTCTCACTTTCCTCTATCTTTCCCCTGTTCTCACGCAACCTGTAGCGCGCGCAAAAAATTTGCCATGGAAAATTGTTGCTTTTTCTGGGGAGGCTTGTTTTTTGTTCTGTGATTATGGGTGGGTGGTCGCCATATTGTTTCAGGGGTTGTTAGCACCCAGAGGGTGGTGGTGGTGGTGCAGTATTGTTGGAGCTGTTGCTGCCGGCATTCAACAGTTCGGCAAAAGTGCTCTCTCCTTTCTCTTTGAATTCTCTCTAACGGTTTCTCTCTCTCTTGGCCAATGTAAATAGGAAATTTTACGTGTATGTATTGATTTTTCCCTGATTTTATTTGGTTTTTCCTGTCGGTAAAACGGTAAAATGGCAGGTTAATTTCCCAAAAAAAAAACCCCAGACAGATAGACAGACGGCAACATTGTTGCAGCTTTGCATCGTCCTGGCCGATGCATGCGCCCAGGACAATGCGTCCGCTCACGTTGCGTCTGCGCTGCCCCTGGCTCTGTCGACGTCGCTCAGTCGTCGCTCTGCCGGGAGCTGAGCTTTACCCGGGTCGCTGCATTATGCGCAGACTTAGTTTTCCATTTTCAGGGAGCAGCGTCGCATTCGCGTCACGCTTGTCGCCCGGAGAAAATTGTCCACTACCAGCCAGATTCGAACTGTATATTTTTTTTGCAGTGTCCTTGCCGGAAAAACGACGCACGTCATTGCTTTCGCTGCTTCTTCTATGCTGTTGTAATTTAAACTCAATTAACCTTGCATTCCATTATCCTTTCTAACCCCAACGATCGCCTCTGTTTGTGTTTCCATTACAGCTTTTTGTGCGCGCGACGCAATTAACCGACAGCACTTGAAAGTATGCTACACAAATTTGTTCCAACTTGTTACTGCAAAAACAAAAAGAACCACAAGAAAGCCAAGACCAGCCGCCCTCCCACGCAATTCATTATAATATCGACTGCATAGACCAGCCCCAGCCCAACTACCAACCGACTAGCAACAGGAGTCGTAAAAAATAACAAAAAAACAAAAAATCACCAGGAAACGAACCAGCAACCCAACTGGAATATATAGAAACTTCTACAACAAAATACAACAACAAAACAGTAAAGGTGAGTCGAGGCTTATCTTTGTTGCCGTTATTTTTTTTGGTTACCTGTACAGTGGTCGCTGTGAAGTGATAACTCGGCTGAGACCTTGGACCTTATCGGGGATTAGAAAAGTTGCATTACGGATTTGCATAAAATCGGGAAAAGTTGTTAAGAACTTCAGGAGGAAAGGAATTTACAGACAAAATTAGTAGTATTAGTAGCAGAAATAGTAGTAGAAATAGTAGCAGAAATAGTAGCAGAAATAGTAGCAGAAATAGTAGTAGAAATAGTAGTAGAATTAGTAGTAGAATTAGTAGTAGAATTAGTAGTAATTACAATTTGATAAGAAATGCATTTAATTCTTTTTTTTTTGATTAAAATATATTTAAAAAAAAAATGAGCCAAAGAATATCCCGAAAAACAGGACTAAGGAGGTACTACTGTGAATGCTGTCTCTACCGTGTGTGTCTGCGTGTGTTTGTGTGTGTGATAAATGTACATCCAGTCTAGACAGTTGCAGGACTCCCGGTCGGTCCCTTTCGCCCATTTCTCCACCCCATCCCAACCCCTCCAACATCGCATCCCTTTCGCATACAAAAACTCCCCCTTGGGCGCATTTTTTGGGGTTGATTTTGGTTTCATTTAGCCGACTCTCTCTTTGCCTTTCACTTCAATTGCCTTTTACGTTGATTTTCTTGTTGACGGAAGTCTCGCTTGCTCCGGAGATCTCGAGAAGTTTCTCCTTCGCCGTCTGTGCTTTTTTTTTGTTTACTTTCCTTCGACGGGGGTTTGTTGCAGGGCGACCCTCGTGCCACTTCCACATCAGCAACGGACCGCAAAAGGGGGAGTTGGAATTATGATGATAGAAGGGTGGCGGGGGTGCCGGGTGGGAGGAGGTGGATGGCCGACAACACATTCCGTTTATTGCATTTGTGTCCGTCTCTGACAGGAGGGCGCGAGACAAAGTCCTTTCATCCCGGAGTACAGCTTCGCCTTTTCGCTTCTCGCTTCTCTCCATTGTGGCGTAAGAAATTGGAATTGTGTTAAAAAGCATTCCGTGGGGGCGTGTTTCCTAGTTTCGATTCGTCTCGCGAATCCCGAGGACGGGACAGGCAGGGAAAGGAATACCTTTCAACCGTCTGTCGTCTCGACGATGTCGGGTCACAGCTGTCGAGCTGGATAGGATTAGAGGGTACAGTAGGGGATGGAGGCAATTAACTACAAATTATGATAACAAAGGGGGGCGGGGGGGCATAGCAAGAGGTCCTGGAAATGCCACAATGTTTGGGTTCAAGTGGAGGAGTTGCTGACTCATAAGGATCCCAGGTGACTCATGGTCAATGCGACAGGACCCTCTTATAAATGTGCAAATTGTATATTTGAAGCGCCCACTGAACAATGTCCTTTCATTCATTAATAATTCAATCTCAATCTCAATCTCAATCTCAATCTGAATCACAATCTCAATCTTCTTTTGCAGCTGTTACTCTTAAAGGTAAACGGAGCCAACGACGGCAATTACAGCACAAAGATGGCGTCCTCGCCGACACCATCTCTGGACTCGATGCGGGGCGGGGCGAACTCGATTGAATCGTACGAGCACGCCGGCTACCTATCAGACTCGCCGCTCACGCTGAGCGGTTCATCGCCACCGGCCAGCGATTCGGCCATCTGCAGCGATGAGTATACGGGCGGCGGCAGCGTCAAGTCCAGGTCAGAGGTGACGGTGATCAATGGCCATCATCCGATTTCGGCCTCGGTCTCGTCCAGCTCGTCGGCCAGCTCCTCCTCCTGCTCGTCCTCGTCGTCGTCATCATCCTCGTCCTCGTCGTCGTCCAGCTCCTCGACCAGCGGCCTCAGCGGCTGCGGCAGCACCAGCAGCAGTGTGATCAGCGCCAACAATGTGGCAAGCAACGGACCAGGCGTCATCGGCAGCAATCTCCAGGGATCCTCCTGCAGCGGCAGCGGCAGTGGCAGCAACTCGGGCATCAGCAGTCTGGTGGTGGGCGCCGGCAAGGGGGCAAACGGCGGCAGCAGCAGCTCCGCCTCCAGCTCCTCCAGCAACTCCTCCGCCAACGGATCGCCTCCGCGCTGCACCGCCTGCAAGAGCAAGTGCAGCGACGCGGTGGCCAAGTGCTTCGACTGCCAGAGCTATCTCTGCGCCAACTGTGTCACCGCCCACGAGTTCATGCACTGCTTCAACGGGCACAACGTCTCCCTGATCAAGGGATTCGAGGCCAGCACCGGAACTCCCCTCTCGGTCGGCTCACCCAGCAACAATCCGGCTTCGAATGACTTCAAGTACGCCAGCTCCCTGACCATGATGTTGCAGCAACAGCAGCAGCTCGACTCGCAGCAACAGCAACAGCAGCAGCAACTGCTGCCCTCTCAGCCCATGTCGCAGCTCTCCAAGATTGTCCTGGCTGCAGCCGCCCAGGCCAACAACCAGGAGCAGCAGCACCAGCGCGAGGACAACCTCTACGGGTCCTTGCACCAACAACAGCAGCAACAACAGCAGCAACAGCAGCAGCAGCAGCAACAGAGGCAACTTTTCTGCCCCAGACACAAGCAGGAGCTGCTCAAGTTCAGCTGCCGCACATGCTGCATCCTGGTGTGCAAGGAGTGCATCGTCCAGGAGCACTCCACCGGCCTCCACGAGCTGGAGAACGTCCAGTCCCCGGGCCTGACCTCCTCCGCCTCCGCCACGGCCAACGAGACGGCCCTGCAGACGCTGCTCTCCGATATGCGCGGCAAGATTGGCGAGATTGTGGCCATTGCCGGGAACTCCGACCAGAACCTGACCAAGGTGAAGCTGCAGTACCAGAAGGCCCACAACGAGCTGAACGAAACGTACCAGTTCTTCGCCTCCATGCTGGACGAGCGCAAGACGGAGCTGCTCAAGGAGCTGGAGTCGGTGTACTCGGCCAAGGTGAGCACCAACTGTGCGTGGCAACAGCGCTCCCGCGAGCTGATAGACAAGGGTCTGACCACCTGCGAGGCGGTGGAGAGGAGTCCTGCTCCTCCGCCATCCCTACTCGCGGAGGCCCTGCTCCTGCGCAAGTCTCTGGAGCAGCAGCTGCAGACGGGCATCCAGGACATGCAGCTGCCCTTCGAGATGGAGTTCATGTCCAACTACCAGTCGATCCAGGCCGGAGTTCGCAACACTTTTGGTTACATCCGGGCCAGCAGCTCCGACGGCGGTCACTCCAGCCTCACCCTGACCAGCAACGGACACGGAAAGCAGCCTCCGATTGCCCGACCCACCCAGAGCGCCAGCAACAGCAGCGCCAGCAGCGTCGGAAGCGGACCCCATGGTCACCATCAGCAGCACAGCCACCACCAGAGCCACATCCATCACCAGACATCCCAGCACCAGCAGCTGCAGGCACAGTCATCGCTCCATGGCCTCGGCCTGGGACTCTTGGACAGCACATCGAATGGCACTGGAAGCGGGGGAGGCTTTGGCAATGCCAGCGGACTCCTGCTGAGCGGACGCGAACGCAACGCCCTGGGCGTGGATCAACACTTTGGCGAGCTCATTCCGAAGCGCGGAGCCGGTGGCTTCAGCAGCAGCAACGGGTCCGGCACCGTGGCCCACTACAATCCCTACGAGAAGTGGAGCAACGGCGGCAGCGATAATTTGTTCTCGTCGGTGACCGGAAGCGGAACCGGCAGTTCCGCCGTGGTGGATGCATTCGCCAGCCAGCTGTCCAGCCTGTCGTCGGTGGGGGGAAGCGTAGTTAGTGGCGCCGGAACGGGAGGCAATGCCGTGAGCTCGGAGTCCCTGCTGGACCTCACCAACAAGCTGCTCTCGGCCACCATCTACCCGCCTAAGTCGCAGATCAAGCGCCAGAAGATGATCTACCACTGCAAGTTCGGGGAGTTCGGCGTGATGGAGGGTCAGTTCACGGAGCCCAGCGGCGTGGCCGTGAATGCCCAGAACGACATCATTGTGGCGGACACGAACAACCACCGCATCCAGATCTTCGATAAGGAGGGACGCTTCAAGTTCCAGTTCGGCGAATGCGGCAAACGGGACTCGCAGCTCCTCTACCCCAATCGGGTGGCCGTCGTCCGGAATTCCGGTGACATTATCGTGACGGAGCGATCGCCGACACACCAGATCCAGATCTACAACCAGTACGGCCAGTTTGTGCGCAAGTTCGGAGCAACCATATTGCAGCATCCGCGCGGCGTCACCGTCGACAACAAGGGAAGGATCATCGTGGTGGAGTGCAAGGTGATGCGGGTGATCATCTTCGATCAGAACGGCAATGTGCTGCACAAGTTCGGGTGCTCGAAGCATTTGGAATTCCCCAACGGGGTGGTGGTCAACGACAAGCAGGAGATCTTCATCAGCGACAATCGGGCGCACTGCGTCAAGGTCTTTAACTACGAGGGCCAGTATCTGCGCCAGATCGGTGGCGAGGGCATCACCAACTATCCCATCGGTGTTGGCATCAACTCGAACGGAGAGATCCTCATTGCCGACAACCACAACAACTTCAATCTGACCATCTTCACGCAGGACGGGCAGCTCATCTCTGCGTTGGAGTCGAAGGTGAAGCATGCCCAGTGCTTCGACGTGGCGCTCATGGACGATGGGAGTGTGGTGCTGGCCAGCAAGGACTACCGGCTCTACATCTATCGCTATGTCCAGCTGGCGCCAGTGGGTATGTAAACGCAGACTCTAAACCTTCAGATCAGATTCAGATACAGACACACACTCCATGGATGGGAGCCCGGATCACCGATCACCGATCACCGATCACGGATCACGAAGGATCAGAGGTAAATCAGGTCCGGTGTCCGGCTCTCACCTCTGCTCTAAGCTAAGTTCTCAATAGTCTGACTTGCGCGGTCTCTCCAGCTCTAATTCTAATTCTAAATCTAATTCTAATTCTAAATCTAAAACTTACATCTAAATCGAAATCGATCTTGAAATAGAAATATGGAAAGCTATATCTCCGATCTGTCATCCCTCAGTCTCTCTCTCTCATAGACTTAGACTTTGTTGTGGCTCGTTCGCTTTATAAGGATAATAACCCCCCAACCCCCCCCAAAAAAAAACACCAATTGTCCTTTTCGAGAAACTGAAAACTGACAAAAAAAAAAAACAAAATATTTTCGACATCAAATCAGTAGAATTTTGTTACTGCAGGGATAACCCTCACACACCCTCACATTTTTTATTATCTTTTGAATTATTGTTGAATTTTGTTTTATTTTATTTTTTTTTTTTAATAATTATACTTAAACTGTTAAGCCTAGTTTTTATTTTGTGCGTATTTATTTATGACTCTAAGACAGGAGCTCCATCGCATAATCCTTCAAGCTTTATGGCAAGTCTTGCCGCGTTTTTAATATTTTATCCTTTTTGAATAGTTATGAGAGTGCAAAAGACTACGAAACCCTGCAATGACCAAATTATCCTGCACTCAAGACACCATCAACCATCTAGCAGGTGTCCTTTGATCCTGCTCCCAGAAAAGCTGTTTCGATTATGCGATGAAGCCACTGTATGTGAATCCTTGTTGATGTCCCAAAACGGATCGGATAGTGCCCTCTTCTATTCCCCCTTCACCCGCGTGCAAGTCTCTCTTTGAGGTCCTTTTCCAAGGACCCACAAACAAAAAGAAAACCACAAACAAAATAACGAACTAGAAAGGAGAATTAGGATACAAAAACCAGAAACAAACAAAAAACAAATGACAATTTTTAACTATTTAATTCCAGAAGATGAATCCCTCCACTTTTTATGTTTGTCGCAAAAAAAACAAACACAAGAGTAAAAAAAAAAATTAACAACAAAAAATAAGAAAATAAAGAGTAGAATATCGATTTCAATATATAAAATAAATTTAACAATTAACCGCTTACAGAATGTCGAAAAGGAAGCATTAAGTCTCGAGCATTAATTATTTAATATTTGATCGTAATTCTTAGATTTATGATTGCGCGAATTGTTTGTTATTATTTTTGATTACCTAAACATTTGATACATATATACTATATAACTGTTTTTTATGTTTATAATTATTTTTCATTGTACAACTTATTGATTAATTATTATTTATATGTATACTTTAATTAATTGTAAAATAAAATATGTTTGCTACTTTTATACAAAAACGAAACGAAACGAAACGAATCGAACCCAAAACCTAACCGAACCGATGATACACAAACAACAATTCACAATTTTTATACTCGCTTAGTTTTTTATGTTTTCCATTGTTTTATTTTATAATTTTATAATTTTGTATTTCTGTAATTTTGTATTTCTGTAATTTTGTAATTCAACAGATGAAACACAAGGTACACAAGACAAATACAAGTAAGAGTAAAGGCAATGAAGGAAGCAACTTTGCTTTAATAATTAATTTAAAAATTAAAAATGCAGACAAAACCGAGTTTGTCGTTGCTTCATTTTTGAAACACAAACCACAAACCACAAACAACAACAACAACTACGAAACTGCAAACGCACTGAAAATAGTTGAAATTTTTGTTCTTAATTGTTGAACTATTTTTGTTTATGCATTTATTTTTAAACATAATTTCTTAATTTAGAAACCAGCAATAACGAATTTGTTATGTTGCCTGAAACTACTTTTAAAACTATTTAAAAACAATTATTTGTTGTCAAATTGAATTTAAAAAAAAACACGAAAAAAAAACAAAACAAAAAAAAAACAAAATATATTGAATACAATAAAAAAAATGCGATATTTATGCACATCATGCGAATGTTTTTATTTCGAATGAAATTCATTGAATTTGAGGGTGTGCATAAATTGTAAAACAACAAAAAAAAAAACAAACAAACAAAACAAAACAAAACAAAACAAAAAACGAAAATATTTAAATAAATAACATTTAACTGAAAGTTGGCAATCAGCGCAGAAGACTTAAACAATTTATAACTATTATAATTATACAGATATGTATTTATATGGTAATATAATTGTAAACATTTATAAAACAAAAAATCTCAAATAATTTAATAGTTATAAAGTTAAAAATTATAAATAATGAAGAGGAAGGGCAAAAGCCAGACGTCAAGCCAGACCGACCACCCGCTTCTCGATCTTTCACTCTTTGATAGTAATTTTAATTGAAGCATAAAAAGGTGTCCTTCCTGGATAACCTTAAAATGCAATTACATTTCTCTCTGATGTTAGGCACATGGTATTTAGCGAGAGTTTGTTGCTTGTTGCAATTATTTAATATTTAAAGCATTTATATTTTGCTAGACCTCAAATGATTGCAACTTCACGAAAGTGTTCTTCAAGGGCTAGTAGTTGAAACTGAAACTGAAAATGTTAAGTTAAATATTTAACATGAAAAATATACTATTAAGGCAAGGAAACATAACTTTTTGAGACTACAAACGCAACATTAACAGGAACAGCATTTAAAAAATGTTTATTTTGTAATTTTAAAAATAATCACGTATTTTTTTTTTTTTCGTTTTGCTTTTGGAGCGCGACGCGAATCCCCCAAATCTCCCTCTAAAAGCCACGCCCCTTTAGATCCTTGTCGCCACCGCCACCCCTCCATTAACACCACCCACACACACATAAGCAGGTATTAGAATTCTTGAATATATTTTATAATTTACTGTATTGTATTTAAAAAAAAAAACGAAAAGTAGTATTAAACTATTATAGTGCTTTCATTGTTTGTTTTGGAAAAACGCTTTGCATTGTGTAATTTTTTGATATAATTTGATTTTTGATTTTTAATTTTTGATTTTTAATTTTATTTTTAACTGTATTTAATTAATAATTATGTTTCATGTGTATTTACTTAAGTGAGATTATTAAATATACGACAATATATTTTTTAGTTCTTTCTTGTTGTAAACTTAATTGACTTTTGACTTATTGTATTTACGATTATTAAGCCGATAATGTATCGACATAATGGTAGCTGTAATCGATGATGATGATGATGCAACGGAAGGGTTGGAACGAAAAAGTATTGTACGTTTTCTATGTGAGAGAAAAACTTTTTTACTTGACAACCAAAAAATATTTAAAAAAAAGAAATCTATACAAACAAAAAAAAAAAACAAAAAACAAAAACTGTTGAAAATTTTTTATATAAAAATTGTTGAAAAACCTAAAACACAGAAGAAACTGCTAATTGATGGTATTTCTTATGGTCTATTTAATTTTATTTAATTGTTTCTAATAAATGCATAAATTTGTTTTTATGTTTGTCAACTATTATTATTATTATTACATACATAAATGTTACGCAACAACTAAAACTACAAGGACATACAAAATGGGACACAACAATTATAATAAAAACAATTAAAGATTTTTATAAATATTCTGATAAAACAAACAACCCTTGCATTATTATTTATTTGGTTTTTATTATTTTCTTTTCTAGCATTATGATTTTTGATTATTCTTTTAGAATTACCATAGTTTGAATGCGACATTTGTTATTACTTGATGCCGAATATCCTGCTTCCCTAGCTTTCTGGCTGAACTTTCAATTTGTCTGAAACTTTCAGAATATATGTATTTTAGGGTCCTGATTAAAGTTCTGCAATCAAAGTTCTCAGATAAAACCTCCCGATGTAATAGCTTTCTAAAAATTCATTACCACAAAATACACCTATTGTGAAAATTTTGGAATTGAAAGCTTCCCCTTTCTTCTTCCTGCCTATCCTTCTACCCCGCCCTGTCTCTATTAAAGTAGTGGTAAACTATTTAATCTTCATATGATAGATATTACTTATAAATGTGAAATGTGTATGTTGATAAACAAATTGATGAATTGAGAATCTAATAGACTGTGCAACAACAAAAAAATAAGGAAAACCGAAAAGCATTTTTTTAAATATATATATTTCTATATATTTGAAAATCGGTTAAGGAATAACATATAACCGTAGGGAATATATAAGATGAATACTCGTAAGGTAAATTGTGTAACTATAGCGCAGTGAGCTATCAAAACTAACTAAATTAGCAGTTTTATTTCCGATATTCCAGATCGATATATACAATACATATAAACGATTTATACCGCCAATTAACTGTGCTCTACCCTCTATGTAACCACATCCAAGGGTCAAAACTTAACTTTGACCATAGCTTTGGAATCTTGCTCGATATATAAACCGATTTATATATGTTAAAATTGCCGATATATAGTATATGAAGTTGGGCATTTTGCATTTTGCATTTTGCGTGTATCGCCATTTGTGATTAGGTTTTTCGAAGCAAAATCTCTCGTTTTACTCAAAAATCAAAGACGCCAAATCGAAATTCAAAAATAATTTAAATAAAATGTAATTCCACCAAACGAGATTAAAATGGAAAGAAATGAACCATTTTGGCATTGAAAATTATTAACGAACATTTTGAGTAGTATTAAGTGTAAGTGTTGTTTAATAAATGGCAATGCATGCTATAGACATACATATTAATCATACTATTATCGATTATCGATAATCATCATCGATTATTATTTTTTGTGATTGTTAGGAGATCTATGAATGTTGAAAAAAGGAATCGAAGCGAAATCGAATCGAGGCCGGTCCATCTAAGGACTGGTTTCTCTCTTTTTGGGGTTGGTTACGAGACTGTCAGGCACAAGTTACACAGAACAGACCTAGATGTTAGGCTATATAATATAATATATATGTTTGTATGTCATATCTAAACCAGAAAACCAAAAAAATCATTTTAATTGTAGTTTATATTTTTGATAAATGTTATTAAGGAACGGAACTATAACGTAAATCAAAGTCATTTGTCCGCATTGTTAAGCATATTTGTACGGAATTTAAATTTTGTACAAGATACGTGGCGCGGTTAGACATCAATATTGACATTAAAGGCAAAAATAACAGCGAACTAATGAAGGAAAACCGAAACCAAAACCGAAAACCGAAAACCAAAAACCAAAACAAAAATTCAAACTGGCTTCGTAGAAGTGTTTTTAAGTATTATTAGATTAAACCTATCGAAAGCTCTCAACAAAATGCTTAAACCACTAAATTATTACGGATATAACATATAGATATATGCATCTAACTAAATAATCCACTGAGTGTGTGTGTCTATGTTGGGCCCAAAATCGAAAGTAAAGCTATTTCGGATCCTTTTCGATAGGATCAGGATCCCATGAAGCTTTATGCTCGCGGTTGGTTTTCTCTTTGTAGGATTTTAATTCGTATAGTCCGTCAAGATGTTTTACCAGAATAATATGGGAAATATAAATATTTAATATGCATGCTTGAGTAGTGTCTGTTTGAATGTATGTACGAGTATGTAATTTGTAACTTAGAACTAAAATTAAGCGATTCGTTCATTGCCCTTATTAGTTCCCTTCCTTAACTTTACTTTCCTTTCTCATTAGACATTAGACATAAGCCATTAAAAAAAACAACGGAGGAACAAGATCAATTCATACATAATTAATTTCTAAACATTTTTAACCATTTGGTTACGAACTTCACCGAACATTCACGTAGCAATCCAAACCACAATTAACATAATTGAACAAAACAAAAAAAAAACAACTAAAAAAAAATTAAAAATACCAAACAAAATAATTAACTATGACTGATTTTATACACGAATTGAAAATGAAAATTTACACAACAAATTATACACATATACATACATATATATATATATATATAGATATATATATAAATATTTATATTTATAATGTTGCTACTATATAAAATAGAAATCAAGTTGAAGTTGAAGCCCTGGATGAAGTCCAGGACCTCTCCATCTGTAATACATTTTACACATTAGGCTATACTTCTGCTAAATGAGCTGTAACCATATATATATAAATATATTTATTGGTGTGTTTAAACTTTAAAGGCAAGAATCTAAAAATTTAGTAGTGAACAGTTTTTTAACACTCGAAAACAACAAAATCTTAGACTGCTTCGAAAACGTAAACGTGACACTAAAAACTAAAAACCTAACACAAAAAAAGCAAAAAAGCATTAAAAAAAAAACAAAACTCTTGTGAAATAAAATGAATATGATGAGACTCGTTTAGGGAATTTTTTCTGAACAGAATTTTCCGTTTCGGCTTTTTTCTTCCTGCACTTGTTTAAAATAACTATAACTGACTTAAGCTGGACTCTGATTTTCACTCTTTATTGAACCAAAAAAAAAACTAAACTCTAAACGCGCAAGGCAAACCCAAAAAAAAAAAACAAAAAAAAAACAGAGCAAGAAAAATAATATTTTCGCCAAGTTTTCTAGCTGCAAAAATAAAATATTTATATACATCCGTAATTATAATCGAACGAATGAATTCTAATATAAAAAATATAAGACATATTAACTGTTTGTTGTTAGTTGCTTATTCTTCCTATTGAAGATTACCGAAAACGAAAAACCGAAAAAAAGGATACACATTATTCATATCCCAAGCATTTTTTGTAATTTTTAAAGCAAAGCAAGAAAATATTGAAAGATAAAAATAACAAAAAAAAAATAATTAAACTATTTAAGTCAAGCATTTTACGGCTATAGTTAATCGAACCTTAAATAAGAACCAAATGGGCAATGGAAAATGCAATAACTAAATAAGGAAAAATTTCATTTTTTGTTAGCATTTTTAGTTGAAAAAGCTTAATGAATTTAAAAGTGCTTTCGTCAGTAGAGTGAGTTTAAGTTTTAAGTTTACATTTTTATTTCTACCCATCCACTTAATAAATTTTATTTTTTATTTCTTACAGTAATGCACAAATTGCACAGCAACATCATTGACAAGAGCAACTTGGCAGACAGAATACAGCAACATTTCATTTGAATGCGAAAAAAACAAAAACAAAATACTAATATCAATCACGAAACATTCCCCAATCATTGACATTAACACTTATTTTTTGTTAAATTTGTTGTTTGAAGGAAAAGTTAAAAAAAAGAGAAGAAAAAAGATTTGAATATAATGAGACGAGTGCATTTATGGATATGAGTTTATGCATTCATTTCAATATATTGTATGTAAAGGCATGGAAAGGTTTACGTTATGCAATTATTTTAAATCAATTTCGGGACTCAAAAATTTTTATAACTATTAATATATTTTCATCTAGTGAAAATGAGTCTCTACGGTCGAACCGCACACAATCTAACACAAAACAAAAAACAAAAAACAAAAACCAAACAAGCATCAATGTTGCTAAATCATTTGAAATATGCATAAATGTTAGCTCATCTTAATCATAATCATGCATTCGATATAGATTTTCGTATTAATAATGCTATTTAGTGCAACTAAGCCGATTATGGAATCATCATCTAGTCATCATGCATACATATATGTATTTTTATAATTATTAATATTAAAAAAGTAAAAAAAAAAAATGACATAAAAAACATACAAAAAAAAAAAAGAAAATAAGTAAGTAAACGAAACAGAAAGAACACCAATCTAATGTTAAATGTCGTTATATTTAAGTTTTCTTTATATACACAGATATATTTATGTTTTAGCTAACGGTTTGAAAAATATTGTTTTTAAGAATTCATTTCGATGTCCCCCAGAAATACGAATTTTAAATTTCTCTAATAAAGCCAAGTTGAATTTGAAAAAAAAAACCAATGAAATAAAATAACAAGAGTATACAGGGTGTTGCTTCAATGGCTTTTTAAATATCATAGTCATATGAAAATAAATATTTTATATTCGAAAATAATATATTATGTTTCTTCTATGGTTAATTGTTTACACAAAATGTTCAGTTACAACTCGTATATTTCGCTCAAATTTTGTTTTAAACTTAAGAAAAAAAATCCCAAAAACAAAATAAAATGTTAAAGCAAAGGAAGGTAAAAAGGAAATGTGTGGAAAATATGGACTGACAAGAAAATAACGTATATCATTGAGGGTTGGCATTTTTAAACTTTACATATATATATATTTAAATATATATAAAAATTGTAGACATTGTCAGGCAAGCCATTCTCAGCTGTTTCGAACGAGGAAATTGTTAACATTTTTTTGTGTTGAAATGAAAATAAAAATAAAACAAAAACAAAAACAAAAAATATATATACACGCCCACCAAGTGCATACTATATGCTATATGCTATTTACTGTTTCTAATATGCATACAAAGATTTAACCACAGTACATAAAATCAAAAACAATTTCAATTTGTTTAAACAATAGTTTGTAACTGACTCAACCTACTGCCAGGATCAGCTCAGCTCCTCTCAGACACCCTGCATGACACTCACCCAGTCACTCAGTCACTCAGTCACCTAGTCAGTCAATCACTCAATCAATCGATCATCCATTCACTCAACTCAATCAATCAAACCCATCCTACCAATGAATCAAGCACAGTTAGATCTAAATCCAATCTCGCATTTAACTTGAATGTTTTTCTTTGTATATTTTAAAGTACGAGCAACGTTTTTTTTTTCCGATTAAATTTAAACTCGATAAGAACAAAGAAAGCAAAGAAATTGTAATCACAATCGTAACTAAGTCGAATACGATGTAATTGAATGTGAACGTTATTAACTCATTAACTATTATTATTAACTACGATTCCAACTGTATGCGCATTTTATATTTACATATATAAAAAAAAAAAAAAAACCAATTAAGGCAAGAACATGATTAAAACTCATTAATGTAATGTGTAAGAGAAGCAAAGGTACTTACAGTAAATTAAATACAAAATATTTTTATACATGTGGAAAAAATTGAACAAAAAAATATTATGATCATTTATTAAAACGAGTTCATGATATATGAATTTGATAAAACCGATTTTGAATTCTACTAAAACCAAAAATCATAATTGCTACAAAAATAAAAAAAAAAAAACAAGAAACATCAGCAAAGAACTTGAATAATAAAATGAAATGAAATGAAAGTCTTTTTAATGCTTAGGGGCCACAATTTTCGAAGTAATTAAAAAATGAAGAAAACAAAATCATGAAATTATTATTATATTACAATACGGTATTAATTAACATTTAAAAAATGTTGTGTAACATTAATATTAAACCAAACCAAACAACCAGCAACAACAATTGTATTGTAAGAATTTCTATTTCCATTAAAACAATAAAATTATTTTGTTTTTAAATAAATACATATTTGAATTTATTAATTGGAGAAAAAGGGATATCAAATATTTAATGTTTATGGTATAATCTTATAGATCCCTTCGGATCCTTGAAGGAGGAAGGATGACCCTTGGACCCTTGAGCCATAAGCTCCAAAATCCCAAAAAGGAAAAATGCATAAATGTTCTGTAGGTCACTCCTTTGTAATTATTTTAATTTCGAATAGAAACAAGAATTTTGATGAAGACGTCAGCAGGGCCCACAGAAACATCCGGGAGCGCAAATTTTGCGGCTGGACGGTATGGCCGCTGTTCCTGTCCAGCAATTGAAGCAAAAGTTGGTGCACTGGATGCTTGCGGGCAGACCGCAGCAGCCTCCGGGATTGCAGCACATCTTGTGTATCTTTCGAATGGGATGACTTTCGGGATTTTGAATATGACTTTCGGGATTTTGTAGGGATTATGTCTGCTGTATCTGAGTTCCAACAGCGAGTCCAATTGCGTCCTAGCAGTATATATAAAGAAAAAAAATAAAATAATAAAAAAAAATATATATTTTTTACTCACCACAAACTAAATGTGTTTTTCACAAAAAATTTTGGTCTACAATTTGTAGTGTAGTTTTTTTTTAGATGTGTTCACAACGAGGCTCGAAGTCGGACTGAACTTTCCTGACGAGATTCATCGTCAGCTTCCAAATTTTTGACAGATAGAAATTCAAGGACTACTTGACGCATTTTTTTCCAATTTTTTTTTTCTGCCAAAGTGCCTTGTTTTTTGTGAATTGTTTTTTGGCCTCCCATCGTTTGTAGGAATGTTTGATTATTGCCCAGTTAGCAGGGTCCGCAGCAACAAGAACCACAACAGCCCGGTGAAGGGAATAAGGTAGTACAGCTTGGACCTCCACACTGGGATTGGGGGCAACAGTAGCTGCAATCGATTAAGCAGCACTGGACGCAGGGAGTAGACCGATAATACCGACTTGGGCAACACATGGCGACTGAAAAGAAGGATATATAAGTTATTTGGTCAAGTTGCATTAATTAAAATTGATCAAGTTTCAATGTAATCTAGTTAAAGATCAGAGGTATAGTTGAACAGATTAACCTTCGAAGTGGGATCCACGAGTTGTTTAATGTATTTCGCTTGGGAATCGGATAAATATTGGCCAAGATATAGCCTCCGATTTGGGTCATATTGGACTTTCCTTTGATTTCTTCATTTTTCAATTTGTCAGCCCAGAAAAATTTGGTGTCTTGTTATCAAAGCTTTTAAGGTATTTCGCTGAACAATCGGAGGGGAATGGAGGGACATTTTAGACGAAAAGTAGTTACATTTTTACCGTATCACCGTATTACCGTAAGAGTAATCGAGTAACTTGTAAATAAACACTGGACTTTGTCCCAAAAGGGGCTACGAGGTGGGTGGGAGGAAGCACGCTGATAAAAAGAGGCAATTTTTAAATAAAACAAGAAAGGAAAGCTATCTTCGGGCGGAGGTGAGGTTTTTATACCCTTGCATTTAAATGGCGGGTTTTATTGGTTAAAGATATAGCAAATATCGGATATATTTGGCCAATTCTTAAAAGAATCAGTCCAACATCTTATAAAATGCATTTTTAAAAAAGATTTAATATTGTAAAAATGAAAACTAAAATCTATTAAAAGCGCCCTCCTCGATTCTCATAAGCTGTACCTAATGAGAATCGAGGAGGACGGCACTTTTCATTTAATATTTTAATTTATTTGCTATTTTCATATTTAAATTTTATAATTTAAAAATAAATTCTAAAATCTATTAAAAGCGCCCTCCTCCTCGATTCTCATAAGCTGTACCTAATGAAAATCGAGGAGGACGGCACTTTTCATTTAATATTTTAATTTATTTGCTATTTTCATATTTAAATTTTATAATTTAAAAATAAATAGTAAAATATATTAAAAGCGCCCTCCTCCTCGATTCTCATAAGCTGTACTTTATGAGAATGGAGGAGGGCATTTTCATTTAATATTTTAATTTATTTGGTATTTAAATTTTATAATTTAAAAATAAATACTTAAATCTATTAAAAGGGCTTTTTTTTTTTGCAATTGTAATGCTTAATTGTGTCGGGAAATGACACAATGGGATTCATCAGAAAAATTGACAAAAAATCTAAAAAAAATATCATGTTCCCAGATTTGGATATTTAAGGTATTCCGCTTAAGAATCGGATGAATATCGGCAAAGATATAGCAATCACTGTGGTCATATTGTGCTTTCAAAGCATTTTTATCATGTTCGATTTTTATGATTTGTGATTGTCCAGGAAATGTGACAAAAAATTCAAAACATAATTTGGTCTCAGATTTTGATGTAGATTGATAGAGAATCGATCTACGAATTATTAAAGGTATTCCGCTTAAGAATCGGATGAATATCGGCAAAGATATAGCCATCGCTATGGACCATTTGTGCTTTCAAAGCATTTTTATCATGTTCGATTTTTATGGTTTGTGATTGTCCAGGAAATGTGACAAAAAATTCAAAACATAATTTGGTCTCAGATTTTGATGTAGATTGATAGAGAATCGATCTACGAATTATTAAAGGTATTCCGCTTAAGAATCGGATGAATATCGGCAAAGATATAGCCATCGCTGTGGAGCATTTGTGCTTTTAAAGCATTTTTATGATCTTCGATTTTTATGATTTATGATTGTCCAGAAAATGTGAAAAAAAATTCAAAATATTATTTGATCTCAGATTTTAAAGTAGATCGATAGAGAATCGATCTACGAATTATTTAAGGTATTCCGCTTAAGAATCGGATGAATATCGGCAAAGATATAGCCATCGCTGTGGACCATTTGTGCTTTCAAAGCATTTTTATGATCTTCGATTTTTATGATTTGTGATTGTCCAGGAAATGTGACAAAAAATTCAAAAATCAATCTAGTCTAAGATTTTGATTTAGATTGATAGAAAATCGATTTACGAATTACTTAAGGTATTCCGCTTAAGAATCGGATGAATATCGGCAAAGATATAGCCATCGCTGTGGAGCATTTGTGCTTTTAAAGCATTTTTATGATCTTCGATTTTTATGATTTATGATTGTCCAGAAAATGTGAAAAAAAATTCAAAATATTATTTGATCTCAGATTTTAAAGTAGATCGATAGAGAATCGATCTACGAATTATTTAAGGTATTCCGCTTAAGAATCGGATGAATATCGGCAAAGATATAGCCATCGCTGTGGACCATTTGTGCTTTCAAAGCATTTTTATGATCTTCGATTTTTATGATTTGTGATTGTCCAGGAAATGTGACAAAAAATTCAAAAATCAATCTAGTCTAAGATTTTGATTTAGATTGATAGAAAATCGATTTACGAATTATTTAAGGTATTCCGCTTAAGAATCGGACGAATATCGGCAAAGATATAGCCATCGCTGTGGAGCATTTGTGCTTTTAAAGCATTTTTATGATCTTCGATTTTTATGATTTATGATTGTCCAGAAAATGTGACAAAAAATTCAAAATATTATTTGATCTCAGATTTTAAAGTAGATCGATAGAGAATCGATCTACGAATTATTTAAGGTATTCCGCTTAAGAATCGGATGAATATCGGCAAAGATATAGCCATCGCTGTGGACCATTTGTGCTTTCAAAGCATTTTTATGATCTTCGATTTTTATGATTTGTGATTGTCCAGGAAATGTGACAAAAAATTCAAAAATCAATCTAGTCTAAGATTTTGATTTAGATTGATAGAAAATCGATTTACGAATTACTTAAGGTATTCCGCTTAAGAATCGGATGAATATCGGCAAAGATATAGCCATCGCTGTGGAGCATTTGTGCTTTTAAAGCATTTTTGTGATCTTCGATTTTTATGATTTATGATTGTCCAGAAAATGTGAAAAAAAATTCAAAATATTATTTGATCTCAGATTTTAAAGTAGATCGATAGAGAATCGATCTACGAATTATTTAAGGTATTCCGCTTAAGAATCGGATGAATATCGGCAAAGATATAGCCATCGCTGTGGACCATTTGTGCTTTCAAAGCATTTTTATGATCTTCGATTTTTATGATTTGTGATTGTCCAGGAAATGTGACAAAAAATTCAAAAATCAATCTAGTCTAAGATTTTGATTTAGATTGATAGAAAATCGATTTACGAATTATTTAAGGTATTCCGCTTAAGAATCGGATGTGTTTTGGCTGAGATATAGCCATTAGTGTGGCCATATTGTGCTTTCATAGCATTTTTATGATTTATGATTTTCAAAGGGAAAATGTGATCCAGAAAATGTGACAAAAAATTTAAAATATGTTCTGGTCTCAGAATTGGATGTAGATTGATAGAGAATCGATCTACGAATCATTTACGGTATTCCGCTTAAGAATCGGATGTGTTTTGGCTGAGATATAGCCATTAGTGTGGCCATATTTTGCTTTCAAAGCATTTTTATGATTAATGATTTTCAAAAGGAAAATGTGATCCAGAAAATGTGACAAAAAATTCAAAATATATTCTGGTCTTAGAATTGAATGTAGATTGATAGAGAATCGATCTACGAATCATTTACGGTATTCCGCTTAAGAATCGGATGTGTTTTGGCTGAGATATAGCCATTAGTGTGGCCATTTGTGCTTTCAAAGCATTTTTATGATTTATGATTTTCAAAAGGAAAATGTGATCCAGAAAATGTGACAAAAAATTTAAAATATGTTCTGGTCTCAGAATTGGATGTAGATTAATAGAGAATCGATCTACGAATCATTTACGGTATTCCGCTTAATAATCGGATGTGTTTTGGCTGAGATATAGCCATTAGTGTGGCCATATTTTGCTTTCAAAGCATTTTTATGATTAATGATTTTCAAAAGGAAAATGTGATCCAGAAAATGTGACAAAAAATTCAAAATATATTCTGGTCTTAGAATTGAATGTAGATTGATAGAGAATCGATCTAGGAATCATTTAAGGTATTCCGCTTAAGAATCGGATGTGTTTTGGCTGAGATATAGCCATCAATGTGGCCATATAGTGCTTTTAAAGCATTTTTATGATTTATGATTTTCAAAAGGAAAATGTGATCCAGAAAATGTGACAAAAAATTCAAAATATATTCTGGTCTTAGAATTGAATGTAGATTGATAGAGAATCGATCTAGGAATCATTTAAGGTATTCCGCTGAAGAATCGGATGTGTTTTGGCTGAGATATAGCCATTAGTGTGGCCATATTGTGCTTTCATAGCATTTTTATGATTAATGATTTTCAAAAGGAAAATGTGATCCAGAAAATGTGACAAAAAATTCAAAATATATTCTGGTCTTAGAATTGAATGTAGATTGATAGAGAATCGATCTACGAATCATTTACGGTATTCCGCTTAAGAATCGGATGTGTTTTGGCTGAGATATAGCCATGAGTGTGGCCATATTTTGCTTTCAAAGCATTTTTATGATTAATGATTTTCAAAAGGAAAATGTGATCCAGAAAATGTGACAAAAAATTCAAAATATATTCTGGTCTTAGAATTGAATGTAGATTGATAGAGAATCGATCTACGAATCATTTACGGTATTCCGCTTAAGAATCGGATGTGTTTTGGCTGAGATATAGCCATTAGTGTGGCCATTTGTGCTTTCAAAGCATTTTTATGATTTATGATTTTCAAAAGGAAAATGTGATCCAGAAAATGTGACAAAAAATTTAAAATATGTTCTGGTCTCAGAATTGGATGTAGATTAATAGAGAATCGATCTACGAATCATTTACGGTATTCCGCTTAATAATCGGATGTGTTTTGGCTGAGATATAGCCATTAGTGTGGCCATATTTTGCTTTCAAAGCATTTTTATGATTAATGATTTTCAAAAGGAAAATGTGATCCAGAAAATGTGACAAAAAATTCAAAATATATTCTGGTCTTAGAATTGAATGTAGATTGATAGAGAATCGATCTAGGAATCATTTAAGGTATTCCGCTTAAGAATCGGATGTGTTTTGGCTGAGATATAGCCATCAATGTGGCCATATAGTGCTTTTAAAGCATTTTTATGATTTATGATTTTCAAAAGGAAAATGTGATCCAGAAAATGTGACAAAAAATTCAAAATATATTCTGGTCTTAGAATTGAATGTAGATTGATAGAGAATCGATCTAGGAATCATTTAAGGTATTCCGCTGAAGAATCGGATGTGTTTTGGCTGAGATATAGCCATTAGTGTGGCCATATTGTGCTTTCATAGCATTTTTATGATTTATGATTTTCAAAGGGAAAATGTGATCCAGAAAATGTGACAAAAAATTTAAAATATGTTCTGGTCTCAGAATTGGATGTAGATTGATAGAGAATCGATCTACGAATCATTTACGGTATTCCGCTTAAGAATCGGATGTGTTTTGGCTGAGATATAGCCATTAGTGTGGCCATATTTTGCTTTCAAAGCATTTTTATGATTAATGATTTTCAAAAGGAAAATGTGATCCAGAAAATGTGACAAAAAATTTAAAATATGTTCTTGTCTCAGAATTGAATGTAGACTGATAGAGAATCGATCTAGGAATCATTTAAGGTATTCCGCTTTGCAGTTTGATACACAATTGATCCATAATTCTTTTAAGGCATTTCTCTTAAGAATTGGATGAAGTTTGGCTGATATATAGCTGTCATTGGGGCCCATATAGTCTCATTTGTCCGAAAATAACTATATTATTATTATTATAATTTATTTATTGTTATTATAATTTATTTATTATTATTATTGTATTTAAATTTTATAATTTAAAAATAAATTCTAAAATCTATTAAAAGCGCCCTCCTCCTCGATTCTCATAAGCTGTACCTAATGAGAATCGAGGAGGACGGTACTTTTCATTTAATATTTTAATTTATTTGCTATTTTCATATTCAAATTTTATAATTTAAAAATAAATAGTAAAATCTATTAAAAGCGCCCTCCTCCTCGATTCTCATAAGCTGTACTTTATGAATATGGAGGAAGGCATTTTCATTTAATATTTTAATTTATTTGGTACTTTAACTTTATAATTTAAGAATAAATACTTAAATCTATTAAAAGGGCATTTTTATGCTACTTCTACTAGTAATTTTTCGGCATTTCTTTGGCAATTGGTAATGCTTAATTGTGTCGGCAAATGACACAATGGGATTCATCAGAAAAATTGACAAAAAAAAATCTGAAAATGATTTTGTTCCCAGACTTGGATGCAAATTGATAGAGAATCGATCTACGAATCGTTTAAGGTATTCCGCTTGTGAATCGGATCAATATTGGCAGAGATATAGCCATCGCCTTGGGCCATATTGCCCAAGAAAAATGCACAGAAAAATTTGACAAAAAATATAACATGTAAGTATTATTGTATAAAAATATAAGTATATTGTATAAAATATATTTTGTATAAGTATAAAAAATAAAGAAAATAAACTTACCAAAGATTTATTTACGGAGATCAAAAAACAAAAACACCTTACGTGTTGAAATTTGGAAGCTAACTGAAATGAGTTCCAGATTTCATTGACAGGTTAACGAAATGAACACCAATGCCTACTTTGATCCTTTTTTTTAAAATATTTTTAAACGTCTACTAAGTAACGCCTACTCTTCGATAAAAAAGAAAAAATGTTTGACTTCCGTTTGGAAAGACACCACCCATATCTCCACCACAACTCTCCTTTAAAGTAAATAAAAAAACCATAAATTGTTTCTTAAACATTTGTTTCTAATTTTCCAATGATTTACATGCGAAGTTTTTTTTTGAAGTAAAATACTCAGTTTTACAATAATTGAATGAAAGGAGCATTTATCTCGGCGTATAGGAATGGTTTCGTGGTCCTAGCAGGATTCAGCAGGGGTAGCAGGTGCATTGAAGGTAAGCAGGCGTGCAGGGCACAGTGCAAAGTTCAACGCAGCAGCATTCGCAGCATGGAGGGCCACAGCTTTTGGGTCCACAAGGTCCGCAGCACATGTTCTGATTGAAGAAATATATATAGAATAAATATAGATATGATTACTATACTAACGATTTGTTTTTAAAACGGTTTATAAATGGAAGCAAGGTAAGTTTTCCAAAATCCTTTTGAAAAGCCAATTTCAATGCGTGTTATATATTTACAACCAAAAAATTTATAATACTAAACAAGAACTTTTTTCACTAGATGTTAACACACGGAATTTTGAGAAACAAATGTGAGGAAACCTTATATTTTTCTAGCCACATCAGAAAAACAAAAAGCAAAGACTACTTGGTTGGAATCTTTTTTAAATTTAATTTACACTTTTGTTATACTTTTGTATTCAAAATAAACAGACAAAGCGACTAACTTTAAGCTCGACCCTTGACAGTATCGATGCGCGGGCTCCATTGACGATAATCTGCTTGGGTGGCAGCCTCATATTCCTGCACTAGACAATCCACCGTCTCTCGGGCCAAATCCAGTTCCGACAGATCATCCTTGAACATGGACTCTCGCCGAAAATTGTCCAGAAAGGCGTTCCGCTTCCTTAGCTTATCGTACTGGGTGAGGGCTCGACTAAAGAGGGCACTGATCCCTGTATGATTGGCCATCATCAGGCCGGAGACTTTGTGGGCGGATTGAACGTACGGCGAGCTACGCGATAATGCCACCTGAATGCTGGCCGGACCCCAGGGTATAAAATTGGCTAACTTCCGTTCCCGAATTCGTTGCAGCGACTTGTGTACTTGTGACGGATCCACCTCGCCCTGGATAATGTTCAATATAGAGACGAAGCAGTGCCGATTGTGCTTGTCTCCCGTGGCCGACACCATCATATTCTTGGGCTGCAGCAGGCGTCGCATTACGTCCAGTACAGTGGTTTTTCGGATATTGGTTTTTGTCTGTAACAGTCAAGGTACGGTAAAGGTCAAGATAAAGATGAAAACAATTTAAAAATGTAATCTTATCTAACAAAATGCAAACTCACTTCGAGGTCTGTGATGAGTGGGGTATATCCGGTCATCAGAAAGTGCAATTGGGGAGTCGGTATAAGGGGTGCTGTCAGTCCAATGAGGTTATTGTTCATATATGATGGATACCTCAGCGTAGTGGTGCTCACGCTCATTATAGTCGACACCAAATTATTGATTTGGGTGAAAGTGGGCGTCTGAATGTGAAGCCTCTCGGTGGCGATGCGATTCAAGGCTGTGTTGTCCAGGACCACAACACTGTCGGCACATTTTGTAAGACGTTTCAAGGTAAGGATGGAGTTATAAGGCTGGACTACGACGTCACTAATCTCGTCGTGGTTGGGAAAAACGCTGTAAGTTTGGATGAGTTTCTTGGGAAAGCGATCTGCTAATCGTTCTAGCACATATGATCCCATCCCAGACCCTGTGCCGCCTGCAATGGAATGGCAGAGTACGAATCCCTCCAGTGAGTCGCTGCCATCAGCTTCTCTATCCAGGATGTCAAAGACCTCCTCTTGGAAACGTTCACCCTGACTGAAGCCGGAGGCCCAGTTGTTTCCAGCGCCTCCCCCGTGTTTCGAGAGGAATACATTCTCCGGATTATAAAGCTAAAAATCGTAGATCGTAAATCCTAAAAAATTGATCTAAATTATAGGTTTTAATATTTTACCTTAGCATACGGCGAAGTCATAATACTCTGGATTACTCTCGGCTCCAAATCAAGGAGCACGGCTCGTGGAATGTAGTGATTGTCGTCAGCTTGGTAGAAGAACACATCCTTGCGATCCTGGCCATCGGTGGCAAAGTCCTCCAACACACCTTCGGGGGAAATACCGTGCTCCAGGCACAGTCTCTTCCAAAACTCAAAACCAACTGCAAAAAAAGGAATTTTAGTTATTTTAAATGTTTAATTAAGTTTCTACTAACTTTGATTGCCACATTGGCCTAATTGTAAAGTAATTATTTCGCTTGGCATTTCTTTAAGTTTTATTCGAGCTTTTGTTTCTCAGAAAACTAACGGGTTTTTAAACGCAGAATAGTGATGTTAAGAGATCGATAATAGATTGTTGGAGGACCTTAAATATATTTTCAATGAATAAGGAGCATATTAGTATTACAAGTTAAGCATTTTGATTTGGTTGCGACCTTTTTCTTTAAATTAAACTAGTCTTCAAGCTTTGAAAATTGACGCGGCTTGTATTTGCAGGGAAATGAATCACCCCCTTAATAAAGAGTTGCCAGATCCGTAAAAAATTTGAAGTTCCATCCCTAGAAATCTCCAACTAACGTTTCCAGCTGACTTTCGACTTCTATTTTTGAGAACGGGAAAAAATCGAAGAATATAGTAAAGTCAAAGGATTCCTCACGATATTCACATAATCCTTTAATTAAATAAATATCCTGCTATTGGCACCAGCTTACTTACGAAAAACCAAAAGAAATTACGACCCTTACAAGGAGTAAAAATAACGACTAAATGTTAGTTTAGAATTATAACAAAACGGAAATGCTGCGCCACGAAAACTTGGCAGCCAACTTCTGTGGTCTTCTTGCCACACAAGGATACAAAGGTAAAGTAAATTTATTAAATAAAGACTTTAAAACGAATAAAAAGGAATGATATTTTACAAACAGAAAAGGCAAACGAATGGCGGATTCTGGGCCAAGAACAGGATGGATCCTTGCTCACATCCTGGGTGTTCGAGTACTTGGACGAGGACCAACGCAAGGAGACGTGCATAGGCCATTTCCATGCCACCAAGAAGCAGCTTCGCCTGCTCTGGACTCTACCCAATTGCTGTGAGATTGTCCAGGCCAGCATCAACAGCAGCGTGACACTGCTGTCCTTTGTGGAGAAGACAGAGGGAAAGTTCTACCAGGCTTTTGTGGTGGAAGTCCGTAGCTCAGAGGGCGGCACAGCCACTCCCCTGAACCCAGAGCCTACGCCCCGCCAGACGATGACGCAGTTCCTGTGGCGTGGAGAGAGTGCCACGCGGACCTGCTGGCAGGATAAGTTGCTGGTGCTAACCCATGAGGAATGTAGGTGCTTCTTATGTTGTTTTATGAAAATATATTCTAATATATTTCACTCTATTTCTTAAAGCTATTAAACAGTACAGCTGCGTGGTGAAGCAGAGCTCCACGACTTCGCAAACGGAAGGCAGTGCCTGGCGATTGGATACCAGCATTCTGACTCACGAAACCCTGGCCAAGAACTTTAGCTGGGCGCAATGGGACTCAGAGGCACAGGCTCTCTACTACATTCATCTGAAGCCAAAGGCCAAGAGTCTCAGTCTGTTGGACGAACGAGAGGAAGCTGGTGAGCCGGCAAAGCCCGTACTAAGTCCCACTTTATCAGCTTTTCAGTTCAATGAGAAACAGCCCACGGAAACGGTGGTAGGTATTCTATACATTACAAAGTATAAACCGGCCTTAAATAGGATTCTCTTCCAGCTTAATATTCCCCTCAACTTACCAAAGCTGCCCAATGGCTCGAAGGAGGAAACTCCTAGTTATGACGACGATGCGGTCCCTTTGCGTGTCCATGACAGCTCCTTAAATCTCATCATTCTGGCGGACAGTTCGGGCATGTTTTTTGTGTGCCACTATTACCTGTACCAGCCCATGCAGTCGGAGCAAAAGGGAGTACACTTTGCCTACTCGGTGACCCTGCTCCATCACGGTTGTGTAGTGCACTGCGTCATGCCTGGCGTTCCTTGGACAAAAGCTCGCCTGCTAAAGCCCACATTTGCAATGCATGGACAACACCACTTGCTAGTCTCGTCAGCTTTTTTTGTCCACCTACTGGACGTGGGTCTGCAGCATGAACCCACCTGTCATATAGTCTGTGCGGCACACAACCGAAGTCCTGATCTTACACAGCTGGTGCCATTAAGAAAGTGGGGATCGTTGGCCTATGACGCGTCCACTTTGGACCTCGTTTCCTTAACAGTGTCCAAATCACATTTGATTGAGGCTTTCCGAAGTGACAATTCTGTGGATAACAGAATCAGTATTATACACTATTTCCTGCTGCACTCAAACGATATGGAAGTCCTGGCTGAGCTGTTGAATAGCATCCTGGAAAGGCCACTCTCTTTGGACACGGTGGCCCTACTTAAGGAGGCTTTGGTGGCGGGAAGCTATGCGGCTGCTGTTCGTGGATTACCGGAGGACGCCAAGCCGCTAATGAAGCTACTGCCCTTGACCACAGCAATAGCCTCACGTCCGATCCATGCGCGAGTGGCTGATATCAGTGTGGGTCTTTCGCACGAAACCCTCCATAATACTAGCATGATGCTTCTGTCGCCGCAGCAGCGTCTCTCTCCATACCGCACGGATATTTGGACAAGATTGTGGGATCTGCTAAACGAGTCTGCCAAACAGGAGCAGCCACGCTTTAGCCCCGAACAGGTCACTGAGAAGTTGATCTTCAGCCTGGCCTGTTATCAGCCGGAGGCTCTTTCTCGCTGCACTACCCCACTATCACCGGATGCAGGTACCGGCGGAGGTTTCGGTGACTACAGCAGTGGCACAGCCTTTCCCTTCAGCAACGAGGTGCTGCCCTTCCTTGAACTAGAGGGATGTACGGCCAGCAAGCAGGAGCATGTCATCTCAGTGGTAAATACTTGAGGTTCTTTAAATGTTTTATTCTTAATATTTTAATATTTTTCATCAGTACTTGCGAGAGTTGAGCGTTCATTTGGTGAAGCATTCATCAAAACCAAACACTGGCTTCCGTTGGTTAAAGGAGACTTTCTTTGAGCGCTCTCAGGCACCGGCTCATGTCCATGCTGTGGCCTCCCAATTCGTCTCTGCCCAGCTGGAGCTTTCCCGAGCACTTTGCTCCCTAGTCTGCAGAGCCGCCGGTCTTGACGCTCGTTTAGAGACATTACGTGGTTTCCAATTAATGTGGGTTTACAATATCCCCTAAACTTGTTTTCCCAAACTCATTTTAACATAATTTTAGTGATAAAATGGCTTCCAATCAGCAGCATACGCTTTTCCTTATCTTGGAGCGATATTGTTTGGCCGTGGAATCCATTGCCTTTCCTCTTCCCGAAGGATTTTCTTCGTTCTTTACCTACCTGGGCTATAGATCCTTGACTTTTGATATGTTTTTGCAGTACGTGGAAAATCATGTCTTTGAGTTGCAGGTTGATGTAATGAAAGCCATTGTTTATGGTAGGTCTTTTAACGATTAGCCTTGGTAGAAAAATTAAAATTAAGTTTATCCCCAGATATCGAGGACACTCCACAGGGAACGGAACGAAAACTTTCGCTCTTGTCGGCTCTGCCCAAGCAGCGGGCTCAGCGCCTTTTGAAATGCTGGCAACATCCTGATAGCCTGATGATTCGTGGACGGGAACATGCCACCAATATTCTGTCGGGTCAGCAGCAGGAATCCTCGCATCAGCAAAGGCCCACGACTGCAGTGAATCAATCGCGAAACAATGCGCGGAGCGGTGAGGGTTAATCTTTGTTAAATGTTTAAACTTTTCATTTCCACACACCACACATTTCATTCAGCTTTGGGGAAACCAAACACAATGGTCTGTAATTCGTTGCTTTTAGTTTTTTTGCTTATTATTGCAACCACAGCTGTCCTAAGCATAACGAGCTTTCTGCTCCGCCATCGGCCACTCACATGGTAGCCTCCATTCCACATCGTTGGTAAGCAACGCAGATCAGTGTTTGCCAGTCCTTGTCTCATTTGCACAGCTTGTTTTATTTCATTGTCGTTATAATATTCTTCATATCTGGTACTACAATTTTTAATGTATTTCTAGATTTAACTGCAGAAGCCCTCACACCTTTGGACTCTTTTCTGGATCTACTGACGGCCAAGGCTAGCTTAAACGAATTGGACTACAATCTGCTTATTGAAACCACTCTGAGCTCCATCGAACAGCTAAGAGTGGAGAATTAATGTGCTTGTACTTAGTAAAAAATAAGTATTAACTGCAATAGTTTGTATTACTTAAAGGCCAAAGTGTAGTGTCAAAATATTAACCATAAGCTTCTTAAAGGGACGATGTATAATTTATTTAATAGATTTTGTTTCCCGATTCCAAGACTTAATTGTAAGAGCAGCTATTTTGTTAGATGTTATGTGTCTAATTTACATTCCATATTAATGTATTTCAAGTCCTAAATGTATGCATATAGCAATCAATGTTTAACCAATATTTATTTATTTATTTGTGAAACAATATATGTAATTAAATGGCTTAATAAATAAATCAAGTGTTTAAACCCAAGTAAGTTGGAAGGTTCTCTCCAGGTTCTGTTCTCTGAAACAAAATTGTAATATTTCAAATAGTACCAAAGTTCTACTCGTTTTGACTAATTGCCTTTGATCTCTGAATGCGTGAATTATCATTTCAAATTGAAATATAATAGATATTAATTACAAACATGAGTTTGCGCTTTAGCGATATTGTACTTTTAGCTTTTTTGCTCTAAATCATTTTATATTTAACCGGAATTCCAGCAAGAACATGCAATCCTCGATTGTGTTGCAATATTTTCTGATATTTATATTTCTTCAAGTCCGCAACAATGTAAGGTGTTGAATAGATTTTTAGATAACCTTTTTAATTAAAAATGTAAACAGGAATCGGTTACTTTTAAATTTTCAAATGTGGTGTGCAAAAGTTACAACGAGTCTTGGATGGTTTTTCACTATTGCCGGCTGAAAGCTGTCAGCAGGGAAAGAGTTGTCCTGAATGCGAATGCTACTTTACTCTATCCGACCGATGATATTATGGTTCGTATCAAGTTGTGGAAAAGGGCCAGTGGCTTTAAGCCCTGGCTAATGGACTCCACCATCGACGGTTGCCGATTTCTGAAAAAGTCCTACAACCCCTTTGCCAATATAGTCTTTAGCTTCTACAAAAACTTTTCCAATATTAACCACACCTGTCCATACGAGGTAAGTTTTTTTTTTATTTTTTGGATTTTTCTTTACTAAGATCTTAGATTTACATCACTTTACAGGGCCTACAATATGTTAAGGACATGTATCTCAGACCTGAACTCATACGATTGCCGCTCCCTACCGGAGAGTATATGTTATCGATGCAGTGGCGTTTCTACAAGAAACATATCTTTGATTTGAATGTGACGTTTATCTTTCTGGAGGATATTATAGATAGAAATTAGTTGTCCTTGACTATGTTTTTCGCATTACTTTTCAGCTTGGTACACCCAATCTATAGATTCTACATAAGTTGATTAAATACCTAAATAGTTTTCATTACCATTAACAGTAATGCATTTTTGATTCATAAATAACAATAGCTCTTCAGAAATTGTAAATCACATATTAATTGTTGAGTGAATATATTCTACCTAATGAATTCCTTATTTTATTTCGTAACTTTTTCAGTTTTCAATCATTTCGAAAACAAACTATAAACTGTAATGTTACGCTCGAATCTCTTTTACTTTTTTGGGACACTCGTGGTTTTCTACATCGCCTCTAATGTAATTTTGGTTAAAAAATTATATATTGTTTTTAAATAAATATGTGGCTTTTGCAGGATGCTATGGTCTTCAAGTTTACGAATGCCGTCTGCCAGAGCTACAACGAGTCCTGGGTCGTCTTTAATAAATGCCGGCTTAAGGCCGTCAGTAGGGATAAGATATTGCTTAACCTCTACACCACGGTCCTCCATCCTGCGAATAGCATTGATATCCACCTCAAGTTGTGGAAACGGGAGAGTGGCTTTAAGCCTTTTTTGATGGAGGCCACCGTGGATGCCTGCCGCTTTATGAGGAAAACTTACAATCCCTTTGCAGGCCTGGTCTATAATATATTCCGAGATTTTTCGAATCTCAATCACTCCTGTCCATATGTGGTGAGTTGAAGAGCTTTATTTAGTGAAAGAAAATAGTATTTGAGTTATATATTTCATATTTTTCAGGGCCAACAAATCGTTAAAGACTTTTACCTACGAACTGAACAGGTACCTTTGCCCTTTCCTTCTGGCGAATATTTGTTGTCAATGCGGTGGTACTTCTATAAAAGACTCCAGTTTGACATTAATATAACGTATATCTTTTTGGAGGATCTTATTAAGAGAACCTAAAGCCAGCATAAGCGAGTTTATTTGCAAAAAAATAAAACCAACGACCCAAAACGGCTTCAAAATATATTTTCTAGATGATTAGGCACCACGTCATTGCTATATTTCAAAATTGAAATGATATATTCTGACATGTTAGTTTTATTTTTATCTGTATGATTCCTGGAGAAACATTCACTTAAAACTTAACTAAATAAAAGTTATTTGAAAACAAATATGAAAACACTGTTCTAATGATTATTGTAAAATATTCATCCAAATAATTTTTTGATTATTGGGAATCATTATGGGAAATTACAAAATTCAATTGGTTCATTATTTCTCATTCATCTAGATAATGTAATTTCATAATAATGAGTTTATCAATTGGCTGGGTAATCGTTAGTTTCAGTAAAAATCTTTGGATCAACTATAATTTTGTGATTTTATAGTTATTTTCGAATAAGCCAACATGCTGCTGTCGGTTCTTTTCCAACTTTTAGTTTTTTCTATTAATTTTAATGTAAGTATAATTGATTAACTGTTCACTCCTTCAGCTTAATGGATTTTGTTACAGGATGCGGTGGACTTCAAGTTTACCAACTTTCAGTGCAAAAGCTATAATCTTTCTTGGGTTATAATTCCAAAATGCCGCCTCAAAGCCGTTAGCAGGGACAAAGTTACTCTCAATTTGAACGTGACTGTATTGCATCCGGTTAATGATATTTCAGTGCGTTTAAAGGTGTGGAAACGGGCCTCTGGGTTTAAGCCTTTCCTGATAGACAATACCATTAATGCTTGTCGATTTATCAAGTCCTTCTATGATCCTTTCGCCCAAATAGTCTACAACATTTTCAAGGACTTTTCGAACATAAATCACACTTGTCCAATTGTGGTATGTTTTTTTATTTTAGAGGACGAATAAGAAAGTTAATTATTAAATTTTGAAATCATTTCCAGGGACCACAAATTTTGCAGGATTTTTACCTCCGACCTGAGCTTTTGCGCCTGCCCTTTCCCTCTGGAGATTATTTGTTATCGATGCAGTGGTATTTCTACAAGAAGCTACATCTTGACACGAATGCTACTTTTATTTTTATGGAGGATCTGTTGAAACGGTCTTAGGATCAAAATTTGTCACCAAAACATGAAATAAAGGATGAAGTTGCAATCCACAATTTCCCCTTTCGATAGGAAAGTGGATCAAACCTTCGATACATTTCTCTCCTTAGAAATACAACTGTTATACACAATCCACATCTATCGACTGTTTTGTGGAAAGTATGACGAGAAACATGTTGCGGTATGACAGAAACGAGACGAAATATCGGATGTTTCTTTCTGCCCCATGTACACCATAGGGGCGTATGCAACATGTTGCAAGGTATAGAGGTATGACAGGAACGAGACAGAGACACTGAACCTTTCGCTTCTCGGCTCGGGAAATTTGGGAGGGAAATGGCCCGCGCGGGAAGTTCAAAATATCGGCCGCCGCAATAGCATGTGGCCTCACGGTGCGCACATCGTGCGCGGGTGATTTGAACGTTCTTGGTCATTCAGCTGCCATTCGTCGGAAAAACGTCACGGTGTGCACATCGTCGCGGAAAAATCCTCCGAGGAAAGCGTGGAAAACGGGTGGTTCTTGGACCGAGTGCATGTCTCTTGCGATTTCGTATTCGATTTCCTTCCGAATTGGGAAGTATGTGCGCCTGAGACTCTACGGCCAGTAGGCAAAGTGCCAAATGCTCTGACAAATAATCCTTGCAATAATCTCTGTCGGATTTAACGAAATGCGCGCCACCTAAAATTTAAATGCCGCAAAAAAAGTGAACAGCGGAAATTAAAAGTTTATTCAAGTGCCAAAAAAAAGGAAAAAACTCGCAGCAGAAAGCAGGAAAAAAACTTTCCAACCGGGAATTAAACTTATATAAAGTGATTCAGCAAGATATCTTTAACAATCCGAAGATGGAGAACAGACGGAGCAATTTCCTGACAATCGGATTACTCCTGACCCTGGTCGCCAGCGGTCAGGCCCACCTCAACATCTTCCTTAATTTGCATGAGGTGTTGCGGCTAATCGGTGAGTTATCACACTTGGTCAGGCTGTGCAAATTTTAGGGCCTTAATTTGCAATTATGATTGAGGCTGTCTGTTTGTTTCTGTTTTCTATCAGACCTTTAATATTCTTTATCAATTATTTATGGAAAGAAAAGTAAGGAATTCCACAAAACATCAAAAATATGTTTCAACTTAATTTTTGGTTTTTGCCGAAGAGGCAAAGAGGATTTCTTAATATTCTTATTGTTTTCTGTCCTCTGGTAAAGCTTTAGAAGATTATATTTATTCTTCCTGTATATTTTCTTTTTAATTTTCTTATTGGTGTTTATCTTTTCAATAGGATTTATTTATTTTTGTACTAACTAAGAGCTTGTTTCATTGTGTTTTTCATCAAACAAGGATATTTTGTGTCGATATTGTTTCTCTTATTGGCTTAAAAGTTTTTCTGGCTTGTTGACAAAAATATATTATTTGTTTAACAACAACAATTGTTTGGAATTATTAGATACAAAGAAATCAAAACCAGACAATAGAATTTAGGACATTTATTTGTATTTAAATAGTATTAAAAAATTTAAATCTAAACTATATTTTTTATGCTGTTGATTGTATATTTCCACAAAAAAGTTAAAAAGATTTGTATTTATTTAGGTATTATCTTTCCAAAACATCCAATAAGTTTAAATTGAACATGTTTTTTTATGTAAAATATATCCTGTTTGTTTTTAATTGCTACATCGAAAAGTTATCTTTTCCCACAACCTAGAAATAGCTCTATTTTCAAATTAAGTAGTTAAATGCTTAACTAGAAAACAAGTTAAAGAAGAATATAAAATTATAAAGAATTAGAACCCTTTTGATTTCCCTATAAGATGCTTGTCAATTGCCTGTTAAATTCGGGTATATCCAACCTTTTTTAACATACCATTCAATAAAACCCTTTAAGCCCTTTATAGGCTTCTCCATTTTGTTCAGCAAGTTAGAGCCAACCTTATCTTATTTCAAGTCAAGATATTTCCAACCGAGAAACCCCCCAACACACACACGGAATCCTGGCAAGCTAATAAAAGTGAGAAAAATTGTTTTACAATGTGTCACAGGGCCAGACAAAGAATTTACAACCCAATGCATATAAAAAATAAATCAGTAGCCGATGGATAGGGTGGAGGAGGAGCACACGGAAAGGGATCAAGAAAAGGTTGCCCAAGTGGCGGGGACAAATCCACGAGGAATCATAAAACACATGCAAAGTGTTTGTTTGTTTTGGGCGGAATCAGGATCGGAGGCCGGAGATACGAGGAAATTATCAAAAATTATGTTGTAAAATTTACAGCACTCCGCACTCGCACTCGCGTGTGTGCAAACAGGCCAAGTGATTGATGGGCAGGAGTTGGAGCTGGAGGTGCATCGCGTCACTTGTGAATAACTGGGTAAATATTGGACTAGTGCAGCGGAGCTAGCTCTCCGGGACTAATCAGGCGCTTATCTGGCTGGCTATCACTGTTTGCCACTCGTCGTAATTCATACTCGTATTGTGGCACCTGGGGATCTGGGTTATGGTGCTTTGGTGCCCGCTTCTTGGATGGCTTATCAATCCGACAAGCGCCAGTAGACAATCAATCAAAGGCGATATGCCAAGTGGTCGGGGTGGTGTTGGCCAGTTGAGGTTTTCCACTTGACATCGTCCCGGAAAATTTATTAGTTGTGTCAGCCGCATGTCAAAGGAAATCAGAATTGAAGCCCATTAAGCGGTTGCCGCTTTTCATTTTCGCCCTACCCTATTGACCCTACTTGCATTTCGTGGGGCTTCGGGTCGAATGCCTGGATTCCTCGATCCCGGGAACCCCGGAATCCCGGGATCCCTGGCGATACGAAACCCTCTCCAATTATTCAACGTTGACAGCGGGTTGCATGCCTGACCTACTTTCCGGGCTCCACTATGTGTTTGCAACGTCATTGGGTAGGTGTCACTTTTATTTTATTTTACTTTACTCTTTTTTTTTTTTTTTGTATTTTTTTAGCGGTCGCTTCAAACGCCTTTGTGTGAGTGCACATCAATTAAATTGTCAACGAAGAAGGCGAAGCGCCCCGAGGAAGACTTTTTATGCACTTGCAGCTGTGGCTGGCATTCACTGTTCACTGTTCGTTAGGTTAACATCCAACCCATCCATCCATCCATCCCATCCCAACCCATTCCATTCCATCACCACCCACTCTGGCAAAGTGCGCCCCAAATTGCTGGGTTCTATGTAAACCATGTCAGGTGTAGGGACGGAAAAAAAAGGGGCAGGAGGGGCTTCTTGGTTCGGTGGTTCTGTGGCTCTGTGGCTCAGCTCGTTAGCGAAATGAGCGGATATGTAAAGTCGGTGCAGTTGATGGATTTTGCGGTTGCAATGAGTGACCAAGAGGATGCGCTTGAGAGACAAGTCCAAAGTTGTCAGGTGTGGCTCAAAAAACTTTGGGACACCATTAGATAATTACAGCAGAGATGGTTTCGGTCGAAGAGGAAGTTTTCGGAAAAAAACATTTCGTTTTCGAGAGCACAATATATTATCCTTAAGCCCTGGCAAAATTCCCATATTTGCGGGTCCTCTCGCAAACTTTTCTTCACACCTCATCCAATAATCCTGGCGTGTAACTTTACTTAACTTTGTATCCCTGCCAGAACCCCACCCGAATTGCCAGTCACGTTTTGGGTCTGTCTATCAACACTTGCTAATCTCAACCCCATCTCTCTAAATGGTTTGACACTTTCAACTGGAGCGCCGGCGAAAGATTTATCATCTCCTGAACAGAACATGATTTTCCCGACGCACAATAAAAATTGTTGCCAACTCACGTTTGGCTAATAAAAGCAAGAACATTTGGCCGAAAATACAAAACATATTTTCGGCAAGTAATGTGAACTCAATTAGAGCTCGCCGCCTGGGCGCATCATCCCAGTATCGCAGCATCCTGGGGCTCTGAAATCTCCTGTGTGCGTGGCCAGAAATGCTTCGCCCTTGGAATAATTAATGTTTCAGTCGGAATCGAAGGCATTAGATGTGCTCGAGCGTGCGGCATGTGTTGCCAACTTTGCACGACAACATAAACAGGAATCCCTTCCACTCATTCCTAAACAAAATCAAATACATGGATCAAAAATAGTTCACAGACTGAACAATTTCGTTTATTTAAAGAAAATATAATAAGAACTAACCTTTTAGCTTTCATATTTTAAGAAAATTCTATCTCTGCCAATCAGATTCGTTTGAAATAAATGCATATATTAGACTTGTATGTTTGTTTTATCAAAAAGATAACTTTATTGCATCTAAGATGCAAAAGAAAATTCAATTTTGTGAATTTATTTAATGGTGCATGCACTTTGATGAATTCAGGTGGTTTTCCTTGCCGTGTATTAATCCATCCGGTTGCCCCGGAGGCAGAAAAACGTAATTGGCAAGTGAACAACGCGGCGATATCGATTCGGTGGCTGTTGCAGTGACAAGAACGATGATGTTGCAATAGCAACAGCAACAGCAAAAGCAATGGTAACATTGCAACATCATTGGCTAGAAAACGACAATCTCGGTTGCCACTCAAAATCCCGCTGAGGCTGCAACGTGGATGCACGTGGCACCGCAACCCGATCCCTCCATTCCTGCTGCAATTGCAAGTCACTGGCCCTTCCGTGGCTTTCACCCCCGATGGCTGGCCTAAACATTACGCAACAGCAACAAAGAATCGGTTATGCTTGTTGGCCACCACGCCCCTGTAATTGACGCCTCCGCTTGTGCTTAATTAAATCACTAAATGATTTGCCGATGCGGATATTGTTGTTTGTCAAAGCCATGGGGTGTGACAACAACAATATAAACCGCATAAACATAAACAGAAACGTGAACATAAACAACTTGACACAAAGCTTTCACACCTCCGTAAACCCAAGAGTGAAGCAATACAAGTTGATTTGAATTGTCGAAAGCCTTTGGAGCAGGTTAATCAGCCGATTCATAGAAATTAATTTAACCCTCCCATAAGGACTTTATCCTGTCGTTTGTGAAGCCCAACTAAGTCGAGGTCTAGAGTTAAAATTAATTGAAATTCTCTCATGACAAGGGCTCGTTTGTTGCAATTTATTCGGCTACATAAAACCAACATCAGTTTTTTATTGAAATTTATTTGCAATATCCACTTCATCGTCACCAGTTGCCATGAAAATTTGATGCCACTATTTGATTTATTCCTTGTTATTCTGTCAGCTAAAGGATTCTCTTTTTTATAGTTTGTATTATTCAAAAAGTTTGGCAAGTGCTTATGGAAAAGTTATCCAAAGTTTCTGGCTATTCGGTTCTGTTATTTGTCCAAGACTCGTAGTTTTTTATTGTAATCTCCATAATTTATGGCCATTAACTGGCACACAAAAAGAACAGTAATTGCTCTGGACTTTCAATTAAACTAAACTCATTTAAATTAAAATCATATTTCACATTCCAATTTAGCAATGAAACGAATTCCCCAGAGTGCTTCTTCATATGTGTATCAGAAGGCTCTGTCATATCTAAAGTGCTGTCAGTTCTGCCCGGACTTGTTATCAAATTAATTTAATCAGTTTCAATTGTTTATGCTTTTTGGGAGTTCTTTTCGGTTCTCGGTTTTCTATTGGGTTGGATTTTGCATGATTGGTGGTGGCCAGACACGAAATGGGAGAGTTTTCCACAGTTTTCCGGCCACGCCTCCTTCAAATGAGTTGCACAACTTCCAATTGACTTGAGCTTCTGGTTTTACTTCATCGTTTCTCGTCATACTTTGTGTTTTTTTTTTGGTGGAAAAATTATGTTCTTAGACAAATTGTTGCGTCCATTATGCAGCGGATTTAATGGCCTCGGATTGATGGCAGACATATGTGGGCAGTGGAAATAATTCATGAGTTTCCACAATGCTGATTTCCCAAAAATAGCTCCCATTGCGTGTGGGGATTAAATCAGAAGGAAAGACTCTCTCACATTTATGGTAATCCTTGGGTAAAATGCCCAAATCATCTTACTTTTGCGCACGAACAGATAATCAAATAATCTCGAGGCTAAAAAAAATACGCGTATAAACGCATTAAAGGCCACGTTGGCCTTAATTAACCTCCCGCCGATGGAGTTGAAGAAACCTTTTTTCCCACAATCATGATGGGTGATTAGCAGAGGGTTGGCCTGGTTGGCGAATGCATCACCTCAGCTTAGCTGCAAATAAAATGTCTAAATAAACAGAAGGCAAACGACAAACGTCGAGCGGCGACGCGTGCTTGCCAAAAGCAATAGTATCTTGTGGATACATTCCGGCCCAACCACCCCCTACCATCGTTTTTGGATTTCAAAGTGAGAAAAGTCGCACACAACAATGACAAACGTTCCTCCATGGAGAAATCCGAATCGGCTTCGAGGGTGACTCTTACCTAGGCAACTTAATGGACCAGAAATGCGTCCTGCAAACATTGCTGCCCCCTTCGCCCCTGCCCGCGGCCATCCAACCCATGTGTCCCTGACCCTCGTCCTGCCAACGCTGCTGCGTATGCAAACAAACGTCCGGAAGCGAAATGTGAGGATGGATCGCAGGAAAAAGCAGTAGCAGGAGCAGGAGCAGAAGGAGCAAGAGCAGCGCCAGGAGCAGGCATTGAATGAAAAGCAGGCGGGTCTGGCACTTGAGCACGCCGTGGCTGCCACTGCCAGAGCCAGAGCCAGTCCCAGAACAGAGTGCCACCCCTGGAGAGGCAGGGTCTTCTTTCATCCCTGCCTGCAACCCGCTTGAGTGCTTTATTTGCAACCGCTTGCTTGACGTCGAGGTGAGGCAGGAGGAGGGTGAGAGGTTGGCCGACAGGACGAGGGGGTGTGGCCTGGTGATGGCCCAAAGCCTGTGTGCCTGCAGGCTGCAATACTGCAGGCTGACATATTCAATCAGGACACTGGCTCAGAGGTACAGTGGTTTTCTGCTACAAACAAAACTCCCTTCATATCAAAAACTTCAGTTTTTTAATATTTATTTTCGATAACTATAATTCTTCCTTTTTAATCCAAACCCCTATAATTTATTATATATATTTTATGTATCCCTTAACCACTGTTCATCCCGCAGGAGTCAGGAGCTCATATTTTCATTGCTGGCACATTCCTGGCGGTCCCCTTCGTGCCCAGACTTTTCCCTTCAGGAGCTCTTTCGTAATGAGCCCGTAAATTATTTTTTATTATTTTGTATTTAATTTTTTCATTGGCTGTTATTGTTTGTTTGCGCTACTCCTTTCACGTCCAGGACAATGACAGGAGCGGCGCGTGTGTGCCATTTATTCGACATACGATTTGGTATTGATTGTGGGAAAAAAATATGAAAGGTACAGGCAATGCCAATCGATATTCATGTCCACGATAGAAAAAGTTTCCCAAATTAAGCATAACATGGGTCTTTAGGGGAATCTATTAAATCTATTAACAAAATGCTAATTTCTTTCCGCACAATTATCCGCTTGGAGCATGGAAAATCCTTGAGCACATCTGCCCGAGTGCAGCTTATTGGAAAATTTCACACGCCCGCACAAATTTTCTCGGATGCAGTAGCAGTAGCAGCAGCTTCCCACGCAGAGGCAGAAGATAGCACAACTATGGCGGGGGAAAGTCTTTCTCTTTTTGGGAGGGAACGGGAGTGTTCTGATAACATGCCTGGCAATTAACAATTTTTGGAGCACTTAAGTGCCGCATGTGGGGCCCCATAATGAGTTTCAATGAGGGTTGCATTTAGTCTACCCCCAAACACGATATTCTCTGATAAATATATTCTCCACAGGCTTTAAGAGCAAGAAAAAACTGAATTTAAAGTTGGTCGAAACTTTTAAAAGCCATATTTGCAAATGGCATAAACTCTACACGAGTATCTGGCTGGTATCAAAAGCTTGCCCCAAACTGAAACTAATAATTCATAAAACCACTGCCACATGCAACAGAGTAACATTTCGAAATACCATTGCGTTCGATTGACCCAGTTTTGGTTTTGTTTTTTTCCGAATTTCTGTTCCCTCCTGTCAGCGGGTGATAGATCTCACGCTCTCGGACATGTGCCAAACGTTTTCCAGCAGTTTCGCGCTAATCAAAATAACCAACCCACTCTTGAGTCCCTCCAGTTCTATAGTGAGTCAGTCCCCCCATATAATTTATGTCTGCAACTCTGCAACGCGAGTCCCCAGACCCCAGAGTGGGTTCCTTATCCATCGACTCTGGTAATTTCACTGTCACGCCCGATGGGGTCGCTACATGGACGAAAGATCAGGCAGGCAGCCGCAGAATCCTGATTATTTTGCGGTTTATTTTAAGTTTAATTAAGCGATGATACAGAATATTTATAAATTAACTCAGAGGGTGAAATGTGGCGAGGGGAATTATGACAAGGGGAGTATCTCACCGATTCGTTCCACATCGAATGCAATTCGCTCTGCGTTCTTCCGTGAATTAGTCGCGGTTATTATCATGTCTGTTGCCGCTTCTGCCGTTTTATTATAGACAACTTCTGTGTCTTGGCCCTCTTTCTGGGGCTGTGGCTGGGACTGAGGCTGGGGCGTGAAATGTCTGGCAGCAAACACAGGCAACATTGTCATTAAGATATTTTAATGTGGGATAAGCCAGGGGTGGCGACCGGCTAGCGGCGAGTGGCAACCAATGAATAAATAAGTGAATGAGTGTATTCAAATGATAATCTATTAAGTGAGTGGAAAATTCTGATGAATGAATGTGAGCTCTGCTTAATAATTAGCTCTGAAAATTATCAGATTAATTAATTGAAACCCGAACTAAGTAGCACTCATCGTCGGTTAAGTATGATTCCCCTTATTTTAACATTTAAATTCATATTTATTTATGGTAACATCCAGTTAATTACTTAAACTCCACCACACTCATGCAATTGTACAACCGCTAAGCTGTGTTAATTATAAAGATCTTAACAGATTTTTTTACTCTACGTATTTCCCACCCATCTGCTGAGCTTGATGATTAAAATAAACCGCAGGCGAGAATGAAGAAAAAATAAGTGAAAAAAATCCAACGAAGGCTTTTGGCACTTTTGTCAGTTTGTGCTTCGTGTGTGGCAAGTATACTTGTATGGCTGATGTCTGCCCCTTTTTTTTTGGGTCTGATTCTTGTTTTTGTATTTTGTTCCCTTCTGCATCGTCACGTTTACAAGATGATAAAGCCTTAACCACTTTTCAGCAGCGAATGAAAACAAGACCCAAATATATATACGAACACTATGTTTGCTTGACCCAAAAAACACCCGCACTGGCATATCCACTCGAAACAAACAAAAGCTGGAAACTTTTCGGATTTTTCATGGGTCTTCTCATGGGGGGTTTCCGGGGGGCTGGGCCTGGTTTTGGGCCTGGGTGACAATGTCCACTTCAGTGGCAGTAACTCCGACGCCGCCTACAACGGCCACTGCAACAATGCTAATCTGCTCTTCCTGCCGCCTTGTGCCTTCTGCTTTTTGTTTTTTTTTTGTTTTTTTCCAAGAGCAGCTGCTCGACGGAAAAAGTCAATACTACGGGGCTCCTCACTCGGTCAGAGTCATAAATTACCGCATCCCTGGGGTGCTATTGAAAAATATGTGCGTTTGCCGCCCCCTACCCTTGGGGTACTCTCCCCTCTAGCCGCTCATTCCGGGTGTTTGTTTGGGCTGGCAACGATGCCCCGAGGAGGCTCCGCTGTTGGCCAAAACTGCTCCTCGACTGCGCTGTCAAAAATTGTTCATAAATTTTACCCCAAGCCCCCGACAGAACGAGAGAACGACAGAACCGCAGAAGAAGTTTCAGCACAGGAAGTTGCTGTTTACTTAACACAAACACATGCGACTTTGCGGGCTTGCCGTAGAATGTCTTTTGACCAGGAGCAGACCACCCATGGCGGAGGCTGTATGCAGATCCAAATCCACAACGCACATTGCAGCCTGACCCGGGCAGGCCAAGCCGTAGACCGCAGCCCTCAGCCCGAAACTTTCAGGCCCATCCAGGTGGTGGTGGTGCCAATGGCACCTGCCCCCAGAAACCTCAAAAACCCCAAGACTCTGGCCCAACCCAGTCCCAGTAACAATCCCAATCCCAATCCCAAAACCATTCCAGGCTACCATCGGGTGGACCGCCCTCGCTTTATGACTTACCATAAATTTTATGACAGCGCCTAGACACCGATGTACAGATACGGATACGGATACGGAATGAGACGAAGACAGAGATCCCTCAACCAGAGGTGATAAAAATTTCATTACGTCACGCAATGCAGCTCGAGCAAAAAGCTAGTCAAGGCACTGAACAAAAAAAAAAGGATAACATAAAGGATATATCATAAAGATACTTTCTGTGCTTTTAAATGAATAAAAAACGTATGACATTTCCAGAGAAGCACTTGAAGCCAAAGGGGAATTGCATTTTTAATATCTAACATCCACACTCGTCGTAAAATGAATGACAAAACTTGAATATTATTTTTCTCTCAATGCTTCTCCCGAGAAATTGAAAGAAAACTTGGCACCAGTGGCAAGTTAATGGCCAACACTCTGGCAGAAATCACTGTCAAGGGAGGTGCCCCGGAGGCGTATCTGATGGATGCGAATGGGCGTGTTGCCATATCTACCCCGATTCTCCGTCGTCCTGGCCAGGTGTTGCCGGCTATCAGACGGATAATAATCACATTAACTTCTTCAGATAATCACATTAAATTTAAGAGCTCGTCCGTTAAGGATTCCTTTGATTTTTTACGAGTTAATACGAGTTTACTTTCGTCTTAGTTGAGGGAAAGTGAGTTCTCCGATCACCGAAGCAATTCGGGTTTTTTATGCATCTAATTTTGAGTCAATCATTACTAGAAGCGAGGATAATGAACCCATGAATGCCCATGACTGACCTTAATGGCTTTCAGTCAGGAGAGGTTTTTGCTGGACTCCTTTTCTAATGAAAGGCCTGAAATCATTTGTGACAGCTTAACTGCCACAAGTCGTGGCAATACCGCCTTAAAACTAGTTAAAAGAACAGCCTCAACTCATTTGGAATTTACATTTTTAATTGAAGAAACAGCTTCAACTAACAAGAGAAGACGGACCGGACCACATTCTCATTCCCATACGCATAGCCATTGGCCAAGGCCAGCAAAGGCCATAAATGTAATGTGTTTCTTTTATGGGCTTTTGTCATAGAAATCCGCACACAACAGTTGGCAACATAATTTATGCACCACCAGCCCGGCTCGGACGCCTTCCTTTGCTGAATTTATGGTCTTGACCAGAAAAGAGCATCCATTCCTCGGCATCGATGATGATGGGGCCGCGTGAAGGTGATAATGTAAAGGAAAACACAAGAATCGGCGTGAAGGAGTGGGGAGAATGGTTGGTTGGATGGATGGATGGGGGCTTGATGATTGCGTTTGTGCTGCAGGCAGGCCATAACTAAAAGAAGAACTACGGCTCTTCCAGAGGTTTCAGATCCAAAGACTCGAATGGCCATCCAAAGACCAAGGCAAATAAATTGCAGCTGCCCGACCGGGGCGATGAAATACAAATAGAAATACTTGGCAGCTACTGGATGAAGTTGCCACAGAGTCGTCCAAAGGGGCAAAGGGGAGTCGTCGGGGGCTGTCAGACGTAGTCACTTCACATGTCCTTTGGCTTGTTTGTCTTACACTCTGACGCTCCGTGGCTCGGATCCGGATCGGAGTAAAGTAAAGTTGTTTGGCCAGACAAGACTTGGCCGAAAAGGTCTGGCCAACGCCAGTCAAGCCCGATTCATGACCATTTGAGCATAAGAATTGCCTTTCCTTATGTTTTTTGAGCACGTTAAAAAAACCATAAATGATTTATATTGCTATTTAAAATATTATAGATGTTCTAATTGTATTTTCCTCATTCAACCGAATACTTTAAGAGGTTAAATAAGTTGATTAACTTGTCTAGTAAGCTTTCTATGATATTTTTCTGGCAGTGCATCCTCTAGTAAGACTCCTGACTGACCTTTTTTTTATCCAGATTCAGTCACAGATTCACGATTCAGCACTCAGCTCTCTGGCGATTTAATCAGCCGACTTGCCGACTAACATATAATTTGTTGAATTGCAAGTTGCATGTTTATGGACAAAGGGCCTGGCCTGGGTTTTCAGTCGCTCAGTCTGTGGCCTATTTTCGGCTTCAAAGCTAGCCGGAAAATTGAATCTTTCTGAGTTATGATGGACTCGCCTCTGGCTCAGACAAATCCATGGGTATCTCTCTGTTCCCAGCTCTGTGCTCGTATGCAGATGAAGCTGAAAATGGCAGAGCCCATTAGACGTCACCCCGAAAAGCCCGCGGTAATGACCCTAAATCAGAATCAACTTCTAGGCCAGTGCCCAGGCGAATGTCATCATCAGACGCGCTCCCTCGTACCCTTCCGTCTCCCCAGATTGTAATAAAAATGTCGTCTGACTTTCGACTGGCGGGGTATTTGGGTTCGCTTTAATGCACAACATATTCATGTGTCAAAAGACAATTTCGGATTTATGGCCTGCGAAATCCTCCATCTCCAGCTCCATCCCGAGTCTCAGTCCCCAAACAAAATCTAAAGCCAACGAATGACGCAATGTGGGCGAGAAACCAACAAGGGGCAAAAAATATGTTAAGAAAGCATAAAATGATATCCAAACTACCCACTATGATGTGGAGTCTGCTCTGCTCTGGTCTGGTCTGGTCTGGTCTGGTCGGGTTTGAAATCTCGCTTATGTCTGCCTTGGGTTTGCATAAATTAGGATCTGGACGGGTTGCCGAAAGGAAAAGGAAGCACTGGGCGGAGGTAACAGATTCTGTTGGTAGCACGAAAAAAAAAATGGGTTGCCTTTTTTTTTGGCTTTTCCAACTCCCAGAGTGTGTGGAAGAGTTTTCCCTTTTCGGTTGATGCGTTTGCTATGGCATTTTTAGGGTTGTAATTGAAATTAAATAGATGTCGTGCCATGAATTCAAATCACTTTCTTCTGGCCTGCCAAATGGGGGCTTAAAGCGATAAAAGTACAAATTTAAGCAAGGAAAAATATGAGTTTTGTGACTTGTCTTAAAGTTATCTGAGGGAGAACTTTATTTTTTGTCAGCAAGCAGAAGAATAATTATGCGTTCTTCAAATAAAATTCTTTCATTCTTCTCCAACAATGCTTGAATTCAACTCTTCTCGTATTTCTCACCATTTACTCTGGGTGGAAAATGCAATTGCTTTTCCTCCCCCTGGCAATTTTTCCTTCTCAGTGGGAACTGGGAACTATTTTTGCGCTGCTTGAAAAACTTTTACTTTTCTCCGAGCTTTGCATTTATGTGTCACTGGCGCTTAAGAGGGGAAGTTTTTTCGGGTGGAGTCTCCTGCCTTGCTGCCTTCCTGCCTCATCCTCCCTGATTGATGTTGAGTAAATCGATTTTCCTTCCAGCCACCAGCCACCAGCCACCAACCTGGTGCGACGCAACCTGGTGGGTCCCAGCACTTTGGCATCCCCAGCATCGACTTCATTTGTTGGGCAATCAGCTCTAATTAGCACCAGACCGAGTTGAAATGCAAAACGCGTCGCGGGGGTGACTCAAAGTAAATTGCTATTACTTGTCTATAATTGTGTTGCGGGTTGGGGGTAGGGAGTGACACAGAAAACTTCTACATCTGCGGAATTTTAATTGTAATTGTTTCAAAGTTAAATCATTGAATGAGTGACTGGGCAAAGTTAAAAGCAGGAAGCGGTTGGAAAGGGTCTCGTATCCTAGAAAGTGTTTTGGCCAAATCAAAATGGCCACTATGGTAATCTTAGAAACTAATTAAATTAATTCAAGCTCATTCCGAAATTAATATCCAACTCGTTTTGTTTAGTTTATTCTCATTTTTTTCCGCTCCTTTCTGTGTTTAATGGGCTGCATCTCACATGTCTGCGGCCCATTAACCCTTTGACCCCCAGGACGCTCGCAACGCTCGCAACGCCCGCAACGCAGCAGTGCAGCTATCACAATCTCTCTATCTGGCTTACCGGTTCATTATGCGACAGTTTTTCATATCTGAGTACAACCACAACCCTTAGACCTCAAATTCCCGGCATCTCGCAGGGCTTACTAATTACATTTTCCAACTGCAAACGAACCGTGCGGAAAGGCAGGAAGGCAGCCAGGCAGGAGAAGTCTGGGGGTTTGCCCCACTAATTAGTACGATATATATGAGTTTATAATGCGGACCGCTTTATGCGCTCCTCTGGTTCCCGGTGGCATGAATAGACCGAGCTATAAGTGGCATAAATTAAAATAAAATGTACAAGTATGAAATGTAACTGAGACCGGGAGACGAGTACGAGTGCGATAAAAATCTAAAATAAACATAGCCGCTGCAGCAACAGCCATGGCATCGGCAACAGCAACATGCAACACACACACAGGGATACTCTGTGGCAACTACATCAACATTAATTAAGCATGAACATTTAACCTGCCCACTTGGCCACGCCTCTTCTGCATGCCACACGGGTGCAGAGACTGGAGTAAGGGGCAGGGTGTCGCGTGTCTTGGCCAAGGGTCTGCTTTCTGTTTTTTATAATTTGATTGATTTATTGTGTATCCCATGGAGGCGCCATGCAGATGGAGGAAAAGCAAGAAAAAGGGCACTAATCGCATGGCTAATTAAATTAAAAGTGCATTGTGGGACAGGTAACTGTTACAGGTTGCCTGTCAAAACTATCAGATCAATTTAGAGATAAATAGAAATAGGGAAGGATACTCGCCAGGGGGATGAAGGAAAGAAAGAGAGAAAGTGTGGGAAAGACAGGTGCCAGAAGGTGTAACGTGGGTGCCCGCCACACGCCTCAAATATTTATTTAAGCGCAAGTGTTTGGCCTGTCCGAAACCAAGACAGGTGTATATGGGATATCCTTAAGATATCCTTTTGAGTGGGAATACTTTAAGTCCGTCCATCATCCATCGCCATTGTTAGCAAAGCTATTTGTTGATTGTCTGCAATAAAAAGGGACACGGAGCGAAGAAAATTGACAATCACTTTCGGATCGGGCGCAGCATGCCATTTAACTCCTTCAATATGTCACTAAAGTGTCGCCTTTGGACAGATATTGCCGGAGTCCCGATTCCGTTCTAAGGAAAATCAATTTCCACGCCCACTTTCTCATATCCCTTTCTCCGCCCCGGACCGAGCATAAGAAAACTGTTATCCTTGGTGATTGATTATGCAGCCGTCTTGAGTGACTGAGCGAAAAGTTTTTCTTCGATTCGCTTGGCCCACAAACATATCATTAATTTCGTCTGGGGCTTGATGGGATTAGGGTTTAGTTAGGTGATGTGCAACAAGCCCAACACTGAAGGGAATAAAGGAGCATCTATTTTAACCAAATATTTTTTTTATCCCTTTTCCAGGAGTCTCGGCGGAACTCTACTACGTGCGCGAGGGTGCCATCAACGACTATGCCTTGAACTTTGCCGTGCCGGTTCCGGCGAACATCAGCGACGTGACCTTTACTTGGCAGTCGTTGGTGGAGCACCCACTGCCCTACAGCATCAACATTGCCACCTCGGACACGGAGGTACTGCCGCGTCCCCTGCTAAATATCTCCCGGATAGGCGATGTGCCCATGGAGCCCCAGACCTGGGGAATTGCCCTTAAGTGCTCGGGCACCAGGAATGCCGAGGTCACGGTCACCATCCACGTGGAGGTCATCCTGGACAGGGCCACGAACAACAACACCAACCTTATCTTCAAGAGAAAAAAAATTTGCTTAAAAGAGGAACAGGACAGTGCCCACGAGGAGTACGACGACGACGACGTGGACCTCCTGCATCCTGCCCTTGGCGGCCACAATTCGGACATTCACTATGTCGATCGCAACGATGACCATCTGGTGGCCAACGGGCACGTGGCCCCGGACGCGGACAAGAAGAAACACAGGCCCATGGCGACGGAACCGGCGGTGAACGTAGGTCGTGGCAATTCCGGAGGAAACAAGAATGACTACGATCCCATGCTGCGTGAGAACCTGGTGCCCCCGGCAAGTGGCTTGGTTACCCTGGTGGTTGGTGGCATTCTGGCCTTGGTGCTGGTGTCCACCCTCATTATGATCGCCTACTGTGCCAAGGGACCCTCCAAGCGGCATCCATCCAACGGTGTTCATTTGATCAAGACCTCCAGCTTCCAGCGCCTGCCCACCATCTCGTCCACTGCTCATAATTCGATCTACGTCTGCCCCTCGACCATCACCCCCACATACGCCACGCTGACGCGGCCCTTTCGCGAATATGAGCATGAGCCTGAGGAGTTCAACCGCCGTCTCCAAGAGCTGACAGTCCAGAAGTGCCGCGTGCGACTCTCCTGCCTCGTCCAGGAGGGAAACTTTGGACGCATCTATCGCGGAACTTACAACGACTGTCAGGAGGTACTGGTCAAGACTGTCGCCCAGCACGCCAGCCAGCTACAAGTGAACCTCCTGCTCCAGGAGTCCATGATGTTGTACGAAGCCTCGCACCCGAATGTCCTCAGCGTTCTGGGAATCTCCATCGAGGACTATGCCACGCCCTTTGTTCTCTATGCAGCCACTGGCAGTGTCCGGAACCTGAAGACCTTCCTGCAGGATCCATCGTATGCCAGGAGTGTCACCACCATCCAGACTGTGCTAATGGCCTCCCAACTGGCCATGGCCATGGAGCATCTGCACAACCACGGCGTCATCCACAAAGACATTGCGGCCAGGAACTGTGTGTAAGTCTTACCTTTGATTATACGCTTATACCCTGAAGGCTCTTTTTTAACTATGAAGTGGAAAGGATAGTGGTTTAATTTCGAATACTTTCATTATATTTTTCCAGTATTGATGACCAGCTTCGTGTTAAACTCACAGACAGCGCCTTGAGTCGCGACCTCTTCTCCAGCGATTACAATTCCCTGGGCGATGGGGAGTACAGACCCATTAAGTGGCTCTCCCTGGAGGCCTTGCAGAAGTCCCAGTACAGCGAGGGCAGTGATGTTTGGTCATTTGGTGTCCTCATGTGGGAGATGTGCACCCTAGGAAAGCTGCCCTATTCCGATATCGATCCTTACGAGATGGAGCATTATCTCAAGGATGGCTATCGATTGGCTCAGCCATTCAACTGCCCCGATGAGTTGTAAGTATCATTCTTAGTTTTTTTCTTTAATTTTATTTAATAATCAATAGGAATTTTCTCTTGAACCTTCGTTAACCCTTTTTAATCTTAACTTATTTTCTTATTTTTAGGTTCACCATCATGGCCTACTGCTGGGCCTCGATGCCGAGCGAGCGGCCCTCGTTCAGCCAGCTGCAGATCTGCCTATCGGAGTTCCACACCCAGATCACCAGATATGTTTAACCAGCGGTGCTGAAGCATGCCAAGACCTGTAAATACAACAAGAGGCGACGTCGCAAGATTTTCCAGCAGACCACGTCGGCCACCTTGTTTCCAAAGACATATTTAAAAGGTAGCGTCTAGTATTTGGGGCTGAGGAGAGTTCCCATTACTTACGAAGAAACAGAAATTAGATGAAGTTTACTGCCCTGGAAATTTCTCTCATCATAATTCCTAGTTGTAAGTTACCCTTTAAGGACATGTGACATTTCAATGCAAGAATTAGGCTAAAAACAAAACGATACTTACAGACACGCACGAGTTAAAGCCCAGTTAAGAGTTTTCAAATAAAGTATAGAGTATAATACTTATGCCTACCCCCGAGAACTCAATCATAAAATATTGATACGGTAATCATAGCTAAAGCAGATCCAATAAATCAGAAACCCCGAAAACACGAAGGATAATTAGGATAGGTCCCCGAAAAAGATGTCGTAGTTTGAAGGAGAGCGTTGAAAATTTGTCATAGTAATGGGATATACATAAATACGATACAATACGAGTATATCCATATAATTGTATTCACGTGTATGTGCTAAGATGTCTAAGAACCGTAGTGATAGTAAGAACTCGAAATATTTATCTAATGTTAGAGCACAAGCCCCGAATTCGTAATCCTAAGTTATTGCCCTTCCCAGCAGTCTCGAGTTGTAAGTTTTTGTGTAATATACTTAAGCAGTTTGCATTAGTGGTTAAGTTACTCTTTTCATTTTTTTATGGCAAAGACACAAAAGAAAACGATTTCAATAAACGTCCGTGCATAATATTTAAAAAACAAAGCGAACTGCTGCCTTTTCATTTGAAGTGGTTCAGAAAAAAAATAGGAACCAGGACATGCAATCCTCTATGGAGGCTTATGGCCCGCCGACAAGTAAGTAAAACATTCTCATTGGTCCCGACCACGCCCGTCACTTAGACTAAAACAACGCACTCTAAGAGCAATGTGTTGTTTGGTTACTGCCCCCTAAAAACCAGCCCGAACCCAGCTCGAACTCAGTCCAAAGGCAACGCACTGAACCCAATCTCTTTGGAGCACAAAAGGCATGTAATGCCAACTGCCTATTTCAGGGCAGGCGATTCCCATTTTCAAGACTACAGTGGGTACTGGGTAATATAGGAAGGTAATTATAAAGAAAGGGGAAGGAATGTGCCTTTTAAATGACAAATTCAGAAACATTTTAGAATAATGGAACGTGGGTTCTTGGTTTCTGAGTGACTACTGTACCTGCGCAGGTAAGTCCTTGCCCGCACACCTGCACGTGAATTGCAAATGGATAGGGAGTGGGGGGGTTGGGGTTAAAGAGGCTCAGGTCATGGCATGCCTTTTGATTGCCAGGCTGACACTACTTAGTTTTTGGCACGTCATGCTGGGGACATGATGTTGGCAGCGTCCTTTTTAATATGCCCGTCACACCATCAACGAGGAAGGACTAGTTTCGGTCCCCCACCAAATCCTGCCACGCCCATCAGCCATGGGTGATTCTTTTAAAAAAACGCTCAGAGTGGGCTGCTGGGTCGGCACGTGCCCGCAGCCACGGCATTTAGCTAAAGCCACTACGCAAATCGAAAGCTAATAAGTACGAGGCAAGCCAGGACTCGACTTGGCTACGAAAGTGGCTTAAACAGACTCACAAATCTGAAGCTTTATGCATAAATTCAGAGCTCATTTCGAGATGAAAACTTTGCTACACATCACGCTCTAAATAAAACAAGTTTCAAATTTGTATGTAAAATTTGTTGCACAGAAACAAATTTAGGATTAAAGGCTTCTTCTAGCCATAACCCAAAATCAAAATCTTAATATCAATCAATGAAAAAACTTTCTGTTCCTCTTGAAAAGTTGCCAAAACTTTCAAGTGATATCGATGAAAGAGCTATGTACCCACGAACTCTGGTGACACCAATAAAAAGAGCATCCTTTTGACTTTTGGCCAGATTGCTACCGTCAGTAGCAGTCAGTTAATATCCATAAAAGTTACTTTGCGGTCAAGGGAGTTTTTTTAGAGGCAAAGGAACCCAATCAAAGGGCTTAAAAAACAGCGAACCCGAATAGTTGCGTTTCAATCAAATGAAAGTGCAGTTCGACAGTGGACAAAGGATATTATGTTATTAAAAACGCGGTGAAAACCAAGAGAGCTAACTGAGCGATGAACGTCCAACGGCCGAGGTCCAAAGGGGTTGCAGTGCCAGTCGTCCCAATGAAACCGAATCCCCAGAAGTGGCCAAAAAAGTGAGTGCTGCAAAGGAAAAAAGGAAAGGAAAGTAAAAAAAAACTCGAAATTGAAAAACAAAAGCCAACTGGAACTTTGTTTTTGGTCAACACTCTAAGCCAAAAATCAACAAATATAAAAAATTTCGTGGCACGTGAGGTAGCATTTCAATTTTTTAGCGCTAAAACTTTTAGCAGCGCCGGAGCAGCAAACGTCGCCGCGCCCAATTCCAGAACACCCCCGGCTATAAAACACCCGTAACCGGCAACCAGCCACCAGGAGCCAAGAGCCAGGATACGAGAGTACGGGCCACCAGGAACACCCGGCAGCTGGGTGCGGGGTAAATAAGAGTGAGTCCTCGTCAGTCATCGAGGGAGCCATTTGGGAAGCCATGTCCCTGCCTCACTCCTCAACTTCCACTTTCCACTTTCACCTCTGCCGCTCCCCGAGGCAGGTGATGTCTGAACTTTGTGGCGGATTCGCGGAGGAGGAGATGGTTGCTGATGAGAAGTTGCCAGAGATGGCCAAAAAAGCCACTAAACTAATAAATTTTCTTGAGATATTATTTGGTAGTGAATATATTTTAAGTATTAGACAGAAATATATTTTTATTTTTAGAAGCTTCTATATTTATCTAATAATTCTAGATACTTTTTTACATAAAGTATAAGAGGTAATAATCTTTTACCTTTTTTTCTCGGTATAGAAACTGGTGATTTTCCATTTATGATTGGCAAAAAATAAAGGCTTACTTGGCCCCACTGGACTCTGATGGATCCCTGTTGATGGCTTTTACTAACTGCAACAGAACTTTTGGCAAAGTCGGTCGTTCGGTTTGGCCTGAACTCCAAAAAATTGATTACTTTGTCGAGAGCGCGACACGGTCCAGTTTGGTCCGGTTCGGTTCGGTCCGGTTGGCATTTTCAAGCTGTTGATTATGGCTACTGGCATTAGCTGAAAAATAAATATTTACCTTTGAAATTATAAGGCAAAGTTTCGCTTGGGTTTTTGGTATGGATCCCATGATTGTTGCATCAGCCTGGTTGGTTTCAAAAAGTTGTTTTTTTTTTCCTCCGATTGCAAAACTAATTAAAAAGTTGATGAAGTTCGCCGCTTGGAATTGCTTTTAAAGATTTAATTCGTTTAATGATGATGAACAGAGGAGGAGAACATCCTGCAAAGGGTTAATTTGTTCTAAGGTTGTCAATGGCAATGTCACTTTCAAGTTGTTAATAGAGACACTAAATGAAGGCCGTCTTGGTTAAAAAACAAGAAAGTGTAGCTTCAATTTTTATTGAATTTTTGTTGTGTTGCTAAACTTTTTATCTGGCTATCAGCGTTAAAGAATTTGAATAGTTCTTAAGTTTTAAGCTTCGAGCTGCTTAAGCCACTTTCTCCAGTTCCCCATCAGCTTCGCTTTTCTCTCCCGCTGAGAAAATGCCAAATGCAAAAATTGTTTTCCAATTTCTTTTCTTCTTTTTCAATACACGCCGCGTGGGAAGCCAAGAGGAGAACGAGCAGAACAGAGAACAACATTAGCATACAACTTTTCTTATTATTTTTTATGTGAAAAATTCTCCAAATTGCCGCCGTCACTGGGAAATGGCAAAGGAGTTGGCGGATGTAGGGTGGTTGGGTGGTTGGCGGCTTATTGGGTGGCACCACCATCACCCACCGACTACCCACCAACCACCACCCTCCCGTGAGCAACAAAAGTGCAAACGGCCGAGGAAGCGGAAACGGAAAGCATACAACGCCAGACAAACGCCAAAGGAGAATTCTCCCTTGCCTTTGGTGGCGTATCTTTTGTATCTTGTAGCTTCGGAGCTTCGAATATCTTTGTATCTGCATCTGTAATTGTAGCTTTATGGCCACGACTAGGGCTGTCTGTGTGTCGATGACTCAAAGCCAATGGCTAAAAAGTGAAAACCATCTTAAAATACATAATAATGACATGGAAGGAAATGATTTTCATTGCCAGTCGGTTGATTGAAGTTACGGCGGCCCAACTTCAACTCCCGCCTCATTTGTCGCAAAGTTTTATTGAATTACTCGGGCGTGCCTCCAGTCGCAGACTGTCAAGTGTTTTTGGTGGCACTCTTGGCTTGGGTTTCCCAGAACCACACTGACTAGGGTGGCACCGTCGGAAGTTCGTCTTCCTTTTGATTATAACGCCTTTTGAAAATTCATTAAAAACTTTTTTCTCATTTCGCATTTTTTTGTTTTTGCACCGACGTTGTCAATCGATTAGCCTTCCTGCCATCTAGCTTTCCTACGTCCTCTGCAAATCGAAAAATATAAATGGAGAATGATAGGAAACGATTCACCAACTCTCAAAAGGACCTTTATCAGAAAAATTTGATACAAGTATTGAAAACATACAAATATTTTGTTGTTTCTTTTAGCAATTTATTAAATATAGTTAATAAAAAGAGAAAACTATATTCGTGGTTCGTCCTTCGAAATGCATTACATGTAAGTTAAATTATATTTTTAATATTTAATATCCAGAAGGGAATCGATTAGCCTTAATGCCATCTAGCTGTCCTTCACCGCTCCATCCCCGCGAAACCGAAAAATACAAACGACACCTGCATTCATTTATCATTTTCCAGCGCCGCCTTTCGTCGCCTGGCGCCTTTGACTTTGCCTTTGACTTTCCGCCAATTGTCATTATTCATCGCAGACTGTTTTCATGCTTCTTCCACCTCCGATTCCATTGCTACTCCGGAATCCAGAACCCGTAACCCGTAGCCCGTAACTCGGAACCCGGAAAGTTAGCCGAAAATTTCCCACATATGCTGGACACGGTGTGATTAATTGTTTCTGCCAGGACTCTGCCTACGAACACGGCACGAGTACTTATCAAGTGGGGTTATTTGTGTTGACTGACGCTAAATTCTGCAGTCAGGGCTCATAAAACATGAGTACCCCGGCCCGGCCCCCCAAAACCACCCATCCGACATCCGACTCGGATTGATTGTCTCGGCGAGGCTTGCCTGTACTTTAAGCGGTCATTGACAAGTTTCGCTCATGTGATTTATAAACTTTAGTAATCAAGGGCTGTCGAACTCGAGTTATTGGAATTGTGGTATCTGTCAACTTTGCCAACTTTGTCTCTTCAAATGGCTTAGTTTTGAAATTAAAAGTTTAGTTATTTAGCCTGCTTCTATCTTTGAAGCTACTTATATTTTAAATTTTTAGGCATTTCCTGGATTTTTTCTTTTATTTTTTAGACTTATAGATTTTCTCAATATTTTAAACCAGAATTTGACAGTAATGGATAAATATTCTTTCAGTGAATAAACACCTAACTCGATGCACACCTTGCGTATACTTAATATAGTTATTTTATAAATTTCGTTAATGAAGTGCAAAGCCTAAAAATCATTAACAATAAATCCCTAAAATCAAAACATAATCATTTCGTTTAATAGCTCTTTAATGCATGATTCAAGTTGATATTCCCTAGGACTATTCGATAGCAAACTGCTAACTGGTATCGTGTTTGTGTTGCAGAGATTTCCCCTTTGGCATCAGCTTGAAACAATTGCACAAAGCAGCGGCAGGCAACCCATTATATTCCTGGGATACATGGTCGGGATCCGAAAGGCAAATACACATACACACCATTTCCCATTCCCATATCCCATCTGGGCTTGCTTTTGGGATGGAAGAAACGCTACATCAATTTGTCGAATAAGCAACTTAATCATTTGCCATTGTCAATGCAATGCGGCTGCCTTTTGGCCATTGCCGGCGTTGTCATGGGAGAAGGGGGTGGCGCTGGTGTAGCTGTCGGAGCTGGTGGAAATGGGTTAAGTCCAAAAGTGCAGAGGAGTGGCGTTGACTGGAATTGGAATTGGTACTAGAAACTAGAAACAGGGAGCTGTGAGTAGGGAGTCGGGAGTCGAGCCTGGGCCCCGAGGAATGCCGGCAGCTGGCCGGGCTAAAACAGAAACGTTGCCAAGGCATAGAATAAAAATTATGCAGACTCGAAACAAGAACGCCAGCTAGGATTCTGGGTGTAGCTCTCCACTCAACCGACAAATGTGGCCATGCCACTTGCTGCCAAAATCAGCACTGCCAAAACGGGGTTTGTGGGTGGTTCGCCTCTACTTGACTTGACTCTGCCACTGCCACTGCTACTGCCTCAGACTCTGACTCCGTCTCTGTTTCAGTTTCTGTCCCGGGGTCTGATTTTGATTCTGGCTTTTCCAGTTGCACAATTTGTCGACTTTGGGTTCCGTTTTTGGGCCATATTGCCACTTGCCACTTGGTTTTATGTAACAAATCATTGGCATAATTTAAAGCATAGCTCAGGCCCATCCAGCTCTGTGTGGAGATATGAGCCAGTGTGGGGTTAAATGCCATGCATGGTTGGCGTATCTTCTGGCGTAGCCAGAAAGCAGTATCCTTGCTTCCTTTACTATCCATTCTGCCGTTCTCTGCATGATTATTGAATGTGGTCGGAGATTAATGATACCTCTGTCTCGGTATCGATTCCCCTCTTCGATCCGAGCCATTCACCAATGTTTTGTTGCACAGTTGGCTAGTTGTCTTGGTTCAAAGCGTATCAGCTGGATTAAATTTCCCTGTGCTACCTGATAGGAAAAACGATGACAATATTGGCTTTCCTTAAAGAGGAAAAATCTAAACGTAAGCTTTAATATTTCCCCAAAAAGCGCATTGGATTAAAGTGATAGATTAATTTCATAAAATCTATATAACCCCATAAACTTTGAGCCCATTTCTGTTATCAAAAATAACAGCAAAAGTTAGCCACTCAGTCGGACAACTTGTTTATGGCCATTTGTTTCACATGGCTCTGGTGTAGAAAGAGAAATGGTGGCCAGGATGTGCGCAAATAACAAACAATAATACTTGTAATGCTGCCATTCGCAACGAGCAGTTTAATTAAATTTTTGGCCAAGGCCAGTTGAGTCTAGTTTCTGGGTTTGGTTTTGGGTTCCCGTTTACGTGCCCCGAAGTGGAGGAGCCAACTGCTCCATGTGTAAGCACCTGGAAAGTCTGTCTCTGTCGTCTGGCGACATATGCGGCGCATAAATTAAACACTCCACGATGCCAGCAGAAGGAACTGGCTCACGTACTCACGAGGCAACTGGCGGGGTAACTGCCACCTGCCACTTGCCACTTGCCTCTGGCTTTTGGCCATAAACGTGTAGGCATTGCTCATTAGTTTTTCTCATCTAGCCGTTGCAAGGTAGATGGTCGTGGAAACTCCTTGAGACACACTCGCCGCAGTATGTGCATATTTCATTTTATTGATTTAAATTCATTTTTCTTTTTTTTTTTTAGATTTTTTGTGGGCTCCTCACCTACTGTGCCTCGTTCTCACTCGGTTCGCAGTTAATCATTGCCAACCGTATTTATTTCGTTGTTGCATTTTTTGGCTCACGTCCGTTTCAATTTCCAAAAAGGTGTCTTCCGTTGGCTCCCCTCCAGCTGCTCCACCGGCCAAAACCATAAACTTTGAGTCTGGCACTTATTGGGAAAATTTACGGTGCCTCTCGGCGATATAAGCCGAAACGGAAACTTTCTGAATTCTAAAAGCTGGCCAAGGCTTAAGTTTTAAGTAATCAATTGATGAGAATACTTATTTACAAGTATATGAAAGTTTTTCGATTAAAAATTGCTTATTATATAAAAGCCCAAAAGCGGTTTAAAAATTGTTTTGTCTAGTTTATTGTGTTAGTTTTATTAATGCCAAAATACACGACTTTAAATGCATATAACGCACTGTAGCTTCGGATTTAAATTCTATTTTATTTGATTTTTTTTTGCGACAACTGCGTTTTGAGTGTTTGGAAGGGGCCGGGGAGGACCTGGTTTTGCTTGGCCTGGCCAGCAATGATGAAAAAGTTGAAAGTCCTAGTCTGGCAGTCATGTTCCGAATGAAGCTGGTTTGTGCTCATTGAACTGTGTTTTTTCTGGGATGGAGCAGCTCGCCCCGGCTCCCTGGAAGAAGTTTATCAATAAAATGCTGCGGTACACGAGTTATTTCTTTTGCATAGATGGATAAACAGATAGATTGTTAAGGAGGTCCGACTTGGTAGCTGCTGGTAACGCAGGACTCCTTCTCCGATACGCTTGACTTCTCGGCACAGAAAGCTCTTTATTTTACTTTTTTGTGAGGGAGAAAATGTGGAAGAAATATTCATGTTCTGCGGCTGAATGGGTATTCCAACTATGGCACTCGGTGGAAATGTGTTTTGGGTCATAGCCGAGATGTATTCCGTTTAACCTTTTGTCCCCCCAAAAATAAAAGAAAACTGAGATCCAATAAATCAATCAGAAGCGATAAAACACGCAGCTGTCATTCCTTGTAATTCAATACTAACCAGAGTGCGGAAAACAGCACTCGAACATATTTGGACCCTGAATGAAAGATTAATTTCGAGATGGAGTTGGAAGAGGTGTGTGTTCGTATTGATAATTCAATTAACATGTTACTTCCCCGAATTATGAACAGATTTTGCAAGCTGAAATCGTATCGTATCTTGTATCTGGTATCTGGGTATCTTGTATCTGTGTATCTGAGCTGTGTTGAAGAATTACTGGAGCTCAAATTTCAGACAGTCGAGAAATACGAAACCCTCTGCCCTCGCGGGCTGTTGTGAACAATTGATTGGAAAAGGATTCGGTCGGTAGAGGCTTGAATTTTTTCCCGAAAATGAGTTCCCATTGAAGCGTTAATCCATTTTAAGGTCGGCACTCCGTAGTCCGGACCTTGCAGAAGGGTCACCAGAATTGTTGCATGGGCACATAATCGGATTTAAAGGGCCAAGGTAGGGGCTCCGTCTACCCTTGGGCAATTGCCCGTGCTGCCGCACTATTTAGTGACAATGACCTACTTGTTGGGTCTCAGAGGGCTAAACAAAATTGTGCATAAATTAAAAAATTGGTTCGCAACATAAACTATGAAGCCGTTAAAATGGGTGCCATAATGCCTGCCAAAGGATATTGCCTTGTCAGCCGCTCAGCCGCCCAGCCATCCTCGCCGGCGTTGTGTTCTTTTCATTCTTTTCAAAGGCAAAAATTGATGACAATGCGGCTTTTCATCGCCTCGCCTGGTTTTATATATTTGTGTGTGTGTGCGCCCAACAAAAGATAAAAATTTTCATTAAAACCATTATAAACTGATTTTGCTGCAGACAAAAAAAGGGAATATGAAAGAGAAAATATTACAATGCAAAGGAGCAGACTCCTCTTTTCGACGCCTTCCCAGGACACTATACTTAACAGGATAATGAGAGGGATCCTTTGGAAAATCAATGCTGGCAAGTCCTTATTAAAATCCTGTTTAGAACGGCTTTGGAAAGTAGAGAGGGTAAATGGGTTTACCCCATTTTTTATTAAGAGTCTTAACCAATAGATTACTTTGTTATTTGGTTTGTGATCAATCAATTGAAGCCTCAATTAAATTTATTTCTTTATCACACAGCATATCTCTTCCATTAAAACCACGTTTAATTCGATATATTATATTATGCCTAAGCCATTTCAATTCTAACCACCAATTAAGCTCGGTACTCAATAAATATCATTTCTGTTATCGAACTCCGCCCACATCTGATCGCCTTTCACCGAAGCTAGGGCATCGGATATCCCATATATCTTTCCCCTGGATATGGGAGGGCACAATGTATTCAATATGTACGGGCCTACAGTCCGTTTCAAATAAATAAACTATATAAAATATACTAAAAGTCCTCAACCATCCAGACAAAAGAATCCCTTATCGAGCAATTTTCGGATAAATTCAAAGGTTCTACCCACAGATTGGAAATATTTCCAAGCAGTCTCTTTAAATTCACGAACCGCACTGTTCTAAATCTATTGCCCTGCTCGATTTACACACATCCCGGCCCTTTCGAGAAGACACATACGCGGTAAGCAAATATTGTATGTTGTGTAAATATCCTGTCTTCCTTTCATGGCTGCGCTTTGGGCGTTTCACTTTCCACTTTGCATTTTCCAGTTTTCGCGCCAATCCACCTCCCACCGCCCATCGTCGATATTAGGCTTTTGTATGGCGAGTGTCGTGCTGGGCCAGGACTTCCTTGGGTATGGATGTGTGTGTGTGATAACAACCCAAGGATTATTTCGCATTACTTTATTTTGCAGAACCGCTGGAAAAGTTTTGCGGTACACAGCCTTTTTGGCACACAGCCTTCGTCCTTTACACGCTGATTGCGCGTCGGGATTATGTATAATTTCTCTTCGGTTTTTCGGTCTTTTGCCAAATCCCTCTCCAACCCCAGAAACCCTCGTTTTTTTATCAGATTTCCTAGGTATATATTTTTTGTATGTGATTTTTAGCCAGCCTTTGCCTGGGCACGTTTTCATAAGCTTATGAAATTAATTGTGTGTGTGTGTGATGGATAGGGATATGGATATGGGTGCATTTGATTATGTTTTGGCTAAATAATGAAATTATCTGGTAATAAAGCGTAATTTCTTCCCCGTGGCTGTTGGCAATTTTGAAGGTATTAACTCGGCTCAAGTCTGCCCATCAGGCAGTTGGATAACGGATGGCGGGGCTGGAGATTGGATAATTGAAATTCAAGGTTTACGGAGCAAAAGTCATTTAGGAAAGTGTCCGACCCAACTGACCTAACACAGTAACCGCATTAAGCTGACCACCATGTACGTGAATCCTCGGACTGAGGTCAAGAACAAATATTGGGAAAGCTGCCATAAATACGTCCATCTATCTATCCGTAACGAGTCGGACATTATGTGGAATCGTTAACGAGGAGGAATTGATGGGGAAATGGCTACACTCGAACGCATCAACGTAAACAACGACTGAAACATAATACAAATAATTAAAAATAGCCCGCCGATGAGGAAAGACAATGGTGGACTGTCAAATGGTCCCCGGGAAGGTCCAACCCCTGGTCGGTTCTGGGCAAAAACAATTGTGTCAATAGGTTTCACCCGCATTCAAAGACAGATAAACACAAAATGATAATGGTTCCAAACAGCTGCTGGCAACTGTCAACTCTGGCATGAGTAAAACTGAAAAGAAAGTAAAGTAGAGTATAGGAGGGGAGTGTAACGAACGTGTGGTACCTATTTCAAGAATAATTTCTGAGGTTACTGTATATTATTCTGGTACTCGAAAGCATCTACAACAGGTGGACATCGTGGAAGGACTAAAGCCTCAGCTTCCTTTAAAATCCAGGGTACCAAACAGTAAAGGGCGTCACCGAATCCAACAGGCTGCTGCTCCTTAGCCATGATCTATGAGACACACATTCTTTTGAGCAAAAAGGATGGTATGACAGAGGAAATTGTAAGGCGACACCTACAGCCATCATTTGTTTACACAATATTGGATATTGGATAGGATATAGGATATGGAATGAGAGACGAAGGCAAGGACGAGGGCCTAGGGAAAGGAAATAGGCATTAGCTAGAAATTTGTTAGGCCAAACACGCACTCAAGAAAGGACAACAATGGATGGAAAGAATAATCGCAGGAGGATGGAAAATTTATGCAGGCGACAAATTTAAAACGCATGTCCTGGACCAGAAGGATGCGAAGGCGGACAAACATGAGGTAGCAGGGTGCTCCAAGACAAATCTATTGTTTATTTATTGTCTGTTACTCTGTTTGCTTTTCTTTTGTCTGAAGACCGACCACACGCGTTCACCCAAAAATATAATAGGGTTCGATCCGGTCATCCTGGTCACGGATGATTATCCGCCTCCTCCTCTGGTTTTTTCAAGAATCTCAGCTAGAACTTGTTCGGCGTGTTCAGGTGGGTTGAGTCAGAACAGACGACTTCATTAGGGGATTGGCTCGTTTTACGGGCATTATTAACGTGAAATTGGCAGGCGGTCAATAGGTCCTGGGTTTTCCATTCTTTCTGGTTACACCGAATTGAAAAACTACGAACGTGAAACAGAAGCCCGACGAAGCCACACAAGCAGCACCTCAGACAATTGGGATAATACGAAATCGAACAATGGGTAATGCGAGTCATCGAGCATTGAATGAAGACGTCTCGAATTCCCAGTTGGTTTTCTTTTCACGAATTATCCCATAATTTTCTCTATAAATGTCCGGGACCAATTTGTGCCTTGATAAACTAAACTGCACTAAGCCAGTCCCACTACTAGTCACAGAAAACACAACCACAACCAAAAGATATCCATTCACGGCTATCAGGAAGCCATAATACACGCTTATCGCAGCCATTTCCAAAATAAAACGCCTTCCATTTGGGCCAAGCATGAAATTGTTAAAGTGGGATGAAAACATACTTGTAGTTTCTTGGGAAGGAAACGTGTCACGGCTTGAAGGTAATGGAAATATAAATAATATGAATACCTGGTACTCCTAATGCTTAGCCAAAATACAAAAAAAAGCACAACAATTTTTCAATGCCTTGACTTACCCATCTTAGGGCTCACGTTTCCATCTCTAAACTAAATTTAGACCTTAATGCCCAACCATTCTTTGAGTGGGGTTTTTGGGCCGTGTAAAGATTTGAATACAAGGAGTTTTGGAGAACGAGGGCTCAAAGTTGGGGTCCAGGCACCGCAACGAATCAATTCTGCTTGTGGGTTTCTGACATTAATATGACATTTATTTGTCAGAGCCCGGTCCGCCAGCTTAAGACTCGTCCGATAACCCGTCAGATACATTCCGGCCTCCAGAGCCACCCCCGTCTGTCCACTCAACCCTCTAAAATGTGCGCCAGACGCATAAATTCGTTGGCCGTTAAGCGCTGAGAAGACGCCTGGTTATCAATGGGTTAATAAACGCTTTTATGAAATACGAGTTCATTATGCCTAGTTATAAATTTTTTTCCGTTTCAAAGCCCATGCTTGTTGCACTCGCAATCGCATTGCACTGCAGGGGCAATAAATTCGAGACGAAAGCCTCAGACTGCCTGCAGTGAAGGGCGAGAGAGTGAGGAGGCGAATGGGAAAGTGGGAGGTGGAAGGTGGCACGTTGTGGCAGCATATGGTTGGCTGGTCGCTTTTGTCGTACTTGTAATAAGAGATTATATTACTTTATGCGACTTTGGGTCATGGACACGCGTCCCATGCCTTCCTCCGGTCGGCTTGTGGCTTGTACTTAAGTTGATCCAGCGCATTTCGGCCTGGCTTTCTGCCGTCCGAAGGACACGCGTCGTTCTCAGCGAGTCCTTCAGACTTTAGTCGCCGTGGAGTGAGGGCCAGCAGGAAGCTCTTTGTGTGCGTTTATCACATTCATAGATTGCAATCATAAATCAAACCTTTTGTACTTATAACGAGCTTTAATCATGGGGTAACTAATAGCCCATTTGCAATCCTCGAAATTTTTAATAAATATTTTAGGATTGATGATTTGGTGCCTCAGATTGTTCCTTCATCTTTTCTTCTGAAAGTTTGGAGAATGTTTATAAAATCCATAACCAGCCTACTACGGCGTCTATTTCTTGTTCAATTGCTATCCAATTCTAAACACTGTCGATATTTTTTAATGGTATTCCCTTCTTGGTTTAAACTTTAAGCACTAAATGTAATTGCGCTCTAAACCGACCCCGCTGGTGGTACCAATTCGCACGTTGCTCCTTTTCGCCTGGAACCTATTTTCCAATTTTCTGTGGGTGTTTCCACTGACATCTGCTTTCAGCTTCAGACTTTCGCTGGCTTGGAACGATTCGCATTTTGCGGGAATGAGATACCAGAAACCCATAGCCTGCCCTGGAGCGTGTTGGCAAACCAACCCAACTCGATGCGATCCAATCCAATCGCATCCAGCGCATCTCCACATCTGGGTGACGCCACTCATCACATAGAGCATCTCATCTGCGATGGCGCGTTAGTCGCTTCCGGTCTGCCTGAACCCTTCTGTCATGTCCAGCATAGGGTCCTTCGTGTGTGTTTGTTTGTTTGCATTCGCCAAGGGCTTACGCATTGCCCTTTTCGCCAATGACTGCCTCATCCTCTTGCCAGGAGCCCTTCTACAGCTCCCCGGACCGATCCGCCCGCAATCAAGCGTTACTTTTGTTTGCTTTTCGGAACTCTGGTCCATTAAGTGTCGTCGTTGCCGTTGAAGGCCGACGCCGCTGGTGACTTTTCGCACTCGATGCGATGCGACGGTCACGTGTCAGGCTCCGCTCTGTAATTGTATCTTATAGATACAATTACAATTTTTCAATATTTTCGCACAGCGGGCGCCGCCTGCGTTTCCAAACGAGCGTACGCTCGGATATAGCAGCCATACCCTGTACTCGTTAGGGATGAAGGGTATGCGTGGATTTGCTCTGGTAGTCCTGGATACATTGAAAAATACTCAAACTATAAAGTAAAAGAATCTGATTGTGGTTTAATCGTCTATTCTAAAAAGTAACCCTACTATAAACCCTTAAAACAGATCTACTAGGTATCGGCTGGTCTAAATATTTGTCAGTATCCTTTCGTATATCCACTATTTCCCCTCAGATCTCGTGTGCTCCTTGCTGGCTTCTCTTTGAGGGCGTTATTATTTATTTATAGTGACACTTTATTGCAGTGCCACCGGCAATGGCTGCAGGATATGCACACGCACACGGATGCGAACAAGGTTCAAAATGAGACGCAGGAGGCAAGCTCACAGGATTCCGAATACCGGACCCAGGACACGGGAAACGGGAGATGGCAAGAGGGACACAGGGATCCAGGACACAGGACACGGGAGATTGTAATTGCGCATTTGCGGCGTCTTGGAGTCCTCAACGGTCGACGGAATGTGTTGCATCATTGCCTCGGTGGCCTTAATGTCCTGAAGCGGCGCGTCGCCTGCTTAATGTTGCGTTGCGCATTGCACGAGTCCTGGGAGTCAGCAGCTCAGTCCGAGTCCTCCAGGAGTTGCTTTTGTTTAATTTAATGTGCCCACACAGTTGTCGTTGCTCGCCGGCACTCTGGGTATTATCATAATTTTTCAATTTATTAACAAAGTCAAAACAGTTTAGCCCTCGCCGCCCCGTCCACCACCGCCGGCATCATTTATTATCTATGTTATGCAAGGACTTGCTCTGGCCGAGTCCTTGGCTGGGATAAATGTCCTGCGGTGTTCTGGCTACAAATGCGCGTTAAAATGGCTTTAATTGTCAGCCATTTCATTTCATTATTTATACTTCCGCTTTGGGGATCTATGCTGTAGTTGGAGTGTTTCTGGATATTGTAATGTTTCGTGAAATTGGAATGGTTTTTGTATTTTTTGTGGACCGGAGGTACAGCAGAAGTTCCCACCATCACTCCAGCGCTGATTAAGACAAATTTTCAATTCATTTCTACAGCTTTCAAGTATTCGTGGCCCATAAATGATTCATTTCCTTCCCGGACCAGAACTTTAAATAAGAGAAGTTTAACAAAATATAAGAAAAATATATAGAAGTGAGTTCCCGTGGAGAAATGACTAGAGGATACCTTATATATATTTTTAGTATAAATTTAAAATGGGATTTCTAACTTAATTAAATAGAAATAATTTCCTAGGTCTCATGGTATTATTATCCTCTTCAATGGTTCCTCTTTGAGGCTACAAACTTATTGGCAAGAGTTTCTGGGAATCACTATTTTAAACTATATTTTATTATATTAAAATATAAATGTATATTCAAATTGGGATACCCTCTAAATTTGAATTAAAATAAACTCTACTGCGTTGACTTGGCAAGAGCCCCTTCAGACAATGGCCTGTCACTGCCGGACTTTATTTAATTGATCAAGAGCAAATGCTTCACATTAATTGACCCAAAAACGAAACAAGGCAACAAGCTGAAGCTGAAGCAGAAGGAATTTTGAAATGATTTAAAACGCGACTGGACTCTGAAACAGCGGCGCTCGAAGTGGTGCCTCCAGCCACTTATGTGGCACCCCCGTGGGCTGGGTAAATAAGAACTTTAACACTCAAAGTTGCCGCCGACTTTTGGGGGCGTGGTGGGCGAAAACCGAAATCCAATTTGCAAGTTTCTCAAGTGGCACACACACACATACCAATAGCAACCTACACTCGTGTGTATAGAAATTCTTAGAAGCAATAGCAGCAGGTAATGGTGTTTGCTCAGGTATGCTATCCCCATATTTTTAAACCCCATACTTCTCAGAGCTGACAATCACGCACGATTTCAGGGAAATCTAATTTAAATACGACTACACGTCAGGCTCGCAAGGAGTCGAGTGGGGCGAAGGACAACCTTTGATGGCTTCCCAAGCCCCCACCACCACAGTAACCAGTTACCAGTTGCCAGTTTGCTTTAGTTAGTTAACTGTTTATGAACTAGCTGAGGGCAGAGGGAAGAAGGAGGCTGAGGAGCTCTAAGGAAGGGGCCAGGCACTTTACACTTTTGTAGCAAGCAGCCATTCCAGCTCTTCTAAAGTAATTAAGTGTTTTTCCACATGATGGCTTCATAGACTCACCCAGGCCAGGCTGCCAGGGAGCCACACCGCCCGTTTCGTTGCAACTTCTTGCACTGAATACTTTTATAATTGGTTTAAAAAACGTGAAAAGAAAGTGTTGCCTGGTTTGATACTTGCAGATAGTTAAAACCCCACCCCCTTGCCCCGCTGCCCTTTTCTGAGGCACCACTTTAGTCGAGCCGCTTATAATAAACTTGCACCTAGAGCAACAAAAGCTCTCGAAGGCAACAGCAACAGCAACGGCAGCGGCAACGGCAAAATCATTAATAAGCTATTAAGGTATTTCTTGTGCTTCCGAACTGCTGAGTTGCCCGGAATGGGATTTGTCCGGAGTTCACAGGACTTGCTGCAAACTTTTGTGGCAGTCGGCGAAAATTTGATCTCGATGCGGAAGCCACAGATATCCACATTAAAGGATGAGAACGAGGCTTTATGGGGCTTAATCAGAATTTTAATTAAACCAACTTTATCCAGTCTTTGATGGCTAAAGAGAAACATATTTAAAATTCCATTCATTAGTTGGTAGTTTTCAAATATAGTCACGTACTTCAACTTATCACTTCATATCTCATATAATCGAGGTAAATGGTTGCGTTTTTTATTGAACTTTGGAATTGCAAATTCGCCCTTATAAACTGGCACCATGTTAACCATTAACCATTATCACATTTTAGCTTTAATGGATCCAAATGTTTATTTTACAATGCTGAACATTTCCCATTCCTCAATACCAATACCAAGGGGCAACTGTAAGTTGCAGTTGCAGTTGCAGCTAGTTTGCCATACAAAACATTTGTAATCAGGTCCAATTAATCTCGAATCTCGTTCCTCTGCTGCCTTGAGTTTGCCCAAGAAGTCTGCTGGTCGTAGTCGCTGTTAAAAATAATTTCTGTTGACACAAAGATTGAATGCCTCTTGCGGCAGGAGGGGCAGGCTGCGTCCCGTAAAAAGACAAACAACACTCGACTCGGCAACGCGATCTGCGATAATTTATGCCTTCGATCCCATGAAGACATGAAAAATGTCGCCGCAAGTTGCCACAGCAATGATGACGACTCCTCTGCGATACGGCGATCCGACGATCCGGCGATACAACGATCTTGGATCTCCCAGTCAAGTCACACGAAAACCCCCCTCCAATCCAAACCAAACCAAGCCAAACCGATCCGATACGATACGAGGCGATCGATGGCCTTTGCCAAATGCAGAAAGTCCCGGGAGAGGCGGGGTCTGGTTGGGGCACAGAATGGTTGTTTGCCTGTTTTCGGAATCGAGCATAAATTAAGTTGACAAGCGCCCGAGTTGCAAGATGTGGTGCCACATCGGGTGACTGAGTGTTTGTACTAGTACTCTCGTAGTTGCACATTTTATACCTCGTATTTGGGAGCCAGCAGGGGATATGGTTTAATTAGAAATTCTTTAAAATTTAAATTAATATTGAAGGTCAGGGCATTTCTCTCCGAACAAGGGTTACCCTGAACCTTTGCGATTTGATTGCTTAGACATCAAGGGCCTTCTCAAGTCCTTGGTATCCCCAAGTCGTTTTAGACTCAATCGTCTACCCTACTCCTTGGCAGTTTTGCCTCCCCGAAAACGACCAGCGTCAATTTAATGTGTGGACATAATTTTCCTGTCGCATTCAATATGAAATGCTCACACACAAAAAGTAAAAAAACAAACAAGCTGTACAAAAACCATGCACGTGGATTGCATCACTGATGCTGCCAGGCAGTTGCAAGGACCGCAGAATGTTGCACTTTGCCGATGCTGGATGCTGGATGCTGATTTCATTGCGATGATGTTGCCAGTAATGGGCATGGCAATGTGCGCACGTTAGTCTCTGAGTTTTTCTTATGGGGTCTTTCGATGTGAGTGATATGAGGGCGATTTGGTTGCAAGTTGGCAATGAATGTATAAAAAGAGCAAAGTGCATTAGGGGGGAAAGTGATTTTCAGACTCCTGAGGCAGTACCAGAAATAAATGGGGAAAGTAACTGATGCTAATGATTTTATTTTAAAGTTTGTTGCAATATTTTTACTCATTGCCCAAAAGATATTTGATTGAGGACTTTAATTGCTATCTTCCATTAATTCTTCATGAATAGCAACCATCCTGTTGCTTTGAATTTCCATATTTCTAGAGCCCCTTTACCTCCTTCTGTCACATATTAAAGGGCACCCATTATTCTCAGGCCGATTGCACTTAAAAGGATAGTTAATGAAGTCATTTTTAAGTTGCGGCTTCCGTTTAATTGCGGGTCGTTGCTGTCTAACCTTTCCGGTGGCCTCGCCGGCAACTCCTCCGCATGTCAATTGCTGATGAGCCTTTAATAATGCCTCTTTTTTCGCCTTTTTGCCATTTTTTTTGTCATGCTTTTCCGCCTTGTGCCATCGTAATTCTTCTCTGGCCCGACTTGCCGCTTAATTCGATTATGGTGCGGCGACTTTCAAGCGGCCCCGACACTGAATGCGGCACATCCGCGTGGCAAACGTTGCTGCGTTGCAATTTAATTAAACGGAGTTCAGGGTGGCGGACTGGCAGGTGTTGCGGGGGAGTCGTGTTGTAGGTGTGGGTGGAGTTGCAAAAAGGCCGCCGCCGATCAGGCGCGATTATCAGCAATTGTTGAACACCCACTCGCCCCCGGGAAATGCCGGGACTGAAGCGTGGGCCTGAGGATATATTTCCAATATGAGGATGCCACGTGCGGCATTTTGCGTTTGATGCAAGCCAGCCTCAGAAATGAGGAGGAGTATGGGGAGGTGGCCCAGAGCTTTATTTGGCAGCCAACACGCCCACATAATTATCGCTATCGGCTCGGCTTCGCTGCACGCGCCACACTTTGAATCTCCTCCTTGCCACACTCTCACTCATTTGCGGTGGCTGGGAAATCCTTCAGCTTGCAATTTGTGGTAGCTGGGAATTTTGTTTTCTTGCTTATGACTTTTTAAAGCTTAGATTAAGAGTTTTATAATTTTAAAATCTTTAGTTAATAACTAACTATGTAGTCTGCGTTTGGCTAAGTTTTTTATCTTATTTAATTGAAATTTTCGTTTACCGACCCGCTCTAATTGGATTATCTACGAGTCCGGGACACTCTCCCCGAGTGCTGCACTCTAATGGAGTTGTTATGTTTCCACCATGTTGGTAGTAGACGAAGCCAACTCAATTATGCACATTACACATGAGGTGGCTTTGAGGAGAGACTCGGACTAGAGAGTTGCATTCAACTAAAGTCCATTGAACAGGCTTTAGCTGTAAGTAAGTCGGGCTGGGAAATGCATAAATTCGACTACCAGACCGCCGTAAAACTCACTTTCGAATTTTAGAAATGCGAATTGATTTTGTACGTCAACCACTAACTCAATCGAATTGACCCGACTTGACGTCGTCGGCCTTTTTGCCGCCACTTTGCATTCTCGATTGGGAGCATTTCGAGTCGGTTCTACTGGTCCTGGCCTATTGACATTCCCATTGCGATTTGTTTTCAGCTCACTTGACAGGTAATGGCAGCCCAGTGGAAGTTCCCCGACATCCGATGGAGAGCACTGAGCCAAAAAGGTAGGTCTTTCTTTATCTTTACTTATAAATTTATCGAATACATTGTTGTATGATAAAGTAATTCCTATACTTTTGGTTGATTATGGTGGTCTACAGCTAACATATATTTATTCTTGATGTCTTGGTGTTTTTCCGAGTGTCTTGTGTAGAAACCCCTTTGCATTATCAACCACTCAACGCTCCTTGGTCTCATTGTCACCGGGAACGTTGGCCGTGACAAATTGCTTTAACATTGATTTAAAGACAACTCGGAAGGACGGACAGAAAAAAGGGAACCCGGTAGCGGGCAACATTTCACACAACTGCCACGAAACGTCAGGCCAGACAACGCCCTAATCCCGAGATCCGAGGCGAAGTCCACTCCCCTTCAGGTTGTACCGCCCGGGGCGGAGTCATTGAATCGATTTGAATAGGAAGCTGGTCGAGGTGGATACGGTGGATGAGTGAATGAGGACGAGGATGAGGATGCGGACTGCAGAGGGCAGAGGGCAGAGGGACGACCTTGCTATCGAATGAATAAATTGAATGCGTTTTCAATTTTTAATAAAGCAAAAATGAACGAGCAAATCGAAGCCGATGCAGGCAGGAGGCATCGAATTACGGATTTGAAACCGCACGGATGGCGATGGCGATGGCGATGACGATGAGATGATGGCGACGACTCGGATCGAATCGACTCGACGACAACGAAGTTGGCCATTATCCTTGATTTATGTGTATCCTGCTGGTCCGCTTTTTCGGGCCTTTCGCCATAAACAATTACAGGGACCGTTTACTTTTTGCACTCACTGTTTGCGTCGGCCAGCTGCGGTTTTTATTATTCGCCCAGTCAGTCCTCGGCAAAGTCAATGTTGGTCCTTTGTACAGGACTTCGCTTCGCTACCCACTGTCCCTCTCTTTCCTTTGAGCTTTTGCATTTTAAAAGCAATTAGCAGCGAATTTTTTGGCTTCGTCCTTTGTTTTTGTTTTCCCTTCCCCCTCCCTTTTGAAGCCCATTTTTTATTTCATTTTTTATTTTTTACCCAGCGATTTTCAATAATAAAAGTGAGTCAAAAAAAAAACCATTGTTTGGTTGCTCTGGCTTGTTTGTTGTCGTTACAGCCACCAAACAAAAAGCGACCGAGAAAGAACTCTTTAATTATGGCTACGAACTGGAAGATACCCAGATACCCGGAGCACTTTCGCGGATTTTCACGTTCCTGCTTTCTCTCAAGGAGAAAATTTAGTTTTTTTAATTGGTAGGAGACTCAGTGGAGCCACAGAAAGCAATTGAAGATGTGACCCAAAAACAAGTCTCTCTTATTTATCATACATTACTTGTACAAAGTCTCTCAGGAATCCATAAATATACATTTTTAACAACCCATATACCCTGGAACTCTTTCACTAGAGTTTTTACGAATAGAATTATCTGTGGAAACCTGGCCCATATTCTATGTAAACCAAAAAGAATGTACCGCTTTAAATGGAGAATTAATCAAACGTTTACAAGTCAATGCATTTTGTTTGATGATTAGATGGGTAAGTTTAACAGTTGAATATAAACTGTCAGTTGCAGGTTTGAAACTGATGCAATTGGAAACACTCTGAAAGATGGGTCCCTAGTCTAGGCTGTATCTTTTCCAACATGCATCCGATTCTAATGCGGAATGCCTGAATAGATTCACTAACAAAATCCAAGAGCAAATTGGAACTAGACCCCCTTTGAATAAAGTACACGTGTTCTACTCCTTAAATAGTTAAACTGCAGTTGGTAGGCCACGATTTAAGCTCTGTCCAGCTCTGTCCCTCACCTTGTTCCCTTCCTTTTCGCTCTCCATCAGCCAGATGAGTGATGCTTTCTCTTTCGAAGCTGTAACGAGCGCCAGCTTGCTGACCAAACAACTTTTTGCGTGTTTTGCAGCTCACCGAAACAGGTGGCGTTACCGTTGCCGCTTTTCCTGCTTTTCCTATTTTTCCCACTTTTCCATTTCCATTTTCCATTTTCCCCATAGCCGCCGATGCACACACATCCATATCCTTCATGCTGTGCGGTGTGGCGTCAATCAAATGATTGATCGACTTGATTACCCCCCCGGCTGGCAGTTGCGGGTGTGGGAAGAAGATTTTGATCTGCCACAGCCAGGCGCATTAATAAAACAAAAGAAACCCGAAAGTAGCAAACAATATTAGTAGCCCCTCTAATAAAAAGAGGTGGGGAAATCAGTCAATTAGTAAACATTTGGGGGCAACAAGGAGAGGGAACTCTTGAAATTTATGGAGGAAACACTTCAGTAATAGATAATAAATAATACTGTTCATGGGACCTCTCAAGGCTTCTGGCCAAGCAATATTTTTTCGGCTTCCACTTCGTTTTCGGACTCGGTCTTCGGTTTCATCAATCAATCAAACTGCGAAACTATGCAAAGAGCTCGTAAATAGTTCTGGGACTGTTTGAGGTTGCTGGCATCAATTATGCGCCTGTCCAAATATTTATGAAAATTGATTTCGGTTCGCCCAGCCAAATTGAGGAAAAACCCTCAAATGTCAACATCAATTACTGGGAGTTATGAATGGAGAACGCAGTGCAAGTAAAGTTAATTTTGATTCCAACTTTTAATCTACTACCAAGACAATATTATTTGTTTTGAAAAATGTTTTGAATGCACTCCTGGAAGCCAGGTGAAAAAATTTGGGGGCTGCCTCAAAAATATCTCGTTAATTGCTTTCTAAGCGTCATTGTGTCTGAAGTACAAAGGGCCCAAAAGGTGTCGACACAAAGGTGACACAAATGAAAATGCAATTGCCAACTGCGAGTACGAGTGCGAATGAGTTTTCAGAAACCAACCCGAAAATCGAATTGAGTGGCGTTGAGCTGTTCTTAATCCGACTTAAAGTCGCGTACTGATGAAAAGGTGAAAAAAAAATAGTTTCCAGCACAATGGGCTCAATGAGTAATGAATTGAATGGACCAGACCAGGGTAGGGTAGTTGGGTGCTGGAAATTCAATCAATGCCATACAGCTTAGAATTGCGTTTGTCATAATTTCTATGAACGATTGCACAGAATTCCTGACATTTTCGAGAGCTTCATGCTGTTTATTTTTGCTTTTATTTTGCAATTCTTTCATTCTTCCCTCCAGGAAATGAAATGAATTTTTCAAATGCGATTCTCCGAATGCCTCAAGATGGCTAAAGAAAGAAATCGACAAGGTTGCCCGACAGCAGTGCGAATTGTGTGCTGGCCAGTGTTACTGGCCTGCAATTGATGTCCTGGGCATAGAAATTGGCCGAAAAGTAGGCAACACTTTTTTTTATAAATGCATTCCCCATTAAAAGATCTCAACGTCTTTGCGACTTTATCTGGGAATATACCATACTTTAAATTTCATTGGAACAAATACATTTCTACGTCCATTTTGAGTTGGAGGATATTTAGGATTTTCTTTTTCTAAGCCCGCATTTCCACTGTATGTTGTACGTGCTGACAGTTTCCAGCCAACAGACGAGGAACGGAAACGAGAAACGTGGCAAGAGAATGCTTATAGATCATTGATTCCTGATAATAAAACTATCAGCAATGACGTACCGCATCTCGAGTCCGCAGCAGGCAGACAGCGCGTATAAAAAACAATAAAAACTCAATAAAAGAGAATGCTTGGGGCTTTTAAACCACGCTGCACGGCCCAAGGATATAAAGGATGCGAGGAACGGAGGCGCGGAGGCATCGGCAAAGTGCTAAGCGTAGGGCAGGCTCTGCTAAGACAAGAAACGAGACCTGCACTGAGAGAAAATATACGAAAAATTGATGATAGTTGGAATTTAATTTAAAAGAAAATTATTCAATTTGTAGCATGTAAAGATTATACAATAGAATTTTTTAGTTATTTCTAGTTCTGTAGATTTTTTCCCAAGTGTTAACGAAGCTGGCAAAATGACAATAGATTTGATTTTACCAGCCTGGATAGGGGGGACCCCGGGGACTCTTGCTGGCTGCTGTGATGGCAGTCAGGACCCAGGACACAAAAGCAAACAATAAAAAAAGAACAAAAAGGAGAGCGAAGCGCAAGAAATATAACAAAAATTGAAGACGGCACTAAGGCAGCCAGCAAATAGTTCAACAGACAAAAGGAATAAATGGAGAAATATATAAAAATAAGGAAAAAAATAAATAGGAAGCGAAAGGAAGGAGAGGCGGTCACAATAAGCGCACATTTAAAAGTGTCAAATATCCTTTTTATGCGCTTTCAGCCCCGCCCCGCTTTCTTGTTGAGGCGACCAACAACAAAACGCTTTATATTCCAACGAGTATTTTTTTCCACTTCTTTGTCACGAAGCTGAGCAGAAAATTGTATAGAAATGTTAATGCGATTTGATTTAAAGAATAGAACCGAACAGAATCAAGATGTAGATGTTCAGATGCCGGAGATGAAGAAGCGAAAAAGTGAAAAAGTGAAGACCTCTGACCTGTGAAGATCCCCGCGGGTCCGGGCATACATTTCCATATTTAAAAGGTTCTTTATGACTTCATTTCAGTAGCAGGTTAGGTTCCCTCCATTCCGCCACAGTGCCTGCCTGCAAACAATTAAGCGCTAACACTGTCGGGTCTTTGGGGCCAGTCCTAGGCCATTGTCCACTGGCAGTGACATTAATTTAATCCTTGAATGCATCTTTGACAACACCATCGTCATCCCAGGACAACTCACCCGCCAGCCAGCCAAGCAGCCAGCCAGGCAGCCAGCTCCTGGGTGAGCCATTGTCAAAGGAATTAGTTTTGTGTTTTTGATTTGCGGATGGAGGCTTGAGCAGAGCTCCATCAGAGGACTACTGATTGCTTAAATAAATATGCCACAAGGCAGCTGGAGCTGGATCTGAGAGACCCAACTGCGAACAACGTGCCCCAAACAATGCCTTTGAAGAGCCTTGGCATTCTGCATTTTACACAAAATCCAACGAAAATAGAGCTGGGAATGAAGTGTAATTTGGGTTTGTGGCTGTGACACTTTTTGGGCACTTTATTAAAATATTCGACTCCAGCCATGAGCCCGGTAATCATTGTTTGGTCTCGGGTTGGAGTTGGGGGTTTTCTCAAAAGATTTAGGGGATTATATGCGACAATATGTGTCACAGATGGACTGATTAATTACGGAATAAGGTTTGGACTTTGGAGGCTTGGAAATAAATGAGAAGATATTCTTTTATGTCCAGATTGTAGCACTTCTTAGTTCCTAAAAAATTGGTGGCTACCACCAGCAATCTCAGCTTATCTAGACTTTCCAGTCATCAATAATATTTGCAATCTTGGAACATGTATCTAAATCAAGCCATGCAACTTATCAACCACTCACCTTACGGGCAAACTTGTTTTCGTGTTGATTGATCGGCTAACTGAAATTGTTGCAGCAACCGACAATCAATTTAACACCAAAATTGCACGCTAATGAGTTGCAACAACCACAAATTAGTCAGCGATAGTCGGTGGAAAGGCTGCAAGAATGCCAAGAAACTAGTTCTGGTCTCAACTTACCAACACAGCTTGTTTATGGCTACACTTTGAAAAAGTTGAACAGAGTTTCTGTGCTGTTTAACAATTCAAAGCTCAAAAATCACATAATTTTGCTATATGCTACAGTGCCTTTAAATTATTTCCCTGAGTATTGTGTAGTTGACCAGCTCAGTTATTAATTAATAAACGAAAAACTTCAAATTAATTGCAGTCATTTGTTGCACCGTCAGTGGTCTGAATTCCAGTCTGAGTAGGGTTAAGATCGATCGATCACATTGAGATATAAATTCCCCTACTGCTGTGAAATTATGTTCACAATAAACTCTGATTGCTTACCGGAATTGCTGGAAAGGACATTCGGGCTGGCATTCACCACCACCCCCGCTAGTCCTTTAACTTCCCGGAATCGGAATACTACCCGACCTCTCCTTTGCAAACAATAGCAACTTAATTAAGTTGTCAGCTCGGTGGCATCTTCATAAAATGCTCATTACCGCGCAAACCAAAGCAAATCAGATGTCACAATTCAAGGTCCTTTCATAGAACTCAACCTTCTTTGGTGCTGGTGGCAGTGGTGGTGGTGGTGGTGGTTATGGTTATGGTGGTGCGAGGCCTCTGGTGTCACCCTTTTGGCCGTTGTCCTTGCCAGACTTCTTTGCGTTGCCTACTAATTTAAATATAAACAAGTTCTCGCACTCTCCCATTTCGGCTTCTCTGACAGCAATGAAAATGTTGCGCACTTCCTTTTCTGCAGATAATTTATGCATATAAAGAATCACAAGGATATAAGCCAAGCCAGGCCAAAACCGAATCAAACCGAACCGATATTATGCGACCCCTTCGGTAGCAGACACATCCTGACATTTCGTTTTTAATGCAAATTTATATAGACGTCGCGACTGTTTTGCCAGGATACGAGGCGTTGGGCGTTAACTGACATTTGTCGCTTTTATTCATGGCCCTTCGAGGGATCTCGGGATAATGCCTGGGGTTAGAATTATGGGCTGTGTTTTTTCGGCTGCCGTGATTTCCGCTCTCTGTGGGCAGGTCCAACTCACATATGACTCATTTCCGGTCTCCGGTAGATAAGAGTAGTTTCTGAGGTGGAGTCCTGGTGGTTGAATCCTCTCCATGAAGGTAAATTGATTCATTAGGTAAGAGCTGGGCTTGGACTCGGGACACACTCGCAAAAGCTGACAGTTGTCGGTGGGTGTTGCTTAAGGGCTCCTAAGGGGATTTGGAACTGGCTTTGGATGTGAAGTCCAAAGTGAAGGCCAAACGAGCTGTCAAAGATTCCATGTTTATTATATTGGATGAAAAATGAAAAACCCTTTGGTGGAAACTTACTTTTCATGCCTTTTTAAGGTTTGTATGATATAAATAAACATACTCTCTCAGAACTATTTTTAATATAAATCTGCTTAAAACTTACAAACCTGGCAAACCAATATTGAAAATGTAAGTTTTCGTCTTCTCATTGTATTTTTCCTATTAATAAAATGTCTTTGACCCAAATTGTGGATCCAAAAAAAGCAAAAAAAAATCGAAGTAAAATACAAGCTACTTCAATTCGAGCTTTTCAAGTAAACAAGAACCCTTCCAACCTTGCCAACTTATTTTCAAATTATTGGAGCATCAAAATTGCAATGATTATTGTGTGTATAGTAAATGCAAAAAAAAAAAATGAAAAATGAGGAAGGCAGAGGAAGCACTCGAAGGACGAAGCTGAAATACTGGAAAAGCGAAGCCAACACGAAAAATTGCGAAATGCGGTGAAGCCAAGTGAAAGTGCTGAACAAAATAGAGAAAAATTATCCGACTATGGGTTGCAAGAGGGGGTTGCCAAGAAAAACATGTTCACACCTCCGCGAGGGGGCTGGTGGCTAGGGGTTGGAAATGAAGTGGGCGTGGACTGGGGCGACAATCTCCCCTCGAGAATTTGTGCGGACTGCTTACCGAATTCGTGGTGCGAATATAAAGTAAATAAAAATAAAAACATAAAAAGAAAAATTCGCATTTGCAAATAAATCAGAGGGAAATCAGTTGCTGACAGAGGGGAGGAAGTATTTATGGTTCGGATGGGTGGACGCTCCAGGGATTTTCACCCCCACTCCTGCTACTCCTTCTTTTCTCCCAGTGTGTGTGGCTCTGTGTGTGTTTGCCAAAGTCGTTGAGCGGAGAACAAATTCGCAGAAATTAAGAAACAAATCGAAAATCAAGCAGCTAACACCGAGGAAACTAGAAAAGAGTGTGGGTCGGAAGGAAAAACTGGGAAAAGCGACAAGTGAGGGAAAATTGTATAGAGCTTGTTTGCTCATCACCCACCCTTGAGCCAGGCTTTTCCTTTTCCATTTCCTCAATTTTTTTTGTATGCATTTTTATGGCACATTTTCAAATAAATTTGCCAAGAGATTAATTCGGACCGTTTGGTAGCGTGTAAATAAAATTTTCATGAACTTCTGCTGTGGGTGGTGTGCTTCTGGTAGTTTTTCTCACTCGATTTTCCAGTCCAGTTCCTCCAGCTCTCCAGCTACGGCTACGACTACGGCTCCTTCTCCGCCTCCGAATACGGCACTGGCTTTGCACTTTTCCGGACTGCCAGGGGGGTTACGCTAGATTTGGCAATGTGTTAAATGTTGTTGAAATTTCAGTTGGCTGTCGCTGGATTCGTACTTGGCATTTCGAGTGCCAATCCTCCGGCTGGATGGCAAGTTGCTTAATTAAGATGTCAAGGTTATTGTTTCCATGAGTGGTTGTGAAGTTGCCACGTTAATAATTGCATATTTCCTCGCCGAGTGGCACAAGCTTCAGTCTGTTTAAATTAGCTTTTAATATGCAAGAGATTTTTGTTAAATAACTGAAGGGTTTCTAATTATGAGTACGAATTCAATATCTTTTCTATTATATTTCCCCATTATAATTTGTAAAATAATATTCATTATAGCAACGTGGCAGAACCCATTACTTATTTACAGAATATTACCCAAAGTTTTCCGTTTCATGTGCAAATTTCCATCATGGACCAAAACAGAAAAGCCTCCGTCTCCGTTGTCAATAAATCCGGGTACGCCACCCAACAGGTTCATTATCTTTTAATGCGCCAATGTATTCAGATAAACACAATACAAAATTCACACAAAAATAATGCGTCAAAATTATGAATTCAACGTTTGCCAAATCAATGAAAATTAATTTCATAAGCAGAGAACAACACGCGGGCCCCCAAAACAAACAGCAAATGGGTTTTCGGCCAGTGCGGGAGATGGGGGCTTTAAGTGATGGGTCTTTGGTCGAAAAATGAAATTACATTTTCATTATATCAATTCGCAATCGCTCCGGTATAGGGTTCTGTTCGGCTGATGATAAAATGGAAGCCGGCCCTCCATGTGTGCATTCGGAACAATTATAAATGCGCATCAATTGATGTAGTTTAGTTGCAAATGCAAAGCACACACAAAAACTGAGAGAAAAAGTTGACAAAACTAAAGTTAAATTAAGTTTATTTAAGTTTGGAAGGTTATAGACTTGACTGAGGAAAGAATTCGTAGGAGCTGGAATCTTAGCAAGATGGAAATGTATAAATACCCCCAAAGATCCACTCTCCAATATCTTTTCCACTGCACCCACACAAATCATAAAGTGAGGTAAATAAACCGAGTAAAGCCAACGAAATTTCATGCAAATCAAATGAGTTTTAAATTTTTGAAAACTACAGAATACCAAAAGGGGGCGGACGAGCAAATAAACAGGCCAGTCGATGGTCTGACATCTCGCCGCCTCGTTGTCAGGAGCGGCAAACAAACTGGCAAACAAATAGACAAACAAATAGCCAACAAACAAATAAACAGACACATTTACAACTGCATTCGGGGCCACATTTTGGAGGCGGTACAGTCCTGCCCATTTGGTTGCACTTTGCGCATAATTATTTTTGCATATTTTACAGTGCCTGGCAGTTCACAAGCGTTCCCAGCAAATTACGAGGAACACGACCATTGAAAGATAAAAATTGAGTTTGAATTATGGCAATAAATAAACAGGACAAGGGCAGCCAGCTGAGGATGGCGCCGAGCTGATTCTCAGTCTCCTATTTTGATCAGAGGCGTAGTTTAAAAGGGGTAAAAGTTACCCGAATGCTCAAATTATTAGGCTACAAATAGTTTTTTGACTCAATGCTTTTGGCTCTATATAAAAGTATCGATTATATTCTATTTAGATCTTAGTCTTAGTCAATTAAATGGAGCTTAAGGCTGTCATAAATTAAATTTTCGATACCTCTTCTTGCTAATATAATTCCTCGAAACCTTCTTCTCAATAAGCAAACTCCCCTTGCCACACCACTGAAGTTGATAGTAATTTATGTCAATTTCTTCAACGTGGGTGGTTTGGTGCCTTCTGCCCCATGGTGTTTGTATGTAGATATTGATGTTCTCTAATTGAGCAACCATGTTGGTGGTCGCTGTTGATATTAATTAGTTGGGATGTTCACAATGCGGTGGTCGTTGTGGGCAAACACTGCCACATCCCGAGTCATCGATAATATAATAAGATTATCTTCCGCCGCCACAACCATCAAGTGTCCTCCAAAAGATCCAAGACTCAGACCAGTCTAGAAGATACAAAAAAGATCCAAAAGTTAGCCCAATTGACTCCACGGACAAGTACATTTAATGCACTTCCGCCAGACATTTTTATGGAAAGCCAAACTGCATATAAATGCAAATCATGTAAGTTTGGGGTGGTGGGCGATGGTGGCGGTAGTGAAAACTTTCAAAGTTCAAGCTGGAGTTTTTTCACGTGTTTACCTTATTGAACTGGCTGAGATTTATGAGTACTCGTAGCTACTCAATTTCTGTGCAAAACCAATGGCTGAAACGAAATGGAAATTTATGGGAAGGAAACGCAGGGCTCGTTGCCGTAACCGAAGCCACTTTCGCCGCGTAAACCGTAAAGTTTTTACGCCGTAAAATCCCAAAAACAACCGACAGAGGACTACAAATTTATAAACCGACAAGGCAACAGAATAAAATGAAATAAAATAAAATAAAATAAGGTGAGAGGAGCCGCGGGATTCTGGGCAGGTGGCATGCAGCAAGCAGTTTGCATTTGCATTTCTTTTGACGCCATGTTGTTGCCTTTGCAAAATGGCGTTTTGCGGCGCACCAACAAAATGGCGGAGGCGTCAACGGAAGTTGCTTTTCGCACAGACACACACATGTACGTATACGGGAAATAAATTGCAAGTTATTTGAGCAGAAGTAGCGACGGCAGTACCTTCTGAGACCGCAGTGAAGACATCGTTGTAGGAGTCGTAACCTGGAATGCTGAACAAACGTGAACTGCATTCAACTCACACATACCCTGGCACGTGGGCCACAAGTCCTGGAAGGTCCTGCGGTGCTGCAGTACAAAATTTATGGCAACATTTATGTGTCGTGTCGCGTGCGCGGTAAATACCGGAAATACCGGAAAGAAGTGCATAATAAATGACGTTATTAACCCACATGCACACACATCTATTCGCCATTTTGGCGGAGAGTGGAACAGGACATGTCAGGACATAAAGATAGCTTAGACCGACATATAGTTGGACAGGACCAAGCCGAGACTATAAACTAAAGCTTCGCTTTGAGAATGGCGAACAAATGTGGTTCACTTATCGATGAGAGGTTCTTACTTTTTATTATTTGGAGTTTGCCACAAAGATGTTGAACATTTTATACTTATTTTCAAAAGCAATAAAGGCGGAAAGCGTAAATGAGAACAATAAAAATAACTACAAATATTTTTCATTTTTATTTTGTATTTTTATGTACAATCTACTTAGCGTAAAAATACCCTTTAGAAGTGCCCCTTGACCAGAAACTTTTGCCACTTTGCCTAGTTCTCCACCCATTTGTTTGCCCAGAGCCTGTGGCGATGTTGGCTTTAATTAAATTTCTGCAACTTCCGCTAAGAACTCGTTGGACCATTACGCCTTCTAGGCGGCTGGCTGGCTCCGCGTGGTGCCTTTCACTTTTCATTATGACGGAGTTGCGGTTCCGGCTTTCTCTGGTTTTTCTAGCCTAGAATATAGCGATGGATGAAGAATGGAGGGCAAGTGGCTTCGCTGCCTTTCTTCTCCATCCCATTCATTTTTCCTGTTGCCTCAGGCAACACTGCCTTGCGTCTTGGAATTTTGCTCGAGTGGCGCATAATGAGCGCCACGCGGCGTATGATTAATATTTTTATCGTCTTTAATTCCCGCTGCAATATGATTACATATTACACATTATAAAGCGGCGGCAATCGCTTTAAAATGCAAATCACGTGCCCTCGCAACAAGGCACATATGTCAGCGCCCCCTTTCGATCTGAAACCCCCTTTGAAAATGTACTCCATTTTCCCACACCCCTCAGGCAGCTGGCGCTTATTTACTTTTGCCCGAAATTTGAGAGCAGCTGCCAAATACATTTCAATATTTACGGTTGCCCATGCCCAGGGTTCAATATCTCTCTATGTCCTGGCCCGGCCCGGTCCTGTCTGCGTGTAAAATGTGCAAATTACCTAAAAGAACCGCAGACGAACACAACGAGACCACAAAACAAATTTAAATAGACATATTTTTTCGCCGTCCAGCTTCCCTGAGCGGCATCCCCTTTCCTCTATCCTCTGTCCTCTGCCCCTAACCAGCGATATTTCTTTACTGTTTTTACGATTTTTCAGTTGTTGTTTTTTGGTGTTGAATATCCCATCGCAAAATGTTGGCTGCAGCTGCAAATTGGTGTGGTTTTTTCAAGGGTCCACCAGGGGAGCTGGAGGAGGATGCGATGGTTCTGTTTTATTTGTATTTTTAGCGCTAAAACAAATTGAGGCACCGCGCCTAAACGGGTCCTCGCATGCAGGATACCAGTCCGCCATGGCAACCCGCCGTTTGTTGTTATGTTTATTGGCGGTGTCCTCTCCAAAACTTTATGGGCTAGGATGCATATGATGGGCTAGCAGGAAATGAAATTGATCGGCGAAAAGTTGAAAGGAAATGGGAAATATTCTAATTGGGCGAAAAGCAAGAAAATTAAAAATACTTTCAATGGCCACTGCTAAGTAAAATAACATTTTTCTAAAAACCATAACGATTGAATGAGAATTTGGCTTGCATATTCGTAAGAGATTTATTTTTTGAATATTATTTTGTGAATATTTTGACTATTTTATAAGATCAAACAGCATGAAAAGTCACCAAGTTTATGTACACTTTCTAGCCAAACCGAATAAATTGTGAACCTCACTGGCAAAAGGATTCCGCCCTTGCACCCAATTGAATATTTTTTGTGGCGTGTGCAGGAGTAAATAAAAAATGCAGCAATTGCAAGGACAATTCCATGTGATAGCTGTGTGTGTGTTTGTTGGAGCTTCCACTTGTAGTTATTGTTTGGTTATTTAAGAGCGATTCAGCCATGTTTAGATATGTATATATTTTTGTGTACATATGCATATAAGCGTTGATAACAGCCATCCAGCCAGGCTAACAGAGAGCAGCCATCCGAATGCGGATAACAATTGCATCAGATAGACCTTAGTTAGTTTTTGTGTTGTTTATCACTAAGCCAGGGGAAATTGTTTTCGGTTTTAAATAGAATCAACGTTGACGTATAAATTGTGTAATTGTTCAGTCAACAATAAAATAGGTCCAGGGCCTCCTGGCGGATGGATTCATTTACCAAAGTGTTGGCCAAAAATGATTGCCTCAATGCACTGGCCAACAAGATGTGTGTGTTTGAATAAAGTGGGGCGTGTGTGCGGACCAATCAGCTGAGAGGAAGTTTAAGGATGCTGCTCTATTGGCACTCAAGTCCCTGGTCGACTCGACTCGAGTTCACTTGGCCATTCAATTAACCAACTTTGACTCTATAACCCGCCACACAACCCCCTAGAAAACCAAGGAAACGGTCGAGCACTTAACTTCAAGCAGCAGCAACAGCATGTTGAAAACTTTTGCTTTTCATCAAAAAAGGCTCCTCAATATGCACTTAACCACAAGCCTCTGCCAACTTTGACTAGACTCTGGCCAGTGGGAAATGAAAATACAGTGGAGACATTCAACATACAGATGCTGTATATAAACTTATAAACTGGTATATATATATATTTAAGCCACTCTGTGACATTTATGATGCGGACATTGCCGAATCTGTGTCAGGGAAAAGCTCCGGGAGTGTTTGCTGCTCCCGGCTCGGGGCCGGTCATCATAAATTTATGCACTTTGTGCCGCAGCCCTGCAGTGACCAAAATTACAATTATGACAACCGCAAAAAGGTTTTCTGGTGCACCAACAAAAAGATCCAGCCTGGGAACAAGGCTCCAGCCACCGAGCCTTGTCCATAAAATGTTTAACATGATTAAGCCAACCGGCCAGCCATCTAGCCAGGCTGCAGTGTGAAATAAAGAAGAATGCTGGTAAGGAATGGGCCAAAAGAGGGTCTGGTGGATAGCGAATAAATAAAGATTTAAGTATCTTTGTGGTTGAATTAAAATACTTGAGTGCATGGGAATTTAATACTTAATTGTTAAAAAGTGATACACGGTATGTCACCATGATATCTTTATATTGAAAAGAGTATGTATACATATATATTTTATATATTTTATACCTTGGATATACTATAGCTTAAATATTTACCTACTTGATGAACTTGCCAGTGCAATTCCACAGTCAAGACCTTCAAGAGCCAACGAAGCGTGGCTTAGATGCGAATGAATTCCAGACGAATTCCAGGCGATTACCGGGGAATAATCCGAGGGCTTGGGTGAAGAAGGTTTCGATGCCAGGGATTCCTGAACAAGCAATACTGGAAAAAAAGCGAAACAAGCGCCACACACGCCCCCTGAAATGCTATACGACATAATTGCGACACTCGGAAGAGGTGGGACCGCTTCTAACCATCTAGCCAGACTTCCAGACCGATCCGGGCAGACAACGATAGTGACAATTAACCAAGGCCAACATTGTGGCAACAGAAGGGAATCTCTTAGCCAGTCGGTTATCCCCTGGTATATCTGTCAGCCGCTGTCGATGGTAATTTGAAACGTGAAACCGCAAAATCCAATTCCCAGACAAGAGTTCTTTGTTTTTTTGTGTCTTTATTTTATTTTTTTAGTGGCTGTCCTTTCCCCTTTTTATTGGCTCGTCTGGGACAAATCCCCTATGTTTCTCAGTCTCGAAATCCACGACATTCGAGGGCAGTTGAAGACTTTGGTTGCTTTCCACACTTCATTGATTTGCCGAGTTGCTTACAAGTGCATTTAGACAATCAATTAATCGACTGCATTGTCCCATGGTGGCACTGAGGAGGTCTTGGAGAGGACCCCGAGAGGGTCCAGCTTGATTTATGATATCGAGTGTCGGTCGGACATGGTCCGCACATATTTGAAATGCCTTATCCCCCATGTAATATCATTAAATTGGTCTGGGGGAAGTCCTACAAGTGAGGTGGTAGAGCTCCCAGCTACAAGCTCACCCGTGTGTAAACTTTATTTGGATGTAATACGAATTTAACAGCCGATTATAGGGATATAATTGTAGACGTGTTTCGCTGCAGGGCTTCTTGTTAAATAGGATTGACTTGTTTGGTGATACAGGTACTAGAACAGCTCATAATTCGATGAAATTTCACTCAACTCAATTATTTCCAGTACATAAAAATTTAATTAACCAACTCCCAGTCACATTCCTGTAAACCATCATTACCATTGCAGTTAAAACAATGCCATTCGTAAATCACTTTTATAGCTTGCATAAAATCTCACGTTTCGTTCTCATTTCCATCTAGATTTTCGAGATCCCTCCGACAACACAACACCCCTAATACATTAAATGCAACATTTATTACTTCATCTGGCAAAAAGCTCATGGTACTACAACAAAAATTGCATATTACACCTGCCCTAGGTGCTTAAAGTTGCTAGTAGAAAGGATATTATTCGACTGGGGTTTACCTGATTGCGAATATTTAAAATGTAGTTTTTTATAGTATTTTAAAGTCGCATTCTGAAGGCGCTTCATAAGTTCAACTTCCCATTTCATTTGCAGGAAATAACATCAAAAAGTAGGATAAGCTAATGCCTTATATCCCCCATTTTCAATCTCATACCCTTTAAAAAAAACTTTTCATTTTATATGTTGTTTGTGTCAATGCAACTGGTGGCTCAGGTGAGTCGGTTGGTGAGTTTTGAGTGGGTTTTGGGCGTCTGCCACCTGGTGGCCGCCTGGCCAAGCAAAACACCATAAAAGTTCGCAACGGTAAATATCGTACCGTCAGCGGTTCACCCTGAACAGGAGGGTTCGGAGGGAAGTCGCCTCCCAATGGGAAAGTCGAGTCGCGTTGCCATTGAAACCGCAGAAACCATTTTTGCTTTTGGTAACACATTTCATGGGGCTCATTGTATGGCCATTTTTGCTTTTGTTGCTTCTAGGGCATATTTACCTTTTGAATGCAGAGGCGGAGGGATGGGACTGCACTCAGACAGCCCCTTTTTATTTCCTATATTCCTTTTTTCTATCTAGAAAGGAGCTTGAAGGAGGGGGAGCCTGAACAAATTTGCAGCAAGCGAAAAACTTTTGCACAATTCACTTAACTTTCTGGGCATCCGCCGCAAGTTCCTCGCAACGGAATCAGAAGTTCTTGCCCAGGATAACTCCTGCCGGAGAGGAGTTTCACAATAGATCATTTTTCGGAGTGCAGGTGGAATCTACATAAAGTTCAGACCAAAGTTGGAATGAGACAACGGCGATGTGGAGGAGTGCAAATATTTTCAACTTGAATGCATTTTGGCAAAAACTAATTTCTCTTATTTTATTTGCTCTTGTTTGAGCTTTAACCCATTAACATTCCGCCTGCAAATTGAATGTTGAACTCGGAATTCGATTCCGATCAAAGGCCAATAATGAATATCGAAGTTTGAAATGAACGGAGGCGAGGTCAGTGAATTTTGAAAGGGAAAGTTTGCATTCAGGCAAAAATTTCCTAATTAATCAGGTTTTGTTAATCAATTGAGCAGAAATTTGGGTAATTATTTATGTTTCTGTTTGACTCTTACGGCATGATTTCAACATTCATTTTTGCTTTAATAGTTTTCAAAAGAATTTAGAGGATTTAAAAAAAATTTGAAAACATTTTATTCAAAGCAAATGGAGCTTCAACACAATGTTGTTTGGCTATTTATCAAGCACTTGAGGAAATCATGGAACGGAAAATATAAATGTCAATCTCGAGGGCTTGGAATTGGAGCAGCTGCCAGAAGTTGCAACAAAAGACTTCTGCGACAAATCATGAGCTTCATCAGGCTTGGGGGCAATTAAGCATTTTAAAATGCGGCTTCTGTGGGATGTCTTTTCGGGGGATTGAACTTCATTAGAGGGACAAGCCGAAAATAAAAGACAAAATTATTATTAATGCCTTTCCCACTTGTGCCCCCGCCAAGAGTGCATCGCATTATTACAATTAAACTCATCAGCCCCGCCGGTCTCGCCGGCAATTAACAGAACGGCGGTTGCACTTGACTTCGGACCGGAGAATATGAATCGGAGTCCGGACTCCGAAGCCCGGAGTAAAAGTCGCGCTAGGCGAGGGAGTGTGTGGATGTAAAAATAATGCTGGTGGCTCTCTGCTATTGCTAAGTGCACTCGAAACCGCCCCGGGGGAAACCGAAGAAAGTTTCATCTATTTTCAAGTTGCTTATCAACGAAACGCTAAAAATAATTTCCCCAACTTGGGGGGCGGGTGGCCAACCACCGTGCCAGAGTCTCATAAAGTAGCGGCTCAAGCGACAATTTATGGGAGGTCAGAGATCAGCCCGAAATAATTTATAAAGTACACCGCGAATGGCGCCTAGCTGACCAGTCCTTTGAGGAGCTCTCGTGGTGGTCGTTGCATGTTGCATTTTGCTGGCAGGACAGGATATTCAAGACATATGCATAGGGCGAGTTGGGGTAGCCCTTGTAGCCGTGCCAGCGAAAAACGCCGGCAAAGCTGAGCCGGAACTCCACGGTTCCGGTGGCATAAGATTAGCCAGTAAAATATTGTATATTTTGCATGCTCCACAGCAGAAGGGCGAGTCCAGCTGAGTGCCAAATCCAAAAAGCGAGTTTAAAATTTTCACCAGACAGTGGTGATTCCATTTTATAATTTTAAAGACTCTGAAGGGGTTTTTTTTTGTTTCCACATATATTGTTTTATCTCTTTTTAAAAGCCATGATTAAATACTGGTTTATATTCTCTTTTTTAATAAAATTAAAAATATATAAGGTATATTTTGTTAAATTTTTTCCAAATAACCTTTTCCTTTTCAGTCAACAACTCCATTCAGTTTAATTTCCTTTGGCTTGCACTTCATTGGCAGCCACTCGACAATCTTTGTTAACGAATCTCAACTGTGGCCCTCCTTTTGGAAACTGAGAGTGGCAGTGGCAGGGGCTGTGGGACTGGATGTGGCAACAATACGGGGCGACAATACAGTCAACAATTACGAATATGAATTTTTGAAAGCGACAGCAGCAGCGCGACTTTCATCTTTTTGGCAGAAAAGAGAATAAAGATCCTGGGAGGAGGGCTGCTGGTCAGCACAGCTGCTACTTCTGGCTATCTCTGTCTGCCGCCACTGTCCCTCTACCTCTCACTCTCCGTCGCCATTGCCATTGCCACTGCGACTTCCGTTTCCGTGCAGTTTCCGGGCTCTTCGTTTTTTCCTGTGTCGGGACAACAGCTGCGTTGACTTTGAAGAGCAGGAAAATGAGAACTAACGGGGGAAAACTGCATTCCCAGGGGTTCACGGGCCGAAAGCCCTGACCAATGTCAATTGAGTGAAATTTACATACATACAGAAAAAAAGGAGGACAAACCCAAAGGGGGAAAAATAGTGGAAATTCCTTGCTGTTTGTGCGTGTGGCGCTTGAAAATTTATGGCAAGTTTACGGCCTACATTCCCTTGCCTTGCCGCATAAAATGTGGCACATTCCCAGACACGGAAACGGGACGGGGATAGTAAAATAGATAAAGAAAGGGAGAGAGTGTGGCACTGGGAAGGTCATTCAACTGGTTTTTGGATGGGCCGCGGCCGGCGGCAACCTACTTCCGGCTTGCCGGACGCCATTTTGTTGCTGACGCGAATTTAAACAATAAATTTTATAATTAAATTGGCGCAAAAACAGGAATTACGATCCGTACAAACGGCTATGGAATGCAGGGCAATGGCGGTTCAGCAAAGCCGAAAGTTAATTGAAACGTTGTGTAAATAAATATTTAATCTTTATTATGAAATAAATTTAAATACATTTATTGCTCCTCCAACACACTGGCACAAGCAAGCGTGGGACGTCGTAACTTTTATTTATATTTTCATTAAATAATTAATAATTACATCAACTTTTATGTAATTGCTTATTACGGACGGCCATTGTTTTAATGTAAATAATGAGCAAATAATGAGTTCGGAACAAGTGCCAACGACTTTGAAGATGGAAAGCGATTAAGCTGGTTTTCGAATAATTTTCGATGGCAATCTAATTTGGATATCATATCGGAAAAATACATTTTCCGTTCATAATTCTCTCACCCAAACCCAAATCATGTAAATTGGCAGTAAGAATGCCTTTTACATTTTTCATTTCAATGGCTTCGTATCAATATGCGTAATTAAATGTGCTTAAAATTAAATCGATTTCCTATCATTTAATTTAACTTTCCTGGCATATTTACAGAAATGGATTTCGTTTTTAATTTCTTTACTGCTGGCAAACAAACAATTTCAAGTGAATCTGTGAGACAGCTCTGAAAATTGCATTAATCATATGAGATTTTTGATTTGCAAAGACCCTCTTCACATGCGGCAAAGGCACCTCTATAAGTTTTCGACTTGCTTCCCAGCCAGTTGCTTTTAACTAACTGGAGGCGAGTGGCGCCACTTGAGTGTTTAATATGCAACGTCTGCCGCTTCGGCATCGACTTTGGCGCGTTTCTCGCTGTCAGAGATGTCGGGACGTCGGCTGATCCGCATCCTACCATCTCATCCTTCTCCGTTCTCAGTTCTCCACATCGTAATCATCGCCAGAGCCGCCTGCGTCGTTACTTTCAGCTGCCTTTTGAGTGTCGGGAGCGCGTGTCAAAGCACAAACAAAGCGCCAAGCGTCCAAGTCACACCCATCTCTCAGAATCTTGAAAAACTGCCCCACTCCCAGTCAAACTCCCCTTTCTGTGAAAATGCAAATATAGTTATGAAAAGAATAATCAAAAAATGCTACACCATGAGAAATAATTGTCTAGAAAAAGTAATATACAAGAAAATTCTAAGTATGAGTATGAGTTCTTTGTTAATATAATCTAATATATTTTATAAATTTTATGATTAAAGAATAAAAAATTAACATATATTTAATTTACCCTTTCTCCTAAAAAGATCCTCCAGTATTAAAGCCTGCGAAGAAAAAGGACTGCGAGAAGTGGCATACTTATCAGCCATGCAGCCATTCAGTTCTGGTAATCCTTTGATGCGTCTGCCGACTGAGATACTTGACATAATTCCAAAGTGCTTGCCGCTTTAATGCGTTATGTTAATTAGTTTGTGGATTGTTTGCCGACGCCTTCTGTTGCTGTTGCACTCCAGTGTCATTCACACTCACTCCCAGCATTCCCGACCCGTTAATGGGTCAATAGTTTCTGATAACCGACAGGCAACCCAGCTCTTGGTTGCTGGCTGCCGGCTCCTGGCAAGAGTCCTTTTGCATAATTCATGGCTCCACCTAAAACGAGAACCGAACCGAAACAAAAACTTTTTGTTTTGGCCCAAAGGTCATTTCAGTGGAAATTTGATTTCACACGCGGCACTAACAGCACCAGTTGGCACACCAAACAATGAGACACCCGAATAGGTTGCAGGTCCTTTTGGGAGTGGTGGAAGGGTAAGTGTGGGCTCGGAAGTAGGGATTACCGACCAGGCCCAAAACTCCGAGCTAGGCACATAAAAACGTATTAAGCATATTATCTAGGCAGGCACAGACGCCTGCCAGACGACAATCGAGAGCACCGGTGCATTGGTTTTGTCGTCTCTTGACATCATCCAAAATCCGAAATGGAAGCACAAATAGGTTGGCAGGAGACACTCCCAGGAGTTGGGGCTAGGTGGCAGGTGGCAGGGCAGGAGCCAACTTCGTCTAATGAAACTTCAGATTTTTGGCTTTGTTTTCGTTATGGAAATGAGGTAGTCATACCAGTCGGGGACTAGGATGCACTAGACTGACACACTCAACGAAAAGTTTTGTCATATTTTAAGGCATTGCATGTGTTTTAGGATGAATATAAAGTTCATATGGAAACAGGGTCTCTAAAATTTTTCGTTAAACTCTAAACAAGAAATAATTTTAACTTTGAAAATCCCTGTAAACCATTTTTTGTTTTCAGTCTATCAGCCAAGACACAGTTATGGCCATATGCCAGGAACACACACGTGGGCAAGGACCTCCCATTGTCTGGGAGTGGGGGCCTTGAAACAATGTTGTCAACAACAGAGGACCGAAAAACGCAGACAGAAATGAAAGGGCAACAGTGCGTATGAGTGTCATCATCGGTAATGATTTTGGCTAAATCTGGTATGACGCCTGTTTGCTTAAACCGATTTAAGCTTTATCAAGGTAATTATTTATGCAAATCTTACTTATGATTTTGTTACAATATGAATCACCGTAATTATCTGTTTTAAGCCAGTTAGCAGAACTTTATTCAAATGGTATTACAATTACGGGGCTTTAACGAATTTCGGAAAGAGATGCAAGTATAAATTAAATAAATATTTCAGCTCGGAAATTGTATTGCCTGTCCGAATAATAAATCAAGTTTTTTGCTTTATTTTACACAGGCCGACAATTAATCTATTTCGTCGTTTGCAAATTACGAATTGGATTCCAAACATCGCTTGGATCATTAATTGATTTCGAATACAATATCGAGAATATACTCTATGGTATACATAAGTGGATATTGAAATCCAATCGTTGGGTGGGCTGCGCGAATGAGAGGTGCGAAACAAACCCAAAGTAAACCTAATTAGCGACAGATTAAATCGGATTAATTTTCATTTAACGCATGAATCAAAAACAGGCTGACAGTCCCTGCCAGAAGCACGAATGTCCTTTCTGTTCCCTTAATTTTTTGGTTCGTTTTTGTCCCACCACCCCAAAACTCCTCTTACCCTCTGGCGTGCTCCCCTGGGTCGCTTTTTGTTCACGCATCTCATTTTTCCTCTATTTTCCAGAGGGGTATATTGGTTTTTGAAAATCCTTGTGACACGATTTTTATTTTAAATATAACTGGGTATTACTTTGTCCTAAAACCATATTTTCCCGATTTTTTTTGCTATATTTTCCTCCGTTATGACCTCCGAAAAACAACACACTCCGCACAAACAACCCACAATAATGGGTGGAAAAAACCTGTTGGCTCAGCTGACGAGGGTGTTTTTGGATGGTGGTGGGGCGTGTTTCAAGGGGCCATCGAGTGCGGCTTTAAACACGCCGAAAAACACACAAATATATGAAATATGCATGGAAAATTGAATTTCTCTCAACCCCGAACACTTTTTGGTTGATGGCGGGAAAAGCAAACATCGAACGGTGCTAACAATTTGATTTATGCGCATTTGCCGCAATTTGTTGTGTAAATAGAAAAGAAGTCAGCATTTTAATTAATTTTCTGGGCATCCTTCGCCACACTCAGCCCAACCCATACCCTCGATGATTTTGCTGTTGTTTCCTCCACTTCTTGCCATCGTCGTCGTTTCCTTTTTCTGACTGCCCCAATTAGATGGCAAAAAATTGCAGCAATTTTCCACATTTGAGGCAAAGCCTGGACCAGGCACTTTTTCCATCTCAGCTCCTTGACTTCACTTCGGGGCAACTCAGTTCAGTTCAGTTGGTTTACCCGCCTCCGCTTCTGCCTGCGCCCCATACCCGTCTCCTCCCACTTTATTGACCAAACTAATTGCTAACAAAGTGTCAACAGTTTGTGGGCGCCTTTGCCAGAGAAAAGCTTTTGGAAAAGGAGAACGAAGTACACTGACGCTGCCTTAATTGCAAACGTTTATGATTTAGTTAAATAACAATTAGATGCAGTTGCTCATGCTGGAGGACCAGCCAGCAATCGAAACGAAAGATTGTCGGAGATAAATGGGAGGGAATGGAAAGACAAAAAGGCTTCAAGATAAATAAGGACAACGGAAACGGAAGTGCAGTGTCACCGAAAGAATCTTTCTTTCTTATCGTAAACACAATTGATACATTTTTCTTAGTTATTTATATTTTTCGTTTATATAAAATATGTTAAAATTTCATAGAAGAATATTCAAATTTCATCGATATATAATTTTGTTTAACAAAAAGAAAAGATTTACATTTCCAAGAACTGTTTGCTTTGCTATTGAGGAGTAAAAGTGCAGTGGCATCCTTTAATTCTTAATTTTTCCTTGCCATAAATCATCACCTGCCTTTCATAAATGTGGATATTGACTTGGTTCAATGGCTTGTTTTCCAGACAGAAATATCCAGCATTCCGGTTTACCTTTTTGTGGGGCCTCCTGTCTCGCTTCTGCCTCGCTCCTGTTCGTTTCACCCATTAGAGACTTTTGATTTCCAATCATTGCTATATCCTTGCCCCCTGAAAGTCCTTACCTGATGCCTAATCCGCTGCCTCATGTTTATGCATGGGAAACTACTCGGAAAATGCATATACCAAATGCTGGGCCAAGGGAAAGACTGGAGGCCTCAGCTCAGACAGCTTCAATTTGCCACAAAAACACATTGGCAACATTTTAATGAATGTTGCAGCCGCTGCACTGCCGCAGACAAACAATGGGAAAAGGGCTCCGAGTCGGCTTTCAAAATGCTCGACAAACATTGGCCTGAGCGATAAAAGTAAGTAAAAAGGATGTGGAAAAGGCGCCCGCCGTCGCTCGCTAGGTGGATGCAATTTGTGCAAATATTGTGGTAAGAGCGAGAAGGGCCAGGGGAACAGGGTTAAAACAGATCCAACTGCAGCACTGGGTGTAGAGAATACACTCGAAATAAATACTCCGGCTTGTGTCTAAGTCATATGCTTTACAAAGTTTATTTCATAGCCAACCTAATCCTATATCCTTGGCAATTCTCATTCGATCCTTGGGGGGAGTACCTGGCAAGATGTTTTGATTTTATTTCATATCATTTTAAACATCATCAATCAAATTTACCTAGTTTGGGCTTATATATTTTGCCGAGTGTATGTCTAGGCATAGGCATTTTTGCATGCGGCGCATGGCTGCATTTTTTGGGCTTACCAGCTGGAATAAGAGTTTGCTGCCACTGCCGGTGCACTCCATGTAGGCGAGACTCCGGAGAGAAGGAGGACCTCCGAGGAGGAGACCGAGGCCGAGTCAACGGCATGATAAACGTGCTGCCAATAAATTACACTGCGTCAAGGCAACGAATCCTGGTTCCTAGCTCCTGGCTTCTGCTTCCAGAGAAAGAGGAGCATCGGAGGAGAGCATCCTGGGCGCATTGGAGCTGGTGCACATTTTTGCTGCCGTACCATTTAAAATTTACTACAATTTTCTTTTGGCTTTCACGTGCGCACCCCGTTCATACGGTAAACAATTTGAATGCTTTGGCAGGCAGGACACGTAGGAGAGGAGCAGCCAGGACATTCTCGGAGCTGGAGGAAACGCTTTACGAGGGTAAACCAGTAACTATGGGATGTCTCTGTTCCCTCTTTATTCCCTCCACTATTTCTCAAGCAAACAATCGTAGTTGGCGATGGCGAAGTGACACGATTCATTTTTATATCCTTGTAGTTATAGTAGAGGTCCAATAGTATCAGCAACAACTTATAGAAAATATAACATGAAGCGATCTCTTCTTTTTTTTATAAATATTTATAACAACGGCTTGCAACCCTAAATAAAAACTAACAGTCGTCTTTATTAAGAGTATAAACTTTTGATTTTAACGCTTGCCTAAATCGCATTCAATATTCTTATATCTATAACAAGTGGAAAAAATGTATCGAAATAAATATTGGACCTTGGTCCTCCGGCAGAACAGTGATTGATTGGCGAACAGGATTAATCAAGGGCGAATGAATATTTTAAAAATCCATTCACGTATTTTTTTAATATTGATAGCTCAACAGTTTGCCACGTTCTCTGGCTATTTCAGAGCTGAAACCGGGACTCATCTCTACCTACGGAGCGGGTTTCTTGGCCGGAGCATCCCCATCCATGTCCCGTTCAAGTGCAGCAACAGGACAATCGTAGCGTAAAAAGTTTGCTCTTTGTTCCCGTGACCCTAACTATGCTTACTCAATCCGCTGCCCCGCCCTCGCCCAAGCCATTTGCAATGCAAACACTGCCGGGTAAAGAGGAGGAAGAGGGGCTGGTCCACCCCTACCACAAAGCTCCCAGGCCCCCAAGGACTTCCAAAAAACTCCCCCTCTCTGAGAGCCGAGCACGCATCTTGCATTGTGTAATATGCTCTGCGATTTATGTTTGTCCTAAGCCGGAGGAAACTGGAAGAGGGGCAGCTGTTCGCATATTGAGCAAGGCTTCCGAAACCCAAACTATATCCAAAAGAACATAAATTGAAATGTTCTTAGCAAACAGCAAAAAAAATATTGAAATCATATTTGGGGCAAGTGCATGAGCATGGAACAGACACACTTGACTTTTGACTACGAATGCCTTGTCGGGGGAATTCAGGATTCAAGTGCCTCAGCCTTTCGCACACAAATCACACAACTCCGAAAGGACTAACAAACGTGAGAAGTTGAACAAAAAACTATATGGAAACCTTGAGCGACTATAAGACACCTATTATATAAAATTGTTATGGTAATGTTACAATTAAAAGTTGGTTCGAGTCGGTCATAATCTATATAATGCCAATTGAATTACATGTCCCTTGTGACATTCTTAAAATGGATTTGTATTTCAACATAAAAATCTCTCCTCACTTTTTGAGTACAACAAATAACTAAATTGTGTTAAAGAACCAATAAAGCCAGTATACCTCTTCGACTTCTATAGTCACGAACTTATAAAAACAAACACCGAGCAAATCGAAAAAATATGAGGAGCGGAAACTTTCTTTTGTATTTACACTTACGGAAGAACTCATAAGGATTGAAACCCCAGAACTCAGATCCAATCGCGTTTTGACTGCCAGAACAATGAAGCTTAATAGATGAATCAAGACTCATATTTTTGGAGAGTACATGAAGCCAATTCAATTGTCAGGCAACCGCAAATAAAATGGTTTTATGCGCATTTTAGCTGCTTTTATTTCACTTCCCAATGCTCCGGCCACCGCTGTTCCCCTCTTAACTTTATGGCTTAATACAATTTTTATGTTCCGGCCATTTTGAAGAGTCAACTGTGGCATCTAAAGACCGCACCACGGAGTTTTGGGGAAATGCGCCCAATAAAAAGCCAAAACATTTGTGCAAAATTCGGGACATTATTTTCTGTGGGGCCGAGGAAAACTGGAGGCCTGGGATTTGGGAGCGTCACCTGCCGACGTTCCCGCTTCTCCTTTCACCTGTTTACGCGAGGATATAAAACGGTTTTATGTGCGGGTCCTGGCCAAGTTTAATGCTAATCGTCATCATCATATGTCGTAAGTGGTCGTAAAGGCACTTCGACTTCATTCTTATGATTAGCGCTATTTAAGAGAGTTAACGACAGAGTCCTTGGTCCAAAGAAAACTTGAAGGGAAAATATAATCTCAATAAAATAAAATTAGTTATAACTGATTTTCGATTGGGTTGGCTTTCAAGATGAAAGATAAAGCAACTTGATGGCTTTTTCAGTTTCACTTGAATTGGGGTTTCTTTCTAATTGAACGCAGTAATATTTCCCAAACTCAAATCAAAATCTTCAACTATCAAACTGCCAATAAACAAGATTCAAAATTAGTATTTGCAATAACAATGATTTACAGCAGTAAACAGCAGTACGCTGTTTATTGCAAAATAATATAATACAAGTCATAGATCCAACATATTCGTTAACTAACTGATATTCGCCCCGGGCCTGTGGCAACAGGAAATTATTTAAGCCAAGATTTCCAAGGATCCAAGGAGTCGGGGAGCCGTGAAGGTTGGGGTTAGAGGTTGAGGTAGGTAAACAAGAGCATTAGTGTTCATTAATTGTGCAAACATAAATTTATATGTATATACCTATGCATAAATATAATATAGTGGCTATGTATGAATGTGTGGTGTACGAATATTTTGGGTTGTATAATTAGAGTTGTGATGGTGACCACCTGGCGTATGCGTAATCTTGTTTATGGCATCTGCCCAACCATTGCACATTGGATTTTGGCATTCAAACAGAACCAACTATTTTCCAATGTTAAACATAAATTAGGATTTAACAGCCTATCAACTGATTGGGTTTGGGGCTTCGAGGGTATAATGAGACTTTGCTCCTGTCCGTTTTAGCCGCAAATCCTACTCACAATAATGTTCAGTCTGACATCCAAGGAAACGTTGAGATAGCCTAATGCTGTGCATATTTAAACGCAAATTATTGATGATTGTGTATTGGATTCTAGAATTTATGGCTCAGTCAAGAAGTTTCTAATCTCCAGCTTGAGTAGGCGATTGGTTGGTATAAGAAAGGAATTTCATGGATTGGTATTAATATAGGCATTGAATTTAAGACAGTAAATGGTTTCAAATGATAATATCGAAAATTGGCTGTGTGCTTAATTTTTGCGATGGGTATTTACCCTTCATGGGAATAACGTAATAACATTTCCGACTCACAGGCTGTTCCAGTGCCGATGTCAGCCGTCCTTCTGTCTTAGCCAAGTCAAATGAATTAATGGCCATACATGTTGGCATACTACTCCTGCTCAATTCGGTTCACCTTCATTACTCCTTGAACTTATCAATATGCATGACGAACATTTTGACAAGATTTTTCGGGCTCGTCATTTGCATTTTACATACTTAATTGTTTTCCCATTACGGCCTGCTGACTGGCTGCCAGAGCTTCATTAGCACCAGGACCGGGCCACACATGCTTTCCCGCCTTAGCCTTTCCCCGCCGAGGAAGTCACAACGATTAATGTCAACTTGCTTAATAGCATTCCTTTTGCCTCATCACGGAGAGCGGCTCAACCGATCTTAAAGCCCTCAACCTACCGGCCGACCGACCGACCGCCCAGCCCCCTTGGCCGCAAAACAGGCGGCAGTAATTTCCTGATTCCCCCCGCCCATCCTGGCATCTCAACGTTTTGGGCCAAAATTCAGGCTCAACATGTCATGTCACTTTTGCTCGCCCGGCCCGGACTCGGAAAGGGAGTGAAGCTGCGGTTGTTCGCGTGATGAATTACACACTCGCCGAAGGACACGATGATGAAGTGCCTGTCATTCGAAGGCTGAAAGAATGCCCATCCGTCCGCCTGTCCGTTTGTCCGCTAGTCTGCATGTCCGTCCGTCCGTTGGTCTGTCAGCTTGTCAGTTCGTCAAGCTCCGCCTGGCAGCTGCTCGCATTGTTGTAAGCCATTTGCATAGAGCATCTTCCGCATAATTTATCGACACTTGAGCAAAACTTTAATTACTCCCCAGCTTGGGGGCCCGAACATTTTTCGTCTAGTAATGTGCCCGAGGGGGCAACGCACAGGCAAGGAAGTCGGAACTTTTCCACTATGTGAATATCTGCATATGGAAATGGGAAATGGAAAATGGACGGACGTGGTATGGGGGAAATTCTCCAAAAAGCTCGAGTCCTTTGTCTGCGTAATTCAATGCGTGTTTCCAGCATATCCTTTGGCCATACATAGCGCACATATTGCAAAGGATTTGAGGAGGAGGAGAACGCGCTTGGCGTGGTTATCCTTTATACCCCCATCCCTGTTTTCTTCTATCGAATCCTCTATCCTTCTTGCTCATGGCTAATGGCCTTTAATTGAGCGCTGGGAAATCGTTCAAGTGTTTGCGGCTGTTTACAAATTTTTGGGAAATTCGATATTGTAAATAAAGTCGCCCTAAATGCTCAACTTGGCCATTTTCACACAATCCTGGTCCTGCCTAGGGATTTAATGTTCCAATGTTTGAAGTAATAGCTCAAAATATATTTGCTGAGTGGCAGAATGTCTGTGGTAAGTGTTCCGTTCCCTGGGATATATATTGTTATGGTAAACTATAGTAAAGTAAAGTAAAACTTCCCTTAGGGTTTACAAACGGCCTTTTCACTTCAGCTCTAGAAAACGTTGTTATTATCTATTTCCTCTTCTATATCCACCAACCAAAACAAATCTAATTCAATAAAAAACTCCTTAGATTGTTGTCTAAAATAAAATTTAATGACAGTTTAAAAACACACAACGAAGAAAACATACACTAGGTGAGGATGCAATCGCACATGCGCTGGGAGATCCTTTGACACAGATTCTCGACGTGGCAAAGAAGCTGTTTGTTCGAGGATCCTTTCAGGAGTTTCTGAACTTCCTGGACAGCGGCCAGGCACTCGCAGTGCTGAAAGAGGCGGGAATCGCGACAGAAGAAGTCATCGCAGGCGATGGGGTCGCATTTGCGGAGCGGGGCACGGTACTCATCGCCGCGGCACTCCAGGTACTTCTGGTGGCACATTTGGCGATAATAGTTTCGTAATTGCCGATTTTTTTCCGCGAGCCTCATTTCCCGTAGAAAGGGCGCTTCCGGTTCCGTGCGACGGCGCTCCATGAAGTCGCAGATCTCACATTTGCACATTACGGGCGGACATGGAGGGCAGGGCTTTTTTCCCTTGTCCTTCTGATCCTTGGTTTTAATCTTTTTTTTTTTCCTGGACTCGCTTCTGTCTTTGGAAGGCCATAGAATGGGATCAAGGTTGGTTTTATTTTGATCTTGGACCACGTTTAGCCTAGACGGTTTACGCGAGGGGGGAGCAGATCTAGATGACCTATAAGGGGGTTCATACGGATCACTGTCCCTTCTTGTATTATCATCTATTATTATATTATTATCCTCTTTTATCTTATCATTTTTAATCTTATCCTCTTTTTTATCCCTTCTGTTCCCAACATATTTTGATTCTAAGCTTTCGGTGTCCTTGTCCTTGATTTGGCCTTCCTTCCTTCCTTCCTTGGTTTTATTTTTATCTTTATTATTGCTGGCCCCTTCATCTTTACCTTTTCCTTTGTCCTTGGAGTCACCATCGCCTCCCGTTTTTTTGCCCTCCTCATACTGATTCTTTTTATTGCCATCTTCCTTGCCACCTTTGCCTCCTTTGCCTCCTTCATCTCCATATCTGTCCCCTTCCCCTTCTCGGCTACCAAAATCGCTTCCACTTCCGGGACCGCGTCTGGATCCCCTTCCGTGTCCGTTTCCGAATTCTTTTCTGTCACCACCTCCCTCTCCATCACCATCTCCGTTTCCGTCTCCGGCACCTCCAGCTCCGCCCGTATCACCTCCCCGCCTCTTTTTACGTTCGCAGCATTTTTCGTAGACATTGCAAAGTGTATCCGATTTTTGCTCAAAGCAGCCCAAGAGCCTTTTGTAGAGCTCCTCATAGTTCTTGGGTTCCGAGTTGGGATGGTAAAAGTCCTCTGGATATCGATTATCACACTCCATGGGACTCCAGCCGCATCCTGGGGGGCAGTACCAGAAGTTAGTACGTCGTTTCACCCTCGGCGCCGTAGGCCGTTGCCGCCGTAGGATCTCGACCAGACCATTGCTCGAATGGGCTGCTGTCACGCCAAAAGGATTGTAAGGATCTGGTACATCCCGGCAGTACATTCTTTGGACTGCTCTTTGGGGCGAAAGGTTCTGCTGGATAAACGGCATCCGCTGCACTTCCGCATGCAATGCTTGGCGATTGAGGATCAGGGTTTGGCATCGCTTAGGGGTAAACGGCTTACTGGAATCGACGCGGCGCAGTTGAGGTGGAATAATGGGTTTAGGGGTACGCCGCTTGCGTATCCCGCTCGCCTTATCCAAGCACTCACACAGCACCTGGTTGAACTCCAACGACTCTGGCTGGAGGGCGGGCGAACCGACGCCATAGAAGCCCAGCGTGTCCTTGTGCGGGCTCTGCTGCCAGACTTGCAGGACGTCGTCGCGCTCCATGTCGAAGGGTCGCCCGCCGCCATCGGCCAAATGCGACTGGGTCAACCAGGCGGGGGGAATGCTCTCCTGGCATCGGGACACCGGCGGTCGGATCGAGGGATATGTCTCCGAGCGTCGGACTTTGTAGCCTTGGTAAACTTGGTCACGATATCCACTCCTCTGCACCACGCAGGGATAAGGGGTAGGTGGAAAGGGGGATTGTTGGGTGGCAGGTGGAGGGTAGCCGGTGCCCAGGCACTCGGGACTCCACCACCGCTGCGATCTTCTGCCTGTGTTCATATGCGATTGCCTCGGACTGCACCACACCGAATTTCCTTTCACTCATAAATATTTTTTTTTTCCAAAGAATAATTTTGTAAGCCTAAATTGGGCCCGAACTAGTAACCGTTGGAAACCCTGTAGAAGTGTCAACAATCTAGTTGATACATCAGGCAGAGATTCCTCACATCAAGACTACAAAATTCAAGCTATAATATTGTCGAGAAAATGCAATATAATATTATGATGAAGTTCAAAGCTTGAGCAAATTGAAACTTAAATTCCTTAAGCCTCTTATTTTAAAAAGACTACCTTTGAGGCTTCTGTTGTTTTGTTTTGGTAAGAGTTGCAGTGCTCAATTAGTTTTCTAACCATATAATCTGATTTATTTGGGTCATTCGGCCCGTCCGGTTGAAATGCAGTTACTGCAATGGATTAGCATGTCACTTCCAAAAATTTGCTTAGCCAGGGAATCACAAATGTTGTTGCATCCATCAAAATGATCTCCAATTAAAGTTTGCACACTTTAATTGGCTGGCCCAGTTTTCAGTTTTCCGTTTTCCGCAGTGCTTTTCCCAATCGAGCCTGAGTCTTTTCCCCTTACCATTTCCTGCCCATTGCCACATAAATTCGCACACGAAAGAGCCTGACATGGCTGTGCTATTTATGGAGCAGTTCCTGTTCAACCAAAAAAGGCAAAAATACGAGAAACACAAAAAGCCAGAGTCAGCTGCTTTCAATGTTAGATGCTGGTTACTGGTTACTGGTTGCTGGTCTGGTTGGGGTTGTGGAAAAATTACATGTGTGGGGATACAATATATACACATATACAGAAACATAAATCCTAAATTGTCTTTTGTCGCATAAATATTTTACTTGAGAGAACCAGAGAGAAAAACAGCCAGGCTAGGCCGGGCCCAGGATAACGTCGAAGTAGCAGCAAGGACGTAGACAATGGCCTAGCTGGAATAGGACATGAAATGACATTATTTCTTATTATTAGAACAGCGCAAATAAATGAGTCTCGGAAGGCGGAGAGGAAGTGCAAATAGGCGACTACCACCACGATGACGACAGACTGGGGCACTTTGTTTGTCCTGGCAGGACCGCAATCCCCACATGTCTGTCTTCATAAATGCTTTATCTCCGGCCAACACTCACGGTGGCGGAGGCTCAGTTTGTGTTGGCTATTGTAATTATGTGCATATAATAAAGTTGACCTAAATATAAATAAGCTACGACTTTAGCGCAGTTAAATAAAATCCAATGCCTGGCAATAAGCGTGGCCAGGGTATGGGGATTGGGAAAATGTGGGGTTATGGCCATAAGGACAATAGTCATATTGTGTTGATGTTGTCCCTGGGCGGGCAGTTCATTAAATGATAAGCCATCGACATCTGGCCAAACAATTGGGGTTTGGGGATTGGGGATCAGGCGATGCAATCCCAATTCCAAAAACAATCACTGGTAATTGGGCCTGAAGTGGGAGGCGGAGATTAAATGAAGTTTAAATTTAATCCTTTGAAGGGCGTTCATATGTGGGCATATATACCCACATATGTGCGTAATCATAATTGATGGCGGAGTCGAGTGAGTTGAGGAATTTTCTCCAGAAATATCTGCATAGAGACGTGTCCCTCTTGCAAATTTATTGCCCAATATATTAGACAACCCTTCGCACATTCCCAAGCTTGTGAAGCTGAAATAAATTCATAAATTCAGCTTGAAAATGGCAGACACCGCATATGCTCACACTCCATCTTTTAAGCTGATTCTTTTCTGCTGAATGTGCTTGAGCGTTATCCATTAAATACGATGAATCAACTCCTGGCCACCATAAACAATCTTTGACTCAGTTGCTCCTCTTCGGTGCTCATAAAACGTCATACGGCTGAAGGCGGATGGCGGATGGCGAGCCGGAAATTTATGTTCGCCATTTTACCGCGGACTTGTTTGTATTTGTCTCGCATTAAGCGCTGTGTATACTCGTGCATGCGAGAGTGTGTCTTTGTGCGAGTTGGTGTGCGTGTGCATATATTTGACTTCCTGTTGACGTGCAAGATGGCCGACAAAAGAGCAAAAGCACCGGTAAAAGTCACTACGAAATTTGTCTACTGAGAGATTTATTTGTTTAGACAAATAATACAATTGGATATTAATGTTTTTTTACACTTTGCTAAAGAACTTTTGGAACTATAACGCGGATACCTTTGTTTATCATGTTTACCGTGAAATCTCGATTTTCTTCCCATATCTCAGCCGTTTAGAAAACGGTTCGAGAACGGAATAGCTTTCACAAAATGAGCTTCAAGATTCTTCCCTTAAAAGGTCTGGAAAAGGTTTCGGTAATCCCGGTTCAAGATTGTTGGAAAAATAGCTAATGGCTTCCCTATCAAATGTAAAAAAACATGCGTTTTTCTCATTTTCAATAAAATACATTTTTTGAAGGTGACAATTTCCCAAAACCTCGATTTTCCGGAATCTTTTTTATGAATATATCCGGCAATTTTCAACAGATTTTGAAAAGGAATACCATTTTGGAATCAGAGCTTCAGTCCCTTTTCATCGGCATCAAAAGATATGAAAATCCTGAACACAAATTTTCGATCGATTTTTTGCAATTTTGATAAGGGGTACCATCATGACTTTTTCCAAAAATCGGTCAAATATATTTTTTTTCGGTCTTCCTATATTTTGATCCAGATCGAAGAAGGTCAAATCCCTGATTCAGAAATGGTTTCCCATGTTCAGATCGGTTGAGAAAAGGCCAAGATATTCCTGATTGAATGTATGAAAATCTGGGTTTTCTGGTACTTTATATTTTCAATTTTTACGGAGATAAAATTAGTGTTTAAGATTCACATGTAAAAGCAAATTAAATACTTTTCTTTGAAAAATTCTAAAAGGCAAATGATTATTTGTCTATTTCCGAAGCTAAGCCGCATTTACTTCTGTGAAACGTGTTCTCCAATTGTTGTAATCTTTAAAAAATAAATGGTTTATTGGCAAAGTTATTTGCATTTTGGTCCGATCCTTGAAGTATTTCAAGTGTTCTTGTCTTAAGCTCTTGTCACTGCTCGATTTGACAAAAATGTGGCCAATAAAAATTGCAACTGAAAGTAAAAAGCACATAAAATAGAACTGCGAATAAAAAAAGTTCTGGCCCAACCAAGATGACGACAATATCGGAAAGAAAAAAGGAAAGTAAAAGAAGACAAGATAATTGATTGTTTGATTCAATTGCAAAGTCAATGGACTTTTTTTGGATCTCGAACAAAATGGTTTTTGGATGATTGCGTGAGCGTCAAAGGAAACGCACCGAGCACTGAAAATTGGTTACAAATTCTGATTAGAAGCGCCAGTAAAACAGCCAGAGGTAAAACATGGCCAAAACAAAAAAACCAGAAAGGAGAAAAAGGACAAATACAGGCAAAAGACAAATTGGGCTTTGGCTTCCGGGTGGGTGTGGCAGTTGAACAAATTGAATTGTTTTCGGTTTGAGGGCATTGATAAGACAAAGCAATCAGTCAGCCAGTCAGCCAGTCAGAATGTTTAAAAACTGGCCAGAAGTAGAGGCAAGAACGAAAGGCAATGCACAAAATAAATGTTGGCAGGCATCTAAGGTGGAAATAATTGGCTAAGTGATCGATTCGATGCGTAAAATGAATTATACGAAACTGTCACAAGCCAATATTAAAGATAGATTGTAACTTTGGCTATTTTTTTTTATTGATTTTATTAAATCAAATTACTTTACCACACTTTTTTTAAGATTAACATGCTATTCATGTAATGTAATGCAAAATTACAACCAAAGATGAAATGACATTGCACTTAAATTTTTCTTTAGCTCGCTAATGAGCCATACTTTTGTAATTTATGTACCTAAAATTGGCTTTACGGTATTATCACCGTCATAATCATCATAGACATAGTCAAAGTGCATTTCCGGAGGCTCCTCTGCGACTTCCACTTCTCTTTGAAGAAGCTTAATGCAACACCATTCTCCCTCACTGCAGTCAGGCGAATTGAAGGATAGTCCTGTGAGATTCCATGGGTTAGAACATTTTGTTTTCGGCTGGCAAGAGTCCCCAAAAACATCGTCATCCTTCGGATGCCTGCCTAGGAAGTTTAATTTTGATCTTAAATGCTTTGGTTAATCACCTTTAAATAAAACTACTAACATTTTGCATTGCACAATATAAATGCAGAGAAAAATAACGCCAATAATAAAAACAAAACGAACCGATGCATTGTTAACGCCTTGCGATTTCAATCAAAACTGAATACAATATTTTATAATATTATACTATTAGACACGTTAAATAATTTTTAAATATTAAGACAGCAATATAATCCTTTTTGACAGTCGGGGGACGTAAATGTAAGGCTTGGAAACTCCAAAGGATCTGCGCAAGCTTCTTTTGGTCTGCACGAGTCGCCAGTGAAATGGGCGTACTTAGGATGTTGACCTGGAATATTTTTAATGGAATAAATAGTTAAATTTGGATAAAACTTCAAGGCTTACATCCAGCATGACAGGTGAAAAATAAAGCAAACATCACTGAAAGTAGGAAAACTTTTGATGCAAGATCCATATTTGGTTGACTGAGATGCAGAAACTCAACTGATTGTTACAGAAATTCAACATACATTTTTAAAAAGATTTTAAAAGCGTTTTAAATTAATATGCCATGCTGGTTTTAAAAGATATTTGACAAGTCTACTATGCTTTCCTTATTTTTAAACCATATTAATTCACAAAATTAAAAATGACATAGAGGGACTAAACCTGCACTCAGTTTGTTACTTCAAATAAGTACAGGTATTATTATCCTGTGGCAATCATTCCAAAATGTACCTTGTGAGTGAAACCAAACCGCATTTACTTTACATTTCATCATTTTGCCAATTTTCAGTTTTCAATCAATTTGCCGCAAAAAGTATTCGTTCATTCGCAATTTTGCATTTTGCCAATTACAGTATAGCTGATTGGATTGTTGCCAATCTTTTTGTGATTGTTTTTCGCCTCATTTTTTGCGCATCACACGAATGTGTGAGTATGTAAAAATGTCTGCCCGTTGCTCGTTGCTTCCCCGGAATGCTAGAGCAACTCAATTAAATCGAGCTCCAATCATATTCACCTGCATCCGTTTCCGTTTCATGCTCCACATTGTTGCATATCTCCACGGCAGTATGGATTCCTGGATGCTTGGATTCCTGAATCGTTGAATGTGAATGTATCTTTAAAAATCGAATTCATATTACGGATTACAAATTCGCAGCATGTTTGTCATTCCACATGCCACAGTTGGGTTGTTGATGCAAAATTTTGGTTGTTTCGCTTGTTGTTTTTCGATTGCTCGGACATTCGTCCCTCCCAGGGTTTTGTTTTTTTGTTGCTGTTCCCAGCCATTTTTAATTGCATGGTTTTGTTGTATATACACCTTATATATATATATATATATATATAAATATACAATATATATCCTTTCCCTCAACGCCCCTCTGACTGATGTTTGTGTGTGCAAGGCAATGTCCTTTATTTGATTTCAGTTTCATTTCGAAAATTTGTAATGCTCCTCATGTAGCGACAGGACCTGTGCCGTGCCTGTTCCGCTGTCTGACTGCCGAAGGATAATGAAACTATGCGCTGTCGCCATTTCGTTTGTTTTACCCACCCACACCATTCCATTTCCACCCAGCCACCCACCGATAGTATTTCCTCGCTTTAAACAACCCAACATGTGGCATGCATCACCAGAAACTCTACCCAATGACAGGATCCATTTCACGTGGTTTTACAGTTTTTCCTTCTTGGCCACATTGTCATCATCACGGGGTGAAGAAAGTTTCGGGGTTGGGGTCTTAGTCGGGTCCCACTGCTGCGGTCCGTCTGTGGCATTTCAATTTCAATTTTAATGCAAGCTACGGAAAGTCGCAAATAAAACGAACGAAATCATTATTCCTCACTATTTACTCAAGGTGTACTCCCCGGGGGAGGATTTTCAGGCGGGTGGTCGTGGTTGTTAGGTGGTAAGAGCATCAAGGGATTATCGGAGCATTGAGAGATTTTTCATGTCTAATTCGGTTTAGCAATTTGTTTGCCAAAGCACTGGCAACAGTAGCACCAAATTGTAAATTAAGTTACCCAAACCGAGATTTTATATGTTTTAAAGGGAAGTAACTTTTCATGATTGATGTTTGAAGAAGATTTGAGTATTTCGGTGGCTGTCCATATTAAAGAACTTCTTAGCCAATACATGCCGTTAAATTTCAAAATACTGAATCTAATTCCGCTTTCAAGAAGCTAAATTGTTGGACACGCCTTTTGAAATTAAGCCAGGTCTCATTTCTAAAATGTCACAACAAATTTTCTATTATTGCCGAGGCAGCACGATGATGACAACCGCGGGAGCTCCCTTTGGTAAAGTCCGGAAAATAAAGGGTAATGATCCATGGGACAGTGATCGAGCGTTGCAAACGACCTCAAGCTGCGATCAATGAAGGAAAATATGACATTGGATAAATTGGGGGGAAAATATTTGTATATTTAATGAGGCATTGGATAGTGAATATTGACAAATAGATTTCATGGAATTCGATAGGGCTCTTAACCATATTTTCACAGTTATTCACGCATTAATTTAGGTAAGTGTGATAATATTGCGCATACGCACCATTGTCCGGGCGACACTTAAAATTTTCGCCATTCTGGGAATTGACAATTCGATTAAGTTTGTCACAATTGCTGCAGTGAGTGGGACAATTATCAGAATATTAAATCGGGTTTTATCGTTCGCCAACTATCAGCGTATTAAAATGTCAATTATGTCTGACATTTCTTCCTGTTCGCCGTCCCATCCCTTGTATCCTGTTCAAAATTTACCTTCAGGTGGATTTGAATTAATGCTTGGTATTCGGTGTATGATTTATTTGTTTGATTTTATTTTTATTTATTTTGGTGAATCACGATGTTTGGTTTATGCTATGGGTTTTTTCCCCAGCACTTGTTTAGTAGTGGAAAACAAACACAAATTTAATGACATTTACGCTATAGAATAAAGTTTATCTCACCGAAAAATCAAATAAAATTTGCTACTTTGAAACTGATTTAAAATTTGTCATGCAACGTGTGATTATATGTCCGTGATACGAATACAGGCAGAACAAAAAAAACATTTTGCGAAAATCAACAGCCATTGTGAGTGACCGCAAAATCAATTTCAATTGTCAACAAAGTCAAAACAGGATGAAAATAATACAAAAAGCTACGGCAGCCTTCGCAAAAAATAAAAGAGACAAACAGAAACCAAACCGAGCAGGAAAAATCATAATATAACTTTTAGCAACATGCCAGGACAACAATAAGAACAGAACTTTGCCGTCGGCAGTCGAACAGCCAAGGAAGTTGGGGAAAAAAAAATAAATTCGAGAAAAACTTTGCCACTCTTTTTTGCGACTTAAGAATCAGCTAGCTGGCTGAGCTCTGGCCAAGGACTCTCCGAAGCTAAAATGAGTATTGGAAGGAGGTGTGGCTCTAGGACAGGTTGGTCTGGGGCTGTGCGTGCCTTAAAGTTTTGCGGTTTTTTTTAGACCAGACGGGATCGTAGACGGAAACGGAGATGGAGATGTGGACGAAGTCGTGCTGGGCAACTAATGAAGCTGTTCTGGTCAAAGTTTAAGGCCAGCCGACGAAGAGCCACCTGAATCTTAAGGAATTTTCATTTCAAATACTTTAAGTAACCAGTTGGTTGATTGAATTTTTATTTGCCCAAAATTAAACTGTTCAAGCCTGAGGCCGTCCCATAAGGCTGTGTATTTTTTTGATTTGTGACCTAATTGTTCCATGTAATTAATCTGACATTCGCTGTTTAATTAAAAACAAACTATATACCACCCATATCAGAAATATGAATAATTATTATAGGTATAAGTAAATATTGGTGTGTATTTCATGTTTTTTGTGCACTACTAATAATTAAAATAGTAACATTGGAGAAATTAAAGCGACTTAGAAAAAGAAAATTATTCCGCCAAGGAATTGCTATGCAATACTTTCAAATAGCAATTGTTTCGCATATATTTCCGTAATAATATTTTACATAATAAACTCAATTGTTTGCCAGTGTGTGTCTCCGAATGAAATGAAAATTGTGACCCAAACATCCGGTGAAAAATATTTATTTGTGCAACAGGAAGAAAGTCGAAGCATCGGAATAGGGGAATGGGAAGTAGAGTGGAAGAGGCAGTTTTCTCTAGCGGAAATTGATTTCGCTTTGAGCGGAGCATAAGGAGCAACAAAAGCATCCTGGTGGCACTGGCACCTACCCAAAAAAGGGCCAAAGGACACAACGCACATTTCCTGCGACAAATTTGCCAGGCGAAAAGGTTGCGGACAAAGTGGATACGGAATGGAGTGGAGTTCGGAGTCCGGAGTCCGGAGTGGAGGGCGAAGAGTGGTCCTCTCAAACGAACTTTGACTTCTTGTTTGGCACTCAATTTATGGGTCTATCGAGTTTGCTTACTTCTATTTTCTCGTGCCTGTGCTGCCTTTCAGAAAGTTAACTAAAAGCCAACATAAACAAGGCTTTCATTTCGATTTTTAATAGCGGCACATTGTGTTTATTTTTCGATCAATATATCGAGCGGTCGCTTATAAGCGTTTCGGGTGAAATGAAAATGGCAAATAAATAGCAAAAAATATTGTACAGAACGAATTTCACGTACATTTTTGCAATCATCGGACAGCATTTCATTTTGTATTAAAATTTATGCGCAGGTCAAGTCCACACATTCCCGCATACGGTCATATCTGAAGCTCATGTCCTGCAGCCAGGACATGCTGCTGTTGCTGCTGCTCTTGCTGCTGTTTTTGCTGTCCAAATATTTATATTCATTGTGTCAGAGTGTTAAAGCGATAAAATGCAGTGTAAATACAAAGCAGCTAACCCAATTTCCCCCCACAACCACCCACACCCTCCTGAAGGCTCACATCCTTTGAGCTCCTTTTTGTATGATTAGTTGTGAGGCGGATGGTGGGGAGTGAGGGACCTGCTACTGGGGGCTCAGAAGGGTAAAGCCACGCCCCCGGGTTTCGGGCTGTTGACCACAGCAACCATTCGAATTATTCATGCATTTAATTTTTGTGTAATTTGCAGCAGGATTTCGTGTAACTAGCAGAGCAAAACCAACGAAACCAAAACGTTTCGTCCTTACAAGGATTTCTTCCTCAATCTGATAAAATTTGGGGGTCTTTGGGGGGGCTCACTTGTGTTTTTGGATTTCCATGGCCAGTGAGGGGCGAGGGCAGTGAAAGTGTTTGTGGGCCTGCCCAAGAGGCAGGAGAAAATGGTTTGCCTTCTGTATCAAATGTTCGGTTTGGCTCCCAAGGATCCAGATATCTGTGAAAATTTAAACCAATATTGATAGGAATTGCGTTACATGTGGTTATGCCGGTATTCGCTAAGTGAAATATTATGTCAGGCTTTTAAAACTGACAACCTATTTGCTGAGGCAAAAACATTTTAAAACTTTTCACCAATTATATTTTATTTGGTTATGATGTAAGTTTTATAAATAAACCAAAAAAGGTAACCTTCAATATTTGTGAGAATTAACCTACAACTTTAAAGGAGGCCCCCGTCTGTGTACCCAAACTCTCCTTCGAAATTAGCCCTAAGACGCCTCAATTTGTTTTGCATTTCGTGACTTTTCCTAAGCATTTGCCATTCCCCTGCCACAGGTAATCAACAGCAAATAGCTTAATTTGTAAGCCTTTCGATGGCATGCAGCAACCACGATTAAACCAGCAAAAGTCCCACAACTATAATGAGAGCCACTGGAAGAGGCACTGGGGCCTCCAAATCCAAACTAGGGTGAGAATCAAAAACCAGAACCAAATTCTGCCAAAGCTCTTCTCACATTAATTATTTTTGCATCACAAATATTGAGAACAGTTTCCCCGAGAAGAGTTGGCCGCAGTTATCATAATTTTCCCTGGTTTTGAACAGATTGCACAAGGAGAAAAAATTTTTATTTGTCCCAGATATAAAGAATAAACCAAATAACTGACCAAGTTTTTTCCTTGTGTACACTGGAAGCAGTAGCTGGGTAACTAAAAGCAGTAAGTACCTGCTGCCTGTATTACAAGTAATTTCCTTAATGATGTTGCACCGCTGTGGCATTATCTTGTTTGTTGCCCAGCCCGCCCAGACTCGGATGATAATTTATGCAAAATATATATGGGTAGATAGACCGAAATATCGTCCTCCTCGACATCTACCGCATATGCATGATATGCATAAAGTTCTGCCTGCTCTCCCAGCCCACTCTGCTCAGCTCACCTCAGTTAGTTAGTGCTTTTGGCCTGGCCAGAGAGGAGTGTTTCGCTCTGGTTTGGCTCCAACCTAGTCCCGGTTGGGTCCCGGCCTGGTCGGGCTTGTTTCTGGTGTCTGTGTGGTCCAATTTACACGATTTCACTTCGGCAACTCCCAGTTGAAGTTGATTCTAATGCCACGAACATCGGACCCCACCCATATTTATGGTTAGCTAGTTGGTAAGTTCTCGGCACAGTGAATTAACTAATGACCAAGTTCGCAACCGGGACTGCCAAGCTGGAAAGGCATCACAAGCCAGCTCTTCTGCATTTAGCCATCCACCTTACAGCTCAGATAATTAATTTGCTAAGCACACAGTTGATGTTTGAAAAATTAGCACATTCGCCAAGGGGATTGTTATCGAGATGTCCAGGTTTTGCACCAATCAGCCCATTCGTGTTTATGGATAGCACTCGAAAAACAAGTTCACTTTAAGATTTTCTTTTAAATAAAAATAAAATTAACCACCTAAAATTGACTACAAAAAATACAAGCTTTTCTAGTTTTTGTGAAGAAACCTTATCCAAAACCAGGATCACGGTCAGCTTCAAACCGCGACCGAATCTTAGCCTCTTAAAAAATTTCCTTTAAAAATTTGTGAATTCGGTCCCTATGAATCTGCATCAAAATCTTTAGCTTTTTTTGGGGGTATTATATCCCTTTCCAGGTTTGAAAAGACAATCGTTTTGGAAATATTGAATATTGTAGTTCTTAGCCACAGATTAACCGACCGCGCAAGGCTTAGACTTTTCTTGGATTTACTATCCCTTCCTGAAAGAGTTACTCAAGTTCCTGCCCCTCGAGGACTCGGCACTCTCACGCATCCATTATCGCTGAGCGTTTACAAGTGTTTAACGTCTAATTAAGTGGCTGCCGTGGCAGTGGATGTTCTGGTTGTAGATATAGTTGGCCCAGAAGTGCAAGTAGTTGGTAGTTGGCGCCGCCGAAGTTTGTTTGCCTTGCCACTTTGGCCGAGCAGCTCGAGCAACGCGTTTTTAATTAAGTTTTTGACACTTGCATTCGGCGCCTCCTTGGAAACAGGAGAAGGATTCGATGGCTAAGATGCTCTGGATTTGAAGTGCTATTATTGCTAATGCAGTTTGAAGCGATTGAGAGCTGAAGCTGGAAATGTTATCATTAGTCGAATGATACGCAATTAGAAAATGTTTTTACAAGAGTCTCGTCTGAAGTGAAAATGGCAGATTCGAGTGGAAAATCAAATTGTGAAATCTTAAGCTTATTTATTTTAATAAGAAACCCGTACAACTTGCTCTTTAACTTGTTCTCTGAAACTTTAACGAAATATATTTTGATAAAAAATCACTCAACCAAAAGCTTTTCATATTCTTCTTTTATAAAAACACCTTTGACTTTTCACCAAACTCTTCAGATCTTTGGATGCGTACTTCATCTTAAAACCCTTAACCCAAATCGACCCCTTACCCTGAAGAGTATTCACAAAAGCCGGAGCAAAGTTTGCTGAATTTCTTCCTTTGTGTTTTGGCTCTTAGCCTTTGACAATTTTTGCTTTTGGTGTTTTCCTGCAAGTTGCATAAAATAAATTAAAAACTGCTTTTGGCTGCGTTTACACGCTTGCCCTTGCCCGCTTCTCAAATGAGCGAGAGTCAGCCAAAAACTCTCCAGAAGCTCCTTTTGGGAATTGCCTTTGATGTGCAGTTGGCAGGATAACCCGGGGAGCGAGACTCTTTGGCATATTTCATAAATATAAACACGGTCGACAGGCGAAAGAAGCCGTGTTCTCGCCCCCGACATCAGAGGCGTCAAAGTGAAGTGTGCAATGGGTGTGGCTTGGGCTGTGATGCGGGCTAGACGGGGTTAGACTTCTGGTTGTGTCAACAAAGGGTTAAAATATGCGGTTGCCTGTCATTGTATTTAATTTCCGGCAGCCGGATGATGGTAATGGCATTGCCATCGACACATCCCCAACAGAAACATTTGCAGGCGGCTTAAATTGAAATTCCTTCGGCCTGAAAACTGGGTCACACAAAACTCTCGAAAAACGAGCCGAAATCCAAGTCGAAAAGGAAAACTACCAGCCAAGAAAGTTCCATCTTTGGCTTGGTATTTATGTGACATTTTTATAGCGAACATTTGCTCCTCCGCCGGACCCCGACACCGAGTGCTCTGGAACCCCGACTGCTCCGAAAACCCCCTATAGAATATCAATAGATGACTGGGGAATAGGAATTCTTTTTTTTCCGGAGTCAATCCCCCCACTTCTCTGGCTTCCTGTCGGGGGGCCTCGGCATCTCCCTGACATTTTTATGTTTTATTGTTTGGAGTTTGTCTTTCATGCTTTCGTTTTGGGTCTCTGCGAGTCTCGAAATATTTGAATATTAAAGTGATTTAGTGGCAAGCTGAAAAATGGTGAAAAATCATTGGAAAGGTGAAAATACAAGCCACGGGAAGGCACCCCCCTGCACCCAGGGACTCCAGCACCCTCGCTATAATAACACGCTTCTCCACGCTCCACCTCGCTCCATGTAATCCATAAAACGTTTTAATTAATGACAACAATATGTGGCGTTGCAGCGGCAACGTTTAAAGAATCGACCCCTGACAAGGCTGAATGGGGCAAGAGATTGACTTTTGTCTGCGACTTTGGTGTCTCCACAGTATAATGTCTGCTTTTTTCCGTGTTGCCTCAAAAATTATTCGAACGGAACATGGAACAGGCGTTCAAATGTTTGGCGGTGTCGTTTTCGGGGCTGTCGTTGTTGTCGACGTTTATAATATCTATGAGTTATGTACGACATTGCGGAGGCGTTGAAATGGTAAACCGAATTGAGCATAAACTGGAAGACTTCTTGATGGGCCGCGACATATCCGAGAGCAAGGCAATTAAGTTGTATAGGAAGATTTAGGTAAATTTTTTCTGATAAATAAGTAGTAGAAAATAATTAAGAAGTTGGAAGGGTTGTAGGCAAACAAAAACATGCAAATATTTTTGAATTATTTGCATCTAAAGACAACATCAAATATCAAGAAATCTCCAATTTATTTAAGCATATAATTCCTTTTAAATTAAAGAGTTTCCTGCATATTTCATTTCGTGCTTGCCCAAATGTCTGACAGTCTTGTTGTTTATTTCAATTTTGAGCTATTTGCCCGGCATCCGAATGAAAAGCGTGACAAATTGACATATCGATTTGCATGTTTCGCATACCTAACCATCCCTGACCCAAGGAATCGCCCCAGGACCAGACTCGAATCCAGTGTCCTGCTGACATGACAGGCCTGAGAAGGGTTGCAGTTCACGGAGTTTCTTTCAGAAGGAAGCCGATCAATTTCAATCAATCAACTTCTGCTGGGCTGTCCCCACGAAAAAGAAAGAGAACGACACTGGAAGGAGAGTGGCCACTTAGGCGGCAAAATCCCCAATTCATATTCTCAAAAGTGTAGACGCGAGAGTAAGAGATCTCGGCAAAGTTTGCACAAATAATTTGTGTGTTTATTTTAACGGCTATGGGACGACGCTTTTAGGACAAAAAGCCCTTATGCCTGGATATCCTTGGACTCCTATTTCAGCAGCGGGCAGCTGTGTTGGTTCTCACGCGGCACTTAACGGAGGGCCTGCCGAATCGAGGAATCGAAGGACTCGAGTACTGGAGGACTGGTGGTCTCCCGACTCCTGGGAGGGACTCCTGATTATGCAAAGGAGCGTGGCGCGTATCAGGCAATAGAGTGCTCAGAGAGCTACTCGTGTAATGCGTAATACCCGTGTTAAAGCCTCGAATTCGAACACACGCCCCTTTCTGGGGCGCCACTTAAACGGGCAGCCAATTAGCAGCATTCGGGCATGGCCAAGTGGCAAACATAATTTTGCGTCTAACCGCAGGCGAATGGTACCGAATATATGGAATGAAATGGAATGGATATCTGCTGTCCCAGAAATGTATCCCACCATCGGCTTGTGGTTGCCACCCATTCATCCATCCACCCACCACTTCAACCATGCCAACCACTTGGCCCCTCGGGCTCTTCGTGACCTCGCTCCACTCATCGATACCAAGTTATTAATGGCTAATGAAAAGATAGCGAATATGGACGAGAGTAGGAAAAAGTTATCAGTGGCTCAAGTGGCGGCTTAATTTGCTAAACAATTTCTATTTGCATGAGTGAACTGAAAAAGAAGGTCGCTAGCTCAAGTACCCTAACGAATACTTTTTATTAGACATAAATAAATAGTTTGATTAATTAGACATCATATTAATAAGTTTCTTTTATAGGCAATAGAAAGAGTTATCATACCTTAATCCAAAAACAAATCAAGTATTTATTGCAAATCGGATGACATTGCCTCGTGAATTATAAATTTTACCACAAAGCAGATTTTCCATCTTAGAGTATTTTCAAGTTAGAGCCAGTGACATAAGTTGCTTGGCAGCCGCTGAAATCAGCTTCCGGCCACCCAGCCATTCCAGCCATTAAATTCCCATGGCCCAAACTCCCCAATCCCGGAACCTCCAAATCCACCAGTAGTTCTTAGTCTGGTGCCTTGCCGTCTTTCAACCGCTTTTCTGCTCGTTTTGCCACGGGATTTAAATGCAAATTTCTGTCGACATCGACGCACTAAATGCGACTTGCAAATTAATGAAATGAACCTTTAACTTGAGTTTAACTTGGCGCCTTTTTAGCGCCAGCGAGATAAGGCGCCACCAACAGCGGCAGTGGCAGAGGGCAAAGGACTGAGAGGGCTAACAGCAATTGGGGCATAAACAGGCAACAGCAACACCATCTAGGCGCCCAAGTTTAAACAAAGTTGATTATGCATGCATTAGGTTTCCACAACAGTACAAAATTTTTGGCAACGCTCATTTCACAGCCACGCCCACAGCCCAAAAGCTTCCAGCACCTCCGCCCCCGCCTCAAAGTACCGCAGAATTTTGACTTTTGCATTTTGTTGCGCAATTTCAGGGCGAAAGTTCAAGTTGTCTGTTCTGCTCTTTTCAGTACCAGATCTGGGGTTTTGTTGCTGGCTTGTTTCTGTGGCAGTGGCAAGTTTAGTTTAGATGCGAAAGAAGGGCAAGGGACAGAGGCAGAGGCAGTGGCAGGGGGCAGCCAGCAGGAGGCACCCGGATAAGTTTCCGGTCTAATATGCGTTAGTCCCTGATATACAAGGAGGCGAAAATGCTTTATGGTCATGAAGTGCGAAAGTGGAAAATATGAAAAACATTTTGTATCTCTTGAATGGCATAAGTTATGGCCAATGGCCATTGGTTATGGCCATTTGCTTAAAATGTTTAGTATACAACGAATTATAGTATGGGGCAGCCTGTCGCCAGGAGTCGGAGGAATAACTTATTGTAGTAAGCTCTTTAGGCGGATTTATGAGAGTGGATTGCATAATATACATCTAATTGGAAAGGAAGCCAAATAGATAAAAAGTCTTAAAAAGTCTGGCGTCTTTTGACGGAGATAAAAATGGAAGAACTTAGAGATTGTGGCAAGAAAAAATTGAGAAGGTGGAAAATAATTAGGCATAATAAACAGCTGAAAGTGAGGATAAATCTGGGAAAAGTTACGCCTTTTTAATTCTTGCTTATAAAGCATTAGAACAAAATTTGAAAGCATTCTCTCTTTTCACCAAAACTAAGCCGGAAGGGTTAATTGTATTGTACTTGCGGGTAAGCCTAATCGAGGTCATAGCTAGAAGCAACTGTCCCGGCAACTAAGCTTGGCTTCACAGGATTCGTTGGCTCTATTAGCAGCTTCCATTTAGAACGCTACCAGCGAAAAATAATTGCTTTGGCACACGCGCCACACTCTCCCACGAAGGCCCCTTCCAAGTCGAGCCACACGCCCACCCTTTGTGACCTAAAACACTGGGGGTGACCCAAAAAAAAGTTGCTCCGCTGCCAAATGTATAAATGGCGAAGCATTTAAAATTTGTGCAACTTTTGCGCTCCGATGCTTTAACTTTTGACACCTACGAGGGGCAAATAACCCGACCCGAAATGCGGAATCCCAGACCGGAACTGATGGCAGCCCTCCGGCTGGAGGTCGTCCCATCCCAGCCGCTGGCCCTTCGTCCTGCGCCGCCCGCCGTCCGCAGGAAGCAATGAATTCATTCATTTGTTTACTCGTTCAAGTGGCAACTTCATTTTGTAAACACTTTCGTTTACATACAACTTTTTGCTGTGCAGAAAAACAAAAAAAAAGCGATGAAATAAAACCTGCAATCGGCCAAAGGGGTGGGTCCCTAGAAAAGGAGCCACAGGACGAAAGGGGGAACTGTGTAAGGCAGACCACAAGTTACATATCCCTTAACACACAAAGTCAACGGTCGGACACGGGAAAACCCGAGGGGGTGCCGGGGGATTAGAAGGACCCACAACTCACAGCGAAGGCAACCCATCGATGCTTCACAGTGTCCTGAAGGATGCGGGAAATTGGTAAGGCACCAGCTTTTGGTAAATACCAAAATCCTATAAATAGATAAACTGATTCGAACGATTCCTAAGGTTTGCTAAGAATAGAATCTTAAAGATCCTTCTTTTTTTTAAATCTTTGCTTTAAGTATAAAAAAGATGCCTTAGCTTAAACTTTTGACACTGTGTCCTGTCGAGATTCGTTGCTTTTTGCGGTTACCCCGTCTGCTTTTGGATGCTGGCCCCTTTTTGCAACCACACCCATGGCCTTGCCGGCCCCACTCTTTGGCGACGACCCCTCTTGTAGCTGCGTGGCGTTTCACAGCTTCGCTCGGCAGCTTTTGGGAAAAGTTTCGTGTTTTACTTTTAGTTTGTGGCTTCTCTAGTTTTATCTTCAACTTAATAAAATGCCGTCAACAGTTTTAAATGCAAATTTTGCATTTGCAACGCGTGCGCACGCAGTCCCCGCCCGTCCAAAGTTTCCCTATCTTCTCTCCCATATATATAATACTTGTATATATATTTTTATACCAGTTTGTATGTAGAATTCCCTACTTAGTGCAAATGAGACTGGCAAATGATTATGCGCTTTGCTTGCGTATCCTTAAAGGCCACAGGAGTGGGTCCTTGCATCTCTGCTTCTGGCACTGGATCTCCACAATCCAGAACCCACAATCCAGAATTCAAAATGTGTCCCCCAGGCGACTTTAAGAAATTTTATCAATTTCCCTCTGCAAGTTTCTGTGCAGCTGGGAAAGTTTTAGAAGACATTTCGGAGGGTCAGGGGCTTCGTACTTTAGAGCTGGCTGCCCGGCATCTCTTACCCTTAATATATGTTCTTAGTTTAACCATTAGTTGTTGCTCTTGCCATTGTTTTCTGGTTTTGGGAGCCAGAAGGTCAACCCGATGCTATTAGGTGGGGCGGAATGGGGGCTCATAGTCCCCGTTTGGATGAGAATTAGAGAAATGTTCACAGTTTGTGCCAGTTAATGAGCTGGAAATGTAAACTTCCAAATGTTTTAACTGTTGCGTTGTGGTTTGTTTAGAAACTTGTAAGGGACTTTTAAATGCAGGGAGTGCCGGGCTAAATAAATAATTGAGATTTTCCAAGCAGATTTGAGTTCCTAAACCAGGATATATATGGGCATGTGGATATGTTATTTCCAAAGAAAATAATCGTAGAAGCTGAGATATTTTCTTCTTTGAAGATAACACAAGCCTGGCAATCGTCCTTGCTTCAATTTGTTGAACAATCCAATTATATCGAAAGAGCCATAAAAGCAACAATGTAAATTCCTCAAAAGTGTCAAAGCAATCAACGAAAAAAATGCTGAAAAGTTTTTGGAAAACTTTTATGACACGTACAGCGAGGAAAACAGGGTCACAATAAGGAAAAATGAGGAAAAGCCCACTCGGAACAAACACTTCTAATTAGTTGAAAGAGCCAGGAGGGGGAAGCTCGCAAATTTATGATAATAATTCAAGAAACGAGCGATGCCAGAGTCGAGTGAGAGTTGAAAACGGAAAAATTATTTATATATAAACAATAACAAGAATAAGAGTACAAAATATACTGGCATATAAAGTAATTAAAAAGTTTTCGACGCATTTATGGCTTTTGTGTATTTATTCTCAAATCTTTTTGTTATTTCACTTTTCCGAGTCCAACAGAGAACAACAAATAAAGTTCAAAACAAAGCCCGAGAGTGAAATTCAATTAGGAGAAACGATTTTTTTCCATTCTCGTTTCCCTTTTTATTTTTTCGGTAAAGGGTGGCGGGTTAAATAATAATCAACCGGAGATATGAAGGGAGTTTTCCAGTTTCCCGGTTTTTCAGTTTCCCTGTTTAATTGGCAGTCATCAAAGAGGGTTAATTTGAGAATGTAAACGGGAAATGAAGAGAACAAAGATCAGATGAGCAACTGGGAAATTAGGTCACCTAAACACACATACCTTTGAGCATAATTATCTGGACCTCATGTCGTATGCTTAATCTGGCTAAAAGCGCACTTAAAAATCATTCACATTAGCATTTGCATATGCATTTGCATTAGCCGTGAGCCGTTAGCTGGCTCCTTACCAACCTTACCAACCGCTCCTCTTGGCCATTTTCTAGCCAACTAACGAATCTATAAAACAAAAGAGGAACATGGCAAAATAATGGCTGGGAAAACCAACAAAGAAGAACAACAACAATGACTTCAGCTAAAATATGGCACATAAAAAGCGGAACTGTGTTAGTCGTGCAAAAATCTCTTAGCCTGGCCGGGAAACAACTACTAAAATAAAATAGACCCAACAACAAAAAGAATGCTAAAAACAATGTGAAAAATTCTGCTGTTGAAAACGAGCTAAAAACGAGCTAAAAGCAGCATTTCCGCTTGGCTTGACTTCCACGGCTCCATCGCCAGGACGCAGAATGATGCTGATGATGTTACTTGGTCTGGTCTGGACCTGGTCGGGTCTGAGTCTGGTCGGGTCTGAGCCAGGTCTGCTCTGTTGTAGCCCGACAATTGCAAACTGCAAGTAACTCAAACAAAAGCAAAAGAAGGCAGAAGCACGGCAAAAAGCAGCCAAAGCCATCTGCTTTTGCTTGTTGCATTTAAAATCCCCGTCAAATGGGGTTTACTTTATGGATAATAAGTTAATTCGCTTGTAAATAACTTGGTCAAAGAAAACGCCGGCGTGCCGGGTAAGCGTACTCCAGAAGGCCAAAGACGAGTGAAAGTACTTTCAAGTATTGTTTTGAGGGAGATTTTCAATTACCGTCATGTGAAGGGATTTATGTTAAGCCCCTCGGTGAGTTTTCTGGCAAATCAAGCAGAATTGCCAAAATCCATTTGCATTCCAAAAGAATCATTTTGCTGTGCGGTGGGAAATGTAACCAGAAATCCTCATTACCTCTTAAAAAGGCTTGCCTTTGATATCCGAAACCCTTTTTTGGTCCTTCGTCCTGCATCTGCATAGCTAACGAATGCAGCTCGTCCTCGGGCTCCGCTCTCCTCCTAATTTGTATCCCAAAAGCATAATTCAAAATTCAAATTGCAGCACCATTAATGCATTTGCCCAAGTGCTTAGTTAAAAGCGAAAAGCAACACCTCGTCTCTACCTCCACCCAAAAAAAACTTTGGCCGAAACAATTTTCAATGGAGAATTTCGCATAATTTGCCCGAATGTTTATTTATGAAATTTTGTCGCGACAAACACAAACAAAAAAAGCACCAACAATTTCCTAAACCCAGTCGGAAATATTATCGTGGCATTTCTAGCTATTAACGCTTAGAAACCAGAGGACACGAGACTGTTGGGCTTTTGGAGTGTCGGAGTCGGAGGTGTTTTAGCCGAAAACAAATGCAAATTAACAAACTGTTTAAATAGCAGATGCCCCAGCATTTTAGCCCCTCACCACTCCAGTCGCTCAATGTGATGCTGGTCCGGCTACCATAATTGAATTCCACGGAAATGTATTTCCCAAAATTGCAGCACACTTTTTGTTTGATCCGAAAAATGGTTGAATCATTTTAAAGTCCGAATACTTGTTGCTAATTAATTAAATTATTTAGCCAGTCCATTTTAATATTGGCTATTCTGCATATGAGAGTAAACCAGTTTAAATATCTGAAATCTATTGAAAAAAATACCAATTAAATGACACTTTAATATTAAATTCATAAACGGAAATGCTGCAGCGTTTGAGTGGATGTGTCTGTGCTGGGGAGTGAGTTTGGCATACATTGCCGCATAAATTATTTAACATAAAATGGGGCCGAGCACAAAGTTTTGCAATTTGCATGCCACGCCTACCCGCCTACCCACCTACACACGCACACACCACTGTCCGCCTATAGATGCGCATAAATATAATGAAATTAAATTAAATGAATACGTTGCGCATACGCCACGTTAACTGTTGCTCCTCTAGGAGAGCGCTTTCACCTCAGGGGGGATGTAGTTTGTGGGTGGTAGGTGGTTTGTTGGGGCAAGGTCTGAAGCAAGCAGTAAACGTGTTAACGACCTCCCTGGCAAAAAGTTCCTGCCAGCTTGCAAGCTTGCCGGCTTGCTGGCTTGCCTTTTTGCTTTTGGCTTCTCGCATTTTTGGTTGCGTTGCAATTTCATAAAAATTAAATAGAAACACATTGCAGCGTCGCCAGGAAGGAAGCCGAACGGAACTGAACGATGTTGGGCGTACGTCTCCATGGGCGTGGTTCTAGGGGTTCTTCCTGGTTTCTGGTTTCTGGCTTCCTTCTTTCTCCTGCCAGTTTACTGCTCTCTACCAGCCAGAAATTATGTACTTAATAACAGCTTCAACAACTTTGCTTTATGCGATGGCATTTATGAAAATGCAAAACCCCTTTTCAGCTGCTCTTTGTGCCGAGGCACTTGAAAAGTGCCAGTTTTCCATTGCGCCCACGTGAGCCAGGTACTTCCTCACGATTCGGGGGGATAGAGCGGAATAAGTTTATGCATTGTGATGGGTCGTTTGTTGCGGGGCACCTTCCGGGGGCATGGTACATCATGTGGAGGTTTCCTCCAGCTAGTTATTGAAATATAAGTGGGTAATAATATTTTAACAATTAAGTACCCACTTCAATGCGAAGTAAAATAAGTTCCTGTCTTAAATGAATTTGTAAGTTATTTTTCTGCTTTATGGGAATTCCATCCTCGCATTCAAGGCATTGTTAGGTTACTTCTCAATCCAACCCATTTATAATTAATATCAAATTACATTCCCAGCCAACATTCCTCCATGAAATGCGCCTAATGAGTTCAAAAGCCGTTTGTCTTGACTCATGTCCAGGACTCCCAGTGCAACCGGCAAAGAATCCCCCATATGAAGACATTCATTTGCATTAATTGATGTCAAATTGTTTCGCCTGAATGCCAAGAGCTTCGACACCCCCTCCTTCCCTCCACGATAAATCCTTCCGGGTTAGCCCCAAACCGACCTAGAAATGTAAGCCAAGGAGCAGACAAAGGCGAGCCGGATATTTCCCCTCAAACAACTCACGTCCCGTAGCTCAATGAGCCGCAAACTCATTGGAAATTATTGGTACATCAGGCGATTAGAAGACCAGTCAGCCAACAGCAAATGGCCAACTATTCGATTGCTCATCTGCTGGATGCTAATGCTAAATGCTTGCCACATTAACTCGATTGGCCGCCGTCCAAGGCTCAATTGTTGAAAGCATAATTACCAGGCGATGGACGTGAGACCAAGACGTAGAAATCAAACTAAAGACGGGACAATTTGCCAAAGGTTTCTCCCTTCAATGTCTTTATCCGAAATACCCCTTTGCCAATTCTGGGTAACAAGGAGCGAGACAATCCAACGATTTCCTTAGGATTTCCGGCAGACAAATTCAGAGTTTGGTTCGTTGCTTGTTTTGGCCCGAAAACTTTTTCGACCCGTCTCGGTCTCAGTACAGCTCAAAGGACCCTATCCATCCATCCATCTGGTGTGGTGAGTGTCTGGCTGGAATTTTCTTGTTTACGAGCAAATAGTTGTTGTTATTTTAAGTTTTATTTTGTGTTCCAGAAGCTCTTGAGCAGCCATAAACTTTGAGGTCCTTCTCCGCCCCTTCGGAAAGCGGAAATTAAGTTTTCTGAGAAGGAGAGCTTCCAGCCGTCCAGGACTCAGCCGTCGACTTCTTAGCCAGGCGATAAGTGCGATTTTTGACGATTTCGTTTCGTTTTTCGTACTGATGAAGGGCAGGGATACATATATCTTACTTTTTGTACCCTCACCCCAGCCACTCAGTCCCACGGCCATTTCTTGTGGCATTTATTGTGCAAACAACGCGCCAAAGAGGAAAAAGTTGTGGGCTGCTTGAGACATCAACTTGGTCATTCTCCACGGAACGAGTGCTTCCAGAACTAGCAGAACTTCCAGCTCCGATTGAGTCCAGCCCCTCCTGCGGCTTTTGTTTCTGCCCGGCCATCTTTGTGTAACTTTAATGAGTCGAGCGCATTGCGACTGAACTTGAAGCAACTTTGAAGTCCAAAACTGAACAAATGGCAACAGTAAACACAATTTGTAGAGGAGCTACTGCAGTTGGTAGGAGAGAAGGAATCAGAGCCAACTTGAGAGACGGCAACAGGCTTTTGACTGCCCTGTGGTTACCCCTTAATTAATCAAGGAAAACTCTCGCACAAAGGTGTTGGGGCTGGAGCTTGGTCTAATGAAGTAAAATTCTTTCAATTTTCTAATCCTTCTATTTTCAAAGGAGCCTATTTTCGTTTAATTTGGTTGCTTACTTACTAAATAGCCTAGTAGTAGTCTACATTCATTACAATTTTTTAAATGGCCTAAGAAACAAATCAGAAAACTTCCCCAAAGGCCCAACAAATTTTCATAGCATACTTTTCAGGGCCCAAGGTCCTTCGCAAGCTTTAAGGTCCATATAAGTAGACGAAGCTCATCCAAAGCAATCCTAACTCATCTCGCATGAAGCTTTAACATTGAAGGAATGTTCGCTGTCCTCGTTTTGATTGTGGCCATTTACATTTGGCTTAATGTGGGCCGCTCAATGGCGGCGCTAATGGAGTTACCAATGAGAATGCCAAATGAAGACCTTATCGCTTTATGCGGCGTTTCCAGTCCACCCGGCATCTGTCCATTAAAACGATTCTGGGCCAGGCCCCGAGATGGCCCATTAATTACGGCACGCCTCGGTGGCCAAAGAGGGGAGAACCAGAACCGCCAGAAACGGCCCAGGGCATCTACAAATTGGCCTCCCGGCTGCGGCAGCATTCCCACGTCTGCAATTGCATTAAATGCGCAAATATTTTTCCGTTTTCCAGCTGCCGATTTTTATTCAATTTAACAATTTCATTTGATTTTGTCGCCGGCTTTTTTGTAGCACTTTTTATTCGATTTGTTCGGTTTCAGGCCTTTTTCTGGCGCTGCGTCAGCGGATTGTGTGATTTGTGAGGCAGATGGGCGAAAAAAAGCGGGGACATGCATAGAGATAGAGTTACTGGTTGGGGTACATTGGCAAACGTTGTCAATGGCTACACGCGTGAACAAGAATTTGGCAGCTGATTTGTTGATAGACGGAACATCTCGGCACTGGCTGACGTTCCACCCGCCGGAGCAAAATCCCACCCGATGGACTACCCCACCGGTCCCAGACCATTGTCATCACCATTTACGCGCTCCACTGGGCACTGGGGCAGAAATGGGAAAAAATCGAGCCTAGGGAACGAAAACTTTCACACAAAGCAGAAAATTCTATCTTCCAACGGCCTGAGCATGCAAAAAGCAATGGTTTCAGGAAACTAAATGCAGGACGACTGCCCGAACATGTGAATCCTGGAAAGCAGAGCAAAGTGTAAAGGCAAATGGGAAACTTACTTTCATTTCGACTAGAGTTACCTCTTAAAAGGTGATACCAAAATTGGTTTACAGATAGATCCACCTACTGTTGTGCTAAAATAAGTGATTGCGGTTTAATCGTAAAATCTTTAAAATAAATCTGAAATATTTTTTTTCCAACTTTTCTTAAATCCGTTTCTCCTCAAGTTCAGGGTACTATAAAGAATAAACACAGATCACAGCATATGGCAGAAAAATCGTCATTCGTTACGTATTTTATGATATTTTTCCTTGGGCTCAGAGCTGGATGGAAACACCGCCAAACAGAAGAAATGATTTTATTTTGCTGACTGTCGTCGTAACTGAAATTGCCTAATGCCAACAGCGGATGCCACTGTCGAGAGCAGAAAACGGCAGCGGATGCCACAAGCCTGGTGGGAAATTTGATGGGCCGAAGGAAATGGTTGGAAAGTTACGGATATGAGAGGAAGCTGCAAACTGGCCTTTTTCTGATTCTGTATTATAAAACCAAAACTAAGTTTATTCTGTTATGGTAGAGAGTAGAAAGTTGGATTGACAGGGAATAAATCTACAAATTATATAAAATAAGTCCATCTAATTGGCAAGGATATGAACTTCTTGGGGACATTCCAAGTTGCTCAATCCAGGACTCTCAATCTAAACCACAGTTCCCTTAAGTTTATGGCCAAATGGTTTGCGTTTTTGTTTTTTATGAGCTTACAAAACATAAAAGCGAATAATAATCTTGAACAAAAACACCAGCGAATAAGCAGGAAAATAATTTTCCAATTTCTTGATCCAGTTTGCATAGCTCCTAGCTGTGAAGGCAGGCAATTTTATGTCCTGAAAGGACACACACAACTTTGACGCTTTTTTGGCAGCGCAAATTCAATTTGTTTTGGGCATATCAAAATGTTTTTGGTTGGGCTTGGTTTTGGTCTCGTTTTTTGGGGTTTCGGGTTTTTGTTTAGGAACTGGGCTTACTGGTTGGGGTTTCTGGGCGCTTTGGTTGTTGTTTTTGCCGGCACTGGTGTCCTAAACGGTCAAATTCAAATTGAATTTATTCGCTGCGAATTTCCGTTGCACACAAAGCCAAATATGCAGCCCGTGCACGACGGCATCCATTTTCCATATATATTCGCAATAAAAAGGGACAGGAAGTGCTTTCTGGCGGCGCCAGAGAATATTTTGGTTTGATTTTATTTGGATTGCTTTGACGGTTTCAAGCGGTTCACCCGACTGTCCGTTCGAATTAAATCATCATCATGGGTATGCGTATATTGTGAATTTATAATGCGCTTAATGTGAGGTATAATTCGATTTTCGCAGTCCCTTTTAAAATATGTTGATTGTCTGAGTTTTGAGAGGATTCGAAATGTTTCTGGCCAGGTTTCAGTAAATGTTATAAATTGTGATATTTTTAATTAGAAATAGAGACATCCTTTCTGGACACACACTTCAATTTAATTCGGCCGACAAGTCATAAACACTTCAACCATCAGTCAGGCAGACATATCATATTTCTGGATTTCCAGATAGAACCCCTTCTCTGAATTTACAGGCTCGTGTCTTTATGGGCCATGAAAACAGACAAGAACATCTGCTGCTCCGGTTCTGCTGCTTTGGTCTCCAGTCCCGTCGAGCTGTAAAAACCTATTAGGAGTCTAAAAATTATTTACGATTTGCAGTCGCATAATTTACGAGTATGTCGAACCGAACCAGAAATGAACTACCAAGCGTTTTATGGTCGGGCGTTCAAACTTAAACTACGTTCACAAAAAACAGAGAACGACGCGACTAATTGAAATATATTTTTATACTTTTATGTGCCACAAGCACGTTTCATCCTCCTGCCCCACCTCATGCACTTACGCCCCTCAAGGATCACTAGCAAGGACATCGAGGGTTCGGGTAATGTGTCGCCCGAGGGTGACTAACGCCGAAGTCCTTTGGCACTGCGGCTTGTTATTTTTTGTTACCTCACCATATGGCAGTTGGCTTTTACGATATACTAAGGCTATGGCTCATCCTGGCCCAGCTCTCCCCCACAATAAAGAAACAGAAAACATCAAGCCCCATCTGCCACCCCCTTCATATCGTATAAAACTTGTCGTCCAACACTTTCGGTCTCGTCTAATTTATGCGTCTCGTCCTTGCCCAATTTGTAAGGAAGCAGGGACCGAACCTTCTCAAGTTTCCATAAGTTTTTACTGCACTGAAATGGCTTCATTAACAAGCAGAAAGCCTCAAAAAAGCTACCTGTTTGGGGTCAGGATTTAAGGATTAGAGATGGACGTGGGAAGTAGGTGTTCCAGTATCTCAGAAACAAAAACTCTAGGCCATAGATTTTTTGAACTTATAGAGAACTTTTAACTATCACCAAGTTTTCCTTTTCATCTCATCACATATTTATCAAATAAATTATTGATCCATTCCTAGGACATCTCATCTTCTTCTCATATGAGTAAGGACCTTATTTTATGATAGAGGTTGGAAAAGTGTTGGCCCTCATTTATTTGTGAAGCCTTTTTGCATATTTTTCCATTTCATAGGACCCGGAATATTTCATTTCTAGTGTCCCAAGTCCGGAAAGAAAGCCATTAATCAAATCTACGTCCATTTTATAAAACATTTTTAATTCAATTTCGCTCGACTGAAAATCGGGATGGGCTGGAGACGACCGGAGGAGACGGGAAGAGACGGGAGGAGACCGGCTAATGGCTCTACAATACTGCGCCTGGAGGCGTGGTACTTAATCGAATTTACAATGTTGTTGGAGCGGAGGAGCTGCCGCGCTTTTGCTTACTTTCTGTCAATATTTGATTTGGCATTTCTCACATTTACAGAGGCGCCAGCGGCAACAGCAATTAAAGTTCGCGCCGTGGTGTGGGTGGGGCCAGCGCCTTTTGACAGCTCCCGTGATGGATTCTCAATGGCAGGACACGAGGACAAACAGCACTTCCTGCTTTTATGCTGCAGGTAAACTCAATTTTCACTTCAATTTCTCTCAATTTGTGCGGAAGAATAAAATAAGAATTTAATATTTAACTTGGGAAAGTTTAAAAAGTCCCGAACCCCGGACGTTTATTTGATTTGGTTACACATGAGGCCAGTCCCCAAAGGACACCCGGATCCAGGGGAGAGTTTTAAGCTAAAACTCAATTTATTTTGGTAATAAGACAAAATAATGAGGGTCATTTGACATAAATGCGGAGAGTCCTGGGCGTGTGGATGGATTTACGGGTCCTTTTGGTTATTTGTTTGCTTACATTGACAAATTTTTCATTTTGCCACCGACAAACATTTTTGGTTTTTATAAATCGACAAAATAACAGAGTAAGCAAATATAGGGGCCTGTATTTTATTTAAAATATTGATTATATTTAAACAGCAAAGAATACTTTATATTACAAGCTAAGCTATAAGACTTTATTCAGTAAAAATCTTCAAGGAAAACTGTGTCCTTATCATGGAGATTTTATGGAAACTCCAGAAGTGCTTTCCACCACTTACCATCGATTTTTTAATACAACCTCCTTGTCGGTCCACTTAAAGTTCTTAAAGTTAACAATGTTTGCCCTCCAAATATAATCAGCTACTCGAGCAGATGTGCAGCCAAGCAAGAGACTCCCACTCCACCTCCAGCCCCAATCAACCAGCCCGCCTGCCACCCATGCCACTCCTGCCACAAAAAGTTGTATGGAGGGGACTGGGGCTCAGACTGGAACAGGAGAGAAGACATCCCCGCATTCTGGGCACTTCGTTGTAAAATATTACGCATACGCCACGCCCGCATTGCCACGCCCAGTCGTAGACAACGTCTATCATACAATTCGCCAATTTTCATTCAAATAAAATCAACGAACAGACCGAAGAGGCAGGCAGGAAGAAAAGCGGGTGAAAATTTCAACATCAATGGAAAATGCGCAATAAAAAGTGTCTATAAAAATCGGCTATGCACACACGATATGCAATATGGATGCCGGTAGACTACGTGGACCATCATCCGGGCCTGTCCTTCCATGAAAGGGACGCAAAAAAAAGCACTCGCAACAAAAAGGAGATCCAACCGTAAATGGTGCTCTTCGTTTAATTTTTAATTCCGCTCGGCATTATCCTTGATTTATTTTATGGGAGGCATCGTCAACGGTGTATTCAACAATTATGATCCGAGAGAGGAAAAAACGGCGTGGCAGATGAGGCAAAAACCTGATCGGAAAAACACACGTGTGTAATGGGACGCCATCGCTCCTATCCATCCTCCAGGACATGCCCATCGTTAGCCATTTTATTTCTCGTGTTTTTTTTTTATTTTTTTGGTTTCCGCCATTGGCGTTTGTATTTGCTTATAGCGCATTTGTGGCCATGTCTGATTAACTGTAAATTCAATTTCGAATTCCCATTCGAATCTCGGCCCAAACGAAGTGATTCCCGATTCGATTGGCATCGCGTATCATATTATAATTGTCGCTTACGCTTAAAGTATTTCGTAATTTGTACTTCAGATAAGGTCCAGACATTTAACGTGAATTTTAAATAATATATGAAATAACCAAACCGCATAAAACTGGTGGCCAAATGAAATGAAAGCCTTTTATTAGCACCAAATATTCGTGTGTATATTTGAGGGGCTTCTGTAACCACCAACCAGCTATTGGCGATGACCGACAATGGTAATTAAATTAAACAGAAAATGATCAGGAGAATTAGAAGCAAAATTAAACGAAAGCATACCCTTAAATGTGTTACTTTAAGTTCTCCAACAAAGTTTCAGTTTAAGAAACACGCTCCGAGTCAAGGGCTTTCCATCGTTGCCGGAAAACTTTCATAATTTCTTGGAAGAAAAACTTTCACTTGGTGGCTCCGGCAATTTACCGCCAATTTCCAAAATTCGATAAATTTTATGGCGTCACCTTAGTGGCGTCACCTTCACCCACTGCCACCCATTCGAGGTGGCCCCTTACCGATCCCAACTGCCCCGGGAAATGCCAAGGTGAGCCTATAAAATTTCAGGCCCGATAAGCAGCTTGATAAACGTAGGGCGGGAAAAAGGGGGAAAATGAGAATTTTCTCGCGTCGCCCCAAGCTGCTTTGAAGTCCTGCCGAGCAATAGATAAAACAGACAAAGGATGACAGCGCTTCATTTTCCGCGATATCAGAGCCACCGCAAATTCACAGCCGGGAAAAAAAACGAGCGGAAAATGAAGAGAATGTCTTTTGTGTGCACAGTTGCATTTTAAAATTGTTCAATCATAATTAATGCAAGTTTGCAATTAAAAGCATTGCATTCAAATTATGTTGATGACGTTGCCCGATGCCCGTTGCCTGACGTGGTAAACGTGGTTGGCACAGCAGATAACCGGATGTGCTCGGAGTCCATGCAAACGATCCAACTGTGAACTGCACAGAGGAGACATTGAGGGCCAGTGGCGTGGCCACTACAAAGAGGGGCCTAACCAAGTCATTTTTATGAAGTTATTTCTCCTTTTTTAGAGCACCATATGGGAGAACCTATTTTGTAAGCATTAAAAATGTAATGGATGAAATAACAGCCTTGATGGCAGAATCCTGCGCTAGCCACGCCTCTGTTTTTGCTGCATTATTGGCCGTGTGGTCGGATGCTGCGCCTTTTGTTCGTCTCTACGAACAAATAACAACTACAACAGGACACTAAAACAACAACAGGAACTACTACAACAACTGTATTGCATTTGCAGGAGCAATATGAGCCGACAGCATTTCCTTTTTATGATGGCCGCATTTTAATTGAAACTGTTTTTGCAAATTTATGAAGCGCATAACTTTAAATGGCACTAAAGTTAATTTCAATGCGGTTGCCTCAGACAAAAGGGACCAACTTCACCTCGTCCTGCCCTTTCCTGGACGTCCTTGCAGTCCTGGTATCTACCACCCACACACGGATACTCGTACACACTCACAGATTTTACAAAGGCGCCGGCTGAGAAAAGAGGGCGTGGCTGCGGTTTCCTCGCTCCAACGCACACGCACAATCACATACAGATACAAAATGGAAATTGCATGGAAAAGCTAGCAAAAGCTGAATGTTATGCAACACAAGGACTCGAAGCGTGAAGAGAAGAGAAGTGCGTTGAAGGACCTAATTTAACGTGAAAACTTTGCGGCTTCGAATCGGTGTCAGAGCAATCCAATCAGGGTTCAATAACCCAATCTCGGCCAGTCGAGCAGCCACTTAAATTGCGAAAACAAATGGCCTGTAAGTGTCAGTTGTGCGAAAATGAATTAAAGGACTTAACAACTGGCTGGCGGCATGACGGGGCGCCTGGAGCGACAAGCGCAATAATGAACAATATATAATGAGTGCCAACTATTATTGTGGCAAAAATTAATGAATTTAAATGCAATTTTTATCGATGTAAAATTCATAATTACGTTGGCATTGTCAATGCACTTATTGCCTTATTTCACAACATGTCCAACAGGACACGAACAGGACACCGAAACCAACAACAAATTTATCAACAAATTATTTATGAAGTGTTTACAATGTGCGGGGGCTTGTGTAATTGGACGGGTTCGCTTCCTGCTTGCCGAGCCTAGCCACCTTCCACTCAATTAGCAATCCCATTTGAGCTCACTGACCTAGAAGAGCCGAATGCAACTGACAGTTGATAAGCAACGCGAATGCATCCGCCTACCTTATCAACGGCACGCCACGCCCCTTCAAAAGCAGAATTCAGAGCCAGTAACCACAACAAATTGGCCTAAATGAAAGCGGCCAACGCGTTGGCGGGGAAGCAAAAATCAATTTGAAATATTGCAAATTTCAAATCCTCCACCAGCCGCAGAGGCACTTAGTCCGATCCACATAAATTTTTAGCCTATATCCGTGCCATACCCCCGCCATCTAATTAGCGTAATGAGTTTTGCGATTTGTGTATTGGCGGAGTTTTACTTTTTGTTCAAACAACTGGGGGAAACTCCATGCAGAACTTATGTTCATGGTTAAAAATTTGAAATTTATGAGGCAGCGACAGGAAACTTTTTGGCTAGATTGGAGGCTGGATGAGTGGCTGGAACTTTTACTTAATGGGAAAGTGAACATTAAAGTGGCCTTCAAGTAGTTATAATGAATACCCTCTCCAGCTAGATTCACAATATGATTACCCAATTTCCAGCACTCAAGTCCAACCAAGATTCTGGCCAATTATTCAGCCATAACCCCAGAAATTGGTCAGCAATTTAATGGCCACCGGCCGTGCCTCGACGGCTATCCAAACTATTTTCCAATTATGCACAGCTTCCGCCGTTAGTCGCACACCTTTGTCAAATGCCCCGCAGCCCAGAGTCCGCCCTCTACACGGCTCACCCCTCATCAAAGTCAGTGGGATTGCGGCCTGTCTGAGGTGTCAGCAGGATATCATAGTCCTGCTCCTCAAGTGCGACTCTAGTAGGAGGGAGGTCAGCTGGGCGGCGAGAGCTTATAATACGTGTCGATAATATTGACAGGGTGTAATTTTGATTGCCACGCCCGCTCACCTTATCAAGTGGTTCTGGGCAGCAGGTCGGGTGACTAATTGTTGCCTAATGTGGTAATTTTATCCAGAGAGCATCGGCATCTGTTGGAATACTTGAGCTTTGGCCCGGCGCCTAAGTTTGTCTGGTCAATATCAAATGAAATTGACTTATGTCTGTTCTATAATAAGCCTCTGAAGAATGAACTTCAACTGAAAAGAAAGGAATTTTGAATGTTAAGTAATGTTAGTAAGAAGTAGTTTCTACACCCCTTAAATTTCTTGGTAAGGACTTTGGGTGTGGTGTCTGGCAAAAAACACAAAACACACCTCAGCTCCCTATGAATAAACTTGCACAGAAACCAAATTAATTTCCTGTGGTTGCCCCACCGGACCACGCTGCGTATGTGTAATGTAATTCATAAGGTCCGGGCACCTAGAGCCTCCAGAGCGAACAACATAAAGCACCAGCTTAATTAAATTCAGCCATTGTTGGATCTCGGAGATAGGAAAGTAGCCCTAGTCCGAGCTCAGCCGCAGTAAGCTGATTGGGTGATGTCTGGCCAGACTTCAACGTGGCGTATACGCAATACAAAAAAGTATAAATCATTTTTGCATTAACTATTCAAGGTACACTATTTTATTAGCTGTGAAAGTTCAGCCCTTAGCATTTTGCAATCTTGGCCGGCAATTGACAAACTTATTAAAAGTTTTTCTTTATTTCCTTGTTGGCAATACATCAATACATCATCCGAAACATGGTTCATTTGCCTGGGCAAGAGAGAAAAGAAAACTGCGAAAAGTCACAGAACATTAACTTGAACTATGACAAACTTTTGACTTTGACAAAGATGCCAGCAACCGAGTATCTCCCCGAGTATCGGTTTCATCCTGCTGAGAGGACGCTCGATGGGATGGAGACTTTTCTACCCAAACTTTTTCAAAGCTATTTTTGACTGCGGTCAACTAAACACACACAAAGTGGATGGACCCGAAGGGCAAAGGGAACGGGGTCGTCTGAAGTCACAAAACCCCAAACAAAACTGTCGCCAAAGACGAACTTCATCTTGATGCGGTCGGATTCAATTAGATGTAGCCAGACCGAAACCGAAAAGGAAACCTAACCCAAGACCAAGGCTCAATTCTAAATTTAAAGTTTTTCTTTGGTGGCCACGGAAGAAAAACATTCAGATACTCTATAGATTAGAGCTTATTTTGAAAGTGGTTGCATTCAATTAAAAAACAGTATTTCGTTAAAAATAAGTAATATAAAACTCATTAGCTCCTGGGACTTCCGGGTTTTATGTTTAACAAATTTATATTGCCCTTTTAAAAAGTGCCCAACCATCACTTCAACGTCAAGGCGAGTTTGATTAGAAGGCGTTTCTAGTCTCAAGGTCCGTCTTTGGCTTGCCGGACCTGGACATGGGTCAGTTTAGTGTAGGAAAAAGGAAACTACGCCCAAATTACATCCTTCGCATAGTGACGACGGCTACTGTGCACTTTGCATTTTGCACATTTGCATTTGCATGGTCGGTGCCACAAACAGGCCCGAGGCAGCGTCATCGACATCGACATCGTCGTGGCGCATTATTAAAGATGCATAGCTTGAAATATTCAATCAAGTTTGATGGCGATGCAGGGGTGCGGGTGCCATAGGGGCAGGGACAGTGGCGGAGGCGGAGGCGCGGGCGGTGGCGCGACGGATATAGAGCCACAAAATTGGCAGCGTTATCGTCGGTGTGTTGATTTATGCAACATTGACGTTGACGCTGCAAAGTCACATTTGGCTGTTGGTCGAAAGCTGTTTGGTCCGGGTTTGGGCTACAGCACCAGCTCCAGTCTGGGGGTCTGGGGTTCTGGTGGTCTGGTCAGGACTGGTTTGTCCTGGCATGAGCAAATATTTTGTGGCTATTTTGCTTTGCCAGCTCCTGTATTGTGTGTACACATGTGTGTGTATGTCCTAGAGGCATTCAATTATATTGTAGGTTGCTTGGGCGCAATTTCAAGTCGCACGACATTCACCCGGAGTGGACCTGGCCCTGGAGCTGGGCCTGGACCTGGACTTAGACTTGGACCCAAAGACTTTCCGAATGTCACTCATCGACCAACTGCGAGTGTGTGTGAGTTAATTTGTTATTCAAATTTGTATGTTATATATTGTTATTACAATGAAAATTGTTGCTACTCCTGTTCCGACCTCAGACTGATGGAAGAGCTCTATTCCTGGCCAAAGGGCATTCAGCTCTACGATGACGTGGCCATGGTCAATAGTTTTCACTGTCATTTTATGGCATTCTCCCTTCCAAAAGCCCTCTGTTTAATGGTTCCTCTGTGGAATAATTCATTATCCCATGGTGCACTGGCTGAAGAGTGGTGTTGGGGTGTAGCTTTTGCCTTTTCCGGATAAATGCATATTTTATTCTGCTAAAAAATATGGTGAATTCTAAAGGCTACGATTCAATTTATAGTTTTAAAAATTATCATACCTATATATCAAAAGTTATGAGCCTATAAAATTGTATAGTTAAACATTTATAAAAGGTTAGAAGCATATTCAAAAAAGCATTCATATTATTTCTAAATTAAAACCCACAACATAGATAATATTTTATTTATGCTGTCAGATTTTTATCACTTCTCAATGATTTATCATTGCCATTTGTTTTTCGTAAACCCTATTTTAAAATTATCTAAAATTAATGCTAATCTTTATTTCTTTTCCATGAATCTGTCGCACAATTAAATGGATTAATTAGCTTCCCATCTAAGTCAAGTCGTGACTCTCACCTGGAGTCCCATTCGATCACTTTGACACCTGGGGGACGAACAAGCTCCATGCGGAAACCCTAGAAATTTTTAAGAACCAACAACTATTAGGGATTAGGGCTTAACCGTCTGGCCAAGTGTCTGGCAGCGGTCTGATCTGATTCATCGGGATATTGGGTTCGGTTTTGAGCTCGGGCTTGGGTATGGAAGTTGTCTAGTCCGGCAAACCCCGCGGGGTATGCGAGACCTAAGCGGATTACTGTGGCGAAGGAAAATTGAATGTGGAAAGAAATCGGAATGGAGAATCATAATTATAGAGTCCAACGCCTCGTCTTCGTGTCAATGAAATTTACACAACAAAAGGTGGACGCGACATTTTCAGCTGTCGGCATTAATTAAAATGTTCCCATGATTCAACATCGGCGGGGGAGTTCTAACACCTATATTTTTTTGGACTCCCTCGATTGCCATAGCGGAAATGTCGTGTGAGGACGGGAATCAAAACACAACCATAAGCCGACATGGCATAAAGATGTCAGAGGCCCAAAAGAGTTGAACGACAAGAACTACTTTCCACTTTCCGGAACGCATGAAAATTTATTTTTGGTCTCTTTGCATCTAGGGAGGTGGGAGATAATTTAATAGGGAAATTATTTACCACATTTGAATATATGATTTCGAAATTTACGCATAATTAAAACAGTCAGGCCAGAGGGTAATTAAGACAACACCTTTTTATTTGTGAATTACAGAAACAAACAAGATTGCATTCTAAATTTAAAGTTGCATGACACTAAGAGTTAAGGCGAAACTTTTTGTCGCAACTCTCGGCGTGAGATTTTGCACGGGAGCGGAGGTCACGTCAAGTGGTCGACAGGTTAAACGACAAATCGGGTCTGCTGTCAATAAATAATTGAAAATCAGAGCCGTCGGCAGAAATGTTTTTTAGTCACTGTCTCTTTTCGGGGTAATTAAAAAAGTTTTCGCCATCGGAAAATAGAAGAAAAATGCCAATTGACAGTCCGAAGCGAGTTTTTTTAGTCGCTAATTGTCATGCAGAGAAGTTGTGGCCGGGGACCTCTTTTCTGGCCTGAACGTAATTAAAAAGCCGTCAAGCGAAGTTGGCGCACTTTCCGCTAAATGTCCAATTGATGCACAGACTCCGCTCGTTAAATACAGCTTTTTCTCGGCCCTGTCTCTGCAGCTTTCTAATTAAATAAGCCAGCATCACATTTGTCTTGAATGTCCGACAATTTGGTGACTTATGACGACTGCAGAGAAAGACGCGACAAAGCCGGACCCGGACCCTGGACTAGGGCCCGGACTCGGACAAAAGCATTGAAAGCAAGTTGACCAGAAGATTTATGAGGTAAAAGCAATTAGAAAGTGGCATTAACCAGCGAATGCACAGCATGCAGCAATTAATTAAAGTTACAAGCTTAACTGCAGGCTAGCGACAAAAAGGATATAAGAAAAGGATATAATTGTTTTTGCCCTTAAAAATTTGTCCTTAGAGCTTATTAGTTGTAATAAGTAGCTGGGGTCACTTGGGTTTTAAAATTTAATTCCTCAAGCTTTGTTTTCCGATTCAATGAGAAATGAATTCAATGAATAGAAATTAGCTCTCAAATACACATAATTTTGCATCCTATTAACAGAGGGTTTTGTCACTGTGTTCTTCCTGCTTGGCAGTACTATCGTTCGCCTCCATTATCTTCAAGACGCCACTCAGGATCTCCACCTCGTCCTTTATGACATCTAGCTGAGGTTCAACATCATTACGAATTGCTTTTCCTCCGAAGTCTATGTTAAGGAATTCAAAAATAGATTGATGGTACGAAAAAATAATATCATTATTACCTGCTCGGCGACACAGCATTCGGTACAAAGTACTGATGGCTTCCACGGAACGGTACTTTTCCATGTAGCCATCTATAATGGCAGTCTTGCTCTTTACTAAGATCTTCTCCCATTTCTGGCCCAGAATCCTGAACTCGTTGTATGACCTCTCGAGTCTAGAAAGATCGTTTTTGAGGCCCAAAACAGTGAGGGCTGCTTCGTTGGTGAGCTTCACCATCCGCTGACGCATCTCCTCAATTTCTGTAATTTTCTGTTGGTCCAACTGACTGATTTCAACCTGGGCCAGCACTATAAAATTGTAAGTATATTACCTTAATAGTCAGTCAGTTGGTATGTATACAAGCTTACTTAGCGCATCACAGCGATCGATGCAGTCCTTCGGGCTGTCAAAAATGTCGGAGACCTTAACAACCTCGTCGAGGACCTTTTCGTAGGGCTGGAACTCCTGGACGGTGGCCTTGAGAGCCTCTCGGAAGGCCTTCAACTCTGCGATCGAGCCTTTGAAAGTCTCAATGCCCTCGCCCAGCTCCTTGTGTTGGATTGTCTCCTGAGAGGTGAGCTTTTCCGCCGCCCTCTTCTTGTCCACACAATCCTTAATGAAAGAGTTTACCTCGACAAAGCGCCTCCGCAGCCGCTCCTGCATCTTGTACATGTGCCGCACCCTCGAGGAGTTCACCTTGGTCTGCCTCTTAGCGCTGGCCAGCATCTCGGCCTGCAACTTGATCATGGCGTCGTGTTCCAGGACATTGTTAACGAATATCAACTCAATGGAATCCCCGGCGGAGTCAGAGTTGGGAGGAATCCTGATTTTTAGAAAGTTCATTTAGTTCAGTTCATTTAAGGTAATACTTTAACGGGTCTTAAGAGGTATTATTACGAACACAAAGTATTTATCCTGCTGCTTAGAGCAAAGGTAATCTCCTACCGCTTCCTCCGGCCTCAGATCTAGACTTCCCAGGACATCAACTTTCTTTGTGGGCCTAAGACGCGGCATCTTGAATTATTTTTTAGTAATAAAAGCTAAAACTTAAGGAAATGGTGTGGATTTTATGTTTTTCTTATTTTTTCTTGGGGAGTGTAGCTTATATAGTGTTCTGTGTTTTGTGTTTTATGTTTTGTATTTTGTGTACACCTGTTAACAGTTTCAAAAAACTAATTACCAAGACCTACTTGGCAAAAACAAATGGGTAATACTTTAATGAAAATTTTGATTTTATAAATCGAACTCATTTATTATGTGATTATAAATAGTACATATATTATATATTAAATATTCTGAAGTTGTATATGGTAAAATATTAAACACCCTGATCGCCATTATATGTTTGATTACTTTTCCTCTCATTATCCTCGATTTGCTTCAGGACTCCGCTTAGTATCTCAACCTCGTTCTTTATGGCATCCAGTTGCATGTCAAATTCATTGCGATTAGTCTTTCCAGCTATGTCTAAACCAAACAGAGTTATAAAAAAATTACGGTTAGATATCTTTAAGACCCACCTCGACGCCGACACAGCATTCGGTACAAATTATTGATCGCATCCAGGGTGCGGTTCTTGTCCATAAAACCGTCGGATATGGCGCACTTGCTGGTGGCTAGGACCTTTTCCCACTTGAGACACTGTATCCTAGACTCGTTATAAGATCGCTCCATTCTGGAGAGATCGTTCTTGAGACCCAATACAGTCAGGGCTGCATCGTTGGTGATCTGCACCATCCGCTTTCTCATCTCCTCTATTTCCGACAGTTTCTGTTGCTCCAACTGGCTTATTTCCTTCTGAGCTAGCACTGTCATTGAACAGGAACTTGGTTAGATGGTATTTTCAACCATGGTATTTATCTTACTTAGAGTATCACAGCGATCAAGGCAATCCTTTGGGGAAACAAACATGTCGGACACCTTCACTACCTCGTCAAGAACCTTCTCGTATGGTTCGAATTCCTCCACGGTGGCCTTGAGGGCCTCTCTGAAGGCTTTCAACTCGTCAATCGAGCTCTTAAAGCTCTCAATATCCTCGACCAGCTCCTTGTGGTAGATGGTCTCCTCTGCGGCTTTTTTTTCCGCATTCCGCTTCTTGTCGCCGCAGTCCTTGATGAAGGAGTTCACCTCGATGAAGCGGTTTCTCAGTTGCTCCTGGATCTTGTGCATATTTCGCACCCGCGAAGAGTTCTCCTTGGTCTGCAGTTTCGCGTTGGCCAGCATCTCGGCCTGCAGCTTGAGCATATTGTCGTGTTCCCTGACATTGTTCACATAAATCAACTCGATGGACTCCCCGGCTGAGTCTGCTTTAGGAGGTATCCTGCGATAAAAAGGAATACCATCCTCAGAGTCCAATATAAGCTTTCCCAATATTACTTACACAAAGAATTTTTCCTGTTGTTTAGAGCAGAGAAAGTCACCTACGGCTTCTTCGGGTCTGAGATCCAAATTTCCCAGGACATCGACCTTTTTGGTGGGCTTGACACGCGGCATCTTGGAGCCCTTGCGGTTAAATAAAAGTTTCGCCTTAAGAAAAGTGGTTAGTGGTTGGCATTTTTGCTTTTTGTTTGGTTACTACGGTGGGAGGATGAGGCTACGTGTTTTTTTGGTTGAATGTATTAAGGATTTCTTATAAAATTAACCAAAAGCTACCTGAAACATGATTTTTATTTGGGTAATAAGAGAAAAACATTGGTTTCCACGACGATCACGAATCGCCTTGCCAATAGTTGTCAGGCCCGAAGCTTGGCTTTTCTCGTTGCCAGGCTAAAGTGTTTATAAATAAGAAATAAAAGGATACCATTTATAAATAGGGATTTCATTCCCCGTCGATCTGCATCAAAATAATTGGAACACCGTACAAGAGACTGAATGAAAATTGCGCTTACTTTTACTTTTTTCGATTTTCGGTCACCTTTTAAGGAATATTTTCGCCATTTTGCAACCGATTTCGGAACGAAATACCATTTATAAATTCAGGCTTTATTCTTCTTCGATCTGCATCAAAATATTCGGAAAACCGAGCAAAACAAAATTTCGTTCGATTTTACGAAATTTTTGAAAGGGGTACCATCGTGATTTTTTTGTAAAAACAGGCCGGAGTGGTACTTTTTCGATCTTCCGTCACCTTTTAAAGAATATCTTGGCCATTTCTAAACCGATTTGGGTACGGGATACCATTTATAAATAGGGATTTCATTCCCCCTCAGTCTGCGTCAAAATAATTGGAACACCGTATAAGAAACTAAATAAAAATTGTGCCTACTTCTTTTTTTTTCGATTTTCGGTCACCTTTTAAGGAATATTTTGGCCATTTTGCAACCGATTTCGGAACGAAATACCATTTATAAATACAGGCTTTATTCTTCTTCGATCTGCATCAAAATATTCGGAAAACCGAGCAAAACAAAATTTCGATCGATTTTTCGAAATTTTTGAAAGGGGTACCATCATGATTTTTTTTGCAAAAACAGGCCGGAGTGGTACTTTTTCGATCTTCCGTCACCTTTTAATGAATTTCTTGGCCATTTCTCAACCGATTTGGGTACAGGATACCATTTATAAATAGGGATTTTATTCCCCGTCGATCTGCATCAAAATAATTGGAACACCGTACAAGAAACTAAATGAAAATTGTGCTTACTTTTACTTTTTTCGATTTTCGGTCACCTTTTAAGGAATATTTTGGCCATTTTGCAACCGATTTCGGAACGAAATACCATTTATAAATACAGGCTTTATTCTTCTTCGATCTGCATCAAAATATTCGGAAAACCGAGCAAAACAAAATTTCGTTCGATTTTACGAAATTTTTGAAAGGGTACCATCATGATTTTTTTGCAAAAACAGGCCGGAGTGGTACTTTTTCGATCTTCCGTCACCTTTTTACGAATATCTTGGCCATTTCTCAACCGATTTGGGTACAGGATACCATTTATAAATAGGGATTTCATTCCCCGTCGATCAAAATAATTGGAACACCGTATAAGAAACTAAATAAAAATTGTGCCTACTTTTACTTTTTTCGATTTTTGGTCACCTTTTAAGGAATATTTTGGCCATTTTGCAACCGATTTCGGAACGAAATACCATTTATAAATACAGGCTTTATTCTTCTTCGATCTGCATCAAAATATTCGGAAAATCGAGCAAAACAAAATTTCGTTCGATTTTACGAAATTTTTGAAAGGGGTACCATCATTATTTTTTTGCAAAAACAGGCCGGAGTGGCACTTTTTCGATCTTCCGTCACCTTTTAATGAATATCTTGGCCATTTCTCAACCGATTTGGGTACAGGATACCATTTATAAATAGGGATTTCATTCCCCGTCGATCTGCATCAAAATATTTGGAACACCGTACAAGAAACTGAATAAAAATTGTGCCTACTTTTACTTTTTTCGATTTTCGGTCACCTTTTAAGGAATATTTTGGCCATTTTGCAACCGATTTCGGAACGAAATACCATTTATAAATACAGGCTTTATTCTTCTTCGATCTGCATCAAAACAGTCGGAAAACCGAGCAAAAAAAAATATCGATAGATTTTTCGAAATTTTTGAAAGGGGTACCATCATGATTTTTTTGTAAAAACAGGCCGGAGTGGTACTTTTTCGATCTTCCGTCACCTTTTAATGAATTTCTTTGCCATTTCTTAACCGATTTGGGTACAGGATACCATTTATAAATAGGGATTTCATTCCCCGTCGATCTGCATCAAAATATTTGGAGCACCGTACAAGAAACTGAATAAAAATTGTGCCTACTTTTACTTTTTTCGATTTTCGGTCACCTTTTAAGGAATATTTTGGCCATTTTGCAACCGATTTCGGAACGAAATACCATTTATAAATACAGGCTTTATTCTTCTTCGATCTGCATCAAAATATTCGGAAAACCGAGCAAAAAAAAATTTCGATCGATTTTTCGAAATTTTTGAAAGGGGTACCATCATGATTTTTTTGCAAAAACAGGCCGGAGTGGTACTTTTTCGATCTTCCGTCACCTTTTAATGAATTTCTTGGCCATTTCTCAACCGATTTGGGTACAGGATACCATTTATAAATAGGGATTTCATTCCCCGTCGATCTGCATCAAAATATTTGGAACACCTTACAAGAAACTGATTAAAAATTGTGCCTACTTTTACTTTTTTCGATTTTCGGTGACCTTTTAAGGAATATTTTGGCTATTTTGCAACCTATTTCGGAACGAAATACCATTTATAAATACAGGCTTTATTCTTCTTCGATCTGCATCAAAATATTCGGAAAACCGAGCAAAAAAAAATTTCGATCGATTTTTCGAAATTTTTGAAAGGGGTACCATCATAATTTTTTTGCAAAAACAGGCCGGAGTGGTACTTTTTCGATCTTCCGTCACCTTTTAATGAATTTCTTGGCCATTTCTCAACCGATTTGGGTACAGGATACCATTTATAAATAGGGATTTCATTCCCCGTCGATCTGCATCAAAATAATTGGAACACCGTACAAGAAACTAAATGAAAATTGTGCTTACTTTTACTTTTTTCGATTTTCGGTCACCTTTTAAGGAATATTTTGGCCATTTTGCAACCGATTTCGGAACGAAATACCATTTATAAATACAGGCTTTATTCTTCTTCGATCTGCATCAAAATATTCGGAAAACCGAGCAAAACAAAATTTCGTTCGATTTTACGAAATTTTTGAAAGGGGTACCATCATGATTTTTTTGCAAAAACAGGCCGGAGTGGTACTTTTTCGATCTTCCGTCACCTTTTAATGAATTTCTTGGCCATTTCTCAAACGATTTGGGTACAGGATACCATTTATAAATAGGGATTTCATTCCCCGTCGATCTGCATCAAAATATTTGGAACACCGTACAAGAAACTGAATAAAAATTGTGCCTACTTTTACTTTTTTCGATTTTCGGTCACCTTTTAAGGAATATTTTGGCCATTTTGCAACCGATTTCGGAACGAAATACCATTTATAAATACAGGCTTTATTCTTCTTCGATCTGCATCAAAATATTCGGAAAACCGAGCAAAAAAAAATTTCGATCGATTTTTCGAAATTTTTGAAAGGGGTACCATCATGATTTTTTTGCAAAAACAGGCCGGAGTGGTACTTTTTCGATCTTCCGTCACCTTTTAATGAATTTCTTGGCCATTTCTCAACCGATTTGGGTACAGGATACCATTTATAAATAGGGATTTCATTCCCCGTCGATCTGCATCAAAATATTTGGAACACCTTACAAGAAACTGATTAAAAATTGTGCCTACTTTTACTTTTTTCGATTTTCGGTGACCTTTTAAGGAATATATTGGCTATTTTGCAACCTATTTCGGAACGAAATACCATTTATAAATACAGGCTTTATTCTTCTTCGATCTGCATCAAAATATTCGGAAAACCGAGCAAAAAAAAATTTCGATCGATTTTTCGAAATTTTTGAAAGGGGTACCATCATGATTTTTTTGCAAAAACAGGCCGGAGTGGTACTTTTTCGATCTTCCGTCACCTTTTAATGAATTTCTTGGCCATTTCTCAACCGATTTGGGTACAGGATACCATTTATAAATAGGGATTTCATTCCCCGTCGATCTGCATCAAAATAATTGGAACACCGTACAAGAAACTGAATGAAAATTGTGCCTACTTTTACTTTTTTCGATTTTCGGTCACCTTTTAAGGAATATTTTGGCCATTTTGCAACCGATTTCGGAACGAAATACCATTTATAAATACAGGCTTTATTCTTCTTCGATCTGCATCAAAATAGTCGGAAAACCGAGCAAAAAAAAATTTCGATCGATTTTTCGAAATTTTTGAAAGGGGTACCATCATGATTTTTTTGTAAAAACAGGCCGGAGTGGTACTTTTTCGATCTTCCGTCACCTTTTAATGAATTTCTTGGCCATTTCTCAACCGATTTGGGTACAGGATACCATTTATAAATAGGGATTTCATTCCCCGTCGATCTGCATCAAAATAATTGGAACACCGTACAAGAAACTGAATGAAAATTGTGCCTACTTTTACTTTTTTCGATTTTCGGTCACCTTTTAAGGAATATTTTGGCCATTTTGCAACCGATTTCGGAACGAAATACCATTTATAAATACAGGCTTTATTCTTCTTCGATCTGCATCAAAATATTCGGAAAACCGAGCAAAAAAAAATTTCGATCGATTTTTCGAAATTTTTGAAAGGGGTACCATCATGATTTTTTTGCAAAAACAGGCCGGAGTGGTACTTTTTCGATCTTCCGTCACCTTTTAATGAATTTCTTGGCCATTTCTCAACCGATTTGGGTACAGGATACCATTTATAAATAGGGATTTCATTCCCCGTCGATCTGCATCAAAATATTTGGAACACCTTACAAGAAACTGATTAAAAATTGTGCCTACTTTTACTTTTTTCGATTTTCGGTGACCTTTTAAGGAATATTTTGGCTATTTTGCAACCTATTTCGGAACGAAATACCATTTATAAATACAGGCTTTATTCTTCTTCGATCTGCATCAAAATATTCGGAAAACCGAGCAAAAAAAAATTTCGATCGATTTTTCGAAATTTTTGAAAGGGGTACCATCATGATTTTTTTGCAAAAACAGGCCGGAGTGGTACTTTTTCGATCTTCCGTCACCTTTTTATGAATTTCTTGGCCATTTCTCAACCGATTTGGGTACAGGATACCATTTATAAATAGGGATTTCATTCCCCGTCGATCTGCATCAAAATAATTGGAACACCGTACAAGAAACTGAATGAAAATTGTGCCTACTTTTACTTTTTTCGATTTTCGGTCACCTTTTAAGGAATATTTTGGCCATTTTGCAACCGATTTCGGAACGAAATACCATTTATAAATACAGGCTTTATTCTTCTTCGATCTGCATCAAAATAGTCGGAAAACCGAGCAAAAAAAGATTTCGATCGATTTTTCGAAATTTTTGAAAGGGGTACCATCATGATTTTTTTGTAAAAACAGGCCGGAGTGGTACTTTTTCGATCTTCCGTCACCTTTTAATGAATTTCTTTGCCATTTCTTAACCGATTTGGGTACAGGATACCATTTATAAATAGGGATTTCATTCCCCGTCGATCTGCATCAAAATATTTGGAACACCTTACAAGAAACTGATTAAAAATTGTGCCTACTTTTACTTTTTTCGATTTTCGGTGACCTTTTAAGGAATATTTTGGCTATTTTGCAACCTATTTCGGAACGAAATACCATTTATAAATACAGGCTTTATTCTTCTTCGATCTGCATCAAAATATTCGGAAAACCGAGCAAAAAAAAATTTCGATCGATTTTTCGAAATTTTTGAAAGGGGTACCATCATGATTTTTTTGCAAAAACAGGCCGGAGTGGTACTTTTTCGATCTTCCGTCACCTTTTAATGAATTTCTTGGCCATTTCTCAACCGATTTGGGTACAGGATACCATTTATAAATAGGGATTTCATTCCCCGTCGATCTGCATCAAAATAATTGGAACACCGTACAAGAAACTGAATGAAAATTGTGCCTACTTTTACTTTTTTCGATTTTCGGTCACCTTTTAAGGAATATTTTGGCCATTTTGCAACCGATTTCGGAACAAAATACCATTTATAAATACAGGCTTTATTCTTCTTCGATCTGCATCAAAATAGTCGGAAAACCGAGCAAAAAAAAATTTCGATCGATTTTTCGAAATTTTTGAAAGGGGTACCATCATGATTTTTTTGCAAAAACATGCCGGAGTGGTACTTTTTCGATCTTCCGTCACCTTTTAATGAATTTCTTGGCCATTTCTTAACCGATTTGGGTACAGGATACCATTTATAAATAGGGATTTCATTCCCCGTCGATCTGCATCAAAATATTTGGAACACCGTACAAGAAACTGAATAAAAATTGTGCCTACTTTTACTTTTTTCGATTTTCGGTCACCTTTTAAGGAATATTTTGGCCATTTTGCAACCGATTTCGGAACGAAATACCATTTATAAATACAGGCTTTATTCTTCTTCGATCTGCATCAAAATATTCGGAAAACCGAGCAAAAAAAAATTTCGATCGATTTTTCGAAATTTTTAAAAGGGGTACCATCATGATTTTTTTGCAAAAACAGGCCGGAGTGGTACTTTTTCGATCTTCCGTCACCTTTTAATGAATTTCTTGGCCATTTCTCAAACGATTTGGGTACAGGATACTATTTATAAATAGGGATTTCATTCCCCGTCGATCTGCATCAAAATATTTCGAACACCGTAAAAGAAACTGATTAAAAATTATGCTTACTTTTACTTTTTTCGATTTTCGGTCACCTTTTAAGGAATATTTTGGCCATTTTGCAACCTATTTCGGAACGAAATACCATTTATAAATACAGGCTTTATTCTTCTTCGATCTGCATCAAAATATTCGGAAAACCGAGCAAAAAAAATTTCGATCGATTTTTCGAAATTTTTGAAAGGGGTACGTACCATCATGATTTTTTTACAAAAACAGGCCGGAGTGGTACTTTTTCGATCTTCCGTCACCTTTTAATGAATTTCTTGGCCATTTCTCAACCGATTTGGGTACAGGATACCATTTATAAATAGGGATTTCATTCCCCGTCGATCTGCATCAAAATAATTGGAACACCGTACAAGAAACTGAATGAAAATTGTGCCTATTTTTACTTTTTTCGATTTTCGGTCACCTTTTAAGGAATATTTTGGCCATTTTGCAACCGATTTCGGAACGAAATACCATTTATAAATACAGGCTTTATTCTTCTTCGATCTGCATCAAAATATTCGGAAAACCGAGCAAAAAAAAATTTCGATCGATTTTTCGAAATTTTTGAAAGGGGTACCATCATGATTTTTTTGTAAAAACAGGCCGGAGTGGTACTTTTTCGATCTTCCGTCACATTTTAATGAATATCTTGGCCATTTCTCAACCGATTTGGGTACAGGATACCATTTATAAATAGGGATTTCATTCCCCGTCGATCTGCATCAAAATATTTGGAACACCGTACAAGAAACTGAATAAAAATTGTGCCTACTTTTACTTTTTTCGATTTTCGGTCACCTTTTAAGGAATATTTTGGCCATTTTGCAACCGATTTCGGAACGAAATACCATTTATAAATACAGGCTTTATTCTTCTTCGATCTGCACCAAAATATTCGGAAAACCGAACAAAAAAAAATTTCGATCGATTTTTCGAAATTTTTGAAAGGGGTACCATCATGATTTTTTTGTAAAAACAGGCCGGAGTGCTACTTTTTCGATCTTTCGTCACCTTTTAATGAATTTCTTGGCCATTTCTTAACCGATTTGGGTACAGGATACCATTTATAAATAGGGATTTCATTCCCCGTCGATCTGCATCAAAATATTTGGAACACCTTACAAGAAACTGATTAAAAATTGTGCCTACTTTTACTTTTTTCGATTTTCGGTCACCTTTTAAGGAATATTTTGGCCATTTTGCAACCGATTTCGGAACGAAATACCATTTATAAATACAGGCTTTTGTTTTTGTTCGATCTGCATCAAAATATTCGGAAAACCGAGCAAAAAAAAATTTCGATCGATTTTTCGAAATTTTTGAAAGGGGTTTGAAAGGGGTATCATGATTTTTTTGCAAAAACAGGCCGGAGTGGTACTTTTTCGATCTTCCGTCACCTTTTAATGAATTTCTTGGCCATTTCTCAACCGATTTGGGTACAGGATACCATTTATAAATAGGGATTTCATTCCCCGTCGATCTGCATCAAAATATTTGGAACACCTTACAAGAAACTGATTAAAAATTGTGCCTACTTTTACTTTTTTCGATTTTCGGTCACCTTTTAAGGAATATTTTGGCCATTTTGCAACCGATTTCGGAACGAAATACCATTTATAAATACAGGCTTTATTCTTCTTCGATCTGCATCAAAATATTCGGAAAACCGAGCAAAAAAAAATTTCGATCGATTTTTCGAAATTTTTGAAAGGGGTACCATCATAATTTTTTTGCAAAAACAGGCCGGAGTGGTACTTTTTCGATCTTCCGTCACCTTTTAATGAATTTCTTGGCCATTTCTCAAACGATTTGGGTACAGGATACTATTTATAAATAGGGATTTCATTCCCCGTCGATCTGCATCAAAATATTTGGAACACCGTAAAAGAAACTGATTAAAAATTATGCTTACTTTTACTTTTTTCGATTTTCGGTCACCTTTTAAGGAATATTTTGGCCATTTTGCAACCGATTTCGGAACGAAATACCATTTATAAATACAGGCTTTATTCTTCTTCGATCTGCATCAAAATATTCGGAAAACCGAACAAAAAAAAATTTCGATCGATTTTTCGAAATTTTTGAAAGGTACCATCATGATTTTTTTGTAAAAACAGGCCGGAGTGGTACTTTTTCGATCTTCCATCACCTTTTAATGAATTTCTTGGCCATTTCTCAACCGATTTGGGTACAGGATACCATTTATAAATAGGGATTTCATTCCCCGTCGATCTGCATCAAAATAATTGGAACACCGTACAAGAAACTGAATGAAAATTGTGCCTATTTTTACTTTTTTCGATTTTCGGTCACCTTTTAAGGAATATTTTGGCCATTTTGCAACCGATTTCGGAACGAAATACCATTTATAAATACAGGCTTTATTCTTCTTCGATCTGCATCAAAATATTCGGAAAACCGAGCAAAAAAAAATTTCGATCGATTTTTCGAAATTTTTGAAAGGGGTACCATCATGATTTTTTTGTAAAAACAGGCCGGAGTGGTACTTTTTCGATCTTCCGTCACATTTTAATGAATATCTTGGCCATTTCTCAACCGATTTGGGTACAGGATACCATTTATAAATAGGGATTTCATTCCCCGTCGATCTGCATCAAAATATTTGGAACACCGTACAAGAAACTGAATAAAAATTGTGCCTACTTTTACTTTTTTCGATTTTCGGTCACCTTTTAAGGAATATTTTGGCCATTTTGCAACCGATTTCGGAACGAAATACCATTTATAAATACAGGCTTTATTCTTCTTCGATCTGCACCAAAATATTCGGAAAACCGAACAAAAAAAAATTTCGATCGATTTTTCGAAATTTTTGAAAGGGGTACCATCATGATTTTTTTGTAAAAACAGGCCGGAGTGCTACTTTTTCGATCTTTCGTCACCTTTTAATGAATTTCTTTGCCATTTCTTAACCGATTTGGGTACAGGATACCATTTATAAATAGGGATTTCATTCCCCGTCGATCTGCATAAAAATATTTGGAACACCTTACAAGAAACTGATTAAAAATTGTGCCTACTTTTACTTTTTTCGATTTTCGGTCACCTTTTAAGGAATATTTTGGCCATTTTGCAACCGATTTCGGAACGAAATACCATTTATAAATACAGGCTTTTGTTTTTGTTCGATCTGCATCAAAATATTCGGAAAACCGAGCAAAAAAAAATTTCGATCGATTTTTCGAAATTTTTGAAAGGGGTTTGAAAGGGGTATCATGATTTTTTTGCAAAAACAGGCCGGAGTGGTACTTTTTCGATCTTCCGTCACCTTTTAATGAATTTCTTGGCCATTTCTCAACCGATTTGGGTACAGGATACCATTTATAAATAGGGATTTCATTCCCCGTCGATCTGCATCAAAATATTTGGAACACCTTACAAGAAACTGATTAAAAATTGTGCCTACTTTTACTTTTTTCGATTTTCGGTCACCTTTTAAGGAATATTTTGGCCATTTTGCAACCGATTTCGGAACGAAATACCATTTATAAATACAGGCTTTATTCTTCTTCGATCTGCATCAAAATATTCGGAAAACCGAGCAAAAAAAAATTTCGATCGATTTTTCGAAATTTTTGAAAGGGGTACCATCATAATTTTTTTGCAAAAACAGGCCGGAGTGGTACTTTTTCGATCTTCCGTCACCTTTTAATGAATTTCTTGGCCATTTCTCAAACGATTTGGGTACAGGATACTATTTATAAATAGGGATTTCATTCCCCGTCGATCTGCATCAAAATATTTGGAACACCGTAAAAGAAACTGATTAAAAATTATGCTTACTTTTACTTTTTTCGATTTTCGGTCACCTTTTAAGGAATATTTTGGCCATTTTGCAACCGATTTCGGAACGAAATACCATTTATAAATACAGGCTTTATTCTTCTTCGATCTGCATCAAAATATTCGGAAAACCGAACAAAAAAAAATTTCGATCGATTTTTCGAAATTTTTGAAAGGTACCATCATGATTTTTTTGTAAAAACAGGCCGGAGTGGTACTTTTTCGATCTTCCATCACCTTTTAATGAATTTCTTGGCCATTTCTCAACCGATTTGGGTACAGGATACCATTTATAAATAGGGATTTCATTCCCCGTCGATCTGCATCAAAATAATTGGAACACCGTACAAGAAACTGAATGAAAATTGTGCCTATTTTTACTTTTTTCGATTTTCGGTCACCTTTTAAGGAATATTTTGGCCATTTTGCAACCGATTTCGGAACGAAATACCATTTATAAATACAGGCTTTATTCTTCTTCGATCTGCATCAAAATATTCGGAAAACCGAGCAAAAAAAAATTTCGATCGATTTTTCGAAATTTTTGAAAGGGGTACCATCATGATTTTTTTGTAAAAACAGGCCGGAGTGGTACTTTTTCGATCTTCCGTCACATTTTAATGAATATCTTGGCCATTTCTCAACCGATTTGGGTACAGGATACCATTTATAAATAGGGATTTCATTCCCCGTCGATCTGCATCAAAATATTTGGAACACCGTACAAGAAACTGAATAAAAATTGTGCCTACTTTTACTTTTTTCGATTTTCGGTCACCTTTTAAGGAATATTTTGGCCATTTTGCAACCGATTTCGGAACGAAATACCATTTATAAATACAGGCTTTATTCTTCTTCGATCTGCACCAAAATATTCGGAAAACCGAACAAAAAAAAATTTCGATCGATTTTTCGAAATTTTTGAAAGGGGTACCATCATGATTTTTTTGTAAAAACAGGCCGGAGTGCTACTTTTTCGATCTTTCGTCACCTTTTAATGAATTTCTTTGCCATTTCTTAACCGATTTGGGTACAGGATACCATTTATAAATAGGGATTTCATTCCCCGTCGATCTGCATCAAAATATTTGGAACACCTTACAAGAAACTGATTAAAAATTGTGCCTACTTTTACTTTTTTCGATTTTCGGTCACCTTTTAAGGAATATTTTGGCCATTTTGCAACCGATTTCGGAACGAAATACCATTTATAAATACAGGCTTTTGTTTTTGTTCGATCTGCATCAAAATATTCGGAAAACCGAGCAAAAAAAAATTTCGATCGATTTTTCGAAATTTTTGAAAGGGGTTTGAAAGGGGTATCATGATTTTTTTGCAAAAACAGGCCGGAGTGGTACTTTTTCGATCTTCCGTCACCTTTTAATGAATTTCTTGGCCATTTCTCAACCGATTTGGGTACAGGATACCATTTATAAATAGGGATTTCATTCCCCGTCGATCTGCATCAAAATATTTGGAACACCTTACAAGAAACTGATTAAAAATTGTGCCTACTTTTACTTTTTTCGATTTTCGGTCACCTTTTAAGGAATATTTTGGCCATTTTGCAACCGATTTCGGAACGAAATACCATTTATAAATACAGGCTTTATTCTTCTTCGATCTGCATCAAAATATTCGGAAAACCGAGCAAAAAAAAATTTCGATCGATTTTTCGAAATTTTTGAAAGGGGTACCATCATGATTTTTTTGCAAAAACAGGCCGGAGTGGTACTTTTTCGATCTTCCGTCACCTTTTAATGAATTTCTTTGCCATTTCTTAACCGATTTGGGTACAGGATACCATTTATAAATAGGGATTTCATTCCCCGTCGATCTGCATCAAAATAATTGGAACACCGTACAAGAAACTGAATGAAAATTGTGCCTATTTTTACTTTTTTCGATTTTCGGTCACCTTTTAAGGAATATTTTGGCCATTTTGCAACCGATTTCGGAACGAAATACCATTTATAAATACAGGCTTTATTCTTCTTCGATCTGCATCAAAATATTCGGAAAACCGAGCAAAAAAAAATTTCGATCGATTTTTCGAAATTTTTGAAAGGGGTACCATCATGATTTTTTTGTAAAAACAGGCCGGAGTGGTACTTTTTCGATCTTCCGTCACATTTTAATGAATATCTTGGCCATTTCTCAACCGATTTGGGTACAGGATACCATTTATAAATAGGGATTTCATTCCCCGTCGATCTGCATCAAAATATTTGGAACACCGTACAAGAAACTGAATAAAAATTGTGCCTACTTTTACTTTTTTCGATTTTCGGTCACCTTTTAAGGAATATTTTGGCCATTTTGCAACCGATTTCGGAACGAAATACCATTTATAAATACAGGCTTTATTCTTCTTCGATCTGCACCAAAATATTCGGAAAACCGAACAAAAAAAAATTTCGATCGATTTTTCGAAATTTTTGAAAGGGGTACCATCATGATTTTTTTGTAAAAACAGGCCGGAGTGCTACTTTTTCGATCTTTCGTCACCTTTTAATGAATTTCTTTGCCATTTCTTAACCGATTTGGGTACAGGATACCATTTATAAATAGGGATTTCATTCCCCGTCGATCTGCATCAAAATATTTGGAACACCTTACAAGAAACTGATTAAAAATTGTGCCTACTTTTACTTTTTTCGATTTTCGGTCACCTTTTAAGGAATATTTTGGCCATTTTGCAACCGATTTCGGAACGAAATACCATTTATAAATACAGGCTTTTGTTTTTGTTCGATCTGCATCAAAATATTCGGAAAACCGAGCAAAAAAAAATTTCGATCGATTTTTCGAAATTTTTGAAAGGGGTTTGAAAGGGGTATCATGATTTTTTTGCAAAAACAGGCCGGAGTGGTACTTTTTCGATCTTCCGTCACCTTTTAATGAATTTCTTGGCCATTTCTCAACCGATTTGGGTACAGGATACCATTTATAAATAGGGATTTCATTCCCCGTCGATCTGCATCAAAATATTTGGAACACCTTACAAGAAACTGATTAAAAATTGTGCCTACTTTTACTTTTTTCGATTTTCGGTCACCTTTTAAGGAATATTTTGGCCATTTTGCAACCGATTTCGGAACGAAATACCATTTATAAATACAGGCTTTATTCTTCTTCGATCTGCATCAAAATATTCGGAAAACCGAGCAAAAAAAAATTTCGATCGATTTTTCGAAATTTTTGAAAGGGGTACCATCATAATTTTTTTGCAAAAACAGGCCGGAGTGGTACTTTTTCGATCTTCCGTCACCTTTTAATGAATTTCTTGGCCATTTCTCAAACGATTTGGGTACAGGATACTATTTATAAATAGGGATTTCATTCCCCGTCGATCTGCATCAAAATATTTGGAACACCGTAAAAGAAACTGATTAAAAATTATGCTTACTTTTACTTTTTTCGATTTTCGGTCACCTTTTAAGGAATATTTTGGCCATTTTGCAACCGATTTCGGAACGAAATACCATTTATAAATACAGGCTTTATTCTTCTTCGATCTGCATCAAAATATTCGGAAAACCGAACAAAAAAAAATTTCGATCGATTTTTCGAAATTTTTGAAAGGTACCATCATGATTTTTTTGTAAAAACAGGCCGGAGTGGTACTTTTTCGATCTTCCGTCACCTTTTAATGAATTTCTTTGCAATTTCTTAACCGATTTGGGTACGGGATACCATTTATAAATAGGGATTTCATTCTTCGTCGATCTGCATCAAAATAATTGGAACACCGTACAAGAAACTGAATAAAAATTGTGCCTACTTTTACTTTTTTCGATTTTCGGTCACCTTTTAAGGAATATTTTGGCCATTTTGCAACCGATTTCGGAACGAAATACCATTTATAAAGACAGGCTTTTGTTTTTGTTCGATCTGCATCAAAATATTCGGAAAACCGAGCCAAAAAAAAATTTCGATCGATTTTTCGAAATTTTTGAAAGGGGTACCATCATGATTTTTTTGCAAAAACAGGCCGGAGTGGTACTTTTTCGATCTTCCGTCACCTTTTAATGAATTTCTTGGCCATTTCTCAACCGATTTGGGTACAGGATACCATTTATAAATAGGGATTTCATTCCCCGTCGATCTGCATCAAAATAATTGGAACACCGTACAAGAAACTGAATGAAAATTGTGCCTACTTTTACTTTTTTCGATTTTCGGTCACCTTTTAAGGAATATTTTGGCCATTTTGCAACCGATTTCGGAACGAAATACCATTTATAAATACAGGCTTTATTCTTCTTCGATCTGCATCAAAATATTCGGAAAACCGAACAAAAAAATATTTCGATCGATTTTTCGAAATTTTTGAAAGGGGTTCCATCATGATTTTTTTGTAAAAACAGGCCGGAGTGGTACTTTTTCGATCTTCCGTCACCTTTTAATGAATTTCTTTGCCATTTCTTAACCGATTTGGGTACAGGATACCATTTATAAATAGGGATTTCATTCCCCGTCGATCTGCATCAAAATATTTGGAACACCTTACAAGAAACTGATTAAAAATTGTGCCTACTTTTACTTTTTTCGATTTTCGGTCACCTTTTAAGGAATATTTTGGCCATTTTGCAACCGATTTCGGAACGAAATACCATTTATAAATACAGGCTTTTGTTTTTGTTCGATCTGCATCAAAATATTCGGAAAACCGAGCAAAAAAAATTTCGATCGATTTTTCGAAATTTTTGAAAGGGGTACCATCATGATTTTTTTGCAAAAACAGGCCGGAGTGGTACTTTTTCGATCTTCCGTCACCTTTTAATGAATTTCTTGGCCATTTCTCAACCGATTTGGGTCCAGGATACCATTTATAAATAGGGACTTCATTCCCCGTCGATCTGCATCAAAATATTTGGAACACCGTACAAGAAACTGAATAAAAATTGTGCCTACTTTTACTTTTTTCGATTTTCGGTCACCTTTTAAGGAATATTTTGGCCATTTTGCAACCGATTTCGGAACGAAATACCATTTATAAATACAGGCTTTATTCTTCTTCGATCTGCATCAAAATATTCGGAAAACCGAGCAAAAAAAAATTTCGATCGATTTTTCGAAATTTTTGAAAGGGGTACCATCATGATTTTTTGGCAAAAACAGGCCGGAGTGGTACTTTTTCGATCTTCCGACACCTTTTAATGAATATCTTGGCCATTTCTCAACCGATTTGGGTACGGGATACCATTTATAAATAGGGATATCATTCCCCATCGATCTGCATCAAAATATTTGGAACACCTTACAAGAAACTGATTAAAAATTGTGCCTACTTTTACTTTTTTCGATTTTCGGTCACCTTTTAAGGAATATTTTGGCCATTTTGCAACCGATTTCGGAACGAAATACCATTTATAAATACAGGCTTTTGTTTTTGTTCGATCTGCATCAAAATATTCGGAAAACCGAGCAAAAAAAAATTTCGATCGATTTTTCGAAATTTTTGAAAGGGGTACCATCATGATTTTTTTGCAAAAACAGGCCGGAGTGGTACTTTTTCGATCTTCCGTCACCTTTTAATGAATTTCTTGGCCATTTCTCAACCGATTTGGGTACAGGATACCATTTATAAATAGGGACTTCATTCCCCGTCGATCTGCATCAAAATATTTGGAACACCGTACAAGAAACTGAATAAAAATTGTGCCTACTTTTACTTTTTTCGATTTTCGGTCACCTTTTAAGGAATATTTTGGCCATTTTGCAACCGATTTCGGAACGAAATACCATTTATAAATACAGGCTTTATTCTTCTTCGATCTGCATCAAAATATTCGGAAAACCGAGCAAAAAAAAATTTCGATCGATTTTTCGAAATTTTTGAAAGGGGTACCATCATGATTTTTTTGCAAAAACAGGCCGGAGTGGTACTTTTTCGATCTTCCGTCACCTTTTAATGAATATCTTGGCCATTTCTCAACCGATTTGGGTACGGGATACCATTTATAAATAGGGATTTCATTCTTCGTCGATCTGCATCAAAATAATTGGAACACCGTACAAGAAACTGAATAAAAATTGTGCCTACTTTTACTTTTTTCGATTTTCGGTCACCTTTTAAGGAATATTTTGGCCATTTTGCAACCGATTTCGGAACAAAATACCATTTATAAATACAGGCTTTTGTTTTTGTTCGATCTGCATCAAAATATTCGGAAAACCGAGCAAAAACAAATTTCGATCGATTTTTCGAAATTTTTAAAAGGGGTACCATCATGATTTTTTTGCAAAAACAGGCCGGAGTGGTACTTTTTCGATCTTCCGTCACCTTTTAATGAATATCTTGGCCATTTCTCAACCGATTTGGGTACGGGATACCATTTATAAATAGGGATTTCATTCTTCGTCGATCTGCATCAAAATAATTGGAACACCGTACAAGAAACTGAATAAAAATTGTGCCTACTTTTACTTTTTTCGATTTTCGGTCACCTTTTAAGGAATATTTTGGCCATTTTGCAACCGATTTCGGAACGAAATACCATTTATAAATACAGGCTTTTGTTTTTGTTCGATCTGCATCAAAATATTCGGAAAACCGAGCAAAAAAAAATTTCGATCGATTTTTCGAAATTTTTGAAAGGGGTACCATCATGATTTTTTTGCAAAAACAGGCCGGAGTGGTACTTTTTCGATCTTCCGTCACCTTTTAATGAATTTCTTGGCCATTTCTCAACCGATTTGGGTACAGGATACCATTTATAAATAGGGACTTCATTCCCCGTCGATCTGCATCAAAATATTTGGAACACCGTACAAGAAACTGAATAAAAATTGTGCCTACTTTTACTTTTTTCGATTTTCGGTCACCTTTTAAGGAATATTTTGGCCATTTTGCAACCGATTTCGGAACGAAATACCATTTATAAATACAGGCTTTATTCTTCTTCGATCTGCATCAAAATATTCGGAAAACCGAGCAAAAAAAAATTTCGATCGATTTTTCGAAATTTTTGAAAGGGGTACCATCATGATTTTTTTGCAAAAACAGGCCGGAGTGGTACTTTTTCGATCTTCCGTCACCTTTTAATGAATATCTTGGCCATTTCTCAACCGATTTGGGTACGGGATACCATTTATAAATAGGGATTTCATTCTTCGTCGATCTGCATCAAAATAATTGGAACACCGTACAAGAAACTGAATAAAAATTGTGCCTACTTTTACTTTTTTCGATTTTCGGTCACCTTTTAAGGAATATTTTGGCCATTTTGCAACCGATTTCGGAACAAAATACCATTTATAAATACAGGCTTTTGTTTTTGTTCGATCTGCATCAAAATATTCGGAAAACCGAGCAAAAACAAATTTCGATCGATTTTTCGAAATTTTTAAAAGGGGTACCATCATGATTTTTTTGCAAAAACAGGCCGGAGTGGTACTTTTTCGATCTTCCGTCACCTTTTAATGAATTTCTTGGCCATTTCTTAACCGATTTGGGTACAGGATACCATTTATCAATAGGGATTTCATTCCCCGTCGATCTGCATCAAAATATTTGGAACACCTTACAAGAAACTGATTAAAAATTGTGCCTACTTTTACTTTTTTCGATTTTCGGTCACCTTTTAAGGAATATTTTGGCCATTTTGCAACCGATTTCGGAACGAAATACCATTTATAAATACAGGCTTTATTCTTCTTCGATCTGCATCAAAATATTCGGAAAACCGAGCAAAAAAAAATATCGATAGATTTTTCGAAATTTTTGAAAGGGGTACCATCATGATTTTTTTGCAAAAACAGGCCGGAGTGGTACTTTTTCGATCTTCCGTCACCTTTTAATGAATTTCTTTGCCATTTCTTAACCGATTTGGGTACAGGATACCATTTATAAATAGGGATTTCATTCCCCGTCGATCTGCATCAAAATATTTGGAACACCTTACAAGAAACTGATTAAAAATTGTGCCTACTTTTACTTTTTTCGATTTTCGGTTACCTTTTAAGGAATATTTTGGCCATTTTGCAACCGATTTCGGAACGAAATACCATTTATAAATACAGGCTTTATTCTTCTTCGATCTGCATCAAAATATTCGGAAAACCGAACAAAAAAAAATTTCGATCGATTTTTCGAAATTTTTAAAAGGGGTACCATCATGATTTTTTTGCAAAAACAGGCCGGAGTGGTACTTTTTCGATCTTCCGTCACCTTTTAATGCATATCTTGGCCATTTCTCAACCGATTTGGGTACGGGATACCATTTATAAATAGGGATTTCATTCCCCGTCGATCTGCATCAAAATATTTGGAACACCGTACAAGAAACTGATTAAAAATTATGCCTACTTTTACTTTTTTCGATTTTTGTTCACGTTTTAAGGAATATTTTGGCCATTTTGCAACCGATTTCGGAATGAAATTCCATTTATAAATACAGGCTTTATTCTTCTTCGATCTGCATCAAAATATTCGGAAAACCGAGCAAAAAAAATTTCGATCAATTTTTAAATGGACTTTAAAATACGTAAAACTATACTGAAAATACTATATAATGACAAAACTAATCCTGAAAATCTGTTTTCAGTTCCGCCACAAGGATCGCTGCTTCATTGTGTTTTGTGACACCGGGTGCTGCATTAGCTGAGGAACCGTTCAAGCTCGACGACTCTTAGAACTGGGCCTTGTAGTCTCTGATTACGTGGCAGAACATCACTGGAAAGGAAACTCCAGCACAAGGGACGATACCTCGAACGCAAGGACCAACCACTACTCACTGCAACGTGTTCCAATTCTGTAAAATATAAATCATGTAAAAATACGAATGAAATGAATAAATAAAAGTGTTTTAAAAGGATATACTGTGTTTTTCATTAATTGGGTGAATACTTTTTATATTTTCAGGAGATATAAATCATAATGGTACACCTTTAAAAGTTTTCCAAAAAGTATTATTATGCTTTGAAAACCAAATACGGCATAAACTTTTTTATATATGTTTTTGCAATTATTTCGTCATTAGAGAGACTCTTTTGCCAATATTTCATACATTTCTCATTAGATTTGAAAAAGGAATAGCATTTCTGAATCAAGACTTTATTTCCTCTCAATCTGCATCAAAATATTGGAAAGGTAAATCAAAAAATTTTTTGTCGATTTTTGTAAAAAACCCTTTCCAAATTTTCGAAAATCGGCCTTGTCCCAAATTGATGGTTTTGAGACACTCTTTTGCAAATATTTCATACATTTCTTATCGGATTTGGAACAGGAATACCATTTCTAAATCTGGACTTCATTCCCTTTCAATCTGCATCAAAATATTGGAAAAGTAGAACAAACATTTTTTTGTCGATTTTTGTAAAAAATCATGATGTAACCCCTTTCCAAATTCGTGAAAATCGGAATTATCCCAAATTGATTATTTTGAGACACTCTTTTGCAAATATTTCATACATTTTTCATCAGATTTGGAAAAGGAATGCCATTTCTAAATCTGGACTTCATTCCCTTTCAATCTGCATCAAAATATTGGAAAGATGAATCCAAAAATTTTTTGTCGATTTTTGTAAAAAATCATGATGTAACCCCTTTCCAAATTCGTGAAAATCGGCATTGTCCCAAATTGATGATTTTGAGACACTCTTTTGCAAATATTTAATACATTTCTTATCGGATTTGGAAAAGGAATGCCATTTCTAAATCTGGACTTCATTCCCTTTCAATCTGCATCAAAATATTGGAAAAGTAAAACAAACATTTTTTTTTCGATTTTTGTAAAAAATCATGATGTAACCCCTTTCCAAATTCGCGAAAATCGAAATTGTCCCAAATTGATGGTTTTGAGACACTCTTTTGCAAATATTTTATACATTTCGTATCGGATTTGGAATAGGAATACCATTTCTAAATCTGGACTTCATTCCCTTTCAATCCGCATCAAAATATTGGAAAAGTAAAACAAACATTTTTTTGTCGATTTTTGTAAAAAATCATGATGTAACCCCTTCCAAATTTTTGAACATCGGGTCAGATTTTTGATAGCCACATTTTGATTGTGAATGATAGTACTCGAAGATATAAGATCGGGAAGGTATAATATTTACAAATCCGCAAAGTATTACCGAAGTTATTGAAAATTTATTAGGGTAAAACTCTTATTGACCCCGTTTTAATCTTTTGGTGATTGTATGGCCAAAATATTGACTTTTGAGACAATTTAGAACAAATATTTTATCCATATTTTAACAAACTATAAAAAAACCTTTTTCTTTCATCCCCTTAATTGTTAATTCAAAACTCCATTTTATATTTTAAATCATGTTTATTTTAAATCAACAATTCTTCACATAGTATTTATACATTATACATTTATACATAATTTTAATTAACGTAAACTAAATTCTAAAGTAACTATTATATATTAATATTAGTTATGTAAAATTAAATATAAACAAACATATATTGTTATAAAATACATTAAACTATACTGTAAATACTATATAATGACAAAACTAATCCTGAAAATCTGTTTTCAGCTCCGCCACAAGGATCGCTGCTTCATTGTGTTTTGTGACACCGGGTGCTGCATTAGCTGAGGAACCGTTCAAGCCGCTCGACGACTCTTAGAACTGGGCCTTGGAGTCTCTGATTCCGTGGCAGAACATCACTGGGAAGGAAATTCCAGCTCAAGGGACGACACCTCGAACGCAAGGACCAACCACTACTTACGGCAACGTGTTCCAATCCTGTAAAATATAAATCATGTAAAAATACGAATGAAATGAATAAATAAAAGTGTTTTAAAAGGATGTACTGTGTTTTTCATTAATTGGGTGAATACTTTTTATATTTTCAGGAGATATAAATCATAATGGTACACCTTTAAAACTTTTCCAAAAAGTATTATTATGCTTTGAAAACCAAATACGGCATAAACTTCTTTATATATGTTTTTGCAATTATTTCGTCATTAGAGAGACTCTTTTGTCAATATTTCATACATTTCTCATTGGATTTGAAAAAGGAATAGCATTTCTGAATCAAGACTTTATTTCCTCTCAATCTGCATCAAAATATTAGAAAAGTAGAACAAACTTATTTTAATCGATTTTTTAAAAAAATCATGATGCAAATATTTCATACATTTTTCATCAGATTTGGAAAAGGAATGCCATTTCTAAATCTGGACTTCATTCCCTTTCAATCTGCATCAAAATATTGGAAAGGTAAATCAAAAAATTTTTTGTCGATTTTTGTAAAAAATCATGATGTAACCCCTTTCCAAATTCGTGAAAATCGGCATTGTCCCAAATTGATGATTTTGAGACACTCTTTTGCAAATATTTCATACATTTCTTATCGGATTTGGAAAAGGAATGCCATTTCTAAATCTGGACTTCATTCCCTTTCAATCTGCATCAAAATATTGGAAAAGTAAAACAAAAATTTTTTTTCGATTTTTTAAAAAAATCATGATGTAACCCCTTTCCAAATTCGTGAAAATCGGCATTGTCCCAAATTGATGGTTTTGAGACACTCTTTTGCAAATATTTCATACATTTTTCATCAGATTTGGAAAAGGAATGCCATTTCTAAATCTGGACTTCATTCCCTTTCAATCTGCATCAAAATATTGGAAAAGTAAAACAAACATTTTTTTGTCGATTTTTGTAAAAAATCATGATGTAACCCCTTTCCAAATTCGTGAAAATCGGAATTATCCCAAATTGATTATTTTGAGACACTCTTTTGCAAATATTTCATACATTTCTTATCGGATTTTGAAAAGGAATGCCATTTCTAAATCTGGACTTCATTCCCTTTCAATCAGCATCAAAATATTGGAAAAGTAAAACAAATAATTTTTTGTCGATTTTTGTAAAAGGTTAGGTTTTGACCGAAAATGATAGTACTCGAAGATCTAAGATCGAGAAGGTACAACAATCGGTTATCCGACAAGTATTAGCCGAGCTATGCCCAAATAACCATCTCAAAACCCTCTGACAATCTAGTTGTTAACTTTATTAAAGAAGCCTGAGACTTTGCTGTCTTTCTAAAATTTTCATCACATTAAGTATACAAAAATCAGTGACACTTTATTCCCCGGAAATATATTCATATAATAATTTTTCCAATATATAGGTACTAATTTTACAAAAAAGCTAGTTTTCCAATCACCCAAAATGCCGCGCCATAAGCCAACTTATAAAACCGATGTCATCGGTGACTTGGATCTTAGTCCCGAGCAGGGCATTGAGGACTATAAGGTTTCGCGTCAGCAGGATCAGTTCTTTGTGTAAGTCAAAGTCCATTCGCCTCCCGAATACCTCATAATCCGAAAATCCGATGCCGCAGGAAGCCGCCGAACTGGGACTCTGCCGGCGAGTCCATTGAGATGATCTACATTAGCAATTTGCGGGAGTACGATGCCATGAAGCAGCTCCAGAGCCAACTCCTGAAGGACGCCAAGCGGCAGAACACAATGAATGTTCAGCGCATCCGCAAAATGTACAAAATGCAGGAGAAGCTGCGAAAACGCTTTGTCGAGGTCAACGGATTCATCAAGGACTGCGCAGACAAGAAGCGAAGCTCAGACAAGTGCATTCGCGAGGAGTCGGTGCTCCAAGAGGGGGTCATCAAGGAGATCGACGAGTTCAAGACCTCCATTGCCGAGCTTAACTCTTTTCGGATCGATCTCAAGGCCACCACGGCGAAGTTCCAACCTTACGAAAAGGTCTTGGATGACGTGGTGAAGGTCTCCGACATTTTTATATCAACGAAGGACTGCATCGATCGATGCGATGCTCTGAGTGAGTTTTGAAAAGAATTTTCTCAAATACCATTTCTTTGAAACTTCTTTTTCTTGGACAGTGCTTGCCCAGGTCGAAATAACTCAGTTGGAGAGCCAAAAGCTCAAGGAAATCGAGGAGATGCGCCAGCGTATGGTCCAATTGACCAGTGAGGCTGCTCTCACGGTTTTGGGCCTGAAGAATGACCTGGCCCGCCTGGAGCGCTCCTACGTCCACTCGCGTTCCACTTGCCTCAAATGGGAGAAAATCCTGAGCGCCTGCAAGGATACCACTTCCTATTACAACCTTGACAAGGACCGCATGTTTGATGGCATACAGATTTTATATCGTTTACTCTGCAAGCGTCGGGGTAAGTTCAGGATTCCAAATGGACTAAAGTTTTATAACAACTGTATTGTTTAGATATTGCCCAGAGTTTTCATAGCTTTGAGATTGATCGCATTATGAACTTCACTATGCGTGAAATAACGCTACTTTCTTCGGTTCTCCAGGAATTGGAGTCGACCAAGAGTGATAAGACGGGCACAGGACGCATGTGCTAAGTAAAAAATTGGTTTAATACGTTTAATAGAGCATTATTAAAATTATTCAAAATTTATAAAAAAAAAGAACAAATATGGTCTTGTTTATTGCCTTAACTCGGTTCATACCAATCGTCCCCCAATCTGAAAGACAACTTCCTTTTTTATGGCTACCATAACAATAGTCTAACCCTAAAACCAAGAAACGCCTCAACATATGGCCAGGCCCAGTGGTTTTATTGTTGTTGTCTAAGCCCAAAGAAAATCAAATGAAATTCGATAAAAAGAAAATGCATTTGGAGACGGATGCTGAGGCCTGGGCAACTTTTCAAGTGGCACTCGAACTCCAAATCAAGGGGCGGGAAAATAAAGTTGGCAAATCGAATCTGCGACATCTTTCCATTCAATTGCCAATTGGATTCTATGGCCCAGGGATAATCTAACTTAAGCACAGATAATTCTTTTATGCGAACATTTTGATTTCTGTCCTCGCATTTACAACAACGTTCGGCCGAATGGAACTACCAACTAATTTTGTACTATTGAGCCTTGGTCCCAGCCACGCCCTCCGTCCATACCCGGCATCTCCCGGTAGCTGAAGTTAGGGAGGGGGCGTGGCACTTGTCTCTTATTCAATTTGCTTTATTTGATTTGCGATTTTTGCTGATATCAGCTGGAAAAGGAAGTCCTGGCAGTTCTCTGGTCGCAGTTATCGTCGTAGACCTAGGCTAAAAATCAAATCAAATGGAAAGCAAAATAAAATGCGAGCAAATTTATTTTTTTAACAAAAAGAGAAGAGGCAAAAAGATATAAAAGTAGTTTGGGCCAAAGTCAACATTTGGTTTATTTAAATGGACCGTACGGACAGCCCACAAGTTGTCCCGGCCTGTCCTGGCGTGTCCTGGCCTGGCTTGTCCTGGGGGATTGTCCGATTTCGATTTTGTGGTCCTCCAGTCGCATTGAGAATCCAGCAATCACATTAAGTTGCTCCTCGGAGTTGCTTCCTCTTAGGCAAATCGTGCAAACACTTAAGATTTGTTGCCTGTCATTTAAATAATTGAAAAGTGCATTTTTATTCTGTTTCGAGTTGCTGCTTTATGGGAGACAAAATTAAAGTGAAAAGCCGGAGGTGTTCTCTACTAAATTTACCTCTGATACCATGGCAACAGTAAAGCCTAATGGCATTCTCAGCTAATCCCTTAATTGCATTACAATTAAATGTCTGCGAATTAAATAATATTGCCAGCAAAGCACTGTAGAGGAAACATGGCTGGTTATATTGGCTAAAAAGCTTGGATATGTATCAAGACTTTCCATGCCGCCATAAAAAAGAGTGTTTTAAACTAAAAATATACAGTGTATCTTAAATATTTCCATTAATTTTCCCAAGTCCCGAAAAAGGCCATTAAAATCCTCATGTAGCGCAACTTCTAGCTACTTTTCCACCTCTCCAATTATCCTTTCAAAAGTTCTTCAGCATCTTGGCCGCTTTTGCTGCCATGGCTTTTTCTTGCTTACTAGACGAAACACTTAATTCAACTTTACAAGTTCTTAATGTGACGGCCAGACAGAGACGCTGGGCAGGAGGACGCGGTCCACTTGCATGGGACACTGGCGACAAATGGCAATTAGAGAAACAATGCAGAGACACACAGCCAGCAGACAAAATAGGCGCAATTAAAGGACACTTTCTGGAGCGAGGACCCACGCTCTTCGAGGTCTTAAAGTTTCGGCTTAAACTTAAAAGGAGACAGGCATTTGAGCACTAACTGCAATAAATGTCAAGCGATTATCACAGCACAATGGCAGTCCCAAAGGCTGGTACAGGAGCAGCTTGATTAATACTATAACACATGATTTATTATGCCTGTCAATCGGAGGCGAGGGGGAAGCCCATTATGAAAGCTCGCCCCAAGATTGAAATCGGAGCTATATTCCCATCGAGCGGCATCAGGCATCAGGGCCTGTGATAAGATGGCAAATCGGCTTATGTCCTGGGACAACAACAATCGGCATCATCAATTCACTTGGCGACATTAATATCCTCCCGGCAAGGGATGGATCCCAAAGCTGTCGTCTGACATTTGTGACACCTGCATTGATTTGTCTTCCCTTTTTTCTGATTTAGCTTTTGGTACCCCTTGCCAGGAAAATATGCCAGATATGATGAATGGACATAAGACTCTTCGGCTTCAAGAAAGCTACGCAACGTAGGCTAGATGTACCTCGATATTCTCAAAGCTCCAGGGTATATTTTAATCCAAATATAGCTTCCTGCTCGCTTTTTATATTGCTGGGCTAGCGGGTGGAGCAGGAAACCACCTGCCTCGGCTGGTTCTTTGACTGAGTACCTTTCATGTCTTACAAATGCCTTTTTTATGCGCTAATGTTGCTGTGGCTTCTACCAACTTTAAGTTGCCATCCCGCCGGCCTGCACAGTCCCTTGCCTCTCGCAATGAGAGCCATTAGGCTGGATTCTAATGGCCTGACGACAAGGAGCTGCAATTAGAGCACACTCACACCGAAAAGTCAACTACCCGAAAGAGATGAGGCCGAAGGACTTTTCCTACCTCGCATAGTTGATAATTTATTCATTTGCCGGCTGGAACGAGAACATTTATGGACCTCTGTGTTTGCCAAAAGTTAACCACACACATGCCAAGATGGAGGACCTGGGAAGTGAACTACCAACCCTTAATGACTTCATTAGAGTTCCAAGGACTAGAACTACAAGCGCCCCTGCATACCCAGTCGAATTGAATTGAAAATCTTTTTTATAATGTCATTTGATTGGGCGTCAAAATCAACAGCCTTAATAGTTGAGCAAAATATGTGTTAAACATCTGCGGCATTGTTCCTTAAGTCCCGATACGACAAATCCTTTGTAGTCAGGCCCTCGGTTAAGCCTTCAAAATTTTCCAACCCATTGTTCGATTTTAAAGACTTTCGGGGCACAACTGTTGGAAAATTGAAAACGTATTCGAAATCGCAATCGGAAGCTGAATTGGAATTGGAATTGTAAATTTTACACTTATCCAAGAGGCATTTGTTCGCTTTTTATTGAGCCGAATTGTGTTCGGCATATGACCATGTGTGATTGTGGCTTTGTGTGCCCTTTGCTCCTTGATTACAATTTGCATAAAAATATCGTTCAGATTAAGGGCTCGAGAATTATGTTGCACATTTATGGTCCCGAATTGGGCCTTAAGGAAGTTGGCTCTTGTCTTTTATCGTTTTCCTTTGTTATCCTTTTTTTTGGGAGGATACAAGGTAGGAGAGGGTTCAAGATGGATGACAGCATAAATTTATTACGCCTAATGATTGTCAGATGTGGGTTAAGCAATTTGAAGCAACCCCTTTTCAACTGATTTTGTGAATAGAAACAATTTAAACCGATCGGAAAACGCTAGGGGTTGTTAGCATTTTCAATCATTTTAATTGATTTCAATAAGGGGAAAAACATATTGAGTTACGCAGTTCCAACATAGAAATACTCATACATGGTAAAGCTAAATCTTCATGCGAAATTCCTTCGCATTAAAGTTCTTTTCAGTTACTTTTCTGCCTCCCCTTTTTAGCCTAAGTCCTCGCAACCCAGCTAGTCACGTGGATACACAACCACCCAGCGCTATCAAAGAATCCAGGACCTTGTCTTCCATTCCCCGACCCCAACCCCGTAAGCCGCCATTCGTGGCGTCTAAATATTTATAAATATTGACAGCTTAAAGTGAAGTTTATAAGTGACACGAAGCAGACACCACCCAGACCCACACCCACACCCACACCCACGCCCGCACTCTCCACGGACAGGAAAAAGGAAGCTTTTTAGGTAACATCAACAGCAACACTTGTGGTCAAACTTGAAAGCCTCTTTGATGGCTCTGCTCCTCCGGGTTCCAGGGTTTGGGTAATGAAGTTCGCCACTTGAGGCTGTCAGGATGGGAAGGGCAGCCAGATGGATAGATAGATGGATAGAGGGTCGGTGACTTGGTGAAAATATTGACAAAGCAATTTGCCTGTCAGACAATTAAGTGCTTAATTGTATAAATGTATGGCCCGTGGCGGGGGTGCTGGCAGATACATAACAAGATACAGGAGGAGCACCCCAAAAGACACCCAGAACCGGAAGTTGTTTGGATTTAAATCCTCTCGGAGTGCTGGATTCCCCTCCTGCTGGAGATGATAAACCAATCCAGAGTGACGTGGGATTTATGAGACAGATTCTGCTCTATCTCCAGACAAGTGAAGCAATAATCACGGAGCCATAAATCTCGAGTGCTCTCAGAGGCACAACGAGTGCCAGCAGAGGCGGTAATTTTTAATATAATTCAACACAAGATATGGCCGGAATGTCAAGCGATGGGCGATGGCAGACCCTTCCTCTGACACTTTGTCACAAAACGAAACAAAGTCGAGTGGTATGCAAAAATACTCGTATATATCAAGTGTATTATGGCAGGGAAGTGAAAGAGTGGAAGTGTCCAGGCTCAAGGACTGAGATTTGCATACAGACCCAGATGGGGGAGAATTTATAGAACGGATGTATATATATTTGAGCAGGGAAGGGAGGAGGTGCACTCGATTTAACTACTACTAAGTGGACTGCATCGCGATGCCAGATAGCTGCATTAGAACCTATCAAAGCGCTATTCAAAGTGTCTAGAAAGCTGTAATCAAGACGGTTTTCCTTTTTCTAAGGAGAAATACCAACCAAGAGATACCTGGGACTCTAGCTTCTAACTTTCTCAAGCCACTCAAATGCCTCAGAAGTAAGAGCATCCCAAAAGTAATGGGTAACAAATCTGGGTCAGGAGAATAAAAAGCAATCTGAAGACGGGCAAAGGTATACCCACGTGTGTGCACAAATTTTCCATTCAGGCACCCTTCGCTTTACAAATTGTCGCCATTTACCGGCGATGAGCATCCAAAGGTCCTTCGCAGACATCCAACTTGGATAAACATGCTCGCATTTACATCTGCTCAATTCAACTAGCTGCCTGGTGATTTATGTCCTGCAATTGACATGAGATTTTTCGGTTGTCAGCGTGATGAACTGATGCCTTCCAGCCAAGCCAAGCCAAGCCCAGCCAAGCCTAGCCAAGCAAAGTGTGTATTCATTAAGCCCATTTTCCCCTTTAAGCCAGGTACCGTAGATGGCTTAAACTCGCACCTCGCCATCCAAACTGACCACAGACCGCAGAAACCACAGGCTATGCATAGACCAGGGCATACCAAAAACTTAATTACCGCCCGAACGGCAGCTACTTATCGGGGGAATAGGTTGGTCCAGCTGGCGGGATGGGTTCCATGATTGGCCTCTTCACACCTCATAAAGAGCCACTGACTCCTGGAAAGAGGGACTGCGACTTCGAGACGCTGCCACTCCAGTAAAGTGACCACAATAATAAACGCAATTTTAGCAGAAATCCAATTAAGTGTCGAGGCATATGAGCCGAGACGTCTGTCCAAGAAAGTTTGCCAAATGCGCAGCTTGGAATTTGTCCGTTTTCTATAGCAGAATATTTTTCTACCCTAATTTGATCTATCAAGAAATATTATTTACTTTAGCCTATAGGGTATAAATATTTAGAATCTATTATAATCTTAAAACATCTTTTAAAAAAATAGGCTAACGACTTCCTGATAGAAAATCTAAATAACCCGTAGGCAGAGTATCACAGCCTGGTCAACAACTTTCCCCACCATATCCCAAAGCAAAAACATCAATGATGTGTCCATTGGCAATGACGATGAGTATTATAACCACGATAGTGAGTGGATAGTTCAGCCAGTCTGGCATTTATTGCGTTCTCTGATAAAAATTGCAATTATTTAGCCAAAAGTGTGAGTTGGAGTGGAAGCCGGAGACTTCTCCAAAGAGGCAAGTTGAGGAGGCTGACTTGGCAGAGTGGACAACATGACAAAGTCGTCTGTAATTTATTTCCACTTGGCTGTGTTGACTTGCCCCCTTCTTGGAAGGAAGAATAGGAGGTAGAGCTGGATCCAAAATAAACAGCAATTTCGGGATTGTCATTGATGTGGCTGGCCAGGGGCATGGATGGATGGCTGATCGGAGTGCTCCATGTGGGCGCCTTTGGGGGCTGTTGGAACTGCGGCTAATGAAGTGCATGCAAATCCCTTGATGTGAGCACCGGCGCCTTCTAATGAGTCCAAGTTTTGCGGCCAAAAAGGTGTGACATCTGGGAGGAGCAAGTTTAGTGCAAGTTCCCTCCGTAACTCCGAGAGTTCTCTGCTGAGTGGTCAACTTTTGCCACTTCAAAAGTAACCAGCAGGCCAGTTTCATTCCCCACACAAATTGCACTGAAAACCTGGTCTTGGTAACTCAAACCAAAACTTGATTCTAGCAAGACGTTATTTCCGATTCTCTCCAAGGAAAATTTAAGCTTGAAGAGTATTTATTTAAGTGTACTTGATGTGGCCGATGAGCTGCCGTTTGCCGTTTTGATGTTGATAAATGATGTTGCATTTTCATTTAGAAAATTTGCTGCCAAAGAAAAGTCACTGATTGACTAACACGACGAGGAGACTCTGAGGGACAGACAAGTGGCTGCTTGTCAGCAAAACGTTTAGTGGCAAAATACACATTGCAGGAGCCACTCGAACTCGCAGTCTTAGCAGCATCATCATCTCCCAGATCCAGTCAGGTCCAGGCTTTGGGCTCTGGACTCTAGACTATGGGCTCCGAGCTTCGGGCTTCGGGCTCCGGACTTTGGCGGTTAGCGAATCAATTATGCCACAGACACCAGTTGCAATCAGGGGCAGAAACAAAGAGGGAGCTCACTCTGCAGCGGTTCTTCGCTGGCTTTTGCTAATGCAAAAACTTTTCCAACTGCTGATGCTTCAAAAGTCGCGGTGGGGTGGCGCCACAGAGTGGCAGGTGAAGCAGCGGAGGCTCCTTGAAAAGTCTGTTTATTGTTTGGTGGATTGAAACGATTTAAAAATTAGCAAAGCTATTCTCTAAATTAAACATCAATAAATCAATTGAGTGTTTTGATTTAAAATATCTTAATGAATCTCTTACGAAGGACCCATAAAATGTAAAGCACAGACTCCCTTAATTAATGATCTAATGCATTGAGTGCTTTGTATCCTTAAATGAAGTCCAAGGACTACCAGCCATGTTTGTTTGTCTACTCCCTTCCAGGACTAGTAACCCAAGGTGTTTGCCGAGAGTAACCTAATGAAGTGACAGAAAAGGGACCGACCGAACCAAACCGAACTCATTGAAATTGAAAAACTCATTAAAAGCCGGCAAAAGGGTTAAGGCAAAAGGCAAATCCTGACCGGGACTAAATAAATGTTAAAACGCAGCAAAGAAGTGTTAAAATATTCACCAACTTTGTAACTCTTTTTAACGAGCAATGCGTTGCCAGGCGAAGGTGGGGTCGTGGGCGTGGTAACTAAAATAAACACATTTAAAGCGAAACTTTATTCACAGCCAAACTCATTTGCATGTTAAATATTTTACCAGCCCTCCCTCTCCCTCTGTTATTCTTATAGGTAGATGGGGCAGAGGTCTCGGATCTCGGAAAAGAGCCAAGTAGTAACCGGAAAATTGTCTCGGAACTTCACACTTTAAAGAAACGGCGACGAGGCAATCGGAAAAAATGCCGGGAAACGTGAATGCTTTACGAAAATTTTAATTAAAATTCGCCCAAGACGAAAACGAGTGCGTAACATAGCTAGTAAAGGGGGCGTGGTCTTCGGACCGCCCACCACCGAAAAGTCCGCCCCCCCAAAAAGTGGGCGAGTTTGAAAATTTCAATTAAATGCGCACATGCCAGAAGGACGAACTAAACCAAGTATACAAAGGGGTTTCTATCTTGTTTAGGAACTGAAGTATCCAATACTCTTCAACTACTTGGGAATGAGCTAGAAATTTGGGTATTAAGAGATACTAAATAAATTAATATATAGATTAAACTTTTATTATCAGGAATAGACTTACTCTTTCTTATAAAACCATGAAACATGAACTACTTCGGGAGTCTTAAAAACTCTTCTTAAGGGCATCGATACTTTAACTAAAAAGGACCAAATCGCATCCCATAACCGATATAGATGAGCACTTGATGGCAAAAAGGATTTGCAGAATCGACTTGGGTGGCAAAGCTGCTTTCGCGTGCAAGGGCGTGGCATGAAATGGAAATCAGTGCTGTGCTTAAAGCCAGCTCTGCACTTGAGGGCCGGTTCTCCGCCCACATCAAGAGGGGTGGTCAATGGTGGCATTGGCGTAGAAAGGGGGGACACATCCAACAGCTGCCTGAATGTCAACTGTCTACTTTGCGTATGCCCAGGACAACTGACGGTGTCATGTAATAGCGCTCTTAAAAGTGATGCTGCTTTCGAATATTTTTAGGGAGTTCTTAAATTAAATTTTATGAGTAAAAGATTAATGAAATACATCTGAAAATTTTGTTTTGTCAACCTTTTTTTTGGGAATACCCTCCAACTATGTGCCATCACTGTTGGCGGCATTTCGACTTTGAGATCCTGGCGAGTGCAGCATTTGGTGGCAGGGAAGCATTCGAGCAGTCAAGGCAGCCCCACTTGACAATTCTCGAGTGTTCCGCTGGCGTGTTTAAGATTAAAGCGTTGCGCCTTGCAACAAAAGTTGCAGTGACAATGGGCGACCAGCCGAGCGACGACGACGTCGACGGTTACAAGTGTGCCCCGGGCACGGTCCGGGTCCGGGTTGGCAATAGGGCCCCTCCCTCAAGACCCTGCCCATTCGAGCCAAGTGCTTGAAAAAGAATGGCAGGCGGAATTGCAATGTCACTGTCTCCGGAGGGCGCGGAGGCAAGCTGCACAATGTTGCCACATTGCCACTGATGGCAATGAGGGGGCGGCTAGTGGGTGGTTGTGTAGGCAGGTGGCTGGTTGCATCGGTGGATAAGTGAGTGCGTGGCCTTGTCCTTGCTCAGCCAGCTGGCTGCGAAGAACTTGGTGGCCGCCTTGCCACCAAGAACCGGGAAATGTCTGACATAAGTCATTTAAGATAGCTGCTAAACCAAACTTTCTTGCCAGGATTTGAAGGCGCTCGAGGAGGTGGTGCACAATTACGAGACATCAAGGCATTTCTTTTTCATAAAGTTTGTGAACTTGGAATGTTTCTTAATCCAAGGTATTCTTATAAAGGGGAATCCGACGTTATATATTTGGAAACCCATTCGATTTGGTTCCTCAATCTTTGACACGTTTCAATTCATTAGCTCTGTGGCATTATTCGTTTGATTTCACCCGAGAAATACATTTTGGTCGTCCGTCCGTTTTCCTACAATTTCCCCCATTTTCCCCTTCCTGGAGCACTCATTCATGCATTCATTCCCCATTCACACGCAGCCCATCTCCGCCCCTCTTTTTTGGACTGCAATGAAAACGCATTGTGGTCGAAATTGTTAACAAAATGTCAAACGGAAACGACGACGTCGATGACAACAGCAACAAGCAACACACCAGCAACTGGAAACCAACAACCAGCAAGCAGCAACATCAATGCTGCAAGAGCAACACAAACGCCGAGGTTGCAGCCCAATAAAACTTCAATGGCCAACGACTGATTTTTACGCAGCCCGCCCAAAGGGGTCTGGACTGGGAGAAATTGGAGGAAAATCAGGAGCCACTCTAGGGAGGGAGACGCGACCCCTTGCCTGATTGTGCGGTTGTTGTTACAATTGCCAGAGCTGTTGTTGCTCTTGTTGCAGCTCGCACGTGATGAGTTCAATAATGAAGGCGGCAGGGTATGGGGCGTGGTAGGGGTTGGAGATGGACTACAGAGGCGGGATGGGAAAGGGAAACGGTGATTTGGCAATCAAAGTGATTAGCGACGAAGTGATTGGACTGATGGAAAAGCCAGTGAAGGATAACAACTAATACTGGGGAAGGTTTTAAAGGGATTTCCGTAGTCTTCTTCCTGGGAAAGATATTCCCCTTTGAAAATTATAATCATAATTTATGTATTAATAAAGTCACTCGGTAAATAGGTATATGGGTAGCCATAAACATATTCCAGTCTCTAGAGTCTGCTTAAGAATTAGAAGAGTGAAACCCCTTAGTAAACAAAAATCATTTTCAAATTAATCAAGTTGAAATATTTGTTAATGTCACGCTTTCGTATTCCGTGACTGATCCGTGATCACCTGCTCATATCCAATCCATTCGAAACACGCGACTGATTCACCAGGTGACACCTTTGCACTGTCTGTGGATTATTTGGGAGGAAATAATGCACGATATTTTCGATGGTGTGGTGCACTGTTGCACTGTTGCTGCTCTTAATTTCGGGTTTCAGTGGCCGTGGCACGTAGCTGACGCTCCGATGTAATTATGGAGCGCACATGTGTTTGCCTGATTAGGCGATAGGTGGGCGTGGCAGCGATTTGTATTCAGCCCGAAAAGTCACCAGAGGAGTGGGTTTTAGGGCTCTTTTTTGTCTGTTTTCTGTTGTGTCGCAATGCGTGACCGGGAGTTGTTGCGATGTTTGACTTACAATTAAAAGCGAATACATACGATTCATTATCAAATTTGTCGCGAATTTGTGTTTTGTGAGTTCAACCTCCCACACCATAAATCCGATCCGATAAATCCAGATGTGGGAAAACTGCATGTGTTGCGGTTAGGTGACAAAAGGGCTGTTGACTTGACGTCTGAGGTTAAAGTTGCTATCGGGTGCTTGTCTGGACAAATATTAATTACTGCACGAATTAATCATGGTATGGGGAGGGCAAATAATGAATGATTTCAAGATGATGAGGACTTGTATTTCATTTGAACGACCCTTTAACTCTGCACATTTAATTAGTTATGCCACTTTAAGCCTTAAGTCACACAATATTCTCCTATTCCTATCCCAGGGCCATTACTCAATTGACCACAATAACCAGGCTGGCTAACTTGGCTAACTTGATGCGTGTCGCAAGTCGGTGTCAAACTCATTTACAATACACAAGGTACCTGATGCATTCAGCTCCTCCTTCCCATCCTCCTCCTCAGCTCCTTCCGCTCCTCTTAATCCGTCCAGAACATAATTTGCGTACGCAGCTCAACTAACGAGATGGGAGGCATGCCATTCCGAGCCACCTCTTCCCCCGAGAAATGCAAACCAATTTGCGGCAAGTGACTCGGTTGCCATCGTGACACATGCCGCGGACATGGACAGCAGCTTCTGCACCGACAAAAACTGGGGAGAGTCCATTTGGTTCGATATATATTGGAAACCATTGAACTCCTGAATGTATATTTCCGCCAAGTGTATTTTGCGACTCCTTGGTTTCAGCCCGAATGATGCATTGCTTCCGAATATGATGACGAGGCGTGTTAAGGCTGGCGACTGGGTGGGGACTGAAGACTGACTGGGGCGAGCAAAAAATCTGGGCTGAAATCTGGATGCGATGGCAGGGAAACGGCGACCAGCAGTCGCCGCAGTTGACGTCAGTCGTGTCATGGGCCACGCTCGAAATTTATTGCCACAGTTGTTAAGTACGAAATGCGTCGTAATTAGTTGCAACTTGAGTTATTTGTGCAACAATGCAGCTTCGGGCAGCACGAGGGATGGAGATAGTGGGGAGGTGGAAACAGCAGCCCTAATGAGGCTCTCCCCATTCGCACATTAGACACGTACGTCTCTGTTTCGCCTTCGTCTACATTTTAAAATGCATAAATTTGAGTTTGCCATAAATTTCATGGTCCGTCGTCGTCGCCATTCGCGGCATGCCAATGAGTGAGTTGTGCAGAATGCCCTTGCCAGTGCCAAATCGCAGCCAGACTTGAGCCCGGCTCTCGACGATTTATCAGGAAATTGTTTATTATATTGTAGGAGAGAGAGCAAGCTTTTTATGTTCGACGACGGGACGACGCATGGTTTATAGTCCCTGAATCAGCACCAGCCCCTTTTCCGCTTTTAAGTTGGGTGGCTTTGGCCCTATGTCTGAGCCAGAACCGTGGGAAAGTTCCATTCGGATCAGCCATAAGGAATGAGCCATGGGCCAGCAATGACTATGATACTGATTTATGCCACAGATTGGCGCGATATAAACGTGCCAGCGATGGGTCCAAGATGGAAAGTTCATACTGGCTGTGAATCGTAATTTTTTGGCAAACTTAGCTAGAACTGGCTCTGGGTATGTGGTAATTATATTTGTTCAGTAACTTGATCACCTCCCCGGCTAATGGCGGTATAAAAATAGACCAACTTACCCCCTTCCGTTGGCCAACTCCGGCAATCCCCCATCCATGTGGGCCACCCATGAACCCGCCGAGTATTTGTCAGATACGATTCCATGATGCACTCCTTGCTGGCTCCTGTTTCCACACACGACAAGACATCCAAGTCTGTTCCAATTATACACAGCTCAAATATCAAATTAAGTGCCCCAACGCTTTGACAGTTTTAATGTATTTAGCACCATAAACACAGAACTAAAGGGGGAATACGAAGACACATGGAAAAAAACTCATAAAGAAGCAAATATGAATATTTGGATAAATATAATCGGGGGATATACTCGTCTAACCACAACAAAAGTGTGAAATCCGAGGCGGAAAGACCTACGCAATAACCCTGGAATTCATCTCCGTCGGGGGACAAAAGATGACACGGAAATTCCTTTTCTCTTTAGTGGGATGAAGAATGCCCAACTTTTACTTTCCACGGATGGGGAATAATTTTTCATAAATAGGCAAAAATGCGGTTGGGACTTCTCCCACCCACTCACCCCCTCAAAACTCCACTGGGATCGGGATACTCCGATGGGGTAGTGACTTCTCCAACAGCTGCTGGTAATTAATGTCTGGCCGCGTTCAATGCACTGGATAATCACGCGGCTGGGCCACAACTCTTTCCCCAAAATCTCGGAAAATAAATCTCCGACGAGGGTGGAACAGCATTATTCCTTCTTAGACTCAATATAAATGATAGTCTTGGGTCGCAGGACTGCGATTTGTTGGCGTTGGATGCGCCAGTTTGCCAAAGGATAACCCTGTCCTTCGCAGCCAAAACTTTAATTGACTTGAGTCAAAATATTAGAAGAAAGAATATAGCTTGTTTGTCCAGCTGGGTTAACTCGTTGAGGTTGATTGAGGGCTGCGAGAGGTTGATTAAGGAACAGGATTTCAAGGGAACTTAAAGGGAATAAATCATATAGAATTTTTTTGCAAATTAAAAAGTGTATGGGAGTTAACACAGGATTTTATATTTTAACTATATGTAGGCGCTAGTTAAATCATAATCCCTCGATGGCCCGTGGGGCACCACAACAATGAAATCCCATCCTGCCACAGATGCGTTAGCCATGTCGTTGTATCTGGTTTAACTAAGTTCTTTGTCAATTTTACGGCCCTGGTCCATCCATTCCATTGGGCATTATGTGTTGCTGTGGGCGGAGAAGGAGGGCAGAGCCGGCGTTCGAGGAGGCGGAACATTCTCTATTCGCACTAAAGCCGCGATACAATAAACCAACCGTCCCACCAGGAACGCATATTGAGCAATCAAAGCCAACTGTGCCCAGGCTATAGTTCCAGCTCCTGCACTGAAAATAATTCAGAATATATTGAATCGGAGCTGTATGTAATCGTCCTTTATAAACGAGGCTTCGAATTCGACGTGACCTATGAGATTAAGCAAAAAGCTTATAAAGAAGGCCTTTAAAAGTGAATGTTCCTATAAAATAATCCATGTATCAATCACTTTTTTTAAATTATTTCATAGTATTTTTTCCGGTGTATAGAGCTCTGGGTATCCCCTAGCACTTCCCTTTTGGCGAGACTCCTCTATTCTCCTTCTCTAATTGCATGTAGTGGGTTCGTTTGCATTGTCGCTTTTCCTGCGCTTCATCGGATGCGCCTGCCACCCACTCTGCCCCCATTTCCAGCGACCTTCCCCCTTCATCATTGTCGACTTCTTCTCTTGTTTCGCGCTTTTGAGTTGTTTTACATTTTTAATTGAATTTTCGCCATAGTTTGCATTCTTGTTCCGCACTTGGTGCCAACTATCCACCTCCTATTCCCCATTTCCTATTCTGGTTTAACGCTTTTTTTTATTAGAATTTACACTTATTCATTAGTTGCAACATGCAACAGCTGCTGTCGGCATATATAATAAAATTTTATTTCATTATTCGAGACAATTCATTAGCCAGTTAAAGGTTGGGAAAAAGTCAGAGCGCAGATGCAAAAAATTGTCGTTCCCAGCGATGGAGATTGTTTTAAAATTAAAAAAAAAATAAATATAGCTAGTCCAATATCTAATATAATAGATACCCAAAAATGTTCCTGTGTTCTATTCACATTTAAGAGACAAATAAACTCGCCCCACCTCCGTGGTAGGCACTTCCGCTTACATCCTTTGACAACCCCTAGGCCCAGATGTTGCACAATCATTTTGAGCCCCATACCTTGGGAGCCCACCTACTTAACATACAAACGAAAGATTCCCATTTTTCCCATCATAAAATTCCTGTTTTTGGCCCCGTCCGTCCCGTGGGGTCAAGAAATGTAAATGGGGAATGAGCCGCCCAAAGACGCTTCGCTTTTTTAACGGCCACTTGAAAATGAATTCCTACTTGGGTGCTTATGTTTTCGAAAATGTGTGGCTGTGGCCCATAAAAACATAAACAGAACATAACCAAAAATGTTGTACTCAAATGGCACAAATGAACATCCAGTTGATGTGCGGGAGTGCAGAAAAGAAGGGGCACATCTGCATATTATTAATGACCGGTAATTACCTAGGCGGAGTCTGAGGTGGCGGAGTCTCTGAGGAGGAGCAGCTCCTGAGAAATGGCGCACATCACCGACAAGGGGCGCCTTGTGCAATTTCCCGGCTAATGACTGGCCATCCCAGCCAGAACCAAGCCTCGAGAAGAAACCCAGGGATACCCAAGGATACCCAAAAGGAAATAGGCAACGAAAAACATATAAAAAATCTGGCTCCAAAAAAGTTTCCGCTTGCCGAGTGATTCATGCGTTTATAAACTGCTCACACTCGGTTCCGACTTCTCAGAATTTTCTCACCGAAACAACCAACAAAAAAATAGCTTGGAAAATAAATAAAAACTTCAACATATATAAATTAAAATAAACAAATTAAGAATAGTTCTTTGGCTGCAAGTTGCTGACGGTTTTATGGTACAATTAAAGTGCGTGTGCAGGCGGAAAATTGGAAATGGAAATTGGAATGTACATATATCCGTCTTCTGTTAGCTGATGAAAAATTCCTGCTCGGATAACCCAAGGGGCTGCCCAACAAAAACAAAAATCCCCGGCTCCAGGGCCCATCCACCAGCCCCCAGTCCACGGCAAGCAACCCGTTCCGGGAAAGTTGGCGGAAGCTCCGGCGCTCCGCATTTCCACGGTTAAAAATAATATTGATCTTCATTGGAACGAAGTGTTAATAAAATATTTTTCTTCTGCCTGCCCCCAACCACCTCTCACTCTATGAATCCGTTTTTAATAACATTTTCGTAATGCGTTCATAAAAAAGCAAGAAAATATATACAACGAAAGACGAAAATAATTCTTTCATTCAATTATCTTTGAAGGTTTTACGATGCCTTCATGTTGAAACTATGTCCCGCGTCGGGTGGTTGGAGGAGTGGATCGTAAAAAAATTTTAGTTTAAATATGCAAGATGATTATTAAATGAGCTAGGGTTGTCTGGCCCTAGCCAGAATCACTAGAATATACGTATGTAAAATTTTAGACATGATTTACAATTTACAAGACAAAGTATTGACAAGTTTATTTTACGATTTTTTTATGGTTGTAGAGGAAACATAAAAATAATTAAATGAGAATTTAAAAATGACATTATGCCATTAAAATATATGTAGAAATGAATTCAAAGCTCATAAGTACATAACAATTTCATTTTAAAAAGGTACTTAGCTTAAATTGGAAAGAAAATTATAAAGTAAATTATTCTTTTCGAATAAGTGGCTGATACACATCCGATTCATGAGCGGAGTACCTCAATAGATTTGTATGTCGATTCTCTATCAATCTGCATTTTTATATTTTCTGACCATCTTTCTGATAAAACTCGTTTTACAGAAACTACTTTGACAATTTGGAAATTACACGTGGTGTGAAAATATGAAAAGTCAAATAGACTTCAGGTTAAGATAATCTCTGAGATTCTTTAAAGAATCTGTCATAAAAGTGGGTAATCCAGAGCTATAAAGCCCCCATATCGCTTCTCATCTCACCTAAACAAGCCATAAACCAAATGACAAACGATACCACATAAATTTTCCAACTCCAATAGGGCCCCGCCCGACTTTTCAGGGAAACTTATCAAAACATTTAGGTGGAATAAACGCCTGACAATAAAAAACGCGACAAGATGAAGAGAGGAAAGCTCCAAATAAAAATACAGTCAGATAATCAAGCGGCACGATAAACAACGGCGATAAAAAATGAATGCGGAACAACTTTCTTAATGAGCTGCCAAAGGCGGTCAGTCCCTGGTCTCCATTCCTCTTTGGACACCTCTTGAATTCGAACTGGAATGAAAAACTAAATCAAATTTGAATAAGAAATGGTCCCAGGGCTGTGGAAAGCACTTTGATTGGATGACAACAACGCGGGGCAGTGTGATCAAGTGATTCCGGCCTTTGGCCATGTTCCTCTCCCCAAAAGTATATGTATTGGCTATATCTATTGGCTATATAGTTCCTAATCTTCGATGATCTGTAGGCGGCTGCTGTGCGGCTATAAAACGTTTACCCTCAGGTTTTCGAAGTCCAAACTGGGTCGATTGGATAAAGAAATCGTAATTAATTAAATTTATGCGACATGTTTACAGTTTTCTCATTGTCTGGCCCTGCACATATTAACATAATTTTCCATGGTCGCCCTGGGGACGAGACTCTTCGAATCAAAGTCAAATTTAGCGCCTATTTGTGGGCCATAAAACGAACCTAGTTTGCTTTGGTTTTAAATGCTAACAAGGATTTCAATGGGCTGCACTTTGGAGTGGGATTATCTGGACCAAACTGCTGGGATTCAAGTTTAAATTGATGTTTCAATTAAGTGAGAATGCCCTGGGGGCTGAGACCGATAATTAACTTCTCCGAGAGGTCAACTTCCTCTTAATTCTGTAAAGTAATTTGTCCGAAATCTGTTTCCTGTTGAGTGTATTCTTTCCTTCCGACTTACCTGAATCGTATCTATGTTTGGAATATATTAGATTTATAAGGCACACATTTTCTCTCAATTAATTCGCTTTTTCAGGTAGCCTGGAATTTCTTAAATTATTAAAATATTCAGCAAATTAAGGAGCGTAAATTCCTGACGAGAATTCCAAATCACGCACAAGTGTTTGTTTAGCCCACAAAAAATGGCAAAATACTTTTTTGCTACCCGCTTACGCCCAAAACATTTAAGTTTTCTCTCACAGCCATCAATTACTTTAAATTTGACAGAGTCGCCTCTATATTTCAATGAGCCAAAAAGCCCCAAGTCCGCGAATGCATCATTCACAAAGCGCTGGACGTATGGCTCTCTGCAGGTAGCCAACAAATTCCGGGCCCGAACCCAAATCTGAAAACCAGACCAACAAAAAGCCATTGGTCAGGCTACGGCCTGAATTATTAATTCCTTTCGGCCCGCTCGGACCTCTCGGACCGCTTGGTCTGCACTGCAGGTGATTTGGCTAACAAGACCGCTGTGAATACACCGATGGGTCATCGATGATGGAGCTAAGAGTGCTGGCCGAGAGGGGACAGCCAAGCCAAAGCGCTTTGGCCATAAATTCCCATCTAAAGGTGCCCGTCTTTCGATTAGAATGTCCATGATTTGTGGCACAAAATTCAGCTGCTAAGCATTCGATTTCTGATTTGTTTTCGCAAGGCTTTCAATTGCTCGTAATCGACAATTAAGATCTCGTTTGTGATCATAGGTCACGCCTCCGTCATCCGAGCACCAGATGACTGGGACTTTACTTACACATCTGGCGGGGATTGGAATTGCAGATCTCACCCTGCCTTCCGTCAAATCAAGTAATGTGACAAATGAACTGTCAAAATAATGCCACCGACGAAAGGGAATGATGACACATGTGTTGGTTGCTAAAGGAGTGCCTGGATGTGGATCTGGATCTGGGACTAACCAGGGTGTGGCCTGATCTCGTTTTGGTGGCCCAACTACCAAGTGCTGACAGCTGACTAAGCCGCAAAGAGAAGACAGTTTTATCTTGCTCTTTGACTGGTAATTTGTAAGCCCAACAAATGGGACAGCCAGATGTGGCCTAAGTAAAACAATCTAGAGTTTAATTTACTCAAAAGAAAAAACCAACTCACACCTCGTATTCCCTTCTTATCATCGAAGGTGCGATTAAGTTGATTAAACTTTTTGAGCGAGTTATAAAACACTTAATAGCTGGCTTCCTGGCCAAGTGAAAATCACTGGGCCCTCCAGATCGAAATCGCTTAATCGATATCCCAAGTACAAGCTCGTTAAGAGCACGAACCGAACAAAGATCAACTGGCGGAGCAAAACGGCCCGTCAAAACAACCTAAAGAACCGAGATGGAAATGGAGATGGAATGGAGATGGAGCTGCAGATTCGAGGTCGGACCTCCAGATGAAGCTGGACCCGAAGACGGAGTGAAAGACTAACGATGCTTGATGTTTATCGCGCCCTGGGCCGAGTCGGGAAGACAAGGTGCGGAGAGAAAGGGTTCATTATAACCTTTATGGCCCAAACCTTCGGCAGGCCAGGCAGCACGTACCAGGCCCTAGAAAGGGTCTACAGGGTCTTCCTCCCTGCGGCACCACTCCCCGCTGCGAGCTGTTATTTATCGTGTTTGTTGTTGTCGCTGCAAAGCGAGATTGCCTCGTTCTGATAATAATGCAAGACATCGGGCCGGGCCAAGAGCAATCAATTAAAAAGGCAGCCAGCCAAGCACCTTTCCCCCATCCCTCCAGAACGACACAAAAGTTCTCTGGAAGTGTTGGAATCCGTGAGGTAATGAAGCAATTCCTGCGAGAGCAGGCGATTTCGGGTCAAAGATTACCACTTTGTGTGCGTTTTCCTTATCGCCGCTTGTAGGGCAATTCCAGGTCCTGCGTCCTCAGTCTCTGATAAAGATTTCGATGAAAAGCAGTGATTTATGGTCAGGTGCAACATCGATGCTACGATGCGATGCACGTGTCGGTGCAAACATAAGAAATCAGTAAATATTCCAAAATTAAGAATAAAATATAAAAGAAAGGCTTTCTTCGGATACAAACGGAGCTTTTGTAGCCCCTTATAGCAATTTTTGTGATGGAAACCCTTGTAAAGATGCCCCTAAGCCACATGTTTTCCTTGGTTAATTTTTACCCGATCCGGAAGGCAAATATCTCAAACTATTTGTATTTCCATTGTCTATTGATTTACTTTCAAACTTACCAAAAACAATCCCCTTTCTAGTTATCCGGGAAATATAGTTTTCCCACGCATCCACTCTTAATTTACTTTTATCGTACACATTTGCTTATTTATAAAATCAAATTTGATTTCCTCAAAAGACAAAGTTCAGTCGCGTAATTATGCAAATTACCTTTGGCCTGCCCATCATAAACGCGTAGAGTTGACATTAATCATATAAACGGTTTTGGTTACATGTGAGAATCTCCACGAAAATTGTCTGAACGACGGTGACTGGCGCCAAATGACAGTTTTTTCTTGGCTTTGATTTATTGTCGCTGGCATGTGTATTTGTTTGTGGAAAATATTGTGGAAATGATTTATAATCCTTATCTTAGCAGGCTAATCGTGTACGGGTCATAAGATAGCCCCGGGAGATATCCAAGGAAGGGAACGCAGGTAGTTAGAGCACTTCCATATGCTGTTTAACCCGAAAGGAAACCTTTCAAAAGTATAAAAATAGTCAAGTAATGGCCAACTCCAGCCAACTTTCACGGCATACGCCCCAAAGGCTCGAACGTGGAGCATATTTCTCTCGTTCTCCCTCGCCTGTGATTATCAATTAAATGGGCGATCCACACAATTGCAAAGGGAGGGAGGAGAGTGGGAGCGTGGGGTGGATGTGTGTCAAAGTTCAGGCATTGGAAACGTGCGGGCCGCAAAAATCCACAGGCCACAAACTATAAGCTCGAGGGGAGAAAGGGAAAAGCTGAGGTTAGGACGGCACCCACACCATCCAGGCCCCACTCTCCCATCTCTCCTCCGACTCCCCCGATGTTGACAAGTACTCTGAGTTATGACCATGGCAAGCAAATAATTGCGAAATTACATTTCCCTTGTCTTCTTGCGCCGGTCAGTCGACTTGCATTGAAGTTTACACCAAACTACAAAAATCCAGAAAATAAACCTATAAGAAAGGTTTCAACAAAGAGATAATCTTCCAAAAAACTTCACAAAACCAGATAAATTTGTATTTATTCTTACTTTATTTATTGAAATTGGAGAAAACCCTTTGAAGTCATTAATTCCCTAAAGTTCTTGCAATATACATCAAAATGGTTAAGGCTTAAATGTCAAATAACTTATTCATCAAACACAAAAACTATCTCAAATAATCCAATTGAGTTTTTATGTTCTGGCCAACTTTTCTTGGCTTGGCAGTGTCCTGCCTTGGAATGACTTTTCGACCAGTTCGATATGAAAATGCCTACAAATTGTTACGGCCATTGTTGCCGAATGGACAGTCAACTAACCAGCCAACAATCAACTGCTGGGCGGGGGAGAAGTCAAAGGTAGCATTGGCATGGAGGCTGGCATGCTTTCAACATAAATTTCCATTAGATTGCAGCAAGTTGCATGTGGCATGAAAGTTTCGCCATAGCTCCAGCCATAGGAAATATCTTTCGCCAGCCGCAAATAATTCTCCACGTTTGCGTTCGCACTTTGACATCTGGCTCGGGTCGAAAATGTTGTTGGTGTTGTCGTTGGTGCGGGGGTGGTGAGGCAATTGGAGGTCTTTCAGGTCTTTCGGGGTCTGGCAAGCACTCACTGGCTGCCTGGCTCTGGGGGGATATTATAATATTTGTCTCTTTGTTCACATTAAAATGCAATTTATGCAGCGTCATTATTATCAAAGTTTGAGTTGTGCCTGAGATGGTGAGGCAAAGTGCGATATGTATATGTGGGGATAGGACCTGAGCCTGGACCTGCCCATGGACCTGGGCATGGTACTGTGTCTGTGCCTGGATTTGGGATCCTGTTCCTGCAAGTGCACTTCCAAAAATAAATCTAGGAATACGTTTAAATGAGGTTTAGGCTTTTTAAAGTTTAACCTCTTTCTCCAATATTGGTTTAAAATCATCAATTTTTATAATCATCTTCGAAATTTCTTGACTTTAAATTACTTTTTCAAGTGTAGTATAAAGTTTTTCAACTTTGTGCATTTTTATGCTGCAGTTATTCGACTTTATCGTGTGTATGCTGACTCCAAAGATTTTTGCATTTTATTTAATGCGCCTCCTGGCCAAGCGCATTTAAAGCCGCTCTCTCTCTGCCAGAGATTCATCCGAAAGATGTCGACGGGTGCGTGTATCTGTAAGATGCATTCCTTTGACGACGATCTCCAGCTGCTAACCGCAAAGCCGTGTTGTCCCGGGTCCGCTCCGAATTTGTTATATTTCTAGGCGGGTCCCCGACACTGATTGCCTCTCAGCGGGATGACAGCCCGAAAATTGAAAAATACTCAACACACATTCCCATATTTCTGGCCAAAGGAGAAAAAAGAAAACATGGAATATTTGAAAAGGGGCGTCGGGAGTTGTCAGCTCGACGAAAGTGTCACGCTGTCTTTATGAAAGGTCAGCTCTGGGAAATGGAAAATTGGTTTGTTTTCCACTCAGGTAGAGATAGAAATAACTGGAGGGCGAGGACATTCAGCTGGCAAGGTGATTAGGTCAAAACAAAATGTTTGTCTCTCCGCAGCGGGGAAATTGGATTAGTTAGGGTTTAATTGAGGTCAAACGGTGGGTTAAGTGGAAAATTGAGTACTCAAGGGTACCACTCAAAATGAATCGAGTTAGAAAACTAATAACGATTTCTATTTTTCGAGCTGGGCCAGCCGCAGCAACAATCAAAACTTTTTAATGCAACTCTGCAGGATGAAAATGCAAAAATTTCGAAGAGCTCGTAGAATGCAGAAGCCAGCAATTGTAGTTGATTAAGTCAAGGCGCTGCCTCTGCAATTTCCCAACACCACAAACAATAAATAGTGGCCAGTTGGCCAGTTGGCCACTGATGGGGGACGACGACGGGGCAGGCTAAGCGCCACAAAAGTTTAGCCAACAATAATTTCGAGTTAACTTTGACACTTGCAACTGGAACTGGGCTCTGGACCCAGAGACAAGGCAACCTGGGACGAGGGTCGACGGACGAGGGACGAGGAAACCCCCTGCCAGGAAGCTGGCTTACTGCAAATGCAGTTGTCATAATTTTGCATTTCCCCTTTCAGACTTTGGGCTGCCCACCAATTTGTCCGATTCCGACGGCCTGCTGTGACTTCTGCCAAAGTTGTGTGTTGGGGTCTTTTGTGTTTTTAGCAGGCGTTGGAGGAGGCCAAAAGCTGAGGTGGCCAGGAGGTGAAGAGAGCCGAGCTTATTGTTGGTTGACAGGATAGCATAGCCACTATTTTGCCACCGACAGCATCGCAGGTGTGGGTACCTGCAGGCAATCCACTAAAAGAAATCATACTGTGAAATAAATCAAAACATTTAAATGAAAAAAATCAGCCAGTCTATTAAAAAAGAATGTGTAACTGCAATATCGATCTCTACTTTTTATGGGATCTCAAAACCCGTAGTTGCAGGCACCTGCAGATGCTGGCCAAGACTTGAGCTCATTACGTGTCGGCTTATGTAGTCTCAATAAAAGTGGGTCAAATCATAGCGTGACTGGCAGCCACTAAATGGCCAAACAGCCAAATGGGAACGAGAGCCGAGGAGCGGGCAGCGGGTAACAAGGAGTGCAGAGATGGACCGCGACCCCCAGTGGTGACATAAATCCTGTCGCTGCAGTTGAAAAACAATTTTCCACGGGTATGCTAAACATCTTCCCCAGAGTAAAAGGGGGCAGGACTGGGGACACATTTAAGCTGACAAACGATGGCCCAGGCATCTGTCCAGTTTCAGATTCAGATCCTGATTCAGATCCAGATCCAGAATCAGATTCGTTTTCAGAGGCACCAGCAATGCCCTCGACGATGAGGATGATGATGATGATGACGATGAGCCCCAAGCACCAACTGCAGTTTTATCTCTGTTTGCCAAGGGGCGTGACATGTCACTGAGCAAACATCCTTTTAACACCAAGAAAAATTCTTATAAGGATTAAAAGAACAAATAAACAAGTCTATAAAATCAATCTTTGAAATCCAAATATATATTGTCCATAATAATGCTTCATTTTCCTAAACAATCATATAAAGATTGACTTTTTAGTCTTTTATATATATTTTTAAGTGCTTTTTATGTATATCCATCGAGTATATAAAAAAAATTCACAAAAAAAGTGACAAAGCATTTTTCAGCAGACAACAATTATTTTTTTGCTGGTCCAACTAAAGGGTACATTTAACTCATTAGCGAATTTTAAATGAGAAGTATAATAAACAAGAAGTGTTTTAAATACCAGTTAAAATAAAGGAGATCAAAAATGTAATGAAAATGTTTGAAAGAACATTCTATCATCAATAAGTTGAATGAAACTTAAATACATTATAATATTTGATCTCATTAATCCAATATGTGGTAAAAATTAATACAAACTATTAGAAAGCTTTTTAGGTATCCTAAAGTCGACTTCTTCGATTGTAACGTAGTCTCTGATTTTATTTTTTTTTTGCCCATGTTCCGCTATAGCTTGAGGTTCCTGGCGTGGAGCAACTGCGACATGTTGCTGTTGCTGATGCAGCAGCATCAGGCGGAAAGGAGAACCTGCAACAGCAGCTACGGCAGCAAAATGCAAACAAGTATGTCAAAAATCTGCATGTCTGCCACCACTTGCTGCCTGTTGCCTGCCCCACCGCCATCCCACCGACAAGACAGCAACAGCAACACGAAATCGCCTTTTTAATTTATTGCACAAGTGCTTTAAAAGCCACAGCAGCTTCAGCATCATCAGCAAAGCAACCGAAACGGCAACAGCAACAAGAAAAGGCGACAACCCACGGCTCCTCCCACTCCCGGAGTGGACTCCATTTCGATGCCGCTGGCCTTAAGCAGCAGGAGGCAAAAAAAAATATGACTTGCCTGGTTATTAAATTACAACAACAGGCTGCGACTCACACTGAGAAAGACACAAAAATTATTCAAGAGAAAAATTAAGACGAAGTCGAAGCTAAAGTTCGGAGTCCCGACCGAGAGGAGGAGGAGGCGGACCAAGATTTCATGTCTTCTCATTTCCACTGAAATTATTTGCATAAGTAACGCGATACGCGCGGCAAACAAGCAGCCTCTAAATACCCGAAGACACACCCAGAGACCGGATGAGATGCAACAACCACAACCAGGCCCACAAGATCGTTGGCCAAAATGCCAAGGAGGTAATGCGTCATGCACGCAGCTTAGTTTCTGACAAGGAGGATTTAAAGAGGGAGGAGGATCCCGAAAAAGGAGGTAGAGCTGGGGCCACGCAATCCTCTGACTTGACCTCTTGTGAGGTCCTTACCCTCAGGTGATCAAAAATCAAAGCCTCAAAACAAAGCAATCAGATTAAGTCTTTGCAAAAGCCATATCTCAATAAGGTAATTTCATTGAATATAATTTAATACACATAATTATATTCAAAATGCAGAAACATAAATTAAAAGCGTGTTAAATCATTTGGATAGATTTTAAGCTTAGTTTCCTAAGTATTTGTTAGTTTTAGTGGAATGTATGGATTAATAAAAAAAGCTTAAAACTAATCCTGGATAATAAAATATATATAATTAAAAGAGTGTAGTTTCTCATTAGCAAAAAGACAATACTAAAATATAATAAACAATTAGAATATAATACTATAATCCCTATGATTTATTATAACTCAATTCATTTCGGGATTATATTTTTGAAATCCCAGAAATTGTACGATAGAAGTTTCTGTAGAACTTCTGTATTTAATATTGTGGCATAGGCTCTTGAAGTTTGCAACTACAAGTGCATGCAACTGAATCGCATAAATTGAGTTGAATAAACTGAAAACGAACTCATTGGGTCAGTGGCATCAACGCGAATTTATTGCCTCCACCCTTGCCACCCCCCACCTCGTTGCCTAGACTCCATTCAACGCTTTTCAATGTTGCCGGATAAATACGGAACGGAATCGTTTTCCTGCATTTAAGAGTCTTTTGGCGTTGCAGCTGCTGCTGCTGCTTGCAGTTGTTGGCTCTTTGCAACAATTTGCTCTAGATTTTAATCGGCTGCGGAAATGTCTCTGGCGACTTATCATAATTAAAAATCACCAAGTTCACCCACCCAAAAACCTTTTCGCCTCCGCCGGACAGTGGATAGTGGACAGTGTCACGAGCTGGAAAATCTATGCGCATAATTTCTGCCTACCCCATATACTCGTCAGCATATATAGTTCGAGTTGGCCAAGAGGATTCTGGCCCAAACTGACAGCCAACTGACAGAAATTGATTAAAAAAGAGGGAGAAGTAAAAAAGGAGGAGTTGTTGCAAGGCGTTCTCCAGTAGGCAGCAGACGACGAACGGAATACGAAATTGAAGAGTTGCCGCACATAGATTTCCCCATTTTCCCGCTTTCTGTGTGGGACTTTTCTCAATGCAAATGAAGCAGCAACGTGGGTAGCACAGCAACACAAACGGCACTCCGAATCCCAAAAAGATCTAGAAAACTAAAACATTTGCATGACCAAATATAAGGATTACATTTATGCCCGCCTTGACTTTGATTTGATTTAAGTTCAGTACGAGTCGTGTGTAGCACACTACAAGAAAAACTTGAGCAATATGTTAATAAAGGACTACTCTTCCTGGTGGGACGATTCTTCCCAATCTTATTTAAATAATAGAGATTCTATTCATGAGAACAATTACATGCAAAGGAATAAAGCAGTTTTAATTTGATTGTAAGACCTTTTTTTTATCGAAATTTTATCGCCAAGTGTGAAAGTATGTCGCAGTACAAAATCACCTTGACCCCCCATTCGATGAGGCCCCTTGAACCACCTGCCCTGATGGCCCCCACTCTATTGTGACAGAAACTCAGAATCCAATCGCAGCCAAGTGTTGAGTGTTGTCAAGTAATTTGCATGCAAATGCCAACGCGTTGCACCTGCAACATGAACATGGGCATTAGCATAAGACCATTCAGGAGCCGATGGTGCCGATGGAGACCGATAGAATGGATGTGGATTGGGCATTTGAGAGTCATGGAATCGAAGGCTTCTTCCACATAGCAAATGCTAATCAATAGGCCGCACGAGTGCCAATGATTATTTTGCCATAAAATTCAGTTAGCTCTCGTGATTTCTGGGATTGCAAATTTCGAAATTTCAATAGCATTTTGGGGTGGTCCTCGGATCCTGCCTGACCCGGTTGGTGTTCCTCGGTACTCCTCGAACCGTCGCACCCTCTGGTTTGGTTTGGGCCAAGTTTGCATTCGAAATTAGTTTACCATGTTTGGCAGTTTGTGTGCTTCTGCGCTTCTCAAAATGGGTGGCCTGGCCGAAGCTAATGCTAAATAAGCCACAGCCACGCCCCGTCACAGTCGCCCCCTTTCTGAAGCAGCTGCATCGGAAAGGAAACTTAAGGAGTCGAGGCCAGAAAAAAATATACTTTGCAAACCATAAAGGAAAACTACTAGAAGACTTCTCCGCACAATATCTTTCTTTCGTTTTTTTTGTTAAAGCTAGTTATTTTTTCGTTTTTCTATATATTTTATTTCCTGTTGGCAGTGCAGCAAATTTTTACAGTTCCTTCTCTATATACTGTCTTCGTTCCTGGTCCTCCGATTCCCTTTTTATCCTAGGTTTTTTTTTTAATATGTTCAACAAACTTGGGCAAATTTTATTCCCCCTTAGACAATTTTCCGCACTGCCATAAAGACTCAAAAGTTTGTGCAATGTGCGCGGTTTATTTCCGCTGCAAAATACCTTGGATTTGCTGCTGTCGTGTTGCAAATGGTATGAGGATTGCACCGGAGGATGGGATGGATGGGATGGATCCAGGGGGTGGTTGATAGAAGGAAGTGGCTGGCTGGTCGTGTGGACCGCATCTGTTGACGTCTGATGTTGTCGGCTGCTTTTGTCAACACTTTCCCCGTTGATGGCTGACAGTTGTATATAGAATTCTGGCTTAGATACAGTGCGATTCATGGCCATAAGGTTCTCAAGTGACGCAGAGAAATTAAAACTTAATCACCCTTCAAATCAATCACAAAGCTTGTTATTTTTCCCAACAAAATCTTAACATTCCTTGTCCCCTTAAAAATGTAATAGTTGCCTTCTCTGTACCTCACCTTACCATAAATATATAAGTTTACCTAGTTAGTTTTTGTGCTTAAGCCAGGATAAAGGACCTGCTGGAATATTTTTTTCCACTTACTTTCTCTGCTCCCTGCTCCGAGCTCCGAGCTCCGTCCTAATGCCGTAGAGATGTGAAGTCAAAGATGTTTTCAAGTTACTCAGTTGACAAATAAGGTGCTTTGGATGCAAGCTGGTTATGATTTAAATATAATTCTTTATTGTTGCAGATTATCTACTTGGTTACAAGCCAAGGGGAAATAAGTTGCCCTATCTGGCATGTATAGAATTAAAAAAAAAACCTAATCTAACCTTCATTTTTTAATTGCTAAGTACCGATAAACAATTATTGCCGCAGGACACATAATAAATGCATGGGAAATTAAAGAAATTCATATTTTATTAGGCATGTAATCGCTGGTAACCTGTTGCAAAAAATACCTCACTTTTTATACACATTACTGCAGTTGAAACACAAACCCTACTCGCTTTCTGAATATTATATTTTATTTAACTGTTTAATCTAATCTAACATCAGACTATTAAAAAGAAAAGATTTTTTCATGTGAGAGATTTCATAAATATTTGATTGGTGAAAATTGGTTTATTTCAACAGAATATTAAATAATCGTTTCTAGTTTGTCTATATGAGATGATCTTTTGTGTATTCCTTTTTTATTTAAATATGTGTAAATTCATTCCGTAAACAAGTTTCTGACTTTTTCCCAGAACCATTAATCAATGTCGCATGCACATTTCTTTTAATTTCGATTGTTAAAAATTCTTTAACCCACCGTTTCCCCTTTATTATTGTCACCCTTATCCTTTTTCGACTTTCCCCGAAAGTGAACATTCATTAATTGACAATTTTCGAGTTGCAAAAGAAAGCTCTTTGCAGAAATCCAGGCTCTTTAGCTAAATCAAATGTTAAGGGGTTCCTCCAGTCTCACTCATTTATCAAATCAAACAAATGAAAAGTTACCCCGCTCCGGCCTTGTATCTGATAATAATAATCAACATTAATCAGTTGGCTTAAAGAGGCCCAGCCCCGGAGATTATCGGTAAATGAATTGCGTCTAGGCTGCTGTCTCGGCAAGATTGGGGATTGGGATCTCTGTCAACGGGAGCTGCAGCAGCATCATCATCAGACTTGATTATGGACAGCGATTTTTCGGGCCTTTGCTGGGTCTGTTTACCTTTTTTGGATAGCGGCCTAATTGATTACGCCCAGAACCCCCGGCTTCCCTAAACCGAATCGGGGCTACATCATGGGGGCTACCCCTTTTTCGAGTCTGCTGATGGTTCCGATAAACTTCTTTTTCCTCCTCCTCCAGAGAAAAGGGCTCTGGTCTCTCGGTCCCCAGTGATTGTATCTACTGAGATTTTTATCGTTGGCTGGCTTTTGATGTTTCCAGCCAGACTGTTTTATTTTATATATACTCCATATTCCATATTTTTCATATTTACATTTTAATATGGAAAAAATTCAATGCATATTTCCATTTGTTTAGGGAATTAGTTTTTCCGCCCAAGCCCAGAGTCTTGTCTGGATTCTCTTTCAAGATTATAATCGAAGTCTATTTTTGAGACAAAGGGAAGGAGTTTGGGTTTTTGTTTTCGGCCGGGGTGGAAATTGTCAACTCAATTGGTTTTTCAATTCGGCTTCGTTTTTTCGGTTTTGTTTATTTAGCCAGCACCCGTAGCTCTGTTGCAATTTAACCAATCGTCTGATCCGAGCTGAACTGCCACTACCCGACTAATTCCTATAAACGGTTCCACTCATCCACGGCTTGACCCACAATGCGGCCCAAAACAAACACATAAATCACCAGCAGGACAAAGAAAAGGAAATAAAACCAGAAAAGAACCCAGAACTCAAGCCAAAATTTAATAGCAATCTGGGATACAAAATCCTCCACTGTCCTGTATCCTTAGTCCTTAGTGCTAGGTCCTGTGTGTGTGGCCTTTGGCCAATTTTCTTATTAAAAACAACAGAGAGTCGAAAAATGTTTACCAAACACAATTCCGGCAAATCCTCGGAGTTTCCTCCTCCGTTCCAGCATGTCCCAAAAACTGTAAATAGAGCGCGGCGGGCAGTGAAAGTGCGGACGGACAGCAAGGACAGTAAGGACACCAATCCCTGGCACCACATGCCGAGAGCCTCTAACTCTAACACAAAAATCCGGCTGAAAACGAAACGAGAAAAACGAGAGCTAAGCCATTAAAACAAGCCTCGGAGTGGCAGAAGAGAAATGGCAAAGGGAACAGTTTTTACTCCTCCTTTTTTTTGATTATATTTTTTACATCCTGTAACAAGATAAGGTATATGTGATCTGTGTACAGGACACATTAGAAATAGGCTTAAAAAATATAAATAAAAGAATGCTTTGATAATTATTTCTACAATGATAATTTCCTTTTATTCGAAATTTTGGAAAAAAGTTTTTCTAGTTTTCTCTATTCTATTCATCACTTTCACTTTGAACAGGACTCATTCAGGGACATATAAATATTTGGACAAGGATTGATTAGTGACCAAATTGCTCTCCGCCTTTAATCGAAGCTTTAAGACCCGACTTCGCCGTCCTTCCCAAACAACAACTAACAGAACAAACATCAATCAAGACCAGAGTTCGGTATCCTCTTTTTATTCGAGGATCCTTGTATTTTTGTCAACTTCAACTGGAAGTTGGAAAGTGTGGGAGGACATCGTCTTGAGCATTCGCATTTCTTTGGCATCTGCACACAACCCACATCCTCCACTTGCCACTTACCTCATGGCTCCCACATGATTTACTACAACATTTCCTGTGGCCGCTTTTCATTCCCCGCCATCCAGCACTGCCACACTCCCTTCTATCCACTGGTAGCTGCCATGTTTGACTTGATTTCGTCTAAATTGAGTTCAGTATCAACAGAAAATACTTCCGTTTCCTATGCTCTTGCCTTGGCTGCGTTGTGTACCTTTGCTTAAATTTAGCACTTCCAAAAAAATCAATTTTTTAAGGGAATAATTGTATCTTCATTTTAGGGATCTAGTCACCCTCTCTAATCTTGGATATTAACAAAACTTACAATTCAAAGATTTAATATTTTGTATGAATACTTTTTGGCAGTGCAGAAGACGGGCAGGTACAAAAAATGAACTTTTCCTAGTAGTTTTCGGTGTCGTTGTATGTTTACCTTGGCAGCAACTCGTCTTCGTCTGTGTCCTGAATTCTGGCTCCGGGGTCCTGTATCCTGGCACCTTGCCCCACCACTCGTTCCTCATCGTCGAGGTGTTTGCCTTATTTTGAATGCTTTTTATGTTCAATTTGTTTCAATTTAATGTTGTTCTTGCCAGCCAGCTTGCCAGGGATCAGGCTCGGTGTGCCAGTGGCAGTGCCAGGATACCTTCTACTTTACATGAATTTCAAATGTATGTGCGTGTGGGTGTGGGTGTGTGTGTGCACCTTGTATGATAAATGGCATTAAAGGATTTGCGTGAATAACTCAGTTAGGACTTACATTTTTCTATCTGCCAAATAGTTGCCAAGACCCTGCTACCCAAACAAATGTGCAATCGTATACAAAAAGGATTCCTGAAACTTTTCAAATAGATTACCTATTTGAAGAACTATGAATATATTTTTCGAAATTTATTTCCTAAACGAATGTTTAAAGAGGACTTTCGAACACCACATTCAAAAATGTAAAAGGTTTTATATACAATTTCATCAATACGAGTAGTCCACAAGTATTCCGCTCGCCCCTTGTTTGGGCCTTGTTAGCAATCGTTACCTGCTGTCTTCCAATTAAAACCAATTCAAAATTGTTTGGTTATTTTATTTATTTGTGTGTTTTCCAATTCCGTGGAATGGCGGCGCCAATAGACTTAATGGGCCAACTCTCTTACTCATAACCATTTCACTTGTTAGCCATCGAAATGTAATATATAAATTGGAAACTCAATGAGACTTTTCTCATACTGGGTCCGATATTGGTTTTCTGACCAAGAGCAAAATTTATGCGTCTGTTTCGAATGAAACATTAAAATTCCATTAGCGGAAGCGAGCCACATAAATTTCAGGCCCGACTCCCTCAAAAAAACAGCGGGGGTATTGAGTTTCCCCGATTTTTGGGAGGCGCTTATCGACAAATGACCAGAAATTATGCATTTTGTTTAGCTTTAATTGCAACTGAGTGTATTTATTTAGTTCTCCAACAACAGGAGCAGTTGAGAGGGCAGACCAGAGACGATAATCAAAAATAATTTATAGAAAATAAATATATCCACACCACGGCCCGCCCTCGACGATAGGAAACTTGAACTTCCATTTTCCTCGCAGATCGTTTTTAATACCGCGTACTTGGGTCTTGATGGGCTGTTGGATGTATTTGTTACACATGGAATCTCTTTCAATTCAAAGACTTATAGAAAAATCTTGTATTGCTTGGAAAATGTTACAATTATTTTGTAATGTAACAGGGTACTTTAAAGCCGATTGCATCCGCTTAGTTTTCCCATTATTATTCGAGACTTTGGCTGGCTTTTCCTCCACCAATTTTCCTCGCATTGCCCCATTGTTGTTGTTTATTTAAGTTGTCATTAGAATGGTGCAAGGCAGCGGCAGCTCCGGCAATCCGTGGCAGTTTGGTCGTATAAACTTTTTAAATTATCACCGAAGCGCAGTCGGGAAGCCAGCTCGAGTGCGGGTGGTAGGGTTGGCTGTGGGAAGGGGTCGACAAGGGGGTTTTGAGGCGCGGCTGCCACTTGAGGCAGACATCAATGTACATGGAAATCGCATGGCCATGTGAAATGGAAATGGAGGTGCCCCCGCAGCCAAAACGGTTCGGTAGCCCCATCCCGAGGCTTCCCGGGAAATGTACATCGGAAAGTACATCGCCATTGATGAGGTGGAGAGCTGGCGGAGTTGCAGAGTGGGTTGGGGTCAGAGCAGAGGAGTCTTTCGAAATGAAATCCCGGGTCTTGTCAGACTGTGGGGCTTGTCAGACGATGGCGCCCAAACAGAAGCCGGAAATGCAAGACAATATTCTGTATTTTTTTTGCCCATCCTCTCGATGGATTGTTTACAATCCAGAGAAAATGCAGAATTGAACATATTCAGAGATCGGAAGCGATCCTTAGAAGATATTACCACTAATGGTTTTAAATGAAGTTGTCATCTTGTCGGAAAATGAAACTTAAAATGGTTTAACTAGAGATTGAGTAAAGTTATCATACCTTTCCACAATTGAAGCCTTAAATTAATCCAATTCAGCATAGAAGTAAAGATGTATTTGTAATGATTGACCAAGTTAATACACAACCAGGTAAACGTCTTCACCTGTCAGGACGCTACGCCTTGGCACAACACGCCACATTATCAACTAATAACTATAAACAAACTATGCACTTGAACAAACTGTTTGCGTTTTGGGTTTCCCAGTGGCCTGTTGTTCCGGGAATTTACGATATATTAGCAACAATATAGCAAAAGGACAAGTCACACGACAACAGCAACAGGCAGCAGCAGCAGCAGCAGAAAGTTTAAAGCCGCTTAAGGCTATAACCAGAAATGCCATGGCAAACGGAGCAGGTCAAGTCGCACAAACACAAGGATTACCACGGGCCAACTAGTGTTGATATTGTTGTTGCTATCCCTGTGTGTGCTATACGGGATGGCAGGTGCTAAGGATAAAGGAAGTTGATGCTGGTAACACAATGGCAAAAACGCCAAGGCAAAAGCAAAAGGCGATTCTGTCAAAATATTTACGATATGTCGTCTCTGTGGCAATGGCTTTCAAAGTGTAGGGACACCCACCCACATCCACACAGTCTCTCACGCAGAGCACATACACAATGGCCAAAAGCAAGGACGCAGGACATGTGTAGCACATGCTATTTGCGGAATACACATTTCCCAGGATATATATTTCCAGCTCATCTATTCTGCCAAGGACACCCACAGAGTGCGAGGGCGGGCAACAGGAAGAAGGCGAAAAATTGATCCATCTTCCCGTTTTCAGGCCTACGTACTTGGTGGAAATTCTTTTCAGTCTTCCCTACCTTCGTCGGGAACCTCTTCGCACTTGAACCCAAAACATTGTCATGTAAAATTAAAATTTATGGCTAATTTGTGTGCGTGAACGTAACTTTGTTACCCGGACCTTTTCTTGGGTATCCTCTTGGCAAGTAGAAAAGCCGTAAATTTCCTTCATTTGCCTGGACGATTTTCACCCGAAAAGTGTGGGAGCGACTTCGAGAGGCCAGGGCGTGACTTGAGCCAGAACAAGATCCCTTTAGGGAGTCGAGCAGGCTATAAAACCCTAACCATAAAATCGAATAAAAACAAATTGGTAATTTCTGGAATTGTTTTTGGCATATATATATATATATTTATGTGTGTGTATAAATTTGTATATCATGTTTTAATCTCTCGTTTAAACGGCAAAATGTCCAAAATGCTAAACATACAACATGTAGTTTATCGTATATGCTTCATAAATATTTTCGTTAAAACTTATATATAGTATACATTTAAGTGTGTATAACTACTGCTATTGATAAATATCACTATATTTGATTTCGGCTTTCGGCTTTCGGTTTTCAACTAGTTGCGATGGATTGAGAAAATCTGTGCAAATGATTCTATTTTATTTATGCGGTAAGAGTCAAGTGTTTTGCGTAGAATAGGCTTAAAGTTAAATACTTAATGGGGTTAATTATGGTGTAAACTATATGTACAGGCGATGGGCCGGGTCGGGGCCGGGCTAAACATTCGATTTGGCAAATATCGTTATAACAAAGTAGAGTAGCTACAGGACTTTAATATAACTAAGGAAGAGCTGAGCCCTCCATGGATGAACTCGATGATAATTGTATGTCCTAGACATAGCGTGTGATTTGTGAATAGAACTCTGATAGACAGCACTGCAGCTGGGCAAAGGTCGGCCTCTCGCCAGGTAAAAGGGCCCAACAATAGGCCATAATCGTAAACCTTTAATGAGAAGATGGGAAAATCGTTGAATTAGTACCAACATCCGATTGGGATCTCGATTGGGATGGCTTTCCAATACTCACAGCTCATCGGGGCAGTTGAAGGGCTGGGCCAGGCGGTAGCCATCCTTCAGGTAGTGCTCCATTTCGAAGGGATCCACCTCGGCGTAGGGCTGCTTGGCGGAGGTGCAGAGCTCCCACATCAGCACTCCGAAGGCCCACGAGTCGCTGGCCTCGGAGAACTGTTTGTGCTGGAGTGCCTCCAGGGACATCCACTTCACGGGCCTGTTCTCGCTGTCGCCCAGGCAGTTGTAGTCCGAGGGAAAGAGGTCCCGGGACAGAGAGCTATCGGAGAGCTTTACACGAAGTTGATCATCAATGCTAATAAAGGAAATATTAAGTTTTCGATTAGATACATTTTAAATAAATATTTATGTTTGATAAAAAAAGACTTCTTGAGGTCAACAGAAGAATTCTAATAATATCGGAAATGTAAACATTTCCATTGGAATTTAATAAAAATCAGAAATGTTGGGAAATCAAACGGATTTCCAAATACAAAAAAATGATTAAATGTTGAAATATTTCTTCCGCTCTAAATAAATCAAGGTTGAAACAGTTTTTATTGAATATTTTTGTTGATTTAAAGCAAAAGAAATAGAAATTCTACTTACACACAGTTCCTGGTTGCTATATCCTTGTGGACCACTCCATGGCTGTGCAGGTGGTCCAGCGCCATGGAGAGCTGAGAGGCCATCATCACAATCTGGATGGTGGTCACCGTGCGGGCACAGGCAGGATCCAGCAGGAAGAGCTTAAGATTGCGAGTATTATTCAAAGCGGGGTACAGGACGAACGGAGTGGTGTGGTCTTCAATGGAGACACCCAGCACGGAAAGAATGCCGGGATGGGAAGCGCCATACAGAAGCATTCCCTCCTGGAGTAGGAGGAGCACCTGCATCTGGCTGGCGTGTTGGGCCACGGTTTTCACCAACACGTCCTGGTTGTCGTTGTAGGTTCCTCGATAGACGCGCCCAAAAGTGCCCTCCTGGAGCAGGCTGGACAGACGCACCCGGCACCGTTCCACAGTTAGCTCTGAGATCCGACGATGCAGTTCTTCCGGGTGCTGCTGCTCCACAGAAACCGGCACCTTTCGCGGCAGGGGGGAGCCGTGTATGGGGGCTATGATTGAGGGCGTCATGTAAGCCGCCGAGCCCATCGAAGACTGGCAAGGTGGTTGCGTGTTCAGCCTCTGGAAGCTCGAGGTCCGCATCGGCTGTCCGCCATGGTGGTGCTGCCTCTTGTTGGCCGCTCCCCGCACGCAGTAGGCGATCATCAGGAGCAGGCACACCGATCCCATAGCCACCGACACTCCCACAACCAGAGTAATTAGTCCTGTGGGCGGCATCATCACAGTCTCCAGCAACTGGGGATCGTCCACGTGCTCCGAGGGGTCCGAGTCGCCATCGCCATCGCTCACCAGGCAGATCTTCTTGCGACGAAACACCAAGTGGGTCACATTGTTGAGGGAGCGATTCAACACCACCTCCAGGCTGACCGTCACGTCCACCTCCGCTGCCTTCAAGCCACTGCACTTGAGGGCAATGGACCAGGTCTGGATGCTGGTGGGGATCTCCCCGCTGTGCGAGACATTGATCGCCGGGCGAGGCAACACCTCCTGGTCGGAGCTGACCACGTTGATGCTGTAGGGCAATCCCCGACCCGCCAGCGACTGCCACGTGAAGCTGATGTCCCGGACATTGGCCGGCACCGGAACAATAAAGTTCAACGCGTAGTTGTTGATGTGTCCCTCCCGGACGTAGTACACCTCAGCAGAGACACCTGGAAAAGAAAGAGGATTGAATATTACTTCAAATTCCTTTAAAGAGTACGTAGGATCCATTTGGAAATTCGATTACTTCTCCCAACAAGCTCCTCCACCTGTGCTAGTTGATAAAACAAATGCACTCCCAGCAATGAGTTCTTTCTGGGGATTTATTTTCGAGGCTTGTTTTTGTTTGCTCAACCCGATCCCCCGACACAGACGGTCGCTGGTAATATTTTTATATAAATAAACATGAGCGGAGCGCTCGAGTTTAGGGATTCCTTGGAAACTATTTTCGAGTATCTGTATCTCTGTATCTGCATCTGTTGCTCGGGAACTGGATTTAGGGAGAATAAGAACGATTCGAGGTTGGCAAAACAAAACAACAACAAGAACAAGGTAAAGACAAACAAAATACGAGCAGTGTCCGAGATTTGTTCCCTGACTGCCTGGCTGGCTGATTGCGGTTTGACCCAAACCGATTCGAGTTAATGAAGCATCTTCGGCTGTGTTTTTATTTATTTTTTTTTTTTGTTTCCTCCTCAACCCAGATGTCTGGGCCCGATTGCCAACTCATTTGCTTTGTTATGACGTCTTATGCTAATGATAATGACGCAAGCAGGTAGATTCTTTGGCCGCTTCCTTGATGCATTGCTTCCTAACTGGACCACACACAAGTCCATTCCGTCCCAATTTTCGACTTTCATTTCCTAATAGAGAGTCCAGAGCATTCAACTCTTCGTACTGACGATCTTTGGCAAGCTCTAGGCCAGGAAATAATTTAGGAAAATCGCTGGCCCACCCCAGACTTGGAGCACTTCCTTTGACAACTGGCAATAACAATAAAAATCAGCGAGCCTGTAGGTAGACGGAGCCCCAGACAGCGCCCTAGACATGCGAGTCTAGATATAGACGAAGACGGAGGCGACTCTGGGTGGCGCATAAATTGTGTCAGGCATTGGGTTTTCCACTCGAAAAGTTGCTTTGGCAATAGTTTATCCCTCTCATAATACGTTTCCAATGAATGTTTCTTCGTTTTCCACAGTGTAGCGTAGCAAGACTCCCCAGTGGGCGCTTCTGACTTCCTCTCGAGTGTGCAACATGTTGCCATTGCTGTGGCTGCCACCGCGTTGTTGCTGCGGCGCACGATAAATTCCTCGGCATCGGTTTAAAAATAGAGCCCATGTCTTAATCAAATGCAACGCGCCCTCTAATGCAATTTCTCCTCAGGCAGGCAGCTCTACTCTCGAGACTCGAGACTCCTCGTCGGGCACGCTTCCATTGACCCTTTTCCCGGAGGAGCTGAGGAGCTGATGGCCAAGAGGCCTCGAGTTCACAGGTTCATGTGAAAGTTGCCGCTTTATTGCATTTTGGGGAAGAGATATACAAAATGTATAGAGAGAAAAATAAGGAAGTTATTTTTCAATAAAGGATTTTTTCTTTCTTAGTTGGAGTCTGATTTTTCTCTCTGTTTAGCTTTCAGGATGAAATGGTTAAGGGAGCGCTTCTTGAAGTGGCTTCGCTACCGTCTACCGTCTACCGTCTCCACCGTCATGTCACGAGCAAATGTCACTCTTGCCTGTGCCTGACGCGGGACACCACTTGAACTTTTTTAACCTCTTTGTGCGAGCTCGTACTCGTATTATTCTCCATGTTCATAACTGGCTGCATCCTGCATGCTGCCTCCTGCATGTTGCAAGGAACTTCTCTGGGCACTGGGCGTGCCTGCGATGGGAAAGACATGGTACTGTGGCGGTTGGAGCGTCGGTGGCGTCGCAAGTCCCCATATCGTATGTCGAATTTTTCGGAGCGTGCAGTCATGACGCTGTCGCTGTCGTTGCGAGTATTTTTTTGTTGCAACTTTTTTAATAGCTTGCTACTGCTAAGAGTCAGAGTCGTGACCATTGTTGCATCGAGAGGATGCAAGGAGACCAGGAGAGGAAACCAGATAGAACCGCCGAAACAACTGAACTGGAGACAAAACTCGGTTCGGTTCGGTTCGGTTTCCATTTTCATGTAATTAGCGTTGCAATTCGTGAAGTGCTTTCCGCTGTGCCGATTTCCTATGCTGATTTTTCGTTCGTTGGGGTCATGCTCTGGGGGTCAGCGGACTAGCGGCAACCATCTCATAACTTTTTATTTTATTTCAACAAGGGAGGGGCTTCGAGCCTTTTGTTCCAAAAGTTTGTAAATTTTATTCCTTTGTTTATTTTGAGGAAAATAAATTGGTAGGCTTTTGGAGATGGATCACTGATGTGTATTAATGAACACCCCGAATGACGGGTAATTTATGGAAGCAACACCTTCGATTTGCTGTCCAATTTCATCATCAACTTGGATGCTTCGCTTGCCATTATCTCGCCTGACAAATATCCTTGGATCAGCTTAGGCAAACAATCTCGTACGTGGGGCAGATGGACAGGACAACCCAAAGACAACCCTCTGATGGGGTGTGTCTTGGTCTTAGTCTCGGTCTCAGTCTCAGTCTCGTTCCTGCTCCAGGACTTGCCTCCCTGGCAACTTGCAATGGATGATAAATGATGTACAGCGAGCACAGCAACCGCATTGAACTTTTGCAGCCTCTGGCTGTGCAACCCCTACTCCTTGGTGGCTTCCTCCATCTAATGGCTAATATGTCACTTTGACTGCATTGGAATCTCTTCCTCCTTGGAGCTCCATGTCCTTTGTGCAGTTTTGCGGCCAAATCGAAAAATAAATAAAACAAATGATCGGCGCCTGCCCCACCGACTTGGCTTATCACGCACAACCATCTCGTAGCTTACCAGCTCAAGGCGCCACCCTTAGAGGCAAGAGGCAAGAGGCAAGAACCGCCCACCACATGTCAACATTTAACATGTTCCTGAGCCATGTCCCTGCTGCCAATCTACTGTATCCGTATCATTTGTGTGAATCGCTTCCAAAGTTGCCTCACGTCGTCGTTATGATAAATGATGCTTCCTTTTGTTTTGTTTAATATTTTTTTCCTGCTTTGTATTTTTTTTTGTATTCAAGCAAGAAGCTGCCACAGCCTCGGGCTCATCGTTCTCGTTTCTCGTTTTCCGGCCTTTGATTGTAACAAATTTTAGGGCCACGAAAAATTAGCCATCTCTTTAGGGCAAACCTCTGACAACGATTTGGCACAGTTAACGCCGAGATTTTGTTTCCAAAAATTAGCTCGAATTAATCATTCAAATTTGTGGAGAGTTGACGTTTTCCCAAAACAGCTTTTGGCCCGGATGACCAGCCGGCTTATTGTAACGGCCAGAATCAATAGTAATTAACCTTAATCGTTATTCATTTTTTGTCAGTGTTTTTTTTTTTGGTGTCTTTTGGTATTGAGTGGCGAGAGGATGATGCGGGTCAAGAGTGATGGAGTCTGTGGAGATAATTGAAGCTTGAAGAGGTTGCAGCTGCCAAGAAACTTGTTAAAAACTCACAGTTGCCACAAAAACTATTTGTTGTGAGGGTGAAAAATATCACAGAAACCACCAAAATAATGTAAAGAGACTTTACGCAAGATGCAACAATTTGATGTCATCTCTGGAGATTTCGTATCTGTCGGATGCGACTGTATCTGCCAAATAGCTTTGCCATCTATCCTAATACTTCGCGGCACATCACCAATTTTTGCATTGCCGAGTAAATCGTGTTAGCATCTCACAATATCCGAGCTGGTTTCCACGAAACAAGCCCAATGCTTGTTTCTGCTACACATTCCACCCTTTAGATACTTTCCATGCAACTTTCTGTTGCAACGGAAAACTCCCACAGCGCATAACCCAAATAAACAGGCAACAACTCAATAAACACAGAGCTGCTGCTGCTGTCGCGACAACAAAGACCAGATGCATCTGCATCTTTGCAGTTTGCAGTTGCCCCAAAGCTGCCACGCCCCCCCCCCCCCCCATCGACAGCGACGCCCACATGTCACAGTGACATGAAAATCCATGCAGTAAGAAAAAGATGTCGAGTTTCTGGCTAATTTTATTAAAGAAATAAGGAAATTATTAAAATTAAAATCTATTTCATTTTTATCTCAAAAATTCATACTTTAAACCTTAATAAATGTCTGGTTTAGATTTTAAAACTTTTCTCTCAGTGCCTATATGCATGTATGGTATATTTATATATTTTTTGTACATATATTGCATAGGGAGTCGGGCAAACAATGGCTGATATTTATTATTGACAGGCTCCCCTGCCACGCCACATGCCTCCCCCTGTGCAACGCCCGGCGGGGTTATCAGCGTTGTCAGGTCTCAGTGATAACCGCAGTCCCCCTCTAGTAAGCCTTTGACGAGCACCCCAACTCCCCAACAGTCGCTTTTATTGCCTCGAATCGGTTTATGCGATTTTCATTTGTTTAAATGCCGCGTTTTTTTTGCCAATAGTTTTGGTTCGGTTTGGTTAATGGAAATGGCTTTAATCCCAGGCTTAGCCAAGTTTATGGCGGTTTACAGTCACCAGACATATGAACCCATAAACCAAATATGCAAATGTCCCCGAGCCCAGAGCCTAATCGAAGCGGTGTTCCTCTTGGTAATGCGATCTTGTTTGGTTGACTTTATGACCCGCCAAGTGGCCATCAATTTGAAATCGATAGCGCTGCGGGGTGGGCACGATCTCTGGTCTATGATCTCTCCGATCTCTGATCGCATTATAAATAGATTGAAAATAAAATCGAAACTTTCGGGGGTTTCGGGCTCATAAGTCACGTACGAGCTGCGATAAAGATCATCGATCCATGGAAAAGCTGCGAGCAAGTGCAAGGAACGTGATAAAGTGAGGCATAAATAGATAATAGATTCAATCAAAAGCAGAAATAATCAGTTATCCATAGAAATCGGACAAGGGCCTGATTAGAAGCTGGTTTAAAATTGCTTTCGCATAAGATACGATCCATAAAAGATCGATTTCTGATGCCGCAAATAAGATATTAGACGGGAAAAGCGGATTCTAAAGCAGGAAGATCAATGTCTAAGAGTATTTTTCTTTCAAATTAATAAAGTTAAAGTACGATTTATTCGCATTATAGATCCAAATAGAGATACAAAGTTGATTGTCCCCCCCTTTGAGGAGATCCTCCCTCGGCTAGCACTTTTTACGATCTGTCAGGTGAGCTGTTAACGCTGCCACATCGTTTCGTAGAGTAAAAAGTGGCACAACCAGGGGACAGCTTCATTAGCTAATGGCCAGGCCAGGCTGGACAATAAATTGCAAAAAAACACCAATTAAAATATAGATCATGCCTGCTGATCAGGTACAGCTATACGCTGTGTGAGGGGAAAGACTGGAGACTTTTCTTGGAAGACTCTTATCGGGCTGGAAAGATCTCGGCGAGGCAGCCAAGAACAAGCCATAAACCGGAGAGAAGCTCACCAATGTCTCTACTACAGAAAAGTAACAAAAAAAAAAAAAAAAACAAGCTTGGCGAGATACAAGCTGCCTTGTTACTGCCTCGGCTAGGTGCTAAAAACGTTGCCACAGTAGCAGCTGAAGCGTCGTGTGTATCTTCGAGATACTCAGTCGCGGCTCACTTCAAATACCAAAAAGCCATCCCGATTCCCCAAAGCAAATATGAATACCTATGAAAATATTTAAATTGAACCTAAACAAGAGCTGGCTTGGTGGCAAATTTAACACATCCGAAAGCGAGTATCTTTGGCTGCCAATCGATCATTTCTAGAGGGGGGGGCGTGGCGGTTTTAGCACATTGTTCCGCTCCCTCCCCCAGAGAGTGTGAAAATCGTGACGAAGCTATAGCTGTTGGCTTTCTTACTTCAGTTTTAATTGCAGCTTCATTAGCGGCCAAGAAGCACCCAAAAAGAACATTCCAAAGCGTCAATAAGCTGCCATAAAACGTAGGAAAATCGAAATTGTATCTGGAATTGTCTCATGAATTGTGGCAATAAAATTAAATTAAAATAAAGCACTTCTTAGACATTTTCGAGATATTTAAAATGTAGCGCGTGTCGCGGCAGCCAAAGAGCTCGTAAAAGCCAGTTTTGAGTGACTTTCCCGGGAATCTGCGATTGGAATCGAAATGGGAGAGACCGATGGGGAGGAACCGATCGGGAACCCATTCCAGGGAATCGTATTTCATACATCTGTCAGATGCGAGAATATCTTTACGACTCAAAGTTTTTGCCAGAGAACCCCTGTGGGGAGGATCATCGGCGGGCTATAAATTACGCGTAAATGCAAATGAAATTTATTTAAGCGGCATGCCTTGGCGGAACCCTGCCTCTAACTCCTTTTAACTCCTTTTAGTGAACACAAATCAAATGCAAATTATGCAGCTTAATTGATTTACGAGCCACGGATTTGCTTGTATTCTTTATGGCAAGAAAACCTACGCAAGTCTGCGAAACTTTTCAACTTTGTCTTAATTACCACGCCTTGCCATCCGTAGCCACCCGTGGAAGTTGCAAGTCTCTGGGATATTCTGCATACTTGATTCAACGCCCCCGAAAAAAAAACCCAACAAATCCGAAATCCAAACGCAAAATTATGCGCATCGTCATCGTCATCCTCGTCAGCAGCTCCCACACATGGTTAGAAAAAAAAAAGCAAAGTTTGATTTAACAAGCAGCGTGTTGCATGCCAAGAGCTGCTGCTGCAACACTACAGTGGGCCAAAAATACACACAGAGCTCCCAAAAGGGGGGGGCCAGCACAGTGGGCAAAACAGGTGAAGTTTTTGAGTGAAAAATATGTTTCAATCTAAAAATTGTTGAAAATTTTCAAGTTAGGGAAAACCGCTTTAATTTTGAAACCAGAAGGAAAGGATTTTGTTCCAAACCAGACCACACCCACTGTTAGCCCTGCCACCACCCACCTACCTTCTCCCGCCCAGCGACGTCTTGCCTCTTTTGGAGTCACGTTTTGGCCGCTCCTTGCCTTGTTTTTGTTTCGTTGTCGCCTTTGCCTTGTCATCTCGTTTGCATGAACTTTTTTTTTTTTTTTGGGTGCCAAGGAATTCCGAATTCCGATTCCAAGAAATATTCAAAAATATTCTCCCAGCAGAGGAAATAAATTTAATGCTGCATGTGTATCTTTTTCTCTTTCTTGTTTCGTTTTCCGAAGCGTAAAATTTCCTAACGAAGCAAACGAAAGTTAGTTTTTGTTTTCGTTTTTGTTGCGGGTGTTTGTTTATTTGTTTGTTTTCTGTTTAACAACACCTGCGGCATGCGCAAGTGCAAGGGGAGAGGGGAGTGGGGAGAGGGGAGCGGTGAGTTCATCTAAATTAAGCAAAAACAAACAATCAAGGAAAGAAAACTTCTTTTGGGAAAGCTTTTTGAATGAAAATCGAAAAAAATTAAAATCCTGTTATAATTAACTGTTATTATTTCGTCGGCTAAGAAGCGAGAAAGAGAGAAATCAATAACAAAGGGGCGCGACCCTCTAGACACTCTCTCGCCCCCAAAAAGAGCCGTTTTACCACCCACCACCCCCAAAAAACTCACCTAGTAAGCGCATCACTTCGACGGGATTGAGGAAAACGTTGAGATGCGCCTCGACGCCGCTGCCTGACCTCAGCAGCAGCGCGGCCAGCGTCAGCAGCGAAAGCAGAAGAATTTTTGAGGATATTTTCCGTTCCATTGTGTGTTGGAATTTCATTGAGGAATCCATTGAGATTTTATTAATTTTTCAAATTTTTTTTTGCACTTTTTATCACACACGCCGATTCGTAAACAATCTTCACCGAACGACAGACGAGAGAGCGAGTGCGGCGGCGTCGTTAGCACCAAAACTTTGTCAAAACCATCTTAAACCGTTCGAATGACTAACAAATGCCTTTTAGCACTTAATACATTGTTTATTTAGATCGCGCACAGGTTTTTTCGAGATTTATTCAATTCTTTTCCAGCCGTCAGTTGCTAGCGCTCGAATATATAAAAGAGAAATGTAAAGAGAAAAAAGTGAAGGAATGGAAGAAGTGGTGTAATAACAATAACATCGAATATCGATAAATAGTAATCGAGTAGTCGGGAGTAGATGGTACTGTGTGTATTGGCAGGGCTGCACAATATTTTAGTGTTACCTTCTGCTTCGGGCCACACTAGTGTTCTTTCGTGTTACCAGACTGGGTTATTTGGACTTACCGATTCGATTGATACCAGACACTATATCTTTTCGGTTGAGGAATACAAGAGATCTCTTCCGAAGTTATATTTATTTAAGCAGAGAAGAAATTATTTATTAATATTGTCTATTATTATAAATTCTGGCTTATTTATAAACATCTAGCAACTTTTATGAATATTCAGTCATCTTCTTTAAATAAAGATAAAGCTTAGGATAATACAGCTTGTATCCGTCATATGTATTAAAATCCAAAATTTAAAGTCACCCCTGAAAATAATCCCCTTATATAAATGTTCGCCGGCAACATGTTTGAATACAAATTTGAAATCAGCCGGGCAATGCATTTATTATTTTTAAATTTCTTTGTATAATTTAGCTATTTTTCAATAAATACGTTTCCTGAACTGAGCTTATTAGTTAACTTATTTAAAATTAACAAATTCTCATCGAAACAAAGTTTCAAAGCTCTTAGAAATCGTATGAAAAACGATGTTGGTATAACAGTTTTTAGGATCCACAAAGTGGGGAAGAGCAAGTGGAACATGTTTGAAGCAGGCTTCATGTGGAAGGGGAATTTTATTGGCAAACTATTCGAAATATCTAAATTTATTTATAAATCTTTTCGAAATAATTCACAAATCGATACTTGATCTTTTCTATTTTCTCTGAATGTGTATATTTTATTGGAAAACTTCTTACATTAGCATAATCCTTATGTGGTAACTAAGAAGTTAAAACTGGATTAAGGATTTAGGGATATTAAGGGATTACTTTAGGATCTCGAGGACTAAAGAGCTCACAAGATGAAAGGAACTGTTTGAAACTAGTAGAGTAGATCTGCGAGAGGTCCTTCAACCAAACCATCCACAAAATCATTAAAAATTAAATTATTTAAATAGTCTTTCATATGAAACACTTTTTGGCACTGAATGTGTCGATGCCGATGGCTTACATTGTTTTAATGAATGAAGAGCTTTGATTCGACTTGATCTTGAACTAGTTCGGCGGATCTTATCAGCGAAAAAGTGTATAAAATGTTAAAAAAAAAAATAATAAAAACAAACCAAAACAAAGGCCGCATTCATGATAGCAAATAAACGATAAGGCAGAATTTCAACCCGACCCGCCAGTTTTCGCGCAGCACAATGTCGAATAGCCAGACGCGGAAGAAAGATTGTCCCGATTTTGCACTATATTTTCTAAGATTATTAGTATGTTTGCTCGTCCTGGCATATCCTGCCCTTGCCATGCGATGTAAGATCCCCTACGAGAGGGTCCGGGAGAACTATTGCTACTTTGTCGCCGATGAGGAGCCACTGGTGAGTCCAAATAATTTTCAAGAAGGTCAAATATTATATATATTTTTAATTCCCGCAGCACACATCGTTCCACAACTTCTGCTACCAGGACAAGAGGACTTCGCGGGTTTGTCTGGACAGCGAGGAGGAGATGCGGTTCCTGGCCCAGTACCTCTACGAGATGGGCTACCCGGACGGATCGCAGTTCTGGAGCGCAGGCCACCGCTGGCCCGGGGATAACCGCTTCTACTGGAACTACTTTGGCCGGGCCCGGTTGATGAACTACTCGAATTGGGCTCCCGACGAGCCCACACCCCAAATGGGTCGCAACTGCCTGATCCTGACCCTCAAGCTGGGGGAGTTGGTCATGAGCAGCGAGTCCTGCTACACTCGGGCAGTCGACATTTGCGAGCAGTCGCTGAACGACACCGACTCCCGGTCAGTTATGCATTGACTAGACTACAAACAAAAGCTTTATTATAAAAGCCTTTAATGAATATTTATTTACAAGATTTTTAATTGAATTTGTAAAAAAAAACAATACGTTTTGTGGACCAAAGTTCAGCTCTTTTCCAGCAAACTTTTCTGTTCATAACAAATGTCAGCTCTGAGAACTGATTATAGAATGCGACAAATTTGCGAATTATTTTAAAGAAATTGCAGTAAGGCTTTAAAAATGTATTGTATATGGTTAAGACTTTACATCCCCGATAAGAGTAGCGCCTATTAAGACTTATTGACTATGATTGTAAGTGGGGAGCTACACAAATGCAATTCAATGATAAGTTATTAAAACCGCAGTAAACGCAGAAATAATTTATTATATGAACAAAGACGCAATTATCAAGTGTTTTGCAAAAGCTTCAAGTGATAATTTCAGTTGAACAGTAAACAGCAATTCAGTTTTACAAAGTAGCTCGATGGGAAACGACCTAACGAAATGAAATCGCACTTGTATATACTTATTTGTCTACCATTCTCCTGTTTCTGTGAGCCCGTATTCGATTGGGTCGGGAATGGATACTATTATATAGAAAGCGAGAATCTCGTGAGTAAGTCAATTTCAAAGTTAAAAACAAAGTTTTCACTTTCATAAACCGTAGGCGGAGCATTACTTTGACTGGTTCTTCGCCAGGCTGGATTGCTGGAGGCATACGAGTACCTTGGTTTCTGTGGAGACTATTCAGGAACTCCACGACCTAGAGAAGTATGTGTCGATGCAAGGATTCCCCGAGGGCAGCACTTTCGCGACCTCGGGTCATAGCTTTAGAACAGCTCCCGATTTCTGGTGGGAGGGCGCGGATAAGGCGGTGACCCTTGACCGTTGGCTACCCGGAACGGAGAAACCTTCTGATAAATCATATCTGAGTCTCGAGTTGATAAACTCCACCCTGTATATGCGAGAATCCTTTGGCCAGGCTGACTATTATATATGTGAGTATTCACTATCAGTTGCGAGAGTTTGGATGTCCCTAAATCCCAATACCAGGATATCTGTGTTATTGGTCCTCTTCCTGTTATGGTTCTATATATTATGCAGAATTATTAAACATACGAGAGGAAAAAGAGAAAAGCTGCCAGAAAATATCAGCATACAAAAGAAACATTTGTTATCAGAATCAAGCCTAAATCAAAGCCTAATTTCTGTTATGACCATCAAATAAGTTACTTATATGGTTTTTATATATATTTAGTATAATACATAAGTAATTATTATTTACCTGAAGCAACTTGTTATTTTAAGCAATTTGTGAGCTCATTAAAGGGAAAGAAATTTTATACATTGAGAAACATAATACATTGTGGCTGTTGGAGTCCGGTACTGGGCCTATAAAAGCCTAGATTTTGGTTGATTTAAGCTTCAGTATATCGAGAGTTACTTGGGAGAACATGTCTGCCTTAGAAAAGACCTTCGTAGGCCTCACAGGATTTTTGCTTCTGCTGGCAGGATACATTTACATCTTTCAGGACGTCTTGCAGCGTGAGCGTATATATGGATATAAAGCCTATATCATTCTCATATCAAAACTAACAGCTCGCTGTACCAGGCCCTTTGTGCAAATCGGTGATCGCTGCTACTTTTTCTCTTCCAACAAGGCCGTACGTAGAAAGTTATATGCTAATGGTCTTTATGAAAGATTGAACCTTTTAGCCTACCTATGACTACTACAAAGTAAGCTACAAGAACCGAATCTTCAGCGTCCCTGTAATAGTGAGTATAAGTTTCTAATATCCCAGCTTTTCTTAATAGAACCTCCTTTGATCATGATGATTTGATGATTTGGCCAGATGGACTGGATGCATGCTAAATTTGGTTGTGAAAGCATCGACCCACAAGCTCGGCTAATAACTATAAGAAGTTCAGAGGAAATGCGGCGGATTGCAAATTTTCTGAGATATGGAGCCCACGCCCAGACCCACACCGTCTTCTGGAGCGGAGGGCATCGGGGACAGTTGAGCGATCGACATGACGTCAACCATAGCACCCTGCTTGACTTTTACTGGCACCAGGACGAGTATCCAATGAATTTCAAGAACTTTGCTGCCACGAAACAACCAAAGGAGCAATTCGGCGATGGTTTCTGTGTGTCTTTAGAGTTTACGGGGGAGGTGCTAGTGATGCGAGTTGCCATTTGTACCGAGAAAATAGCTTTTGCTTGTGAACTAACCATTTAGTCAACTATGGAAAAAACCCTTTCTTATCAATGTCTGACCAAAGTATATTTTTCCATAGAACGTCAACCAATCCCTCATCAGATTGCATTTATATGTATAAATAGTTGCTACAGAAGCAGTTGTGTGATTCAATTTCCTATAATGCACATTTATTTGTTATTTATATAAACAACTTTACTGAACTTTCCTGAACCGCAAAGTCCTAAGCCATTTATTGATAATAATATAGGCATTTGTTGCTTGTGGGACATTTTTTTAACTTTATCGAGGGTATTTCTTCACATAAGTGAAAATTCTACAAAGTTATCTTATGTCTTTGCTTATCTCACAAGGTGATTATGATATCTGATTAATAATAGGAACTTCTATATTTTGGTATCGTCATAACAGGTAATAATAAATTAAATTCATAACTAAGTAAATAACATTTTACACTTTTAAATACATTCTTATTCATATTTATTTTAAATTTTTGGAATAATTATGTAAATTTACATTTAAAACTTTGACAAAATTCAAGCAAAACCGCGTAAGGCGTAAAAAGTATGCAATAGTTTTTTTCAAAATCGAATTGTGAGAATTTTATGAACTGAAAACAGAAATGCTAGCAAGAAATAGTCTTTTAGAGACTTTTTATTACCCCTGGAATATCCTACACTTTTGCGCTCACTCTGTCGTTGCTGTACAAGGGAATTTATACCATAATCAAACAAGTACTTAATTTAATAATTCAACATTACTTTATGGCTCCCTTTACCTTCGTTTTACGGAGTCAAAGGAGCGTCTGCAGCTTTTGGCGTGTAATACAAATAAATTTGGACTAAACGCTTTTAAACAGTCACAGACAATACAGTCTCGCCGTAAAGGGAGAACCGAGAGACAGGGCATCCCAGACCGGAAGTGATGACAGCAAAGCAGAAATGGCTGCCGGGAAGAGGCAACCAAAATGGCAACTTTCTGCCCACGATGGCTGCGACAATTAACTCAAATTGATAATGACAACGGAAAAGTTGTAGGCAACCTGAAGTGCTCAGAAGTCGTGTGGAGAGTTCCAGTGGCAGCGGTGTTTTATATTTTTGGGAGGAGGAATATGGTGACGTCATTTCATTTAGAGAGCCTGCAAAATGGCGACACATTTCGACACGTCCTTTGACAACGCCCTTCGGCATAATTAAAACGAAATAATTTTCGACAAGTTTGGTTTGGTGCGGCTTGATTTTTTTTGTTTGCCTTTAGCTTGGCTTATTCATCGACTCGAGGCACGTAGATTGAGTCTGTCATATGGCTGGTCCTTGACAGGATGTTGAAATCGCACTGAACAAAATTTAGATAATCTAGTGGAGCCTAAAAAAAGGTTTCCGATCGTTTATTAAATATTCTAACCTCTGAATTTTGTTCAGTGATGCTTTCCGTTTCCTCAATGGCAGCGTTCATGTTGGAATTTTTATTTAATTTGCTTCTGCTGTCGTGGGGCTTTAGCCTCTCCTGTTTTGTTGTCTTCGGAGTTTGCTGCATTGTTTGAAATTAATTTCACTTGTCGTACATTGAACCATCACAAGGGCAGGTCCTCTCACTAGCACTCTCCCTAGAATCCTCCCACTCCCATATCCCAGATCCCACTTTGTCAAACGATGTGTGCGTGCCGTTGTCAATGCCGCTTAACGCTGCATAAGTTTTGGCCCAAAAGCATGGGATTGGGGGAAAAAACGAAGGGGTTCCAACGTGGAGTGGTAAGGCTCTGGAGTTGGCAAGTCAGACTCTGTTGAGGATGGCCCGGTCGGCAATCGGTTGCCAAATCAACGCGCTAATCATGTTGGCAGCTGGCAGCAATGCATTTCCCTGCTAACTGACTGACGGAGTGACATTCCGGGATGTCAACGGCTCGTCCTTGCCATCCCCAGATCGCCCACAGGATCTGCTCAAGCCTTCGGCACTGCAAATTTTGGCTTTCGAATTTTTGTCGTTTTTAGCCAGGCTCGCCGCTTTGGGCCAACTGACAAGAGCAGCTAACTTATGCGGCCATTCCGGGAATCGGATGCAGAGTCCTGGCCACATCCTCCAAGTACTGGTCTCCATCCGCGCTTCTCGTCATTAATCACTGACAATAATGAACTTCCGCCATTTGCAGTAGCCCGGATGACTACTGTTGATCTGAGCGGATGCACCGTAAAAATATTTATGATTCTTTTAATACATTTTACAATAATAATAAAAATTTTTAATTGATAACAAGTAACCCTTTCTTCTACATTACAAAGACCTACATTTAATATATTGTTTCTCTTACTTTAGAGAAATTAATAGAAGCTCTGGGCTAGTTTTTAAAATAACTTTTATTAAAAATATATTGGATTTTTTTCACAAGTGCCATGGTGTCATTAGCGCAATGTTGCAGAATTTATCGTGTGACTTCTGAGAGATACGAGGGACCCAAGCCTAACCCAGTCCGGTCTAGACTGACCTCTTGGTCTCTCGATTCTCAGGCTTGTTTGTTTTTGTATCTCCATTTTCTTGTGATTTTATCGCTTCGATTTACGACTCATAAAAATGTTTGACTACGGAGGGAGACTTTTATATGTCTGCATGGGATGTGCTGGAACTATTTCCATCCAGATCCCCTTTTTACCCCGTTGGACCCCCCCAGTTGTGGCCATTTAATGCTTGACTGCTCTTGTGACCGGGCCTGCAAGGCAGTTAGCCGCTCGTATGTGCTGCGTCTCAAAGTTGTTGATTTTTATGGGATTTTAGCGATGCAGAAATTATTCTTATGCTGCCAGAAGCGCAATTGAACCAAATAAACACAGAGTGAAGGCCATTATAAGTTGGAATTGAAGTTTGAACTCTGTGTACTTGTAAAGCAGAAGTGACCTCTTCTTTGATAGAGACATATGGGTCTTTAAACCTTCAAACCAGGCTTACATATACGATAACTTATCAAAGTTTTAACAAAACCTCAATGATTTTGTTACTTCGATGACCTGTCACAAAATTTAGTACAATTTATATGCCACTAAAAGTTAGTTAGCAGCAATTTTCCTACCCATCTGAAGTACCAACATCCTGCATTTGACAGTTATTAGATTAACACCTAACTGCCATCGGTTTCGGAGCGGAGGAGGTGGCGGTCGGTTAACCCGGCCCAGAGCTCTTTATTCCTGACACGAGACAGACAACGGATACTCGATTACTCTGCCAGTCGTCGTTCTGGCCAGGCGATGTTGCACGAAATTGGACAAACAATAAAGCGCTCAAAATGTATGCGAACATAAAATCTCGGCCAGAGCAGAGTTGACTAAAACAAAAGGCCAAAACCCTGTTGTCCATGTCTATGTCCATGCTCCTGGTAGGTGGGGTAGATCGGCATACAAGCGATGTCAATTTCAGACAAACAACCCAACGAAAGTAGATATATAGTATAGGATGTGAGCGCGTACATATTGATATATGGCCAGGATATTGATATATATATATGGATGTTTTATATGTGTATATGGCTTATATGACATTCAAGATGGGCTCTGCTCCGTCTAGCCCCGGACTGTCCATTTTGAGCAGCACATAAAAAGCACGTCGGTGGGAGTGAGTTCCAGTTGAAAGCTGTCAGTGGCTGTTTAGATTTACGTGCCGCACTGCAGCCGTGTCAGCTGAATGGACAACACCCACAAACCGCCAGCACCACCAGAATATCCAGAATAGCCAGTACAGACAGTACAACCAGCACAGCTACCCCTCCTCCAGATGCACTTTGTAACAATGCAAAAACAAGCAGACAGACCCGTTGTCATCGCTCTGACTTTTTGTTAATGAAAGTGTCAGGCTAGGCAAACGCACTCAAACCCCAGATCCCAGATCCTGGATCCCAGTCCCTGGACTCACCTCACCTCGATGGCTCACCTCCGAACCCACCGAAAACAGAAACCTTTTGTGCTGGCCCCTGGCCGGTAGAGCTCCCTGGCAAATGCTTTTCATTTTGGGACCAATAAATTATGATCCGGCTGATTTGCGTTGTTGGGGTCCATTCTCCAGTTGCTGGTTGCCGTCCATGGCTGCAGATGATCTCTATTGTTTTGGTTTCCCATTAGACTAGCACCTAATGGGATAAATTTTAATAATTATAATGCGTTTAATAAATGACGCCTTGTAGGCCAGATGAAAACTACTGCAGCCCGTTTAAGGATATTATAATAAATTGTTAATTTAAATGATTCTGAATTCCTTCAAGTAGATTTAAAATATTTAGCAATTATCCTGGAAGATGTGGAAGATGTCCTTTCCACCAGTCCCTATGCCTGCTAAGCCCAAATGCTTTTAACTCAATTTACATGCCAGAAACTGACAGAAGCCAAGTCTAAGCCGGGTTAAATGGGTCCAGGACTCGGGCCCTCCGACATTATTAAAACGGATAAATCGCGACGTGCTACGATGTGTTGGATGAAAGTGAAAAGCTGTGCGTGGGTAATTAAAAACCGGAGCAGGAAAAAGCCAAGAAAGGAGCTTGCTTGCAAGTCGGATAAGGACAGGCAAGTAATTCGCATGTCGGATTTTAATTAATTCAGGCCACCAGAGACAAGGAGAGTGATAGAGATGGCAGCCCGTTTTTCCCGCCATCTTTAAGTAGGTTAATGCTTGGGGTTACGTCATCTGGCGGAGGTCGTAGGTCGGTGGTCGGAGGACTCGGGCAGACGCCTTAATTGGCGGGCGTTACAAAATATTTACCGTAACATTTACCGCTTGAAGAGTGGAGTGTGGGCGGGCGGTAAATGGAAAAAGATGATAAAGTGCGCAAATGTTTGCACTTTCCCTTTATGACTCTTTGGAGACGCTGAACAGTTTTAGGTGTGAAAATTCAGGGGGCGATAGCACCCCAAAGAATGTTTGTCTTGCGCTTGGGGGAAGTGTGTTGACGTCTTGATAAGAAAATACTCGTATTCACGGTATTTTTTCGAAACATAATTTATTTAAACAATTTTTTTTGGTCTTAGCAATCTGTGCCTAAAAACTCAGAACACCCTTGGCTTCTAGCCCTTCGACCTGTGAGAATTGGCATTTTCACGCAGTAGCCCATTCAAAACACATCGGTCCTTATTTTCGACAAGAAGGCCTAAACTAACTTCAGTCTCAACGGGTTTTTCGCTCTAAATACTTCCAATCCTAAGCTCTACACAGCACTTTTATACCTAGTTTAGTTTTTTTTTTTTTAATTTATTTATTTTAACTAGTAAGTGCTTCACGTTTAGTGAGATACGACCAGAAGATCCAATAAAATGTGCACCAATACAAAAGAACGTGCCACACGACTTCACGAACCCGGCAGAGTTTGTCGAGAATTCTTATACCTCCGCTCGAAACAAGTAAGTGTTGATACAATTATTTAAATTATATAAATTTAAAACAACCTTAAAAAACATATTCTCAAGCTAATATTATTTTTAACCTTATCATTCGTCCATCTTAATTTAAATTGAACAAAAAAGTGTAATTTTAATTCCAGCCCAAGAGAGAAGTACCAGCTTTTACATACCAGGCCCTACAACCCAACACTGTGGTGAAGCCACCTCCCAAGTAAGTTAACCAAATGAAAGATATAGAATCCCTAAGTGGAATTTCCCCCAATTCACAGAATCGACATCTTCAAGAGAAAACCTGTGAAGGAAACTGTTTTTAAGATTTACTTCAACCGGGGCGACATTCCGTGCGTGATGTCCGGACGCAGCAGCAAGCAGGACCCCACCAAAGAACGGCCAGTGAAGTGGCACTGTGTGCCAGAGGATCTGGACTACTGCTACTATCTACCCATCTTCGTAGACGGACTGGCGGACATGGATGGGGACACTCGACTATTGGCCATTAACGGGGCCATCGACTTGATTATGAGGTCGCCGAAGAAGGTCCTACCCGTACTGCCAAAACTGATCCTGCCCCTGAAAAGAGCCTTTCAGACGCGGGACAAACGGATCATCATATCCGCCCTTCAAGTAATCCAGCTGATGGTGCGTCTAGGTGAGTAACAATCCAATTTAAATAATATATATAGCTTTTCATCATCATTAACATTTAGTATATTTAGATTGGGTTTATTTTTGCTGCTCCCTAAATGCCGCCAATTCTGTATAACATATCATTCAACTCTCGATTGTCTTCAAAATTCATCCAATTTAATTCCAATACCCTTATTCTATATTCTGATGCTGCAATTTTTGTGGTAGCATTTTGTTCGGGTGGATTCGCTTCGCCGGCTTCACAGATATAGTAATTTAGGTCATGGCAATCTATGACTTTCATGAACAAATTCGATTCCGATTCTAATACCACACACGACTCACGGAAATATCTGCTTTGGGTCTCATTGTTCCATTTTAGAAAACGAGCTTTCTCGCCATTAAGCGCAGATTTAAAAGTGTCGGCATACTCAAAATTATAATAGTCCACCCAATAACTTCTTGAGGTGTTCACTTTGTCTGTGATGGCCTTCCACTGCTCTGAATTTTGGAGGCTCACCAGATTTCCATTCCGTTTCCGGCACATAATTAGGGCTCTACCCCAATTCAGTTGATCTTCACTGATATAGTAGTACTTTGATCCAATCCTTTCATATGAATACTTTGGTATTTCCTGGACAGGATTGTTATTCCAGTACAACATATTTAATATTCTTTCTTGGTAGGTCTCCAGTGTATATGAATCCTAAACAATACACGTAAATAAATTAACAGAATGGAGAGTTTTTTCAAAACTTACCGGCAAATATCCAACGCCCCAATGCCAAGTAATTCCAAAAAGAAGGATAATTAAAATGTGTTTCATGTCGACTTTTATTTACAGAGTATGATGTAAAATGAGTTGTCTCTCTTTAGAACCGCCTTTTATAGACGGCTCTACAATTTTTTGACAGTTTAATTCTTGGAAATGATAACCTCTGTTATCAGTTATCACATTTCGCAATTGCTTTAAATTAAGCTTTATTCAAGCTTTATTTATTAACTCACTTATATATTCTTTAAATTTAAATGATTTACAGGTCCTTGTGTGGGTCAAGCTCTCGTTCCCTTCTACCGCCAACTGCTCGCCGTATGCAATCTTTACAAGAACATTAACGTCAACCTGGGCGAGGGCATCGATCCGGACAGGAGCTGTCGGATAGGCGACGTCATCGAGGACACCCTTAAGCTTCTGGAGTTTTGCGGTGGTCCGAACGCCTTCATCAACATCAAGTACATGGTGCCCACATACGAAAGCAGCGTCTTCCCCAAATGCGAAGCGCCGGAGCCCCGCGAGGCCTAATCCTTCCGCTCTTCAAGTTTTCACCTTAACACTTCACTTTCAAGTTGACTGGATTCGGCTTGGGTTTTAGTTCAAACTTGCGCCAGAGTGAAAAAGAACGAAATTGATTTGTGAAATTTTAAATTGGTGTAGAGTAAAAAACCAAATTTTAGCAAACGTATTTGGTGCGTGAGCCTTCTTACTTCCAGGTTAATTTTCAAGTTTGAAAGGGAAGGGGGTCTCGCTAGATCTCGCCCAACAAGTAGGCTCAAAAGGCGACAACCTGTAGACCTAATCCTTCGGTACCCTTTAAGACGAACTACTAGGAGATGAGTTAGCCAGCGCGCCCACAGTACTCGAATAACAAATACCAACGATACAAAGGGGTCCTTGGCTACCCCGTGCCTATGCTATATACAAAAAGGTTATTTCATTGGTTCTCAATGTACTAATTATTTTCATAATAGGTATTTCTAGTCTATAGTTCTTGAATTGCTCTTTTATTTGGTCATAGTATGAATCTTGTCCTCCCACTCTGTTTACTTGTCCCTCAACAGGATTGTTATCCTGAAAGAATATTCATGTTCGGCTGCTCTTACCCGTACCGGTGTCAAGGGGGAAAGACGCCATCTGTTAGACAGTCAAGTGATAAATGCCTAATTAATTTTTAATTTTCGAGAACACACAAAACACTCGGTGAAATACCAACAAACGCAGACACTGCAATTCATATTAAAATGTTACTTATTTGCTTCGGGCCAATAGAAGAAGTCGTGCCATAAATAAAAAGCTCATTACAATAAATCATAAAGTGAAAATTGTTCAATTCGCTTTGGATCTTTTAATGGAATACCCGTGTACCGAGTGTCGAGTGTCTGGGCTGTGGCAACATTTGTCTAAGGATGCGACTTCGTGGTAGAGGGATGTAACTGCTCGTCCTTCCACTTCGAGCCCTGGCTGTCTGCCCCCCTCCCAGGCATCCTTATCTCTGGCTTAAATCAACCGAACGGGCCAAACACTTTTGACTTTTGAACAGACGTAGTCCGCCATAGGATGGGCTCACTCTAAATTTAATTTAGTTAAATTGCATGGGGTGGATGTGGTTTAGACCTCTGGCATTACAATTTCACTTTCGAAATTGCTCATTGCGCTTTTCGGTGTAATTAAGGCTGCCCCATAAAATTTTTCAAAAACAAATCTTGTTATCAATGAGCGGCAACACGAAACAGTCGCTCGGATGGTCACTTCAGCTACACTGAAATGTGAAATAATGTCCAATAATTTACCTAAAAAATTTAGGACTTCCATTTGTGATTTGAAAGAAGTAAATTGTAAGGTAAGGTATATCTAACAAAATAGAAAATGCTCTGAAGATATTTTTTTTTCTTTTTTAAGTGTATACTCAAATGGGATGGGATTCCTGGATGGTCTGTGACCTGCTGACAGGGTATGAGACCCCCAACCTAGTGGGTTGGTCGGTTGGCTGGTTGGTTGGTTGATTGTGGTGCGTAGATAAAAACCTGCCAAGTGTTGCAACTCAATTTGCCCCCCCGAAGCCACACCACAGCATACCACACCCCAATTGGAAATCACCCTTATAGAGCTGGTTTCACATCGTTCCAGCACACAAGTTCTTAATTCACTTTTTGGTAGATCCTGTTTTTTTTTTCTATTTCTCTATTTTCCTATAGTGTATATGTTTTTTTTTTCAATCTCCTGTTGACGGTAAATCAAACAGTCCCCCTGGGTGCAGCGTCACTTGACGACCCTCCCGAGCGGCTAAATTGCATTTACTTGCTGCGAATTTTCCATTTTATTGTGATGCTCCCGCATCGACTTCGGCTTCGGATTCAAAATGCTGGTAAATCGTTTTGACATTTTGTACGCACATCTCGAAAAGCATTTTTTATTGCTTCTGAAAATTCCCGTCTTGTCAGTCTAATGACGGGGGATGACAGCCAGTTTTTGGAAAAGTAAAAGGGTTCACCACAGGAAGTCGAAACTTTGATTTAGATACTAAATCCGCTCAAAAGATTGGAATTTAAATTAAATAATGAATTCTAATGAGTTTTTTCTAATAAAGAGGATAAAACTAAGAACCAGTTTTAAATCAAAAGCAAAAGATAAAATATTAAAGTATTTTCTGAAACTTTTTTTTAGAACTTCCTCCCATTTCCAAATTCGATATTAAATAATGCTTGTCTGGGGTTACTCCAAATGCCCCAGAGTCCTTTTCTCGTCACACCCAAACGGCCGTAGTGGGAGAAGTCATATGCAGGACTTCGCCATTAAGTCGTGCCCATGTCCTGACTCTGTATGCTGTGGCCAGTCGGCTGGAAATTGCTTTAATTCGCCGGAAATTGCAGGAGAGTTGCATAAATTGACACGCAACGCCCCGTGGGCGCAATCCCATCCAATCCACTTCAATATAATGAGCATTTCTGACAGACATCCAAAAATGAACCATCGAATTCTCAAAGAATATGTATGATAAATATTTCAAGAGAAGATCAATAGTATTATAGAGTATATTTATTAACGTTTCTTATTTTGTAGCAAATATTAGAAGGGCTTTAGTAGTTTTTAGATCCGTATTGAATTTGTGTAATGCTCCCAACATGGATGTATCAATGAGTCATTTTTGAGTTGTTACTTTTTCGTTTTGAAGTTGTGAAACGTTTTTTACGATTTTGTTGGCCATCTATGCTCCAGTCTCGGTAGCCACCTCAGCTTCTTCCGGCAATGGTTGGCGTAGTCGCTGATTATGTTCAAGAATTTTCTGTTGAAATTTCATCAGATGTTTCAAATAGTATTTATTAATTTTTAACCATCTCTTGCTGAAACGTAAACTCTGATCGACGAGTGCTGGGCGAACACCCTTCTTGTCTCGAATTCTCTCAAGTGTTCTTCTAAACCTAACCATATGTTTGGTTTGTACCCTGTGTATATCCTTCAATTTTTCCTGTAAGATCCGATCCTGGGCCAGCACCGACAGAGGCCTCGGAGTCACCAGGACGCGTTGTTTCTCCTGGTCCATAATAACTACTAATTTATCCCACAGCTTCATTGCAGTCCTCTGCCTTCGTTTCAGAGTTTTCAATACAAATCGACGCTTTGTTTCCAAGCGACTTATTCTATTTTTCGAGTAGACATTAGAAGACATTTTTTAGTTTGTTCTCGATCTTATTGAAAAGAAAATCTTTTTAGCAAATTTTGGAATAATACACAAGGCAGACTGATGACTTTGAATGAAAATTTGAAGATAGTATCACACTAAGTTAGATAGATTTTAATAGGCCACCTAGATGGGTTGCTTTTTTGTAAAATCCAGCCCACTTAGACATTCTGAATGGCACTTACATATGCGTAGTGTCCCATAAATGAGTTTGCTTCTATTCCACGGTTTTTTGGTGCATCTCCCAGTTGTTTGAGCAGACACAAAAAACCCACTGTGGACTTTGTGTCCGGCAATCCGTTTGTCCATTTGAACAATCCGTATTTAGCCGGTCACGACCAGACATAAAGAGTCTCTAGAATCGGACGCAGATGGTCGCATTTTCACGAATCACGTGCGTTTTGTGGAAGCTGCCCGGAAGCGAATCGAAATTATCACCAATTTGCACTCATCGAAATCCAATTATGGGGCGTTTGTGAGACCGGGTCCCCGGTTCCCGGATCCCAGATCCCAGGTTCCAGATTCGTTTTTGGGTACGGGCTAGTGTGTACTCCGGCTGGAAGGGCAGGCCTCGAATCCTCTGCAGCCGAGTGTGCCATATGCTGGCAACGAGATACACAAACTGCACTGCATGGAAAAACACTAAGCAACATAGTTCGGCGAAGGGAAGGCACAACAGGATACAAATACTTGTATTTTACAAACCAGATTAGATCGTATCGTCATCAATATTCAGCCGATTCTCAAGGAGAAAACCTTTAAATATTAACGTTTTGATGCTTAATCTGCATCAAAATCTGGAACAGAATGGTTTTTTTGAATTTGCTCATCTTTTATGGATGATTCCTTTTAAAATTTGTGGATTTGCATAAGAGGGACAATATGGGTCAAGACGAGGCCTATATCCTTGCCAAAAAACCTTCTAAATCTTCACAAGAATTATATTTTTGTTTTTTTTTCTGATGGAACCCCTTTGAAAAATGGTAAATAAATAGGAAGGACTCATGTGGCCCACTCTGATGTCTATATCTTGGCCAATTTTCATCCGATTTACCTTAAAAGATTTGTGGATCGATTCTCTAATAATCTGTATTAAAATGTCACAGAAAAATATTTTTTAGATTTTTTGTCATTTTTTCTGATGGAACCCCTTTGAAAAATGACGTATAGTGTGGGATGGACCTTTATGAGATATTGAAATACCTATGAATTCGCCAATTTTCATCCGTTTCTCAAGCGGAATACCTCAAAAAACAGTTCGGAATTTCCAATTTAATTTTTTGCTTCCTAAGTAAATATAATTCATATTTTAACCACAAAACCTTGCTGGGTAGTGTAATCGGATTAGGCTGCAATTCCCTCGCCTGTTAGCGGGGAAATACAACAGAAAAAACATAATTTGCGAGAATTGTCACACGACACGGTCGGGGCACTTTGTGCTGACTTATTTGCAATTTGCGAAATGGAAACGAGAGCGAAAGAGGATGAAGGTCAGAGGTAGTGGTGGGTTCGCAGGGTCAGAGACGAAAAAGGGAGAGGTGAGGGCATGCATATTGACCTGCCGGCACGAGGGACACTAAATCAAGCGTGTCAAGTCGAGGAGTTGTCCCGGTCGCATCTCTATCAAACTCATCATAATCGACAATGCGTATACGCGTCATTATCGGATGCATTTTCCCCGGGGTGCTGATTCGTGCTCCCACTCTTCCTTTCGTTTTTCTTTTAGTTCCGGTGTGCGACAGATGCAGCAGACGTGCAGACGTCCGGGTCCGGGTTCGGGTCCGGGTTTGTGGCTGGGGGTCTTGGGTTTGTGGCCCAACCGCAAGCGGCTCTTAACCTTACCATCCCCTCAGAACCCCTCGAACCTGTCACTGCTCATTGTCAGCTAAGTGCCCGGGAGTGGGAGTGGCACTAGCAGTGACATCGGTCCAGGGGTGGGCGGATGGGCGGTCAACAAGCCACAGAAGCAGCCCTCAAAGCGACGGAGAACATTTTCATTTTCAAGGACCTTAAACCAACTTTTTTTGCACTCAAGCAACCTGCTAGATTACTACGATGTGGAAAGGTGGCCATAAAAATCCTTGCATGCACATTGGTTTCAGTTTTCTGAAACTCTACTAAAATTCAGCGATAAGTTTGTTTCAATTAAAATTAAACCATTATTTCGCATTAACCTATAAAGGATTTACTATACTAGATACTAGATGTCATCAAAGAAGCTACCCCAGATGGCGCTGACTCCCATTAAAATTATCTTTAAACCACAGTGGTTGCCACTGAGCTACAGAGAAGCACCGCCGCAAGAGCAGGGGCAGCACCACCGGGAGCAGCGGTGGCGGCGACACAACAAAGGCAACTTCAACGATAAGACGACGACGGCCCGATCCAACCGCTTCCGATGCACTGCACCCGTCCAGGGGCCAGGGGTTGTGTTATGGCTGGATGCTGGATGCTGATGAGGGGGTGAAAAAAACGATTTCCACTCTGAGGGGATGCCAGGCCAGCAGCAGCAGCAGCCGCAGCAACCGGCACTCGACAACAATAAAAGCAAATTCAATGCGTTTTGTGATAATTTCGCACTACACGAAAACGATAAACCCCAAGCAGACATAAGAAAGAACCTAAAGCCGTAAACGAGCAAATAATAAAAATTTCATATACAGCCAAAAAGGAAAAAAAATTATTATTATTATACGAAGCGTTTGAGAGGAACATGAGTGTGAATAGTCAATGAGGGAGTGAAAGGAGGATGTGGAGGGGTGGATTGCGACTCCAAGGTGTCGGATTGCCTGTCGGTGGGTGCGACTCTTGGGGTGGTGGTCTGGTGGCCTCGAGTGGTTGCAAATCAAACGACGAAGGGCAACAATGCAATCAAAAAATGTCCGTACCTTGGGTGCCTTGGGTGGGTGCAAATTCAGTTATTGTCTAAAATCCTGGGGTATTCCTTTGGGAATGCTTTGGCCATAATCTAATTCGGCTGGGCCATTATTTCATTAGTTTTGAGAACAGCTCCCCCTCATTGAAATTTGTGCAATTTATTCAGTGGAGGTGAGGAAGAGTTCGAGTCTGGATGAGTGGAATATTGTATAAACTGCAAATGGCAGCTAGACACATAAATTAGTAAATTTCGATTTTGATTTTGCCAGTTTAATTGTTTGCCAAACCCATACCGGAATGGTAATTGTCTATTTGAGGAGGCAAACATGTTGTATCTTTGTATCTGCATCTGTTGGATAGAAGTCCATGCGGCTTTCAAAGTGTTTTCCATTAAATACAATACTTGAATATATGTTGAGCAATTAACATTTATGGCTAAAGAATCTTGACTCAGACAACCTGGCCAGAAATCTTCCGAAATTATCAAAACAAGTATATCAAAAATCCAATTTCCATTTGCCCAGGCACCCCAAAAGTATGCTTTGTCCGAACCGGATGCAGTATTCCCCTCTCTGGCCAAAACCCGATTTAGGCAACGATTAAAGCAGCAAAGTTTTTCTGGTCTTGAAGTACCCGGCACAGCCACAGCCCATAGAATTATGCAAGCAACCCGCTGGAAACGCACTTGAACTTCTGCTGACGTCGCCGAGTGCAGCACAAATGCATAGAGACAATGAAAATTAAGTTGATGTAGGCAAATGCAAAACTTTATGCAAATCGCCGGCCACCACAATACAACGCACAACAAAACCGATTCCGAGTCCGAATCAAAATCAGAGTCAGAAACAGAAGCGGCAGCAGGAACAAGAAGCTGTCAGTCGGCCAGTCGACTGCAGACACCAAATGGAGATCAGTTTCAAGAGTTTTTGGCCCTCCCAGGTGGAATCAGTTAGGTGATACTCAAAACAGATTTATAATTAGTTAAGTGGATACCCAACATAAAAGTCTTTTACCCCGAACGTAACCCAAGTAAACCCAAGTTGCCTATTCACAATTATAGATCAAGGACTAAGGCATACTTAGTAGAAGAACGTGACAGGATATAACTTCTTCAGAAAACAATATACCCCTTGAGTACTGCGACCACTCCGCATACCATATACCTTTGCAATAAAAAGGTTGACAACGAAATCCATCTGTTTAATGGGTTCGGGCCAACCCACTGTCCAAAACCCACCCATATTTACTTTATATACAGTATGTGCCATTTCCCCACGTGTCCTCAACCAAGCTCGTCTAATCCTTGAGATTACAAAAGCCATCCGGGTGAGGGGCAAAACTATTACGCTTGATAAATTCGAGATTAAAGTGCATTTGCAGTCGGGCCAGAATCTGCTAGCTTGGCCCAAAAGGCCACACAATTTATGGCTGTACATTCTCTAGGATTTCTTTAGTTTTTGTTTGGCACAAAACTTGGCAGAAAGCCGCCCGGAGAGCCCTTTTAATTATCACACGTAATGACAGCGCCAAATGCAATTGCTAATTAATTGCCCAGGACCACTCCTGCCGCTTCCGGATAATGATGGGGGGTAGCTGAAATTTATGGCTTATATCGTACATTTGTTTGGCCCGACATTATTATTCCAACATGTGCGGTTATTGGGGAGATCTAGGTCTGGAATCTTTATCCATCGAATGCAATTTCCCTCATCTTAAGGAAGTGGTTGATTCCGGGGCGTTGCTTGACAAATGGGAAAATGCTTCATTAATGCACCACCACCCGGAAAATAAAGAAAACTGACCACTGGGGGGACCGGTATGCAGCCCACAAAAATGGGGAGAAGAAGACATCAAGAATCCTACGTTCGACCAACCTTCGAATACAACGCAATTTAGTTTGTTAGCCAACTTGAACTTGAGACGTGATGAACTTCGCATTTGTTATTCCGAGGGGGGGCTAATGACGATAATCGCCCGTTCGGCTGCTGTCAAAATTGCCGCAGAATATAATTGCCAGATAGCCATAGAGCATCCAATGATTAACGATGGGAGCATTATGAAAAAGCCAAAAACCCATAACAGAATGGAGAACAAAAACAACGCGCTCGATACAATGGAATCTCCAAGATACAAAGGAAGCTCCATCAAAACAATCACTTAAGATGATAGCCAACCGATTAGGAGCTATTACTAGGTAAAACCCGAGAGGGGATACGGGTGCTCCTGACCTACGCATAACGCTCAGATGCAGTTGCAGCCAGCCCCACCCGCAACTGCATTGGCAACAACTCACTTACGGCCCAGTCAAGATCTTATCCGCTAAGCTCTAACAAGCCGTCAACAATAGAAGCACACTGAGGGAAAATTTAAGCAAGCTAAGGGATTGTAGTAGTAGTAGTAGAATATTGTACAGAAATTGTATACAACTTTACTTGGGCTTTTATGGTACATAAAAGTATAAAGAAAATATATTAAACTCAACTTTTCAAATCACTCAATTTAAACAATGCTTTTTTAAATTGTATTCGCATATTGATCATTAATCAAGCACTCAAATATTTAATCCTTTTTTCCCTGTGCATTACACAGCAACAAAGCCTGAAACTGAAACAAAAACAGAAACAGAATTAGAAACAAAAGCAACTTTTTTCTGCTCTCCAGCTTCGCCAGTTAATTTTAATGAATCTCGTAGATATTCGAAATCAAGTTGCTTGTTTTGCTTCGCTTAGTTGTTTGTCGGCGGTTTTCAAGTGCGCACACAAGACGCTCCAAGTCCAAGTTCTGTCCACAGAGATCTCCTTAAAAAAAACCCCATTACTCGTCAAGTTAATTCGGTTCTTTACGGTTCGGAAAGATGCTGTCAACGAGATCTTTCACCGCCCACATTTTGGCATTGTTACTGGGCCTGCTGCTAACTCATCACTCTGTCCAAGGTTGTTATTAATAATTGGTCAACAATCAATCAACACTCTCGATGGGGGGCAGAAACTCCTCCATGAGTCAGCGGGAATACTGTAGAGTTGGTCACAAGTTTAAGGGAAATTCCAGGAGTTGGGGAACTACGAAAATATAAATCTGATAAGGTGGAACGATGTGAACTTGTACCTGAGAATCAACTTCCAAGATTTTATATAGAAACGTTGCAATAATCCCCTTACTTTTAACTCGTTAAAAATTCCATCAAAACGAATTATAAATAGTTTCATATTCAATTTTAATTAAAGCGAAGAACAATAATCCCCGTGAGGATTAGTCAAGAATTAACTGAGTAACCCAGAAGTAATTGCAAAACACTTAAATCTCAGTCTGGCGAGATGAAAGATAGAACTAGAACCCCCTTCGAAGCACTCACCCAGGGAAATCCGCTTGTAATTTGGAACTAATCCCATAATTGCGGCAGCGGACACTGCATGTTCAAGTGGCAACAGAAGTTCACTTGGTAGTGGTTCAAGCTCCAGATTAGTTAAGCCATCTGAATTGATGGCGGGCGGTGCGGTGCATATCCATAAATAAGTCAGCGTGTGCTAATTGCATCACTTGTCCCCGTATGCCACGGACACCCCACCACGCTCCAATTCATCCGATTAAGGTCCGCGGATGGGTAGAGAAGAGGGTGTGGGAGTGAAGGTGTTTGCATAACTTTAATTAAATTTCTGCTAAATCTAATTTCCATGCTAAACCGAAAACAAACAACACGATGATGGGCCACCGATGGCAACCAGGTCAGGCGAATAAAGTGTCCTCCAAGTTGGATTTCGATGAGAGCGACGCCAGCAACAATCAGACGGGGCTACCGGGCCAACCAGGACAGGTGGGACAGGTGGGTGGTTCGGGGAACGGAGGCTACGACCAGAATACGGGCCGCAACCTGGGCGTTGGGAGCGGCTCCGGAGGAGGCACAGGCGGAGGAAGTGGTTCTGCCAGCGGTGGCAACCGCCCCAAGATCCATGGAGTACGAGTCACAGTCGATACTGGCGATGGTCAGCAGCAAACGAAAGGTAATTAAATATCCCCAAACACCACACCCCCTTTAAAATGCAAAACACGAAAACTAACGAATCCAATTCCCTGGCGAAATATATATAAAAATAAAGAGTCCAAAGAGAGTGTGGAAATTACGGATTTGGGGAAGCACAAGAAGCGTGTGGGCATCCACACGGACATCACGTTCGAGATAACCTCCGAGGCGGATGGAAATGAGACGAGCTCTGCTCAGCAGCACGGGGACAAGGGTGAGTGTCCTTTTTCGTCATTTTCCATTTCAGATTCACTTTTTCTCACTCATCCTCACACACAAGCTAGATTTAAAATCTTTGGTAACAATTAAATAGACGATACACCTGGGGAACTACTGGGTGACCAGTTTTGTGTTGAATTAAATCCTATTTATACTTTGCAGAAGACGCCAGTGTCCCCATTTACAAGGGTCGGGGTGGCAGCGACTCCAAGCACAAGTCCCGGAAACCCTATGATCCCAAATCCCAATGGAACCCCAACTTCTCTGGCGAGCAGCGGGGCTATCAAGGATCCCATCGCAGTGGGGGCTACTACCCGCAATACTATCCCCAGAACGTATATACGAGCGGAAGTTCGGATACCGGAAGCATTTATCGGAATGGTGAGACCTGGACCCACTATGTCCCAGTGTGGACCACGGAGCGGGCTCCCCAGGAACAAAGTCAGATCTATCGGAGGCCCAGCTGGAAGCCCTGCTATTGCATGTCCTCGTTGGACTTCAGGCGCCGACGGGAGAGCAAGGACCACAGGGAACTGGGAATTCAGTCCAAAGGTGTGGTCAGTGGAGGAGTCGTCCAGGTGGTGGATGGCAAGCTGGAGAGACCCTTCTCCTAAGAACGATCCTAATATTAATTTCGTTTTAATTTTTGATTGTACAAATAACAAAAATAATATAAAATTATTCACATATTGTAGAACAATTTGAGACCTTAAATAAAAAGGTTTTTTATTTGAGATTTTTGTGGAGTTTACGAAGAACGTACTCATAGTAATTGTTTAAATTTAATTTTTTATTGCACATTAATTTACGAAAACATTTTAAGTGGACTAAGAACACGAAAGGTTTCTAGCTTCGATAAGGGACGGGTACACCATTTACGAGTGAACACTGTAGGTGCCGACCTTGCCGTTGTCATCGACGGTGGCAGTGGCCGCATTGTAACCGTATTTCTTGCCATTGTAATCGACACTCTCGCTCTCGCCGGTGGCCAGATCCTTGTAGTTCTTCACCTGACCATTGGAATCGTACTGGAAACAAGGAATATATATAAAATTTAAGATCTAGCCTTTAATATGAAATCTTAATCTCAAACTCACCTGAGACTGGGAGGACCATTTGGATTGCTTCTCCCACTGCTTTGTCTGGTAGTTGTTGCCGGCATTGCCAGCTCCGGCTCCGAAACCGGCTCCAAAGCTACCGGATCCAGCCGTCTGCTGGCCGCTGGTCAGTCCAGCGTTGAGACCCAATCCCAAGTTTGCTCCACCACCGAGCAGGGAGCCGCTAAGCAGAGACTGATCTCCAGTGACAAGGGCGCCCAAGGAGCTGCCGGAGTTCAAGGAAGAGGCAGAGTTCAAGGAACTGGCAGAGTTCAAAGAGCTGGCGGAGTTATAGCCGGAATTGAAGCCGGTTTGGTAGCCACTGCCGGCCTGGACCTGGTTGGCGGAGGCGAGTCCGGAGCCGCTGGTGTAAGATCCGGAAGCGGCCTGCTGGCGGGCATTCTGTTGAGCCTGGCTAATGAGCTGAGACACCTGGGAGTTTCCAAAGGCGGAATTGAATCCAGAGTTCTGGCCGAAGCCTGCAGAGAAAGCAGAGTTCTGTCCAAAGCCTGAGCTGACACCCGAGTTCTGGCCAAAGCCTGTGCTGAGAGCCGAGTTCTGGCCAAAGCCTGTGCTGAGAGCCGAGTTCTGGCCAAAGCCCGAGGACAGAGCAGCGTTCTGGTTGAAGCCCGAGGTGAGGGCAGAGTTCTGGCCGAAAGAGCTACCGAATTGGGAGCTGAAGGCGGAGTTGCTGCCAAAGTTGGAGGCGCTGTTGGACGAGAGACGGGCGGCGACGGGCTGCACCACCTGGGGGGCCGAGGCGGTGGTGGTCACACGGCGCTGGTAGTAGTGGGCGGTCTCCACGGGCTGCTGGACCACTTGTACCTGAGGCTGCTGCTTCACGATGCGCTCCTCGTGGCGCACATACTGCTCGGAGGCGGAGGGTGCAGAATAGACGATGCGCTGAGCTGGAGCAGACACGATCTTCTCCTGGCGGACGTACTCCACGTTGCCACTGGAAACGGGGGCAGAACCACTCACCAGATCCAGAGTGTTGGCACCGCCGAAGTCAACCTTAGTGCCGGCATTGGAGTTGTCCGAGAACTCAACATTGCTGCCAGCCTGGTGAGCGGTGGAGGCGCCGAAGTTGGAAGCATGGCTGGTCTGGAAGGCGGCATTGCTGGAGAAGGAAGAGCCAAAGTTGGAAGCACTCTGGGAACCAAAGGAAGCAGCGTTCTGGGCACCAAAGCCAGCACCAAAGCCACTGTTGGCACCAAAGCCACTGTTGGCACCGAAGGACGATCCACTTCCAAATTGGGTGCCACCAGCACCACCAATGGACTCGACGGCACCACCAGAGCTGCCAGCAGATCCTGCACCAGCGCCGGATTCGGTCACACCCACAGACTCGTATGAGCTCTCCAAGTTGCCCAGGCTTCCGGCGGAGGCATCGAATTGTCCACCGGATCCGCCGTAGTAACCACTCGATCCGTATCCGGCATTTTTGCGAGCCTGTTCCACCGCCTGCTGATGGGCAACATTGTGGCTAAGGTGGGATTAAGGATTAAGTTTAATTAATTGCAGCACCAAGCATAACCCTATTATTTGTTTAAGTCATAAAGGTTCTTGTTTTTTAAGTTCGATTTAAAATTTTGTAGTACCAAGTCAGCCAATGGGGAAAATTTCAATTTTTGCCATTTCAAAAAAGAAAATTCATCAACATTTGCCACAAGGCACTTACCGAGAATAAAAATCATCGCGTTTTGTTCTAAACAAACGGTTTTTTAAAGAATAATAAAAGTTAAATAAATTTAAATTAAAGGTTTAATTTTAAAAACTTACCTAGCCTGGAAATCTGTGAAGGGAAGAAAGAAATCCTCATTAATTTAATGCAATAATATTAAGATATTTATTATATAAAAATCATAGTACGCATTGAAATTGTAAATTAAAATTGTGAAAATATTATTTAGACTCTTATCGCCACACGCGCCACGTTTTGTAAAAATTACACAAGGTGTTGTGTAAATATTTCATTCAGGGAAAAGCCCTGGTGGGATCTCTAATCTCAGTAGGATGATCGGCAGGATGCGGAACAAAACACAATGATAATATTGGAATATAGAAAATCGTTCACTACCTGCGGCGACCACACCCAGGCAGAGGGCCAGAATAAAAAGCTTATTCATTTTGAGGAGTTTTTTGTACAACTTTAGTCCGGAAAAACGTTCGGTGCCCGCGATTGAAATAGTACTAATGATTCGAGTCGTCGGAACCCCGATTTAAAGCCCCAGACATTGGCGACGATAAGGTCCGCATATAACTCATACTTGAACCGATTGATTCTTGACCTAGAGAGGATGCCGCTCTGGGCTATGGCACTGATAATACGTACTATATACCACCTCGATTTGGGGCTCGTAATTGGTGCAGAAAGCCGAGGAGTGATGAAAGTTAATTGCGACATTGTCTCTCTCCCCACATAAATCTATATATTGTATTAAATCTGTTTTGTCTCATTTTTGTTAATCACAAGAACCCTGATCAAAGACTTACCTAGTATATAGTTGCCATGTAGAACGGCGAGCAAGACCACATCAGCGTTTATTTATTTTTGCGACTATACTTATAGGTATAGGTGTAATGAGCTCACTTTGAACTTAGAAATATGCTGGCCAAGGTGAAGGAATATATAAAAGACCATGAGCTCGGTCTCGGTTTCCGGAAGTGGTAGTTTCCCTTTTCGAATTCGCTTTAGTTTTGTAAACAAACTTGGCATTATTTTTTGTAAACAATATTGGGATGTATAAATAGAATGTTTAATAGAGGTCCTAATAGTAATCTGATCTCTAGATGATAAAGTTTCAATCTGTAATTAACTGCCAAGCAACTGAGTTGAGAATTTTTAAGGACTATTTGAATAATTTCATTCATTTATAGTTTATTAAGAATGAATTTAAATATAGATTTTTAAGAGCGAAAGTTTTCCCATAAATTAAACCGTCATAAATACTGTCCCTTCTATAAAATTAAGTCACGAATAAAGACTTTTCACAATAATTCGGACGTCTTATAAAGACTCAAATCCGATCAGTTAGATCATTTCCTGTCACCTTTGATAAGCTCTTCCATCAATTAAAAAAAAAAAAGAAAACATTAAACGTAAATTTGAATTATCAATTAAATGATTAACGCAAATGTATTCATGATATTACGTCTGTATTTAGCGACGTATATTTTTTATTTATATAAAAACTAAAATACAAAATACAAAAAATATATGCCACTAAATAATCTCCCAAAAAAACAGTCAAAATCAAGGTCATCTTCGCCAAGTTTGCATATTTTTATGTATTTTTTAGAGCACAAACTTTCTAATAAAAGAAAGCTTTGCTATGAAAATCCCACCGATAAGAAAGTCCCCGAATATACAATAAAATACACATAAAGTTATATATTTTCATAAAAATTAATGGGAATCGGTTGGCTTTGTTGGACATTTATATTGAATGATAGCCAAGCCCCCGAAAATAGTCGGAAAAAGGGTCTCCTAAGAGTGGACCGAATAGGAGGTCACCTTTCCGTTGTCATTAACGGTGGTCTGGGCTCCACGTCGGCTGGTTCCGTCCCCATTGCTCTGGCTGTAGGAGGACACAGAAACGCCCTTGTAGCCACCGTTTCCTCCACCGCCGCCGCCGGAGCTGCTGGAGCTGGAGTACGAGGATCCACCGCCACTGCCGCCTCCAAAGCGGTTCACAATATTGGGAGAGGCCTGCAACAGAAATTACATATTAGTTTGGGTCATTCAGATGATTTAGGAAATGGGAAATACCTTAGTTAGCGTTTTGGTTCTCAATTTGATCGACTTTGGCAAATTAAAGAACAAACATTTTGAAGTTTAAGAAATTACTTTTTTCAAGATTTTGGAAATAAAAGAAAATTAAATTTGCTTTTCCAAAAAAACTTGGAGACATTTTAATTGTTTTAGTTACACTTTTACTTAAACTAATAAACCAATGGAAGCTTCGGCAAGGTAAGATTATGAAACAATAATTAATCCAAAACCAAAAACCAAATGAAAGAAAAGCTTGTTCGAATTAAAATTAATAAAAGCCAAATCATTCTCACGCCAATGAAAGATATTTTAATAAATTCAAAAGGAATTAAAGAATAACCTAAATTAAATAATTTAAGTTAATAATTTCCAACTTACCGGATTGGCGGGATTGATGAAAGCCGTTTGCCTATATCCATTGGGTCCAATGGATCCCGAGGCAGCAGCATAGCTGGGAGCGTAGCGATGGGAGTTATAGGATGATCCTGAACCAGATCCAGAGCCAGATCCTCTGTAGCGATTCTGGCGCACTAGATTGTCATGGTAGGCCTGCTGGGCGGCGATCTGCTGCTGGATGCGACTATCGGCAATAAAAAATGATTTTAGTTAATAAAGGATTAAAAAAGGATTTGATGGATTAGCGTATGGTAATTACAGATCGTTGTCATCAACCAGAGAAGCATCTGCAGATGCATAAGCATTGCCAGCCGTGGCCAAGCCAGTTATAGCTCTACAAGAACAGATTTAACAGAATGGGAAGCGTTAGTCCTTAGCCCGCCTTATGACTACCCAAAAAAACCAAAAGGAACTAAACCCCTGAAATGCTCACTGTTGGTTGGCATAGTTCTGGGCAAGGATGTGGTTGGTCAGCTGCTGGTGGAAGAGATAGGGATCGATGATGCCAAAGTTGGGCGCGAATCCATCGTAGTCATCGTAGTCGTAGTAGCCGTTGCCTCCACCTCCACCTCCGTTTCCCACAAAGCTGGTGTGGACTCCACCACCTCCACCACCGCTGTTGTAGGTGCCTGTGTATCCTCCGGCTCCGCCCCCGCTGCTGGCATAACCTCCTGCATATCCTCCGGCATAGGCCCGACGTTTACGGGGCTGCTGGCGGCTGGCTGGAAGGAACAAATTTAAGAATAGAAGCAGGAAATCAAAACTTTGATGGGTTCTCTTACCCCCAGATGACTCTCCATTAAGAGCACTCATCACCACACAAATCAGAAGTAGCTTCCACATATTATTGAACTCGCTTGGAGTTATGAGCTGAGGACAAAGAAAACATAAAACAAAGTAATCATTGAGAACTGGCTAAGAATTAGTGTAAATATAACAGGTTTCGAAGCACTGATGCATAATTTAGATACCATAATTTTGGAATATGTAAAAAAACAAATCAACCAAGCGGAAATGGATAGCCAAATATATTATATGTATATCCAAAAATTTTATATCATTAGAGACCCGGCTAATTTTGCTTATGTAAGATCAGACTTTGGAGTCCATGTAGCAGCTTCTGTTGGCTCATTGTTCTCCGGCACTTTCTCACCAAAATCCATTAGTCATTACTTAGTATAGCTCTCGGGACGGAATCCACAAATCCGCTTGTATAAGCCCTTAATCTAGGCAGGGGATGTACTGCCATTTAATCGATTCCTGGGTCATTGGCACCAATGCATCCCCCTCGGCCACCAGGGCCCGGCACGATGTTTATTCATAACTTGCAATTACAAGCCTTTTCATAAATTGTGCAACCCCGGGCCAACTAATTGCTACTACACGACTTTTCAATAATGAATTGGCATAAAGAAATCACCGCCAGAATTGAGCAAAAAATTGGAGAGAGCAGGCCCAAACGGAAATCCCCAAAATGTAAATTAATGGATCTCCATATGACTCTGTATATTATTGACTCGAAATGGTTTGCCGGGCTAGCTGCTGTTTGTAGGTGGAAAACAAAAAGGGAATACCAAACCGGTTCTTACTAATTTGTTCAACGTTTAGAAATTGATATTGAATATTATGGTTGATTATTTTATTTTGATTTTTTCCCCTTTTGTCTTCGCCACACGACTGACTGCATAAGTTTTTGGTGCGCCATTTATATTCCAATTTGTTTACGCTTTTGTTTGTCGTTTTTTACAAAAGTTGAGGGGGTTTTTTTAAATTTTTTCCTTTCGGCACTTAAGGTGTTCTAATTGTGAATTGTGACTCTCAATATTGGCAACCGGTCGGCTCAAGATGAAATATTAATAATTAACAACAATTTTGAAACAAAGGAACTCTACTGAAGAGCACTGCCGTTTAACTGGTTCGGTTTGTTTTTGCCCATTTTACAATGACATGACATTGTTGATCACCAAACCGTTTCAGTGCGATCTCTCTCATTCCGAAAATCAAAATAATCACAATTTTTGATGATAACACACCACATACACGGCCAAATACGGAACCAAAACTGCGCCACAAATTGGCAAAACTATCAAAGTTATACGTATTGATGATGAGAGACGACGCCTTGATTCTGGATTGAGAAGTCTCTGTATATATTTATATAGAGAGGCAACGAACTGCGACGATCCGAGATTCAGCCCGACTCACTTGATTTGTTTATGATTCGCTTTTTGACCAGTTTTGTATTTTCGATTTCTTAGCTCGGATTTCGATTTAGATTTTCAGATTTCTTCTCGCGCCGTCCGATCGATATTCCTCGTTGTGCGGCGGCTGGACAGCTTCTGAGTCCGATCAGGTGAGTGCAGGTCCTCTTATAAACGTTTCGACACCTGTGCTCTGGCTCGATTTTACTTTTGGCCGGGAGCGATGACGGCACTCGACACGGTCGCTTGGGAACGGAGACTCCAGTGTAAGAGAGAGGGGCTCGATATCTGACTAATTTCAATAAAATACAATATATTCTTGTCTTCTCATAGGCAACACTTGAAGAAAGCTTCCAACGACTTAAGGTGGCTTTATTTTGGTTGTTTTGAATCTGCTCTTTGACTTTTGGAGTTTCCAATTTTTTGTCTTTCTCTTGGTGGTAAGAACAACACCCCAAATTGTGGTTTCCTTGTTAATTCATGGAATTTTTTAGACATTTGCGATTCTGATGACTTTTACAATTTAAATACGAATTTAATTTGCTTAACAAAAACAATTGGAAGTGTTTCAACTATATTCCAAGAAAAAGTATTACTTATGTTACAACAATTTTTAAAATGAAAAGGTTCATTAAATTAGCAAACGTATCGAATATCAATTTTACGGGAAATATATTTAATCTAGCTTCCATAGAGGGACTTCCATCAAATATATTGTATTATAAAAGATAGCACACCTTCTGGAATATATAATCATTTAATGTTTAATCAACTTTTTTAACCGTAAACTAATAACAGATTTTATCTTAAAATACTCGAATGCATATGGTAGTTTATGATATCAAATGTTTACTAGGATCGATGCGAATGCAATTGGCCATAATACCTGATTACAAATGAGGCAACAACAACAATTACAACTTGATTTGTTTACAGGACATCTACAGGACTCTACACAAAAAGCCCAAGGCACTTGTCTAGCTACATAGTGTATAGAAAAATATCGGCGGGCCGGGCAATGCAGCTCCTTCAAAGCTTCGACTGAGCCTGCGGTAGGATAACGTCACGCCACCAAGTTGGTCGCTGGAAGGCTCCCTCGTTGGTCATAAATTCATTTTGTAGATTCTCGTAGAGCAGTCCATCGGCTCGGGCGATCACCGAATTGAGAGCGAAGTCGGGTGGGGCGATGGCATCCGCCACGCTCACGGCCACGTCCTTCAGCTTTAAGCAACTGTCCAGCAGAAGCTTTCGCACTTCCGCCTCAAAGTCTTGGCCCACTGCGAATCCCCCCACATAGAAGGTCGTCATGTGCTTCTCTAGCAGCCACATGGCATAGACATCGAAGAGCAGACGGAGAACCGAAGTATAGCTCTCCTCCACTTGTAATTTTCGGACATGGTCAACGTAGCGACTCAGGGCGTAGTACTCGGCGTAGGCCAGTGATAATTCCCGGGCTCCTGCCACCTGTGAGTTGTTCCTGGCCTCGAACCTACTAGCTCCGGCAGCCAATTGGGCCTCAATGTGGGCCGTGGTGTGGGCCATCAGATGGCAGAGAAGCCACTCATAGCACCTGAGGGAGACTGAAAGGAAAAAAGAGTTAAAGTTGGCAACTTAGGTATTTTTGATTCTCAAAAACTTACACTCCCAACTGGACAGAGGCGTCTGCTGGACCAGCGAGGTGTATCTGAGGGACAGGAGTTCGTCACGTCGGTTCAGGAAATACACACTGCCAATGGGAGTCTCAAGCTCCTTGGAGCTCCATTGGCGGAGAAGCCAGTTGGAGGCTTGTTGGCCCAGGACATTGTTATCGCCCTCGTAGGTGCACAGGGGATCGTGGTCGGTTCTCATTTGACCCAACTTAGCGGCAGCAAGGTATCCGTGTCCTCCACACGCTTCCCTGGCCTCCTGAATGGCGTCCCGAGCTGCCCAAGTTATTCGTGGCTTAGAGGCCGATATCAATGCGTGTATCTCAGCGGCGTTCTGGGTCTGTAAGAAAATTCAATTATATTTAAGATATACAAAAAGGAATCTAAAATTATTTACCAGAATATCAAAGCCATTGGAATCTGCCTGGGAACGGGCTATAATCTCCAAATACGTAAACGTCAACTCCTCCACTGCTATTTTTTGGACACAGGCAGCCGCCAGATATGGAAAGATGCGGTATTGCTAAGGGAGAAATTATTAATTATTTAAATATTGGTAAGGAATAAACATTTATGCTTACATGCAATTGGTACTCCAGAATGGCCATCTCCTCGCCATGACGCTCCGGACCGAATTGCTTCCGGACCGCCGCATAACGAACGGCGATTACGGCGGCACTGCAGAGCGTGTTGGCCGACTCCTGCATGATGCCAATCCTACCTGCCGAGAAGCTTTCCAAGGCCGCTCCAAGGACTTTGCCCGGCTCGGTGAAGACGCTTTCGTAGACTCCCTCGGGCGTGACATCACTGGTTCGATTGAGGAGATTGTCCCGCGGAATGCGATAATTGGTGAAGACCACAAACCCATTGTCGATGCCATTCAGGCCACACTTCTCGCCGATGTCCCCGACCAGGACACCGGGATAGGAAAGCAGGGTCTTGGGATCGCGAATGGGAATTAGAAAGCCATGCAGTCCATGGTTCTCTCCATCAGCCGTGTAGAGATTGGCAAATGTCATGGCCACAGTGGCCATCTTCCCAAGGTTTCCAACCCAGCACTTAGCTGCCTCAAAGTCCGGGGTGTTGATCACAAACTCCTGGGTGTTTGGATCATACGTGGCTGTTGTTCGGATGCTCTTGGTATTGCTGCCGTGAGACAGCTCCGTGATGGCCAGGCAGGTGATCACCTCCCGGTTCCAGGCGGCCTCAATGTACTTTGTGTGCTTCTCCGTACCCATGGCCCGAATGGCATTGTTGAAGAGTCCCACGCCCAAGGCGATCTTCACGGAAAGGCTGGGCGAGTAGCAGGCCAGTGCCTCGTTAATGTACATAAGGTACTTGGTCTTGGCCGAGAAGCTAAGCTTCTCAACCTCCTTGGGCACCAGGTCCAGGTGCTTCATCCGATTCACCTGCATGGCGCAAAGTCGCTTCTGCTCGTCCATCGGCAGTGTGCGGGAGGGATGCGCGAAAAGTGGGTCATTCTCCAAGCGGCGCCACACTTTGTACTGAAATAGGGAGAGTTTTGAATATAGAATTCAAAAAATTCAGTTTCCAACACTAATTGATTCGTTACATTTCTATATAATTGACTTTCTCAGCTTATTTTCTTCACCCACTTACTTTGATGCGCAATCCCTGTTCCTTTTCGAATATTAATCGAAGTCTTTTCCAGTCAAAATTGGCTCTTTTGCGGTATACGGCCAATGGCCCTCCACTGGGAAGATCGGGAATGAAACTTGTGTCCTCATTGGCCATTGTGCGATTGGTTAACTAGGTGAAAAAAAAACGAAAGTAATCAAATAGTGAACCTATTAACAGTTGTGTGGCCGCATAACGAATGAGCTCTCGACTCGGCCTGCAAGCCGTTTTAAATAGCCAGATATAAAACCCACAAGTGGAGCACTCGAACCACATTATCTGGAATTCTGAAGCCATATAAAGCTAAAGACTCTAAGTAATTGGTTTTAGAGCAAAAACAGCCTAATATACAGTTTACAAGCCACTGTTTGACATTACAGAAAGGTTTGTAACTCTGATAGGGAACAGCTTAGTGGATTCGAGAACCAGAACGAGAACAGTAAACCAGAGTTTTTCTCTTTTATTGCAAAATAAATTAAAATTGAAGCCTTCTATAATGGTTTTTATTTAAAACTATCTTATCTTGTAGTGCCCATAATACAATGTAAATTTAATCAATGAAACGAGGACTTAGGTACGTAAAAAATTATGAGTGTTGCACTTCCGCAGACTTAATATTGATAGTAAAAAATATATGGGTTCGAAAGTACTTTAAAAATTACAATATTTTAATTCGCTTGGCAACAACTGATTAAGAAGAAACTGATCAATATCTTTTCTAATAAATAATTAAGCACTTCTCCACTTGACCCGAAAAAGCAACAAACTTATAAGCTGTCACCTTAACATATTGAATACAAGTTTTCAAACCACTTCTGTCACGAATTGCGTCAAAATAGACTCTAAAGGGTTTTTTTTGAAACCCCTAAAATTAATCGATTGAAAAAACGCGAAAATGGCTTCAAAGGCTCAAAACGATGCGGTGCGCATCGCCAGGCAGGTAAAGAAGAATTTTCCGCATCGCAATTTCCGGGAGATTTGTTTCGACCGGGAGGTCATCCGGAAGGATATCTTGCCACTGACCTATGACGAAGCCTGCCGACTCCGTGGGCCAGTATTCGATGCCCTGGAGGACGAGTTGCGCCGGGGAGGATGCACCATGCTGCCGGAGTTCCTCCACTGCCTGGCAACCAAGGAACAGGCCCTTTTCGAGAGCCTTAATATTCGGGAGCGTCTCTCGGACGACATGCCGCTTCTCTACAAGATTGTCAATACCCTCGCCGACGCCGAGCTGTCCGTGATTGTGAATAAGCATCGGGGTCTGAAACTGTGCTTTTCCGGCTTCTACGATGCCATGCAGATACTGGAGCCCTACCGCCAGAAGTACGGGTACGCCCTGAATGCCCTGAACGAGCACATCATCTCCCTCTGCCACAACATCCAGGGACAGGAGCGGGATGCCAACGAGCCCATTTCAAGGATCTACTATTCTTACGCCACGTATCTTGCGAATACAGGTCAGCGCGATAATGCTATTTCGTATCTGCAGATAGCCATGGATCTGGTCCGTGGTCACGTCTGGACCGCCGAACTGGGAATGCCTGCGGGTAGCCTCACCCTGCACGAACTGGTCGCCCAGGATCTGGCCCGCCTGCTCCTTACTCAGGGCAAGGCCATTGTGCGCCAGCAGCCGGAGGAGGCGGTGGCCATGGCCCGGCGGGCAACCGTCCTCATAGCAGAGAGTAAGTGAAGCTTTTAAAAGGCAAAGCTAAGATTACGAATTCCTAATTAGTTGGCAGGGAGAAGAATTTGGAAATATTCTGCGACACCTTTTTGGAGAGGGCCTACTTTCTGATGGAGATCGGCAATTACAACTCGGCCCAACAGTGTCTGGACCAGATTCGCACCCAGATCATGGCCTGCACGGAATATCGTTTTGTCAAGCTAAACATCAAGTATTACCTGTTTCAAGGACAGTGCTTTGAGGTGTAAGTAAGGTCTTGATTATATTATGCCTTAAATCTAACGAATCTTTGTTGTAAGCTTTGAGTTCGTGGATAAAGCCATTTCGAGTTACAAGAGGGCCTTGCGTCTCTCACGCCTCTACGCGCATAGGGATCTGGAGGCACAGATCCTTCTGTACTTGGGAAAAATCTTTGCTAAGGATACCCAGAAGACGAGCATTGCCAAAAAGTGTTACGAACATGCCAAGCGCATTTACGTGGACTTCAATGACCAGCACAGTCGTAAGATGGCCAACTATCTGAAGGCCAAGCTGATGGCGGACGAGATTACTCCACTTTACATGGCCATGCTGAAGGCCTCCACTTCCAGGTACTGCGCCTTCTTTAATCTGCGCCAATGGAAGAACCGATGCCGTCCTTTCTGGCACCATTTGGGTGACGAGATCATCAAACAGGAAAAGGACAGTATCTACTGTCTCCTCGACGAGGAAAAGGAGGACATTGTACGCGATGTTGACGACATTGAGTTGAGAACCTATAGGCTAGCAGACGGTGACGTATAATCCCTCTGATTCTAGTGTTATTCTTAATTGTACAAATTATAATTGTTATTGCTCATTAAATTCGTTTGGCAAGTAGTTACTTTTTTAGAAGCTTTAATAGACCAATCATCTAATGGATTAAAATATTTTCTTTATCGATATTACTTGATAGTTGGCACGTTCCCAGCAAATGTCTAGCATGCGTCTGGTTTTTGCGTTTTCACTTTTGAAGTGGTCTAATAAATACCAAATACTGCATATATCGAAGATTATCAAATCGCATGTCAAATGCATGAATCGCAATTTGTTGGACACCCATATCTGAGTAATTTGATCACGCACCCACATTCCAAGTTAATCTCCAAATAAGAAACAAGACCCCCTGGCTCTTTGTAGTGCCCAGAAGCTCCGAACATGAGGCGATCATGCCAGTAATAAAATAACAATGGATCATGGATCAAAGAGCGGGATTCCCCGAAAGAAAAAGTAGCTATCAATATCTTTTATTGATTTTATGTCTTTCATGAGTTTGTTATCTCAAAAGTTTCCAAGAACCTGAACGTCACCGATAGAGTTCCAATATATCTTTGAATTCATAAAGAATATGTTTGAAGTGTTATCAATAGACGGTTTTAATTAAATTGTCATGACACCTACCACAGAAATACTTCCATGTGATTGCCCAGATACAAGGTACAACAAATTTGCCAGCTCGGTGACAATTATTGACTAATTAAGACAATTAGCAATAATTATAACAGTAGAGCGATAAGCGATAAGTTTATATTGTCTAGGTTCGGGTATTTTCGAATCGTTGTCGAAAAAGTTGAGTAACCGACCATAAAACTGGTTTTATGGACTTCTCACAGGGTTTACTGGCTCACTTAATTAGCACGACTCGATTCACAATCTCAGATACAATATAAATATGTGCTTAAACCCAAGAGTCGCGGACATTCTGAATTTTTGCGTAATCATAAAGAAACACACTCCACTCCAATTTGTTTGCTTACCCTCGACAGTGGGTCTTATTTTTTCAGAAATGAGTAGAAGGGGAACAATGTACAAGATTTGAAATTGAAATAGGAATTTCTAATTCAAAATTTTAGAGAACAGGGGCGTTTGCTTGTTGGTATGCCTCAGTTTCAGCCGGAAAGCATAAATATATATATATAAACCGACAGAAATCCAAAAAAAAACTGAAATCCAAACATAAAAACCCAGAAACTGATAAGCATTTGGAGGAAAGTTTTAGAAGCACTGAGCTCCCAAAGGGGGGGTAATTACCGAATGCCTTTGGGTTACGTGAGTTGGCCAGGTGTGCCAGGTGGCCAAAAGTTATTAACATTGCGTGCCCACAGTGGCTATTGTCACAATTTGTTAGCCAGCCACCCACTGGAGTGTGGGATCGGTTTTGAACGTCAACCTTGAACGTGAAAATAGCCGGGGCTTTTATTTATATATTCTTTACTTTCGATAATATGGTGATGGAAACTCGCGAGACTTTTTTTAAATGATTTATAATGCAATTTGCCGCGGCTAATTTCACTTTTATTTACACAGCCTGCACTCTCGCTTTGACAAATTAGAGCACAATCAACACTCCGGCACCGAGGGCCCCTGAAATATGACCACAATACGCCCAATTGAAACTGATATCATTCTACAGTGAGGGGTCTTGTGTGGGGATAAAATATTCAAAATATTTATATTAAAATGGAGTTTCGATGGATACTGTCTGAGGGAAAATTTCCTCCTTTTCTTCACCAAGTACTCGTTAACAAATCAATCAATTTACTTTATTACCATAATTTGATGATTGCCAAACTTGATTATCTTATAGCGTGTCGGAAATAAATCACCAAAATGACTTGAAAATTAACAAAAAAATTTGCAATACAAAGTCACATTGCAAATTATTCTCTATGGAATATGTGATAACACACTGGCACAGGCTCTCTAGGGACTCTCCACTGTACCGAAGGGCACACCCTGTATTCCTTTTTGTTTGGCTCAGGACACGGGCTAGTCCCTGGCCATGTATTACATCACCAACAAGTAGGTAAACCCGCTAACGCACTAGTTTTTGTCCTAAAGGCGGGAGAGAGAAGAAAGCCAGAATCTGAGGCAGTGTCTCAGGGCCACGTGAGACTGTTTCTTTTTTGTGTCCGTGTGTGTGTGGCAACCTGTAGAGCCTCTTCTGCGAAACGCCCTAATCTTTCTCCCGCTGGAATTTATTCCGTTCTGGTTTGTTTCCAAAATTGAAAACTGCTAACCCGGCTGAGCTCATAAAAGAAACAATTAAAAGTTTATGTATCTAGATACACACCCACACGCGGAATTGAAAAACAGCGGAACAAAAACAACAACCGGCACACGAACCGAACCGGAGAATCGGAGAATCGGAGACTCGTAGAACGCAACCGACACGGCCAATGGATGGGAAGCGAATGCGGGCTCTGAGCGAGAAAAACGTCAAATGATTCAAGTTACACAGAAAACAATTACTTGAGGTATAGATAGGGGTAATGGTAATAAATTCAATCTATAAACTATAAAACTGAAAGGTTCTAAAACTTGAACTCGTAGTTGTCCTTCATAAGGATACCCTTAATACATTTATTAGTTATTTTCTTCAGTGTAAAATGGAACCCTATGACGTTCGCCCCTATGAGAACCTCACACACACGCTCTCAAGGCTGGACGGTGGGCGAAACGTGGGTTGCCGGGCGGAACAGGTCGATGAGAGCAGGCTGGCCAGCACGCTGGTTGCTGGTTAGCTCTTCCTCTTGTCTCATGATGCCTCAATGTCAAGTGGCTGTGCCAACCGGCCGGCATCGGTTCTCATTTATCCACGACTCACCGCATCCGAGAAATACAAAAAAAGAGTGCGAGAGCCAAGGGCGGTTGGAGATGTTTTTGTGCAAACAAGATAGAGATACAAGATACTGGAGGTTCGTGTCTAGGCTAACAGTCAAGTCCCTTTGTTTGTCAATAAGTTTTGTTTGCTTTTCAAGGTTGTTAAAGTTTCAAAACTCATAGAACGGATGTTGAAATAACTTTAAAAAATGTAATTACTAGCCTATTGAATCGGTATTCTTCTTTAAACCTAATTATTATTTATTAAAATAAGCAAAAGGATGGTTGCAGGAGCTTGCGCTGATAGGTATGCTATAGAATTTTTAATTCATTTCTTTCATCCAAGAGGAGAGTAAAATTGCTGGAATAAAAGGTGGCTATAATTTAAATTTAATTTGTATTAATTAATAATTATTCCTTAGATATTTCCTTGGAAAAATAATTAAGCAAAGTAAAATATATGAATTTTTTTACTTTAAAAAAGTCTAGAATCCCATCCTCCTTTGATAAATATACACAAAAAACAACGCCTGACTTTCACATATTTTATTTATTTATCATTTTGCGGTCTTTTTCTTGTTGAACGAGAAGCAATATCAAAGTGACCAACATATGTAATTGATTAGGATTAGTGTCCGCTAGTTGGTTACGATTGCAATTTTATTATTGTTATCGTAGCCTGTTCGATTGACGTTAATTAAATTACTAATTTGACTTGGTTATACAAAGCACAGATGCACGGTAAGTATGTGTGTTTGGGGCAATCGGGTGTGTGGGTCATCGGGGGGGTCGTAAATCGTATAAAAAACAGTATTATATCCGTAACTATAGTTTGGCAGCTGCGAATTCAACCGAATATCTTGTCGAAACAGACGTGGCAGTATGGCTTGTCCTTTTGCTCCTTGAACGTTCCCTTGTTCAGTTGCTTCAGGCAGAAGGCGCAGACGAAGTGTTCCGGATGGAATTTCTTAAACATGGCTGTAATGCAACGTCCCGTGATTGGCTTCGAGCATCCAGCGCACAAGGATCCACGCTTGGCATGGTAGTGGGTCTCGCAATAGGGCAGTCCCTCGTGGTCAAAGAACGAGCCACCCTGGAATGGCTGCCGGCAGTCCTGTAAATGATAGAAAATGTATGATTAATTACATTCCAAACTTCAATTGTATTTTAAATAAGATTGAATCGTTTCAAGAATGGGTGCGGTGTTAATTAAATGTCTTGTATAAAAAGTAAGCAAAGCTAAAAAAGGGAAATGAATGGGAAGGACCCATGTGGCCCACTCTGATGTTTATATCTTGGTCAATTTTCTTCCGATTATTAAGGGTCATACCTTAAACGATTTGTAGATCGATTTTCTATTAATCTGCATTAAAATCTCACAGAAAAATATTTTTTAGATTTTTTGTCATTTTTCCTGATGGAACCCCTTTGAAAAATGGGGTAATGAATGGGAAGGACTCATGTGGCCTCATGTCTCCCCCGATTCACAAGGGAAATATTTTTTATTGATAAGCCCTAAACTTGCTTCTTTGAAGGACTTTGTAGAAAATATAAACTTTTTAAATAAAGTATACGACATATAGAAATGGTTACTGCGCCATAAGTTAAAAACTACAGACAATCTTTTGGCACTTGACATTCATGCAGATGTGTATTTCGGATACGAATACATTATTAGAGGTATGAGGATGATGTATTGGGGGCCAAATGGTTTCTGCAGTCTCCGTCTGAGGCTAATTACGACCATAAATTAGTTGCCATATAGCATGACCGACCAGCAAACCGATCAAGAGTCGTCAACATCATATTTGCTGTGCGAAATTTTACGCCTGACCTGAAAAACCTAATTAGAATTTTGACAAACTCAAAGTGTCGAATGGACCTGGCCGGTACCCTGGGCCCACTGTGCCGGGGCGCTATTTTTTAGTCTAATTGAAAATGAAAATTTAACATTTGAAAAACACCAGAAACGTAGATATTTAAATATGATAAATATGCGGGGGAGAGCACCGGCCAAAGACATTTGTTTTAATCCCATTCTATTTTTTTTTGGTTTTGGAAAAACATTTCAACAGAATCAGCAGCAGCAACAGCAACAGCAACAGCAACAATTGTCCTAAAACAATAACATTTTGCGCACGCTTTTGGCCAAGATCCAAAAGTGAATGGAAAGTGATAAAGTAGGGGAGTGATAAAGAAAGGGGTGGTGATGGAGGACTCCATCCAAGCAGCAATCGGGCCATGGAAAGAAGGACCATTGAGAACTTGATATTTGGATACAGGGGAGAAACTATTTTCGTTTTTCACCTCCTCATAACAAATCAATCATTCCATAAACAACAGGTGCAGCAATTTCCCTTGAAAATTTTAACAAAATTCTCGTTGTTGAATATTGTGAGTGCTCCTTCATTTATAAGTGGAGCATGGCAACAATAACAAAATCAAATAATCAATATCGGCGTGAACTAAAAATACAAACCAAATATGTGGCACGAATTTTCTTCAATCAATTGGAGAATTTCTTTAACGAAAATACTATATATGAGTATACCTTGAATGCAATTTCATATACTCATTTCTGTTCTATTTCTAGATAATATATTTTGGAACATTTGGTTTAGCCAAATTCGTTCAAAGACAGTCTAATCTTGAAGAGTCTAGTTTAGCTAATCAATCCAATTAACACCCTGGGATTCCTATTAAATCTGGGCAATAAACAGTGCGAATCCTACGTCTAATATAGACAGATATATAGCCAAGCATAGCGCACTATATGTAAGCCGATTTTCCTCTATATTCTACTTATAATGCTGACTACAACGTCAGCAACGAAAATAGTCTCAACTAGTTAATTAATTGCTCTCGCTAATCGAAATCTATTCCACAATATTGTAATTTGTTTAGCAACAGAAAAGGCAACAAGAAAAGAAATTGCGGGGGTGTGACAGGAGCAGAATCGTATGTCAAGGCCAGCACACTGACACTGACCTTGACACGAGGTCTGCCTGCGTCGTGTCTATACACATGTGGTGGGAGGTGGGTGGTGGGCGGTGTCTGAGGGTCACCGTCACCTTGAAAAGTTAAAAACGCTTTTCAACGTTTTACAACTTTTCTCTCCCCAATTTCTTTCTTGTTTTTATTGTGTTCTTTTCTTTCTTTTTTTGTGTGTGTTTTTTTTGTTGTTTTGTTTAATGTGTAATTATTAAAATTTTATTTACAAAAACAAATTACAATATTGTTGCTCATTTTCATAAATGAATTAAAATTTAAAAAGTACCTATTAACTTAAGCCTACAAAAATGGCATAGAAAGAGTTCAACAAGTCAGTTTTGGGCCGGGTCAGGGGCAAAGGGGCAAAGACCATCATAGAGGGTTCAAAAATCATTTCTCCAGCGGCGCCGGCCCCCTTTTCTAATAAAATAAAAGGGGTGGGCCAGCTGGGGGTTCTAAATGGGATTGGGGTTGCTGTGTTGCCGCTGTGGATGTTGCTACTGTTGCTGTTGCTGTTGCTGTTGTGCGTGTTGCTCCTAGACCCGCAACGAAAATAGACCAAGACGGACGGCGGGCAGCTGTTTGTTAATTTCTTTTTGGTTTTTGCCCGCTAGTCTCTTCATGATGCTGATTATAAAAAATAAAAGTGGCACGCAGCTAGATACAAGAATGTATCTAAAGCTGCCACCACCGGGTCTATTTTCGTTTGGCTGCTGAACTTCAGCAACAAGTTTTGGTGATGCTGCTGATGCCGATGAGGATGAGGATGCTGCCGCCTTATTCCTCCTCATCAACGCCCACGCACTGTGGACAGACGGGTTTGCCTTCCATGGCATAGAAGGACTTGCCACGCACAGCCTTCTTGCAATCCTAAACAACAAAAGGTGACCAGAATGGTTAAGGTTGATACAAAATAATAGACAAAAATATTATGAATGAAAAACTCTGGAGATTTAAAGGTTTTCTTTAAATCTACCCTAGAGCCAAGGAATAGTAAGATCGGATAAAAAACCTACCCTGCAGACAAAGCAGTCTGGATGCCACTGCGAGTTCAGCGCCGAGATGTAGTTCTCCATAATGGCCCGGTTGCATCCGTTGCACTTCGGGGCAAACATCTCGAAGTAGTCGTTGCGGCAGTAGGGCTTGCCATCGCGTTCATGGAAACCCTCCTCGCCGAACTGCTGGCCGCACTGGGCGCAGAAGAAGTGCTCCGTGTGCCAGGTCTTGTCCAGCGCCGTGACGCACTTGTCCAGGATGGCGCCGTTGCAGTAGGCGCAGCGCGGGCTAAACAGATTGTGGTAGTCCGGCTCGCAGTAGGGGAAGCCGTCGCGCTCAAAGAAGTTGCGGGTTCCCAGCTCCTGGCTGCAATGGTTGCACGTGAAGTGCTCCGGATGCCAGGTCTTGCCCAGGGCGGTGATCACCTGGCCGACGATCGGCTTCTCGCAGGCGTTGCAGCAGCCCTTCTGTACAGTGTTTACTCCTTGGCGACTCATATTGGCCTGTAGGTTTCCTAGCATAGAATCCAACTGATCCTCGCGACTGTCCTCGACGATGGTCGTCTCCTCGATCGTCTGGGTGAGATGTGCCTGTTGGCTTCCCTTGTTCGGTCTGGCGTAGTCGGTCACCGTCTGGTGTTGCAGCGTCGAGGAGTGTTGCTGGGGGTGGTTGCCTGGTCCTGGTCCGGTTCCGTTTCCGTTTCCGATACCGTTGCTTCCGTTGCTAACCTGCGAATGGTAAAACGTAACCCAATTAGTTCCTTCGATCCTTTCGATTTAATGCTTCGGATTTTGTGATTCTGTGATCTTACGTCGATGTGCCTGCCGCGACTGAATCAAAAGTTGTGCGAGCGCCAGTACAAAAACTTTTGCTTTTAGCCGCCGCCAACAAAAAAATCAAAATATCAAAAATAATGTTTCTCTTCCTCTTCGCACAGATTCTCCTGCCCCAAAACCGCATCTGTGTGCGTCTGTATCTATGTGCGGGGCCTCGTTGCGCACGACGCTCTCCTCATATGCAAAGCATTTTTCTTCTACGTTGACGTAGTTTTCGTTCATTGCCAAAAATACGAACGCCTTCCAACCGCCAACCGCCAAGCGCCAAGCGGACGCGGACGCGGACGCGAACGTGGACACAGAGTGGGCGGTGGGTGATGGGTGGTGTCCAGGGGGCGGGGATTCTCCGCTGGCCACCGCCTCAGTCTGCAGATTCACGTTTGTGTGTGCGTCGATCTTGTCTGTCGAGTCTCCATTTCAATATTCAATTTTCTTTCATAAACTCTGCGCCTTTGCGTTCTGCCTGCTTCGTCTCTACTAAGTAGACGCCTAATTGAGCGTCCTACCAATTTGGCAAGGGAAGGATCAACAAACATAAGGGTAGACAAGCTATACCCTATATTTTAATCAAGGTTTTTATTCTCATGGGTTTTAAAACTGTTCATTGGAATCTACATGAGGCGCTTAAAATCATTCCCTAAATAATAGCAAATCTTTCTACCAAGTATTGCTAAAAAAATTGATTTTTTCATCAATCTTTTATGAGAACTTTATGGAAAAGTAAAATCAAGTCCAAGCTTTATTTTAAAACCCCATAATTTGTGTATAATTTTTTGTGGATCCCTTCTAGATCGCCCAACTGGCACCACCGGAAACTTCGCTCCTGTCTTTTAACGCCAAACCGATTGCCATTGGCTTCTGATCAGCCTTAGCGTACCCAATATTATGTTTTTGGCTATTTTAAGACTTAAATCGTACACAAGACAGAACATAGAACGGGGTAGCCTGGCGAGTGGAGTATAAAAATGAACGTGGTGGGGCTGGGGAAAAGGATTTCCCGGTAAAAAGTGCATAAGCATGTTTGGCACACGCTTCCAGTTGTGGCCAATAAACAGGGATACGGGGCTTGAGGGGTGGAGGCGGCCAGGAAGCGGCCACCGAGGAAATCTCGATCAGTGAATGAAACGAGCCGGGGGCAGGGTGCTTGGGTGGCGGGAAATTCAAATGTGAATGCGGTTTTGAACAGCAGATGATGGCAATGAAAGGCCATCAGAGAGACAAACACACAAGCCCATATAGAGATCGTTATGGTTATAGAAATGAAAGAAAATAAAATAAAAAACGCTTTCAAAAATAGCCATGCAAATGATTTGCAATGAAAAACTATAGCAGAAGCGGCACTCTGGCAAGAGAGAGAGGGTCGAGGAGGGTTTGGGGCTGGTGTTGGGGAGTGGGTGGGGGTTAAGGATGGGACCAAGGGGTGGGTGGTGTCTGTATGTGGGTTGGAAAAGCGCTGGGAAAATCCTAGGTGCCGTGTGCAATATTGTTTATATCCGAATATATTTTTATTTTTTTTTTCGCGCTTTCCCCCACACACACACAGCAGCGTTTGGAAAGAGATGGCCTGAGAGGCTTTCCTATTTAATTTTCATATATTTATCATATCAACAAAAGTCACGGACACGCCTTGCCCCTCCCGATATACACCGCCCCCTCTGCTCGGACGACTGGGAGAAAATTGAAAATGATATTAAATAATTAACAGGCCCGACCTCTCAGATACATTTCTTATGTGCCTGCTTGCCATTCGTCAATGACATTGAATTGCAATTTACTCGAAAATGCGAACAAGAAAAGTCCCCTTCTGTCTCTCAAGTGTCTGCTTGATTGCAGCCAAAGGCTAATTTTGCCACAACGGCCATCAAATCGATTGCCAAGAATATAGGAAGATAATTAAAAAAAAAAACATTATTAATAATTAATTAATGCGAGTGGAATAATTAAGTGACAAACTGGCAATTGGCTGCATTCTTTGATGACAACTCGACAAGAATCAGGGACTGTGTTTGCAAATAGGGTGGGAAATACTTTCAGCTTATTATGATTTTATATATTAAAAATATAATTCCCATCGAAATGATACTAAATGCCAGCTCAAGCTATAAAATATATAAAATTAAATACAAGAAATGGACAGTAAATCACCTTGTCTAAGGCAACAAAATAGCATTTAAATACTTTTGTGAGCCAACTGTCAAAAGAATTTAGATTTATTTCAAAAGCAACAAAACCCCTTGTCTATTTAAAGTAAATTAATTTATGTTTAGAAACAAAATCCCTTCAGTTGAATTATTGGCACAGTTTCCTCCTTGCCATGATTGATGCATTCCATTAACCAAAAGGAAACTTCCCTCCAGCCTTGACCCAAATCCATCGAAATGAAGGAAGGGAGCAGCCGGACTGCAGTATATTAAACAAGCTCATAAAAAGCAAAATAAGAAACAATATAAAAAAAGACCAAATAAAATGCAAAAGACATCTGTTAAAATACATCATGCCCATAGGCGTTCCGTTCAAGATGTCAGAAAGTTCTAAAAACAAATGTCAGACATGTGAGAGACGCGGAGGAGGTACAAAAGAAAACCAGGCTAATCCAAATGAGCGGAAACAATATTATTTTTATTTTTATACATATACTATATACATCCAATGCACGGATAATAAAACGAATATTTTGTTTACTCGATTGCCATCCAATTTGATTGATGATTTAATGAGAAAGTTCTTATCGATTGAACAAGAAAAGACATTGGCCATATGTAAATAGGAAGCGCGGAAGGAGAACCTTAGATACTTTGGCGCCGTGTGCAATAAATTGCCAAAATGTGACAATCAATCCCTATACTCCCTATAAATGCTTGCCACCATAATCGGACTTCATTAGCCGATTCAATTTATGTGGCCCATAAATGTATAGCCTTCGAATCGCGTTGGCAGATGTCAAAGTCAAGACCTCAGATCCGGCCCGAAGGGATCGTTTCCAATGGGCAGGGAACTGGGATCGAGACTGTCATTAGATTCGCTTGGTTGACATGCGTCACACGATTTGCGATGATAAATCTGTTCATTTTATGGTTTTTATTACCAGCAACATCGGTCCAACCGAGCACTGGGGTGTCGGCTGCTAAAAATATCCGAACAGATAATAGAAAAGCCGGAAAGTGCCGACTAGGGGATGTGGCAGGTGTAAAGTACAAAGCCTTCGACCTCACGCAAGTGAGCGTAACGCTCCGACAGGTGTAAAAGTGAAAACATTTGTGGCATTTGCAACAAATTATTAACAAATGATGTACAATACACAAAGGATGAAGGAAAGTATTTAGAGACATCAAAAGAATGCTCATGGTTTGATTGGGAAATAATTTCAGAGAATCAGGCAAAGGTATTAGAAAAGTTTCATAGAAAAGCATTACTTGATTCTGTTTTGGATTTCTACATATTTACCAAGAAAATGCATATTCACAAGTAAGATTTCCAATATCCAACACTAATTCATTAATACGAGAAAATCTATTATTTTTAGTAGGAATAAGTATCTTTCTATAGCTTATAAGTCAATCAAACTTTAAGGCCAGGGTGTTTAAAAACTATTTAGATAGTTTATCTTTTCAAATTCCTCCAATGAACTAATTTCTTATCATATTTATACAGTTTACAGCTTGAAATCTCAAGTTTTCACAAAAACTCCTTGAAAAACTCACCTTAAAATCGGATAAGGATGCCATTAAGTCATCCAGCTCCTTAGTGGCCTGCGACGTGTATGCCTGGTGAACCTGTTGACCGGGAACAGCATGGTTGGGCGTATAGGAATCCTTCTGCTGCACAATCTGCTCCTCCACAGTGCCAACTGAAAAACCAACAAGCAAACAGTAGAGTAAACATTTCTCGGAAGAATTTGACGTTTGATGGGTATATACCTGGACCATCGGGGCCTGTCAGCTTCTCCGTCTTGGTTTCCCGCACCGTGATGGTGACATGGCGTCCCGGCGTCGGTGATTTATGTGCAGATCTGTTAAAGCAACAGAATTAAGATTAATTTTTATATAGCTTAGAGGAATTTTATTTATGAACTTACCCATTGGGCACGGCATAGATGTGAGCATTGTCTAGTTCATTCAACAAGCTGTCCATGGTGGGGCGTTCCTCCACGGTGGCATAGCTATTGTAGGTGTTGTACTTCGAGACAGGAGAGCTATAGTTTACGGGCACATCGACCTCTGTAAAGACATTAAATTTATTAAAAAAATGTAATTTTTTCTCGATGGAAACCCCTTTGACTTACCCTTTTTCTCAGATCCATTATAACGAGCATTTTGCAAATCCTGCAGCAGAGAGTCCAACTCCGAAAGCCCTGAATTTCCTGCAGCCGGACGTGGCAGGGAGCCCTGATTGGCGTAACTTGGAATGGCCGAGGAGCCATTGAATTCTCCCGTCGTTGGCGATCGAGTCTCCACGGTATAGTGCTCTTGATACTAAAAAAAAATACATATATTCAATTAGTTTTAATGGTATTATTTATGATTTTATTCACTCACCACCTGGGGTTGTGCCTTGCCCCTTAGGCTTCCGTAACCGGGAGTGTTGTCCACATATTGCTGCTGCAATGGTTGTGACTTTGGCTGGACTGTTCCATACTGCGGCTGAGGTGGCTGTGGATGGCCTGGCACACTGTTTTGCAGATCGGCTAGGAGAGCATCTGTAGGAGAACAAAATGAAAGGATATTAGTTTTTTAAACCAACATAAACTATTAATCGATGGTTCCCTAGCTCTAATTTCACAATAAAAGTATGTCTTGTCTACCCAGGTTGTCGTAATCCCCATAGTTGGCCATTGTGATTCTACTTCCGGATTGTCAGAGGTATTTTCTTTTTAAATTCCTAGCTTCAGGCACTTGTCACTGCACCTCTGACGCATATCTCTTTGATAACTGAACGGAGAACCCACTCCGAAGCCATTTACCTCTGCCAGGTGACACACATAGCTCGGCACAAAAGTTCCTGATAACGTTTTGTTTGTTTTCTCTCTTCTTAGCCCAATGATCGAGTACTTGAACGTTTTCGTAGGTCTTGGTTGTGGTTTGAGTCTTCGCTAGTCACTATCGCGGGATGGCGCGGAAATTAAAAGCTTGTGAAGGAAACGATAAGATTCCTGACATTGAAAGTGAGGGATGAGTTATCCAAATACGAGAGTTACAGGATTGCATCTTTTTCGAAAACGTGGCAGCCAATTTACACTTGAACTTGACACTGTTCCTACACGTTAACCCTACTATCCGTAACACCCACTATCCACTTGCTTCCATTCAAACTTACCCAATCGTCTCTCAAACGCGCCCACCTTAAAACAGTCATTGAGGGGTGAGCTGTGGAACGACGATGATATCAGTTTCGAAGACATTTCACGCACTAAATTTGGCCAGAATCGAAGGTATCGAAATGTTTCGTTTGATTGTCACTCGATTGCCTTTGCGGTATGCTATATGGACCACTATAAACGGTAGTTTAGTTAAATATTCTGCGAGATACCGCAGCCAGCATCACAGCCACCAACAACAATCGAGTAGAAAACCGAGTACCGCGATTCGAAAACTCAATCAATTCGTGGCCAAACAAAGTCTGGCCAAAAAGACACCCACACTGCAGTCCAAAACTAGCCAAACACAGAGGGTGATTAAAAATATATATACAACAATATATATATACCAACAATCTATACACGATTTTTGATTCAGTTTAGGTGGGACGAACTTGTCGAACGGGCTAAAAATCGCACCAAGTCATGAAATATAACATCTAAGCGATGGCATAATATTTGTTTGAGTGTTTTTCAAAGCACTGTGGAATTTGAATTAAAATTTGAATCAAATACTTCCTTTTCAAAGCTTTTAGAGTATTCAAAACATTTTCAAGTGTACATTTTTGCTTCTAGACAACACATTTGATTATATTTATGTTTGCATTCTTTTAGCTTCTAATTCAGGCAAAGAAAAACAAAGCAAAACAAGTTGCAAAGTGGTTAGAAAACATGATAATAGTGGGAATAAATTAATGGAGGATTGGGAGGAGTACCCTCGGAGTTACTTTGAGGTGTGCCGAAAGTATCTCTAAGGCCGAGTATCTTTGGCTGTCAAAACCATCTGTTTGTTTGACCCACCCACCGCCACAAGAACAACAATCGGTGAAACACGGAAAATACATGACAGCCGGCGATTAGGCCATAAGGCTCGAAAATAAATCACAGCATAGAGACTTCCGATGTTTTGAGAAAAATAAAATAAAAGAAAAGAAAGGAAAAGAACAGGCACACCTGTAACTGGGCCAATGCCAAAAGAGAGCAGAATATTGAGACAAGAAAAAACACTCACATTGAGTAGAATCAAAATTATTTTGAGTTATATAAAAAAGGAAAATTAGGTGTGACGCGATTTATTCTGTTTGGCAAGCCAATATTCATAACATGGGCGTCTGCATTATTGGGAATAAAAATTCAGCCAAATTATTTCGCAATATTTTTAAAAATAGTCCGAAACTGAAAGATCGAACATGTGGTTGACGAGAAAATCATTGAGACCACCATATGTGGGTACTGTCTGTACTCCCCGATTCCATGAATTCCCCCGCCCCGCCTGGGGAAAAAGGGGAGACTAGAGTCTATATATAGGACAGGGCAGGGTTATCAGAACGTCACGCTTCAGTGGGTCAACATGGAAAGAAGAAATGAGCCGAAGATGAGCGAGATTCTTTTTAAAATTTATGATGTACCAAAAGGGGAAATAAATCATAAATCATTTATGATTCGTTTTTAATACTGATATATTAATACTGAAAAATACTGTTTCATCCCTTTAAAGTCAAGGGTTTTTATACTTTTCCCTGTATTTAGGGAAATTGGTTACCCAATTCGGGGGATATTTCATTTAAACATTTTTCACATATTAGGTTTATAGAATGCAATGGCAGAAGCAACTGGCTTGATTAAAATGCAATTAAAATCAATTAAGAGCCACCATAAAAGTTGTCAGCCGCCACAAAACAGTTTGTCAATGGCCAATGGAGTTGCACTTAATCAAGAGTGTCTCTCGCTCGAGTGTAAGCTCGAACTCGGGCTTGAACTGAGTTGGAGTGTGAGTGAGTCAGGGGGGTAGGCGATCAGAGACCAGAGACCAGAGACCAGAGAGGAGGCTGCTCGTGACAGCTGTTGTAATGGCAATGACAACTGCAATGGGTTCGAGGGAAAGGCAACAACTGCAATGGCTTCGAGTGTGGGTGAGAGCTGGTAAGGCAGTCGCGAAATTGTAGCTCGATCTCCCTCCTCCTCCTTCGTCTGCTTCATCTTTGTTTGCGGGAAATTGTTGTTGACATTGTTACATATATATTTTTGTTTAGCTCGTTTTGGGAGCACTTTCGATTTTCATTTCGGCGTCTTGTTTTCGCTTGTTGTTGGTTTTGGCTTTTTGGCTGGTTGGCTGGTTGGCTGTTGATATTGCTGATCGATTGGGGGCTGCCTTAATTAAATTCTTCACAATCACACAAACACACAGAGACAGACACGGACACCCGCGAATCAACAGACGAACAGCAGCGGCCGCAGAAATTATTTTAGCTCGGCAAAATCTTAAAATCAACTGAACAAGACATCCGACAACAAACGTCTCTGATGCTGCGCTCGATCGTTCCACTCAAACGTTGCCACAGTGGTTGGTTTTGATTGTTAATGAGAAAATTATTTAAGTTTACTAATTTTTATATAATTTTTTTTGTATATTAAAGTACTTTTAATTTGTCTAATATTCTAATCTAATAATTTCTGAATATCTAATAATTTTTATATCGAATATCCAACCAAACATTAGAAAGTTTGAAGCCATGTTTACTAAAATATTATTTAATTTTTAACTTTCTTTATATTGTTTGCGAAAATTAACAGAATTCAACCATTGTTCATGTGCTCGAGTCTTGCTCACACACGCACTCACTTACTCACTCACTCATTCACTCAATTTTTCGAGTATAACTCACTCTAGCTCAATTACAAAACTTTTACAGCATAAACAGAAGCCAGAAGTGTTGAGTAATTATTGCCATTTGTTTTTTGCGGGGGAGGCTGTGTCGCGTAGACAGTGTCGCCACCTGGTGTGTGCCTTTCGCAATATCTTTTCACTCTATTTCGAGTGTCTGAATGTGTTCCTGAATGTATTCGTGAATATATCTTTTGGTAGATGAATGAATCACTTGACTTTGAAAAGAAAACTAAAATTAGTTGTAGAACAACAAAAAGCAACAAATCGTTATGGCTTTTGTTGATTTAAGTGTATTGTTTTATTCGTTCTTGTTTAAGTGAATATTTTGACTCAAACTCTATGGGATTATCGACCAGAAAAGAAACAAACAGATGGCCACGACCTGTGTCAATTCCAAGTGCCATGAAAGTCATGAAAACGAGTTATGCTTCACCGATAAGCATTTTATTGGGATATTGGGACTTTGACTTCCTTGCTTGAAGATCAACCAATCAATGTAATCAATCAATCGGATATGGGATTCCCTAAGGTGATCAGAATATCTTGCGTAATGCCAACCTGAACAGGTGTATACCTTACCTTTGTACAGTGCAAGCCAAAGATATAATACATCAAACCTCTTTGGACAGGAAGCTTAATACTTTGTATCATTATTTTATCGAAATCATTCAAGAGAACTCTGAATATTTATAGATTCTTCGCTAAGATTTATAAGTGTTTATCTTATCGTTGCGAAACGCACTTTATCCACACGGATTACGGCCAGTATTTGTTGCCAAAGTGTCGTGTCTGGCAATAAATAGAACACGATTCGAATCGAATGAAAACCACTGACGCCCACAAACAATACTTGGCTCGGCGGCTCGCTCAATGGGTACTACTATACTCGTATGTATGATCTAATGATCCGATGAATGAACCGCGTAGTAAGGTCAGCGACTACTAGTCTGACAGATTGTGATGCAAATAATCCCACTCGTCAGATTGTGGCTTACCGATTTTCATCTCAATTGACGGTTCACTTTTGGCTTTCAGTAAACTTATTAGAGACGATCAGATCCGCTCAACGGCACAATGTTAACTGAATTGGTATTCAATTCAAAACTGGAGATGCCGATGCCGATGCTAATGCAATTGAAGGTGTTCACCTGTGAGTGCAATCAACAGTACTCCCAGCCAGATTGTAAACAAAAAAGCTAAGCAAATACACTTGGAAAATAATGTTAAAAAGTAAAACTGCAAAAATGTTTTAAACATTTTTCTAAATCTAATTTCTAACAACTTTTCTCTGGAAGTAAAATAGATTTTGTTTATATGATTTATTATTTTATTTTTTAGTGTATGAAACCTGTGAGTAATTATTTTGGCCGAGCCTCTTCTAGACGAAAAAGGTGGCAAGGAAAAGCTAAACATCTTCTATCTTTACATGCCTGGCACACAGATTTTGTCTGAGATTGCATCACTTTCGGTTCAAAATGTTTACATTTGTGGTTGTTGCTGTTAACTTTAATGATTGTTTCTTATGTAGTTTTATAATCTCAAATAGCTTCTTGGTTTTTGATAAAAGAATTTGAAATATTTCTCAAGAAATAAGCAATCCAAAGCCAAAAAGTGAGCTAAGTTTAAGAAAGAAATAAACGTTTTCAAACAACGCAGAAAAGTATGCTACCTTTTTGTTGGAAAAAATTCGCGAATAAACGCATGAGAGAAAGAAACATCTTATCATTATAAATATATATTCTATATAGTTTGTTTTAATTAGTTTTTATTTAAATCCTTATCATGTCAAAAATGTCAGCTTGGAGGCTTTCTTATGCAATTATAAGAAGAATTCCAGCTGATTTTTGTAATCAAGCTTTCAGTCCTCTATCAGTCTTTCCTAAAATGTTGAAGGGAACGGTTCTATTTACTCTCCTATTTGCGAGTGCAGAGATTGGATGGACTCGTGAAAAGTTTACCATTCAAGTCAATGAAGGTAAGTATAAAGTTTTTGAAAAATTACCAATAATAAATCGATTTAATATCAACTTATAGGCAATGCTATTTCTGCTGATCTTAAATCGCAACCGTTTCTAAATATTAGTAATGGATATTACTACTTTGGAAGCGAGTCCGTCAATTGGTACGAAGCCTACGAGAAATGCAGGAACTTCGACTCCGAGTTGGTGACTTTTGAAACTGATGCAGAGTTTGATGCCGTGTCAAGCTATCTAATGGCCAATAAGGTCCGCGAAATGTACTGGACATCGGGCAATGATTTGGCCAAAACCGGAAGCCACAGGTGGTTCACGAATGGCCAGGCCATGAGCACCCTTAGATGGGCGCCGAACCAGCCAGATAATGCTGGCCAAAGGGAACACTGCATCCACCTGGGCTATATATACAATCATTCAACGAAATATGAACTAAATGATCGTCCTTGCTCGCAGGACAATAACAGTTTGTTCAAGTACATCTGCGAAGCACCGAAGATGGAAACCATATCGATTGTAGTTTGGAAATGAATCAATGTTAAATATTGTATTAATAAAACATCCTTGAAACATTCTTGAGATACTTACATCCTGGTTGGATACCCTTACTCCGAACCGTACGGTAGGGCTGGCGGGCACCTGGATCTATTTTTCCATACATTGTTCTGTCCATTTTTTCAGTTTGAGATTCACTTGAGAGTCCGCTTTCCGTCTTAATTAAATCTTGATTGCTATATATTGTCTATTATATTGTAGAAATAATCTTTAGATTTTCTTGTTATCGCTGCACTGCGACCGACCGGTGAGCAGAGTTTCATTTGAATTATTTATAAGCGCATTTTTATTTTTGGCCTTTCGGGGCTCGACGACGGATTTGTCGTTTTTGTTTGCGTTGAGTTTGCCTGTCAGAGTAGATGTTTTCGCTGTCGATGTTGACGTTGTCTTTGCCCGTCTATCAGACAGTCTATCCTCCAACAAAACAAAACCAAAAACTAGTTCCCTGCCCCCCAGTTGAAGTGATTTAATGTTGGAAATTGTAGTCTGGGGAGTGCATTTGTGCATTTGGAATTCGCTATTAATTGAATGGATCTGACAAAATACGGCATTAGGATTAGATTAAAAGGGATCAGAGACAATGGGAATTGTCAGAATATCAACACAAGAATATTAAGTTTCAAAGCGAAACCTATTGCATTTCCCGTCAAAAAAGGGCAATAAATTTTAAAGTAAATCACCAATCAAATGACTGAATGCATTCAGTTTTTGGAGTCATCTTTGAGGAACAACTAAGGAAGATCTATAACCAGTGTAGATCTGAAGATCAAAAGGTAAGACACATTTATCCATAAATTAGATCGAAGAAAAAAGCATGTGGGTGAAGCCCCGATAGATGATCTATGGAAGTAACTAAATTTACGATTGCCTTTGGATATACTAGCCGAGATCAAGTTGATCCAAACGATCTATAAAGACAGATTTATGGATTCATAAAAATACCAAAATGAACATGCCTGCCGGCCACATTTCACATTTGTTTCAAACAAATAACGACACAATGGCAAAAAGGTAAAAAAATAATAAACATAAATTCGAAAAACTAAAAATCAAGCAAACCAAAACGAACTGAACTGAAACCGGGGAGGAAAGGGGAATCAAGGTTGCCAAATTACGTCAACACCAATGATCGGGGAACTAAAAATACACCTCCAAACGAGAAAAAGAAAACTTTTCTAACAAATCAAAGGCGACGTCTCGGTCGTCTAATGAAGGGAGAGCGCCAAAGCCAAACTAAGGAAAACTAAGGAAATTAATTGAAAATACGGCAAAAAGATTTCCGCAGAGCGTTGCCAAAACAAGGAACCCCGAAAAAGCAAAAAGAAAACTCACTTTCGTTCCAGCCTTCGTTTTTAGCCAAATTAGTTTTTCCTCTACACCTGAGGCATTACTCAGACCTGCTACTCGCTGTTTTTGGCCGTCTTTCTTCTAAATTTAAAAGTCAAAGGCAGGCATTTTCGTTCGGCACGAAGGAAATTCCAAGCTATCGACGATCTCAATATAAATATTTTATTAGCAAGTAGATAAAATGTGTGTGAATGCGAGTGTTGACCTTGCTAAGGTGAAAACGCAAACGCAATGCGTACCCAAACAAAAACAGAATCAGCATCCGAAATTCATGTGGGTGAGCAGCGTGCCCCTTCGGTGAGTGGCCTTTAGCCGGGTCGGGTCTGTCAATAAAATTGGCCAATTTATACCTCTGTAAAGTGTATTTTCCACATTCTACTGTCTACTAAGGGAAGGGGAAAGCCGTATCGCCCACTGACTGTTTTTTTGATAAGATAAAGGGTCTTTTTGGGTAAGTAGTTAAAACGAAACTATATTTATGGCTCAATAGATTTTTGTATTGACTTATTGGGCTTAAAGAAAAAAGAGTGGGAATTAACTGAGAAAGAGTATTTCTTCTTGATTTTATAAATTAATAATATTAAGCACTCAAACAACTTCGATCATCAATTAATGATTTCGAAATCTATTCCGTAGCGATCGAATAACACACACTAATTGAAATTTTATGACTTGGAGGAGATAAGAATCTGTTTGTGGAACACTAGATAGGGAGAGGGAACCTGCTAAATAGTCGAATTTCAAGCTCACATTCAGCGATGAACTCATTGCACTGCAAAAATAAAGGTGCTAAGTAGCTAAGACTTATAAAAGCTTTAAGATGCCAAAATGGAAATTATCGTGGTAGAATCTGTGAGTTTTAGATCCAAACGTAGAAGACAAAGCCAGCAGCTGTTTGGTCGTAAACAATTGAAAGCCACTGAGTGTTGTATCTGGGAGATGCGACTGGTATCCGAGAGATATTGGAAATATCTAAAGCGATTCTCATAAGTGCATTTAATTGGACAAAGGCAGAGCGGTTCATACAACAAACAAACAAACAAACAAATAAGAACGAAATGTTTATTTGTGAGCACTTTGTCAGGCGCGTTTACATCATTTTCCAGCTTTTCCATTTGCTGTCGTAACTCGAGATACTTTTTTGTGGGAGATACTTTCAGGGCAGGAAGTTCCCTCCTCTCGGCACTAGAAAATGCATTCGGTTTCGAGTGCTTGAAATATTTGAAAAATGTCATAATTTTAATAGATTAAGTGGGCACAATTTAATTGTTTTTCATTCTTGTTATTGTGTTTTTATATTTCGAGCATTGCCCCTACAAAAAAATTCAGAAAACAAATTTCCATCTCGCCGCCCACGACTTTAATCCGTTTGGGGCACCAAAAAAACGAAAATGAAAACGAAAATTTTGGGGCTAACCAAATTTCTATGCTCTGCCAGATCGGAGCAAATATCTCATCCATCTGAATGTCGTGTCGGTTGATAATTAGTTCCATAATTAGTGGAAATGCTAATGAAATTGAAATATCTTTCGAACAAGCTGCTGAAAAGATTTGCCAAGAATTAGTGGAATCCCAAAGCGAGTGACACGGATCCATTAATCTTAACAAATTCTTTACTTTTCCGCTTATCTTGGTTATCTTCCAACTTTGTTTTTTATCTGCTGTCTGTCAAGTTTTTTTGCCATAAATTTTCTCGGAGTTGAAGTAAACAATTTCCCACGCTCCAACCTGCACCGTTCTACCGATCTTTTTTTCATTAATTAATTTTCCACACTCGTTTTCCACTCAGCACTCGGTTTGATTGAGTTTTTCCAAACGCTTTTTAATTTTAGGAGATTTTTTATTACTTTTTTTTCCAGCTTTTCCTACACTTTTGCATGCACTTTGGCAGTTTGTTGTCACATATTTTGTTATTGTTCCGCGGCAGGAGAATCGAAGCGAAGAGATACTCGCGAGCTGCGCTGCGCCCGCGTCTCCACAAAATAGTCGCAAACGACTGAAAGCCAAAGGGGACCCCAGCGCATGGGCTCCACCAGAAGAGAGCGAGGCGAGCTCCCAGTTTTGGCTCTCTGAGAAAAAGAGACGCCAGTTTCTGAGTTTCTGAGAGCCGGTAAACAAACTACACTCGAAAAATAGGGTTTTACAAATATGAAATAATACTAAAAAATTATATTCTAAAAATCTTGAAAAATATTTATAAAAATAAAGGTAAATGTTCTTATATATATATTTATTTCTTAAATCTTTAATTTGCTTTTATTTATGTCACAAAATACAAACAAAGTAAAAGCAGTGACTTTTCATTTTGTGTTTGCGGCCTGCGGCTGAAGTATCTCAACCGCAAGTGGGAGGCACAAGGAAAAGGAAGCCAAGGCGCGGAGCAATATTGTCGTACGTTTGGTGTTTTGTTTTAAAAGTGTTTGGAAAAGATACAGTGCATTGGAACATAAAGAAAATCAAAATTTTAAAGGTACAAAAAATAGTTTAAAATTTACAAAATTTTAAGATGTTTTCTTGAGCTCAACTTTGAATGAAATAGTTTTTATGCTCGTCCCAATGTTAATCCTCTTTTCATGGCAAAATCTTTATCTTTATTATGCCTCTGCTTTGCTCTCCACTTGGAGTCTCATACAAAAACGACAACGACCCTCGAAAGTCAGACCCGACCAGATCGGCGGTCCAGTGGGCAGAAGCCATCAATGAAGTGGGGACACTGAAGTCCCAACTTCCCGTCACTGAGGGTAAGCGTCTGGATTGCGTTTCTCTGGGATAAAGCTCTGCAGATCTTCAAACAGGTTGTCTTCCAATCAGAAAAACATTAGTATCTTTGAGATACATTTTTAATATCTGAGAAATTATGCCTCTAAGTGACCTTGCATATTACCCAAAGTTTGTGCAATCGTGACCACTGTGCGTAGGTGGTGGAGTTAAAGTCAGCTGGAGTCTTTCGAGAGTGTGAGTGACCTTTTTAGTCATATCTCAAGAATGTCTGACCAGAAAGAAAAAAAAAGGAAAACCAAGATCGCATACTCGTATTTGTGGCTTTATCAGACGATATTCAGAAGAACACGCCAAGAGACTGTAAACAGCGAAGAATTGTGTCATAAAGAAATTAAGCAAGATACACAGATACACTTTTTTTTCGCTGATGATGACTAAAAGTGCCAGAAAGAAAGCAAATAAAGCGGCCCTCTGAAGCAACTTTGCAGTCGGATCCAAGCCAAGGGTTCGGGAGCTTCGGACGTGGAGCTTGGTGGCAGAGCGAAACCACACCCTCGCTCCATGATCTCGCAGGGGAAGTGCGGACGTTGGCGTTTTATATTCGATTTCCCGGAATGTGGGGATAAATCATAAAAGCCCAAGGAATGTAAATCGCAGTAAATGGTCTGTGCGAAGGCGAGTGTAGAGCCACCTCCCAAATAATAAATAACAACACAAACTCAGGTAGCGATAAGATGTGCAATTGGAATTCATGAAGCATGAAGGAACTGGTCACTTAGCCCCAATTTTAGTCCGTGATTAATGCCGCCGATAAAATGGAAAACACGGAAAAGATGACCAATCCTTAGTTCATTTAGCCAATATTCACTGTCCCGTATAGGTGACAGTATCGCCATCTAGCGTCCAATGTCGGATACTAATTAACTCCAATTAGACTGACCTTGAAGGGGGAGCATAAGCTTCTCCATTTCTTGTTTTGTTTTGTCTACGTCACACCTTGTGCTGTGGAATTTTTCGGGGAAGTTTTTCCTCTCGGAAAAATCGGGCCACTCACCTAGGTCGTCCATGGTTGGTTTTCCTCCTTATTTGTTTTCTGGCTGGCTACGGATGCGGATGCGGATGCGGATGTGTGTGAATAAACCGATAGTTTATACTCGGTTTCTCGATTTTTTCGGTTTATTCGGAACTGGCACACGCGTAGATTAGTTCAATTAAACAGAATCTGTTTTATCCACGCAAACGTTTTTTGTCCGCGACTCGATTCGCGGAGTTGGGGCCGTTCGCTTTTGTGTAATTTCGCTGGCCGCGAGAGCCGGAGACGAGTTTTAATGTGAATCACTTTAATTTTGGAGCTGAGGCGGTCATAAACAAATACAGAGATAAAAAGGTTTGTGTTTTTAAGTCGGCATAAAAGCTTCCAATACCACGAAAGAGAAAGCTTTCAATACCATGACGCCAGAAACAGCTGATTTTGTATCGATTACGAAAAATCGATAGACTGTACCGGTTGATTCGACATACTGCTTACTGCAACATGTTTCAACACGAAAGAGAAAGCTTTTAATAACTGACGTCAAGCTATCGATAGATGAACTAGTTCAAACATACATTATATACTTGAAATGGGCGATATTTAAATTGATTTGAAACCATATATCAGCAGCTTTTTAAAATGCTTTTATCAAGAATGAAATTAAATTTTTGGGTATTTTAAGAATGATAGTTAAAAAAGAACCCTAAATTAAGCTTTTTTAGGTGCTTTTAAATTCGATTTTAGATTACTGGAACTGAACTGTAAGAATCATACATCATCGTATATTGGCACCTTTTTATTCGAAATTTTTAAGCCAACTGAGAATTGTTATCTGTTCATAAATTGCCTTTTATCTGTAGTAAACAATGATTAGTTAACAATCTGCTATATATCTCGCATTTTCAGTCTCTTTTAATGCAAAGGCCGTCTAGTCGTCTAGTTCAAGATGGAAAAAAGAACTGATCTGCCTGCCAACAGCTCCAAATTTAGAAAACTTAGCGATACGGATATCGCCGAAGTTCAGCTTAATAATCTGGATTCCAGCGAAAGGGATGAGATCGAAATCGGAAGTACTAACAGTACGGAGATAGCCAAATTCAATGGAAATCCGGAACCGCCTCAGAAATGGTTTACATCCAAGTTTTTCATCATTTCCGTGATATTCTCTTGTCTCCTGATCACTGCCATGTGCATCGGATTCGTGGTTCACTATGCCAAGAGTGGTGATGTGGGGGACATGGACACCGTAAGCTACTGGCCCGTAAAGCTGCCCCAGAAACAGCAGGAGTGGTACGATCGCGGCATTAATGAGCTGAAGAAGGCCGTATCCCGGGACTTTAACCGACGACGGGCTAAGAATGTGATCCTTTTTGTGGGCGATGGAATGGGCCCTAATACGGTGACCGCTGCCCGCATTTACGGATTCAAGGAAGAAGGACTCCTAAGCTGGGAGAACTTTCCCCACATGGGTCTGCTGAAGACCTACTGTGCCGACAAGCAAGTGCCGGACTCCTTTTCGACGGCCACGGCTCTTTTCGGCGGAGTTAAAGTTAACTACGAGACTGGAGGGGTGGACGCCAATGTTCCTCTGGGAAATTGTAGTGCCTCCCAGGACGAGGATCACCATGTCCAGACGATACTAAAGTGGGCTCAAGTGGACGGGATGCGAACGGGGTTTGTGACCACCACACGGGTTACTCACGCAACTCCGGCAGCTCTCTATGCCAATGTTCCCGATCGACGTTGGGAGTGTGAAACGGGAATGAAACCGGAGGATCGAAGTCAGGGATGCATGGACATAGCTCGCCAGTTGATCGAGAAGCCTACGGGACAAAGGATTAATGTCATCATGGGTGGTGGCCGGCAAATGTTGGTATCCAATGTCACCGATTCCGCCGCGGATCCCCTTGATACCTGGGCAAGTAAGTCCGCAGATGGTCGCGATCTCATCCGGGATTGGCGGCGTCTCAAGGAGGCGGAGGGAGTTTCCCATGCCGTGGTGCAAAATAATCGGGAGTTGTGGAATCTCAATGGCGATAATACAAACTATGTCCTGGGTATCTTCGCTAATGGACATCTCATGTACGACCACGAGCGGGATCGCAGTGAGTCCGGGATGCCATCTTTATCGAATATGACTCTTAAAGCCATGGAGGTCTTGGGCAATAGTGACAAAGGATTTCTGCTCGTGGTTGAAGCCGGATTAATTGATCAGGCTCATCATAGGGGCAAAGCCAGGAAAGCGCTTAACGAAGTCCTGGAACTCAATACGGCGGTAGAGTCCACACTTAACTTTCTGAAAACGACGGATAGATTAGATGAGACATTGGTTATAGTGACCGCCGATCATTCGCACAGTCTGACCATAAATGGGCATCCCGAAAGAGGAGCTAGCATACTGGGACTGGCTGGAAAATCCAAGACAGAGGATACCCCATACACCACACTCACCTACGGCACCAGCTACCAGGGCTTTCAGGTGGATCCGGAAACGCAGAAGCGAAGGAACCCCACAGAGGAGGACCTCACCGATTGGGAATACACCCAGCAGGCAGCCATTAATACGGACGAAAATCTTCATGGCGGCTCGGATGTCACTATCCATGCCGAGGGAGCCATGTCCTATTTGTTCCACGGGGTCCACGAACAGAGCTACGTGGCGCATGCTATATCCTATGCCCTGCGAATCGGTAGATTCCGGGATAGCTCCATAGCCGAGACATTGGCAGAGCTAACACCTTTGTAGATGTATAAGATTTTCCTCAGACTCAAAAATTTTAGTGCCTAAAATGATGGAGTTTTCTTGCCAAAATAAAGTTCAGGGATCTAACTCCGGCAAAAGAGTTTATTAAATAAATTTACATATAAATATATTAATAAATTACTCAATATATACTTGTTGAATAGCTTAATTAAACCAATTGCCAAATACTTATTTACTTTGTATGATTCTTTTAGTTAACTTAAGGGTGTCGAAACGGTTTTCTTAAACAAAATAAATACTAAATCCAATTCACTTTCTTTCACAAATGTTTCTTAAAAGCTCTTTAACTTAGAATATTTATTAAAGTTATTGAATAAAGTGGAATTTCGTTTAAACTCAGTATTTCAGTAAACTTTCATGCTTCTTATCGTAATCGTCTTTAGGGAATTAGAACTGTAGCTGTTATCTTAACAGCCAAAAGATTGTCATACAGACAAGTGAGAGTATTTTGGAAGCTTTTTTCATGGAGACAGGTAGCAAATGTTTAGATTGCATTTAATAAATATTAAAATTTCAATTTTTTTAGCTTACAACATGCATTTGCTGCAGCTTCACGATGACTGCCTGGATCTCATTTTTGTCAATCTTAAGATAGAAGATCTTCTATCTCTGTACAACGAAATAAACATTCGATTTGATGAAGCCATTGAAAGGCAACTCCACCGATTTCGGGACCTGATGTTCAGTATGCGGCTGCCTCCAGTTTTTAATGAACAATTAATGATATTACTGGGTCGGCAGCTGAGGAGCCTGCACATCAATGTGGGCTACTCCACACAGGAAAAGGACCTCCTTCGATACCTAATTCCCCTCTGCCAAGGAGCCGCCCAGAGCCGTCGCCTGAAGGCCTTCAAGCTGGACCACGCCAAGTGGTCACACGATATAATGACAACCGTGGGAAAGGTGATTCCATCTCTGGTCTTTTTGGATCTACGTCAATGCGATGTGCGAGATAGACAGATTATTCAGCTCTTGGAATCGGCAGATAAGCTGAGGGCCCTCGCTCTACTCCACGTAAACAATATGACGGGCGACTCCCACTTGCAGCCCCAGATATTGAACAAGACGCCAACCTTAAGACTTGTCCATATCACAATCCTCGGTGCGTTTCCCGTTTCCCCGGAGGATTTGACCCGGCAGTGTCCAAATATCAGTTTCCTCGTCAGGGATCTGATAAAAAGTGAAATCGCTTCATATGGTCCTCCAGCTAATTTTGATAATTTTAAGTATGGACTCTGGACTACTGATGGTCTATATCAGTTGCCCTAAAGGAAAAAGATCTTATACCTAATACTCAAAGTAAAGTCAAAATATATTTTTGAATTGTTGGCGCCTTTTTAATACCGTAAAAAACAAAATGTTAGTTAACATCAAAATAAAAGCTACTTCTATTAAATCGTTTTAAAGCAAACGTTCCCTGTTCTTTTTTTTTAATAATATGCTATATTGATTATCCAGTCTCTAAGGGAATTAATCCCTTTGGTTTTTACACTCCTTTAGATGTAAGCAAAACGGAAACTCCTGGCTTGAAACTGTCATATTCGCGCGAAGAAAAGAGCCTACTTAATCATACTAACATTATAAAAAAGGTTTTGACTTGAATTCCAATGAATCGACTACTACTTGCCCTGTAAGCTCCAATTTCTAAATGTCTACCCTTCTTACAACGATTATATTCCCATATCTTTGAAGACATGTTAATTCTCTTTCCACTTAATTGATCGAAACTGCAATTTAAGTTTCCACTGCCTCTGAATGACTCCGATTGCATGTGAAACCCTCGTCTTTTCTTGCATGAATTTTCTTCGCCTGTGAGTATCAAGTGAAAATCATCAGTTTTCATTTCTAGCGTTTAGGGGTGGTCAGCCTTATTTCGAATGTGTGTGCCTCTCGTTTTTGAATTGCAAATTGCGGACTCCCCCAGTTCATTCCTCATATGTCCAAGCGAGCTCTAGGAGGAGGCAGGGATTGGGGCTTGGTAATTTCTAGCCATTGCATGGTAGTCGGGCATCGAAGCTTCGCAAATGTCCTGCTGTTAGCGGTCCTTGCGCTTTTGTGCAGCTCCCCGTCCCCGTTCCAAAGTCCATAATTTCTTGGTAATTAAAAGCCAGTCTACCTGCAGCTTAATTCATTTAAGGCAGGGAACTTTTTTGTTTTTATATATACTCGTATAGGAAACACTGTGCGGTAACACTCAGGGCTTAGTTTCTTTTCCCTGCTTGACAATTAAAGCTTAATTAAAATTGCATGCACTTTAACCTTCGCCATGAACTTTCATGGTTTTTAATTACAATATATTTATATGAGCTTTGCATGACTTTCACGCCCATTCGAAGAGATTGTATAATCGTTCTACCCATAACCAAATGAGACATTAAGTGCTAGCAAAGCGTTATTAGTTGGTTTTTGGAGGACATCTTCGGGATGTGATAATTGCAGGTGGGTTAACATTTTACAATACTAGTAGTTTACTATAAACTTTTTTTTAAATTTAAATTTATTTCAGATATATAATATTTAATATTTAAAAATTATTCAACTAAATTATCGGCGGGAAAAAAGCTATTGAAAGTATTATGTTAGATAACAGAATGTTAAACTGTTAAAGCAGATGATGTCTGTTCAATAAAAACTATCTGTACGCACCAGATGTAAACAAAAATTCTGCAAATGGCATGACAACCCTAGGTTTGTTTACAATTTTTGCAGCTGCGGCATGAAAAAGAAAAACCTGGTATAAAAGTAATTCATCCAGTAAGCCAAGCCACAGTTTTACATGAGTTGCCCGAGGCAGAGTCACGCGTCCGCAGGCCAAGTTGCAGTAGAAATCGGGAGCTTGCAGTCACATTCCTGACGTGACTGCAGCGCATTAAATCACCGGAGTCGGAGGCGAAATCGCGGCGACGAACAACAACCGGAAGTGCAGCGCGAAACGAGCAACTGGTGGCCACCGCAATGGAGGTTTATGCCTGGGTAGGAAGCCTGTGTGCCCCACACAAATCCGAAGGACAAGATACTCTTTTTGTGACAATAAACTGAAAAAAGAAAACAAATATAGTTTTCCTTATGTATTCTTTAAGTTTTTGATAGAAAAGACTAACAAAGAAGAAATCTAATCCATATAGTATCCAAATTATTGAATTAATGTCTAATCCTTGTAAACTCAGTCTTATAAATGTAATAACCCCAGAAAGTGTGCAAAGAAAATAACACAGAGACATCACCGCGAGACATTTGCATTGCAAATTAATGAGTGATTTCCTTTGGTTGCCTTTTGTTTTTTCGTCCTGTCCCAGGGTGCCAATTCTCACGGCCAGCTCGGCCTTGGCTTTGAGTCCGAATTGTGCATGACACCGCAGCGGGTGACCAATTGCTCCTTCGCCGCCCCCTTGGTTCGGTGCATTCGCGGCGGTGGTGGCCACGTCCTCATCCTCGACTCCAATGGCAGGGTGCACGCCTGTGGCTGGAACAATCGGGGACAATTGGGTCTGGATTCCACTGAGGAGTGCCACAGCGAGTTTAAAATGATACCCACAGAATACTTTGGAGTAAGTAAATTATTTAAAAGATTCGCAAAGATCTCAGAATTACAAAATTTGTTGTTTTTTTATTTAGGAAGTACCTGTGGACATTATCAGCTGTGGCTGGGATATATCAGGGGCCATTACCTTGACCAAGAAGCTTTTCGTTTGGGGTTCGAATGCCTTTCAACAATTAGGAATTTGTCAGCGAGGGTTCATGGCCGTCCGGAGACCCATGCCTGTAAAGCTGCCGAGGGAGGAACTTGCCCATCGGATTAGCTTTGGACTGAGACACTGTGCAGTTCTAACGCAAGACAACAAGATATATGTGTTCGGAAGGCTGAGGATAATGGATCCACCGCCCATCGAGCTTGACATCACGGCCACCTGTCTACACCGCTGCAACACGATGAAGATCACTGCCCACAACCCGAACGAACTTAAGATCGTTTCCCTTTCCAGTGGCCAGAACCACATGCTGCTCAAGTGTGTAGATTTGAGTGAAGCTGGTAGGGGTAGCACTAAGAGAATCCTAACCCTTGGAGACAACAAATTCGGTCAGGCGAATGCGTTTCAGTTTGAGGAAGACGTCCGTCAATTAGCCGTTGGCTGGACCCACAATGCAGCGGTTCTGAGAAACAATGAGATCCTACTATGGGGTCGCAATTGCTATGGTCAACTGGGAACAGGATCCTTCAGTGAACAACAGGCCATACCCTCGCCACTTCGCCTTAAATTGCCTGAGGAATCCAAACCCGCCAGAATTCATATGGGAGCCGAGCACGGATTGCTGAGAACCACGACTGGCGAGGTCTATACTTGGGGATGGAACGAGCATGGAAATTGCGGAAACAACAGCACCGAAAATGTGTAAGATTTTTGATTATAAATAGATACTTCAAGTTACACATTTGGAAGGTTTTTTTAAATTAATATTCGATACACATAATCGGTTCTTCTTCCAGATGCACCCCTGCACATGTGGAACTCCTTGGAGGCGCAAAGTTGGCCGGAGCTGGGGCCGGTTTCTGTTACGCCATTACAGAGTTGGATTCTGTTAACTGACTTCCGTATCCGCTTTCTATTCGCTACGCTTGCGCTTTTTGTTCGATTGTATTTTATTAATTGTATATTACTTTGTAAAGTTGTTTAAATAAAGTGATTATTATTTCTTTGTTAAGAAGCCCAAAGACTACTCAGTTGTGTTTCAGAATAGCAGGAGGTTGCCCGAAAATAAATTGCTACCCAGTGTGCCCAATATTGCATTTTAAGTGAAAGAAAAATGTCAAACACGTGCACATTCAGAATTGGTTTTGGCTGAAAAGTTCTATTAAAATATGAAAAGGAAAATTGAATTGATTGTTTATGCGTAATTCAAGGCCTTAAATATCTTGTGTAAACAAACTGAGCGAGTAGTAAGCACTGTTTGGATTCGTATCTGGTTACTCCCCATTTCCACATGCTTGGATATTTCTATTTTGTCGCCAGATAGTGAGCTGTGGCTGCAGCAAGTAGAAAGTTTACCTGAGAAAAAATTCAACAAATTTATCTAGTTTTCAGATTTTTCTTTATTAAATTTTAACCTAAAGATGTCGGATATTAGCAAGAGCCTCATGGCAATGGATGAGCTTGATGTCCATGAGAGTGCAGCTGCCAGTCAAGGTAGGAGATTCATTTTGAAAGCTTATACCCATATGTACGTGTCCTAAAAACTCGCCAAAATTATCCTTGATGATTGCAGCTAACATATCCAGGGAACTGGCCCACAAAATCTGGCGGGTAACTCCCAGTGATCTGTCGCTTGGGATTCCTGAGCCCACAGTCCCATCGCTTCCGTTTATCGGAGATATCGACTGGGGATCGGGAGCTTCAGTCAGCAGCAAACTTCCCGCAAATGACGGGACTACCGCTTTTATAAGTGAGGTGGAACGGGCACTGTACGGCGACAGTACTGCGTATCCGGAGAACGGCAGCCACAACTACTTTAAGGCGGCCGAGAACTATGCGGTCTATGGAGACTGTTTCCTCGACTTTCCAAAGGACACAGCCGCCTGTTTCGTAGGCCTAGGATCGACGGTTGGTCATTTCTCCAATCCACCGCCTGGATTCGAGCGATCCATTAGATCATCGGCCTTGTACGAACGGAGACAGACTCAGGGAGGAGGGTTGTCCTCATCCAACTTTTTAGGGGTAAGAAAAAACTTTGGCTGAAAGGTCTAATATAGACCTCGTCTTCTATTCGTTGTTTTCTAAAGAACAAAATAGAGGAGCCAAACACAAACAACGGGTACTTTTAGTATTACTTAGAATCTTAGAGATCTTAATTACTGGTTAATACTGATCTTTTTAAATGCCTAATACTACTAATATCTCTTCTTAAATTGAGGGTTTTGATAGCTATTTTTATAACTGACCATCCAAAAAAGACCACATTTCTATAAATAATAAATATAATGTTATAATGTAGAGCTTAAAGTTATTAAATTAATAAATCGATATCAAAGGCCGGTTACAATATTTCACAGTTTCCACATCGTCAGCAACAACGCGATTGCAACAACAACAGTAACTCCAGCAACAGGAACTCCGGTAGCAGTTTCAATGAGATTCCGTTTCCTCAGTTCTACCATCAGCTTTTTAACCAATCGTCGCCGCAATCACAGCTGAATGCATCGCACCACCAGCACCAGCACCATTCTCACTCCCAGCAGCAGTCGGGGCCGTCACAAACCTCCCAGCATCAGCAACACCAACATCAGTTGTACCAACAATTGATGTCTCGCAATCTGCGCTCCAATCAGCTACACCAACAGCAGCAGAACAACTCCAATGCGGCAGCAGCTGCCATGCTGTATGCCAATCTGGAGCTTCAGCAGCAGGTGCAGCTCCGTCAGTTGCAATTGCAGCAATTGCACCAGCAACAGCAACAGTCTCGCTTTCCGCGCGGTATTTACGGGGGCAGTAGTGGCCAAGGAGCCGGAGGATCACTGTCCTTCACTGGCAAAGAACCTTCATCTGGCGGCCACAAATAAGGTCAGACATTCAATCTTCCCAATTAATTAAAATTAATCAAACTAAATTGTCTTGCAAAGCATGTAAAATTTGTTTACTATAATGGCATTAGTTTTAAAATTCATAACATATGTTTATATTCATTAAAAACATTAACTGAACAAGCTAAATCAAAAGAAATGTTAACATATTTTAAATTTTGGTGTTGAGATTAATCAATATAAAACATATTTTAAGTACGACTATTGTTGATTACAATAGCATTTTATATTAACAACTAAAATTTGTACGTTGTATAAAAAACAAATTCCTCCTCAATTTATACAAAACTCTTTTAAAATTTATTGGAAAATGTAATGAAACATAATTAATATTAACCCAACAATGGATATTCAACAACAAAAATAACAAACAATGATCATTAATTTTGAATAATTTTTAAAACATATTAAATCGTATACATGTTTTAAATAGCAGGTGCTATGCCAATTCTTTTGTTTTCCACATCGAACACGGAATAATTGTCCCGCATGAAAACATCGCCAAGAATCCAATAGGTTAGACCCCGCATATCCATGAAACCCGACAAGCACATATCCTCATAGACAATCACATAGGTCTGTGGCTTTATATAGAAGGTCTTACCCTCGATTCCGATCTCTGCATTTGGAAGCGATTCAATTTGCGAGCAATTAACCGTCCAAAGGTCGTACGTTGAATCGTATTGGGCACCAATGGCCTCGTTCAGGTGCACTATGTCCGCGGCAGGACCCGCTATCAGGGAAGTACCGGAATCCAAAATAGCCTTGCATCCCGAGGGACAACGTTTGATGCCCGAGTCGTGGATTCCGATGAAATCCATGTGAAAGGTCCAGTACTTGTCCTCGGTTAAATTTGTGTAGGTCAAAGGTCCGTAGTAGAGACTGGAGTTAGAGCCACCGAGAATCAGAGATCCTCCGTCCCTCGACCCGCTTTTCATGTAAAACGAAAATATTGGTTGCTTGAGCAGCTTTTGGGATATCATGTTCTGGACTATAGGCGTGGTCTTGGTCCTGGAAAGAGAGGGAAAGGCCATTCCACATATTCCGTCGAAAACCGAGCAGGTTGTGGAGCTATTGACGAAGCCCAAACCCTGATTCTCGATCTTCAAATCGCCTATGCTGAGCACATCCGAGTGAACCATTCCCTCCACCGATCCACTTCCATAGGTAATGCTGAAGGGCCGGTTAATCCGACGAAAGTGTTTTGATCTTGATTCCTGGAACAGACTGTTGCCGCAGGTCTTTTTGCAAAAAGTGCAATGTCGACTGGGTATCCAGCAATCCGAGGAGCCAGTGTCGAACTGTACAGTGAACTCCTGGCCATCGATATTGATAACCCCGTAGATATTTGTGTCGTAGGAGTTGACCAGCGCCTCAGTCATCACAGCCCCTTCACTATTATCACCACCTTCACTCACGGCATTGACTGTTCGCAGTGGCGTGAATCCGAATTTACTTCTCAACTCATTGCGATCGATTCTGAGTTGTTTTACATGGGGAAACTTTTGGTTTCGACGACTACGCTTTTTCAAACTAAACCGGTGTATTTTGGCAGAAACCAGAGCTATCAGGCAGACGAGTAGGATAATCACTCGCAAATCCATGGTATATTACTAGTTTTGTTTTCAATGCAAGTGGCGGTATTTATAGTTGTCCAGCTTTATCAATTACATTCTTATTATTGGCATTCGCACGTAAAGACAGCAACTGAGACACGCGACTGAAAATATGTGATTTGTGTATAATAATTTATTAATTCAATAAAGTGGATTCTATAAAGTGCTTATGACGTTTATTAATAAAAAGTTTACAATTTATATTTCATTATTATCCGTTCGAACATTTAAAAGTTTCTTATAATAAAAATGTGCATTTCTTATTTGTTTTTAATATTGTTAAATTGGTTTTGTAAAAATCATGTTTAAAAATTTCAAATGACGTAAAAAATCAATGCAATGCTGGAGCAAGACCAATCATATTGTATCCCAAATCGTGAACTGTATAGTAGACACCCATGAAAGGTTCTCCAAGAATCATAAAATCCAGTCCCTCTAAGCTGGTAAAGCTTGACACACATTTATTACCATATTGGAGAACGTAATCACTTGACTTTAGGGGGAAATCCTTGCGACCAATGTTAAAGATAACGTCTGGAAATCTGGAGATCTTGGCGCAGTCCACCAAGAATACCCCATTGGTTTCGTTCGGGTTCAGAACATCCAACATCTTATTGATTTCAATTAGATAGTTTTTTGGAACCACCATCAGTGAGCTGCCAACATCGAGTATGGCTTCGCAATTCTTACAAAAGTTGATGGAATTCATTTCGGCACTGGTCATTGTGAATTGCCAATAGCCTTGTCTAGAGACGGGCACGTAGGTTAAACATCCTTGAAAAAGACCCGAATCAATGCCTCCCAAGACAAGCTCTCCTCCGGTAATTGCATTGGTACCATTTCTATTGAGGTAAATCGAAAACACGGGATTTTGAATCAGGCCTTGCTGGATCAAATTGTAAAACGGCGGGGTTACTCCGCCAATGGATACCTCGGAATAGGCTAGTCCCAGAATGCCATCGTAGGGTGCGTTGAGGAAAGGGTTTTCCGGCTCGTTAGTGATTTCAGCAAACACTTGATTTTTAATGGGCATCCCAGCTATGGTTACGGTGTCCTGGGACAGAAACCCAGACAGTGCCACTGATCCACCCGAATTGGAGCCGTAGTCAATGTTAAAAATCGTATTATTCGCCACATAAGTGGAGGACGCCGCGGAATTGTACTGGTTATGATTTGCACAGGTCTTGTCCGTGGCTGGACATTTAATGGAGGGCACCCAAAGGTTCGACGAACCCGTGTCAATCAGCAAGGTAAACTCCTGGGGAGGGCTGCCAATTTGCACGGCTACCGAATAAATCGTATTATAGTAATTGCTCAGGCTTGCAGCACTCGATCCTGCGTCCTGTGTCTTCAACCTCAAAGGAGCTTGAGTCGTGGAGGATACTTGGCTACTCTTTACATTATGTTTGACCGACAAGGATTTGAGTTCGTGTTCCACGTTGAGATGACTAGATTGGGGATTTTTGTGTATGCCAACCTTGAGGCGCTTCCGAGCCTCCACTTTAAAAGCTAGAAGAACCAGCAGTGCTGTCCAAAACAGCATTAAAACCAGCTTGCAACACTTCGACTTGACCCTCATGGTCGGACTTTTCGATTTCTGACCTCAGGCCTATTTGGTCACGTATTTATAGCTCTGTGGCTTGGCTTGGTTCATTCAGATAAATGGAGCTCCGCAGCTGAGCCGCACAATCGTCTCACACCATCCAAGAATTTCACACGCGATAACGCCAACTACTCTCAATTTTGGGGGTGTTCCCGAAAGCAGTACAGACCATAACTTTACTTCAGAATAAATTTTAATAGGTTGAATTTAGAAACATTTTTTTAAAACATTTGTGACTATTTAAAACAAGATGTAGGTCCTTTAAGCCAGGTTCTTAATTGCCGATGGGGGGCTCACTTTGCTTTCGGTGGTTTCGTCCTCGGAGGTAAGTTCAGAATCATCGATGGGGAAGTTTTTCAGTTCCATCAGAACATAGTGGCGGATGATGTGCCAGACAATTTTCCTGCGCAGGCTCAGGTTCTCAACGGCGGAGTCATCATCGGCGGACAGTTCGGAGTCCATGGTTGGGGTGTTCTCGGTCTCCATGATCATCATGGGGATAGCGCGGCGCAGGACACGCACGGCAATCTTGCGGGCAACATGGTGTTCCACGGCCCTGCGGGCGGAATGGTGCTCCTCCCGGCGTGCCTCTACACTGAAGACGGCAAAGATGGCCAACAGGACTAGGAATTTATACATTTTGCTTTAGACGTTTCTAAACTAGGTCTGGAAATCAACTGAAGAACAACTTTTGCATGAGTTTATTTATATGATCGAGCACCACTACCAAAATATGCCCCAAAGTTCTTTATCACAGCAATCTATAAAATCCACCGGACACAGGTACTTTATAAATATTTCTAAGCCTCAAGATCCGGCCAAGGGGATTTGGAACTACATTAACATTTAGTCGGCAATCTTCCTTTAAACTTTTTTTTTCGATTGATAACAATAAAGACCATTTTGTAAGCAAGTTAGTAGAATAACCTTATCTAATTGAAACTAAAATAACTAAATCAACATAAATTACAATTTAACAACGTAAAAACTTAAAGTTAACAATTGTTTAATTGCAAATTCACAAATATAAAGATACAGTTTTAAAAGGGGTTAACATCACGAAATAAAAATACATATGGATCAAACATTTTTTTAATTGTTTCAAGAATATTTTATGGGAAATTTATGTACAAATCGTTTTCCTTTAATGAATAGAATGTAAATTTGTAAAGATATAGACATCGCAGTGGTTCATATTGGTCCTATCCATAAATTTCCCAATATGTTAAAGGCGTCCCATCAGAAAAAATTAGAAAAAAATTTGATTGGAGATTTTGACACAGCTTGTCAGAGAATCAATTCCAAAATCATTTAAGATGATCGTTTCAAGAACTGTATAGTAATTTACAAAGGTATAGACATATTAGTGGCTCATATGGGTCCTATCTATACATTTTCCAGTTTTTCAAAGGACTCCCGGATAAATCGAAATTTTTCTAATGAGAAAATGAGAAAAATTCAAGATTGGAATTCATATTTATAAATAATCGTTATAATATTTTCGTTATATCGTTATATATTTTTTATAATAATTTTCAAAGATATAAACATGTTTTGTTCCTATAAACGTATTACATTTAACATTAAATTAAATTATTAAACAATTACTGTAGAATGTTATATGTCCCAAAAACTAATTTAATTAACATTTAAAGAAAATAGTTAAGTATATCAACAATTTCATTTATTTTTGAATTGAAAAATTGTACGAATTTTTAAGGAAAAGCTTTTTAATGTTATTCTCGATGTTTGGTGACCATCATCTAGCGGTGTTACGAAATACAGAGTTTCGTCCTACGAGGAAATCTCAGAATCCTCGATGGGGAAGTTGTCGATCTCCATAAGAACGTAGTGACGGATGATGTGCCAGGCGAGCTTCCTGCGAAGGCTTAGGTTCTCAACAGCGGAGTCATCCTCGGGGGAAAGTGCGGAGTCCTCGGCGGTGGAGTCCTGGGCAAGAACGTAGTGGCGGATGATGTGCCAGGCGATCTTCCTGCGGAGGCTGAGGTTCTCAACGGAGGAGTCATGATCGGGAGACAGTTCGGAGTCCTCGGCGGTGGAGTCTTGGGCAAGAACGTAGTGGCGAATGATGTGCCAGGCGATCTTCCTGCGGAGGCTGAGGTTCTCAACAGAGGAGTCATGATCGGGAGACAGTTCGGAGTCCTCGGCGGTGGAGTCCTCGGCAAGAACGTAGTGGCGGATGATGTGCCAGGCGATCCTTCTGCGGAGGCTGAGGTTCTCAACGGCGGAGTCGTGATCGGGGGAAAGTGCGGAGTCCTCAGCGGTGGAGTCCTCGGCAAGAACGTAGTGGCGGATGATGTGCCAGGCGATTCTCCTGCGGAGGCTTAAGTTCTCCACAGAGGAGTTATCTTCGGGGGACAGTTCGGAGTCCACGGCCGGGGTGTTCTCTGTCTCCATGATCATCATGGGGATAGCGCGACGCAGGACACCCATGGCAATCCTGCGGGCAACATGGTGCTCTACGGCCCTGCGGACGGAATGGTGCTCTTCCCGGCGAGCTTCAACACTGAAGACGGCAAAGATGGCCAACAAGACTAGGTACTTGAACATTTTGCTGTTGAGGGTGACCTAGAAATCAACTGAAGAATTATTTTTTTCACATGGCTATTTATACAAAATGTTTAGGTTGGGGATCGTTAATTGTCTTACAAGATAAGTACAAGGAAGTAGTGAAAAGCCGCAAGGTCCGGTGAGTGGGACTTAAAAAATTATTCGGTAAGTCGGAAAGTTTCTTTTACAACAAATTCAGTAAGTTCAGGGCAAGTTGGTACAGTTTTTGATAAGAAGACCTTTAGGTAAAAAGAAACTCATTGAGTTTGTAAATTTATCTTTTGTTTATTAATTTCTTAAAACTTAAATTTAATTCTACTCAATTTAAAAGATTTAATTTAAAACTCAGAGACTTGGTTTCATTTTGTTATTTAAATTATTTTTGAAAGTTAAGTTTAAGGATTTAGAGAAAGAGTCACGTATAAGCCCGAATGTCCATTTCTCATCTATTTGCTTAAGTTTTTAAGGATATTTTTTCTATTTTGTATCCGATTTCGCACCACGATACCATTTAGAACTTCATTTGCTTTCCATAATAATCAAAGATTTTTATTAAATCGAAGTGTAAACTTCATAAAATCGTTTCAAAAACAGCCTAATCGTCCATCTGTCCTTTTTTCGCCCTCTAACTTAGGTTTATTAAGGGATACGCTTAATATATATACGATAATTAAAGAGTACTCGAAGATACAAATTCGGGAAGGTATAACTTTTGCCGATTGGGGGTGAACAAACCAAGTTATGGTTTTTATTAGACATCAATTGAATTGTTACATACGCAAAGTTGATATATGCCAAAAGCTCACTTTTTTACCCATTTTATAGCGTATATTTTATTCAATTTAAAACCGATTTCAAAACGAAATACCATTCATGAATCAGGGCTTCAGTCTGCTTCGATCTGCATCAAAAAATCCGAGGAGCCAAACAAAAAAAATTTAGACGATTTTTCAAAATTTTGAAAGGGGTAACATCATGATTTTTTGCAAAAATCGATTAAAATTTTTTTGTTCTACTTTTCCAATCTTTTGATGCTGATTTAGAGGGAACGAATTCCTGATTTGAAAATGGTATTCCTTTTCCAAATCCGATGAAAAAAGTATGAAATATTTGCAAAAGAGTGTCTCAAAAACATCAATTTGGGACAATGCCGATTTTCGAAAATTTTGAAAGGGGTAACATCACGTTTTTTTTTCAAAAATCGACTAAATTTTTTTTTATTCGATTTTTGAATCTTTGGACGCAGGTTAAAAAAGCTTGAAGCCCTGATTCAAAAATGGCATTTCGTTTCTAAATCGGTTGCAAATTAGCTCAGATATGGTATTCGAATAAAACTGTTCTAAGAATGGAAATTTTATGTTCAAGATCCTTATGCGTGGAGGATATTTAAAAACAAAAATAAGGAACTGACTTGCTTAAGGCATCTCCCTTTCAAATCGGATGTAAAACGGAAGAGAAAATTCGTCATTTGAAAAAATTTTTACCATGCAGCGACCTTCTATTTATAGGTGAACCCGTACCAGAACAGGTTGAGAATTATAACACTTGGGGATAACATTTAAAGGCCCCAACGGCAATGTTTCGTTGGATTTCGAATCTGAAGTATATTTTCCATATCTTGGTCAAAAAGAAAACTAGAACTAGAAACTTGGCCAAAAAATAATATTTTCAACAATTTTATTTTTATTCCGTAAAATTTAAGAAGGTATTCATAAGGTTTTATGTCTTAGAAAGGGGAATGCGTCTTCGTGTACCCTTGTCTTTTGGGCGACAGGAGTGGCCTGGCGGAATGTAGTTTTCTGGCTAGTTCGAGTTGCACTCGAGAGCTGAGTTGCAGCACTCGAGATCCTCAAACGCCTGTAGTATATGAAATGTTAAGATATAAGATATACTATAGACATGTTTTGTTTCTATTAACGTATTACATTTCACATCACAAATTGAACGATTACTGTATAATGTTATATGTCCCAAGAACTAATGTACTAATTTAATTAACATTTAAAGAAAATAGTTAAGTATATCAACAATTTCATTTATTTTTGCATTGAAAAATTGTACGAATTTTTAAGGAAAAGCTTTTTAATGTTATTCTCGATGTTTGGTGACCATCATCTAGCGGAGTTACGAAATACAGAGTTTCGTCCTACGAGGAAATCTCAGAATCCTCGATGGGGAAGTTGTCGATCTCCATAAGAACGTAGTGACGGATGATGTGCCAGGCGAGCTTCCTGCGAAGGCTTAGGTTCTCAACAGCGGAGTCATCCTCGGGGGAAAGTGCGGAGTCCTCGGCGGTGGAGTCCTGGGCAAGAACGTAGTGGCGGATGATGTGCCAGGCGATCTTCCTGCGGAGGCTGAGGTTCTCAACGGAGGAGTCATGATCGGGAGACAGTTCGGAGTCCTCGGCGGTGGAGTCTTGGGCAAGAACGTAGTGGCGAATGATGTGCCAGGCGATCTTCCTGCGGAGGCTGAGGTTCTCAACGGAGGAGTCATGATCGGGAGACAGTTCGGAGTCCTCGGCGGTGGAGTCCTCGGCAAGAACGTAGTGGCGGATGATGTGCCAGGCGATCCTTCTGCGGAGGCTGAGGTTCTCAACGGCGGAGTCGTGATCGGGGGAAAGTGCGGAGTCCTCAGCGGTGGAGTCCTCGGCAAGAACGTAGTGGCGGATGATGTGCCAGGCGATTCTCCTGCGGAGGCTTAAGTTCTCCACAGAGGAGTTATCTTCGGGGGACAGTTCGGAGTCCACGGCCGGGGTGTTCTCTGTCTCCATGATCATCATGGGGATAGCGCGACGCAGGACACCCATGGCAATCCTGCGGGCAACATGGTGCTCTACGGCCCTGCGGACGGAATGGTGCTCTTCCCGGCGAGCTTCAACACTGAAGACGGCAAAGATGGCCAACAAGACTAGGTACTTGAACATTTTGCTGTTGAGGGTGACCTAGAAATCAACTGAAGAATTATTTTTTTCACATGGCTATTTATACAAAATGTTTAGGTTGGGGATCGTTAATTATCTTACAAGATAAGTACAAGGAAGTAGTGAAAAGCCGCAAGGTCCGGTGAGTGGGACTTAAAAAATTATTCGGTAAGTCGGAAAGTTTCTTTTACAACAAATTCAGTAAGTTCAGGGCAAGTTGGTACAGTTTTTGATAAGAAGACCTTTAGGTAAAAAGAAACTCATTGAGTTTGTAAATTTATCTTTTGTTTATTAATTTCTTAAAACTTAAATTTAATTCTACTCAATTTAAAAGATTTAATTTAAAACTCAGAGACTTGGTTTCATTTTGTTATTTAAATTTAAGACGCTTTTGAAAGTTAAGTTTAAGGATTTAGAGAAAGAGTCACGTATAAGCCCGAATGTCCATTTCTCATCTATTTGCTTAAGTTTTTAAGGATATTTTTTCTATTTTGTATCCGATTTCGCACCACGATACCATTTAGAACTTCATTTGCTTTCCATAATAATCAAAGATTTTTATTAAATCGAAGTGTAAACTTCATAAAATCGTTTCAAAAACAGCCTAATCGTCCATCTGTCCTTTTTTCGCCCTCTAACTTAGGTTTATTAAGGGATACGCTTAATATATATACGATAATTAAAGAGTACTCGAAGATACAAATTCGGGAAGGTATAACTTTTGCCGATTGGGGGTGAACAAACCAAGTTATGGTTTTTATTAGACATCAATTGAATTGTTACATACGCAAAGTTGATATATGCCAAAAGCTCACTTTTTTACCCATTTTATAGCGTATATTTTATTCAATTTAAAACCGATTTCAAAACGAAATACCATTCATGAATCAGGGCTTCAGTATGCTTCGATCTGCATCAAAAAATCCGAGGAGCCAAACAAAAAAAATTTAGACGATTTTTCAAAATTTTGAAAGGGGTAACATCATGATTTTTTGCAAAAATCGATTAAAATTTTTTTGTTCTACTTTTCCAATCTTTTGATGCTGATTTAGAGGGAACGAATTCCTGATTTGAAAATGGTATTCCTTTTCCAAATCCGATGAAAAAAGTATGAAATATTTGCAAAAGAGTGTCTCAAAAACATCAATTTGGGACAATGCCGATTTTCGAAAATTTTGAAAGGGGTAACATCACGTTTTTTTTTCAAAAATCGACTAAATTTTTTTTTATTCGATTTTTGAATCTTTGGACGCAGGTTAAAAAAGCTTGAAGCCCTGATTCAAAAATGGCATTTCGTTTCTAAATCGGTTGCAAATTAGCTCAGATATGGTATTCGAATAAAACTGTTCTAAGAATGGAAATTTTATGTTCAAGATCCTTATGCGTGGAGGATATTTAAAAACAAAAATAAGGAACTGACTTGCTTAAGGCATCTCCCTTTCAAATCGGATGTAAAACGGAAGAGAAAATTCGTCATTTGAAAAAATTTTTACCATGCAGCGACCTTCTATTTATAGGTGAACCCGTACCAGAACAGGTTGAGAATTATAACACTTGGGGATAACATTTAAAGGCCCCAACGGCAATGTTTCGTTGGATTTCGAATCTGAAGTATATTTTCCATATCTTGGTCAAAAAGAAAACTAGAATTGGCCAATTTTACATCGGTTCTTGGCCAAAAAACAATATTTTCAACAATTTTATTTTTATTCCGTAAAATTTAAGAAGGTATTCATAACCGCCAAACTTCGTGCGCTTTGCAGGAGGTTTTATGTCTTAGAAAGGGGAATGCGTCTTCGTGTACCCTTGTCTTTTGGGCGACAGGAGTGGCCTGGCGGAATGTAGTTTTCTGGCTAGTTCGAGTTGCACTCGAGAGCTGAGTTGCAGTACTCGAGATCCTCAAACGCCTGTAGGATATGAAATGTTAAGATATAAGATATACTATAGACATGTTTTGTTTCTATTAACGTATTACATTTCACATCACAAATTGAACGATTACTGTATAATGTTATATGTCCCAAGAACTAATTTACTAATTTAATTAACATTTAAAGAAAATAGTTAAGTATATCAACAATTTCATTTATTTTTGCATTGAAAAATTGTACGAATTTTTAAGTAAAAGCTTTTTAATGTTATTCTCGATGTTTGGTGACCATCATCTAGCGGTGTTACGAAATACAGAGTTTCGTCCTACGAGGAAATCTCAGAATCCTCGATGGGGAAGTTGTCGATCTCCATAAGAACGTAGTGACGGATGATGTGCCAGGCGAGCTTCCTGCGAAGGCTTAGGTTCTCAACAGCGGAGTCATCCTCGGGGGAAAGTGCGGAGTCCTCGGCGGTGGAGTCCTGGGCAAGAACGTAGTGGCGGATGATGTGCCAGGCGATCTTCCTGCGGAGGCTGAGGTTCTCAACGGAGGAGTCATGATCGGGAGACAGTTCGGAGTCCTCGGCTTTGGAGTCTTGGGCAAGAACGTAGTGGCGGATGATGTGCCAGGCGATCCTTCTGCGGAGGCTGAGGTTCTCAACGGAAGAGTCATGATCGGGAGACAGTTCGGAGTCCTCGGCGGTGGAGTCCTCGGCAAGAACGTAGTGGCGGATGATGTGCCAGGCGATCCTTCTGCGGAGGCTGAGGTTCTCAACGGCGGAGTCGTGATCGGGGGAAAGTGCGGAGTCCTCAGCGGTGGAGTCCTCGGCAAGAACGTAGTGGCGGATGATGTGCCAGGCGATTCTCCTGCGGAGGCTTAAGTTCTCCACAGAGGAGTTATCTTCGGGGGACAGTTCGGAGTCCACGGCCGGGGTGTTCTCTGTCTCCATGATCATCATGGGGATAGCGCGACGCAGGACACCCATGGCAATCCTGCGGGCAACATGGTGCTCTACGGCCCTGCGGACGGAATGGTGCTCTTCCCGGCGAGCTTCAACACTGAAGACGGCAAAGATGGCCAACAAGACTAGGTACTTGAACATTTTGCTGTTGAGGGTGACCTAGAAATCAACTGAAGAATTATTTTATTCACATGGCTATTTATACAAAATGTTTAGGTTGGGGATCGTTAATTATCTTACAAGATAAGTACAAGGAAGTAGTGAAAAGCCGCAAGGTCCGGTGAGTGGGACTTAAAAAATTATTCGGTAAGTCGGAAAGTTTCTTTTACAACAAATTCAGTAAGTTCAGGGCAAGTTGGTACAGTTTTTGATAAGAAGACCTTTAGGTAAAAAGAAACTCATTGAGTTTGTAAATTTATCTTTTGTTTATTAATTTCTTAAAACTGAAATTTAATTCTACTCAATTTAAAAGATTTAATTTAAAACTCAGAGACTTGGTTTCATTTTGTTATTTAAATTTAAGACGCTTTTGAAAGTTAAGTTTAAGGATTTAGAGAAAGAGTCACGTATAAGCCCGAATGTCCATTTCTCATCTATTTGCTTAAGTTTTTAAGGATATTTTTTCTATTTTGTATCCGATTTCGCACCACGATACCATTTAGAACTTCATTTGCTTTCCATAATAATCAAAGATTTTTATTAAATCGAAGTGTAAACTTCATAAAATCGTTTCAAAAACAGCCTAATCGTCCATCTGTCCTTTTTTCGCCCTCTAACTTAGGTTTATTAAGGGATACGCTTAATATATATACGATAATTAAAGAGTACTCGAAGATACAAATTCGGGAAGGTATAACTTTTGCCGATTGGGGGTGAACAAACCAAGTTATGGTTTTTATTAGACATCAATTGAATTGTTACATACGCAAAGTTGATATATGCCAAAAGCTCACTTTTTTACCCATTTTATAGCGTATATTTTATTCAATTTAAAACCGATTTCAAAACGAAATACCATTCATGAATCAGGGCTTCAGTCTGCTTCGATCTGCATCAAAAAATCCGAGGAGCCAAACAAAAAAAATTTAGACGATTTTTCAAAATTTTGAAAGGGGTAACATCATGATTTTTTGCAAAAATCGATTAAAATTTTTTTGTTCTACTTTTCCAATCTTTTGATGCTGATTTAGAGGGAACGAATTCCTGATTTGAAAATGGTATTCCTTTTCCAAATCCGATGAAAAAAGTATGAAATATTTGCAAAAGAGTGTCTCAAAAACATCAATTTGGGACAATGCCGATTTTCGAAAATTTTGAAAGGGGTAACATCACGTTTTTTTTTCAAAAATCGACTAAATTTTTTTTTATTCGATTTTTGAATCTTTGGACGCAGGTTAAAAAAGCTTGAAGCCCTGATTCAAAAATGGCATTTCGTTTCTAAATCGGTTGCAAATTAGCTCAGATATGGTATTCGAATAAAACTGTTCTAAGAATGGAAATTTTATGTTCAAGATCCTTATGCGTGGAGGATATTTAAAAACAAAAATAAGGAACTGACTTGCTTAAGGCATCTCCCTTTCAAATCGGATGTAAAACGGAAGAGAAAATTCGTCATTTGAAAAAATTTTTACCATGCAGCGACCTTCTATTTATAGGTGAACCCGTACCAGAACAGGTTGAGAATTATAACACTTGGGGATAACATTTAAAGGCCCCAACGGCAATGTTTCGTTGGATTTCGAATCTGAAGTATATTTTCCATATCTTGGTCAAAAAGAAAACTAGAATTGGCCAATTTTACATCGGTTCTTGGCCAAAAAACAATATTTTCAACAATTTTATTTTTATTCCGTAAAATTTAAGAAGGTATTCATAACCGCCAAACTTCGTGCGCTTTGCAGGAGGTTTTATGTCTTAGAAAGGGGAATGCGTCTTCGTGTACCCTTGTCTTTTGGGCGACAGGAGTGGCCTGGCGGAATGTAGTTTTCTGGCTAGTTCGAGTTGCACTCGAGAGCTGAGTTGCAGTACTCGAGATCCTCAAACGCCTGTAGGATATGAAATGTTAAGATATAAGATATACTATAGACATGTTTTGTTTCTATTAACGTATTACATTTCACATCACAAATTGAACGATTACTGTATAATGTTATATGTCCCAAGAACTAATTTACTAATTTAATTAACATTTAAAGAAAATAGTTAAGTATATCAACAATTTCATTTATTTTTGCATTGAAAAATTGTACGAATTTTTAAGTAAAAGCTTTTTAATGTTATTCTCGATGTTTGGTGACCATCATCTAGCGGTGTTACGAAATACAGAGTTTCGTCCTACGAGGAAATCTCAGAATCCTCGATGGGGAAGTTGTCGATCTCCATAAGAACGTAGTGACGGATGATGTGCCAGGCGAGCTTCCTGCGAAGGCTTAGGTTCTCAACAGCGGAGTCATCCTCGGGGGAAAGTGCGGAGTCCTCGGCGGTGGAGTCCTGGGCAAGAACGTAGTGGCGGATGATGTGCCAGGCGATCTTCCTGCGGAGGCTGAGGTTCTCAACGGAGGAGTCATGATCGGGAGACAGTTCGGAGTCCTCGGCTTTGGAGTCTTGGGCAAGAACGTAGTGGCGGATGATGTGCCAGGCGATCCTTCTGCGGAGGCTGAGGTTCTCAACGGAAGAGTCATGATCGGGAGACAGTTCGGAGTCCTCGGCGGTGGAGTCCTCGGCAAGAACGTAGTGGCGGATGATGTGCCAGGCGATCCTTCTGCGGAGGCTGAGGTTCTCAACGGCGGAGTCGTGATCGGGGGAAAGTGCGGAGTCCTCAGCGGTGGAGTCCTCGGCAAGAACGTAGTGGCGGATGATGTGCCAGGCGATTCTCCTGCGGAGGCTTAAGTTCTCCACAGAGGAGTTATCTTCGGGGGACAGTTCGGAGTCCACGGCCGGGGTGTTCTCTGTCTCCATGATCATCATGGGGATAGCGCGACGCAGGACACCCATGGCAATCCTGCGGGCAACATGGTGCTCTACGGCCCTGCGGACGGAATGGTGCTCTTCCCGGCGAGCTTCAACACTGAAGACGGCAAAGATGGCCAACAAGACTAGGTACTTGAACATTTTGCTGTTGAGGGTGACCTAGAAATCAACTGAAGAATTATTTTATTCACATGGCTATTTATACAAAATGTTTAGGTTGGGGATCGTTAATTATCTTACAAGATAAGTACAAGGAAGTAGTGAAAAGCCGCAAGGTCCGGTGAGTGGGACTTAAAAAATTATTCGGTAAGTCGGAAAGTTTCTTTTACAACAAATTCAGTAAGTTCAGGGCAAGTTGGTACAGTTTTTGATAAGAAGACCTTTAGGTAAAAAGAAACTCATTGAGTTTGTAAATTTATCTTTTGTTTATTAATTTCTTAAAACTGAAATTTAATTCTACTCAATTTAAAAGATTTAATTTAAAACTCAGAGACTTGGTTTCATTTTGTTATTTAAATTTAAGACGCTTTTGAAAGTTAAGTTTAAGGATTTAGAGAAAGAGTCACGTATAAGCCCGAATGTCCATTTCTCATCTATTTGCTTAAGTTTTTAAGGATATTTTTTCTATTTTGTATCCGATTTCGCACCACGATACCATTTAGAACTTCATTTGCTTTCCATAATAATCAAAGATTTTTATTAAATCGAAGTGTAAACTTCATAAAATCGTTTCAAAAACAGCCTAATCGTCCATCTGTCCTTTTTTCGCCCTCTAACTTAGGTTTATTAAGGGATACGCTTAATATATATACGATAATTAAAGAGTACTCGAAGATACAAATTCGGGAAGGTATAACTTTTGCCGATTGGGGGTGAACAAACCAAGTTATGGTTTTTATTAGACATCAATTGAATTGTTACATACGCAAAGTTGATATATGCCAAAAGCTCACTTTTTTACCCATTTTATAGCGTATATTTTATTCAATTTAAAACCGATTTCAAAACGAAATACCATTCATGAATCAGGGCTTCAGTCTGCTTCGATCTGCATCAAAAAATCCGAGGAGCCAAACAAAAAAAATTTAGACGATTTTTCAAAATTTTGAAAGGGGTAACATCATGATTTTTTGCAAAAATCGATTAAAATTTTTTTGTTCTACTTTTCCAATCTTTTGATGCTGATTTAGAGGGAACGAATTCCTGATTTGAAAATGGTATTCCTTTTCCAAATCCGATGAAAAAAGTATGAAATATTTGCAAAAGAGTGTCTCAAAAACATCAATTTGGGACAATGCCGATTTTCGAAAATTTTGAAAGGGGTAACATCACGTTTTTTTTTCAAAAATCGACTAAATTTTTTTTATTCGATTTTTGAATCTTTGGACGCAGGTTAAAAAAGCTTGAAGCCCTGATTCAAAAATGGCATTTCGTTTCTAAATCGGTTGCAAATTAGCTCAGATATGGTATTCGAATAAAACTGTTCTAAGAATGGAAATTTTATGTTCAAGATCCTTATGCGTGGAGGATATTTAAAAACAAAAATAAGGAACTGACTTGCTTAAGGCATCTCCCTTTCAAATCGGATGTAAAACGGAAGAGAAAATTCGTCATTTGAAAAAATTTTTACCATGCAGCGACCTTCTATTTATAGGTGAACCCGTACCAGAACAGGTTGAGAATTATAACACTTGGGGATAACATTTAAAGGCCCCAACGGCAATGTTTCGTTGGATTTCGAATCTGAAGTATATTTTCCATATCTTGGTCAAAAAGAAAACTAGAATTGGCCAATTTTACATCGGTTCTTGGCCAAAAAACAATATTTTCAACAATTTTATTTTTATTCCGTAAAATTTAAGAAGGTATTCATAACCGCCAAACTTCGTGCGCTTTGCAGGAGGTTTTATGTCTTAGAAAGGGGAATGCGTCTTCGTGTACCCTTGTCTTTTGGGCGACAGGAGTGGCCTGGCGGAATGTAGTTTTCTGGCTAGTTCGAGTTGCACTCGAGAGCTGAGTTGCAGTACTCGAGATCCTCAAACGCCTGTAGGATATGAAATGTTAAGATATAAGATATACTATAGACATGTTTTGTTTCTATTAACGTATTACATTTCACATCACAAATTGAACGATTACTGTATAATGTTATATGTCCCAAGAACTAATTTACTAATTTAATTAACATTTAAAGAAAATAGTTAAGTATATCAACAATTTCATTTATTTTTGCATTGAAAAATTGTACGAATTTTTAAGTAAAAGCTTTTTAATGTTATTCTCGATGTTTGGTGACCATCATCTAGCGGTGTTACGAAATACAGAGTTTCGTCCTACGAGGAAATCTCAGAATCCTCGATGGGGAAGTTGTCGATCTCCATAAGAACGTAGTGACGGATGATGTGCCAGGCGAGCTTCCTGCGAAGGCTTAGGTTCTCAACAGCGGAGTCATCCTCGGGGGAAAGTGCGGAGTCCTCGGCGGTGGAGTCCTGGGCAAGAACGTAGTGGCGGATGATGTGCCAGGCGATCTTCCTGCGGAGGCTGAGGTTCTCAACGGAGGAGTCATGATCGGGAGACAGTTCGGAGTCCTCGGCTTTGGAGTCTTGGGCAAGAACGTAGTGGCGGATGATGTGCCAGGCGATCCTTCTGCGGAGGCTGAGGTTCTCAACGGAAGAGTCATGATCGGGAGACAGTTCGGAGTCCTCGGCGGTGGAGTCCTCGGCAAGAACGTAGTGGCGGATGATGTGCCAGGCGATCCTTCTGCGGAGGCTGAGGTTCTCAACGGCGGAGTCGTGATCGGGGGAAAGTGCGGAGTCCTCAGCGGTGGAGTCCTCGGCAAGAACGTAGTGGCGGATGATGTGCCAGGCGATTCTCCTGCGGAGGCTTAAGTTCTCCACAGAGGAGTTATCTTCGGGGGACAGTTCGGAGTCCACGGCCGGGGTGTTCTCTGTCTCCATGATCATCATGGGGATAGCGCGACGCAGGACACCCATGCCAATCCTGCGGGCAACATGGTGCTCTACGGCCCTGCGGACGGAATGGTGCTCTTCCCGGCGAGCTTCAACACTGAAGACGGCAAAGATGGCCAACAAGACTAGGTACTTGAACATTTTGCTGTTGAGGGTGACCTAGAAATCAACTGAAGAATTATTTTATTCACATGGCTATTTATACAAAATGTTTAGGTTGGGGATCGTTAATTATCTTACAAGATAAGTACAAGGAAGTAGTGAAAAGCCGCAAGGTCCGGTGAGTGGGACTTAAAAAATTATTCGGTAAGTCGGAAAGTTTCTTTTACAACAAATTCAGTAAGTTCAGGGCAAGTTGGTACAGTTTTTGATAAGAAGACCTTTAGGTAAAAAGAAACTCATTGAGTTTGTAAATTTATCTTTTGTTTATTAATTTCTTAAAACTGAAATTTAATTCTACTCAATTTAAAAGATTTAATTTAAAACTCAGAGACTTGGTTTCATTTTGTTATTTAAATTTAAGACGCTTTTGAAAGTTAAGTTTAAGGATTTAGAGAAAGAGTCACGTATAAGCCCGAATGTCCATTTCTCATCCTTTTGCTTAAGTTTTTAAGAATATTTTTTCTATTTTGTATCCGATTTCGCACCATGATACCATTTAGGAATCCGAACTTCATTTGCTTTCCATAATAATCAAAGATTTTTATTAAATCGAAGTGTAAACTTCATAAAATCGTTTCAAAAACAGCCTAATCGTCCATCTGTACTTTTTTCGCCCTCTAACTTAGGTTTTTTAAAGGATACGCTTAATATACATATATACGATAATTAAAGAGTACTCGAAGATGCAAATTCGGGAAGGTATAACTTTTGCCGATTGGGGGTGAACAAACCAAGTTATGGTCTTTTTTAGACATCAATTGAATTGTTACATACGCAAAGTTGATATTTGCCAAAAGCTCACTTTTTTACCCATTTTGTAGCGAATATTTTATTCAATTTAAAACCGATTTCAAAACGGAATACTATTCATGGAAGTTATTCATAACCGCCAAACTTCGTGCGCTTCGCAGGAGGATTTATGTATTAGAAAGGGGAAAGCGTCTTAATTCTCTGGCTAGTTCGAGTTGCACTCGAGAGCTAAGTTTCAATACTCGAGATCGCCAAACGCCTGTAGGATATGCTGGGTCAATCTGTGGATCTGCTCATAGGACCATATTAAAACCATGAAGTTCTTATGCCCCTCCAAATAATGTAAGAATTTAAGCTTCTTAAAGAATTGTATTTATTTTTGCATTTAAATTGAATTTTCGTCGATCTTTCAAGCAGTGTTACGAATACCAACGCGGCTCCAGATGGGGCTCACTTTGCTTTCGGTGGCTTCGTCCTCGGAGGTAAGTTCGGAATCATCGATGGGGAAGTTTTCCAGTTCCATCAGAACATAGTGGCGGATGATGTGCCAGACAATTTTCCTGCGCAGGCTCAGATTTTCAACGGCGGAGTCATCATCGGGGGAGAGTTCGGAGTCCATGGTTGGGGTGTTCTCGGTATCCATGATCATCATGGGGATAGCGCGGCGCAGGACACGCTCGGCAATCTTGCGGGCAACATGGTGTTCCACGGCCCTGCGTGCGGAATGGTGCTCCTCCCGGCGGGCCTCTACACTGAATACGGCAAAGATGGCCAACAGGACTATGAACTTGTACATGTTTATTTGAAGTTAGTCAGGAACTAAACTGAAGAAACAACTTTGTATTCTGCTTTATATACATAAATTGAACATTGCCTTATCACACTAATTGATAAAAAAAATTCCGGATGAAGGTAAAAAAGTCGTAGTTCTAGATAAAATTTCCTTCAGGGCAGCGTATTATGAACAAATCCGGGGCTTTTATATTTTGCAGACGATATTTTATCTGCACGAAAAGGTTAAGGAAGTGAATTTAAAGTGGATACAAATTAATTCTATATAATTCTGAGTAAAAAAGTATTTAAAGACTGTAAAGGCTTTATTCACCGTAGGTATAAAATGTTACACTATATCTATAATTTATTTAGGGGCAATTTTGATTACTAACAATATTTCTCTGTTTGGTAAAGTCTAAACCCAGAATGTACTGATTGAGATGAACTTGGAGACCAAATTTAAATCACATTTTACTTCCTTCAAAAATATATTTAGGACCCTTTGTTTTATGAATAATATAAAAAAGTTGCCTTTCCCTTAATAATATTTATCCATAGTAATTCTCAAATAAAACCATCGATTCATTATGTTATTATAATATAAATAACATAAAAATCAATTTAGGTATTATTAACCGAATAATATGAAACATAATCATATTCAGATTATTACTTGGGACAGTTTCTAGAGAAGTAACCTTTTATAAAGTAAATGTAAAGTATGTTTTAAAGCTGTTCTTTTATAATGAATAACATTTGTTTTTGTACAGTTTAGCAATATAAAACAATTATTTATTTTTTATTTTGAATACAATTTTTAAAATCCTTTCTTTGGAAATCCAACCTTTCAGTCAGACTAAGAAAAAGACGAAAAATTAAGTCGAATCCAATTCCATGGAGATCTAAGCCTGGAAGACATCGCCGCCCAAGATCCAGAAGTCGGTGCCAATGTAGGTGAAGGATGAGGTGCAGCTGGTGACCTTTCCCTCGGTGGAGGTCTCAATGTACACGGAGGAGGGGATCTCGTAGTTGGTGCCTTCGATGTTGAAGGTGATAACGGGCAGGGACTTCACGGAAGAACACTGGACGTAGTACTCTCCATCGACGAAGACAGCGCCAATCAGCTTGTTGATCTGGGCAAAAGCATCGACGGGAGCCACCAGCAGGGAGGAAGAATCGGCAAAGGAGATAGCCTTCACGGGGCCTGACACCACAGATTTACCCAGGTTGATTTGGCTCACGCTCAGTTCCTTGAGTTCACCATCCTCGACCGAGGAGTCAGAGGAGTCGTCTGATTCTGCGGGCAAGTGGTAAACAGGGGTTCCATTCTCGTAGTTGACAACATCGCCCACCCAGTGCCTGATTTCGTGCTTGATCACGTGGATGGCAACCTTCTTGGCAATGTGACGGGCAATGCGGGCCTTCCTGCCGGCCTGGGCAGCCAGGACCAAACCCAAGATGGTGAAAAGAACCAACCACTTCATGTTTTTGGAGGAATGTTTTTAGCTTAGTCGGAAATTGGACTGAAGAATAGACGAAAGGCAGCCCCTTTTATATGAATATAGAGGTTGAACTGACCCTAAACTGATTACAAAGCACTTTGATAAAAACTGCCGGATGAAGGTATAATAATTGATCGATGATAGTCTATTGAGATTTTAGGCAATTTGTTTTTCTTCCATTGATAATGTATCTATAATATAAATATGTATAATCTTATCATGTATTTAAAAATATTAATGAAAATGAAAGGAAACTGGGATTTAGAAAGAAGTTAAGGAAACAATAACACGGGTATTTTACGGGAGGCTTTTACATTTTAACACCGTTATTTAAACAAATTTCTTGGTAATTTTGTAAGACAGTTGCAATTAATTATTATTTTTTCTCTTCGTAAGTTGTAAAATGTAAATGGGTTTGGGCTCTCTGGATAATAAGCCAGATCATTTTGTGGGAGGTCTTGAAACCAATGGGATCATGGGCCTCGTAAGCAGCAACAGCCACTTCAAGGGACGCCTGGGTCAACATATCCCCGAATTTTGACCAGTACGGGAGCTGATCTAGGGTCAAAAACCATCAGGACCAAGCACTGGGCCACTTGCGGATCGTGTTTGGAAACAATGACTTCAAACACCGACAGCGAAATTAGTAAGAAATTGACGATCAACTGCATGGTAAAGGCTCCATTTAAAATCTCGTTAGAACAGTCGGGGTGGCTTCAAATAAATGTAATCAATTTTCGATTTTATCTAGGGATTCTAACCCAATAATCTGCTGATGGAACTTGGCCAATTTATTTACTTCTCGGGCCAACTGATCGGCATTTCCACCACAGCGTTCGTGGAAAAAACCAGCTCCATGCACAGATCCTTCATAGCAAAAGTCAATTCGCAGAATATGGTAGCTGAGAGGTGTTTGGAAAATAGTTATTAAAAGTTCTCTATCATTCAAAATATCTTCCTAAAATTTAGAAGAAATATAGAAACAAGTATTTATTAAACAAAAAGTTGGAGCCGCAAGCTACATGGCAAAACATATAAAGTATTTTTATTTTTAAATTTGTATATTGAAATCTACTGAAATCTATTGAATCTACTCCATTGTTTGCATTAGAAAGGTAAAGATTCTGTAGCACTGATTAAGGACCTGAAAAATAAAATATTTTAATTAAGTTGAAGAAAATTTGTTATTCATAATTACAGCTAAGTTGTTGACCAAAGTAAATGGCGGTAGGATTCTACTTTTGATGGCCAGCGGTTTCTGGGCCCTTAGAATGATTAGTCCCAGCCGGTGATGGACACTTATGGAGCCTTTTGTGGGATCGTAGGCGTCGTAGGCAGCCACAGCCACTTCCAGGGACTGTTGGGTCAGAAGATCGCCGAATTTGGACCAGCAGGAGAGGTTGCTCAGGCACATAACCATAAAAACCAAGTACTCAGCAACCACTTCGTGATCGTGCCTGGAAACCATTGCTTCGAATCCCGACAAGGATATCAGTAGGAAAAGCACCATCAATTGCATGGTGAAAGCGCCATTAAAAATTTTGTTGGATCGGTCAATAAGACTGTAATACAATTCACATTTAATGTTTTTTCATTATTAATTTTACTGATTCTTGGTCTAACCAAATGATCTGCTGATGAAACAAAGCTAACCGATTAACTTCTCTGTCCAGGACCTCATCAGAGCCACAGTAATGGTGGATAAACCGCAGCTGGAGACACAAGATCTTTAAGTCCGATGTCAATTCGAAGAAGATAGAACCAACCAGCACGTCGGCAAAAACTATCCAGATTAAGCTATAAAGTGTGATGCATCCTTGGGAAGCGAAAATTAGAGCGTGCGCAATTGGGTGCTTAGAGGGAATGTGCAAATCGAATGGATAGGCCACGTGGTAGGGCAAGCTCAGGGATTCCACCCAGAACGGTGTAGAAAGCATTATAAGCGTAAAGGAGATGACCAAAAACAGCCAGGATCCCAGCACAACAGCGGGCAGCAACAAATGAAACCGTTTAATCGAAAGAACTTCCTTTTGGACAGGTCCTTTCGTTTCCCATTTAAAACAGTTTTCGAGGCCATAGATTAATTTATCGATTTCCTCCACATGAATTGAGAAGTGGATCATTTTAAAGATTTCAAAGAAAAGCTTAAAATAAAAAGCAAATTAAATAAAACATTCAAGCTTATGTCCTTTTACGTACTCCTAATACAAAGGCAAGGTCCCGGCCAAGGAGCACAATGTCATCGAGAGACTCCGAAAGCGCGTAAGTAAATGATGCCAAATTCATCATCATCTGGAACATAAAGAAATAATTCCAGGCCAGCAGAAAAGGGTTACTCCGTTCCTCAGGGTTCATGTAGAATCCAAACGCTCTTTAAATTTTTAATAATTACTTGGCTATAATATAACAAACTACGGAAAACAAACTTCATTTGAGCTCGGTCAAAGTAGGTAACGGTGTGCGTGGGACTCCTCTGGGAGTCCATCATAAGTATACGAGCTTCAACGAAAATCCCGACAAGATTCTTCAAGTTTTCTTTAATCATCATTATAACCATTTTATTGAATTTTTAACCAGTCCTCTTGAAACACTACGTATAACTGGGTTGATTTTTATAGTGAATAGCAATATATAAATGCAAATCGCTTTTAGCTTATTATGGTAATTTCCGTAGAAAAAACTGGCAGCTGCTCCTTCTTACAATTTCGCATAGAATATAATCAGAGAGTGCTTTTTAATAGGCCATTAAAAATGCAATGTAATTCAAGGTAGTCTCCCCCTTTTTCTTTCTCTTCATTAAAAATAAAGTAAGTCTTTGCTACCTTGCATATAAGTATTTATTTTTGATTAATTTTCATATTCATTTCATTTAGTAGGCGTAGATTTCGTTAACCTTGTTCACGAAGGGCTCGTGGTCGAAGGACAAGTCATCATCAATTTCGGCATCGTTCATCCAGTCGCCAAGTTTCTCAGAGCTGAAGTCCAAATCCTGATCGGCAATGGCACCCTCTTCCATGAAGATGGCACGGAGGATGTGCAGAGCAATCTTCTTGGCCACATGGCGGATCAACTTCTTGCGGGCCTCGTGCCTGGCCTTCTTGGCAGCTTCCTCAGCAGGAGTAAGCTGGGCCTTGTGCTTCTCCTCGTGGTGACGGTGGTGACGGGCCTCAACACTGAGGACAACCACGCACAGGACGGCTAACAGGATCACGAACTTGGACATCTTTGCTTGAGGTGCTCTCAAAACTTAGTCTGGAACTGGACTGAAGTAGCAGTGTTTGATGGTCAGTTTTTATAGGGTCAGTAAGTGTATTAACAAACTCATTAATAAAATGTGCCGGATGGAGGTATTTGATTTCAGAAGTCGGATAAAACCCCTGCAAATGTCTTCCTAGTCGGTAAGTTTGATTATTTGTTTCTTATCTTAAGTCGTTGATTATAAACGGAATTTTTTCAAAGTCATCCTATTTGTTAAACTCAATAGGATATTCAAATAATATATATTATCAAATGGAATCACAGAATGATGTGGGATAAATGTTCTTTATTTGCTTTCAGAACAAGAATATAAAGCTAACTTCGAGCGGAACTTTACAGTCAAAGGGCGTTTTGTATAAGTAGGAGATATAGAAAGTATCAGATATAGTTAGCCGATCTTTATAGGATCTACAGAATCAGACTAGTTCCTCATAGAATGTATTATATAAAAAATGCACTTTACACCCAAATGTACCTAAGTTATGGCATTTTCAATCTTTAAGTTATGTGGCAGCTATAGGATATAGTCGTACGACCTAGTATTTTGTAAAAAGAAGCCCTGAGCAAAGTTCAACTTTCTTTCTGCAAAAAACACGAAAGTTGTAACATTTTCGATTGTTCAGGCCTATGGCGGCTAAAAGATACAGTCGTCCGATCCCTGACAGCTTTATAACTAAGAGAGTTTTTTACGTAGAAAACATAATACCCTCTGCAAGAGTAAAAATTTCCAAGAAATTATTGTTTTTGAATAGGCCACAGAAAATAAAATGATTTTATTCTCTTTCTTTATTAATAAGAACATTTTTTAAATTGTTAATTTAATAGGCATCAATTTCGTTCAGGAAGGATTTGATATCCACAGAAAAGTCTTCATCCAAATCGGAAAAGCTCATCGAATCTCCAAACTCTTCGGAGGAAAAGTCCAAGTCCATGTCGGGAAAATCGTTAACCTCCAAAATGAAGTGGACCACCTTCTTCAGGACATGCAGGGCGATTTTCTTGGCATAATGGTGTACAACCTTCTTGCGAGCTGCCTTCTTAGCACTTGCAGGAGAAACGGTTGTGGTGGGTGCCTCAGTGGTGGTGGTGGTGGTGATCTGCTCCTCGTCATGGTGGTGATGGTGGTGATGATGGTGATGGTGGTGGGCCTCGGCAGCGAACACCACAGCACACAGGACGGCTAACAGGATCAGGAATTTTGACATATTTCCAAAAGAACTTGCCAAAACTTTGTCTAGGACTGGACTAATGAAAGAAACTTAGAGCAACTATTTATATAAACGACTTGCCAAGTCTTGGCATTAATTAAGGCTTAGTTCCAAACGATAATTATAACAATGCAAAGTCCAAGGTCAAAGGTCCAGTAGTACGAGATAATATTAATATGTTTAAAAATGTTAATTGATTTTTAATATCCGTTCTTGAAGAACATATAAACCATAGTATCATTATATCAGTCGTTTTTAAATTTTCGACATACAAATTCAAAATATTCTTTGGTATAATTTATGGATTTTGTGTGGCCCATATAAACGCCCAAATCTTTAAAAAGGATCTGTGGTATAAGTTCCTTAAAAACCAATTTATATTTTGTTTAAAACGTATTTCTTTAAATATATTTTAATAATATAAAGTGCACATTATTTAAATATTATCCATAACATAAAAATACTAATTAATTTCATTGCGAATAACAGAGCTCTGTTTACTATCTATACTTCGATATTTTACAACACTGCTCTTTATTCGATAACTTGCGACCAAATAATGAAAAGCTTAATTATTAAAATTATATGAACCAAAATCTATTCTACCACCAAATTAAATTAAAAATTTTCTTATTTAAATCATACTCAATATTTATTATTTTCCAACAAGAATATTTAACAAAACAATTTATTCAATATGAAAGGATTTTTTTTTTAAATCTACGCTTATGCGTAGACTTCGTTGGAGTTTTCCAAGAAGGACTCCTGGTCGAAGCTGAAATCATCATCGGTTTCATCCATGTTCATCCAGCTGCTCATCTCAACGGAGCTAAAGTCCAAGTCTTGGTCGTTGAAGTTGTCGACTTCCAAAAGGACAGCTCGGAGTCCAACCTTCAGTCCTGTTTTCAGGGCATGCAGAGCAATCTTCTTGGCCACATGGCGGATCAGCTTCTTGCGGGCCTCGTGCCTGGGTTGAGCCTTGTGCTTCTCCTCATGGTGACGGTGGTGACGGGCCTCAACGCTGAGGACAATCACGCACAGGACGGCTAAAAGGATCACGAACTTGGACATCTTTGCTTGAGGTGCTCTCAAAACTCAGTCTGGAACTGGACTGAGAATAGCATTGGATAGTAGTCTTTTATATGGTTCACAAAATGGTCAATGGTTGGTAAAAAGAGCGATAAAGAGAATTTACTGGACAAAGATATGGCCGAGCAGTCGGCAGTTTTTCTTTTTGAAATTCTTTAAGCTTAGCGCCTTTAAATCGATAAATTTATTGTTGCAAACATAATGCCACATTTTTTTTGCTAATTATGTTTCTTAAATCTAGAATCTAGGTTCTAGATTATTAAACCGTTCCTATCTTATCTCACATGGAACATTCCTCGAAGATAACATTATATTATAACGATTACTGATATGTTTCTAAACTCTAATATTAATAGCTTTATAAGTAACAAAAGAAGCATTATACATAAGGTCTTGTTTTTAAAGTAGCATAGCTTTTTGTATGACACCTCATTTATGCATTTATTCATATTCTGTATTATGAGGATATTATCCTATATTCTATTCTTTGATTAAAAATGTAAATACAACTCTTATGGTTCCAATTTATGTTCTAAAAGCTAAATTTTTTATACAAATTAAAAATGCTTTTGAATTTTTGGGTAATGATAATAAGGCATGTTATTTTTTCCTGTTTTTCTTAAAGCCTTTTTGGGCTAAACATTTTACATAACTTTTAACTCTTATTTGAAGTCCCTTAAGAAACCATATGAAAAATTTAAGGTGTTTTAATATTATACAATTTTTTATTTGCTTGGTTTTTTAAATACATTTTTTTATATTATTTTTTGAGAAGATCTAAGCCTGGAAGACATCTCCGCCGAGGATCCAGAAGTCGGTGCCAATGTAGGTGAAGGTGGAGGTGCAGCTTGTGACCTTGCCCTCGGTGGTGGACTCAATGTACACGGATGAGGGGATCTCGTAGTTGGTGCCTCCGACGGTGAAGGTGATCACGGGAAGGGACTTTACTGTGGAGCACTGGACGTAGTACTGGCCATCGACGAAGACGGCGCCAATGAGCTGGTTGATCTGGGCGTAGGCAGCAGCAGGGGCCACCAGGAGAGTGGCGGAGTCGGCTGAGGAGATGGCCTTGACGGGGCCAGAAACCACGGTGCTATCGATGGAGATTTGGCTCACGCTCAGTTCCTTCAGCTCACTATCTTCGGAGGAGTCGGTATCATCGCCGAAGGCAGGCAGCTGGTAGACCGGAGAAGCATCCTTGTAGTTGACAACATCGCCCACCCAGTGCTTGAGTTCGTGCTTGATCACGTGGATGGCAACCTTCTTGGCAACGTGACGGGCAATGCGGGCCTTCCTGCCGGCCTGGGCAGCCAGGACCAAACCCAAGATGGTGAAAAGAACCAACCACTTCATGTTTTTTGAGTTATGTTTTTAGCTTTGTCTGAAATTCGACTGAAAAAAAGATATTTAGCTCCGCCTTTTATATGAAAAAGTCATACCGAAATTGACCCTAAATAGATGACATAGCCAATTAATTGCAACGCAGTTTGTTCCTTTTTCAATTCTTTACTGACTTAAAAGAATGAGCGACCCAAAATGTAGGTGGTTTTTTTGTTTGTCAATATGCAATTTGTTCCTCTAATATAAGCGAAAGACAGGAAATATTTAATTCAATATATAATACAGAAAACAAATGTTTTTTTTAAGAAAATATGAAATATTTATTTTTTTGGTATTTTTTGTTGATTTTTTTGAACGAGTAGTTGAAGCATGTCTATAATTCAAATCGGAGTAAATTAGTGGGCGTAGATCTCATTAACCTTGTTCACGAAAGAGAAGTCGTCATCGACATCGTTGTTGTTCATCCAGTCACCCAGATCCTCGGAGCTGAAGTCCAAATCCTGATCGGCAATGGCACCCTCTTCCATGAAGATGGCACGGAGGATGTGCAGAGCAATCTTCTTGGCCACATGGCGGATCAACTTCTTGCGGGCCTCGTGCCTGGCCTTCTTGGCAGCTTCCTCAGCTGGAGTAAGCTGGGCCTTGTGCTTCTCCTCGTGGTGACGGTGGTGACGAGCCTCAACGCTGAGGACAATCACGCACAGGACGGCTAAAAGGATCACGAACTTGGACATCTTTGCTTGAGGTGCACTCAAAACTTAGTCTGGAACTGGACTAAGGATTGAACTGGAGACAGGTCTTTTATATGGTCCAAAAACTGACCAAAACTAAATTTTCGCTCATAAATACAAGAGATTATAAAGATATCCTGGTCACAGGCTTACGCAATTACCTTGGCGGCATTATTCCTTTGAATGCTCTATCTTGATATATAAGATATATATGATATTAGAATTTATACTTATCTTTTATATCTAAGTGGATTTTAAGACCTTCTTTTTTGTGGATTTTTGGGAGTCTATTAAATTCAGTTTAAAAATTTTCTTTTAAAAGAAACATATTCGATTTGATTGCAATCGGGGGTTTATAAATCTGGAATCTGTTAATAACACAAAAGGAATAAAGTGTTTAACAATCTACCTGAATTAACATTATCATAGATTTACCTTTTAAAACTATATCAAGCATTAAAGATTATGTTATCTATATACAAGTATCTTTATCGCCATAAAGAACTGCCATTGCTAGGGGAAAAAATTACAAAGTTTTAAAAGAGATTTGTTGTTTTAAAACTTTAAAGAACCTAGTTTTTTGTTGCAGGATGGCGAGACGAAACGGTCCTGTTTCACGAGTCTTGTTGAATACTTTTAGCTTTCTTATATTTAAGTTATAGATAGACAAAATTCGCTCTGCTTAGAATATATTATAGGAAGTATACTAAACGCGCTATTGGGCGCTTAACTATTAGCTAACTATTGTTAACATGTATTTTGACATTTAAATTTTATGGCAATTTTATTGGAGAACCATTTGCCTCTCCATATTACTCAAATGTTCCCCTTTAAAATATTAAAAATTAAAATTATATTAAATGAATAGATTAATTCAAAATCAAACTTAAAAAACGTTTCATATATTGTATTATTTTCTAAACCATTTATTATTGTTTTTTTTTTTTTGTTTTTATAATGTTTTACGATTGGTCTTGAAAGTTAAGTTTCGGAAGTTCGTTTCGAATTCAATTTTGTGGAGATCTAAGCCTGGAAGACATCGCCGCCAAGGATCCAGAAGTCGGTGCCAATGTAGGTGAAGGTGGAGGTGCAGCTGGTGACCTTGCCCTCGGTGGTGGACTCAATGTACACGGATGAGGGGATCTCGTAGTTGGTGCCTCCGACGGTGAAGGTGATCACGGGCAGGGAAGCCACGGAGGAGCACTGGACGTAGTACTGGCCATCGACGAAGACGGCGCCAATGAGCTGGTTGATCTGGGCGTAGGCAGCAGCGGGAGCCACCAGGAGAGTGGCGGAGTCGGCAGAGGAGATAGCCTTGACGGGGCCAGAAACCACGGTGCTATCGATGGAGATTTGGCTCACGCTCAGTTCCTTCAGCTCACTGTCCTCGGAGGAGTCGGTGTCATCGCCGAAGGCAGGCAGTTGGTAGACCGGAGAAGCATTCTTGTAGTTGACAACATCGCCCACCCAGTGCTTGAGTTCGTGCTTGATCACGTGGATGGCAACCTTCTTGGCAACGTGACGGGCAATGCGGGCCTTCCTGCCGGCCTGGGCAGCCAGGACCAAACCCAAGATGGTGAAAAGAACCAACCACTTCATGTTTTTTGAGGAATGTTTTAAGCTTTGTCTGAAATTGGACTGAAGAAAAACCTTTGCTACGCCTTTATATATGGTTGGAGTTCAGTGCCAAAAAAGTTCAAGAAGCAGTGATCGATAAAAAAGTGCCGGATGAAGGTATCAAATTTGATCGATGGTCCTTATCAGCTTTCTTTGCGACGCTCGAAAGGGTCAGTTACATAAATGGAGCTTATATAACCATATTCGACTCATTAAGGATTTATGATAAGACCTTCAAATGTAAATACCATTACCAAGATAAAATTCATTTATCAAAGAAAGTTTGTAGTAAACAAAGCTATCGCTCATATGAATGCGAAGTTTCCGCTGAGTATCTTATCGAGTTGTTTGAAAAGCTGGGGGAAAGTTTATTCCATGTCAGCATTATTTGAAAAAACCTTTATTTAAATTTAAAAAGAAAAAAATGTTAGGATGACTTATATTAGTGATAAATAAATTCTTATAAGATTATTCAGGCATTAACTATAATGCTTAATTAGTTTTGCTGGAAGTGTCATGTCATTTAATCTTAAAGAATAAATGTATTTATAATTATCTCTTATAAATATAAGAGATACATAATTAAAATATAATGGTTATCTTTTAAATATACATATGTATGTCACAGCCAGATTGCCATTGTATGCTGATCTTAGTTTTTAAAATTAATAAGTAAATAATTATTATAAATTTACATCGCGAATTAATAAGTAACTAATTATTATAAATTTACATTCCGAATCAATAATCAATGTATAATAGTTATTTTATGTTTTGTTGTATGTGGAATACGGCAGGAAAGAAAGTGCAGCTTCTCGGGACTTGCCGTCCATTGCATTGTCAAAGCAAGATGAAGCTGGAAAGTCGCACACCATTGGCGACTTCACCATCAAGAAGAACGACGTATTTTATACCTTTTCGATCTTATATCTTTATGTAGTATCATTCTATTATATATTTCTGAAAACTGTTCCTTACAAACCGTTTTTAAAAGGCGACAAAAGGATCGTTTTGGTTCATTTGTGGTAAGTGAAACGATTTTACTAAGTTTACTCTTTGATCTAATATTTATATTTGACAAAGATTGAACGTGAATAAAGCCCCAATTCATAAATGGTATTCCTTTTTGAAATCGGATGCGAAATGGCAAAAATATTCACTGAAAACCTACCAAAAAGATGAAAAAAGGACATTTGGACTGGTACGCGATGTTTAATGAATTTTATTTCGATAAATTTTACGTAAAAGGCCATAACTTGGCTAATATTTGGCAGAATTTCAAATGTTATACCTTCTTGATCTTAGATCTTCGAGTTCTATCAATTTCTATCAAAATCTAGCCATCGAAAATCTGACCCGATTTTCTCAAATTTGGAAAGGGGTACCATCATGAATTTTGAAAAATCGCCAAAAACTTTTTTGTTCGTGTTACGCAATCTTTTGATGCAGATTTAGGAGGAATTAAGTTCTGATTCATAAATGGTACTCCGTTCCAAAATCGGATGCGAAATGGCCAAATAATTTCATAAAAACCTCAGAAAAAGAACAAATAATGATATTCGGACATTTGCGAGAGGTTTAGTCGATTTTATTTCGATAAATTTCACGGGAAAGTCCATAACTTGAGTAATACACCTCCAATCGTCGTATTTTATACCTTTTCGATCTTATATCTTGATGTAGTATCATTCTATTATATATTTCTGAAAACTGTTCCTTACAAACCGTTTTTAAAAGGCGACAAAAGGATCGTTTTGGCTCATTTGTGGTAATTGAAACGATTTTACTAAGTTTACTCTTTGATCTAATATTTATATTTGACAAAGATTGAACGTGAATAAAGCCCCAATTCATAAATGGTATTCCTTTTTGAAATCGGATGCGAAATGGCAAAAATATTCACTGAAAACCTATCAAAAAGATGGAAAAAGGACATTTGGACTGGTACGCGATGTTTAATGAATTTTATTTCGATAAATTTTACGTAAAAGGCCATAACTTGGCTAATATTTGGCAGAATTTCAAATGTTATACCTTCTTGATCTTAGATCTTCGAGTTCTATCAATTTCTATCAAAATCTAGCCATCGAAAATCTGACCCGATTTTCTCAAATTTGGAAAGGGGTACCATCATGAATTTTGAAAAATCGCCAAAAACTTTTTTGTTCGTGTTACGCAATCTTTTGATGCAGATTTAGGAGGTTCTTACCGAAATCACTGGAAGATAAGCCTCCAGAGTGATAAGAGATGCCCTGGCCGATCATGCTATATTTTTTCTGGTATATTGACCATGTTTGTGGTAATAGTATGGTATTGTGGTATAGAATTATGGTAGATAATTATGGTATATAATTGTGGTAAATAATTATGGTATATATAAAACATACTGCTGACACAAGAACAAACAATCTTTGCTTTTATTGTTTCCAAAAACAAGCAAATAAAAATATGAACATAATATTTGTAAACTTTGCTCCCAAATCCCGCTGCCTCATAAATTTATGAATCAAACACAAATCGCATTCACGTAAATTCCATTTTAAAGCATTTATTGTTCGATTTTATATAATTTTCGAGTAATGAGAATATATTTGATTTCTTAACTGTTACCTAAGCGAGGTTTCCGAAACCAACGCGGTTCTGACCAAAGTCAAACTCGGTGTAGAACTGGCCAAGGAAGACGTCGCCCAGGATCCAGAAGTCGGTGCCAATGTAGCTGAAGGTGGAGACGCAGCTATCGTACTCGCCCTCGTTGTAGGTCTGGATGTAGACGGATGGTGGCAGGTCGAAGTTGGTGCCTCCGAAGTTGAAAGTGATCACTGGCAGGGAGTCCACGGTGGAGCATGGAACGTACCATTCGCCCTGAATGTAAATGGCGCCGATCAACTCATTTATCCTGGAGTAAGCATCGGCAGGAACAACGATCAGGGAGGTGCCGGTGTCGGCAATAGCCTGGACAGGTCCGGACACCACGGTGCCGTTAAAGGTAATCTGGTGGACGGAAAATTGCCAATAGCCCTGCTTGGTGACGGGAACGTAGGTCAGATCCCCGTTTATGAGGTTGTAGTCCGTGCCGCCCAGGGTTAGCTGTCCGCCGTCATCGGAGCTGCCGTTCCTGGCCAAATAAAAGCCGAAAACTGGCTGGTCGATCAGACCCTCCTCGTAGAGATTGTAGAACGGAGGCACCACATAGTCGATGGCGATCTGCTGGAAGCCCATGCCCAGAATGCCGTCAAATTCCACGTCAGTGAAGCTGCTGCCCGGTTGGGAGATGGCCTCTCCGAAAGTCTGGCCAGTAATAGCGAGGCCATTGATGGTAACCGTGTCGGTGGCCAGGATGCCCTTGACACTGCCGGTTCCGTACTCAATAGTGAAGTTTTCGCCAACGGCTACGTAGGTGGAGGATGCACTAGAGTTGTACTGGTTGTGCTGCTGGCAGGCCACGTCGGTGGAAAGGCACTGGACCGAGGGAATCCAAAGGTTGGCCGAGCCCGTATCGAACACCACATTGAAGTACTGCGGCGGTGTTCCAATACTGATCTCTCCGTAGTAGTACATGTTCATCGAGTTGCCCAGCTCCTCGTTGGTGTAGTCAGCGTCCTGGTTGGGGTAATCACTGCCGTAGTCATAGTCGTCGGTGATGGTTTCTCCCACCAAATGGCGGATCTCGTGCTTCAGGATATGGATGGCCACCTTCTTGGCAATGTGACGGGCCACATGATGGCTCTTTTTGGGCTGTGTCTTGTGTATTTTGATGCGGTGGATCTCAGCACTGACCACGGCCAAGACGACTAGTAGAACTAGCCACTTAAACATTTTGTATGAAAACTTTTGAAGAAAGAACTATTTAATAGAATGGGTCCCCTTTTGTGTCTGGGACTAGACTGACAAATTCCATTTGGCCACAGCGTTTTATAAGATTGGAGCGCAGTCCAAAATGAATCACAACAAAATCGATTTAAATCGCCAGGCAAGATATCAACTTTGATCGATTGACCTTATCGATGTTGCCAAAAAATAAAAAGTGTAAACAATAAAATTATCTTTCAGATATAAACGTGGCGAAACTTCCCATTCAAAATTCATATTAAAATGTGGCAATTGATAAGAAAGCTAAGTTTATTACAAACAAATTTGATAGTTTATTAGCTTAAAACCCAAATCCCTCTAATAATAATAATTCGTAAAGCTGCCCTGACACCAAATATAAATGTGATCAAGAAAATAACTATTATTTTTGAAATTAAAATGGAAATCAAGAGCAACTGGAGGTTGCATAACCTGTTGTTTTAGATCCAATCGCAATTCGTTTATACTCATAGTCGAGCTCTACGTAAAAAGTGCTTAGGAATATATCTCCCAGAACCCAGGGACTGCAGCAGCTGTCCTCGCCCCCGATATTGATGTCTTGATTTCCTTCAGGCAGGCTTGTGAATCCGGATACGCAGGTCCCACTATAGTTCAGAATATAGTCGGAGGGCTTTAGGGTAAAGTCCTTCCTTCCAATATTGATGGTAACATTTGGCAGACGCGACACCTTCTTGCAGTTAATCGTGTAGACTCCATCGCGTTTGTCCGAGGACTTGATGCCCAAGATTTTGTTTATCTTAGTGAGGGCACAAGCTGGCACCACAATTAGGGAAGTTCCGGCATCGATGATGGCCTCAAATTTAGAGCAGATTACTTTTTTACAACCTAAGCTAAAGCTTCCTACCGTGATCTGCCAATAACCGACAACTGACAGAGGAACGTAGGTTAAGCAGCCACTGTACAGCGTGGGATCCGATCCTCCTAGGAGAAGTTTTCCCCCGTTGCTCGGGTCCGTGGCATTTCGGGTAAGACTCAGTGCAATAATTGGTTGATCGACGAGGCCTTGGGCGATCATATTATAAAAGGGAGGCGTCACTCCGCCAATGGCAATCTGCTCTAATCCCAGTCCGAGAATTCCATCAAAGTGGGAACGATTAAAAACGCTTTCGGGGAGTGTGACTATTTCAGCGAAAGTCTGATCCTTGACGGTTAGTCCTGCGATTTGTAACGTATCCGTGGAGAGGAATCCGTTGAGAAAGACCTCCCCGGTAACGCGGGTGGCATATTGTATTTGAAAGGCTGTGCCATTGGCTATGTAGGAACTGCATTTGCTGGAGTTGTATTGATTGTGTTGGAGGCAAACTGGTTCCGTACATTTTGATGAGGGAACCCAGAGATTGGCAGATGCCGTATCGAAGAGGATTTTGAAGGACTGGCATCCAATCTCAATGTCGCCGTAGAACTCTGTATTATATGAATTAATCAAACTTTCTACGCCCACAGAACTAGTGTCTGATGTGGAAGCCAATTGGACTTTGTTTTCAATAACAAGTTGTTGGTTCTTCAGGCTGTTGAGTATTCTTGTGTGATTGGTTTCCCTGTTAACGCGGATTTCCACTCGGCGACGTTTCTTTTTTTTCGATTCCACATTACTAGTTAGCAGAAACAAGACTAGCACAAAGGTAAGAGCCACTCCGAATTGGTTAGCCAACTGCATGTTTAGCGTCAGTTACTTGGGTCTAAATGGCTCGAAAGGTCACGTATTTATACCCGAAAATGCATTGAACTGGGCCAAAAATTCCACTACTATCGGCTGAGTTTCAACGGCTTTTAGTGAATTTGAATGGCCAACAGGATAAGGCTGTCACGTCGCCGGAAATATTTTTTTTCCCTACTTTATCAATTTAATTGAAAATAAATATTGTCAAATACTGGATTATAAAAATGTGCCATTTAAAATAAAGATGAATCTTTAAAGGTGACAGATTGGAAAAAAATAGAAAACGATTATTTTTACTCGTTTTTTTTATTAAAGAATGCAAACATTTTTTATATTTGGATATAAACGATGGGAAATAAAAAACCTACTTTTTAGCGCCATCTGCACAGCCAAGTGAGGCGGTGCAGATACTACATTAAATACCAAACAAGTAAAATACTAAATAGTTTGATGATTTGCTACTAGGTGGAGCTCAAAGTTATATTAAAATATCAATCTTATTTTGCTTTTATTTTTAGATTACTTTTAAATACTTTTAAGCTTTGTTGTTTCCGTAATACTTTGACGAGTAAGTTCTTTTAATTAATTTTATCCATTTCCTTCTACCCTTTTACACTTACACTTAGAATTCATCAATACAAAACGGAAAGTTTCCAACTGTTAAGGAAGAGATATCCCGAATCCTATTTTGTTGACTTCAAGTTGACCCAAGTCGGCATTCGAATCCTTTTCCCTTGGCCAATAATGAATGCAAACGAAAGTGATTGCAAAAGTTTTTCAAGTCAACCACCCAACCAAGCAGGCCAAGCCTCATTTAGCCTCCGAAAATATGCCAAGTTTTATTTGCTAATTGCAGTGAAATAAAGCCAGAGTGTGAGAAGCCTGCCCACAGGACCTCGAGCCAGGAAAAACTTCAATTCCAAATGGAGTTTCTTGGGTTAACCAGACTACGCTTAACCACTTTTAGCTGCGACAACGTTTACAAAAATCATTGGAAAACAATGGGAAAAATGGGATTATTTTCTAAGAATTGAAAATACTCTTTAGAAATAGAATATACATCTTATACATTCTAAGCAATCTTATCAGCTTAATTTAAATACAAAATTCTAGGATTAATAAATTTGTAATTACTCAATCAATTCAAATATCCTTCCCAAACTAAGGGTATTGCAAAGAAAAAATGAAACCGCCGCCAGGAGTAAAAGTTGACTGCCGGCGTTTTTCCGCAAATTTCTTTGCAAGTTTTTTCTGGGAGTTTGTGTGTGTGAAAGGATGTGTGGTAAGAGGTCGAAATGTTGTAATTGAATTTGCGTCAAGTTCTATTAAGTGGCGTAAACTTTTGGCCTCTGGAATTGAACTTGGCTCACCGCATGTGCATTTTTCATATGTTTATCGCACAGTTGCGTTGTATTTTATCGTACTTCCTTTCATTTCGATTCCGTTTGACATGTTTTGGGGGCCACAGAATAAAAAAAAGTGAATCGAAACGAAAGGAAAGCCAAGATATGTCTGTGCTGTCAGTCACAGGACTCGCATACACACCCGCTATATGGTATGCGAGGTTATCAATGAAGCATTAAATTGTTTTTGGCATTTTACAGCCAACAAAGGTCCTTCATTCCACTTCTCATTTCAGGCCCATCTAATTCACATGAAAATCAAGGCAGGTCCATCATCAGCATCGTTATAATCAACAACGGCCAACTGATTTTGTATGCAGGACCTCGTCCACTTCAAGTTGGAACCTTTTTTGCAAGTTTAATTTAGCATATCAAATTTATGCATTTTATTTTGGCCAATGCATTAAATTGCTAATGTTTGCCATTTTGTAGAGGAAAAAGTCGTAGAGTGGGTTAAGTGGGTGGGAATGTGGTATCCTTGGCATCCTATTGGGGTCACAGCTGCTGCCACACTGCGTGTTTCGACATCAAATATTAAGATTTTGTACGACAGCTGGTGACATCTTCGTTTTTATGCCTCTTATGGGTTTTTTACAATCAATTTTGTAGCTTAGCACTCTCTGGAAGATAAATAATAAAGAATAAAAAGTTAAAGTTACGAATATAGGATCTTATATCGATTCAATTCCCTGTCCAATTACGGGGTTTACCCAATGGCTATATCATTATTCAAGACAATAATTTATCATTTTGTCAACATATTAAATGAGACTTTGTTAAACACATTAACTCAAGTGAGTCCCGTGTCCGAACAAAGTCCAATTCATCCCTCAATTCATATCCTTCAATCCTTCAATTCGATGACGAATCTCCAATAATATGCAAACTGAGAATATTGCGTATACGTAGCGTTGTACATCCTTTGTTTTGCTGGCTGCGATTTGTTTAGCAGTAAGCCGAAATAGTTGTAGGCCAACGGGGTGGAGTAGGGGTTGGGGCCCACACTAACTGTGGCCTAAACCGGGGAGCATGTTGTGTTTGCTGTTGAAGTTTATATGCTGGATAAACTGTTCAACCAACTGACGTACACAACATGTCCAGATTTCAGACAGGAGACGGGGCATGGACCGGCGGAGGACAGGCTCAGTCTGCCATAAAAGCAAATAACTGTCGTGTGTGTGTTTCAGTTAACTAAACTATGTCTGTGTTTGGTAGCACGCAAATACACACACTTCCCCCGCATAAATGTATATAAAGATATACATATCTAATATGTTTGTCCATCAATTGTCCTGTCCAAACTGTTCCCGAATCCAAACTCGAATCCAGTGCAAGCATGCTGAAATCCCAATCCTTGTCCTGTGACTCCGACCTCTGCCCTCTGCAGTAGGAGCAAGTCAAAATTTCTGTTTCTGTTTCGGTTCCTTGCCAGTTAATAAATATTTTTTGTGCCACATCAACGAGCAAAAGTAAATATGCCGTAAAAAAGACGTCATCACAATATATGGAAATATATTACAAAATGATCTTTGTTTGGCCGTTTCTTATATGGGTTTCGCAGCTGTTGCATTTCTCTCAGCTTGTCTGAGGTATTTTCTTGAGTTTATTTGCTTATTTGTGGCCTTTTGCCTTGGCCACATTTTCAGAGTCGAGTTATGTTTATTGTTTTCATTATGGGAGGCCTCAACAATGGTCAATATTGAGGATAAACAAACAGTTTACCGTATGGAAAACCCAAATTAATTGGTAAGCACAAACTGCAATGGGGGGGAGGGCGGAGATTCCCGGCTTCTACAGAATAAAGCTAATAAGGTTTTGGGAACAAAAGAGGGTCATTTCCTCAAGTTCTAGAATTGTAATAGAATTGTTAATACATCTTACGGTAATAACTTACACTAACTTGTTTAAAGGTTTCCCCGCTTGGACCACCATTTCGCTGAAAGAAAGTTCGGCAATTGCCTTAAATGACTTGGTCCATTTGGAAAACCACGCCTCTTCAATAAAATGGGGCTTGAAATCCAGCCAGTTGAAAATCCTCTAGAGTGAAATAACTCAGGCAATTGCGGCCCCAACCTTAAACTTGTCCCCAAAATGGAAATGCCACACGAAAATCTCAGAACACATGTTTGGTGGGTGGCAAGGATTTGGAGGCTGGATAAGTGGAATAAACGAGGGGATGGAGCCATCTATTAAGGTTTGACATTAGCATGAAAAACGCATTTTTCTTCAAGCCCAAACAATGAAAAAAACTCTGGAATGGAATCTGGCGATGGGTGGGAAGAAAAGGAAAAATGTTAAAATAACTTTTTGGCAAACTTTTATTCTTATAAAGGTGACAAAGGCATTTTCCGTTTCCCGGTTTCCATCGATATCGTTTCGACCCTGATTGAATCAAATTGTTAAGAATTATTTTCTTCGTTTTTCATGGTGATGAAAATTGTATCCTTTTGACATATTTATGCAATTGAATTGTTTACATAGAAATAAGGATTTTGAAGGGTTTAAAAGTTTTTGCATGTGTTGTCAAAAAAGTTTGCCCCTGGCAGCTTAAAAGCATTTTCAGACTTCATCAATTTTGCAGAGTTTGTTGACTTTCAAAAGTCAATCGAGATTGATGAATGATCGAACTTTGTGGCAAATTGTCACACACAGCAATAAAATTGCAGTTTAGAATTCAATACGTATGAATGTTTATAATTATAAATATTTTATCAAGATGATTCCAACTAAATCAATATGATTCTGAAATTGAAAAACCGGGTTAGTGGTCCAAAAGTTAAGTTAAGAACCTTGATAATAAATAGATATGTTACTTCCAATTAAATGCGATATAAATAAATGCGAAAATAAAATTGTTTAATTGATGAAATAAAAAGGTGAATATTCTGTTAAACAATTTAACGAGAATAATATTTAAATTGTCACAATGGCGTCAGTTCGGAATGACTGAGAAGATTTCTTTTGTTTATTTATCTTTAATTTTTGTTTTCTTATTCGTTGCCAGATATATATTTAGAAAAGCATGTGCTGACTTCTGATAAGCGAGAATTAAATATTAACCCATCGACCTAAACGAACTCGGAGAAAATTCTTATCGAATCCAAGCCAAGATCTGAGTGATGCCAAAACTTTGCCATGTCTTGGCCTGATGGAAAGTTTAAGCCAACCAGTCTCCCTTGGCCCATTGACAAAAGTTGACATATGCAAAAATAAAGAAGGAGCAAGAACAAAAAATATATATACAAATTATCAGCATATTTATCTGAGGGACGAGCTGGCAGGAGAGTGTGGAATGAAAAGTTTTGATTTATTTTTAAGCGCAAAGTTTTGAGCCTGTCACAAATATTTTTGACAAGGGTTTTCCACCAGAGAGAGTTCCCGAATCGAAGCAGAAATGCTAAATCAAATTGTAATTTACATAGTGAAAAAAAAGTGTAGCTCCTGATAAAAGAAATACTTTTGTAGTTATTAAATGTTTTATATTTTTCTCCGTGAGCGTCAGGATTAAACAATGAAACCAATAGAGGAGGAGAAATGGAATATTTTCTTTAACTTTTTCTTTTGGCTGGTGCCTGGGATTAAGACGGCTTAAGGCCTATTAACGCACTTAAGTGAGAAAGTTGGTTTTTCTTTTTAATTGCGGACAGCTGCAAGGCTAAGAAATCAACTTGAGAATGAGACAGGATTCGTTTCCGTAAAGTCCTGTAACTTAAAGTGTAATAACAGTGTTTTATTTGATGCGTTAATATTGCTAGAAAAAGAGTATTTCATTCTTAATTTGTAGCTGAGACTATGTTTAGACGACTTCTTTACCTTTCGGTCGCCTTTCCATTTTGTCACGCAAATTTAAGCACAATTTAATTTGCCATTTGTTAATGACAAAGCCAGCTAAAAACTAACAAAAACATCAGGCATAGCCGGGCAAAAAAATAGCAAACTAAAAGCATTTTCCACACTTGCAAAATAAAAACAAAAACTAAGGAAGGGGAAAATCCGGGGTCGGGCAAGGAAAGAGAGTGTCTGCAGTGTCACTTGAAGTGTTGCAGTCGCCACTCTGACAACGAAAATAAAAATTTGCTAGCACTTTTTTTTATTATTTTGTATTTTGTTTGCTGAAAGTCAGGGCGGAGACTCAGGGAGCCCACAAGACTGTTGGACAATAAACACATGTTTCAGTTTGTAATACGCGGGGCCGTAAAGTTGGCGGGTCTCTGCCAGCATCTTCACTCTCCTTCCCTGGACTACCTTTGGCACTCAAAGAAAAAAGTATTAACAACATTTCAAATACCTCAGAAATCATATAAGTTTGTAAAAAAGTATTACTATGATTTATAAACTCATGAGTAATGGCGTTTAAAAAATCGATTCAACATTTTATTTGGCTAAAACCACATTATTTTTTTAGGGGTATTACCAAAAGAAGCAAAATTTAATGCGATGGTAGCCGAAAAGTATCTTCACAGTTCAGTTTGTTTGTCTGTTTGTTGTTTTTGTGTGTTTTTGTTGCTTTTTGTGTGTGCGAACACATGCCCTTTTTATTTTATGTTTCGAGTATGTGTGCAAAGTTTTGCAGCTCCCCTTCCTGTTCGAGCCTTTGTTTTCCTTCTTTTTTCCAGGAGGAGATTACTTTTGACAATGGAGAACATGTGGTACTCATAGGGCTCCTGGCTGCCTCCTTCCCTCGGCGAGGATAATGGCTCTAGGTAAGCCGTGCGAAATTGAACTGTGTCAGTGTCACAATGGAAATCGATTCATCGATTGTGTTTGGCGCAAATGTTTACGGATTTGAGTTCCACGACAAGGATTAGGGATATGGAATAAAAAAAGGATATTCCATATAGGGAATATAGGGGATTCAAAGAGCGGCTAGGCCGAGACTCAAGCAATGCACATGCCGAGTATTTTTAGTGGGGACTGTAAGTAGTCTTGTCTGTGCCTTCAATGTGTCTGCATTTCGCCCAGTGTCTGTGGGCCATAAACTCCACTGGCTAATTATGGCCACTAATGAGCTTGAAATGGCACTTACCAGAAACAGCCACAGAAACAACAATAACAACTGAAAATGTATGCGTATTTAGATATTTGAATGCACCATAAAGGCAAAAACAAACAAAGGGGGAAATCGTCGCGTATATACGCTTTATATCCCGATCCGGCACAAAGGGGGAGTTTCATTATTTATGAGCGATGGCAAGTGTGAAAATGTAAAACAGTAATTCAAATTAAAGTGGCCAAATCCAAATGCAACAATTGGAAATAAGGCTGGATTAGGACAGGATTATCACAGGGGGAAACGAAATTTCCTAAAAATATTACGTACAATCGTATGAATGGTCCAATATTATGGCCAATATCCTCATTGAGTTGTCCTTTTCTGTCGGAATGGTCATATTTCTTATTCCATGGACTGTTTGATTCTCTGTTATTGCTGGTTATTAAAATTTAACCTACAAGAGATCGAATATTCCGCCTCTGTCTCTGTCGCTGCCTCTGACTCTGTCACTGTCTGCATTGTAAATTTTAATTATTTCCTACAAATGATGATTAAATTGGCCGCAGGCAAGCAGCAGCCCGATATTAAATCAATAAATAAATACAAAAATGCTTGCATGTGGGAAACCTCTACTCCGCTCGTAGGCCTGTTTCGGCCTCTTGTTTGGGGCTTGCTCTGTTGGCCACGTTTAAATGGCAATATGTAAGGACGGCAGAGACAGTGATGACAGTTTACCGGTTTACAGTTCATTATATTGCATAAATTGACTTTATATCGGGCTGCACTAGGTACAATATTAACAAACAACAGCATCGGGTATGAAAATGAAAATGAAAATGAAATGCCAGCAATTTACTGCCAAGTAAAAATGAAATGTGCAAAAAAAGGGTAAATATGATGCCGAAAGCTCGAAATGAACAAAAAGTCAACAGGTAAAGCGGATTAAAAATATTACTATATGCTTGAAAGACAGGACTAGTTGCTGGAGGAGACGATAAATGAATCCATAAAATATGTACGAGAATGTATTTTAAATTGTATGTTTACACTCGTCACTGATTGCACGGGATTTGTTTATTTATCTTTTATTTGTTACAGAGAAAAAAGTAATAATAAATATGAATTATTTGAAAAGCGCCCATAAATGTTGAAAACACGCATAACCCGTTGCTTAAATCTTGTTTAAATATTGGCTTTCAAAGCCAATAAATCTGATAAATCCCTTCATCCATCTCTTGGCATTAAACCAATAAAAAAGTAACCCTAGACCCAAAAAAGCTACGCCCTTCAACACCGAAGTATGAACAATTGGATGTACTTAGCATAGAATAACAATTTAACAAGTATTACCGGACCAGCACATAAATGGCTACTTGAAGGACTTTCCCTTCGTCCTTTGCAAGGAGGAAATCTGAGCTGCAGTCGTTGAGGCTTTTGTTCAGGTGACGAAATGCGACTTAAAACTACGTGAGTTGCCTGCCAAGAGGCAACTTTCAGACGGCAAGGTTAGAAAACAGAAAAACCCCAAAAAACGAATACCCGAAAATCTAAAAAATACTCTGGGGGTGGCACATTAAGGGGGGTTGGTGTCATTTTGGGGCCAGAAAGCCAGACAACAATGCCCAGGCGGCATAAGGTAAATGCAATCAATACGCTCAGACGGCACATAGCAGGTATTATGTATTATATATTATGTATTATGTATAATGCATGATGTACCTTACTCTGCCTCTGAAAGAGAGTGCCATGAAAAATCAACGCCAGGCGTAATCTATTAAATTATCCTAATTTCATCACGCACCAAATCCCTTTAGCCATGAGCCTTCAACCTTCATGCTTCGTCCTTTTGCTTGTGGCCCCACCGACGCGTCTGGTTCGTCTGGGAAACAATAAAAATTTGCATAATATCGGTATAATATTTTAGCATTATTCGTATATGCGCCCCACGAAAGGTGCAGAAGTGTCGAGTATTATGGCTCGAATTTTCCACTTTTTTTCGGCAATATATGCATGTGACTGCGTGGTAACATATGTTTCCATCATTTCCATTTATTTTTTGGGAGTCTTTCCTTCTTTTAGCAATTTTTTTTTTGGCTAAGTAACTGCACTAAGCGAATTTATCTTAGCCATTTGGACGCTTTCATTCTCGGCGTCGGTCTTTGCAGGTCGTTTGAAAAATCCTCACTAATTACTTGTCTAATTACTGGGATTTTTTCCCGCCAGGCCAAGTAGCTGCAATTTGTTTCGCCAAAATCTCATTTTAAAAATAGCCAAGTCAGAGAAGAAAGGGCTAAAAAGAACGGAATGCTAAAATGCCAGGCTAAAATGTTAATGTTGATGAATACATGCGGAAAAGCCAAGAGGGAAAAGTTTAAAAAAGATTAATGAAATGGCGATGAAAGTAGAAGATTTCAAGTTTTACACATAATTAAAATAGGAATAGTAGTTCCTACAAAATACAATCAATAATCCTTCATTTCCATCTCCAACTCATATATAGATTAAGCCATCTTGGCAATATCTGATTATTTATCTTGCATAAATCTACAAAAATAAATAGTAGAGCAGAAAAGATATTTGTCTTGGCGAAGGACTTGGCTCAAACTCAAATAGCCGGCAATAATTTATCATAACTAACTCCGGAGGCGAAGCTCATTTGTCAGGACCAGCCAAGTACAATGAACTCCAAATTGCAAATAAAATCGCCAAAAATATATAAGAATATTTTTATCCACAAGACCGTTCTTTTAGGCAAATACAAAAAATAAAGAGAATATGTGTTGCTGTTTGTGGTTAAGCTTTGATGATCCAATTGGCTTGGACGGGACAGATTCAAGCGTAAAATGAAAGGAAATTGAAATGCGAATGAATTGAATTGAGGACTGCCGTAGGGCTAGAAAAAGCCAGAGAATATTGTGGTCTATTTCGGTGTCCTTCTGCTTCGTTTAACGCGCCCCCAAGTATGCAACAACTTTCGCAGCCAAGTGGCACTCAATGAGTGCAATCAAATATTCAAGGCGGTGGTGGCCAACTTCCCGACTTGCCACGCCTTGATGCATAATTAAAATCCATTAAATGAATTTCTTACTCTCTTTCTTTTCCAAAAAGTCGCTTTGGCTGTTGTGAACTTTTCATTAATGAATCAAAATGAAAAAAGTTTCGCGAGCCAAGTTATTCTCATCCGTTTGAATGCTACCATTTCCTTGGCCCATTAATTTCCCATTTCGACATTTACACAATCGCCGATCCGGCGTTTGGCCAGCAATGCAATGCAAATTTCATTTTGGCCATCATGAATGCCAAAGTGCAAAATTCAATCAATTTGAGCCATTTACCTAACCGTCATTGAGAGCTCGTCCAGAGTTCGATTCGAGATTTTGAATCCGAGTGTGTGATTGAGAGTGGGCGGGAATTGTGTTTCTGACATCTAACCCAAAACCATTCAAAAATATTCGTATAGGTATTTGTGTGTCTGTCAGGTAAATGATGATTGGCAAAGAGTTTTTCCCAATTAATATATACCAAGCCATTGGCTTTTGATTTGCCCAAAAATGTTATATGAGAATATTTCCATCAAATAAATTTCATTTTGTGTGACCAAAACAAATTTTATTTCATGAAATATTACAAACTTTCCTTTCAAATGGGATTCAGGAAAACCTTCTCAAATCCAATTTATAGTTTAAAGGACAGGCTTGAAATTAAATTTTATTGTTTAAGATCTGAACGCTTTCTTTTCAAAAACTCCGTAAACAAACACAATCGTATTGCAAATTAAGCTTAATAATCCCTCCGATAGTCCGTATAGTCGCAACAATTCTAATTTATTGGCATTTAATTGCCAAAGGATTTGAAGCAAAATATTAGCGGTTGCCATTCTGGTCCAGCGAGCATGAAATTGTATGCAATCCCAACCCCAAGCCCAATAGCGATTCCAGCCGCTGTTTCTGTGGCAGTCGAATGGCATTATAATGGCCCCTCGACCAATGCGATTATATTAATTAATTTCCCATCGATTGGCGAATTACCGTCTCGTTGTCTTAGACTTCACTTGGGCATACCTAAGAGGATGGAACAAAGGCCACAATGGAGTCTTGTTATTTTCATTTCAAATATGCACGGGGAAGGATATTAATTTACTTTCATTTTAATCTTAAATGGTTTCAGTACAAATATTTTACCAGACAACTCTTTTGCAAAATTGCTTTAAATCATAGATGGCATAATAATTCAAAACATTTTCAGACCCCAACCAATGACTAAAAATCCGCAATGGTAATAAATTCTGCATTAACCAGCACTTGGGTGCGTTAAAAGATTTTCAATTCAAATTTCCGCTTAATATCTGCATAATCTTTCGATTGCCATGAGATATACGAGTATGTATTCACAGTGTGGGATTATTCTTGCGTTTTGAAGTTGAGTGCGGCAGATGTTTTGTAAAATGCTAATAATTGCCTTAATTGCGTTGATAACCAAATATTTGCATTTTAGCATTTGCAGCAGAAACGACTGCATTTGAACTCTCGAGTGTCTGGCTCTGGGGCTGTGGCATCTTCTAAATCTGAATGTGAATCTGAATGTGAATCCGAATCTGATTATGTTTGCATTTGCATTCGGGTTCACGTTCGCGTTCGCTATTGCAGTTAGTTCTTCCGCCTGGGATTGATGCACTCCGTCAAGTGGACCGGCAATGTTGATGACGGGATGACTTCTTGAAATGTTTGTTTTAATAAATGCGGAGTAAATTGTGCATTTTATGCTGCAAATGAGGCCCGGACTAGACCGCCGTTTGATGTTTGTCCGGGGCAAACTTTAATGAGTTATGCTTGCCAAGTGAAAGTCTTTTGGGCCACGATGGGGCTTATCAATCTGGATTCGATGCAGCTCCCTTTAAAGTCGATTCCTGGTACGTGTGTTTACTCAGCTGTGACTTAATTTCATTTTGCATTTATCCTCCGATCCCTGCCCTCTCAGGGATTAATGCCGCTGACGTCTAAAATCTGAAATGATGTCTGTCAAGGACTCTCGGGCGATGATAATGTGTTTTGGCACAAACTTTCAAACTCCCCCTCATAGCCAACAGCCACCCGCATAAGCCTGGCCAAAAAGTTTTATGACTAGACAGTTTTTTGAGGAGTTCCTCATCCTCCCACCCATCCTCCAAGCCCCTCATGGCCCTTTAGTGATTTACTCTCCTTCTGGCTTCTGGTTCGTCAATATGCTAATAATGTAAACTCATGTGGCCGGAAATTGTTTAGCTATAAACTTTGTTTATGGCTGGCCAACTTTAAGTTTCTCCGACAGCCAAACAGCCCGACACAGTCCTAAATGCTAAATATTTAACTGGGCATATGCTCGTCATTTGGCAGCACTTTGGAGCAGGCACCCGGAGGAAAAGTGAATGTCAAGCATGCTTATCACTTAAGTGAGCCGAGAGTATGTTGGCCAAAGCGCCTTATCAACTTTGGGCCAAGTTTATGGGCCAAGTCGATGGGAGAGGGAAGATTATTTAACAAGGAAAGCTTTATGTTTGCAGTATGTAAATACAAAGATTAATTTTATGCTTGACATGCAACAGGGTATCCAGTTATTTCTCTAATAAAGTTTATATAAGCCAAGTTGTGTTAACTGCAACCAGGAAAATGTATTCAGCATCTGTGATTTTATTTGTTTCCCAGATAATAAATGATTGGCAAGTCCCTTGACAAATCCCTACATTTTCACCTGCCATCCCATTTCAAATTTCAAAATCAATTAATTTAATTTTTTTGCCAACAACAAAAAAAATTAATGATATCCGCACCAAAAGTTGTGCTCTAAGATTATTGTGTAAAAGTTGGGATCAACTTTTGGTACATTTCCATTCAATTCCTGTTTCTATTTTCGCATCTATCAAAGTGTTAAATTTTTTACAACTTTTTGCAGCCATTTATTTACGTCACCTGGGACTTTGCATACTTTTATGTGAGAATGCCGCCGAATCCATTAGTAGCCTCGAGATTTTGTTGTGTTCATTAGCCAGGCGGGGAGATTTCCATTTTTCTTGTTGTTTGTTGTTTATTTGGGCAAAGCGATTTGACACTTTTAAGGATTTGCCGAGCTTGACACGCGTAACGCCATTAAATTTATCAATTGCCCAACTCGCTTGAGCTCCGGATTTTATTTCCTCCGGTTTTGATGGACCTTACTCCCCTCCAGATTCCATCTCTTGTGGCTGCTACCGCTGCCTTTATTATTTTGTATTTGCCATTACAGAATTTACAACTTTTTTCAATCAGCAACTCAATTCGCTAAAGCGACGCGTGGCTTGGGAGCACTTGATTTTGATTATTGGCAGTAAAAAAAAGGAAACTTGGTTTTATTTTCTTGTTGCCAACATAGTGGAAATATATCATTCATTAGATGGTTAAAATGGAAATGTAAAAGCAAATTAAGGGAAAGCGATGGTTAATAAATAATTGAAGAGCTATAAAAGAAGTGTCAGCAGAAGGAGATTATTTAAAGAAGTTGAACATCTATATCTTTGACAATTTAAATCCGATTATTGAGGGGAATACCTTTAAATATTCGTGGTTAAGTTTTCTACAAATCTGCATTTATTTTTTAAAGCAAATTTGATTTTAAATTTTTGCCAGTTTTTCTGATGAAACCCCTTTTAAAAATGGGGAAATGAATGAGAAGGACCCATGTGGCCCAAACTGATGTCTATATGTTGGTCAATTTTTTCCGATTCACAAGAGGAATACTTTAAAAAATTTGTGGATTGATTCTTTATGTCTGCATCAAAATCTCGAAGCGATTTTCATTTTTAATTTTTTTTTTGTTTTTTTCTGAAGGGACTCCTTGAAAAATTTGGAAGTGTATCGGAAGGACCTGTATGAGTCATAGAGATAGCGATATCTGTGACAATTTGCATCTGATTCTTAAGAGGAATACCTTAACAGATTTGTATTTACAATATCTAGCGATCAATAAGGCTAGAACGTTTTCTTTTAAAATTGTTTGTCGCACCGCAGCAAACATCTAAGGCAAATATGACATCTTATGAGCTGCATTTTATGTATTTGTTTATTTCGATTTTATGCCCCTGAAAACCACACACTTTGGCCAAATAAATCGAAGTCTCCTTTTATGGTTATGACCGTGTTGCAGGTGCGTTTGATACAAAGCAATATGAAGGCAATAAGATGAAAATGAATAAACATAAATAAGCATAAATAAATACGAATCCAAGCCATGGCCTGACATAACCAAGAAAAACACTTTAAGGCCAATATTCTGGCCAACTAACGGTGACCGCAAGCTGACAAGAATTTTCACTTTTATTGCCAACATTTAACAGGCCATGACACGGCGGCAGCTTTTTCATCATCAATTTGCTTTATGGCCCGGAATGGCTGCCACACAGTGCAGCCACTTGTCATAACATGGCGGTGAGTTACCGTTACCGTTACCGTTTTGCTAAAACATTTACCCATGCCACCGGCAGCCGGAAAAAAAGAGACAACACGAAAGGAAAACTATCAGCCTAGAGATGGAATTCTTTATTTAAACAAATTTTATTATTATAGATTTGAAGTTGGTCAGGTGATATCTAGAGCTATTCAAATACCTTTCACAAGATTCAAAACTATTCGCTCTATTTTTAACATTAGTTTTTCTTTAATAAAAATAAATAAAATATAATTGTATTTAATATATATTGTATATAAATCAGTGACTATATATATTCCTGATCTTCTAGCCACATCGCACTCGCCTTCCATCTCTAGGCCATTACCCTTCCCTTTCCCGTTTAGACCAAAAGAGTCACACACAGAAGCTGGGGCATTGTTGTTGGCACTTTGCTAACATTTTCACACCCAAGACAGAGGAAAACGATGGACCTGGCCAAAAGGCACAAGGCTGTGTGGCAACTGGACGAAGTCAGCGACAATTTGTCTGCGAATTCGCGAGGTGCCCCGAAAGGGGTGGGACAGCCTGGGCATGGGCATGGGCGTGTGGCCGGGGCAGGGCAGTCTAAGCCTGAGAGAGTTTAGCTTCGGTTGCATGTCCATGATGGCGTGTAACTGGTTTGTATCTTTTTGCAGCTATTTCTCTTCGTTGCTGGCTTTCTTTCCTCTTCCGTTGTCCGATTTTGTCAACATTATTCAAGCATAAACATGGCCCAAACCAATGCGATGACGAACGCAAGCGCTGCGGCCCTAAGGGCGGAAAATGGGGGTTACAACGGAGAAAGGGGCATCCAAAAAGATGGCCTGGCAGAGGGGCAGGGAAAACGTGATGCCAGGCGAAAGGCTGCAAATGCTGGAAAATGCTTGAAACAGGCATTTAAACGTCGTTAGGTTTGTACAAATCAAGATAAATGGCGATAGGACATGTGACCAAACGAAGGACTCCGAGTGGTGGGGGAAAAGGACCAAAAATTCTGTTGTATGAGGTTCAGGTGGGCTTCGGGTGTCCTTCCTCATTTGTTTGCCTTGTTACGAAAAGGACAATCAGAGCACCAATTATAATAATGGGATTACAGAAGGTTCTCAGATGTAAAATGTACTTTTTGGATATTTAAAAATTTAAAATTTAAAATAAACGCTAGGCCTGTCCTGGCATTGGTCTCTTTTACTAATTTTAGACAAGTATTAAAATAAAATTAAGTTCATCACCTCGATGGCTTTAAATGCCAAGAAAACAACTTCATCGTCAATCTTCTAGGTTAACTTGTCCTTCATTCAAAGGGAACGCTTAACATTTGCCCATCCAATTAGGCCAAGAATGGCGTATCGGGCCCAAATCCTGTCGTGTCCTTCCCTCCACGTCACCCTCCTGTTTGCCCTTCAGCCCATTTCAAATGCATTTTCAAACAGCGCCCTTCAGTGCAATAAAATCCGCAACTAGAGAGTGCCAAGGGGCAGAGTGAACCTCGACTGCGCTAAATGCATCACGTATTGGATTTTGACATAAACGCTTGTCCTCGTTAGCGCCGCATCGTGTTCCGTCCTTACTCTTGCACTTTCCCCGCTGTCTCCACGTCCATTCAGTATCCACCCACTGGTATCCTCGTACCGCCTGCGGTGCCAAGGCAAAAGTTTTACAACTGAGGGGGAACAAAGGTGCAAACCGAAGAACCAAAAACTTTCAGACAAGTAGTAGGCAGCATGTTGATAAATTGCCTGGGCTTTAACCCGCGCCCTGGTGCTGTCGGATTTTATGCAAAAATCATTTTCCAAAAAGGAAGAGTTAAGAAGGTAAGTAATTTAGTCGACTGGTAAGATGCCTTTTAATCTAAGCTATAAAGGAAAGAGAAAACCGATCCTTACGATCTATATAAAGTGATCTCTATTTGAAAGGTTGAAGTGTATTAATAACGTAAAGAAAATAATTTAAATTTTCATCTACAGTTTCATTTAAATCTTGCAAAGAGTTAAACCTATGTTCAACCGCAAAGGCAAAGGACTCTCTATAGCACACAATATCCTACCTGAGTATGAAAAGTTTGCCCATTGGGAAAGACACTCTTCTGAAGGCAAAAAAAGTGAATAAAAAAGTGAAAAATAAGCAGAGAGTACCTCCTTCGATTGAGATCCCTCGAGTGTCGAGTGTTGACTGACGGCGTTGCTGCTGGCGCTGAAATAATGCGGCCAATAAATGTCAATGCAATGAGCTCTGGGCCGGGCCAAGTTTGTTGGTAATGGGTAATGGGAGGGAGGTTGCCTTTCATGTGATTCTGTGCTTATTGTGTATTTAAATGGCAGTTAAAGTGGCAGCACGTTTCCTTTTCGTTTGAAGTCGTCGATGATCTTGCAGCTGCTGGCATTCCCTGGCAATGGCACTGCATCCTTCAAAATTTCACCTTATGTCATGCATTTATGCGTTTATAAATATTTCATACTTTGTGCATTTTAGCAGCAGTTCCCCCTCTCCCTGTAGGTGAGTCATATTTTTGGTACTATGCTTGAAGCTGAACAAAGAGCTGTTTTGTATAAACAATATATGCATATATCTGGCTGTTTACCGATTTCCTCATTTGCATTCAATGAATGGCCATATGATGTGCCCGGACCGAGACCGGAGCCCCATTGTGAGTGTCATTGTCAGTTTGGAGCACCCTCACAGATTCCCATTCTTATTTCAGTGCTAAGATCCACCGTTCCACTGCCATTTGCATATTGGCACTTGGCACTTGACGAAATACTTATCTTGCCAAGGAATGGCAAATCAAATTGTTGGCAATTTGCATACATCATATGTTAACAGGGATTTTGAGCCGGGTATACATATCGCAGATAAATCAATTTCATTTCCAGACAGTCTCGATTGGTGGTTAAAACGAAATGAAGTCATCACAGCCAAAGATTTGATTAGCTTTGGTTTTACTTTTGACGTGATGGGCTTCAATTATTGACAGGGGACGGACACAAATATATATATTTATTTGTTCTGGAACTCTAATTTTAGTTTTGACATCGGTAATTATTATTTCAGGGTAACACATGTCAGCTTGAAAGATGAAAAATGAATAAAGCATTCCAAACTCCCAAATAAAGTTGTATTTAACACATAAATCTCGACAAGAATAACTTAATTTATGTGCTTTCCGTGCATTGTTTTTCCTTCAAACTAATATAGCTTATCACATTTATCATGAGCACACGGCGGCCTCCTTTCTTCTTCCGAGGAAAGGAAAAACGAAACATAATATTTACGATAACAGCAATTTGCATAATGTGCAAATCATAATACGAATTTCTTTCCCGCCCCCAAAACTTCGTTTTTCCCATGTGTGTGGGCATAAATATTGCAACATTTGTAACAGACAACGCGGCTGCCTTCAGATAACTTATCGGAGAAGTCGGAGGCAACTCGCAAACTCAAAGCTGAAATGCACACAAGGGCCTCTTCTCCTTCCTGCCCCTCGATTTACATTTATTCAACCCAAGTTGGAGGCGGGAAATTCCTAATACGCCAAGAAAAATAAATTTGGAATTAAATCAAAATTCAAATTTTGCTTAAAGACTTCCCATTGCCGGCAACTTCAACTTCAGCCACTTTAAAAAACGTTTACCAATGTCACATTTGAAACTAGTGTTCTTTTTATTAAAGTGCATTTTATTATTTCATCCTGGCGACAAATGGCAGCCTTGCTTTAAGTAGTTTTCCCACTCTGCTCCTTCAACTTTTTAGATATCCTTTCCTTTTTTGCAGAGAGCAATGTTGCCACAAGGACTGTTCAATTTCAATTCACAACTTTCTGACCATGTAACAACTGCGGCAAGTTGTTGCATTGTTAAAAGTCCTTTTACATGTGTCTGCTGCACTAAATGTGGCTTTACAAGAGATGGAAAATGTAGCAAAAAGTATATGACATGAGAGTTGGAATTAATAAAATAATAAATCAGTGAGGCAGAGTTTTTAATGTTTATTTTAAACTTTAATTTAAGTTTAAATTGAATTGCAAGCTGGCTCAATTGAACCCATCCCACAATATCATCGATTCAAAACCAATATCTCAAAAACAAAAATCCAGCCATCATATATGGACTGCATTTCATGGTTTTTATTTATTTTTTGTGGTGTTGTAGTTTCTTTGCTGTTGGCTTGGCAATTTCATTTTCCAAGGAATTCCATTTACACTCGAGAGCTTTGTTCTGGTTAGAAGGGGTTTGGGATTTGGGGTTGGAGGGAATGCGAATGGGAATGTCATGACGAATTTGGCAGTGATAAATGTTGAACCCCCCATCCGTAAACGAGGTGCCAGCTGGAAAATCCCAAAAAGAGTTTGGGCTATTTATGCACAGGTAGCCCAAAACAAGAAAACAATAAAGAAAAACTTTCAATGTTGCACTGTGAAATATAAAATTGACTTTAAACCTTAAAAAATACTTTTAAATTAAGTTTAAAGTTAGGGTTTTCAGTGCAGGGAATCTATTTTTTTCTGAAGAGTATTTTACTTGATAAGTTTAAATTTTACAATCTTTTTTTTTCATCTGCATAGCTTGACAAACTACTCGGCTGCCTTGTGGAGTCTGGCTTGGTTTTGGTGTTTTATGCATGAAATGCTAAAACGAATGCCGCACCGGCAGACTCTGGGACAGAGGGACTGACTGACTGTTGACGCCTTGATGCATGGTTCAAGGCAATGTCAGCGACAGGAACATAGTCGAGGGATTGGAATTGAGACCGAGACTGAAACACACACACACAACAAGCAAGAAACACTGAGACCTGAACCCTAAAGTCAGGCACACTCCCAAAAAAATGTGTGTACTGAATTCGCCGGCGGGCACTTTCAAGAGCGAAGCGATGCTATTGAAATTCAGCTACAGCGTTGCTAATTTGTATTTTAAAATATGCGCAATTATAACATCCCAACAATGCATTCAGTGGTGTGTAAGTCTTCGTGTTAAATAAGCCAAAAAGGGGTGCAGCAGCAACAGCAGCAACACCAAAAGCAGCAACATCGATGTCACAACAGCAGGCAAAGGAGGTGAGTCCAAGGCTGGAGGTAGTGGGGGTGTTCTACCCTTAAGTGTTTTTCTCAATACCCTTTTTAAACTGGAATGTGGGTAGATTTGTCATATTTTTAGATACAGCAAATCTAAGAGGAAACTAAAATATCCGATATGTGCTCTTCCCTTAGATGGGAATCCCAGGTATCCCTTATTCGACCCTTAACCCCATACGATTACCATCCTGCTGAGACCGTCCTTCCACTGTGGCGTGTGTTCCCCACTCCCCTGTTTTTAGAACTTATGAAAAATCATTAAAATTATTACATTTGGCTTGCTGACACCTTTCTGCCCCGAGTTCCGGGCTGGAAGACAAACGAGATCGCGGGCAGGGACCAATTCGTGACATTTGTGCGGGGATTAGAGCCACCAACTGTCACACATTTCTCGACTCGAATTACTATGATTAGCATAGGGCTATCGGGGTGGGGGTTTTACACTTCCACTCCCTTTGGAAGTCTAAATCTTTGAGCGGTCCTAATGCCTTTCATGGTCAACCCAGCAGCTGCGATTATCCCGCCGAATGGTCGGCAGTTTGTCAGGCTCTGGTTCCTAAGCTCCTGGATATAAATATATTTCTTTTCTTCCCGGTACTTGGGCGGCTGCTCCTAATGGCAAATATTGCCCGGACATTATGCAAATATTTGCACCGACTAATGATGAAACGTGCCGGGCACAATCTGCTCGTTATGTTGGCAATATAAAAGCGCAATGAAAGCGAAAGGTGTTCGCCAGTGTCTTGAGCTTGATTAAAAAATATCTTGTAAGACGTTTGGGCCTAGGCCAAGGACAGGGGCATGATACTTTGCAAATTGGGTTCATACATATTTAATTGGTTTTGGGGGAAGTGGAAGATAAGGATAGAAGGCTTTTCATTGAAATTCCCATATGAAAGGAATTTAATCTCGAGTAGAACCGAAGGGGTAGGAACTCTAGGAGATGAATTAAAGGAAACCATCTTTGGAGCGAGACAAGGTGACTAAGAGAACATGTTTTTTAAAAGCAGGTACAGTTAAGCGATGGTTTTAATAGTTTAATGCATATGATGGTGTTTTTTAAACGTTTAAATATCGTTTTTAATAAGTTACATAAGTTTATTAAATTGTTTAACATTATTTTAAAATGGCTCCTCTTTTTTAAATAATGTCATTGACTTCTTATGAAACCTTCTTGTTTTGGGCTATGTTATATGAAGATCCTTTGCCTGTATTTATAATGAATATATGCATAAGCCTCCTGGCAATTTCGGTGGTCGTTGTCATTTATCTTTTCTGGAAAATCATCAACTCTGGGCGATCATTAAACTTCTCGCACTCGCAGAAATTGTGTTGTCGTTGGCGGCCAATGAAACCAAAACCAAAACCGAAGCCGAGACCGAAACGATCTTGATGGCTTGCATGGTATGGCTCTTCAGTTGCCCTTAAATAAAAAAAAACAGGAAAAAAGGCACTGAAACTCGACCAATTTGCAATTCATTTCGTTTTGCACTTTAATGTTCGCCAGACACGAAACATGAAAAGGCAACGATTTGGCTTGCGAATAAAAACATATACATCCGCGAGCTTATGGGTATATTTCTGGATGTGCAATAAATTTTCAAAATTTAAACAATGCAAAGCGAAGCGAATTATTGCCGCTTGAATGGCTGCTCTCCGAACACGCCCCATGCTAATCATGGAAAAAATGATATATAAATATATGTAGATGGATAAAAGGGTTCACAATGAAGCCAATAAACTGCCGGCAAATGCTTCCGCGCAATTTCATTTTGAAGGATGGCTTGTTATCGCCAAAGGAGTTTGGGGAACGTCGCTATTCCAATAACAATGCCACATCAGAAGGCTCTGGGAAAAGGCGGCGGCGCCTTCAATATTTTCCTCTCTTCAGAGCCCCCGCTCGATTTGGCTTTTGTCTTCCCGGACAGAAAGAAATCTGATTTTGTTGTCTACCGAGTGGCCTACGCAAAAAATAATTGGACCATTCTATGGATTCCAAACCAATCAACGTCGTTTTGAGAGCCTCCAGGGAGTTGATCTATTTAAGATTTTAAAAGGGCGCAATCCGGAAGTTTGCTTTTGAATGAAATTTTTTTCTATTCGAGTTATAATAATTAGGGGTTAGAAATCGAAATTGAGACTTCAAAAGCTTTCGGTTTTTTATAGTTATTCATTGCAAATACTCGTATAGTCGTCTCCTAATAGTGATTTTTAAAATGTGGAGCATTCTCAAATCCAAAATAGTTCCTCACATCGCCAGGAGTAATTAATGTCATTTATTTTTATGTTGGCCATATTGATTAATTATCTGAAGACTCGGCTACTGTTCCAAAGAGACCAACCCATCCATCAGTCGATCAATCAATCAATCCTAGCCTCGAAGAGATCAAAGAGCTTCTTTGGAGAGCTGCTTCTAATTAGAGTATTGGAAACAAATCTTGAATTGCGACTTTTGTGACATGTCCTGCTCCAGTTTCCCGCACAAAGGAGCACAAAGGAGCGGCCTCGAAATTCAAGGAAAATTCTGAATAAAAAAAACAGAACAGGAACAGTTCGTGACAGTGAGCTGGAGGAGCAGGCGACCAAGTGACAGCGTGAATAAATTTGTCATTAGTAAATGTCAAAGATAAAAGTGCTCCTCGGTCTGCAGCTGCCTGGGCGATGTAAAAATTGTTGAGAAAGTGAAACAACTGGCGACTCTTGTCTGCAGAATGGAATGGATTCGTATTGTGTGGAATGCACTTGCCAGTCTCCCTACACTAAAAGCAAATTTTAAAGGTGTAACAAATTTATTTCGCATATGTTATATATATTTTTAAACATTATCATGTATGTAGTTCGAAAAATGAATTTCCTATCCGAATTTACATGAATTTTCAAAATAGTGTTCTTAAATCCTAGTCTTATTTTAGTTCTGTGTATTGCCAATACGATCTCATCCATATGTTGCTTATTTGTGAAAACACCAGAGACACTTTTTTCAATGCGAATGCGAAGTTTTGCACTTTTATTTTATTTTCGCCACGCAAAAAGTTTCCAATCATTTCGGCGTGCTAATTATGAAACTTAATGTGGCATCCAGGCAACCCAGACGAGATGTTCTTGCCCATGTTGAACTCGGACCAAATGCCGCGTGCAAAACAATTAACCATGAAATTGAAAATGCCGCCGACGACGACAACGATACTAAGGCGATATTGCGATGTGGCGTTGTCGGTGGGAATAGGGCGATTTAAAGTGGCAAAGTTATGCAAAGCAGGCAGCTGTGCGAGGCATTTTCTCGTCCTGCGACCATTTGTTCCACTTCTGTGGCCAAAAAGGCGCAAGGAAGTGCCAGAGCGTGCGCGTGCCCCACAGGAAAAGCAGGAAAGCGGAAGGGGGTGTTGCAACAAAGCGAGAAGGCAGCCAAGTGACTCGGTGGCGGCTCCTCGAATTTAACCCAAACCAAACTAAACCCAACGGATATGTCGGTTTAGCTGTTTTTTCCCGTAGCTCATTTCCAAAGTCGAATGTTCTATATGCTTTGCATACTTTGTTTGACATCACTGTCCGCTATAGAGTCCAAAAAATCGCTTTATTTAATGGGGGTTTTCTTCAGGGGTAAGTTCAAATGTTACGCTCCTGCACCCGATCAAAAAAGTTATAAATAAATAAAGAGCATTAGCCATGCCAGTTGTCGGCCCTTTCAACTCGGTGACCACAAATCTATATTCCGTAGGGGATGCACGTACCGTATATTTGCTTTCTAAAACGTTTCTAATTGGAGAAGTTTTAGATTAAAATGCATACTTTTTAAAGGAGAAATTTCAAAATGAATATAGTCTGAATGGTGTAGAATATTTTGAAATATACTTTCTCCAAATCAAAGGATAATAAACTCCTTACTTTCTTCACTTCATGACTTTATTCAATTTGCCAGCGTCTGTTTGTTTTCATTAGTGCTTACCTTTAGGACATGGAAAATTAAATGATAAAATGAAATGTTTTCGTTCCTCTCTGGGTTTGTTAATATTCGTTTCCCTTCGGTCCCTGCAACCCTGGGAGGAGCGATTAAGTTGCGGCTTTCAGTTCATGGTTTTGGGTAGTAGACTCAAGGCCGCAGACAGCTGCCAGACAACTGATATGTGCACATGACTACATGCGAATGGCAACCAGGCTGAAAGCCAGGCACCAGGTCCTGGCACCAGGACCAGGAACAGGACAAGGAGCATGGTGGCAAGGACAGTGGTCCTGGCTGAATCAGATTTGCCTCCACAAAAGGATGCAATCGGGCAGGAGTACGGGGCAGCAATGGCAACTGATGAAATGTACTCGCTTATGAATCGTTTATGTACTAAGCTTACAACAGACTGCACAGAGAAAAAAACAATATGATATTCTTTACTTGCAGTGTAAGTAAGTGATAGTAAATTTCTTTCGGTGCATTTCCAGCATCCAGCTTGTATACACTTTCTTGTGTCGTTTGATATTTTTGCATTCTATTCAATTAGAATAGGGCCAACCTGAGAAAGGGGCAGGTCCTTTGAGTATGGAATTTGTTGGAAATTTGTTAGTCTTGTCTCCCAGCTGGATAAACTTATGCAGAGGCCTCACCCTTTCCTTAGGCCCAAGGGATAAGCTCCGAATGCAAAAGGTTTCCATGCACTTTGTGAAAGTGATTTTCATGGGAGGGATACTTGGCGGGGACTCTGGGAATACTGGGGCTATCGCATTAACTCTTCACCTTTTTAAGCAAAGGCTGAAAGCATTAAAACTTTACTTCCTGTGCCACAGAACTTGTGTCCTTTGGGTGAAACTGGATCCACAAAAAAGAAAGAAGAAATGAAAAACATTTCACGAATTTCGAGTGTTGGACGCGTACGTGTTCCGCTTAGGAATTCATGTTTGACATATTGCTTGCGACCACGGCGGGCATATTAATCCAAGAATCCCACCTTACGCCTTCGTAGCAGTCCTTTTCCCATGCGGAACATGCGGAACATGTTAAGAAAATGTTAATCAAGCGGTCAGTGCGGAATAGAGAACACTCGACATTTAGTTGCCTTCGGCGTGGGAGATTTTTTCTTAACTTCTCCATTTACTTTGTTTTGGCTGGGTGTGGCACGTCCTTTGACTGTTAATAACCATTGTTGTGCTACCAAAAAAAGTGTATAAAAAACAAAAGAAAACATCAGAAGACATGAAACGGAAGCTTTGGCAGTTGCGGTGTCACGTTTGCGGCAGCTGACGGATATAAATTCTTCCCAAAGTGTTAAATGTTAATCTAACCCCATGCAGACGTTTTCATTACCAACTCAATTTAAATTTTGTTTTCCTTGGGAATTTTTTATATTTAAATGAATTGAATTTTATATTAAACATCCGCCAAGTTATGAAATCATTTCCGTTCCATAAAACGTTCCAAACAAATTGAGTTAAGGAGTTGGCGTCGACTGGTAGAGAGTGAAAGTGAAGTGGTATGGAGTGGTTCGTGATTGTTGAACCCTTTTAACGTCAATTAATCACAAATTAAACTGTCGCCCTTACACATCCAGATGGGGGAAAGCGTATATCAACATTTATCCAGGATGGAAATATTTCCAGGACCATTAAAGGCTAAATAGGTAATAAATTTGTTGTTGGCTGGCAACCAAGGACAGATTTCACTTTTTACCAAAGGGGGGAGTTTGGAGACTTCTATCCGTCTAGACATGTGAGCCAGATTGAGAGGGTTAATATGCAAAGGGTTAATATAGAGTGGGTTGTCATTCCGGAAATTTTGACCCGCATCGTTTGGAACTCAAGAGGGGAAAAGCGAAGTGGAAAATCGTAGCTTTCAATTAAGCGATCACTAAAATTAAATTTCAATTCATAAAAATGATGTAATATTCCGGGAAATCATTTTTTGATTAAACATTTTTTAATGAGGAGATATTCATAGATATTCACCTTGATTATTGGATATTCAATAAGTATTTAAGAGTGTGAAGGATAAAGTTCCGTGAAATTCCAATTAAAACTTCACATATTTCATGATCTACCATCATCAATGGCAACCCCTATAAAGTCATTTCCAATCCTGACCCAGTTTGATGGAAACTGTCAAAAAAAATCAAAGACTGATGCGATTGCCTGAACTTATTCAAGACACACTCATTGAACTGCTTCTAAAATCGAATCCAATCCAATCCCTTTACGTCCTGCGTGCCCCCATCCTGATAATGCAATAAATTGTTCAGTTCAGGGGAGGAAGAAAGCGACAGAAAAAAAAAGAAAATGTTGGAACGGAAATGCTGATTGAAATCGTTTTGGCGTGAAATCAATCATCGTACAAACGATGTGTCTGCTATCGCAAGGATGCGGCAACTTTCATTAAGAGTCCTTAATGCGATTTGCTGACGATGTTGCTGCCTGTACACACGATGTTGCTGTTGCTCGTGCAGATATTGCTGCTGCTGCTGCTGCTGCCGATGTTTCTATTGCGTGGATCACTCAGCAAATAAGACAAATGCCTTCCAAGAGTCTGACAAATGAGCTGCTCTTGGTTTCAATCTCGTTTTGCATTTCCCAACTGCTGCATGTCCGCATTTGTTCCCCATTCGCCGCCGATTCCATTGTTGTTGTTTAGCCAAACATTTTCAAAATTGAATCGAATTAACGGTCCGTCCTTTTTCCTGTAGTCGTAAAGCAGCAACATTCAGTATTGGAAACGGCATCAACAGCAACATCGACAGAAACGGCAGCAACATCAATAGAAAAATTGTAAACACAGTTCAATTCGCTGAGTGCGTAAATGTTAACCCACACAGGCACATAAAAGTACACATAAAACAATGTTTTGAAAGAAATAAACATTAACCCAGGAGGGACTCACATGGGTTAAAGTAGTCAAAGAAATAGTTTAGTTTTGGAAACCTCTAAGCCTCAGCTTCTTAAATGAAGTATTCTCCAAGGATATCCTTTATTTCTGCAATTCTAAACTCCACTATATGGGTTAATATTTGCAACTGCACACCCCCAATGCTGGTCGCAACTGAAGTGATTGTAATCAACGGTAAACAGCAACCGAGGGCTGGGAATTCCAAGCCAACCCACCACAGCGGGCGGTCCACCAGCCACGCCTACACTCAGACCTCTTTTCCAGGCCAGAATGTGAGTGCATTTTGGCATTTTTCAGACTCACATACGGACATGTCAGTGGGTCTTAACCCACCACTTGGAAACTGACGAGGAAACCTTTTCAGCATCAGCGAAATTTCTTATTATAAATTGAAGTTTTTTTGGCTTCTCTGGCATATAAAGTATTTACTTCCGTTCCTTGCCAGAGTTGGAGTGGGTAAGGGGCTTATTTCAATCGCGATTTGAATTTTCTGAGCTTGAGCTGCAAAATCTTTGATGGATTATGATTTATGGGCCATTGGCGATGGCTGCTAAGGTATAATTAAAACCGAAAACCGTTTACCCAACCACGGACATTAATCAATTATCTTTGAAAATAGAGGGACCAATAGAGGGATGTGTGTGCATTTGAGAGTGTGTTCGTGTTGTAATGATGTGTGGGCAGGCAACAATTAAACAAAAGACACGCGCTCGCACATGTAAATCATTTTCGGTCTCCGGTCCACCTCCAATGGCCCAAACCCCCCACCCCATTGCCTCTCAATCTGATTGATGGCCGTCTGTTTGAGCTAGCCTTTTGTCTATGCACTGCCCCTCCTTTTCCTCTTTCTATATTCGAACCTACTCCCCCGATATCCGAACAATACCACTGTCCCTGTAGCTGGGTAAACTGATAACAATACCCCAGGAGCCGGGAGCCAAAGCCGAGAGCCGGGCGTCAGGAGTATCTATGACGCACGGTGTCGGTCTGGTCTGGCCACCGCGAAATCGGAATAGTGTAGTTCGATTTTCATTAGTTAATTGGCATCGAATAACCAAAATTATTTGGAAACTGCAAGAGTCGGAAAATTACATGAATTTTAAACAAACTGTTGAAAATAGATTGCAATTTGCGGATAATTAAGGTAATTTAAGTTGACTAAAAAGAAAGTAGGTATTTTTAGTACTATTTTTCAATCAAATTACCATTATTCAATGATGTCAATCAACAAAGCCCCAAACACATTCTCCAAATCAATTCCCCAAACAGATTAATTTCGACTAAATGAAAATTTTAATCAAGGGAATTATTACCTAAAGTGACACAATTCCCGATGCAATCGTCTTTCCCTGACCGATGCTAAGCTTTCATCAGTTAATTGGCATCAAATAACCGAAGACATCAAAGTTGGAGGGATGCCTCGTGTCCAGGCTGAAGCCATGCAGCATCCCACGGTCCACCCACACACCCTCTGGGAGTGTAATTAAATGTCGAACCAATGCCAACAACCCCTATGACAAATCAGATTCCATGTTAATCTCAACGTTAAACAAACCAAAAATGAAACACGCAAAGATTTCCGTGTAAGCGGCTTAGGCCGGGAAACAAAAGTAAATCCGCGATGGCAAAGTCGCAACTGGAGCTTCCTCTGGTGAAGCCTTTGGAGGCCTGGCACTTACCAACATAAGCCAAGTCAATATCGGCCGATTCGGCTCCGGGGGCATCTATTGCAGCCTTGGAAACCAGCAATAACAAATAACGAGATTCCGCGGCTTCTATAAGAGTGTTTTCCCCTTTTTGTTGTTTCTACTTTTAATTGTTTTCTGGAATTGTTGTAAAAAATATGTCATAAAAAATAAGTCTTGCTGTGTTACACGGAAATTTAATTTATTCTTTACTTGCATCACAGCATTACCCAACTTGCAACAAGAATTTTGACATGGTGTTTAGGATAACCAGATATACTCTTTGAAAAGGATTTCTTTGTCGAGGATACCCGATATCAGACAATCTTTTTTTATAATATTATATTTTAATGCTAAAACGTACTATATTTTATTTCAAATAATATAATATTTGTATATTCTTTTCTGGTTCATCAGCAATACATGCTGCATCATTGCCAGCGACTGGTTGACAGATACGGGCTTAGTGCCTTGCTCAGAGGATTACATGCTTAGCCCGGAGTGTACGTACATATATTTATTTCGCTGCCATTGCGGAGATCTTGGGCAGAATCTGTGGCAGAATCTGTCTGCCCCTTGCCCAATGATATCAATCATCGTTGGTAAGTTGTGTTAACCCAAGGCGGAAGTATTTTGTATTTGAGGCTCATGAAATTTATTCGTGTTTCTACGATACTTCGATACTTGTAATATAGATTGATTATGGTGCTAATTCGGATTCCCACGGTTATTAAATGGGGGATTTAGGCAGCTAAACAAACAAATCGAATGTATGATGTGAAATCGAAAGTTTTATATTCAAAGTAACTTAAAACGATTTCGTTTAGTTTCTTTGGACAAACTTAAAGGTGCCAAGCCTCCATCACTCCATAAAATCATTTAACGCCCTCCGTGAACTGGCGAAAAGTTGGGAAAAATAAGTGTAGGAAATAGAAACCGCATCACGTTCGGCTGTGGTTGAGATGTTGCATACTTTGTTGCATGCCAAACTCCTGTGGATATGATTGCGCTAATTTGACAACTTTTGTCTGGCTGCAACGTGTCGAAGATGAAGAAATTGCAATGGATATGGGAAACTAGAATAGCATATAACAGAGACGTCAAATTGAGTGCTGTCTGATGGCGAACAATTAGTGGGGGTCTCGTCTCAATGTCAAAACTTTCACAACAAAAACCGCTCGCCTGGGAATATTTTATTTCAATTTATTTGAATAGAAGCGAGCATAAATTACAATGGCGTATCGCCGCAATGCCATCTATATAGAGCGTAAAGCGAGACAGCAACTCGCAACGGAAAAAGGAAGTTAACAAAATAAGCCAGATAGAGAGATAGAGATACGGATGCCGGCGACGACACAGACGGTCGAAACAAAACCCTAAGCCCAATAAAAGAAAAGATAAATGTCGAAGCGACAACACATATAAAAAAAAAAAAACTAAATATACTAAGTAGGAAGAGGAAAGGGCACAAGAACACAGGTATATATCAGGCAGCAGCCGAAACAGAGACAGAAATTCAATACCAGCTGAACTCGAAGATGAAGAAATTGGGCCTCAGCTACTGCCTTCGAGAGTAATAATTTTTTTTTTTATATATATTCTTTTTTTTTTTGCCATGGATCGTATCGGATCGCATTTCACCTTCTTCTCTTTCAGGTGTCACCGATAGGCATCTCTTAATGCCCACGGAGAGCGCCGGCGAAGACAAAGCAACAACTTTACAGGTTCGCTTCTCTTTATTTTCCCCAACTCTGTCTCCGGTCAATGTCAGGTATTACTTTTTTCGTCCTTTATTTTTTTTTTTTTTACTTTGTGTGGTCCAAGAAATTCTCATTAAGCGAAATATTCACATAATCCCGCATTTATTTGATATGCGATAATAAACGTAGAGCAACCTAAAAAGGACCCACAAAAAAAAGTACATATAAATGTATATAAAAACCGAATTGAGTTCAGAAGTTTCCTGTATTTATTTGTCCTTTTTTATTTCATCTGCTCCTTACAGGTATAATATGTAGTTTCCACGTTTTTCATTCAAATTTGTTCTTTTCTTTTATTTTTTGGCCATGTGCAAAGCGAATTGAAGTTGAATGACAGCGAATATGATTAAAATGTTAGATAGGGATATATGTGTTGTATTAATTTAATTAAATTCAAGTCAAAATAAAAATGGTGAATAACGAAATTGAGATGGTAGAGTATGTATGAAGCTTTACTATAAATTCCCAGATTTATATGTATGGAAAAATAATGTTTTATAAAATAATGATATATGCAAGACTATCAAAAAGGAAACGTATGGTATTAATTGTTAAGAATTCGGGCCAAAAATCCTTTTATATCCTTATATATTTCATTTGAAATGGTCTATTATCTATAACAATTGTGTTTTTCAGTTAAAAACATTTAATTAAATCAATCAAGGCGACAACTTTATGAAATGTACCTAAATATTTAAATATCACGTATTCGCCCCGTTGACCCAAGGATTTTATTTTTTTTATTAGTTTTATCTAAATCACTTACTGGACGTCTATTAAAGCTTAGTTTGGCTAAAATCTTCGCCATTTATTAAGCGATTGGTCAAAATGAATGGCTTATAAGCAGATTCTCAATTTGAAAATTGGATCGGAAATGAATGGCTGTTCGATGCAATGAAAATTTAATATTAATGAAATATTTTAACTTTGTCAGCGAGGTTTATATTAAACTTAATTAATTCCAACCTGGGAGCTTGGAGATTAAATAGAAACAATTGTTCTTTTAGTTTTCATTGTTTCGTTTTCGCAAATATTGTAGAATCCAAATAATTTCCCGCCCTTCCAAATCAAAAACAATTCAAATAAAATTGGCTAACAGGATTTTTTACCAGACAATAAAAGGTAGGTGAATGGAAATTGAATTGAATTTTATTCCCAAAACCATCACACCATGAATAGAAGTTTCAAAAACTTTCTTATCAATTTTCATAACATGAAAGGGTTTATAAATTCATAAATGTTATTTTATTTAAGAAAGAAAATTAAGTCACACGATGGCCTAATCTACGGAAAAACAAAACATACATACTCTTACTTTATTTTTAATCTAGAACGGATGCTGAAAATATGGTTTTCGGGGCTTTCCATTAGAAAATACCCTCGGAATAAAGTGAGAATTACTCAGCGCAATTATGCAGCTCATTGCCCTTGAGTTATGGCTTGTGTTGCGTTAATTTCTCCGCGTTTTCTTTTGTGGCATGCAACCTTAGATCGAGGTATGGCCACGCCACACTCACCATTTGGAGTGGGTGAACAATATGCAACCACACATGTGCAACGGGGCACGCACTAAGGTTCTATAATTAAAGACTATTTCAGGAAAGGAAATACCTGTGTAATCATAGTTAAGAAACAATTATTAAAAGGTTATTAACAGAGTACTCTTGAGGCGTTTTGTGATATTACGATTCGACAGTTAATATTTTTCATTATCCTTTAACTATCGCTTCACGTTTCCATCTCTAATCCCAGATATTTATAGCTATGTTGAATTTATACGCCCGAGTTTAGGTTTTTCAATTTGGGCTAAGTTAGTGCCACATGTGAGGGACATGTCGGGAGTGTCGCGTTGCCGTTCTGGTTCTCGGTCCAAGGGGCATGCGCAACGGCTGCTCTTGTTTCGATCCAAATGTGAGTGCGTCGTGCCGAACCCACATTTGCTGTCACATCAGGTACCCCTGGAATCCATCTGCCTGTCTGCCGTCTTAATGGAAATTGTCATCGGAGCACAAAGACACACATCCAGTTCGAAACCCATTGACTGGATCAGAGTTTGGGGGCATAGAAATCAACAATCCAACATTAGCTTTGAGCGCTACTCCAAAATTTGCTGAATCACACTTCCATGTAATTTCATCAGCACTGAGAAAGGGCAGCACATTTTTAGGCGATGATGACGATCGGTACACCACCATAATATTCATTATCATGATCCAGAGCCAAGTCCGTATGTGTTTTAATTAGAATATCGTGAGTTGTTTGGCTTTCGATCATATAGCAAACAATATCCGTACGAGCTCCTCGCATATTGGACTGTGTGTTGTGTGTTTACTGGCCGTGGGTGGCATTCCCAGTGACTTGGCAGAAAGGCCCATGTATGAGATGAAAACAACAGACTCTGCCGAGGAATTTCCATAATTATTATTCTTTTCGGATCAGATCTTGTTCGCATTTAATAAAGTAATCAAAGGCCTTCTTAAGAACGGAATTGGGTTGAACATAATGAGATTTTGTGTGGAGTGGGAATGATTTTGCTGGAAAAGTAGAGCTGACAAGTTGAAATTGCTTTTCGCTAAAATATGAATAATGAAGGGGCTTACATTTTGAAGAAAAAATATCTGAGTAAGGAATATTTTTAGTGGATGATTCGGTGATAATATTAGAACAATAACTTTTATATACTTAGAACTTTAGTATTGTTGAAAGAGTAATAAATATTTAATAGGAATATTAATAGTTTCCAAGCAATTAACCAAGAATACAGCCAGCTGTTTGTGTTGCCACAAAACCTGTTGCCCCAGTGCCGCATGTTGCTGGTTGAACAGTATAATGTTGCTGACAAAACACGTGGCAGGAACGACTGGAAACTGAAACAAGTTCCACAAATAATGCTCGACTTGGCCATGTTGAGATACATTTGCTGGGGTCGAAAAAAGATTGCGGGCGATGAGTGGGTGTCCAGGTGTGCTGAAGAGATAAAAGAACCGTGAGAGAGTCTGATGGGGAACATCCAGGTGCGGGTGGCTCCGTTGACTTCATTACTGGACACTTGAAACGAGGTGACAAACAGCAAGACGCGCCTAATGACACACAGCAGATACTCGGATACTTCAGCTCTTCATACGATCTGTGTATGTGCCACATCCGCCCCCGGGCTGGCGCCCCCTCGGTGGCCAGTGTGTGCGTGATAATGATACGACCTGGCACTGTTGACACCCAAAGCATCCTTTAGGCTCCCAGTCAGTCCAGTGGCGTGACAGTTTAAAGGACAAGCGTGAGGCGGGGATGGGGCTTCCCCACATGCAACACTTCAGTGCCGGGGATTTGGTCATTGCCATTGCGTGTCTGGTGTCGCTTATCGCCGCATTCGGTTAAAAAGGCGTTAAAACTGCTAAACACTTGGTTATTGCTCAAGGGACAATGTCCTTTACTTTATTTAATATTTTAAAACAGTTTAAAGGATTGCAGGGAGTAATACATATATTGTTAATATTCTTTATAAATTTATTAAAGTCATAAACGAACTCGGAGTTGTAAAATAATTATCCCTTCATTAGTTGCAAAAAACCAAATATCTCAACAGGATGCCCCTGCAAAGAAATTCCTCTAAAAGAACATGGAAATGTGCTTGGAATTGGAAAACAAATTCATTGCAAATATGCCGCACTTGGTGGCAGCTATCGTGGGTAATTAATAAGCCATGCCAATGCAATTTTTTCCACTAATCGCTGCAACAAATTGCAGCATGTGTGCAGCACACGTTGCACGAACGAAGAAAGAAGCTTTTGACGCGGGACGGGTGGGGGTCTGGAGTGCATTTCGATTACAAATTGCAAATGAACGCAAATCGATTAAGTTGTTTGCTCTGTTCGCCCTCTCTTTTTAGAAAGAGTCAGAATGCTGGAAATATGAAATGATCATGCAAATATTAGAGGAGTATGGGGCGAGTTGGGGGACTCGGCCTGTGGCAGGTTAGCATGCACGTGCTGAAAGACAACACATTAGCTTTGTTCTTTCGGAGTGAAAGTACCTTCAGCTCCTTCCCGTTTCCCAGCCTCGTTTCCCTCTCCTTAAAGTTAAATCCAAGTCCAGGTTGGCTGTCTGCGAACGTGGATCTTCCTTCTATTTGCAACTTTTCCAGCAAACAATGGCCCCATCCTCAGTCCCCACAACGCCGCCGCCTTCATTCAACTGAGAAATGTTTATTTAAATGCGCAAAATGCGTTGTGGATCTCCAACTAGATAAACAGTGGGTACTCGATAGCAAGACTCAATAATATGCTAAGAGTTTCCTAGACTCCTTCAGCTTCGGTTCTTCAACTGCGATAAAATAACAATAAGCCCTATAAGCCCTGAGAGTCGTATTTTTGTAACTTAAATAATTGATTTTTTTACAGATAATTCTTAGTGACTATCCAGGCCTATAACTATTAATGTTATACGAAAGCTGAAAAAGAGATAAGGTCATCGTTTTATATTTAAATCTGGCCCAGCCTGAAGTTATTTATTAAAACTATTCTCATAAATCTTTGAATAGTAGAAATCTGAGATCATTGAAAAGATTTACCTTTCCAGGAGGACTCACTGTGTGCTTACCTGTCGCCTAACTAGCCAACATGTTGGACCCACCGAGCCCCAAAAGTCGTTGCAATGGCAAAAGCAGCCATCCAGCCATCCAGCCAGCCAGCCAAGCAGCCAAGCGGCCAAAATGCCTCATCCACTTCCAGCCTGATTGCCCAGGCCATTAAGTGCAACCAAACTGCTGAGCATGCGCAGCCTTCGCTCCATTTGCTCTGGCTGTGGGGTTGCCCTCCCCCCAGGGGCTCCTTGCTGCTGCCTCATGCTCCCTGCCCCATGCCCGCTTTAACTCTGTGTAAGCGCGGCATAATGAGCCGCGCAGTTACATTTATTTTAAATCTGATATACATATTTCTCTTCGTTTTTTTTTCGTTCTCTTTTTTTGCATTGTTGTTATTTTGGCCTTTGTTTTTTTTATATATTTTTTTGGCCAGACTTGCAGCAGCGGCAGCAGCTCAATGGCCATTGTTGCAGCTTGCCGTCCTCGTTTCTGTTTTAGTTGTTGTTATTGCTGGTAATGCGCCGACGCCGCTGGCGACTTTACAAAGACTTTAGCGGAGACTAGCTCCGGCTTCTGATAGATTCTAGGGTATCGAGGGGTCCAAGAACTTGAAGAAAGGGTCTAGAGGTAGAATTTGTATGAAGATTTAATAATATAAACATTTGCCTACTTAAATTTTAAGTTATTTCTAAACACTTTTTCATCAAAATGAATTTAAAGCCAACATCTTAGGTGTGAGTCCTTTTAGAAGCCCCAAAAAGTAGACTAAAAAAATTGGAGACTTTTTTCATCCTGGAATTTATAAAAAATTGTTAAATGCTATGCATATTTAAACTAAATGGGAAAGTAAAAGGAAAAAAAAAACACTCTCTCACTAAAATTGTTTATAAATTTAAAGAACATATAAAAACCCTAAAAAGGGAATCTAAAATTCGACCTGGATACTGCAGAAAGTGTCCACCGTTTTCTTGTTTTGATTGTGATTCGGTTGGGGCAGAATGAGCGGGCTACGCATGGCTGCCTAAACGCAAATGTATGCAAAGAGCCATTGAATTTGCACCACCGTCGAGGAGGGGAGGCGGTGGCGGTGGCGGTTGACTAAAGAATGGTTGCAGATTCTTGCGTCTAGATTTTGTGTTTATTTTGCCCCGAACAATGCACATGAATAATGTGTGTGAATCGCGGGCCGAAAACCTGTGCGGATCTACCAAAAGATCTCTTGGCCATAAGCCTCTGATTTCCCTGCACCAACGCCGCCCCCTCTCCATTAAAAATATCCCCCTTTTCCACAATCAATGGTGCATTGAATATTGTGTGTGTGCAGTTTGTGGCATTAATCAAAGCGCATTCGCCGACAGACAGAGTCGCCATCTCGTAATGACCAAATATAAGAAAATGAAATAAGCCCCAGAGCTGCTGACCGTCGGACAATCGGCCAGACGGACAGACGGACGGAGAGCGTCTAAATGCATTGGCAAACAGAAAGGCAAAAGGCATTTGGCATTTCACACTTTTACAGCCGAAAGGCAGCCAGTCGACCGCCCAGTCAGCGCCTATTGATTTAAACAATCTTTATTCAGTTGTTTTTTTCTCGAAGGAGCACTTCGTTTTTTTGTGTATTTTGATTTTTGGGAAAGCGTAAACTTTGCTTTGTAAATTAAAACTTGGCCTAATCTTGATTAGAGTGGGAACTGGAATAAAATTCATATATTCATTCCCGATTTTCTAAAGGACGGACGGACTAATATTGGAAAAGACATTTTTTCTTTAATATATGAAAATAGTTCACGGAATTATGCAGTTTGATTTTCCGTTAAAACTGCACTTGAATTTATTCTGGCCAAGAGCAATGTTTACCGTTCTAGACTTCATTATCATTCTTGAGTTGGCAGTGGAAAACGGCCTCTTAATGGCCGAATAATATTGTAGTTGCAGTTGGAATTCAGTATTCGGGATTCGGCAATCGGCAGTCTCAGTTTGAATCTGAAATCTTTGGCCAAGGCGGTGTTAACATCGCCCCAAACTCGTGACCAGCAAACGGTGGAAAAGGCGGACTAACTTCTCGGCCAGATGCTGGAGCTGCCTGAAATCATCATACAATATACATATATTTATATATTTGTTCGGTTGCATATCGGTTCTTACAATTCCAATTCCTATATATTCAATTATTGTCTTTCACATCGAGTGGGGGGAGTGTTGAAGCAGTGTTCGGGGTTCAATGGCAAGTGCAACGAAAATTGGCAAGTTTTTTGGGACTTCTCGGTCTCGGTAACTCGGTTGATGAGCTCTTAATAGAATCTAATAAACAAAAGGAATCTAATGTTTCATATACCTTTTTTTCTTTTGATAACTTAACAATTGTGTTCAATCTTGTCTATTGAAAATTAAGAAATTTGAAAGCATTTAACACATTCTTTTTCATTATGTTTTAATAATGCTATTGTAAGGGAAGTCCCTCGAAGTGATTCCCCTGCCCCGATTGTGGCAAATCCATCTTTTTGAAACCCATATGCTCTGTCTGAGGAACTGTAGAACCTTTTTTTGTATAACCGGCGGCAATGGCAACGGCAGCGGCTGCAACCAGAGTCAAAAAGTTGTGGCTGCTGCCGTCGATGCTGCTGCAACTGAAGAATGCAACAAGAAGCATTGATTTCAAATAAATTTCGCTGCCGGCCAAATTGTATGCCGGTTGCTCTTTTCGGTATAGTTGTCGGTTCATGGGTGTGGGCCACTAAGAGAAATATCTGTGTATCATATTACAAGACAAAATTATATCTTCAAAGTTCTTTCCAATATATTTCCATTATTTTCTCCAAGTGCATTTTGGCCTGGATTTTGGGTGCCCGGCTTCGTGCCTTCTGTTGCAGCTGTGGGTGTGTGTCTTGGGTGCGCACAGAGACAGACGGAGCGATAGAGACGGACACATCCAGATGGAGAAAGATGGGGCATGGGGCGTAGAGCGTGGAGCGTGGGGGCAGGTGAGAGGGTGAGGGAGAGACACACGCCCCGATTCAGGCGCTGATATGGGATGCATGTAAATGCAATCGTATCTTACGGCTGTGCACTTTCTAGCCAAAGCCGAAGTCAGAGTCAGATCCCAAAGTCAGAGCACAAGTTCAAGTTGCACGTTGCACGTTGCACGTTGAACGCTGCTGCTCTCCATCTGGCATTGTTTGCTCTTCATTGTTGTTTTGCTACCCAGGGCTCCAAAATAGTCAAGGGTATATAGTTTTGCTTCGAAATTAAATGAAACTCTAGGGAAGGATTAAATGTTTTCTATTTAAAAAAGGTTACATCTAGTATGTTTTTGGGGAAATTGATTAGAATAATATAGCAGAGAATCTTCTTACTTAAGATTCAAAAAAAAACCTTGATGGAGCCGTGTTGAAGAGATATCTTTTAGTTGCAACATCAACCCATCCGATTCCCAATCATATCATTTTTTTGGGGGGATCCGCTATAACCACTGTGGTTGTTGTTGGCGGTGCGGCGCTTTGGCTGCTCCTGTTATTCTACTAAGTTGATAACCATGTTCAAATAAATCACCTTTTGCGTGGCTGCAAGCGAAAGGCGAACCGCTACGGACATGGACATGGACGTGGAGATGGAGATGGCGATGGGGATTGGAAATGGGAATGGGATTGGGATTGGGACTGGGTGGGTGGAAAGGGCAGAGTTTGGCTGGGGGAGGGGGCGGACAGCATCCGTGGCATGTTGCGGCGGCTGTGGCAGCCAACTATGAGTCGGTTGTCGTTGCATTTCGGCTTTTATCTTTTGTTTGCAGTATTCAGATGCATCTTGCAGATAATTTGTTGCTTTGCTAACCGAAAAGGTAACTTAGCTTCGGTTTCGCGTTCGAAATCGTTCCCCTACAACCATATCCGTGGCATACTCCACCACCCACCCAGTGGCACAGTGTAGTGGGTTAGCTTAAAAATCTAAATTAACTTTTATAGACTCTTAAATCAAATATCGAAGCTAAAGAAATCAAGTGGGGGCATACAAAATCTATGGGAATTTTAATAATCTTTTGGGAACTGAAATTATAATTTATAAAAATATCCCTTAGGTATATCGTACTATGTATTGGGAAACCTATGTTAAAACTATAAATATAAATAAATATTAAACATACTTTAAAAGCACTTCAGGTCCTACAATTTCATGGGAATATTTATAAAGCTGCTTTGGAACATATTTGAGCTATAAATTTCTCTTACGAACCAATTTTAATACTCTCATGCCACTGCCACTGCACTATGTGCGATTATTTTAGCATAATAAAAATATATCTGCAAAATGTTTTTGTTTTCTGTGGCTGGCGGCCTTTCCTCGGTCCGCGTCCCTGGATAATGGCATAATGTGCCTGTGCCTTTGATGCCATATCGATTTCAAGGCACAAAAATTGCCATATCCGCCCCCAGTCTTTCCCCTTACTGCCTTCTCAGTATCTCCTGCCGGAGCTCTATCTGTGTGTCTTTGCAGCTGCCGTCAATTTTCTGGCTGGGGGAACTCCGAAAGCATCGCAACGCCACGGACTCGACTCTCGAGTCTAGAGTCTCGGTTCTCGGGTCTCTCTGGTTCCCCGAGGCCCCAGGCTGTTGGACTCATTAGCCAACTAAACCAGGACCGGGGCGAAAGGGTGGGAAATGTTCCTGGCATTGGGGTTACGGCTCAGACAAGTTTTCGCTACGTGACAAAGTCACAACACTTGACACACACGTCCTCGCAGGGACCAACAAATTAGCAGAAGTTACAAATACTTGACCTTCTCCTGATTAAGTTGTTGCTTATCAAATGACATTAACTAATTGCCAAGAATCCTGAGACTCGGCTACGGAGCATCTTGACAAATGTAAGTCAGCCTGGAAAAAAGGTTAAGCCAACATTTGATGTCTTTTTATAAATTTAGAATGCACGTACTTTGTGTTTTTTTTATCATTGTTAATCTTGCTTAAGTCCCACCTATATCCTCTGTCCTTGGAAAGTACGATTCCGATTGTGTCAACCCCGTTGGAGCGGAAAAGTTTTGCGCCATTTGATTTGGATTTAGTGTGTTGGTGTTCGGAGGATAAAGGACGAGCAAGGAGGCTCAGCTGCGCCAACAAAGAATTGTCAACAAGGGGAAAGTTTTACTTTCGAATCGCAGCCAAAACTTTTACCCGGCAATTGTTTAGACTGACTTGAATAGATGTCCTCGTTGATGGGAGTGCCAACGGATGGAACAGATGGGTATCAGCCAGGATACTTAAATAAAAGGACAAATATTAATGCTTTCAAATCTTAAATTAACATCTAACTGCTTATCGCACAAGAGCTCTAACACTCCTAATTAGCTAATTAATTGTATTTCTTCAAATCCAATGAGAACAAGGACCTCTTTTGTCCCACTTAGTCAGATTTAGTTTAGATTTGTGACTTGCTAGCTATTATTTATGCCGCAAAGGAAACCATGCCAATGATTGTCATGTTGGTACACAAAACCAAAACCAAAATAAAGCGACTCAAAATGAAATATGAAAATACAACTGATACAAAACCAAAAACCAAAATGCGAGGCTGCAGAGCCTTTGTAAATGTATTTAATTACATTTGCCAATTGTCTATGAATATGTTAGCAGCGTGTAAATACAAATAAACAAATTAATAAATATGTATGCCGATGCAGATGCAAATGAAATGCAGTCATCCAGGACGCCTGTGTTGTCCTTGAACATGCCAAAAGATAAACTTACTCACTCGGTTTTGTGTTTTGGGGTTTTGGGTTTTGGATTTTGTGTTTGGGTCGTCGTCTGGCCTCTGTGTGATCCTATGGAAATGGTAGTCGATGTCCCACCTATCTGGTTGGTGGGGCTGTGTGCACAAATCTGCCTAAAATGTTTGCTTTGAAATGCGTATACCATTGATAAGCCCTCAGTTTCCCCAGTTTCCCCAGTTTCCCTGGTCACTGATTGAATTTCCATAGTAGACCGCAAAGGACTGAACCGAAAACTCATTTACATCGGTGTGGGCCAGTATTGCAAATTATGGTTGAGAATTAAATACATATCTCCATACATATTCAGTTTGAATGATAATTAAGTAATCGATAAGCTTCGAATTATTTTTCAATTTGATATAATTTAATTACGACTTTTGGAATGCTTCTTGGACTTATAAGAATTGGCACTGATTAACTCAAGTATTCAGAAATAAATAATATTCTTGACTCTATATATATGGCAGATAATAAAATTGAGTCACATGGCTATTTGCTATTTTTAGAGCCTTGAAAAGCTCAGCTTGAGTAAACAAAGGGGCTAGCAGTGAATGGGTTCGATTCGTAGGAGTATCAACAAAATAAGCTCAATGCATTTGTTTGTTATTACATTCCAGGTGCCTCCCACACACATTATTCATGTCACTTCCTTTGAATCACGACCGAAAAACAAATTTTTTAGCCCGAAAAAGGGGGGAACTATTAAATGCAAATTATGTCAGCAGTCTCATCCATGACAGGGCTCTACTTTCTTGGCATACAAATTAACAATTATCGACAAAGACACGACACAGCAGAGAGTTCTTTTGTAACGCTTTCGGCTAATTAAATTGAATTCAATTGAAATTTAGAACGTTGTGCTCGGCACGTGATTGTCTTTTGGCTTTGTTTTTATTCGGGTTCCGGCCCTTTTTCGGGTTTAATATAAAACGTAATTAAACAAGGGCCAACGGTAAACGGAGGGGGACTAGATTCCCGTGTAATAATGAAAACTTTATGGCTTTCCGATAAACGGTGCAGATAATATTTCTGTCTCCAAGTCGGCTAATAAGCAGCTGGAAACGTGCCTGGACAGGCCAATGAGTTTCTTTTTCGGCCTGACCCACTGAAATCTTTAGATAATCTTTAAGGCCAAAAGCTTTTAGGCCATATCAGCGATTATCTATTTAATACGATGGGTCAACTATTATTTACATTTACATTTTCCCCTTTTTTCGCCCTTTGATGTTTTTTTTCTGTAGGGTACACAAAGTTTTTTGTTTCTGTCCAAATTTAAATGTTCCCAAGTCTTGTTTACAAATGAAAGCTAAAGCATATTTTTTGCTTTTTATTTCGCTAGAACAACAAATAAATGCTGGAAATGGAAATACCGATTGAATTGAGAAAACCGAAAAAAAACCTAGAGGGGGGAAAACAAGCAAGGAAAACCGAATTCAACCGGAAGCCAATGTAAATAAAGTGGCGAGCATGTTTGTTGGTTCCGTCAAAGCAGCAAGAGCCAGAGCCCTGTTGCAGCCACAAAAAAATATCACTTTGATCTGTAAAGCTCCTCCACCAACCTCCACCCACAATCGCCTGGCATTGCCACCCCCTGCACCACTGGGTGGTGCATCAGTCGGTGAGGAAAAACTTTCCCCATCGAAAAGGGTTGCCAACTGCTGCTTAAGTTTCTGTTTGGGAAAATATTTTCAAAATTTGTTTACACTTTCCACGGGTGTGGAAAGTCTAGAAGGAGGCGGCAAGGGTGTGGCAAGGGTGTGGGCGGTGCGTAATTAGCGGGTGCGTTGGCCACGCTTTTGTCTGGTTGGCATTTCAAAGTGAAATTCGAGTAACTGAAATAATTGGAAAAACTAGAAGTAGTAGTGGGGGAAGTTTAACAAAAAGTCTCCACATAAAATAAAATATTTTGTAATTTAAAATGTAAATTTTAGACACTGTGGAAATATTTCAAAGATTAGTTTTCAGCACTGCCTATGTACTTTGCTCCAAATTGATTTATTTATTCAAAGTTTTTGATTGTTTGTTTTATGGCTAGTTTGGGGAAAAGCTCCTTTTGAGGGCGCCCTTCAATCACCACAAACCATGATTGAGATTGATTCAGTGTCCAAATGTTGTTTTAGTCTATTTCTATAACAAATGAAGTTTCGTGGCCGCTGAAAGACGTCGGCATAAACCAAGAAACTCCCAATGACAGGAAGTGCCAGCTCAGAGCAAACACCATCTATCCGGCAGAATGGTTACTCAGAAGACTTCTGCAGTAGCATTGAAGCAAAAAATAAATAATACGAGTACTGAAGAATTGAAGAACTCGAGCCTCTTCGCACTTGGCAAATCCCCAGCTTCCTACATGCAATCCCAGCCTCCGATGCTCCCTCGACAAGTCTGTGCAGATGTGCAGATAAAGCCTATATAGAAAATAAAGTAAAATATCATGCCCATCATTATCGTTTTACACCCACAAGGAGGGAAAGATTTTCGGTTTCGGTCCCCTTTGCAATTTTCCAACTGCTCAGGTTGCGCTTTTGGCTTGAAGCACACTCTCTCGTTTACGTTTAATTGAGTTTATTGATGCATATTTGAAGTTGGCCTCGTCCTCGTCCTCGTCCTCCTTCGTCTCCTCATCGAGATCCTCCTCCATTTGGCTATGCAGCTTCCTTGCCATTCGATTTCGATTTCGGTTTCGCATTCGATTCGATTGTAGGCGGCCACTCCAAGGGTCGGGCCGCCACTTGAAAGTGCAAAAATGCAATTAATTAAGCGCATTTATTTGCACACTCAATGGGCCGTGCGGTGAAGTGGGCTGGAGGGATGAGAAGGTCTGTGGAGAGGTTTAAGGGGTCGGAAAAGTGGAAGAGCGCGTGTCGTTTTGACCATCCATGGGTGCATCGATTATGCGGTTATTGATGCTAACTGGCTATTGATTAGAAGTCGAAAAGTTAACTGAAAAGTCACTGAGAGTGAAGTTTAGTGAAGAGCTTCTTAATTACCAGAGAAATAAGTGATAAATATATCTTTAATTTTTAGAATTTATCTTTTATATTCTTTAGTTTTCTATGAAATATAAGGAAAAAGTCAAATCAATGTCGGTAAGTACCATACTTTCCCTACTTCCAGTTGACTTAATGAGCTCTTGTTTGATTCCCTGACCTCTTGTAATGCACCATTTTGAACCTTGACCCTTCAGTTCTTCGTTTTCCTCTAGTGTTTTGAAATGGCCCTCCAGGGGAAAATCTTCCACAGCTCCCACGCAATACTCTTCGGTTGCACCGGAGTTCATTAAACGGCGAGCGGCTAATTAAGGCGCAATCGAGTTAATTTCTGTTCTAAGCGAGGCGGTTAATTAAGCCACCAGACGGACAGACAGACAGTCGGACAGACAGAGGCGTCAGCATCGGGGGGCGTACCAAAATTATGCACTAATGTGTCAGCTCGCACACATGAGAACCCATGACTTTTCACATGAGCTCCCCCTCTGGGCGTTTCGGACCTTGGGATGGCAGTCGATTGGATTCGAATCGAATCCGCGAGTGCGGTCGGTCAATGGTAATTCAATTAAATCGACGCCCAGTGGCTACCCAGGCTGACTAAGCGGACTGGCATTGTTTGGTATTTAGTTTGTTGAACTCTGAATCGAGGGAATCTGCGGCGATTGATCCGATCCGCCTTAATGTTAATCCAGCCCGCATCCGAACTGCAGGCTATAGCCTCTCCACTCGACTCGACTTCGATTAAGAAGAGCACCCGCAGTTCCAGGGCGCCATAAACAAGGTGGCTTTACTGGCTCGAGCAGTTGGCACTTTGCAGTTGCCAGTTGATAGTTGGTAGTCACCTACCCAGCGGGGCGGCTGGTCGGAAGGGGTTTGGGAGCGGCAGGGCATGTGGCATGTGGCAGGACAGGTGAGCTGGCCCACAAAATGCACATGAATGCGATAAGTTGAGCGCGGTGCGATCGATGAGTTATGGTTATGGAGGAGTCACATCTCATGAGTGGGTTTTCGTGATATGACTGGCTAAATATGCAAAACTAAAGTGTAATGGAATCCGCGAGGTGTGTTTTAATAGTACATACTTAATAGTTTAGTTTACACTTCTGGTCTATAAAAATGATTTTATTTCATTGCAAATACTCTAATTTTGAATCTAAGGTTTCAGATATTGTACTACCTCATCAACGACCCTCGAAGCCTGTTTACTAAATATTTCCAGCAACTCAAAACCACTCACCAGTCCTGGCCTTATTAAATACCTCCGTAAAATCATCCCATATGACAAAATGCATTTGCATAGCTCACAGATCTTTCTCGCCACTTCCCATAACGAAATTATACATCTCGGACTGGAAATTCAATCGCAAATCTCACACTTGGGTGTGAAAATTATAATTGAATTCAATAAAGTTGTCTCCGTGTGATGGCATTCGATTTTTCCTAATTGCCTGACGGCTTCCCCCACCTGCCACATCCTCCATAAAGTGGCAAATCTTACGATTCCAATTAACGTTCGATTGGAAAGTGTGAGTGTTGTGGGTGGTGGGCTATGGGACTGTGGGTCGTGGGTGGTTTACAGAGGTCAAAGCCCATCACAATTCCATGTGACATTAAATTACTTTTTTATTTCGTTTGCCGTAAACCGGAAATTGCGACATACGCACGGAAGTCAAGTCAATGAATGGCGAAGCTTTCCACCCTCCCCCGACTTTCCATCACCATCCGAGCTAAAAAACTAGTTACACAAATTGCTTGAAAAACTCAATAACATTTATGAAACTTGAGCGAACTTCATCGCCGCCTCCTGGTCACTTCACATCCCTCATCTGCTCATGTGTTGGCTGGCCAAAAAGAGAAATTCCCAAAAAGAAAATCAGGGGAAAAATTGCCAGAGAAAAAATTGTTTTTCAATTAAAAAGTTTATGTTTCTGCTGCTTCTGCTGCTGCGTGCAGACAAATTTGCCATTCAATTTGCCCGCTGGACACGAAAGGGGTCAGATCCGGATTCCTGGGATATTGGGATGTTGGGAGCCTGGGAGTGGGCTGGGAAGGTGTGGCAAGGTGTCTGTGTGGTCCAGTGAACGTGCTCAGGTGTTCAACTCAGTTACGAGTATGATGCATTTTGTTGGTTGCCATAAATTGTCGAGGAATGCATCTGATTTTCGAGTTAATTGTTTTTGTTATAGTTTTGTAAAATGGTAAAAACAAGGACTTGGCATTTCGATTTGCATTGAAGGAGAGTTGTTTTTTAGCAAAATGCGAAACTAAACAAGTATTCAATAATTAAATTCATTTGAAAGGAACCATTTTATGGAGGCTTGTCAATCTAAAATGAATCTATAAAAAATCTATCTAAAAGCCTTTTAAAGTTTAAGTTTAAGAGGTGCTTGTTGAAAAAACATAAAATTTCGAATGAAATATTTTATTCCTTAACCCACATCTGTCTTCGAGTTGAAATCTCCCTTAATCGGATCCTATCACTCTCGCCCAATGACCTCTTTACCTTTCTCGTTATCTCCGATCCCCGACGACCACCCACACTGCTTTGAGGTGTTAAACATGCCCCTCCATTACCCTGGCATTTCCTTTAACTTCGTTTGCCCAGCGGAGAGTGAAAAAAAAACTGATAAGTTGACTGAGTTTTCCAGCCAAGTTTACATAGCATTTAACACTCTCTTCTACCCTGTTTTTTTGGCCGTAGCTGGGTTCGGCATTATGTGCCATAAATTATGCAGAGTGTGAGCATATTTGATGCCCCCTTTTCCCTTTCCCTAGCCGCCTTGTTTTTCCCGATTCTGTGCCAGGAGCACCTGCTCTCCAACTTCCTGCTGCATCATTAGCAGTCAACAGGCATAGAAAAAAAGCCAAGCAGGAAAAAGTCGAAAGGAAATTCGAAATTTTTGTGTCGCCCGCATTAACCCCATGGCTGGAAGGGGTGGTAGGGATATATGGGGGCTATGGGTACTATATTCCTGGGCTCTCAGATATTATTAATGCCGGGCACGTCGATGGTGTGGAAAACCCTCACCCCCCAAAGTCCAAAACCGAAACTCGATAAGCTGCTTTCTGTGGCCGGCTGCTGTTAATCTTAACACAACATTTAACTCTGCCTTGTGGCTATCTTTGGGAGCATTTCAAGCCACCCAGCAATCCAGCCACCCTGCAACCTATCCACCCACTCAGAACCACCCACCGTGAGTGCAACATGGGTTAAGCCACGTGTGGCACATTAGATTCGTCGCCAAACACGCGCCGCATTTGTTGTACTTTTAAGCAACTTTTCTCCTTCGCCCCCCCGATGCAATTGACTTGAACTAATCCAAATATTATCGCCACCAAGCAACGTGCAACAAAACAAGGGGGTAAGCGTGGGTGGCTGTGGCTGTTAGCTGTGGCAACAATTGCGATTGTCGCATGCCAACATCATTAAAAATTGTTTTGATTAATAACCAGAACGGAGCACGCGTCCAGTCGGCCCTTGTCTTTTGATCAGAACACTTTTTATTTTTCCCTTCTTTTATTTTCAGTAAATATTTGCAAAACGCTACAAAGAAATTTACACTCTCCTGGGAATCGGAATGTTATCTAAAGATTTCGTAATTGCCAGCAAGAAATCAAACAAAGGGAAAAAACCCAAGAAAATTTGTTTGCTCGAATCAAGCATTTTTGGTATTTGCCTGCAATTTGTGCAACGAACAGCTGAGAAGGTTCTAAGTTTTATGGGAGATACTACATAGGTAGGAGTCCCCGATATGCTAAACAAACTGAAAGTACGTGTTGGAAAAATTTTTTCTTAGAACAGCTGAAAATATTCCAAAAGGTTATCACGCTTATCAACAGAGGTGTAGCCCTAAAAGACTGACAGAATATTTTAAAAGTAGTCTCCAAACTTTCAATTTAATTTCTGAAAACACTAAACAAAACAAAACCATGTTTTTATACTAAACATTTTCATTGGCGCCGCCTCTCCGTTCTCTCCAGTTTTGACCATAAAACAGATACATTTTGTAATTTGTTTGTATCGCTAGTTGATCGTTACGAGCCGATCTCTTGACGACGAATCCCCCCCAGAAAATGGAGTGGATTTAGAAGATCCATCAGGTTATTGGGGCTAAGTGAAAGTAAATTTTTGGTATTTTTATGGATATGGATTCATTGGGCTTTGAGACAGATGCCATTAAAGTTGCATTCCATTTATTCAGTGTTGGAGTGTTGAAAGCTCTTTTGTCTGTCTTTTGTGCCCCAAAGCACTTCACACCGAATTGCTCAATCCGAGTGGTTCTTTCTCCTCCCAAATATCTTAGCCATAACGCATTCTTGAAATGCGATGGCCGAGGCCAGTGGCTTGACAAAAGCGATTAAAATAATTGGCCAGCGACGAATCTTTGATATTGGTTCTTGTTCTTGTTCGTGGTAAAAGCCATTCCGGGCTGATTTATTGCATTATAAATTTGTGCGCATGCCTAAGAAGCTAAGATTTGGAAATTTTAGAAAGTTTTTCCCCAGCCGAGCCCCACCTTCCGAGTTTCGGCGGAGGTTGGAGGACCCGCAGTCGGATATTTTATTAGCTACTATGCATCCATAAATTATGCCTAATGAGCCGGCTAGACGTCGAAGACAACAAAAGTCTCAATGGCCCGGCCACGGGTTGGGCCTATTTGGACCTTCGAGTTCTCGAGTTCTTGAGTGAAGGAGGGAAATGGTGTGAAATTGTAATTGGATTGGAATGCGCAATGAGGCGGAAATGTAATGCAAAATGTTGAAACAAATGGATCTTGTTTGTCAATTAAAGTGTGACCATAAAACATGTCACAATGATGTATGCCCGAAGTGAGTTTCATAATCCCCGGCACGCATTAATTTTATGATTTTACGAGCGGGTGATTCCATTGGAAGTCCAACCTTAATGAAATTATGTTCTTAATGTTTTAAAAAGCCTCTAATTAAATAAGAAAACCAAATATTTTAAATAGTAATTCAATTAAATCGGCGGACTATAAACCCAGTTCTAATTAAACCCCTGGGAGACTCCCAATGGATCGCTTTTTTATCACAAACACCATCATTTGCTGGGGAAAACTTATTTGTTAGGACAAACAAATTCCAGTTAAATGAGAACCCTTTTTTTTTTGGATAACTGACCCAAAAGGCCTTAATAGTTGGGAGTACAACGGGGGTCAAGGGGGATCATGGCGACAGCAATAATTCAAATGGGAACAACATAACTCAAGGCGATTTGTGTGTGTTTGAGAGTGTGTCTGACAGTTTTGGCGGCGTTAACGAACGAAGTCTCGTTTGGTTACCCTTTGGTTTTGATTCATGGTCTGGCCTGGTCTTGCTCTTCTCCAGTTGGCCAGGCCTAATCGCCTTGGCGACACCTATTTTCGTAGGCGCGACATCCACTCCGTTCCAACTGTAGGCTCCAAAAGTCATATCCATGCGTATGAGCATCATCAGTTGGCCCAGACCGTAACTAAAATGAGACGCCAAACAAAAAGCAATTACGTGTGCTGCCTGCCCTTTTCAGTTGAGATCGAAGGTGCCAAGGAGGGGAGTCCGGACAGAATGTACCCTGGCTGGGGCACTGAATAAAATTCCTTATCGCCAGAGAGCTATACACGAAGTGCGAGTTATTTGAGATGATGACGTGAGTGCAGGGCTATAACTGAAAATTCAAGGCTCCGAAATCCGAGTTCCTTCGTTCATCACTAACTCGAAGAGATGCATAGTTCAGATATATACAAAACCCATAGAGGGGAAGTTGTGAGAGGCCCCAGATAGTCGTCGAACAAAAGGCAGCGGCAATTAATCTTCGCTTCTGAGTTTGGCTTCAAGGTGAATTGTGTGGCATGCGCCCGAGGGCCAAAAGACCCATGAATGTACATATATATGTGGTATTTGTGAGTTTCTGCCTCGCACTTAACCCACACTTTCCCCTCCTCCTCCGCCCCGGCTAATGATGGCGGATTAAACGCCGTGCTTGCATTCAACTTTAACTCATTGAATTATAAATTATGCCTGCCTCGATTCCAGTGAGAAGCGAAAAACGTGCCCAGGAGAACTTTTGGCATTGCCCAATTGACAGCTATTTTTGGGTAAGCACCTCCTGCCTCCCGACCCGACTCGTCCCGAAAGGAAACCATATGTATCCGAAGCCACGACCTGGGTAATTTGCTTTATGATCCCAGCCTCGACTTGGCCCGGGGCTGCCTGGTTTGGGCTCAGTGCCAAACTCCAGGCCTAAAACCCAATCTCGAACCCAAACCAAGGATGTCCGAGAACGTGTGAAAAACGCAGTCAGGCGTAAGTGCGCCATGTATATTTTTGGGATAGCGATTCCAGGTTCGAATCGGAAAATATGCTCCTGTTTTGCTTCCCGGACGAAACTCACTGGAGTGTAAGCCATGGACACACACAGCAAATCACCTGGAAGTAATATCCATTTATAGAATACCTTTGCCCAAAACAATGACAACGACAGTATTTTCTGCAATTTATTGATTCTGTCTGACATTGAACCTGGTGGTTGATATCTTCTTTTGGAATTTATATCCATCCTTATGGAAACCCCAAGACCACTAGTTGGCTTTCAGATGACCCACATACGCTATAGACTCTAAGACGCATCTCATCTCATCTCACACTTCTGGGCTCTCGTTTTTTAACATCGGTCTCATTTCTCCAGTCTCTGACCTTTGTTGTTATCTTAAGTGCACTTTTAAAGTGTTTTATTTATTGCACGACTTTTTCCTCTCAGCGGAGTCTTCTCTGGCTGTGGGGCCTCTGAAAGTGTTTCATAATTCAGAGCCATGGAGTCTGACTCCAATTTCGATACAGATACAGATTCAGATTCCCAGCTCTGTCCAATTCCACACGGCATCAGTGTCACCAAGTGGTTCTTTCTGGTTGGATATGATGGTATCATCTTGATTTAATCCAGGGGCCCGGATTGTTTTATATATGTGTGGTTTTTATGGTCGGGCTATAAAAGAAAAATGGACAAAAAATGAACAAAATACATTTTCTTCTGTTATTTATTTTTGTTACAGTTTGAGCGTATCATTTATGTTTCGTTTTCTTTCTATCTATCTGGGGGCTGTCTCTAATTGCGTAGAGTGACGAGGGTCCAGTGCTATGGAATAAATGGGATGGTCCTTCTTAAGATTCACGTTTAAAAGTTTTAGTTGTAGAGTCTAAAACTTAGATAGCAACTTCTTTTCCAATAAATATTCTATATTCGAATAAATTTCTTGTTTTTTCTGCTATAGTAAAGGAATATGTTCAGAAGACGGCATCTTTTAAGTTCGTTCTTTTTTGATTACTTTCGACAGCAGCTCTTTATCGCAAAAAAGAGCTGAGATACAGCTGATAACCTTCACAAGTCTGGGGAGAGAACAAAGAAATATATTTCTAGTGTTTGAAATTCTAATTATTGTGAAATAAAAGCAACCCTCGAAATCCTCGAATCCTATTTCTCTGTTCGATTCCCACAATTTGAAAACTGAATGCAATTTGCAAAATGTGTTGAACATCTTTGGGTGATTAGAGAGAGTCTCGTGTGACACTGCCCGCCAATTGATTGATATTCGATCCAGAGGGGAGGCAGAGCAGCAGATACAGTATTTACCAAAGTGATAACCTTGGTTCAGGGCCAGATTATGTTGTGATCCGATCGCCGTGTGCCTCATTTTTCACATCACGTGCCACACGCGACCTTGGTAACTGCGACGGCGAATGCGACATTTTGCAACATGCGGCAACCTCTTGAATTTCAGAGATTGTCGTACATTCGCCGGGGGAGGGCTGTAGGGGTTAGTGGAGGGTTAGACCATTCTGGCTTGGCGGCTCTTCAAAGCAGCTGCAACATTTTCCTGGCAACCAAAAAATAAGCCAACATCTCCCAAAAGCCTTTAGCCTGTCTGCGGCTGTTCCTCCGCATATTTCTATGGTTTTTTCCTTTTTCAATTCCGTTTTTGGTTTTTTTGGCAACTCTCTATGCTGGCTATGCGGCAATAAACCAAATTAAAATCACAAATTAGCCTGCTGCAGTGGCAGTCGGAAAACTTGCTCTTGGCTTTAAATCAAATCTGTTGCCTTAAAACGATTTGAGAGAAAGTTATGGTATAGATTCTATAAAAAAGTAATTCAATGTAACAAAAATTATCCTCCCTTCCGGGTTGTTTCCTGAACCTCTCTCAACCATCGACCCATATTTTCAAAAACCATCACAGTTCTTTTGGGCAACTAATTCTTAACGCAAAACCAATAAACAATTACGCATCCATGATCACCTAGATAGCACCACTTCCATTGTCATCCCTTGGTCATTTCTATTCCACCCCCTTGGCACTCCAAGGACACACACTTCCGCAAGGACTCTTGGCCACGAAAAATGTGGCAACCAGGCAATCAGTGGCCATTGAATTGCATTTCCCATTGCCACTCCCGCTGCCGGATTTATGCGCCATTATTTCGTGTAATCCCTGGAAAGGACAGGGAAGGATAAAAGGACAGGGGGACCCACCGCTGACCCATGTGAAATAGGGGCAGTGGACATGCAAGTACAGAGAAAATAAAAATAAATGAGGTATTAGAAATGAATTCCTACAAATCAGACTTTTAGGAATAGTAGCCAGCATGAGAAAAGAACGATTTATTTAATTTAATACCTGTTTTTACCAGTGTACCTACACGATTTTCACAGTTAATTTTCGGGAACAATTTTGAGGACATCGTGGCACTCGAGTGCGAGTGATGCCAAAATGGTGCGCAAGCGTACACCGGAACCAGAAACGGCAAAGGATCGCATTAGCCGGATATCCGTTATGGTGGCCGGCTGTCTCGCCCTCCGCTCCCCTCTGCTCTCAACTGCATCCTCTTCGCATCATCGAACAGAAGCCATTATGTTCGAAATAAAATTTGCCAACAATTCAAATTGAATTTGTACATGCAATTTTAAAACTAGCAGAGTGGCTTATAAATGGAGGGTAAAAATGTTGACAACTTGATCGCTGGTCGTACAACATAGTTGTTTCACGTTGGCCACGCCCCCTATGCCACACCGCCACACAGTCCGCCCATTTGCACATTGTATAGTGTACGATGGCCTATACAACAACAAATCACTCAGCCCGAAAGCCAAGACAAGCCAAAGAGTCGAGAGCATGGCATAAATGTTTAACAACCAAACTGCAGTTTAATTGCCCAACCATGGCACAAAAAGACAATGTTTATATTCAGTGTTTTAAGTTTTTTTTTTGTGTTTCTGTGTTTTTGGTGGAAATGACAGGCAATGCCGGCGGAAGAAGAATAGCGAATATAAAATGTGACCCAAACGGCGGTGGAGAGCAAACAGCAATCCGGCAGATAGGCTCGTAAAAAGAGCGCTGCCAGGCCAACCAAAAGACAAAAAATAAGCTGGAAAAAAACGAAAGGTTTTTCTGTGGTCGAAACAGAAAAGATTAAACCAACAACGCAAAAACAAATTATGAAGTAAACAATGCATGGGTACATGTCATACAGCGGAAGAGTACAGTGTCCAAAGATTTAAAGTAGGAGAAATGAAATGGGGAAATAATACATTTTTCATGGAGTTTAAAATGGAGTTAAGGAATTGAAAGTAGATTGAGAAAATGGTCAGTGCTAGAAAATAAAATGAATACAACATTTTATACGTTCATATTGCATCATGTTGCAGGTTTTACTGCCTGATATTGCACTTGCAATTTACTTCAAATATGAGGTTACCTTGTCGTCATCAGTTTAGTATTTCTTATGTAAACTTGGAACCCCCTTTTCGACCAACTTCCGGCCCAGTGTGCATATCAGTTTGCCCTCCATTGTGTCCCCCCTGCAAACATTTGATGGCCTCTTGGAGGAGATGCAACATGTGTTCCGGGAATGAGCCGCGTGCCGCTTTATACACGGTATGCTATAAATTTTATTGTTGTATGCGTGTTCTGCCGTTGTTCCCATTATGTTTGTATAAGTTGCATGCATCCGAGGCCTTTCCGGCCTTCTTTTGAAGCGCCTCAAACAACAGCAACATCAGCAGCAGCCGCAGAAACAGTCAAAGGGCAACCGATCGTAAAGCAGCTGACATTTATGATATATGCGGAGGATAGACCGCCTGGTTAAATGAGCATCGCTTTCCTGGTGCCTCCATGGCTCCATGGCTTCATGGCATCGATGGCTAAGAAATTTTTCCATTTGGGATTATTTGTCGCCAGCTTAGATGTATTTTTCATCTTCCTGTGGTGGCAGCAGTTCATGTTGTTGATGTTGATGTCGCCCACACAAACTCGCAATTACGTTGTTTATTCTAGACGACAAGGGCCGATATGCCGGGGCGGTAATCTGAAGGGGCTGCCACTGCCTCTGCCACTGGATGAATGCATGCTAGAAATAAAAACATGCCAAAGGAGGTTGGCTGGCAACAGCAGCATCATTATTATCATCATTCTTTTGTCATTGCATGCAAACATGCAGACATCGTTGCAAAATTGTAAGAATCAAACGGCAAATAATCCAGACAAACTACATAAATGACATGGAAAAACACAAATTGCGAAGAGACTAACTCGCACAGAAAGTTATTATGATTTTACTTTCAGGAATTTTAAAACGAACTATCATAAGGGTTAGAATAACATATTTTTTCCGCTCCAGGACACTCAGTTTTCCCCTCAAAATAATAGCATGAAACAAACTCTCTGATCAGCCTGGTATACCCTTCTATTCCATGTCCAAATCTTTATCTAAGGATTCCTTTGGAAGCCACGACTACAATGCCTTGTACCAGTTTCCACTTTCAACTCTGCCTTTTAGCCTTTTTCTCCAGCAACTTCCATTTTTCTCTATTTCTGCATATCTGTGCGGAAAATGGAGAAATAATTTGAAAATACACAAATGCTTTGGTTGTAGTGTGAACACAATGGCGCCAAATTATTTAATACTTCAAATGTCTGTGCCTAGGACTCCCTTTCCCATCGACCGCAATTTTCCAGCAAACATTTTGCTATTGCAATATAAATAAATGGAAGTAGTGGCGAAAATCATCATCATTTTCGGGGAGCAATTTGGTTTGGCTCTCGGCTGGAGTCTAACATTTAATGAAGCCCTATTTTGGGGGCTTTTGTCCGAGCAGAATGTAAAGATCCTTTCTCCCGAAAAAATACATGGTTTCTTGGGATGATTTCTGTAATTTATTGTCCTCATATGCCGCTGGCAAGTTGTTTGCAAAGAGTCCAGTTGATTTCGTAGCAATCAAATAGGAAAATGGCAAGTGGAAATGGAAAGCCTGGCCCCTTTTCCACGCCACTGATTTATTCCGGCAAAGTCAGCAAATTCCTGCATCATTAAGTTCCTGCTGCAGTTCCAGCATTCAAAGTGCAACGTGCAATCGCAGCACAATTCAACTTTAACAAGCAATTAAATCGAAACAAAAACTCAGCAGCAGGAGCAGGAGCAGGAGCAGGAGCAGGAAGGATCTGGCAGGAGCAACCCCTCAGGACTTTTCCAGGGGGGTGCAAATGGAAATCTGTCCTGAGGAGAGGGTTGGCTCGAGATGGATTGCATTGACATTGATTTATTCTAACAATTATAATGCAACGTAAATTTTATAATTATTGCCCATGTAAACAAGCAAGCTGAAAAAGGTGAGAGAATCGAAAGGACAATAGAGAAATAGAGAATTCCCAGCTAATGCCAGCGAAATGTCAAACCAAATTGACAGCTGCAACAAAAAGAAAAATTATAAAAAAAGTGAGCGAAAAACCCCTGGACCTTGTCTTTGCTTGAAATAATTACTTTTCGAAAGTAACCCTCGACTCCTCCCGCTGCTCGAACCCCCCACTGAAAAAGAAGGACCACCCCTTTGGTTACACCCCCTTTATGTCCTGCATACATATGTCGTCTTGTTGCGATTTTAATTTTGAATTTTGCGCCAACAGCAGTTTGAGAAACTGCCTCAGTTAGCGGGGGAACAAGTGGAAAGTTTTTAAAATAATCAACGGACTATGCGGATACCCATTCGAAAACTCAGGATATTGCTTTAAACCTAACAGCAATTAAAATTCAGAACAGGAGGACTGGAAATCCATATACCCTTTCGTTTAGTGGACACTTTTGGAAGGATAAAACGCATCGCAATCGAAAGCAGCAGGTTGCCAAGGGGTTGTCCTTGCGGGGTGGTGGCTTAAAGGCTACAAGGACGAAGAGGAGTGGGTGGATTGGCGGTGGATTGAATGAGGCAAATGAGGCAACCGTATGACATTATTTGTGCAGCACTTTTTGCCATTCACCCACCCATCCAGCCAACGATTTACTTCCTCCCGTTTGGGCCTTTTATTTTTTCTGCCATCGGGCCACGAGTGGCTTCATCAATGGTCGGTCCGTCGTCACCGGTGTCCTGTTCATCAGCCTCATCAACGCAAAGTAAATATTTGCATAATGTGCAGCTGTGTGTGCCACCGCCTTCTCAGTCCTCCCACAGTATCCGACAGTATGTGAATAATTTGTGGGTGGCAAACGGGCGACAGCAGCACTTGGCATGTTTAATGTTTACTTTACAAAATGCAATAACAGCAGCAGCAGCAGCAGCGAACCGAGCCAAGAGGGGGTAGGACAGGGTCCAAGCCAGGCCAAGACCATGATAAACAAAACAGCATTTGGTTAGTCTCAAAAAACAAAACACCACAAAAAAAAATGGTTAGGCAAAGGCGAGACAAAGTGAACCTTACACATTAATTGAAAAGTCTTTTCGGGCTCATTTGAGTGGATAACAATATGATCAATAATTATTCAGAATTGATCTTCAAAGCCCAACCCAACTCAACTTAAAGTTGAAACTCATCATCGGGGAACAACGCTACATGATGTCATGGAAGAGGTTAATCCTGTGGAGTGCCTTTCGGGATTTTAGAGTGCGTCCAGCGGCGAGCGATGAATCATCATCAATGGAGCCGATGATTGAAAGTTTTTTGATAGAATGCATCGGGTGGGAGGACTTTGTAACCATTAGGAAAAAAAACCTCTTTACATAGAATGATATTAAAGTACATTATATGCTGGACAAGAACCCATTTCAGGCGGGTAAATCGCAGGTCCTCCAGTTTATTACCATTTCCCACAGCTCTTCAATCATCTAGAACCAAAGGACCTATTGAGCCGGGTGAGTGGATATTATTTCCCAGTTGTACACCCCTACCTTGGTTAAAACCATATGTACTACTTTTCACATTTATCAATTGCAGACCACATACTTGAGCAGCTGTCGAAGGATCTTCTCGGGCGATTGGAAAGCGAACAGGACTCCGTCCGTCAATGGCAGTGACAAAACCATATCGAAGTGTGCTCTCAGCCAGGGACACGCCCCTTTCCAAAGACTGGAAAAGGCACTTCAGGATTCGTCACGTCTGATTCGAACTTATGTAAATAGTCGAAGACGATGAAGGGTGAGTGAAATTGATAGTTTGTGAATGCCATCGACACAGTGTTGCTAATTAAAATAGATGATCGATCGAGAAGGAAGAAGGGAGGATTCCTCCAAATAAAAAACCGCCCTTGAGAACCAGTTCCGCAGGAGAGTGCCAAAAGTAAAGTCCGGTATTATCCTTAAGCCGGCTTACCAACACCTCTCCAAGCTCGGATTCTTATAGGGAAATTCATTAGATATTTCATTGAATATTTGGGGGGGAGACTGGAAGCGAATCACGCAAATCTTCTGCGACAACATAAATAGAAACATGATTTAAGAGTTGCGGGATCAGCGTCAAAATTACAGCTGGGATTACAACCCGGGATGCTGGGATGCTGAGTTTCCAGAGCGCCCCGGGTGGCTCTTCAGTTTTTTAGCATTCATTTTTTTTCAGAGGGTCGAGGGTTGTTCCATGTTGATTAGCCTTCTGCGCACTGCGGAAATGGGTTGGCACAGTGTCCCATTTCTCTTCGTTTTTTTAGAGCATACATCCCATAAATTATGGCCCAGAATTGGGTCCGTTCTTTTGTTGCGATCCATGTAATTTGGTTTGGCACGGACGCTGTCGGGGTTCATAATCGGGGAATAACAAACTGCGCAGGATAATTGCAATCGAGAGTTTTGTAATTTGTGTTTGGGTGGCAACAATGGCCAGAGGTTGATTTTTCCAGTGGCTGATCCCCCGGCCAATCTAAATTATTCTATTTCCATGGAATATTGCAACTTTGGCGTTTATAATTTCATCAAATATATGGGTAGTATCTCTTTGTATTTCCTATAAAAAAGAAACAACAGGAGGTGATTTCAGTTTGTCAGATATTTAGAAATGAGTTTCAAGAACAGCTGCAAGTCTAAAATAAAAGTTAAAACCTTCTTTGGAAATATGGTAAAGTTTTCGGTCGAGGGGGAGGAAGAACTATAAAATTAGCACGCATAGGGATCCCAGAACCAAAAACTAATTGCATTAATATGTCAACATACAAACGCGACTCACTGTGTGTCCAAGCGAGTGTCTCTGATTCACAGTGGGTGCACAGTGAGTGTGAGTCTGAGTGTTCGTGCGAGTGCTTTGAATGAATCTGTGTGAGTGTTTATGAGTGTGCACGCCGCACTACTTAAGATTACACAACAACAAATTTCGAAAAGTACTTAAAGTTTTTATTTATTTTGCGTCTCTCTGCTCGACACGCAAACATAAAATCCCGAAAAGAAGAAAAATAATAAAATTGATGAAAGCAGCTCAAACTTTAAGAAGGAGAAAGGGGGAGGATGCTGTAGGGTGTGAGGCAGCAACAGAAATTAATTCAGTTGCCACCCACTTGGTTGCCTCTTGGCGCTGCACAAAAATGTTTTCTTTCACATTTTCGGAAAACTTCTTTCGGTGGCTGTCTCGTTTCTATTTGCATTTGCCCAAAGTGAAAATTGTTTATACTTTTCTCCCTGGCATTTTATTTTATGATTTATGCCACATATCTGGGCAGACCGATCGCCCTTTAGCGGCCATTAGCGGAGTTCCATGGGCACCCTTTGAAGTGCTTCTCTCACTTTATTTTTCATCCCAGAAACTATGTTTTTTTCCACTCAACGACGTGCTAATTTGGCAAAATAATAAAACAACAATTAAACAGGCTTTCGAGTGTCAATTGCAATGCATTTTTTCCAGGGTTTCCTTTGGATATTCCCCACACATGTTTTGGTCTTAAAACATCACATGGAATATATGGTTGGGTGTTGAAATACCTAATACTATCTTTCAGATGCATTTGGTAACAAAATCAATCATTATAAAATGCTTTTCTTTACTTATTTTTATTTAAAACATTATGTACCTAAATCGCTTCTAAGAATAGGTGACTCATGTTGGGTACAAAAAACCTATTTGTTGTTAAAAAAATTTGTTTACTTTTTGTATTCTGCCAGCTTATAATATATTGAACTTTTATGAACCCTCTATCAACGTTTTTTGCTTCCAAATTTCCAACGAATTTCATGATGTTGCCGCCAAAGCCTTGATCTGTCAGCTTATTAAGTCCGCCAGATCGATCCAAAAAGCCCACTGATTAGGCATATCGGCACCGCGGACTGGGACCTCCCAAAAACTCCATGAACAATGCAAATGTGGGCCTGCGACTGGTCCCACCCACTCGTCCAAAAATTTAATTTATGCGCCGGCAATTAAACATGCATCATTTACGTTCGCATCTGAACGCGAGCGACATCGACATGATTCGACGTTCAACATTCGCCGGCGACAGCGGAGGCGGCAACATCGACACGAGTGCCCCATGCACCGAAAGAAAAAAATGTATAACCAATAAACCATAGTCTTTTTCCAATGCGAGAAACTGAAAATTTCTCCCAGTGCAATATCCATTGCTCTGCAACATCCAAAAGCCATAGATATGTCAACACTTGGCGCAACGGAAACTGAATAAGGGACTGGGAAGATGGAAAGAGGACAGAGATTGGGGGCCTCATGACATCTTGGCATTGTCCATTCGCCAACGCCCCATCATTTGTCAATATTAACTTTAATTAGCAAAATTTTTGTTACATCTCCCTCCCCATTAACTTGACATAGTTAGCGATTGCAGTGAATGCTCTCTTCTTGTTATTCTAATGAATCACAATTTGTTTTATTCGATTGGGCAGCATTAATTTCGTTCCTGAAGATCGTTTATTTTCATTGCCAGAAGCTCAGAGTAGCACGTTTTTTGTGGGAGTTTTTTAAGTAGACCCAACAATTAGCTTTAATTCAAGCATATATTCATTCAATTTTACTCAATATAAATTATTAATTGTAATTCTATCAAAGCTTTTGGTTAGTTTCCATGATTAAGAACTCATTTTGCAAATTAAGCGGATTCATGGAGCATTCAATAAAAATTTACATTCGCATGCAGCACTCAATTGATGAATTTTTAATAGAACCGGATTCACCTGAAAGCCTTTAGTTGTTGAACTGAAAAGTGGTAACGGTTTTCTCTGATTTTGTAAATTGGGCTTGTTTTTTGTGAAAGCACATCAAATGTGTAACCCAGCATCGAAAAGCTGGAGAAACGACGACAGCAGTCGAAGAACGTGCGAAATCCGAAATGAATTGGTAATTTATTATGCAATGTCATGGCTTTCATGTGGGCCAGAACTGAGGAGGAAGAAAGCTGGTGGGCTAATTAATGACCAAATGGATCTGGTCATGTCAGCGCTTATCGTCGACGGTCCGGTATCGACAACATTTGCCAAATTAATGCAAATCATGCAAACACCAGAAGATCCAACGGATGCCAATGATGATGATACTTTCGCACAATGACGATAATTCCAATCCCAATGATGATGATGATGCAGTCGGCCCGGTATCAATACCCGCCTAATGAGTCAAGTGGCCGAAAAGGATTTTCATTTTCGGTGGGTGCGGATGCGGTTCCCTGTCCGCCTGTCTCTGTCTGAGGCTGTCTGAGAACCCCCCGCCCAATGGCTAAGTCCCCCAAGCCAGATAAATTGTGTTTCGGTGGCATTACTGTGGCAAATGAATGAATCACATGTCTTGGCATCCGCACACAGCAACAACAACAACCAATACAATATCGAACATCGACAATGTTGACAATAACTTGGGGTCAAGCCGAAGCAGCGATAAGACGGAACCTGCTTTCCATACCGGAGATGAGTGGACCACCGCACAATAGCCAAACAAATACACAATTTCGCCATTTGGTCTTATCAATTCATCCATCATTCATTCAGGCGGTCATTCATTAAGTCACGGTCAAGCAGGGCGTGGCCTCGGTGCCTGACGAAGGTATTTAACTCGTACGCATTAATCATGTGACAATTGCACAATTGCATTAATAGTTAAATTTTTAAATCACATTTTTTAAATAAATCGTTAGAGAGAGAGTGCGGGACAGAAAAGCCAAGATGGCGCCAAAGAAAAATGGCTTTAAAAATCTAATATTTCCAATAAAAGAACAGTTTTATTTGAATATCTGCGCTAATTCTCAACCAATTTTAAAACTAAATACCATTTATGAATCAGGGCTTCAATCTCTTTGAACCTGCATTCAAAGTTCCAAGAAATCGATCAAAAAAAATTTAGTCGATTTTTGAAAAAATTCACGATGGTACCCCTTTCAAAATTTTGAAAAATCGACTTAAATTTTTTTGTTTAGTTTCTCGGATTCTTTGATGCAGATCGAAGCAGACTGAAGCCCCGATTCGTAAATGGTATTTAGTTTTGAAATCGGATCGAAATTGAATAAAATATACGCTTTTAAATGGGTAAAAAAGTGAGCTTTTGAGAAATCTGAACTTTGCGTATTTTACAATTCAAAAACAATTCAATTTATCGTCAAAAGGAACATAACTTGGTTCGTTCAACTCCAATCAGCAAAAGTTATACCTTTCCGAATTTGTATATTCGAGTACTATCCTATTATTTATCTCTATCAGGCGGTTTCCTTAAAGACCTAATTCCGAATTGAATTAAATATACGTTACCAAATGCTTAAACAAGTGATTTTTTTTAACAAATATCAATTTTCCGTATATCACAATTCAAAAACAATTGAATTTATCTGGCTTAAGAGCCATCGTTAGGGATGAAGAGAGAGAGAGGTTCGAGAGAAGATCCAAAATGGCGCCAAAGAAAAATGGCACCAAAGAAAAATGGCGTTGGCCTCTTCATTCATTTTCCTAATACCATGAAAGTTATCGTTATCGATAACGAAAAATACCAAAAAAAAAGTGGTACAACCGGAAATGAAGTGAAAACTCAGAAGTTTATTGCTAAAACGCTATAGTATGATAAAAAAGAGGCAATTTATAAAAGAAAATACTTCATTGGATCCTCAACCTTAATATATTATTCAAAACCTTCCTCTGATTAAGTTAACATCAAAACAAACACTTATTTTTAGGTCAAACATAAGACTTTCAGTTGACCAAATTGCATCTTGTCGAACTACACAGATAAGCCAATGTACATACAAGCTCATCCCCATATAAAACCGCAACCGTAATATATTTCGGGACCCTGTGATCCCAAAACAAAACAACCAGTCCTGGCCAAGACACTCCATTCATAAGACAACTTTACAACAAAAGAATGGAAAAGACAAGTCGAGGAAGGAGAGGTGGCCGTAAGAATTGCCCTTTTGTGAAAGTGTGAAATATTTGCGTGAGATGGCCAATGAATTTTTGTATTACGGGTATTTTTGTATTCCCTGCATTTCTGGGGAAATGGCCTGACACTTGACGTGGCCGAACATGAGACAGCCAGGAGGCGTTGCGATACGGGATGAGGTGTTGGGGATGGGGATGAGGGTAAGCGGATGGAGAGGTTGGAATCGTTGAGTTACGCGCATCCAATGGCCATAAATAAATGCGAAATGCATTAAATGCCCCGCACACAACAACCAGCAAACCAACAACAATCAGACAACGACAATCGGCAACAACTTCAGCTCGATTCCCGCATCGCACGTCTCAGTAATTAATTAAAGCATTAAGTGCTAATTTTACGACAACTCGATTTGTGCGTTGGCCCCCTTGCAATTTGCAATTTGCATGCAGCCATCTCACCATCGCCATAGCCCATCTCTCCGCTCGACATCTCGCCATCGGAATTTGGCAGCCGCTGACAAAAAAGTAAAAATAAAATGTTGAGAAGGAAGCAAAAGTGTCGTCTACATATTTGTGGAAATGGGAGCGTGACTCACGCCAGAAATTGATTGACACTTCGAAAGGATGAGTGCGGCAGGTAATTAAATGCTAAGCCAGGTAAGTATTTTCAGATTAAATAAAAAATATAGTGAAGAGTATTATTTTAATTATTTATCTTATATAGTTTTCACACTGCCATCGCCAGGAAAACGTTGCACCTTGACTCCATCCCCTGAGGTTTCCTGGACAGTGTCGACTGTCAAACGTCAAACGTGGAGTCGCCTGTCAGCCAGACAGTCCTCCAGCCAGATGAAGACGGAGACGAGGCCGTGGTTGGAAACAAGTTGGTCCATGCCAATGATGGCGATCTTCTCCCCAAAAGCGATAATAACAAAAAGCAACAAGAAAAAAACAAGCGAAAAAACAACAACTGCCCAACGTTTCAACTGTCGCCAAGATTTTCATCTGACTTTTCGGTTTTTCCACACTCCACACTTTTCGATTTTCCCTGCCGACTCTGGCTGGCATAAGATGCAAGGCATCTTGCATCCCCAAATCGCTTGCCGTTTGCAGTTCATATTTTCACTGGCCTTTTGTTTGCTTTGATGTTATTTTTAAAAGGGGCACGAGGATCGGGGGAACCCCAGAGGCCGGGACAACATAAAAATGCTCATTTGTTGTTGCTGTCACAGGGAGAGACTCCCTTGTAATTAATCATATGCATTTGCTGTCATTAGCAAGTCAACAAGAAGAAAAGATACTCTTTGGTGTATCTTACAAATGCATTTGTCGATGGTCTGGTATAAGCTTAGTCAAGATGTGGGAAGTAGGTTAAATAATAAGAATGGTTTAACTAAAATTGGCTGACTTTGATCCATTTAAGGGGCTAACATTAAGAACCCAACTAGTCCCATAAAGACTTTAAATCTCTACCTTAAGATATCTGTTGGAAAAGCATCGTTTTATTTTCATTCTCTATTTAGCTGCCACAACAAATGAGAGCTCTTAGTCATCGTGCAACACAATGGATTAAGCACACAGAGGAAATAATGACGGAAAATTTATCAGGGACCTCTAAGCTTTATGCATTTATAGTTGGCCATTAAAGGATTACCAAGGCTGAGCTTCAGTTTGGCCAAAGTTCCTCAATCTTTACTGGCCATATAGATCAGAGGCCATTATAGTCAGGAGTTGGGAGGGTGAGAAAGATCGAAATCATTGAAATGATCACTGAACCGGACAAAACCACAAAATCGAAAAAATGGGAATCTCACAAAGGTGTCAGTCATAAATTCTGCTTTTTGCATATGCAATTTGGTTTCTGCCATCCAGGTAGAGAAGCCATTAAATTTGTAGCACAATTGTTGGCAAAAATGTCTGTAATTACGGGCAATGACCACGGAAACTGTGGCAGGAACCGGAGTCGTCCCAGAAACAGGAGCAGGGGGATGAAGTCCTGCATTCTTGACTGCGTTTCCGATTGTTCAGGATGTGCTGGGACACGAGAGTGTTGGTAAATAATTGGTTATGGCTTCGAACATTCGGCAAAATGCAGGCGATGCCGTAAAAATTCCCAACAACAAATGAAATGAAATATTCTCGAGAGTATGATGGACTGAGGGCTGAGGGTGAAAGGAGTGTTTCGCTTTGATTTCTCAGTAGTTATCTACGCATTTCTCTATTTTTCCACATTTTCCCATTCTGACGTCTGTCAGTCGCATTTTATAAACTCGACGTGTGCGTGAGAGTTTTGTTCAATTAATGGTAGTAAATTTTGGCCAGAAGTCACATAAATTCAGGCTTTGAAATTGAAACTCAAGTGAATTATGAATTCAATAAATAATCAACGAAACTAGAAACATACTGCTGAAAAATTGAAGTGCAATAAATAAATTTCTTAACATAACATTCGGGGGTTTGAATAATTAAATTCGAAAATATCAATACAGAATAATAAAACTTGTGCCCGTCATTGTATAAATATAATAGATTTTATTGAGTAAACATGGTTGTGATAACTTGCTTGATAGTCTAAATAATGGCATTTAATATGTTTGATGACTTTAAGGAAATAACTTTCTTCCTGGCCCTCATAAAATCATCATCTTCCACGCTTCCTTATTTTCAATTCGTCTCAATTGATGCATTCGTCTCCGATATGCACTTCCTTATGCAAATGAATCTCAGTTTTGGGCTGATTTTCATTGCACATCATTAATATTAATTCTGCATAAGCCACACAATATCTCAGCCTGTATAATTAACCCCACAAACCCTCGAAGCCTCCCGGATTCCGAAAATCCATCATTTCCATCCATTCCCGGTGACATCGCCGAACTACTTACTCGGTTGATTTCTACTTAAGCCTGTTTTGCGCAATAATGTATTTAAGATGTTTTTGGCTGGAAAGGAATGTTAATGCCACAAATGCAACAAAACATATTCCTAGTCATTAGGAGGAGCCCACCCTCTTGACGTTCAAGGAGGGTTGGCAAACATGGCAGAAGGTGAACATCAATTTTTGAAACATTTTTCCCAACACACGCAGCAGCAATCCACATCGATGACGATGGGCACGCCCCCACCGGGGAATGCACTGAGGGAAAATCTATTGAATATTGTAATATAATTTATAAAGCTATTAAATTGTGTTGATATGGAAGGCAAAAAAGCAATCGTAGTACTGCTGCTTTGCTGTGATTCTATAGAATTTTTCCCCAGTGCCTCAATTCGAATCCATTCCTTTCCCAGTCCATGGCTGATTTGTAGGTGTTGTCGTCTTCATCTCCACAGTTTAGCCGGCCTTTCCGATTTACGCTGTGGCCACACAATTATGCTCATCAACATCCGTCAGCCGGAGTAGTCGGAGTAGTCGGAATCGTCGGACTCGTCGCTGGTGGAAAAGTGTTAAGTAATGAGTTAATATGCAACAAGACTCGCATGATTAAGTGCTCTGGGCCTGTTCGTCTTCGGTAGAAAAGAGGCGGTGGGGTTGGCTGGGGCTGGGGTCGAGGTGGAAGTGGATGTGGAAGTGGAACTGAATGTTCCAACCGGTGAGAGGTGGCGGCCGTTTGGAAGGTCTTTAAATAGATACATTCTGTCTAGGCCTCGCATTAACAGTGGTATGTGGCATTTATGACAATGGAATCTTCCTTATAAATGGCACCTTCTATCCCTCTTAGAGTTTTCTCCTCTTTTTCCACTGTGCCTTGGCTAAAACTGATAAATTATGATTGTTCTTGGGCAGACGATTTGCTTGAATGGCTGAGCTGCGCTTATTATTTATCACGCAAATTGAGTTAATGTGGCTGAGATTAAGGATCACAGGCACCCATTGATCATTCCTCCTCCAGACACTGTGGAGACGCTATCGCCGCCACTGCCACCTCCTGCTCCTCCTCTCAACCAGGCCCTTATCAATTTGATAAATTACGATATAGATATAATGGAAGTTCCAGTATCTATGTAGGTGAGAGTGGCCCATAAATGTAGCCAACGGAAAAAGCGCAGTAGCCCAAAACTGTGATTGACATAATTGGGCGCACCATAAACACACACTAGACACACACAGTACACACTTTCCCAAATGGCTACAGTGGAACCCATAGTTTATGATCGCCACAGACAATGATCAATTACAATGAGCAATCTAAATCATAAATATTGTCAGTTTGACGGCAGCAAAAAACACAAAACAAATCAAAAAACAACCGCACCATGCGTCGATTTTTTCCTTTATGCCGAAACTCCAATTAAAATTATGATTATGATGAAGTACAGTAAAGACGATGAGGAAAGACGAAGTCGAAGAAATACACGAGAATAAGTATATGGTAAAAAAAAATAAACTGAACTGAACTGCATCCAGGCTTAGTTGGAGCACTTTTGAAGAAGGTGAACACACAGCGAGCCATAAATTATAATTATCGACGAGATTAACTCTTTGCCGCGCCACTTAACTGCGATGACACACGCTCCCAAGGCGTCTCCCCAGAGAAGAAAGAGAGAGAGGGGGCACTGGGTTCAGAAAGAGACAGCCAAAGAGGTGGATCTGTCGGACGGGCTCTGCTGAAAGAAAGCCTCCGCAGATAAGCAACAAAGACGACACTAAATCGACTGCGATAGCACAGAGTAAGCTGGTATTCCAAAGTCAATGGGTAGACCCAGAAATTACCTATAATTAAACCATATAACATTTTATAGATCATGAAATTTATACTTTACCATAATAAAAATCATAGCAAATATAGGGAAAAGTCTATATAGTTAACCACTTCTGGGTCTCAAGTATACCCTCCAAGTATATTCTTAAAACAACTTCAAAGCTAACCTCTTTAGCTCGAATTGTCATACCTTTAGCCCTAATCGGATACAGAATTCATCGATAATTCCTCTCTTACATGACACATACCAAAAAACAAGTCCAGAAATGCAATCAAAAAGGTTGCAGCGGCTAAAAAAATTAATTGAAATAAAAGATTGAACGAAAGAACGGACTTGTATCTCCCTTTGGAACATTCTTTATTTTTTTGGCGATAAGTTTGCCTGGCAGTCCAGCCGGCGGCTTCTTCAATTGATATCTCAGGCAAACAAAACGCAAGAAGCTCGAAAAATTTATGACCCCCTGCGGTTTTATCGACGCCTCTGCGACACAGCCCTTACTCTGGTGGTTTTCCCCCCTCTTCTGGCGACGACGATTGAAGTACGGATGAAAGACACGGGAATCCAAAAAGATGTCACAGCTAAACAAAAACTATATTCTCGTAATAAACGGAACGACGAGGAAGACCCGATTTTTGTTTTTTTGTATATCTTTTAGCTAGAATTAGCCATGGCGATGAGTCGGGGTCCCGGGGATTCTGTTCCCAGACCCATTTCATTCAGTACGCCTTTCATTCATGGCTGCGATTTCAGATGCTCTGTGCACCCAGAGTACTTGTATCTGTATCTGTTTGTTCAGTGGCGTATCCGTATCTGTATCTGTGCATCTGTGTATCTCTATCTCGTTGCGTTGGTAATTTTCAATTTTTATAGTCGTCTTGGGTCGCCAACGCTCTTGACCTGTCACAGATAACAATTTAAGTCGGTACCCCGGATTCTGTGTCTCACAACCTTCATTTGTATCCCGATTTATGGCATACCACAATGGCTAATGCTTAATTATGGCAAATTGCAAATCGAGGCACTAAAAAAATTAACACGAATTTCATTTGTGTGTGCATCGAAAAGCAAAAGCAAAGGGCAAGGGCTCAGCAGAATCAGTTCCGTTGCAGCGTCCCGGCTAAATATTTTAATTAGCTTCGACGATCGTAAAACTGGAAGAAACTGTGAACATTTTACGATCTGCTAGAAGCGGCAGCTCCACTCCGGTAGTTGTGTATTTTATTCTGGTGTCCAAAGACTGGCACAATGCCTTGAACAACGCCCTAAAACGAAAACGCATTAAATTTTAATCATAAACTCGCTCGCCTAACTGGAACATAAACAGGGATCACGGATCAACTTTGGTAATGAAATTCGAAGCACATTCTTTCCGGCCACAAAGAGATTAGTCAACAAACTCAGGGGCTTTAAGACTTTTATGTGAAGTACTTGTGCCAGAAATACCTCAAAGGGTGTTACTCAAACTCATCAGTAACGTATACTAATTTTCTAACTTTAAATGTTTTTTCACAAACCTGGGGAACCCTTTCGCAAAATCTGACCCTGAGTTATCTTCCAAGAAAGCTTTGAGATCCTAATGATTATCGGAGCTTCCTGTCTGCGTTTGGGTTACTCAACGCGATCAATCGCCCCAAAACCCATAAGACTTCGATGTCTGCATCTTTCCCCGATTGTTTTTTTTTATAATTTTTCAAATTATCAGTTTATGGTTGCTTTTAGTTTTATGAACCGATCACGTACTAACCATTCGGACGCGATCATTTGGCGAGCGCCTCTGCGAATGCCAAAGGCTTTGTTGAGGTCTAACCTGGGAAGTACAGTAAAAATATGATTGAGTAAAGTTTCTATGGAAAACTTACCATATTAATACAAAAAATCGAAAACATCTTAATAAATGTAGTATTTAAATTGAATTCTTTCAAAATAATATACTTTATCATCTAGAGATCACTGTATTTCTACTTCTTTTGAACACCCTCGAGTCTTTTTATTTTTTTACGGTCCATCTGCGTGCGAATCTTTGGCTGTGATCCCCCTGGGTTGGCCCTCTGGAATGATCCCTTTGTTATGTTTTTCTCCTTGGCAGTTTCGCTTGGTTTTTAGCGCATTTTTATCGACTGGTCAACTAATTAAAAGTGAAAAAGGACGTCGACAAACGGGTAAACTGTTATTCCCGAAGGGTCTTCGTGGCGCTCTTAGGTTGAAGAAAATTTAACAAATTATTTAATGATAGATGGTTCTTAAATTGACTGTCCCGTCTGGGTCTTAACTATTGGTTATTGGCGGGTATTAAGTGATTAAAGAGTGGGATCGAACGGATCGGATCGATAGAAGTGGCTTGTTATGGGATTAGCTTTGGCTAACACACGATGGTGATGAACTTTTCATTTTTAATTCAATGATACTTGAAAAAATCCCCTACATCAAAAGGGCACAATGGGGAAAACGAATACAAATGACAATTCGAACAATTTCGTAATCCCGAGTGTCGCACAATTGAAATATGTAATTAATTATGCCCATAGGCGGTGGTCGCCTGCTGTTTGTTTTCTGCTACCAGAAAACAACAAAAATCAAAGGCCGAATAACAACAAACATTCGAAACATTTTTCGATAGAAATCTACAAAACTATTTGCCACACACTGTCAGAGGCGATGTTGGGGCTCTTTTTTGTTGGCGACGATTCTGTTGGTTAGGCGGTGGTGGGGTTTTTGAGGGACCGCCAGCAGCTTGGAAAGCGTCGCTGGCTTTTGTTTTTGTTGGTGCTCATATTTCGGTTTTAATGAATCCACTCTATGATTATCTTGATTACGAAACAGTTCCCCCCAAAAAAGCGCCACGCCACACACAAACAAACCATTCAAATGAACACTCACGCCCACTCAACCAATAGCTCAACCAAAAGCCAACAAATAAATGCACGACTGCATACATGAGGAGTTATCGTCATCGACTGCTGCCATCTCGCCTGGTGGTCTCTTTGGTCGGCGAACTACTGAAAATATTAATTAAAAGCCATAAAAGCAACAAAATGTTAATAAGCAGTTATCATTGTGTGCATTTTCAATTCGGCATTCAAATGAAAATTAAAGCGAATGTAAACATTTCCTACCAATTGGCTGAATTCTAAATGGCGAAAATAAAAATAAAGGATAATTGTTGAATTCGAGATGGTTGATTAAAACAAAAAGCATTTAAACAGTATCTAGTTGCTTTGAATAATTATTTGCATTTTTAGCATAGCAAATAGCAAACTGAATTTGATATTTGGTCCTTGGCACTTCAGAGAATGTGTTGCTTTGTAATTTATTAGATTATTAATTCTATTTGGCCGGTCATGTTCGTTTTACAAAACAAATATTTTCGTTTTTCGTTTTTTGTTATTTGATTTATTTGGCCACCATTGGAAAATAGTCATTGATTTTTATGGCTCACGTTGGTTAAACTTTTATTGACTTTTAATTTCATTTGTTGGATTTAGTTTATGCTAATGGGATTACAATTTTATGGCAGAGCTGTGGCTTTCCTATTTTAAGTGCAATCTGGGCATATTTTCAGTTCCGACTGGATAAGTTTGACAGTCCGAGAATGTGATGGACGATGTGTGAACGGGACACCTTTGGGAAAGGCTTCATATTTTAGGCACAAACGCAGGAAATATTTTTAATTAAAAGCATAAGTCATTGTGGAATCATAGAACAGCACTCCTGCCCATAAATTTCACACTCAACTCATTTCCTGCTCATTATCATATACAATCCAGCAATTGTACAAAAACCCCAGACCCAGTCTCAGTCCCAGTCCCAATGCATTCTGGGTTGGGTTTTGAAGATTTTGGGAGCCTCAATCCTGGGATACAGTCAAAGAAATAAGAAAGGTTTCCCATGTCATATATTGCTGTGATATATAATTCCTAGGGGCCTGGCCAAAGATTCCTCTGAGTGGAGCTTATGGGATACGGGATGGCAGAAGCATCCGCACTCGTGGCCTGTCCAAAAAACCCACTCAATTGGGGTTCGGCTCTTTGGCGGAGTGGGCGTCCGAAGTCTTCAGATACATGCGTGTATAAATGTATCTGTATCTGCATCGTAACGCGTTCCCCTTCCTGTGAGATTTGTGGCCTGGGCGGGTCCCTGGATATGTTGGGGAAGGTAATCATGCTGTCACAGTCGCTAATTTCAATTATCTTGAGTGTGCACGTATACGTAATTTGTTTACTTTTGAGCACACAAATGTCCCGAAGAAAAAAGGCAGTGCAGCGCAGAGCGGCGCGCATCCTTACAATAAACTTAAACACGTACAAGCATGTACATTAAAGTGCATTTGTAAGTTTCGTGATAGCCTGGGCCCTCTCATCTTTTTCGGCTTTGGCTTGACAATCAAAATGTCATTTCATTTCGTTTGGGAAGCTCGCAAATCCGCAATTGAGACGCAACTTACATGTCATTAACAAGGCTTAAGCCAAACGACATGACAGTCAAACAGACAGACAGATAGGCAGTCAGTCAGTCAGTAATTCAGGGCGGGGGGCGGATAAACATTACAATGACAATACCAACATTGGCTCCTAGATAATACAGAAGGAGCTGCAATGTTGCCGAATTTCTTGGCTTGACAGATAATTGAGGTCATGGATACGAAGCTTACGATATAAATATTTAGAGGACACTATTTGTGATCTGAATTAATTAAATTCCTGGCTTGAAATAAAATCACCTCTGGGCCGGGCTCTGTTGCCCGTTTTCATCGGAGTGTCAATGAAGCGTGGCAACCGGGCACGGATATCTCGCCTTTCAAGCAGAGCAACTCGCCCTGGCTGTAAATTGGCCAATTATCAGCATTTGAAATATGGTTTACCTGCCACAAATTCCCTCTACCTCTCTACCTGCATTCATCAGCTATAAAAGGCAATGGGAATGAAGGAGAGCCGGGTCTTGAGAAGCCAACAAACACACACATTCTGTATTCTGTATCCAGCGACAAACGCACTTTGACCTTTCTTTCTGGCAAAGACAATGCACATTGTGTGTGGAATAGAGAGGGACATATTCAGAAGGATGGGGAGCGAATCCACACCTGCCCGCTCCTAAATGCACGCACAATTCCTTTATGGCAAAAGATACACACCTTTATTTTACACTTACCAAATGTATCTGTATCTCTTACTGGGCACCGGCACCGGCACCGTCACCGGTCCGGCATTAATGAACCGACTTCACACTACCTGAGAGAAAAGTTATTGATTATTTAACAAACGGCGGGGAAATTAGGCAGCGATTTATAGAGGAAAGCCCCCTTCGGATATATGCACTTTGATAAATTAATACAATATCGTCTAGGTTTGGCCATTCAATTGATTTCGAAATTCATTAGCAGGTCAGACCGACCGACCAGACTGGTCGGTCCAAAAAGATACTGGGACAGTGTCCGAGTCCGAGTCCCAGAACGGGTCTCCACTTTGATTTTTCTATTCATCGCATTGTGAAATGCATCGCAGAGCTGTTATTCCCACTCTTATTTATTTATTTTCTTCGATATTCGTCTAGAACTATGTCTGGCTTTATTGCAGTTTGGAAATAGATGAGCTAACAGCTGGAGAGTGAGTGCGCCACTCGAGCAGATTAGATAGCAAATGGTCGCGCCTTTGAGGCGTTTTGGAGTATCCGAGCTGGGAAGGGCTTTGGTTGGGGCAGGGGGAAGGTTCTGTGGCTGGGGGACTTTGGCTGTGGCAAGGCGACGCGGGGGCGAAGACAAAAGATACAAGAGGGCAATCGAATGCAACAAGTAGGGATTATCCAAGCTCGAAATGTTTTTGGATTTGGATAAAAAAACTATAAAAGCTAAGCTCAGCACAAAGGTTGGCAATTTGTTGGCTTGACAACTTCAGAATGAGTTAAATAGTTGAGGAATATAAATACGAAAAAGCCTTTATAAAAGGTAGCTTTTGTATAAAATCAATTCATAAATAAAAAGACGTATAAACTTCAGTCGTTTTTCAATCATTTTGATGCTAATTTTTGCTGTAAATAATATTTCAGGGCTTTTAAAGAAGTCAAAACATTGTTCAGTCTCTAAAAATTTGATTATTTTTAATAATACATAATGGGGTTTAATTAAGTTATAATTATAAGGCAGTCAAAAGTGGAATTTTAATCCATGCCTTATCAAAATTATGATGCATCATCGTGTCGACCCGTTGCCACCGTTCCCAAATGTTTCCAATCCTCACAGAACCTAGGCCAAGCGAAGCGGCCTTAAGTGGAACAAAACAAACCCAATCTGTAAGATGCGGTTGTAAACAACAGCCTAGACTAGACTATCAAGACTTTATTGATACCTAGTATATGAATATATTGGTTTTTAGGCAAGTTATTGGGTTTAAAATATGTCTCTATAGAAAAGTTTCTAGGATAATCTGTAGGATAGAAAGAGTAACAAAGCCTTAGACTAGTTTGCTTGTTTAAGATACTCGATGTTTAGATGCTAATTCGTACAAAAAGATACGTTCCACAGCATGCAACAAGCGAAACGCTGCCAAATCGAGAACGTATCTTCGGGCTCCAAAATATACTCCGTACCTCGCTTCGGCAACCTCTCCTTTCTCCGCTCTCTCCTTATCCACAAACCAATCGAAAATAAACGACAAAATCCGAAGATACTTCACTTCTGGAGTAACTTGTTGGTGGAACGTTTGGAATCAACAGGTTCGGTTGCCGTGGCCCGAACCGCCAGACGAACCAATGTTGAGATACATCCGAGCCAATGTTGAGATACATCCGACGGCCAACCCCAGCACGAGATACAGATACATGGCCCGAAAGTACGTTCTCGGGTCGGCGTTCGGGTGTATCTCAACACAGCCAAGACCAAATACCCTGCACTGCCAGTTCTTGGCAGCCCCGGTTTTGTCGTCATTTGTTCGTCGAGCGGCTCGCATGTACTTCGCTTACGTCCGTTCGCGATCCGTTCCGTCGGTTTTCGGGCGCGTGTTTCCGGCTAACGGTCAACGGGACTGTGGGCGCCACAATGGATTCAGATTGTTGAGATTCAGATTCAGATGCAGTGGAATACAGAATAAACGAATTGTAGCGAATTAATTCAGTGTGTGGCAACTAAAATGAGTGCAAATCTATTTTAAATGGTGTGCAATTAAAAAGGAAAACAAAATCGTAAAAAAGAAAATCAAAAAGAGTTGAAAAGAATACTTGACAAAATGCATATGGGCAAGATGCGTGGCATGGTGGGGCTTCGGTGGCAGCCGCCTCAGCATTTATCTAACGAAAGCGAAATTAAATTTATAAATACCAGACGACGACACAGAAACAATCGAAATGTCAGCTCCCCAGGGCTAAAAATATTCAAACTCGATCGCAGGAGCCTCCCGTTGATTTTCCCACTGCTGTTGCTCCTCGCGGGATTAAATGGATTAACTCAAGTTGATGCGCTCAAGGGTAAGTGTCAACAGATGCCCAGCCATCTACAAGTCAAAGTTGCAGTTGCAGTTCCCGCTGCAGTTGCAGTTGCAGTTGCAGATACATATACTACGTGTGTAGATAGCGTTTGAAGGGCAATATGACAAACGGCTTCCTCCCGAAAAGCAAATCCTTTGTGGCTGGATATGACTTTCCGTTCCTCCACATTTCCACGATGCACTCCCCATTTATTTATTAGCGTCATTTGTTTCCATTTACGTTTTTTTCCGTCTCCATCTTTTTGGCTATTTTTGGTTGCAACCTACAACACACCAGCGGCAGCAACAACAAAGTGAAATTAAGGCACTGCGGTTTATTTATGCCTGCAACGTTCGCTAATGGATTTTAAGGCCGCTTTATAGACAACGCGACATATACCCTGCTCATAGACCCATTATTCATGTTTCTATCTTTATTCTCTGTTGCTGTTTGTCTCTCTCTCATGGGGATGCACATTATCGGAAGATAATTCTCCGAGAATCTGGATATTTGGGCTTTTTGGGGCGCCTCGGAATCGTTGGCATATGTAAATCCAAAGATTTCATCAAGTTCGTTGCGGTTCAAGAAGGTTAAGTTATACTGGGCCTTAAAATTTGTTTGATACTTTAATAGTTTTATTCTAGTTTTATTGGAAAAATAATATTATGGAATATTCTTATTCGTTATCAACCCTTCAGTCCTAAAAAAATCATTAGTTGTTCTTAACCCAGTGAACCCATTTGGAAAAACTAAACACAATTTCCTCAGAATACTCCGATCGAATTACAACACCCAAGCCTTTACAAAAAAAATGGATTTGTGGAAACCCTGATGAGGGTTAAACACAGAGATATGAAAAAAAATGTATGCCCTTGGGGAGGATCGTAGAAAAGATCATTCAGAAGATACCGAACCTTAGATAAATGAATAATGAGTTTGCAGTTCGTTTGAAAATCGAAAGACTAATCAACCGGGCATAGTTTTCCCCAAAACCACCAACTTTAAAACTGATTGCAAGAAAACCAAGCAAAGAATGGAGCTTGTGGCTTTTGTGGTTTCCAATGGGAAATGAAGTTCAAATAAAGAAAACTAAAGCAAAATAGTCTGAGGTTTGGGGTTAAGCAGTGTTTCAAATGAAGCCTTTTGGCCGATTTCATGGCTCGACAAATCCACCGATAAAACATATATCTAAATGAGCTTAAGCCGTCACACCCCTTTGCAGGAGATACTGCACTGAGAATGTTGTAATCTAATGCTTATTAAACGCTTTTTAATGCCAAACCGACGACTCCCATACCACCGATATCTCGACCTGGACACACGCAATTCGGATTTTTGAATTGGGATTTCAGTAAACATTTAGCACGCAACCTCCGGCAACAGAGGCTGTAGTGTTGTTTCAGTATCTTTTGGACGAGTATCTCTATCCGGGCTCCTCGCCCTGCATCCCATCCCAAGCCATGTGATGTGGCAAGTGTTGCACGCGACGCTTTGCGACGACGCTCGTTTGATATAATAAATTGTATAAAATTATCTGCACTGGCACACGACAGGCTTTGCCTCAGAAAGTGGAGAAGGTGGTGGTGTGTGACCAGCACATCGGGTGGTGGGTCAATCGCAGTCGGCTTGAGAATCTGCAGGGGTCATAAAAATTATCGCCCTTAACAAAGTTTCAGGGTTGACACACCAACTGGTTAAGACCTTCTAATGCCACTCTGGGGAGCGTTTTTCCAGCTAACCGGATTCACTGCACTTTTCGCAAGTGACTCCGCACTCCGGGGGTAACATTTCTTTCTTCTTTCCAATTTTTGTAACTTTTTGTTGCCTAGTTAAGGTTTGGGTTTCGCCTTTGTCTTGGCAATTTGTGCTAACTTTTCAGCCTTTGCCTCTTGGCTTTGGCTCTGCTGCAATTTTCTCATGTGCATTATGCGAAAATTGGGCTAAGTAGCGGTCTCTGGCTTACTTTCCTTTCTGTTACTCTGTTACCGGGGCGAAAGAAATGGAGTCAAGTGGTGTGGCAGCTCGGTTTCGTAGCTTCATAGTTTCCTAGTATGTTATTTGTTCAATCACATGATTGCCCTACCAATCGCCTGCCACTCAACAAGATCTCCCATTCGCTCCCTGCTGCAGCTGCAGGCTGGATAATGAGGGTGCTGGTATCGATATATTTGGCACAGAGCTTGGGGCAGGAATGTGATTGAAAGTCGGCCTGATGTGGGTGGAAGTGTTGCCCTTTGGCTGGGGAAAGGTATCGGATATAGAGTTGTGTTTTTTGATTATTTAAGTGCTTTATAGCCAATAGATATGAACTTGATTAGTACCCAGGCCTCCCCAAAAGTCTCAAGACCATAAACACTTCCCTACACCCATGGGAAAATCGTTTTCCTACTAATTGCAACATCTATCCGTAGTTGTGGTTCTGGCTTCGATCTTGGCCTGGCTATTTGCCAACTAAACAATAATTAATTATTTAAAACAACATCTCAGAACAGCAATAGCAAGTCCAGAGTCTGAAAGGCGGCGGAATCGACTCGGACATGGTCAACATGGACGTGGCCGGAGCCAAGTTTTGCCTACGCAAAGATTTTTGCTATTTCTTGCTTCCTGGAGATCTGGGACCTAGCCTGACAGCCAGTCCAAATCGCTGCCAGTGTGTATCTGTGTATCTGTGGGGAGTATCTGTGTGATATAGCCGTGGGTTTTTATGCACATTTTGTTGCTTTTCCGTTGCTTTGGCGTAGCTTTGGTTGCTGTGATATTAAAAATAAAGGAAAATTAAGCCTGGCAGCCGCGTAAAATGCAAACTTGCATCCGAAATGTTGCAGTTATGCCAGTTGGCGTTTAAAGCTGTTGTTACTGTTACCATTACTGTTGCAACAATTTTTGTATTCCTTTTGCCTGGGCTGGCTACATTTTTGCATGCAATGCGCCTGGAAAATGGAAAATGGTTATTTCTTTTTTGGAGAAGGCGTTACTGGATTTTCCGAAAAGTTTGCTCGCCGCCCGTTTATATTCGTTCGTGGTGGCTAGCTTCGAGCAAATCTCCGAGTTTGGTGAGAAAAAGGTTTGCAAATTGCATTGAAAATGCTATGTGTGGTGGAGAGGAGGTGAAGAGTCACGGAGGGAAATAGGAGAAAGGAGCTGGGCCACAGGAGGTGGATGACGGGGTGTAACATACAATTCTGGCGAGGTCAATCAACATGGAAATTTGATTCACAAGTTATGGGAAAAGCACTCGAAGGCGTTTTCAAACTCTTCAAAGAGTACGAGTATCTCGCCTTAAATCTCCAGGAACTAAGTTTACTGTTAACTTAAATAGTTTAAGTGGAAGATCAACAAGTCTGCTTGCTAATATGTATTTAATTACACAAATCTGAAATTTCCGGCTGCCCCAAAAGAGGTTTGTCTTTGTCTTTGTCATTTATCCTCGAGCAAGTCGTCGGCAAGGATTTGCATATTTGCACTTGATGATGTTGAAGTTGAGCCGAGCTGCTGTTGCTGCTGCAAGTTGCAAGTTGCTGCGGCTGCTGCTGCTGCTGATGCAGACATTGCCCAAAGCAGTCGCCATTTGGGTTTTGGTTTGGGTTTCAGCTGCCTACGCGCAGCGCGAAAATTATGAAAAATTTTCAAAGAATCGCCTTGAGTCATCGTTTTCAGTCAGTTGCAGTTGCAGCCACAACGTTGGCGTTGCATTTTTCTCTCTATCTCGCTTGCCAGGTCTCTGTGATTTCTTTTTGGTCTTGGGGCATGAGTGGGGAGGCGAAAAAAAGTTTATAATTTGTTAACAAGCCCAAAGAGATCGGCGCCGCTGTGTCCCGGCAATTATGACAAGTTGACAAACGGCTTAATCTCAATCGGGTACTTGCTGTGCGATCCTCGAATCAGGGAAGATGCGCGGCATTTAAATCAATAAAGCAGCGAGTCCCCACTCGATCTTGGATCGTTGATCGTCGGACGTTTATCGCATTCGGGATATCTAATATAGGATGGAGGGACTTCGACTGGGACTGGAAGTCCAAGCTTTAGTCCCGCCAGTTGGAGTGCGACACATGCAAATTGGCCAATGTTGCTAAACAAGTTTCGCTGTTGTTGCCTTTGTGGCTTGTACTCACCTGCGTACGACGGCGACAACAACAAACATGCAAAAATTGGATTGCTGGCTCTGCGTGCAAATAAGGCAGCAACACCACCAACAACAACAATCAAAACAACAACCAACAAAACAGCAACAACAACAAGTTGTTGGCTATAAAAAGGCGCTGCCGTTGCAGACAATCAGCCATAAATCTAAATGACTGTCAACCCAGGCGAAACCTACAATGGAGTCTTGTTCTTGCAGCAGCAACATGTTGCAACTGCCTCCTTTGCCCCACTCTACACCAGGCCAAAACTCATTTGCTGCCATTGCCGAGCGCTGATAAGACACTAAAATATGCTAAAAAGCTGAAATAAACTTGATATTGATATTGCAGAGGCATTGCCGGTGTCATAAAGCAAAAAGCATTTAGTTAGGGATCATAGAAGGAATTCGGTCTGGTGGGGAGATCCCCCCTTTTTTATATTTATTATATAATTTCAATACTTGATTACAATTTACTACAAAACCACTGCCCCATTAATGAGTCCATTAAATTAGATTAAACAATATCAAATATTCAACAACTTCATTTCACTCCACTTTGCATAAACCTCTCAAACAAATTACGCATAAATTTCCAGCAACTTCTCTCACGTAACCAAATACCAGACACTAAAGTTAAGCACTTTTAATTCAGGTATCGCCGTATCGAATTATTTTTATAATTCCTTCTTTTTTTCGAACCGAGAGAATAAAATACGAAATAAGTCGCGAGTGGGCTGGGCGAGCAACCTGCCCACGTCTGTCTGAGGAATTGGTAGCTTTTGCCATTCAACGAGTTTGTCATAAAATTAATTTGGTTTTTAGTTGGCTGGCTGCCTGGTTAGATGATGAGGATGGTCCACCATCCAGCCATCCACCATCGCCCAAGCCAACAGCCACCAGCCACCATCTACCAGCCAAGCAACCTGCTTTGTGGCTTAAGATTTTTACTGGTTTTTCCTTGTTGGTTTCTTTTAAGTTTTTCAGCTCTTCTGTTTTTCTTTTTCCAAGCTAATTTATTGCACTTTTGCGACGACGGCAAATGGGGAAATGCGATATGCCAATCACTTGAGAGTGCGGCGACACTTTCTCCCCTCGTACTGCCCCTTTCTCAAAGTCTCAGAGTCTTCGTTTCTTCTGGCATTTCTCTGCGTGTGTCTGCTCTTCGGGGCATGCATTTAAGATAAGGCCTCACTTGTCGCCTTTTCGTATTTCAACTTCAACTCGAACCGATTCTTCTGCTTTGTTTTTTAGCATTATTTACATTTTGAAGACTCTCGACTCTCGAAAGACATCAAGCGGCCTGCATTCGAGTATATTTTTTCCTCCTCCTGGGATCGTTTCAAATTACTAAACTCCGGCGCATATGTGCTCAGAATTGTTTACAGTTTGGGAAAATGGAAATGCCAGAGAACTTGGTAAACATTGCAATCAGAATATAGAACTGGGTTAGATGGGTGTGGAACAAATATTTAATTAGCTGACGCACCTTGTGGGAAGTGATTTTGGTGTGGTTTTGGATTTCTCCGAAATGCGGAGAAGAAAACCCAGACTTAGCCAGAACTCCCAGCAATTAGTAGCCCCTGAAAGGATGGCAGGAATTTTCGCTAGAATCAAAAAGAAGGAAAATTAATTAAAATTGCATAGTCAATTAATCAAGTAAGAGATGGAAGATTTAAATATAAAGGAGACTGTAAAATAAAGAATTTGCATAGATCGTCCGATCACGGATCGGCGGTCGGAGATCGCAAGACAGCTGAGTGATCTTTCTTTATCTGAGATTGATGCCCATCGCGTGCAGGGATCCGCGGAGACTGTATCTCGATCTCTGGGCAGCCGCAGCATGATCATTAATAAACCGCTGTGAGCTGTCAATAGGCATCAACGTCCAGGGATCTGAGATCTGCGATCTCGATCCACAATCCGCGATCTTTTTCGATCGCCAGACGTATGCTGGAAAAAGGAGAAAAAAAGCGACAGAATTAAAAGATCTTGGAGCTGGACGAAATCAACACGCGAGGATCAAGACTCCGGATTGACTGACAGTGTTTGGCACTCGAGTTGGCTGTGATTCGGTTCCTGTGACAATTGCCAATTGGCTCAGGGAGTGTGTGATAACTTCATTTGATGGATCTCGACGGAAATCGTTGCGGGAGCCTCGTCCCGGCCTTTGGATCCGAATATTATTGTAAACATTCTCAGGCTCCGCAAAGTCATAATAATTGCCCGACAGACAGACACCCAAACATGTCGTTGTCTTATAAACAAAAATTCAATAATGCATAAATACGGCGGTTGCATTGGACTGGCTAAGAGCAGGAAAAAAAGGGAAAAGGGAAAACAATTCACAAGAACATGGGAACAAAAGGTGGAAAGGAGCTGAGCCTTGGGGGTTGCCTTCTGCAACATAAAATAATGATGATGAAAATGTTGCACATGCCGGCGAGCCGGGATGGACCGGCTGACAATGATGAGGCATGATGACAGACCAACAAATCGAAGGCTTCCAAGGCTCAGGCTTCGGGCCAAAGTTGCCACTGTTGTTGGTTGTTGGCTGGTGGTTGTTGCAGCCACAGCTCCTGCCACGGCTCCTGCCAGTGCTCCTGCCATTCGACAGCAATCGTCATCGTTACCACAACACACAGTGGAGCACATTGTAAAACATCCGCACAAAAGAGCAGCGCCCAGCAATTGCAACTAAGTGAGGATACTAAAAAACGATGTCAGAGCGATGATGGGAGAATTTGTGTTTCTGGAATGTGTGATAATCATGTTTATGCGTGGCGGAAAAATCGTGAAGAATACCATTAATAAAATGGACGGAGCTTAGTGTAATAAAGAGCCCGCATTCTCATTTGTCTTGCAATCATAAAATCATTTTCTTCTTCCATTTAATATCATCCTTAATGGCAATCAAATTTGATCCCGAGGCTCAAACAAATCCTACGCATCTCCCACTTTATCCTTGTCCCATTCACTTTTATTAACCAATCCTTTATCGTCCAACGCATAAACCTCATTGCAATCCCCTTGAACCGGCATCAATTTTCTGTCTGTCTGACTGCTGTCCCCCCCATGCCGGTCTCACACACAAAACAAGCGAAAAAAGCGAAAATCTGCCGTCGGGCAGAAATTAATTTTTCATAATTTTTTTGCGCCCTTTTTTGTTGTTATCGCAACTTGTCCGTTCGTCTGTCGACCTCCCTCCCCCTGACTTGTGAAAATATCCTGACTCCCCGGCCAGGTCAAGGTTGAGTGAGTAAAAGGGGGCAACGTTTTTTGTGTTTATTAAAGTTGATTGTCAAATGCGGTCCTTAAGTGATTTTTATAGAGCTTTAATTGGGCAAAGAAGGAGGACGTCGGCTCTCGATGTTTGAAGCCGGCCCAAAGGGACCCCAAAGACTGGCAAAAGGCATGCGGCTTAATTACTCACAGTAGCCAGAAGGTAGAAAATATCTTTCCTTTCGGTTTTTTCTGTCTCTTTACGGGGAATTGCTAAGGGGAGTATCTCTTTTCAAGGTGCAAACTTGCGCGCGACATTTTGTGTTGCTGCTGCTGTTGCTGCTGCTGCTGGTGGTGGTGATGTTGCTGCTGGGTGACTGTTGACAGCATGACGTGACAACATGCAATGCAAATCGTGTGACACGATGCCCCAAAGGGTTAATGTATAAATTAAGTTTTTGCACTAGCAAGGCCAGCGTCACCTATCTACGTGTATCTCTATTAGCCCTGCCAGAAACACTTACAGATGCAGCTACAGGACAGGTCAAGACACAAGAATGCGTACAGAGCCGAAGCAATAACATGAATTGCCAATGAAGAAGTTGCCTTAACTTGGCTTAGCGAAATTTTCACGCTCTCCCACACACGAATACAATCGAAATGGGAAAGGACGAAGGAAACCCAGACTTTGGAAAAGCAATAAGTAACAGAAACAAAGACCAGACGTAAAAGTTGTATAATTTCGCATTGGCAGGTCTAATCCCACCAGGTAGAAACCCACACACAAAACCCAAGTAATCCCCCCAGAAAATGGGGAAGGGGTCGAAAAGTATTTATGATTATATATTTCTTCTTGTTTTGGTTGCTTCTCTCGCCATCTCTCGCCAAAACCATCTGCTTTTGATGTTTTTCGTTTTGAACAAATTAAATTTGGTGGGGAAAAGTTTTGGCAATAAAATTTAACAATTCCCTGTTACAATTTTTTATGATTATCTCTTTTTATTTTTGGGAGGAGAGTGGGAGTGGAGAACAAGAGCGTACACCGACTTGCTACAACAATTTCCATTTATTGCGAGACCAAGAAGTTACCTAATTGTGGCGGGAAAATCTATTTCAATGTCCGCTCGCCTGGAAAATGAACGCAAATGCAAGGTCAAAGGCAATTCGAGCCGCTCTAAAGAAGTGGAAAATCTGTTTCGGTTTCTTTTTCAGTATCCGCTGTATGTTTTTCTTTGCCGCCTGCGTAGGTAGAAGAAAATTCCGATGGTGCAGCATCATCTCACAGCTCACAGCTAGCAGCTCGAAGAAAAGAAAACCCAACCGAGCCAAGTCAAACAATGGAAAAACAAGAAACGCATTCCCGACATAAGAGACCAGCCAGCAAGTCATAAATTTTCCCGAAAAAAAATATACGGGAAAACAATAAAAACGAACCCAACAAAAGGAGAACACGAATCGAAACAGCATTGAAAAGCAAATAGTCCGGGACCTACGAAATAAAAGAGCCTCAAAAGGTTCTGAATCGAAATCAGAAGAGAGTAGGTAGGTAGGCGGCCAGGCTCCGCACCAGTCGATCCATAGATAACTCCAAACTGCACTCGTGGGCTGGCCAAGTATCTAAAGTATCTTAAGTAGGCTTCCATCTAGGCACTAGGCATCTAGACGGACTAGGTAGAGGCCCAAACTATGCAGGTGTCATTTTGCCGCAGGGACAATCGGGGCACAGTGTTTACTCGAAAGAAAAGCCATATGCCATATGCTGGTGAAAATTGGAAAGGAAACATTTGAGGATCTTTTGAAACTTTGTTTTATGATCTCTTTGTTTGGAATAGTTTGCAGAGATGTAGTTGGAAGACCTGTGGATATTGCCAAAAAACCCTGGGAAAATAAGAAGTTAATTAAGAGGGTATTGAAAATAGTTTCTTTGTGGATGAAACCCCACGCTGAAACTGATTTAATGATCGACACGTACTTCCCTGTATCCGAGGCATTATTAAAATTGCCAGATAGGAGTACACTTTAAATTCAGGTACCTAAACGATCGCTAAACGAACGCATTCGACCAGCCCCGGACCGTATTAATTCCATAAGATACGTCTGCTCTCCATCGGAAACTCCAGACTCCGAACTCCAGACTGCAGACTCCACTTAGCCAAAGCGATCATTCAAATTTCAGTCTTTAGTCAAATTACAGAGTCTTTGGGATTTGGAATCGGAGTTGGGGCTAAGACGGCTAAACCGTTCGGTTCTCCTTGGTCTCGTATCCGTATCTGTGCAATTTTCAGATACAAATTTGGCGCCCACACACAAGCACACAAATAGCCGAAAATGGCAGCTAATTGGAAGTAAATCGAGTTTAACTTTCTTTCGCTAAGCCAAAAAATAAATTTAGAAGAAAAAAATGCCGCGAATTGCACGCATGAGGCTCCAGGCATTTTGAGATACATGGTATCTTGTGTTGTGTATCTCATAGTTTGCATAGCTAATTAGCCAGCTTCAGATCCAGCTACAGCTCCAGCTCCAGAGTCTTTGCTGTTTGCTGGGCTTGTCGGTGTTTGATCATTGATCAGCACTGTGAGCCAAGGCTAACGAACCAAATGTATCTCGTGGAACGTTCTCACATTAGTCACGCGTTTAACATATTTTCGTTTCGTTTCGAGGTCCGTTTTAAATTTAATATATTTCGTACCTGCGGAAAAAGAGGGGGCCAACTGAAAGACGGGGGCACCGCTAACGTATGCAAATATTTTAAGCTGCAAATCCAACGTGCGTAACCAGGGAGAGATACACTTCGAGAAATGGAAAATTCCTCTCCGATCCTAAGGGTTTCCAGGGCTAGACTGGGGAGTACTGTTTCTTGTAGTGCTCCAGTGCAGCTCCGGACCCCAGAAGCATCTGCATATGCTAAACACAGGGTCCAGCATTGTCTCTACCAAGCTCTTGCCCCTCGCCACCCGGCGACCACTTTTCTTGTATCTGATTTGCGACAGTCAAGTCAAGTCAAGTCGCGCTATCTGCTGCCTTTCCTTCTGTCTTTTGCTGCTGCTGCTGCTGCTGAATATGGTAAGAAGCTTTGGTAAAATGCTAGCGAATTAGGAACGCGGAATGCGATCGATACGTGCAACAGGGAGCAGGCAGCAACATGTTGCACATGCCGCAATGTTGCTGCTGCTTTTGCTTTGGCTGGACTGCGTTTACCTGTGGTCAACGCGATTCGTTTCCCATATTGCTAATGCGGGGAGTCGACTCCACAAAATCGTGCTCTCGGCCACGGGCAGCTGCCTTGGCATTGGCACTGGCACTGGCACTGGCATTGGCAACTTGCAACTTGCAACTCTCGGACTCCTCTGCCATGCCAAATGGAGTCTCCCAATGGCAATTAAGGAGCCCAAAACGTTCTGTGTTCGAGTTACTCCTGCTCCTGCTCCTGCTGCTGCTGTTGCTGCCTGTCTGATGGGGCATGTCTTATGTTGCTGTGTTGCCATTGTTGCTGCTCGCAATTCTTAACGGTAATTATGTTGTTCGTTTTGGCAGGCCGCATTTTGCGTAGCCCTCGATTGGATTGAAATTCCCTGCAGTCGCGGATCTTGTGTTAAATTGGATTAATTTGACAGTAAAATGCAAATGAGCCAAATGCCAAATGCGAGATGCGAAATTAAACTTTCAGGCTGCCATCGCGAACACAGGAACTTGGACATGTTGCTGGCAACAAATTATGGTCCCTCTATGCCTTTGCCTCTTCATCTCCACAAAAGGCCATTTTTCTTACAACCTCTGAGGCTGCTGCTGCTTTTAAAATAATCAACATGTTTTTGGGGGCCGAAGAGACTGTTGGAGAGGCACATGTTGCTGCCGTGCAACAAGCAAAGTGCAGAAATAATTTTTAAATTGAATTTCTTGTTCGCCCGCCGCCAAAGTAAAGCAAAAGCAAACAAATCTGCCCAAAGAGCAGACAAGTTTTCTTGGGCTCTTTTTTATTTTATTTCGCCCCTCCGACTAGTTGCCGGGGGGCAAGTCTTGGTTGCAGTTGCTCCTGCCCTTTGGCAACATGCATCACCAAAGTCGGCGTCGTTTTTCATATTTCTGCACACATGAGTCGCTGTTTTACAGCCTGCCTTCCACATATATATATATTTTTTGTTGTAATTTTTAATTCCTTTTTTTAGCGAGAGATTGCTTAATCGATTTGCCATGACTTGGGCGCCAGCAGCCACTGATAAATTGTTTTGCCATGTGTTTATTAATTATAGCGAAAATGGAATGTCAGAATGGGGAAAGGAGCCGGCAACCAGAGGCTCTAAGAACTCTATCAGTTGCTCTACCAGGTGGTCCATGCTCAGCCAAAAAAAAAAAAAACAGGAATAGCACAAAAAAGGAACTACCAAGCGACCAAACCAGACATTCGTTTGTTGTTGCTCATTTTGGTCATTTACAAATGGAAATTGCATTGATTTCATGTTGCTGCCGGGGGTTGTATCTGTACTGTATCTTTTTGTATAGACCCAGAGCTATTCCATCGCTGATGATCCGTCGAGCATCCACTTTGATGATATATTGCCGCCCAAGTAACATTCTTTTTCCCCCTTCACCACTGGCTGGCCATATTTGATGGCCAGTTACAAGTTACATGACGTGGCTCTGTCCGCATCTCAGTTGTTCATGTCTCCGGCTCCGATGTTGCTGTTGTCTTTGCTGATGCTGCTACTTTGTGTTTAGAGTTGCAGAGTTGCGGCCACAATTTTTTGTTTGCATTTATTAGCATTTTGCCCTTTTCTTTGCCTCACTGCTGATGCTGCTGTTGCTGTTGCTGTCGCTTGTCAGTTGCTGCTGCTCCTGTGTGTGGCAAGATTCTCAATTCAATTATATTTCATGTTCATGTTGCATCGATTTACATTATAATTTGTGTTTGCAGCGGAAGTCATTTGTGAGGCAGAAAAACCCACAGACAAAACCCCACCAAACTGCTACTATGTAGCTGCTAGGGATCGGGTTATACCTTTTAGATATGGAAAATATATAATCTTCCAATCCGAAATCATTTACGCTCAAGTCTTTATGACAGCCCACATCTTAATCAAGTCCCTATTCTTTCAATGGAATTTGTATAGTTTTCTGTAACAAATCGTGTCGTAATTTTTTGATTAGTCAGGCCGTTTCCTTCACGAAACATTTCCCAGCCAATCTTAAAGTGTCGCTTTCATTAAGCGCATCGAATTTCCCGCTCCCGATGACAGCTGCTGGGAATGAATATATCGGAGGAAAAGCTAGAAATATTTCAGCAAGTCAAATAAATATTTCATCTGTTAATTTTAAAAAGAGAGAAAACTTTGTTTGACACCTTTGACTTTGGCATATGGCCAGTCAATCATTCAGCGCGCCCATCAATCAATCAATTAGAGCCGTTTCTTTTTGGGGGAAAAACAAAGTTAAAGTGCATTAAAGTCCGGGTCCAGCTACGGCGGACTCTTAGTGTTTATCATAATAAGCAGAGCACACAGTTTCGGGCAAGACTAATGAGGGCCAGGGACTGGGGCGGACTAAGGGGCCTGGGAGACCTTCATGATCTAATGTTATGACAGCTCATCAAGTGTCAGGACGGAATGGCGAAGGCAAACGGAAGGCGGAAGGGGGAAGGCATCTCTCCGGCTTCCCCTCTAATGACATTTACTTTTAACGTTTATTAAATGTTGGGTGTGTGTGCCAGAAGAAGCTTAAATCAGTTGGCCAGGGCCAGAAGGCACTGAGCTGGACATTAGTTGAGGATAATAAGGGTTCGTTTTAATGGTTTTTGCGCCCCAAAAGCACAGCTCAAGGGTAAGCGAGGGTAAACTTGAAAGTATAAATTTAACAGACTTTACACAAGAATTTCTCAAAAAATAAATTGCTAGAGCTAAAGAATCAATTTAGGCATACTCGTTACATGTTAACTTTCTATCAATTTCATTTTTTATGATGCCGCCTAAACGATCTCAAGACACCGCTCTAGTTCCTCGACAGATCTTCCATTAAAGTATCTCATTTCTTTTAAGATGTATCTCAGTATCTCGACACTCTGCGCCTTGGGCTTGGTATCTCCTTCAGCTGGCGGCTTAATAATAGCAATTTGTATCATCATCAAGTCTGCTCTTTTGACTCCAATAATAACGCTTAGAATTTGTTGATTTGCTTCTGCTTATTTCGGGTTCTTTTCCTCCGGTTTTTTGTGGCTTCGGACGGCGTCCCTCTTGTTTTCTCTTTCAATGCGATTTCATGGCTCTTGATTAACGTTGTTTCGGTTTCGTTTAAGCTGCTGGTACTCGAGGTTTTTTTGTCGGACAATGGACCAGTGCCAAAAAGCCTATTAGCTTTTTGATTTCCTTTTTGTCGTCGCCGGCCCGAGGATGGAGGGTCTGTGGTCTCCGATCTCCGGTCTCTGGTCTGTGGTCTCCGATGGAGGTTCACTGAACGTTTCTTGTACGCCTTATAATTATGCGCTTTTGGCAATTAAACGACAGTTGCCCCGCCTCCCCAGACTCTTGACATTTTTCCCTGGCCTCGAAACTGGATCCAAATATGGCTAGTGTCATAATTCTTGTCAAAAGCCAACCCCCAAGCGACCGAGGTCCACAGACGACGACAGAAAAAGCGGCGAGTGAAAAAAGCTGCATAAACATTGCTGATTGAAATCAACTTTGGCATGAAATCAATCATCGCAGGAGACGGCAACCCTTCTTCCTTCTCCTCCGATATATATTTTTTGCTTTTCGGTTCAAGTATTGCCGTTGTCCTGCCTTTGCTTATCCGTTTTGGAAATCTTGCCCAGGGCCGATGAGGCTGTATACACTTTCGTTTTGAGTTCCATCACTTAATGGATACACTAAATAAAGGGTACTTCTTGAATGTTTAGCTCCGCACTGATGACTAGATGACCATTAAAAGCATCTGTTTGATTCATAAATTCAATCAGTTTCGTCTCTAAAAACATTACGCAATTAGTTTAGTAAAATGCCTACTTATCACCGAGATCATTGAGCTGGAAGTCAAAGTACAGAATCCATAAGGGCATTGCTTTTCGACTTTATTGTATTTATGTTTCCTGCCTCGCTTTATATTCCTTCCCCTTGGTCAGTGTTGAGTTTCGCGCTTCGAGTGGCCCTGGATTTGAGGTTCGTCTGGCCGCAGGACATGCAACATGTGACATTGAGAGCCGCAGCCGGAGCCGGAGACGGCGTTAAGTCCCTCCAGGTCCACTTTTGTTAGTCGGAAACCTCTCTCAGATCTGAGCTGGTCTTATATTTATGATCAAAGTCGACGGCAATTGCTGTTGCTGCCGTTTTTCAGCTCATTTATTCATATTTACATTTAACATGCGTTTTTCTCTAACGAAGTCAGCGTAAATCGATATTCAATAAACGACATCTGTGAGCATTTTTTTCCAGCTCTGTTTCTGTTCTTGCTGCCCCATGTCGACCCTTACCCTGCTCGATAATGATCTCTTTGTTGGGCTGTAAGGAAGGATAGGAAATCGAGGAGGAATGAAAGGCAGGCAGCTGGCTTGGATGGCTTGGATAGCTGGATGGCTGTATGACTGGATGTCCAGGGCCAGGGGTTAGAGATGCATATCTGTCAGGGATGTCAAAACGACAAAACATAATTTATGCTGCACATGCGACAGTCCGTCCCATAAACGAGGTTTATGTGCAATTGTTTATGGCTCTGGTTTGAGTCTGGTTTTTAATTTTGGGGGCTACTGTTTTCTCCTTCTATTCCCTGAAAGATTTCCCCGAAATCTCGGCCCAAAAATCCAGGGCTATCTCATTTTCCATGCACCACATGATTCACTAATAAATATTTTCTTCTTTTTCTTTCCAGGTAAGCAAAATGCCAAAAACCATTCAAGAATACGATCGGATCGGCGAGATTCCAAAACTTTCCGATGCCTACACTCCGGAATATGTGGAGCATTTGAGTTTTTTTGGAAACTGTGTCGCAGTCATAAATCAGACAAGCCATTGACACATTTCCAAGAGCTTTAAAGCATTTTTGTTGTCCGAATTGTATTTTTAACAGTTCCAACATCTATCAAAAATAATTAATAGAAAACTTGTCGAAATGTCAATGGGCATGACAAATATAATTAATTTGAAGCCACAAGAAAAATAGACAAATTATGAACTTTGGGGCTTTTACATCATCGAAATTAATTTTTATTCTGGTTTTGGGTTCGGTTTCTGGTTTCATTTAGAGCTTTGTGCGAACTGTGAAATTGTCCAAATCGGCTTATGAAATAAGCAAATTAAAATCTAAATAAAATACAATTAAGAGATTAGGAAAAATGATTAATTGGATTTGATTTCAAACTTTTTTCCCAGTCCCCAGCCAATTTTTTCGTCTATTATTTAGTTGTCACAAGACATACTCTACTTAGGTTTTGAGTCGGGCATATTGGTTTCGATATGAAACGAACTTTTGGCAGGTGATAATGACAGACTTGATGGGATTAATATTTGTTTGATCGAGGGTGGAATGATTCGGCAGTAATTTGGGGTTGACTGGGAGATTTTTGAGGGATATTTCAGTATGTTCAAAATAATGAGGGAGTGCCTATCGACAGAATCTAAAAATTTATTTAGAAACAGATGTGGAAATTAAATATTTGTAGATTGTAGATTCATATTAAGCAGATATCTTCTTTACAAAATTAACATCTCTTCATTTAAAGAGTAACTTGAACTTCATCTTCAGACATTCTCACCTTCATTATGCAGAGACTTCATCGTTTATCATATTTATCACTTCATCTTTTGACAAATGATCTCACATTATGATGCAGATTTTGGATTAGCATAGCCCGGCTCTTAGCTGACTCCATCAAAAACTATATAGTATAAACGGAACTCATTTTTGGGCTACACCATAAACCGGATAAAAGCTATCTTGGTCGTTGCAATTTCTCAATAAACCACTCAGACCCTTTTGCACAAATGGAGCCCAAAAGGAAGCAGAGATGGAAAACAAAGATATACTCGTAAACTATAAAAGAGTTGATAAAAAAGCTGTGTAAAAAATATGACATTGATAGCCCCCGTTTCCCAGGCATATGTGTCCCTTTTTTTGCGTGCACGTCTCCGCACATATTTATGATTGGGGAGGACTGGGGGAACCTTTAAAAGGATTTCAGTGTTTTTCATTTATGAAATTATTGATAAGAGCCGAGGCAAGCTGGCGACGTTTTTGTGGCGGATTCTTTTTAGCTTGAATGCATATTTTAGCTGATAAGCGAGTAGGGGAAGAGGAGCAGCTTGAATCCCAAATTCCCTTTGGCGGAAAGTGGTTTTCCCTCATCCCAGTCATCCCAGTCACTCCCTCCACACATACACATGAGACTTGAATGTCGAATTTAATTAACAGCGCAAAAGTCGCACAAAAATGGAGCAGAGCCAAAGGAAACAAAAACAAAAAACCCCTTTTAGACAATGGAAAAGTTGTTGGGAGGAAAACCAATGAATGGCACTGGGAGGGTGGACTGGGTGGTCTGGGAATTTCGTACCCTGTGGCGCCAAATTAACAATATGCGTACAATGTGCGAAAAAAATCGCAGCGCCAAGACCAAAACCAAGTCTGAAAGTCTCAGTCTGGCTCTGAGACTGAGTCTGAGCATTTTCCCTGGCACCTTCGGGCGATTTGGCTCATTAGCGACTCTGCCAGACTTTAGACGAGCTGGCGTGCTCTGGCATAAATTTGACATTGAAAATGCTAAAGGAAAATGCTCCAGACCAGACGAATAGATCCAACAACCACAGTGGTTTGGGCCTAATAAAAAACCCTGGCTCTTCCCTATGAGGAAGAATTTCTTTCTTTCCATATTCAACCCACGGTGGCCTCCTTATTTCGAGTGTTACTCAGCAGGGAAGGCGCCTGCGGTTTCAGTTTCCTTGTTTTGGGTAATCAAATCCTTAGCCCAACGGGATCAGAGGGGTCGTCGCCAAGGGTTCTCGAGGGTTCGTGGTCTGGGTCCGAGAATGAGCCATATGTTTCTATTCTATTAATATATTTTGAATAATTTATTTGATTTTTTGATTTCTTGTTCCTTTTTTTGCTATCCCTGCAATAACAAAAACAATAAAAGTCAAAGTCATCGAAAGGAGCGGAATGTTTGGCAGGGGATGGGGCGCAAAATGAAATCGTATGAGTTTCCCGGAGCTTGTTGAAAATCCTGACATTATGGACCATAATCCCTGTTGGTTTATTGCGGTTTTTATTGCTGCCCTCGGGTTCGTTTTCGGGAAAATATTTTGGCTTCTCTCCTGGCTGTCGGAACTGGCTTTCCTTGCCCCTACCCACCACCCATCTCCTTGGCTCCTTGGTGTGCATATTACATAAATGTGATAATGATTTATGCTGCCAGATCCTGTCCTGCCGCTGCCGCTGCCGAGACGGCCCTTCCTCTCTGCTGGCCCACATCCGCCGTGTTGGTAGGTAAATACCAGCATTTAAATAATTGGCAACCAGGCAGCTTCCGCTTCAGGATCTTGTTGTTCTTACCGCCTTTTGTACACCTCCCTCCCCGACCCTCTAAGCAAACAAACAACAACAGCCAGCAGGAGCCGGGACTCAGAAGATGCTGGGCAAACCCAAGGCGCGCAAATACAAAAGTAAACAAATGAAAATAAAAAAACACCAAAAAAACATTGAGAAATTTTCTGAAACATTGTCTGATGGGACAATGAGACAAAGGTGGCGACTTGGAAATTCTCTACATGTTTATTTTAATTGTATTTAAAATTCATATATTTTAACTTTTGGCTTCTAAGCCTCTTCTAGTATTTTCAAAGTCAATCTAAGTCTTGTTTCCTTTTTCGAAATCGGATTAACACCTCCTGATTTTTCACTTTCCCCTTTTCAAGTGCTATTCAAGTGCAAAATTATAAGCGCCTTCGTGCTTTTAGCAAACAATGAAAAAATCTGCAAACGCCAATCTACAAATATACACACAGGATGCCCCATAAGGATATACACAAACACCCACTCTCAGTATTTCCATTTACTTGTTCAGAAGCTTAAGTGGCAAAAGTTGTGCAAAAGGCTTACGAACTCCTCAAGCTTTTAGACGGACCATGCCCCTGCCGCATGCCCCATGCCTCGAGTTGCATGTACTGGCACATTAAAAATTAAACATTTCAGCATAAATAAATAAATGGTAGCAGAAAGTTGAAATAGCAACAACATCTCAACCTCCATCAGCTGGCGGCAAATCAAAAACTTTGCTCCTGTTTTTGCGTGTGTTGTAGTTGCTCTTGCCCCGAGAAGTCGCGTTGCACTAAAAGCTTATAAATTATTGTTGAATTTTGTTGTCGAGCCATGCAACAACAGGAACAACAATGGCGCACGAATAACGGGAGGAACAACGAACCAAAATCAAAATGGCACTAGAGCCTGGAACAGGACAAGCTCGAGCTCTGTTAATTTTTTAACAGACCCTTCTCTCGCCTGACGTCACAGTTCACATCAAGGACTTTCCAACCTGTCGCTTTCGCCCATTTTTTATTTCCCTCTGTTTGCTATTTTTGCTATTTTTGGGGAAAATGGTGGCAACACAAAAAAATGGCTGAAGAACTCAAGCTGCCACAGTTTGACATTTTTGTGATTTGCAAAGCCTGGAAGCAAAGTAACTTTTACTTTCTAACGAGGGTAAAAGACAAAAAATTTCAATAGCATTTAAATGAGATTCGGTTAATTGAATAATGGATTTTTAAACAACAAAAGTTGATAATGGTGAATAAAATTGGATAATGCATATTCATGCAATAAATGGCTAGAAAAACTTTATGAGTACGAGTAGTGTGTGAAAATCGCTTTCATACTTTCGGGATTTTTAGCAAAGCCATAAACGCATCCATTTACAAGTAAACTTGAACAAATTCAGAGGACAATAAACATGCCCCATAATGTTTAGGGAGGAGGCAGATCTTCAATTACCCAAACACATGTAGCATACATGATGGTTTTCCAGCAGGTTGCCTGCAACAGCCCAGCCTCCCCCTCAAAATTGCGGCTATTCGTTGTTTGATTACAAGTCTGTCTTGTGGGTGCGATAACATGAGGAGTGGAGTGGATTGGAGTGGAGATTACAGGTGTCCCTGGTATACCTGGTGTCCGGGGCAACTATCCAAGGCTATTTGCATATGCATTGTGAGCAGCTGCTTGGCTACACGTTTAATGTTGCCGTCAGTTGGGAAAGTTGTGATTTTTGTTGTCGTAGTGTGTGCTCTGTGTCTGTTGTTGACATGCTAATAATGATGCATATTGGCAGAAGATGCTTCGCTGTCGCTTGAGAGTCCCCGGGGAGTCGGGGAGTCTCTTTTAGCACCTACTGCCCCAAAGTCAAACAAGAGGGCAGCACAGCAAATTAGCGGAAATGCAACAGCATCAACCAGCAGCTGAAGTTTGAGGTGGAGTTGATGTCTTGATACCCTGTACACAAGGTATACCTAAATTCTACCAAGTAATTTAAAGTCTTTTTGTATGCTCCTGGGCTACACAATTTCTTTTATGCTTATGTTGGACAAACAGACAAAAGCGGCGGCAAACAAAAACAAGAACCCCCCAATAACAACAACGAAAACAACAAAAACATGAACTAAGATAACAGACAGCAGCCCAGCCAGGCCCAGCCCCCAGCCCGGCCCAGCCAGCGATTTCTTAACAGCAACTACGAAAACGAAATGCATTTCCTGTTATTATTGTTGTTGCTGTTGCTGTTACCCGCAAAACTCAACCCAACACGTTAGTGGCGCATTATGAGCTCTCTCTCTCTCTCTCTCTCTCTCTTGCATAGCCCCATCCTTGGGCTCCCCCACATGTGTGGGGAATACGTACACGCGTTGTTTGTTTAGGTGCATGCTTGCATGATTTCATCGCCGGCAGCACTTTCTGCCTCTGTTCCTCTACTGCTGTTTATTTACTCAAAACTTCTTTTACATTTCTCTCTGCTGCTCTTTGCTTACCGTGTATGCATGCATAAATTTCCAAACCCATCCCAGCCACCCAGCCACCCATCCCCCCTCTACACACACACACACAAACGGAAACAAAAAGTAAGAGCACACACTAATACGTATGTATTTGCCAAATGAGCGTAATTAAGTGCTGAAGGTAGATGGCGGACTGTGCCTGTGTGTGTGTGCTAGCAAAAATGTATCAAATATTCGCAAAATGAATTCCAACAAATAATTATTCACAGTTTTGCAACATTTTTCCATGATATCCCATCCAAGCTTTATAAAGAAAGTAATTCAGATAAATTTTAAATAACTTTGTTGCACAATATGAATGCAGTTTAGAAGGAAATCGATCCACAAATCTTTTAAGATATTCCGCTTAAGGATCGGATGTAAATTGTGTGAAATGCGGCTCATTTAGGCCAATCTTATATATTTCCCAATTTTTCAAAGGGGTTCCATCAGAAAAAATGACAAAAAATCTAAAAAATATTTTTCTCTTAGATTTTAATGCAGATTGATAGAGAATCAATTTACGAATATTTTAAGGTATTCCTCTCGAGAAACGGATGTAAATTGACCAAGCCATGTATAGCCATGTATGTGGCTAATAGATGTCCTTTCGATACATTTCCCAATTTTTTAAAGGGTTTCTTTCAGAAAAAATGTGAAAAAATCAAAAAAGAAATTAGATTTTAGATTTTTTAGAGATTGATAAAGAATCGATTGAGGATTCCGCTCAAGACTCGGATGTAAATTGGCAAAGATACAAAATTACTAAAACACAATACCCCAAGGAGGTAACGAATCCTTACTAAGGATATTCCACCTAATCTTCTGCCTTGTTTTTACTTCCCTCCCACTTTTTCTCCCACTTAACCTTTGGCTTTCATTTTCGCATTTTAACATTTTGTTGTGAAAAACTGAAAGTCTGCCAGTCTGTCTGGTGCGTGGGCGTGTGGAAAATTCTTGTCGGAAAGTTTACTTATTTTCCCAGAATTTTTCACTCTCTGGCAGCTTATCAACAACATTTACCTACTTTACCTTTGCTTTTCTATGTGGTTTCGTTTGCTTTGGCCGAGAGCGAGAAGCTAAAAAAAAATGCAGGAATATTCATACAGTAAGAGCAGATTTTTGCTTAATTAAATATTTTCTTTGTTGGCAAAGATTTCTCGGTTGCAGTCGGTTTAAAAAATATGCAGACTCTGTGGCAGCTGGTGGTCCCTTTTAATAAACAGTGCGTTGGCGTTGGCATGGCACACAACTATTGGAGTATTTGAAGTATTGTCTATTTCATCATTTAAATTAGCACACAAGAGTGTGTAGCCATGACGACTGAAGCGGGGAAACAAAAGGGCTGGCACCATGCCATTGGGCATGGCCGAAATCAGACAATGCCTCAAAGCTCACTCCCTGCAACAAAAGCCTGCTATCACAAAAGTAGCAGCAACAACAGCAACGCCAGCAACATCAAAAGCCAAGCACAACAGCAATTGACAAATGTCCAAGGTTCAGTCTACAATGTGATGCCGTCTCTATCCTTTCTTGTATTGCTGACTCTTTCCTCGGTTTTGTGCTAAAACACATTTGACAAATGTCATCGTTCAGATGCTGCTGCTACTGGACTGAAATCAGGAATCACTGGATGCTGCTGATTCAGTGATTTCACATAGTGATAAGGACGTCACGATGCGATTTAATTTGCATATTGCCATTGTCAAGGGTTCAAAGGTCACGCCTGGGGTGTCGAATTGCGAGCAGATCTGGTTAGTATTTAAGTTTCTTGAGTTTCTTATTTAAATTAGGAAAGGGGCAAAAAGCAAGTTGAAAATTACCCTTAAGAAGAGTACCTCTTAAAAAGAGTCATTTGGAATACTAGATAGTTACTTTGTATAAAAGGTGTACTGTTATCCAGCAAAAAACCCCTTGAATCATTCACATTTTCGTGATTGATAACCCCTCACTATTCAAATAGTGACTCTGGACCATCTCTATCGTTGTCTGGCATGGTTTTTGCAGACCTTCCTGGGCAGGCAGCTCTCATTACTATCCGCTTTCAATAAATCTGGAAAACTTAATTTCCGGCTGAATGATGTTACTAACCAAAGGCATCCCACCTCTGTCCAGTGATTCCATGGCTCTGTTCCAGCTTTGTTCCCTCTGCGCTTGGCAAACACACACATTTTTCACCTTTAAGCGCTTTTTGTAATTACATTTTAGCTGTTTCCCAACTGAATTCATTCGGATCCCAATGTTTTCCCCGCTCCCTGTACTTTCTCCAGCTGCTGCCTTGCTCGCTGCTGCTTTTAATAAAGTTTATCTAGAGTTGTCCTTTGTTTCATCCTTATCGACATGCAGAAATTTATGTTTAGTCCTTCTCCGACGACCGCGACTCAGACTCTGCCTTCGACTCCGACACCGACTCCTATTCCTCTTTGTCTATCCCGCTATCCCGTGGGCGGGCAAATATTTTCATGAAGTTAATTGAATTCGAGAGGAGAAGCAGCCTCAAGTGAAATTTCGTTGCTGTTTAACGAAATTTGTGCCTGGATTTCAGCACCGGGGGGGTCTAGGCCAGACTACTTAATGGTCTCTTAATTGCCGCTGCATTAAGTGACAAAACTTGTTGGCCGTCAAAGATGAAGTTCGTTTTAGGGAAATCCCATGAGATGATCTCTTAGAAACACACACATGTGGCAAAGGGACTGAGGATCCTTTTCCTCTGCGGAAAATGAAATACAACACACCCTCAAGTGGCTGTCTCAGTGTAGGGTTACTTGCATCTCCCACAAAAAAGAATAAAAGAAAAAGAATATTAAAAAAAAGTTTCCTTCCCCTTTCATTCCAGGTGAAAATCCACGCATCATCGAGCATCCCATGGACACGACGGTGCCAAAAAATGATCCATTTACTTTTAATTGTAAAGCCGAGGGCAATCCAACACCATCCATACAATGGTTTAAGGACGGCCGCGAACTGAAGACGGATTCGGGTTCGCATCGTATAATGCTGCCCGCCGGTGGTTTATTCTTTCTCAAGGTACACATCATAACCAATCAACTCATTTCGATTCGACTCTATCATTATGGTTTACAGCTGTCGATGAAGAAGGAGGCGTAGGATTCCCAGGCCTGCGTCTTCTCCTTCATGTGAAACGCAACATTTGTGCATAAACAATTCAGGCTTATTTGGTTTTTTTTTTCGGCATACTCATATTATTTTATGGGCTTCCGTCTGGTTGCATTTCAGTTGATAGGGAAAACAACCTGATGAACAAACAAAAGATGTTTTCCTGGGGGTTAGAGCTCCAAGCCACCCCTATATCATTTGGTGCGTGCACATTTCGCAATTTTAGCTAACGAGGCGACTCCTCAAAGTCCCCAAACTCCGGACAAAGAAAGGGTGCTGTCTGCCTCAGACATTGCAATTTCCCCGGACTCTGCTTATATTAAATTCCTACTCGTTTTTTTCCATCTTAGTTCTCACTGTTATTTTCATTAAATGCAACAAATTCGAATTTTTATATTGTTTTTTCCCCAATTATTAACGGCCGAGCGAGTCGTGAATTTGTGTTAAATTTAAATTCAAATTTTACAAAAATAAATAAATAAAATGGCCTGGAGGTCAGACACACTTAAATCATTCCACACAAATTTTTCAAGTTGATCCCCGAGGCTGAAGCTCAAGTTTAACAATTTACTTTTATTAGAGTCCATAACAATTTCTTCACCAATTTGTATTTTATACATTTTTTTGTTCTGGGGGCTTTCCGGCCTCGGCAGGTCTCAACCCCATCCAGAAGTGAGAGTTTGGTTTGTTGCCAATTAAAATTGAAGAGGCCAAGTGATTAAGGCTCATGGGGAGGTTGCTACCCTCGGGGGCTTAAGAGTGTATTTTTTTAATTAAATTAAATTGCGTATACGCAGACTGGACAAGAGGGACAATGGGCTGTGGCACGTTTCGCTTTTATTTGATTTCGGATGAGCAATTTTGAGACTTTTTGATCCGACACGTGACCCGGACTAAGCCAGCCAGGCCCCAAAAACTACTTAAATCTTTTAATTCGAGTATCTAATAATCCCGCTTTCCTCCGTTTTCCAGGTTATCCACTCACGTAGAGAGAGCGATGCGGGCACTTATTGGTGTCAGGCCAAAAACGAGTTCGGCGTGGCCCGTTCCAGGAACGCGACGTTGCAAGTGGCATGTAAGTACATAATCAGATATATTTCATTTCAATTTGTTGTAACCAAAAAAACAGCATCAGGATACCTCACATTTTACACAGATTTTGTAGAATTTGCTAAAGCCGTGTAATGTGATACTTATTGTTAAGCTACTCGGAAAAGGCAAAAAACATCGTAGGTTCTTTAACAAGTAACCTACCCAAAACGACATTGATAGATTGGATGAAGAGCTGTAGAAAAAAACTGCTCCTAATTGAAGGGTTGCGTTTCTTGAAATTAAAACCGAATAAAACAGCTGCATTTCAACATCTCTTTTATATTCTATGCTCTTCTAATTAATAAAATAAAAACATAAATCCTTTGACTCCGTAATCGATAGCCAGCTTTGAGGCTTTAATTAATCTGGAAGCGCCAGCAAGGATCAACATATCTGAGAGCTTAAAGCCATAAATACTTGACCATTTCCTGTTAGCCATCCGACATACTTATGAAAAGAGCCGGATAACCGAGTTGGCAAAGAGGAGTCAGCTCGGTGTGTTTTATTTCGGTGCCTTTGGCGTTCAGTGGAGCGCATTATGCGTTTATTGGAGTGCATTTTTGCATTTCGTATTTTACATTCTGTACAATCCAGCTCTTTAGGTCCGAGCATTTTGCATTGTCGCTCAATAAAAAGCAAACGTAGATGATGCGAATGCGAACGAGAATAAATAAAAATAAGCATTGCAAATGCCAAAGCTTATTAATATTTCTGTTGGCTGTTTGTGAGTCCCAGCGAGTTGTCCGTTCAAAGCATTAAACCAGGACATCATTACCGTGCCTTTATTGCCACTGGAAGGTTGGACCGGGCTTATAAAATATGGAGGAGTTTAGCTGAAGCCCCACAAAGTGGACGTCGCCCGTTCACCTGACAGTTATTAATATTGAATCAATCAAAGCTCTTACTCCGGGGCATGCACCTCCTGCTTCCTATTCTCACCGGTATTTCCCTATCTTTTCGCCCCCGGTGTTTAGTTCTACGCGACGAATTCCGTTTGGAGCCGGTGAATACCCGAGTGGCCCAGGGCGAAGTGGCCCTGATGGAATGCGGTGCCCCCCGAGGATCCCCCGAGCCACAGATATCCTGGCGGAAAAACGGCCAGACGCTAAATCTTGCCGGAAACAAGCGGATACGGATTGTCGATGGCGGCAATCTGGCCATCCAAGATGCCCGCCAGTCCGACGATGGAAGGTATCAGTGTGTGGTCAAGAATGTCGTGGGCACCCGAGAATCCACCACAGCTTTCCTCAAAGTGCACAGTAAGTAATCCTTTTTTTACGCTTTTCTAAAAAGTTCCTTTAATGCTTATTTTAAATTGTATTTTATTTTTATTTTTCAGTTCGGCCTTTCCTCATCCGTGGACCTCAGAATCAAACGGCTGTCGTGGGCAGCTCAGTGGTCTTCCAGTGTCGCATCGGTGGCGATCCCCTCCCGGATGTCTTGTGGCGACGCACTGCCTCCGGCGGCAATATGCCTTTGCGTAAGTTTTCTTAGCCTTTCATTCGGCTTCAATTAACCGGAAACCCTCTGGCAGCCATATTGCCCTTACTGGGCCAGTTAGTCACACATACCCAGGCCGCAATTTCAAATGAAATTAAAGCTTTTTGTTTACCCATGGCTCAAGTAGAGTCGAGGGTTCGTTACACACTCTCCATCCAGCAAAAAATACTGAAATACTCGTAGAAAACAAAACAAAAAGTTGGTTTATGCGGTTACTTTGGCCTGTGGCTTTTCGTTTTGCCAATTGCCAGTATTTACGGAAAGCACTGGAAAATTTACTTAGAAATCAATAGATTCAAGGCAAATATTGTGTAGCTTTCCCTTTTTAAAAACAATTTAGAAAACTGTGTAAAAATATATTATTTTGATATTTAAAATAAGAGTAATCAAATTTTTCCAGTGCATGAAACACCTCCACAGCAAGAGTAACTCCTGTCCGAATCGCCTGGTTGTTGTTGTTAGTTTTGGGCCACGGTTTGGGTTGTGCGGTTGCGGCCCGAGGTAGCCCACCCCCCAAGGCAACCCCCAGCCACGCCCCCTTTTCGCCCTAGCTGGGCAAACACAACTGTAACTTTTAATTCCGTTAATTGCCAATCTCTGTTGGCAGCAATCAACAATTTTGCTTGCACAACACTCGACTGTTGCAATGTTGTCCTTCAGACAGAAAGTCTGTCAGTTGGCAACCCGAAGGGAAGTGCAACTAACCCCTCGTGTCTCGAGGGGGACGTCCACCCCCATTTCAGGCAGCTAGTTTACGCTTCTTTAAAGAGCCCAAAGAAAATAGTAGCATAAAAGATTCCACCAGGGCCGGGGCAAGATCAGGACGAGGCTGCTGCCTCTCGGTTGTTGTCCTAAACTTTTGTTAAGCAAACAATTGGCACAGCCGTGGCCAGGGGAACAGGGATAAGGTGGACCACAGGCAGAATCACCCACATTTAAAACCTATTTCGCAGTCAACCAACCAAAAAGAAAGCAGAGCCAGCTCGGCTCCACCTTTGTCCTTTCTTTCTGTTTATTGTAAGGAAAAACCACAAAAGGTGCTCCTCCTGGGACGGAGCGGAGGCAGTTGTCTATGTCTATGCCGTATCTTGTCTTGGCTTACTTTGCTGCGGTTATTTGGCTCTCCGGCTACGGCTTGGCCATTTTTACGCCACTTGAACTACTAACGAAGTAGAAGCCAGCGCAGACAGACGGAGACAGACAGCCAGAAAGTTTGTTTTTCTTACCAATGGTCTGAAGTCTGGAATGAGTTCCCGCCCCCAATGTCCCCGACTCACACATGAGCTCCATTCACCCGCACTCATTTCCCGTATTTTACCCAATTCTTTCCTTTTCACAGGTCGTGTGCACGTCCTCGAGGACCGCAGTCTGAAGCTGGACGACGTCACGCTGGAGGACATGGGCGAGTACAGTTGCGAGGCGGACAATGCGGTGGGCGGCATCACGGCCACGGGCATCCTCACTGTTCACGGTAAGTTAATTGCCACACAGCAGAGCCAACTGCTCAAGAAGAACACATTAAAAAAAGTCGATTAATTCCTTTAATTTTCTACTCTAATATGAAAAAAAGAATTTCAAGATTCGCCTAAAACAAAACTCAATCGCAATTCTGTTTTTTCGAGTGTTTAATATCCGATTCCTCTCATTCTAGCTCCCCCCAAATTTGTGATACGCCCCAAAAATCAACTGGTTGAGATCGGTGATGAAGTGCTGTTCGAGTGCCAGGCAAATGGTCATCCCAGACCCACCCTTTATTGGTCGGTGGAGGGCAATAGCTCCTTGCTGCTGCCCGGCTACCGGGATGGCCGCATGGAAGTGACCCTCACGCCCGAGGGTCGTTCAGTACTTTCTATAGCCCGGTTTGCTCGCGAGGACTCCGGCAAGGTGGTCACCTGCAATGCCCTGAACGCCGTGGGCAGTGTCAGCAGCCGGACGGTGGTCAGTGTGGACACGCAATTCGAATTGCCGCCCCCGATAATCGAACAGGGTCCTGTAAACCAAACGCTGCCGGTTAAATCCATCGTGGTGTTGCCCTGCCGAACCCTGGGAACTCCAGTGCCCCAGGTATCCTGGTATCTGGACGGGATTCCCATCGATGTGCAGGAGCACGATCGGCGGAATCTGTCGGAGACGGGAGCCTTGACAATTTCTGATCTTCAGCGGCACGAAGACGAGGGACTCTACACCTGTGTGGCCAGTAATCGCAACGGCAAATCCTCCTGGAGCGGGTATCTTCGCCTGGATACACCCACCAATCCCAATATCAAGTTCTTCAGGGCCCCAGAACTCTCCACCTACCCAGGTCCGCCCGGCAAGCCACAAACGGTCGAAAAGGGCGAGAACTCAGTGACTCTCAGCTGGACGAGGAGCAACAAAGTGGGCGGCTCCAGCCTGGTGGGTTATGTGATTGAGATGTTTGGAAAAAACGAAACCGACGGATGGGTGGCTGTTGGCACGAGGGTGCAGAATACAACGTTTACCCAAACGGGTCTGCTGCCGGGGGTGAATTACTTCTTTCTAATTCGAGCGGAGAACTCGCATGGCCTGTCACTGCCCAGCCCCATGTCGGAGCCCATTACAGTCGGAACGGTAAGTCTCAGAAGCTATTATAACTCTAACGAAGAGTGCATATTGATTTTGGCTTTTTAATTTATTTGCTCCAGCGCTACTTTAACAGTGGCTTGGATTTGAGCGAGGCTCGTGCCAGCCTCTTATCCGGCGATGTCGTGGAACTGAGCAATGCCAGCGTGGTGGACTCCACCAGCATGAAACTCACCTGGCAGGTAAGTGTATCTCCCATCTTGGACCAATGCATTCCCTCCACCACATTCCATGCTCATCGTCACCTCATTCGCTTCCCTTATTCATTCAGATCATCAATGGCAAATACGTCGAGGGCTTCTATGTCTACGCTAGACAGTTGCCAAATCCAATAGTCAACAATCCGGCTCCCGTTACGGCCAATACCAATCCGCTGCTGGGCTCCGCATCCGCTTCGGCATCCGCATTGATTTCGACGAAACCAAATATTGCCGCTGCCGGCAAACGTGATGGGGAAACGCATCAAAATGGAGGAACATCATCGACATCATCCACACTGAGCACCAAGTATCGCATGCTGACGATTCTGAACGGAGGTGGAGCCTCGTCCTGCACCATCACCGGTCTCGTCCAGTACACGCTCTATGAATTTTTCATCGTGCCATTTTACAAATCCGTGGAGGGAAAGCCGTCGAATTCGCGCGTTGCCCGCACCCTGGAAGATGGTAAGTAAAAATACTTTCACGGGGGATTCAAGAAGGGTTCTTCGGAACCCTGTTAGTCACTTTGATGTGAGATATTTGAATAAGTAATCGCAGACAGTGCGTTTCAGTGTTGTATTCTCTATAGAAGATTAAGCAAAGTTATAGATCGATTGCCATCTTGAAAGTCGGATTTGGAAAATTCCATATCCTGGCCAGCGTGGATTATTTTTTCATACTGTCAGTCAGGATTTGTAGCCAATTGCCGGCACTGTATGGACCAGGAACTTCTCCCGCCAGCTCTAATGAAGCATGTGCATCAAATCCTTCGCAATCCAACAAACCGTACAAATACCTTTACAACAAACTACCCCCGTTTCGTTCAACCCCCAACCCCCAATCGGAGGCCTCATGTGACAAATGCAGAAGGCGGGTTACAGGGCACTTTTGGCATTGCAACAATAACCCAAATTCAATGGAAGGATATGAGTGGTAAAAGGAAAACGGCTGAGAATAATGGGAGGGAGGGAGCCGTTATCCTTGGAGGACATCAGCTGCGCTGAAATGCGGGTCGCATAATCGCAAATTATTTTTTTCCCGGGTCGCATAGGCAGCAAAAAAGGGGCGTAGGCAGTATTGTTTTTTTTTTGGTTACTTTTTTGCCATGGGGTTATGTTATAGGGCAAATAATGGAAAGTATGCCAATCATTGAACACCGACAAAACCGAATCATGCGTACGTAAATGCCGAACAATGTCAGGACAACATCCCACCAAGGTACGGATGTCAGATTCACGTGTAAAACAATTGTCAGAGGGCGGGGGATATAGTATTTCCAGTTGGGAAATCAAAAAGAGACTCAAATCAAATGCGGTTTGTGTGCTGAATACCTGATGCCGACGATTTGCATGTCTTATATCCTTTTCGGTTGCCAGGCCATCGCCAGGCTTAAAGGCTTGTCTGGAGCCGAAGCCAGAGGATTTGGCGACCAAAAATATCATTGACAGTCGGGGGAATATGTTAGATAAGATGGTTTTAAACGGAAAAACTTGCTGGCCAGGAAAAATGCAAACTCAACGGGAAAAAGGAAACTTTCCAGACAGGTTTATCACTTCATTCCATCACCAGAGGAGCAGTCCAGATATAAAAAACTTCCGAAACTTGGGTGCAACGAGAAGTGAACAATTCTCAATGAGCCAAGGACCCAGGACAAAAATCCGAGACAGAGAGGAGAAAAATTAAAAAGAAAATAATTAAAAAACAAAAGCTCAGCTTGAGTGAGAAATATCCACAAAGGAGCAAACAGAGGGCGACCAGGCAACACAGCGACACGGCGAGTCCTCTCACTGGCCCGCAAATAAGTCAACAAGGACTGAGACTAACAGCAACCGCAGCAATATAAAATGCACAAACGTTGCACCCCAAAACCAAGAACTCCTCTCCGGTCCAGAGCCACCTGTCCTTACCCCGTCCTCACCCTGTGCCATCAAATCAAAACTCATTTCGTATACATCACATTTTCACTTGAGTGTCGTCTGACTTTTGCTGAAAACAGAAAAGCACTGCAGAAGTGGCTCAAAGAAATTGCCAACGCAATTGTGTAAAGATAAACAACAATTATTGCTTCTATATGAAGCACTGAGTACCACCAGAACGTCTCTGCCTTACACAGTGAGCCACAAAAATGTGCACACTGCACTGCTGGCAATGCAAATTTGATGCGCGTTTGCTTAAGCAGGGGGCGAGTCCTTTCTCCTGCTTTCCCGCTTTCCCGCGACAGGAAACATTTTTACCCACGTCGGAAGTTGGCAAATAAAGGTGTGCTCCACTGGGTAAATGTTAGAGGGTAGCAAAGGACCAAGACTGGGATTTGAAGACTGGGCTATGCCCTGGAAAAGGAGCGAAAAAGTGGTGTTTCAACTAGGAAAAAAATCTAAGAAGTGGCAATAAATTTCGAATGTCACTTTTAAATACTAATCTTTGCATTTTAAGTGAATATTTCCATAAAACATATTGTCCATTCCGTAGTCCGCTCAAGAGAATACCCTCTGACATACGAGTCCTGCTGAAAGGAGTGGTCACCAATCCTTTCCGTCACATGCAATCCAATCTGAGTCACATTTGCACTATCAAATTAACCCCCGAAGCAGAATGACTCATATTTTCGCATACAATGTCAAATAAGAAGCTCGGTTTCCACATTTAGATAAGCTGCTGCTCCCGAAGTGATCAGGAGCGCCAATTTGGAGTTTTTCAATTGCTCGGCAGTGTCTGGGACAATTCTTGATACTTGGGCGCCCGGGGGTCATTTATGGCTCACAATGGCAGCTACGTGTTAAGCATCGCGGTGTCTCATCAGCGGAAGACGAGACGAGCTGCGAAAGGATAAATCAGGGTATAGACCAGGACGAAAGTAAAGGGGTACAGCAAAAAATAAAACAACGCCCGCATAGACAATAGCACGACAAGCACTTTAGCATGTCGCAATGTCCTGAGGGAAAGGGAAAAATCCACGGAGACGTACATACAGAAAAAAAACAAAGCCAAAGAAAACAGAAGAAACTGCACTTCTCCGGTAGACGTTGCCTATTTAGAGATTTCACTCTTTCTCCGGCTTTGTTTTCTCCAGGACTCGTTGGGAATTTTGCACGTGTGTGTTTATTTAAAGAAATTGCTTCACTCAGCCGCACACACAAAGAGATACAAAACTAGAGGAGCGGAGTCTATAGGGGCTGCGGAATACACTCAAGAAAGTATTAGGGTTTCCTGGCTGATTCCTTGAACTTTCTTCTGGAAAGTTTCACCTGAAAACTCCTGGCAGTGTAGCCACTTGTAAAAAGCGACAGCCGGAAACAAATAAACAAATGAAGATGAGCTATCTGTGTTTGTGTGAAGTGAGCTTCAAACGCAGAGTGGGGAAAGGATCCTTTTTTTTCTTTTCAACTGGTTCCTTTTTGTTTTGTACGCACTCAGTGCCAGCAGGATGTGTCTGAGCAGTGCAATGGTCGGGAAACCCTTGAAGTCAACACCCGGAACTAGTTGCAGGAGTTTAGAGACCGTCCGTGCCCCACACGCTCACCCTGAATGCTAATTAATTACGGCCACCAAATCTCATTAGAGAGAACGTCAGCTGGGTGACACCGGGCTCCACAATCAAAAAGCCATTTAACTTTGCTCCTCAATGTCTAGCCAAGTCGAAACTCCAATCTAACCCAACCAAAATTTCGTTTCCTTGCAGTGCCCAATGAAGCGCCATATGGAATGGAGGCTTTACTACTCAACTCCTCGGCTGTGTTCCTGAAGTGGAAGGCTCCTGACCTCAAGGATCGCCATGGTGAGTCATAGAAAACCAATTCCAAATTCGGATATCATAACGTATTTGTATTTTCCAGGTATTCTCCTTAACTATCATGTCATAGTTCGTGGCATTGACACGGCCCATAACTTCTCCCGCATTTTGACCAACGTCACCATCGATGCCGCCTCGCCAACTTTGGTCCTGGCCAATCTCACCGAGGGCGTCATGTACACGGTGGCCGTAGCCGCCGGAAATAATGCAGGAGTCGGTCCATATTGTGTCCCGGCCACTTTGCGTTTGGATCCCATCACCAAGCGGCTCGATCCGTTCATCAATCAACGGTTAGTTTGAGAAGCTTTTATGGCCCGTCTATTTCTGGAGTTACTAGGTTGGGGATTATTCCTATTTATAACTTTGTATATGCTTTGTCTTTTAGCTATCCCATCAATCAGGACCATGTTAACGATGTGCTGACACAGCCCTGGTTCATAATACTCCTGGGCGCCATCCTGGCCGTTCTAATGTTGTCCTTTGGCGCAATGGTATTTGTGAAGCGCAAGCATATGATGATGAAGCAGTCAGCTTTGAGTACAATGCGTGGTAAGTGCACAGTGAAAAATGATAACTAAGTAATTTCGTGAAGGTATTGAGCCATTAGGCTAGGCGATTTTTGCTTCCCTACCAGTTTTATAAACTTTTTACTAATTTTTAAAGAAAGAACCACTATTTTTGTGAAACTCTTTGAAAATGTTTGTGGCAGTAATGGTGGACTGTGAAACCCTCGAGGCTTGCATCCGTTGCGAGCTGCAAGTTTTCGCTTCCTTCCTTGCCAGACACGCCACACACACATTTGCATATATAAATAACGCTAATTTCCCATTGTTGGACACAATAAAAGCAACAACTGCTGCTGGGGAAAAATAAAAAATAAACCAAAATAGGTGCGAATAAATATTTTAGCAGGCCGAGCATAGAAGAGGACCAGAGCACCAGGCACATTCCGAGCACACACTGCCATGCCACACATAATAGAAATTAACATTTTGCACGTGACGCCGACTTCCCCTAGTTTAGTACCACCCCCTGGGCCAGCCCGGGAGTTGGCCAACTCAACCCCCCAATGACTGCCATTGCAATTATGCATTTAGTTTTGTGTGCATTATTAACCAACAAGTTGTGTGTGCTGGTCAGCTACCCGCCAGGACCGGACAGGACAGGAAGGAGCGAGATATACGTATGTGGATTCCGGAATAGGGGGAACCGTTTCCCAGCTCGGGGCTGGTGCGGCTCTTGTGGTCTAATTGAAATTAGCAGCATTACGAGGTGAGCGGAACAGGAGGACTAGGGAATTGGGCATTTTGGCTTAGATGGTTGCCCTAAATGGTTGTCAAGTGGCCTAGCAAAATGGTCTATTTTTTGGCTTTACTAGTAAGATGGAAAACCAGAAAAATGGGTTAAAATAGAAAGTATTTAACCGATTACTGCTTTAATCTTAAAGAGCATTCAACGCATTTTGGAGTCAGAAGTCAGGACCAACAATGGGGTAGAAAATATCAAAAAAACGTTGCATATTCATGCGCGCCATTTACCATAAACTAGGCAGCGCAGGACGAAAGAGATCAGAATATTCACCTGCAACTGAAAACTGAAACAAAAAAGCACAAAATCGCAGGCAGGAGGTGGCGGGCCATAAAACATTCGCTTGATGCTCAGTTATAACCCGGGGACAGTTTAATTGGTTGCATTTTTTATTCAGCCAACCCAGTCCAGCTATCCTAGCCATCCCATTCGGGCAGTTGTCGCTTTTCTGTTTTGTGAGCAGGCAATGCAAGTGGAAAATTGACAATAATTTATTTGATTTTGTCAGACGCGACTACTATGGACTGGGATAATATGCTTTTAATACGTTCAATTTATAGCCATGCAGAAATATTACCCTTAAAAGGGAGAGGATAAAAACTTATATGGAAATATTTAGTTGAAAGAATAAAACTTATTGTCTTTTTTTTCAATCAATAAAATCGCCAGCGATTAACCCCGAACGAAATCCTCGACGGGAGCACACAATTGTCTAGGCATTTGCAGCCCAACTCTTTTGTATGTTTTTGTTTAATTTCCGGACTGCAATTTATTCGGCTCACAATTTGTTGCACCACATTTAATTGCTCTGACTGACACCCTGTCCCATCTCCTTTCACCTGCAGGCAATCACACGAGCGACGTGCTCAAAATGCCGAGTCTATCGAATCGTAATGGCAACGGCTACTGGCTGGATTCCTCCACCGGTGGAATGGTATGGCGTCCCTCGCCCAGCGGCGACTCACTGGAGATGCAAAAGGATCACATAGCCGACTACGCGCCGGTGTGCGGTGCCCCTGGCTCTCCGCCCGGTGGCGGGGGTGGCGGTTCCGGTGGCAACGGTGGAGCAGGCGGCGGTGTTAGCGGCGTCGATGACATTCATGGGGGACACGGCAGCGAACGCAATCAGCAGCGGTAAGTTTTACCCCTAAAAAAAATAACAATCCAAAAAAAAAGTGGGGGAAAGATGAACTCGACTTGGCTTGAAATCATACCAAACCTTAAACACTCTACGAAAAATAGATTTAAAACAAAAGTGTTAAGGCAATGCTTTGTATACTGAGCTAGGAATGTTTTCATATATTTTTATAGATCCATAATAGTTGTATTATATATTCTCCCCCACAACCACTAAACCCAACTACTGGGTAGGGTATTTGAACAACCTGAAAACTCAAAGCGACGACAATAAAAATTCACCAAACTGTGAAATTGCATTTTTCTGCCGCGGAGACTACCAAAAAAAAGAAGGCAGTTGGGAAAAACTGAAAAAGCTCACTTTTCCAGAGAGTTTTTCTTTCATTCTGGCCGGGCCATGGGGAAAATCAAGTTAGGAATAGAAATGTTGGCCACGGTATTTATGTTGATTTTTCGGCCAATGCCCAGAAGAGTTTTCGTCTAAAAACGGAGCAATGTAATTATCCTTTCCCGCAGGGAAAAAAACTTTAAAACGACTTAAAGGGCCTTGGAAAAAAAACGTGATTCGGGGCTACAATAAAATATGCTATGCATAATTTGGCCACACATTTGCAATTAGTTTTGTGGTAACATAGATGGCAAATCAAAGTTGAATCCATTTAGCAGGCAGTCAGGCCTAGGCCTGGGGGTCTAATTTATGGGTCTGGCCAGTGGCAAATGCAGGAGAATTTACGAATGGGACAGTAAAAATATTGTTTTGACTCGAAATTGTTTTGGCGCAATGTTTCTGGCATTGAATTGTAATTGTTATTTATTTGCGGCTAATTTTCTACTGGCCGCAAATTATGCAAAATTTGTTGCAGTGGCAGCGAGAGGGTGCAAGCCAATACTTTTACTTTGTTTGATCATATTTAAATGGCATCTCGACGTTAAATCGCTTAACAATGCCGGAAATTAAGCAAATAAAAACGTTATGAAATCTACTTAATGAAAAAAGTATATATTTGCTTTTCGCCAGCCCAGCTGCTGTCCAACAAAAGGCAATTAAATGCCAATCAACCATCAAAAGCCAACCAGTCATACTAAGAGTAAAATGGGAAAAACAAGCGGAGAGCAGTGTAGAAATCCTTTAAAAATGCGTTCGTATGCTTAAATATTAAACGAGACTGTTTTTCCAAGCGACTACTGTAAATAAATACGCCACCCAGATAATTATAATTATTTTTGCACTTAATTAGCCATTAAAACGCAAATTGAAAATGAGTCGCTACTTCCCGGACTCGTTCCCCTCAAAAATCCCCGATATATTATTAATAATTGCGACAAAATAATAACCATAACAATAAAAGTAATCACACAATAATGAGTATCATATGTGAGGGAAAAACTGGAGAAATACACTGCGTGGAAAAAGGAGAAGATACATTTGTTTTACATAATTTTTTCAAGCACTTTTTGCAATGCGATGAGTGCACTGAAGTAGATTTATTTTTATTAATTCGTTTAATAAGTTTAGTGCGATTTTACCCCGTTAACCAGACATTTGACAAGCCCATTACTATTCCATTCAGAGCAAATCCTTCCATGCCACGACTCCACTCATTAAGGGCATCAAGGACCTTCTATGTAAAGTGCCGGGGCTTTATCCCCTTCGCCATGGCAACTCCATCAATGCGGCGTATATTTTTACAAGCTTTTCAGAGTTTTAAAATCATTCCATGTGCTTTTTTGTCGTTTTTGGCCGAGCTGGGCTCTCTGTGTCCCAGCCATGGCCCCGCCAGGTTAATCCGCTTTCAGTATTTAAATACGAAAATAATGCTAAAAATGTGAAAATGTGAAAATAAAGGCGCCCCACGAAAGGGAGGATGTTTCGGGTAAATTTCTCTCTTGAGTTGAGCATTTGCACCTTGTGTTTTAAGCTGGTAATTTATTTAATGGATGTAAGGATAACCTGCCGTAGTACTATTATTTTCTCACCCGATCTTCGGTCGTGTGCTGAGCTGAATGTGTGCCGTTTGCATATAGAGGAAATCCCAACTAAATTCACATTTTTCCGCTCGGAAAAACACGCAGCCTGGACCGAAAATGCAAATTTCCGCCGCGCCATAAATTCCACAAATTTATAACCAAAGTGGGAGTAAAGTTTGGACAGGGAGGGTCAGAAATATTGTAATAAACAAGCCAAGTAATAACCGGGAGGTTTTTTCGTTTTGGTTTTATTTCGTACTGAATTCGGTTTGTTTTTATCTGTTCATTTGCAGGTACGTAGGCGAGTACTCCAACATTCCCACCGACTATGCGGAAGTGTCCAGTTTCGGCAAAGCACCCAGCGAATACGGACGGCATGGCAACGCCTCCCCGGCCCCGTATGCCACCTCCTCGATCCTGAATCCCCACCAGCAACAGCAGCAGCAGCGTTATCAACAGCGCCCAGTTCCCGGTGGCTATAACCTGCAACGCCCCATGCATCCCCACTACCAGCAGCAGCAGCAACAGCAACAGCAGCAGCAGCAACATCAGGCTCTGCAACAGCACCAGCAACTGCCCCCCGGCAACATCTATCAGCAAATGTCCACAACCAGCGAGATCTATCCCAGCGGAAACGGGCCACCACGCTCCGTTTACTCGGAACAGTATTATTATCCGAAGGACAAGCAGCGCCAAATCCACATAACCGAGAACAAGCTGAGCAACTGCCACACTTATGAGGCAGCTCCCGGAGCCAAGCAGTCTTCGCCGATGTCCTCCCAGTTTGCCAGTGTGAGGCGCCAGCAGCTGCCCCCTAACTGCAGCATCGGCAGGGACAGTGCTCGCTTCAAGGTCCTGAACACGGATCAGGGTAAAGGCCAACAGCAGAACCTGCTAGACTTGGACGGATCCTCTCTGTGCTACAACGGCTTGGCCGACTCCGGCTGCGGTGGCTCCCCCTCCCCAATGGCCATGTTGATGTCGCACGAGGACGAGCAGGCGCTCTACCACACGGCCGACGGCGATCTGGACGACATGGAGCGGCTGTACGTGAAAGTGGACGAGCAGCAGCCACCGCTGCAGCAACAACAGTTGCTGCCCTTGGTGCCGCAACATCCCGCCGATCCGCACCTGCAGTCCTGGCGTGGCCAGAGCACTCGGAGCAGTCGCAAGAACGCCCAGGAGTCCAGCAAGGAGCCCAACGAACTGATCTATGCCCCCGGAAGTGTGGCCAGTGAGAGAAGTCTGCTGAGCAACTCGGGAAGTGGCAGCAGCAGTCAGCCGGCTTGCCACAACGTCTGACCCTTGCCCAGTGGTTCCTCGATGGGCCAATCTCAATCCAAATGCCAGTCCCAGAGCGAGCTGGAGTCCCAGGAGCAGCTCTACGCCAAGGAGGTGCGGGAGCTGCTGGCCTGGTGCGAACGCTTCAACAATGGCGGAGTAGAGAACTTTGAGTAGGATGTGAATATGAAAAGAAAAGCTTAAAGGATAGGGATTCAGATTGGGCAGGGCCAAGGGTTGCAAGGAGAGCTGGAAAAAGAGCGAAAAGAGGTGCAGAAAGTTATTTGCTTTCGCCCCTAACGCATTTGTCACTTTTCACCCCAGAAAAGTGATCAAGACTGAGACTGACAGAGTGCGAGAATCGTGAAGTTTATTTATAATTTCTTAGTATTAACAATTTTCTTTTCGATATACATGAATATAAGCCGAGAGTTCCGAACTGAAGGCATCGGCTCTATGCTAGTGATAGACATATTATCCTGTTTCTTCAACTCTCAAGCTCAATCTATCTCTGCTCGCGCTAATCTCTGACTATGAACTGCTTTCGTTTTAGCTTAAGACTAGCTGTAGCAAGATCACTGTAAATGTTAAAAAAAATAAAGTATGATAAGTTCCTCCTCGTATGCAGACGATGATAGCCAGTACTCTGCATTAGCTGTAGGCTCTAGAAACCGACTTAGATAGACCGATGAGACGGCATTTGTTTGTTACTTAAGGAATTCGCATTAGGCCTAGAATACAGACGGATATCGATTCACTAACCACTAAGTGTACATATTGTATCGCACTAGCCGTAGTTAATAATAAGTATGCATATATCTCTCTATAAATATCAAATCAATTATTCAATCTAATTATGCAAATGTGAGCACAAATGAGTAGGCATAAAAAGTAATATTTAAACATAACATAAACGTAAACATAAATATATATATATAAACATAAAAATATACAGTTACAGTTACGGACAAGTGAATAAATTGTGCATATAGTAATTTAAATTGTAATAATTATAGCCCATCAATTAGTTGTTGTTCAAATACCCAAATACATACGTACGCATAAACATATTAATCCGTAATAACAATAGGATCTGCATTTAAAAAACACTTTCGAGGCATATACAAAAAAATCCCTTCAATTTGAGGAGCCAGGAAGGCACCATTGTCCTTCCTCCTGGCTCGCACTAATGAACTGTATTTAAAGGCAGACAATTTATATATGGTATATAAAGATATGTATATTCAACGACTTGTGCCGAAATCTCGGTTGAGTACTTTTAACACACATTTGGAGCATGTTGTTTATCGCACCCACGCCCCAAAGCCCCCAAATCCCCAAAGGATTGAAGTTAAGTGCATTTGTATGTGTGTCTATGCGTAAATGTAATTATTGATATTGAATTCGTATTTACAATGTAGCAATTACAAAAGCAAAAATAAAAAAGCGCCATAATTATGAAATTAAAAAACTGAGCGAAAGCTATTGTTTACTTTGTGGTGTTTACCCTTTCAGTTGTTTCGATTTGCGAGAAATATCTAGGAAGCGGGAATCGACCCTGAAAAGTATGCTACAAAAGTTGCCTCTCTAAAATTCACATTATCCTCTTAGCGGCTAATTGAAAAGTCACAACTTACCACCTGCGACTACTCCCTGGTTCCCTTCTTATATTCCCAAAAAGCCCCCCGACCCCAAAATGTGCCACAATGCAAGTTTAGCGACTAATTTCAACAGGCGACGCGCTTTTAATTAGCTGCAAACTCCCCAAATTATGCATGACTTTCCCTGCATCTGTGTGTGTGTGTATTTGTGGGTGTGTACGTGCCGGCCACGCCCATTTTAACTACAAAATAATTACGTGCTAGGCAATTAATGGCCCCAAGGGGTTAGAGTTACAAAAAACACCGCAATTTTTTTCCACTCAGCTTCCACGTGCAGCATGTGGCAACATCCGGTGACCATTTGTTGCAAATCGACAACCATTTCCGGTGCATGAAATTCGGTACAGAGGGAGACCGGGATGAAAGGAGTTAGGTGAGCGGAATAACATTTGTGAGTTGCGGTTTTTTAATGTGAAAAAGAAACCATCGCAATCCGAAACGATAATTTAATTAGCTAAAGGAGAAGGGGAAATTAAAATAAAGGATAAAAGAAAGGTTCTAATTAAAATAAATAATTTCCAACTCCTGTTTAAGGACTCTGGAAATGCCTATGCTCTGAAATGTGATTATCATTTGATGGCCAATATATTGTTAGCCACAAAAGTCATTGTTTGTCTTCTAGTCGAAGCAAATCAGCCACTCAACCAGTATCCTCTGTAAGGACACTCCACATGGCAGATGGGACTTTGTTGGGTGTAACAGATGTGTTCGGCTTCAACTTGTCACCTAACGTTTAACGATAAATTTGCTGACAGCGACAACGGATAATTAGTTTCACTAACGAGAAAACTTCCACTGGCTCACACACACGAGGCCCATGATTGGATGCTCCATGCAACATGTGAGGCCAAGTGGAAGGAGCCAGGAGCAAAGGACAACAAGGGACTACGAGTCGAGTATAGCAACAGGATGAACCATCAGCCGTAACGATTCCCATGCTTCAGTGCATCCTTCTCCTCCAGCTGATAAAATGATTATGTGTTATTTTTATGCTCACAACAGACAAGGACGAAGCAGGACATTATGAAGCTGTTCCTGCCAGCAATTGCCCATGATTGTTTACATATTAATCGCAACTTTTAATGGGCAGTAAAGGAATTTTTGTGCGGGCGCTTACATAATTATCCTTCAGAGAATAAACATTAATTGAATTGTTAGAAAAATGATATAATATTCAGCTAAATTGTTGTTTACTTTACAATCTCCCGGATTAATTAAACGTTCGTCAATTCAATCACATGCAATGAACATTTTCTCGAAACTTAAACTTGATGAGCAACGAAGGACCTGTTTAAGTAAATTAACAATTCCTGGCATGAAAACTTTTCAAGTTTTTCCCCCATTGAATTGGAATTTTTATTGTGAGGTGAAAGGCAAACAAACAAACAAACAAACAACGGACAGACAGACACGGACCAGAAACGGAAGCTGGCAAACAAGCGGAAGGCTCTTCTGGCACTCAACTAATGGCAACATAATGCGTTTATTGTGGGGGGCACAATGGGGATGGGAGGAAGGAGGAGAGGTAGTGGAGCACCAGCCGGGGAATCCCCCAAAGAAGTGATAACCCAGCGCAAATGTCAACGCAAAAGTCAATCAATGCATTGATGTTGAGCAGATGAGAAGGCGATCCAGGGGCGTGGGGATGGACGCCATCCCCAGGGGGTAGCTGCGCCATCCCTTGGAGGCGTGGCAGGAACAGAAATTTGGGAGTATACACTGGGATAAATTATGGTTTAAAGAAAGGAATATATAATAAATGCTTGTAAGTACAGGTAATAAAGTTTCCAATCACAAAATTTTTTTATTTGTGTCCTAGCTATTTTTTCTATATTTTTTTTGCAGTGTAACTGGTAAAGTACGCACTTTTCAATGGACCAAGCACAGACACAAGTCAGACGGCGCTCATTCAAAATCAATTCAATTGAAAAACATTTTCTCCTTCTGCTCTTTTGATTTTTTGCTTTTCTTTTCCATTTTTTGTTCCGAGGGTTGACTTTTCGTTCAGGGCTTTGTGTTTTTTGCTTCTTATTTTCGAGGGTAGCCTGCGATGACATAGCTGGTTGCTTTTTGTTAACTGAAAAATCACTTGGAAAGTTTACAGAGTTCAACGAAATTGTGTTCATTTTCGTTTTCGGGTGGAAATGAATGATTTCCGCGTTGCATTCAAAACGTTAATGAGACGTAATGTGATGGCCATGACAGGCATGATTCTCGGTTCTCATGTCTCCGCTGGCCACTCGTAGATCGGTGCTGTCTCATCAAGTTGGAGGATTAATTGCCATTGCCGCCCTCGCCAACAATCGTTGTCGTTTGTCAAAAACTTTGTTGCATACTTAGTGGCAGCCAGACATACCAGCTCCGAGATTGCCGCATCATCATGCAAATGCGTCAACAGTTTCCAGATACTTATAGCTCATTAAACATGGCCTGGCACCCTGGCACTCTGGCACTGGGCCTAAAATATCTGCTCAGTCACGGCACGCCCACATAATGGCTAATCCGCGGTGGTTCCAATGACTGACTGACAAATTTTCACAGCTCAACGCCTATTAAACTCTGTTTTCTGTTGGAAAAGTTCAGTTTTCAAAATGTAATTTAACTTAAATCTCATTAAAGCTTAATTTCCGAAGCAAACATATAATATTTTTTCACCCTCATCTTTGTACAGCAACTCCATTTGACTTCAAAGAAAGTTTTCGACCACGAAACTATCTGCAAAGAGTTCAATTAATTACCCACACCCCCTCGCAGAGTTGGATGGAATGTTTTGTCAGAATTTGGAAAATCTTTTTCGGACAGGCATCAAGACATTTGTCACACGCTCGCTTTCACCAGCTCCATCATCATCTTGATTTGGATGGCCATTCAGTCGGTCATTCATTCATCCCTTCGTTACCCTTATCCAGATCCTTATGCTGATGCTGGTCCTGCTCCTGGTTCTGGTTCTGGTTCTGGTAGTGGGATCCGCAAGCTTTTCAATATTAATTGCGGCGCTTCGGAGGGCAGACGAAGACGGATAAGATGGCAACGGGTCAGGTCTGGGGGTCAGGTCAAGTCGGACCAGCACAAAGGACTCGCTGTCCCGGCTGACCCGTGTCCTTTTCTTGGCGTTTGACTTTTGATGAATGGACAAGAATTCGGCATGACATGAATGAGCATTTTAAATAAATTAGTTGTATTCGAGACGCATTTTCTTTGGCCTGATTGAGTCCTTTGATTAGCTGGCTATAAATCAGAAGAAACACTTGGAGGAAAGCTTAAATCTTTTTAAAATAAGCTTCACATCAGAATCCTAGTAAAGATTTATACCATAGCTGTTATTAGTTAAGATGATAACCAGCATAATAAAAATTGTTATAAGTTAATTAAGCCAAATGAAAAGCTCTTAAGCAGCCGGCTTCGAGGTGAAGATGAGGTATAAAAATGCCAGAGATAAATTTGATATAACCAAAATATCCCGTCCGAGACGAGAGTAAGACAAATGTCTGGCAATTTGGCTAAATGGCAGACTTAGCCAAGTAAAACATGCACGAGAGCATAATCAAGACAATAATTATTATTGTCATGTGTGTATTTTGGGTCTGAGACTTCTGAAACTTCTGCCCAAAGTTTCGTTTATCTTTCGGTTTTCCCTCTGTCTGGTACACTCGTCCATTCCTCTCTATCACTCCAGCTCAGGCCCTCTCTTTCGTTTCCCACCAGACTGACAACGTGTGTTAATTATGGCCATCTGCTGAAGGAGACTTCAGTGGAGCCGAGTTGAGTTTCGTTTTGTTCTGGCCCGAAATCGCATTAGGAAAATTACCCGGAATGGCGCATACCTGGGCAGACATAAATAGTTCTGTTGTTTCGGCCATTGTCTGTCTGGGAGCCGCTTAAAGGCTTTCCAGCTTACTTCCAGAGCCTGATACTTGGGTTTAGGTTCTGGCCAATTAGGCGTAGGAATCGGCATTGTCTTGTTGCTGGAATCACTGGCAAAAAGACTTTAACTGAATTTTGAGCCCTTCGTCTGAAATATTGGTTTTCATTAGCAGGATAATTGGCTAAATGTTTATAATTGCTAAATTCATTGTATTACTTAGCCTTTTCCAACTGCAGGACCTGGAAAATCTTTAAGGCTGACTTGGCCTACTTTGCTCTCGGTTTGTGTACACATGTTTCCAATTCTTAAGCCGGCTGAAGGCAATGGCGAGAAGCCAGTTGAGGAGCTATAATTAAATTGATGTACGCCGGGTCACGCCTTCGGCGTAATTGACTTGTCTTGACCCCCGAATCCTGACCAAGCATCCACAAAACCAAAGCCCAGCACTCTGGCCCGCCTCCACTAATTGCTATTGACAGTTATGGTTTCGGCCATGGCCCGGATGATTAAAAATTTAATGAGTCTAAGTGAGTGTCTCCCCGCAAGTGGGCCAAGTGAAAGGGGCATATCCTGAGGCTAACCACAATCCATCAGCCAGAATCTCTATGCCGTCTCAGTTTTACGAAAAATCAAAGATTTTGGCTACAACGGAAAATTGGCCCGAAGCTATACTCTGGACCCTCGTCGAGGGTTTGTTTGATTTCCCATCTTTCGGCCAACTATAGACATTTGTTGTTCAACTTGTTGCCAAATACACAAATCTAATTTCGTTACAAACTTCTTGGAAGAGCCTTGGAAGCTGTACGTATTTTCCGTGAAACTTGCCAAATTATGAAATATCTGAAGGTGTTTGGTAAGTGCAGCCGCAGGCTATTCAAAATCTCGGGCCGACAGCTGCTCGAGAGCTCTTTGCAGCTTAATGAAAAGTGAAATGATATTTTTGGGTTGCAGGATGAGGCAGGACACTTCGTAAAAGCCATTGTCAGTATGAAATATTTCATACTTCGTGTGCGCAATGCTGCCTGAAATAAGATTGGTGATACTCTATAAAGGTGGATTTGTGTTTTGAAATGGAACTTGGAGAAGGAAAACTCCAATAAATTTAAGAAAATATTCCAGGTTTGATATGGCCTGTGAAGAGCACCCAAAGTCGTTATCCTTGAAGCAAATTTTGCTTGTTTCCTCCTTAAATCCATTGCTGATGTTTGTAATTCGGGCTTAGTGTAATGGAATTTTTAAGCGAATGTCACAGAAATGCACAAAGTACAATGAGAGAAGAAGCTGCTCAAATATGCAAAGACTTTTGCCCCCAAAAACACCCGCAGACACACACAGGACACCTTGCAGCTTATTACGTTCGCCCGCCCAAGGACTCCCCGCAGGACTGCTTGCAACCTGGGGAGTTTGAAGAAAAATGTAACTTATTTTCTTAGACAAGAGCGAATCTTGTGTTTATTTGCGCTTATATGCACATCATCTATCATCTATCATCAGGTTCGTGTATGTGGCGCAGGAAGGGGAAACACCCGACTTCCTTCCTTTGCTCACAGCTCACAGCTTTCGCAACATCAATTTTTCCGTTGCCATTATTATGATTGTTATTAACTTAAATAGAAAATACTTGACTGTTCCATAAATCTCACCCACTCGAGTGGCCCGCTGGGAGGGAGAATGGTCCAAAATGGGGGCCATGCTGCGTCAAGTAGATTTATGTGGCTGCTGTTATTTTGTCGTGCGGTGATGAGTCCTTTTTTGATTTATTTTTGCCAAGAAACTAACACAAACGAACCGGAGTTAACCCACCTAGGATAAAATGAAACATCTGTGCAGATAATATTTAAATCACATAAGAAATTGAGTAGAAAAATTTGCATTTTAAGACAAATAACAAACTATTTCCACACAATAAGTTTCCAACCGTTTTTGCCTTAACCGTCAACTTTTACCGCAGAATTCAATTAAAGCGTTTTGCGTTTCACCTCAGGAATTAGGCTAACTAATTGGCCGCAGTCTGGGGAAGAAACCAAATGAATGGAAAATGGCTTTCCAGGCAGACAAAGAATGTGTCTGAAGGCGCTGAAAACTTTTAATAAATCCGCAAATTACTTTATAAGCAACTCGTTTTCGGGTTGCTTATTTTGTTTGCTTGGCGGCGGGTCGGCTGACTTGGCCAAGTTGGTTGGATGACAATAAGCGCGATAAGAACTTGGCACAAACAAGTCCAAAGCCGTAAAGTAGCAGCAGCAGTTCGGGTGGGAAGGAGCTAAAATTAAGGCAGATGGCAGGCGGATGAAAGGAAAATGCGTCCAGCCAGGATAACCCACACACAACAGTGCCGCGTTGGCAATTTTTATTTAGCTTTTGTAAGTTAATTTGTGCACTATTGTCCTGCAGGACCCGCTAAATGAAACGTTTGCCTTTTGCACTTTACTCCTCGTGGCTTTTCTCTTTTATTTATTTTTTTCTTTTTAATGTAATTCAATTTCAATGAAATTTAATCGTCCGTACATGGCAGTGACCAGCGTCCCTGCTCCTTCCCCAGCATCTGCCCCTGATCCAGCCCCTGCGTCCTTTTAACATTATTTGCGTCATTTTGTGGTGGTTAATTTCAGTGCAACGCTTTTACTATTCAATTATGTTGCCGCTTGTCGCCTCGTTCACGGCATTTTTTATGCACTCTTGTTTATGATGAGAGCAGTTCCCTTCGAACTTCCTGCTCTATTGTCCTGCTAATGCCGGCCTCGTCCTGTTTGTCATCCTGTGTGTCCTGTCCTCCGTTGCTGTTGTTCTTTCCTTCTTTTTTCATTGTTATGAAAAATTAAATGGGCATAAATCATGCTAATGGCGCATTCAAAATTTATTATGCTTTAAAGCCCCGGCCGACGATACAAAATCCACCAATCCACCATCAACTTATTTATGTATTTGCAATTATATGAGCATGAGGGTGGAATCAGATCTACTATTGAATGGCTTTTTTAGTTTCTCCACTACGAGTTAGTACGGTTGATCTCATCTCGATTTCAATTAGATGATTGTTGGGATGTGAGGATATTTTAATGGGTTTACCCCCGACAAGCTAGAAAAGCTGATGATGTCAGCGATGTATTTTTGGATAGGGGAGTATTGTTTTCAATTGAAACCTCAACTAAAGTGCCATTGAAATCGATCAGTTATATTTTTCAAATTAAGTTATAAAAAGTTGCTGCCAAATTTTGTTGCTCTGTTAATTTTTTATTGAATATTTATGAAATTTTTTGACTACATAAATTTTAAGAAATTAAGCATAACTTTGTTAGGAGTTGGCGGATCGGTAAATGTTATACCTTCCCGATCTTAGGTCTTCGAGTACTATCATTCTCAAACAAAATCTGGCCAACTAAAATTTGACCCCATTTTCGAAAATTTTGAAAGGGGTTACATCATGATTCTTTTGCGAAAACCAACCAAAATTTTTTTGTTCTACTTTTCCAATCTTTTGATGCAGATTGAGAGCAAATGAATTTCTGTTTCATAAATGGTATTCCATTTCCAAATTCGATAAAAAATGTATGAAATATTTGCAAAAGAGTGTCTGAAAACCATCAATTTGGGACAATGCCGATTTTGGCAAATTTGGAAAGGGGTAACATTTTTTGCAAAAATCGATGAAAAATCGATTGTTCTACGCTTCGAATCTTTTGATGCAGATTGAAAGGGAATGAAGCCCTGATTTGTAAATGGTATTCCTTTTCCAAATCCGATGAAAAATGTATGAAATATTTGCAAAAGAGTGTCTGAAAACCATCAATTTGGGACAATGCCGATTTTCGCAAATTTGGAAAGGGGTAACATCATGATTTTTTGCAAAAATCGATGAAAAATCGATTGTTCTACGCTTCGAATCTTTTGATGTAGATTGAAAGGGAATGAAGACCTGATTTGTAAATGGTATTCCTTTTCCATATCCGATGAAAAATGTATGAAATATTTTCAAAAGAGTGTATCAAAAACATCAATTTGGGACAATGCCGATTTTCGATAATTTGGAAAGGGGTAACATCATGATTTTTTGCAAAAATCGATGAAAAATCGATTGTTCTACGCTTCGAATCTTTTGATGTAGATTGAAAGGGAATAAAGCCCTGATTTGTAGATGGTATTCCTTTTCCAAATCCGATGAAAAATATATGAAATATTTGTAAAAGAGTGTCTCAAAACCATCAATTTGGGACAATGCCGATTTTGGCAAATTTGGAAAGGGGTAACATCATGATTTTTTGCCAAAATCGATGAAAAATCGATTGTTTTACGCTTCGAATCTTTTGATGCAGATTGAAAGGGAAAGAAGCCCTGATTTGTAAATGGTATTCCTTTTCAAAATTCGATGAAAAATGTATGAAATATTTGCAAAAGAGTGTCTGAAAACCATCAATTTGGGACAATGCCGATTTTCGCAAATTTGGAATGATTTTTTGCAAAAATTGATAAAAAATCGATTGTTCTACGTTTCGAATCTTTTGATGGAGATTGAAAGGGAAAGAAGCCCTGATTTGTAAATGGTATTCCTTTTCCATATCCGATGAAAAATGTATGAAATATTTTCAAAAGAGTGTATCAAAAACATCAATTTGGGACAATGCCGATTTTCGATAATTTGGAAAGGGGTAACATCTTGTTTTTTTTCAAAAATCGATGAAAAATCGATTATTCTACACTTCGAATCTTTTGATGCAGATTGAAAGGGAAAGAAGCCCTGATTTGTAAATGATATTCCTTTTCCATATCCGATGAAAAATGTATGAAATATTTTCAAAAGAGTATCTGAAAACCATCAATTTTGGACAATGCCGATTTTGGCAAATTTGGAAAGGGGTAACATCATGATTTTTTGCAAAAATTGATAAATGGTATTCCTTTTCCAAATCCGATGAAAAATGTATGAAATATTTTCAAAAGAGTGTATCAAAAACATCAATTTGGGACAATGCCGATTTTCGATAATTTTGAAGGAGTCAATGTTGATTCGAGTCAAAAAATTGTTGATACATTTTCACGTTTTTTGGATGTAGATCGAAGAGGATTGATGCCCTGATTAATAAATGGTATTTTGTTTCTAAATCGATTGCGAACTTACCAAGATAGATCCAGTTTACCTATTTTGCCGTCTAATTGAAATGGCCAAGACAAAAGCTGATAAAAGCGTCAGACCTTGCTTTTCTTGTTTTCGTATTTACTCTGAATTTAAACGGCTCGAGCAACCTGAACAATAAGTTTACCAAAGAATATCTATGCAGATATTTAGCCACTTTTCTGCCATAACTAACTCGGCAATCTAAAATTTCATTCGGCACGCAGCTGGTAACAATGTGGCTCGCTTAATCCGCAACATAAAACGTGGTGGCATGAGGCAGGGAACAGGGGACTTTGGGGCCAAGGGCCGTCCCACCCACATAATGCAAATTGCTCTTATAATTTGCACAGCAGCAGCGTCATTCATCAGCCTTAGTTGGTGTGAGGAAAATTTGGATGGAGTTGCGGAAAAGTCGTGGTGAGCGGGTAGAAGTTAGACAAATTTCCCAGGGATTATCTGGAAGGATGCGCTACTGACGCTCATGCAGCATTCTCTTGCAGCTCAACGCTTTGGCGCTTCATTCCATTTATTATAACAAGTTTTGTATTCCTTTTTTCCCATTTTTTTGACTAAGTTGTGGGGGTTATTTTCATTGCCAAAAATATATTTCAAGTGGGTTCAACTGCAGAGCGCATTTTATTTGGTTTTAGGATTTTCCACCAGGAAAATGCACGAGTTTGTTGCAAACTGTTTCACACACACTCCCTCAAAACACTCACACATATACATTGGCAGTGCAGATACAGTTAACATTCGGCCATTGCAGCTTGCAGTTCGCAGATACAGTTACTAGCTTGACTCGACCCCCCGCAGAGAACTTTTCATTTGGTTTTTAGCCCAGTGAGTAAAGCCATCGGGGAAAGTTTATTGTTTCAATGGGGTATAAACTTGTATATTTGACAAAAAAAAATTGATTATAAGTTGTTTTTTATAAAACCAAAGAAATATGGCGCTTATTTTATTTCAATATTTAAGATTATTTAAAAATATTTAAAATTACTTTAATAGCCCCTTTTCCAGGTAATTTTTCATGTCGTTCTTAGTTCTCAGTAACCACAATCATTCTCAGTCGATTTTTCTTTGAATTTTGGGATTTTCCTTTTGTTTTTCCGGCTGTCTCCCTTGGCTATTTCCCATTTTTCCCCACAACCCCGGTCTAGCTTTCATTGGTCCCACCTAGTGTGTGTTGTTTACATGTTCATTCGCGGGATTTTTCACTTGAAATTGGAAAGTCGACGTCGGCACAAAGAGTTAAGTCCTTACATGTATGGAAAAGGAATCTGGCGGGGGGAATCGCCTATTGTCCTGGCCCACACATTGTTGCATTAAATGAAGGATTTTCCATTTTTTTGGCTTCCATCCCCTCTGTATCTTTGCGGTTGTCTTTGCATTAAGCTTGTTATGGCTTTAATTTAGAGGCATCCTTGGCGAAAATCGCATCAACGCAGCTGGATATCGTTAAATAATTCATGTCAGGCCGCACCGAAAGCGAAAATCGGAAAACGGGGCAGGAAAATGGCCAGGAACGAACCGAAGCAATGAAAGCCAAATTAAGCAGTGGAAAACGTTTAGCCAGTCTTTGGTTTGGGGTGGGAAAAAAAGAATAAGTTGGAAGGATAACCAGGAGCCAGGCAGACGGGGGATTCCCAGCTGGGCGCCTCAGGAGCGCCTGATTTACGTTGCAATAATTTTCATCTCATTTTCATTACGGTCTCTGGCTTATCCGGGCTGCTTCTTTTTCGGGAGGATTTTCTTCCTCTTTTGGTCTTTGCATAAGGCCAAAAGGTGAGAAGCTCGTTGGCCTGCAGGTCGCTTTATGCCAGGGTAGCCACTTGAGCCGGGCTATTTATCATTCCCCAAGAGCTTATACATAAGTTTCGGCTTGTCCATAGGCTTCTGCATTCGGAGCTCCTTGGTTGCCAGGGATAGCCTTTCCTTCCCTGTCCCACAACAGCTGGGAAGTTTCCATGAGGCAAATGTATTTTTTTTTTTGTTTAGCTTTGCAAGGGCCATCAAAAGTTGTGAACAAGTTGCACGTTTTGAAACAAAAACAGCAGTGGCAGGAATAAAAAGGATCAACAAGGCACTCAGCGCCAGAAACACTAATGGGGGGAGTGTGACACTGCAATGTGGTGACAGATTTTCATCAATTATTGAACAGGTTCAGGATAACAGGTTGTTTTGAAACAAAAACTTGCCTAGAGAGCAAGTGAATAAAATTGTAAATATTTTAATAGTTAAATACTAAATATTTGCATGTGTATCGATTAAACTTATAGAACTATATTCAATATATTATTATGGCTTTGACAGACAACTAAACTATATATTAAAAATCCCTCTTTAAACTCTTCTTTTCTTTCCCTCTTCACAGAGACCTCTCCAGAATGCTTAACTTTTTGATTTGCGTGAAATTTGTTTGTGCCTTTTACAAAGTCCTTACATTCGCTTCATTAAGTCCTGAGCCCTTTCCAAATGCTTGAAAGAACAACAACAAGAACGAAACCATTTATCCCCAGAAAAGGATTTGCAAATTCATGGGGCAAAGAGAAATCCGGTTGCAGGCAACTCAATTAGTTGCACGCACCCATTAGATATTCCAGGCACAAAACAAAAGAGTGAGACGATTGCAAAACCATCAAATAGCCGAAGGCCACATTCGAATCCGGAGGAGCCCTAAAAGAAAGGTAGCCGGGGGACCCAGAAGGGAGGGAGATTATTTTTTGGCCACCCAGGAGGTCAAACCACAAACAAAGATGTCACGCAGTGCGTCGCCCAAAGGGATTTGGCCATTGGTACGCCCAAAAATATTATATATGACATTTTGCCATGAATACTAATGCTAGCTGGAGGGGCGGAGGAAGTTTCTTTGGATATAGAAGCTTACTGGAGTCTGAGGGACTTAAAAGTCCTTTCCAAGGACTGTTTTGCATACGCCCAAAATAAAATATTTATTGAAAAGTGGAAAGAGGAATCAAATATACTCGAGACATAATCCTTTAGGAAATATTACGAATTGGTATTTATGATTTTTATTAAGTAAATGCATTTGGACAATTGTATAATGGAGCTTTTAATTTTTAGGCCAACTCTTATCACGTTCGATTTAATAAAGTCTCAGCTTATTCTCTGCGAGACTGTCGTTTCCTAGAAAATAATCAAATCAATTGCCAGACAGGAAAGGCGCAGTCAGTTGGTCCAGCCATCTGCGACTAATGCGTCGCCATCAGATATGCAAACAATAATGGCTGGCAAGACGAATCTCTTGCAGTCACAACGTTTATTAAGCGGACAATGTAAAAGTGGGGAATGCTATTTTGGGAAAATCGGAGCTCAATTGTGCTCATTGGAGTGGGCTGTTTTCCTGCAGGCACCGCGAAGGACATCAGGCAAAGGACGTCCCGAAAGACTCATCACAGCCCCCGGCTGGATGTTGCTCAACAAATTGTAGAGTCGCTGGTGTTGATAGTTGGTCGGCGGAGCCCCATTGTAGATCCTATCGTCCACGTAGACAATATCGATGCCCTCGTCCATGATCCGGGCATGGTAGTGATGGTTGTGCGGAAAGAAGTTCAGCTCACTGCCCAGCTCCTTGGTGATCAGGGTGTTTGTTTCCTTGGCGGGCTGCTTCACCAAAAAGACCACAATTTCCGAGTCGCTGTAGAGACTTTGACCAGCCGGCAAGGCTGTCAACTCCACCACAGCCTTTTCACAGCAAATGAACTCGGGTTCATAAGGTTGTAGGGCATGAAAGGTCAGAAGAGTGGGATCCGGCTACGATTAACTTGAAGATTAATATTATGAATTATGTTGGTCAAAGTCAGACTCACATTAAAACGTTTTCGATAATTGTGAAGAAGTTCCTCGGTGCTGTAAATAGTTCCATGCCATTTTGGTGGCAGATAGATCTCAAAGTCCGCCGATGTCAAAAGCTTAGTGCCATGCTATCGCATTTTGACCATTAGATTTTTTATTTTCTTACAAGTCCTTTAAAAACTCACCAGATCGTATGAGTATTCGTGGAGATTGTCAGGTGTCACCTCTTTGGGGGTTCCAAAAGCATCCAGAAACATGGTTCTTAACCGTCTAACACTTTTTTTGCCTCAAACTCGAATACAATTTTGCACATTTATTGCTTTCTAAGCGTGTGGCCGTTTCTCCAATGCTGAGTAGACACAGGTGATTTTTGTGTTACCCAACACTTTCCTCGATTCTGGAATCTTCTGAAGTACAATTTTGAAATAAATTAATTCCTAATTTGCTGTTTGATTAAATAAGTAAAGCTGTCTTGCAAACATTTAAAAGATAAATATTTGTAAAACTGCTGACACATTAGGTGGAACACGGATAGCAGAAACAAATTCTTTGGCATTTTGACATCTGTAAGCTTTCGATAACGATTAAATTAAAAAATTATCGCTCTGTTCTGATTTTTGGCATCATTTATAAATCGAAATCAACAAATAATTATTCTTCTGGTTCCTACTTGCATTTCACAAGATACTTCCTGGGGCTAGAGAGTTGCATTTAAATCCACAAAAGGATTCGGGGAAGATGTGGCAGTCGTTTCCAGAGATTCCAAGGCGATTATCTCGGTTTGCCGGGCGCCATAAATTTGTCCACGCCCATAACTGGGCTGACAACTTAAGTGCGGTCATGTTTTTGGGGTCCTGGCTCCCCTCCATTAGGAAAACAATTACAGACGACACTGACAGGCTCGCAATGCCGGCCGAAACCAAGACCCCGGACACATCCTTGTGGCAGAAGTAGCAGGAAGAGATAGCATTCGGCGTCTGGCCGGGATATGGCCATAAATTATGAGTTTGTCGTCACATGCCGACGGTCTTAGCCGGTGGTCATGTCTATTAAGTAGCCTTTAGAGTCTCCCATTGTGGCCCTATCCAAGTTTTTGACACTGCCGGGGGCTTATTTTGCAAACCCTTTTCGTATGTAGATTTCTCCCAACTGCATTTCTGGGATAACATTTGGCTATCGTTTTGTTGGCGAATTTGTTTATTTCCCCAAGGTGCGTTCGTGGCTTAAACCCCTTCCCCAGGGGTTAGTTCCCAGGACATAAATTATAACCCCGCAAATTCCTTTGGTTTCAACTCCGTTTTCGAGCTCACGATCCAGCGAGAGCGTCACATGTGTGTCTAAGTGATTTTCAATAAGTTCTCAGAGTTCTGGGGCTCGGTCAAAGTTTTTGGGGCACGATTTTTCACAGCTCCAGATGTCTATATATATACATATAGGAAGTAACATAATTTATGGCGCCTTCACGGGTAAGGACATGTGGGTGCTTGTGAGTGTGGAAAGTGGGTGGGAGGGACGGATTTTCGCAGGCGTCGATAATGACGAGCGATTTCTCATAGCCAAAAGTGGGCTTGGGTCGGGGGTGGATAGACGAGCTCATTTCGCCAAAGCACCAGCCATTTGCAGCAGCTGCGACCGACCTTTGACATCCCCCAGGCCCAAGTCTGCCACGTCTGCCCCCACTGCCACGGGGCCAACTAGGATTACATGGCACGTAAAAACAAACTTGATTCTCGGCCATCAAAAAACGCCATCCGTCTTCCAGCAAACGTTCTCGTCCTAGTTCGATATTCGAACCAAAGCAACTGCAAAGCTGCCAAGTACGCGACGTGATTCAATATTTTTGCGAAATTATTTTTTAATCATAGTTCGACAGAAGTCGGCCGTGGAAAAGACAGTGGCCCTGGGACTAGCAAATAAAATATGAATCGAAGTCTGCCTCCTTTAATTTCCGAATTGTTTTCAGAACCTGAAACTATTGCAATTATTGGATTCCTTGTGTTATATTAAAGTATTTTGTTTTAATATTTTGAATATCCTTCTTTTCAATTTTCATTTACCACAACAAGTGTCAACCCCTCAAACAAAAGATGACAGCTAACATGTGTACAAATCGGAAAAATCCCCACATAAACCATAAAAGCAACAAAGTAAAAAAGTGCAAAAATGGCAAAGAAAACTTTCGCAATTTGAAAGATTTTCAGCTGGCCGAGGCGAGTCACTACACTCTCACAGCCATTAACGCAATCGAATGATGGCGTTCTTGGCGCGAACTCGGGTTCGGATTCCGATTCGCTTTTCTCTTTATGGTAAATGCCCGCAAAATGTTTGCAATGCCCAAATGGTGAAATGGCAACCAAATCAGCGGATCCTAGATCCCATGCCATTCGAGGCATTGCAATTGTGACAATGCTGACAATCTGCAGGCGACAGCCAGGACCAAAAGGAGCTCCGAACGGAAGTCAGAGTGAAAAGGGAAGCCACTGGAGATGAGGGGAAACAGACGGCAATGGCAGTTCCGTCTACATCTCTAACATCTCTTTGATACATTAAAAAAAATAATAATAGCATTAAAAGGATATGTGGTTTCCTTATTTAGAGATAAAAGTTTCTATATCTATCTTGTGTTTTATCTGAACAATCTTTTTTGTATTTCAGAATGGTTTGAACTTCTTAAATTCGTTCTGTGCATTTCCTTTTCGGATTCGTCCAAGTCTGGCGACGTCAAGAAAACGGCGACACTTACAATCAGTATGAAATTTACGCGATTTTCATTGCGGCAAATGGTTCGCTTTTTTCGGTATTAACATTTCTCGCCAACCATTGGGGGCCATTGGGAAATGGAGTGGGCTGAGTGGGAGTGTATGGTGTGGGTGGCAGGATGCCACGGGAGGAGAGATGCGTAGACCAGCTGAATTTGTGCCAATATAATTTCTTTCTTTTCTTCGAAGGGCATCGTAGGATTAATAGAAATTTAGAAAAAGATCCCGAAACTGTGAACTCTTCTGATTATTTATAAGACTTTGTTTTATATATTTTATATTAAATGCCTAGCATCTAAAAAAAGATTTACCTATCCAGTTCCTTTTAAAGATTTATTTAGCTTATCATGTTTTTAAGATCATTGCCTTTGAATCCCCTATGACCATTAGTCTGAGCGATATCCCTAAAGAGTGTAAAGCCAGTTCGTTGTTTCCCCAAAGCAATATGACTTTGCTCGCAGCTTGGGGCCTTGGCTCTATCCCATAACCAGGATAACAACAAACAGGCAAACAGCTCGCGGCTGCCACGAGCCAAAAGTGGCATCAGCTGCGGCAGTTGGCGCGGATATATCTCGCCATTCCCCCCTGGATCCCTGGATCCCTGGATCCATGAACCCCACTCGTACCCGCCAGGACATTTATCCCGTGCTGACTGACTCTAGCCGAGGATAATGCAATAAGCGTTGCCAACAAGCACCCAACGTCTTCGTCCTTTAACTTTGAGCCTCACAGCGAACTGCGTTTCGTGGGTGGCTGGGAAGCTCGACAGGAAGAGGATATCCAGGAATATCCAGGGGGTTGCACATGTGTGCCAGACAGGTTATGCGCTATAAAAAATTTAAGAAATTGCTACCAGGGCTAGCGCCAAAAACGACAATACTTACGAGCATTTCACAAATCAAAATACTTTCAAGGGTTTCCCTCTCTCAATATCCTTTGTTGTCTGCCACGAGTTGTTATTGTTATTGTTCTTAATGTTGGCTTTCTTCCTTGCTAGTCCTTTCCGCGTTTGCTGCTTTTATTTCTTTTTAGTTGGAAGCAGCTGATGCTCAAAGGAGCTATCCGAAAAACAATGTGTTAAATAAATAAATTTCGCCATGATTGCAACATCAAAATAAGGTGGAAAAACTTGCAATATTGCAATACTTTTTCATGGTGTGATAGGTGAAGTTTGCCGATTTTTAAGATGTCATAAAAATAATCAAGGGAAACAATGGTTATTAAGGGCAATGATGCGGATAAGAAAACTTGTATCTTGCAATTCGAATTAAGAGTTGTTCTAGTTAATTTTCTTTATTTCGCTCGAAGCCCAGACTGGGTCATATCTCAGGTTTAATAGCTCGACTATACAAGGACCTTGCAGAGTTTATGTGGCAGTTTGCGTGTGCAGGAGAACACGAGCAGTTGGTAATATCCTTGGAGAGTGGCATGCAAAAGGACAAGCAACAAAAGCGAGCACAAATTGCGTCATGTTTTGCAATTCCCACGCATTCTGTGAAGCTCCCACTACACTCCTTTGCTGCCCCAAAGCCAACCATCCACTCATCCACCCATCCACTCGTCCAAGCCATCTTCCCTTGGTTCCCACGCAGTCGCTTGGGTTAAAGGTCGCCGGAGTGTGTCTCCACCCACTTGATGTCGCTGCTCCAGCTGTCCTCGCTTGGATGTTATTTAGCCGACAGTTAGTGTTATCCCCTTGGGTGGATCGGACTCCTTTTTTATGTCAACTGTTGATTGCAGCCGTCGCTGAACCAAAACCCAAACAAACCTGAACCCGCACCCTAACAACTGCAACAATAATCGGAAATAATTCAATTTTGGTTGCAGGCTTTAAAGGTAGCCACTTAATTAAATAGTCCCACGCATGCTCATGAATATATGCTAGCATATCCTGTGGCTAGGACACTGATTTTTATGCATTGGGCCAAATTTCAGTTTAAATCAAATTACATTCAACAAAATGCGCATAAAGCGAATGAATAACCGCAAAATATTCGAGCACTTAAAATGGCCAAGTGATTGAATTGTGTGGAACATTTTCAAGGATGCGATCGTGACACGATATGCATTTTGGTTTTTGATAAACTGTAGTTGTAATTTATTTTAAGGATAAAGATGGAATATACTTTTCTGAATAGTAAAACAATAATAATAACACGAAGTCATCTCCAATTGTCACTTTATTCTTCCGGCAAAATGAAGAACAGTGACAGTTGCCAATGGGGACTAACCGCAGTATATATTAAATAACCAAACCTCCTGTGTAAATCAAATTTATAATTTAATGATGTTATTAAATTTAAAATTTAAAAGCCTAGTTCCATGGAAAACCTCCTGCCCAAGTTTTACAATATACGCCACTGTTTTTGGCCAGAAACGAATTTGATGAAAACTGCACTTATGTCCTGTAATAACCAAGCGGCTAAGGATAAAGGCCTTTGGCCAGCTGGAGGCTTTCGGTTGCCTTTGATCAAATTATCCCTGCAACACCACCACCCCCCGGTTGTTGCACCTGTTTTTAAGCTCAGATGTCCGGCATATGTGTACATATTTTAAATTTAATTACTACACGCTGCATGCAACAAACAGTGGCAACGGCAGTGCCAGCAAATCCAAGCGGAGGCCATCCATCCATCCAAATGGGGCAGACGCAATCCTTTCATGGGGAAATACGCTATAAATTCTCATTCCCAAATAGTTGACTGGCCATTCAAAATCTGCGCTATCCGCAAATATATAAAACCTTAACGGGGGCAGTTTTTATATTTAATGAAGTTATAAACTTTATTAATAGTTATTATTTTTTAGAAAGCAAAAGTGGATTTAAATATTAAGCCTAGAAAATGTGCTGTCTGCTCTGAATACCTGATACATCTGATAAACCTTTGTATCCACCCTCTCTGGAACATATATCACCTGAATATATATACCTGTCTCTCATCCGTGTCCTTTCATTCAGACAGACTCTTTAGCGATGGTCCTGCGGGCATTTTTGCACATTTAACTCAATTTGTGGTTTACATTTAATTAATTTAATATTATATGCTGGAATGCGTTTTCCCATCTTCTGGGTAGTAAAGGGTAAAACCACAAAAATCTCGTCGTTTGTCAACAATTTTTCTGTCCAGGTTATTCCTGGGATTCCGATTAAGAGCCAAAGAAAACCCAAATATTCCGTATTGTTTGACCATTTAAAATGGCTGAGACGGAAAAGCGCTGCACAGATGGCGGTAGTGTACATGCAAGGCATCCATAGATGGCGGTGCAAACGAAATCCACATGATGCCAAAAGCTCTTCATTGATAAAAACATTTAGTAGTGAGTGGAATACGTTTATTTCTATAATAAATAAATATTTTTAATGCAAGATATATATAAAAATATCTTAAATATTTTCTAATAATAATATAGTTAAATTGTGTCTTTATTTCGTGTTTATGTTGGCACAAAACATAAAGATAGAAACTTATTTTTATGCAAAGTTGCAAATGCAATCAAAAGTATCTTTCGGGTTTCGAGGTCAAGACAAGAAACACATTAAGGTGGGATTAGACTAATTTTTATGTTCATAAACCTTGAATCAGCTAGCTTGCTAAGTTTTTAAGCAATATTTAGTATAAAAAAGATTACAAATACAAAAATCAGTTACAAAAATTACATCTTTAGGTATGTAGGGTTAAGTGGGCCATTAAATTAAAGTAAAAATAAACTGATTTAAGCACTTAACCTTAATAAATGTCAAAAAATTATTCCATAGATTAAAATTCATTTTTTCTATCTTAGGACATTGAACTAAATCCGCAAATGATCTCTATAAATGCAATATAAATAGCGGAAGCCCTTTTAGATTTATCGCGAATTGTCGCGATGTGCATTATTAAATTATGTAAATAATACAATTATAATTTCGCTATCCATATCGAGTTTCCATTTATTTGTGACTAGTGAGTGTAACGAGACCTATGGCAGACTCATTGGGGTCTTGTTGGGGACTCCAACCCTCCCCTCCTTTCATTAAACTTTCATCCAGATCGTTTGGGTTTCACTTTTGTTTACATTGGCAACCGGCGTCGGCGCAGAGCAAAAGCTTCAGATTAAAAACAAAGCTCTGCCCAAACGCTTATAAAAGATACAATGCAGCTGCAGTAGAACCCCAGAACTCGAAGTAGAACATACTAAGTACTCTGACTAAGAGCATCCATCAGTCAAGCATCACCATGAATCATCGGTCGAGGTTCAAGTAAGAGAATCATTTTCTACCTTATACCAAGTTTTTGCAAACTACTTCATATTTTTTATAGTTCGCACCTGTGGCTGCCAATTTTGTTGGCTTTTAATGGAGCTTGGCTGGGTAATGCCCAGGTTCCATTTCCCGGCAAGTGTCCGGATGTGAAAGTAATGGACACCTTCGATGTAGAAGCGGTAAGTAATCTTATCAATTAAAATTTAAATTATTTTCAATAGTCTGATGTTAGTAAGAATTCAATTAATAAACTTTGTAAACAAAGATAAGGCATTACATGATAAGATATTAAATATTTCCCACTTGTTTACCAAAACAAACTCGTAACATATTTAATTTATTGATTTATATAATATTAAAGTTAGTTTATCTCTTGAATTGCAGTACATGGGCATCTGGTATGAATACTCGAAGTATCCCTTTGCCTTTGAGATCGGCAAGAAGTGCATTTATGCAAATTATGGAATCATCGACAATAGTACAGTTTCCGTGGTTAATGCAGCCATAAATCGATTGTACGTATTTAGTCGAATAAATGGGAATTATTTAAGAAACATTAATTATTTCCAACAGCACTGGAAGCTCCTCAAATGTGACTGGAACGGCCAAGGTTATTGCCCCTGCCCAACTGGCAGTTGCATTCTCACCGAATCGTAGGTTCTCGATCAACTTATATGCCTAATCATGCTTATTTGATTTTTTGCCACCCGTTTTAGAGCAATCGACAAGGGCAAACTATTTGGTCTTGGGCACCGACTATGAATCATATTCGGTCGTCTACAGCTGCACTAATGTCACAACCTTGGCCAACTTTAGTAAGAAAATGAGGAAGCCGTCTGAGAGCATTTAAAATGCGCTCCGCGTAATGGCTTGTCACCCATTTAAGACATAATTTATGCAAGTCTCGGCAATAATGTTGACTTTTCCATTTCAGAACTCGTTTGGATCTTAACTCGTCAACGCCAGCCCTCCGCCGAGACCATAACCGCCGCCAAAAAGATCCTCGATGACAATTCGATATCGCAGGCCTTCCTCATTGATACGATTCAGAGCAAGTGCCCACAGTTAGATGGAAACAGCACTGTACTCATCGGAGACGATGATCTGGACGTGGATGACTTCGTAACCACTGTGGTTCCCAACGCCATCGAGAAGGCATGAGAGTGGCTGCGACGCTTCTACGAGCGTCTTTTCGATATTTTTATGAACTTTTTTAGTTACTGAAACTATTGTTAACAAAATGTAGATACAAATGGTTGTTAATAATATTTGAATAGTTGTTAACGAATGAATAAAAACGAACAGCTGCGACTAATATATATCCTCAAGCAGGTATTGCAAAATACTTTAGATACACTTTCATTTCTTTGCACATATTTTAATTTTTAAAAATCAAATTTTCAAGGGAAAAGGCATATATAATCGATTTTCTTAAGCTGCATTGATATATTTAAGTGAGAATTTAAGTGAGTTGTTTCAATATTAATCTTTGCAGAATGATTAAATGGAGAATATTGACGTAAGGAATTTGAATCAATAAATAATATATTTAATATTTTGACCCTTTTGTAATAGAATTTTCTTATGGATCAAATATTCCGCTGCTTTCAAGGCAGCACATGGACCTTGCCCTAATATCACGGCAATGGGGGACTTCGACATGAATCGTTTTAAGGGGATTTGGTACACCTACTCCATATATACCCCAGTTAGTAGAAAAGTGGCCAAATGCCAGTCAACTGAGTATATACTCTATGATGAGCATTTCTACAAAGTCAAGGCACGTGAGCTGAGCACCCAGTAAGTTTAATACAATTTATACATTTTTGAAGAAAAGCTAAGATATAAAGTCCTTCAGAACGGATACAGTAAAGGTGAGGGAAGCACGTATTACCAAAATAGTTAAATCAGAGGGAAGGTATATTCAAGAAACCCACAACAAAGGTAAGGGGATGTAAAATATACACATTATTTTATTTTTGAAATTATATCAAAACCCTTGTTTTCAAGCTTTACCTGACGGAGTGCAGATTTATATCTTGGACACCGACTATGACAACTTTGCTATTCGCTTCATGTGCTTTGATGCCAGTAATATTTTCAGTTTCCGTAAGTATTTTTATTATAATGTTTTATTTAGAATTGTTATATGAAAGTTTGATTTCAGATTGGGCTGTAATTCAGACGCGAAAACGGATACCTTCCACAAATATTATTTATGTGGCCCAGGAATACGCCAGAAAATCAGGAATCACCATGTCCGATATGAGCAAAGTTCCTCAAGAGGCCTGTCCTTCAGATAGTTAGATTGGATAAACAAAACATAAAATGAATCGAAGCCCGGATGGATTTCGTTCAATTAGCAATATCCATAGGGTACACCTTTTCGTTTATAATGAATACTAGACGTGAAATCTTTAATTTTATGGAACAATTCAAGTAGCTGGAGACTTTTAAGATCAATCTCGGAACATGTGACACCCCTGAGTATAGTATTTCAAATATCACGTAGTCGTATTATGTTAGTTTCGCTTAAAATATCCATTATTTGCTCAACCTTGGGTTTGCCTTTTGCTGGCAAAACAAATGTTGGCCAACGGGAGCTGGCATAAATCACAAAACCGCACTTGGAACGGATGCGCATAGATAAACTTCACCCACTCAACCACCCGGCCACTAGACCACCTAACCACCTAACCACCCAACCACCCAAACACCCAACTACCCGAGAACCCGGCTTCTTTTCATTTCATTCCCTGGGAAGAAATAAAGGAAAAAGGACAATTGTAAAATTAAACAGCGAAAAGGCAGCACGGAGTATCCTTCCAAACAGCAAACTCGGAGCGTCCATTGGGGAAATTTTATGGTACAACGATTTTTAGAAGCTGTACAAATATATATATGTCTATATTTTATTTGCCGACTTTTCTATTTTTGTTTTCCACCCGCGGCTAGTCGAGTCGGGTGTGCAACGTTTTGTTGCAAGGGTCGGAAGGACCTCTTTTCTCTGTTCTCCCGAAAATCTAGCTAGAGACCCCGACGTCCACGACGACTACTCGCTATGCATACAAAATTTGTTTTGTAAACAAAGTAATGCCATTACAAACAAATTGGACTTTGTGCCCATGTTTTATTTCCACCCACCCACGCCACACGACCCTTGCCACATTGTTGCACTGGGGACCCTTTGGGAAATAGCTCAAGAGAGCGTCGTGATGATTGAAGGAATATGTGACTGACATTTGAGCCTCCTATGCACATAGAGGGATACCATTTATTGAGTGCCAAAGGATGAGATGCTTTGCAGTTTTTGTGGCCTGCCCGCCAGCTATTGGATTACCCTCTTTCAGATTATATCGTCTACTTTTTATTCAATTTGGATGTCCTTATAGAGGTCATGCTGTATGGGGAATTCTTTAAAAGTTTGTTTATCAATTTCGGGTAATCTTGTTATAACGAATCTACCTCAAAGATGGAACTTTAACGACTGTGTAAAATAGCACTTGAAAAGGGAATTAATGCTGGCTTCAGAAATTAACTTTCCCCATTCAAACACAACCAACTCATTCAATTGCATTTCGTGTGGTAGTGATTGAATGGAAAAAGCTAAATCAGCCAAAGCAATTTGGTGTCAACGCTAGCAAGGTAATGGCGATAAAAGTCGCCCAATTTCACGACCATCCCACCCAGGACCCGGCATTGGAGTTCCCGCACTCCTGGCAGTCAATAAAATGCCTTTTAATTAATCGGACGAACAGTGTCGGACGCTGGGCGTCAGCTGTTGTGGCAAACGAATGGGAAACAGGACTCGAGAACAGGACATTCGAATGCAGCGACGAATTGTGTGCATAAATTATGTATCCAACCATTTGGGATCTCCCAGCATTTATGGTTTCTCTTTAGTCTGTTTTTTTTGGTTGTGATGTACCCACTCCGTTGGCCAGGAACAATATGTTGTAAACGTTTAATTTGAACGCGCCTCTAATCGCTGTCCTGGCAACGTAGTCCTGTTCCCTGTCTCCACCTGCCCTAAAATCTGGCTGCTGTAATTGCGTTCATTGAATTGTTAACCGGTCTGGTTGCCAGAATTTTAGTACCATCCCCGGAAAACCGCAAACTTGCAGCGACGGCGGCCAAAAGCCGTTGTTATCCTTGTGGTCCTTGTGGCGGAATGTGACCAATGTGTGTGGCTGTGCTGGTGTCCCCTTGAGCTGATTTCCATCGATGTGGACAGCGATTTGGTCGAGTCTGCCTCCAGTATTCCGCTACGCCAGTACTCCGCTATTCCAGTATCCCGGTCAATGCGCATCAAACTTTTTGGCTCTCCCTTTCGGCCATCTGCATTTGGCATTTATTGGTATTGTTCCAATTAAAGTTGGACTTGGTCATAAAATATGCAAGCTCAGCGAACCAGTTAGCCATTCAACCAACTTCTGGTTCTGGTCCTGTTTCTGGTTCGATTTTGGCGGCCACAGGACATTAATGCGTTGCGGTCAATGGTTTTGACTGCAGCAACTGAGGCGACGTTGCCAATAAAAGGTAATAAAAGTGCTCCACTTTAAGGGATGGGCTTTAGGTGGTACTTTCGTGGCTATTCGATTGATGCATCCTTTGCATTTGTCTTGTTTTTGGGTTCGTAAAAGAAAAGATTTGGAAAAATGTGATAGAGGTTACCCAATTTAACCGAAAACATTTTCATTTTAACTTGTATCTTGTTCTTATCTTCTTCCAAATATTGTTCTCAACTTTCTTGGCAGGATTATAAAAAAGTTTTTGCTTAACCCGTTCAGTGCCACCTTGATTCGCTAAGCTGTCAAATTCTATTCAGGATCAAGAATTCCGATGCATTCACCTTTGACCTCAGTCCCCGCTCCACCTGCCACGTTAACTTTTGCCCCTCATTGCCACAAGCGGCACCGCCCCCACCCAAAATCTTGTGGCACGTATTGGCCAAAGCCAAAGTTTCGGCAACGCGTCTCCTGCGGCCTGGCTGGCAACTGCTTAATCAATTACGCAACTTTGTAACAAGAGGCAAAATGTGAAAGGTGGTGGTGCCCCGGATGAAAGCATACACCGCATGCATTAGACTTAGCCATGTGTATATAAGTGCAACATCCCCCCGAAAATGACAGCCAGGCACGAAGCCATGGAGCTGCAACTTTTGGCCCGAATGATTTTCTAAAGATTTAAAAAGAATGAAATCAAGGTAACTTTTCCTTAGTCTTCCTTTACCTAAACATAAAAAAACATTTTTTTCGACTTTCTTTCGATTCCATCAAAATTATCATCAAAATTTGCATTTCCGGTAAAGGCCATCGAGGCTCAAAAAATGGATTCCAATCGGTGTTTCTGCCCAGTTAGCTATGTCATCTTTGACTGCGATGGAACCTTGCTAGGTATTTTGAAATAGATTTCAAGAAGCGGAACCTTCTAAGGCTTAAGTATTTATCCTTTATTTTGTCTTTTAAAGACACCGAAGCACTTTATCTGAAGGTTGTAGGCGACACCCTGGCTCCTTATGGAATAAAGTACACTGAACAGGACCAAGCCCGTTACATGGGAAGACCCTCTAATATACTGGCAGAATCGCTTGTAGCAGACTACAATCTTCCCATGTCACCGGAGGAGTACCATGAGTTATTCAGTGCAAAAGATCATGAGTATATGAAGAGTGTGAAGCTTATGCCCGGAGTTAGGGATTTAGTGCTTCACTTGCACGAATACAGAATACCCTTCGCCATCGCCACTAGTTCGACAAAGGAGATATTGGAAGTAAAGTTCGAGCCGCACAAGGACATCAAAATGGCCTTCCACCACATAGTCTGTGGCGACGATCCGCAGTTAGGACCAAAGAAGGGAAAGCCCGCACCGGATATTTATCTACTGGCTGCCTCTCGATTTCGACCACCAGCGGATCCCAGCCAATGTCTGGTCTTTGAGGATTCGCCAAGTGGCTTGAAGGCCGGACGAGCGGCTGGCATGCAGGTTGTGTTTATACCTGAAAGTGATGCCACCAGAGAAAAGGGAGAAGATCCTACTATGGTGCTTCATTCAATGGCTGAGTTTGAACCCGAACTTTTTGGCCTTCCGGCCTATGGCAGCTGCTCTAAATTCCAGTTTGGCTAACTATTCAAGTACACCTCTGGCTACTTTTAAGTATTTTGTAGATAGGCACTGCAGGTTTCTTTTTTTTTCCTACCTTTAAACCTTCAAAAATATCTAGGCGTATACTTATTTGAGTTTCAAGATCGCCCTGTATAATTTTTAACTCCATTTAAATTACGCCCATTTAAATTATACTAAACGTGTAAGTACTAACGTTTAGAATACAAGGAAATAAAAAAATAAACTTGGCATCAGTTTTTAGTTATTTAAAAAAAGGCTACAAAATGCTCTCAATAGGATTGCTTCCAGCTTCATCAAAGTAACTTTTCCTTAACCTTCGCTTAGTATAATATTAAACATAAAAACTATCATTTATGTAATGAATCTAAATTAAAGTTACGATTTCCTATTGGAAATGGCCAATTATCGGATCTAAAAATGTCTTCCAATGGGTGTTTCTGCCCAGTCACGCATGTCATCTTTGACTGCGATGGAACCTTGATGGGTATTTTCAAATAAAAACTTACAGATTCAAATAAAATCATTAAAACTTTTTCCTTTGCCTTAGACACTGAACGCATTTATCAAAGGGTTCTAAGAGGGATCCTCGCTCAGTTTGGGGTAGATTACACTGAGGAGGAGCAGGAACGATACATGGGAAAATCTATTCGGTCGCTTGTCGATGCTCATATTAAGGACTATAATCTTCCATGTACGCGGGAGGAGTACCTAGAGGCATTCAGACTCGAAGATCTAAAGCACATGAGAAATCCTAAGCTTCAGCCTGGAGTTAGGGAATTAATTTTGCACTTGCATGAATTCCGAATACCCTTTGCCATAGCGACCAGTTCCCGTCGCGAAGTAACCGCGGTGAAGTTCCAATCCCACATGGACATCAAAATGGCCTTCCATCACATTGTGTGTGGCGATGATCCGGAGTTGAAGCCGGGCAGGGGAAAGCCGGCCCCGGATATTTATTTGTTAGCTGCCTCTCGGTTCAATCCTCCGGCGGATCCAAAGATGTGCCTGGTTTTTGAGGACTCGGCAACGGGCTTAAAAGCCGGAAGATCAGCCGGAATGCAGGCTGTATTTATACCCGAAACTGAATCCTCCCGAAAAAAGGGCCAAGATCCTACTCTAGTCCTCGGTTCCATGGCTGAGTTTCAACCCGAACTGTTTGGCCTGCCTGCCTTTACAAACTGTTCAAAATTTGAGTTTGGCTAACTAGTACTACAGGTCTATGCTTTCAAATCATTTCAAATATACAAGTTGTAAATTGTTGATTATAAAATCATCTAAACAATCATTCAAAAATGTCCGAAGAAGACGTTGACATAGACTACTCCACCAGTTCAAAGCATTGCTTCCTTCAGACCGTGACACATTGCATTTTCGAATTAGATGGCCTGCTCATCGACAGCGAACGTCTACGAAGTGATTCCGTTCAGAAGATCCTTGAACCTTTCGGCCATACCTATAGCTTTGACGTAAAGCTGCGTTGCTTGGGCAAGCCGGAGTCGGATTTGGCCGATGTTGTGGTCAACACTTTCAACCTACCCATCAGCAAGTCGGAGTTTGAAAGTCAACACGAACTCCAATGCCGTGGCAATCTGGGAAAGATTAATTTATTGCCCGGTGTGGAGAAGCTGCTGAAACATCTCCACGCTTCCAATATCCCGATGGCCATCGGAAGTAACAGCTCTCGGGATTCCTATCGCATTAAGACGCGTCGACATTCCAGACTCTTCGACGCCGTCTTCCACCACGTTGTTTTGAGTGGCTCCGACGACGAAGTCAAGCGGGGAAAGCCATCACCGGACGTCTTTCTGACCGCAGCTTCCAGATTCGACAATCCACCGGCGCCGGAAAAGTGTCTCGTCTTCGAGTCCTCTCTGCTGGGCATGGAGGCTGCCCTGGCCGCTGGAATGCAAGTGATACTGGTTCCTGATCCTTTGGTCTCCATTCGTATGAGTGCTCCGGCCACGCTAAGATTGCGATCCCTGGATGACTTTAAGCCACAGTATTTCGGACTTCCGGCGCTATAAGTTTCTAAACCGTGAAACCCCAGAAATAATAAATTTTAAGTTTTATTCTTGCTTCAGTTAATTTTTTTCTTTATCTTCCGCCTGGGGTGTATATTTGATGTTAGTTCATAAATAAATTTAATCCTCCTTGCTGGTAATAAAAACAATTTTTTTACAAGCTTCTTTTATAAGTATGATTTCGATTGATTTAAATAATATGCGATCATTTACAATATTACGTATACGCCCCCTGGCTTGAGTTTCTTCAAAACCATTGGACGTTTTAACGTAATAATACAAGTTTTATTAATATCTACTAATAAAAGAGTAATTCAAAAAAAAAAATACTTTATGTTTAAATTTGGAAATTATATATGTGAAAGTATTCTTTTTTACATAAAATTTGAAATATTTTTAGAGGAAAGCCTTAAAAGTCAGTATTGGTTTTAGATTCGGAGAATGCTATATGAAAATTGTACAAAATTTGGATACATTTTCCAGCTGTGAAATCCATTTTGTTCCGCCGTAAAATGTGCAGCCCATCGTGTAAATCATGCAAAGCCCCTCCTCAGTGTTCTCGATGTCCGCCGATGTGCTGTAGTCCCGGCATTAGCTACTGCATTTTCGATCTGGAGAGTGCTGTTTTTGGTGAGACAATCCCTTTAACTGGTAGACAACATTTTGCATGTGTTTTTAAACCACAGATACCCGCCACGTGTACCAGAAGGCACTCATCGAACTCGTCACCAGCTACAATAGAGTAATTCCAGAAATATTACTGATACAAATTGGACCAATGGAGACTTCTGAGATGGCGGAGCTGATCTGTCGGAAGCTGCAGATGCCAGTTAGTTGGGAAACCTTCAGATTCCAACTAAACCAACGTACCTCGGAACTGATCGCTAATCCGCCACTGATGCCGGGAGTGGAGCGCCTGGTGCGGCACTTGTGCAAGTGCTGCATGGGCTTGGGCCTGGTCACCTCCTGCTCGGAGAGTCTGTACTGCAGCAAGATCAAGGACCGGGAGGAGTTCTTCGAGCACTTCTCCACGGTTGTATTTGGAGACGATCCTGAGCTGAGGGGATTCAAACCGCAGCCGGACGTGTACTTGATAGCCATGTCGCGGCTAGGCGAGGCCGGGCCGGACTGTACCCTGGTCTTCGAGGGCACTCCCCACGGTGTCCAGGCAGCCACAGATGCCCGTCTCCCAGTAGTCATGCTGGCGGAGAGCGAGCTGCCCTGCTGTTGGTCAGAGCTAGCGACTTTGCGACTGGAGACCCTGGAGCAGTTCGACCCGGAGGAGTTTAACATGCCGCCGTACAGTTGCACGGAACCGCCACCTCGGAAGTCCAAGACGAAGAGCCGTCGCAGCTCCCAGGCTTCCAGGGGCAGTCGCAGTTCGGCGGCCATAAGGGCCGCCGCCGAAGCCGCAGCAGCCGCCGCAGCGGACAACGAGTTGGGGGAGGAGGAAGGAGAGGCGGAATAGTTATTTTATGGAACAAGTTGGTAGATTGTATCTGGTACGAAATTGAAGTGATTTTTAAAAAATTTGTACCAAAGGATGAATAAATATTTTTTTATATTAAAGCGGTAAAGAAAATGCTTATCGTAAAATCAGATTCCCTTTACAACTCCAAAAATTACCAACTCAACACATTGGCGGTTAAATATGGCCGCAATCCATCCGAGAATCTAGGCAATCTGCCTAAAAGCTTTTCCAACCAGCACTTAAATATAGCATATGCAGTTTTGCCCACACCTTTTAAACAATACAAAAGATTAGTTTTATTCCGGAAATAAATGCATGCAAGAACTCCATTATTTTATTTTGCAAAAAAAAGGAATATGTTCCATTGAAATTCCTTTCAATAAAAGCCCGTCAATCGTTTTGACCCAAAATTGATTTCAAAAACTTTGAACCGATAAGCCGGTTTAGCATTAGTATCTGATGAAAAGAGCATTGTTGCTTTATCTGCTGAATAATAAATATCGATTAATTGAAAGCGTTTTCATGATGACAATGAAATTGAATCCTATCAACGAGTGAATAAATTCGCCAGCATTCATTGACCCAACAAAAAAATTCCGAATGCAAATGCAGATGAAGATTAAAAAGCATTATAAATAATGCCGATTGTCCTGTCCATTGTTCATTGTTCGTTGTTCATTGGCATTTGGCATTCGGCATTTGGTTGGCTCATCAAGTGCTTTCAATTAAAGATGATTAAGCGTTTTCCATTCTTCGGCCCAGGATGAGGATGCTGCAAGACACTGCAAGACAATAAATCCCAGTTACGTTCAACATTTTCTTGCCGTCATCTCCTCCTTGCCTCTGCGACTCTCTGCCAAAAGCCAATTGTTTGACAATTTAATTATTCAACACATTACGTATACGAGGTGTATGCCCGTCTGTCTGGAAGTTTGTGGGTGGGCGGGTCGACAAGGATGTACGAGTAGACTTGCAATATGTTTGCCCAGATGCAGATGCCAACTTGCAACTTTTGTCCAACTTCGGGTAAGTTATAATTACTTAATGTTAACTACGGAAAATGTGTCTTCAACCTCAAAACTCGGTTTCAGATGAATTTTCTCTTTAAAGGGATGAATTAAATTAAATCGATTTCATTATTTTTATTTCACTTCTATTGTCTAATAATGGAATGCCACAAAAAACATTCAAGAGAGACTCAAAAAGCGTTTCATTTTTTGCCTTAATTAATTCAGAATAATGCCTTGAGGAGATTCTAGCAGCAAAGAAGTATGACAGGATTTCCAACAAATGTGCATTTTCCATATTATTTCCTATGAAATTCAATTACTACCACGTTTTGCTTTAGTAACTTATTATTTTGGAACTTCAAAGAAAGTAATTCCAATCACAGGGATTAACATGTGTCGTCGAACGGAAAGGCTTTTTCTAGTCTCGAGTAGCATTTTCCAGGATTAAGCTAAAGCCAAACTGCAAGGACACTGGCGACACTCCTGTAAGAGTTGTTCGGTGGTTGGAGCTGCCAGTCGGTGGTCAGGTTAAGTGTGGGTGTGCATTCAGGGCATGCTTTGTGCGAGCCTTGTTATAAAGCATTAATCAAGCATACCTGCTGGGCAGCCACGCCCCCTTAACCCTGCTGTTGTTGCGGCTTTTGCCTTTGCTTGTTTGCGGTGGCGACACGACGACCACCTAACCACCCATCCGCCAGTACAGTGGCTCAACCACGTCCCATCCACCGCCATTCGAAAGGGCACTAAATTGCCGCTCATTATGATGGGCCAGCAAAACACATATGCCTTAGTGGTGGCCTTTCGAAGGACGTGAAAATGTTTCATTTTATTATATATATTATATGTTAATATGTTATTTGCAGGAAAGATATATTTGTCGTATAGTCAAAAGCTATCTTTTTTAACCATTTGATATCGTATATTTTATTCGATTACAAACCGATTTCAAAACAAAATACCATTCATGAATCAGGGCTTTAGTCTGCTTCGATCTGCATCAAAGAATCCCAGAAACTAAACAAAAAAAAATTAGGCCAATTTTTCAAAATTTTAAAAGGGGTAACATCATGATTTTTTCAAAAAACCGGCAAATTTTTTTTGTTCTACTTTTCCAATCTTTTGATGCATATTAATAGGGAATAATATCCTATTTCATAAATGGTATTCCTTTTCCAAATCCGACGAAAAATGTATGAAATATTGGCAAAAGAGTGTCTGAAACCCATCAATTTGGGACAATGCCAATTTTCGAAAATTTTAAAAGGGGTCATCATCATGATTTTTTGCAAAAATTGACAAAAATTTTGTTGTTCTACTTTTCCAACCCTTTGATGCATATTGAGAGGGAATGAAATCCTGTTTTATTAATGGTATTCCCTGTCCAAATCCGATTAAAAATGTATAAAATATTAGCAAAAGAGTGTCTCAAAACCATCATTTTGGGACAAAGCCGATTTTCAAAAACTTGTTTTTCGGGTTTTTGGATCTTTGGATGCAGGTTAAACGAGATTAAAGACCGGATTAAAAAAATGGTATTTCGCTTCAAAATCGGTTGCTAATTAGCTCAGATATTTGAAAAAACTGTTCTAAAAAAATTTTGATTGTCAATCCACGAATAAGCCCCAATGTCCTTTTTCCATCCTTTCGCTTAAGTTTAAGTTCGGATAGCCACTTTGTATCCGATATCGTAGCAATGTACCATTTAAGAATCGGGACTTCATTTTCTGTTTTAACTTCATAAAATCGTCCTCATGAAAGGATATGAGTACCTCTCACGCTACCATCTCTAGCTGCCATGCCAATTGGAGTACGTAGAAGTGTGTGTGTGGTCCTTTTGCAATTTTCCAGCTAAATGGCATACATTAATTAACGGTTTTGTGCGACAGACGACTCGGATCAAGGTCCAGGTCCCGGTTCAGAGTCAGATTCGGCTTTGGCTTCAGGTCCAGGCTCCGGGGTTCGTATTCATTTTGACCCTCACGCTCCTGGCTCACGAAAAAGATTAATGGTGCGCTATTAATGTGTAATGACAAATGTTAGTGCCTCCCGCCACCCACAGCCTGCCACGCCCACTCCCAAGCCCACCGGCCATCACAAACAAACGCCGCTGTATATGTGAGATCTCACTTTGGCGCTAAATGGATTTACGTATAGTACATACCTCGGCCATGGTGTCCATCCATTTGCGGGAAAATGATTGAAATAAATATTTAATTAAGGTGCCAGAGTGCAGAGGCAGTCGAAACAAAGAAAACAGCAACTTTGCTCTAAATTTTCATAAAAAATTCAATGCCACGTTCCGACAACAGCCGACAACGATATGCAATAAAGTGCGGGCGGCAAAATGTGTCACCGTGTTACAAATAAAACCCAATGTGGTCGACCAAAGGATGGGTAACGGGACAAAATTATGCTCTTTAAAAAATCAATTTTTTTAAGTTTTTCCAGGCATCATTGAAGAATCTCCAATGTTGCACACTGTTAGAGGAATTTTTGTTTTGTTGTAATTATTTAAAGTATCTTTTTGAGGCTCATCTAAATCCCAGTATCCCCCGCAATTCTATAAAAACCACATCAACATCAGCGTCAAAGTGACAGGAGCAGAAGCTGGCAACACACACGAAAAACTCTGACCAGATCGCTTTAAGGGCCAGATAGTAGATATGGTCCAGAAATCGTAGGTTTCGGGAGAGGATGGGTAAGACGGTTATTTCGGCCAACTGTTGTTGTGGCAAACAAGTAAATAAATGACAAACTAAAGCCAAATTAAGTAAATAAAATTGTTGCCGCTGTCAGGGGCATAAAGTGACGCCTGACACGGACATGGACACGAACACGAGCACAAACTTCCAGGCAGGACACGGGACATGGTAGCTGACAGGACACCGGTCCTGTATCTCAGTCTCAGGACATCAGGACTCCAGTTCAAGCGCCCTCTGTTGTCAGAGTCATGTGACAGGCCTGAAAATGTCAACAAGTTGAATGCAACAACATGGCCAACTGAAATGAGACGAGGCCCAAAGTCTGGCCAAAGATGAGGTAAAGGCCCTAGGTAGGGGCCGACTTTAATGTTACATAGTCAGTGCGGCAATGTACCAAAATTGAAAAGGTTTGATAACCCCGGAGGATTTTTGGCCCAGCCTAGACGAGCTACAGGGAAGACGAGCCTCCCCGCGACAAGGAGGAGTCCTTCCCGCTTGCATTGGACAGACAATGCGCTGACATGTGTCAAAACGAAAAGTGTACAATTTATCAAAGCAACAATAACGAAAACAGAAGAAAAACCAAGCATTGAAAAGATCCGGCATGTAGACAATGAAAAATCCAAAGAAAAGAGGAACTTTTCAACTACTAAATACCCGCTACTTGTATTAAATAGTGGGTTCGTTTATGTTTTTGTTAGTTTATTATTACTAAAAACAATATTTTTTTCACCTTTTACCCTTAAAAGATAGCAAAATAACAAAAAGACAGAAACCAAAGCGTAAAGCTTAAAGACCCAAATAGAAACAAAGAGAGTTACAGATGGGCACACAAATCCGTGTCCAAGCCAAGACAAGGGCTTAGAAGTGGTAAAAGGGAAAAAGTGGCCAAGGAGGAGGATCAAACGGATGAAGAGACAGTATCGTTGAGGACAATGGAATTGGTCAGGCCAGAGATATCAGCCAAACGGAAAAGAGAGACCCGACAGAAGACAAGTCCTGGTTGATGATACGTAAGCCAAATGAAAAATCGACTCCCAAGTGGGCGACTTCTGCATGTGCTCTTGCTGCGATTCATGGTCCCATTCATCACACTCGGCCTGAAAAAAATAAACCGAAAAAATATGAAGTGGCATGCTATTTCCGCCGAGGAGCAATCTCCTATTTCGTTCCTTCCGGTTTGCTTTCCTTGCGATTATTTTTGTTTATGAGGACGATGACCACTGCCTACGCAATTGTCAATTACGCAAAGTTTGCAAAACCTTCTACTAGTTTTTAGGGTTATTTGAAAGTTTTTCTAACCATAAACCTTAAATAATACATATTTTGCCAATTGTAACACAAAACGCGTATAAATATTTACAGAGTAAATTTAGTTCGCCGCGCGGCAAAGGGAAAGTGCAACTTTTTCGTTTTAATTTTCGGTACAAATTTGTGACATTTATTTTTTGTTTAATGAGCATTTGCTGTGACTTTTTATACCATGTGGTTTTTATTGTTTGTTTGTGATATGTTGGCTCCCAGCACCCCCGCCACATCCTGCCTTGTTTGTGTTTCATTAAGATTTTTTGTCATTGTCGAGAGTTCGCTCCTCTCGACTCGGCCCTGTGATAAAACTAATGTTGACTTTGTACTGACCCGTTTTTCTGGCATACCCCACATACGATATACATTCATGTGCCCGAAGAGCAGCAAAAAATGGCAATAATTATAGCTGCTGAGGTCACAAAAAGTTTACATATCCATGTGCGTATGTTTCTGTGGTCGGTTTGGGTTCGTTTGGTTTGGTTTGCTTTTTCCTAGTCCTCCGACCAAGTAAAATGCAATTACACTCGTATCTATTGCGTTCGCAATTGTTCCGCTGACTGTGTGTGTCCAAGTTATGTTGTGCAATTTTATATTGAGGTCACTGCTGCTGACAGTAATTTATAAAAGTTTTGTTTATTTTTCAGCTTCCCCACGGTCTCGGGAAGGAAAAAAAGGTCAAGAGTTTTGCTCATTTGTAGTCACTCGATGCTGGCTGTGGTAGAAGGATAAGATTAAATTGGAATTATATGGGAAAAACAAAAAGCATCGAGTCTGCAGAAAAATAAAAGCCAGAATCATAAACTCGTATGAGTTTTTACAGCGAATATCTGGTGAATGGTTTAATTTCCTCTATGATAACCAAGATACAAAAAGTAATTATGTCTCTTAAAGGCTTTGCCTTTTATGGAGATTAAAGATTTCATGAATATTTCTTTAGTCTTGGTATCCTGAGTACCAAAAACCAATTCTATAAAATTTAAATAGAAAAGTAAAGCTTAAGTTCAAAAACGGTTTTTAAAATTTTCAATAAAAATATCTTTTCAAACTTCTCGCTGGCGCCATCTACCTACTCGTTGAATTTAAACTCCCTTTCATTCTCTGTTTTTCAGTGCGCAGACTCAACATATCTCGGAGTCGGAAAACCTGATTCAGCCAGGGAAAAGCTGGATAGCCCTAGAGCCATTCATTCTTCATTTTAAACATGAAACATGTGGGCGAAGGATGTGAAGGCGGTACTCAAAGGTGGGCGACTGTCAAAGGATTCCCAAACGCTCGCTTTCATTGGGGGATTTATTTTTTAATGTCCAAATTCATAAAAAGAATATATATCTGAGCATATAAACGTAAAAAATATTAATAAATTTTGTTGGACAGAGCGTAAAACTGATTGCGAGGCAGTTAAATTTTAACGGCCGGGCTTATCCTTAAAGTGCGGCATTATTTCCAACCGGCTGTTAGTATCCTTCGGTGTATTTAAGCAAGCCATGAAATATGCATGAGAATCTGTCTGACCGACCGATCCCCATTGAAATGCGGATGCAGAAGTTCGGAAAACAGAAGCGTCAGCTGTCGGGAAAATCGGGGGACAAGGCCAAAAGTCGTCGAACTGTAAAAGCGGCTCAAACCAACTATAGCCACCCGCAATGCCCAACATTTTCATATGTTTGGTCCACCATTCAAGTGTGTAAAAGTATTTTTCGCAGAAATATACGTTTTCGCTTGTGGCGAACTTTATTAATATTATTTTTATGATTATTATTGCGTCCCTGGACGTGCGCTGGCATAATTACCCCAACGATAACCTGTCCGAAATTGGCCAATCGCTGTGATAATAAAAACGCATAAAAGCCGGGGAGACTCTTCTGCACGTGGAAACGCCATGGACGTCGACAATATTTTAATTAACTTAATTAAGCAATTTTTATTTGCCCACACCTAGGTGAGGCTGCAACAGAAGCAGGACACTTGCTCCCATTGTTTGGCTTGTGATGAACTCGAAAGGGTATTATGAATGCTGAAATTAACCCAATAGGCTCCCCCGATGTTTTAAGCTCTATCTGTGGCATCAGATAAAAGGATCGTTGTTCCTATATGGGAACGAGTAAAGCGTTGAAACATTAGAAGGTAAAAAATACTAACCATATAAGGGATCCAAACCGAAATCAAACAAAGTGGTGAGCAAAAAATTTAATTGAAAATCGGAATACAGGATTGGCGTTTAGAATTTGGCACAGCAAATTCAAGCAATGTTCTGGAGGTGTGTATTAAGTAAAGGTAAATAATTGATTGTAGGTATTATCGAACCAAATTCGTAAGCCGCCAGACAAAAAAGAAATTTTGCAACAATCTACCCACCATTTTGGGGCCGTGGGTCTTGAACTTGAAGCAAACTTGCCATTTCAAATCAGAGTAATACGCGTTGTTCAACTGTGTCCGGTTTCGTGCAATATTTTTGGTAGTGGGATCTCTACTCAAAAGCTAGCCGCTCTTGAAGAGCAGAACGGCGACCTGACCCAGATAGAAGTAGATGAAGTGACGCGTCTCATGGGTCACATACGACCCAAAGTTGCGGCCAACAATGCAGTGCCAGGTGGGGTTGTACTTCTTATCAAACTCCTTCTTGATGTAGGCAGCAATGTCCTTCTCGATGTTGTACTTCTCCAGAGCCTGGGTGGCGCAGTCGACAGCGTCCTGCTGCATCTCCTCGCTCATGTCCGCATTTTTAATCACAGCCTTGCGATCCGACATTTTGAATTCCTTTTTTTAGGTAGCCCTACGTTCCCTTCTTGTCTGTGGAAGGAATGCCGATTAGCTGGCGATCTAAATTCGCTTTCTCTCCTTGACTTGCCCTTTTTACTTGCGACGTCCAACTCTGGGACTCTAGGACTCTATTTTTTTCACTGCCTCCGTGTTTAACTCTGTTCTATTTTTTTTGGGTAGTAAATAAGCGTTTCGATTATCTTGACGGCTAAATCATACTTACATTCTCAAAATAACTTGTATATGCAAGATTTCCAAATGACACGTTTTTAAATTTCAGCAATTTAAGAAATGGCGATGGGTGTGTGAAGTGTTATCGGTTTTGAACTTTTAATGATGCAAGCGTTTTCCAACACTAGGTTTAGGGTTACCAGCTCTTTTTTTTATACATTTGGATATTGAAAAGTGAAAAGTTTTATTCAGTTTTAATTTGGAAAGATAATCATACATACGTAGATTTTTCCGAAACTTATTATAGCCATCGAATAGTTGATATATTAGTTTCTCATTAAAACCGATCAAGCTCCGTCCCGCCTGAGTTCACGCGATAAAAATGCAAATGGCGCGAGGTGGGGGAAAAAAGCTCAAAATTTTTCCGAGCTAAGGACCCCATCAAATCACAATCGCATGACACGAGTTGGATGCCGGAATTTGCACTTAATATGAAATTCGTTAATTTCCTTGTTGTTCCTGTTTCCATATCCTCCCGGCAAAAGGTTGTTAAATTCGATTAGACATGCAATCAGCGCACGAGACTTCAGGTAAAATTTTAGATTGAATTTTAATAATAGCATTGCGCGGACACTAATCAAGTAATGCAACCAATTTGATAGGGCACGGCTGCCTTAACATACACACAAATACGCTTTTATGGAAGCCAAAAACGACAACATTGTGAACAAATTTCGCTTGTTCTCCTAATGAAAACGCTAATTTAGTGGACACACGCTAGCTTCCTGGCCGAGACTCTTTGGGGCTTTAGCCTTGATTGTCTAATTTATGGCATGACTGCTGAAACGCTTCAAAAATGGTTTCAATCTACTTCCGGCTGCTTTCCCCAACTTTACGCTTTGTTCGGCGATTATAAACCTAAGTTTTGGGTAAATAATGTGGAGGGTACGCCAGGAAACCGTAAATCATTGTTTAAAATATTGTTAATCTCTTATTGGTGCTTTAAGGAACTTTAAAAATAGCTCAGAGTTTATTTACTACACTCTCAAAGGCACCTTTCGAGTGGAATTCCTCTTCAGCTCCCCAATAAATACCCAACAAAAGTTGCACTCTGCTCGAGCTGCATTTTCTGACAGGCCTCAATGGAGAAAATGAAAAATAACTTCATAACCGCATGTTAAATCTTGGCCGCCCAGCCACGCCCCCCTTTCCTGCAGAGGCAGGCGGTCTTTGTGCCACATCCGCAGAGCACAAGCAACACAATCGCACAATATTTCCGGGCAAAGGTAATAAATAAATTGCATACGTAATTAAAATCGACGACTCTGCTGCACAGGACTCAGGACTCAGGACTCGGGAGTCGGCAATCGGCTGCTCCTTCGACTTGGGCCACTCCTTCTTTTGATGCAAACGCCCGGCAATTGTTATAGCAATTACAGCAACGGCAACAACAATGCCAACAGCAGGAACAAAAGTTTTCCGACTTGGCTTAAATATGTGTAAATGTGTGGGCAAGTGTGTGCATGCTTCCCCTTTAACGTCAACTGTATTTCTTTTCCTATTTTCCCACTCTGCTTTTTGGCTTTTGTTGCCGTTGTTGCCGTTGTTGCCGATGTTGCCGCTGTTGGCAGCTCTTTTGTTTTTCCTCAAGTTGCATGCGAACAACAGGGAAATGGTTAATGGAGGTGATGGGGCAGATGGGCCAGCTGGAGAAATGGGCTGGAAGGTAAGCAACGCGGTGGCGAGTTCACTTTCTTAATCTGGGCATATCTGAAAGAGGGTTTTCTTAAAAAGTGCGGAAACGTCAGGATATCACAACTTATCGTGGGCTTTCCTTTAAATTTATCTTTGAAATATTCATCCAATCTTAAAGAATATTATCGCATAGGGCATTCCAGTTTTCGACTCTTAAACTTGTACCTTGTTTGCTTTTAATTTGCCTTCATGAGCAATCAACGTCACCGTCATCGTTCGTCTTGCTTGTTCAACAATTTGCATGACAAAAGCCCCCACAGGGCCCCTGAATATATGTATGTATCATCCGCGATTCTGTATTGTTGTTCTCGTATTTGACACGAGCCCGGCAAAATTTAAAAACAACCCGAAAGATGATCGAAGGATTCGGTTGCAACATGTCAAAGTCCCGGCTTTAAGATAAGAGTTTTAAAAAGCATAAATGCGCTTGTTGCTGTCGTCAGGCAAGCCATTAAAAAATCAAAACAAGTTAGCGGCAACGGTAACCGAACTAGCCGAGGCGCTGCCGATGGCGATGGGGATGGCAAGAGCCGAACCGGAAACCGGAAGTGAGAACAGGGCTCAGTGCCGCAAGTTTGCGGTGGCGGCATGCGGTGTGTGCAGGAAGCAAATACACACACAACCAAATACAAGCTCGCACAGAACCTCAGCTAGGAACAAGACCAGGACGCCGTGTTGTGGTTAAACGCTTAAAAAAATTATAGGTTCCGCAAGTTAACTCAAAAGTTAGCTATACCAGGAACTTCTAACAGGAAAAGGGACAAAACTATAAAGTACCATAAGCGACAGATCGCGAAAATCTACTAAGCATTGTTACAAACTATCCACGAAATATTTCTTTTAGTGCAGCATCTAATCCACGTCCCGTGGCTTCATATCCGCTCTAAAAAAATAAAGATTATGGGAATAGGAGTCCCTTGGTCTGGGGCTGATGGCTGTTTGTCTGTTTCTTTTTCTGCGTTCGTGTGTGACTTGTGTTGACATCGGTGACCCGTGTACGATATGCGGCGCAGGACGACAAACAAGGACCAACGTGTCCTGCCTGTGCCGCCTTTGGGGCAACAAGTCATCGTCAACAGGAACCAAGTAGCAAGGCCACCTCTCAGTTTGCAAAACCTCCAAAATTGTTGAGCCATTCGCCTTGCCCTTGGCCAACTTGAATTGGGTTCAAGCCGGCGAGTCGCTCTCGGGAAATACTAGTACTCTCCACTTGGCTCGGGCAGATGTCAGCGTTTTGGCATTATAATGCCATTAACTTTGCCATAATTCAGTGCAGCAACGCAGCTTCGCAGCGACAATTTATGCATAATGAGCACGGTCTTGTCCCGCTTCTTACTCCTTGCAACTGCAACTGGCAACCCAGTGAACATACTGTGTAGGAGAGAAGTTCGTCTTTTTAAAATAAATACAAATTTGTGTGTCCCGAGCTGGAGTAGAATTTCTTGATAGTTTGCACTTGAACTACCCCTGTTGAGACTTGTGCTGTAGAGAATGTTCTCTGGGTGAAGCAGCTGAGCTGTCCTTCGAAAATGAGCTTCTTGTTTGCAATGTCGCCCGCTGGGTAACTACTGTAGTCAGCAGTAGTTGGCAGAGTCATATAGCCATGGCCATGTATAGCTGGCAGCAACCTGACATCCACTAAGCCAGCCCGGCCATATTAGCAGGAATAAATGGAAGCTACTGGGCTTGTGTTTGTGTGGAAAAGGCAGGTGCAATTTCTTGGAAACTTCAAACAGAGAGCAGAGTCCTGGCCCGGTCTGGTTAACTTATGACTTGCACTGGCTGAAGGTTTAAATTTCCTTTAGCGAATATTTTTTTTAGTTATTTGCATTTCATGGTTTTCGGGGTTTTTACACACGATTCCAACAATTTATGACACCACAGACTCGCACAGAGACGGGTTTCGGGGTTCGGTGCAAATATATTCACATTCTGCATATTTGCATTGGGCAAATTAATTTTGCTGCCATATTTACATTTCCCTCTCGCTTCCCTCCTTCTGTCTTTGTCTGTGTATTTGTGCCGAGTTGTAACTGTGTGTGTTCGGCGAACACACACACACACACACACACAAACATATTTGGTTAATTAAAAATGGCTGCAAAATTATTTGACTTTTATCGTAAAATGCCTGTTGCTGGTTGCCGGTTTAGGGCCAGAACTCAGCTTGAGGTCTCGTGTTGATTAAATTAAACTCATATTTCTCATGCCGCAAATAAATCATTTCTATTTAGAATGCAATGGGCTGTTGTTACATATCAAAATAAATTTGTTAGAGGTTTAAAGTGACGTCCAGAGGCAGGAAAAAAAGAAAACTATTTGCTTTCCATTAGGAATATTTATTTCCCTTTTTGACTTTTCCTGATCTAAGCTGAGGAGCCTGGCAAATAAAAGAAAAATACCATCACATGCCATTGTTTGCATGTCCTTTACATACTTTTACAAACTGTTTTTCCTACCATCGTACTTTCGAGTGCATCGGAAAACTTTCACATTTGTCTCTGTCAAAGAGGCAGCGATCAAAGTTTTCGGCTTAAATTTCTGCATGCACTTCAAACACGCAATTGGCATGTGGCATGTGCCGACGAAACATACGATTCCCATTTTTCTTATCTTTCTTTGCTCTGGATATATATTTTTTCTCTGTTGATATTTCAATTTGAAAAGTTTGACTCAGTTTTCTCGGTGTTGTCAGCTTTTCGATTAAAGTTTAGCATACGGCAGATTAAAAACTTTCCTATCCCAAGTTGCCCCAACTTTTGTTCTCCCATGCATTTTTCTGTGGCATTTTTCACATTTCTTGGCTACATTTGCAGGTCCTCGCTGGCTTTTCGCATTCACTTGCCAAATGGCTCAGAGACAAGCCGCACAAAACTAAATGCGTACATTCAATGGGTTACTGGAACTAAAATAGATTCTACACTGTTTGAATTCAAGTCTAAATCTTTTCCTTTTTTTTTTCTTTAAAGTAAATCGTGGCAATTTTTGCGATGCTGCCTCCCTAAGAAGAGCATTTTCTTTTTAATGTCATTTACGACTTGTTGGCGTTTACGCTTTTGTCGGTTCACAAAACGTTGGAAAGCTGGCTGGAAAAAATTTAAATTTTTAATGCTATTTCAGCGTAATTTGGCAGTTCGTTAGTCCTGTTAAGGAGGCGCACTCACACGTAGACGCATAAATATGAACAACAACAAAAGGACGCAGGATGGCGGCGGATGGAGGACGACAAAGTGCCATATTTGCGGGTAACGTTTCTATGTGTATGTGTTTGTGTCACATGACACATCGTTATGCTTTGTTAATGGACTCTGGGCCTGGCCTAAACAATGTGGGGAGCAGAATGCGAGGTTGGGGGCGAAATGCGTGGGAAGACTGCCTCAGCCGGAAAAGCACATCAAATTTTATTTAATTATTTAGATCACGGTAATTTGCATAAATTTAAAAGGATGATGGCGCTGTTCGTCAATTACACTTGGCAAATCGAAATTTGTAAGGTTTTTAATATAATGGTTATATTATTTTAATTTTGTAATCGTTAATTTCTTCTTGATTGAGTCTACCCAATGTTTTCTAAGTTTAATTTTTGATTTTGTTTGTCTTAAAGCCATCGTCCCCTGCTCAGCCGCCTTCACAAACACACTCACCTAAGCAAATACGCCGCCGAACATTTGGCCATGTCTGGATGTTCCACCCACTTGGCCTGGCTCGACTCGGCTCGGCTCTCCTGCCACAGACGAAATCCTAAAATGTAACTTTAAACTGCCAGGAGCGAAGGCAACAACATCAAACACTTTGCTTCCAGCGTCAGCTCGAAAACTGCATGCGTGTGTTTGCTCTGCGTTAATGAAGTTGTGCGATGTCAGAGGAGGAGGGTATGGATAGGGGTCGGGATTGCCGATGGGCGGATAGGGTGGATAGGTGGTTGGTTTCGGGGATAACAGGGCGGATGGGTAATGTCTACGCAGGCAGACAGCTTAGCGCCATCAACGCAAAGGTAAATGGCAACTGTAACGTTAATACCGTTGCACATGAAGCGCAAATGAAATGAAATTCGAGTCGGATAGACGGAGATATCCATACCCGCCCCAACTCGTCCTGGCCCGCCGGAATCAGACATCAATGTCAGAAGCGTGTCTTCTATGCAATTAGGGCTTTTGTTGATTATTCTGCAAATGTGTGTTCGGGATTTTCACCCATTTGTACGAGTACCTTAGTAGCAAAGTATTTGCGAATTTTAGCTTACAGTTAAATTTGAAAATCAATTACGAAGGTCACAATCTGAAAACAATACTCCTGCAAATTTACAGATTATTACAATGGTTTCAAAACGTCTACTTTATCCGGGGTATTCTCAATTCTTAACAATTTAATGCCTATGTATACTTATTCTCAGAAATACTGAGGCCTTTTTGATATTGCGGAGCTGAAAAACTTCAAAAACTTTCTTAATATGCTTAATTAAGGAGAATTCTGATATAATTAGTGAACAATTTAAATGAAAATAAAGAAAAAAAGCTAACCTCGATGGGAGTAGCAGTTTATGCTTGCTCTGTTTATGCTCCTGATATAATTAATATAATATATACCTTATAGGGTAAGAAATCTATTTTTTCTTGCGATTTTCTTGCGTTGCAATGTTGTGATCAAAATAATGATACCCTATTTTGATATGTTTAAATAAAGGAAAGATTTTCAGACTAAATATCGATGGGTTGCTATCAAACAGTGCTCTGGAATAATATAACAAATTATAATAAATCGTTTAAACAAAAAACACATTTCTAAATATCAAAACCAAAAACAGACGATTGACGGATGCTGGGGAAACCAGTTAAAGGGGTGCACAAAAAATGGGAAAACATTAAACAGATTTAAGCAAATTTGTTTTGGTGCGTACCCCATCAATAACTTTGGCAGCATATTTGACTTGTTACCCTCGGAAGCTCTTCAGGCCCTTTTGGAGGGTTGGTAGCCAAGGGGTTACAGAAATATTTCGAGGCAGTTAAAAGAGTTTTGCTTGGCTTTTTTTGGCGGCACACACCCTTACGCTATCTGACTCCGGCTAATGTTTGCTCTTCCCCAACTTTGGTTTCATGCAAATGTGCTCCAGTTCGGTGTAAAACAACAACCCATATTTCCATTGAGATATGGCAGGAGGTGAGCCAGTTGGACTAAAAAAAATACCCAGAAAGCTAAAGTCTAGAAGTCTAGAGCTAGAAAACAGCCGAGGCGGACGAAGCGAAGGAGACGCTTAGGTTGCCCAAAAAAGTAGGCAACACTTGACAGTGTTTGGCAGCGAGGTGGCCTGATCTAATTTTTTGTTTCCTCTAAGGTTTTCCTCAACTGCAAGCCACGTAATTTTCAAGTCGATAAGCAACAGCGTAAAGAACCTAGTTCCCTAGGCATACAAATTTTTGCATGAGAATCACGAAGTTGATGTCAAAAAAACATTTTCATACTTTATCGAATTTCTGTTTTGGCCCAAGCGGAAATTCGTTGGCAACACAAAAGTAATACCACAACGGGTGGTGGCAGTGGGAGAACGTGTGGGTGTGGTCGTTGTCCCCCTGTTGCGGCATAAACAATTTCCAAAGTTGTCGATAAAAAATAAAAAAAGTGAAGGCGGTCGCAAACTGCTTGAATACCTGAGCAGGTTGACTAGAAAGGCAAACCCGAAACGGGGTGTGTGGCAAAATATTTGTTGTACTCAAGCTGACTTGTCACTTGCAGCGAGGTGAGCGACAGGACCGACAAAGGATTGACATATTTCAAGCACCGACGAAACCGCATTTCGTATTCATGAGTACGCAAGTTTCGAGACCTAATTTGGGGGGATACTTTATTCTTGTTTCTTGAAATAATTGTTTTTTACAACCTGTTCGGTTTGCAAATTTTATAAAACTCGTTTTCATTAGCTGCTTGGTTAGTTTTAAAGTTGCGCAGCGATTTAAAATGTAAATAGTCGACAATTAGCTGGAAAACTGCGGCATATGCAGGCTGAAAATGTTCCTGCAACACACCGGAACACAGTGGCTGGCACCGACACACACGCACCTGCATAGTGCCGTCTGTCACCTGGCATCAATGCCCCAGATGCCGCTGGCAGTGTTTCTCCCTTGTCCCCCCACCCGGGCCATCCTTCAACTCAGAACCAAACAATGCAGGCAGCCAAGTGGGAGGGCTCAACGGTAGCGAGTGGGCGGTGTGGATGGTGCAGTGGCATTGTGCCATTGTTGGCCACTTTTTTTTGCCCCCACTGTGTGTGAGTGTGTGCAGAGGCCTGCGTGGCACGGACGGGGGCATTGTTGAAAGTGATGCCCGACTCCGACTTGTTGCCACATCATCATCATCATCATTAACATCGTCATCGCCGGTGCCGTCCAGTACTTGCCTTATAATGAGTTTGCCATTTTATTTTATTTATTTGTCCGCGCTTTGTTTCAGACGACAAACAACGGCAGCCGTGGAAAATTCTTTCTGCATTTTAAATACAAATTAAATAATGATTTAAGTGCCCCAAGAGCTTTGTCCTCCCATAAAGGCAGTTAAGAGTGGCTGAGGACTTGCCAGATGCCCTCAGGTGTGCCTTGCTCAGATAGTGGAGGTAAAGTTGCGGGATCGATTGATTTATGTGGGTAATATTAATCTATAATTATGTTTATTTTAGTTGAAAACATAATTTTTCCGATGCAGTTTCCTAAGAGCTTATCCTTCTTTAAAAAGTGATTGACCCAGTTTGAGTTTTTAAGCTGCAATCGAGTTTATGCAGTTACCAAATACGCAACTGTCGGTACCCAGGCCAAGAACCTTTTTGGCATGCAAATAGAGATAGAAGCACTTTTCGATCCGGCTATGGATAGAGAGGGGTAGATATGATGGAAAGAGATGGAAACAGAGAGTTGGACAGTTGGTGGCAAAAGGCAGAAATCAAATTACAATTTCAATATGCGATGCGTACTAAATGTCTGCTGTTGGCAGTTTTGGCTTTCAATGTGCAACATGCAACTTTCAACTAGATGTTTACAGTTCATAGATATGTACATATGTATATCTTGCCACTAGTCTATTTCCCTTTTAAAAACTCTAGTGTGAGTATATTTCTTGTTGCTACATTTTGATTTGGTGCCACATACAAAATGGATTTCTTGCCTGTCCGTTCAAAACATTTCTATGTCAGACCACTAAAATTTAGAGATGGCAATTCACTTCCAGGATGAAACTTCTTCATCAAAATGGAAAATAATAAATGCTTTAATTCTTAATAAAAACAGGAGAACTCAAACTAGTTTTAGCATACTTTTAACTTGAGATAATTCCAAGTTTGTTGCCCATCTCTATGTGCAAATAGAGTTTACGTTTGCAGTTTGTGTGCGTTTCTCTGTCACTTAATGGAATTTATCACATTTTAACTGCGTGACAGGAGCCAGGCTGCCGGTTGCAGGTTCAGACAGTTGCTACTGGCCCTGGCCCTAGCCCTCCTGCTGCCCCTGCTGATGCCACTCCGTTTCCTGCCACATTTTGGGAGTCCTGAGCCTGCTCGGTTGCATCAGTCATTGCCATGCATGGCCTATGCCGGACAAAGTGTCACAGTTATTGATTCGATCCATAAATAATGCATGACCAACAAGTGTGCCGGCTTGTTTATTTATTACATGATTTATTCAGGCAAACAACACTCCAATTAAAAACGTTTTTAGCCGATTAAGTATAATGTCAAAATCGCTAAACTATCCCCAGAAACTTTGCCACAACTTAACGACTCCAGACAGCGATTATTAAATTAAAACGTGCTCTGAAAAGTTTCGAGACCTACCAAAAGATGAAAAACTTTCAACTCTTTTCCTCGCTCATTTTCTTTTTCTATAATTTAATTTAAGTTTTTTTTTGCCGCCCCACTGCGTCACATAATTTATTATTCGAGGCAAAAATCTGCTGCACCAAATTTGTCACATGGGATAAATAATAAGAGGGAAAACTTTTTCCTCAAAATTGGGATTGAGAAAAGGCGAAGGAGTCAAGGGAGTTCCGAAGCCGTTTTCGAACTTGCGATAGTTTCTTTGCAAATTACTCATACGCCGGGTTGGCTGCCGCCCAGAGCCCGGCAAAAGCCACCCAAAAATATATAGACAAAGCGTATTCCGATGATAGTGCGATCAGGCAAGCATGAAATTAGACTTAAGCTTAGATGATATATTAAAATAAGTAAAAATCAAACAGATTTACTCACTTAATAGATGAAAACATTTTTCAAGGTAGAAATATAAGAATTATAGAGTACTATTTTGGTTAATCTTCCCCAGTTCCAGCAGTCTCTAAATTGTAGTGTCTTTATGGGTATATAATAGAGTAACGAGCCAATCTAAAAGAAATCTGTGTGGCTTTTATCGTCGAGACAATTGTCTTGGACCCGCCACTAAATATGTCAAAATAAAGGCAAATTTATACACAAACTGATAAACAGAAATAGAAGCCGGAAAAAGAAAAAACGGTGAGGAAAAAAACCAGAAACATGGTATGACTTTTTGCTGGAGGGGTGCAAAAGCAAAGCTGCAACAATTCCTATCTTGACACTCTCATCTATCCGACTCAAACCGGGGAAATTGGCCCGACACCGGGGCTTTTCCTCGGCCCAACCCTCCGCCGACCCAACCGGTTTCATCTCCGTTTCCATCTCGGGCCTATCACTCGAATTGAATCAAATTACCTTGTAATCTTAACCTTAAGGTTATTTGCCATTGCCCACAAAAAGCGCTTTGTGCTCCGCCCGACTGCGTTTAGTTACTATTTGAGTGGAACTGTGGAAGAAGCCTACAAAGGAATCGAGTCCTTTCACCCCTGCAAGCCTCACCTTTCACACTTGTGCGAGTTTATATAAATGGAAATCTAACATTACAACCTATCATGATTGCAAACTTTAAGTGAGTTTTGTGCCAAAGGCAAAGCTGCGGAATTCTCCCACTTTTGTTTTTTCAGATCTTGTGTATTCGAAAAATGTAGCAAGTCAATCAGAAGTGCTTTGTTGGTAGAGCTTATCATTGGTCTACTCTGGTTTTTAAACGCAGAATGATAGAAAATCGATTTGCGTTATTTCCCCGCTATATCGCTTATACATATAGGTATCTCAGGAAGTTAATATTCTTTAAATTGGCTAAAAAAGTATATTTTCCAAAGTCTTTCTTTCTTTAATCAAAGGTCAAAATTTGAATGGTCAGGTTTTGATTGAGAATTAAAATACTTTACCTGCCAATAGTTGTACAAAAAATACACAATATATTTCCTAAAACTAATTAAGATCTACATGATAACTTTTCATTGACGGGTGCTTTTTTTAGTAAATATATTTTAAGAAATTCCGCATAAATTTGTTGATACTTGGCGGATCGTTAAATGTTATACCTTCCCGATCTTTGCTTCTCGAGTACTATCATTCTCAATAAAAATCTGGCCATCTAAAATCTGACCCGAATTTCGAAAATTTTGAAAGGGGTAACATCATGATTTTTTGCAAAAATCGGCAAAAATTTTTTTGTTCTACTTTTCCAATCTTTTAATGCGGACTTAAAGGAAATTAATTCCTGATTTGAAAATGGTATTCTTTTTCCAAATCCGATGAAAAATGTATGAAATATTTGCAAAAGAGTGTCTCAAAACCATCATTTTGGGACAATGACTATTTTCGCAAATTTTGAAAGGGGTAACATCATGATTTTTTGCAAAAATCGAAAAAAATTTTGTTGTTCTACTTTTCCAATCTTTTGATGCAGATTGAGAGGGAATGAAATCCTGATTTAGAAATGGTATTCCATAGCCAAATCCGATTAGAAATGTATGAAATATTTGCAAAAGAGTGTCTCAAAACCATCATTTTGGGACAATGCCGATTTTCGAAAATTTGGAAAGGGGTTACATCATGATTTTTTGCAAAAGTCGACAAAAATTTTTTTCTTATACTTTTCCAGTCTTTTAATGCAGATTGAGAGGGAATGAAGTCCTGATTTAGAAATGGTATTCCATTGCCAAATCCGATGAGAAATGTATGAAATATTTGCTAAAGAGTGTCCCAAAACCGTCAATTTGGAAAGTGCCGATTTTCACAAATCCAGAAATTTGTTTGTTCTACTGTTCTAATACTGTCCCCAATTTGATTTAAAATGTTGCTGAATTTGGAATGCTCGTCACTAACTAAAAGTTTTATTAAATAGTTTTAATAGACAAAGGAAGGATATTGAACCAAATAACATATCGGTCTGTTTTAAGTAGAATATTAAGATATCTACTCATCCACGGCGTACAACATCCTCATCAATTCCGGGACGTATTCATCCCACCTGGATTGGAATATATTCCCGGCTACAGGGACACCCATTTCGTATTTCTGGGCGAATTTCAGAACATCGAAATTGCTGTGGCCGTCGGCATTGCTTAGCTCGATTTTCTTCTCGTCGAAATCCAGTTTATCCGATTGCTGGTAGACCAGGATCAGGTAACGCTGCACGCCACTTTCCTTTGGCGGCAAAGGGCCAAAGTAATCCGATATGTGCTCCCCTTTCATTACATCCATTCCAGGAACGTTGACCACCAGCCAATGGAGCCATGACCGGTACATGGGATTATCACGATTAGGCGCGTCCGGACATATCATAACCACAGTGTAGAACGATTCCGGATCTGCGCTCCAATCCAGCTTTGGCTGGAATTTAAGTTCTTTGGGGGTATAGGTTTTTCCCTCCTCAATGTCAAAGGCATTGTCGTATTTTATCTGAAACAATAAAAGTTAATATCAAAGAGTATACACTTATAGTGTATAAACCCACCTTGAGTAGCTCTTTTGGAGGCTCATCTAGAATCTCCGGAATGACTTCCATTTCCTTCATAATCCTTCTAACATTTTCGTTCTCGTCCTGGCTCACAACCAGGCAAAAAAAGCCAAAGAACAACAAAATCAAGCTAACCAATTTCATTGTAAAGCTAAATAAAAGTAAACTCGCCGACTCGAGTCTTCTTATATTCGGTTTGTCAATAGAGCGATGTAATTACAATAATTGAGCTGAAACTATGGTCATTTTCTAAAATAGTTTAGAGTTAAGTGACAGTCAAACAAATGTTTACAAAGTATTGTGGTTGATTGGGCTGAATGTTCTTCATTCAAAACTGCAATATGTAATTGGATCCCAACAATTGATATTTATTCAGTAAATAAAATTGCAAAATAACAGTCACGAAGCACTGAGCGTTGAAGATGTGTTTTATAGAGGATTTATGTGTGGTATTAGTTTGAGTTTTATAGAGAAAACTTTTTAAATTCACTCAAGATGAAGCAATTATTTTAAACTTAATCGTAATGAGTTCTTTGTAATTAATTTGGCCTTGCCTCATGGGGAAAATCAAGGTAAACCAGGGAAAAATAATACTATGGGCTTGGAGAAAGCATTTACGTGCCAATTATAAAATATTCCAACTGCTCTACATGATTTCCATAAAAAAAAACGAGCACAATTGAGACCTGGCAGGCGGATTGGCAACATGTGCGTCTAATGTGCGCACATTAGCAACACAAATGCAGCCCGGAATAAAGGACGAAAGACGCAGGACGAAGGACTTGGCCTGGAAGCCGAAACTCATCGTTGGGCTGGTGCAAGACGGGGAATAGGAGACGGAACACGAGATGGAGGCGGAACAGGAGCCCGGTCTCGAGTCGAAGGACTAAAGCCAGAATCCAGAGCCACTCAAGCAGACGAACGCACTTAATTTATGCAATTTGGTTAACAACGTTAAAATAGTAGACGAGGCCAAGAGGGGCCGAAGGATGCCAGACATAAATCAAAATGGGAAACAATAACCCGCCAGCGTAGAGCTAGAAAGATGAATGCACAGAAAAAAACATAAATAGAATAGAAAGTGGTTATTTAACATTTGTTATGTTAATGTTAATCGTTCTGAAACATGAAAACTTTGATTATTAATCAACATAAATTAATATTAAGTATTTGTTATACTTAAACTTTTTTTTGAGTGCCCCCACATGTGAAGACCGAGGCTGGCAGATTGGGGAACTGTTGCGAAAGGAGTAATCAGGATAATGAAGCGGCAGCATTTGCGGCATGCAACCATGGAGCACTTTCCATGTAAACGATGAAGAGCACGATAATGATGGCGCTTTCGATGAATAAACATCCAGGCAACCGAGTATTTTCTGTAGACAATGTCGCAATGTTAATCTTGAGACAATATTTGCACAAATATTGGCTCATTATTTGGCATTATTATGGATTAATTAGCTTATTGATGGCAGTGTTTACTATTTTTTGTTATTAGTCTTTTAATATAACAGGTAGGTAGGTAATGGTAGGTAAATTGTGCAGAGTAGTTATAAAAATCAAACTCCAGGTGAGGTCCTAACTGCCCCGTCCATGCTGGTCCTTTGACAACTACTTAGTTTGTCGGTTTCTGCGTTATCTAGTTACTTTTAGAAGTTTTCACCAGCCAGGATTACAACCAGCATCGAGTCGAGTCTGCGTCCAGAGATGGCAGGAAACTTTCTCTTTGTTGTAGTGGCTCTCTTTGGGTGAGAGTTGTTGCTGCAGCACTAATTCTCGTGACCCTTTCGGATAGGGTGGAAGGAGGAATGAATCCAAGCCAGCTAACCAGGTAACCAACTAACCGGACAACAGCAGCCGAAGAGTGTGGGTTATTTGAATGGCATTTCATTTGCAACGCCTTTCAACGTTAATGCCACGGAAGATGCATAAATTGTGGAGAGCAAGTGCTCAACTTGCAGTCGAAACAAAGCCCATTTGTGGTTGGTGTTGGTATGGCTGGAAGTGGTATTGGTCCTTCGAGCTAATACGATTAGTCTATTTAAAGGTAAGTCAAGGTAGTTGTTTATACCAAAAGTTATGATAAGGGGACAACATATTATCGGTGAGTAGGTTGGGTGCCGATGCTTTTGGTGTTCAACCATTGCCTGTTACTAATCAGGGTCTCGTATCCTTTGACGCTTTTTGTAAAGGCAGAAAGGCAGTAAAGAGCTAATTATATTCAGACATCGTCAAAATTGATAAAGGAAGAGATGATAAGGGGCTCTGAAAGAACCCAAAAGTTGGGAAACAATGTTAGGGAGGGACCATTCAGAGCGGATTAGCCGATTTGCATATATAAATAATAAATCAGGCTGATCAAAACCATATTCAGAGTGCGCGTTCGACTAACACACACTCGCCCACACACTCATTCGAGAAAATGTACAACAAAACGATTTTCCACTTGACATAAGCTCAAGTGGCCCACGCCCACGTTGCCGCCTCTGCCCCTTGGCGGGAGGAAATTCAATCTGCTCTTTCCGTTTAAACAATTTTCAAAAAACTTGTTTATAACTCAATTTTTGCACACCAAGCACAAGCAAAACGAAATAACACTTAAATAAATACAAAAAGTGCTTACCCAATGCCAAAGTTGGAAAATGAACAATTCCATTTTGCGATTCTGAATGTGTTTGATTGTGAATGGAAAACTCAAAGGGGGTTGGGCGAAATGGGTTGGGCGGGACGCTGGCGAAAAGCTCTCTGTCTGAGTTCTGGTTCACACGCATGTAATACACAATAACGATACTTTTTCTATTGTTGTTTTTGGTGCTGTTGCTGCAGCTCTTAACATGGCACGCGAAGAATCCTCCAAAAACGAAATGGATATATCCAGGGGCTTTTAGTGTCCCATCCCGTTCCCCCTTGCACTAACAGTGCCTTTGAAATTGCCAAATGCCATTGCACACATATGCATAGTACGTATGTGTGTGTCTTTCGGAAGGATTACAGGAAAGGACATACTAACAGTTTGTTGCTAAAACTTTTAACGCAGCTAACATTTGATATTTAATTTATTCAAGCTTAACTCGTTTTTATATCCCATCTATTATATTATCATATTTTATCCTTATGACGGTAAAAGTTTAAAAAAGAAACCCAAATATTTTAAACAAAAGCAGTTTGAACTTCCAACTTTACAAAAAGGATGCGTAAAAAATATCGTTAATGGCCTTTTCGCTTTCAATCATTCGTATTCATATCTGTTATTGACATTTTATGCATGACATTCTTTTACTTGTGGCATCGTCCTTGCATTCAGCAAAACCCCTTCTTTGGTCCCCCCAGCGCTGTCAACATCCTTTTCCCATGTCAAGAGAGGCGGGCAAAAAATTTGCCTGAAAATGACGCGAGTTGTCAACGTGAATTAAAATAATTGATTTATTTTAACGGAAGTTAAGCGAATAAACAAACTGCCGGGTGAATCTGCTGCTGTTAAAAAAGGCACATAAAAAAAACAAGAAAAGAAACCCATGAAAAAGGCAACCGCACTTGAAGTTGTCAGCTGCAGGACGAAAAAATGGAGAGTCCTTTTTGTGCGAGCAGATATAAATAAATAGAAAGTTAAAGACAAAAGCTGGACTAAATGTTCATTTGATGAAATTATTAGAAAGGCAGACAAATTAGAAAAGGGCTGGGAAACGGAAGGGACAAGGATATTTTCAGTTCTTATCTCTACTGATGCGCAATGTTGTGTAAATTGTCAAAAATTATTAATTGCCATCGTTATATCTGACTTGATGGCCCAAGGCTGGTGTTTGGGACAGGACTCTCCTTCCACCCACTTTAATTAGCCAATAAATGCCGCTGCGAATGAGAATTAATGCCGCTTGTTAACCGTTAGCGATTTGTTATCGTTAACAGCAAAAATTTCTTGTTATTATCGCTGAAGGTTTCTGGGTTGTAGGCTCCTGCAGGCACTCCTGTTTGGATCCTTCGGGGTTAATCGTTTTGTTGCCTGCTGGTTGGCGAATATTTTACTCACTCTTTTTATTAGTCGTCATTAATATTTTTATTGGATTTGCTTGGCAACTTTCGGTTGCGGTTCGTTAATAAAAACATAAACGCTTATGCGCCCTTAAAAAAGGAAGCAGCTTTTTTTTCTTTTAATTTATGAACAGTTAACATCACAGAAATTTGGAAGTAAGGACACTTCTAATTCTCCATAGCAAATGTAGATTGAAAAATTAACAAATAAACAAATCAAATTATTCGACTTTATAGTTCAAATAATGAAATATTTTATGAGCAATTTCGGAGAATCCACTCTAAAAGTTAAAGGCTTATTCGGTTACGTTGCCATACATTCAGTCAGACATTTCATTTGGCCATAAGCCTTGCCTATTGCCTTAGTTTTTATCTCGGCTTTGCCACAAATTGCATTCAAATGCAAACCGCAGGAGTCACATTAGGATGCAAGGAGTCGTAACCCAATGCGGCCATACTTTGTCTTCTGGAAACCTCTCCGCAAAATCCACACCCACTCCCCAAAAGCCCCTCGATTCTTGCCCAAAATTGGGGCAGATACAGAGCGAGATGGCTGAGACTGAGGAAAGGAGACGGAGCAAAGGCAGGAGAGAGCAAAGCGGAATTTCTGTTTTATTGCGGTTTATGAAACGGTTCATAAATAAGTATGTGTGTGCGAATGTATGCAGCTGTTGTTCAAGTGTGTGTGTGGCTACAGTCCTTGAAGGACTAAAAAGGACCATATTTGCTATAAAAATATCGCTAAAATATATTTTTTACATTTTTCCTCTGCAACTTTTTCTAAGTCTGTCTTAAAAATATAGGAAAACGAACTCCTCCGTCGAACGCCTAACACTTCCGGAACGCACTGTATGTGGTTAGGTATGTAAACCCAATTTACGTCAGCATTACTGAATTTCAACTGTGAGGGAGAGGACGAAAATGGCCAAAAAGTTGAACTCATGGCACCGAAAATAGGTTATATTCGAGAAATGGCTGAGATTTGGGTTGTGGTTGTTCCAAAATAAGATCTAAGCTTCGTTCTAGCTTTCGAAAATACAAAATTTGTGAACGTATTAAAAATTAAAGACCACTTCGGGGTATCCTATTATCGAAACTCACGCCTTGCGCCGCCTCCGAGCGTAACACAAAACTTTTCACCAATAAATAATGAAGAAAAATTTAATCATACTTTGCCCAAAGACAAAACTTGGCCATTATCAAACATTAGCGAAAGTTTCTTGTTCAAATTTCACAACGAATTTAACATTAATTTGACAATTTACATCGTAGCAGCCAAATGGCCCGAGGCCGTCGACGCAAACCAAATAAATTGCCAAGTACAAGAATGGAAAAGTGCGAAACCGAATGAATATTCAATTTAAACTTTAAAGTTTATGAAATTATTCACAAAAAATATTTGAATTGAAAGGCAACTTACTACTGACTATTTAAATTGAAAGCTGTTTAAATTCCATCAATGCAACATTCACTTTACTGTTTCCCTAATAAATTCCAATATCCACTAATAACGCTTAACTTTAATCCATAACGCTGAACTGGTATCCATCAATAACACTTCATGGCGGGCACTCAAAATATTTATCACTGCATTGCCAAAATAGAACATGAAAAGAGTGGAAATTTGTGTGCACTTTCATTGATTGAACGCTGGCCGACCCGACTGAACCTCTATTAGAGGCCATTCGCAGAGTTCTATATCAAATTTCACATCTATATTTTACCAGGCTCGCATGCACAATTCCCAAAGTGAAAAATCTCCCAAAAAGAGCAACATTCGGAACAAATAAAAAAATGAATGAAGGTAACGCCAGACTATAGGCCATAGACTATAGACCATAGACAGACCATAAATTTTCCAGTCTGCCTACGCTCATTTGCACAGCGGATTAAAGGGTCTCGTCGGGGTTTTGCACCACCCACTCCACCACCCCCAAATTTTCACCATTTATTATGCCTTTGCGTAGGGATTTTCTTGGTTTTCGTTTCGCCATTGCCTTATTTTTATTTTTTCACTGCTGCTGCTCGGAGCGGAAAGCTTGCAAAAGTGATTAATGCAAAAGTCGGAACACAGGACTGGGCCCAGGACCTGCCCTGCCCTGCACTGCCATGCCTGTCGATGGTTGTGTTGAATCCGTATCCGAATCCGAATCCGAGGCACCCGGCAAATTTGCCAGCGCGAATAGAAAACGCCGCACAGCTCTGGCATTTTTATTGAATTGTGAGCTCTGGAATGCGTCTGCCCCTATGGCCAGTCCATTTACCTGAAAGAGCGCCAGGACACAAAAGGGGTTGGTCAGGGGCTGGAGGTGAACTGTGACTACAGCTGCGCGGATTAAAGCATTAAATACTCCGAAAATCGGCTTTCGGCAGCAAAGAGTACTTGGGACAGGTGGGAACTTTCACAATTGATCGTTAAAGCTGGGGAAAGAACCCTCAGAAATGGGATAAAAACTATATTAAGACGGGAAGTGTACTTTAGGAGAAGGAAGTCCTTCAATAAAACACAATAAAACTTTATTCGTTCAATTACCAAACTAAATATAAATTGGAAGCAAAAACATTTGTTTCCATCCCTAGAAAAGCGTATCAGAAAATTCCATTTTAAAGCCTCAAAACAAACAAATTTTCAATAAATACCAAACGAGACGGAGACAATAAAATGTCAACCAAATCAGGAATCAAAGATTCCAGACCAAGCCCTTACCCTCTGCAAATTTTCCAAAAGGAAAGCAACAGAGGGAAGGGGACCGAAGTCTGATGCCTATCAAGCCATCAAACTGGCAAACGAGTCCCTGTCGCTGGGGCTTAGACAAAAGTCAAAGGACCAAAGGACCGGGCCAAGTGTCAGTGACATCGGAAATCCGAGGAGGAACGACGACGAAATGGAAGGTGGAACCATCCCCCTCGGGGAACTGCTACGTTTTGGCTGATTTTAGTCTGCATTATTGATGGTAATTTTAAAACGTGCCCTACAATATTTTACACATTTGCCGGATTTACAGTTTTCGTTACGTCTAAAAAGGGAATCAGAAAAATGGGTCTGAGTATGGGGTGGGGAGGATAAATATCGAACCACCCTTCGGATATCCACGTTCGATACAGGACACCTCGCCATCCAGCCGCCCTTTTGTTTCGTTCGACGATTGACGCTTATCTTAATGGACCAAACATATGGCAATGGCATGCCCGTGGAGCTTCCAGTTCCGAACGTGTTGATAATTTAAATAAGCTACTTTCCAGCTCCAATCTTCACATTGCGCATACGCAGCGTTGGACCGCCGGAGCCAACCTGACTGCCTGTCGTCAGTGCGATAAGCGACGGTAAATGATTTTTCGATTCCATATTAATTTTCGTTCGTCAAATCCCAAAGAGATTTGCCCGCGAGGCGTGTGCCGGGCTTCATTAAAAAATCTTTTGCATTTTTACATGCATAGATGTTCGAGGGGGAAACAACATATCCTGACGGAATTTACACAAATTCCCAACATATTTGGTTAACGGGGAGGGATGTGCTTTGATTGTTAATAGAGCTTTGGGAGGGTTAGCCTAAATTGATTGAATTTTAGGTGTTATTAAAACTTCAACAGCATTTCGGTGTAATTAATGGGATAAAATTTTGTTAATTGAAAACTTTTTCTGTCGAATCACTTGGAATCTGTACCTATCCCTTCGCAAATTAAAATTCCTTTCCCCTTATTAGCAGAAATGCCACAGATGCCGAAGGGACAAACTGGCCCGAATATGTGCAATTTAAGCGTATTAGGAACGACCCAGTAGCCAAGAAGCATACACACAAAAATCAAATCAATTTTAATTTTGGGGGAAAAACAAGCAGGAAGAAAAGCGGGGAAAATGCCAAGGCAAGCGAAAAGCGAAAAGCGGCCAGGAAAGGAGGGCAGCAAACAAAATCCAAGTCGGACACTGACACGGACAGGAAAAATCCAGACCATGGCCAGAAGTCGGAAGTGGGGATCAAACAACACCCCGCATCTTAGACATCCAGCACCGAATACAACCCCTCAAAAGCCTGTACTTAGCATATGTGCATAAATCTCGGGCCAGCCGGCCGAGCTAAGGGGCGACTCTGGCATTGGTCTTTAGAACAATCTAATAAAATGTCTAAACGCTTCAATGACAATTCGAGCATGTAAAGTATATCCACATCCACGTGGGGGAGCAAGGAAGCCAGCAAAGACGGCATACATGTTGCATGTGGCGCTTAAACCTTGTTGTACACTCTCAATCAGCTTGAACCGCCTTTATTTCCCGGTCCCGGTCTCGGTCCTGCCATGCCCATCCCCCTGAAAAGTAGGCAATAATCGTAAGTGAAACTCCGAGGGGGAGAACCTTGGGTGGAGTTCAGTAGCTGACCCCTCGACGTCTTTTGTCTGCTTTAAGTTGTGGCGCTTTGTAATTGAATTAAATGAGATTTCAATATGCGGGCTCATGCTTCAATGGATTTTATCTTAACGGAGGGGAATCACAGCGAAGGGCGGAGTCGATTTGGTCTTAAAGTTACGCTTCTTTGTTAAAGGTAGTTACAGAATGAATGAGTTTCAACAATACTTTTACCTTCAGGCATAAATAATTAACAAATAATAAGGGACATATTAAAGTTCTCACTTTCAAATGACAGCCTCAATTTGTTACCTCAACTGGCAACTTAAACAGAACTATTTAAAACTTTTGATTTCTCCCCTGTTTTCCTTGATAGCCGACATGCAAACTTCAATCAACACCAGCAAATATCAACTGGGCAAACAGGGACCGGAATGGCCAAAAACTTGGCACTTCAACCTGTCCCGCATTGTGTAATTTTTCAACTTGAGACTGAGACAAGTTGAAATAAAAAATAGAAGACCCAGGGAAATGAAGTCGAAGCCAAAGACAGGAGCAAAAGAAAAGTTTTGTGACTTCTTATCGTTTTTTCTCCTGTGGTAAAGGTTTATTTGTGAAGACAAAGGGGGTGCTGACTTTGACCATTGTTTTATTTACCTGGCCACCAACTTTTGTGTCTCAGTGTGTGTGTTTGCTTATTTATATCGCATGATTGAATCTTGGCCAACAGCAACTTTTTCTATTAACTTTAATGCCAAGTAACCAGCAGGTCCTACAAAAAGGAAAAAACTAACCAGGTGTGTCTATGGCTATGTCCGTCTTTGATTTTGTCCCTGACTCCACTTTTATTTTTTTTTTGGTGCCATCCCCGAAAACTTCGCCTCTTTCGGTTCGCTAAATGAACTTGATTTTTATCGTTTTCGTCTTGCATTTCCACAAGTCTTCTTTTCTTTTTGGCCAGGTTTGTGTATATTGATTTCCAACGTCTTCCACTTGACTTGGCCCGACTTGTTCAAGTGGTTTCCATTTCCATTGGCGTTGCCATTATTTATACCCTTAAATGGAGGGTAATTACTATTTATTACTATTTATTTTTATCGGTCAGACTAGAAAGTAGTCTTATATTGTAAATACTTTTTGATAGAATTTTTTACAGTATATCATTCACTAATTATTTCAAGTAGACCATCAGAAACTGGGAAAAATCCCTTTCAGTTGTTTTCCCGCCACAAACAGCTAATGAAAAGTAACTAAAAGTCAAAGCTTTTTGCTGATTCCACTTTTTTCGTTTCCGCTCCGTTCGAGGGGTTTTTCCGTACTTTTGGACAATTTTCAATGAATTTCGCAGGTTGATTGGCAGCTCAATTATTGATGAGTTGTCAAGTTTCGCGAACGAAGGAACCGCAAATAACTTGGGTACGAGTTAATTAACTTGGAAATGTCCCGCCCCAGTGACTTCTAGGAAGTGAACGTCTCGCAGCAGACCTTCGAGATATTCCTTGGGAATAGAACGCAATTATCTCAATTTAATTGCATGGCTTGAAGCGGGATTTCAAGTGCATTATATAATTTACTCATTAAAACCATTACACATTTGCCTCAAGTACACAATGCACATGTCAAACATGTCTCTCTGGGTGTTTGGATCTGTGTGTTGCGTGTGTGTTTAATGTAAAATATTGGCATTGTACGACAAGCTCATTAATTATGCTGCATATCGCAGTTTATCAACAAAATCGTCTACTTTGAGGAGCCTAACCGCCCGACCCTCTCTGTCATGCTCCTCCTTTTTGGCAGGGTCTCGTATTTAATTTATAACCCGAAAACCCAAAGTTATACATTTTAACAGGATATGAATAAAGTTGAAGACAATAAAAGCAAATAAAGCAGACAGACAACTCAACAGAAACAGCCACAGAGACAGGCAGAGATGGGAGTCCCGGGCCGGGGCCGAAGAAGATTCGAAAGATTCATTATCTAGCACAATATAGCCCAGTGTGTGTGTGGCCTTTATGGTATCACGGAACCAGAGCCACTATAAAGTCGGAAGGGGGTCGGAAAAGTGTATGAACTTTGACCTATTAGTAGAGGTAAAAGGTAATTTTAAAGTGCTAGCCCATGTAACTTCTACGTAGACGAGTTATGCAAGAAACTCAACTATTAGCTTGCACTTGCAGCCCCTTTCAAGGACTCACCTGCGCCCCTGGTAGCCAGCATCTATACAATAAATTTCGGTTTTACTTCTATGCGTATTTAATGAGCAGACGTGCGTGCAAATTTCAGCTAAGACCAGCTGCGAGTCCTTACACAAATGCTGTCCTGCAAGTGTTACATGTGAATGGGAATGGAATGGAGTGTGTGTGGGTGCAAATACGTGGACGACTAAAATGAAACCAAAACTTTTCATGCTCGATCGCTGAGGAAAGAAAATAAGCAGCAGAAAACGTGCATTCTTCTCCTTGGCCACTTAGAGAGCAAAGGACTACGTGCAAAAGTTTTCCATTTCCGCTTTGGCAAACATTAAAGCTGCCAGAACGAATTTACAACGAGCTGAGAGAGATACAAAGATACAAGGATAAACAGGCACAAGGACACACACGCACGCCTGAGCCACACGAAGCTGCATTGAGATAATCAATGGCCAGGAAAGGAAATGAGTCGAGGAGATAAATCAAATGCCAAGAGAAGCGAAATAAATGAAATACTGAACAAGTTTAATTGCCACAAAAAGAAAATAGAAAATAAATAAGAAATACGAAATACGAAAGGAATTTGAGGAAGTTTTTAGCAACTAAAAGTGATAAATTCTTGGAAAATTTCTGATAGATCAATTCAACTAAAGGTTTTACACGTTAATTTGTGGAAAATATATAATTTTAGCCTATTGATATAGCTAATCCATCTCGATCCCTTTCTGTTTCCTTTAGGCCAGAGCTAATCTGGCGAATAAACATGGCCCACCCTCAATTAGCGCCTTTTATTCCGCGGCGCTTCCAATTAAAGTCTTAGGGCGCTAACCAGAATCCAGAAGCTCTCGCCATTGCCTTCTCCTTCGCCGTCTGCGATTGTAAACAGTTTAGCCGCTGGCCTATAACTCTAAGCCAACATGGGAAAATAAAACAAAAACAGCGGCCAGACGACACACTTGATTCCAGCTGGGGACTGGGGACCAGCTTCAAATTTTGAACAATAGCAAAATGAAGCAAACGAAGCAACGAAGCCACTTTAAGCCCCGCAAATCCATAAGGCAAACAAAATGGATTTCGAATAGAGAAGCGCGACCAGGACCAGGATGAGATTCCCGCCAGAGTCCTAGTTCGAGGTCTATAGTGCGGGGAATTCGACAAGGGTGATGAAGGAAGCTTGGCGGTTGCCATTGTTACCCCAAGAACAGTGGCTAATTTATAAAAATAGGGATTTTCCCAAACTCTGGATTCAAACTATAGTTTTTATAATAAAAAAAATAAGTAGAAGTTTGTTTTCGAGTAAAATATAGTTAAAAAATTGCGTATTTTTGGACTGAAAAAGTTTTGAAAGTGTTCCTACCACTGTGCCGTGTCGATAATGCCACACAATATTTTCACAGCGGTTACACCAAGAAGGCAAATTGCCATGGAGTCCGGGGAGTGCTGAAAACCGGATCGGAATGGGACGGGGAAAAGCCGCCATCGGGTGTCAACATCGCCAGCAGCACAAAGTTTGTTTCCAGCCATTTTTTTTTCCAATTTCTATATTTTTTGTTGCTTTGTTCTTTTCCGCATTTGTATAGGGCCTGAGGCTGTGTCGTTGCTCTGACATTTCTGCCAAGGAAAATTGAAAATTTTCTACTAATCGCAATCGATATGCCTTGCCAAATGTCACTCAACCAGGAAGGACCAGGAAGGGAAGTGGCAAGGAACCCCGGAGTGGGCTTCTACTTGGCTGGCTGTCTGAGATTCGTTTTTGCAAACAAAACAAATAAATTGAAGAATACTCGAAAATTAAATAAATATTTGGCATTTTTCAGCTGCAAATAAATTACAATAATGAATGAGTCGCAACGAAGGACTATAGCAATGTCTGATCCGAGGAGTGAGACAGATAAATTACAGTTGAGTTGACAAATTAAGTTGCCAGCAGCTGAGGCGCTTATAAATGGCCAGATAATAAGATTTTCGAGTTCGCCAAGTTTGTAGTGAGTCTTAACAGCTCCTCAATTAAATAGGATTTCAAGTTATAAATAACTCACTAGACCTGTATTGGATCTTTAAAGTAGAATCGCTACACTTTTTTTTGGCATCACCTTTAAAGACTCAATCTTTTGCAATTGCCAACATCCGCTGGTTGGCCAAAAGTCACACACTCGACTGACGCCACATCGGGGGCAAATTAAAATCGACGCCCAATAACGAGGCCATGCCACGCCCACCACTAACGTCACATGCGTCCATTCATGGCTGCCACTGCCACTGGATTCCAACAGAAGGACCCTCTGAAATAGGCGCAGGATAGACGAGCTTAAAGGGGTTAAAGGCATAAATTTTAACCGAAAATTTAATGTAATAAGTGAGAGAAAGGTACGTTTTTGATACATTTTCATTAATTTATTGTAAACCAAGTTTTATGGACCCCTTTCTGAAACGGACACCGTCTCTGTTTCCAGTTCACCCTTCAGTCGGATCTCCTTGGAACAAGAACAACACTCCGCGTCGTGAGCATAATTCACAGCTGAGTGAATTTTAAGTGGTTATTGCAAAAGTTGGCAAAAAGGCGGCATCAAGAGCGAAAGTGTTGGCCTTTCCTCCGTTCTTTACCGGGCATATTGAGTACACTTTTTATTGAGTTACATAAAGGAGTCGCAGGATGCGAGAGGCGAAGCGCCGGGAGAAAGAAGGACAGAGTGCTGCAAGGACTGACGTTCGTCTGGGAGAAATTAGGTTAAGCATTATAAATAATTTGATTAGCCTTAATTGGCATGAACTTGCTAGCTTCCTTCGATGAGATTGGAAATGCCAATACGATAGAGATGGCGGCGTGACACATATAAATCAAACTGTGCTTTAATATCCTTTTCCTTAATGGAACATAAGCGTGATTTTCCAAGCTAAGTAAGCTTTGGAGTACAGACCCCAAATTTATTTGCTATATACATTCTTTATATAAATATAAATTTTGTTACATCTAACATTTTTAAAAATCAATAACGTGGCCATCACTGGACGTCGTTTTATGCCAAAGTCTGGCAGTTATGATTGACAGACACGCGCTCCCCGGGAAATTCTATGAAAAAGTGATCGAACCTGCGCCGCCAGACGGAAATGATTATTATTATATAATTGAAATTGATAGAGGGGAGTGGGTCATCGCCTCGATGGCTTGGCCCACTTCAATTATTCACGGAGGCTAAAGAAACCCATTTGGTTCCAATTAAAGATGCAAAAGCAGCTGTGCTCCCGTCTAATAATAAGCCAAAATCCGACATGGATGTCCTCGTAGGAACAGCTTTCACTTGTTCCAGCACGGATCCAAGTCGTGAGGAGAAGTTGCGTCGAAGGAAACGTGCTCAAGTCGTTTTGGAACAGCGCCAGTTGAGAGGGAATCCTAAAGGTTAAAGGTGACATCAGGGTGGAGAAGCAAATGGAACACGGCAAAGGTAAGGAAAAAAGACAGCATGCTGTCTAGAAATAAAGTAAAAGAATATAATTAAAGGAGTTCCATGATTATTGTTCCTTCCATTTTATTAAATTCTAAGACATGCATCTCAACCACATCTAAATGCCTTTAAAGGGGCACATTTCCGACTAACTACAGCATCTGTTGGACGCCAAAAACTCATCCGATAAGTAGTTCGAATCGGTTATTGCATTTCACTTGTCTAACCCATCAATAAGAAAAGCACTAGATCCTGCCAGGGGACCATTACCATCCTTTTTTAGCCCGAAAACAAACCCTGCCACCGGGCAGACCGAATTGATGATGCATACGGCAAACAAGAGAGGCAACTACAGCAGGGACTGCACGGGGACTCCTCCGGTTGACTGGGGGAAAGACAATGACAATTGCATTGACATTTCGACATAGAGAACTACTCGTACTGGAAGCCCCATCTCCATTCCAGGGACATCTTCCCCTCGGATTCGCCCTGCCAGCCAGACCGAAACATGACCATTTACTGTGGAAGCTATCGATTGCCATTGCTTGATTTTGTCATTGGGATTTGTTGTCAGTTTGATTTTTGTGGGGTCTGTTTCAAATGGATGGATTGTTGGGAGGTGCACTGGAGGAAAAGGTATTACTTTTAAAGGATTAAAATAAAGTATACGTAATGATGGACACACCTAGAGATTGAATTTGTGAAATACCTCATAAATATAAAGGTAATAATGATTACAGACAAAACTTAATTGAATCCAAACACATTCTCCCAGTGCCCCATAGAGTAAATTTGTATTGCACTATATCTAGCATATTTCTCTTGGTTTTTGCCGAGTTTATTTAGTTACCATTGCAAAAATGTTTGCTCATTGTTAGTGCGTTTTGGAGCCAATAGATTCTTCTGCCTTCAAGCTGCAGGGCTTTTAATTTCATCACTCTGAAACTTTACTATTTCCCCAAAAAGCCTTTTTCATTTCATATTCAATTTGGACACACTATACAAAAAATTGCTCGCAGGCAGACTGCATTTTCTGTTCACTTTCCTATGTAATTGGCAACTGGCAATTGAAAATTTTACAAAAGCATTGGAGGTGGTCCAAGCTCCTCCTTTTCACACCACCCTCCAACACCCACACCATTCGATCAATTTCACATTGTATTCAATTCGTTGATCAGGTCATTTAATTTCTGACTCGCCATTCTGCTGGCCATTTTAAAGAGAAAAGTCTCGCATTGTGGGGTCACTGTATTTGGTTTCGGATTCATTCTCTGTTTAATGGTTATTGCATTGCGTTCTAGTTGGGAAACTGCAATAATTAAAACGAGAATCGCAAATGTTTTGGTATTTGGAAATTGGCATCAAATTGATTTCAAAATAATCCAGTTAAATTAAAATAATCCATCACATTTAAGCTGCAGGCAAACAAGACAAATGAAATTGTGCAGCTTTTGATTTTGTATTAAATATCCAAATAAACAAAACAATGGATAACATAGAAAGGACTAATGTTGTCCATTTTTATGTACTTACTTACTAGTATCATGACTATTTGATTTTATTATTATTTTTCCACAAGAATCCTTTCAGAAAAGGACAATGATAACCCCAAATTAAATACAAGATAAACCTTAAACAACCAATTATTCAGTTAACTTTTTAAAGCATTTGGTCATGAGTGTTTTCCCCTTCCGGCAATCATGGGTTAAGGGATTAGTACGTCTGCAATAAAAACGAAAATAATTTTACCGAAAATTTCCGTCGCCATGGTGACCAAAAATTACTGAATTACTTGGCCAGACGCGGGTTTTCCTCCATATCCTTGGAGCTTTCACTTTTCCCCCGCTTTCGCCCCGATCCGCCATAAGCCTCTTAAAAATCTGAAAAGAAAAATCATCGGCGGCGGAACATTGAGGGGTTTCCACCGTACTGAGAGAGGCATTCAAAAATTGCACTCGAAACTCATTACAACAAAAGGTGCTTCATCAGGGACAGGGACCTGTACCGGTGCCACTGAGTCAGACCGCCCACTTAAGTCCGCCCATGGGGCTTGGCCATAATCAACTCGTTGCTGCTACCTTTCTCTTCCCATTTTTTGATGACATTTCTACCCCTCTGCTGCGTTTTTTAACACCTTCAGATGCACAGGGAAAAAGTCATCACTCTTTTTCATCCTGAAAAGCTCTGCCACTAAAACTATTGGATATCCAAAAGAAAATAGCGCTGCCGGGAAAATGGGGACACGCGCGTAATTAAATTAATTAAATTTTTTCAGGTGTACAGGAACAGGACTTCATCGAAAGCACCTTTTTCATATACACACAACAACTCCGGGCGTACAGTATGAAAGAAAAAATTGTGAAAAGAACAATGAGTGGCACGACACTCCTGCAGCAGTCCTGCAGTCCAACCCCCCGCCGCCCACCGCTTCAGGGACATCCCCCTCTGATTTCCCCTCTGGACACATTCTGCTCCTGTCAGCCCCACAATGCCAGGGCACTTAAGCCATTGCTTTCTGATGCTTCCAGCCCGGCTCCGTTTGGCTTGGCGGGTGTGCCCGTGGGCCAAGGGATGAGACGATGGGCATTGGTTTCTGATTTAAGCGGGGTAGATGGTTATATTTGGGGAGCGGAGAAGGGCGGAGAGTTGTGATTGTCCCAGTTTCCGGTGTCCTGCGGGTGGGGATTTTTCTCATTTCGCTTTGAGAGTTCAGCGTGTCAGGGGGCGAAGCCCATTTGCCTGTCTTCTAAAACGCCCCCACCAATCGCCCCCTCTCTTTCTGTATTACTCTGTCTGTCTCTGTTTTTCTCCCCCACCTGCAGTCACTTATTCTCTTTGTGTTTGGGTCTTGGTCATGTGGACAGCTACCAATAATTCTGATAACACACTGAGCGAAAAGCATTTGAAAACAAATAATGACGTTCAAAACATTAGTCAGTATTTGATTGAAGCTAAAGCTTAGATTTTAGTCCAGAAATATTAATATGTATTATTTTTTACAGTGCTCCTACAGTCTCCAGCCACCTGCAAGCTTTGGATCCGCTGACATTGCCACTAGGTACATGTCCTGGCTAGGACTCGACATTGTCCTTAGTCTGGATGCTGATGCTCCTGTATGCGACGGCTTCAAGATGTGTGTGAGGGTGTGTGTCCCTGACAATGATGGCGGTGGCATTGACGTCATTGGCATTGGCGTTGTTTGAACGCTGGCGTTTGGCACCCACCTGAAGGGTTGTGTGAGGGGGCGAGCATCCTGTTGAAATGCAGCCCCATTATTTATGCTTTTTAGGTACGTGCCATAAGCAGAGCTCGGGAGGGGCACCTGCTCGTTATCTGCCTAGCAGGTGCTGCTTCTTCAATAGGCACTTCCTTTTTCCCAAACCTAGATCCTTGAGTCCAGAGCCCAGAGTCCGGTGCGATTATGTGTGCCTGCAAACATCTTCAATTTGCAGTTGTCGTACATTTTAATTGTTATTGTTATGCATCCCTGGACTGCCCTCTGTCCGATGCACAGGATAATTGTCCTTCGGTTGCCTCTTAATTTGAATGCCCAGCATTTGAGGGTCCCATTGTCCGGCAATTACTTAGAATCAGAATTAGGTTCGGCAGCGGGATTCAATAAACCAAAAGCTAATGGGAGTCCTGGTTTTAAAACTTTTCGTTAGCCAATTAAATATCTAATATTCTGACTTGTTTCTTTTATTTCCAGTTGGGGCTGAAAAAATCGTTTTCTTTCCATAATTAAGCAATTAAATAATACATTGAAATATCCTTCGGCTATCTAGTTTTCTTTGCCTTCATTCAAATGATGCTTGAAAATGGGAAAGAAGAATTTGCAAATAAAAGGAGAGATAGTTTGGAAAATGAATAAAGGAAGATTCAGGAGAAGGAGCAGAAGGTGGAGGTTCAAAAACTTATAGCAGAAATTCAATAGGGCATGCAATTCAAGAAATTATTGTGCAATTTCAATAACTTTTCAATTGGGTTTTCAATTTGCTGCACACTTTTCCCCCCACAATATTTGCTTTTTTCGTATTTTTGCGTATTGAAAACTTTATTTTATCTGTTTTTGTGGCCCTCTTCTAAAGAACTTTAACAACTTCTCCTACTTCGTTATCTCGTTCATTGTGCGCCAGTGTCTATGAAGAAATTGACGATTTCCGTCTTCAGGAGAGCTATTCGAGAGGTGGCCGAGAGGTGGCCGAGAGGGTCAAGTTGGCCAAATTATGGCGGTGTCTGGTCCCGGGGTTAAATCTGTTCGGTAATCACAAAATATGGCGCCATTAGGCAGCAACTTTGAGGGGCTTAACTAGGCAAACAATTCTTTCATAGCAATATGGCGATGCATAAAAATTGCATAAAATTTCTGGCCCGGCCATAAGCCGGAATCCAAACAGCCAAGTACTCGTACCTGGTTAGGGCCAAAAGGCAAACAATGCAATTTCAATGTTCAGCGAAATCCACCTAGTCTTCCCTGTCTCCTCCTTTATACAAATATGCGGCATGGGAAAACTTTTTCAGTGCCTCCTTCCATTATAAACATGAAAAACAGCCAACAAACTTGCTGAAAAAAACATAGACCAGCCAGAAACCTTGGCTGGATAATGCATGAAAACAAAGGACATGATATATCTGCCATGTCCAGAGAAAATATTTCTAAATATCTTTAAGATATTTTATTTATTTGAATTGAACATCAAATTTTCCTGAAATAAAACTTGAAGCGTGACTTGATTTCACAGCCTTCGTATCTTTAACATCAAGATAATATTGAAATCAGTTTTTCAAGTGTATTCTTTGCACACATGGGATATTTGCATTTGGCCGTGTGCTGCATCGGCAGAGATACGTGAGCGTATCTAAGAGATACTCCTTCTCGGCCAGAAGCCTGGAGCTTGTCTGTGGCCGTTGGGTAAATTTTGCCGTCTTAAAAGGTAAGTTTCCGCATTGAAACAATATTTGCGCTTTACATTCAGACACGGGGGCGTCTGTGCCTTCCGGGGATGGGCTAGGGTTGAGATGGGTACGTGGGGGTTGACAAGACTGCGGTGGTGGGGGTGGTGGTGTTGCAAGGACGAGTGCTGGCCATAACCACTCATGTTGGCCAGCACGTGCCGCGGCTTTCGCAGTTTCGCTAAACCAAAACCATTAATCAAACAATTAGAGCTGCGAGAAGTTCGAACCAAGCTGGAGACCTTCTCCCGCAAAGCCCCACCCTTTCATTTGCATAAATTATGGCTTCATAATAACCGCTATTTATAATTTTCGACGCGGCTGCAAATGCGTCTACGGGGTGTTTGTCAAACACGCCCACCGTCAACACCCCCGGCAAACACTTGAAGTGCTTGAAAAGGATTTAACTTAATGCTAGTTGTTTGGTCAATTGTGTCGGGTGGTGGATCCATTGTTAAAGCAGGTGGTGAATACACGCAATGGCATTGAGGTCATGAGTTCACGACTCTTTCCACCTTACACTGAAGTATTTCTACCAAAACCAATTTAATTTTTGGAAAGTTATCCATAACCCCTATCCATGGTTAATAAAAAAATATTTAAAAACCTTTCTATGATCCTTTTCCAATTCAACCACAAAACCTTTTCAAACCTGTCATTTCTCATCAATATCCTTGCTTGTTTGGCTTGGATCCCTCCGAAAATGTGTTCATATTTTTTATGCAAATTGTAAAACCATTTCAAAGGTAGCATACTCGATTACCTTGATGCACATTTACATGCCGAATGAAATTAATTCATAAATAACAAGTCCTTACACAAATTTAGCCAAGCAACAGACAGTCAGACAAACAAACAAATGTATGAGAATTATGCAAATGATATAAACGCTAAAATCAACCGGGGGCCTTTTCAATGAAATTTCCAGCGCGCACGCAGAAGGCCAAAAAGGATTTTCACATTCACATGGCTCGCAAGGAGGAAAAGGAAGTCATACTGTAAAATGGTAAGGTTTAGAGGAGGTGGAGAGGCAGTGGCAAAGTGGCAGAAAAGACGGCCCAAAAGTCTTTCGAGCGGGAAAGCGAAAAACCCGCAAATGAAATGAAACGAAATGTTTGCATAAACGATTTAATCGAATTCCAATGCAAATTCAGTTAAATTTCATTTCCCGTACGGCGAGACACGCCGCTGGAATCGGATCGTTGCAGGCGGCAACCGGGGCAGGGCCGGGGCGGAAACTGGCATTCCGGTTCCGGAAATTAGCATAACACTCGCGGTAATACAATAAAAAGAAAAGGATACAGATGCCTGAGATATCCAGGCAGGCAAACGGAACGACACGAAACGAGCGCAGCGCCAGGCCAAGTGTAAAGTTCATTTTCAAATTGCTGATATACGAAATTGAAATAGGAAGCTGGAGTCTTCCTCCTGAAGGAAGGATCTTGGAGTGGGGGTTTCTGAAATTAAATGAAAGGAGTGAAGGCCTTTAGTGGGTTGACTTTGTTCTTAGTTGAATTCGAAGGGTATCCAGCAATCGGTAAACCCTTCCTTGATCCTTTCGAGAATGAACCCGTTTTCGGCAGAACCAAAAGCCAAGAACCGTTTATATTTATAGGAATTCTTTTTGTTTGTTTGAAATTTTTAATTTTTGTTTGCCTCTCCACTGGTCCGTCGCTGGTTGCCTAATAGAGCGACTCAATTAATGAGGCAAACTTTTTCCGGGGCCCGTTTTCCATTCCTTACCATTCCGACATGCATTGGCCGAGCTTTGCTGTCGGACAAGGACTTTAATGAAATCTTGACACGGACTCGAGGTAGGTCCTTTCCCCTTCCAGCCAATTGTCGCGCAATGAATTTTATTTTGCTCTTTACAAGTTGTAAAAAATTAAGCAAAGAAAGGAGGCAAAAACTTGGCTTTTTCCACATTTTTTTTTTGGTTTTTGTTGTTATTTTTTTTAACAAGTTGTTGGCAAAAAGCCAAGAACTTTATATGGCATGCCCATAAAGGGAAAACTTCCCCTTGAGGAAAATCCGTTAGCCGAATGGAAAAAAAGTCGGGGAAAACTTTATTTGCCCGTTCCCGGTGCATATTCAAAGCATTCGTTCTCTCTCTGGCTGTGTCCATGCCTGTCCTTTTTTCGGTTTGCTCCTGCCATCCAGTTTTCCCGCTTTCCATTCCAGTTTTCCCTGGTCTCCGGGTCTCTGGTCGCGCATTTCCGTTACATGCCAAACACTTTTGGCCTTTGTCCCGGGACCACAAAAGTCACCGCCTGGCGCATACAAATTAATCATTCGGTCAAAAAGGTTTGAGTGCGAATGATTTCGCGAGCAGGAAGCGGGAAGGCAACTCCTCCTCCTTCTCCTTTTTGAAGCCCTTGGAAATATTTTCGCCAGTTTTTGGATCTCATCTGGCCTTAGGATTCCCATCACGTACGCGACGTTTTTATGATATACCAATTTTGACATAATCCACGTGGATTACGAGCCAATACTCATGCATACTCGTATATTGGGCCCAGGTCCTGGCCGGAGAGGCGTGTGGGATTTCGTTATTCGATTTGCTTTTTGGCACTCTCTTCATAAAAAGTGCCTGTATAAGTTGATTGAACTATTTCCGCTTATGCACTTTGAGCCATGACCTGAAAGAGTTTCTCTTTAAGATGATCTAAAATTCCAACACTCCCAGAGTTTGATTCTGGTTTAATCCAGCATTTAACCCCATCGCGTTAACCTTTTGCGATTTCATTTAGTCTCATAATTTTATTCCAACATTCACCCCCAGCAACGGCAGTGCAAAGGTTAATGCACCATTTGACTGTGTCCCCTTTTGGCCGTTTCCAATGGACGTTTTCAAGTGCAAATGACCAAGGGTAGAAGTCCGGAAAAGGGGATTGGAGAATGGGCAGGAAGGTGTAAAGCAATGCCAAAGCCGGCAACGACAACGTCATCATCCTCATCAACATCATCCTGAATCCCCTGAAACCCAACCCTTATGTAGCATATGACAAAGTTTAAGTGCTTGCTAAATCCATAGATTTCATGCTGGCAGCCGTGGCAAACATGGCCACATATTGTGCGAGACAACCAACAGCAACAACATCTCCATCCTCTCCAAACAGCAAACACCAAACACCAAACATCGAGGTGTTGGGTAATGTGCCAGCAACAACAAGCAGCAATTGCTGCAACAATAGTATCGCATTTCAATGTTTTTACTGTGGCATAAAAACAAAAGGCTAAAGCCGCAGTCAAACAGCGAACTAACACCAAGCAGCAACAACAGCAACACAAGTGCAACTACAGTAGCAACAACAGGCAAGACTCCAAAGGAAACAACAGCAACAACTAGTTGTGGCTTGCAAAGTGTTGCGAATAAGTGTTACCTAATGAATGATGGATATCCAAACAGGATTATTTGATAAAATGTGGAATATCAGCTGCAGTAGAGTATATATTGCATATTGCATGTTGCAAGTTAGTTTTCGCGTTTCAATCCTTATTTCCATTAAAAATTGTATACCCTGTTGCATTATATTTACCAGGTAATATCAGAACCATTTCAGTTTTACAGTCCGGAAAAGTTTTCATACATTTTACCACTCGCTTTTCTCACTATTTTTGTTGGTTGATGGTTGCACGTAATTTTGTTTTTGTCGCGACGCAAATATGTTGCCCATAACAAGGAGGCGGCCACCCACTCCTCACACCTTTCTCTTTTACAGCCTTACAGCCACTTTCTCCGCCTTACCTTAACATTATGCAGGGCGCCACATCATCGCACTTGTCACTTTAACCTTGCAACGGCCTGTCAGTGGCACCCTCGCTGTGTCTCTTGCGCCCTTCTTGCGCCGCCTTATGGGTTCTGTAAATTTGCGCAAAGCGGCATGGAAAATGAAAAGAAAAGCCATAAAACCAAAGACGACGCGGCAAGCAAGCAAACAACGCCATGAGGAAAAAAAAACAATGACGGTGAGCAGAAAATGGCTAAAAAAAATAACCAAGGAATAAGTTAGAGCTCGACTTTTAGTTTATCTTTTTTAGATTCCAGAATATTTTTTTCGAAAATAAAATATTTGTAATATATGAAAGACTTCATAAGGCCGAAAGAAGCGATGTATTGAATTTACAAAATATGTGTTTTGGAATCTCGTTTTTAATAAAAACCATTATTAGTTATCATGTTATCATAAGTTAATTTAAATAAAATAATTTTAATTGTTAACAGTTTTTTCTTTAAATGTTTATAAACATGCTCAGGAATATCCTTTTTATCTGAGAGTATCAAAAGCAAGCCTCGAAACGAGCGTAAATATGCCTGTCATCATTTTGACATCAGCTTCCTGATGTCGGCAGGAGTACGGGTAGTTTCCAGTCAGGCCATTACCATAACTATAATGCATATTTCAGCATCGAAGTCAAACATAAGACTCGCTTCTCGTCCACCGCCCCCAGAATCCATTCCCGTCATACGGAGAGTCCCCGCATCGTGTCGTCATCATCATCATCAGCCGGAGTGACGGGAACGATTCTCGCTGTCTACTTTGGGCCTTCTGCCACATCGTGTTGCCGCTCTGGAAAATCCCGGTATCACTTTCGCTTACGCCCCTGTTGACAATCTCGGTTTCAATGTGTCCACACACATTCCCAACCACCTCCTTAAATGTCTGGGGGCATGCTTGGGCATATTTTTACCCGCTTTCGTTGTTGTCTTTTCCTCGAGCACCGAATGAACGACAAGGTTTAGCATAAAAGTTTATTGAACTAACGCAAAAATAGATGGCATCCCGAGGGGTGCCAAAAGGGAAGTTCTGGAAACAAAAAAAAATAGCCAGAAAGATGGAAAATGATAGAGATCGATTCTTCGATTGTATATCCTAGACAGTAAAAAAAAACGTCTCTAACAATTTCATCTTAAGACCTTTTATTAAATTGGCTGTAGAAGTATATTTTCTAGTCTTTCTTTCATCAAAGGTAAAAATTTTACTGTCCTGGTGTAGATTGAGAATTAAAATACTTCATACCAGCAAATAATTGTTAATTAAATACACAACATATTCTCTAAATCCATCTAAATTTAGCATAACTTTGACATAATTCTTGGCGGATCTTTAAATGTTATACCTTCCCGATCTTTGCTTCTCAAGTACCATCATTCTCAATTAAAATCTGGCCACCTAAAATCTGACCCGATTTTCGCGAATTTGGAAAGGGGTTACATCATGATTTTTTGCAAAAATCGATAAAAATTTTTTTGTTCTACTTTTCCAGTCTTTTAATGCAGATTGAGAGGGAATGAAGTCCTGATTTAGAAATGGTATTCCATTGCCAAAACCGATGAGAAATGTATGAAATATTTGCAAAAGAGTGTCCCAAAACCGTCAATTTGGGAGAGTGCCGATTTTCACAAATTTGGAAAGGGGTTACATCATGATTTTTTGCAAAAGTCGACAAAAATTTTTTTCTTATACTTTTCCAGTCTTTTAATGCAGATTGAGAGGGAATGAAGTCCTGATTTAGAAATGGTATTCCATTGCCAAAACCGATGTGAAATGTATGAAATATTTGCAAAAGAGTGTCCCAAAACCGTCAATTTGGGAGAGTGCCGATTTTCACAAATTTGGAAAGGGGTTACATCATGATTTTTTGCAAAAGTCGACAAAAATTTTTTTCTTATACTTTTCCAGTCTTTTAATGCAGATTGAGAGGGAATGAAGTCCTGATTTAGAAATGGTATTCCATTGCCAAAACCGATGTGAAATGTATGAAATATTTGCAAAAGAGTGTCCCAAAACCGTCAATTTGGGAGAGTGCCGATTTTCACAAATTTGGAAAGGGAACATCATGATTTTTTGCAAAAATCGATAAAAATTTTTTTGTTCTACTTTTCCAGTCTTTTAATGCAGATTGAGAGGGAATGAAGTCCTGATTTAGAAATGGTATTCCATTGCCAAAACCGATGAGAAATGTATGAAATATTTGCAAAAGAGTGTCCCAAAACCGTCAATTTGGGAGAGTGCCGATTTTCACAAATTTGGAAAGGGGTTACATCATGATTTTTTGCAAAAATCGATAAAAATTTTTTTGTTCTACTTTTCCAGTCTTTTAATGCAGATTGAGAGGGAATGAAGTCCTGATTTAGAAATGGTATTCCATTGCCAAATCCGATGAGAAATGTATGAAATATTTGCAAAAGAGTGTCCCAAAACCGTCAATTTGGGAGAGTGCCGATTATCGCAAATTTGGAAAGGGGTTACATCATGATTTTTTGCAAAAATCGAGAAAAATTTTTTTGTTCTACTTTTCCAGTCTTTTAATGCAGATTGAGAGGGAATGAAGTCCTGATTTAGAAATGGTATTCCATTGCCAAATCTGATGAGAAATGTATGAAATATTTGCAAAAGAGTGTCCCAAAACCGTCAATTTGGGACAGTGCTGATTTTCAGAACCATTAGCAAAGTTTGTCTCCCTTGCCACCCAATATGTAGAAGAGACTAATCTCTTATACTGATTGAAATTTTTGCTACTTTTATGTCCCAGATCAAGCATCTACTAGTTTCTGGTCGCCTGGTACTTCAAATTCGGAAACAGGCAAAACTGACCAAACTTTGAGACCAAATGTAGCATACTTTTGGGCATAATTTAAAATTTTAATATAAAATAAGCTATAAAATCGATATACGAAATAGGGTATCAATAATGTATCCCATAAATAGTAATAAATAATGTACTAAAGCAATGTTTATTTATTTTTATAAATTAATTTAACAAATATAAATAAAGCTGTGTTAATGGAACTTTTCTATTGTGGTTTTAACGTTAAAGTTTTCCAAAACTGGCATGTTTCAAAGTTGTTTACATTTAACAGCTGCTTAGTGGTGTGTTTTTGCATTCTATAAAACAGGTTGGCAGCTCTATTAATAACAGCACTGTAAACAATATGTTGCCTATAACAGCAAAAGTTATCGGTATTTTGACATCAGTTTTCCACGCACTTTTCCGATTGCGAATTTTTAAATTTAAAAATTTCCCACTTTTTAAATTATCCGTATTTTTCCAACATATATCGCGTACTTACCAGTTTTCCCCAGAATTGTCCCAAAATTAATATTTTGGTCAATACCATAACCCTATATTGACAGTGGGGTCAAAGGGGCTTTAAACTTAATAAATTTAGCATAACTTTCCTAAAACTAGGCGGATCGGTAAATGTTATACCTTCCCGATCTAAGATCTTCGAGTACTATCATTCCCAATCGAAATCTGGCCAACTAAAATCTGACCCGATTTTCGCAAATTTGGACAGGGGTTACATCATGATTTTTTGCAAAAATCGAGAAAAATTTTTTTGTTCTACTTTTCCAGTCTTTTAATGCAGATTGAGAGGGAATGAAGTCCTGATTTAGAAATGGTATTCCATTGCCAAATCCGATGAGAAATGTATGAAATATTTGCAAAAGAGTGTCCCAAAACCGTCAATTTGGGAGAGTGCCGATTTTGACAAATTTGGAAAGGGGTTACATCATGATTTTTTGCAAAAATCGATAAAAATTTTTTTGTTCTACTTTTCCAGTCTTTTAATGCAGATTGAGAGGGAATGAAGTCCTGATTTAGAAATGGTATTCCATTGCCAAATCCGATGAGAAATGTATGAAATATTTGCAAAAGAGTGACAAATGTAGCATACTTTTAGGCATAATTTAAAATTTTAATATAAAATAAGCTATAAAATCGATATACGAAATAGGGTATCAATAATGTATCCCATAAATACTAATAAATAATGTAATAAAGCAATGTTTATTTATTTTTATAAATTAATTTATTAAATATAAAAAAACCGTGTTAATGGAACTTTTTAGATTTCAATTAAAAACAATTTCAAATCTCCCTAATAAAGAAATAATTGTTAGTATATTAATAAGTTTATAAAAATAATAATTTTTGCATAAGTTTTAAAGGCGTACCATCATGATTTTTTGCAGGTAAGCCCCCACTCCTTAAAATAATCTATAAAAATAAACACCCACCTAATTAAAAACACAATATATATTTTTAGAACACTTTTATTTATTCATTTTATTTTTTACATTTATTTATTTATCTTTTACAGAATGGATACAGGATGTTGCACTTATTGGTGTTGGTTCTTGTGTTCGAGGTTCCGTTCCTTGTGTTGGAGTTCCAATTTCCAATGGATGTCCTACCAAGGAAACAGGGATTGCAAGGCTCAGATGTTGTTAGAGTTAAACAGCGGCTTAAAGGACTCCTCATGTGATGCAGCACCCGGTGGCATGGAACACAATGAAGCAGCGATCCTTGTGGCGGAGCTGAAATCCTTGATCGCAGTCCTGGGAATAGAGAAATTCAGGATAAGTTTTGTCACCATATAGTCTTAACAGTATAGATTTATGTATTTATAAGATTCTACGTTTGTTTATATATAATTTTACATAATTAATATTAATATGCAATAGTTACGTTAAAAATTATGTTAAATATTATTAAAATAATGTACAAAATACTGTCTGAACAATAAACATTGATTAAAAACTTAAATTGGAGTTTGAATTTACGATTTAGGGAATGAAAGAGAAAAGGGGTTTTTTAAGTGTTAAAATATGGTTAAAATGTTGGCTAAAGATTGTCCCAAAATTAATATTTTGGTCAATACCATATCCCTATATTGACAGTGGGGTCAAAGGGGTTTTTAACTTAATAAATTTAGCATAACTTTCTTAAACCTAGGCCGATCGGTAAATGTTATGCCTTCCCCATCTTAGATATTCGAGTACTATCATTCCCAATCAGAATCTGGCCAACTAAAATCTGACCCGATTTTCGCAATTTTGGACAGGGGTTACATCATGATTTTTTGCAAAAATCGAGAAAAATTTTTTTGTTCTACTTTTCCAGTCTTTTAATGCAGATTGAGAGGGAATGAAGTCCTGATTTAGAAATGGTATTCCATTGCCAAATCCGATGAGAAATGTATGAAATATTTGCAAAAGAGTGTCCCAAAACCGTCAATTTGGGAGAGTGCCGATTATCGCAAATTTGGAAAGGGGTTACATCATGATTTTTTGCAAAAATCGAGAAAAATTTTTTTGTTCTACTTTTCCAGTCTTTTAATGCAGATTGAGAGGGAATGAAGTCCTGATTTAGAAATGGTATTCCATTGCCAAATCTGATGAGAAATGTATGAAATATTTGCAAAAGAGTGTCCCAAAACCGTCAATTTGGGACAGTGCTGATTTTCAGAACCATTAGCAAAGTTTGTCTCCCTTGCCACCCAATATGTAGAAGAGACTAATTTCTTATACTGATTGAAATTTTTGCTACTTTTATGTCCCAGATCAAGCATCTACTAGTTTCTGGTCGCCTGGTACTTCAAATTCGGAAACAGGCAAAACTGACCAAACTTTGAGACCAAATGTAGCATACTTTTGGGCATAATTTAAAATTTTAATATAAAATAAGCTATAAAATCGATATACGAAATAGGGTATCAATAATGTATCCCATAAATAGTAATAAATAATGTACTAAAGCAATGTTTATTTATTTTTATAAATTAATTTAACAAATATAAATAAAGCTGTGTTAATGGAACTTTTCTATTGTGGTTTTAACGTTAAAGTTTTCCAAAACTGGCATGTTTCAAAGTTGTTTACATTTAACAGCTGCTTAGTGGTGTGTTTTTGCATTCTATAAAACAGGTTGGCAGCTCTATTAATAACAGCACTGTAAACAATATGTTGCCTATAACAGCAAAAGTTATCGGTATTTTGACATCAGTTTTCCACGCACTTTTCCGATTGCGAATTTTTAAATTTAAAAATTTCCCACTTTTTAAATTATCCGTATTTTTCCAACATATATCGCGTACTTACCAGTTTTCCCCAGAATTGTCCCAAAATTAATATTTTGGTCAATACCATAACCCTATATTGACAGTGGGGTCAAAGGGGCTTTAAACTTAATAAATTTAGCATAACTTTCCTAAAACTAGGCGGATCGGTAAATGTTATACCTTCCCGATCTAAGATCTTCGAGTACTATCATTCCCAATCGAAATCTGGCCAACTAAAATCTGACCCGATTTTCGCAAATTTGGACAGGGGTTACATCATGATTTTTTGCAAAAATCGAGAAAAATTTTTTTGTTCTACTTTTCCAGTCTTTTAATGCAGATTGAGAAGGAATGAAGTCCTGATTTAGAAATGGTATTCCATTGCCAAATCCGATGAGAAATGTATGAAATATTTGCAAAAGAGTGTCCCAAAACCGTCAATTTTGGAGAGTGCCGATTTTGACAAATTTGGAAAGGGGTTACATCATGATTTTTTGCAAAAATCGATAAAAATTTTTTTGTTCTACTTTTCCAGTCTTTTAATGCAGATTGAGAGGGAATGAAGTCCTGATTTAGAAATGGTATTCCATTGCCAAATCCGATGAGAAATGTATGAAATATTTGCAAAAGAGTGTCCCAAAACCGTCAATTTGGGAGAGTGCCGATTTTCACAAATTTGGAAAGGGGTTACATCATGATTTTTTGCAAAAATCGAGAAAAATTTTTTTGTTCTACTTTTCCAGTCTTTTAATGCAGATTGAGAAGGAATGAAGTCCTGATTTAGAAATGGTATTCCATTGCCAAATCCGATGAGAAATGTATGAAATATTTGCAAAAGAGTGTCCCAAAACCGTCAATTTGGGAGAGTGCCGATTTTGACAAATTTGGAAAGGGGTTACATCATGATTTTTTGCAAAAATCGATAAAAATTTTTTTGTTCTACTTTTCCAGTCTTTTAATGCAGATTGAGAGGGAATGAAGTCCTGATTTAGAAATGGTATTCCATTGCCAAATCCGATGAGAAATGTATGAAATATTTGCAAAAGAGTGTCCCAAAACCGTCAATTTGGGAGAGTGCCGATTTTCACAAATTTGGAAAGGGGTTACATCATGATTTTTTGCAAAAATCGATAAAAATTTTTTTGTTCTACTTTTCCAGTCTTTTAATGCAGATTGAGAGGGAATGAAGTCCTGATTTAGAAATGGTATTCCATTGCCAAATCCGATGAGAAATGTATGAAATATTTGCAAAAGAGTGTCCCAAAACCGTCAATTTGGGAGAGTGCCGATTTTCACAAATTTGGAAAGGGGTTACATCATGATTTTTTGCAAAAATCGAGAAAAATTTTTTTGTTCTACTTTTCCAGTCTTTTAATGCAGATTGAGAGGGAATGAAGTCCTGATTTAGAAATGGTATTCCATTGCCAAATCCGATGAGAAATGTATGAAATATTTGCAAAAGAGTGTCCCAAAACCGTCAATTTGGGAGAGTGCCGATTTTGACAAATTTGGAAAGGGGTTACATCATGATTTTTTGCAAAAAGCGATAAAAATTTTTTTGTTCTACTTTTCCAGTCTTTTAATGGAGATTGAGAGGGAATGAAGTCCTGATTTAGAAATGGTATTCCATTGCCAAATCCGATGAGAAATGTATGAAATATTTGCAAAAGAGTGTCCCAAAACCGTCAATTTGGGACAGTGCTGATTTTCAGAACCATTAGCAAAGTTTGTCTCCCTTGCCACCCAATATGTAGAAGAGACTAATCTCTTATACTGATTGAAATTTTTGCTACTTTTATGTCCCAGATCAAGCATCTACTAGTTTCTGGTCGCCTGGTACTTCAAATTCGGAAACAGGCAAAACTGACCAAACTTTGAGACCAAATGTAGCATACTTTTGGGCATAATTTAAAATTTTAATATAAAATAAGCTATAAAATCGATATACGAAATAGGGTATCAATAATGTATCCCATAAATAGTAATAAATAATGTACTAAAGCAATGTTTATTTATTTTTATAAATTAATTTAACAAATATAAATAAAGCTGTGTTAATGGAACTTTTCTATTGTGGTTTTAACGTTAAAGTTTTCCAAAACTGGCATGTTTCAAAGTTGTTTACATTTAACAGCTGCTTAGTGGTGTGTTTTTGCATTCTATAAAACAGGTTGGCAGCTCTATTAATAACAGCACTGTAAACAATATGTTGCCTATAACAGCAAAAGTTATCGGTATTTTGACATCAGTTTTCCACGCACTTTTCCGATTGCGAATTTTTAAATTTAAAAATTTCCCACTTTTTAAATTATCCGTATTTTTCCAACATATATCGCGTACTTACCAGTTTTCCCCAGAATTGTCCCAAAATTAATATTTTGGTCAATACCATAACCCTATATTGACAGTGGGGTCAAAGGGGCTTTAAACTTAATAAATTTAGCATAACTTTCCTAAAACTAGGCGGATCGGTAAATGTTATACCTTCCCGATCTAAGATCTTCGAGTACTATCATTCCCAATCGAAATCTGGCCAACTAAAATCTGACCCGATTTTCGCAAATTTGGACAGGGGTTACATCATGATTTTTTGCAAAAATCGAGAAAAATTTTTTGTTCTACTTTTCCAGTCTTTTAATGCAGATTGAGAAGGAATGAAGTCCTGATTTAGAAATGGTATTCCATTGCCAAATCCGATGAGAAATGTATGAAATATTTGCAAAAGAGTGTCCCAAAACCGTCAATTTTGGAGAGTGCCGATTTTGACAAATTTGGAAAGGGGTTACATCATGATTTTTTGCAAAAATCGATAAAAATTTTTTTGTTCTACTTTTCCAGTCTTTTAATGCAGATTGAGAGGGAATGAAGTCCTGATTTAGAAATGGTATTCCATTGCCAAATCCGATGAGAAATGTATGAAATATTTGCAAAAGAGTGTCCCAAAACCGTCAATTTGGGAGAGTGCCGATTTTCACAAATTTGGAAAGGGGTTACATCATGATTTTTTGCAAAAATCGAGAAAAATTTTTTTGTTCTACTTTTCCAGTCTTTTAATGCAGATTGAGAAGGAATGAAGTCCTGATTTAGAAATGGTATTCCATTGCCAAATCCGATGAGAAATGTATGAAATATTTGCAAAAGAGTGTCCCAAAACCGTCAATTTGGGAGAGTGCCGATTTTGACAAATTTGGAAAGGGGTTACATCATGATTTTTTGCAAAAATCGATAAAAATTTTTTTGTTCTACTTTTCCAGTCTTTTAATGCAGATTGAGAGGGAATGAAGTCCTGATTTAGAAATGGTATTCCATTGCCAAATCCGATGAGAAATGTATGAAATATTTGCAAAAGAGTGTCCCAAAACCGTCAATTTGGGAGAGTGCCGATTTTCACAAATTTGGAAAGGGGTTACATCATGATTTTTTGCAAAAATCGATAAAAATTTTTTTGTTCTACTTTTCCAGTCTTTTAATGCAGATTGAGAGGGAATGAAGTCCTGATTTAGAAATGGTATTCCATTGCCAAATCCGATGAGAAATGTATGAAATATTTGCAAAAGAGTGTCCCAAAACCGTCAATTTGGGAGAGTGCCGATTTTCACAAATTTGGAAAGGGGTTACATCATGATTTTTTGCAAAAATCGAGAAAAATTTTTTTGTTCTACTTTTCCAGTCTTTTAATGCAGATTGAGAGGGAATGAAGTCCTGATTTAGAAATGGTATTCCATTGCCAAATCCGATGAGAAATGTATGAAATATTTGCAAAAGAGTGTCCCAAAACCGTCAATTTGGGAGAGTGCCGATTTTGACAAATTTGGAAAGGGGTTACAACATGATTTTTTGCAAAAAGCGATAAAAATTTTTTTGTTCTACTTTTCCAGTCTTTTAATGGAGATTGAGAGGGAATGAAGTCCTGATTTAGAAATGGTATTCCATTGCCAAATCCGATGAGAAATGTATGAAATATTTGCAAAAGAGTGTCCCAAAACCGTCAATTTGGGACAGTGCTGATTTTCAGAACCATTAGCAAAGTTTGTCTCCCTTGCCACCCAATATGTAGAAGAGACTAATCTCTTATACTGATTGAAATTTTTGCTACTTTTATGTCCCAGATCAAGCATCTACTAGTTTCTGGTCGCCTGGTACTTCAAATTCGGAAACAGGCAAAACTGACCAAACTTTGAGACCAAATGTAGCATACTTTTGGGCATAATTTAAAATTTTAATATAAAATAAGCTATAAAATCGATATACGAAATAGGGTATCAATAATGTATCCCATAAATAGTAATAAATAATGTACTAAAGCAATGTTTATTTATTTTTATAAATTAATTTAACAAATATAAATAAAGCTGTGTTAATGGAACTTTTCTATTGTGGTTTTAACGTTAAAGTTTTCCAAAACTGGCATGTTTCAAAGTTGTTTACATTTAACAGCTGCTTAGTGGTGTGTTTTTGCATTCTATAAAACAGGTTGGCAGCTCTATTAATAACAGCACTGTAAACAATATGTTGCCTATAACAGCAAAAGTTATCGGTATTTTGACATCAGTTTTCCACGCACTTTTCCGATTGCGAATTTTTAAATTTAAAAATTTCCCACTTTTTAAATTATCCGTATTTTTCCAACATATATCGCGTACTTACCAGTTTTCCCCAGAATTGTCCCAAAATTAATATTTTGGTCAATACCATAACCCTATATTGACAGTGGGGTCAAAGGGGCTTTAAACTTAATAAATTTAGCATAACTTTCCTAAAACTAGGCGGATCGGTAAATGTTATACCTTCCCGATCTAAGATCTTCGAGTACTATCATTCCCAATCGAAATCTGGCCAACTAAAATCTGACCCGATTTTCGCAAATTTGGACAGGGGTTACATCATGATTTTTTGCAAAAATCGAGAAAAATTTTTTTGTTCTACTTTTCCAGTCTTTTAATGCAGATTGAGAAGGAATGAAGTCCTGATTTAGAAATGGTATTCCATTGCCAAATCCGATGAGAAATGTATGAAATATTTGCAAAAGAGTGTCCCAAAACCGTCAATTTGGGAGAGTGCCGATTTTCACAAATTTGGAAAGGGGTTACATCATGATTTTTTGCAAAAATCGATAAAAATTTTTTTGTTCTACTTTTCCAGTCTTTTAATGCAGATTGAGAGGGAATGAAGTCCTGATTTAGAAATGGTATTCCATTGCCAAATCCGATGAGAAATGTATGAAATATTTGCAAAAGAGTGTCGCAAAACCGTCAATTTGGAAGAGTGCCGATTTTCAGAACCATTATCAAAGTTTGTCTCCCTTGCCCACCAATATGTAGAAGAGACTAATATTTTTGCTACTTTTACGTCACAGATCAAGCTTCTGCTAGTTTCTGGTCGCCTGGTACTTCAAATCTGGCCACAGACAAAACTGACCAAACTTTGAGAACAAATGTAGCATACTTTTAGGCATAATTTAAAATTTTAATATAAAATAAGCTATAAAATCGATATACGAAATAGGGTATCAATAATGTATCCCATAAATACTAATAAATAATGTAATAAAGCAATGTTTATTTATTTTTATAAATTAATTTATTAAATATAAAAAAACCGTGTTAATGGAACTTTTTAGATTTCAATAAAAAACAATTTCAAATCTCCCTAATAAAGAAATAATTGTTAGTATATTAATAAGTTTATAAAAATAATAATTTTTGCATAAGTTTTAAAGGCGTACCATCATGATTTTTTGCAGGTAAGCCCCCACTCCTTAATATAATCTATAAAAATAAACACCCACCTAATTAAAAACACAATATATATTTTTAGAACACTTTTATTTATTCATTTTATTTTTTACATTTATTTATTTATCTTTTACAGAATGGATACAGGATGTTGCACTTATTGGTGTTGGTTCTTGTGTTCGAGGTTCCGTTCCTTGTGTTGGAGTTCCAATTTCCAATGGATGTCCTACCAAGGAAACAGGGATTGCAAGGCTCAGATGTTGTTAGAGTTAAACAGCGGCTTAAAGGACTCCTCATGTGATGCAGCACCCGGTGGCATGGAACACAATGAAGCAGCGATCCTTGTGGCGGAGCTGAAATCCTTGATCGCAGTCCTGGGAATAGAGAAATTCAGGATAAGTTTTGTCACCATATAGTCTTAACAGTATAGATTTATGTATTTATAAGAATCTACGTTTGTTTATATATAATTTTACATAATTAATATTAATATGCAATAGTTACGTTAAAAATTATGTTAAATATTATTAAAATAATGTACAAAATACTGTCTGAACAATAAACATTGATTAAAAACTTAAATTGGAGTTTGAATTTACGATTTAGGGAATGAAAGAGAAAAGGGGTTTTTTAAGTGTTAAAATATGGTTAAAATGTTGGCTAAAGATTGTCCCAAAATTAATATTTTGGTCAATACCATATCCCTATATTGACAGTGGGGTCAAAGGGGTTTTTAACTTAATAAATTTAGCATAACTTTCCTAAACCTAGGCCGATCGGTAAATGTTATGCCTTCCCGATCTTAGATATTCGAGTACTATCATTCCCAATCAGAATCTGGCCAACTACAATCTGACCCGATTTTCGCAATTTTGGAAAGGGGTCACATCATGATTTTTTGCAAAAAGCGATAAAAATTTTTTTGTTCTACTTTTCCAGTCTTTTAATGGAGATTGAGAGGGAATGAAGTCCTGATTTAGAAATGGTATTCCATTGCCAAATCCGATGAGAAATGTATGAAATATTTGCAAAAGAGTGTCCCAAAACCGTCAATTTGGGACAGTGCTGATTTTTAGAACCATTAGCAAAGTTTGTCTCCCTTGCCACCCAATATGTAGAAGAGACTAATCTCTTATACTGATTGAAATTTTTGCTACTTTTACGTCCCAGATCAAGCATCTACTAGTTTCTGGTCGCCTGGTACTTCAAATTCGGAAACAGGCAAAACTGACCAAACTTTGAGACCAAATGTAGCATACTTTTGGGCATAATTTAAAATTTTAATATAAAATAAGCTATAAAATCGATATACGAAATAGGGTATCAATAATGTATCCCATAAATAGTAATAAATAATGTACTAAAGCAATGTTTATTTATTTTTATAAATTAATTTAACAAATATAAATAAAGCTGTGTTAATGGAACTTTTCTATTGTGGTTTTAACGTTAAAGTTTTCCAAAACTGGCATGTTTCAAAGTTGTTTACATTTAACAGCTGCTTAGTGGTGTGTTTTTGCATTCTATAAAACAGGTTGGCAGCTCTATTAATAACAGCACTGTAAACAATATGTTGCCTATAACAGCAAAAGTTATCGGTATTTTGACATCAGTTTTCCACGCACTTTTCCGATTGCGAATTTTTAAATTTAAAAATTTCCCACTTTTTAAATTATCCGTATTTTTCCAACATATATCGCGTACTTACCAGTTTTCCCCAGAATTGTCCCAAAATTAATATTTTGGTCAATACCATAACCCTATATTGACAGTGGGGTCAAAGGGGCTTTAAACTTAATAAATTTAGCATAACTTTCCTAAAACTAGGCGGATCGGTAAATGTTATACCTTCCCGATCTAAGATCTTCGAGTACTATCATTCCCAATCGAAATCTGGCCAACTAAAATCTGACCCGATTTTCGCAAATTTGGACAGGGGTTACATCATGATTTTTTGCAAAAATCGAGAAAAATTTTTTTGTTCTACTTTTCCAGTCTTTTAATGCAGATTGAGAAGGAATGAAGTCCTGATTTAGAAATGGTATTCCATTGCCAAATCCGATGAGAAATGTATGAAATATTTGCAAAAGAGTGTCCCAAAACCGTCAATTTGGGAGAGTGCCGATTTTCACAAATTTGGAAAGGGGTTACATCATGATTTTTTGCAAAAATCGATAAAAATTTTTTTGTTCTACTTTTCCAGTCTTTTAATGCAGATTGAGAGGGAATGAAGTCCTGATTTAGAAATGGTATTCCATTGCCAAATCCGATGAGAAATGTATGAAATATTTGCAAAAGAGTGTCGCAAAACCGTCAATTTGGAAGAGTGCCGATTTTCAGAACCATTATCAAAGTTTGTCTCCCTTGCCCACCAATATGTAGAAGAGACTAATATTTTTGCTACTTTTACGTCACAGATCAAGCTTCTGCTAGTTTCTGGTCGCCTGGTACTTCAAATCTGGCCACAGACAAAACTGACCAAACTTTGAGAACAAATGTAGCATACTTTTAGGCATAATTTAAAATTTTAATATAAAATAAGCTATAAAATCGATATACGAAATAGGGTATCAATAATGTATCCCATAAATACTAATAAATAATGTAATAAAGCAATGTTTATTTATTTTTATAAATTAATTTATTAAATATAAAAAAACCGTGTTAATGGAACTTTTTAGATTTCAATAAAAAACAATTTCAAATCTCCCTAATAAAGAAATAATTGTTAGTATATTAATAAGTTTATAAAAATAATAATTTTTGCATAAGTTTTAAAGGCGTACCATCATGATTTTTTGCAGGTAAGCCCCCACTCCTTAATATAATCTATAAAAATAAACACCCACCTAATTAAAAACACAATATATATTTTTAGAACACTTTTATTTATTCATTTTATTTTTTACATTTATTTATTTATCTTTTACAGAATGGATACAGGATGTTGCACTTATTGGTGTTGGTTCTTGTGTTCGAGGTTCCGTTCCTTGTGTTGGAGTTCCAATTTCCAATGGATGTCCTACCAAGGAAACAGGGATTGCAAGGCTCAGATGTTGTTAGAGTTAAACAGCGGCTTAAAGGACTCCTCATGTGATGCAGCACCCGGTGGCATGGAACACAATGAAGCAGCGATCCTTGTGGCGGAGCTGAAATCCTTGATCGCAGTCCTGGGAATAGAGAAATTCAGGATAAGTTTTGTCACCATATAGTCTTAACAGTATAGATTTATGTATTTATAAGAATCTACGTTTGTTTATATATAATTTTACATAATTAATATTAATATGCAATAGTTACGTTAAAAATTATGTTAAATATTATTAAAATAATGTACAAAATACTGTCTGAACAATAAACATTGATTAAAAACTTAAATTGGAGTTTGAATTTACGATTTAGGGAATGAAAGAGAAAAGGGGTTTTTTAAGTGTTAAAATATGGTTAAAATGTTGGCTAAAGATTGTCCCAAAATTAATATTTTGGTCAATACCATATCCCTATATTGACAGTGGGGTCAAAGGGGTTTTTAACTTAATAAATTTAGCATAACTTTCCTAAACCTAGGCCGATCGGTAAATGTTATGCCTTCCCGATCTTAGATATTCGAGTACTATCATTCCCAATCAGAATCTGGCCAACTACAATCTGACCCGATTTTCGCAATTTTGGAAAGGGGTCACATCATGATTTTTTGCAAAAAGCGATAAAAATTTTTTTGTTCTACTTTTCCAGTCTTTTAATGGAGATTGAGAGGGAATGAAGTCCTGATTTAGAAATGGTATTCCATTGCCAAATCCGATGAGAAATGTATGAAATATTTGCAAAAGAGTGTCCCAAAACCGTCAATTTGGGACAGTGCTGATTTTCAGAACCATTAGCAAAGTTTGTCTCCCTTGCCACCCAATATGTAGAAGAGACTAATCTCTTATACTGATTGAAATTTTTGCTACTTTTACGTCCCAGATCAAGCATCTACTAGTTTCTGGTCGCCTGGTACTTCAAATTCGGAAACAGGCAAAACTGACCAAACTTTGAGACCAAATGTAGCATACTTTTGGGCATAATTTAAAATTTTAATATAAAATAAGCTATAAAATCGATATACGAAATAGGGTATCAATAATGTATCCCATAAATAGTAATAAATAATGTACTAAAGCAATGTTTATTTATTTTTATAAATTAATTTAACAAATATAAATAAAGCTGTGTTAATGGAACTTTTCTATTGTGGTTTTAACGTTATAGTTTTCCAAAACTGGCATGTTTCAAAGTTGTTTACATTTAACAGCTGCTTAGTGGTGTGTTTTTGCATTCTATAAAACAGGTTGGCAGCTCTATTAATAACAGCACTGTAAACAATATGTTGCCTATAACAGCAAAAGTTATCGGTATTTTGACATCAGTTTTCCACGCACTTTTCCGATTGCGAATTTTTAAATTTAAAAATTTCCCACTTTTTAAATTATCCGTATTTTTCCAACATATATCGCGTACTTACCAGTTTTCCCCAGAATTGTCCCAAAATTAATATTTTGGTCAATACCATAACCCTATATTGACAGTGGGGTCAAAGGGGCTTTAAACTTAATAAATTTAGCATAACTTTCCTAAAACTAGGCGGATCGGTAAATGTTATACCTTCCCGATCTAAGATCTTCGAGTACTATCATTCCCAATCGAAATCTGGCCAACTAAAATCTGACCCGATTTTCGCAAATTTGAAAAGGGGTTACATCATGATTTTTTGCAAAAATCGATAAAAATTTTTTTGTTCTTCTTTTCCAGTCTTTTAATGCAGATTGAGAAGGAATGAAGTCCTGATTTAGAAATGGTATTCCATTGCCAAATCCGATGAGAAATGTATGAAATATTTGCAAAAGAGTGTCCCAAAACCGTCAATTTGGGAGAGTGCCGATTTTCACAAATTTGGAAAGGGGTTACATCATGATTTTTTGCAAAAATCGATAAAAATTTTTTTGTTCTACTTTCAGTCTTTTAATGCAGATTGAGAGGGAATGAAGTCCTGATTTAGAAATGGTATTCCATTGCCAAAACCGATGAGAAATGTATGAAATATTTGCAAAAGAGTGTCCCAAAACCGTCAATTTGGGAGAGTGCCGATTTTCACAAATTTGGAAAGGGGTTACATCATGATTTTTTGCAAAAGTCGACAAAAATTTTTTTGTTCTACTTTTCCAGTCTTTTAATGCAGATTGAGAGGGAATGAAGTCCTGATTTAGAAATGGTATTCCATTGCCAAAACCGATGTGAAATGTATGAAATATTTGCAAAAGAGTGTCCCAAAACCGTCAATTTGGGAGAGTGCCGATTTTCACAAATTTGGAAAGGGGTAACATCATGATTTTTTCAAAAAATCGGTGAAAAATCTATTGTTCTACTCTTCCAAACTTTGATGCAGATTCATAAGGAATGAATTTCTGTTTCATAAATGGTGTTCCTATTATTTGTAAAAAAAGTATCTAAAAGGCACCAATTTGGGACAATGGCGATTTTCGAAAATTTTGAAAGGGGTAACACCATGATTTTTTCAAAAAATCGATGAAAATTCTATTGTTCTACTTTTCCAAGCTTTGATGCAGATTCATAAGGAATGAATTTCTGTTGCATAAATGGTATTCATTTTCCAAATCCGATAAAAAATGTATGAAATATTTGTGAAACAGTGTTTCAGAACCATCAATTTGGGACAAAAAAATTTGTTGTTGTAGGCACTTGGGAGAATAAATGTAAACTTTGCATTGTATCCCGTATTAAGCCATGAAATGGTTAATACTTGGCAGATCAGCAGACTATACATTCAAAAATGATCGTGGCAATGGATCTGTTTCCAAAATTAAAATCCAGTTACTGTTTTTTTAGTTATAATCACACTCTGATTAAATTAGTTGACTTAATTGCAATTTGTCTTTTGCTGATTTTTTTCTCTGTGAGTTTAATTTTCATTAACACGAATAGCCGCAAAATAATGCACTTTTTATTTTGATACTCTAGTGTTGTGGAAAAAATTAATAAAATTAATTAAACGTCAGCTTAAGCGACGTATCAGTGCAACGTTAATAAATTAACAGCAAAAAAATGTTTAAATAAATAAACAACATCAAATTACCACAATAACAATATTAAACAAAAAAAACCTGAAAACAAACAACTTTCATGGAAGCTATAAACAACAAACTAATTAAATATGCATGAAAAAAATAATATTTATTAATATGAACATAAAAATGTCGAATAATGAATGCTCTGTGGGGAGTTTTTATGGGATTGCAACAAAGGAAATAAAGGCAGTTTAAACCGCTTGATTGATTAAATAGCTGGAAAATATAGCTTCCCTTTTGTTGCCGATTTATCCACCTCCGTACATGGAGTCATAAAAAAAATTCGATAATTTTTATGATAATATTATGCCAGCCTACTAATTGATGAATATCTGTTTGTGATAAAAAAAGAACTTTGCGCAGGAAGTGTATTTAATATTCCTTAATCTAATTAGCAAATACTTTTTCCAACGTCCTAAAGGACCTTCCCACTCGCAGATGAACAAACACTTTGGCCAAATTAAATTGTCAATTATTTGCAAACAAGCCACCGGGCAGCTACCAGCGAAAGTCATACAAACAGGCCCATAAAGTAATGCAGCTAACTTTCGATATGCCATACCCACCTCACCACAAAGCCTGGTATTTGTTTGCCTTTTGGTTGAATGGAAAATATGCGAGCTTCGACCGCAGCTTTAACCAGCTCCCGACGCATTTGTCATTCTTGGGGCCAGGATTCCACCAACCAGCGCAAATACAAACAAAAGTGCATTCGGAGAAGGGGGGAAAGAGAGAAAGTCCTGCGCCAGGCATTCGCAACCGTTTGCCAATATTCAAATAGCAAAAAGTCAGACATATTCTCATTAACATAAAACATAAATATTTACTTATGCCACATTCACACACACACACACACACTCAGTCCTGGACAATTCTATTCGAGTTGGTCGAAAGGATTTCCCGCCTCTCTGCTAACGAACTCGAGCAGACATTTCCTTGCCTTTTGCATTTTTACGCCATTACGTCCTGTCTGAGGGGTGCCGGGTGAAATGTGTGCTAAAATGCCATTTCCATAAATGCAAATCAGTTTGTTTACTCCTCCTCCCACCCGCTATCCACCCACCCATCACGCCCAATGGCAAATATCCTGTATATATATGTACATATATATCTTCCACCAATAGTTATAACTTTTAAGGCGTTGCAGCTCAGCGAATAAATTTATTCCACTTCTTATTCACTTTTTGTGTTGTTGGCCAAGTTTATGGTTTTTTTGAGGGGGCGTTGCTGAAGTGCAACATGCAACGAAATTGATATTCCCTGATTAGTTATGGGTGGCACGCAATTGAAGATGCTACGGATTGGCTTCAGTTCAAGAACTTGCCCGAAATTGAATTTCAGGCTTACAATCTTAGCAGATCGATTAACAAAATCCCATAAAATTTAAATGCTTAAGGTTTGGCAGCAACTTTTTTTACTTTTGATTTCTAGAAGGTCGGAGAAGCGTTTTTTGAAATATTTTTTTCGCAATAATATTAAATTATTTGCAATAAAGTCTTTATAGGAAAATTTCCCTGTTTTTTCCATGGTGGATTTTTCTTAAATAATGATTTTAATTATAGTATTTTAATTAAAGTATAATACATTAATTATCTGTACCTATATAATTTCAATAAAAGAATAGCAAAGATTTTATTAGATATAAAGATTGAAAAACCAATATGTATTACAAATATTTTATATATTTTTCTATTTTAAAATGAGTTTGTTTCTACTTATGGTCTTTAAAAGTTTTTTTCATACATGTAAAATTTAAAAAGCTTGCTCTTTAACCTGAATTAGCTTTTATATTGGCAGTGTATTTCAGAGATTTGGATTTTTGTTGTCACGATGGCATCTCACAATATGAATTCTAAAATTATAAAAATTCTCTCGTCCACAAAACCAACAGTGAGAACGATTTTCGTAATCAGTTTGTATTTGACTGCCGCTGTTTCTCTATGACCACCAGAAGAAAGAAATAGTGCAAAGTTTTCGAATAATTATGGATCAAAAATTAAAGTTTAATAGAGCTATGAGATGGCTAAAATACTCTATGATTGTTGTGAATGTCATATTTGTTGTGAGTTAATCTTTTGTTTCGCATAAAAAAGTGATTTTTATCAACTAAAATGTATATATTGTTTTGTGTTTATATATAAAAAAAAATAATTTAAGTATAGAAAAGAGCAGAGAGATAATAAATGAGAAAGATGCTTAATTGTATAATAATTCTGTTTCCTTTTTAAACATTAATCTAAGCTCTGTTCGAAAAATTTACCTTTTTTATATTTGGCAGATTGTGGCAATCTCTCTTATAGGGATATCACCCCACTTTGCTATTACGGGAACGCTTCTGCTCGTAGTCGCGTCTCTGGGAACTTTCGGATTCGTTAAAGAGATTGTTTTCGGCATCAACTTGGTAAGAACAACTGAGAATTAAAATCGAAATTGTATTATCTTTTTATTAATAGTACGCAGCAATGCTGGTCGAGTTCTTAGTCGTGGAGTTTCTTCGGTTTTTAGAGTGCTCGCACAGAGGATTTTCTATCATGAAGGATTCCACTTCTGTAATCCCTTTAGTGGTTCTAGCCTTTACCCAGGTAATATGTGTGATTTGTTCCATTATCTTTGCCAAGGAGGTGCGATGCCTCAAGACCTCCTGCCCCGAAAGTATTGATGGTGACAAGAAGTTACAGGCATAGATTTTCCATAGTGTTTAGGGAAGTTTGAACTACTTTGTAACATTTTATTTAATCAATAAATGAATATTTTCACAAAATCCACCAAGGACCCGCACACAATGCCATCAAGGATCGGAAACGAAAGTAAGTTAATTGCTTAGTTCGAGGTAATCGTTTGTTTATCAGTGAAAGTTATCGAGGATACGCCCCATACATTAACATTTAATTCAGTTTGTATCCCTTGGGTTCGTGGACAAACACACATGGATACAATCCATATCCCTCTGTATCATTATAGGCAATGTCTTCATTTCCCTGGCCAACTAAAAACTAGTGAGGGTATTCCCACCACCATACCCACATTAAATCAGAAACCAAACAAAATATAATATTATAGACCGAAGTGAACAACTAACCGCACACACAAAAATAGTTATGTTGGCAAAAACCGAGACCAGACTGGGCCCAGACCAAGATTTTTGCAGCGACGCCCAAGTCATTAGAATTCCTTTTTTGAAAATTGTATGCACAGAACTTGGCCAAAAGGAGCCAAACCGAAAGGAGCGAGACCAAAAAGCAAAACGAATTTCATTAAATTAGACGTAACGGAAACAAAGTCGTTAAAACTTGGCAATCCCCAGCCCCAAGACCCCTTCTGCTCTCCATTTCAAATGCAATGCTAACGATCTACCAAACGAGCGTTTGTCTTGGTGAGTGTGTGCGGTTGGGCGTACATGGGCGGCGAAAGGACTCACCAGGACCCGTTTTGGGTGCGTGGCTCAGTGCATTGTCCATCCAACACCATTGACCATCCAGCCCAGGCAATGGCATTTTAATAAAACTCAAACGAAAATCCCTTAACTGAGGCACCCCCACCCGAGCACACTTAAACAATTTTCCAGAGCGCATTTAAAACGATTTTCCCGCTCAATCGAGCGATTGAAAAGCGTGTAGTTCGTATTTTACTTAAACAAAATATATAATATATATTAAAATGTATTGAAAAAGCTTAAGACTTGAGTAAAAGTCCTACGACTCATTAATATTTTGGGTTAGTATCTAGAAATTGTAGCACTTAAATATTGTTGGTGTGAACCACCTTTGACTCCCATTCGACCATTTCCTTTGCTGCCCTGTTACTGGAGCCCATAACTACCTTTTCCATATGTATTAGAAGACAGTTTTGCTGGCCACGTTAGAGAATCAAACCAAAGTTCCGTTGGCGATGCCCTCTTCTGTGTGTCTGGAGTCCTCGAGAGCATTGTCTGCTAATAGAGACTTGACTGAAGTGGGATTTGGCTGCTGGGGGCGAATCTTCCGGGGAGGAAAGACTGAAGGACACACCCTGTGCGGGCCACGCTCATTTCATGCAATGGCAAATTGCCATTTTTAGTTGGCCATTCGATGTAACCGAAACTGGCGACCATTGCCATCCTACAAATTAGTATAATAAAACGTTTCATAAAGTGGAGCCGCACTCAGGGGAGTCAAGGGAGTCCTGTCGTTGGAGGGGCAACTGTGATGGGATTCTAGTATTTGGCTTGGTTTTAGATCTCTGTACATGTTCTCTCTATTGTTTTATTTTAGTTTTCGGGTTATTCGGTATTGTAGAGAATATTTGACACTATTAAATATTTAATATTCGTAATTAAACTTTAAGAAAAAAGACATTACCCCTTGAAGCATAGTAATTTATGGGAATAAATCAAAGATGTAATACTTTTCTAGACTATACTTCTAGGGTACCTCCTTAGCCCGTAGCATATACTTAGTTTTTCGTTTTTTATGCTCATTTAATAGTTTTGTTTGCATTTTTGTGCTGGGACTTCTTCTTCTTCTTTTTGACTGCGGCTAAGTATCCATTACATAACGAGGCGGGTTCAAGTGGGGTGGTGACCCACGCCCCCTGTTTTGCAGAGCCCTACCGCCCGTCTGCCAGATATTTATTACAATTCTGCTCCGAAAATGTCATTCGAAATTGTATTATCCCCTGGCAGCGAGTCTGAGGGGCGTCAATGTCCTTAACTTTTTTGAAATTGTCGCCATATTTTGCAATTAGAATAGACGTTAAGGCTGAGGGCTGGGAAACAGAAAGAGATAGGGCAATGGGAGCAAAAGAGAGAAAAGATGGCATCGTCGACGGCGACGGCGACGGTTGACACATTCAAGAAATTACAACGCCAAAGGCCCGCGGCAAAGGACTCACAAAAGGCGTCCAAAATGTATTTTATGGCCTGTTGAAATGTCTCACGCTTTGTCTTCTCGTCCTTGCTGCCATTTACTTGGAGTGTTGTCCAGGTTGTCATGTCGCCTGCGTCTAGGAGCTGAGACACTTTTCATCCTTTATGCCAGGACAATGTAATGTGTTGATTGAATAAACGAAAAGTTGTGTCATAAAATCGTTTTATGTATTCACAGAGATAACGTTCTTTTACAATATAAATCTGTTTATTTGTTGCAGTTAAGTCGAGATAATTTAATTATTGGAATTCAGGATTATCTATGGAATAGAATACTATATTTTTCTTTAAAACAGGTAACTTTACTCCGACTTACTTTAATTTTCCCAGCCACCCACTTCCCCCGGCAAGCTCATTTATTTTAATGCATTTTACTAATTACTCACCAAAGTCAAAGTCAAAGGACGAGGACGAGAACGAGGACCAGGACGAGGACGTAGACGAGCTAAACAAGAAGAAGTAAAAGTGGAAAACGCTCCAGACGAATGGACAAGGGAAAATTAAACTTTTTGACTAACTCGACATGTAAGTTTAGCCATTTAAAGCCGAAGCCACGGCCAGAATTTCATTTACTAGCCAAAAACTTTCTGTTGGGGGCATTTAATTAGTGTGGGTGAGTGTGTGTTGGCCAAAACTTGAGGGCCAAAGTGAAAGAGAAATGTGTAATCAACCCTTGAGACTCCCCCGACTAAACAGGACTGACCATTTTCAATTAACTTGAATGTTTGTTCCTGTGGAAAATTCCGGGGGAAAAAGTCAAAAAATCAAAAATAACATAATGGACAAATTAAAATGTTAGCCCTGCCTTTGCAATAAACGAGAATTCCCCGGCACGATTTTCCAGGATTTTTTGCGCACACAGTTATTTCGAAATTCCTGAAAAGTTTTTTCTATCTTGATCCTGTGTCTGCGGCACTTAAATTTTTGCTTTTGTTGTTTTCCATCGGGATTGCACGGACTGCAAAAGGCAATTTACTAAATTTCTTTGCTTTGCATCCAGCATGCGGAGGCAAAAACAATGGCAAAGGTTGCTCCTTTTAGTCAAAGGATATATACGTGAAATCGGAAACCCTCCAACTCCCAAAAAAACATGGCAACCCTTTGAAAGTGCCTTGGCTGCCATCCAATATTGAAGTTTGATTTTTGAACCTACAGAAGATAGGTTTAAAGCTCAGTCTAAAACTGTGTTGTTTACCCATTAGGGTGATCTTTTTTTTTGGTAAATTTTCAATCATCCAATTATGCGACAACTCAATTTTTTGCGGCCACTAAATGCTCCTAATCGCATTAAATAATAGCTTCTGCTCCATTTTGTATCAACAATCGACGGAAGCCGGGGATCCATTCAATTCTTCCACAGTTCCCTCAATGCACTCATATTAGCTTTGTGTTATCCTGGTGATTTGCAGCAGGAAAGGACACTCCAGTAGAGTCGATGGAGCGTTTTTATGGTCACTCAAATGCGCATAAAACTTTCCGTCCGTCTCTGTACTTTTACGAGCTTTTTTTGCGATTCTGCCAAAAGCTGCTGATTAAACTTTATGGCAAATTTGCTGAATCAGTGCCTGGCAGCAGGACCTCCACTCCACCCATCACCCAACACAACCCACACTTCTGTACACACTCCACTGCCTAAATACAATCGAATCAAAAATTCCAGTCCTCACTTCCCCTCCAAAATGCTTTTATGATCCACGATATTTGGGGGACACTAATTTTGAGCAAATATGGCTAATAGGAAGGATTAATATTCATATTCATATTCACATTCACTAACAGCGCAATTGGGGGATTTTAGAGCCTGAAAGTCGTTTTAAAGAATACATACCAGTATTTTGGTGATACCTACTGTTCAAACATATGGTTGCCATTCAATAACAAAATCAATATAAAATTATTTACCAAACGCATTCAAATTTTATTTGTCACATGTGTTACATCGATAAAGAAGGATAGAGGAAACTTTTTAGTTGGGTAAATGGGAGAGGACATTTTGCAGCATTATCCTTTCCTGTGGATCATTGTCCGGTTTAGTTGTCGGCTCCAATCGGGCAGCAGCTGGCTAAACAAATTGAGAATTGATTCTTTATAGACCATTAGTTTTGATTATACAATAGTTGGTGGGTGTTTTGGGTCTGTGGGCGTTAGAGGCGAACGGAAAGGTCTTCGGCTAGACGACATTCAATTGAACGCTTCAACGCCTATCGGACAATTTTGTGCCAAAAATTATGAGCCTGGCATGGCCTGGCTATTATAGTCCCACGATATATGGGACAGTCCGAACTCCAAGCCAGTGGGTGTGGGTGTGGGAATGGGAATGTGCGCTTCATGTTCATGATAAATTTGGGCTTATTTATCGGGCTAGCCAGTGGCAATTGGTAACGGCCAGGGCCAACACGCACTGCCAGCGAGTGTTTCGGACACTAGGGCTATTTGTAGTTTCGGTTTGGCCAGCTAAGCTCTACATATATACATTATATGAGAAGGAACGGGGGATTTTGGCAGGGAAGGGCCTCCATTTGGGGGTGTCGGAGCTAATGGCAGGGGCCGGATCCCTGATACATTAGACTGGGCATTGACTGCAGCTGGTGTTGTTCGAGCGGCAAAAGCTTAAAGTTCAGCCAAGGGTAATAAGCCGGCAGTGCAGTTAAAGCCTTCAGCCCTGAGAATGCCAAATAAAATTTCAATTACGTTTTAAATATGTAAGAACTACATATCACATAAACACAAAGCACTGAGGCTGTCAGGAATATTACAACTAATTAGTGGCATATCATTGTAGAGCCGACTACATTATTACTGAAAGGATAAAAAGGGAAATACCTTTAATGATATCACGCTTCGTTTAACCAAATGTTGATATTTTAATTCCAATAGCTTTCATTTAACTGCTCCATTTGGCCATATTTTCAAATGAAACCAACACACATAAACTGTCAATAACAATTTGTGAATTTGTTTCGTTTTCCAAATGAACCAAAAAATCAATAGTAAACAAAAAAATGACAGGAAACTGAAATCATTCGTGTTTATCATGAATTTCCAATTGCAGCTTTTGCATTTGGCGAATAGGAAAATCGAATAGGAAATGCCGGGATGATGGCCAAAACAATGCCTTAATTGGATCTCTACATTAATGATTTTGTAGGACAAATTGGACTTTTGGGCGGACGACTACAAAGTGCATAATTAATTAGCTAGCTGTTCAGGGCTGGGAAAATTTCAGCATTCGCCGGAAATCAGTTGAAAGTTTTGTGGCCAGGCCGCAAAATAGTTGGGTTTACCTGAAACTCTCCGCCCATTCTCCCCAGTGCTGCCCTTGGAAGGGGATTCAAATCACAAAATCCATGGAATTGTCCAGGACCATATAGGCAGAACTGTGTCGACGCCAAATGGTTCTGGCCGCTGAAATGGAAAATTTCCGCACAAATTAGAGCCAGTTTGTCCACAAATATTCGGCTGTTTCGGTAAGGAGAGTGCGATTGCTAACTAGAGGCTTCTATTAAACAATAGTGAAAGGGAATTTTTAACCATTGATTCTTTGAAATAATCTCTGACTAATTAACACAACCATTTTTTACCAATAAAATAATAACTCAGGCACCGAATGCGCCTTTTGTGGTCGGATATTTTTTCCATTTAGTATTTTGTTTTTATTTTTTTGTTGTCTCCTTGCATAATTTATCAATTAATTGATTATTTTAATTTATTTTACCTTTTTCAGCTATATCCATATTTTTGTAATCCTTTTATTTCCATTTTATTTGTTTTTTTTTTAGCTATTCAAACTAATTCTAGTGTCAGTAAATTACATTTTAATGCTTTAATTACACGGTTTAAATGTAGGTTTAGTCATTCGGTATTGAATCATTTATGATATTTTACATTTAACAGCCTTATTATTAGCATTTAATTACCTTTTCGCGGGGTGGCATTCTTTACTATCATCGTCAGCCATTAAGTTAGATTTATTCTCTGTTCGTTAGGGTTCGGTATTCTTGTTTGGCTTTAACATTTCGTTATTTTTATCCTTTGTGGAAACACACATTGCAAAACATTTAAGTTTCTTCTAAAACTATGTAAGATTTTGGTTGGGATCTCTAGCTGTACTTACTTTAACTACTTCTGTGCTATTTTGACTGGGATTCGGATCTGGTTTTCTTTTTGGTTTTGTGTAAATTAACATTAAGGTTTTGCTTGCTCGAAATGCAATATATTAAATGCTTTAAGGGGTTACGATTACATATTAAGTTGTGGGATTTGTATTTACAAGCCAATATTTTTATGTATCTCTTTACATACATTTCGTTGTTGCTTTACTTTTTATTTTTCCAGGACATTTCCCAAGGAGGAGCTTGTGGGAGTTTTGGTCGGAAGTCTAGCTAAAGAAGGGATCGCTTTTGTAATGGGGCGCTAAGGTTAATTGGTAATAAATTTAATAAAAAAAAATTTTATGCCCTCCGACCTTATACTTTCCACTTTTCGTCCCTCTGGGAAAATGTCTTTTTAGCCTTTTTTAATTTATTGAGCAACTTTGCAGCTTTTTCAAGCTTTCAATTGGTTTCAAACTATGACTTAGACATTGGAGCTAGAGCCAAAACTACTCAGGAATTTGCTATCGCCAGCTAAGCTGTTGACACTAGCTAAGGACTTGTTGTTGTCACCTGAGCCGGCCAGGAATTGGTGGTGTTGCTGGTGATGCTGCTGCTGGTGTTGGTGCTTGAAGGATTGGTAAGTATCCGAGCTGACCGCCGACCAAGTGCCATCCTTGGCTTTGACATACAAATGCTGTTTGCTCGGCTGTTTGCTACCGAAATGATAATCCCCCGGAGCTGCGATCGAGGCACTCGAGGCCCAGTCGTTAAGCAGCTGATTGGTGGAATTGCAAAGCCCCAGCCCGGAGAAGTCCCCACCCTCGGATGGAGGACCGCCGGTCAGGAAGTCCATTGTCGCATTCGTATTTGTGTTCACTGCGTTTTGCCTCAAACCGGATTTTCCCAAAATGTTATTCTCGCTTTTGTAGAGCGTTTTTGGCTGACGTTGCCGCCTCAAAGTCCCCGCCCCGCCACCGCTAGCCATTTGGGCCGCCAGAGTAGTATTAGCATAGGCGCCCAGACCCTGTTTCAGAGCGTTGCTGGCCAAAAGCAATTGCTGCTGTTGGTTAAACGGATTGGTTCGCTCCGTTTTCACGTCCATCTGATCCATTCTATTCTCGGTTATGTTGATCTTTTTCAGCTTGGCAGGTGAGGCTGTCAAAATGGCCGTCGATGCCGTGGAAGTAGTCATCACATTTGGCTGTTGCTGCTGCTGCTGTTGCTGTTTTTGTTCCAGACATCCGTAATGAGCGCTCGGTGGTGCAGAGTACATCCCAGTCGATTGGTAATCATTGCCCTGCTGGTTATTGTTGTTGCTGCTCTGGTTCGGTTTTGTCGCATAGCGATTCTGGTAGAGCTTCACATTGGCCACCACATTGGTGGTGGCATAGGCCCCACAGCTATCGTAGAGGGATGCCGGGGCTGCTCCGCCTCCCACCACCTGCTGCGGTGCCCCATGGGTGGGACTTTTGAATGTCGAGCAGGCGACTTCCGCATAATCGGGCATATTCAGGGGCGAGAGCCTGCAATGGGAAAGAGGTGGTACAACACCGGTTAAAAATTGATTCAATGGAGAGATCAGGGATGTGTGTGGGTTGATTCTCATTATTGGAGCTGATACACGCGAAAATATTTCAACGAAAAGCAGGAAAATTAATATTATAAATAGCATAGTATAAAGTAAATAAAGTTTAAGGCATTTCGGAAGGATAAAATTTATACAACCTATACTGTGTGACAACTAACCAACTTTTCCTCTTAGTGTACATCATTTTCCATACATTTATGCTCGTCTGGGAGTTCCATCACTCATTTCATAAATCATTCGATGTTGTTGATGGGAGGAAATTGCTTTTGTTAGGCATGTGAATGCAACTCCGGAAATTGTTCCATCTCACACCTACTCATTAAAAATTTTGTTGCAATTTCCCTTTGCTCTGGCGATTGCAATTTGGTTAAATACACCAAATACAATACAAAAATTTCGCCATTAGCATTTCAACTTTCTAATTAGAGGGGCGGGTGAGTGGGTGGCAAAGCGGAAAAACGGAAAAGCCGTAAAATGAGGAGCCACAAGAAGAAAATCCGAATGGTTTGAAACTCCAATTCGAATCAAACTTTTATACATGCGAGTTTCTGGCCAAGCAAACAAAAAAAAACACAGAATGTTCCGAGGAGAAAAACTTTTTATTGCGCAAATTTCTGCACACTAATTAGCTAATGAGATAATGCTTATCTATAGCATTGCTTTATTTATGCCGATGAGTTGTCGTAAAAATTGATGGGGATGTTTGTGGGTGGCGGAAATTACAGGAATAGTTTTAGTGTGGCTTGGCTTGAATAAGGAAATAAAGGAAAGCTTAGAAATATCTCAAAATTTTACTTCATTAAACATTTTACAGAATAAAACTGTTCAAAATTACACGCAAGGTGTTTCATCTTGAAAACACGTCGACGCGACGACCCAATTAAATGGCGCTCATAAGTATGCTATGGAATTTGAAAAGTTTCCAGCCATTAAGCTGTGGCCTTAAGGACATCGGGGGAATATGAAAAATATGCAGATCTGAAGAGCTGAAGCTTGTTTGCTCTCCGAGGACTATCAATTTTTAATTGTTAATTTAGCGGTGAAAATTGCGTTTTTTTAGGGGGGATGGGATGGCTCTTCTAACACAAACTCTCAAATCCGACAACAACCGGCGAAAGAAATTAAATATTTTAATTGGAAATTTTAGGTAGTAACGCAACGCAGCTCGCACGTGTTTCAAGTGGCAAGTGGGTGGATGGGACTGAGGTGGGGGAGTGTTTATGTAAACAAGGAAAATAAAAAGGAGATTCTTGTTTTGTATTCCTATCTGCTTATGTTATACTTTTTACGACTTTACAAGGTTGTTAAAAGTGAGCAACAGAAGAAAAGTTCGGTTCGAAGGAACACAACGGAAAAATTGAAACGGAAATAATGAAAATCGCGTAACGAAAGTGGCAACGGCAACGGCATTGTCCTGGGGGGTGGGTGTTCCAAGGAAGTGTTCCAAATTGTAAGTGAAGTGGAAGAGCGAGTGGCGGGGGGGTTAAAGGTGGCGGATATTTCATCCAAAATCAGCCATTGTGGGAGGGAAGTCTAAACAAATAAATGCGTAAAATGCCGCAAATAAATACGCGAAAGTTTTCCGGGCCTTGAGGAAGTGAGACAGGTGTACCGAGAGCAGGATAGCAATATGTCGCCAGCAGTTGCCACTTTTTATTGCGTCTTGTTTGGATTTTGGTTTCATTTTTTTCTGCTTTTGTAGTCCTTGTAGTCCTTGCTTTTTTTGCTCTGCGTTACTGTTTTTGTTTTATTATTGTTGCCGCAACGGTACATTAAGCTTTAAGGCAGGAAAAGGACCAAAAAAACAAAAGGAATGTATTTTTTGTGTATTTCCAAGTAAGAAATATAAAGAAAATAATTCCGAAGGCGAGGGAGAAATGGCCAGCTTGAACATGGAACTGGGATTAGGCTCAATGGAATTAAGGCGATTAAAGGAAAACATTTTTAAGTTTGGCGAAACTTTGTTTGATTTTTTCAAGAATCATTTGACAAGCCGAGGAGGATTTATTTTTCGCTGAAAGTCAGAATTGGGATTGAAAAGTTTCTCGGAGTCTTCGTTGACAGTTAAAGCCTCTTCAAAGCCGAGGAATGTTAACGAATTTTTGAGCAAACTTTCTTTGGGTATTGACGTCTTGAAAGCCAAATTAATATGTGTTAAGTAAATACTTTTTTTTTATGATTTGTGATTCTTTACTTAATCTCCGCAAATCGGAAAATTCTGTAGCCTTTAAGGAAAACCAACAAGCCCGAAGAGAAACAACGAAACAAAGAAAATTCCACATAAAAAAGAGCCCGGAGAAATTTGAATGAAATGCGTATATGAAAATTAAATAACGGTACCGCTGCATGTAAAAAAGTGCACCCCCACGGCCAACAACACCGCCCGCCCCTCAAATAACGTAAACAGTTCCAGCCGGCGGTATGTTACCATGGCCCAAAGTAAAACCCGTTCAAGTGTAACAATTTAATGGCGTTTGTTGTTGTGGCGGAGTTCGTTTTTGGGGATGAGGGGGCGATGTACAGAAGAGGGTGCTCTTCATGGGGGTGGTTCGCCTTCGGGTGGGGTAGAAATTTTTATGGAGGCAGCGGTTGCAGCTCCACAAAATATATTTTACGAGCCGGCTCGTAAATAGTGCGATGGATCTGTTCCGCGTGGCAAAGGAGCAAAGGAGCAAAGGAGTAGAGAAGCAATGGAGCCACCCCCACTATCCTCCAACCACAAAACACATCTCCTTTTGACCAATTTAAGCCTTCTCTGCTTGCCAATTTTTATTGTAATTAAACAGTCAGCGAAGCGTAGGCAGGATATTAAGGCAACTTCCCGAGCAGATAAACAAACCGAAAGCGCAACTTACCTCTCGTAATCAGGCAGCAGAGTGGGCTGGTTGTGTCCCTGTTGGGCGGTGGCCTGTGCGTATCCCGGAAGTTGCTCCTTTGTCGAACATGTGCCGCCTCCACTGCCAACACCAGAGCCGGCTCTGTCGCCCTGTCGCCAAACGCCACCGGTGGGATCGATCCAGAGGCCATTGGGGCCAGTTGCGGCTGTCGAATTTGAGCCAACGGCACCGACGGCTCCGCCTCCATTTAGCGGCAATGTTGGAAACTTTCGCACGGTTCCGATTGCGTGATTGCCTGAAATAAAAAAATATGTGTTATACGAGTATACCTTACTATACCACCAGACTGAATATATCGAAATGGCTATGGTGCTGGGCTGGCAATGATTACGGCTCGTTAAAACTAAAACGAGACCGGAGAGTAACCAGCCCAGACCGGGTAACGTGCAAATAATAAAAGACGGAAATTACTTTTTATATTCAATTGGCAAAAGCTTTTTCCTGCCCTTTTCCAACCAGATTGTAAATGCCCTGAAGTTGTTAGGCAGGATGGGTATTTACCCTGAATGAAATGTTTAACCAAGTTTGTGAAAGGTTAGTTTCCAGCTGACTAGAAATCCTCAAAACTCTAACGATACCATCCTCAATAAAATACAATAAAATGTTATATTTTCTTTCCAAATTTAGAGTACTTCCAGCCAGACAATTGATGTGATTTTCACGTGAGAATTTGTCGTTTTTATGTACCTTCCAACTTCCAATGTTCCTATTTCCCCCCACAAACTGGTGCTCTAGTTATCGTGACTTGTTTATCTTTTTATAGTCGGTTTAACCTTGGTGCTGTGGCTTACTGCCAAAGATTATTACCCTCGGTTTGGGGCTCCTCGAGTCTTTACAATGTTATGAGTGCGTGTCCTGATGGCTGCAGTTATTGTGGCTTACAAAATGGCAACCTAATTGAGACCGACCATAAATGCTCAAGTCATAAATCATAGATTACGCCGAAGAGGAGCCGGAGCAAAATGCTCGCATGTCCCGGACCAGAATGGAGATTGTCCTATCAAATTGGGGGTTGGCGGAAAAATAAGTCAGTAGTTGAGGGAAGAGCTCCGAATAACACCATCTTTATTTGCAGATTTCCACAGCTCTGTACGCTCTTTACAAATTTATTCAAAGCTTTAAGAGTATCCCCATTTTCGACTAAATTAAACCTCAATGCACCCATAAATCGCCCACACAAAAAGAACAAGCAATTACCACTCTCCCTTCCACAAGACCAAAGCTACAAAAAAAAAAGATAAGTATAAATTTAAATTAAAGTTCACTCACCATGTAAACTGCCCAGCGAAGTCTGCTTGATAAATTGATAGCGCTTGAATAGAACCAATGCGCCCAATAGAAACACAATTATGGCAATGATGGAGCCCAGCAGGACGATAAACCAGGTCTGTGTTAAAAAGTCATCGGCAATATCACGACTGATGGGATATCTGCAATAGACAACACAATAAAGAACCCGGAATGAGAACGGCTATCGGAGGCTGGAGCATTGTGTACGTGCCCGGGCAGAGGCTTAGTTTAATGGTCGTTGGTCGCAAAAGTCGTTGGCCATTGTCGTTGGCCGTTAATGGATTGATGTGGACCTCGCTGCGACACTTGGCAGTCAAATGAGCAGCATCACAATGCCCCAGCTCCGCCCACTAACATAAAAAGGGAATTGCACTCATCAAAAAATATAAATCTTAAAAAATAAACTAAACAATTTTAGTACAAATATTGAGATAGTTCTTTCTAATAAAACGGAAAAATATAAAAAAGAATTTAGAATAATAGAGAGTATTTTTTCCCAGTGCTTTTCCCACTCACCTCGTATAGCCCGTGTCCAGGGATTGGGTGCGTGCATCGATGCGGAGGACGGCGGGCTTGCTGAAGGGTCCAACTCCCACCCGGGTGGCAGCCGCCACGGCGATGTAATAGGTGACTCCCGTGGTGAGGTTGGCCAGGAGCAGTGTGGGGGTGGCCGCATCTATGGTCATATTTTTGAATATCCGCGTCGTATTGTGCACGTCCAGGCCTTTGACGACCACATTGTAGCTGGTGAGGATTCCTGTTTGATGGAGGGTGGGAAACACAGAGTCAGAGACACACGCAAATGAAATTAAATGTAAACAATGAAGGAGAGAATTCATCCGCATCGAGTTGGTTTACTGGCGGTATTTTCACAATCAAATTGTTTGAGGTTGTGATGTAATAAATCTGTGGATCCTGCCAGAGGAGTCAGTCTACCGATTTTTTATGCCAAGTTCTTTGGGACTTAGGTAAACGTTTTTAAAATGAATGTTTTTAGCTGGGATCACCTGCAGCATTCATAGTTCAATATATGCTTTTATCTCCTTGATCATTAATACTCCTTAGTTTTTATAATACTAAAAAAATATGTTCTTACCATTTCGTGTCCGGTTCGGCTGAGGTGGCAGCCACTTCAAGAAAACTGAGGTGCGATTGAATTGAATGGCCTCCATGCCATAAGGCGGCGCCTCTGGGACTGTTAAAGAAAATGGAGAACAATGAATCGCAATTAGTAGGAGGAACCCTAATAAGAAAATCCACAAAAAAAGAGCTGGCTTACAAAAATAACTAGAAATTAAACCTTACCGTCTTCCAAGGTGCGAACTCGTCGGGAATTGGAGGGCTTTCCTACGATGCTCTTGTAAAATGGCACAAGAAAAAACTCATAGGTAGAGGCTTTTGCCAAACCCGGAACCGTACAGGAACTAAGTCCTTGGCCCTTGTTGAGCAGGGTGAGCATTTTATACTCGGTGGAGTGGAGCTCCCGGGCGTACAAGTAGAAGCCTTCGATGTATTGGCCACTGTCGATGTCCCAGGAGAGCCGCACGGTGGTGGAGTCACTGGCATTGGCCTCCAGGATTTCCACAATGTCATTGGCCTGCAATAGGGTTTCCACGTCGCTTAGAAGCAGCTGCGAGGTTCCGGAGTTTTCGCTACCATCTCGGACGCCAACTAATTTTCCGGCAGTTATGGGCTCCGAAATGGGTGAGGGCGGGGAGAAGCCAAGGGAGTTCTCCGCCCGGACTATGAACATGTAGGCTGCTCCCTGGGTCAGGCTCTCCACAGTGAAAATGGGTTCAGTCAGTCGCGAGGCTATCGGGATCCAGGTTTTGCTCTGATTTGTGCAATACATTTCCACACTATAGCCCAGGAAGGAAGATGCTCCTGCCTTGTCACTGGTTGGCCAAACAATCGTCAAGGCCGAGTGGGTGGCGTTGAGGATCTTGGGCTGTCCAGGGGCAGTGGGGCACTTACTCTGCTCTGGGGCTCTATAAAACTTAATGTTTGGATTGGTGGGCAGCTCGATCCGGAGGAAGCCACTCCAAGTGGACTTTCCGGCCCGTGAGCTGGCCACACAAGTGTACAATCCCTGATCCTGTTGCCGATCGAGATCCGAAATAATCAAGTCTCCGGCTGTTGTAATATTTAGCTTCGAACTGGGTTGTACTGGGATTCCGTCGCGATACCAGGATATCGTGGGATTAGGGAGGCCAATGGCCTTGCACTGCAGCGTGGCCAAGGACTTGATGGGCAGCGTCTGATTCACAGGACCCGCTATGATAATGGGTGGCGGCCGGTCCTCTTGGGAGTCCAGGCTCAATTGCACCCTGGACGTTATGCTGGCCACCTCGTTCATGGCATTGCACAGAATCACCAGGTCCTTGTCCGTTCTCTGGAAGCGAGTCAGAGTCAAAATGGAGTGTCCTTCTTCGGTGTTCAGACTGTGAAACCGATCCAGTGGTGGGGCTCCGGGAAATATCAAGGTACTATTGTTCTTGATGGTCCAGAAGATGGTTGGCTTCGGGTTTCCAGTAGCGCGACACTCGAACGAGGTGTCCGCCCCAAGTTCCACGGACTTGCTCGCAGGACGTTGGATGAATTTCGGGGGGGCTATAGTGTCAGTGCAGGGAGTAGGATGAGCATGGGTAGACTAATTAGCTAACTGTGCTTCACTAGCGATGGTCTAAACAATGTTTCTAGGATATTTCTATTCGGAACTTACCGTAAACCGTGAGGGTTCCCATGGCGGTAATGGCTCCCACAACATTATCCGCCTCGCAACTATACTCGCCTTCATCGGCGATGGTTACACGCTCCAGTCTAAGACTTCGATCCTCCAAAACACTAACGCGGTCTAGGATACGAAAGATATATATATATATTTTAGGTATACTCTAATTGGGTTCTTTTGTTTTAAACTTACCCAAAGGCATATTGCCACCGGAGGCTGTTCTCAGCCAGAGAACATCCGGCATGGGGTCGCCGCCTACCCGGCAGGGAAAGGTCACCGATGCCCCCTCCAGAACCGTTTGATCATGGGGTCCTCGAATGATGTACGGCTTGACTGCAATGGACACACGCAAACATGGGAAATGATAAGCGGCAATTTAATCAAAAGCCCCAAACCAATAAGGGACCCGCAAACCAGAGCCCAACCCAAGTCACATTCCAGCAAATTGGACATGACACATTGATTGGAGGTGCTTTGGGTTGGGTGGCGGTTGGAGTCCCTTTTTCTAATCTTTAACCCTAGGAATTCAAAGTTGTTTTCTACCTTGGGTAAACCATTTGAAAAGCTAACATGTTTTTGAATTAAAAACTGAATCAACACTTACATAAATAAAGTTTTTAGCATTCCAAATACTGTTTGTAAATTTTATTCTTTAAAAGAAGCCAATCCCAATGCTATAGTACCAAGGACCTTTTTATCCCACACTGGCTGAAAAGGGTTAAGGACTTACCGTGCACTTTGAGCATGGCCAACGAGGACTCGCGCACTCCGACTGGATTCTTGGCTATGCACTGGTATTGACCCTCGTCAGTCTGCCGGGCATCCTGGATGGCCAAATTGCCGCCGTCAACGATGCGTATACGCTTCGAGCCCTCCAAATCCAATTTCTGGCCGCCCTTCTTCCAGGTGACCGTCGGCTCGGGAATGCCCCGGGGTGGGGCGCACTCCAGTAGGGCGGTATCGCCCTGGGCGATCCGTGTGTTCTGCGGCTCCAGGCGGAACTCATCACGGAGAACTGAAAGGACACGGTAGGACATGGCATGAGAGGGCATGTGAGTGGAAGAAAGATGAGCAAATGATTATTACGAGGTGTGTGTGCTGGAGTGTGCGGCTCCGCCCGGCTCGGCCCCTGTCCATTTGTTGGTGGTTATAAATTATCCGGGGGTTTTGCATGATAAATGCCCCACGTCGGTGTCCTTGTCCCGTCCCCCCCCCCAAACCGCCACGATTCTCCCCTATTCTGCGGCTTTCTCTTTCTACTTTCTCCTCTGCGGGTATGAGCGCGTGTTTGCGGCCTGACAGCAAAGATAAATTGTTGGTAAATGGCATAAATGTGATTTTTATACGCCAGTAGGAAAACCGGGAGAAGTAGGGGCAGCCCCAAAGAAAGATGGCCTTCTAATTTGTAAAAAATTCCAGAGGAGAGAGCATTTTCTACGCAGCTTTTAAGCTAATTTAATTCCATTTGTTATTGATTGTAGGGACAAAAAATAAGTGAGTATATTAATTTGATAAATGGCCTCAAAATCGACACCGTTCAAGCGCTGATGAAGTGGAAAAATAAATGGCAGTTGCCTATACATGTCATTACACAAATGTTTACGTTAGCATTGTATGAATAAATACCATTTTTTACGACGGAAAATTAAAGAAAATAAGTCTATAATAGATATTTTTATAATCAAATTATGATTTATGGAATACAAAATCTTTACGCTTAGAGGAAAAATAGATTTTTGATATTTATGTCTGTCCATTAATTGTGGATTAAAACCTAGTCCTTTTCAGGACTCTTGAATATTTCATGAAAAATCGCCATGATTTTACTTTTTATCATTACTTTCAGCCATATTCCTGTCACAATCCAGCTGACTGCATTTATTCCTGAAATGCATAGTCCTTTTGCATAGTAAATCAGAGTATTATCAACATTTTGCTTTAGCATTCGCAGATTTGGAGCGACAAAGCCGGAGAGCAGTAATTCAGGCGGCGAGCGGATCCTCCTCTTATCGTCCTTTGAAAATGTGTGGTCAGGGGGGAATGCCGTAATTTGCACACACCTCAGAGCTCTATTTGTCCTGTGAGCATATCCCAGAAAGAAGTTTTCTTTTCCATTTGCTTTCTTTTTTGTGGTAAGGATAGAGAAAGGGCAGGCAGCTCAACTTCAGTGTAATAAATCAAGCAACTTTCAAGCACTTGAAAAGCGTAGCCAAGTAAATTCTCTGCTTTTTTCGACTCTGTTCCTTTGCCCTCAAAAGCAGCCTTTTGTGCAACGAAAAAATATAGTATATATAGTACATATATATGCATGGATATTCATCGTATAAATCCATAGCGAAAGCAGCTTTTACGTAAATTAAATTTCGCTTTTCCTTTACTTCGCTTCTTGTTTTTTTTTTTTAATCTACAAAGTGAATAAGCGAATTCTTTTACATGTTAGGGTGTTTTTTGTTGTCGGTCGAGATTTCTTTTTGTCCTGGCTTAGTTTTTGGCTTAGCGGTTATGCAAAAATGTGCTAAAACCATGACTTTTATTAAATTTAAAGTTGAAGCGTAATAAATCAGCATGAATCAAAGAACTTGCGGAGCCTCCAGTCCACCCAACCGATGCCATTAAAGTCGTGGCAAACTTTTAATAGAAGCCCGGGCAAAGCTGGAAGTCCTGATCCGAAAAACACACAGCAGGAAACACGCCAACCATCAATAAATTAATCAAAGTCATAATCAGTGTCAGGTTCAGTGCCATTGGGCAAAAGTTGTGTAGGCCTCACCGTCGTCCTTGCTGGTTTCGCTCGTTATTCGATATTTCTCCTGTGGGGTCACGGCCAGGACCATCTGGGGCAAAAAAAAAAAAATAAATAGCCGCCCGGCAAAAGGTGCAAAACGCTCTCAGGCGAACTGACTCGGACAGCTCCCGATAATGAGTTAATAAATGACCGTTTATCTATATTTATCACGCCGTATTATGTGCGATTTATGATGGTAGGATATGGCCGGATATGGCAACTACTTCAAGTATGCGACGTGATCAATTAAAGCTAATGAACAATCTGTTCTCGGATAATTGCGAAACACTAAGAGAAAGTTACGCCAATAAACCAATTTAATTGGATAAAAAAAGGTGTGTAAGTGAATTACTTTTTGAATTGTAAGAATCTTTCTAATTTTTCTCTTAAAACATTCAAAGCAAAGCATATATATTTTTTCAGTTGTTCGAAAGCTTAATAACCATAATCCAGGTAAGCAAAGCTTCTGGAAAATAATACATTTGGTTGCTAAAAACCATGAAGGTTTTCAACGCCTACTCGGCATGTGGCTTCTGCCATTCCACGCATTATCCTGCGAGGGAGTCCTTAAATATAGGGTCGAAGGTCTGGTTGTGCGTTGACAGCGCTCAAAGCAAAATTGCGCTGACAACATCAAATGTATATACTTAGATATACACAATGTGCAACTTATGTTTACTATTGACAAACCCCCCAATAAAACCACAAGAAAAGAATAAAAGCACATGAACAAGTGTGCCCGCCTATGCGCCCAGGTCCTGCTCCTGCTCCTGCTCCTTCATCCTGCTGCCTTTCACCTTCTGCCACATGCCGTTTGCTGTTCGCTCTTTTATTGCCTAACCCAATCAATGTGAACGCCTTTTGCCTTCACCAAGTTCTCTATATACTTGTTTTTTACTTTTTTTTTGTAGCCACCGCAAGCCGCAATAACGACGTTTTAACCAAGCAAACAAATTTGACGTGCTTTTCGTGATTTACATGCAAATATTGAAAAATATTCCCCAAGGATATACCGCAAAAAGCAAACCCCACTCGGTCTGAGGCCAAACAAGACTCGAAAAGGAGCCGAGCGGCAAAAAAACACAATCCTAACATGAAGGCAAAATAAACTCCACGGAGCAATATCGATTTTCGTGTGGGAGGAGATCCAGGACATGACAGCCTGGCGGACAAACAGACCTACAGACAGACAGGCAGGAATGAAAAGGCAGTGGCAAATAAAAGAAATATTAGCCAACAAAAGACAAAGTGGCGGTCTCTATCGACAGGAGCAGAGAGGAAGAGATTGGGGGTATCCTGCTTCCTGATCCCGATATGTAATTGCAACTGTTGAAGGGACTTATCCTTAAAACCTCTGAAATTGAAGAGGCTACAAAATATAACACAAAAATGTTCTGGCATTACTGGGATTCTCTTAATCACGTTTTCTTCTATTTAAAAGGCCAAAATATTTGCTTATGACAGAACCCATCAAAATTCTGGTCAGACCTATCCTAACTTTGGTTTTTCTCTCGACCATATGCCCCAATAAATTCCACACATCCACAGATATATGGCCCAACCTCACTCTTGAGAGGAAAAAATGGCTAAGGCCATCGGAGTAAGCCAAAAAGGCTTCAAAAACCAAAAAATGCCAGAGCAAAAAAAACCCCAAAAAAAATGGTAGAAACTGAAACGAAAACGGGTTAATGGAGGCAGCAATAGAGCGTGCAGACCGACTGAGGGGAAGGCACGAGTCCTCTGACAAGACAAGTGGGTGCGTTCGAGCGTAAAACTTGTAAACGCAGCAGCTCCAGAGCTAGTTAGTTAAGTGGGCGGGTGCTGGGCGGCTTTGGCTGATGGTTGGCGAAAAGGGCAAAGCTGGTAGGACCCCCCTCCTTTTGACAACAACAACATGAACAGCAGCAAAAATCAACATCAATTTAGAATATTAAAAACGCACACCACACATTTCAAGGATGGAGTAAAAGGACACTTGAAAAAATCTATCTATAAATAGAAGGTAATCTGTACAGCTTTTTGAAACCCAATTTTTTATTCAAACCTTTGGGACCAAAGCGTAATCTGATATCTTTTCTCGAAAGGTTGAAGAATTGTGTTTCTTTCTCTTTGTGTATTTGGGACAGTGGGTAGCAAGGACTTGTGTTGACTTACCCGCTACTTGCAGTGTGGCATTGCGACTCCTTGCCACGCCCAGTTCATTCTTCGCCTCACACCAATAGACGCCGGCATCTGTTTCGCGACGTGAATTGACAACCTGCAAAAAGATGTGGAGGAAAAAAATATGGTGGCATAAGAATGAGTTTTGAGCACCGAAGATGGCTAAAAGGATGTAATGGCAAGTGGCAAGGGCGGCTTGAGAAATGAGTTCGAGCCAAGTGCGAGTATTTTTAATTGAAAAGAGGAAGTTGTATTTGTGAAAGGATGCCAATGGGATGGAAAATATAATGTTTGGATACATTTAATTAAAAAGAAAGCTTTAAAGTAAATAATAAACACCCCTGATTATTTTTTATATATTTTAATACTTTTATGTTATTTTAAATATTTTAAGTTTCAAGAGAGTTAATATCCCATTCGTTTTAGAATATTCTAACAAAATCCTTTCCCATTTGTAATTTTACAAATGGAACTGGAAAAGAACCAAAAACTACATCCAGATGGAAGCTTTCTAAGACGTTGATTTGCTGGCTGCTTCGGATGTTTCTTCTCCTTCAAGGACCTCCCACTTTTGGCTTTTTCTGGCCATAAAACAGTCAGCAATCTGTTGTCTGTTGCGCGTCTGCTGCCTTCAAGTGCTCAAATCATAAAATGTCTCTGGAGCAACTTTATAGTTACTACATGTCCTGCCATCCCGTTGGCTCCGCTGCTTCGAGCCCGCTTTTTGTGAGCTCGCCTTCCCCTTTTGTGTTTGTTGTCTACACTGTTTGTTTATTTGTTTTTCGGAACACAAAAGAATTCCCCAACATGCGCTTAAAATTAAATGTCAAACTAAGTGTGCTTGTGTGTGTGTGTGAGAGTGTGCTGCTGTGCCATATTTATCTGCTTCTTGCAGGACGAGAAAATGAAAGAGGAGCAGCCGTGGCAGCAGCAACAAAGTTCGCACAATTTACACAACTTCTGCTCTGCGCTGAGCCTCATCCAAGTGAAATTAAGTGTTGCGCTAAGTGAAGATGACAAAAGGGTTCTTCATCTGTATTATTCTTTCATTTAATCTTCCCTCCCCAGCTGAATACACACGCCTCCAGCCCCCGACACACATGTGCGTTCAAGCCGCGGGTGCGCTTTATAAAACAAATAAGTTGAAGCGCCTCGGGCTTCTCGATTGTCATACTTAATATGTGCGGGTTACTAAGGAAAGGCGAGCAGGACAACCAGCCTGGCAAGAAAAGCAGAAATAACAGCTCAAAGGCAGTAAGATTACGCGGCACAAAGTAATAGTAATGCGCATTGTGGGGCGTAAATAAAGGGAACTTTTATCAAGAATGCTAGAAATTACTAAATTATCAGTAACTTTGCAACTATGTATGAGAAGAACCGACATCATAATTAAACTGGCTTCCCAAAACCAGATAAATCAGCTTTAGATTTCAAGAAAAGTCAAAACCGTCGTGAGTTGCCCTAAAAAGTAAGCAACTATTTTTGTACTTTGCCTTTAAAAGCCAGATTAAAGTTTTCCCTCCAACTTTTCGTTTAATTCTGCTAGGATAACTTTGAAAAGTAATCTAGATTCCTTTAATAAACTCAATCCAACCACTGACCCATTTTGCACCATCATCAACTGTTGAGCAGAATATCACGCATACGCAACGTTGGCCCGCAAAAGGTAATCCTGACCTAAGCTTATTAGCTAGGCACAAGGCACCGGGCGGATTGCTATTAAATATTAAAATTACTACGAAGAATAGTAGCTAAGGCTTCTCTAGAAGCAGGTTTGGTTGAAAAATTTCAAGAAAATATCGTTGAGAAAATCTGCTGTTAAAGATAACTCCTCTTTATTTTCCCCCTGTTGCTGCCAATTTAATTTAGATTTTGCAAAAAAAAAAAACGAGCAAAAATAAGGCGGTAAAAATACAGAAAGGAGCCGAAGAAAACATTGCCAAAAGTCACATAAATTTATTTATATCTTTAATGACTTGAGCCAGGCGATTCGCTGCGAATTGGTTGCGCTCAGCGGATTTGTTGTTGCCTTTTATTTATTGTTTTTGTTGTTGTGCGTGCAAACATTGGAACTGATTTGACACCAAAGAGCAGCAGCAGCAGCAGCAGCAGTGGCAGCAAAAAAATAAAAAAACAAAAGCCGTGGCAGCAGCAGGGGAAAAATATTTGCCGTGTGCTACGTGCAACTTTATGGTGGGGAATCTTTTCGAGGGGGCGCCGGCAACCAAGGGGGGGACGAGCTATAAAATATATTGGCTGTATCTGTGTGACTGCCACGGTGGCGAGTGTGTGAGTGTACGAGTCTCCTGGAAGAGGAGCGCGCTGAAAACACGCTTCCGTTTTAATTTAAAATACCCATAAATTTTCAAACATTTCATTTGGGAGCCATTCCCGTTTTCATGTTGTAACATTTTGTAATTGTCTGGTGCGTGTGCCAGAGGGAGATGGCTTGTCACTCTGCCGTCTCTTTCCCACCGGTTGGGGGGGGAGGTGGAAAGTCTGAAGTGTTTTATAATTTGGTTAAAATTTTAAAGCTCGTGCAAAATGTGACGTGTAAATGGTTTTAATTGAGCCTGAAATCGAGTCTAGAACGAATTGGAATTAGGCAAATCTCCAAAATGGCCTCTGAATGGGAGTTTTGGATGAAATACTTTCACTTTCTAATAAAGGTATTGGAGCAACAGGCCTATTAAAGGGGAACTCCCAAGAAGAAAGCTCAAGTAACTTTAAATCCATGTCGTAAAAACAGAAAATTAATTATTTTACTTCTACAAAACCTCTCACAAAACAAGAAATAAATCTCTGTTTATTCCTTTTAATAAGAAACACTCCCTTTTTTTTTGTTAATCTCCTCATTAAAAATCCTCTTTCCTTCCTTCCTCATATTTTAACCTCGGCTCTTCTCTCTTAACTAATTCAATCATCCAGGGATATTTCTTAAGCCCTGCTTCGCCCCGCCCCACGACTTCCTTCTGCCCATTCATTAAACGCGGCTCAAAAGCATGCCTCACTCACACCTCCAGTTAATAAACCGCCCCGAGGAGCAAGCTGGTGGAAAAAAATAACATGACGCAAAAATCGTCGCCTCGTTCATAAAAAACATAACTCATACGCCGTGTTGGCCCGCCACTCCGTTCCCCACTCCACTCCATCCCGAGCATCCACTCAACAGGGCTTAAGTCCCTGTATTTATTTATTTATGTATGCATATATAGAGAAAACGATTTTTTTATGGAGCCGCGAATGTGTCGAGCGTTTGTAAACTCATTAAAATGTGCTCATTGTACAGGGCAGTGCACAAAGTTATGGTATTTCCCTCCAGAAGGGGGAATCGGCATTAACTTTTGAGCCGCGACTGCTTTTTAATTAAGACGCTCTTGGATAGCACCTCGCGACTGCAATCAGCAGGACCAGGACCCCAAGCCACTCTTTGATTTATTTAGCCACCCCGCGGTTGATTGCCTTTTTAAAGTTACCGCTTCCTCGCAATAAACGATTCTGGGGTAACAACTATTGCCAAATGTGGCAGACATTTAAATAAACGTTGGGGGTGTTCAAGAGGCGTGGCAAGGGGGTCGGTAATGGGGGAAAAAAGCATTGCACTTGAGAGTCAGACATGGCAAATGTAGAGCTTGGATCTAGTCAAGGACGTGGAAAAGGATGCTGCTGATTGCCATTGGAGATGCGAAACGTAAAACCAGATTTTAAATTGTGTGAAAAAATCAGAAAAACTAAAAACTTCAAATTTTTCGAGGAAATTAGATAACTTCATGATTTCCTTTCTCTGCTTTTTATTTTCCCCAAAAAATAGATCACTTCTATGAATCTAAATCCTTCCATTTCGTGACTCGGAAAAAGGTGCGTTTATCAAGAGTTCAACGCCAGCTTTAAGGACTTTCCCGCCACATGATGGGTGGGAGGCAAGCCAAAGTGCTGCTCACGACTACAAACACACTTAGACGCACACGCAGACATTTGCCACAGACGTGTGTGTAAGTGTGTGTCTGCCTTGGCTTCATTTCTTTCAGCTTTCTCCCTCCATCCCCAGCCCCGAACGTTGTCCTGTCGTGCAGTTACGTAAATTATTGTCTGTCTTCCCATCGCTCGCTCCTCCATGTCACTTTTCACTACGCTCCCAGCTCGGCGCTCCTTTTTTTCGTATATTTTTTTCTGGCCCAAAACTCCTACACACTCATCCTTTACACCCACACACACACACACGTACACATTGTACATGCTTTTGTATTTTATTGCATATTCCCTATTCGCTTGTACATTTTTCTCTGCTTTCTCTGCTTTCTCTGCTCCTTTCCATCAGCACTTAAAGTTCCCCGAAAAAAAAGGAAACTTTCCTTTCTCCCCCAAATTAAAGAGGGATTTTGTTTTCGCCTCCATCTTTCTTTTTTTCCCTTCGAGGGAGCACCATTTGATAGTGTTGCATACTTTTAGGGACACCGCCTGCCTTTTTGGCAGGACTCGTTCGTTGGTCGTATAGTAATAATGTCTGGTTGAAGTTGCCTTCGAAGTGGTCTGGCACTTATAAGTAAGATGAATTGTCGGAGTCCAGAGTGGGAAGAGCGGCCGGAATTAGAATTTAAATTATGCCTCTGGGGAGCAATGAAATGATGTGAAATATATTTGTGTTTGAGTTGGAGGAACATTTACACAGAGTTATACATTCATATGGCAAGCAGTTGTAAATAATAAAGAATATGAGATAGGTCAGGGACCTGACAACGGTTCTCAAATATTAAACACAAGGATACTTAAAGTTTCAGAAACTTTTAAGAACTAAGCTCGTCTTTAAAGTAAACAAAAGCAACTGCAATAATCCATCTTGCAGTTTTCTTTCACCACTAATGCCATCAAATACAACACTGACAAGCCAAAGGACACATTAGGAGCCAGGATGTGAGGTCTGAGGAGACGTGGAATTAATTCATTTAAAAGTCGTTAGAAGGGCGCTAAAAAAGAATAGCTGGGATGGAAACATTTCGCAGACAGGCAGCGGAAGCTAAAGTCTGAAAATGCCAGAGGCAGTGGCAGCGGCAGCGGTAGCGGAAAATACTGAAATCCCTTTTTGCACTTAAGTGATAAACAAATACAGTGGCATGCGGCAAATGTGCAAATACTCGTACAAATACAAATGCATAAGCACAGACACCAAACACAAGGCATGCCAGCAGATCGAGTGTGAAAAGTGGCAAGCTCGGAGCGGAGTGCCCCCGCATCCCATCGCAGTGTCCTTGGTCTTCATTTGCCACCAACTCTCCGCAATTGAAACTGCGATTTCAACTGCATCATCAGCATAATCAACGCGGCTCCCGTTGGCTTTTTGCGTCGTAAATTTGCTGAGTGCTTTGCGCGGCTCAGCAGAGAGTCCGTTCGGGTCCTTTTGCCAGGAGTCACTCATACTTTGTAAACTGTGAGAAAATATTTCTTCTCTTTTAGGTGATAAAAAATCGAATTTTAGGATTTTGAACAAAGACAAACTTGGTATTGAATACTAACACAAAATACTGTATTTTAATCTAGTATTTTTCGCCATTTTGTTGAGTGTAGTACTATCTCTCTTCCTCCTTATCAGAGCTCATCAGACTGCAGCTGACTTTTGCCAGATCCGCCCCTGCCAACTTCCGTTACGTCTTTATTTGTCTGTCAGTCTGTCGTTTTATCTTTGCGCTTCCGCCTTTCTCTCGCTCTCGCTCTGTCTCTCTCTTCATTTCTCCATTTCTCCATTTCTCCATCTCCCGCTTAATGTTTGTTTACCTTGCGTTAATGAAGTTGTAGCCCCAGCGAAGAATTTCTGCTGCAAAAAATAATTTTTTGCTCTCGCCAAATGATTCGAACAGAGACATAACGGCCGAATGGGTGGCGAAATGGGTGGCAAGTGGGTGGGTGAGTGGGTGAGTGGGTGGACGAAAGTTAAAAATAAAAGCAATTAGTTTGTTCATCACTCAACAGATGGCCTGGCAAAATGAATATTTTTTTAAGCCTCGACTTCGGGGTCCTCTCTCTCTTAGTTTTAACTTCCTTCCTGCCGCTGTCTCTTCCTTTGTGAAGCATGAAGCAGAAATAATAATTATGAATGCAAATAATAAAAGCAGAAGCAGAATTGCAAGGAAAAATAATGTAAAACTCCGCAGGACATTTGGCTAGCAAAGGATTTGTTGTTTGTTTTTAGAAGTGAAGAGAATTTGATTTTAAAATTTTAAAATTTGTAGCTATTCTTATAATATTTTGCTGGAAAAAGTAACTCAAAATATCTGAAAGGACATCACAGGACCTCTCAATAATATTGGAATAATTTATGGAAAATATGATACACCAACTGGCAGGAATTTTCCAATTCACCACCAATCTGTTCCGCTGCTGCTTACCTTGAGGAAAAACAATCCGCCAGCTGGCAGGGTGATGCGATGCGAACCCGGCAGGATCTTCAGAGGGACGCCATCCTTGTACCACTGGATGGTGGGCGTGGGACTGCCCTCAGCTTTGCAATTAAGCGTCGCTGGCTCGTGTCGCGGCACCGTCGTATCTATGGGATGCTCCACTATCCGCGGCGGATGCGAACCTGCCAAAGAGAAAGTGGGTGGAGACAGTGTTGAAAGAAATGTGAAATATAAAAATTTGTGGGAGGATAGAGCTCGGGTCTGGGGGCTTTCCGGTCTCAGTTTTCCGCTGCGTCAGTCGACATCATCATCGTCAGCGGTTTGTTGAAATGAACGAAAAGAAACGTCAGAACGGCAAAACGACAAAAAATTTAAATACAAAAACGAAGGAATAAAGTAGAACGAGGAGCGCTCGTTTGCAAATGAAAACAATGTTAATGCGCATTGCCGTTGACGTTGCAAATGAAGTTGCAGTTGCAACTGCAGCAGGGGATGGCGAATGGGGGGAGGCAACTACTGCTTGCTCAAAGGATTCAGTTTGGAATTAATTTGTTTAGATTTGCATATGCGGCAAAGGACCCACCCAGCTTAGCTGCTAAGTAGTTTTTTTCTCTGTATAATTTTCCTCTTTTTGTTTTGTTTAGCATAATGCAAACGTTGGAAAATTAACTGGGTTGAAAACGGTGAAACGGTAGAAAAGGGTTGCCACGATGGTTTTGATAAGCCAGGGATTAGCATAGTCCTTTGTTTCACCTTCTCTGCCTTGGACTTAAAAATTTTAAATGAAAACTTAAGCTGCGAATATGCATTCTCTAGTAAGGCATCTATTCGAGCATTTTCCTTGCCAATTGCTATCCTTTCCGGGTGGCTGAATCTCGGTTAATCTACAAATGGAAAGCCATTGCCACGCCATTTACCAATATCAATTGTTCAAATCGATCCAAACTGTTTCCCCTTCCACGCGCCATAGCCGAAAATCCGTTTTGAAGTGGCAGGTTCTGTTCGCAGCTCAACACCCCATCGGAACAGTCTCAGGCACACACACGCATAATCTTTATTCGGTAGCCGCAAACCAACTCAAATGTTTGCTGCAAGCCATCTGTCAATGGCAAGGACATAAATTTCAATTTTCAGGCCATATCTAAACAATTTTCTGTCACCAGCACCCGCACCCGCACCCGCAATCGCTTTCCAAAAGCGAGAAGATGCAAAATTCAAACGGAACAAGATGCAAAACTTTATTCATATCGCAGCTGGAATCTATAAATGTGCAAGTCCACTGAAAAAAAATGATCAGAGAGCATTTAATATAGATTTATTTAAGCTTTAAGCTTATCCTTGATAAGCCTTTCTTTGGGGGTTAATCAGAAATCTTTTACTTTCTGCTTTAAACGTGGAACCTCAATAGTCCTTAAATTGCAACTGAAAAGGACTCCTTTCAGTGTAATCCTTTGTATATCTATGCTGGCCATGCCGCGTGAAAATTGATATGTCAGAAAATGTTCGAATATTGAAACGTTATTTAATAAAAGGCAGTCGAGGCAACATTTGTTGCTCCTCGACTTTGCTGTTGTCGTTTGCAACACGACAACGACAGCAACAAACAGCTCGGGGCAAAAGTTGCATGTCATCCAGCCAGAAAAACAATAACAACAACATGGACAGACGTTGCACCAAGTCGCAAGCTGGAAATCGAATTTCGGAATCGGAGTTTGGAGAACGGTCTAGGAGTAGGAGGAGGAGCAGACGTGTTGCATGTCCTGCTGCCAGGGGAAGTTTCCACCCTCCCAAGGGGTGGTGAAAGTGTCGGGACAGGGTGCAGAGCCAGGGGCTGGGGTCAGGGGTCAACCAGCAAGACGGCATGTCAATGTTATTTCAACAAGAAAAATGAAAATAAAACATCAAAGTGGACGGAGGGAACGGAATCGGAGTTATGGCAGTCGAAAAATCAACATGCAACACGAGAAAAAAAGGAAGGCAAATAACAAACCGACACTGGGGGGGAAAATAATGCTTTAAGAATCGAAAATTAAATACCTTTTAACTAATGAAAAGTTATTAGCTAAAGAGAGAGAAGTAAAGGAAAAATTAAACCTAGTTCTGGTTGAAATTCCCCAATTTTTTTTGTTAGTTCTCATAAAAAATTAATATTTTCACAAGAAATCCCTAGCAAAAGGACAACACCAATTCTTGCTCACAAGTGTAGAAATTGAATGTGTCCTGCGAGCACAATTCGAGGGTTAAATGTCACATGTGGGGTTGTCCAAGTACCAAACAAAAACCAAAAAATACAAAGGAGTCGGGGCGTGGGTGGGCAGGACCTTTTCACAACTGAAAGTTGCTCAACCATGGACTCAAATTTTTTTTACGTCCAGCTCCTGTTTGTGCATATCTTTGCTGACCAGGCACAAGGACCACGACCTGGAACAGGACCAAAGTTGGCTTGTGCGGTTTGGACCCTGCGGCGATGTTCAACACCTAAAAAAAAGGGTTCGTATCAGGGGAGGCTGTGGGCAGGGCATTGTTTTGATTACGCTTCATTTTCCAGTTTGTTTGAGAACATCCTCCGCCTCCGATATCCGAAGCCGAAGTGGAACTTTTTGGCGACTTGCAGCTGAATAATTCAATTAGTAAACAGGACAAATTTGCCAACATCACCGATTGTTGCCGGGGCAGATGTGGCCCAGAGGCCTACTAATTTAGTTTTAATTGCATGCCATGGAAAGTTGCACAAACACATGCAGACATTACAGGGCTCACATAAACACAAGGACGTGCATATATGCATTTATGGACAAAACTAAAACACGACGAAGAATGTAACGACATGGAAAATGCAAGAAATTTGCATAAAAGCAGCAAAGGCATTTGCCCAGCGCTTATGCAAAATGCATCAAATAGTGCAGGGTCGTGGACTGGGAGGAGGAAGGACGTGAGTGAGTTCTGGAGTAAGAAACTAAAATCCAGTCCAGGGGTACCAGTACCAGGACCAAGGACCCAAGACGTTGTCGAAATGCCTCAAGAAATTGCTGGGGAAACGTTTCGCAAAACTGGGTTTCACTTAACAAGCAAAATATTTGCAGCAATTTCCTTAAACATTTTCTTTTCCTTTTAGTACAGAGTCCTGCAGGGGATGCGAAGGGGTTAAGGGGGTGTTGTGTGTTGAGTGTGTGTGTAAGGATAATAGTACACATTTGCTTGGCTAGCTTTTGGGCAGCTCTAGTTGAAGTTGGAATATAAGAGTTCAAGTGATCAGCCATTAGATCGGGGCTTTCTATCCTTCTGGAGAGTATTTATAATTAAATAATGGCTTGTCCTTCCTAATACTTCCTTTACCTTAATCGATTCTTAAACCTATCATATCTTTAATACATCCTTTTTTTAAGGTTTCTACTGTTGCTACCAAGTCAAGAGTATTAAAAGTTCCCTCAGCTGTCTAAACTTTTCCCACCGATTCCTCTTGTTGTTTCTTGTGGCACTGCATAGTTTGTTGCTGTCGTAGCCGTGCCGGCGGGTCAAAAGGAAAACAAAGACCCATAGGCAGTGGCTCCTCCGCCCACCCACTTTGTGTGTCCTTGTGTGTGTGTTACTTCAACGCCTTTGCAACGGGCTTATGTGTTGCATACTTCAAGGAGCCGACTTTAGCTCCAGCTTTAGCTGCTTTTGCATCATCAATCAAAGGCAGCCCCATAAGAAGGAAGTTGCCCCAACTCGCCATTGTTGTTTTAATTATAGCCCCGCTCCGAGACTTGCTAATTGTTTTAGTAGCATACTTTCGACACACACAACTTTAGTTGTTATCCTTGTTCCAGCTGCCTCTGGCCAAGGAACTATGTTAGTTGGTCCCTCCACACACTCTAGTAAGTAAAGTAGAACGGCCAATGGTATAATTAAATTTTAGCTATAATTTACGTGAAAAGCAGCAACAGAAAATGGCAACAGCTGCTACAACGAAATTTGTCTAGGAAAACAGCTACAGCAACTATAATGGATAGAAGTCAGTGGGCCATTTCGTAATGGAGCTGAGCTCAGACTAGACTAGAAACACAAATTAATTTGATCAAAGATTCATTTGCCCAAAACTTTAAATTTGCATTACGAACTTTATTTAACTTTAAAGTAATAACCTCTAATTAAAGCGATTTCATGTTTCCATTTATTGCCGCATTTAAATTTCAAACAGAGCCACAAAAAAAGGTGTTTTTTTTTGTTTTTTTTGGCAAAATCCAACCACACAGCCCACAAAAAGTGAGTAAAATTAAACTTTTGTAAACGCCTCGTGTTCGTGTGCCGCAAATTGTTTCCGGGGATGTTGTCGAGAAGTTCTTTGGTTGGTCTTGTTTAGTTATGAATCATAACGACGCACACCCAGTGCTATAACAACAGGAGAAACAACCCGAAACAACCCATAAATTGTACCATTTTATTCTTCTCTATTCCAGACAGAACAGAGGGGGTTTGCCAATGACTCACACTTTGTGTTTTTTTTTTTATTTCCTGTTGTTTTTTTTTACATTCGAGGGGGTGTGTTGAAGTGACACTCTTTCTAATTGCTCGCAACACCCCCACACACACCACAATCTATCCGAAAAATTTTGACAGGAGAAATGTTCAAGAGTCATGATGCATTCAAACATTGCGGAAAAACTTGCATTTTTTAGCTCCCATTTTATTTTTGGACTTCATTTTGTGCTTAGACAACTTTGACTTGTGCATATAGAGCGAAAATATAATAAATAATTCAGGGCGCACGGGAGAGTGCACACATTTGCATTGAGAGCCGAGCTGCGAGCTGAAAACTTTGTGCCCCTTGGTAAATGCATTACAATACTACTTCCACAGGAGGGAGTCTGGAGTGGCACACAAAAAGTGATGCAACTACAAGGACTACAAGGCGTACACAAGCATAAATAAATAACTATCTTAAAAAAAACAGATAACCATGAACAGAGTATTTCAATCAATATTAAAAATAAATGCTTATTTCTTTAACAAACTCTAATAAAGACAATCTTCTAATCCTGTCAAAAGTTCTTCTCTAAAAATAAGCTAATTTCTCCCTGTGTAGCATATCTATTGCTGTTCCCACATGTGGGTTAGTTTGCCTAAAAAGAATCATGGCCAACTATTGCTCCACATTTGGTAGGCAGTTTCTTCTACTCCCACTCTGGATATTACCATTTCCCTTTCTGGCATTTGCAGCGGGAGCATGTGTGTCCAAAATGGCCAAATACATATGTATGAGTCCATGTCGATTCAACTGCATTTGGCTCAGGCTCTAGTTGGAGCCTTAACGGCAGCTTAGTCTCCAGCCAGCCATACCTGACACTGTGCCACACCACCTGCCTTACCTGCCTTACCTGCCTTACCTGCCCCACGTGCTGCACTGCACACATGCAAAATGCAAAGTTTTCACATTGAATTTTCCGGCGCATCGCATCCGGTGACAAATCCTTGGATGGGCTTATATGCCAGGATGTATGTGCAATGTGCATGAGTGTGTGCGTGGGTGGAAGGATAAAAGTGTCACTTTTCTCAGTTACAATTCCCATTTGGACCCACGTAGTGAATTGGAGCCGGAATTGCAGCTACAAGGATTTTAATTTCTAAAAACATTTCTAGAGCCAATATACAGAGTCCTGGAAACTGAAAACTCAATTCAAAGCAATGAAAATATAGAATTACTTAATTATTTATTAAGCTTTAAATCGTTTTAGGTATTCTGGTCAAGAATCGAATGTATAACGGACAAGATATGGACAGCTCATTGGATTATTAACGTCTCTCCCATACATTTTTCATTTTTTCAAAGGAGTCCCATAAAAAATATTGAAAAAAAATCTAAAATGAAACTAGTTTCTAGGTTTTGATGCAGAATGATGGAGAATTGATCTACGAATCTTTTAATGTATTCTACTTAAGAATCGGATGTATATTGGCAAAGGTAGAGGCATTTTACCGGACCTTATATGAATCTTGAGTAAGTCTTGAACTTCAACTTTTATAGAAAACCTGCTAGTTATTCTGTAAACTTTAAAATGCAAACATTTATTTAAGGATCCAGAGAAGGTAGAGTAGGTTCTTGAGTTTCTCCCAGTTTGGGTTTAAACAAAAAATGTTCTAGTTGTAGAAACTTTAGTTTTCATGCCACAAAACTTTGTCAAGCGTAAAATGTTACGAGGCGAATCTCGTATACTTTTTTCTTCTTCTCTTGTTTGCTTGGGACCCGGCCACAAGGATATTTTTATTTGCACACGGGGACATTTGCAATTCCAGTTGTGTGATGGCTCATTAAGCAGAAGCAGGAGCAGCATCAGCAGCAGTAGTAGGAGTAGGAGCTGAAAAAGGAGCTGGAAAAGGAACCTGGAGCAGAAGGAGTCAAGGATCTGGCAGTTGTCAAGCTGCTGTGTCAAATGCTAATTAAAATCAAGCGCCATTCGCTTGTTCAAACACAAATGCCATCCGGAAACAGGTAAACCTGTAAGCTGAAGCTGAAGCTGAAATCAGGAGACTGGCAGGACACCCTGACCAGGCGCCATCATCATCATTATCCCTGTCATCGTCAACAGCAATCAAGATAAAAGATAAGTTAAATGCCACGGGGATGGTGGGTGGCGTTGGCGGTGGCGGTGGCGATGGGGGAGTAGTTGGGATTCTGGGGAGTTGTGGCTCCTGCCACACTTTGTTGCTTGTTTGTTTTGTAATAAAGTCCTGCAGGGTAACCACGCCCCCACAACGCCTCCTCGCCTCCTCGCCTCGTTCGCCCCTTTTTCATCAACCGCTGCCACGCAGCATCAAAGAAAACTTGGGCTTTTTGGGGCTAGTGATTTGAACGCTTGATTGCTTTCAGTCAGGCGCAGGACCAGAACGAGGACCAGGGACCAGGACCAGAACCACGACGAGGACGAGGACGAGTACGTGCCAAGCACCCACGATGGCTCTCCACCATAACAGTGTGTTCATGTTAATTTCTATCTGCCTGATTGCCGGGGCCCTGTCCTTAGCCTCTTTCCCAAAACACGTTCGTCTCATAATTTTGGAGTGAAAATTTTCAATTAAACTTAATTGCATTAAAAGCGAAGGGTTCAATCTGTCGTTACAGTCGTTGTCCCGCATCCTGTCCCCCGTTTATCCTTGTTTTTCTGATAAGAGCTGAGGCGCACTGCTTCCATCCTCCCCCAAAGCTCTTCCCCTTTCATTAGTTTGGTTGGTCCTCGGCTTTTGTTGTCGCTTTTTATGGTCTCGCAAAGTTTTTATGCTGCAATGCGTTTTATTTTTGGGGATTGACTTTTTGGAAGCTTGGGGTTGGTGCCACACAATATGTGGGCTTGTGTGGGCGTGACATGGGCCTCTTCAAAATATGGGATAATTTAGTTTCGGTTCTCTCATAAGTCATTAAGTTTTTGTCCGCCGGAATATTATTTTGAATTGCTCGGCCTGGATGGGTGTTTTTGATTAAACTTTATCGCATAATATTGTATGTTTCGGGCTTAATGGCGGCATTCAAAAATATTCGCCCATAAAACTTGAATGTTTTTAATAATCAAAAGAGTAGAGGTAAAAAGAGTGTTTGTGTTTTAATTACTCGAGTGAAAAATCAATTAAAAACTTTTATATTTAGTGAATAAATCTTGCAAGCACTCGAGTAACTCAACACCATGATGAATAAATATTGCCAGGACAATGCAAGGACTAGACCCACCAGAGCTAGATGGCACTTGAAAGGGATAGAACTAGAGGGAGTGACAGAGAGAGGCTCAGAGTCCTCTCCAGTATTGGAATCCGTTTCAACACCTACACAGTGCCCGCAAAAGCAACTTCCACTCAATCTAAGCGTCGGGCAAACATTCAGCCGCATTCTGCTTTTTTTCCAGGATTCCCCCAACTTTTTGGTCCTGTGTAAATTGCAACGCATAAATCTTTGTGACAAACAGACGACGGGGAAGGCGAAATGAAGAGTATGAAGGACAAACACTCAAAAACACAATAGAAGTGACGCGACAGCCATTTTTCAAAAACAAAACATGCATCACAAAACAATCCCCAGCACGAAAACAAAAAACAAGAAACCAAAAATAAAAAAGAAGAAAGTGTCCTGCTGGAAAGTGGTAGAAGGAGAAGTGTTTCAAAAAAACACTTGATATCACAAAAAAAGAGATGGTCCTGGTCCTAGCCGGGACGGGGACGGTGGAGAGAACACATGATTGTCTTAATGGCTTCGACATGTTTGCAAAACGACTGTCAAAAGCAGGCAATGGCAATGGCATTGGGCACAGGCAGCCCTGAACAAGGACATGGAAATGGAAATAGAAGGAAACTGAAGCCATAGCTGAATCAGAATCAGAATCTGAATCTAAAGCCGTGGCTGGTTCTGGATCTGGATCTGGGGCTTCTGTTCCATCTCGAGGAAGACCCTTTCCATCACAGAGCATCAAATCACGGATTCACAGGCATTCACAGTTCCGCTCCAGTCACTCAAAGTCTGGTCCTTCCTTCGATTCCGGCTGTGTCTTTTCGATTTCTTGCTTCTCGGTCGCTTTTGGTTCTGCCATTGCAGGATTAGAGATGGAAGACTAGGAAACTATATATTACTTTTAATTGTTATCAAATAATAAGTCAAAATAGAAACAAAACATTAATAATTAAAATATAAAGAAATAATCCCCTTTCGTGACACGAAACCAGCACCGCACTTGAGCATGTCATGTGTCTGGAAGTTATTCTGCTTTGTTCCTCCTTTTTGGCGGCTCTTGAATCACAGATCTATGTCCTGACAGCAAAGTCACTCAGTCATGCAGCCACACACTTGATATTTCTCATGCCCCGAGCCACGAGCCACGCACGTCCCCCACCAATAAATCCTCGCCAAAAAGGAAGAAAGAAGCCAAAAGGAATCCTGGCCCAGGGAAACCCAATCACACACTTAGACATGTTCTGCCTGGCGGGCCTATACAGACGTTGCAAATTGAATTTTTCACCTGAATGCGTTTCGCAGGCGGCAAGGTGGCAAGGTGAGTGGGCGAGGAGGGACTCGGGACCTGTCTGCATGTGTAATTATCGTTATCGATATCGCTCATACGCCTAGTTGGCTTCTGTTGCTCCTGCCGCTGCTCCTGCTGCTGCTCTTGCTGACAAGTTGTGTTAAATTGTTGGAGCGAGACGAGCGTTTAACCCTCGTTAAGCAAAATCGAAATTAACGCCGCCGCATTCGTCCTGGCCATGTGAAAAAGGACACTTTTAATGCTCGCCCGTCCACCCTGCTTTTGCTGTTGCTTTTTTCAGCTCTCTCTCTCTGCCAATGCCTATGAAGTTATTAAAAGTAAATTAGGGTTGCTAACCAGCAGAGACCGAAACAGAAACCGAAACCAGTTTTCCTCCACCTCACGGATGAGATGTCCTGGCCCAGCTCCAGCTCCAGCTCCAGCTCTAGCTTTTATCCTGTTTGGTTAGGGTTGCGTGCCTTTGACGCATTTCAGTTGCCTTTGCTTTTGTTATGTCTGCGTCTGGTTCCTCTTGTTGGGTTTTCTGCTTAACTTAATTGTCAACAAGGGAATTTTTAAAACTATCGCATAGTTTTTGCTTTCAGAACAGACCAGGCATGTTTGTTTGTTTTCAGGATTTGTGCAGCAAACTTTCAATTATTTTCAGATTTGCTTAATTAAAGCTTTCCATAAATTGATTTCTAAGTGGGAGTGGGGGTGGGAGCTAGAAATCGCCTAAAGTGATGTGTCAATCAGTGTCTAATTTTACATGCAACTGGGTTACGGAAATGGTTTATGAATAATTCAAAGGATAAGGTCGAATGCCTTAAATTGGGTTGCTGAAAAGTTCGTTTGGGTTCAGCTCTGATTTCGTGGGGTTTCCTTTTGTGTCTTTGTGTAACTTCGACATGCATTTCTTTCCAATCAGCCGCAGAATCGCATCTTACACACCTTTGAGTGCAAATAAATTTTTGTCTGACAAAGCCGCAAAAAGAGGCGAGTGGCGAGTGGCGAGAGGCGTGAGGCGTGGCATTCACCCACACACTCCCAAAAGACTGGCAGACTGGCACACCTTTGAAGTGCAACGGAGAGCCCCGAGCCAAAGTTGAAAAGTGCGCTTGTTAACATTTCTTAATTGCTGTTGTTGTCAGAGCCGCGAGGGGCGAATAAGTGCGACAAGGTGACAAGGACGGGGCAGCAACAGCAGTGACAGGGGCGAAGGGCAAATGGATCCCCCTGACAGGGATGTCGACGGCGACAATGACGAGTGCAATTATACAAAAACTACTTAGGCGCACATCCTGCCTGCCAGGAAAAGAAAGTTGCAGCAGGAGAAGGTGGAGTAGATAGAGACGAAGCTAAAGCAGGACGGTCGTTGCAACAAAATTGAAAGAAAATTCACTTTCGCGTTTGTAAATTTGTCAACATCCTTGAGAAAAGCAGTTGGCAAAGAAGAAAATAGCTGGGGGCTGGCGGTGACAAGTGCACGATGCAGGCCACAATGCAATTTCAGTTAAGTCCCTTATAATAGGAAACTCAAGCACTTTGGCTCACAAACAGAATAGGAGAAGGAGCTTTGGGTCGGGGAAAACAGGAGCAGGTTTAAGGAACAGGAAAGCCAACAGGATAGGCACTTTTCCAGAAATAAAACGTGAATATTTGTATAAATTAATTTGTTTAACTAAAAGATTCCTGTCTTAAGGTAAATACCTTTCTGAAAAAGAGGTTTCTTGTAATTTATACATCTCCCTATTTCTCGCAGTGCATTCCCCTTCATTGTGGCGCCTAACTACATCTGTCATTAAGTCAATAAGCGCATTGTGCTTAAATGCACATAAAATAAAGCCTACAATGGAGAGCCGAGCAAAGCCATAAAACGACCAGAACCTGGGAACCTAACAGAAAATTAACAAGGACAGCAGATTTGGGGGGGGAAGAAAAGGTCCTGCTTGGTCCGGGAAGGATCCATCTCATGTGCCGACGACAAAGCCGATTTATGCCCAATTGGATTTGCTGCTAAGAGCCACAATTCATGTTTTTATGACCGGATGCCTATTACCCAAAAAAAAAACCGAAACGAAACGAAACGAAATATCCTTGTTGCTGTTTCTTTTTCTTTTTTAATAAATATAAAATGTCCTGACCGGCCTGATACAAAAGGTAAGTCAACAAAGACGAGGGGCCTGAAATGGAATGGAATGCTTGGCTTAGACCATTGATAAGCAGCTTGGACTCGGGTCAGCAGGCAAGTCCTTTCTTTTCATTTCATTTCTTTTCTTTGCTTTTGGAATAAATATATATATATATCTTTTTTGTTGGCTCATATCAGGAATATCCCTGTCGTCGGCCTTTCATTCGATTTGCTTGTTAAAAAGCTCAAATTTTATGGCCTTTTTCCCCATCTCCTTGCTGGCTTTTCTTTTCGGGTTTTCGGTGTTTCGGGGCAACAAGTAAGTTTATCGATTCCCGGAGAAAGGACAATAAAATGGGCTCAGGCTACAATCTGCTGTCCTGGCAATTTTCGAGCGTTCATCATCGGACCAGCTCTGACATTGATAAATTATGCAGACTTCTAGGATATTTCCAGCGCAACAAATGGCCGAGTCGGAAAAGGCGCGCTCCGAGATCCTGTCCCTGTTTCCTGTTCCTCAAAGTCAAAGGCAATGAGTTGGCAAAAATTATAAGTCATAAAACGACGGGAAAAGGGTTAACGAAAATGGCATTTAAAATTTAAGTGCCCTAGAGATGAAGCCGCTTAAGGATTAGAATCGGGACAGGGACTCAGACTTGGAGGTTGGGATTGGGTAGATAAGACTTTTCAAGTTTAAGTTTTATGGAGCTTGAGCAGGATGTAAAAAACTAGCTGGGGAATACTCAAGTTCATTAAAGCTGATGTTTAAGATGAGACTGTTTTTGGCAAGAAGATAAATTCAAAAATTCATTCTGCTTTGTCAGCTGCATTTTATCCTATAATGTTTTTAGCTTCCTTTCATTTCCTTGCTGCACTCAAAATTATAACCTACATTTAACATTTCCTCCACTCAAGGATAAAATGTATAAAAAAAGAAGCTGCAAGAGCTCCATAGAAAAGCAGCTTACGCTAACGCCCTGAAATTTTTGTTCATGAATTGACAACTTTGACATAATTGACTGCAAGAGCACTAAAGGACCTACATAAATAAAGGACGAGAGCTGAAACAGAAAAATAAATAAAAATTGCAACAACCCATAAACACCGCAAGTCCTTGAGTACAAAAAAGGACCCGCAACGCAATGACGATAATGATGGTGGCAAAAAAAAATATTACAAAGTGGGGCAGGGACGACCAGGACGAGGACGAGGACGAGGACGAGGCAAGCTTGTCAAGCTGGTCAGTGGCCAACGCCGACTATTTTTATAACAATTTGATTATATTATGAACTTAAGCATTTTTCTTCCGCTTTTTGGGGTCGTCATCTTCATTAGCACATTAAAATGTCAATGACACTTGGTCGCAGGCGGGTCGCAGGTCCGCGAGGTCCTGGCAGGACCCTTTTCCACCAGATGCCTTCCCCGCAAAAGGGTAAGTATTTGAAAAATGCGCGAGAAATGTGAAGAAGATGGATGGTAAGGGCGGGCGGTTGCTGCAGGTTATGGGAGGTGGAAGTGCCAGACATCATCACTGACCGCATGGTATTCTTTTTTTTTTTTGCCGCCGCCTTAACAGTCCTTTATGAATCCGCGACGGCGCCACAAAATTGGGGGCGGAAGGGCTGGCAAATATCAAAGTTGTCATAAAAAAATATGCTCGACACTTGTTTACGTCGCCATTGTGGGAGTCCCGACTCTATAAAGGATACAGTGGTTGGCTTGAGAAACAGGACGAGGGTTTCCAAATTTTAATTCAAACGAGGTGATTTTTTTGATATAATAAATTTTTATATTTTAATGGCCTTAATAGAGCTTTAAAACTAATGGAAATGCTTACTAATTTTTGCGTTTTAACATAAAACTTTGATAAACTAATGCTATTTCTGGTCTGCAGGATAATAACCAATTTCCCAGAATGCTTTTTTCGGAAACAAAAACTTTTTTTCAGCTGAAAAGTTTCGCCTTGTTGTTCATTATAAAAAAAATAACCGTGTCTTTTGTTGATGTTTTGTTTCTGGGTTTTGTGCCAGTGTTAATTTTTTGCACTTCCTGCATTTTTAATGGCAAACTCGGGCACTTTAAAGTTTTGATGGCCACCCAGCGCCTTGGCAGCTGCTTCAGCCACGTTTACTATGGCAATTCATTAGGCTCAATTGCCTTGCTCCTTGCTCCTTAGTCCTGGCTCCAAGCTCTCAGCTGTTGTTAGGTTTATTGCAGTTTTTTGTTAGTGTTTCACCCACCCGTTGAGCTCGATTGTTGTTGCTGGCCTAGTTCGGGATCATAATGAAATGAATTATGTTTTCACATGGAAAACACTTGAAGCTCAGCGGGTAATCGTGGCGGAGTCCGGAATTTGTACAGAGAGGATTAGCTTTTATAGGCTTTGTCGACATCGAGCAATCGCTTAATTAACTTAATCAAAATATGGCGATTATGAGAGGTCTACACACACACGCACACGGCATGTCCTGCATGTCCTTTTGTGTCCATTGTTTGCTTAGTGCGTTTGCCCCATAAACAAATAAACAAAACGCTCTTGTAGCGGCGTGTGTTTTCGGACACATCTCTTTTATTTGTATTATGACAGCCGTTCAATTGATGCAGAAATTAATTAAAATTTCCCTCGTGCCGATGTGTGTGGCCTTTTGTAATAGGAATACTCGTACTCTGGTGTCTGGCTGCATTGTCCTTTGGCCCAAGGCTAAGATAAATTACAATTTGCCAGGATCAACGTTGTGAAACCTGGTAATAGCTTTCTATGGAATTTGTGTTCTGTTGTGTTGTGCAAATGCAGTAAAAATTCGCTACAACTAGCTAAAAGGCATTCTCGATGGAAAACAATATTTATTTTATTTGTTTCATATTTATGCGAGCCGGAAAAATCAATATTTTAGTTCAGGTTTGTCAATTACTACTGTTGGCCTCGCCAGTGGCTGTCAATTTGCAAATATTTCTTCATTTAATAGACTTGAAATTAATTCCATATTACTTTATTATTTGCCGGTCTAGTCCCTTTACCTTTGGGTGTTTCGGTGGAAATACCTTGGCCTTTTCAATTAACTTGAGGCTGGCCAAATAATACCTATTCTCCGGAGAGAATGCCGGCGAAGGACACGAAAGTCTTAAAGGCAAACCGAAAGGGGTTTCCTTCCCATCTAAAATAATTCAACCCTTTTTTCTCCATCTTTTAAAGTAATTTAATGCCTGAGCTGGAAAGGAAGAAATCCCTGGCCCAGGCCCACACACATTCCGGAGAGAGATGTGGAAAGTTCGGTTTTGTCTGCCATTGATGCCGCAGGGCAGAGGGCAGAAATAGATTCGGAACCAGCAACATGGGGAATATTTCATGGCACTTATCAAAGGCAGCAACAATTTAGGTTAAATACTCATTAATATTCCGGTCTGCAAAAGTTTTTTGCCCAACTCTACTGCCAAGCTCTCCTGTCTCCTGTGTTTTTGCCAAATAAATTTATGCCCTTTGCTTTTGGCCGCCGCCAGGCACGAGCCCCAAAAATAAAAGACTAGAGAGTTGAGTCCTTTTCTCTGCTGTGCTGTTCCCAGCCAAATAAATAAGGACACGCACATGCTGAGCACAGCACACACACACAAACACAACTGCTATATGTAGAAATTAATTTTGCTTAGCCCAGTTTCTTGGGCGGGCTCCTACCAAAAATGAGCGAAAGACCAAAACAAGCCGCCCAACAACTTGCCTGGAAAATGATAATTGCCTGGTAACGGCGGAGTCTACCAAATGCATAATTTATAAATTAAGCAAAAGTTAAAGAAAGTTGAAACGAAAGTATGGCAAGCCGTTCAGGGAATATGGTAAGCAAATTGGGCCAAAGGATGTAACAGATATCAGGACAGGATGGAGTAGAAACGAAAAGAAAGTAAGGAAAATTATAATTCTTTCAAAAGTAACAAACGAATTGTTTTAAAACCAAAAAGCATCGCTTGAAAAATCTTGAAACCACTGCAAAGAATGGAAACAGGATTCAATTTACTCAAAGCGAAATCCTTCTGAAAAAAGTATTTAATTTTCTTTTATTGGATATACACACACATTCGCTCACGCTCGCAGGAGCAGGAGCAGGAGCAGCAGCCAAGCCACTAAAATGCCAATATATTTTTTGCTCGAAATTTATTGCATACTTTCGAGCGATCCTGACGAGTCGTGCTGCAGAGGATACAGCGACACGCGTGTTGTCGGGATTTATTTACTTACTCCTCCATATCCTTCATCCTGCATTGGCGGATTTTGCGCTGCTGATAAAAATTTTGACAAGCCAAACGAGCCAGAGTTTGGGGGAGGGGATAATGGGTAGCCCGGAGAGGATGTAACAACAAAATGACAGGATATTATTCAATTGAATTCGTTTACATGCATGAACTACATAATAAAAATGCCCTTAACCAAAAAAAATAGCAGAGTGGAGCGTAAAGAACGCAAATTGAACAGCGGCAAAAGGGAAATGTTTACAAATACATATCCCACAGATACAGCCAGGATATACATATATATATATACGTGGGGAATATGAAATATTGTATCTTTTGTATCATTTGTGGCCGAGGACGAGCCAGGACGATGCTTTTTTGTTGCCCACCATTTACATATTCATTCTGTTCAGGAGGCACTCGCGGGGCTGTGAGTACTCCCTTATTAAATGCGCATATTTTATGCAACAAAAGCCTCCGAGTACTCACTAGTATTCAGACTCACGACTCGAATACTCGTACTCAGACTTATTTCGGTTAGTTAGCCAGCCCGAGGGGATCCTGTTTTCAGCCTGTTTCCTTGCCGAATATTTTCCACTAATTTGTTGGCCCGAAAAGGGATGTGGCAAGGAGACGGAGCCAGAACTACGGAAATTGTTTTGCGTCTGGCGTAGAAAGTTTTCCTCACACGAATTCCCATTTGATGGCAACAACTTAATGGCGAGATAAGCAAGAGTTATGAATTATTGTTGGCAAAAGTTTCTCGGTTTGTCGGAATGAGCCAGACTGGGAAGTCAGACGAGGAAGTAATCAATGCCTTCTAGTTATTTCCAAGTTTTTGGCCAATAAATGCAAATCAGGAAACATGCTAATCCGGTGGCTTAAGTTGTATAAATCTGGGAAAAGCTCTCAGGCTTCCCCTTTGACCTGAATCCGTAGAGATTTCTCCCAAAGTATCAATAGTCCACTCAAGCCTGACATCTCCGGAATCCTTTAGAGCTTCGGTCCCATTCAACACCTTCCGGCAATCATCATAAATACGCCGGACTACCAAAACATCTCGGCCAAGCTGGAGTTAAATGCAACTCATTACGATATCGCATTGCCATAGAAATGTCCCATGCATTCGCCATGCCAGCAAGCACTTCTCTCTGCTGAGCAATTTTCTATGGAATATTTGCAATTGCAGGCCGAGTGAATTGCACTTGAGGCAAGTCCTGTGTCCCTGCCCCGAGTCTGTGGCAGCTGCACAAACAGAGAGAATGCCAGGCAAACACCCAGCCCGGCAAGGAAGGATGCAGAAACCCATGACCAGGATGGGTTTTTATTCAGTTTGAGGATGTATTTTTTTGCGCTTACCTTGTGCATGGGTCCACTTGAGCAGGAAAACGATGAATACGAAACGTAAATCCATTTTACAATTTTTTACAGTATTTCGCCTTGAGATAAACTGGCTAAAAAAGCGTTGCAAAAACATTTATTTGCCCTGCCGGCTCACACACAAATACACTTTGGCCAGCACACACCCGGTACCCCACTGGAAGGACTCCACTGGCTACCCAGCGACTCCCGCAGGGATCAATTCTATTCTCGCACACAATTGCCACACAGTTGCAGTTTGTACTTCATTGTGCGGCTTAAATGCTTCCGCTTCCTTTCGGCCTGGCCAGGCCCTGTTGGCCAGAGTCTAGCTGCCACATGAGTTCGTTCCTATTTCAATTAGCAGGCCTCGAAAAATCGCAAATCGCAAATCGCACTTCGTTTGTTTATGTTTTCAGCCAATCGCCCACGAAGCTGGCCCTGCCACATAAAAGCTCGACTCGACTCGCGCTCACATCGACTTGGTAACCGGTGGCGGCAAATGACAAAACTCAACTGAACAGAGTCCAGAGCCTGGCTTCGTGGCGTTCTTGTGCCTCCAAAGCAATGTTCGACGTTCGCCAGGGTGGTGAGTACAAGCACGTCGGCAGTGCTCGGCTCTTAAATCCAAGAGCTTAAGCTTGTCTGGGGAAGGCGCTGTTTTCGGAGTAAATTCCGGTAGGGCAAACAGCTGTTTTGAGCGGGGAAAGTTTTGGGGAAAGCTAAAGAGAGAGAGAGAGAGTGTCCTCCCTTAACCGGGGATAACTGATAAGGAAACTAATACTTTTGTTAAGAAATGTGTTGAATCTGTGAATTGTTTATATTCTAAACTTGCAACTGACTCTTACAGAAAAAACGGAAGCTCTAAGTCCCTCTTGCCTTGTTAAGCCTCTCTTAATAAATCACTGTTAAAGTAACTCTTTAAATCAAAGTATTTGATTCCTTTTTAATATGTTAAAATATTATGATTATTTCTTTCTTCTATCTTTGCTTCCTAGTTCCTAGCATAGTTGTTTATTATCAGGAACTCGAATATAAACATTTGTTGCTGAATCCAGCCGGCATGTGTTGAGTCTGCGCACTAAATCTAAAAGTAATATTTTTCGGAGTTACAAACGGAATTCCTTTGCTCTCAGTTTGCTTACAACAATATTTAGGAGAGAAAGGATATGCATTTTTTAAGAGAACCCAAATACTGGAGTTACTGAAAGTAACGAGTAAGTTTTGAATTTCATTACAGAACCGTTAAAATTCCAATGCAGTTTTACAAAAAATGATTTTAAACGAAGTTTGAAGAATAAAATCAAGAATTTGTAATAGAATTTGAATAAAATTTACAATAAAATGATAAATAAACTCCGACCAACTACTGTATTTGTTATTTAAGATTATAAACAGTATGAAATCCTTTACGAAAAGCTTTGATTTGCTAAAGTTTTTGATTTAAAATATTGCTCTTTTAATTTGCATGACATTTGGCGCGCGTTTCGAATTTCCCCGGAGTCGTTAATCGTTTAAGACTCCTGCTAACCCGCATTTGAGGCCAATCTGTCGATTCGAACCAAACATCAGTGGCATAGTTAATTAGGAGCAGAGTTCACCTGCAAATGCCGTTCCCGGGCACCGCAATCAAAATTAGCTCGGTGGCTTGCGGCGGCACCGCCGGGTGGTGCAACTAGTTTTCTTCGAGCCAATCAACCAGCCACCCAGCCACCCACCCATTCACCTGCCATTCAGGATCTTCCACAAACAACAATTAAAATGTTACAAATTGCACACACAAACAAATTGCTTGAAAGGGATGTGTCCTCCTGGTTTCTTTTTATTTTTTCCCTGATAAGTATTCTCCTGCCACTGCAGTAGGTCCTTGCCTTGCTTCTTTTCTTCATTTATTTCCGATTATTACCAGGAGGAACCAGGGCTGCCAGGGGAGGTCGGGCTGGTGACTCTGAGGTGGATGCTTCAAAATCCATGTTAATTGCTATTTTGCTCCCATTGGCTTTAAAAATCCTTGCAAGAAAACTAACAACCTGGGGGTCAGATTTTCCTGATTTCCCATTCATTCTTCGGTTGCACCAGCCAGGACAATAACAACTCTGAGGGAATATCCTTGTTGTTCCCCTAATATACTTTCCTTTTGCCTTTGCTCGTGGGTATAAGGGCAACCGGGGACATGGCTACCCATAGTGAAAGGAAAACCGAAAGAGAAGGAGAGACAGATTAAAAAGAGAGACCACCAGATGGGGGGAGAGAGATAGAAATTACAGTGTCGACCCAGTAAAGTAAGTTCCGAAGATAAACTGCAATCGAAGGACGTTGACTGAATGATAAATTACACTTGACAATGGCCACACACCCCACTCAGAGGGCTCACAGGACTGGCAGGACTCGCAGGACGACAGGACAGCACGTGTGTGTGTGTGTCTGTGTGCGGGTGTTATTCCGAGTCCTGTCCAGGATTTCATTTTTTTCCAGCTCCTGCTGCTTGTGATGTTTTCCTTTGCTCGTTTGTCATAAGTTTACTTTTAATATAAAAGTTTCCTCGCTTTGGAAATGTTGAAAAGTGATCATCGTGATAATTACACGGCCTCAACGATAGGGCTGGGTTACAGTGGGATGAAATCAGATGAACAACGGATTAGTACTAATATAATTTTAAGTTTTTAAAGGGACAAGCCCTACTTTCTTTGTGTTTCCCTTCCCAGCACATATTTCATAAACAGTTTCATTAAAAATGTCTTCACACTCCCTGACACCTTTCCTCCCACTGTGGTTGCAGGCGGCGTCCATCAGGGAGCTCCACCGCCACCGTCCCCAAAGATTTATGTGCTCATGTGGTCAGAGATAAGGAAAGGCAGCGGAACCCCCCGCCAGGAATTCGCAACTGTTCGTCCTGCTCCCCGGGCTCGGTGTCTTGAGGACCAGGACCTCGAGTGTGTTTGTCAGCTGGGTGGAAGTCCCTGATCCAGTGGGTGGGGTAATTATGATGGTTTTGTGGGTGGCAGCTGCTGTTGCTCTCCGCCAAGACGAAACGAAAACGAAGAATCAGTGGCAGTGGCAAACAGCAGCAAACAGAAATAGGAGCGGTAGCCCAGTTTCACTCATTAAGGATATCCGTGTAGGAAAACAATGCCAAGCCGAGCACTCACCCACAAAAGCCGTTACACAGTAGCCGCAGAGGGAGAAAGCATCCTGCCACCCAGCTTTCTCCGCTCTCTCTCCCCTGCCACACGTAATGCATTTAGTGGCTGCGGTTTTTAAGCTCTGCCAGCTCCCTGGCATTGTTTGCTCTTTGGCCTCACCACCGCCCCCACCCTAGACAAAACAATACAAATTTATTTTGCTGCCACGCCCCCACACCTAACATCCTCCAGACAGGACACGGAGGGTAGGAAGGTGTAGATTCCTTTCAACCGAGGCCAAAGCGGCGGCCCAGAACTTGAGCAGTGCACGGAAGTTCCGGTAGAGCTCGGGTCTTTCCCCTTTTTTCTCTCTCGAGAAACTTTTCAGCCGGGAATTATATCAAAAAGTTCGGATAGAACGGCCAGGGGACGGATGCTGCCAGGGGCTGGGGGATCAGTCCCAAAGAATGTATGCCCAAAAGTGTTAATTCATTTGCCTTGGCATAATTTTATTCATTCGGGTTTTGCTGTTGAATTAAAAGTTTGGCCAGCAACTGGCACAACAAATTAAAAGAAAATTGTGCCGACAAATGCCGAAATCCATTGAGAATTATTTAGGTAAGTCGCAAAATAAATGGTTAAATATATAAATTAATAAGCAATTAGAATCTTACAGAGTATTTAAGGCACTATCAGGTTTAGTTTTCCCCAAAAAAAGTTGGCAAAGACCTCTTTCTTGGCATTTTTGATGACTTGAAAGAATCAAATCAAAAGTTCATTTAAATGTTCAATACTTCAGGCGAATGATCAATGAGCAAATCACTTAGCATAGCCGAGTGGAGGAAATGGAAAATGTTTTTCCACTTTCTGGCTCCTAAAGGATGTGGAGAAGAGCTTCTCCAACTTTGAGTTTGATTGATTGCGAGGGAATCGTAATTGAAATGCCGGGTAGCCCGGCCCGGCCATGAGGAATTCGAATAGACAGTGACAAAAAGGGAAAGTTTCCAGTCTGCTTTCTCCCTAGTGCCCAGCGGAAGTGGCGCCACCCGAGCGGGCTAGACAGACACCAGACATGGCCTGTCATTGTGCATCCACAAGATGCATATCTTTGTATCTCTGGCTGGGCGTAAAATCATAAATAAAAGGTAGCGTATCCGAGCTTGCGAGCTGGAATGCAAATGCGAAATCAATCCGAGGCTTGGCATTAAAAATGCAACAGCCCGGACACAATGAAAGCGAAATCCACACTGAGACAAATCATAAAAATCCGTATAGGGGGTGGCAATAAAATTGCCAGACATAAAATACATCTAGATAGGAAGGTCCTGGGGGTGGCAGAAGCAGACGCCGCGTCTGTTGATGTTGCCACTTAGCTGCAACAAATCGGCAAATAAGTGGAAAATATTGCAGGCCACAAAAATTGCTACATCTTATCTGCGGGTCTGCACACGACAAAAGTGCCTCAAAGACAGAGAAACCAATTCCGATGACCTCTTTAAATATTAATACGCTTTCCGTGATTGCACTGGGAATTGTGATTGACTTTTTAGACCTGCCCACCAACCCCTGTGCATCCTTGGTATCCTTGACATTTGAGCCTCCCCTCGGTGTTTGAGCGGCTAAATGCACAACCCCCAAAGAAAACATCTCAGTTCTGTCTGAGACTCCACTCAGCCGGTACCAGTGGTCCCAGGGGATCCTTTTACTTACGGCCCAAGGACTAAACTTTGCACTTCACAATGTCCGGGGGAGACGAGTTCAGAGTTCAAAGCTCAGAGCTCGCCAAAAAGGTGGCAAAGTTTTTATTTCCGATTGATGGGGATAGGCTTGGGGAGGATCTCGATCCATCCAATTAAAAACTTGGCTCATTGCACATGCAATATCCGTCCATACCTGTTGGCCACGTTTTCGCGCTTGTTTTCGCTCGGTTTTGTCAATTAGCGCAATGAATTGTGCCACAAAAAACACGAGTGCAACCAATTAAATGCAAATTTATTGAAATCAATGCCAAATTAGTTGCCAATAAATGCTCAATAAACGTTTGTTTAAATAAGCCTTACAGGGAGGGAGTGAATTTTGGATTAACAATACGAAAAATGGGAAGTCAAAATGCTAAATGGACATAATTTTATAAATACCACCGACTCTGACTCGAGACTCTCTTCTGGTAATAATATTTTCTTAGGCCTTCAGGACTATTGAACAAACACAGGCATTCCCCCAAATGTTGGTTCTATTTATTAAGCCTCTTCTCCTGGTTTATATCTACCAGGAATGTTTTTGCATATTCCATTAGTCCGAGGGTCGTCCGCCAGTAACAACAAACATCTGAAGTCCTGAAGTCCTATAACTATTTGGGGGAATTCCCATAGACCGTAGCCAGTTTTATGCCCACTTAATAGTTTTGTTTTTGTGCTCAGTGTGTAGTGTGTGGTGTGCGGTGTGTGTGGTGTTTGTGGGGAGGGACAGGCAAATGACTAACCAGAAATGTGAAGATGGTCTCGGTGTACGGGCCCTGCCAAGTGTCTGGTAATTTATGGGACTGAGCGTCAAATGGCAGACGCGGCGGCTACTTGACAAACCCCAAACTCAGTAGCAGAAACGAGACAAATACCTCTTGATATTCTATATAAATGTGTGTCCGAGCTGGTATGTGTTTAGGTTTAAATTATATTAAACTGCCAGCGTGGCATGTGTCCTGTCCCATTTCAAATGGAGAGGACCCCCGAGGGCTTCGAATCGAGAGTGGACCAGGACGATTTTAGGAATTGTTTCCAAAATGCTAGCTAAGACACTAAAAAAAATCAAAGCTCGTATAGATGATCAAAAAAAGCTGTAGAGCTTTATAAGTATTAAATATAAAAGTAATTCGCACTGAAACCCTAAAAAAAGGTTTTCCAAACCTTCACCATACACAGTTTTTCAAAGAGTCTTTGTATTAATTCCATATTTTCCTTCTGAAAATGTATTTTTTCCTGAAAAACCATAACAACATTTATCATTGTTTCCTAATCCTGGAGACAGAAGTTCCATTTAGTGCAATGCAAATGTCAAAAGTTGATGCCCAAAGTTTTCAACACTTTATACTCCAAAACCCCCCAGAAAGGAAAAACCAGGCGGGGGTGAATCTCCTGCCCTCTGGGGGTGGAGCTGGCAGTCTAATTTAAATTGGTTTGTTTTTGTCTGCTGGCATTGCGCTTTTCCCGGTCTATCTCCCGTTTGCTTTTCCAGGTCCCCAACAATTACGACTGTCCCCGCTTTACTTACCTTCCATTGCGTTTTCCTATTTTTTTTTTTGATCCTGCGCGACTCGCTTCACTTGGTAAACTTTTTAACGCTCTGGGGATTTTTTTAGAATTTTTTTCTGGTTGCAGGGAGTTACAGGGAGTTGCGGGAGTTGCAGGAGTCAGCGGTAAATGGTAGCGTTTACTACCTTTTCGTATATGCTGTCGCACATTTCATTTTTGCTACGTCGAGTGAAATTAAAATGCTTGTTTTCACTTTATGCAAATTCTTTCTTAAAAACGACCAGAAAAACGAGAATGACAGGATATTTGCAACAAATGTAATGATTCGAATGAAGTGTACCGTGTAAAAGTAGAAAAGAAGATGTTTTAAGCCTAAGAATAGTTGAAAAGGGATGACTGTTTCTTGGGAAATGCCTTTAATTCCATACCCTGGACTACCCTAGATTTCATTATATTTTATTCAATTACAGGGTGAGTACAAAAATACAGAAAAGTTATATCGAGTGCCCAAATATACATTGAAACAAAGAAAAAACAAGGAATAATAAAAAAGCTCGTGCTGCAAATAAAAATGGCGCGTATTTACGTTTGGGAATATGTAAATAAGCGTCCGTTGTATTTATTTTCTTTAGCTTGACGTGGCATCCGGACAAAGGAAGGTCCTGGAACGGGTGCTGGTCCTGGGTAGTCCTGGGTGGAAGGTGTTTGGTTTGCTCAGCTTTCAGGGGGAAGTTTTGGAGCTGGTGTACTCGTGGGGCTTACAAGCTATTAAAATGTCGCTGCAAGTACTTAACTGCTTGATGTTGTCAATTTAAATTAAAACCACTGCCGCAAAAGTTACGCAACCCGATGGAAGCCAGACTTATAGACAGTCTACTGTATTACCGTATTACCCCCCAAGCAGATGCCCAAAAGTGGAAAAGAGTTTGGGGCCAAATGGATATTGCACAGGGGCATGCGTGGATTGACAATAAAGGAGCGTTTTTTAGGAAGGGGCAGTGAAACTTTTCTTTATGACTGCACTCTCCCAGGACGAGGACAAGGACGAGGACGAGTTGTCTTCCTGTCTATATGCTAATGGAGGCCGGATGGGCAAACTGGGAAATTAAAAAGTTGCCGGCTAAGGATCTGAAAATGTCTTGTCATTAGGGAAAGTGGCTTATTACGAACCCCGAACCCTTCTCACTTTCGAATGAAAATTTCTAACACTTGATGTAATTGTTTCCGAAAAAGTTTCGACTTCCCACGCATTATCTAATTGAAAGTTTTCATTCATGGCTGGCAGTACATTTCATAGAAACTTTCTCCATTGTTTTATTTATGATTATGATTTGAGAGACCCTTTTAATTCAAGGCATGTGAATTTCCAATGAAATTCTCCAACAAATGGCTTGTAAAAATCTTTGGTTATCGCCAAATGTAAATACATTTTCATTGCTAAGACAATGAGTAGGAAAAATGAAAATGCAGGAATCTCTTCCTTTTACCTTAACTGCGAAAAAGGCTGCCATCCTGTCAACAGCTGTCGTCCCGCCTCTTTCTTTTTGGCGAATTCTATGGGGTGTCCTGTCTCTTTCTGTGGCGTAATAAGCGATTCGGTTGAAGACATTTTAGTGCACAGAAACACACACGTAATCACATAAAAGCAGAGCTCGAACGTGCTCTGATTTTGTAAATAATTGCAGTGACGATGTCCCGATCCGCCCCAGGACTTTGTGCCGTCTCCGGGCGCCAAGTCAAGCCCAGGACCAAGCACATGATAATATTAATAATAGTGGTAATAATCATACGCACTGTATGACGGCACACACATAGAGAGGACTCATAAAAAAGGAACAAAAGAGTGCGGAAAATCCCCTGCCTTTTCCTGTTTAATATGATTAATGCTCCAGCCGGGCAAACTTGGCAAAATATTTACACGTATTCGCGCAGGATTCGAGAGAAAGCGAAGGAAACCCCAAGGTTGAGGCCCCTTTTCAGCTTGGAGCTTAGCGGGGCTTAGACCTGACAATGTTCCAAGTAGTTCTGAAATGCATTTTCAACAAAATCTCAAAGGGAATTCGACTTATTAGAGGATGGAGAAGTCTTAGGGCTTCTTTTTGAAATAAATTTTATATTAATTTCCCATTTCCTTCACTGATTTTTCCACACCCAATGGATAAACCACCAAGTTTCCGGAGAATTCAATGAACCAAGAAAAATTTGCCTGACAATTAAACAGCTTGAGATGCCAGAAAAGCCAAAGAAGTAGGAAAGTAAAATACTTCATTCATTCCACGGCTGGCAGAGTAAAAGTTTATGCATCAAACTTAGTTATTTGGCGCCCAAAACTTGTGCCACGATTTCTGTAAGAGATGCGATGCGATCCGCAGATGGAAAAAAAAGCAATGAGATGCAAAGGAGTAGAAACCAATTGGAAAGTTTTCGCTCCAAAAAGAGATGAGATAGAGCTCGGTGGAAAAAAGGTAAATCTGTCTCTATTTCAAACTCCTTTTACCATTTCAAATTTATGCCTTTTGGCTGGCAGCGAAACGGCTGCATCGGAAAAAGTTGAAAGGAAATAGCCGAGGCAAAGGTAGGAAAAATGCAATAGCCCAGAAATTAAAGAATAATATTTTCTTAGGTCCACCCACGAAATGCAAGCGAGCGTTAACCGAAAAAGGAAAAAAAGAAAAATAGATAAACAGCAATTGGCAAGGAATAGCTAGGACCATCAGGAAGGACTCTTTAAAAACGCATAAATTGTCATTGGATATGCCGAGGGGTGGCTCAGCGATTCCACCCACATCTTTAAGTGTTGTTCTTCGGCAACTAACCCCTGTGATGGGAATCGGGGTTGGAGCCGTAATACGATATGTTTACTTAAGAAGAAAATACGGTTACAGGAGGCAGGTAAAAAGGTTTTGTCAATCAAAACCGCGTCTGACAGCTGACAGAGTTTCTGTTTTTAGAGGCTTGCATAAATAAGCCATAAATGGGATGATCAGCCGTATTAACAGCAGCAACAAAAGACCATAAAATAAAGCAATATTTAAATAACTTGGCTGCAACATAAATCTGCATGCAAACTAAATGACAACATGCGTGGCCCGAACAACAATTGCATCATCAAGTCCTGACATTTGACAAATGAGCCTTAACCTCCCCCATTTGGCAGAGTAAAATATTGCACACACCCTCATGCAGGACTCACATACTCACACTCAGATACTCACAGAGTCAGTGAGTATTCAAGGTACATCGAATGGGTGTAACAAAAGCAAAAGAGTCATCAGAGGAGTCAGCATCCTGGAACTGCCAAAACAAATGCGAGAGCTCAAAAAACTCTAGAAATGAAAGTATTATTTGGAGTCTGAATCCATTCTTATTCCTTATTCAACTTATACCTGGAAAAAATAAAAATAAAAACCCTTGTTATACTTCTTGAGAGCTAAAAATCTTTTTGTGTTTTATTATTTATCCATTTAAATATATTAAATATTTATTTATACACCTCAACACTGAATCCCATAAAACCGAGTCACGCAGCCAACACCAGTTGGAATATTCGGGTAGATGTGGAAAAGTCAGTTTACCTCCATTGCCCCACATCCTTGGCCAGGACTCATCGTGGAGTCAGCATAAAATTCAGACAGAATCCTCTACTCGGCAGTCCTTGGCTGCTGTCGCTTTTTATGGCAAATTGTCAGCGCTGTCGTAATTTTTAAGTTAAAAAATTGTTAAAAAATTTTCGTAGCATTCATTACCATGCCACCGCCTGCTCCGCCTGCCACTCACTCAACTGAGTTCAGTTCAGTTTGGTTGGGTTTCGGTTTGGGTTTGTGAGTCGGACTCGGCCCCACTGTGATGTCTGCGTGTTGCACAATAATTTATTGCCGCACAATTGCAGCTGCCACACATTCCAATGCACTTGGCGCCCTGGCAGCCTCACCGAGTGGGGGTTGCCTTTGGATTCCCATCAAAACGGGGGTCGTCCTCCTAGCTCCCAGTCCGCTCCTTGTCAGGGCACCCGCGGTGCTTGTAAAAGCAACTCACATTTGGCGTTGATTTTCAGAGGAGGATGCCGGCTTGTCGTGCTGTCATGGCACCGAATCCCCACCCAACATCCAAGAACTCACCTCCCGGAAAATACCCATTCCTATTACAAAAATGTAATGTAATTTTAAATTTATATTCCCGACTAGATTAAGGCACTCCTCTGCCATCGTGCAAGGATGCAGGAAAAATGTGTATTCTAATGAACTCTTTTTCGAAGGGGATCCCACGATAACACTTCTTTGGAAGTGTGAAATTCTTTTCAAGTATTTAAAAGGAAATAAATGACCAGAAATTAATTCTAAGAAACAGGATAAATAGTTTCATATACATTTCCTTTTAAAAGGACAAATATCATGGCTATTTATCGAATTGGATTGACTTGTCAAATTGATTTAATATAATACTCGTACATATTCCCTTCTAGTAGAAAACCGATGGGTCTGCATTACATTTAGCAGTAATCGAATGCAAATGTAATTGGATATTTTGCAAACAGTGTGTGCTCGTACGTCTTGGACTAGAAATTGCTGTCATTTACTTCACAGCCATTAGGGATGGATGGGATTCGATTCGATGGGGGTGACATCTGGAGGGGGGTCCTTTTGATAGAGATTGCGGTCTGACAGTGGCTTTTGCGGTGTGGTGTTCGGCGTCTTTGTCCATTAGAGAAGCTTGCGAAAAGTGTCAATTACAACAGATGTCAGAAACAATCAGCCGCGTAAATAAGTCATAAGGCGGCCACACACGTGACATCGGATCAGAGCACCTTAGCCCAATATCCTGCAATGTCTTTCCCACCCGAAGAAGGTAATCGATATGCCCGACGAAACCAATTGCGTGCGGCTAATTAATGGTTGGATGGGTAACGCGGGAAAAGGTGTCAGATACAAAACAAAGACATCGCGGGTCAAAACTGTTAACAGCCAAATAGACGCAGGTCCTGGCGTGGTCATTGTGCGTGTATAGGGCCAATCAATAGCCAAATTATGGTAATCAATTTTAATTAGAGAGAGGTCCGGTAAAAACGCACAACCCTTCAGGCTCGGGCTTCACTCAATTCTGTCCAAAACTGAAGTGGATTGAAACTGAATGGACTTCTGGATGTGAATGGATTCGACTGCAATTGACGTAGTCAAAGCGCAGCTCATAATCCCATCATCATTTTGGAGAAACACTGAGAGAAATAGCTATTCCATATATCTATTGATAAACAACAAAATTAATCCGTTTCTCTCTGTGCGGAACACAAATGATATTGAGTATTGAGCTAGGATTTTTGCTTATGTCAAAATTCCAACAATGGCCAAGTGGAATGCCCAGAATTGAGGCTGACAGCCCTCCTGAACGGGGCTCGCCCTCGACCATAAATCTGATGGACAGTCCTCCATATGGAGGATTGGAAAGGAAGGGTGAGTTGAAGCCAATTGAAGCCGAACAATTGCCAGAGGCGTTGGCCTCAAATTCCATTATTTGGATTAGACCAATTGTTGCTTTCAATTCAAAGCTCTGCTTCAATAATAAGGTTTAAATGATTTTAGACGATTGGCTTGTGTAGTTTTAAAACAACTTATTTACTTTATAAGTCTCTTTAAATATTTCCAATAGGCAAAGGATCCTTTCCAATTCAATTGTTAAACTATAAGCCCAGAATGCAAGGCTGCTCGGGTCAAAGTTGGCAATGGAAAGCAATTTGAAAAGTACACAACATCGGGCAACTGGAGCAGCTGCTGCTGCCAACTGCTATTAACGGTAAATGACTGGCCTAATTTATGCACCTTGGTCTAATCCACACACCCTATCACCCGGAGTGGGTGGGAGGTTTGAAATTACAATCGTATTGCAGTCAACATTTCCATTGCAATTTTGATTTTGGTGGCAAGGGGAGAACATGCCGCAATGCCGTAACTTGATGGAATAGCTGAGCCAAAAACCAGCTACAGACAGGACTAGAACTCAACTAGGACTACAGGCCTCTACTCCTCATTCATCACATACACTGCGAGAAAATTCCATCCACTTTGCTTAAAAAGAACTAGAAATAAAGAGCTTCGACTAGGAAGATAATGACTTTAACCACAACTATTTAATACCTAATAGTTGGGTTTTAATTTATATTTCTGTAGATATGAAATACTCTTTCTTGAGTGGCATAATTTTGTTTTTTTTTTTTTTGATCCTGCATCTAGAACTGGGGGAAATTGCTTTACACAATCGAAACGCACGAAATGACAATATAAATCGAGGGGCGGAACTAATTTTGGCAAAAGACTCGAAATAGGCCGGGCACGACCACAAAACCCGACCCGAAATGATGATACTTCAAGGGGAATGGGATGAGATAGAAGGGGGATGGGATGGCCAAAGTTCTGGAGGATGGAGGTATGACATAGGGGTGAACAATTTCAGCTGATGCCCTCTTGGCCCCAACTGAAGGTCTGAATTGGCCAAAATTAACGCAACGAGTAGAAAACTTTTGTATACGGAAATTGCGTAACTACGCATTAATGAAGAAAAATTGCACCACGTTGGATGGGATGGAAAACTACTATTGAGAACAGAACAGTCAGAAGCTAACTGGGGAAAACTTCCGGAAATTGGACGACACTTTAGGCCATAAAAGGCCTCTGATTTATGCCAATTGAAGCTCGTCCAGGTAAACTGCCACATAATGAACTGAGACCCCAAAATGAATCCCCGATGTCCTGGAAACTTGTACGGCCAAGGGTGCGTATCGTATATGGGATTAGCAGACTGCTTTGATCATCATCGCCATCTAATCATTTATTATTTGCAGACCAAAACTTGGCGCTCAGCTCCTTGTAATTCTTTTATGGCTAGTCATTAAATCCCATACCGGACAAATGGAGACATCTTCCATTTATAGCCTGTCAGGCTGGCAGCCTGCTGCCTGCTAACTACTAGAATCATCGTTTATCATCTGGTGGCTAATTAATTGTAAAGTTTTTCTCTCCGAAACTTTGAAATCCTTGCGCCTTGCGCCCATTAATATTGTCACAGATGTCATAATTGCCAGGACAACAGTGCGGATGATTAATACATCAAAGTTTCGCAATTGTATTTGCGAAAGGAAATCTTTTGCCAGCCTTGGATATTCCTTAAATAATTTTTGGTTAACTCCGGAGTGGGTAACGATTTCAATTTATAAAATTAGTTTTAATAACATTTAATAATATCATCACTCGGCAGCGAGGAGAACACTTGCCAGGTCTGGCTTAAGCTCCAATGCCATAAGCCGGCTTTGGTTTCGGCTTTCGACTTGGGCTCTGACTTGGCTTTGGCATTTTTGGTCATAGTTCAACGCGTGCAAGGAATTTTCACAAAGGCGCCAAGGCAACCACCCCAGCTCCGAGTCCTCCCCACTGCCATCTCTCAGGATGGGGCTTATGCCCATTGTTTGCACTGTTGCCATTGGCAACCATCAAGAACATTATGCAAAGGCTCCGGGGCTAAGATCTGGCCACAAGTTATAAAACTGCCTGGTGGTCCCCGCAGCTTCCCGTCCCGGTCCACCTCCTATCTGGCAAATTTCTCTCGCTTTTGTTTAAATTTTGCGCTCCGGAAATTTGCTTATCGCCGCGTTTCAGTTGCGGCTCTCGATGCCAATGGGGGCCGTACAAATGTGGCAAGGGGGATGGGCTCTAGGTTTTTAGAGGGGCAGAAAAGTCAATAGGGAGATTAGTGCGGCAGGCATTGAGCCGGCACAGAGCTGTGCTAATTGAGCGACGGGTCATGGCAACAGCTTAAATCAATAGTACCGGACCCGGACCAGGCCTCATTCCAAATGCACCCGAAATGAAAGAGAAACTTTCCCAGGGTTTATGCGACAGCTGAATTAATGATTAAGTTGGCACGGTATCAGGTTTCGATTCCAATCCAATTTAAAATCAAGTTTTAGATTTGTTTTAAAAGATATATTTTCCTCTTTAATAATTCTCTTCCTGATTAATATATCATTTTTATTGGAGCTTTAAAGATGCATCAAATTTTCATATGAAATAAAGTTTAAGTCAAACCCATTCCTTATAAAAGTCCCAAGCCTAGACCACCTGGCCTGTTGCCTCGGCCTGGATTACCACCTCCAGCAATCCCGCCCAGGCCTAAAGTGCTGCCCAATCCGCCCACAGTCTGACCCAATCCACCGCCCAGTTGCCCCAGAATGTTGCCCAATCCCTTACAGCTCGTGGAAGTGAGGGGCGAAAGGGAGGCGCCCAGAACGGACAATTCGCAGAATCTGAAATCATTGGATGTCTCCAGCTTGGTGTCGATCTTTATGAAGGGCGTAGCCTTGCCGGTCACACTTTGGAAAAGTGAAGAGCCACTTTTGTTATCCTTTTCCTTTCCTCGATTGGCAAACTGAACCAGAAGGTCGATGAGGTTGCTTCGCACTTTCAGATCCTCGGAGCTAGTAAGACGAGTCTCCTCCAGAGGATTCCCGAAAATGTCATTGGCATCGAACATATAGCCAATCTCATCTCCATGAGCCACCGTCTCCGGCTTGTCATTCGCCGTTTCTGAAACAATCGGAAGACCCCGGAGGAAATTGATGCCCTTGGACTTGGTGCCATTGTACTCGAAGCTGTACATAAAGGCCGGGGCCAGTTTGGACCAAACCTGGGTGGTCAAGACGGCGGGTAAGTTGAAGAGGACATCCGTCGTGGACTCCACCACCTTCGAGAGAACTTGATCCACGTTGAGTGTTTGAGGCACTTTCCAAACATCTTGGAGCGTGGGTGTCAGCACACTAGTAAGTCCCGGAAGCTGGGGTTTGGCTATTTGTCCAGTTAACTGGTCGATTCTCAGAAAGCTGGTCAACTTGTTCAAAGAGTCACTAAGGGAGCCCAGAAACTGTTCCGCCGATCCAAAGACTTTGTCGATTGTTTCCACCGTCACTGAGTTTGCAGTCTCGTGTTTTGTGACTCCAGTTAGCAAAGGAATTCCTTCAAAATCGCTTTTATTAAGCTGATGCTCGGGTTGTCCAATAATAAGACTGGGCAGTGCTCGGCCATCGTCCTCCGTCTCCGCATGTGGCTGGAAGCCCACGTTTCCAGTGAGTCCTTTGACCAGAGCTCGTCCTGCCAGTCGTTCTGTTTGGACTTTGTCATCGTTTTGAATGATCTCTACAGCACTTTTCTGAAAAATGATTTGAAGAGAAGGTTAAAAGTGTAATTCGTGCATTATTTTATCCTACCTACCCCCCTCATGCACCTGACGATCTCCAGCTCATTGCTACCAGAACATCCATTGATCTTGGCCACCTCCTGGACACTCTGGACCGGTTCCTTGTCCATGGCGTACTGGGAGAGCGCCGTGCCTGACATGGCCACAACACCGTGAATGTCCCCACCACTCTTGGCCGTCTTGGACATGGACAGGTACATGGCACTTGCAGCTCCCGAGCCGTGCCCAATGGCCTGGACCTGTTTGGGATTGCCCCCGAAGTAGATGATGTAATCGGTCACCCAGCGGAGGGCAGCAGCCAGGTCGAACATGGCAAGGTTTCCGTCGAACTGCTTGGTGCCGTCTCCCATGATGCCCAGGGATCCCAGACGGTACTGGGGAGCCACCACAATGGCGCCCTTCTGGGCCATGGGCGTGGCGTCGTACTGGGCGGCGGAGCCGTATCGGTAGCCTCCCGGGTGGATCCACACGAAGACGGGCAGCCCTGAGCCCTCGTCCGGCATCTGGGGAGTGTAAATATTCAGAAGAAGGCAGTCCTCATCTCCGATGATCCTGTTCGGCTGTTGGGGATGCGGTTGGATGCACGGAGGACCGTGGCGCGTGGCATTCATGTCGCCAGCCAGTCGCTTGAAAACGGGACGGGAGTACCGCAGCTGACCCACAGGGGGTTCGGCGAAGTGGATGCCCAGGAAGCTGTAGACGCCCGTCGTGGGATTCCGGAAGCCCTCCACCCGGGCATCGCGATTGAAAAGACGTGCAAAGACCACCGGATCATCCACGGGCGGGGGCTTTGACTGCTTGCCACCTACAATCCGCTTCACTCTCACGTGGGAATCCTCACTCGGTTCACACCTGGACAAGGTCACCACTGCCAGCAATAAAAATAATATCCAAAAGTTCCGCTTCAGTTGCTTTAGCATTTCGATTCGTTCGATTGTCAACCGGGAACTGAGAAGCAAAATTGAATTGAGCTTCCACTGTAATCCAAGCCCGACTGTCCGAGGCCGGCTACTGTTGCTCAGCTTGGCGATACAGAAATACGAGAGATAAAATAATAAAAAACAAAATAATAGCATATGATAAAAAACGAGTAGCTTGCGTGCTACTCCAGCTGGAGAAGACCATATTTGGTGACATGAGATTCTCCTACATTCTAATCACGTACTTTACGCCAGTCGTAGTTCACTGAGTCACTCGGAATCTGGAATTAGCTGGGGATATTCGAATAACTTTTGAGTGTAAAAAAAATAAACAAAACACATTTCCCTTCAGTCAAAAACCAGTTGGCACCGATTAAGCCCTGAGATTGATGTCTCTGCTCATCTTCACCAATTAAATCGGATACAATTTGCAATATTACGTTATTACTTTATTCGCTACGAGATATTAACCCCCTTCCCCCAATATTGTAAACTGGTTTGTTTGGTTTTTCCCAGCGTATTGTTTTTGTTTCGAATGTTGCAGTTCGCAGAAATTTACTTGCATGAGCAAAATAATAATGAGACTTTAAAGACGACATCGCCATTGTCTGTAAATTGGCAACTTGAAAGTACTCAGTGGCATATTTAACAGCTGTGCTGCATTATCTTTTGCCAAAATGAGTTATACTCCAAAGCAAAAGGCAAACCGGAAACGGAAATGGAAGCTTGAAAATATCAAGAGGCAAACGCATGTCCAGATTTGGAGGTAGTGGGGGTGAAACCAGAGATTGAGGGGATCTTTCCCGGAGTCCGGAGCACGCGTTGCTCAGTCTGGCCTTCCTGACTCTGCGGCCTGAATCTCAATGTCCTCCTCCAGTCTGGGTTAGACCTAGTCCTTTCTCACTTATTAAAACACTGGGAAAAAAGGGATGATAACTGAGAAGTTTTCAGCTTTGTAACGGTTTTACAATATAAACTCCAAATTTCTTACTGTGCAATACTTCTCTCATGTGTCGCAGACAATGGCCAAATGACATTTAAAGTTACGGCAATATAATTAAGTATACAGCTGGGAGTTGACGCCATCTGAGGCAGGACAGGCAGTCAGGCCAGAAGCTGGAACAGGAGCACTTTCCCTGCCCAAAGAATCATTATATATGTATGAGCAGGGGCCACTCCAGTTCCCTCTACCGACCCACTCCTCTTCGAGAGGCATGCAACACGCAAAGTTTGTCCAGATGCAGCAAGAGGAGGCCGAGACCAATGCCAGCACCGCTTCCTGGCTGTCCAACTGCCTGGCACGCCTCGGCATTTAACGAGATTAATCTTTTTGCCAGGACTATCTGCTGCCATCCTGCTGGGATCTGTCCCTGTCAGACGGAAGTCCTCAAAAAGTTATTAATCTTACAGCTATTGAGTAAATATTTCTCATTTAATTGAGTTTAAATAAGCCATCAAAGTGATTTGCATAAAAGTTGACTTTGTTCCTGAACTGAAGGATATCCTCCGAAATCAGAATGTCCTTCTGCGAAAATTGAAACTTTCTCCAGATACATCAAAAGCATTTACAAAGTTTGATTTAATTTTTAGCTAGACATAATTGTTATTTATTACAAATACCATTAAGTTTTCGATTAAATTTATTAAAGGTTGTTGTATGGAAGTGAGTTTTTTCTAGTGGCGATTTCTATTTCTTTACCAAAAGCCTTCCGATTCTTAAGAAGAAAGCATTAAAAGAATCCATAAAAATGCTTTAAAAGCACAATATGGCCACACTAATGGCTATATATAAGCCAAAATACCTCCGATTCTTAAGCGGAATACCTTAAAAGAATTCTAAATCGATTCCCTATCAATCTGCATAAAATTCTGAGACCAGAACATATTTTGAATTTTTTATCACATTTGCTGGATCACATTTTCCCTTTGAAAATCATTAATCATAAAAATGCTTTGAAAGCACAATATGGCCACACTAATGGCTATATCTCAGCCCAAATAGATCCGATTCTTAAGCGGAATACCTCAAAAGAATTCTAAATCGATTCCCTATCAATCTGCATAAAATTCTGAGACCAGAACATATTTTGAATTTTTTGTCACATTTGCTGGATCACATTTTCCCTTTGAAAATCCTAAATCATAAAAATGCTTTGAAAGCACAATATGGCCACACTAATGGCTATATCTCAGCCAAAATACATCCGATTCTTAAGCGGAATACCTCAAAAGAATTCTAAATCGATTCCCTATCAATCTGCATAAAATTCTGAGACCAGAACATATTTTGAATTTTTTGTCACATTTGCTGGATCACATTTTCCCTTTGAAAATCATTAATCATAAAAATGCTTTGAAAGCACAATATGGCCACACTAATGGCTAGATCTCAGTCCAAATAGATCCGATTCTTAAGCGGAATACCAAAAAACAATTCTAAATCGATTCCCTATCAATCTGCATAAAATTCTGAGACCAGAACATATTTTGAATTTTTTGTCACATTTGCTGGATCACATTTTCCCTTTGAAAATCATTAATCATAAAAATGCTTTGAAAGCACAATATGACCACACTAATGGCTATATCTCAGCCCAAATAGATCCGATTCTTAAGCGGAATACCTCAAAAGAATTCTAAATCGATTCCCTATCAATCTGCATAAAATTCTGAGACCAGAACATATTTTGAATTTTTTGTCACATTTGCTGGATCACATTTTCCCTTTGAAAATCATTAATCATAAAAATGCTTTGAAAGCACAATATGGCCACACTAATGGCTAGATCTCAGTCCAAATACATCCGATTCTTAAGCGGAATACCTCAAAACAATTCTAAATCGATTCCCTATCAATCTGCATAAAATTCTGAGACCAGAACATATTTTGAATTTTTTGTCACATTTGCTGGATCACATTTTCCCTTTGAAAATCCTAAATCATAAAAATGCTTTGAAAGCACAATATGGCCACACTAATGGCTATATCTCAGTCCAAATACATCCGATTCTGAAGCGGAATACCTCAAAAGAATTCTAAATCGATTCCCTATCAATCTGCATAAAATTCTGAGACCAGAACATATTTTGAATTTTTTGTCACATTTGCTGGATCACATTTTCCCTTTGAAAATCATTAATCATAAAAATGCTTTGAAAGCACAATATGGCCACACTAATGTCTATATCTCAGTCCAAATACATCCGATTCTTAAGCGGAATACCTCAAAACAATTCTAAATCGATTCCCTATCAATCTGCATAAAATTCTGAGACCAGAACATATTTTGAATTTTTTATCACATTTGCTGGATCACATTTTCCCTTTGAAAATCATTAATCATAAAAATGCTTTGAAAGCACAATATGGCCACACTAATGGCTATATCTCAGCCAAAATACATCCGATTCTTAAGCGGAATACCTCAAAAGAATTCTAAATCGATTCCCTATCAATCTGCATAAAATTCTGAGACCCGAACATATTTTGAATTTTTTGTCACATTTGCTGAATCACATTTTCCCTTTGAAAATCATTAATCATAAAAATGCTTTGAAAGCACAATATGGCCACACTAATGGCTAGATCTCAGTCCAAATACATCCGATTCTTAAGCGGAATACCTCAAAAGAATTCTAAATCGATTCCCTATCAATCTGCATAAAATTCTGAGACCAGAACATATTTTGAATTTTTTGTCACATTTGCTGGATCACATTTTCCCTTTGAAAATCCTAAATCATAAAAATGCTTTGAAAGCACAATATGGCCACACTAATGGCTATATCTCAGCCAAAATACATCCGATTCTTAAGCGGAATACCTCAAAAGAATTCTAAATCGATTCCCTATCAATCTGCATAAAATTCTGAGACCCGAACATATTTTGAATTTTTTGTCACATTTGCTGAATCACATTTTCCCTTTGAAAATCATTAATCATAAAAATGCTTTGAAAGCACAATATGGCCACACTAATGGCTAGATCTCAGTCCAAATACATCCGATTCTTAAGCGGAATACCTCAAAAGAATTCTAAATCGATTCCCTATCAATCTGCATAAAATTCTGAGACCAGAACATATTTTGAATTTTTTGTCACATTTGCTGGATCACATTTTCCCTTTGAAAATCCTAAATCATAAAAATGCTTTGAAAGCACAATATGGCCACACTAATGGCTATATCTCAGTCCAATTACATCCGATTCTTAAGCGGAATACCTCAAAAGAATTCTAAATCGATTCCCTATCAATCTACATTCAATTCTGAGACCAGAACATTTTTTGAATTTTTTGTCACGTTTGCTGGATCACATTTTCCCTTTGAAAATCATTAATCATAAAAATGCTTTGAAAGCACAATATGGCCACACTAATGGCTATATCTCAGCCCAAATACATCCGATTCTTAAGCGGAATACCTCAAAAGAATTCTAAATCGATTCCCTATCAATCTACATTCAATTCTGAGACCAGAACATTTTTTGAATTTTTTTTCACATTTGCTGGATCACATTTTCCCTTTGAAAATCCTAAATCATAAAAATGCTTTGAAAGCACAATATGGCCACACTAATGGCTATATCCCAGCCAAAATACATCCGATTCTTAAGCGGAATACCTCAAAAGAATTCTAAATCGATTCCCTATCAATCTGCAAAAAATTCTGAGACCAGAACATATTTTGAATTTTTTGTCACATATGCTGGATCACATTTTCCCTTTGAAAATCATTAATCATAAAAATGCTTTGAAAGCACAATATGGCCACACTAATGGCTATATCTCAGCCAAAATACATCCGATTCTTAAGCGGAATATCTTAAAAGAATTCTAAATCGATTCCCTATCAATCTGCACAAAATTCTGACACCCGAACATATTTTGAATTTTTTGTCACATTTGCTGGATCAAATTTTACCTTTGAAAATCATTAATCATAAAAATGCTTTGAAAGCACAATATGGCCACACTAATGGCTATATCTCAGCCAAAATACATCCGATTCTTAAGCGGAATATCTTAAAAGAATTCTAAATCGATTCCCTATCAATCTGCACAAAATTCTGAGACCCGAACATATTTTGAATTTTTTGTCACATTTGCTGGATCAAATTTTACCTTTGAAAATCATTAATCATAAAAATGCTTTGAAAGCACAATATGGCCACACTAATGGCTATATCTCAGCCCAAATACATCCGATTCTTAAGCGGAATACCTCAAAAGAATTCTAAATCGATTCCCTATCAATCTACATTCAATTCTGAGACCAGAACATTTTTTGAATTTTTTGTCACGTTTGCTGGATCACATTTTCCCTTTGAAAATCCTAAATCATAAAAATGCTTTGAAAGCACAATATGGCCACACTAATGGCTATATCTCAGCCCAAATACATCCGATTCTTAAGCGGTATACCTCAAAAGAATTTTAAATCGATTCCCTATCAATCTGCATAAAATTCTGAGACCAGAACATATTTTGAATTTTTTGTCACATTTGCTGGATCACATTTTCCCTTTGAATATCATTAATCATAAAAATGCTTTGAAAGCACAATATGGCCACACTAATGGCTATATCTCAGCCAAAATACATCCAATTCTTAAGCGGAATACCTTAAAAGAATTCTAAATCGATTCCCTATCAATCTAGATTCAATTCTGAGACCAGAACATATTTTGAATTTTTTGTCACATTTGCTGGATCACATTTTCCCTTTGAATATCATTAATCATAAAAATGCTTTGAAAGCACAATATGGCCACACTAATGGCTATATCTCAGCCAAAATACATCCGATTGTAAAGCGGAATACCTCAAAAGAATTCTAAATCGATTCCCTATCAATCTACATTCAATTCTGAGACCAGAACATTTTTTGAATTTTTTTTTCACATATGCTGGATCACATTTTCCCTTTGAAAATCCTTAATCATAAAAATGCTTTGAAAGCACAATATGGCCACCCTAATGGCTATATCTTAGCCAAAATACATCCGATTCTTAAGCGGAATATCTTAAAAGAATTCTAAATCGATTCCCTATCAATCTGCACAAAATTCTGAGACCCGAACATATTTTGAATTTTTTGTCACATTTGCTGGATCAAATTTTACCTTTGAAAATCATTAATCATAAAAATGCTTTGAAAGCACAATATGGCCACACTAATGGCTATATCTCAGCCAAATTACATCCGATTCTTAAGCGGAATACCTCAAAAGAATTCTAAATCGATTCCCTATCAATCTGCATAAAATTCTGAGACCAGAACATATTTTGAATTTTTTGTCACATTTTCTGGATCACATTTTCCCTTTGAAAATCATTAATCATAAAAATGCTTTGAAAGCACAATATGGCCACACTAATGGCTAGATCTCAGTCCAAATACATCCGATTCTTAAGCGGAATACCTCAAAACAATTCTAAATCGATTCCCTATCAATCTGCATAAAATTCTGAGACCAGAACATATTTTGAATTTTTTGTCACATTTGCTGGATCACATTTTCCCTTTGAAAATCCTAAATCATAAAAATGCTTTGAAAGCACAATATGGCCACACTAATGGCTATATCTCAGTCCAAATACATCCGATTCTGAAGCGGAATACCTCAAAAGAATTCTAAATCGATTCCCTATCAATCTGCATAAAATTCTGAGACCAGAACATATTTTGAATTTTTTGTCACATTTGCTGGATCACATTTTCCCTTTGAAAATCATTAATCATAAAAATGCTTTGAAAGCACAATATGGCCACACTAATGTCTATATCTCAGTCCAAATACATCCGATTCTTAAGCGGAATACCTCAAAACAATTCTAAATCGATTCCCTATCAATCTGCATAAAATTCTGAGACCAGAACATATTTTGAATTTTTTATCACATTTGCTGGATCACATTTTCCCTTTGAAAATCATTAATCATAAAAATGCTTTGAAAGCACAATATGGCCACACTAATGGCTATATCTCAGCCAAAATACATCCGATTCTTAAGCGGAATACCTCAAAAGAATTCTAAATCGATTCCCTATCAATCTGCATAAAATTCTGAGACCCGAACATATTTTGAATTTTTTGTCACATTTGCTGGATCACATTTTCCCTTTGAAAATCATTAATCATAAAAATGCTTTGAAAGCACAATATGGCCACACTAATGGCTAGATCTCAGTCCAAATACATCCGATTCTTAAGCGGAATACCTCAAAATAATTCTAAATCGATTCCCTATCAATCTGCATAAAATTCTGAGACCAGAACATATTTTGAATTTTTTGTCACATTTGCTGGATCACATTTTCCCTTTGAAAATCCTAAATCATAAAAATGCTTTGAAAGCACAATATGGCCACACTAATGGCTATATCTCAGTCCAAATACATCCGATTCTGAAGCGGAATACCTCAAAAGAATTCTAAATCGATTCCCTATCAATCTGCATAAAATTCTGAGACCAGAACATATTTTGAATTTTTTGTCACATTTGCTGGATCACATTTTCCCTTTGAAAATCATTAATCATAAAAATGCTTTGAAAGCACAATATGGCCACACTAATGGCTATATCTCAGCCAAAATACATCCGATTCTTAAGCGGAATACCTCAAAAGAATTCTAAATCGATTCCCTATCAATCTACATTCAATTCTGAGACCAGAACATATTTTGAATTTTTTGTCACATTTGCTGGATCACAATAAAGCACAATATGGCCACACTAATGGCTATATCTCAGTCCAAATACATCCGATTCTGAAGCGGAATACCTCAAAAGAATTCTAAATCGATTCCCTATCAATCTGCATAAAATTCTGAGACCAGAACATATTTTGAATTTTTTGTCACATTTGCTGGATCACATTTTCCCTTTGAAAATCATTAATCATAAAAATGCTTTGAAAGCACAATATGACCACACTAATGTCTATATCTCAGTCCAAATACATCCGATTCTTAAGCGGAATACCTCAAAACAATTCTAAATCGATTCCCTATCAATCTGCATAAAATTCTGAGACCAGAACATATTTTGAATTTTTTATCACATTTGCTGGATCACATTTTCCCTTTGAAAATCATTAATCATAAAAATGCTTTGAAAGCACAATATGGCCACACTAATGGCTATATCTCAGCCAAAATGCATCCGATTCTTAAGCGGAATACCTCAAAAGAATTCTAAATCGATTCCCTATCAATCTGCATAAAATTCTGAGACCCGAACATATTTTGAATTTTTTGTCACATTTGCTGGATCACATTTTCCCTTTGAAAATCATTAATCATAAAAATGCTTTGAAAGCACAATATGGCCACACTAATGGCTAGATCTCAGTCCAAATACATCCGATTCTTAAGCGGAATACCTCAAAAGAATTCTAAATCGATTCCCTATCAATCTGCATAAAATTCTGAGACCAGAACATATTTTGAATTTTTTGTCACATTTGCTGGATCACATTTTCCCTTTGAAAATCCTAAATCATAAAAATGCTTTGAAAGCACAATATGGCCACACTAATGGCTATATCTCAGTCCAAATACATCCGATTCTGAAGCGGAATACCTCAAAAGAATTCTAAATCGATTCCCTATCAATCTGCATAAAATTCTGAGACCAGAACATATTTTGAATTTTTTGTCACATTTGCTGGATCACATTTTCCCTTTGAAAATCATTAATCATAAAAATGCTTTGAAAGCACAATATGGCCACACTAATGGCTATATCTCAGCCAAAATACATCCGATTCATAAGCGGAATACCTCAAAAGAATTCTAAATCGATTCCCTATCAATCTACATTCAATTCTGAGACCAGAACATATTTTGAATTTTTTGTCACATTTGCTGGATCACATTTTCCCTTTGAAAATCATTAATCATAAAAATGCTTTGAAAGCACAATATGGCCACACTAATGGCTATATCTCACCCAAAATACATCCGATTCTTAAGCGGAATATCTTAAAAGAATTCTAAATCGATTCCCTATCAATCTGCACAAAATTCTGAGACCCGAACATATTTTGAATTTTTTGTCACATTTGCTGGATCAAATTTTACCTTTGAAAATCATTAATCATAAAAATGCTTTGAAAGCACAATATGGCCACACTAATGGCTATATCTCAGCCAAATTACATCCGATTCTTAAGCGGAATACCTCAAAAGAATTCTAAATCGATTCCCTATCAATCTACATTCAATTCTGAGACCAGAACATTTTTTGAATTTTTTGTCACGTTTGCTGGATCACATTTTCCCTTTGAAAATCATTAATCATAAAAATGCTTTGAAAGCACAATATGGCCACACTAATGGCTATATCTCAGCCCAAATACATCCGATTCTTAAGCGGAATACCTCAAAAGAATTCTAAATCGATTCCCTATCAATCTACATTCAATTCTGAGACCAGAACATTTTTTGAATTTTTTTTCACATTTGCTGGATCACATTTTCCCTTTGAAAATCCTAAATCATAAAAATGCTTTGAAAGCACAATATGGCCACACTAATGGCTATATCCCAGCCAAAATACATCCGATTCTTAAGCGGAATACCTCAAAAGAATTCTAAATCGATTCCCTATCAATCTGCAAAAAATTCTGAGACCAGAACATATTTTGAATTTTTTGTCACATATGCTGGATCACATTTTCCCTTTGAAAATCATTAATCATAAAAATGCTTTGAAAGCACAATATGGCCACACTAATGGCTATATCTCAGCCAAAATACATCCGATTCTTAAGCGGAATATCTTAAAAGAATTCTAAATCGATTCCCTATGAATCTGCATAAAATTCTGAGACCAGAACATATTTTGAATTTTTTTGTCACATTTGCTGGATCACATTTTCCCTTTGAAATTCCTAAATCATAAAAATGCTTTGGAAACACAATATGCCCGCAGTGATAGTTATATCTCAGCCAATACACATCCGATGCTACAGCGGAATATCTTAATAGATTCATAGATCGATTATATCTTTATCTATTATAATTATATAATAATATCTTTTGAATTTTTTGTAACATTTTCTGGAGCATCTTCTTCGAAAATCATAAAAATCTATTGGAAGCACAATATGCCCACAGTGATGATTATATCTCAGCGAAAACACATCCGATTATACATCAGAATACCTCAAATGATTCGTAGATCGATTCTCTATCAGTTTGCATTAATATCTAAGAGAAAAATAATTATTCTTTTTTATATATAAGCCACTGCGATGTCCATATCTTGGCTAATATACATAGGATTATTAAACGGAATACCTTAAAAGATTTGGCAATCAATTGTCCGTTATTCTACATTACGCCACTAAAACGAATTTTATTTTCGAATTTTATAATTTTTTATGGTGGCTCCCCTTTACAAAGTCTTACAACAAGCTCTTTTGTTCCTTGTATTTTTTTTTTTTATTACCAAAGCTTAATTTGATCATCAGTCTTGTGTCCCTCGAAGCTCTTATTAATTATCCTGCTTATCATTTATCCAACTAACACACTTTCCCTGCCTAATTTATCTTTATATTTTCGTTTTTGTAGATTGTGTGCCACACGCAAGACTCTATGATTTTTCCAGCGCCCTATTCCATAGAATTTTCCTTTGCCAGAGGCCGAGGATTGCGTGTGCCACGCCCATAAGTCCATGAACGCCTCCGTGGAAATTAGTGGCAGCTTCCCAGCTGCTGCTGATGCGATTTTGATGTGCAAAATATTAATTATAAAACAATAATTGAATTGTGCTCTTGTTCTTGGCATCTGAAAGGTGAGTTCTTCGACTTTCCCTCCAAATCTGCCACACACGCCAAAAGTTCATTAAGTTCGAGCTATTTTTCTTCTCCCCCCATCCAGGCAGCTGTTTGGTATTTGTTTTGGGAAAACAAATTAGTTTGCCATGATTGCCGTTTAATAGGATAAAACAGATTTTCATAAGTGAACAGGAGACCAAGTCTCGTCCTCTGGATGCTTTCCATTAACATTTATTTGGCAACCTTTTATGCTTCGCACAAAACCTGCATAATTTCCATTCTCGGTCAACTACAAAAGTGCACAAGAGCGTAAGTAATATAAAAATAAAATTGTATATATAAATATTGAACATAAAAAATATTGCACACATTTCACCAAAAGGAAACAATATACGACAATACGACATGGGGGTCTGCAGGAATAACAAAGGCAAAAAACAGAGAACAGAAATCTGAATCGAAAACAAAACAAAGTTAAACCCAATACATTAATGGTATTTGCATTTGTACTGATTTTATTTGGTTTTTATTGAATTGATAAAATCACAACGAACGAGCAGATACAAACAGGAGTCGAGGGCTGGTTGGTTGGTCCTCGTCCTTGTTCTCGTCGTGTTCTCGCCCACCTTCCCTGCCCCCAACTGCCAATTTGATATTCCGATTGCAATTTATGTCCTCCCACCCACACATAAGCCGCTTGTAAGTGTGTTTGTGTCTATCTGTGTGTGTGTGGGAGAGAGTCCTGTGATTCTTTGCCCTCCCTGCCCCTTCATCGCAGGCTTTGTGTTTAAACATCTGCAATATGCTGCGTGTTCCGGGTAGCTGAAAGCCCTGGACTGGGTTGAAAATGTTTGGGGATCACACTGCAGTCAGTCCCAGGGAGCAAGTCCTGGAGATGTCCTGCGAGGTAGCCAACGGCATACATAACACGAACTCCAAGGTTAAATCAAAAACAAAAAATATATCCATATCCATATCCATTAATATAGAATAAGCTTAGTTTTTCTATAAAAATTCATTTTAAACTGTTCCTTCAAGGACTCACGCTGCCATCGCCAAAAGGCTTGGACGCGTGTTTATTTGGCACCACAAATGCGTTTCCTCTCCTGCGAATCGGAGTGGGTTAAGGGTGGTTTCGTGGGGCTTTTGGGCGGGTTTGGTTTCAGCCTGGTTTGGTTCGGTTTGGTTTTCTCTGTGGCAGCGGCGTCAGCGGCGTTGTGGTTGTCGCTTAATGGAATTCCGTTCTTGCATTAAATGTGACACACAGAGGCAAGCTGCCAATTGGAATGCCGTACACTCGCACACCACACACACTACTCTACACCCAAAGGAAACCCCAATAGACAGTGACAGTTGCCGTTAGCAGGAACAGTTAACTGTTACGAGCTGTCCTGCGGTTTGGCTTGTTTAAGTGTTAAATTAACGTTTTAACAGTTTCGATTATTCCGCCGGTTAATTTTTAATGTCTCGCCCCTCACAATGCGAAAACAAAAAATATCATGTCCTGCCAATCCTGGAGGCCATATCCTTGGGCCTGTACATTTTCATTAGTTTAATTAAAATTTTATTCGGCCGCACGCGTCGCCTTGATATTTCCTTCTGCAGTTTCCTTTTCAAATTGAACCGCAAAAGTTTCTGGACAAAGGATTATTTCTTTGGTCGTCCTGCGAGCTGCACTCGAATTTTGCTGTTCTTGCTGGCCGCAAAACTTTTGCCACACGCATTCATATCAATTTGCCTTTCTTTTGTTCATCCCCGGCCCCGGCCCCTGCCCCTACCTCTGGTCAAGTCCTTGCTGCATGTCCGGCCGGCCATTGACATGGCTCCCTTTTAGCCTGCCACCCTTTACACATCCTTTTGTGGCTAGTTTGGTAAAGAGGAACTAAAAATAAATGTTGCCCGAACGCATGGCCACAGAAATTATTGCGGTTTTCATCGAACATCGAGCGAGAGTTTGGAACAAAGTCCTTGCCAAAGGACAATAAGCATTGATGTGAACTTTCAGTGAGGCAAGGGGTAGGGAGATTTATCGCATTAGATCTTGTGGTGGTCACCATTAAGCCGCTTAAAACTTTGATAAATCTGGGTAACCAAAGGAGTTCAATTAGTAGTTCGATTTCAAGGCGTAGGCTTAAAAAACCACATTTCATCTCCAGCTCCAAAATCTGTTCGTTATCCATCTCCCAAGGACTCTGGCCTAAGGAGACAAATGTTTCAGTTGATAAAGTCCGAATGTGCTCACCTACCCGCATCAGAAGCCTAATTAACTCATTAGACAATGTCAACCGAATCGAAATAAAAAACTAAATTTGGGTGAAATGTTAAATGGGCAACATTTACACACTCGTTAGAAGAGTCCTCCCCCAATTTATTGAGAAACAAATTACATGACGGATTTACTGCAAATTACGCGCAATTTTTCTACACTTTTCTTTCAAATCCGGGCAAACAAAAGGATACCCGAAAGCGATCCATTAGAGTTGATCCCGGCAACTGGTCGAGAATATTTTGGATGGCGTACATATGTCCCGTGAAATTTAATTTAATCAAAGGCCAAACAAGGGCGCAGCCATCAAAGGGGGTTCAGCCAGCGCAAATCAATCTCGGCGATGCAGGCAAGAAATCCCCAAAAGGCAGATTCTTCGTTCGTCAAAAAAGAAAAAAGGAAAAAGGCAAAAAAGGACTGAGGGCGTGCTCCAACAGGAATTGATTAAAGCGAAAAGGGGCAGATGGGCCGAACGCACAATGCAGGCCAGTGTCCTGCCGTCCAGCGACGGGAGTCCTTTTTTACGTTCCTGATTGTCTGACCGTAACTTGTTTGCTCGCCTTTAATTTCATTTGCGCGGAGCATCTACCAAAGTCCTTAGCCGTCTTCGATTCCCGGCTTCCCCTTTTGCCAAGACACACACCGTCCTGCCACAGGACCTCCCCTTTTTTGTGCCATTTCTGGTACTGCTTTCATTTACATGCTCGAATTGTCATTGTAGCGTTTAGCAATTTTATTGTCCTTGTGGGTGGGATTTTGTCTGGCCTTCCTTGCTCTGATTTTTTCTGCTCTCGGTCTCCGGGTCCGGGTCCGGGTAGAGCCCTTCAGTATTGTCCTGTGATTTATGCGCATATGCTAAGCACGGTGGACAGGGGAATCTCCTCCCCAATGCGAACTTTGACCCTGGGCCAAGGGTTGCTCCGATAAGAAGAACTCCGTCTTTTCTTTTATTCCCTTTGATTTGGCAAGGGTTCGTCGCCTTGGCCAAAATAGAAATGGAACTTTAATTTGCCGCTGCCGATTGAATTAGGCAAGGATGGCTAGGATCTGGTGGCAGATAAGTTCCAGACGGAAGTACAGATGGTTGCTTTTCTACGAAACTTAAGGATGGGTAGTTTAATGCATTTAGGAAACCCATTTGGTGGCCATAAATTACTAAATTTGTATTTAACCGAGGAATGGAAACTGTTTTCACGTAACTTTAAATTGAAATAAAATTTAAGTTATTAGATCTACCCCACCGGAAAAATCAGAATCCGGCGGTTTAGTCTCCCTAAACACTCCCCAGAGCAGGACAATCAGGCGGAACTGCAAATCCGCTAGAATGGGCGAATGGCACCGATCCGGGGTCTGGGGATGCACATGCATAGATGGCTCTGCGGCTCGAATACTCCACACACATTAACCATATCTATTAATGGGGGTGTGAGGAAGTGACAGGCGACAATGGGCGACCCTTCAGACAGCGGATAATAAATGGCGTCGCGACAGTTTCCTTTCCAGGCATAACAAAATAAACAAACACTGGAAGAACTTACCGCATCCGGAGCTAAGAAAGGTTCGTGTCTAGTACTTGGGGGCGTGTCGCAAAATGGAGGCCGGAGGACAACACCTGGGTCCAGTCTCAAAGCGGCCACGCCACATAAATTCCAATGCTTCGCTTGCTTTCGGGCTTACAAGTTTGGCAAATTTGTGAAAATTACTTTTTGTTTATTGTGTCGAAAGCAGACGGGGAGCTGGCGATGGCTAAGCTTGTAGTCAAGCTAAGGCCAAGGAAATGGAGAGTCCTACCGAAGGAATCCTAGCTACCCCAGTAAATTGCCACGCCCATCTCCCTTAAGCCTGGCCATTAACATTGAGTTGTTCTCCTTGAAGTTTTTCTTTTACTTTTTTTCTGTTTATCCTGCACAGTAACAATATTACTTTATGAAATAAAACAAAAAATATATTCTTTTACCTACAACCTTCAACGTAATAAGTATTATTTTCCTCAGTGTAATCTCGTTGTTGTTTTAATAATTTGTTCCTCAAGTCTCCACCTACACATGGCTCGTAAATATTCTGGAAAATGTGTGCGTTGTCCTTTTTAGCGTTGGAGGGAAACAATTGTTGTTTTCACACCATAATCATAAAAGGTACAAGCATAATTATTATTTTTATGTCCTTGGCACTTATTGTAAAGCACAAATTGCCTGACCACACATAAAATAGCTACCCCGACTGGATCCTACGTGGGAGTCGTCCTTTATGATGAGGCAGGCAGACTTTTCCGGAGACTCTCAATTGTCTGGGATCCAGTAGTTTCCCGGAGAACGGAAAATTGCCCGGGAAAAATTGTAATTTCGGCCCTGTCCTCACTGGCTAACTAATGCCCTCACCCGGCACATCCTGCTCTCACAGTTAGTGAATATTTATGATTGCCGACCGGAGGGGAAGCGGAAGACTACAAGAGCCGTCCCTAAACTCTTTTATTTTTCATTTCTGCAGCTTTATTTTTTCGGAGCTTTCAGTTCTCCAAAGAGGTTTATGGCACAACTAAATTATGAAAGATATGAACTGCAAGTCTTTTAAAGGACGAAAGAGTTGTTTAAAAATTAAGCGACTTTAAAATCAAACTTTAAGGCATTTGGCTTGATATTAAAATCCCTCCACCATTGCAAGAGCACAAGCCACTCAAATAATATTACTTAAAATTCTTTTTGCACTCCGAAAATAAATAAACTCGCACCCATCAGAGCGCTTTTATATCGCTTGGCCACTTGGGGCCTTAGAAAATCATTCAATTGTGCAGGTAAATGGACTGCAAGCGACAGTCCAAGACCTCACGGACCCAGTCAGACCCATAAAAAAGGGTTAAAAGTCCAGAAATGTTTCACATACAATTGCACAAACATCGCAAACGAAAAAAATCCCTTCAATGAAGAGTGAGCAGTAGAGAAAAAAAACCAAACCGAAAAGGACCAACCCAAAAAAAAAGGCTGCCACGTCGTGGTCAGACTTAATCACTCTTAACCGGACAGGCCTTCGATGATTCGTAATCCTTTTAAATGCCCCTCTCGGGTAGATTTATTAGCTGCACGTGATAGTGGCCTCCTTTTCGCAAAAAAACGCTACAAAAATCATCAAAATCCACGCCCCGAGCTCTTTTAATGCTAATTTATGAACGGGGCTGGGCTGGGACTGAGTTTGCATGAAGAGCGCAACTTATTCATGAGCTGCCTGAAATATGGTTCCGAATAAATGTTGGTAAATGGATATATATTTGCTTTCAGTGCATTTGGAAATCGTTGGGGGAATTATAAACTTTCGACGAGGGAATGCGGCAGAGGCAGCGTCAGCGTCAGCGGAAAACCCATTTTAATTAGTAAAAATCCTCTCCAACCACCGTTGCGTATACGTAATATTTATTTTGGCACCGTCGAAAATTTGATGAAAATTTTCGGTTGTGGGAATGAAATTTAAAGAGAGAAAAAACATAATCATACTAATTTCAGAAAAAGAATAAAGTCTTACAGTGTTCCAAGGATTTTTTATTGATTTAAAAAACTGAAAATCTTCTTTTGTTAAATTTTCATTATTTGAAATCCTTTTCGTATAGATAAAAAAATAAAAGAGTAACCTGAAAATATTTGGCAAAATTATGGCTCAACTTTTCAACAGTTTTGAACAATAAAAAGCAAATGGCGCTGGATAGAACTTGCCACCAGGATAGAGGAGGATGTCTCTCCCACCTACACTACCCCACCTCGTTCGCTGTTATTTTGTGTATGAAGGGAACCGCACATTAGTAGTTAGTGCAAGCAGGCGGTGTTCTAACTTTTGAATAAATACAATAAGAGGGGCCGGGCGCCGGGGCAGAGGTTCTCCCTGGGCGCCACTTTAGACAATGAAGCGTATAATGCTAAATATCGCTCTGGTAACCGCATCCAGCTGTCGTATGCCAGAACCACCCAGGACTCTCCCACCCACCCTGTCGGCCATTTATGGTGTCTCTTCCAACAACTATGCTGAATAATTTTGTACGCTGCGCGGTTTGGCAACAATTGCTTTCATTATGGAACATTTTTTGTTCGACTGGAGATGCTGGGATGGCGAACGGGGGGCTATTGGATACTTGGATACTTTGGAGCAACGAGGCGGGGATGGAGTAAAGTGGTTAGCTCCACCTTGGGAAACCCCTTGATGTTGTTACATCTGCTCCTGCTGCTGCGGTTGTTTGTGTTTGTGCTTGTATTTTGTATCCTGCGGCCGCAGATACATTATCCAAAATTTGCATAAAATAAATAAATTAAATATGCCAGACATGCGGTGCGCCGTTGGTCGCCAGGAACAACCAAAGTTGGCCTGGCCAAAGGCACTCGAGGAAAACTAGTAACAATAGAGTCTGGGATTTTTGGAAACATTAAAAAATACCAAAGATTCAGAGTCGAGCCATGAACAAACTTCCTTTTTTAAATGCTTATTTCTAAAGCTTCTAGTAACCTTGTAAATTTTCTTCCAGTGCCCTCGATCTATCTTCGTTCCTTTGCTTGGACGCTCAAAGTTTTCATTTTATTATCACGCCGAACTAGAGAGCGGGTGGCATAGCCTGGGATATCCCAGGAGCTTCGAGTGGTCGGAGGCTGCCATGCCCATTGAACAGATGCAGCATTTTTGAAGTTGTCCAGGAGTCCAGGAGGCCAGGAGCCCGAGAAGGATGCCCGGGTCTGAGGCCGGAACGTGGCAAAAAGGCAGCCAGGATGCGCTACGTTGCGTTTGCTTGTCATGCTCTGTTGCGTGATTTTTGTCCTCCCTCGCAGCTGCTCCCCTCATACCGTCATGCACGAGTTGTTGTCCTGGCTGCTTTTTGGCATTCGCTGTGCCATGGAGCACATGGCCGTAGTCTGCGGCATTAACTTCATGCCGCTTCATTTTGTTTTCCAGTTTTTTCGGTTATATTTTGGAGCTTTGGCTCCCTGAAATGGCCGCTGCAAAATTGGTTCGTTTGGTCGCCGAAGGCACTTAAATTTTCCCCCCCCAGCGGCATCCTGATCCTGATCCTGATGTTGATGTTGATGAGGATGGCAACGGTGGCGATGGCGATGGCGGTGGGTTTGTTGTAGTTCAATTTGTGCGCTGCGGTTTAATGAAATTTAGTTGTTAGTTGCTGCACGTTTAGCTTTGCATAGATGTGCGCCCGAAAAAAAAGAGGAACAACCAAAGAGTTCAAACGAATGGGCGGTTCTCGGTGGCGTATACGTGATGTGGAATTTGTGTACGTTAAAGGGTAATTGTTGTGGGAAATGGGTCTACAATAAAGATATGAACCACCCAGGGGCAGTGACAGTGGCAGTGGCACGGGCTGAGGCAGATTGGTTAGCTTGTGTTATTTTCGAGCTGATTGAAAGGATTGTGATATACGAGCGAAGAGCCTTGTTTCGACGTGACGTGAAAGTGAATTTAAACTACAAATTTAGTTCTTTGACTTTGCAGCTAGCTTTATGCTTAATTAAAATTACGAAAGTTTTCCAAGAAAACTTTAACAAAATACACATTTAAAGCCTATCCCTCTATTCGTTTCAATTGGATTATCAGAACATTTAAAATTTAATTAAACTTCCATATGCGCGGGAGTAGTTACAACAAGTTTAGTTGACAATGTTGCAAAGTTAAACCGCAAAAACAGTTCCCAACCGATGTAATGTTAGCTCAGTTAATCCTGGCACTGCAAATCCCGGAAAATACATTTAACTCTTGCTCTCCACTAAGTACATTGTAAACCCACACTTTCCCAAAAAGCCAGAGACACAGGACGACAGGACTAGATGGGAGAGAATGGAGGGGAAGTAGTTAGGGGGTGGCGGGCAAATTTCGACACATGTTGCCGCAATAAAAATGTCAACATACACATAAAACATCTTCTAAAATGGCATTTGCAGAAGGCAGCAAATTCCGAGAAACCAACGAAAAAAATGCGAATATTTTTGAAGCATAATAAATGGAGCTCTGTCGAGAAGCAGCAAGGATATCCCCATCCTCACGTGCTTAAAGCTTTCATACACACACACACGTGCACACACACAATGCCGGCCATTAAACACGCATTCCTTGCCCATAGAAATTTATAGACCAGAAACGCAAGACGACGGAGAAAGTGTGAGAGCGAGTGAAAGAAGGGAAAGCGTAGCGAGAAAGTATGTACGTGTATGGGGTAGGATGGGGTAGTGCGAAATGTGTCGCGCATGGAGTCGCGGGTTTTACTTTCACTTTTGGCAGAACTTTCATTCAAGGACATGGACCAGACGACACCACGTCAGACATTAATGGCCATTTCCGAAACTAAAGGATACATTACGGATATACCCTTACAAAGGATACTGTGAATGGTGGAAATCTTTTACTTTGAAAAGGATTTTATTTAATTTAAGCTCACTCCATACCTGTAGGAGTCTTTTTTAGGGGTAGCAAGGGTATAAAGTCTTCCTTCAATAACCATGAATTTTTGTCCTCAACTGCCAACATATTTTTAGTTTGTCAGCCGAACTGATCTCTCCTTCCACCCAAACCCCCCAAAACATTTTTGTGAGCTGAATTTAAAGAAGTGGCTAGAAGGAAAAAATTCCGGCCAAGGGGGCGTTTCCTCTTTAATGAGATAATCTGCGCTTCTCGTCGTTATTTTACGTAATTGAAGGTTCACTTGCAGACAAGGCCCCCATTCTTGATTACCAACTGGGAGGAGGTTTTGGGGCTTGGGGGTGGCAACTGGCCGTAATGATAGTGGTGGTCCTGCAGCCTGTACGTGCGTGTAATCCACGGCGGGGGGTGGTATTCGTCCCACTCCTGAGTCCTTGTCTGCATTTTTCGGTGGAGCTGCCTGGGATGGTAATCTGCAATAAATGAGGCATGTTGGAAGATTTATTTGATTGCTTTATTTAATATTTTAGAAAAGGCAGATGTTTCGCTCGCCACCCTCGCTCCTCGGGCCAAAACGCTGAAACGTGGAGTGGGTTGACTTTAGAGCTGGCGTTGAGTGGCTGACTATGAATTATGACTGATATAATGAACAATATACGCATCTGGGGGTGAAAGTGCCCAGGTAACCAAGAAGAAAAGGTGAAAAGTAATTCTCCTTTGCGTTGAAAGGAAGTGATATACGATTTTGGATGTGCATATTCCAAGGACTATAAGTTATGGCACATGTGACTGTGTGTTCTCCCATTTTGAAGTAATAGACCGAAAATGATGCGAATTTTGTAATTTATGCGAAATACACTTCAAAACGAGAATTAATATGGGATTATTTTTTTATTGTCTTGTGGGTTTCTTAAAGTTGTCTCCCTATTTTTTTTTTCCTCTAAATTCTTTAAACTCTATTGGAGTCTTTACAAATGATTGAATATTTTAAGCCTAGACTTACTTCAAAGAAATTTCCATTCATCAATTCTGATTAATCCCAGGCCCGGACGAGTAGACCCAATTTGCCAGGTGGCCCCCAAAGGACAATCCACAATTAAATGCTCCGCTCATGGCGACATCGTTTATCACTTCTCAGACATCCTGGATTCAGGATTCTCTAGGCTCTCCATCGGCCATTATGGTTGCTTCATTACCAGCGATTAATTTTGATTGTTTCGACCAAAAGACGAGCAAGAAAAAAGACCCAATGAAGCACTACAAACTCGAAATCTTTTCAGGGCTTCGGTCTTAATCTTTTTTTTTTTGTGTTTCCTCCCGTGTGGCTGAAGCGAGAAGAGGGCCATATTTCACCCAACAGGAGACAGAGTGCCAGGATACGGAGTGGGAACTGTGACCGAAATTAAGCACACAGGACACAACTACACGAAAACGTAATAAAATCATAATCGTCGGATCAACACAGTCATCAGCGGTGTCACAACAGGCCACCAGGAGATGATGACAACAAAAACACCAGCCAACCAAGTTCGGAGGACTCCGAAGGATACCCAAAGGCGACCCAAGGAGCCGCAGCCGTCGTGGCAGAAGCAATTGCCAGGCGAAACTCAACGGTAATTACAGTAATAATTCAAAAGAGATTTGCCCCCCACCTCATCCAAAACAGATAGAAAAAAAACAAGAGAGGCTAAAGGGAAAAGCTGAACAGGAACAAAAAACTGAGAGACAATGAAGACGACGTTGCAAGGACCAAAAGTGGCAATTGCCAGGACGAGGACAGAGCTTAACAGTGGTTGGAACTACAGTTTCATGGTACTTATTTGGAAATTGTGTTATTTACTAGTTATACCCGGTACTCGAAGAGTGCAAGCGGTTATCATATAATCTTTAATAAAGTCTGTTGTTTTTTATTCAATTAAGTTGGAAAACTATAGACCCGAAAGCACTGTATCACCACGATGAGACCAGGACCTCGCCCGCCCACGCACATGAAGCGCTGATGTGCAGCTTCCGGTCCTAAGCGACGCACAGGTGCAGGCTAACGGTAAAGCTATAGGCAAGGCGGGGAACGAAGGAAAAGAGCTCGAAAAACCGAATCCAACGAAGTATGGCGAGCCATAAAAACTTTGGGCTGGGACTCGGTTGGGTAACTGGAGGTGATGATGAAAAATGCGACAATGAAAGTAATGCCGGGCACACGCATCTCCATCTCCATCTCCGTCTCCACAGTCTCCGTTGAGATCTCCTGCCATATCCTTGACTCTACGACTACGTCCACATCCAATCCGGATACCAAATGAGGGCTGAGCACCCGCCGACGTCCAGCAGCGATGTGGAGCTATATGGAAGCCATTCGAGGCACTTAAAGACTCGGCGCGGCGGGTCGATGCCATTTTTGGTGTCTGGGTGTGAAAAAGTTTAAGTGGCAACAACGACAAAATCCCAGGATTTACTTTTATGCACCCTCACACTCCCACTTCCCACTCGCTCACATTCTGAGTGCAATCTGAGAGGTGAATGTCGAACAGTGTAAGCTTCAAAAAAAAAATAAAATAAAAGTAAGGAAAAAAACACAGAATAAGTGGAAACTTTGACTCCACTCCCTTTATGACTTTTTGGCGGCGTTGAAAGTCGTTGAAAGTGTCAATATTGCGTTATAGCATCACGTGGCAAGCTCTGCACCTTTAGTAACACTGAAAGAAATATGCTTAATAAATTGTATATGCCTTTCCACTACTTACATCCGTTACTCATGAGGTTATAGAAGTACCAGGTATCATATAGTGGGGAAACTAAACTCTAAACTAAAACTTCAATCATATCTGAATCGTTTTTATATACAATGTTATTTTATTTTCCCTTTGTTGATCTATATCTATATATATTATTATATTCTGTATATTTTTCCAAGTGCCCCCTTCACCTGTTCTATTGTAGCCAATCCCAGCTGGGTGTTGATGATGATGGCTGTTGGCTGTCTAGGATTAGCTATGCGTGTGCCAGTCGGTCCTCCTCAATAAGGGGAAAGGGACAACCACTTTAGCTGCTTATTCCCGCCGCTTGTGCACTTTCAAAAAACGCAACACGAAACTTTTTTACCCACTGCACTCGGTGGGGTGGCTTTACACCCACATCGAACCATCCACACTCCCGAATCTGCTCGGAAAGTTTGGCACAAATGATACCAATAAACAAATCCCATTATACACGGTGTATCAGCTTTACGTTGGCTGCTCACCCGCTACGTGAGATGACTTTCAACAAAATTGTAATACAAAAGATGCCAACCCCTAAAAATTTTCATCAGGCTTTTGTTTCACTTTTTCTGCTCTGAGTTTTGCTTTTCCGAGAGGCGTTAACACTTCGGATTGCAGGACAAAAATGCCTGCAAAAGAATTTCACTTTAAATAAGAGTTATATAATTTTCAAGTAAATATTTCCCTTTCCTGTTAGACATTTTACAAAAAATAGTTAGCCAGATTAAACCTAAAAAGCTTTTGATTCTCATTCACTTTCAGAGGCAAAAAGTGAAACGAAAACTACTTTGAGAAAAGCCAATTTTCGAGTCCATTATGGGCCAGGACAGGACAAGACATGGTAGTGCAGGGCAGCTCTTGGCTAATAACATAAGCCCAACACTTAAGCCACTTTGCATCTGGCCCCGCTCATAAATCCCCAGTTGAAAGCGATAAATGTTTTAAGATTCCAGCCGACTCAAACGAAAGTTGCCTTTTAATGAACTCGGTGCATTAAAAATATGTGCCCAACTAAGAGCATTCATTAAAAAAGTTTCTCCTGCAAATGATGAAGAAAAAATCTAAACTAAAAGAGGGACAGAAGCGTGGAGGGTCAGTAATCCCAAGAAAAGCTGCAGAAAGTTTGCGACTTTGGCCATTCGTCTTACAAGTAATTTCTGACTGGTCTCACGCACTCTGGACGAAGGATTCGGAGCAAGGACATTTGGGCAGTCCTTCGCCTTCGGCCACTTAAGTGCTTAAATATTTTTCTTTGTCATTCGGCCAGGAAGACACTCCAGTTAGTGGCCATCTCCGCTTCACGCTTGCCTAAATGTTGTTTAAGCAAAATATAACTTTTGATTGTATGCCTTCTCCTAATCACATTTCCATGAAGTCCAGGTGGAGGACTGCTTGCTGGTCAACTTAACCAACTTTCTGCTGATTAAATGTTGGCCAACTCCAAGTCCACTCCAAGCTGATAACACACACTCAAGAAGCGAGCGAGACAGATTTTCTGGCCGAAACTTTAAAGTTGGCCAAAGCCTTTATCTAATTGCTTTGAAAAAGTTTTTGGGCGACTAGATGCAAAAGTCACTTTTGGCTTGTGGCCTAAACTTTGCGATGGAATGAGGATAAAGGGATTCTGGTTCTGGCCAAGTCAAGATGCTGGCCAAGTAATGGTAACCGTAACGGTAGCGGTTCTCCGGCTGGGCTTATCCATATAAGTATTCTATGGAAATTGTGTGTCGGTATGCCTGAAATGATCCTGGATCCTGGCGTGTCATCATCATCTTTTCACCTGAAACGAAGCGTAACGAAAAGAAAGGCCAGGACTCAACCCGGTCGACCTCACCCATGACAGGCTAAATATAATTTCAATTAAAATGCTTACCATGGAAACTGAAGCAGGGTAGAGTGTCAAAGGGCACGGGATTTCATAGAGGAGACAGAGAATCTTATTTTCCAGTGCATGGAAATTGGGAAAAAGCTAAATAATACCAAAGTACTGAGGACCAGCAGGTTTTGGCAAACATTTACTAAGCAATAACTCCAACTTACTCGTATATTCGAAGCACAGAGTTGGGACAAAAAAAAACCAGACGGAGCATCCTGAATCCTTTGCGAAGCCCCGTCGGGGTCTTTGTTACCCGCGGCTTTCATTGATTAAACTTGAAGTTTCGGCCACCCGCCGCTCGCTCTTTTCGAAGTTTCTTAATATTCTTGTAATTTCCTCGACACTGCTGGAATTTCTATCTGCGAATTTATGAGCAACAGCGTAAACTATTTTTATTAGATTAAAAACACACAAACCAAAGGGAAAGCGCGGAAAAATGCGATCTCAGTTCGCAGAAAGTCCAGGACAGGAGTCCTGCCCGCCTGGCTTTGCTTTCTCCCATAATTTGCTCTAACAATTTTAATCGCATTTACGCGACTCGGGAAGGGAAAATATTAACAACAATGTTGGAAAAGCGCCCAGTAGAACCCAGTAGCTTTTCATTACGGAATTGTTCGTGCGTAAGAATGTTGCAGGCGGCATTTTCAATTTTCCTCCCCGCCAGTGCTCATTTATTATGAATTTAGCAATTCGTGTGCAAAAATTTACTTCATGCCCACCCACCCAGCAACAAAAACAAAGGAAACAAACAAAATGTCAATTGAACTTTTGCATAGTAAGCCATTGTTTTCCAGGATCCGGCAAAAATAAATGATTTATATGATATCAAAGGGTAATTTGGGTATGCCCTGTTAATGCTTAGTAGCTGTCAAATTATATTATATAGAAATCGATATAAATATATATATATAGCAATCCTGTATATAAACCTTCCAACTTTATATACAAAGGCCAGCTATCCATCAGGTTCATAGAATGAGGTCCTGTCTGGTCATGGCTGTAACTCGTGCAGAATTTTTATTGCTTGATTTAATTATTAATGCGACTTGCAGATGTCACGAACAAAAATCCTCCATCCTCCACAGAAAGGATACCATCTATTCTACCTCAATGCTTAACCCTTTCGTGCCACAACGCATTTTGATGCGTAGAAACAAAAAACAGAAGACGGAGCCATATTTTTGAAGGCAAAAGGTTTATTGAAGCGGCAACGGATTGCATTTTTTATTATTTATTTCGGTCAAAGTTTCAGAGGCGGCTAGGCCAAATGACTTCCAGATACGGAGAAATTCATAATGAAATATTTATGGTTATAAAGCAATGCGGAAGCAAATCCTCCATCTACTCCTGTAACTCCAATTTCTGCTCCTTCATCACCATCATCGACAGAAAGGGTCGCCGGTATTGGATTGTTTTGTGGAGTGAGTTGGGATATAAAAGTATAGATGTGGGGCAGTCTGGAAAAATCGTTGATGGCCGATCTGTGCGGTAAACGGAAGTCAACGCAGCTGCCTGGAAATGATTATGATAAGAGCCCCGAACCGCCGAACATTGTCCTTTGTCCCATGTCCTTTTGTTGACTCGTAGTTCTGGCGGTAGTTCATACAGCGCCAGTTTATGGAGGTAGTTATGCGGACGTTTTTATGGCAAAAAAATTGCTTAGGTACCGGGTTATGGACAACCGGGGAGCTCATAAATATCACAGCAACCGAAAATCACAAAATTGAATACGAGAAAAAGTGGGTATTTTGCATTCATTGGACTTTTTATGGCAATACGAGTATAGCTTCTTATAGCTTTTAATTCCTCCTTTTCGTCCTTTAAATTCTCTTGAAAACCCAAAGTCTCAAGCTTAACCTTCACAAAGCCCGCGTCTCGTTGAGGCAAAAAATAAAGAAAAACATAAATAATGAACAGTTTACATAGGGCATTAAAATGGCTGGCTGGAATGGCCACAATAAATATGCAACTAAATCAAGCTTAAATGTGCTTAACAATTTTGAACAATAATGTCCAGACCACAAGTGCGAAGCCAGCCCCTAACGAGGACCTTTGGCAGTTGGAAAACTCCAGAAACCATAGTGCCGTAGTGCCACCTTGCCCTTTTTATTCCTCCGAATAACCATCCATACATGTGTCAAGTGTAGAGAAATATTACGCAGCCGGCGGAGAGCTCATTAGGAAAGGACGAAACGACGAAAGGACGAACCGACCACGGACTCTGGGACGTCGGGATGCTTGCTGCGGAAAAGGTTTCGTAGAAATAAATTTGCACCTTAACGCCTTTAAATGAGCAACACACCCGCACACACCGAGAACTGGGAAATGGGAACTGAGAACATGGTGTTGCCAATTACCCGGAAGTATGCGAAAAGCTTATGCGATAAATTCGGTAAAAGTGCCAAAAAGGTATGCATCGAGGAGTCTGTGTTTCCAGACGAAGGTAAAACCGAAAAATTCCCACCCACCTCTCAAGCCCACTTCCCGGTCTGAGGTTCAGTCTGGTTCGGGTCTGGTCCGGAGTGTGCTTTTGTGGCTTCTCCAAGTCGGTTGGCGTCTTTGTTGCCTTTCCACGTAGCCGACACCTGCGTCCAACCAAACCCAAAGCCCCAACCGCCGTGGACCATAACAAAAACTCGAGTGGCTACGAGTCGGGGGTGAACTTTATGTTTTGCCACCATATTGAAGGTTAACTTGGGGCTTTAATAAAATATCATGCGAACTTTCGCAGCTGTCCGGGATTGGCCAAATCATATAGACCCATGAGCATATATCAATATAAAGTTGTATTTACCATCCCCTCATACACGGCACTTTAAACATATTTCATTAAAAGGTAGGCTCGCTTTCAGGGCCTCTGTTTTTTCGCGGCTTTCAGGTAAGCCCCGGCTTTTGCTTTATGGTCGAGATATAAAATTTTATATGCCCGCTTTTGGCCAGGTCTTGTTGCGTTGTCTGTTTGGATGAAGCAAAGCGTGAAATATGATTGTGTTGCCCTACAACGGAATATAGAAGGTATTATGGTTCAGCCAACTCCCTTTTAACACAAAATAGCATAGAAAATAATATAGTTTTTAGGGGACAATGTAAATATTCTCTTTATATTTTTTCATATAACTTTTCAGCGTATTTGTGGATCTTGAATTTTGACTAAATTGTGTTCGCTTTATTACCTGGGCATCATTTCATGCTAACGTAAGCGCGAATTTCAAACCTAAGCCGCGAACACCCAACCACTCCACACAGGACGGAAAATAGCTCAAGTAGGAAAACAAGTGTATCCTCCGAAAAATGGGCAATCAGCTACAAAATGGCCAACCTGTCCTCCTTCCTCCCCAAAACTCCTTGTTACTTTTTAATACTTTTTACGATTATAACAATGTGTAAGTGTCTGCTTAGGTGAGTGGAGGTGGAAAGGAAAACTCAGTGCTCAGTCAGTATAAAATAACTTCTGTTTTTGTGGAAGAACAACCCTCTTTAATGAAACTCCAAAGGACCTTCCCCACCACCACCACCACGATATGTTTATCCCTTTTGCCACTTATGTTTGGTTGTTTTCTTAAGTTTACACTAAACAACCACCGAAACAAAAAAAGGAGGACACTGAACAACAAAAATCAACAACAAGCAAATATCATAACAACCCTTGGGTAGAGGAATTATTTATTTTATTAAGTATACGCAACGTATTAACCCGACAAAGCCGCCTCGCATTCCCATTCCCATCCACATTCTGATAGTCTTTTCGTGTAACTCCGTTTGTCGTTTGCCGGCTCCGTTTAATTGTTAACATTTCATTTAAGCCAACAAAGTGGCAAGACTGTAGAGGATAAGCGGAGCAGGCAGGGCATGGGGCATGGGCAGAATTCATTTATCAAAACGCTGCCCGCATTTCCGCGATGAAACCCCTCAGGATAAACTGACTGGCGCCAGCAGGAATGGCAGCCGAGGTTGAACCCAAAATCTAAATCGTTGTATGCAGAAGCATACATGCAAAGGGGGAGTGGGTGGTGGGCGGTGGGCGGTGGCACAGTGGTTTCAAGGTGAATTCAAACGAAAGAGAAAAAGTGAAAAATTATGTTGCCTACTTTTTAGGGCACTACGCAGGGTAGGAGTCAGCAGGTCCTAGAGCCGTCGATTAGACCCTATCGGCTTTGCCCGAAATAAGCTTTTCCTTTGTAGTTATTTCTAAAATTTCGAATACTCTAAAACAAAATCGTAAAACCCAAAAACTAGTTGCCACCCCACTGTGTGTGTCTCCTTCCTTGCCATGACGTTTGCGTATGTCAAAGTTATCTAAATGAAAAATTGACTTTCATACAGAGTACAGAGCTAGAGCCAAGGGGTGGGCAGGAGGTGGCAGGACTGGCAGAGGCGTAGAATATGTGGGTGGGGCGAATCATCAACGTTTCGTTTGCGCATCGCTTTCAGTTGAGTTTCCGTTCTGTAGGATTTCGCATTTACGCATTTCCTATTTTAGATGATATTTCATACTTTTTTGCTGACAGCAGCAGCCGCGGCACGGGGCGGGGCTGAGCAGTGGCGGGGCAAGTGCAAAAGGAAAGAAAGTGGTGGGGGTGGGCGGATGGGGCGGCATCAAACCGCTGCCGCCGCTGATGATGATGATGTGCGTTTATTATTGTTGCTTTATGGCTTTGCATAGATATGGTAGATGCCAGAGTATGTGTGTGCCACTGACATATCACTCCCCCACACCCCCGTCGCGTATTTGCCTTTGGGATTATCAACTCATTGTGTCAGCAAGGATACAGATGCAAGGACGTGGACTACCCTACCCTGGTCAGCCTGACTTCTGACATTTGCCCATTTGGATTACTCCCTTCGAATTCTATGGACAGATCGGGACTAGAAATTATATACTTCTCTATAATTGTTCTGTAATAATAATAATGAAAACTAAAACAAAATATATATTTTATCTTCTACCTTATATGGACATACCCATCTTTAAAAACATTTTAGCCATTTAAACTTAACGGCTCCTACGTGTCTACTTGAGTGCCGCCCCATTGGCTGGACCCAAAAATTATGCTGCAAAATTGTTGCAACATCAATCATATCTCGTCGTTCCCATCTGGCCAGGGCCAAGACAAACAGAAGGGAAAAGGCCAACAGTAACACTCGCCGCACCCACGCAGAACGTGCCAATAAATTGCAGAGGAAAAATAAAATAAATTGAAAAACACTTTGATGCCATCAATAAACGCTGACAAAGCCAATGCCAGTCGAGCAGCTGAGGCCAAGAAAGTTCACGACATTACCGTGAACTAATGTTGATACTGGGCATGACCCTCCATCACCATCGACATTGCCATCGCCATCGAATCTAGAACTTCGACGACACAAGCAACTCAAACAGACATAAAATATAAAAATCATTTTGGGGCAACTGCATTCTGGCAACAATTTCCAAAAGAAGGACACTTGGGAAAATCATTTGTTAGTATTAAAAAATGCAACCTATTTTAAAATGATTTCCTTTTTCTATGGTTAGAGCTCAACAAAAGAGTACACTTAATGGCTCTTATAACTAATATTTAATACGCTTCGATATTTATCCTTTTTATCAGTGTAACTTTCTGGGCCTTTTCTTTTGACGTTTTTTATTTTTCTTGGCAGCTGTTCCCTTTGTCTCAACTGTCTGTTGTTTTCTAGCTTCTGGGCCTGCTTCTCTATATAAGGCTTTAAATTAGAACACATTTCTATGATTGCTATTAGGAGAGTCGAAGGAAGGGACTATGGAGCCTCGTCATAAAGTGCGACAGGCGCCACTTTGTTCAATAGTTTTGTCCCTTTTCCGATTCTACGATTCTACGATTTTCCTGTTTTCTTAGCAAGTCGGCAAAATGCCAAAACTGAAACAGCTGCGACTTTTCAGGCCTACCAAGCCGACCAGTCCAAGCTTCTGTTTCCTTTGTTTGTTGTTTGCTGTTGGCAAGGATATTGGGTTGAGCCCTTTTTGCCGTTTGGCCTACTATCGTGCCCGAGTCCTGGCTGCAAATGTCATAGGGATATGTGAGTGGGTTAAGCTACTAGCTGACTTTGGCTTTTGTCTTGCTGGTTTTTTGCTGCGATTTATCCAAAAAAAAATCCCTTCCTTTGTGACCTTTTTCCATGCCCCAGCAATCCCCCAGCAAGTGTGTGTAATGGAGGTGTCCTTTTTTGCTTATGACACATTTACATTGAAAAACTTTACCCTAGGCAGCAGTTTTCAAGTGGCTGAATCGATTGGCTAAGAAAATATCATAAATTTTGAGGGGGAATATGGTTTGCAAATATGGGTCATGGATTTAAGGATTAAAATCCTTTACTTTTAACTCTTCTAAGATTTGAATATTAGTCTACAAAAAATCAGAAACTACAATGTAAAAATCCCTTCAATCCTTGACTAGTTAACCAATTTCCCTTTCCCAAGCAATATTCAGTCCCAACACAGCTTCGGTTTTAGCCAAAGTGAACTTTGCACTCTTATTGGTATTAAATATTTACGAGAATGTTTTCCTGGCAGCGAATTTTCAAAAACAAAACCAAGAAAAGTGCAAAATAGAAGAGTACTTGGAAAGTGAGCTTAGAAAAATCAGACTCTCAGGCAAAGTGAAATCCAAGCTAAATGGAATTCACTTAGCCATGGCAGATGATGATGACAGCGAGGATGAGGATAAGGATGAGTCAGTTCCAGACTCTGATTCTGATTCTTTGGAGTCGCCTTTGGAGGTGTCTTTCGCGGTTTTGCTTTACCGACGCGGATGCCACGAATCGTTCTGTTTGAGTATCTCCTGCAGGCGTCGTCTTTCCTTGGCGGTGAGTACCTGGACAGAGATATCCTTTAGCCCGGCCACGCACCTGAGTTTATACAGTTTCTCACCTGTTCGAGGGTCTCAAGAGTCGAGTTTATTTCCCGCTTCGAGTGCAAAGGTAGCCAAAATGTTGTGATAGCGAAAGTTCTAAGGGAAAGTGAAAATTAAATATTATTCCACGTTTCCCTAAAAATCAATTGATTTTTTCAGGACTTACCTGTGTACTCTCATGGCGTCGATGGCACAGCGCTGCATCTCCTCGTGCTTGGCCATTTCCCAGCGGAAACGTTCGTTATATCGCCGGAAGGAGGCCGTGTAGCGCTTACGACAAATATCGGAGCTGTTCAGGTGGATCCGGGAGATGGGGAAATTGTAAAATGTATTAAATCAACGGGAAATTGCAATTTTCACACAATTTGATTGGAACGGAGCGCCAACTTACTAGGTTACCTCCTTCTCGTCCGGCGGCGGGCGCTGCCCGAATCCCACCCTCCTGGCCAGGAGGACTCGATACCATTGTTTCTGCAGGGTATTCATGGGCCGCTTGAAGGGATTCTCTCCGGCGGCGTTGTTGGCTCGCAGTTTATCCATCCCGAATGGTAACAAGTTTTGCCGTGTTTCCCGTTTTCCGTTTTTATGCCAAGCACTTAGTCAGAGATTTTCCGAGCTGCTAGCAGGCTTCCCGACTCCACGGAACTGAGCTTCCGACCCAAGGGGCAACAGCCGATAACCGAGCACTAGTAGATGCAGCTGGGACTGGAATTTGTTTGGCTGTTGGCAGGGAGTCGGGTTTATCGAACCAACAAGAAGCCAAGTCAACAATGGCTTGAATGATAGGATAGGATCCCAGACGCCAAGTGGGCAGACATCGACTCCAAGAACTGTTGCATATGGGAATAGCTGTCACTACACTTGGAATACATATTTATCCATAAATAAATATATAAGTTTATGTAATACTCGATAGTTTCAAATTATTATAACATTTTACCAACATGAAACTTTTTTCTTTTCTACTTTTATATATGGTACTTCCTACAAAACTTTTTAAACCCTTTTAAGGGACTTCTAGAATATCCAATTTCCCGAGTGCATCACCCACTCTCCTATGAGCATTCGAAATGAAGTCGTCTAGCTGTGATTTGTCAGGAATTGAGCTTCGAATGTGGGTTAAATAAGAGAATAGATTGCCAGGCAATCGAAATCGCACTCGATGAGTTTGTTTCCACTTTCCAGCTCTATATCGAATGCACAAAGTGTGCATTTAGTTGATTAAACGAGAGACGAGAGTGCATATTTGAAATTGAGATCGCAACTGTCATTCGCATTTCTTTCCCAGGATTTCCCAGGATTCAAGTAGATGTAGGGAATGAACAATTCATGACTTTTGCCATTTTCTATCATCCAATCTTTAATAAGTTAACCCATAAATATAAAATTTGAAAACCCCGACCTCAGCACCGCCAAGACAAATGTCTTTCAAATTTAAACCCGTCTGCTGTCTCGATGGCCTCATTATTAACCCACATTCCTGCATACACGAGCAGCTCATGGCAAATGCAAAAACCACACCCGTAAATCCACAAAACCCCGGCCCGGACCCAGCCCCGGCCATTTCTCAAGCCAGCCCAGATACGACAATGTCTATACATCATAGAACAAAATCCAGCCCCAACCTGGGCCACCCCCTCGGAACGGAAAGGGAAACCATCTTGCTGAAAAAGTAGTTTCCATTTCCCGCCCAGCCTGCCCGGCGCACTCCAGAGGGAAGAGCGCAAAAAAAAATTGGATTATATTAATTTGAATTAATAACGTATTTTCCTTTCCGGAGCCTTCCGTGGAATGTGGTTGCTATGCTTCGGTGCCTAGATGAGTTTCGCTCAATAGAAAATATTAAATCGGATCGGGGGAGGGCAGAATAAATACACCCACCTACCCAGATACTTGGCTACTTGGGGCATTTGATCTTTAATGAGCTTTTAATTCGAGTAAATTTGCAATGGAATTTTGTTTGTTTGTGACGTGGGAGGGCTCGATGGAATTTCCAATCGGAATTTGCTTTCAAATGCCTTTGGACATTATTTAATCAAGTGTTGCCCATCGAAAGCGAATTGAGTTAACTTGGTCCTTTTCAGTGGAAATGTGGCCCAAAGTCCGTGGTTTTCAAAGGGCACCTGCAGTTTTCATTTCAAGAAAAATCGAATCGGTTTTCCTTTAGTTAGTAACACAATTAAGGGAAAAATAATAGGATAGGAAAAGGAAATAATAGGAGTATTTAGGATAAATAAATGTAATTTTGTAATGAGGTTTTTTCACCAAAAATTAATCTTAAATAACTTTGATTTTAATCCCTATGTAATGTAGTGTATGTGTAAGTCCTCCTGCCTTTTGGTCACTCTTTCCCGTAGCTCTTACCCTCCTAAGCAGCCAAACGCCGCCGCAATTTATCGAGTGTATTGAGTTGGTCTACGTGCTGCACATAAACCGCACTTATCTGGCTGACTGACTAACTGACTGACTGGCTGAAGGACGTGGAGTGTCCGCCCGTGTATCCCTTACCCCTTCTCAGGGCTCTACTTCCTGCCACTGAAAGGCGATAGCCAAGAGAGCCGGCAAAGAAAAATTGCATGCGGTTAGAGGAGCGAGCACTAAAATTAATGTGTCTGTACGGGCTAAAGTTACCTCCAGCTCCAGCTTGAGCTCTATCTCCAGCTCCAGATTTAAGAGTCAGGACCTTGTCCACATCCACGGACAACCCCCATCGGATGGGGCATCCATCCTTAAGCAAATATACGGATGGAACGTGTCCGTGGCCATATCAAAATGATGCATGTGTGTTAGATTTGTTATAAATTTTATTTGTTGTTTGCCTGACTTCATCCCACACACAATATCGGAAATCAATCTCAGATGCAGTCAATTATTCAACGCCTGAATGATTGCGTACTGAATTTTTCAAATAAAATTTCATAGTCTTTCCAATCCAATAATTTGCATTACACTTTATGCCCCCAAGTGTCTGGATTTACAAGTACATTCCCCTTTGGGACTTCCATAACTGCCATAACATAGTCTAATGACGAAGTGAGTAATGTTTGAAAAAAAATCTATGAACAAATGCGTATAAACCTTTCTTAATAAGATAAGATTTTTAGATTGTAGAAACCTTATCACACACAAATACAAACCTCTGTTTAGAACTAGTATTACGATTGATTAGTAATACTTATACTTTTAAATACTTATGAATAAAAATACCTAATACCCCTGATAGGCTTATGAAATATGTATTTTTAAAAATTCTTGGTTGACCGAAAATGCCAAGTAATCAATAAAAATTTCATCTAAGAATACATGACATTCGACTAATGCGATAAACTATTTATCAGCCACAAATCGGATGATTGATTGATTGATTGTCCCGATATTTTGGGGATACCAAAAAAGTTATTATGAGCTAGATGTGAAGAATTTATTAGGATTAGTTATATTTTTTCAAGCATAAACCCTTACAATATGTTCCAAAAATAGTCTGACTAACGAAACATGACACCTCTATTGGGTGTGAGGGGGATTGCTATCTTTATAGAGGTCTATTGGGAAACCCGAAACACCTACAAGTCCCCTTCTTATCAGGTGAACCGATAAGCTTTGGTTGTACTTAAAATAATAATATTTCCCTTATAAATGGTTAACCAAAAGTGAGTAAGTTCAGTACACGATTGGGTTTTAGCGAGACAAGATGCCGCCTCCACCTCCACACCACCACCACCACCCACCCGGACCTCCGCACCACGGACCTCCACATCATGGACCTCCGCATCATGGTCCCCCACATCATGGACCACCACACCATGGACCTCCCCACCATGGACCTCCGCACCACCACGACCCCCACCACCATGGACCTCCGCACCACCACGACCCCCACCACCATGGACCTCCAATGCATCCTCGCTAAGGATCGAGACCTCTAGAGAAATTTAGCTTACGTCTGTGTAACTTTTAATGCTCTAAATTATTTGTGCTTGAAACCCTCAGCAAAAACCAAACAAAAAAATATAATTAAAACCTTGAAAAACTAAACATTTAATAACTCTTCGATATTTACTAAATAATTGAGATTCGCATAGTACTTTTAAGGAGTCTCCAATATCCCTTGCTGATCAAAATACATCAGATTCCTCTTGATGGTCTGACGCACCTCTTCGTTGGCGTACATGAGGCGACGTTTCTTCAACATTTCCTCTGGATTCATAAAAGTTTTGACATCGAAGCCATCGGTGGCCTCCGTAGGAGCCCGACAGGTGGGAAACTCACAGACAGCCGAATAATATCCGTAAATTAAACAGCGATGCATCTCATCGTGTAACTGGCGAATAGTAGGCATCTGACCTTTAAAGCTCCCCGCTTTAAGGGTTTCTATCAAGTTTCCGAAATAAAATCCAAGGAGTTCTTTCTGTCGATTGAAAAGATCCTCCGGCCGTAGGCTTGTGTAAAAAAAGAAGTGCAAGTCGATGGCTGGACTGCCAAAAAAACTAAGCTGGAAGTCCAACTTTAGAAAGAAAAACTTTACTTGATTCTATAAAAATTTGATTTGTGGGACTTACCAGAACAGCCTTCTTCTCTTCGTGGTTAATCATTATATTATTCAGCCATGCATCTCCATGGATAATTGTGTTCAAGCTGGACAATTTTGGATCCACCACCTCCTGAATGGAATTCGAATAGGCCTCTGGTATTTGGGCTTTCATTTTTCTGGATATCTCGGGAAGTTCTTCGGCAAATAAGTCCGCAACAAATATAGTTGCATCTAATATAATTCCTTTTGTAACACGATCGGAAATACCATTGACATAGTGGGAAGGCGAAAGCTTCGCGACCAAATCGGGCTGCTCCTGGCACAGGATCATAGAAGCTCCATGAAACTGAGCTATTTTCTTGAGACACACCTTGGCTTCTTCTAAAGTCAGGCCATGAAATCGATCCAATGAGGTGTAGCCCATGGCCGCCAGATCCTCCAGGATGTATATCTCCTTGCCAGGAATTACATCTGCAAGAAAGCAACTACAAACCAATCCCCACATGTTATAGTTTTCTATCTCTACGTGACAATATTACTCTGAATCAATTCTCTTAATTAAACAAATTGACTTTAACTCACTTTGCACTCAGTTTGTGATCGCTGATTGGAGCTTTTTCGAGAATGGATTCCATTTCTGGGAGTATTTTCTCAAACATAAATTGCTCTTTGGATCCCAGATTAGCTGCAACCGGCAGTAGATCTTTAATTATATATCTTCCATACTCCAGAGGAGAACCAGATGACCTCCGAAATTGCAGAGCCACTCTATAAATAATACTGCAAAAGTTAGCCCCACTGGGAGTCACCACATTTATGGAAAATTCCTCAATGCTCAGATTTGGGCTGTTGTAGCTTTTCGATAATGCTCTTTGGAAGAATCCAGAATCGTAGCTCTTCTGCTCCATATTCGAAACGGGTCTGCTCTCTTCAAGAGTCTTTCACATACTGATTAGAATCACGAATTTAACATGAGATTTCTTCGTTTACAAATTGAAGCTTTCTCTCTTTATGTGTAAATCAAATAGGATTATCTCAACTTTATAATTGAAATTATCTTTATTATTTGTTGTTATTCAAAATACGCATTTCAAATTAACTAAAGCTTTATGTGCCTCGAACTTTGTTCAAAATGACTTAAATATATTATTAACTTAGGAATGTTTGTATCCCCAGCCTTAGCGAGGATGCATGGGGGGTCCTGGAGCCACATATCCTGGTGGATGTTGAGGTCCGTGAGGTGGAGGTGGATTGTAGCCCGGACCACTTTCTGGCCCGTGTCCTGGTTCGTAATAAATTGGATGCACCGGGGTTTGGAATGGAGGATGTGGTCCCGGATGTCCAGGAGGATTGTGGTGGTGAGGAGGTGGTGGCGGCATCGTTTCTTCTGCAACTACTTCGTGGTACTAAATAATTATCAGGCTTGGCTATTTATTTAAAAATATTTGAAGTACACAACTATCTAATCAACCGACCAGATAAGGAACCAAACTATGAGCTCATAAAAGTTTTGGACTTCCCGAGGAAATCGATAATGCCAAGTTTGTTTACCGATTAACGTTTTTGTTTATTAGATTAACAAATGCACTTAACAAAAATAATATTGGAAACATATTCCATTTAATTTCTTGGTTATTTTTTTATAAGAAGAGGTCCTCTCCAGGGCAATACTACGAAAGGTATCCTAACGAATCCTTGAATTTAGGTTCCATCCAAATAATTTAATGATGTGGTTTTGGCGGTCCGTGGGGTGGGTGCGGCTGTGGGTGGTGATCGCCAGGACCGTGATGACCGGGACCGTGGGGAGGGTTGTGAGGATGTTCTGGCTTTGGTGGCATCTTTCAGGTATCAAGTATAACTCTGGACTGAGTTTCAGCTTTGATTCCAACCCTATATATAGTGGAAATCAAAACAAAACATTGGTCGTACCATAAAAACATTTATCAGCCCTCTAAACGATAAGGTCTTTTTGTTATATCGGATTTTCCCAGTGACAAACCATTGGGAAAATAGTGGGCTGTTGTTATTATGATAGTCTTTTTGAAAATTCTCATTTAATCAAGGCGACCCGTTCCAGACTATACATATTTTCATATATTTTCAGATAGTTTTGATTAAAATTAGTTGCACAAAAATGTATAAAAACAACATTTGGGAAACGCTGCAGGCTGCCGAACAAGTCGAGGTGTCTTTCAACCAAACGCTGAAAAACATCAAAAACATCAAAAATCGGTACAAAACGGTTTCCGCCCTCAAAAGGAAAGCCCAGAAGCGCCAGGATACATTCGAAGCAGAAATCCAAGCGGCCATTACGGCGCCGAATCGTTCGAAAGTTTCAAAACTGTCCAAGAAGATCTCCAAGAACAAGAACAAGATTATTAGCAAAGCCAAGCGAGATTTGAGCGAAGTTTTCAATGGTCTTGAGTATATTGAGAGTCCCTTTCTCCTGCCCACCACCTCGTCCGACGAGAAACTATCCCAGATGCAGGCACCCTTTCTGTGCGTCGAGACCAACTGTGTGTATAAAATGTACAATACCACGAACCCGCCGTTGGTGGTCCGGAAGCCCTATCAGCATTTCATCCGGCGGCTTTATAGGGCGGCTCGACAGAAGACCCAGAAGAACTTCAGGATGCGGGAGCAGGATCAGGTGGTGTGTCCCGATTGCTCCGTCTTATACTCCTGCTCCTGCACCTCCAGTTGCTATGTGCGCAGTTAGTACATAATATTTGTACGAGTATTGAGAAATTTTTTGCATACTTTTTGGCATTTATTGCGCAAATTTGTGTTTAAAAATTGTGTATGGCTTAATAAATTAATGTAGTCAGATAAATAGCATGCTCTGGGATTCTTGAATATTCGGAAATGCCAGTTTATATCCTTAACAAATCTTTTGAATATGCTTTCTGTCTTCTTATCTATTAAGGTGTCTTAAAAAACGCATTGGACTAAAATGTGAGACCTGTAGATTGCAATATCTTGGACAATTTCCTGCAGACTCATAAGCGGAATATTTTCTTCTAAAATTTGTCAATCGGTTTTGTACCAATCTGCGTCCAAATCTTCAGTAAAATTTGTGGATCGATTCTCTATCAATCTGCATTCAAATCTCAAATCTTTTCCCTTTGGGGAAATTAATGGGAAACCCCCATATGAACCACTGTGTTGTCTGTATCTTGGACAATTTTTACAATTTCTGTTTTTCTGGAAATAACGCCAACATTGTTCATTTTCACAATAATTTTGTTAAATTTTATTGAATTCTTCCCTTATCTACCAATAACTTTTCAATAACTAGCCGCAGCATCGATTACAAATTGTAATTCCAACAACAGGGGACCAAAGTCCCTAAAAAAATGAAAATAAAGCAGGGAGAATAAACCAGAACAAAGGATCTGCGTCGTTGCTTATTTACGAGACGCATTTTGTATGGGAAACTTAAACGCTAATGGCATAAACATCCGAGACGTGATCGAAATGCTCAAAAGCCGCTTCAAACAAACAGGACGAGAGGACAACGAGACGGAAACTGAGGTTAGCGACTGTAATGTGGTGGCCGCCCAAATCAAATCTCAAATCATGCACATTGGCCGTGGGCTGGGGAAGCGGAATTGTAAAGCGCCAGGAACAGAAACTGAAACCAGGACCCAACTGGGTCTACAGTGACAAGGACTAGGACGAGCATGAGGCTGGCAACTGCACTCTCCAAAGTTAGGGGGAAAAATTGTTTGAAAATTCAATTCACACATTTGCCAGTTGTCGATGATTTTCTGTGATTTTGACTTGGCCAGAAATCCCCCTCGCAATGGTAATGGCAGTGGCTTTTTCTTGCTGGCTCATCCGCAGCCGCAGTTACGGCCTACGGTTTTGAGGTTTCCCTTGACTTCAGGGTTTTCCTTTACACACTGCAACAAATATTAGTTATTTTGAAGTTTTTATAGTGGGTAGACATACGTTTTCTCTAAATAAATTAGTCAGAAGCTTCCCCAGACATATAGAATATCAAACATTAACTCCCGAGTCTCTAAGCCTCTCAAATTGACTTTCCTTTTTCCATTTTATTTTTAAAGTGTCAAGATTTTCTTCTACTTTTTTTGGTTTTCTAGCAAATAAGTGGAAAATCGCAGCGAATTGTTACAGAGTCAGTGGCAGAGGTCTGTGGAGTGTTCCAGGCACGTGCAGATCGAACACTCGACTCTGGTATCCATGGCGCAGAGCTCATCCTGGACGCTGCTGATGATGCTTCTCCAGCTCCAGCTCCTGGCATGTGTTTGAAATCGGAGAAAGCGCTTGAATCTTTTTTTATTTTTGGCCAAGCATTCCTTCTTGCTGTTTTGTATGCAAAGAGTTGTTCAAAATTTAATTTATTTACTTTGCCCTCCAGTCGGTGTGGTTGTTGGTAAAACAGGATGACTGTTTATTGTCTGCAAATGAAATGCGTCTATGTCTATGTCCTGTCTGTCGTTGTCTTTCTTTTTAAACGAATTACCATTTGCCAGCTTTGAAGTTGTCGCTCTGGTTCTCCATTCTTCGACCGACTTTCTTCTCGTTCTTTTATCCCATTTTAAAAAAATGCTTTCCAGCTTTCCTTTTTTTGGGGTTAGTTTAGCTTTGACGGAAACTTTGCAGACCATAAAGTTTTGACTTCATGCAATTTTAATGACTTAACGAGCGGCATTCCGTTTGACATGGAAGTCCTTTTTTGGGTGCGAGGGCGTCTGACTGGAAGCGGCAGCTAATTAGCCAAACGCTTTGCGATTACCAAACGAAAATTTCACTTTTACCTAGTACTTTGTTGGAAAGTAAATACTTTGGCAATTTAAAAACATGACGCTGCAGTTGAAAAACATTTTTCCAAAATCTCCCACTCCCCAAAAAAATCCATCAACTTTAGCTCGATTTTTGTTTCTCTTCCACAAATATTTTGTTCTGTGTTTGTGTGTAAATTTATTAAATGTATCTTTAATTTAGACAAATAAATTAAGAATTAATGATATAATAACTATGGTCAACATAACATACATGTTCGTGGCGTAGATGAGCAAAGCCGATGGGTTAGAGAAAAGATCCTGTAGAAATGTGCCATTTGTTTGTTTTTTTTTCTCTGAACACAAAAACAAGGTAAATGTGAGGAAGACCTGGATGCGATGTTAGGACCATGGATAGAAGAGCATAGAGAGAAATATGGGTTCGGTTTTTAGTGATATGACTGACTATATCCGGCTTTAACCGGATTTTGTGGGTGTGTGTGGTGAGTCTGAGTCGTCGCTGGTGGTTGTGTTTTTTTCAGGCCCTTTTAGTCCCTCATAACATATCCCTGAGCACTTCCTTTTGAGCAGCCGTCAGTTTCTCCGGGAACTGGATGTCGAAGGCCACCAGGAGATCCCCCTTACGCGTCGTGTCCTTGGGGAAGGGCAGTCCATAGCCCTGGATCCTTTTCACCGTGTTCGGCTTGATGATCTCCTGCATGGTGCTGATGCGTAGTTTATCGCCGGACATGGTAGGAACTTGGAAGACAACGCCGCAGAGAGCCTGAAATAGAAATTTTATACATGAATTTAACAAAAGTTCCGAAAAGTATCTGTAACAATATTTTGTATTGATTTTAGTTTCGTCTTATCAATCAAAAAGGTCAGCAAATAGCCCCAGAAAACAACTCAATTTCTCTTGGCTGAAACCGAATTGAACAAACACAACACATGAGTCCTACTGTCGAGTGGGATCTATCAATCTTTTCTTGGGTTAATCCTGTTTATGTCCACCCTCCCTATAATGCTGGATTTTTTGTCCCAGCTCCTTCAAGCCACCACTTTGGACGCCTAAGTCCTGTGTTTGCCATCGTATCGAACATAACATTTGTAAATCCTTTTTTATGTTGCCTAATTCGTGTTTAAACATGTTGTTGACACGCCTCAATGTCCTCCAATTGATTCCTTTGTTTGCTTTCCTTTTCCCTGACCCGACTTTCTCATCGATACTTCGTCCGCTTCGATTCCTACGTTTGACATACGATTTGTTTAATTGGCCCACTAAGAGATGGACATCAATCAGGTTTTGTCCAAACTCAGGACACCAGACACTGATGTGGCTTACTCAATTAATACAAACTTGGCTGAAACTTTGTCCGGATCAATAGGTTTTTGCCCCTGGGAAATCTTTTTGCTAAGTTAAAGATGATTTAATTAGGTCATAGCAAAAGAGGAAAAAAGACCTTTATGATTCTTTGCTGAGAATTTATGATCAAGTTTTGACAAGACTTGTTAGCTTTCGATTGTGAATTCCAAACCAAAATGACAGATTATCTTGGGTAATCCTTTTTGGGATCGAATTCGAATTCCCAACCCTTCCAATTGGTAACGCCTTCATTTTTCAGGCAATAAGTGGATTGTCAAACCCTTCCTCGAATATGATTTATTGTGGGCGTACAAAAAGGTTTCATCCAGTTCAAAATCAAAATCAAAGCAAAACCAAAAACCAATCCCAAAAAGATTTCTGTCAACGAGTGATAGATATAATATTTTACGTTGTTCCATAAATTGTCAGAAGTGATTTGTAACCAAAGAACTGGCCGGACACGTGTTAAATAGTTGTCAAAGTCCGAGTGTTCTGGGCCTCACCCAATAAAATACTCCTACAAATAAGATATTAATAAAAATCATTGCGACAAAACCAAAGTGCACACCTTCTGAATATTTAAATACATAATATATATGTACGAGTATGTAAGTACTTTTATATCGCGGATCGGCTATTGGCGAATTTAAAGCGATGACAACATAAACTGATGACGACAGACCCAAAAACAACAGCAACTACATTATGCGATGGCAACCTGTCCCCCAGATGACGACGATGTGGTCGCCCAGCATCCGTGTTTCTATACTCTGGTAGAGGGTATTATTATTTTGATCAAAAAAGTGTAACTTTTTATGGATTAAAAATATTTACAAAATTCTCTAAGATCACCAAACCCTTTTCTAGAAGTATTAGTTTCAAAGGGTTCCATAATTTGAAGGATAACCCACTATTTGCTAGAGAGCTGTAGAACTCAAAGTGTATATAAGCTTCGGCTATACACAAAAGTAACCTTTCCTTTCTTGTTTTTAATGGAAACGTTGAAAATGTTGTCGCAGCCAAAAAAAACGTTGTAACGCTTAAATACTTGGCTACCTTTTACGGAAACTGAAGCATATAAAAAAGCTACCCCGCCCCTCGAATCGCAAATAAAGGGAATAAAAATGCGATACGGCGCTTCGATAAAATTTTGCGAGCATCGCATCGGTATCTGGACCAAAAAAAAAAAACTCGTTTTCAAAGCTCGGATTTGAGCATTAACTATGAGATATTGCCGGGCCGATGATAAATTTGAATGCCAGCCTCAGATAAAGGGGTTTCCCTTTTTCCCGCCAGGCCGTGAATATAAATCCTACTTGTACATATATTTTTCCGCCATCAAAAAAAAATCTGAGCAATTACTCTCGCTGAAAGAAGGAAAAACTTTGGTGGAAAAAACAAATCAACAACATTCAATCGCATGTCATAAAGCATTATTCTTTTGACTCTTGTTTTTTTCCCCTGGCCAGGCCGAACTCACTCCATTTGACAACTGTCATCAAAATGCAAACGAAGTTCTCGACTAACAAATGCTTTTGTATGAAGTCCTTCCTAAAGTCCTCGCTCCAAACTAAAAACCAAAATAAAAGTGAAGCCGGCTACCAAATCATTTTCCTGTACACCCGTCCATTGGTGGTCCAATCGAATGACAATACCAGTGGGCAGACATTGACAACAGCAAGTACAACAACGTCTGGCCATCAGTAACAACCAACTGTCCTGTGTGTCCTGCGTTCTGTGTCCTGTGTCCTAGCCATGCTTCTACATCCTTGAATTGTTCATCAATTTTAGTTTGCTGCATTTGCGAGAATTCTGACGCAGGCACTTGAAAACAAAACCATTGTCGAATTCGATTTCCATCCACCAGGGTAACAAAAGTCTGGGTAAAAGTGAAATTTAAATTTCAAATAAATTCTACACGTTGAGCTGAGTTCATATATCACCAGAATAATGCACAAAAATAATGTAACACCAAAAACGAAGTCAAAAAATTAATTCGAAACTCATTGACTTTATTTTGAACGTAAACGATGATGTAATTTATGGGTCGCATTAAATTTATGACTGAAAAAATTGAAATTTTCGTTCGCAATTATGTGGATGGACATATATGGAGCTTCAATTGCCTTATGGCGGCTTTATTGAGGCAAACAAAATATTACTAGCGATCATGTGTGAATAAAAATAAAGATTTATTACTTCTCCTAAACAGACAAACTTATCAAGTTTTTTAAGAAGATAGAAAACCCTAAAACAAAATGGAAAACCTTACGCATAGCAGGTTGTGAAAATATTTCAATTAAATCAATTCCCAGAGCCAAATAACCGTGTCAAATATTTCTATATAGAAAGAACAACATGACACTTTTAGCTCACATCCAAAATGGAATTCATAAATTCAAAACAGAGGCAAACAAACTATTTGGCCAACTATGCCATACGTGGCCGGGTAGCGAGCGAGAAGACCAAAAATATTTACTAAATTTGTCGCACTAACAAGCAATAAAATGTTAAAAATCTCCAAACGAGCCAAGTCAACTATTTAATCTACTTAATACAATTAACAATTTTAACATGACTGCAAACTCAGTGGCGTGTCATTTCAGTTTTGTTCGTTTTGTTGGTTTTGAGTATTTCAAAATTATTTGATATTTTTTTAGTTTTTCGTCAGTGGCTCGGTCTTTGGTTCGGACCATATCCGATTTACTACTATAAGTGAATCAAAAATATAAAAAAAAAATATAAAGAACAGCATTTTGTGCGAAGTTTTGCGCGCTGGCAACTGTGTAAAAATTTAACACCTCAGTGCTGGCCAAAATCGTGTCTCCTCCGCTCTAAAACTCAATCGCCAATCTCTCTCTGTCTTTGTTAATTGAAACTTGACCATGTTGACCAATTTGGCCGTTCGACGGCTTGGCGACTTGGCGGCTTGACGGGTCATCGCGTATATGGTAAATTTGCCATAACCATAATGCCCGCCTGATTTCATTACAATTTGATTTAGGCACTGACTGAGCCGCTAATTGGACGCCGCACTGTGAGAACCCAGCCCGCAGCCCGCAGGTAGAACAGGTGACTTGTCCAGTTTTGGATCAAGTTTCGGATCGGAAACTTTTAGAAGGGTTAAAGTTCGATTCTTAAGTTAAGATTCTTACATGCTTTAGCGTTAATCTCGCCGTGTACCGCAAATCGCTGCCCTCGCGCTTGAACATGACATGCGGCTTGTCCCGGATTATGAACACTATGTCGGCGGGGATTTTGCCGGGCGCCTGGTCGCCCTCCTTCTGGAAGGTGACCTTGGTGCCGGACTTCCAGCCGGGCTTGATGGATATCTGAAGAAACTTGTCCTCTTTGCGGGAGCTGCCATCTGGCTGGACGATGCGTCGGGAGATTTTCATTTTCTTAACACAGCCGTGGTAGATCTCCTCGAGCGTCACATAGAGATCGTGTTCGACGGGCGGATCCTGTTTCTGCTCCTTCTTAAACGGCGTGTGCACATTGAAGGAGTGTGATCTGAAAGAGGGCCTGTGAGAGATTAGAAACATTCTCACTTTTATGCTATTGAAGAAGAACCAACCTGAAGGCGCTGCCGAGACCGTGTCGCGAGCCTATGCCGCCAAAGGGCGATGAAAAGAAGTCGGGTTCCGTGTCCAGGTCAAAGACGTTCTTGTCGAACAGGTTGTCGCCCATGTCAAAGAACGAGGCGAACGGATTGCTGTTGCCAAAGAACTGGGCGAATGTGGCACGGGGATCTCCATGGAACTGATATGTGAAAGTGTTGCTGGAGGGGCCGCCATTTCGAGTTCCTAGACAAATGATTAACCACGTTAAAAATAGTACAAGTATATGATATCAGTTAGTAGTTACCTCCACTCTTTAGACCGTCCTCGCCGTATTTGTCGTACACCTCCCGCTTGTTCTTGTCTGACAGGACCTCGTAGGCCTCAGCGACCTCTTTGAACTTCTCCTCCGCATTGGCGGCTTTATTTTTGTCGGGATGGTAGCGCAGGGCCAGTTTCCTGTAGGCCTTTTTAATCTCATCATCGGTGGCAGTTTTTGGCAGCCCTAGGGTTTTGTAGTAGTCCTTACCCATTGTTCTATGTATATATTGTGTAGGTAAAAGTTAACTCTCGAAATCACTGTGCTCTAAGATCTGTAAAGGGAAGGATTTTAGAATATGTAAACCAGTAAGTAAAAAAAGAAACTTACAAAAAGTGTGGTATTTACATATATCAATATCTTCTTAGTGGCTATGATACTGCTCCTATAGTTTTCTCCCGATTTCCTCTATAATGACACATGCATCTTGTCCTTCTGTCTCATTCATTTGCTTTCTCGATTATCAGCAAAGATCTGCAAAAATCAAATAGGAATAGGAATGTATATATTTATTTAGCTCTTTGCTGTTTTGCCAGTGCGTATATAGTAGAAAGTTCCATTCGTTTTGGGGATCATAAGACGCGTCACAGACCCTGGTCATGTTCAATGCTGAACTGCCCACGCCTTTCACTAAATTTAGCACTTTGCCTCGCTAGAAATATTTTTTTGGTCTTTCCGGAACATTGGAAATTTCTATGCGCACTTCTCACCCTTTCTAAATTCGATTTTTTCTGCCTCTGACCGAAGCCTGTCCATTCACATTGATGGACACTTTCAAAATTAAGTATTCGCCCATCTAGTATGTTCAATTAATTCCCTATGTGCTTATCCATTCTTTTCTTTTGCTTATTGCTTGAGAATCCAAGAAAACATCAATGGACGAGAGAAGTCCCATAAAAACTTGAAAATATATACAATATATACGAAAATATATACGAAAATTGTTCTCGAGCCAATTTGAATTGACCTTAACATTTCTGAAAGATGTGAAGATCGGGGTGCCCAATTGAGTTTAACATGAGCCACATGAATTAGAATTGACGATGACATTTATGAATATTTCTGTGACAAGCGGAGGGATCACTGGGGACTGAGGGTTCGGAATACCCCCGTTGGGATGGCGACAAGTCGATTAGAACTTGATTAGTTGACATGTCTATCAAGAGATGTAATATAAAACGGTTCCTGGTTTCCAAACAATCAGGCCGCAAATGATAATCAGACCTTTCATCGGGAACCACAACAATCGGACCGCCTTGATCAAATAATTGCTATATTGATTGAATTTTTTAATGGTTTTGTGGGAATAGAAAGATTATTTGTGTCTGGAGATATATTCAGATATTTTTTCAACACGCAATAAACTATAAAACTATAAAAACATGATTATCGTTTAGACCCCTAATTGCACTGAAGGTCTCTCTGTCACCGATCAAGTTCAAGATCACATCCCGAAAATTCATTAACATTCAAGATGTCAACACTCAGGCCGGCAATCCATACTCAAAACTCATTCTCAGTTTCTAGCCTTGGAATTAACTGATTTCATCTTGGAATATTATTTCAAACATACGTACTATATATAATATATAAATGCGAATATAAAAAGTTGTGGCTTTGACAAACATTTGACGGCACATTGTTGCAAAATGTCTGCCTTGAGTCGCGATTTGGGAAACGTCTCGAAGAGGAGGGGCGGCCTATTGACAGGAGACGATTGATGCGATCAGCGCCATTCCAGACATTAGTCAGCTGCATTTTGCATATAATTCGCGGATCGTGATATCTATTCCGGATCGGTTCATCGATTTCGTGCCAAATCTGTGCCAGATTGAGCGAATCTGTTTCTCAAGGGGGAGTGCCGGGCAACAAGGTCTTCGGAAAAATAAAACACATATTCATTTTGCGAAATTCGCAAATATTCTCTTTCGATGGAAGAAAGTTTTTCTCTTCGCCAAAAAAGAAAACAAATTGATTTCCATTGAATATACAAGAGATAAATAAAATATGAAATATGTGTGTTACGCAAGGCGATTATATTATGTTTTTTATATGTTTTCTACATTCCACCGATTAAATTGAATATTTTCGTTGTTTTTTTTTTCGATACCGAGATTTTCGCACGCGCTTTCATAATTCTTTTTATGGTTCTTTATTGAATTATTGACAATATATTGCACTGTTTCGTGGCAAATTACGAGCTTAAGCAAGGTGGAGAATAAATTCATACTGAAATTGAAATTATTGCCTTCAATGTACCGCCAAATAAAGGGGATTTTTTTATGACACCGCCCAATTGACAGTTACAGCATGTTTTCCTGTTGTTTTTTTGAATAAGTGGGCGGGCGGGCGGTGGGTCTTTGGACTTTCCCATAAATAATTTACCAGACACTGGCGGCAGCTCATTTATTGATTACAGAATAACATTTGTTTAACAATTTATTGAAAACTCGCATATTGTGCATTATTAGTGGATTGCTTTTTCAATGTTTTCATTGTCATAACGAAATTTTGAATTTCAATTTCTTTCTATTCCTGCAAAACATTATAAATTGTCGTAGGTTGTGTGGGGTCTTTTGGGACTGCGACTGGGACTGGGACTGGGGGCTGGGAAATGAAATTGTTTGTGTCGTCCCCGGATTGCACTAATTGAATTGAACTTGATTTATTAATGCCTCGACTCGGCAACTTTAATTCCCATATACGAGCAATACAGTTTTGATACGAAATAAAAAGAAACAAATTTAATAATAAACAAATACCAAATGATGATTTATGGACCATTTAGATTGAATATTTATAGCTTAGAGATCAAAGTCAAGTGCCTAGAGGCTGGAAATCGGTTATCTATGTCAATGGATTATAGTTTTTTGGGAGCTTCTTTAATGATATCAGCGATTATTAATTTCTCTCTCAGTCTGCTATTGATTTTATTTAACTCTAAAACTCTATTAGTTTTTTAGCTTTTCAAGGTTGATCGACTGACTCTCAACTTTTGACAAAGTCCAACCATTCACTCTCGCTCTCAAAAGATTCGAAATACTCGTACACAAATCATGAATTGTTTATTTTGTTGCTCTTTTTCAAAGTCAACAACCAAAAACCCATTCATTGTCAACCCAGTCGTTGCTTTTTTATGGTTCTCATTCGAAATAAGCCGAAAAAACTGATCAAGCACCATGAAGTTTATTCACCCACACTTGACAAAAAGCTGCCGAAAAATGGCAAAAATGGCAAAATAAATAAATAAATTTGGAGAAAAAAACGAGTACAACAAGAATCTAAAAGTCCGCCATGATCGAAGGCAAATATCGTTTAGGCAAAGCAACATAAGATTACCAAAAAAAAAACATCCAGAGGTTGTGGAACATTAGGGTAGGTGTTTCTAAGCCGCAAATCTGTTGCAAAAATAGGTCCAATGACTAAGCGTCTTTACCGTACAGTAAAATCTCCCACACAATAGCCCAAAGCAATTTAGATTTTGGAGAAATTACGTTTCATAAATGAATCAGCATTTGGATTGGGTAATTCCTGTTTTTTTTTTTGCCGATGACCCTCAGCTAACTCTGGAATTTTAGACCAATTTGTTAAGAGCATTGATTTCCAAGACCCGAAAAATATATAGGGGGAAATATTTCATTTCCGTTTATTTGGGTTTCGGCTTAACAAAAACAAACGCTAAACACAAACAACGATTTGCATAGAATAACTATTAAAACAGGCATAGTCGTAGTGATGCGATGAAGATTTCTGAATATCTAAATTGAAATTTCTGCCTCAACAAAATTTGCATGCGACGAAAATGAAAAACTTGTTTCATCAGATGGTTAGAATAAATTGTGTTTTTGTACGGAAATTGTTGTGTATTTGGTTTGGAAGATTGATTAAAAAAATGTTGTTGAGAATGAAATTTAATTAAAAGGATAAATGCAAATAAAAAGTATTTGAACTGGTTCGAAAAGTAAATGTTTTAGTGCCTCTTTCTTAATTGGTTGGAATGCTTTGTTTCCGGTCGTATCACAATTATTCATTAATTTATATAATTAAAACGGCTTTTTTTAGCCTCACGGACAGTGAAAAATGAAATTAATCAATTGTAAAAACAAAGGCGCGAAAGTGTATTTCCTTGTGTTTTCTTTTCCCCCCATAATTACTTTGCTTAATTGCCTCGACTCTCCCTCTCTTTTGCATTTGTTTGCGGTGGTTGTTGGTTTCTGGCTCAATGGCCATGCCCCCTCGTCTTCCGCCCACCGAGCAGCTGTTCTTCAAGAAGAATTGAGTATCGGGAGAACAGCGCCGCTCTTCGGCTCTCGAATGTGTCATAATTTAAAAATACAAATAAAGAAATAAATAGAAAATCCGAAGAAACGGCCGAGTAGAAGCCAAAGTCTTCTAACGGTAGAAACTGGCCTATTCCAAATATGATTATGATTTGCTGCTAATCATTCTAGTTTCCTGCTTTTTTTTCGAACATATTTTGGCCATTTTTTGGTGGTAATTTGTTGCCATTTGGCGTTCTTCTCTCCCTATTGGCCATTTGTCGAAGACTTTGCATTTGGAGGCCAAAATCAGACATGCCTTCAATCACAATCGGCTGCCTTGGGTGTTTACTTTTTATTTATGAATTGTGGCCAGCAATATTTGAGTGTTTTTTTTTTTCGAAAATGAGGCAATAAGATGCCAGAAAAAATTGCCATAAAAATCAGACATAACCACAAGAAATAAGAAAGAAACTGACAGCTTCTTTAAAGCTCTTTTTTATCGATTAGTTTCACGCCCTAATGAGTTAATAGTTCCTCATATCAGAACAATTTAATTAATCAGAATAGGAGAAAATCTGGTGGATCTATGGAAAAACCCCAAATACAATATTTGAAAGCTGCATTGAAGTATTTCGAGATTCTTTGGGCTGCTATGCACCTTTTCTTTTAGCCGAAAAATTAAACACAAATCTTTTCACACTTTTCTCACACAGCATTTTGTGTACACAAAGTGGAGCCCATGATTATTCCAAAGAATCGGCATGAAAATTTCGAAAAATAATCGGACAAACGCTGGGCAACAGCGAAATTGGTGAGAACAAAAAAACATATACACAAAAATAACTAAAAATGCTAAAAATAAAACTTATTTAAAGAAATGAAACCATGAAATTTCAAAAACACACAGGCCAAAGCCAAAAAAGATGGCAAATACAAAAATATAAATAATAAAGACATGGCAGGCAGGCGAATGTGAAAAACCGTGAACGAGAAGCGGAAAGTCGCCTTTTTTCGCCTTTTTCGCTTTTGGACTTTGCTGATATACTGGGCGTATACTTTATATAAGGGTCAAGAAGAGTTATTCCAATGTGATCCTGAGGGCAAACACAAGCGACAAACTTCAAAACCATAAAAAGCACTTTGAAACGCACAAATTGTTTATGGTCTATGAGTATGGGTGTTTGTTATTTTTATATATAAATACGATATATATATATATATATTTTTTTTTTGATATTTGGCTTTGACCACATTTGGCAACGATATGAGACTATCACACACACACACACACACACTCCAGCAGCCTGACACACACACTGAAAAGCACTGCAAGTCCGTGATTAATAAGCCAATAAATCGGGAGACTCCTTACAATTAACTGGCGGATCGGGGGCGTATGCTTAATATGGGTATCCGATCCTCTGATTGAGCTTTGTATATCGATTTTTGATTTTAAATTGAAAACTAAAGAAAGTTTATTATTAGCGCGGACTCCTTGCTGTCAATTTGCTGGCAGATGCGGTGCAGCAATACCGTTAGACAACATGCAACAAAAATTGAAACCGACAACCGATGACGGCCGACTCGAAATCCACAACACCGACACAACGACGACAGAAATCAGCGACACTCGGGGACTCACTGAATTCGCACCACCTCGCTGAGATCGCTGAAACCACCAACGCCGACTGGGCACAGGCACGGATTGGGTACACCACTTGCCCCACTTGCCCCACTCGCTCACTCTCCAACACGATCTCTTTCGAGAGGCTCCCCCCAAAAAATTGGTATAAAAAAGAGCGATCGTGAGAACCGAATTAAAAGTGAGAGGTCTTTTTGGCGATCGCTTTTGTTTTTATTTTTATTTAAGTTTTATTTGTATTTTTTTCTCCGAGTCCGCCGCCACATGGGTGCCCTAAGTACTCGCGCAATCAAGAAGCAAGGAAAAATACGACAAAAAAAACGAATTACAAACCAAAAACTGACTAGCTGGGTCGGTTGTTCCACGCAAAATCCACGATCGCTACCTTGCGCTATGCGTCATACCGGCCATATAGCTTTTTCCCATAGGTAACAACGAAAAAGCTTTACGGCGGGGGACAAAACTCACGCAAAACAGAATCACAAACCAGTATTTTGGATACCCTCTGATGGGGGTATATTAGGACTATACATTCTTAGGGGTTTCGGTACTTAAAGGTACAATTTTAACAAATTTTATTTTGTTATTTTGATGATTTCTATAAATTTCATAAGCTTCTAAACATTTGGCTTAAAATTTAAGGTTTAAATTTGTCTCTTATTTGTATATTTGTCTGCTTTGAATGTCTGTTTCCAATTACTTAAATATCAATGCCTGCTTCAACTTAAAAAAGTTAAAAGCCTCCTCTAGTTAGCCTTCTGCTCTTGCCTCTTTTCTGGCAAAGACTGGTCGTCTTCCTTAGCTCCATCGTCCTTTACCGGATCGGCTGGCAGTTCGATCTTGACCGATAATAAAGCTTCCCGTATCCAGGCGGGAATGGGTTCTGATTTGAAATGCCTCTCCATAAAGTTTTGCACAAATTGTGGGAACTCATCGCGCTGAATGGCCTCCCGCATACTCCGCATCAATCGGAGTTGGTAGGCCACATTGTGGATACTTAGCAGAGAGCAGGAAACACACTCATTCGTAGCAATGTGATGCAGATAGGATCGTGTATACCGCTTGCAGGTGGTACAATCACAGTCTTTGTCAATCGGCGTCATGTCCATTTTATACTTGGGCTGCTTGAGGTTCAATTGGCCACTATCAACCAGAGCGCAACCAAAGCGAGCCGTTCGCGTGGGAAAGACACAATCGAACATGTCTATGCCGAGCGCTACACAAACCACCAAATCCGCCGCAAACCCAACGCCCATCAGGTAACGAGGCTTTTCTTTGGGCAAATGATCCGTACAGACATCCACCATACGCCAAAAGTCATGCTTGCTTTCACCGCCACTCAATCCTCCGACTGCGAAGCCCCGTACCTTCCGCTCCATCAGGGCGGATACGCAACGTTCTCGCAACGTCACCTCCAGGGCCCCCTGAACGATGGGAAACAGCGATTGATCGTCGTCGCGAGCGTGTGCCTCGATGCAGCGATCCACCCAGCGAATGGTTCGCTCCATAGCCTCCTCAACTCGTGGTCCCGTGGTGGTGGTTTTGACAACATCGTCCAGCTGCATCATGATATCCGCACCAATGGCATTTTGAATCTGTATCGAGTGCTCCGGCGTCAACATACACTGGCTATTGTCGAAGGGTGAGCGGAAGTTAACGCCGTTCTCGTCGATCTCGGCCAGCTGCAACAGAGACACCATCTGGAAGCCACCGGAATCCGTCAAGATGGCTCTAGGCCATCCCATAAATTTGTGCAGACCTCCGGCTTTTTTAAGCGTCTCGATTCCGGGACGCAATCCCAAATGATACGTGTTTCCCAGCAGGATTTGGCAGTTTAGCTCGATCAACTGATCCGGAAGGATGCCCTTTAGAGTTCCCTGAGTGCCCACGGGCATGAATACTGGAGTGTTTACCTCACTGTGCCTGGACAAAGGGTGTTTTGTGATGTAAATACTTTGCCTTTTTCTTGAAACAACACAATACTTACCTAAGAGTCATCAGTCCTGCTCTGGCTTTGGAGACGGAACACTCAGCCACGACCTTGTAGGTCAGAGGGGGTATTTTGGGACTCATGAATACAATATAATTAATAATAAATAAGTAAATGGTCAATGTTTACGAAACAGAAACCGGCGCACGTTTTTTAATCGCTAACAGTGTGGCCAGAATCGGAAAACACAACACACTAAACCAGAAAGCAAAAACATGCCGCGATATTTTAAAAATGTATTTTAGAAATTATAATTTACTCTTAGGTTTAAAAAACCATTAATACCATCTATTTTAAGTCATATTTTATTAAATATTTACACTTGACTTGTTAACTTCAAAAAGGCAATTCTAATATGAGCTATAAGGTGAGGTAAACCAATGCTTACATAAGTAAATTTCTAAGTAAAACTACAAATATCCTATTCAAATGAAAGGATCAGGCATTTTCATATCGCTGCTTCATCATCTTTTTGATGTATGATTTGTAGTCATTGCCAGGAGGCATCTTACCGGACTGGTTTCCCAGACCCACATTGTTGCTACGTCCGTCAGCCTGAAATAATTTTGAGTTAACTCTTGGAAACTATGGAAGGTCTTAGCTATAGCTTATGAAGTACCTCGATTATTTGCGTTCGTCCCTGGTTCTTTCTACCCAATCCCTGACCCTCTGACCAGCCCATTTTCTGCATAAGGCGACTGCCCACGTTTCCCGAACCAATAGGCATGGGTGAAGCAGCAGTGGATGTTTGAAGTTTCTTCATCTGCTTCTCATAGCGCTCCCTACTGCGGTTCGGAGGCGGTGGATCACTCTCCCCGTACTTCAGTCTACGCTCCTTGGCGCGATCACGGTAGCTGAAAAGATCTTGTAAATAATAAATATACTTTCAAGATTGGTATTTAATCTTACGAAAAGCTGCCATCATTGTCATTGACATTGCTTCCTTGAGATTTTTGAAGCTTGGCCAGATTCTCTTTATGCAGATTGGACATTTTTAAATGTTTCTGGAGTATATCCTGCGATTGAAAGGCACGCTTACAAAGCAGACAGGTCAGTTTTTGGAAATCTACGTAGTCTGATTCTTCGGAATGACTTCCCCCTGTTTCCACCGGAATCTGAGAATTCTGGGTAGCTCCTGCAGTGTCCTCCTCCGAGTCAGAAGCCCCCCCATAGGCATTCACCAGCTTACTAATTACAGGTGTTCCAGGGAGTGCAGACAGTGCGCTCTCGGCGGCCTTTGCTCGTTCCTTTTTTTCGAGTATAGAAAATCCCACATCAGCATATACCCCTGGTGCAGATCGGGAAGTGCTGGGACATTCGCTTTCTTCTGGTATGGGTTGCGGTGCGGCCACCGGCGTATAGTCTTTTTTCTGATTAAGTTGCTTGGCCCATTTCTCCATGTCCTTTACGATTTTCTTGGCTACCTTAACTTTGTCTTGTTTGCCACCTTCTTTATCTTTCTCCTTTTCCTTGGCCTTCCTGGCCTCCTCCTCTTTAGCCTCCGCCGCCGCTATAACCTCCTGTAGAGCTGCCTGTGTGGAGGCTGGCGTAGCCAGAATATAGGTGCTCCTTCGCTGATCCCAGTAGAGATAGGCGCCCGTCTCGTTATTGTAGTAATACTGCGAGTGGGCATCGTAATAAAGACCAGTAGAAGCGTCGTAGTAATAGCCGGAGGTCTCATCATACTGGTACTTGGACACATCGGGCGTAGCTGCAATGCAAGAATATCATATACTTCCTAAAACTAAGAAAATGTATAGAGTATTATCACTTACGGTAGACCTTTCCATCGTTTCCCCTGGGCGCAACAACTTTGGCAGTCGACGAAGCCGAAGTTCCAGTCCCTGACTCAAAGTTCCTTTTACGATTGCGCTGCATTGCGGAGAGAGCAACAGCTGCACCAGAGTTGGCCTCTGTCAAAGTGGAATCCCCGCTGTTCTTGTTGATTTCACCGGTATAATAATCAGTATAGTACTGAAAAAAGTAAGCATGCTCTGCTGGGTTAGTGGCATAAAGCGAAGCACTATACTCTGCTAGGCGTGGAACATCTGCCAAGGTGTAGTTGCCTGTGCTTCCAGAAGGAAGCACTGCTGCATTGGCTCCAAATGATTTGGGGGCATTGGAATTTGATAGATTACGATTTTCGGCGTCGATGCAATATGATATCGCAACTGTGAAGAAATACGATTAAAATATTGATATGGCATAGGTCAGTGATACATACCGGCTCTGTCATCCAGTTCCAGAGGCGGGTCCAAAGCCATCAGCCCATTATACACATCCATCGAATCTACGAGTGTGTCAAAGTGCAAATAGCAGATGCCCCTTGATGCCTGGGTTAATGTGTCCCGACTGATCAGTACCTTGCTGACTGTCTTGGCCAGTTTGGGCAAGTGCTTTTGGAGGGCAGTGAGCACACCCTCCTCATTTGTTAGCGCGTCCAGGTTGCGCAGCATAATCTCTGCATTGGAAAGCGTGGCAGATTAGTGGGTTATTAGCGGATTAGCTGGGGAAACGGCATGGAAAGAGATTTCTCTTGGTGGATATACTTTTTGTGAGAATGCGGCTGACTTCGTCAATGCCCTCGCCGACTCCGGATAGAGTGCTTTCGGTCTCAGACCGTGGGGAGCTGCACATGAAGCACTGGAAGCGTCTTTTGAAGTTGCTAGCACCACACTAAAAAATCCCATTTTTCACAACAATTTCAAATATCATATCAAATATATACGACAAACCTTGACGCAAGTCCAATCCGAGATTCGAGTGTGGCTATACTGCATGGTTACGCGACTGTCACACAACTGGAGCGAACCCTGGCCGGGAGAAACGGAAGAGAAGGGAAAAGACATAAATTAGAGACTATATTCGTGGATAAAAAACTATCAAAAGTTTCACAAGCTACACAGTCACCAGGTTGCTTCTGTGTTTTGGAAACGCGCAGATGTTGGGGCAGTTGCTTCGAAGAACCTCCTCTGCCTGTACGTAAGAATAACATTAAGTTCAGTTCTTGCTTTGGACCATCGAATAAACAGTGATTAGCTTTGAGATGAAAACAACTTAAAGACGAAGACCAGAAAAGAACTGAACTTAAAGCCCTCGAACTTCATAATAGACGTGCAGTGCAGCCAAGTTAAGATAAGAATCCTTTATTCTAATGGCCGATTCATGTTTCTTGTTGGTTGTTGGGATACCTGAGTTAACTCCATCCATTGTTTCGCTTCCTCAACGGTTTTAAACTCGACAAATGCAAAACAGCGTGATGCACCTAAATTTTAGATAGAAGCAGATACGAAAATGTTTTTGTCAAAAAATGTTGGTTGTTTCAGAAGCATTGTAACATTTTTGGGAATGGTATTTTTGTCTATACATTTTATAAATACAAGTATATTTTTTGTGGAATTTGGGTGCTGATGTCGTTTAGCCAAGTATTTTATTTAAATCATGGAAAAATCCTTTCCGCACAGTTTTGTCTGGACACACAATACTCACGCCTTGCTTTTTTTGTAGCATATATTGCATAAAATTCACGGTTTTGTAACCCACCTGATGGTTTTTTCCTCATAACGCGTATGGATACTGGTTCCAGGTTAACTTTAATAAGTTCGCCCATTATCTTTTGGGGATTTTTACATTATTTGGTTGTTATTTTTAGAGAATATTAAACCTTACGTCAGCCTCTGTGATGTGTTTCTTTAATCCAAAAAGGATAATGTTGTTCAAAGCCTCTGTGGAGTGGCCCTTGTGCTGCCAGCGCCGGTTAAATGCCTCCTCGGTGGCTTCACTGTCATCCGACGAATACTGGGATTGGGACACTTCGCGCTCCCTATCCCGATCTCTGTTGTTGTTGCTGTTGCCTTTGCTTTCACTGCGACCTCGGTGGCTAAGTGTAGATTTTTAAACCATTACAGCAAATTTTTAATATATATTTTAACCCACCCACAGTCTCTAATTCAATTAAAGCATATCCAGCCCCTTTCTCACCTGCTACGTTCAGACTCTACTTCATAGTCGTCATAGTTCGGATCCCTAGAATCGCCATCTTGATTCCAATTCATATCACGTTTGCTCTCATAACTATCCTGATCTCGACGGTCCTTGGTGTCCTCGTTGCGATGCTGACGCTCGAAGGATTTCCGGGATTTGTAGGCTCTGTCGTCGTCATTGTAGTCGCCGTGGATCAGATCACGGTAGAGATCGCGGTCTGGACTGTTGCCGTGTGAGGACCGTGTGTAACGAGAGGATCTATCCCTGCTGCGGGACCGGGACCGGGAGTTTCGTCGCCTGTAAGCTCCACGCTCTCGGCTTCTATCCCTGAAAATCAATATCCAGGTTGGGTAAGCCGAATGGTTCTATCCAATGTCCAAGCAGCTACTTACCGAGAACGGGAACGGGAACGGGAACGAGAGCGACTGTATCCTCGGTACCTGGAATCGTTCCCATTGCCCCCTCGACCGAATCGAGAATCCATTCTGCGCCTATCTAATGCAAATCGTTGGTAATTATTTTTAATTGTCACAATAATTTTGGCATCGGTAGCGCATTTGAGTTGCCTTCGGCTAGAATATGCTAAGCTACACATCTTACTTGTCCACCGCTTCCGATACGAAATTCCCAGCTGAAATATTTGACAATTAAGAAACAAAACGAACGTCCGGTAGGAAGATAGGAGTAAAAAAGTTAGCCTCCTTTGTCATTCACCCGGAACCAAGTATCGATAAATATTTGAATAACAGTGCTGTAAAGTGCCTGATAACGTCTGTTTTGGGGAAACCACCGGAAATACATGTTCAAATCAGGATCGTAAAGCTTATGTCCCTTCTGGCCACTTTCTTTTTGCGATTATTCTTATACATCAAATTGTCTTCTCTATTCGGGTTTTAGAGTTCAAAGAGTGGCATAAATACCTTTATACATTACTTCCTTACATGGCTCCTCTTGAACAAACTTACTTCCCTCTATTTTTTATCAATCCGAGCTTATTAGGAACATTTTAACCAATAGACTGAAAATCAAAAAGACAACGAATTTGGACATTCATTTTATTTATCTTTTGTACCGTCAAATGAGAATAGAGAGACTTATATGCTCCAGTTACATAAAACCGTCTTTGTTAATGTATTAAAATATGTATTTACAAAAACACAAAGGTATGATTTTAATAATATAGGGAAAAGACAAATGCGTAGATTTTATCATGGAAAAATGTGTATATAAAAATAAAAATTTCGCCGAGGCATCTTGGTTCCCCTGCTAACGTGCATCTCTTCATACAGGATAACCAGAAAATGTGTAGATCAAAATCCCAAATATATATTATTCGATTTTAATATTGTGTCTTCTGACTCGCCAAAAGAATACAAATTGTACTAATCAAAGCTCAAGTTAAAACCTATTACATAATAATTTATTAAGGGAGTTAGAAATTTCTGGATCCCTCGATGTAGAAACGCCCGTACTTTAATTTTTTTGTAAAATTCTAGTGTACCGTGAAAGCTTAACTAATTCATATGTTACTTTTATTCCACTTCCTTCTAGATCCAGAATCATAATGAGAGCAGGTTAAACAGCTGACAAAATGACCCAACACTCGAGCTTAAAGTATGGATGCCTTAGCCAAAGTGTACCTGCGCGATATTCTTAAAATATATAAATGAAGAAGAGACTATTGTCCCTAAGCGTTTTCATAACGTTGTTTCATCATCTTCTTAATGTAGGATTTATAGTCATTTCCGGGCACCATTTTTCCCGATTGGTTTCCCAGGCCAACACTGTTAGTACGACCGTCAGCCTGTAATGGAGTAAAAATTAATAATGAAGGCGATTTAAAAATGTAAATGCGGCAAACCTCTATGATTTGGGTACGCCCTTGGTTTTTCCTGCCCAACCCCTGACCTTCTGACCAGCCCATCTTTTGCAGAAGTCGGCTGCCCACGTTGCTGGAGCTAATAGGCATAGCTGGCGCCGCTGGTCCGTCCTTTTGCCTAGACTGCAAAGTCTTGATTTCTTGCTCAAACCGTTCCCTGCTGCGATTCGGAGGAGGAGGATCACTTTCCCCGTACTTTAACCTTCGCTCCTTGGCACGATCTCGATACCTAACAGCAAACAAATTATTGAATCAAAGAATTGATTTAATGCTAAAAAAAACTCACAAGAACCCTCCATCCCCGCTGGGAGCTCCTCCTGAATTTTGGTTCAGCTTGGCCAGATTCTCCTTGTGGAGATTGGACATCTTTAAATGCTTCTGCAGTATATCAAGTGATTGGAAGGCTCGCTTGCAGAGCAAACAGGTAAGCTTTTGGAAATCCACATAGTCCAATTCGTCAGAGCCGCCTCCACCTGTAGCCGGGGGGTTCTGGAAGGTTGGCGCACTTTCATCTTCCGAGTCCGATGCTCCACCGTACGCATTGACCAGCTTATTTATTCCGGGAGGAACTGTTGGCGCAATGTACTCTGGCAGCTTGTTTCGTTCTTTTTTCTCAAGGATTGAGAAACCCACATCAGCGTAGGCCCCTTGGGTGGGCCGTGATGTGCTAGGACCTTCATTTCCCGACAGTATAGGCTGCGGAGTGGCCACAACCGTGTAGTCTTTCTTTTGGTTAAGCTGCTTGGCCCACTTCTCCATGTCCTTCACTATCTTCTTTGCCACTTTAACTTTGTCCGGCTTTCCTCCCTCTTTATCTTTCTCCTTATCCTTGGCCTTTTTGGCCTCCTCTTCTTTCTGTTCCGCCTCAGATATGACCTCTTGCAGAGCTGCCTGCGTAGAGGCGGGAGTGGCCAAGACATATGTGCTCCTGCGTTGATCCCAGTAGAGATAAGCTCCCGTTTCATTATTGTAGTAATACTGCGAATGAGCATCGTAGTAAAGACCAGTGGTTGGGTCATAATAGTAGCCAGAAGTCTCGTCGTATTGATATTTGGACACCTCAGGAGCGGCTGCAATAGAAATATGCAAATTAATTAGCTTTTAAGTGGAAATTTTGAACACACAATTACTTACGATAGACCTTTCCATCGTTTCCTCGGGGAGCAGTAACGTTTTGAGCAGTAAAGGATGCCTTCACCTCGGCAGCTGCCTGGGCCGCTGCAGCCGCAGCTGCCGTAATCGTAGTCTCGATGCTGTTCATCTTCTTTTGTTTGCGTTGGATTGCCGAAAGAGCCACAGCAGCTCCCGAGTTTGCCTCTGTCAGCTGAGTTTCTCCCTTCCTCTTTTTTATCTCTGCCGTATAGTAATCTGTGTAGTACTGCACATAGTGGGCGTGTTCGGCAGGATTCGAGGCGTACAGTGAGGCGCTGTACTCGGCCAGACGAGGTACGTCAGCCATGGTGTAGTTTTCACTGATTCCGGACGGGGACATTGGTTGAGGAGCTCCACTTGGATGGTCACCGCTACTACCCGTTGCATTCGAATCCTTCGCCAGCTGTTGACGATCCTCCGAGTCAATGCAATATGTTATGGCAACTAAGACACGAATTAATAAAATCGCAAAATCTAATTTACAAAAATGCGGCTATGTACCATTTCTTTCATCCAATATTAGGGGCGGTTGCAAGGCAGTCAAAGCATTGTACGCATTCATCGAATCAATGAGCGTATCAAAATTGAGGTAGCACATGCCTCTTGACGCCTGAGTGAGAGTATCCCGACTAATCAAGACCTTGCTAACTGTTTTCGCCAGGTCAGGAATATGCTCCTGGAGGGCAGTAAGAACACTCTCCTCATTGGCCAAAGCATCTAGGTTGCGCAGCATAATCCCTGCACGAAACGAATGAGTTTTTCTTAAAGTAATTTTTTAATATTCAAGATTGTGGAGTATACTTTTGGTAAGGATGCTGCTAACTTCGTCAATGCCCTCGCTGCCTCCGGAAAAGACAGACTCGCCCTCCTCTCGAGATGTTTTGCACACAAAACAATAGAATCTAAACTTGAAGTTACAGACTCCACACTAGAAAAGAAAGAAATAGTTTTAAAGACGGTCGGAAGGGTTTTTTTGCAGAATGTTTAACCTTGTTACAATTCCAATCCTGAATTCGTTTATGACTATACTGCATGGTCAGCCTTTGATCCGCCAAAGAAATAACGCCCTGCGGTTGCACATATGGAAAAGAGAGAGAGAAAGATTCGAGATCAGTATGGCATGGAATAGTTCCAGGTTTTTTTGCACACTCTACACAGTCACCGGATTGCTTCTGTGCTTTCGTAACGCGAGTGGTGTTGCTGCTGATGCTCTTCTCCATGTCACCTCCCGCAGCATTAATTAGGAAATAATCGATTTTAGTATAGTTGCTAGACTTTTGATGGGTTCTCCGATGGAGTGGAGTATCAATTTGTATTATTATTTAGTAATCATACTAAGATATCATCAATTTCCTAACCCCTGCGACGGGAAGATCTTAAGCTGCTGATGTTCGAAAGGATCAAAAGTTGATTGCGCCGATTGATACCTGAGTCATATCCATCCATTGCTTTGCCTCCTCAACGGTGTTAAACTCGACAAACGCTATACCGCGTGATGAATCTAAATTTTCGGATAGAAGCAGATACAAAATGTTTTCGTCAAAATATGTTGAATGTTTCAATAGGTTTGTAACATTGTTGTGGGAAATTGTACGAGTATGCTTTTCGATTCTTTTTTGGTGGCCGGTTTGGGTTAAATTCGTTTGGTATACTTGTTTCCATTAGAAGTAAGTTGTACTGATAGTCGTACACACACATTTTTTTCGACTAGGTCACGCTTGGGCTGTAAGGTCATTTTTAGAGACAACCCAACCCACCTGCGCCATGTTTCCGTATGATCCGTAACCCACCTGCGCCATGTTTCCGTATGATCCGAATGCATGCCGGCTCCATGTTCACCTTAATCAGTTCGCTCACGATCTATAACCATCATCATATATTAATAATTAATAATTAATGTTGATTTATATTGAGAAACTTACATCTGCCTTTGTTATTTGCTTCGAGAGACCAAAGATAATGATAATATTGAGAGCTTCGGTTACGTGTCTATTTTGATTCCGACGCATCTGACCCTCATCACTGTCCTCCTCCGATGAGCCTCTCCTGTCGCGTTCCCTGTCCCACTCCCGTTCCCGATCCCGATCCCGGTCACGTTCACGATCCCGATCCCGATCTCGGTCCCTTTCGCGGTCTCGGCTGCCCATTCGCACATTATTTCCACTCCCGTTGTGTGAGCGATTATCTCGGGAACGCCTGACGGAATTATATGTTTTATTTAATTTGATTTTGGGCATTTTTGTATATATAATGCATAAATCATTAAACTGAATCAATGGATAAGACTTGAAGTTTTAAAACATGCTTACATGTTCCTTTCGTTGCTTCGTCCCCTATCATCGTGCTCGTAGTTTCTGTTCCAGGGCCTGCCTTGCTCCCGCTCTGAAAACCTATCCATCCTCTCCACGGGGCTCCTTTCCCGGGAATCCATATCCCGCCAGCGATGGTCGTTATCAAAATTGTTTTGACCCCGATCCCTATCCCTGTTTCGATGCTCATAGTTCTCTTCGCGGCGAAATGGTCGGTGTTCAAAGTTGTTCCGGGAGTTGAAGTTGCGCTGCTCGTCTCGATAATCATCGTGGATCAAGTTTTGATACAGATCCGGGTCCCCACCACCACCTCTTCCACCACGGTCGTGCCGGTAGTTGGGGGACCTGTCCCGACTACGGGACCGCGAGTCTCGGTGCCTGGACCCTGCATACCCGCGATTTCTTTCTCTGTCAATAAACATAGTTTACTTTAAGCATCAAGACATTTATAATTGAGGTTTTACCGTGAACGGGAGCGGGATTTGCTGTAGCGTGAACGGGACCTCTGGTAGTTGCCCCTTCCGCCACCATCACTTCCACCACCCGACGAAAAGCCTCGATTACGCGAGTCCATCAGTCCGGATATGGGGAATTATTTGTTTTCTCGACAGACTGGCAGTCATCCAATATGGGCGACCCTATCTAAGGCTTGGAAGCTTCCTACGAATTATCTAATTACCACTTAAACCCCGGTATCTTTTTCGGTACGTATCTTTTTTCCGACAACTTATTACCATTCTCCCTGAGATTCAAATTATCGATAAACGCATAATTGGCTGTAATTACACTCTGTTAATGATGCTTCCCTATTTTATTTAATGAATTAAAACGGCCGCAAAATAGAGACTACTTTAATTAAAATTTAAATCAATAGAATATATAGTTTTTAACAAAATAAATAATAAACAATAAATTCCGATTAACAAAGTTCCGGCCACCGTCACTAAAAATAGTGCTGCAAAACGAGAATTATCGCGTAGTTTGCAACACCGTGTGCCATTCCACGCTGCTTGTTTTTGGGGAAAAACCTACTTCTTTTTTAGGAGATCAACAAAAACCGAGAGTTCCCCCGAAATCGTTGACAATCAGGGGCAGTTTACAGGGTGACTTATTGGATCAGCCGAACAGTATATAAGAGCTTCCGAACGATGAAGAAGGTTTTGTTAACAAAAACGCAAAAAGTGGAGCGCATTTCGTCCGCGGGAGAATTATTACCCAAGAACTCGCAAACGCCGCCACAGCCAATACGGGTCATTGCCATGACCAGTTCCGCTCCCATCGGCAGTACTACTTACATCCAGCGCAAATCATATAAGCCCTTTTTTGAGGACATTTTCAAGGCACTAATGTGCATACCTGATAAAGCCCTTCAACAACGCGTGATCAATGCGATTAATGGCCACAACAATAGCAGCTCCGATAAGGATACTATCTTGAATCAAGATAAACAATGCTCTTGTAGAGTCCACAAAACAGACGCCTCCACGCAAACAGAATCCGAATCGACATCAACACATGTGCCCCTTAATTCCGAGGAGAATCCGACAATGAAAAGTGCATCAGTCGAGACACCAAAGAGCCAAACGGACTCATCCAATCCAAGTCCAAATGCCACTCCCAATGCGTCCAAAGCACTGCCCGAGAAAGTTCCTAAAAAACGTGGAAGAAAGCGCAATACATGCGTTCCACAGGTGGTTAAGCGATCAGCAGCCCAAATGGCCCTCCAGGAGAGAGAGGATAAGCAGTTGACTCCGGTGGTTACCAAAAAGAAAAAGCTGGAGGTTTCGGTGAGAATTCTATGATATACATATAAACAACAGGTGTACGTTCTTTATTTAAAATTTCTTGATTTTCTTATCTTCGAGATAAAAGTGCGGTCATAATGATTAGACTAACAAGAAAAGGGATTGATTGTAGAAATAAATCTTTGAAATAATTAATAATTAGACTAACAAGAAAAAGGAAATAAATTTTAATAATAATTTTTCAGATAATTAAAAATATTTAAAATCTAGATTCGGTTTCGTTTTTTACAGATAAATATTTCGGTTTCGGTTACACGTACGTGCGTCACGGTTACGGTTACGGTTTTGGGTAAATATTTCCTTCACTAATGCAATCCGATCAATCCGATCCGAAAAACCTTTGTTCCATTATATTCCAGGTGAACATAATGTGTCCAGGGTTTAAAACTAAATCGTTTTAAGTTTTAACTCGTTCGGTTGTAGAGTTTTTACGGCAAAACGCATCTCTTTTCTTGCAAAACATTTTCTAAATTTGTACCTTTCTTTCATCAGAACCCAGTGGAAACTCAAAACAGTGATCCATTTAAGACTCCAGAGCGAAGAAACTCAAACTTGTCCGATATATCCATCAGTCTAGAGGATATCACACGGGTAGAAGGCTATATAGACGGAACAAGTACGGACCTAATATTCAATGTGATGGCACTAGAGTTTAGGAAGGCTCGAGTTATGTCCCCAGAAGGACTTCTGTAAGTACATTTATTCAAGTATTGATATCTTTGTTATATTTAATTTATTTGTTCTCCCATAGACCCATCCATGATGCCATATTGCGTGGCGATGTATTCGGCGTGAAACGTCAGATATTTGTGTTTCCCCACCTAAATACGGACATCAACAGTCTGCTCAGCTCCGATGGCGAGGATTGCCTTCAACTTGCCTTAACCAACAACGTTGATACGGAGATCGTGTCACTCATTGTGTCAGCTGGATGCCTACTAGATCACTTCTATGAGAACTCCAACACAGTCATTCATCTGGCCGTGATCAACAACATAAATCTCGAATCTGTTAGAGTGCTGATGAAGAGTATAGATTTGAATCTTCTTCTGGAGCCCAACGACGATGGTTACACAGCTCTGCACCTTGCTGTGCGGTACAATCAGTTCCATATCGCAGAAGTCATTCTGGATTGTATAGACGAGCAAAGTTTGGGCGAGGCGATATACAGGAGAACAGCTGACACACCAAATACTGACGATCGCGACGAGAAAGCCTTTTCGAAGTACTACGATCATGCTTGTGACAGCTTGGAGCAAACTCAATCGAAGCTGAAAACACGCAGAATAAAGCTAGAGGTTATTAATGCCTCCGAAACGAGAGCAGGGAACACGCCCCTGTTCTACGCCGTGGAAGGAGAGTTAGGTATGTTCTACGACTATGTAAATACAATTTTTATAGGAAAACGATGACAAACAGCAATAATTCCAAAGAAGGCAATGACTATTTTCAAAGCGAAACTGATATATAGGGCTTGCTTTCATTTTGAGTTATAAACATTACAGGGAAATCCCCAGATTATTGACCTCAACTCTTTTTATCAATAACTAAATATTTATATAGTTGTAAGTTTTTAAACAACATTATCTTATTTATGTATTGCAGAACACTTTTGCTATTTCCTGCTGGCCCACCTGGCTGATCCCGATCAGGAGAACTTTATCGGGCAATCCCCGAAATCCTACCATTACGATTATGCGCGAAACTTACGCATTAGCCTGAAAGTTTCAAGGGTCATGGACAAAGTAATTGGATTATTGAATACTTAAGATTTATTGTACATAAAATAAGTTTAAATAAATTGTACTATCTCATATTGGGCAGCTCATTAACCCCAGTTTAGTTCAAAGTTTGTTTTCTTAAGCAAGGACAAGTTGATGGGTTGCAACGACGGGGGAAGTCCTTTTTGAGATGAAGTATTCCAAGGCCACTTTCGTTTTTTATTCTTCTTACGGGACTCACACCTATTTCGGGCTAGAACTAAAAATTATCCTTTAGAAATTAATATTCATATAAAAAGTAAGATTCCAAATCCTTACCCAATTTTTCCAGCTTTTCCAACTGCTTTTTATTGTAATGACTGTTTTTGCAAAACATATCAAACTTGCAGTAGCCATTGAAGTAGCGCAAACAAGGCTGCTTAAGGCGTTCTTCTTTCAATAAATCTGTTGGATCTAAAATTAAAATCATGTTACATAGTAGATAGCCTTTGATAATTTTTAGGGGAAGTCCCTACCTTTTAGGCGCCTCAAATAATTTGTTTTGCAAATTGTGTGCGCAATGCCATTGTTGTGAAGTTTGCGAACATTTATATCGTTTTTCATAAAACAACAACAATAATCACAATAGTAGCTCTTTCCACCCATTGCAAAATACTTAAATAAAACATAAGCACTATTTTTGAAATAGAGATGGCACAATAAAATATCGAAAATATTAAGTGTATAAATGGTAAAACTAATTGAACTTTAAATATCAATAGAGTGCAGGTTTGTTTTTAAGAAATACATAAATGTGGTTGTCTCTATTGCAATAATTAAATATAAACACTAATATTAAACTTGAAAGATATTACCGTAAATTATAGAGTTCGATTATTTAACCTTCTATCATCTCTACCTGAGTCTGCAAAAATTTTTGCATACTGCCGTTCGCTGTGAATGGTAAAATTTTGAAGTGAAATATTAAGAGGAATTTTTGACAGTCGCCTAGCTAAAACAGTATAAAACTTTAGTAAGAAAATCAGAAACAGAAGAACAGACGGACATGGAGCCATCGCTGGATAATTTCAAGCTGAGCTGTGAGCTGCTGGGCCATAGCATGGACGTGCGTGCAGTGGCAGCCGGCGGCGTCTCTCCGGAAGGAGGCCAGGTCATTCTCTCTGGATCGCGAGACAAAAGCACAAAGTTGTGGCGTCCCAGTGGGTTAGTAAGCCATGACAACCCATGACAAATTCCCTCTTGATTACCTTTCTTACCTTCTTATAGAAACGAGTACCTTGAGGGCGTGACTCTCCAGGATCACAAGAACTTCATATCGTACATTTATTATCTGGAGTCTGAGCAATGGATATGCACCGCTAGCAACGATTCGACCATATGTATTTATAAACACGACGCATTTGTTCCTCTGATCACCCTGAAAGGTCACGGGTCGACAGTGTGCGCCCTCACTGAAGGAATCCAACCTCGCAGCCTTATCAGTGGCAGCTGGGACAAGACAGCCCGGGTATGGTCAATCAGTGAGGCGGGCGACGTTACGTTCACTACGCTGGAGGGTCACGAGGCTGCGGTCTGGGCCGTTGCCACCATTAAGGAGCAGAGAAAATACGTTACCGGCGGAGCGGACAAGTGCATTTATTACTGGAACGAGAAGGGCGAAAAGCTGCGTCTGCTCAAGGGTCACACGGACTGCGTTCGAGCCCTGATTGCCCTCGAGGCCAACACCCTACTTTCGTGCGGCAATGATGGCGTACTGCGCTTTTGGAACGAGGATGGCGAGTGCATTCGGGAGTTGAATGGGCATTCTAATTACATCTATGCGATGGCCAGAAACCAAGCCCTGGGTGACCAGGTGGTGGTGTCCTGCGGCGAAGACAGCACACTGCGTATGTGGAATGTCATCACGGGCGATCAGTTGGGTGCTCCCATTGTGCATCCGGCCATTTCCGTGTGGTCTGTGACTTGTTTACGGAACGGTGACATTGTCACCGGGAGCAGTGATGGCGTAGTTCGCGTTTTTAGTCAGGAACCAGCACGACAGGCCAGCGAGGGTATTAGAAATGCCTTCGATCTTGCAGTGTCCACCAGAAAAGCACAGATGAACGAGGAGGTTGGAGGTATAAAGAAAACTGAGTACGTTGACTTATTAGGGAAATGATTTGAAGAAGAAATGATTTTAAATAACCGCTTCCTTTGAAGACTTCCAGGTCCCGAGTCACTGTTGACCAATGGAACTCGGGAGGGTCAAGTAAAGATGGTGCGCCATCCTGACGGCTCGGTTAGGTGCTACAGTTGGGAACTGGGAAACTGGAAGTTGGTCGGTGATGTTACCGGGGGCTCTGGCGGAACCCAAGCCAGCTCGGGTAAGAAGATGCACGAGGGTAAGGAGTACGACTTTGTGTTCAGCGTGGACATTTCCGATACGGAGCCACCAATCAAACTTCCGTATAATCGCGGAGAAGATCCCTGGCAGGCAGCTCAGTCCTTTATTCACAGGCACAATCTGCCGCAAGCCTATCTTGATCAAGTTGCCAACTTTATAGTAAAGAACTCTGAAAGTGCACCCGTGGTAAGTCAGGCGCCCACAGGCTATCAGGATCCGTTTACGGGCGGCTCCCGCTACGTCCCAGGCTCGAGTAACACAAATGTACGTAGCGGCGGCAATGTGGATCCATTTACAGGATCTTCGAGCTACTCAACTGGGAACAGCGCCAACCAGTCACGAGTAGATGTCAATTTCGTAAAGTCTGGAGACAAACACTTCCCAGTTAGTAGCTACCGAACTTTCGATACCTGTGACGCCAGCAAGGTGCTGGAGAAGTTGAAGTTCGTATAATTTTCCAAGACTTTGAATGTCTTAATAGGACATTAATCATTCTAATTTTCAGAGAGTTTAATAACAAGATATCCACCAGCGATGGGAAAGTGGGTGAAGAGGTGCTTTTGGCTGTGATCAAACTCACAGAGCCATCCCCAGAGGTGGACCTCACCTCGCTGGAAGCCCTAACCATTCTGTTAAAGTGGCCTGCGGGCATGCTCTTTCCCGTCCTAGACATTCTCCGTCTGGCCGTGAGAAACGAGGAAATTTTCAGTGTTCTGATCAACAGCCACAACTTTCTTAGCATTGCGGTTCCTCACCTGGCCGGATCGGCCGCTAACCAACTCATGGTTATTCGATGCTTGGCCAATAGTTTGGGTCATACCACCGGACGGCTGCATGTAGAAAAACAATTGCCAGAGATAATTGAACTTGTTGCCGGCATTAAGAGCGGAAGTGCCAATTTGCAAATTGCGGTAGCCACATTTTATCTAAACGTGACCACATCGCAGATCCTAGGCGTGGCCAAGAGGGAAGTGTGTCATGTGGTTACCTCGGGTGTTGTCGAGCTTCTTAAATGGGCCAAGGACCTGGAAGCCTGCTACCGCTCCATGCAGGCCATCGGAAACTTGACCACCACTCCCTGCGGTCAAGAAACTATCGCCCAGGTGATCTCCGTAGACTATGTAATGGATAAGCTCCGGGAGCTTACCAATACTCCGCAGGGCGAGAACTTCAGCAAAGTGAACTCAGTGGGTCAAGCCCTTTTGGCCGCCTTTTAAAAAGGAATTTTTTTGTCACGGTTCTGTCTAAATTTTACAAATACATATATTGAAGATAGCTTTTTTTAAATAAACAACCCTAAAATCTAATCTTTATGAGCCTTTGAATACTGCGGTCTTTCTGTTGCCGAGGAATCCTGTCCTGGTGGACTCTGTCGGTTGTTTATTCGGTCAAGTAGCTCCAGCTTCCAACGCTCCTCGGGAACTCCTTTGGCCCAATCAGGTACAGTGATGTTGGGCAAGGTAATGGTCGACATGGCTTTAAGGATCTGCAATGAAATAGAATGTTATACATCTTAATGTTTCCTTTGCTTTTATGAGGAATTTTTATAAGCTCACTTGTTCGGTTCGCGTCTTATCCAGCTCTATTTGCAACTCTTTGGGCCTAGGTTCGTTCCAGACCTGACGTTCAATTTCGGAATCTGCTGTTTCTATGGGTGGCATGTTGGGGTCGCCATGTGTCACTGGAGCGTTGAGTAAATCAATATCCTCGTCCCCATCTCCATCATCTGTTCCGGGAGCACCCTGCACCCTTTGCTCCTCGGATGCTGCTCCGTCGTTTCCCTCATCCATGGCAAGTGGTTGATAGCCCTCATACGCGTCTGGGTCGTCGCTGTCATCGCTCTCCGTTCCCACCCGTGGATGGTCCACTGCTGGGGTTGGGAATACCTCATGACCAGGATCTGTGGGCAGTTCTGGGCCACCCATTGCTATATTTTACTATTTCTTTGGAAACAAATATATTGACTTCGATATCGATAGACTTTGTGGAGTGTTGGAAAGTATAAAAAATATTTATGAAGAAAATTCAAAAAGATTTGTTTTTAAAACTTTAATGCTAATAAGAATATTTATTCATGTTCATTATTACCTTCCATATAAATATAGCCAATTCATATTTTGAAACACATATAAAATATAAGAGAAATTTTTATAAATTTAACAAAATAAATGTAATAATGGGTCGTCCTTTAGTCGTCCTATCTATTTACATTTTCCAAAAACTACAAAAATGAATTTAAAAAATGTTTAGTTTATTTAATACATAAATCCGGGGCCAGGTGCAGTTGACGCATCGGGTGCGCCCACCTTCTGTATAGGTACAATTGTGGACTTAATATCTCTATTGGAAGTCTTGCGAAGCTCCGTAGCGGCGTGCTGTAATTGGACGATGCATTCACTGCTGGCCCCATTCATGGTGAGATGTGCACACTCCTTCTCCAGGAGCATAGCCAGGGCTTCCAACAATTCGACGAATCCCAGGGCGAGAGCGGCTCGCCTGATTCGATTAAGCTCCTTGTAGAAGTGCTGGGTCTTGTCGGGCATTTTCTTGGCATGTCGGAGGACCTTCTGTACATCCGACTGCAGGCTAGCTTGTCGTATCCATACAACACTACTCTGGGAATAGGATCGGCGATCGGCTCGTACAGGAAAACTGGCCGTCTCTCCTGGCGCTAGATCCTCGGCGAATCCAAGCAGCTCCAGATCTCCAATCCAAGGTATGACATTTGTGCCAGGGGGTAGAACATTCAACATAAGATTGGACTTTTTTTTGCCGTCCGTAAAGGCATAGATGAATCCATACCACTTTTCACCCACCATCACCAAAGCGGCCATGTTTTCCAGTTTCAGAGCGCCATGAAGTAGGACGCAAAGATTTTCCCTTTGCTGCTCTGTTTGGGGACCAGAAGAATGTTTCAATACAATGGCGACATCAGCGTCATCGCCACTTTCTTCGGTGTCCTTTGGATCCTTAGCGTAAAAGTCGCGTATATCGTTTTCCAACTTTTCCAGCTCGTAGTTGGGATTGTTGGTGTCCAAAGTGAGCTTTGGTGGCTTTGGTGGAGCACCTCCACTTCCAGACCTACGGCTTCCGCTCTTTTCGCGCTCCACCTTTGGCAAGACCCAATGCCGAGTGAATGTGGCGGGAGAACCAATGTCGGAAAGGGACAGAAATCCGCGTATCTCAATTTTTTGGTCTATGTGACGGATTGTGGAATCTCGGCCAAAGACAGATGACGGTTGTTCATATGGAAAAGTGGGTGGCCAGAGCAGCACAGGCGCCTCCATACGGAAATAGCTGCCGCACTTGAGCATAACCTCCGTGGATTTATAGCTGGCTTCGCATAAACGTTCAATAAGTTCGAAGACCACCGTCCGTCCCAGTTCGCTTTTATGGCTGGAGTTCGGAATGGTATTTTGACTCCCCTCTGTGGCATCCGTGGCTGGTTTTATAGGTTTTGGCATAAAGAGCTGACCTGGAATTGTGTTCAAATTAAAGCGGAATTTCAAAGGACTTTAAATATGTGCTAACCCTTCAAAGAGGCTTTGTCCAACAGTTGCTGGTACACCGACAATCCCCTAGCAAAATAGTGATCCCCGTGGAGTCCAAGACAAATAAAGTTTAAATTATAATTGGCCAATGTTGTCAGCCACGTGAACTCCGGCTCCTCTTCCTTTCCGGCGTAGGTGTTATCAAGGAAATGCGATATCGAGGTGCTTCCGAACCCGAAACCACAGTCTGTGAACACCACCAGCTGGAGAATGTTTTGACCTCCGCCCCAAGTGGCCATTACAGAAATCGAACTCTTAAGCATGGTGAGTAGGCAGGCTTTGTCGACTGGCTCCACCTTCTTGACCGCCTGTCGGATCTGATCGTAGTCCCTGGTGAAGTCCACCTTTAACTCCGTCGTGGTTGTATACGAAAGCAGTGCGAGGTGCTCCAGCTTCCCGGCGGACGTCAGATTATCCAGAAAATGCTGTATACCCTTGATGGCCAGCGATAGGTATGTGTGATCATTTCTTCCTGGAACTGGACGCAGCATCGACAGCGATGCATCCAAAGCTATAAGCGTGGGCATCTTGCTTTCAGTAATAAAACGTTTTTTGTTTTCCGCAATCCGGACTCCGGATGGTTTTGTTGTTTACAAATCTTCTTCTTTTATTCCAGGTGAATTGGCAGTAACCCCGAAACGTTTCATATTCTTGGCGCCAAAGCTATATTTCAAAATTGTAAAATAATTGTACTGCTATTAAAAATATAATTAAACTTGTTATATTTACATTTAAATTTAATTAATTTAATACTGACAATTTAACAAATTTAATAATTGCAAAAATAACAAATTTACTTACAATATTTTTGGAGTTATGATATGAGTAATTTCTAAAATATAAATACAATAAATAAAATGAATAAAAGCGTATTTGAACATCTCATTTTCCTGGAATCGACGTCTAGATATATTGAATTAAATTGAGTATGCTGGCTGTCTTAATCAATCGTTTTAGAATGCAACATATTTGATTTTAATTGCCTTGATTCTGCCGCAAAGGAACATAAAGTTCAGCATCCATATCGTTTGTTTGCATTGCACTCAATGATTTTGTATTAGAATAAATTGAATTTTGATTCGATGGATGTATGCGGGAAGTCATCTCTTTTCAGAGTTATTACATTTGATTAAAAACATATGAGCGGCGCCGAACATCTCTCCGGCGCTGAGACAAACAGAAGGCGCCGTCATTATCGGGGGAGACTACGGAATCCAGATCCACTCCGGAATAGAACAGTCAGTCACTTCGAGTTCTCCACTCGAGCAGTGAAGACGTAAAGTCAAATAGTTCTCAATTCAAAAATAAAAGTTTCCAAGTGTCGTCTAGTTTTTAGCAGACTTTTTACGACTTGAATTAAAAACTATTCCCAGCCAAAGTGAGTATATTTTTTGCCAGATTAGTAGTTTCGCGTAATAATATGATTTTGAATTTAATTATGGGGCTGCTTGGTTACTATATACCGCAATTTATCAACCTTTAACCCAAGCCAGTGTCCTTATCATCTCAGAATAACATTTTATATACTGTACCTAAAGAATTTTATATTCTTTTTTTACTCATTAACAGTGTCGTATTTTATGGCCGTTAATTTCACTCGCATATTTCTGACCCAATTTCCCAGATGCATCACTTCCTCTCCCTTTTGAAGGAGAATCTGGCACATGCAGTCCATTGGATATTTTTGCGTCATTTGTTTATCGTTGCAAGAACAATATCGCTCTATATATTTATTTTTTTTCATCGAGGTCTAGCCGCACAACGGACAAGGAACCAATTTGCTTTGTTTGCGATTGTTTCAGCTGCCAATCCGGTGGCTGTGGAGATTCTTTATCATTTTCTTCCTCCCTCATAAATACTGGTCATTAATTTGATTGGATTTGTTTATCCTGTTGGTAGTTATTATAAACAATTTTGATGCAATCCATGCATCATTTTAGCTTAAAACTAAAAATTGTTGGATCGATGCCATTGCAGTTTGCAATCTTCTTTTATTCTGATACCGTTCGACTTTCCACAGACTCGACAAAGATCGAATCCGATCAAGACTGCACCATGGCCGGAGGAAGTCGGACAGTCCAATTAGTATTCCTGGCTCTAATTGCCATCGCTCAATGGCAGACAATTGCGGCGGGACCAGTCTCGTAAGTATACCGATCTTATGGTTCAAACTATTTAACTTAGTTCTAGTTTAGAATTACAAGAATTTAAAGAAATGAAGTACTCAGAACTTGTTTAGAACCCAAACTGAATTTATTTGTTAAATCTTTGTAATGAAATTAATTTTAAACGCTTTTATTTACTCTTCTAATCAGGTGTTAAAAGTTTTAATTGAAACTAGAGATTATATGCTTTATCTTTGTAAATGATAAAGGGTATTGCTCTTGAGCTATATTTCATTGAATTTCAGTGAGTCTGGAAAACTAAATACATTTCCATTCATATAAAAAGTCAATTGCATCGTTTTAATGAGTTATAGAGAATTAAAGTATAGGAATATCAAAGATTTAGGGATCCCATTGCTGCACTTTGCATGAGATGTTTCTGACGAGCAATAACTCCATAGAAAGGAGCTGTAATTGAATGCTCAAACTTTGAAAATCCCCCACATTTGATTCCAATTCAAAGGAACCATATTTCTAGCTTCCCCTGTTTTATGACTTTGACACATGTCACACATTCGTTCGCACTTGGCTCCGGAGTGGTTCCTTGCCCCCCGTTTCATCCTATCCAGTTCGATTCGATCCACTGGGAGTTTTTAGCGAAATGTGCGAGATCTCAAGCCGCGAGCAGTTGTCGGCGCCTGGCCAGGCACCGCCTCATCCCACTTCCAGACCCACTAATGACTAATGCCTTCAAAGGGAAGCTACGATGCTGGCTGTTCTGCATAGTTGTTTGTTTATTTTGGGATAAGAGATGGAACCGGCCATGTTATACAGAGCACTTCATGCTAATGGCAGGAGGGTGACTAGGACCGAGAGTGGGAGTATAAGTATTAGGCATGGTGCAGCATATGGTGTGTTCTCCCTGTTTCTATGGTTCATCCATCAACATCAATGCATTTCACACAACGAACACAACATACTTCGAATGTGAATAGGGTTCCTGACCCTGAGAGCTTGCCCATTATCCATCCGCAATCATGATCGCGCCCCTCAATATTTATAGATGCACATGCATTCATGGCGGTGGTCCCTGCAATTCGGCATCACCCCCACTCTGATGATTAATGGTCCGTAGTGAGGCTAATTTTAAGTAATCCCCTTATCGCTCGATCCCTGATTCTTTTTAGAAACGAGGAGCTCCACGGCACCATCAAGTCTCTGATCTATTCCTACAACCAGCTGGACAATAAGCTGGAGAGGCATGAGCACCGAGAAAGGGCTCTGGGAGAGCTCTTGAAGAAGGCTCTGCAGTCTCTGCAGAAGGGCCAGAAAAGCTTGGAGCCAATCAATGGAATCTTTGCACGTTTAGACGAGAGGGTCAGCCAAATAGAAACCATGCTTATAACGGTAAGGTTTTTTAATATTAATAAAAAATATAAATCATATAATCATATGTGACCCCAATGGATGTCTATATCCTTGAATATAATAATCCGATCCTTATACGAAAAGCTTTTGAGGGTTTCTGTATCGACTCTCTGTTGTATCGACTGATCTGTTGTATCAGAAGGAGTCCTCAAATTTAAATCAAATCCTTGAACGAAATACCGTAAAAGATTTGTAAATCGATTCTCCATAAATCTCAATACAAATATTCATAAAAAAAGCTATTTTTAAAAGCTATTTATTAATCTGCGTTTTTTCTATTTTAATCACAATCCTATCCTTAGCAAGAGGAAAAGTATAACCTTCAGTCCGATCGCTTCAATCAGGCCACGGAGCACATGTTCAAGTGGATGAGGGAGAACGACGAGTGCTTTAAGCGACCACCAGTCAGTGGCAATCTGTTGGCTCCGCCCCCGCCTCCAGCTGCTCCAGCCATTCCAGAAAAGTTCCTGGCAGAACAACAGCATGTTAACAAGGTGCTACTGGAAGAGATCCAGAAGCTAACGGCTAGCGTGGCTGCCTTGAAGGAGAGCAGTCAGAAATCGGCGGACCAGACCCAGCGGGACATCCAGAGCTTACCAAAGGGTAAGGAACTCATAGGTCAGATCGAAGCTAAACTGCAGCAGCACACCGCCAGCGTAACCACCGTCGCTCCGCCCAAAAACAATGAGTTCGAGGTCCAGATTCTAGACCGTCTTAGCTCCCTGGGTGGACAAGTTACCCAGCTAAGTGAAATATCACAACGTCCTGCTGCTCCAGTGGGTCTCAACGAAAAGGATCGCGCCTATATTCAGGAACTGAACAACGAAACTCTAAATGCTTTAGCTCAGCTCAAGAGCGAGTCTTCGGCAGTGCAAAAATCTGGTAAGATAAAAAGACAGTTCAAAGAATTCTCCATATTATAGTTTTCTTTTTTTGAGCAGCACTGACTGAGACCACAGAACAGCTGCAGCAAACGGAGGCCAATATTCAGGCGGATGTCCGTCAGCTCTCTGCGGATGTAGGCATCCTCAACAAGTACTTCGCTTCGGCCAACGAGAGCACCTCCAAACTCCACCAGGGGCTGGAGGCTCTGGACAAATTCAACAACATAACGATGACCAACTCGGAGGTGGTGTTGGAGACACAGCGAAAGGTGGAGTTCGGAACATTGAGCATGGTGCAACGTGTGGGAATATTGCTGAGCGAGCAGGTGGCTCAACTGATGACTCTGCTTAAGGAGCGATTCTCAGCTCTGGATACCAGCGTGGTGAAGACCCAGCAGGAGGCAAGCAAGAACATAACAGGGCTGCTTGATACGGAACTGGGTCAGGTGTGGCATCGCATCGAGATAATGGCCAATGAAATTAGCCAGAACCGTGAAATATTGGGTGTGATCCAGGCCGGATCGGATGGCTATATTAACAGTACTCTAGCCACAATGATGGGACTGGGCAGCAAGGTGGAGGATACTAAGAAGCACATGATCGATATGTCCGAGAACTTGAACTTCTTGCTGGGCAAACTGTCTCTCATGTCCGGGGAGTTTGCAAATATCAAGAAGGGCCTTGCCGATTCTCTGGAGGATCTGCGCAACTCCTTCCATGTTCTTCACGAGCGAATGCCTACGGGTCCTGGTCCCCACAACATTGACGCAAATAAGTATGAAACTGACGTGAATTTGCTGTCCAAGCGCCACGCCGAAGCAGAGTAGAAGATGGCAGCCCAGAATGCCCCTGAAAATAAGAAATTACAATACTCCTAACAGTATAGAATAAGATTGCCCACTTACATACATGAAAAACCTTAATTTGCGTTTAAAGTATTACCACTATTTGTTTTTGACTTAATGAAAAACTCAAGTGTTATTACTCTGACCGCATTTCTTCAATATTTATACACTAGGATCTTAAAACTCTTCCCTAAATACACATTTTTTATGAATAATACACTTCTTTCGTTTATTCTTACGTGCTAGAGGAATTGCTGGCCATAATTTACATACAGTTAAGGTAACTAGTTAATATAAGGGTTTCATTACGTGGTCAACCAGTGTATACTAAGTACCCCAGCGTTGTTCGCATCTCGAGTACTTGCACAGGATATTGGCAAACGTTTCCACGTTAAAATAGCGTCCACTAGGATGCGTATGGAACTCCGTGAACCGCACATGCCATGGCAGTAGCCCGTATGTGCAGGTTTGTCGTGCAAAAATAATGCCCAAATCCGGTTCGGGTGCAACGAGTCCCAACCGCTTTGTTAGCATTGATGTGATCTGCTCGGTGAGCGCTTCGCGCTTTTGGCTGAGCAGATTCTGCACCATCTCCGAATCTCTGCTCTCAAATAACTCTCGACAGACATCAGCGATGAGGGCATGTCCGTCGTCGGCGCTGACTTGATAGAGCTGTATGGTATAAACGGAGAAGCCAAAAACTCAATTAGTGATTGATAAGACAAAGATTAGTTCCGGGAATTGCTTGAAGTACTCTATACAAGGAGCGTCAATATTTTAATGATTAATGCCTTTCCTGTTGAGGATTAAAACAATATTTTACACAACTCGGTAGATTCTTATATAGCTTTGAAGCTTATCTAATCAAACCATCGCCGTTTCTTATCAAAACTCTCCCACGCTTCGAAAGTTTAGAGTATTTTAAGCAGCGGTTTTTTAGTTCAAATATCTTCCCCGTCATATCAGTTGCCGGCACTCACCTTCAATTGATTGGAACGTGAGCCGTTGTCGGCTGCACCATTCACATAACCATTTGTCTTCTGCCCATTTCTTGGCGCGCTCTCCAACTTTGGGCTGGGCGGCCACTTAAAGTGACTGCCGTTTCCCTCGCTGGCTGACTGACACAGCTCGGCTAGCTCCACATAACCACCACCCTTAGACCGCTTGTCGTATACGCTAACATGTTGGACGCCAATCTCCAAGGCAAAACCAAAGATGCGCTTCAAAAGCACAGAGTCAACGCAATGGTCGCTGGGCGAGATGACCAGCACCAGGTGCTGGGGCGTCTTAGTTAGCTGGGAACGGCAGTCAGTGAGCACGCGCCGCTCATGCAGCTCACGTGCCGCGGTGCTGCGTCGGAGGTCATATGACCATTTGACCAGTGCATTCAATCGTTCGCGAAGGCGCCACAGTAGCTCGTAGCCTCCTACTAGGAGCAGCAGCAAGCGACCAAGCAGAAGACACAGCACCTCGATCATGCTGTGGTTTAGGGGCGATGGAATGTGCGTTCGTTTGGGCTTGGAATCCGCTCCTGTTGCTTCTTCGACTCCCATTCGCAGTGTACACAAGCTAACATAACCTGCAATGCCCGAAAGGGGAAGTGGATTGTGGGTAAGCAGTATTTAAAAGAGCTGCTGGTCTACCTACTGTTCCGAGTTGGCTATCCGCTCAGTCACTTGGGGCGCGGGGTCATCGTGTCTTTTAAACTTAGTTCGTTTTACCCAAAGCTCTCCCAGAATAAGAGGTACGTGTTCTAATACGGTGGGACCAAAGTGTACCAAAATATATCGATAACTTTGATTTGAAATTTTCATAGAACATAGAATTCGATTTTTTTCGCAAAATTATCGATAAGTGTGCCGCCATTTTAAAATGAAGTAAAAATTCGGCAAAATACCGTTGTAAGCAGTAAATTTATCTCATAATCACTAATCATCTCGGAGAATAAAAACACCTTATACATAATATTGTTGAATATCGATCCATCGTAAAGGTTAGAGTTTCCTTAGTGTGACCACACCGAAATATACTTTCAAACAACATCGATAGGCGATATTCGATAGGCGAGTTTGTGGCAAAAAATATATTTCGATATAAATATATAGGCCTTGCCGGTTTCTGCTAATTTGTCGTCTCGTCTCGCTAAGTTCTCGTGCAGTGAAATTTGCAATCAATCAGCAAAACAGCAACAATTAAGGTGAGTGACGCTTTCGTTGATCAGCGACTTCAATTAGGCGGGGATTCGCTTTATTGCAACGTATATTTAATTTATAAATCGCCGGCCAGGATGTCTGCCGACTCTCCTGGACGAGGGACGAGGTGTCCCTGCTGCATCTGTGTGTGCGTGTGCATGCCGTGGGTGGTGGTACATGTAGAATAACTTAGAGACGAGGGACAGCTGTGGATTTTTAGATATTTATATGTGTCTATTTTTGTGTGATTCATCTTGTTTGTAAAATTAAATTCTCACAGTCCCACCCATACAATCGCATCTATCTACTTGGATGTATTTTAAACGATGATTTCATATCCGATTCCATACTACTTGTACAAGACTACAATTAATGGCCAGCAAGTGTATGCAAATTAACCCCACCTTGCCAGCAGGGAAATATTTCGTCTTAACCCTTGATAACAACTACTAACGTTGCTCAGCTGTTGTTGCCAGCTTTTGTTTTTGTTTGCTGACTCACACAAGCACACACACACACACACACACACACAGCCAAAACCCAGCCCAGTTGCTTGTGTTTGTGCGTTTGGTGACTCAAAAAGTTGGCCAAAATGCGCTATCAGCAAGTATAAATATAATGAAGATTACAATATATATGTTCGATTGTTCCGGTAATACAATATTTGGCCTTAAAAGGTAGCACAACTTTTCACAAACACGAATATGTTAAAGATAACGGGATCTCAGCTGCAGACATTTAATCTGCTTGCATTCTAGTTTTTTCTCTGTTCCTTGCACGCATCTGCCGCTGGAAAAGACGAAGAAGAACGAGGCAGCAAACCTGGGCGAAAGTTGAATCTCAGCTTACTCGTACTTCCCCCTTATCCAGTTTCTCCATGCATTTCCCACTCTAATTGCCAGCCATTTGTTTTAAGCTACTTAAGACGCCAAAGCAAAAACCACTTTGCCGGTGCAATAAACTCATTGCAGTAAAGCAGTAAAAAAAAACGAAGGAAAAAAAATCAAAAACATTGCAAACATAATGTCTGCGCAGAGAGTTGGCTCTCGGAGAGGCTTCCTCTAATCTTTAAGCTTTCTCTGTCCAAGTTTTAAAGCTGCATTAAATCCTGGCCACCTGACAACAGGCCAGCATTAATGTTCAATAACTGGCCCGAATTGGTAAAAAGCCTCGCTTGGCCAAAAAAGGAGCCAAACTTGCAAACAAAAGTTAACAGAATAGTTAACAGTTTATCTGTTCGTATGCCATGTGAAGGGTTAATGTTAACAGCTGTTAACAAAATCAAAACTCCGAATTCGAACGATTCCGCCGTATCCGAATCCGAATCCCAATCGGAATCCGAGTGTGTGGGCGTGCGCCTCGTTCAGGGTGTGTTCCGTGTCCTTTTGAGTATACGGGTGTGCGGGTGTGCGTGCGTGCGTGCGCCTCAAATCGCATTTCTGTGTCATTCAGAGTCCTGTTTGGGTATAGTCACTTGACCCAGTTGGTGGTCCGGACCAACTTTCGGGTCCAACTTCTTTCGATTTTTTAATGTGCCAACGTTCGAGCGAGCAGCCAGTCCATATACGCAAATGAGCAAGGAGTGGCCTTCGTGAGCACCAGTTCCTGTTTCTGTTTCTACTTTGCGGCTTTTGCTAACCAAACCCAAACCCATTTGTATGGCTGCGGCTGCTGCTCTGATGCCAGTGTTGTGATTGTAAAAGAAATTACATAATGTGCTTGGTTCGTATTTAAAGTGTGTTGAATCGTCCTGTAACCGCATCACAATGTTCTCCTGCTGTCGAGCGACGCCCAGCGCTGGAAAAAAGGCCAAGGATAAGGATAAGAAGAACGGCGAGGAGTCGCAGTTTGAGAAGAATGAGGATGAGTCGACAGCGGAAAAAACTGAAACTCAACTGAATGGCAAGCAGGAGCTCTTGACCAAGGAGCCGGAAAAAGAGTCTGAGCTGCCCAAGGAGCCGGATAATCCTCCCAACACTGGTATTGACACATTCCCTAAGTATACACAGCTCTATCTCGTATCCTCCTTCTCCCGAATCCGGCTTTTAAGCTCAACAGCTGTGTAAACCGCACTCGGCTTTTGTGTGTTCTCTCCCGGATTCAGGATTCCGGCCGGTTCTTCTCCTGCAGCTGACCGGTCCGAAAGCCGAGCGATTTCTTTTCAATGTTTTTTCTTTTCTTTTATCTCTGAACTATTTCAAGCTGCGTCGAGTGCGTAGCTCAGTTCACTTTTAAGTTGTTTTCCCTGTACGTACTTTCTCTCGAGTTTATTTATGATATCAAGGAATAGTACCGATTCGTAGTTGATTAATGAGATTTTTGCTGATGACACATCCAAAAACAATCATTCTAAGCTCATCGATCATGTCCAAATAATTAAACCAGCCAAGGCTGTGTGGAAGTTGATTTAAACAATAAAATCATTGTAATATTACAGACATAATCGTAGCTTGGTTGTGCGATTCAATGACCATGACATCAGAGCTGAAAACTTTTCTTTTAAATGCAATAATAGATGTTAGAGCATTAAATAAAACTCAGGAAGTGTTATTAAGACTCAAGAGTGAAGTAATCAACTGCAGTATCGGTGCTTTCCTTGATGGTCATTCGAGCAATTTAAGCTTCGTGTAGAGTAATCTTAAGCCACACTTCCACAGCCAATCCTACTCAGGCTGAAGCATCCAAAGCAGCTTCATCACCAGCACCAGTTCCAGTTCCAGCACCAGCACCAGTTCCATTACCACTTCCAGTTGCAGCTGCAGAGACAGAAGCAGCCAAAGAAACTGAAGTCGAGACATTAGCAAGATCGACGCACTCTTCCACTTCGACAGCACCGCCAGCTTCGATGACCAGCGCCGGGGGCGAGGAGGACGATGAAGTGGCGGTTGTGGAAATTAATCCCACACCGATTCCTCAGCCGCCACCTACCAAAAGCTGTCTTTCGCGACATAATTCCACGCATCAGTCAATTAAGAAGAAGGTTAACATCAGCAACCGAGCGGAGATCATAGAGCCGGATCCCCTGCCCCTGTTGATCTTGGCCAGCCAGAATCAGGGCTCCCTGCTGGACGATGACGAGGTCTTCTCCGACTCCCTGCCGCCGCCAAAACGGGAGAGCATGTGTGCGCCATACATTGAGGGAGATCTCATCTCGGAGACGGTGGCCTTTGTTCACGGCTTACCCGCTTGGTTCGATGATGAGCGACTAAACGAGCTGTACGATGAATATAGTATTTCAGGGGCCTGTTCTGGTTTTTAGAATATAGAAATATAGAATATTAAGAGAAACCCAGGGCAGGCCTTTTATTAATATTCCCCTACTGCCCACTGCCCACTGACCACTCACCTCTGACCTCGTTCCATGTGCAGCGGCTGTATCGAACCACCGGTCACGCCGGTTGGCCGCGACGAGCTAGAGCTGAAGCGCCAGCGTCTCTACACGGAGCTCCTGCGAGCTGCCCACGCAGCTGTGGAGCACAGCGTGGCCGTGCGGGGTATGACAGCTTTCGCTAGCATTTCGTTTCATTTCGTTTTTCTTGTCTCCTACTTATCCAAGTGGTTACATCAAGATTGTAGTTGATTTTTTTTACCAATTTTTTTTCACCATAATATCTGGGGATTGGGATCCTCTTATCCTTTCACCATGTCATTCTGTCTCGAGTTTATTTATTGAGTTCTGTGACGTGCTTGCATGTGGTTCATGTTCTTCAGCTTAGCTTTAGTTTATCTTTTATAATTATACTTGTAATGAGTGTTACAGGCACCAGTCGTCCATGAATTTTCTTCACCAGTTTACTTTTTTATTAAATGTGTTTCTAGTCCAATAAGAGTGCACGATATTTAAGGGAGTAACAGGGAGTAGTTGTAAATACAAATATTATCCGGACAATGTTTAAGCATTGTTTAAGAGCTTCTTTTTGCTAATTCGGATGTATTTTGTGGTTCAGATAACGAGCCGGAAGCCAAGCCAACGGCCGAGCACTTGGAAAGCATTTGCGAACGTCTAGAAAACCTCGTTGACCGCTTGGAACGGACTCTAGCAGCGCCGCATCCGCATCCGCATCTGCAGCCAGTTGAACTGCCAACGCCCATTCTCCCGCCCCCGCCAGTCGAAGTAGAAGAAGTTGAAGAAATAACATCACCACCTCCACCACCACCTCCTCCATTTCTAAGCAGCAGCATGAGTGTCGCAGGATTCGAGGATATTGTGGCGGGTCCACTGAGCCAGTACTTGTCACTCTCTGCCAAGATTGGCGGCGATGTAGCCCAGCATGCCGAGCTCGTCAAGAGCGCTTTCGGGTGAGTCATTCACGATGAGTAATCTATAAGAGATAGCCACTAGCATCTGTACTTTCCTTTCACTGCCATTAGCTCCCAGCTGCAGTATGTGACTTTGGCCACGCAAATCGCCCAGCCGGCGCAGACCAAGCAAGCTGAGTTGTTGAAGCCAACCTCCACGCAGATCAGCGCTATCCAGGACTTCCGTGAGAAGCATCGCTCCTCGCCCTTCTTCAACCACCTCTCTGCCATCAGCGAGAGCGTTCCGGCTCTTGGCTGGGTGTGCGTGGAGAAGACCCCCGGTCCGTATGTGAAGGAGATGAATGACGCCGGCCAGTTCTACACGAACCGAGTGCTCAAGGAGTGGAAGGAGAAGGACGCCACGCACGTGGAGTGGGCTCGCTCCTGGATCCAGACCCTGACCGAGCTGCAGGCCTACATCCGGCAGTACCACACCACTGGTCTGGTGTGGTCCGGCAAGGGAGCTGCTCCCGCTGGAGGCGCTCCACCACCACCACCGCCTGGAGGTCTACCTCCTCCACCACCGCCACTGGATCTGAATGCCCTGAAGCTGGACAGTGCCGGGGATGATCGCAGTGCTCTGTTCGCCCAGATTAATCAGGGTGCGGACATCACCAAGAGTAAGTAGTAAAACCTAAACGATTCTGTATGTGATTTAATGCAAAACTATCATCTATCATCTCCACAGACCTAAAGAAGGTAACTGGGGACATGCAGACCCACAAGAATCCGTCTTTGCGCTCTGGTCCTGCTCCATTCAAGGCACCAGCTCAGTATGGTAGCCAGACCACGGCTGGTCCAAGCGCCCCTGCCGCAAAGGAGCCCGTGTTCACCCGCGACGGTAAAAAGTGGATTATCGAGTACCAGAAGAACAACACTGGTCTGCTCGTGGAGAACGCCGAGATGAACAACGTGGTGTATGTGTTCCGTTGCGAGGGATCAACTCTGACGGTCAAGGGCAAAGTGAACAACATCGTGTTCGACTCGTGCAAGAAGTGCTCTTTGCTTTTTGATTCTGTGGTGGCCTCCGTGGAGTTTGTGAACTGCCAGAGCGTTCAGATGCAAGTGCTGGGCTCGGTACCGACTGTATCCATCGACAAGACCGACGGTTGCCAGATGTATCTCTCCAAGGACTCTATGGGCGTGGAGATTGTCAACTCCAAGTCCTCCGAGATGAACATCCTCTTGCCCCAAGACAATGGCGACTATGTAAGAGTGGCAATTAATGTGTATTTTACTTTTATTAATGTTAATGTTTTTTGCAGACCGAGCTGGCTTTACCGGAGCAGTATAAGACCACCATTGCTGGCAAGACCCTCAAGACTGTGTGCGTGGACAGCCTCGGCTAAAGTGGTGCCCTCTCCTGGGATACGATCCGTTGCTTTTCCAACTATCATCAACATCTGTAGCAGCATTAGCCAGTCAGCAATCATAATTGTACGAGTATTTAGGCTTAAGCGCAAAGTTTTCGTAATTCAAATATTTTGAGATCAAACTTTTCGTACCCAAGTAGCGATTGTAATGTTGCCAAACTTTGCTACCCTGGCTAGTGGAAAGTATTTATATAATTTATTTTGATGGAAAAGCGATGTAATCAAACAAAACTGAACCCAATGTATTTATATCGAGAGTGTGTATTGAACCTGAGCACGAAATTCGAACTTTTTAAGCAGACTCTTCACTCGATCATCAGAAGTAACTCTTTTTATATTCTATTTAAATAAAATTTAAACATTTTTTATCAGATAACCACTAGATTCTTGGATAATTGGGGAATATGGGTAAATAATTAAGGAATAACAATTACAAATTCTTCATGGGTCAAACTTTTATTTTCTATTTTAATACAATTTCAGCTTCTTTTATCAGATAAAAAAATGAGAACGACTTTAATGGCTACGTACATTTACAATTTCTTTAATAAAGCCAAGCTCAGAATGGATGAGAGGGGATCATAGATAGGAGGAATGGCTTCTGGCTAATACTCTATGCCTAGATCTTCTTGTACTCGATTCGCTCCACTTTGACCTCGTCGCCAATCAGTTGGTAAACGTATGTGACCACCGTGGTGCTTTGGATGTCCATGAGAACGAACGACGGCACCACATTCGTATCCAACGGGTTGAAGGCTCCCGTGGCAGAGCCCGGATTGATGTAGAACTTATTACCATGCTCGTACGCCTCGAACTTGTACGTGTGACCTGTGATTAGAATATCTACGTCCAGTTGCCGCTGGATAAGGGCCAGCGCTTCGGGGTCGCCACGGGGCACCACTTGGTGGCCGTGACACAGTCCGATCCGAAACTGGCCCACCGTCACCACCTTTTGCTCTGGGTAGCTCAGGTTCTCGTCAAAGTCGCCACGCACTATGTGCACGTCATTGGCCAGGGATTTCAGATAATCGTACGATTCCTTGGTGCATATATTGCCGGTGGCCAGGATGTGGTGGATGCGACCTGGAACCAAAAGCTTCTTGAACTTGGCCGGAAGGCTGCTGCAGCGGTGCGGAATGTGCAGGTCCCCGAGTACCAGTACTAGCATTGTGTCCTTTATTACGGTTTGTTTTGTTTTTATAAAATTCTATGAAACGCCCTGCAAATCCCAATGGCTAGTGGTGACATCAATGCAGCTGTTACAAATCGCTCTGGTATCGATATCTTTTAATATTTTTTATTATATTTTTGGGGTTTAATATATCTATTTCTTTTTAAAACACACGCAAAACGTTTTAAATTAAAAATAAAAGCTATAGCGTTACTTTTAGAGTTTTTAAGAGTTGAAATTATCGTGATTATCTAAATGCGTTTGTCAAAAATCTGCCATCACCGCCGATAACGATTAAATTGCCGGCGAATATGGAAGCAGACACAGGAAGCAAAGAAGGTATTAAGCTATTTAAAGTAAATAAAAACCAAAATAAACATTTTATACTTTAATTTATAGCCGAGTCAAGCATCGACTTGCTGGTCATCGTGCTGGATACCAACCCTTCGCAGCACATCGTGCGTCAGAACCCACAGAACCTCACTCAAATCCTGGAGGCGGTGATTGCCTTCGGGAATGCTCATCTCATGCAAAAGGCTCAAAATAAGCTGGCCGTGTTGTCCTGTTCCCACCATGCCACGTAAGGGTAGTCCGATTTTTAATTTCTTATGTATATTAAGGAATGTATTCCGCAGAAATTTTCTTTATCCTCTGCCGAGGCGTCAAGTAGAGCTACGTCAAGTGGATGGACAGTACGAAGCCTTCAGCCTGGTGGAGAAGACTGTGAAGCAACAGCTGGGCAGCATCCTAATGAACGCCCCACGTCTAAATGGTCCCTGCGAGAGTCTCCTGGCCGGCAGCATGTCCATGGCTCTTTGTTATATCTCCAGAGTAGGTTGATGCGGACAAAATCTGGGATAAAATTTAAAAACAATTACGGTTTTACAGCTCCAGCGCAATGTGACCTCTGGCGTAAAGATGCATTCCCGTATCCTGGTATTAACGGGCAGCAACGAGTGTGCCTCGCAATATATGACATTCATGAACGTCTTTTTTACCGCCCAAAAACTGGGCATTGTGATCGATACCTGCGCCTTAGATAAGACCCTAAGTTTACTCCAGCAGGGCTGTGATATTACCTCTGGCCAGTTCCTCAAAGTTACCCAACTGGACGGCTTGCTACAGTATCTACTCTGGGTATTTCTTCCCGCCCCCCAAATGCGTCATAAACTGGTGCTACCACCGCCTCCAAAGGTCGACTATCGAGCCTCCTGTTTCTGTCATCGTGAGCTGATCGACATTGGATATGTCTGCTCCGTTTGCCTATCCGTCTTCTGCAAATACAGTCCCATTTGCACCACTTGCCAGTAAGTATGGCATTATCTTTCCTAGGAAATTAATTAATAATTAAATTATAATTACAGCACAATATTCAAGACGCCGGGACCATTGCCTATAAAAGGAAAAAAGAAAAAGAAAACCGATAAGCAGTAGAGATAAATAAATCCTAACTTAACTTTTCATTTTTATTTAAACATCAAGTCAACATTTCAAGTATTCCTCGTTATTTTACTGAAATACATTGGCCCGAAATTGGCCGGGAGATAGGGGACCACCATCTGTCCGTATTTGAGCCCCTTAGGATGCTCGAACTTAAAGACATCGCTGAAGAGGGCCGTTTGCTGGCTCAGATCCTTGATGGTGGCCGTGATGTTGTGCTCCGAGAAAACCTTTTGTAAAGCCATGTGCACCACACCATCGTTCTGTATGGGCGATAATGAGCAGGTGGAGTAGACCAAGCTTCCACCAGGTCGGAGAAGGCGCAAGCAGTTGGCCAGAATGCTGGCTTGGAGTTCGGGAATACGAAGACGTTCCTTGATTCGCGTGGGTTTAAAAATGTTGTTGTCTTGCTCGTTGAGCACGTGGCGATCGGTGGTGCATGGCACATCCACCAAGATCTTGTCGAAGGACTCGTAATCGCCCAGGTTCCGAGCATCACTCTGGCTTAATATCAGGCGCTTGCCCGCCCAACGTTCCTTGAAGTCGAACAGGTACTCTTGCATCACCTTGCGCAGTTTGTTTAGTCTGGATTCTTGGATGTCGTTACAAACTAGCTGATCGACGTGTAAGGTCTGTAGCATGACTAGGGATTTCCCTCCAGGAGAAGCACAGGCGTCCAGCACTCGCTCGCCCGGTTTCACCTGTAGGAATAGTGGCGGCAATGTGGATGCCCCGTCCATCATGAAGTGCGAGAGCACGCCAGTGAGGCACTTTTTAGGCGCTTTGAAGTCAGAGCAATTGCCCATCTCATACGTATAAAGTGATAGGTGCTCGGGGAACTGGAACGAAGTCTCCGGCTCAATGTTTAAGGGAAAATCGGCACTGGTTTGATAATATTTATAGTGCTCCGACTCGGCCACCCAATCCTCCATTCCCTTAATGCTGTGAGCGGGCATATATTCATACAAGCCGCCAGTGCCGAACTGGGGATCAACCAAACGGTTTTCATCCAAGCGGACATCTTCCTCCAGAGCCTTGGTTAAGCTCTGTTCGAAAGGTAAGCCTTCCTGAAACTCATCCTTCTGATTTTCTTCTAAATTATTAAACTTAAGTTGCGGCGGCAACCTCCCAGAGGAACCATCTTCTCCTACAGTTGGGTAAATAGAGGCCACCTCCCGTTCCTGTTGTTTCCGCAGCAAGGCATTCAGTTTTCCTTCTATCTCATGACGAGATTTCCCCTGACCCGGCATGGGTTCGTTACTGTTCTCCTTCAGGCGTTCCTGGGCCAAATTGATCAGGGTCTTCATATTGATAGCCCCATCCATTTCCAGCATGCTGCAGGTCTGCTCTGTGTCTCCAAAGTTGTTGACCAGAGCGATGTACTTGTGCCGGGTAAGAAGGGCCGCCCGCATGTTTTTCCACCGGCTTCCGTAGACGGATCCGTAAAAGTCATCAAAGTTCTCCATGGCCCTGTCGCAGTTGTTTTTCTTGTTCTGCAGGACATTCCATCGCTTCTTGCCTCCGCTCTTCCATCTTCTCTGCAGCAGGAGAACGCTGCGGACTTTTAACATTTTAATTTTCTCAACTGTTTTGCAACCGACGTCCAACCGATTAAGGCTATATAAGAACCTATCGAGGCGGCAAAGTTATCGGAATTCAAAATGTGATAAGGGATTAAGGTTTGAGGTATTCATCAAAAGGGTACAAAAATGTGTGGTATCTTTCTAGAACAAATATGGTTGAATGTATAAGGAAGGAGATTCCTAAATCTTTTTTGTCATATTTTCTGGGGAGACCATCGAAATAATGAAAAAATCCCTGGGAAGGCCAATATGACCCAAAGCGAAAGCTATATCTTGGCCAATTCTCATGCGATTCTCAATGAGAATAGCTTAAACGATTTCTAAATCAATTCTCTATTAATCTGCATCAAAACCCGATCACCGAAAATTTATTAGATTTTTTGTCATATTTTTCTGGGGAGACTCCTAAGAAAAAGAGTTAAATCCCTGGGAAGGCCAATATGGCTCAAAGCGAAAGCAATATCTTGGCCAATTCTCATCCGATTCTCAAGCGGCATATCTTAAAAGATTGCTAGATCGATTCTCTATCAATCTGCATCAAAAACTGATCACAAAACACTTTGATCATTTTTTTGAATTATCTAGTGGGGATTCTTCTGCTCTAGGACATCAAATCCAAGAGGACATCCAAGTGCATTAATATTTTTGAATTATAAGCTCTTTCTTTTTCTTTCCCCATTACAATCTGTAATTGAATAGGTCACTTCCGCTTAAGGACATTATATTTAAACTACAGACAAACACAAACACGATTTATTGTGCAGAAAAACTCCACTACGTTTGTTTATTGGTAGACATCAATCAAGAGGTTTAAGTATATCAGGCGGGCTCCGAGGTAAAAATCAACAGTTTTAAGAATAATCTGCGATTACTTAGAGTTGTATCAAACTAAAAAATACAGTTCAGTGATGACCCTTCTATTAGATGCAAGCTGTATCCAAAGGGCTTCGAAGAAAGCGGCACTTCTTTAAAATAGACAAAGTAATCAACGACAGATTTTTCACTTTGTTATGTTCTTCAGGGGGGTCTTCTCATCCTTGCTTTCGACGTCGGCTGTCTTATTCCAGGACTGTTCCTGTCCGGAACCGAAAATAACAAAGACCAGGAATTCAATAATGAACAAAGCAATGGTAACACCGAAAATGATACGCCAAGCTCCAATATTTTGCTGGAAATAAAGAAAATTTTAATTAAGGATGTGCTAGAGTAGAAAGAAGTCTAACTTACATTTCCCTTGGTTACATATCCAACAAAGAGTGGCACGATAATGCCAGGGAGTGTAGCCGCAGTGTTGGTCAGAGCCACCAAAGTTCCGGCGAACTTGGGGGCAATATCGATGTGGTTGGAGAGGAAGCCGGAGAACATGGCACCCATGGCCACGATACCCACCGACATGATGCCCACAGCCGCGTAGTGGCGGCATCCAATGTAGCAAAGGATGATCAGGCAAGTTGCAGGAATTACTGTGCAAATAGTAGTGGCTGTCTTGCGGGCACAGGTGGTGCCGACCTTGCCCTTGGCTTGGAGGTGGTCCAGCAGTTTGCCGAGACAAATACTGAAGATAATCATGGGGAAATATGGCATAGAACTTAGGGTAGCATTGCTGGCTACATTAAATTTCAGGACCTGCTTCATGTAGAAGGGGATCTCGATGAGGAACATGTACCAACCAAAGTTGCTGCAAGTATGAGCAATCAGGATGGCCCAGAACGGAATTGACTTGAAGACCTTGCCCCATGGCACCGCCGGATGGTGTTCTTCCTTTACTTCGGTGCCCAGAGAGTTGTTGATCATTTGGCGCTCCTCGGGACTGATGAATCGCTGCTTGTTGGCATTATCCTGAACCAGAATAATCCAAAGGACCATCCAGATGCAGCTGAGACCACCCATTATATAGAAGACCGACTCCCAGTTCAACTTGTCGGAAATAACACCGGCCATCAGTATGGAGAGAGCAGTACCAGCGGAAGTGCCCACATAGATAATGGTGGACATGACCATTCGTTCGGTTGGTGGTGCCCAGGAGGCGATCATGACGTGCATAGCCGGGAAAGAGGCTCCTCCGCCGATTCCCTCCAAAACTCTCATTAAAATAAGTCCGCCGTAGTGGAGTTTAGTAAGAACAGGAGTCAGAAGGGTGCAGGCCACGTTGATTGCCACTGAGAATAACATCACCCACTTGGCCGAAAAGTTCTCGGCGACATGAGCCAGCGGAATCTGAGAGACGAGATATCCCCAGAAGTAGCAACTCAGCAGGATGCCCTGCAGGGGTTCACTCCAGATGAATGGCCCATCTTGCGAAACCGCAACTCCTGCAGTGGCGTCGGGCGAGGAGCACTCCTCACTACTAGCCTCAATCGAATGCGTTAAATTCGAAATTGTCGCATTAATGAAACCCGCTGGGCCGTGAGCTGGCGATGAGGCGGCGGCACTATGGACCGCAGTGTGATTTACCATAGCCACCATTGCCACGCTGAGGTTAACCTTTAGGCCATAGACGATGGCCATGCCAATGGATCCCAGGAGGGCCAATACGTAGCGGGCGGGCACAAATTCTGGAAGAGAGTATGGGCTGATTATTTTTTGATACAATAAAGATTTCGTTTATTCTTATGGCAGTTTATAGCTAAATTTTTCTCAATCAAAAACAAATTCCATTTTCAAACCTTAGCAAATCGAAGATCGTTTTGTAAAAATGTGAAAAAAATTCAATTTGATTAAAACCGCGATATTGATTGGCCATTTCAAGTGTTGCTCGACGAGTTTCGTTGAGGATTGATATGGAATGCTAATGAATTTCATTTAAGCAAATTAAGGAATTAGGTTCCTGGTCGCTTCTACCTTCCGCAACTTTCCAACTATGACCAATAAGCAATTACCATAAAAGTAATACGGGAGCTGCTATAGACATGACACATTTCGGGACCCCCAATCACCAGGCCATGCCACGAGTTCCACCCAAAGCTTGGCCACTGATTAGTGGCGGTTGGGTAGGGTCAGTATATCAGCCCACCGCACGCGCATCGATACCGATTTCAATCCATCCTCTGTTTTGAAGAGTGGAATCGCGCGGGGCATCATGTCTGGCAATTATATGGTGCGATAACGAGTCGCATAAATTTGTGGTCTTAATTTTCAATTTTACTTTCACGGCTGTCAAGTTGGGGCCTTCGGACTTGGAAAAACAATTATTTATGTTCGCTAATTGCTCCGTCGAAAGTGTTTGTCTTAAGGATATCCGAGTAGTGTAAACAAGTCCTTTCTCATTCAATCGAAGGCCTTATTCTCTTCAGTATCATTGAGTTAAGGGTATCCCAACTTCGTTGATTAATTCATTTTTTAAGCTTAATCTTTAAACGATGGAAATTATCAATAGCTAAGGCATAAACTTTTTGCGCCTCCAGACTTATTTACTTGTTCGATTAGGTGGGTTTCGATGGCAAAGATCAAGTGTTTGAGTTAATCTCACAAATGTTTGTTTAAGAACCACTGAACCTCGATAATTTCTGCTTATATATTCTATATTTAATGAACAAAATCATCTGTTAAAAGTGTCCTATGTGTGTAAAATGTCTCACAAACGTTTGTAAATTAAAAAGTTCTTGGTATTTACTTTGACTAATTTGATAAGAAAGCTAAGAAACCATAAATTTTTAATTGCCTTCGAACGATTAGATATTTTCTAAGCAAACCAATGTGTTTATCATAAAACTTACATTCCACATGGATATTTATAATATGTATTATTTCTTACATTATTATATACAAAACGCTTGGTAATCAGTTTCTATTTTTGTTAGGATAGGCCACACGAGAGTCGTGACGTTTAGAATCTATGGAACGACGCACCGGTTAGCATTTTATCTTGGCATTTGTTTCAGAATAAATATTGTACATAACATATATGCTAATATTGTTTATATATATTTGACCTTGTCCGGACTCCGGAGTGTAGGGCCTGGACACAAATGCCAAAAACGAATAAAATATGTTGCGTGGTGTGGGCGAGAGTCTAAAAAAAGCCACAGCAACCGAAAAACATAAAGGATATGCCACAAACACAAACACAACAGCACAACACACACTTTTATTCCGCCCAAGGAAGATTTCTGGGACTCACGCATACGAACGACCTTTAGGCCGGCTTTGAGGTCAAAGTTTTATTCTGGCCTTGCATTTTCGAAATTTCGAACAGCTGCCAAAAATTTTCATCACTCGCCCATCCACACCCACTTGTTGCACGTATGCACTGGCGGATGATGCATCTATCGGATGCAGTCTCGAAATAGTACCAGATGGAAGCAGATGGAATACTCACTGCCCAAAATGCTGCCTCTGGCGGCAACTTCTTCCGGCATCTTGTATTCGGTTTTTGACAATTTTTTTCTGGGATTACGCAAATGTTTATTTAAGAATATTTAAATAACGCGTGTGAAGTTTGAGACTGCGAAGCCCAAACACCGAGCTGAAAAACCGTTCCCGACACGTGCGTTCCCACAGAAGGTTGTTCGCCAACTGAAGCGGTTTGCTGGAACCCTCTTAGCTTTTTGTGCGTCGTCCCCAAAACAAAAAATTTAATTTGAGTTCGTTTGGAGAACAGGCAGGCCGCCCCGTCGTATCTGTATCTATGAGTTTCGGGTCGTTGGATTTGTCTGTGTTTGTGGCGTTCTTGGTTTTGGTGGTGGGTCTCGATTTTTGGGATCTTGTTCTCTGGCTTTCCTGCCATCCGGCGCGTTGTTAGATTCCATGACTTCGTTTCTGGGGGGACTCGAAACTCGTTCGTGTCGCATTCCCGATATCTAACAAATATGCTTTCCATACCGGTAGTACATTTCATTTAGCTTTCCCTCGATTACGTTGACTTGACCTGCGTGTGGTTTGATTCTTGGTTAACATGGTAAGAGTCCCAGCTGGAGCAACTTTTTACACATTTAGTAAGAGCCACTACTTTCGACCTGGCTGATATTTTGACACACTGCCCACGCACTCGTCTAGCATATAAATAGGCCTCGTGTTTGCGCCAATTTCAAAACGATTCATGAATGGAGAAGTCAACGATTTGAGCTCTTAATTTACGACTTTTTTAAGCAGAATTTTAATTTGGATCACACCCTTTCCTAATATTAGTCTTTGTTTTGCATTTTTATTTAAATATTTTGTAGCTTATCAAAGGTATATAATACAAAAAAACAAACAAAACAAAAACGAAACGATGCCTAAACACATATATATCCGTTCCTCGAAAGATTACAAATGAGAGCAAGAAATTCCACCATTTTTGGCACTCCAAATTATATAATTGTGGTGAATCGTTAATCGTCCAAAAATTCCATATCGCCTATATGAGGTAGAAATAATAACAGTCTGAATATCTGAGAACTTATTAAACATTCAAAACGCGTGCATAAAATTAGTATAAACTTGACAAACATATCCAGATCCAATCAAATATAACTTTTTTGATGCCGTTTTTGATTTATTATTTAAGGCATCTGCTTTTGAGCTTTTATTAATACAAATTAATTTCTTATTTGGGATGTTAATTAACGTTCAAGTTACAAGTTATTCCCTGACTCTGATCCCATGATAAGAGGTGCGAAGTCGTGCTGCCCGTGGGGGGATTTCTAAAACAAATTCTTCCCATTGAAGATTGCCCACGAGACTTTAAGCTGAGAGCTTAAGATTAGGAGGGAAACTTTCAAGGAATTTATTCTCAATTATTACCAAAGCGAAGACTTGCTTTCCTGTTGCCCTCCCTGCTGGTCATTGCTTGTTTGCTGATGAAATATGCAAATGCCATATCCCTCACCACTTTTCAGCTTCAGGCTCCAGTGCTCTGCACTCTTTATCCATCCATACATATTAATGGCAGCTTTTTTTGCCACTTCCTTTGTTATTCTGTATTTACTTAGTCTTAGTTTTCCTTGGCCATATGGCAAATTGGGGTTAGAAAGGACCAAATCTACAACAGAGCTCTACAGAATCTGATAAGATATGTTATGATATGTAGATTGCATTTGATTCGATGATGAAATTCAAAGCAATAAAGGAAAAGACAATTAAAGGGCACCTTATAGTCAGTAAAATCAGCTTGTATAAATGCTTTAAAGCAATCTGGACCTCAGATCTACGTTATTCAATGTGTTTTGTTTATTTGCCTTACAGTTTGTGGTATTGTTTATGGCTGGCAAGGGTATGGGGCTTTGTTTTTATTAAGTTGTACCCCAGATAGCGTCCGGGACAGAAGTTTTTGTTTTCAATTTTCCTGGCCACAATGGGGTACTTCATGGATGCATGGACAGAGGTTTGGCCATGCAACATTAAAGAAGTACTATGAAATCCAAATGTTTTCCAGTCCAGAACCTACATAGGTACTGATGATGACGAAACCCTATTGATGGTCAACGCGTGTGGGGAGGCCAATTGGTTTTTATTAAATTTTTGGCACACACTTCGATGGGTGCTGTTGGTCTCTTGATTCTTTCACTTGGTGTGTTTTCAGTTGTTAATTGGCTTTCATTGAATTGTCTCCCAATTTTCAATTATTCAACATTTTCCGGATTCGCTTGACAACCGACAATGGAGAAGAAATGATATATTTTATGACTTTTTCATTGAGGGGCTATTACTGCGCCATTTCTAGCGGTTCCCCAAAACTTAGAGCCTCTTATTGCTACTCACGCTTTCTGTAAATATTAAATTGATACATTTCATTGAAATGAAACCTAATTGCCCAGATTCCATATCCCCATTCAAATGGCATTCCAGGTCAACGTCCTCCCTCCCATTCAATAGATACTTTATTGGTTTCCAAACCAAAAACATTTATTTAATGGTAAATCAGTTGTTGGTAAATAAATATATATTATATTGTATTTCAAGTTTCAAATTAAGCTCGCAAAGAACTTAAGGCATAAACTTAAAGGCCGAAAAGTTGAAGTTGAAAATATTCTTGTAAAATTACTTGAGTTTTGAAATATATTTTATATTGTATTGTATACACACACACATAATAATGCATTTTAAATACTCTTCAATTAGGTTTATGTCCGTATAAGTAATATAATTTATGTTATCCATATTTTATCCATAGTATCCATATGTATGTATATTTGATTATTACCAAAAACAGTCAGACAATGTCATTCAAATGAAATGAAACATTCGCCTCTCTCTGCATCAAATATTTAAAATATTTACGCTGTGTACCACTTGTTAAATTTTTATAGACCAATACTCTGCATATTGTATACATAAAGTTATATATATTGTATTATTACCATAATTTAGTAGCTGCGGATATTCAGTATTCAGTATTTCTGTTAGTTCAATATATACGATTAAAATCTTCATCAAATGTCCATTTGATCGTCTTGTCCCCAAGTCGGCGTGTTGTCCTTATAAAAGTGGTTTCCATATGAAGCACAGAATAGACGTGTGTTTAAAAAAAAAGCTGGTTAAATTAAAGCAGATAAAGCTGACAATTGTCGCCTCTGAGCTCGATTAAAGTTGACCAATTCCGGCCATATACATATATACATACAATATATATTCCATATCCTTTTTTTGTACTAGTCGGGAAGCCTCTAGTTCGATTAGTTCGATTAGTAGTATTACACAAGTACATACTGATAGTTTCGGTTTCGTTTGGGGTTTCGTAATTGTACATTTAGTTGCCATAGATAAGTTAGCTTAGGTTTCGTGGGACAAAATTGTTGCCTAAAAACATTGATTTGATTATGTTCGCGACGTACAATATGATTATTACAATAATTAAATTCTCGTAGCGGTTTAAAATTTGATTTCTACGCAAAAATTGCACACGAGTTGACATTGACTCTATCGCATCACTATAATTGAAATGGAAATTTCGGGTCTTTCGGTTTCCCTATTTAATTCATACTATTTAATTGGATTATGTTCAGTGATTAAAGAAAACATTAATTCATCTTCGGGGGCTTCTGGATGCAGTTGGAGATCTAGTAGTACTTCTCGCCATTATAGCTGGATCCGCGATCGCCCACTGGCTCGTTCACGAATTTGCTCTGACTGATCGAACGCTTCTTTTTGGCCACCATATACCTCTGTTTTGAGGACCCAAATCCTGGGGAATTCAAAGAGACAAGTTTCTCGTATATATTCTTTATTGAAGGCTATGATTCAACTTACGGCTATTGACTCCGCTGTACTGATGCTGTCGTGGCACGTATTCGTATTTTGGAATCACTTGGCTCGGGGCCTCCAGGGGCATTCCGTAGTAGTCCACCATCGAGGGCTGGGCCTGAACGGGTGCATCCAGCCAGGTGCCCGGCGGCATATACTCCAAGTCATCGGAGGCAATCATGGGCACTGGTCCGGAGCTCTCCACGTCGCTTTCCTTGCGCGCTCGTTCTCCAGCTTCTACTAGAGCAACTAGGGCCAGCATATCGGCGGGATTTAGTTTGGTGGTGTCGCGTTTCAGGCTAAAATAAAGAAAAAAATAAAATTAAAAATTAAAAAATCATTCACACGCAACGTTGCCAATGCCACCCTTTAAATATTTATAACTCATACGCAGTGTGGGCCCTTCTTTGCAAACTTTGAAAGGTCTCTAAGAAGTGGTTACTTTTCCCTGAAATATAGAACCCATTAATCGAAAACACTTACCGCATATCGTTAAAGCGACGGTATTTGTTCAGATTGATATTTTCGCTATTATAGCCACTGCCAGTGGTGGCACCATTTCCGGCAGAGTTTCCTAGGTTGTAGTAGATTCCTCGCTTGTTCCTGTCATCCAAGTTATAGTTCCGGTTGGCATAGGTGAGCGGCACTGAAAGGGGAATGCTCTCGAGATAGGCTTCGGCGTTCAGAAGGTTTTGAAGATTATCGTAGGCCTTGTTTCGAGCGGCAGAGCCACTTACTGAAATTATAAAATATACCATAATCTTAAATCATATTATAAGTTAAAGATGCAAAATAGTACTAACCTCGTCGCTCTGGCACATAGTCATCGATCTCCTGGAGGTCCCGCTCCCCGTAGTTGACGGGAACAGCCGCCTCGTAGTCATCAGACCAAACGCCGCTGGGCACATCGCTGCCGTAATCTGAGACACTGCTGGTGGGGAGGTACGGGTTGTACTCATAGTTAATGCCCCGTTTGCGCATCGTGGAGCTGGCCACCGCCTCTTCCAGGGCAGTGGGCTCCTCCTGGAGCTGCTGCTGGCTGTTCTGGGCGGCGGCAGCCACCGCGGCCAGAATCTCCTCGTTGCTGGGCAACGCATAGACTCCGGCGGACACCTGTTGCGACGGGCTGGCATTGTTGCTGCTGCTCTTGGCTGCGGGGGCGTTGCTAAAGGATGCTGGAACAATTTCCGGACTTGACTTCTTGTTCGCCAACGGCACGGAGGTCGTCTCCTCGGCAGACCGTTTCACTAGAAGGACACAAATTGAAATTGAAAATTTCCATTGCCTACTTTCAGGCACTCTAATTTTCCATTTCCCATTTCCCCGGGCTGATTCAATAAATTTGCAAAGCCCCAAGTACCCAGTGACCGCAAAACCAATTAGCCGCCGTCCACCAAACGAGTTCCATAATTGTTTTATACACTCGAACATATTTCTCGGTGGGCGCTAATTGCTTTTAGCGTTCTGACAGCCGGCTTTATGTTTATGTAATCCCCATCGGAGCGGCCACCCACCGGCATGCGGCGGCAGCTGTGTCCTTATCCTTATCCCTTATCCCAGTCCTGTCGTGTCGTGGCCTGCTTTGCCTTTGCCCTGTCGGTCCCCACTGACTTGACCTTATTAATTCTAATCATATTTGCCGCAGAAGCCAATCGAAAGGGGTTTTCTTTACGCAACAGCTGGCCTGCTAATTGGTTCGAGCTTAATGCCTCGGATTAGTCTTATGAAGTTCCAGTTTGGACCGGTATTCGATTGAATTCCAGCTCTGCCAGCTGCCGACAATTAAGTCGTGGTTAACACTTGACATGAATCTTCCACATGACGGTCCATCCAAATCCATGCCAGAGTGCAACTGGAGCAGGCATCTTCGGCGTGACAGAAACTGGGGAGGCCCCAGAAAGTGGATTTCGATCTATGATACTTGCTTTATATTTCTATTCATATTGTATCTGTTTTGAGGCTCAGACCCTTTAGATAACCATTTATTGGGAAGATAGATATCAGACTGATAACCAAATGGTTATGATTTATACAATCCCAATGATTAATGTGTTATTAACTTGCCCCATCAGGTGGTAATAGAAATGGGCACAGGTGAGCCATCAGGAACTGATGACTAATGGAAAACTCGTTATTGTGTACGATTGGATGTAACCATTACAATATAATTCCCATGAAAAAAGCAATATGGCATTGAAAACAAAGTATATCCTAAAACGCCAGTTTTCAGAAAAAACAGACGCATAACACATAAAAAGTTAAATCTTATCAATGGAAAAGCTCCAAGAGATAACTAATTTTAGCCACATTATCTGATAGTCAAACAATCTATGAAATAATGTGCCCCGTTCCTGACCATTATCAATTTTAGAAGCCATCAGAAATAATTATTCCCCAGCAATTTACGGAATTTAGTCTCAAAATGCTAAGTGCTGACTCATTATTGCACACATCTGGGACATATTTGTCTTGTGACTGAAGTTACTTCCAAGAATCGAGCTGCTCTTTATGTCTCTATGAAATTGTAGCTGTGTTTGAAAATGTGTTGCTTTAATGTGACACCATTTGTGGATTACCCGTAACCCAGTCTGCAATGCCCCAGAGTCCTTGGGCCAACTAGCAGGTCCTGAAGCTTTCCGGCTAAATGATTCCAAGAACCCGCAGTTATTTTATAGCGACCAAGCCAAGTTTCTGCTAAATGTGTTTATATGTAGCAAAAGTCCTGCTCTCTGATGTCCATCAAAATGTCAGGGAGTGTGGCTGCTAAGGGGGTGCTGCCATAAATAAATACAAAAAAAAAAACAGTCAAGAAAATTCCATGCTCTGACGTCGGCCTTGTCGTTATTGTTTTTTTTTTTATTTGAGGTATAAATTTTCTTCCGAGCCGACATGAGAGTGTTCACTGAACTGTAAAAGTATCAACAAGTTGTTTGCTCTCCACTCCCCCCTACACCCACACACATGCGCAGAGATTAAGCCTTAGGCTGGGAGGAAGTGGGTTGTGTGTTGGCCGGGTCGGCTGTGTGTCCTTTGAGCCAGCAGCTGTTCAAAAAGCCGATTCGAGACAACGCGGCATGAACATGAACACAATTAACGCCATGGCCAAGTGAATTGTTCCCTGGCAACCTTGGGCTTCTTGTTCCCTGCTCCTGGCTGCTCCTTCCTTTCTTTCACAAAATAACTTAATAACAACGGCATATGGAAAAATTGTTGGTTTTTTGGCTTGGGCGAGATTAATGGCCAAAGCCTGCGGTTGTGGTCCAGGGCCTTGAATTGGATAGAGAATAGGGAGCCAGGATTGCATTCCTGGAACTGCTAGAGATATGGCCAAGGGATCGGCAGTTTTTTCTGAATATTTTATAGCCTGTCGATGAGTGACAGGACGGGGCCAGCGCCAACGCCAGCGCCAGTACAAGCGCCATTGCTTTTATAAATATTTAATGTGCACACTTGACTGCCGCCGCTGCTGGTGCGTAAATGAATGCCTCCGGGTGGACCCTGTTCCCGCTCGGGTTCTCCCTTCTAAAGAGTGTCAAGAGTCTCTCAGATGGGATGAGCCTGTTTGCCTTAGTCCTTAAGCCTCCATATGTAACTCAATCAACACCCACAGGACGGCAAAGGCATTTAATTCACCGTCTTGATAAATCTATTTATGGGTAGCTGTAGGAAATCTTTTAGCAGCTACCGATTCCCGCATTCCCCAGAGATTTGCAAATTAGAGCTAAATGTGTATCCTTAATAGGGCTTGGTGAACTTAAGGAACTTCAGGCTTTCATAGTTTTCTCCTTATAATATTTCATAAAAAGCCTTTTTAGGCTTTAAATCAGTTTTGTATAAAACTGAATTACAAATTTTCAATAATTGCATTTGCTTCAAAGCAAAATTACAAAAAAAAGGACGAATTTTAAAAGCAGGTTTAGCCTCCATATGTTTTTTCCATTCACAAATTAATTGGATTAGGCAGGCGATGCCTGCAGACAAATTGTCCACCCTAAACTCAATTTATTAATTTTTTCCGAAGGTCCTGCATTTGACATTTTGATGTGGCCGCCGCCATTGGCTTTGGGCGATTGACATTTGAGCCAAGAGCCTGTTTGGTTTTTGGCCTTTTGTTTCTGTGGTTTGTGGTTGCAAACGAACGTGTTACTCTCCCATTTTAACCAAATCCAGAAAAAGGAAAGCCAACGAAAAATTGGTAATGGCGTGGCTTAATAGATTCAGCCAGCTTTCAACTCAAAGGCACCAAAATCCTGCGGTATTGTACATTTTTGGCTTGGTTTTGAATCAAGGCCCGGCTGGCGGTTGGCTGGATGGGTGATGGGGTGATGGGGTGCTGGAGTGCTGGGGTAGTGGGGTGGCTTAACTTGGCCTAAGATGTGGTGAAAGGCGATGGATGCTAGGAGAGCAGAAAAGGGGAGCTGAAAACTTTTGCTTAACTCGCTGTCTAAAAATAGAAATGAAATCGCGCGCACGTACGCACACTTTGCCAACAAGGAGGGCCCACGTACACGTACGCCCTGATGGCACCAGTGTGTGTGTGTGTGCACAAAGGAGGCTGGCCGCCATTTTGTGAGGCGAACGCCTACGCGATGTTTAACTGCGATATCCTCCCACGTATGTGTGTGTGTGTGTGTCTGTGTGTTTGGTGCGTTTTTAGCTACACATGTATGTGTATAATTTTATGCACAGGAAGAATCAATAAATATTTTAAGCTGAAGGAACCAATATTCTATTTATTCTACTTATTTCGTATTTATTTAAATGTAAATAAACATATTTCTGCTCTCTTCAAAGTTATATTATTATTATAATTTATTATTATAACCAATTTTAAATTGCAATGCTCCTGCGAACAGTAATTTTTCCAGTGTTTAGATAGTAATGATTCACTAAGCCAGTGGAAAAACAACAACCACAGGATGAAAATTTGTGAAAACATGCAGAAAAGGGACTAGGGAACGGAGAGGCAGGGAGTAAGCGAGAAAAGACAGCGACAGCTGTCGTCCTGGCACAAAACACCTACGCAATTTCCTGCCAAACGGCGAAGGACGAGCGCTGAAAGGAGCGACGGGAAATGGGAAATGGAAAATGCTAAATGAGATGAGCCCCAAGATGGAGCCACTCAAGCGGATGGACCCGAAATTGAGGCAAAAGGGCTCAAGCAAAAAAAAATATAAGTATGATAATACTTGAATTAACAATAAAGGATAAATATTTGGAAATTATTGCAAAATTACATCACTTTATAATGTTTTCATATCAGAAACACGGTTTTACCTTACATAACTACTTGTATTTCTTCGAATTTTATTATTCGGCTAAGACATATTTTAGATGTAACACTATTTTTTGTAGTGCAGCAAAAGCACCCACGCATCCTCATCCGCAGAACAAGAGGTAACAAAACATAACATAAGCACATTTTTGCCTCGGGCTGACTGGGGGTATTTTTTCAAAACTTGAAATTTCTCAATGACCTTTAACATTAACTGCGTCGAGTGTGGGCGGAGCTCGCACACCCACGCGACACGTCCTGAACTTCGCCTTTGCCACCTTGACTGAAACTCACCTGCTGCCGGCTGTTGCTGTTGCTGTTGCTCCTGTAATTTCTCTAGTTGGTGCTGCTGCTGGAGCTTGTTGTTGGCGCTGGTGGACAGCTCCGTGTTCTGGGCCAGCACGGAAGCGGGCACAGCCCGGATCTCGATCACAAACAGCTGGCTGAGGCACATGATCAGTGCCAGCTGTAAACCAGGATTGCTGTTCTGTCGCATATTGCTTGTAACTGGTTAGGCGACTGTGTCCCAAATAGGATTCCTGACTGGGAGGTCAACTCCTGGCGGCTCCTTGCGGTTTCTTCTCAGAGGTTCGCGCCCTTCGACTGTTCTGAATGAACTGACGTCCTAGTGCCGCAGTGCAACAGTTTTTAACGTTCTGTCCTCGATATTCCGTGCTGTGCTTTGCCGTGTTTGCAGACCCAATCCCGGTGGCCAGCCCCTCCTCCGATACCGCAGTCCCCTACCCCAGATGTCTGCACACAATCTACGTCACTGTCATTGATAAGAATTGCTGCCCTCAACAGAGCCTGCTTACGTATTTCCATCGCTCGGTCCACCAATGAGCTTCTCTAGTGGGCATGCGCCGGGTCTGCACGGAGCTCGACAGCGCCACTGCTCGTCCATGTCTCGGTGTCTTTGGATTATGCCGGTGTGACACCAGAGCTCTAAATACTACGCAAAAAACATTATTCCATTTACAATAAAATCCATTTATTTCTTGCCCATATTTTTCATATATCCATAATATTGTTCTTTTTATATTTGAGTTTATTAACTCATTAACTTGATTGATTTCTAATCGGTTTATATGTATGTGCATACATATTTTTCTAAATGTATTAATTCGATTATCATATTTCTTGACAAAACAAAAGAAAAAAAAATCAAAAACATATTTTCAATATAAAGCTAGCTCAGCAAAAAGGGATTACCAGCTATATGCTGTCACAACGGAAAGTAGGTAATTTTTTAACTTATTACCAAAGCCTGCATTCAGTTAAACAGTGGACTTTAAATCAATCGGTTATAAACTTAAAAATGCCATCCAACAAATGGAGTTATTTTTTCATGGCTCTGTTAATCAAATTATCCCATCAACAACTTATTAATAATGAAAAGGACGAAAAGCCAATGAATTTTAGAGGATTCAACAACAACCTTGGAGCCTTAGTGGAATATGAAGGAAGCGCAGTTTTGGCCATGGATGACTGGACTATCATTGCTGCCTTTGATTTAAATATACTTCATGACGCAATAAAATTATTCGGAAAATGCGACCAAATTCTTTGTCTATCTGCCGATGAAGTTATTCCAAATTTGGATACATTCGAAGAGGCTACTCTTCGAAATGGTGTCATAAAAAAAATGGATGTTTTGGACTTTCCCCTATCGCCTTCAGCAGAGGAAAAGGCTAATTTATATAGGAATCATACTTCGGTAATCGATAGCACAGAAAATATACTAGAGGTTTCTAGATCGTCCTTGCGATTGCGAATAGATCAGCTGGAAATGGACATTGACAAGGTGAGAGATGAACAACCAATTTTGGTGCCTGAATATTTTGGTCCTATTGCGGAGCAGATACGGCGTTCAGAGGCTGCAATACGGGAAGCATTGACCTCCGCTTATGAAGGGAAACTAAGTCCAAGGATCCTAACCGTAAAGCAATTGGAAACGGAGATCCAAAGAATCCAGGCCCATCTTCCAATTCGCCGTAGACTTTACTTTGAACACTTTAAGGTATCCGATATTTACGGAAATTTGAAAGTTTCCACCGAACAAATAGAAAACCACTTAGTGTTTAAAGTGTCTGTGCCTCTAGTGGAAGTGGAGCTATTTAATCTCTACCGCCTAACACCCATTCCTCGAGTCCTTAAAAACGAAAAGATCGAAGTAATACACATGGAAGTACCCTATTTAGGAATCAACGATCACCTGGACAGGTATTTCCCTCTTCATGACTTGAGTGACTGCACAGAAATTATACCGGAAAGATTTATCTGTTTTCGAATTCAAATTACCTATGGTAAGGATGAAGCCAGAATTCCTTGTTCGCTGGCTGCCATACGAAATGAAACCATCACCGACTGCAAGACAAGGCAGATGGATTGGAACTCCCGTTGGACACCGCTTCTTGCCGCCAACTCGTGGATGGTGGCCCACTCCCAGGAGCTGACGCTAATTGGTGTCTGCTCCGACGATCGACAGGAGCTCAAAATAAATGGAAGTGGAATCCTGCAAATACGCAATGACTGCATCGCAAAGAGCCAAGATATCACTCTTCAAGGGAGTTCGCTTCAAAGAAATCCCTCACAGACAAGTTATGCATATTTATATTTGCAAAACAATTATAGTGAAATAACTGATACACATGATGATTACTATAAACTTCGAGTGTTGTTCAGAGATTTAAAAATTCAACAGGACAAACTAAACGCCATCGAAGGAGTTAAACTAGCTATATTAGCAGTGTGTCCTTTGGTTTTACTTATTTTGCTTGTAATTTCCTTGGTATGGTTCTATCGCTCTTACCGCAAGAAACTAAACCTTCAGAACGCAAATCAAATGGAAGACCCACATCAAGGTATTAAAGCGAATATGAAAGCCACCAACCTTCCGCTTTTGGAGAAAGAATCTGATCAATGAGATCGGATGTTTTTTGGCCATGATATAGCACTATGGCATAAAAAACAACTTTTTGATTATAATACAGGTTTATTAATTTGGTTTTAATTGCAATAAATATTAGTTACTCTCTTCATTTACACGTTGTAAGTCTCGAGGCTTCAGTTAAGGTTTCGTTTTCTTTGAACTTTGAATTTTAGAAAATCGGGGCCAAGGGCAGGACATGCTAGCAGTTTATTTTGGGACATTTACATTCTTCCCTTCGATTTCGGACTTTGCACTGAGTGCTCTATTTTACAATTGCATTGTGGCTTTTGTTTACAATAAGAACTATAATTTGTCATCTACTACAAGGAAAACATTGCCAATTAAAAACTAGTTACAGCGCTCTCAGCCGCGCATTGCACTTTTTTTTGTAAGTTTGTTTTTTCGTATTTGTGTATGAAATAAAGCTTTATGCAGGGGCGGAAAACAATAAAAGCATATCAGAAATGTGCAGAACATTCTACTTCGCTTTTTCCAGGACTTTCAATATGTGATCCGATACCATCTTCGTTGCGTCGGCAGCGTTTGGGATGAGAAAGCGGTCCATATCGGTAATAAGCAGACCGTCGCCGTCGGGGAAGCCATACTTAAAAGTGATCAGGTCGCGGTGTCGCTTCTTTGCCGTGATTTTAACAATGCTGGCCAATGGGCGACGCACCATAATCTGCGCCTGGCCGCGACCCAGTTCCCGAAGCACCACCAGCTGGCCAGGAGTGATGATGAGATGACTGTCATACATATAGCCGCTCATGTGCACCTCCTGACACTTAAACGCATTAATTATGTCCGCCGTTTTAAAATAGTGGTTAAGATTAACGATCTCCTTGCCGTCTCCAGCCAGCTGAGGGGCATCCCGTTCCGCTGGTCCATCGAAGGCGTCCTCGTTCTCGTCATCGATGCTAAAAACGGGGGCTACATTGCGGTATCGTTTTCCGTTTCTTTCTTTGGCACTGACATGACGTTCTTGCGACAGCGTCGCTTGTGCTCCGTTGCTATTCGCATTGGAGCCGCTGGATGCTGCACCGCCGTTTGCACTGGGATTAACAATAATGTCCAGTAGTTTTCCCTTCATCTCCGCAGATTTTGTTTTCATGGCGGCGGAGAACTTGCTGAACAGGTCTGAGGATGATGCCCCGGTTGAGACTTTTAACGGAGCGGATTTTGTCTAAAAAAAAAAAGTTTTTAGAGTGAATCTGGATTCTAAGTGAATTCACTTACCTGCTGCACATTGTGCTGCTGACAGACGAGGCACTTTCGCAAATTGTGATCCTCGAGGCAGTCGGCCATATGGTCGCCGAAATAATCGTGGATGGATGCGTAACCGCCGGTCAACAGCGAGACGTAGTGTGTGTTCTTCTGCAGGAACGAAGCCACCACCATGTGCGTGTATTGATCCTCCTCGACGCGGCCACTGCCCATGAAACAGAGGTGCTCCCCTCCAGCGTTTGAATTGGCCTCGATGGCCTGCCGCTGGGCAGTAAGCAGACCCTGGACGGCTGTAGCGAAGGCGACTGGCTCCTGGAGCATTAAGTTGCAGTCCAGGTGGAATGCCGTCGATAGGTGACCTGCGTTATACTGTTCGGCAGGCCGGCAGTCGACGAGGAAAAAGCGTACTGCATCCGGCACTGGGAATTCGGTGGCCGAGTTTTCTACCAACTCGTAAACGGAAACGGGCAGACATAGGGCCTGGGAAACCTTGCTAGCCTCCTCTTGACTTCGCGGTGAATCATTCTGTTTTCCGTAGAGCGCCTTAAGATAATCTGTTTTAAAAGAAGTAGGCGTCTTGAGGGCATAGTACTGAGCCAGGGAGCAAAAGTCCGGAACATCATCTACCTCCAAAGCAACAGGCATATTGCTTAGGAACTTGACAATCTCATCTTTCGTCGAACTTCGCATCTGCAGGATCTGCTCCCTCCCGTTGATAAGAATGATCAGAGCAAGGAAGAAGACCATAAAGGGATCGGCGTTCTGAAAGTACAAGTCCCACATGGCAATGATCACCGAGAGACTGCTACAGGAGGCGAAAAGGGATTGGAACCATGTCAGCGAGTACATATCGGGAGTGATTTTCTTAGTATCCAAAAGGGTACATAGCTCGGGATCGTGATATAACAAGAGCAGCCGGAATACATGGAAGACGTTGCCTTTGGGTCGACAACCCTTGGGTATATAAGTATCGCGTATCGCTTCAAAGAGGTTAAAGGTATCGGATCTGTTTAGTTTCAAGGCGAAAAGCGGGAGAAGTAGTTCGATCCATCCATTCTCCGCTTCATACTGCAGATTCCGATTTTTGCAATAGAACGTAATGATGGACTCCAAGTCGGATACGACCGACACCTTGTCCTCTTCGTCGTTTCCCATGCGGTCGACATGCCGCTGGCAATCCTCACGTAGCTGGCTTTGAAAGGGCAGGTCATAGATTTCGTTAAAGAGCGACATCTGATCGGATTTGTGACGCACGTCCAGGCACACCTGCCACACATCCGGGCGCAGTGCCTCCGGCAGTGCTTTGCCCTGACAAATGCCATAGATGTCGTTTACGTTGCAGTCATCAAGCAGCGCCGACTCCAGCTCAATGATCCTGGCCAGGTAAAGAATACGAATTCATTATTATCAAAGTTTTGACTAGAGAATGGGCCGTGTCAACGTGTCTGGTTAACAAGCAGCTGTTTGTCAACTTCGTTGATAACAAGAGCTCCCACCTTGCTAGCTCCACCCCGCTGAGGCCCACGAATGAAGCTGCTGACTCAATCAGTGACACAAATGCAGGGCACTCTCTGGAAAACTATGAATCTTTCTCAGATCTGGCACAATCCCCATCTGACTGTTCAGTGGTTAACCTTAATTGTTGACGTAGCCCCCCAAACCCTCACAATGTTTATTATTTACCACATATTCTCTTCCATTTTGCTGGGGATTGTCGCTTCGCTGGCACTTGGCTAAGCTTTTCCGTTTTCAAATGCTGCCCTTAATGCACTCTTTCTAGCTGTAGTTGGCCAGGCAGATGCATTTTCTATATATATTTCAGCGAGGCGAAGAAATTTTTATTATATTCCAAAATTATTTTGATCGAATTTTTGTATGTTTAACACTGCGAATGTGTGCAACCAGGGATGGTGTGTGCTAGGTGTGGGATTCGCGCGTGATTAAATAATTTCCCCGAATGTGTCAACTACTTTTAAAGTTTGAATGGCGAATATAAAGTTCTCCTGCTGCCCAATAAGCTATAATTCATATCGAAATCTAAATAGTTTGAGCAGTATTTTATTAGAAAAAAATTAAATACGACTTCTGTAAATTAACAGAGTATGTTACTTAACAGGGAGTTATCGTTGTTGTCGTTAGAGATGCATATTTTAAATAAAAAATTGTAATAAAGATAAACTAGGGCTTTTCTTCATAATTTCATATTTTAAGCTTACAAATATGGAAAGAAAAATATTCAAATTAAGTAGCAACTGTTATTTCAGTCGAAATAGATTTATCGATTTTCGTTTGCACTGCTTGCACTGCTTGCAGCCACACTTTTCCATCTCTAGTTGCCAGCAATTTGCATGCAAAGTTTTATATTAATTAAAAATTGATTCAATTTCAGTGGCTGGCTATACAATTTGAAATAAAACTGTATTTGAGTTTCCTCGGAGTGGCTGGCACCAATAAAAGTAAGTAAAAATCACGGTACATGCTAATCCGCCAATCCACACGGGCCAAACAAAATTTGCACTGCCAGAAACAAAAACAAACAACAACAAAAACATTAACGGAATGCAACTGCATACGCACACGAATGCAAATAAATCTCTGTGGGCAGCCTTCACCCAAATAAATTGCATCTTGCATCTATTGATTTTGCATATTGCACACACAAGGTGTTGCAAGCCGTGAAGCGTCCATTTATGCACTAGTATAGGTGTGCTAGCAGCAACAGCTGTGCGGGGTTGAGACCTCCCCTGCCACAACCCAATGCCTGCCCCTTTTTTTATCAACACATTTCTATAAACCAAAGCCAAGACTTTGCATTTTGAGCCACGTGTGAGGTTGCTATTTGCATAGCATCACGTACATACGTTCAATGCCCAACCTTCTTCTCTAATTGCGACTCTTTTTTGTCTCCAAAAACAGATGAAAACTGGCAACGGCAGCAACAACAACCCCATTTCCGGAAGCAACAACAACATACTGACTGCACCTTTGACCCAAGCTCGATCCTCGGCGGTTTCCGTTGCCACAGCCGCCTCGCACATTGTCACCGAGTGGGAGGATGGAATCATCTTCGATGTGGATGATCCGGACTTTTGTAATCTCGCTGCCGACAAGCTCAATTTCATAGGTAAATACCGAAGGGTATAATTAGCCATCCACTGTATTTATAGTCTAGACATTGAATTAATCTATGTTATTTACGATTAGCCAAAGGCGGCCTTTAATCGGAAAACTTTTCTCTTTGTACAAGTATAGAGGAATTTTTTGCACCTTGTACCAGTTGCAGTTCGGGCTGGCCAGTTATCGTCAGCGGTTTTCCCACTTGGTTGATACACTTGTGGGTGGTTGCTCCACTCGAACGCCCGGCTGTTGTCTGATCGAGCGGAAACTGCCATACACTTTTATTAATGGCAATTGCGGGCCATATTCGGCTTTATCATCGAGTGCCGCTGATAATGGCCGTGCATATAACGCTCCAAACACAATGGCCATCAATTATACAAGTGTTCGAGTAGAATGTATTCTGGAAATATGAGCACTCTGTCTTCCCCACGATTCCCCTATAAAAATAGAGTTTTGTGCTGTTTTTAGAACGTGCATCCCAAGGAAAGGCTAGCAAATTGGGCGATCCATCAATTACCTGGCAAAATGTGGGCGTGGGTTAGCTAATTGTTATGTCTCCGTCGCCGTCGTCGTCTCCATCTATTTATCAGCGATCTGATTAGACGCACTTGCAAGTCGTGCGACCAGCCTATTCACACGTCCTCTTGTCACCGGCAAGCGGACTCACGCGTCACGCGTTTGTCATGTGACTCGAAGTCTTCGCCCACTCAACCCACTGCCTTTGCCGAACTGCCCAAAAAATTGGTGCCAAAAGAGTGTGCAAATATCATCTGTCATCAAAGTCGAATGGAATATTTCCCCTATTTTGGGCAACAATAGCAGTCGCAGTTTATGGGTAGCGTGAGTTGTTTTTTGCATGCCCATTATTTAAGCGGCTCGGCACGTGTCGCTCGTTAAAGGCTTTTGGGGAAGTTCTATTACATATACTTGGCTGGTATACTTTGGAGTGTATACCCCACGGATATTGCGTGTAAACTAAGTATGAGTGTTAATAATTATGTCAGAGATCCGGTCTTAAATACATGAGTTAGTGCAAATTGTTCTTACGACTTGGCTTGTGTTACAAACTTTACAACTTTCACCCGAATGGAGTTGCTACTTTAGCTAATAAATCCATAAGGGATACTCACGGCTTATGGGTTATTTACCCCTTCAAAACAATTTAGCTTCGTCTACATATTTGCGATCGATTAGCATGTTGCATCAGACTATTTGCAATCAGCTTCGTCTGCTAGAGTTACGCGTTCCATTTCACATTGATGTAAGTATTCAAGTGAATCAGAGAATTTCAAATCAATTAAAACGGTTGAGCCTGATTTATCTGGGCTATTTATAGAAGCTATTTTCAATTACTATATGTTAGCTTTATCTGAACGTGACTCACCCTAACCAGATTGGATCTTTCTCCTGAAGTCCCTCTACTTATCATGATGGATGTCGTGGAATTTTATTATCTCAACTGATCACTCTTGTACTTATCTCATTAAGGGGACTTGAGTCACGCCCTGCTTAAAGTCTAGACCCGTTGAATCCATATAGAACATTAATTATATTTTTTTAATCGTCAGCCGTCAGCCGTCCGGTGGGAAAGCTTTTGTATAGATGTACAAGTAGAATTCACTTGGAGCTCCCATGCTCAGACATAGGTGCTTGCATAAGCGATTCACTTGCATAAACTGCTTATTAAAACGACAAACGTAATGACAATTTTTAAAAATAAAACGGTTTTCGATTTCGCAATACCTCTGGCCTCCTCTGGTATATGCCCGTGTGCTGTTCGTGGTTTATGTTCCCATACTCATTATTTAGTAGAACCAAACGCGCCACGCGCACCCTGATCTCGGTTTTGGTCAATTTGTCAAGTCGACTCGGTCGTCTCGTCTAGCGTCTCTGGTTGATAAGTTTCGCTCGCTGCCTCGTATTGCGCAGCAGCTCCGCCTCTGGCGCTCGGATCTCACCCAATCTCTCCGCCGTAAGTGTGGTTCTGAGGTTCTGGTGTTTCACAGAAAACCGATAACCCGCAATGGCTTGGAGTGTGCTGGCCGGCACAGGTACGGAACATATGTCTTACTGGCGATGGCGTGATGGAAAATGCCCAAATGCAATCCGATCGTCTTGGAAGCGAGATCAGGCTTTGTGGCTTGGCCGGTGGTTAGAGGCGGCTTCAGTTGACCGCCAACCGATTGGTTTCGGTATAAGCCGGTTCGAGGTGACTCGCTAAGTTTTCTGGGTAATGCAAAGCTGGAGAAAGCATTTAATATAAAATCTAGGGTTTAACAAGCTTCATATAACCAATGCATCAAAAGCATTTAGTATCTCTGGAATTTTTCTGATAGATCGATACCTTGTGTTAGATTGATTAAGTGAATTATTGTTTATTGACGACAGGAAGTCGTTTTGTTACATTTTTTTCTGGTTAATCCGTAACCCCTCCAATGCAGTACCACTCGACTTTGAGAGGCCTGGCCGGCCAATCGGTCGTTGGGTGTGTCGAGGATTGATTTCAATTCGAATTCGAATTCGCTCGCTCATTCATTCATTGTATTGGCTTCGTTCTTTTTTATTAATTTACAATTTTAACACACACAAACGGGTATATGGATGGATGGACGGATCGGATCCCTTGCCGGGCTCTACGGCAGTCGTAATCGGTTCAAACCGGTACCGGTTGTGTGTGTATTTACACTGGGCAAATGTTCCGTGCGACGCAAATCTAACAATGATGTCGACGCTGCTGCTGTGGCTGCTGTGGCTGCCATTGATGATACTATAGTACCATATAGTATTCCCGCAACGAGGCTGATGACGACGTTGTCAAGCGTTGTCTTGCGACGTCAGTTAGTCGCTCGCGCCACTTTATTGACTAAATTTACCCTCCCCTTAACTTGTTATAAATTCCGCCCATTAGCATAGCAAACAGTATGTGCCGCAAAGGTAGAAACCCCTTAAAGGGTTGAGAACAAGTTCCTGGGAATTTACCTAAAGAATTTCAATTATTTTAGCTTATTTTTAGCTTTGCAAAGTAAATAGAATTCTAGGTTGCTTGAAATCCCCCGGTACATCAAAATAATCTACTATCTTCTTGGGAAAAATAATAATCAGGTGTTCCCAGAATATAAAAAAAAAAAATAAAATCCCCTAATAAATATTTAAATGAAATGCTTTAAGCTGATAATTCTGTTTTTATTTTTGCAGTATTATTATGAAGAAGTCTAAACAACAGAAGTTTCATAACCGCACATTTTCCCCACTTTTTCTTTTTATTATTCAATCTAATGAAGTGTTTCAAGTCATTTTTTTCTTCTCCGAATGCTACAAATTTGCAAATTAATGGACACTGTCAAGCCGCCATTTCTGGAACCATTTCTGAACATTCCAACCAGATTAAACTAAACTATCTTTTGAGCACATTAGAAGTTTTATAATGAACAAAATGGGAACCTTTGGGAATGTACGAAACCCGTTTGTTTGTTAGCCATTCAGATGCTAAAAATTAATTAAATATTGGCCAAGGCGAAAACCTAAAATTCAAACTTCATAAATTCATTGAACAAATTGAAACCAGAAACCAGATTGAACTGAAATTAATTTTCAAGTTGCCTGCGAAAACCACAATCCACAATATCTAGGGACAGTCCACGTTTTGGTGGAGACACCGCCTCCTCTTCCACCCAGAAGCCCGTGTGGAAATCTCTCGTGTCACGTGTAATTAACAAACTGTTGCATTATGCAAATTGCTAATTAAGCGTTCTCCAGACTTCCACAAGTGTTAATTGTCTCTGGTCGAACCGAACGAAACCTCAAGCCCTTTCCCTGTCCAATCCACTTTTACCCGAGCTTCATTATAACCCTCTGTCTCCGGTACGTTCTAGTTTTTTGACGGGGGGGATTGCGTACTTTGTATGCGGTTGGGATTTATTTTGAAACCTCGATTTTGTGCTATATTCAAACGATTGCGTTGCAAATGTAGCACCTTGGACTAGCGTTCATTGATTCGTGCTTTGTTTTGCACTCTAATCCCATGGGGGGAAACTTTCGATCATAGTTCCTAGCTTTTTATTACAAACCACAGCTTAGCGCGAAGGATTTGTAAACAATTAATAGAAATTGTGGCGGTTCCATTACAATTCTCGCTAAATGTACCTGATACAAGGAAGTTTTGATTATGGTTCTCAGTGGGATAAACAGATATTTCAAATCGGTTCCATATCATTTCCCACTAATTTCAACGAACATTAATTTTTTTGATCTGCGTTGTTTATTGATAGGAATAAATCGAGGGGAGTTTTTATAGCGTGGAAATTTTTAGTTACATAGAAGCTCAAAGTATAAGGAAGTTCATAGAAATGCCCTTTGATTGTGGAACTATCATAATAGGAAGTATAAATCCTGTCTGCGGAATATTTGGTTTTGTAATTTTTTATATCTAAGAAATACGGATACGGATATTTCACGGAACCACAGATAACAGTAATAACATTGTAAACCTAGAGCTTCTCTAGCTTCTCTGGAAGTATTATCTCTTTTTTGGACTTTGCTTTGTGAAACTATCTAGTTAAACTTACGTATTATTTATTAAATCTAATCCGTTTTGGGGCTTGTATTTTCCACATTGGAATCAACTTTTGTGAAGGTTAGCCAGAAGTTGGAAACCTTTAAAACGACGTCACTTGATCTGAATAGAACATTGTCTATCCCCAAAATTGAAACTGTCGCTGGTTATAATATATAGGAAGGTATTTTAAGGTATTGTTTTTCGAAACCAAGACGTCATTTAGCTTAACGACTGTATGGATTTAATAGCCTCCTTTATGGCTAGCAATAATAGAAATTGTCAGACTATAACTCATCGTGCTATTTATCGAGTAATACAGCTCCATGACATTAGGAAAATTACAAAATCCTAAGGCTAAGGTCAAATAGTCAGAAGCTCAATGTGGCCCACCTGGCGCAACCTTCTTCGATGCGGTTTTCAGTCAAGGACGGGGACGTGACTTCGTAACCAGTATCAGTCATAACTCGGAACCCTGATCTAGAGCAACCCAGGGCTATAGGTACATATTGTGAGATAAGGTGTCATAAACCTATTTACAAAGGCAGTTCCCAGAGCACATTGAGAATATCAGTTTATCTTTCACGGTATGCAAATTCATTATGCGGAACTCTTACAAAACCAATGGGGCAAGAGGGGCCAAAGGTCTGGGTCACGCAGCAGCTAGCTAGAGCTTACCCAAACCGAAACCGAAACCGATTTTTTTGCACCATTCTAATTGCCCTTGTCAACAGTTTTGTATGACGACCCCGCGAATGGGGAGCTCGTAAATCTTTCCATAGACCAGCAGAGCTGGAGAGGATTGTGGCGCCCTAAGTGCACTATAGAACTTGTACGTCTCGATTTTATAGTCACTTTCATTGACTGTCGACGATCAGACAGGGCCACGCCCTGTTTTGGCAGTTTACCAAGATTTTCGAATGGGTACTTTTCCCCCATTAATTAAGTAAACCGTAAACGGTAAACGGTAAACGGTAAGAGGTTTCCACAGTACATCCAGCCGCAGGTTGAAATTCCGAATTCAAATTTTATTTGTTTACACTCGATGTCTCGGGGCGGGCGAGGAAACCCCGTGGAACAAGTTTGTCGCATTCAAGCGAAATCATTAGCATCACCATGTGATGATGGAAGCCCCAATCTGACCAAAGACGAATATTGAACGATCGATGAGCCGATGACTTGCCAAAGAGTTGTAGATTCCCCGTAATAAGTATAAATGATTCAGACGCCCACCACACCAGCTCATGATCGATATTTAAATTAAAAGCAAAACAAAGCCCACAGCTTCGTATTAAAAATTGGTTTCTTTTTATTTTGGGCTCGGTTCCTGATTTCGTTGACAATTGACGTCAAACCGTGGTGTTGCCAACACCAGCGGCATTGTTTTTGCATTTGGCTGTGACGGATCCATCCGCATGTGTGCTGTATTTACACACCAGCCACAACATCCATCCATAACACAACAATTAACAGATACTTTCAGGAGCAGCTTTGTTTGCGTAGCTGCGGCGGCAAACCATTCAAAACAGAGCTGAAACCGAAGCTCTGGCCAGGCCAAATCGAAAAGAGGAAGCGCATGTCTTCGAGCAGCACTTGAGTAACTTATTGTAGTGTATTTATTTGTGCATAATTCCAAGCGGCTATCTTGGCAAACAGAAACTAGCAATGGCTTAAGCGAAGCTGCTACACCCTCATCCGAATCAAGCTGGGTAAATAAGTTATAATTCCAACTAAAACAATGCCTGGTTTCCTGCTTTATGTCCAGCAGACTGATTTGCTCCATTTTTCTTTATTCAATAAAAACACAAACATTTAATTAATGGAGTTAGCAAGCTATCGTTTTAACACAAATTTCATGATCTACATATTAGATCAAATATGCGTATTTATCTCCTCAAATTTATGAGGCTTCAGTTCGTTTTAAATACATTTTTAGCTCTTAATTCTTAATTAATAATGAAAACAGAAACAAAGCTTTAAAATGCCACACAAATTTCACTAAAGACGTCATCGTTTTGAGTACCCAAAAATATGTAATAAAATAAAAAACTACTTTGATTTATGCCTATTAAATCATGGCGTTTCTATTTACTAATTTAAGGATTTCGCCTGGACAGTTTAAGTAATTGAAAAATGTAATACAGGGAACATGGTAAACAAGTTGTAAAATTTTATAGTTCCAAATACAAATTTCCAATGACGAAAACTGGGAGTTAATTTCATCATTTGCTCGTGTTTCAAATTAAACATATAGATATACTTTAAAGTGATCCCAACACAAAGTGTTTATAGATTAAATATTTTAATAAAAGCTGTCCATAAAATTGTATTTATTGCAATCAGTCTATTCCACAGCTGATACTTGTAGTTCTTTGCAGGCTTATAAATCAAGCGATAAGATAAGATATAAACTAACATTTGTGGTCTCTTGTTCCAATAGATCATCCGGTTGCGAAATAATTTTTATTCGTATATAAATATACAATCGGAGAGTGTAATATTCGATATCTGGATAAACGGGATGGGATATATTTAGCCAGAAATCTTCGATTGGGTCTTGGGGAAGAGTATAAATATACACACAAAAGCCACACCGCAAGGGTACTTAATAAGTTTTTAAAAGGTTTGCAAAATATTGTTTAAATATTGTTATTTTCGGACTAATATCCTCACGTTGTCTGACGCAATTTCCGCTGAGGTGAAACTGTCTCTTGGCTGCTTCATTTGTTCAGTTCAGTTTTTGTGCGAATTTCTCAGGCCATTCAATTGCCGTGCGACCTTCTCAGATGACAATGGTCCCTCGATTCCATCTACCATACACGCTGAAAATCAAACTAAAGCAAAATGACCCCACTTATTACGCAATTGCCAATATAATACAATTTAATATTTAAATTATGCCAGACGCTCATGTAATATATTCGCATTTCGCATTTCTCATGGTAGAATCGGCTAAGGCTTTAAGGTAATTTGAGAGCTTGAAATTTTGATTTCATTGAACTTAAAATATTAAGCAGACATTTCGCTATACCATATATTGTATAATTTAAAAAAAAAATGAAATTTTGGCATAATACTTTGCTTCTTTCTGTGCACTTGATGGGCAAAACTGCGCCTCGACAAAAGTTGAATGTCAGTGAAAAGCGTGTCCGGATCGCGAGGGTTCTGTTCTGTTCTTGCTTTCTAAATAAACATTAATTGTTTATAATATATATGTTTGATTGTGATTGTTGTATATTTTCATATGCCGCTTGTGCGAGTTAAGTTGACCGTCGCGTCGCGTCGCGTCGCTTCGGACGCTGAATTGCATTAATTTGGCGAGGGTCGCTTGGGGTTTTGGCTTTTGGATAGCCCCTGGTTTTGATTTTGGCTCTTGGCTCTTGGGGTGTGTGCTCCCTTTTCGTTGGGCTGGCGAAATTTGAAACGCCATCCGAACGACGCGCGCGCCGCCTTCCCAGCTCAGTTTATATAAATAAGTCGAGCCAAGTCGACTCGCTAGCTAGCTAGACTGCACTTTGGAAACCTTTTTTCCTATTAACATGCCTACGCTAGCAAAAGTTTCCATTCTGTTGGGGATGGGTTGGAGCCGTCCCGACCGTCCCGACCGTCTGTACTGTCCGGGACTTACCTTGTCTTTTTTTTAATATGCATTCCAAATGTGTTTTACCGTTACACTTTTTTTTACAAAGTCACAGAGGGGACACGCTCGTGTCTTGCAAAAAAAAAAAAAATGTAGCACAAAAAAGGGGAGGGAGGCTTTGCTGATAAGATTAGCGATTGATTGATAAGGAAATTGGTATGCGTGCAAATGTACCGTTACTTTACCTACTTTATTTATGGGGGAAAAAAACCTGCAAAGCGAAAAAGTGTCCAAATAAAAAGGAGCTGTAGAGCGACCTCTATCAGATCACAATATACCATAAATGTTTTCAATTTAAGATTATTGTGCTTTTCTATTTTTAACACAGCCAGTAGTTCATTTATAAACATGTTTTTATTATTAGATGAAAACGGAAAAATCGGAATAACTAGGGGAAACTTTGGATGGAAAATTCCATAAGGTATTTCTAGTTAATGTAGGGATGTGTTTCTACCTGTAATTGTTTTGAGGATCACACCTTAAGTCTACCTCCTCCTGGTGTTTGGCCTTAGCCATTCACTTGTGTGTTTTTTCACCTGCCACCCTATTCACGGACTCTTGCCCGAACCTGAACCCGAATTCGAACTATCCGTCCACGTTCACGTCCCTGTCCCTGTCCTTGCCGGCGCTCTACCTGTCAAAGCGAGAAATGATTTGTTATTCAAATGAAATGCGTCCGCCGATGTTTGTGACGGTTGCCAAGTCGCATCTTGTTGTTGTCTTCTTGGACATGCGTCAATAACCCTCCTTACGATTACACCTAGTCAACGTACTAGTGTCCGTCCGGTCAATGTGTCGTATACGTATTGCAGCTGTGCAGATAGGGTGTAAATGTAGGGGAGGTGCGGCCGGCTGTGCTTGACCGTTAAATGTGCACCCTCTCCCAATTTCTTGCCCCAGCCCCCTTAGATTCCCCACTCACGCTAGGGAAGACCCGCTATCGGACCCAAAATACTGTAAAGGCAAGGGGTATATGGTTTAGTTAAAATTTTTGATTGATATTCAATTTTTGTGGTAGTTTTTACGATCTTAGTTTTAAATTCTTTGAGCTATAAATTGAAACAGATACTTCTTATCTGCGTTGAAGCAAAAGTATCTGAATTTCGTGCCGGGTATCTCATATTCGTTATCAAGTGTCTGTATTTCTGGTTTTGTTTTGATTTGTTATCACTGCTCTTGTCCCTCTCGCACCCGCCAAGAGAGAGCCACTCTTTGTGTCTCTGAGTGTGGAGCCTGTTGGCAACTACCGCTAATTTAGTCTGAATCTGACTTTGTTTTGGCTCTTGATTTACCCCCCTGTTAATGATTTCGTACGAGTGTGTGTAGAAGTATGCGTGTTGGGGATCTGGCAAGTTCGTTAGCTTCGCTTTGTCATGCAAGGCAAGCGATATCACTGTGTCTCTCTCTCTGAATCTGGCGATGGCTCCCGCTCGGCGGAGCCCCACACACGCCTGCCCACCTCTCACTCCCACTCGCCATGACTATCGGCCACTCTCAGCTGGCCCGCTCGCCTATAAAAGCGGGCCGCACTCGGCGAGCGGCGTTCATTTGAGTTTCGCGGTTTGTCGTGCCTGCCACTTGGTCTTTTGGCTCTGGAGAAAATATTGTATATCCGAATCTGGAGAAAATCAATTCCCAAGCCCAACTATAAAAGTGCGCTGTTGCCTCAGTCAAATCAAACACCTGGATACATTTACTGAAACTGAATCTGATAGATACTACTGCACTCATCAGAAGTAATTGCAAATTACTGTGCTGGAAATATTGCATTTTTCATGAGCTAACTGTCTGTCTCGCATCGCGTGTGAAAAGTTACTTACGTACTGTACAACGATTGCCAACGGTTAATGTTAATATCCAAACAATTATAAAAAAGTAATTTTATTGTCTGGCTTACGCAAGGCCAACTACAAAAGCTACCAAACAACAACAATAACAAATCAAATATCACAACACAGAAATCCCAATTTGGATTTATTAATAGCGCAGAATTGAACAAAAAGATAGCTGTCGCTTTATTTTTTATAAAACAAAAAACAACGTTGCTGTAAATAAACCAACAAATGTAAGTATTTCCGTGCCCAAAATAACACAACAAAAATAAAACTTAAACAGAAACAGAAACAGAAACAAGTCCCGCCTGTCTGTGTGCCTCTGGTTTGGCGAGGCTGTATGAGTGCCCTTCTATAAATAAATTAAATCAAATTAAATGCAACTAGTTGTGTTGTGGGGCACAATATGCTTGCTCTGCCGCTCGGATAAATTACAGCAATTTCGTTTTTGCGCCGTGGCCGTTGAAATTGCGGCCAGCAAAAACACAAACCTGGCTGGCAAATTGCAATTGCAATTGCAGCCAGGTTGCAAACCAACCATCGGCCTGGCTGCAGCAGGTTTGATTTATTTTCATGCCATCTTTTGGTTATAATTTCTCTCGTACGATCCCCGAGCTATATATAGAACATTGAAACGTTGGATGGCCGCCTAACAACTCAGACTATATCATTTTATTTATTATGATGCCAAAAAGCCAGCAGACGCTGCTGTGAGGCAGTCGGTAGTCGGCAGTCATGTGCTTTTTGGTAGCAACACCAAAATATATATTTTTGCAACTTTGCCAAAATCGTGCCGACAATGTAGACAGGTCGTCTAAAACATAATATATAATGTATATGCAATATTCCATACTATAGTTTGGTAGTATTTCCCCGAAGGGGATACACAGCCCCGAGCAATTAACGTTTCGCTTCCAATTCCAAATAATTCGCACATACGAGTATACGTTTTTTAATTGCCCGTCCAAAAACAATTGAAACTACAGAGAGATGACGCACTGATCATCGGCCTCGCTTCGCCTTAAGTTTATGGTTGTTTCAACCGGATTTTAGCGGTTGTAGCGAACGGACCCCCCTCGCTATTGGCTCGCTCTCGCTCCACTGCCAATAGTTGTTAATTTTAGCCAAGAATGTCGTCCGTGTAGCTGCGGAAAATGATTCGATTCGCATTGAAAGTATGATTATATCTCCTATATCGATCGCATTTGAATGATCATGATCTTTGGTACAGTCGAGCTTGAGCTCTTGATATTTAAGGCATACTTGGCTGCTGCGCATGCTGACACGCACCAGCACCTGCACAACAAGCTTGTTTACCTTCGCTTGGCGAACATTTATCTGTCCAGCATTGAACTCGGCTCTACAATCGATGAACTTTAACTTATTTTGTTTTTCCCCCTTTTCGTTTTTAATTGCAGTGCCATCAACAGCAGCAGCCAATATGTCGATCGCCAGCGTTCATGGTCCCCAAATCGCCGACATCTGCAGCCCCTTGTCGTAAGTATTCAAATTTAGACGCCATCTCTATAGATCGCCATCGCCATAACCGTCGCCATGATTCATTTTAGCTGGAAATACTCGCGCTTGGTAGCGTTTCCGTTTTCCGAATTAGCAAATTTGTAATGTAAACAATGTCAGGGATGGATCGAACGGGAACGGGTTGTGTGTCTCATTCATGATTTCTGCAATCTTATCAGGGGGCGACTGGGACTGTGCCGGGTGCAGAGTACAGCGTAGCCACAATAAAATAGAAAATACAATGCGAAGCCACACCTGCGATTTGGCCACGACTTTGGCCCATTAATGAAGGGGGCCAGCACCTTCAGCTCAACACAGAGTTCGTCGTCGGTCTGTGTTTGTTTATGTATTTGCAGTCGCCGGAGTCACCGCAGTCGTATCATTATCATTTCGCATTTTGGGGCCGCAACAAAAGAAAAAAATCAACAACAACAAAGGCCCGTCGCCATCGCCATCGCGATTGCTCACATGATCGGGCGAAAGTCTCACCGCAGTAGCGACGGGTACAGTTGCCAATCATTTCTCCCCCTTCCCACTACCACTCTCTGCTCATTATCATAATCACGCTAGCGCATGCCGCCACCCACTTGGCAAGGTCACGGTTGTCAGACCGCGATTAATAATCATGAATTCCCCCTGCTATTTCCAGGCACCACACTCTCGGTCTGTCCGCCTCCCTGCCCGATTTGGTGGGAAGCCCTCTGGAGATTAGCATGGACAACGTGCTGACTATCGAGGAGCTCCGTCAGCACATGGGCTCCTGCTTCACTTGCGGCGTCTCCTGGACGGACGACCATGTGTCCCTTGACTGCAGCGAGTGCGGTGGCTACAGCCTGGAGCGTCCCTGCCCCCTATGCGACGGCCAGTGCGGAGTCCAATGGAAGCGTGACTTTGCCATGGTGAGTTCAAATCCCCAACAGCAACCCAAACGGACTCAACTAGCATTTTTTTGTCACAAATTAAATGGATGCCAATGGAAAATAATTCCCTTTTCAAAAGCTTAATATTGATAAATACTAATTCGTTGCGAGTACATTTAATAAATTTGATAATAATTGACAACCGTTAATATGCAAAGCATATTTGGTTGACACCTTCACAATATTTTTCGGTAAATTAAAGCAAATAAGCCAAGCCGTTGGTACCATTCAATTTGGGAATTAGCATTGAAGTTTTCCAGCTACGCTGTTTAATCAAATGCGTCAATTTTTTACTCTGTATCTGTTTAATAAAAAAATATAGTTTTTGCGCAACATTTTTGAACCGGAAACTAAAGAAACACCTTTTTTTTAAAGAGCTAGAAGAGTTGAACTTAATTTTGAATTAATTTTTAAAGATTAAAAAACTAATGAAATATTTTTTTTTGTTTTTTGCAGTCTCATGCCTGCAGTCAAGCCCGTTGGGTGGGTGTGTGCATCAGCTATCCGGAGTCTGTGGCCGGAGTCCAGTTGCCTGTAGGAGGAGCCGCTGGAGCGGTCACCTCATGCGCAGCCGCCGCTGCGAATCAATTGCGTTTGGCCCAGGAGCTGTGTTCCCGCCTGGAACAACTGTCCACGTCGACAGTGAGCAAAAGCGGACGCATGTAGAGCGCACCGAACGCATTACAGTTCCTTTCGACAGCCAGACTGCAAACCACACCACCACATCAGTCACACATTAGCCACTCATCCGGATAGCAAATAGCTGAAACCTGTAGCAGAACAGCTACACCACATCCACCTCCACTTCCGCCACACCGCCACCACAAGTCCCCACAGTTTCTCACCCGTAATTTAGGGCCTAATTGCTAAGCTTTTTAGTTGCTAGTTTTTATTGTTGTGTCGCGTTTTAGTCTTTTAATTTATGTGTTTTTTTTTGTGCACAAATTTCCATTAATGATTTCACCGTTTTCGTTTTCGGTTTCGTTACGTTCGTTGTGTGACTATGCAAGTGCTTAGCGGCTAAGTTAGTTCCTTTGTTTACTTTTTAATAGCACCATTTTGTTTGCACACATGACCTATTCTATCCAGGAAAAGACTTCTTTCTGCTTAGACTTAAGACGAGTTTAGGCATTGCAGTGATAACGGTGATATTAGCCAGAAAGAATCGTGAACAAATAGTGAATTTATAATGTTGTAGCAAATGTCTAACTTTAGCTCTAGCCCTAGCTCTAGCGATAACATAAATTTTGTATAAGACACACACCACAAGACACTAAAACAGCCCGTGTAATCGTGTAGAGATTGTTGTTAACAATTTAGTCAATTGTTGTTGCTTATTGCCTTGTGTCAAAGCTTGTAAGAAGTGCGGAGCAGTTCCTTCGAGCACAGATCAGCGTCAGGTGTCAGATGGTGCCAACGGAGGGCTCCGAGGAGCAGCTCAGTGAGCGTAACAAAGAATCTTCCAATATGCAAATGCTCAACAAAGTAACTAGAGGATTGAACAGTCTCTAAGGGGGGAAAGCGAAAGCGCGAGATAACATTAAATAAAAAAATAATAAATAATAAATAAAAGAATTAAAAGAATAAAAACGGATATGAAAAAGCGCACAAGGAAACAATTAAAAAGCATTACTCAAAAATTAAAAAGGTTTTCTGTGAAAATCCATATGAAATGTAGAAGTTTATACCTAATATATACACCTATATATTATATACCATATAAATCTGCATACAATATACATAAATCTATATATATATATACATATATTTTTAATGTAGAGATATGTTTTGTAAAAGACAAAGGCATATTTTTAAAATTAAATATCTAAACTATGCAAAATCAAAACAAACCACTGTCTATTGAATTCCTTTGGGTGATTTCCTCTGTTGCCAAGCCCCATTATCTGTTCGAGGAGAACATCATTGACCAAAGACGAGAGGCACGCGGTGTAATCCAGAATCTAATCAACTTTTACGGCCACCTGGTGGGCGCCGCTCCAAAGTAGCAACCATCACCTGCTTTGCTAAGTGACTGACTAAATGGCGAGTAAACAAACTTAACGCTTCTGGGATTCTCGTCGAAAAATATGACATCTTCTTACACGTCATAAAGTGGAATTTCACCTGCTTTCTGTGAATTTATCACCCTTTGTCCATGTAAGGAGTAAACAATTTGGATTTCATCATTCCGTATGGGATATATCGCAACGCAATACTTAACTCTCGATTTGTATTTTTGGTTAAAGCGTTTTCATTATGGTTATGGCCTTTGTGCTCTTTGATGTCCTACATTGCTGATTTTCGTTTGTGCTTTTATCATTTCTGGGAATACAATTTTATCGTTTCGAAAAGGTGCTCAGTTGTCATTGAAGCAATTACTTTCCGATGACTTTTATATGGATTTGAAACCAACTCTTCCCACTAAATTGTGCTTTATCTTGTTCAGGTTTACACTTCCTTTACAAAGATATCAATTAAATAGTGCACGAGTTCGTAGAATTATGTGTTATTAACTTATTTGTTTAGTTCCTTTCAATCTTTTAATAAGTTTTGGCCCTATTGTTGGCCAAACAGCAGCAAAGACTGCGACTCCGGCTCTTGCAGCTCTTCCTTCGCTGACGGGCATACCAAGCTGGGGTGTTTAAAGAAATTTGGCTACTTTCAGCTGGAAAATGTCAAATCTTGGTCAATATCCTTACATGAGTCTGTTTGTAAAACATACATTTTTGTGTCTGATCCCAATCGGAATCGAGAGAAGCCTCTGGTAAGGGCATATGTGATTGGAGCTCTTCCAATATTTCGCCCAGTTCCTGGGAGTCCTTGGCTATACTGCATAACTCTTCCTCCTGAAAATCGGGATTAATTTGCTTGCACAGCAAAATCTGACTAATGACATTGCCCAGATTGGAGGGAGCAGTCCGGGAGGGAGCTGGAATGAATAATGTTTGCTAATATAATATATATTTATTAAGACAGTGTTGCCTCACCATAGTACTCTGTCATATCCAGTGGCACAAGCTGAATCAAGCGATAGCTCTTGATCAATTCGTTTTGAAACTGCTGGGTTAGGTGGAAGAGCAGGCTCAGGTGCATCCGTTCGCTGGGACTGCCCAGGCAATGGCGTGGCTGGGGGGTGATTAAGTGAGCTGTGTGCTTGCAGGAATCTACACAACTGCGTCGCAGCTTCCGGATCTTCTCTCGCAGCTCGGGGGAATCCCGGGCCTGACCTATAAAGATCAGCAGTTCCCGAAATTGGGCCACATGGCAGTTGATTTCAGTGATGAGCTGAAAACAGAAAGGAAACCATTCAATTCGGGAACTCCTGCATGCTTTTCCTGCAACAGAATACAATACCTTCTGGGGGTCTCGCGAAGGGAGGAGAAGCTGGGGCAGGTAGATGGAGAGACGATGGGCGATTATAGTCGAGTTCCTAATGGCCAAGGCCGTGCTGCTGGCCACACTTGTGGATGGTTTTTCCCCCAGCACTGCAGACGAGCAAGTTCCATCACCTGGACCGACGTGGGCCATATTTGGATGCAGACTGCCGGGCCATTTTTAGCTCGCTGGCATCCTCGAAAGTATGCTATATAAAAAGGCAGGACATGCAACTGCCATGTGCAACTTGTGTGTGGTTTTCGTCTTATGTAAGCAAATTGCGGCTGTCCTGTCTCATTACCTTGTGTCAACAAGTCACGCCAGCTAAACAGCAACAAATAAGCCAAGTACAAAAAAAGACCAAAGAGGGAGACCTCCACATCCCCCATTTACCACATCTGCCCTTGCAGACTCAGATGAAGCTATTATGAGAACAGCAGAGCGCCCATTTTAGCCACACGGAATGTTGGATTTAATGGATTCGCAATTGTCGAACTCAAAAAACACAAAAAATTTACAAAATCAACCCCTCATTCCGGACATAAGATGATTGCTTCCTCCATTATATCTTCCGCGGTCTGACAGGGAACATCAATATATAAATCGATGGAGTCCACGTCAATGGCTTCCAATTCCTTAAAGATCATTTCATCATCAATGCTGCGATCTGGTTCCTTAAAAAGATTTGTTAAAATCAATTTAGCATAGTATGAATAGAACCTACTATCTTGGCGTACTTCCAGCATTCTACGGCCTTGTATGTCTCACCAATTTTAAGGTTAATCAAAGCTAAAAAGCCCCAGACATTTGGCACATGGGTTTCCGCTGTGGTGCACTTGGCAAAGCATTGCAGGGCCACCTCCAGATGGCCCATGCTATAGTAGGCCTTGCCAATCAAGTAATCAGCCATGAGGATGATCATTTTGCCCGAGAACGGATTGTTAAGGGCCTCAATGCACTTGTAATAGTCCCCCATTGCGTAGGCAATGTATCCCAGCCGCATTTTGCTAAGTTCGAAGCAATCACGTTCATTTTCCTCGGGGGGAGGCAGTGTGAGGCACACCTGGTAGTAAAGAGCCGCTTCTTCCATTCTGCCACGATAGTACTCCACATTGCCATTAATCTGGGCATTCATAGCAGCCTGTCAAATATTAGAGGGATTAACTAAAAAAGTCCCAAAAACGAAACTAACCGCTCTATCAGCCTCAATTCCCTCGCCAAAGTCATAAGATGCCAGCTCAAAGTCGTCGTCAATTTGGTTAAGGAAAATTGCCAGCTGAGTTTTGATCATATACCTGTCTGATTCCTCGCACAAATTCTCCACAGCACCAAAAACAACCTGAGCAAACTCGAAAAGTCCCAAACGAACGAACATTTTGAAGACCTCGAAGAAGACGTGGCCGCGCCTCGTTGGGAATTCGGGATTGATGGAAAGGAAAAGTCCCCAAAGGCTGTGAGGGGACAAAGAGGGACTGCATCGGTTACGGATCTGCTGATCCTCAAACCGCCAGCGCGCATACGCACATCCTGGCTCATACTTGAATTGCTTGTAGTAGCAATAGAGCAGGATCCAGGCATCCTGCTGTCGTGCATTCCGCTCCGCGAACACTGTAATGCTCCTCAAAAGACACTCCGTGCAGTCGGCATTCGTTTCCGAATTTGCACGTGTGTCGTAGTAGTTGAGGTACAATTTAATCCAGCTCCTGTGATAACACAGGACATACCATTAACATGGTATCTATTTAGGTGTGGAGTGACGACTAAATATATCAATGGGCCAGTGCTTACGTATAGTACTCGTAATGATTTGCCAGGTGAGTCCGTCCGTAGTATTCTTTGGCCGCTTCGTAATCCCCGAACTCCATTTGGATGATAAGCAGGTAAAAACTGAAGCGTTCGTCGCTCCGATTTTCGGTGGTAGCCTGTTGAAATAAATTGATTTAGTATCTAAATTGATAATGCACGAGTTATCTTTGCTTTTCCGCCTTTTTTTCCGGTTATTTATAAATTTCATTCCAGTTCGGAATCACTAATATTTCATTGATAAATTAATCAATTAAGACATATTGGGTTCAACACTCATAATGAATAACGCTACCGCAGAAGGGAAGCGTAATTTCTCGACGTTATTCACAATTTTAAATCTAATCAAATTAGCAAAAAACGTATCTGATTCACCATGAGGTGTGTGACAAACCACTTCCTTCCGATATTGAATTCTTGCTACCAAACTTGTTTAATAATGAGTAAACTTTTTTAAGAAAAGTTGAGTAACTTTTATCAATGAAACCATTTGTGATTAGATTTCTGACCTTGTCGACGAAGAGAGCCACCAAACGATCATCGTTTACGGTACGGAGCAACTTGATGGTGTTCACATAGCCAACAACTCGCCCCGCTTGCTCCTCTCGACTAACTCCAAAGTTTTCAAAACCTTCGTTTTCCGCCTGTTCGACCAGTCCGTGCACTCGAGGTTCCAGGTCATTGTAGACTATGGCGCAGAGATTCTTAAAGTGGATTTAGACTTACACTTGTTGATAAAATAGCCAACCAGCTTACCGAAAACTCCACATTGGTGGAGGTGGGAGTGCGAGTATTGTAGACACTGCCAACCACTTTCATCAGGGTATTGGCCAGGTTCTGTACGGCGCAGCAAAAGTGCTGTTTCCGGTCCTCGATCTTTTGAACGCGCTTATCAATGATGAAGGTGATGCAGTCGCGGATGAACTTATCAAAGCGGGCAAAGGAGTCCGTTTGGATCTCCTCCAAGGGTATTGTCGCTGGCGTGATTAGCCGCTGATCGCAGAACAGGAGACGATTTTGCCGGATAAAGCTGTCGCGGAACACCTGCAGCTCCTTATAGATCTCCCCAATCGGCGCCAGAAGACACAACTTGATGATGGCGAATGTGGGCTGTCGGCCTACATTTCCTTCGGTCCTCTGGCTGCTGGCGATGCTCACTATGGTATTGCCATGCCTTTTCGGAATGGGCTTTAACTTTCCCACATAGTCCAGTTGGACAGCAAACCTCATGTTTTGCACTGATTTGGAGAAATTAAAGGATACCTTTAAAATTTATGTCTTGGGCTTCCACTTACCTCCCGGATAAGCCATTATGCATGGGTCCAAAATACCCTGAAATATCTTTTGTGGTTTGGAATATCCAATTGTCTGGAATACCTCCACGGCCAGGACATACTGCTGGCAGGTGATAGCATAGGACAGGATGTCGGCCATTTTCTGGGTCAGAATGAAGCGATGGAAGGAATTGCACACCAGGGCATCGTCCACACCTTGGTCAATGTCTGAGAAGTTTACAGTCATGCCATCGGTACAGAGAAGTTCATCGAAAAGACGGTACGTCTCCACCTCCATGGTGGACTTCAACCCAGTGACGTTCGAAGGAGAGACGACGCGGCGAAAGGACTCGAATACATGATGCGGCGGCTGCAGAGCGATGCACAGTCGCTCTAGGCATTCAAAATCGCAAAGTGGAACATTCTGGTAGTCGTTGCGATCGCCGGGCACCCGGGAACGAAAGCTTAACATCACTCGCATGCTGGACGTGTCCAGAATGTATTCATCCCTCAAGTTATAGATGCTCTCGAATGTCACAAATGACATATTGGTGAAGGTCAGCTGCTTGGCGATGGGCAGAAGGGTATATAGGTGCCATTCTGTGTGGACAGTGGTACGCAGGTTGTCCTCCACGTCGGGCATTGGATAGAGGTATAGCTGCTCCCGGACCATGCTGCGCGAATGGCCAAACAGTTTGATCACATCCAGGTAGCCAACGCAAAGCAAAACCCACTTGACCGTCGCCCTGGCCGAAAATTGATCCAAAATCCCTGCATCCTTACTTACGTCGACATTTTCAATAACTACCTGGAGAAAGGGAAAGTTTTGTGAATTTTGAATCTATTTTAAAGCAGATTATAGTCACTAAGACACGAAAATTAAAATCCTAACAATCTGGGTTAAGAGGAAACCCACATCTTGGTAAACTTACTTCTATGTTACTGGAATGAGAGCTAATATCTGATTTTGCATCGCCATCGTCCAATTGATCCTCCTCTTCCTCCAAGCCTTCATGGTCAAAATCAAAGTCACTTTCCCGCATGAAGAGCTCGACTAGCAGTGGATTATCCGCGGCATGGTTGATCCGATCTACATTGTCTTGCTGGAAGATTAGCGTGAAAGTGGGCTTCTCACCAAACTGTCGTTGGGGTATAATGCCGTCAGTGTCGTATATCTCGGTGCATTTGACTATCAGGCTGCCGCCCTGGCTAATGTGAATTTCCAGCGGGTTTTTCGTGGGGGGCAGGCGAGTAATGCTGGCTAGTTGGATGTAGAGGAATACATTCGGGGGCAGAGGACCTATTTTCTTGGGCGGCTCTGGTTCGCCCTTTTTGCCCTTTTTTGGCGGCATTATTTGTGTTTTTTTCGATTTGAATTGTAACAGTTAAGTCGCAGCAAGCAGTTCCTACGCCAAGCACTTCCGGTGAATGAAGAGTGTTCGAAAACACGCGATTTGGTAACTAAAGCAGTATACACTGCTTGCATAAAAACAGCTGATTTCGATTGTAGTGTTACCATTTCATAAGAACTCCCCCCTGGCCTATACTAAACACACGTGAAGTGATATCAAAACAACAAATTGGACAGGGTCGAGCATTGTGTATTATGCAAGCTAAACGTGTGTGAAAACTGCCGAAATATCCGATAATTCGAGGCAATTTGCAGGGATACGGGTCAACAACATTGACATGTACCGATTGCTAACAGCCCATCGAGCGGGAACAGTGCGTACGGCGTTTCGGGCGCCACCCACTGCCCACAAAAAAACAACGCAAAATGCGGTGTGCTGCGACTGCGGCGGTTTTCCGCCTTACAATTTCATAAATTATCAGCAGTATTATCAAATGCTGTACCGCCAAATGCCGGCCGGTGAGTTTCGAGAGACGTGCTCAAGGATGTTTTGTTACCCAGCCTTGTTTTTATTTTTATTTCTCTTTGCAGTCACTTCAGCTGCTGCAACAACCACAACTACAGCGGTTCGTCCACAAACAACAACACCCACTCAAACAGATGCCCTGGACCTGGCCAAAAAGAAGAGAATGCGCAAGCCACGATATGCTAAATATGTGGAGCTTTTGGAGGGTAGGAGATTCTACTTTTGAAGTCCTTCTTCACTCATTCAATAATTTTTTATTTCTTATAGTCACCGAGCAAGCCATCAGTGAACGGCGGTCGAGAGTGAAACGTTTGAAGTCCAAAAAATTAGCCGAGTTTATACAAAAAACCCAGCAGCAAATCCTGGAAAGACGGGCACGGGAGGATAAGAAAGATAAGAAAACCAAAGGTGGCGTTGAGCTGTCACAGCGACAACCTGTTGAGTATCAAAAGATCGATATGGATACGCTGGACGGATCCATTCTAGAGTCCGGCATTTACGACGACCGTCCTATGTTGTTTTTTGGCAAGGATAAGTATACCAAGCAGGTTGTAGCAAATCCAGAGGAGGTGCAGAATATCTTGAAGAGCTTTCATAATTTTCGGGACATAATTGAGAGTATGGGAAATGAACAATTGGAAGCGGATTTTGGGTAGGTTCTTCTACAATATAAAAGATGTTCTAAACTAATTGATTTTTATTATAGATTAACAACTCAAAAAGTTTTGGCTGACGAAGCAGAAGTCCATGATCCTTTTGAGGCCATTGAACCCTACATTAATCCCTTTGAAAAAAGCAAACCTTCTTCAGTAACGGCAGTGGCGATGCCAAATACCAATGCAGTCATAGCCAAGTCTAAGAAGCGGTAGGTTTTAATTGAAATTTTATGAGAAAAATATTTAAATGCCTCTCGATTTAGTTTCAAGAGCAAGGTGCATGTCAACGAGGAGCAGGAGCGTCTGTCCAAGCAACGAGCCCTACACATGAACCTAAACACCTACTTGAGTGTCTGTGTTTCTGCAAATATGTTAAGCAGGGCCCTGTCTACGATCATTGCGTACCGAGGTCGAGTGAAAAAGAGTTCTTTACCCCATTTCTCCGAGGGCCTTATTACCATCGATCTCTACAACATCCTTCTGCACGGATACGCGGCCAAGGGATCCTTTGACCGTTGCCAAGAGCTCTTCAGACTGATCGAGGAAGATGGGCTGTCGTTTAATGAACAGACATATGCAGCAATATTTGAGTGTCTGGGCCGTTTAGAATCAGATGAGCAGAATTTGCACAACATATCAGTTTATATAAATGAAGCAGAAGCTGCAGGACTTAGCTTAAGCCAAATCATGGATCGCTCAAAGTTTGTGGCCGATCAACGCGATATAGCTCTGGATGCCATTCGGCGATTGCGTCCTGAGTTTACACCCGTTTATGAACCCCCGCAGCTCGGTTACGATAACGTGCTGCTGAATCACCTCAATGAACACCTAACATCGAAAAAGGAGCCGGATTACGCCATTATGAATTCCAAGCGTGGTTATAGCAAAGAACAATTGGAGCAGCTTGCTCGAGATCAGCTTCAAGTGGAGCTAGACGGCTGCATCACCATCAAATCCATTGAGAAATCGAAGCACTTTGCTAATACCGAGTTATGCGTAAGTGAATATATTTTATTTATTGATATGTTTGAAGTAATTTAATTAAAAACTTTCAGAGAGAGAAGCTCAATGATATGGAGCAAGTTTGGCGCAGGCAAATATCCGATGCCATTGTTAGAGATCTCAATACGTTACGAGTTCAAGTTCGTTTCAAACCGCACGGCTACATGAATTACTACACCTATCTAAAGGCCATGGACACCTCGCACTTTGTGGATATTCTCATAAGGGAGCTGTACAAGTTGGCTGAAGGTTCAGAGACGTTCAGCCCAACAGTAGGTCAGCTTTACAAAGAACTGGGACAAAGAGTTCAGCAGCGTTATCAGATCGAGCAGAAAAAACAGAACGGGACGCTGGAAAAGATTGGCGAAATCTACAGTTCCTACTGCGACCTGTGGGATAGCGGAAAGACGCAAGACAACACTCGCCAAGCGTGGCAGCGTTTCGTGCACGAGCAGCGACAAAGTGGTCCCAGTATGGATCAGCCTGAGGTACCGTGGCCATCCAATGTCCTCATCGGAGTGGGTCGATTTCTGTACAACATTCTGATGCGGGATATCAAGATAGATTCTCATTTGATGCGCACCAAGAGCAAATCCAAGACTACGACACAGCCTCAAAACTTGTTGCCCGCCTTCTACACTCTTTTCCGAAATCAAGGACGTCTTGTCAAGGAAGAAGTTAAGCCCCATCCAGTGCTAGCGAGATTGCTTCGTGCTTCGCGACAACAGACGCTCACCTTTGACTCGAATCTTGTGCCTATGGTGTGCCCCCCGCAACCTTGGAGTACACCGCATAACGGCGGCTACTTGCTCAACAAATCAGAGCTGATTCGCCTGCCTCACCAGGCGATTCAGCAGTGGGAACGCATTCGTGCCTCCAATCCCCAGCATCTATATCCCGCTCTGGACTCCTTGAACCAATTGGCCAGTGTCCCATGGCGTGTTAACACTCAGCTATTAGATGTCATCATCGAGGTCTTCCAAAATGGAGGCGATTCTAAACTGGATGTACCCCAACCTCCCAGTTCGTTGCCTGCACTCCCAAGTTTGCCGCCCAAGAATGCCGAGGGTGATAATGTATCCAACGAAGATCGTGCGAAACAATTCCGTGACAAGTTAGTGCACCGAAGGAAACAGGCGGAGATGTACAGCTTATGGTGCGATGCACTTTATCGGCTATCTTTGGCACAGCATGTAAGCACTATTCTTACAAATTTAAAAACCAAATTTATACTTCTTTATTATTTTAGTTCCGTGATAAAGTCTTTTGGCTGCCTCACAACATGGATTTCCGTGGACGAGTATATCCTGTGCCACCACACCTAAACCATCTTGGTTCCGATCTGGCACGCTCAATGCTCATCTTTGACCAGGCTCAGCCTTTGGGTGTGGATGGTTTCAGTTGGCTTAAGCTGCATTGCATCAATCTGACTGGCCTGAAAAAGCGAGACTCGGTGAGAGAGCGTCTCCTATATGCGGAGGAGATTATGCCGGATATTTTAGACTCTGCCGACAATCCACTCACAGGGCGTATGTGGTGGGCCAAGTCGGATGAGCCATGGCAAACTCTAGCCTTCTGTATGGAAATCGCCAATGTGCATCGCTCCCCAGATCCTGCTGCCTATCTCAGTCGTTTCCCAATTCATCAGGATGGCTCCTGCAATGGCCTCCAACATTATGCAGCATTGGGAAGGGATCAGGCGGGCGCTTGCAGTGTTAACTTGGCGCCATCGGCTATACCCCAAGATGTTTACAGTGCAGTAGCGGCACTGGTAGAAAAGGGCCGCAAAGTAGATGCTCAAAATGGTCTGCATGTGGCTGAAGCTCTGGCGGGATTCGTGCGCCGTAAAGTTATCAAGCAGACTGTGATGACTACGGTCTATGGAGTTACCCGTTACGGTGCTCGTCTACAGATAGCTCGCCAGCTAAAGGACATTGACGAGTTTCCCAAGGATTGGGTCTGGCCAGCGTCTACTTACTTGACCACGAAAACGTTCGAAAGTCTGCGCGAAATGTTTACTTCGACCCGTGAAATCCAAGATTGGTTTACGGATTGTGCCCGTCTTATTTCTGGCGTTTGTAGCCAGAACGTTGAATGGGTAACCCCACTGGGTCTGCCTGTAGTTCAGCCTTATAACCGTCAAGATTTGAAGCACACTGCTCGCACCGGACTGAAGGTGACTGCCAATTTGCCAATGGATATGTACGAGCGACCCAATATCCTGAAGCAAAAGAATGCCTTTCCGCCAAACTTCATTCACTCCTTAGACTCTTCGCACATGATGCTCACCTCGCTTCATTGTGAGCGGCAAGGCATAACCTTTGTGTCTGTTCATGATTGTTTCTGGACTCATCCGAATACTGTGCCAGAGTTAAATCGGATGTGCCGCGAGCAATTTGTTGCCCTTCATTCGCAGCCCATCCTGGAACAGCTCTCCCAGTTCATGCGTCACACATACAGCTATAAGGAAAAGTACGTTAACTCGAATTAAAGTCAATGTAACCACTAATCAAATTCATTTCTTTTAGCGACTTCACCAACGATTGCTCAGTGGAAGATCTATCCAAGCGTCAGCTGAACCGAACACTTAAGCAAATGCCTCAAAAGGGAGACTTCGACCTGAACAATGTTCTTGACTCCGTGTACTTCTTCAGTTAAAATGATATCTTAAGCAAGACGGACAGTGCCTATTTATAAACTTAGTCATTAGTATAAATTATATAGCTGTTAATATTGTTGAACGATGCGGCTTTAAAACCAAAAAGAACAGAACCTTACATGAACTGGAAATGACGATTGTGATTTTGTAACCGCTTACTACCGAATATTTGATTAAAAAAATGCTTATTAATTATGATGTTTTGAATAATAACATTTGGCGATCTGTCAGTTATTAGCCAAGTTAGGAATATTTCGGGAACTTAATTGAAATAAAAGACCTAGACCTACCAAACTGAAATCAGGGAGTAATGGCTATGGTCGAAATTGAAAGTTTTGAGACACTTTTGTAAAAATGTATTTAAAGCAGTTTTTAATCAGGTCTTCAATATCCTTCGATTGGAACATTTTTTTGTTCTACGTATGCAATCTTTTGATGCAGATTGGGAGAGAATGAAGTCCCGATTTACAAAAGGGTATTTTTTTCCAAATCCGATGAAAAATGTATGAAATATTTGCAAAAGAGTGTCTCAAAACCATCATTCAATCGTCGCATATTATACCTTTTTGATCTTATATCTTTGAGTAGAATCATATTATTTGATATTTATGAAAACATTTCCTTAGAAACCGAAGCTAAAGGGCGAGAAAGGATCGTTTGTGTTCATATGTGGTATTTGAAACGAGTTTATTAAGTTTACGCTTTAAATAAATATTTATATTTGACAAAGATTGAACGGCAATGAAGTCCTGATTCATAAATGGTATTCCGTTGCAAAATCGGATGCGAAATGGGCAAAATATTCCCTGAAAACCTAAGAAAAAGGACGAAAAAAGGACATTCTGACTGGTCCGCGTTGTCTTATCCATTTTATTTCGATAAATTTCACGGAAAAGGCCATAACTTGGTTAATATTTGGCAGATTTGCAAATGTTATACCTTCTTGATCTTAAATCTTCGAGTTCTATCAATTTCAATTAAAATCTGGACATCGAAAATCTGACCCGATTTTCGCAAATTTTGAAAGGGGTACCATCATGATTTTTTAAAAATCGACGAAAATTTTGTTGCTCTACTTTTCCAATCTTTTGATGCAGATTAAAAAGGAATGAAGTCCTGATTTATAAATGGTATTCCGTTGCGAAATCGGATGCGAAATGGCAAAAATATTTCATAAAAACCCCAGAAAAAGGAAAAATAAGGATATTCGGACCTCTACGAGATGTTTAATTGATTTTTTTTCGATAAATTTTAGGGAAATAGTCATAACTTGGGTAATACACCTTCAATCGTCGCATATTATACCTTTTTGATCTTATATCTTTGAGTAGTATCATATTATTTGATATTTATGAAAACTTTTCCTTAGAAACCGAAGCTAAAGGGCGAGAAAGGATCGTTTGTGTTCATATGTGGTATTTGAAACGAGTTTATTAAGTTTACGCTTTAAATAAATATTTATATTTGACAAAGATTGAACGGCAATGAAGTCCTGATTCATAAATGGTATTCCGTTGCAAAATCGGATGCGAAATGGGCAAAATATTCCCTGAAAACCTAAGAAAAAGGACGAAGAAATGACATTCGGACTGGTCCGCGATGTCTAATCGATTTTATTTCGATAAATATCACGGAAAAGGCCATAACTTGGTTAATATTTGGCAGATTTGCAAATGTTATACCTTCTTGATCTTAGATCTTCGAGTTCTATCAATTTCAATTAAAATCTGGACATCGAAAATCTGACCCGATTTTCGCAAATTTTGAAAGGGGTACCATCATGATTTTTTAAAAATCGACGAAAATTTTGTTGCTCTACTTTTCCAATCTTTTGATGCAGATTAAAAAGGAATGAAGTCCTGATTTATAAATGGTATTCCGTTGCGAAATCGGATGCGAAATGGCAAAAATATTTCATAAAAACCCCAGAAAAAGGAAAAATAAGGATATTCGGACCTCTACGAGATGTTTAATTGATTTTTTTTCGATAAATTTTAGGGAAATAGTCATAACTTGGGTAATACACCTTCAATCGTCGCATATTATACCTTTTTGATCTTATATCTTTGAGTAGTATCATATTATTTGATATTTATGAAAACTTTTCCTTAGAAACCGAAGCTAAAGGGCGAGAAAGGATCGTTTGTGTTCATATATGGTATTTGAAACGAGTTTATTAAGTTTACGCTTTAAATAAATATTTATATTTGACAAAGATTGAACGGCAATGAAGTCCTGATTCATAAATGGTATTCCGTTGCAAAATCGGATGCGAAATGGCCAAAATATTCCCTGAAAACCTAAGAAAAAGGACGAAGAAATGACATTCGGACTGGTCCGCGATGTCTAATCGATTTTATTTCGATAAATATCACGGAAAAGGCCATAACTTGGTTAATATTTGGCAGATTTGCAAATGTTATACCTTCTTGATCTTAGATCTTCGAGTTCTATCAATTTCAATTAAAATCTGGACATCGAAAATCTGACCCGATTTTCGCAAATTTTGAAAGGGGTACCATCATGATTTTTTAAAAATCGACGAAAATTTTGTTGCTCTACTTTTCCAATCTTTTGATGCAGATTAAAAAGGAATGAAGTCCTGATTTATAAATGGTATTCCGTTGCGAAATCGGATGCGAAATGGCAAAAATATTTCATAAAAACCCCAGAAAAAGGAAAAATAAGGATATTCGGACCTCTACGAGATGTTTAATTGATTTTTTTTCGATAAATTTTAGGGAAATAGTCATAACTTGGGTAATACACCTTCAATCGTCGCATATTATACCTTTTTGATCTTATATCTTTGAGTAGTATCATATTATTTGATATTTATGAAAACTTTTCCTTAGAAACCGAAGCTAAAGGGCGAGAAAGGATCGTTTGTGTTCATATATGGTATTTGAAACGAGTTTATTAAGTTTACGCTTTAAATAAATATTTATATTTGACAAAGATTGAACGGCAATGAAGTCCTGATTCATAAATGGTATTCCGTTGCAAAATCGGATGCGAAATGGCCAATATATTCCCTGAAAACCTAAGAAAAAGGACGAAGAAATGACATTCGGACTGGTCCGCGATGTCTAATCGATTTTATTTCGATAAATATCACGGAAAAGGCCATAACTTGGTTAATATTTGGCAGATTTGCAAATGTTATACCTTCTTGATCTTAGATCTTCGAGTTCTATCAATTTCAATTAAAATCTGGACATCGAAAATCTGACCCGATTTTCGCAAATTTTGAAAGGGGTACGTACCATCATGATTTTTTAAAAATCGACGAAAATTTTGTTGCTCTACTTTTCCAATCTTTTGATGCAGATTAAAAAGGAATGAAGTCCTGATTTATAAATGGTATTCCGTTGCGAAATCGAATGCGAAATGGCAAAAATATTTCATAAAAACCCCAGAAAAAGGAAAAATAAGGATATTCGGACCTCTACGAGATGTTTAATTGATTTTTTTTCGATAAATTTTAGGGAAATAGTCATAACTTGGGTAATACACCTTCAATCGTCGCATATTATACCTTTTTGATCTTATATCTTTGAGTAGTATCATATTATTTGATATTTATGAAAACTTTTCCTTAGAAACCGAAGCTAAAGGGCGAGAAAGGATCGTTTGTGTTCATATGTGGTATTTGAAACGAGTTTATTAAGTTTACGCTTTAAATAAATATTTATATTTGACAAAGATTGAACGGCAATGAAGTCCTGATTCATTAATGGTATTCCGTTGCAAAATCGGATGCGAAATGGCCAAAATATTCCCTGAAAACCTAAGAAAAAGGACGAAGAAATGACATTCGGACTGGTCCGCGATGTCTAATCGATTTTATTTCGATAAATATCACGGAAAAGGCCATAACTTGGTTAATATTTGGCAGATTTGCAAATGTTATACCTTCTTGATCTTAGATCTTCGAGTTCTATCAATTTCAATTAAAATCTGAACATCGAAAATCTGACCCGATTTTCGCAAATTTTGAAAGGGGTACCATCATGATTTTTTAAAAATCGACGAAAATTTTGTTGCTCTACTTTTCCAATCTTTTGATGCAGATTAAAAAGGAATGAAGTCCTGATTTATAAATGGTATTCCGTTGCGAAATCGGATGCGAAATGGAAAAAATATTTCATAAAAACCCCAGAAAAAGGAAAAATAAGGATATTCGGACCTTTACGAGATGTTTAATTGATTTTTTTTCGATAAATTTTAGGGAAATAGTCATAACTTGGGTAATACACCTTCAATCGTCGCATATTATACCTTTTTGATCTTATATCTTTGAGTAGTATCATATTATTTGATATTTATGAAAACTTTTCCTTAGAAACCGAAGCTAAAGGGCGAGAAAGGATCGTTTGTGTTCATATATGGTATTTGAAACGAGTTTATTAAGTTTACGCTTTAAATAAATATTTATATTTGACAAAGATTGAACGGCAATGAAGTCCTGATTCATAAATGGTATTCCGTTGCAAAATCGGATGCGAAATGGCCAAAATATTCCCTGAAAACCTAAGAAAAAGGACGAAGAAATGACATTCGGACTGGTCCGCGATGTCTAATCCATTTTATTTCGATAAATTTCACGGAAAATGCCATAACTTGGTTAATATTTGGCAGATTTGCAAATGTTATACCTTCTTGATCTTAGATCTTCGAGTTCTATCAATTTCAATTAAAATCTGAACATCGAAAATCTGACCCGATTTTCGCAAATTTTGAAAGGGGTACCATCATGATTTTTTAAAAATCGACGAAAATTTTGTTGCTCTACTTTTCCAATCTTTTGATGCAGATTAAAAAGGAATGAAGTTCTGATTTATAAATGGTATTCCGTTGCGAAATCGGATGCGAAATGGCAAAAATATTTCATAAAAACCCCAGAAAAAGGAAAAATAAGGATATTCGGACCTTTACGAGATGTTTAATTGATTTTTTTTCGATAAATTTTAGGGAAATAGTCATAACTTGGGTAATACACCTTCAATCGTCGCATATTATACCTTTTTGATCTTATATCTTTGAGTAGTATCATATTATTTGATATTTATGAAAACTTTTCCTTAGAAACCGAAGCTAAAGGGCGAGAAAGGATCGTTTGTGTTCATATATGGTATTTGAAACGAGTTTATTAAGTTTACGCTTTAAATAAATATTTATATTTGACAAAGATTGAACGGCAATGAAGTCCTGATTCATAAATGGTATTCCGTTGCAAAATCGGATGCGAAATGGCCAAAATATTCCCTGAAAACCTAAGAAAAAGGACGAAGAAATGACATTCGGACTGGTCCGCGATGTCTAATCGATTTTATTTCGATAAATATCACGGAAAAGGCCATAACTTGGTTAATATTTGGCAGATTTGCAAATGTTATACCTTCTTGATCTTAGATCTTCGAGTTCTATCAATTTCAATTAAAATCTGGACATCGAAAATCTGACCCGATTTTCGCAAATTTTGAAAGGGGTACCATCATGATTTTTTAAAAATCGACGAAAATTTTGTTGCTCTACTTTTCCAATCTTTTGATGCAGATTAAAAAGGAATGAAGTCCTGATTTATAAATGGTATTCCGTTGCGAAATCGGATGCGAAATGGCAAAAATATTTCATAAAAACCCCAGAAAAAGGAAAAATAAGGATATTCGGACCTCTACGAGATGTTTAATTGATTTTTTTTCGATAAATTTTAGGGAAATAGTCATAACTTGGGTAATACACCTTCAATCGTCGCATATTATACCTTTTTGATCTTATATCTTTGAGTAGTATCATATTATTTGATATTTATGAAAACTTTTCCTTAGAAACCGAAGCTAAAGGGCGAGAAAGGATCGTTTGTGTTCATATATGGTATTTGAAACGAGTTTATTAAGTTTACGCTTTAAATAAATATTTATATTTGACAAAGATTGAACGGCAATGAAGTCCTGATTCATAAATGGTATTCCGTTGCAAAATCGGATGCGAAATGGCCAATATATTCCCTGAAAACCTAAGAAAAAGGACGAAGAAATGACATTCGGACTGGTCCGCGATGTCTAATCGATTTTATTTCGATAAATATCACGGAAAAGGCCATAACTTGGTTAATATTTGGCAGATTTGCAAATGTTATACCTTCTTGATCTTAGATCTTCGAGTTCTATCAATTTCAATTAAAATCTGGACATCGAAAATCTGACCCGATTTTCGCAAATTTTGAAAGGGGTACGTACCATCATGATTTTTTAAAAATCGACGAAAATTTTGTTGCTCTACTTTTCCAATCTTTTGATGCAGATTAAAAAGGAATGAAGTCCTGATTTATAAATGGTATTCCGTTGCGAAATCGAATGCGAAATGGCAAAAATATTTCATAAAAACCCCAGAAAAAGGAAAAATAAGGATATTCGGACCTCTACGAGATGTTTAATTGATTTTTTTTCGATAAATTTTAGGGAAATAGTCATAACTTGGGTAATACACCTTCAATCGTCGCATATTATACCTTTTTGATCTTATATCTTTGAGTAGTATCATATTATTTGATATTTATGAAAACTTTTCCTTAGAAACCGAAGCTAAAGGGCGAGAAAGGATCGTTTGTGTTCATATGTGGTATTTGAAACGAGTTTATTAAGTTTACGCTTTAAATAAATATTTATATTTGACAAAGATTGAACGGCAATGAAGTCCTGATTCATTAATGGTATTCCGTTGCAAAATCGGATGCGAAATGGCCAAAATATTCCCTGAAAACCTAAGAAAAAGGACGAAGAAATGACATTCGGACTGGTCCGCGATGTCTAATCGATTTTATTTCGATAAATATCACGGAAAAGGCCATAACTTGGTTAATATTTGGCAGATTTGCAAATGTTATACCTTCTTGATCTTAGATCTTCGAGTTCTATCAATTTCAATTAAAATCTGAACATCGAAAATCTGACCCGATTTTCGCAAATTTTGAAAGGGGTACCATCATGATTTTTTAAAAATCGACGAAAATTTTGTTGCTCTACTTTTCCAATCTTTTGATGCAGATTAAAAAGGAATGAAGTCCTGATTTATAAATGGTATTCCGTTGCGAAATCGGATGCGAAATGGAAAAAATATTTCATAAAAACCCCAGAAAAAGGAAAAATAAGGATATTCGGACCTTTACGAGATGTTTAATTGATTTTTTTTCGATAAATTTTAGGGAAATAGTCATAACTTGGGTAATACACCTTCAATCGTCGCATATTATACCTTTTTGATCTTATATCTTTGAGTAGTATCATATTATTTGATATTTATGAAAACTTTTCCTTAGAAACCGAAGCTAAAGGGCGAGAAAGGATCGTTTGTGTTCATATATGGTATTTGAAACGAGTTTATTAAGTTTACGCTTTAAATAAATATTTATATTTGACAAAGATTGAACGGCAATGAAGTCCTGATTCATAAATGGTATTCCGTTGCAAAATCGGATGCGAAATGGCCAAAATATTCCCTGAAAACCTAAGAAAAAGGACGAAGAAATGACATTCGGACTGGTCCGCGATGTCTAATCCATTTTATCGAAATAAATTTCACGGAAAATGCCATAACTTGGTTAATATTTGGCAGATTTGCAAATGTTATACCTTCTTGATCTTAGATCTTCGAGTTCTATCAATTTCAATTAAAATCTGAACATCGAAAATCTGACCCGATTTTCGCAAATTTTGAAAGGGGTACCATCATGATTTTTTAAAAATCGACGAAAATTTTGTTGCTCTACTTTTCCAATCTTTTGATGCAGATTAAAAAGGAATGAAGTTCTGATTTATAAATGGTATTCCGTTGCGAAATCGGATGCGAAATGGCAAAAATATTTCATAAAAACCCCAGAAAAAGGAAAAATAAGGATATTCGGACCTTTACGAGATGTTTAATTGATTTTTTTTCGATAAATTTTAGGGAAATAGTCATAACTTGGGTAATACACCTTCAATCGTCGCATATTATACCTTTTTGATCTTATATCTTTGAGTAGTATCATATTATTTGATATTTATGAAAACTTTTCCTTAGAAACCGAAGCTAAAGGGCGAGAAAGGATCGTTTGTGTTCATATGTGGTATTTGAAACGAGTTTATTAAGTTTACGCTTTAAATAAATATTTATATTTGACAAAGATTGAACGGCAATGAAGTCCTGATTCATAAATGGTATTCCGTTGCAAAATCGGATGCGAAATGGGCAAAATATTCCCTGAAAACCTAAGAAAAAGGACGAAGAAATGACATTCGGACTGGTCCGCGTTGTCTTATCCATTTTATTTCGATAAATTTCACGGAAAAGGCCATAACTTGGTTAATATTTGGCAGATTTGCAAATGTTATACCTTCTTGATCTTAGATCTTCGAGCTCTATCAATTTCAATTAAAATCTGAACATCGAAATCTGACCCGATTTTCGCAAATTTTGAAAGGGGTACCATCATGATTTTTTAAAAATCGACGAAAATTTTGTTGCTCTACTTTTCCAATCTTTTGATGCAGATTAAAAAGGAATGAAGTCCTGATTTATAAATGGTATTCCGTTGCGAAATCGGATGCGAAATGGCAAAAATATTTCATAAAAACCCCAGAAAAAGGAAAAATAAGGATATTCGGACCTCTACGAGATGTTTAATTGATTTTTTTTCGATAAATTTTAGGGAAATAGTCATAACTTGGGTAATACACCTTCAATCGTCGCATATTATACCTTTTTGATCTTATATCTTTGAGTAGTATCATATTATTTGATATTTATGAAAACTTTTCCTTAGAAACCGAAGCTAAAGGGCGAGAAAGGATCGTTTGTGTTCATATGTGGTATTTGAAACGAGTTTATTAAGTTTACGCTTTAAATAAATATTTATATTTGACAAAGATTGAACGGCAATGAAGTCCTGATTCATAAATGGTATTCCGTTGCAAAATCGGATGCGAAATGGGCAAAATATTCCCTGAAAACCTAAGAAAAAGGACGAAAAAAGGACATTCGGACTGGTCCGCGTTGTCTTGTCCATTTTATTTCGATAAATTTCACGGAAAAGGCCATAACTTGGTTAATATTTGGCAGATTTGCAAATGTTATACCTTCTTGATCTTAAATCTTCGAGTTCTATCAATTTCAATTAAAATCTGGACATCGAAAATCTGACCCGATTTTCGCAAATTTTGAAAGGGGTACCATCATGATTTTTTAAAAATCGACGAAAATTTTGTTGCTATACTTTTCCAATCTTTTGATGCAGATTAAAAAGGAATGAAGTCCTGATTTATAAATGGTATTCCGTTGCGAAATCGGATGCGAAATGGCAAAAATATTTCATAAAAACCCCAGAAAAAGGAAAAATAAGGATATTCGGACCTCTACGAGATGTTTAATTGATTTTTTTTCGATAAATTTTAGGGAAATAGTCATAACTTGGGTAATACACCTTCAATCGTCGCATATTATACCTTTTTGATCTTATATCTTTGAGTAGTATCATATTATTTGATATTTATGAAAACTTTTCCTTAGAAACCGAAGCTAAAGGGCGAGAAAGGATCGTTTGTGTTCATATGTGGTATTTGAAACGAGTTTATTAAGTTTACGCTTTAAATAAATATTTATATTTGACAAAGATTGAACGGCAATGAAGTCCTGATTCATAAATGGTATTCCGTTGCAAAATCGGATGCGAAATGGCCAAAATATTCCCTGAAAACCTAAGAAAAAGGACGAAGAAATGACATTCGGACTGGTCCGCGATGTCTAATCCATTTTATTTCGATAAATTTCACGGAAAAGGCCATAACTTGGTTAATATTTGGCAGATTTGCAAATGTTATACCTTCTTGATCTTAGATCTTCGAGTTCTATCAATTTCAATTAAAATCTGAACATCGAAAATCTGACCCGATTTTCGCAAATTTTGATTTTTTAAAAATCGACGAAAATTTTGTTGCTCTACTTTTCCAATCTTTTGATGCAGATTAAAAAGGAATGAAGTCCTGATTTATAAATGGTATTCCGTTGCGAAATCAAATGCGAAATGGCAAAAATATTTCATAAAAACCCCAGAAAAAGGAAAAATAAGGATATTCGGACCTCTACGAGATGTTTAATTGATTTTTTTTCGATAAATTTTAGGGAAATAGTCATAACTTGGGTAATACACCTTCAATTGTCGCATATTATACCTTTTTGATCTTATATCTTTGAGTAGTATCATATTATTTGATATTTATGAAAACTTTTCCTTAGAAACCGAAGCTAAAGGGCGAGAAAGGATCGTTTGTGTTCATATGTGGTATTTGAAACGAGTTTATTAAGTTTACGCTTTAAATAAATATTTATATTTGACAAAGATTGAACGGCAATGAAGTCCTGATTCATAAATGGTATTCCGTTGCAAAATCGGATGCGTAATGGCCAAAATATTCCCTGAAAACCTAAGAAAAAGGACGAAGAAATGACATTCGGACTGGTCCGCGATGTCTAATCCATTTTATTTCAATAAATTTCACGGAAAAGGCCATAACTTGGTTAATATTTGGCAGATTTGCAAATGTTATACCTTCTTGATCTTAGATCTTCGAGTTCTATCAATTTCAATTAAAATCTGGACATCGAAAATCTGACCCGATTTTCGCAAATTTTGAAAGGGGTACCATCATGATTTTTTAAAAATCGACGAAAATTTTGTTGCTCTACTTTTCCAATCTTTTGATGCAGATTAAAAAGGAATGAAGTCCTGATTTATAAATGGTATTCCGTTGCGAAATCGGATGCGAAATGGCAAAAATATTTCATAAAAACCCTAGAAAAAGGAAAAATAAGGATATTCGGACCTCTACGAGATGTTTAATCGATTTTTTTTTCGATAAATTTTAGGGAAATAGTCATAACTTGGGTAATACACCTTCAATCGTCGCATATTATACCTTTTTGATCTTATATCTTTGAGTAGTATCATATTATTTGATATTTATGAAAACTTTTCCTTAGAAACCGAAGCTAAAGGGCGAGAAAGGATCGTTTGTGTTCATATGTGGTATTTGAAACGAGTTTATTAAGTTTACGCTTTAAATAAATATTTATATTTGACAAAGATTGAACGGCAATGAAGACCTGATTCATAAATGGTATTCCGTTGCAAAATCGGATGCGAAATGGCCAAAATATTCCCTGAAAACCTAAGAAAAAGGACGAAGAAATGACATTCGGACTGGTCCGCGATGTCTAATCCATTTTATTTCAATAAATTTCACGGAAAAGGCCATAACTTGGTTAATATTTGGCAGATTTGCAAATGTTATACCTTCTTGATCTTAGATCTTCGAGTTCTATCAATTTCAATTAAAATCTGGACATCGAAAATCTGACCCGATTTTCGTAAATTTTGAAAGGGGTACCATCATGATTTTTTAAAAATCGACGAAAATTTTGTTGCTCTACTTTTCCAATCTTTTGATGCAGATTAAAAAGGAATGAAGTCCTGATTTATAAATGGTATTCCGTTGCGAAATCGGATTCGAAATGGCCAAAATATTTCATAAAAACCCCAGAAAAAGGAAAAATAGGGATATTCGGACCTCTACGAGATGTTTAATCGATTTTTTTTTCGATAAATTTTAGGGAAATAGTCATAACTTGGGTAATACACCTTCAATCGTCGCATATTATACCTTTTTGATCTTATATCTTTGAGTAGTATCATATTATTTGATATTTATGAAAACTTTTCCTTAGAAACCGAAGCTAAAGGGCGAGAAAGGATCGTTTGTGTTCATATGTGGTATTTGAAACGAGTTTATTAAGTTTACGCTTTAAATAAATATTTATATTTGACAAAGATTGAACGGCAATGAAGTCCTGATTCATAAATGGTATTCCGTTGCAAAATCGGATGCGAAATGGGCAAAATATTCCCTGAAAACCTAAGAAAAAGGACGAAAAAAGGACATTCGGACTGGTCCGCGTTGTCTTATCCATTTTATTTCGATAAATTTCACGGAAAAGGCCATAACTTGGTTAATATTTGGCAGATTTGCAAATGTTATACCTTCTTGATCTTAGATCTTCGAGTTCTATCAATTTCAATTAAAATCTGAACATCGAAAATCTGACCCGATTTTCGCAAATTTTGAAAGGGGTACCATCATGATTTTTTAAAAATCGACGAAAATTTTGTTGCTCTACTTTTCCAATCTTTTGATGCAGATTAAAAAGGAATGAAGTCCTGATTTATAAATGGTATTCCGTTGCGAAATCGGATTCGAAATGGCCAAAATATTTCATAAAAACCCCAGAAAAAGGAAAAATAGGGATATTCGGACCTCTACGAGATGTTTAATTGATTTTTTTTCGATAAATTTTAGGGAAATAGTCATAACTTGGGTAATACACCTTCAATCGTCGCATATTATACCTTTTTGATCTTATATCTTTGAGTAGTATCATATTATTTGATATTTATGAAAACTTTTCCTTAGAAACCGAAGCTAAAGGGCGAGAAAGGATCGTTTGTGTTCATATGTGGTATTTGAAACGAGTTTATTAAGTTTACGCTTTAAATAAATATTTATATTTGACAAAGATTGAACGGCAATGAAGTCCTGATTCATAAATGGTATTCCGTTGCAAAATCGGATGCGAAATGGAAAAAATATTCCCTGAAAACCTAACAAAAAGGACGAAAAGAGGACATTCGGACTGGTCCGTGATGTCTAATCCATTTTATTTCGTTAAATTTTACGGAAAAGGCCATAACTTGGTTAATATTTGGCAGATTTGCAAATGTTATACCTTCTTGATCTTAGATCTTCGAGTTCCATCAATTTCAATTAAAATCTGGACATCGAAAATCTGACCCGATTTTCGCAAATTTTGAAAGGGGTACCATCATGATTTTTTAAAAATCGACGAAAATTTTGTTGCTCTACTTTTCCAATCTTTTGATGCAGATTAAAAAGGAATGAAGTCCTGATATAAATGGTATTCCGTTGCGAAATCGGATTCGAAATGGCAAAAATATTTCATAAAAACCCTAGAAAAAGGAAAAACAGGGATATTCACGAGAGGTTTAATCGATTTTTTTTTCGATAAATTTTAGGGAAATAGTCATAACTTGGGTAATACACCTTCAATCGTCGCATATTATACCTTTTTGATCTTATATCTTTGAGTAGTATCATATTATTTGATATTTATGAAAACTTTTCCTTAGAAACAGAAGCTAAAGGGCGAGAAAGGATCGTTTGTGTTCATATGTGGTATTTGAAACGAGTTTATTAAGTCTACGCTTTAAATAAATATTTATATTTGACAAAGATTGAACAGCAATGAAGTCCTGATGCATAAATGGTATTCCGATGCAAAATCGGATGCGAAATGGAAAAAATATTCCCTGAAAACCTAAGAAAAAGGACGAAAAGAGGACATTCGGACTGGTCCGCGATGTCTAATCCATTTTATTTCGTTAAATTTTACGGAAAAGGCCATAACTTGGTTAATATTTGGCAGATTTGCAAATGTTATACCTTCTTGATCTTAGATCTTCGAGTTCCATCAATTTCAATTAAAATCTGGACATCGAAAATCTGACCCGATTTTCGCAAATTTTGAAAGGGGTACCATCATGATTTTTTAAAAATCGACCTAAATGTTGTTGCTCTACTTTTCCAATCTTTTGATGCAGATTAAAAAGGAATGAAGTCCTGATTTATAAATGGTATTCCGTTGCGAAATCGGATTCGAAATGGCAAAAATATTTCATAAAAACCCTAGAAAAAGGAAAAACAGGGATATTCGGACCTCTACGAGATGTTTAATCGATTTTTTTTTCGATAAATTTTAGGGAAATAGTCATAACTTGGGTAATACACCTTCAATCGTCGCATATTATACCTTTTTGATCTTATATCTTTGAGTAGTATCATATTATTTGATATTTATGAAAACATTTCCTTAGAAACCGAAGCTAAAGGGCGAGAAAGGATCGTTTGTGTTCATATGTGGTATTTGAAACGAGTTTATTAAGTCTACGCTTTAAATAAATATTTATATTTGACAAAGATTGAACGGCAATGAAGTCCTGATTCATAAATGGTATTCCGTTGCAAAATGGCCAAAATTATTCCCTGAAAACCTAAGGAAATGGACGAAAAAAGGACATTCGGACTTGTAGAACCTAAAATCTAAACCGATTTTCGCAGATTTTCAAAGGGGCAGTTATTAGTTAGCTCTGTTTCCCATTTTTTCCAATTATATGCTAATGAAAAAGACCAATTTATTTATTTTTTAATATTTATTATCAGCTTTCAATTATAATATTATACAATTATTATACCTTATATTTTTAACATTATAATTATAGTTAAAAATACATTTATATAATATATATATGATAAGCTATATACCTATTATATACTTAAAATGACATAACTAATCCTTAAATTGTGTCTTCCCAGGACATGCTCCAAGGATGGAAAATGCGTCACGCGTCGTTCGTCAATGTACTCCGTGAAAACGGAGCTGAATCCTGGCTCTTCCCGCTTAATACAGCTGATTCCTGGCTCTTCCTGCATAATTCTGGATCATCCTGGACATCGTCTCGCACGGATCATCCACATAGCAGCTGCTCATCAGTAACACGAAAAAGTAAATAAATATTAATGTTTTACTGGAATACACTGCGTTTTATTCGGGGGGTCACCTATTGGGAAACATTTTCAGGTTTGAAGGTCCTGCAAATTTAGAGTCTGCCAAGAGGACTGATCGTTTGTGTTCATATGTGGTATTTAAACCGATTTTATTAAGTTTACGCTTTGAATAAATATTTATATTTGACAAAGATTGAAATGCAATGAAGTCCTGATTCATAAATGGTATTATAATGGTAAATATTAGAAACTGAAGCTAAAGGGCGAGAAAGGATCGTTTGTGTTCATATGTGGTATTTGAAACGAGTTTATTAAGTTTACGCTTTAAATAAATATTTATATTTGACAAAGATTAAACGGCAATGAAGTCCTGATTCATAAATGGTATTCCGTTGCAAAATCGGATGCGAAATGGCCAAAATATTCCCTGAAAACCTAAGAAAAAGGACGAAGAAATGACATTCGGACTGGTCCGCGATGTCTAATCCATTTTATTTCGATAAATTTCACGGAAAAGGCCATAACTTGGTTAATATTTGGCAGATTTGCAAATGTTATACCTTCTTGATCTTAGATCTTCGAGTTCTATCAATTTCAATTAAAATCTGAACATCGAAAATCTGACCCGATTTTCGCAAATTTTGAAAGGGGTACCATCATGATTTTTTAAAAATCGACGGAAATTTTGTTGCTCTACTTTTCCAATCTTTTGATGCAGATTAAAAAGGAATGAAGTCCTGATTTATAAATGGTATTCCGTTGCGAAATCGGATTCGAAATGGCAAAAATATTTCATAAAAACCCCAGAAAAAGGAAAAATAGGGATATTCGGACCTCTACGAGATGTTTAATCGATTTTTTTTCGATAAATTTTAGGGAAATAGTCATAACTTGGGTAATACACCTTCAATCGTCGCATATTATACCTTTTTGATCTTATATCTTTGAGTAGTATCATATTATTTGATATTTATGAAAACTTTTCCTTAGAAACCGAAGCTAAAGGGCGAGAAAGGATCGTTTGTGTTCATATGTGGTATTTGAAACGAGTTTATTAAGTCTACGCTTTAAATAAATATTTATATTTGACAAAGATTGAACGGCAATGAAGTCCTGATTCATAAATGGTATTCCGTTGCAAAATCGGATGCGAAATGGAAAAAATATTCCCTGAAAACCTAACAAAAAGGACGAAAAGAGGACATTCGGACTGGTCCGCGATGTCTAATCCATTTTATTTCGTTAAATTTTACGGAAAAGGCCATAACTTGGTTAATATTTGGCAGATTTGCAAATGTTATACCTTCTTGATCTTAGATCTTCGAGTTCCATCAATTTCAATTAAAATCTGGACATCGAAAATCTGACCCGATTTTCGCAAATTTTGAAAGGGGTACCATCATGATTTTTTAAAAATCGACGAAAATTTTGTTGCTCTACTTTTCCAATCTTTTGATGCAGATTAAAAAGGAATGAAGTCCTGATTTATAAATGGTATTCCGTTGCGAAATCGGATTCGAAATGGCAAAAATATTTCATAAAAACCCTAGAAAAAGGAAAAACAGGGATATTCACGAGAGGTTTAATCGATTTTTTTTTCGATAAATTTTAGGGAAATAGTCATAACTTGGGTAATACACCTTCAATCGTCGCATATTATACCTTTTTGATCTTATATTTTTGAGTAGAATCATATTATTTGATATTTATGAAAACATTTCCTTAGAAACCGAAGCTAAAGGGCGAGAAAGGATCGTTTGTGTTCATATGTGGTATTTGAAACGAGTTTATTAAGTCTACGCTTTAAATAAATATTTATATTTGACAAAGATTGAACGGCAATGAAGTCCTGATTCATAAATGGTATTCCGTTGCAAAATGGCAAAATTATTCCCTGAAAACCTAAGGAAATGGACGAAAAAAGGACATTCGGACTTGTAGAACCTAAAATCTAAACCGATTTTCGCAGATTTTCAAAGGGGCAGTTATTAGTTAGCTCTGTTTCCCATTTTTTCCAATTATATGCTAATGAAAAACACCAATTTATTTATTTTTTAATATTTATTATCAGCTTTCAATTATAATATTATACAATTATTATACCTTATATTTTTAACATTATAATTATAGTTAAAAATACATTTATATAATATATATATGATAAGCTATATACCTATTATATACTTAAAATGACATAACTAATCCTTAAATTGTGTCTTCCCAGGACATGCTCCAAGGATGGAAAATACGTCACGCGTCGTTCGTCAATGTACTCCGTGAAAACGGAGCTGAATCCTGGCTCTTCCCGCTTAATACAGCTGATTCCTGGCTCTTCCTGCATAATTCTGGATCATCCTGGACATCGTCTCGCACGGATCATCCACATAGCAGCTGCTCATCAGTAACACCAAGGACTCCTAACTCATCAAAACGACCTGTGCTCATCCTGTAAACGAAAAAGTAAATAAATATTAATGTTTTACTGGAATACACTGCGTTTTATTCGGGGGGGTCACCTATTGGGAAACATTTTCAGGTTTGAAGGTCCTGCAAATTTAGAGTCTGCCAAGAGGACTGATCGTTTGTGTTCATATGTGGTATTTAAACCGATTTTATTAAGTTTACGCTTTGAATAAATATTTATATTTGACAAAGATTGAAATGCAATGAAGTCCTGATTCATAAATGGTATTATAATGGTAAATATTAGAAACTGAAGCTAAAGGGCGAGAAAGGATCGTTTGTGTTCATATGTGGTATTTGAAACGAATTTATTAAGTCTACGCTTTAAATAAATATTTATATTTGACAAAGATTGAACGGCAATGAAGTCCTGATTCATAAATGGTATTCCGTTGCAAAATCGGATGCGAAATGGCCAAAATATTCCCTGAAAACCTAAGAAAAAGGACGAAGAAATGACATTCGGACTGGTCCGCGATGTCTAATCCATTTTATTTCGATAAATTTCACGGAAAAGGCCATAACTTGGTTAATATTTGGCAGATTTGCAAATGTTATACCTTCTTGATCTTAGATCTTCGAGTTCCATCAATTTCAATTAAAATCTGGACATCGAAAATCTGACCCGATTTTCGCAAATTTTGAAATTTTTTGTACCATCATGATTTTTTAAAAATCGACGAAAATTTTGTTGCTCTACTTTTCCAATCTTTTGATGCAGATTAAAAAGGAATGAAGTCCTGATTTATAAATGGTATTCCGTTGCGAAATCGGATTCGAAATGGCAAAAATATTTCATAAAAACCCCAGAAAAAGGAAAAATAAGGATATTCGGACCTCTACGAGATGTTTAATCGATTTTTTTTTCGATAAATTTTAGGGAAATAGTCATAACTTGGGTAATACACCTTCAATCGTCGCATATTATACCTTTTTGATCTTATATCTTTGAGTAGTATCATATTATTTGATATTTATGAAAACTTTTCCTTAGAAACCGAAGCTAAAGGGCGAGAAAGGATCGTTTGTGTTCATATGTGGTATTTGAAACGAGTTTATTAAGTCTACGCTTTAAATAAATATTTATATTTGACAAAGATTGAACGGCAATGAAGTCCTGATTCATAAATGGTATTCCGTTGCAAAATCGGATGCGAAATGGAAAAAATATTCCCTGAAAACCTAAGAAAAAGGACGATAAGAGGACATTCGGACTGGTCCGCGATGTCTAATCCATTTAATTTCGTTAAATTTTACGGAAAAGGCCATAACTTGGTTAATATTTGGCAGATTTGCAAATGTTATACCTTCTTGATCTTAGATCTTCGAGTTCCATCAATTTCAATTAAAATCTGGACATCGAAAATCTGACCCGATTTTCGCAAATTTTGAAAGGGGTACCATCATGATTTTTTAAAAATCGACGAAAATTTTGTTGCTCTACTTTTCCAATCTTTTGATGCAGATTAAAAAGGAATGAAGTCCTGATTTATAAATGGTATTTCGTTGCGAAATCGGATTCTAAATGGCAAAAATATTTCATAAAAACCCTAGAAAAAGGAAAAACAGGGATATTCGGACCTCTACGAGATGTTTAATCGATTTTTTTTTCGATAAATTTTAGGGAAATAGTCATAACTTGGGTAATACACCTTCAATCGTCGCATATTATACCTTTTTGATCTTATATCTTTGAGTAGAATCATATTATTTGATATTTATGAAAACATTTCCTTAGAAACCGAAGCTAAAGGGCGAGAAAGGATCGTTTGTGTTCATATGTGGTATTTGAAACGAGTTTATTAAGTTTATGCTTTAAATAAATATTTATATTTGACAAAGATTGAACGGCAATGAAGTCCTGATTCATAAATGGTATTCCGTTGCAAAATGGCAAAATTATTCCCTGAAAACCTAAGGAAATGGACGAAAAAAGGACATTTGGACTTGTAGAACCTAAAATCTAAACCTATTTTCGCAGATTTTCAAAGGGGCAGTTATTAGTTAGCTCTGTTTCCCATTTTTTCCAATTATATGCTAATGAAAAACACCAATTTATTTATTTTTTAATATTTATTATCAGCTTTCAATTATAATATTATACAATTATTATACCTTATATTTTTAACATTATAATTATAGTTAAAAATACATTTATATAATATATATATGATAAGCTATATACCTATTATATACTTAAAATGACATAACTAATCCTTAAATTGTGTCTTCCCAGGACATGCTCCAAGGATGGAAAATGCGTCACGCGTCGTTCGTCAATGTACTCCGTGAAAACGGAGCTGAATCCTGGCTCTTCCCGCTTAATACAGCTGATTCCTGGCTCTTCCTGCATAATTCTGGATCATCCTGGACATCGTCTCGCACGGATCATCCACATAGCAGCTGCTCATCAGTAACACCAAGGACTCCTAACTCATCAAAACGACCTGTGCTCATCCTGTAAACGAAAAAGTAAATAAATATTAATGTTTTACTGGAATACACTGCGTTTTATTCGGGGGGTCACCTATTGGGAAACATTTTCAGGTTTGAAGGTCCTGCAAATTTAGAGTCTGCCAAGAGGACTGATCGTTTGTGTTCATATGTGGTATTTAAACCGATTTTATTAAGTTTACGCTTTGAATAAATATTTATATTTGACAAAGATTGAAATGCAATGAAGTCCTGATTCATAAATGGTATTATAATGGTAAATATTAGAAACTGAAGCTAAAGGGCGAGAAAGGATCGTTTGTGTTCATATGTGGTATTTGAAACGAGTTTATTAAGTTTACGCTTTAAATAAATATTTATATTTGACAAAGATTGAACGGCAATGAAGTCCTGATTCATAAATGGTATTCCGTTGCAAAATCGGATGCGAAATGGCCAAAATATTCCCTGAAAACCTAAGAAAAAGGACGAAAAAAGGACATTCGGACTGGTCCGCGATGTCTAATCGATTTTATTTCGATAAATTTCACGGAAAAGGCCATAACTTGGTTAATATTTGGCAGATTTGCAAATGTTATACCTTCTTGATCTTAGATCTTCGAGTTCTATCAATTTCAATTAAAATCTGGACATCGAAAATCTGACCCGATTTTCGCAAATTTTGAAAGGGGTACCATCATGATTTTTTAAAAATCGATGAAAATTTGGTTGCTCTACTTTTCCAATCTTTTGATGCAGATTCATAAGGAATAAAGTCCTGATTTAAAAATGGTATTCCGTTTCGAAATCGGATGCGAAATGGCAAAAATATTTCATAAAAACCCCAGAAAAAGGAAAAATAAGGATATTCGGACCTCTACGAGATGTTTAATTGATTTTTTTTCGATAAATTTTAGGGAAATAGTCATAACTTGGGTAATACACCTTCAATCGTCGCATATTATACCTTTTTGATCTTATATCTTTGAGTAGTATCATATTATTTGATATTTATGAAAACTTTTCCTTAGAAACCGAAGCTAAAGGGCGAGAAAGGATCGTTTTGAGACACTCTTTTGAAAATATTACATACATTTTTCATCGGATTTGGAAAAGGAATACCATTTATGAAACTTTAATTCATTCCCTCTCAATCTGCATCAAAAGATTTGAGCAACAAAATTTTGTTAGATTAAAAATAAAAATTCAAAAATCAATCCTTGCGAATTGATAGCGAAAAATCGATCGACATTTTTTTTACAGCGTTTTCATATTTTTTGATGCAGCTGATAAGGGAATGAAGCTGTGATTCCAAAATGGTATTTCATATTCGTATATGCATTGTACCCCAATAGGTCAAAGATAGCAAATTAACAATACCCTCTGCAAGGGTAAAACATAGCCTTCCCCAGAATTTCTCCGGTTTTGACCACTTTCGGTGACTTTCGTTTTCACTCACCCGCTTGGATTTGAGTGGTTCTTGATGGGAGCTGACCACCCACACTCGTAGCCGCTCCACCACTTTTACATGCTCTCCCCCATGGTGGGGCTGCTACTGCTGCCACTGCTGCTACCGGTGACCGGCGACGTAGTCGTCGGCTTCTTTGGCCACTCAGCTGTGCTCTCATTTTGGGGCTCGGCTGGGATTCGCTACCGACTCGGCTGGCGATTTGCTTGTCTCTGCTCCATTGCTCAGTCTGAAAAGTTGATGCGGCGCGTCTACAACGAAACGCTTTCGTTTTCCGTGTTCCGAGTTGCGAGCTCCGAGTTCCAAAGAAGCGCGTTCCGAAGGATTTCACCTAGAATCTGCATCAACATCGGCATCTGCTGCTCCACTTGCACCTGACCAGGCCGTACAGGTGGATCGCTCAGGTAACGAGAGCTGCGGTTGTAGCAGCAACAAAGGCCACTGCCTTGATTAGCTTTTTATCACACTCATCTCAAAGGCGGCATAATGGGTCTGCAGAAATGATCCGCAACTGGCAGGGGGTGCTGTTTTTTATTTCTTTCAACCGCAAAAGTGCAGTGCAAATTAAATTGAGAAAATGCCGAACGAAATATGCTAAAAGACCCTAAGCAGCCCCCGCACTAAACCCGACAACATAATGTATTTTCTGTTTGCTCCGCAATTTGTGCTCTTTATTTTTCGGTGTTTTGTTATTGTGTTACTCAGACCTTCGTGAGTTTTTCCTTCATGTGAGATATATCTTTGGGATTTGCTCGTGTTCTGTCTTTTGTTTGAGTAATTGCAAGTGAATTGGGCGAGCTGCAATTGATAAACGAGCGTTCATAAACGAATAAAGGAGCTATCTGGGTGTCGGTCTTATCACCCCAGAATATCGCATTAAAACTAATTCAATTACAAGATACTGTCCGTGTGTGATGAGTGTGCGATGTGCCTGGGCATGCAAATTAGAAGGCATAATAACAACACCGGAGCCAGGGCCGAGAAGAGCATCAGCAGAATCAGGAGCAGTAGCCGAGCATGTACATATAGATAAAAACAGTTTGTAATTGGGACAAAGTTTCGCAATGCAACGCAACGGAACGGAACGCAACGAGGGCGGGTGACTGCAAAGTTGGAACTCAGTTTTCTGTTCGTGATAATGCCATAATTGACAGCCTGTGGACGGGTTTGATTGAATTTACATGGGGGAAATTGAGTTGCAAATGAGTTTTGCCAGCCAGTGACGAAATTCCCAAATGGGTATGATAAAACTCGATAAAAACACGACGAACTTCCACTCGAAAACACATTCAACAATCCCCATAATAGAAGAAATAGAGATATTAACAGCAAAACGAGGGGGTAATTGATTGAAGTGATTTATTTGTGTCAAAGAACAAAGATGGAACACTCGTGCGTATGCGTAATATTCAAGATTTCGCTCGGGAAGCAAGAACAGGAGCAGCTCACAAATGATGCCTGTTAGCAAGTAATAATTTCTGATAAAGACCGACACGATTTCAATTAAAAACAGTTAACAATCGCCGCAAAATAGAGAAATGGGTTTTTATGGGCCAACCATGCGTATGCGTAACACGAATGTGTGAGCCATAAGTTACGGCCGTAAAAGTGTGTTTAAGTCCCGGCTCATATAATTCCAACCCGGACACCTCCCATTTCCGATTTCCCAGCGACACGCCCCTCGCGTATCGCACAACACTACCTCCCACATCTTTTAACCATATAGGCCCATATATTTTTCCGGTGTGCGAGCATCGCTTTGTATTCGGTTTAATGGAAAAAGTGTGTCCATGCCACAGATGGGTTATTATCCATTTTGCCACTCTGGAAATGGGCATTCAAATTTATAGTCGTGCCTCTGCCATGTGGCCAGTTGCCAGTTGCCAGTTGCGAGTGCCCGGTGGCCATGTGGTCATGTGGCGTGCGGCACGATGTTGCAAGGCTAAGGATGAAATGGTTAAGTCATCATGATTGCGATGCATACTTTCACGTTATGCGACCCTATTGAGTGCTAACTGTTTAGCTTTATATTATTGCCACAACTTTATAGCCCAAATGACGTCCCACCGCCCTAAGAGTTGTAAAAAAAAAGAGATAATATGTGAGATAAATCTGGCTGCTCTTGTTTGTCCAGTTTCTGATCTTGAACTATTTTTGTAAACATCTCGGAATTCGGTCAAAATATTTACAAAGGAAAACTAGTTTATGCCTTGGATTAGTTTTTGGCAAGTGCCCTAAAAACGCCAAGTTATTGATCAATAATTTAGGCAATTTCAGAACTGTCAGTGGCAGTGCACTTCTCCCCATCAACAAACACCATTTATCATATCCCGATCCTGATTCCGTGACTCAGCATTGCTCCGAATTCGCTCTGCGCTCTGCGAACACATTATTATTTATTGCATATTTAGTAGGTACGCTCTGAATCCCCAATCATTGCCATTTCATTGTCAAAAAGAGGGCACGGAGGCGCGAACTAAGGATTTTCCAGAGGCGACAACAGAGCTGGCACGGGCCCGGGGCAGGAGATAAGAATTCAGTCAACTACAGGCCGCCAGCTGTCAAAGCCACCCACAGCTTACCCTCTCTATTAGTTCACAACCCAACCACCCACACGCTAACCACCCACCCACCTAACTTGCGTGAGCTGAGGCATTATCGGGCAGGGAATGTGAAATCAAGCCAAGTGCGAGTGCAGGCAGAGATTATGCTGTTTTGGTAGCTCACTTTTGGTCACAACTATTTGGGGACACACGGAAGAAATATAGGGTGTACTCAGACATATTAAAGCCAATTTAAGTACTATTCTGGGAAATTTTAGCAATATCCTAATTAGCAATCTCCGCATTTAGGTGCCACCGGGTTGGTAATTAGTCCTCCGCTCCACAGGCAGGAATATAGAAAGATTTAATATCAAAAATAGTTTTCTTTCATAGTTTATTATTTCTGGGAGTATTTTCAGCTTTAATAGATATTTCTTTCTCTGTAATGGCCACTCCTGAGTTCCTCCATTTATCATTCGGCCCAACGTGAGTAATTAGTAGCCATAAAAAGAGCACAAATCAGACAATCTAAATAAGGAAAGCCTACGGTGCCCAATCGTCCTGTATCCCTTCTGTGTACTCGCTTCCGACTGCATTGATTTCCACTTTGCCAGGTGGCTGGCTCTATTTTTCGTTACTGTTATTTATGAATTCGAATTAATGTACCGTTAGCATGCACAACAACACTTTTGGCCAGGAACCAGGGACCGGGGACATGGCCATTGCCAATGCCACAATTCCACTGCCTGGCTGCCAGCACCAGCACCTCGCTTTGTTTAGCTAAATGCGGCGTTGTCGTCCATTTCGGGTGCCATTATTACGACCGTTTCCGTTTCGAGATTTCCGGTGATTATTTCCATGCTGGCTTCCACGGAAAGTGAAAGTGGAAGCGACTGGGAAAGGGGCTCCAAGGAGCTCCCATTTCGGAGAGAGCCTGGTCGCTTGGTGGCTTGATTGAATTAAACCGAAATGATCCTGGCCAGCATTGCATAATGACACGCAGCTTAATTACTCGCCCGCCGCACAGCTTGTGGCCCAAAACACCTACCCCACTTACCCTAATTGAAATTGATTGCGATGTACAGGGGAGCTGGCTCGGTTTCGAGTTTTTCAACAATCATACCAATCAGGGGCCTCGGAATGCAGTTGTTATTGCCGGCGATATTTCGTATCGATTGGAAGTAACACGGCGACACAGTGCCAAAATTTATTCTCTGCCCTCCGGCCCAGGCACTCTGTTTTTATCGTTTTTATCGTTTTCTGAAATATTAAAGGCATGTCAAAACAATGCGCCAAAGGCGGCTCAATAAATGATACGGCAGAGGGCATAGGGCAGAGGTTCCACGGGACTGGTGGGATAGCCGCGACCCACACGACCATATGACGGAGTGCCGGAATACCCGAAGATACCCGTACTCGGAGGCAGAAGCTACTAATGCCAAGCCACAGAAGAGCCAACTGGCGGAAATACTAGTAGAAAACAAATAAAAGCAAAAACCAGAACAGGAAAGACGTCAAACTAAACTTTGACAATACGAATGGCCAATACACTCGACAGATTTGAGATGTCTTCTTAAGAAGACTTCCACAGAGATTTTAAAGTTTGTCAATCTGAAATTTCTTTGAAAGCAATACAAGTTATGACTGGGCAGAGTAATTGTCTTATTTTTTCTTTCATATTTCTTCCGAATATCATCTGAATGTTGTCAATTCGCAACTTTCTTTCATGGCCAATGGAACATGCGTTTACAGCCATGTTAACATGGTCACTTACTCCCATCAGCCACCGGGCAAGGTCAGCCAGAGGTTAGAGTTTATGAATATGCAGTGGCAGAGATTCCGCACCGAAACTAATCTGCGACTACTTGTATATCGTATATCTGGAATCTTTAATCGCCAAGTCAAGCAACTTTTTTGTGACAAAGTGTATGACAAACACATGAAAAAAACGAGGCAAAGAAATGATGGAGGAAAATAAAAATTGTAACAAGTTGAACGTGCTGCTGAGCTGGGCATTAATAGGTTTTTGACTTGCTATAAAAACGACACCCCCTCGCCAGCGCTAGATGCCCCTTCCATGGTGGACGGTGGACGGTGGACGGTGGACGGTGGACGCATGGGAAGTGAAGCCTCCGAAGCCACAACAGAGTTGTCTATTCTATTTTCTGGCCGTCAGCAGTCAACTGTGGCATGATGGCCAAGCGAACCCCCTCCAGACTAGGGCTTAAATTGCTCGTTGGCCTTTAAAAAATGATTTGGCCAAAATCATAGAAGCAGCAGCCGAAATACGTAACTCGATTCAGTTCAAGTTGAGCATATTTCGGCAGGTCTAAGGCCTTGATTAGGTTCGCCAGACGCCCAGTCCGACCATTGAAGTTGCTCTTGTAATTGGCCTGTTGCGGGTCTGTGGCTAATAGCATTTGGCCCGTAATTGGCCGGCGATGGGTTCGCCCGGGTTGGGAAATTAATGCGATTCTCCTGCACCGAGCGGACGTTGCCATGCCACTTAATAATTATCATGGGATTTCATCTACCCTAAAAATGAAATAAAAATGAGAATTGACGCAATTAGGTTTGTTCACATCGTTTTTCAAACTTTTTGGAGACACTTTTTTTCTTTAGGAAAGTTACGCAAAAGGTGAAACTCTCTAAACGAACTCTTTTGTTTCGCTTCCGCTCGATTTATTAACTTGAATTTAAATTTATAAAGAGTCATTAAAAGCCAATAGATCAATCAGAACGTGTTAGAGCCTGCAATAAACAATTTAATTAAAGTGTGAATATTTTAATTAAACCAAACCACAAACACGAGCATTATGCTTCCATTAATTGGATAACAAATAATTGTCAGAATAAATTACGCATTTCTTTTGTGTTTTTCGCTTTTATTAATAAACATGTAAAGCTGCATATTTAATTTCCTTTCGGTTCATTGAATGCATTTTCAGATTGTTTTTCAATAGAAACTTGATATAAATATAATGTATCGTATCCTTGGCTCCTTGGCTCTACCTGTTACATTTCCCTCGACTGGCTGTCAGCCTTGAACTCTGAGGGGTAAACAAATTCGTTATCAGTTTACTTTACATTTTTCCATTTCTCGGGACCTTTGAATTTCTATTCAAGTCTATTCATTTGTTCGTTAGATACGGTGATGTATAAATCGGTATATTGACGGGACAGTTTTATACCCTGCATTTCTTTTTGACTTTATAGAACAGCTTAGGATATGATTTTAGACTAATTTAATAAACGAAACAAAACATAAATTCTATAAATGAATTTGAAGTATCGGTAACTGGAAGGCTGGAGTCTATACAGCTCCACCCGAAGTAAGCTTTCTTGTTTATACACAAGCTGGTATTGTGAACCTCCATTGAGAATCCATTTACATTCCTTCGGCGAGCAATCAATTTTCTGTGCTTTCTTGTCCTTCATTTATCTATTCCATCAGAAAGTCGACCTCAGTCACAAGTCCTTCTCAATCCACAAACCCCCCATCAATTTTCTTTCCTTGCCTTCCCTTAGAATTGAACATTTTAAGCTGACGGTGACTCCTTCAACTTGTTTACCCGCTCGTAGCCCCGAAAAAAAGCATACGACTTTTTCGAAAAATTCATTTTTCTCAGCATTTTTCTATTTGCTCAACTGCCTGATAGTGGTACGGGAGAGTGCACTTTTTTTTAGTTTTCAGCTTGTGGCTATTTGCATTGCTACTCGTAGTTTTCCGGCTTTGCACTGCCATGGGTATTCCATGGAATTTTCTTGTTGCTCTTCCCTCAATCACTCTATCTGCCAGGCTCTATCACGCTCCCACAAGCGTTTACTTTTCCACCGTCCGCTTGCTATTTTATTTGCTGATTTAATCGCGTCTTGAAGCTTCCTTCCTCCGACTGATTCCGGGCCCGGGTCCGGGCCAGACGCGAGTGGGAGGCCGGGATGGAGCCATGGTTATAGGCTAGTGGCATTTGGTGAGGCGTAGTTGCCGACACGCGCACACAACCTCATAATCAAATGTCGGGTAATGTGCTGTGAGGCAATCTATAACCACGGGCCATGCAACAGCTTACCCCGGAACGGTGGACCTGCCCTCTCCGAGCAGGGGCATGTGGCAAGTGGCATAAGGCATGTGGCAAGGGGCAAATAGCAAATAGCAAATGGCAAGTGAAAGATGAGAAAATGATTACGAAACTCAAGTGGCAAAAAATATGAAGATGCCTATGAAGAATATTTGAGAACAATGTAGGGGTCTTATCGATATTGCTTGGGGATTCAGGGAATTCATATTTCGCTCCGATAAAATGGATACATAAATATTGAGGGGGCTTGATAAAAACACGACACTTTTAATAAAGACTCCAAGTAATTCCGAGAAGCTGTAAGACTGGAAAATGGAACAAGACACTGCTAAAAGTGATTGATTGATTTCCTTTTTAATTAACATCAAACCTATTCAAGCCTCAAGATAAGCCATTGCATTAAAATTACACAACTTGTCAAATAATTTAAGGTTGAAACCACTTAACCAAATGATGTAATTATCGTATCAGTTCTCTAACTAAGAAAGTTTCCTTTCCTCCGTTTGTTTTATTCCCAATATGCCAAGTTTCTCGGTCTTTCCTTGAGGAAATGAGCAACTCATTAATTCAATTAAACAGATCAATATTCCGTAAGGGAAACAATTTTCCTGATGTAGTAACAACACTGACGATGAGACAGAATAATTCCCCAGTAAGAATGTCTCAGACTCAGACAACCACCAAGTGTTGCAAATTGAGTAAGCCAGGCATTGACCATTCGTCTGACAGACAGTCGAAGCCTTCGACTTGATCTCCTCCTCGGCTCGGACCTGGGCTTGTCTATTTATTTTCACTTTTCACGTTTTTCACTTTTCTATTTGTTTGTCTCTGTCCCAACAGAAGCAGTGTGACATCCACAAAAGCCAATACATATGGCAGGAACTGTGTTTGCTCAATAAGTCAATCCATGAGGGCGTCGACGGGGCGTATACTTGATGTTCTAGTTGAATGAGACGTATACGCCCTGTTACCCCGATACGTCCGTGTGTCTCGATGTGAATATTCTCACTGTGCCACATTCGCATGGCCCAACGAGTCGGCAGTCGAATGTGTCAAACTGTAATAATCAGCTTCAAGGCAAAATGAGTTGACAATTCTCGCTTACAACCAAAAGAAATGGCACACATTGGGACTCGGGAAAATTACACCAAATAAAGACCCCACTACAAGGGGCTTCCCTTCTGGCTATGGGCTTTAGCTTCATCCCATATTTCTCGCATTATTTTTGGCACCACGTGGCGTATGTGTGATATTCTCACAGCTTCCATTGCCGAGGGCAGGCACCATTAAACAAACATTATACAGAAAGTTTACGGTGCATCGAGTTTTTTCAGCCGATGACAAGGGTTAAGGGTACGACACTAAGCCTCAAGGAGATGGCTCCAAGGCCAGTACCAGCCAGTCATCGACGTCAGACCCCATGTCGCTGTCGCTCGAAGCGTCTTATCAAGCGATTTGAGCTCTCATTCGCACGCAGCATCGCAGAAAATGAATTCCAAGAAGAAATAATACAGATGAATCTCACCGAAGTGGAAAATACCCTCCAAACAAGAACAGAGCACTTAAATCAATTAATTCCCTATAAAATATAGAAGCCTTGCGTCACCTAAGCTCCAGTCTCGGCCCAGACACCTGAAATAACAAGAAGACCATCTGACAGATGCCCGTATCCGAAAAAAGTAACAAAAACAGAGCCCAGCGAGATTGATACACTTTTTGGTTAAGACAAAGGTAGCTTGACAAATGTGTGAGAAAATGATACAAATAAATTGGTGCTAAAAGCATTGGCAAACATTTGTTTTGTTCAACTCATCCCTGCGATTAGAGTGAAGTACAGTGGCAATAGCAAATATTTAGGTACATGTGTTCGGAGTGCAAAAGATTGCCAGCTAAGTGGCAAGTGGGATGTGGGATGTGGGATGCGGGTGCTCGTAATCGAGGAAAATCGGGGTGGAGAGCCCGTTCGACTGCACTTAATGAAGTCTGCCCCGTTCCGACTAAATTGACTTTATTGTTGTGCAAATAGGCTACCTCCTCCACCGCTCTAGTCTGTCGCACTTCTTGTTAAGTACGTATTATAATAATATATTTACATACTCCAAACGGAGGAGGCAAGGTAAGGTGCAGGACAGGAGGCTCGTCCGGAGGCCTACACAAACATTCATTGCCAGTGCGTGCCTCTGCTCATTGTACTTAAATGTTATAAATAAATAAAACACGGCCAACGCTTTTCTCGCACACTGTAAACGCTCTATAAATATTTCATGGGCTACCCCACACATAAGGCGCTGCTGCCTGTCTCCCTCCGTCATTTAAATAAATAATTTTCAATAAGGTTTAAATAAATTAAGCGTAAATTGAATTAAATTTTTGCGCATGCAATTGCCGCCGTTGCAGCTGCTCCACCAGAGAAACCCTCTCTGCTCCTTCAAACCAAACTTAATTATTTGCATTTTAATGGAATTTCCCTTTTTCACCCTTTCTGAGGGCTTAATAAGAAACCCCACTTGTGATTCTCTGAAAGGGCACTCCACGAAACAACACAAATACCTGAAAATAATATTGTAATTTTTAAGTAATTTATAGCCCAAAAGGCAAACGTATTCTGTGTTAATAAATACACATAAATATCAGAGGTTGTGCAAGAGTTCAATTGTTTTTCTTTAACGGTTATGTTTTATGGCAATTTTAAATATAAATATTTGCATAATAAATATGACAACCAGATCACACCAGCCAGAAGCTGAACTTTTACTCAGTTGAAATGTTTTTAAAGAAATTCTGATTTAAATTCCAAAGACTCTCTGAAAGTGTATACAAGCGAGTGAAAAAATATCCAATATTTTTCTTGTCAAAAGCAGAAAATGTAACAGAAAAAACGGAATTTAAATAATGAGAGAAAAAATTCATAGTCAAATGTATGTCAATAAATATATTTTATTAAAGTAAACAAAGAATTCATATTAATTAATGATAGATATTATCTTGATTATAAATTCTACAAATACTTTGCACACTTATCAAGCCCAAAGGCTAATCATTCTCACCAGATTTAGCTTTAATTCCATTGAATATTTTTTTTGGCAACCATTTGCTAATTTTGGCAACGCATGTCTGATAAGCCACGTTTACAAGCCGCTTATCTAACCATAATAAATTATACGGAAAATAAAACTCGCTTATGAATGAACGTTTCTGCCAAAAGAAAATAATAAACAGAGATAGACAGAGACCAGGGCGAAGCTTACTCCATCAATGATAGCCTTTCATTACTCTGAATATGGCCAATAAAAATAGCAATTGGATATTCAGTTTATTTGCCAGAGATTGAAGTTTCATTGAGTTGATTTTTGCGGAAGCTCAATAGAAATTATTTATTATTACGAGGGCAAAGATAAACAAAGACATTACAGTGTATGCCACCAGATGATTAATTTTGTGTAAACCAGCAACCAATTTGAAATGTTTGATTAAACAGCAAAACATAAATTCAGTTTTATTAGGATTACAACGAATCCTGACATGGGGATACAGCTGGCTTGCAACAAAAAAGGTTACTCGCCTTCGTGCTCATGGCCGGTCATTAATCTTCAGCGTTTTAACTGAATTTTCACGCATTTGCACCCAGACACCAGAACACAGAACTCAGAACTCAGAACCCAGAACACAGAAAGCAGAACCCAAAACCCACATCACATCCGTAATCCAGGCGTGTGCGAATTTCTCCTACCCCGTCCCCTCGCGTTAAGCTTCAAGCGGAAAGTTCGCGAATTGCTGAAATCATTTTGTAAGTGCCACGAGCGCGTTTAATTAATATTAATTTGCATTCCATGGCTCCGACACTGACTTCGACTCTGACTGTGACTCTGACTCTTACCGTGACTCTGACTGTGACTGTGACGACATTGGGGTGTTCGCATGTATGGCTGCTGGCCCCCGAATCCATTGCCGAAGGTTGCCAGTTGAGGCAACAAAGTGATCAATGGACCCAATCAAAAGCTCTTCCACTGTCCCAGCTCGGAAGAGTGACTTTGTTTGTGGTTAAGTCCAAGGTCTATCAATTACTCCTTCTTTGGGGGATGATAACCCTACTATAGGGTACTATGGGTACTCTATTTATAGGGTTGCCGATTAAAACTATGATTTTTGGAAATATTTGATTAATCTTTATAGTTCGAAGAGAAAATATTGTATACTATTTTACCTTGTAAAAAAAAACTAAAAACAAAAAACACAAATTTCATTGTTTTCATTAAACTCTTTGGTTTTCATTTAACGAATTCATTAATCAGTTTCAGGGTTACCTTCTCCAAATTAAAATCAAATATTGTCAATGGCTTAAATCTTTATAGTTCTTTATAGTTCGAAGAGAAAATATTGTATACTATTTTACCTTGTAAACAAAAACTAAAAACAAAAAACACAAAGTTCATTGTTTTCATTAAAATCTTGAATTGGTTTTTATTTAACAAATTTATTAATCGGTTTCAGGGTTACCTTTTCCAAATTAAAAGCAAATATTGTCAATGGCTTAAATCTTTATAGTTCTTTATAGTTCGAGCAGAAAATATTGTATACTATTTTACCTTGTAAACAAAAACTAAAAACAAAAAACACAAAGTTCATTGTTTTCATTAAAATCTTGAATTGGTTTTTATTTCACAAATTTATTAATCGGTTTCAGGGCTACCTTCTCCAAATTAAAATCAATGTCAATGGCTTACCCTGGTTACCCTAGTTTTCCATCACTTCCAGTGGAGCTTAAGCTGGCGCTCCCCGGCAACGGTATTATTGTTTTCATGAGGTCGAGCGGGTGGTGGGGTGTACAGATGTGGGGGCGTGTGGGGATGAGCGCCTTTTAATCGCCTCAATAGATTTGACATTCAGTTAACAGAAGCGTCGCAGCGACCCAAAACAACAATAAAATTCACTGTATTTCGCTTTCTGTCCGGGGGATTAAATAAAATAGAATGGAATGGACGGCACTTGATGGCGCTTAGCGGTGCGTGGCTCATAATTTAACTTTTCAGCGGAAATTCCCACAAGGTGGTCTCCCCCCCAACGAAACACAGGTGAAACAACGGTACAAATTGCACACACGACCCACACGGTAGACAGCGCCAAAAAATAAAAAAGACCAAGGAAAGCAATTTCAAATTTACGACATTCCACACTCATTACACCTTAAGAGTTTTTTTTTTTGGGTGCCTATGTTATTGTTTCTGTTTCGGTTTTGGCTGGTGCCACGCCCCCTGCGTCCAGGTGCGCCCATGCGAAATTTCGCATACAACTTCCGCGCGACTTTTGGGTTTTTGTATGCAAATTTCCGCTCCGTCCGTTCTTGGTCTTTGTTTTTGCGCTGGAAAAATTTTACTTCATTGTCGTCGTTTATTCTTGACTTGATTTGACTTGGGCTTGGCTTACAGCTGTCCGAAGAAAGAAACATAGAAAAAAATGGTGCGCAAAACAATGGAGGTTGAAGAAAAAATGTTCTGTTTCTTGCCTTATCGGTTGTTGCTGTGGGCAAGAGTGTGTTCTACCAATTTCGCCCCCACATTCCACTCCCATTTCACGCCGACCACGCTTGGCGAGGTCCAAGTATTTGCATTATTTCTATACCGCGGTTCGGGCTCTGGCATCGGGGAATTACCTATAATGACGGTCACTTGGTCTCCGGCTGATGGATGACTTCCTGCGACAGAAAATTTTACGATCATTAGGCCGTAAGGTGCTCTCTAAATGATGGAATTAAATTTGACATTTTAACAAATTCCTGGAGCATCAAAATTAATGTCAAAAGACTTTGATATCAAAGAAATCATTAAAATAAATCAATATTTCTGTTTGTTAACTTTTAAAACTTTTGTATCATTTCGCATATTCCAAAGATTCTCCGTAAAAAGTTTCTCTAGAATTAAATAATTGGCAACTTTTTTGCAGCTTTTCAGTCATTTTGAATTAATAAGAACTTGAAAACTCCCGGACTGACTATTTTCTCGATGCATTCGTTCATTCGCTCGGGTGACCTGGGAACTCTGCTTGTTGTTTGTTGCCGGTCTTGTAAGTGGCCGGGGAAGGGGACAGCGAACTGGCAATAACGACATCGTTCAAGTTGAAGGACATAACTGAAATTTGGTCCTTGTAGCAGAAGTTCCTGCTTTATGAAATTCAAATTGTAAATGGGAACGGAGAACGGAGAACGGAGAACGGTGAACGGAGAACGGTAAGCGGAGAAGGAAATACAGAAAAGGAATCCGTAATGACTCTCCGACTTTATGTTTTACGAAGCGTAAAAACTAATTAATTACACGTGCAAATTGTGATAAATTCCCTTTGCCCGGCACTCCTTTCCCCTAATTATTCCTTTTTATTGCATTTGGTTCTCCATAATTCCATTTATTTACTCTTACAATGTGGAAGGTATTTTTCCCATGGCTTTTTCATGCAGATTTCCATCGATTTCTGGCGAGGGTGGGCAGGCTGGGTGGGTGGGTGTTGATGATGTTGCACTGGTGACCACAACAAGTGTCCTTGCACTAGTTTTCCGTCTCATTTTGGAGCATTTTCTCTATTTATATTCATTGGCCTCTGGCGCTCACAGCTGGCCAACACAGCAGCCTCCTTTTCTTGCCACTCCCCCACTTTATAAGCAAATTGCATTATGAGCTGTTTTGTTATTTTTAATCACACAACATTCACGCACTTGTACGATGTCTAATTTTGAATTGCATTCAAGAAAAAGTAGGGGAAGATTTTATATCAAAAAGGGTTTCAGGTATCCTCAAAAGTATTAATAAATACTTTTAGCAGTTTGTTAAATATTGTTGAAATAAATTAAAAATTCCATTTATTATTCCCGTATCCCTAAAATCCCCTCGAAGACGCCTCTGAGTTATAAATTTTTCCGCCATGAGGTACAAAATTCTCACTTTCATCTCGCCCCATGGCGTGAGATTTCAATTCATTTGAACTTGAGGAGCCAAACAAGCGAGTGCCAAGTCCTTATAATTAATGCCTGCAATTGAGCTTGACCCCAAAAATAAAGTGAGAATAATTTTCAGACGATGCCAAAGAGACAAGTCCTTTCAGGATGTGGGGGCGAAGGCCGAGCTGCCAAGAGATTTCAAGGAATATTGCCTGCCACTAGCCAAGTCTTAAATTGCGAAACTCTAAACCGTTTGTCTGCCTGATTTATAGTATGAGATGAGCAAAAGGGCCCAAATGGGTCAATTGGTATCTCCTGTAATTATTACACAAATTTTTGAGCTTGGAGAGCGTCTTCTCTAAGTGATAAATAACTGACCAGTAGAATTTAATCTCAAAGGAATTTCTATTAAATTTAAGCAGATTACGTTAATGGATTTTCTGTAACTTGCAAGTGTATCTGCTACGATAATAATTATGCAAACTTTGGCCCAATTAATTAAAACATGTATGTAAGCAGATAATGGTAATTGCGAACTTGGCTTAATGGAAATCAATGTATTTGAGAATCGTTTTGTGTTTATTTAAGTAAGTGTCAATAAACTGTAATGCATAAACATATCTTTTAATTGAAATAGGTTTACAGAAGCCTTCTTTGAGTTGGTAATTCCCCAGAAATTGGAAGCACAGATCGGATAATTGAAATTCCCAAGATTTGGTTTAGAGTTGAAAACAGTTTTGGGAAACTATTTACCAATAATTTAGGACTTTGAGTAACCAAGAAAAAGGAGATTCTCAAAAGAAATTCAGATTTAGATAAAGAAGACTTCCATTTGCATACACAAGTTGTTGGAATTTCGTAATATATCCAGTTTTTCATTTTCCCAGTGCTTATTTTCATTTATGCAAACGCTTTTGACCCAGTTATGTGATTCCTTTCAGTTTTTGCTGAGCACAAACTTAAAACGCTACACCCACCCACTACACCCACTACACCCACTGTCTGGGGTCTTTATATTCCACTTTTTGCCATCTCTATCTGGTGCCATCACTCAAATGGCAACTATACAAAGTTTTCAGAATAGAGTCGCTTCTGCTTTGGTTTGATATCAAATGCGTTCATGTTTAGTTTTGTAATTAAAACTGTAATTCCACATAGAGGGGTAGGAGTAATGGAGCCAGGGCTGTCATTAGCATGCAAATGTATGCGTGAAGAGGAAGCCAAGGTAACCCCAACTCTCTAATCTACTCCCTCGCACAAGTGTGTGCCCACAAAGAGTGTCTGTTTCTGTTTCTGTTTGATAAGTGGGAAAGTGTAAAAATTTCGTTGCATACTTTCGAGCGTCGAAATGAAATTGCGGCTCCTGCGGCAGCTGTGACAGCTGGCACGAAATATTACGTATACGTCATGTGTACCCACTGGCGAATGTAAATGTGAATTTAATTGTGCCTCCCAACCCCACACACACACAAGCACAGCGCTGGTAAAAGTAATAAGAGCGATCCTTCATATATTTATATTTAATTATCCTTTTGTTTGTGCAGATTTAATGCAACTACTTTGTAAAGTTTCTACAACTGCTATTTCAAATAATAATGTAACATTTTTTTTTTATTTAATTAATATGAAGAAAAACCATGAGCTTGTTTGCAACTGTTTCAAGGCAGAACCGCAACCCACATCCTCAGCATGTTAAAACCACTCGGAGGCGAGTTGCGGCCGTCAGTCAATCAGAGAGATGGCGTCGCCTGTCGCCGGCTTGCCCTGAAAGTTGGAAAGCAGGCCCTGCGGCTTTTATAATAATTTCAAGTGTTTATAGTTGAAATATATACTTGTATGTGCGACTGCATGGCATGTCGGAACACTTCGAAATATATACATTTTATATGCGGGCACTTGGAAACATATCTTTGGGAACGGCTTGTCGCCTGCCCGGCTGAGTTCAGCTCGAGCTTAGTCGCTGCCTTCTGCCGTTTGCTTCCTTCCTGGCCAACTTCCTGTCACGCTTTTTGGGGGCGGCGAGGGCCCGGCCCAACCCGGCTCTGCCCGTCCCGGCCGATTGCTACATAAACATTGCCCCGATCCCTTGATTTCCTCCTTGTTTGCCATTTCTGTGTTTTTTTTGAGACGACGTGCAGGAAATTTGAGCAACGCAGGCAAGACGTAAAAAAAACGGAGAAAAGAAGGAAAATCCATTTACGTAATTACTTCGAGTTAACTTTTGCCGCTGCAAAAGGATGCGCGCCAAGCGAGCCCTTTTCCTTATTGAATTATTAAGGAATTGCTCATTCGCTTATTGGAAATCTGTTCTGTTTCACGTCCAGGACCTGCCACTAGTTGAGTTACAGCCAGTGCTATAATTGGATCAAACAGGGTCAGATACTTGGCCAGTATTGATTACATTAGGGCCAAAAGTTGTGCCTTCTCCATAACCCATGGACCAATGTTCGTTAATTACACTCCACCAGCAAATACATTTCCCGAAGCGATTCGTTACATAAAATCATTATAATTTATGATGCAGCTTCGGAGTTGGTTATAATACAAGTCCAAAATCTATATTTACGAGTGTTTCCTTTAGTTTTTTTTTTTTGGGGAAAATTAAAAATGAATTGCCTGACACGCCAGTGGCTTGACCCAAAACTCATTATGGATCATTTATTATTTTCATGCGAACAAAATTGCCAAAAGAAAGGCATTTATCACAATTATTACCCCTGCAAGGCAAGGAATTTTTGTACAAATTTATGAGATTTTTTATGGGGTGTTTTCCTGCAAGGTAACACTCCGAACTTTCGAATAAATTGACCAAAAACTAACTTTTACTTGCAAATACATTCTGAAGAAAACAATCCCCTTACATATCGAACTGTGCTGTAACACTGTTTAATTGAATAAGAAGCTTACCGAGCAACTGAATCAACTTGGCTTAACTCTTCCTTTGTACTTACCAACTTTCCTCCGTCTTTTGTATTTGCAGGCGTGGCAATTTGCGAAGCGAGTGCGCAGACAAGGCATTTAATAATGTAAGACGTCCCGGTCTCTGTGCTGGAAGACTAAGACTTGCCATTCTGTAATTACACACGAGTTGGGGAGCACCAGGAATCAGCGGCCAGCAGTCAAGTGTCAGCAGTCAGGGGTCTGGAGGAAAGGACGAAAGGACCAACAAGTTGCCAACCAGACCAAGTCGATTCCATTCAATTCTCCACTGCCCGGCAATCCGGCACTCCGGCACCCCAGCTCCCAGGCACCCCGGCACGTGAAAGCAACAAAACGGCAGCCGTGGATTCGAACACGCTGCGCAGCTTAGCCACTGTGAAAGCAACGTCGGCGCCCCCACCGCCGCCAACCACGGCGCTGACAATTTGCCAACCGCCCCCGCCCACCCCGCCCTACCAGCGGCTAACCAAAGCGCTGCAATGCGATCCGCGCTGCGGCCACGAGGTGAGTGTAAATTGAAATGCTTGTGGGAGCCGAATTTAGCGGGCCAATCGGGGTGGAGTTGGATTGAAGGAGCTTGATTGGAGTGGCTTTTCAAATTTCCCTTTCCATCGAAATAAGTTTTTAACTGTTTGAGTTCGGAATATGGTTTGGCTATTGCCAAGTGTTTTTAAAAGGATTAAGATTTAAATATATTAATCTACCTCCTTTCGGGGTAGCAATCAGTGGCAAATTTACGATTTTTCAAGAGGCATCATCTCCATACTTTAAAATCACAATTTCTTTGTTTAAAACATGACAGGGACTAGAATTCATTAAAGAAACTCATCCTTTAAGGAAGCTGAATGAAATTTCCTGCTCGGTATCTGAACACTCTTCTAACTATGCAAATTTCCTGCAGCTCCACCCACTTGATGTCAAATCTGCGAAGGTTGAAAATTGTTATGTTTGAATTTATCTCCGCCCCGTGTCATGAACTTATTGTGCCAGATTTTCGTGTCCTTGCACATGATGAATTGTATCTCGCAGCTCGTGTGGGTTTTCATGCAACCTGTTTGGCAGGCAACAAACTAAAAGTGTTTGCCACCAAGAGACTGACGTCACGGTGAAAGCCAACGCTTATGCGAAAAGCCTGAGCCGGGCCATTGTCGCTTGTCGCTGTTGTTCTGGATTATGTGGGTGGGTCTTGGTCGGGGTCGGTGTTCTGGGCCTGGGTGTGCGTGTTAGCTAATACACAAACCCGTCGCTGCAGCGCTGCAATTATGTCGCCGGGGTTCAAGGCTAATTTTCTTGGGCACCGATGGCGTTAAATGGGTCGGGTGAGGGTGAAAGGTAGGGTTTGCTTTTGTGTTTGTTTCTATGGCTCCCATTCACCACCCGTTTGGGGCTAACGTTGCAAAATGCGCGTGTGACCGAATGCAAGTTATCCGCATTACGTATACGCAGCGTTGCGCTGCCTCGCTTTCATTTCGTTCATTCCTTAATTAACGCTCGCTCGATAGCTGACAAGGTGGATTAAAGAATAAAACAAAAAAACAAAACAGGTGCAGGTGAAGGAACGACAAGCAACCAAGCCACGCCAAGTGCTGTAGAAGAACAAACAGCAGCACAGTTCAAATTACATTAACAAAAATGCACGGCACTTGACCTTGGCTAATTGCAAGACCGGTTGGGCTTCGGTGGCAGACGAGGGCATAAATTACAGGCCACGAGTGGTGAACGGAATGGGCGTAGTCAATGTTAATTGTTAGAACATGTGTACATTGGAGTATCAAATAATCGCTGCATCGGATCGCCCAACCCCAGGGACGAGGTATGTCCCTGAGGAAAAAATTAAGAACTACTTTCAAGTTCAGAGTTACGAAATAGGAGAAATTTGAATACCCTTGTAGAGGATCTCTTAAAAACAAAAAGTAATTTATTATTTATTAAAACTGTTTAGGTAACCATCGGCCGACGCATTGGCCTCTACAGATTTTGTGGCGACATCGGACGCGGCAACTTCTCAAAGGTCAAACTCGCCGTACACCAACTTACGCGTGGTATGAAGCAACCCAGGAGTTGAAACATCTCTAAAGTTATAACTAAAACATTCTGTTTTTTAGACAAAGTTGCCATTAAAGTAGTGGACCTGGATCGTGCCGGTCTGGATGCCAAGGCGCTTCGTATGCTGTCCAGTGAAATAGCCACTCTCGAGTGTGTTCATCATCCAAATATACTGAGGTAAGTCCAGATATCATTTGAATTCGGAGCGGCATTTAAATTATAAATTTTATTATTAGGCTCTTTGAGGTGGTTGAGACTCTGGGGCGGGTGTATCTGGTCACCGAGTGGATACGCGGCGGGGAGCTATATAACCATATTACACAGGGCGGACCTTTGAGGGAGATTCATGCGGCTCCTTTATTTAAACAGCTACTGCTGGCCGTAAAGCATATGGTAAATATATATTTACCTTCTTTGCATTTAAGCCAATTTCAAATGAGTTTTGTTTTTTTATTTTTAACTTACAGCACAGTCTTGGGTATGTTCATCGCGACATAAAGGCCGAAAATGTTTTACTCCTCTCAGAAGATCGCCTAAAGCTAGCCGATTTTGGTTTCAGTACACAACTTATCAATGGTGAGTTTGTCAGTTTCCTCCTTCTTTATGCTAATCAATTTTATCCTGGTTGACAGGTGCCAATCAGAAGCTCGACACGTTTTGCGGCTCGCCTCCGTATGCCGCGCCGGAACTCTTCTCCGATGACCATTATATTGGGGCGCCGGTAGATGTATGGGCCCTAGGCATTTTGCTTTATTTCATGGTGGTTGGGAACATGCCGTTCCGGGCCCCCACAATTCCCGGCCTTAAAGCAGCCATTCTCAAGGGCGATTACCTGCTGCCCGGCCAGCTCAGCTTGCCCTGCATAAGACTTATACGTAAGTTTTGTTTTTAGTTTCAAGTGTATTCATATTTGCTAATTAACTGCATTTTTTAAATAACTTGTTAGAACGCATCTTAATTCACATACCCGCCCAGAGACCCACCATCGACGACATGCTGAACAGTCAGTTCGTGACCTGCCCTAAGCTGAGCGCCGACCTAATGCAGTGGGAGATCAACCAGCACAGCAAGCCCGCGAAGCGCTCCATCTTCTGGGTGCGGAGCAAGTCGCATCGCCTCAGGAAGTCCGCATCGCTGAGAGATCGATATGCAGAGGTGGTGAAAAAGCCAGCCATAAGCATGAACACACGCCAGCAGGACGAGATGTTTGTCCAGAATTTCCTACAACCAATTGAGCTGAATCACGACCTTATGCTTCAGGCATCGGGTCAGTTGAAGGAGACAGGCCAGCAGTCAGCCGAGCAGGCAAGCAAACGGCCCACCAGACGCTTTTTGCTATGCGGCAGTCTCAAGAAAAAGGTCACACCCATGGAAACGGAGCCGGAGAAACAGTTGCCCAACGGTGGATCAGCCAAGATCAATCCGTGGAATGTGGAGGTGGCCGACGACTGTCCGCTGTTCAAAAACTATGATGCGGAGACGGGTAGTTGCATCATGTTGCCCACGAATACGGAAGATCTCAGCCAGCTGAGTGCCCTCGAATTTGAGGCGCGTCAAATTTTATCCGAGTTTGGTTTGACATCTGAAATGCTGATGAACTCAAGGCAGAGTGGACCCCGCTCTGACATCATTGGCGCTTATCGGATTGTGGTCAACCGACTCCAGAAGCAATCCTGGCTGGCACGCAAGCACGTCGAGATGGCTCTGCACGTGGAGCCCAAGGTGGAGAAGCGAGTCGAGCGCTCGTGTTGCATACTTTAAGTAAATTAGTCTTTCATGATCCCGTTTAAAGTCCGCGGTTAGTTGTTGAATGTTTATATTAATCACCTGGTTCTTGCGGGTCATAGGATTTCCCATGCAAAGGAAAGGCAACCTTCGGTTTCGATTGCAGGCGCCCCAAGAAATCAATCCTGTAAAAGTTTGTTTATTTTTCGGCTGGGTTTTAATTAAGTTAGATAATTGTTCCTTTACGAAGAACCAACGAGATTACAATGCAGAGATAAAATGGAAGCTTGAAGAAAAAGGCCATAAAAACAATTAAGTAGATGAGTTGAAGAAAATAGCGAGGCTTTCTCATTTAGATTCAAATGGAATAACCGGGTTTGCCTTTCCGCAGGGATTAAGCCAGGACAACGCACGATAAACCCCATTAGTGTCAATTGCCAACTGAATAGGCGCGAGTTTGCTGTTAACGTAGTTTTCATCATTTTTCCTGGGTTACTCAATTGAGAAGTTCCTTATTTTGTATAGATTGATTTTGTCCAACTGTTGAGTCCAGATATGGATAGCGAAGTTAATATATATAAATCATATATATACAATATATAGAGATATATACATGTAGTCCAAGTATTATGTATTTAGTTGTTGGTCCATTTTTTTTAGCATATACAGACGAATATACGAAAACGAATTAATATGAATACATTAACATATATACACATTTCGCAAAAAGCGTTCGATCTTGTTCGAATTCGAGTTTTAAATGTATAACGTTGCAAAAATTTGTTTAATTGATCATCAAAAAGCTTGTGTGGGCGTCCGGGAGTCGCGTCTTTGTGTCCGTGTATGTGGGTGTGTGTTTTTTTGCCAAATTGTCTCCCGTGGAGTCAATCGCATACAATAAAGCAGCATTATAAATCGCAATTGCATTCGTACAAATCGTAAACATTCTACAAACTAAATCTCAGCCACTCGTCTAATTATGCACTTTAGCCTTAGTTTATTGCATTCGCAGCATTCGCAGCATCCGCAGAGGCGGCTCCTTCTGTTCCACTCCTCCTCCTCGGTGTCCTCTCGCAGCGCTCGGACCACGGCTGCTCCACTTTTGTCTGGTCCGGCTCCATCTGTTTTTGCTGTTGCTGTTCCTGGTGGGGCGCAGGCGTTGCGAGAGGAACACTCTGTGGTGTTCGGCTGCCGGCGACCCTCTCAAACTGCGCTCCTCTCACTGGGATTTTTACTGCTGCCGGCGTCGCCACTCTCTTCTGTTGAGTGAAGTAAAGTGATAAGAAATGTGGTCTGAGTGAAAGCCGAGTGTAATAATAATAATAGAGCTCCAACATGCAAATAAATATTCATCCAAACATATTTTAATGCGCCATATATTGTATATTAAAAAAAATACAATTTTTGGCCTACGTTGCACTTGTATATATATTTAGAATATTATTCAAAAAGTAAGCTGGATATCCGAGAGATCCTAAATACTTTCCCACAATCTCACTTACCGACGAAGGCAAAAGAATCGGAGTCTGACGTGCCCGCCGGCCAGTCAATATCCGGCATAGTGGGCCACTCAATGTCTTCCGCCGTATCCCAATCGACAGCCCGTGTCTGGCTGATTTCAAAAAGCGCAGGGGAGCACAAACAGAGGACTTCCTGCCGGAACTTTGTCAGGAGGGACTCGAAACTATCACTCGTTTTGCACAAGAAACAAACGGCCAGGGAAGGATCCATGGCGGAAAAATTAAGACGGGCAGCGTTCTTTTGATGATAGGTTTCGTCGTATTCCTGTTCACCAATATCGCTTTTCTGACCCACCGCTCCTGTTCGTTGTGTCGTATGTGGATCCAGGTAAAGGACTTCGTCATCAACGTAACCTAAGAAGTACAGTGCCTGATTGGGCCGACCGCCAATCATTCCGCAACTACTATCGAGTTCAAGGCATCGCTTTAAGGCTGGAACATACATCGGATTGATATCGGTGATGCCCAAACGCAGTGGTATGACTAGCAGCAGTGGCTTCCACGACTCGCCCTCGCGACAAAGAGAATCTGGAAACAAAATTAATGTAATTTAAAAGCTCTTAAAGCTGTTCAGTCCTTACATATATCATCGAGGACCACTGTGCTGTCCATTGCAACATGTACCGCCAGGGAGCACCAGTCATCAAAGCGCACAAGTTTTCTACAAAACAAAAATGATGTACCTAAAAAAATATTACTAAATTATATTGGTTTTTACTTGAGGATCTGGGCGACTGTATTTGGTCCAAGCCACTCGCCGACGGCTTTGTTTTCCGACTCTCCCATTAAGGCTATTTGGTGTATGGAATAGCAACTGTTCTTAACGTCCTCGAAACGATGTACAATCTTGAGGTAGGTAGCATCGCGGCACTCCGGCGTCCAAAACCAGTCACGTCCTAGATGAAGGTCAATCAAGGCCTGGGCGAGGACCATTTGACCACATCGTAGCATGCAGCCCCAGCCTTTGTCGGTGGTGAGCTGCACTTCTCCAAGGGGCGAGAAGCCACATCGGTAGGTGCACCACAGACGGGACTGAATATCGCGGCGGATGAGCTCGAGTTCTGCAAAATAAAAACAAAAGTATAAATAAGTAAATGTGTTTCTAACTAGCAACCACATGAGTCATCTTGTTCGAGATATGGTAATCTTTTTGCATGACAATAATACTAGACAACTGGTTTTGCCCAGCTTTTCTCACCCTGTATGGCATTGTAACGCTTCCCCAGCACCCAGACATTGGTGTTTCGTCTGGGTATGTCCTCCGACTCGCCTCCACCGACCGCCTGACCAACAGCGCTGGCAAGGACACTGTCAGGTCCTAGGTAAGCCTCGAATACGCTCTCCATGATCCGCGATAGCTGATCGCTGAGCCCAACCAGCATCTACGGAGATAAGGGGGAGTAGGGGATGGGAGACTAGCACCGCCTCCGCCTTCGGTTAATTGGCTGCCAATGACGTTTCGCTTTTCCTCCTGTGCGGGTGCGGGTGCGGGTGCCTTTGTTTTGGCCGCTGTTTCTATCTGGCTGGCAGTGCCTGTTCCTGCTCCGTCCCGAGGTCACAGCTTATACATTTGTTGTTGTTAGTTGGCAGTGTCCGACGCTGATTACAAACTAAGCGAGAACGTTTGACCAGTCTGCTGCGCGGATAGTTTGTTTTATTTTCTTTTATTTTGTTGATTACAACGATAACAGAGAATGACGTCGAACAACGCTTTGGACAGTGCTGCCAGACTAGAGGATTTAATATTGACGGTTTTCATTGTTTTATCTGATATTAAAATAGAACCATTAAGAACATTTACAAAATAGGATATTATTTTACAAGGACCCACATAGGCAGATTATACTTTTTAATGAATCAAACACAGCTTATTTTTATAAATTAAATGGTCTCGAAAAATATGGCAACCTCACACTTTAAACACCGGAAATAGGCAATTTAACGAATATTAGATTGAAAAGTATTTCAAATATTTTCATTTAAAAGAAACATTTTCAATGATGTCTTTATTATTTATAGTTATAATAACAACTTAAAACTACTTAAGAAATTACAACCCTTAAGACCTCTAGTTGCTTGGTTGCATCTGCTTTTTATCCACCAAACTAAGCGAGCAGAATTTGTTGTTCAAATCAAAGAAGTCGTCATCCGGCTCTGCAGTATTTACCAGATCAGCATTAGGATCCGCATTTTGTATCGCTTCCGCTTTTCTAGAAGCCTGACGCTCTTTCTTCAAGCGTTTCTTTTGCTGTGCCTTTAGGGCCAACTGGTCAACTTCCACAGACTTCCATTCGGGAATAAACTCCGCACACCAATCATATAAATAACAATAAAAGTCAAACATAAGCTTTGAATCGGGTAGAAGGAAATGCTCCACATGATAGCGAATGTCCGTACGATTCCTGAGTAGATCGTACATATTGTAAATGAAAGCACCGCAGAAAAGTTGGTTCATCCTGGGATTCAAAAGGGGAAAGTCCAGAAGGGCATTCAATCCATTAAGCTGATAGACAACCGCCTGGAATTCGGCAAAGGCATGGATAACTGTCGTAGAATAAAGATCGAATTTCTTCTTAAAGATCTCCTGCATGTGAAAATGTGGCAGCAAGCGTTCCTGAGTTAAATAGCAGTCGGATTTCGGAACGTGAGGCATTCTGTCGGGAATAGGCAGTTCCAAAAGCGAAGGTTTTATTCCACGCTTAATACCTTCGGCCAATTCCTTATCCCTCACGGCTCGTTCCTGTTTCAGGATTTTGCCAAATCTCTTATGAAATGCTTTCACCTCTCGTTCAGCAGGTATGGTAATATCAATAGTACGAAGGACTACCAAGCTAAGCAGCAAGGAGTGAAGATGCAACTGATCAAAGTGCCCAGATTCATGTATCCAATAAACAATGGCCAAAAAGTATAGCCGCAGATCCTCTGGAAGCTTATCCAGCTTATCAAAAAGCTTATCCGCTTCTACATGCGGCACAAACGATTTGAAAACTTGCCGCAAATGCCTGGCATCGGGGGCAGACGGTATAAATGGATAAGGAGGTTCCTTTTGAACGGGCATTTTGTAATACCGCACATTGGTCACCCGAAGTGCTCTTGTAAGGTAGGTAAACTCGATGGGCAATGGGTTTCCCTCTTCGTCTAATTTGGGCTCTGTTTTCTCGCCCTCAACGTGGTGGAGTAGCGAAAAAACGTACCTCAGAATGGGCAAGGCCAGTTCGTTGGAGTCAGCATAGGGAAAGTGCTCAATTTGTGGGTTGTTGATGTACTTTTCCAGGTGGATAAGATCCACAAAAAAGCGTGACAAGTTCGCTGGATAAAGCTTCTTTAAGAACCAAGGCGGGAAAAGTAAAGTCTTATCTTCTACTTCGAGTTCTTGTGCATCCAATTCATCATCGTCTTCTTCGGGGCCTTCTTCGACTTGCTCATGATCTTTGTCGTCCGGTTCGTCGTCCGATACCTCATCTTCTGATATGTCTTCTTCTAGACTGACCAAATCGTCTTCGTCGCTAAGTTCTTCTTCGCTTACGGGCTCTGCATAGGGAAAAGCGTTTTCATAGTGTTCTTCAAAGAAATCATAGGCATGACACAGCTCATTCGAGTAGCCCGAAACTGCTGCACTGACTTGAGAGGAAAGAGAATCTCGTTGAGACTGCAACAATGTTATTACTAAATATATGCTAGAAAAAACGTATTTAACGCACTAACCTTTTTCAGCCTAGAAAGCACTTTGGCCAAAGCTGTCTCTGCGGTCTCCTCCTTTAGCCATTTAAGGGTAACCTGTATGCGTTTCTGTTGGTGTTTCAATTTCCGACTCCTGCCCGCCTTGCCCATGCCCGCAGCAAAAAAGTTTCGGAAGGCACTTCGGGCAATGTAATCGTTACCCAAAATGGCAGCAAACAGCGGCAACTTTTCGGGGCTAAGAGTGCCACGGCCACAAAGATGCTCTACCCGGTAGATGCAGCAATCAAGGTACTTATAGGTCTTATTATTTGATTTTAATGTCGCTTTCGAAGCTGATTTTATGCCATTCAAAACCTTGTTTGCCTTGGTACGCTTTTCTACGTGTTTGGCCTCATTGCGCCGCAGATCCCGGCACTTGGACTGATTGCCTTTGTCCTGAATTTGCCTGGTAAGAACCTATGGGTGAAATAAGTGGGTCAAAAATGGCTTTACCTAACGAATGGAAACATACCTTTACAGTCAAGGTTATTAGAGGGATGTACTTAACATTGTGAATGTAAAAATCGGAATCGTACGAGAGAACCGGACAATTTAGTTTCCTTGCTAAGGCGGCCAGCTCGTCGTCCGCCTCGAAGACACATCGCATTACTGGAACTCCACAATCCCGCACAGCATCCACAAAAACCTCTTTCATGTGCAGGGGAAACAATGTAATAGAGGCATTGGGATTAATCTTTTTTATAACGCTTATTTTTCCCCTTAGCCGCGTGCTAACTGTCCGAAGCTTCTTCTCCTCATAGCCACCGTCCATCAGGACATAAGGACGAATGTTGCACTCGGCCAGAACTTGGAAGAACTGCACCACAGCCCGGTAGAAGTCATCATAGTCTCCTCCAAAAGCAGAGTAGTGTCCGGACACATCTTTGTACAAGTTGCAGGATAAATTGTCCCCATCGATGACCAAAGCTGTGTCGTGCAGTTCGTAGGGCTTTAGGTAAATCTCGGCGCGTTGCGCAATGTAGCTTGTAAGGCCACGGACTCCCATTTTATTTATCCAGAAATCTTGGCTCCTATATTGTTTATTTATATGCAGCGAGCGCGTGTTGGATGGCAGTGTTGGAAAGTGCAATTAATTTATGAAATTATTTAAAAACACGTACTTTTAAAAGAATAAAAAGACAAAAATAAACAGAGAGTTAACATTTATTTGTTATAAGAACGTTTAAAATAATATTATAAATAATAATCAATTATGTCTCATAAGAAAATGTTTATTTAGCTATGTTATATAGCTATATTTTTTAGAGTAATACAACATTTTTCTGCAGTTTTTAATTTACAATTTGGAAAAAGTTTATAATATATAATTATTAAAAGCAAAGTTTAAAAAAGAAATTGAGTTGCCATACTGTAAAAAAATGTGTTTTCGATTACACCGCGATAATCGAAAGTAGGTCCACTCTAGCTCAAGCCAACCGCTCTTTCTTTTTCTAGACCACGTGGTGAAAGGTACTGCGATCCGCTTGGATCAAGAATTCTGAATTTCATGAACAATTAGTAACGAAATGTCGGAAACTTCAGAAGACGATCAGGCCCAGCTGCAAACCAGCGACGAGGAGGAAGCACTCAGTGGCAGTGAAGAGGAGAATGAGGACGAAGGCGATGAAGAAGTGGCAGAAGATTCGGAAGATGAAGTTGATGAAGCGGAAGATGAAGACGATGCTGGTAGCTCCGAGGGTGAAAACGAGGACCAGGCTGAGGACAAAAAGCTGACTTGGAAGGATCTCGTATGTCAATATCAAATATAATTTGAAAATAGTCTCTGTATTCCGCATCTTTCGTCCAGGGTCTCAACGACACGTTGTGTCAGGCCTGTGAGGAGCTAAAATGGAAGGCCCCATCGAAAATCCAGCGAGAAGCTATCCCTGTGGCCCTGCAAGGAAAGGACGTTATTGGCCTGGCGGAAACTGGTTCTGGCAAAACCGGAGCCTTTGCTCTACCCATTCTGCACTCGCTTCTCGAAAACCCACAGAGGTACTTTGCCTTAGTGCTGACACCAACACGTGAACTGGCTTTCCAAATCGGCGAACAGTTCGAGGCTCTTGGTAGGTCCATAAACTAGTATTCTAGTAGTATTCCCCACAATGATGTTAACCTTGTTTTGATTTTGTTTATCAACGAAAACGTGAAATTATTATTTCTTATTCGTCACTACCTCTGAGTTTAGTCTCCAATCAAGCATTTATTTCTCCTATTACTTCGTATACTGATGCAAGCTCCTTTTTTCTACATACCCTAGGGAGTAGCATTGGAATCAAGTGCTGCGTTGTTGTCGGTGGCATGGACATGGTAGCCCAAGGACTACAGCTTGCCAAGAAGCCGCACATCATCATTGCCACACCCGGTCGTCTCGTGGACCATTTGGAGAACATGAAAGGCTTCAACTTGAAGGCCATCAAATATTTGGTTATGGACGAAGCGGATAGGATTCTCAATATGGACTTTGAGGTGGAGCTTGACAAGATCTTAAAGGTTTTGCCACGGGAGCGACGCACTTTCCTATTCAGTGCCACCATGACCAAAAAGGTGAAGAAGCTACAGCGCGCCTCCCTCAAAGATCCGGTCAAGGTTGAGGTCTCCAACAAGTATCAGACAGTCGAGCAGTTGCAGCAGTATTACCTTTTCATACCGGTTAAATATAAAGACGTTTACTTGGTGCACATCCTCAACGAACTAGCCGGCAATAGCTTCATGATATTCTGCAGCACTTGCAATAATACCGTGAAAACGGCGTTGATGCTGCGAGCTCTTGGCTTGGCTGCCATTCCCCTCCATGGTCAGATGTCGCAGAACAAGCGCTTGGCTGCTCTCAATAAGTTCAAGGCTAAGAATCGTTCCATACTTATATCCACGGATGTGGCTTCCCGTGGTCTGGACATCCCGCACGTAGACGTTGTTATCAATTTCGATATACCCACTCACAGCAAGGACTACATTCATCGGGTGGGAAGAACCGCAAGAGCAGGTCGCTCTGGCAAAGCCATCACCCTTGTTAGTCAATACGACATCGAGCTCTATCAGCGCATCGAACACTTACTGGGAAAGCAATTACCGCTCTATAAATGTGAGGAGGACGAGGTCATGGCTCTGCAGGAACGCGTAGCAGAGGCCCAGCGCACCGCCAAGCTGGAGCTGAAGGATCTGGAGGATACGAAGGGCGGTAGGGGCCATAAAAGGGGCGGGGACAATCATGATGATTCGGAGCACTTTACGGGGGCACGCAAGCGGATGAAACCCATGGGCGCAGGCGGTGCAGGTCCCAAAGGCGGTAACAAAAAGGGGTTTGGCAAAAAAAACTGGAACAAGGGGGGCAAAAAAAGATAGTCAGATAAGGGGTGGGATACATTTATAATATAAATATACGATAAGAAACAATAAAATTAAAGAAAAACAAAATTTGTATTTCATTATTTATTCTTGCCATGATTCCAGCTTGACAATTTGCTCATTTAACGAAATATATTCTATATGATTCATAAGTCTTTAAATATTAAGTGTTTAATAATAAAAGGAAAACAAAAAAAAATACAGCGCCTAGTTATCTCCTCCTGGAATTAAGCCCACGTACGGAATGGTTCCTTCCCCTAAAACTACTTTGCCCACGATCTGGACCTGAAATCGAATGACGACGTGAATCTTCCCGGATCAAAGCTAATTGGTTCAAAAGGGCACGCACTTGCGGATTTTGTTGAATTTCATTCACAGGTCGGTTTAGCAACAAGTTCATGGCGAGGTGGACCAGTTCCGAATTTGTTTGAATAGCATTTTGTAACATACATACTATGGCTTCAGTTGGTATTAAGAATTTATGCAGAGTTTCCAGCTCCATCAGCCGATCAACATAATTCTGCCAGTTAGATCTTGATAGTAAATTAATAATGGTTATCGTCAAGTCCCGGAACTTATGCGCCTTGCTAGGCAACCAAACATCGTTCATTATAACACACGTTGCCCTTTTTTCCAAACCGCATTGCTTAAGGATGCCAAAGGCGTAGTCTACCAAGGGCGCGGCAATGCTTCTGTAAAGACGGCAATCCGATATCATTTGCAATACCTGGTCCCTGAGATTACGGCGTGCGAAGATTTCCGCGAACAATATAAAAAAGGCTTTGAAGATATAAACGCTGCGCAATGAAAGCATATAAAGTTCTTGCAGCTTTTTGTCCCCCATTTGCATGAAGCGACCGTGGACTTCCTTCAAGCTGCTCATCTCGTGATTGCAAGCAATCGCTTCGCATCGATCGTCCAAGTATTGCATACATCTGATTCCAAAAACGGTTGACATCCAATTGGGAGATTGTTGGCAGATTTCTAGTGGAAACCCTTGGATTGCCATTGTGGAATCCGGCACCTCAGGTGCAGTTCGGTATAGCGGAGGAAAAACGGGCAATACATCCTTGGAATAGCGAGCAGCTTTTGCCTCCTCACGCAGCCGACTCACTGATGTGGGCGTTGTTGGCCGATCAGGCAGAGCTTGTGTATCTTGTGTATCCTGCTGATCATATATCATTCGCATAACGGAAGGCTGATCTCTCAACTGAGCCGGGCTTATCTTAGGAATGCGGAAAGTCTTTCCTGTTTCTTTCACAGTCTTCGACTTATCTTCTTGATTAGACGATGGATTAAAATTTGGTGTACGAAGACTTTCGTTACCCTTTACATGTTCAGGGTTTTCCATCAGCTCTTCCAGTCCATCCAAAGATGCTGCAACAGAGAGCACATCATCATCGTCTGCTTCGTAGTCCAGCTCCTCCAGCTCGCCTTCCTCCAAAATTGATTTATCTTCCGAAACCGTTGAGATATCGACCTTGCTAGTTGTTGGGTCATTAAAATCAGTTTCTTCTTTCTCAGGAGCTTCGTAGTCCAGCTCCTCCAGCTCGCCCTCCTCCAAATTTGATTTATCTTCCGAAACCGTTGAGATATCGACCTTGCTAGTTGTTGGGTCATTAAAATCAGTTTCTTCTTTCTCAGGAGCCATCTCTTGGACTTCTTTGACTGCATTGACCACGTGGTCTTCCATCAACTTAAACTTTTCCGTAATGTCGACTTCTTCTTCGCCGGGCTGACTTTCCTTGACCACTGCTTCTTCCATTACAATTTCTTTAAGCTTGTGGTTCGAGACAACGTTTACATTTCCACTCATACTATAGTTGGGGTCATTGTAAATTTCGCCATACCCCGAAGAATCCTCCGGCATCTTCTGATTCTGGTTCTGATTGTTGTTTAGCGGCCTTGTGATAGGGTTGATGGTGTTTGGCGGTATGTCATCGTCATCTGTAATCTGTGGCAACAAAAAGGTGTCGTTAAATAATGAACTTTCTAAACTGCTTTTCACTTTTACCAAGTCGTGTTTGTGAGTCCGTTTCCGGTCTGGCGGCGCCATGTTGGTTAGACATTCTGCTCCTTGGTTGACGAAACTCTTGCTGCTGGTCTTTTTCTTGTGTTTGTGCTTCTTCTGCTTTTGTGGATGATCTTCAAAATTCAGAGTTTTGTGTTGTTGCTGCGATACTTCAGGCTGCTGCTGCGATGTTTTAGGCTTCTGTTCAGATATTTTAGGCTTCTCCTGCGATGCTGTAAGCAGCTGCTGCTGCGATGTTGTAGGCTTCTCTTGCGATGCTGTAGGCTGTAGGTTGGTGGTTGCCGATGTCGCATCGTCGCTTCTCTGTGGCAACAAATAAGTATCGTTAAGTAATGAAATTTCTAAACTGCTTATCTTTTTTACAAAGTCATTTTTTTGAGTCCGTTTCCGGTCTGGCGGCGCCATGTTGGTTAGACTTTCTGCTCCTTGGTTAACGAAACTCTTGCTGCTGGTCTTTTTCTTGTGTTTGTGCTTCTTCTGCTTTGGTGGATGTTCTTCAAAATTCAGAGTTTTGTGTTGCTGCTGCGATACTTCAGGCTGCTGCTGCGATGTTGTAGGGTTCTGCTGAGTCACTTCAGGCTTTTGCTGTGATACTTTAGGCATCTCCTGCGATGCTGTATGCTGTAGGTTGATGGTGGTTGTCGATGTCTCATCGTCGCTTCTCTGTGGCAACAAAAAGGTGTCGTTAAATAATGAACTTTCTAAACTGCTTTTCACTTTTACCAAGTCGTGTTTGTGAGTCCGTTTCCGGTCTGTCGGCGCCATGTTGGTTAGACATTCTGCTCCTTGGTTAACGAAACTCTTGCTGCTGGTCTTTTTTTTGTGTTTGTGCTTCTTCTGCTTTTGTGGATGTTCTTCTACAAAATTCAGAGTTTTGTGTTGCTGCTGCGATACTTCAGGCTGCTGCTGCGATGTTGTAGGATTCTGCTGAGTCACTTCAGGCTTTTGCTGTGATACTTTTGGCATCTCCTGCGATGATGTAGGCTGTAGGTTGATGGTGGTTGTCGATGTCTCATCGTCGCTTCTCTGTGGCAACAAATAAGTGTCGTTAAGTAATGAAATTTCTAAATTGCTTTTCACTTTTACTAAGTCATTTCCTTGAGTCCGTTTCCGGTCTGGTGGCGCCATGTTGGTTAGACATTCTGCTCCTTGGCTGGCGAAACTCTGGCTGCTAGTCTTTTTCTCATGTTTGTGTGGCTTCTGCAGCGGCTGTGGATGTTCTTCTAGAAAATTCAGAGTTTTGTGTTGCTGCTGCAATACTTCAGGCTTCTGGTGCGATGTTGTAGGCTTCGGTTGAGATACTTTAGGCATCTCCTGCGATGTTGTAGGCTGTAGGTTGATGGTGTTTGCCGGTATGTCATCGTCATATGTCATCTGTGGCAACAAATAAGTGTCGTTAACTAATGAAGATTCTAAGCTGCTTATCACTTTTACTAAGCAATTTTCTTGAGTCCGTTTCCGAGTTTGTTTCTTGGGTTTGAGTGGCATCTGCAGTTCCTGTGGATGTTCTTCTAAAAACTTCATAGTTTTTGGGGGCTCCTTTTGTTCCTGAAGCTGCTGCTGGAATGAAGTAGGCTTCTCCTGCGATGTTGTAGGCTTCTGCTGAGATACTTTAGGCTTCTCCTGCGATGCTGTAGGCTGTAGGTTAATGGTGTTTTCGGGTATGTCATCGTCGCTTCTCTGTGGCAACAAATAAGTGTCGTTAAATGAAGTTTCATAACTGCTTATCATTTTTACTAAGTCATTTTCTTGAGTCCGTTTCCTTTCTGGCGCCGCCTTGCTGGATAAAAATTGTGCTTGTTGGTTGGCGAAACTATGGCTGCGAGTTTGTTTCTTAGAGTCGAGTGGCTTCTGCAGTTCCTGTGGATGTTCTTCTAGAAACTTCAGATTTTTGGGAAGCGCCTTTTGTTCCTGAAGCTGCTCCTGCTGCGATGTTGTAGGCTTCTGTTGCGATGCTGTAGACTGTGGGTTGATGATGTTTTGGGGATATGTCATCGTGGCTAATAAATATCTACAGTGCTTACCACTTTTACCAAGTCATTCGCTTGAAGCGACTTGTTGGCTAAACAATCTGCTTGTTGGTTGACCAAACTCTGGCAGCGATTTTGTTTCCTGGATTGAACAGGAAGTTCTCCTAATAACTGCTGCTGCTGCTGTTGCGATGTCGTAGGCTTTTGCTGAGATAATTCAGGGTTCTGCTGCGAGAATTCAGGGTTTTGCTGCGATGCTGTAGAATGCCGCTGAGGCGCAGGTTTGCTGGGCTTTCGGTACCGATCCTCGATTGCCTTCAAGTGTCTTTGAGATGCTCTTATTAAAGGATTTGATCGGCGTTTTCCTTGTCTCTTAGGGACTACCGCAACCACCTCCTGTTTCACAGAGGCCTTCCGAGATGTCGGTGGTTTTGGACATTCCTGTTTGGATACCTCAGGCGGATTCTTCAGCATCTCAGTTCTCTCAAGAAGTGATGCACGCGCCCTTTTAATTTGAGACGGAGGGGGAAATACGGGATCCTTTTTTTCTCGTTTTGTGGGTTTCTTAAGGACACGTTGATGCCACTCAGTTAGGGGCAATGACTCGACAAGTTCGTCACCAGACTCATCCGATGATTCAATTTCTGTCTTCACCGACGTATCCTCCCGTCCAGGAGCAATTGATATTTGACGTTTTAGAGTTTTTGATCCAGGATCCTTATTGGTATCTTCTTGGTCAAGATTAGAACTGCTACGCAAGTTGAATGCTGCAGTAGTGGTCTGACGCTTACGAGGAATACGTTTGTTTAGCGGCTTTACGTCAACCTCAATGGCGTCCACCGATGCAGCAGCCCTTGGTGGCAAAGCAGCATTGGATAAGCCACTGGCGACTCCGATGGTCGTATGATGAAATTGAGTTCGTAGTACCAGAACGTCATTCTACCGATTGAAAGCCCATTCATTCATATTCTACGAAAAAAATCTTGCATCTACTTACTTTGTTTCCCCGAATGTAAGAGGTCCTGTTCCAACTTCGCATATAATTCTGATAAATTTGCCCCAATTCGTTGTCTGGTATTGCGCCGATCCCTGTCGTTCTTAACATTTGCGCCCAGCACTTGTTCTTCTCACTTTTACGCATTTTTAACATTTTTCTTGATGAAAACTATGACCTTTCATAAATTCAACCGCGGAGCTTTGACGCCAAATGCCGTTACTTCAACGATGCACTTTTACGTTTCGATAAAATTTCGATAAGCGAGATAATCGAATATGGCGCAGGGCAAGGGACTCGAAAAAATGGGACCCTCGAAAATTTAAAATAATTTAAACTTAGTTCTCAGATCGTCCCCTAGTCTTTTTTTTTTTTCTACTTAAATGGATATATTCCTATTTTAAGGGAATATTCATTGGGATGTTTATATCCAAATCAAAATTTAAACCATAATTTAATAAGACATTTTATTTGTTTTTAATTGTAAAATATACATAATGAATGCCTTTCGACCCGAGCGCACTTATATGTAGCCTAAGAATTTATTGTTATTTGCTGTTAGAATGCCAAAATTACATTGAATTATACTAATTAAAACGTTTACATGGTATAAAGATGTTAAAGGTCAAAATTGTACTAATCATAAATATTTGCACAATGCACGCGGCCAGCTAAGATACAAGTCGATATTTGTAAGTACCGTCCCGCAGTTATGAGCATTGTACGTCAAACAGTTCACAGATGCCTTCATCGTTTTTTAAAACAAAATTAAAGTCATCTTGGGGTGGATTTAGCTGAACCAAAGGCGGGTTTTCTAAAAATTAAAAAGAAATTTTGTCAGTTAGAAGGACATTAATATATATAGAAGCAATATATGTAATACCTAAATTGGGATCGTCTGGAAAGAACCGTCGCAGTGAGTGGCCGGACAGATAATTCTGAAAGATAATCTTCGCGGTCAGTTCGTTCTCCAGCAGTTTCATCTCTTCCTTCATTTCGGGATTGCAAGAGTACGTGTGCTCGTCGGTGATAACATTGCCCGATCCTGTTACGCCCAGCGTATGGCCGTCGTCGCTGGACCTTGACGAGGTCGAAGGTGAGGGTGTGTCTAGCCGCCGGTAGTTGAAGAACCCTCCGGCGTCGTGCGGGTTCGTTGTGCTTTTACCTTGATCAGTAACCAAGCGAACGTCAATCGTGCTACCATTGTCCAGGGAAACCCGCAACTCACTCTGCAAAAGAAATTTAAGTTTTTTAATAAATACATACTCTCATTCTAAAGAAATAATAAAGTAATCTTACATCGTTGCGTTGTATCTCCACCTCCTCGTCATAGTTGGGTATAGTGAAAACCGAGTCATCACCGTAGACTTCCAACAGATCGTCACGCGTCAAATACGCATATGACCTATTTGAAGGATCTTGCATTACATAGCCTAGATTTCGTTGAGCATATTCCAGTTGTTTGTCCAGATCTTCCTCCAACAGTTTCAAGTGGTTGGTGCGGCCGCGGGCTAGGTCGTAGTCATCTTGGTCCTTGGCATTGTTGAAGCCCCCACCGCTTCAAAAAAAAAGGAAGAAACAAGTTGTTTATCATATAGTATTTTCCCTTAACGAGATATTAATATGTGACATCTGCATTCGCGGTAAAACAAAAACCATTCCTAACTATTCCATTCCCTTAAATTTGAACTGGGGAACTGTGGGGAACTTCACAAATAGACCCCCATAATGTAAATGAGTACCTACCGCCAGCGCACTAGGGCGCTGTGTCTGCCTTTATCAATCAGGCCAATGCCCTCCAACACATTGGTGATATCGTATATGCGCCGCTTCTGAACGTCCAGGATTTTGGTGGCCTTAACAAGAATGTGGAAATGGTATTAATATTGAAAATAAAAGAGATTCGAAGAGCTTTACCGCTTTAAGATCAATGGAGCCACCGTTGGACTTCATCAGCTCCACAAACTTTTGGGTGAGCGAGACCAGTGAACCCACGGAACGCTGCTGGCTAGGCACAGCATGAGATTGCGAATGTAGAGGGGACTTAACCGGCGTGACCGGATCCAGGGACAATTCCATGTGAACGTCATCCATATCCACGTCCAAGTCGACTGTGCTGTTTCCACCGCTGGCGCTCATCGTGGTGGTGGACTGGCCTGCAGCGGAGGTACTGTCCCTTTTCACTATACTCGCCGATTTGCGCTTGTACATTGCGGGCAGTCGATTGGTCCCCTCGGCTTTACTTTTGATAACTCTTCGAATAGCTCCAATACCTTAAAACTTCAAGGTACTGTATGGTTGGTGCGAAAAATCCAAATTAAATCCAAATGTTGGCGCTTGAGGTTTCCGCCATTTATGTCACTTTTTTCATTCTCCCTCTATTCCGACCTTGTTCAGTGTTGTAAAGTGAAGTTGCTGCTGTGCGATAAATATCGAACTATCGATATGTGTGCTCTTTTTAGCACTTCTTTTAAAATTCAAAAAGTCGTTTTAAATAAAATGTTATTTTCAATAAAAAAGACAAATAAAGGAAAATAGACTAATCAAAATTTAAAAAGTTTATTATGTTTTGCCTTTTTTAACTAGTACACTTTATTTTTCTCAAGTTTTCATAAGGTGCTTGTATTGGAGTCATCATCAGGATTTGTCCTTTCTTTACTTTGCACCAGTCTCAACTGCTTAAGTTGTGTGTCCCGCAGGACATCAAGGATTTTCCACTTGGCCTCGAAAAACAATTCATCGCTGAATTGCTCTAGGTCGGTCCGTATAACCTCGCAAAGATTGCCAATGTGCTGGGCTTTGTTCGCTATCTTAAACCCTGTTGAAATACTAGGTTCTAACTCTTTTTTCGTCTTTGACTTTGTTTGATCGCTACCAGATCCCATGCGTTCCTTTTCATCAGCGCCTCCAGCGGTTAAAAAGCTGAAATCAGGAAAATTCATAACTTTTGCTTGCGGAGATTTCCTCAAAGCTTCCCATTTATCCCTCAGAACTTGCACCTTTCGCTTCACCTGAACCACTGGCATATTCGCATCTATAGCCATGGCAATATCGCGCCAGACCTGCTCTTGATAATCAGCGCACTTGTAATCAGGGCAATTGGGATTCCACAAGCACTCATTCTGACGATAAAGGTCAATCAATCGAGCCACCACTTCCGTTTTTGCCAGCAAGAAGGGAAATTTTAGCTGTCGATTTAACTTAACATTAAATGCATTTGGCCTCTGCGGGATTCGCTCTGGGTCTGAATCGGCTTTGGAGAAAATGTGGATGAGACTGTTATAATTCTTCTTCATGCTGCCCAAGAAGCTAGATTTGGACATAATTTTCCATAATAAATTTTGACAGGCTTCTTTTTCAAAATGTCAGAGCTTTATAAATTCAAAGGCAAGTTCCAGTTAACTTTCTTTGAAGGTTCCGGCAATTCCAAGACTGGTTCGACGAATTCACGATCGATACCTCCCTTTGACCTGTGCATTATTAAAAGGAGCTTCTTTTGAGTATGCAGACGCATTTTTGACGGAAGTTGGGAAAGTTCCTCTCTTAGTTCACTGCAAAATTCGGTCAATTCGTCCTCTTCTTGTGACTCCTTTTCAGTTTGGCATGAACTTTCAGTCCTTTGAGTTGATGACACCGAGGGTCCGTCTAGCCAGCTTTCCGATTTCTAAATCGAAACATATAGACAAGATTTTCCTTTATATGTAAATATTTTTTTGGTTTATTTTACCTGCACTTTTGGCATCAGGAACAAAAACTCATTTAGGAGGTCAAAGTTTGGTGTACCGGGCAATCCTTCTTCATGACATCTATGTATCCTTTTCAGTTCCTGTAAAGCTCGTTTGTGTAGAACCTTTGCCACATATTCAACCTGGAATCCCGTCAGTTTTCCGCCAAATTGCCGAGCTATCCACTCCCAAAGAGCACGTTTTTTCCCCTTGTTAAAGTAGTCCGCATTTTCGCGATTCCACAAGCACTCATGCCCAGCATAAAATCTAACCAATGTTATAACATTTCCTTTCTTTGAAAATATATTGTGTGGGTTGTTGTTATATTTTTGACTGAAAGGATAGAAAGATTTCGTTGATGGCATAGGCTGATATTGACTATAACTCTTTGATTTTCTCATCTTGACGGTGTTTTTTTTATTTTCCATAAAGGGCCAAAAAGTAAAATGGAAAAACGGAGCTTGCTTTTGTTATTGTAAAATATATTGACTGTATTTTCAATGTTGGTAAGATCCTTCTAAATATGTATCATATTTTTCAAAAATAATTTTAATTTTAATTCGAAAAATTGTTTAAATTCTAGAAAAATCTTTTAGATAATTTAAATATTCAGATTGATTTGTGGCGGATCTTAAACATTTATTTAAAAATGTATTTTAAATACCCACGTGGCGCCACGTTTTCCCCCTAGCCGCCTGTACTTTCCAACACTACTTTTTCTATTTGTTTTGTTCCCATGTTCTGTTTTTACGCAAAACAACGTGCCTAGGGGGTTTGGCAGTGGAAAATATCTTTATTTATATCAAAGTTTAAAATTAACAAATAAAATGCCTTCCAAATCGAAGCCGAAACTTTCCCGCGGAGTGCTTGACATGAAATTCATGCAGCGCACCAAAGCGAAAGTGGACAAGGAGACGGCCGATGAACAGAGCCGGGCATTGTACTCCAATGAAATAAACGAAAAGATGCTGAACTCCAACTCTAATTACATCGTGGAGCCGAGCTACTCCATCTGTGCTGGTCTCATCGACGGACGCCTGAGTTTTCGAGGCATGAATCCCGAAATTGAACAGCTTATGGAGCAGGAGCGAACAGAGAAGGAGAGCCTCACAAAACCAGAGCAACTTAAAGAGGTTTCAGACCAGGACATGGTCAAGGCGTACTACGCCAACAAGGCGCCTTCCCTAGCCAGCAATATGGGCAAGAAATTTAGCACGAAGAACAACCTTAAACGGAAGCAGAACGGCGACTCCGAGAACCACAATAATGTCAAGGCACAATTTAGAAAACCTCCTCCAGATGACGATTAATTTACATTTTGTTACTCTAGTACTAGTTAAAGTTAACTAAAATATATTTTTGAACTTAATTGCAATCGCTTTGTGGCTGCTTCACCGCGTGCAGGGCGTAGCACATTTGGGTGCTGTTGATCCAGCGCCATGTGTTGCTCCAAAAATCGTAGGTGCTGCCATTAACCAGTATAGTCTGGCAGTTCACTGGGGGTTTAATTAAAAATAAATTACGAATAATTGACGATAAAATAAAGAGTCTTACTTGTATCCAAGATGCGCTGCACATCCAGTGGCGAAATCATCTTGTCCCAGTGATGCGTTCCTTTTGGAACCAAATTAAGCACATACTCGCTCAGAATGACACCGCCAAACCAACTGGGAATAGTTTTGTTTAGGGTGGTAATAAAGATGGAGCCACCGGGCTTCAATGCTCGGACGCTGGCCTCCAGCAGTGCCACTTTGTCATCCACGTGCTCCAACACCTCGGATACAATCACAGCATCATAGCACACGCAATTGGTCTTGGCATGCTGGTCGACGGGCTCCAACTTGTAGTGCACATTGTTGGTCAGTTCGGGACTAAAGCTCTTGAGGTGGGCGCGTGCCGCTTCAATGAGTTTCTCTCCGAGATCTATTCCCGTAACCTGAGCACCAAGGCGCGCCAGTTGCTCTGTCAGCAATCCGCCACCGCAGCCTACCTCTAGAATTTGCAGCCCCGTCAGAACCTTTGTGGTGTTTACGTAACCAGGTTTTACTGTCCCGCGCGCCACCATGCCATCGCGAATGAAAGGAACTCTGGAAGGGACTCAGTCTAGTTAGCATACGTATTGTTCCGAATGTATTCGTACTCACCGAATCTCGTTAAGAGCATGCAGAGCACCCATGGTACCATTTTGGTTCCACCATTCTGAAGCTTGATTCTCGTGATGGCGCACCTCCTTTTGGGTGCCGGCGTCGATTGACGGCGTCCCTGTGCTACTGCTTAATCTGATGGTGTTCGTTGCCAGAGCAATGGCCAGCGGTTGTCTCAGCCTGCTGAAATGCTAGAATCGTAATTTCATATTTCGGGTTTTAAATAAAATATTTACCCGTTGGCAAACAGCGAATTTCGCAGCATTTTGATTACAACAGGAATGCCCGATAAAAAACAGCTGACTTTAGCTTGGTGCAACTGTAAACAGAAGGGGCGTAGGCAGAAACATGAAAAAGCTTTAAATGTAAAGATTTTTAAATTCCGTTATACATTGTGACAAAATTGAGTTAGAAGCTTAAAATTAAACTACATTTATATCGACTATGATTTACTTTATTACACCTAATAAATTTCCTTTTTGTAATATCTGGGCAATTATTTCATCTCCATGCAATATTATAGACAGGATCAGGACTTTACTTCAAGTCCTTTAACATATGATCCAAGAAACGAGTACCATTTTAAACACGTCATAGGTATCCAAGTGACACATGTCAGTCTTAAATGTGTGTTTTAAAAAGCTTTAGACTCTAACTCGATCATCGTAACCCTTTATAGCCAGCGCCTCTGGACTGAGGTGAACGTCAAGAGAGTGGAAATATTTGAATGAACTGCTCTCCCAAGGTTTTGGAAGCGGTGCTGCTCCGATCGCCGGTTCTTTGTCATTATACTTTTTGTGCTTATTTAAGTAAAAACCTAACGCTTATCACCTGTCATATCGGTAAAGATAACGAAGAAATTTACAATAATCGCGGATCATACGAATTCACGCCATGGTGCAGTACAGGACACTGGAAAACCAGGAATCCGATGTGGAAAATGGCAATGCAACTCCCAAGGATCCTGAGGAGACGCAACGCCCACCTCCAAACACCTCCAATCATCAACAGGCGGCGCAAATGATGTTGGTGACCATGTTTCTGCTTCTATTCCTTGGATCCTCATTCTTTCAGCCACGTCCTCGTCTTCACCAATATGCTGGCGGCAGGGGACATGGATTGCGCCAAACGTACAACTGTGACATCCAGCTGGTGGAAACAATTCCCATCGGGCTGAACTATTCAGCCAACAGTCCGCGATTCCTGAGCACTTATGAAGCCTGGCTCCAATTGCTGGGCAACGCCAGAGGTTCCCTCGATATTGCATCCTTTTATTGGACCTTGACGGCCGCGGACACACCCGGGGAGACGGACAACAGCAGTCAGCCGGGCGAAGACATATTTGCCAAACTGTTGGCCAACGGTAATGGAGGCACCCAAACCCCTAGGCTTCGCCTTCGCATAGCTCAGAGCGAACCTTCCAGTGTGTCGCCCAATTCGAATACCAAAATGCTCGCCAGCAATGGAGCTGCTGATGTAGTGACCCTATCTTTTCCCAAATATTTTGGCAGCGGGGTTCTTCATACCAAGTTGTGGATTGTTGACCAACAGCACTTTTATTTGGGAAGCGCCAATATGGATTGGCGAGCCCTAACCCAAGTCAAGGAGATGGGTGTGCTTGCCCAAAACTGTCCAGAATTGACGCGTGATGTGGCTAAAATCTTTAAGGCTTACTGGTACTTGGGTTCGAACAAGGACTCTCAGATACCAGCCTGGGGATACGATTATATGACCGAATATAATGTGAAAAGTCCCATGCAGCTGTTTTTAAACCAGAACGTCACTATGGAAGGATTTCTATCTAGCTCCCCACCACCGCTCTCAGCACAGGGACGCACCAACGACCTGGATGCCATTCTGAACACCATTAACACGGCCGTAACGTACGTAAACATTGCAGTGATGGACTACTATCCGCTTATTATCTACGAGAAAACCCACCACTACTGGCCGTACATCGACGATGCACTACGTCGGGCAGCTGTCGAGCGGGGCGTCGCAGTCAAGCTGCTAATCTCATGGTGGAAGCACTCTAATCCTAGCGAAGATCGCTACCTCAAGTCTCTGCTGGATATTGCCTCTAAGAAGGACAACATTGATATACAAATTGTAAGTGATCAGTGACCATTAGCGTCATAAATATATAAATATTAAACAATGCATTCTCTTCCAGCGCCGCTTCATTGTAAATGGGACAGAAAACCAGGAAAAGATACCCTTTGGTCGCGTAAATCACAACAAGTACATGGTAACAGATCGCGTCGCTTATATTGGCACCTCCAATTGGAGCGGTGACTACTTCACAGACACCGCGGGCATTGGTTTGGTGTTGAGTGAAACCCACCAGACGGAGAGCACAAAGAACCTGAGAAGCGATCTTCGCAATGTGTTCGAGCGTGATTGGTACAGTCCTTATGCCCATCCCCTGGAATAAACAACACCATATCATGTTATTTTACTCTAAATTTGTTGACCAGCTAGTGAATTTATTACTCGTATTCATTGTAATGCCGATTCCTAAATATTCTCTAACTTTATTAATTGCTTTTATTCAGTTTTGATTATGCGTTAAAGTAAATACAAAAATTCGTTTTACGATTTCAACAGAAAGTATAAATCAATAATATTTAGAGTGGAATAATAATGAAAGTGTACTCGTAAATTCTATTTACACAAGGAAAGCTTTGGAAAACTTAAAATTCCTTAAAACGAACGAAACAATTGAGGGATTGGTAATTTGTACAAACTATTTCCAATTAAGCCGCCTTAGTAATCACTAATTGTACACTAAATTCAGTTTTTTCTCGACTGCAAGAATAGTTGTTGTATATAGATGCTTTATTATTTTACATTGGCACCTCGCCTAAGAAAATTATTACTGGAGATACTCTTTTCGATGACCTTATTCAGAAAAGGGACGCGAGCCTGCAGTGTGTTGAAGATTAGCAACAAGCACCGGGCGTCAATAGCTGTGAATTAAAGAGATGAATTGGATGATTAAAAATATAACTTAATACTCCTCCAATGCTACCCACCTGCATACAGTATCTGCTCATGACGCAGGGGCCGATTGGCCCAGTTGGAGCACTGATTGGATTTGTTTAGTTTTTTACCAAGGCACACAAAGGCTAGATCGGTTAGTGCCTCGCCGGCCCGGTACACATTACCGTAGGGCAAATCCATAACACTGCGCTGTTTCTTAAGCTCCAGCCAGAGGCTACGCAGGTCCAAGTAGTGGTGGGGAGTGTGCAGGCGTAGCTGGAGCGGTAGGGAACGCTGCAACACACTGAGATCGCACGCCATGGAAAAACCAACCTTAAGAATATTCACATTGTTGAATACATTGGCTCCCAACAGGCGCCACTGCTCTGCATTTATGGTCTCGCGAGCAAGACAATCAATTAGATAAACACAATGTTCGGTGGCAATCTGTAACATGCACAGTTGGCTCTCCCCGCAGACGTTCTGCATCCACTCCGAGTCCAAGTAGATGGTGTGCTGTTGCTGTAGGTCATTCAACATCCGGTTAAACTGCACCGCAGTATCGACGATAATGAGGCACTCATCCGGCAAGTCTATAGTCAGGTACACTTCACAGCCGCTGTCTCCGTTCGAAGGTTCGTTTGAACCTGGGGCCTGGCGAGAAACACGCCCAGTATTGCTTGAGATTTGGGCTTTGATCTCCGGCGGGCAATCGTTCGGGTTCAGTTTGAATTCTTTGTACCAATAGAAGGCTTCATTATGTGCCTGAGCCGCGGCCACGTACCACACAAAGTCCTTGCGCAAAGCATAGTCGTAGGCGTGGACGTTCACCAGCTCCCGGAAACTGGCTCTGTTGATTCGCGCCTTTTCATAGTCGCGGTACAGGTAATGCAGGTAGCCACACGTTTTTGTGAACTTGTAGTTGGGCGTTACCGCATCGTCAAAACCATACTTCTTGGCGAACCTAGCCACTATTTTTGAAATCGGCCGGTAGCTGAGAACATTGCGGGAGATCTTTACGTTCTTATATCGACTAAAAAGGTAAAAAATATAGGTTTAGTTTGAGGGAAGCTAGGATCAATTAATTACTCACTCTAACAAGTGCTCGCACATTTGGATGACTGATTTGTCGATGTGGAGGAGCGAGTCGAGAAATTTGACAAACGGTAGCCGCTGCTGTACGGCGTGATCTAAATACTCTTCGGCCAGAGGCAGCCTCTCCATGGCAATCAACGGAAAAGCCAACTCCATCATATCGAACTCGTGTGTCAGCCTCAGGCTAATGGCCCAATGGGCGACCTCCTTGTGATGGCCCTCGCCAAGAAGCTCACGCAACTTAGGCAGCAGAAGGTCACAGATCTTATGCAGGCTGTAAGTCTCTATCAGGGCATTGTTTAGGAGCAGCAGATTTGAGGTTTTCACAAAGTTAAAGGCAATCATACTGGTATTCGGATCACAGGTCTCGCCGATGTGCGGATATTCTTTGTGGAGTTTGCACACCGTGTCCAGCACAAAGTGGGATAAACTTTTGGGCTTAATGTGACTGCTGTCGGGACAGTTGGCGAATAACTTAAGGGCGAAGAGAAGTGGATTGTGCTGGACAAGGAGGGTTTTCGCAAACTCCTGACCAAAGTGCGGTGACTTGTTCTTGTTGTACATATTCCATTTCTGGCGGAACTCCTCAAAGAAAACGTACGCGTCCACGTCTAGCGATGCGTCAAAGTTGCTCCCGTTGATTCCGGCACCTGTTGTGATGTCTTCCAACCTTTTTATCTTCATTTGGGCCATCAAGTTGTCCAGCTCCTCCTCATCAGATTCGAAGCCAGCTGGAATAGCATTCCACTTGTGCTTGTTGTGCGCCATTGCACCGGGGGGCTTCCAACCCGATACGAGAGGAGAAGATGGTTACAATAGCAAGTAGTATTTAAATCGACAGATAAAAGTTTCGCCTGCGACTTGCCGAGTCGCACAACAACATATGTATAGGGGACTGGCAACTTGGCAGAATATTGCAAGTGCTGCTAATTGAGCCATTTTTTGAGTCATTTCTTTTGCTATTATTCACATTGTACAAAATTTATACAAAGCACATACATTTACTTATAATTTTGTAATTTAGTTATAATTCGAGAAGCGTTTCCAAAATAGTATGATTTCCAGAACAACAAACTTCAACTGGAGAAAACTGAAGGTTCTAAGAACCCTGAAGAAGTTCTAAATTATTTTGAATTTTATTATTAATTTATTATTATTGAATTTTACTGATTAGAAAATTGAAAATAAAAAGATGTGTAAAATATAATTTAATTTGTTTGAAGTAAATGGATAAAATTGTTGTCACTTGTTTATATTGATGGGGCAACGCTTTCGCCCACGATGTGGCAGCTCCTCTGGCGGCACACGTGCATTTTGTTTTAGTTCTTTGCCACAAAAATGAAGTTGTCTTCGAAGAAATCTAAAACTTTGGGCAAGCCCAAGGCAGGCATCACCAAAAAAAAGGTGCCAAAAGAGCCCCTAAAGAAAGCAGTTTCAAAAAAGGTGATAAACACAACGGAGGCGACTAAGAAAACAAAGAAGAAAGATGTAAAACCAGCGAAAAAAGGAGCTAAGAAAACGCACAAGGAAGAATTGGAAGGACTCAAGGATTTAGATCCAGAGTTCTACGATTTTCTCAAAAAGAATGACAAGAAGCTTTTGGATTTCAATCTACTGGACAGTGATGACGACGACGATGATGAAGAAGAGCCCAAGGCGAGTGAGGAAAAAGGCAAAGCCGCAGATAGCGATGATGAGGAGGAGGATGATGAGAAATACCACAAGCCCAATGAAGATTTGGCCGTGGCCAGCGATGAGAGCGATTTCGAAGAGGATGCAGAGGATGAAGCAGCTAGCGGAGGCACCCAGAAGATTACCCTTAACCTGCTCCGTCAATGGGAGCAGCAGTTGGCCCAGCCTAACGTTTCTATAGACATAGTGCGCAAGGTGATCCAGGCCTTCAATTCGGCCCTGGCCAGTATATCAGCCGATGGAGCTGATGGTGGCGAAAACCAGCCTAATGCAGCTGCCTTTAAAGTCGTCGGCGCATCCGCCTTCAACGGAGTTATTCAGCTCTGCGTGCTTCACCTCCAGCCCGCCATCATCCGAGTTCTAGGGGTAAAGGCCAACAGTAGCCTGCCCCTCCACAAGTATAAAAAGTGGGTTAAAGTGCGCGGCTGCCTGCGCTATTACCTTACGGATTTGATTCGCCTGGTGGAGCAGGTCTCGAGCGCCAACATTCTGGGCGTGCTTCTCAAGCATCTGCATCAAATGGCCGGCATGGTGGCGCCCTTCACTGCTCTGGGCAAAACCATTTTGAAGCGTCTAATTGTGCTCTGGGCGACTGGCGATGAAACCGTTCGGGTTTTGGCTTTCCTTTGCATTTTGAAGATAACCAGAAAGCAGCAGGTAAGTTCCATAAACTTCATTGAATAAATTTTTATTTAAGTTTTGAAACATTTTAGGCCACAATGCTAAACCACGTACTGAAGGCAATGTACTTGGCTTACGTGCGGAACTCGAAGTTCGTTTCCCCAAACACTCTGCCTGGCATCAATTTTATGCGGCGTTCGCTGGTGGAGATGTTTGCTTTGGACCTGAATGTGAGCTACCAGCACGCTTTTCTCTACATTCGACAGCTGGCAATCCATTTGCGAAATGCTGTCATTCTCAAGAAAAAGGATAGCTTTCAAGCCGTCTATAACTGGCAGTTTATTAACTCTCTACGCCTCTGGGCGGATCTTCTTGGGGCTAGTGCAAATAAACCACAGCTCCAACCGCTGGTGTATCCTCTCGTCACCATTGCGACTGGTGTGATTAGATTAATACCCACAGCTCAATACTTTCCTCTGCGTTTCCACTGTGTTCAGACACTCGTCTCGCTGGCGAAGGAGACGAACACCTATGTACCGGTTCTTCCCTTGATTGTGGAGGTTTTGAAGAGCAATACTTTTAATCGCAAGCACACGGCAGTGTCCATGAAACCCCTGCAGTTCACCTGCGTTCTGAGGCTCAACAAAGCGCAGTTGTCTGAGAATGGTTTTCGCGACGAAGTGATTGAGCAGGTTTGCGGGTTATTGCTTGAATATCTTGCTCACGAGTCTGCTTCCCTGGCGTTCACCGATCTGGTTGTGCCCACCGTTATGGCTATTAAAGCCTACCTTAAGACTTGCCGGAATGCAAACTATTCCCGCAAGTTAAAGCAGCTGCTAGACAAAGTACAGGAAAGTAGTCGTTTTGTGGAACAACAGCGTGGCAAGAGCAGCGTAAACTTTGACCTTAAGGACGCTCAAGCTGTGGCTGCTTGGGAGCAGCAGCTTCGACTCAAACGCACTCCCTTGGACATCTACTACACCAGCTGGATAAAGACACACGAGACCAAGAAGCGACGCCAAGCCGCTCAAACGGATGAAATTAACGCCGACTACGATGTGCCGAAACTGAAAAAGCTTCCTGCCAAATCTGGAGTTCCCATTCGAAACGAAAACGGCGAGGTTGAACTGTTCCCCTCAGATTCTGAAGACGAAGAACCAAACAATTTCCCAGCAGCATCAGATGATGAAGATGAGAAGGATGAAGTGGATGTGGAGCCGCCTAAAGCCAAGAAGTCAAAGAAGGAGAAAAACAAATCCGACAAGAAGCCCGAACAGGCAGTGAAAGAACCTGCTGGCGATGATTATGACGAAGCCGGTGGAGCTGTTGATATAGTCAAGGACTTGGACTTGAACGATTGGTAGAAGATTTATAATCATTAACTATATTTAAACATTAAATTCTTTAAAAATACGTAGCACTACTGTCGATTTATTTCTCGGGAGGCTCTTTTCCTGGTATAAACTCGTACTCCTTGTACTTTGGATACGTGCCAATGGTCGGTCCATCCACTTGCTTGGGAATTGCCTTGTCGTCCTTCGACTTGGCATAGGTTGCCTCCAATTCCGCGGCGTTGCGTTTCTTCATTTCCATTATTTGAAGATTCTTGACCAGTTCCTCGCGGGTTGGCGGCTCCTCCCGTCTTCCGCGCAACCACGCCTCCCACTCGGCGGTAAGCTCCTGGTCGAAGGCTTCCTTGTCTGATGGCTCAAACCAGCGGGATGGTTTGCGCTTTCCGATCGAAGGGTTCGCCGGAATCTCATAGTATTTATTGCCAAAATAATCCTCTCCAATATAATTTCCGCGGAATTGACGCGGTCTCAGGGACTTCCAGAAGTTTTGAAATATAATCCCAAGCACGTCGCGTGTAGGCTTGTTGGCCATAATTACTTTTATTCAATATTATTTAAGAATAGTTAAAATTTAAACTTAATTTAGCAAGAGAAATAATTTGAGGTTGGGATTGACTTTTGTTATGACATGAGCAGCTGATAGCTAGGCAGTGTTGCAAAGTTCACCATTTTTTGACAGCCAAATTCAAATTCGAAGATTTGGCTTTAATGGCAATGCGTAGGGACTGAACCAATCCCTTTGAAAAATGGACAACAAATCTGTCCGTAGGCTGTTGTTGGTATATTGCAAGTCCTGCAAAAACAATCCTATTCCCGCAGCATAGCTGAAGTGCTCTCCGGACCAATTTGAAGTCCCAATAAAGGCGACATCGTCCGTGACCATGTAGGAATTGCAGCTAACTCTTCCACTTGATATCTTCTCCAGATCTTCAGTAGTGGGCACTACATATCGGCGCTAAGCAAAAAAAGGTAAGAGTTACAAATGTTTAAAAACAGCTCTCAATTAATCTTACAATTTGTATGTCCACATCATCGCTCATTTTATTGAGAGCTTGTAGCGAGCGTAGAAAGTGGTCCTCCATGGGATCGGAATAGTTCCACCAGGAAATGAGCAGCTTGATGGTTACCCCTTTCTCCAATGCAGCTCTACGCAGGGCATTGTCCACGACAGGCCAATATTCAACCTTGCGATTATGTCTCAAAAGAGGATTGTAGTCCATTAGAGACAAACAAATAAGTTCTGAGGCTTTGTCGATGGCTCCCAAGATTGCATCCAACTCTAGGGTCCTACCAGCTGACGCTATTGTTGAAGGGGAATTGGCTATAAAAGCCCGCATCGTTACATTATTATTTACATTCAGCAAAATAGGTCTTTTTTGATTGATGTACGTATGATAAATCCAGGGCCAGTCCTCAGGCACTTCGTTGCTTCCCAAATACCAATAAGCGTTGAAGATCTTGACTAGATCCTGGGCTAGATGCGGACAGTTCGTAGCCAAAACTCCCAGTTCCTTTCGTTGGGTAAGCGAACGCCAGTCCATATTGGCGCTGCCCAAATAAAAATGCTGCCCATCGACCAGCCATAGCTTGGAATGCAGGAAATTAATGCTAGCAATGTCTGCAGCCCCGTAATTGGCCAGGATTCGGGCATCTGCATGCCAAATGGTCTCCTGGCTGCGGTTCAACACTATCCGTAGTCGCAGCTTTGGTTTTCCGGCATCCCCATTCGAAAGAAGACGCTGAAACAAGTGATCGCCTGGCTGAGTGCTGCTGTCGTTAACATCCAGTCCCCGAAGAGTCCAGTGGGGAGCGGCTATGTCCAATGAGGTCCTTGCCCTGCCCAAAAGCAGCTGCCAGGCCTCGAATGTGCTTCTTAACCGGGGGTGGCTATAGTTCAACCCAGAGGGCAGGGTCTCCACTAGTTCAAGTTGGCATGGAAACGGATTCTCCACCGGAGAGGGGCTGTTTGCATTCTCGCGTTGGTGGAAGGTCTCCCAGGGCAACAGGAGTACAATCATAACCAGCACAAAGAGTACGAAAACAGGCACCATATATCCGTGACCACAGCAGCACACTTTCCGTTCATCGCGAGCCAAATTGCAATTGCACGGTCGCCTGCAGCAGGATGCGGTGGATGCTGTCGGTTCGCCCAGTTGATTGGGCACTGGCTGGTATTCCACGGGGATTTCGTGCACTGCGCGTCGCTCGGACATGGCGAAGGAGTCAAGACTGACTCTGACTGGGCTAGTTGGAACATTTTCTCAGCTAAACCTATTTATTATTCTCGCAGTTGTTTCAAATTGCCGCCCGCCTACGCAAACAAGGCAGTGCTGAAAAGCGGAAAAAGGTCAATGCCAGGTATAACTTTGGGTGTAGATATGAGGTTCGTATTCACATGTTAAGGGTAAATATTGTTTAGGATAAGCAGAAAAATAGTAAATATCTCCATTGAAATATATCCTCTTCCAGGAAAGCTCTTCCGACCGTTAAATGGCCAAAGGGGCTGCAGCGGCGCATGTTCGCGGCACCCTCGCACACTGGCAGCGCGACGCAGTGGTCGCTGTCCGGAGCAAAAGAATCAGTCTGTGTTAAAATCTTCCGGCTGAGAGGGCTGAAAATTTTGATGACAGCTTAAGCGTTGCCTGTGAAATTCCAGTTCCAACGAGTGTTAGACGTATTTAAGTTTCCGTATCGTACCTAGTAAGGACGCGAAGAATGGCTGCGAGATTGATGACCGCCCAGGCACAGGTAATGGGTCTTGTCTGGAGCCTTCGCCCTTTCGTTTCTGTGACTGTGACAATCCAAGGAAAATTATATATATAATCGTGATACCCCAGAAGCCAAATCGAAGCTGCGATAACGGCTGGAACAGTGCGAAAAACAGTCACAAAATATAGTAAAGCATCATCCGGAAATTTCGCAGGATTCGGACGAGGAAAAATCGCGAACTTTTTGCATTGCGCTTTTCTAACCTAAAAACGAAATCAAAAGTTGTTAGGTAACCGAGTACATTGTGATTGTGATTCCGAACGGCAGCTGCTCCCCTGCATCCAAAAGTGGGTGGTTGTCGGCATTCCTCGTCTTGCTGGAGCATCCAGCAATTAACGGCTAGTCGCAATGCTCCAACGGCCATGCTCCAAGGCAGTTTTCATTTACATAATCGCCTGGCGAGCAGTTATTTAACCAGGAGTGTCCCTAGCATATATCTTAGGTGGGAGGTCCGTCTTATCTGTGACAGGTTTACTTACACTGAGATAGGCCCGTACTAAATATAGCTTAATTTCCCAACTCGAGTATCACGCGGACTCTTTCGAAGTAGGAGCGTGGAACGAGGTGCATTGGCCCCACCGATGGGGTTTTTCCATAACACTAGCATAGAGGGTATCGAGTGGCGGCTTCACTGTACTTGTAAGCTTGCCAACAAGTTAAGGACGTAATTGAACTGCAATTTAAATGAAATTGCATTGTTTGTCACGTGTTCTGGATAATTGCGATGCATTCTAGTCATTTTTAAGGCTATATATGGTATTATCTTGGCATAAACTATATCATTTCTACTCTGTGTTTGTATTTGCACAAATGTTATTTTGTTTGCCGGTGGATTTTATCGAATGGCTGCCAAAGTAGAACTTCTGAATCGTTTAGGACTTCTAGAAATCCAATTCTCAATAGCGTTAGATTTTGATCAAAACTTTCATTCTTTTCAAAAGTCTTGGCTAATTAAGATTTTTTATTTCCTGATAAAGTAGCGCCAATCTAATTGAAGTCGAGAGGGCCCGTGACATGATAATCAAGTGTTTATTGGGCTACCTCTCGAATCAATCAAAGTTGGCAAAACAGTAAACCCCCCAAAAAAAGAACTCCTTATATAGGTGTATGATCCAATACTGTAGTCTATATAACAACTAAATTATGTTCCGACACTATGCTAATTAGTTAATCTTGATTTGTTGACTTAATCAATCCGCGAAAAAGTGCAAAAGTTTTGTAGTACCACAAGTTGACATTCCAAAAAACTCTTATTTATTGCAGGTGTGCCGTCTGGGCAAGCATGTGGCCAGTGAGGGAGCCATGGTGCGTCAGTTCCATGCCTCCTGCTACTCCGCCTCAAAGGTGGCTCTGTCCAAGTTCGACTCGGACGTCTTTCTGCCGTACGAGAAGCTGAACAAGCGCCTGGATGTCGTTCGCAGTCGCCTCAACCGACCCTTGACTCTCTCCGAGAAGGTTCTGTACTCCCATCTGGATGACCCGGCCAACCAGGATATCGTGCGCGGCACCTCGTACCTGCGCCTACGTCCCGATCGTGTGGCCATGCAGGATGCCACCGCTCAGATGGCCCTGCTGCAGTTCATCTCCTCGGGCCTGAAGAAGGTGGCTGTTCCCTCGACGGTGCATTGCGATCATTTGATCGAGGCCCAGATCGGCGGACCCAAGGATTTGGCCCGTGCCAAGGACCTCAACCGCGAAGTGTACGATTTCTTGGCCTCTACCTGCGCCAAGTACGGTCTGGGCTTCTGGAAGCCGGGCAGCGGCATCATCCATCAGATCATCCTGGAGAACTACGCCTTCCCCGGTCTGTTGATGATCGGTACGGATTCCCACACCCCCAACGGCGGTGGTCTGGGCGGTCTGTGCATCGGTGTCGGTGGTGCTGATGCCGTTGATGTCATGGCTGACATTCCCTGGGAGCTGAAGTGCCCCAAAGTGATCGGTGTCAACCTCACCGGCAAGATCAGCGGCTGGACATCGCCCAAGGACGTCATCCTGAAGGTCGCCGACATTCTGACCGTCAAGGGAGGCACCGGCGCCATTATCGAGTACCACGGCAAGGGTGTGGACTCCATTTCCTGCACGGGCATGGCCACCATCTGCAACATGGGTGCTGAGATCGGAGCCACCACCTCGTTGTTCCCCTTCAACCAGCGCATGGCCGACTACCTCAAGTCCACGGGACGTGGTGGCATTGCCTCAGAGGCCCAGAAGTACCAGGGCAAGGTCCTGTCTGCCGACAAGAACTGCGAGTACGACGAGCTGATCGAGATCAACCTGGACACTCTGGAGCCACATGTAAACGGACCCTTCACTCCCGACTTGGGACACCCCATCAGCAAGCTGGGTGACAACTCCAAGAAGAACGGATACCCATTGGACATCCGCGTTGGCCTGATTGGCTCTTGCACCAACTCCTCGTACGAGGACATGGGCCGCTGTGCCAGCATCGCCAAGGACGCCATGAGCCATGGTCTCAAGTCCAAGATTCCCTTCAACGTGACTCCCGGATCCGAACAGATCCGTGCTACCATTGAGCGTGACGGCATCTCCGAGGTCTTTGACAAGTTCGGCGGCACTGTCCTGGCCAACGCCTGTGGTCCTTGCATTGGTCAGTGGGACCGCAAGGACGTGAAGAAGGGTGACAAGAACACCATTGTGACCTCTTACAACCGTAACTTCACCGGCAGGAACGACGCCAACCCAGCCACTCATTGTTTCGTCACCAGCCCCGAGCTAGTCACAGCTCTGTCCATTGCTGGTCGCCTGGACTTTAACCCACTTACGGATGAGCTTACCGGCTCGGACGGAAAGAAGTTCAAGCTCAAGGCTCCCTTCGGCGATGAGCTGCCCGCCCAGGGCTTCGATCCCGGTCAGGACACCTACACCGCTCCTCCCTCGGTAAGTACATAACCCAGCTTTCAAACGAATTTCAAATAAGAACGACCTCTTTCTTACAGAATGGCGATGGCGTAACAGTCGTTGTGGACCCCAAGTCGCAGCGCTTGCAGCTGTTGGAGCCCTTCGACAAGTGGAATGGCAGCGATCTGACCGACCTGACCGTTCTCATTAAGGTTAAGGGCAAGTGCACCACCGATCACATCTCCGCTGCCGGACCTTGGCTGAAGTACCGCGGCCATCTGGACAACATCTCGAACAACATGTTCATTGGCGCTACCAACTACGAGAACAACGAAATGAACAACATTAAGAACCAGCGCACTGGCTCCTGGGGTGGAGTTCCCGATGTGGCCCGTGACTACAAGGCCAATGGCATCAAGTGGGTGGCCGTCGGAGACGACAACTACGGTGAGGGCTCCTCTCGCGAGCATGCCGCCCTGGAACCCCGTCACCTTGGTGGTCGCGCTATTATTGTCAAGTCCTTCGCCCGTATCCATGAGACGAACTTGAAGAAGCAAGGTCTTCTGCCTCTCACTTTCGCCAATCCCGCTGACTACGATAAGGTACGCTGAATTTATTTTTTGTTTTTAAAGCACAAAAGAACAAAGCAAATTGGTGTCTTTTTTTTTATAGATCCAGCCCACTAGCAAGATCTCCCTGCTGAACCTGAACTCTCTGGCGCCCGGCAAGCCCGTGGAATGCGAAGTGAAGAACGGCAACAAGGTGGACAAGATCACGCTGAACCACACGCTGAACGACTTGCAGATCGGCTGGTTCAAGGCTGGAAGCGCCCTTAACCGTATGAAGGAACTGGCCCAGTAAACGGTCCTGGCCCCATACCCACTTAAGAACCCTGTCCAGAATATTAAATTCTGATCGCGATCCCTGATCCGTTTAATCGAACACACTCAGACTCATAGGAGACACAAGACACAGTCACGCATTGCAAGCAATCGAGTTATGGTATTGTTTTTTTTTTGAAAGTTTTTCTCAAATTGTCTAGATTTTATTTCGATTATACCGAGTGTGCTATTTTTAAAGTGAACTATGTAACATCTAGTAATACCGAGGATTGTCAAACTTTTATATATATACACACATATTATATTATATCCAATTGTTTTAAATTCTTGCTATGTATGTTGCCTTCGATATTGATTTTGTTTCTTGCGAGTTGTCTAACTGCTATGAATTTGGTTACGATGATATGATAAAGTGCGAATAAAACTCAAGGTAATACGTATTAAAGTTGTTTGTTTTATTTACCAACAATTAAGCAATAAAAGCAATAATTAGACAATATCCATTTTCTATATAACCCACGAGTTACTTAATTGTATCAATTATAAGATGTAAGACACAAAAGTGAGTTAATTAACTACGTAAAGGAAATAAAGTATAATGCTGATATTAATATACATATGTTGCTTTATTTCATTAACAAGATCTAAGCATTCGCCTGTCAAGTGTTTTGTTTAAATAGTATAAATTATCAGTTTCTATATAAAATGAAATCAGCTAAAATTGGCAAACGAGGGAGGATGGGTTCCACAACGTATGACTCGTCATCGGAGTATACGTATGGGAGCACATCTTCAATGGACAAGAGCGCTGTAGTCTTTAGTCCTAGTCCTGAGTTTATGGCAAAGGCTGGAACAAAACCGAAACTGATAGCCCTTTATGCCGATCATGAATGCTTGTGGAATCAGTTCCACAAGGATTTCTTCAATCTTCCCCTGAAGGAGCGCATTTGGGAGGCGATTGCTGATGAAATGAAAGTCGATTCACCTCCAGAGTACTGGAAGCATATGATATACCGTCTTCGATATAATGTGGAATTGGAGCGCATCCATGAGATGGGAGCAAAGTACATGGGCCAGCCGCTACTGGAGAAACTTTTCTATTCTGAAAAACTCCGATTCCTAAATCACATGTTTAAGCGCGAAACAAAAGAACCTCCTGCGGAGTTAGTGGGTGTTTAATAAATATCTGTGTTGGAAGCAGATAACTTAATCCTTTTTTTCAGTCTTTGCATGCTCCATCCTCAGGAGTGACCCTTGAAAGGCGTTCCTCAAAAATGACAAGACCTGTTCGCGAGAAGCCCAAGCCGCGTATTTCCACTATAAAAAAAATGGCAACATTCGATCATTTGCGAAACCACAGGCACTCCAATTTGGTTCTCTCCCGCGAGGCATTCCACAAAATGCAAAGGATAACAAGCGAAGGAGCTAAAGTGTTTGGCAAGACAAAGGCTAAGGGTAAACAGTAGTTAGGGACAAGGACATGGAACTCGAAAACACCATTTAATCGCTTTTTCGTTTTATTACATTTCTTGTATCATAATAATCGTTCTTTTGTTTTGTTTTTTTTTTCATCTGGGTTTGCCATTTTTTAAATATAGACGTTATATAACAATTCATAATTTTAGCTTATAATATTTTTGTTTCGTATTCTTACAATTTGTTATGCCTTTTTGCCACGAAAACAATTTCGCACACACCTGCAAATATACAATTTTCTGAACTTGGGTTTGCAATTATTTAATATCTGTATGTATATTTATATATATATATATATATATATATATATATTTATTTTATGTATATAACTAAAAATGCGTAAATTAATTGTTTTTTTGTTTGTTACGTGGTTTGTGGGCACATTCCTTTTCACAAAAGGAACAAAACATGAAAATGTACATAAGTTTAAGTGGCAAATAGTTTGCCGTCTGTGTGTGTTACAAATCGATTCGCTTATTTCCGGATTAATTACACATACATGTATTATCGATATTATGAACCTGAATTGTTTTCCATTTCGAAGCGGCACTCCGGTCGTGTTTTTGCGCCTCTTCAATTGCTCGTTTTACGTGTCTCTCTAAAAGGCTGGAGCGGCAGCAGCTACAACGCCCCGACGGCTAGGATCGATACATCTAATCGATCGCTAATCGATCGAAGGATGACTGTCCTCGGCTATTGTCCTCGTCTCGAGCGCCCGCCGCATGCGATGGTTGATTGGTTATTGTTTATCTCATCTACTTCTATGAAATGGCTCTTGAAAGTTTTGGTTTGAACGCATCATTCCCACTCGGTGGTGCCAGGTGGCTTGGCCGTCAAATCGTACAGAACCCTCGAGATGCCATCTAATTTCGATATGTCGCGCACAATTTGATTTAAGACCTGTGAGAGTGGAGAAATCTCCTTGTTATTTGTGTTTCTTTTTAAGGGAGTTGCTAGTAAATATACCTGCAATGGCAGTTGAACAGAGCCAGGCTCAGCCGGCACACCTGTCATAAAGTCGTTCGTAATGAACGGTCGCAGAACCACCGACCTTCTGCATGAGGGTGTGCGATTAATGGGATCGCGGTCAAAGTGCACGGGTATAAGAACAACAGGCATCTGTGCGATTTTCCGGTACAGTCCAGCTTGCATTATGATCTTAATTATAGAAACATTTATAGAAACAATAAGTTTTCGAAACAACCTTTGGAATAATTTCGAATCTTACTTCATTAGCTATGGCGTCCGCTTCTCTGAGCTGCGACAAAATCACCGTATTTAGTGTAGTGTGCGTGATATCCGTCACTAGATACTGTACGGGTTCCCCGAAGATGTAGCACACCCTGTTGACGTTGTGCAGGATTCGGGGTATAATCTTTGCCAGAAAGAGCAGGTCCTGCCAGTTGGGCTCTTGACTCGTCGATAGGCCCACAACATAGCTGTAAGAGCGCTTGTCACCCTGGACGCCTACGGAACGGATGGGCAGTAGAGTGGCCTGGATTTGCGAGTTGGCCGAGATGCGCAGAAGATCCTTTTGCTCTGCTTCACTGGTGGCGCCCGTCACCCTGTTGATCAAAGCATGATTCTTTTGCAGCTTGTTTTTGTAGTCCACGATGACACGAGCAATGACCTACAAGAATATCTTTACCCATCAATACGTAATCGAAGAATAATATTTATATTAAACTTGCCTGAGTTTCAGAATAGTCCTTTTCCATGTAAGCTTCCTCGGCGCAGAGCACGCGAATGGCAAGGCCGGGTCCGGGAAAAGGTTGTCGCTCTACCAATTCCGGCGGCAGTCCCAAATCATTTCCCAGATCCCGCACCTCATCCTTGTGAAAGTCGCACAATGGCTCAACAACGCGTCCAGCATTCCGAAGTTCCCTATAAATGTCTTAGATTATTATCTCCGTTCCCTCAAGCATTCAGGTATAATCTATAATACCTGATCAGATCCGTGTCGTTGTGATGAGTTTTGATTGTTTCTGCATTCGTACTGACCATGTTCGAGGCGGACTCGATTAGGTCGGGCCGGAGTGTTCCCTGGGCTAGTAGCACCTCCTCGGGCTTTAGCTTCAGCTCTGCCACCACATCGTTTGTCACTTTCACGAAAATGTCGCCAATTATCTTTCGCTTCTCCTCCGGGTTGTAGGTCTGGCAGAGCATGGGCGTTTCCACAACGGAGTACTGGCCGGGCCGCTTCACTTGCGTGGTGCCCTTGAGGAACGTATAGCCTTCCTTCCGGACGATTAAGTCGATGCCGATCTCGCGCAGCGAACGTTCAACCTTTTCACTTTCGTCCTTGCGCATGAAACCTGTATTTTGTGAGTTTTTTAATTATATTTTTTTTGGTTACAAAAAATTGCTTTCTGCCTACCATTATCCACATGCACGGCGATGATCTGATTAGGATATAGGGCCCGACGAAGCAAGGCTGCACAGACACTGGAATCCACACCGCCGCTAACCAAGAGCTGTTAATTAATAAATAATATTAAAAAGCTGATCATAGATGAGAGGTTCCTTTTCCCACTCACCAACACCTTATTGTTTCCCACTTTCTCCCGGATATATCGTATGCACTCCTCCTTTCGGCTGCCCATGGTAAAGTTGGGGGTCAGTTCGCAGATCTCGTACAGGAAGTTGGACAGCATTTGTTTGCCGTTGATGGTTAGGTCGACCTCGGGATGAAATTGGACTCCGTAGATGCGCAGAACTTCGTTGTAGATGGCTGTGACAATGCGATTTGTGGACCAGCCGCCCACCTTCAAGGTGTCGCCTACCCTTTCAACGCTGTCTCCGTGTGTTAGGAGCACGGATTGTGTGCGACTAAGGCGACTGTTTGGGGTACAAAAACTTAAATTAATCTGCGGAAAAATTCATCTTAACATAAGGTTAACAAAAACAATTAAAAGTCGTGTTAATGTGGGACCACGTGTAGCTCAGGTTATAGGTTGAAATAAGCTGAAATGTTCTTGGCACCGAGGTTGCTCTAGCAGCATTGTATCAGCACAGGATTAAGCTAAACAAACTAAAGTGCTTTCTTTTGCTGCATGGTTTAAGGATTCTCTTCCAGGGCTCACCTAAAAAGCGGGCATGAAGTCTCTATCTCGATATTCTGCTGACCATCCTCCCGCACATCCTTTTTGAGCACTGTTCCACCGAATTCTTTGTTGATCAACTGCATGCCGTAGCAGATGCCCAGCATGGGGATCTTTAGCTTGAACAGATCGGGATCGTAGCTGGGCGCATCCTCTGCATACACAGAGTTGGGTCCGCCGGAAATGATAATGCCCCGATAGCCATTGTTGCGTATTGTAGTCGCTGGCGTGTCCAATGGCAGGATATCAGACTCTACAAGCAGTTCCCGTACCTTGCGATCGATTACCTAAAGAAAGATGTCATTTGTTCCGTATATATATTTTTGCAATCTGCGTTGATGAACTCACCTTGCCGTACTGTGCTCCCGCATCCAGTATAACAATCTTATCGTGCCGCAGGCCATTCTCTGCTGTGCCCAGAAATATATTTGAATTCATTTCTTTATCGTTGCAGCACTGCAAAAAGAGCAAAAAAGATGAATGTCAGTCAAGCACCGAATCTCGACTAGAAGAACCGATCGATTCCGCGGCTTATTTATGCTCCAATTGTGGCTGCAATCGAAGCTGGATAGGCAAGGCTAAAAGGCAGGGTAGAGCGAGCTTGAGGTTTCGAGGTTTGGAGGTAAATAGGCTCACCATACCGGCAATATCTTGTGTAGGACTTGCAGAAACATTCATTCAGAAACATGCAGCCGGCCAGGACGCTCTACGATAGACAACAAACATTGGCAAACATTTTCGTCACGTCACAGAGGTGAAAAGTGCATGAGGTTGAACTCCAATGCGAAAAAAGCAAGCAAATGAGGCCACCAAGCGACGACTACCAAATGCTTTGTCGTCGGATGGAATGGAGTGTTCTTGATTCTTGTTTTTGATTTTAAATATTTTTATAGAATTAAAATTTGACCAGGACCAGGTGCCTGGGGAGGGGGCCTGGTTGGGGGCGCCGGCTGGCTACTGACCGCCACAGATGACAAGCGAAAAACGTAAATGTAGAATGAGTAGAACAGAGATAGAGAGAGCGAAAGCAGAAGAGAGGAACTGGGTTGAGGAAAACAGAGATGAAGAAGCAAGATTGGAAGGAAAATGCGCAAGGAAAATGGCAGGAAAATAAATAACAAAAACCAACATTGTGACAAATTTATTGCAATTTAATATTATAAAGAATAAATATTATAAAATAAGCTAAATAATAATATATTTATTATTTATTTATGAAATTTTGTTTATTGTTTGTACAACTTTTTTTGTTTTGTTTATTATCTTATTTTGTTTTTTTATGCACAAAATCGAAAAACTGGGATGCCGTCGTGGAACATCAAGGACGTGCAAAGGGTTAAAGCTGCATTAGGTCACTGATGCGGTGCGAAGCCTGTGATGTAAGCTGGAGCATTGCTCTCACCCCACTGCCCCACCGCTCTACCGCTCCATTGAAATGTTGATAAGGCCGCCGTTCGAGATGCCAAAAGGTTATCAGAAACAGCAACTGGAGTCCTCGTGGTTTGATGTAACTCAATATGTGGACACAAACACCAAAACAAATACAACTAACTACCAACACACGTGGAAACGGCGGCCAGCGAGCGGCGCTTATAACCACAAAATGGCCACGAGATGTTTGCAAAATAAATCAGCTCGCAATGGACAAGATGTGGCAAGTGGCAAGTAGCAAATGGCAAACAACAAAAAAAAAAAACGGGGAAAAATGTGGTTGAAACAGATTGCACATGCACTACGGCTAGGGCGTGTTGGAGCTGCGGCGGGGAGCGGCGTGTGTGGGTGGGCCAAAGCCAAAAAGTGCTGAGCCGCATGGCGAAATGCGAATCCCTGCCTTGGCACTCTCTTACCTGCTGTGTGTCGACGTTTTGGCCGCGTGAGGCTCAAAAGTTGGGGACCAGTAGTCCGAGGAAAGCCTCTGGGGGAAAATAGCGGAAAACTTTATGCTTAAACACTAGCTCGCGATCCGTTTTGTTAGCGGTTGCCGTTCTCTTCTCTTCTCTTTCGCCACTTTATGTTCTCTCTTTCTTCAGCTGCTTCGCACCGCAGTTACGCGTATTCGCCTCTATTTAAACGGCGATTTTCTTTCGGCCCTTTGACGGCTGCAAATTGGGGCGTTAGATTGACCGCTTTTAGGCACAATTCTCTATTTTTCTTTTTTATTGCAATTTTTTCGTGAATTAAAGCCGAAAGATGACTTATTGAAGAGCGGTGTGGCCGTACCTTCGAACTGCAAAATATGGCGTTATAGTAAAATACTAAATGCATATATATACCCATTTTATATACCCATTATAATGTATATTTTAAAAAATTGGTCAATAAATATCTTCTTTTATTTAATTGGGCATGGACAGAGAAATACTCAGCTTAAATGGCCTTAAAAACGTTTCAATACCAAAATACTAAGACTTATACTCCGTAATTTAATATTTTCCAGGGCATGTTCCAATTCAGCCTTTGACTTTAGAATATTTTAGGGACTCTGGCAAACTATTTTCGTATCGTTTTTGAAATTTAAATATTTTTATAAATTAATACATGGCTACAGAGCTATATTCAAAAAATCCATCCCTAAAAATTTCAAAAACATCTTTAACTGCGATGGTCACACCTAGTCCGCCAAAAGTGATTTGCTTGCGCCTGTGAGAAAACTCGCGGGGAAATCTTTTAAGTTACATAAAAATTTATATATAAAATAGGTAAAATGACTCCCACAAATGGGTCCCAGATAGATGTTAGTATCGACGATGAGGAAGAGATTATGGCCTTGGAAAAATTGCTGGGTGCAGCGGAAAACGACGATGCAGAATCAGCAAAACTGAAGAAAACCGAACCCACACCCACTTTGGTCAATGGTGTACCAAAACTTCGCGAAGACAGCAGTTTTGCAGATGCCTTTAGTTATGAAAAGACTGTGAAACCGCCTAAGAAGGACAAGCAAGTGGAAAGTAAAGAACCCGAACTAGACTCATCGGACGATGAGGAGGTCAAGAATTTCCTGGAGCGCAAGTACAATGAGTACGGAAGCGATATAAACAAAAATTTGAAGCAACAGCGAGAGACTGCTCATGAGTCCAAGGTGGCCAGGGAGGTGGATAATGCCCTGAAGACTAGCAAGATGGTAACATCAACTCCGCAGCCTCCACTAAAAAATCCTCACAATCCTATCCAGCGGCAGGCTAAGATTAGCAGTTCATTTCAGAGGCCTCCGTCTGCTGCGGCTGCAACCACGTCAAAGCCAAGTGCTCCTGTGTCTGCTGTTTACACAGATCCTGTTTTCGGACTGCGCATGATCAACCCATTGATTTCTAGCTCCCTCCTTCAAGAGCGTATGGGGGACCGAAAGGCAGTACCCTTTTCCGGAGTGGCATATCACATTGAGCGTGGTGATTTGGCCAAAGATTGGGTCATTGCCGGCGCTTTGGTATCCAAGAATCCTATAAAGACCACAAAAAAGGGTGATTCTTACTCGACTTGGAAGCTATCGGACTTACGAGGCGAGATTAAAACCATATCGCTTTTCCTTTTCAATGAGGCTCATAAATCTCTGTGGAAAACAGCTGAAGGCATGTGCCTGGCCGTCCTAAATCCAACAATTTTCGAGCGACGAGCAGGAAGTTCCGATGTGGCCTGCTTGTCAATCGACACATCGCAAAAGGTTATGATCTTGGGACAGTCCAAGGATCTGGGCACATGCCGGGCAACCAAGAAGAATGGAGAAAAATGTACCTCAGTTGTTAATGTCACCGATTGTGATTATTGCGTGTTTCACGTAAAGCAGGAATATGGCAAGATGTCGAGGCGATCGGAGTTGCAATCTGCCACCTCGGGACGTGGCCTAAATGAGCTGCGGAATAAAGTGTTAGGTATGTAAACTTACAATTCAATTTTCACTAAATCTATACATTTATTTTCTATAATTTCCAGGAAAAACAGAGGTCTTTTATGGGGGACAAACCTTTACGGCAGTTCCAGCCAAAAAGAGTTCAAAACTAATCAACAAGGAACGTGATCGTCTCAGTATGCTAGCTGGCTACGATGTATCGCCTTTTGCTCATACAGTAGACCACGCCTCCAAGCCGAAATCGGCTACACCCCAGTCTGTACCCTATGCTGAACGTACGGGTCCGATTTCCCGACTAGCTGGTGGCGTAGAAGCCTCTGTTAAGCAAAGAAACAAGGACCTGGAGAGGTTGCGTTTGTTAAAAGCTGAAAACGAACGGTTCCAAAAGACGAATGAGGCCAAGGGTCATGTACTGGGGGAAGCTAGCAAATCAGAAGCTACTAAGCCCACACCTAGTACACCCACAACACCGGTTACCGTGCCGGACAAGTTCAAGAATCGTGGATTTTCTTTTGACGCCGCTTTGACGCCGAAACTTTCGGGCAGCGAGAACTTCTCCTTTGAGGTCAATGTCGGGGCACGGCAAGCGCAAAGTGCCAAACTGAGAGCAGCTGCATTGCTGAAGAAGAAGCCCCTGGAAAAGGTTAATCCCAACTCAACCAGGGGCACCGAATCGGGTAAACGAAGAGCAATCGATGACCTAAATGACAAGTTCTCCAGCAGTGCTAAGCGTCAGAAAATAGAGGAAGAAGAACGCGAGCTGATGCGTAAATCTCGTATTGAACGAATCATGGCGGCCACCTCGTCGCACACGAACTTGGTTGAGATGCGAGAGCGGGAGGCCCAGGAGGAGTACTTCAACAAGCTGGAGCGGAAAGAGGCCATGGAGGAGAAAATGCTCGGTACTTACAAGATGCCCTGCAAGGCGGTTATTTGTCAAGTGTGCAAGTACACCGCCTTCTCCGCCTCCGATCGGTGCAAAGAGGAAAGACACCCGCTTAAGATTGTCGATGCCGAGAAGCGTTTCTTCCAGTGCAAAGACTGCGGCAATCGCACAACCACGGTCTTCAAGTTGCCCAAACAGAGCTGCAAGAACTGCAAGGGCTCGCGTTGGGAAAGAGCTGCCATGATCCGGGAAAAGAAGGTCCTCACTGGCAGGGAGTCCTTGTCCATTCGCGGCGATGAGGAAGTGTTTTTGGGTAGTGTGGCCAACAGTGCCAGCCTTAATCTTTTGGTACCCGACGAAGATTAGGCTCGCTAGGTTTAAGACTGTTTATTCTTGTTAGTTTGCTTTATTTAAATTGTTTACACAAGTTTTCATGTTATATATAAGTTATAAAGTTCAATAGCATATGCAATAAGTATAAATATTTACAGTCCATTGGTTGATCGCTATTTGGCATATAAAACAATCTTAGAGAAATAAGTACAATTGTCCAAAAGCCTTAAATCTAAAGTGTCTATGAGATGGTTGGTGCAGGTTGCATATAAATTTAGCAAAGTACCAGGTGTACTAAATAATTTTTTTATGAATGTGTATTTTAGCTTTTTACGTTAGATGATATTCAATGAACTCAAATCCTAAACTATGACTCAAAAATAAAATGAAATGTACATTGTAGAAATTCAATTGTTTTAAATGGGTAAAACTTTTTAAAACAGTTTAATCACATTTTATGGAATATTAACTTAAAGCGACACCATAAGGTCTATTAAAATGTAATTTAATAAAATTAGGCACAATCTTAAGCTCTTCGAAGCACACAACATACGATCCCTATAAGTTGTAATCCATACAAGTATCTGTTGGATTTTATAATCTAGATTTTCATAATTTGTACAAAACGTATATTTTATCATCTTAAAACTATTCAAACACTTGTTTGCTGCAATAAGCCCTGTTTGATTCTTATAAGTATAAAAATTGGCATAAATTAAATCAATTTTTTAAATGCTTTTATGTAATTGAAGGTAAAGTTGTATACTTGATTTGAATTATTGGGTTGGATTATTAACTTTCTTATAAATGCTTTGGAGTATTCGAAATTGAATTCGTTTCGTTTGCAATCTATTTTTTGGCATTGGAATAAAGCTATAAGATTAAATGTAAAACTAAAACTAATCAACAGTTTGAACTGAAAAACAGGCGCCATTGAGAGACATCGACTGTGGTATTTAGTAGGTGGGAAAACTATACACAATAAAAGATGGGAAACTGATCAGGATCTAGACAGCATTCTCTGCTTGTTGTTGTTCAGACGATGATTCTGCTGTTTCCTTTAAATTCAGCAGACTAGAAAAGCGAAATGAAATTGTTTTCGAAAGATGCTTTTCAAAATCCCTGCTGTCCAGATTGTCCGGAATAAGACTCTTGTTGGTCATGTCGAGGTAGGAGTGATTCCTCTTAACTGGAACTGCATATTGGGGCAAAGCTGTAGCCACCGGAGAGCCACTGGTCATGTTGCTGTAGCTGGGAGTGCAACTGGATTTCCGGATGTTTAGGGGAAACCTTAGATCGTTTTCGTATCTCAAAGCCTGTTCCTTGGACGTGGTATCGATGAGAGGGCGTGGCAAATCGTAGCCCGGTGGTGCCATGGAGATCGTTGGCATCTCTGCTTCGGACTGATCGTAGCTGGTGCCCTGGTCGTGGATATCGTAGGCTACCTTGGGTGGCCACCATAAGTGGACCAGAGACTCCGTCTCACCCGCGTCGTTGGAAGCCATTAGAGCAGATTCGTCTCCGCAATACAGGGGATTTGAAACGGCATTCGTCTCCAGATCAACATACTTGGCATTGTTGCCCAAAAGCTTCTCAAATTCTGAGGCCAAAAACTTGAAGGATGGTCTCCCGTTTGGTTCATCCGCCCAACAGGTCCGTAAAATAGAATACACTGCCTCCGAACAATTCTCCGGCCTCTCCATCCTGTATCCCGTCTTCAACAAGGACCACAAATTTTGGGGAGCTATCCCAGGGTACGGAGAAGCTCCCAGCGTTATCAATTCCCAACAGAGAACGCCGAAAGCCCACACATCCGACTTACTGGTGTACACGTGATCCGCCAGAGACTCGGGAGCCATCCACTATAAATTTAATTTATGAATATTTTAAATATTGGTTAAATACAGGCACTTACCTTAACAGGAACACGATCTCGAGAACGTTTTAAATAGGCATCATCTTCGTAGACATCGCGGGTCAAGCCAAAGTCGGATATTTTACATATTTTCCCATCCGCCAAAAGGACATTCCGAGCGGCCAAGTCCCGATGTACCAACTATTAAAAATGTATAACATTAAGTGAATATAAATAAATGTAAGTTAACCAACCTTGAGCTCCGTAAGATAGGACATTCCCTTGCAAATTTGCCAGGCAAACGTGAGCATCATCTTGGCAGTGACCGGCTCCACTCCGTCCGCGAAATCCACACCAGAGAATTCAATTTTGCGGCTCAGACGAAGGTAGCTCCGCAAGGAACCATACCGAGCATATTCAATGATCAAAAGCGGTGCCTCCGAGGATTGGGTGCAGGCTCCCAAAAGCTTAATAACATTTGGGTGGGAGACCTCTTGGAGGAGTTGGAATTCTGATAGCAGAGCCATGTACTCCACGGAATTGGCGCCCTTCTTCAGCATTTTCACAGCCACCGTGGTGACTTCCGGAAGTCCTGCAATCTCCGTGGCGTAACCTTTCAGGACCTGTCCGAATTCGCCCTCGCCCAAAACCACATCCAGTGTCAGTTTCTCCCGGGGAAACTCCCATTTGCCATCGGAGCATTCAAATTTGAATCCGCTTTGCAACGGCATCAGGGGAAGATCACCATCGCCGGGCTCTGAAGGAGCCTGTTTGGTGGATGGTGTCAAGGATTGTTTGGCCAGACGCCGCTGGAGCATCTTTCTTTGGGTTAAGAGAAGGCAAAGAAGCAGAAAAACTACCACCAAAGGACAGCTGATGAGAAAGAACATGCAAGATCGATTGCACTCGAAACCGGCCACATTTAAGACCCCCAGGAGTAGAGGGTCCTGCAAGGATTCATCCCCAGTAGCACTCTTTCTTGCGAGAAGCGTTTCCGGATCCGTTTCGTTCTTTTGCTTCCGTGGCTTCTTAACCTTAGGCTCGTCGTCCAACGGGGCGCAGGAGCACCGCCCATTGTCCTCGCAGATGCAGGTTCCCGATCCGCTGTAGATGCCTCTTTTGTTCTCATTGGTTGTATGGGGACCCACTATTTTGTTAGCCGGAGTACAATCCTGGGGGCAAACCATCGGGTTAAGCTCCTCCAGAGGATCACACACATGGTCCGGACAATGTCGCGGCTCGGGCACACATGATCTGTACCGGGTGCCAAACATGGCCGTATTGGATCCTCGCCATTGGCATGATCCCCCGCCGGTGGCCAACCCACAAAACTGGCTGCACTGGCTCCTGTACTTCACCTGGGCACAGGACTGGGAACGGGACTTGAGTTGCAGCTCACAGCTAGTGTTTTCGGGTCGCCCCTGAATCAAGTGCACGTTGATCACCCGCACGTGGGCTAGGTGTTCCTTGTCCATCCAGGTCACATTCAGGAAGTATATGGTCTCAGGCGCCGTCTCCAAGGCTTGAGGATTTCTAACATACACAATACCCGATGTCTGGGTGATGTCGAACGCCCCACTTCGATCCTCGACGATGTTAAACCGAATGGAGCGGGTCCTCATCAGGTCCAGGAAGCTATCCGGCTCAGCTACCCGGTAATAGGCAGCCGCTGTCCGGTAAACGGAGACATCCTTCTCATAGTCTACGGTGACAGGACCTCGAGCTCTGTGCCCCGCACTATCGTGGAAATTATCATCATCCATAATCTTACGCACGGGGGATCGCAGTGGCAGAGCCTGAGGCAACTCTTGGTCCGCTTCGTGAAGGTTTCTTAAGTCTATGTGGATACAAATGTGGGCGGTAGCCGACATTTCAACATTCTGGCCTTCGATGGTGTGATCCCGGGACTCCAGGGAGACGCAGTAAGGTGATTCACGGAAAACTCCACTTCGGGAAAACCGCAGCTCTGCCAGAAGAGAAGTAAATATAGATCCGAAATTAATGGGATTCTGTTAAGAAATACTCACGGCAACTGATAATGGTGTGAGGTCGGCCTGTGTGATCAGCCTCGTAGCCGTGGCAGTCCGGACGGAGCAGTCCGTTGGTGTCATTGTGGACGGAGTAGACCAGATGAGCGTTCGCCGCCAGCGTGTCCTTATCTACGTAGATGATTTTCTCGCCCACTTCCTCGTTCTGGGATTAGAAATGGGTGAAAGGGGTTGGGAATTAGTGGTTGCTTCATTAGCATTTACTGACCAGAGCTAATTAAATTTCACTTGGCACCCCCACAGAAAATTGCAGTGCTGCCCTCCAAGGATGCGCTCTTGGTGATTAGCGCTATTTAATTTGTGGACAAGGTCAGGCTGGGGTTTCGCTTCCTCGGGGACCTGACATTTGCCCCTCAATGGGCGGTATCCTCGAAACCCTTCTCTCTTTAATGCATCCCATGGGTTAGGACATTACCCAGTTATTTTCTAACTAGGACTTAGGCTTTAGTTGGAACACCATTGTTTGTCTTGTTAAGGTAGGAAAGACATTAAATTTGAATAATAAGTGGGTTAAATTTTGGATCAGAACCGTTTGGGACTTGGCTTTTATATTTGTAATTAAACTTTTTTTATGGGTTGATATCTATTAGTATTCAAATTGCCTGTTAAATCTAATGATTAAGGGACTTTAAGTGAGTTATCTTTAAGAAGTTTTGATACTCAAACTTTTTAAATCTTTAATGTCTATCTCAGTCTAGTTTGTGGTTAAGGTGTGTCTAAGGACTTTTGTTCTTTTTATGACTAAACATGTCGCCTGTAGTTTCGTCGAAATAAAATAAAATGTCCATTACACTTATTTAAATGTACATCCTTCTAAAGCAATTTGTAATGACTGGACTTTAGTGCAAAACCAATTACTCTGGTTGGACGGAGGTGGAGATCTACTATCTGCTGCCAAACTGACACAGTTCGCAGATCCTTGGGGATAGGCTTGGCTTGTTTTGAACACGACAACATAATTTACTCTATTGTGGCAACTTTAAGGCACTCTTCCCGACTTCAACTAGTGCCATTCTAGCTCCTGCTCCTCCTTCTTCTCCTGCTCTATTCCTGTCTGTCATGCTCCAATCATAAAAGCCCATAAACGTTACGCGTTTTTAATGGCAACAAAGGAGACGCGGGAGGAGTGGCAAGGAATCGCGGATGTGGGAAACTTTATCTATTAGGCACTGACTCCAACCCCTAAAACAAACTCGGACCCAGACGTGGTAATGGCCAAATAATGGCAGGGTGACCGAAGCCGGGACTTCGTTCTGACGGTGTCTTTTAGTGCACTGGAAAATATTACGAGTTTACTTCTCTGGAATGCATTACGAAACGGTTTGAAATTGTTGAAAGGTTTCTTTCAGTGCAGCGGGCTATGTTGCGTGTTTTGGGGGCGTCTATCATACCAAGATTCAATAAGCCCGCACCCAGCGAGCGCCCAGACAGCCGGCAGACAATTGTCTGGGCAGGGTCTAGCCGGTATAGTCCGACTCTATCCCCAACCAAATCCTGTAGTCCTGTACTCACCGCCTGGAAATAGGGCTGGTCCAGATAAAAATCAAAGTTGGAATCACTTTCCTGCAACTTTGGTCCATTGTCATTGCGATCGAGTAGTTTGATGTCAAAGCTGCGTGAAAACTTTCTCTGCTCCCTATTGTACAGTTTCACGGTACAGGTAATCTTGGCGTGCAGTTCACCCGCTTTGGCATTAAAGCCATTGATTTCATCGTGATCCAGAGGTTTCCTAGAGTAGAGGCGATTTTGCTTCAGAAGAAAGTGGGAGCTGCCCGCCGTGAGGGAGTAATCAAGGGCCATGTGATGGCAAAGGTACTTGGCAGCTCTTGAGTTTAGCGCTCCTATGAGTACCGGCTCGAAGGACTCTCTTGCCCTGTGCTCACCATGGGACTCCGCTATGCTGTACTGAGCACTGCTCCAAAAGCAGATGTGCTCCAGCTCAGCGCAGTAATCCTCCAGAGGCTGCGGAACCACCTCCAAGGTAATATGGCTTACTGGCAGCATCTCGTGCTCCGGCTGATCTCTGGGAAAAGCGGTTATCACATATTTAGCACTTCCGTTCAGGGGCTTGTAGTCCGTCCGCATAAATATCTCCCCGGAGGTAACATTGATTCGTAGCAGCGGGTTCTCCTCCAGGCTGTAGATGTAGTCCCTGGCCAATCGGTTACCCTCCATACGTAGCACCTGGAACTGGGCCAGTGGTATCTTTGAGAAGATGCTCTCAGATTCCTCGTTTATGGGGAGATTGAATTTCACCTCCTTGCTGGGAAAGTAAACATTTTCGGCTGCAAAATAAAATGGAGGGTGGGAAAAATAAGTTAATACGAATGGCGTCATGTGGCTTTGTCAGGGGAGGGGTTGATGCTGCCACAAGTGGTTGGCCACAAGTGACCCACTCATTTCAAGGGGTATTCATTTCCATTTACAGATTAATATTTCTATAATATCTGGGGTTACTTTGTTGCAATAGTGCCACGAGCCAGACCGACAGTCGTCATTAAATCCAATCAAATGATTTAGTTTAATAAGCCGGCGTTGACCTTAATAGAGGTGGCCATCCCCCTGCCCCCCAGAAACCAACCCTCGGCAATATCGAGTTAATATATCATCTACCAAAACCAACACGGCGTATGCGTAATTTGATAAGATTTCACTCTTAACGAGCCACGATTGTTGTCGTGTGTGTTTGCATGCGAGTCAGAGTCCAATACAAGCGATAAATAAATATAATATAGATATTAGTTATTAGCATATGGGTTATCAAAATGACGCCTGTCCTCCCTCCAACGCCCTCCAGAGCTTACCCCAATCTCCCGGTCCCGGTTCAAGTGTCGGCGTCATCAAGTTGCGTATTGATTTTGTGATAGCGATAAACTCTTTGTTGAGCGGAAAAAATACAACCCCAAGCATAATTGGTTACAAATTTTCCTCTTCATATCCTGGGCCCAATTTTATGCCACAGAATGTAGAACAAATATTTTCCGGGGGAACTCTTGTAATGTTATGGTGTGAATAGGTTTTTTTGGGTTATTTTTTGGGGGGAGTGATGAAAAAGTAAACAGAAATTAAACGCATAGAACCTTTTCTGATTTGTATAAATAGAAGTTCCGCAATATATTTATGCTGTTTAATTAGGAATGAGTTTAGTTTTATTATTCTTATCGCATTGATATCCCATTGATTGACAATATAAACTTTTAATAGGCATTTTATGAAAGGCTCACTTCATAGAACCGCTTTTAGCTCCCCTGCCATCTAGATAAGAATTCTCTTCTTTGGTTCTTTCTCATCCTTTTGCCTAAGTTTTTAAGGATACTTTTTTGCCATTTTGTATTGGATTTTGCACCAAGGTACCATTAAGGAATTGGAACTTTATTTGCAAACCAAGTTATGGTCCTTTTAATAGATAAATTGAATTGTTTTTGAATTGTGAAATTCTGAAAGTTGATGTTTGTCAAAAGCTCAATTTTTAACCATTTGATAGCGTATATTTTGTTCAATTTCAAACCGATTTTAAAACGAAATACCATTCATGAATCAGGGTTTCAGCCTGCTTCGATCTGCATTAAAGAAATCGAGAAACTCAACAAAAAAAATTAAGCCGATTTTTCAAAATTTTGAAAGGGGTTACATCATGATTTTTTCAAAAACCGATTAAAATTTTTTTGTTTTACTTTTCCAATCTTTTGATGAAATATTTGCAAAAAAGAGTGTCCCAAAACCGTCAATTTGGGAGAGTGCCGATTTTCACAAATTTGGAAAAGGGTTACATCATGATTTTTTGCAAAAATCGATTAAAATTTTTTTGTTCTACTTTTGCAATCTTTTGATGCGGATTTAGAGGATATGAATTCCTGATTTGAAAAAGGTATTCCTTTTCCAAATCCGATGAAAAATGTATAAAATATTTACAAAAGAGTGTCTCAAAAACATCAATTTGGGAAGATGCCAATTTTCGAAAATTTTGAAAGGGGTAACATCATGATTTTTTGAAAAAATCGATTAAAATTTTTTTGTTCTACTTTTGCAATCTTTTGATACGGAATTAGAGGATATGAATTCCTGATTTAAAAAAGGTATTCCTTTTCCAAATCCGATGAAAAATGTATAAAATATTTGCAAAAGAGTGTCTCAAAAACATCATTTTGGGACAATGCGGATTTTTGAAAATTTTGAAACGGGTAACATCAAGATTTTTTTCAAAAATCGACTGCCAAAAAAAATTTTCTTGTTCGATTTTTTGGATCCTTGGATGCAGGTTAAAGGAGATTAAAACCCCGATTCGAAAATGGCATTTCGTTTTAAAATCGGTTGCGAATTAGCTCAGATATTCGAATAAAACTTTTCTAAAAATGGAAATTCAAAATACACATTTTTTCAAAAACTCATTTTCTCGTCCTTTTGTTTATGTTTTTAACGATATTTTTGCCATTTTGCCTCCGAATTTGCTACAAGATACAGTTTAAAAATCGGGACTATATTAGCTGCCCATCCTTATCAAAGATTTCTTACAAATCGAAGTGAAAGCGTCATAAAATTGTTTCAAACATCGCCTTTGCGCCCTTATGTCTTTTTCTTGCCCCCTAGCTTAGGTTTTTAAGGAAAAGGCTTAATCGATATACGATAATCAGATAGTACTCGAAGATACGAATTCGGTAAGGTATACCTTTCGCCAATTGGATGTGAACAAACCAAGTTATGGGTAATTCGGTAAAATTTATCAAAATTAAAAATCACGTATAAGCGCAAATGTCCTTTCCTCATTCTTTCGCTCTTCTCTTCTATAATCCTTTAAAGTTGATTAGTGTGCACTAGGATCGATTCCTTCATTCTGCTCATATTTCCTTCCTTTAAATGTCATGTAAGTTGAAGGACTTGCCACTAAATCTTGAGAAAGCGTTTTTCACATAAACAGGACTGGCGCCACCATTTGGCAGGATGTCTTAATCCTCCAAGTGCCACACACTATGACTTCCCCTTCAACTTTGTATATATTTCATTAGAAACGCTGACAGCATTAATGTACTCGCATTTTTTGTGGGTGAGTCCTTGCCTGGGTGGGAAAAATCCCTTGCTGGGCGCCAAGGACACGCTTCTTCCAGTCGCAATGGCAGCATTTAAAATGTCATTATAAATGCGCGCTCCAGTATAGGCAAGGACCACATACCACATGCCTCATCTACATATTTTATCAGCATTTTTCGCATGCCTGAGCGTCAGCAATTGTAATGAAGAACTTTTATTATTTATAATGTTTACCAGGCTAGAGGCCATATCAAGGAGCGATTTTCCCACCATAGTTTTTGGCTGGTTGTGAGCTTTGGAGCACTCTTCGGATGGAGTGTTTATTGTTAGGGTTGTTTCTATTTGACTAACTCTTGAAGAGCTTGGTCATAATTATGACAGGCATTTAGTTAAACTGACTGGAGGCCAGACTACCTTTTGGGGCATCCAATTAGCGGCTTTTTTATTCATTTATTCTAGGTGTTTACATTTCCTGACTTCAAGGTGTGGGACCTTAATTGTCACAGCTATTCTGTGGAATTTTAAGATACTAAAAGAATTTTCTTCCTATTCCCTTCTTTGAAATCCATGTTAATCCTTAGTATAAACTTCCAATCAGTTCTCGATTAAGCTTCAACTTGACCCCGTCTACTCCCCAAGGCCCAGAGCTCTACAAAAACCAATAAAAAATATCCACTACCCACCCTGGCCGAAAGTCAACAACCGTAAAACCCAAAAAGCCACAAAGGACAGGACGAATACAAGCGTAAACAGGGAAGGACTAAGACTATTAGGTTATCTATTAGGTTGACAATTAAAAAACGAGCAAACGGCGCATTAAAAACTCCACCGACAGTTGATAAAACATAGCCTTAGCAGGAGAGGATAAACCAGGATAGTCATTGTAGGTGGCACTTGAAATAAAATGTTCAAAATTGGGTAAATATTTTTAAATAAAATTTAATGTTAATGCTTTTGGTCTTTATTTTTTAGTTGCTCCAATACAATTATTAAGTTTTAAGAATTTAATGGATTTAAAAATATTATAAAATAAATGCTTGTTTTTCTCGATGTAGCCGACACGTTAATGACAGCAGTGTCAACAATTGATGGGCGGCGACCTGGGCCCTGGCATTTGGCCATTGGTTGGGCCTTTGCCCTCTGAACTTGGTGAACAGGCCCCTGGCCAGGTGAAATGATATAAAAGGTAACTGAGACTGCGAAATGAGGTGCGGCCGTTGGATGAAATGTCAACTAGTTTCCCATAAACTAATTAATCGGCTCGAATTAATTGACTTTGCATTGAATTAGGTCGTCAGTTGTTTGCCTGTTTTGTTACTCCAGCCACCCCTCTATCCTGGTCGGTATCCTGCCCGTATCCTGGCCAGAGTTTATTGTCCTTGTTTTTTAGCCGTTGGCCGGGTCATTGGATGACTCATTTGGACTTTTCCAGCATCCGAGTCACATTATATTTGTCAGACACCGCTGCGCAATGAAAACATTGTCTTTGTTCGTGTTTAGTTTTTTCTGAAAACTTTCCGGCAATTTTCTTTTCTCATTACTCATACGCCTCATGGGCCAGACTTTGTTTTCTATTTGCCTTGGCACTGACTCGCATTGTGCTCTCCTTCCTGTTCTGGTTCCTGTTTCTGTCTTTGGCCAATCTTGGCGCCTGGAGTGGATTGGAATTATTAAATTCATTTGGCTTGCTTTTCTACTTTCACTTAATCCAAACGTGTGTGGAGAGGAAAGTGTCTTGAATGCTTTCCCATTTCCTCTCCAGGCTGTCCCTGAAAATTGTCTTTAGCGGTGCCAAAGAAAATGCAATCGGAAATACTTGTTATGTTCGAGGTTGGGATGGGAATGCTCTTTTCTCTAGGAATAAACTCAACCTTTGGCGGAGTATAAACAAGATGTTGTTATTGATTTAAATGTAATTTTCATTGCAAGTCTGGCACAAAGAAGTGCACAGTCAGTCAGATGGGATATTGAAAAAGAAAAGCTAAAAAAAGGAAATGGCAGTATAATCGCAGACTAGAAGTCACCAAGCGACTTCAAAGCCTTTGTCTGTGGCAAGGGTTGCGGGTGAAGCGACCCAGACACACCCGCGCCCAAAAGCCAAGGGTACAGCCACGAAAATAAGTGACCCTCGGGGGTGATCGATGGGCTGCTCCTCTAATTGCCCCCTGTCACCGCCAAAGGCATTTGCCAGCCAAGAGCATTAGTCAAAGTCAGAGCTCTTAAAGTATATGCTAATTAATGCTAATTAAGAGGGTCTACAATTAGTCAAATTGCACAGGACTATTTTAGAGTATTTATAAAGTAGTTAATACGGAATTATTAAGTTATTAGCCATTATTTGACTGAGACGGACTGTATCTTTAGCCGGAAAACGACACCAAGAATTGTAATCAAAATTAATGCAGATTCCAGACTGCAACTTGAAGGACTGGAACTGGCACTGAATGGGATTGCATTATAAAAACCCCGATTTCTGGGATCCCAGTCTGGGATCTGGGTGCGACAATCCTACAGACAGTGGCAGAGACACATCTCATAAATGGCTTTTCGTTTTTTTGTCATAACATTTAGTTATGCAAATTCAAAGACAAGACAACAACCTTGGTGTCTGATAAATGTGTCAAGCCCGCTCATAAATCCATTCATGTGTGAGGGGAAATATGAAATAAATGGCAAAAACTATTGTGGCAAACGAAATAATTTTAGATTGTAGAACTGCAATTGATGGAGATAAAGCTGAAATTGAAACTGAAGCTTAAAAATTGGTAGTAAAAAACAATGTTTTATTTGTGTTTTTTCCTCAATTCCATTTCATATCTGAATGGCCCGAGAACTTTGTATCTTTATTGGGAATACGAGTATCTGAAAGTTACTTGGATGGAAACAAAATACTTTAATTGAAGTCATGAAACAGCCGGAGGCGGATTTGTGAGCCACTTATACTGGAAACAAACTCGGAACAGAGGCACACACCTATTGACTTAATTGATTGCATAAAAATTCATGGATTCCGAGGGAAGGGGCTGCGACAGCTGGCAGGCATTTCGACACCTTTAACCTCAGTGACTGATTGACCGGTGAAGGCGGCATTGGGATACAGGGCGTTCAACTTGACGGGAAGAGTAACTAAAAATAAGAAGGAACCACTGGCCATGAGTGTCAGCTGGACGGGATAATCATATAGAGGAATATTGTAAGTCATCCCCCAAAATATATTATATCTGACGTCTTCCCAGCGTGATAAAATATTGCATTGGGTGTGTGTGCACGCCATGCACTAAGAGAAAAGAATATGCCAAGCTTTTGTTAATATAAAGGGAATGATTCTTCACTGTGCGGTACCCGGTACTTTTCTAGCTATTCTCCGCTGACCAAAGCCTTGCAACAGCTGACTTTTCTCAGTATATCCCCTTGGGGGCTTCTCGGCAGTAGTCCAGTCCATCACCATCCGTCAGCCAGTCACTCAGTGACTCAAACATCAAAAAGCCAGGCCCACATATCGCTTACCAACTTGTCAAAGTTGTCTGTTGAATAAAGCGCCAGTTCACACCTGCGCCAATTGAATAAACCTTGTGGGCTGCACACAACGCACTGGAGTTATAATTATGAGCTCAACAGTGCACCATAAACCAGATAAAAGAACACCGAACTGAACTCCAGAAGACTTCAGAGCTTCCCCCTGAAAAAAGGGTCATAAAGGGGGCCGCATATCTTCGACTGGATTCCCACGTCCCGCGACTGTTTGAAGTAAAGTTATCTGTGGGATTTGTGGGGTGCCACTCGATGCAAATAAGTGTAATTGCATTTTATGAGGTTTTTATTTACTCAAATACCTGGTGAGTGGATAAGGAGGGGGCCAAATGGGTGGTACATACCCCAGATAAGTCGATTTTAATTGCCAAACAATCGGGTATTAATTGGATTAGATAAATATAATGGGGGGAGCAGGTATTACCGCCTATTTTTCTCTAAGAAGTTAGTGAAAAGTAGGTTATTGTTTCTAAAAGTCGTAAATCCTATAAAAACTCTAAGTGCTTATGCAAATTAAATATTTTTATTGTTAGCTTAGCACTGGAGAAGAAGTAAAATTATTATACTTGTTGAAAATGCATATATGACTCTAATTTATTTTATTATTCTATAAAAAGTAGAGCTCCGTCACTTCATGAATTACTCAACCCATTGTGGGGGGCTTTGTCTTAATATTTATTTTATTACCAATTCTGTCTTACTTACCCAAACAATAGAGGTTCTTTTGTTGTATAACAATTGTTAAGAGAGTCGCAATAATGGTAATGCACTTGTAAGCCATCTCAGAGCCGTTTGGTAAGAAGTTTGTTATCACTTGGAAGATAGTTTCTCACTTTTTCACGGTCACTGAATTGTTAATTTTTTTCCCAATTATGTTGTTGTGGCAAACTTTAATGGTTTTTTTGCCAAACCTTACACATAATATTTTTGCTCATTTTGATAGCTTTTTAGGGTTTGGTTGGATTTCTTTTTTGTTTTCAGTTTTTATCACGGATGGTATTCTTTTCAATGATGTTGGCAATTAGCCACGTTCGGGTCGTCAGCAAAGTTAATTACTTTGATCACAAATTGATAAGCTGAATTTATCAATTAATGTGCGAAATGGGAGAGCCCAACCAGAACAGGAAATATGAAAAAAATAACAATAAAAATAAAGAACAATGAGTACAAAACCAGCAGACATCAAGTGCCCCAAAAAGTCTTCATGTCTTTCATGTTTTTTTTTTGTTTTTGAGGGCCACTGGAGTATTATTAATAAAAATTCTTTTTATTGATATTGGCGCCCACACTCCCGGTTGTTATTTAATTTATCATTCGATTAATTCCTCCAACAAATTCTAAAATGCCTCGGGCTCTACGAATTTTGCGATTATTGCAATTCAAAGTGAGCTCCGAATTTGTTTTCTTTTTGTGGCATTACAAATTTATTGATATTGTTATTAAATGGTATTTTTGTTTGCTATTTTTGGACACCGCCAGGTTTCAGAGCTTATGATTGGGGGATTGGAGTTTTTTTGACTCAAGTTTTTGCGTCGGATCGTCTTGTTTCAATTGGTTTTTAAATGGAATTATTTAATTTAATTATTGTTTTTGGGCAAGTGGAATTGTACTTGGTAAGCTATCAACAGTCTATCTCAGGCAACTTTAATTAAAAAACTTCGCATGATAGTTAATTTGGCATTTGAAGGGAAATAAACTATCAAAGACTGTCATGCGGCAAACCCAAAACTAACGAATTCTAAGCAAGTACCAAGGCAAACACTCGAGGAGGACGTGCCATGAAAAGATCCAAACAAAGTGGAAGTACGTGTACTCCACGTACTCCACGGAGTACTCCACTCTGCTCCACTCTACTTGCCAGAGTCTGGTGTGTGGTGTGTGCGAGGTGTGCGGTATCCAGCGGTGCTATGCGGCAGGCGGCAGGCGGCAGGTGTGATAAAAAGAGCCCGAAAGAGACAATTGCGGCGTGAATTGCTCGCTGGCCAGGGGAATAGGAATGGCAATGGGAGATAGCACGCATAATTCAAACGAGCCCCAAAGTCAAACAACGTGATAAGTAATTCACAAGCACTGAAAAAAGAACATAGTAATACCCGGTACTCTATTCCTATTTTGTTTTTGGCCAAGACTGTCTTGATAGATCGTTTAGACCTTTGAAGTCTTTGAGGCCAAAAGCTAGTAAGTACCGGGTATCTATGCCAAGTGACTCCAAAACTGATTTAGTACCTAGTTTTTCCCGCAGTGGGCTCTAAAGCGGAGCGACCGACTGACTGACTAACTGCCAGGGTGTCTGTCAAAGTGCCTGCTGTCTACTTTGTGTCTGCCCGAGCTCTTCAGCACCTGAGCACTTTAAAGTTCAAATTATTTGACACACTGGGAACTCCGCTGGCGGATGCTAATGACACACGACTGATATAAAGAGGCTTTAAGCATTGCACATACTCGTACACCAAATCCTCCACATAGTCCGCCTGGCTGGAAGGCAACCGGTTGCCAATTTTAGAGAGTTTGAAAGGCCTCGGCGGCAATGCCTATCTTTACGAGCAATGCGTGTATTTTCCAATTAAAGGTTAAGCGGCCCAGGCCGGGATCGGGCCGACTTTTAAGGTGCGTCCCGTAGCCGTCCTGTTGCGCCCAAAATGGCAATTCAGAACCGGCAACTAACTTGGCAACTAACAGCCAACAGCGAGGCAGCAACCAGCGGCGAACATCCGACGACCGCAGAAGTCAAAGTACGACTGTGGAGGTTCTTCAGTGTCAGTGACTGCCCCCGACTGTTTTTTTTGCACTGCGACAAAAATGTATTTCTAAATATAGAAGAAAACTTGAACTTTTTCCCTGCTTGTCAGTCCAGAATGGAAATAGTCGTCTCTCTCCAAAATAAAAACAAATTCTTGTTGAAGATTTCCATTGTAAACCACCTTTTCCTCAGTGTTGCCGCCTCGTTAGTTGTTTCGGTTTTATTATTTTTTTCCTTCACAGTCATTGGCAAATTGGAAAAGAATGCGATTGGAGCATCAATACATATTTTGGGTCCCAGAACTTAGAGTTCCACGAAAAAGGGTTCGGGCCTGCCAGTAGTTGTCAAGGTGGCGTATGCGTGATGTTCTTTTGGACCAGAACCATCTGACAAAGCTGGCAGGGAACAAGCCAACTTTAATTGATCTCATTGTTTGAATTTTTAGACCTGAACACTTGCCAAGTCATTCGTAGTATGCAAATTAATCTCTTAATTTGATTACCATTTACATATGTTCTCAATTAATCTTCTGTCAGTAAGGCAATTATAAATAAATATACTTGTATTATTATTACAATTATAATGTAACGACTGGTTTATCGTTACTATCGGTATTTAAATACATTTTTAATAAATTTTTTAAATCCCCATATAGCCGTCAACATTGCCATTTTTAGCTTTGAGATGGCTACTAAATTTTATGCGTTTTATGTCATTTTAAATAGCTGCTGCTTGGTTATCATTAGAGAAACATTAAAATATTTCAAGTAGGTTAAATACACTTTCAAAATCGGTTATAGTTTTTGTGTAATTACAGGTATTTCCTATCATAAATTAGCACAGAAACGCACACCTGAGCACTACAATTATCTTGCGGCAATCTGGGCAAAAAATCTACACGATTATATTGAGTTGTCCGAAAGCCAGTCAGGGTGAGGATATTTTCCAAACATGGAAACTCCGGATTTGCCAAATCCGACCATAATTGAGCAATAAATTGCAACTCTCGCAACACTCTTGAACACGATCTTGATTTTTCCAACTGCAATTTATGGATGCCAGGCAGCTGCTGCCGAAAAAACTGGACAAAATTCGCAAAAATCGCAGACTCCTTAAGTTTGTGTTTGCCAGAGTGACACTTATTTATGTGACAGTTTGCTTGGCAATTAATTAGCCACCTTTAATTCGCGGAAACCGACTGTTCGCAGCGAACTGAACCCACTGAGCCACCGAACGAACCGCTTTGCTCGGGCTCCGTTCGAAAAATGAAACTGAAACCACCAGCCGGTGACTCCAAAGCCGCAGAAACCACCGACCTCGCTTCGTATTTTCAACCGACGAGGAGTTTTCCACGATGACACCCTCACGAGGTTTTCCATTTCCCAAAGCAACAGCAGTTGCTTGCTTATTATTTGAATTTTGTCCCCCAACTTTTCCCTCTTTTATCTGCGTCTAACCTAGTGATAGAGGATCTGGACGAGACCAGACTAAGCAGTGAGATAATCACATATCTGCCTGTGATAGTTCTAAATACTTTGCCCCTGTTAATGATGGCATTCTCGTCACATCGGGGTTACCTTTGGAAATATGATCTCATGTCGAGCACTTTCTCTGACAGGCCTGGCAAATATTTGACCAAAATTGGGAAAGGGTTTCGGTTGGCCCTTATCGCTGCGATGTCTCCATGGAGGCTGTGGGAAATGTTGGTCTAGAGCAAACATTCTAGAGCAAAACATTTGGATCCGCTAAAGTTAGCTTTCCCTTCTTTTATCTTGTTTTTATAATAAAATATTGGGATCCAGAATTCTCTAGCTTAAGCGGTTTGAATATCATAAGCTATACTCCTAGGAAGCTCTTCTCACCTCGTTTGTCAAAAAATTTTTTGGAGAAGATTGAGAACAGAATGGACGATTATAGTTCACCTCAAGGTAATACCCCATAAAAACCAATTTGATTTTTTTTAATTTTTTTGGTTGTGTCGTTTTATTTGTTTGGTTCGTAGTGAGTTTGAGTGTAGGCGGTGTGAGCTTTACACTAGAAGTCTAGCAGTCTGATTGATCGAAAGTGATTTATCTGATTGAATCGTTCCGAAATTCCGTAGTAATCCATTTCTGCCATTAACATGAATATCCGCCGAGTTGTAACTAATATCTTTGTACGCATTGAACAAACAAGTGCATATAACCTTAAGTAGTGGTTGGTGTGTTCTGGAGGCTGAAATGAAATTGCCGAGCAAAAGGATCTCCTGAGTTGTGTTTCCCTGATTTCCCCATTGTGTGTTCGCAGTCCCCCGATCTTCGTTTCATTTTGTTGTTGTTGTTCCATTTTCGATTTAGCAATTGCAGGCCGGGCATACCGGTTTGTCCCCATCGATGGTGAAGGTCTGGGTGGTGATGGGATTCTCGCACCTATTGCAACGGAAGCAGTCGCGATGCCACTTGACATTCATTGCGATGATGGCGCTGTCAGTGATCGGCTTCTCGCACTTGGCGCACCTGGCGGCGAACATGTCCTCGTAGTCCTGCTTGCAGTAGGCCTTCCCATCACGCTCATAGAACGGCTGATTGGCCAAAGGCTTCTTGCAGGCTCCGCCACAGCAGAAGCATCCTTCATGCCAGCTCTCGCCCATGGCACAGATGGTCCGCTCAAGGATCGGCTTCTTGCATCCAGCACAGGTGTGGGTGTAGCGCTCCACGAAGCACTTGGCGCACACCGGCTCCCCATCCTGGATGTTGAAGGTGGCATCCTCGATCTGCTCCTCGCAGTGACGGCAGAGGAAGTGCTCCGGATGCCAGGTCTTGCCAAGGGCAGTGATCATCCGCTTGGTGATGGCCTCGTTGCATTTGTGGCACACAATGTTCTCAGACATCTTAGAATATGGAAAGTGTTCTCTATCTGTGCTAACGAATAATCGAAAGTAACTTGTTAGTTTAAATTGTTAAAATGGAATGAGGAGAATCGACTAAATGGAATCTACTAATCTCTACAGTAAGGTCAAGGCACACTTGATTTTAAAATTGGGTTTAAAGCATGGCCTACTTGAAATTAAAAAATTCAAATTTACTGGAATCTTAGGACGATAAAAAAGCATCCAAGGAATGGATAAAACTTAGTTGGCTTTGCTTTTACTGTCAAATAAAATAAACTATGTCATAGAATATAGATACCTGCAAGGATTGTTCCTTTATTATGCTTTTCTTGGCCCTATTCCTTCTCAGCCTTTACCACTCCCACACACGAAAGTGCGAGTTGTTTTCGATGGTTTTTTAACTCGGTTCCACTTGTTCACTTTACTATTCACTGCTTTTTTTAATTAGAACGTACTACACACAGAATGAATTTACAGAAAATAGAGGGAGCCGATGGAATCAGACGAAATTTACCACTATTTTTTTTGTTAATTTTGATGATTTTTTTTAAATAAAGGAACGAAACGAATGAAAACGTATGAATTTTGCAAGACTCAAAAACTAAATGAGAAAATTCACGCAGACAGTCGGTATACGGTTTGACAAGACCAAAATCCAGAATCAATGCTACTACGACGAGTAAATGTAAACAGGATCCAAACTAGAACGAACCTCAGCTTACTTTGATTCATTTCCCTAATTCGAATTATAAGAATTAAGGATACTTCCTTAATAATTAGAAATAACTTTCCATTTTCTGGAGGGTTGTTATACTTTTCCTGCCCCATAGATAATTTATTGGAACTTTTTCTTTGAAATGCAAACTTCTGGATTAGTCACACCGGAAGACATTCCCAAATTGCCTCATGACTGGGAAAGACCAACTTCTAAGGGTGGCAGACGCATTGCATTCCTTGGAGGCGATTGCTAAGAGCGTTTACCATTTATGAAAAATGGCTTCTTATGTATTTATTAAAAAATTTAATTAAAGCAGAAATTCTTAGAAGCCGGCAATCCACTTCGCCGGCAATTAACCATCGCCACACATGCGTGGACGTGGCAGAAAAAGGCGAAAAGTTTGGAAGGAGCTGAATTCTACTTCAATGGACCCACCCACTGCACAGGGAGAAACTTGTCCTTGTTATTCACATATCCCCCAAGCTTCGTCCTTACCTTTAAATATTTGTTAATCGATTCCCTATAAACTGGGGCCATCCCCTTCGAAAATTGGTTAAATCGAAATATTACTTAAAAACATTTCGCAGTGTAGCTGCCTTCATCTCAATGGTCGTTTGGGGGGTATTGCAGCATTGTTTCTGGTCGCCGGCATAGTCGGTGGCGGGTGGCGGTTGGTGTGTTATGAGTGCGGGTGTGTCCTGGCGGAAGTGAAGACGGGAGAGGGATTGGACTGATACTGGAGCAGGACATGTCACAATTCGGTTTGCGCTTTGATGCGTTGCAAGGAATTCCAAATTGCAGCCCCTCTCGAGAGCTGGAGAGCTTGTTGTGTAAGTTAAAAGGGAATTTGTGTCAGCCAGCGATGGCGACTGTCTGCGAATGCGAAGTGCGTTCCCAATTCATAGCAAACATCTACCTCCCCAATCCTCCACACATCCTCCTAAGGAGGTTTTAATTATTTGATTAAAATAACGCATATTTCTAGAATATTTGGCGCCTCAAAGATTCTATAATTGCTTTCCGTTTTCGCACATTTTTAATTGCTGAAAATGAGGTCCTGTTTATTTTCGGCACGTTTCTGGGGCAAGTTCAAAGAGTTGCTCCTCGGAGCAACATTAATATCCTTCAAACTTTCCCGTAATTGCAAACCGCAATTGCATGACCCACAGTAATTTATTTGGCTCTACAGACTGCACTCGGGTGGGTTTTTGTGTGTAAATTTAATTAGTTGCATGATTAGATTAGGCCAAGTGGGGAAAAGGGCTGAAATAGCCAAAAAATGGGGCAATAGCATTACAGTTTATCGCCAACGGAAAATGTTATGAAAGAGATAAACGAGCTGGGATTATTGGGACATTTTGGACTCCAACTGCAACATGGAGTCAGAGTCAGAATCAAACACAGAAACGGGATAAAATGGTAGACACCGCAATCGAGTCTGATTAATTTTGCATTAAGGGTTTAACATCCAGGACACACAGGGGGAGGATAAAGGACGCAGGATACGGGTCAAAGGAAGGCCAACAGGGCGCATTGAACTTTGATTTCGGCCAGGACTAGGCCCCAGACCACAGGGAGTCGATTAACAAGTCAATTGGTCATTCGAATTCAATTTCTTTTTATTGAAAAATCTTACACACTAAAACAGTTTAAAGTTAAATAAATGTACAATTAGAACGAGGGCAACGACTTAATTAGCTTTGGGGACTAGCGTTCGTCTAGTATTGTTTTGCGCCTTCAATCGATGACAATGACCTCCACAGGCTGGTTATCCTGGGAACGTCCGTGGTCATTATGGGGGGTCTGCCATTGCTTGTACTTGTCCTTGTTGCTGGGCTTCTTGGAGGAGATCAGGGTACGGCGTTTCAAACGCTTCAGCTTCTTCTTCTCGCGCTTCTTTAGCTTTTCCTGGGCCACCTCCAGAATAGTGTCCCTGAGCTCCATGCGATAGTTCTTCAGGTGGGACAGCTCTTGCTGCAAGGGATTTTCCGAGTCCGAAGCAGGGGCTCGGTTCTCCTCATCTTCCTCGTCGTCCGATAGTATTATGGTGTCGAAACTGGTCCAGGAATTCTGCGAGTTCTGTGAGGTCTGCGAGTGCTGATTGTGGAGCTTCAGGAGCTCCTCGGTAAGCAGGAGCTTCGAGGTGGCCCACTTCATCAGCTGGTGCTTCTTGCAGCCCATTTGCTGCCTGTAGCTGAACAAGTGGAAAGTCAAGTTTGGGACTATCTCCTGGGGTTGCTCGTTTTGTGGCTTTGACTCGATGTCCTGCTTTTTCTCCTGCGGGGCAGCAGGATCAACGGCGGAATGAGGCGGTGTTGAGGCATTAATGTTCCTTGCCTCTGCGCAGGACACTTTGCGATCCATGACGTTACCCATGTTGTTGCTGATCGGATGGTTCGATTCTTTCTGACAGCTGCAACTGCTCACCCCTCAAACTTATAGGCCACGGATACAGATCTTCTTACCTGGTTACGAGCTTTACCTGTCCAGCAATTGGGTCCTTTCGCTGGATTAAACTTGTCGCTGTTTTATGGCCGCACACCTGGCATGGATTTACAAAAATGTAATTATATAAGCCCGCTCAGGTCGATATAACAATTTGAATCCCTTTCGGAATTTCTTATAGCATAAAAGGACTCGATATCGAGGACTTACCTGGTACAGTTGAGACCTTTCGTAATATTATTTTGACCTGGTTATGTTTAAGAAAGCCTTGGGTTTTTTTTCGTACAGTTTTTCACCAAATAGCACTTCCACAATTGTCAGACTTTGAACAATTATGATTTGACTTTGACAGCCTCTTAAAAATATCGAATAAATTTTTACAGCGCCTACTACGATTCACAAATTTATGTACAAAAGTTTATCATAAATAAATTAATTAATTTCTCTCAACAAGCCTCTATAGTTTTTAAATATACTGCTTAACATAAATTGCTTTAATATATTGGGGCTTGTACGTGATTTTAAATTTTAATACATTTTACAGAATTAGCCATAATTTGGTTTGTTCACCACTAATCGGCAAAAGTTATGCCTTCCCGAATTCGTATTTTCAAATACTATCTAAATATCGTATATCGATTAAGCGTATACCTTAAAACCCAAGTTAGGTAGAGAGAAAAGGACATATGGGCACATAGGCAATGTTTGAAATGATTTTATAAAGTTTACACTTCGAATAATAAGAAATCTATAATAGGGACGGACAGCAAATAAAGTCCCGATTCCTAAATGAAATCTTTGTGCAAAAGCGAACACAAAATGGCAAATATATCCTTAAAAACTTAAACAAACGGATGAGAAAATAAGTTTTTGAAAAATGTCCACTATCCGTAATTTGAACATCTAAAATTTCCATTTTTGGAACAGTTTTATTCAAATATCTGAGCTAATTCGCAACCGATTTTAAAACGAAATGCCATTTTTGAATCAGGGCTTCAATCTCCTTTACTCTACATTTAAATATCCAAAAAGTAAAACAGAACAAATTTCGTCGAATTAAAAAAAAAATCATGTTACCCTTTTAAAATTTACGAAAACCGGCATTGTCCCAATTTTGGGGGTTTTTAGACACTATTTTCCAAATATTTCATACATTTTTCATCGGATTTGGAAAAGGAATACCATTTTCAAATCAGGAATTCATATCCTCTAAATCCGCATTGAAAGATTGGAAAAGTAGAACAAAAAAATTTTAATCGATTTTTGAAAAAATCATGATGTTACCCCTTTCAAAATTTTAAAAAAATCAGCTTAATTTTTTTTGTTGAGTTTCTCGATTTCTTTATTGCAGATCGAAGCAGACTGAATCCCTGATTCATGAATGGTATTTCGTTTCGAAATCGTTTCGAAAACGAATAAAATATACGCTATCAAATAATTAAAAAAGTGGGCTTTTAACAAATATCAACCTTCCGATTAAAAACCATTCAAAAACTGTTCAATTTATCGATTAAAAGGACCATAACATGGTTTATTCGTCTCCAATCTGCGAAAGTTATACCTTTCCAAATTCGTATCTTTGAGTACTATCTAGTTGTTGTATATTTATCAAGCGTTTTACTTAAAACCCTATGTTAGGGAGCGAGAAAAGAACATATGCATGAATTTGCGATGTTGGAAACGATTTTATTAAGTTTACGCTTTGATTAAATACAAATTTTGGATAAACATCGAAAGAAACTAAAGTCCCAATTATTAAATGGTATCTTGGTTCGAAATCGGATGAAAAATGGCTAAAATATTCCTAAAAACTTAAGCAAAAGAATGAGAAAATGAGGTTTTTACAAATGTCTACTTTCCATATTTTGAAAATCTAAAATTTCCATTTTTTTAACAGTTTTATTGCAATATGTAAGCTAATTCGCAACCGATTTTAAAATGAAATGCCATTTTTGAATAAGGGCTTCAATCTCCTTTACTCTACATTTAAATATCCAAAAAGTGAAACAGAAAAAATTTCGTCGATTTTTCAAAAAACACATGATGTTACCCCTTTCAAAATTTTCATAAATCGGGATTGTCCCAAAATGATGGTTTTGAGACACTCTTTTGCAAATATTTCATACATTTTTCATCGGATTTGGAAAAGGAATACCATTTTCAAATCAGGAATTCATATCCTCTAAATCCGCATTGAAAGATTGGAAAAGTAGAACAAAAAAATTTTAATCGATTTTTGAAAAAATCATGATGTTACCCCTTTCAAAATTTTGAAAAATCGGCTTAATTTTTTTTGTTGAGTTTCTCGATTTCTTTATTGCAGATCGAAGCAGACTGAATCCCTGATTCATGAATGGTATTTCGTTTCGAAATCGTTTCGAAAACGAATAAAATATACGCTATCAAATAATTAAAAAAGTGGGCTTTTAACAAATATCAACCTTCCGATTAAAAACCATTCAAAAACTGTTCAATTTATCGATTAAAAGGACCATAACATGGTTTATTCGTCTCCAATCTGCGAAAGTTATACCTTTCCAAATTCGTATCTTTGAGTACTATCTAGTTGTTGTATATTTATCAAGCGTTTTACTTAAAACCCTATGTTAGGGAGCGAGAAAAGAACATATGCATGAATATGCGATGTTGGAAACGATTTTATTAAGTTTACGCATTGATTAAATACAAATTTTGGATAAAGATCGAAAGAAACTAAAGTCCCAATTATTAAATGGTATCTTGGTTTCGAAATCGGATGAAAAATGGCTAAAATATCCCTAAAAACTTAAGCAAAAGAATGAGAAAATGAGGTTTTTACAAATGTCTACTTTCCATATTTTGAAAATCTAAAATTTCCATTTTTGTAACAGTTTGCAATATGTGAGCTAATTCGCAACCGATTTTAAAACGAAATGCCATTTTTGAATCAGAGCTTCAATCTCCTTTACTCTACATTTAAATATCCAAAAAGTGAAACCGAAAAAATTTCGTCGATTTTTCAAAAAAATCATGATGTTACCCCTGTCCAAATTTTTGAAAATCGGCACTCCTCCAAATTAACGGTTTTGGGACACTCTTTTGAAAATATTTCATACATTTCCCATCGGATTTGGCAATGGTTTACCATTTCTAAATCAAGACTTCATTCCCTCTCAATCTGCATTAAAAGACTTGAAAAGTAGAACAAAAAAATTTTATTCGATTTTTGCAAAAAATCATGATGTAACCCCTTTACAAATTTGCGAAAATCGGCATTGTCCCAAATTGACGTTTATGAGACACTCTTTTGCAAATATTTTATACATTTGTCATCGGATTTGGAAAAGGAATACCATTTTCAAATCAGGAATTCATATCCTTTAAATCCGCATCAAAAGATTGGAAAAGTAGAACAAAAAAATTTTACTCGATTTTTTTAAAAGATCATGATGTAACCCCTTTCCAAATTTGTGAAAATCGGCACTCTCCCAAATTGACGATTTTGGAACACTCTTTTGCAAATATTTCATACATTTCTCATCGGATTTGGCAATGGAATACCATTTCTAAATTAGGACTTCATTCCCTCTCAATCTGCATTAAAAGACTGGAAAAGTAGAACAAAAAAATTTTTGTCGATTTTTGCAAAATTTGCGAAAATCGGCATTGTCCCAATTTGGGGGTTTTTAGACACTATTTTGCAAATATTTCATACATTTTTCATCGGATTTGGAAAAGGAATACCATTTTCAAATCAGGAATTCATTCCCTCTAATTCCGCATCAAAAGATTGAAAAAGTAGAACCAAAAAATTTTAATCGATTTTTGAAAAAATCATGATGTAACCCCTTTCCAAATTTGCGAAAATCGACATTGTCAAAAAATGATGGTTTTGGGACACTGTTTTGCAAATATTTTATACATTTCTCATCGGATTTAGCAATGGAATACCATTCCTTAATCAGGACTTCATTCCCTCTCAATCTGCATTAAAAGACTGGAAAAGTAGAACAAAAAAATTTTTGTCGATTTTTGCAAAAAATCATGATGTAACCCCTTTCCAAATTTGTGAAAATCGACACTCTCCCAAATTGACGGTTTTGGGACACTCTTTTGCAAATATTTCATACATTTCTAATCGGATTTGGAAAAGGAATACCATTTTCAAATCAGGAATTCATTCCCTCTAATTCCGCATCAAAAGATTGAAAAAGTAGAACAAAAAAATTTTAATCGATTTTTAAAAAAAATCATGATGTTACCCCTTTCAAAATTTTGAAAAATCGGCTTAATTTTTTTTGTTGAGTTTCTCGGTTTCTTTATTGCAGATCGAAGCAGACTGAATCCCTGATTCATGAATGGTATTTCGTTTTGAAATCGGTTCGAAAACGAATAAAATATACGCCATCAAATAATTAAAAAAGTGAGCTTTAGGCAAATATCACCTTTCCGTATTTCACAATTCAATTTATCTATCGAAAGGGACATAACTTGGTTCCCGAATTGCTGCTAGATCTATTATGTTCTGTCGCAATTTAATGGAAAACGTCCAACTATTGGCTCCAAAGGCAACAAACTTTCTTGTGGCTTTAGCAATTATCTTCGAACGAACACAAACCAATCGTCTTGACTTTTAGTACTTTCGAAAGCGTCTTGAAAAAGAATTCTGGGACAGTTTTCTAAAATAACCAGGTCTCGGAGGGATCTTGGAACAATTAGTCTAGGTAATAAAATTGTCAACTGTACCTAAAAATAAATTACAAATTGGTAAGACCTAAGTTTACAATTTGACAGATGGTCGCATACCTGGAAATAACTATAAGAATTCATAAGCTCCTAAAAATCCAGACTATATTTGACCTGCCAGAAAGGGTAAGAAATTAGGACACCGAAGATCCCAGGTCACAGGTCACCCTCCTCCTGTATTGATAACTACCTGTCTTGGTATATAAACTCATCGCAGTGACCATAACCGTATCATTCTGTTCTCAACAATCGTCGAACATGGACAAGCCTACCAACTCCCAGAAGCTAGTGATGTTCCGCACTCCCAACGAAGCGGCGACCCTCAACCAGATCTACATCTTCAACTCGCCGATCGACTACAAGGACCAGGAGCTAGTCGTATACCAGAATCCCACCAACATCGCAACCGGAGACCAGGGCTACAGCTACTGCGTGGTGTACAAAAGGGATCACTACGTTATAAACAATCCGCCCAACTTCCAGAGCCCAACCAAGCGCAGTTTCCTCACCGAGTGCATCCGCCAGTTGTATCTGATGAACGGAATGGGCCACAAGATGTACTGGTGCACGTCCACGGCCACAGCCTTGTGCACCCAGAACGAGATCTGGCATCAGGTGAACAGCTGCCTTCGTCCGGAAAGACTCTCCGCCAAGACCGAAAGCCTAAAGCGAGTCAAGAGGCAGCTCTTCCGGGATCCCCGGCCAGACCGCAAGAATGCGAAGCCGATGAGGGGCAAAGTCTGGGGCACCCAGGTGTTCAGTTTCAAGGCGATACGTGAGAAGCTGGGCAGGAAACACATCCGCCGGGGCTTCCTAAGGATTGCCCGCAAGAACGCTCTCCACGAGATGGTCCGCGAGCACCTGAGACGCGAAAGGATCACCACTCCGATAACCATTGGCAATACCGTTATCAGTGCCTCGGATGGTATTTACAACACGAATGCCGGTGTGATTGGCGACATCTGCAACTACCACGACAATGCTGCCCGGCATCAACCCGCCGTAGAGTGTCGTCTTACGGCCGGAGAGGCTCGTCAGCGAAACAACGAGGCCTGCCGACTGACTCAACGAGCCAAGCGCCTGGAGGCCATGTTCATCCACGAACAGGTACGACGGGCGGTCCAGAATCACCAGCTCATCCTCGAGGAGTCAGTGCGATCCCTCTACTACGCCAAGCAGCTATTCCGCCTCATCGAGGATCACGAGGAGTTTGTCTATTCGGACAACAAGATTCTGGAAAGGGCTTGAACGATGTCTCCTCTGGCATAGCCTTACCACTTATAATAGATATAATTTTTTACACTTTTCTCCACTTGACAATTCACTTAAAAAATGTTACAAACATTTAACTAAAAACAACTTTACAATTTTAATCATAAACTTCTTTATTCCCCTATCAAATTTTCCAAATAATAACCAGGATCATTTATAATTAAGAGGTGAAGGCACACCATTTATTCTTAGAGCATTATTGTAAATTTTCAAATAAACATTTTTCACATTCATATAAATTAACATTAAAAAAGTTTTGATTCTTTTTGTAAATAATTTTACTCAAGCAGCAGGTATAAAAGTCTTAATAAGCGAGTTTGATGGTTGATCCCTTGAAGTCAACCTCTTGGTTACGTCTTTTGTTGTTCTATCAACTTGGAGTGGACATCCATTAGGCTCTGAAAAAATAAACAACAATTACGAATTATAATCAATGTGATTCAATATTTTACTATAAATATATCGTAATACTACACTCGTGAGTTTTAAGCATCAAGTGAATAGTCATAAAATTATCACATTTTATTCTTTTGCTCATGGTACTTGCTGTATTTTATTTATTTTTATATCATATTCATTAAAAATATCTCAGTTTATGTTTCTTGATAAAAGGCAGATGTAAAAAATCGGGTATAAAGCCGCAGTTAAGTCATAAATTTATCCAATCTCCATTTCCTTGGGAGACATTTTTGGTTTTGTTCAAGTCTTACATTTCATTTTGCTTAACCATCTAAAATGTTTAAACACAAGTCAATATATGAACTTAAATATATCTACAATATTTGATACATAGAGGTGTGGTAAGGGCAATTCAAAACAATATCGAATATACATTACTCGGAAATCAGATTTTGTAGCCCTCCTGAAGAGCGCCCTCGTCTTGGTCTCTTAGAATGCCCTGCGAAATTGTGGGAGTGGCCGATCAGCCAATCATTAACAGGCCTTTTAACTAAGCCTTATTCTCTAGCCAAAAACCACCCAAGACCTTTGTAAGTTAATAAGCATATAGGAGTAAGTAACTATAACCGCTTAGGCGTTAAAAATATTCAACAACCAGGTTGGGGAATTAAGTTGCAGTGGTTAGAATTGGGACACCGAAACCTTCGCAAACTACTTAAGCACCAGGTTAAGCACCAGTTTCTTATACTTAGAGATCCTGGAGCGAAGGCGGGCATACCTTAAAGTACTTCACAGTCTTGACACGCAGCTCCAAAGTGGCGTCCTCGTCGCAGATCATCAGGGTGTTGGCGTGCTGCTGGAAGGCGCTGACGGTCCACATATGGTTTACGCCCTCCTCAATGGCCTTGTAGAGGGCAAAGGCCTTGTGGGCCCCGGTGATCAGGATCATAACTTCCTTCGAGTCCATAACAGTGCCAACGCCTACCGTCAGTGCCTGCTTGGGCACCTTGCTCATGTCATTGTCAAAGAAGCGGGCATTCGCCTCGAGGGTGTCCTGCGCCAGGGTTTTCACTCGGGTCCTTGAGACTAGCGATGATCCGGGCTCGTTGAAGGCGATGTGGCCATCGGGTCCAATGCCGCCGATGAAAAGCTCCACGCCGCCTGCTTCTCGGATCTGATCCTCAAACTTATTGCACTCGGCCACCAGATCCGCGGCATTTCCATCTAGTATGTGGACGTTCTTGGGTTCGATGTCGATGTGCTTGAAGAAGTTGTGCCACATAAAGTAGTGGTAGCTCTCCTGGTGATCCCTGGGAAGGCCTAAAAATCTCCAATTAATGAGGAACACTATTGAGTTGAATTTAATATAAACTTACCCACATACTCGTCCATGTTGAAGGTCTTCACATATTGGAAGGACACTTTTCCCTGTTTGTAGAACTCAATCAGCTCCCTGTACATACCCAGAGGTGTTGATCCTGTGGGCAAGCCCAGAACGAAATATCTGAAATGAGTACATGTTGCCTTCAGTTATCCGTCAGGGGCGAGAATAATAAACATTACCTGTCTGGACCCGGTTGAAAGTCATTGATCCGCTTCATCACATATTTGGCCGCCCACTTGCCAACCGAATCACTGGTCTCCAATATCACCAATCTCATGTTGCTGCTGGAAAGGTTTTGAATACCAAAAACTATAGTTTAATAACAAAATTCGCTGTATGAAGACAATTTTAATAAAAATATTGCGAAAATAAGTGGCTGTGCCTTTTTCAAGTGTAAAACAAAGAACTTATCGCTAAACTGAACAGTGGGTGGCCACATTGCCAAGGATTTAGATTAGATTGTTGAAATTACGGATAAGATACATCAGCAATACTCCACAATCTGCTTTGTTTTCGGTATATTTAAAGCCGAGTGCGTTTTTGTTTATCGCTCTACTCGAGTGATAAGCCGCTCCCATTCAGCAATTATTGACAATTAACCCATTTATGGTGCTGTCGCCGCTAAAATAACACTTTCGTTCTTACTTGACAACACAAACGTGTACTTGAACCTCACGGATACTTGTGTTGCTCACCTCCAAAATACTGGCAATTGCAAACAAATGCTTATTTATCGCTAATATAATATTACTTTTGCAACTACCGAGCCTGCTTTGCTGCTTACTTTCGATTTGAGCTCCGGACTGAAACTGTTCAATTGTACATTTCAGCTGGAAATTTATGCGGCGATTATCTCGGTTTTGAGTTTGTTTTGCGGTGCTGTGGTCGAATTACTCTCTCTCACTGATAAAGTTTATAATCGCAAGCCGGCGAACTGCATTCGACAACCGCAGCAGAAGCAGCCTTGAGATACTTTACTCGTTATCGCAGGTCTTTGGTCAGGGATTGCATCTGAGAGATACTTTACGTTCTCCCTCTGTGTATCTCTTAGATTCTCCCCGTTCAACTGCAGTTGAATGAACTCGTTTTTGTTTGAGTGACTTTGCCTGAGTCGTTTATCGAACAAAGTTGCCACATCGGTCGAGTTAAGTTGTGGGGGCGGGGGAGACCCCCACAAGTTGGGGACACCCCAAAGTCAAAAGCCGGCTAGGATTCGAGCACTCACCGTTTTTAATTACTGATAATTCACTCAAAACTAAAATGTTGAGCTAAATACTGTTACCGCAATAGCCCGCATCGAATACATACAGAAAAGATATTTTCAAATCCAAAAATAACCCACCACAGTGAAGAAAGTCCAAAAAGACCAATAAAAAAGGGCCGACGCCATACGGCGAAAGTGACAGACCCTAAGCGACCAGAAACTCCTACGGGCATATAGGCTACCTAGTACTTGAAAGAATATATAGAAATACTTCAAAATGTATTATACTAAACATGATTTTTATTATAATATTTATTATCAAATAGCAATTACATAAACATAGATGTACTTAAATTTTAGTCTCCTTACTTTCTCAACATCTCGTGTAAAATAGTTTTTGGGCATCGCATTTGTTTGGCCGGCGTAAAACGCGACCACGCCCACCCATCAAAATGCGATGCATCGCTGAGCCGTATGTGGTTCTAATTCTTTTTTTTTTTTTTTTATTGTTGTACATGTTTTCCTGTTGCAGTTAGTTTCAGTTGCTTGTCCGGTATAAAAAAAAGCGGCTGCAGGAAGCCCGAAACCGGTTTAAGCCGGGTGAAAGCATGAAGGAGGGGCTGGGAGTCCAAAACCCTATGGCCATGGCCAAGAATCATATATTGCTGGCTTACTGTTGGTATTTGCATTGGCAAACTTCTATATATATATAATGTATATTGTATTTTATGCTGATTTTACAAAAATACTTAAATAAATATGTCTGTTGTCAGGAGCATCTCTTTGTTAATTTGGATAATCTTAAGGATTTCTCATTGTTTTGCTCGTTGTTTTGTTGGTGTGTAATTGGTGTATCTTGGATATTTCTTATAATTCTAATTTGTTTCAAGAACGATGATCCGCAAGTCCATCAAAAATATTGTTCTTCTAATATTTCGCAATATTTTCAAAGTTCTTGGCGGCACATCTACAAAAAGTTTAAGGATTGTAAACTAAAAGTGGCATTAACGAAGTAAACAACTCCTTTAAATGCCAAATAAAGTTTACAAATTGATTTTTAGCTTAATAACATAGAACGTGGAAAAGTTTGTCATTGAAACAGTAAACTACAGTGTGGGTGAAAGTGCCTCCGAATTTGAGGGGGAACAAAAGGTGAAGTAGACAAAACGAGGCTTATCGCGGATCTGCTTGAGCAGGTCCACCAAAATATTATGTTTCGATTAATGTCGTTGGGAGCCACAAAAAAATATCTTAACTGATTACTACTGTATGTGTTTGTGTGTTTAGTTTCTGTTGAGTTTTTCTTTTGTTCTTTTCTCTCAGTTTTTGTTTGTTTGCGTTAGAAAAGAAACGTGGGATTACATAATGGCGCACTTTTCGCCGGTCTGCTGTGGATCACCTTGCTGGTGATACAGCTGCTCACTGCCATCAACGACGCTGACGCTGCGACGGCGACTCAGGCGCGAGGAGGAGACGTGGGTCGACACTACTCTCTTGATGCGATCCAGATTGGCAACGGCCTCTCCATCGGCGTTCAGCAGCACCGTTCTTGTATTGTCGGAGGCGATCCACTTCTGCGACTTCATAACGATGTTCGATGGCGGCTCGTGAGACGCCTTTGTGTCTGCCGACCACACGGTCACCGTTGCACCAGATTCAATCTTCACGGAGCGATGGAATTTGTAAGTGGTTGACGGGCCACTCTCGTTGATAAGTCGCTGCAATTGCCAGCCACCGATGGCCACCTCATCGGCGCCCTTGTTAAAGAGCTTCACGAACTTTCCCTCGGGATCAATCTCCTTGATCTCCACGTTGCCCTTGGCACTAGCCGAGACATAGTAGTCCGAGACGCTGCGATCCTCGCTTTCATCAACCATGGCACGCTTGCGCTTCTGAGCACCAGAAGGAGTGCGACGCGAAGGCGTGGCACGGGTATTGCTTCGCAAAGATTGGCTGAACGATTGCACGGTGGCAGAGTTTGCCGGGGTGATGTTCAGGCGTGCCTCCTCGCCGACCAGCAGCTTGTCGTAGGCAGCGATTTCCAGATCCAAAGACACCTAAGAAAAAGAAATGGCATTTAGTATCAGAGTTTACTAAGTCAGACTCGTATATCTACCTTGATGTCCATGAGATCCTGGTACTCTTGCAACTGCTGTGCCATCTCATCGCGCAAACGGATCAGCTCCTTCTCGAGCAGAGCCACCTCCTGGCCATGACGCTCGCGATCTTTGTCCAGCTGCTGCTCCAGATCCCGAATACGGGCGTTGAGCATGCCATTGGTCTTCTCCAGATCTTTTATCGTGGCATTCAGCCCATCGATACGGACGCGGGTGCTACGCAGCTCCTCAATCGATTTGTGAGTGGTGTTGTGCGTGCGATTGGCCGCCTCCTGCATACGACGGATCTTGTCCTCGTAGAGCGACTCAATGTCATCGCGATTGATGCGCATCTGCTCCTCATACTGGGCACGGAGCTCCTGCAGCGACTGCTTCAATTTGGCATCATATTCGGAGCTAAGTCGCCCGTCGATCTCACTGTACTCGGTCTGACGAATACGGCGCGACTCGTTGATTTCTTGCGTATGAACTTGATCCTTAAAGGACAGCTCCTCCCGCAGACTTTGTATGGTGTTCTCCAAGTCAATACGGGTCAACGTTTCCTGCTCGAGCTCCTTGCGCGTTTCGTCGTACAGTTTACGCAGGCGCTCCAGTTCTTGGATGGCTTCATTCAGCTCATCATTAAGCTTCTTCCGTTCGGCGTTGGCATCCTTGTATTTGTTGCCCAACTCATTGGCCCGGGACTCGTACATGCGGGCATTGCCTAAGTGGTAGGAAAATTAATCAAATATATCTTTTAAGTTGGTTCGCAATCGGGGTGAGATGATCATTTTCACAGCATAGATTAGATGGGGATGTTTTTTGAAAATGATCATAACTCGGTTTTGATATCTTATCTTTGTTGTTTCTACAGTATCTACGGATTACCTACCCTCTGCGGTGTTGCACTCCTTGGTCTTCTTCTCCAGCTTGGCCTTCAGCTCCTCGTTTTGCTCCCACAACCGCTTGTTATCGATCTCGGCACGAGCACGGTCCCGCGACTGTTCGTCCAGCATTCGGCGGGTCTCTGCCAGCTCGTTTTCGAACATGCTCTTCAGATTGGTGGTCTCCCGGGTAACGGTGTCCCTGGATGTTTGCACCTCGATGCTAAGACGGGAGTTCTCCGTCTCGAGGTTGCGCACCCGGTCAATGTAGGTGGCCAGACGATCGTTCAGGTTCTGCAGCTCCACCTTCTCGGCCACACGCGAATGGCGGGTGGGGCTGAGGGGGCTGGCCGCCTGCTGGGATTGAGACTGGGATGGAGGCGGCTGGTGGTGCTGCTGGGGACCCGCCGACGGCGCCCGTGGGGTGGACGTGCCGGTGGGCTGCGGTGTGGCGGTGCCAGCTCGTCGGGATTTGCTCGACATTTTCACGCTTTAATAATCGGAAAAAAGGAAGAATAAGAAATAACACGTGAGCAGGCGGCGGTGACCTCGTTTTACTTTTACTCGTTTTTTATAGAATACGTTATTTTTGCGCGCTTTGCTTAGCTGACCCTGCCTGATAAAATTCCAAACAGAACAGAAAAACCGAAACAGAAATAAGAAAACCGCTCAAAAACAGAACCGAGCAAACGAGTTTCTCACACACACACACACACTTCCACGCAGCTTTCCCACTCAAGTGACTGTACTAAAGCGGACGAAGCAAAAAGCGGGGTGAGTGAGTTTGGAAGCGTTTGTTTATGGGCGTGGGGCAAAAAGGCGCGGGTGCGGCCGATTAATACGAATCTAATCAAATGGATTACTTAATTAAAACAACTATCTTAATTTCAATAACTAGATGGACGTTAAGATATTGCACAATATGGCGTTTTTCATTCAATATTTGCGGCATTTTCTCACAGAGGGGGCATTTCCATTTTGAGTGAAACAACACCGACATTTTCGGCGAGCTCTTTTTTAACTGTTTGGTTATCAATTTCACCGGCATTCAGTTTATTGCGATAGCGGCGCTACTTACCTGTGTTTTGGTTACGAACGGAAGATTCACAAATTGAAAAATTAATTAATTCGCTGCAATAAACGCGGCAGACGCCAATCTTGAAAATTTGTGCTTGCAGTGCTGCCAGACAGTGGGAATATATCGTACATATCGTACAAAACATATCGTACTAACGCCTAGATACATGGATCTGGTATTTTTTTTTGGCTCTACGGCGATAGACTCTTAGGGACTTTCTCTAGTCAATTGGTCTCACTCTCTTCTGAAAACAGCTCTGTGTCACATAAAACTATTCTAATCGGCAAAAACTCTTTCGAAAAGAAATAAGTGCAAGCAAAAAACGTGATAGAAAGGTAAGTTTAACACTGTGCACCAACCAGAAACTATAAAAATGTAGGGATCAAGTTAAAAGATCCACATACTTTGAATTACATGATTTGGTGAAAACAAGATGGCGGAGGGTACGCCGGTTCCGCAAAAAGAGGCATTTTCCACATGTAATTTTCACGCTTGCTTTTCTTTTTCCTTTGGCTTCCCCTCAGAATTTTCTTTTCTGTTGGCCAGGAATAAGTAACCTACCCAAAAAAAAAAAAAAAATGGCAGATAATGACGATCTTCTCGACTACGAGGATGAGGAGCAGACTGAGACCACTGTGGTTGAGAGCCAGGAGGCACCGAAGAAGGATGTGAAGGGAACATATGTCTCCATTCACAGCTCCGGCTTCCGTGATTTCCTCCTCAAGCCGGAAATCCTTCGTGCAATTGTGGATTGCGGTTTCGAGCACCCCTCCGAAGGTAAGTCCTCAACCTACCAGTTCCAAAAAAAAAGTCATAGGTACAGTTTGCATATATTTCCCCCTCCAGTGCAGCACGAGTGCATTCCGCAGGCCGTCCTGGGTATGGACATTTTGTGCCAGGCCAAGTCTGGTATGGGTAAGACTGCTGTATTTGTGCTAGCCACCTTGCAGCAACTGGAGCCGTCGGATAACAACACCTGTCACGTTCTAGTCATGTGTCATACCCGTGAGCTTGCCTTCCAGATCAGCAAGGAGTATGAGCGCTTCTCCAAGTATATGCCTACAGTTAAGGTTAGTACAAAATTCTATATATTTTGGTTTGGTTTAAAAAAAAAAAGTAACCTTATAACCAAAAATTTCTGTTTTACAGGTGGCTGTGTTCTTTGGTGGACTGGCGATTCAAAAAGACGAAGAGACTCTTAAGAGCGGTACCCCGCACATTGTGGTTGGAACTCCCGGCCGTATTCTAGCTTTAATTCGCAACAAGAAACTGAATCTGAAGCACCTCAAGCACTTTGTTTTGGACGAGTGTGACAAGATGCTGGAGCAACTGGGTAAGATGCTGGGCAATCTCGAAAATTCCACTATTTTTAACTCATGTTGGAATTATTTTGTTTCCAGACATGCGTCGTGACGTTCAAGAGATTTTCCGTAGCACACCGCACGGCAAGCAAGTGATGATGTTCTCTGCCACGTTGAGCAAGGACATTCGTCCAGTTTGCAAAAAGTTTATGCAAGATGTAAATATCAACGTGTTCATATCCAAAATGCTCGTAATTCTCCACCTCGCATCCACCGCTATCACGACAATTAGTTATTATTTTGTAAACGCCACCCAGTTAATTTTTCAATTTTTATTGCTATATAAGCCAACAACCACATTGCAATGGTTAAACGTGTAAACCAAATCGTCAAGTGCTCTGCGAGCATAACTTTAAACCGAAAACGTTAGCTGATGACAACCAGAAACCATTTTCTAAATGGTTAAACGCGTGAAAGCAATCGTTAAGAAAACATAAACCACTTGTAAACCGCTGCACATTTCAATGACAATCTCAATGATTTAAACACAAAATCAACCAAAAATACACAACCAAAATAAAACATCGAAATTCAGCAAATCACCGCCGACTGGCCGATGAGATTAAGCGAATGCGATGCGAAATCATCGCTCATCTGTAAGCCGCACACTTCTCAGGGCGATTGTCGATCCTCGGGAGCAGTTCAGAGTCTAGTTGATGAGATGTGGTGGTAGCGTGGCCGTATGTAGAAAATCCTAAACATATTTTTGTATGTTCCGAGGCGAGCCTAGTCTAAGTCTGTCCTGTTCTCCCCCTATTATTGTCCCCTTTAAAATGCGCCAAATTCTATTTTCGAAATCTAGCCTATGGAAGTCTACGTGGACGATGAAGCCAAGCTGACCCTTCACGGATTGCAGCAACACTACGTCAACCTGAAGGAGAACGAAAAGAACAAGAAGCTCTTTGAATTGCTTGATGTGCTCGAGTTTAATCAGGTACGAAAATGATACTTTATACATAAATATTTCAATGCCAACATATATTTACGTATTCATAACATTACAGGTGGTCATTTTTGTCAAGTCTGTTCAACGTTGCGTGGCCTTGTCCCAGCTACTGACTGAGCAGAACTTTCCCGCCATTGGAATTCATCGTGGAATGACCCAGGAGGAGCGTTTGAATCGCTACCAGCAGTTCAAGGATTTCCAGAAGCGCATTTTGGTGGCCACAAATCTGTTCGGCCGTGGCATGGATATTGAGCGTGTCAACATTGTGTTCAACTACGATATGCCAGAGGATTCTGATACTTACTTGCATCGTGTGGCCCGTGCCGGACGTTTCGGAACCAAGGGTTTGGCCATCACCTTCGTGTCGGATGAGAGTGACGCTAAGATTCTTAACGAAGTTCAGGATCGTTTCGATGTCAATATTAGCGAGCTACCCGAGGAAATTGATCTTTCCACATATAGTAAGTGTCCTTCAATATCCTTCAATAATGCATATGACTAATTCTTACTTATTTTTCAGTTGAGGGTCGTTAAATGGCATAAGAACGAGAAGCATGCCCTTCAAATAGCTATAAATAAATCTTTTATAAAACTCTATTTCATATTTAAATAAACTAAACATTCAGACAATGTGTTGACCTACTAAAAATTAATTATTTTTCTTAATTTTATACTAAATATAATAATTTAACTTAAAACGAAATAATGCATGTTTTGATTCAAACAATTTATCCTTTTCAAGGGGTTAACGTTTTTTTGAAACTGAAACCCGGAACACTTTCGGATAGTTTAGTGTGTCCGTTTCAGGACATGCGCAATAGCTGGTAGCTTCCGGCAGCAGCAGTTTTTGGGGAAGGATATAAAGTGGGGGTTGTCTAAGGGAGAACGAAAAGCAAGTCCAACAACCAAACAATGTGAGAAAATGCATGCACGCGAAAATGCTGCTAAAAAAGTATGTGAAAACACGGCGTAAGGTTAAGATTCTTCTGCTGCTGGCCATCGTGGGACTCCTGGTGATCACCATAATAGTCCTTGGCTCTACGGGACGCAATGCTGCCATCGAACTACTCCTGGATGAGCGCTTCATCGCCCGGGCGTACAGGCCAGGGGACCAGCCGGAGAAGGCTCCACAGCGGGCAGTGGCTATGTCCCTGCTTCAACCTCAACGGGATAATGGTGTGATTGTACCGGAGAAGTATGACGAACAGAAGATCAAAGAGCGTATTATCCAAAGTAAAATGGACCTCATGAAGCTCCAGCAGCAGCGGGATCATGAGGCGGAACAGTCGGTAATGGAAAACTTTATTTTATGAAAAACAAATTTTTATTAATCAATGATTTCTACATTATAGACTAGGACAACGTTGGATGTAATCACCACGGCTGTTCACATTTTCTATACCGCTCCGGTGCCATGGTACAAGTCCAAAAAGACTCCTCATCCATCAGCGGAGCATCCAAATGATGTGCCTCTCACAACTCCGCGGCCGGTGAGAATTCTAAACACCGCCTTCTATCCAGCTTTGGGATTGTACAAGCCGAGTAACACCCTACTTTCCCAACATTTTGAGAATATCAAAAGCTGTGGGGTTGGAGTACTTGTTTTGAGCTTTACGGGTGGAAAACCGGCGGAAGCTGCTCTAATCCATCAAATTTTGGAGTTAGCTCCTCACCATAATCTAAGCGTGACTTTTGAACTCAGCGTGGCTGGGAACCAAAGTGTCGATTATGTGCGTCAGCAGCTGCAGGAGATTGCCACTTACGCCACTCTTCCAGGATTCTATAGGGTGTGGAGTCAGTCAAGAGGTGCCGCCTTACCGGTTCTCTATGTGAGTAATGCCTATAAATTGGGTGATAGTCTCGGAAGACTGCTGTGTCGGACGCCTTCTCTGGTGGAACCAGATGGCTTAAGAAGAATCCTTGACGCCTTCTTCATTGGACACATAAGGTAAGCGAAGATTTGTATTTATTTACTTCCTTTTTATTGTACGGATCTTTTCAGGCTCAAAAGCCATGCTGATGTCCTGCGACGGTTGTGTTTCGATGGCTTTTATAGTAAGCTGCCCAGTAATGGGGCTGTCTTTGCCAGCACCTGGAAAAACTGGTCCTATCTCAAGTCGTTTGCACTATCATATAAAATGCTTTTTGTACCCACGGTTGGACCAGGATTTGCAGAAAGAAACAAGTTTCCTCGACATGGAGATATCCAGCGGCACCGCAGCAATGGAAGGGTAAGCCAATACGGTAATTCTTCTTTAATTATATTACTAAGATTGAGTTTGTTTTAATTTATAGTATTACGGAGTAGCCTGGAGGACGGCCATATTAAACCATGTAGGATTTATAAACATTGCCAGCTATAACAATTGGCCAGACGGCAGTCAGATTGAAGAGGTAATACCACGCGCTGGGTTCTTGGACTACAACCCTGGTTCAAGAACCAAATATCTGGATCTCACAGCTCACTGGGTGGGTAATTTTCTTAAAACACGCCAAGAGGCGGCGGCAGCAGCAGCTCCGGCATCGCCACAGAACTGCTACGAGCTCCTGAATGGAACCATTTGCTAAACGCACAGGGCGCGACCTCCGTGAGGGGATAATCCTAGTTACTTTAGAAGCAATAGCAACAATTGCAGGCCACAAAATTACTTTCTAACTGATAACGAGTCTTCTGCTACATATATACATTACATATATATCGTTTTGATAGTGATATTTTTACCACTTTCCTTTAATTGCAAAACATCAATCGAACAAAAGAAAAACATGAAGTTTTCAAATCAAATTAATCAATTATTGGAAACTTCTGTTATTTTTCTTGCGAAAATATTAAAGAAGTATATTCTAAAGAAAAGCAATTAGAAATTGATATCAATTATGAATAATTCTAGAGCCAGAATTAATTTTTGACTACATCTATACTAGCTTTCAATTAACGTAGTATATAGACGAGAACAATATCATAACTTAATGCCATGCCATATTATGTAGACACCAAAGATATTATCTATGTTAAAACATATATTAACTAAACACTTGTTAAACAATTGGTACTTAACAAATTTTAAATTTATTATCGATAAAATATATGAAAACTTTATCTAAGCTTTAATAGTTTAGTGCCAAAATATCGCATTTTAGTGTTGATTTCGGCATGTCCATTTTTGACTTAAATGAAGTGTTAACTGTCAATGTTAGTTTTGACAGAAGCATTTCGGGTGTCAACGGAGTAAGATATATGCAAATAAGCCAAGGAAAATAGAAAATATAATGCCGAAAATGCCGAAGATGCCAAAAATTAATATCTATGAAAAGGTTCGGCCATCGAGGAGTCATAGTCACGGCGCTAGTCGCAGCCACGGACATGGTAATAGCCAGAATCACGGACATGGTCATAGTCAGAATCGCAACAATAATCTCAACCAGATTCAAAACCAGAGCCATGCTCTTCACCAAAGTCTGACCAACCATACCATAAGTCAAGCTATAAACAACGGTCAAGGTTCTAGCATTAACCACTCCGTAAATGCCCTAAACGGTCCGAACTTCGGGCAAAGCTATATCCAAGACCGTAACCTTACACAAGTACAAGGACAAACAGCTATGAAAGGATGCTGCTGCAAACGGTCCCAGTGCATCAAGAACTACTGCGATTGCTACCAATCAATGGTAATTTGTTCGAAATTTTGTCGCTGCGTCGGTAAGTATTTGAAAAGAATAACTTTATAATGTAATAAGAGAAAAATATAGGTTGTAGAAACACGGTGGTGCGCAAGGCTGTGGAATCCAGCACACCTGCCAAGAACTCCAGTGCTGCCAAGCGAGAGAAGGCGGCTGCTATGAGTGCCAAAGCTGCAGCAGCCGCGGCTAAAGCTGGTATTCATGTGCCCATGAAGCAAATGCCTGGATCCGGACCTGGAATACCCGGTAAACACTTGGGTTTTCCACCTAGTCATTTACAGGGAACAATCTCAATATCCCAGAAATCTTCTGGATCTTTGAACGTTCAAATAGGTGCACAGCAGGCATCCGGTAGTGGTCGTGACGGGACTGTTTCGCGTTCCCTTTTAAATGGATCTGCGTCGGCTAAAGCTATAAAGTCATCAGGTCAGCCTCAATCCGCGGGGACGGCCAACTCCGGCAAGATCGAACGTAAACATTCAATCTTCTTTTCCCACCCGGTGAATGCGGCTCTGTTGGACTGTTTGTTGGTCCAGGCTACTGAAGCGGAGCAGATGGGATTGAACGAGGTCCAAGTGGGTCAGTTGATTCTCCTGGAATTCATGCGTGGCATGAAAGCAGTCTACGAAGCTACATGTGAACATAACTAAAATGAATTTAGCGAAATAAATGATTAAATGCTATATTTTACCAACTTTATGTTTGTTAAAAAACAAGTTAGATCATTTATTACTTTTAATACTTACAAAAGTTTATTTTTAGGGGTTACTATATGGTATATAACAATATTCGGTGGTCAAAATATTTGAGACGTTTTTTCTATTTACAAATATGAACACATCACCAATCTGGTGGTTGAAAAATTAACTCTGTAACAAGCATATCGCAGCTCGTCTTCCGTTTGGTTAGACGGGAGCTCACGGGTTTTGATTTGTGCCGCTCTAGCGGCATCTCGTTGTCGCTGTCGCCCTCTCCACCTGACGAAGGTTGATCTTCCTCCGGATCTGCTTCTGCGTCCACATCATCATCATCCGTTCGTCGTTTCTTTTTTCTACCTCCCTTTGGCGTCTTGGAAGAGCGGTACTTTTGCCAAAACTTCAACGGCTGGGCAAACTCAATGTAATTTGGGAATCTCATAGCCAGAGCCCGGCAAAAAGTATCGAAGTCATGTCGAAGTTCTGAATTCATAACTCCTTTCAAATTCCGATAGGATTCTTCCACATAACGCAAGCATCGTTCCAGTTGCTTGAGCTGCAATAAAGGATCAAAAAAACAAGAATATAAATAAGGATAAAATTTTGCTAAAACTTATTACTTACGGGTTCCTCAGATGAATCTGCCTTTCGTCCTCTTCCTTTTGAGGTGGATGCCGTGTCAGCCGTTGGTTTGGTTGGTGGTGTTGGGGTCATTGGTTCATCATCACCACCACCACCTTCCTCATCACCCTCGCCGCGACTGCTCTTCTCCTTGCCTTTTCCCTTGGTTAGAAAGCATATTCGTCGCATGATGAATAGCATATCATGGACTATGGATAAGGCGCCCGGTGAACTAACAAAGGCATTGTCTTTCGTTTTTTCTAGGTATAAAATAAGTAATTCAATATTTAATAATTTAATAGTTTTTTAAAGAAGCTCACCCGCCAGCAACTTCAGTTGTCCAAAGTAAAGTAGCAATGTGTTTTCTTCTATAGTAGACATAATGTGATTATAAAGCAACCGCCGACTTTTTTCCATGTCAGAACCCATTAAGGGCGAGTCGTAGCTGGTATCAGATCTCACACCTCGCAAATAAGCTAAACCGTTCAGATCGAAAGGGCATTCTTTAAGACAATGATCGAATAATGATTTGTTGTACAATCTTTTGTAGCGAATAAAGAAGGCGTCCGCCTCCCTTGCCACTTCGGCATTTTCATCCACCAGGGAAGCCAACATGGATATAAGAATCGGACCCTTTAGCTTGATGTTGCCCGAGAGAATAACATCCTTAACGCAGCGAAAGGTTCTTACCCTAGTCATGGGGAACTTCGAGTGCAGTTTGGATAGAATGCATTGAAAATTACTTTCCATAATTGACGGGTGTTTCTTTCCTAAATCGTTCAAAGCAATCAAAGTAGTATTGATTATCTGGGGGCGATCGTTTTTAGTTAGAATGATTCTATACAACTTTGACACGTTATTAGCCAAATAGTCATCCCTGAGACTCAAACGGCCCGCTATCACGATCATCCAATTTGTCATGCGTTCATTGTCCGTATCGAATTGGGACTCATTTAGCTTGGTGCACTCTTTTAGATACTTAAACACTATGCCGACAATACGCTTGTCCACCTCCTTGGGTAGCATCACAATTATCTCCGTGTAGGTCCCCAAAAGGCACTGCAACCGGGTATGTTCAGTCTGGAAATTCTGGGCACTTTTTAAAATTTCAGTGGTAACATCCTCTAGCAGGGTCAACTGCCATTCGGGAACTTCAGTACCAATTGAAGGAGCTTGGCTCATGGACAAGTGGAAGATTTGGCTCAATAGATTGACCGCACTTGAAATGAGACCCAGCCAAATGCTTCCCGTCTTTAGAGCGGTCAAAAGCTTCTGAAATAGCTGATTCAAAGCCGGTTTGGAAAAGTTATTTAAGCATTCAATTATCAGTTGCAGAGCTAGAAATTGGTTGGACTTCATGTTATAGGAAGAAAGGCTATTGAAAATGCCGATCAAGCCATCCATGTTGTTGGTGATGCGACTTGACAGGAGCAGCAGTAATCCCCAGGCATCCGTAGCCATAGATGTGGACAAATGTGAGATTATAACATTGACGAGCTTTGGCCTACAAAGAAGACTGACAAAAAAATGTTTTAAGAGAAAAGTTTCATATACCTACGTCACTATGGTTTCCCTTTCCAAAAGAATAGAAAACCTTTCCTGTAGGTAAGCTCTAGGTTGTGTCATAAGCAGAGTACTAATGATTCTCCAAGGCATAAAGTGCTTTGCGGCATTGCAATACTCCAGGGGTTGAATATTCTTTAAGACCGTTCGATTGAAACTCTGTAAATGAATCATTTGGGTAATCATTAGATATTAAAAGTGAAAATTTGTTAAGAATTTCTTAATACCTGTAAGGCCAGCTTTTGCAAAGCAACATCCTCGTCGCTCATTAAGCACGCCCAGATCCTACAGTATACACAAATCAGGGCAAAACAATTGGAGTATGTTTCCAGAAGGTTTTCCATTGTTTCTAGTCCTGATTTTCTTACAGATGCCAGTCTGTCTACAGCCAGCAAAGAGGTTTCTCTCACGAAATTCGTATTATAAATTATTAAAGGATTGACTAGAACCAATCGTTCCAGCAGCGCAATTCCTGCGGTTCGGGCTAGACCATTATCCGCAGCCAGAAAACGCTGGTACACCATTTGTGGAATATTCTTGACCTCCTCCTCCAACTGGTCATGGCCCTCAAAACTAAAGGCGTACTGAACAATTCCGGGCTTTTCAAATCGCAGCTCATGCTGTTCCACCAAGGGCTCTTGAAGAGCCTCCACATTAGGATCCTCAAATTGGACAAAGCTTATGCTTTCGTTCAGAATTTTAGTGGTCATGGGCGACCCCTGTTTTAAAGCCAAGATGAGCACTTGGCAAGCTTTACGACGAACAGTGAATGTCCTATCATTTAGGCAACGTATCACTTCACGAAGCAGCAGCACTTCCCGCGGCACCTTGGACACATCGTACCTGAAGATACTCCATTCTACTTCGCTTTGATTAAGGAGAATCTTTTCAATGAGGTCCAGAGCACGAGTTTGGATTCCAACAGCATCGTCAGCCTTTACAGCTTCGAGGACGAAGTCCGCACAGGACTTATTGCACTTGGCAAATAGAATACTATCATATTTAGCGGCATAATTAATAGCCACCTTCTCATCCGCGGTCTTCCACTAAATGAAAATTCGAATTAAAATGAATCTATTCAAGTTTATTGAGTTTACTTACCGCTTTTATGGGATTGGATACCACACACTCGATGTAGAAATGCAGAATGCGAGTAAGAATGTCTGGATATTTTTCTATTAACTGGATAAACCAATCTGATATGTGCTCTCCACGCTGCAAAGCACATCCTCGGCGACCCGCACCGATGCTTTGAGGACTATCTGTGTAAATATGCATAGGAAATGTCTGTCGCATTATTAGATGGAGAGTCTCATATACGTCCCCATTGTGTTCATTGGCACATTCACCAAAAAGCTCATAGCATTTGGAGTGCAAGGCGGGGGCACCTAAAAAATTAATACAAAAATAGGAACATCATAAATTTGAAAATACGTTAGGTCGATAATCTTGAATGATAGAATTCCGACAAAAAGCTTGCCACGGGTATCGTCTCTACAGAAGTGTCATCTCTTACCGCAGAGCTGCCGCCTCTATAAAGTCACGACGTAAAGAATTAAATAATTGTTTAACAACCCAAGACTTTTGCATTTGCAAAAGAAATGCTATCTTTTTTAAGAATCCGCGGAGTGGGTGTTCCCGCCGGAAACCTTCGTGTTTTGTCTGCCCACCTCTTGACCACCAGACCTGGCATAGATTCCGTCCCAAGCCGGTTGGAGTCCACAACGCCACCGGCAACGGGGCATTATGATATCATCATTGGTGGTGGAGGATTAGTTGGAACCACTCTAGCCGCCGCTCTGGCCGGCAATCCTACCCTGTCGGATAAGAAGGTACTTCTCCTAGAAGGTGCTCCTGAATTTAAGGGCTTCGATCCCGCTGGCCCTTACCAAAACCGGGTGTCCGCCATCAACAAGAACTCTATCGAGCTGTTCAAATCAATAGATGCTTGGTCGCACATTGAAGCTGCCAGGTACAAGCCTGTGAAGCAGATGCAAGTGTGGGAGTCCAACACGGATGCCCTCATCCAATTCCAAAACGACAACTTTGCCAGCGATGTGGCTTGTATTATCGAAAATGATTTGATTTTGGACGCAGTCTATGCAAAGGTAAAGAATGCCCCCAATGTAGAGATTCAGAACAAGGCCAGGATCCAGTGCGTACGTTTGCCGAAGGACTCGAACGCTAATCTCTCCGAGCTGCAACTGGCGGACGGTCGTAGCTTTTCCTGCGATTTACTAATCGGAGCTGACGGCGCCAATTCTGTGGTGCGAAAGGAGATGGGCGTGGATGTTTTTAGCCTCAACTATGAGAGAATGGGCCTGGTGGCCACCTTGGAACTAGGCGATGATGCTTGTGATAACTCGGTGGCCTGGCAGAGGTTCCTGCCCAATGGTCCTGTGGCCTTACTGCCTTTAACCGATAGATTAAGCTCTCTGGTTTGGAGCACCACCATTGAGCAGGCCAAGAAACTACAGTGTCTGCCTCCACATGAGTTTGTCGATGCCCTAAACGAAGCGTTCTGTCGGCAGTATCCAAGAGTGGAGCTGGCAGATAAAGCAGTCCAAGCACTTAACTCCTTCTTCGGACACAATGCCACTCAACACCAAGTCCAATATCCTCCGAAAGTTTGTGGTGTTAAGGACAAGTCACGAGCCACATTTCCACTAGGATTCCTGCACGCATCGTCCTATGTTTCCAGTGGAGCAGCTCTCGTGGGAGATGCGGCCCATCGTGTGCATCCTCTGGCTGGCCAAGGAGTCAATCTTGGCTTCAGCGATGTAAAGTTCCTTGTAGAATGTCTAGCAGCAGGCGCCTATGCGGGATTTAAGCTGGGCGACAAGCAGCACCTAATAAAGTATGAGCGTAAATGCCTCGCCAAAAATGTCCCCATCATGCTGGGCGTCCATGGACTCCATACCCTCTACTCGACAGATTTCAGTCCGGTGGTTGTGCTCAGAAGCCTGGGTCTGCAGCTTACGCAAAATTTACCGCCAATAAAGAATTTATTCATGCGCGGCGCAATGGGACAATAAGAGGTGGAAACACGGGGGTTTATAAATCGTAAGTGTTAATAGTTTTTCGCATTACCGGTGAATGGAATAAAGTGAGATTTTATATCAACTATAAAGTTTGAAATAAACTTAAGAGTAAGCTCATTGGCTGATAGGAACTGTTTTGTCATAAAAAGTGTAATATATTTTATCCGTAAACAAAACACTTAGTCGTTAAGAGTACAAAAAACTATTCTAATACGGAAAAACTTATTTCTAATTTGATCAATTGCTGTCAATAGTTTTGGGTTTTGGGTATAAAGGCACATTTGGTATTTGGCAGAATTAAGTCTAATTAAATTTGGCATCGTACTTTGAATGTTTTCATCTTTCAGAGCTCTTGGTGGCTCTTTGAGGGCAGCATGCTGGATAGGCTTTCGCCCAACTTTAATTGCTGCTCCGAGATGTTCTCGTCCATTTTTTGAAAGACCTGCTCTCGATCGCTTTTCAACCTGGCATCGCCCTCATTGAATTCCACATTTATTTGCTGGGAATCTTCGGTGTCGGAAATGTAACCAAATTCTCCTGTGTAGTAAATGGGATACAATAAAAGTGGGGCGGCACTGAGAGCAACAAGATCACGCTTCTTGTAGGCCTGGCTCCAGGTTTTGTTCGGATGGCGGTCAAACATTACCGGCAGAAACTCATCTACGGGAATAAGTTTTTCCAATGGTTTAGCTGCCAGCAGCTTAAGGGCACCTTGGTATGACAGGACATATCCTAGGGTCCAATAGGAATAGCCAGCATGGACTAAACTGTCGGTATCCGCCACCCAGGGCTCACTCTCTTCTTTTAAACGTTTGCGCCCAAAGTATATAAGGTCATATTCCACCACACTTCTGGCCTGATTCAAAACCCTTATTGCGTTATTTCGGAAATAGGGCTCGAAGCGTATGTCATCTTCGAGGATGAGAACCTCCTTTAATTCCTGCTGCACCATCTTTACCCAAATGCGATAGTGACTGAGGAAACATCCAATTTCACCCATGGTCATGGCTCGATGGTGATAAGGATCCTCGTAGCCCGCCATAAATGTAATGCCCATTTTTTTCACCTTCTCCACATCCAACTCCTTGCCATCTACAGCTGGAAAGTGCTCCACATCCAACCCAATTTCGTCGAATAGCTTCTCCATTTTCTCTCGTCTCTCGGGACGCCTTTCCAAATTGATCATAAAGATGTGGTCCAGCGTGAGCTTTGATTTTTCTGGTTTCGTTACCAAGTGCTGGTAATAGTCATGCAATGGAGGCACCGCACCCAGATCAGTAATCATGCTGGCCCTGATATGCACCAACTGCTGCAGATCGTGATCCAACGAATCACCTGGTTCCAAAGGCTGCATAATATAGCCGAATGTAATATCGTTGCAGATGTGCAGGGGAATTCCTGAGCTATTTGCTGATATGGCGAATACTATTATGTCATCGGATGGACCATCGTACAGCGGCTCCTGGTTCCTGCTTTTCTGCATTTCCTGCAACTGGCTCTTTTCAAATGTGAGATTTTTCGCGCCCTTGTAGTTCATGTCCACCAAAACGGCAGTGTGGATCATGGGCACTGGAAAACTGCCCATCTTTTTAAGGTGGTATATCTCTTTATACTCATCCGTGCGCTGATAGTAGTATTCCTCGGTCATGCCACACCAGAAGTTCGAGTACAAGCTCTCTGAGAGCAACATGGGAGCCACAATGGGCAAAAGGAGCCGAGTGAGTCTGGTAAGAGCATCTTTGGAGGTGAGCATGACATCAGCGTCCAGGAAGAATGCGTAGTCAGCCCAAATATCGCGAGCATAACCGAAAGCCTCTTCCTTCAGCGCAATTAGATTCTTAAAACGTGATGTGGACCACTCGTACGGAGAGCTTTCATTTGGATAGCTTTGCTCATCCGTTTCGAAACTGTAGTTGACACTATGGTAGGCCTCGGCGGAATGCTCTAGCCACTGCTGGAGAATATTTATGCTATCGTCCGTATTATGGTCGCTTCGGAGCCTAGGATTTTGTCACATTATAGCAAAGGACTTTCTGTATGAAGTGCAAATACCCACCAGAAAGCGATCCTCTGCTTAGGATAATCCTGCTGGTCCAGATAGCTTAGAAACATTGGAAGCGTGTGAGCCTTGTTGCGTACCAGCAAAGCCACCAGAATAGTTGCTGGTTCCCGGTCATCTTCGGCTTCGTTTCCAAATATGCAGGCCAATGCACTGGCCAGGAAAAGGCTAAGAAGCACTTGCTTGTTCATTTCCACGTCATGGGTTCAAGGAGGTCACTGGGACGCTATCTGGCTCAGCGGAAGCGTTCGCCTCTGCTTGTAAGATTGCCGGAGAGTAAGTCTTATCTATTAATAGTCCGGAACAGCGTCCGACGGGGATGCCGGCGCTACAGCTGGAGAAACATCGATGTAACTATCGATATCGAACATCGGATCCTGGTAAGCGCTGGCGGGTGTTTTGATTTTCTTTTTTAGTGTTTAACATTAAAGACATTACTTAAAAAATATTCGTCATAGTTTTTTGATTAAAATTTGTATAACAAACATTTATTGCTAGGTAATAAAGTTTTCAACATATCTTCATTTTTATGCAGCTACATGAGGTTTTGCATAGTTGGGAAAATTCAATTTCAAGCCCTCCTTTGCTTCAAAAAATGTGTATGAAAGGGTTATGGTGTCGCAGTGTTCCAGCGCCGGATCTCCCGTAATTTCCGGATCAATGTAAAAGAAAACTGGCATGTCCACCTCCTCATGAGGGTTTAGTTGCTGTTCCTCAAAGCAGAAGCATTGAATCTTATTAAAATAGGCGCCCGCTTCAAAAGGAATCACATTATAGGTGCTGATGCCTATGACGGCCTTATCCGTAGGATTTCGGGCTGTATAGAAAGCAAGGGCGGTTTCGCCAGGAGCAACTTTGATCTCATACTGCTGCGGCTTGAAGTTCCAGCGCATGGAGGAGCCAATGTCCGCATTAAAGCGAATCTTTAGTATCCGATCCTCAACTTTTTGCATGTGCTCCACCTTCTCTGCATCGTGGCCCTGAGAAGTTGTTCCTCCATAGCTATAGGCCTGGCAGAAAATGCTATAAAGTGGCACCGCAGCATAGCTCAATCCAACAATCAGCACTCCTCCGGCTGTAATATAGTATAGAGTGGATTTCAGTCGCAGTTTTCGGGCAGCTTCCTCCGGCGAATCTGTCGATTTCATCCGCCAAATCTGATTTGATTTCTGGTGCGGTATGGAGCTCCTCAGCAGCTTCTGACATTGCCCGCGAAGGGCATTGATGGTGCGGAACATCCGTTTTTGGTTATTTTATTAATTCCGGAGATACTTCTATTCAATTTAATTAAATAAAACTATGTTTGTATAATCTTATGGTCAAGTGTGTGCAGAAGTGTGTACACACCCAATATTATCAGCTGTTTTGGAAAAACTAAAAACTATCGAATATATTAGGAGGTGTATTCGATAATCAAGAAGGATCGGCGCCTATTGTTTTTATTATTAAATTTACTTTTCAACTTTTACCTATAGATTTATTTATTAAAAACTCACATGAATTTTGATAGCCCAATTTGAAGTTCATGTAGAGAACTTCCATAAGACACCGCATGATCCTGTCTCTCGACTTGAGATGCTCCTTAAAGTGGACGTAGCGAAACACCAGTTTCAGATCATCGCAGATCGTCAAGAAGAACATCCAGATGGTATTGGCCCGAACACATTTATTGGCATTTTGCTCCAGTAACCGAAAAATCTTTAAAACCTGTTCGATGACGTCCTCATCGAAGATGCCGTAGCTCTTGGATCCAGGAATGGTCAGAGTGAGGAAATATGTACTCGCAGCATTTAGCCCCAGCTGCAGATTTATATTATCGTTTAACGCCGAGGGTGCAGCCTGCAGGACATGCTCTGGAGGCACGGCTAGACCAACCAATGTGTAGATGTACGACAAGTAGGAACTAGCGGTGGAAACTGTTATGATACTGGCCCAATTGTCGTGGGTGTTGCTATAGTTAGTTTGACTTTCATCCCGCATCGATCGGAGGAGTCCCGACAAATCTCTAAGGGCCTGTAGCTGTGCCTCTTGCCCGCGAATCTCTTGTTTGCACATGGTCAGCGACCAAAACTTTTGCGCCCGTTCTCGTAGCACTGCTTCGTCGGTTTCCTCGCCGTACAGCATATCCTCCACGTCCACCCATTGCAAACCCGGTACATAGCTCCTTTTTAATTCTTTAAAAATACGATTTAGCTCAGACATTTCCGCATTTTCAGCGTCTTCTTTTCCGATAACAAAAACAAACAAACCGATACCCAAACATCACTTTGATAAAACAATAGAACGATAAGAGCGGGTTTTTCAAAATCGTACAAAATCAGGGCTGATATATTAATGCATTTACTTGGCTTATTATTATGCAATTTAGTTGTTTCATGATTACATGCGCGCACTTAATTTCTAATTCCGCTGATAGCTAGAAATCCAGCGAGGCCGTGGCATTGGAATTGCTCAAGATACTGGCACTGCAGTTATCCGGTTTGGGGGACTCCTGCAGCTCCGGTGGCAGGTGGAACTTCTCAATAACGAACTTCTTGCGGCGCAGCTTGAAGGCCAGGTCCGTGGTATCCGGCATATGGACAGCCAACGTGTTCAAGGCTGACATCTTGTGCAAGTGAAGTAGTCCACTATATTCCTTGAAAGCTGGGTGCGTTTCTTTTTCAGATCCAGCAAACGACTCCAGCTCGATGGCATAGTCAACCAACTGACGGATCTTAGGCACCAGGCTTGCATCGTACTTAGCAATCAGATGCATCGGCATGGTGATGAGGCACACCGAGTTGCAGTTCCGAACAGTGGCCATTAGAAGGGTAAGAAACTTGATCAGGTCTTCACCAAAGTGCTCGTCATACCATAGAGGCGATCCCAAAGACGTTAGGCACACACGACACAAATTCTTCTTGGTCCCGGCCACAAAGCTCTCGTCCCGAAGAAGCTGCTGTATGTCGTTTAGCAATCCTCCATAACGGGCGTTATGGAAAACCTGGGTCTCCTGGCTACCAGTTTTTGTGCTGCTGGTTATAGTGGCGCTGCTATTGTTATTGTTGTTGGCGTTTATCTCCTCCTGGGTCTTTACTTCTTGGATGATCTCTCCAGCTCCCGGAATAGGTGGAGCGTTCTCGGCGGGCTGCTGCTCCAAGGAACAGGAGGTCGGAGAGCTGCTTTTGGAGAACTCATCGGCAATTACAATGTCGGCCTCCTTGTGGCTGTCGTCCCACATTGTGGTGTTGGCGTAGTACAGCATCATTGAATCCATCTGCTCCATTAAATTGAAATGGTGGCCGATCTTGGCAGTGGCATGCTCCGAGTTCACGAGTGGCAAGTCGTTGTATCGCCAAGCAATCCGCAGTCCGTTTTCAGTACCGGCGCCTGCCGCGGCCTGTTCCTCCTCACGCTGCTCAACCTCACACTCTAGATCGGTAAGAGGTTTAGGAAGACGGCGCAGCATCTCAGCGGGGATGTCGTCTAGGCTGCCCAGAAAGATCTCTTGCTTGGACAGCACACCTTCGGCGAGAAAGTACTTTGCCAGGACCTTGGCATGCGTCATGAAACGATCCTCCTCGATCAGGCAGATGGACCCCATTGGCAAGCCCCCTCCAATGACCACGTCCAAGTAGGGGTTCCCGCTAGAGGTGATCACCTGTGCGGTGTGCGGACTTGTGCGGGTGCCCCGGATGGGCTTCTGCACGGTGCGCTTGCGAAAACTGGTCATGTTCTTCTTCTCGTCTCTGACTAACCTTTCTTTTCTCCCTTTCTGCTTTTTATTTTCCTTTTCTGAACTTCCTTTCCGAAAAGCTGCCAATAGGCATCACAGTGATGGCATTCCGGTGTAAATATCGATAACAGAACAGCTGTTTTGTATGGTGTTATCAGTGCCTACAAAGCCCTAACAAGAGTTGCAAAACGTGAAAGCCACGGCTGTTGTCCGAAATTATACTTGTTATTTTGCAAAATTATAGCTATAACATATAAATACACAGCCTTGGTATGGCCATGCAATCTGAGGTGTCGTCGCCGCAGACGGCAGAACAACTTGACAACGAAGAAGTGAGGGAGATCCTTAAAAACACGACGGATCTGCGACAATATTCTCGACAAATCGAAAAGGAGTTTAAGGAGGTGGAAAACAAATCCATTGAGGGTAAACGACTCCATTTTATGACTCCATTTTTTATATGACTTATGTATTGGTGGCCCATTTCCAGACTATATTGCCGAATCACAAAACATTGCGAATCTCCACAATCAAATAAATGATTGTGACGATGTCTTAGAACGAATGGAAAATATGCTAATGAGCTTTCAAAGCGTTTTAAATAACATTAGTACTGAAATCACTCAGCTGCAAAAAAAGTCCGTATCCATGTCCCTTCAACTAACCAACCGGCAGTCTGTGAAGGCTCAGTTATCGCAATTCATCGAGGACATGGCTGTATCCGAGGAAATGATTAATATAATCATGGAAACACCAGTTACGGAACGCGATTTTAGCACTCAATTGAATGTTCTCAATCACAAATTGTCCCTTGTAAAGGAATTGAGTTTCAAGGAGTCCAAGTCCACCAGCGATGTGAGCGACGTACTGCAAAAGCTCAGACTAAAGGCCATGACCAAGATACGTTCTTATTTATTGGAACAGATTTATAAGTTTAGAAAACCTATGACCAACTATCAAATACCCCAAAATGCCATGCTAAAGCATAAGTTTTTCTTCGAGTTCATCCTCTCCAATGAGCGTCATGTAGCCCAGGAGATATGCAGTGAATATATCGATACGATGAGCAAGATTTATTATAGTTACTTTAAGGTTTTTATCTGGGAACGTAGCGTATTTGTTGGTAGTCTAAAGTTTTCTTAACATTTCAGAGCTATTCCACTCGTTTGACGAGTCTCAAGTTCGAAGAATCCTGCACAAAAGATGACTTAATGGGAATTGAGGACAACGCATCAAAAGGTTTATTTTCCAAAACCACAAGCCTTAAACACAAGAGCACTATTTTTACAATTGGAAAGCGGGGCGATATTCTTAATCAGCAGTTGGAGGCACCTATAATAGTTCCGCATGCCCAGCTTAAAAATAGAGTACGAGCAACTTTTGAACAATTTTATATATTATATTTATGTATTTTTCCTAAAAAATTTTGCAGTACACTGTTGAAGCTCTCTTTAGATCAGAGCAATATGCTCTTGTGGATAATGCATGCCGAGAGTATCTTTTCGTCACAGAATTCTTTATGGTTCGCGGCACCCAAGCACAAGATTTGTTTAACCAAATTATGGGAAAGACTTTAACATTGATGATTGTAAGTTAATAATTTGTCTTTGAATATTAAATCCTAATTTTGTTTTTTATCCAGAAAAATCTAGAGACTTCCATCCATGACTGCTATGATACCATAGCCATGTTTTTGTGTATTCATCTAATATTCCGGTATCAATTGATGTGCCACAAGCGCTGTGTTCCAGCATTGGATAAGTAGGTTTCATATGAAAATATTTTATATATCAAAAGTTATCATGTATTTTCTAACCAGGTATTGGGACTCCCTTCAATCGGCTATTTGGCCCCGTTTAGAGCATGTTTTTCGCCTAAACATACAGAGCATTCATGACTGTGATCCTACAAAATTCAACAAGGAAATGGGTCCGCACTACGTAAGTTTTTAGCTATTCCTAGAATATATACACTTTAAATACTGTAAATCATCGAATATTTTTACACATTGTCATCCAATGATAATTTTTTTTGCAGATAACCCGTCGATACGCCGAGTTTAGTGCAGCCATTGTGGGAATCTCGGAACATTTCCCTAACGAACTAGTAAGTCGCTTGCTTTTGGAACTCCAAAATGAAGTTGAGTGCTTCATACTTCGCATGGCCGCTATATTTCCCACCCGCAAAGATCAGCTTATTTATCTGATTAATAACTACGATTTAGTTCTGGGTGTACTAATGGAGCACACCAGAGATAACTCAAAGGAGGCGGAGGCATTCCGAGAGCAGCTAAATGCTCGAAGCGCTGAGTATGTGGAAGAGATATTGGCTCCTCACTTTGGCGGAATTATTCAGTTTGTGAAGGAATGCGAACACTTTTTCGAAAAGGAGCAGATGGACGAGCTAAGAAAACAAGAGCGTAGGAGCCTGGCCTTGGTAGCCAGCTTCTCGGCGAATTGGAAAAAGTCTCTGGAGGAATTAAACAGAGAAGTACTTCTGTCTTTTCCCTCATTGCTAACGGGTTCGCAGCTTCTCCAGCTGGCTTTGGCCAGTCTTGTGCAGTATTACCATCGGTTCCACAAACTTCTCACGCCCAATGCTCGCGCACAATTAACTAACATCCATGTGGTAATGGTTGAGATTAAAAAGTACAAGAGTAATTATTGAGCGGCGCTTTAATCACATGTGTGTTTAGGCTTCTGTGTATTCCGAACTGAGTAATATTCCAAAATATACATATATATAATTAAAAACACTTGGCACTAATGCGTCTAATCCTCATCCTCGAACATCATTTCCACAAGGTCCTTGTTGGAGCATCGTTCGCCATCGAGACGCTGGGGCTGCTTCCAGCGCAGCAGAGTAGGCAAAAATACCAAGTGAGTGTTGGGGTCCTTGCGGAACGGACAGTTCAAATCCTTCCAGCTGTGAAAACAAAAAACAAATGAAAATTCGTTGATTACAGTGGTTGGTGATAGGAGGCAGAATTGGGTACAACACTCAAAAACATCAGAATCATTAAACTACGGTCAGTTATCACTGTTGAGCAGTTTTTTTTTTTATCATGAATGTTCTGGTGTTTCGGTCGCGGTACTTGAGTGTTTATTTCATCACACACAATTGAGGCTAAGATAATAGTGTTAATAAATGATGTCATGGTATTGTGGTCAACCATAAATGGATTAATAGCACAAAATAACCAACAAATTCGGTAACAGAATCCGCTATTATCCTGACCAGAAAAGTTTTATATAAATAATTGGACTTACAAAGCACGCTCGCCTACATCAACATGCACAAAGTGGGAGTTGTCGGGGGCCTTCTTCAGGGCATCGTGTATCACAGGCTCCGCTGCAATCGAATACCGGTGACATTATTGATACGTAAGTATGAATGCAATAAAGTTGGGAAACATGATAGCCTATCGGTTAACCACAACCAAGGACCACCTTGACTCACCTTTGACGCAGTAAGGGCACCAGCTAAGCCCGTTCTCATCTTTGCCTCCACTGAAGAGAACATGGACGGCCCCATTGCCGCCCTCCAGTTCCTCCATTTTCTTGGAGAACTCTTCGTAGCCTTTTACGTTGTGTGTGACCACCATTATGTTGCTTGGATTAGGATTCACCGCGTAGAGGCGTCTGAATAAGCGACCGAATGTTGTTTGGAGCGACGTGATGCTGGGCTCTTGACAAAATGTCTGAATTAAATAAGAAACGTTCGTTTTATCACCGGTTCTGACAGAAAAAAAACTTGTTGTTGGCTTGAGTAGGGTTGCCAACCTACGTGACTGTGGAATCATTTTCAAGCTAAAACTGGCTTGAAATATCTAACAATTATTTGAAGTGATACTTAGATACGATTTTAATTTTTTATTCTTAATCGTGGCATATGCATATAACAGTTTTTTATTCTCCACAACAAATGATATAAAATCTCTTTAAAATATACCATATTATACAAAACATATTTATTTAAATTTCAATTGCAGGATACCACGTTTCAAGTTTTCATCAGCCTGCCACACACTTTCGCTTTGGAAGACATTTCCTTTTATGATCTGGTTTTCAAACTGATCAAGTCCACCGCCCACCCCAAAATAGTGCGATTTTGCGGCAACTAAAACGATGCCATCCGGTTTCAGGCGCCCGGCAAAGGTATCCAGCAGCTTTTGCTGGTTGTCTATGTTGTAGATAGTCTCAGATGTGAGTATAACGTCGTATTTCTCAGATTCCTTAGTCAGTTCCGTAAAGTGGCTCCAATCTCCAGAGTACAAACTTGTCTTCTCTTTTATATACTCCAATTGTTCATCTTCCGTAAGGGATTCGTCTAAATTTAGCAAAATGTTAGCAAAGGTAATGTATTCCAAAACGTCCTTGTTCTGTAAATATTCAAGTTTCAATTAGCTCAGCTTCAGATCTTTCACAGAATCAATCATACTTACATAGTCTTGGAAATCAGAACGTGCACCTAGCTTCATGGCATATATGCCCAATAGTCCAGAGCCACAGCCTAAGTCAAGGACTCTTTTGTCTTGCCAAAAGGAATCCTTCATCTGTTCGGACAGATAAACCAACAAGTCGTTTGTGCATTCCCATATTTTGGCTCCACCCTCGTACACTCCTGCTATCAGGTCTGAGTGGCTATCTTCAGATTTCTTTATGTCCAGATTTTCGAGATCAGCTTGGGATTTAATGTCCTCGAGCAGGCAGCCGGCTACTAAATGCCGTAACTTTGTTTTTCCAACATCTATATCTTTGGCGTTAAGTTCATAGAAATCAAGAGAAGATATTAAGTTTTCTGGGGCCTTTACTAAAACCGATGGGTACCAAACTATTTCCGTGGCGTCTTTTAATTCATTATCTCGAAACTCCTCATTCTGTTCCTCAAAAGGACTTTTAACGGCTACTGCATCATCTGAACTTTCCACTTCCACATCGAAATTGAATTTAAACATGTTTCATCGGTTTTTAGCGCTGGAATTCAAAATTTCAATTTTTCTGTTATCTGTTTTTGAATCTTTATTGTTTTATTTTATTATTTATACCTAGCAATTAAATAAATAAACTCCTCAGATGAAACCACGCTTTTTAGTTTGTTTTGTTTATCGTTGGTACTTATCGATATTTACCTTGCTATCGATTTTTTAACCTCTAGTAATTTATCTCGTGTTGCACATCGCTAAAATAATTTTTTCGCTGTTGGAGCTGTAGGTGTTTATAAATTGTTTAATTAATGGCGGACCAAGCTAACAACGAGGTGAGCTATTGAGCTAATCGGTAATTTCAAGTTGAAGACCTCATTTTTCCAGGGCGGCCAACCAACTCCGCTGATGTCCATTCGCTTCGATCAACAGCACGAAAATGCAGCGCGTAATGGGAATGAAAATGGCAACGGTAATGGTAATGCCGGCGAAGCGACAGAAGAATGCGCCGATGGGGATAAAACACCTGAGGAATTGGTGTTGCCCAAGGCTCTGGAGGATGTTCTGGCTTTAAAGGATCAGCGGGTGGCCGAGTACAATGTAGACGGCGACTCGCAAGGCGGCAGTGGTGGGGGAGCTGTTGACGGCGAGGATGCTGATGTGGGTGAAGACAGCGACGATGAAGCCGAGAACCAAGTCAACGGCGGCGGAGGTGGCAGGCCTGGTAAACAGAGCAAGGCAGAGAAAAATAAGAAGAAAAAGAAACGAAAGAAGCAAAACAAGAAAATCCGCCAGCAGCTGGAGCACGAGCGCCAGCAGCAGTTGGCTCTGGTGGAGGAAAACGAGGCCACGGAGCAGACAGCAGAAGAAGTCAAGGTCCCAGAAGCTGAGGATGAAAAGCCAGCAGAGAAAGATAAGAAGGAAAAACACAGAGAGAGCCGCAGCAAGAAAAAGAAGGATCGCAGTGAAGACAAGGATAAAGATAAAAAGTCTTCGGGCGCTACCGACGAAAATGTAACAATAGAGTAAGTTCTTTACAACATTTTGTTTAACCTTTAATACCTATTATGCTATAATTCATCTCCAGATATGTGCCCGAGAAGATTACTATTGCTGATCTAGCACCTATGTATCGCCAGTTTTATCGCGTTTTTGAAATATTTAAGCTAGAGAACAAGCCGAAACCTGTAGAAAAGGATAAGTCAGCAAACGATTCGGATACTTTGGCCAGGGACAAAACGGTGAATAACAAGCTTGACGATGAAGATGATGACGGGGACGATGACGACGAACACAAGGACGACAAAGAAAAGTTATCTAAACGAAAGCTCAAGAAATTAACCCGGCTAAGTGTGGCGGAGCTGAAACAGTTGGTCTCTAGGCCTGATGTCGTCGAGATGCACGATGTGACCGCCAGAGATCCAAAGCTATTAGTGCAACTGAAGGCATACAGGAACACGGTTCAAGTGCCGCGACATTGGTGCTTTAAACGAAAGTATCTGCAAGGAAAGCGAGGTATTGAAAAGCCTCCATTTGATCTGCCTGCATTTATCAAGAAGACGGGGATAATGGAGATGCGTGAATCCCTGCAGGAACGTGAGGATGCCAAAACGCTAAAGGCCAAAATGCGCGAGCGCGTCCGTCCCAAAATGGGCAAGATTGATATCGACTATCAGAAGCTTCATGATGCCTTCTTTAAATGGCAGACCAAACCGCGCATGACCATTCATGGCGATCTGTACTATGAGGGAAAGGAGTTTGAAACGCGTCTGAAGGAGAAAAAACCCGGAGATCTATCCGAAGAATTACGTATTGCTTTGGGCATGCCTGTGGGCCCAAACTCCCATAAGATTCCGCCACCATGGTTGATTGCCCAGCAACGTTATGGGCCGCCCCCCTCGTATCCAAACCTAAAGATTCCTGGCCTCAATGCACCAATCCCAGAGGGTACATCCTTTGGCTATCATGCTGGCGGTTGGGGCAAGCCGCCTGTCGACGAGAACGGCAAACCGCTGTACGGAGATGTGTTTGGCACAAATACATTGGACTTGGATGTAAAGAGAATTTATCTTTCTGTACTTTTTCTAGATAATTTATTTAAAATTTGTTTCAGAATGGAATCGATGAGGCTGACATTGAGCGTAACCAATGGGGTGAGCTTGAATCAGAGTCAGAGGAGTCCTCCGAAGAAGAGGAAGAGGACGGAGAGGACCTTGGCGACCAGCAGGATGAGACAGGTCTGGTTACACCAGTTGAGGGGCTTGTTACTCCATCCGGACTTACCAGTGTACCAGCTGGAATGGAAACACCTGAGAATATAGAACTCCGTAAAAAGAAAATCGAAGCAGAGATGGAGGAGTGAGTGCACAACATTTGAAAAGAAAGGATTACCATTATAATCAATATCTTGTTTATTTTTAGCAATGAAACACCTGTACTCTATCAAGTACTGCCTGAGAAACGCACGGACCGTATAGGTGCATCGATGATGGGATCAACGCACGTGTACGACGTCAGTGGCAGCGGGGCCAACAAGCAGCCGCCAGTTAGGACAACCACTGATCGCGAGGGCATCGTGGAGTTGGCGCTGGATCCCAGCGAATTGGACATGGACAATGACGCCATGGCTCAGCGCTATGAGCAACAGATGCGCGAGCAGCAGAATCATCTGCAGAAGGAGGACCTGTCGGATATGTTGGCAGAGCATGTGGCGCGGCAAAAATCGAAACGCAAGCGTCAACAAACGGATCCAGCCAAGACAACAAAGAAGTACAAGGAATTCAAGTTTTAGTTGTATTGCAAAAAAAGAGTACTTTTCCGTTTCTGCGATTGTCGGACAGATACAAACAGCAATGAGGTCATTAAAAATAGTAAACTAAATGGGAGTTTAATTTAATTTACATTTTTCACACACAATTAACACAACTTTTACCAGCCTTTCATTACAACCACCAAAAAAGGCAATATAACAACTTTTTCCTGTAATTACAATTTTATTTATTCTGTTGCGGAGACTCAAAATAGTTTGCATGTAATTAGAAACTTGACTTGTTAGCTTTAATTCTCATTTATACATTCAAACTTATAGTGCCTAAAAATTACATTAATGCTTTTTGTGTGGCTAGATCTTAACAAAGCAAGGGAAATACAGCAAATACGGACCAGGAAAAGCTTGTCCAGCAACCTGGTCCAAGATCAGCTGAGCTCCTGAGCCTCATTTATCGTGAGATGGAGCTACCACACTGTCTATGTTGGCTAAGGCTCAGAGACCGTCCCTGGTCATTCATCAAGTTGCTCGTTAAGTTGAGCCAAGAGTGCCGCTCGCTTTGATTCTAGCTCCGCGTCACTTAGCGCCATCTCCTCATTGCGTGAGCCCGCCGAATCTATTGACTGTGTAGGACTTAGTGGCGTGGTGGAGCGATTGTGTCGGTTGTGCCGCTTGCCATCTTTATCCTTCTTAGCTTTTTTGTCCTTCTTCTTTTTTTTGGGAGGCGAATGCGAGTTGGAATCGTTTTGCAGGAGAGCTTGCATTCCGGGTGATTGATTGCCTGCTAGTTCCGACTCACAAGAGGACTGAAATATATAATATATTATAGTAGTTGAAGTTTAATAATAATTGGGGAGTACTTACGCCTCGCATTTTGTTTTTGCGTTTCTTTTTCTTCTTCAGAAGCTTCTCGCTGTCTATGCTGCCGATGGAACTCAGGGAGTGCTGTTTGATTAAAAAACATTAATTTTATATTAGTTTTGACTATGGACATTACTAACCGATCGCGATTTGGATCGTCTTCGCTTTGATTTCTCTACCTCAAGCTCGTTCTCTATATCCGATCGCGATGTAGAACGCACCCGCTTTTTGTGCTTTTTGTTTTTCTTGGACTTTCGTGATCGGGAGTGGTGATGGCTGCAAGCGTCCTCGCTCTCTTTGATAAAGTCCTCCCATATCTTTTCTACACCGATTTCCTTTTCGTATACTGCAAATGCTTCCAAATGTTCTACTAGCTTCTTGGCACTTTCGTACGGTTCAGCCACTGAAACATTTGCTTCCAGCCATTCGTTTTTGATCTCGTTTTCCAATTTTCGTAGCCTTCGGACTTCCTCCTTCATGCGTTCCTTTTCGATAGCTTCCGCCTGATAATTAGAAGTAAATAAGACCACGTAGAAGCGTTCGTATAAAATATTCGATAAATACCTTTTCTAGCAAAGAATTGTAAGTCAGCTTCACATTTCCCGCATCTAAGCTGGCCGATCGTTTGTCCTCACATACGATAGTTGCAAAGTCCTCGAAGGAAGTTTTTGCCTGGACCACAAACGACTTCTCTTTAAGGATCTCTCGAATGATTTTCTTTTCGTCGTGGAATCGGGCCTTCAGATTCTCAACGTAAAACTTGAACAGATCCAACGGCGTAGAGCCACTTTGGCCGAGCATGGCGGAAAAGCGCAAATCAGCGGATATAATGGGATACAGTTCCACCCACAACGACATAGATGTGAGTTTGCCTTCTTCGTGAAGTGAATCAAGAAGCGCCAGAAAGGAATCTCTGTTCTTCCTCTGTTGGCGCTTCATCCGCTTTTTCTCACGCTCGCGCTCTTCTTCCTCTTCCTTCTCCAGGGTGCGAATGTGCTCCTCAAACACAATAAGGGCATCCTCTTTATCCATGCCCAGAAGGGTTACATCGTTTTTAAAGGCGGAATTTTCAAGCAGCATAACCTGTGCCTCCGACCAGGTGGTGGCATGATTGATCGACGTCATCGACTCAAGGAGCTCGCCCAACACTTTCATGTTCCGCTTTTTCAAAACTCGCGCCTCCTCCTTTTCCCGCTTCGCAAGGTTGAATATACAATCTTCGTATATATCCCTTCGATCAGGTTCCGGCACCACCGTCCATGTCCGATTTCCGGCAAAAACCTCCTCGCAGCGGAAGTATTTCATCTGTGAATTCATTTTATCGCTAGACATTAGAAACTGCTCTAAATCCTCCTTTGCCTTCTTTGCCTTTAAACGTGACTCTTCGCGTTCATCCTTCAGTTTTTGCGTTTTGTATGCATTAAAGGTCTGCTTGCGTTCGTTAAGATTTTTAAAGGCGGCATAGCGCGGATCCTTCGATATAATCTTTACACATTGATCCCAGTTGGCATTAGAGGGTACGTTGCGATCCCGCAAAAGCTCTTTAAAGGCTTCGATCGCTTCGCGTTTGTCCTTAAACACAATGGGACTGTCTGAAGATTTTTCGTCCTTTTTAGCTAGAATAGAATAAAAAAAAAAAAAAGATTAACTAAATGATCGGGAGCTTACATAAGGCACCTACCGTTCTGTTGGGGAACCTCAATGGCCGCCAAAGTGGCAGCCATAGCCTGATCTAAAGCAGAGGAGGAGTTCTCATTACTACTGGGTGTCAGGGGTGAGTGAATTTCCGGTGTTGGTATCCGGGGAGCTGCTGGTAAGGCAGCAGGAAGAATATTAGCTAGAGCACCATGCGGTACCATGCCCGCTAAACTAGAGGATGTCATGGCCGCCACCGCCTTGGCGGCAGCAGCAGCTCTAAAAAAAAAGTTATATTTGTATTTAATTTCTTTATTTTAATCGAAGATTAACTTACTCCTCAGCCTTTGCCTTGGCTTTCATGTCAACGTATTCCGGTGGGGGCTCCCAACATGTTTCCTTGGTGGCCACATTGTGATAGTACACCTTCCCAGTGTCCGAGCGGTACTCCTTCCATGGGCACTGGTTGTGCAGCAGCTCAGCAGGTGTCATCAGGGCTTCTGGTTTCTCCCACGAGCTCTGTTTCGTGTTCTGGTTGTAGTAATAAGGTCTTCCGTCTGGGGCTTTGTGTTCTGTCCATTCCGTGCTTGATGGCATCACGCCAAACGCGGCCGCTAACTCAGGAGGCGGAGGCGCTGCGAATCCCGGTGGTGGAAACTGCGGCACCATCCCAGCCGGCGGCGTGAATCCAATGCCTCGCCCGCCCCCCGCCACCACAGCGACTGCTCCATTGCCAGCGCTAGGAGGAACATTCATTTCACAACAGTTCTATATGAGTATGGTGGAAGCGGTGCTGTTTCTACCGGTCGTTACGTGAGCTGCGCCGGCCAAAACCACCGTGAGTTGGGTATAAAAAATAAGAAACTTGCAAATTCCGAATGCAAACGCCGCTTTCAACACATTTTGCTGTTATCGATAATTTTTTCCTCCCTGGCTATCTAGTGGTGGGTCACATATCTGAAATAACTGCTAAGAGATGGGTAATTTCGTGAATGGTATGTATTAACGCTTGATTTTTCTTCTTTAAACTAAATGTTTTTAATATTTTTTCCTTTTATTATATACAAAAACAACCTCATTTTCTATACAAGTTCTTCATTTCGAAAATGTTTTGTAACATTAATTAAAATATAATTGTTTTCAAACTTTTAATAATGATTATTTTTATATTATAAATATAATGTTCATTTGTTTAAAAAAAATGTTCTAAATAGTTCCTAAGTTGAAAATTATTTAGAAAAGAAGTGGCAACCGATATTTTTAATATGCCTCAAAATGTACATAGTTTGATTATCGGCATCTGGTCATATACTGTTTTGTTGTGGTTCTTTTTAGCATTTAAGGCGCCTTCGATTCTCGGAACCACCTTATTATTTAAGCTCGTTTTAAGATGTGGTGATACATAGCGTTCACTGGGTGCGTACCACACAGCTCTTAATCGCGACCGTAATTAAAGATTCCGTTTCCAGATTCAAGATGCTTCTGCGCCTGCCTTTGATGGCGGTGCGCTTCCTGCACATTGGAAGATTTCGTCTGATATTTGTCGCTCTCATCATTCTGGTAGTCGTCGGCTTATTGCTGTCATATAGCTGGCAGACTGACTACCAGGTCTGCTTCATGGATGGGGAAGGACGAACAGAGACACAGTCATCGGGTTTTCTTAGTGCCGAGCTCTTAGATGATGTTCTGCAGGCAGAGCCAAAGCCGACGCCAGGCAAGAGCATTTTCTTTCATGAGACAAGCTGCCACCAGAAAGATCAAAAGCGGTACAAGATCCTGGAGCTCAATGCACGCCAAGCCTGTGCCATCGAATCGGCAGCATTGCATAATCCGAATTTCCAAGTTTTTGTGTTGTTTGCCGGTCCCACATATCAAAGCCCCTCTGCCGGACAAAACGATAGCCATCCACAGACCTTGGTTGAAGCAATCCTTAGCTACAGCAATGTTCATCTGCGACGCCTTAATTTGTGGACCTATTCAGCGGGTACTCCCATCGAGGAGTGGCTCAGGGATGGTCGCTTGTTTCGTTCTAAGTTAGTATTTGCTCGTTTGTGACTACATACTCGTATTTAATATATTATATACATATGTGTAAACTGATAAGTGATTAATGCATTCTGGTCATTCTTGTCTGTTGACAGCACTTTTAGACTTGTAATCTGTGATTCATGTTTTTTGTGTATATATTTTCAGATATTTATTCTCGCACATATCTGATTTTCTTCGGTATTTAACGCTCTACCGTTATGGAGGACTTTACCTGGACATGGACGTTGTGGTGCTACGCAGCATGGAGGAAGTTCCTCCGAATTATACAGGAGCAGAGTCAAATACGCACCTGGCTGCTGGTGTAATGAATCTGGCGCCGAGTGGCTTTGGACATGGGATTGCCGAGTCGTGCCTGCGTGACTTCCAGCATAACTTTGACGGTAGGGATTGGGGCAATAACGGGCCGGGTGTAATTACCCGAGTGGCCCAGAAAATCTGCCAAACAAAGGACATCCGTCTGATGCTGGAAGACCGCAAACGCTGCCTAGGATTCACTGTATTCGGTAGAGCTGCATTCTACGCCATTCCATGGAAGCAGTGGAAAGACTTCTTTGAGCCTGAGAAAATGGAGGAGACGATGGCTCGTACCAAAGATTCGTATGTTGTGCATGTATGGAACAAGCATTCTAGTAAGCTGTCCATCAAGCACGGATCTAGTAACGCCTATGCCAGATATGCTGAAAAAAACTGTCCCCGCGCTTATAAGGCGGCGGGAGATTATTTTTAGGCAAACGGAAAGGTTGTCAAATTTATTGTTTATTTTATAGAACGCTGTGTATATAACGCCCCCTACCAAAGACTAATCTCCCTTTAAACGAAATGATATTAGGTTCACCATACATATCACCATACATTCTTTTCCGCTTTCTTGTTTACAGTGGGCATTTCAAAAGATACGAAAATCGCATAATACTAATATAATGTTAGAAATAAAATTTGTGAAAACTAATATTATAATTTTTTGCATAAACAATTTGGGTCTTGAACTATGGTGTAGCTTTAAAGACTTTTTAAGATTATTTCCAAATTTACATGCACTGTACCTGAGAGTAACGCAGACAGGCTCCCACATTATCCTCTGCATTCGCCTTCCCAGCTCCCATTCCATTACCAAAATGAACGCCAATATAAAATGGAGTCACAGTGCTCTCAATGCGACATGGCCATGTTCCTGCGGAGCAGAACTGGGAGCCGCAATGAATGGGCTCACATCCAGGAAGCGGTCCCAGGCCGGTTCCAATAAAATCTTCAATGATGCAGGGCATCGTTATCCTGTCCGTGCAGGTGCTAAAGAATTGGCGAGCTTGGCGGCGGCGCCTTCTAAGTTGCAGATCGAAGGCGTTGCGTAGGAAGCCAAGAATATCAAAGCCACCGCTGGATCCTCCACCAACCGGGCGTGGCCTCCGTGAAAAGCCGGGCTCCTCTGTAGTGGGCGGGCTCCGGAAGAATAGAAACCCACCATCGTTGTCGTCATCGCCTAATTCCCCAATCTCTCCTCCCGATCCCTCCACATCGTCGTTGGCTGGCGAGGATGCAGGCGATTCTGAAGAGGTGGATGTAGATGCTACAGTGCTTGACCGCAAAGGAGTGGGCGTCGTGGATGTGCTTGTTGTAGTCATTGCAGCGGTGCTGCTGCTGGCTGCTGCTGATGAATTGGAATTGGAAGCTGTGGTGGAGTTACCAGACATCATGGACATTAAAGTCGTTGTGGTGGAGTTGGCCATGCTGGCCAGCATTTGCATTAGGGTACTGGAGCTAGGGACAGCTGTAGTTGGACCTACATTACCTGCTGTTGCTCCTGCTGTTGCTCCTTCTGTTGCCATATTCGATTGTGCTGGTGAGCCCCCTGAGCCGTCGCTGCCGCCACCCCTAGTTGCCATCCGTCCTCCGCCGCCAATTCGAAATGATTGCTGGTCGCAGGGTTGATACACAATGGAGCACATATCCAGTTCCTGTCGCATACAAATCCTATAGTTTTGATTTGCCAAGTGACGGCCATTTTCGGCAAAGTTAAAAGTCTGCAGAACTCCTTGGGTTCCTGTATGATATTGCAGGCACCCAGCTGGAGCCCTTTGGCTGAACGGAATCTGGACTATGCTAATCTCCCAAATACGAAGTGGCAGGAAGCGATTGGAAAGATTGAGATCAATATTAATGAAACGATCGCCCGTGGAGTTGCTGCTGCTATTACTGCTGCCATTTACTGGACGCAAACTTCCATATAATGTTGATTGTCTTGGCGTTGCTCGTGCTCCGATGTCGTAGTATACTAAAATATAAAAAAATCCAATAAATTTGTATTAGATTAGACCAAACCGTTAGTTGTAAAGTACATCTAATTATATACCTACAATGTTGGCCACTGTTCTGTCCACAGATTGATAGGTTTCCTCCCGGTCCACCACCGATTTGAAAGGCATCTCCATCGCAAACTCCTGTCCTGCGATTCGGTTGTCCCAGGGTGAAGTGATGAAAATCAATCCGCACCTGGCTGATGTCATCAGTCATCATTTTCACCCGTAAGTTGCAACCCGTAAAGTTGCTTGGCATAAAGCTGGGGAAGTTCGGCGAAACAATGTACGTAATGTTGTTGGAGATTGTACTGTTGCAATTGGCCACAAAAACGCAGCACACTCCAAATCCCATGGCGCATTCACCTCTTGCCTGGCCATCCTTTTGACGGCACTCGTAGGCATTCAGGCAATTGCCCATGCGACGTCCATCATTTGATAAGCAATCCCCATCCACGGGAACAGGAAACAGGTGAATAACTGGGAAGCGAATGGTTAATAAAAAAAGGTCAATCATTCTTATTATAAACGATTTCTTTAGCTCTGTAAATTGTAGTTTATAATTAAAGCTTACCCTTTCCCTGTCTGCTGTTCGTTTCATTCTTTGGAAAACTTCCCTGATCCATTTTCATTTCCATATTTAGCTCCATTTGCCTCTGGATTTCCGTTTGGAGCTCAAAGTCCACCTCTTCTGCCATCAGATCTTCCTGCCTGTTGTCCGTCGGGGCAAAGTCATCGCCCCAAATATCGTAATGTCGCATGGGTGGCCAGGCCGTCTCGTTTGGCGGCGACATGGGACAAGTTGGAGGAGCCAGGCTTAGCTGGAAGATCAGTATGTATAGTGCAGTGACAAGGAATGGCAGCTGCACCAGTATGCCAGAACAACCGGCTCCAATAACTTTCTTTTTTGTTTGAAAGCTGCTGTTGTTGCTGCTCTTCTGGTTGATATTGCAATTGCACTTGGATACGACATCGAACTTGGACTGGTTGGCTTGATCTTCTTTTATTCGGCTTGGCGATAGCATTTTTATGGCCTCCATGTACAATTCCACATCCATGCCATACCACTTCTTCTTCGCTGACTCCGATTGTTAATTTCGCGCGTGCGTTTCGCTGCGAAGTTGAATGAAAAGTGCGCCAAGATGTGTGGATGCTGGATACTGAATCAGATGACTTTGCGGTTGTCGAGAACAGCTTTTCTCAGCCCGCTACCTGGTCGTTGTTTCTCTCCTCAAATTGCAGATTATTTGCTATTTTCGGCGCTGTAATGTAACATTATTTTGGGGGAACTTGGATGTGGGTCAAGTATTAGGAGCACACAAATTCATTTGGTGGGCAAGTATTGGAAACTAATATTATTAGAAATGCGGAATATAAATATAAGTAGTTATATTTTAAGGGGTATAAGCTCTCTGCTCTGTTCCTGACACTTTTAAAACAATCTATAGAACAAATTGTAACAAATACGCATGGGATTTAAAAATATGTTTTAGGTATGGAAAATGATAGTATGTACTCCAAAATACAAGATCGGGAAGGTATAAGTGACCAAGATGGATAATCTTTGGAACCTATTAGTTCATATTTTAGTTACTTTGCAACAGATTTTAAAAAGTAATACAAGTTATGAATCAGGTTTTTAATCTATCGATCTGTTTCGAAATATCGTTAAAATCAAACCTTTCAAAATTTGCGAAAATCTGCATTGTCCCAAATTGATGGTTTTGAGACACTCTTTTGCAAATGTTTCATACATTTTTCATCGGATTTGGCAGTGGAATCGGATTCAAAATGGCAAAAATATCGCTAAAAGCTTAAGCGAAAGGATGAGAACAGGACATTCGGGCTTATACGTGATTTTGCGTTTTGATAGATGTTCCAATTTACCGAATTAGCCAAAATTTGCTTGTTTACCTCCAATCGGCAAAAGTTATCTGCATTAAAAGACTGAAAACGTGGAACAAAAAAATTTTTTCGATTTTTGCAAAAAATCATGATGTAACCCCTTTCCAAATTTGCGAAAATCGGCACTCTCCCAAATTGACGGTTTTGGGACACTCTTTTGCAAATATTTCATACAATTCTCATCGGATTTGGCAATGGAATACCATTTCTGAATCAGGACTTCATTTCCTCTCAATCTGCATTCAAAGACTGGAAAAGTAGAACAAAAAAATTTTTGTCGATTTTTGCAAAAAATCATGATGTAACCCCTTTCCAAATTTGCGAAAATCGGCACTCTCCCAAATTGACGGTTTTGGGACACTCTTTTTCAAATATTTCATACATTTCTCATCAGATTTGGCAATGGAATACCATTTCTAAATCAGGACTTCATTCCCTCTCAATCTGCATTAAAAGACTGGAAAAGTAGAACAAAAAAATTTTTGTCGATTTTTGCAAAAAATCATGATGTAACCCCTTTCCAAATTTGCGAAAATCGGCACTCTCCCAAATTGACGGTTTTGGGACACTCTTTTTCAAATATTTCATACATTTCTCATCGGATTTGGCAATGGAATACCATTTCTAAATCAGGACTTCATTCTCTCTCAATCTGCATTAAAAGACTGGAAAAGTAGAACAAAAAAATTTTTGTCGATTTTTGCAAAAAATCATGATGTAACCCCTTTCCAAATTTGCGAAAATCGGCACTCTCCCAAATTGACGGTTTTGGGACACTCTTTTGCAAATATTTCATTCATTTCTAATGGGATTTGGCAATGGAATACCATTTCTAAATCAGGACTTCATTCCCTCTCAATCTGCATTAAAAGACTGGAAAAGTAGAACAAACAAATTTTTGTCGATTTTTGCAAAAAATCATGATGTAACCCCTTTCCAAAATTGTGAAAATCGGCACTCCCAAATTGACGGTTTTGGGACACTCTTTTGCAAATATTTCATTCATTTCTAATGGGATTTGGCAATGGAATACCATTTCTAAATCAGGACTTCATTCTCTCTCAATCTGCATTCAAAGACTGGAAAAGTAGAACAAAAAAATTTTTGTCGATTTTGGCAAAAAGTCATGATGTAACCCCTTTCCAAATTTGTGAAAATCGGGTCAAATTTTAGTTGCAGCTGCCGCCCACTAATCTTAGCTTCTGGCATCTTGTGGGTCGAGGATGGCGGCGGGAAAACTTCGATTGGATCACGGCACTGGGCCGCCTACGTCTCTACGGTTTAAATGGCGTCCTGTTGCGGGAGGATGTTATGCCCCGATGGGACGACTCCCTCGCCTTTAGTATATATGTGAATAAACCCACTCGCCAGGAGACCCAGCCCATTGGCGAGGGCGCCATTATAGACTGGACATCGGGCAGACAAGGAGGGCGGCCAACGCCCTGGCGCGTTTGGTGGATGGTTTTGAGCATCAGTTGCACCGCCTGCAGGATATTGAGGATGACGAGGGACCGCGGGAGATGCAACTGGGATACCTGGCCACCTTCCTACCCCAGTTTCAATGGATTTCGTTCATGCAACAGATACGATTGGATGCGGAAATCGACCTGCGCTCCACGCTGATCATCGAGAACGTCCCATACCTGAGAGCTCTGAGTGTCCTGGTCGAGAGTCATATGCCCGACACCATCTGCAGCTACATCATCCGGCTCCAGGTGGCTCAACGAGAAACTAGCCGACTATGAGGCTCTGCGGCTGGTCTACGAGACCTTTTTTGGCCTTGGGGCAGGACGACGTGTGCCCAGGGACCCCCTCTTGCCGCATTTCAGCCAAAGGCAGTTGTTCTTCATCAGCTTTGCTCAGTTCTTCTGCGGGCGGATACCCGTCCTGGGTCCCCGGGGATAATTCCAATCGCAGGTGAACTTGGAGCACGCGGTCGACTGAGAGTCTTGGAAACACTGGCCAACTTTGAGGAGTTCTCCCAGGAGTTCGGTTGCGAAAAGAGGACTAAGATGCAGGCCAGTCATCGTTGTAGGCTTTGGTGAGGAAGTATTTCCAGATTAATTAAATAGACAATTTTTTAATAAGCTGTAATTTTGTAGTAAGTTGTAAAAAATATAATATAAAAATAGTTTTCCACAAAAATCAATCAAAAAAAGTCTCATCTATTGACCCATTTCATGGAATGATCTCTTCTTCACCAGAGTCTGCAGTTAGTTAAATTAGATCTGGGACAATCAAAGGCCCGGTAGAAGGGCGGGAATCCACTCAGAATTTGCTTTAATCTCATTTTATCGTCGTCGTGTTCGGAAAATCTCGTAGCGTCTCCGTCGCCGCAGAAGAACTGTGCGAGGTTGAGGAAGAATATCTTCTCCTGGCCCATGTGGTCCAACTCCTTGGGACTAGCTTGGAAGGGGCTACCAGTCTCGTTGCTAAAGTATGTGCCATAGGCCAGATGCAGTCCGGTAATGTCCGCCAAACGTTCATTAATGTAATTAGTCTTGTTGCGATTCATGCACTCCATTTCCTCTTGGAACCTTGGCGACTCGTAGATCCCGATTGCCTCTTCCTCCATATTTCCTTGGCTGTTGAAGAAAAGCCCCTCACCGTCCAAGGCATGGGTGAGTTCGTGGGCCAGGACAAATCCCATTAGGCTGTATTTGAACACACTGTGGCTTTCAGGCACGAACAGAGGCTCTTGGAGTAGGCCGAAGGGTACAATGATTTGGTTTTCGCGGATCATGTAGTACGGACTGGAGCTCATAAGCGTAGCTCCGTCTAATACATAAAAATAATCATTGGAAGAAGGAGCCCGAGAGTTTAATTGTTGCACGATCTTCCGGGCGCGGAAGTCCAATAGATTAAGTTGCTCCCTGTTGTAGTCCTTGCTCTCATCCGGCAGCTCCAGGGACTCATAGTAGAGGTCAGCGAAAGCACGAAAATCGTGGGTCTTTGGAACATTTCCGATATTTATGGATATACCCTTGACTTTATTGGATAAGAGCTTGCGTTGGTGTTTTGTCAGGCGCAGGCGATTCTGGTCGATGACCTTCAGCAGATTCCGACGGAGTTGGTTGAACAGAGTTTCCACTTCATTGGAGTACCTCTGCAGGAGGTTGGGGTCCAGGAAGCGATCTTTATAAATGAAGTTCGTGGCCAGACTCATGCCACCGCGTACTTCTTTAATGCACTCGATGGGATCACTGCTTTCCATGCTGTCAGCCATCAGATGGATTACAAAACGCGTCATGATATAACTGGCCACCAGTTCCTTATCCGCGGATTCCATCACTCGTTTGAGGGCTCGGAAGTATTTTATATGCTGAACTTGTACTACCATATTGTGCGCAACAGGATGACCGACGATTATCTCGTAGAATTTTTTGAATTCAAGTCCAGTTGCGGTTTGGAATTTCCGCAAAGTCATGTATTGGACTTCCTCGTCGTCATCGTCCTTGTCGTCCGTTAGTTTCTTGATCGTGTTCTCCAGCTTCCTCATCTTGCGCATCAAAGGAAGAATGGTATTCCGCTGAACCCCCAAGGTGAGAAGAGTAGCGAAGGTTTCCAGAAAACCTTTTAGATGGTCCGATTCTCCGTCAAAACTGGGCATGCAAGTGTCCATGATAAACTCCCGACTGTTCCTCATGCTCTGAACCACCTGTGCGTTGATCAACATGTTTCTCAAGCCGTAGTGGTGAAGGCGTCCCAGAGTTTCCATCCAGTTGAAGTTCTCCGCCGGCCAGGGACTGCCAGCAGGTCGGAACTGGGGCCACATCAAGTCCACACCCGGCGGCACTAGAGTCAGATAGTGTTTGATCTCCCGCGTCTCCTTTGGAGCATCTCGGCAGTTGAGGTAGAAGCCCAAAACCTTTTTTTCCAAGCTGGTATTGTTAAGCCCCGATCCCTTGGACGTCTGTTCTAGTTCATCCATTAACCGAACAAGCTTTTCATTCACCTTATGGTCCAGCATCTGGGTGATTTCAACAAAGGGATCCTCGGCATGCAGACTTCCGTACTCGCCGCAGGCATATTTGTAGTAATCCGTGCAGGGACTGCTTGCTTCTTGTATGTAACTACGAATGTGGTCCAGGAGTCTGGTGTTCGGATTGGGGGCACCACTAGGCACTGAAGCTGAAGCAACAATTACAACGGGAACAAAATATAAAATCCACATTATCGTGGTCTGACAACTGATCTGAATGCCTCGGTTCACGCGAATGTTTTTAATAAACATTTTTTCTTATACAAAAATTTTAATAAAATCAATAAGCAGACGAGTCACAGATGATAACATATACACATTACGAAGAATATTATTTACTTTTAATTAAAAAATATAATACTTACATATATTTTGGTGATTCTGTTATCATTTGATCATTTTCGCATGTCCAGTAATTTAATGAAGTAGGATTCGCCTCGATAAAGCATTCCAAGGTTATATTGAAGCTAATTGGTATACCCACTAGCTGGTGAGGAATCCAGACCATGAGAGAAACTAAAAGAATACCCAATTGGTGGCTAATTCAATACAAGTTTCATGAGACTCACAATCCACGCTGACTTTAATCCTCTTGGAGACACTGGGGGGCACTCCATTGGAGGCGATGCACAGGTAGGCACCCATATGCAAACGGGATATCCTTTCCAATTCCAGGCAATCCGTCTCCAAATCACTCACTTTTATAAAAGGAATACGAAATTATTAACAAAACCCAGGTTTTCTCGGATCTTACCTACCTTCGAGCGTTTTATTGATTACGATTCTGTTTCCATCATCTCGTTTCCATTTGATGCTCGGCTCGGGGCTGCCTTTCGCCTTGCAACGCAAATTCACGTTATCGCCCTCGCGAACTATAACGTCACTGGAGGTCAGGGCGTCGTCTATATTGGGCGGCACTGAAGGAGGAAGAATATGAAAGATTTAGGGGAAAAAAACTTGTGTTACTCCCCAGATTGCCCTTCTTTTTCAATGACACTTGGCAGCTCTAAAAGTCACTATCCTCTACCTCCAAGCTAATGAATCGAAACAAAGATTTTGATTGGGAATGATAGTACTCGAAGATCTAAGATCGGGAAGGTATAATATTTACCGATCCGCCTAGTTTTAGGAAAGTTATGCTAAATTTATAAAGCTAAAAACCCCTTTGACCCCACTGTCAATATAGGGTTATGGTATTGACCAAAATATTAATTTTGGGACATTCTATAGCCAACATTTTAACCATAATTTAACACATTAAAATAACCCTTTCTCTCTCATTCCCTTAATCGTAAATTCAAACTCCCATTTACGTTTTTAATCAATGTTTATTCAACAGAAATTTGACAATGTAACAATACAAATTCTGGGGAAAACTGGTAAGTTCGCGATATATGTTGGAAAATATAGGGAAATGTGAAAAATACGGATAATTTAAAAAGTGGGAAATTTTTAAATTAGAAAATTCGCAACCGGAAAACTGCGTGGAAAACTAGAGATGTCAAAATACCGATAACTTTTTCTGTTATAAGCAACATACCGTTTACAGTGCTGTTATTAATAGAGCTACCAACCTGTTTTATAGAATAAAAAAACATCACTAAGCAGCTGTTAAATGTAAACAACTTTGAAGCATGCAAGTTTTTGAAAACTTTAACGTTGAAACCATAATAGAAAAGTTCCATTAACACGGCTTTATTTATATTTGTTAAATTAATTTATAAAAATAAATAAACATTGCTTTATTACATTATTTATTACTATTTTTGGGATACATTATTGATACCCTATTTCGTATATGGATTTTATAGTTTATTTTATATTAAAATTTTTAATTATGCCCAAAAGTATGCTACATTTGTTCTCAAAGTTTGGTCAGTTTTGCCTGTGGCCAGATTTGAAGTACCAGGCGACCAGAAACAAGCAGAAACTTGATCTGTGACGTAAAAGTAGCAAAAATATAAGTCTTTTATACATATTGGGGGGCAAGGGAGACAGACTTTGCTAATGGTTCTTAAAATCGGCACTGTCCCATATTGATGGTTTTGAGACACTCTTTTGCAAATATTTCTTATATTTCTCATCGGGTTTGGCAATGGAGTACCATTTCTGAATCAGGACTTCATTCCCTCTCAATCTGCATTAAAAGACTGGAAAAGTAGAACAAAAAATTTTTTGTCGATTTTTGCAAAAAGTCATGATGTAACCCCTTTCCAAATTTGCGAAAATCGGCACTCTCCCAAATTGACGGTTTTGGGACACTCTTTTTCAAATATTTCATACATTTCTCATCGGATTTGGCAATGGAATACCATTTCTAAATCAGGACTTCATTCCCTCTCAATCTGCATTCAAAGACTGGAAAAGTAGAACAAAAAAATTTTTGTTGATTTTTGCAAAAAATCATGATGTAACCCCTTTCCAAATTTGCGAAAATCGGCACTCTCCCAAATTGACGGTTTTGGGACACTCTTTTGCAAATATATCATATATTTCGCATCGGATTTGGCAATGGAATACCATTTCTAAATCAGGACTTCATTCCCTCTCAATCTGCATTCAAAGACTGGAAAAGTAGAACAAAAAAATTTTTGTTGATTTTTGCAAAAAGTCATGATGTAACCCCTTTCCAAATTTGCGAAAATCGGCACTCTCCCAAATTGACAGTTTTGGGACACTCTTTTGCAAATATTTCATACAATTCTCATCGGATTTGGCAATGGAATACCATTTCTGAATCAGGACTTCATTCCCTCTCAATCTGCATTCAAAGACTGGAAAAGTAGAACAAAAAAATTTTTGTCGATTTTTGCAAAAAATCATGATGTAACCCCTTTCCAAATTTGCGAAAATCGGGTCAGATTTTAGTTGGCCAGATTTTGATTGGGAATGATAGTATTCGAAGATCTAAGATCGGGAAGGTATAACATTTACCGATCCGCCTAGTTTTATGAAAGTTATGCTAAATTTATTAAGTTAAAAACCCCTTTGACCCCACTGTCAATATAGGGTTATGGTATTGACCAAAATATTAATTTTGGGACAATCTATAGCCAACATTTTAACCATATTTTACCACATTAAAAGAACCCTTTTCTCTTTCATTCCCTTAATTGTAAATTCAAACTCCAATTTAAGTTTTTAATCAATGTTTATTGTTCAGACAGTATTTCGTACATTATTTTAATAATTTTTAACCTAATTTGTAACGTAACTATTGTATATTAAAATTAATTATGTAAAATTATATATAAACAAACGTATATTGTTATAAAATACATAAATCTATACTGTTAAGACTATATGGTGACAAAACTTATCCTGAATTTCTCTATTCCCAGGACTGCGATCAAGGATTTCAGCTCCGCCACAAGGATCGCTGCTTCATTATGTTCCATGCCACCGGGTGCTGCATCACCTGAGGAGTCCTTTAAGCCGCTGTTTAACTCTTACAACTGCTGAGCCTTGCAATTCCTGTTTCCTTGGCAGGACATCCATTGGAAATTGGAACTCCAACACAAGGAACGGAACCTCGAACACAAGAACCAACACCAATCACTGCAACGTCCTGTATCCATCCTGTAAAAAAAAAATAAATAAATGTTAAAATAAAAGGAATAAATAAAAGTGTTTTAAAAATATGTATATTGTGTTTTAAATTAGGTAGGTGTTTATTTTTATATATTTAGGGGTTGTGGTTTTTCCTAGGTCTCATACCTGCAAAATCATGATGGTACGCCTTTAAAACTTATCCAAAAATTATTATTTTTATAAACTTATTTATATACTAACAATTATTTCTTCATTAGGGAGATTTGAAATTGTTTTTAGTTAAAATCTAAAAAGTTCCATTAACACGGCTATATTTATATTTGTTAAATTAATTTATAAAAATAAATAAACATTTCTTTATTACATTATTTATTACTATTTATGGGATACATTATTGATACCCTATTTCGTATATCGATTTTATAGATTATTTTATATTAAAATTTTAAATTATGCCCAAAAGTATGCTACATTTGTTCTCAAAGTTTGGTCAGTTTTGCCTGTGGCCAGATTTGAAGTACCAGGCGACCAGAAACAAGCAGAAACTTGATCTGTGACGTAAAAGTAGCAAAAATATAAGTCTTTTATACATATTGGGGGGCAAGGGAGACAAACTTTGCTAATGGTTCTTGAAATCGGCACTGTCCCATATTGATGGTTTTGAGACACTCTTTTGCAAATATTTCTTATATTTTTCTCATCGGGTTTGGCAATGGAGTACCATTTCTGAATCAGGACTTCATTCCCTCCCAATCTGCATTAAAAGACTGGAAAAGTAGAACAAAAAATTTTTGGTCGATTTTTGCAAAAAGTCATGATGTAACCCCTTTCCAAATTTGCGAAAATCGGCACTCTCCCAAATTGACGGTTTTGGGACACTCTTTTTCAAATATTTCATACATTTCTCATCGGATTTGGCAATGGAATACCATTTCTAAATCAGGACTTCATTCCCTCTCAATCTGCATTCAAAGACTGGAAAAGTAGAACAAAAAAATTTTTGTCGATTTTTGCAAAAAATCATGATGTAACCCCTTTCCAAATTTGCGAAAATCGGGTCAGATTTTAGTTGGCCAGATTTTGATTGGGAATGCTAGTATTCGAAGATCTAAGATCGGGAAGGTATAACATTTACCGATCCGCCTAATTTTATGAAAGTTATGCTAAATTTATAAAGCTAAAAACCCCTTTGACCCCACTGTCAATATAGGGTTATGGTATTGACCAAAATATTAATTTTGGGACATTCCATAGCCAACATTTTAACCATAATTTAACACATTAAAATAACCCTTTCTCTCTCATTCCCTTAATCGTAAATTCAAACTCCCATTTACGTTTTTAATCAATGTTTATTCAACAGAAATTTGACAATGTAACAATACAAATTCTGGGGAAAACTGGTAAGTTCGCGATATATGTTGGAAAATATAGGGAAATGTGAAAAATACGGATAATTTAAAAAGTGGGAAATTTTTAAATTAGAAAATTCGCAACCGGAAAACTGCGTGGAAAACTAGAGATGTCAAAATACCGATAACTTTTTCTGTTATAAGCAACATACCGTTTACAGTGCTGTTATTAATAGAGCTACCAACCTGTTTTATAGAATAAAAAAACATCACTAAGCAGCTGTTAAATGTAAACAACTTTGAAGCATGCAAGTTTTTGAAAACTTTAACGTTAAAACCATAATAGAAAAGTTCCATTAACACGGCTTTATTTATATTTGTTAAATTAATTTATAAAAATAAATAAACATTGCTTTATTACATTATTTATTACTATTTATGGGATACATTATTGATACCCTATTTCGTATATGGATTTTATGGCTTATTTTATATTAAAATTTTAAATTATGCCTAAAAGTATGCTACATTTGTTCTCAAAGTTTGGTCAGTTTTGCCTGTGGCCGAATTTGAAGTACCAGGCGACCAGGAACAAGCAGAAACTTGATCTGTGACGTAAAAGTAGCAAAAATATAAGTCTTTTATACATATTGGGGGGCAAGGGAGACAAACTTTGCTAATGGTTCTTGAAATCGGCACTGTCCCATATTGATGGTTTTGAGACACTCTTTTGCAAATATTTCTTATATTTCTCATCGGGTTTGGCAATGGAGTACCATTTCTGAATCAGGACTTCATTCCCTCTCAATCTGCATTAAAAGACTGGAAAAGTAGAACAAAAAATTTTTTGTCGATTTTTGCAAAAAGTCATGATGTAACCCCTTTCCAAATTTGCGAAAATCGGCACTCTCCCAAATTGACGGTTTTGGGACACTCTTTTTCAAATATTTCATACATTTCTCATCGGATTTGGCAATGGAATACCATTTCTAAATCAGGACTTCATTCCCTCTCAATCTGCATTCAAAGACTGGAAAAGTAGAACAAAAAAATTTTTGTCGATTTTTGCAAAAAATCATGATGTAACCCCTTTCCAAATTTGCGAAAATCGGCACTCTCCCAAATTGACGGTTTTGGGACACTCTTTTGCAAATATATCATATATTTCGCATCGGATTTGGCAATGGAATACCATTTCTGAATCAGGACTTCATTCCCTCTCAATCTGCATTCAAAGACTGGAAAAGTAGAACAAAAAAATTTTTGTCGATTTTTGCAAAAAATCATGATGTAACCCCTTTCCAAATTTGCGAAAATCGGGTCAGATTTTAGTTGGTCAGATTTTGATTGGGAATGATAGTATTCGAAGATCTAAGATCGGGAAGGTATAACATTTACCGATCCGCCTAGTTTTATGAAAGTTATGCTAAATTTATTAAGTTAAAAACCCATTTGACCCCACTGTGAATATAGGGTTATGGTATTGACCAAAATATTAATTTTTGGACAATCTATAGCCAACATTTTAACCATATTTTACCACATTAAAAGAACCCTTTTCTCTTTCATTCCCTTAATTGTAAATTCAAACTCCAATTTAAGTTTTTAATCAATGTTTATTGTTCAGACAGTATTTCGTACATTATTTTAATAATTTTTAACCTAATTTGTAACGTAACTATTGTATATTAAAATTAATTATGTAAAATTATATATAAACAAACGTATATTGTTATAAAATACATAAATCTATACTGTTAAGACTATATGGTGACAAAACTTATCCTGAATTTCTCTATTCCCAGGACTGCGATCAAGGATTTCAGCTCCGCCACAAGGATCGCTGCTTCATTATGTTCCATGCCACCGGGTGCTGCATCACCTGAGGAGTCCTTTAAGCCGCTGTTTAACTCTTACAACTGCTGAGCCTTGCAATTCCTGTTTCCTTGGCAGGACATCCATTGGAAATTGGAACTCCAACACAAGGAACGGAACCTCGAACACAAGAACCAACACCAATCACTGCAACGTCCTGTATCCATCCTGTAAAAAAAATAAATAAATGTTAAAATAAAAAGAATAAATAAAAGTGTTTTAAAAATATGTATATTGTGTTTTAAATTAGGTAGGTGTTTATTTTTATATATTTAGGGGTTGGGGTTCTTCCTAGGTCTCATACCTGCAAAATCATGATGGTACGCCTTTAAAACTTATCCAAAAATTATTATTTTTATAAACTTATTTATATACTAACAATTATTTCTTCATTAGGGAGATTTGAAATTGTTTTTAGTTCAAATCTAAAAAGTTCCATTAACACGGCTATATTTATATTTGTTAAATTAATTTATAAAAATAAATAAACATTTCTTTATTACATTATTTATTACTATTTATGGGATACATTATTGATACCCTATTTCGTATATCGATTTTATAGCTTATTTTATATTAAAATTTTTAATTATGCCCAAAAGTATGCTACATTTGTTCTCAAAGTTTGGTCAGTTTTGCCTGTGGCCAGATTTGAAGTACCAGGCGACCAGAAACAAGCAGAAACTTGATCTGTGACGTAAAAGTAGCAAAAATATAAGTCTTTTATACATATTGGGGGGCAAGGGAGACAAACTTTGCTAATGGTTCTTGAAATCGGCACTGTCCCATATTGATGGTTTTGAGACACTCTTTTGCAAATATTTCTTATATTTCTCATCGGGTTTGGCAATGGAGTACCATTTCTGAATCAGGACTTCATTCCCTCTCAATCTGCATTAAAAGACTGGAAAAGTAGAACAAAAAATTTTTTGTCGATTTTTGCAAAAAGTCATGATGTAACCCCTTTCCAAATTTGCGAAAATCGGCACTCTCCCAAATTGACGGTTTTGGGACACTCTTTTTCAAATATTTCATACATTTCTCATCGGATTTGGCAATGGAATACCATTTCTAAATCAGGACTTCATTCCCTCTCAATCTGCATTCAAAGACTGGAAAAGTAGAACAAAAAAATTTTTGTTGATTTTTGCAAAAAATCATGATGTAACCCCTTTCCAAATTTGCGAAAATCGGCACTCTCCCAAATTGACGGTTTTGGGACACTCTTTTGCAAATATATCATATATTTCGCATCGGATTTGGCAATGGAATACCATTTCTAAATCAGGACTTCATTCCCTCTCAATCTGCATTCAAAGACTGGAAAAGTAGAACAAAAAATTTTTTTTTCGATTTTTGCAAAATAGCCATGATGTAACCCCTTTCCAAATTTGCGAAAATCGGCACTCTCCCAAATTGACAGTTTTGGGACACTCTTTTGCAAATATTTCATACAATTCTCATCGGATTTGGCAATGGAATACCATTTCTGAATCAGGACTTCATTCCCTCTCAATCTGCATTCAAAGACTGGAAAAGTAGAACAAAAAAATTTTTGTCGATTTTTGCAAAAAATCATGATGTAACCCCTTTCCAAATTTGCGAAAATCGGGTCAGATTTTAGTTGGCCAGATTTTGATTGGGAATGATAGTATTCGAAGATCTAAGATCGGGAAGGTATAACATTTACCGATCCGCCTAGTTTTATGAAAGTTATGCTAAATTTATTAAGTTAAAAACCCCTTTGACCCCACTGTCAATATAGGGTTATGGTATTGACCAAAATATTAATTTTTGGACAATCTATAGCCAACATTTTAACCATATTTTACCACATTAAAAGAACCCTTTTCTCTTTCATTCCCTTAATTGTAAATTCAAACTCCAATTTAAGTTTTTAATCAATGTTTATTGTTCAGACAGTATTTCGTACATTATTTTAATAATTTTTAACCTAATTTGTAACGTAACTATTGTATATTAAAATTAATTATGTAAAATTATATATAAACAAACGTATATTGTTATAAAATACATAAATCTATACTGTTAAGACTATATGGTGACAAAACTTATCCTGAATTTCTCTATTCCCAGGACTGCGATCAAGGATTTCAGCTCCGCCACAAGGATCGCTGCTTCATTATGTTCCATGCCACCGGGTGCTGCATCACCTGAGGAGTCCTTTAAACCGCTGTTTAACTCTTACAACTGCTGAGCCTTGCAATTCCTGTTTCCTTGGCAGGACATCCATTGGAAATTGGAACTCCAACACAAGGAACGGAACCTCGAACACAAGAACCAACACCAATCACTGCAACGTCCTGTATCCATCCTGTAAAAAAAAATAAATAAATGTTAAAATAAAAGGAATAAATAAAAGTGTTTTAAAAATATGTATATTGTGTTTTAAATTAGGTAGGTGTTTATTTTTATATATTTAGGGGTTGGGGTTTTTCCTAGGTCTCATACCTGCAAAATCATGATGGTACGCCTTTAAAACTTATCCAAAAATTATTATTTTTATAAACTTATTTATATACTAACAATTATTTCTTCATTAGGGAGATTTGAAATTGTTTTTAGTTAAAATCTAAAAAGTTCCATTAACACGGCTATATTTATATTTGTTAAATTAATTTATAAAAATAAATAAACATTTCTTTATTACATTATTTATTACTATTTATGGGATACATTATTGATACCCTATTTCGTATATCGATTTTATAGATTATTTTATATTAAAATTTTAAATTATGCCCAAAAGTATGCTACATTTGTTCTCAAAGTTTGGTCAGTTTTGCCTGTGGCCAGATTTGAAGTACCAGGCGACCAGAAACAAGCAGAAACTTGATCTGTGACGTAAAAGTAGCAAAAATATAAGTCTTTTATACATATTGGGGGGCAAGGGAGACAAACTTTGCTAATGGTTCTTAAAATCGGCACTGTCCCATATTGATGGTTTTGAGACACTCTTTTCCAAATATTTCATACAATTCTCATCAGATTTGGCAATGGAATACCATTTCTAAATCAGGACTTCATTCCCTCTCAATCTGCATTAAAAGACTGGAAAAGTAGAACAAAAAATTTTTGGTCGATTTTTGCAAAAAGTCATGATGTAACCCCTTTCCAAATTTGCGAAAATCGGCACTCTCCCAAATTGACGGTTTTGGGACACTCTTTTTCAAATATTTCATACATTTCTCATCGGATTTGGCAATGGAATACCATTTCTAAATCAGGACTTCATTCCCTCTCAATCTGCATTCAAAGACTGGAAAAGTAGAACAAAAAAATTTTTCTCGATTTTTGCAAAAAATCATGATGTAACCCCTTTCCAAATTTGTGAAAATCGGCACTCTCCCAAATTGACGGTTTTGGGACACTCTTTTGCAAATATTTCATACAATTCTCATCGGATTTGGCAATGGAATACCATTTCTAAATCAGGACTTCATTCCCTCTCAATCTGCATTCAAAGACTGGAAAAGTAGAACAAAAAAATTTTTGTCGATTTTTGCAAAAAATCATGATGTAACCCCTTTCCAAATTTGCGAAAATCGGGTCAGATTTTAGTTGGCCAGATTTTGATTGGGAATGATAGTATTCGAAGATCTAAGATCGGGAAGGTATAACATTTACCGATCCGCCTAATTTTATGAAAGTTATGCTAAATTATATATATAAATATATATAATATATAAATTTATAAAGCTAAAAACCCCACTGTCAATATAGGGTTATGGTATTGACCAAAATATTAATTTTGGGACAATCTATAGCCAACATTTTAACCATATTTTACCACATTAAAAGAACCCTTTTCTCTTTCATTCCCTTAATTGTAAATTCAAACTCCAATTTAAGTTTTTAATCAATGTTTATTGTTCAGACAGTATTTCGTACATTATTTTAATAATTTTTAACCTAATTTGTAACGTAACTATTGTATATTAAAATTAATTATGTAAAATTATATATAAACAAACGTATATTGTTATAAAATACATAAATCTATACTGTTAAGACTATATGGTGACAAAACTTATCCTGAATTTCTCTATTCCCAGGACTGCGATCAAGGATTTCAGCTCCGCCACAAGGATCGCTGCTTCATTATGTTCCATGCCACCGGGTGCTGCATCACCTGAGGAGTCCTTTAAGCCGCTGTTTAACTCTTACAACTGCTGAGCCTTGCAATTCCTGTTTCCTTGGCAGGACATCCATTGGAAATTGGAACTCCAACACAAGGAACGGAACCTCGAACACAAGAACCAACACCAATCACTGCAACGTCCTGTATCCATCCTGTAAAAAAAAATAAATAAATGTTAAAATAAAAGGAATAAATAAAAGTGTTTTAAAAATATGTATATTGTGTTTTAAATTAGGTAGGTGTTTATTTTTATATATTTAGGGGTTGTGGTTTTTCCTAGGTCTCATACCTGCAAAATCATGATGGTACGCCTTTAAAACTTATCCAAAAATTATTATTTTTATAAACTTATTTATATACTAACAATTATTTCTTCATTAGGGAGATTTGAAATTGTTTTTAGTTAAAATCTAAAAAGTTCCATTAACACGGCTATATTTATATTTGTTAAATTAATTTATAAAAATAAATAAACATTTCTTTATTACATTATTTATTACTATTTATGGGATACATTATTGATACCCTATTTCGATATATTAAAATTTTAAATTATGCCCAAAAGTATGCTACATTTGTTCTCAAAGTTTGGCCAGTTTTGCCTGTGGCCAGATTTGAAGTACCAGGCGACCAGAAACAAGCAGAAACTTGATCTGTGACGTAAAAGTAGCAAAAATATAAGTCTTTTATACATATTGGGGGGCAAGGGAGACAAACTTTGCTAATGGTTCTTGAAATCGGCACTGTCCCATATTGATGGTTTTGAGACACTCTTTTGCAAATATTTCTTATATTTCTCATCGGGTTTGGCAATGGAGTACCATTTCTGAATCAGGACTTCATTCCCTCTCAATCTGCATTCAAAGACTGGAAAAGTAGAACAAAAAATTTTTTGTCGATTTTTGCAAAAAATCATGATGTAACCCCTTTCCAAATTTGCGAAAATCGGCACTCTCCCAAATTGACGGTTTTGGGAAACTCTTTTGCAAATATTTCATACAATTCTCATCGGATTTGGCAATGGAATACCATTTCTGAATCAGGACTTCATTCCCTCTCAATCTGCATTCAAAGACTGGAAAAGTAGATCAAAAAAATTTTTGTCGATTTTTGCAAAAAATCATGATGTAACCCCTTTCCAAATTTGCGAAAATCGGGTCAGATTTTAGTTGGCCAGATTTTGATTGGGAATGATAGTATTCGAATATCAAAGATCGGGAAGGTATAACATTTACCGATCCGCCTAGTTTTATGAAAGTTATGCTAAATTTATTAAGTTAAAAACCCCTTTGACCCCACTGTCAATATAGGGTTATGGTATTGACCAAAATATTAATTTTGGGACAATCTATAGCCAACATTTTAACCATATTTTACCACATTAAAAGAACCCTTTTCTCTTTCATTCCCTTAATTGTAAATTCAAACTCCAATTTACGTTTTTAATCAATGTTTATTCAACAGAAATTTGACAATGTTACAATACAAATTCTGGGGAAAACTGGTAAGTTTGCGATATATGTTGGAAAATATAGGGAAATGTGAAAAATACGGATAATTTAAAAAGTGGGAAATTTTTATATTAGAAATTCGCAACCGGAAATTGTGCGTGGAAAACTAGAGATGTCAAAATACCGATAACTTTTTCTGTTATAAGCAACATACCGTTTACAGTGCTGTTATTAATAGAGCTACCAACCTGTTTTATAGAATAAAAAAACATCACTAAGCAGCTGTTAAATGTAAACAACTTTGAAGCATGCAAGTTTTTGAAAACTTTAACGTTAAAACCATAATAGAAAAGTTCCATTAACATGCTTGATCTGGGATGTAAAAGTAGCAAAAATATAAGTCTCTTCTACATATTGGGGGGCAAGGGAGACAAACTTTGCTAATGGTTCTGAAAATCGGCACTCTCCCAAATTGACGGTTTTGGGACACTCTTTTGCAAATATATCATATATTTCGCATCGGATTTGGCAATGGAATACCATTTCTAAATCAGGACTTCATTCCCTCTCAATCTGCATTCAAAGACTGGAAAAGTAGAACAAAAAAATTTTTGTCGATTTTTGCAAAAAATCATGATGTAACCCCTTTCCAAATTTGCGAAAATCGGCACTCTCCCAAATTGACGGTTTTGGGACACTCTTTTGCAAATATTTCATACAATTCTCATCGGATTTGGCAATGGAATACCATTTCTGAATCAGGACTTCATTCCCTCTCAATCTGCATTCAAAGACTGGAAAAGTAGAACAAAAAATTTTTTGTCGATTTTTGCAAAAAATCATGATGTAACCCCTTTCCAAATTTGCGAAAATCGGGTCAGATTTTAGTTGGCCAGATTTTGATTGGGAATGATAGTATTCGAAGATCTAAGATCGGGAAGGTATAACATTTACCGATCCGCCTAGTTTTATGAAAGTTATGCTAAATTTATTAAGTTAAAAACCCCTTTGACCCCACTGTCAATATAGGGTTATGGTATTGACCAAAATATTAATTTTGGGACAATCTATAGCCAACATTTTAACCATATTTTACCACATTAAAAGAACCCTTTTCTCTTTCATTCCCTTAATTGTAAATTCAAACTCCAATTTAAGTTTTTAGTCAATGTTTATTGTTCAGACAGTATTTCGTACATTATTTTAATAATTTTTAACCTAATTTGTAACGTAACTATTGTATATTAAAATTAATTATGTAAAATTATATATAAACAAACGTATATTGTTATAAAATACATAAATCTATACTGTTAAGACTATATGGTGACAAAACTTATCCTGAATTTCTCTATTCCCAGGACTGCGATCAAGGATTTCAGCTCCGCCACAAGGATCGCTGCTTCATTATGTTCCATGCCACCGGGTGCTGCATCACCTGAGGAGTCCTTTAAGCCGCTGTTTAACTCTTACAACTGCTGAGCCTTGCAATTCCTGTTTCCTTGGCAGGACATCCATTGGAAATTGGAACTCCAACACAAGGAACGGAACCTCGAACACAAGAACCAACACCAATCACTGCAACGTCCTGTATCCATCCTGTAAAAAAAAATAAATAAATGTTAAAATAAAAGGAATAAATAAAAGTGTTTTAAAAATATGTATATTGTGTTTTAAATTAGGTAGGTGTTTATTTTTATATATTTAGGGGTTGGGGTTTTTCCTAGGTCTCATACCTGCAAAATCATGATGGTACGCCTTTAAAACTTATCCAAAAATTATTATTTTTATAAACTTATTTATATACTAACAATTATTTCTTCATTAGGGAGATTTGAAATTGTTTTTAGTTAAAATCTAAAAAGTTCCATTAACACGGCTATATTTATATTTGTTAAATTAATTTATAAAAATAAATAAACATTTCTTTATTACATTATTTATTACTATTTATGGGATACATTATTGATACCCTATTTCGTATATCGATTTTATAGATTATTTTATATTAAAATTTTAAATTATGCCCAAAAGTATGCTACATTTGTTCTCAAAGTTTGGTCAGTTTTGCCTGTGGCCAGATTTGAAGTACCAGGCGACCAGAAACAAGCAGAAACTTGATCTGTGACGTAAAAGTAGCAAAAATATAAGTCTTTTATACATATTGGGGGGCAAGGGAGACAAACTTTGCTAATGGTTCTTAAAATCGGCACTGTCCCATATTGATGGTTTTGAGACACTCTTTTCCAAATATTTCATACAATTCTCATCAGATTTGGCAATGGAATACCATTTCTAAATCAGGACTTCATTCCCTCTCAATCTGCATTAAAAGACTGGAAAAGTAGAACAAAAAATTTTTGGTCGATTTTTGCAAAAAGTCATGATGTAACCCCTTTCCAAATTTGCGAAAATCGGCACTCTCCCAAATTGACGGTTTTGGGACACTCTTTTTCAAATATTTCATACATTTCTCATCGGATTTGGCAATGGAATACCATTTCTAAATCAGGACTTCATTCCCTCTCAATCTGCATTCAAAGACTGGAAAAGTAGAACAAAAAATTTTTTGTCGATTTTTGCAAAAAATCATGATGTAACCCCTTTCCAAATTTGCGAAAATCGGCACTCTCCCAAATTGACGGTTTTGGGACACTCTTTTGCAAATATTTCATACAATTCTCATCGGATTTGGCAATGGAATACCATTTCTGAATCAGGACTTCATTCCCTCCCAATCTGCATTAAAAGACTGAAGTGGCGGAGGTCGATTTTTGGATTTTTAGAATTCCTAAATTTCCAGACTTTCTCTCAGTTTTCCATGGTTTTCAAAGTTTTTCCAATTTCCCGAATTTCCCTGAATTTTCCTGAATTTTTCCGAATTTTCCTGAATCTCCTGGATTTTTCCGGAATTTTCCGGATTTTTCCTGAACTTTTTCCGAATTTATCCCAGATGGCGCTTAAATTAAAAAACAAAATACCAGATGCCAAAATTTCAAATTCAAATTTTAACGGATTCCCGCCAAAAATTAAAATTCTGGCATCCACCTTCTGCTGATTTCTGTTCGCCTGGTACTTCAGAAGTGGCGGAGGTCGATTTTTGGATTTTTAGAATTCCCATATTTTCAGACTTTCTCTCAGTTTTCCATGGTTTTCAAAGTTTTTCCAATTTTCCGAATTTGCCTGAAATTTCCTGAATTTTCCTGAATTTTTCTGAATTTCCTGGATTTTTCCGGAATTTTCCGGATTTTTCCTGAACTTTTTCCGAATTTATCCCAAATGGCGGTTAAATTTAAAAAAACAAATACCAGTTGCCAAAATTTCAAATTCAAATTTTAACGGATTCGCGCCAAAAATTAAAATTTTGGCATCCTCCTTCTGCTGATTTCTGTTCGCCTGGTACTTCAGAAGTGGCGGAGGTCGATTTTTGTATTTTTTAAATTCTTAAATTTAAAAAGCTCAAAAAAGTATGCAACACTTAAATTTTTGCAAAAATAAGTATTAAAATGTGCAGTAGTCTTGACAAAACTGTCAAGCAATTTGGAAAACAATTCCTTTTATCTTAAGCGGAAAATTTTAAATTCGACAAAAAAAACCCAAGTTTAGCCCACAATAGTGGCATAAACTGTGAACAGCGATCCTTAGATCCACCATTAATAGACAAACAAATTTAATAATGGTCCGCTGAACAGCGGCCACGATGGATACAAACGCAAAAACCGAATCGCTAAGGGTCTCACCAGACCTCGCCCACAAAGGAGGCTCAATAGGCGACTTCCTAGAGACCTAATTGACCGGCTGCCAACAAGACGCACAGCAAGATGATGATAAGCCAAACGATATACTCTCCATCGTCTTTCTTTCTTTTATATTTTTGTCTTTATGTTTTGTAAATAGTCAGTAAGTTTAAATTTAGTAATAATGGTAACGCTAAGCACACTTAGACGGCGAGACTCTCGGGCAGTATTAATAGATGCCAAGGTCACCAAGGGGTTTTAAGATACCCTGTGTGCCTTAATAAATAGTTATAGAAAACAAAAAATTAAAATTTGCTTAAAAAAATTGAATTGGTGTTTTAAATAAAGGAAAAGAGGGGGGAAAATACATCGAGTTGAAAGCCTCGTTGACCAAGTTAAAATTATGGGGTAATGAATTCTTCAGAATTAAAAGTTTTGAGACATTCTTTTGGAAGTGTTTAATTTATTTTTTTTAAGGTTTGATGGTATCACTTACATTTTATGCTTGTTTAAATTGTTGTCATTAACTTACTTATTGTTTCCATTTGTAAAAACAATCAACTTAAAAGAGAATAACTCTGCTCTTTGCATTTCAGTTAAAATAAATTACATTCAACGACCAACTATTAAGTTGGCATTAGAAGCGAACGCAGCTTTAACGCCAAACCTGCCTTTTAAACAATCATCAACCGGGTATAAATCAAAGTAAACAAACTTTCTGTCTATTATGTGCTCCAACACCCACAGACACCCACGGGCACGCTTCATGCGGTTAATAGTCGGGGTTATTAGCTGAAAGCCAGCTTGTTGCTTAATGTTTGGTCTTGTAGGTCCTGGCTACCCTTCATTGTCAGTTTGGTTCGGCTTATGTAGTTCCTCCGCTCCCTGGGCTGGGTTGCCTTCATTTCACTTATCGATGTGGCGTGCATTAGCAATCAATATGACATGTCAGGCGCATGAATACATGGGTTGGAAATAACTCTGGAACCAAGCGGGACAGAAACATGGCTATAGTTCATATCTAATCGCATCATGTCAAAAATAGTCACTAATGCGCTATGCTCTCCATTGTAATGAGAGCTTTGCATCAGATTTATTTTAGTTTATGGAAATTAGTTGGAAATTAAACGAAAAGCTAAAGTTATTGTGAAGAGTATCGCATTACCTATATTTGATAGTATATTACAAAAAATATAAGAAGTTTTCCATACTCTTGACATTGAATTGCAGTCCCTGCCACATGCTATAGACCATAAACAGATGTTCCATTAGCGTAACTGGTTGTTTATTGGAATATTTATAAACATTGCACTCAATATGTTTTGCTAATTGTCAACCATCAATCCGTCTGCTCGTCCTTCCATTAACATGCAAAACAAAAAGCGAAAGTTTCTTTCAAATGACGAATAATAACCACCCTTGGGGATAATAAATCTGCAGAAATATATTCCCTGTATTTATAAAAGCTTATATGTATTATATATGTTAAATTTTAGTCTATTAATAGTTACTTTCGGGAAGGATTTAGTTTCTAATGAACCACCTAGAAATATAAATATTAAGCTGTGTTATAAGTTGAGTAAAAGCGCTATAAATATTGGTACAACTGCAATAAAACGTAGAGTATTTTATTGGCCACGCATGTGGCTGTTCTGCAGTTGGCCGCCTGAAAGGCGGCTACAGTTTGGCAGTTGCCGTTGGTGAGCCAAGCGGCCAACAACGCCGGCTCGGATAGCTTACGAACGGGAAGCGGAAACTGGCTAAAAGGAAGCCGGAAGAAGCCGAAACCCAAACCGAAAGGGGAAAGTCAAAATGTAAGTATCCTCCTTGCCTGCATATTGTTTTCACCCCGATGGGCTTGTGTTTGTGCGGTGAACTAGTGATTTGTTTACCTGTCAAAATAATAAATATAACTTTTGTTTTCGTGGGGCATAAAATACATCCAGTTGTTGCTGTTGGCATTGGTAGCGAAACGAGCGAAAAACAAGCCAGCGAAGGACTCTTGCCGCCTGTCTGCCAGATCCTTCCGCTCCCTTCAAACGCCCTCGGCCTTTGCCCAAGTGCAGTGTCAAAAGTCAAGCGAAGGATAATGTGCTTGTCTGACAAGAAAAATAGCTAAAATAGAAATTCTTGAAACCGTTCAACTAAACTTTACTAAAAACTTGCTCATACTTAACTAAAGGTCATGGCATTAAAGTGTAACCAATTGTCTAAAATATATAATAACTGCTCAAAAATTTAAAATTAAAACATCAAAAGATCAGAATTTTTTTTTTGACAAGCCTGAAAGTATGCAATAATTTTAAGTATCTTGACAGCCTTTGCTTTCTTTGCCATAAATAAATAAAATGATATACTATTTCGTATCCATTAACAGGACTAAATATATAAAACATTGTCGGGATGTTTGTGAACCAGCAGCGCCAGCAATGTCATCGCCTCCATGTACCGATCATCTCTAGGATTACCTCGCTGCGTCGATGCCTAATGACCCAGCCGAGAGTCAGGACCTCGCCCTTGGCTTGGCGGCAAGCCCCTCCAGTTGAAACCAAAGGAAATTTCCAGCGACCAAGCCTGGTTGACCTGCAGCGGGAGCAGCTGAATCTTATCGGCGAGGATTACCGCATTTACCAGCAAAATATCGATCTGGATGCGTTTTTTGGTGAAGAACCCAAATATGAGAAAGTATCAGATGTTTGCCTGCTCAACGACCACTTCATTTTGGTAAAGATGCCACCACCTGATCCAACGCCCCCTCCCTCCAAGTCTAAGATTCCAAGATGCTTTAAGTGCAATCGCGGGAGTCGGGTGTCACCCGTTGAGGAGGAAGTGGAGGATAAGGAAGAAACACACCAAAAGCCAGGCTGCTTGCAGCCTTGGTCTTCCCACGATCAGGAGGAGATTGAGGTGTTCGATTCCAGCACCAGACTGACCAGTGTCCCAAACCAAGTGGACCAACCTGCTTCCGTGATAGTGGAGCAACCGCATCCTACCCTGCAGCTGGAAGCGATTCAGTCCATGGCTTCTGAAGAAGTTCTTCAAGTGGCTCCCATCAATCGGGGACCACTACACTGGTTCCTGTGGCCTTTTCGCCGGCGTTTGGATTCCAGATCCAAGCCTCCATTAGCTGCCGTCCACAAAACCTACTTCGTCCGTTGGACCAAGCCGCCGGAAACGCTATGGCCAGGATTCGGAGTGGACAAGACGGATGACCAAAGATTCGAATTGCGACGTTGTCGATCGGCTGTCTTCTGAATTATCTTAGGAGTTGTATATATATTTTTTACGATAAGTACTTTAGGGTCCATAATCTACGAAAATAAGGGTTTCAATGTACTTCTTTATAAAAAAAAATAAATAAATATTTACTAAAAAATATATATAGTTTATTTATTCCGATGGTTTGTTGAGGGTGAAAACTACACGCTCCATTCGTAAATATCCATTAATCTGAATTCTACAATTCATAGAAAGTATAAACTTAAAAATGGTAATCCTTTTATTCAAAATAGCTCCATTCCATTATCTGAACTCCAGTCCTCATGGGCACATGCCAAACTCCAATTTCCGCATACAAAATTAGTGCCAGCCGCCGCCCAAACTTTCTTGGCCAGAATGTGTGTGTTTGTGGTTGCGGTTGGGGAGGACCCCTCCCCGAATACAAGGAGCTGCAAAATAATACAAAGAAACCAAGAAACAAAATGCAAACTACTTAAATTGCTGGGCCAATGCAGATAAAGTCAAGCGGCCGAGGAGAAATAGTAGAGTTTTAACTCTTTTTCTTTTCAATGGAATTTGCACGCGTCCGTGAAGCCTGATGGGAATGGTAGGGGGCCAGGAGCAGGAGCAGGGACTGGTCTGTTGCTTCATTAGCTTTGGGGCCTGAAAATGTCGGGCAATGTCGTTCGTTACTCCCGCCACGGACGATAGGTGGCGCTGCAACTAATTACGAGGGAGCCCGCCATAAAAACAAGTTCATGATAAAATGCCCAGCTGGTGGGGGATTTGGGCGGTTTGGGCGGCTTGGAGGAGGCAAGTGGCTGGCATAGACTAGCTAGCACCCAGCGCCACCGCATACATAATAATAAAATTAAATTAAAACCGTCACGCCAGGCGTCAGCGCCGTGGAAGTCCCGAGCAAGAGTCCGGCCATGGCAATCGCGGCACAAACAAAGCCCTCGGGGTTTTGGAGCTACAAGGAGCTGCCACTGAAGCTGGAGGGCTTGCACTTGGTCGTGGCAGGTCGAGAGCGCGGATCGGGCCATCAGGTCACCCCGTCGTAATGAACCATTAATATGCGAGTTCCCCAAAAAAAAAACAAAAAATTTGACGATAAGAACACCATTTTTCTAACATTGAATGCCGAAATCGAACCAGAAACCCAAATGCAGTGATACAAAATATGCTCAAAATATATGGGAAACTCTTAACAAATGATAACAGACCCAATATATAAAGTTCCAATTGAATTTGGAGACATTTTTTTCAAGGAATGGTTAACTATTTATCTATGCTTTTAAGCTTTAATATAATTAAAGTACTTCTTACATCCTAAAAAACTGTGTTTTACGTTCAAAGAAAAAACTTTTTCCTTCAGTGTAACCTCCACTATTCTCCATTGTTTTTCCGTTTTGCCACCGAGCTTGTACTTATCATTAATTATAATGTCTGAGTGGAGGCGAAGGCATTACCATTTGGCCAAATGCTCAGTTGGCTTATATGAAGTCGGCTTTGTTCGAGCCTCCATTATTTTGGGTGTTAGTGCGGGGTTAGTTTGGAACTTCACCTGCCGACTTTCAAAGGGAAATGCAATACAAGTAAGTTTATACTTTGAGATTGTTTATCAAAAAGTTAAAATAACATAAAAGTTACTTATGGGAAGGAAGAGAAATTTAAGCATTTACAAAACTCTAATATATGTAACGATAATAAACAATTTTATAAGTAAACAAATGTGTATTTTTATCCAAAAATTAGGGTATCCTAAAAGGTTAGGTAATCGCATTTTTAGCTCATTTTTCTGATAATTTAAAATAGATTTACTTCTCATTGACATTCGTTTTTAATAGCCAACATAGTAGGCCTAATTTCGGCACCTTTGGCCACAATGCCACACCTTTTATTAACCGGCCGTCTCTCATATACCCAAGTTCGACTACAACTTAAATTTAGCCAACCTGTCCAACCAGGCTTGCAGCTCCGCTTAATTGGTGGAAAGTAGCGTAACCGTTCCGGCCAAGTTAAGATTTTGGCAGTCCGGAGTCCGGATCTCCGAGTGAGTTGGAACCGCTCAGCAGCCGACGGGGACAGAAGACACTTGCTGGGTGCAGATGCCAAAAGGAAGCTGACAAGGAGCGGCCGGAGATCCCGCCAAGCATTCCTAATCGATTACGACTATATTTTGGAAAGATCAAAGAGGGAGTAGGGAATATACGAGTATACCCAGATAGCCTGGCTCGTTCTAGCAAGGTGTTTATTAATAAAACTTTAACAATTTCGCTTCGAAAACAAACCAAGGGAAGGAAAACAGCAACAGAAACAGTTGGTGGTACACAAAGTGTTGACAATGGCCAAGACGATGGCTAAAGTCCAAGTCGTTGGCACCGACTGCGCAACGACCTTCGCCAGGATATGGTCCTCCTCGGGCAATCATCGTTAATGATGGCAACGTCCTTGTGCGCCCCGATTTGACAAATCAATTTGTGCGCTAACAGCATGCGCTCGACTCTGGACTCTCGACTCCGACAGCTCAGTTCCGAGTCAGTGGGATAACTCGAGGACACACATTTTGCATCTCTTTCGCCCCCTCCTTCTATTCACAGTTGATCCTACGAATATCCTTGATGACAGGGATCACAGTACGAGTAGTTTGACAGACCAAACCAAAATGTTTGCCAATACGCTTGGGAATCTGTTTGGATGGATCATGGGGTGCAAGGATATCATTTGATAAATGAGTTTCAAGGGCTTGGGGATTAAGTTCAACTAAATTATTTGTTATACCAGTTAAATAAATGAGATTATTATAAATATAAATCTGTAATAAACACAAAATATAATACATTAAAAACTTGTTTATATGTTTAAAAAATTCATTGATTTCGTTTTAAATATTTCATTCATTTTGATGCCACATTTTTATCTAATTTCCTGTAATCCCTTATTATCCTTGACTTACGGACTTTCGTACATCTCACAAGTTGAATGCTCAATAGTTCTGCTCTTGCACAGGACACCTCATTAGCAAGGATTATCGCTTTAGCTCGAGTCTCGAGGAACTCGAGGACTCTACCTACTCATCGACAACCAAACATCTACCTGGCTTTGACTCCTTTCGACGAGTTGACTGACTGACTGGCTGAAAGCTAAGCCTTTCCTACTCACTTGGCTTAACTCTTGCCTGCGAAAGGTTTCTTTTGTGCTGCAAGGAAAGGGGTTTGTGTCCTGGATGAGCGCTGAGCACGGCGCACGAGGACGAAGAATGACAGCAAATAAAAGTTTATGACCCGGTCGTAAACGACCCGAAAACGAGTTGACCTAGCCTGGAAGGGCTGTGCGCCGTTTACTGCATTCTTCCTGCATTCTGCTGCAAAAAGGATTATTTCCGAAACGGCCTAATCCTGGAACGAGAATGGGAACGAGATAGGGGAACGATACTGCAAATCCTTTCGCAACCTTAGGCCGCTCTCCTGGAATTCTGGAACTTGCTGTTCCCGATTCGCAAATTCGCAAATCCGACTTTTGGGTTAGTCCGCCTGGCAGTCGGGTAAATATTTTGAGGTTTTGCGCTGCTTATGGCTCAGGCAACGCCTGGGTTTATTGGTTCATCATAGGATCGGCAGGTACATGGACGTAGATCCCTCCGATTGAGATCGGATTGCCCCAAATCCCCCGACCGATCAACCGATCGACCGACAACAATTAATAAAAAATTAAATTAAATTTTATCTCGAGTGGCTTCGTTGTAAATTACTGTTTTCCCTGCCTTTGATGTTTAACACTTTGTCAGCTCATTAATCACGGCTTAGGGGAGGGCCTTCGAGCCCGGGAAGAGGAATCCGTCCGACCATGATCTCGGGACAGCTCCAACTCCATTAACTCTGCACAGCAGCCGTCACATCTTGCGGAGGTTACATCCATCGGTGAGCTTTTCTTCTTGCAGCTTTGGATCTGGGTAATTTTTTATCGCTACCGAAAATTAATGCGTCATATTTTGGATTTTAATCGTTTTCAGATCGAAGCTTTCTTTGCTACTGGAGAATTTTCTCGCCGCTGCCCAGTGGGTAGCGAATTAAAATTGTAATTGGTTTATTAACCCAGTTGGCCATATTTGGGTGCTATTAAATTGGCATTATGGTAAACTTCTGGCTGGAACTGACCGGATAACAATCTTCGGAATCCGGTTTTTATCTGGAATACTAATTCTATACATTATCTCAACTAGATCTAAATGGATTTTGTGCAATTTTCCTTGCAAAAATTTGTCAGTCTACCTGGAAAATCCTTTGCAAGTCCTAAATCGATTGTAAAGTCAATATTTACTTTTCTCGTTGGCTGAAAACCAATACCGATTAGTAGTTTTTTCTAGATTAAAATAATAGGCCCTGATCCCTAGGTCCTGTCTGAGCCGTTTGTCTGGAGGTGAGGATTCAAGTATAGATTTTCTCCTCCCTTATCCGTAATGACTTCATTAGTTGTCATTCCTCGGACACGTAGGTGGATCCAAGGATGAGGTGTGAATTTGAGGTAAGTCCCAACGAGAGCAATTACTCTGGTTCAAGGGAATCGAGGGGGCAATTAACACCTTGGTTGGAGTTGGACCTTAGTTGTGATAAGTTGCTTCCCATTTCGGGTGGGAGAGTTTCTCTTTTTTCCGAAAACTGGTCCTCACAGCGAGAGCTCCTCAAGGGTCGGATACGGACGCTCAGTCCTCGGAAATGTATCCTGCAGCGACTATTGAGATCTCCAGCCAGGTTAAACGAAAGCACAGCAGCTACTTAAAGGCTCTAATGGCCCCGAGGATTTTCCGAATCCTGCTGTGAACAGAAGCGTGTCAAGGCTGCCGAATGGCCAAGCGGGATCAGGATTTAAAATTAAAATACGTTGAAATATGGGATAAATTAGCATAGATTTTTATTTTAAAGGCACTTGCTACTTAGAATATACTTCTTGAATCTAAACAGGATAATATAAACTAGACTTAGGATTACAAATTGGAACTATTTGGAGGGGCGAGTGTATAAGATGTTTTCCCATATGGAAAATGTCTGCACTGCCCCGTGAATAAATTATATTTTCATGTCTCTTCCCTCTCTGTGATTCTCCCTTGCTATATACATCTTTGGCGACTGTCTCTTTAGGATTCGGTGACACCTGCTCCTGTTACGGAGGAGGTGGAGGTGGGGATCCCTCCTCAATACCAGGAGTGGTAGAACGGCTGTGGCGGCATCGCTGTATAGTTGACCTTTGAAGGCGATGAGAAAGCGGCAGCATTGAAGTTCTGGGGCATGAAGTGGGTCGATGAAGTGGGCGGTGGATAATGGGGATGCGCGCCTGCGTACTGCGGATGAGCATGCGGATGGGCGTGCGGGTGCGGAGCATGTGGATGCGGATGTCCATGGTGTGGGTGCGAATGGGCATGGCTGGGTGCCGACGGATAGGTGGCATATTGCGGCGTATGCTGATAAGGATGGAACATCTGGTGAGCGGTGGCCATCTCCAGGGCCTGGTTAGTGGAGCTGGTGGAGTTCAGCGAATCATCCGGCGACAGAGGAGCGTTGGGCCTTAGAGGCTGCATGGAGCCCCACCCTCCATAGAGCTGGGACTGGTTGGCCACCAAATCAGCAGTCTCCACTTTAAGGGCAGCCGATAGCTCCTCACTGCCAGCACTGGCATTGGCTAGCGACTGTGAAGGATCGGCAGTTCCTGCTCCGGAGGATGTCAAGCCCCCGCCGACGGCAGAAAGACTGTTGGGTGTGGGTGGTAGCTGGCCAAAGCCGGAGGACACCGACTCATTGGGGCTCTCATTACGAGGCATCGACTGGTGGACTTCCGTTTCGGTGCCATAAACGGGACCCAGCTGGGTCTCATAGCTGGACACAATAATGTTTCCAGTGGGCGTGGTGTTGCCTGTATCTCCGGGCATTATGTAACCAGAGCTGCTACCTCCGTTAGGAGTGTAGAACTGATGGTGGTGTGGCGGTGTGGTGGCCAGCTCCGGGGAGAGATTGCTGCTGCTGGTTGCCAAAGCAGCTGCCGGGGGAGCGGCAACTGAGACGGTAGCGGCACTGCCGTAGAAGTCGTACTGCTGCTGATAGACACTGGCCGCATCTAGGGGGGGCATCATGGCCAGCGGCGTCATGCTGGAAACACTTGACACCACACTTGGCAAAACGGCGGTGGAGGTAGACACATGGCTCCCAGGAGCCGAGACCGAGGTGTTTTGCTTCCGGAGACGAGCTCGGCGGTTGCTGAACCACACCTGGATGCGTGCCTCTGTAAGATTGGTACGCTGGGCCAGTTCCTCACGGGTATAGATGTCAGGGTACTGGGTCCTCTCAAAGGCCCGCTCAAGCTCATCCAGCTGGACGGCGGAGAAGGTGGTCCTGCATCGACGCTGTTTTCTTTTGAGTGCAATTCCAGGCTCGCTCTCGCAATCGGAGATGTCCTCGTCAGAGGGCTTGTTGTTGTGGTGTCCGCCGCCGGAGGCTTCCGAGCCACACGAGCTGGCAGAAGTCTTAATGGCAGGTCCCGAGGGGGATCCCGAGCCGGAGGACTGCTCGTTGTCCAATGGAGCATCGCGGCCACGCACCAGGCGTGAAATGGCAGAGACAGAAGGAGCAGTGCTCCGATCGCAAACACCCTCGCGGATGAGCTTCTCGCGGATCTCCCAAGAGAACATTCCCGGGTTGGTGCGCTTGTAGTCCTCAATTCTGTTTTCGATCTCTGGCGTGGCGATCCTCGGCTTGGAGCCACCAATCACACCCGGGCGAATGGATCCGGTTTCTTGGTAGCGATTCAGGATCTTGGAGACGCATCCGTGGGAGACACGAAGTTGGCGGGAGATGACACAGGGCCGTATGCCATCGGCGGCCATCTCGACGATCTTAAGGCGGATGTTGTTGGGCAGCGGACGACCGTTGATGAAAACTCCACCCAGTTGATTGACGCGTCCCTGGCCGCTGTTTATATCTGGAAAATGGGAAAATGGAATATTTAGAGGCTTTTCCAATTCGCTAGGTAGCGGGAAGCGCGTGTCACTTGATTTACGACACCTTTGCAGTTGACTTCCCGGGAAGTGGTCGAAGGTCAGAGGCGCGCGACTCTCCCGTCGGGCAGCTAATGGCCATTAGAGAGTCGCCGACGACCTTGTACTTAAAACTGAGGTATTTGAAAGGTATAAGGGATCGAATGGGAAAGATTTCAAGGATTTTCTTTACTGAATAAGATCTTTGAAGGGTTCAAAAAGTGACAGAGATTCAGAAAACTAAGTAAGACACCAAAGACCTTTCAAGCACTTCATGAATATTTATATTAAAATTGGAAATATTTCTTGACCTAAACTTGCTTTATTTTTGGCATCTTATAAATTTTGAAAACTCACCTTGCATTGTGGAATATCCATTGAAGAAGGGTCTGTGCATGGCTGCGGCAAAAGCGGTTACGGTCATATTTTCGGGCGCTCCAAGATCGGCTATGTTGACCCGGTTCAGAACCGGCGGCGATTTAATGATGCTTTTAGTGTTAAAATTGTCACTTTTTGTCACTTTAATATAAACCAAGTTTGGGGCACTTTGGCAAAGTCATAAATAAGCGATAGTGAGGTGTGACTGAACCGATTTGTTTCAGTTTAAAACGATTTCTTATATATTTGTTAAAGTATCTCGGAATCGAAAATCCTGAATCTTAAAAACGCAAAGGCGAGGACGAAAGCGAGAGGCGGTGTGGCTCGTTGCGCAGTCTGTGCCTGACTGACTTCACCAGCCGAGTACCGGCCAAGATCGTTGCCTTTCTGTGAAGCCGCGGCCCAGACGTCGGCCATATCTTACTGCCACCTTGGCCACTTGGCAGGTAACCTCCACGCGGACCAATCCCAGAGCTCCGAGCGACTGCTTCTCGCTTGCACTAGTCCACAGATCTTGCGCCATACCCAGCACCCATCTCGCTCGTCACCGGGGGGCGTCTCAGCTGTGGAAAGAGAGAACTCGATTGGGAGAACTGGGAGTGGGGAAGCCCATGGAGGAGGCAGGCAGTGCTCTAGGAATCCTTGACATGCAATGCCCTTTCTGGAGTTTTCAGAACAGGATTACCTTCAGCCATACTGAAATAATGTACCCATTACGTCCTTTTATTGAACACCAATTAATGTCTAAGAATCATTAACAGATGCTAAATTCAAAAATACTTTTGTGGGTTCCACTTGCGTGCGGAAATTAAATTATAAATTAAGTGGTAGGCATAATGCAATCGAGTACGCATTTAACACTTTACAAGCGTAATATATCCTTTATTGATACCTCATTATGGCTCTTAATTTATAAACGAACGAGAGCAGGCGAACTTCCAACAGTTTTATACAGCAATTGGAAGTCTTCAACAAGGTAAGGATTTCTTTTCAAATTCGGTAAAGTTAATTTAAAGGTATAATTGCGAATATCACGACTAATTCCAATTAAATATATCAAAAGTCAATTAAAGTTTAATGTTTTGAGCTGTTTTTTATTATAAATATTTTTTTCTAAAGTTTTAAACTCATTATGTAAAAGGCAATTCCAACCATAGTTTCTAGTCAATAGATTCAGAAACTATTTTTAAAATTTCAAACGACCCTTTTCAGCCCTTTAGACTTGACATATCCTAACCATAACCATATCCTTGTCACGCTTTTCGTAACCATTATGGCCCGGTACTCGAGGTGATGGCCCTATTCTTCGAGCTCCGCATGAGGATGATTAATTATGGAATTTCACGCAACAGAAACTCACCAAAAACTCGAAAAAAAGAAGTTAAATAAAGCCGCTGGAAAAGAAAAGAAAGCGCTGGGCAGGAAAACCAGAAACCACTGGGAACAATAGAGAGCGCCAAGATGGTTAAATTAATGATGGTCCCCGGTGGAAACGCCAGCGAGGAAATTGACCCAGAGAGACGTGACCAATTCGCATCCTCTGGCCTAGATCCCCGATCCACATCAAGGACAACGGAGGCCGCAACCCAACAAAGGTTTGGGTTTCTACTGATCGGTAAACTTTGGGCTAAGCAAACCCAACGGGGGAAGTTCGCCTACGGACTACCAGGGAGCGCCCAGTGAGGAGTCCCGACATTTTCGCCTGGCAGGATAGCAAAAATCGACAAAACAACCTTGAAGTAATGACCTTGATTTACAAAATATTTAACCAACCCACAAAGCAAAACAAAGTTTTTAATTTGGATATCAATTTTGAATGCTAGGCGCCTATACAATATGCTTGTTTGACTTTTTATCCAAATCGATCCTCGTTGATTTCTCAATTTAGCGAAACAATGCCCTTTGAAAAGGCAACTCATATAACGCTAATTTCGCGCTATCAATGCTTCAAAATGTCCTGCCTGAGAGGAACAGAAAGGAACTGGCTAAAATGCAGGAAACAGTAGGTGGCAGGATGTGCCATAAACACATCGAGTCAGCTTCGATCGCAGTTCCACGAACCCATCCAGCGGGAAAATAGAGACACATCCGAGCAATGAATAAGGATGCTAAGAGACTTTTTATGATGCCACCCAGGGCGCTATGAATGAAAATCATCCTCGTGATCGTCAACTTTTGCCAGCAGATCCTGGATCCTTCGTACCTGCGAAAGCACTATGATCGGGGCTGATTTATAGAAACTAAAGAGGCTTTGCCTTGAGAGGTTCGCGCTATTTATCGGAAAAAGAGAATGATATCGCCAAATTATATCCTTGGAAAAGACTACTCCTGCCCTACAGATTACATTATCCTTTTACTAAGTATACACCAGTCGAGCATCCTTCGAATATGTATATTTGGTTCCACTTTAGCCTCTCGATTTCGCTGCTGTTTGTGTTTGGCAATCGATTCGCTTTGGCTGGACGTAATGTGGTCTGTTGTCACACATTGGAACGGCCTTGATTGTTTCACGTTCCCTGCGTCTAATGTCTTTATCAGTCTCCGTGAGGTTGCTATTTCCATTGCCTTTGCCCCGTTTTGTGGATGTGTGGGAGAAGCTGTGCAACGAATTTCCCTGTTGACAGCCCACAGAAGGCCTTTTTACACCCAGAACTCTCGACAGGGATGCTTAGATAATGAACTATTTAAAGGCATGATTTCTTGAAATTAAGAAAATCAGAAAGGACTTTAACAAACCATGGCAGTTTATGCCTAAAAAACCATTGGCTGTACTGTTCCCGCTTTAAAGAGAGTTAAGAAGATATATTTTATACTTAATCTTAAGTTTTACAAACAATTAAAATATAATTTTAAACATTTTTCTGGGTTAATCCTTTACTTCTGCGTTAATCCACAAATATTTCCACTTTTGAACCAGACAAGCAGGCGGCGATTGACTTTTTGTTAATCCGCAGCAAGTTTTGGTAAATACAACTGCCAGTATGGCCTGGAGCTGCCCCCTGGTCACGGCCCAGCCCAGCACATCCCATCCGATCCATACCCTCCCAAGGCGAGTTTTTCCGGAGCGATCGTAAAATGAAATCCCCGCTAAAGCATGCAAACAAACAGCAGCAAAGTGCGAGATTAGAGAGAAAGTCGCAGCAGCTTAAGGATCGATCCGGCTCATGATCCTGTCGTTCAATCGGCAGTTGACTTTTTCAAATATTTTGGAAAAATTCTCGAGTGTTGATCGCACGATTATAGCGGATAATCGCATTACAGTCCAACGTTTTATTGATCAACATTTGTAAACGATTTGCCATGGCCGCTGGAAGGGATGTGCCAAGAAATCCCCAGGTAGCACCGCAAATAAAAAGAAAATATTGCGGCTTAACGCAGCCCACGCCCACCGTAAAAGGGGGCGGAAAGCTGAGGGCCTTTCCCGTACTTCGGGCGGCGATCAGCAGCACGGCGAATGCGATTAACCCTTGCCCCTTGCCATGGCCAAGAGCAGTGGAAGTTGGAAGCAGTTTAGACGAGCTAATTGAAGGCATTAGTTGTTTGTGGGTCGCGAGGTGGCTTGGCTTCTGCGGAACTGCCTTTGTCTGTAAATTAGCATCTTTCATATGGCTGGATGCGATCTCTGGATCCTCCTCCTTCTCTCCTGAGTCCTCTGCCCACAATCCGTTGGTTTTGGCACTCCGACCACATGACATTCGCCATGCTCTGAAGGGAAACATTCCATGTGGAAAAATCGAGATTAAAAAAATAGTTTCAACATATAAAGTTTATACTTTACTTATGTATTCTAACTTTTGTACTTAAAATAACATTAAACGATTAATAAATATTACTTAAACGCATAACTTATTCCACCTGCAAAAAGTAATTGACGTTGTATAGCCAGGACTGTGAATCTTTTCAGCAACCATTTAGTTGAGGAAGAAGTCCTCAGGGAAAAAGGGGAGCCCCTGCCACATACACCCACTTTCGAGAAACTCATTAGCCCGGGGCACAACAAAACAAAACAATCCCATCCAATCCAATACAATCCAATCGACTGCTAAACGCTGTCGGCACACATCTGAGGCAGAGGCAAACAAATTGATCATTTAAACAGAAGGCGCAGAGGTAGGCGCAACCCATCGTTGTCCAACAGATTCACCAGATCAGCATCAGGTCGAGATCAAACACCTGGGCCCAGGGCTCAGGCCCCAGAGCCCTCAACCTGCGAAGAAAGTGACGAGGCCGCGACGTCAACAAGATTAATATGTTTTCCTGTCGGACTCGCTCGGTGCGGTGCTTCCATATCCAGCTTCTAGCTCCAGCTCCAGTTCCATCGCCACGGTGCTCACTTCCCATGTCTTCCTCCATCAGCCACCAGCCAGCAACCTGTTCTCCAGTTCTGCGATTTGTAATTGCTCTGCTTTGTAGCCGATCAGCATCGATCTTGGATCGCACATCATTAGTTTTATGAGAAATATATTGTATATAAAACCCTACATCGTTAAGTCCACAAAGTAGGTGGCGTTCTTCTCACATCTCGCGGGTCTCGATTGTTTCGTTGGATTCTGCGTTTGGGGATCTCCGGCGGCGTTTGTGAATTAGCCACGGTTCGCATCGGATATATGCGAATTTAAATAAAATTATTCAATTGTTTCATTAATCACTGAGCCCGGACTGAGTTTTCCTTGATGGGGTCTAAGTTCGTTAGAAAATGCATTGCCAATGGAAACTAATATCCAGAGCCTGTTATTATTTATACATTAGGCTATAACGCGAAAGGGAAAGCGATGATGAGCTTGATATCTTTTGATTTCCATTTACAACTAAGATGTGCTTTAAACAGCCTTAACATATATTCTTTTTATTACTATTAAAAACAAAAAACACTCCCGATAAAAATGAACAAATAAGGTTGATTTCGAAACATAAAAAATAAATGCAGAAGCGGGCAAGCATGGCAAATTGGGAGGCTGCAACCGAAACGCACACTTAATTTCCGCTTAATCAAACAGAACAGCGACCAGGGGCAGCCACCCCCAACCCCAACCCACATCATCTGGAGCAGACGCCCCGGTTCAACCTCCCCATAGCCACTAGATCCTCCTGCCCCCGAAGAAAATGTATGACAGACGCAAGGGCTCATTTGCATGAGCACTTTGATGGAGGGCGATGGGTGTCAGAGCATGAAGATCTCGCTCCATTGCGCAATGTTGGATGGAAGTGGGTGTTGTATCTTGTGAAAAGCCGAAAGATGTTGATTTTTTTTTATATTTCAAAGAAAAGCTGAGTTTTCCAGGAAGAGCAACCGGCTCTGTAATCGCAATTATCATGGCAGGAATATCAAAAGACAGCGATTAACATGACATGATCCTTGCTGATCCAGACTAATACTAACTATTCATCATTCGCCATATCACACACATAAAATATTTTATTAAAAACTTTTATTACTCGATCTGAAGTCAACTCTTCCCCAGTCCTAATCCAATGACCTAAACAGGACGCATATAAAACCGCAATCATTGCCATTACCAAACAATCGCGGAATCCATTATTGGACGATCAGTGGATCATAAAATCGCGCCTTTTTCCCAGCAAGGATGCTGAAAATCAAAAAAATAAAACACCGCGATCAGCGACCGTGAAATCGCAGCAATATATGGACAGGATATGCACAATATTCCAAAAATTATGTGTTTGCCAAGAGGAAATAGGATGTTCATGGTTATTTTATGACAGCTCAGATCCTGAGTTCCTTCCAGGGAAGGTTACAGGAAAAAGTAGCGTGCGTGGGCTGGAGGTTCAGGTAAGCCCCGAGCCACCGTCAACCGATTATTCCCGAATAAACCACTTTATGACAAATACATAGCTTGGGCATAAAAATTATGTCAAAAAAGAGCAGGACTTGGTTTATTGAGATCGGGTGTGAGTTTGGAAAAAGTCATTGTTTTGGCCAACTAGAGGGTTTTTACGTTTTCGACTTTTCTGTTGACTTCTTGACGGTTTTCTTGACTTTTTGAACCGTTTACGTTCCAAGAAACTTGAAATTTTAAACATCTTTTGTGAGCTAAGAAAAAACTGTTCCATATTTGACAGGAAAGGGCTGGTTCTATGAAAGCAGAACCCTTTTTTTTAGGTATGCCTAAAACATAATTTCCACAGAGAATGGAAAACTAAGTAATAGAACAATTTTAACAGAATTTGTTTCAGAAAAATGGATTACACCCCATAAAAACTATAATATCCAGGCTTAGAAAATGTAAAAGTTTCCACTGGTTTGTCCCACCTTAAGCCGCAAATAAAACACAAAATTATGCATTATTTCAGTCGAAGCTCCGCCCATGCTGTGTACTTTGAGGGAACGGAACCCGCAGCACTAAAACTCCTCAAAAACTCCGCCCCAAATGGAAGAGAAAACACACACAATTTACCACAATACTTCCTTGACTGCGTGGGCGTACCGAATCGAAGATTCGTTTTGCTCTTTTGGTAAGCCATGCGGTTAAAGTTGAAAAACAGCCAACCCAACAGCCAATTAACCATATGAGAGGAACCGAAAAACCAAGCGGGGTTCCTCCGCCTAGGTGACCTTGAGTCAAGGCTCTATTTTGGACTCCCTACTGCAAAATCCATATGTCCTGGTCATGGGTGTGACGTTTTGGTTTCGGAATTGGTCGCGCATCAGCATCATGCCATGACCTTGCCAGATTTGCGATCCAGACCCCTCACCAGGTCTACTCACTATATGCGGTTTGGGTTCTGGTCGCAGTTTGGTCGCCGATCTTCGTCCACGCACAGCAAGGTGCACAGTACACACCGAGGACTCTGTGTGTTTCGCAGAACGACAAATATTTTGGGTGATTATTTTAGATAATCTTCGACTAATGTCCTTGGATTGTTTCACTTTGTTGACTTAGTAGAATATTTTGTGTGATAAATGCTAAATTTACTTTTAAACTATTTTTATATTAACAAGCCAATTAATCAGAAATTATTTTGAAATGTTTTTACCATTTTTGGAATTTATAAAAAGTTAGTGTAAAGCTATCTTTAAATTATTATCAATTAATTTTCAATTCCTTGTATAGTTCTATACATTGTTTTGTTAAATGTTAACTTCTAATGGATTAAAAAATGACCAAAAATCTTAAACGTAAACTACATAAAATCTGCAATGCTTGAGGTTCTTAAAATAAAACAATAGAGTACGCAATAACAAAGCTTTAAAATATGAACTACATAAAATAATGTTTTTACATAAAAATCGTTTTTGAAAAACCGTTTAATCAGGGTATATTGTAGCTCATTTTCCAACACTCTTCGCAAAATGGCCAAATGTAACCGTTAGAGGTTTATTTGGAAATACCACCATCATCTTAATTTTTTCCACAGCCCTGAGTCTGGGGCCCTGACCACACTTCCACCCACTTTACAATCAGGAACCCGTAAAAAGGTCCCCGCAATTACACAATGTCTGAGGAGAAGCAAAATGGAGATGAATTAAACGACCTGCTGGACAGTGAGTACAAGCCGAACACCCTTTCGTATAAGTATTTCCAAGGAATTACATAATGCGCACATTGCGTTGCAACCCATTGCAGGTGCTCTGCAGGATTTCGACAAATCCGGTGGCGGTAGTGACAAGGGGGACAAGGACAAATCCAAGGGCGCAGACACCGCTGGTGAAGAAGTTGGCGACGGTTCAGAAGATCCCGATGCGTTTTTCATGTGAGTCGCAGACGATTGCACCATCATTGCACAGATTGAACTTTGTATTCCGTTCTGGCCCGTGTGCTTTGCAGTGAACAGGCCAAGGTACTGGCTGATCGCATGAATACGTTGTTTGGTGGGCCAAACACACCTACGGGGGATATTCCTCCGCTTCCCCAGGATCCGGACCAGATCATGGCTGGCTTCAAGAAGATGGCCGAGGCGGCCGCCCTAACTCTTAGTGGCGAGAACTCCGCCAGAGACGAGGATGTCTCCAAGTATTCCGACAGCATTTCGCAGGCTCTCAAGGGTTTGCAGGAGGGTTCTGAGAATCTGACGGCACCGGCCTCCGAAAACGACATAGCCAGCATGTTCGGCTCCTTGAATTTGGAAGGCGTAAGTTTCCCATTAGACAAATTTTAATGTAACTCTGACTGATAGATTTGTGTACGCAGACTGGGGAGGCCGACGGTAATATGTTCCTTCCCTTTATGGAGGGAATGATGCAAAGCCTGCTCTCCGCCGAAATCCTGTTGCCAAGCATCAAGGAACTGCTGCAAGCGTACCCCAAGTACCTAGAAGAGAACGACGCCAAGCTGTCATCTGAGGACAAGGAAAGGTATATTGAAACTCGATTCACTTGCATAAATATTTACGGAAATATAATCATTGCAGATACCAGAAGCAATTAGAACTCTACAAGGTGATAGAGGGGCATTTACAGGAGGAAAAAGGCGAAGATTCGCCAGCAGTTAAACGTGAGAAGTTCCGCGTAGTGCTGGACGACATGCGCAAACTGCAGGACTACGGCCAACCTCCACCAGAGATTCTGGCTGTGACAGGAGGTGACCTGCCGTTCGGCGATCCTTCTGAAGCCGGCTTGGCAGCCGGTCCGAATCCACAATGCCCCACCATGTAGTCGATGTCGATGTCGGTGCCGGAAAACGTTCGTCTCGTGGTGTGCCAATTGGTTAACTGTTGAGTGTTGCACATTTAGGATAAGACATTTTTATTTTACTTTACTCCCCGACAAAACAATGTGGCGGTCGCTAAGGGTTATCTCTCTTCAACCAGAAAATTGTATTATCAGTTGATTTATTTTATTTTTCTATTACTAAATACAAAGAATCGACAGCAGAATATAACTACAAGAAGAACCGTCGGCGGGACTCCATAGCGTGACGCTTATTGGATATGATCCATGCGTAGTCTCCCGTCTTACTGTCGAAGGTTCCCTCTTGCAGGGAACGCAGCTTCAGCGTGAATCTTGGGCCAAGTTCGCGCAGCTTTACGCGCTTACCCTCTTTGGAAAATTCGTACCGGTGATGCCGGAAGAATATATAATCGCGCTGATTGTGGAACGTAACCGCCCTTCGTCCGCGGAACTCGGGATCGTGATGGAACAAGGCGCCCAGCATTCGCCCCACGGTCAGACCCAAACGGGTTGTAAAGTTTGTTAGTATCACCTCTGGTCTGTGCTTAGTTATCTCCTTGTGATCACGCTTAATATCAGATGTAAGCTTCACATTGGAAACCTTAAAATGGGCTGTGGGACCACTGGGCAAGTGGATGACCAGCAGACCGTTGGGCTTCCTACGATCTTCGTTAATAATCACCACATCCGTAAACTGCTCACGTTCGGCGCTCTTGCAAATATTCTTTACAGATGATTTGTTCCTAATTTTAACCAGTGCGTTAGGGAAGATGCGCGAGAGTTCCAAGCCAAACTTACGCGTCTTAGTCACTGGATTGTCCGCGAAGGTAATCAGAACTTTGGGCTCGTACGATCGCTCAAAGTAAGAGCTAAAGTCGTCCAGTTCCAGCTCTTTTTGCAATTCTTCGTTGTCAGAGTCGTTCAGATTCGATACTTCTGTTTGATCCTTCTCTCGCAGACTTTCGATTGTGTGTCCAGGGTTGGCCGGGACCCCCGCTTTTCGCCTGGCTCGGCGCTCCTGCATCTTTTTCTTGTGCTTCTCTTTCTTCATTTTTTTGTAGAGTGCCATACGCTGCTCCTTGTTGCGCATCAAGCTAAGAGGATTCAGCACGGGTATGCGGGGCTCCTTATCATCCTCGTCGTCTTCGCCATCCTCGTCCTCATCGTCATCCTCCTGCTCATTGTCATCTTCATTCTCGCCATCTTCATCTGCGCTAATGTCTTCGGCGGTTTTAGGCAATTTTGTGTTGGATGCAGCTGCCTCAACTTCATTTTCGTTGACTGAACCTTCGCTAGAAATATCCACGTCCTCAGGCTCATCCTCGGCGAAGCTAGAGTCACTGTCGGAATCACTCTCCATTGGCGGGGGTGGTTGTTTTCGCTTAATTTTACCCATTTTATTGAAAATTGCAAGAAATCCGACTGGCTGAATCGGCACGTGTTGATATTCTTCTTCTTTTATTGACCATTCCCTGTGTGCTCAAACACCTGCATAGCGATAGTGTTGGAAAAGTTGCATATATTATTTTAAAAAACAACTTTCCAAAAACGTTTAAATTAAAATTTTAATTTTTAAACATGTACAGCGTTTTTTTTCAAGATACATTTTGTGAGGAAGGTCTTTTTATTTATGTTCTTAAATACATAAAGGAGTTAAAAAATAAAGTGGTATTTCAGAATAGCCCCTCCATGGTCTTACCGAACTCGTGGTAAACAATAGGCAATTGTAAACAAACGGATACAGGATGGGGCTTCGAATTCTGGAGCTATTTAGCGGTATCGGTGGAATGCATTTTGCATTTAAATGTATGTAGAACATTACATAGTTGATAAGAAGATAAATCCTTGATTCCGTCACAGATTCGCAACTGGAGGGCGAAGTAGTGGGCGCTCTGGATGTAAATACGGTGGCCAATGCCGTCTACGGAAACAATTTTGGCCATAAAAACTTAAAAACAAGGAACATTCAAAGCCTAAGTGAAAAGGAAGTCACGAAATTGAATGCCAATATGCTTTTAATGTCGCCGCCCTGCCAGCCTCACACGCGTCAAGGATTGCAAAAGGACACAGAGGACAGACGATCTGATGCACTTACCCACCTCTGTGGGCTTATCCCGGAGTGCAAATCCCTACAGTTCATTCTTATGGAGAATGTTAAGGGTTTCGAGTGCTCCCAGGCGAGAAATCAATTTGTAGAAGCCTTGGAAAAGGCAGAATTCTATTGGAGAGAGTTCATTTTAACACCCACCCAATTTAACGTTCCCAATACGAGACATCGTTACTATTGCATCGCTCGCAAGCACCAGGATTTTGAATTTGCTGGTGGAAAGATTTGGGAGGAGTTTCCGGGGCTTACAACCGATAATCAAACCTTAACGAGAATATCAGAAATAATAGAAGAGCATGTCGGATCAGAATTCCTAGTGCCAGATGATGTTTTAACTAAAAGAGTCTTAGTCATGGACATAATTCACCCCACTCAAAGCAGATCTATGTGTTTCACCAAAGGATATACACACTACACTGAAGGTACAGGATCTGCATATACACCGCTATCGGAGGAGGAGTCGCATAGAATATTCAACTTGCTTGAAGAAACCGAAGATCCGAAAGTCCGATTGGATTTGCTTCACCAAATAAAATTACGTTATTTTACGCCGCGGGAGGTTCTACGTCTTATGAGTTTTCCCGAAGAATTCACTTTTCCGGAGGCCACAACGAATCGACAAAAGTATCGTCTATTAGGGAATAGCATAAATGTTAAAGTAGTGGGTGAATTAATTAAGTTGTTAACCACTGTTTAAAATTTAATTTGCGGTTATATTCGATAGGTATTCGAATACAAAAAAGGTGTTTTAAAATCAACACAATTTTATGACCATTGACAAATATATTTCCTTAAAAATTAATCTTTCTCCCAACGAGTTTTAATTGAAAATTAATTATATATAAACTTTATTAATTTATATGTTCAGGTTTTAATAACAGTATATGGTGTGACCATATTCCGTCGTCAGCTTCCAATTTGTCCCACCGATGGCGCTGCTGGCCAAGACTCTTATCGATGCATCGATGTTTCCACCAACGTTTCGGCACCTCTATTAGTTTATGAAAAAATAAAAACAATAATATTCTTAGTGTCCGGCAGTTAAAAAGGTGCCAAGATGATTCCCAAAAAGACAACGGTGAAGGATTCTCACATTGTGAAGATAGCCGTAGAGCGGGAGAACCACATGGCGCAGTTAATTAACTTGGACCAAAGGCATCCTTTAGCGAGTAAGTAAATAAACAAAAGTATCAAAAAGAGTTATTCCGAAGATAACTCTTCATAAAGGAAGGAAAAATGCTTCTATGGTTACTGTAAACACCATAAACAGACTGTACAAACTGATTCATAAGGAATTATTTAGCTTAATAAGGAAAAATGGGGGCCTTAAAACCAACGCCCTTTGTTTCGTGATGTCAGCGCAGTGCCTATCACTCATTAAAATGCATCACGCTTATGTCGACAGGAAGTCGATTTTAATAGCCTATTTATCTTTCTCTTTTAATATAGGCAAAATCCAGGATATCTGCAGTGGTTGGGGAATAAGCGATCACCAGAACTATGCCCTGCAGTTTTGCGAGCCCAACAACCAGAAGTACGTAACAGAAAAGAATCGGAATGAGATCAAGAACGGCTCTGTTCTTCGCCTGCAATATTCTCCATCAAAGACTGCCAGCGACGCCATGGAAACCCTCTTGATTGGTAGTCCCCAAGACAAAGTCCTGGTCCTCAAAGAGCTCACCCCGCTGAGCATGGATCACACCTTTGCGTTGGAGTTTATAAAGGAAAAGGGACTGGACACTCTTATTAAGATGATCGAGGACGTGAACCAAACTAATGAGGAGATTCTCAAGTACAGCCTTTCAAGCTTTGTGGAGCTAATGGAGCACGGCACTGTATCCTGGGAAGTGCCTGAAAACTCTTTCGTGGCCCGCAACATCGAAATAGTGCGGAATTTCCAAAAGTATCCCACCAGCTGTGGGGAGAGCGCTCTGTCCAATCTGGAAAACATAGTCCAGTGTAGCAGCAAGCATGTTCTGGTGGCAGAGGACGTTAAACTTCAGGACATCCTGCGTCTCCTGCAAGAGGTTAACTCGCCCGTGATGCGACAAAACGCTATTGCCCTGTTGAATGCGCTCTTTTTGAAAGCGGACGAATCGCGGCGCAGGACCATTGCCCACACCATCAGTGCCAAGCAGTTCCGCCACGCTCTTAACCATTCTGGAAAGGTTTTGGGTACAGAAATGACCCACCAGCTCTACGTTTTGCAGACCCTAACTCTTGGCTTGCTAGAGAAACGAATGCGTACAAAAATGAATGCCCAAGACCAGGACGCCCACGAGAAAATCAAAGAGCTGCGGCGCATCGCTTTTGACGAGACTAATTCCCAGAACCCGAGCGACGAACATATTCGCCGTGGCGGGGGCTCCGGAGCTGGCAATGTAAACTTTTCACAGCATTATAAGAAGCTTGGCTTCAAGTGTGACATTAATCCTGCACAGGATTTTATGGAAACGCCACCAGGTAAGAAAAATATTAACTTAACTTTGCAATTACATTACAAAAAAAAAACCTTTTTCAGGCGTGCTGGCTTTGGATTGTATGGTTTATTTTGCTCGCAACTACACGCCGCAGTATATGAAGATATTTCGGGACAACCGCGCCGATGAGCACGAGTGTCCGTTTGGTCGGACCTCAATCGAGTTGGTCAAGGTGCTTTGCGACATTTTGCGCATTGGTGAGCCGCCTGCCGAACAGTCTGGCGACTTCCAGCCTATGTTTTTCACTCGCGATCATCCCTTTGAGGAGTTCTTTTGCATTTGCGTAATCACTCTAAACCGCACTTGGTCCGATATGCGTGCCACTGCCGAAGATTTCTCAACTACATTCAGTGTGGTGCGAGAGCAGATCCAGCGCACTCTTAAAGGCAGACCAGAGAGCCTAGAGGATTTCCGAAACAAAATAAGCTTGCTTACTTATCAGCAGATTACGGCACTACGTCAACAGGAACGTACATCGAAGGAAGAATGCGACTCCACAGCCTCTGCAATTGTCAGGCTCAAAGAAAAGATTTCACCCCATATTCTGGATCTAATTAAACAACAGCGGTTGTCATTTTTGGTGGAAGGTAAACCAATCTCGGATTGATTACGTAAAATTCTATTATTAATTTTATCAATGACATCTTTCGTTTTATAGGGACTCGTTTTGCAAAGTATTCACGTGGTACACGAACCAAGGACAAATTCTGGTATGCCCGACTTTCTCCCAACCACAAGGTTATCCACTACGGTGAGTGTGACGAGAAGAATATACCCACCTTGGAGGATCTCCCCAAAAAGTTGCCCATCAGCGAAATCAAGCAGCTGTTGGAAGGCAAGGAGTGTCCCCACATGAAGGAGACACGTATTCGGAAGTCTGCCGTAAATCTGGCCTTTTCCATAACATTCGAAAACATGGAGCACTCCACATTGGACTTTGTTGCACCGGATGAGAGTATCTTTAACTACTGGACTGACGGAATTAATGCTCTGCTAGGTCAGCCGATGGTCAGTAAACAAAAGAACGAAGACTTTGACACTCTGTTGTCTATGGAAATTAAATTGCGGTTATTGGATACTGAGGGTGTGGACATCAGCAAGGATCCACCCCCAATACCCGAGGATCCCGAAAACTATGACTTTTGCTTCGAGGGCTAAGCATTCAACGATTTAAACATTGATTCACTTTAGACTCCCATCACCCAAGATACATGCCAAAGTGTACCCACTACATTTATTCTCCGATCTGATCTTCTGCTAGTATTATTTGTGCAATTCCCGAAACATACAAAATGAACAATCTGGAGCGGTCACTCGCCTAGCCATTTAGTGAACATTTACACCATTTATTATTATATTAGGTATATAATATAGAGATCATTAAATAACACATTTTATACATAACAATTTTGTACAAAAACTAACAAGAGAAGCGTATTCTTATTTAAGGCTAGAGGGTTACGAATTGGAAAAGCTAAAAGATCGGTAAGCCGATACTTGGACACCAGTGCGGAAGAACTAGTATTGATTTAGTTTTAAAAATGATTTTAAACGATTTCACTTATCCACTTTAATTTTAATTTTATATAAGACTTGTTTCTTCCGCATAAGTATTTTGATTGCAATTGTAGATGATAAAAAACGCACTTGCTGACCTTCAAATCGAAGCATTCGCGTAAGCAAGAAGCCTTGGGAGCAAAACCAAACTGGCAGCCTACCCGAGTGGGTCAGCGGCTGCCATCTCACATCATTATCCACGCACGGGCACCTTTCGCCGGCGAGCAGGGGCTCGATCCTAGATCCTTAATCAAATATTATCCTCGAGAAGCAGATCATTGTCATCTCCTCGATCAGGCAAACAGACAAAGAACTCTAGAAGATTGAGAATAGGTCCGCGTGAGAAGGGATTTTGGTAACGACCTCGCTTATCCCTCAGATAATAATATCGCTTATAATTGAACATCTCGTTCGTTGTAAGGTTCATACAGGCGTGAAGGATCTGTTTAAAAAGCATGGAAATGTATATAGAAATAAAAAGAACAAATGACAGACTTACCGATGTGCAGGTGAGGATCCATCCGAGCCCGCAGAAAACCACTGCCTCGATCAATCCCAGGACGTAGAGCAATGTGAATCCCTCGATCATGACGCAGTAGCAAGCAAAATAGATAGTAAATGAGCAGTTCACGGCCACCGAGAGAACAAACAGGAAGAACCACATCCGGTTACGCAGACCCACACAATTGTATATGAAGGGGCAGTGGTGGTCAAAGTACGAAACACACCGATTGCACACGCGACAGTGCTTGGCCCGGAGCGGCCGGAGACATCGACAACTATGACACAACCTCGTCAACATTACGTTCCGCTTCTTCAGCTTGTCGAAATACGGAATCTGCTTAATAGCCCTATAGTAGGCGTCCGAACTAAGGGGTATGTATCCAGGATCTCGACGATTGGCGATAGCCCAACTGATCCACATAACGGCGTTCCAGTAGATAAAACAATAGTGGGATCGCCTCAATATGTTCCACGTTATTGGTATTGCCCGGATCATGTACATCGGATAACCCCAGAGAAGGACCGAGAACAGGAAAAGGAATAGGGGTCCCTTGGAATCGCCGGCACCACCGAAAAGCCAGCCCCAGCTCTCCGAAACCGAGGGTATCCATCGAGACTTCTTCTTAACCTCGCCGTAAAGCAGGCGCACCACATCCTGGTGCTGGTGCGCTTGTGCCAGCATAATTGGAGTCTTGCCATTCTTGTCCCGCGGCTCTAGATCCAGCTGAGATTTCTCGCACAGCAACCTCACACAGGTCATATTCCCGGATAAGCAAGCCAGATGCAGAGGCGTGGACCCAAAGTTGTCCGTCTTCTGGAGTTCAACTCCCGAGTACATCAACAACCTCATCAGATCAGCGTGCCCTTTATAGGCAGCCCAGTGCAGAGCCGTATCTCCGTTGATATCCGTTAGGTTGTTCAGAGCACCCATACCCAGAAGATAGGCAGCGGTGGCAGTTCTTCCGTACATGCAAGCCAGGTGAAGTGGCGTCAGTCCCTTGAAGTCTGCTGCATTGACAGCCACGCCCGCCTGGAGCAGCACCTGGACCACCGAAGCGTGACCCTTTCTGCACGCCCAATGTATCGGCCGCGGGCCCTGGGTGCCCAGGCAGGGCAGATCAATAGGGGCCGTCCGCTCAATGAGGTACCTCATTAGCTGCACATTACCATTGAGAGCTATCCAGTGGGCCGGTGTGTAACCATGACGATCCCGTGCGGACAGACACTCCATTCCGAACTTGTCCACTAGATTCTCCACCTCGCTGACCTCACCATTCTTGATAATATCGAAAATATCATCCAAATTAACAGTAGTGGCCCCATCCAGACCCTCGAAGAGAAGAACATTGTCGTGATCGTCAGTACCACCACCTGCAGCACAAGCTCCCCGTCCCGTTAGAGGTGGCGAATGCGGTCGATGGTCCAAATGAATCTCGTCCGCGTGGGCATGGCCATCCTCCTCTGCGACGACCATGTTGCATGAGGAAGAGGCCGTCAGGGGCAGCGCCCATACACTGCGCGCTGCCCCAGGACTCGGGTGCACCTTGGAGGCCACGTTGTAGAACTCGAAGTCTACGCCAAGCCGATCCGCCGTTCCACCGTTGCCGTGATGCAGGGGGTTTTCCAGTAGGTGTGCAATCTTGTTGGCTTTTCTTCAACACTAGGAAAGCGAAATGTCCAGCTTTTTCAAAGGGTTTTGAATGGAGCACGCAAGGTAAACACGACTGCACTAGAAGGCTACGAAATTATGTCAGCGCAGTGAGAAAATCAATACTGAGTTCGAAAGGACACGGAAGAGGGCCAACTTCGAATTCAACTTGGCGCCAAACCACTAACAGCTGACCGTTACATGCCGCACAGCTCACAACGTAGAGCTTAACTGCGCTTGAATTAATATTCATTTATCAAAAACGTTTACAGGACATGGAAAGAACAATATAAACGCCAGCCCTTTCCTACGTTGAAGAATTTTTATACGAATTCTCCATCAATCTGCATCAAAATTCATTTATATATTTATCAATTTTCTCGGGTAGAAAATTGAGGACACAAGGACCCACGGCGAGACTATACCTTGCCCAATAAACATCCGATTTTTAGCGATTTTTCGATTTAGAATACATTAAAAGATTTATTATTCGTTTCTCTACCAATCTGTATTCAAAATCCAGGAAACCTTGAGAAAGTGATTTAGATATGAATTGATTCCCTATTCTTAAAGAATTCAATATCCATTGATTTAAAAAGAACAAAAATATATTATTCTTTTACTTTAACTTAAAATTGATTAAAAGTTAAGAAATTGTAACTTGACAATTGGGAGTCCCCTTGTATAGTCGGTTGGTATTTTAATACCAGAATACAAAGCTTAATTGGGCCGTTAGAGCTTTTGTTAAAAATGCCACAGCAGTGAATCCCAAAAGGAGGTCACCTGAACAACTGCAACACTCTGTGAATTTGTTTCATAAAAATGAGTGACAACGTGGTGACGGAACTTAATAATTTGGATCTGAATAAGCAAAAGGCATGTTAAACCCTTTAGAAAGCGCTTTCGAGTGTAAGACAAGTGATAGATAGCCCAGATATGCTGAAATTAGTGGCCCTAAGTGGACGTTACTATAGAACATATAACCGCATTTTGCACCGGGCGGCGCGGAGCCAATTGGTAGAGATTCCACCGCCAAACCATCAACAAACAAATCAGAAGCTGCAACAGAGCTGGCCGAGAAGCCAGCGGTGCTACGCTACCTTGGTTGGTGTTTAAAGAATAGTTGTTACCTGCCAAAAAGTCCCTGGCCTCGCACATGTTCGTTTTTAATTGTTCTGTATGTGTGTGTACTTTTTAACCAGTGGCGGAGTCTCAGGCACTAAAGGGGTGATGAAAATTAAAATAAGGAGAAGTTTACTTGAGAAAGCTCTGATCATACTGGGAAGTCCCAAACTGCTTTTCCCAGAGGTCCCCTTACGCCTTACGTCCCTGGTCCACAATGAATCAATGCCGGCATTTGTGACGCATCTAACGTTCATTTAACTCTCTTCTTGCTGACTAAAAACTTGCCCATCATTACATCAGCAAAAAAGTATCAAAGATACGCTCTAATCACGAACAGATAAAAAGTTGTCTCCCAAAAGTTACCATTGCTTTCTACCCAATTGTTCAAATAGCAAGAAACCGTCAACGGCATCAGATACCAGACCTAAAAATCAATTGCTTGATTGCCATTTGAATTGCATACGTAGCAGAAATTCGACCATTTGGTATTCGAGTAATATATGTATTGATTTTTTCACATCCATTTGCAGGCAGCCAAGATGAAGAAGGAGAAAAAAGAGAAACCGGCCGGTGGAGGTGACAGCCGCAAGGGTAAGCGTCTTACTTCTAAAACTTCCTCACAACTTAGCTCTAACTCGAAAATAAAACCTACCAGAACTCAATCCATTGCCGAAATACATCGAAGAGCGCAACGTCTTTTGGGACAAGTGCAAGGCCGAGTACCTGGCTGAACTGGCGGCCAAAACGCGTGAGGCCATTAAAGTAACGCTGCCCGATGGCAAGCAGGTGGATGCCACTTCCTGGGAGACCACCCCATACGAGGTGGCTCGTGGCATTAGCCAAGGATTGGCCGACAACACCGTCATCTCGAAGGTTAACGGCGAGGTGTGGGATCTGGACCGTGTGCTCGAAGGCAACTGCACGCTGCAGCTACTCAAATTCGATGACCCAGAGGCGCAGGCCGTCTTCTGGCACAGTTCTGCTCACATCATGGGAGAAGCCATGGAACGCATCTACGGCGGACATCTGTGTTACGGACCGCCCATTGAGAATGGCTTCTACTACGATATGCATCTAGAGGGAGAGGGTGTAAGTAGATAATTGATATAAAACCGTAACGCTATAGTCCTTAAAAATGTTCGATTTTAGATCTCTACCAACGATTATGGAACCATGGAATCGCTGGTGAAGCAGATTGTTAAAGAGAAGCAGAACTTTGAGCGTCTGGAAATGAAAAAGTCTGACCTACTGGAGATGTTCAAGTATAACGAGTTCAAGGTTCGCATTCTCAACGAGAAGGTGACCACCGATCGCACCACCGTTTACAAGTGTGGTTCTTTGATCGATCTCTGCCGAGGACCTCATGTCCGCCACACTGGCAAGGTTAAGGCTCTGAAGATCACCAAAAACTCATCTACCTACTGGGAGGGCAAGGCTGATGCTGAGACTCTACAGCGTGTTTACGGCATTTCGTTCCCCGATCCCAAGCAGCTCAAGGAGTGGGAAAAGCTACAGGAGGAGGCTGCCAAGCGGGATCACCGCAAGATCGGTCGTGAACAGGAGCTTTTCTTCTTCCACGAACTGTCACCTGGCTCGTGTTTCTTCCAGCCGCGTGGAGCGCACATCTACAATACACTGATTAACTTTATTAAGACGGAGTATAGGAAGCGCGGCTTCCAGGAGGTCATCTCTCCGAACATCTACAACGCCAAGCTGTGGATGACCTCTGGTCACTGGCAGCACTATGCTGAAAACATGTTCTCTTTCGAGGTGGAAAAGGAGAAGTTCGCACTCAAACCCATGAACTGCCCGGGACATTGTCTTATCTTTGACAACCGTAACCGATCGTGGCGTGAGCTTCCGCTACGCATGGCCGACTTTGGAGTGCTGCATCGTAACGAACTCTCTGGTGCCTTGACTGGCTTAACTCGTGTGCGTCGCTTCCAGCAAGACGATGCTCACATCTTCTGTGCTCCCGAGCAGATTAAGAGCGAGATGAAGGGTTGCCTGGAGTTCCTGAAGCATGTTTATACCATTTTCGGCTTTTCCTTCCAGCTTGTGCTGTCCACTCGCCCTGAAAAGTATTTGGGCGAGCTGGAGCAGTGGAATGACGCGGAAAAGGCACTTGCCGAATCCCTGAACGAATTCGGAATGCCGTGGAAGGAGAACCCTGGAGATGGCGCCTTCTACGGACCCAAGATTGATATTACAATAATGGATGCTCTGAAACGAGCTCACCAGTGCGCTACCATTCAGCTGGACTTCCAGTTGCCCATTCGCTTCAATCTCAGTTACATCGCCGACGATGGTGAGAAGAAGCGGCCGGTCATCATTCATCGTGCCATCCTTGGCTCCGTGGAGCGTATGATTGCCATTCTCACCGAGAACTTTGCCGGCAAGTGGCCCTTTTGGATTTCGCCGCGCCAGGTGATGGTGGTTCCAGTGGGCCCCGCCTATGACCAGTACGCCCAGTCTGTCCGCGATCAGCTTCACGATGCCGGGTTCATGAGCGAAGCCGACTGCGATGCCGGTGACACCATGAACAAGAAAATCCGTAATGCTCAGCTGGCGCAGTTCAACTTCATCCTGGTGGTGGGTGACAAGGAGCGATCTTCGAACACGGTGAACGTGCGCACCCGAGACAACAAGGTGCATGGAGAAGTGTCTGTGGCAGAACTAATCACCAAGCTGCAGAAGATCCGGGACGAGTTCATAGCCAATGAAGACAGTTTCTAAAAAAAATCACAAACTCTTTCTCTATTTATCTAACGTATACTTAATATTCGCATTGCAAAGCAAGTCGCATTTTTTGTTTCGATATATTTACGCTTATGAAACCGGATATTCACGAATAAAAACACAACCAAATCGATTCAAAATTGTTTGATCGAACGAAAACATCGAAGTTTTTCAATTACTTTTAGGGAATATATACTGAAAAACGGAAAATTACTTCCGTTTGCTGAATTCCGTTTAAAGGTGGTGTCAATTAGGAAACGGTTGTGACGAGTACAATTCCGACCATTATGATTCCATTAAACAAGTTTTAAAAAATGCCGATAAGATAGGCAGAAAATAGGGCGAGATATGGGTGTAAATTGTATGACTCATGCTGGTTTTTTTTTTGTTTTTTAATTTATTGCTAATATTGTGTATACTTTCATTTTCATAATTTGATTTATTAAAAATTGCATTCATAGTTTTATGTTTTTATTCAAGTATCAATTTTGTAAGCTTATGCTTTTCGCGTAAAAAATGCACAAAGTTCTCTCGCTAATCGAAGCAAAAATCGTTAATAATATTGTTAAGTGTTTACTCAGCTCATGCTGCGTGCCTGATGCCTGCCTGCCTGCCTGCTGTCTATTTTATTTCTGTTTTAGGTTTGTCATAAAAATACATATTATATATCTGTGTATATTTATTCATAAGATGCACGTGGCCAAGTCCTATGCCATCCAAAGTTCCAGTTCGCAGTCGTTCGCTGTGTGCTAAAAAAACCAAAAAGAAATTAAACGAAATTGGGCGAAACAAAAGCCGCAAAACAGAACGAGGCTAAAATTGGAAACTATTGCTCTGAACACAGGCTGGCTGCGTGGTATCTACGACTGTTTGGTTAGCTGCTGCTCTTGCTGCTGCTACGGGAGATGCCGAAAAGTTGGAATGTTGCAGGATATTCGACCTTCGACATAAGTACATGAAGCTGCGGTTTTAAAGGGAGTTTCGGGGAAATGCACAACACTATATTCTGGGGCTAGCTCGCAAATATCAAATATCTCTCTGATCTTGATCCTTGATCTTGTGTCAATAAGTTAGCTTCGCCTACTTTAGGGATTAGCTAATTAATTAGTTAGCCGATTTCGTTAATTGTTGTTTAGTCTATTTGCTTTTGCTATCATTTTTTACTTTATAAATAAACTTAAACATAAAGTTGTGTATGTGTGTATATAGAAGATGCTTGGAGGCTTGCTCGTCCAGTGTTTTGTTGTTTTTGAATCCACCGCTGATCCAGCCACATACACCTTCACCTGTGTACACCCGTTGCCAGCGCGTGTGAAATGCTCTTGTTGGTTGAACTGCCTCTGCTTCAGCTTCAGCTTTGAGGGAGGTTGGGGATCGGGTTCGGGTTCGGGTTCGGGATTGGATTGGATTGGATCGGGTTCTAGCTACTTCTAGCAGGCGCAGCCGCCCTCAGGGTCCTTTGTCTCGTTGGGCGAGTCCTTTAGCACCACCTCCTGCATGTCCTCGGAGGGCTTGTTCTCAGTGGAGTCCATGCCGGGCAGTGCCGCCGCCACTCGTCGGAATAGCTGCTTTACATTGTAGCCGGCCTTGGCGCTCGTCTCGATGAACATCACATTCAGTTCCTTGGCCTTGCGCTCGCCCTCTTCCGTGGAGACCTGCCGCTTGTCGGACAGATCCGTTTTATTGCCAACCAACATGATGATTACGTCGCTGCCTCGTTCCGTGCGCACGTCGTCTATCCATTTGGAGGTCTGGTGGAACGAGTTCGTGTTGGTGATATCATACACAACCACAGCGACAGTGGAGTCGCGAATGTAGGAGGGGATCAGCGAACGAAAGCGCTCCTGGCCCGCCGTGTCCCACAGTTGAAGGCGAACGGTGCGGTCCTCCAGGTACATGGTCTTCGATAGGAAGTCGATGCCGATCGTCGCCTGGTACGTGTTGTCGAAGCTGTCGTACATGAACCGCGTAATCAGCGAGGTCTTTCCCACGCTCTGCTCCCCCAGGAAGACGAGCTTGAACTTCCGCAGCGGATTACCGAAGTCGCCGGATGACATGTCGCCTTCTTCTTCTACTTTCTTCTAGATTCGATTCGCACTTTTGGCTTTTGGTTTCGTGCAACTCTCGTACGTGTCTACTTTTTCTTAATTGCGGGTTGGCTGACCTCTCTCCGCTCTCCACTCCCAACTCTCCACTCTCCGCGTTCCGCTCTCCTCAGTTGCGCACTCCTCTCTCCCTCTCTCCGCTCTGTTGATATGGGCTGGGCTACGATTTTTCGGCTTTATCCTGAGCTTTTTGCACTGTTTGTTGCTTCAATTGACCTGATCCTGGTACACTGATGAAGTTGCTTTCGATTCCGGCCAGCTGTACTTGCGGTAAGCGGATCAAAATGCTGTTCAAATCACTTGTTCGTCGTGGAAAAATTGCAGCCAGCAAATCGTCTCTGCTTCTTCTTCACTTCTGAGTCAGTTGCTGTGTGGCCAGCGCATTGAAAAATACCGCAAAAAATGGCAGTTAGTTGAAACAAAGTAACAGTGACTGAAGAATAAGCGACCGCAAGCAGTGATTTTCAAATATCAGTCCAAAGCTCGCCAAAACAAGTCAACAAACTTGAGATATCAAAATTATTTATTGACACTGTCTATCTCTGCACGAGTGCTCCGTCCCGAGCAATTCTTTAACGTTCCTCCACCACTCACAAGTTCCTTAATCTAAAATTATAATAAGCGGTTATCTGAAAAACACGACCGTTAATTGAAAGCCCTTATCTTCTGGCGAATTTGGTATCGCGAATTAATTTAAACGGCCACCAAAAATCGGGTAATGTAAACAGTTCTCGGAAAACTATGATTGCGAACGGACATCAAACAATGTCGAGGTATCGCCCGTTTACCACTTTGGTGCTCCTGGTCCTGGGTCTGTGTCAGGCCGCTGCTGGAGTGGCAATCGCTCAGCCCAATGGAAGAGTGGTGGGCGGAACGGCAGCAGCAGCCAACAGTGCTCCCTATGCGGTTTCTATGCAATACGGCGGTACTCACTACTGTGCCGCGAGTATTCTAAACTCCAACTGGATGGTCACGGCTGCGCACTGCTTGACAAACAGCGCCCAAGTCCTGGAAAGTACGCTGGTGGCCGGCAGCATCGCTGTGGCGGGAACTGCGAGCACCACGCAGACCAGAAGCATTACCTACTTTGTTATCAACGATTTGTACACTGGAGGAACCGTGCCATACGATATCGGCCTCGTTTACACTCCCACCGCCTTCGTTTGGTCGGTGGCTGTGGCTCCTGTGACGCTCCCATCTTCGGGTGTTGTCCCTACTGGGACAGCCACTCTGTATGGATGGGGTAGCACCAGCACTACCAATACCGCCTCCTATCCTGCAACTCTTCAAGTGGCCTCCAATTTGCCCATAATCACCGTGGAAACCTGTGCAGCAGCTTTGGGCACCAAGGGTAGTGACGTCCACTCAACCAATGTCTGTACGGGTCCTTTAACTGGAGGCATCAGCATCTGCACATCGGACTCGGGAGGTCCTCTGGTCCAGAATAACGTCCTTATCGGAATAGTGTCCTGGGGCAAACTTCCGTGCGGACAAGCCAACTCTCCTTCGGTTTATGTACAAGTTTCTTCATTTATTTCGTGGATAACCACCAACCAAGTGGCTCCATAAATAAAATGGATTATTAACTAATAAAAGCAGCATATATATTTTAAATCCGATTAAACAAAACTATCTTAAAATCTTCGTGACTCGTAAATGAATTAGAAAACTTACTACATTTACAGTGCTTACTTTTTGCAGGTAATACGAATCGCATATTCTTCACAATAAGGATTGAGATACTTCTTTGGCAAATCAATCTTATCGAACAATTATTCTGAATGCAGTTTCGAAAGGACAATGCCTGCATGCCTTGTCTATGCCTTGTCTATTTACCTAATTAAATTTAAAATATTACAAATTACAAACTTATGCTTTTCGACAGATTCTGGGTGTCACTCTGCTATTTATGAAATATAAATAAAAAGGAAATCTTGGCGAAGCCTAATCTAAAATTGCTAAAGGGGTTTTTTGTGATAAGCTCTAATTGAAATTTCTTATCAATTTCTCTGCTGGCGCTATTAGAATTGGTATCATTATTTTATTTAAAAAGACTTCAATAGAACCTGTGTAAGTAGTTCCGAAAAAGCTTCCGACCAAAAATGTCGAAAGATCGCGCACTTTTCTACATTGCAGTCCTGCTCCTAGGGTTCTGCCATTTCCCTGAAAATGTCCTGGGCCAACCCAGTCCCGATGGCCGAGTTGTTGGTGGTAAGGCAGCAGCGGCGAATAGTGCTCCTTACATCGTGTCCTTGCAATACAAGGGCACCCACTACTGCGCGGCTAGTATCCTGAATGAACATTGGCTGGTAACTGCTGCTCACTGCCTGGCCAATAGAGCCCAGGTCCTGGAAAGTACATTAGTGGCCGGAAGCATCGCGGTGGCTGGCACTGCAAAAACTACTCAAAAGCGTTCCATCTCATACTTCGTGGTCAATGAATTGTATACTGGTGGAACCGCGCCGTACGACATTGGACTGATCTACACACCAACCGCATTTACGTGGTCCGCTGCAGTTGCTCCCGTAAAACTTCCACCTACTGGCCAAGTACCAACTGGATCTGCCACCCTCTACGGATGGGGCAGTACCAGCACGGGCCAGATTCCCTCTTTCCCCAAAACCCTCCAGGTGGCCGAAAACATACCCATCATTAATCTGGCCACCTGTGCCAAAGATCTGGGCACCAAGGCTAGGGATTTACATTCTACCAATCTGTGCACTGGTCCTGTTAAGGGAGATATCAGCATTTGTACCGCGGACTCTGGAGGTCCACTCGTCCAGAACAATGTTCTTATCGGAATAGTATCCTGGGGCAAAATTCCATGTGGTTCAAATTCGCCATCGGTCTATGTACAAGTTTCCTCATTTATTTCGTGGATATCCAAAAACCAAAAACTTTCTTAAAAGCAACAATTGTTTTTAAAACAAATCAGAAAAATAAACCAATTTTAATGCAAACAAAAAAGTAAACAATAAAACAAAAAATTTATATTAATTGCTATCGACACTTTGGTCTTCCTTGAAAGAACCATCCGGTTCTTTAGTGTACGCAGATCCTATGGTTATTTCCGTACTACGAAGTATGTGACTAGGAGTTCGCGTGGCCTCCACATCCACAAAATTGTAATTTTTGTCGATGCCTACCAGGTAGGTAGGTATTTCGCCACGCCCTTTGACAAAGGTTAAGCCACGATAATTACAGAGTATGCCGAAATCCTGGAGAATCGTTGCAGACTCCTCGGTCACTTGGATGTTTCCAGGCAGGCCGGTGGACTGCATTCGCGAGGCCATGTTCACTGCGTTACCCCAAATGTCGTAGTGTGGCTGGGAGGCACCGACAATGCCGGCCATCACCTCGCCGCTGGACAAACCAATGGAGATCGATCCTCTGCACCCGTTTGCTTGATCGTAAATGGCATTGTAGGTATTCTTGCATTTGGACAGGGTACGCATCAAGTCGAGTGCGAACGAGGCCAGAACGAATACCACCTCGTCCAAGTCTTCATCCGTATCGGAAGACGTAGACTCGCGCATTCTCACTTTGCTAGGAGATACTACAAGATTTCAAGAAGATTTATATTATTTTCCGACAATACCGATGGAATATGGAAAAACATAACATACAATCTAAAGTCGATCCAGTCGTCTTTATGCTGACCTCTCCTGCAAAATTAAGGTCCAGCCCGCAAGCAGCCATGTAAGTGCATCCAACCACCTTGATCTTTTCAACCGTGAAGTACTCCTTGTAATAAAGCAGCTGTTAAGTTTTGGTATCCATAACTAAACAGAAAAATGCTGGTCGGAAATATATTTTATCTTACCAGTATATCGAATTCGGTTATAATGTCGTTGAGTATTCGCAAGTTCTTTAAGTCCATTTGAAAATTCATTAACATAGCGAACATGACGGACACCATTTGGTAATTTTCAGAGTACAGTTGATGTTTGGCTAGTCTGTTAAGATAGACATTTACTGCAGAGGAACAAATAGATTATAGTTTTAACGAATATTATTTAGAATTTAATATTGCAACTAACCGACGTGTGTGGGTAAAATGTTATAAAGAAGAATTGTGATCGATTGATTGATTAGTTGGGCATCGTTTTGTTTTTTCTTAAGTTCCTGTCGCCATCTGGACAATTGTAAGTTTTGGAAAAGAGGAAAAGTAAAATTGAAATAAATCATAACTTACTTAAAGTTAACTTTGCTGGCATAAATGGTCAGGCGCTCCCTAAAGAGTACTGTAAAAAAGGCGAGAACAATCTGCATGGTGTGGGCGTACTGTGCTGGTAGGGAAGGACTCGAGGTATGGCTGTACTGGAAGACAAACCTGAGATGAAAGTTAACCAACAATAAGTATCCAGTGGACAACAAAATTGCAATCAGTGTCTTTATTGCCAAGGGAATGTTGGTGAAGGTAAAGGCCATGCACATAAAGATGGACATCATATTGGTGATAACCCATGGATGAAAACAGGCATCGTCTGGCGCTTCATAATGGAACAGCTTATGCTCTATTTCACTCATAATAAAGCTATTTTGATCACACAAAACCTGAATGGAATTCAAACTGCTATTAGAATAATAATCCAATTTTATAGTAATATAAAATGTGAACTTTCCGCCAAACTTTTCCCTTACCATAATCATAGCAATGACGACTCCATTCGATATTGTGACGAATAAATAAATGACGATGCGAATCTCAAGGGTGCTTAGAATTTTCTCATGCAGCAAGAATATAAAGCAACTGAATCTATTATACCTTTGGGTGGGTCTTTTCGACCGAACTCGAAACCAGCACATTTTCTTGTACCACGCAATGAAAGTAAACAACCCAAAGCAAATTATTATTGTGGCATTCGTACTAGCGCAGATTAAGCAGATGGCTGAGTGACTGTCGAATTGGAGGACGACCAATAAGCTTACAACCACATAGGCCAGCAGAATGCTGTACTTAAACATATAGTCCGTTTGATTAATGTACAAAGCCTCCAACTCCTTGTCGTGATAGGTCATGAATAAGCAGTGAAGATCTGGCTCATTTGTTTGCTCCCCGGGGTCACAATGGCAACACCGTCGCAACCAACGTAACCTGTGGAATGCAGTATGTTAAAATTTTTCATCGAGGACCTTAAGGAGCCAAAACACTTTCCTCCATCGAACTACAGGCATTCTTTTAAATTCTTCGTGAAGTTCGTCCCTTAAATTAGATTGTAAAGATTCGTCGGTGTTAGTCAAATTTTGATTCGGCCTTGAGCCCTTCAAATTTAGCAAAGAGAACCCACTCTTATCGATACCGGACTCGGGTAAAGTTATTGGTATGGTCATTCCTCTGATAATATATGTTTCCACCTTGTGCTTTTGTAATAAAGGATGCGTCTTCGCCCATGATGGACCATTCTCCATTTGATAGTCCTCAGCATTAATGAAATTTAACGTACTGCCACTGATATGAACACAACCAGGCAGTCCCGTTGCCTCCAAAGTATTGGCAATAGTTACAGCCAATCCTAAAGAAATGTAAAGCCAATGGTTATTGTAAGAAACTGGATCAAGTCATCAATTGATCAATCTCACCCCAAATGTCAAATTGCAGTTTTGCCTCACCGAGCACACCTGCAAAAATCGATCCAGAATGTACCCCAATCCGCATATTAATATCCAGTTTATATGTATCTCTAAAAGAACATAAGCATTGATTAATGAAAAAATTGGAACGCTAAACTTTAATCCCTGTAATCCCTGTATTACCGAACATCCTGGATATGGGCGATCATGGCCAGGGCAAGATCCACACAATTTTTCGCATGATCCGGATCCGTTTTAATGATTCCCGCGACGCAATAATAGCAGTCGCCCAAGAACTTGATCCGCTGTACCTGGTACACGGCGGCAACCATGTCGAATCGTCCGTAGAGATCGTGTAGGATAGTTACCAGATTCTCCACCGTAAGGGTTGTGGTGAGATACGTATAGTTGACGACATCGGCATATAGAACGCTGACGTCCGGATGAACCTGTACTGCCATGCTGCGGTTCCGTGTCAGCTCTTTCATGTTGGTTCCCTGTCTTGCCAGAGTGATTCTCTTTTGAATTTCTGATTGGAGAGGTTTTGAGATCAAAGGAGGCAATATGCTGTCAAGAAGGACCTTTTCCTGGCACATGGCATTTTGAAGCCACAGTTTCTCCCTCACGTATTGATGACGGTCAAGGAACGAGGAACGCACCATCATATTGGTAGTTATGCGATAGAATATTCCCACTAGGTTAATACACAAGTAATGGGCGCTGTCCACGATCAGACTTCCGGTCGCAAGCCTTCTGCTCATATTTTGGTGCAAGTCGGGAGCCATGAACATTATAAAGTAAACCATGTATACAAGAGAAGTTACCGATCCCAGCATGATGGCCTGGTTCATAATAGGTATCGGCAGGTACATGTAGATCATAAAGACAACGTATACATCATAGAACGAGGACATTACCATATGTTGCTGAGTTTTGTAGTGGTAGAATGTGGTCAATAAATCTAAAGCCAGTTGAAACATGTTCAAAATTTGATCTATCACATAGGAAATATTGACTTACCCGTAGAAACCAAAATGGCAGTGGCTAAAATCGAGCTAATTAACATAATCCAATTGTGTCGCCCCACTAAATTTTCACAAAAGTTAATACTTAAAATGGACAATAGCAACAATGCACCTCCGGAATATGCGAAAACATCAACTAAAATTAGTTCTCGGATCTGAAATATTATAAACTATAATTTATAGCATATGAAATATCAAAAATGAATTTAACTTACTTCGCTAATCGTAAGTAGAACAACGACATGGACTATAGTTACCGCAGTATGAAGCAAGATAAAGATGCTCAGGTAACTTCTCCACAAACGTATTTGATACATATCAAAATCTTTAGCCAAGCCCACGACTTCAACTTTTCTCTGCATAAAAAGTTTGATAGTTCTCGCGTTATTGAAAATCGGTTATTACCTTTATATAAAGAGGATCCCACGAGTGTTCCCTGATATAATTAAGTTGGCATCTTTTCCTACTTTCATTAAAATTTATTTTGGTGGTACTTTGAGAATACATTTTATTACTTTTCAAAAAATTCGCAGACGCGTTTTGATATCTGATATCGAAAAAAAATCGTTGTGAATGAAGTAAACTGAAAAAAACTTAAAACCAAGCGCCTACTCGAAAAACAATTCAAATGTTTTAAAATTCAAACGTCTGTTACAAAAAAATTTCTAACGGTAAGATCGTGAATACCAAATTCCAAAGCAAAGCTTTGGTATTTTGTCACTTGGAAGCTTTCGTTTAACTTTTGCTGTTTTTTCTAAATTAATTGGTCACACTGCTGGCAGCGACGGTAAAAAAAAAGAAATTCCAATAATTACAATTAGTAGCAGACCGAGAACAGCAAATAAATAAATTCAAGATGGAAGTGGAAAGCCCTGAGCACACCCGCGAATTTGCTGAGGTGGACATAAACAATGGGGATAACGGAATCGAGTCCTCCGACGAGGAGGAGGAAGTGCCAGCTCCCGGTAGCGTAACTTTGCCTGGGAACGACAACGATCTGTTTGTCTCGGCAATGAGCCCCAGCAGCATAGAACATGTAAGTGATCTCCCAACAGGATGCACACTTCAATTGGCTCTAATTTCGAGGCGGAGCTCGCTTAATCTGGTCTCTTTATTATCGCTGACGACTGTTGCTTTTGCTTTGTTTGGATGTCTCCGAGCAACGTCACGAGTGCCGCCCACTGTTGCTTACAGAACAATGCTTGCAATGTACTGTTTGCTGCGTATTTTCTATGTTCATAAGCTGGTCGATTAAATCGAAAAATAACTTTTCCTTTCAGCCGTTGCAAGAGGTCCTAACCGACGATGGTGACTCTTTTATCACGATTGTTGTGTCTGACCCGCAGAAAATTGGCGATGGCATGGGCTCCTATTTGGCATACAAGTGAGTCAATTTCGCTTATCTCGTTTCAAATGCATGTTACTTGCTTACAAATGCGAATTACTTATATAGGGTGACGACCAAGACAAACATTCCGAAATTCAAACGTTCTGAGTTCAGCACTCTCCGGCGTTTTAGCGACTTCCTGGGCATCCACGACCTTCTGGTGGGCAAGTACATGCGGCATGGTCGTATTATTCCGCCGGCACCGTCCAAGAATATAATCGGCAGCACCAAGGTCAAAATTAGCCCACAACAAAGCGAGCCGGGCACACCCATGAATCAGGAATGGGTCGAAATACGGCGGGCAGCTTTAGAAAGGTTTGTCCATCGGACCGCCCAACATCCTATACTTCGCGTTGATCTGGACTTTATGAATTTCCTGGAGAGCGATCAGGAACTGCCACGCTCCGTCAACACTTCGGCTCTTAGTGGAGCCGGAGTTATCCGACTGTTTAACAAAGTGGGTGAGACTGTTAACAAGATAACGTACAAAATGGACGAGAATGATCCTTGGTTCGATGATAAAATCACTGAGGTAGAAAGCCTGGACGGTCATCTACAGAAACTGCACAATGCCATGAAGTCTCTGGTGACATCGCGCCGAGAACTGTCGGCATTGACGGGCCTGGTAGCCAAATCGGCTGCCATGTTGAGCACATGCGAGGAGCACACGGGACTTTCCCGAGCCTTATCTAACCTAGCCGACGTAGAGGAGAAGATAGAGCTGCTGCGTTCGGAGCAAGGCAACTCTGACTTCTTTATTCTCGCTGAGTTCATCAAGGATTACCTGGGCCTGTTCGGAGCCATCAAATGCATTTTTCACGAGCGCGTCAAAGCTTTTCAAAACTGGCAGTATGCACAAATGCAGCTGTCGAAGCGACGCGAAAACCGCGGTCGTTTTGAGCTGGCGAATCGGACAGACAAGCTAGACCAGGCCCAGCAAGAAGTAGATGAAGTGAGTGCTACCAAAATTTAATTTCATTTTTATCAGCACACAACATTTATTTCATTTTTCTATTCTAGTGGCAGCTAAAAGTCCGAAGATGCCAGCAGCAATTCGACGATATTTCAGCAGAAATAAAGCGCGAAATGGAACGTTTTGAATTGACTAGAGTTAAAGACTTTAAAGCTAACATTATCAAGTATATAGAAGACCAAATGGCTCATCAGCAGCAGGTAGGCTCAAAATAATTTAAAAGCTTTTTGGATCATAAACCTATTTTTTATTTCAGATTGTCAGCTACTGGGAGGCGTTTGCACCGTTTGCCCGTGAAATCGTTTAAATTAAACTGTATTATATTATTCTATTAATGCATTTCAGAGTTTTTGAAAATCTAACAGCTATGCACGCCATGAATACTTATTCAGCGGGACCAAAATTCGTTTTTGATCTGAAAATTTGGAGCTTTTAATTCGCCGTCAGCATTATTTATCTCATTATTCGGCACTGCTGTTCGCTTTTCAAGGAAATTGTTTTAATTCCCCAAATAATTCCTCAAAAGCATGAAAAAGTTGAACTTTATCGATGCATTATTCTCTCTTGATTTGTTCACAGTAATTATTATCATGACTTTTATACATTCAAAGAAAAGTTGAAGATATGATAGAGACGAACCTTTCAATTTTTCTCATTCTACACATGTATTCGTATTATATTAAAAAAAAGGCAATGTGGATCTTATACATAGTTATGCATATGAAATCAAAGAAGACTCATTGGCCATTCCCAAATTGAAGTTATACCATTATAAATGGGGAACATTTTTGGTATATTTATGTATTAATAATATATATTCCTATTAAACATCTTGTATCATGACAATGAGTGCATTTTCAAGAATAAATTTGTAAATATGTATAGATGTAAATAGTTTTGTGTCGTTTGCTTTAAATATCAACCCTTGATCGTTTCAAACTCCTCTATAAATAACTTCCCTGTAGATAAAATTTAAGCATAAAACAAATTATTTAGTTAAAAAGGAACTAAATATACGATAATCGGGCCAGACTTAGACTACCTTAAATAAGTCATTATTTGGATTTAACTTTCGGTTTTGAAATCATCCAAGACTTATATACAATGAGGTTTTTATATTAAGGTATAAATAATTAAAGAAATAATCAAAATAAGTGCTTTGAAAAACATGACCACTTCGATAATCAAATTTAAAATCTCGCGGGCGTTTATCGAGACACAGTGAATCACGAAAAAACACGATTAATCGCCATCTCTAATTAAAACAGACAAATAGAAAGAAGTGTTTAGTCATTTTCGTCGTTTTGTTTCTGGAGTTTTCCAAAACAAGTTTAAAACAGCTATATAAGATCCCCGTAATCCAACTCTCCCGAATAGTCTCAAAAAGTAATCAAACATGGAGTTTCCTCACTTGGGACAGCACTGCAGCGAGCCAACATGCAACCGATTAGGTGAGGCACAATAATACAAAAGGAAACAATTTGCCAGCAACTAATTAAATTATGTTCGTGTCATGGTTAGATTTTTTACCTGTGAAATGTGATTCATGTGATAAAGTCTTTTGTGCCTCGCATTACAATTATGAGCGACACGGTTGTCCCGGGGCCCACCGAAAGAACGTCCAGGTGCCCATCTGCCCACTTTGCCGCGAACCTGTTCCAACGCCTCCGGGCGTGGAGCCTGACGTTACCGTGGGTCAGCACATCGACCAGCAGTGCAAGTCAGAAAGCAAGAAGATCTACACCAATCGGTGCCATGCCAAAGGATGCAAGCGCAAGGAACTGGTTCCGGTCAAGTGCTCGCAGTGCCATCTCAACTTCTGTTTGCGACATCGCCACACTAGCGATCACGACTGCCAGCCTGCCCCCAAGCAGACCCCAGCTGCCACGTCTGTCGGTGGAGTATGGCAGTCCATATTTAAGACGTCTGGAACGGACACACGTTCTATGGCCGCTCAAGCGGCGGAAAGGCGTAGACAGAACAAACCACCTAGCAATTCTAGCAGCTCGAATCCCAGACCTCGGCCCGTGCAGGCAACACAAGTACAAAACATACAGGGCAATATGGTAAGTTTTTTAACCGCCGCTTGAAACGATTTATTTTAATAAATGGAGACCACTTTCAGAGCGAAGACGAGGCTCTTGCACGAGCTCTTGCTTTGTCGATTATGGAACAGGATGAAGCAGCGGGATTTAGACAGTCCGAAGCATCAAACTCACAGCAAGTAACAGTAGGAGGAGGAGACAGCCAGCAGGGAACCGCCAAGGACAAGTGCCTACTGTCCTAATCCACAATAGGATTCTGCACCCAAACATATTCATCACTTGACCAGCAGCTAAGAATCTGCCAAACTATTTTATGTTAATCCCGCGACTTTCAAACTGTTATTGTAATATTTGTTGGTAATTTACTTGACTTCGTCACATTCACATAAATAAATCAATGTTAACTATAAATTTGTTTTTGGAAACGAAAAGAGTTCGAAACGATTCCAAAACTAGGAAGCCGATATATAACTTTTAGACATAAATATGGTACAAGGTTAATAGATAACTTATGCTGGATACATTGCAAATTAGTCGGAATTGGCCTGCAACAGAGTTTTCACTTCTGGTGCCTCAACATCTTGTTTTGGCGGTGGACCTTCCGCCGGCACTACTTCTATTTGGGTCTCCGACTCCACCACCTTTGGCTCTTCCACTAACTCCGATTTATGGGATGTTTGTGTACTCAATTTTCTGGCTTCGACTGAGGAAGATGTGCTTATTTTTCTGGCTGCTGCTGCAAAACTGGCTACTCCCTCGGCAGCTAAAATACTAGCGCTTGAAAGTAAGATCGAGACTTGCTCGGCTGACGGGCAACTTGTGATAATCATGTCATCGGTAGAATAGCCATTCGTGGTAAGAAGTTGCTCAAGCTTTACAAACGACTGAATGATATTGTTCTGAAAGAAAAGACATTATAGAGGAACTGAAATATACCAGTTGAAGTTTCATAACTTACGCGAATAGGTCGGAAAATAATAAATTCCGTATCACGATTGCTTAAATAGAGTTGCATGGCGCGCTGAAGCACCGATAATTTAGCCTTGATTAAGCGCTGCGTCTCCTGAATAATGCTACTTATCTGCTGGGGACTGGCCCACGGGCTTTGCCTTAAAACGTAGCTGGGCTTGTTTGACTCTGGCAACGAAGGCGTTAAGGCTTGCCCCTGGGCTAACCCCTGGGCTTTCTCTAGAAAAGTAACTAGTGGTGCCGCCAACATGTGCACAGCATCCTTGATGTACCTTTCGCATACTGTCTTTAACTGGCGATCAACCTCCTTCCGCGAATCTAGCAGATGTTCCTTTATCTGTGGCGTGCCCTCTAGCAAAAATTCCAACAAAGCATTATTGCTGCCCATTGAGAAAAGCTGCTTTCGCTTTTGCAGTAATCCAAAGGCGGCCGTCTTCACTTTACTAAAATCCAACGAAGTTTCCTTCACAGTAAAGTCGACTCTAAATGGGGCTATTTGTTCGCGCAGAATAAGCAAGTGCTTAATCTCGAAAAGTTCACCATCAATGGGCGTTTTCGCGGCCGAAATTTTTCCTCCTGCATGGGAAACGCTCTGGATGCAGAGTTTGAGCGCCTCCTGTGAAAGTCCCTGGAATATGGGTCGATCTACACAACGATAAAGCCTCGAAAGGCAAACCAAAGTGCGGCGTACTGTGGGATACCACATACCATGCAGATCTGCTGGGGAATCTATGGGGAATAATCATTTATATACAAATTTTTTGGTAAATTTTGTAAATATCTAAAAACATACTCATTTGCTTTACTCTATAGGCTGTGTCGACACTTTCCGTCTCCACAACACTTGACACACTAGATATCATCGAGGCACGCGAGTCAGATCGCCGCAACACAGGAGGCTCTTGCAACGATAAAGCTATGCTCTGTATTTATAAAGAAAACCAATGGATTAACTCATATTCCTGGTATGACAAGTGTTCACCTACTTCCATCATCTCCAGCTTCTCGGGATATGCCAAGTCCCCCGCGGAAGGATTGAAGTTCTGTATATCTGACTGCAGATACAAATGGGCTCGGAACACCAAACGCTCTTGAACGTCCTGCAGTAGTTGATGAGCAATAGTAGCAAAGGCCTCCAATGCAGCAGCTAATGGCAAACAAAAATATTTATATAATTAATTGTTAATAAAAAAAAAAAACTTACGATTCTGCTGAACATGTTCTTCTAACATTTCTATGCGAAGAATTGAGCAGATTTCAGCCAAGGTTTCCAAATGATTTATGTGTATTATAAATGGACGCATTGTATCATACAGTATGGTGCACAATCCTTCCAAGTAAACCCTAAAAGGTGAAGTATTAAATAAAATATTGCATTCGATAATGGTGAGCAACTAACGTAAGATGCGGAGCACCAGAGCTAAAGAACTGGTAGTACAAGCGCTGCTCATCCTGACAAACGTGTACCAGGAAGGCACATGCGCTACGTGTCAAAGAACAGTGATCCCCTTTGTGATCTACTTTAACGTTTTGAATGGATAGATTCACGGCTGGAGACATAACGCTGGCACGCTGCGCCAAATAGTGCTGCTGCAGATCCGCCATTAGTTGACCGTACTCCTGGTTGTACTCAACTCGCGACTCTATAAGTTGGGCTACTCGTTTCACCTTCGCCGCGGCTGTTTGATATTTTCCGTAATACAATGCAAAAGCGGCATCTGGGGCTTGCAGGGCAGTGGAGGCATCTGGAATGTTATTCTTGGGATGTAGGGTAGCCTCTGTGGCTTGGTTAATCACGCTAGTCACATAGTTTCGCACTAAGCCCGAAGCTTTTGCCAGGCATTGTTTATATTTCACATTGTACGCGGCTGCATCCTTGAATTTGGGCTGCAAAACAAAGTTTTTGTTGGTTTTACGAGTTATACCCATGAAATGATCTTGAACTTACATTCTCTTCGATGTAGTTCAAGCAGTCGTCAATCTTATTTAGGCATTCGCGGAAGGCTTCACTGGCCACAGACAGAGTGGGACTCTGAAGGCGTTGATTAAGGAGCTCCACCTGGCTAAAGAAGTGCAGTCGTCGTTGAATCTCATTGCTCAGATCCTGGAGCTTCTCTTGCTCCTCGATCAACTGCTCGCTAGCCATGTTCAGAGCGCTCGTCTTCTGGGATACAAAGTCATACTCGTCGCATAGGGCTCCGAGGCGCTCCATAGCCACAGCGATCTGCTCCAACATGTGGCCGCACTCTTCCCGTCGCTGCTCCAGCTGTTGCAGGTATTTATGGTAGTCGGAGTCGCCACGTTGTTCGATTTCCGCGTTGACGTCCGCGAACCAGAGGAGGAAGTCGTTGGTGTTCACCAGCCCATCCTCTGGCAATTCGATGTCCTTTACGATTTCAGACGGAGTAGTACCCAACACCGAGGGCACTCCAGACTTCGTGGGTGTGGTCGGAGATGTTGGCTGTAATAAATAGGTGGTTCCTTAATAAATTTAGTAGCAATTGGGAAAGATCTTCTCTTACCATTGGCCCACTATCGCGCCAGAGATTGGTAATGACATCCAAGTGCTCCTCCTGCTGGACACTGAGCGCCGCCAGAGGATCTGTCTTGGACTCCCATTGCATCAAGCGGTTTCGGATCTTCCGCAGATTCTCGTTCTCGCTTTGTGCGGTGGCGACGTCATCCATTTTTCTGTGCCAGATTTTGGAAATAAAGTCAGCAACGATAGCGATAATTTTCCGTTTGTTTACCAATTATTTTCGTAGCTTTCCAGCACTGTCGCTAGTAAGGGCCAATTTCTTCTCGAAATCAATATATAATACATAAAACGTGGTCAAAGGGTTTAACTAAACATTTTCAAGTTTGTCTTAGCATTGATTGCTTAAAAACCATTAGATTTTTGGCCAGAAATAAGTCAATTATTTAACCAATATATTGAACCGAAAAATGTTACACTTGACAACACTGCAAAAATAAGAGTTTATTATTTTTCATTTCCAAAGTTTTTTCGGCAAATAAATAAGAATAAATGGCCCCGCAGCCGGTGGTAACGGGACTGTCTCCAAAGGAGGGTCCTCCCGGTACCCGCGTCATAATTCGCGGCGAGTTCCTAGGCACCCGGCTCCAAGATCTAATTGGTAGGCGTAGTCCCTTTTATATTAGTTAGAAATCCACTCAATCTCTCTTTATTTTTAAGGCCTGAAGATTTGTGGGTCCGATTGCTTACTGTCGGCGGAGTGGAAATCTCCCAACAAAATAATCGCACGCACGGGTCCGGCCAAAGGAAAAGGCGACATCATTGTGACTACTTTGAGTGGCGGAGTGGGGACTTCCACAGTTCAGTTTCGTGCCTACCACGAAACCATCGGTCCGCTTAAGGAGTCAGCGGTATGGATCGAGGAGTCGCCTTCTCAAAACTTTGCATGGGGTCGTCGCACCCTGGCCCAGTCCGGATTGACTCAAGAGGACCCTCTCGGGCTGTCCATTGAAGGCAACGAACAAAAGATACCCGAAGATCTACGGGATTTGTTTCCCGATGCTTGTGGTGATCTGTCGCAGGAGCACTTTTCGCCAGCCTGGTTTTTGCTAGAGAATCACCTGGCTACCTCTTTTGAGGACCTCAAGGCTGGTTTGGCATACTTAAAAAGAAAAGTGGAGAGCCAAAAGGAGGGACAGTTGTCCTTTTTGAAGTCCAATGCTGGCTCTGTGATCGACCAACTAGACACCTTGATGAACATTCGGGACAAGCTGCAGGAGGACGTAAAGTTGCATGGGAATGAACCTCTTAATATTCTGGAGGCATCCATAGAAAGTATGTTTAGCCTTAAGGCTACACCCTCACAAACCCCGATTTTATAAACATATATTTTGTTTCCAGATTCCATCACCGAGTCACAGAAGATTTTCACCGATGTGCTGGTTCGCAAGGAGAAAGCCGACTCGACACGTTCCGTTCTGTTTGCATTGTCCCGACACAAGTTCCTATTCTGCCTGCCAAACTCCGTAGATCGACGGGCCAAAGCGGGCGAATACGACATTGTGGTGAATGACTATTCCCGTGCCAAGAATCTCTTTGGTAAAACGGAAATTCCCATCTTTCGAAAAGTTCTCGAAGAAGTAGACCAGAGAATTCTTTCCATTCGAAAGCAACTGCACGACAAAGTAGTGAAGATGCCGCAGAGCGTGGAACAGCAAAAGAAGCTAATCAAGGCGCTGACCAGCCTGGAGTTGCAACAGAGCGGCACACCCATTGGCGATAAACTGAGAAATATTGATCCAGCGTGGGATGCTATTGAAGCGAGAGCCAAGTACCTGGAAGCTACTTTCCGGCAAACTTTTGAACAACATGCCAACAAGGATGCGGGAGCGCAGGACAAATCCAAAAGCAGGGATCGAGATTCAAGCCAGGCACCCAGCCGGGTTAACTTCTGTGAAGAACTGTGCGACATTGCCGCATCCCAATTGCCAGATCTGTGGCGTTTGGGTCAACTTTATTTCACGGGGGAGTTGCGCGGACCTCATGATCCCAAACCAGGGGATTTCAAACGGATGATTCTGAATGCGATTGAAAAATACTGTGTTTACTTACGAGTGGCGATTCTCATAGCCGCAGACCAACGAGCTCTCCGCCAATCCAGCGGCATAACCTGGCCTATTGGTTCCGCGTCTGCCACTCACCAGTTTCTCCCCTGGATTCCTCAGTGTCTGCGCTACACGCGAATCGCCTATGCCACACTAATAACATTGGATCTGCCTTCTGAAGCGTTGGATATCATCCAAAAACTCATCGATGAAGTGCGTCTTTTCTGCTTTTCGATAATCTTTAAGCGGGCCACTGATCGCTGCAAGAAATTAGGTAGCCAAGAGACATGGGAAATGGGTGTAGAGGATTACCCAGGCGCCACTCTTTTGCCAGCAGCCCTCGAGGCTCTGCTTATTGAAACTCTGGACGAAGTTCAATCGGTTTGTATGCAACCAGAGTCCCGAGAGGGAAATCTCCTTGAGCCGCAGTCGGATGGACAACGGGAGGTATCCCAACGTCTGCAGGAATTTCTCTCAGCTTTTAGTGGGGTGATCGAAGAATTGGCCTTCCACTCACACGATGAAGAAACGCCCACTCACAATGTGTCCCAACTACTAGGATTCCCTAATACCCAGCAACCGGACTCAGTGGCTGGGGGAGCTGGAGCCACTGCCACTTGGGAGCAGCGCATGCTTTGCTGTTTGGCCAACTATGCGTACTGCAACAAGAGTTTTTTCCCGAAATTAGGAGATATCTTTGTGCGGTACGGCTACCCGCTGCCTACATTGGCAATCGAAACTGCCAGATACACGGTAAATCAGTTATTTACAAATCTTCTGGAGGAATACGTGGAGCACAAAGGCGATCCTTTGGTGGGCACAATTGAGCCTTCGATGTATCTAGGCCGTTTCCAATGGGACCACGAAATGGAAATCGGTCAACTGCGACCATATGCCCACGAGTGCTGCGACAATTTAGTCGGAGTTTACTCTGAGATATACAGCATTTCCCCCGCCTTGCTGCGTCCCATCCTAGAGTCCATTGTCCAGACCATATCCGAGGAACTGGCCCGCTTAATGAGTTGTGTTCAGCGCTTTAGCTTTACAGGAGCAATTCAGGCGCATGTGGATATCCGGCTACTAAGGGATGCGCTCGAGGGCTACGTGAACGAAACAGCGAAGTAAGCTATTTTCCATACCATTCCCATCACCATTGCATTAATAAAATGATTTTCTTCTGTAGAAACTACTTCATGGAGGCCCTGGAGGCCATAAATCCACCTCTAAGTGCCGAGCAGAAGCGCAAGGCCGATGAGATCCTGGAGCGAGTAAAGCGCAACATGCGACTGCAACTGCTTTGCTTTGGTGTCAAGGATCCTTGATCACATTCCATAAATGCGTGTAGCTTTACTGACTATTTATAAATAACTTGTGATTTCCCACAATTACTAAAAGAAAGGGATAAACCTTTATTCGACGTAAAACCGAATGAGTTTTTCTTAAATCTAATCATCGTCTTAAAGTCCCAGCATTTTAAAGTCGAAATTAAAGTTTTTGCCATCGGCCTCATACTTCTGAGTCATGGTCTTGATGGCCTGTTCCATATCTATGTTATTAAACTGTTCCTGAATACGCTGCTTAACGGGGTTTTCGATAGCATCCATGATTTGGTAGCGTAGCAGATTGGGCAAAACGTTCACCACAAACTCCATTATATAGTCAAGGGTGCCGGCTCCGTCACATCGCACTTGAATATTGCCCATGTCGAATTGTAGGTCGGTGATTTGTGGCTTCTTGGTTGTATCCAGGGACTGGCTGATCCCGACTAGGGCTCGAATATGTTGGACTGTGAACTGAACATGACCAATGCGCGACATAAGACCCATTCCCACTTCCCACTGACCAGCGCCAGTTATCTGCTGAGTGCCCAAATGTAGGCGAATGGCGACAGTTTTGTTGGCCATGCCAACCGTAATATTGCCCACGCGGTAGAAGCTGGATATACCGCTGATCCAAGTGTTGCTCAATTGGACACTAAACACTCCCATGGTGCGGTTCATGTCAGATAGCTTGTACGGGTCGTAACCGTTCTGTCGAACCATCTTGCGAGCTGTGGCGATGGCGCTGTCGAGCGGTGTAATTGAATTGGGCAGCTTTCGGTCACCCATAGTCTTCTCGATGAATTTGTCCATTTCACTACGAAGTTGCTTGTCGGCCTCCTTCAGCATGAACGGTTTCATGGCATCGAACACTAAATTCGGAGCGGAGTTAACCACACCCTGAAACAATGATCCTAGAAAGCCGAGATTCTGAAAGTCCATAGTCATGTCCGAAAACGTGATGTCGATCTTGATCCGATCCGTGGCCAAATGGCCTTCTCGATCCACTGCCAATAAAGCAGTAGCCTCGCCATACACATTCTTCAGGATGACGGTGAAGGGTCCGTTGGCTCTGGAGAAGAATGTGGCAAGCTGATAGTCGCCCTTGACTGTCATTTGATCGAGTTGCAGGCCACCATTGATCTGATAAGCATAATGGATCAATTTAACTGAACAACGGCGTTAATTGAACCTACCTTCATTTCCTTAAAATCTGCGCTTAGTTTGTCTATGCGAAACTGGGAGGAGCCATGTGCCTTTACATCCTTCATTTCCAGGGTGCCCATGCCTACACTCTGCTTCACATTGGGCACATCAATGGGATCGGCAATGGCAGCGCCAGGAAGACCGCGAGGATCCTCCTGCTTGAAGTGATCCAACAGGGCCTCCACCTGGGCAGCCAAACGATTCTGGCTGACCTCTATGTTGTGCTCATCAGTTGGTGTCTCCACTTCCTGCTCGACGACTGCTCAAAGGTCAAGAATATGAGTATTTGGTTTTCAATTACTGGATTTTGATCCTTTCACTAACCTTCTGGATCCTGGGTGCGAGCTAAGTAACAACTGGTGGCCAGTAGCCACGCGATTATTATCAACGGCTTCATCATTCTGTGATTAGAGAGCTAGAATCGGAGCTTATCAGTTTTGGAAACCAGGGGAAATGCGCCAGTCTCGTTCTCGTTACCCACAAGACTTGACGGAACAAACACGCACTGACGACTGTCGCGCTAATCAAGAGATAATGATGAGCCAGCCAGCAGGCGACGATCCGACAATCCAGCGACAATCCGAGAATCCAGCGGGGAGCCAAGCTTATCTAAGGGCGACTCTTCTCCCGGAGCCGTCGATTAAACTCGGACTCGGAATTGAGTCTGAGTCTTTTGAGTCTTGAATGAGTAGCAATTCTCAAAAGGTTGTCTCATTTTCTCATCAAACAGGCAACCGGGAACAGTTCCCTGCTCCAGAAGTACTAATATTTGACTTACAGATCTGTTTAGAAACAGATTAAATCTGTTCCATTATATGTTCCCCAACAATTAAAACAAAACCCCAAGCATTGCTTCTATAATTTTGATGTATATACTTTTTATTATACATTCTTTAATATATGGCTTGTTTTTTTTTTAGTTTTTTTTTTTATAAGTGTCACGTGCTCAAAAAAAATTCATGCTCAAAAAAAGTTTCTTAACCTATTAAAAAAAAGGGTTCTATGCTAGGAAAAAAAAATTGTAGGGTCACAGCAGCCGCATATTAAGCAAAGAGTTCCATTAATTTAGATTTCGTTATTCGTTAAACGAAAAAATAACATTTTCAATATGACTATAGCTTTGCCCTTAATTTTGATTAATCGGCAGCTGCAGAAATTGCTTCAAATTATCAATTCAAAGTCGTATTAGTTAGAAAAAAGGAAAAGTATTCTCGCAAATCGGTTGCAAATCTGGGAAATCATCAGGAAATTGATTTGAATAATTTATGATTGAGATGGTTTCAAATCAAAAAAGGACACAGTGTGATAATACTTTGACCTAATGATGAAGTTGCATCTTTGGATATTATAGAAACAATCCAAACGAGATATACAAAAACAGCGCCAAAGATACCCCTCAAAGGGTAAACATCACAAAAAATAAGAAATTACCAAAAAAAAAAATTAGAACTGAAAGAAAATAATAAGGAATAGGATGAGGGAATCGGCTTGCTTACAAATCATCCGAGCCAGACATTATCTCCTCGAACAGCGAGTGGGCATTGTCAGTGACGGAGAGTCTGTCGCCAGCGGCAGGATTCTTTATGGATCTGCCACTGACTAGCCCGTCCACCGTATCGAGGGCTCCAAAATTGGCCCTGCCACGTCTCGTTCTGGCGGTGGTTCGGAATTTCTTGGCCGGCGGTTCGACATTATCTCTTTTGGGCAACGGTGCCGGTGTCGGAGGAATTGCGGGTGCCAGTGCCGGTGCCGGAGCAGGTGGCGGTGGTGGCGATGGTTGCGATGGTGGCCGTAGCGGTGGCGGCGATGGTGTCGATGGCTCTGGCAATGAGGGTGGAGCCGGGTACAAGTAGGCAAACTGAGGAATTGTATTGCTTCCATCATTGTTCTTCAGCTGAATACAGGGCCAGCCCAGCGTGGCAGGATGCACGGGAACATTACCCCTCAGAATGTTGAAACCTGAAAGAGAGAAAAGTTTTAATCAAGTCTGAAAATTAAGAATGCCAAAGACTTACCCTGGAATTCTCCCTTTTTATTTTGCACCAGTACCAAAGGATGTTGCGAATGCTCCAGATTGCTAAGGGGCACAAAGGTCAAGCTTTCATTTTCTCCTCCTCCCGAGGCAGGTTCTTCTTCAGGCTTGGTTGCTGTTTCTGGTGTCGTTGCAGGCACCGGCTGTTCATTTTGTTTCTGCTGCTGCGCCGGCGCTGGTTGGACTTTGGTTACAAGCGGCTCATCGTCGCTGTCTATGTAGTCGACCTTGTGAGGATTCTTGCAGGAAACACAATGGCAGTTGGCACAAGAATTTCCGACCCTGTAGCAGGGACAGCGATTATTCCGACACGTCATGAGCGGATGTTTCGATTTTGAGATGCCGCAGCGGCACAAGCTCTTCTCTACCTTGCGACCGCCACGTTGTCCTTTGCGACGGTCACTCTTTACACCGGGGGCAGGGTCTGGAGAGGATTCAGGCTCTACTTTGGCAGCTTCGACCGGGGGCTGCTCACGTGCGATGGGACTACGGGCTCGCTTTCTTGTCAGCGGTACTTCAATATTTACGTCTTCTTTGGGTTCTTCTATTTTATCTTCGACTACCTTTTCCTCTTCTTTCGAATCTTGGGAATTGTCCTGTTTTTCTGGCATGTCCTTCTCAATAGCCGGTAAATCCTCTAGCCGGTTTTCATTAGCTTCTACAGGTGTATCTGCTTTTACCTCCATTGTCCCTGTATCCTCATCGGCCGTCGCCGGCTTCGATTCTTCATCCTCCTCCATCTGGGCAAACGTTCTTTTGTAGCTATTAATGTCAATCGCTTTGGGATACTCTTCAGTTTCCGCCTCCAAGACAGGCACCTCTTCCGTCTCCGTCTCCATCTCCATCTCCATCTGCATCTCCTCGATTTGCACCACCTGACCAATGTGCAAGTCCTGGGCCTCAAAGGGAGTCGATGCCCCAGTGGGCATGACATAGGAGACGGCGAAGTTGCTGCTGGTGTTGCTCGGAAAACTGCCCATGGAAACGGCTTGCGAAAGATCGACCTGTTCGCTCCACCCATGCTCTCCGGCATCGGTGAGGATTATCTGGGCTGTGGGCATTATTTGGAGCGGGGAGAACTGACTCTGTTCGCCGGTGGCTGCCTCCATCTCGATATCGTCGAGGGAAAGCTGGTGCTCCTCCGGCAGATGCTGTTCGAAGGGCAGTTCCGGTGTGGTGGCCGCCGTGGTTGGAGGCGTCTCGGCCGGCAGGGATGAGGGCATGCCCTTTAGAAACGGAAGATCAGGCTGTGGCAGGAAGGTATCCCGCATGTCATCGTAGTTGGCTCCCTCCCGAATAAAGTCCTGGGTGCTGTTAAAGGGTAGTTTGAGGCGCGGCACGTGCTGCTGGAACGGATCCCCCTGACCCACTTCGGGGCGCAAATCTACGAGTTGAGCAAACAAGGATGACTGCAGCAGGTGGACGCAGAGGGTCTTGTAACAAAGCAGTTGAATACCGATCGCTCGGTTCTCCTCGTAGGTCTTGAAGTCGGAGCATTCGTCGCACTGAGGACAGCTGGGAAAGAGCCGCTTCCGGCCCCGCAGGCACAGCCGACAGACATTGTGCTGGCATCGCTTGCCCTTTGGGGAATAGGGATCCATGAGCAACTGGCAGCAGACCACGCAGGACAACAGCCGGCGCAGCTCGCCGATCCCAGCGTTGAGTTCGTCGACACGTCGCTTCGAGAGACTGGCGGCTGAGCGAAGGGACAGACGGGTCACCTTCAGGTAGACCGACATTGCCGACATCGTGGCTCTACCCTTATGGGTGGGACTGTACGCAAGCCGGTGTTTGTTTACGTTTACGTGAGACTCCTCGTGTCCGTCCGCCTTTGGCGATGTCAGCAATCCTGGCTGCGCCAAAGACTGCTCCTAGCCGCTCCTGGCGTCCTCCTCCTACTGTCGCGATTGACCTGCAATTCCTTTTCCTTTCGGTTTCAGCTACACATGCACATTTTCACCTTATTCCTTGTTTTGCAACAAATTGAATTTTCTCACAGACGCTGCCGCTGCTTTAGCTTCACTGGATTTATGCAGCTTATAACTAATTTTCACGTGCAAAAAAAAAAAAAAAAGGTTTTATTTTTATATTTGTTTCACCTCATTTTCAATATAATCACTTCAATATTATAAACTTAAAAAAAAAAACAAAAAAAATTTACCCAAGCAACACTACGAAGCCGTGAGTTTTGTGGTTTGGCCTCTTTTTACAATGTGACCAGTAATGCTAAAGTGTAAAACACTATAATATTAGTGTGACTATCGATATTTAATATTTTAAATAATTTGTATTATTTTTTAATCCTTATATCGCACGATCTTAAATATATCTTTAAAAATATACTCCTTAGAAGTACTTTATTTTTTTTTATACATGACATACTTGAATATGCTGTCCGCGCCAAAAAAAAAGCTCTGTACTTTCATAGTTTTTAAATCCTTATATCCCGTTGTCAAACGTGATATCCCGTTATTTTTTAAGAGATTTCCAAAAATTAAGATTAGATTTCCCAAAACGTGAATATGTAGAATTATTACCATTGATTGATTTGCAATCAGCGTTTCATCAACTAATCTAAGCCCCTTGATAATTTGATTACTAAAACTTAAGAAGGTAAATTTCTTATCGAGGAACTCAGTCCTTAGTGGAAAGTCAAAAGAGCCATTCGTTAAAGGAAACCCGGTACAAAGATGATATTCCATTTCTGTAGAAGAACTAATCCCTGTGCAAGAGAGGTGTCGGTCATGCCGGTTCAACTAATCCCTCTCCTACTAGGTAACAAAACTGAAATTCCCGAAATTTTTGAATTCCCGTTATCACCCGCCACACATTAGTTTCCGATGTTTATTGTTCGCATTTTCACTTCTCCGCGACTGCGCTTTGAATACACATGAAAAAATAATTATACTGATTACAGATTCTGAAATTATTAATCAATAATAATATTAAATTATTAATTTTATTTTAGAGATTTATAATCTATTAATTACATTTACAATTAACACTTGTTCACACTTTAATTTAATTCTTTATTTTGCCAGTGTACACTGACAGATTGTGCAGTCCAATTGCAGCGCATTCGGTGAAAGTGCATAAGGTTCCCAAGCCAGCGCATCCCATTTAAATACAATTAAGAATAATAAAAAATTCCCATAAAAATTCATTAACCAAGACTAACATTTTAAAGTAAGGAAATTGTAAATGTTTTTGCGCGGGCGATTGATTGAAAAACATATTAATATAATAGAAGGTAAGAAGGAAGTCAATGAGCTTATCTATCTATCATACAGTGCCCTCTATGCGTCCCATTGTTCAATTATGGAATATTAATGGCATATATTGTACACACATATATGGGTATATCTCTCTACCATTCGCAGTGCTCGTGGTCAAAATCAACGGGGCTGCTCTGAACGCCAGCAACTATCAGTACCAAGTGGCGGAGTACGGAAAGCTCCCAGCTCCCAATCTCCAGAGCGTGGACATAGTGCTTAAGGATCAGAAAATGCTTCGAACCTGGGGCACCAACCTAACGGCCATAACCTGGGCCCATGCGGTAAACGACCAACAATTGCTGGATGATGTCCTTTCAGGTAAGACCGTGACCAAATCTTTCATATACTACAAAGGTTCTACTACAAAGGTAACCAAGGTGACATTGATTTTATCGAGGCGGATATATCTCTGGGAAAGCTAAATGGAGAAGGCGAGGACGTGCCGGTGATGGCTCATCCGCCGGCTAACATTTCCGATCTCACACTGGAAGGATTCTTGCATCAAATTATGGAGTTTAATAAAGATCACGAAGACCAACAGAAAGGCATAAAACTGGACTTTAAGTCCATTGAGGTCTTTGAGGGATCCCTCGATATTCTTGATGCCACCATTCCAAACGTAAGACAAAATTCAGATTGTATTCAGATTCCAGGAAAATATATACCTTTATGTCCTCATTGCAGATGACCTATCCAATTTGGCTAAATGCTGATATACTCAGTGGACCCGTAGACCAAAATAAAACAGTCCCGGTTGACGCGGATCGCTTTTTCGCCGGCTGCAATCGCTATAAGCAGGCGGTTCTCTCCATCGGCTGGACCACTAACTGGGGCGCCGACTTTCGGGAGGGAGAGTACACGGAGGACCATTGCAGTGCCATGCTCGAAACTCTGTCCAAAAACAATATTCTATTAACCGGCCAAAGCATTACATTCCCGGTAAGAGCCGGTATCGCCGCCAACAGTGAGGATCAATTACACAAGCTGGTGGGATCAGTGAATGGAACAAATGAGAGCTCGTTAACCATATGGTCATCGGCTGGCGACTACGTGGATGTGGCTAAGCTCCGGAAGCTGATCTTTAGCTTCGGAGTCTCACGAGTGTATCTAGATGTGCCGGAAGAACTAGCAGCGGAACTCGATTTGGGAAACACCCGAAACGGAGCAAGCACTCTTAAATCTTTGTTTGGTTTCAGTTTTGTTAGTTTGTGTTTCTGGGCTTTGTCCCGCTGGCTAGGACGATTCTAAAGGATACTTATATACTTTTTTATATTAGGTAAAAGTAACAAGTTTTTAGCGATATATAATATATAAAAAAATGTTTATTATTTTTGTTTGAATAAATATTACATGTGGAATTTATTATTGGATTCTTTTCATTGTTTTTAAAACGGAATTAATAAAATTGATTAGCAGTTTTCAATAACTTTACTTTTCATGTAGTTTTTCAATTATTCACAATAATTAGTAATATACAATTTTCAATATTTTCTTTCTTTCATAACAAAGCTCCATTTATATTCAATATTATCCGAGAATTTATGTCAAGATATGTTTCAGGAATAAGATATGCTTTTCGTATTAAACAAATTAAATCAAATTTAATTTAAAACAATTTCGATATCTATCAAATAATCTTTAATTCAAAATACAATATATATATTTTAAGGAATTTTTTTGTTGGAAGTATATCCGGGTTTCACAGCTGTGCTTTACTATCTTAGGTTTTACAATGATTGATATATTTACATAGGATATGCGAAATCTTTGTAACGTAAGTGTTATTTGTACAGGACTTAAAAATTTGCCAGACGCAGACGCACTCGTACAAACTGCAAATCGGTCTACGATTTACAAATTTTAGGCATTACCATATGAATATATATAAATACTTTGGGTGTGCGCAGTTATTAATGGGATGGGGAAAATAGAGCACTTAATGAATTGATCTATTTACACTTTAGTTATAGATTAGCTTACTAAAAAAAATAATTAATGACTTTTGCTTGGGGCTCTCTGCTTCTTTTTTGGCACTAAAATAAATAATCTTATTAATCTCTCTCGCTGGCGCAGAGTTTGCAGTTGGGAAACCTCCAAAAAGCGGTAATGTAAGGATTTGAAATGGATTTGATACGTTTGGTGAGCAAAAATGGCAATGGCAAAGGCAAAGGCTAAATGGTTTCATCACAATATGCAATCCTAAGCTACGGCGACGTAAATGAGTCTTAGACAGACGAAAGTGGGTGGCACTGCCAAGAATGCGCGATGCCAGTTTATGTATTATCTTGTAATAGTTATCACATCGGACGACTCCACGCCGATAAGTCGTTCCCGGGGCGATCCTTCCACCGTTCCCGTCTCCTCTCTAACGCCGGAATCGCGCCTATAGTCCAGAAGTCTCACTCCCACTCGCTCATTGCCGCTGGCACTCGGATTGGAGCGGAACAACTGTGCCACGGGAGCTGTGCCTGCCGCCGAACTGACACCAAATGTGGTCAGCGGTCGCAGAACACTGGCCTTTGCCTTCGGATCGCTCTGGCAGAAGTGTGTCACCTGCCGCGTGGGATACCAGCAAGTGCATATAAGGCCGCCCGCCAGCAGAATGCCAGTGATTATCTGGCCAAGTAGCACGATCAACGGCACCAGTGCAATGTCGGCGGCAATCTCTTCCGTGACTCGAACACGTTCCTCGCACCACATCATAGGAATCATCACCGTTGGAATATTCTCATAGATTCTATAAAAATTATATTTTTAAACTCAGTAAAACGTTTGAAATCTTTTGATTACGAAACTTACGAAACTCCTTTGACGGGCTCCATTAAGTAGTTGGCCTGGAAACCGCCACCCACATCCATCGGCACACCGGCATTCGGTTCCAGGGTCATGAAGAACTCGTGCTTCTCCCTTTCCGGCTGCATACCCTCGATGGCTTCACGGTAGACGGGATCAGCCTTGTAAAAGTGCGGAAACGACATGTACACAGGAGCATTGAATGTACATGGACCGATGTTGAGCACACCAATTGGCAAACATTTGCCATTGACGCAAAAACAACTCGTCTCCGGATAGAGAGTACCATTGTCCACGGCATGCTCTGTGCCGCTGTACTTGTAGGCCGTCACTCCGTGGACTGTCACCGTTTCGGTGTAGTCCAGGGGAATGGCCCGGCAAAATTTGGGCATGTACATGTAGATGGTGTCATTGGGGGTTAGGTTGGGCGGAAAGAACTCGCCCATGGAGCCGTGCACTATGCCGCAGCTGCCCTCGAACCCGGTATGCGTCAGATTGTTCCACGTATGAATCTGACCCATCTTGGCGATATCATCAGCTCCGGTAAACATGTTCAGATCACCATCAAAGCTTGAACTGCCATTTCGCGGATAATGGAAGCCAATGCGATGGTACGGCACATCCTCGGGCCGCATCATTTTCCCCACAGTTATAAACGGGTGCTGGTAGCCCTTGAAGAGCATTTCCTCGGCGGTTTGGGTGACGGTAACCTTCTGGCTATAAATTCTCGTGGCCACGTTCACCATAGACTTCCCAATCCAGCTGTCCGAGGCTAGCTTTGCCGCTGTCTGTAACATCCTTAATTACTTTCTATATTCTTTCTATATATTTTTGAATCGTAATACTTACATAGACTACGGTGTTTACTGAAGTCACAATATCCGAGAGACTTCCATTACTGGCTTCGGCATCAAAATAAAACCAGGACTTTTTGTGAAAGGACACGGAATAGTTCTGGTCGTGCCAATCGATGTCTACTTTGTCGGGACTCTCCCTGAACCGATAGGGTCCCAGTTGCTCGAATCGTGGTTTTTTTCCGGATCCCACATAAAAGTCCTCGGGATTGGTCCAATTGAAGAGATATATATCGAAATTCAGAGGAAGCGGTGATACTTTCCAGCTCTCGAATGATCGCGATGTTGGACTCAAAGCCATTTCCTGTAAAAACAAAAAATTTAATTAATTTTGATTGGGGATAAACTTGACTCTTGATTGATGTTCGCAGAGCAAAGCAGAGCAGAGCAGAGCAGAGCAGAGCAGGGCGGAGCAGAATTTTACATAATTGTTTTCTTATAATTGAGGATAACTGTTTGCTCAACTCGGCTATAATTTTTGCATTGAACAAGTAGTTTACACAAAACTGATCAAAGGTCAACATAGACAAGGGAATTCAATTGAATATTGTACCCCATTTTTATATCATTCAGAATTTCCTTTTGTTCTAGGTAGTGCTAGGTTTTTTCCTTAATTTTAACCTTGAAGTCTAACCTTTTCAAGAGCTTAATCCTAAGGGATTGAAAATAGGAAATCTATTTTTATAGCAACTTTGTAATCGCTTTAAAGAGAATGCACAGGTGTACAGTGCGATTACATTTGTTTAGTTGGGATGATACCTTATCGGTCATCAATCATTGTAAACCAAAATGCCAGAATTAACAATCGTCTATAGGCCACCCGTTTTTTTTTGTCCAGAACTCTGTGTCCAGACTATGACCCACCGGAAATGACTAAAAACTGATAAAACAAAGTTCGCATAGGGTTTTGTTGGCAATTTTGTGTAAACCATTATCAAGTATGGTATCAGAGCAGGTGTTCAGTCTGGGGCAGGTGTGGGTTACATGTGCAGGCCCGGATGGTTAAGCCCATTTATGAATGTTTCGCCACATAAAATAGACTTGAAAAATGTTGTCTAATCGAACTGGCAACCATGGCTATCGCGAAATGGGTTATTTTTTTCGGGGTTTTGTCCCAGATAAGATAGGAAGCCATTGCAAAACGCTATTTTGCTGAAAGGAAAGTTAATGGAAATTAAACCGAGTTGGGATTAGAATCGCAGCATTGATTCACGAAAACAGGTGTCGCCCTTTTTTGGAGATAAAGTGAATCATCAACTATTCTTAGTGGAGTGAACCCGATCAGGAGTTAAAATCTACCTTCAAGTGAATCATCCAGCACGAGACATGGACAGAATTATCAAAAGATAATTTATGATTGATAATTGAGTTTTTTTTTTTAAATATTTTCAAAGAATGGAGCTGGATCACCTCACTCGTTCATCAACCTTCAGAAAATAGAAACAATTTAAGGTTTATCATAAAAAACTTTAGCTGCCGTGACTAAGCACTTAAAGTATAAAGAATATATATCTACTTAATAGCATTAACATGCTAATTAATTACGCAAGTGCATGTACTCGTACTGTAAATGAGATCATAAAAGTCTAGAAAGGAAAACCTATCGAAAGCGGTATAAAGCCTCTCTATAGGATCGTTTTTCCTATCAAATCTTATCGGTGGTTAGCTTGAGAGATATTTTTTTTAATTCGAAACACCTGCACAGAGTTCGTTTTCGGTTCCTTCGAGGCAGGTCAATTGCTTTCAATCAAACCGAAACGAATTGAATGCAAATGAGAGCCAGGCCATTTGACCTTTGCCAATTTGCCGGGTGGCCGGTTGGCCGGGTGGCCGGGTTGCGAAATTTAACTCGAATCGAAAGTCTGGGAATGGAAATCAGCTCCACCCGATAAGATAAAAGATAACATAGAACTGATTAGAAATACTCATAGATAGATAGTGCTTACCTTGCCGCGCATGCGTGTAAACATCTCGATCCAGTTGCGGAAGAGGTAGACTCCGCTGGTGATGCAGCAAATCCCCAAGACAACAATGACCAGCCGGGCACAATGACGCACTCGTGATGTCATCTTTGCTGCTGTTGGTTGATGGAGATCGTGGACAGTATCAATTTCCTATATATAAAAGGGGCGTCTTCTTCGCCCGATCTCTTGCGTCGCACTGAGCAGCTCGTATGCCTTGGCGTTGTTGGCAACTACATGGAGGGGAAAAAAAAAAAAAACAGAGAAACAATATAAGTTAGAGAGCTGGGCTATGCGGGCTTATCGCTGCAAAAGGGGAATTCTCCAGGGCCTTATCACTCAGAGCCAGTGGCGAGCCTGCCCATAAGATTCCTCCACCGATATCGGGGGAGAGACTTCCGCAGACGAGGCAGATAGAGAGAGAGAGAGTCGCATACATATCTTTGCTGTCTAATTGTAATAAAAGTTTTGCTCGATAAACCGCATAAAAAAATACATTGAAATGAGGTTGAAGTGAAGACCTACAAGTGCTAGGTATTACGACTTGAAGTTGAAAGTCCTTGGAATCTCCTCTGGAAATCCTTTTCCCGGTCTAAACACACGCCTATACAGGTAATTTTAAGTTTTGTAAGGACTCTAGGACACGTGTCGCTGTAAAAATTAGGGTAAGTCTTGGGTACTTTTTGTGGGTAAACCCACAATGAGGGCGTTTAAAAATATACATTAATTGCACTCTTCGTTTCCGTAATTATACCAAAAAGCCACTAGAGCATGAATTATTAAACATCTATCCGCGACAAAAACAAAAGTAAAACAAAAGTCAATTTATTTTTTTAAATATATACGAGTATAGCACGATGGATGATTAGTCACACGTTCTGACGGCGTTTTTGGTGACTTTTGTTAGGTCTAAGCCACAGGGTCATAATGGTGGAGTTTTTGCAACAAAATAGCAACACTTTCCTTGTTCTGAAGGTATTTTTGGTGACTTTTGGCAAGTCTAAGCCTCACAGGATACTGTTTTGGCAAAAAATATATACACTTTCCTTGTTCTGATGGTGTTTTAGGTAACTTCTGGTAAGTCTAAGCCTCACCTGACCTTGTTACCTCAATAATGGTGGAGTTTTTGCAAAAAATAGCAACACTTTCCTTGTTCTGAAGGGGTTTTTGGTGACTTTTGGCAAGTCTAAGCCTCACAGGATACTGTTTTGGTAACTCACAGGATAGTGTTTTAGGTAATTTCTGGTAAGTCTAAGCCTCACCTGACCTTGTTACCTCAATAATGGTGGAGTTTTTGCAAAAAAATAGCAACACTTTCCCTGTTCTGATGGTGTTTTTGGTAACTTCTGGTAACTTCCAAGCCTCACCTGACACTGTTACCCCAAAAATAGTGGCATTTTCCCGAAAAAAAAAACAAACACTTTCCTTGTTCCGATGGTTTTTTGGTAACTTTTGGTTAAGCCACAACGTTTTACTAAATGTCCAAGCCTCACATGACCCTGCAACACTTTTTATTACTTATATAAACCAAGATTAATAACGACACAATTTCGTGGCACTACTTAGGCAAGCTTGCACTAAAAAACTAGTCGGAGCTAGTAGTTAAAATGTGAACTATCTCCGTGCTAGATACTTTTGATTGTTGAATATTGACCAAATAATAGTGCCTACACCGTCGTTTGTAAATGAAAAGGGAAAGCTTTGTACTTTGTATGGGTGGCATTGAAACGAGGCTTTCGACTTGAATATTATTGATGTTTCACCTCGAACCCGAAGTCGAATATTATGATTCACTCTCCAAAAGCATTCCTTGACACATTATACGTTTATGAATTGTTTTGATTCGCTGGGGGACTGGGAGTGGATCAGAAAACACGTTCAACTCTTCTCGCCATACCCTGTCACAACCATAAATGCGTAATGCGCAAGTGTTTACACTTCTTGGGGCTGGCTGGCTGGCTGGCTGGCTAGCTGGCTGGTTAGCAACCGCTGACTGGACTGACTCTAAGGCCTTAGTTACGGCTATTACAGAGTTATTAACGATTTTGATGATAATTTAACGATTTTGAATGCAACAACACTCACGTACCCAGACCGATTTGTTTTTTTTGTGTTGTTAATGCACACGTAGCGAGGTTAAGAGAAAAAAAAAAACCCGTTTTTCAGAGTCCCCCGCACTTGGCGATTTATCTACACCACGCCCTTCCCCAACCACCCATCCCACCCGGTCGTGCGCTCTGATTATTTCGCGCTTTTCGCTCCAAAAAGATTATTAACAATAATCACGAGTATTGCGATTCGTTACTCTTCAAACCGAATATAATACTAAGAATTCGCATATCCTTGAACCTTCTTTCGGCGCCACTTCCGCAACCTGTTGACAATGTACGTTCTCTATGCGGGGCTCTGTTTTATTTGCTCTGTTTGTGGCCTAAAAATAGACCCCAAAACATAGTGCAATGTGCCAAAAACTGGGGGTATTATCTTTTCCTGTTGTGGGTAGCACAAACGCTTTTGCAACATCATGGCTATGCGTCAGATTTCTGGAATGCTTCCTTCCCAGTAACCAAAACTCCACCAGAGAATACACAACATTATGTGAACCATTTCTGTGTTTGTTTTAAAAATTATCTCCAGAGGAAGCGGGGCAATAATTCAAATAAAACAACCGCGACACGTTTGGCTCTCTCCCCGTTTTCGTTCTCTTTGCCTGCGTCTGGAGTTCTATATTTTTTTTCCATACATTTTTCTTACATTTTCTTGTTATTAATCTTGCTCGCTTGTCCAACACTTTTTCACCTTCTTTTTTGCACTGCAAATATTTAGCATTAGACGAGCGCGTTTTAGACGTCTAATGTTTTTCGAATACGTTTCAATTGAAAGCAATTTCTAATTGCATCTTTGTAAATAAATTTATTGAGCAAATCGACTAAACGGCGACGACGCCAATGTCTAAAATCGTTTCATTCCGCTGTGCTGTTGTCTTTTGTTATTATTATTGTTGTTTCAGCAGCGCGTCTATTTCTTGACGTATTCCGTCCCGCTTGCACTCGGCCGACGCACCGTTAAGTCGGCTATTGATCTTGAACTAACGCGTCCCGAACACGAACGAACGTGTGTACATCGCTGGGCCTGCTCTTTGACTAAAATTAAGTATTTCTCCGAGTTCACAGCCAACAGCAATTATTTATTTTTGATTAAATGCCGAAGCAGTCCGACAAGTCGCCTCGTGGATACCCTCGCTGAATTATTTAGTGTGACCAGATGCCAAAATTGGCATGCAGACAAAGAAAACTTCTCAAAACTTCTTGCAAAAGATTAAAGAATTGTTAAAAATAATTTTTTAAATTTCTATTCAACCACCTTCTCTTTCTTAAAAAACATGTTAACAAGTCTTTAATATATAGATTATTATTATTAATTATTATTATTATTATTATTATTAATTATATAGTATTATTTGTTATCAGTTAATATTGATGTACTCTAACATTTTTAGGGTATAATCATCAAGCAGCGCGAATGAACGTGCAGAGCATAAGGAAAACTGGACCGCTCTCTCGTGCTCTCCTCATTTCTCTACCGCTCTCCGGCTTTTTTGGCTCAAAAACCGGTTATCTGTTTAAGGCGAGTATTGAATCGGTTCTGAAACGGTTCGGCTAGTGCAATATCCAAAGAGGCCTGCATTATGTGCATAATGTGCGTTTCCCAACAACAATTTGTATGTAAAATATGTACATATGTACATGTTAATGAATCATTCAACTTGATAAGAAATTCCAGCAGACGATCGTAAATTAAAAATGTAATATGTATTTATGACTATGTAATGTACACAGTTTGCATTCCTTATACCATATTCATGTATGTTTCATCATAAACTGTAGACTAGGTAAGAAAAATTCTGCGACTTAAATTTAAAACAGATGACTTAACAAATCATTTTCAGAAGACCCTCAACAAGGACTCCGAACGTCCCCCTTCGCCCCCGTATATTGCAGTCCCATCAGCAAGACCGATTCCTCCAGTCCTTCTAGAGTCTTTGTGGACTCGGGCATCCGCGTAACCTCCAGAGTGCTGATCTCGATCTGCTGCATGTGCCGCTTTTTCCAGATCCATTGGTGTGGGTAATACAGCAACATGACAACGCCCAAAGCCACTCCCAGAATTCCACAAACTCTTACCACCCACTCCGCGATAGGAATGAGCTTTACATAGAGCAGAAGGTCATCTGTGATCCGGATATGATAATCCGCCCAGATAAGCGGAAAGAAGGTTTTTCTCGCCTTACGATAGAGTCTGAAATATTAAAAGATCTTTAAATAACACAACTTAGGATATTTCGCAGATCCCTCACGATTGAGTTTTTGGTTCCACCAGTAAATTGGCCATGATGCGGGCCTTGATCTCCAGCAACATTCCGGTTTTGGGCTCCAGGATAATGATCATCTCGTGGCGGTCCTTGTCGGGTTTCATTCCCTCAACCTGGTCCACGTAGTAGGGATCGGCTTGGTAGAAATGCGGATAAGAGGCGAAGACAGGTGCTCCATACCAGCAAGAAGATATGTTCAGGACTCCAGACCGGACCTCCTCGCAGTTTTCCTGGCAATAGCAACTGTTTTCGGGATTCTCAGTACCTAAAAAAGAATTCTCTTTAGTTCTCATAAGTTTACAACCAAAATTTTTGTTTATCCCTTACCATTGGCCATATTTTTGGCACTGCCTTTGTAGACAAACGCATCGACGCCTTCGAATGTTGTGGTTCCGAAGTAATCCACCTGAAACTCGCGGCACAGGTCTGGGAGGAAGTAAGAAATGGATTTGCCTTTCACCAGAGGAATCGGATGGAATTCCCCGGTACTGCCTTTTAGCTTGCAGCTCGGACTGGCCTCAGTGACGTTATTGTATCGCCATCGGGCTATTTGACCCAGTTTCTGGAAGTTATCACGTCCCGTGTAGACATTGTGGTGGCCATAGATCTCCATGCTGCCATTGCGCTTCAAACAATCAACGATTAAATGATTATACATTTTGATAATGACATATAAAATTTCAAAAAAGTAGCATTCTATTTCTATTTCTATTTCCTAGACTTTGTGCTGCAAAGTTGGTACTGTCTTATCAAAAGAATTATACATAATATATAGGTACAATATACTCCTAATCAAAATATGATTCATTGAAGTAGACTCTTCGCTAGATATTTTCCTTCTAAACAATTAGTAGAAGTACATTTTTAATAATAACTTACCGGATATGCGTATCCAACTTTTTCGTAAGCAAAATCCATTTCCGGCAGAAGACTGGGCGGTATCACTTTTCCCAACTTGATCAGAGGTGTGTCGAAACCGTCAAACATCCATTCACTGGCAGTTTGAACCATGGTCATGTCCTTTCCGTAAACGTTTAGTGCCATTATCATGAGGGAGCGTAAAAAGGGACTCCAGTTGAGCATTTTCTGGTAGAGTCCCACTATAATCAGGTTGGGGGCTACCACAGGATCCGTAGGCAGGCCGGCACTCTTTTCCGGAACAAAATCAAAACGACTTTTTCTCATATACGATACCGTTGAGTTGTCATCGTGCCACTGTATATTTAGTTTCTGCATCCTTTCCGTAAAATGATAGGGTCCCAGTTCCTCGAGTCTTGGCTTGACTGTAAGATCGGTCACGTTCTCCGAATTTGTCCAGTTAAAGATGTATATATCAATGTCGGCCTGCATATTGGGCGCCTGCCACAAATCATAGAAAAAGGATCCTGGCCGAAGGACCATGAACCACTCGAGCACCCACCTCTCGAGACTTTCCATATAGATCAGCGAAAAGATACTGCCTGTGGTTAGCAGAAGTCCTGCCAAACCCGTTCGTAAGATGCGCTCTTTCCCGATCATGGCAGCGTGACCGATATCGTTTTTGATCTAAAAAGATAACTGATCGGATGTCTTAGTTAACTTAAGATATGTATATTCTGCATCACTGGACCTAACTTGTTTTAGTAAACATGATACTATCATGTCAGTGGTTATTCAATCATTTCATCTGGATGGGTAGGGAAACCTCTCCATGTAGGTAGGGTAGGGAAACCGATGCTTAGATACTCTAATTCATATTCTCATGCGACTATTTGAATAATTTTAAAAGAAGACATAAGTATACAAATTAAGGATATTACATGATATTAGATCGAGTATTAAATAAAGACAAAGAAGAGTATTTGGGGAGTTTGAGTGACTAACGTAGTAATATTTGGCGTCAAATTTTGGCACTTCGAGTTGGCTTGTTAATGTTATCTGTCATCCTTAAATAAAGTCATTAAATAACACTCAACCTCATTGAACAAATACATTTTTAAGCAAAGAAATGGCCCTTTTAAATAAACATAATATGACGTTATGATTTATTTTAATTTTATTTTGAAGCTTTCAAAAAGGGCTCCTTAAAAATGCATTCCTTTGAATAACTAGTTATTAATCAAGGTTTATGGATTAGATCAAGGAAATTTTCTTTAAATTCAACTACTTAGTCCTGAAAAGAACACAATTAATCGATTAGATTGGTAAAAGAAAGTTTTATTTATTTATGCTGCAAACTTCAGTCTATTCTTTGCTTTAATATAAACATTTTAATTGCATATTTATTCCCAAGAAAATAAAACACAAGTCCACGCTTTTAAAATAAAAAAGTTGTCATAATAAAGCACTTAGTATATATTGAAGTTTATTCCTTGTTTATGAGAGCCATAATTCTTATATTGGCCCATAAAACGAAGTCTATTTAGACTCCAATTAATTCCCTGAAAATCGTAAGTGAACTTCATTACTCTTCTAGACTTTTTCATTTACACATTTGATCAAGTAACCATAGATATTTTAAGAGTTAAAATTTGATTAAATATTCAAATTTAATATAATTATAAAGTGTTTAATTAAAAATAAATTTCCATGAATATCTATAATAGAAAGGCTTTGCCCTTAACAGGTTCCATGATTTATTTCAAGCAGATGGAATCATATATTGATTACAGATATAATCTAATCGTTGATAGACTTTTTAATATTCAAAAAATTAAAATGGAGTTCGTTCCAATTGCTTACCTTTATACTCTCAACAAGCAGACGGGTTCTTTGCTCGACTTTTTGACCTCCGATGGCAAAGATGTAAGACTTCTCCCGTCTGATCACTTCAACTTCCTTATGTGGTCTGATCTGATCCGAGTCCAAGTCCGAGCTTCAGGTTGGAGGTTATCTGCCCGCTGTGATAATGCACCTCGATTTCAGAATATGCTCAGCTCGGTATTACTTCTTGCGGTATTACTATTTCTATTCGATCCAAGTGGTCGATCCCGACCAGCTAGACGGACGGAACTGATTACCCCACCGCCGTTAGTGAAACTCTTAGGCTTGTGGGTGCAATTGAACTGCTTCGAATGCCGACTTGATAACGACTGAGCCGGTCTGTTGGAAAATATATTTTTCCATATGAGAAGACTGCTGTACTGCTGTATGGAGCGGCGTGAAAAATAAACATAATTGTCGGAATAAAATAAAACAGAGCCAAAAAACCTTAAATGACCCACTGAAAAAAAAACGGCTCAAAGTACATTAAAGATCTTCCCAATAAAAAAGTGTAAAGCTGAAATGAGGAGTAGCTAGAACAGGTAACCCCTGAAGTTATATAGCAAATATTGGATATAGTTTCCCGATCCTCCAAATTAATTCAAAAGATTACATTTATTTATTATTATTATTAGGTTTTTATATACTCTCAGGAGATTATCCCGATCAAGAATCCAACACTGCAGTGGAGGATTAAGAGTTTTATATAGCAATTACTTTTTTTGTTGTAGATTTTATTAGTCAGTTTTTTTCAGTGGAGTTGAAGACTTTACTTTAAAGTTTATAAATCTCATATGGTTTAAACGAACTCTTCGGTTCAATAGCTCCATATTCTGGGGTTATCATCTTACGACTTATAAGTAGATCTGATACGACACTTTCCCAGTTTAATATACAATATATTTAACTTCGCCGTCCACTCCACACTCCGATTTCCACCACAACTTCGATTTTTGGTTCCTCTGCCTTGTTTGTTGATAAGCCGTGATAATGTTTATACCCCAATTTCTAATCTCTTGCCCCAATTCCTGATGCCTCGGGATGATAAGTAGCGCTGCAAGGCGGTCTTAAAAATGCACTTCGTCAGGCAACTGACGTCGGAGAAGGTTGAACTTTTATTTCGAATCAATCCAATCTATGACTTTAATCAGTTTGTATTATGACAGCTCATAGAAAATGCTGGTTCATGGAAAATAAAAATAGGATAGGCGTCCGTAGATTCATAAATCCATCAAGCACCTTTGATGAACTCTGTTATAGTTAGGAACTGCTGTTATTCGGAAAGGGTATTCAGGGTCTTTAGTCTTAAGTTACTAAACGTCTGTTATCAGGCCGCAGGGCTCTAGGCACATCAATGGGCAATGGGACTACCCCATTCATTATCACTATCAGGACGATGCATCACCGAACGAAGATGAACTTGAGCACCCCGGACATGCAGTCTAGACTTGGTCCGATCTGTTTGGCGTCGATTTTCAGCAGCTTGACATTGTCCAGGAAGCGCGGACTGTGGACTATGGCTGGCTTGATGTCGCTCTGGCGAATCCATAGTTCCAGGGGCTCGTTTCGCCACCGTTGCTTGGTCAGGACACCCAGACAACGCCAGACAAACGTATCGCCATGACACAGAGAGCGGGTCACATCCAGAAGCTTTAGTTGACGACAATTGGCCACGAATTCCAGCACACCCGAAGGACTCTCCAGCTGGTAGCCACACAAACGGAGTTCGTTAAGACCGGGAAGTTGGCTTGAAAGCTGTTTTAGCATGTGATCCCCCAGGACCTGAAGTCTCTGGCCATCGCCCTCATCCTCCGATTGACCGTGCAGTTCCAGCCTTCTCAGCTGTTGCAGGTTGCCCAGTTCCCGGAAGAATCTTCCATAATCGTGGAGTACGCCGCTGAAACGAAAACCTTCAATCATCGTAGCAGTTCTTGTCGGCGGATTACTGGGACGGGCTATTCGCGCCAGGACATCAAACACAAAGTTCTTGGAGTAGATCGAAAGCTTCTGAAGACGTGGCAATCGAAGGAGTTGCTGGGTAATATCCGACTCCATGCACAGGTGATAGTCGGCTATCTTGATATGCTCCAAGGTGGGACACAACTGAAGATCAGCCAGGTCACAGCAGTTGACTTCGTCGCAGTCCTCCATAATATCGAATTTGCGCAGGCGCAGCTGCCGGAAGAGATCCCTAAAGTGCTGTGACTCCAGGAACTGGCAGTCGTCCAGGCACAGTTCGCTGAGCTCTTCCAGATCGCATAAATATTTTCCGGTGATTTGGCAGCTTCTCAATTTAAGGCGCCTCAGTTTTGGAAACACTCGGCTTATGAGCCGCACATCCTCGTCCACGAAACGAACGCGACCCCGGCGATTGCTATCGCCCAGCCACTCCAGGTGGGTGATCCTTTCGAGATTTTGATTGCTTAAAAGTCGAAATTTTCTAACGTCCAGTTGCTGGCAGCACAGCCGTTGCATGTGGGGAGCCAAAGCCAGGATAAAGGCCAAAAACCGGGAATTGGTAGCCGTCGACCTGCGGAACATATCGTCCTCCAGGACAACACTGCGCACTCGGGTCCTCCAGAGGGTTTGGACAATGCTCTCCAGTCGTCGATTCAACCTGCCAATCTCGTACTGCTGGAAAACATTCAGCTGGCGGATGATCAGTCCCAGGACATCGTCGTTCAGCTGCAGGAGCGAGGTCATAGTGGGTGCTGAAAAGGGGGTAGAACGTTTTCAAGGCCACTCAAGGCTGTATTTATACGCTATTTACCTGTGTCTCTATCTGTTGTTGACGTCATCTGTGTTGTTGTCTCTCACGTTGAGGTTTTGATACTGACATGGCCAGATGATCGCTACCTAGGCGGAAGGTCATTTAGGGATGTTTTCCAGGCAAAACGGGCGAAATCTGCGCTACCTAAACCCGAGATCCTTTTGGAGATGATCAACCTAAGCGATAGTTCTTGCCGGACTTATGGGTTTTTACAATATCAGCAGAAAACTGTGCTATACTTTTTTTCACAAACTTAATAATTGGTGATAAGGTCCTTTTAATGGTGAAGATAAATTAAAAATGTGGAAAATAATAAGATTTAAGGGGAGACTATTCAATAAAGTTATATAAATATTTATAAAATCCCATTAATAATCTGTAATTAGTAAAAGGAAGAATATCTAAGTGACTTTTTTCATGCTTATGCTGCGCGTTGTTTGCTGCTCATTTATTCGTTTTGTTTAGTGCTTACTACGTCATCAATTTGTAATTACATTTTACTCGTAACTTGTACAATATAGACTATATATAATATATATATATATATATATATTTTATATGCTTTTCATTTTCATTTGTTTTCCAATTTCTGTCGTATAGGCATATATTGTAGGTATATATAGTGTTGTATTGTATCTGCTTTATAGTACATTATTGTTTCTATTTAGTATTGTTACTGTTTGTTTGTTGCTTTAAATGTATATGTTAATTGGGGCATTCCAAGCGTTTCCACTTTCACTTCTTCTATCCCGTTAATTACTCCTTGTATAACGCTGCTTTAGGAAACATATTCAGCGCTCTCTCTCTTCCAGCTAGCTGTTTATTTTCTTTTCTCAATGTTAATGCTTGTTTTTTTTTTTGTTTCTGATAATGTGTATGGGTGTGGGGTGTGGGTGTGGGTGAAAATTACTAATATTCTCACTCCATGCACTGCGCAACTTACAAATTAACGAAATGGTTCGTTTTTCTTTTTTTTTTTTAATATATTGCAACACAATTGAATTAGTTCTGTACTTAAAATTGCCTTCGCATTCTACACATACATATCCATTATATATTAGTTAATAATCGTACAATATATATCTCTATTTGAATTCTACATACTGCGCTCTATACACATCACCAAAAATCCAAAAACACCGAAAACTAACACGGATAAACAACTACATAATTATAGACGCATGTGTGTGGTGGTTGGTTGGTGTTGGCCATTTGAAAATTATTTTTCTCAGTGTTCTATCAAAGCAAAATTGTTTCACTCGAATATTAAATCTTTCTTAAATGAGTTCTTTTTATTTATTACAATTTTCAATTGTTCCCTGCATTCTTAGTGTATTTAAAACTTTCCACTTAGCTGCCAATATATGTCGTACGTGAATTAACATAATTAATTAAATAATTGAAATAAACCCAAGTCGTGTCTTTAAATTGTCAAACGAACAGTTTTACATTTCTCGTTTATTCGTGTACAATTACAATTGTTAAATAAAATTAAAATTGTTTTTAAGCATTTAATTATTGAAAATTAAACGTATAAAATGTTGCATTTAAAGGAAGCATAAAGTGTTTGTCTGTGTACGAGTACGTGTAGTTTTTTTTTTCATAAAATTAATAAACTTTGACTCATCTTTCATATCGATATCTTTGTTTTTTTTTTTTTAATTTTCTCTTTTATTTTTTTTTTTGTAAAATTTAAAGCAGATATGTTGTTGCTTGTGGCGCTTGGGGCGTTCTTATTAATCGATTCGCTTTCTTGAATTATTTTTATTACGGCTGTAACTTGTTCTTGTTGTTTTGTTTGTTGTTTTCAACATAAGCACAGTTAAGGGTTATATTTTAATTTTTAGAGTTGTGCCTAGTCGTAATATATACTCGTATATATATATATATATATTTTTATGTATATGTATGGGTTGTTGTTGTTGGTTTGTTAACTTTAATAGTGGGGTAATAACTTGTTGTTATAGGTTTAGTATTTCATATATCATAATCGTAATTTTAATCGTAAGTTTAATCATAATGATTGGCCGGTACTGGCCCAACTAAAAACTACTCTCCCGCCTCCAGGCGCTACTCCCCTCCCATTTCTTTTAATCCTTCTCGATTTGCTCGTGCAATTACTATTTTTAGTAGTTCAACTAACATTAAATATAATAATTTTATTTTTTTTTTTTGTTGTTGTTGTTGTGTTGTAATAATCCCTTCTTATTTATCTGTTTAGTTAGTTTCTGTTATGTTTTAGCTTTCCGCTGTTGTATATTAATATATATATATATATATATCTGCATGTCGATACGCTTTACGATTTCTCATAATCATTATAGAACGACGTTTCTAAACTGGGTTAGGGGCCACATTTGGCCAATATATGTATGTGTTCTGTTTTTTTTTTTTTTCAATCCACTCGATCAATGATTAGCCTTGGAAAATGCAAAAATAATACAATGTGATAGATTTTCGATAGATTTCCAAGGGTCTCTTGTTGCGTATTATTTACAAACTATATTGTATTTATATTTATAATCGTATGTCCGCCGTGCACATCGGTGCACAGGTGTTGTAATGTTAGATGAGGATGTTTTCTATGAATGTCGCTCTGTGTATATGGATATACTCATAAGAATAACTTAGTCGAAACACAATTAAAATACAAGATGATACGCTTCAGCTGGTTACGACCACCTAACCCCCCCCCTAGAGGTTGAAATGTCTAGCATAAAGATTCGGTATATAGAGTCGCCTCCAGGTTGGACACTTAGCACAGCTAATTAGCCCAATCGTAGACCTAGACGCACCGCCTGGCACACATTTCAGAAATGTTGAAAACACGTGAATAAAACTGGACGCTAAGCGTCCACAAAGCAATAAGGATACACAAGGAAAGAGATATATATCGATGATAGTAAGGAAAAACTATGAGATGATTCGTATTGCACGTTAAAGCTGGCGGCAGACTAGTAGAAGAGTTGTGGGTTTTACGATTCGGTGAGGAAGTAAGGAATATATCTATTGCACAGGGGAGAATGCAGATTCTTTTGGGGGGGGGGCCTTTAGAGGGATTCCAAAAACCCCAAAGGTAATCCTGTGATTCTGGGTAATCTTTCCCTAGCTACTACATCTGCGTAAAATAATATAAAAACTATATAAGAAGTTAAATACAAAAATATAAAATAAGGTTTAAAAAAGCATAGAAAATATTAAGCATCAAAAGTTAAAGTACAGTACATTAAAAAAAATACAAGTATTAGAAACATGTAAGACTTTATAGTTATAGTTTTAAAAAAGAATATTGCACTGATAGTATCCAAGAGAAAATTACTTTGAGAATCCATAAAAAAGATTACTTGGCATCCCCGCAACGGCAACGAATCAAGATCCACCGTAGCTCCTCCCCCCCTGAATGCTCTAATGTTTCCAATGGGGTCACAGATCAGCGTAACCAGCGCGCTGCTAAAACTATTTTACATACAACTATCTGATTAAATGGGGTGTGTGCTTGTTGTGTGTCCTATATAGAGATATCGGTCAGCTCGGCTTCCACTGGCACTCACTGCTCACCAGGCCGCTGTGGCTGTGGGGACGGTGCTGGTGGTGCTGCTCACGTGGGCTGTGGTGGGCGTGTAGCCGTGCAGCAGGGGCTACTGTTAGTAAACAACCGGGTGCTGTTCCACGTTCGCAGGCAGATGCTGCAGCTGCATGGCGGCCCGTGCCAGAGCGCTGGGATCGCTTATCAAGGCAATCGGAACCTGCGGAGGTGGTTGCTGTTGCTGCTGCGGCGGCGGTGCCTGTGGATGGCCTTGCTGTTGCTGATGGTGCTGCTGCTGCTGCTGTTGCTGCTGCTGTTGTTGCTGCTGCTGCTGATGCTGTTGCTGCTGGCGATGCTGCTCCTGCTGGTGATGATGCGCCGCCTGCTGAATGGAGAGCTGCAGCAACTGCTGCTGCTGCTGGAGCTGTTGCTGTTGCTGTTGATGGGCTGCCTGGACTGCAGCAGCCTGCTGTTGCTGCTGATGGGCAGCGGCCACTTGCTGCTGGTGCTGCTGATGGGCCGCTGCTGCCTGTTGCTGGGCTGCCTGCTGCTGGGCGGCAGCTGCTGCGGCCGCTTGTTGCTGGGCAACTGCTGCGGCGGCTGCCTGTTGTTTCTGCGATTGTGGGTTGTGGGAGATGAGCGTGGAGGTGACCAGCGGCACAAGACCCGGGGTCAGTTGGGTGGCAGCTCCCGCCGTGATCTGCTGGATTGTGTGCATCGTGGTGGTTGCCGCCGAATGGTGGGGAACTGAAATGGTAGGTAGAGTTGTGCCTGATGAGTTAGATGACTTGTTGACGTGTTGGGAATGTGTCGCCGACTCACTTATGATCGGTTTCACCTCCTGCTTGACTTGTGTCAGCACACCAGCCGGTATTTGGGGATGCGGATGCACGGGTGGTGGCGGCATCATAGCATCCGGGTGATTCATCTTCATGTGGCGCTTCAAATTGCCGCGCTCGACGAACGCCTTGCTGCACAGAGTGCACGCGTGCGGTTTCTCGCCCGAATGGGAGCGCATGTGCGAGACCAAGTGACCTGCGAAACGGACAATGGAAGCGACATGAAGATCTGATCTCGGATAGAGGAGTTTTTTTTTTTGTTTTTTGTAAAATTTCGAAAACGTCTCGGGTTGATTTCATGGGCTCGCTCTCACAATTTTTGGATTAATAAAATTTGTTAAATATTGATAAATAAAAATTGTGATATAACCATGAGAGCGATCCCTGTTATAGTAGCTGAAATATATATGGAAGGAATACAGGAACTGGGGTCCTGAAATTGGAATTGTGGAATTCTGGGTGTGGGACACTATGCTGACGCCACGACACGCTTGCCTCCACTCGTGCAACGCACAGCAGAGCGACCATCAAAAATCATGCAAAAATTAGCGGACTCACCCTTGCAGATAAAGTTCTTGGGACACTTCTCACAGGCAAAGGGACGCTCCATTTCCTGGCCCTTGGTATGGCTGCGCTGATGGAAGAGAAGATTACCCTTCAAGGGGAACGACTTGCCGCAGGTGTCGCAGGTGAAGGGCCGGTCGCCGGTGTGGCATCGGGACATGTGGTTGATCAGGTGCTCCTTGCGCGTGAATGGCTTGTTGCAGACATTGCAGCAGTGCGGATTGTCACTGGAGTGCTGGCGCATATGGTTGTTGAGGTGCTCCTTCCGCGTGAACGTCTTCTGGCAGTACTCGCACTTGTGCGGCGAGTCGCCCGTGTGCAGGCGCACATGGTTCGTCAAGTGCTCCTTGCGCGTGAACGTCTTCTTGCAGTAGGAGCAGCGATGCGGGGAGTCGCCCGTGTGCTGGCGCACATGATTCGTCAAATGCTCCTTGCGCGTGAACGTCTTGGTGCAGTACGTGCACTTGTGCGGCGACTCGCCTGTATGTTGCCGTACATGATTAACCATGTGATCTTTGCGCGTAAACGCTTTCGTGCAGTAGGTGCACTTGAACGGTGTCTCACCCGTGTGCTGCCGTATGTGGTTGACCAGGTGCTCCTTGCGCGTGAACGTCTTCATGCAGTAGGAGCAGCGGTGCGGCGACTCTCCCGTGTGCTGGCGCACGTGGTTGAGCAAGTGTTCCTTGCGCGTAAACGTCTTGGAGCAGAAGTCGCACCGGTGCGGCGTCTCGCCTGCTTGCGTGGCAAATGATTCGGAGAGCAGACAAACATTTTAGAGATTAGTAATCGTCGCCCAAAGCGAACGGTCTACGGGAATTGTCGGGGACAATGGACAGTGGACACGTGGCATGGCTTGGAGCTCGATTGCATCAGGATTCGATATGATTAATTCAATCTTTTAAAACTAAACTTTTGAAAACAATACATATTTGAACAGGACATGACTTTAAAGCCACTGGCTACCGATTTGGGGATTGATTTAGGGATTCCTGGAAGATCCTTGAAACCCAACCCTAAAGAGTTCGTTATCGCTGCTCGAGCACCAATTTCACTGCCAAGTGTCAATGTGTAAACGGATCGATACGATTTGTGTAGCTGTCAAGGAGGAGGAGGAGGACGAGATTCCTGGACAGGATCGGATATGGATTCTGGAGTTTACGATTCGTTTTGTCTCTTTACCTGTATGCCAGAGTATGTGGTTGGTGAAGTGCTCCTTGCGGCTGAAACTCTTGCCGCAGATCTCGCAACGGAACGGCGTCTCGTTGGTATGGGAGCGCATATGGTTGGCTAGGTGCTCCTTGCGCGTGTATTTCTTGCCGCAGACATCGCACTGATGGGGGGTTTGACCTGGATATTCCATAGGAGAGGGGGTAACAGAGCAGAACAAAATGGAATTGTTGTATAAACGGGCGGGAATTGCGTTTGATCTCGTTCGACAAGACAAAATCGCATTCGTTATTGTTATCGTAAGCGCAAGCATTTTCTTTTTTCCTCGATTTGATTTAAAGATTAACCCAATTATATTATCGAATCAAGAGATCAGGACTGTTTCAAAATATATATCAAGTCGATTAGGAAAACAATTTAAATTATAAATCGACTCGCAAATATATTCGGGAAACAGTCCTGGGAATCAATCTATTGATTGCAAATCAAAGAAAAAACAAAATTTCGATATACCCCCGACCCATCCCCGTTCCCAGCACCGCTCAGTGTTTTTGGTGGTGGTGGTGGTGGTTGTTGTGGGTGGCTGCTTGGGTGGATGGGTGGGTGGTATGATTTAATTTGATTTGATTTTTTTGTTCCTCATCTTTTTTTTAATTAAATTTTTTTTCTGTTTGGTGTGAAACTGGCCGTGGCTTGCGTTGTGGTTTCGAACGAACGAAGCGAACGGAGGCTGCTGGCTCGGGCATATGGACGTGGGCGTGGTGGTGGTGTCAGATGTGGTGTGGGTGGATGTGTGTGAATGTTTTTGTGCCTGTCAACTCTGCTCCTACTCAATGCTGATCTTCAGGATGCAATTCGAATACCGTTTCGAGGAACTTTCTCAGTTCCAAAAAGTTCTTTTGTTTTTTTTTTTTTTTGGCCAAAGAGCTTAGGATCCCTACATAGCAGGTGAATGGAGGTTCAAAGTGTGTGTCGTGAGTGTCGTGTGATGCGTGTGTTCCAATTGCTTTGTGTGTGTGTAGTTATGGATGTGAATGTCGCAGTTACACAGAGACGTTGGCAATCGACAAGCAGCAACAACGAACTTTACTTTTTTACTTTCTTTTCGGGCACCCTGTTCGACAGCAGAGAGAGCGTAGACAAAGTTATACAGGCATTATGTTATATAATTCGAATCAGGATTGAAGGAGTGATTGGAATTGGACACAGGACACGGGACACTGGAGTGTTGGAGTGGAGCGAGAGCACTGGAGGATGGCATGTTTTGGTTTATGAATGGTGCATGGTGTGAGCATGAGATTTGCATGTTTTTTTTTTTTTGTTGATGTGAGGATGTGTGATGCGGAGATCATGGTTGGGGGGAAATGGAGCGGTATGAGCGAGTGAGCGTGTTTTTTTTTTTTGATTTTATTTTGTGGCGGGATTAGGCGCGGAGCATCTCCCACAACATTGGGGGAATCGGCTCGCTTCAAGCGTTAGTTGACACAGAGAAAAAAATATCTTGAGTATTGAGAGTTCTAAAATAATACAAAAATATCTCGAAATCTTATACACAATATACGAGTAGAGAAAATGGAATTAAATGATTTAATATATTAAAATTCCGAATATTTATCAACCATTGAAATTATTAATTATTTTGGATATTTTTTTTTTTAACTCGCAGACATTTAATTTTAATTGAGAAATATCATTTCCAAAGGATCTATAATTTTGACCAAGTCTGAAGTGAAAGTCTTTTTCTCTCTGTGGGCTGGGCGGTGGGAGTTGGCGGGAAGAATTCAAAGCGATGAGCAAGATAGAAGGTAATGAGAGAGAGAGAGAGAGAGTGTGGGATAAGAAGACGTAGGACGCACGATGAAGTTCAATATTTTTTTTTCGGTGCTTTTTGTCAATTCTTTTGTTTTTTTTTTTGGTTGGTTTTAGGTTTTTTTTTTTTTGGTTGACTTTTGATTTGGTTTTGATTCTTGGTTGGTTGGTTGGTTGGTTGGTGTGATGTGGTGATGGCTGTTGTAGTTGTTCTTGTACTCTATGGATAGAATTTGGTCTGGTATTCTGATCTGATCTGTCTTATATGAGTTTGGTATCTGTTTTTATTATAAAATTTTGTTGTTTTGGCGCTCGCCGCTCGCATTGTCCGCCCCCACCAATCAATCACACTCACCAGTGTGCCACATGTAGTGGTTAACATAGTGTTCCTTGCGCGTAAAGGACTTCTTACAAATATCGCAACGATGTGGCGTCTCACCCGTGTGTTTGCGCACATGGTTGACCATGTGCTCCTTGCGCGTAAACGTCTTGGCGCAGTACTGGCAACGAAAGGGCGTTTCGCCCGTGTGCGACCGAAAGTGATTGTCCAGATGCTCTTTGCGGGCAAAGGTCTTTTGGCAAATGGTGCAGGCGAACGGTTTGTCCGTCGAGTGCCGCTTCATGTGCCGCTCCAGACTCGTGTTGTTAGCGAAAACATTAAAGCACACAATACAGGTGAACATCGGCCCGCCAATGTGGATCTTGCCGTGCCGGGTCAGATCCTGGGACGTGGTGAAGCCCTGGCCGCACACCTGGCACATGAACGGCTTCCGTTCGCTGTGGTAGCGCCGGTGCACGATCAGCTGGTACCGGAACTGGAACATCTTGCCGCAGATGTCGCAGACGTGCGTCCCCGTCGCAATCGGCGTCCCGTCCGGCGCCAGCGCCACGTTCGACTGCCCGCCGCTGCCGTCCACGTTATGTATGCCGCCCTCCATTTTAGGCATTAGCAACTCACCCGCCGTGGTCGTGGTGCCACCACTGGTAGTGCTCCCAGCGCCGCCGCCGCCGCTGCTGCTGGCTGTCGAGCTGCTCGTCGTCGTCACAGTCACTTGGCCCCCATTGCCACTGGTGGCGGGCGGTAGTCCTCCGGCTCCCGCTGCCGAAGCGGCAGCTGCTGCCGCCGCCGCTGCATTCGCGGATGCCATTACAGCTGCCACGGCGGCATTGTTGGTGGATGCTGCCGCTGCTGCGGCTGCCGCACTCGCCGCATGACTGCTGGCCTGCGGCGGGAGTGGCGGCGGTGGCGGTAGCTGACCCCCGTGGGCCGCCGCCAATTGGTGATTCACCACATCGCCGTGTATCTTTCCGAAAACTTCATGGTAGGTGAACAGCTGGGAGATGTCCTCGATATTGACCTTGTACATCTCGATGCCGTGCGGCGGCTTGCCATCCTCTTTGTGCTCCGACTTGGGAAGAGTGTGTGGTGGTCCGCCCAAGGTGATCGTTGTACCACCAGTGGTCACTACGGGGGCTACTACCGATGGCACCGAGCTGGCAGCGCTCACGTGTTGCATTCTTGTCTCAGGCTCCGGATCGTTCTGCCGTTTCTCGGTCCCTGTTTATGTCTTAAGCTTGTTGTGTTTATTATTTTTTTTTTTTTTGGGTCTTAAGGTTCAGGTTTGTTGTTGGGGGTTGTTGTTGTTGTTGCTGATTTTCTTGGTTGTATTTGTTGTTGTTGGTTGGGGCGCCTACATATTGCTGTTGTTGCTGTTGTCGACTGCTTTCGCTGAACGTGGCTACAACAAACAAAAAAAAATGCAAGTGGAAGGTGTTGGAGGTGTCACTTAATCACTGTCTGCTCAAATATATTCTTGGTCAAAGGATTATTTTATTTTTTTTTTTACTGGCGGGGGACAATTACCATAAAGTTGTGGCGGTTGCTTCTATTCCAGATTTCTATCCTTCACCTGAAAGTATAAATTGTTTAGGAATTAAATCGTTATAAATCGTAAATAATGTTAAGCAGATTATGGAAATACTTCTCATTATGATTAAGAGATTTTTTGATGAAGATTGCTTTAAGGATAACCTTTACATATACTAAATTATGCAAGTACAGTCGAACTTTTACACCACTTTTACACACTCACTCACTCGCACAACAAAACAATCATCACCCAGGACCAAGACTAATTTATGTAAAAAGATGTTTGGGGGGAGGGAGAGCCCAAGAGCATTTTATTGATTTTGCTGCTGGGCATGGGCATTAAAAGTGATATAAATTGCCCATTAGCGAGCCACAAGCCCCCATACTTCATCCACACCTCCTTATGCACACCCACTGCCATTGCTATGTCTTCATCAGGAGGAGAAGTAAAAGTATGAAACAGAGGAAGCACAATGAAATAACTTTATATAAATTGTAAATGGCAAAAGGCAGCAAAACGAATGAAAAGGGACAAAAAGGGAGTGGAGCTGGATTTGAAGCTGAGCATGCTGAGCCAAAAAGAGGGCCGAGAGGGATAGGATCCAGGATTTAGATATCCAATCAGAGTATGCAAGCATTTGATACAAATTCTGAGAGAGAGAGAACACACACAAATACTAATAAAAGGAGGGGTGGGAGTGGCTCAGGGGGTGGTGGAGCCATAGCTGGAGCCAGAGCTGGAGCTGATGTAAATATCAAGAAGTACAAATCGATTAAAGGCATCGCGTAAGAGTGTGCGTGCAGGAAAAACTGAGCTGCGAATTAAAGATTTGGCCAGAGGGGTTGGAGGGGTTAAGGAAAGAGCACTGGGAAGGGCGCGCGCATGAGCGGAAGAGGAGAGTAGAGAAGAGGAGTGTTTGTATAGGTCCTGGTTTTGTCCCTTTGCTAAGCGCTTTACAGTTACAGCTTACGGGCTAAGCGGGCAAGCGAATGAGTAAGAGGGATGGGTGTGAGCTCCCCTTTTGTTCTCTCCTCTCATCTGACTTGTTTTTTTGGAGCAAATAATTCAGCAAACGTAGATGAGAGCAGAGCCGTATAACAGGACACTGAAAAGGGCGCCACTTTTAATGTGGTGAGGTAGGAATATACATATATATGCATATATCTTTTATCTTATTTCCACGCACATGTGGTTAAGTATGAGTGTGGTACAACGGATTTCCCAGCCCGGACAACTAAATACAAAAAAATAAAATAAAAAGTGGGCGGGTTTGGACATGTAAAATGCCGATGAAGCCAAGCACAAAAAGCAAGACAAATGGCCCAATCTGCAAACAGGGTGACCCCAGAGACCCCCTTTATAACTAACTGTAACGCAAGTATGGTTTAACAAAACAATACACTACACACTGAGAAAATAATTTAGCCTGTCATTAATATTGCAAATGCATTCATGTTTCTCCAGCTTTAATATGCCAATTAAGGATTCAAACTATGAAAATACAGCCGTTTTTAGAGCTACAAAAATGAACCATATGGTGATATAAAATAAAAAAAAAACCCCGAATACGGGGTTGAATAACCCTTTTGGCGTCAGTAAAGTCACCCTGTAAGTGATGTAAGAGCAATTGAAATCACTTACCTCATGTAGTCTTCGTTTTGGCCCGATTGTTGCCTTTTATTCTGGGGTCCGCCAGGAGCGGACTTTCGAATATATTTATATACACCGCATGCAACCAGATATAGACGTTCCTTGGGGCCACCTGCAAGCAGAAACGGAGACATGGCAACAATAATATAACCAATATCCAGTGAGCAACAGTTTGTTTGCGGTGTTTATGTTTACGCGAAATATTCAAACGGCCCGCGGTACAGTCTTCCCCTTTTCCTTTTCCCTTTGCATCGACTTCCACACGAACACTGCCACAGGGATAGAACGGACAACGGACAACGTACAGGGGGCGAAAGCAAATCAAGCGAAAATTTATTTGCAGCCAATATATGCAAAAGTCACACACAAACACTGGCAAATAATTGAAAGCTGCGTCTGCGTCGAATGCAGAGTAAAAAGTGGAAGAGGACAAAATATTCTAACTCTAGTTGGAATGAGATGCGGGCGGGGTGTAAATGGACCTGGAAATAGAAGTAAAAGGGGGGGGCCATTTTGCAAACTTTACATTTTCAACTATTCCCCAGTCCCCAGTCGATCCGATCCGGTGCTAACAAATCAAATTAATTGTATCTATATCTAGAAGTGCTGTATGTGCGTGCATCGCTCGTTGCTTGTCTTGTCTTCTCTTCTCTGGCCTGGTCTGGTCTGCTCGTCTTGTCTTCTACATTCTAGACGGGGGGCTCTTCCGCTCTTCCCCATTGTGCTCCCCTACCTCTCTACACGTATGCTTTTGGCTGCCAGCAGGGAAAAAAAAGTTGTATCTTTCTTGCTTTCCCACTCTGCGGCTTGCGGGCCAGCCCACCTCCTCTCATCTCCCTTGCCCACTGCTTTTCGTGGACTTTTGTACGCTTTTTGCTTTATTTTGTTGTTCTCGTTTCGCTCTCTCGCGCTCTTTTCGCCTTACATTGTCTCTCATTATTCATTGAACGACAACGCCGTGCCCCATCCCCAGCCCCATCCTACCCGTTTTGCACGAACGACGCTACGTACCATTCCCATTCCAATTCCCAACCGCCTAAAGCGGAAAACCAATAAAAACGAATTGAATCGCAAAGCGTAAGTACAAAATAAAGCGGAGCGAGGCAAAAAATGAAAGCAGCCAACGGATGAGATATATGGCGAGAGAGACAGAGAGAGAGAGAGCGGGAGTGGCACGAAGCGAGTACAGGCGGCGCGGCACGACGCTTCGATACAAGCAAGTTTTGCTTTTTGGCTCACAATTCTATATGCCGAGATCCGAAACCCGAGTTATAGTTATAATTATTGCCGCCGCTGCTGGCGGTTTTTATTTTTAATTTTGTTTGGTTGTCGCTCAAACTTGGAGCGAGAGAACGTTCCCCGCGGAGAGGAGGAGGAGGGTGATGGAAGAGACACACACCGAGTGAGGCACATTTTCATTACAGCCAATTAGTGTGCATTTCATAATTGTTTAAGAAAACACACACGGCAACGGCAACAGCAACGAGTTCAATAAGAAAAGTCTAAGGAAACCGGAGTGGAAAGTCCAATCCGGCATATTAGGTTCTAGCATATGGTAGCTAGCTGTAAATCAGCTAGCCAGAATTCGCGGATCAGAGTTATGTTTACGGCGGCGCATTATAGCTTTTGTTAATAAGTTTTTTGAAAAATGCAACCCTGCGCCTCCCTGCCTCCGCCAGGCAAACAAAATGACACGATGATGACGTTAATGGGAACTTTGTGGCTGTGGATGTGCGCAGCACTCACACGTACGCACACACTCACACTCTCGCACCAACACTAGGACAGCAAAGTCGACCGCAAAGTCATTTGATTGATATTTTTCTTTTTCGTTTTTCTTGCGAATTTCACAAATAAACACAATTGCTTCCAATAGGCCCCAGTCCCCGCAATCGCTCGCACCTGATACTCGCCCCCGCACACGTCGCGCACTGCATTTTTTATAAGCGTTAAAAGTATGGTTCTTATGACGCCAGTATATGAAAATTTACTTGATTGCCGAGAGATGGTGATGGTGGTGGTGGTGGTGGTCTCCGCCGCCTGTGTGTGTTAGTCAGTCAGGTTCGGTGTGGGCAACAGCAGTATAAAATCAGAATCGAAACGCCGCGCGGGTGGAGAGGCGGTGGTGAACGGTGGAGAGAGCAAAGCAAACTGAAAAACGCAAAGGAAACCGAAAAACGAGAGCAAAGCAAACTATAAAAGTTATCGATGTTTTTCATATCGATATTCTTATTCGTAACCGGTTCGTACATGCGTTACCGGTTCGCTCTCTCTTCGCAATAAGAGCAAAAGCAAACGAAAACTATCTGAATAGGCGTATTTTCACAATATTTAGTTTCTATTTTCCAATTCGATAATAACAAATACGTTTCATATGTTTTCGAGAATATTATCTATCACTTTTTGGCCTAAAGATGAGAGATTCTCAATTCAAAAATTGTATACAAAAGCCATGCAAAATAAAACGAAAGCAGGGGGAAGGAAATATTGCGAGGCGAACGGAAGCTCTGCGCGATATTCCTTTCTTTTTCGACTCCCTTTTTGATTTTTGAAACGTAAATTTTAAATAGGATTTTTATATACGTATTTTTAACTTATTTTCTGACAAAAAAGCTTTAAATTAATTCCAAAACTGTCGTTCTAAAAGATTTCGCTGATAGAGGTTTTTATTGGAATATCCGATATTCGCTAAATTTAAAGATATTCAGACTGGCCATGTGCTTTTAAGCAAGTGCAACACACTAACTGGCTTGCGTTTATTTAAATTATCACTTTTTTTATGTCACATTCTTAAAATAAAAACAATAGCAATGACTATTCTCATTTTTGAAAATAAAGATTCCACCCACTGTGGTTTTGAACGGCCCCTTTATTTTTGGGGATAAAATATACAAAACGGAAAAAAAAGAATAAAACGAGAATATGAAAAAATACAGATACAAATGCAACATGCAGATACAGATATAGACACTCGCTCTGCTCTGCTTTTTCGCATAAAAAGGCGGCAAAATTTCCTAATACAATGTTGCCGGTTCCAATTGGCCAATTTGGGTGTGGGTTGGATGTTTCCTATTGTACTTACCAGGAAGTTTGGGTGTTTGGTTGCTTTTTATCCGCAAGCTACCAACTACCACTCCTTTTTTTTTTGGTTGCAGCAGCGTCCTCCTGAGACGCCTTTCCCGAATCCGAATTACGCTCAGGTCCGAAGTAATTTGCAGTTTTCATTTAACCCATCAAGCTGGGCATCACTTGCCAAGCACGCACCGAACATGTATATATTTAGTTTAATAATTAGGCACTCTTTTGGCCATATTTTCGTAAATTTTAGCACTTTGTGCATATATTTTATGGTTCTTATAAATACTCGCTATCTTTTCAAGTGTTACCAGATGTTAAACGAATGAAATTCCTCTTAAAAAGCTTCAAAGTGTTTTACAACACTCAAGATTGAATTCGGAACTAGTTCCAAGTTTAGTTCATATTAAAATATTTCAAATTAAATTAAAACATTTAGGATTTGTTCTTGAAAATAATTCAAGTAAAAATTAGATTTTGATCTCTTTGATTTGCTTTTATTTAGCGTTATCGTAAAATAAATTACAAAATAAAATACATTTTGCATATAATTCGTATTCTTATATGTCTAGTACATTAATTTACTCACAAATCTTTTGGGTTAATATTGCGCTGTGCTCTTTCTTACTCCTTTATCATAGTTTTTTATTTTTGTTGACTTCTAAGGCTATGAACCGAACCGAAAAAAAAAAAAAACATCAATTCGCCGCCGGCCGCGCCCCTTTTTGTGCCTAAAGCAGGGAAGCTGAATATTGCTCATAATATATTTTGTATTTTGTATAATAAAACTAAATTGGAAACTATTTGAATCACACGAAATCATATTGAGAATTAATGAATTAAAGCAAATAAAACAAATTAAATTCGTAACAATCATAGAGGGAATTCTTTCGGGCGCGGACGCTAAGTAAATAATTATTTCTCAGCCTAGGCCAATCGTTGAGATTAAATTGGATTAGAGGCCAGCGCATTGGTGGCTGGCTGAGACGATTGCAAATATTTAAGCTTTTTTTTCTTCTTTTACAAACAATTTTCTACTATTTCTGAATTTGTGTTTTCTGTTTTGGCAATTGGTTACGCGCTGCTCTGTAGTATCTCTGTTAAAATCATTATCCTCCCATCCAAATCCTTGACTGCATCGGTAGTTTCGCTTACAAGAATATACATTCCATTGCATGTATATTTAAAAAGTGGTCCTTAATTCGAGACGACGTGTGGTTAAAACGTTTTCTTTTCCTCGTATATACCTATATATATATATATATAAGTGTGATTCTGTTTTGGGAGTAGGAGTAGGAGTGGGCGAGGGCGTGGGCGTGTGTGGTTTTTCTGGCTAAAAACTTGCATGCAAAGTTTGTTTGAAACGGAGCTGTGGCATCGAAATGAATCAGAGTAGAGCTATCGGACTACGAACTAACGCTGAATACAGATTTCTTTGACTCATTGCTGTAAGTAGTTTCCCGGATTATCTGGTTGTGTTTTTTTTTTTAGTAAGCTAATAATATAAATCACGATAATATGGCCACGCTGCGTCGCGGACCGCCCTGACTGATGTTGTCCATGGAGGACCACTTCTTGATCCCGTTCTTGAGCGCCTCGGCGGTCACCTTGTCCTGCATTACCCGCGACATGGCCTCTAGTTTCTGGGCGCGCTCCTTGGATAGCGGCTCCGTGGGGAAGTTGAGCTCGTTGGCTTCGGCGAGCGTTCGCAGGTCAAAATAGTATTTGGCATACACCGATGACGGTACATTGATGTTGAACTGCAGCAGCTCGAGGAACTGGCGCTCCAGCTCGTTCATGTCCTCCACAGTGATGTCTTTGAGTATCTGGCAGTAGTCCACGTTCCACACGGCTTGATCGTCCCACACTTTCGAGGCTAACAGAATGGCTCCTACATTTTGTTGAAATTGAAATAAAGTTAGTAATAAATGTTTTTTTTTTAGTGATAAATCAAATCAGACTCTTACCCAACACCATGCGCTTCCAGTTGCATGGACCGACGTCCAGGTCGGCGTAGGTGAGCAGCCGCTCCAGGTAGACTAGCGTGATGATCGCACACTCGGCCGTCAGCTGTGCGGCATTGAAGAGTGTCCGGACAAACTTGTAGATCTGACGATGCTCCGGATTGTGCGTATCATAGTTGTCCGGGACTTGGTCGTGGGTCAGCGGATGAAGCCTTTCGTCGAAGATGTCGAGCCTGCGGTCCGACTGTCGGTTCTTGATGTGATAATAAATGGCCAGGGAAACGCACTTGACGGTGTTCTTTAGATTTGGCTGCGATACGGTGCTGTCATCCAAATAGATTGTGGAACAAGAGGAGCTCTTCTTCATGCCTCCACCGCCGCCGCAACTTGTGCCGCCCGGTGTGCTGCCACCGCCACCGCCGCCACTTGTGCCGCCGCCGCCGCCGCCGCTTCCCGCCTGCTGCAGGGCAATCTGCTGTTGGGAACGCTTCCGCGTCATGCCGCCATTCTCCACCTTGGACCTCTCCAAGAACATGGTGGCCGCCGTGGGATCCACCGAGGGATCTTCCTCACCCTCCAAGGCCTCACGCTCGGAGATGTGTTGCAGATTCTGCTGGTTCTCGAAATTATCGCCGCTCTGTTGGTTCTGGTGCTGGCCATGATGGTGATGCAGGTGCACCGCCGCCGTGGATCCATGGTGCCCGTCGAGCTGATGCTGCGACGTGTGCGGCGGATGGCTCAGCTGATGGCGCTCCTCGAACACCGGCGGCATGTCCTTGGACTTGCGGTCCGACTGCGGACTCGAATAGGCACAGCACGAGTTCTTGTTGCCCATTTTGACAAAACAGTTTGGAGTTGAAACTAAATGCAACTTTCGTTTGGCTCTCGCTTTCCCTGACTAGCGGTTGGACTCCTGCTCCTGCTCCTTCTCCTTCTCCTTCTCCTGGTTATCCTGGTTGGATGTCGCTCACGCACTATTCTCTCTTTTGGCACTTGGTCGTCGTGGATCTGTGTCTATAAGCATGGCGCTGGCGCTTTTCTAACGCTCCCCAATTGCCACTGCTGCTACCGAGCGACCGTTTTGTCTGCAAAACTGCCAAAGAAACAGAGATACAGATACAGATAACTATTAGCGGATCTTATCTCTACAAATCTCTACTCATCCGATAACCGCCTGATTATTAATTTTTATTTAGGAAAAAAACGGGTATGGTGGTTCTTTTAAGTAGTTTGGGATGTGATTAGAAAAATATTTAACTGGAATTTGAGATGGAAGAAGGAGAGGCCATTTGCAAAGGAAATAACTTTTTGGTATGAAATTTTCTTGTATTTCAAAGGGTATTCTTTAATTCGGTTTTGTTTGTATTTGAAACTTTTTACTATCTAGGCTGTGCCATCGGAGTAACTCCTTCTATTTGCACTGTTTTATAGGCGGATTCGTATCGTTTCGTATTCATTTTGGTTCTGAGGCCGACCAGGCCAGATTGTTGTGCAAAAAAAATTAATTAACCCCAAGCACGACAGTGGGCTGCAAGTTGCCTAATTTGGCCAGGCCTTTGTCGGTTGTCGTTTTATTTCGTTTTTTGGCTTTCTGGCTCCCCTTTATTAGAGATCCCACCTTCGCGGAGGGGCGGGGCAGCAGGCGAGTCGCGAAACTTGTGACTTTGTTTATTGCGAGGGAAAATCACAGAAAATCAGAACCCGAAACCAGAAATCAGAAATCAGAAATCAGAAACCAGAGACTGATGGCCCAGTTTTTAGATTAGGGTATCATATTGTCAAACGATTTTCGGCGTCCCCCGTTCCCCGTCCTCCCCCCCGTCTCTCACGCAACAAAAGCGGCAAATTAATCACGGCAAAGTGAATGAATGGGTAGCGCTGGCTTCGCAGCTGGCGTTGACGTCGGCAGCGCTGCTTCTGTCTGGAGCAACACCCACGATTGTCTTCCCAGTCGCCGACTTTCGGCCTGGAGGGAGGCGCTATATATTCACTACGATTGACTTGGATTCGCGATTATAAAGCACAATTAATTCCACATTTTTTCACACATCTTAACTGTTTTTCTGAATTTTTTGTTTAATTACCTGCTCGGTTTTATGGTTAGTGATGGAATACCACTAGAGGTGGAGATACATCAAACTATCGATAGGTTTTTACTCCGCAGCGCCTCTATTGGGAAGTTATGCAAACTGGTCACACCACCCCTAGTTTGTCTCGTGAAAAAATCACAAAAAATTTTTATCTTTTAGTTTAAAAAAGAGCAAATATAAATATATAAAATATATTTATATAATAATGAAATATAATAAAATGGAAAAGATTGTAAATATCGAGACAAAAATCGATAGTTCTAACGCCTGTCAGTTATTAATCGAATTTCGATAGATTACATTTAAAAATTCAAATTATAATATAATATAAATCCGTTCTCCAGGAATATATAGTATAAAAAAACACCATCAATTAGGTTTAATAATTTTTATTAGTATATTAAAAGTCATATGGTGTTATTATAATATACTTGAAAGTATTTCGTAATAAGCATAAATCTCAGCCATATTCCTTTTATTCTCAAATATTTGTTGTATTATTATAATCTGTTGACCAGCCCGTTAATTAATGCATATTAAACATTGAGTTAAACATAGTAGGAAAATAAAAAAACATCTTGTTAGTAGGCCTTTGTTTTTTTGTTTTGTTTTGCGAAATCTAGTAAAGTACACAATAAGTTTTGCTTAATCGGTAATTTAATAAGTAACTGGTCAAAAAGTGAATAGATGAAATAAAGATATTTACAGATCTCAGTAATATGCATGGATTTCGGTTCTGGTTGGGGCTGGGACTGTGTTGGCTATTTAATAATTTTATAATCAGGGTGCGCTTGTCTAATATTCTACATCTTTTGCATCCTGTGCAACTTTTATATACACAAAATGTTTATTTATTTTTTTTAGTTTTATTTATTTAGGATAGTTAATATTATTAAATGTAATGATTGCTTTCAACTTTATTTATGCATGTGTGTGCTTTTTCCGTATTGTTCCATCAGCTAAGGGCAGGGTCAGAAGTTAAAGCCCAAAGTTTGAGCGGAAAGTTGTTAGGAATGAGTTTGCATTGGCTGGAATTTATAAATACAATATGTCTGTATGTACGTTTAAATGTTGCTAATAAACTACATTTTGCTAATAACATTGAATACATATATGCATATATGTTCGATTAGTTTGACTGTAGTTTGCATCATTTTTTTGTTCAACAAAGATAAATAACAATTCTTACTTTGGTTTTGCTGAAGTTCTCCACAACGTTTTCTTTTTTTTTTTTTTTTGCTTAGTTACAGCAACTAACTCCTAGGTTATTCGAGACTTTGTACAGTTCAAGTTTGATATACAATAACATACATATTCATAGACTTATTTTATATACCATATACTCGTATTATTTACTTTCACATAATAGATATTCTGGTTAGAAGTTGATTATTTTGCAGTGTCATCTCGGTTTCTATTTTTGTATTTCTTTTATGTGGCTACTTGTAGACATCCTTCCGCTATACACTTCTGCATATGTTCGGTTACCACATGTTCGTATATTTATCGACTACCTTAATAAAGCTATGATCCCAATTTCAGCTGATAATTTGGTACCTTACTGCTAAGCACTTTTACCACTGCCCTTTGAAGCAATTTCTAAGGTTTTGCTCAAGTTCCATTTGTCATTGCGATCGATTTCCCTTACCTATTCTCGGTAGCTTTTCGGTAAAGAGCAGTGGTAAATCTTAAAAGAATGGTCCCGCTATCAGACATTTTGAAAAACGTTTGAAAACATTTCAAGTTGGTTAAAGAAAAGGAAAAACTGAAACGAAAGGTTAACAAAATATTCTGCGTTCCAACAAGCACTCCTTGTCATCCCCACAATCCTTCATCCGTCGTCCATCATCCTTCATTCATCATCCATCGAATCACGCTCACGTATGTATAAAAATAAATATGTTTGTAGAAACGACGTGACTATTATATCCTTAAAAATACATATTAAATATCCTTTTTTTTTATAGGTAGCTATGTGCATTTTGTAGAGTGAAAAAATTGTTTGAAATCCTTGGCTTTCGTCTTGGTTTGAAGGAAAGTCTGTTAGTGGTTAGTGGTTAGAGGTTAGTGGTGATAGAGAGAGAGTATATACAAGTCGTACAGCTAGGTTGTCAGGTAATTTTTGGTTTCGTTTTCTGTTTCTGTTTCTTTTAATTTAATTCTTTATTAGTTAGGTACTCTTAATATCTAGACAGCTTTGGATGAGGCTGTCCTCCACCCGGTCGAGTAAACAACAACAACTCTTTTATTTGAGCAATTTGAACGCTTCCTACCATAAATGCGACAAAAAACACAGGATCGAAACGAAATCAAATGAAATCATAAATGGCAAATGTTACAAAAAGATATGCATTTAATTAGAACAAAATTGGGTAGTTACATCGAACTTATTGAAAACAATATAATAAATTCCACATTTGACTAAAACTAATAATAATAAGCGACAAAGCGTAAAATTCAAGTCTAAAGATAAATGCTCGAAACGAACCAACAAATTCACAACAGATTTCAGTTGAACTCCTTCGCTATTTACATCTACGCAAACTGGAACATTACTCGTTTGTTTTTGTGCCTTAGTGTTTCCCTAAGTTTTGTTTTTTTTTTTTTCCTTTTTTGCTTGCAACAACAAAGTATACAGTATTTATACATATGTATATATATACTATATATAAATATATATTAATGACGAACCGCTTGCCGATCCACAACTAAGCCTAAATAGACAATGTACGTAAGTAAGTATAAATCTACCACAATTCACATAGAGAGCGCATCTGAAGCGATTTACTAATCATAATCTATGTTGCTTCTAAGCTTAGTAAATATAATCCATTATCCTTTTGGAATCCTCCATCAGTTGATTTCACTTCTAATCCTTTTTCGTTTTTTTTAAGTTTTCCTTTTTGTGTTTTTATTTTTTCACTTTCGCATTTTAGGAGTGCAATTTAGGTGGCGCCATCTGCAGGCTCTCCAGTAGACGCTTCCTCGCCTTGACCGCCGCCGCCGCCGCCGCCATTGCCGTCAGCAGCCGTTTCCGTTTCCGCCGCGGCCGGATTGTTCTCCTCCGCTTCCGCCGCAGCAGCTGCGGCTGCAGCTTCCTCTGCTGCGGTGGCCATGGCTCTTGCCTCAGCATCTGCAATACGCAAATTTCATTTATATATCCAGACGATTATAATAAAGTATTTAAATAAAATTATAAAGGAAATCGCTTTAATTAAATAACTTACAGGAAACCGGTTTTACTCTTAATTGCCAACCAAAAAAACTTCAAATTGAAGCCTATCAAAAGCCCGAATCTCCTTTTCTCATCCTTTTGCTTAAGTTTTAAAGGATATTTTTGCCATTTTGTATCCGATTTTGAACCAAGATACCATTTAGGATTCGGAACTTCATTTGCCGTCTATCGTTATCAAAGATTTCTAATAAATCGAACTGTAAGCTTCATAAAAGCGTTTCAAACATGGCCTATAGGCCCATATATCCTTTTCTCGTCCCCTAACTTACGTTTTTTAATGAAAAAGCTTGATACATACACGATAACCAGATAGTACTCGAAGATACGAATGCGGGAAGGTATAACTTTCGCCGACTGGAGGTGAACAAACGAAGTTATGGCTATTTCGGTAAAATTTATTAACTTTATTGAAATAAAAAGAAAATCAAAACAAAGTCTTGTTTTTTTGTTCCGCAACTTCCCAGCCAGGTTCAATTTTTTTTGCTTTCTTGACCTTTTGATTTCTTTTAATGGCCACTCTTTCGGCGCCGGTCCATAAGCTCTGCGTAAGAAGGTTTAGTCATGAATAATAATTCTGGTTTAGGTCGAGATCAAAGAAATGGACAGGCCAAACTCAATTAGCACAATAAATGATTCAACGAATGGCGGCACAAGGCACCAGGCACCAGGCAATTAATATGCTAATAAGTATAGTCCTATACTTCAAATAAAAGAAAAACGGGCTCTCAAATTTGATTCAATTAAAAAGTAAATAAATTCGAAATATATGTATTTTATTTTGAAATTGTTTTAGAGAAGGATAACATACCTTTGACGGACTGCTCCTTCCAGATCTTTTTGTTCTCGGTAAGGCATGGGATCCAGGGCTTGGGGATGTTGAACTTGTTGCCGGTGTTGCTAGTGAGGCTCTTCCGGGCCATGGAAGTTTGATTGCTGAACTCGGCGGAGGACTTTTCTTCCTTGGTTTTGAGAACGCTAGACGAAGCAAATGAGGCAACGGGTGGACCACTCACCTCGTGCTCAACCAGGGTTCCGGGCTTGCCCTTGCTAATGGGTGCGATTGGGGCGAGGATGTACTCGAGCATGTCGGACATGACACCCATGCTTGGGTCCACAATAAAGTCTATGAAGCAAATCTGCGACTCGGCCACCAGGGTGTTGTTGCGATCGCAAAGCGGGCTGAAGGGCAGACCCAGTTCCTTTTCCAGATCGCCCTGGCGGAAAAACTCCTCCAGCAGGAGCATCGTCCAGCGGTGATGGACACCCCATTGCTTAGCTGGGTGGGAGATGTCGCAGCAGTGGAGGACCAGGGAGAGTGCTTTCTGCTTGTCAATGGATGCCTCCTGGATCGTGAGCAGCTGGCGCATGGCCTTCATCTGTTGGAAGTGATTGGTCATGTCAGTGCCCAGAACCATCTCAATGATGAGGCCACGCAGTTCGCGGAATTCCTCGCGCGACAAGTGCGACAGAATATTGTACTCATCCTCGCGCAGCAGCCGGAAACTGGCACTGGCATGATGATTCTCCAAAACAGCCCGGTCGTTGTACAAGAGTGCCGTCTCCGAACCGGACATCACGTGGAAGTTGTTGGTGGTGCCCGTGTGCTCGTAGTCGTGGAGCAGAGCGGCCAGCAGCGAGGCAAAGATCTCGAGGTCCGTGAGCCAGTTCATCAGGCCCGTGTTGCACAGGCAGTAGTGGATCGTCTGCATCACGTCCACGGCATGGAGATTATTGTGATAGGGATTCCTGTACCGGCAGTAGCCCTCCTCCACGCGATAGAGGAACGCCTCTAGAGTTCCGGGAGATATTTTGAATTTGTGGATCGATCCGTATCGGTTGAATAGTTCGTAAGCCACGTATTTCACCACCTGGCCACTGGCCGCCTCCGTCAAGGCAAAGACATCAAATGTCCAGTCGTCCAAGTTCTTTATTAAAAATTCGGAAAGTATAAAAATAGAAGAATTAACATTAGAATTAAAGTTAAATTCTATTAAGTGCGCTGCTATTTAACATTATAGAATTACATTTTTAGTTTTCTTAAGTGCAATTAATGAGAATCGAGGAGAAGAGCACTGTTATTCACCATTAGAATTAAAGTTAACATTAGAATTAAAGTCAATTTCTGTTAAGTGCGCTGTTATTTAACATTATAGAATTAAATATTATGTTTTCTTAAGTGCGATTAATGAGAATCGAGGAGGAGAGCACTGTTATTTCACATTAGAATTAAAGTTAACATTAGAATTAAAGTCAAATTCTGTTAAGTGCGCTGTTATTTAACATTATAGAATTAAATATTATGTTTTGTTAAGTGCGATTAATGAGAATCGAGGAGGAGGGCACTGTTATTTACCATTAGAATTAAAGTTAACATTAGAATTAAAGTCAAATTCTGTTAAGTGCGCTGTTATTTAACATTATGGAATCAAATATTATGTTTTGTCAAGTGCGATTAATGAGAATCGAGGAGGAGGGAGCTGTTATTTCACATTAGAATTAAGGTTAACATTAGAATTAAAGTCAAATTATTAAAATGAAAAATCATTTTTTTTATGGATTTTATCAGAAGCATTTTGGAAAATCTACATTTTGTTGACCATTAAATTATTTCTGAATCCCACACGGCGTACTAGTAATATTCACATTAGTAATACGCAGTGTGGGATGAACTTGGTTTGGAATTTTAAATTTAAATTCGATATTTAAAATTAACCTACCTTGAGCAACTTGACCACGTCGGGCGGGAAGGCCGTTAGGGCCGAACTGGAGACCCGGCGGTACATACGGTCCACAAAGATGCCCGCCCGGATCGCGTGGGCCACCGAGCGGAACTTGGGCTTCTCGTCGCTCTTGCGCCGGCTGGTGGCCATCTGGCGGGTGAAGGTCGAGGCCAGCCACTCGCGCACTTCCGGCGGGACTGCATCCGGCTGCACCTCCGACAGCTCATCGTCTTCGTCCGCCAGGCGCCTGAGGATGATGGGTGGTTGGATGGTGGGGGAAGAGAAAAAGCACGTTAATTCAGTTGCATAAATATTTCATTTCAAGGTTAATCAATTACCAAAACAATACTCAATAGAAATGTACAAAATTAAACAAAATTTTTAATTGGTTATCTGCTCTTGAGTTCGATAAGCTAAAGTTAGAATTCAAGTCAAATGAAAGCCAAATTGTAAACAATAGAAACTAGAAAAGAACTAAAAATATAAAGTGGGTTTTTGTGTGGGTTAAAGTTAAAGATTTTGCATGGAAAAAAGGAAAGTTACTTTTTCTTTTGTCAGGTTGGGAAACAAAGTTTTTGTTTTAGTTTTTGTGTACATAATAAGTTTAATTAGTGAGTGGGTAAAATAGGATGTTTTGGTTAAAGTTAACAGATAACAGATATGTACATAGATATAGATACAGATATAAGTATATATAGTAGCATTAGCTATGTTAACAGCTAGGTAAGAGTTTTGGTGGGGAAGTCTTTTAGGTGATTTGGATGTGTTTCAAAAGTTGCTACTTGGCAAAAAGCTAACAAAAGCAGGCAGGGTGCAGCATGCTCCGTGTGTCTGTGTCTGATGGGAGTGGATTTAGTTAATTGCATGCCAAGATTTAGTGCTTATCAGGTGCAACATCTAAAACGAGAACATCAACAACAAGGTATATCGTGCCAACAAAGAGAGTCAACTCTAAGAAAGCCAAAAGGCATCAAAAAACTTCTTGCAGAAAGCTGGCAATCAGCAGACAGAAAAGCAACTTGATAGTCGTTCCTTTTGAGAGTTCCTAATTGGCTCATACACAGACAATCACACACACACACCCACACATACACTCACTTACACAATCACAAGACACAAGGACACGCAGTGAAAATCTCACTAATTGGTCTATTAGGCGCAGTGTCCTTTTTTCCCAGCGACCCAATCATTGCGTTTCCCCAGCAACGACTTTTGCTGACCCGTCTCACATTTCTTAGAAATTTTATAGGTAAATACCCTATATTGGTGGCAATTTTTGTAGCAATTTGATTCGCATTTGAAGTGGACAAATAACTTTATAAAAAAACTATAATAATTATAAATTTTTTAGGTTTTTTATTGTATAGAACAGATTTTCCTATATTCGATTCATTATGTTCAGTATTTTCAAAAATATCCATTTTTTTATTAATACTCTCAACAAAAGTATGATTTCCTATTGTTATTTTGTCCACTAACAAAAGCTTTCCATCACCAAGGACACATTCCACTGCGATTACAATTTCAAACGAAGATGAAATGATTCTTGTAAAATCTTCTTATTATTTGCCATTTTCCTATTATAAATGGTTCCCAGTTCGTTAGACGGAAAAGGAGTCATTAAGAATCCTTAGTGTCTGACATGCTCTCGACTTAAACAAATTAGCGAAAGATTGAATTATGGTTAATTAGACAAACTTAACACAAGCAGGCACTTTACTTGTTTGTACATGATTCCGGAATCCAGACTAAGATGAGTGAAACGACGCTCTCGGATTAGTGGCTTGACTTGAGGTGATGCCACCTCCTCACTCCGGATGGGATATGTACTCCAACCACATCATTAATCCCGAACCACAGAATTTGCGGTGGGTTCAAGTGGTGCAGGAGTCCCAGGATTTTGCTCTACTTTTGAGATGATAGCAGGAATAGATTAGAGAGATTTTAAAATTCTAATCCATTTGCAAGGAAATGTTTAATGTTACAGAATCTTATTTAATAATATTTAAATAGAATTCAGGGAAAGTTATCCTTCTTGACAATCATTCAAAAGAATGATTTAGCTTTATGACTGTGTGAATTCATTACAGAATTGTAATCTCGGAATGAAATAAAATAATTCCATTTCAGTGGCCACAAGTGGAAACAGATACGAGTATGTTGCCACAATTTATGAATTTTCACCCTTTTCGCAAAGTGATATTTTTTCGCTTTTATTTTCCTCAGTCCGAGCGCTATTTCTTACTGGAATAACTTTTTACCCCGAAGATGGGGTTGGTAAATGGGGATGACGGGGAGGATCCCCTCGGTATCATCATTCTTACATAACATTCCCCATAAACTGTGGCCAGCATTTGTCATGTGAATTTATTCGCTGTGCAGTTCCTACCAAGTGCCAGTTGCCAGTACACAATGTTGCGGTTGGTTTGTATTTTATATTATTTAGCAGCAGGATAATTCTTTACTTTAACTTTTTTTTACTTTGTTTAAAATTGTATTTTATTTTATATTTAATACCATTCGGTTAGCATGGCATGCTCCATTTCAGACACACAAAACATGATGGATAAGGTTTGGGTTTTATAAAGTTTTTTTTTTGATTTGAGACACTTGAAAGTTGGGCACCTTTTCTTCTTTTCCTGCGTCTCCTTGGCGCGATACTGAATTATGAACTGTATCAGTTCGACGGTGATGACGCTTTGTCGGCTGCTTTCACGCCTCAGACGACTCATGGCGCGAGTGGCGACGACGACCACGATGGTAATGACGGTCAGCCGGCTGAAGCGGCTGCCCGATGGCTCCTCAGATACTCCTGCTGATCCCGATACGACCTCGCTGTCCACCTCGCTGCCGCCCGGTATCGCGGTCAACATGGAATCCAAGTGGAAATTGACTTTGTGGCAATGTCGTGCCCGCTTTTTGTCACTTGAAATTAATACATCATTTTTGGGGGTTTTTGTGTTTCTGGGACACCACTCAATATTTCTTCTGGCCCACGGAGGGGTTACGAATTTCGGTCTCCCCTGCCACACTTCACTTTTGTAATTAGCTGGCAAAATGCGCTTTTAATGACGGGACAACAACCAATATTTGTGCAGCACTTTGTTTTCGATTTCACTTTTTGTCGGCGGAATTCTTTTTTGCTAAGTCTACCGCTCGATGTACGACTTTTGTGTACTTGGCCCGACGCGAGTTAAATTTAAACTGAATGGCTGCGCTGGTCCGGAGAGTGCCGCCTAAAAAAACGCGCAAATGGTTGGCGAAATTCTGCCAGCAGGAGCAATTGGAGCTCCGCTTGCGTGTGCCCACGGCCTGGAGCTTGGAACAAGGACCCACCACGAAGCCCAAAAACCTGAGAGTCCTGGCCCAGCTGGATTGCGTGTACATAGCCCGGCACACGCCATCTGCAGGAGCTAGTACGAAAAAATTTGCCCAGCCTGGACGGGGGCAGCCTGAAACGGGGGCAGAATGGAAAACTTGGAGGAAAACTGTACTAGGTGGCCCATATCAATTATGTCAGCAGTAAGACATCGCTAAGTCATGCCAAGCCCACCGCAGAACTATTATGTACCAAAAAGTCCAAGGCACTGCGAAAAGTAATGAAGTTTCCTTTTGTTTTTTTGTCTCTACTTATAATAGTGAAACCTTTTTTTCTCCAAATGTATTCCCAGAGCTGGATCGTTTCCACTTGGACTCGTTTATATATATATTTACTATTTGCTACAAAACAATTAGACCAAATGCTAAAAGGCATCCCACGAAACGAAGCTTTTGCTATAATAACCCGAAGAAGTTAAAGGAATAACTGGAGCCTGATAAACACGACAACGTCACGAATTCATTTCGGGGGAATCTACCAGCAAAAGTATCTGTATCTGAAAGTAACTTCCTTTTGGGTACTTGGCGTTTGCCTTTTGCTTAATGACTTGCCACAACCCCGTGCCCCTTTCTGTGGCCGGATTAGGCAAGGGTTCAAGGTGGTTTGGTGTTTTTTTTTGGAGGTTTGGGTGGTAAGCCGCTATAAAACTTGGCCCAAAATGAAGACCAACACAAGAGCCTCTCTTGAATTTTCTTTCTGCCAATTGCATTTAATTCGTGAGCGCTTTCCCTATTTTTTTTTGATTCAATTTCCATTTCCATTTGGTCGTGGCAAGTGGCAAAAGGCAAGCGTGCAGCAAATTGCGTGTTGCGGCGTTTGCTTAAATAAATTGCATCAGTTATTGGCACATTTGGATGATTTCCCTATGAGTATTCCTTGGACTTTTCCCGCTTTCCTTGATGATATGCAAGTGGCAAGCACGCGAGCTTTAATCTGAAGAAAAGTGCTTAAAATTGGCAACAGGTTGCCAGGCTTAATCTCTTCTTTGCAACAGTTTTGGTCTCGAAAGACATTTTATATATAAAATAAAATATATTATATATAAAGTAGCTTTAGAGCAAAATGAGGCAAAAGTTTACTTCATCCTTTTTTCAGTTTTTCAAAGTTATGAAAACCTCAAACTTTAAAAACTTTCGCAAATTTTCGTCTTTGAGGTTTTGAGGTTTAAGAGTGTCGCCTGATTTTAAGGCACATTCAATGGCTGGGATCGGGCCAAAAATGATGCCACTATTACCCCATAAAGGGCCAATGATAATGGGTTCTCCCCAAAATATAGCTCCTGCCCCTTCTGCCGTGTTTCATCCATTTCCTTGGGAAGCATGCCACTTAATAGTTATGCGTGCAATTTCCTGTGCTTGTGCCCCAAGTGTTTTGTCGTTGTTGTCTCTGCCAAGGATTGTGTTGTTGTGGCATTCTTGGTTGTCATCGCCGTCATTGACGGAACACGGGAAATTGCTGGCAAATTGACAGCTTTGTTTTGTTCCAATGATTTTGTGCTGTCGTCGATGGCGGTGGCTTTTTGAAAATTCGCCCAGAAAATCGGCTCACATGTCCCATTGCCCGCATCCATCCTGATCCCGCACCCAGTACTTATAGATTCAGTGGGTGGGCTTATGGTTCGGTGATACCACCAGGACATTTGCGTAATACAACACAAAAGCTAAGAGCAAGGATCAACGGTCACTAAAAGGGGACTGATGGAATTGTTAATCAAAGCAACACTTTTTAAATTTCCCTATTTCATTTGGCTTAGTTGAAAATTAGCATTAATCTCTCAACAAAAAGTAGTTAGAGATTTATGCTAGATGTCATAACTTTTCAAGTAACCCTCGCTTATCAATGTACGCCCACGGCTTTGTTTGCGATTAAACTGCGTATTCGCTTTGTATTACCAGCAAAGCGGAAGACAGGACACAGGAAACAGGACCTAATAGTCCAACAACTGCGTCAAGCTCCGAAGGTCCTTTCATTTGATGCGACTATTTGGATACATTTCTTAAGAGCCTTCGACCAGGGGGCTAGCCCCGCTAGACTCCCATTACTCAGGAGTGTAAGTTGCCGATGTGGCAAAAATTGGCAGTTAACATCATTTGTTATTGATTTTCGCATTGGATAGTATCGGGATATCAGCTGCTGGCGTCGGTCGTCGAGGTGGGGTCGTGCCGGGGTTATTTTTTGGGTCACTCCCATTGTGCTCGCCAAAAGATGATTGATGAGTACGGTGAGTAGTAACCTTCAACTTGGTGCCAATAGGATGGGTTGGTGGACTGTTGACCCAATTTCCGTCCAGCGGCCGTTGGGTATGGTGGTCGCGGCCCCCCGGCTCTGACTCATTTGAATATTGTTACCAATTTTAATTGGTTTTTACTGCAGGTACTTACTGGCGTACAGGTGCCTGACGCATTCATTATATTCCTAGATTGCACATATATCACCATCACTTAGCTAGACCTGACAATTCGCCGTCACTTGTCCAATCAGAGTTAATGAGTATTAATGATACAGTTCCAATTACTTGCTTGGTTTCTGCCGATGCAGCATAATTGCACAATTTTCCCTTTAATTGTGATTAATTGTATTATTCGTATTTATTCAGGTGTTTTCGCCGAACTTTTCACATAATTTCCCGCGATTGCCGAGGGTCTGTGCAGAGTCCACAGCCGTGAGAGACACTTTAAATTTATTTTCAACTTTATCGGCATGAATGAAGCCGCAAATGCCATTTAATTTGTTAATTTTCAACAATAGATATCTTTCCCAATGATTACGACACTCACATCGACGTCTACCAATGACAATTTTTATATCTATGTACCTCGGGCTTTACAAAAACTGTGATTTCTGCACTTCGTGGTATATACTTTTTCAACTTTTATTATTATTTGTTTTTTTATTAATGTTTTTTTTTTGGCTTTTTATCATAATTAAACAAAGCCAAAACCGCCTCAGTGACGGCGGCAATGATAAAAAACTTTTGAGGAATTATCATACAATATATAGTTTTTTTTGACGATTACGAATTTACAATAATTTGTAACTTCTTGCCAACATTCTCTTGTTTTAAGAACCTGTGGAAATCTTAAGATTCTTTCGACAATTTGTCTTCATAAATCGGAAGTGGGCGGCCGCCCACGGATCCCCTTTTAAGAGCCTAAAACGAAAGCCAGGGATTTACTTGGCCCGATCTGGGGGGCTTTTAGTGTCCCCTATCTTCCGCCTCGGCTTTAGTTCCTCGGGTGACTTGTGATTTCGGGCTTTGAGGCAACTGACGGGCTAAACTAATTTCGTTGTCGCCGGGACATGTAAAACCGAATTAAAGTGACAGCCTCCTCTTGGCTTAGATATTCCCCGATTCGTCCTACCCAGCGGTGCTTGGCTTGATTAATTTTTGGACCGACAAGTGGGAGACGCAAATCATCATCTATGTATGTAGTCTGTGGGGATTGAGGTGCTGGAGGATTGGGATACTGGAGTGCAGGGTGCGGGTAATTGCGTATTTTGTGAGTGAGATACCACAGAGAGACAGCACCAGCAATCACATTTATACTATTTAGATGCACTTGGAAAAAGGATATTGAAAAAGGGAAATCTTATTGAAACCTCTTCATATTTGAAAGAAAAATATGTGCTCTACTTTATTCATTTTCCGTTTCATATATGATTTTTTTATAATTTCAAAAGTCCTTTTTTCCCAAGTGCCGTGGTTGGACATCAAAACAGACACATAGGAGGCTGGGAAGGATGATGGGTTAGACAAACCGCAAGCGGATGATTCGTCGCTTATTGCTGTAGTCGTCGTCGTGGATGTGACTGTGGCGACGGGCGTAGCTCAGGACATGGGTGGAGCTGGAAGACGAAGCCGAGATGCATCTGGACAGACAGACATTATACAAGTACAATACGACAGACATAATGCAGATGCTGGAACGCGAAGGTCTATTACTGCCCCCCCAAGTGCTTTCAATATTAAATTCAATTTATGGTCACCGCGGTGAGGCAGCGTGCCAAAAAAAAAACTAGAACAATGGCTTGGTATTATCTCTGTGACTTGGCGTGTCAAGGCTAAAGCCCAATAGCAATTCTTGGAAGAGCCCTTCGACAACTTAATGCCTATGGCAAGTCATTCTGTTTCTTTCCAAACAAATGTAAGCTAATTACTCAAAGCCCCCAACAACAACATATTAGAAGTTTGGTTCTGGAATCGGAGATAAAGGAGTTCGGTCAATGAACGTCAAACAAAGTGAATCCCAGGGTCTGGATTCAAGCTACCCTTTAAAATGATATGCTGCTATGAATCTGCTTTTAATACAGTTCTAAGATTTATTAATAAATTTAGGAGCCCTTAAATATTTATACCAAAAAAACTAGCCCTTAAATATAAACTAAAGGCACCTTTTTAAAAGGAATATCGGCTTAAACAAAAACGCTTCATTTCCCTCCAAAAAATATCCTTTCCATAAGGTTAAACCTTTTTACCAGCAATTTTCCTTTATGCCTGTTATGCCGAATATTTCAGAATACCATCCTAGATATTGAGACCCATCAGCGTTAGCGCCATTTCCATCAAAAGAGAACATACGCCATTTTCATAAATTTCCATTACCTATACCACCGAATACCGCCGAATGCCATGATAGAAACAGCGAAATGGCCAATCCAAGTTGGCTGCACTTTCATCAGGGCAACGCGTTCAATAACAATTCAGCGCCAGGGTATGGAAAATCATTGTGGGACTTTGCTCGCTTAATCAGTCTGCTGGGAGCTGTTATGGCTGCTGTCAGGGATTGCTCTTCGCCGACGGGTTGCTCACCCATCCCGAACTCCCGTTGGCAGTTTCAATTTCCACACATTCAGCAGTCCGACAGCAGATTGGAGCTCGTCGCCGCCAGTGCAGCAATGCATATAAATGACGTAGCAATTGGAAGCCATTTGTTATGCGAAGCTCTTCTTTGTTCCACAATTAGAAACGGCCAACTGGGGACTTGGATGGCCACCATAAAGACGTTTGCATGGCTTAAAGTACAGACATTTTCATGATTTAAGACAGACAGAAAAAAAACAAAGAAAAACTTAAAAATTGTAATAATCGTTTGCAGTTTTTCAAATAATATTTATACACACAGCCCTTGAATACATTAAAAACACCCATTTGATTTTCTTTTCTCTTAGTTATTCTTAGCATTTCTTAGGAACTAGATTTGGGGGAAATGTAGTAAGTTTTGGCCACATGAGATTTGGTGTGTGTGGTTACGGTTACTTTAGATGTTTCCATTAGCGAGCGGTCGGTTGCTGACGATTCCATCGCCAGACTGTTGCGTCATCGCATACGTAGACAAGGGCACTGGCGTCTCGGGAAAAGGCGATCTGACGTACGGTGGAGACGCTGCGGCGATTCTTCAGAGTGGTCATATGGGCACCCTCCGGATCACTGGGATCCAGCTCCCAAACGTATACACTGCCCTGCACATTGCCAAGGGCGATCACTTTTTGCCAAGGATTAAAAGCAAATCTGACGAACCATATCTCACACTCGTCATATTCAAACTCTGCAATAATCGTGCAGGATGAATCGCTGGGCTTCACCTGCTCAAAGCTCTGGTGCAGTTGTCCCGGCTTCCAGCATACGATGGCATTCTCGCAGGACTTGGACAGTACAAAGTTGCCGAACCACTGGACGCAATCCACATAATTCCTGTGTATATCCCGCGTGGAAAAGTCCGGAAAATGCTTTGTGACAGTGGGGAACGGCATCGTGGATTTCTCTTGGTTAAAAGTGTCGGATAGCTCGATTTTATGCTGAAACTCTCGGGTATTTAGGCACCAAAGTTTCAAGGAGTGATCCATTCCGCTGGACACGATGCGATCGCCGCGCATATTAAAGTCTATGGATAGGACCTCGTCGCGATGTCCCTCGACACCACCTAGAATGGCAATGCAAACGTGCGTCTGGATGTTCCACAACCTAATCGCATGATCTTTGCTGCCCGAAAGAAGCAATTGCAGCTTGTGTGGATGAAACTTTAGCTCGTTGATGGCTTGTCCATGACCGGTGTAGTTTCCCACCGCCTCGTTTTGCCTAATATCGATGACTCGGATTACGCCGCGGTATCCAGCCGTAGCAACAAGCGGCGACGAGGACTTCAAGTCATACGACCAGGCACATGTGTAGAAAACTTCATCGGGCTGGAAAAAGTAGTTGTCGTACTTCTATCATTATTTGGAAACCTTTTGACTTGAATAGTGGCGAACTCACATCCGGATCGGCATAGCAATAACGCAGCTGGATACCTCCCTCACGTGGACACTCGTAGACAGTCACACGATTACTGCCCGCAGTGGCAAACACTTGAGGCTCATCCTTTCCCAGCAAAGTGTTGAAGGCCACGCCGAAAATGCTCGCTCCATGGTTCTCCTTCAAATGGGAGCTTCAAATATACATGCGCATATGGTAAAAGATGATACCGGCTTTTGTTTGACTCCAACTTACTCGTATTTGTAGGCCGCCCGGTTCTTTGAGTTAGAGGACGACTTCGAGGCTCTCCGTCGACCACGCCGTTTACTCCGCGTGCTGCTGGAGACGGATGGCGACTTGCTCCTCGATGTTGTGCTATTAGTCGTATAACTGGCCGTCTCATCCTGTCCAAAGGCATCATTAATTATCATTTTCCACATCCATTTATCATTTGTTTTGTTTTTGGGTTTGCTACTTACGCCAAATGTATCGTCGGATTCATCGTTGCCGTTTTTCACTTTATCACTGCTCATTTCGTATGCCGCGCACGCTTCAGCTTATATCAGAGCTGCCAATTAAGAACTCGATGCCAAGAAATGTTTAGTTTCCGCTCGAAAAAATCTTTAAATAATGCTTAAATGTTTTTAATCACTTTTTGGCGGCAATAGAGTGCCCGTTGCATTCGATCGCGGTAAATACCAGACCAGCGGACGGTCTTACTAGGTCATAGAGTAGCCACGTGATTACGATCAGCAATCGAAATGTCGATTATTTTAAAGAAGCGCAAATTTTAAATTTGAAATTTGAAAACCCAGAAATGACAAAATACATGCTCAAGCTAGTTTATTATTTAGAAAACAAATAAAATTGTTTTTAGGACAAACAACATGCCATGGTTTCATGTGTGTTAAGAAAACGTTAACATTTATGTACAGAAAAACACTGGAGAACGAAATAAGCGATTGTTTTTTTTCCTGCCAAAGAAGTAAAAAACTGGATATTTTATGTATAGTTTTTATATTGAATAAAGTTTTTTAATATAGTTCCTTTGTAATATTCAATTTGCTACTCTTTGGCATATAGTTTTTTTAACAGTCAAAACTTGGACACTTCGAGGAACATTTACATTTACGCTGAGAGCGCGGGTGGGGAACGTAACAAGTGTTTTATTTATTTTATTTTTTATTTTTGCTATATAAAATATAGATATTTACAAAAGATGCGAGCAAGTTTAAAGATTCGGAAAGGGACAGAGGCTATACAGAAGATTACAGCAGTGGAAATCGCAGACACAGGTCAGCAGACAGATAGAAATAGAGATAGAGATATATAGGAGATAGAGATAGAGATAGATATAGAGACATAGTTATATAGTATTTCATTCTGGAGCTGTGTGGTTGGTTGTTAACGCAAACGTCAAATCAAAAACGCAAATCGAACGAACGGAAAACGGATAACGGGTAACGGAAAATAAGAGTTGTTAGATTTGAAAGAAAACATTTTTCAAGTACGTTTTGTTCGTCGACATGGACCTGGCCCAGGTGGGAGTCCTCAGGCGGCGCTGCCGGTGCACGGTTGCTGGATTACTGCTACAACTGCTGGCAACAACACTTCCCGCCGCCGCTGTGGACGTGGACGTGGATGTGGACGTGGGCGTCGATGTGGATATGGATGAGGTTATGGCTGTTGTTGGGGGGTTAACTGTCGATGAGGATGTGTTTGCAGGTTTTAAAGTCGCATCTTTGGTTGAGCTCTCCTCCATCACCGATTCCCTTACAGTCTCCAGAGCTGGCTGTAATTTGCTCAGGGGGATGAAAGTGGTGGTGGTGGTGTTGGAGTCTTGGGTGGGAGTTGTGGCATCCTGAGATGGCGGGCCAGTAGGTCCGCTGTGGGCTTGCGGGGCTAGAGAAACACCTTGGGTGCGACTCTCTATTTGACCTCCACCCTCCTCCTGATTGTCTCCCGGCTCGGGCGGAGCTCCTCCTCCAGGTGCCATCTCTTCTCCGGACTTCTCCTCCGGCTTCTGCAGACTGCAGCTGCTGTTCGAATTATTGTTATCCTGTTGTTGATCATCCCGCCCGTGGCTATGGCGACTGCAATTCAAGTTCTTGCAATTGCCATTGCATCCCTCTCTGCTGGACAGATATCCACAACATGGTTAGGTCCAAAGGACGACGGTCAAGTGTTTCGCAGCCCAGCAGTTGTCAGTGAATAACAGCAAACCAGTGCAAGTGACAATTTTTAGTTACGAGACACGTTGTTGTTGCATTGCATTCATTTTTGTAGTTTTTTTGTGTTTCGGATGATAGTTTTTATTTAGTTTTGTGATTGTTTTTGTTTTTAGAAAATAGTTTTGGCAATAGAAAGAAAAAATATATAAATAGAACATCAGTTGAAAGATTGTGGTAAAGCTTTTAGGTTTAGTAGAGTTGGGGTTACAAAAATCCGCAAAAAAGGTTCACCATAAAACATACATTTATCAAAATTGAAATACTGTAGCTTAAAATATTTTATGGTGGTTTTATGTATTTACAAAGTTTTCGTCTTAATGAAGACCAAAGTTAACCAAAAACTTTGCAACAAAATGGGGTAAATGGAGGGAAAACTGCAATCCATCCTCACTTGGCTATGTAAATCGAAGATTCGTGTAAAATGCGTTTGTTTTCGGTTGAAGAAGTTTAATAATTCATGTAGCACACAGCCCGGGAAAGGGGATTAAGGGACTTAATTGAATGTGTGGTAAATAATAAAAATGCTCTGATGCACTGGGCTTGTATTGTGGGGGATCGCCCCCTGCGGCTGAGAAGCAAACCAAAATGTTGGGTTTCCAGAAATGCAAGGGAAAATTAAAAAAATAGCAATTGTATTAGATAATTTATGCATTTAAAAAACTGCTTTGCATTTCTAAGATATTAACCCTTCAAAACTCAGCGCATTTCAACCAAAAACTGAAGTTTGATAGCAAGAAGTTATAGTTAAAGGAGAAGAATATATTTGTAGATTTGTGAAGAACAAACATAGGAATCCATCTGGCGAGTTAACCATCGAACAAAGTGGAAAAATGTAGATACACGGAGAGAAATTGGCGAGCAAAAAAAGTAAGACACCGAGATTTGAAGACAGAGACAGGTGAGAACTGAGTTAGGATTAGTTAAATACGGTGCTTCGAACTGGTTAGAGGACGGTGTTCGGGGGTCTTGACCATAACTTAGTTAATTCTCAGATACTCAGATACCGAAGAGGATAAGTACACAGTTCATACGTTACTTTATGATATAGCTAGGCTAAGAATTACGCGATCTCTGCAAACTTTAAAATGATTTGATGGATTTGATGGATTATAGTAGATAGAAGATAGGAGACAGAGTAGTTAAAATAGATAATGATAATGATGAACTATAGTTTTTTTTTATTTTTAGCAAGGCAAAGTATAGATTTTGAACTGAAGAGAGCACTACAAAGTATGATATAGAAATAGTTAGAAAGTTGGAAGAAGAAATCAGGTGAGATAGGTGAAAAGTAGTAGTAGTTTGTTTGGTTGGGTGGATTGGTTTTTCTTGGGTTTTGATGTGGGCGCGCTTCGGATATGGATTTATATACTTTTATAGATTTATATTTTTGTTTAGAAGAGAGATGTTAGACTTAAAAATCAACAGAGTTAACGACAAAACCAAAGCAAAAACCAAACAAAGGAAAACTTACTCTTCGCTCTCAACGGATGAGGACGCAATCTGCCCCAACTTTGTTTTACCTGATGTGGGGCTTCTGATCAATAACACAGAGATACACACACACAGTAACAGTAACAGAAACGGATATAAAAAGAAAAATATTCAGATATATGTTTACACAGATATAATAGGTAATTAAAAGGCCACATTGAGAGAGAAATCAAATCTTAAATATAGGCTATTTCGTTTGGAGGTTTCCGATTGCAGAGTTGTCATGGGTGAGTCATGGATAAATGATTGCTTTTACTTTATTATTTATTTAGGGCGCAAAGCTTGCCTTGAGTGCAAATCCGAAATTTAGGAACTACGCAACTTTGATCAAATGGAACCTACTCCAAATGGATTACAAAGCCTAAACCAATTCGTCGGGAGCCCCGAAAAGAAGCCCAAGCTGAAGCAAAGTTGTCCCAAGATCAGTTTCGATTCGATTCGTTATCCCAAGTTGCTTGGAAAATATTTCGATTTTTTGGGAGATGGTTTCAGTGCCACGTGGTAATTACTTTCACCTACCTTGATTCGTCAATGAAGACGGCCTCGAGGACACGAGCTGCATAATGCAGATTTCTCTGCATATCCTCGTAGGCCACGGTCTCGTGATCCATGCGCCGGAGAAGACTGCGTATTCTGTGGATTTCAAGAAGTTTATTGTAGTTTTATGTAAGTATTTTACACAAGATTCACTCACCTTCCGGCCGCTTTATTAAGGGCATCTGGCGTATCGACCGCCGGCAAAGTCTCCGTTTCCCATAGCCCGGCGTTGAACGAGAGATTCGAGGGCGATTCGGAGTGACGCGACTCGTCCAGTGGCAAGGTCGCCTCCCCCCGGGAGAAGGAGCAACCCCCAGCGGCATTGATCGAATGACTGTGGGTATTTTCCGCCGATTCGCGACCCGATTTCATTTCGGTTTGCGACAAATTGGCCGACGAGTTGCCAATATTGTCCGGTATGTAGTTGGTGGCATTCGGCGACGATGGCTGCATTTTGGCGTTGGCGTTGGCGATGGCAATGGCACTGGCGGATGCTCCGGACACGGCAGATCCGTTGCTACCAGATCGAAAGCCCAATCGATCCGCAAGTGGTTCGCTGATCGGCGTCTGGGCGTGGAGTGGTGCCCCGGTGGTGGTGCTGGAAACGGTGGTCGAGGGGGATACTAACTGCTGCTGGTTGGTCTGCTGGGCGTCGATTTGCGTAAAGTTGCGGCTATTTGTGCGGCGTATAATCGTCAGTGAGCCGTGTCCTGCAAAAGTTTCAAAGGAAAAACTGATTTAGTTAAGGGCTTTTTATTTAGTTACTTTACTCTCTGTATTGACACATTGATTATGGCCCTACTGGGATCTAATGAATCATGCAAAGGGTTTGAAAAAGGAACAGTGGGCGAGTCATAAGAAAATGTTAAAAACTCTTCTCTTTAAATCTAAAAAATAATACCTCTTAGACATCGGTTTAATATTGTATATACTTGATTATAAAATATAATTATATCAAAAAGAAACTTTAGTTTTTACCACTGTTCCTTCTTCTTTTGGGTAAAAAGAATATCCTTTGATACTATCGACAAGAAATCAATAATTTATTCCCATCATTTAAGGCCATTGTAGCAAACAATTCTTTATTTAGTTTAACCCCAAGTGAAGGAAAATGCTTAACGAGCAACGAAATAAAAGCCCCTAGAGAAGTTCCTTCTGGGAGAATCCCTCTTAGCCCTCTTTTATCCCCTCTTGGCCGATGGCTGAGTGGCCTCATCCTAAGTTGGCCCTAAGCTGCCTTGCCGGGTGTGTCGAAAAAGTGCAAAGGATTTATCTGTTCGTGTTTGTCAAGTGCCGAAGCAGGACGCAGAGCGCAAAAAGTCCTGCGGCAATCTATCTGCCAATTCCCCTCCCGTTACCATCCGCTACCATCATCGGAGCAAAACTTGACTGAGAAGCTTGGCTGGACGGGGTGGGCGGTCTGAATCTTAACTGCATTCCATTTATTTTGACAGTGCAAGCACCTCGGTGGAGCAAGGTGACGGGAGCAGTCATAAAACCCGCTTTATGCTGCACTTAAATTTATGTTACACCCGAGATTCCTTCGCTTAACTGCTAGATACGCGGGCTCTTTATCGACTCGGGTTTTCGGGATGAAATGTTTTATGCTCCTTTTACAGGCAACTCTTCACGTCTTTAATGACTTTCGACGCTCCATTTGGCCCACAATGTTTTTCTTATTTGGCCGGGAAAATTGCTTAGCTGGCTGACACCTGGGGATGCCTGGTTTCGCCTTTCGGCCAAGTGGAAATTGTTGGCAATTAAATGCTCTTATGGCCATATTAAGTGCGTTTCTGGTAACTGGCAAATGGTAACATGATCGATGTACACCCATCAATCTTGGCATGCTCCAGATACTCGAGCTGTCAATGATAGTTGGCCAAGAAACTGAGGGTTACTTATGGGGATTATGGGAGATAATACCTTGTACTAGTAATATTATAACCAAGTTTATTGCAAAGTGGAAAGAAAATATATATAAGTAAAAATATATTCGTATTGGTTTTATTTCCCTTTGTTTGCTAAAGATTTCAATTAAAAACGAATTTGCAAAACTAATTAGGAAAAACATGCTAAAATGGTTTTGTAATTAGACAATGCATCTCTAATCCTCCACTGGCCCCAGAGCACTAGTCTAGATGAATATCCGCAATCTCCGAGCGACGTCAAGCTGACTTAGCCACCGAAATCACCGCAGCTGCTGCAGGCTAACCGGATGCAGGATTATAAAAGTGAAGTACAAGCGTTGCTGTGGCATAAAATGAAAATTATAATGCCAACCTCCCTCCAGATGATGAAATGCGCAAAAGAGACCACAAACAGGAGGCAAAGCTCCACTTTACTTACTTGCCACTTGACCATTTATTGTCGCATTTGAGCCGATGCCACTGAGCTCGGTGACCGTGGGACTGGCTGCCTCTTGTCCGGGCGTGGTAGCTCCACCAACTGCCGCAGCGGTACCAGAACCAGCACCAGGTCCAGTTCCAGCTAATCCACTCGCTGCACCACTGCCTGGTATGGCACCACTACTGCCGCTACCACTTCCGCTTCCGCCGGCGGTACCCGACCCAACGCTACTCTCGTCCCGCTTGCTGGGCAAACTCTCCGGCGTGCTGGCAACTGCAAATGAGATGAGACAAAATTTATTTAGTTTTTTGAAGCTTAAAATGTTATTTTTACAGAACAGAAAATATAATTTATTGAATTAAAAACTATTGTTTTTCTAAGTGCATCGATGTTTCTATCTCTGTAAGGTTTCCAACAGGTCTCTGTGTGGGTGGAAGTGGCAATCAGTATTCAAACTATGGTATCTCTCCCTGTATCCCATCTCTCTGAGCCCTTAAATCCTTTTGTTGTCTTTCACTTGCCTGAAATCCCCATATCTAATGCTCTTGGGCTTAGCCAAAGTGTATTTGTGTTGCGTATTTTGTTTGTTTCTTGGCCAAAAGGATACAAGGCGTTCCCTTAACTTTTACTTCAAGACACACACGTACTTCTACATAGTTTTCCGAGATATTTGCTTTAGCCAGAATTTTTCGCACCTTTCTTATCAACTTCTGTTTAAAGCAGCTCTTTAAGATGGAGCTCTTGAAAATATTTTTAAAAATATTTCTTTTTATTTAAAGAGTATTTTTTCATCACTATAGCTACCGCGAGCCTTTATCCTTTTCTTCCGCTTCATCTTGTACTTTTTTTATCCTTTGATTTGGCCAGGCTTATCCGTCTCCTTTGCCACTACCAGATTAGATTGAAATTGCTTTTGGTGCGTTGAAGAGATTTTATTAGGCCAAGCTAATACAGTTTTTTGTGTGCAAGTTGCCAAGGCCAACAGCTGTGCGCGTTATTGCCAAAGTAGAAAAACAATAAATGTTTATATATCTACAAAAACAAGATGGCTATACTTTTGTTTTAGTGGATTTTGCATAGAAAATATTTCCTAGATACTGTAAACTTCCTCAAAGGTCGGAAGAGCCTTTACATTTTTAAGAGGACAAAATTAAAAAACTTCCTACTCTGGAATAATGAGACCTAATTAGCAGTCCTAAGATTCACGGGATTATTTTCCCAACTCAATATTTAATTATATATTTGGCCAGGTGCTTTTGTTTCCAATTTAACAATAAAACAGGCTTAAATATTTGTATATATTCTATCTAAGTATGCGAAGTCTTTAAATTTTTGGAGGCTGTCTTTTCTATAAAATGAACTTGAATGGCTGTGAAATTATAAGTCTTTCCGAAGTTCTCCTTCTTTTCTGACTATGCGTTTCTTGATCCTGATTGTCCTGTCTCTGTTGGCCCTTTTGGCCTTCTCGGAGGCGAATCAGACCGTCAGTACTCTGAGTGCTGATGCCAATTGTGCATGTCCTCGCCTTTATAAGCCAGTTTGCGGAACCGATGGAAAAACCTACAGCAGTGCCTGCGACATGAGCTGCACGGCCAAACGCCAGAAAAAAATCATTCGGGTGGCGAAACAAGGACGATGCTAATAAATTGATGCATTAAAAAAAGGATCATCTAATGAAAAACGATCTTTAAGCTTCTTTTGGCATAATTGTTTGCTTTTCAAAAACTTAAACATGTAAAGTTAATACTCCAAATATACTATAAATGTAATTTTTAACCTATTGAACTGAATAACCGCATGATTATTGTCCCTCCCATTGACTTCCGCACAATTTTTAAAGGGAACCCTGCGGAAATTTTGGTAAACAAATCCAGCAATAAATAGTGGTATAGATTTTGATTCAGATTGATGAAAAATCAATTTTAAAATCGTTAGGGTATTCCCCATAAGGAAAAGATACAACCTTCTCTGTGGACCTTATCCTCTTCCAGCTTCCATGTCATACTCAAATATATTAAAAGGAATCTTCCAGAAATAATTTTTAAAATCTAAAAGTAAGGAAGTGCGCAGATTAAATATGGTTTTAGAATGTTACCCTATTGACACTCTTCTATTAGCTTCTATTGACCCAAATGTTAAATGATTTTATTGACACAAATGTTGGCATGGCTTTGCAAAAACTTAAATCAATAAAGAATAAATAAATATAAATAATAATACATAAGACTCGCAAAACACTGTGTCAATGAATTTTTATTTTTCGTTTGTCTTGAATTTTGCGAAGTTTTCTAATGTTTTGTCTGTTTTTGTGTTTTAACGACCTGGCTCTTCATAAGGAAGAGGTTTTTTTAAAATTTAATCAGGGAATCCTTCGAATCCAGATCAATATTTAAACAATTGAATATTGACCTATATTTATTAAATGCGTTTTCCCTTGAAGTTCCCTTGAAGTTGAAGTTCATCAAATAGTTATCAACAATGAAATTAAAATAATATTTATAAACTCACACATTCTGAACTTTGCACAGGGTGTGTATCTTTCGCAATTATTTGCAAGGTAATTTATTTAATAAAAAGGTAAATTCATGAACTGATATATGTATAAGCAGTACTGCGACTTACTAGACTGAAAAATATTGAAACCAATGACTTTACACCAAATAGAACACCGCCCATTGAAAACGAGTTTTATTGTCTCCAGAAGATTTATTGGTTTTTCAAGGAATAAAGTATTACTCATAGTTTATTGTTTGCCATTGATTTAATCTCTGACAGGCGATCCCTGCATTCAATTAAGTGTTAAATTCGCCAATCACAGTGGTTGTGGGTTTTCTCTCAGTGTAGCATTATTTACGATTTGTATTTTGTGATAAGAACTTGAAGAACGCTATCAATTGCAATGCCGTCTGTTTGTGATGATAAGCCTATTTCTATATATTTCACATCGATGATTAATACAAGAGCACAGATATTAAATTCATGGGTTATTCCGTTTTGGTGCTGATCCTGCCCTTAGCAGGTGCCAGCTCGCAGGATTCCCATGCTGCGTCCTTTGCGCTCCGCCTGGCGGCGTTGGCAATCGAATTGGCAACGATTCGGATAGGTCCTCAGGTTGGAGCCGCACACAGGATCGTAGTTTCGGGGACAGGGGCAGAGTGCAGGCTCCTCGTCCTCGCCACGAATGGGAGATATGGCCAGGGCCAAAACCAGGCACAGGGCCAATAGAATGCTTAGGAATTTCATGTCGTCGGAGTTAATCCACGTTCAAGACTGACTCGCTGCTGCCGTTCGACTCTTTTTTTCCGGCTAATAGAGCTTTGAGGGGCTTCGATTTGGCCTTTATCTTATCATTTTGCATTGGGCTTTTGAAGTTGTGGGGCTTGACTTGGTTTCTGTGTCTAAAGCGGGAATAATTTCTCAATTAGATGGGTAAAGCTTTGTCAAGTTGCTGTCTTGGGTACCCTGAAGTGGAAATAATTTGCATAGTTTATGACCCAGAACGAGGCAAGGTGTCTTATTTATATTTTTATCGCCTACCATAGTTTAATAGGGCTAGTAAAAGCTCTATTTCTCTTTGAAAGCTCTAAGGTTCTCTTACTCTCTCCACTTTCTTATCAGCGATCAGGTGGCAAAGGTAATTCCAGAAATTTCCCTCTCTTAAAAAATGTACATCGACATTCTCTCCACTTTTTTTTACGAGCTCCTATAATTAATGGAACGCCAGACTTTTTGTCAGGCAATTTACACAATTGAGGTTCAATTTCAATTAGTTTAGCAGCTCAGCCCCCGAGGGAAATTCAACTAAGTAATACTTGTATTTAGTGGCGGCATATCCATCGCCATGAGAGGTCTGTTTCTGGTTTTAATGCTCTTGGTTTTTGCCATCGTGGTGGCCCGGGCCCTCAACTGCCAGCCGTGTAAATTACTGGAGGCCCGAAAGGTGCACGCCAACGATACTCACGCCCAAACCCAGGGCTAGCAACCCAAATAGAATTGGCAACAATCAAACCTGGAGAGCACAGAGCAAAATAATCAACAGCTTGTTTGGCTAATTAGCAAAACTTACCCACACTTGTGCCACACAATATTATGTACAAAGTATATTCATTTCGAGGTATATATATGTTGAGAAACTAAAAACAAACAGAGATTCGGAAGCTCAGTCTCAGTTGAACATTTACGGCGATACGGAGAAGACCAGGTCTTCCCATCCAAAATCTTATTCAGTTTTGAAGCAAAAATCTCAGTGGAGTGACAATGAAGTTCCTGACTCTGGTTGTGGTGCTCCTGGCCATGGTGGCTTCCCTTTTTGTGGCTTCCTCAGAGGGCAGCTTTTGCCCCTGTGATCTCACCCAGAAGGGCGAAATTTGTGGCTCCAATGGAATCACCTACAAGAATCGCTGCGAGTTCGAGTGCACTCAGCGGGATTACAGGAAGCTGGGAAGAACTCTGAATGTTAGCAAATTGGGAGCCTGCAAGCCCTAAGGATGGAGCTACCTTCCATTACTTTTAAATAATCCAAGTGCTATATAACTTTCGTAATCAATATATCAGCTTTTAGTTTGAAAAATCGATTATCAGAATCAGTTGTTTTTATTAATTTAAATGATTAAAAATATTGGCAATTTGAACTAAACTAATTACAGAAGAAATGAAATCATTTTAAAGGTCATTTGAAATCAGTTTCTCTGCGATGCGCATTCAACTGAATCGAATTATATAAGTATGCAAATAAAACGCCATTCAATGCTAATTAAAAGGCTGCGTTTGCAGTGCGTCATCACCTCGGTTAATCAATTTGGCGAAGCTCGTTTGCATTGCCACTTGAAATGGCTTTAGGAGTCGCCTCACGCACATCAATCAAATTTATGCATAATTAATCGTTCGCCAGCGAAGAGAGATTCCCCCAGGGAGTCGCGATTCCCGATGGCTGGGATGTGATTTATTAACTCGACACGGAGGCTTGACTAATTGAATTTCAATACGTGCGACACAATGGGTGCCGGGAAAACACCCACCCACCATGACATGTGGACTATTTTTTGATAAAATTATAAACCCTCCGAAAGGGTATATAAAATCGACTAATCTCAAGAGCCAGGGAGCAAGTGTAATAGGCCAATTTTATGGGGCTCGGCGGCTACCGCACTTTACTTTATGACAGGAAGCTGTCAGGTGCACGGAATTCGCTGTCCCGGAATGTTATTAAAAAGATAATAATGAACGAGTTGAATCATGACACTAAAAGGGTTTTATCTCAGGGTTTTATCTCAGGGTTTTATCTCAGGACAAAAAACAGAATTATCCAAATTAGAAATTTCGTCATAACAAAAGATAAACAAGACGTGTCATAAAAACATGTTGTGAGATGAGTTGAGGAGTAAAAAATAAATAAATAATACAAATGCTTAGTTAAATTTAAAGGTAGTGAGTTGCAAATCAAAAAATGCATAAAAAACTCCAATAAAAAACCTTCTCTAAGCCCATTTCAATTCCTTTTCAGAAACAATAATCCTTTTGGGGCAAAATAGCAATATCGGTATTACTATTTATTTAGATATTGGTATCAGTCAGTGACTTGAATATCGCCTTATCTGACAACCTCCAAGCAGATAATATTATAATATTCTGACAAAAGAGGATTGCCCCGCCAGCAGGAAAAACAATAAAAGCATGTGGCAGCAAAGGTCGGAAAAACAGGCCGATTGGTTTGGAAATTTACATGGGGATCCCAGATACTCATGACAACGGCAATCTGGACAAATGACAACAAACCGACGAGTATTGCTGCTGCCGGAGTTGTTGTAATCGATTTGTGATAACAAGTATTTGATAAGCGTAAACGTATTGACAACATCAAATAGCAAAGCAGCCAAAACGAAAAAAAAAGAAGATGATAAAAGTAAACCCGCCCAATTCGAATTTATTGATGCTTAAGGGTTGTCAAAAAACACACACAGGGGCTTGGGAAAATTGGAAAAACTGAGGAAAATGCGAATGATGGAAAATTCGTGGCATATGTTTGGGCGCGTGTTCGAAATTCGTAAATATCTGGGATGCCGGGAATTATCAGGAACTGATTTTTAATATACTAAGGCTGCGCTGCTCCCGAAATTTTTTGATATGATTAAATATTTACATAATAAAAAATGTAGGCTGTGTGTATTTACTTATTTATTCGGGCCAAGGGGAGCGCCGAGCTCCAAATTGAAAAGTGCTTCACAGAACTGCAGAACTCGCAGAGATACAAAAGGTTTTTGGGCTCCCATCCCGATGCTTTGTAATTTTTTTTCTTTAAAAGGCAATTCAATCAGCGCCGCGACATGAAAGGTAAACCCTGTTGTCCTGTCGTCATCGGGAAGCCCACAGACAGGTGAGACAGACTCAGGACAGGTGAGTGGGATTAGTTCGAGTTTTGCTTTTCCGCCAAAAACATTTCGCCTTAACTTTTCACTTTCTCCTTCCCATGGCGACTGGCGGAAACGGAGCACGGAGCACGGAGGAAACGGAGGTGCGGTCTCAAAATTACGGCGAATTTTCTTAGCTTTGATTTTTGGTAAACGGCAAAGGAATGGAATCGCAATGTGAGAAACAGCCCAGCCACGCCCAGTGTCAAACCCTTTTCATGTCTGTGGAAATTATGCCGATTTCCGAAGCAGACTCCGAGTTTCTCGTAAATATTTCTGCACAAATTTACGCTGAAATTTTCAATATAATCGCAGACAGCCAGGAGCATGGCTGGCAGCCTCTAAGGCAGCTCCTTTGTCTTCTCGGATGCTGTTTTTCATTGCGGCGAAATGTTTAATTAAGCTGCCAGACCCAGCCTCTTTGAAAGTTCCTGGGAGACGTCAGGAGGCTTTTCTAAGCCAAGTTCCATTGGGACACTTGGGTTAGGCCGCAGTATAATAAATATTACACATAGAAGGTCCTCGGGATCCTCGTAAATCTGATAAGAAACTCTGTTTTTTTATTACAAAATTCATTTATAAATAACTAATGAACCTCTACATTTAAGCTTTGCATAAAAGCGTTTCCTGTGTGTCAAATCCTTTCAAAGGCACCTTTTCCGTTTGAAGGTGAAGATATGTTTGTTATTTGACCAACTGGCCAGTTTAGAGGGTTTGACTACTCGAAAGTTATTCTGTTCAATTTGCTCTACAAAGTGTTGTAACAGTTGGTCAATTAATCGAGCTATCGAGGCGTCAAAAGAAGACGAGAAAAAACAAAACGAAACCGGAATTGAAAAGCCGGCAATGGTATAAAAAGCCGGCAAAACAACGAATGATAACAGAAAACAAGTTTGAAACTCCATGGAGATGGGTGTGTTGGAAGTACGAGTATTAGCCATTTTGCTGAGTGTGGGTCTGGTCGGAATCCAAGCACACAACCATCAGTCCAAAGACCAGGACTCCAACGACAATTGGTGGCAGCACGAGGTCTTCTACCAGATCTATCCGAGATCCTTTCAGGACAGTGACGGCGATGGAATTGGCGATTTGCCAGGAATTACCTCAAGGCTGCAGTATTTCAAGGACACTGGCATCACTGCTGTCTGGCTAAGTCCCATTTATCAGTCGCCTATGGTGGACTTTGGCTACGATATTTCCAACTACACGAACATACAGCCAGAATATGGCACTTTGGAGGACTTTGATGCCTTGATAGCCAAAGCCAATGAGCTGGGAATCAAGGTGATCCTAGACTTTGTGCCCAATCACAGTTCCAACCAACATCCGTGGTTCCTCAAGTCCGTGGCCAGGGAACCGGGCTTCGAGGACTTCTACGTATGGCAGAATGGCAGTCAGCTGGAGAATGGCACCCGAGTTCCTCCCAACAACTGGTTGTCGGTGTTCTCCGGCTCCGCTTGGGAGTGGAACGATGAGCGGCAGCAGTACTACTTGCGACAGTTTACTTACGGACAACCGGACTTGAACTATCGCAATCCGGCTGTGATTCAGGCCATGGATGATGTCATGATGTTTTGGCTTAATAAGGGAATTGCAGGATTCCGCATCGACGCAGTCATTTATGTTTACGAGGATGCCCTTCTGAGGGATGAGCCCCCAAGTGGGACCACTGACGATCCAAATGTCGAGAGCTACCTGGACCACATCTACACAAGAAACCAGCCCGAGGACTATCTTTTGCTCCAACACTGGCGTCAACTGTTGGACAATTACACAGTCAGTCAGGGCGGACCTCGAAGGATCATGATGACCGAGGGCTATGCCACTGTGGCCCAATTAATGGAGTACTACGAGGATGCCAATGGAGTCCAGGGACCCGAGTTCCCCTTTAATTTTGATTTCATCACCGAAATTAACGAAAACTCAACGGCTGCCGATTTCCTGTTCTACATCCAGAGGTGGCTCATCTACATGCCTCATGGTCATGTGGCCAACTGGGTGATGGGAAATCACGACAATCCCCGAGTGGCCTCTCGTTTTGGCGTGAAGTCAGTGGATGCCATGAATATGCTGTTGATGACACTTCCAGGAATAGCCATTACCTATAATGTGGGTTTGGGAACTCCCTCCTACATCCTCTTCTAATCCTTTGCTTTATTTCAGGGTGAGGAACTGGGAATGACGGACTATCGGGACATCAGCTGGCAGGACACTGTAGATCAGCCAGCTTGTGAGGCGGGAAAAGACAACTACAAGGTAATCTCCAGAGATCCAGAGCGTACTCCCATGCAGTGGAGTGATGAATTAAATGCTGGTTTCTCCACCTCAAATCGCACTTGGCTGCCTGTGAATCCGAACTACAAGGAACTGAATCTTCGGAATCAACAGCAGGCTAGGAAAAGCCACTATAAAGTATATCAGTCTCTTCTCAAGTTGCGACAGCTGCCAGTTCTGAGGAATGGCTCCTTTATTCCAGAGGTGGTTAATAGAAGAGTCTTTGCTTTTAAACGGTGAGTTTTTAACAAAACCATAGATAACTTTAAGAATTTCCTTCTTTCCAGTGAATTGAAGGGGGAGCACACCTTGTTGACCCTCCTGAATGTAAAGAACCGCACCGAAGTGGTGGACCTGACCGACTTCATCGATCAACCCAACCGCCTGAGTGTCCTGGTGGTGGGCGTGGAGTCCCATAACCGGGTGGGAGATCGCCTCAAAGCCGAATCCATTGAGCTGGACCCCTTCGAGGGTCTCGTCATTCAGCTGAACAAGCGAAAATAATATAATATAATATAATATAATATAATAATATAAGCATATAAGTTAGTATTCGAGAAACATTCCATTACTCTAGCGAGTGACTTTTCTATTCCCGATTTAAAATGTATCTCGGCGGCCAATCTAATTGGAGTTTCCATTTCATTTTACAGCAAAACACATTTCCATTCACATTAAAGCCTCGAACACATTTTAATTGAATTGAAGTGGAAGTGTCCATTGCCTTCGGTTGTACTTTCTCTTCAAATTCAAAGTCTTTATTCATAATTGTCATCAGGTTTTGGGTATTTTCTCTGGCGGGTCAGGGTAGCTGATAAATGGACGCTTTATTTAATTAAATTCCCGCTGCGAGAGAACATCAATAAATGCGGTTGCTAACGGGCCAGTGCTTTATTTTGATTTCTTTTACTTCTTTTAATTCTAAAAGTTTCATTTGTGTTTCCAATTACGAGGCTTTTTTATGTTTAGAAGGTTCTTTAGTAAATTTTAATATAAAAGGTTGTGATATACAAACCAACCAACTTTTTAAGCTAAAAGCTAAAAGCCTTTTTATTAAATTAGTATATAAATTTGTAATAAATGAATATTAACAGCGGTCAGCTTCTTTGTTCTCGTGAATAAATAGTACCGGGTATCATATAGTCGAATATCTAATTTTATTCCCAACCAAATGCCTATAGCTTGGTGATCTAAAGCTTTATAACAGCTGATCTTTTTTTATATAAACAAAAGCTTTCAGTAGATCGCCGGCAGCTGCTGAAATCGCATCAAATAGTTTAGTTTAAGTTTGAATTTTTTAAGGTAAGCAAAAGCAAAAAACAACTGACGTTGGGATTGAAAATTAAGAAAAACAAATCTACTTTCCACCCATCAAGTATATATGATATATTGGCTGACAAGTGCATCGTGCCGTGAAATTGGTAGAAACAATTTTGTTTACTCGTTTAATTTAGTGCGACAGTTTGTGATTGTGAAAATTGTTTGGATTTCAGCTGATAAAAATCTCGCGCACTCAATTATAAAATTAATGCGACTGCCAATAATTAGTCAACGGCTGATGCCATTTTAATTATAATTATACGGTTACAAACGGCTTTAAAGCTGGCCCGTCCAACAGCGGAGAGTTAGAGTCCAACGAAACGATCTCTTGACCAAAATGAAGTTGCCGCCACTCATCCGAATCCTTCTTTTTAGTCTTTTGCTGCACTTGGAATCCGGAATCGTAATGTCCGGGTTGGTCAAAAGCGATTCGGAGGACTTCATCGATTGGTGGCAGCACAATGTCTTCTATCAGATCTACCCGAGGTCCTTCAAGGACAGCAATGGCGATGGCATTGGTGACCTGCGAGGCATCACCTCCCAGTTGCAATATCTGGCCGATACTGGCATCTCCGCCACCTGGTTGAGTCCCATTTTCCAGTCGCCCATGGTCGACTTCGGCTACGACATTTCGGACTACCAGGAGATCCATGCGGAGTATGGCACCATGGCGGACTTCGAGGAGCTTATCGATACAGCTTATAACGTGGGCATCAAGGTGGTCCTCGACTTTGTCCCGAACCACAGCTCGGATCAGCATGAGTGGTTCCGGAAGTCCGCTGCCAAGGAGCCGGGCTTCGAAGATTTCTATGTGTGGCATGACGGGATCCTTCAGGATGACGGCACTCGATCGCCACCGAATAACTGGCAGTCTGTGTTCTACGGATCTGCCTGGGAGTGGCACGAGGAGAGGCAGCAGTACTACCTGCATCAGTTCACCAAGGAGCAGCCGGATCTGAACTTCCGGAATCCCAAAGTGGTCCAGGCCATGGACAACGTGTTGCTCTTTTGGCTCAACAAGGGGGTGGCTGGATTTCGCATTGACGCAGTGAATCACCTGTTCGAGGATGAGTCCCTGCAGGATGAGCCACTGAGTGGCAAGACCCAGGATCCTTTGTCCTACGACTACACTCGACACATTCACACCAAAGATCAGCCCGAGGTACTGAAAATGGTGCAGCACTGGCGGCAGTTGTTGGATGACTTCAGTGCCAAGCACCCGGGGGGACCCACACGCATCATGATGACGGAGGCCTACGCCGGACTCACCCAGCTGGCGGACTACTACGAGGACGCCAAAGGCACCAAGGGGTCGCATCTGCCCTTCAACTTTCACTTCATCACGGATGTCAAAGGGGACTCGGATGCGCGTGACTTTGTTTACAATGTGGAGAAGTGGCTGATCTACATGCCGCGCGGGCATGCGGCCAACTGGGTCATGGGCAACCACGACAATCCCCGAGTGGCCTCCCGTTTTGGACCCGCCAGCGTGGATGCCATGAACATGCTGCTCCTCACCCTGCCCGGCGTGGCTGTCACCTACAACGTCGGTCTCTGGTCTGGCGTGATTTGGTTATCTACTAATCCACTTTCTGTTTTCCAGGGCGAGGAGTTGGGCATGGAGGACTACCGCGAAATTAGCTGGGAGGATACTGTAGACCCGCCGGCCAAAAATGTGGGAGAAGAGCTATACAAGAAGGTCTCCCGGGATCCAGAACGTACACCGTTTCAGTGGAGCAATCAAAAAAATGCAGGTAAATGTAAAGATTTGATACAAAGATTCCGATAAGCTTTTTATTCGTTTTCAGGATTTTCCACTGCCCAAAAAACTTGGCTACCCGTTCATCCCAATTACCTGGAACTCAACCTGGAGGCCCAGAAGACGGCCAACAAAAGCCACTATAAGGTCTACACTGACTTAATTGAACTGCGGAAATCGGCAATTATGCGGCTGGGACGATTTAACATCGAACCCTTGTCCCGTTGGGTCTTTGCCTTCAAGCGGTAAGCGGCCAAATCGGATTCCTAAACCTCCGACTTTCATACATTCGAGGGAACCTATTTTCTAGAGAATATCCCAACTTTGAATCGATTATAACCATTATTAATGTAAGTGACGAGGAGCAGCTGGTGGATCTCTCAGAGTTCCTGAACCAACCCAAGAAATTGGTCGTGGAAATATGCGGCGTGGACTCAAACTACACATATGGGTGAGCTTTCGAATCCTTTACCATTTTCCTTTGACATTTCCCGCTTTACTTTTGTTTTATCCTTTTCTTTCTGTGTCCTGTGTCCTGCTTCAGCGAATCCTTGGCCGCAAGTGCATTGCTCCTGGCCCCCCGCGAAGGTCTCGTCTGCAGGCTCGTCTAGCCAAACTGGGATTAGAGGAATTATCAGCTGATGGCGGCCAACTTTCCTCTTTAATTGCATTTCCAGTTCAAAATGTCACGCGATTGAATACAAAATGGGCGAAAATTAATGACTCTTCAGTGCTGGTCGAGTGTGTGGTCTTTTTTTTGTGCCCATAGATTGAATTTAACACTGAACAGTGCTAATGAAGGACAGGAGAGAGAGACGGGAAGGGTCCTGGCCCGGGTTCTGACCGGAAAAAGTGGCCACATCGTCGCCTGGACCTGGCAGCTTGCCCAGAACCCGGCCACTGCTGATGTTTGTATTTCATTCTCGCCTGGCAAATGTAATTTTTCATGTATAGGATGTAGTCGGGGGAGCACCCACGAGCTCCAGAAAAAGCAAAAAGATTTATGAAGCTGAGGCAGATTTTCTACTGAATTTCCGAAATGTCGCAGGGCATGTATAAAATTGCATGCCTAACTTTTTAAATGTCGTTTAATAACTGAATTAAATGTTTGCGAATCGAAAACTTTGGTGAGTGCTCAATAAACTTGTTGGAAACTTTTGATTGCACAATATTCTGATTCTCGCAAACATTTTCCCAACAAATGGTAGTTAGTTTGGATAAGAGTGTAATAGTTCTGTCAAAGAGTTAGCAAATACTTTTATCCATGGAGCAAACATTTCAAGTTCCAATCAAATATTATTAGTTTTCTTTCATGTTAACTTAGTTAAGATTTTAAATTTATTTTATGGTTAAGGGAATAGATCTGGAAAATTACATTTTACAAAATTCACATTCACATTTCAACGTTGGTAATTTAAAAGTGCTTGAGGCTTAACCGATTCACACAAGTTTAAATATTTCATTGCCAATGCGCCACGTTGAGCAGGGGATTTGGGGCAGTCAGTACGTGGCAGAAGGCAGGCAGGTTGGAGGCAGGAGATTCTCTCGGATTAAAAGTATATATTGCTGTCTATATGCCCCGCTGCGTTTCGTTTCATTTTGTTCCGAGCAGGCTTGCCTTTCATTTCCCCAGGCTCGGAGTAAAGTATTAAATAAAAACTATTTGAATTATTTAGCGACATCATTTTGGGAAACGGCGACCAACTTAATCTGCCTCGCCGAGGGGGGATTGTGTTGAGAGAAAGGAGCTCCAGAATAATGAGGTGAGTACAATGCCTTCCACTCCTTGGCCCAGTCATTAAGCTCTTATAATTATTATTATTATTATTCTTACTTTCAGCGAACGGAGACGCACTTTGATTAAGCAGCTCGTCAAGTCTGGAAATGTGGTTTTGGTTGCTTTGCTGGTCTACAATTTGTGGCGTCACAAATGGACCAAAGTGAGCTTCAATCAGCAACGGTTTTGATTGATTTTCGCCATTTCTGTGGGTGTGTGTGTTGTGTTTGCTGATTGATTGATTGATTAATTAATTAATAAAACGTACATCAGCTTAAATGTCATTAACAGTTGGCGGCGACTAACGACTCCTGAATGTGGCCGACGGGATTTGCAATTTAATTTCCTCTACCAGGGAATCTGTCAAGTGGCATCGCGGGGGCCGAGGTGATAGATTGTTTTTCCTCTCTCGGTGGAGTGTTTTCCGATAAAACAAGTATTGTTTATATTCATAATACAAGCTTAAAAAGTTGAAATGCACGAACATCGAACGAGCAGTCATTGATAGCCAATTGAAGCTGAAATCCATGAATAATTTGTTGCCATTACTCTGGAAGAACTGAGGATATATTAAATACGATTTACGGTCGCTTATACTGTCTCTAGTAACTGACATTTTTCGCGTTTCCATGACTGGAAAACCCCTTTTGCCAGCTAAGCGTTTGACACACTGCCATGGCAAAAAGCAAATAAATGTAAGTGTTATCCTGTCAGTGTTTTTACCCAGCGCTGTCGCATCACTTTGGAAAATCTTCCTTTGAGCTGGCGGAGAGGTTGCACTCTGAAAACTAACAAACTTGATAAATTATGTCCGCCCGAGGAAGCCCGAAGTGGGGGAAAGTGCCAACAATCGTCCTTATTCAATTTGCTGCCGCATTCAAATAGTTTCACGATTTGCAAGGACAGCCGTCGTGGCGAACTTAACGCATTGATGCCTCCGAACATAAGGGCAGCCAACTAGTTGTGGGTCGGCGGCTTATAGCCATGGGAACTGCATCCGGATTCCGGATATGCCAACAAAATTACAGCTAAGTGCCTGCAAATTAACCCGAGCGCGAAACAAGCAAAGACAACAAGGATCTCGTCAAGTCAATGATTTACTTGGTAACTGCTACTCGGTTTCCTTGCGGAAATCTATTTCAGAGATACATGATATGTACTCGGATAGCTTGTTTAAAGTCCTGTTTCAGATTCAAGGGTAAAAGCAAACAGGAAATGTACTTTCAAGCCATGTTAAGTCTCTGTTCTCAAGCGGATGTTTTTCGGTTGTTAGAGGAAATATTAAATAGCTCTTAAATGGGAGGTTTTTTTTACACTAAGTCCCTTAAGAAGGTTAGACTTCCATAGGAACTGTTATTTGATAAATGTTTCCAAGTGCTTGAAAAGCTTAAATTATATTTAAGTTTACTTGGACAAAACATTTGCGCAAAAGCAAAACTCTGATCATCTTACTGGCAAGTGTCTCTAGATTCCAGGGAAATTGAGTTGCAAATTATGGCAAGGACACCGCGTTGGGATTGCCAGGACAACGACGTCGCCCAGTCTGGCTAGGTTTTTGTTCGTCGTGCCGTGTCCTCTGTCCTCTGTCCTTTGCTCTCTGACATTCGAGCAGTTGGCAAACAGGACGAACAAACACACCGGCAACCGGCGTACAACGGGGCGTATGTGTGTGCTTAAGCCTTTGTGCTAGTTAGCCAAATTGTAGCGGCAAACAGCGTGTTGGAAAATCAGCGACAGAAGAGGGCGGACGACGTGCACCTTGATGGGCGAAAACAGAGGCCAAAAGTGGCATCCTTGCGGCCATCCTTTTGTGTTTCTGTTTCTGCTCTTGGCAGCCGCCGTCGCCGCCGCCATTTTGGGCTTTTCCTATATTTTATGTATTTTTTTCGAGTCCGTTTTTTCACTTTCTGCTGGGCGGGCTACATAAATTTCGCAGACAGTGGTTGGCGCCACTTTTAACGGTTTTTAATTAAAAAAATTTCAGCTTTCGGGCCATTGGTAATCAGTTTTATGTCCGCATGTGCTCGTGTGCTTCGAGAGGGTTTAACGAAAATTGATTTTAAGCCTTTTTCTTCTTTTATTATTATGGCTGTCGCTGACACTTGAAAGAAAAAGTTGTCCCTTGGCGACCAAGGCAAATTGATTGCCAATTGAGAGGCCATTGCCATAAAGGAAAACACTGCTGGAGAAATGGTAGGACAAAAAGGACACTGAAAGGATGCATATATTATCCTTTAAGGCTGAAGGCACTGGCTATGCTAAATTCAATGAACCCCCACCCACATGCCCATAAAAGTTAATGGTTGTATGTGCCCGTGTGTGAGTGCCTTCCGTTTCTGATCCTGGCTCGTTCTTTGTCGCATTCCTTAGCATTCGGAGAATTTTTGAGCGTTTTGTGTTCGAGCGGAATTTATGCAAATTTGATGAAATTTCCCTGTCGCTTTGCGCTGAGAAAGCCTGAACTCTGCCAAGTACAAAGGCGTTGGTGGGTCAAGGCATTCCAGCTATGTGGTTGCTTATTGCCAGCCCTGAGAATATGCCTCGGATTCTGGTAATCCAAGATTGAAACTTACTCCGGAGCTGGGCGTTAATATGGGTTAAATTATGGTTAAACTTTTTTTGTGTTCTTGCCAAGAAGTTTGGCGGACTTGAAGCAGAAAAAATTATTTATCTGCATCCTTTTTCAAAATTGTATTTACTTAAGAAAAGGGGTCTGTAAATTGATTTCTTTAGCAATTTATTAACCCTTTCTTAGCATTCGATATCCTAATATCCCTCCATAAATCGATCTTCATTAATGGCTCATTTTTTATGCATCCCTTGCTTTTGTTTTAATTAAATTACTCAAAACTCATTTCACAAAATTAGCCAATGTCCCAAAACGAAAACCCATTCAGCCACAAACTAAATGAGCCACTTAACCCTTTTTCGAAATAAAAGAAAAAGGAGCGGCAGCATCTGCTCTCTGCCAGGACATCAATTAGCCGCCTATGGGTCGAAGTTGTCGATGTGGCGTTCAACTTGTCGGCGGAACGCTTGATCAGCCAAGCGATGCTTCCAGCCAGACAAGAAAAGGACTTGATTCTGAAACCCAAGCCCAAAAGAGACGCCCATCTGTCCACCCATCCATCCATCTGGCAAGCCAACCATCGCCCCCAGAAAACGGACAAAACAAATTGAGGGCCATAACCGGTAAAAGGGCGAAAGACAAAACAGCCGCGACCAGGACAACAACAAGTGTAATATGTCAATTGAAGGACACTTCACCCCAAACTCTCGCACACATTCGCACAAGCGATACCAAGGGATACCCGCAAACACTTGACTATTTATTGCATTTCTGTCTGTGCTGTCGCCGCAGGATATTCCACGGATATTTGCAAAATATTGCAGCGCCCATAAATTGAAAGCCGAAAAGGACAGACGGCCGCCCGGCGACTTGGCCAAAAAGGCACAGGAACACAAAAATAAAGGCTCAGATTGCCCCGATCGGAGGGCGTGGCTGTTGGGACTCGACTTGGCCTGGCTTTGTCTCAAAATTGCCGCACGATTTGTGGCCGGTACGTGACCGGAGCCAACAAGCCACCCCAGGACATGGCCAGGACATGGGGACAATCGGGGGCCCAAACTGACCTTGGGCCAAAAGAATTGGTAAAAGTACGAGGGAATTGTTTAATTTTTGCTTGGGTGACTATTTATGTAAAAGGCATAAATAAGTTGAAAGTTTCAAGAGGATTTTCGGAAATTAAAAAGCAGAATTCTTAGAAACTTTTTTGATACTTATTTTTATGGCATTAGACATTTTGAGGGATAAATTCTAGAAACAAAAGAAATACAGAATCAATAAAAATATCAAAAGTTAAAGGTTTTAAATATTAAATTGGTATTTATGTTAAATCTCTATGGATTTCTTCGAATTTTTTGAGATTAACTAAAATATCTTCCAGTCCAATATTCAGGGACACTCGATTTGAATTTTTGTGAAATTCCCAGAGTACTTCATCAGAATTTTGGCAAATTCATTTCCTTTCCAAATTCGATTCATGAATTTTAATCTCAAATGGAGGGAGCCCATTCACATTTGGCTTACAAGGACTACACCTGGCAGTTTATTAGCCCAAAACCCAAAACCCAACTGACCAGCAGCTCGGTAAACTGAGTTAAAGGCAGGCAGAAGCTTCCCAGAAGAAGCTATACAAAATACAAAACCCTTCTCTCTGTCTGTTGGAAAAACAGTAAGCCATCATGAATATTCTCCGACACACACGTATGCATTTTGGCCAACAGAAGGCGGCTATCAAGCTTGGACAGAAGGGCTGCCACTCAAAATCGACCAAAACCGAACTTTATTCACCTGGCCATAGACTTGGCAATATCCCATTTCAGACCATCCATCGTTTCCTGTAAAATATGGATACCCCTGGCGTATACGCAATTTGCTGGGAGTCTAAGCATTGTTGGGTAGTTGGGGGTTTGGGGCTTGGCCAGGAAATCTGCGTAGCATATGCAAGAATCATAAAAAGTTTCTCATAAATTTTTACCTCTAACCGGGGCTGGGCCAGTCCCCGGGCCGGGCCAACAGCAAACCTAAATGAATTGTTGCTACCCGGATGGGTTGTACCATTTGAAGAATGATGAGCAAAAGGTCGTCTGGCGGGTGGGAATGGGGGGACTTAACTTTTATAATAGCCCAACTCGTTGGAAATTCAATTTCATTTTCAATTTAATGCTGCAACGAGCCACGAACGTACCTGCTCTGAAGAGAATTGCTCTCAATCCGCTTCTTTATGTGGCGTTCTTTTATATTTTTTAGATTTTTGTTGCCATTTCAATTGACTTACCTGAAATGAAATGATAGAGAAACAAAGTTACACATTTATTCAAGTATTATTTTATACTTTGTTAGATAAAAATGAGCTTCACAAAATTAAAATGTGACCTTAAACAGCTGGCCAAGACCAGGTCAGAGCTGGCAACAATGGCCAAAAGGTTAAAAGGTAAACAGAAAACTGGGTCCTTCAGCTGAAAACTTATTCCCCCAAAACCACTTACCTATGACATAGGAGTACCCGTCCAGCGTCAGGACGCACTTGCGGGTGGTGGTGCCCCCCAGACCGCCGGTGCCCAGGACGCTGACTCCGATTCCGCCGCTGCCAGTGCCAGCTGCGCCGGACGGGTACCTGGAGCCGGGTAGTCGTCCCGTCTTGCCAAAGCTTGTGGAGAATGCCACCGGACTGCCACTCTCGCAGTTATTGAGACTTTCGCGACGCGGCTGAGCTTCAAGACCGACGAACTCCTCCCGACGATTTTCGCTAGAGATCAGGCCGTCGCTGGAATGATCCCGTTTCTGATCGCGATCTGCGTGACGCAACCGATTCCGGGGAGATCTTGCCGCGGGAATGGCTATGGAGGAGGCAGGCGCAGGGACAGGAGCTGTGGTGGGAGTGGGGGTGGTACCACTGGCCTTCTCCTCCTCATCGCGTCCAATTTTCAAAGTTTGCGGCTTGTCGCGGCGCGTGGGCGGAGTCTCGTCCAAAGTGTCGCCCATATTTGTGTTTTTTGTTCGCGATTTGGATCAGCACGCTCGTTATAAATCGGCGGTATTTTATTTATATCTCGAAATGCATTTTACGAAACCGTGGGAAACTAGTTTGCCTTGGTCGAAGTACGCCAGTTGAATATGTATTTTTTTTATTATTTGATTATATTTTCCTTTACATTTTTCTTCACAATGGAAATGCACTTTAAATCAAATTTTGATCATGTTTTAAGCGTAAACTACTTGAATTTATAAAAAAAAACTAAATTAAATTAACAAGCTGGAATAGTTTTGTGCATTTCGCAGTTCTTGGAAATAAATAAATTCAATCGAAAACAAAACAATACAAAATTAAAACAAGGATCCATCAGAAAATCTATCAAAAAAGTCAAAAAAAATATATGTCTAGGTTTTGATGCAGATTGATAAAGAATCGATATAGAAGTCTTTTAAGGTATTCCGCTCAAGAATCGGATGACTATTGACGAAGATATAGCCATTGGCGTGGGTCACATTTTCCCTCACATTGACTCTTTCAATTTTTTTAAAGGAGATCCATCAGAAAATTTATCAAAAAATTAAAAAAAAAAAAAAGTGTATAGATTTTGGTGCAGATTGATAAAGAATCGATATAGAAATCTTTTAAGGTATTCCGCTCAAGAGTCGGATGATTATTGGCGAAGATATGGCCATCGGGGTTATCGAAGGGATCCAACAGAAAATTTAATAAAAAATGGCAAATTAATATGCAGAATATTTTTTTAACAAATAAAGGAATGGTTTTTTGCTCGTGTATGTGGGCGTGGCTCTAATTGCATTTTTTGTTCATTCTGCTGTCAATTATTTGGTCCGCTGTCTATTGCCTGTCCACTCTGCTCACTTGTTTTGACTGACATTGTTTGCCGTCATTTGATTCCGATTTTATCTGCTCTTCTACGGATACCGGGTTGGTATTTTATTTTTCCGTTTTTTTTTTTGCATATTTGTCATAACGCTCGCCCCCATTCATCAGGAATCCATCAATGCCAAATCTCGTTATACCCTTTCAGAGATCCGGGATCGGTGGACTGTAAGTCTCCCTGGACTCCTATGGCCTATGGTTTTTGGGAAATTTTTTAAGCCCCCACTCCGGTTCTCACACTTTTGGATTGTCTAAAAAAACTTTAAAGGATCTGTTTATATAATCCTATATGTAGGGTATATAGGCATCCTTTATACCCAAAGTCAGCATTCCTTTTTGTTTTTTTCTGTATTCCCCCTTTATTATGATTGTTGTTTCGACAAATAGAAAAATGATGCTCGTGAAACGATTCGTTTTATTACATTTCCAATGTGAGCGCCTGAAGTTCTGTTCAATTTTTATGGCTCACCGTGTGCGGTCTGTCTAAAAAATATATTTAAACAAATTTAAAATATATCCATGACTTTCTCGTTGTGCCTTTGGCTTGTCACGTTCAACGAATAAAACGGAATGGCGACACTTTTAAGGTGTCATGCCCCGCCCAGGGAAACGTGTAACCGAGTTGGCCAATACGTGCCACCTTTTGTGGAAGGATTCAACTTCTTGCCACTCGCCAAAAGGATTATTTGTTCAATGCGTGAAGGGGCTTTAATCATCGTTAGCCACCTAATTAAGAAGCAAACAAACGGCGCTTTTGGGAGCCTTCTTTAATTTAATGAAAGCACCGAAAAATATGCAAAGTTCTGCAAAAACGAGTTGAGAGCCTTCTGTGAGTTATGGCTTATTTATATTGCCATTATGTTGTCTGGCTTTCATTAAAATAGTATCTGTCTGAGAGCAGTGCTGAAATATTGTGCGGATTCATTAAAAATATTAAATCAAACAGCGCTTCTGGTTAGCTTAATCGAAAAACAAACCCAGAGATTGTTTTTTGCTATTCAACTTTAACCCCGAAGAGGTAAACAAATGAATTCCAAATGATAATCATAAAATTTTAATTAAGCTTTTATTTACAAAATATACATAATACTTGATGTTTTTGGCCGCCTGCCCTTTGCCCATTGCCCTTAGCCTTTTGTTGTGGTTTTTCTTCCTGGACTTTGGGTTGTCCACTCGTTGAAATTACCGTCGAGTGGATCGAGTGCAAAATCGAGAGGAAAATGTCAGTAGCAGCTGACAAAGCTTATGTAATGTCCCAGAATGCTTTGGCGGCTTTGCTTCGCTTTAAGTTGCTCTTTAAGGCTCTAAGGCTCTGGAATATTGCGCATACGCCGTGTTTATCAGCTTGCCTAATGAGGTATCAATAACGCCGCCTTTACGACTCAATTAACGAAAGATACAATATTTGGATGAAATCAATGCCAAAATTCGTTCGAAAAACGATATTCTCGTATACATTGTGATGGGGCAGAATACATTTAGCGTTGCAATTTTCGTTTGTGGCGTCATAAATCGCCGAATTCGCATTATCTTTGCGGTCGAAGCGGGTAGATAACCCTTAACCGAATAAAGAGAGTTCAGGGAACTCCTTTTATGGCATAAATTATAAAATTTGTATGCATCGAACGCTGCGGGGCTATCTATCGTCTATAAGGGACGCGATTCTGCGGTCATTTATCTAACCCAACCCACATATGTTATTGCTGTTTTTTGTTGGGCGAAAAGTTTACCGACCCGCATAAATAATGCGACTTATTATAGTCGCCTTTTGTGATTTTTGCCCGACTATCGCCATTTATCAGTGGATCTGTTTATACGAGTATGTTCCTCTGTTCGCCAAACGACAAAAGTCACAAAACAGTCGAAAAGTTTCAATGAACTCTTAGCCAGCATCACAAACGCGGCCAAAACCGACTCTTGGCCTTATTGATCTGTCAGATGAAAGCAAGACGAGGCTCTTGCAAATCAACCCGGACAGATACTCCCAGATACAAAGTCAATTATTTAATTAAAAGCTGTCACTTGCCACTGCTCGATGTTGCTGTTAATGTGGGCGTTGAAGCCTTGTCACCACGAGGGTTATATGTTGGTGTTTCGGGGATCTGGGGGTCTGGGGGTCTAGGGGTCTTGGGTCTGAGGTCGGGAACTTCAGCAAACAACACGAGGATAATAAAAGTGAAGTGACATCCTCGTCACTGGCATATAATTAAAAGCGCATACACAAGTGCTTTTCTGGAAAAACGACAACGGAAAATCCAATGTGGAAAGACAGGACGAAATTGAACTCAAACATTAAATTCTCAACATTAAATGGCATAAATATTTATCTTGAATTGCAGTCAGAGATATGTATAATTGCAGGCTTTTGATGAGATAAACAGACGAGATTAGGCATTTTATTTGATAGAAATGTACACTCCTTGAAAGAAGTCAGTTTCAAGGATATATCTTTGAATTTTCTATTTAAATTATTATTATTATATTATTCCGTTGCATGGCTTGTTTCAAGTAATTTTTTTAATGATTTATTTATTATTCATTCATTCTCATTTTCTGCAAGTGTAAATATATTAAATTTAGCTGCATTGCCGTTTCTTCCCCATACTATATGTTTAGTGAATTTATTCCCTCGACGTCAAACAGCCATCTTTACGGTTTCCCTTCCATTTTAATTGTTGTTATTTGGCGTTGTTGTTGCGCCTGTTGTGTCCTTTTTGTTGTTGTAGCTGGTTCCTGACATGACCCGTTGATGTTACCCGGTTGGTGTAATGTGCCTTGTTGTTCTTGTGGAGGCGCCAGAGTGACGCCGTAGCGGGTTCGTCTCGAGTCTCGAGTAAATAAAAGATGAGTTAAAGTGCGATAGTTGCGCAGGACGAGCAGGACCAACGAGGAAAAAAAAGGATGTTGACTGGCCTGACTGCCTGACAGTACGGAAAAGCGGGGACATCCACCCGTTAATCACACACCACATTCCGGGACGGATCGATGCGGCTTGCAATAAAAAAGCAGAAGGAATTGCATGTAATTGGAGGGGAGCCGGCGACCAAAAACAAACTGAACGTCAGGAAGTGTGCAATAAATTTTGCAACTGCCTGGAAAAAGGCGACAGTTCGTGGTGAAACTGGTGGCAGAAACTGTGGGGCAAATGACAGAGAGTTCCTTGAGTCGTCTCATTAGCATTCTGGGTCAAAAAGGGAAACCTCGCGGCCATATGAGGCACCCAATGGAACGAAAAAAAAAACGGAAACCAGACTGCCTGACTTGACTTTGTCCGCCGTCGCCCCATCATCATCATTATTAGCTTTGGAAAACCACATCATCATCAGCATTTCCATTGCAAATTGTTTCTGCTTTTTGCTATGTGTTTTCCGTTATTTATACACAGGACACCCAGCTGTGGGTTAAATGCAGTTCCTGCCACAAAGTCCCCATTTACATAGAAGGACAAGCGCCACAGACGAGGCAAACAAATGAGAAAAGTCGCATTATTAATTTGCCGCACCGCACGACCATAAATAAGGATGTCTGTCTTCGGGTCTGCTCGGTTCTACTTCACTCTCCGCTCTTTTTGCACATACACAGGATCTCATTCAAAGGACCTCCGCCGCATCCTTGTCCATATGTTCCGTTTTTGCGGCTCGGTTTTTCTGCCGGCACTCCACGCAATTTTCCTTAGCAATTTATTACTATTTTGACTTCTAGATGCCTGTGGGCCAGTGTGTTTTCTTGTTCCTTGTTTGTTTGTATCTGCGGTTTAAGCCTCCTCCACGGCCTCCACCCTTGCTTCGTCCTGCGACAATTTGTAAAGCAGGCAATTATCCTTATTAGCAGCTTATTTATAGCCATGTTTGGTTACTCGTTGGGAAACACTGACGTATAAACAATGTGAAAACGATAATGGGAAAGTTGGCAGTTTGCGGCGTTTTTCTCAGGATAAAATAATTGCCACAGATTGCCCATCACCCATGCCAGAATTCGTGCAACAGTTGGCCAGATCCTGGACATGGAATTGGTTATTCAAGAGTCATTCAACTTTAATGAGCGATGGGAAATTGATGGCTAACTTTCTTCGAACTACTTCAATGATTCGATTTAATTATTAAAGACTATTTAAGGCAACAAAGTCGAGATCTATTTGGCAATCCTTTAAAGCTCACTGCTCTTAAATTAATGCATAATGAGTTGAGCCACCTTTTCTGTGTGGAAAGCACTTCGGGCAACGTTTTCGAACATAAAGAACTTTGTCAAATCAGCGACATTTTTATTGCTACCCCAAGTCGGTAAAAAGGACCTCCCTCGCACATCATATATGGAAATTCGAGAATATATTCTGGTATGTGTGTGCCCGCTTACATGCTGATGATGTCGTTATTAAACGCATAAATAAATTGTCAAAAAATATGTGAGTTTGTGAGCGAGAAGGAGCCAAGGAACCCGAGTCCTGAAAGGCGGAAAAGACGTCGGGAGGAGCAACTTTCAGATGCGTTTATTGTGCTTACATTCCGGGTTTGCTTTATGTACTTGACAGGGCGACAAATAGAATTCTTCGTGAGTACACAAGAAACTTATTTCGTGAGGCTTTTTTTGCCCTTTTTTCTGGGAGAGTTTCTCTTTTCGGTACTTGAATACTTTTTCACACTGTGTTGACTTTGTCAATGTTTTATGGTTTTATTCCTGTTTGACTGCAGACGATTGTCAATTAAATGGAAGGTTGGGAAGTGGCAGCCGGCGGGTCTGGCAACGAGTCGCAAAAAGCCACAAAGGAACCTCAGGACGCACTGCACAAAGTCGTCCTGGCGGGGATGGGGTGGCAATATACCGTGTATTTATTATTTATGACATACGCAGTGCAGACCGAAGAGCCTAGAGATCTTCAAGGACAGAAGGGTTGTACAGTTTGCGGAAGGATTGTGTGAGTCCGTAGGGAAAAAGTTTCAGTTAAGGTGCAATAAATTTTCCACATTATTTTATTTCTTTGTTCTTCGTTGCAGGGAAAATGTGAGAAAGTTAAGCCTTAAACACTTCCACTAAGGGGAAATGTTTTTAAAAGCATAACTAAGTTAAAATTAAAGATATTTCCAAGATATTCGTTAGCTTTCTGTGTGATGCAAGATAGTATTATTGCACCAGCTTTTAAAATCATTAATGTGGCTTCATTTGCATATGGTTCCTGCTTCGTTCCTTCTATCTGCCACACTGCAGTCGGTGATTAGTCGTCGTCCAACGTCTATCAACAGTTTACCCTAATGCCCGAGCAACATGCAACACTAGAACTGACCTCATTCTGTTTACATTTGCAGCTGTTGCTGTGACGGGGGTGGTGGTGCCACCAATTCCACCCCACTCTGCCACCCATCGTTGATTGTCTGGAAGTTGTGTTCGGTTCTTGTGCAACTCATTGAATTCGAGTGCGAGGCTTGGGGACGGGGGGGTGGCACAAAAACAAATCAAAGCGGCGGTGGCAGCGTCATTGTTGCACGTTCTCTCTCTTGGAGTGAAAAGTTTTTGCAACAGCTTTGCATAATGCCTCGCCTCTGTTCCTGTGTTGGCCACAATTGCTGCCTGGCCCGTTAAATGCAATCACTTCATTTGGCCAACAGAAAAGTGGCAAAGAGGGAACTTTCGATTATTGCCAGAATGGGAAACCAACTTTGGCCAAGACTGAGCCGGGACTGGGACAGGACTGGGCCAGGACTCGGGCCCTCAACAAAGTCAGTTAACTGTTTTGGCCGTAAAACTTGTTCCGTCTCCGTGTAAGCCACAAACTCTTGGCCAAAAACTTTCTTGTATGTGAAATTTGTTGCACTCAACCGGGAAATGGTAAGAACTGGAATTGGAATGGATTTCTGTGGATTTTTTGGATTTTATGCTTGACCGGTTATTACCAAAATCGACTTTCTACTTTGGAAAAAACTACTTGGAATGAAAATAATTTATTTTTACTTGAAAATTTAGATTCTCTTTAAGTTTCGGCTGTCCCATCTGTTCTGATCTGATGTCTTACATCATTTACCAAAAAATCGGATGTGGCAGGAAGCCTACATCCTTTTTCCCCTTTACCTTTGCTCCCTCTCTCTGGTTCCTCTTAAGTACTTGTGTGTATTTGTGCAATTTTCGTTTTGATGTTTGCTTATTTGTATTTGCCACACACACAGCAGACAAAGTTGTGACTTTTTGGGTAAATAAACAAGCCCAGCCACCCTCCTCCGGTTCGGCAGACACTCTGCGAATGATTTGGCGAATCACTTTGGAGAGCTTGGCCTGCCACTTGGCCTGCTCCTTTTCAAATGATGCGCCATTTCTCAAATCTTTTCGGCCCTCAACAACAATAACAGTAGGTACTGAAAATATTCTCACATTTAATGGTGTGAAATTCAAAATGGCGCCGGGAGGTTTGTGCCTTTCGGCCATTGTCATTTATCAAGTTTATTAGCGAAGCAGAATTGCCAGGAGTTCGGGGAGAGATTGTGGAAAAAACGTCTATTCATTTGTTAAGGTATTCAAGCAATTAAATGCGATTTATGAGGTCGTAGGTCATACAATTTTGGGCGATCTGGGGAGGCTGAGCAAACATTAGTGACATCATCAAATGCATACTCAAGTGTTGTCATAAATTTGTATATATATATTATATATATTGTGATGATGCAATAGGGATACTTAATGTGTAAATGAGTTGGCACAAAAAACAAAGAGAAAGTATAACATATTCTACCTAAAAACCAGGGATCGTTGCTAAAGTTCTTGCAAGATAAGCAATTAAAAGCTGCCAGTTCTGAATAAAATTCAGAAATAAGTGCATTCCCTGAAGCAAAGAACCTGAAAACGTCCCTATCTTGACACAGCAGACAGAACCTGCTATTGTAATAATGATTATGTATATCCAATGGAAATTCCTCTAGCCTTGTGCCTGCCTTCCTTTGGCACATTCTTGCAACAAACTTTTCCTAAGCCCTGGAAAGTAGGCAACATTTCGAGCAGCTTTTTGGCTTTCGAGAATGTGCAACGGAACGGCAGAAGCAACTACCAAATGCCAGAAACTACAAACTGCACAAACAATTTGGTAGCTCAACCCAGATTTAAAACCCCTTTCGGCGAGCTCCAGAACTTCCGGAAGCCCCAACGGCTTTTGACGCTTTTGGCATGTTTATCGCTTCGGTTCGAGCCGAGTTGAAATGGCCCAATTGGCCGAGGGCCAACAAAAGCAGGGCCAAGTTTCACCCAGCCACTTTCGAATGCTTTGTCAGCATTAATTAAAAGCAAATTACACTTGTTTCTTTTTTGTCTTCTCTGACAAAGAGAAAAAATAACTTTGTCGGCAGCATCATTAAAAACTTCTTAGGGCTTGCTTTTATTTTTGCTCTTTATCCGAGAGTTTGGCGTCACATTTCATGAATCAACAACTTGATTAGCAATTCTAATGTAAAGGCCTCTCCTACCACTTCCCCGGCCGATTTCCACCTGCCTGGGTTCCCGGGACAACAGATGGTCAGGGTAACCGAAGTTTTCCTAATTAAAGTGGCTTTCCAAATAAACCGCAAATAAAAGTCGCCGGAAAAAAAAAAAATACTCGCTAAAAAATGTCTGAAAATTGTCAATGAAGAAACAACAAAGAGACAGTAGAGTCCCGCGACTGTCAGGCCAAACCAAAATTTAAATATATTTACCCGAAACAAAAAAAAAAGGGAAAAAGACATTTGCCAGGCCTCTGCCTCTTTTTTTTTTTGCGTTTTGCCGGTACAAAATGTCTGCGTTGTGTTCTGCGGCTCCTGCGGCTGGCAGGCAACCAACTCACGCACACTCGCACAACCGGCAGCCCACACAGATACACAATGTGGCATAGTTCTAGGCGCGCTGAAATGTGAAACCATTTCTTTTGGCTTCTATACCAACAGAACTCGACACAAACAACAAAGGGAAAGGCCATGAATGCGAATGTGCGACCCAAACACACAACCACACAAAATGTACCAAATTGTCAGCAAAAAGTTTTCAAATTCTGTATCCGCAGTGTGTCCAACATCAGCTCTCATTTGTTTCCCATTTTAAAGTTGTGATTTTGTGTTGTGCGGCAGCGGTTTTGATTCCTTTATTTGGCCAGTTTTATGACTGCCACTGCTCCTGCCACTGCCACTGATTGCGAGTGGCAACCAATTCTGAACAAACTAAACTTATTCGAAAGTTTCGGGTTTATTGCCAAAGTCATCTTGTGGCCTTTTGATGTATATTCGTCATAAATTGAGCATACGACGTGTGGTCTTCCGGCTAATTGGCGATGCATGCAAATAAGGAAAATTTCTCAGAAATTATTCATGCGTTATGTTTGTCCTTAAATGAATGATAGCTATCTGTGTGAGGCCATATTAATTATTATGACTTGGTAGTTGGTAGATAATTTGTTGAAAATGTTTAAAGTTTCAAGCCGGAGCTTGGCAGGAATTTAAATGAAACTATCCCATTAGAGGATGTTTTCCTTTGTGCTTGCTTCAATTGGGCTTGGTTGCTGCCACCTTTCGCTCTGTGTCCTCAGTCATTGGAATAATTAGGCTATCCGTAAATTCATTATGCCATTAATGCAAGCCATCAAAAGGCCGCAGAGAGAGGTGTTGTTTCCTGATGGATGGATCGAAAAATCGTTGCATACGCGTAGGCGCTGGCAGGCGGCGATTGGCACGTGTCCTTGTGTGCTCAGCGTCGCCAGGACCATTAAGCCAACGCCTCTGCGGATCGAATTTCAGTGCAAGACTGCGCTGCGATGTATGCTACGAAAGCCAACGAAATAACTTCATCAATTCCGTCAATATTCCATTATCGTTCAGCCCAAGTGCGATGTTTTTTGTGTGTGTTCTGAATGTTTTGGGTGTTGTGGGTGTGGGAGTTGATTTTATTAGGCCGCCCAGCAATTGTTTGCTTAAAAGTTTTTCATACACCAAAGTCAACATTGTCTGCTCCTTGGCTTTTGATTTTTTTCTTCCACTCGGTTTTGTTCTCTCTTGCCAGGCACGTCCTTGCCCTGTCGATGTCCCCAAAGATTTTGCACGTTTGCTAGTCGGACATTTCTTGCGATTATTGATTAGATAAAAACACACACACACAGCCCAGCAAAAAAGATGTTGGGGGAAAAAAACAAAAGAAGCGTAAAGCCGCCATCGTAAAAGCTTAAATAAAAAAAAAGAAGCAAACTTGACGGCACTTAAGTCACTTAACTTGGCCAATGGGAGCGAGTGTGTTGTGCTGGCTTTTATCTACCCAATAAGTTAAGGAGTGGGTGAGAATTGGACAGGGCCAGTGGACTATTTATCGAGCCAGGGAGTAGATCTTCATGATTAGCCAAGCATCTTTAAGCTGGCGAGAAGTTGGAGACCCTCTAACATTCAGTAATTTGGCAAATACAATAAAGACCTTTTTCATTAAACTTTTCTTTGAGAAAACTCTGCAATAAGATCCTATCAATGTCAGGGAAATTCAGGCAGCATAAATGATTTTTATGCGATGTCTGATTCGCTTGACACCTGCCCAACATTTTCAAACTTTCTGTCACTCAATCAAAAAGCTCCAAATGGCGTTTAATTTTTATAGCAGACGCTTTTCCGCCTCACTTAGCACCAACAAGAAAAACCAAAACCCAAAAATGTAAAAAAATAAACAGTGAAAAAAAAAGAAAACAAAAGCCACAAAACAATACCAACCAATGAGGGAGAAAAACAAAACAAAAGCCTCGGCATTTCCACGCCGCCAAGCAAAACACTAAACAGAAAATACAAAAAGAAAAATCCGCAGAGCAAAAGGAAAAGATCGGAAAATTAAAGAAGGAAAAGCGACAGAATGGAAAACCCGTGCATTAAATATTTTTTTGAGCAAATTTTCGGTAAGCTCTTCCCCCTTTTTTTCTCATCTATTTTTTTGTGGCATCAGCATCGTTTTTTTTGTTGCCTGGGAACTTTTTTAAGGTCACTTGCTGACATCTAAATTTATCTATAAACAAGAGCAACAAATCGGTTTGTTTGTTTTTCTCGTTACGTATATATTATTGGGGTGTGGGTTCGTTTGAAAACGAAAACATTGTGACGGGCTAATTGAATGAATTCGTATAATTTACACGTCTTTATCCAAATGCGCGATTTTTGTTTTTAAATTTTGAATGAGTAAAATTTCCGTTTTGTTCCTTTGTGGTATGGCGGGTCCAAGGCCTGTCGATTTAATTAGCACAATCTGCAGATCATTTGCGCCATACTTAATGACACTCGATTGTCCAGATTAAATCGTATTCGTAATTAACACCCAAAGGGCATCGTTAACATCATTTAAGACAGTTCCCCAAAGGCGCACAGCGAGTGGTCCTCATCAGGCCCATTTCCCCCAGTCGACGATTTAAACTCGTTTTTGGCCCAAAGCCCTGCCTGCACTTGTGATCTTGTGGCCAAGAGGAATGTAAAGATGCTGCAACGATGACAAAAGCCACTTGGAATATGAAGTGGCCAGCAAAGTGGAAAATCCAGACCAGACATTAGCACTGGAATACCCTTTGATACCTTCGATTTCAGGGGTTATTGGTATTCCTCTTCGACTCACAAAAGGTAAAGCAAATTTTAATTTAAAATAAAATATATTAAAAGCGATCCACCTCTCTTGTTTATTTAATAAAATAATAAACCAACAACTGCATATGCGTATTAATTATTATAAACATTGTTTATTAAACAATTAAAACGTGTTTACAAATATGAAAAAAAATGTTTTTGTTATAAAGGCCAGCCGCTTTGGTTTTTATGTTTATAGAAAGTTAATTAGAAAGTGCTACGTTTTCAAATATACAAAATGTCTTGCTTATTTAATAAAACTTTGATTTCAGCTTCCACATCAAAAAGATACCAAGATCCATACACAAAAACACAGAAATTGAGGAGCGAACCACAGCTGGCAGTAAAAAACATAAATGCCTTTAATTAAATTGCCTGTCTCGGTGTCCTGAATGGCCAGAACCCCTCCTCCTTCTCCTCCATCCTCTTTAAGGCCAATCATATGTATTTTTTGGCAACATTGTGTGCAGGCCCGAAACGAGTTCGAGATGGGCAGTGAAAATTGATGGCCCGCTTCAATAACTTCGGCTCAGTCTTGCAACGTTTTGTATCTTTGTATCTGAGGCGAATGCTGCTCGAAATTTAATGAGATTTTCGTCTTGCCCTTTTTTTATATTAATTTTGTTCGATCTTTTTTGTTTTTTTGATTTCTCGAATGTAGGTCAAACATTTTTGGCATTTCTCGAGTGCCTGTCGCAGCATAAAAGGGTAACCGAAACCGGGCAATGTACACGCGTTGTTCGAATTGCATTCCGAATATTTTCGTGTTTCTTTTTTTTTCGCAATTAGATTGGCTTAGGCCTAGACGAATTGCGAGTGCACTACCTGGCTGTGGCTGCGACTGTGGCTCTAATTGATCCCCTGGGCATGGGCGCAATTAGCTGGCCAACTGGCAAACCGTCAAACTGGCCCAAAGCAAACACTCGACCAGTTGTCCACTTCTAGCCACTCAAGTCACTCCGAAGGCTTGACGCGTTTTCTGTGGTCGCATCTCAGACTCGTAGACTGGACCGCAGACTGCTCTGGCCGGCATCTTGACCATGTCTAACAATAGTCCAAATTAGAAATAGACAACAGCAACGCAATAGCAACGAGATTAACCACAACAAGTGCCAAAAAGTATCCGAAGCTATGACAGAGTTCTCTGATTGCAAATTTTTGCAAATGCAATCGCCGTAATTGCGCCTCCAGGAATGCGGTTGATGCTCATATTTATTTCCAGCGAAAACAGGCATTTAGCTTTCCAAGTAAATTCAATTTATTTATTGATAAAAACCAACTTTTTCTGACCACTGTGCCTATTTTTTCGGGGGCGACATACGACTGCTGCGGGCAATTAACAATATCTATATACGATATTTCTTATTCATTTATTTTATTTGTCTAGTTTTGGCGGCGTGACGTAGGCAAAATGCTGAAAACGTGCTAGATACTTTTGTATCTCAGTATCGTTGGGGATATTGCATCCGTTAGGTGTGTGTGGCTGAATGCAAACGATGTGAATTTTCGGCCAACTATTTTGGACGCCGACTTCGACTACGACTTCTACGACGGCGACGACGACGTCAGCTTCGACGCGTGCGTCCGGTGCGCAGTTGGCTTTGATCAAATATTATGGCCAAGAGACCAGGGGCAGGGGGCAGGGGGTCGGGCGGTGGCAAAAAAAAGTTTTTCAACTTTGTTTGCATTTGAAGTACATATGTACAAGTACAACAGCAGCAACAAACATGATGTGGCCACTATTTCTGAGATTTGTATAAACAATTTGCGCGGTTCGGCGATGGAGCATTTTGCAACATTAACTTTTTTGACTTTTGATAATCTGTCCGGTGTTGCGATATTCAAGAAGTTGTCTACTTTACAACCAAGCCATGTAATTGATCAATTTCGAACTCAAAATTCTATCAAACGCCTCGATTTTATTGCCATTTTAATGCTGGCTTATTGGTTTCGTAATAATGTTTGAGCCACGGTTTTTATGGGCCCGCGAAAGGAAGTAAAGTTTCCGTTTTTGTCAGCGAACAAATAATATTTCGATAAAAAAAACATAAATTCGAATACACTCGAGTGTGTTTGTGTGATTTTATTTCATTTACTAGATTTTTATGATATCATAAACGAGGCCGAGCAGCCGAGCATATTGAGAGCTTGATTTGCGTTAATCATTTGTATAAATTTATTTATTTCTTTTAAGTGTTTTTTAATGGAGTGCCATGGCTTGGATTTGTTGTATTTATTTATGTTAATATAATGACGTCAAATATGACAGCTTTAAAACCATTTGATTTTCCCTCCCAGATCGTCGGTGCTCCACAAAAATATATACCATATAAATTAAATTAGCGACAATACTTTTTGTGCTATTTTTCACACTTGATTTACTACATTAATTTTGTCTGCATTATTCATTTATTTGCCGAAAAGGGGGGCCTGAATTTTGGATTGAGTTGGTTTTTGTTTGTTTGAAAAATTGCATTTGTCTGATTGCATTGGAACATAAATCAGGTGAAATAACAGAAATTGAAACAGATACCGCGGCATATATTTATCTGATTTTTTGTTTAATTTTTTGATGGGTGTGTGAGGGTGTAATAAAACCAGATAAAAAAAGCCATGAATAGCAAAAAAATATAGACAAGGGCGTGTTCGCTTTTTTTTTGATAATGATAAACGAAAAGTTCCACCAAACTAAATTTATAAACAAAATGGAATAATTGAGCGTAAAGTGTAAAGACACTTGTTTTTGTTATGCACTCGAACTGATTTGATAATTATTTGTATAATTAATTATTACAATTTCCATTTGCTCTATACACTTTGCACAAAAGTTAAATTCGGATTACTGATTCTCCGATTTTTCCCGATATTCAAACGCGATAAGCCGGAAAACTGAAACGGTTTGCGGTGTTCGGTGTTCGGTGTTTGGTGATCAGGTACAAGAAAATACGAAAATGCGAATATCGAACGCGATAAGAAAATTCAAACAACTTCGGAAGCAGCAACTACGTCCGCACATGCTGCCTGTTGGGGATAAACTGGAACTGGATTTTCGGAACTCGGAATCACAGAGACACCACACAGAGATCCAAAACAGAGACACCACCCATCCAGAGCCACCAGCCCCAACGCACAAAGGTGCGAGGGGCTAACCCGTCCAAAAGCAGCAGCAACAACAACACTGAGTAAAAGCTTTAAGGCCCCACGAAGAAATCTGCGCATGAAAATTGGCCAAAATCGAGTAAGAGATTGGGAGCGAGTTTTGGGGCTAAAGCTTTTCATGAATTTCCCGCTGTTTTCTTGCGGGAAATTTGGTTAAAGCTTGACCAGGCCAGGAAGCTTGAAGTTGGCTAAAAGCTAATAGCAAGTTCATAAAAGCTCCACTGCAAAATGGCTAACAGAAATTTTAAAAAATTTTGAAATATTATTTAGGGAAAAATAAGGAAAACATTATCAAGTATTGGGGATCAATTTTTATAGTCTACATTACATTGTTTATTCTATGATTCTACTTTTTGTCACTTTTATTTTTATTTAAAAGAATTTCAGGAGCCTAAAATGTACGATTTTTTAATTTATAGAAGTATCTAGTCTTCATTTTGGTCTTCAGGTATATAATAACTTGCAAAAAAAGAAACCCCATTTTTGTTTCAGAAATAATCTACAACAAGGAGCGATGTGCTATCTTTTTCTGAGACAAAGGGCTATCTTCTATTCAAAAAGATGGCTGGAATAAAACCCAGACCCAGACCTCAGAGAAATTTCCCATTATTTTTTCCCTTTCATGTGAAAGACTCTTTCCTCCCAACGGCTGTTCTCTCAGAGAATGGTTATTTTTCCTATTTTCTGGCATTGTTGTTGTTTGCTGAGACGGGTGAGGCCTTCAACAGGTTGCCACCCCAAAATGTTGTGGTTTGTGTTGTTTTTGGAGCGCTGTGTGGTTCGTCCTGCTGCTACACGGGAGTCAAAACAAAATGAAAAGCATTTTGAACAGGACGACCCCAAGGGCCAGGACACACACATACAGAGCCGCATTCATACATACATAATCATACAGATACTCCTGCAAAATGAACCCCAGAAGCACAGGCTCACACGCACACGGGAGATTTTGAAGCGCCCCGATGGGGTGCCCCAGGAAAAAACGTATTCCCCCAGAAAAATTTCTTGTTTCCTTTAAGTTGTACAAGTGTTTCCAACTTCCTTCCCATTCCCCTTTCCATTCTCGTACTTTCCCTTTACTTTAGGGCGCTTTTGTTTAGCATATTATTTGCTTTTTGGGGCTGACTTACCAGGCATCAATAATAAACAAAAGGGATGCCAAAGATTTTAAGTAGCAGAAAGTATCCCAGCGACTTACCTGAAAGGAAACAAATGAAAACCAGTTACCAAAACAGTTAGCAGTTATAATGCGAGTAATAATTATGGCCACAGCCATGTTATCGAGAATTTGAAATGCTATATTCGTATTAGAGGGTCTTGAGGTGGAGAGCCTGAGGAGGAGGTCTCATTAGGAAGACAAGATTAAATGATGTGGCATCCAATCCGCTGGCATCGGAGGTCCAGCTATCAGCATTAATTGAAGCAAACATGAGACGGCCCCCGGGAAAGGTGATATCAGGAGCTGGAGTTGAATCGCGTGAACACATCTTATAATTAAAGGAGCATTGTGGCATTGAGATTCAGATTAAACATAAAATGCCACAAAGAATAGATTATGGGAATCATGGCTTATGGCTTTGTTGCTTCAAAGGTTCTTTTTTCTTTCAAGAGTATTTTTTCACAATCACATTTACATTTAATTCTTGAGTTATACAAAGAAACAACATTTACTTGTTTAACATAACTAAAATTGTAAATTGGTCGATCTTTTTAAGGAAATAATGATCGCAAAACTTATTTGGTTTAAAATTTATTTGGCCTTGGCTGTGTATAAGACTTTTGGATATTTTGACGACCTCTTTTCATAAATACTTTTTATTACCGGTCATAAATCTAGAAAATAGTGTAATCCTTATGAATTTCCGTAGCTGATCAAGTGCATGACAAATTGCTTTACACACATCAACGGACGCTGTCAAATATTCTTTGCCCAGAAATTTCATTTTCCAGTCATTGCATTCGAATGTGTGTTGCCGTGTGTGACGGCATTTGGAAATTGAATTTAAGTTCATGATTTCATCCATTAAATATTTTGGGCTGCCTGCTTGGCTACTAACTCAATGTTTATGACTTGTGCTCGGCAAAAGTTATGTAATTAAATTTCGGATATGTGCCTGGAAAGGACTGGGGGCTGGGAGGAGCGAAATACAATTTACAGCTCTACAAATGTAAATATTGCTCATACGCAACGTTGGGCGTTTGGTATGCCATTGCAATTTCGGATGCTATTCGAAAGCTATTCGGTTACTGCAATGTCCAGTGCACTAACAATTAGGTGGGAGGGGCTTTTAGCCAAAACGCCCTAGAAACACAGTCAGCTTGGTTAGGAACAATTATCCGAATGCTAATTGCCAAATGCCAGGAACAAGGCGAACTTTGGCAAAGTTGTGTGTGGCCAGGAAACCGACTCCGATAAGCCAAGACAGGTAAGGCAAAGGGAAAGTTTTCGTACCTCAGTTTCTTTGATTAATTACATTACTTTAGGATGCTTCTTGATATAAATTAGTAAAGGGAGTGCAAACTCTTTTCTTCTTTTGGATAGGCTTTAAAAACTCACCTTTTGGCAATTAAAAATTAACCTCGACATAGGCTTACGATGTTTTCCTGATTAATTGTTTTGCCTAATTCTGGTTTAGTTAACTTTATCAATATTTTCAGCTTAGATCCGAGACGAGATCGGAGCCTTGTGCTCAGCTTAAAAGACGCCAGACTTCTGCAGCTGCCCCGGCATCGTGTGGTGCGTGCGGTGCCAGTGGTGCATGTTGACCAGAGCTGGTTTGGGGCTTGCCCAAAACTGGACAGAGTCTCGGCCTGGATCGGATCGGATCCGATCGGATTGGATCTTTGCATTGCGTGCAAAGGCAAATAAGCTGCGGGCGCCATAGTTTCGAGCCAAGCACTTAATCACCCATATTAATAAATCAATAACTACATCAATAACGCATTCTAATTAAAATTAGAACTCAACAAGCGGCCAATGTAAAGTGCAAAAATAATTCTCCCCATGCTATTTTTTTGTGGTGCGTTCAAATTTCACACAAATCAGCTTTAAATGTCAAAACGCATGTTGCACAAATGCGTCAAATGCCAAAAGCGGGCCACCGGCAATAAATCATCATGCGCAGATTTTCGAGTCTGGATATTTATTTCCCCCCCACAGCCACTGACCCCCAAGCAGGAGAGTTAAACGTCAAAAACCTGTTGACAGACATGAAAGCAATTTCTGGTTGCAATCGACCGATTTGTTGACTGCCCTACGGTCTTGTGGATAATCTATAAATTCAGTTGAGAGTTGAAATTAGGGAGTCTAGTTTGGGCTAACTTTAGAGATTAAGCTTTATGCTTATTTTATACTTTTTACACAGTTTTATATCCTTTCTTTTAAAAGAAAAATATAGTTCTTTTACTAACATTATTTAGTTTTTTAATAAAAAGCGACTTGAACAAACATTTATTGGCAAATATTGACAATTCCTAGGCCGTTTCTAAACTGCCGCCACACACATTTTTATGTAGCGTATCCATAAACGTATAAATTCAATAAAAATTATATTTGCAAGTTTGGACAGCGACTACAGCGAACAAGCAACAACAAGAGACACTTTGTAATTCGGTTTTTGGTTGCATTAATTATCGCCTTGCCATGAAATATGCGCGCCACGCATGCGCAGAAGTCCGTGGCAGACGGGGGGTTGGAGCTGTTTTTTGTCTCTGTCGTGATCGATCTCAAATCGGCATTTCTATGGCCAGAGAAGCCTTAACTGACCGCCGACCGTTTGCCTGACTGACTGACTGGCTGAGTGACTGTTTACCAGGGCGCCAATTAAATTTAATTCAATAAGCCAACCGATCAGCAGGCGATACAAATTGCGGATCGCGGCAACTTTCGATGTTTTGCCTAATGAGTACGCGGCGGTACGTGGCAAGCGGATAGCGGTACTAAAATCTGTATCCCCGTCACCTGACACCCTGCAATGCCGGCTGTGGCGTTGCCATATCGCAAATCTGGCCATCGACCGATCTTTTGACAGGACTTGACAGCAGGTTAACGGTTTTTATTTGCGGTTTCAGCTCGACAGCGGGTTAAATGCCGTTCAAATAGGTGCGCCCGTTTCCAGTTAATGACAGTGGGTGTGCTGTTCGACCACTAATGTTGGTTAACTTTTATCTTATATGGTGTATAACAAACCTTAGTTTAGACCACAAGAATGTTAATGAGTAAATTAAGTCATAAAAAAGAAATGTTTTTACTCAAAGCCCGACCAATTATGACCAGATGGAACACGAATAGATTTTGTCACTAATACAACAATAATTTATAATAAACAAAAATCATTTTTAATAATACTAAGTCCCTTGGTATAAAGAAATAAAGAATAATTACCTAGTTTTACCAGAGGGCTCTTTGATAAACTAAAAAGTTCTTAAAATTAGTTTTCTTTCTGGCCAAGCTTTTTATTCAGTTACTAAACGCCATCTGTTGGCTTTGAAACAGACTGAATGTTACCACAAAAAACTACCAACCAGTTAGCTTTCAGTCAAGCATATCGGGTGGTGAAAAGCTTTTTCTACCAAGATTAAGAGAGCTACTTGATGGCCAAATGAAAAGCGTCAAGAGCGAACTTTCTATAGAAATCCCGTCTCTTCTCTCAGGACCAAGAGCATATCCTTGGCCACTAAATTTGATAAGGATAAGGATTCTCCTTGCCCACTTCCATAAAATTCCATAAGCCTTCTATGAACAAGAAAATCCCATCATCTAACCCGTCTTAATTGCAGTCATTATGCCTGTGCTGGCCAAAATTCATATTCTAATGTACATAAAATATTTCAATTTATACATATTATATTTTTTTTGGGGCTAACCGTGTATTAAGCCACAAAACCGACTGGATAAAGATAGAGTCGCTGGGTGGAAGGACGGATAATAAGTATATATAGTAAATCATAAACGGTTGGATGGTTCGGGCTTTTGACGCTGCCAAGTGCCAAGCGTCTGAGCCACATGACGACGAGTTTGTGGTCGTGTGGCATCATCATCCGCGCCCTGGCCCTTGCCCCATGCCCCGTGCCGCATGCCCCGTGCCACCTGCCACCCCTTTGTTGTATTTCCTATCTCGTCTTTGCATTGCCATTGTGCAAATATTTGCATATTTAAGTTGTTGCGCTGGTGTTGTCGTTGTTGTTGGTTTTGTGCGAGGCTGCCGCAAAAAACTCATAAGCGCATTTTAGTGCCCTCCACATGGGTGTCCCTGTCCCTGTCTTATGTGTGTTAGTGTTTGTTCGAGTATCCCTGTTCTTGTTTGCCAGATCCTTGCACACAACACCCGCCATGTGTGCGCTTCCATCTTGCCGGATTCTTGGATTCACTTCACGCTCCTTTGGCAAAGGTCAAGCGCTGGTATTACGAAGCCGACACCTAATCCTTTCGAGGGGCCGGGGTGCTTGATTGTTTAATTATGTCAGGTGCTAAAAATGCCATTATCGTTGGTTACACCCCATTCCGCCCCAAGTTAAACACTGATTCGGCTGCGTACTGATTCGCCCACGGTGCGTATGCTTAATGAAAACATGGCCTGCATTTAAAGTGGTTCAAATCAGTGCTGGGAAAAGTATTAACAAATACTTATCAACTTTTTTTATTTCTTCCTTATTAACCATTGAAAATATGTAGGAAATTTGCCATACGTTTCGCAACAATTTAAAAGCCAAATGAATAATAAAAGCCAAATTGCCAACCCTGCCTGCAATGTCTTATTCTCCTCCTTATTTCCCCTCCTCTGGCAACTTAATTAATTTAAATAGTGCCTGGGAGACACGGGGAGTGGCAAGGACCTTCAGTTGCTCCAGCTGCAATCTGTTCTACTTAGTTTGTTGTCTGTTGTTCTCTACCCTGTTGTTTTTTAGCCCACTCCCCATTTGCTGGCGTAATGCATTTTTAATGCACCAGACCCCGAAATCCGGCCAAATCGCTTCCTTTTCTGTAGCTCTTTAAGAGGGTTTCTTGCACAGGTTAATGAAAGTTTTTGGCCAGGACACTGGACGCCTTTTAATCTTTGTTTCGGGCTCTGTCGCCCAACTAGGTATCCTATTGTCTAAACTCTACGGGTTGGGCTCTAATGAGCTGTCTAATTGAGTACGTGTAATTACAACGGAAAGCGAGACAGGAAAACAGAATTTTCCCAGGGTTTTCAGGATGAGTTTTTAAGCCAAATGAGTTGCATTGTCTGAGGCATTGGCAGTGGTAGTGGCAGTGGCACTGTTTATTTCAATGGCGTACTGCAACAGTTGTTGCAACAGAACTGGTGACTTGTGTTGAGCTGCATTTTGATTTTGCCATTCTTTAGAAGCTGTGCAGGTTTTGTTATTTATTCCTTTCTTGCAAATGCCAGAGGAATTCAAATCAAGACCAGAAGAAAAAGCAGGGAACAAAAAATGGAAAAGGAAATGTAATAGAAAGGAAGTGATGGCCACTCCAATACCCAGTGGGTAATATCCGTTTCAACAAGGACTTCTCCCATTCAATTGAAGACTGAAAAAAAGATAAATGAGCCTTGTGACCGTATAAATTAAAAATTATATAAATATTTATTCAAAAGACTGAATTGCATGACTTGCTAAGCGCAAAATAATTGCCAGGACATGACACATGATAAATGGTTTTTTTTTAGCGATGAAAGGCTTGCCCAGAAAGAACTAAACTAAAAATAACTTAATAATTTGTACGACGTTCATTAAAAGTGACTTTTTTGCTTCAATACAATGTTTATCATTCCTATCCCATTACCTGTTCCTTTTTTTTAAACTTTTCCTTCAGACACCCACTCAGTTCCAACATCACTATGCTCATAAAAATGAATGAAGAGAAATGAAAAAAAAATGTGGGAGTTCTGCCTCTGACAGACAAATAGGGAGAAACCAGGCACTCATCCTGTTTTCTATTTTGATTCATTTCGTTTCGCTTCGTCCTGAATTAAATAAATTGCATGCAATATAATTTAAAGCGTCCCGTACATTAATGTCGAGTGCCACACAAATGCAGCTGTGTACAAGTGGCAGCAGCAGGGGCAAGGACGACGACACTCGCATCAATCACATTTACAGTTCATTAATAAATGCCGACATAATTTTGATGTACGACAAAGCATTTAACATAGGCCCAAGGCTCCAAAGCGAGAGGAACTCCAACGCCCAGGATTCAGGATGAAGAACGAGCCTGGGAAGTTGACAGGACTTCATGGAATATATCAGGTATGGTTGGTAACCTTCTCTTTGGGTTTTTCTCTGTGTAAATCACACTTGTGCCAAAGATTTTTGTTAATTTTAAATCAACGTTGACAGGGACTTTGTTAAATGAATTATAAAGGAGCTGGCGGAAAACCCACTTAGGATTAGCATTGACTGGCCTGAATTGAGTGAAAGTGAGAAAGAAAGAGCTTGCGGATACGAATGCGGATGCGACAGCGTTGAAAGGATCCTTCTCACAGCTAATTCATAATTTACAGAATAATGGGGAAAATGCCGCGTAATTGTTGTTGCTGTCGTTTCTGCGATATCAGAAGGCAAAAGCGGAACTGCCGGAAACGGGAAATAGCATGACGGCAATGCCATCTGACAAAGGCGGAGGCTCAGTGGGGGCCAGGACTAGAAAATGACAACAAAAGTGGTAAGTTTTCCGAGCCACAACTCCGGACTAAATGTGCCAAAGTCGAATGGTAGCCAAAAGCAAACAGCTGTTTCAGTTTGAAGTCCCAACTGACACCGCAAGTAACGAGAATTTTCGTTGAATTTTCATGTAATGGTTCCTTGTTTTCCACTAAATTCAAGGATAAAAATGGTTTTTGGATAGAAATTATTTACAGATGTTGAAAGCATTCTTTGGATCCTAAAATTTTTAAATTTTAATGGAATAAAAACAAACTAAAGGATGCGGGAAATATTTGATGAGCAAAATTGTTTTAAATAGAATTTCCATATAAAAAGAATTAGTTTGAGCCACTCTGGATGAGTGGAATATGAAAAATGCAAGAAAATAAGAAATAAACAAACTGCAAATTTATTTGGCTAAATGGTTTAGGTATTCATAGTTTAATACACCCAAATCCCAAATAATTTGACTGTATATAAGCCTATTTTGTGGCGAATAAATCCTAGGCTCAAGTTGATCTTTTTCATAAATATTCCCCATGCGTGTGGTAAAGGGAATTAAATTTTCTCCCATACCCGGCTTGTAAATTTCCAATCGCTTTGATTTATTGTCTCTCTGCCTTGGGCTTCACCATAACCATTTGCTTGTATTTCCTTTGTCTGCTTCGGTTGCAGGGATTCAGGACGCAGGACTCGGGATTCAGAGCTCGAGATTCGGGATTCGGGACAAGGCCCATTGAGGCGTCATGCTAATCCATCTCAAGTGTCAATTCGTGCGTACCAACGAAGTCAGTCAGCGATTCATTCGACCTGCTGATTGAGCACTTTTTCGGCTGATCCTTGAAAGTTCCAGCCATTGTTCGGGCGTTTTTGCTTTGTCTTTCGAGCGGAAAATGCTAATAAATAATGCATGCGTCTTTGTGTATTTTGTCTGTCTGCGGGTTAATGTGCTGTCAATGGCTCCGCCATCTCCTTGCCTCCTTGGGGCAACAATGCAATTGATTTTGCCACGCCCATGACGATGGCGGTCCCGCTATGTAAATGTCGCTGTCAACATGCAGAGTGGAGATTGTACAGGACTGACATCCTTGAACGGAGGCCTTCTTCCCTCCTTGCCTGTCCCCATCCCCTTATACCAATCCAATCCTTGAGTACTCCCTGCGAAGATAAACATCTGATAAGTAGCTCATGCCTGGCCTGGCCTGGCTCAGAGAGAGAGAGAGAGAAATGGGGCCTTGGGTTTGGGGCTCATTCAAAGTGATTTAGGGCCTGTGGTCAAGTGGGCCATGATTGACTTGGGCTGCATTAGAAGTCAAACGAAAGAGATATGGTACTGGGAGGCACGAATTCCGGGAATTTCCAATGAAAATTCGGTGCTAAGGGTGTAAGTATCTTTTATTGAGTCCAAGTAATAATAAATTATCCTTCAAGACTCATACATAAATCTATGTTAGCAAAAACAACGTTTTAATTATTTTAATGTAATCCAATTTTTTGTTTACTAAAAGTAAGTTCTCTAAACTAAAAACTGCATAGAAATTTCGCTCATGGCACAATCAATATATTCAAAGTTCTTTTCTCCAATTTAATCTCTGACATGCTTTTACTAGTTATGAATATGGAAATTGGCTTAACAATAAACTTGATTGCAAAGTTTGCCAAAGAAAGTAAACAATTGCAGGAATAAAATACGAATAGGTAACAAATGGCTTAAGAAAACAAGTCAAATAAGTTGTTTTCCGATTTGTGCCAGAAGTGCATTTTAAATTTACACAATTTATTGATTTCTCTTTGGTAAATAATCGTATTTTCTCAAGCAGCCAGCTTGAAACTCGAAAAATATAGCTCTTCAAGGACAAACCCTTTTCATTTTCACTTTCCTCGGTCACAAGACTTCCATATATGTATATAGAGATCTGAATTTTCCCAGAAAAAAATATATGTGAAAATATATTTGTGTGGCACATAGAAATTGGTCCTCAATGGGACATAAAAATAATTCGCGTTGTAGACATTTTGCCAACACATGAGGAGTCCCAAAAAAAAAAAAAAGGAAAGCAAGGAAGTAGGCAGTGGCAAGGAAGAGGACATCACGCATACGCAGTGGTGACGGGCGGACAGCCATAATGAGATGTCAGCGTTGACTATCAAGTGGCTGCAGTGTTGTTGGTGGCGGTGGAGGTTAGGGTTGGACCCAAGCGACCTGTTTCAAGTGCTGTCCAGACTAGGACGAGAATGAGAGCGAGGACTTGCCACACAGGACAGAGGACAGCGGATACTCGGACTCGAAAGACAGAAGACAAACGACGGAGAACGCAGGACGATTTCCATGCAAACAAGCGTAGACGTGCTTAACATTTTTTAAGCCATAATGAGCGCCAACAACAAGTACAATTGCCGAGGCGTGACTCTTGAAGAGAAAAGGACAATGGCACACGCATAAATCGTATCCTGGACCAGGATGTACTCCGGCATCTGCAGACTAATTTTTAGCTCGGCAAACCATTCTTAATGATGACAAATGTGCCCTTGGCTCCCTCGCCTCCGTCTTGCTTTCCTCATCATGACGACAATGATGATTGCGACTTACGACAAAGGAGTTGTGCCAAAAGGATAATGCTTAAATAAATTGCTCGACATTTTCCTAGCTTAGACGCTCACACGCCCCTACTCACACATCCAAGCAATGTTATTGAAATTGTAAATTATGTCAAGGACACAAATACCAAGAAGGATTCCACAGGCTTACGGCTTCTCCCAGCTCTTCCATTAATGAGATGTCAGGGTCCCCAGGGGAATAAAGTTGCCGGACGACTGACAGTTAAAGAGTAAAAGTCGGTGACAACTAAACCAGCCATCTAACTTGCCAAGAATTACCAACAGTACAGTAATTGACGGGCGTCAAAGTTTTGGTCAAAGTCACCAAAAAAAAAAAAAAAAACACTCCGAAATAAAGGAAAAGTTTTGATTGCCTTCCCTAATGAGCAAGTTCATTGACTCTCTCCGTAACTTGCCAGACCGCGACGTTGTTTAATAATTAAAAAAATAAAGCCGCAATTCACGCCAAAGTTTGGTCATTTGCATGCTTATCCAAGGACATAAATCAGGTGCAGGAGTGCAGGTACACTGCAGCCAGACATGCGATGGGGTCAAGGGTGGGACTGGAGAAGCCATGTAAGTAGGTTATGTTTCGGTGCCACTCCTGGCGAGGATTTCGAAACGGCAAACTCCATGAAGCAAACCAATTATAGTCCGATTCCGATTGAGGGTTGAAAATGTCACCGCAAGTCGGGCAAATTTTGCCGGGGATTTCCATTTTCCAAGCGCAACCACAGGATGGGGCAGGACACTTCTCCGTCCACCTTCGATTGCCAATGTGCAACAGCTTAGACCAACAACCACAAAGGACACAATGACAGGACTTAGCCGTTACAATTGCTGGCCAATTGTATGGCCTCGTTTGTGAGCTTCGGAAATGGAAGGAAAGATGGCAGGAGCTTGAAAATCCTGGGTGGTCTTTATCCGATTTTCAGCTTCACCTCCACCTCGTTTGCAGGAATAACCAGCCAAGGGAATCGAGCGCCGCCAGTTTGCGAAAGGTGAGCGCAATCCGTTCTGGATTTCGAATTTCATATTTCGATTTCATAGAAGGACATACGACTCCAAAGGACTCGCACATAAATCAATATTTGCCGATGGGAATATTTAAAGGCAATTGGCCAACACTTTGCCACTTTGCTGCACTTTCAATCAGGAAGCCTAGTATGAAAATTGCTTAAATTGAATTGTCGGCATGGTATGTTGATATTCAAAAGGATATCCTTTGCTCACATTCGCACTGAAGCAGCTTTGAATTGATTTTTCCTTCAAGAAAAAAAACTTTTATGTGTCAAAGAATTAGAATTAATTTCATTGAAAGATTTTTAAGGGAAGCCGGTTCGATCAAGGCACTCAGAAAATTGATTGGAAGATGAAATTAAATTAGGTTTGGGTCGAATATCGACAGTGAAATGCATAATTTAATTTAATGTTCTGGTATCAATTTAATTGGTGAGAAGGTGTAGGAGGATCTCTCACGTAATAGCATTTTAATAGAAAAAAAGAGTATTACCAGTTCGCTACAGCCCACATTTAAATCATGTATTTTTTCTCATTTCTTTGGACTCGCTTTTGCTGAATTGGCATGCAATATAAAAGTTTTATTAAGGACCCTGGCCTGTAAAGCTGCCAGCTGCAATCGGAGTGTTATTTTGACCCGGTCACAGTCGCCGGGAATGTGACGGCTTGTGCCCAGCTGATGGTACGTGAGAAATGCAGAATCTCCGCTCCACTCATCTCTTAAATCACAGCCTGTCCCACTTGACTTTACGAGAGGAGGATGAGCAGGAGCTGCTGGAGGGCACTGGAGGAGTCACCAGTCTGGCAACTTTATGTATTAATGCACTTAAAAGTCCTGGGCACGAGCGAGAGCCGTAAGGGTGTGTTAAAGAGCTGCCAGGTACTTGACAGGAGCAATTCACCTGACAGCAGGGGAATGCCTTACACATACACGGGATTCTACTTTAAGCTTTATTGAGTTAATTCTAAAGCGACCACGTTGCAAGCTTGGGCCAGTAAATGCACTGAGAGAAATCATTAAAGGGAAGGCTTTGAATTCTAGCTCCTGGCTCCTTAATGTAAATATGAAATTGATTTTACGAATTTTAGCCAAGTCTCTACGACTACCGGGTAAAAATATTTTCCACAAATAGCCTCAGTCCCTTTTTTTGGCTAAATAAATTTTTGTTTCTCTGCAAAAACCGGCAAAAGGAAAAGCAAGTGCTGCCGGGAGGAAGTAAACATTCAACAGCAACTGTAACAAGCTCGAGAGTCCTTTATTTTTACTCCTAATTAGTTTTCCTCCAGTGCCTCCACCACCACCACACACACACTCATACTAACACACTCACACATACAAACACTAACGAATATAAATTTCATCATGCGTTTCTTGTTATAAAATAAAAATTAACTATTAACGAGGCTGGAAAAAGTTTTCATTTTCGTTATGCCTTTCCATATACAATATTTTGTGCATATGAAATGCTTTCACTTTTTTATGGTTATTTTAAGTGCAGTTTCGGCATAACAGCCATGGAGTAAATTATAATATTCATTAATTTCAAATGAAAATTGATACGCCTAGCATTCGGCATTAAATTATTGACTCGAAACGAGAGTTGAGCGAGTCTTTTTGATTATTTATTCAAACGATTCATTGCTGGCTGTGCATGTGAATGTGTATCCTTGCCACGGTAACTCCTGTAAGGACCGCATACAAGGCCCAGATGTAATCAGGGAATCGTTGAGGCGGTTCCCGGCCAAGTCCGAGCATTGATTAGCTGCCTGCTTAAAAAGCAAACAACATTGCCATGCACTTCAGAGCACAGAAATCAATGGCAGAGACACGGAGCGGATAAAGGAGTAAAGGCTTGTGGGCTATGTAAGGGGAGGGTAAATATCCTTCCTCCGACTTCCGTTGAATCCTTTGCGAGCCTCCGGTCGACATATGTACTCAGTAGGCTGGACGAGGCAAAAACCAATGAGTGAGTGCGTTTCTCTTCATGCATGATTTACTGTCCAATAACAGGGTGTCCTGCTTGGAAATATCTACGAAAAATATTACGTATACGCAGAGTATGCAACGTTTCGTATATATTCAATTTGAAAATATAAAAAACTAAATGAAACCCCTGTAGCCAGCATCTATTGAAACGCAAATACCGAAACCCTTTGATAGCAAGATTTTTCCTAATCGCTTCATTGGTCAGAGCCTGTCCGTCTAATAACCTACATATCATTAAAGGAGCTCAACTGGATGGCAGAGAAACCACAGGATAACCCTTGACCATCATCCGTTTCTTTTAAGCTAAATGAGTTTGGAAACAAATCAAATCAAAATCATAGCCCGAACAGTTGACCAGTTGAGTTCAGGACAACAAAAAAAAAACCAGAAACACAGAGTTAGAGAGAAAAATAAATAAATAAGTAATTGAGTGCAGTGAACAATAAAAATGAATTTTTGTGTGTTTGTTTATTTGTTTGCTTAGTTGTGTTGTACGTCTGATTACAGTGGAAACACTAACAAATACAGGATAAATCTATATATACAATATATATGGATGGTTAGAGCCTTGGTGAACGCCACAGGGAGTCCAGGGAGTCATGAGTCCTGGGGCAAAAAAGCGAAAAGAAGCAGACAAGTTGGCTACCGTCGAGAAATCCCTCTAAGCCACTCTCTCACCTCTCCTTTTGGCCCGGCTAAGTGCGCTGTGTGCTCACTCGTTTTGGTCATAAACTTTTTTAAAGTTCGCAATTCAATTTCAATTTGCCCGAAACAGCAACTTGTCCGCGTGTGTCCGTGTGCGAGCGAGTCTGCAACAGGATCCAACCAACGGAAATGGGAATAGGAAACATCGCAGAGGTCATATGTATATAAATCAATAGGTTTTTTCGTATTTTTGTTTTTTACTTTTTGGCAAATACCCATCTATTCGAATATCGTACAAATAGCAATAATAATAACACAAACAGCAGCACCAGTTGCAACCTCCTGCGAAATCAGTTTTCCAACCACGTAGCAGCTTTCATGACAGGGGGCAGAGGGTCCTGGAGCTGGGGGCCATCAAAATCGTTGACCAGCGCATAAATTTGATTTGTGTTTCATAAAAAAGCAGCGAAAATAACAAAAAACAAAAAAGTTGCGTATACGCAGCGTGTGACAACGAAATGAAGATTGATTTCGGCTTCGGGGGACGGGCGAGAGATATTAAACGAGGGTGTGCCTGGACATGTTGTTTAGATTTTTATGGATGTTATGCTTCTTACTTGCATTCCTTAATTAATTCTTTAGTTTGTTGGGAGGGGAAATTTATATCAGCGTGAAATTGCTTTGGTCGTAAAGCCACAAAAACAAACTTGAGAGTTTCATTTTGATGCAAAGAAATTTTAAGGAAATTAAGTAAAAATTACTGAAGAAAATCCCTGAAACAACTATAAATACACATTTCTTTAATCAGCATATTTTCAGACATTCCCTATATTTTGCAAAAACCACCGAAAGTTCTTCTGCATCTCCATCCAATCCGCCTTTCAATTACGCGCGACGGCGGCAAGTTTAGTAGATTTTTATCAGAGAACAACAAAAAAGTAGCACAAAACTGCGGGCTGGGCAATAAACAAACTAAAGCCCGACCATCCAGGGCGCACTAACTTGGCTGGCACGCCCCTAAAGCACAATTCCCTAGCGTGTGCGACGGCAATGACGTTCTCCACAGGGCGACACACCCAGCCCGACCAGCTCGACCAGCCCATAGTCCCAGATCCCATCCCGTCGACAAGTTGGTTAAGTAAAAATTGAAAAATAGATATATACGAGAGTATAAAGCAAAGAATTCCAACGGAAAAAGTTTTCTCTTTGGCGCTTAGGATTTCAGATAAATTTCAGGCAACTGGTAGAAGCAAAACTGAAAACTGTCTATGAGCATTATAATCTAAACTCTTCCGATAAGGACATTCAGGACGAGATGTAGCAGTCAAAAGTTGCCGTAGGGCTACAAATTATGCAAAGTGCGAGCTCGCCCTCGGAGCAACGTGATAAGCAAGAGGATAAGCTGCCACCATCGGCTCCCTCTTTATATATGTTGTTAGTGGTACTTAGAATGTTGTGGATGGAGGAATGTTGGGGTTACGCTGGACCAGGTGGTAAATTCAATAAGCACTTTCGCTAAGTGCTGAGGAGGTCACGCCTCCTCTCTATTGTGAAAAGTTTCGTTGCAACTGTGAGATTTCCCTCGCATTTCCCATTGCATTTGCGCAGGAGGGTACTTTAAATTAAATTTACACCGAACCCCCCTTTAAAGGCAGCTAGGAAGGAAGCTGTTGCTTAATGAATGCCCGACCATAACAGGAGAAAAGAAAATAATAACAACGACCACCACTTCTTTGGCACGTTTCATTCAGGTTCAAGGCGCCACAAGAGAAAGCCATAAAAATACCCCAAAAATGTGAAAGAACTCAACTTTCAGGCTGAGTCTGAGAGGCTGGGTGAGCTGGCCATAAAAAATATCACCTGCTGTGTTATTGTTTTTCAGTTCTTTGCGCATTTTTGCTTCTCTTATGGTTTTCCCCAGCTGGTCGTGTCAGGTCCTGGTCCTTCCTCTGGATCTGAATAAAAGTCACCGATGATTGCCATAATAATTTATATCGAGCTGAGCCTCGCAGCAAGGTGGTGCAGAGTAGAGTGTTTTGGTAAATTGATAAGAATATTCCGTATGCCGCCAGCAAAGGGCGCTCGAGTGCGCATACGCTGCGTATACGTTATATGGCTATGATTGATGATGCGACTACAATTTCAATTAGGTTGCGGTCCGTCTGATGGAAAGATGAACTCCCAATATACAGCCACACACAGACCATACTTTTATTCAGTCATTGACGTTATAGATGGTTGGGTATTTGAGATGTAAATGAATTGGAAGTAAATTGAAGAATACAGGAACCCAGGGAATACATTTATCATACAAATGTTACGCTTTCAGACTCAAATTACTTGCATTGTTGTACAAATATTTCAAGCCCTTTATTTAATTCAGAGCGTTTTTTCCCTTGATTAACTTCAACAAATTAAAACAAGACTGTGCCTTTTTTGTGGCGTTCCCAAAGGCTTAAACCCGATCCGTAGGCAATCCTTGTTATTTAAAATAGTTTTTTCGCTTCTCGGTTTTTTGTCTTGTTAGTGAAATGTTGTCACCCACAATGAGGCAACGTGGAAAGGGGAAGGCTTTTGGCTCTCGCCCATGAAATGTAAACAATTTCACTTTATTCATTCTCGTTTTTTCCTTTCTTTTTTTTTGCCACTCTCGGTTGGCACGCCAGTCGAGCTGCTTGTTTTTTAAATTAAATTTCTGCGTTTCTTTCCCTGCTATGAAAGTAAACAAAAAAAGTTCGTTATCCTCAATGGCAGTTCGGCTTTCATTCGCTATTCTGACCATAAAATAAATATGAAGCCAGCGATAGATTGGGCAAACAATAACAGTCTGAATAGATATGGAATTGTACAATATTGTAGAGTATATAATATTTAGAAGGAATATATACTCCATGGGTATAATCTATGGGAGTGAAGGGAGTCGAGACTGAGCTTTCGCTTTCGCTTTCATCATTCGCACGTATAACCTGTTGTGGAGTTGGCGGTGTGGAAATGGATGCTCGACGTTTGCGTTTCAATTTCCGTTGATTGAAGTTGCCAAATGACTTGCCAAACACCTGGCCGTTGCGGACCGAGCCAAAACCAGAGTCCGGACCTTAGTAACTTGGCCTAGTCGCCGGCTGGAAATTGAGAGCAATCAGCTACGGAAACGATGGCAATTAAATTGAATGCCAACGCCATTAAAGATGAGAAAAACGGCGTAATGGCGAAAGTGATGGAAAATTGTGGAATGGCTTCGTGAGCTGAAACCAAACAGTAGCTCGTTGATGATGGTGATGGTTATTTATTCTTGGGATACTTTCAAAGTATTTATCCTGTCTGGTCTGGAGCATTTTATGAGCCATCCGGAGAAGCTTTCAGAAAATGTTAAGCCCGAAAACTTTTCGCCTAAGTAGTTTCATTCGATTAATACAGTTTTTAGCCATAGAGTTAACTTGGTCTTGGCTCTGCCTTGACTAATAAACTTTTAATTGAATTCCAAACCATGTCTGAAGCTAGAAAACCTGTAAAATTTTCACATCAACCTGCCATCGGGTTTTTCTCAGCACAGCGTCATCTTTTCGTAACGACTTTCCGTTATGGCAACATTTCAATTTCCCTCGTTTCGTGTGAAAAATTAATGCCAAATTCGAAACAAATTGCAAAAGGCACTGGCACAGTGTTGAAAGTGACATCGGCAACCAGCGACAGGGCCAGGAAGTAAAGGATGCCAACAGGATGTCTGGCGTTGAGTCCCGTTTTCTATAGAGAAACTAATCAATGGGGATTGATGGACTATAGGAGTAAGGTGTTTAATTTTTTTTCCTTTAGATAGGTATTTAAGATATTGACAAAGTATGAGGATCTAACCTAAATTTCTATGTAGCTAGACTATGATTAATTATTAACAATTGCCTGGCAAGTAACACATTCGTCTGTATTTGGCAAGGCCTTGGATCTGACAGAATATTTGCCAAAAGCCGAATATACCCGAAAAGTTTTTGGCTAAAACATTTTTGCCAAAATATGCCCGCAAACCTCAACAGAATTTGTAGTCACCCGGCCGGGAGTGGGTGAGTTAGTGGGAAAATCCACTTGTTCGCTCTCCACCCACAACCAACAAGCTACAAACAAAAAAAGAAAACCAAAGAATGGCTAAAAAAAGAAAGAAAACCAACATTCACAACGAAAATAATATGGCACTGGAGGGGGCGTGGTTCCAAAAAGCAGGGCTAGAGTTTAGGAGGTTATAGTCTGCTGTTGGCATTCGGTGGCAAGGCAGAAAATCAATGTTGCCAGCAACAACACCGCATAGCATTGGCAGGAACAACCCGAGCACAAGGAGCAACAGGACCTAAAAGGAGCAGAAGTGGCGGATGGAGCACCAGGAACAGCGACATCTTGTCAGGGCCGTCACCTCGATGCCTAAGGAATGTTTTCCGCCCACAAGCCGACTTGTTTCCTTGTTTTTCCTACACCATGTGTCCTTACTTCAGGACACCCCGCCTCAGGGAGAAGTCTCAGCTTTCCGGGGACAAGCGATTTAAATTTATAAGCGCTAATATTGTCAAAGCGTAACGCAACAAAGAATTCTACTTCTCGTCCTTCCGGAGACTTGGCTTTTTTGCATTGTTATCCCTTATCCTTTATAGCAGCCAGCCTTTGTGTGGCAACATAAATTAAATGGCCAAAGCAATAAAAACCAAATCAATTTGAGCGTGAAATCGATTTTCATTTCCCTCTCACTCCCAGTCGCCTGTTTTCTTCTCAATTTTCTCCCTATCCCTTGCCCAAAGGCGCCAATCGATAAATTCTCAATTGCAACAGGTACAAGTGGCCGGTGGAAAGGCAAGTAAATCAACGACTATGTCATGGTAATGGGCACTGGTCATGCCGGATCCCATGCCAAACGGCATCGTCGTCGTTTGCCGTCCTGATTAATGTCCTTTTGCCGACTGGCTCGGAGAATGGTAAAAAAAAGGTGCAAAGTGATTGGAACTGAATTTTCGCCTTTTTCCCATGCCCATTTTTTTTTGCACCTGCAATCAAGGTGCAAAGCGTCCATGCTTCAATTACTCCACTGCTTTCATTGATTGTCGAATGCTCTTAAGGGATTAAGGGAATTACAAAAGTTTTTTCACAGTCTCATATTCAGATTGCAAAATATGAGTAATAATTGGGCAAACATGCCATATCAATTCACACAAAAACAGGATATTTTAAACCACAGAATATGTTTTTACAATTTATTTATACAAAATATTGTTCTTCATTCGCAAAAACACAGTTTCACTTTTGCGCAATATTTAAATTGAAAAAGACTTAATCGATTTTAAAAAATATATGTGAAAGTTAATCTTAGACGATTATTTTCCTTTGAATACTTTGCAATTCAATCATCTTTGACACCTAATTAAATCAGAAGCCAATCAGGTGCTACCAAAATTACTGGTTTCATTCAACATAGATGCAATCAAGGTTGTCATTATTTTTAATTTGCGCATCTATGACATCAGCCAGGACCTAGAACTAGCCCATCGGCCAGGACGTGGCGTGGCGGCAGGACCTGCCCAACTGGCAGCGTTGACAATGCAATTTCCGTCAACAGCAAGGCACACAGGACGCTGTCGAGGACGAAAACGATGCCAAGGATGGAGTGAAATAGAACTCCGGCAGGATTGGACGAAGTGATGGAAAGTGCACGAGCCTCGAAGAGGGAAGGCGAGAAAGTTGGGCCCTGTTTCCTGTCGACTGCGATGTGGCAGAGCTGTGTGGCAGGGCTGTGCGGCAGTGCTTCCTGTCGCTGCCACTTGTGCATACATAATCAACAATTAAAGATTAAAACGCCACAGACACAAAGTTGGGGCCGCCGGCAGGCGTATTAATAAAAGGGTCCCTAGAAAATGACGCACATGTTGCAGCTCGGCCTGCCCTGGACTTGGGAATTACTTCCATTTTCTTTGGCACTCGGCCTGGTGGCACTTTTAATTGCATTACGCCCATGTGGAAATTGCCAAGGATGTCCTTTCACTTAAGTTTTAATTGAGATGACACAGCTGATGCCAGGCCTCTTTCCTAGGGGACTCCCTCCAACCCACGACATCATTATAAAATGTTAAGTGGATCGTGTGCCACAAATAGATAATCAGAAACAGATACATCGACACATCTCATTAACGTGCCACAGATGCTGAATTAATTAAAATAGCATTTGTGATTGAGAATTCCACTTGGCATCAAAAAGTTTCTCTGCGATATCAAATGATTTGCATATATCTGGCGATTTCCCGCATATTTTCGGGCCACACGCACAAGCACCAAGGCCATGGCGCAAAAAAATCCTGAGAAATCCTCTTCAGTCAGCAAAATCTGTTTACGAATACGCCTCCTGGGACCTGGGCCAGGATTCAGAGTTGCGTGCCATATCAGAGTTATCTTTTTCGGCATATCACCTGCCAAAGGGAGGTGAACTGGGGTGGCAGATTTGGGCAGGGGGCGAGGCGTAGGGTGGACCAGTAAGACACTTAACGCCTCGGCACGTGAGTTTCCAATTTCGGCGACAATTGCTATGCCAACACACGTCTGCCCAGGTAAGCCTCAACTTTAATTGAATAAGAACTGTCTACGGAAGCATTCGTTCAATCAATAATTCTCATCAGCAATTGTTCCGCAAATAGGCATTGAATTTCAACTTAATTTTATGGACTTTATACAAATTAGGCTTTAATGTGGAAATTGGAAATAAATATCGATGCGAGATTATTATTACATATGGTTCTATGATATGTTGCTTATTTTTTTTCAAAATGAAAATTGAAGTTTTCTTGCAATATCTTTGGTATCTTGCAAATATTCCCCCATGTCCTTCGTTAAGTCCTGCAGTCCTGCAAAGCTAGCAACTATAAACAGCTTATTAAATTGCAATCAATCTTTTCCGGCAAACAGCACGACATCCCCAGTTCACATTTGCCAATTTTATTGCCATGGCCCTGGCAAATCGATAAGAAAAGCGAAAACAAAACCGAAACGAGGCCAAAAGAAGCACCTGGCCAATGTCAATCGATGACCTTGCAAACAATGTCATATGTGCAGTGAGTGAGTGAAAGTGGGTGGCAGAGCTAGGGTGAAAGGTGAGAAATGACAGAGAAAACAAAGCTTAAAAATGCCGAAGTAACACTTAGTCCTTTGGCAGACACTTGTTGGCCTCGTTGTTGGAATAGTTTGCGCCTTTTGTGGGCCTTTGAAATTATTTTAATTCTCTCGCGAAGCATTTCATTCATTTTTGGAAGACAGAAAACTAAACTGTGTTAACAAAACCTCAATTGCTTGTTATATTCATGCTTCAGAAACGTTATTTATTTTTCACTTTACAAAGCAAAGCTTCTTACGCTTGGAGATTTTATATAAAAAGCTAAGGATTTCCTTCCTGCTTTGTCAGCTTTTGCTATTTTTTATGGTCTTTTGTGGGATCCAAAAAAATAGAGGATTTTCGTTTACTTACCTATTGTGTATGTAGCTCCGTCCACGGTAAACGTGGCTGCTTTGCATTTGTTGAAGAATCGCGATGCAAAATCCAATGCTGAATTTTTCAAGCTCGACGAAACGCGGCGGATAGGTGAGTCCGGACAGGATGTGGGCGGATGCCTCTCGGGCAGCTGCATCTGGTCAGAGTGCACGGCGGTGGCCACGCCGCTGGTTACCGTGTTTGCGGCGGTCAATCGAGCTGTCAGCACCGCGGGCACTGGCGTCCCAGGACCAGATGACGCTGTTGCTCCGGCTCCCCCGGGAACAGGACTTCTGATGGTCACAGGTGTGGCTGCCCCGGGGGCCATACGACGTGGCGCATTCGACAGATTCGAGTTGGACATTTTTCACACTTGCCTTTTGCTTCTGCCTTTGGCTATTCGAATTTTTTCTCTTTTATTTTATTTTTTTAACTTTTTCAAGTCACTTGTTAGCACTCATTTTGTTAAATACCGGGCAAAGGTCATTTTATCTATTAAAGAATCTGCACATCCTTGGGTGGTTTTTGTGGAAAAGAGGAATTAGAAGCAGACTTGGAAATCTTGGAAGCAATTAAAGTTGGCAAATGAGTTTTCTCTGAACTTTAAAAGTTATCTTTTTTAGAAATAATCCATTTCAATTCCCAGTATATAAACGTTAGCAAAAATAACCAAAATTTCAATTATAACCATTTAATTGAAGCATAAAATATGTCCCAAATATTCTCCATTATCAAAGTTAATTTAAATTGCAAAGAATATAATTCTGTAACCGCAATTTGGCAATTTTGGGAATCTGTGTTTATGTGTACATGTGGGTGTCCCTGAACAACAGTTTATACGATAGAAATGCCTTTGTTTCAATTTGTTTATGTCCTGGAATTTTCAACAAAATTGCAATTCCCACTTCGAGGGCTCCAGGGAAGAGGATGTGGGAGCAGGACTATTCTGGAAAATTGGTGTCCAAATACAAACATATGTCGAATGCCACCGAAAAAGCAAAGCTTTACGGCCATGGGGCAATGATGGTAATGGCGATGGTAAGGATAATGACGATAAGGACGATGATTGCAGTCAATAAAAATGGAATTACCCGGGTTGAACCACCATTTTGGCCCAATGGCAGACACAGGTTAAATGGATGCAGACGAGGGGTTAATTCAGAAAGGAGTCGAGGGGCTTGCCAGGAGTACTTCAGCATTCGGTTGATGACTTTTCCGTTTCTGTCTCTGGCACATTTCTCTGGCTCTCTAAAATGCGACGAATTAAAGTAAATTGCTTGGAAATAATCACATACAAAAAACACAGATACACCCCACAAAGCACACCCAGAAACGCAGATACGCAGATACATAGATACTGGGATACATAGATACTCGGATACTTGGGTACTCGGGAGGCATAACCGCCAGACAATGAGTGGCGGCTGGCTTTCTGTGGCTAAATTGCCGCCGGTTCCTGCCCCCAGCCTATCATCCAGCGTTTTGGTGATAATGGCATTCAAATGTATACATTAGAGGTTTTTGGTTCCGTTTATTTTTTTACGCTTATCACTCTGCGGAAAGGCGGCGGGAACTGCCACATCAAATGCCACAATAACAAAATATATATCTAAATAAAAACAAACAATAACAATAGAAATAAAATCTACTTTGGCTTTAGGCGACATCGGTTGATGGTTCATTTCCCATGAAATAGGGAAGTGTTTTGTGGTTCATATAGAAATTATTGCTTTGCAGTTAAACCCTTTTTAGTAAAGATTAAAAATATCATTTTAAACCTTTTGAAATTCCCATTCCCTAATTAACCATTTCAAATACAGACTTATTCAGGCAAATAATCATAATTTGTTAATAAATTATCAAAAGTAAAAGACTTTAAGCCTTGTTTTTGAGCTTATTCATGCGAAGGAAACCAAACGCGAAATTGTGGCCAACTAAACATTAAATTTGAAATATAATGAACAGTGTTTCAGTTTCCTCTGGAGGATATTATCTACTTTATCTATACTCCCTTTCTAACGAATTTAATCCTTTGTCAAAGGTACAACTTTGAGTTGCGATTCGCGAACAAATCATAATCCTCAAATAAAAAACAACTCGAATTTCCGTCTAGCTTTTATTCTGCTTTTCATTACATTAACATTCACGGTGCTCGGTTCTTTACCTTTCGAAATAAAAACAAAAAAAGGAAAGGACGCAAATATTCAAGTCGAGATTTTATTATCTGTTGGCTGGTTCGTTTCTCGTCCTGTGTTTATTTCATGTCAACACCTTGCTCCTGGTACTCCTGGCAGTCCTAGTAGTCCTGGAACTCTGGTAACAGAAGCCGGGCAGAAGGACTCAATGTCAGGATTTCGGGGGAAAATCTGGGACTTGGATTATGGATTTTCCCCCGCCGTATGTTTTATGCTTTATTGCATTATAACAAGTTACCAGTAGAACCAGTAGTGGGTCCTAGACACTTTTTTCGTTTCATTTCCATTTTTTTTTGTTCGCTGGGCCATACTAATTAATACCTTTGGGCGTTTGTAATGAATAGGTGTGCGTGTGTATGCGAGACTGTGTGTGTTTTAGAGTATGCGAGTATGGGTGTGTGTGTGAGGGTTTGCGAGTATGGGTGTGTGCGGCCATGTTTGCAGATAAATTGCGATGCTCAGTGGCTTGGATAAGCAGACCGGTTTTAATTTGGTAAATTAATTCTGAAATATTTAGGTCGCAAATATCCAACCTTCGGTCAACCTCCACCCACCGCCATGGACACATATGCCCCTGCCGCCGCGGAAATCAGGGACCCTCCGGTTACAAGGTCACGGCATGAGGGAGATAAAAGACAGTGAGCTATGTGGATATATGTAAGTATGTATCGAACAAAGGACTTGCCGGAAAAAACGAAGCCGGAGTCAGATGAAACTACATCGAGCCAAGCACGAAGAGAATGCTGAAAATTTAAGGATACACGGCAGGGATATAGGGATCAAAATGGGGCGGTGGTGACGGCTGTTGGTTGCCTTTGATTTGCGCCGAGTATAATCAACTCAGTTGGAAACATTTTCGCGCTGAAACTGAAAACGAAACGAAACGCAAGCCCATGAATAAGGAAACTGCCGGAAGAGCCGGAGATAGACCCAGTGAGAAGCGAAAAAAAAACAACCAAAGGACACCCAGTGAAAGGCAAATTGTTGAGTCCTGGTGCCAGAAATGTATATAGAAGTATGTGTTTGTATATACAAGCAGTATGCGGACATAAATAAAAATAAAGGGCCAGCAAATATAAAGTTTGGGTAAATTTTGCGGCTTAAGGACAACAATTGGCCGCTGCTCACTTCCAAACTTGGCCAAGAGAGCACTGGCCTACAAAAGCCAGTCAAGCAGCCACCAACAACTTTTGAACTTCTAATGAAAATTAATCAAAAATGTTATGCGGCTTGTTTTCCCTAAATACGATCAAAGACCTATGCAAATTGGTTTAGTTTCCTGTTTCTTGTTTTTATTTTTGGTCGCCAACCCCCTGCCCAACGCCTATTTCTTGTAGCTTAGTGTAATTTTGGAGTTTTTATTTCCAGAAACCAGCCACCCCCGAAAAACACCAGACCATCTGAAACACCTGAAAAGGGTTCCTGGCCCCAGTTAGATTGACTGAGCAAAAGGGTCGGCATGGCCGGGGCCAAAAGGACGAAGAGGCCGAAAAGGGGGAGCTTTGTTTTAGCTGGTGGGTCATATCATCGCCGTCGAGTTAAGTGTTAATCCGCTTTTGTTATTGTTTGGCACACAGCAAGAGTTAGCCCGAAGGACGAAGGAGGATCAGGTGTCCTGTTTGGCTGCGAGGTGTTACAGTTTTCTCTCTTGTTTTCGTTGCTCGAGTTTTATTTTATTTTGGGTTACATAATTGTTCATTTAAAGTGTGTTTAATGCAAATTTAGTTAGTCCAGATGTCCTGGCCCGTCCTAACTGCTAATTGCTGGGTCCTCGCATTAAGCTTTTAATTTATCGAGAGGGTTGGCCACGACAACGGGACAGAGCCTGCAAATTGCTGAGCAAATATTTGTTGCCAGCCAGCGATTTGTTGTGGCATCTATTTCCTTGCCACCCAATGGGGCAACAGGTTCGACTGTGACTCAAAGCAACAAGTTGACCTGCCCAACCAATCCACTTCATTTGCCGTTTTCCCATCTCTTCTGACACGCTTATATATTGTGTATTTTTTTTTAGAAATTTCTCGGGTAATTAAAATTGCCACTCAGATCACTTTATAAATTTTTTTTTGCGGGAAGACTGAAACAACTTCACTTGCTGTGGCCAAGAACTATGCATACACACGAAGTCCTCGACTCGGACGGAAACTACGAGCACGAATTGAGTATTCGAAAGCAGCGGAAGGACGAGCCGCGATTCCAGGCACTTCCTGTGGCGCTGGGATGTTACCTTCCGGCAAACGTGTTGCCAATCAACTGACGGGCAGCAAATCATGTCCTTGCTTTCAGCTGGCTGCGATTTCGAAGGCAACTAACAGGCCACCTAAGAGCGGAAGCTCTTCTCCGCCAACGAGAGCCGATAAAAGCTCTCAGTTGGCCAAAGAGCGGATGTGGCCAAAACGGAAGAGCACAGGCTTCAATAGTTTATCAGTGAATGAGGAGGAAATGGTAAATGTTTTAACAAAATTATATTAACAATTATAAACTGAAAGGATTGATAAGAATGCTTTTTAACATTTTAACATTTCAAACAGGGAATATTTTTCTTTATTGATTAACAAGATGTGGTTTCTATATTAAGAAGGTTAGAATGTAAATTTTAGGGTCAGGGCGATACAAAATTTATGGTTTCTCCAAAAGTTTAATATTTATTTTATCTATGAAATGTTTTTATGCCTTATCTTTCCATTTAATTGCTTTATTTTCTTTAAAAACATATAAACGTTTATCACCTTATCGGAGAAAATCCTTATCTATAGTATAATGTTCTTGATTGTACCATTATCTTTCAACACCTCTTTATTGGCCTTGGCAGTATGTTTTCCTATTGATTAACGTTTGCCTGTCTGGCTTTGGCTTATCTCTGACAACAGCTGATTCAAAGGACTCTTAGTTCTGGAAGCTTTTCACCATAAAGCTCAGGAGCTCTCTTTTCATAGTTTCCCTACCAGAAGCCAGATGGCGTGTCAAAGGCACCCAAAATAGGAATAAAAAAGAAATTTAATGTCAAAAAATCTGAACGCATGGCATTTTATGTTACTGAAGGAACCTCACACCCCAAGGATATATTGACAAATGTCTGGTGTAAGGGCAGACGAGTCCTGTGTAATTTATAACGCCAATGCAGACACGACAAACGACCGAAGACAGCCAGGCCAGGCAAAATCATATATAGAACATTTACCAAAAAAAAAAAAACAGAGAAAAGGGCCAAAGCCAAGAACAAGTTTAGGAGTCGCATTGACTCCCCAACATTCTGCAGGTGTTTAGTTATTTATGCCTTGTCACACGTAGTCTGCACTCCGCATGTAAAAGACAAAACAAATGCTTCGTGCTGAGTGCCGCAGACATCAATGGCAGTGGGTAGGGGTTTTAGCCCTAAAGGATTCGACCCGATTCACCATTCTGGCGCATTTTTCACATTTAAACCTGAATCCCAAAATGCTGGAACAAAAACATTTATTGGGCGGTCGTATAAAAGAGATCTAAGCAGCTGCTACCACTAAGTGAATGTGTGTTTTTGCGTTTATTTAAAGATTCTTGTTTTTTAGTGAAACAATGAGACTGCTAAAATATGCAAAACTTCACAACTGTAATTGAAAAAGTTGTTAGGGAGCCGTTTTCCAGATAAGTGGCTTGGCTTGGCGAATTTTCTTCAGTTTTTGGCTTTTATAATCACCGGAAATAGTTTGCCTTGAAACTTACACAAGGAATACAAACTGTCCTGCTCCTTTAACAATAAATATTTGAAATAAATGCTTCCCATATGGCTACAATTTTGAACCCCAACTCATAAATACAAATTTAATATCCCTTAATATGTGTATCCTCCCTTTATTACATTTTTTATTACATGCTGAATAATTTATTTTCGCCTAAGACACTTCAAATTGCAAATTTCACGGTAAATTAAACAATAGTTGAAATTTCAGTAGCCTCATTCCCATCCCTTTTGCGTTAAATATTGTGGTTGACTCTGGCCATATATCCTGGAGGATATCAAGTCCTGCGCCCGCAAGTCAAGTCGATTCAAGTGGAGCGGCGACTCGGTCTCAAGCTGTGTGCCCCAAAACCCCTCCTGGCTACTGTCAGAGCCCTCTGCTTGTGTATTCCACTAGACTATCATGACATTTGAATAATGTGAGCACATTTGGCATTTTATTTTATCATCAGGCATTGGCTGATGTCCCTACACATCTTTCAACATTTCCGCGCGCATTTCTTTTCAACAAAAGGAGCATCATCTTCTGATGAAATTAAACTGCTCTCGCTACTCTTGGTCCTGGCTCGTCCTTCGTCCTTCGTCCGTCGTCGTTCGTCTTTGGTCCTTGACTTGAGTTGCTCAGCTTTTATTTGCCTTTACTATTATATTCTCATTCATTTGTCTCATCATTTCGTTAACGCCCACAGGGCGGATGTGGAATGGGCCCGGGACATGGAGTCGGTACTACCGACCATTTCAGAGTCTCTGTCCTTATTTTTTTTCGTTATTTTTTTCTCATTCCCCCAGTGGGCGTGGTCTAATTACAGCTTGGCGAACTTTTCCATTGTTGCTGCCGTAAAAGTGAAGCTTGCAACAATTCTTTTTTAGGGCCGCCATAATTTTCGGTAAACTTTCCAATTAGAAGGTTAAGTATACGCAACGTAAGCCACACTCAGACTGGCCTATGCCGGCCATATTTTTTCTACCGACAGTATTCAGTTTTTCGGCTGCTTGTTATTATTACAGCTTCTGCCCTACCTTGAACCGTTTTTCTTTTTTTTCGCGGTAAAGTTTATTTCCTTCTTATTTTTTTGCCTTGCCACCGCGCTTCTCATAACAATGCATTGAAATTTTGATTGCAACCATTAAAATGCAAGCGTACAAAACTTGGTGGTTTCCGCCACGGCCCCAACCCCTCAAACCCCCCAGTTACAAGAGCATCGCATAATGAGCATTTCACGCAGGTCCCGCAAAGCGCAAGGTCAGCCAAGGACGACATCACAATTGTTGCCTCATCCTGGTTGTTATTGTTGTTGCGTCTGCCCTTAGTTACTGCTACTGCCTGCTGCTTGTTGTCGTGTTTTTATAATTTGCCACAATAGGGACGAGAGCAGCAGCCCCAACAGCGCCACCGAAAGCGACAGCCACAGCAATTAGAGCCTTGCCAACGAAAACAAAACAATCCCAAAAAATGCGGAAAGTGGAAAAAGCTGTGACGGAACAACAAAACTGAAAACACACGAAAAATGTGCAGGACAAATTGCCAGGCAGCTTGAGGGGACCAAAAATAATGCCAAAAGACAACATGCAACATAGCAAGTGGCAGCAATATGTTGCACAATCGCACGGATGTGAATGTAAAGCCAAGCCTTATGAATAGTAAATTATTCTTAAGCGGATTTAAAATTTAAAGCTACTGTAGATTAAAGTCTTTAAACATTTAAATCATATTAAATTACTAATAAATTAAAGAAAACTTATAAAGCTGCTTTAATAGATTTAGTAAATGATTTCTCTTAATTGGTTCTTGAACATTTTTCCTGGCAGTTTCTTTAATAAAAACCACTAGAACTTAATGAGTTGTAAGAACCGTGAACATTTTTTGTAAGGGAAACCAAAACTTACTGGCGAGAGCCAGAGATGGATTTACTTTTCCCTGGCATTTCCTTTCACCCAACGGCAAGTACATGAAAATAGTTTCCCCGAAATAGGAAAAAGTGGACCGCAACAGGCACTTGTAATGTGTATTTGAATCAAGGCAAAGGCAAAGGGAAATAAATCAATAAAACTAAAGGCATGGTCAGGCATAAAATGTTGGCGAGGCTGCCATGAAAAACTCTTGCTTGGTCTCGTTTCTCGAGTGTCCACTTTTGTCAACCTCGAGGCTCGGTTGAGTGCACCACCATCCCCTGGTGGCAGCCACCCATCGCACCACCCAAGTTCACCATCCACCTCGCCATTCGTGTGTTGTGCGGATTTCGATGTAATACAATGCAAACCAAATATTGATTTGCAGTAATTGTTGGAATTATTATTATTCGGTCTGATTAATGCGACAAACGACAAATAACAAGTCACCCCCGGAGTCCGTAGTCCGGATGTGTTGTGTATTCCCGGTCGGGGCATTCGGTGGCCATTGTGGGAGAAAATTAATACAACATTTATGAGTCACTTATTGTGCGCTCATTATGTAAGGACCCCGACGTCCGAGGGAAAGGGTCAACATTAACCAGCAAATGACCCGCACAGCTGGTGGCATTGACTTGACAAAACCCCACAACCCACTTACCCACCCTCTACCGAAGGTCACGAGTTGACTGCATTCGTTTTGGCCCACATTTGTCGCTGCTTTCCGTTATTGGTCGCACAAATTAGCGGAAATTATGCAACGATAATGTTGACCAGCCATTGGCAAGTCGATTGGTTTTATAGATTTTCTTGCCTGCGAACCTGCGGTTGATGGGCTTTTATTATGGCCGTTTCTGCAATCCGAATGAAGCCGCAAATTGTTCAACATTTCCCGGAACTATAAAACTCTCTGGGTTGACTTATTTTATTGAAAAAATTTTCCACGAAAACTAATTTACTTTCATAAGAGGATTTATCGTGCGTAAGAGGATGACAAGGTATTAATTCCAAACTGGGTTAAAATGTGTATGGTTATACTTATTATAATTCAATCTTTAATTAACTAATTTAACAAGCTAAAACTCTATTAAAATTGTACAAAATTAAAACAGTTTTGTACTCTTTTAAGTCTCAAAAACTTTAGTCCCAATAAAATTTCAGTAAAACTCTATTAAAATTTTATGAATATAAAAATGGCCAAATTCTCTGGCCTGACAAATTTTCAATATTCATGGTCCGAGCATGATGTTTAAATGAGTGTCGGCAGCAGGACAGCATGTGACAGGGGGCGCAATGATAATGCCTTAATTATGCAACAAGGATTCCCTTTTTCCGTGCCACGAACATCACATAAAATACCATAAAAGCCCCGGCAAATGCCATTGACAGCACTTTTCATGGGGCCAAGAGCAGAGCCAGAACATGCCCACACGTATTGCCAGGAATGTCCAAATATATTTCATATTTATAACATAATTCGATATAATACCCTTAGCGGCCAGGGAAGCCTCAGTCCTGCTCCTGCGTGCCTCATCATAAAAACCATCCAAACCGTACAATTTTGCGGCCACATTGCGTTGGCCAACAGAAAATGCCCATGCTGACCACCATAGACCACTGTGGCCAGTGGGTTGATTGGGGAATCTTGGCCAAATACATCGAAATACACAAAAGGCCAACAGCAAAACGCACTTTGCCTACTGAGGCATTAACATCTGTTGGCTGTTATCTGAGCCAGGACTCCCCCAAACTATTCTGGAGTCCTGTTTTATATTTGGTAGTTGGTTTCGCAAACGGGCCTAGTTTCTATTTATAGAGTTCACATAGGCCACCATAAATAATCGGCATGGCTAATGGATTTCGGATCTGGCAAATATGCCAAGCCAGCTTCTGATTTAGCAAGCTGTTCAATCAAGGATAATGCCGGGCAAAGGAGGTTTTACTGGACCACTCCGGGACAAATTGGTTTGCCTTTGAGAGAAGGTTAAATGGAAAATCAGTTTACAATTGTGGCAATTAATGTTTATTTGATTGCTGCCGGAAGGTAATTATGAAAGGATAATGAAAGGATGAAGAGATTTTCCAACTTACAGAGAATTTAAATATTCTAGTATATTGCAAATTCTGAATAACAACCTGTGGGGGTATAGAAACCTCTTAGCACTTTATGTTGCAAATTAAAATGAAAATGTTGGATCGGCTTAGAGGTAAAAAAAAAGATGAAATGGAGTATTAAAACAAAGTTAGCCACTTTCCCCGGTGAGTGATGGCACTTCCCATTCATCAATTCAATTTGTGGGCATTTCCATTGCTAATCCAGCTACCAGGTTGAGTGTTGGCCAGGTCGAAACGAATCGAGAGGGTGGTGCTAAGAGGGGTGTGCATAATTTAAGACAATCCTCGGTCGCCTCATTTTATTAGCTGCTCCTTCAGCTGCTCCTCATACATGAGGTTGCAGTCGAGCTAGGATTTGAACTGAAAGTGGAGCTTGATCCTTGGCCCTGGCACTTTAATGCTGACTTTCATGTTTATGCTGAGCATTTCGCGCCATAAATATGCTAATAATTTTCGAGGCTGCTTTATTAAATTTCTATGGCAACCGAGTAAAATGAAATGCGCCCCAAAATGACATAACTTATTTAGCTTTTGCGATCCGCTGGTGGCGCGCAAAATTAACACACAGTCAAGGTTGGGGGAGGGATGAGAATTTTCAGGATACTCCCGGAAACCAGAAGTCGACACCTCCTTCATCTCCTCCTAGCACCCGCCCAGTCACATCCTTAACCCTCATTTTGTGTCGGTTTCGTTTTATGGCCACGCCCAGCCAAGTGGCTTTCGCCTTTTTTCCGGGCTGGCTTTTTTATGCCAGCTTTAAACTGAGAATTGTGTCGTTAAACCTTCAGCTACTGAAGTTTAATGTAAAAATAATTATTTCACTTAATGTGGCAGCTTTAATCTTTTGACTTAAAAAATAAATTTGTTGAAAGGCAAATACTTTGCTGACATTGCAATATGTTGTTTAATCTTCTGGAAAAAGCACTTTGCTTTAAAAATTACCAAAAATATGTTTGCTTTCACCACGAAACATAATTGATTCTCATTTTATAAACTAAAATGTAATTTATTGAGGGGAAAAATCAAGATTTATTTGGAACATTAATTTCTTTATTGGATAAATTAGAGAAAGTGATTAGCTTCATTATTTTCGTATAAATAAATTCAGAATTTAATTGATATTTGAAACAATATCCGCATTATTGAAAGGAAGTTAATTTATTAAAGTAAAATGAAGACAAAAGGAATAAGGTCTTGGACCTATATTAAACCTCTGACATATTTAAAGGAAGTGAGTCTGCAAATAATCAACTGTCAGCCATTGTTGCACTTCTGTTTGATCAGGCACAAAATCTCAGTTAATTATGATTTCAGCCTCCATTTACCGACGATTGTTTGCTGAAATGGGAAATCGCTTTTGGGAGGCAAAGCCATCACCTGCCGTGGCTCATAAATCATAATCGACTGCTCCCAGTGGGAGATCTTAATAAATATTGACACTGCAGGGACAATTAATCACGCATGGGAATATTAATGTGCGGCTTAATTTTTAATTATCAACAGGAAACAGACACCAACTAGACATAGTACAATATATTATTTAAAATATATAATATATAAAGTATAATAGCCTTTTTTTTATTAATTTGAATAACCTTCATCACATACTCATAGTCATATTCCAAATGCAGATTGACATTGAAAAATGATTTTATCGGGTTGGGAAAGAAGAACAAAATATATTCATCGGGCATGATAAATATGCAAATTGTTTGTCTGCCTCGGCTGACTGATTTGGCTGGCTATTTGAAAGGCCAACGGCTTTTCGACCCAACTCCAAGTTTTTTTACGATCACAATGGACTTCAAATGGCCGGAGCTTACCTTTTTTGTCCGCTTCTGTTTGTGTCCTTTGCCTGGAAAAAAAGAGTAGAAAAAATAACCCGATTTAGTAGAGATTTAAACGCATCATAAACAAGATTAACATTGATGACACACAACACGCATGAATATCAAATTATGGAGAACTAAAAGCTTAGATCGAATACAAACAGAGACCAAGATAGAGCCCCAGAAGGATGGCACTTCCACTCGAGCATTGAATCTGTTTGTATGTATTTACGACACCACCACCACAGCAATCTGCTCCCAGGACATTTAAGCCGATTCCTTGGCCACTGGGCAGGTCCCGGCCATCTCGACATCGAGTGGCTAACGTTCTATTCGACTCGCCCACACTTGACTTGCATATTTTGCCATAAAGTTTGCAGCTTATAAATATTATGTTACGGCTCAATAAGCTTACGGCCGAAGGACCTCAACTTCCTGCAACAACTTGACTCTGATTGTCACCCATTAGTCATTAGCATCCTGGGTGGCCAGTTGATTTATAGATGAAGTGTGACTCGAGTGCCTGTTGATGGATTGATGTCGTATCACTGGGATTTATGACAGCCCATACATATGCGGCTCATTTGAAACTGTCGACCAGGTCGTGTCCGTAATGGTTCTTGACCAACTCGAACAAAGATATCCCCGAAAACTTGACCCAAACAAGCTGAGTTGGCTAATGAGAGGCGACGTCGGCCACCCATGGTGTTCGGGCCAAAAGTTGTTTCCAGCCAGCGTGGTAATGACACTCATTAGCGCAACTTGGAGTCCTGCTGCTTGCCTTAGTTCTTTTCCTCCCACCGTCCCATAGGTCCTTGCTAATCGTCTTGGCTTTCGCAACGTTTGCATAATTCCAGCCAGAAAAGACCGAACGAGACCAGACAAGGTTTTTGCATCTATTTGTGTGAGATTTCTTATTTTTAGCCAGTTCCCTTCTCCACTTTCTTAGATCCTGTTTTCTTGGCCATTTTCCTTTTAGCACAATCTAATTATGGGGCTGTGAAAATTCATTAATGCCAAAATGAGATGGGCATTGGCACTGAGGAAAAAACCAGAGGGTTATTTTAGCAAAGTCCATTTTATTTTTAATTTTCGACAGTGGTAACTTATTGCTAATTGCTAACTAAGGAATACAAATTCTAACTAATCGAATAAAAATCCCATTATTTTTTTTAGTGCATCACCAAACACAATTAATTATCCCTCTGAATTAGTGGCGGATTTTGCTTTCTTTTTGTAATTTTGCATATTTTTCACGCCAGTTTTGGCGTCGCTTTTCAGTTCGATTTCCATTAACTTTGTCATGCCGAAAATCCCGGCCATCAATAAAAATTTAATGATTTCGTTAAGCTGCAGCTGCCGTCCACTCACACACACCCCCTCACGGCTGGTCCTGCAATTCGATTAAGTCCTTACGAGTGTGCATGTGTGTGAGTGTGCGTGGAAGTCCTTTTTGCCTGAGGGACCAAAATTGTGCCGCGTGTGCAACATTTTACGCTGGGGAAAGGGACAGGACCCGACATTTTAATGAAGTTGTAATGAGTCAAGGGTTTGGCGAAGGGTGGGACGTGCCAGTGGGTCCTGAGTCTAATGTACTGTGTACTGTGTCCTGTGTCCTGGCAAACTGCAGCTATGTGACTGCTCCTGGTTGATGGACCGCCCGTCCCGCCCCTGCACTCTTTGGGGCACGCAAATATTTGCCCATATAAATTACAGACATACGCGTATCTGTGTGCCACCGACGACGCGTGGCACATTTTACGTGCTTTGAATTTCAAATTTCATTCAATTTTTTCTTCATTTTGTTTCTCTCACCAAAAATATGGACATGACTGGTGCTTTGGGGTCGCCACCGGGTGCCAGAAGGGCCATGCAAATATGCGATGCTCCAACGTGATCAAAATTTGACTCGACTTTGCTTGTGAATATAATATATATATATATATATATATATATATGCATACGGATATGTATATTTGGGAACGTTATAATGTGGTATAAAGTTAATGGATCGTCGGATAACAGTACCCATAATTATTTTTCAAGCCTGGATAATTGAAATTAAACGATAAAAAGTTATTTAAAAGGCTTTGTTGAAATGCCTTTGGAGTGTAAATATGTATTATCTATATTTGAATTAAAACTAGATAAAAATGCACGTTATCCAGGTTCCACTTAAAATTTAATCAAATATATGGATCCTTTGGACTCCTCGATAAATAAAAATAAAACACTTATGTTAGGTAGCAAAAATTTATGTATATATTTTTGGGACCTTCGAGCCCCCATGAATTTTAAAGCGATGCCCGTTTTCTAGAATTCATATTCCAGCACAAGAGATTATAAATCAAACCAGGATTGGCAGAGGGTCCTAGCCGAGGAGGACTGCTACCAGCAGGACTATGACAATGTTTTTTTCGGCTGCAGAAGAGAGGAACTGAATTAAAGGGAGCTGCGAGCCAAAAGCTGCGTAAATTTGCTTTGGCATACTTTGGAGCGCAAGGTAATTGAAATTTATGCATAAATTATGCGCATAAACGGACACGGCGAGGCAATAAACAAACGTAAAAATGCAAAATGGGAAATTTTGTGGAAAGTGCGAGTTTGGGGGCACAAGAATTCTCCGACGCATGAAATTTTGATGAGCCCCCAAGGAGGTGGCGCCGCGAAGATGTACTTGTCCTCGCTAGCTTTTTTATTATTTAGCTATTTTCGTTATAAAACAATTTGTTTGTTTCAATTTGGGCAAGTTGTTGTACACGATTTTGTTTTGAAATTTCCTCGAAACGGGGAGCGAGATCGTGACGAAGAAATATGCAAATTTCTAGTTCTGCTGGTTCCGAGAAAGCGGCCGCAAATGACTCTTTCAAATGCAGATACCCAGTTGCAGATATGCATCTGTGAGATTGTTTCTCTATATCTATCTCTTTCCCTGCATAATTCTTTCTCGCTCTGCCGTTGCGGCTTGCCAACGACACGTTGCACAGTTGACTGCCCCGAAAATTGAACAACGTCCGGAGTGGAAAATTGTATCAAATAACCAAACGTCAGCACAAGTGCAACGGGCAGATAGTTGTAACTGCTATCCAGTGAAATGTATCTATGTATCTGGGTATCTTTGTATATTTGTATCGTTGTATCTGCAGCTGTAGGTATGTGTTGACTTGTCCCTAACATAACCAGAACATTGTTAGGGGAATCCCAGCAGTGAGGAATACAGCGAAACGCTGTCAGGCGCATTTGTGCTGCGCTTTATTTAAATTACTCAATTTGCCAGACAATCTGCCCTGAAAGTGGAAATTAACTACAGATGCCGGAAGAGCGTAGCCCTTTCCTGCCATTTTTCCTTCTTTTCATTCACTTGAGCCCACAGAAAATTCAATTTAGTGGAAAGTTTTTGCCCTCATATTTGCACTCTTATAGGGGTGAAAGTTTTAAATTTAGGTTGCCCGCCCAAGGATGTCAAGAGGCAAAAGGATGGACACAGATTGGGAGGAACTAGAATACAATATAAAATGTATGCTTCTTGAACAGCACTTGGAAAAAATCTATACTCCATAGGAAAGTGGAAAATAAAAGTATATTTTAATTTAATATTTCTTTGGTTTCATTTTTGTTTCAATAGCTTAACAGGCTTTATATTTATTCTATTATCCAATCCAATGTGCAGATTTGTAAATATGTACAATATAACTAAGATTCTTTATCCCCTTCCACTAAGCAACTGCTGTTTTTCTCAAGGATGTCTTCCAGTGTGTGTGTGTGCTTCTTTGTGGCAGCTAAAGGCGCTTACTCTGTCACCTGGCTAACACATACACACTTCTTTGTACCACATATGGACGCATGGAATTCCTTGCCACTGAAGGGGCACTCTCTTACTTTTTCTTGCCCCTGTCTGAGTGCTTTTCGACCCAAATAGGAAAGGCGTTTGCCATTTTAAAACAATGTTACCAGTTCACCTCGGACCCCCCATGCGGATGTAATTCTATTGGGAATTCTGGGACACCACAACAACAAACTACAAAGGGTCGCAACGAACTCTATTTCATTTATTTTGTCTAAAAATATTTGACAATTTTGCGACTTTTTGGTACCCAGAGATTGCAGGCCATGAGAATTTTCTGAGCTGTAATAAGCAGCTTACAAAAAACAATCTCTAATGCGAGTCCCTGCCTCTGTCGCGTTTCCACCTGACAGTTGGCTTAAATTGGAAGAATGAAAAGCCGGGGGCGGATGTTGGTGGGAGAGTGATGGGGAATTTCGTTGATAAGATTTCATTTTTTGGTAAAATTTACCATTTACCATTTAATCAGGTAAATATATAGGTCACAAACACAATCATTACTTAGGTCTTAAAGACTGAAAAAGTAGAACTGCAGTAAAAATAAATGAAATAATATAGAATAAATTTATTCATAGACTAAGCTTACAATGGTTTGCAGAGTTAGTAAGGCCACCAAAGTTTTTATAAAGCCAAAGCAATCATGACCATGGCTTAGATGTAAAGAATGCCATCCCTTTGACCATTTATTTCTGGTGGAAACTCGTACATTTTTGAGGAGATCCCAGGCTAATCTGGCACTTACACGCAACAAAGCTCGAAAAGTAAGAAAAATACCCCGTCCTGGCAATCTGCTCACCAGCTGGAGCATAAATTGCAGCTGGGCCAACTCAATCATCTGACAAACATTGTAGTGTGTTGTTGGCCAAGAGCGTTTCGCCGAGATATGTATCTGGGTAAATGGTAGAAACACTTTTATACGCTGCTCTTGTTTATAGCGCATTTTGCTGAAACAAAGCAGCCTTCCGTAACATTGCACAATAAAATGGCACAGCAGGAGCCATCGCAAGGGGGCAGGGCCCAAGAACAAGTTGATAACTCAAAAATAGAGCACCAAAATAGGCGACAAACTGAACTGAACTGAGCTGAACCATCTGATCAATCTTTTTTTCCCCGCTTTTATTTTTGGACCCGCAAATTGATTTTGATAACATACCTTCCCCGCTGCTCACTGCCCTTCCCTCCTCCAGATAGTTGCGAGTCCTGTGGCTGAAATACAAAAAACACGAAGTAAACGCCACATTTTGTTTTACTCGTCACTTGTCAGGCAGTAAAAGCAAATTACTTAAAGTTCATTGCTTTAAGCGACAGGGCGGACATCGCAGCGGACAGGGGCTCTGTAAAAAGAGAAGGAACGGGGTGGGAGGGTCTAAGGACATGCCAGAGGCGGGGAGGTGTTCTGACAGGATTTGATGGCAGTGTGATGGAATGGACGCTGATGGGTGATGGACGATGACGTCGTCCCAACTGAACCGAACCTTCTTCATTCATTTCATTTTGTGTCACAGTGCATGAAAAACGGTAACTGTCCGCCAGGACTCGCAAAGGACAATGGATTGTTTTTCGGAAATGTGATCTTATCTGAATTTGTTCATTGTTTTTCGCTTTACAGACTTGCGAGTATTTATCCCAATGAAACTGGATATCACTTAAGCCCAGCTACATAAAAAGGAAAGTGACAATTGTGATTCTCTGTTGGAGGTTTATTGGAGCTTCATTAAGAAGTGTTAAATTATTTGTAACCTTTAACAATAATCAAATATTTGTATGACATTTTATGAAAATACCAAACCGATTTCCCAGACTTTTCCATCAATTTCAGGGCGGTGACTTTTCTATTTTGTTCGCTTAAATCAAACCAAATTGATAAACAAACTCATTCGTCTGGTTTGGCGAAATCAAAGTGAAATTGATTGTCAGCACTTGACACAAGCAGCAATTTTATATATATTTTTTTTGTATTTATTCTCCCTCTCCAGTAGATCGATCAATGTTGAACGAGTCCCAAGGGCAGGGCCACCTAATCTCTTGACCAGTATTTCGTTCCATGCATTTTGGCCAACTTTACATAGATGATTGGGCACTGCGTAGGGACGGCGAAAATCCTTTTGTTTTCGCCGTTTTTTTTCCCACCCCTCCTTGTTGAGGGAAAAGGGATTTGGCCTTGTCCTTTTGGCTGTCAGTGATTGGAGGTTTGTAGGAGTATTTCATCCCTGTTGGGCATTTTTATTGATCCCACGGGATCCTTTCCGGACAAGGACACACTCCGTATCCGATTTGTGTTTGACATAAATTATGTCAATCGCTGGCAATTTGTTGGGCATTAATGGGGAGAATATGGGAAATCCCTGTACCCAGGAGTGGGCTCCTACGAGGTGGGTGGCTGCCTGTCAACTGCATAATTAAAAGGCCAAAGGCGCTTAGTGGCGCAACAAAAACTGTGTCATGGCAAAAACTTTAGCCTTTGCCGGTGACTTTTTTTTTGTTTCTGTGTCACTTGTCTTACCTTTGCTTAATTATGCAAAAGTAGGCGGTGTTTTGCGGCCTGAAAAGACGACAACTTGTCTCCGGCTCTTAAAACAATGTGTGAAGTGGGAGCTGTTAGATAAAAGTAATATACGTGGAACAAGTTTAAATGAAATTTCTCAGACCCCTCTATCAGACTACACACTGCCACTTGGAGGACAGAGACCTAGAGACGATTCAATGGAGGGGGATGAAAGCCAATAAATCAATGACAAGAACTGTGAAGGCCCCAGAAGGCGACTGGATGTATCCACCCACACATGATGAGAAAGTTCAAGGCCGTAATCCCATTTGATGCCGCCACAAATACGCCAATCATGTCATACATAATGTATGACTCGCTCGACCGCAGCAGGGATCTCGGCTCCGAGATCGAAGTGGGATGTGCACCGACTCCAGGATCCGCTGAAAAAGTAATTCAATGCTCAGTCAATGGTCCGGGAATAATCGCAACATTGTTGCTCAATCCTACGCTTAGCCAATTACCAAAATTTCACACGCTCGAAAACTAAACTTATGGCGAAAGAACTTATGATGCCAGGCCGCATCGAAAAAGAAACGCGAAACTTTTCCCATTACCCAAACAAAACTGGCAAAGTGTTTCACAAAGAGAGAGCCAAAAGCCTTGAAATCGAAAAGCCAGCACCCAATGGGTGGCCACCCAAGAGACTACAATTTTCGTTATAGCCAAAAATTTTCTTTTTGCAGCTTGGCTTTCAAATGGAATCACAACAAACTCTAATTGAGTTTCGGGCGAGTTGAAACGATTTAAAATGGTTGAAAACCAAGTCAAGCCAACGGACTGTGAATGTTTTGCTTAGACGAGTGTTTACAGATAAAACAAAATACAATTTCCCGGCCAGATGTTTTCGCAAAGGTGAAGATAAACAGAATGATGTGTGTGCCCCAGAGAAATATTGAATAAATTTACAAAGTTATTAGAGGGAGTGCCTGAAAGCCAGTTGAAGAAGTGAATTTACTCAAAATAAAATCAAGACAATGTTCGAGTTAAGATGAATAATTATTTTATTCAAATACAAACCTTGAAAAGAAAATGGCTTAGCCGAACTTTATTTACTTTTAATAGTCTTGTTCAACTTTTTATGTGGGTGTTTTCTTTCAACGACTTGTTTGTACTTTTTTTATTGTTAATAAAAACCAAAGGAAATGTTTCTGTTTTCGAATCTGGTAATTAGCATCAATTCCGCAAAAAATAATTAAAATAAAAATGGAAATTAAGTTTTGTTGATGTAGTTTTGTGGTTTTGTGGTGTGAAGTAAATTGATTTCTTAATTTCATTTGCCGCATTAACCACAACTACGTAGATTTTCCATTGCGTTTCCCTTTTTTGTGATTTTGTGGTATCAATCGGAATCAATAAAAGTAATCACTCACCCAAAACAATTAACGAACATCGACAAGCAAGGACCCAAGTCAATACCGAAAGGATAGAGAGGGGAATTTATGGTTTTTGGAGCGTAGGGGGGAATTCCAATGGGATTTTTGGTTGTTTTCTTGGCTGCTAACTAACTAACTGTGGCTTTGTCCCCGCCTGCTGTTTGCCACAGTCATTATAAATAATGCAGAGAAATCGATTTATTGACTGATGTTTAGCGTTTTAGTCACTGGTAACTACCAAAAAAAAGGGAACAAACAGACTGGGATTCAACATACAACCCGAAAAAGGACTCTGAAAACCCCAAAAGTATGCCGCAATAAAACGACAAAATGAACGAAACAAAAGGGACAGAGACGGAACAAGAAATGACCATTTTATGAAGTGTTTAATGGATGTTAAGTGAGTGTGTGTGTTGGCCGTATGTGTGGGTGTTAGCCATGTATGTGAGTGTGTTATCTATATAACGCTTGGCTGACCGCAACCAAGACAAAAAAAAAGGAAATATAGACAGGATGAGGCGACTTTGACTTGGCTTTGCTTTGGCCATTTATTGCTGGTGGGGAAATTAAATTGATTTTCTGTGTTTCATCGGTTTTCGACATAATTGTATGCCAAATGACTTGGCCACAGCCGAAAAGCCGGAAAGGATGTGATTTTTCCAATTTTTTTTTTTTTTGTTCTGTGGTAAAAATGTGCCATTGACAATTTATTTGTAAGCTGGAATCTGCAACCTTCTGGGCATATTTAAGAGCTTGAAAAGCAGGCAGGGCCAAGCGAAGGAGAAACTAAAGCAATCCCATCAACTAAAAAGCATCTCAACGTGTGTCCGCACACAGGCACTGAAAAAAAAATCAATATATATAAAGAAAATATCACGAATCAGAATATAAGGTTTTAAAAAATCAAGTAAGGGAGCAATTTTTCCTATTTACAATTTTTTTTAAATATTTTTTTATGTTTTTCCGTACGTAATAAGTATGTTTCAAAATTATTTCTGTCAGTGCTTACAACCATATTCTTATTTATTGTATGTAACGGACCTAAACGTGAGCATCCGTGTGTGTTTCCTTACATGTGTGGCTCTGTGTCGTTGCAAGGATGGGGTAAGGATGTCTCTCGGTGTGTGTGTGTGTTAGTGTGTGCGTATCTCAAATGAGACTAAGGCAACTAAGGCGCTTCTAGCTGCAAATGGCAGCACTTAAGCCCACCCACACCACACAATTCCTATTCCACGCCAGGCCATTCCATTGCTTTCCATCCCAACGATGACAAGCGCATAAAAATGGAAATGAAAATGCCAAAGCTGCTGGCTGACTGCTGCCACGGCCCGCCCCCTATTATTCACCCACCCCGTTCTCTAGGTCGGATTGGAAAATGACAAATTGCTAGTACGTTGAACGTTAAAATTATTGCGGCCTGATTGCATTAGTGGCCATGAAAGCGTTGATTTGTTTAACTAGAGTCTGGCCTGCAGGCGACACGGATACGACGGTTACGGCCACGGTTACGGGCAATGGAGCTACGGGGATACTAGGTTACGGGTTACGGGTTAACGGAAGCAGTGGGATTGCCTGACAGCCAAAATGGCGGCCAGGCAATTAATGACACATCCAAGACCCAAGCTTCGAGGCCAAAAGCAAAGCCCCCCAGCCACTGTCTGAGGTGTCTGACGACAGCACCAGCCCCCTCCGTCCTTCAAGCCGCCCTCCATATCCATTTCCTTAGCCGGAAAATCCCCGAGCCACACTGACATTTGATTCGAGCCAGCGAAGGTGGAGGAAAATTGTAAAAGGTTGTGGAAAGCAAGAACAGGTCGAGTAAACTACGTGACATGTTTATATTTTCAGAATTTTTATTGAAAATAAAAGGTGGTTGAGCTGTTTTACTAACAAATAAGTGCACCTTAAAAATTTGTATCTCTATTAAACGCTTAAAAGTTTTGAATTGGAACAATTAAGTAACTTTCACCAAAAAGTAATTTATAATTAAAACCAAACGAAAGCCTATCGAAAGGTGTTAAAAAGGCACTCGAAATATCTAATAAATTGGCTTCACAAAATTCAATTATCGTATTTCGAAACCAAATAAAAGTTCCCATGGAAATTTATTCATGTTGAGTGGCTTTTCAATTTCAGTTCATGGGCTTGCCATAAATAATTGAAACAATAAATGCTAAACCAATGCCATGAAATGCGCAAAACTAAACTGTTTTTCCCGTGGCGAACTATTTTGATTGCAATTATTGAATTTCATAATTAAAGGCTGTTCTTTTTTTTTTTTACAAAAATTTCAGGTTACATCACCAACTGGACTGTTGTCAGGCTTCTGCAGTGTGGGGTGGAAAATTTCTGGCTAATGGTAAATGACATTTCCTGCACATCCTGCGCCTTTTGGTTGCAGGCAATGCAAGTGGCCCATTTAGCCTGTAGGCCCTTTCTCGTGAGTAGCCGGCAGCGAGAAATGCTAGAAAGGGGCTCGAAAGCCAGGAAGGCCTCTGGAAAAGTGAATGCGAAAACAGTTTCCACTCAGGAGATATGTTTACCGTGTGCAAGTGTGCGAGAAGCTCTGGTAACTCGTCTAATTTCGGTCTGCCTTGCTGGATCCTTGAGTGCGACAGCAACGGGCATGGCAAGCCCACTTTAGCCCACTTGATGAGGGGACAGCCCAGGCCCACCCACACCACCTGTATTTCGACGCTTTGGACCATCACGCATCACGCTGGTAAGTTAGAGCCATTTTTATTACATATTATAAAGGACAAGTTAATAATTCAAAGGGTTTATTTGCAATCATTTAAGAATACTAACAAAAATATTATTTATGATAAAGAAGTGAGTGTAATTTATGTTTCTGTAATAAAAGAGAGAATCAGAATTGATCTGAATTTTAAATTCATGAAGAAATACAAGACTGCATTGTGATGATAAAGAATTTTCAGTGCTGAGAAAAATATTTTTCGCACATTATTTCCAGGCCAAGCGAGACGGGATGTTGAGACGTCAGCAAACAGCTTCAACTTGTTAACCTCTTTTTCTAGCTGCTCTCCCGCTCTCTTTCTGTTTTGGGGCAGCTTTCTCTGTCACTCTTTGTTACTTTTGCCTTTAGCATTTACATGGACAATCTACGCCCACTTAAGCGGCGCCTCCATTGTTGGCCGCTTTACTAAAACGGAAGAATGAAAACAAAATATTTAAGCGCCGCATTTGGCTCATTCCTTTCATTCCTTCCTGCTTTTCCTGCTTACCCTACTTCGAGCCCCTTTGCCCCTCTTTGGCCGTGTGAATTTTCAATTAAAAGCGCTTTCCCTGCATTCACACATGACTTTCCAAGCGAAATTAACAGCTCATGAAATATGCCCTGAAATGTATGCAACGCCCCATTGTTGTTGATCTCATTCTCGAGTGCCCGGCTTGTCGTCCTTGAAGGACGTGAAATAACGATGCCGGGACCTGAGGCGGCAACTTAATCACCTGCGAAGGTACACAAACGGAAGAAAGTTATATTTTCAACTCTCAAGTCAAAGTCATTAGTTCAAAAATAAACAGATTCATAAAGCGGCAACTTGATGGCCTCCGTGGAATAGCATCCTTTTGGCCCATCGACCGTAGTTTGCTTAACTTCCTGGCGGCCCCCACTACACCTAGAAACGTTTTATATATATTTTAATGAGCCTCTCAATATGCATGACACACGGCTTAAATGTGTGATTGCGAATGTGAGAGACCACGTGCTCTCATTATCATCCCCGTCAGCGGCGTCAGCGAATTTTTTGTGTGTACTGATGACAACGCAGCGTATACGTAATATTTTCATACAGCCATGTAGTTGGGGCATTTGCTGGGGCATCCCTGATAGTTGATAGTCTGTATTCAATTTTATGGCTGCTCTAGATAAATAATATTCTTGAAAATCGAAATTTTCGCAGTATGTTGAAAACGAAGAATGATTGTACAAATTCTGCTGGCAAACGGAAACGATTTATCAACCGAAATTGGGCAAAAATATATAGATGTGTGTATGAAAACATTTTAAGAACTCTCCATTCAGCCAGTATTGAGTTCGAACATATATTATATTCCCATACAAGCCACCGCATATTTGCACATATTCGTTCTTGTATCGACAGCTTTACAAATTTCAATGCATTTGCTTGCCACACTCACTGCCATTCACATTCGCATTCCCATTCAACATTCCGCTTTTCATTTCGCAGATGCGGGTTTTTGGTATCTGTACCGAAAAAGTTTTTGGGCTTCATTGTTAGCGCGAAGGACTCGAAAGCCTGTGCTTAAACTATCATAAAATAATCACAATGGAAAAATCAAAAGTTTCTTGGCCAGGAGCAGGAGCAGGCCGTATAATAAATCAAACGGAGGCCTCCACTCACATGCATAATGAAAATAACTGAAGAAAGTGTAAAAGTATTCTTGCGGGGCCGGGCCGAGAAGGTGGAAAACTTTTCTGCGCTTTTGTTCAAGAGTGCAAAAGTTCAAAGGGGCAAACCCTAACGAAGGCAAAGGCAACTCGGCTATCTCTCCCTTTGCAATATTCATCGGATTCAGGTTCAGATTCAGATTTAGCCTCAGGTTCCAGGTGATTAAAAGAGCCAAAGGGCCGGGGGGCACCGAAGCAGCGAAGCAGCCATTCATTTGTTGTTTGTCCAGATTTGAAAAATGATTCAGCCTTTGCTATTAAATCTTTGTTGGTAATTAGGTAGTGAGCCCAGGAAGGCGGAGTGCAAGGCGTGAATTACAGAGATGCGCAACATTCCTAATTGGAGCATTGCGCAAAAATAAACAAAAACAGCAATCGAGCCACAAAAAAGCAAAAAAAATTCTGGACGAGAATTTTTCCTATTAAATACCACGCAATTTTATAAATATATTTAATATTACTTATAATCCAAACAATAAGGTTTTATATTTTTTTAAAAGGCTATTTTTTTATTGTGTAATAATGGAAAATATATTCCTTATATTTATCAGACTTTTGTAGGGTATATAAGGTAAAGGAATGCTTCTGTTGGGCTTGCCTAGTTTTTACTATTTTGCATATCCAGCAACGAGGCAAGTTAGAAAGTAAATTGAAAATTAAAAACACTTTTATATGCAGTTTCGAAGCGCAAATACTCTAGGAAATATGAAAATTACTGTAATATAGCGTATTTGATAGCGCATTTTTTATTCGATTTCAAACCGATTTCAAAACGAAATACCTTTCATGAATCAGGACTTCATACTGCTTGGATCTGCATCAAGTAATCCGAGAAACTAAACAAAAAAATTTAAGCCGATTTTTCAAAATTTTGAAAGATTTTTTGCAAAAATCGATGAAAAATTGATTGTTCTACTTTTCCAATCTTTTGATGCAGATTCAGAGAAAATGAACTCCTGAATATTAAATGGTATTCCTTTTCCAAATCCGATGAAAAATGTTTGAATTATTTGCAAAAGAGTGTCTCAAAACCATCAATTTTGGACAATGCCGATTTTCGTAAATTTTGAAATTTTGATTTTTTCAAAAAATCAATGAAAAATCTATTGTTCTACTTTTCCAAGCTTTGGATGGAGATTAAGAGGGAATGAAGTTCTGATTTAAGAATGGTATTCCTTTTCCAAATCCGATGAAAAATGTATGAAATAATTGCAAAATAGTGTCTCAAAACCATCAATTTTGGGCAATGCCAATTTTCGAAAATGTTCAAAATACGAGGAGTGGACATTTCAAATAACCAAGTTTGTAATTTAATGTTTAAATTTAAGGAATAATTTAAATTTACTGCCAAATACTGCCAAATGCCGTTGTTCAAGGAAGAAGCCCAACCGACGCCAGGCTCAGAGGAAGGACCCCTCGCCAGTCCTACAGCCAGGCAGGAAACTGCGAAAAACTATCCTTGACTTGCATTTGCATTATGCATGACTTTGCAAAGGTTTGGGTTTTTGTTCTATTCCAGTTTTTTTTTATGGTCAGATGGTTTTGCGCTTGAGACCCACATTGAGAAATGGACCGTAGGGTAAGGTCAATATTTTTGTTCTACTTACTCAGCTTCTTTCCGTGTTTTATTGCCGTTTGTTTGCTCTCCTTGAGTTTCGCTCAAATTGTAATTATTTTTGGCTGCTACGACAGTGTGTTTCTTAAATATTTGCTTTGTTTTTGTTCGTTGGGTTAAAGCATTCGAGATTTATTGCGATTTATATTGCTTCAGAGTTGGTTACGACTGTAAAATCGGAGCTTGATTGTGATTGATTGGTATTAGTTTATTGTTAGTTATGAAAACGGGCAGCTGCCGGATAGCTCAACCCTTTTTCGACAATTGCTCGTAAAGTTTTGCTTTTGACACATGCTGCGGCGAATGCGCAATATTTAATAAGCACCCCGAAAACACACCCTGCCTCGCAGTTAATATATGCCTGTATCACTCATACGTCACGTTGTCACCCTACGGCGACCCTAGGGAGGAAGTGGAGGTGGTTGACAGTGGTCAGGAAAAGCTGCTTTTGTACAGCACGTGCACTTGACATTTGGTGTCGCAACTTCCCAAAACAATAGCCAGAAGGGAGGCCGAAAAGGGGTGGTTGTGGGCACTTTTATTTTTTTGGGAAAACAATCGGTAGAGAACAAGTGTTGAATTCATAAAAATTCAAAGCAGGAAAAAATCAATGACGTGCGTTAGAAACTGATTGAGATCTAGGTATACAGGAAAATGATATTACTTTTGAAGATAAAATATATCAGGTAATTCATGTTGCGTACATAATTCTTAGGTCTTAGGATTCATAGGTCTATGCTTTCTTTAGTCAAAATTCCAATGGATTAGTCAATAACCTTTTCGATTAGTTTCCCTCAGGCGAATCCACTTCAATGGCATTGCGTGTCTGAACATAAAAGTACAAAAGGAACGTGGCACTTCCTCGTCCTTGATGGCAATTGTCAAGTGTGAGCTTCGGATTGCCCCGCTACTTGAGTGTTTCCCCAGACCCACGAAAAGCGCAGCTGTGGCAGCTCCCTCCCCTCCTCTAGCTAGCGGGACATTCTCGTTTCGAGTGGCGTCGCCAATCATCGAAAGTGAAGTGTCCAAAAAAGAAAGTGCCGGGCACAATGACGAAGTGGTAGGGATTAGAGGCGGGAGGAGATGATACTGGCCAAAGGGAAATAGTAGTCCTAGACTCGAAAAGTCCGAGGAAACTTCCTGGCGGTCAGTTAACCTAATGACCGGCATTCATGGACATTTCCCTGTCGTGATGGCTTGAAAGTTTTGGCCTCTACGTCCAGCCTTTTATGTGCCTTGTCCTTTGTCATTTATCATAACTTTCGGATGGGGAGAAACTCTTTCAATTGTCCAACGTAAAATTTAGTGGCAATAAGTGTCCCGAAGGTCTGTGTGGCAACTTTAGTTTACGACTTAAACCAGAGGAACCAGCTCGTTCTAAAATTAAAACGTTTTCCCCATATTTTGTTGGGGAAAATTGTCAAGTTATGTCAGCAATGAAAAATTATTGCATAAATTAATTACAGGCGGGGTACGTGCAGGCTAAAGGCCCAACATCAAATTATTAAGCACGTGCCCCGTGTGTAGGCTGAATTGAGGTCTAAGTCCCGGTACCCATGGCGTATACGTAATGACGGCGGCTCAGTTTCACAATGTAAAGTGTGTGCGTGTAAGGATATGCAATTAGCCGCACACACCAAGCACACACATGTCGTGGGATTTCCTTTTTATCTGGAAATTAAATTTCCGTCTAAAAAGAGCGAGCCATTAGCTCGGCCTGGTCAGGTAATTTATCATTTCTTTTGTAATTGGATTTAGAGTGAAACTTTCAAAGAATTTGCGATACCCTGTTGACGGTTCAATGGAATTGTTTATCATCTATTTTAAGGGTTACAATGGAATTATTTAGTCTATGGCCCCCTTTATTATCGATTTATACTTCGAATACCATAGCTTAGGGTTAGGTAAGATGGCATCAATAAATTACAAGACAATTATTCCCGCAGGCACATTCAGTTCAAAATCCAATTCACACATCAATTATTAACCACTGGAAATTTCATTGTAAATTGCGTATACGCTCCGTTGGTCGTGGGTACGCCATCTGTCTAATGAAAAACAAATCCGTCAACGGATCGTCGGATACGCTGACGTTGACAACCGACGCATCAAATTAGCTTTTCTCTTCCTATATCCCCTTGTTGGTGTTGTGACATAAAAAATAAAAACAATTGCAGAGATACCTAGAAAGGAAACAAGAAATTGTTTCAAAAGTAAACACAAATCACATGGGGCCATCCATCAGGATGTCCAGGACACTTGCGGCACCATCTACTCCGCCCTGCCACTCATCTCTCTTGATTCTATTTCCACGGCTGTCAATCTGTGAAGAGGAGACTCTACGTTTCTCCCTCGGCATCGTGGCATCGCGGCATTGTTCAATTAAATTAAATATATATTTTTCTCTGCGAATCGCACTGCAATTGGCTTTTACTTCGGTCCGTTTGTCCCGCTAACCTTTGGCGGGGGTGGCCGCCAGCAATAAAAACAACAATGCGCTTAAAAATAGCCGCCCGTTAGTCAAGGACAAATTATGGTTATTTTTGAAGCCATACAAGCGGCAGTTACTGCTGCAGGCAACAACGTGGCAAGACATAACGTAGCAAGTCGTTACTGCTGTGGCATTGGAATAATCCATCCAAATAAAATCCATTTCTCTTCACTTTCACTGTTCAAGTTAAAATTCTGATTTATTTGTTTCATCGACTACATTTTCCATTAATTATTCTAGCACTTATTTCCATAGCTTTTACAGCTTGCTCTAGATTTATCGACGATTTTTAGGCTCCTTTGTCACAAAACAACACACACAGTCTGGCACACAGTTAAGATGCTGTTTTTGTTTTTCACACGCCTCTTGAGCGGCTCGATGAACAGCCCCCGAAGGTTTAATCGGGAAATCCGCCCTAAGTACCGTTAGCTGCAATGGCTTCCAAACAACTGTATTTCCGCCGTAGCTTTTGAAAACCATTTCTAAGTTGCGGGCTCCCGCCATGTGCTCCCAACATGTTCGATGCGGCATTTTCATTGTTGTGTTTTGGGTTCGAAGCGAGCCGATTGCAAGGCCCGACCCGAAGTCGGTGGGTGTTTTTTCCACCCAAATTCCGCCCTTCGTCCACCACCCACCCACTCATCCAGCCTGGGATGCTGCTGCACGCATACAAATGTCCGAGTGGCGAGGCCTTCTTCTAGGTGGAAAACTTTGTGCCGGGAAACGTAATTCCGCGCGAGGATTCGTGTCTATATATTTGGTGTGTGTGGAGCTTTGAAAAATTGCTTACAAATGGAAATGAAGCGTGTGTGTAAAGGTAAGTAGCGACATGAAATAAATGACCATTGTTGTTGCGCCACCGACAGGTGAGGAATGTGTGGCATATGGTCCATGTCCATGGTCTTTGATTGTGGGCGGGGGCATATCAGAAGCTAATGATAACTGAGAGGCGTATAAATTTTATATTTCTTGGAACCTCCCGAAAAAGTAAAGCCAAGTCTCGCCACACAAAATAAATCACCTGTAAATCAGAAAATTATAGCTTCAACTTTCAGTAACTGCCGAAAAAATTCCGATCCTTTCCAATTCCACAATCTACGCCTTCTGCAATCCTTTCCATACTTTTGGTGCACTCAATCAAGATGAATGATTGCCCTTTTAGGGCCCAATGTCATGTATTGATGATGCTCTGGACCTTTTGTCTGACCGCAAGTCATCACATTAATTAAAGGCACGCCACAAAATCCTCCCACAGAATGCGAATAGTTCGATTGAACTGGGCGAGCAATAAAGGCTGGGTGTGAATCCTGGAGCCTGGAGCTGGATGACTCCTAATCCTTGCACAGCCTCATTCTCGGGCGTGCCTTGAGCCCTTGGCCTGGCACGTAAAATATGCCAACTGTTAGGAATTTTGCGGCAACGCCTCGCATAGCTGGCAGCGTGTAAAATGAGCGATAAGCGTGAAGAGGGAACAGGATGGAGTATGTCAAGTACACTTAAAAAAATGGTGGAACCTTTTAAGTCATGACTAGCCATAATTATAGGGAATATTCTTTTATGATTAAACTAATCTGATCAAACTAAATAGTTGGAAAACCCTAAACTTTGGTATGTCTTTCAGTCTGCAATGGGTTTCGGAAAAACTATCTTTAATCATATAATGCACTTTGAAACATATAACAAGCTTCCAATATATATACAAAATCTTCTATTTGATTAATAATTAAAGCTTTAACAAAATATTTTTCTAAATACAAAATATCTGTGGCAAGAAAAGTCCAACTTGTAGGTGTGAGACTTAGCCTGCAGTTTATGGCTGTTGTAGTTAATAAAGTGCCAACGGAAAACCGCAAATCGGTGAGGAGCAAAAGAGAAAGAGTAGGGAATACAAGAAAGGAAAGAGCCAGAGCTAGAAGAAGGGGGCACAGCTTGGAGCTGTACAATCAATTTCACGTCAATTGCTTCATATTTTATAGGCTGAGCTACGGATGCGATGACGACTACGTCGGCAAGGATGCTGGATGTCGGATGTCGAAGGCAAAGACGTAGGAATTAAGGATGTAGTTTGAGTTGGCAATCCGTTTTCCCCACTACCCCACCACCTCACTTCTACCACTCAACCTCCAATGTTCTGCCAACTAATGTCCAAAACGCAATACTTGACCCAAAACAATATTTGGCACTGACAGCAGAGCTAAGCTTGCCGGAACAATTGAAATGTCAGCAATTGTGGGCGTGTAATAACTGCGATGCTGGCTGAAACGAAATGAAACTGGCCCATAAACCGGGCTAAGCGGACAGAGGGAGATGGCAAAGGAGCAAGGATCTCATAATTTGACAGTGCGAAATTGAAATGCACTTGCCGCTTCAGCAGCTGATGTAGACACACGGAATTAGCTATAATCTAGGTGAGTACAATCAATAATATAGAGAAATATTATTAAAGCCGCTTTAGTTGGTTTTGATAAACAATCTTATATCTTAAATATTGTAATGAAACCTACAGTATAATGTTTTTGACTTCATAGCTTTATAAAACTTAAGCTTAAATGTGAAAACCTATAATATTGTAGTATATAATATAAATCCATAATTTCAATCTTAAGCTAGAGCTACTTATGTAAATCCTGGCAGGGAATGGGTGCAAACAAACTTCCATTCCCCGGTCTCCATAGCCAAACAAAAGCTGACTAGCCAAAACTTTTGTTTGGCAAGCGAAGCGCGTTTTATGCAAAATTGTAACCGGAAACATGGCTGTGCCCAAACCAGGCCAAATTGAGCCAGACTCAACCGGATTAGGAGTGGGTTGTGTAATTTTATCATTTGATTGATTGCCATCGTGTATGTGAAATGTTGTCTGCCAGGCGGACGCGGCGTATACGCAATTTGAGAGCACACACTGCAAACAGAGACGACGCGTGACCAAATTGTTTCCATTTAAACCTTGACGTTTTTCACTGAAAAATCTCTTTGGAAAATGACAAAAGACATTCAGGTGCAGCTTTGTACTAATGAACGGGCGTGGCAAGGTCAAAAGTGCAAGCACTTATCCTAATGATAAGAAAAAAAGAATGCCCCAGAGTCATACCGAAAATTCCATGGATAGAAATTAAAAAGGTTAAGAGAAGAAAAGTGCAGGGGGTGCAGTGATACGTGGAGAAGAACTACACAAATCGTTCAACACTTTGCGGCACTTAAATGGGGAAAACCACATGATAAAATTAGACGATTAGCCGCGACCGCAAGTACCGACACACAGACAAAGAAAACAAAGTAGCAAACAAAAGCCACACACCAGAAATAAAGGCGTAGTTCAAGGGGGCCTGGGAAAGATAAATCATTCTGATATATAAATGGATAAATAAGCAATGCTTCAGATTCAAAGAGATTTTTCAGGAAACGAATAATCCCCTAAACTTTTGGCTATCTTTAAACCCCTTAAGAACCCGCCGCTGCAAAATTATATAGACCATAGCCAAGTCCATCCACAGACCCCGACTAGACTGAGTAAACAAAAGGCAAACACAGCTGGCGTTTCATGCGAGTTCCGACACTCGATTTCATGGAACTCACCCTGCTTGGCCCCCGTGACCTCTTAGTGGTCTAAAAAATTAAAAGCCTCAAAAATAATACCATAAACCGAAAGAAACTCACACTGTTTTTTGCGCCGTTCTGGTGAATATATCCTCTGTGAAAAATCGTTTGATATTTGTGGAACAGAATATAGCGATAAAGCAATAAATAATTGACATAATGCTTAAAAGTACTAGATAGCTTAGAAAGAGTTTGATTTCAACTGAAACTTAAATAAATATTTGACCAATTTTATGACCAGCGACACATTTTGACATTTTTCGGTTCCTGACACTGCTGACTGTGGTTTTCTTAAACATATTTTTTCCATTTGAATTTTTTCGCACCCGAAGTTTAAAGCAGAGACATGGAATCCTGCATTTTATTGCTTTTATATTCGCTCTACTTTTTGGGGGGAGTTGAATTTCCATTTAATGGAGCTGGATTTTTTGCAAATCTACATCTGAGAAGCGTAACCACACAGCTTCGTGCTTATGCAGCGATAAACGCAATGTGTTTTATGAGCTTTAAACTTTTCAATTCAATCTTTGCGCTAATTTCGAAATGAACATTAAATTGTTTACTTAATTTCTTGGCTGTTTACTTGCCGTATGCAAAATTGGCTCTGAAAAGGCAATAAAAACTAACCAATTGATGCTAAACAGAAAACATGGAACGGACTCCAGAGATAATCAAAGCGGAAAAATCTAATAAATTACACGACAAACAATACGACAAGTTCAAGAGTCTGTGACCTTGCCAATCACAAATGAAGCGCGGTACCCAGATGAGACCTCATCCCTTTCTTTTAACCTATGGCTGTTTGATAAATTTGAAAACTGTCAGTTTCGCCTGATAAAACAAGAATTCTTCTCCAACTCAGCTGACTCCCACTCGCACTTTGCGGCAGCTTTATCGGAGGCCACGTGCCACTTGCCCTCGAGCCCAACTGGAGGAAACCGAAAAAAATTAGATTAAATTACATTTTGCGCACAGTTGTGATTTTCATTAATTTAGTCCACATAAACACACACTCAGGGGCCACCGAAGCCAGAAAATCATATAGAAAAGAGAAACTTTTCCGAAAAATTCCAAATCAAATAAGTTTCAAAACTTTTTTTGCCCAAAGGAGTGGGGTCAGACCACAAACAAAAAACACAAAAAGTTTGAAGCAAAAAAAACCTGCAGCTGCCTCTTAATTATACCTCACAATCAAAAAAGTATACTGACATTGTCGAAAAGTTTAACACAGTTTGAAGTAATATATTTCGAGAAATTCACAAAACAATTAAAATAAATGCATTTTTATCCTAGAAAGGGAAGGAAAAAAAATTATGTAAATACTAGCTTTGCAACTAAAAAACTTTAAGAATAATATAAAATCGTACTACCTAATGCGAAGACTTTATGACTTGCTGTTTTTTAAAGCATTTACTCACTATTCTCCCATGACCCATTTCCACATTACGTATACGCAATGTTGTCGCTTGAAAGGGCAAGCGAAAATACTTTTGGCAAGCAATCCCCAGAGAACTTTCGTTGGTTAGGTAAGAAGATTATAAGATACAATCATTTTTAATTCTCTCTATTTATTTCCTATCCTTAAAAGGTAACAAAAATACAATGTTAACTAGCTGTTTTGTTTGCAAATTTGTAACGAAGAAATTATTGAAGGCTATAAAACAAATGCAATGCAAAGTACTGCCCATAAAACGAGTAAAAGGACGAAACTTTCCCAGGAATACTAAAATTTTGCCCCGGTTCCTTAAGCTCATTTGCCAGCAGCTGCAACTAGGAGATTTTAATGTCAAATTACGGCAACTTTGTCCGTGCAGTTGCAACAGTTTGGCCAAAAAAACATAGATTATCAGACAGCTTTGTTCAACTTTTTTACTGAATCTTTTATAGCCCATTATAGACTCGAGTCTCATTACAAATAGGACTAATTTTTTATTCATAATCGATTTTTGAGCATTGGATATAAATTGGAAACGTTAAAAACACACTTAATATGGTTTGAAGCCTTTGGATTCATTGCGGTGTGAACTTCTTATCCCTCAGTTATTTAGTCATCCTGGTTTCCATGGAACTGAAGGGATTACCAAATTACGAATTTATCACCATAGAAATAAAGGCTTGTTCATACTGTAACTGAAGAAGTTTTATTAAACACAAATTTAAATGTCCTTGGGAACATGAGCCGCCTTATTGTCGACAGTTCCTCATTTTTTATCATTCTACCTGGCTAACTAATAGCAACTAATGAAAGAAGAATTAATTTTGATGAAAGTACTTTGCGTAATTTGTAGCGTTTAATTTTTAAGGTAACTGTAAAAAAAATATGAAGCAGGTAAAGAATGAATATTCTAAAAAGGACTGTAAATGTGCTATAAATCTTTAATCCAAAGTCAAGGCCTATACAGTATGTCACAGTTCGTCACTTGGTTGGTGTTAATCGTCGAAACACATTAAATTTTAAATATGGTGTCAACAATTACGCCCTCTTTGATAAACTATAATTATACATAACAAGAAAGGGAATCTAACTTCAGACCGAAGGATGCATACCCTTGCATTTTTATAGGACTTTGTATTAACAAATCATAAATCATACGAACAGGCGATGGGATAATATCATGATACCTTTTTCAAGCGTATAAAAACTAATAAGAAAAAGTATATAAACACTTAGCTTGCAGGATTTGTCAACTATTTCAAATATGGAGTCTTCTCCTCCGGTTGTTCAAAGCGAAAATCTCTATTGGGATTATTGGCTCTATTTGCAGCTCTTGGGCGTGGAGGGCAAATATCCATTTCGACCGCTGGTTGATGTTTTAAATTCATTTTTTATCACCTTCTGGTACCCAGTGCACCTTATACTGGGACTCTTCAACCAGAAGATGGGTGACTTATTACGGAGTGCTCATTTTACATCGGAGTGCCTCTTTTGTAGTGTGAAGTTTGTGTGTTTTCGCTTCCAACTAACTAAAATTAAGGCAATTGAAAAACTTCTAAAGGAGTTGGATCAGCGAGCTGAGTGTTTGGAAGACCGGATGTTCTTCGATCAGAACATCAGGCGAGTGGCAGTTATACTTTCTAGGAGTTACTTAGTGGCTGGCATTAGTGCCATAATAACAGGCACAGCAGCTGGATTGTTGAGCAGTGAACGAAAGTTATTATATCCAGCCTGGTTTCCCTACAATGTTGATGCCAATCCCTTAGTGTTTTGGATAAGTTGTTTTTACCAAATAGTTGGAAGTAGTCTTGCGATCCTCCAAAATCTCGCCAATGACTCTTATCCTCCGATCACCTTCTGTGTGGTCACAGGACATGTAAAGCTGCTGGCCATGCGATTAAGTCGAATGGGAAACGATGATAATGTTTCGAAGGCAGAGACTGCCAGGGAACTTGTTCAAAACATCAAAGATCACAGGAAACTAATGCAGTAAGGAGTGTTCCTAAAATATATTATATATTAATTGATTAATTATTTTTAAATTTTTACCAGAATTATTGGGCTACTGCGAAGCACGTTGTATCTCTCTCAACTTAACCAGTTCATCTCCAGTGGCTTCAACATTTCCGTAACCCTCATCAATATTTTGTTCTTTGCGGAAAATCATTACGCCATCATATACTATGTTGTGTTTTTTGCGGCCATGCTTATTGAACTATTCCCGAGTTGCTATTATGGAACATTAATGTCAATGGAGTTTGATAAATTACCATATGCCATATTCTCAAGCAATTGGCTGAAAATGGACAAAGAACAGCGCAGAACCTTGATTATATTAATGCAATTTACAGTGGCCGAGGTGGAAATTAAGGCAGGTGGTATGGTTATAATTGGAATGAATGCATTCTTTGCCACAGTTCGAATGGCTTACTCATTCTTCACCCTAGGAATGTCACTTAAGTAGTATGAACCATTTTACCTCACAATCATAATAAACACTCAAATGAAATGAATAACATAAATTTTACATTCAAAGAATGAGCAAATATAATATTGTATATCCATTGAATTCAATTTACGGTTGAATTATGTATTTCTTTATAAAACAAAGTCTATACCTGAAGGATTCTTGGGTATTTTAAAATTCAACTATGACGAAAAGGAGAGGAGTAAACTGATTGTCTTAAATAATGATGGGCGTAACGTAGACAACTATTATTAAATTCAAAAGGCACTTGGAAAATGTTTTATATGTACATAACATGGATGCCTAACCGACAGTTTTTAAAAGTTAAAACAATTGAGAGCATCGAGGACCACACGAAATTGATAAAGTAGATAGTTTGTTCTTTGCAGAAGCTTGGTTATTATATTTTTCCTTTATTTAAAGAATCATCGACCTACTGCGCAGCACTATGAACTATTTGCCCAATTTACTGCCAGCGGCAGTTTCTTTTGCATAACAATATTTCTTTTGCATAACCTACTACGTTGTGTATTTCATAACCATGGTGCTGAACTGTTTCCGTGCTTCCACTATGGAACTTTGAAATCCATTGAGATGAACGCCGAATATTCCAGTAATTGGTTGGGAATGGATCGTAAATACTGCCGCACCCTATAGATGTCCAGATCAGGACAGGTGGAATTATCGGAATTGGCAACACATTTATTGCCACAGTACGGCTGGCCTACACCTTCTTCATGTTCGCCATGTCGCTGCGCTAATGAGTGGGCCAGAAACTGGGGGGCATTTGGCGCCTGCATTTGCATATTCGCTTAATTTTCATTACCCCTAATGGGGGCCATTAACGGAGGCTTTATGAAAATTGCATTGGCGCCGTTTAAATATCATTTAGCTGAGGATTGTGCACTTGGATAAACATTTAAAACCAAATTTATAATGTTTTATATAAATAAAATAATACAGAAATATATTAAAGAAATTGTCATTAATTTTTAAAATTTTATTATTAATTTTTTTACTTGGTCCCTCGAAAACGTTGCTTTTCATTTTTCCCTGTGCATTTTAGTAGCTAAATAAATATAAACTGAAGCTCATTCGGAGGATATCCATTAGATCCGTAATGGTTGTCATTGATAGTGTTAAGTTTTATCGTCCGTTTTGGATTTGCATGAGAATATTAGCTCCGATCTTCTTTGGCGAGACATCGCGACTTCGGCAAACTTATGTGGTGGTCCTGCAGTTCTTGGTCACCCTGTGTTTTCCATTGCATCTGCTGGTACATGTCCTGCTGCATCCTGCGCCTGCGGACCTCTTCAAGAACCTAACAATGTCGATAACCTGCTCAGCCTGCAGCTTAAAACATATGGCTCATTTTGTTCATCTGCCGGAAATAATGGAAATAGATTCTCTGATCAGGCAGCTGGATAATTTTATTGAAAACGAGGACGAGCATCAATATTATCGGGATCACGTGGAATTAAACTCAAAACGCTTCACAAGATGTTTGTATGTCAGTTTCGGAATTATTTACGCTGTTTTTATCCTGGGTTTCCTGGTCTTGGTCACGAGTGGAGCCAGGGAGCTAATAGTTCCTGCCTATTTCCCCTTTGACTGGGAGAGAAATCAGTATTTCCACGCCTTGGCCATAAGCTACCAGCTGTTGTGCGTTTTGGTAGAGGGCTTACAGGGGCTTACCAATGACACCTACACTCCCTTGACACTGTGCCTACTGGGAGGTCATATCCACTTGTGGGGCATGCGGGTGTCAAGGTTGGGATTCGAAGGAATTGAAGGCGATGGGAATCACCACAGGCGACTCTTGGAGTATGTAGAGCAGCACAAGTTGCTAATGAGGTGAGTTTATATTAATCTAATTTAAGTACAAAACTAATATATATAATTTAGATTCCACTACCTGACCCAAAAGACCATCAGTCAGGTACAAATTGTCCAGTTGGGCGGCTGTGGAGGTACTCTATGCATAATTGTTTCCTATGTGCTCTTCTTTGCCCCGGACATGATATCTCTGATCTACAACCTCATATTCATCATGGTGGTCTGTGTCCAGCTCTTCCCCAGCTGTTACTTCGCCAGCGAGGTGGCCGAGGAGGTCCAGAGTCTGCCCTATGCGATCTTCTCCAGCCGCTGGTACACCCAATCTCAACGCCATCGCCGGGATCTGCTTATTTTCACCCAACTGACACTTGGGACCACGGGTCGGGGTCGGGTGATGAAGGCGGGTGGACTCGTGGAGCTAAATCTGAACGCATTTTACGCCACTCTGAAGATGGCCTACTCCCTGTTCGCCGTGGTGGTGCGGGTAAAAGGGAACAGATAGAGTGGCTCGCTAATTAAACGGTGGACCCCCCGTCCTGGAGGGGCATATTGTTATTGATTTCCATCCCGTACCGTGAAATTGGCCAAAAAGTGGAGCAATCAACGCAATGCAAACGAAATTTCATTAATAGGCCCCGTCGCGATGCGCAAATAAACAATTCGTATTCGGTGGTATTTGGTTCTCCAGTTTTTCCTTCGAACAATGGCTCATTAAAGTGAATGAATTGTTTACGTAATACGTAGAAATACACAATTCCCATTCTGATTTCTGTTTTTGCCTTTTGTTATTGTAATTCTTGCATAAATCTCAATGAAATCTTGCTGCTTTCTGTTGGTGTAATTAAAATTAAAAATGTTTTACATAAAACTTGAAATTGTTTTCCAGTTATCAAGGAAAAAAAAAACTTTTAAAATGTGGTTCCATGTACTTCAAGTTTATTTAATATTCAGCCTTAGAATGTCATAGCTTTTCGAATTCCCATTTCTGTAAGTCTCGTATTTTTTCCTTTAGCTATGGACACATGACACGATTCTGGCAATTTTGAAGGACTCTCTTGGGGGATATGAATTTGCGTACGTGATCCCAACATATTTTTAAGGCTTAAACGTATTTTAAAAGCGGAAATGTAATCAAACTTAAAAGCATTGATGGCTTGGAAGAAGGTCAAGTTTTCATATTGTATTTTTAATTAAAACCCCATTGAATGAATTGTATTCTGTAATAAAGTTAATATCTTTTTGCTTGATTGAATACATTTATCTGCTGAGTAAGAAAAAAATGGTTCATTGAGTCTTAATAACATTCCTTCTGGTATAACTTTGAGCTTAATTATTGTTTAATATTGAATTCAATGCGTCAAATTACTTTGTAAGGCAGTCAAGCGTTAAATTAAATGAAAGTATTCGAGGATTATATTGATTGTATATGAACACTTATGGGAAAATGAAACCTCTTTTGATTCAAGGACATCGTGCCGCGGAAACGCACAAATATATTAATATATATTTCACTCCTCAGGCCGGGATCTGTTCGTCCGAAATGCAAATGACGTCGAGCCGTTGGCGTTGCATTCCGGAAAAGTGCAAAAGTAGCCAGGAAGGAGCTGCCGGACACCTCTTCACATGGGCACGGAAAAAGGGGGTGTTGGGTGAATAAAGGTGAGGCCTGGCCAAGGACATAACGCGAGGATTCACACCGCACCGGTGGCAATTTATTGATGCCAACGCAACGATGAGTGCGTTCAAATTGCCCAAAGTGGTGAAGCACTGGGAAATAGTTTTATACTTCTATGGATTAAAGTAGATTTTAATATATCAGAAAAAACTATATTTTTCTTTGGTACTTCACAAAGATCTTCCGCGAAGAATTAAGGTAAAACTATATTATAATACTACAACACTTTCAAACCTAAAATATGTATATTTAAATATATTTTTTACAGTGCACACCATGCGAGGAATGATAAGGGGTTGTATCAGTTCGATTTGTCTCCTGCAGATGGCGCTTTCCTATCTGTCGAACACCCAAGCAGCCATTAAAATGTACCCCCAGCAACACTTTTGCGTCATTATTGAAAGCAATTTCCCGCAGCAAATAGAAAATCGAAAAACAATACAAAAAAAGGAAAAGAAAAAACAGTCAACATGAAATGAAAGCGAAAAACGAAATAAAATCAAACAGAAGACACAGCAGAAGAAAATGCGACAAATTCCTGGGCTCAGGCCGCAGCTTAGAGCCCGATGCGCGAATATTGCGCATACGCCACCCCAGGGAAAGATACCCAAAGCGACACCTCCGATACCGTCAGCCCCCAAACGCCCTGGTGCCGATCCAGAGTTGGGATCCATGAGCCACAGCCGGCCCAATTGCTGGAGGTGATTTAACTTTTTCTGCCTGCCATTCATTTCCTTTTCAATAGCACAAAAGCACACAGACAAGGCAGACACGCCGAAAGGAACCCAACAGGAACAAAACCGAACTGAACCGAACCGAGAGAGATGGCGAAAATATTGTTGGCATACTTTTTCAAGTGTTTCCTGCCTTCCTGTATGGTGTCCTGGCTCCTGGCCATCCCGCCTGCCGCCCCTTTTGGATGTTTATTTTAACTTTTGGCATTTTGTGCGCGAGCCGGGGGAATTTCGACTGACTGAAATAGGAAAGTAAAACAAAAAGCGGTTAAACAAAAATATGAAAAATAAATTGAAACACTCAACCGGGTCTGTCTATCTGCAGAGCACATAAACTCCTGTCTGTCTAAAAAGCCCCCCAAAGAGGCCTCCCCACCACTCAAATCAAGCCATGGCATCGGTGACATCGTGGAGGAGTGCAACTACCCCTATTCCTGGTAAGACAACTAGATTTGATATCTGGCCAGTGGTCCTGCCGCAGATTGAATTGCTTCCACTCTTGACCAAAAAACACAATTTTATAGCCAAGCACCGCAGGGGCCGAGAGGATGTTGAAGATAAACTAAGGCAATCAAAATTTTCGTTGCAATTCGGTTTTTGTTTGCTGCATATTCCACAAAAGTCAACACAATGTCTTTAGCCTCAATAGTTATATATTCTATGTTACATTTTTAATGGGGGAAAAAAGACACAGGTCCTCACGTATTCTAAAGATTACTTGTTGAAGCTGGGAAATAGTCGAAACAAATAATAATTTTTCTTAGTTAGTTATAAAGTCCATGAATTCTAATTGTGGTTTATATGTAAACAGAAAGTCCACATTCCTTTAAATTACAATTCAATGGAAAATTGTTCCTTAATGTCAATTAAATGTGTAAATATTAAATACAATTTACGTTATTGGTTTTCCAACGTAGGATAAATACACTGAAAGTTGGCATTGACAGCTCCTTAAATAGTTTCCCTAAATTTAGTGTTCCTAGCTTAAACATTAAAGACTTTAAAACTTATTTTATTTATCTGTGTTTGTATGTAAAGCACTTCCTTAATTCCTTAACAATTTTTACGAATCCTGTATAAACTGCAACAAGGAACCTAATTGTAATTGGAATGGCAATTGAAATTGATTATTTAATGAACGCTAATACAGTATATGTGTTGACTGTAATTGCCTTTTGGCAGTTGCAAATTGTGAGAAATTGCTGAGCACTTTTTTGTGTTGTAACGCAACGTTGTAGGGAATAAGTGAAAAATGATTAATTAGCTCGGGGCTAGATTGTTCTTGACTGGGCAGTGGCCACAGGGATAGGGATTTTCCATGTACGACTGCATTGCGATTCATGTCCGAATTGGCAGAACTATTTTCCCATGCAGCATGGCCAACTCAATTACAAAAGGGCCGACTGTCGGCTGTCGGCTGTCGGCTGCTGGGCATTCAATTTTCCAAACCCCAATGAGAAAAACAAGCGGAAAACGCACATCAAAGACAAACAAAGCCCGTGGAGCCAGTAGATGATGGGCCATGGGTGCCACCGGATGGTAGGCAATGGATAAGGGGCAGTGTTGCAAAAAGTGTCCAACATGGTTGCGCGTTGGGGCGACAACCAAACTGGCGGCGCCTAAAACTATGCTCCACGTTACGAATAACAGAGCGGCCAAAACCGTGGATTCTTCCAAACAACTACACTCTAAAAGCGGTACTATTAGCGGTATTATTACCAAAATTAGGATAACAAATAATACATTTCTGATTATACAAGATTATAAATCTTCACAAAAACTATTTTTCAAAAATATTTAAGGTTGAAACTTTGAAAAGTTAAAAACTTTTAAGCAGTTTTCTACCAATTTTCCCACATCTGCCTTGGTTCTTGTATTTCAGTCATGCATGACAATTTTTTCCATCCAGTTGCCTGTAATGCTTTTGCTTTTCGTTAGGCTCCTGTTATTGTTGCCGCTTTTCTTTGTTTTCCTAACGTTGCTAATTTTTTTTGTGTTTGTACTTTTTGTTTTTTTTACGCACTGACACAGATGTTCTTTCCGAGTTTTTGTTGCCGTCGCCTGCGTTTTTACAGCTGATAAAGTTAGCCGGCTCGCTATTCCTGTGTCGCATCCTAAACCAAGTTAACTGGAGCCCTATTAATAAATCCTAGAATCTTGTGTGTGTTTTTCATGCTGCAATTAAAGGCTGGGCGTCTTTAATATGCAAAGGGTATTTTGAGGAATGTGTCTCTTATAGAGGTTTAAGCAAGACAATTTTTCCATCGATTTTTTTAAAAAATCATGATGTAACTCCTTTCAAAATTTACAAAAATTGGCAATGTCCCAAATTGGGGGTTTTTAGACACTGTTTTGCAAATATTTCATACATTTCTTATGGGATTTGGAAAAGGAATACCATTCTTAAATCAGGACTTCATTACCTCTTAATCTGCATTAAAAGCTTGGAAAAGTAAAAAAATAAATTTTTCATCGATTTTTTAAAAAAATCATGATGTTTACCCCTTTCAAAATTTTCGAAAATTGGGTCAGATTTTAGTTGGCTAGATTTTTATTGGGAATGATAGTTCTCGAAGATCTAAGATTGGGAAGGTGTAACGTTTACCGATGCGCCAAGTATTACCAAAGTTAAGCAAAATTTCTTAAAATTTATTAAGTTAAAAACCCCGTTATATCCATAATATCCTTACGTTGCTGGTATTCACCAAAATATTAACTTTTGAGACAATAATTTATCCAGAAATGTGTAACGCATTAAAGGAAGCATCTCTGACCCTACAAAGAATATATATTCTTTATCAGCATAAACAGCCGAGTCGATATAGCCATGTCCGTCTCTCCGTCTGTCAGTCTGTTTCTATGCAAAAAATAGACAGTTTTAAAGCTAGCGTTTTAAAATTTTTACCAGATCATTATTTTTGTTGCATGCAGATAAAGTTTAAAAATCGGTCGGATCGGACTAATATATCATATAGCTGCCACACAAACGATCAATCATATTTCAAGTATTTGTATTTGTATTTGTATTGTTTCAAGTATTTTGGAAACTTTTTTTCCAAGCTATTGGAACCGAATTCAACATTTATTCTGACATTACAACTTCAACAAATTACTTTTCGTTTTCCTCTCCTATCAACACATCTCCCTTTTTAACAATTAAATAATTTTAAATTTTTTATTTCTATATTTTTTTTGTTAGCCCAATATTTGCAAGACAATACACACAAATTTATCGGTTTGGAACGAAAGCCGCCAAATTAAAAGTAGAATCCAGAATCAAAATGCTGCGCCGAATGGGTCTAGCTAGCTCCGTCCTTGTACGCACCTATGCCAAGGACATTCGCTTTGGGTTAGAAACTTGCAAACTGCTTTTGGAGGGAGTCAATGTGATGACCAATGCGGTGGCCACCACTCTGAGACCGAAGGACAGGAACGTGTTGGTCGAGCAGCTCCTGGTATCGCCAAAGATCACCAAGGACGGCATCGCGGTGGCCAATGATGTGGAGCTGGGGGATGGAAAACGCAATGTATGCGCCCAGCTCTTTCGCCAGGCCACCAACAATACCAACAACGAGGTGGGCGATGGCACCACCACGGCCACGAACCTGGCCCCAGGCATGGTCTGCCGAGGCATGCGGGTGCTGCGCGAGCCGAACGTCAATGTCCAGCTACTGCGGGAGGGATGCACAAATGCAAAATCATTCCTCACCAACAAGAATGTCGTCTTTGTGGCAGGTCTTGGATGCATTGGCCTGGACACCAGCAAGGAGCTGCTCAAGCGCGACCTGAAGAATCTGGTGATCCTGGACCGCATCGACAACCCGGCTGCCCTTTGCGAGCTGAAGGAAATCAATCCCAAGGTGTGCGTCACCTTCTTTCCCTACGATGTGACCGTGCCCCTTGCCAAGACCAAGAAGCTGTTGAAGAAAGTCTTCAAGCAGGTGAAGACTGTGGACGTTCTGATCAACGGAGCTGGCATCCTGGATGACCACATGATCGAGAAAACCATCGCCATTAACTACACTGGTTTGGTGAACACCACAACTGCCATCATGGACTTCTGGGACTGCCGCAAGGGCGGACCGGGAGGCGTCATCTGCAACATTGGCTCCGTGACTGGATTCAATGCCATCTATCAAGTACCCGTCTACTCTGGTAGCAAGGCTGCCGTTGTCAACTTCACCAGCTCACTGGCGGTAAGTTTTATATGATAGGATGATGTTCTCTAAAATGGAAATACTAATTTCTCCATTTAAATATTAGAGACTGTCTAAAATCACCGGCGTGACCGCTTACACTGTGAACCCTGGAATCACCCGTACCACCCTGGTGCAGAAGTTCAACTCCTGGCTGGATGTCGAGCCCAAGGTGGCTAAGCTGCTGCTGAAGCACAGCGACACCCAGTCCACCCAGGAATGCGCTAGAAGCTTCGTCAAGGCCATCGAGCTGAACAAGAACGGCGCTCTCTGGAAGATGGACAAGGGCACTTTGGAAGCCATCGAGTGGGATATCCACTGGGACGCGAACATTTAAAGAGGATCCCCACTCGCACCCCACTACCATTATTTCATAATTGAAATTCACGCATGGTAATAAGGCTGATTTGATGCACACTCACATTTCCTCTAATACGATAACAAAACTCTAGAAGATCCTAAATTTTACAAAAATTGAGAAAATGGACGTAACGATGTAACCATGGCCAGAGAGGAAATGAAAAAATATTTCGATAAAGTTATGGTTCAAATGGAATACATTGATGTCCTCATCAATGGGGCAACCTTGTGCGATGAAAGCAAGATCGATGCCACCATCAATTTTAGCTTGACTGGAATGATGAATACAGTGGCCACCGTCTTGCCCTATATGAACCGGAAAATGGTCGGATCCGGTGGACTGATTGTGAATGTAACCTCTGTCATTGGGTTGGATCCGTCACCAGTCTGTTGCGCCTACCGTACCTCCAAATTTGGAGTTATAGGTTTTACGAGAAGCTTGTCGGTGAGTTAACTATGACCGCAAATTCATACAGAAATTAAACCTTTATAGACTTTTGATAGGATCTAATATTCCCAAAATGGAGTAGCTGTTATGACAGTCTGCTGTGGACCTACAACGGTTTTTGTGGATAGAGATCTAAAAGCATTTTTGGAATATGGCCAATCCTTTGCCAATCGCTTGCGCCCCGCCTGAAGTTGGTCAAATTGCATTGGTACTGGCACATGGTCGATTAGTTTTTGAACTATATGCAGAGCAATGATGACCATGACCAAGATTAAGTAACCAAAAACTGCCAAAAACTGAAGAGGATAACAAGTTATAACAAATTAAAAAGGGATTTCGATATGCGTGACTTTATAGTACCCTTCGATAAAATATTGGAAAGAAAATAAATATTTCGAATTTTCTCCAATTATATATAACAAAAGAATTCAACTTTATTTAACTTTAGGGATCATCTAATTTAATTCTATATTTCTTTAAATACTTTAAGGATTTATAGACACGCGCAAAAATATCACATTCTTTTTTATACCCTTGAAAAGGGTATTATAATTTGGTCCAAAAATGTGTAACGCATTAAAGGAAGCATCTCCGACCCCACAAAGAATATATATTCTTGATCAGCTTCAACAGCCGAGTCGATATAGCCATGTCCGTCTGTCCGTCTGTTCCTTTGCAAAAAATAGACGGTAGTTTTAAAGCTAGCGTTAGCTTTACATTACCAGAGCATTATTTTTGTTGCACGCAGATCAAGTTCAAAAATCGGTCGGATCGGACCACTATATCATATAGCTGCCATACAAACGATCAATCAGATTTCAAGTCTTTGTATGGAAAACTTTTTTGTTCTCCAAGCTATCGCAACCGATTTCAACATTTAATCATTTGACAAAGCCATACACGATTTGTGAAAGTTTTGTTCTGATCGGACCACTATATCACATATCTGCAAGGGCATACCATATTCGGCAAGCCGAAGATAACTTTTCTCACTTGTTAACATTATTTTAATTAACGTAAACTAATTTCTAAAATAACTATTGTATATTAAGATTAATTATGTAAAATTATACACAAACAAACATATATTGTTATAAAATACATAAAACTATTCTGTAAAGACTATATAATGACAAAACTAATTAACTAATAAACCGATTTTCACGGCTTTGCAAATACCATATTTCATACATTTCTTATCGGATTTGAAAAAGGAATACCATTCTTAAATCAGGACTTCATTCCCTGTTAATCTGCATCAAAAGCTTGGAAAAGTAGATCAATAGATTTTTCATCGATTTTTTGAAAAAATCATCATGTTACCCCTTTCTAAATTTACGAAAATTGGCATTGTCCCAAATTGGTGGTTTTTATACACTGTTTTGCAAATATTTTATACATTTCTCATAGGATTTGGAAAAGGAATACCATTCTTAAATCAGCACTTCATTCCCTGTTAATCTGCATCAAAAGCTTGGAAAAGTAGATCAATAGATTTTTCTTAATTTTTTGAAAAAATCATGAGTAGTATCATATTATTATATATTTATGGCAACTTTTCCTTAAAAACCCATTTTAAAAGGCGACAAAAGGATCGTTTTGGTTCATATGTGGTAATTGAAATGATTTTGATAAGTTTTCTCTTTGATTTAATATTTATATTTAACAAAGATTAAATGTGAATAATGTCCCGATTCATAAATGGTATTCCGTTGCGAAATCGGATACGAAATGTCGATAATATTCCCTGAAAACCCAGCAAAAAGACGAAAAAGGGACATTTTGACTGGTAGGCGTTGTTTAATGGATTTTATTTCGATCAATTTTACGGAAAATGCCATAACTTGACTAATATTTGACAGAATTGCAACTGTTATGCCTTCTTGATCTTAGATCTTGGAGTTCTATCAATTTCTATCAAAATCTAACCATCGAAAATCTGACCCGATTTTCGAAAATTTTGAAAGGGGTACCATCATGAATTTTGAAAAATCGCCAAAAATTTTTTTGTTCGTGTTACGCAATCTTTTAATGCAGATTTTAGTGGAATGAAGTTCTGATTCATAAATGGTACTCCTTTCCAAAATCGGATGCGAAATGGCCAAATTATTTTATAAAAACCTCAGAAAAAGAACAAATAAGGATATTCGGACTTTAACAAGATGTTCACTTGATTTTATTTCGATAAATTTCACGGGAAAGTCCATAACTTGGGTAATTCAACTCCAATCGTAGTATCTCATACCTTTTTGATTGTATATCTTTGAGTAGTATCATATTATTATACATTTATGGAAACTGTTCGTTAGTAACCGAATTTAAAAGGCGACAAAAGGATCGTTTTGGTTCATATGTGGTAATTGAAATGTTTTTGATAAGTTTTCTCTTTGATTTAATATTTATATTTAACAAAGATTAAATGCGAATAATGTCCCGATTCATAAATGGTATTCCGTTGCAAAATCGGTAACGAAATGTCGATAATATTCCCTGAAAACCCAGCAAAAAGACGAAAAAAGGACATTTTGACTGGTAGGCGATGTTTAATGGATTTTATTTCGATCAATTTTACGGAAAATGCCATAACTTGGCTAATATTTGACAGAATTGCAAATGTTATGCCTTCTTGATCTTAGATCTTGAGGTTCTATCAATTTCTATTAAAATCTAACCATCGAAAATCTGACCCGATTTTCGAAAATTTTGAAAGGGGTACCATCATGAATTTTGAAAAATCGCCAAAAATTTTTTTGTTCGTGTTACGCAATCTTTTAATGCAGATTTAAGAGGAATGAAGTTCTGATTCATAAATGGTACTCCTTTCCAAAATCGGATGCGAAATGGCCAAATTATTTTATAAAAACCTCAGAATAAGAACAAATAAGGATATTCGGACTTTAACAAGATGTTCACTTGATTTTATTTCGATAAATTTCACGGGAAAGTCCATAACTTGGGTAATTCAACTCCAATCGTAGTATCTCATACCTTTTTGCTTGTATATCTTTAAGTAGTATCATATTATTATACATTTATGGAAACTGTTCGTTAGTAACCGAATTTAAAAGGCGATAAAAGGATCGTTTTGGTTCATATGTGGTAATTGAAATGTTTTTGATAAGTTTTCTCTTTGATTTAATATTTATATTTAACAAAGATTAAATGTGAATAATGTCCCGATTCATAAATGGTATTCCGTTGCAAAATCGGTAACGAAATGTCGATAATATTCCCTGAAAACCCAGCAAAAAGACGAAAAAAGGACATTTTGACTGGTAGGCGATGTTTAATGGATTTTATTTCGATCAATTTTACGGAAAATGCCATAACTTGGCTAATATTTGACAGAATTGCAAATGTTATGCCTTCTTGATCTTAGATCTTGAGGTTCTGTCAATTTCTATTAAAATCTAACCATCGAAAATCTGACCCGATTTTCGAAAATTTTGAAAGGGGTACCATCATGAATTTTGAAAAATCGCCAAAAATTTTTTTGTTCGTGTTACGCAATCTTTTAATGCAGATTTAAGAGGAATGAAGTTCTGATTCATAAATGGTACTCCTTTCCAAAATCGGATGCGAAATGGCCAAATTATTTTATAAAAACCTCAGAATAAGAACAAATAAGGATATTCGGACTTTAACAAGATGTTCACTTGATTTTATTTCGATAAATTTCACAGGAAAGTCCATAACTTGGGTAATACAACTCCAATCGTAGTATTTCATACCTTTTTGATTGTATATCTTTGAGTAGTATCATATTATTATACATTTATGGAAACAGTTCCTTAATAACCGAATTTAAAAGGCGACAAAAGGATCGTTTTGGTTCATATGTGGTAATTGAAATGTTTTTGATAAGTTTTCTCTTTGATTTAATATTTATATTTAACAAAGATTAAATGTGAATAATGTCCCGATTCATAAATGGTATTCCGCTTCGAAATCGGATACGAAATGTCGATAATATTCCCTGAAAACCCAGCAAAAAGACGAAAAAAGGACATTTTGACTGGTAGGCGATGTTTAATGGATTTTATTTCGATCAATTTTACGGAAAATGCCATAACTTGGCTAATATTTGACAGAATTGCAAATGTTATGCCTTCTTGATCTTAGATCTTGGAGTTCTATCAATTTCTATCAAAATATAACCATCGAAAATCTGACCCGATTTTCGAAAATCTGGAAAGGGGTACCATCATGAATTTTGAAAAATCTCCAAAAATTTTTTTGTTCGTGTTACGCAATCTTTTAATGCAGATTTAAGAGGAATGAAGTTCTGATTCATAAATGGTACTCCTTTCCAAAATCGGATGCGAAATGGCCAAATTATTTTATAAAAACCTCAGAAAAAGAACAAATAAGGATATTCGGACTTTAACAAGATGTTCACTTGATTTTATTTCGATAAATTTCACGGGAAAGTCCATAACTTGGGTAATTCAACTCCAATCGTAGTATCTCATACCTTTTTGATTGTATATCTTTGAGTAGTATCATATTATTATACATTTATGGAAACTGTTCCTTAGTAACCGAATTTAAAAGGCGACAAAAGGATCGTTTTGGTTCATATGTGGTAATTGAAATGTTTTTGATAAGTTTTCTCTTTGATTTAATATTTATATTTAACAAAGATTAAATGCGAATAATGTCCCGATTCATAAATGGTATTCCGTTGCGAAATCGGTAACGAAATGTCGATAATATTCCCTGAAAACCCAGCAAAAAGACGAAAAAAGGACATTTTGACTGGTAGGCGATGTTTAATGGATTTTATTTCGATCAATTTTACGGAAAATGCCATAACTTGGCTAATATTTGACAGAATTGCAAATGTTATGCCTTCTTGATCTTAGATCTTGAGGTTCTATCAATTTCTATTAAAATCTAACCATCGAAAATCTGACCCGATTTTCGAAAATTTTGAAAGGGGTACCATCATGAATTTTGAAAAATCGCCAAAAATTTTTTTGTTCGTGTTACGCAATCTTTTAATGCAGATTTAAGAGGAATGAAGTTCTGATTCATAAATGGTACTCCTTTCCAAAATCGGATGCGAAATGGCCAAATTATTTTATAAAAACCTCAGAAAAAGAACAAATAAGGATATTCGGACTTTAACAAGATGTTCACTTGATTTTATTTCGATAAATTTCACAGGAAAGTCCATAACTTGGGTAATACAACTCCAATCGTAGTATTTCATACCTTTTTGATTGTATATCTTTGAGTAGTATCATATTATTATACATTTATGGAAACAGTTCCTTAGTAACCGAATTTAAAAGGCGACAAAAGGATCGTTTTGGTTCATATGTGGTAATTGAAATGTTTTTGATAAGTTTTCTCTTTGATTTAATATTTATATTTAACAAAGATTAAATGTGAATAATGTCCCGATTTATAAATGGTATTCCGCTTCGAAATCGGATACGAAATGTCGATAATATTCCCTGAAACCCCAGCAAAAAGACGAAAAAAGGACATTTTGACTGGTAGGCGATGTTTAATGGATTTTATTTCGATCAATTTTACGGAAAATGCCATAACTTGGCTAATATTTGACAGAATTGCAAATGTTATGCCTTCTTGATCTTAGATCTTGGAGTTCTATCAATTTCTATCAAAATCTAACCATCGAAAATCTGACCCGATTTTCGAAAATTTTGAAAGGGGTACCATCATGAATTTTGAAAAATCGACAAAAATTTTTTTGTTCGTGTTACGCAATCTTTTAATGCAGATTTAAGTGGAATGAAGTTCTGATTCATAAATGGTGCTCCTTTCCAAAATCGGATGCGAAATGGCCAAATTATTTTATAAAAACCTCAGAAAAGGAACAAATAAGGATATTCGGACTTTAACAAGATGTTCACTTGATTTCGATAAATTTCACGGGAAAGTCCATAACTTGGGTAATTCAACTCCAATCGTAGTATTTCATACCTTTTTGATTGTATATCTTTGAGTAGTATCATATTATTATACATTTATGGAAACAGTTCCTTAGTAACCGAATTTAAAAGGCGACAAAAGGATCGTTTTGGTTCATATGTGGTAATTGAAATGTTTTTGATAAGTTTTCTCTTTGATTTAATATTTATATTTAACAAAGATTAAATGTGAATAATGTCCCGATTCATAAATGGTATTCCGCTGCGAAATCGGATACGAAATGTCGATAATATTCCCTGAAAACCCAGCAAAAAGACGAAAAAAGGACATTTTGACTGGTAGGCGATGTTTAATGGATTTTATTTCGATCAATTTTACGGAAAATGCCATAACTTGGCTAATATTTGAGAGAATTGCAAATGTTATGCCTTCTTGATCTTAGATCTTGGAGTTCTATCAATTTCTATCAAAATATAACCATCGAAAATCTGACCCGATTTTCGAAAATCTGGAAAGGGGTACCATCATGAATTTTGAAAAATCTCCAAAAATTTTTTTGTTCGTGTTACGCAATCTTTTAATGCAGATTTAAGAGGAATGAAGTTTTGATTCATAAATGGTACTCCTTTCCAAAATCGGATACGAAATGGCCCAATTATTTTATAAAAACCTCAGAAAAAGAACAAATAAGGATATTCGGACTTTAACAAGATGTTCACTTGATTTTATTTCGATAAATTTCACGGGAAAGTCAATAACTTGGGTAATTCAACTCCAATCGTAGTATCTCATACCTTTTTGATTGTATATCTTTGAGTAGTATCATATTATTATACATTTATGGAAACTGTTCCTTAGTAACCGAATTTAAAAGGCGACAAAAGGATCGTTTTGGTTCATATGTGGTAATTGAAATGTTTTTGATAAGTTTTCTCTTTGATTTAATATTTATATTTAACAAAGATTAAATGTGAATAATGTCCCGATTCATAAGTGGTATTCCGCTGCGAAATCGGATACGAAATGTCGATAATATTCCCTGAAAACCCAGCAAAAAGACGAAAAAAGGACATTTTGACTGGTAGGCGATGTTATAAATGGTATTCCGCTTCGAAATCGGATACGAAATGTCGATAATATTCCCTGAAACCCCAGCAAAAAGACGAAAAAAGGACATTTTGACTGGTAGGCGATGTTTAATGGATTTTATTTCGATCAATTTTACGGAAAATGCCATAACTTGGCTAATATTTGACAGAATTGCAAATGTTATGCCTTCTTGATCTTAGATCTTGGAGTTCTATCAATTTCTATCAAAATCTAACCATCGAAAATCTGACCCGATTTTCGAAAATTTTGAAAGGGGTACCATCATGAATTTTGAAAAATCGACAAAAATTTTTTTGTTCGTGTTACGCAATCTTTTAATGCAGATTTAAGTGGAATGAAGTTCTGATTCATAAATGGTGCTCCTTTCCAAAATCGGATGCGAAATGGCCAAATTATTTTATAAAAACCTCAGAAAAGGAACAAATAAGGATATTCGGACTTTAACAAGATGTTCACTTGATTTCGATAAATTTCACGGGAAAGTCCATAACTTGGGTAATTCAACTCCAATCGTAGTATTTCATACCTTTTTGATTGTATATCTTTGAGTAGTATCATATTATTATACATTTATGGAAACAGTTCCTTAGTAACCGAATTTAAAAGGCGACAAAAGGATCGTTTTGGTTCATATGTGGTAATTGAAATGTTTTTGATAAGTTTTCTCTTTGATTTAATATTTATATTTAACAAAGATTAAATGTGAATAATGTCCCGATTCATAAATGGTATTCCGCTGCGAAATCGGATACGAAATGTCGATAATATTCCCTGAAAACCCAGCAAAAAGACGAAAAAAGGACATTTTGACTGGTAGGCGATGTTTAATGGATTTTATTTCGATCAATTTTACGGAAAATGCCATAACTTGGCTAATATTTGAGAGAATTGCAAATGTTATGCCTTCTTGATCTTAGATCTTGGAGTTCTATCAATTTCTATCAAAATATAACCATCGAAAATCTGACCCGATTTTCGAAAATCTGGAAAGGGGTACCATCATGAATTTTGAAAAATCTCCAAAAATTTTTTTGTTCGTGTTACGCAATCTTTTAATGCAGATTTAAGAGGAATGAAGTTTTGATTCATAAATGGTACTCCTTTCCAAAATCGGATACGAAATGGCCCAATTATTTTATAAAAACCTCAGAAAAAGAACAAATAAGGATATTCGGACTTTAACAAGATGTTCACTTGATTTTATTTCGATAAATTTCACGGGAAAGTCAATAACTTGGGTAATTCAACTCCAATCGTAGTATCTCATACCTTTTTGATTGTATATCTTTGAGTAGTATCATATTATTATACATTTATGGAAACTGTTCCTTAGTAACCGAATTTAAAAGGCGACAAAAGGATCGTTTTGGTTCATATGTGGTAATTGAAATGTTTTTGATAAGTTTTCTCTTTGATTTAATATTTATATTTAACAAAGATTAAATGCGAATAATGTCCCGATTCATAAATGGTATTCCGTTGCGAAATCGGTAACGAAATTTCGATAATATTCCCTGAAAACCCAGCAAAAAGACGAAAAAAGGACATTTTGACTGGTAGGCGATGTTTAATGGATTTTATTTCGATCAATTTTACGGAAAATGCCATAACTTGGCTAATATTTGACAGAATTGCAAATGTTATGCCTTCTTGATCTTAGATCTTGAGGTTCTATCAATTTCTATTAAAATCTAACCATCGAAAATCTGACCCGATTTTCGAAAATTTTGAAAGGGGTACCATCATGAATTTTGAAAAATCGCCAAAAATTTTTTTGTTCGTGTTACGCAATCTTTTAATGCAGATTTAAGAGGAATGAAGTTCTGATTCATAAATGGTACTCCTTTCCAAAATCGGATGCGAAATGGCCAAATTATTTTATAAAAACCTCAGAATAAGAACAAATAAGGATATTCGGACTTTAACAAGATGTTCACTTGATTTTATTTCGATAAATTTCACAGGAAAGTCCATAACTTGGGTAATACAACTCCAATCGTAGTATTTCATACCTTTTTGATTGTATATCTTTGAGTAGTATCATATTATTATACATTTATGGAAACAGTTCCTTAGTAACCGAATTTAAAAGGCGACAAAAGGATCGTTTTGGTTCATATGTGGTAATTGAAATGTTTTTGATAAGTTTTCTCTTTGATTTAATATTTATATTTAACAAAGATTAAATGTGAATAATGTCCCGATTCATAAGTGGTATTCCGCTGCGAAATCGGATACGAAATGTCGATAATATTCCCTGAAAACCCAGCAAAAAGACGAAAAAAGGACATTTTGACTGGTAGGCGATGTTTAATGGATTTTATTTCGATCAATTTTACGGAAAATGCCATAACTTGGCTAATATTTGAGAGAATTGCAAATGTTATGCCTTACCCCTTTAAAAAATTTACGAAAATCGGCATTGTCCCAAATTAGTGGTTTTTAGCACTGTTTTGCAAATATTTTTTACATTTCTTATCGGATTTGTAAAAGGAATACTATTCTTAAATCAGGACTTCATTCCCTGTTAATCTGCATTAAATTCTTGGAAAAGTATTTCAATAGATATTTCATCGATTTTTTGAAAAAATCATGATGTTATCCCTTTCAAAATTTTCGAAAATTGGGTCAGATTTTAGATGGCTAGATTTTGATTGGGAATGATAGTACTGGAAGATCTAAGATCGGAAAGGTGTAACGTTTACCGATGCGTCAAGTATTAGCAAAGTTAAGCAAAATTTCTTAAAATTTATTAAGTTAAAAACTCCGTTATTTCCATAATATCCTTGAGTTGCTGGTATTGGCCAAAATATTAACTTTTGGGACAATCTATAGCCAATTTTTTAACCATATTTTAACACACTATAAAAACCCTTTTCCTTTTTAATCCCCTAAATTATAAATTAAAAACTCCATTTCAATTTTTTAAAAAATGTTTATTGTAGATCCAAATTCTTGACACCATTTTTTACATTATTTTAATTAACGTAAACTTATTTCTAAAGTAACTATTGTATATTATTATTAATTATGTAATATTATAGATAAACAAACATTTATTGTTATAAAATACATAAGACTATACTGTAAAGACTATATAATGAGAAAACTAATTAACTAATAATCCGATTTCAGCTCCACCACAAGGATCGCTGCTTAATTCTGTTCCATGCTACCGGATACTGCATCACCTGAGGAATCCTTCAAGCCGCTGGACAACTCTTACCACTGCTGAGCCTTAAAATCCCTGTATCCGAGGCAGGACATCACTGGGAAGGCAACTCCAAAATAAGGAAAAGAACCTCGAACGCAAGAACCACCAAACACTGCAACATGTTTCCATCCTGTAAAAAATAAATTAAAAAAAATGTAAAAATGAAAATAAAATTAATAAATAAAAGTGTTTTAAAAGGATATATTGTGTTTTTAATGAAGTGGGAGTTTATTTTTCACATTTTCAGGAGTGGGGGTCCTTCTTCGGTATGATATTTGAAAAATCATGATGGTACGCCTTTAAAACTTTTCCAAAAATTATTATTAAGCTTTGAAAACCAAATCCCGTATAAACTTATTTATATATTTGCAATTATTTGTTCAGTTGTTTTGTTAGTGAAATCTAAAAAGCTTTATTAAAATGGCTTAATTTATAATTCTTATATTAAGTTATATTAATAATCAAGCATTGCTCTATTTCTTATGGTATATATTGGATACATAAATACCCTATTTCTGAACTCGATTTTAAAGCTTATTTATAAAATACATAAAACTATACTGTAAAGACTATAAAATGACAAAACTAATTAACTAATAAACAGATTTTCACTGTTTTGCTAATATTTCATACATTTCTCATCGGATTTGGAAAGGGAATACCATTCTTACATCAGGACTTCATTCAATCTTAATCTTCATCAAAAGCTTGGAAAAGTAGATCAATACATTTTTCTTAATTTTTTGAAAAAATCATGAGTAGTATCATATTATTATATATTTATGGCAACTTTTCCTTAGAAACCGAATTTAGAAGGCGACAAAAGGATCGTTTTGGTTCATATGTGGTAGTTGAAAAGATTTTGATAAGTTTGCTCTTTGATTTCATCTTTATATTTAACAATGATTAAACGTGAATGAAGTCCCGATTCACAAATGGTATTCCGTTGTAAAATATGATGCGAAATGGCCAAATTATTCCTTGAAAACCTAAGAAAAAGGACGAAGAAAGGATATTCGGACTGATACGCGATGTTTAATCGATTTTATTTCGATACATTTTAGGAATATAGTCATAACTTGGGTAATACAACTCCAATCGTAGTATTTCATACCTTTTTGATTGTATATCTTTGAGTAGTATCATATTATTATATTTTTATGGAAACTGTTCCTTAGTAACCGAATTTAAAAGGCAACAAAAGGATCGTTTTGGTTCATATGTGGTAATTGAAATGTTTTTGATAAGTTTTCTCTTTGATTTAATATTTATATTTAACAAAGATTAAATGTGAATAATGTCCCGATTCATAAATGGTATTCCGTTGCGAAATCGGATACGAAATGTCGATAATATTCCCTGAAAACCCAGCAAAAAGACGAAAAAAGGACATTTTGACTGGTAGGCGATGTTTAATGGATTTTATTTCGATCAATTTTACGGAAAATGCCATAACTTGGCTAATATTTGACAGAATTGCAAATGTTATGCCTTCTTGATCTTAGATCTTGGAGTTCTATCAATTTCTATCAAAATATAACCATCGAAAATCTGACCCGATTTTCGAAAATTTTGAAAGGGGTACCATCATGAATTTTGAAAAATCGCCAAAAATTTTTTTGTTCGTGTTACGCAATCTTTTAATGCAGATTTAAGAGGAATGAAGTTCTGATTCATAAATGGTACTCCTTTCCAAAATCGGATGCGAAATGGCCAAATTATTTTATAAAAACCTCAGAATAAGAACAAATAAGGATATTCGGACTTTAACAAGATGTTCCCTTGATTTTATTTCGATAAATTTCACGGGAAAGTCCATAACTTGGGTAATACAACTCCAATCGTAGTATTTCATACCTTTTTGATTGTATATCTTTGAGTAGTATCATATTATTATACATTTATGGAAACAGTTCCTTAGTAACCGAATTTAAAAGGCGACAAAAGGATCGTTTTGGTTCATATGTGGTAATTGAAATGTTTTTGATAAGTTTTCTCTTTGATTTAATATTTATATTTAACAAAGATTAAATGTGAATAATGTCCCGATTCATAAATGGTATTCCGCTTCGAAATCGGATACGAAATGTCGATAATATTCCCTGAAAACCCAGCAAAAAGACGAAAAAAGGACATTTTGACTGGTAGGCGATGTTTAATGGATTTTATTTCGATCAATTTTACGGAAAATGCCATAACTTGGCTAATATTTGACAGAATTGCAAATGTTATGCCTTCTTGATCTAAGATCTTGGAGTTCTATCAATTTCTATCAAAATCTAACCATCGAAAATCTGACCCGATTTTCGAAAATTTTGAAAGGGGTACCATCATGAATTTTGAAAAATCGCCAAAAATTTTTTTGTTCGTGTTACGCAATCTTTTAATGCAGATTTAAGAGGAATGAAGTTTTGATTCATAAATGGTACTCCTTTCCAAAATCGGATGCGAAATGGCCAAATTATTTTATAAAAACCTCAGAAAAAGAACAAATAAGGATATTCGGACTTTAACAAGATGTTCACTTTATTTTATTTCGATAAATTTCACAGGAAAGTCCATAACTTGGGTAATACAACTCCAATCGTAGTATTTCATACCTTTTTGATTGTATATCTTTGAGTAGTATCATATTATTATACATTTATGGAAACAGTTCCTTAGTAACCGAATTTAAAAGGCGACAAAAGGATCGTTTTGGTTCATATGTGGTAATTGAAATGTTTTTGATAAGTTTTCTCTTTGATTTAATATTTATATTTAACAAAGATTAAATGTGAATAATGTCCCGATTCATAAATGGTATTCCGCTTCGAAATCGGATACGAAATGTCGATAATATTCCCTGAAAACCCAGCAAAAAGACGAAAAAAGGACATTTTGACTGGTAGGCGATGTTTAATGGATTTTATTTCGATCAATTTTACGGAAAATGCCATAACTTGGCTAATATTTGACAGAATTGCAAATGTTATGCCTTCTTGATCTAAGATCTTGGAGTTCTATCAATTTCTATCAAAATCTAACCATCGAAAATCTGACCCGATTTTCGAAAATTTTGAAAGGGGTACCATCATGAATTTTGAAAAATCGCCAAAAATTTTTTTGTTCGTGTTACGCAATCTTTTAATGCAGATTTAAGAGGAATGAAGTTTTGATTCATAAATGGTACTCCTTTCCAAAATCGGATGCGAAATGGCCAAATTATTTTATAAAAACCTCAGAAAAAGAACAAATAAGGATATTCGGACTTTAACAAGATGTTCACTTTATTTTATTTCGATAAATTTCACAGGAAAGTCCATAACTTGGGTAATACAACTCCAATCGTAGTATTTCATACCTTTTTGATTGTATATCTTTGAGTAGTATCATATTATTATATTTTTATGGAAACTGTTCCTTAGTAACCGAATTTAAAAGGCAACAAAAGGATCGTTTTGGTTCATATGTGGTAATTGAAATGTTTTTGATAAGTTTTCTCTTTGATTTAATATTTATATTTAACAAAGATTAAATGTGAATAATGTCCCGATTCATAAATGGTATTCCGTTGCGAAATCGGATACGAAATGTCGATAATATTCCCTGAAAACCCAGCAAAAAGACGAAAAAAGGACATTTTGACTGGTAGGCGATGTTTAATGGATTTTATTTCGATCAATTTTACGGAAAATGCCATAACTTGGCTAATATTTGACAGAATTGCAAATGTTATGCTTTCTTGATCTTAGATCTTGGAGTTCTATCAATTTCTATCAAAATATAACCATCGAAAATCTGACCCGATTTTCGAAAATTTTGAAAGGGGTACCATCATGAATTTTGAAAAATCGCCAAAAATTTTTTTGTTCGTGTTACGCAATCTTTTAATGCAGATTTAAGAGGAATGAAGTTCTGATTCATAAATGGTACTCCTTTCCAAAATCGGATGCGAAATGGCCAAATTATTTTATAAAAACCTCAGAAAAAGAACAAATAAGGATATTCGGACTTTAACAAGATGTTCACTTGATTTCATTTCGATAAATTTCACGGGAAAGTCCATAACTTGGGTAATTCAACTCCAATCGTAGTATTTCATACCTTTTTGATTGTATATCTTTGAGTAGTATCATATTATTATACATTTATGGAAACAGTTCCTTAGTAACCGAATTTAAAAGGCGACAAAAGGATCGTTTTGGTTCATATGTGGTAATTGAAATGTTTTTGATAAGTTTTCTCTTTGATTTAATATTTATATTTAACAAAGATTAAATGTGAATAATGTCCCGATTCATAAATGGTATTCCGCTGCGAAATCGGATACGAAATGTCGATAATATTCCCTGAAAACCCAGCAAAAAGACGAAAAAAGGACATTTTGACTGGTAGGCGATGTTTAATGGATTTTATTTCGATCAATTTTACGGAAAATGCCATAACTTGGCTAATATTTGAGAGAATTGCAAATGTTATGCCTTCTTGATCTTAGATCTTGGAGTTCTATCAATTTCTATCAAAATATAACCATCGAAAATCTGACTCGATTTTCGAAAATCTGGAAAGGGGTACCATCATGAATTTTGAAAAATCGCCAAAAATTTTTTTGTTCGTGTTACGCAATCTTTTAATGCAGATTTAAGAGGAATGAAGTTCTGATTCATAAATGGTACTCCTTTCCAAAATCGGATGCGAAATGGCCAAATTATTTTATAAAAACCTCAGAAAAAGAACAAATAAGGATATTCGGACTTTAACAAGATGTTCACTTGATTTTAGTTCGATAAATTTCACGGGAAAGTCCATAACTTGGGTAATACAACTCCAATCGTAGTATTTCATACCTTTTTGATTGTATATCTTTGAGTAGTATCATATTATTATATTTTTATGGAAACTGTTCCTTAGTAACCGAATTTAAAAGGCGACAAAAGGATCGTTTTGGTTCATATGTGGTAATTGAAATGTTTTTGATAAGTTTTCTCTTTGATTTAATATTTATATTTAACAAAGATTAAATGTGAATAATGTCCCGATTCATAAATGGTATTCCGCTTCGAAATCGGATACGAAATGTCGATAATATTCCCTGAAACCCCAGCAAAAAGACGAAAAAAGGACATTTTGACTGGTAGGCGATGTTTAATGGATTTTATTTCGATCAATTTTACGGAAAATGCCATAACTTGGCTAATATTTGACAGAATTGCAAATGTTATGCCTTCTTGATCTTAGATCTTGGAGTTCTATCAATTTCTATCAAAATCTAACCATCGAAAATCTGACCCGATTTTCGAAAATTTTGAAAGGGGTACCATCATGAATTTTGAAAAATCGCCAAAAATTTTTTTGTTCGTGTTACGCAATCTTTTAATGCAGATTTAAGAGGAATGAAGTTCTGATTCATAAATGGTACTCCTTTCCAAAATCGGATACGAAATGCCCAAATTATTTTATAAAAACCTCAGAAAAAGAACAAATAAGGATATTCGGACTTTAACAAGATGTTCACTTGATTTTATTTCGATAAATTTCACGGGAAAGTCAATAACTTGGGTAATTCAACTCCAATCGTAGTATCTCATACCTTTTTGATTGTATATCTTTGAGTAGTATCATATTATTATACATTTATGGAAACTATTCCTTAGTAACCGAATTTAAAAGGCGACAAAAGGATCGTTTTGGTTCATATGTGGTAATTGAAATGTTTTTGATAAGTTTTCTCTTTGATTTAATATTTATATTTAACAAAGATTAAATGTGAATAATGTCCCGATTCATAAATGGTATTCCGTTGCGAAATCGGTAACGAAATGTCGATAATATTCCCTGAAAACCCAGCAAAAAGACGAAAAAAGGACATTTTGACTGGTAGGCGATGTTTAATGGATTTTATTTCGATGAATTTTAGGGAAAGTGCCATAACTTGGCTAATATTTGAAAGAATTGCAAATGTTATGCCTTCTTGATCTTAGATCTTGAGGTTCTATCAATTTCTATTAAAATCTAACCATCGAAAATCTGACCCGATTTTCGAAAATTTTGAAAGGGGTACCATCATGAATTTTGAAAAATCGCCAAAAATTTTTTTGTTCGTGTTACGCAATCTTTTAATGCAGATTTAAGAGGAATGAAGTTCTGATTCATAAATGGTACTCCTTTCCAAAATCGGATGCGAAATGGCCAAATTATTTTATAAAAACCTCAGAAAAAGAACAAATAAGGATATTCGGACTTTAACAAGATGTTCACTTGATTTTATTTCGATAAATTTCACAGGAAAGTCCATAACTTGGGTAATACAACTCCAATCGTAGTATTTCATACCTTTTTGATTGTATATCTTTGAGTAGTATCATATTATTATACATTTATGGAAACAGTTCCTTAGTAACCGAATTTAAAAGGCGACAAAAGGATCGTTTTGGTTCATATGTGGTAATTGAAATGTTTTTGATAAGTTTTCTCTGTGATTTAATATTTATATTTAACAAAGATTAAATGTGAATAATGTCCCGATTCATAAATGGTATTCCGCTTCGAAATCGGATACGAAATGTCGATAATATTCCCTGAAACCCCAGCAAAAAGACGAAAAAAGGACATTTTGACTGGTAGGCGATGTTTAATGGATTTTATTTCGATCAATTTTACGGAAAATGCCATAACTTGGCTAATATTTGACAGAATTGCAAATGTTATGCCTTCTTGATCTTAGATCTTGGAGTTCTATCAATTTCTATCAAAATCTAACCATCGAAAATCTGACCCGATTTTCGAAAATTTTGAAAGGGGTACCATCATGAATTTTGAAAAATCGCCAAAAATTTTTTTGTTCGTGTTACGCAATCTTTTAATGCAGATTTAAGAGGAATGAAGTTCTGATTCATAAATGGTACTCCTTTCCAAAATCGGATGCGAAATGGCCAAATTATTTTATAAAAACCTCAGAAAAAGAACAAATAAGGATATTCGGACTTTAACAAGATGTTCACTTGATTTTAGTTCGATAAATTTCACGGGAAAGTCCATAACTTGGGTAATACAACTCCAATCGTAGTATTTCATACCTTTTTGATTGTATATCTTTGAGTAGTATCATATTATTATATTTTTATGGAAACTGTTCCTTAGTAACCGAATTTAAAAGGCGACAAAAGGATCGTTTTGGTTCATATGTGGTAATTGAAATGTTTTTGATAAGTTTTCTCTTTGATTTAATATTTATATTTAACAAAGATTAAATGTGAATAATGTCCCGATTCATAAATGGTATTCCGCTGCGAAATCGGATACGAAATGTCGATAATATTCCCTGAAAACCCAGCAAAAAGACGAAAAAAGGACATTTTGACTGGTAGGCGATGTTTAATGGATTTTATTTCGATCAATTTTACGGAAAATGCCATAACTTGGCTAATATTTGAGAGAATTGCAAATGTTATGCCTTACCCCTTTAAAAAATTTACGAAAATCGGCATTGTCCCAAATTAGTGGTTTTTAGCACTGTTTTGCAAATATTTTTTACATTTCTTATCGGATTTGTAAAAGGAATACTATTCTTAAATCAGGACTTCATTCCCTGTTAATCTGCATTAAATTCTTGGAAAAGTATTTCAATAGATATTTCATCGATTTTTTGAAAAAATCATGATGTTATCCCTTTCAAAATTTTCGAAAATTGGGTCAGATTTTAGATGGCTAGATTTTGATTGGGAATGATAGTACTGGAAGATCTAAGATCGGAAAGGTGTAACGTTTACCGATGCGCCAAGTATTAGCAAAGTTAAGCAAAATTTCTTAAAATTTATTAAGTTAAAAACTCCGTTATTTCCATAATATCCTTGAGTTGCTGGTATTGGCCAAAATATTAACTTTTGGGACAATCTATAACCAATTTTTTAACCATATTTTAACACACTATAAAAACCCTTTTCCTTTTTAATCCCCTAAATTATAAATTAAAAACTCCATTTCAATTTTTTAAACAATGTTTATTCTAGATCCAAATTCTTGACACCATTTTTTACATTATTTTAATTAACGTAAACTTATTTCTAAAGTAACTATTGTATATTATTATTAATTATGTAATATTATAGATAAACAAACATTTATTGTTATAAAATACATAAGACTATACTGTAAAGACTATATAATGAGAAAACTAATTAACTAATAATCCGATTTCAGCTCCACCACAAGGATCGCTGCTTAATTCTGTTCCATACTACCGGATACTGCATCACCTGAGGAATCCTTCAAGCCGCTGGACAACTCTTACCACTGCTGAGCCTTAAAATCCCTGTATCCGAGGCAGGACATCACTGGGAAGGCAACTCCAAAATAAGGAAAAGAACCTCGAACGCAAGAACCACCAAACACTGCAACATGTTTCCATCCTGTAAAAAATAAATTAAAAAAAATGTAAAAATGAAAATAAAATTAATAAATAAAAGTGTTTTAAAAGGATATATTGTGTTTTTAATGAAGTGGGAGTTTATTTTTCACATTTTCAGGAGTGGGGGTCCTTCTTCGGTATGATATTTGAAAAATCATGATGGTACGCCTTTAAAACTTTTCCAAAAATTATTATTAAGCTTTGAAAACCAAATCCCGTATAAACTTATTTATATATTTGCAATTATTTGTTCAGTTGTTTTGTTGTTGTGTTCTTATGGTATATATTGGATACATAAATACCCTATTTCTGAACTCGATTTTAAAGCTTATTTATAAAATACATAAAACTATACTGTAAAGACTATAAAATGACAAAACTAATTAACTAATAAACAGATTTTCACTGTTTTGCTAATATTTCATACATTTCTCATCGGATTTGGAAAGGGAATACCATTCTTACATCAGGACTTCATTCAATCTTAATCTTCATCAAAAGCTTGGAAAAGTAGATCAATACATTTTTCTTAATTTTTTGAAAAAATCATGAGTAGTATCATATTATTATATATTTATGGCAACTTTTCCTTAGAAACCGAATTTAGAAGGCGACAAAAGGATCGTTTTGGTTCATATGTGGTAGTTGAAAAGATTTTGATAAGTTTGCTCTTTGATTTCATCTTTATATTTAACAATGATTAAACGTGAATGAAGTCCCGATTCACAAATGGTATTCCGTTGTAAAATATGATGCGAAATGGCCAAATTATTCCTTGAAAACCTAAGAAAAAGGACGAAGAAAGGATATTCGGACTGATACGCGATATTTAATCGATTTTATTTCGATAAATTTCACAGGAAAGTCCATAACTTGGGTAATACAACTCCAATCGTAGTATTTCATACCTTTTTGATTGTATATCTTTGAGTAGTATCATATTTTTGTATATTTATGGAAATTGTTTCTTGGAAACCGAATTTAAAAGGCGACAAAAGGATCGTTTTGGTTCATATGTGGTAATTGAAATGATTTTGATAAGTTTTCTCTTTGATTTAATATTTATATTTAACAAAGATTAAATGTGAATAATGTCCCGATTCATAATTGGTATTCCGTTGCGAAATCGGATACGAAATGTCGATAAAATTTCCTGAAAACCCAGCAAAAAGACGAAAAAAGGACATTTTGACTGGTAGGCGATGTTTAATGGATTTTATTTCGATCAATTTTACGGAAAATGCCATAACTTGGCTAATATTTGACAGAATTGCAAATGTTATGCCTTCTTGATCTTAGATCTTGGAGTTCTATCAATTTCTATCAAAATCTAACCATCGCAAATCTGACCCGATTTTCGAAAATTTTGAAAGGGGTACCATCATGAATTTTGAAAAATCGCCAAAAATTTTTTTGTTCGTGTTACGCAATCTTTTAATGCAGATTTAAGAGGAATGAAGTTCTGATTCATAAATGGTACTCCTTTCCAAAATCGGATGCGAAATGGCCAAAATATTTTATAAAATCCTCAGAAAAAGAACAAATAAGGATATTCGGACTTTAACAAGATGTTCACTTGATTTTATTTCGATAAATTTCACGGGAAAGTCCATAACTTGGGTAATACAACTCCAATCGTAGTATTTCATACCTTTTTGATTGTATATCTTTGAGTAGTATCATATTATTACACATTTATGGAAACTGTTCCTTAGTAACCGAATTTAAAAGGCGACAAAAGGATCGTTTTGGTTCATATGTGGTAATTGAAATGTTTTTGATAAGTTTTCTCTTTGATTTAATATTTATATTTAACAAAGATTAAATGTGAATAATGTCCCGATTCATAATTGGTATTCCGTTGCGAAATCGGATACGAAATGTCGATAATATTCCCTGAAAACCCAGCAAAAAGACGAAAAAAGGACATTTTGACTGGTAGGCGATGTTTAATGGATTTTATTTCGATCAATTTTACGGAAAATGCCATAACTTGGCTAATATTTGACAGAATTGCAAATGTTATGCCTTCTTGATCTTAGATCTTGGAGTTCTATCAATTTCTATCAAAATCTAACCATCGAAAATCTGACCCGATTTTCGAAAATTTTAAAAGGGGTACCATCATGAATTTTGAAAAATCGCCAAAAATTTTTTTGTTCGTGTTACGCAATCTTTTAATGCAGATTTAAGAGGAATGAAGTTCTGATTCATAAATGGTACTCCTTTCCAAAATCGGATGCGAAATGGCCAAATTATTTTATAAAATCCTCAGAAAAAGAACAAATAAGGATATTCGGACTTTAACAAGATGTTCACTTGATTTTATTTCGATAAATTTCACGGGAAAGTCCATAACTTGGGTAATACAACTCCAATCGTAGTATTTCATACCTTTTTGATTGTATATCTTTGAGTAGTATCATATTATTATACATTTAGGGAAACTGTTCCTTAGTAACCGAATTTAAAAGGCGACAAAAGGATCGTTTTGGTTCATATGTGGTAATTGAAATGTTTTTGATAAGTTTTCTCTTTGATTTAATATTTATATTTAACAAAGATTAAATGTGAATAATGTCCCGATTCATAAATGGTATTCCGTTGCGAAATCGGATACGAAATGTCGATAATATTCCCTGAAAACCCAGCAAAAAGACGAAAAAAGGACATTTTGACTGGTAGGCGATGTTTAATGGATTTTATTTCATTCAATTTTACGGAAAATGCCATAACTTGGCTAATATTTGACAGAATTGCAAGTGTTATGCCTTACCCCTTTCAAAATTTTCGAAAATCGGGTCAGATTTGAGTTGATCTGATTTTGATGGAATATTATAGTACTCAAAGATATAAGATCGGGAAGGTATACCACTCGTTGATCGGCAAAAGTTGCCCGAGATATGGTCACGGGAAGGATTCTTTTTAGACCGATTTTGCATTTTCAGGACATTCTTACTTTAAAATATTCTTCTCAATAAAACAACGCTATAAATTTTAAATACAATTTTTATATGGGCATTTCTCATTAGAATCGACCTGCTGTATTGCTTTACATAACATGCTTACAGGTATTCAAATATTTTTTTACATCGGTGCATGGCAAAGGAACTTACCAAGGGAAGTCAAATCTGGAACGCACAAAATGTCCAGGTTGCATGTTTCCCAGATTAGCTGAGCCAGTTGGAAAACCCCCCTTAAAAAACCCCACAAATACCCACATCGGAGGGCCAGTTCATGCATTTCCTACTAATTTGTATCTCCGGAATATGAGAGGCCACAAGTGAACCAGAGCCCCCGTAACTAACATTCGCATGATGAAAAACCTGTCGGATAATGAATCGGGCTAATCGATAAAGTGTGCCCGGTTACAGTGGAAGTCCATTAAAGCAACCGTTCCAGCCTGGCGCCTCTCTTACTTTATTGCCGGCTATCAAATTTCCTCCTTTTTCTGTGGTGGTGCTCTCCCAGCATTTTGCAATCGGATCTAGGGCGGATGAGGGATTACAAAATTTCAAATTCATGAGACCAAAGCGCATTGTTTGGCCAACAACCAATGACAGTCTCTGGGGAAGGCCAATTTCCAATTTCCGTAGGCAATGTTGGCTGACCATTTTCATAAGAGCTCCATCCAAATCCATTTTTCCCCTTCCGTCATTGTTTTCAGGCTAGTGGGTGACAATATTACAAAGTTTTGTTATTGCAAATGAAAAAGTGAATGCTGCAGTGCAGCCAGTTAGCTCCAGTGTGCAAATATGTATCGCAGCTATGGGGAAGGTCATTTGTAACCTTAACTAAACAAATTTGAAAGCTGGCCATCGAGCATATCAGGTGTGGTCTGGTTCTTCCGTTGGCGATGGCCCTTTTTTCGAGCCTCTCTTATAAAATGCCCAGTGGGCAATGGAGAAGGCATCAGTTAGCCACCACCACTTCCAAGAGTAGCAGCATCAACAGCAGCATCAGCCCAGCTAAACAAATTACCAGCAACCAACTAGTCGAATACTTAACGTCAGTAGCCATGAAACGGGTAAGTTTTCCGTCAACCGCTGCCGGCCATAAATTTCCCAGCCAGTTGTTCGCCTGCCATGTCTATCCGGCTAAGTGGAAGTTAGGGCCATAAATCAGGATAATCAAAAATACAAAACGATAAAGGGCAGGGCGTATTAGGCCAATTTAAATGCCCAGAGCCGTGACATAAACCAAATGGAAACCAACAAAGTGTGGTTTGGGTTGGAAGAAACAGAATTCACACCAGGAATTGTAAATGGGGTTTTATTTTCAAAAGTTTGGAAGTGTATAATACAGACTAAATTTCCCTTTAAAAGTTTTTTATAGAGATAAAAATACATCACACAAATTCGTAAATTTCAGACATTTAACCTTTAAACCATTTAGAATTTTAAACCTTGGTTTTCGAAGTAAGCTAAAGAATTTTTTTAAATGCATAAACTTTTGCTTTTTTTATTCGTGACAGTCCATAAAGCCAGAAACAGAAAAAAGAAATCCATAAACTTTATTTCATTCATTTACATGATTTACAAACGTTGTCGTTTTTAATTTATGGCCTTACAACTTAACAAAAAGGGAAAATCTTGAATAAAATGGCAAATTGATGAAGAAAAATGCTTGAGTTGCAATAGAAAGCGATTAAATCGATTTCCTGTGGATCTTTTTTGATTTCAGACCTATCTGTTGCTCTGCCTGAGCCTCCTGACTTGCAATGTGGCCAACTCGGCCTTCCTGCGGCCCATCGATCTAAGCCAGTTGACCAAGTCCTCCAGCCTCCAGCAACAGCAGCAATTGCGAGTGGAACTAAACAGAGACGATGGCAACAATGACGATGACTCCACCACCTTGGCACCCAATTCTAGCGAAGATTACGACAGTCGTCCCCAGTACAGCTTCGCCTACGATGTTAGGGATACACTCACCGGCGACGACAAGCGGCAGGAGGAGAAGCGTGACGGCGATCTGGTCAAGGGTCAGTACTCCCTGATCGAACCCGATGGTACCCGTCGCATTGTGGAATACACGGCCGATGATGTGAGTGGTTTCAATGCCATCGTGTCCAAGCAGCGTCTGGACGAGCAGCAACAGCAAAGGATCTCCGCCTCTGCCTCGACCTCGACGCGTTTTAATAGTCTCGAAGAGCTCCAGACCCGACTCACTGCCCAGGCTATTGCAGAGGCTCAATCTCTGGCGGAAGCCCAGCAGGCCAGTCAACGAGAATCGGAGAACCAAGCACGTGCCCAGGCCCAGCAGTTGATGGAGCAGTTCCAGCAGCAGGTGCAGCAACAGGAGCAACAGCGTCTGCAGCAGGAGCAGCAGCTAAGGGAACTCCAGCGTTTGCAGGAGCAGCGTGATCGCGAAGATCGTGAGTTGAGGGAGCGGGAGCAGCGGGAACGCGAACAACGTGAACGGGAGCAGCGTGAACGGGAACTCCGTGACCGTGAGCTGAGGGATCGCGAACTGAGGGACCGTGAGCAACGTGAGAGGGAACAGCGTGAACGGGAGCAGCGAGATCGTGAGCAGCGTGAGCGTGATGATCGCCGCCAGCAGCAACTGGAACGCCGCCAGAACCAGAACCAGCGCCTCCTTGATCAACAGACCCTCCTTCTGGCCCAAAGCCTGCCCAGCATTCAGGCCACCGTGGTCTCGCACCCACCCACCCTGCTGGCCTCGCGTCTGCCATCCTCCACTAGCAGGACCTCCACCACTACTCTGTTGACCCGTGACCGCGATCTGGAAGCCTGGCGCCAGCTTCCCAGTGCCCGCCTCACCATCGACCGCAGCTCGCAGCCCCTGATCCTTAGCCAGCCCTCCAGTGCCTCGGTCCAGGCTCAACTGATCAGCTCGCCCCTGCTTCTTGAATCCGCCAATTTGAATGGCCTGATCAGCACCCGGCTGAATGGCAATGCCGCCAGGGCAGGTGCCGCTCTCAGCTGGACCAATGGACGTCGTCTTCTGAACAACGATCTGTGGCAGCTGGACAGCCGGGAGAACAGCAGCCGGGAGGACAGCCGCCGGGACGACAACCGCCGGGATGAGAACCGTCGGGATGAAAACCGTCGGGATGAGAACCGTCGAGATGACAACCGACGGGACAGCGAGGAGCGTCGCTGGTAATTATAAATGCCAGAATACCCAAAAATTTCAACTGAACTCAAAGGACACTCAACGAAGGACCTCAGCGATCTGCCAACCGGACCACGAATATGTTTTTTCTTAGCATGTAATATCTTATTTCAATCTTGTGTTAACAACGCCTAGTTAATATTTTTTTGGGGATTTCGGCTATGCTTTTCCGCCTCTTTTTCAGCTTTTCTCTTCAACTAACTTACTTACTAACCACCGCATACAGCAAACTTTGCCAAGAACTTTGAACCGAGCTCTAATGCCTTTTTTCCACCTAACTTTAGCACTAAGTTTAAGTGTCTTTGTGTTACTTTTTAGTTAGTCAACTGCATCAATGTAAAAACGTAAAAAAAATAAACTGAATATAAAGAAAAGACTGCACGGCTACAATTTAGCCTGCATGCCACTTTTAAAATTGAAAATTAAATGTTTTCTTCCTTAAAAAAGAACTACTAAGGTACAGTTTTTAAGCTAGAATCCTGGAAATAGAACTAAAATTTAGAGCCAAATTAAACCAGACTTCCCAAAAGATTTCATAAAAGTCAACAGGTGGTTTGACTTCTCTATTTTTTTTGTTACTCCTTCTGGCCAACTAACCAAAGCCCGTTGACCCTAATCGCCTCTCATGGACTCTGACACTTTGGTCATGGATGGTGCAGACACATATCCGAGTATGTAACCATATAAGTTTCCACCTTTTTCCACACTTCAACCTTCATGACCAAGTGTGCACGCAACTTGGCCATAAACCCCGGAGCCAAGTTTCTTTAGGGCAGCAAATGGCAACACATTTTTTAATAATAAACACTCAGGAGAGGACGAAACGAGGGTCGAAAACGCTTCCAAAAGTTTGCTTCTCCATTCCACAAACTTTGTGTCTCGTCGTACACTTAAAAATAAAGTTGCACTTGAGTGGATCCATGGGGCAAAGGTGGGTGGGTGAGTTTGACCAAAGTAGTTAAGATGCCAAGGCAATAACAACTTGGCAAGAAAGGTAATGAAAGCTGGACAAGGTCCGGAGAGGGCAGGCGATTCGATTAAGACATTTTCCTTGCAATCTCGAGGTCAGGTTTTTAGAGTTTTCCTTTGGGGGAAATGTGTTGTGGGAAATGTATAAAAATATATATATACAATTTTCCAGATTCCATAACTATAAAAAAAAGTACAAGGCACTTTCTTAAAATGTAAGCATATTTAAATAAATTTTAAAGTATCCAACCATTCAAATCATTTGCTCAAAACTCTTTTTCCACAGACGGAACACCCGCTGTGGCAGAATTTTGCTAAATTTAATATAAATTCTTAGAGTTAGTGACACCAAGGACAGGCCCAAAGTCAAAATGGGCCACTTGCAGCTGTTGTGCTGGAGTCCTTTGCCAGGAAATCACTTAAAAGTTCATCAAAAGTGCAGCTGCTTGTTGTCTGCCGGATCCCTTGAGCCATTTTACCCGACAATGGGCTGACAGTGGCAGAAAGACAGGCGGAAAGAGAAAAAACTAGAGCTGAAAGACTACAAAACAGTTGGCCTACGCTCCGAATGTCAACTCCACGAGGCACAAACATGTAAACCAGAAAAAACATTATCAAAAATAGCTGCAAAAAAACAAAGTAAAGAACTAAGCTAGTAAGTGATTTTTTCTGACTTTTTGATTCTGTTGAGAAAAGCCATTTCAAACGTTTTTCTTCCTTAGCCCAAAATGTTAACCAGGAAGCTTAGACTTTTTAATTGCTCAATGCGACAAGTCCGTGGTCTGACAGCTTTAAAGGTGGCCATCGCCCAACCGGCAGAAGAACCAATTAAGAAAAAACCACAAGTTCAGCGAACCCCATATCCATCCACAATGAAACTTCCACCTTTTATAGACCCAAAGTGCGTTCAAGCTAAGAAATATTCGTCAGATTCGATGGGTCAGCAGGTGCAGAAGAAATTCACCTACAATTATCATGCTTTTTCGATTTACGATTTAATGGAGTCGGCTTTGCAGGCGAGGGAGGAATCCGCTAAGTATGCCAAAAACCGCATTGAGATGGAAAGACAGATGCTTTTGAAAATGGAGAAAAAAATGTAGTTGTACTGGAAGTTTAAATTGTATACTATAATAATATTTTAGTTGTGACAGAAAAATAAATTCTAAATGTTGACCATTTACATTAACAAGTATCAACTCAAAAAATCTCCTCTACTTATTTAAGTCTTTAAAAAAACACGATATAAATGTTATAAGCATTTTAGAGGAAGAAAAGTGTTTTCCGAAATTACTCATACGCCCTGCATATCAGTGCAAGCTTTTAAAACTGGAAAAGCATGTTTATTAAATGAATTAATGCATTTAGAATAAATTCTATTTAATTACCTAATATTGGCAATCTAGGAAGCACCCAAACAAAAATTTAAACAACTTTGTTAGTTTATTCAAAATACAAAGTAACCCATGAAAATAACCTTTAAATTTGAATAAATTTTTCGTTATACATTTTAATCCCAATTAATTTTAGCTCGAAAAAATGTCTTTTAAGATGAGAAACCTCTTCCGTCCTAATCTGGCCCAGGCGCTGAGCATTCGCCGATTGAGCGGTAAGAAAACAACAAACAAAAGTTCAAACACTCCACGTCCACCCAAGGATCCTCCAGATGATCCGCCCTACAAGCCAGCGTCCGTGGAACACGATGCATTCGACGTGCCAAAGTACGTAAGTCCCTCGTCCTTTCGCCAGTTCAGCGGACCGGATGAAAAGCTAGGACCAGGGGCTGGAAAAAGCCAGCCGTACAAGAACGCCCAATACTTTGCGTATCATCGGTTTAGCTTTACTGATTTGGTTAATCAAGCTACGGAAATGCGGGATGAACGAGATTCCGATGGTGGAATTCAGGCTGCCATTGATGTGGACGAGGAGCCACACCTCGTGGGGGACGACGCCACCCCGGAAGTCATGAAAACGTGTGAGGAAGAATGCGACCAAATCATGAAGAATCAGGCCGCAGAGTGGGAGAAGAAAAAGAAAGAAGCGGATTGCGAGAAGAATCTGGAGGATATGAACGAAGAGGAATTAAAAGCGTGGTGCCTGAAAAGGGAAGCCGCCATTAAGGAGAATGAGAAGAAGAAGAAAGAGGCAGAAAAGACGCAACAATTGGCAAAAGGAAAGACTCTAGAGAAGATGAGTCCCGAGGAGCTTGTAAAGTGGTGTAAAGCAAAGGAAGCGGAAATCAAGAAGAAGTCGAACGATACGGCAACGAAGAAAAAAGAAGAGGATTTAAAGAAAATGTGTGAGGAGGCAGAACAGAAGCGGAGGTGTATAGAAGAGCAAATAAAGAAGGAATGCAAGGAGTTGGAGGAGAAGGAAAAGTGCCGGGACAAAGATGAGGATGCGGAACTGGCCAAAATCTGTAAAGAGGCAGAACTGAAGAAAGAATGCGTCGAAGCAGAACTCAAGAAAAAGTGCAAAGAACAATTGCTTAAGCAGAAATGCAAGGAATCAGGAGTCGATGTACGTGGGGCTTCTGCCAACGAAGAAGAATTAAAGAAAAAGTGCAAGGAAGCAAAATTGAAGAAAAAATGCCAGGAAGAAGCCTTAAGGAGGCAATGTGAAGAGAAGGCCTTAAAGAAGAAATGTGAAGAGGCTGCATTAAAGAAAAAATGTAAAGAAGCCGAAAAAAAGGATGGCAAATAGAAATCCAATCCCAATTGTGAAATATTTAAAGCCAATTTCACAACCCATCCGCAAAACTCACCATAGTGGTTCAAGTACACGATATCAGTCTCACCTCCATCCAAGTTTCAATCCTATACAGTTTGGCATCTACTGAATTCAGGACGGAACTCATTTTCTTTCTTGCCTTGAGGTTTCGATTTTGATTGCTAATTAAATTAGTTGTTTGGGAAAATAGTATATAAAAAAGGTTATAAATGCAACAATAAAAATATTTAATAACAATAATAATGTAAAAATAATCGGTCACTTCTATGTTTGATCCTTTAAGAATCTTCCACTGCCTACAGGACTGACAATTGGGCTAGGGGCTGCGCATAGTCCTTTCTTATTGCCGAAGTCTTCAGACCATCTCCCCCCCTGAAGTCCCACTCCTGAAGCAGTTTCTTCCGCTCCTCGACCTGCATGATTGGTTCTTTTTTTCCGGCGATAAAACAAAGCTACCCCCTTAGAAAAACTTGGGGATTTAGGCTCCCAAAAAAGTTAAAAAAGATGTTCCAGTGCGAGCAACTGCAAAGAAAACTGTCAATTTACTTCACATGAGAGCTTGAGGCTGGGAACAGGGTTTCTAATTTGCATTGATCTCTATGAACCGATATCAAGACTCATTGCCATCACGTGTACGCCGCTTAGTAATTACAGAGCTAGGAAATTCCCCGTTTCCAAGAGAGATTCAGAGAGAGCACAGCATTTAGTTTGTATTTTATCGTCTCGAATATAAAGCTAAAGAGTCCAGCGGCCGATCAAAGATATTATTTAATTATCATGTAATAAACCAATTTCGGTTTAGTGTGTTCTTCCCACAAATTGGTGATTTACAAGCCAGACATCCTTTACAAGATATATTTATAAATTTATAAAATATTTATACATATCATACATTCCTAATGAAGGCTTGACTTTAAGAAAAAACTTTTAAACTAATTACTCGTAAAAGTTGATTTTTGCTTTAATGTGTAAGCCCAGTTGTGTTTAAATACCATATCGAAAGAAAATCTTAAAACAACCTTGTAGTGCAACTTTTAATTAGTCTCCACACAAATGGTATTTAACGATCAGTAAGTTTAGTCTCTAAATCAAATAATCCCTAGGATTCCTGAAAGATTCTGGATGCAATTATGGTACTTCGACTTCTACTCTAACTTGCATGTTTTACAAAAAAAATAAATAAGAATAATGTGAATAAATACATCGGAGCCGGCAAAAGCTGTTGGGCACACGATGTGCCTCGTTTTGCAGGCATTTAAGCTGAAAATTGCTGGCAAAATATTTGCACACTCCACAAGCTCCGAGCTGCAGTCGCGGCTTATGTTTTTTGCTGTTGCAGCTCTTGGCCAGCTGCATTGATGCGTCGCCAAATGTTTACCCTAAACCCATAAATGCAACCTGTTCCCTTACTCCCTCTCGATATTGCACCTCTGTTTCAGGCCTAGGTGAATGGAACACAGAAGAAAATATTCAATACTATAATATATTTGAAAAGACATTTTTAATTTTGATGAAGTTTATATGTTTTTGCTTTGCATTTTTTTTACTTTATTTGAAAAAGAAATATATATTTTTTAGGCTTACATTATTTTAAAGTGTAATGGTATTGCTCTCTTGGCCGCGATCTGTGCCTGGCATACAAAATGCATCTAATTTTGGGCCTAACGACAACTTGTCGCTTGTCATGGCCTCCTGGCCTGAGCCTCGTTGTTATTGTGGCCGTCGCTGCTGTTGCTGCCTCATCATCATTTGCAACTGCTGGCAGCATCAGAAAGAGAGAAAAAAAACAGCAGCAGCAGCTGCCTCACTTGGAGATCAACTTGTGGAGATCGCCGCGCTTTATTTGTGCAGCTTTTAGCTGCGCCTCGTAATCGCAGCTCATAGATCAAAACACAAGCGAAGGAGATGCCTGCTATCTCCATCGCCTTCAGATTACACTTCAGAAAATAAGTTTAGTCTCATCTTACAACAAACTAGATACAAATTCAACCTAGAGCCGAGATGATTGGAAGAAAAAAATATAACTAATTCCCAAAACGTATATTTTCTGTCATTATCCTTCTATTTCTTGTCGTGTGCTAATTTTGCATAACATGGCCAGCAACTTCTTTTGTGAACCAAGTCCAGTTCTCATCGCCTTAAAAGCCAAGACGCGGAAACGCGAAACGTGAGCGGCGCATTCCAACGCACAGCTGCTCTCTCGCTCGCCCACCCACGCCAAAAAAAAACATTTTCCCACTGACCGAAATGACAAGAACGGCAATTTCCCACAGTACCCACGGCATTTTCCATTTCCACAGCTATCCCATTCCGGCACACTCAAATTAGCCATCTCATTTTCGCTCTGATTAAAGGTAATTTTCAAATTTTCCAAACAACCCTGCGACACAGGCAACAACTGTTGCAACTGCCACAGGAACACAGCAACAGCAACAGCAGGCGGCAACTTTTGGCACTGCAATTTCGATTTCGCCTGTCGTCCATTTAATGATTTCGAATCGGAGCAGGCCCAACCACTTCTCCAAATGTTGGCCCAATCCCCCCAGCATGGCCCAATCCTTGAATGCATTTTTCTTGACCATTTTTTGCAGCTGTGGTGGCTGCGGCAAAAAAAGGAAAATTGCCGAAACTAAAACCAGAACGCGTGCGCATTGAATTATGCAAAAATTTTAACCATTTGCCGCCAATCAATTTGTTTTCCCTGCCAGCTGGGATCTAAAAGGGAAAACATTGGAATTCAAATCGGATTAACGATCCATTAACTATTTTTTTTTTTATTTGTGAAGAATTGCTGGAAATAATTTATAATAGAGGGCAAGAGTGAGTTGACATTCTTTTAAGTTTTCTCAAGGTAAACTGCAATCCTTAGGAGCAATCCTAAATAATACATCTTCAACTCAAGTGAATAATTGGCCAAAACTAACTTTAGATGATCCTCTTAAAATTCTTTTCCTTCAAAGATCAAAGATACCGATGAAGTTTACCCGACTTAATTAAGCACGAATTTCAATTGTACCTGCGAATTGTGACTGAGACTTATCGCCGCGAAAGGTGTCTCATAAATAAATATATAGTATGTGTGGCTGACAAACAGGAAGCTTCATCATTAAAAAAAAGACCCCCATACCTCCGTGAATTCTTCCGAGCGGAACTTGAAACAGGGAAAAACAGCTCAGAACTCTGGGCAGGAATTTATTTGATTCTTACTTTGGCAGACTGGAAAACTTTTAGCCAACCTGCAAAATTTATGCATGACAAAATCAGTGAAGCGTTTACAGAGCTGAGTGAAAGAGAGAGGTAGAAAGGGGGGAAGTCTGGAAAAAAGGACGGAAAGTGGACCCTTTCTTAAGGGAACTCTCTCACACTTGGAGTCTCCGTCTCCATCTCCGTCTCCGGCCATTGTAATGTGTTGTAATTTGTTGCTGTTGCTGTTGTTAGTGCTTCCTCTTTGGCATACTTAGTGCTAAAAGAAAAAAAGTTAATTATCTTTTTTACCTGTCCCTCTATCTCTATCTCTGTCTCATTCTCAGTCTCTGGCTCGGTCCCTCTTGCTCGGCCAATCTCCCGCCTTTTTTTGTAGTGGCATGCCCAACAGCTCCAATGGGCTATTATCCATGGGTTTTGTGCTATTCTTCGGGAGATTGGTACTTTGTGTGTTCGTTTCTTCTTCCATCCGCTGGGCTGGAACTTGAAGGGAAACCGTGCCGGTGAGAAGGCAGGGGGCATGGTTCATTGAACTGTTAATTGTGGGCAAAAAAATTTAAAAAAAAAATGCTAAATGAAAGAGAACCGGGAACTCTAGGCGGTGTGAAAGGTGATTTTTCAAGGCTACCTTCATGCCGGCTTCCCTCCAGCCCTCTCTCATATATTTCACAACTTGAATTCCCCCATTTTTGAAAGTTTTTCTCTCTCGAATATTCGAAAATTATGAATTAGATTGGGTTTCGGACTTACTTGGACTTCGAGGCTGGAAGTGCTAATGAGTTTGCTCTAATAATTAATTTACCCTCATCCGAAACTCAAAAAAATAGGTTTCACTTTGAGGAACCGATTTAATGCAGTTCACGGTAGACATATTAACACTTTTTTCACTTTAACACTGATGTTTTAATCCCGCACCATAGATGCCACTAAGAGATCACGGGTTGTATAGAAATTACCCCGTGAATTCTTCCAGTGCCATTAACTGTGCCGAGATGGAGAAGCCATTTTCATTATTAATCTTACCCCATTGTTGTCATCTGGTTTTAAGCTTCAAAAAGTCTCTGAAATACTGATAGAATCAAAGATGATTATTATATAACGCTCAAAATAGGGTAACATCAGCAAAAAGCTTAATCAACCGCCACTTCCGCCCTTCTGGGAACCTTTATTCTTTTTCTCAATCAGAATTCTCCCACAAACCAACTCACACCTCATGGATAAAGGTGTTTTTTCGACCTGTTCACCTGTTTGGCCAACTTCTTATGGGATGGGTTTGATCTCTGTCCCACGATTAAATCAAAAACGCAAATTTTTTGTTGCGGCAGACCAACTCGCGGAAGTTGCTTCTGCGCTATAGACGTCTCTATACATAGTGGGTATTATTTCTTACTTCTTGCCTCTCTTCATTTCCATTTCCATTCATTGGGGGCATGCGTGGGAAATCCATGTTGCATGTTCCACCGCTCCAACTGCGGTTGGCCGCATAATTTGCTGTGAAAATCATTTTGTGGCTGCGTGTTGCATAAAATTACAATTGAACATTTTTTCACTTCTTTCACAGAGGCTTTTCTTCTTGTTTGTGGTAGGGCAGAGCCAATTAAAAATTATAATGGAAGATAAACTAATTAGGTAGCGGGGGATTTAGAGCATTTCCATGCTCTGATTGAGAAGCAAATATTAATTTAATTAACTTGCTGAAGATGCATGTTGTAAGATAGTTAACTTCTTTAAAACCCATTTCTCGGAGTAAGTTAAAAATAGATTTGACTGATTGATTGGGGCCATGAAGTCAGCTCCTGAGGGCAAAGCACCTCAAATTGACTTGTCGTTGGCCAAACAAATTGTAACATCGAATTGCTTTGGACATCTGTGACCCCTAGGACCTCTCATTACAGAGGCTTTTGGCCCGGATCTCTGGGAAAACGTCGCCAGTCACGAAGAAAGCTCCGATTTCATTGCCCGAGTCTCTCGTTTCGTTTGGATTTTTTCCCTCTTTTTTGTTTTTGTTTTAAGCCAATTTATGCAAATGCCAAATGCTGCTCCACTTGAGGTAATTGCCACTCGTTTTTTTTCCCTCCACGGTTTGTATTTCGACTATTTTTCCTATTTTTTGTAGTTGGTTTGCTTATCAGGCAACGGTAAATCAGTACGTCAGTGGCATAGACATGCCGAGCATGCGCCGTGAGGCGACAGCCATCAATCAAATCGAGCGGCGCGCAATCAAAATACGAAAAACAAACTTTAGCCGAAACAGTTAAAAATCAACAGCTGCCTGTTTCTTTTTTTGTCTTATTGTGGTAATCGCGTGTGTCTCTACAACCGATCTCAAACATGATTTTTTACGACAAATTTACGCGCTTAATCTCGACAAGAAAATATGCAAATGTGAGCGGGACGCGGGCCGGGAGAAAACAACAAACCAACACAAGGAGCGGCAAGCCACAAAAAAAGAAGCGAGGACGATGTTGATGTTGAATTTTACGATTTGCCATGTTCATTAGCGCCAACACTTGAGTGGCCATTGGCCATTGGCAACAACACAACACAACTCTGGTATGTTTAAGTGCGTTTCATTAATTGAAATGGTCAATTTGTTGGCAGCGATAAGAGAGGAAGTTGCAGACGCTGCTAAAGATGTTTCTGACTTCTAGCCGGTGTTGCTGGTGTTGTGGCGATACTGCATTGATATTTCCTCGCGGAGTCAATCAAGTTGCCCTAAATGGCCATTCCGACAACCGGAGGAGTTTGATAGTTCTGGTGGCTTGGTGGCGCCAGAAAACTTCATTCATCAGGCAGCTACAACACGACAAGACAACTCATAATGCATATTTATGGGAGTCTATAAAAAGTCTTGAGTTCTTACACTTTAATACCCTTTTAAAAACAAATCAAAAGGCAATTTTTCAAATGAAAATATATAGCCATCTCTTTGATAGTTATTAATACAGCAGATATTGTTGTTAATCCCCCAAAAAGGCATAAGATTTCAATAATAAAACATCCCCACAACTCCATTGATCAATGGCAGAGTCAGAAAAAAACACAATAGGCATGAAGTGGGTAATGTGACTCCCGTTTCCGTTACGAACCTCATGTGGGGACCGGAGGAACCCTCGTCAAAGTGTGCAACACACATGCGGCACATGCAACAAGTCATGGTCATGGCGACAAAACCTCTCCCAACGGTAAGCGGTCAACGGAAATCTCACTGGACATCCCCCTTATGGCTGGGGCTCTAACTGTTTATCTAGCGGATTGATTTTGCTCTCCATCCGTACATCTCTTTCCTCCCACTTTCATGAAACAAACTTCTGTGGGATCTAGTGCCCAAAAAAAAGAAGAATATGTATCTTGAAGATCTCGGTTTGTTCTAATTGTTCAAGATGACAATGCAGATTGGATGGATAACGGTAACTTCACGCACACTTTATAAAAACCAAAAAAAAAATCTATATATAAAGTAAAGCAATTGTTGTTGTTATTACCAGCAAGTCGAGTACAACTGGAAACCAATTGGCATTTCAATCACGCATCAATCTGGCACGTTTTTATGATGCAGATCACAAGGCGAAGCGAACGAATCTCCAACAGGCAACAAAGGCAACTGGCAACTGGCAACAGCGGCAACAACCAAGTTGCTCATGATCATGTTTCTTCTTTTTTTTCCTTTTGATTTGTGGAATGAGAATGATGAACTGGCCAGCACGAGGCTCTACGGATCGAGGAGACTCCTTTTTGAAAAATGAAATTTTTATTGGTCGGTTAAGTTTTCGTTACATTTCGAGGATTGTTATAAATTTCATTGATAATTGCCATATATTGATGGCATGATTATGTGCATGATTGTCTGATTGTTACTGTTTCGTTTGGTTTGGTTTCTACGTGCGTGGCATATGCACTGCAAAAATTTGTTCATTTTCTTTTTGTGCTGATCTCTTTGCCCTGCCCCCCGTCGCTGGTTGCTCGTTTCATGCCCCGGTAAATTGTTTTCGTCGAAAATTTTTGCACGAACCCAATCAGAGGAGCTGAGGCAGGCGAGGAGATATCAATATGAGGAATATGCAACGAGGACATCAGTATGTGTTCGGTATGGGCATATTTCCGCAGATCTTATTAGCCATATATAGGTCAGCCGCCTTGAGTTGCATGCCTCTTGATTGAGTTGCAAGAAATTCATTTTATCTTCGGGCACTTTTATGAGGAAATTAAATCAACAACTTGTAAACTAGATCTTTTATTCTTGGCAATATAGCAGAGACTAGCCCAGTTGATTTATTCAGCGTTTCCTTTAAAATACGATTCTCGATCACTTTCATGTCCATAAAATGCTGAACATTTCACTTTGCCTTTGAGTGAATGTTTTTGGCCTTATATGCTAACCAATTCGATGTTCCCAGGCCTCTCCAATTCTTGTTAATCATTCTGTCTATCTAGCTGTGTCTTTGTTGTCTCATAAATTCAGGCAAAAAGACGACAAAACAGAACACAAACTCTCACAGGGTCCCACTGTCAGGAGTTGGAAAGTCGAGCCCCACAAAACTGGCCACCAAAAATGGCTTAATAGTTAAATTTAATGCTTGGCAATAACTGAAAGCTCAGGCTCAAGACAAACTGCCGTTCAATATGCAAATGTTGCCAATACGGCAAGAGGCTGTAAGTTTTCGAGTCAGTAGCTGGAGCCGCAACGAAGATCAGATTCTCCTTCCTCCTGGTTGTGCCGTTTGGTCCCAACTCGGTTGTTTAAACAAGCTCTTATCAGCTGCCCGAGCTGGCCCTATCAAAAATAATTGACAACTAAATGGACCATACAAAAGTCAATGAATGGCGTGAAAAAGAGGCATTCAATGGGGACGAGAAAATTGTCATTTGACAAAATCGTTAGCCCTGATAAGATACCACTCCAGTCGAGTTGTGTGGGCTTTGTTTTGTTTGGCTTAACTTGAATCCATGGGTTTTTGTGTGGGTTGCTGCTGGTTTCCCTTAAAATGGTCATGAGTACTCCAAACCTGGCCCTCGAGTTGAAATCACTGTTCGACTTTGACTTCGACTTCGAGTTCGAGTTCGAGTTCGTTGCCTAAGTCTTTTGTTTTCGACGCATTTCGTGTGCGCATTTCGCTGGCCGTGATTCATTGACCAGGCCAAAGAGAGGGAGAGAGACCAGGACCGAGACGACTGGCACGACCACCGCAATTACATCCGGTAATTTAATGTAATTTTATATTTCATTTCAATCGCATGCGAGATACTCGTACACGACTAAAAATAAAAGCAAACCTGAATCGGCTTGTGCAGCTCTCCGACTTTAATCATAGCCAAGTGCCAGGCTGCCAGCCTGCCAGGCTGAGATTTTGTCAACATTCTCGACTAACGTGATTTCGTGAATTAGCATTAACATTTAAATAATTGCTTAGACGTGCATCATCTGTTGATAAGACAGTCTTCCTATTTGGGGCCCTCTAGCTAACTTTACAGGCCCTAGAAGGCCATTCGTATTTTCGGACTTTCGGCGGCTTCGTTTGATAGCCCGTGATTGATTACTCAATTTTTCCGTCAATCTGCCCTGGCAACTCACAAATTTGTCAACACAAACAGAACTTCAAAGATTTCGGATCTCAGGCATTCGCTTTTATGATTGATTATGGCTTTTTTCATTCTATTTTTCAGAGAGCTCAAAATGCTTAAACAATGCAAGCAAAAGGCCGAAAAACATTTCATTAATTAGAATTTGGTTTTGGTTTTGGCTTTGGGAGACCATTAACCAAGCAAAGATTAATAAGCGGCAATTAACCAAAAGAAAAACTCAAACAAAAATTCCAAAAGGCAATCTCTCGGAGGTAAAACTGTTAGAAAGAGGCGTAGCTGAACGGTTTAAAAACGCATTTAGGTATCCATCTGTTGCTTTTTCTACTTTTGGTTTGGTACGATTTAATTATGCGTAGAGGTATTTCAGTTTTTCTTTCCAATTTGATAAATTAGTCGCCAGCGTCAACTTAGAGGTCACCACGGGGTCGGAGTCAAAGTCGCAGTCGTGTATTTGTTTCTGTCTTCTGTTGTGATCGTCCGGCTAATTAAGCCTTGTCCAAGTATAAACTTACCTAAACAGGAAGCGTTCGCCGGTCATCCTTGGCCATTTCCAGTTCTAGACCCCCACACGGAGCCTATTGATTGACAAGACGTACCAAGTCCAAATTGTAACCGAGCCCAAGGCATTTGTCTGCAAAGAGGCGAATGGAGAATGGTAATTGACATAAGTATCGATGGTTTCAAAGCGAGAGTAGTTGAATTAGTATTAAGGTTCATAAATAAAAGCTATTCAAAAGGTTTCAAAACCTAAAGCAGACCTTTATCTGTAAATACTTTCTATCATGCATTTCCTGTTTAATTAAGTTTGTAAGTTTATGCTGGCTTAAGTTCCTGATAACATTCAAAGCAGCCCTCGCATCCTATCCGCTTAAAACTAGCAGCTCCTATAACGACAGGAAGCAGAAGCTGCAAAAAACTTGACTTAATAAGTCGCCTTGACTGAGTTACTCCATTTCCACCAGTCAGAGTCAGTCAGGTGCTTAGTTCCAAATATTTAAACAGGGGCTTTCAGCCTTGAGCTACCAGTTTATAATAGAGTCTATTTTATTTGCAGTGCACATCTCTTGGGGTGCTGCAATTGACAACTGCTCGACTTCACTCTGCTCGATTGACTCAATGGAATGCAGTGGGTTTTTCAGCTCGCAGCTGCGGCACAAAACCCGACTTGCCACAAATGAAATGCCTGGCATTTCGTCCAGCTCGCCCAACTACCAGCCATATCATAGCAATTCTAAACACCCAACAACCAATAACCAACTGGTGGCCAGTAAGTTAGCTGCTTATTAAGTGTCATCTCCATGTCGCCGAAGGCGCCGCAATGCAAATGATAAACTGACAGTCTTATGACAGCATTAAGCAAATTGCTCGCTGCTCACCAGACGATCTGCAGACAGACATCAAGCAGATGCAGATTCCGAGTGTGTGGAAGCTGCAGTTGCAGATCCACCGCCAACTGGACTTAACGATTGGCTTAATAAAATGAAATATTAAATGCGATTAAAAGAGCTGCGACGACGTCGACGACAACAATGACAAGAGAAACAGCATCCAGAGCAAGGCGACGATGCAATAAATATATTGGAACAGGCCTGGCAGCTACTGGGCTACACCATCGACCATGGTAGTAATCCCCGCCGAAACCCCAACCCCAATTGGACATGATAAAAATGTGAAATGCATGCGTTCATTAAATTAATGCGCATGCGGCATGCGGCATGGGGCATGGGACATGGGCATGTGGAGGCTCGGAGATAATTAAATGCGTGTTTGTGGCATGGGCGATGGGCAAGGTGCTCGTAATGACATTAAATATGTTTAAGCATGCATAAATAAAATCAAGCCAATATAAGCCATAAATAAAATCAGTCGAACAACTTTGGTCCCGGCCCTGATGTTTTAATCAGGGCGATTCTTAGAGGTAGTGCCTTGCCTCGAATCTGACCCAATGGGGCTAAGCTTGTTGCAACAACTGGTTAAATTAATGACGCAACACGAGCCGGGGCACCAGTTTTGTGTTTAGCTGGAGTCGCCACGCGAAGATTTACGACGATTCAAATTGCTGGGCGATAAATTGTAAAGTTAATCGCTTGTCAAACTTTTCGCGGTCGCATTTATCTTCGACTTCTGGCCAGTAGCAGCTGCATCGCAGGCATTAGATATCAGATAGAAGATAAAGATATGGCCACAATTTATGTTCTACCAAATAGGATCATAGGGTTATAGCCATGGGCTTTTATTTTATTTGTTTTGATTAAAGCCCACAAAAAACAAATATTATTGGAAACCTTAAACGAAGACTAAATCATTGGCTATCAAAGAGGCCATAGACTTAATAAAGATTGTTGATTAACTAAAACAACTGCCATCTTGAAAGCTCTATTGCTAGACAGAAAATTGACTCATCGGGTTGCAATTTATTGGCTGATAAGACAGACTTGTGCAACTAACTGAAACCCCAACTCTGTCTTATCGCCGTTGGAGTAATTACAGTTGTCGTCTGCTACCGTTCTTGATGGCATTGGCCAATATTGTTACCTGTTCTCGGGAACGTTCAATTGAGTCAAAGCTGCGAGACAACAATTGTCCATTTCATGAATTGAAAGCACTCCAGCTGACTCAATTGGTTGCCTGTTTGTCCATTGTTTTCCACTGGATTTCCTCTGGGTGGCTGCTCCTTGTAGCGGGCCGAGTTAAGGAGGCCCAATTGCTTTGGAAAATGTCATTCAAGCTGCCAGGCAAGTTGACAAATTTGTCAACTGATATGGAAGCGTACCACCAACCAACAAACCAACCAACAAACCAACCAACAAGTCTCAATTCAAGTGGCTAAGCCAATGTAAACATGTGTAGATTTATGGGTTAAGCCAAGTGATTGTTGTTGAAGCTGTTTTCGTATTTTAATCTTTTTTCTTTCCATTTTTCGGTTGCCTCTACCAGTTTGCATATTCACAGCAAAGCGGCTCAATTCAGTTTCATGTGAGTCATTATCCAATTATGTATTTTAAAATAAACTGCAATACCAATTTGTACACAAATTTTGTATGAATATTCCCTCCACAATCTATCGTATTCGTTTCACCTTGTCTTTGGTTTTTTTTCTTCAAAGTTTGCTCTATTTAAAAGGTTCATGTTTATTTGCGGTTTTAGTTTAATTTATATAGCCGTTCTGGTTTTTATCTTTAGCTAGCTTTGTGCCACGTTTCATGCTCAGTTCACACGCTTTCACTGGCCCGAGCGTCAATTTTAATTTTATGCCCCGCAACGCTTTGATAGATAAGGTAAAAAGTGAGGCCACCAGAAGAAACCCCGCCGACACGCCGTGCAACCGACCAAACCGTCACAGCACACATGCATAATTAGCAGGTTTGTGGCGGGAACTAGAGCTCGAAGGGGAGCTTGGGTGTCGGCTTATCCGGAATTGGGTACTGGGTATTGGGGGATTGGACTCGAGATTGGACACCGGGTTATCTGGGGACCGTGTGGCTTCTGTGAAAACGCTACCAATTCGATTTGACGGCAGCATGCCCAACAAATTGCCGCTAATGAGCCGCACCAATGTTGCCCCCGTTTAATTAAAACCATAAATAGCATCGGGTTCGCTTACCTTTCGAGTCTTCCACGGGGGGTTACTATGTACTTCTGTAATTCTTCCATCGTTCAGTTCAGTTCAGTTCAGTGGCGGTTTCGCTGAAAGGACTCCTGGGAATCGCGCCGTGGCCTTTGATGATGTTGTTATGGAGTGCCAGGAATTTCGCTGTAAAGAAAAACGAATTTTTGTGTTATTAAGCGGGTTAAAACGAACAACTTTTTTATATAGGGAAGTACATTATTTAAATATTCAATTATATTTCGCAATATAGATAACCTGTTGAAGCATTTTAATACCAAACCCAACTGGCCAAATACTTCTCCAACGAATCTTATCAAGCCCAAGTTGGAGTTTTCTTCAGGTTCAGATAAATGTCATTCCCAGGCAAAATGCCAAAGGCATTCCCAGCATGGGCTTGTCATCAACTTAGTCAGCTTTTCGCTATACCAACAATGAGTCGTAAATCAACAAAAGGTGTTTAGATTTCCATTACTTCAACGTTTTTCTTTTGCCTTTTTATACTTTTTCAAACGCCATTCTAGGCGGGCGGCTGGCTCATAAAACATAAAAAATTATGATTTAACGCAAATTTTTGTAATTAATCTTGACAAATAAAGCGGCCTGCGGGCGAGAAGAGCTTGTTGCAAGTGGCAAGTGGCATCTTCATCTTTTCGTGGCCCGGCTCCTTTCGGCCGCACAGGCATAAATCTTTTCTCCACTTCTAGACCAGGTTTCAAGCCCGAAGATTGCGGCTGCGAGATGAGGCTGGAAGATCGGAGTACCGAGAATGGAGCTCGGAGCTTGGAGCTTGCAGCCTGGACCCCGTCCCATCGTCATCATCATCATCATTATCCTTCATTACGCTGTCCAAACCGGTTCTAGAGGTTGTTGCTGTATTTTTGTTCATTTTTTTGTAAGTTTTGCAAAAATATTTCATAATTGTGCCAAGCTATGCATTTTTTTTCGGCTAAAATATATGGCCTTTTAAGAGCGCGGGATAAGGCGACAGGGACGACGCGGAGAGAGTGACCTTTTCGGAGACTTCATCTTGAGCTGGTGCTCAATCTTAATTATATGTTTGCGCTGAGCTCACGACAAGCCCGTTGACGACCAGTAGCAATTATTACCTGCAACTCAACACTCATCATTCACACATGCAACAACAACTGCACAGAGCAGCCAGCAGCGAGCAGCGAGCACCGAGCGGGGAATGATATACGAGCGGATTGCGTATACGCCACCAGGGACAGCGTCGGTATCTACGCGATGAAGAAAACTAATTGCAGCCGTGGCAACTAACCTGAAGCTGTCATTAAATCGACTCCAACATCATAATCCCTCCCCAAAAATATCACTCACTTCCTACACCTATCGCCTTCTAACCATCTTTTCATCTCTCGTTTTATTTTTTTGTAGTATTTTTTCTTGAAATCGGATTTGTTGGATTTCTGATTTTATGCCTTCTCATAGCGACCACTTTTCACTAGCTACCACTTTTTATGGATTTTCTTTATATTTATGATTTGTTTACTGGCACGATGCGTCAACTTTGGGCGCGAGCTCAGCTCAGCTCGATTTTTGTATTTTGTTCGTTTTGGCCAGTACTTTTCTTGTTTTGTCAGCAAAGTAAATAAAATGGAATAAAAAACGTGACTGTTACGAAAAAGTCGTGTATGTGATTTTTGTTTTTTTTTTTCTCTGTTATATGGTTTATTTTATAAATTTTTTGTATTTTGCTTTTAGCCATTCTGGTTTCAAGTAGTTGACAGTAAGAGAGGCGATCGACTGGGCCGTATAGTCATCCAAACAATGCGCACAATTTTCAATGCGTTGGCAAAGCAGCTTGGCACGGCTGAGCCCATTGTCTGGTTGGCTCTAATTTTTTGGTATTTCAACCCATCCCCACAAAAAAGCCATTTTTCTGTATTGGTACCATGTACTATGTACTATGTTGTGAGCCGTGTGTCGTGTCGTGTTGGATTTTGTTGAAATTTTTATTAATTACCAACGCACACAAACAGTCATCCCACTTTTAGGCCTTTCTGATCTTCATTAGCAACTCAACAAAGCTGATGAGCAGCTTATGGTGGGGATATATAAATAGTATATATTCATATGACCCGAAACAAAGAACGATTCTTTAAGTATTACGTGTTGGCAGGCACGATCTTTTCAAACTTTTTTTCCACAGATCGAAATCTTAGCAAGTTTCGCATCGAAACGGAACTTGCCGCTCACCAAAATTCTAGTCGTATCTATGGCCTAATCGTAAAACATTTGTGGGCTTTGATGACTTTCATAGTTTAAGGCTATTTTATCTATCGGATCTTGCCATTCTCTCGGTCGCTCTTTCGTCACTTTGGACTACTGGCTGGGAACATTCTCTTTTTGTGTTTCAAAGGCTTTGTTTTAACGAAGATTTGAAAGCCATTTGGATTTGTAATATTTATTTATTCCTTTTTTAGGGTTTAAGTGCCACAGTCTTTGGCCCTAAACTTAAAGCGTCCAATTGTTAAGTTTTATAATTCTATAATTTTTAAAAAACTAAATTTTGTAATACCTTTTTTCTTTTCACAAAATGCAGACCTAAATCAGAGTATACTGTATACTACATTCCGAATAGGGCTTCCTTCTCTACCATTAGTAACCAATTTCTCGGCCAACTCTTTCTACACAACACTACGTACTTTAACCAAGAAAGAGGGGCAATCGGTGTGCTGGTGGAGATCAGCTTCTGCTCGGTGCAGATCACTGACTCCGAACTGGTCTGCGAGGTTACTCCTCCACGATGTTCGGCCCCTCGTATTTGCAGGCCGCCCATGTCCATATTTAGAGAAGACCAGCCTGGATTGTGCGGTTTTCAGTTTTCAGTATTCAGTTTTTGGTTTTTGGTTTCGGAATCAGCTGCGTGGGTGCAGCAGCCTCCGAGATCACAACTCCTCGGGACACGGGGCACGGGACATGAAGCACAGAGAAAGAGAAGACAGCAATTTATGTTTCGAATTTTTTAAGGCAGGGCCCAGCCAGCCAGCCAGCCGACCAGCCAGCCAGCCATCCAACCCAGCTATCCAGTTATCCAGCCTGTTCGATCTTGGCCCGAACCTGCGCCTCCTGATCAGAGCTGCGCTCTTTAATATTCGATAGTTAATCAATTAACTAACATAATTTCGTGCAAAACTAATTAACTACCTCGGCTGCGGACAAATGTTTGCTGTCAAGAGCGTTTAGTGTCATTCATTTTGCGGCAAAGTGGCAAAGCGGCCAAGCGGCGCCCACTTGGAAAATAAAACTCGTTTCCAGCTCTTACACATCCATCGATCGATCCTCAATAGCCCAATAGATGTTCAATGAGCTGCTGGCACTAAGCTCGGGCTTTTAATTTGTTTCATTTTAATAAGTTTTCGTGTACGGGGCGGGAACGGGGCAGCAAAGCCAGCCAGAGAAACATGGCTTAGAAGAAACTTCCGCTTTTAGGGAGAAATCAAAAATCAATACATAATTCTTTTGACATGCCAATCGCACATTTGTGGCATGCAACCAGCCAACAACAGCATGTTTGCCCGACTCATTGAGATAAAAATGCAATGTGCCACAGAGATCCAGGAATCCGGGGAGGCTGGAAATAACAAAACGACGACAAGCCAGGCAACACACACGACCAGCCTGCAACCAGCAACCAGCAAGCAGCAACACAGGCAACAGTTGCAACCGTTCGGGCTGCACCTAAACTTTAACAAAAAAAAAGAGGGGGGGCTAAAAAACTGACATCCCAACTTTGAGCCCGGCCAAGGAAAAAGTGAAATCTGCTAGAATTGATCTTGTGGGGAGTCGAAGTCCTCGTCTTCGTCGTCTTCGTTTGTGGTTACTCCGCTCGATTCGATTCGAATGGGCAACCAAAAAACTGGTTTACCCATCTGGCAAGGAAGTAAGCCCATCGGCAGAAAGGCTGAGCCAGGAACAGTGTCCCGTGTAAGGCTCATAAAATCATTGAAGCACTTGCCAACAGGCCAACATTATTAAAAAGTTCATTTCTAACGCCATTAAACCGGCCTTTATGAGTCAAGAAAATTTAGAGATTTAGCTACCAAAAGACATTTGATAAAGTACAAGGATCTTTGGTAAATGTTAATTATAAGTTCTTTGTCAATATAATCGATGCATATTTAATTTCGGTTAACTGGCTTATCCAGTTATAAGAGGTTATTTCTTTAACTGGCTGAGTTTTTGAAACAAAATATATTGGACATTATGGCATTATGGTTTGTTGCTATGTGAAGCAAGATTTATGATATTCCGAGTTGAGATTAAAAGATAATATTCTATTTTATCTCCAATTAAAAGTAGCAATCTTTCTATGTACATTCTCCCTGTGATCTTGTCATGTTCTGTCACCACTGTACCTGGGATTTGCTATTCAAGCCGAGGTCTCAGTTGCAGTCTCTCAGCCAGAGCCTTTCATTTGCTGTCAGCATCAATTGAGCCAGCTCTACACCGCAAAAGCTAAGGCCTCTCGCCCAAAAACCTTCCTTCAGCTCTTCTGGCGACCCATTCAGAGCCAAGATATATGAGCCAGAGCTGTGTTGTGACTGCTGCCCGCTGTGCACCTGTGCTTAAAGTCGGGAAAAGACGAGGATGAAGATGAGCCGTCCTGAAGGTGAGCCCCAGCGAAAGGCAAGGAGATGAGCAGGCGAAATGGACTTTTAAATGTTGCCATTTGTTGCGTGAAAACGCAACCAGTAGCCCAAAACGTTCAACATTGCGATTGCAGGTTGAGGAGGGTCGGGTCTGGGCCAGGGTATGGATATGGGCAAGGTTCTGGATGGGGACGTGGATGTGGATGTGGATGTGGGACTCCTCGGTTTCCTCCTTGGCTGAGCTATTAGGAAACGCTCTGCTCCGCATCCTCGTCGCATGCCCAGCGGCGATCATTAACGCCAACGGTTTCTGCGGCGCTTTGAACAACATTTTACAACTTCGCCCGAAAAGAGCAGTAACATCGCAGTGGCAACCGCAGCAGCAGCCACAGCCGCAGCCGCACCAACAAAAAGGTCAGCTACCGTCAGCACAAACAAACATATAAAAAATATATAAAAAAAAAAAGAAACACATACACAAAAAAACATAACACAAAATAAAATAAGACGGAGACAACCACCAGAGAGACTGTCTGTGAGCTGGGGCCATTCCAGGAAACCCAACAACTTTTTTAGAAGTGCCCAGCAAAACAGAAACAGAACAAGTGACAAGCCACTTGAATGGGAAACCTTTGGCCAGTCAGCCTAATAAAAATGTTGTAGCTGCTGTTGGGAACTCTGAGCTCTTTTATACACTCCAAATGGTTGGGGAGAGATTTAAGCGGAAGCCACAGCCACTGCCAGAGCCACAGTCAGATACTATTCTGGTTTTTGTTCACTTCCCAAAAACAGTTCTGCGATTAGCTTGAAAATAATGAGGCAATCAAATCAAAACTCAAATCTTTTCACACAAAAATCCCATTTGTCAGCTGTCGGGGGTTATGTAATCATATCGTACATATGGTTTCAAAAATGTTTCCTTCCTTAGACATTGTAAGCTTTTGAAACCAGAAAACTAAAAACTTCCTTTTATATTTCTTGGATTGGATAGGGAACGTTCTGTTTTTACCACCTGAGAAGCTATAAGTAGAATCTATGTCGGATTTGTGTATTCAAGACTGAGGCCAAGTGCTGTTGAGGTCTTCAAGTTACCTGTTAATGTTGCTGCTGTAAATGTTGCTTGTGTCTGACCCGCTGGCAATTATCGCGGACTGACAGGTGGCAAATTCTCACGGATCCCGGGACGTGAACCCTGAGAGCCTCTCACTATCTCTCACTACCAACTTGACTGCAATTAGACATGCGCAACTGCTGTTGCCAGTTGCTTTGCTGCCATGCTGCCATGCTGCAAGGTTTCCAGGTTGCCGGTTGCCAGGTTGCCAGGTTGCCAGGTTGCGAGGCTGCCAGTTTTCCAGGCTGCTGGGTGCAGATTGCAGAAGTTGCTGGGAGAGCAGAAGAAGAGCACTTAGGGGTCAACAGACCTCCGGCAAACTGTCGGCCCTGACTGCCCTGATGGATTGCCAGGGACTTGAGAGACTCTTTCTCTCTTTCACCGACCGCCTGTCTCAGTTGGCCTCTCTGGTGGTTTGGCACATCACACAAATCACGCACTTTTTATTTGCCCGAACCGAGCGGATGAGGCGGCCTTTTAAGGCTGCATCATGAGTTTGCAAATTGTTGCCGCTGCCGCTGCCGTTGCTGCTTTTGCCGGTTTCCTGCTGCAACTTTATGGCAATGGTTCATGCACAAGTAGTGGTGGCGATAGCTCTGGGTCATTTTCTGAGAGGATGCAGTCAAGGCGACTGAATGCAACATGAAACCTTTGAGCACAAGGAGCAGAAGGTGTCCCAAGAAAAGGTAACAGCAGCCAACTGTCGGCCTCAAAAGACGTCCCCTCGACTTTGGTTGTGCCCTTTCAAAGTGGATTTCTCATCGCATTATACTCGTGCATACTTCCTTGGAAGAAGGATACTTCCTTCGTTCAGATTTCCAACATTCACTCGGCTTTGATACGTAATGTGAAACCAATAAAGGCAATATACCCTATCGATGTATACCCTAACCGAAACCAGTTACTGTTCACCGCTTACTGCTCCTGTGGCATGCTGTAATTGATATTGCAACTGTATGCGTTGTGGAGCGGTATAGAGAGTGTGCAAGTGGGACAGGAAGTGGCCAGAACGAGATGGAGGAGAGGCCGCGATCGTGGGTTCCTTCACTGGCAATCCTCCAGCTCTCCAGCGTCTTCGATCCGGACGCGGCTCACACGTGTGGCTAATGAGACATAACTCAGGCGTAAGGCATCAAGATCGGCTTTGGCTCGATGCCTCCATGACTCTGTGACTCTGTGACTCTGATAACCTAATAAAGTCATAGCAATTAAAGCTCTCAGAAATATACTCACTCCCGCCGCACCGTACCGAACAACTTGTTTGGCAATATTTCTGGCCCCGAAAAAAATCAAAAACTCAAAACCAAAAACCCGGTCGCGCAGACACTCGAAATAATATGAAACAAAATAAAAGTTGCCCAAAAATGATGTCACTCCCGATGGCCTGAACTCGGCTCGCAATTATAACCAACACTCCAAGCACTGAGCTTACTGAGGTTGCCTTTTATTATATCATTTTTTGTTGCTGGCTATAAACATTTTCGTTACCTTTTCTTTATAATTTTGTTCCCAGTTTCTGTGAGTGCTTTTGTAATATATTTTTGTGGGCCGTGTTACCTTTTGTGTTTGTGTGGGGGCATTCATTTTTGGATCTTTTCTATTTTTTTCCATTTATTTCGTGGTATCTCGACTTGACTTCTCGTTGGGGCTTTTGAAAAATCATTATTTTAATCGTTTATTGACTTGTTTAAAGCGCCGCTAAATGTTTTCCATGCCATTCGAATACGAATACGAATGCTATGCTACAAATTATGTGAAATGATTGAGCACAAATCGAAGGGATTTTTTTCCCCCAGCCCTTCTATTTCATCGGCTTTGGCTTTGGTTCTATTGCCAGCTTTGACAGCTGGAATTATGGCCAGAAAATTACTAGCGGTTAGCTATGGTCTGATTGTTAGAAGAAAGTCGCAGAGCTGCCTTAGATGGGAGTCTCTGATGGATCTGATGATGGATCTTGGACAACCTAAGCTATAATAAAAAGCCCAAACTGAAGTAACTTTAATATCTATGGAAAATTTCCAGACCATCTACTTCTGATCTATTTAATCGAGAATTGCCTTTCGAAAACCATTCACCTAGGGCATTCCCCCAGTGAATGAATGCCACTGTGAAGAGATCAATTAGTTTTCAATTTTTCTTAACGAACAATCGATTTCAATAGATTTTCTTCGCTCGGACTCGAGATCCATTAAGTTTTCCAGCCTAAGGCTCTCGGCCTGTGATTAATGACGATGCACCCAATAATCGTAAAAGACAAAGAAAACCCACAGATAAAAAATAATATAATACACCTAGATACGACGAGTATATAAAAATTTTTGTTAATGTTGAACTTACCTGCCCTTTTACAGGCCAAGGACATGACATGAGCAGCAGCCCCGTCTGGTTGTTTGAGGCTTTTTTTTATATTTTGTATTTTTATTTTACATTTTGTTGATGTAGTTTTTACGATCATGGCTTGGGGTCTAGTCGAGATGTACATTTGGGTTCGTACACTCGTCTACACGCGCTTCTATTAGACCTTTTGACTGTTGGCCACGCTAATTTGTGTCTACTATCATATCTCTCTTTCTGTCTCTCTATTGCCGCCTCTTTCCTTAGCGATTTCCTCCATATATATTATACAAAATAATATGTGTTTTTTTTTTGTGAAATTTGCAAGTGCTTACTAATAGAACGTTTTGAGTTGTGTTAATGAATTCGAGAGTTTTATTGACACTTTGCCGCTGACTTGTTTTTTGTTTTACTTCGGTTATTGTCTTTACTGTTTTTTCGCTTGCGTTTTGGTTGTTATGTGAAAATATATATCATATATATATAGATTTTGTTGTTTTTTTAATATTATATATATAGCAGTTAACGCCACGTTTGTTTCCGCTGTTTGCTGTAGTCGTATTATCAGTTTATCTAACACTCGGGTTGATAGAGCTCGGAGAGAGGTCCCAGGTTTCAGTGTCGGGTGTGTGTGGTGTATGGTGTGTGAGCTCCGCTGGCTGGTGGCACACTGATCGGATCGCCAACACGACAGGTAAGTGCCAGTGCTGCCGTCTCTCAGGTGTATGAGTTAGGGTTTTTTTGTCTGTCTTTTAGTATATTTGTTGGTTTATTGTTTTTTTGGATGTTTTAGCACCGCGTTCAGTTTTCAGTTGTACTGAGCTCGTTCGCCTTTGCGTTCCACTTTGCGACTTGCCAGCAATCGTCGATGGCACGGGGTTTTTGTAACCTCGCGGCGGTCCGAACTCTCCAAACCTGCGTCCATCTAGCCATCTCGTTTTGGCCCAGTGAAACCAGCGAACCGTATTAGCACAGGTGTAATTACCTGCTGGCCGTACTACATCCATCTCGCTTGCACTGGCTCTTTGGAGCTCAGACTCTTTCTTGAGGCTTACAGGAAGGTAAGAGAGCAGTTCTCTTTGATCGTAATGATCATTAAGCACCTGAGTCACCTGGCCAAGAAGTCGGTGGTCTCTTCCGATTTTCCTGGGAAATGCTGCACACAGCAAAAATTTGTCAATTGGATCTTAATGGAAGTTTTAAAGGAAATATATTTATGTTTCTAGATATTAAATTGTTTTTATACCTAATTTTTTAAACAATAAAATCAATTATTAATTGGACTTGATTCCGGTTTCTCTGCTGTTTTTTTTCTCTGTTCTTCTGTCGTTGACATTTTCGCTGGTCAAGACTTCCGCTGGCCGGTCACCCATTCATAATTTGCTTGGCCATTATCAAACCGTTTAGAGCAATCTTCTTAGCAGCTTCCACACGCACTCCTTATCATTATTACCAATTCGCAGCAACCAGCGGAACTTCGTTGCTTCCTTTGGGCGCATCGGAAGTCTCAGCACGAGCCTTAATCGATCCCTATTAATTTTATGAAAGGTCTTTCCTACTATGGTTACATTCTAATAAGTTTGAACTTCCGTTAATGTTCTCCAGGTAAGGTAATGTGAGGAGTAGGATCAATTTTGAAATTCCAAGCAATTAGAGTAAGAAATTGTTGAAAATTAAATACACGTCCACGAAGAAATTAATGGAAACCGTATAGCATTTTCTAATAAACTACTAGCTGATTATAAAATGGTATTTTTATGATTTCAAAAAGAAAATCAGGGGTCCATAAAAGTACCTACACAAGCTAGGGACATTTCTATAATATAGTACTACTAGTGGTATATTTTTCATGACTTTTGGAATCATTGAAGTGGAAATTGAAGCGCTACTGTTAGTTCTTCGATGGTTTGTGATGGGGTGCAGTACGAGAATGCTTTGATTTCGTTGCAAATAACAGAACAACAGCAACAGAACTTGCAGAGAAATAAAGAAAAACTTCATTTGTCGTTTTTCATGCTGCTTAACGGAAGCGATCGCAACCGTTAGACGCTGGATCCAAAGCTATAGCTGAAGAGCTGAGCTGTTGCCACCGATCCCAGCCAAATGCAATTAGTTGCAGCAACAAACTGCAGCTGCTGCCGCTGGTGTTGCTGCTGTACCATAGCTGCTGCTGTCGGGCGAGGATGCAACAGCAACTGCAAATGCAATTGCAACTTGAACGTCTGCTGGAGCTCGGCTTTTCCATTTGGCTTTCCATTTGGCTAAGCAGCAGCCCAAATGCGAGCGTTCTGCAAATGATCTCTGGAAAAATATAATAAAGGAAGTTGGCGAAACACATTTATCCGTCTAATGATGTGATTCCACCCAGGAGCTGGTAGAGAAGAAGCCAGCTCGAGTGAACGTAAATTTATATGCGAATATGTCGGACTTCTAGGAAAAATCTATCAGTTTCCTTAAGTTTTATTAGAATCCTGCAGAAAGTTCAGTTCTTATGTCTTGTTTAATTAAATATATTCCGGCTCCTTTAGCCCTCTTTAATGGAAAATGGCTTGTTAAGAGTTCACAGAGTTTAACCAAGTTTAAACTCATACTCGATTTTTCAACCTCGCATGATTCATAACGCGACTAAAACAAAACAATTGTTTAACTTCCACTAAAGCTAGACATTTGTATTTTTAGAAACTCATATTATACATGCAAAAAAAGCAATCAAGAGACAGCTAGCATGATGGAAAAACGTAAAAAAAAACGTAACTATCATTTTGGCCAGACAACAGCCCACCAAACTCGAGCTATTTGCAGCTCATGTGTTTCGTTTTATTCGAAATTCTCTTAGTTGTGTGTTTTTTTTTGTATTTTAGTTTTATATTTTCCACATTGTCATCGAACCGTGACGATGCGTTGCTGGGTGCTAGGTGCTGGTATTACTGTTGCTGCTCCGATGTACCTGTCCGATACCTATACATACTCGTACTATATAGCCAGCAATACCTGTGGTGGAGTGACGGACTGGCGGAGTGACGGAGTGGCAGAGTCTAACCCCCGCAGAAGCTGATGATCTAAGTGTAGAACATGCGATAATGTTTATGGCCGTCGGTACTGGGCTGGCATTCAGACTAAAAAAAATATAGGGGTGCACATCGGAACCGATCCGATGCGATGCGATCCAAACCGATCCCGATGCCAGCCGTGGATATGAGCGCCTGCATGACAAAGAGCCCGGAATGTATCGGAACAGTAGCCCCCGAAAAAGGGATAATTAATTATGCCGCTGTACTATTGCTGCTGCTGGTGGTTCTGGTGACATTTTTCTTTTCACCTTTCGATAAGGAAATGACGAGGCGCAAAATGTTGGTAGCAAATATGTACGAACACCCCTATAGAAACTGGAGCTGCGGAAGTTTTTAGTCTCAAAAAGACCTGAATTTCCGCTTATGATATTGTTCTATTTTATATTCGTCTGTCGAAGCATATGGGGTGTCTATGGCATAGATGATATAGTTTTTCCATGGAATTGAGTCAACCGAGCCAACAGCGATTGCTTTCGGCCAATTGTGCAATTTCGTTGTTTCGGATTTCGTTATTGTTTTTCGCGTTGTTGCTTTGTTGCAATCATTGGCCAAGACATTTGGCAAATTGCATTTGGAAAAGCTCTGGGGCACTGCACTGTACTGCAAGTATTGTATCTCGAGACTTTCACCATATGGAACCGAATCGGTTAATCCTAAAAATGTAGTTCTCTCGTCATCGCAATTAACGGTCTAATGAACTTTCACCGAAATTTACAAAAACAGGAAAAATCATTTCCAGAACCTAACGGATGTGCCGAGTGAGGAAACTGGGGTTCAGTTGGGTCAAAAGCAATTGACCGCCCAGCAAGAACAGTCAACGCGAAGAAAAGGGCCTAAAGCCTAATTTCGGATCAACATGGCACTGAAGGCGACCAGTACCAGTCTCCAGTTCAGTCAGAGGTTAATTTCATCCAAAACTCGCATTACTGATACCCTAAAGTTAAGGGAAACCAACTTGGAAAGACTGGTACAAGAGCATCTGCCAACTGGCTTACCTCTAAGTCCCTGTATCTTAGAGTATTCCATGGCAACCAAACTGGAGAACCTTCATTTGTTTCCCTAACTTAAAAACCAGCCTACACTTGGCACCGAAATACTAGAAATAATAATAATAATAACCCACATGTACCGGTATGTATGACCATTTGACTTAAGTGAAGTCATCAAAACAGGCCGCATCAGCGACAAAACGAACCGAATTCTGTGAAACTTTTGCCACTGCTTCGGACATAAAACCCAAAAAACTGAAACAGAAAAATGAATAAAAGTACAGACAGCGGGCGAGGGACTGAACCGAAAAGAGGATTTCTTAATTACTTTACAAAAAAAAGGGGGCGGAGAACCGACGAGGAGACAACAACAAATGCTGCGTTTAGGGTCGTTTCTTGTATTGGCCTCATCATAATTACAGAGCACTTCTTCTGGTTCTGTTTCTGTTTCTGGCTCTGATCCCAGGTCCAAGTCCGTTCATCAGGCCAATGATATGTGTCGCGCTCTATCGCAGCTCCGGCGGTCGGCAATTATTTTACGACCTAACCGAAAACTAGAATATGACCAACTAGAATAACCAACTCATAACGATTTTGGGTTTTCTCGTCATTTTACACAGAAAGAAAAAGGAATATATGTAGCATTTTTATGGGGCAAGTACCGGGTATGCTTTGTGTAAAAGGAAAAGGTTTCCCTTTGTCCAGGCATCATTCAGTCCCAAAAACTGGACTAAAATTTTCACTTCTATCTTTTATTTTCTTGGAATATATTCAATCAATCCCATATATATTTCTTTCAATGTAATTTTTTATAATATTCTGGTTACGGACGGCTGCCTTTGACAGATCTACGATAGCGAAAATACAAAAAGAGCATTTTTTGACCATTTCCAGGCCGGGGCAAGTGTCGCACGTGTTTTCTTTCGGGGTGTCGCCGCAAGTACTTTGGGTCGTTATAATTTTCCACGATTTAGTGGGGATCCACTAACTGAAACTCTGAGCCAGGCCGTACAGTTGAGTTCGTCGGAGGATGCACGCGGAGTGTTAGCCGTACCAGAGTGTTCCATGCAACATATCAAAGTCAACGGAGCAGAAAATCAAAAAAGTGCAAAAAGGCAGAACCCATCAACAGATTGCCAAAGTCGGGGTGTGCAAAAGAGATGGTCGTGGCCAGTGCAAAAGAGATATACTGAGCAAACTCTACAAGTATGATAATAATTTAGACTGTTATCTCTTTATAGAGCCAACCAACATGCAATATGGTCCGGACTCCGGATCCGAGTCTGACTGAGTACTGAAAAATGCATACACTTTTCCGCTGCTGTAAATGAAAAACTGGGGGAAGAATTATGTGCGAAACACGCAGGCTGTGGCTTCAGCTGGTACAGTTAATGCAAAATATATAAAACACATTCTTGGCTAATGTCAAGAAACACTAGTCGGAGGAAAAGTAATAATATTTAAGTTACAAATCCCATTAATAACTCTATACCCAAAAATCTATTCCCAGCATCAAGGTTAAGACTCTAACCCCATGATTCCCCAAGCCCACTTTAACCCCCTTACCTCAGACTTTCCCAGACATGTTGCCAGGTGTAAAGCAAAAAAAAAAGTGGCAGCGGCGCCGTGGACTTAAGTTCAATTAAAGTGCAATAACAACTCTATTATTGGCCAATGGCTGTATCAATAAGCGACGTCTTCCACTCGCCCCGATGACGTGAGATATGAAGAGCTCTAAAACAATAAAAATCTGAAATCAATTTCCACAAAAGCAACCGAAGAAGCATCGTTGCCCGGTTGCACCAGTGATGCGTAAACGTGTTGAGGTTGAGAGGCCCAAACGGTGCCTTTGCTGGGGCCCGGTCCCGGCACCTGGGACACGGGCTACCGGTTGAAGTTGAAGTTGAAGCTGAAGTCCGAGTCAAGATCGAAGTCAATGCCGATTCATGTACCAAGTTTCAACCCATTCCGATCACACCTTAAATGGCGACGGAGACAGGCTGGAGTAACTCGAGAGCCTGTGATTACCTGAGAAAGAAGCGAGAAATATTTATGAACCGATGGCCCCAGATCCTCATCAATGGATGCTGCTGGGTGGATCTGAATGGACTATCGCCTGGCCATCTAGGGGGAGTTCCTCTCACTCTATCGCCACTCCATCTCCAGTTCCAAAAGCCACAGAAAACCGCTGATGGATGCTGCACTTGGACAAAATATAAGTCCTTTTAAAGAAGGGAAATCATTTATAAAATATAGAATTAATAAACGAAACGCTTTGAAATCGACTTTGGTTCTCTAATTATTATCCTCAGATAAATTACCACTTTGTAACTTTTAAACATTTTTGTAAAAAGCTAATTACCTGCTTTCTATCCAATGGTGAGCAATTTATCTATTTTTTTGAGTATAATGTTGTGTAGCAGGAAGCACGCTCCAAGTAACTTATGAAAATTCATAAAAAAAATAAACGCAAGCAAAGATATAAATCCAAGAAGTTGGAAATCTTGGGAGGGGTTTCGGTGACCGAACAACAACAGGTGTAATAATTGAAATCGGTTTTTCCATAAACCCTAATCACGGTGAGTGAGCGCGCGAGCCAAGCGTCCCATCCTAAGATACATTCTGCAGATACTTTTTGGCTTGCGGTTACGCTTGGCGGCTGTCTAAGCATTAACTCAACCAGCAGCTGTAAAATTACAGCAAATGTTTAACCAACCCCTTAGAGGTTGCTTCCAAAGGCCGGGGAGCTGGGAGCTGGAATTGGCTAACAAAGCCCCAACCTCGCAGGCATTACGCATACGCCACTTGGTCCCCCGAATCCTCAAAGCGATTGGAAGACCTTTCCCACGATCCCGCGACTCCTGACCTGCCTTAATTAACCAACCAGCCAAGCGTTGCCACATGTCGCATCCAGATCCTCCTTTTTATAATTTTTTTGGTCGATGACTTACGCATTACAAATGAAGCAACTGAAAATTTACATATCAATCCCCGAAACCTGCGCCTCATGCTGATAATTATCTTTGCACACCAAGTGCAGTCCTCATTCGCTCTCTCCTGTCTGTCCTGTCTCTTTCACTGCCTTTCAGTCCATCTCTTTCGCACTGTTCGTCCGTCAGAGTGCGGCTTGTAATTGAATTGGAGTGCAGCCGCGAAAAGGTCACAGACACTGCACATGGTGAACATAGTCAGCAATAAACAAAACACCATTCTGCAAGATATGGGTAGGAAAGTGCTAACAAAAATATACTTATTGGATACATATTAGTTACAAAACTAAGCTTACAAATAAAGCTTTATATCTACCAAATACCTAAGAGTAATTTTGATTAATTTGTTAAATCAAGTTCTAATATATCACGTTAGCTCTATGTGATCAACGGAGGGATTTGAGATATGAAACCATTATTAGAACCACAAAGAAATCCCTCTAGTCTAGTGTAATTAAAGCTAGAGCCAGCGCGTGAGATCAGCCATGAATATAGCCATATACCCATAGATATTGCAGCTCGGCCAGTGGCCGGGTTGGCTCCGAGCAGCAGCCACCTGGGCGCACAAAATAATGCAAATTATCAGCTAGAAATTGCGCGAATGGTCAGGTGCATAATGAAGAAGCAGCTGGGGCAGATGAGCCAGAAGCCACTTCGCTCATAATTGAGTTGCCAACGTTTGTTGGGGTTAGCTCTTAACTCTTTTTTTTCGATTTTAGTTCCCAGGCCAACGGAAAACATTTTAAACAGTCCGTTTCATAGATAATCATCATAATTATCTGGCAAACAATAAATATAATATCTGGGCAAATTACAACAATTAGTCAGCTCCCAGCTCCCGACTCACAGTTGGAAAACACCCAAAAGTTTACCTAAATAAAAACCAGAAAGCAAAATAAAATAAAATAAAACCATGCCACCGGGGGAAAGCAAATGATTGTTGGCTGCCTGAATGTATTAACGTGGCTCACCGCTCGGTGAGCCTTCCTTACCCAACATTGTATTTAACACAATAGCTCGGTGGCCGCACAATAAACATAATTTTCACACGCGTTTCATTTTTGGGAAGAGAACTCACACACTCGCTCACAAATTAGGCAGAAAAACACTGGGCCCAAAAAGCCGAACAAAAAATTTAAAAATTGAACCGCGAGCAAATGTTTAAGCCACAGCGGGTAGCGAGGGTTGGCCTAAAGTAACATTTCGAAAAGTTCAAAATCCATTTCATAATTTCCTTTCGGTTAGAAAGTGATGTGAAAAAAATACTCCACTGTCTTACGTTAAAAGAAAAGTTCTGTAAATCAAAACCTAAACATTAAGCGGTACAAAACTTTATAGTTATTTTAATACATTTTAGACACCAATTAAATACAAATAGATTTAAAATCAACATTGTTAAAAGGCTTTTTCTAGAACTTAATATTCTATTTTTATTTTTCTTCGAACATTTTCAGGTGGAACTTCTATGGAAATTGGGAAGCCATTATGGGAGGCACATAAGAAGGACAATATGGGCCGCAGAGAAGGATGTATTTTTGCTAAAAAAAAAACATCTAATTCTTAGGCGGAATACCTTAAGAGATTTTCGTTTCAATTCTTTACTATTGTGCTTCAAAACCTTGATACTTTTTGTGTTTTGGTTTAATGTTAAATTTCCTGGTGAAACCGCATCAAAATCTAGACTCTTTTTTGTTTTTGAATTTGTTTTGTCAAGTTTTTTTGGTGGATCTCTTATAAAAATTGGGACGTTGGTATGGGAGGCAAGGGGATGGGACAATATGGACTACAGCAAAGGCTGTATTTTTGAAAAGAAAATCCGGTTTATTAAGGGATAGTTTTTCCTTCTGATTTCTAAAAACTAATCTCTAACGAAAAATGACTTCTAAAAAATTGCCTAAACTCCCCTGTTAGCCACGAAATAGGCTGAGAGGGGAATATAGACGGTTTCTATTGTAACCAAAAGGCATGGAATTACAAACTTTGGATGGCAAAAAACTAAGCCCAATGCCTCCAAAAGCGGAAACTCATTGGTAACGCTTCGTTGCGTAAATTTCTCGACGCGACTTTTTGGCCAGCAGGTTGGCAAAAATAAACAACAACCAAATAACAACCAAAAACACGTCAAATAAACCTAGAAAAAAGGAACAGAAAACAAAAAAATCTGACTGAAAACCATACCAAAACCACCAACAAAATGGCCAACAATAACAAAAGCAACAAAAAACGGAAAAAATTGTTTTAATATTTCAGTTACGCTCCGGCAAGCGACAACATCGCGATACAACTCTGACTTTAACTTCTTGAAAAGTTCGGTAAACTATATAGCCCACATGTGGCGGGGGATGATTCGGTGGAAAAGGGTAAATCACAGAGGAGGCCCCCCTTTGATGGAGATCTCGTGCCAACCCCGACCACAAGTAATAGCAGGGAAGACTGTACCGGGCGGTACGGATCCGACCAACTGTAGAACGAACACCTGAGCATTTCTTTATGGATCTTGAGCAGAAAACCTATCGCGGCGTAACGTCATTAAAATTAGTGCAGAGCTCAGCTGAACCGAAGTTCGGAGTCTTTTAGAAAGAAAAAGAAGAGCTATAGCTTGCTAAGATACTGGAATAGATACAAATGCACTTTGGAAAAAATGGAATAACTAAAATGGTTTGTTTTTAAAAAAAATGTAAAAAGAAGATTAGGATGAAACGTATTTTGAAACGTAATCTGCATTACTATAAATAGGGAACCCGTTAAAAACAAGCATTCAGAAACTTTTTTAAGGGACAGCATATATTTTGCTTTAATTTTGGTGTACAAATAGGAAAGATACATGTATAGTTTGGGGGAACCGAACCGCCAAATGGGGTTCCAGTCACGAACGCATATCGGTTATAGCCAGTCGGTTCTTTCCTGGTTACGCTTCGTTGTCCGATGGTAAGATGGCGTTGAATATTTCGGATATGTCCGGATTGGGGTGGGAGGTGATACCGGCTGATACCGGAGTTAAAGCTCAAGTAGAGCTTCATCCAACATCCGATGTGGAAAAGGGCAGACGTTGACTCCCAGGTAATTAGAGTCGACACAAAGGCCATAATTACCCTGTAACTAGGAATTATGAAAATATAATAATAAAAAACAAGAGAGACACTCTGAAAAAATAGTGAAAAGAATGTGGTCTAGGGCCACCCAACCTCAGAGATCGAGCCCGAGCCACCTGACAGTAGTCGATCTTTAATGACTTTTATTCTTGTTTTATATTTGAGTTCTTACCCAGCAGTCGCATTAGAAGATTTCCCATGATTGTGTCTCCATTCAGTACTCCCATCTACTCTTTGGGTCAGACCTAATCTTCGTCATGATAATCTGGGCCCATCCATGCCGATTCAGATCTCTAAGTGCGAGGCAATAAAAACTAAGGCACTGTCTGTGTAATGCCTCTTCTCTGCTTATTTTTTACATTAATTTTTTTTATTAGTTTTCTTTTGGGAAGTTTTCTTGGGAAAAATGCCAAACGCCCTTAGTTACTAGACAATATTATCGGGGTTGAGGTACAAAAACTCAGTACATAAGGCTACTCCTCTTTGAACTCTTTTTTCCGATTTTATGATCACTTTCCTTCAGAATTGTTTGTCGTGGTATCAATAGGATGAGAAAATATATAATATATCATATATATAAATATATATTTATATATATGATATATCATTCTATATATCTATAGGATGACATTCCGGCTTTTACATGATTTTTAATTTTGATAAATTTTACCAAATTAGCCATAGCTTGGCTTGTTCTTCTCAGATCGGCAAAAGTTATACCTTCCCGAATTCGTATCTTCAAGTACTAAATGGTTATCATATATATATAAAGCGTTTGCCTTGAAAACCTAAGTTAGAGGGCAAGAAAAAGACATAAGGGCGCGTATGCGATGTTTGCGACGGTTTTATGAAGTTCTATCTTTGTTTAATAAGAAATCTTTGTTTATGATGGACAGCAAATAAAGTTTCGATTCCTTAATGGTATCTTGTTGCAAAATCGGATACGAAATAGCAAAAATATCACTAAAAACTTCAACAAAAAGATGAGAAAAGAACATTCCGGCTTTTACATGATTTTTAATTTTGATAAATTTTACCGAATCAGCCATAACTTGGCTTGTTCTTCTCCAATCGGCAAAAAGTTATACCTTCCCGAATTTTTATCTTCGAGTATTATCTGGTTATCGTACTATCTATAAATATCTATAAATCGTGTGCCTGGAAAAACTAAGTTAGAGGGCAAGAAAAGGACATAAGGGTGCATATGCAATGTTTGCGACGGTTTTATAAAGTTTTCTCTTTGATTAATAAGAAATCTTTGATTATATTAGACACCAAATAAAGTTCCGATTCTTTAATGGTATCTTGGTGCAAAATCGGATACGAAATAGCAAAAATATAACTAAAAACTTAAGCAAAAAGATGAAAAAATGAGTTATTGACAAATGTCCACTTCCTGTATTTTTAAAATCTAAAATCTATTTTTAGCTATTTTTAGCTGAGCTAATTCGCAACCGATTTTGAAGCGAAATACCGTTTATGAATCAGGGCTGCAAACTCATTGAACCTGCATACAAAGATCCAAAAACTTAAAAAAAAAAAATAAGCCTGAATGTAATGTTTGATCGCCTTTCTTCACATTTTTTGTGAATATTTAAGCCATTTCTCTTCGGATTTCGTAACGGAATATCATTAATGAATCGGAACTTCGTTCGCTTTTAATTTTTATCAAAGATCAACATTTAATCAAAGCGTCAACTTAATAAAATCTTGTCAAAAGTTACATTTGAACCCAAACCATCCTTCCTTACCCTTTAATTTCAGTTTCAAGAGAATGATTTATAAAACTATTGAATAATATAATAGTACTCGAAGATACAAGATCGGGAAGGTATAACATTCGCCGATTGGAGCAGTATTAACAAAGTTATGGATAATTCCCTAAAATTTATCGAAATAAAATCGATTCAAAATCGTTATAAGCCTGAATGTAATGTTTGATCGCCTTTCTTCACATTTTTTGTGAATATTTAAGCCATTTCTCTTCGGATTTCATAATGGAATATCATTAATGAATCGGAACTTCGTTCGCTTTTAATTTTTATCAAAGATCAACATTTAATCAAAGCGTAAACTTAATAAAATCTTGTCAAAAGTTACATTTGAACCCAAACCATCTTTCCTTACCCTTTAATTTCAGTTTCAAATGAATGTTTCATAAAACTTATTAATAAAATAAGAGTACTCAAAGATACAAGATCGGGAAGGTATAAGATTCGCCAATTGGAGCAGTATTAAAAAAGTTATGGATAATTCCCCAAAATTTATCGAAATAAAATCGATTCAAAAATCGTTATAAGACTGAATGTAATGTTTGATCGCCTTTCTTCACATTTTTTGTGAATATTTAAGCCATTTCTCTTCGGATTTCGTAATGGAATATCATTAATGAATCAGAACTTCGTTCGCTTTTAATTTTTGTCAAAGATCAACATTTAATCAAAGCGCAAACTTAATAAAATCTTGTCAAAAGTTACATTTGAACACAAACCATCCTTCCATACCCTTTAATTTCAGTTTCAAATGAATGTTTCATAAAACTATTTAATAATATAATAAAACTCGAAGATACAAGATCGGGAAGGTATAACATTCGCCGATTGGAGCAGTATTAACAAAGTTATGGCTAATTCCCTAAGATTTATCGAAATTAAATCAATTCAAAAATCATTGTAAGCCCGAATGTCCTGTTTTCGTCCTTTTCTTTAGATTTTTTGTGAATATTTAAGCCATTTTTCGTCCGATTTCGCAACGGCATACAATTTATTAATCAGAACTTCATTCCCTTTGAAGCTGCATCAAAAGTTTGAAAAGTTGAAACAAAAAAAAATTTGACTCATTTTTTCGCAAAAAAATGTGATGGTGCCCCTTTCAAAAATTGCGAAAATCGGTCAGATTTTAGTTTTCCAGATTTTGATTGGGAATGAAAGTACTCGAAGATACAAGATCGGGAAGGTATAACATTCGCCGATTGGAGCAGTATTAAAAAAGTTATGGCTAATTCCCTAAGATTTATCGAAATAAAATCGATTCAAAAATCATTATAAGCCTGAATGTAATGTTTGATCGCCTTTCCTCACGTTTTTTGTGAATATTTAAGCCATTTCTCTTCGGATTTCGTAACGGAATATCATTATTGAATCGGAACTTCGTTCGCTTTTAATTTTTATCAAAGATCAACATTTAATCAAAGCGTCAACTTAATAAAATCTTGTCAAAAGTTACATTTGAACCCAAACCATCCTTCCATACCCTTTAATTTCGGTTTCAAGAGAATGATTTATAAAACTATTGAATAATATAATAGTACTCGAAGATACAAGATCGGGAAGGTATAACATTCGCCGATTGGAGCAGTATTAAAAAAGTTATGGCTAATTCCTTAAGATTTATCGAAATAAAATCAATTCAAAAATCATTATAAGCCTGAATGTAATGTTTGATCGCCTTTCCTCACGTTTTTTGTGAATATTTAAGCCATTTCTCTTCGGATTTCGTAACGGAATATCATTAATGAATCGGAACTTCGTTCGCTTTTAATTTTTATCAAAGATCAACATTTAATCAAAGCGTAAACTTAATAAAATCTTGTCAAAAGTTACATTTGAACCCAAACCATCCTTCCTTACCCTTTAATTTCAGTTTCAAATGAATGTTTCATAAAACTTATTAAAAAATTATAAGTACTCGAAGATTCAAGATCGGGAAGGTATAAAATTCGCCAATTGGAGCAGTATTAACAAAGTTATGGCTAATTCCCTAAGATTTATCGAAATAAGATCAATTCAAAATCATTATAAGCCTGAATGTAATGTTTGATCGCCTTTCTTCACATTTTTTATGAATATTTAAGCCATTTCTCTTCGGATTTCGTAATGGAATATCATTAATGAATCGGAACTTCGTTCGCTTTTAATTTTTATCAAAGATCAACATTTAATCAAAGCGTCAACTTAATAAAATCTTGTCAAAAGTTACATTTGAACCCAAACCATCCTTCCATACCCTTTAATTTCCGTTTCAAGAGAATGATTTATAAAACTATTGAATAATATAATAGTACTCGAAGATACAAGATCGGGAAGATATAACATTCGCCGATTGGAGCAGTATTAAAAAAGTTATGGCTAATTCCCTAAGATTTATTGAATTAAAATCGTTTCAATAATCATTATAAGCCTGAATGTAGTTTTTGATCGCCTTTCCTCACATTTTTTGTGAATATTTAAGCCATTTCTCTTCGGATTTCGTAACGGAAAATCATTAATGAATCGGAACTTCGTTCGCTTTTAATTTTTATCAAAGATCAACATTTAATCAAAGCGTCAACTAAATAAAATCTTGTCAAAAATTACATTTGAACCCAAACCATCCTTCCATACCCTTTAATTTCGGTTTCAAGAGAATGATTTATAAAACTATTGAATAATATAATAGTACTCGAAGATACAAGATCGGGAAGGTATAACATTCGCCGATTGGAGCAGTATTTGAAAAAAATTATGATGTTACCCATTTCAAAATTCTCGAAAATCGGCATTGTCCCAAATCGATGGTTTTGGGACATTCTTTTATAAATATTTCATACATTTTTCATCGTATTAGGAAAAGAAATACCGTTTTTAAAACAGGAATTCATTCGCTCTGATATTGCATCAAAATATTTGAAAAGTAGAACCAAAAAATATTTAGTCGATTTTTGAAAAAATTATGATGTTTGTGAAAATCGGCACTCTCCAAAATTGACGATTTTGGGACACACTTTTGCAAATAATTCAAACATTTTTCATCGGATTTGGAAAAGGAATACCATTCTTAAATCAGGACTTTATTCCCTCACAATCTGCATCAAAAGATTGGAAAAGTAGAATAACAGATTTTTTATCGATTTTTTGAAAAAATCGTGATGTTACCCCTTTCAAATTTTCGAAAATCGGCATTGTCCAAAATTGATGGTTTTGAGACACTCTTTTGCAAATATTTCAAACATTTTTCATCGGATTTAGAAAAGGAATACCATTTTATATTCAGGAGTTCATTTTCTCTGAATCTGCATCAAAAGATTGGAAAAGTACAACAAAAAAATTTTAATCGATTTTTGCAAAAAATCATGATGTTACCCCTTTCAAAATTTTCGAAAATCGGCTTAATTTTTTTTTTCAGTTTCTAGGTTTCTTTGATGCAGATCGAAGCTGACTGAAGCCCTGATTTCTGAATGGTATTTGGTTTGGAAATCGGTTCGAAATCGAATAAAATATACGCTATCAAATGGTTAAAAAAGTGAGATTTTGAGAACATAGAGTAGTACAATGGGTTTGAGGAATATTTGTAATCAAGAATTTTAAATAATTCATGAATAATTTGAAGCTTTCATTACAGAATAATAACCAGCTTCTCCTAGATTTATTACTGAATCGCTTTAAAATCATAATCAATTGGCTTATTGCTAATAATTTAAATAATCAAACTTCCCTCGGATAGAAAATGGAATCCCCTAACATTTTGTAATCTTTAATAAGCTTAATTTTCATAGTAAATATTTGGTCTGATAAAGAAGCACTTCAGAATTTTAAGTGAGGAAAGTTCGCTGAGAAAACTGCAATTCCCTTGATTGTAAGACTCAGCTCAATACCCTAATTCAACCCGCTTCACGATTAAGTTCCATTATCTAGGCTCTTATCACACAAAAGTTGCTTGCAACTAGCCATGGAGAGCGGTACAATCAGTACCCCACAGACTTTGGCACTGAACGGATGGCGAAAATATATTATTATGAATATATATATTTTACTCGTGAATTTATTAATCTTAAGGAGTTGTTTGGCCGAAATACCGGAAGCGTATTTGCTACAAACTTGGAGGTTACAATATTTAATATTACCTGTTTAATTTATATCTTCTATTGAACCCTTTTAAAATACCGTTTCAGTCTTCCCTCGGACTTAAATTTTATGCCAACATTAGGTAATGGCCATCTAGGCTATACTGTCTATGGAGATTCCATATTTATGAACGGGGTCTACAATGGAGCCGGGGGCAATAGCAAACGGGCTCGTATACCCAACTGGCTGAACATTAGAACGCAAATTTGCGATAGATTTGGGTGCATCCCAGATGAGGATGTGGCCGTCAGGGAAACAAGTTATGAAATGAACCTACGGGATGGATACTACCGATCAGTTACCCCAATCAAACGACTGGGAATCACATTGGAGGAAAGAACTTATCCCCACAAGTTTTACAACAGAGCTTTGGTATACGAAGTGGTGGCTACCAGACTTACGAACAGAGAATCGAGAGTAAACTGTACGTATTTTCGTGTCTTATATTTATTCAAAAAATTTAATCAATCTGTTTCTACAGCTCCTCAATTTTTGAAACTTACTCAACATCCTGGCAGCTCCAGTGATGCCTTTCAATTTGTAGTGGTAAACAATGGCAGTGCTTCTCCCGGAGATTATCGTATCCTTCATGGCCAAACAGAGGTTCTGGAGTTTGAGAAATTTCAAACCAAACAGCATGAGATCTTTGTCATCTTCAGTGAATCGTTGGAGCAGCCTCTGAACTTGGAATGGCCTACGTGGCAGAATCAGTTGACTCATCGTATTGTCATCAGCATAGACAGACAACAAAGTGTGGCCCAAAAGGAGCTCCAGGATGTCCTACAAATAAGCTCCAAGAGCCTTCTTTTGAATCACACAGAGTCCTGGAATAAATTCTGGAACACTGAGTTCTCTATCCAGTTAAAAGGCGATGATGTCCTGGAACTATCACGAATTGTGAATGCAGGTATTTTCTATTTGGCAAGCTCCCTGCCATCTCTGGAAACCAATCAGGAAAATGAGCCGTTCTATGGCCTAAGTCCTACTGGTTTGGGACGTGGCAATCTGGAGGCGGACTACCAAGGTCACAACTTCTGGGATACAGAAATTTGGATGCTGCCAGTGGTCACCCAGTTTGGATACGAATATGGGAAACAAGTGCTGGACTATAGAACCAGGAAACTTGAGACAGCTAAGTATCACGCTTATGCTTCTGGATACAAAGGAGCGAGGTAAAAAAAAAACAATCCTTTTTTAATATTTAAATTAAATCATGAATTTTAGATTTCCCTGGGAGAGTGCCTATACTGGCACAGAAGTAACTAATCCCTGTTGTCCGGAGGTGGCTAGCCAAGAGATCCACATCTCCCCGGACATTTCCTTTGCCCTGCAAAAATTCTTTGCCCAATCAGCAGATTTTGATTGGACCTGCGACAAAGCCTGGCCCATTGCCGCCGAAGTTGCCGAGTTCCTCGTAAGCCGAGCAGCCTGCGAGGAGCTTAATGAAGTCTGTCATTTCTTTGGAGTAATGGGACCCGACGAAGATCACCCAGATGTGGATGATAATGTTTACACCAATGTTGTGTCCAAAATTGCCCTGGAATTTGCCGCTTGGGCTGGTCAGATTTGTGGAAATACAAGCACCGATCTCTTCGAAAAATGGACCAGAGTCAGCAATCGCCTATTAGTCCTGCGGGATGAGGAACTCAATTACCATCCCCAGCATCTGGGTTACGTTCCAAACACGACTGTGAAGCAAGCAGACACAATTCTTTTGGGATTCCCGCTAAACTTTGATAAAAGGTAAGAGGACGTTAACCAGAAACCAACCCAAGTTCTTAACTAATTTTCAATTCTCCGGAAGCTCTACCCACCTTAATGACCTCAAAATGTATGCCAATGTGACCCGAGAGTCGGGACCTGCCATGACCTGGTCCATGTTCGCCGCCAACTACTTGGCTACCAGTGAGGATTGGAGGGCTCATGAGTACTTCGAGAGGGGTTACAAGAGCTATGTGCGTCCGGAGTTCAAGGTTTGGAGTGAAACACCAATTGGCTATGAAGGATCCTCCAATTTTCTCACCGGTATCGGAGGCTTTCTGCAAGCTCTTTTATTCGGGTATGGCGGCTTGAACTTTGCTCGAGATGGCAACCATACTAATATGATAATGAGGTTTGCCATGACCCCACCCAATGTGGACGAAGTGGAAGTCAACTTTATACGATATGGAGCAAGTAAATGTCAGTGGATATTCAGTAACAACTACAGTAGAATGCATTGTGGAAAATCTCCTCAGAAGCTAGAGGTGGTTCAAGGTGGAAAGAGGACGCTTCTGGGATCGTCCTTCAATTGTAAGTTTGAGTTTTGAACCTCCCAAGCCAAACCTTCCTGATTTATTGTTTTTATATATTTTTCAGTGACCAGGGGAGATCCGCCCATGCATATTCGTATTTTGAGATAAATCCATAAATTTATTTGAATAAATATGAAGAGAAATTACATATTTGGGCTGATTGCTTGCTGGATAGTTAGTTATTTAATTAGTAAGCGGATTTGGGAAGTATCTATTGCATTTGGTTATGGTTATGGTAATTAAAATCGTAATCCCTAATGCCTTTCTACTTGAATTTAGCTATCGAAGAGCCACTAACACCGGCTGCATTTTTGTTGCCGCTGAGCACAACGTAAGCGGTTTTGGTCTCCTTTTGCTTCTGCTGCAACATGGTAAGAGTGCCCAGCGGTGTATCGGTTGAGCTCATGGTTTTCATTAACTAAAAAAGAAGCCAAACATTAATTTATGTTTTAAGATTTGATTATATCAAGGTTATTTTACCCCATCCTGCTCCATTTTCTTCAGGCGCTTCTCAATCTTATTTTTGCCGGGACCCTTGCCATGGAACTTGTGGGACAAGTAGCGGAAAGCCTCCTTTAGATTTAAAATGCGGCCATTGTCGTCGATGTAGTCCAGCTTGACGTTGGGCTTAAAAGTATCCTTGTCCTTGAACTCCATAATCGGCCCAGAGTGAAAGCGATCACGACGGTTAACCTTGTCCTCCTCCCTATAACAATAAGATTATAATCAAAAAGCCTAAAAAGATCTTCGAAATCCTACAACTTACCCAGCTGCTTTGTCCTCAATTGAGTAATTCTTAGCCTGCAAATGGGCCATCTTGGTATTGCTTGGCCTGTTCTTTTCTTCCTTTTCCAGATATCCCTTCGATAGGGCCAGACGCAAAGCATTAGCCACACCAGCGCCCACATCCGGCTCTTCGTCCAAAATGGCGCGATCCTCTAAGTCCTCACCCAGGTTATCCAAGTCGGCGGGCTGCATAATTTCATCGGGATTCACAGAATTCCAAGTTCCATGACTATGAGAAGGCTCGTCAGCGGTGTCCATAAGCTCCTCCGCTTGCTCAATCTTCTCAAAGTCCATCATATCGTTGGAGTCCTCGTTACGATTACCCGCCATGCCGTAGGTAGGAATATCGCCAAGAGTGCGACAAAACTCCGCTGTGGCATTTAAGACAATATTGCCATCCACACCGGTGAGCACGACTCCTGAACTAGTTTCCTCCACAGGCTCTGGTTTTATTTCCCGCTGAATGGACTCAATATCAATGGGCAGCGATTTCTTAATAATATTCTCTTGTTGCTTTAGTTTTCGTGCCTTTGACAGAACCCGTTCTAAGTCATCGTCTTCCAGTTCTAGTTTGATCTCTGGCTTTACATCTTCCATCTCCTCATCTTCGGCATCCCGATAACGTCCATTGCGACTGCCAAAGTTCGAGGATGTTCCAGCCTCCGGCAAAGGCTCCAGATCCTCGGCTTTAAGTTTTTGACGCAGTTTCTTAACCTTCTTCTTCGGCTTTTTAAACCTAAAACAGAGAATTTAAAGTTGAAATTAGTAAGCTATATAAGCTGGGAGTAAATCTCGACTTACTTGGCCAACTCTTCAGTGCTGTAGGTATCCGAAGCCAGTTGCAAATTGGTGTCCTCCAAGGTCTCCAAGCGTTTTCCAGCCAATTTAGTTTTAATTTCTAAAAGCTTGCGCCTATGTTCCCGCTCCTCTTCTATATTATCGCCAATCACAAAGTTCTTGCGTTTCTTCGGTTGTCCCTCGATCTCATCATCGTATTTCTCCAGCACTGAACGCTCGATGGGATTGCCTAGCTCATCGTATTGCTCCTCGTACACATTGTAGCCGTAACTGAGAGGATTCAGCTTTTTGTTGGCCACATTCTTTTTGTAGCGCTCCTCGTCGAGCATGTTTACATTGACCAGAGTGTCGCCCTCCTCTTCGTTGAGAACATCCTGATCTTTTAGTGTTAGAATAACCGTTCGTCCCTCGCCGAAGTCATCCATATCGTGATCTACTTTAAGCCCCTTCAGGTTGCTATCGCCATAGGCTCGTTGGCGGGTTTTCGTTTTTTCCTTCTCGATTAGCTCTGAGACACCAAAGGCTTCATCAAGCTCCTCTAATTCTTTGGCCTAAAAAAGATATAAAGTTTAAATTATAATTAAATAAAAGAGTAAAATATTGAACCCACCTTTCGCTTGGCCTCCTCGCGTGCATCAACCACCCGCTTGTTTCTGTCCACCCACTTGGATACGTTGTCCGTTTCCTCGTCGGATTCTCCAAGGGTTTTGATGCGAGCCAAACGCTCCTCTAGGAATCGCTTTTCCTTGCGCTGGTTGAGCTTTTCGCGCAGTTTCTCCGCCTCCCTTTTCTCCTTCAGGTTGTCAGCCGGTTTGTGCAGGAATTCTCCCCATTCATCTTTGTACGAAGAAAGATCAGCCGTTTCCCCAGAAACTTTCTTTCCCTCCTGCTGACTGCTGCTGCTTCCGGCGGATGGGGTCACCTTACTGGGACCGCTATCTACTTCCAGCGGCTTAAGGCCCAGCTTGGCACGGAGTTTGTTGGTCTCCTCGATGGACAGCACATCGCCAGCACCATTTTCGGGTATGGGCGAGAAGGAACGAGAAGAGCCTGACGGCTTTCTAGACCCTGACGGCGGCGACTTTGATCGCGAGCGTTCGCGGCCTCGTTCCCTTTCTCTGTCCCTTCCTGCTCGCTTACGGGCATCTCGTTCCCGCTCGATTTCTCGATCTCGTCGGGACTCGTAGTCGGCATGCCTGGAGATTTGAGGTGGCGGTGGGGCAGTTGGCTCGCCCCGTTCCCGCTCACGTTCGCGTTCCCTTTCCCGCTCCTTGAAGCGCTCCTTCTCGCGATCACGTTCCCGATCCCGGTCGCGTTCCCGCTCACGGTCACGTTCCCGCTCACGGTCACGTTCCCGGTCACGATCCCGTTCTCTTTCCTGCCTTTCGCGCTCCCTCAGGCGGTCTTTATCGCGTTCCCGCTCCTCCCGCTCACGCTCTCTGTCGCGATCCTTCTCCCGTTCCCTTAGGAGCTCCCGTTCCCTCAGTTGTTCGCGTTCTCGGGCAGATTCCCGTTCCTTGTCCCGGTTCGACGACTCCTTGGGCCTAATCTGGTCCTGCACCGGAACCTCGACGCAGTCCGAACCTGAAAAGAAGAGTCACAGGTTAGAGCTGTCTATCGGAAAAGTGTCGCATCGCTTCTTATATATAAATGTATGCGCCGCCTGGCCTCGCCCACTCACAATCTGCTCCAGCAGCGGCTGCGGGACACCTGCAAGAAAAGAGGGAAGCGGGAAAGGAGAACGCAACGATTGTTTTAGTACGTCCAGAAATGGAGAGTGCAGCGCCAAGGCGATTGCCAGGCCCAGGGGATCCGAGATTATTTTCAGTTTTAATCGCTTTTCCGCCGGATCTCCCGCCAAGAGGCAATCGCCCGTGGTCAAGGCCTGCACTGATGCCGCAACAAAAAAGGTCAAACACTTACTGTCCGAGTCGGATTCCTCCAGGGAGATGATTTCTGGTCTCTCGCGCTCCTTGTGCTTGTGGTGCTTGTGGCGGTGCTCCCTGTGCTCCCTGTGCTCATAGTGCTCCCGGGGCTCCTTATCTTTGTCCTTGTGCTTTTTGTGTTTGTGATGTCTGTGACGCGTCGACCCCGAGTCGTCCGTGAGGTCCAATGTTGCATCTTCTTCCTCCGGTGAGCGCGACCGATGCTTATTCTTCTTGTCCTTTTTATGTTTCTTTCCAGTCGACGAAGATCCCATTTTTTTCACAATGTTTTCACAATATTGAAAATTTCACAAAAGCAAAGAGGTGAGACGACGCCAGTGTGACCGTAAACGGAATTCCGATAAATGAAAACGCCTTTAGCTTTTGTTAAGGGTTAGCCCACCATAGAACAGAATATTAAATTTAATTACTATTTATATTTAAATATACTATATATAGTTTTAAATATATCAAGATTATATTTTAAAGAAATAATCGTTGGTATCGATAAAAATCCAGTGTTCATAAGTGCCCAATGGTTTACAGCCACCACTGTTTGAATAGGGGCTTCCCCTAAAAGTTTGGGGGATTTTGAAATAATTATTCGATATATTTAAAGGAACAGTTATGGTTTTAATTTTGGAAATAATGCTATCCTAATAAAATTTCATGAGTTTTTCAGAAGTTGGCGCCGGATTATTGGGACAAATCCGATTCAGCATCTGGCAACGCTGTGAAAGCGGCAACCGCTTGGTTGGATGTTGGATGCCCCTGATAATAAATCAAGCTTCATGGAAAGTATATAAAAAAAATAGTATCTCGGCTTAAACGGACACTTTTGAAATCGACTAAATTCAAATTTTAACGTTTTAATCGTGAAACTTGTTTTATTATTTTGATATCGGTATCGTTTGAATCGAACATGTTGGGTATTGTGTTGTTGCACCAGAGTGAGAGATCCGATATTAGCGCCCCGGTTACTTCATACTGCAATACGCAACATGCTGCGTCAAAATGTTTGAGGAAAAGTATCTCAAAAAAGTATCTCAAAAAGTATCTCGGTATCAAAATGTATCTAAGTATCAAAAAAGTCTCGTTACCGTTAGCACCGTGTCTGTCCGAGCTCCCGTCCCGTCCGTGTGTGCGTGCGTGTGAATGTGTGTAGGTGTTAGTCGCGTGTCATGTAAACGAGGATTGTGTAAACGCGAAACAACAACAAAGGCCAAAACACCAAACGGTAGCAACATTCGTGGACGATAAACAAAAAAGCTTAAACAACAACAAGAGTAACAACAATCAACAGCGGTTAGCAAGCAAAGTTGCGAAATAGTTTTGGCCTGGTGGCAAGTGGCATCGGCGATAAAAAAAGAAACAACAACATAATTCTCAAGAAAACAGGTTTTTGAGGCCTGGTGAGGAATAAAGAAAGAATCAGATGTGGAGCGGTTGGTCGTGGCGGAGGGGAAGGTGTGCAAACATTTACTGCAAATGCGAATTTAGATTCTTAACTGCAGGAATCGTTCTGCTGCCGCACAGTGGTGGTCGCCACCGACTTGCCCCACTGTGCTCCCCAGAACTTGTTTGCGCCTCACCTGCCTCTTCTTCTAGTGCGCCGCGATACCCTTTCCACTGGCCTGCCCAGAATGCATATTGTTTTCGTATAGATCTTGCATGCAGCGCCTAAAATCAATAGGAAAAACCGTTTGCTCTGGCCCGAAAGAGCCGTTACTTTTCGGGAAATATTTAGCCCCCAACCCAACCCCACTGAGCTTCCCACACGAGCCAACAATAATCAGCTGGCTCTGCAGTCGACGCCGGCAGAGGTGGAGACAGCGACGACGGCAGCGTCGGGCGCCTAGCAACAGCAGTTTACTTCTAGTGTCAGGTGCGGACTCCGGGTCGTCAAGGGCCCAAATGAATGGAGCTTTTAAGGGTCATCAAACTTTTACCATAATAGCCAAATCATTGAAAGAAACTTTTTTTGTAAATAAAACAATACCCTCTGATTAAATATCTTAAAGAAATGACCAAAGATATGGCCAAGATAGGATAAAACCAAATATATTTCTCCGAAAGCTTCCCTTCCAAAGTCCGGCCTTGTAGCCGCCACCGTCAGCTGTGCGGGCAGTGCGCAGGCGCCACACACGAACGCCGAGCACCGAACACCGGACGGCGAACGCCGAACACCAGCACACGCACACTGCCTGGATCTGGGGGCTGGGTGCTGGGGATTGGGAGCTAGGAGCTGTAGGAGCCGTAGGAGCTACAGGCAGAAGAAGGCAGCAGCAGCAGCAGCAGCAGGCTGGTCGCTGGTTAACTGCCTGACTTTGGCCCGAAAAATTGCATTGCTGGCGTCTCGCTCGCACGCACTTACTTTGGCAGTAATGCCGGGAAATGTGCTTGGTGGTGGGGCGCCTCAGCCCCACACTTCTCCCACCGGTCGTAGTTGGCAGCTGGCAGTCGGCTTTACATAAGCTGACGTCCTGATTCAGTGCCCGGCTGCAGGTCCTTTGCTCAGGTTGTGCTTTGTGCTTTGTGCTTTCAGGCGCGCTATCCGTTTTTCCGGTGGATCAGCTGCTGGCGCAACTTGTTCGGCTTTGGCTTTGACGTTGGTATTTGGTTTTCGGTTTTCCACCGGATTTTCAGTTAGTTTGACTCTATTTTTATTTTTCTGGTGGCACTGCTGGTGGCATTACTGGTGGCTCGCTGGGTTCTCGGTGGCTCAGGAAACCGGCTCGCCAAAAGGTTCGTCGACAGTTTTGTGTTTTTTCAGCTGTTCGCGGACCAAGAGTGAAAAAAGTGGTTAGACCTCTTTTTTTATTACACTTTAATTTGTCTTTTTTTTGCGCTATTATTCATCTCATTTCTCAACTATTGCTATTTGCCGCCTGCGTGGGCCACTTTCAAAAGCTATTCGCTTTTTTTTTCTGAGTCGGGGGCTTCCGTTGCTGTTTTTTTTATTTCATTTATTTATTTATTTATTTATTTATTGCGTTTTCGTCCCAATCATAAAGCCAAAACCTGATTTTGTGCGCACGGCCAGCCGTAAATCAATTTAACAATATCAATTCGCTCGTAAAACCGTTTGAAAAAACACATATACATAAATGAATTTATCCATAAATATACAACCATGCAGCTGAAGTGTTAATCGAAAGAAAACAATAAAGTTGAACAAACAGCAGAAGTTAAAAAACAACAACAGCCTGTAGACAAAAAAAACGACGAGAACTGCAACTAGCAACCAGCAACCAACATGTGAGGCAAGTTGAAATGTTAGCTCAGCCCCTCGAAAAGATGGCCGCCAGGATGTGCAGCATCGTCGTTTCCATCATCTAGCTGCTGCATACACATACACACACACACTCACACTCACAGTCACTCACACACACACCGATGCAGATGACAGCCAGACACCAGTTCGCACACCAATGCAAAAGTAACTCTTAAAGGTGAGTTCCTCGTACTTAAAGTTTTAAATTTTAAATACTCTGCAGTCGTAAAATTGGGTGAACGGAGAGTCGTTCGAATTTCCTGTGCAGACGGTATGCTATATAAAATGAGTGCGAAAAGTTTGCAAAATTAATGATATGCTCGTCGGTGAACTTTTTGCCTTTTTTGAGGCAAAAGGGGATTTTAAACCGAATTAAATAAGATTCAATTATTCATAAATTGAATTATTTAATATTTCCCGACACCAGACAAACTTTCGGTTTAAAATGTAAGTAGGGTCTGGTGTGGAGAGAAGACCTCTCTGAGATAACTTTCAAAATGAAATGTCAATGTAATTACCGACAAGAAAGGCTTCAGATACGATTCGTAGGGGAATCCGTAAGTCATTCCATCTAATACCTCGCCATATCTTTCAAAACAACGCCATTATGCAAGGTCATTAAGTGGCAGTTCCAGCGCAGGCGATTGCCAAGGGAAATTAATTGAATTTTCTTTTAATTAAATGGAATTTGGTTACGAGTGCATCTGATATAATGTCCCATGTGTCCTGCGATAAAAACGAGCTCACATATTACACTTAGAATGGGTTTTAAACCATATGGACTTATTTCAATCGATTTGAACTGCATTGAAATGGGAAATGTTTGGATTTATTTCTGGTAATACTTCATATTGGAAACCCCTTTCTCTCTGCCATTTCTTTCAGATAATCCCCAAACAAATATATATGTATGAGCAAATGTATTTTGAAACCTTCGTCTATCAAGCCCGTGAAATGTCCAATCAAGAGAATCGCATGATGAATGACCTCAGCATTCCCATCAATCTTACACAATTTCCCCCGTCCTCTGGTGTACGAAATTTTTGCTTGAAATTCTTTGATATTTGGCGACTCTGGTTGTCTTTAGTGTGTTATTTTTTTTGCGGGCTTGCGTGCTTAGAGCATCTCAAAGTCTAATATTTCTTTTTTGGTTGTCGGCAAGCACCGAAATCTTGGTGGTAAGCGCGAATTTTTATGACCGCTTGGAGTAGGCATTGGAATTGGAATTGGAATCGGATTCAGAGTCGGATTCGGATCCGAGCTCGGACTTGGACCCGCAGCTGGGGACTTTGTGGACTCTGGGACCTGGGACCTGGGACCTGGTCGGTGGAGGAGAGTTCAGGCTAACTGGAGGGCAGCAATCCGACCGTCGTTTTAATTTGTTGTTTTTGGTTTGGGTTTGGGTTTTGGTCGCGAGCGAATGAGCCCATTGAAAAAAGCCCGTCAAACCAGTCGGCGTTTTCTGTTTTTTTGCTCTTTCCTAGGCCTGGGCAAACTGGCCCCCGTTGATGACTTTTTACATAGCCGTTGGCCCGAAGAGATACCGACTCAGATACGAGACTCAGTGGCCAGAGAGCTGGCCAGAGTCAACTAACAGACAAAACACACGTATCTAAACTTGTTTGAAACGTGTTACATTTTAAGAACGTTCCCCGTAAGCGGCAAGTGGCAATAATCCTTTCAAACTTGACAGGGCTGCCAAGCTCGGAGTGGAACGCGAAGGGCTCAAGCACAAGCCCAAGTGGGAGTGGGGAGTGCCACTTGGCCCTCCGATTCGATTCTGTTCTGTAGGTTTCTGTTTTCTTTTTTAAAACCTAGCATACCATAGCATGTGTATCAATGTATCTATGTATCTGAATCTCTATATGCTGGCTGTCAGTCTTTTTGGCTCTGCAGACATTTTGGCTGCCTTTGTTGTTATCAATATTTCTTTTTTTTTAGCAATACCGCCATTTTTCTTTACACAAACAAACAAGGCAACACACGGGTTCCTTTTTTTACCCAAATCCCAAACAGCCAAACACCCAAACACCCAAAAACACCCACACACAACATAATAATAAAGAATGGCACAACAAAAAGTGAAATTGATATTTTCGCACAAATTGCCGTTAACAAGGACTCGAGTCGGAGGCAGGAGGAGAAACCTAGGCAACGAACGAAAAATTTGCCTGTCAAAATTTGGTTGAAAATGTGCAGCAGAAAATAGGAGTAAAGTAAGAGAAATGGAATAAAAACGGTTAGGTGTAAGGTGTAAACGGGAAATTGTTTACCGTGGTTCCAAAATGATGTAATTTCGCGTGTTCGTGCAATTCAATTTCCTGCCAGCGGAAGCCCGTGTCGCTCTGTTCACCCATTGAAGTCAAACATCCATTCCCGGCCGGGTCTCCCTATCCCACCGCTCCAGCCTCTCACCCTTACACCCAGCTCCGCACCCACATTTTTCCATTTTCCAGCCAACACCAGTAGCAGCTGTCCCTCCCAACCCACTTCAGTATGTTTAAAATATGGTCCAAAAATTTGTTTGGCAATTCCATATATTCCATTTTATTTTTTTTGCTTTTGTTCCTTCTATTTTTGGGGAAACTTTAATTGTCCCCAAACCCCAAGTTCGTTGAACATACAGTGCCAGAAATGTGTGTATGTTTGTTGATTTGGCAAAAGCTAAATACATAAATATAGATTTATATATCACCATGTCCGATTCAATTTAGCCGAATTCGCTATCTCAGCGTCCGAAGGGTCAATACAATTTAACTTAATTCTTTTGTGAAATGAAGGGGAACAAAATATGGCTTCTTTCACTTAAAGGAAAGTCATTTTTTTTTGGTAATATTTGAGGCCTACATAGGTTTTCAGAACCAAGCTTAAAGTCAAATACGAAAAAGGAAAAGAAATAAGGTTTATGAAATCTGATTTAGATACAAGTCTTGGGATATTTTTACATTTAAAAAATGCAGATCGAAAGTATTTTTGAGAATATTGTAACCTAAACAAATAATTTACAAAAGTGTATGCAAAATTCTGTTTACTTTGGTAGGGGCTCTCTAAAAATATATTTGCCATATTTCGCATAAATAAATTATATTCTTTGAAGAGGACCCCCGGCTAGGGCTGGCCTGCTGGCTTTGGTTTTGCCTCGGGCCGGCCTGGTCGGGCCTGGCCGGGCATTGCCTATATTAACAATAATTCCTTTGTGCCCGGGCATCTTGCCAAAAAGTTTGGATACCGCCTGCTCCTGCACAGCAGGCGACGAACGTTTTGTGGCCAATTTCCCGTACCCAAAGGGCGACTTTTTGTGTGACCCATTGTCAAGGAAAGTCAAGCCGGACAACGGGCAAGGCCCACTCTCTCCCAATCTCCGCCCCTGGGCATATGACGTTTTGTCTAGAGTTTAAATGCAAAAGTTTGCAGAATGCCCGAGAAAACAGTCAAGAAAACAAATGGAGAAGGGGCCGCTGAGGCCTGGGCACCCACACTCGCACCCGCAACCGGCCAAGTCGAAACTTTCAAGCCTGGAACAACAAGCAAAGCGACTGAACGCATTCTGATTGAGGGATTTCGGTGAGGCTTTCCAAACTCTGGACAAGAACTGACCTACAGGGTACACTTAATAAACACAGGCTGATAAATATATTTGTTGGAATAAACTTTTCAAAATTCTATTTACTTTATAAACTCTTGTATTCATAAATACAAAAAATTCCGCCATTTTACAAGACACTTTGATTTTGTATGCCAGGACATGGAGACACTTTGGGTGGTCAGAAACATTAAAGAAATTTACGCTGGTTGTTGTTGTAAATGTAGTAGTATCCGCCATTGAATCGCAAAGTGGCCAGTTCATAGTGAACTGTTCCTGCCATGGATGGCTCAACCGAGACAATCCGTACCGGGGTTGTGGTAAAGCTGAGAGTGCGATAGAAGAAGGCGGTGAGAAAACTGGCACTGATCACAAAAGCCACAAAGAATCCCAGACAGAAGACACAGTCCTTGTTCACCTGCAGGCAGAGGCAGAAGGCTGCGGCAAAGTCACCGATCGTCCGCTTGATTGTCGTCCATAATGTTTGCCGCATCAAGGGCGGACTTGGGGGCATGTTGTTGCCACTGATGATGATCGTGTGGTGCATGCGTTCGCAGGGAGGCAGATTCTCGCCCTGGACGGTGGTGACATCCAACCTCAGCCTTCCGCCGAGATGTTGCGGCGTCAACTCAGTGGTCTGGGTTCCCAAATGGCTCATTTGCGGCATTTGCAGGATCACCGTAGGGCCCGAAGGACTTCTGGAGCGTCGACGTCGATGCTTCTTGTTCGCCTCCTGCGAGGCTACGGAGTCCTTATTGCTTCCAAAGCGGTAAAGCATTTCCAGAATGTTGTGCAATCGCCTATTGGATTCCAACTCCGTCGATGCCTTATCTCTTTTGGTTGTGGCTTGGCGACTTGGACCGGGTGTGTCATCAATGTTGAATGTGACATGCCTGGGCTCCATGCAATATCCTTCGGATACTCCCCCACTCCTTCCCGGTATGTAAACCACAACATCCATTCCTGTCTCGCCGTTCGCATCCGCCAGATGCTGTTGATCGGCTGTACCCCCATCTGCGGGTTGGTAGGGATCCATGGCAAAGACGGGAGGCTGCTCAGTTGCAGAATGATTATCCAAAACTTCCTTTAGAGTATTGCACGAACCTGAATCCCGTGCATCTGTTTCGGTGCAGTCTAAATTAACATCTGGCAGATACACCACACAATTGCCATCCTTAAGTGCCGCTTCCGAAGTGTCGTTCGTTTTGGAGTGGCAGGCTTCATCATCGTCCTTTGATATTGCCTCTGGCGGGTTAACCACTTGAGCGCCATCCTCGTCCGGAGGTAGACGAATTGGCAAATGATCCTCTAAATCGGTTTCTGACGATGCCTGACCTCGATCCTTGTCTTGATCATCTTTTCGTTTGGCCATTAATTTTTTGATTTGATGAAGGAAACTGAAAATTTTGGGTATTTGTTGATACCAATCGTTGTGACAGTTGCCAAACGGAAACGTCGCCGGAATTATGTTGATTTCAGTTTGGTATAAAGGATCTTTCGAAACATTTCAAAATTTCATCTGTGGACGCGTTAAATTTGATGGCGTGCAGAGAGCCACCACAAACGGCGATAGTAGTTAACTTGCTGATTGGCGATTTGGTCCAGGATGCCGTGAACGAGCCGCAGAAGCTCTCCAATCAGACCACCACCTGTCGGCGGCTCTTTGACATTTTGGGCTTCGAGCCGACTGATGGTTTCGATGTGGACACTGTTGATCCGGCTGACCCTTCTGAGGGGAAAGTGTCGGCCGAGGCCAGTTCCTGTACTCTCCAGAACACATCTGACATTGGCTATGTGAAACTGACAAATTGGCACAAGTGGCTTGCCCAGGCGTTGGCTGAAGGTGAGATTTGGTACACATTTTAAAATGCACAAAAATGTTTTTGAAAATGTGTCAAAAAGTTAAGGACTATATCATATCTGTCAGTGAGGCAATTTCAAATCATTGTGCATTTTTAGTTCCTAAATAAACCTAGAAATAATAGCACTTTCAATCTGCAGAAAATTCTGAAGATGAGGTGGAGATATTCAAGAGGCCGAATCGATTCAAAGAGTTCGAGACAACCGCTGTGCAGACGGAGCAGCCACGCCAGCGAAGGCTACACCCAGAGTCAGCGCCTGTAAATGTCAGTGGTGTCTGTGGATCGGGATCAGTACCCTGCGAAATGACCCGCCAAACTATTTTCATCGATGCCGTATCCATTCCCATTCCAAATGTACTGGCTCGGGCACCCCTGGCCGATCGCTTTTGCTATATGTTGACCGACTTTGCGTCGGCTCTCTACTGTAGTCTCGCCATCATCTGTTGTTGCGCCCCCAATATGTTGCGATAAATGAAAGCAGCACCGCGCCGCCAACACCGCCGTTGGTCAGTTCTCTGCTATGCCGAGTTACTACTTGTTTTGTCATTTATTTATGAGTGAAACTAAACCAATGATAATGCTAATATCTACTTGGGATGGGCCTTCACCAAGTCGCGCTTCATGTCGATCTGCTGGTTGACATTAGTCTGCAAGAATGTGTAGTAGTGGCCCATCAACAAATAAAGACACCACAAGCACAGGACAATGAATAGCACGTATGTGAAGTTCTCGCCAATCATGTAGGCGCAGGCCATCAGAGTGTCTCCCGTCTGGACGACAACTTGCCACATCCTTTGCCGCAGGGGCGGCCTTAGCATTTCCGTGGCCGAAGTCACCGACTCTACCTCGATGTGGATCGTGTGCTGCAGCATCTTGCTTGGCTTGTCGATTACCGGCTTAACAGTATGCGTCTCTCCATCGAGTCCCACTCCTGCCTGGCCCAGCTTATTCTCCAGCTCCTTCACGTCGGTCTGCCGGTGCTCCAAAGCACTCCAAGAGGTCTGGCTGCTGACTTCGCAGGTTACGCCCTGGCTGCCGTCTAGGGGCGCCTTGATCGTACATTCCGAAAGTTGAGCCAAGATCGATGAGACTTCCTGATCGCCATCCTGATGAGCTGCTAAACAGAAAATACCAATATATATATATAAGTAGGAACTATATGATACGCGGTACTTCTTCCTATTCCTTCTGAAAGGGCTCTAGACAGTTTTGTCTCATGTTTAAAATTAAAATTGTGACCTACCTTCTAGTTTGGCAAGCTGTTCGGACAAGACTCGCTTTAGTTGGAACGGAACTCCGCCATAGTGTTCGCTCTCAATGTCCAGGATCTTTGTGTAGTCCTCAAAGAGATTCAGCAGCTCGACAAAGCGCTTTGTAATTTGTTTGTGGCTTAGATGGATCTCGGTGAGGTAGCCAGCTATTTGGCCCTCCTGCACCTGGACGAGATCAGGTCGTCTGTCGATGTTCCAGCCTATGAGCGGTGCTCCAGATTCTTCTACCAGGAGATTATCCGGAGGCACAACCACCGTCGAGTTTTCATCTCCGGCACCATCGCTGTTTGGATTTAGCATGGCGAGGATGTTCAAATGAGTTCTGCCGCTTGCCGCTTGCCGCTTACCGCTGGGATTTTGTATTTTTTGTTTTGTCCTCAAATGTAAATCATAAATGTGTGAATGTGCGAATACTTCCGAAGGGAAACAGTGTAGAAAATAGAATGAAATTTCTTTCAAACGTTCGTGTCATTCCAAATTTGTCCGTTTGATTATCTGGCAAGGGGTTGCTTGTTAGCCGGCCTGTCGGTTCAAGCAAAACGCTCTGCCGCCACCTCAAAATCCATCTCCACCTTCACTGACTGCCCTGCAATTGAGTCTCGTTGGCCATTGGATAAGTTTTGCGCTAAATTAAGCAATTTTGTACATTGACAGGCCGGCGGCAGGACGAGAATCCTCTGCCGGCCGTCAACACTTCAGGACAGGAGCTCGTCGATGGATTTTCCTGTCTAATATGACAATTATAACGGTCTAGTGCACTGATTTTATTTTGCATAAATGCATTTTTTTCCCTCAACTTGAGTCGAAAGGGTCAGACAGCCAGGTAAATGTGTTTTGGTTGTGAATTTGAATGGCCTGGCCATACAAAAGGGATAAAGCAACCGGAAAATAGTTATAGAAGTCAAAAAGGAAGATGTCACAGTAAGACTTTACGGGGTTTTCTACACTTACATATTTTAAACATACTTTTGAATTTAATTTTATTTAATTAACTTAGATTTAATCATCTTTCATGACAGAAAATTATTTTCCCAGACATCTGGAAACATTTTAAATAGTTATCCAAACTTGTTGGATGGCCAAACAAAAAACAGAGTTAAAAAAAACAAAAAGTAATGAAACTGAAACTTTTTGCTTCTTGCCTCCAACCCATAAATTGGCATTTTATTATCAGATGGTTTTTTCCCCCTTTTAGCTGCAAAAGCAAACTCTTTCCCTTAAATTTCCAACCACAATTTCCGTTCAATTGCGAAAGGATGTCTCCGTATATTTCATAATTTGTTCGGGGGAAACTTTTCGATGAAACTCTATTAAAGCCGGAGCATAATAAATTCATGGAATATCTCGAGTTGCTCTGGGACATGGACAGTACGCACATTTTATTTTTTTTTTTTTGTAAAGTGGGTGGCAACTTTTCACCCAGCTGCCTCGTGTCCTGGTGTCCTGGCGAGCACCTGCTGCTCAGTGGTCGTTTCCTTTTTTTTGGAGGGTCTGAGATCCATCTTTTGGCCCGGCCATTGTTATCATTTAAAAGGCTTAAGTGCGCCGAAGATTTATATTTATATTTGAAAGGGAAGGAATAAAACGACAACATAGCAGCAGCAGCAGCAGCAATGGCAGTAGCCGTGGCAACATCATGGAATGGGGAATCTCGGTCCATGCAACGAGAAAATAAGATAAACGTACACTTTATTGATTTTCCTCTCGCATGTGTCGGGGCGGTGTGTTGTTTGCTTTTGGATGCTGTTGCCAGGCATCGACTGCGTTTTCCAACCAACCCCCCCCCCCCCCCCCCTTCTTCTTTATCCCTTTGTCCCTATCCCTTGTGTCCTGTTTACCACCACCACTACCCAGCCCACCCGCCCTGAGCCCCCTGTCGTGCGCTTTGTGGCGCAGTTTTGTCGCCTGTCCAAAAATTGGGGGGCAGTCGAAAGCAGGGAGTTGAAATGGCTTAACTGGGCAGCCAACGCCTGCGCTTGATTCATCTGCCAGTTGATTGGTATTTGTGCGAAAGTGTTGAAGCAGAACAACTGGGATTGAGTGGCCGCCATCCTTTATCCTTCATCCTCCGGTTCACCCTTTGGCTGTATGTTAAGCCCTATTTGTGTTGCCTACTTTGAGGCTGCACCGAGGGAAGCTCGTGCTGTGCTTTTCAGATATCCTGGCTTTATGCGAAGCCTATTTCGCAAATGAATTTCACAAAAATTTCAATTAATCCAAAATATATTCCCGCTGAGTTGGCATTTGATTGACCAAGTCATATTTTGTCATTTTCATTTAAAATGTCATTAAATTAATTTACATTTCATCTTCAGCCAGTTTTGTCGTTTCGCTTCTGGTTTTTTGGCAATCTTCCTGATTATTCTGGCCAACATTTTAGTCGACGGCCTCCTTTCTTAGATTTACGAGGTGTTGCTGATTATTCTCGACGGCACACAGTAAATATTCGAATATGCAGCCAAAGGACCAAAAAGCTAGCTTTTGCAACTGGAATAGGAAAACGGAGTAGGCGTCTAACCGTTGCCAAAAAGTTCCAGTCGCCGCTTCGGACGAGCCCGGCTCGTAAATAATATTTGTTTAGAGATATATTTGCCTTAATGCTTGTTTGTTTCCTATTACTCTCGGCCGGCTCGTTTATCATCTTGGCCCGAGCCTGCAATTGCGGATGCTGCAGGAGCACAAGGACTTGCGAATGGCGCAGCATGCATTCAATTAGCGCCTGGCAAGAATTGGGATTTTCATCATGCCCTATTATCATTATGCTCATAATTTTACCAACCCGTTTCTGGAATGCTGTGCCAGATTGCCAGATGGTCGGTTGGCCCAGCTTGGCTACTCTGGTTATATATCATATTAATCTTGCTCTAAGATTTAGGTTTCTGTGGGTGGTTTATGGGTCGTTGGATTCCCCTAAAAGGTTTTCACGGAACAAGAAATATGGTAGGTAGCGAAGCACATAGTGTATTTTTAAAAAACTAATTTAACAGACAACGTCTAAATTCTGATTGTTGTCGGAAGTGGTTAGCTCTCGAGACGAAGAAAAGTCCTTTCTGTTATACAAACAAAGTGTAAGTTGATGTCACACTCGCTTACACCTGCCGGAGTCGTCAAAGGGCTGTCAAAACGCTGCCACTCTTGTCTTTCACGGCAGGAGGTAAGTGAAATTTCCGGGTGAATCCCCCAGTAAGACCCGGCCCCTGGTTGCACTTGTGGCAGTCAGTGGCTGGGTATTTTCTCACCTAGCCACTTTGCGCCCAGACACGGCCCGCTGCTGGTTAGTTGGCATTTAATGGCATTTGACACTCTCGACGGTGTCCGCAGGACAGGGACACAAAAACATCAGGATCCAGAACCCAGAACCCAAATACAAAACGGCAAAAACGTATAAAAAGGAGCTCGCTGGAGATACGTAATGGAAATATTGGTTGGAAAATCGATAGAAAGTGGCTTAGAAAGGAGCCAGCAGGACGGACCAGGCACCAGGCGGCATGGAGCCGGTCGAGCACTTGCCTAATGAAGTTGTTCCCTTAAATGGCCAAGGCATCGAAGGGACACGGAATTGTGGAAGTAGAAGGAATGGGGACCAGGACTGTTGGAGCATCGCCGGGCAGGAGTCGCAGACAACAACAATAACAACATCAATGCACTTAATGCTTTTGTTTGCTTAACTTTATTTGATGTCCTTGCGTTGCCTTATCTTGCTTATTTTCCCTCGTGCTTAGTGTGTCCATTTGTGAGGCAAAGCGGATACAAACGCTAAGGGGCTCAATTTGCAACGCTTGCTTTTTCTCATTCGTTTCCTAATTTTCCGGAAATTTCATCATTTGATGCCATGGAATTTTCATTTCTACAAATTTTAGAGCTTTATCGTCTGCTTTTTCATCATGTTTATAATTTAGTTTAGTTTTTATGGAGCTTTTCTTGGTAAAGGGTATTCCCATCTTTCATATTACCTACCAGAGTATCTAACTTTTGGCTGTTTTTTCTTGCCGGTCTTGGTATTTGTTTTCCAACGATGACTATGTTGTTTACAAATGAACGCAGTTTACGCAGCAGTCAGCAGCACGAATAACAGGATACAAGGACTTCGTCCAGCCCCGTACATGTTGACCACTTCAACTAGGACAAAATAAGAAAACACACAAAAAAATGGCAAAAAGAGAACCTCTAGAATAAATAAAAAAAAAAAAATAGAAAACAAGCAACCGACTCGCTGGGCTCGAATGTAATGCATTTAGCGTTGGTACGGAAAATATTCAGCATAGTCCCTGTCATGCCTTGTACCGGATATTTTGCTTATTTTGCGGTCAAATTAATGCAGCAGCAGGAGACTGGGTCCTGGCGAGGTACGAGGTACAAGGCGGAACGGATCGGGCAGGGCAGGACAGGACCGGACCGGACCGCAGTGGACTGCCAGGATGTCTGGAACCCGTTCACGGGGCATGTATTTTTAATTAATTGCGTGCCCCAAACCACCCCTTTCCCCCGGCTAGGCCAGATGAGTGGCAGGAGCTGAGTTGTTGCCTCGACCGTTGCATGCCGTGTCCTCCCATGTGGCCAGGCTTGCGTCTCCACGTTGCTTGCTCCGAGTCCTTGTTGCTCCTGAATGCTATGGCTCCTGATACTTAAATCGGTTTATGTTCATAATTTTTTTATATTTTAAGAACCGACTTGCCTGTTTTTCATTTATAAAATTTTTACGGAAACTATTTTCATATTTTTCGAAAACTTCTCTGTATCCTTCAGTTTTTAAAGACAAATTCCCGAGCTATATCAATAATGTAACTAAGAGAAATACCAGGAATTCTTGAATTGACTGCTAGAAAGGGCATGCCATTGTCGTGGGGATTCAATCGAATTCCAACTTGTTGTACCCATCGCTTTGGCCCCGATCTGACCGCAAGCCGATGCCACCGCCACCACCGTCACCAGCAGCGCTACATCATTTGTGGTTAATTGTAATTAAAGTTCAGTGGTATGCTCCAACGCACACATGTTGCCCCCTCGCTCAGTCTCCTCGGGCTTCACTTGCCCCTTCTCGGAATCATCGACTCTATGCCACCACAAACACCACCAGGCAGCAGAACATCCTGTGCGAGCTCAGCATTCCGTGTTCATTATGTCACAAGTAAAGCAAACAATTTGAAACAATTCGATACGCCAAACCGACACTCACACAAACATATACGAATCGCTCTCGAACCCAGTAGTCTGTCGACCTGTCTCCGTCTAACTAATTTTGGCAAACCAAATTCCTGTTACGATAATTTAATACGATTACCCCACAACAATGCCGGAAACGAAAAACAAGATTCTCTGCAGTCCCAGCAATGGCCTCGAAGAATTGGAAGATGCCGACGTCGTCGCCACCAATAGCCTTGTGACCCGCCCACGTCAACGGACCGTGTCCTGGTCTCGGTCCCACCACTCCAATACCAATGCCAATTCGAATCCCAGACAAGGCCATCCCAATGCCGCCGGCCTTACGTCCAAACAGGAGGTGAGGCTGAAGGCCGGCGACATGCGAATGGCCCGGATGCAGATCAGTCTCTCCCAGCTGCGCACCGAAATGGAGAGCTCCAACAAGATGCTCCGAGACCTGGCCAAGACGCTGAAAGTAGATGTGGATACCGAGTAACAGAGAGTTCGGCTATAGAGTTTGTGTTTTTGAGGAAATGTTGATTAAATCAAATGAGAAATAAATGTATCAAATATAAACTTTAATGGCTGTTTTAATTATTAATTTCAAACACATTTAAAGTAATAAAAGCGTTTTTTTCTGATTTTTTACAGGCTGCTCGGACCCCATGTCAATTTCATCTTGGAGTATCAGAACTACGACATTAAATTGGAAACCCACCAAAAATCATTCGTCTGTTGATCCGCATAAATCAGTGGGACAGTCAGGTACATACTTCCATACCCACCTGCATTAATGAAACCGTAATTCCTTCTCTTAATGACCCGACCCCAAGTCCCATTGGCGCGTGATGGCTTGATTTAAATTAAAAATTTATTGCATATTTTTTTGCGCCCGCCCTCTGCATATTGGCACTATGTGTCAGGATAAGGAGGTGGTACAGGGTGGAGTGGTAGGGAAAAATATGCATATGTGTATTTAAATGAATATAGGTACAGTGTAGTACATACCTGCATGTGTATGTATAAATTAAATTTGTGAACGGTTGCGAATGCCCAGGGCCAACAACCGGCAACATGCATGAACATGCCATGAACTCAAATTTCCAGCGCCAACGGGTTAGGGATGTCCTGCCCCGGGGGCTGGAGTGCAGGACTCCATGATGGAGGAGGTAAGAGCCGCGGTGGGTGGGTGCTCTGCTGTGTTAAGGGTCTGGAGCTCTGGCGGTCTGGCACTTCAGCAACCGTTTTGATTACTCGCATGTTTTCGCGTGCAACTAAATTAGCGCACGTGTAATCAAGTTCTTTTCGTTGAAAACAACGAATAAAAAATAAAGAAAATATATACACTGAAGCTTGTGTGGACTTCCTTTTTCCGTTTTCTCCCCCAGCCAGCTTGGCTCCCTCAGAGTTCTCCCCCCCCACGACGCCATCCATTAACTGCTGTCCCCTCAGCTCGTTGGGTTCATATTTTTGTGTGGCGTCAGGATGTTTAAAGTAAAGTAATTGATGTCCCCTTGGATAACATATTTTGCCGAGCTGGAAAAGTTGAAGCACGGTCATAAATCATTCCAATCATACGAATTGTGTTTAGCCATGTGACTTAAAGGACCTTTTCAAGAGACAACTTTTAACATTTTGTCTTAAAAGTATTTCAAATCTTCCAATGACCTTTTTAACTCAAAGAAAATGCAACTTTCCTCGGTTCTATTATTACCATATAGTCATATATAGTCTGTTTATGCTGATAAAAAAAATATATAGAACACTCTAATGAACGAGTTCCTAAAATAGACATCATGTGTACATTCACTTGAGTTGTTGGTTGATAAAACATTGGAAAAGTGGCTCGGAAAAATGCAAACACATGGTAAGCCAAGAACTAGCCTTTATCAAGTATAATGTTCCATATGTATTTTATTGAAAATCTGGTTCGTCAACACAATATGTTAGCGGGAGATAACTTTTCCATTTACAAAAACTGTGGCGCTCAGTTTCTTGTTTATAAAGTACTCCAGTGTGCATTGAAATTTCCCCAGAGGTATGAACTTTGGAAAGTCCTCTTCATCAAAAGTCATATTATACAAAGCATAGTCCACATTCTGCATTTAACAAGAGTTAGTAATATAGAGAGTCTAAAAATAATATACTTACTGGATCAAAGGGGCACTTAAATTGAATGCTCGAATGTTTTTTAACACCTTTAGCGTAAATTTTAAACAATCTATTGGACTGAATATTGTCCAAAAAATAGCACATATCGAAAGTTCCATCGTAAATTTGAATTTTTTTACTATTTGGCTTCCAGAAATCCAAAGTTGCATGCACCGAAAAATCGTTTACAGAATTCTTAAAGATCTGACTCGAGTTATAGTAGCTGCGATCGTTAACTTGAAATAAATCGCAATCCAGCTTTTCGAATACTTCCGGATCAACGTTTCGCATTTCGATTTCATCGAGAACTATTTGGAAGTTCCGCTTCTCGAAATATGCATAATGGAAGAGGATTATAAAACAGATCCAAAACAAAAGACCCATGATGGACACTAACATCATTCAGAGTGGAATATTTGTTTTTATACGGAAGCTAAAATGGGTTTTTATGGCATTTAAATCTAATTTGTCGGCTTTTGCATTACACGTCCATAAAAAAGATTCAAGTCATTAATTAAATTAATAAGCGCAAAACTATTATTAATAATAATTAATTATAATTTAAATTTTTCACTCTAGGACTGTTTAACTGAATATTTAAAAACCTTTTCAAGTCAAATGCCAACACTCTACATTTATTGATTAGAATGAATATTGTATTTTATATTATTTTGAAACAATTCTGCCCCTAAAGATCAGTCGGGCACTTTCTCTCTGACTGATTATGAATTTAATGAAAGCTCGAAACCTTCCCAAAGGCACATTTGTTGGAAAATCCTTTTCATCGAAGTACAGTTTTTCCAGGGTATGGTTTACGTTCTGCAAAAATAATTTCAAACTTTCACGATTACGTCTCTATTGATCGAAAAACTCAACTTACCGCTTTAAAGGGACATTTCACTTCTGTATTTGAATGTTCTTGAACATTTTTCATAAAGACAATAAGAAGTTTGTTTTTTTGAATATTATTCAAAAAATGACATACATCGAGTTTCACATCCATTATTTTAATTTTCTGATTGTGATTTAACTTCCAATAAGCCAATTCCGCTTGCACCCAAAAGTCGTTGACATCGTTTTTAAAAATGCGAGTGGAATCATAGTAGCTGCGGTTATTGATCTGCTCCAATTGGCAATCAAATCTAAGAAAAACTTCAGGATCGACATTGGTAATGTTGACTTCATCGATAACGATTCGATAGTTTCGATCTTCTGCAATGCCGCTGACAAAAATAAAAACGCCGCAGGCCCAGACCCATTTGATCATGACTATAGCTTATGATCTACTGAGCCAGGGTTTTTCCGTTTTTACGAACCTACCAAAAACATTTTTCGAACGTGTTTAATTTAAATGAACTAATTTATTAAATGGAAATCCATTAAAATTTGTGAATTTAATTGGTAGAATTCCATTTGAAATACAAAGTAATTATGAATGTTGTTTAGCCTGTTTTATTCATTTATATTATAGATCATCGATCATCCCGATCGATTACGTAAAAATTTTCCGTTGACAATCACTTGTCCAGCCTTCCGATTATTGACAAATACCAAGCAGTTTGACTTTAAAGTGATTTTCGGAGTATACATCGTATGATACCGATGTAACCAGCGAAAATTATAACGAAATCGTATACATTATTCAAATTCATATTATATTAAATTTGCAACTAAATGACTTACTTTTTGAAACGGACACTGAAGTGGAAAGTTGGACACAGGTCGCAACTCATCAGTAATTAACTTAACTAGAAATTGTGTTTGTTTAGCTCCCAAGTATTGTCAAAAGTCGAAGTCTAGTTTCAGGTAATTAGTAATTGTCGAACCTCTTATTAGGGAAAATGAATAAACTTCACTGGCATTTGTTACATCTTTGGTGATGCGTTCGATTCAAAAAACAACTGGAATTTTGTACTATTCCGGGCAATTTTGGCACTCAACTGTAGTAATAAGAGTTTCCATTTTGATAGGGAAAATATATATTTTTTAAGCCAACTAAGCAATTACTTTACATACCTTAAATCTAGCACCTTTTATTGCTAATATCCTTAATAAAAGAATTAGTATTTTAGCGTTCATGTCTCCTTCCGTTGGTTTGTAATTTAAAACTACTTGAACCCAATATATTTTATTCTTCACTAAATAGTCTAGTTTTTAAATTATTTTTTAATAACTCAATAGCTGAATAGTTTATATTCTGTTTTTAATTAAACTCTTTTAAAGATAGTTTGATAATTAGTTTTACTGGACAATTGGTCTATTGACAAACATTTTGAAAGTGAATAGATTCTTAATTTTAAATATGTTTTTTTTTTACTAGTTGTTGACGACTCAGATTTCCATAGATTGTCAATTGCAGAGCCTTTGTGTTATTTATATATATTTGACAGTCTGATATAAAGCTCAGATCCGGGACATAAGGTGGTAGAAACTTTGTGTTGACAGTAAAACTATTCATACAATAACGAGTGTTCTATTGAATAAAAAATAAAAAATATTTCTCATAAAATATGAAACTTTTACCTTTTTAAACGGGCAACTAGGTGGAAAATTGGCCACTCGTCGGAGTTCATGGGAAATTATTCGAAGAAAAGGTTCCGAAATCAAGGTTTCCAATGCCTGACAATAATCTAGATCCACGGCTGTCCGATTGGCTATGAAAGAACCTCGCTTGATCCTGAATGTGTAAGCGCCGTTGACGTTCCGGATATCTTCTGAAAAGGCAAACTCTGCGGAAATTGCGTTGGAAGCGCTTATACTGCAGGTAACATTCTTCACCAAATCAGGGAGATGATTTGGACACTCAACTTTTGTCATTCTAACTTCCACCTTACAAACGAGTATATAGAAATTATCATAGAAAGTCTGTTTTCCAAAATCGAACTAACCTTTGGTCTAGCACTCTTTAAAACATCGATCTTCAAAGCAATAAAAATCAGTATTGTCAGCCTCATAGCGTTTATATCCGTGGCTTTCTGGTTCTCAACTAAATGAGAAATCATGAAATTTATTTCGCAAATAAACCTAATCAAAAATGAATTCAGTTTTAATATATGTTAAATTGTCTGATGAAGTAAGTAATTACTGACATATTGTCAAACATCATTCTATTTTAAAACCTATATAGCTCAATGCCGAGGTATTACTCTTCCAAAGCTTTTGATTCTCGCTGCTATATCACTTTGGTTTACATAAAACTCTACAAGAGAGCGAAATTTTCCAACGGGGACAAAAGTTGGAAAGTCCTCTTCCTCCAAATGTAATTTATCCAGTTTGTACGGGAAATTCTATAAAAAATTACAAAATAATTAGCCAAACTATAAATATGTCGGAGTATCTAAAACCTACCGCTTGAAGAGGACACGCTAAATTCGAACAATTGTTCAAGTATTTGGCAAAATTATTAAAAAATCGGTTTTTATGCACAATTTTAACAAAGGAACAAGCTTCCATACGGATATCGTACAATTTCATATTGATTCCGTTCGATTTCGTAAAATCCAATAAGAACCGAAAATAGAATTTATTTATGTTTTGATTTATTACTATTTGACAATCGACATAGCTCCGATTTTTTATTTGAATCGTCTGGCATTCGAGTTTATTCAGCAAATTCGTATCGAATATTCGAACTTTAACCTCATCGATAATTATTCCAAAGTTTCGAAGGGCATAGCTCTCGTAATATAAAATTATAATCCAATAGATCCGAAACCTAGTCTTCATGGCTGTAGCCGAACTTTTGATGTTATTTTTCATTATATTCGAGTATGTATATAGTCATTTTCGTGGGCATGAACCATTTATTTCTTTTTAAAAAGCACTTAAAAATCGATTGAAAAACAATTACATGGTTACGTGATTAATCTACCTCATCTAGAACATTTTTCGAATTTGATTTTCAAAAATTGTTTAATTTTCTATTTCTGATGATTTGGATTTTAAGGATTTAAGGAATATACTCTTCCGTATGTATCAATGCGCAAGGCCAATCGTTTTTTAAAAAAGTACTCGGAAATAGTCCGAAAGAAACCCAAAGGAACAAACGCTGGTAAATCATTGTCCTCCATATACCAATTGTTCAGAGTATAATTAAAATTCTTGAGGAAATTTAAAGATTATTACTTTATATAGGATCTTATTATGGTTTCTTACCTTTTTCAAAGGACAAGTAAGATTGGCATTTGTATGTTTTTTAAAACTTTTAACGTAAATGTTGAATAAACTATTTCGATGAACAGTTCTGAGAAAAAGACATGCGTCTAATCGAACATCATAGAGCTTAAATTTTCTTAGGGTTTTATTGTTTTTCCAAAAGTCCATGGTGGTTCGCATATCAATTTCGGGTGCGTCAGTTTTTAATGAAATCTCACCGTTTACAAAAGTCTTATTGTCCACCTGAGAGATTCGAAAGTCAGCGTTTCTAATAAGTTTCGATTCCTTATATTTCACAGAAAACTCGTATATTCTAACGCGAAACTTTGGTTCTGAAGACACAACTTGAAACGTTATGCTAAACCACAATATCCAGAACAGAGCATTCATGGCTAATGCTTCTGGTATAATGCTGGAAAGCTACGACATCGGACTGATTAGGTATATATTATATTGACCATCAAGGCGTAACCATAATTGGAGAATCCAATCCATTGGGAACAATTGGCGGTTAATCAATATCATCGAAATATCAATTTATAGCTCGTGGTTAGCTATTAAACCAAAAAGAGTTCAGAACATTTTCAAGCCAAATAATTTAAGGTACGATTTCACATTGACAATTATAGTTTTATAAAATATTTTAGATCTTATAGTTTTGGGTAAATTAGATACACATCGTTTATTGATCAACTTTAAATGATTGTTAAAAATGAACATATTCAATGAACCAAATCATTCTTTAAAAATACATTTCACGCAATTAAAACATCATTTTGTACGAAACTAATATTACAAACTCAATTCAAGCTTCTCTAGGTTTTTGAAATACATTCTCCTTGTACCACAATTCGCACAACCATTTTTTTCATTGTAAAATAATCAGTTACAGTCCTGAATATTCCAATGGGAATGAAACTGGGTAAATCCATTTCATCCAAAAACCAATCCACCATCTTGTAGCTATGATTCTGTGTCAAAGAATGTTTGCAAAATGTTTGGGATAAAAAATTAAAACGACTTACTGATTTAAGAGGACAGGTTAGATTAAAATTAACATGCTTTTTGAAGCTTTTCGTGTAGAGGTTGATAAACTTATTGGTTTGAACGTTTCTCAGGATCAGACAGGCATCCATTCGGATATCGTACATCCTTTTCTTCTGGTGGCTGTTGGGTTTCCAGAAATCCATAAAAGTACGAACTCCCACATCGGTGACGTTTTGTTTGAGGATCATCTCACCGTTGACATAACTTCGATTATTCCTTTGTGTGAGAGTGGTTTCCAACTTGCTAAAGAGGTCCGGATCCTTGTATTTTATGTTAAATTCTTCAAAGTAAATGCGGAATTTCTCGTCGCCAAGAGTCACGTCCATGAGGACACATAGTCCACCGATCAAAAACAAAGCGTTCATAGCCAGAGCTTATATTATAATACTGCTTAAATTATCCGAGGTCTAGACAGACGCGTCAGTCCAATATATTCGTTTCGATACGCCTGAATCATTCCATTTAAGATAAATACCATCGATACCTTTTTAAAAATGAAACATTTTCTATTTTTATATTCAATCGATCGTGGATTCAAATTATATATATATATTTTTGAGATAGCTCTTTTTTCAATTGGCTTTCTTATTTTATATCAATTATTTATCACTATTAGATGGCTAGAAAACATTTAAATCACTTATAAACCGATTCTCCAAACTCAGATCCTTACTAAGGAATTCCGCTGGTGGTCATCAATCGCCCATCCAGTTGCATTCGAGCCAATTGCTTTGATTTGTGGTGGAAAGTCATCTTAAAACGATAAGTGCAATCTGGTATAAGGTTGGGGATTAGCTTTTCATCGATGTAGGCTCGTGTAAAGGAATAGTTAAAGTTCTAGGAAAAAATCAATAAAAGGATAATCACTTTTCGCGCCGAAATGTATGCTACGAAAATGGAATTATTGCCACTCACCGGTTTCAGTGGACATTTGGGTCTGGTGTTCAGGAACTCCGAAAATCCACGATAAAGTGTCCTGACGAACTTATTCTTATAGGCGTTGTTGAGGATGGAGCAGAAGTTTAATGTGACCTTGTAGAGGCGCATCTCCGGGCGATGGGGTCGCAGGATGTCCATGGAGGAGGTGACCATAAGGTCATTTAGTTCACGAGCAAACACCACGTAACCCGATATATAGCTCCGATTGTACTCCTGATCGAGAACAGCAAGCTGGGAGACGAACAAGCTGATGTCATCCTGATCAAAAGTAAACCGATCCAACTTAACGACTTGCAGGCAAAGATAGCTCTCGACCAACAAGCCGAGTACAAAAAGTCTCAGCTCGAGACGAGTCATTTGAGAGGCTCGAGTCATTTGGTTAACTTGGCCAGTGACTATGGGCCAACTACTAATGCGGGATTCCAGTTCTCCGACAATTATGAGGCGGCGGAGTAAGCCCTAATGGCTTTTTAAATGGTGTCGTCTGGTCTAAATTGCCACAATCTCTCAATATGTCAACAATACGTTATTCATATATACATGAATACTTTTTTTTCGTAAGTTTTTTCCCCTTTTTTTTTTTTTTGGATCTTTGAGTCGCTTTCAAAAACGCAAAAAAAACGTATGTACTTGCACACAAAAGTAAAATGAAAATGTTTCACGTTTGGAAAGATTGAGTTGAGAAGGCGGCTAAGTACGTACACATGTGCACGAATATATGACAAAATGTAAAATAAAGGGAATAAAAAGAAAGTAAAAAGAAAATATACGGCAAAGGGATTTAAATGGTGATAGTATTCGACTGTAATAATACTCAGTAATACCTTAAAAATAAATTATTCGCACATTAGAATCAGAAATTAGGTAAAACATTTGGAACAATAAAATAAAATGCAAGTAATATAGCTATAAAGTCATTATAAATCAATTTTGAGTACATTTTATTGAAATTTTTGGGAAATTATAATATTAAGTTTTAAATAGAATTCATACCAAAGGAGAGACTTTAACATGAAACGTACTCTGTGAAGGTTTCTCCAGCCAAATGTCCGGACATCAAATACACCCGGTTATATCCTGTCTTACTCAGTGCACCGAACGCGACCCAAAGGATGTCAACAGAAATGTTAATAACACCAACGCCGCCGCCAACACGGTCTGCAACTCTGCCCACAAACTGCAGCACCCAGGATTGGATGGATATGAAAATGGGATGAAGATGAGGATGGAGTAGGGATGCTGGGGATGATGATGTGAATGGATATGATGCTGATGAGGGGGAGAGCTGGAACTGAAGGTGGAGCTGAAGGTGGAGCTGGAACTAAAGATGGAGGGGGAGCTGGAGCTGGAACTGGAACTGGAGACGGTTGCCTGGCTACCGACTGAAGCAAAAACAGTTTGCTGTAAAACAGAAAGGCAATGCGCAGCAGAGAGAAGTTAAGTAAAGGAAAGAAAAGTAAAGGAAAGTAAAGCAACGCAACACAACGCAACAGAACGCAACGCAACGTAACGCAATGCAACGCAGGCGGCACAGTCGAGTGCAGTTCAAACATCACACCTACCGTCTGGGATCTGGAGAGTCTCGAGTCTCGTCTGCGAATGGAGCCTGTGGTCCATATTATGTAAACATTTGCCCGGCTTCAATCTTTATTTTTTCCCCTGGCGTGTTCCTGGCCTCTTCTCAGCGTAGGTGTGTGTGTGTTTCTTCTTTTTGGGTAGCCTGGTAGCTGGCTTTTATGGATTCCTACTGAGTCAGGGCTTTCAATCGAAAACGTGTTCAAGTTTTTGCATAAAACGCCAGAAACACAAACGCAAACACAAACACAAACATTATTGGCACAGTAGTTTTTGTATTTTTTGCAAGGAGTTTCGCAAACATAACAAGTAATCAAAAGGCTTTATTTATGAAATGAATTAATTATTTGTGTAAATTTGTGCGTAACAAGTTTTAATTAAAAGAAACAAAACACTTAAAGTTTAATAAGAAACTGAAAAAGTGTTGGATAACAGATTAAGAGGCACTCAAAGTTTAAGAATAAACTTTAAAAGTGTTGGATAACGAAACTAGACACAGACCTTATTTTAAGAATATTTAACTATTTAGTCAACAAGGCTGCTCTATATATGTCAGAATGACAAATAGAATTCGATTTTTGCACCATGTGTTTGTCCTGACGAAGAATACAAACAAATTTTCCCATTTTCAAATTCAGGCGATTTCTTTAAGTGACCAATTTGTTCGAATGCAATTAACACAACCGATCCTGGTAAAAGACCACGTGTACTTGGTAACTAAACTGGAAACTTTGTTGCTTTTGCATTTTAAATTAAACTAGCCATATATAACATGTACATATATACAATATATTATGCAAATTTGTGCAATTTTCATTCATGCCTCTGGTAGGGAAGCAAGTGTGTGTGTGATTGGGCCAACGCCGGACCTTAATTAGCCTTTGAGAGCGTGTGAGACTCATTTCGTATGCAAATTGTAGTCGATTGGTTTCGCATTACATAATTAATAATTCAATGAGAATTCATGTCAATCACATGCACGCACCCATTCGCCCACAGAGGAGCCCACGCGAATTGCAGACACCAAAAGACCGAGCCAAGGTATCGAGAATTCGTTATTAGAGATATTGCGGTTTTCTCTATCGAGGGTGCGGTTGCAATCACAAGCTGTAGGCCAGAATATCGGTGTGAGTGGCCAGGATACTAATTAATGGCTATCCGTTATTGGCAAACTAATATTCAAATTAAACGAGTGCTTGTGGACGTTTCATTTCAATTTCACAGATGCTGCTTAACCCGTTGATTGACTTCGATATATATTCAAATGATTTATTTTATATGCAAGGGAAATGGAAAGTTTTTATTATAGGCTAAAACTGGCTAGACCGCGTTAAGCCCGATAAACCCTTTCTGCTTTATTGGCACTTGAAAAGCTGTGAAAATCTAAAAATATTACACATCGGGCTGTGTAACGTAAATAACCGCACCTAAACCCAAACGTGCCAAATTGGTTATAGCATCTCCGACTTGTGTTGGCATTATATAACACGGCCCATGGCCCATCATCCCACCCATCTGATGGAGCTCCAAATAGCCACCGGTTTCTGTGTCTATATCGTTGGGTGCCTGACTGCTTCCCGCAAACGGCCGAGCCTATTCGGGCAATCAATAAATTTTCCAGTCGAATGCACAGGTGCTGCCGCCATCAACAAAATACGCATTTAGTGGGCGTGGGCAGCAGCGGCGGCTGCATCGGCAATCCATTTGGGAGTGGAAATAACGAAGAAGCTGGTAACCTGTTCATGAAATGGTATCGAAGTTTCGAGAGACGGAACTTTGTTAAACATTTCCGACCATTTTCCAACCATTTTCCGCTCATTTGCAGCCACAGTGAACCCTTTACCACTTTTAATTTCCATGCTGTGCGTTTCTTTGAGTAATTGTCTCTGTTAGGTTCTATTATTTTGTAACCGAAACCCCAAATATTGCAGCTGTTGAGGGGCATAGTGCCCCTTTACGAAAATCCCCCGTGTCATGTCTGCAAACACTCGTTAAAAATCACTTAAAATTCCATCATCATAAATTTGTCAAAAAATTCACTCCCAGCGAGCGCAGCTTTAACGTGTCGGCATTGATGCTGTCTTTTGTCTACTATCACACACTCCCCCTCTTATTTGGGGATTAGTTTTCCTCCAACTGACAATGGATTTTATTCTGCACCCTCCAAGGTCACAGGAAAGTTAAGTTTTCTCCTTTTTATACTCTTTATATAGTCTCTTTGAAGAGAAGTCTGCGACACTACAAAGTTTATTTATTCTTGATCAGGATCTCCTCCGTCATCCATCCAAAAAGTATTTTGCTCAGACTCAGACAAATTTGAGATACATTCATCTTGCGAATGTATCTCGTAAATATTTGCTTTTCAAATCATCTTTAAAGCCTAAGCTTTAGCTTATAAATCCATTTTTTTGGGATATTTTTACTTCAATATTTGTTCTTTTCATTAACTGCAAACAGCTGGCTTAAAAAATATACATTTCATAAATGAATTCTAATAATTTTAAATACTCTATATATTCTTTTGTGTATATTATTTTAGAAAACCTTTATATACGAACTTTAGGCAACCAAAGCAAAAACTTCTCCAAGACAAATGAGTTTTTCTTGAAGACCTTTAGTTTATTACTTTTGGTTTATGTTTTCGTCAGTTGGTCGAATGTTTTAGTTTAGCGACGGTCGCCACAGCAGGAGGCAACTTCCAAAAACGCACCCCAACCACCCACCCACACAGAACCGTTCATGCCTCGAAGTTAAGGGCTTTTTGTGGCAAGGTCTTTTTGGCCCCGGCTCCATGGTGACTTCAATTTTTGGCAACAAAACGCAGCTAAAAGTTGCTGCAACGGCAAAAACGGCAGAAAAAAAAAACAGCTGAAGAGAACCTAAGCAAAAAAATACGAGAAATATTGGGGGCATAAGAAAAATTCGCCCAAGGCAAAAAAGCAATAACAAAATATTATTATCAAAATCATTCATCATGTGGCTGCAGGCAATAAATTTTCGGCTCGCTTCCAAATGCAACGCCAAAACAACAACAAGAACAAGAATAGCCAAAAACCAGAGCCACGGGGGCACGAAGAAGAAGAACTACAATAATTGTAGTAGTTGAAGGTACAGGCTTTAGCTAACTGTTAATAAATCGCAGTGGCAGATATCAGCGAACAGTTAGCACAGTTTTGTGCCGTTCTGGGCCAGAAGCAGCTGGTGATGTGGCGCCGCCCCAACTCCACGCCGTTGCCGCCTCCCAGACGGTTGCCCCTTTTTTTTCTGCCCCATCATCCCCGCCATAGACGCATGAAAGTTCGAAACGAACTTTAACTTGAAGCGAGACGTGGCCGGGGCTATAAAGCATTAACATAAAACTCCCAAAAATATAATAGACAGCCAAAAGAATAAAAAAAAGAAAAGAACTAAGAATACATCTGGTACATAGTTTCGACTACAAAATTCTAGAGCTCCAGCTGCTGGGCGGTAAAAACTGAACGACCCTGAGGAGGGGGCACTCAGTGGCCCAGCCAAGCTGTAAATTTTCACATTACTCAAGCGCTTTCATCAATTTCGTATTAAACTTTTTGTTTTATTCTTCTTGGTTCTTTATGTTCAGACTTGGGACGCCAATAGGAAACTTTAAGTTTTCCCAAATACACAAAACTAAAACGTAACCTTTCCTCCTATCCATTTATTAATTTTTAACGCGATAAAGAAGAGGTTATGAAGTGCTAAATGAAGTACTTGTATCTGCTTATATTGTTTTTATTCTATAAATAAACGTTATCACAATTTGCTGGCAGCAGAATTCATCGGTTGAAGATATACACTTATAGATATATAAAAATTGTTCAGGCTGTAATAATCAGAACACATCCATGCACTTTTATTGTTGCACCAAAGCGGTTTGACCTTTGATATATTTTTGAAGATTTCCTGGACCGTATAGAGGAAATGGGCTTTGTCTTTATTATTCGTCTTTAAAAAGTATTCGTTTGATCAATAAAACCCCCACAAGCTCTCTCATCTACCAATAATCCCAGAACGTCCCTAACTAACACTTAGTCCCCTCTTATTGTCGCTTCTCGAGTTCCTCTTTGAGACACATTTTGCAAATTGCATTTGATTCTTTAGCTTCCTCCACGGCATTCCCTTTTCTTATTTGCAATCATCATGATTCCGACGTAATCGGAATCGTCACCACCATCTCCGCACCCGACTTCATAATCAATTCCAATTGACGGTCCCGGGTACTGCAGGGCAGTCTTCAGAGCTCCTCGACTGCTCCTCCACTCGATTTTCATTCTCGCCCATTGTTATTCTCTTTGCCACTTGTTTGATAAATAATTGTTGGTCGTTCAGTAGGTAGAGACTATAAACATGCAAAGTTAAGAGCACATTGAATATTCTTGTGTCAGAACGGCGAATGACCACATGCTGTGATCCCCACCGCCCGACCGACCCACCGACTCGCCGGCCGCTTTTGGCTAACGGCTTTGGGAAACCGCATGGCCAAGCTAGGCCAGGCACTTTGCCCGCCCGGCCGCCCGGCCACCCGACCACCGGCTCGGTTCGCGCCATACAGCCCTGACCACATCATCGAATACTAAATGCAAAATGCAAAATGCGAAATTCGAAATGCAGAAGGGACCTATGTAATTGCCACCGCACTAGAGAGACAGAAAGCTGAAACCAATAAACCAGCACACGTCGATTAGTTGCACATGAATGCGGCAACATCGGGTCCGGTCCGGTCCGGTCCGGTCTGGCATGGCCTGGCCTGGGTGGGACGGATCAGACCTCCAGCTTCATTGCCTGAAGGGTAAGTGGTACGTCCGATTGCTGCCAAGACAGAGCCACGTCTTAAGAAGCTTAAGGCTATAACGATGCCTGGTGGCATCTGTGGTATGGTGACATATGTTAATTTTGCCACAGACCTACCGGGAGGGGTCATCGAATTCAGAGGAATTCTGGGTTTAACTCCAGAAAGGTAACTAATGTTTAAATAAACTCATCAATAACCAACAGTGTCGTCCAAAAGCGACTCGGTTTATATTAATTTAATTCACAGAACTGCACTAATTGCCAAATTACCTAAATGAATGTTGCTAATTCTTTGAGACCACGGTGTTATTCGAATCCCTCTGTGGGAACACGTTATAGCGTTGACCTAAGGTTTTGACCCAGCCTGGCCTGCACACAAGCCAAAAACCCTATTGGCAAAATGGCCGAACTATGTCGCCTGTCAACTGGGCGGAGGGGGCGGAGCCACATGGGACGTTGCTCGTTACCCGGCAACGGATTCCCAATATTTGCGTAACCGAAGCGGCTTCTGGGAACACCGCCGCTAAGCTCCAAACCAGCCGGCAATTGCTCATTTTCTATCGACGAAGGAGCGCCTTCACCGCATTCCATGCGACGTTGTGGCAAACCGTCGAATAGTCGAACTGACGGACGGATTGAAAAACTGTGGAGAACGGCCATGAATTTTGCATTTTCAGTTTGCGTGTATTTTTAGCTGGGGCTCTGCCGTTGGGCAGGTCTGTGATTCATCAAAAGAGCGGCGACAGCTGACAGGCCGACAACCGACAGCTACGCATTGAAATGAATTATACAAAAACTAGATAGACAATGGGCCATCATAGGCCCCACTGCGCCTTTGGAGAGCCCCGTCATCTCACCTGCCTCACCCCTTGGGGAAACACCTGCGGCTGAGGCGGCGGCATCGCCGACGGCAATGACGACGCGTCGTCCAAGCCAAATTGCCTACGATTATTGTTTATTAGTTGAACCCACGAATCAGATGACAAAAGGCAAACGAACGCTATCCAAAGAATTTGTATAAATTAAGATTGTATTCTTCAGAACGCACCGAATCCGGATTTCACTTTATCAAAGTATCTGAGTATCTGATTTAATTCTTACCTATGTCATTAAGACATACAAAAAGTTCTCTAAAATATAATATATTATATACATTTTTTTGATGAGTTTCGAAACAGCAATTACTATTTTATTTCAGTTTGTCGATAAGATTCAAGGTCGAATCTAAATGCAGGCAGTCATTGTTTTTGTAGAACGGATTATTTCGCTGGAAACTCGATAGCTGAATACCCTTTGAAGAGCTTTTTAAAACCTCGGGTAGCCCCTATAAAAATGTCTCTGTGGGATGTTTTCCAAGTGCTTTAAAATAAGGGAAACAAAGAACATTTATTCATATACAGACATACATATATACGGACATCTGCTTGGGACTATTAGTAATTATTTAGGGCACATAAATATGTGCACAAAGCTACATTTGTATCTTGTATCTTTGTGTGTGCATATGTAAAGCATTTTGCAGATCGTTCAACTTAATTTTTGATAGTTTCAATAGAAATGCTTGGCATAGCAACCCCGCAAAATGGTACATTGTATGTAGATCGTTGGTTATGCCTCGTCACGCTGATCAAAAAACTCTGGCAAACATACATATGCCATAAGTACGTATAAAAATGCACTCAGAAAAACTCGTAATTCTTTATTTTGTTTAAAAAAAAAAGCTTATAAAAGCTACAACAAAATTAAATAAAATACAACTTAATTAAAATTTCTAAGAATGTATTTCTATCCATTATATAATTATTTACTTTGGAGATCAATTTTTCTTTTCATGCTGTGCGAGGCACATGCCCCAACATTTGCAACATTTTTTTAGGTTTTTGGCTGGCTGCCTTCTGGCATTTGCCGCCGTCGCTCGAATGGTTTGCCAACATTATGACAAAGTTATGATACTCTTTCCTGGGAAGGCGCATAAAAAACCAGGCAACGAAACGAAAACAAAATAGCAAACAAAAAAGCGAAAACCAAAGGCAAAGGCAAAAGCAAAGCCAAAAGCATGCAGAACAATAAGTGCGATGTGTGAGTGGATTCGTTGTCGGCCCCAACCACCCAACCACCCACCCACCGTCCCCCACCGGCATCCGATCCCAACCCACCCACTTTTTCACTCCTTCTAACAATCGCGGCGATTACGTTGTCGCATAACGTTTGAAGATGACGCGCGAGCTTGTCGTTTTTGCTGCCAGTGCCAGACGTACTGGCTCTGCTTTGCTTTCTACTTTCAGAGGGGGTGTGGTCGGGTAAGCGGGTGGTGGGTGGTGGGTGTGGGGATGGTTCGGGCAACAACTGAAAAGGTGCGGCACAGCTGACGCACACACACTCTCTCACGGCCAACAATCAAGTCTCAATTGCGCTGCTCGGGAGTCTTTTTTTGTTTGTAAAGCTCAACATCTTTTTTACACATTTCGCTTTTGCACTTTTTTGCCATTGTTGTTGTTTACACCCTAACTGGGAGGTATAAAGACTTCTTCACAAGGTGTGAAGCCTCAGAAACTTTACTCTATAAGCTTTGTATCATTCACCTTAAAAATTAAACTTTATTCTGTCGCCTGTCATTGACAATATTATATTGGATTGAGTTTACGGGCATTCAATATTCAGAATCTGGCGCAAATTCATTTAATAAATATATAATTAACTTGATTGAAAGTTTGAATAACTAGCCAACAATTACGAAAGCTTGAACCCAATAAAAAATCGATAAGTAATTAGGTAATGGATACGCAAACACAAATATTGCATAAACAAAATCGGCCAGCCGATAATTGTGAGAGTGTCCAGCTGTCGGCTTAAGCTCCAGTTATATCTCAACTTATGTAAAAGCTTTCCACTCGCTCGCCACTCATGACGCTTTTTCTCTCTGGCGCTCTCGTTACAGAAGTACCGATCAACGGGAGCTGCAACCCTCCGCTCATTGCGGGCCGCCAGACACGATCATTCCGGCGTTGAAAATTGCGCGAGACGCTCGGGCGTCGGGCGCGCACGGCAGTTGGAACAACGCAACGCAACGCATCTCGTCGCCGTTGCATTCGGCATCGCATTCGCCTGCAAATTTTTTGATTTCGGTTTTGATTGATTGTGATTATGAACGAGACCTTCAAGCTGTCCCGAATGCAGCGCACCAAAATTGACTTTGAGCGCCAGCGGCACCTGGCCAACTGGTTGGTCCGGAGTAGTCCCCACATGGCCCAGGCAGCGGCGGGTGCGGCTGCAACACCCACTACAACAACATCATCATCATCGGCAGCAGCAGTGACAACCTCCACGGGGCATACGAACTCCTCCTCCGGAGGGGGAGGTGGTGGTGGTGGAGTAGGAGGTGGTGGAGCCCCACAAGCAGTGGCAGCAACAACAACAGCGCCCAGCAACAGCGTCGCAGCTGCAACGGCAGCTGCATGTAACGGTAAGCTCGGTGGGAGAGAAGCGAAGATTGGGAGGAAGGTCGTACACCAGGCCAGGCACGCGCTCCAACAAGCTCTGGTAGCAGAGCAGCAAAAGCAGGAGGGGGTGACCAAGCGAACGGACGAACGAGAGAGTTTTTGTTTGCTCATTGTGGCGTCGGGTTAGCTTTTTTTGCACACCCTTGGAAAGGGTACAGTCACTTTTGACAGAAGCTTGCAGAAATCAATGGAAACAATGAAAGCATTTAAGGGTAGTTAGCTTTTTTTTATTGTTTATTGAGGAAATAATTTCATAAGAATGTGTTACGGTTTCAAAAGTATGACTTATATTTTTTTGGCATTAGCATATTTTAATCTTCGTCACTGAATGATTCAAAGCTCATTTCCATTTCTGTTGGTAAGTGGTTGTTGTAGCGATTGTTGTAGTGCTTGTTGTTGTGCTTTTTTGTTGTCTTCGGAGCAGCTCGCGTCTCGCGTAATTTCACACGAAACGTGACGATGAGACATCTCCCTTGCCCACCGGCCCCCAACAAAGGCCATCTCTTTCCGGCTCGCAGTCTCCCCAATTGATATTTCACCAACGATAAGCGCAATTTCACAAAACGTTTTAGCTGCGATTCCTACCCTCGACTGCATCGACACTGTACTCTATGCATGTACTAGTGTTTATTAATTGTATGTGCGTGTGTGTCTGTGTGTGTGTGTTGAATGGGGCAAAAAATTAAGCCAAATGTGCGCAATTAAAGTGAGTAATGCGCCTCCGATCCAAATCGGCCTGGCCTGGCCTGGCCTGGCCCCACCATGGGCAGCTATCGAACAATGCGCAATCAAAAATCGCGATATCTCTTTTTAATTGCAACGCTTCAAGCTCACTCTTTCATACAATTCTAAATAAAAAATAAAAAAAAAACAAAACCTACATAAGTGTTTTCCTACGACAGACAATTGGTTTTTTTTTTTTTTTTGGATTTCGGTCGTCCGATAAAACCAAACATTGGAGGTGTTATCTTTTCTGTTGTTGTTTTTTTTTTGTCTGTGTCTAGCGGTAAAAAATAGCTGTTCGCGTTAATCGCTTCCAGTTGTTGACGCTTTTATTATTACTGCGATATCCGATCCGATCTCTTGTTGGCTTTCAATGCCATTTGGCTTTAATACTGTCGAGTCAGAGACCCCACAACCTCAAGGGTTCTTCCTCAATCAATCCGCATTTTGAATGCAATGTCGTTCCAGACGCAATCAAAAATAATTAATTCCCATAAATAATACCTTAATACTGTTAAATAATCTAGAAAGCGGAAGTATTGAGAAACTCTTTAATCGATCATAAAAAACGCCGCTGATAATCAATTAAAAGCTCCCTAGATTTTCCTCATTTTTAGTCAATATTTTCTTTTATGGGAAAGAATCTTTATAAAACCCCCACTAACTTGCAACCCAACCCTGCGATCTGCGGTTATTTTTAATGTGATTGTGTAATTTATGAACCGTATAAATACGTCAATAGCCAAGATTGAGTATCAATTAGCTAACAAACACTATTTTTGCATCAATAGGAATTCATTGGAAGGAAATTTGTTTGCATAATTGCTAGTACGGGTAAATATTGATTAATAGTTGTCGATTAGTGACAAGCTTTTCCCCTTTTTAAAGCGGCTAACCAACTCTTTTGCGGCTATTTTAATCCAAATAAAAATGTTCAATTTCCCAATCTTATACGAGTATATAGTATAATGCCGGAGAGATCTTTCGAAATTCATTCTATTGCGGAAATTCTTGTTAATTTCGCGGTTACGCTTCGAGGCGATATTCGCCCACTGTGTGTCATCGAAATCGCTGACCGTTGACTGAAAATTAGCTGCGCTTAGCAACAGCTTTGAACCACTTGCCTTCCGTTGCGTCACGCCAACTGAAATTGGCCAAAGGGGGGCTATACCTGCACTCGTATATGGTATATCTAAAAAAAAAAACACAACACGAGTATATTTATAAGATGGTAGAAGTTGATAGGAAAGTGTGTGGGTTTTCCCAGCACTGCAGACAAGATCGGCAATTAGACACTCACATGGGCAAACGTGTAAAAATGTATATATTTATGCGATTACCTCACTGATGCACAATGTGCTACTCCTCGTTTTGTCTGTTTTGCAGGTGTTGCACCGGCGGGCGCCCATCACGGCCACCACCTGGCGGCTGGGGCGCGCAAGCCCAAGCTGCGGCGCTTCAACTCCCACGACACCAGCTCCAACATGTTCTCGGTGGCGGAGTTCGAGAACGCCCGTCTGGCCCGCCGCAATGAGATCGAGAACCAGCGGCTGGCACAACGCCTGCGCAACAGCGCCAACAGCAGCAGCACCGGTTTGGGCACGGGCACGGGCACGGGCACGGGCTCGGGATCGGGCGGGGTCGAGGCCGGGGATGGCTTCAGTTTTGTCTCCTACACCTGCGGCGACTTCAACGGCAGCGGAGACTACTCCACCGGTGACAGCAAGGCCTCCAAGGGCAGCAGCGAGGTAAGCTGAGATCTCAGGGGTATTCCCGATAATGTTTCGAATAATAACGAAATCAAGAGATAATATTTCACAACAAAACATAAATTTAGAAATAGGATTCCTTGAAAATATCTTACCATTATCCATTACAGTCACAGCAGGAAGCTTTACCCGCCGATGTATTCCTTGAGCGGTATTCCCTGCCCCGTATTGTCCGCATCCTGCACGCTAGCAAGAGCTCCAACGAAACCCTGCAGTCCAGTTCGTCGCACGGCTCCTCCACGGCCGCCTCGAGCAGCTCGTCCACGGGAACAAAACCGGTGGGTGGAGGAAACACCTCCACTGCTAACACGGACAGCGGCACCGGCACCCATTCATCGTCCAGCGGGAGAAGCGCCTCCGGTACCGGAACTAGCTCTGGCTTTGCTCCCGGCCAGCAAATCAACAGCACCAGGAACAGCAGCAACGGTGGAGGCTCACCACCCGGTCACGATGAGCTCTTTCTTCTGTACAGGCAGGTGCGACAGAGGAACATCTACCATGGACACAATGCCAAGTCGCAGGCATCGCAGCGCAAGAAGAGTGTCCTCATCCCACAGGAGTTTCCGGGTAAGTCTTTGATTTAGATTTAGATATAGATTTAGAGAGAGAATCACAATAAAGACTTTTGAGTTGTTTTAATTATAGTTATTGCATGGAAACCAGATTTTATCTGGTTCAGTAATCCATTAAAAAGTTTGTTTAATTACCAAACAATGTATGGAGTAATTAAATCCGTAGCTGAGATCAGAGAGGAATTTTCCCAATGAGGAGCTTCACCTGGCTCACCGCCGCGGCGGTCATTACTAATTACAGGTCGGCAGTGACGAGGGCGGCCCCCCTACAAGTTGTCATTCCATTGAGGAAGGTTAATTTATCGCTCACAGTAAATTAACTTAAATAACCCGCTGATTGCGACGCTGATTGGCAGTAGCTAAGGGTGAAGTCGGATGGTTGAAAAAAAACCCTCTGGACAATTTGACACGATCACGGTACATTAAAGTCGCATTCTCATTTACATAATCCAGCTCCAGCTATTTGGAGGCTCATTTGAGTGTTCTCATGACGAATGCATTTAACCACATTTACCACATACTTGGCTTTGTAGTTACATGGTTGCGTCCAGTGACTCATCCAAGCAAACTCCAGGGGTTAGACAGGCTATTTAAATACAAATCTAGGGTCTATATGTCTCTCGCACTCGACTATTTGCGAAACTTGCGTGACACAGTCACAGTTCAACAATGAAAGGTAATCGCAACTATTGCTCATCAGCCATTATGCAATGGGTTTCATTCGGAGTGCTGATGTTTTTCGGTCCAAAACCAAAACCAAAACCAACGATGACTTCTTCAGGTGTTTTCCACCCACTGACTTCCATCACCCGCTTTGCGGTCAGCCATTGTTTCAACGCGGCGCGCCATGTGACTTTTCACAGGCCTTTTGGCGAGGCGCAAAGTAAACCAATGTGTGCAAATATTATGCAATCCGCGAATACTCATCCGTAGACCCCCTGCACTGGCACTGCTACTGCCTCTGGCACTGGGTATTATCATTTGATTCATTAAACTTTTCATTGCAGTTCCCTGAAAAAAAAAACAAACTACATACGAGTACTCGTAGCTGCAAATTGAAGTGATTCAATTTGTTCCTTCATATATTGGACTTTCCTTGTGTTAACTCAATTATTCGCAACGAAATTGATTGAATTAGCCTGTTGATTTGCAGTGTTTTTATTATTTAACACTCGGTTGCGCAAATTACTTTACGAGTTGATACATCAATACGTTTAATTCTTTTTTTTCCAATTGAAATTGTCGAAGTTCGTCTACAGCCTACGTCATTCTTCGTCTTATTTTGTTATTATTTTATTCATTTTTGGATAGCAATTGCTGAACTAAATCTTCTGTGAAAAGCTGTCAGCTGTCGAAAAATGAATTTGGGATTTTTCCGAACAAACAAAAGATTTGTTCGAGAAAACCAGAATATGTGTCGTGCAAGGAAACTTTTTTTTTCATAATTTTGAAATTTGTTTTTATTGATTTTTAAACAAAACTCAGTCCGAACCAAAAATAGATTTAGCTTTAGAATTATTTTGCGCAGTTCATGCTCTGCTTATTTACTTATTAATAATTGGATATCCTTAGGTTACTTTTCGATGCTGAACGAGAAGGGTATGCCGACGGCCACCCAGTATGGATCGCTGATGCAACTGGTGCGAGAGCGGGTGTACAAGTTTGTGTCGGTGGACAACATGCCGGCATTCACGGAATCATCGCCCAGCAGCGCCAGTAGTCCCACACACGAGGGATGTCTCCCGGTGGCCAAGGGACGTCCACAGTACGTTAAGACAACGGCCCGATGCGGTCAGGTGTTCCGACTGCTGGCCGTGTTCGAAGATGGCAAGCAGGAGCAAGGCCAAATCCACATGTCACAGCATGGAAACGTGTCCAAATCTGGAGGCTACATAGGCAGGGAGAAGGAGAAGAATCGATATGCCCAGTTGCTTAACGAGAATCGGCAGGTTCTGTACGTGCCCCTGTCCACCAAGGGAAAGTTTTACGAAATCGAACCCGGCATTCCGCAGCTTCTGCAAAAACTTGGCGAATCGCAGCGCAAGCTGAATCCCGAGTGCGTGCACCGTTTGGGGGCACTGGTGGCGGCGTCCAAGCAGTTACCTTTGACCCTGCGGTACATCTCTGGACCCGGTGGCTCCGACATTCCCGAACAGTTGTGCGTCAGTCAGGTGAGCAAGGAGGACGTGGTAGTGGGCTGCTCGATAGAGGACATCGACAACCAAACACCATTGCAGTTGCGGAAATTCTATCCCAGTCGGGACATGCAGCTGGTCAAGAGCTACTTGGGCTTCGATTCCGAGCAGCGGATGCTGGCCAATACGAATGTCCAGAATATGCTCAAGTTTTGCCAGTTTAACTGTGACCAGTTCTTGAAGCTGGTGGAGATCGAATTGATCCAACGCTCCGAGCGCTCGGGTAGCAAAAGCCGTGAAGGTTTGAGAATCCTGAAGCCGCTGCATTTGCCAAAAATTCTAAGACGCGAGAAGAGCAGCATGGCAGCTGCCCACGAGAAGGAGGATTCGATCATCTTCCTGAGTAAAACGGATCTGGAGAACATGGAAGCTAAAGAGGCTGCAGCCAGCGCGGCAGCAGCAGCGGCTCAATCGGATACCAGTGGCCATCGCATCTCCGATCGCATGAAGGTGTTTCAGTCCACGAAAAAGAAGTGGTTCGGAAAGCATCACCAGCAGCAGCAGCTACCACCGGAAAAGGTGGCCACCGACCTGGACCTCGATGAGCAGGCGAAGCGGATGAGTATGGAGCGTTACACCGACATGTCGAAGCTATTGCAGGAGCGCTTCGGCTCGGATCCGGAGCAGCCAGAGCAGGATGGCTTGTCGCTGAACAGCACTGGGGCCTCCGACACCGAGACCACAACCCTGACCACCATGGAGCCCAAGTCGCTGGATACTCTGCTTCAGAAATCCATGTCCCTGCAAGATATTGAACTTTTGAACGGGCAGCGCAAGCCACGTCCCGATCTGCTGGCAAGCCATAATCACTCGGACGCCATTAGCGAGGCGGGCACTGAGCTGGAGGATGTGGAGAATCAGACTCCGCCGCCGCAGTCTTTTATTACGGAGAAGCTCTACAATGAGTTTCACGTGAAGACTCGCCAGTACAGCAAGTCTTCTTCGAGCCTGCACCAACTGCGTCACTTTTCGTTGCCGCAGAAGCTGCAGCTTCACGAAGCGGAGAAAGAGAAGCGTCATCTGATGGAGCTCAAGGCCCAACAGCTGTCTCAGGCTAAGCAGCCGGTAACTGGACGACGAGCAGCCGGCGGAGTCTGCCTCTTGGCAGGCGGACTGAGCCATCAGATGCCCGTGGTTTCACCCATCTTTCTGGGAGAGGACGACTTGCCCTATTCCAGTGTACGCGATTCTTTGGTGATCTCTGGCGATGGCTGCTTGCGAACAGAGGCAGCCGCCAGACCCGTCAACGCTGTGGACTACACGAAGGAGAACATCTACGCGGAGATCTGTCCTTCGCAGACTGTCGAGACTTTTTCGGGTGCCACGCAACTCACCCATGTCCTGGACGAGGACGGTGACTATGCATCTCTCAAGTATCCGGCCAGCGGACCCCAGTCCGTTAGTCGCATCGAGGTGAACGGAGCAGCGGCAGGGAAGAACGGCGCTATCAGCTACCACACCGTGTACCTGGGAGAGGAGCCGCTGGGCGAGAGGCATGCTTCGCACATCACCACCGTGGAGCTGGCCGGGGAGGATAACATATACAATACGCTCAAATGATGACTCATGTGATTTCGGCGACGTAAGTTGGCCGGTGCCAAGGGCTTGTTTTAAGTATTGTCATTGGTCAAAGGGCAAGCTAGGAAGAAGAATTAATTCGCAAATCAGAATCAAAGACTCGTTGGAACAAAGGTTTTCCAATTCTATCAAAATTTTCACAAGAATATTCATTTTTATTCTATCATTTAAAGATAGTCGAATCAGTATAAAATTTGAAACATTTTAAATATTCATTCGTGCATTCGTTTATTTCATTTTATTTATACGACTAAGGAAAGAAGGCAAAAATACACAAATATTTTCCTAAGCGAGATTAGATCTAGGCAGAAATTAATTCGTAAATCTCCATTATCGATCTGAATCAAAGACTCGTTAGAACAAAATTTTTGTAATTCTCTCAAATGTTTCATGTGAATATTCTTTTATTTTATCATTTAAAGAACTTTGAATCAATTACAAGTTCTTTCATCAATTAAATTCATTCAAAAATTCCCCATTTTTTTCATTTCATTTATACGACTAAGGAAAGAAGACAAAAATACATAAATATTCTCCTAAGCGGAATTAGATCTAGGTAAAAATTCGTGGCTAGTCTTACTAAACATTGCATTGAGCCGACACGAAAATGAAATGAATTTATGTTTTGTAATATTAAGAGAAAAGTAACTTAGATAAGGCCATTCGCAAAGCTATCCTTGCCTCGTTGCCCTTTGACCTTGACTGACTGGAGCTTTGGAAGTAATGTTTAATGATTCAAAAATAAAATGTACGAAATGAAAATTTATCATGTGGCGCTGATGCACAAACGCAGACACAAACTTAGAGACAACTATAATTTACCAAACATAAATTTATGATTAACTCGAAGAGAATTTGAATCTGGTTAACAAACGCTTAAAGAAATAAACGGAATTACAAATCTCTGTCAGAAAATAATAAATACAATATACATATATATTTGTAGTGAGTAATATAAGGTAATGAAACAATGTTGTAAATGAGACGTCCCTGTGGGCGACGAAAAACCCCTAGAAATGACAACTGAAATTGTAATATTAACCAAGTGAAGACAAGCAATTTGTATTGTACATAATCTATATTTAGGTGGATCTATTGTGCTACCAATCTCCGACCCCTGACTCCTGTCCAATGACCCAAATCCCTACCCAAACCTCTCTCTCCAACAAAAAAAAAAAAAACAATACAAAATCGATACACGATGAAACTGAACATTTGGAAATTGCAATATTATACAATTGTATACATTATATACGAGTATATAGATATATATATATATATATATATATATATAGCTATACTTATACACACATATACTTACTTATACATAAATACGATTTGGAAATCTTAGTGCAAACCTAAGGTATTATTAGCTCGTAGGCAATCAAACAAGTCAAATCAAATCATAAGCGATATACATCTTTATATATGCATATATTGTATATTTGTAAAATAGTATCAACTTTTAGGGCAGTATGCCAAACTTTTACACGATCTCTCGTAATTTGTCGTTCTTTTTTGGAAAACCCATTGACTTGGTTTTGTTGGGTTCACTTCAGTTGTTTGTTGTACCCGCCCGGCAATTCTAAGTTGAGCAAACAAACCGATTACATTGGAGTGCGGCCATGTCCACAATGCATTGTAAATATTTTAACGTGTCTGTTTGTCCGCATCGCTAAAAGCCTCCCCCCAAAATCCCCTCCCAAAAAAATATCCCATAAATATGATATATCAATAAATAAATAAATAACCGTAGGAAACTATATATATCGAGCCATATATAAATGCAGTCTCAAAGTAGAATTTAGTCATTAAGATCCAGTTGTTTCTAGTCTTAATTTGAAAGTCCTAATTACAACGCTCACCCCTTATCGCTTATCAATATCGACATGCCGAACTTTTACTTTGTATCGAATGACTTCGGTTGTCCGAAGGATTCTTCAATATCTACACTTTCAATTGGGTACTACTTACCATAAATAAATATTTAGCGTGAATTTATGATTTTGATTTTTATTTCGTTTTATTTTATTATTTTTGAATCAATACGGAAACGGAAACGGAAACGGACCTTTGCTTTGGTTTTTTTATTCCATCAATCGTCTCTACCCTTTACCCTCCCCCAACGGCAAACAATCAATTTTGATAAAGAATTGAGTAGCTATGCTAAGGATTACGATATAGATTAACCAGAAACCCTGTATAAAACTGAAGCAATACTCACAAAATAGCTATGATACTAGTTGTAAAACCTCTCTGACAATGCAACAAATGCGAGAGCAACAGGTTCGGTCAGTGTGTGTGATAGTAGCTAAGTAGCGCTGGTACAATACTTACTATCTGAATATTGATGTTTTGTACATATTTAGAGAGCAAGAGCAGCCCCCGGCATATTGTATATTATGTAATGGGTACTAGGAGTACCCACTGGCGCGGTTACAATGCATTTCATAGTTGGTAGACATGTAAGACAGGCTTCGCGGAAGCGCAAGGGTGATAATATGATGCGTGGACACTGACGCTCTGACGCTGTGAATCCCTTTTTAACTGGTGATCAAAACGGTTATCGGTTTTGTGACACACGATTAATGGAAAGTTTACTTAACAAGCAACTACCCGCCAGCATAAATATTGGTGTGATAAAAATGTAAAACAAAAAAAAAAAAAACAAGTTTTGAAATTGCCATTGAGCAGGAAAAAAAGTATATGTTAGATATGCGAAAAGGAAATTTTAAATTTAATTACCAACATGGAAATTACTTGTTTTACTTTTAGTAGCTTATAAAATATCAAGCACTTTCTAAAGAAAGTGCCAATCAATAATGATCGCACATTGTCAGGCAGAACAAAAATAAAATAATTCTAAAGAAAAGGGAAAAGGATCTCATCCGGTCCCAAAAATGCCGCCCGTTCAGGCCTTTGATGCAAAATACAAATTTCAAAATGAATTTAAACGGATGATTGTAATAGACGGAGAATCTTAAAGAAGCCAACTAGTTACTCATGTTTTTTGGTGTCTATGTTAATCCTTAGAATTTCACAGATGATTAATCAATTAGAACTCAATGTCAAAACCGTAGTAGAGCCCACACACAACACACTCAGCAAATATAGATACTTAAATACTTAAAAAATATGTATGTATTCAAAAAATAATTGACAAAAAATATAACCTTGTAGCACTTTTAGATCCAAAAATGGATGACCCAATGACCCAACTTCAGGTATTCACGAATAAAGATTATGACTTTGGGAACTGATCGCTGATCGATATTTTAGAAGAGCCCTGCTCTGAGCTTGGCATGACTGAATTGATAAGGTGACAACTAAATTGAAACGAATCGAAATCTAAAGAACAGTTTGGTATTGGAAACACGCTTAGACACACAAAACATTACCATAAACGGAAATACACATATACACGTACTCGTATAAGGAAACTGATATATAATTATTGTTATAGTAGATCTCTTTCTAAAACTAAGTGCTGACCATAGTATATACTCGTATAATACAATATATGAGAAGTAAATCGAAAAGTCTCTGCTTTACAGCAGCTTACTGACCTCAGAACTCAGCAAGGCAGCTCATTTCAACGGATTAATGGATTAACTTTAAACTCTAACTGAGGCCACCCAATGAACTCTAGCATACAAATTTATATTTCACGTTGTACTTATATTTAATTAGATAAAAAGAACTAACCAACTCACACAGAAAACATCTTTGGAAAACATGTTTAAGCCGGAACAAATGAAATAAACTGAAACAATACATTTTCAAATTTTTATACAAGTTTTATTGATCCGGGTCTTGTTTTCACACCACTTGTACTTTCCAGATTTATACTTGATATTTCGATGCAGATGAATAGAGAACCAATTTAAAAACCGATTAAGGTATTCCGCTTAAGAAACAAAATGTATATTGGCAGAGACACATCTTTCGCGGTGGACCCACTTTGGTCCCCATACAAATTTCAAGGGGATCAAACAGAAAAATCAACAAAACATCTAAAATAAAGGTCAGCCTAGGATTTAAATGCAGATTAAAGGAGAATTGAAATAGTAATCGTTTGAGGTATTGCCCCAAAGGATCGGATGAATATTGGCGAAGGTATGACCATCGGTGTGTGACAAAAAATGTGGCAAAAAATTCAAAATATGTTCTGGTCTCAGAATTGAATGTAGATTGATAGGGAATCGATCTAGGAATCATTTAAGGTATTCCTCTTAAGAATCGGATGTATTTTGGCTGAGATTTAGCCATTAGTGTGGCCATATTGTGCTTTCAAAGCATTTTTATGATTTAGGATTTTCAAAGGGAAAATGTGATCCAGCAAATGTGACAAAAAATTCAAAATATGTTCTGGTCTCAGAATTGAATGTAGATTGATAGGGAATCGATTTAGAATTCTTTTGAGGTATTCCTCTTAAGGATCGGATGTATTTTGTCTGAGATATAGCCATTAGTGTGGCCATATTGTGCTTTCAAAGCATTTTTATGATTTAGGATTTTCAAAGGGAAAATGTGATCCAGCAAATATGACAAAAAATTCAAAATATGTTCTGGTCTCAGAATTGAATGTAGATTGATAGGGAATCGATTTAGAATTCTTTTGAGGTATTCCTCTTAAGAATCGGATAAATATCGGCAAAGATATAGCCATCGCTATGGACCATTTGTGCTTTCAAAGCATTTTTATGATTTAGGATTTTCAAAGGGAAAATGTGATCCAGCAAATGTGACAAAAAATTCAAAATATGTTCTGGTCTCAGAATTGAATGTAGATTGATAGGGAATCGATCTAGGAATCATTTAAGGTATTCCGCTTAAGAATCGGATGTATTTTGTCTGAGATATAGCCATTAGTGTGACCATATTGTGCTTTCAAAGCATTTTTATGATTAATGATTTTCAAAGGGAAAATATGATCCAGCAAATGTGACAAAAAATTCAAAATATGTTCTGGTCTCAGAATTTTATGAAGATTGATAGGGAATCGACCTAGGAATCATTTAAGGTATTCCGCTTAAGAATCGGATGTATTTTGGCTGAGATATAGCCATTAGTTTGACCATATTGTGCTTTCAAAGCATTTTTATGATTTAGGATTTTCAAAGGGAAAATATGATCCAGCAAATGTGACAAAAAATTCAAAATATGTTCTGGTCTCAGAATTGAATGTAGATTGATAGGGAATCGACCTAGGAATCATTTAAGGTATTCCGCTTAAGAATCGGATGTATTTTGGCTGAGATTTAGCCATTAGTGTGGCCATTTTGTGCTTTCAAAGCATTTTTATGATTTAGGATTTTCAAAGGGAAAATATGATCCAGCAAATGTGACAAAAAATTCAAAATATGTTCTGGTCTCAGAATTTTATGCAGATTGATAGGGAATCAATTTAGAATTCTTTTGAGGTATTCCTCTTAAGAATCGGATGTATTTTGGCTGAGATTTAGCCATTAATGTGGCCATATTGTGCTTTCAAAGCATTTTTATGATTTAGGATTTTCAAAGGGAAAATGTGATCCAGCAAATGTGACAAAAAATTCAAAATATGTTCTGGTCTCAGAATTGAATGTAGATTGATAGGGAATCGATCTAGGAATCATTTAAGGTATTCCGCTTAAGAATCGGATGTATTTTGTCTGAGATATAGCCATTAGTGTGACCATATTGTGCTTTCAAAGCATTTTTATGATTAATGATTTTCAAAGGGAAAATATGATCCAGCAAATGTGACAAAAAATTCAAAATATGTTCTGGTCTCAGAATTTTATGAAGATTGATAGGGAATCGACCTAGGAATCATTTAAGGTATTCCGCTTAAGAATCGGATGTATTTTGGCTGAGATTTAGCCATTAGTGTGGCCATATTGTGCTTTCAAAGCATTTTTATGATTTAGGATTTTCAAAGGGAAAATGTGATCCAGCAAATGTGACAAAAAATTCAAAATATGTTCTGGTCTCAGAATTGAATGTAGATTGATAGGAAATCATTCTAGGAATCATTTAAGGTATTCCGCTTAAGAATCGGATGTATTTTGTCTGAGATATAGCCATTAGTTTGACCATATTGTGCTTTCAAAGCATTTTTATGATTTAGGATTTTCAAAGGGAAAATATGATCCAGCAAATGTGACAAAAAATTCAAAATATGTTCTGGTCTCAGAATTGAATGTAGATTGATAGGGAATCGACCTAGGAATCATTTAAGGTATTCCGCTTAAGAATCGGATGTATTTTGGCTGAGATTTAGCCATTAGTGTGGCCATTTTGTGCTTTCAAAGCATTTTTATGATTTAGGATTTTCAAAGGGAAAATATGATCCAGCAAATGTGACAAAAAATTCAAAATATGTTCTGGTCTCAGAATTTTATGCAGATTGATAGGGAATCAATTTAGAATTCTTTTGAGGTATTCCTCTTAAGAATCGGATGTATTTTGGCTGAGATTTAGCCATTAGTGTGGCCATATTGTGCTTTCAAAGCATTTTTATGATTTAGGATTTTCAAAGGGAAAATGTGATCCAGCAAATGTGACAAAAAATTCAAAATATGTTCTGGTCTCAGAATGTTATGCAGATTCATAGGGAATCGATTTAGAATTCTTTTGAGGTATTCCTCTTAAGAATCGGATGTATTTTGGCTGAGATTTAGCCATTAATGTGGCCATATTGTGCTTTCAAAGCATTTTTATGATTAATGATTTTCAAAGGGAAAATGTGATCCAGCAAATGTGACAAAAAATTCAAAATATGTTCTGGTCTCAGAATTGAATGTAGATTGATAGGGAATCGATCTAGGAATCATTTAAGGTATTCCGCTTAAGAATCGGATGTATTTTGTCTGAGATATAGCCATTAGTGTGACCATATTGTGCTTTCAAAGCATTTTTATGATTAATGATTTTCAAAGGGAAAATATGATCCAGCAAATGTGACAAAAAATTCAAAATATGTTCTGGTCTCAGAATTGAATGTTGATTGATAGAGAATCGATCTAGGAATCATTTAAGGTATTCCGCTTAAGAATCGGATGTATTTTGGCTGAGATATGGCCATTAGTGTGACCATATTGTGCTTTCAAAGCATTTTTATGATTAATGATTTTCAAAGGGAAAATATGATCCAGCAAATGTGACAAAAAATTCAAAATATGTTCTGGTCTCAGAATTTTATGAAGATTGATAGGGAGTCGATTTAGAATTCTTTTGAGGTATTCCTCTTAAGAATCGGATGTATTTTGGCTGAGATTTAGCCATTAGTGTGGCCATTTTGTGCTTTCAAAGCATTTATATGATTTAGGATTTTCAAAGGAAAAATGTGATCCAGAAAATGTGACAAAAAATTCAAAAAATGTTCTGGTCTCAGAATTGAATGTAGATTGATAGAGAATCGATCTAGGAATCATTTAAGGTATTCCGCTTAAGAATCGGATGTATTTTGGCTGAGATATAGCCATTAGTGTGACCATATTGTGCTTTCAAAGCATTTCTATGATTAATGATTTTCAAAGGGAAAATGTGATCCAGCAAATGCGACAACAAATTCAAAACATGTTCTGGTCTCAGAATTTTATGCAGATTGATAGGGAATCGATTTAGAATTCTTTTGAGGTATTCTCCTTAAGAATCGGATGTGTATTGGCTGAGATATAGCCATCACTGTGGTCAAATTGTGCTTCGAAAGCGTTTTTATGATTTTCGAAGAGGATGCTTCAGTAAATGTTAAAAAAAATTGAAAAAATATTCTGGTCTCAGATTTTGATGTAGATTGATAGAGAATCGATTCGCAAATCATTTAAGGTATTCCTTAATATAATCGGATGTGTTTTGGCTGAGATATAGCCATCACTGTGGGCCTATTGTGCTTTCAAAGCATTTTTATGATTTTCGAAGAGGATGCTTCAGAAAATGTTAAAAAAAATTGAAAAAATATTCTGGTCTCAGATTTTGATGTAGCTTAATAGAGACCCGATCTAGTAATCGTTTAAGGTATTCCCAAAATCAGATGAATATTCGCAAAGATATAACCATCACGGTGAACTTGTATTGGGTTCCATGCCTTTCCTCCTATTTAAAAGAGATTAAGAGTCTACTTCCTGGCTTTTTCGTCCTTTAATACACATTTTCAAATAAGCATATTTTTAGTCTAAATTCGGCTTTTTAGTACACAATTTGATTAAATAATTCTTTAATCACTTCTATTTTATTTAATATTTACATAAATGTTACGCATACGCAGCGTTGACCTTTCACAGAAATTAAAATGTAAGTAAAATTGGAAGGTACTGTAAAATATCGAAGGAGGACGCTGGGCGGCTTGATGTAGAATGTATCTACAACAATATACAAGAAAATGGCCAAAACCAGATGTGGTAAACCTGGCTAAAATTTTTTTGTACAACTAGAAGATGGCTATTAATATCTTACCTCTAAAAAAAGGACTTAGTTAAACATCCTTGATGATTATGATAAAATATCATTGGGGACGTATATATTCTTTACAAACCATTGACAAGATAGAAATATATGCTAAATATCTGTTCATACCTCTAATATAGGTGTGTGATGAAGAATCATAATTTCTAATGTTGAATATATAATTTTGAACCCACCAAAGTATAAAATAAAAATTCTTTCTTTTTTTATATATATTTTTTTTAATTTCTGCACATATAGTTTACATACTCGTACGTACTAATTCATAAATTTTTTATAATTTTCTATGTCTGGCTGCAGTTTTGGTTTCTGTACACGCATCTTACACATTTTATTTTGTTAAGAGTGTTACATTTATTTCGTTTTCGATTTGTTTCTGACATTATGCGGCCACATTCGATTCTATTGGAGTCGGTTTATTTTTGGTTTCTATTTATTTCATTCTATTATCGACCCACAAAGCTTGGGGCTTACCATTTGAAAGAGCAAGCAAATACTTCATATCATATCGAATTTAGCAATAGCTTCGAAAAGTGCCTTAAAAATGTTCAAAAAATTACGGTGAATTGGAAACGAGTGAATTTAAAAACGAATTTAAACAATGGCAGAACTTTATTTGTTTTTATTGCATTGACTGTAACTTCAATTAATTATTTCCTATTTGTTTTGTTGTTTTTTTCTTTTGGTTTGGTAGAGCTCTTTCGACGATTGATTTTAGAGCGCTGACAGATTTGCCTAATACTTTTTGGACTCTCAGAATTTAGGTTGGTATTTCGAGATACATATCTAATGGGTTTTCTCTTATTTATGTTTTTTTTAAATCTCTTCTTTTTTTTTTAGCAGTTTCCTTTATATCCATATGAAGCTTATTATTCTTGTTTATTTTTTAAATGTTATTTTTAGTTTTTATTGTATTTAGTTAACGATATGTTTGGTATACAAACTTCATAATACCCTGGCTATGTGTTTGGTTTTATCAATAGCTTCGAAACAGCGCTGGTTGGCAAATATTTTGCTGAGCCCCAGAAGCCTCAGAAACAGACCAGACACGGGAAATATAGAGTTGCTAGCTATCAAAAGATTTGTGGAACGGAAAAGGAAATGGTTTGGCCAATCATAAGGTAGGAAAGCCTTGGGAAATATACAGGATTAGACACTGAAAGCAGTTTGTGGTGGAAAAGAAGTATGTTATCAAAAGTCATGTTCTGAACAAATAAGTTCGATTATTGCCAATGAAGCCTTCGAATCTGAAGGGAAATATTCTTTAGTTTCTAAATTTAGAATGTTTTAAGCTCAAAACATGACATTTTGAAGGTATTTAACTTGGTGTTTTTGTCATAGTTAGTTATGTGGCACATTCAAAAGATAGTTTAGGGTACATTTATGTAACTAAGTTCTGATCTCTATTTTGTTATCGGTTTTTATTTTTGTAATCTCGTTCATAATTTCACAATTAGATTTTCTACCATTCACATTCACCCACGCACACACGCATTCATACACACTCGAGCCTAGAACCTAGACATATACATAGACCTGCTGGACTAACTAAAATTGTAACTAAATCCCATACATTTATAATCCTACTGGCCAAGTTTAGCCGGACTGAGCACCAGTTCTGGCTCGAATTTGCTCGACGACGCCACCGTTGCCGCCGCCGCCCCCGTCGCGGATGTGGGCGGTGCCAATAGCTGGCCGCCACGCCCCATTACCGAACCGGCGGACGACGGGTGTGATCTGTGGAGCTCCATGGCGGGGCTCGTGGTGAACGACGAGGTAGTTAGGCCCGACGCCGTGGCCGGCCGCATCGCCGACATGGGTTGCATTAAGCTCAGACTCAGACTCGTGGCCCCGGAGGACTCCAGCACCTGGCCGGGAATACTGGCCACATTGGCGGTGGACGTTGTCGGCGGCGCCGGCAGTGGCAGCAAACTGATAGTTGTGGTGGTGGGCGGTAGCGTTCCTGCTCCCGTACCCGTACCCGTACCCGTTCCCGCTGATCCAGCCGATCCCGTTCCTGAGGCTGATCCCAATCTGGCACTGGCTGGCATGGCATAGGCGGAGCTACTCATCGACATGCCCAAGGGTCCGCGTACTGTGGCCGTTGCAGAGTATGTGTGCGGCAGGGCAGGCGGCAGGTCGTAGCTTGTGGGATGCGACTGGGATGTGGGCAGTCGACTGCTGATGGTGGGCGTTGTCGTCGATGTCTTGGGCGTGGCCCCCGTTGAGATGCCTGGCCGCGAGATCCTTGGTATGGCCCCCGTGCTGCAGCTGCTCGGCAATGTCGCCGCCGGTACTGAAGCCGTGGCATCCACTAAGGACGTCTCCTCCACCTCCACAATGCCGCCATCTAGGGAGTCCTTCACCGTCGAGGAAGAGGACAGCGACTGTGATTTGGAGACCTGCGATTCCTGCGGTTGCATCTGCTGCTGCTGTTGCTGGCGTTGCTGTTGCAGGGCTACACGTTGCCGCACCAACTTGCTGTCTGGCTTCTCGTCCACGGTGCTCAATGTGGTTGCCCTCGTAACTCTCGAAATGGGTGTTGGGTCTTTGGTGGTACTACTCGTAACGGCAGTTGTGGCTTTTGTTGCTGTTGTTGTTTGTTTGGCATGCTCCTGCTGCTGCTTCTCCAGATCCTGTTTGTGTTTGTTATCCAGCTCCTCATCGCTCATTTCGCAGGCATTCAAAGCCGTCTGCAGCTTCTTCATCTCCAGTGGAGCGTCTAAAATAGGTTTAGTTTTTGAATAAGAATGAATTCTTACTTCGGGTTCAATATTAAGTCTTACCTCCGCTCTCTGGCTCATTGATGATCGGCACAACGCGATTTATGGCGGTTTTCTGCTCATTCTGCATGAACAGCGATGTGGTGGCTATTTGACGTAGTGCCTCCATGCCCTCGTTGAGCATCTTGCTTTGACTTCGTTTGTGCGCTATGGGGTATTTGGGCTAAAAGTATAAGAAGTACAATAATAGTTTCATATCCTGTCATATTCACAGATTTATTCACAGATATCTGGGTACTAGAAACTCACCTGGATACTGGGTTCTCTGGCTATGAACACTCTCTTGCTCTCCTTCCGGAGCAACGACGTCGTGTGATCCGCATCAATTTTGTTGCCGTTTTTCTTGTGCGTCTTCTTGCTGGATGAGATGCAGTGCGATGGACAGATGCAGAAAAGAATGCGTAAAATGCAACAGATCAGGCCCAATCCTAAATAAATATTCAATACTTTAGATGGAAATAAATAAAGATGGAGAGAAAAAGTATAATATTGCCTATGAGAGATGGGCCTATAAGTCTTAGTTCCACGGTTTTAAAGCCCTTCTCGCCGGTGCCAACGAATGCGATGACCAGGCCCAGTGCTACTGTCCCCAGGCCCACGTAGAGAAAGGCATTCGCAAAGGTGCTGGGACCGCGCAGAACGCCCAGAAAGTCCTCATCGTCCGAAGAGCCGCCCAAGGAGGCGTCTTGTATCTGTCAAGTGAAGGAAAAATTGATTAAAATGCTTTTTACATGTTTTTCGAATCAGTTTGGGAAAGTTGGAGTGAAATAGTTTATTTCCCAAATTGTTGTTTATTAATTGATTGACTAAATGAATAATTAGTTATAAAAAAATGATTATTAAATAAGGATTTATTGCAGTTTTTATATTCACATTGTAGAATTGTAAAACTTTTACTTTTCTTAATCAATTTTTGACCAACTTGTGGTCGAAAACTTATTAAGATTACTTTTTTCAAATTGGAAAAAAAAGTATTTCAATGAACTTTTGAAAGAATTGAGTTTTGAGATAGCCCTTGACAAAAGTCATTCGATCTTATGGAATGTATTATGAATCTCATGGAGTGTAGTTTACAAAAATAAAAGATCCTTTGCTGATGACTCCATTATCGAGCAATCTATATAGAGTTTTATCTGCTTCACCTAACCGATAATGCGCTGAACATCGAGAATATGGTGCGTGAAAGAATAGTGAAAGTCGGGAGAAAGTGTATGGAGTACACAGTGATGGAGTACGAAAATATATAGGTGATAGAGTGAAAATGTTAGCCGGCTGGGCTAATATCACGAGGCTCTGCTGCTTCCGTCGCACCTGGCCCTAAGTGGGGACACTTACTCGGTTGCGCTTCACCCAGCGTCGGTGGCAGGTGGCCTGTTGCTGCTGCTGATCCTGAACGCTGCAGCGTCGGCCGCGCTCCAGCCTGGCGGCTCGTCCCTGGGCGCACTTTGGGCCCAATATCAATATCGATATCGATATCGGACCGAGTGACAATGATAGCACGGAGACCAACACCAAGCGACGACGATAACAACACACACACAGTGGTTGTGGTTGGAGATTGCGGTTGCGGTTGCGGTGGCGTTTGCGTTTTGGGTTTGTTTATTTTGGCGGTGATGGTGGGGCAGATGCATAGAAAATATATACAGTTCAGTGATTAGTTTTGGGCTGTGTGAGATCGTCTCTCGATTGTGGTTAAAGGGAAAAATACATTTATTATTATTGGTTTTTCTCAAAAGCATACAATACAACTCATGACAAGTTTAACGTCTAATGCAAAAGCAATCAATTTTGATTATAAAAATGAATATTGAATTTGTCATAGGCTCGAAGAATTCTTAAATTTGTATTCTCATCATCAATAACAACATCAATAGAAAATATAATTATTAGCCAATTGAATAGAATTTCTGGTAAGTAAAAAGGCATTGACGCACATCGGAAACACTTAACAGATAGGATATGAAACATAAAACATATAAATCTCGAATAATAGAGGAAGGTAAATGTTTGGAAAGGAAGTTAAATAACAGGGCATCGTGAAACATAAACTGAAAACTTATAGAAAGACACTGAAAGGAGTTAAACACTTAGTTGGTTGAGGGAGAGCACACTTCAAGACACGGGTTAAGTTTTATGAACAAACATGCCTCGGCAGAACGATTCAAACTTCGAAGCGCTGAAAAAAATGCGATCTCAAACAGGTAAAAGTCCAGCATTATCCTTCCTCATAGCCCATGCAATATTATATGAATAAAATATATTACAGATTATTTCCAAATAACAGAAATTTACCAAAACTGAATAAGAAATGAATTAAATCCAAAAAACATAAACCGGTCCGCCCTGACGTATACGTAATATTTGACGGAATTGAATTTAAAGTTATTTTATAATTAGTAATAAATGGATTTCAGGTAAAAAGCAAAAGACTGGATTGGTAGTCGTATAATAAAAAAAAAAAACCAAAAAAACTTTTCAAACCCTCGACGTATACGTAATATTTATTTGAACTTACTTCCTTGTTTACGCCTTTTCATGAAAACTTTTCATTCTTAAATGGGAAACTCTTTAAAAACATTAAACTTACAAAGTAAGAATATGAAATGGCAAAGTTACAAAGTTAAACAATGACCAATCCATCAATGTGACGTATACGTAATATTCGTGCCTAGCTGTTTGTGTTTTAAAGGAAACTTTTATTTCTCCTCGACTTGCCACTAAGCAAACAAACACAAGTCAATGTCAGACACAGAGGTACCGACACCCACAAGCATGCAGACCCGCATTTGCATACACGTGCACTGGCCGGCACGTAGACAGGCTAATGAGCGAGTCGTCCCGACTCGACCCGTGTGGTATCCCCCCGCCAGTTAGCCCCGATTCCAGGATCGCAGCTCCAAGCTCTATGAAGGAGCGACTATAAACAAGGCAATGTCACTAAGCCAGCTACTAAATATGCTGCGTGTCAGTAATAAGGCAAATAAAACGACTCACACAGGCTGGCCTATATACTAGTCGCGACAAGAAGGAACAGATATATATAGGTATATATGACTATATAGTTGGGGTATATAGATGTGAGCATGATGGACTCGGTATGTAGAGCCACGTTTTCTGGTTTCGTTTGCTTTTCGTGTGCAAAATCGCAGTAACACAAAGCAAGAGGGCCAGAACACAAAAAAAATAGAGGCAAAAGGCGAAAGGGAAAGGGAAGTAAAAGTGGAAGTGGAAGTGGGAGAAAGTATCGATCGGCTGCTCCACATAACTGTAACTGTAACTGTAACTGTTGTCCTGCCCTTGACTTAATGTAGGTGTAATCAACAATTTGCGACGCTGATTGACAAATGGCGAGGAGGCCAAAGGGACGAGACCAAGTCTCCGCCGAAGGCCAACAAAAGGGCCAAAGCCAACGCACGTACGCAAAAAAAAGGTAAAACTCAGAGAATTGGCCAAAACATATTTTCCTTTTCTTTTGTCTAACCAGCTGGCGTATTCCGGGACTAAGGTGACAATTATTGAGTAATTTCACCCTTTTATCCACTTAAAAAAAGTCTGAGAAATTATTCATATTGCTCATACGCCTGTTTGGCCACGTGGCCTTAGAAATATATTATTAATTTTTTTAGTAGCAAATGTTTGCCCATTCATTGCGAATACGCACACGCCATGTGTTCATTAAACTTTCACCTTTTCGCATCGACTTTGCCAATCTATCTCTGGCCGTTCGATGGATTTCCTATTTATACGGAGCGACCTATGCCGCTACCGCTAACAAGCTCCACTAGCTCACGCAATGGGTAAAATAGAAATGTTGTAAAAATTACAACAAAGCGTCGGAAAAATGCTTTCAATCGGGTCTGCCGCACGGAGGCGACAAAACGCTAATGAACACCGCACACGGAAGCCAATCCAAGGAAGTGGCCGCCTCCTGGCACCTCTGCCCCAGAAACTAGGCAACAAATTTTTATGTTGTGTATAAAGAGCTTAATGGCAAATCGAAACACTGCACAAAGTCGGAAAGTCACTATAAAAAATAGCTTGATCTATGCCGGAGCTTATTCTATAACAAAATTTATCGATTCGTCAAATTGTTAGCCACCTAATTGTTTTCATATTAACTTGGCTTAAATAATGTGTTTTTAATTAATGATAATTATGGGTGGCAGGCCTGGCCACCAAAGACTTTTACTTTTTACCATTCTGATTAACGCCATAGATTTCTGTGGCCATTGTATAACGATAAATTGTTTTGCCGCAATTGCCTGACGGCGTCGAAAATTAACATGTACTCGCCGGGGATTTCCCAGCAAGCAGGACAAACAGGAAGTGAAGGCCAATAATGACAACAATTTATTCGGCCTCATTGATTGTTTGTTCAAGTGCCGAATGTGGTTTGGTTGCCAGCCTTCGGGCAGGCTATTAAATTGCGGTGACTACCTCGATAATGTGACGAAACAATTAAAACATATTTATCGATTTAACGAGATAATCATAGCCGTTGATCTTCTTCCACTTGACCATGACATTTGGGCAGAGGAATTACGGATAATCACACATTTCTTTCGATTTCAATTTGTGTTTGAGAGTGCTTAGATCCCCCTGGTTGCACCCACATCTCTATCTTTCTGCGGGCAATTGAAAACAAATCTGTGAGACTAGTTGTATACATAGCTAAGAAGCCAGATGCCGACAGCCCAGGATATTTGGCCCGTGTACAATTTTATTATGCAGCAGCCGGAGAAAGCCAAGCGACTTGAGCCGAGTTGCGCAGAATCAAGTGCAAAATGCACTTGTAAAATCAACACCACGACTGCCGGGGCTGGCCGGGATGGGGTTGGCATGTCGAGTGGCTGGCGGTGGGCCGGCAGGATGTTCGGACAGGTGGGTCGAGAGCCAGGACAGGCGAATGTGCGCAGGCTAATGAAAAATGCAAAAGCAGCCGCAGCTGGAGCTGACACACGACCAAGTCGTAAAGTACGAAGGAAAGGCTAATGCTTTGCTGTGGTTAGACAATGCAGCAGCCAACAGTCGTTGAAGATTCAGGGACAGGGGCAGGGACATGGGCACGGACAGAGACATTACAGGCAATTTTACTAAATGACACTGAAAGGCCAGCCAGGCCTTATCCTTTGCCATTTCTGAGACCGAATCCAAGTCCAGAGACAGCCGGAGGCTCAAGGTGCTCCACGAGCCCATGCGGCGAATCGGCGGAGTGGTCTATATCTACGAGTCTTTGAAACTGGCACATGGCCAGGGCCACAGGGCAAATGTGGAACGGTTTTGCAGTATATTTTTTTGTACACAAATCAGCATTAAACGGTCAGGTCTCGAACCGAGCTCTAAAACAGTTCATTAGGCCGTAGAATGGCCAGGACCAAGGCATTTCTGGGGTCCCCTCAAGCCAAACCGCTGGGAAGACTAATATCATAGCACTAAAAATAGTATTAAGACAATCTCGTCGGTATATGATACTCCTTGTATTAAACTTCATTGCATTAAAGGAGAGCTTTCCAGACTGGATAGTCCTTGTAGTTTGGTTTCTTCCCTTACTTTGTAAATAATTCATTTGGTAGTATTTTTCCCAAATCCTTTATCGCACTTCTAACCACAACGCTTTGATTTTAAATTCAATTCGCGTAAGACGCACCAATCGATAGGAGCACATGCAACACATGGGGCATGGAATTCGCACAGGCACTAGGCACCAGGCACCGGGCACCAGTATCCAGACTGGTGCACAAGCGAAAAATCCCCATTCAAGGACCAAGAAAACCAAACCGGAGAGATCTGCCCGACTGGCCAACAAAACAATTTAAAGGCAAAGCCACAAAGAAAAGTGGCCAAGTTTCCCAAACGGAACCCAAGGAGGCAAAAAAAGTTAGCATTTAAGCGCAGATTGTGTAATGAAATCAGACCATCCAGAGTTTTCTCCAGAGACGAGGTGATGGCGGAGCAGGGTCTGTCGGGGGTAGCGCCATCGGCACCGCAAATTAAAGTCGTTTTGTGGCTAAATGCGAACTTCTAGGATATATACGATATATATGTCTGTGTGTGTGTGGCAGAGAATACCGGTTCCGTGGACTTCAAACGGAAACAGACATTTCTTTCAGTTTCTCTTGCTGTTTCTGTTTCGGTTTCGGTTTCAGTTTCAGTTTTTCTTTTTGCAGCAGGATATCCGGCCATGAAATGTAAACGTCGCAGTCGCCCAGTTTTTCTCAATATTTTCCTTTGCTTTCTTTGCCTAATGAAAATGTCAAACGGTCGGCCACAGTCGCGAATTAATTGAACGCATGTCGTCGCTCGAAAACACTGGATGGCAGAAGCCATCGATCAGGTCTGCTTTTCGCTCAATTTCCCATTTGGAGATGGCACAATAAATCAAGTCAAGTGCCTGGCAAAAGGATGTGAGGAAAGCGCTGAGAAATATGCTACATAATTTGTTCGCAATAAAATTTTTTAAAGTGCCCCCCAAAAGCACTCGACACTCGACTCGTCTGGCACTCGGGCCATGTGGTATAAAAAAAAAAACAATGGAGAAAGGCGAAAGGAAAATGCATGTCGTTGGGTTTTGGTTCCGTTCGATTGCATTTCATTGCATTGCAAAGTTTTGCCGGAGCTTTCCGGAGCTCTTACGACCCATCCGTCGCCTTGTTGTTCTTGGCTGGCATGGCGGAAATAGTCAATGGCAGCAGAAACTTTTTGGCCACAAATGGCACTAAGTCAACTTGACAGAAGAAGCCAGCAACCAACAGAAGAAGTTGAAGCTCGAGCTCTTTCAGTGTGTTAACCGCAAATTGTGCAATTCTCGGCTTCCATTCCAGGACCTTCATTAGCCACTAAAAATTGATTAAGTCCTTGTGCTGAGCGTCGCAGGCGTCGAAAGCGTTGTATTACCAAAGATTACTTACTGCGACCTTTCGGGGCTAAGTTTACCAAACGAATGTAAACAGGTTGCGAGCGAGAAGAATGACATCGAAAAGTGTTTGTCTCAAGGAAAAATAATATAATATAGATTTTTTGTGATGGAAGACTGGAGCTTGTTGATAAAGTAAGTTTAAAGCCTGGCTTTGTAGAGTTACTGCTGCAATCTGACTTTAACCCTCTTATTCTTATACTTTCAATAAAAAAAATTGCATCCCTAGGAGACTCCAAGATACTTTGCCAACACCACAAGCCATTAAATACAAGTAAGAAAAAGTAGTATTAGTATTATATTGAGGCATTTGGTGGGTTAGTCAACGAGGCTTTTTGCAGTGCTTGTTTTATAGATACATTTGAATAAACTCACTCTTGTGCTTTGGCATACGGTTAGTCAGAGCGATTAGCTTTTTGATTAAACAAAGCGAATATTTTTGTGGGTGTAAAGAAGATTTACATTTAATGAAACACAATTAAACCATAAAAAATACGATAAAACAAAACAAGCCATCTGTCCGTCTGCTGACGCTGAAATATTGTAATTGAAATGACATGCAATTGCTTTACGGTCCCACATGTAAAAAAAAAATAGGGAAAATATAAATGTTAACAATGTGGAAACGGAATAAAATAAAATCACATGAATTTTCTTTTCATTAATTAGGCACATGCGAGAAACGCACAGGCTGCAGGATAAAACATATCCAAGAGAAAGAGATAGAGAGCAGTATTAGAGCGAGACCGACAAGTCAATTAAAATGCACGCAGTGGAAAAACGATTCCTAGCATTCCGTATCTTTTTTTTACAGGCAAACCGAAAATTAGAGAAATATATAGAAGAGATATAGAAGGATTAAAATGCAGGAAGAGAAAGAGACAGATAGATAGAGAAAGAGATAGAGAGAGAGGAAATATGGAAATATGGAAATAGAATAAAAAACATGACGAGCAAGGCAATGCAAACATGCAAGAAAAAAATGTTGAAAATTATACGATAACTTTTGTTTGCTGTTCAAATTCCGGCTGTTTTTTTAAAAGTCCCAATATGCTAGAGTTCAATTTGGCATTTGGCGGACACAGACACGCATACACATACACATAATAGCACGCACACACACACACACACACTCACACAGGCACAAATTTACAGTAAATATAGATATTTATATATAATATGTATATATGTTTAAGCTACTAAACCTAGCACGCTACTAAGTTTATTAGTCACATAGAGCACGGGCCACAGCACAACGAGAGAGAGAGAGATATATAATGAGAGACAGAGAGAGAGAGAGAGCATTATGGTTACAATTTGATAGACACCAATATAGGAATAGAATTGGTAAAATGGCGTGGATCGCAATAATTTGAATCATTAAATTTAGACTGTACCTAATTTTCGATCAGAATTTTATCGTTTTGTCATAGATTTTTCGTTTTAGCAAGCGTTGCATACTTTTGGGCTATATCGTTTTTTGAGGGTGAAAGAGACAGAGCATGGATAAATTTGCAATTAAATGTCGCGTACCTGCGTTTCAAATTGAAATTCAAATAAATTAATTGAAAAAATGTGTCCAAAAAGGGAGTACGAGTACGAGTACGAGTGTGTGAGTGTGTGTTTCGTGTCGGTCATTTTGTTAATTTAGTGCGTGCTTGGCATTGAGTAAGAGAAAGTTGAAGAGAAAGTAGGGGAAAACATACGCAACTTGTCTCATGTGTATGTGAAAAAGAAAGGCTTAAAGTTGCGTTAAAATGATTATTGAAAGCGACGATTGAAGCTCACAGCGCAAATATTCCCCGAATAGTGTCTTTTACGTCAACATTGAACAAATAATAAACCAAAACATAAATGAGAATATATGTGTTTTGTAATGTATCCCTAATTGTTGCAGCTTGACCATTTTTTTAGCATACTTTTCAGGGTCTTTGGGACATACGACATACTTGAGCCCAATCTTTTACCAAAAGTATGCATATAACAAATAAATGATTTTTTTTTTGTTGTTTGACTTTTTTTAATTGATGTTCAATTGCTGTTCTCTTTTTTATTCGAAATGCGAAGAAATGCGCTTTATTGGCTTGGCTGGGCGGGATTTGTTTTGATATTTATGTTGTAATGTTATTGGTTGGGTATTTTGCCGGCATAGCTAAACTGAAAGGCTTTCTAATCTACGGAAAAAACATTTCCTTATCAATATAATTAGTATTTGGTAATTTGGTATAGATAACACGCCAACTCTGACTTACCCAAAACGCTGGAAATGTTTCTTTTATAAAATGACTTACAGAACCAAAATCTAAACGAGAACAATTCTTCCCACCCAAGAAGCCTTTCAACTCACAGCTTAATTTTTTGCCGTGTAACTGTATTGCCTTTTTTTTTAGTTTTTTATACGCCAGTTTGTTTTTTTTTCTTTTTTTAGTTTTTAGCGCTTGCTTCAACATGTGAATGTTCCACAAAAAATTGGTTTCGGGCCGAAATTAAAATGTGCATTTCAATTTGAGGCAAAGTTTTCACTTTGGCAGCCGACACGACTGAAAACGCTCGGCATTGTCAAAGGGAAAATTTGTTTCAGTTTTCATTTTGCCGTTTTTGTAAAACATTCAATTTGATTTTTTTTTATTTTCTTTTGAATTGGTTCCTTGTATATTTCTTTTTTTGGTAGCAAAACGTTTTTTGTTTACTTCTTAATTGGTTAAACTTTGTGGAACAAATTTCGCAATTGAATCAAGTTGAGCTCCTAGATCGAAAACGGGAATGAGAGGCAAGTAAGCTTTACAGAATCTTTTTGGGAAAACTTGATACCATTTTTTGTTTATTTTATATATTTTAATGCATTTTGCTTGAGTGTTTGTTTGTTGTTGGAGTTTGATTGTTTAGTTTGTCTTGGGTTTTTGCTGGTGGTTTGTTTTTGGTTGTTAGTTAATGTTGCATACTTTCTTTTGGTTTATCGTTTGATTGTTTCATATGTCTGTTTGTTTTTTTTTTTTCTTTTGTTGGACTTGTTTGATGACTACAAATCAGGAGTTTAAGGCAACTGAAGCGAGTAAAAAATTAACTGAAAACTTGCTGAACTAATGGCTAATTGATTTTGGGTAGAGAAGGAGGGCGCACAAAATGTATTTTCTATGCAAATTAACTAGAGTTTTGCGGCTTCCGAACTTGTTGAGTTTCCAAACTGATTTATGCTAATCACTGACCCGATGCTATGTTAATTAAACTGCTGCAAATTGACATGGTGGAATATAATTGCGTTAATTTATGAGGAATTCCAGGGTCCTTTGGGAACCACTGTATTTGATTGAATTCAAGTTCTATGGTCGATGTATATACATTTGTGGGCACTCGTCCTCTAGGCCCATGGGCGTGTAAGTATATTATGGTTTTGATGGGCACTTGGTTCACACGGTTGCTCAAGTTCTTGCAGTACAGTCGCTGGCTCTCTACACAAAATGGCATGGAGGGGTTGTTCAAATCAAAGCAATGAAAATGCTTGTAAATATTCAATGCAATTTTTGTTTGTTTGTATTTTCTGTTTTTGGGAAGCCTTTTTTTCCTTGCTGGGCCTGCTTTGCAGTTAATAAAATATTTAAAATATTTTATTGGCTTTGGCATAATGCTGAAGGCGGGCCAAGAAACACACACCAATGAACACCAAGAAAAATATTTTTAATATTTCATGTGCAAATGCGTACGGAGCTTAGTACAATATTTAAAAAACCAAAAAAAAGAGGATAGATTAAAAATGAAAATTTTATTCACCAAATGGCATCAAAAACGTACAGATACAAAGAGTAAAAAACAGAGATGCTGGATTCTGGATTTTGGGAAGGGATTTAATCAAGAGGATGGACGGTTCAAATGCAAAGCAAGAGAATTATTTACAAGCATTTTCATTGTACTTTCAAATTACAACCAACTGCAAGACGGTAACGTAAGCGACACTACGCCATTGCATTGCGGCAACCACGCAGGTGATCATTACGTTACACATACACAAAGAAACACGTGAGACGATTGCACGTGATGAATAAACGATAGAACAGAAATAACGGCATAGTTTCTGGCTTGCCGTTACGTAATACGTATGCAAATGTGTGTTTACGAAACGGATGCTTTGGCACTTACTTCCGGCGGTGGCGGGGGCGGTTGCGGCGGCGCCGGTGGCGTTGTCACGTATGTGTTTTTCTAGTTACGCAAATGATGGACGATAATATTTCGTTAGCGAATGCGCCATTACATCAATATAGGCGGAAATTGAAAATCAAAAATGTAAGTTTCAAGACTCAAAATTTGTTTGCTATGTGTTGTGTTGTGTGTGAAAGGTGTGCGTGTGTGGGTTGGTTTAAGGACAATAGAATTAGACAGAATGACAGTGATTGACTGGACATAAAGAGAGTGTGTGGTGATAGTTTGGCTTAAAAGAATATCTAATAACTGATTGATCCATGGACCCTTTAAACAAGATATAGTCCATCGATCATTCGTTTTAAAATAAAGACCAAAATCTGTGTAAATGTTTTGCTAAAAAATCACAAATGTGTTGTTAAATCAAAAGATGTGCTTTCTATTTGTTATGAAGGTATTTGTATTTGATATTTCATAGCTCGTTTTTTTTTTTGTTTATCTGAGTTAGGTTTAGTGGGGTATTATTAGAAGCTTTTGCTTTGAATACATTTGAGTACTAATCGACTAGTTTAGCAGGGTGCAACGTGTGTGTGGGGAAGAGCGCACTAGTTATGTCTGATTTTTATTTTTAGCGGTATTGTGGGTGAAAAACTACACACGTCTTGGAATTTATTGAGTTTTATTTATACTTTACATAGACTTTAAGCAAGTGCAAAGTAGGCGAAAGTGGTTGAGTTCAGGTGGCAAGGTGGCTAGGTGGTTAGGTGATCCTTGGGGTCTTGGCGTTTACAGGGTGGTCGTGAGGGTGGGGGTGGAGGTGGAAGTGGGTGGGGTGTCTGTGCAATGTTCCAACTACAGTTGAAGCTAAGTGTGAAGGGCTGGGTGACAGACAAGAGAGTTATTGGTTAGAGCGTTTATAGAGAGTTACATTAAGTGGGATAGAGACAGAAGTAGAGGCAGAGAGCTAGACAAAGAGTTAGGTTGTTATAGATAGCTATAGATATAGAAAGATATAGAAAGGGGGTAGGTTGATAGAGATAGATATAGAGAGTTGAGCAAAAGCACTAAAAGTTTGCTGAGAATCGAAAAAAGGTGGTTAAGCTAAATTGTACAGCGCATTTAGTTGTTGGCTGGCAGAGCTCTTAGACTGGAGAAATATATATTGTTGTATCTATAGGTATATGGAATAGTATAAATTTCTACAGAGTTAACTTTTTAAAATATATATAGAGGTATAGCTATGTGGTACGTTGGGTATAGCAGACGCTAGATTAACTGCAAGATCCATGAAAGAGATTGAGCAAAAAGTTGAATTCTATTAATTGTTAATAGTTAGTAAACCTAGCATAGAGTTGCCACACTACTTAAGAAAAAACATATGCTCTGTTGGTAGTTAACTCTGGGGCGTTTTCGTAAATAAAAATATAGTTTGTGTCTTGGGCTCAAAACAAAGGACTCGAATAGAGATATAGACGGGTCTGGGGGGGCTGGGGAATTAACACAGAGACAGAGATAGAGATAGAAATAGAGATAGAGAGAAGATAGATCGGAAATATAGTCAGATAGAGGGATTGTAAGTACTGGGTACTGGGTGGGGCTTTTAGCTTGGATAGGGATCATAATTAGAATTTCATTTTAGCTGATGATTTTCATTTGATGACATTTTTCTATTTGTTTTCTTTTAGAAATTGCGCTCTTTGCTTTTAGGGGATCTGAGATTATACTTTTGCTTTACTGAACTTTTTTGTCTTTATATAATATTTCTTTGTGGAATGGGGCGCTTCTTCTGTATAACAGAAGGAGACGGATAGACAGAGAGAGAGAGAGAAAGATTGAGAGAATGTGGTTTTAAATTTAATTAGGAATTTTGTTTGGTATTTTATATTATTACCCATGACTCAGGTGGATAACGAGGAAATGGAGCTATTTCTTTAGTTGCTACATTACTAGGCAACTCAAGTCTTCCACCTAATTTTCGTAGCTTTCTTCTTCTCGCCACCCGAGATTTCGATCTTAGCATCAATGCGGCCTGCATCTTGGTGTTGTTTTTTTTTTTTTTTTGCTTTTTGTTTAAACTGTACTTAGTTCTTTTCTGTACTTAGTATCGTTATCGTTATCGGTCCGTTTCCGTTTCCGTTCCGTTACGTATACGTAGCGGTCAAAACAGTAGCGTCAAACCGTTCGAAATCAATGGGATGACACAGGTTACGTTTAGGAGCTTAAATAACGTCAAAACTAAATGTCGCTGTCAGTCGAGTGAGAGACGGTTAATAATTCTCAACTTTCTCAAGAACTACGCGAACGTACTGAGCGTACGGAGTTTCGATAGGCACAAAGAGGAGGAGTATAGAAATAGAAGCAAAGAGTAATATTTTGTTTTACTGTAATGTTTTCTTTTCTTTTTTCTTTTTTTTTTTGTTTTGGTTTTGTTTCAAAGTTTAAACAGAGATTTCTATGTGTGGTGCTGTTGGTTATTTATGGGTGGTTCTTGGAATATTTTCTGTAGCCTGACTGTTGGAAAACTGCGTCAGCCGGCAAGGACTGGCGCAGTTGAGTGGCGGGCTGAGGATGGGCTGCGTTGATCGCCAGTGGTCGGCTGCTTATCTAGCTCCGTTAAGTCGTTGTTGTTTGTATTGGTGTGGCTGTTGGCTGTTGTTATCCTGATGTTGTCATTGTTGTTGGTTTTCCAACGATGATGCTTCTGGCTGCGCCGGCGTCCCGTCCTGCTGCGACGCTGCTGCGACTCTCGATGACGTAATTGCGCGCGCGAATACCGCAACTGGCGACACATAAACGACTTGTGGCGTATTTATAAACGGAAATCTTACGGATCTGATCTGTGTTACGTGTGTGTGTGTGTGTGTGTTTTTCGTGTTTGTGTTGGATCTTCTAAGGATCTGTCGTTACGTAGCGGAGCGTAACGAAACGCCTGGCCTTCTGCTACGTAGCGTTCACGTCACGCAGCATTGTATTCGTTGGCGATTTCATTTTCGTTTTAATTTTGGCATTGAAAGCTATAAACATTTATTAATATCTATCAATTGACCGTTGCCTTTAGTGTAGCGTTAACGTAAGCGCACTGTGTAGTAAACGTAAGTGATTGCACTCCTTAGTCTATTCATCGCCTAATTGTATCGATTTGAATTGCACGTAGAAAAGTCTTCTAGTTTAAATAATTAACTAGTTTTGACTAATACTAGGATTTAATTAAATTTAGTGTCTACGTAGTTAAGTTTTTATTTATTTTTTAGAATTAACTTGGTTTAGGCTACAATGAGAGAAGGCAATGTCGTTGTCGAATTTTATTGTTGAAGTAACTCGTATTGGTTGTTCAATAAATTATTTCAGTTCGATCACATTTGGTGCATTTAATTTAGTTTTTAGTAAGTAGAAAAAATATTTAAAGCTTTCTTGTTATTTTTGTTTTGTTGTTTTAGTTTTTGCTGTAGCACTAATAGTCATTATGATGTAATATATCGCTAACTATATAAAATTTAATTCCACACAATGTCGGTTCTTTTTGATTTCTTGTTTCCTGCTGCTGCTACCTTTTGCCATATCCGTCGTTTAAATTATGTTTCTTGTTTAGTATATACTTAAAAGGATTTATATATTTTATTAGTTGCTTATATCACATTTGTTGCAGTTTCTCAATTTATGGTTTCCGCTTAGTTTTTTCTTTTACATTAGCTTTGCACATTGTTAGTAATTTTTGTGTTTTTTTGCTTCTGAAAACTGGCTGTTGAGTAAACAAAACTTTAATTGACGATTTTCGGAGGATATCCGCTTCATTACTTTGTGCATTTATGCATTTTAAAGTTATGGGTCAAAAAATCAAATATTATGTTGTTGTGATTCAGATCTTTTGATTTATATATTATTTTAAATGATGTTTTAAATGTGATTGTTTTATTAACTTTATTCAATTGAATTCATTTCAATGGATTTATTATGTAATTGGATCAAGTTTCACATGCGTCCTGAATGCAAATTCTGAGCGAATCCGCTTTGCAAACAATGGCGGTCCATGTCAATAAACCAAATTATTCATTTATGAACCAGGATAGAGCTGCTCTTCAACGCATTCAATGCACATCTTTGAGTTGAATCAATTCCTACCACCCGGAGCCCCTTTTGGAAACCCGAATTTCTTCGGGTTGGGTGAAAAGTTAAGGCAAGTCGACTGCAAAGTTTCCAGGCCGTTGCAAATCACTTTCAAAAATCTGGTGAGTAATGCAAACAGAGAAAATATTTATGGCATATAAGCCATGTTGCTGCCCTGCAATGCCATAATTCAAATGGTTGTGGAGAGATGTGAGCCAGGTCCAGGGACTCCTAAGCGAGATGGAAACCGGGGTCGTCGAAAAAGTTACAGCAGCCCCAGTGCCGGAGCGGAGGATGCAACTGGAATTCATATGCAAATGCTGCATAGGAGGCAGCAGCCTACGTCGCATCGGGTAGCTTTTGTTAGGCAAGTGGAACAGCGACCTAAGCAAAACTGGCAACTGCGAACCGAAAATTTCAATAATTCAACAGCGCAAAGCGGAAAAAGTCACTCGTTGAACGATGCAGATGAAATTTTAATGAAATACAGATTCATGCAAAAACCACACACGCTCCCCCAACGCAATCCTCCTCCATACATACTCGTACAGTAGAAATGTAAAAAATAGTGGCAAGTTACATGAGAAGTTTTATTGCTACATTTAAAGGTTAAGCTAGGGTTGGAGTTAGCTTTACTTTACTTCGAGAATACCTAAGGATTAAGTTTTAAGAAGTGTTTTAATTATTTGCTATATAATTTTTACCCCAACTGTTTCCATATACTGTGCAGGATTCAGGGTCGTTAATAGAGAAAAAAAACATGGGTTTCCAACAGACAGGGTAGCTGACATAACAAAAGCCCGCTGTCTGACTATCTCATTGCCTCCGACTGACTGGTTGCAACGCCTAAAAGATTGCAACATTTTCGCAATTAAACGCACACACAAGAACACGCGGATACAGTCGCAATGCGTTGGCACTGACTTTGTGTTTTATCCTGTTTTTCTTTTTTGTCTTTTGCCATGTCCATGTGTGCGTTGCTACACATGTTGCTATTTGGCAGCTAGTCGCCAACAGCGGCAACAACAATGTCACGATGACAACATAAGCGCATAAAAGTATACTATGAAAATTAATTTGTGCGCCATGATTTTCGCCACACACATACTTGTGCATAAAGGATACTGACTGAGCGGGACAGAGAAGGACAAGTGGAGGATAATATATGACGTTTCGCTGTAAATTTCATTAACACTGAATTGCCCTATTCTTTTGTGAGAAATTGTCTGTCGGGTACCATGCATTTTATGGCCAATTGTGTCGAGTGCATTACACGAAAATTTATACAGTTTTTCGCGTCAAGTTTTAAGTGGAAATTCAAAAGATTTATCCCAAGGGCAGTGGCATTTCATTACCATTTCGATGATCTATGGTGGATTATCGTTTATTTGATTCATTTAATTAAATTAAATACTTCAATGTAATGGTTACAACGATTATGGTTGCTATCTGTAGTTTAAATATAATTTAGCTCGCTTTTGTGACATTTTACCTCTCAACCCTTTCCCAGTTTTCAACCTTTTTTGGTTGCATTATGTTGGCGTTATTTATGGAATTTCAACTTTCACATTTGGTCGCCGACACCAAATCAATATTATGGCAAAAAATAGTAATTCAAACCGCAGAGAAGAATCGATTGTTGTCGTATCAGCTCTTGGTAAGTGCATAACTCAGGTTAATTAATGTGAATGCCAAAGGACTTTGAATAAGAACTAGTTCCAGTGCCACTTCCATGTCGATGTGTTTTTGTTCTGGCCAATTTTTGGCATATTGCCCGATGACTTGTTCACCTGATTCTCGACGGGCGCCTTGTCTACAGGTAATTAAAGGCACATACTAGGCGCCCCTCGACGAGGCATTTGCATATGCCACCCACATGCCGTGAGAAATGGCAACTGTCCTCGTTGGGAGTCGTGTTATTTGATTGTTGACAACAATCGAGGCGACTGCCTCTGTGTGAGTTTAAGGATAGATGAGTGTGTATGCGTAGCACTTGTGGTTGTTGTTTGTTCAATGATGGCTGTTGTGCAAATTTACCCTCGACAAACCGCTAACCATCGCTAATTGAGCTAAAATTATTGGGTTCTACTGAATTGATGAATAGCTCAATCTTTGCCTATTTGCGGGGAAAAGTTTAAGGAGAGAAATGCGTTAAAGGATTGGTTTTTATATGGTAATAGTTACTTATGCAAGAACTTCTAGAGAGAGAGTATAAAACCATTTAGAATTTCATATCAATTTCCAATTTCTACTGGGGAATGCAGTTTTGTAATTGCGTTCCGATGAAATTGCCAAGCAATTTAGGGTCCGACCACGACCCAGAATAATTTGTGTCTTTTTAAATGATTTTTACTGCCCATGGCTGCGACAACAATCAAGTTGCACATATCCAAACACACTGGCACTCTTGCCACACTTGCCTCGTTCGCACGCTGGCCAAACATCGAAGATAAATGTTGGCACAAGCGGAATAAGCAAACAGAGAAAAAGCATCGAGCCAAAATCGAAAATTAATTTAAATGTGGCTTTACAATAAACGAGTGAAGTCCTTTCCGGATTTTTTGTATCCTTTCCCAGTGTCAGTGAATGAATTATGCAACAATAATTCAATGAAGCTGCCGCAAAGTATCCAATAAACAAGAGGCTGTCGTTGATCTGATCGGCTTGGAGTCCTTCTTTTTCTTATTACTTTTTTTTGGCAAAAGCCTGATTACCACTTTATTTGCTAGATGTCCTTTGGGCCGGGATGGGAAGTAGGGGAAATGCAATGTGTCAGTTACAATTACGAGAACAAGCCAAGACCGACGTGCCTGACAAACAATTACCAGCAGGCTGTCGAGTCCTGGGAAAAATGGGCCACAAGGCTGCACCATCACCGAAGTAAAGTGTGTGAAAAGGGGGCGTGGCCCTGATTGGGCGGTAGCTGGCGCCATCTACGATTACGACAGTTTGAGTAATTATTGGGGCTGCATTCGGAGGCAACAGCAGCAATCGCAGTCGCCACACTTTTCGGCAGACATCTTGTGTAATTGCAAATTAAATTTCGATGTCCCAGCAAATCAAGGCATCTTGTTCATTTGAGCGTAAGCGATTTGATTCATCAAACTGAAATAATCACAATGGAATGGCCTCGAGCTCTGGATTGCATCGAATGGTTGATTGGAAGGCTTTGGAAATCGAAATCTTCTATTAGTGTGAGCATTTAAACGTTTTCTAATACAAGGATAAGCGATTAATAGTTTTGGGTAATGGTATTTCAATTAAAGATTTCCAATTAGTAAGCTTTACAGGTTTGAAAATGATTCTAAACTAAATTTTAAACCAGGATTTATGGTAGAAATTAACTAATTATGTTGTAAAAACTGAATTACTCTTGAAATTTTCGAGTCTCTCTATCTTTGGAAAAATTTTTAGAACGTTTTTATAAATATTTGATAATTCTTGGCGCTTGTCCCGAAATCAGAAATCGCACTTCATCTCTGCTAAATGTCCTGCCTCACTCGCAGAACAGGAATATGCATTGGGCAATTAATGCTAATGCAGTTATTTATCTCAATGTCGCCATTTTGCTAATTCATAAATTCTGAAATTTCCCGTTCCGTTTCGTCCTGGCCCGTCCTGCCAGCTAACGGACATTCAGCCGCGTTTATTTCCACCTTTATTACAAGTTTTTCGCCGTTTTCATTTCGCGACTTTTGAGGGGAGTTGGGCGTTGGCACAGGACTATGGGCGTGGGCGTGGGCGTGGGTTCAGTGATGATGATATTTTTTCGCATTTCTGGCGTCCGCCATTTTGCCGCATGCTTTTTTTTCTCTCTATTTTCCAGCTAATTTACTAGCTGTTGTTTTTGTGTGAGCGCGAGGCGCTAGCAACTTGCAACACATAGAAACGGAAACGCATACACCGACAAGTCCATGTCTCTGTTTGCGATTCGAGTGTCCTGGGAAGGAGGAGAAGCGAGACTAGAAATGACGCTGGCGTGGGTTCTAAGGGAATATAATAAATTTCAGCCGCCGACGTTCGCTTTTGCTGTTTGCTTTCTTTCTTTCCTTTTTTTTATTTTTCCTCTACTTTCTCTTTGCCCCTTTTAGCCATTATTTTTTTTTAACGCCCAGTCCTTGTTGAGTACACGAGGTACTCAGAGATATTGTGAATGTAAGCTTGCACTAAACTGTCCCAGGCGCGATTATCCTGTCATAAAACTAAAATTTAAGCTTCTGATATAATTTTATAGAAAAATAGGTACTTCCAAAATAAGCTTGATCTTTAACCCAAATTATAGTATCCTCACAAAAATGAAAAACCCAAGTATAAGCTTCAGCTCAATGAGAAGTATTGTGTCGACCCCAACTAGTTCCTTTGTTTTGTGGACTTCGCTATCCATTTTACTTTTTTTGAAGCTTCCGCCTTTAGCCCGGTCTTACAGAGATTTTCTTTTGTGCTCAGGTTTTGTTTAATTTGTGCAAGTTTTCCATTTTATTTCGCATAAAGACATTTATATACATAGTTGATACGGTGCTTATGCAAGCCAAATAATTGCGAAGCACTAAGTTTTTTAATTTACCGCCTCTTGGCTCGAAGCTCGTCAAGTGAGCTGTGTGAGCCGAGTTTTCTTAAGTTCGGTTTTTGTCAACTTAAAGGAGGAAACTTTAAGTTCCGCCTGATGCCACCTGTGCCACTCCAGCCACCACCTCCTTGCACTTTTATGACACACATTCCGTGTTCGCCATTAGCCTTTTACACAACATTTGGCAAACGGCGCCAGTCGGCGGGGTGGGAGGCGGCCGAGTCCTGTGGAGGAGCATGTGGAGGTGGCATGTGTCTGCCAAGCGCCTTTTTTCTCCTCGTCGGCCAGCACATTATCAGGCCGATACAAAGGCACATTATGCGCTTCCGAATCTCGAATTGTTGTTATGCATGCATTTGCCATCGATGTTCTTGCCGCTGCTTCCTCTGCTCTGGCAGAGGCGGTGCCGCCGTTATGGCATCGCTTCCAATAGGGGGCCGAGAGAGGAAAGTTGCAGAAAGTTGGACAAATCGAGCCAGTTGACTCCTGCCAAAAGCAACTCGTCCTTATAAGAGATGCCATACGAATAAAAGTGGGGTAGCCAGTGCCTTGAAAGCTTCAATCGAGTGATAAAAGTGTTCTAGTTTTGTACAGATTATATAAGCTTAATATTCCCATAAGTATGATTTATATAAGTTGACTGCACAAACTTTAAACGGTTTTATATTTCATAGAAGCATCAAAAGATCTTTCCTTTTAATATATTAAAGATACTTCTTTCCTTAAGTAAATACATTTTTGTTAAAATTCACATATAACACCCTTAGACAGCCATTATTCATGCCAGTTGAAATTCATATTTAGACACATTTAATATTTATAGAAAAATTACTAAAACATCAAGGGTATTAGAGCCTTCATTGAAGGACACACATATACACACATTTCACATAAATATGTAAAGCAAAGGACCTGCAGCAGGATTAATTTTTTAGTATATATGAATTATGTTACAGAAAAACATGATAGCCAAGCATGCAGCATTGCTCATACGACCTGTATGCACGTCCCCAGAGCTTGATTTAAAGTTAGAAATATTGTAACTCTAACTCCCTCCCACACATATCCCCCACGACTCATACAATATGTAAGCCAGAATCAAACTTATGTATAGAATATTAATATATAAATCAAAAAATAAAATCCCTATTGTTTTGGGGCATTCGCACATTGAGACTTGAAAACACACAGAACTAAAACCATTTGGGGGACATGCATGAGACATTTAAAAATAAGTAAGGAAACCGTAAATATCCATTTAAAGTTCTTGGCCAAGATCGGAATTACCTCGAGGTGTTCGCAAACACAGATCCCTTCCTCGCAGTAACTGCAGATCTGCATCTTTCGCCCGCCCAGTCCCTTAAAAAGAAGCTGCGGCTCGTCGGCCAGGAGCGGCTCGTACTGTGTCTGTTGGATTCCTGTGCTGAACTGGAGCTCCCGAAGTTGCCTTTTCAACCCGCCGCCGGCATCCAGCTCAAAGGCGTCGCTCCGGCGCATTCGATAGACGCTACACTTGCGCTCCAACTGTCCAGGCGCCGGGTGCAGAGGCTCCTCTTCCTCGTCGTCGTCCAAATGGCTGGCCGTCAGAGGTTGCCGCTCAGCGGTGGACGTCACCAGCAGCTCCTCCGGCCCAGGTCGTCGCAGCTTGGCCACGTGGCCCGGCGAGGCCATGGGCGTGGCCGGCGTTACAATGATGGCATCATGGTGGGGCACAAACATGGCGGCGGCGCCAGCAAACTCTCCCTCCGCAGCGGCTTCGGCTGCTAGAGCGGCGGCAGCGGCAGCAGAAGTGCTGGCCAGCGGGGGAGACGTAGGCGTGGCTGACTCCAACGAGGTCACTGTCGTTTTAACGCCGGCCACAGCCGATGGCGACGTCGATGCTTCTGCATCCGCATCCGCATCCGCGTCAGCATCGTGCATTTGAGAGACCAGCGGCAGGGTGGCCGTGGCGGATTTGTGCAGCTGTCCAGCGGCGGATGAGAAGGCCGGTTGGAATCCGGCGCTGCTGCTGCCGGAGTGCCGGTGTACCAGCTTCGGTGAGACGCGTCCGTGGGACGAGGCGAACTGCTGGTAGGGCGTCTGCGCTACCGCATGGCTGTGGAATCCGTGGGCGTGCGTGGCGTGGGCGGGCCCGTGCGAGTGTGAGTGGGCATGGGCATGGGCGTGGGCGTGCGAATGGGAGTGCATGCGCAGCTGCAGCACCGACTGGGTGTCGCCCTCGTCGATTGGCAGTAGGAGCTTCGATTGCGTCGTATAGGTGGCGCTCAGCTTGCGGCCCTGGGCCTGGGGAGCCCGCAGGTAGTTGGTGGGCAGCTGGTGGAACTGCCGGGACTGGCCGCGGGTAGGCGTGGAGGCGCCAGGATCGCCCGACCCGCTGGATCCCGCCGCTCCGGCCGCCTTCGGTGGATGTAGTTTCGCCTGTAGTTGTTGGTTCTTCTTCTGCTGCCGCTGGCGCTGGCGGGCTTGGCGCGAGGCCAGCGAGGCGCCACCAGCAGCTGCATACATCTTCGGTGTTGGGGGGGATTACGGGAAGGGAATGGGAAAAGGATTAGCTTTACCGCTAATTACAAATCGAGCTAAGGGCAGGAGGCGTGTGTGGGGATTACATTCGGTTTAGCAAGTCTTCCGTCTTCTTTGATCTAATATTTCTTAAATCTTTTCTTTACTTTTAACAGGAAATTAGCATTACATTAACATTAAATAAAGCTTACAAAAATTTAGCAAAAGATACTTTAATGCTGTCCCTGTAGAAATGGCTCCTTGCGCCCTTATCCCCTTCTTTTTTTAGCTCTAACCCGGATTTGTTAGTGACAATCCTAGGTTTGTTGTGGTAGTGTCCTGTTTGACATAAATGATTGTACTTTGGATTACTTGCTTAAGCTTCAAACGAATTAATATACAAAATGGCTCTAAATAAGTTCTGTGAAACCATCAAAAGTAAAACTTGTCAATATACAAATGTCTAACCGAAAATTTGGTTACAAATCCAACTTAGGCTAGGGTTATCCGAGAAATATATGTTTTGTGCATTGTTCGCAGTGTTCAACTTTCCCTCATCTGGTTTTTTGTATATAAAAAAATATTCTTCAAAAAATTGTTCTTTGCTTTCGCTCTCTAGAGTTTTGCTTTAGTTTTACTTTTGTTTCTATTCGGTGTCTATTAAAATATGTTTCACAAATATTTCAATCTCTGCTTATAAACATTTAAAAAATATTCTATCTCCACAATCAAATTGCATACAATTGGGTGTATTGTCTGTGTGTATCCATCGACATGTTTTTTAGTTGGAGCTGAGCTTGGTTTCCATCTTTTTGATAAACGAGATCTTCCTCAAATCTACGTACATTCTGCTTAAGCTGTTCTCGTATTTATAAAATTGTTGCAATGCATTTTAATCCTTTGCCTAATCGCCTAACTAGCCATTGGGGGTATCAAAAAGCATCTAAATCCTAGACACACACATCCTTTTAAACATGTTTATATTCTTGATTTGGTTTTCTTAATTTATCGAAGCTTTGGAAGTGAACTCTATTTCCAATAAATACAATATCTATTTTAAGTTACTTAACATGTACAATAGTTTCAAGCACACATTTGTCAGATAAATCAGGTTTCCATATTAGCGCTACTACATTTTACACTGGATTCTTGTTTTTTTCCTCTATCTCGTTGTTTTCTGCATTATCGATTAGATTTTGGACTTATCTAGGTTTAGATAAAGAGACGGATTTACTGCAAGGAACATGTGAATAACATATTATGCGTAAACGGACTTAATCTTAATGTACATTGAATACACACAATTTTTAAATGTATTTCTCAAGCAGCCCTGAAATGTATTTAAACGCATGGGAATAGATATAAGTTAGTTAATAATTATATATATTATTTTTTAACATTGTTATTGCAAAGTTCTCAATGGCGCACCCAGACCCAGGGGATGGATATATCTTTGTCAAAATTCTTCCGATTCCTTTGCATATTTTTATTCCGTGATTTGGCATTTGGACAGGACTAAATGAATCGGCTGTTTCCCATTTCCATAATACCAAAATATTCCCCCTTTTAATAAATGCTATCGAGAAGGAAATTAAACCAAAATACCTTCTAAGTTTTGTGAATGTTTTGCTTTCGTTTTAACGGCCTGCATGCAATTTAGCCGTAAACACGCAAATTAAAAGAAACAAAAGGAAATATAAAAATGCAGAATCAGAAGGGCAGGCCATCGCCCGCATTTCGCTATTATAAATCCCTTTGCTTTTTTTTTGCTTTTAAGGGCATGTAACCTTAACTTTAGCCACGGCAACTCTGCCTGCATTGACGGCAAAGGAAAGGAACAGAAATTCAGGGTTACGAGGAGCTCGAACCGGGGCACGTCCTTTCAAGCAACTTCTGCCACATTCCCCTAATTTCATTTCCGTTGCCATTTCAACACTTTACACTTGGCTGTTGCTTCTGTGCTGGATTTCCTTTTTCGCCCATTTTTTGCTATTTGTTTGTTTGTTTGTTGAACAGCTCCAGCACCTTGGGCAACTATTTTTCTCGTGACCTGCGTAGTTTTCATGTTGGCCAAACTACTCTTGGTGGCGACAATGTTTTAGGCTCTTAAAACACTTTGTTGGGCGTATGAGCGGGTATGTGTTTATATAACAATTTGTACGGCTTTTGGCTCAGCCCAGCACGCACTCAAGGCTAATTAAAACTCAGCCACGGCAACGCCCCAAAAAACGACAAATGCCAGCACAAAAAAGCGCAGAAACTAGCGAATACATAAAGGCCAACAATGGCCAAAAGGCCAGGTACCAGCACTTTGGCTAAAATGGAGCGATTTTTTGTTAATTTTTTTTTTGCTTGAAAGTGTAGTTTAGAGTTGGGCCAATTCTGCTGACGCTGACGTGTTGCCTTACACTGGCTTTTCTATTATTTTTAGGCCCAAACAATATGGTAAGAAGCTCGTTTGTGGAAGAATGTGTTTCAAGATAACCAGCAGGTTTGTTTACATTTCAGAATTGGTTCAAGCTTCGTGCGAATCAGTTTGGTAACAAAATATATTTTTACATTTACCTTCACTTTTGGCCAGAAAATATATCTTTGATTTAAAAAAATACAAGAGAAACTTTTTCCATTATAAAATTATTTTAAAGTCTTTTCAAATACATTTGTAATATTAAAATGCTTTTAACTAGATCTTCCCGTTTTTGCTAATTAACAAAAATGCATTAAGGCAGCTTTTTTAATTGCCAGCCTATTTGCATATTACCCATTTGTAAGCAAAAAGGTCAACACACGTATTTGTCATGCAGACCGCAAATTAAACTGGGCCAGGAAATATGAATTTATATGATACCAATTAATGTTCTGTTGACGGTGGTGGTCCAATGAAAATCAATACCATTGCAAAATAATAACATTTTCTGGCCCTTGTTGCCCGTCCGTGTCCAAGGCGTTGTCCAAGGTCCTAAGCTGCTAAATTATGGAAGTTTGGTAATTACAGTGTTGTGCCGTACAACCGTACGCCATTATATTTATAAAAGACCGCAATTGTTTTGTGGCAAGCACGCCCACAAACGAGCAATCACACACAGAGAGGCCATGATGACTCAACATGTGCCCAGTTACGCAAATTGTGCGGCCCGACTGGCCACAGGAGACATTGCATCAAAAGACTGCCATTTAGTGTCAGACAACGCGGCGTATACGTCATATTGTGCGGGGGCTGGTAGCTGGTGTCCTGGCAGACTGGTTGACTGGTAGACTGGTGGCCTGGTAAGCTTTCGAGCATCAAAAACAGCAGCAGCAGCCAAAAAGGCAAAAGGTAAAAGGTGAAAATGAACTGGAGCAAAGCCTCCTACTTTAATTATTCATGGGGAATGCATACACACATTATATAAAAACCACTCGAATATACCCCAGGCGCTTAATATCTGCAGGGGTTGTTCTGGAAATCGTTGGCTACGTTTCTAGATTTGGTAGAAAAGCTTTTTTTATATACTAATTTTTATAATTATATACATATTTTGATTGTACGACATGAAAAAATACTGTTTAATATCCTTATCCCTTGAAGTTCATGTGCCTTAAATATTGAATAACACTCTTAATATCATCAATTTTTTTTCAATATTTTTATGATATCCTAGTAAGTTATGAGCATAAAGATCTCTGCATTAAAACTGAAAATACTCATAAAGCTTCCCCAAAAACCAGCGAAATTCAGTTGTAATGGATTTCCGACAAATTTGCGATTAAGTCATTTATGCTACGGTTTACCCTCGTGTGCACTGTGCTCACACACACTTGTGCCCTTGGCTCACCCACACTTGTGCACTTGGCACACACACACACACTCTCAGTGGCACTCGCAAAGAGGAGGCCCGGTAGCGCAGGGACCTGCCAATGGCTTCCATCACTTGCACACGGACACACACAAAATGGCAGCTGCGCCACTGGAAGTTGTCTACGCAAGGATACCAGGAGAAGAGGCAAGGGATTTCGGGAGTGGTCGTGTTGGGGAAAGGACGTACCAAGTACCCAGGGAGTGAGGTGAAAGGGGAAAAACTTTCACCGCCACAGACGGCTTTTGTGTGGCACTGTTGAACGAGTCTGACTGAGATTGAAATTAAAATTAAAATTTATTTTAAGTTGACTTTTGTGGTGCCAGCGGCCAGTGCGCTTGTTTCATTTGTTTCGCGTTTTATGGCAGCTTTGCCACGCCCTGTGTCCTTTTATTTTTGGTCACTGCCAACTGTGTGTTTGTGCAGGATAATTACTAATTTTATTGCTAATTAAACGAAGCCAAAGTGCAGGTCTCCCTCGGGGCAGCCATATAATGCTGCATAACTGGTTTATAGAAAAATTGAATTTACACTTTCAACTCTGGAATTTATTCATAATTCATTATAACCCAAAATTGGTCCTCACGCACCTGCCAAATCTATTCGTAATTTGAGTGGCTCCATAAAGTATCAGTTCGAATAACTTCAGTGCCAGTGTCATGCAAATTTTCCAATAAAATAATTTGCTACAAATGTGAACGGTTGGCACTGACACGAATACAATCCCATTCTATATTCGATTCAATTAAATTGGATATGTCTGTGTCTTCGGGAGGTCGACAGAACCGGAAATATTATTGATTATCGAAAGAGCAAAAGCCAATAAACGTTTATATATCCATTCATTATTCTATTTCGATTTCAATTTCGATATTATGCACAATATTTTTGTGGCAGAAAAATATTCGTATTTGATGGCTTTCTTTTTGCTCTCAATATCTATATAAATATCCTATTTTTGGCAACAAGCCGGAGGTTCATTTCTTATATAAGTAGGTCGCGATTGTGAACTGGCATTTCACATAAGAGGCCCTAAGTCCCGGCCATCAACTTCCTTGAACATCCTGCCGCCTCGTCCTTTATTCCAAACCGGCTGTCTAGTTCTGCTTCCTCGACACTTTCAGTTCGAGAGCTGGGCAGTGGCAGTGGCAGAAAATTCATAACTTTTGATTTTTCCCTTCGGTTCGGAATTTTAATTAAAGTGTTAGCTGAACAAACTGACATCAGGCTCGTGAGCCTGACTCTCCGACTGTTTGACTGACTGCCTGACTGACTGACGTGCAGGGGTCGCTGCCTTGGCATCAGACAGCGCCCAAAAATGTCTGAATACCGTTCGTTGCAGGACTTGCACGTCAGCCTAAGTTCAGCGAGTCCTCCGACACTCGAAGCGGGCGGGCTGTCAGTTAACAACGATGAACTTGAACTGCTAACTGGTTGAATATGAGATAAGGATTTGAAAAAGGATATTAAAGTTATTTTAACATTTCATTTAGCATAACGTAGTGTTGAATTATAAATATACTGTAATAATAGAAACCACTGAGCTTTCTCTTTTCATATTTGATATTTTTATAATAGTAACAGAATATTTGGAATTGCCTGTTTAGCATCCACTTGTTAGACGCTTAAACCCTATCTGATGGAAAGTCTCGATTTTTAAATGGTATCTTGATGCGAAATCTGATATAAAATGACAAAAATATCCTGAAAAACTTAAGCTAAAGGATGTTTTTGAAAAAGTTTTGGACATTTTCTACTTCCTGCATTTTGAAAAATCAAACATTTTCATTTTTAGAATAGTTTTATTCGAATATCTGAGACAATTCCCAATCGATTTTGAAACGAAATACCATATTTTATCAGGGCTTCAATCTTCTTTAACCTTCATTCAAAGATCCAAAAAATTAAACAAAAAAATGTATTCGATTTTTTCAAAAAATCATAATGTTACCCCTTTAAATTTTTTCGAAAATCGGCATTGTCCCAAATTGATGGTTTTAAGGCAATCTTTTGCAAATATTTCATACATTGTTCATCGGATTTTGAAAAAGGAATACCATTTATAAATCAAAAATTCATTTCCTCTGAATCTGCATCAGAAGATTTGAAAAGTAGAACCAAAAAATTTTTGTCGATTTTTGCAAAAATCATGATGTAACCCCTTTCAAAATTTGCGAAAATCGGCATTGTCCCAAATTGATGGTTTTAAGACACTCTTTTGCAAATATTTCATACATTTATCATCGGATTTGGAAAAGGAATACCATTTAGTATTCAGGAGTTCATTTTCTCTGAATCTGCATCAAAAGATTGGAAAAGTACAACAAAAAAATTTTAATCGATTTTTGCAAAAATCATGATGTAACCCCTTTCAAAATTTTCAAAAATTGGCATTGTCCCAAATTGGTGTTTTTCAGACACTCTTTTGCAAATATTTCATACATTTTTCATCGGATTCTGCAAAGGAATACCATTTATAAATCAGAACTTTATTCCCTCTCAATCTGCATAAAAAGATTGGAAAAGTAGAATAATCAATTTTTCATCGAATTTTTCAAAAAATCATGATGTAACCCCTTTCAAATTTTTCGAAAATCGGCATGCTCCCAAATTGATGCTTTTAAGGCACTCTTTTGCAAATATTTCATACATTTTTCATCGGATTTTGAAAAGGAATACCATTTATAAATCAGAAATTCATTTCCTCTGAATCTGCATCAAAAGATTTGAAGAGTAGAACCGAAAAATTTTTGTCGATTTTTCCAAAAATCATGATGTAACCCCTTTCAAAATTATCGAAAATCGGCATTGTCCCAAATTGATGGTTTTAAGACACTCTTTTGCAAATATTTCATACATTTTTCATCGGATTTTGAAAAGGAATACCATTTATAAATCAGAAATTCATTTCCTCTGAATCTGCATCAAAAGATTTGAAGAGTAGAACCAAAAAATTTTTGTCGATTTTTGCAAAAATCATGATGTTACCCCTTTCAAAATTTTTAAAAATCGATTACATTTTTTTTGTTTATTTTCTCAGATTCTTTGATGCAGATCGAAGCAGATTGAAGGCCTGATTCATGAATAGTATTTCGTTTTGAAATCGGTTTCATATTGAATAAAATATACGCTATAAAATGGTTAAAAAAGTCAGCTTTTTAGAAATATCAACTTTTCGTATTTTCTAATTAAAAAACAATTCAATTTATCTATTGAAAGCACTATACCTTAGTTTATACACCTCTTATCGGCAAAAGTTGTAGCTTTCCGAATTTGTATCTTCGAATACTATCTAATTATCATATATCTATCAAGCGTATTTCTTAAAAACCTAAATTGGGGGGCGTGAAAAGAACATATGGGCGCATAGCCAATGTTTAAAACGATTTTATGAAGTTTACACTTCACCTTAATGGAAATTTTTTATTATGATGAAAAGAAAATAACTTCCCTTAAAAACTTTAGGAAAAGGATGAAAGTTCCATAAAAACTTAAGCAAAAGGATGAGAAAAGGCCTTTCTCTTCTTATATTTGATATGTTTATAAAAGAAAAAGATTGTTTGGAATTGGCTATTTAGGATCGACTTGTTATAGGCTTAAACTCTTTCTGAATAAAAGAAATAAATTGATTAAAAATATGGCTAACAAGTTCCTAATAACAAATTCCCATTAGCCCCTATCTAGGTGCAACCTGGCGTATGCGCGATTTGGCCTCATGGCATAATTCCTGCTTAATTGTTGCCATAAAAGCCAGACGAGCGCAATGTTGCGTAGAATGAGCCTCAGATTAAGACAAAGCACCCATGCGAGTCGATGCACCAGAGGCAACAGGCCCGTGGCCATAAACCCCTTCCTCTTGGCTAACTCGTTCCCGTTGCCACCTCTCTGGCCCATAAATTACAAAAAGCCAAAAGGAAAAAAAGCAGAGAGAGAGAAGGAAATGCAATGGCTAGGAAAAACTTCAATAAAGTGGCCCAGTGGTTGAGCTGGAGTTGCCCTGGCCCTGGTCGTTGGCTATTACGCTGGCCCCAGGAAATGGCTAAAAAAAAAAACAGTGTATGGAATGGGTGAGAGATGGGAGGAGGAGCGGCCAAGTACAGACCATTTGGTTCGCTTTAAGCGCACATGAAGTCCGTGGCAAATGACATAAACTACAAGTGAAGCCCGTCGTGTTTATTGCTTTTTATGGTGGCGCTTAATGACTGCATTCGCATAGAGGTTCCACTCTCGAGGAGGTGGTGGCTCGAACGGAGTGTCATTTGCGGCAGTCATGTGCTCCTATGGAATCGCAAATCCTATGGCATCAGGTCTTTAAAATTTAATCGTTAAAGGAATTCGATGATAGGTTTTACATTCACCAAACCTCATACAATTTCAATAGATGTTGCATTTTATTATAGCATTACCCAGCATCATTGATCTTTAAAATGTTGCACTTTCAGTTGCTTTTACTTCCCCGTTTAGATTATTTATCTTACTTTATTCCTCTTTTTTTATGCTGCTCAAAATTTGTAAAGGCAACTTTTTATTTACTCGCTGTTCGCGTCCTCGAAGGACACTTGGCCATAAAATATCACGCTTGGCCAGGCCAGCTCAGGTTCTGGCCGGGAAAGTTTGTTTGCATCCAAAGTGACCACGCCCTCTGGCCAGCCCCACTTGAAAGTTGCCCAGCCATTTGCTATTTTGTTGTTCCTGTTATTGTTGTCTCTTATGCACCGTCTGCATTTGTTACTCAACTTGCAACTGCAACTGACCCCTTTGTGTGGGGGTGTCGAAGTCTGTGAATTTATTTTTGCATCTCTTCCTTAGCATTCACAACAATTTCGCAATTTATTGTTTTCTCTATATTGGGGTCACTTTGTTAGGCAGTCCCTTTCGGTGTCCCCCAGAAAATCAGAAAACAAAAAACAGCAAGAGTGGCAAACAAAAGGCGGATAAAAAAGAGCAAAAACCAAATGAGGTTAGTTGTGTTTAGACAACCTGACCCAAAGGCCAAATACCAGGCCTTATAAAATCTATATAAAAACTAATATTAAATTTTCCCAAAGACAATAGTTTGGGTCAGCATAAAATGCCTGACATATTGACACACTTGGCGTATGATTGATTTTCTTTGGTTCGCCTTGGGGGCTTTCACCCACCCGCTCTTGAAACCCCTTTCATTATCCTGGCAAATAACTAATGGGCTCACAGGGGGAGGACCTTTGAACTTGTTGATTCAACGCACCGCAGGGGCCGTTCTGAATCGTGTAACAACAAATCACAAAACAAAAGCACCGCCCCCTTTGATAACTGCCTCCTGATTGTTGTTGTTTATTGAGTTGGCCATGTTTTTGTGTGGTGACTGAAAGGGGGTCTGGGGCAGATAGATAGAGTCACTGCTGTGATATACAAATATGACTGTGTAAATACATTGACTGCCACACGACAACAGTCGCGGTAACAAGGCGAGTAAACAGGACCCGTCATTGTTGTTGTTATCTGCTCAGGTTTGTGCCCCTCCCAGTTCCGATTCGCCGTTCAAACGACCTTCCTCTCTTCGTCACCAGCGTTGACAATGACTGGTGGAAGTGACAGGTCGCCAGTCGACCAGGTGGAAATCGGAAGTGCGACGCGTTATGCAAATGCAAGCTGCAAATGGGAAATGTAACATGCACAAAATGCATTGTTGACATCGCACCTCTTTGGGAGAGGCGGTTTCGATCAAAGGACTGGTTAACCATTGAATTGGAACATAAAATGTGCACGGATATGGTTTTTAAAGAGTCATAATATGCTGAATTCATACGAAATCTTTGAGGATACAGGGAAAATACCTTAACCAATGGGTATCCATCATGAGTTATTTCAGAAAGTAAAGAAATTTCATCTAAAATCAACCAAATCTATTAAGCTTTAATCGTTTCTTTAAAAGCATTAAAGTCTTTGCGAAAATCTGACAATCCAACAGACCGCATTAACTAAAATTGAAAACATGGCACACATCTCTATCGGATTCCATGCTGCTCATTGCTGACCACAAAACAACATTGGCAACAAGAGTTTTGGCCAACCCGGTTGGCACTAAGAGCTTAGTGAATTATGCAAGCAACTGGGCAGGCACAGGTAGTAGAGTATCTCAGTATCTTGTAGAGACAAAGCCCCATAAACATTCGAATGCAATTGTTCTGGCTTAGATTTGTATCCTATTGTTGTTGCTTGCCACCCAGTCATGGAGACGACTGTGAGTGGTTCGGTGTGGTGTGGTAGGGGCAGTGGCCCAGTGGTACAGTGGTGGCTACCAGCGGTGGTGGTGCAAATGAAGTGCAGTTTAAGAGCCATCAACGTCATGGGCCATGAGTGGGATTGTTTGAGGACAACAGAAATGCTCTGTTGCCGGACTTTACTGAGCTGAACTGAGTTAAGCCGAGTCGAGGTGAGCTGACAACGAGCATCTGGGGAGGACATAACCCAATTAGTTTTAGACTTTTGCCACGACATATGCCAATTCATTTGACATGGCCGCTACTTGGGGGAGTTTGTTTGCTTTGCCGCCTTTTTGGATTTCCATTTTCATTTCCATTTGCATTTGCGTCACATTTTTTAATTATTTTAAAGCGGAACTTAGTATCCCTTTTTGCAGGAGAGAGAAAGAGGGACCGTGGAATGCACTAAATGCATAATAGCCGAAAGACAAGACCAGTCTTTGCGAATGCAAATGAACAAATGACCCTGGCAGGCATTTCTCGAGGACATTCGAGGCACTCAAGCCGGAGGCTGCAGCCTCCTTTTTGCCTTTGCAGTTGCGGGAAAACAAAGCGAGAAAGCTGCCCAAGTGGGCGTAGAGTGTTTGCTTCCTGGCGCACATTTAAGCACTGCAAAAAACAATGCTCGTAAGGAACCACACAGCATACAATGTCAACAGCTCGTCGACGAGCAGGTCTGGCCGAGACTGAGCCAAGTCGCTCGCAAGTGGGCTGCGGGCCACAGTTTATGGCCTAGAGAAGAAGCAGCCGGCTGGGCTAGGCTGGGCTGGTTGCGGAAAACAAAGGAACACTTAAAAGTTAAAGCAAATGGAAAGCGTGCCGTCATCCTGGCAAATCATGAAGTATGAAAATGAAAATACGTCCCCTTCACTCTGAAAATTAGCTACTCATTCGTTGAGGGGCCTGTTTGCCAAACTCTGAGTTAAGGAACTGAGTTAAGGGTTGACAGACCCAGAATTCGGCCAGGATCTTGATAAATTTGAGTGTTTAAAAATCTTTAAGATTGCTATGCTTAATTTGTTGTCCTAGCCGATGTTTTCGCAGGACGAAAGGGCGGAAATGAGGAAGGTTTGGTCCTTCGCCCGGCATACAGCTTAAATGCAAATTCAAGTTAATAAATGACGGGCCTATCGCCACACAAGCCGGGGCCATAAACAACCTTAAACCGGGCCAAGAGCAGATGGCTGGAACCCCGTCTCCCCTCCACTAGACCCTCCTCGCCTGTCAATAAGCGTAAATTTGCCAAATACAAATAATCTCTTTTTTTTGTTTCGGCTCTCGCTTTAATCTGGCAGTCTTAAAATCTCAACAGAAACCTGACACATACACCATTCAGACATGGAGAGCAGGTCTTGTGGATATTCTGCTCAATTTATTCACGGCTCATAGAAGACTCCTAGAAGAATATTCAGCGAATAACAGAAATTGCATTCGGCTGCCAAAATGTCTGAGACTGCGTTCCGCAGCCCGATTTCCAACGTCGAGGCCCATTCTGGCGATGGGAGGCGCCTCGAGCAACAAGAGCCGCCACTCCACTGACCCTCCAAGTTGGCTAAAAGTTTTTAAGTGGCGCACATTGCCTGATTGGCTGCTTCTGATTTAAGCTAATTGCATCTCGAAATTTTCAGGGAGGCTTCAGGAGTGAGAGCAAATCGAGTGTGAGTGCGGCTGTAAATTTGAATATATCTTTTAATTTGTTCACGTGGCAAGATTGTAATTTAAATAATTGAAAGCTAGGACTTTTGTTTTCTCCATCAAATAAATTACCCAAAACCTCCTACTACTTGATATAATTCTTGTTTTAGCCAGGCCAGCACCAGCCGTAAGGCCACGAAAACAAACGTCAACTGTCAGGAAAAGAGTAAGTAAAGTAAACGAGCAGTCAGCCACTTGGATGGTCAGGGACAGGGAAACAAATCTAATAAGTTGGCCAGCAGAAAACGCAAAAGCAAACAAACTGTGCCGCATTTATCTCAACCACAAAAATGTCTGCCATATTTCATTTTAAATGCAGCACCTGCAGGCAGACAGGCGGCCCAGGGCACAGGGCCCAGGAATGGCCGAAGAAAAAAGCCAACTACGCACACATGGAAAACGCTGAAACGAAATGTCAACGATGGAAAGTTAAGGACACACACAAAAAAATAGAAAAAAAATGTTGAAAAAAAAGGAGCAGAAGCGACCACAGGAGCTAAGCGAACAAGAAGCGGCAGCTGTAATCAACAACATCAGCATAAACTTGGCCAACACAGACAGTGTTAGAAAATCCGTGCAAAAGTTTTATTTCAGGGGGCTGGGCGCCAGGACCCACACAGCTGCAATACGTGGGCGTGATGGGAAAGAAGACATATCTAATAACATTAAATAGTTTGCGCGTCGTTTGAATTATGGCCACGTTCGCTGATGCCAGCCTGTGCGATGAGTGGTCTGAGCCAACTGGAAGGAACCACTCGCCCGTTTGGGCCTCGTTTTGGCAAAAATTTAATTCCTATGCGTTTGCTGGTTGGCCACTTTACACTACATTCGCTTCCTTGGTTCGGTGGGTTGGTTCAAATTCAATTTTGAAAAATTGTTCCTAGACACGGAACGCAACTGGGGACCCGGACTGACCCTGAAGGTCACGGGACGGTGGAAGAGGTGGAAAGAGGTCTTTAGGCCAACATATGGATATGCTCGTGAGAGCTCATGAAACAAAAGTTATCATTAAATCAAGTTTGAAAGGCTTTTATAGAAAAATGGATTACAAACTAGTTTGAAGTTCGAAATTCCTCTCATAACTATTACAATTTCTTGGAAAATGTCCTAATTTAATATTTTCAAAATTATATCATATCAGTAGCGCCTGCCAAAAACAAAATGCAAAAGGTCAGAGGTAGGACCGCCTCCAGCAACCCTCAACACCCAAAAAAAAAAATAATACATGAGAGAAACCCGTGTGGCAAACAACCAACAACACCTGAACAAAGTTGTCTCGACTGGCAGACAGAACCGACGACGACGAGGACGCCAATGCCAAAGCGAAAAAGGGTAAAACTTTCGCATGGTAAAGTTTTCATTTGCATTTTTTCATATTTTTCAAGATGCGAGGCGAGATACTTTCGTTACCAACTTGTCCCGCATGTGGCCTCCCCCGCTTTCACTTCATGACAGTGCCCATGGCTGGCCTAATTAAAACGATTGTGGTGTTAATGTAATTGCTCGGAAATGAGTAACGCTCTTGTGGCAACAAATTAGCAGAACATTACAGGTAAACAACGGACAGGAGCGGGCCCACAGTGCGGATACGTAACGAACCATTTGCCATTCATCATTCAACTAAAAAGGACTCATACTAATACCGATACGAGATACAATCAAAAACTCAATTCCAATTAACATTTCAGCTTGAATAAATCGGTCGATTGCATCGATGAATCAGCCATCGATTATGGGCCATATTGTATGCAAATAGCTTCGATGTGTTTATAATCACTTTTCACGTTTGCTTTGCGGCGACTGTTATTATCATTTTTCATGCTGTCTGGCTGAATTTTTGTTGTGTTTCTGCTTATTGTTAGCAGCTGCCATCTCCTGTGAACATATATATATATACAGAATACAGTATATATATAAACAGACATATTCTTTTTTGCCTGTTTGTTTGGCTGCTTTGTTGGCAGACTTGGTTTTTCCAGTCTCAGGTTTCCCTTTATTATTACATATCCGTAATTCAATTTATCATTATTTATTCGTTATGAATTATTTTGATTATATAAGAGAGTCTTTTGGTTGGCTCTTTTGTTGGCAATGAATTAATAAATCAATTGAGTTTCTTAATTATTTTTGTACAATTTATTGAGTGAATTTTACAATAAAAGTATTGCATTTCATTTAATTTATCATCGGCTCTTCGTCCTTTTGTAAGATTGCTTTTAAATTTGATTTAATTTATTTCTCATTTCATTCATTATTCAATTGGGTCACGATTATTATTTATAGATTTTAAATATTTAAATTTCTTGACCATTTTATTTTGCTTTAGAATGCACTCGAAGCAATCAAAGTAATTGAAGGTGGAGCTTGAAAGGATCTGCTCGAGTCGCAGTCGCTTTCTTTTTCATTATTGATTGATTTGATTTTGGTTGTTTGTGTTTACGTTAGTTTTGCATATTTTCAGTTGTCACTCATGCGTCGCCATTTGGCAGGACGAGTCCACCGTGCCGTTCCGCTCCGTGGCCAGGACATGGATCGCTTACCTGCGGGCCCACGGCTCCTGGTCAATGGCGACGTCCGAGTGACAATTACGGCAGTTCGCTCGGATTGTTGTGGTCACCTTGATACGGTTGTGATTGCAATTCCATATTACATTTGCACTGCAATTTTTGCATTATTTATTCGGCACGGAACTCCCATCGCCACGCCAGTTGGGATCCGAATCAATTATTAACGACGTTCTTTTGCGCACATAACTTTCTTTTTGGTAGGCGTTAAAATTAAACTTTTCCTTCTGTCGTTTCGATTGGCGAGTATTATTTTTTATTTTTGCTTTTACAAATGGGCCAGGTTCGGGTAGAAAAGTGGAGTGAAAAGTGAACGAGTTGTAGAAAAAATGGTAGAAATTCCCTATTTTATAGGCGCGGACGCGTCGCGAACTGCGAACTGCAGCGCCCAAGCTGCCGTTTTTGTCCTTTTTGCTGCTGTAATTTGCTGCTGGGCTGTCGAGCGGCGAGCTGCGAACGGCGAGGACGCGAGGACGAACTCTGCCAGCCAGGAGACGCGCGAACGGGCACAACAAAAACACGACTGAGGCCGCCCAACGGCCACCAACGAATAACGAGGCGAAATTGAAAGCGAGCGCTCCAACCGATTGCGAATCGGACTCGTTTTCGGCTTGGCTTTCAGTTTTCAGGTTTCACATTTCAGGTTGAACGAAATTGAAAGCGGCCGCCGCCCGAAGTGGGTCGCTCGCTTTCGTCCTTCGTCCTTCGTCCTGCATTGCAGCAGGAGCTCAGCTCGAGAGCGGGAGCAGGATCTGCCGATACAGTTGGTTTTGCTTCCTGGCATGTAAACAAAAGCCAAGTCAAGCCGAAGCTTGGCCAGGTGCGGTCACCAAGGAGCAGGACCCGATTCGTAGGAACCGAGCTGCGAATGTCCTGCTCCTAGAAGAGAGCATTGCTCTCGCCGAAAGCTCTCTCTCTAGGCCGCTCAGCTGTGCGTGGGCGTTGCAAACAGCTGATGCCTCTCCTTTGGCCTAATTTGCTGACATTGCTTTAGTGCACAATCAGAAAAACATTAACCACTTGCGAATTTATCCGCCATAGTGTGAAAAATATGATAAAATAAGATACCAGGAACTTCTAGTCATAGAACTAGTTAATGCATACAGAATTCATTTTGGCACAAATGCGAAATTTGAGAGGGAAAAAATTCAATCATGTTATAATTACAATTACATAACTCAATGTTATCCAAATTCATATTCTAATAGCGCGCGAAATAAATTTCAGAGTTCTTTCCCCAGACCTGACCTTACACTAAGCAATAGCTTGCCTTAATTTCTCACAGTGTTAAAGCTCTGAGCCACACACATTTAGGAGCACAATCGGCTGCCTGTTATCCTAGCTGACATTGTAAACATGACCAAAATGCATGTTCCCCAAGGTGGCTGAGTGGTCGTGTGGCTGAGTGTGCGGGTGTAAAGCCACATTTGACGTGCCAGTGCCACATTCATTTGCATATTTGAGAGCCTTTTCTGGCTTATGCGTGAAGTGTGTGTCTGTATGGGTGTTTGTGTGAAAGAGAGAGGGAGACCCGAAAGAAAGAGAGACACCGCATCGCAAGTCTCATGTGTAAGGCATAGATAAGTTCAACTTAATTAAAGTTTCAAAGAGGGGCAAAACGTTGACTGCTTGGTTTTTCGGGCTGCTCGTTGCATAAATTATGACAATTGGCCATGCGGCTTACAAGATGCACCCGAGTCCTTTCTTATTTGGGCTTATCATTATTATCGTCATTATTATCATGGTAATTGCCAGCAGTTGGTGTAATATTTATGCCGCCCACACTTCATTCTGGTTTTGATACCCAGATTAATCCCAATTAAAAACTAACGAATAATTACTTTTCACAGCACCAAAGATGTCATCAATTTAATTGGATATGCCAAAACCAATAAATGCATTTTAAGTTTTGAATAATCCATGTATGTATTTCATAAGTTTTAATATAAGTTCTTCCACAACCATCTACCATATATAACAATAATCCACAACCTCTATAAATAAAAATTAATAAAATAATAAGTAGCAGAGAAACCTCACCGTAAATATAAATGCACTTACATTAAATGCTTCACAAATAATATAACCTGAACCTCTTCAATTAATGCATATAAAAGTCGTCGTCCTCATCGTAATCGCTGTCGTCGGAAGAAACGTCCAAGTCTTCGAGTAGATCCTTGAACTCATAAGGGGTCGCATCCCTGTCCCTGATAAAACTTGAGGGGAATTTGTTAATATCACGTAGCTTGGCTAACTTCATCTCATGGCGTTTCTTTATTTCGGCAATTACTTGATGGTAGGTCAGGTCCTCGTGTTCCTCTTGAGCCAATTGAATAATCGACAGCACGTCTCGTTCGCTTTGCTCCTCCGGGGTTAAAGATTCCGTTTGAGTATCATCAACCTCCTCGAAGGCAGCCACGTCAAGAATCGAATAACCGTCAGACATTTTTTCCAGGAAAAAAAGTCAAATTTTATGCCAATTTCCGTTTTGACAGTTAAATCATATATGTAAATAGAAGTGTCAAAATTTTAAAGGGCTACTTAGATTGAGGTTTGGTATTATGCCGAAAATGGTATTATTAATCAAATTTTGATAATTTATCGATTAAATGCTTCAGAAGCACTGCTAATTGAGTTTGATTTTCAAAAATGTGTTTGGAGCTTTCTCTTGATTTCGGCTCGATATTTGAAGGAATCTTTGCAGCCTTGTGGTCTCATGTTCCATGGCTGCCTCCTTGATGATCTCCGTAATTCTGGTCCCCTCTGGGTTCTTTTGGTTCTCCATATCTCTCAGATGGACTTGACTTCCGCTGCTAATTTCTACAAAGGCAGCGGGTTCGTTATTTTCACTCGATCGGGCGGCCAGCTTGAAGAGCTCAAAGCCACCTGGCCGACTGCCCAACGGAAACTGAAGACTTTTGGTTTCTTCAACTGGGCGGCAAACATTTCTCCGCCTTATCCCGGTAAACCATAAAATAATAAAATAAATGACAAAGTCCAGGTTTGTCATAAACATAATCGGAGTAAGGAATTCCGTAGCGAATCAACAAGTCGTCTTCAAATAGCATTGTAATTCTATAGCGAATGTCAGGGCCCGTTCGAAGGGTTGCCCGTTTGGGAGCGGGTGAGAATGTGACCTAAAAGTTCTGCCTACCTCGGCGTCAAAATAAAAAACTTTCAAAAAGCTACTGTCTTTGGCAGCTCCAATGAAGGTATAAAGCTTCCGGGGAAAAGCTTTATGGGTTCTTGTCTTAATTAAGGTGAGTTTATTTTTTATTCCTTTTATGTTGAGGTAGGTTTTGATTTAGAAAAGGAAACTACGAGTAGTTGAGATAAAACGAATGTTATTTCTTATCTAGATAAACTTTCTTTTCTTTACTTAAGAACTTTGAAGTCTTTGTAAATTTTCGAACCCAAGCTCAAGTTAAACCAAAGGCCAGTGACCAATTATCAGGCTAAATTGCATTCGAATAACGCGAAATTAAGCACCTCCTGGCTATTTATAACATGTCAAGGACATGAATTAGGACTTATTGATTAGTGTAACCGGTGGCAGGACCCAACACTCCGAACAGGCGGCTCCTGCATTAAATAAATTATGCCCTTCTGCGATTACAATCGGTCAGCGTCAAGTTCGTCACGCATCGGAACATCGCAATAATTGTCGGTGTCATTGAGTTGGAACACCAAAACAAAAACAGTTGAGAGAACCTATTCAATTATGGCCAACACCAGGCCAGCTACCAACAAGAATTAAAAATTCCATTTGTATCCTGGGAATGTGGGAAGGGACGCGTTAAACATTACATTCCACCTGACATGACACGCACCTTGGTAGTTCCTTGTCAATAAAAACAAAAAGAAAACCAATCAAAATTGTTTGTATCTAATTGGTTAAGTAGAATTTTGTGGGCGTATATGAAAACTAATGACAATCTGAGAAGGCATGATGACATGATAGAATTTGAACAACAGGTTATATTAAAAAATTGATTACTCCTGATGACCTTTTTGATTTGGATAATGAGTGATTTTATATGAAAATCGAGTATTCTTTTAATGGTTAATTGCTTTTGATTTTTAAGATATAAAATAAAGTGATTAAGTTTACATGTAAACTAATATTAAAGTAATAGCGAAATGGAAAACAGAAAACAAGTACTTTATGTAAAAGTTTCAAACACAAACCGAGACACTTTAATACTTTAATATTCCTCACAGCTTGATGGCCACATGTCGTATACATAATAAACTCGACCGCCTTCTCCCAGCCCAATCCCTTTCCGAATCCCCGGCAAAAAGCCTGACCAAGAACAACAACCACAATCGAGGCATAAACTTGGCGCCAGTTTAGGCCAAACCAACTAAGCGAAAGCGATAAAGCTGAAGCGAGAAAGCAAAAGCTGGGAACTTCCACAAGAAACTTCAATTTCAGTTTGGCATGCAACGCTATCCGAATCTGGACTGTTGCACTTGCAACCAACACTTGTTGCACTCACTTTGCCGTTGCCGCTGCCTGGTTCGCCTGGTTCTGGTGATTCCGATGGCAGTGGCGATGGATTGAGGTGTTGCTGGAAGGTGGCCGGCGTGGGAAGGTCACCGCCGCCGGCGTAGTAGTCCGCTACGCTGGGCACCAGCAGGACACCCACCTTGTTGCGGGCCACCTGCTGTGTGGTGGGAGTGTTGCGGCGGTGCCTCGAGGGCAGCATCATTCGGTGGGCCACCAGAGCCATGATCGCAGCTCAAAGGATCCGATGGGTTTTCCGAACTCCTTGCTTAACTCACAATAACATGCACTACACTGTGTAATTTATATTTTTTTTCCAAACCACGGAACGATAATTTCGCGGAGCACAAATCAGAGCCGCGTTTGCCTTAAGGAAATGCTCGCCGCCAACTGAAAGACAACCAAAAAAGCTAAAAAAAAATGAGGAAAAGCAACGGCGAACGAAAAACGAAAAGCGAAACTTTCAACGCACCGGAAAGGACGAAAGGAAATGTCTCTCCGCCCTCTCGCTCGCACTCGCTGTACGTATGTATGTGTGTGTGGGTACTAAACGCCGCATGCTTGATGAACGTTTTTGTTGTTGCTGCTTTAACGTTAATATTAATGTAGGAATCACATTGTCTGCTTCGAGTGTATCCTAGTGTGTGAGTGCGCGGAAGTGTGTGGGTGTGTGTGTAATGGCGGCGACTGTCATGTCTGCCACTGTCTGTGTAAGACATTATGGATGTCTGTGTTTGTGTGTTAGTTTACCAACACGTGCACGCCACATTTAATAAACGAAAGCCGAAAAACAAGCAGGAAACATGGCGCAAATGTATTATTTGTTGTTATAATAAAATGACGAGAAGGAAAACAAGTTGTAACATAATAAAGAGGGATTTCGACATGCGCGACTTTATAGTACCCTTCGTAAAGCTTCGATAAAATATTGGAAAGAAAATAAATATTTCGAATTTTCTCCAAATATATATAAAAAAAGAATTCAACTTTATTTAACTTTAGAGATCATCCAATTTAATTCTATATTTGTTTTAAGACTTCAAGGATTTATAGACACGCACAAAAATATCACATTCTCTTTTATTTTATTCTCTATTTCATCTGACATTACAACTTCAACAAATTACTTTTCGTTTTCCTCTCCTATCAACACATCTCCTTTTTTAACAATTAACTTTTACTTAAAATAATTTTAAATTTCTTATTTCTATATTTTTTTGTTGGCCCAATATTTGCAAGAAAAGACACACAAATTTCGTGGTTTGGAACGAAAGCCGCCAAATTAAAAGTAGAATCCAGAATCAAAATGCTGAGCCGAACCGGTCTAGGCAGCTCCGTCCTTGTACGCACCTATACCAAGGACATTCGCTTTGGTTTAGAAACTCGCAAACTTCTCCTGGAGGGAGTCAATGTGATGGCCAATGCTGTGGCCACCACTCTGGGACCGAAGAGCGGGAACGTGTTGATCGAGCAGGTGTCGCCAAAGATCGCCAAGGACGGCATCGCGGTGGCCAATAATGTGGAGCTGGGGGATGGAAAACGCAATGTGGGCGCCCAGCTCCTTTGCCAGGCCACCAACAATACCAACAATGAGGTGGCCGACGGCACCACCACGGCCACGAACCTGGCCCGAGGCATGGTCTGCCGAGGCATGCGGGTCTTGCGCGAGCCGAACGTCAATGTCCAGCCACTGCGGGAGGGATGCTCAAATGCAAAATCATTCCTCACCAACAAGAATGTCGTCTTTGTGGCAGGTCTTGGATGCATTGGCCTGGACACTAGCAAGGAGCTGCTCAAGCGCGACCTTAAGAACCTGGTGATCCTGGACCGCATCGACAACCCGGCTGCCCTTTGCGAGCTGAAGGAAATCAATCCCAAGGTGTGCGTCACCTTCTTTCCCTACGATGTGACCGTGCCCCTTGCCAAGACCAAGAAGCTGTTGAAGAAAGTCTTCAAGCAGGTGAAGACTGTGGACGTTCTGATCAACGGAGCTGGCATCCTGGATGACCACATGATCGAGAAAACCATCGCCATTAACTACACTGGTTTGGTGAACACCACAACTGCCATCATGGACTTCTGGGACTGCCGCAAGGGCGGACCGGGAGGCGTCGTCTGCAACATTGGCTCCGTGACTGGATTCAATGCCATCTATCAAGTACCCGTCTACTCTGGTAGCAAGGCTGCCGTTGTCAACTTCACCAGCTCACTGGCGGTAAGTTTTATATGATAGGATGATGTTCTCTAAAATGGAAATACTAATTTCTCCATTTAAATATTAGAGACTGGCTAAAATCACCGGCGTGACCGCTTACACTGTGAACCCTGGAATCACCCGTACCACCCTGGTGCAGAAGTTCAACTCCTGGCTGGATGTCGAACCCAAGGTGGCTAAGCTGCTGCTGAAGTACAGCGACACCCAGTCCACCCAGGAATGCGCCAGGAGCTTCGTCAAGGCCATCGAGGCAAACAAAAACGGCGCTCTCTGGAAGATGGACAAGGGCACTTTGGAAGACATCGAGTGGACAATCCACTGGGACGCGAAAATCTAAGGAGGATCCCCACTCGCACCCCACTACCATTATTTCATAATGGAAATTCACGCATGGCAATAAGGCTGATTTGATGCACACTCACATTTCCTCTAATACGATAACAAAACTCTAGAAGATCTTAAATTTTACAAAAATTGAGAAACAACATACGATAAACTCTGCACCTAAAATGGACGTACGCTGTAACCATGGCCAGAGAGGAAATGAAAAAATGTTTCGATAAAGCTATGGTTCAAATGGAATACATTGATGTCCTCATCAATGGGGCAACCTTGTGCGATGAAAGCAAGATCGATGCCACCATCAATTCTAACTTGACTGGAATGATGAATACAGTGGCCACCGTCTTGCCCTATATGAACCGGAAAATGGGCGGATCCGGTGGACTGATTGTGAATGTTACCTCTGTCATTGGGTTGGATCCGTCACCAGTCTTTTGCGCCTACAGTGCCTCCAAATTTGGAGTTATAGGTTTAACGAGAAGCTTGGCGGTGAGTTAACTATGACCGCAAATGCATACAGAAAGTAAACCTTTATAGACTTTTGATAGGATCCGTTCTACTATTCCCAAAATGGAGTAGCTGTTATGGCAGTCTGCTGTGGACGAACAACGGTTGTTGTGGATAAAGATCTAAAAGCATTTTTGGAATATGGCCAATCCTTTGCCAATCGCTTGCGTCACGCCACCTTCCAGTCGACTTCTGTTTGCGGCCAGAACAAAACAATTGTCAACGCCATACAGCGAGAAGAGAACGGACAAATCTGGATTGCTGATAAGGGCGGATTGGAGTTGGTCAAATTGCATTGGTACTGGCACATGGTCGATCAGTTTTTGAACTACAATATATGCAGAGCAATGACGACGATGACCAAGATGAAGTATACGCCTAATAAACCAAAAACTGCCAAAAACTGAGAAGGAAAACAAGTTGTAACACATTAAAAAGGGATATCGACATGCGCGGCTTTATAGAATCCTTCGTAAGGCTTCAATAAAATACAAATCATTATGACAAAAGTGAGTTTTATGGGCCCTATCGAGGCGATAGAGTTAATCGAATAGTTTATCACAAGCAGGAACGCCGAATCGAAACAGAACCATGAGTCCGCAATGTCGAATCACTTAAGTTAGGGCAGAAATGGCGAGGAGAAACATTTTCGCTGGAGTGCCAACGATTACCGCAAATAAACCAAAAGTGTGGCAGCGGTTTGACATATATACGAGTATAGAATTCCATCGAATATAGCGAGCACTCCAACAGCTGGCAGTGTGATAAGGTCGGAACGAGAAGAGCCACGCAATCCAAGCCACAAGACGCGTTTTGGAATTTTCTTATCAATTTACACGGCTTCGCTTGACAACAATAATGAATGACTATTTTTTACAATAAATACAAAAGAGGAATCTTTAAAAAAAACTCTGATTTAAAGTATATTTTAAATAGTTTTGATAACAGTGTCATGATAACAAGTTTAAACTTTTGAAGCACTTAGCAGAACCTTATTATAGTTCTAGGTTAATTAACAGCGACGTCCTCCTCGATTCTCACAACTCGCACTTAACAAACCTTTGCTATAATGTTATTTAACATTTAATAGCGCCCTTAAGCGCACTTGATAGAATTTCTTAGAAATTCTTAATTTTATAATGTTAAATAACAGCGCCCTTAACAGAATTCGAATTTCTCTTTAAAATTAACAGCGCCCTCCTCCTCGATTCTCACAACTCGCACTTAACCAGACTTGAGTTTAATTCTAAAATGTTAAATAACAGCGCCATTAACAGAATTCTTAAATAAAACTCAACTTTAACGCTTTTATTTATTTTAAAGGTGTTGTTATTTGATATCCCTTAGTTTCAATACAACTTCAAGGGTATGAGAGCTCTGACTCGCAGACAGTGGGTAAATTTGTTGGTCATAAAAATCAAATAAAAAACTAAGCCGTCTATAATCGGCAGCGTTATATATAAAAAAAAAAACCCGAGGAGATAACTTGGTCCTTGTCGTTCTGCTTCCGTTTCTTTTTATCTTTCTCTTTGTTTGTTTTGCCGTTTTGGCTTCCACTGCAGCGCGGATTGCGAATTGGAGTCAATTGCCCCAAACTCTGCCTTAACGGTACCTGGACCGGCGGCGGCCTGTGGGGGCGAGTGGCTAATGGATTGCATGAAAAAGAGACATCTGCATTTTAACCTACAAACTGACGGAATGTTTGTCGATTCACAGGTAAGGATGGTCCTACACCAGTTTGGGTTTCACCTCTAAAAAGCTGCCGTTTTTAGTACGTACTCAAGTAAGTTGATGGAAATTTTCAACAGCTGTCATTTGTCATTTTTTTCAGGTGAAACAAGCGGCACACCCATCCGGAAAATGGGATTAGATTAATATTTTATTGTTTATGATTGCGTTAGATTTTAAAAATAAAAATTCCTTCGAATTTCCGAAAGCATTTGATCTATAATGTTCTCAAACCGAACTTTAATCGATCAATTTCCATGAGGATCGATTATATATCCAATATTTGGTTGATTTCTTTAACGACAAAAACTTCTAAACTAGCTTTTATATTAATTTATTGTAGGATTTTAAAGCCTTAACCATTTTTCTGAATTTTTTAGAACTGTTTTTGAAGTAAATAATCCCAAAGAGTTATAAAATGTTTTCCAAATCGAAGAAATTAAAAAAATATAATGGAAAAAATAAACTTTTTAATAACAGCGCCCTCCTCCTCGATTCTCACAACTCGCACTTAACAAAATTTAACATTGGTTCCTTAATGTTAAATAATAGCGTCCTCCTCCTCGATTCTCAAAACTAGCACTTAAGAAAATTCTATTTTCTTATTTTAATGTTAAATAACAGTGTACTTAACAGAAATAACAGCGAATAACAGAATAACACATAACAAAATTCTAATTTAATGTTAAATAACAAAGCCTTTAACATAATTCTAATTTCTTAGAAATTCTCGATTCTCATTAAGCGCACTTAACAGAATTCTAATTTCATAGAAATTGTTAATTTTTTAATGTTAACTTTTAGGATTTATAGACACGCACAAAAATATCACATTATCTTTTATTTTATTCTCTATTTCGTCTGACATTACAACTTCAACAAATTACTTTTCGTTTTCCTCTCCTATCAACACATCTCCTTTTTTAACAATTAACTTTTACTTAAAATAATTTTAAATTTCTTATTTCTATATTTTTTGTTGTTGGCCCAATATTTGCAAGAAAAGACACTTAAAATTTCGTGGTTTGGAACGAAAGCCGCCAAATTAAAAGTAGAATCCAGAATCAAAATGCTGAGCCGAACCGGTCTAGGCAGCTCCGTCCTTGTACGCACCTATACCAAGGACATTCGCTTTGGGTTAGAAACTCGCAAACTTCTCCTGGAGGGAGTCAATGTGATGGCCAATGCGGTGGCCACCACTCTGGGACCGAAAGGCGGGAACGTGTTGATCGAGCAGGTGTCGCCAAAGATCGCCAAGGACGGCATCGCGGTGGCCAATAATGTGGAGCTGGGGGATGGAAAACGCAATGTGGGCGCCCAGCTCCTTTGCCAGGCCACCAACAATACCAACAATGAGGTGGCCGACGGCACCACCACGGCCACGAACCTGGCCCGAGGCATGGTCTGCCGAGGCATGCGGGTCTTGCGCGAGCCGAACGTCAATGTCCAGCCACTGCGGGAGGGATGCTCAAATGCAAAATCATTCCTCACCAACAAGAATGTCGTCTTTGTGGCAGGTCTTGGATGCATTGGCCTGGACACTAGCAAGGAGCTGCTCAAGCGCGACCTTAAGAACCTGGTGATCCTGGACCGCATCGACAACCCGGCTGCCCTTTGCGAGCTGAAGGAAATCAATCCCAAGGTGTGCGTCACCTTCTTTCCCTACGATGTGACCGTGCCCCTTGCCAAGACCAAGAAGCTGTTGAAGAAAGTCTTCAAGCAGGTGAAGACTGTGGACGTTCTGATCAACGGAGCTGGCATCCTGGATGACCACATGATCGAGAAAACCATCGCCATTAACTACACTGGTTTGGTGAACACCACAACTGCCATCATGGACTTCTGGGACTGCCGCAAGGGCGGACCGGGAGGCGTCGTCTGCAACATTGGCTCCGTGACTGGATTCAATGCCATCTATCAAGTACCCGTCTACTCTGGTAGCAAGGCTGCCGTTGTCAACTTCACCAGCTCACTGGCGGTAAGTTTTATATGATAGGATGATGTTCTCTAAAATGGAAATACTAATTTCTCCATTTAAATATTAGAGACTGGCTAAAATCACCGGCGTGACCGCTTACACTGTGAACCCTGGAATCACCCGTACCACCCTGGTGCAGAAGTTCAACTCCTGGCTGGATGTCGAACCCAAGGTGGCTAAGCTGCTGCTGAAGTACAGCGACACCCAGTCCACCCAGGAATGCGCCAGGAGCTTCGTCAAGGCCATCGAGGCAAACAAAAACGGCGCTCTCTGGAAGATGGACAAGGGCACTTTGGAAGACATCGAGTGGACAATCCACTGGGACGCGAAAATCTAAGGAGGATCCCCACTCGCACCCCACTACCATTATTTCATAATGGAAATTCACGCATGGCAATAAGGCTGATTTGATGCACACTCACATTTCCTCTAATACGATAACAAAACTCTAGAAGATCTTAAATTTTACAAAAATTGAGAAACAACATACGATAAACTCTGCACCTAAAATGGACGTACGCTGTAACCATGGCCAGAGAGGAAATGAAAAAATGTTTCGATAAAGCTATGGTTCAAATGGAATACATTGATGTCCTCATCAATGGGGCAACCTTGTGCGATGAAAGCAAGATCGATGCCACCATCAATTCTAACTTGACTGGAATGATGAATACAGTGGCCACCGTCTTGCCCTATATGAACCGGAAAATGGGCGGATCCGGTGGACTGATTGTGAATGTTACCGCTGTCATTGGGTTGGATCCGTCACCAGTCTTTTGCGCCTACAGTGCCTCCAAATTTGGAGTTATAGGTTTAACGAGAAGCTTGGCGGTGAGTTAACTATGACCGCAAATGCATACAGAAAGTAAACCTTTATAGACTTTTGATAGGATCCGTTCTACTATTCCCAAAATGGAGTAGCTGTTATGGCAGTCTGCTGTGGACGAACAACGGTTGTTGTGGATAAAGATCTAAAAGCATTTTTGGAATATGGCCAATCCTTTGCCAATCGCTTGCGTCACGCCACCTTCCAGTCGACTTCTGTTTGCGGCCAGAACAAAACAATTGTCAACGCCATACAGCGAGAAGAGAACGGACAAATCTGGATTGCTGATAAGGGCGGATTGGAGTTGGTCAAATTGCATTGGTACTGGCACATGGTCGATCAGTTTTTGAACTACAATATATGCAGAGCAATGACGACGATGACCAAGATGAAGTATACGCCTAATAAACCAAAAACTGCCAAAAACTGAGAAGGAAAACAAGTTGTAACACATTAAAAAGGGATATCGACATGCGCGGCTTTATAGAATCCTTCGTAAGGCTTCAATAAAATACAAATCATTATGACAAAAGTGAGTTTTATGGGCCCTATCGAGGCGATAGAGTTAATCGAATAGTTTATCACAAGCAGGAACGCCGAATCGAAATAGAACCATGAGTCCGCAATGTCGAATCACTTAAGTTAGGGCAGAAATGGCAAGGAGAAACATTTTCGCTGAAGTGCCAACGATTACCGCAAATAAACCAAAAGTGGCAGCGGTTTGACATATATACGAGTATAGAATTCCATCGAATATAGCGAGCACTCCAACAGCTGGCAGTGTGATAAGGTCGGAACGAGAAGAGCCACGCAATCCAAGCCACAAGACGCGTTTTGGAATTTTCTTATCAAGTTACACGGCTTGGCTTGACAACAATTATGAATGACTATTTTTTACAATAAATACAAAAGAGGAATCTTTAAAAAAAACTCTGATTTAAAGTATATTTTAAATAGTTTTGATAACAGTGTCATGATAACAAGTTTAAACTTTTGAAGCACTTAGCAGAACCTTATTATAGTTCTAGGTTAATTAACAGCGACGTCCTCCTCGATTCTCACAACTCGCACTTAACAAACCTTTGCTATAATGTTATTTAACATTTAATAGCGCCCTTAAGCGCACTTGATAGAATTTCTTAGAAATTCTTAATTTTATAATGTTAAATAACAGCGCCCTTAACAGAATTCGAATTTCTCTTTAAAATTAACAGCGCCCTCCTCCTCGATTCTCACAACTCGCACTTAACCAGACTTGAGTTTAATTCTAAAATGTTAAATAACAGCGCCATTAACAGAATTCTTAAATAAAACTCAACTTTAACGCTTTTATTTATTTTAAAGGTGTTGTTATTTGATATCCCTTAGTTTCAATACAACTTCAAGGGTATGAGAGCTCTGACTCGCAGACAGTGGGTAAATTTGTTGGTCATAAAAATCAAATAAAAAACTAAGCCGTCTATAATCGGCAGCGTTATATATAAAAAAAAACCCGAGGAGATAACTTGGTCCTTGTCGTTCTGCTTCCGTTTCTTTTTATCTTTCTCTTTGTTTGTTTTGCCGTTTTGGCTTCCACTGCAGCGCGGATTGCGAATTGGAGTCAATTGCCCCAAACTCTGCCTTAACGGTACCTGGACCGGCGGCGGCCTGTGGGGGCGAGTGGCTAATGGATTGCATGAAAAAGAGACATCTGCATTTTAACCTACAAACTGACGGAATGTTTGTCGATTCACAGGTAAGGATGGTCCTACACCAGTTTGGGTTTCACCTCTAAAAAGCTGCCGTTTTTAGTACGTACTCAAGTAAGTTGATGGAAATTTTCAACAGCTGTCATTTGTCATTTTTTTCAGGTGAAACAAGCGGCACACCCATCCGGAAAATGGGATTAGATTAATATTTTATTGTTTATGATTGCGTTAGATTTTAAAAATAAAAATTCCTTCGAATTTCCGAAAGCATTTGATCTATAATGTTCTCAAACCGAACTTTAATCGATCAATTTCCATGAGGATCGATTATATATCCAATATTTGGTTGATTTCTTTAACGACAAAAACTTCTAAACTAGCTTTTATATTAATTTATTGTAGGATTTTAAAGCCTTAACCATTTTTCTGAATTTTTTAGAACTGTTTTTGAAGTAAATAATCCCAAAGAGTTATAAAATGTTTTCCAAATCGAAGAAATTAAAAAAATATAATGGAAAAAATAAACTTTTTAATAACAGCGCCCTCCTCCTCGATTCTCACAACTCGCACTTAACAAAATTTAACATTGGTTCCTTAATGTTAAATAATAGCGTCCTCCTCCTCGATTCTCAAAACTAGCACTTAAGAAAATTCTATTTTCTTATTTTAATGTTAAATAACAGTGTACTTAACAGAAATAACAGCGAATAACAGAATAACACATAACAAAATTCTAATTTAATGTTAAATAACAAAGCCTTTAACATAATTCTAATTTCTTAGAAATTCTTAATTCTTTAGTGTTTACGAACAGTGCCCTCCTCCTCGATTCTCATTAAGCGCACTTAACAGAATTCTAATTTCATAGAAATTGTTAATTTTTTAATGTTAACTTTTAGGATTTATAGACACGCACAAAAATATCACATTATCTTTTATTTTATTCTCTATTTCGTCTGACATTACAACTTCAACAAATTACTTTTCGTTTTCCTCTCCTATCAACACATCTCCTTTTTTAACAATTAACTTTTACTTAAAATAATTTTAAATTTCTTATTTCTATATTTTTTTGTTGACCCAATATTTGCAAGAAAAGACACACAAATTTCGTGGTTTGGAACGAAAGCCGCCAAATTAAAAGTAGAATCCAGAATCAAAATGCTGAGCCGAACCGGTCTAGGCAGCTCCGTCCTTGTACGCACCTATACCAAGGACATTCGCTTTGGTTTAGAAACTCGCAAACTTCTCCTGGAGGGAGTCAATGTGATGGCCAATGCTGTGGCCACCACTCTGGGACCGAAAGGCGGGAACGTGTTGATCGAGCAGGTGTCGCCAAAGATCGCCAAGGACGGCATCGCGGTGGCCAATAATGTGGAGCTGGGGGATGGAAAACGCAATGTGGGCGCCCAGCTCCTTTGCCAGGCCACCAACAATACCAACAATGAGGTGGCCGACGGCACCACCACGGCCACGAACCTGGCCCGAGGCATGGTCTGCCGAGGCATGCGGGTCTTGCGCGAGCCGAACGTCAATGTCCAGCCACTGCGGGAGGGATGCTCAAATGCAAAATCATTCCTCACCAACAAGAATGTCGTCTTTGTGGCAGGTCTTGGATGCATTGGCCTGGACACTAGCAAGGAGCTGCTCAAGCGCGACCTTAAGAACCTGGTGATCCTGGACCGCATCGACAACCCGGCTGCCCTTTGCGAGCTGAAGGAAATCAATCCCAAGGTGTGCGTCACCTTCTTTCCCTACGATGTGACCGTGCCCCTTGCCAAGACCAAGAAGCTGTTGAAGAAAGTCTTCAAGCAGGTGACGACTGTGGACGTTCTGATCAACGGAGCTGGCATCCTGGATGACCACATGATCGAGAAAACCATCGCCATTAACTACACTGGTTTGGTGAACACCACAACTGCCATCATGGACTTCTGGGACTGCCGCAAGGGCGGACCGGGAGGCGTCGTCTGCAACATTGGCTCCGTGACTGGATTCAATGCCATCTATCAAGTACCCGTCTACTCTGGTAGCAAGGCTGCCGTTGTCAACTTCACCAGCTCACTGGCGGTAAGTTTTATATGATAGGATGATGTTCTCTAAAATGGAAATACTAATTTCTCCATTTAAATATTAGAGACTGGCTAAAATCACCGGCGTGACCGCTTACACTGTGAACCCTGGAATCACCCGTACCACCCTGGTGCAGAAGTTCAACTCCTGGCTGGATGTCGAACCCAAGGTGGCTAAGCTGCTGCTGAAGTACAGCGACACCCAGTCCACCCAGGAATGCGCCAGGAGCTTCGTCAAGGCCATCGAGGCAAACAAAAACGGCGCTCTCTGGAAGATGGACAAGGGCACTTTGGAAGACATCGAGTGGACAATCCACTGGGACGCGAAAATCTAAGGAGGATCCCCACTCGCACCCCACTACCATTATTTCATAATGGAAATTCACGCATGGCAATAAGGCTGATTTGATGCACACTCACATTTCCTCTAATACGATAACAAAACTCTAGAAGATCTTAAATTTTACAAAAATTGAGAAACAACATACGATAAACTCTGCACCTAAAATGGACGTACGCTGTAACCATGGCCAGAGAGGAAATGAAAAAATGTTTCGATAAAGCTATGGTTCAAATGGAATACATTGATGTCCTCATCAATGGGGCAACCTTGTGCGATGAAAGCAAGATCGATGCCACCATCAATTCTAACTTGACTGGAATGATGAATACAGTGGCCACCGTCTTGCCCTATATGAACCGGAAAATGGGCGGATCCGGTGGACTGATTGTGAATGTTACCTCTGTCATTGGGTTGGATCCGTCACCAGTCTTTTGCGCCTACAGTGCCTCCAAATTTGGAGTTATAGGTTTAACGAGAAGCTTGGCGGTGAGTTAACTATGACCGCAAATGCATACAGAAAGTAAACCTTTATAGACTTTTGATAGGATCCGTTCTACTATTCCCAAAATGGAGTAGCTGTTATGGCAGTCTGCTGTGGACGAACAACGGTTGTTGTGGATAAAGATCTAAAAGCATTTTTGGAATATGGCCAATCCTTTGCCAATCGCTTGCGTCACGCCACCTTCCAGTCGACTTCTGTTTGCGGCCAGAACAAAACAATTGTCAACGCCATACAGCGAGAAGAGAACGGACAAATCTGGATTGCTGATAAGGGCGGATTGGAGTTGGTCAAATTGCATTGGTACTGGCACATGGTCGATCAGTTTTTGAACTACAATATATGCAGAGCAATGACGACGATGACCAAGATGAAGTATAGGCCTAATAAACCAAAAACTGCCAAAAACTGAGAAGGAAAACAAGTTGTAACATATTAAAAAGGGATTTCGACATGCGCGACTTTATAGTTCCCTTCGTAAAGCTTCGATAAAATATTGGAAAGAAAATAAATATTTCGAATTTTCTCCAAATATATATAAAAAAAGAATTCAACTTTATTTAACTTTAGGGATCATCCAATTTAATTCTATATTTGTTTTAAAACTTCAAGGATTTATAGACACGCACAAAAATATCACATTCTCTTTTATTTTATTCTCTATTTCATCTGACATTACAACTTCAACAAATTACCTTTCGTTTTCCTCTCATATCGACACATTTCCTTTTTTAAAAATTAACTTTTACTTCAAATGATTTAAAATTTCTATTTTTTTGTTGGCCTAATATTTGCAAGAAAATACACACAAATTTATCGGTTTGGAACGAAAGCTGCCAAATTAAAAGTAGGATCCAGAATCAAAATGCTGAGCCGAATCGGTCTAGCCAGCTCCGTCCTTGTACGCACCTATGCCAAGGACATTCGCTTTGGGTTAGAAGCTCGCAAACTGCTCCTGGAGGGAGTCAATGTGATGGCCAATGCGGTGGCCACCACTCTGGGACCGAAGGGCAGAAACGTGTTGATCGAGCAGCTCCTGGTGTCGCCAAAGATCACCAAGGACGGCATCACGGTGGCCAATAATGTGGAGCTGGGGGATCGACGACGAAATGTGGGCGCCCAGCTCCTTCGCCAGGCCACCAACAATACCAACAACGAGGTGGGGGATGGAACCACCACGGCCACGATCCTGGCCCGAGGCATGGTCTGCCGAGGCATGCAGGTCCTACGCGAGCCGAACGTCAATGTCCAGCTGCTGCGGGAGGGAATGCTGCATGCGGCGCATGTGGTGAGTGATGCTCTCAAGGCCATGTCCCAGCCGATCGACACCATCGGCGAGGTGGAGGCTGTGGCCAAGGTGGCGCTCAACGGTGACGAAAGTCTTTCTGGTCTCATCGGCGATGTAATCATGGAGCTGGGCGAGAGTGGTGTTATTTTGGTAAAGGATTCTTCAAGCTCCAAGGACGAGGTCACCTTCCAAGAGGGTGTGCACATTTCGACCAGTTACGCTTCACCATTCTTTGCGTTGGATAAAAGGGACGGGGTATTGGAGCTACGCGACTGCCTGGTCTTGATCACTCTCGCCAAGGTTAATAGTGTGTCCCAGATTGTGCCCGCCCTGGAGATGGCCAAGGCCAAGGAGCAGCCCTTGCTTATCATAGCCAAGGAATTCTCGGGAGATGTGCTGAAGGCATTAGTGCTGAATCACCTGGAAGACTGCGTTCAGGTGTGCGCCATTAATGCGCCAGGAGGTGCCGATGATATGCACGAGGATATGGAGGACTTAGCTATATGCATGGGAGCCACTCTCCTGGAGGATAAAACCTGGCTGGCCAAACTGGAAGAGGATGATCTGGGCGAAGTGGAGGAAGTCGTGGTCAATACCAAAGAGACACATCTTCTGAATCCGCTGAGCGTTGATAAGGCTCTAAAGAAACGGCGCTTATTGGAGATCGCAGAGCAGAAGGACGAGGCCTTTACCGAGCTAGAAACGAAGAGGCTGAATAAACGCGAGGGCAAGCTGCTGGGCCGCTTGGCCATCATCCGGGTGGGCGGGTCCACCGAGATGGATATAATCGAGCGGCAGGAGCGGCTCAAGGACTGCCTTAACGCCGTGCGCAAGGCCATGAGCGATGGAGTCCTGCCCGGCGGTGGAACCGCCTATCTGCGCTGCATTTCAGTCCTCGATGATCTAGAGCCTGCGGAATCGATCGAACACCAACTGGGCAGGGAGATCGTGCGTGATGCACTGCGTCTGCCCTGTTACCACATAGCTAACAATGCAGGCGTTAATGCCGACGAAGTCATTCACAATGTATTGGAAGGCAGTGACAACTACGGCTACGATGCAGCCGCCGGGGTGTACGGAGATCTGATTGAACGCCGAATTATGGATCCAACGGAGGTAATGCGTCATGCCCTGATTAGAGCTGCTGGAATTGCCGGCATGTTGGCCACCACGGAAGTGCTGATCACCGAACAGCCAATCAAGCCAAAGATACCGAAAAACGAGGTCACAAGGGATCTGGCGAAGCTGGTGGGCATGTAAAAAGTATTGGTTTCCAATTTTTGTAGACTAAAAATGTGAGATTACTAAATTTATATAAAAACTACAAAATTTTTATGGACCTAAATAAATATTTCGATTGTGATGTACAGCTTTTATTCATATTTTAATAGGTATAAGAAATTCTGGCAGTGCTCTATATGATTTCGTTGTTTTTCTAGTCGTAACCACAATTTAAGCTCGCAGAGGCACGCATTCCGCTTTTGATAGACAGAAGAAATTCCATTGCCACATGCCTCGGCGTCCCCATCGAAGCACTCATATGTCCTTATTCATTCCCCCGTTCCTGCTCACTCATTTCGACTCATGCCAGACTTGACCTTAACCATTTGCTGCGTTTTGTTTGGGCGCCGACAACTCAAACAAGGAAAGGGATCTCAAATAATGGTAAAAGGAGGGAGTCCTGGCAGGGGCAATGCCAGCAAGCGAAGTTCTATTTATCTTGATATACTCGTATATGCGTTATGTATTGGAGCTGTGTATGTCATTTATGTAACCATGTAGCGATGTCATTAAAGGTGATTAAGCGCAATTAAATGAAGGGAAAGAACCTAGAGCCCGGTTGAGCTGACAACACATATACGTCACGTTGGCCTGACAAACAGGAACATCTGTTTATTAGGAGGGTTAAACCCTTAACGCATTCATAATTAACTGCCATTGGTTATTTTTGTAGGTCACTGCCACCATCGAGGGTCGTTGTTCGTTTTTGCTGGCCCACAAAATTGCAATTTGAATAATGCAACAGAGTTACTTAAAGAGAGAGAGTATAATAAGAATACCAGGATAATAGTATGCAGGCCCTGAGAACTTTGCAATTTAAACAATGTTTTTCGTATTTTGTATTAGCTTAAATTAGGACTTACCTTGAGGCGAAGATATAACTAAGCATTACACATATATATAGATACATAGATGGGCGGTACGATGCCAGAGCCGGGGCTCTAACGGTTCTTGAGGAAGCGCAGCATTTTGCGGCGCCCAATTTTGTAGCAATCTCGGTTATGTTGGGTGCAAAATGATATGGAATCGTGCTGTCTGTGAAAGATATTCGGAAAATACTCATCTGGATTAGCAGTTGTGATTTCTCAAGCCCTAAGCTCTCACAACGACACGTATGCTCCATTGTTGTTACTTTACATTGTTTTCGGTAGCTGGGGTTTATTGTTCGTAAATACAAAATAGCAAATCCAATGGCAAAACAAGCCTGACAAGTTGTCGCCTGTCGCCTCTTGTTTTAGCAACGAGAGCCCCTCGATACCCTTCACAACCACAAAAAAACCCAAGGAAGGAAGCTAAAAAGGACAACAACAGCGTAAACAACACATTGTCATGTCTGGTCATAGAACAAGGATACACACACCCTCAACACGCACACCAAGCCAAGGTCCTCGGCTACACCGAAGGATTTTTTGCCGCTTTTTGCTTCTGTTTTTAGCCTGTTGTCTGACAACTTCCGACTTTTACGGTGGCGGCCCATAAATCAAAATGACCCAAAACGGTAAAGCGTGGTAACGAGAAATCGCCACAAAAAGTTTATCACAATTATCCTGTCCCAGTCCGAAAGAATTTGAGCTATTCGAGAGTGCAGCACACGCTATGATTAAGATGCTTTTAAGCCATTTAAGAAATGTTTATAGGATAGCTTGCTATTCCTCCACCTATATAATAATCCTAATTTTTTATTTTAAAAGAGCGCCTTGAAAACCTTAAAACTTTTCCTGCCAAGCAAACGAGTGTCTTAGCAGTCAGCATTCGAATATTCTTACTCACCATGTGGTGGAATGGAAAAAAGTCCCAAAATTTTTCATTTCATTTAAAGTTTATTGAAGATATAAACTTATATGTAATGTATTTAAAAGTTAAATGATTTTTTCCGAAGTATTAAAATTAAAGTATTCATCGATTTAAACATCTATTGAATAATAAAGTTACTTCATTCGTTATGTTTGATTTCCCAACTATTTTAAAAATTTTTAATGAAACTCAAAAGAAATCATATTTTGGATATATTTTTAACATTAATATGGAATCAGAGAATACAATTTAATAACAGAAAAATAGTTTATGACTCTTCTTAAAACTTTAAAACTTATTTCAATGAAAAGTTTATCATTCTAAAAACAAAACATATTTAACTTTTGTTCCGCTTCTTAAATTAACCTTCTTATCTATTTGGTTATGAAAACTAAAAATTATAAACATTTTATTGTTTAATTTAATTTTAAATATAAACATGGTCTGGCAACGAGCCAGTTAACCATCTGGCAACAATTTCCCTTCCGGGCAAATCGATTTTCCTGCCTGGGCACACAAAAATCCTTATCCATATCACCCGTATTGATAACAAGCTCCTCTAAAAATAAAAAAAGATGTTTTAATTTGCGCTAATTAAATGGAAAGTCTTAGCCCGTTTGTCTTCTGGTCGCAGACCAAACATACACTGCTACTAAAAGTCGACCTTAAAGATGCCAAGGTATGTAAAACTGTACTCAAAGCAAACATTTTCTTTTGCGAAAAATCAATAATGGAAATGTTTTCAGGGAGCTATCGCAGACTTTTCGCCGGTTGCTGTGAATTTTAGCGCCAATGGCCATGGAGCTCGAGGCCTGAATGCCTATAAGTTCCAACTACACTTCTATGCCTTGATAGATGACGAGAATGCCACATTTGTGGTCAGCGACAACAAAATAGAATTGCAGGTAAGAAAATCAAACAGACAATCACATAAAAGTCCAATATTTCTGTATATGCATTTATTAAAAACTATTAACGACGCTATCGGATAATTAAAATTTTATCGTCTCCAAAGATAAGAAAACTGGAACCGGAATGGTGGCCTCGTCTAGTGGCCACTCCCCAGAAACCCCACTGGTTGAAGATAGACTTTGATCGCTGGTGCACCGAGGACGATGCCGAGTTGGAGGAAAAGCCGCGAGATGTGCGCCAGGACTACCAGCAAGAATATGCCGACCTGCAGAAGCGCGAGCTGGGCTATATCAAGGGTAAAAACACATTTAGGAGTTTTTGCCTTAAACTGTCTTTCGTATAACCTGCTATTCCTTACTTTTAGAGAAAACAAAGAAGGTCTACATGCTATTCTACAACCTGGCCATGTTCATAGGATACCTTTATATAGTGGCTGTTATGGGAGTGCTCTACTATCGAGATGGGCCTGAAAGCATAAGCAAGACTTACGCCAACGTAGGCAATGCCTTTAAGTTTGTGCAACTGCTACAGTATCTGGAGGTGATGCATCCGCTTTTTGGCTACACCAAGGGCAGTCCGGTGGTACCTTTTTTCCAGGTATCTGGTCGCAACTTCGTCCTCTTTCTTATGATTGAAATGGAACCGCGAATGTACACAAAACCAGTGGTTTTCTATGTTTTCATCGTTTGGTCTCTTGTGGAACTTGTGAGGTATGTTAGCTACTTTAATTTTTGCGGCTTGTGATAATTACAGCTTCTTCCCACCAGGTATCCTTTCTATCTAAGCCAGCTACTGGGTCGCGAGGTTGGCCTGCTCACCTGGCTGCGATACACCATCTGGATACCACTCTACCCTATGGGCATTCTGTGTGAGGGCATCATTGTGCTACGCAATATCCCCTACATCGAGGAAACGAAACGTTTTTGCGTAGACATGCCCAACACCTGGAACATCACTTTCGACATGGTTCTTTTCCTAAAAATCTACCTCCTACTTCTAATCCTGCCTGGCAGCTACTTGGTGATGTCGCATATGGCCAAGTTGCGGGCTAAAAAGCTGGGACGAGGCCGAAGCAAGCGCCGGCAGCACCTTCACGCCGACTAATCGACCCACTGCCACACCGGCAAGGTTCTTTCGCAATGCGGCAGTAGGTTTTCCTATTTTCGTTTAGCCTAAGCAAAAAGTCCAAAGAATTTTATAGATCTACCACACCTATCAACTTTTGACGTTCATTAAACATTTCTATCATATTGAATATGTAAATTGTGTTCATTTCATTGTAAAGTCAGCGACTTGGAAGTATTGTGGAAGGTTTCTTTTTTAATCATTTATTGTCCAGATTGGGACTCATTAGTGGTTATAATTATCTGTTAAAAAGGTATGTTTTTCATCGTCAAAGCTGGGGGATTATTGGAAGACAAGATGTATATTTATTGTATATTTCATAGCATATCATAAACTTTAAGACTTAGTAAATGGGTTTCAAGAATACAATACTGCTAAGAATATAACCGCCATACAATATGGTTATTCATATAAATTCGTAAAAAGATAATTCGCCATTATGCATGGATAGAAAAAAGAGCTAAGCCCCTCCCGTGTATAAATATTCCCAAACATTTAAATTCACATTTTTTATGAGAATTTTAAAGAAATTATTCATGTTAATGAAAACATGGACAATCTGACTTCTTTACAATAAATTTTCACATTTGTGTGTGCTTCAATATTTATGAGAATCCTTTTCACCAATTTTTATATTGTGTTTTGAGAGTGAAAATGCGTTTGCAGGTAACCTCTATGAGAGGACTTTTTTGTTTGAAAAATTACATCACCACAAAATAAATACTCATATCAAAGGGGATTTTATACGTGTATCTTGTATTTGATATATATATATATATTTCTTAGCCAACATACCAAAAGAGTCCGAGCATTGAGCGTTAACATTCTGACAGGCTTTGACTTCTCGCCCTCGTTTGCCATTCGATGATGGGTGGTAATCCAATTTGCACTCGAGGACGATGCACAAGTTATTGGGGATCCACTCGACCCGAAACTGGATTCGATTTCTGAATGAAGCTCGCTTGAGCTGGGAACTCCTGACTTTGTCATTTCCGCGTAAGTGTCTTTCACGTGCAGGCCACTTATTATTTATAAGCAATATAGCGTGGATAGAACTTTAATTAGATTCGTGGATTGACGTTGGATAAAGTGGAGACCTAATGGTTTTGACGATAGTGCAGCAGGCAATTGTCACCTGCTGAGGCCGAGATTAATGGCTCCCGGCCGGGCTAGCAATTCGTCCAACAAGCCAGCGAAATTTATCCCCATCAGGCACCGTTTCGCGTGAAATATTCATTGCAATTTGCACTCTCATTCGGCATGGAAAGGTTTTCCTATTACTTTTTGCACTGGAACAGGCATGGACTGACCCGGCCCGGGGTTAACGCTCAACTAATCACCGACCATGGTCAGCTGGCGGCTAATAAAGCACCGGCACCGGCCTGTCCAGTTGCTGATAAATGAGTTTTTGATTAATGCCGGTTGCGATTGATTTTCGACCACCGCAGCACTGGCCTCTGGTTTCTGTCCTGCCATCCGCTGGCCGGAAAAAAGCCAGGATTTATGCCAGATGAAGGGAGCTCTAGGGGGGTCTGGGTGCATCTGGAGATCCAGCCGAAAAGTGCAGGCATCAGCAAGTGTTCGTCGTCATGATTTACAGCCAGTTATAGTTTCTCGTTGGACGCCCACGTTTGGTGGGTAATTTATCAAGCGAACAGCACTGGACTGCCACTGTCAAAGGTCAGAAAGTAAAGTGGCCCAGGTCCGGGACAACCGATTCTTAAATGGTATCTTGGTGCAAAATCTGATACAAAATGGCAAAAATATCCTTAAAAACTTTAGCAAAAGGATGAGAAAATGAGTGTTTGACAAGTGTCCACTTTCCGTATTTTGAAAATCTAAAATTTCCATTTTTAGAACAGTTTTATTCGAATATCTGAGCAAATTTGCAACTGATTTTGAAGCGAAATGCTGTTTTTGAATCAGGGCTGCAATCTCCTTTAACCATCATTCAAAGATCCAAAAAATCAAACAAAAAAAAATGTATTCGATTTTTTCAAAAAATCATGATGTTACCTCTTTCAAATTTTTCGAAACTTGGCATTGTCCCAAATTGATGGTTTTGAGACACTCTTTTGCAAATATTTCATACATTTTTCATCGGATTTTGAAAAGGAATACCATTTATAAATCAGAACTTCATTCCCTCTCAATCTGCATCAAAAGATTGGAAAAGTAGAACAATCAATTTTTCATCGATTTTTGCAAAAAATCATGATGTAACCCCTTTCAAAATTTTCAAAAATTGGCATTATCCCAAATTGATGATTTTGAGACACTCTTTTGCAAATATTTCATACATTTTTCATCGGATTTTGAAAAGGAATACCATTTATAAATCAGAACTTCATTCCCTCTCAATCTGCATCAAAAGATTGGAAAAGTAGAACAATCAATTTTTCATCGATTTTTGCAAAAAATCATGATGTAACCCCTTTCAAAATTTTCAAAAATTGGCATTATCCCAAATTGATGATTTTGAGACACTCTTTTGCAAATATTTCATACATTTTTCATCGGATTTTGAAAAGGAATACCATTTATAAATCAGAACTTTATTCCCTCTCAATCTGCATCAAAAGATTGGAAAAGTAGAACAATCAATTTTTCATCGATTTTTGCAAAAAATCATGATGTAACCCCTTTCAAAATTTTCAAAAATTGGCATTATCCCAAATTGATGATTTTGAGACACTCTTTTGCAAACATTTCATACATTTTTCATCGGATTTTGAAAAGGAATACCATTTATAAATCAGAACTTTATTCCCTCTCAATCTGCATCAAAAGATTGGAAAAGTAGAACAATCAATTTTTCATCGATTTTTGCAAAAAATCATGATGTAACCCCTTTCAAAATTTTCAAAAATTGGCATTATCCCAAATTGATGATTTTGAGACACTCTTTTGCAAATATTTCATACATTTTTCATCGGATTTTGAAAAGGAATACCATTTATAAATCAGAACTTCATTCCCTCTCAATCTGCATCAAAAGATTGGAAAAGTAGAACAATCAATTTTTCATCGATTTTTGCAAAAAATCATGATGTAACCCCTTTCAAAATTTTCAAAAATTGGCATTATCCCAAATTGATGATTTTGAGACACTCTTTTGCAAATATTTCATACATTTTTCATCGGATTTTGAAAAGGAATACCATTTATAAATCAGAACTTTATGTCCTCTCAATCTGCATAAAAAGATTGGAAAAGTAGAACAATCAATTTTTCATCGATTTTTTCAAAAAATCATGATGTAACCCCTTTCAAAATTTTCAAAAATTGGCATTATCCCAAATTGATGATTTTGAGACACTCTTTTGCAAATATTTCATACATTTTTCATCGGATTTTGAAAAGGAATACCATTTATAAATCAGAACTTCATTCCCCTTCAATCTGCATGAAAAGATTGGAAAAGTAGAACAATCAATTTTTCATCGAAATTTTTCAAAATTTTCAAACTCAAAAACGATTCAATTTATCTATTAAAAGAGCCATCAAGGAAAGGTTTGGTGGGTGTCAGGCACCAACGATCCAACTTAAAAAAGGACAAGGTCTCCAAAGCATATAATTGTTAAGGAAAACGTCAAAGGAAATTATTTCAAATATATGTCAGGCGCTTAAATAAGGGCTAGCAAAATATTCCTTTATTTTTCAGTGGCCTAATTAAAGGATTGATGGTCGTTTTCTACCTAATTTACATTAAGAGTGTCAGGAGAACATCAAACCTGATTTTAATTAAGATTGAGAAGGGAAAATAGACTGAACTTTCCTTAAATTTTGCGTAGAATGGCCTGAGCAACATCAATTTAACATTTCTGATGTTACAGACTCTTTATATCCTTGGCAAAATTTGTGATTTCCTGCCAATATATGTAGGCCGGACTGACACCGCAGATCAGAGAAAAACCGAAGAAAAGGAAAACCGCAACCTAACCAACTCTGCACTTGTTAATGACCTCTTTGTGTCCGACATCGAAATGCATTTTCCGAGCCTGCCACATGCCACCAAAGTATGCAATAAAATTCACGCTAATTGCAGAACAAACCCGCAAAGAGGATACTGAAGGTGCCGAAAGTTGTATTTTATATTACATATATTTTGTTTGTCAGTGCACGAAAAACCAATAAGACCTTCAGGTTTCAGTCAAGCGGGCGAGATACCAATTAAAGTCTATATATTAAAGAATATGGGCTGGACTCTATTCATGTAGGTCGGTAAGCAAAATCGATTGGTGATTGATTGCCGAAAGTTCGTGGGTCCATTGAGGTAGACAGGCTTCGAGTTCAGTAAAGGAGGTGATTGAAAAGCAAAGCATAGTAGTATAAACGTTTCCAGCAATTATAATCAAATATCCGGAAAATATCAGGCCACTCTTGAATCCCTTGAAGAATGCCCTTCATTTGAAACAAGAAAGAAATATACTAATTTGTATCATTTCCTCTGAGATCACAATCGAACTTTGTAAAATATATAGAGTGAAAGTGCGCAAGAACTGGCAATACAAACCCATAAAACGCAATGTAATAAAAACCATCTACTCTATAATATGTAAGAATGCAAGCCAAGCATCGGCAAACACTAAAACAAATATCTATACTCGGAGTACGTACTTCTTTTGTGCAAATATATGCAATTTTGTATGATTTGTGTACCCAAATGGCTGGAGACATCTTCAATGAAGCCGCCAAATCTGACTCATGGCCAGCAACAATCTTTGCATTTTGCATCCGCTTCCAATTCGGGCTGCTGAGGCGCCAATTCCAAGATTCCCAGTCCAGTCCAGTCTTATCCCCATGTGAGCCACATATCCTTACTTTATGGCTGCTAAGTAGGGAATTCCCAAGTCTGAATTTCGGCTGCAGTCGGATGGGAAACTATCAGGAGCATCGGGTCACGAAGCCGGAGAGTTTTCCCAGTTTGCAGGGAAGTAACTTCCGGCGGCTACAAACTGATTTTTATAGCTTTTTTCCACAAAAGTTATGATAGATGGTGAAGCAGTTGCAAACAGATGTTTGTGATAACTACTCACAGCCAAGCCCAAACCCAAAGAACGGGCTCTGGACTCTGGCTTCCAAGTTTATGAAAAATGAGCCAAGATGATTATTCGATGGCAGCTGCAAAGTGTTCGGCCAGCAATCAAGTGCCATTACTTACAAAACTACATAAAGGGAAACAGAAGCCGAAAGGAAATAGAATTCCTTACAATTCAGGAAGATACAATGAAACGTGGAAGTAACTACAATTGAAATTGAACTGGATATGAGGCATGAAATCAATTCTGTTCAGAAATTACAAAGATTGAATTTCATTCTTTCGGTTTTCTGTGGAAAAGCCATTTATTTAAAACAGACATTTATAGAATACGGATTTCAAAATAATGAAACTTTCAAATGCTTTATCTGAGAGATGGATATAGAAATTTATTTGAACTTTGCACATTAAAGTCCCATTCAAACTGCAGATGTTGGGAAAGAGTAAGCAATTGAAAGCAATTAACTCCTTAAAATCTGATAGTTAAAAATACCCAGAAAGTTATCTTTTCTAGACAAGTGAAACCACTTAATTGAGTTTTTGTTTAACCGGAATGCTTTAAGTTTTGTAAAACAGTTCACTTCTCTAAACTGGCCCCGCTCCAATGCCGTTTGCCTTATGACACTCGCTTTTTCAGGCGCCTCGCCCACAAAGCGTTGGCCGGCGGGCAGGCCATGAATCTTCAAAGACCCTCCGCGGCAGACCCAGGGCCAAACCAGGCCACTAACACCACTACCCAACCATCCAACCACCCACATTAAAAGTGGCAAGGCAATCGTGTGGCGAAAAAGGGCTGACAGCGTAAAGAGCGTAACTTGGCCAAATGTTTTTCCTCTCGGCTACTTTTTTAATACATATATTCTCACTTATTTCTGGCTACTTTAGGCCTAGACCGACCCAAGGTTTGGGACAAAAGTACTCAACTTGGGCCAATACAATTACTGAACTGGATAATTAGAGTTTGACGCGGACTGTGGAAAAGTTAAAGTATGTGGCTGAATAAATATTTGGCCAAGTTTATTGAACGGAAAGCAATTTCGGCCATTGTTGGCTACATGAATAGCAAATACTCGTATATGTGATGATGTTTGTTAACATTAATGCAAAATAACCATTTCCAGCATTTGTTTATTAATTTGCAGTCACGGAAACTGACAGCAATTAATTATCACTTATGAATGCATTCTGTGTTTACTCACATTCCAGAATTAAGTGGCATCTGTCCAAAACTTTTCAGCACCAAAAGGAAAACAAAATTTATGGCTGGAGAATGCTTTGAAATTTAAAATTTAATTAAAATTTCATCCCAAAAATGACACAATCATCCCGAAGGCAAAAGTTTCGAAGGCAAAGGAGACAAAAGGCAGTAGTTCCCGAAACCAAACTTATCTAAGGACTAAGCCAGCTGGGATATTTAGTCCGGAGTGCAAACAGTGTCCATTTGGGTGTCCTCCCGGTGGTTTAATTATTCAACGGGAATGAAAACGGGATTTTTAAAATGATGAATTTTAAATTCTCTGTCTTGGTTGCTTAGCAGATTCCTTTTTGTGTCAAAAGATTTTATTAATTTTAATTAATTTTATAGTAGATCCGCTGAGAGACCTGTTTGCCATCCAGGTTTGGGTGTATCGAAGCAACATATTGTTACGATTTATCTTTGGTAATAAGTTTGTATAATAAACAACATATCAGCGACAATCTATGATTTTAGTGGCCAATATACCTTATCGGAGATATGAACAAATTCATTAGTTTTATCTTTAATTATCATTAACAATTAATGTAACTTTGATTGCAAGTTGCTCATTTTCTCAATTTGAAATCAAGTAAAGGGTAATATAAATATATACTATCTTTAATAAATAATTTCGCCTTATTTTAAATATTATATCTAAAATGATCACCTTAAGATGTACTCCAATCACTGGAATAATTTCTTTGAAATTATTTAGTTTAAAATTCGAAATAAAAGCTCATCCGAATGTTGAGTTACAAACTAAATCGACTCTAAAGCCTAATTATAATTTGGGAAAAATAAATATTACTTTAAAATACATATGGAGCTGTTAAAGCGGATGAGTATATTCCCAAATATGCACAATCGCTCCAAGGACTCAAATGAGAGGACCCGCGTGTTTCTTTTGGCCCTTGAGGACGCGTCGATTATGGGGCATTGCGTAGCAGAGTTTGCTCCAGAAAAGCGGATCCCCCCACTTCAGGTAGGTGTTGAGTTTGAGGTAAGCCCTCAGCTCGCTATCAATTCCGTTCATGTTCTCAAGCTCCTTGTAAAGGATAATGATAATCCGCTTGCGCTTGTCCTGCAATGTGGCCTGGTAGGCGATGCGGAACTCCATTCGCGCCCACACCGAGTCAATAAAGTGCTGGGAAAGCACAATGATCACCCTCTTGGAATCATCCACAGTGCGGACAATCTGCTCAGGAATGCAATCTCCCACCAGCCAGTCCCGATCATGCAAGCAGATACGGAAAGGATGAGGGCCACTCTCCAACTTGGGCAACAACTTGCTGATCAGCTCCTCGTCCTTGTGAGAGTAGGATATGAAGGCGTCATAGGTTTTGTCTTTATCCAGCTCCTCCTCGGAAACCCACCACAGACACAGGTTGTTGTTATACAGCCAGATTTTCAGCTCCTTCTGGAACATCAGATAGAATACTGTGATGAGGCAGGCGAAGATCACGAGGCCGCCAATCACACAGCTGACTAGTAGGACATACGAAGGACACAGCTCAAAGGCCTCCATCTGCTGGAGAGGCTTTTTCTGGCACATCACATCCCCGATGTCCTTTACCCGCTGGGGATTGGATCGCACAAAAAAAAGCAGGCTCAAGGCATCGCAGTCGCAGACCAGAGGATTCCCCGAGAGCGATAGCGTCATCGTATTGTTCTCCATTTGCAGGAACTCCACAAACTGCTCGCTGATCGTTGAAATACTGTTCCGGCTCACGTCCAGGTGGGTGAGATTCTCGGGGAGTTCGTTTCCGGTTCCCAAACTGGTCAGCTTGTTGTCCGACAGAAGTAGGCCACTCACATTCGCGTAGCCCGGATGCTCTCCCACCGTGGGCAGTGCGGTGAGGCTATTGTTGCCCACTTTCAGCACCGTCTGGACCAGAGTGGTATGTGGCAGAAGCGGCAGCTCCGTCAGGTCTGTGCCCCGGCAGTCCACGATCAGACTGCCCATGTCCCGCTGGACCCAGCAGATGCAGCGCTGGTTGCACTGCCAGTGAGCGGACTTGTACTGGCAGGACTCGTCATTGGTGCACACCACCGCCTCGTAGGACATGTTCAAGGTGGCGCCGTAAAACTGCGTATTCACCATCTCGATGAAGTTCAGGCTTACCACATTCTCGAATACTCGTGGCGACAAGGCGGTCAAGGAGTTCTTGTTCAGCCGCAGGACATTCAGCGAAACGAGTGGCTCGAATATTTTGCTGCAGGATGGAGGAGATCTCATAAGGGTTAAATTGATATTATTTGTGTTTTTGTGTCTCTACGAAGCTCGGTGGGGCTATCAAAGCTAGTCACTATGCTATGTACATTGAATTTTGGTGATTTAAACTTAAATGGTCATCTAAAGTCGTTATCTAAAATTGAAGCGATTGTGTCGTACAGATTGTCTTTTGATTTCACTAATAAATATAATGAAAAGACTTGGCGGTGTTGGTTTTATAAGGAATTATGAGACGCGTAGATATTTAAAAGAATTTTCTAGATAACTCGAAGTTACAATCTTAAAAATGTTATCTTATAGGAGTATTTTATGAAGGCGGTATGAAAAAACAAATTAAGTGAAATAGAATACAATTTGTAGTTGAATTCGTTTATGTACAGAAAATATTTTCAGAATTCTATAATTTTAATTGAAAAGTACTACACTATATTTCAATATTGAATAAAAACATTTATCCCTTTTATAATAGTACATAAATTATACATATTTTGTACCTTCTACTGAAACATCTATTTTAGAAATATCTAAATAAATTCGATAAAAAACAAACAAAAAGAATTTGCCTTTATCAAAGTCTACTTAAATTTTTATACTTGAATAAAAACTATTTCACAATTTTTTTATCAACACTTTCATAATTAAAGTGTCAGTTGACTTTTATAAGAGCTCTTTAACTATCTGCGAAAAGAATTACTTAATTTATTTGTATTTACAATCTGTCAAGTTAAAAAAAATAAAAAAAAAATTTCATTCGGACCAGCAATAAATTAAGTGAAATATATTTTCATTTATTCTTGAGCCGACTGCCACTTTGTTGGATGAAACCTAGAGCCAATCTCTAGCAAATGTTTAACATTTAAGGAACACCGATAAAAAACCATCGATGTTTGGCATACTTTTGGGTGTGGAATTATCTAAAAATAATTTTTAGGAACTGGTAACGTGATGATAGCACTCTGATAGCCCCTCTTAGCTGTCGGAGGAGACACCGAACACCTTTACAGCTATCGCCCGTGCCGGAGGCTTGATAAGCCGAGGCAACAGCAGCCTGGCGATAAGGGCGAGACTCCTCTGTTCCGTGAAAGCGACTAATTATTTCGATTGGAACTTCTTGAGTCTGACCTTATCGCGCCGTGGGCCATCTTTTAATCAACAAAAGCAAGGCGCAAATAAAAAAAAACAAAGAAACAAACAACGAACCTTGATATATCCGTCAGTCTGTTTTTGCTCAGATCCAAAATAGTTAAGTTTCTCAGACCCCTGAAAACCTCGTCGGCCATTTGCGAGATAGCATTGCAGGACAAGTCCAGAATCGTAAGGGCGCCTTGATCCTGGAATATTCTAGGGGGCAGTTGCATCAAGTCCTCGTTTCCGTTGATTTTGATTAGCTGTAGCTTCCTAGAGCCTTGGAACATCTGAGGGGTCACGTGGCCGGTGGCCCGGGCGAGACGCACCTCCACCAGTTGCTTCATGGAACCGAACAGGTGGGGCTGTAGTTGACTGGTTCGACCCCGCGTCGGATCCGTGAGGGTCAGGCTCAAGTTACGCAACTGTTGCAGCTCCCGGAGCAACGGATAGCCGAAGCTAACCATGCCCGGAGTTTCGATGATCAGCGTTTCCAGGGTATCGGTTACGGAGGAAAGCAACTTGCCGGGCAGTATTGTTACATCCACGTTCAACTGCAGATCCGTGAGGCTATTGAAGCCCAGAAATATGTTCTCCTGCAGTTCCTTCACGTCGCTGAAGAACCGGAACTTCTTCAGGCCCGGCACTGCACCAAAATGCCAAGTGGTTATGTTCAGAGGACTGCCCGATCCCTCATAGACGCCATCGACAGTATAGACATCCCGGGTGACCACTGTTTCCTGGGTGCGGTCTCTAAACAGAATCGTCTTCACCTCCTCAACTCCGATCTCCTGCAGCAGATTACTGAGGAAAACCTCCGGCCAGAACGTGTAGGCATCGAACTCCAGCTTTGCCACTTCGCTGATGTTGAAGCGCGGCAGCCAGTGGAGGTCTCCGTGGGCGTAGTAGCTCATGTAGAGTGAGGGCCCCGACTCGGCGATCTCCAGGAGCATGGCATACTCGTCGGGACAGTGGAACCGCACCACGTTGCCTTCCGCCGCACAGGTGCACGGATCACTGAGGCCATTACAGAAGGTGCTCAACGGAATGATTTGGCCAATAACCCGCGCTGGAACCGTAACTCCCGAAAGGGCCCAGAAGAGCCACACTATCGCCGAATAGTAGAACATTTTGCAGGCACTTTCTGGGCATTTATTATCTATTCTTTTATTTATTTTTTCGATTTCAGAAAGCGAAAGGTAAATCGAGGCGAGGAGTTAACACGGCAACGCTCCGACTGTGACTAAATCACAGCTGTTTTTGGGGTAAAAGCTTGGGCCAATAGGCCAGGTCTGTAGTCGTTTTCGTTTTGGTTGTATTTTTTTCTTATCAGCCTTTTAGCCGTATCGGGGTGGAGAGCTCGTTAACATGGAAGCCATGTGAGGCGCCATTATCAAAAAATTATTAGAGGTGGTAAGAAACAAAAAAACTAGGATTTAAATAAATATTTGATTTAATTATAAGATTTAATTTCATTCAATAAACTGAGTCAACTTTCTAATTCCCCTCAAGCCTCTTAAGTTACGCGGAAAGTCTTAACCTATTCCTTGGGCTTCAAAATATTTACGAAGTCTATAAATAATTTCAAGTATCTATATTTCTTGGATCTCTTTACTTTAGCAAGACTTGTGCAAAAAAATAAGATTCAAATAAAGATATTTTTTTATCTGATTCTATAATTTTTACTATCGAGCACCACAATCAATAGCTACTAATAAAAAATTTTAAAACCAGACGGTGGACTCCCGAAACTATGATTCATAAAAGAATTTAAGGTTAAATATATTTATATTTATATAAATAAAAATCGGATGCATAATTATGCATACATCATAGTTTCTAAAAACACCCATCTCTTTGCTGATAATGTTTTTTAATGACTTGGGCTTTGGGTATCAGAAGGAATTTATTTATGCCGAAATGTCATAATGTTAATGGCACGCTCATGCTCTTGCCTTGTTCGTGGATGTGTAGTTGTTGATAGGAAATGCTTATATATTTCTTGGCCCTCATACAGACAACGTTTGGCAATTTTTTATCAAAGAAAGCGGTTACTTTCAAGTGTTTGCTTGCGTTAATAAACATTAGAAATGAGTCAACAAGAGGAAAATAACCTGGGAGTCACACGGGTTTTAGTTTCAAAGTATTTTGCATATTTTCAGGCATTTGGGATTTGTTTATTTATTGAATTTGGAAACACTTTTCAATCGCTTTCAAGCGAGAAATAAATTACTTATGGGAGTTTCAATAACTTTCATCTATTAAAGGGGGCACGGCCATGAATATCCGATGAGAGCAAGCAATATTTAGGCTTAGCCGCGCCTTGAACTGTCACGCATGGAGCACATCCTGGCAGCTTGACAGGTGTGTGGCAGCCATGCTCCTGGTGTCCTCAGGGTCTTCGGGTGTGGGTCCAGACAAGAGGTATACAACGCTCAAAAATAAATAAGGGCCAAGTCAATCACTTTAATGGCCTTGAACGCGTCAAGGACATTCGCAGACATCGTTATGGACTTTGGCACATTGTCGGCCTGCCAATCGGGCCAAGTTCAACTTGAGCCGTCTTCATTATACATTGGCCATAATTCATTTCGCGTTGGCGATACCAAGTCAATTAACAGTTTTTCCCTCACAAACTTTTGGGCCCGAAACGAAAGTTTCGAACGACATTTTAATTGGGTGAGGTCGACCTACTCATGCAGTGCAGCATCGCCAGAGGACACACATCAGGAGTGACCTTTTTGGCTAGCTAAATGTGAAAAGGCAAACACAATTACACGCCCAATTACCCAAGTACCAAGGTCCTGTCCCCCATCACGTAAACGCACCGTTGTTCGCATTACGCGTAGGCATAGTAGTGCACCATTTTGTACGCCCAGCACCGCACATCCCTTCGCATATCCCTTCGGCACTTAAACGTCTATACCAGCCATATCCTGGCAGTAATGAGGGAGCTTTAGCTGCACTTGAAGATAAATTTGAAGGGAAACTAAATATATAGATTTTTATAAAAAGGTTTTACGCATTTTACAAACTTTAACCTCTGTCCTAATTGACTATTACTTTTTTCTTTAATATTATTTATATCGGGTATAATCTTATTACCTTTTATTACCGATTAGCTTTAAAATAAGCCCATTTTAAATTTGCTTACGCATCAATGAACTTCGTATACATTCATTAAATATAACTTATCTTTCCTAAACACTCGCCCTTTGAATTTGGCAAATGCATTGCAGCTATGCCCATCAAACCAGCAATTTGGATGCTGGTAAACGGCAGTGGGTAACCAAAAGGGCACTTGACTTTTGACTTTTTAGCTGCACAATAGGGTGCAGGACTTGTTCTGAAAATGGTAATCAGAATTCGGAGTACGGGGTCTGGAAGGGCCATCAATCAGGAGCAGACTGGGTGGCATTTAAAGGGTCGTATCTCATAAATGTCAACACTAAATTAACACCGAACTCACACAGGCCAAATGCTGGCTGCTAAATTATGTTCAGGGACAACCGAAACAGGATTTGCAATCCTCTGTCAACTGTCAACCACGACCATTGTGTTGGCAGGCATGTAGCTCAGATTGACCCCAAACTATTTGACGTTTGGCAAATTGCATGCCAAGCCAGCCATCCAGCCAGCCAAAAAGGAAATGCATTTTAAGTAGCACATTGCGAATTAAATCAAAATATACACAGAGCCCTGACAACAGCTAAGCTCTGTGAACGAGCAGCATAAACATCCGCCAAATTGTGCTAGCTTGCACTTTTCCGACCGCAAATACATTTTCTTTTTCTATGCCACAGATGAGTGGCTTTTGTGTGTGTACTCGAAAAATCAAATCAAATCCCATCCGAAAAGAATCCTTCGAATAGAATGCAATAAGAATGGTGAACAAGATCAACTTTTAGCAACAAATCAATAAAGTTTTGTGTTTTGTTAGCAGATTGCCACTGGCTGGGAGGCATCTTGGCAGCTCATCGAAATGGCCAACACTGCGTATACGCAATCTGGGGCAGGGCAGAAGGTTAAGTCAGCCAGTTGAGTACAATTTGTTTTGTTACTAGGAATTTAGTACTGGCTCTAGCACAAAATGCACTTAAGGTGCTTGTTTTAGGGTGGTAATTGGAAATGCAAAAAGGCCATAGTACAAAATCCAAAGTAAAATTGTGTCCTAGAAACATTGTCCAAGCTTTGTTAGGATTAGCATTCGATTTTGTAGTATGAAATTGGTTCTTATACAGAGTGTTTAACATTTGTCTAGGATTACAAAATATCGGTTCTTCTTGTAAGGCAAAAGTATAGGTCTCGTGTTTTGAACCTCTAAATCAGGGGAAATACTCTAGGCAAATTACCCAGAACTTTCTTCGGGTCAAACCAAAGTGGTTTCTTTCCAGACAACTCATTTCTCATTGTGTCTCAGGGTTTCATATTTAGTATACGCCACGTCTGCCTTACCGCCATAGAACACCACATGCGCGAGTCATCCCATCATCATTATTTTACAGAGCCCCCTCGCTGCCTTGCCACCAAAAACCACCCACAATCTACTACTTGCGCCACATTAAATGGCAAAATTGTCAAAATGCCGCAACAAATGGCGACCGTGGCACGTCCGGTGTTTTTGTTCTTGTTGTCTTGTTATTCGCAGCATTTTCTTTATATATTGTATTTTTTTTTGTATTTTCGTAAAGCGGCCGCCTCTTTGTTGTAGGTGTGGTACTGTCTAAATGCTGAAAAATAGAAAGAGCGGTGGAAGGGGGCGGATGGTGTGGCATGTGCCACTGCATCCGTGTGTGGATAGCCCGTTGGCGATTGTCGTTCCAGTTTGTTTGCTGGTGTTGCTGCTCGCATTGCTCCGCCATTGTTGTGTGCAACAGCAGAAAATGTCGTCAACATTATTGTCAGCATTTCTTGTGGCCAACCGCATCTGTGGTCCTTTGTCTTAGTATACTACTTTTTATCTTTTGGCAAAGGAGCACGAAGAAATGCGTTTTGTAATTTTTGCGCCACATTAGACGCTTCCCTGACTCTTTGACGAACATGGAATGAAGGTTTTTTTTGTTATCTTATAATATATACAGTATACATAACATAAATCAATTTAAAATTGTGAACCTTGAGTTTGGAAAAAAATTGAACATGAAACTGGCTCACGTGCCAGTGAAAGTATTCAAACTATCGAAACATTTTACAACTTTCTACAGAAATTAAACAGATGCTGTTGAGCCAACCTTATCCCTTACTCGTATAAACTGGATGTCAACTTTTCCATTTTACTTTTTCTTTTTATTTTCAGATGCAGATGCAGGCCAGACGACATCGCAAGTGTTCGAATGCATCGGGGCATGAAGCAACTACGCCAAAAAAAATAGAGAAAATCCAACTGCAACAGCAAATTCGACAGCAAACTGCATGAAAAGCAGAGAAGAACAAAAAAATGTGAACAATAAAAATAGAGAAAAAATACTACGAGATGCCACTACGAGGGCAACAAAGTTGCAAGTTGAGTTTAGCAAACAGCAAGGATTTCGGGGAAGTGGCATGGAGACGAGGCAGCTCTATATAGTGAACATTTTATATATTCGCATACATATTTGTATCCTTGTATCTCGCTACCCTACCTGTGGCTATATGCCGCTGAAGATGGCCAGGGAGAAGAGCTGGAACTTTTTCGAGAGCCTGACTGCCGAGTTCCCCATCCTCGTCATTCATCCTGCCGGTGCAGTTCTTTACTCTGCTCTTCTCCTAGAGGCGCAGCACTTTTTGCCTCACAATTTGGGGCCAAGTTTAAACAACTGCACGGACAAGCTCTTCGTCCATCTCATCCCATGCGAAGGATAAACTTTTTACTTAAAATTCGACAGGCGGAAAATAATAATAATAATATTGTGCTTAAGCTCCAACTGCTGAGAGGCAAGACCTCTGAAACTTGAAGGTGGAAACACTTTCCAGATGTTCGGGACAATGGTCAACGAAAATATAATTAAGGAAATTACAAAATATAAAATGATGCCATTATGAGAAAGGGACTGTCCTTTTCTGTTATTAAATGGATTTTCTTTTCATTAAAGTATACATTTTTACAGACCCTTTAGTAAAAATATGGAGAAAACTTTTTTAAAATACTCATAAAAAATGAGTTGTGGTCTAATAACTTGCAACTTTTTATAAACCATTGTTTGTTTGTTGGAAACTAAATGAAAATACATTAAAAACTACCTTAAAAAAGATGTATTGCTACTTTTCTTTATAGAAAAAAAGGTACTGTATATAGTTTTAAAGAGGTTTTACTACCCAAGTACCTAAGTTTGGATAAAATTGCCATAATTTATGAATGAATTTCGTTTGAAAATGCACTTAAAAAGTATAAAATATCCTTTTAGGCTTTGAATCTGTATTCCACAGTGCATTTACATAGAAAGTTGCTTTCTCAAGCACGCAAAGATTACTTTTTGCCCGATGCCAAAACAACTGCAGCGCATAAATTATGCAAACTCGGCAACTAGCGTGTGCAGTTTTCAGGCATCTGCATCTGCATCTTTTTACCGGTATTTGCATAAGCCGGAGCGAAACTTGCTCAAAAATCGGTGCGTGCCCCAATCTTGGGGTACGTCACTCAAGCCCCCATTCTGCATGCCACATTTTAGATGCGATCGAGTGAAAAGTAAACATACAATAAATTATAAGAGCATACACACCGCCCACACATTGCCATTGCAATGCCAGTGGAAATTAATGAGACGTGATGGAAAGGTGCGCTCCACAAAATGCAGCAAGTTGTGCCGTTTAGCTGCAACATCATTCGATTCAGCGAGCTGAAAAATTTTCATTACATCTGACTTTTCCCAGGATCTCTCCACAGGCACTCTGAGGATTGCCTATCCTTGCAGTAATAACTTCTGGGAATTTGCATTAGTCAAAATAAATCTTGTGAACTGTGAAACTGAAACTATCTTCAGTTGCTAATTGGCCAGAAGAGTTTAGATTCGAACAAAATCGATTATAAGAATAAATACACATTAACAAATCGTCGACGATTAAATGCCTGTTCAATATCTTGGGGATTGAAAACTTTTGGCCAATAATCAGGAAAGAATTAGTTGGCCGAACCAACTAAAAGCTAATCATCATAATTATCATTATCATCCGGGGCAAAGGCATCATCAGGCAGCATCAACTTCAAATGCAATTAGCTGCGACAAGGAACAACTTTTCAGCTTTAATTTTGCTTCCACCGCCCACCCACTCACACACTCGACTGCCTAATTAGGAACTTTTCCATGCTCTCTGCATATACTTATATATTATATGTTTTATATATGGTATATTTTTGTGTTATATAATGGGGAAACTGCCGACAGCATAACTGTCATCAGCTGGGACTTGTGTGACATGTCATCATAACAGGAAGCCAAGCGACAGCAGCGGCAGTACATCCACATCCTCTTCACATCCAGTATTTCAGCATCCAGTATCCTGGAGCAGGACCCGGTTTGTCGAGAGTGCGGAAACTGCAGCCTCGATTATGTCATTCGAGCCCCAACCCATTGCCATATTTGTTATATCGCCATAATGCATGTCTTATCTGCCGCATCGACAACATCAGCAACACGCAACATGTTTTTTGTTTTCCCTTTTTTGTTAGCATTTAGCCATGTTAGCCATGTGCCTGTTAGCCAAGTTATAAAATCGTGTACTTTCGAGTCAGTGAAGGCAAGTCGGAGGTGTTAAATTCAAACATTCCATGTGTTTACAACTCCATTAACCTGACAAAACGGGAAGCTCCACATTTTACATAAGGTTATTCAAAATAATTATGCCAGCAAATATGGAACTTTAAGTTTGTGTGTTTTAATGATTCTAAATGCAAATAATAATATTTTTAGCTAAAAATAATTCAAAAGAAGTGGTAAAATGATAAACCTTCAGCAATATTCTTCGAGGTTCTTCCCTAAATGAAATAGTTTCTAAAAAGTTTTAGATAGCACTTGGATAACAGGACATTTAAACTTGAATCACTTTTTTCCCTTATTTAATTAGGACTTTGCACCGAAACATTAAAATAAAGTAATAGAAAAATAAACTTAAACAAGCAATTAAACACTTTCTGGTAATGAAGAGCGTTTCTGCTCGTACCCGCATTTCGCAATCAGAATATTCCCTGTGGCTGAGAAAAATTAATACGATTTTATGACCGCCATTGTCTGGTGGCGTGGCAGCATTGTTGACGCCACTCGATTGGAGGCCATTCGGAGTGTCAGTCGGGTTGTTGGCAACAAGCCGCGGCTATAAATTCGCTTATGCTAAGTAGTTGCGTATACGCAATGTCATTAAATTAGGGATGACATCGTTATTATTGCCATAAACAAATATCAATTAAATTTGAATAAAAACGCAATGCACATAAATTCATATCGAAAAGGCCAAGCAGTTTGGCCGCCGGAAATAAAGATGCATGGAGTGCCAAATGAGGCGCAACCACTTATGGCTCTCGCCCGGATTCGGCACTCACTTGCCACTCGCTGACACGCATCCTGTCACGCATTATAAGTTTATTATGTGCTCTTTTGGCCTCGATGCACTCGATTCTGGGTCCTCCCTGGGACTCCGGATCCTCTTTTGCCATTCGTTTTTATGCTGAAATAAATGTGCATAATTTGTCGACATAAATCGTCGCCGTCTGCCGGTCGGATTGGGTTCCCCTTACTTGGACTGAATTGGATTGAATCGGGGAGAGGGTTTGGTATTGTGGCTTGGCTGTCGTTAATTTGCTACCTAATTGAGCGAAATACTTGTGGAATTTGTATCGAGCAGCCTAAGTTTGTTTCTTCGAGCAGGAGGAATGTCTTGGCAAGGCTTTGCCATTCCTAGTTAGCTTAAAAGTTTCTGCGAAATCTTCAATTTGCATTTTAATTTCTCATTGCGATTGCATGGCTCGAGCAAGGCCAGATGCAATTTGAAAGCTGACTTGACTTTCAAATGGGCATGGCTAGCCATGAGGTCCTGTCAGTGGCAGGAGTGACCTTCAAATGCCAACCGAAAACCGTATCAACAAACAGAGCCACAAATGCAACAGTTCAAACAAGAGCTGGCAAAAAAGCCAGTTACCGAAACAAAAACTTTCTGTTTTGGCTAATGCAAGGTTAAACACGCATGCACACAAACTGCCACGCCCACTGCTGCAGAAAAAGAGGCAGCAGGCGGCAGGACTCACAACGAGGAGCATAACATTTCGTAATTGAGGCGCAAGTTTTTGATGGCATGATAAGTTCAAATGCAGCTTCGCCTTGCCTGAACGCCTCGCATGACTGCCACACAATGCCGCACATGAGGAGATTAAAAAAAGGTTGGTGAGGGCGGGAAAGGCGGAAGGACCACATGACTGACTGGGCGCCACGAGACGCCAACGCGTCCTTGAGCGCACTTTTCTGCCACTTGCCTTCTATTTGTAATTTTAACGAGCTTGCTTTTGGCCCTGCCCGTGCTTTGTTTTTTGTTTTGCTCTTGCTATTTTGCTTACTGTTTGTGTAGCTCGACGAGTGTCGAGCACTTGTGCAATATTTGCAGCATGAGGCAAGAAGCTGGCATGCCAGCTCAAAGGCCTTTTCTCTATACGACAAACCCATTCTTTTTTTTTTTGCTTTTTTGCTCTTGTTTTTTTTCAACCATTTTCCTTTCGACTGTTTTTTATTGGAGAGCGCGTGTCTCAAAAGAAAATGAATTTCCTTCAAAGCTTCCTGTCTGTCTTGCTGTGCATTTGAACAAGATTTGATGTGAAACGCACACAAAACTCTCAACTAAAAACTACAAACTGCTTCGCCTTGGCTCTGTCTTTCTCTCTATTTCCAGTATCTCCTACCCACAGCAATTTCCGGCGGAAGCGCGAAAAACTTTTGCAGGTATTTAAGTGGCCTCTTCTTTGGCCTGGCAAGTTGGCAAAATTCCCTAAGCCAACTACTTACTTTGGCCCATTCGTGGCGTTGAAGACGTTGCCGCCTTTCTTCGCCTTACGCCATTCTTCAATGTGCACACTTCCGTTTCCGGCCTTGGCCATTCAGTTAGGCAATCCTGAAAAGGCGACACCACCAAAACATCTACTTCGAATCGAAAGTATTTTTAATCCAAGTCAAGATTGCCCTCTTAAAGAGTTATTTGAAATAAGAAGTTCATGAAATGAACAAAAGGTGACATATTTTAAAGTTCAAATAAAATTTTGGATTGTGGGTTTATGAAACAAAAAATGTGGACAATTATGGATATACAGAAAATTTAACATTAAACAACGTTCAATGTTTGAAAAAGGGTAAAAAAAGATCAAATCAATTTAAAATATCAAGTTTTTTGTGTAAGTTTTAATCCGTAACACTTTCGTACAAAAAATAGAATAACATCCAATGAAATAATCATTTATAAAAAAGTATTTAACACAAGTATAATTTTTTCAATTATATCTGTTTGTTTTGTGGGATTTTATATATTTTCTACTAGAGAGCTTTGCAATTTTAATAGTGATTATTGTGAATATAAAGCTGTCTGAAAAGGATAGAAAAAACTAAAGTTTTTATGGACTTCAGAACAAATGAGTATCTAATTATTCGGAATACCAAAGACTATCCTTTTTTCTACAGTATTCTGCTACCGAAAATCCAACCTCATGAACTCGCTTAGAGCTAAACATTTCCAAGGAGGCACTAAAGTAATGATTTGCATATGTCTTTGGGCTGTCGGAACATGGAATGAATTACGATTTCGTATTTACTTTTACACAAAATTGCTTTTAGTGGCTGCTACTTGGTCGCGCCTAACAAATTATGTAAGCGACTTGCGAGTGTGTGTGGTTTTGTGAGGCGTCTGATTTATGAACAAGAATGTGCCCAAATCCGAAACCAGAATCCCAAGCTACCACAACTCACCTTCTAACCAATAAGCCAATTTTAATTAAAGAAAAACATTTTAGCTCAAGTGGAAATTCAAGAAGGAATGCAATAAAATAGGACGAAATCGGCAAAGGTAAAATTGTGTCAGGGAGAATGCGAGAAATGTGCCATTTTGCTGGGTGAAAAGTGAAAGGACGCCATGGCATTCTCCATTGCACTTTCTCCTGACAGGGTCAGAGGGTATGCTCCGGGGAAGCCACCCGAGGTATTGCGACCCACAAATAAATGCAATGAGCCGACTCAAGGCGGAAAGCCTTAGTTCACTTTTCTACCATTTTTTATGCATACAGAATTCAAATTTTTCAAGCAAATTAATTTGTCTTGCAAATTGTTTTGGGGCTGGCAATAGAAACAGAAAAATATGGAAAGCTTTCCAAATATTCATTGCCTTTTAAGTATATATAAAAATAAGGAATTAAAAAAAAATTCAATGAAGAAAACATGTTTTCTTTGTTTTCTAAAATATTCTCTGGTAAATTACAAATTTGGTGAATACTACTGCTTCAAATGGTTTAAAAGTTTTACAAATATTAAATATATAACGTTTCCTCTAAAAATTATAGGAATTGTTAAATGGCTACGCGCCCCAAAAAACACCATCGATTTTGAGAAAAGCCCACGTTTTTTTCGTTGCCGCGTCACGAACGGGAAAAAAGGAGGCAAATCGATTTTTGCCCAACCGCGGTGGTCATTAAAGGTGTGTTCTATTCTGCTAAGGACAGGTGAGCGTGACCAGGCAAATTACTTAATTAACGCACTTCTCCGACAAAGGCAAACCTGGTCTCCGTCAGTCAAGTTTTTGTCAGCAAGTATTCTGCATTAAGAGACCTCGACCTTGTTGAGGCAAACGCTGGTTGAATAGTGTGTAAGTGTCATTGAGATTGGCATTTCGGTGGCAACTTGACCTCTTGACCTCGTCGAACTACGTTCAGCAGTTTAAAGTTTTTTCTGTATTCGAGGGTATACGTCTCCCAATTTTATTTTACCAAAAAAATCAATTCGAATTGTATATAGAAACAGAACCACGCACAGGTTCTGTCAGCAACAGAATCAGAAATTTTAGAGCTTTATGGCCGAAATTGACAGGCCTCCATTAGTGGGATCAAATATGCAGACACTGCCAGTTGCCAATTAGAGCTATTTCTTGTCTAGCCAACAAATAGGCCATAAAAAGTGTCACAAATATGCATATACACATTTTAATACCATTTCACGTACCGTTCGAAGAGTGAAAAAAAAAGAAAACAAGTTCCCTCTGTCATAATCTTGATCTACTTTTCATGTACGTTGCAACGAGCGTGGCTTATTATTTATTGGCTTTTTGATAAGCCAAATTGCCAAGTGTGGTCTTTTTTTCTTTCATTCTTTATGACTTTATAATGCCCGCTCAGCGCGTTGAGACATACTCATAAATCTTAGCCACCGGAGTCTGGGTTGTTTTGTTTTTCGTTTTGATTCGTTTGCGAGTCCTTTGAGTGCAATAAAACAATTACCCGGACCTGCTTAAAACTGTATTTGATATTGACAAAAGGCAAGCTGGAACAGGCAACAATACGAGTACACATTCACACAAACTCAATCACTAAAATGGATGTCCCACTGATTTTCTGTTCGAAACATTCGGTTTGCACAGCCCTGGGCCAATTCTCGCATGTCTGTCAACACAATCCACAAATTTACTCTGTCATTCAATATTGTTGTTAGTCAAACATTTTTAGTCGAGCCATGTTGACTCGAGTGGTTCAAACATTCCCGTACTAATAGGCGTATGCGTAATATGGATAATCGTTTAACCATATTACTCATACGCCGAGTGTGTCGCGCTACCGAAATATAATTTTCTCATAAGTTCTCTAAAGGACTTGTCTAGTTTTCAATGATTCGCTAAATAAACAATGGAGAATACGTGTATGTGAGAGTATTTTTTCTCTATAAATTCTAAAGGGTTTTTTATGCTAATAATTCTACGCTAATAAAGGCATTCCAACAAGGTTTTGTTTCTTTTAAATTATTTTTTGATTAGCTGTATAATAAATCAAATTTCGGACAACCCAATTGGAATTCACTTTATGATATTACAAACTATTACCAAAACAAATAAATACAATTAAGGCTACAACTAAATAATTTATACACACTATAATGAATATTAAAATATATTGCTTTACTCACATTATGTCTGTTTTACTTGTATAGATTTCTGCATTAGGCGTGGCCATCAAATTGTTGGTTTTTAAATCGACGTTTTCATTTCATTAGCATCGGCGTGATTGGCATTAAAGCATTGCAGTTAAGCCGATATCGATTATGGTGGGTAAAATATTATACTTTGCACACACACTTTATTCGAAGGAAGATTTTGGAATTTGTAATCATTTAAGACGATTTTCGGACACAAGTTAACATATGCTACCTATACAATGTATAGCTGATGGATTATTTTATAGACACCAATAGAATCGAAAGAACTGTAAGGAAAAAGATAGAAAGGATAATGTATTAGCTTAGATAATGCCCCAGTGGAATAAAGTAATCTCATAAACATTTTAGTCACATACGTGACCGATCCGACGCCGGCCTCCAACAACCCTTTATCTAATTTCCCAAAAAGCAATTCCACGACCTTGCCAAAAGCATTAATAACAATTCTCCCACATCCATAATTTGTTGTAAATGCATGCGTAAGCGGCTCTAACCCAAAAGCACCACCCACCAAACAATTTGATTGCACAATGGCTAGACAGGGCCAACTAAAATATATTCAAAGGATATGCCTGGCATTGGATGAGTGCGTGAATATTGTCCGAAAAAAAATAACACGAAGGCTAATAAAGGGTTTAGTTACGCACACAAACGACAAACAAAAATATTGCCCCACGTGTCTATTCTTACGCTTCTGAAAAGTTTCGTGATGCACAGTGGTTTGGTCTGGAAAATATAATTTAGACAGTTAAGAGATATCCATCTGAGTCACGGTTTATTTTCTATACAGCTTTCCAGGTTTCCCTATATTTAACGTACTCCTTATTGTTATTATTATATATTAAAATGAAATACAAAATCCGACAAACTGTTTGTCCCATACCGATTCTCTCAAGAAAGTATTTTTTCACTAAACCTCAAGAGTTTTTTCAAATATGTAAGGCACAAATATAAGTAAACTTCATATTATTTATAATTCATTTAAGCACAATCCGGCGGTCTTTAATAAAAAGCTACTTGAATGCTAGCCAAATGAAAGCCATTCCCGTCTCCTTATTCTCACATTTCCTTTCATTGTTAATGTGGCACTGTGCACACATTGGGGAGGTCCTTCGCCCACTCGATTTGTAATACTTTTATGCCATTTTGCCTTGTTTTGCGGGCACAGATGTGACATCGGCTGTCGACGAGTTACAGCTGAGATTGAGGTCCTTCAATTGAGATCCCTTTTGCTTTATTTTTATATTTAATGCACGTTCCCGACATATTTAACGAATTTGGAGTGAATTTGATTTCGTTTGCGATATTCAGCCACATGGCTGAAGCGATTTACATAAAAATGTGCATTAAAGTAGAAAACCTAGGGATTGTGCATGTCCTTTGAGGATTTAAAAACTCTCATAAAAGTGCCGAAGCTGAAGAAAGCACGCAAACTGCATATTTACTGCTGCCGTAAAGTCCGAAAAAAAATAAAAACTCAAAGCTGACAATATTACCGAAATAAGGGTTTTAACATTTACGAGTGGTGCTTCTTATGACCGAAAATAAATGGATATAAATTCTGATATTCACCAATTTCAATTTCATTTTTGCTCGTTATAATTTCACACAGAATTTCGGTAAGCTTGTGGCAACAAAAAAACTGGAAAATGCATCCTTACCCGAAACGAAATGAATTATTTGTTCAATCGTTTATATTCTTGTCAAATTTTAAGCGCATCTTAAATTATTCAGGGAAAATATTTAAACATGTGTGGCTTTGCGGATTAATTAATTTCTTGGATGTAAACGAATTTGCATGCCAAATAAATAATAGTCTCTGGCCATATTTTTGTGCTTGCCCAGCGACCTGTGGCCCGAAAAAAAGAAAAACCATAAAAAAAATATCAGAAACCTCACCCACGCAAAGTAAAAATGTAGGTCAGCAATGTGAATTGAAAATCAGAAGAAAAACAACAACCAAAAGCACACATGAGGAGCGAAATGTGTGTGTACCATACTTGTGTTTTGTGCCGCAGTGTAAAATCAATTTTCATGAAATGTACCACGCGTCGTATGAGTAATCAGCGGGGACAAGCCAAACAAATAAAGCCTGGCCCAGACAAAGGGCCATAACGCACACTCTTGCAGATATACGATCGTATGTGGGATTGGTGTATTAGTGGCGGTAACATATTGCTATATAAATCAATTTAGCGCTAATTTCAATAAACCGCAAAGTCCTATAAAGAGCACCAATCATATATTTCGATAAGTGGAAAAGATTGCCGTTAAAGACCAAAACAAGTGGGAGGCCAGTTTATTGTTAATAACTATTTTCAAATGACCTTGCCGTATGGATTAGCATGAAGGAAGTAATGGGAACAAATTGCATGGTATTAAATAGTTAATATTAGGCTTTTAGCAAATTGCCATTCTTTGGCCACTTAAAATCTAAATTACCCAAAAGTAGGCAATATTTTTACCTTGTTTTTGAATTCATGCCGCTTCTCGGTTTGTGCTGATTAAATTGTATTTGTATTTATTAACTATTTTGTGATGAGTTTTTTGTTTAATTTTTAAGTAGTTTTGAGTTTAAATCATCAAGACTATGATTATGAAGTAGCAACAACACATTAGAATCTTAAAGTTGGGCAATTTCGATCCTTTTCTATTTTGTTTGTTTAGCTTGGACTGCAATTGCAATTGCAATTGAAAATACTCGAAGCCCGAACCGGAAGTGTGGGTGACATTATCCTTTCCACCTTGGCAGTTTTCTCCATCGTTACTGTCCCCGAATTTGATGTGTTCGCAGTTTTTTATGCACATTTTCTTCGAGTTTTCGAATGACCTTTGTACTTCTAGTCGTATTATTTGCCAGTGAATTTATTTGATTACACTTTCACAGTTTTCACAATGACTTTTTCTATGTACGCTTATTTCCCTTTGCAGTCTATATAAGCCGTTTGTTATCAAAGTCAGAGGTTTTCATGGCTTTGAAACTTTGATTGTAGCATTTCCATAAAATATGTGAAAAAACGCTAAAAAAAAGAAACCCAGTTAAAGTTACTTGTTCAAACATTTGTTGCCGAAGAATCTAAGAGGTTAATAAACATAAAACGGAAGCACGAACTCAAAATGAATAGGAATTACGGCTTTTCGATGGAAAAAACGGAGGTCAAAGAAGGCAACTTTCTTAGGGAGAAGAAGCCTACTTTTTCGGACATTTTGCGTATTGAATTTCTGATGGAAAATATTTAAACAGTGAATTAAGATGGGTGGGTAGGCCAAACCGGTTCCGGTTTGGTAATCGCATACTCGAAAGTTTTCGTGGGTATTTTTGGACCTTTCCCTATCTATTTTAATTACGTTTTCTGGAGATAGACTTTGTCAAGATTCAAAATATATATTCCTACAAAAACAATCTAGGTATATATTACTCCTGAAAAATTGTACTTCAACCCGGTCCTGAAGCGTCATTCCTTGGCAAGCTGTTAACTTAATCGCACACACAATTCAATCTATCTAGCCAATAGGACGGTGAGGCATTAAAAGTTTGTTATGGCCGAGAGCGAGGATGCTCCAGGGACTCCTTTGGTGCCTTGCAAAAGACAAACGCGTTTATTTCAATCTCATTGGGAAATATCACACATACGCCACGTGGGCCCACCTGGGCAATGTACGGGAGTGGGGAATGATTTTGGACGAGTTAGCAACTTTCACTTTTCACTTCATTCGACGCGAACTTTTGGCGCTGATATTGTTGCTCAATCAGCCAGCTGGTGACCCAAGTCCGTGTGGCACACGCTCCGTTCGCAGACGTTTTTTACACTAAAGGACACGGGCTGGCGGTGAACACTGGATGCCGAGCAGCTGCGTCCTCGAGTCCTGCGGGAAGAGAGCCTCCACTCTCACTCTCTCTGTTCGGTTTCTGGCAGTTGCGCGCGCAGCAGTATCGGGAGAGCTGCCAAAGTTGGCCAGTTCGGTTGGCTTTGTTTTTAAACAACAACTGTAGGAGCCAACAACAAGGACTTGGGAGTATATCGCCAAAGTTGCCTGTTGTTGTTGCTTGGCTTGGTCATGTTTTTTATATTTTAGTTTTTGTTTTGCGAGCTGCTGCTGGTGGTATGCTGTTGCTATTGCTTACTGCACTTAACTTGAACTTTTGGAGCTTGCTTGTCGAAAAGTTGGCAGCGGACAACTTCGAGGAATTTGGAAAAGATTTTACTTCATACTGAGACTTTCAGGCGTTGGCCGCCAGGCCAAAAACACTCCACTCCACTCCAAAACACACACAATGCCACACACACACCCTATGTGGCAGCTCCTTAGCCACATCCTTGCGCGTCCTCACACGCCCACGAAACGACTTTGAAACAAATTCACGTTGGCCTTTGGCTTTGGCATTGGCCAATCTCATTAATGCCAGAAGTTATAGTCTTGTTTGGCATTTACTGGCAGAATGAAATTTTCAAAATATATACGAGTATGCAAGACATTTAGCCCATCAAGTTGACTAATTTGAGGCTTTTAGCTTAGTGTCCGTCAAAGGACTCTTTAATGAAGCCACAAAACAAATGTCTAAAAATACATAAAGAGACCAAAATCGTTCTATAAGTTCAAGGCGAAAGTTAGATTAATAGCTTATGATGGTGGTTTTTATTGTATATTTTTATCTACTGTTTTAGAGGTTATAAAAAAAATGTGATATTAATTGTATTAAATTTCTGAATCAAGTTTTAAGTTCAAGTTCAAAGAGGGGTTGCTTTGTTTCTTTAAAAAAAAAACTCAACAACTGGAATTTGGAAAATTTGTATTGACACGTAATTATAAGAGTGAATTGAATGTTCAAAATAAAATAAAGGTTCCTTTGAATTTCCCTGCGAGTTTAACAAAAACTCACTTGTGGACTAGTCCTTGAAATTCCTAAAATCGTCTTTGCTTCAACTCTTGAGTCTGTCGATGCCTGAACTTATAGACAGTGCGGTTTAGTGTGGATTTTGCAAAAGCAATACACACTCGCATAGCTGTTTTGCATATCAGCTCAGCTCTCAACACTTAGCACTCCCCAAGCCTCCAACCCCGACCCGACACCTCCGATATCCCCGGATGCCCTCGCTGTTTTCAAATGCATAGAGTCGAAGCTGGATGGGGTATATTCATCGAAATTATCATCTCGCTGTGCACGCTTCGCCTCCGTACGTGCCGTCGCCAGGATAGCTCGCTGTTGTGTGTCCTTGCGCCTTGAATGGCTTCCCTTGCCACGCCCACAACCACTCCCACCCCCACTCCCACCCCCCAGCTCTGCACCCCTCCTGGCCATGGTCAAGCTGCTTATCTCACACAAAACACTGGTTGCTTTTGCAAAAGAAAACGACGAGACTTGCCAAACAGGAATTGGAGCAAAAAATTGCAAAAGTGAAATGTCGAAATCTTTTGCTATTCAAAGCTGGGAACGAAAAAAAAAAATAAAAATTATACACAAGTTTATGGCGTGCCAAATTTCTAGTTTTTTCCTGATTTCTTTTTATGTTTAGCTTTTTCAATAGTGTGACTTGACTTTGCCTCAACAAGTTCCTCGTGGGAGAAAGGATTTCGGCCTGGTTTAAAGCCTGTGGGTCCCTTTAGGAAGTAGTAATAAAACAATTCGGAAAAGGGAATTTGCAAAACTCTCCTGCATGCATAAAAACCCGGCCATTTGACTTTAGGGTAGGGTAGAAGGAAGAGCAGATGTACTAAGGCAGTTAAAGGGCAGTTTTATATTCATTACAAGTCAAGCTGCAGGACAAGAAACAACAACAGCCAAAGGCAACAGCAACGCCAACTACCAACAACCAGCAGAAGCAACGTCAACAATTTACGACTCCAAACCGAGTAGGTCGAGTTTTTTATGGTTGCCACAGCTCACCTCGCACAAAAGCCACCTCTTTCTCTATTTTCTCGCTCATATCACACAAAATTGCCGCAAGCCGATAACTTTCAAAATAAAAAACTAGAACAAAACGTAAAAAAATGTCTGAAAGTGATTAAATCTTTAAAACAAATTAACTCAAATTTACTTTACAAAATTTACTCCGAAAATGCATTGAATCCTAAAAGATGAAATTTAATAGATGCAAAAGTAGGATTTGTTTTAAAAAGAAAACAATAATAAAATACAATACAAAATATAAAAAATAATAATAAAAATTCGTTTTATTTAAATTAATTTTAAAGTTAAAGCTCTTACAAAATAGATATGTAATACCTTTTAATAAATAAAAATAAATATATAAAACAAAATAATCGCTGCTTTCAAGCCACGCGCAAAATCCTTTGAAGAGGATGTGAATGGGAATTGCTAACGGCAGAATTATTGAAGGACGCCTTCGCGTACCTCACACAAAAACGCGCGCACTCACACTCAAAAAAAGGACTAGGATCCCTGCTGCAGACACACCTAAGGTGAAGCTCCGACATGCCTTAGAAAGCAGCAGAAACCAGCGAAATACTGCAGTGGAGGGGAAAGGCGGAGAAAGTGAAAGTAATGGGCAGGCTGAAAACTTTTTCTTCGCTTAACTAACTCGACTAAAACTCTACTCTCCTCAGCTCATTCTGAAGGACTTTTGGTCCGCATTTTCTCCCATTTATTTCATCTTTTTTTTGGGGGGATTTTATTTTTTGTTTTTTTTTGCCTTCTGCCCTTTTGCAATTGCTTATTTGTTTTACGCTAAAAATTAAGCGGCCACAAAACTTTCTGTGGGTTGGTAAATTACTTTACACGCCACTTGAACACGCAGGCAACGAACAAACTAACCGACAATGGCAAGGAATTTAATTAAATTAAAAATAATAGATAATACCAAGCCGAAAAAGAGGCTTTGAGCTGAAGAGATGTTTTCAAATTTTGGAAATATATAAGTGAAATATATACCTTCCAATCTAATCAACGATGACAAGCCATCCATTATAATAGCAATTACTTTTCATTCGAAGGAATTGATTCTTATCAGACACCGAACAGAGCAATTACTCTGCAAACAAACCATAACCCATACAGAAGTTTCTTTTTTTCAGATAAATGGCAATTTATAAAAAGAACAGCTCAAATAAAACGAAGCACAGAAAATAAAATGGTTAAGTAGAAGCAATTTGGCCGCGTCCCAAAGAGAAGGCCTTTTTATCAGGCCATTTCTGGCTTTCTTCTATTAAAGTGCCACGCATAAACGAAGCTGCCTGATAAGAGATACATTTTTTTTACATACTTTCGGTTAAAGCTCTAGCGACGACAGCCACAACAACAAGACGAGTGCGAAGTAGTGGGTTACGTTTTAGATATTTGCACTAGACACGCACATTGGAATTTAATTTAATTTCATTTAATGTGAGAATTTTAAACAAAACTGGTTTCTTAGGCGAACAAAACACGGAGATATACAGATAGACAAGCTCTTTAAATTAGATGTTTCTTTTATGTTACTGATAATTTGCATATTTAATATTATGTACATATGTAGATTTTTGTTTGCGTTTTATTTCTGATTTTGTTGCTGGTTATATATATATATATATGTATTTTAGCTACTGTTGCTGTTTGTTGCTTTTGGGGAAATTCTTCTGTATATTATTGGTTCGGTTAAAAGTGCTGTGAGTGTGTTAACGAAATGAGGAAAGATTGTCTACTGAGTGTGCAAAAGTTGTCCGAGTCCCGACGAGCCAAAAGGACTAGAGAGTCGCCTTCAGCGTACAACCGTGCGTATGTGTGATATGCGTTTCGTGTCTCTGTCTTCTTCTTTCTGGCCTTTTTGATTTTTTTTTTGTTGTTTAGGGAAAGTGCGCGCGCAAAATGCCAATCGCCAAAGTCCAACAACAACGGCGAAGGCAACACAACAGCTGTGCTGCCTCAGCTGCTGCCGAGAGAAAGCCGAGAGAAAGTCCCGATTGGGGCGCACGCTCACCCACACTTTAATAAATGAGAGTGTGTCCGTGTGTGTGTGTATGTTAAAGTGAAAGTAGTTTTGTTGATTAACATCCTTTAGAGTTTACCCACATTGGAAAGGTCGCCAATTTCACTGATAATAACATTTCTCTGAGCTGGCAACGCCGTAACAGCTGTTACAAGAGAAACTTGAATATAGAGAAAAGCGGAAACCGAGGAGCACACCGGAAGTGGCTTAAGTAAGTGGCATTTGGAATTTAAACATAACAAGACACAATATTGCGATTATTTTCTGTAATTTTAATCGGATTTTTAAAACTAACAGAATTTATTATATACCTTTTTTCATCGGATTTGCCACAGAACTGCCATTTCTAAATCAGGACTTGATTTCCTTTTAAAAAACAAAAAAAAAAAACAACAAAATTTTGGTCGATTTTTGCGAAAAATCATGATGTAACCCCTTTCAAAATTATCGAAAATTGGCATTGTCCCAAATTGATGTTTTTTAGACACTCTTTTGCAAATATTTCATACATTTTTCATCGGATTCTGAAAAGGAATACCATTTATAAATCAGAACTTCATTCCCTCTCAATCTGCATCAAAAGATCGGATAAGTAGAACAATCAATTTTTCATCGATTTTTGCAAAAAATCATGATGTAACCCCTTTCAAAATTATCGAAAATAGGCATTGTCCCAAATTGATGTTTTTTAGACACTCTTTTGCAAATATTTCATACATTTTTCATCGGATTCTGAAAAGGAATACCATTTATAAATCAGAACTTTATTCCCTCTCAATCTGCATCAAAAGATCGGAAAAGTAGAACAATCAATTTTTCATCGATTTTTGCAAAAAATCATGATGTAACCCCTTTCAAAATTATCGAAAATCGGCATTGTCCCAAATTGATGTTTTTTAGACACACTTTTGCAAATATTTCATACATTTTTCATCGGATTCTGAAAAGGAATACCATTTATAAATCAGAACTTCATTCCCTCTCAATATGCATCAAAAGATCGGAAAAGTAGAACAATCAATTTTTCATCGATTTTTGCAAAAAATCATGATGTAACCCCTTTCAAAATTATCGAAAATCGGCATTGTCCCAAATTGATGTTTTTTAGACACTATTTTGCAAATATTTCATATATTTTTCATCGGATTCTGAAAAGGAATACCATTTATAAATCAGAACTTCAATCCCTCTCAATCTGCACCAAAAGATTCTAAAAGTAAAACAATCAATTTTTCATCGATTTGTGCAAAAAATCATGATGTAACCCCTTTCAAAATTATCGAAAATCGGCATTGTCCCAAATTGATGTTTTTAGACACTCTTTTGCAAATATTTCATACATTTTTCATCGGATTCTGAAAAGGAATACCATTTATAAATCAGAACTTTATTCCCTCTCAATCTGCATCAAATGATCGGAAAAGTAGAACAATCAATTTTTCATCGATTTTTGCAAAAAATCATGATGTAACCCCTTTCAAAATTATCGAAAATCGGCATTGTCCCAAATTGATGTTTTTTAGACACTCTTTTGCAAATATTTCATACATTTTTCATCGGATTTTGAAAATGAATACCATTTATAAATCAGAACTTTATTCCCTCTCAATCTGCATCAAAAGATCGGAAAAGTAGAACAATCAATTTTTCATCGATTTTTGCAAAAAATCATGATGTAACCCCTTTCAAAATTATCGAAAATAGGCATTGTCCCAAATTGATGTTTTTTAGATTTGCAAATATTTCATACATTTTTCATCGGATTCTGAAAAGGAATACCATTTATAAATCAGAACTTCAATCCCTCTCAATCTGCACCAAAAGATTCTAAAAGTAAAACAATCAATTTTTCATCGATTTGTGCAAAAAATCATGATGTAACCCCTTTCAAAATTATCGAAAATCGGCATTGTCCCAAATTGATGTTTTTTAGACACTCTTTTGCAAATATTTCATACATTTTTCATCGGATTCTGAAAAGGAATACCATTTATAAATCAGAACTTTATTCCCTCTCAATCTGCATCAAAAGATCGGAAAAGTAGAACAATCAAATTTTCATTGATTTTTGCAAAAAATCATGATGTAACCCCTTTTAAAATTATCGAAAATCGGCATTGTCCCAAATTGATGTTTTTTAGACACTCTTTTGCAAATATTTCATACATTTTTCATCGGATTTTGAAAATGAATACCATTTATAAATCACAACTTTATTCCCTCTCAATCTGCATCAAAAGATCGGAAAAGTAGAACAATCAATTTTTCATCGATTTTTGCAAAAAATCATGATGTAACCCCTTTCAAAATTATCGAAAATCGGCATTGTCCCAAATTGATGTTTTTTAGACACTCTTTTGCAAATATTTCATATATTTTTCATCGGATTCTGAAAAGGAATACCATTTATAAATCAGAACTTTATTCCCTCTCAATCTGCACCAAAAGATTCTAAAAGTAAAACAATCAATTTTTCATCGATTTGTGCAAAAAATCATGATTTAACCCCCTTCAAAATTATCGAAAATCGGCATTGTCCCAAATTGATGTTTTTTAGACACTCTTTTGCAAATATTTCATACATTTTTATTCGGATTCTGAAAAGGAATACCATTTATAAATCAGAACTTTATTCCCTCTCAATCTGCATCAAAAGATCGGAAAAGTAGACCAATCAATTTTTCATCGATTTTTGCAAAAAATCATGATGTAACCCCTTTCAAAATTATCGAAAATCGGCATTGTCCCAAATTGATGTTTTTTAGACACTCTTTTGCAAATATTTCATACATTTTTCATCGGATTCTGAAAAGGAATACCATTTATAAATCAGAACTTCATTCCCTCTCAATATGCATCAAAAGATCGGAAAAGTAGAACAATCAATTTTTCATCGATTTTTGCAAAAAATCATGATGTAACCCCTTTCAAAATTATCGAAAATCGGCATTGTCCCAAATTGATGTTTTTTAGACACTCTTTTGCAAATATTTCATATATTTTTCATCGGATTCTGAAAAGGAATACCATTTATAAATCAGAACTTCAATCCCTCTCAATCTGCACCAAAAGATTCTAAAAGTAAAACAATCAATTTTTCATCGATTTGTGCAAAAAATCATGATGTAACCCCTTTCAAAATTATCGAAAATCGGCATTGTCCCAAATTGATGTTTTTAGACACTCTTTTGCAAATATTTCATACATTTTTCATCGGATTCTGAAAAGGAATACCATTTATAAATCAGAACTTTATTCCCTCTCAATCTGCATCAAATGATCGGAAAAGTAGAAAAATCAATTTTTCATCGATTTTTGCAAAAAATCATGATGTAACCCCTTTCAAAATTATCGAAAATCGGCATTGTCCCAAATTGATGTTTTTTAGACACTCATTTGCAAATATTTCATACATTTTTCATCGGATTCTGAAAAGGAATACCATTTATAAATCAGAACTTCAATCCCTCTCAATCTGCACCAAAAGATTCTAAAAGTAAAACAATCAATTTTTCATCGATTTGTGCAAAAAATCATGATGTAACCCCTTTCAAAATTATCGAAAATCGGCATTGTCCCAAATTGATGTTTTTTAGACACTCTTTTGCAAATATTTCATACATTTTTCATCGGATTCTGAAAAGGAATACCATTTATAAATCAGAACTTTATTCCCTCTCAATCTGCATCAAAAGATCGGAAAAGTAGAACAATCAATTTTTTATCGATTTTTGCAAAAAATCATGATGTAACCCCTTTGAAAATTGGCGAAAATCGGTTTAGATTTTTTTTGTCAGATTTTGATTGAAAATGATAATACTCGAAGATATAAGATCGGGAAGGTATCACATTCGACGATCTTTCAAGTATTAACCAAACTATGAAAGTTGGCGTGTTCCAAAAGAACGTGTTTAAGTATAATGTTTAAGCTATAATAAAGTGTTCGCCATGATCATTTCGAAAACGCGGATTATTAATTATTAATTATTAACTTATTTTATTTATTTACAAAAATTTCATAATTAAATTGCCAATGTGAACTTTTTTTGAATACCATAGTTATTTTTTCGCAAACTAGCAAATGAAAACTAATCAGAGCTTTGGACTTTCTTTAAAATCTGTATTGTCCGCAACTGATCCTATACGGAAATGCCCATTTGATCGGCCAGCTACTTTTTGGATATACGAGTATATTTATAAATTGTCTTAACATTAACACCTTTTTCAAACTGCAATACAAAGCATAAACGTGACCGTCTATCGCGAACATTTGATATTTGAGAAGTTCCGCTTGGGGAATAAATATTATAATAGATTCATTTACATGACGGTTTCGACGCCGAAAACGAAACCCGGCAAGTGGAGAAAAAGAAAGAACAAAAGTAAAAACTATTGGAGTATCGTTGGAGTATATAACCCAGAAAAGTTGAAAACTTCGTAGCACTCAGCGAAAATTGTTGAAATGTGGAGCAAATCGGATCTGGGAGTATTTTTGTTTTGTCTGTTGGCCAGCAGTGGAAATTCCATACCGGCTGGCTTACCCAGATACAATCAATTGGGGTAATCATTTAGTTATTTAATCAAAAAAAGTAGTATAAAATATTTTTTTTTATAGACAAGGACCGCCTCTGGCATTAAACAGTAGTGCTCTGGTTTCCAACCTTCAGATAGGATACCAAACAGAATCACCTTCTATTGGGCCTGATTTTGAATATGCTCTTTTGGGGGAGGATCCAAAGGATCAGCACTGGTATCGTGTAAGTCTCACTCCGAAGACCAACAAAACCGGATACAGAGCCCAGTTCGCCACGCGAAAACATCCGCCTTTCGATGAAGAGATCGCTCACCGACACGACAAAACCATTCAGGACTTGCTTAACTGGCTTGATCGTTCCGAGGATCAGAGCTTATGGAAGGTGTACCGGGACCTTTTGGGTTCTTCAACGGAACGGTCCGGTGACAAAAAGATCGAAAGGGAGGACCAGGTGACCAGAAAGCAACCCTGTCCCGATCAGAATCAGCATCTTCTTTTGGCGGGAGATGAGGGAACGGATACAACCACTCCAACTTCCCAACCACCTGGACCTTCTGGACATTCATCCAAAGCAGCCAATAATTTTGTTTATTTCATAAAAGGTCTTAAATGACTTGATAAATTTATTTTATTTTGCAGTCAGCTTTTGCAAAACATTCTTCGAAATATATTAAAAAATTGTGTTAAGCTCTTGATTAAAACATAAATTTGAAATTATTTTTCCAAAAATATAAAACTGAAATAAAGGTGATTTTTTAACATGATTTAAGAGCTTGCACTGCCAAAGTTCCTGAACTTTGAGAATGAAAAGCTTTTGCCAAATTCACCAAAAGCCGGCTACTTTCACCAAACATTCTCTTAGAACAAAATTCTATTTTGTATAAGGAAGTATAAGCCCGATTGGTAGAGTTAACAATATTGCCTGATAAGCGTGGCCAAAATGAGGTCTCGCCGAAAGTTGGCGGCCCAGTTAGCTGACAGTTTGCTGCTCCACTTGGCGATTGGTTTTAAACAGAAATATAAAGAACTAAATAAAGTCAAGAGCAGTGAAAGAAACCGCTCTGAGCTTGACCTCGGCAGAGAAAACTATTTCTTTTCGGATTTCTCCACCTTGTCCTGTCCCGGGTCAATCCTGTTTGTGCGTTCCAAGCGAGAATCCTCCAATTCGTAGGCAGCCCGGTAGGCAAACTTGCCAATGTCCTTGTCGTAAACCAACAGACTAGGATTGAGACGCGTCAAGTGGCGGTCACCCAAGGAGGTGTATCCCTGATCGTAGAGACTGCAGTACGGAAGGTGGTAGAACCGCAAATAACTCCAAATGTCATGATAGCTCCAATCCAGCAGTGGAAAGATTCGCATCAATGGCGGCCAACCATTGTCAGAAGGTTGCATGTCGATCAGGTCTGAGCAGCCAGGATCGCTGTGCCGGCACCCCAGGAACACGGCCCTCGTTCGAGGCTTCTCGACTATCAGCTGGCCGATGGCCAACTTGAGGATTCCTTCGTAGCGCCGCAACTCCATTCCATAATTCTTTGAACTAGCATCGATGAACTGCTCCACCTCCTCGAACGGATCAGTGGATTTTACATAAACGGCCTGCAGTTTCGCCGATGGTGGCTTCATTTTGGCCACCAAATCTAGCATAACTGTGCAATCTTTGCCACCGTTGAAGCTAACTATCCACTCGCAGGGCCTATATAAGTCCATTGCCCGCCTTACCACTGCCATGGAACGGTCGATCTTCTTCCTCAATTCCGCATTTAAGTTGGTCTTATCCATAACAGTCTGCGCTGGCGGAGTGTGAAAGCTTCGGATCTTCAGATATTGGTGGAAAACGCTAAGCCTAAACTGCGAAGCAAATATCATTTCAAGAAGCTAGAACGTGTTCGTGTTGAGTCAATTTAGAAGTGTAATCTCATGTAGTTTACAATTTACAACTCTTAAATAATTTTGTTCAGCTTACTAGATGGATGAGTTATTAAACAAAATATACATAGTTAGAACACTAAATTAAGAAAACATAAATACTATTTATTTGGGGATCAATAAATAACTTTGAAGTTTACGAAAAAATGAAAGACTTTTATAGAAATACAGAAATGGTTATCGAAAGCCTATATTAACATTCATTACATAATATTATAAAATACATATTATTAGCCTCGTTAATTTTATAATTTTTAAGTTCATTATTAAATAGACACACAAAATATATTCTTAGTATGCAAATTATTTTATTTTTTTTACTAATATATATTTCTACATAAGGGTTTTTTACGGGAAAAAATGGTAAAGTTTTTTCGATCTAAGTGAAAAGTTGGCATTTCCAGTGAAACTTTGGTTCCGCTTTTTCCATAACTTATCATATTCAGTTTATAAATTTGGCATAAGACAATTTGTTTACTCAACAAGTTCAGTGGCCCAAAAAAAGTAGAGGAAATGTTTGTTCTTTTCACTTTCTGTTGGCCATGCAAAAAAGCCTCACATCCACACTTCGAATTCGAGGGGTCGTCGCTGGGTGAACTGAAAACTTGGTCAGTGCTTGGATCGGCAGTTTTCGATGCAGCCATTGGTGTATATAAAGCCCACGGAGCGGAGTCAAAAGCATCACAGTCTGCTTCCAACCAGTCTAAGAAACCACCAATCTCAATCAACATGAAGTGCATCGCCGTCGTCGCCACCTTCTGCCTGCTGGCCGCTTACGTCGCCGCCGACAAGGATGACAAGATGTTGGGCTCCTCCTATGGTGGTGGATACAGCGCTCCTGCCGCTGCTCCGGCCTACGCCGCCCCTGCAGCTCCCGCTGCCCCATCTTACTCGGCTGCTCCCGCTGCCCCAGCCTATGCTGCTCCAGTCTCCATCCCGGCCCCTCCCTGCCCCAAGAACTACCTGTTCAGTTGCCAGCCAAACCTGGCCCCAGTTCCGTGCAGCGCCCCAGCTCCCAGCTACGGATCCGCCGGTGCCTACTCGCAGTACGCTCCCGTCTACGCCCCTCATCCCGTCCAATGGTAATCTGATCACAGGATTCCACTGACCGCCGATACAAAATTAAAGACAAGAGAATAAATATAAAAAAAATTATGTCAAAACATAAACACATATTTTTTCATTATTGGGAATTAATTTTAGTCTTCAAAACATAAAAGATGTTGGGAACATCCAATTCAATTTAAAGAAAAACAAAAAGCAAGAAAGCAAAGAAAATAAATTTATATTTTTAAATTAAGAGTTAAGCACAAATTGATTTTTTATTTTTCTAATGGACATCTTTTGCCGTTAATACAAATTCATAAAAAAGAACAAATTAACAAACATTATGGCTTATGTATAAAAATCGCTGTATAATACAGCCGAAGCACTTGGAATCTGCTTACTACAATAATAATTTAACTATTTATGAGTTTCGTAACAAATCAAAATGAAACATGAATGGAATTTGTTATTTTAAAGACTTCAAAGCGAAGTAAATTCGTTTTGGTTTCGTCAAAAAAGAAAACCGTGAAAAGGAAATCAATTTAAACATTTTTTAACTTTGTAAGAAAAAGTGTCATTGATTTCCTTTCAATAATCATCTGGCTCAGCAACTTCGTCAAAGAACCGCGCTGCCTGCAACTGCTTTCGGATAGCTCCAACCTGGGTTAGGATTTTGGGAGACGACGTCGAAACTGTGAACTTTTGCACAGCGGGAACCTGTGTAGAAAAAATTTCCATTATATTTAATGAAAAAATGTGTAAATATCAACACCTACCTCCCATCGCTTTTTGAGGTTGTCTATCTTCTGCTGGCCAGTTCCCGCCTGCGTAGCGCCCGTCTCTTGGCGTGTCATCTTAGGCATTTCACGAAGTAAAGGCATGGACAGATTGTGACCAGCCGCTTCTCTGAGAACCACATCTCTTCTAGCCAAGCTCTGCGGTAACGTTTGAGTGCCCCGATTACGAGAATCGCTTTTACTAGGATGCAATGCTGTCTGCTGTTGTTTGGTCGCCAGATCACCGTAGTTTTTGAGGTAGCGCGACAAGCGCTGGTCTGTCTGTCGCCGCACTCGCTCCACGGCTTGCTCATCGGCGCTATCCAGCTCAAAACTGGTATTGGCACTTCCCGAGGTCGCTGGCAGTTGTTCTACAATGGACGGTTTAACCGGAGTAGGCTTGTAGTCGGCATGAAACACGGAGTTGCGCGCAATGTTGAGGGAATAGGGAGGAGAAACTTCGGCATGATTGCTAGCAGTAGAATCCTTGGCTGCCGGGACAGAATAATTTAGTTCGAGCACTTGAAAAGCATTATCCGTAGGCGGTTCCTTATCATTGATGTGAGCTCGTTCAATGTCCCTGCCACAAGCTATTTCCTCCAGGCAAAATGAACACAGATTGCGGCGGCAGTTCATGCAGACATTGCGCTCCCGTTGGCAGGCTCGACACACATCGCTCTTGGCCAAGCATTGGGTGCACATGGCGTACAGACGCTCACATTTGTGACACACCAGGGCGTAGCTATTCTGGCAACGATGGCTGGCTTCCCCATCCTCCCCCGCATCCAGTTCATCTTGCTCGGGGTCCTCTTTTTCGCGAGCCCGACCTTCACCATTTTTCCCTCCGTTTTCACCATCGCGAAGCGACCCCTTTTGCTTCATTTTCAGAGCTAGCTTTCGCTGGCATCGCAGACAACAGCTCTCGTAGCTTTTCAGCGGTTCATCACAAAGGGGACAGATCTTTTCGCACAGATGGAAGCACTCGCGCTCGATCTTGGCCATTTGGGGCACCTCAAAGTCCAGCTCCACAGCTGGCGGCAAGGGCTGACCTCGTCTGTATTCGTGGTGTGCAGAATTACTAAAGTATTTATATACCCTGTTGGCGTTGGGTTCTGTGCTGATATTATTGTTCTGGTTGTTTTTGTTTTTAATCCGCGATTCAGCTAGATTATTTGTCTCCTTGGCGTGCAGCAATTGGGCGTCCTGTTCCAGCTTAGCCAGCAACTGATCCCGCATCAAGCGGTTTTGTTCCGAGTCGATGCGAGCCTGTCAACACAATGAATGAAGTTTAGCAAATTTTAATTCAATTACAACAAACTGCCATTACGTAGGGAGTGGAAATCACCAAATAATACTATCAATAACACTCTTAATTATAATTAATTTTCCCTGTCGAAATAATTTAAGTGGTTGTGGGGACCCAGTTCATAAATCGAATGCTAATACCAATCACAGGCAATTAGGATTAATCAGATCAACATCTGGTCATAAAAATAAACACAAGGTTCCGCATTCGGTTGTTTTTCGTGCTAATACGCCCTTGATGAAGATGATAGATTCAAGATTAAAATCAATATACTAATCCAAAGTCTGAGCCAATAATACATGTTTGTTATATATCTTTGTCATTCGGTCATTAGAACTTATATAGTTTTTAGTTTTTACCTTTTCAACACGTAAACGTTCTTTTTCCAACTGCTCCTCTAATTGTATTGTCTTCAGCTGGGCCTCGAGACGTCTGTTGATATAGTTAGATATAATTGCCAGCATTTAATGAGTAGATTAGAGTATTACCTGGTCAATGCCTCCTCCTGTCGTCGCTCTTTTTCCCTCAACAGTTCTATGGAGCGGCGCTTGTCCTCAATCTGTTGCATGAGATCCCGCTGGTAATCTTTCTTCCGCGCCGTTTCCAGCTCAGCACTGCGCAGATTTCGCTCCATGATGCCGTCGCCTGTTACAATATTAGATAGTTCCACATGTCCCAGATCCTGGAGCAGCTTTTGACGCGTTGTACCTGGCCTAATTTTAGGCGGTACATAGTTGGGATTGCTATTTACAATTAACTCTAAGTCAGTCTTATCCGTGGTGCTGTGGTTTGAGGTGCTGGTGCTGGATTGGCTGGAACGGGTTTCTACGGGAGCCGCCGTCGTCGACTGCGATGGTTTCCTCACTTGTCCCGGTCTTTGATGCTTTGTGACCGGTGGATGGAGCATCTGCCAGAGGTGGAAAATAAATCAAATATTAACTATCTGGCCATAAATTTCACACTGCTTAGCGTAACGAGAGTTCGCACATAATTGGAATATTTTTATGGTAATATCAAGGCGGTCACCTGGTGTTTGAGAAAGTTCTGCTGGTTCTCGCGCTGGCGCTCACGCAAATAAGTCTGCCGCTTCTGATTTTCATTGTTAAAGCCGGGAAAGTACGAATAAAATGTGTCCGTAACCCATTGCTCCATATCATCCTGTGTGGAAGAGAGAAAGCATTTCTGTGAACAGTCGTTCTCAACGCTTCGTTGTATATTTTTGCATGTGTATATTTATTATATATATTCCTTATCGCGCCAGCCCTGCTTCTAATTCCCCCAGTTTCCTTTTGGCGACACTAACCACCAGCAAGAAGCTTGTATACATTTTTATCCTTAGCACTGGGAAAGGCAACAAATTATTCTAGCTTCGTTTCGTTCTCCGTTCGCTTTTTTTGGGGTCAGTAGCACCAGCTCTTCGCGAAGCAGGAGCTGCTCCAGCGAACACTCCACAATGCCTACTGCCATTTTTGCACATAATTTTTATGCCGTCGACGGGGCAAATCGCGTGCACCGCTGGCATCAACAAAATTATATATAATCCAAACAATCCTCTCAAGACAAGGGTTCGAAGTTATCAATACCCTTTTGAACATAGCACAGCATTTTATGAGCGACTTGGAAAACAAAGATGTTTTGAAACAATCTTGTAAGCATTACATTCAAACATAGAAACATAACACAAATACCTCTAAATCTAGCATTTAAAGTCCTTTTGCTTGACCGCATGCCTAAACAACTCTTTGAAATCAAGGATAACAAATATAATAATATAAAGGACATGACGCTTCGTAACACGACTGCTGAAGGCGCCTTTAGCACTCGGCTGAGACGTTTCTCCCTGCCACTTTATCAACCTGACCCAGCTGTTTAGGCCTACCAGGGGTAGCACCCTGGGTCTGAAAAGCTTGGCACCTGCACTTCAATTTATTAGCTGAATGCATTACGCTTCACTCTCTATTAGTCGTGATGATGGGCGCCTTAATTAAGAAAGGTTTTAACGTTTCCATCATTCGAACCGAGTGCCTAGCCTACGAGGAAGCGAGGACACCTGAGTAAATGTTTTAACTTGCATAATTAAGTGCAATTTGATATTAAGTAGCAGTTTGTTAATAGTTACTGAAGTGTTCTGTCACAGAAAGAAGGCGCAAACCCATAACTTGTGAGTAATTCAGGTCAAGGAAACTATCAAAACAGACTGGCAAGACGGGGCCTTAAGTGCGGGGTCACGCAGTTCATCTCAGGTGGGGAAAGGGTGGAAAGTCTGGCGTTAATTATTCTTACACAGTTCAACGAGGAACTTGATACAATGGGATGTATTTAATACTTGTTATGATTGGAGTTTTTCAAAGGGGGAACCTGAATAGGGTCTTTTTTATAGGAGGACAGCTAGTGTTTGAGAAACTTTTAAAGGGAGTTTATAATACTTGATTTTATCCTTAAGCCCACTGTATGTGAGTTACTCCAGTGGCTCTGTTTACTACGCCCATTCATTGGATTCGATTGCGTGTGATATCAAAATTGGGTTAGTTAAGTGCCAGCTGGTTTCTGAGCCGAAAGTGCGAAAACTACTAAAAATGCGTGTAAAAGCGAAGCGGGATTGGATGTCTGCTGTCGCTGCCATGCATCTTTATACAAAAGTTCAAGGGCTGGACTATGCTAATTCGAATGCAAAGATGGTCAAGTGATAGAACGGCATTGGAATGACCTCACTTATCCGAAAAGCTGTCACATTGTACGACACCCGAGGCCGATTAGTCCAGCTATCCCCAACAGGCTGTTTAATAACAACCTTTCCCTAGGTCATGACATTCATTTGTTATACACCGAACCGGAAACAAGAGTTCGTAATCGGCTAATGTTGATTTTATTAATTTTGTTGTAGATTTAATTTGAAGCGAAATGTATGTGAATTCAATTACCATTGTTGTAAAGTAAAGACTTTAACTTGACCCTTCTTTATGCACTGTTATTAGCGATTTACAAAATGCAGCAGAGGGCGGAGTCGTCGGTTGAGCGTGTCCCATGCATGCCATGCGCTGACCATTAAATATGAAAGTGATTCGTCAAAAAAAAACCAATCGGAAATCAAACACTAAAGAAAACATATGAGCCTCAATAAACTTTATCCATTTTTAAAGGAATACTCTTTTGGGGTCAAACAATTTCTGGCAACTTGAGTATATTTAGAATTCGTTCAATATTTAGTTTACGTCACTTTTGATTTTTGGGTTAACTAGCAAACGTTTGCCGGTTGGCCAAATTAAGTCAATTAGAATGGGCCCCTTGGTTGGATTCGTTCCGACTGGGTTGGCTGGGTTCACGGAGTTCGATTCGCCGGCAATCAGGAACACACCCCCATATTTTGCTCACCTCATATAGGTATTTTGTCGGTGGTACGAGTATATATAATAGAACAACGAAATGTATGCAAAGTAATTTCAAGTTCAGGCTAAACAAAAGCCAACGCAACAAACGAGCTTCAAATTACAACTGAGAGCGGTGCCAGCAAATTCATTAAGCCAATGAGTCGCTCATAGCCGGGCCAGAATGGTAACTGGAGCACGAAATGGCCGGGCTTACACCAGTACACCAGTAATAGCAACAGAAGTGGCTAAAACAACACCAACGTCGATGACGGCTCCAACAATGGGCCATGCAACATTGATAGCGGAAGGAAACGAGGCCACGCTGAAAACGCAATGAAACACGGAACAGCCAAAAGAAATAATCTGAATAATTAAAATGCCAAACTAATTTGGCTGAGCCCCTGATATGCCCTGCTATCTCGGCCGTAGGGTGTTAGCCGGTCAGGCAATTATTTACCAACCAGCTGCTATGACCGGTGTCCCTTGGAGTACACAAATCTAATAAATAATGCAAACTGAAAAGTGAAAACGTGAATTGGCAATCGCCAGTCCTCAATCACGATGGGTTTCCAATTGTAAACGTATCTATGAGACGAGTACCTACAGCACCCATTGATAGTATAGCATTTAGATGGTTTATATATGATGAAAGCTTGTTTACCAAATTACAAACTTCGCCGCTATAATGATATATAATATTACGTCAATCGAATAATAATCCAATTAGTAGGCCGCGGACTTACCCAACTGCATGACACAAATTAATGTAAAGAGCACTGTGAAAACTTGGAGGCAACTGAGGTAGAAAAGTTCTAAAGATTTTGAAACGGCTGGAAAGACCTAATAGATTCAGCGAGGCGTAGAGAAACCAATTTTGCGCATTTATGGAAAACCGCCTCAAAAATTGGCAATCCGATGCGTTGCGATGCGTCAGTGAAGCGCAACACACGTATGCCGCGGATGGAGTCGACTCACCTTCCGCCGGATTGGCAAGCGATTCTCACTTAGCGGTCGCCCGCTATCCAAACTGCGTCGCAGCGACTCATTTGGCGACTTGTACTGACGGGCGCTGCCTACGAGCAGCTGGCGCTGGTTGGCGAATTCCTTGGTCGATTTCGAGGGGCTGGTGCCGGAACCGAACTTCTCTGCCACCTCCTCCTCATCCACTGCACTGAAGTGGCCTAGGTCCAAGTCCAAGTGAAGTTCTTCGTTTGTTGTGTTTGCGTTGTGGCCGCCGGTTGTCAAGGAAGACGACTCCTTGGCAAGTTCGGGTTCATTGGACTCCCTTTCCCGACGACACTGCACCTTCTGGCCGGGGGATAACATCAGAAGAGCCGCGGGGCAAGTAGGCGTGCCATTTTTGTGGCTAGAAAGACGTTCGCGTTCCTTTTGCAATTGCTGGCGTTCCAGGGAAAGGAATTGTTGCAGGTCCATTGCTGTAATAAAATATTCTGCGATTAGGTTCCAATCGAATGATAATCTATGAATAAAAATCCTACCACATTCAGATATTGCAAATGCTTGAAATTTTTGCCAACGCAACAAGTACGCAGCTTTGTTATTATTTATTTGATTTTATAAGCGTCGGTTCGAAAGTGTTGAATGTTTTCCGCGGTTAGTGTGGCCTAATCAGTTAGGCCAAGAGTACAGTTTTGGTAAGAACATGGATATTGAGCAGTGTTGGTAAACAGTTAGCAGCAATGCGCGTAATTTAAAAATTATGGAGGATAACAGTATCGTTTTTAATTAAGGATTATTCATTTTCCTCACACTTTTTAATTTGTGGTTATTCTCTATTATAGTTTTACAATGATCAAATATGCTTTGGCAAAAACATATCAGTATTTTGGTTTTGGTTTTTAAATCATTTATTTTCATTTCTAGAATCACAGATAAACTTGCATATCTCACTGTTAAGCTTACAATTTCATTGATTTTGTTCGACACCAAACAAGTATATTTTTGTAAACCCTCCAAAAAACCCGGCGGCGAGGATCTATTAAAGAACCTCAACCAAAATGGGTACTTTAGGCAATCAGTTTATCCTGTCGCGGGAGCGCCGTCGCTTTGGACGCCAGTGCCTCTTTACTGACCGCAACGAAATGATCCTTAGTGTCCAGCCCAGTGGACGGCTGCGGCTGAAGTACATTCTGCGGAATCCAATCGATGAGAAGACTCAGCTGAGCGAGCAGTACGCATTGTCGACGGCAATCACCCATAACATTTCCTTGGACTCGCACGGTCTAAACCATTATGAGGGCGGCTGGAACGTCAAGGAGGTAAACGTAATGGACGAGGAGGCCACACTGCGCTACCGCAAGAAGGTGGAGCGCGACGACACCTGGGGCACAGAGGTAAATCAGATCCTTCGCGAAGTGATGACCATTAGTTCGCAGAATAACTCCGTCAATATATATCAAGAATTCTTCATGGATTTGCCGGAGGATTTGGGTCGTGGAATCAAAATGAAGTTGTCTGCCAAGAACATTAGCGTATTCCACGATCTCTGGTATCCGGCCCGAAAGCTGATTGCCTGCGAATGGGGCACCACCGAGCCCTGGCAGTTCATGCTTACCTATTGCGAACCTCGCAGCATGCTAACCGATTATGTGCCACCCGAGAACCAGATGCCAGACTTCGGCAACGACAACCCTAATGAATTCTTCAAGTGGGACCTCGACGACCCCATCCGGCCAGTTGCTCACTTCCGCTCTGTGCCCACCTACGGCATGCAGAACACGATGGTGCTTATCGCCAAGTGCTGTATTCGGGAGGATAATTACATGGTGGGCGGCTTCAACAGTGGTCAGGTGTGCTTCTGGTACACCGACGAGTTTGGTCCTCCGAAAAAAGTCTGTCCTTTGGAGGCCTCCCACCGCGAGGCAACCACCGCCCTATGCTGGGTTCACTCCAAGTTGAACAGCGAGTTCTATTCCGGTTCACTCGACGGCTCTGTCAAGTACTGGGACACAAGGGATCTATTGATGCCCGTCCAGGAACTACTTGCCGAGCCGTATCCCGACGTGGTCCAAATCCGAAAGGATTCACACGGTGTCACAGTGCTGGAGTTTGAGTACACTATCCCTATTCGTTATATCATTGGCAGCGATATGGGCTGGGTATTTGCTTGCAACCGCAAAGGTACCACCGCTCCGGAGACTATCGTCGCCTGTTACCCGATGTTCGCCGGTCCCATCCGTACCATTATGCGGAATCCTTTCTTCGTGAAAAACTTTATGCTCGTCGGCGACTGGCGGATGCGCGTCTGGTCGGAGGAAGTGAAGAACGCGCCGAGCTCTTTCTACTTCCGGCGGCGCCATCAGCTTATCAGCGGAGCCTGGAGCACTGGCCGGTGCTCGCTCTTCGTCATCGGCGATAATCGGGGAACCCTTGAGTTCTGGGACCTTATCATGAGTCACTCCAGGCCCATATTGTCAATCAAGTTTAAGTATCCGGTCGTCCATCTGACCTTCCGACCGGATGGCCTAGTCCTTTCCGTGGGCCTGGGCAACGGCGATTTGGTGATGCTTCGAATGGAGGAGGGCATGCGTTCGGCCACTGTCAAGGAGAAATCCCTCATGATGGCGGTAAGTGATTTAAATTTCAATCAAATGTCTGTTGTTCATCCTTACAGTTGGGTTGAAACTAAGTTCTTTTTTGTTGTATTTCTTGTAATTTCAAGTACTGAACAACTTACCCTGTGTTAACACAAAATTAAGTATATTACAAATTATGAAAAACGTAGAAGATGTGATTCCATGTCCGCCATGTCAGCTTGGATTCTCTGATAACGTGGTTTGAAAACCCTATTTCTGTTTAACAAAAGCATATATATATATATAGGGTAATTACTATTGGTACCCCAAGTAATTATATAGACATTAATAAATAAAACAATAAGACCTATCTTTTAGCGAGGCATATCTACATTCCCCTATAGCAGATATAAGATATTGTTGCCTGATCCTTTTGGATATTACAAAATTTATATTTGAATCCCATTCTTTATTTCCCTATAAACGAAAGCTTCAGAAAAGGTTGCGAACTCTTAAGCTATCAAGAGCTTGATTAATTCCTGGAATTTGTCTTATCACTTCTGTCTTAACGAAGTAATAAAATTTTAAATACTTAATTGCTTTTTATTGCATCCAAATATTATAAATTGAAGCAAAAACAGTCATAATTCATTATAAGATAGAAACATCTTTACGTAAGGCTGCTCGTATATACTTGAAATTCTTGGAACACATTTAAGAACAAAGCCTTTGGCGCATTTCAAATACAATATATTGATAGCTTTATTTCCATTACAAAATAGACAATAAAATGGGGAAAAAATAGAAAAGATGATACTAAATACTGCTAGATAAGAGCTTGTTAAGATTAAGATTCCAGTGTAGTGTCCTCATGACTCATTATTTCAAATGGTAAAATCCTTGGCGAACGAAGGATTTTGTGACCATAACAGGCTTGTCCCAGAGCCCGGAATTGGGGCAAAAGTTGACCTCTAAGCTCAGGATTGCTGCTCAACCACGACGAAATATTCTGATATTTTTTAAGTAATAAATAATTAAAGTATATTTATGGTATAATAAGGCTTAAATCATACCGTGATTCTTAGTTTCAAAAGCGGCTCCAAGTTAAGTCGGTCCTGCTCCAAATTTGCAGTAACCTGATCAGTGATTATTCCCGCCTTCTTAATTCTATCGTTTAGGACTTTGAAGAACGATCTAATAGTATTTAGTTCCTCCTGGTAAGACGGTTTCCGACGTCCTCTTATTACTTCACCTAAGCCGATGCGATCAAACTCATCGAAAAATGGCTTTAGGAAGCCGAATAGTTTTCTTAACAAAATTAGGATGTCATCAAAGAATAGCGAAATGGTGATCCTCTTTTGATTACTTTGACTCCTTCCGATTGGCTGTCTCCCATAGTAACCGTTCCTATTAAAATCAGCAATAACACTATCCATCATTGTGTCCAGCAAACTCTTTAGGACATTGACTTTGTTCTGCAACAGCTTCAGATCCTTTAAGGACTTGTCCACTGTCCTTATGCCGTTGGCCAATACACCGTTGGCAGTAATGGCCCAAACGGCTTCGCGGTCCGACTGCGACAGCTTTGGGTTGTCTATTTGGGATATGAAAATATCCAGAGTGGAATTGATGGAAACACACCATTCGAACACCGGATCAACAATTTCCTGGTAACAGAGACGCGCCGCACTGTATGATGATCGCAAAGGATTCAATTGCATTTTGGCAATTCCTTGGTAGTTGAGCATTGAATTGTCTATTGTTTCAATAACGACTTGTAGCTCGGCCAAGTTAGCCTTGGAAGCGAACTCGCTTGTGAAGTTGTCAACAACTTTGGTCAAACTTTCAATCAATTTTTTAACAGTTTCAAGTTCAGAGTCTTTCTTGGCACTTGAGACAATGAATAAAAGGCAAAGGACCATTAGGAACACCACGTGAATTTTTCTCATCATGGCGGAACTCAATTGAAGTACTTTTCCACAAAGAGATTTACAAATCACTGAAGATTTCCGAGAACCGACTGTTCTTAAAATCCCATTTACAGGGGTATTTAAAAACCAGCAAAACCAGCAGAGCTGCTATTTATACATTTAATTTAAAATAAGGCTTATCAGGGCAAATAACTTTTTCGAGTATATAGTCTGTATACAAACATGACCATAATAATAGGTAAATCTTCTTTTAGAGAGTCGGTTTGGGGATCTGAGATCTATGAATCTGGAAGCCTGGGGCGAAACTTTGTATTAATTAAATAGGAATAAGTCAGGAGTGCATTTATTAGTATGATCAGTTGTGTTTACACCCATAAGGTTCATTCAAGTTCAATGTTTGGAAAACATAATATATATTATCTTTTTTAACGGGAATCCATGACTCAATCTGAATCAGCTTGGTTCCATTTTAAAAAGTATTGGAAATTGAAAAATTAATTTCTAAAATTTAAATTATTAATTCAATTTCCTTCCTTACTTTGAAACGATATAGATGTTTGAGCGGGAAATCTCACGCTGCAAGCTTTTGGAGGCCCGCGAGGAGGAAACTAAACTGAAGAAGCGTCTCTCCACTCTTCACGATGAAGAAGTCCGCAAGACTATGGCCAAAATTGAGGCTAAAAAGAAGAAGATGCAGGCCAAGAAAGAGGCAGAGCCAAAGATTGAAGACGAGGCCACTCTACTCTTGCGCCTCATCGAGGGTGACGAGGAGTTCAGCAAGGCGATGATGGACTTTAACGAGGTTTTGGAAGTTGTCACGATCAAACGGTCCAGGAGAGTCAATTTATTGGAACGTACCATATTTGAGAGAGATATGTATAACTAGCGGACTATAATTTACTTCTTTGGCTATCATTTTCATCTTGTATCTTGAATACGCATTTAAATATAATCGTTATATGGTAGATACATTGATCTTTGAATGCGGAAAAGGATATCCAATACATTGAATTACATTTAGATAGACCCCAATACAGTCAAATAGATCTTTTCATTTTGATTTGGACAGAAGGCGTCTAAGCATTTGTCTTTTGACCTTTTATTTAACTTTCCGAAAACTTTTCAGATACGTTTACATGAGAAAGGTTTTAAAAAATATTATACATTGCAGAAAAAATAGTTTAAATTGGTTGTTTAAACATATTTTAAGTGCTTTAAAACTAAATCGACACCCATGGATTTTAAAAGTGGGGATTCCTTAGTAATAATTTCCTTATTAGAACTTGCATCGACGGACATTGTTACATCTTCGTTCGAAGTTGCAGAACAATCCACTTCATCAAAAATTTGAGAAGCAGCCGAAGCCATCATTTCGAAGTTGTAATCCTGGGGTAGGGATTGAAGCAATCGACCAATCTTTTCCATATCGCAGGACTCGGTTGTCTGGCGTTTCGCCCTGACGTGTTCCCTCCTATACTTCTTGGAGCCGTAGCCGTGCCAAATAACGTACTCATAGCACTGGTGTCCCATATCATTTAGTTTCGGGATTATCTGAGCTCGAAGGTTTGGATCTTCCAAAAGAAGCAATTGATTGTTCTGGAAAGAAATAAATGTATTACTCACATTGTATTTATGAAAAAAATGCTTGCTTTACTTACCCTATTTGCGACATCAATTAGGTAAGCCAGTGAATGAAGATTCTTATGATCCTCTTCTAGAGCTTGGTCGACTTCCAAAGCTATTCTCTTGGCATAGTTTATCTTTTCATCCAAGGACTGGAAGAAAACTTCAATTGCCCTCAGTTGGTCGCTAATAGAAGCTCTTTCTCGTAGCTGCAGAACAGCACTTAATCCTTCATTAGCAAAAGCTGGCACCAACGCTAATGCCGCACCTATGTTTCCAGTCACGACGGCAAGGACAGCTCCGAAAATGGCGGTAATAACACCGGCAATGGCCTTGGCAATTTGACTTCCTTTTCCATTCAACGCCTCCTGCAGTTCATGTTTCTGCTTTCCATAATACCCTTCCGGGCCGAAATCTATGTGCATCTCCTCCAGAATGACATCCAGCAGTTTTTTCAAATTTTGTACTTTTTGTTGCACAAGTTCCAGTAAATCCAATGAGGTACTCGTTTTGCTTAGCCCCGAACCCAGTGCCTTGACAGTCATGTTCCAAAGCATATTCCTTTCCTCGGCGGACGCTCTTCCGTCGGTGATATAGGGTGTGATCCTCTCCAGGGTACCGTTGATGGCCACACACCACTCGAAGACAGGACCGACGCACTGTTGATATGTGAGATGGGCCTCTGAGTTCAACTGACGTACTTCATCCAGATGCTGCTTAGCTATTCCTTGGTAGCCCAACATGGCTCTATCAATTGCTTCGATGGCTTCCTCCAGGACAGCGAATTTTACTTTCTTGTCAAATTCTGCGTTATATGTTCCAACAATGTTGGACAAACTGTCCACAGCCTTCTCAAGAGCGATGTATTCTTCCTGGGATGCATTGGACAGGACGACCAAAGCGCAAGAAATGATTCCAAAGAAAAGATTTCGTTTTTGTGCCATTTTGCGAAGAGAATCGTCCTCAGAATGTATTAGATTTGTTAGTGAAGACGCTCAAAATTCAACTGAACTTTCAAAAGAAATCACTGAACCTTATAAGCTTGCAGTGATAATGTGCATAGGTTTGCATTTTAATATAAAAGTCAAGCATCTAACTTTTAATCACAACAAATCTATGGCTTAATAATATACATTATAATACAAACAAAATAGGAACACAACTTTGGGATATATGTATTTAATAAATATAATACCGCATTATAGAAAAAGATGTATGTAAATTTTATTGTACGTAATTTAAGATTTTTTTCAAGGTTATACATAAGAAATCTTGACTATTTCCTAGAATAAGTCTAATCTCTAAATAATATTATTTTCAGAGATAACAAATCACTTTCATAGGAAAATTGTCCTATGCTGATTTCCAGGAATTTCATTTTACCAGGTACCAGGTACCTCTTTTGTTGTTTTCCAGGAAATAAATACGACTTAGAATCTCATACTTAAGTTTTATTCCAGATTTTTTTTATTTTTAATACATATATGAATATTTTTACATAAAAGAATCTATTTTTCGAGAAGTATTTTATTTGGAGAATTCTTGGCTTGAAAGAAGGCCCAAAAGGCATAGAAATTCATAGAAACATATAGTAAAGTTTCAAATAAAAAATAATCATGAAAATTAAATTATAAGAGGCCCTAAATATACAATATACATATGGATATAAGATTGGACTTGTTAAATTTGTCTCATTCAATATTAAAATTATTTAAATGTTTTGAATCTACATCATAAAAACCATCATAAACTCCTATCCGATATATTCTGAGTTTTCAAACCAAAAAATCCGCAAATAAAACCTCATTATATTGAACATCTTTTCTATTTTATTTTTTAATATTTTTATTAAATAAACCATTTTAATAGTAATAATAATAATAATGGGAGGAATCCAATTTGATTATTAAAAAAAATTAAAATATATATTAATCCTTTTGCATTAAGAATTACATATTTGTTATTGGCCAAAGTGGATCACGGGTACTTGGAGCTTAGAACCCAGATGGTACGTTTTGTGAATTCCGTGCACCGGGCTGGGGCGTGGGATTCGTCGTGGGAATCGGCTTAGATCTTCGAATTTCTGGATGGGTTCGTAAAAATTGATAATCTGCGCAGACTCTTCCCAATTCCCGGACGCTGGGAACCAGTTGACCTCTGATTTCGGGGTTATTTTTAAACCAAGTTGACATGTTCTAAAAAATAATATATTTTTGTATTTGAAACGATTCCCAAAAACAATTTATATTGTAACTTACCTCAATATTACCCCTATCACTATTGATCTGGACAAGCTGTTCCAAATTTCTTTCATCTTGGCCCAATTCGGCAGAAACCTGTTTGGCAATTGCGTCAGCATCTTGGATCTTATCGTTTAGGACTTTGAAAAATAGTTGAATAGTAGCCAGCTCCTCCTGGTACGTTGCGTTCCGGCGTTGATCTATGATGTCAATTAGTCCTTTTTGGGAGAACTCTTCAAAGAAAGGTGCGAGGCCTCTCTGGGGGGCCTTCAAGAAAGCGATGATGGCGCGAAAGAATCGATGAATGACATCCAACCCTTGTTGGTGGGGTCTCCTTGTCTTCGGTTTAGACATAGCCATTATCTCCTGTTGCCGCCTATGGTAGTAGCCGTTTCGACCGAAATCGGCCTTAACACTTTCCAGCATTCGGTTCAATAGATTCATCAGGACAATAGTTTTGTCCTGCAAGGACTTCAGCTCTTTCAGGGAATTATCGGCTGTGCTAATGCCGTTGATCAGCACACCTTGGACTAAGATGGTCCAAATTGAATTTCGATCTGACGGCGATAACTTATCATTGCCGATTTGGGTTATGAAAATATTCAGAGTGGTGTTTATGGAAACACACCACTGGAACACCGGATCGACAGTTTTTTGGTATGAGAGATGAGCCGAACTGTACGACGAACGCAAAGGATCCAAATGGTTTTTGGCCAATCCTTGGTATTCAAGCATCGAGTTGTCAATGGTAGAGATTACTTCTTTCAACTCTGACAAGTTTGCATTTGTTTCGAATTCCCCATTGTACTTGCTAACAATATTGGTCAAACTTTGAATCAATTTTTGAACAGTTTCTAAGTCCTTAGTTTCCTCTGCTTCCGAGGAAGTAAAGAATATTATAGTCACTATCAAAAATATTAAATTTGTTTTTCTTCTCATGGTGATCTTCACGGTGTGCTCCTCGGTAGAGTATTTGGACTCAACTGAAGTCACGAATTCATTTCATCAGCTTTAATGCATTTAGACGAATATTTTTTGTAATCTATTATAGAAAAAGCTATTGCAGCTTATCAGTGAAAAAGTTGAAAATTGTATATAACAGAAAACATAAGAAATATTATACATAAGGAGATTCCCAGCGATTCTGGTAATTAGAATAGAAAATATTAACTTTGTTATAGTCAGTAAATACCCAAAAGATTTCACAGGAAAATATGTTTCCATCTAGCCATGTCAACTTTAACACGGAATCTTATCGATTTTTTATAAACTAAAGTGTTTAAAGTTTATTGTGTTTTCTTGTCCTTCTACCTATTTTATTTTAAAAATAATTTAAAGGTTCGGTCAATATTTTTCCGTGGAAGTGTAATGTAATGAGTTTAAATATTATTCTGGATTGACCTGTGAATTTCCAGGAAAATAAATAAAATTATTTTTAAGAGATAAGACAAATTCTCGGGAAAAATTTAATGTCTTTCCTATCTATAATCGTGTGAAGAGGTCAGTATTAATATACATATTGTATATTTAATATGTCTATAATATAATTCAAACATAAATTCACGGATTGCGAGCTTACATGGCTCAGTGATTTTTCATTCAAGTTTAGTTGAGTTTTGAGCGCCGTCAGTAAACATACTCGGATTTTCTAAGATCTTCCAACAATTAGTCGAAATAATGGCAAAGAAGGTGTCCCTTATCTTGGGAATTATTGCCTGCAGTCTACTCGGCCTGTGCAGTGCATCTCGACAGGAGTACATCGCCCTCGAGAAGGCTGTGGACAGTTTGTCCAACATTGTTGGAACATATAACGCAGAATTTGACAAGAAAGTAAAATTCGCTGTCCTGGAGGAAGCCATCGAAGCAATTGATAGAGCCATGTTGGGCTACCAAGGAATAGCTAAGCAGCATCTGGATGAAGTACGTCAGTTGAACTCAGAGGCCCATCTCACATATCAACAGTGCGTCGGTCCTGTCTTCGAGTGGTGTGTGGCCATCAACGGTACCCTGGAGAGGATCACACCCTATATCACCGACGGAAGAGCGTCCGCCGAGGAAAGGAATATGCTTTGGAACATGACTGTCAAGGCACTGGGTTCGGGGCTAAGCAAAACGAGTACCTCATTGGATTTGCTGGAACTTGTGCAACAAAAAGTACAAAATTTGAAAAAACTGCTGGATGTCATTCTGGAGGAGATGCACATCGATTTCGGCCCGGAAGGGTATTATGGAAAGCAGAAACATGAACTGCAGGAGGCGTTGAATGGAAAAGGAAGTCAAATTGCCAAGGCCATTGCCGGTGTTATTACCGCCATTTTCGGAGCTGTCCTTGCCGTCGTGACTGGAAACATAGGTGCGGCATTAGCGTTGGTGCCAGCTTTTGCTAATGCAGGATTAAGTGCTGTTCTGCAGCTGCGAGAAAGAGCTTCTATTAGCGACCAACTGAGGGCTATTGAAGTTTTCTTCCAGTCCTTGGATGAAAAGATAAATTATGCCAAGAGAATAGCTTTGGAAGTCGACCAAGCTCTAGAAGAGGATCATAAGAATCTTCATTCACTGGCTTACCTAATTGATGTCGCAAATAGGGTGAGTAAAGCAAGCATTTTTTCATAAATACAATGTGAGAAATACATTTCTTTCCAGAACAATAAATTGCTTCTTTTGGAAGATCCAAACCTTCGAGCTCAGATAATCCCGAAACTAAATGATATGGGACACCAGTGCTATGAGTACGTTATTTGGCACGGCTACGGCTCCAAGAAGTATAGGAGGGAACACGTCAGGGCGAAACGCCAGACAACCGAGTCCTGCGATATGGAAAAGATTGGTCGATTGCTTCAATCCCTACCCCAGGATTACAACTTCGAAATGATGGCTTCGGCTGCTTCTAAAATTTTTATTGAAATGGATTGTGATTCGCTATCAGAAAATGAACATTTTTCTTCGCCGACTTTAAACGAAAAAGAGAAAATACCCGTCTTTGGGGGCTCTAATGAGGAAATATCCACCCAGTCTACTCCAATTGTAGGATCCATGGATGTGGACTTCATTGTAAAGCATTTGAAGTATATTTAAAAACAACAATATTCAATTTAAATCTGAAGCTTATATTTTATTTGTCTACAATATAAACCTGTCATGAGCTTTAAATTTTTAAATGTGTTGCTTAATCTTTTATATTGAGTTGTTTATATTGAGAATTTCTTTTAAATTTTGTGAAAATGTTCTTGAATTGATGGTAGCCCTTGAAGTTACCCTATAAATATAGGGTTGTCCCATAGTCCATTGACAGACCCTCACAGAAATTTGAGAAACAGCAGGCGAATGTGAGCTTCTGAGTTTTATCTGGAACACATTCATGTCTAGAATGTTTTGAGTGGACTTTGGCAGCAATTATCTTTTTCTTAGGTCAAAAATCCAATTACCAGAGCCAGAATGGCGTCCAGAGTCAAGATTGTTGAGCAGAGCTTACCATGGTACTCCAACTTCTACAACTCAATTAAGCAGACGCCCATTAATGTGACACTCCTGGTTGTCTCGGCACTAGTTTTCTACAAGGTGGTAAGTCTCACCCGGCGCCGTCATCGTCGTCCTCGGGAACAGCAGCCACTGGGCCCGAACCCTATCAGCTCAGTTCTTGGACTGAAGCCGGTCGCCGCTCTTCCGGTGCTCCGTAGCGACTTTACGGTGGGTGAGCTGCGGGAATACGATGGATCTCGACGGGACGGTCGCATTCTTGTAGCCATCAACTTTAATGTATACGATGTCTCACGATCACCGCACTACTATGGCCCCCAGGGAGTCTATCCCAACTATGCCGGCAGAGATATTTCCAGGAACTTGATTAATTTCTCAGTGGAGTCCAACGAACGTGAGGTGTTCGACGATTTAAGCGACCTTTCAATCAGCCAAATGAACATTTTGCGGGAATGGGATCAGCAATACAGTGAAAAATATCCATATGTTGGCAAATTATTGCGGGAAGGTATCCCCCACACAAATTATGCAGACGAGGAGGAGGATGATGGTGACGAGGAGGATAAAATGGAAGATTACAATAACATGGAGAATAATGTGAAAAATAACGTGCAAAATAATGTCCAGGTTAACGAGGAACATAAAAAGGACCATGTAGATAGCAATCTACCTAATAACGTGGATAATCACGTGAATGATAAAGTGGATGTTGCCGAGGAAAAAGAGGAGTCTAACAAGAAAGGGGACGAGCAAAAGGAAGGGACAGAATAGTCCTGATGAAGACAAGCAAGATATTCTGTAAAATCCACTTATATTAATTTCTTACATAAATTGTTTTGTGTGCAAATTATAAGCTAAATTCTAATTTTTATACGTCAAAATATGAATAATAATTAATAAAATAATATTCAATTTAATTTTTTTTTAATAAACTTCGATTTTTACAATTAAATTTATTCACACAAAACCATAACTGCATCAAGTGTATCGTAGTAGGTTTTGATTTTATCTCTACAGACAAGGAAATTTTCAAATTTATACAGTAAAATTAATATAGAGATCTGGAAAAATAAAATACATTTTTATTCCATAAGCTCCGACCAATTTTATTTTGAAATACCGTTGAAATAGTTCGATAAATTTAAAAAAATCGAAATGTTTTTTGTAACATAGGTTTTTTTAAATTTACTTTTTAAGCCCACCCAATTTTCATGACGTTTTGGAAATTTAAATAAAATAAATATTATTTACAGCCTAAAATTGATTTTTTTATCAAAAAATTGTATAAAAAAATTTATTCATGACGTTTTATAACACTATTAGTGGCCAAAAAGTACACTACGAATAGAGGTGAAACTTTTGCATGCTGCAAAATATCGATAGTTGATCACTTATTTAACATTTTCTTAATTCCATAATATATTTTATTTAATATTAATAAAGTTTACAACAGAGAGAAAAAGCCAGCGATTTACTACCTATCTGCTCAATCACAAGCTGAAGAAGTGAAAGGAAGAGACGAACGACAAGTTGATGTTTGCGGCTATCGAGAGGCTCAAAAATCGATGTTTTCCCTATGTCCCACCTCCAATTTACTCTCCTCTCCATCCAGCCAGCCATTTTCCTTTCTTTTTAACCTCTCTTACTACCAAGGTATGTGCGCTCCACGTGGCCCCGCTTTTATTAGCTAAAACCGATATAAATAACATCTTTTCTTACCTTTTCTTAACAGCAGACGCAAGCGTGATCCCTGCAAAATGAAGTAAGTAAACCAAACCGAGTTCTTCAATGCCGGAAACATGGAAAAGGCCGTGACTTTTCCTGGGTGTTTGGTGCGATAAGACAGCTAATTGGGTGTTTTCTTTTTTAGAATCGGCCTGTGTTCGTTCAGTGGGTACAAAATCTACCCCGGCCATGGCAAGACCATGGTCAAGGTCGACGGCAAGGTATGTGCTAAATGTTAATCCTTTTCAAACCGAAAGCTAAACCCTGTTTGCCTTTGCAGACCTTCACCTTCCTGGACAAGAAGTGCGAGCGCTCGTACCTGATGAAGCGTAACCCACGCAAGGTCACATGGACCGTGCTGTACCGCAGGAAGCACCGCAAGGGTATCGAGGAGGAGGCCTCCAAGAAGCGCACCCGCCGCACGCAGAAGTTCCAGCGTGCCATCGTTGGTGCATCGCTGGCCGAGATCATGGCCAAGCGTAACATGAAGCCTGAGGTCCGCAAGGCTCAGCGCGAGCAGGCCATCAAGGTGGCCAAGGAGCAGAAGCGCGCCGTCAAGGCTGCCAAGAAGGCCGCTGCCCCCGCCCCGGCCAAGAAGGCTGCGCCCAAACAGAAGGCCGCCAAGGTGACGCAGAAGTCTGCTCCCCGCGTCGGTGGAAAGCGGTAAACAAGGACCTGCGTGTAGTGTGAAGTGCTAAAGCTTAACAGGATTAAGGAACCGAAGTGACACAAAAAATTTAAATAAACGCCGCGAAGTTACTTTGCGGTCAAAAAAAAAAAAGATTCGCGTGTTTTTAATTAATTAATTTAATTAATTTGAATAATACAGTATGCGTCATAAATTAGGTATAATATTTTATTCGATCTTCGTTTAAAAGCGAAAATCCTATATAAACTCTGTGCTGTATTTTTTGAGACCTATGAAGGTGGTCAGACGACCGATGGAATCGCCGTGCACTTGAATGTACGTTTGTGCCGGATCGTAGATTTCTGTAACAAGCTGCTCCTCGTCGGGCCCGTCTTCGTCGAGGAGAGGTTCCACGTGCACTTTCTGCGATCTTATCTCCATGAGATGTAGGCAGCCGATTTGGCCAAGGATCTCGAGCAGGAACATGATGTCCACTGGGACCAAGTGCGGGAAACGCAAGAAAACCGATTGTACAGTGCAACCGATGCGGGAAACGCAATCACTGAGAATGGTGCTCAGCCAGCGGTCGAGGACTCGACGATTTAGCGAGGCGTTTACCCGGATCCATGGCTGTGGCCGCATAGCAATTGCGTCTCGCTGGGCTTCCAAAGTGGGAATAGCTCGATCTGCCGGGGGCTCCTTTTTCCTCGTGTTCCTTCTGGGCCTTTTTGGAGCCGATTCTTCAACCTCGTCGCTATCACTGTCCGTGCTACTCTGCACCTCCAGCTTAGACTTCTTTTCGGGAACAGAGCTGCTGGAATCTTCCAGGGCCTCCAGCTTTCGTTTATGACCGACAACTGCTTGCAGAGTTCCTGGAGCAGCCGCCACCAGTGGTTGAACTCTTTCCCTCTCCAACCGCTTGATGTGGAAAGTATGTACCACCCAGTTCCGGATGTGGTTCTTGTGCACATACATATGGCTAACCACACCCACTCGCTTGACCAGATCGTGCTCTGCCAGAAGTTTCAGAGTTTCCAGCAGAAATTCGCCCAGCGGGAATATCCTTCGCAGTTCTAAGCTTTGCACTCCTAGAGGATGCTGCTCGATGCAATGGAGAATGTCCTCCATGTGCTGAGTGGCACTGGTATTGTATCCTTTCTCCTGTAGCATCGGTCGCAATGTTTCAAAGGTGTTCTCTGTGTATTGCCAGTGGGCAACCCTTTTTAAAAAAAAGAAAAATATATAAATCGTCTCGCCACAAGTTGTTCCTTTTCGCTTACTTCAATACTTTATCCAGCACAGATGATCGCAAAGCATCCATTTCCTGCCTGGCACGCTGCTGTTGCTCCGGGGTTTCTGCGACCCGAATAGCGATTGTAGGCAGGTGGACCACAAACACATCCTGGGCTCGAGCACGTTCTTCCTTGTTCAGCGCTGGCTCATACTCCTGGACACGATCCGTATCCCAGGCATGAGTCTCGTCCTCAAGAAGTTCTGCACAAATGGAGCGCCAGTCAGTGAATTTTGCCAGGTTTTGCTCAGCCAGGGTCCGACCCAGATCCTTGACCTCCAAGGACTGCTGCTGTTGCCGCCAGTGCATTTCCAACTTCTGACTGAAAGGCATGAAATTCGTAATGGTCATCGTAAGGGCTGTGTCTGCAGTCAGCGATTCCAGCTGTAATGGCTGGGATGAGGCCAAGGCGTCGGCCACCAACTGGCGCAGAACGGGTCGCTGTTCATGGGCAATCCGCTCCACGGCGTTCAGGTAGTTACTGCTGCGCATGATGCAGTTGACAAAGGGGCACTCGCCCATTTCCAGACGGGCTACGTTAATGGTAACCGATTCGCCTAAGGCATCCAAGGCACAAAAAAAATGCATGGCGCGCAGTGGCAGCTTAGATAGTTGGTTGTAGGCACTGGCGGGGAGCCGGTAACTCAAGTTGGCCGGATGGAACCGTACCCGCGACGTTGTCCGGCTGCTGCACTCGCTCTCCAGTCTCTTTGAGAACTCGGTTTGAGGAGCATTGTCGAAAATGCAGCTGTAATGATCCAGAATGCGGTCGGTGGCGCAGCCACTCTGCCTGCCTATCGTTGTGGTGTCCACGGTGAGGATATTGGTGGGCAGCTGTAGCGATACAGCCAGTCTCTGACGTGCCAACCACTCGGCGATGAGTAGGAGCTGAGCAAAATGCGGCGAGGAAAGTTGCAGCTCTCCCTCCGCCATAATCTTTTGATCCAGACCAAAGTATCCCTCGTAAACGGAGTGGGTGAGTTTGGTATAAATTAAGCGGTACTTATACTTCGAGCTTAACAGATGGCCTGGTCCGGTGATCTGGCGACTGGAGACAGACTGTATATTGCGTCGCTTTACTGCCACAATCAGCGAGTCGGCCCGAGCCTTGTTGAATGCTGCATTCAACACCTCCTCAGAGAAGTGCTTGTAAATCTCAAATGTCTGCAGGTTTAGTAGAGTCTTGTCCTTGGCGCAACAGACTGTGCTGTGAAGCACCCCGTGAGCCACAGCCACCTGCAGTTCTGTTTCAGATGTGGGATCCTGATGAAAGAGTTGCTGCTCCTCAACCGCTGGGCGGCAACGGTTTTGAATTGAATCCAGCGTATCGGGCAGCAGGAACTGAGTGCGCATGGAGCATTGCTAGTTGGGATATAAAAACTCTAGAATAAACTACATTTAAAGATCTAAGTATTAGGTAAACGTACCGATTTAGAAACAATGCGATGCAGCTTGGTCATTACGAGGACGAAATGCACCATCAGGACATCATGAAATTCGGATTTGTTGGGGTACTCTCGCTTCAGCTCGCCAATGAAGTTTTCGTTGTAGATATTTCTGAACTGAGGCTGCGTTTGCATCATGTAGATCCAGCCGGCCATGTCCGGAGCGTCTCGTTTCGTCTTCATCATGAACTGCATACGCCGCACGACAGCCTGGGTGGTCTTATTACAGATGCCAAGGTACCGCCGGATCAAGTCCCGGCACACCCGGCCCATGTCACACAGGGCCAAGGTTAAGACTGGCGCATCGAAGAAGGTGTAGACAGCTCGGCCTATCCACAGCAGACGATCCTCCTCGGGGGACCATTTAACCCGAAGAGTGCGCATATTGCGCAACGCGTCCCGATCGATGTCGTCCCTCGGTCCGCTCTTTTTCTTGGGATACTTGCTGCCCGAGAGACCACTGACCTGCCTGCGTCCCCCGGCCCGATTGCTAACCTTAATCCGCACAGTGGTTCGCTTGTTGCCCAACAACTTCTTCGATTTCTTAGTGCCAATCAAGGATCGTCCCGTCCCAGTTTGTCGCTGCACCCAAGACCAGTGTCGGAACTGGTGAGCGTACAAGTGCGAGCCTAGACCAGCCGCTCCCAGGCTGTCGCCCGGCACCGATCCATTGTCCAATTCCACAGCTTCCTCAAACCCCACTGGCGGCATAAAAGCCAAGTTCTGCAGTCGCGGCGCTGGCACCCTGTTGGAAAGCTTCAAGTGGTTGCGGTAGCCCAGTTTTGTATAGATACAGATATGCTGCAACTTGGCCCAGTATTGAGCCACCTGCTCCGCGTCGGAGAACTCAAAATCAATCTGAGTATATGTCCGATCTGCGCTGACCTTTTTGTAGTTGTGCTCGGTACTGGATGTGGTGTCCAGCAAACGACTGCGGCGATTAAGATACACCCAGCGATGCAAATAATCTCGACCAACTTTGCGCTCGCTGACCTGGATGAGGCCCATGTTGCTCAATAATCGGAGAGTGCCCACGTAGAGCTGCTGCAGCTTCAAACGAGGTACTACGGCCTCTAACCGTAATTGATGGAGCAGATAGTGTTGTCGAATAGGGTGCTGGAGCTGCAGACGTAGCTGATCGTTCGCCTCCCGATCAATGCGGCAGATGCGCAAAAACAGGGACAACGGCATTCGGTCCATGGCGTCCATGAAGTATAACCATCCCGATGGTTTATCTTCGTACTTCGGAAGAGGCGGAATGAAGGTGCGCCAACTGATTTCGGAGGTATAAGGCAAGACTTCCCCGTTGTCCTCCTTCGTCCATTCTTCGAGGAACTGTCTAGGCTGCAGCGATGGCTCCGTGTTCTGCCACTGCTGTACCAGCTCAGCAGACATTTCCAGAGGTTTCTGATCATTGTGCAACTCATGCTGAAGGTAGTAGAGGAACTCGTGCAGTGTCCTGGCCAGTAGTAGCTTAGGAGACCGCGTTTTGGACACAGGTAAGGTGGGAGTTCGATCGGGGATCTGCTTGCGTCGCGCCAGTGCCTCCTTGCGTTCCTTCGGGTGCAGCTGCGAGGGTCGCTTAAACCGCTCTTCCGTCAAAAGATGGAAATTGCTCTTCAGCTTGAGAACTTCGCGCTTCACCACAAAGTGATCGATTTCAATTTTCGGGTGTGTGGCGAAACGGTAGAGACGAACTCGCTGATCATATTGCAGCGTGACTTCAAATACGTTCACCTTATTGTTCTTAATCATGGGAAGCAGTAGACGATGCAAGGAACGCCGACAGATAGCGTCCTTAAATCCAGCCTGGCGCTCTTCCTCATGGATTCGCTTTGTCATCACGTGAAGATGAACAATGCATAATTCGTCGAGCAGGTTCACAATCAGTTTCTTACGATCGATCAGACGCTGTGTCTGGTTTGCAACTTTCGTCAATTTAACCTTAAACTCGGCTGGCCGTATATTCGCCACAATTTCCGGCATATCCTTAATCGGAATCTCGGCGTTCTCAGGTATGTTCTGCAAATAAAAGGGTCAAATACCATTGCACATATATAACATGGTGCTCCACTTACCGGCTCATCCTTGCAACTAATTTCCTGTGCCGTTTGCTTGAGTGTAATCTTTTTCTCGGATGCTGCAACATGCTCTATGGCGACGAAACGATACTGACGACTCTTGCCGGCGTGCTCCGAGTATACCTTGGTCAGATTAGAGGCCTGCAAGTGCTTGATAAAGTGACGCATGGTGTTAAAATTAATGCCCGTGTACGTGGATAGTTCAAAAGCAGTGAGCCCGCGCTGGCCGAACCGGGTTACTGCCCGTAGAGTCTCTTCCTCCGGGGGCATGTCCAGGTAGCAGTGACGCAAATCTAGAAACTCAGGAATCGCCTTCTCTTCCCCGCCATCGTTGCTGCCCTGATACAGATCCTTCACGTCCATGTCAGGATTGCGTAGCTGCACAACCGTCACCTTCCGAGTGGCCGCCTTGGAAAACTTTCCCGACTTGGTTAGAGTCGGTTGCACTCGATCCACCTGCTTGGTCTCAAAAAACTTGCGAAACGAATGACTGACAAGCAACTTCTTTGTCTTCAAGTGGGGTGGACTGCCGAGGCGGGAATAGATCTCGGTAACGGGCAAATACCGCTCGCTGGTGCGCATTATTTCGAAGTGCAGCTTTTCCAGATTCTCTTGAGTTCTATTCTTGTAGATCCGGTGAAAGCGAGGCAATATCAGCAGCGAGGATGTCAGAACTCGGCCCTTGTTGTGCTCGACGTACAACTGGGCAGTAATAAGTTGCAGGCCCAGTAGTTTGTTTCTGTAAGAGTAATTAAACATTAAACTTTTTACTCAAGGTCCCTTATTATACCAACTTTATGTAGAATACAAATCCAGGATCGCGGCAGTAATGAATCAGAGACCAAGGACCCGCCGTCGTTAGGCCACTGTATCTGGTCCGCCCGACAGCCTCCAGGTAAACGTAGTTTCTCAACGACATTTCCTTAGGCAGCATCACATGCCCGGGTGTCAGTGCTGCATTGCGCAATTCCTGTGACGCCACCACCACCATGCGTCCTTCCCACTGATCCGTAGCCTGTAAGCTGTTGAGCTTTTGCAGCTCGCTGGCCGGGATCAGTTTGCGGGTCTTAAAGTCCGCACAACTACCCATAATGGCACCCTCCTGCACTGGTGCATTAATGGGGAACTGAAAGGGGCATTTCTCCGGCACTACGGGAAGACCCAAATCCTTGTCTATGTCCTTTAAGCGATCGTAATAAGGCATTATGGGGCGCGGCGTGTCCAATTCGAAGAATTGAACTTTGTGTGGGGCAGATCGCAGCAGGAGCGTCCACACCTGGTCTCGGATTCGTTCGGGCAATGGATTCGGTGCAAAACTGAGACGTCGCGACAATAAATCCCACAAATCTTTAAAGAAAACAATAAAAAATTAATAGAATTTGCAAAAAAAAGGTAAATAGAATCTCCTACAGGGCAATGTCACTCCTTCCAGACCCTCAAGGGCCACCTCGTCGAAGACCGCGTTGATCCAAGATCCTCCTGACGTTGTACACATTTTTAATATTTATAATCGTATAGCGCGTAATAACAAAAACATCTGTTTTAAATTGTCGGTTGAAACAACTGTTTTGATGTTCATTTGCTGTTAGAGATGACATTATCCTTGGCATGGATTTTTTTTTTTATAAATAAATATTTAAATAAATAAATGTAGTTTTATTACACAAAATTACACAACACAAATTACACAATTATTACAAAAATATGTTTTTTAATATTTGAATGATATTTTATCGCGTTACCAACGTCAATTTTCGATATAATCCTCAAGGGTGACAACTCTGGTCAAATGTTTTGCTGAATCGTAAATAGACGCTTGTTGTTCTGATCCAAGTAGAATATTTCGCATGAAAACTCCGCTTTGAGCTCGAAAATGTCTTCTGCCATTTATTTGGAGAACTATCTTGACGGTAGGCATACAAGTGCATTTAAAAATAAGCCGGAACACTTTAAACACATCGTTTTTTCAGGCTTAGAAAGCCTTCCCACAGAGCTGGAGCGGAACTTTAAGCTGATGCGGAAACTGGATGATCGTGCTCAAACGGCAATGAAAAGCATCGACAGTCATGCCAAGGACTTCATGCGCAAGCTGACCGAGAGTGGGGCTATGGGGGACGAGGAGCGCAAGGAGAGGCTGGAAGACATCAAAGCCCTATTCGGAAAAGCCAAGGAGTACAGCGATGACAAGGTGCAACTGGCCATCCAGACGTACGAGCTAGTGGACAAACAAATTCGGCGCCTGGACAACGATCTAGCCCGGTTCGAGGGCGAGATTCAGGAGAAGGCCTCCTCCACCCGTGCCAAGTCTGAGGAAGTTGTGGCCAAGAGTAAGTTGTTCCTCTTTTTCTATAAAAGAAGCTACTCATGTCTTGAATTACCTTTAAAGAGGGTCGCAAGAAGACAAAGGACAGCAAGACGGCGGGTAAGAAGAAAAAGTCTGCTTCGTCGGACGAAGAAACTGGGCGTGGCAGCAGCCAAAACAACACCAGCGTTACCCTCAATTCAAGTAGCAATACGGGCCAAGGTACCAAAAAGAAAAAGTCCAAGGTAAATCAAGAAAAAGAAACACGCAAGGGGGGAGTTCAAAAGGTAAACCATCATCATTATCATAACATTATGCCTGTGAGACTGTGTTAGATTGACTGTATTGTTAAATATACTTTACTGCTTTACCTTTTTTTTTCGTTGTCCCTTTGTAGCGAAATATTGATATACCCGGTAATATTTTCTCCTTTAGAATTTTTGCATTTTTCATTCGCTTCACCCCTTCATTTGATTTTCACTATTGTATCTGCATGCTATCAACAAGTCCAACCCATTTCTCATGCTGTGTATTTATGAAATCAATATAGAAAGCCGCCGACGTGGAGGACTCCGAGAAAGAATCGTCCCACACTGCAGCCACGCACCCCAGCGATGTTATGGACATGCCTGTGGATCCCAACGAGCCTACTTACTGTCTATGCCACCAGGTATCCTATGGCGAAATGATTGGCTGCGACAATCCCGACGTAAGTAAAGGAAATCTCCCATCTAGTCCAAAAAAACTCAAATCGAACTTTGCAGTGCCCCATCGAGTGGTTCCACTTCGCCTGCGTCGGACTCACCACAAAACCCAAGGGAAAATGGTTCTGTCCAAAGTGTACGCAGGATCGCAAAAAGAAATAGATTCAATTGTCAATATTATTTGTAAAACATTCTTTAACTAGACTAAGGACTAAAGTTAATACTATTTGGGCACGCCTAGGCTTGCATGTTTTTAAAATAAACATCTTTTTTTAAATATTTGCCAGATCCAGATATTTTCTTGAGGGTGAATAAAAATCATTCGACATAGTTATTACCAAATATATTTCCAAGCTTCGACACATCCACAGACGAAAGCAAACAATCCGTCTTAAGCCTAGTTAGCTATTTAGTTTGTATTTGAGTTTTTTTTTATGGGGTTTTTGTGGTTTTTTTTTTGGATTTTTTCACAGATACAAAGCGATTCTAAGATTCCCGAATAGATTACACACCTGTCTGTATATGCAAGTGTGGGCATAACCATATACACAAACGTTCGTGGGCGTATATGAACATTTACATATATAGTGGATAAAGTCAACTGTCTAATCAAAGGAATCGTTAAGGAAACAAATAAACACAATATTTCCAGATGATGTTGTTGTTAGCTGCTGTAGTTTCTCCTACGGCTTCAAACGAAAGCTCACATTTCGTACATGACTGTTTAGATAGCATTCACAATCGCATTGAATTCGCAAATGAATTGGCATCGGCTCGTGCTCGTGGTCGTGCTCGTGGTGTGCGTTCAGATTTTGCCATGCAGTTGGCTGCCCCTACTTCTTCGTCATGATCTTCAGATACTCGAGTGCGTTCTGAGCGGCATGTCGCTGGGCATCGGCGGCCGTTGGACCAGTGCCGTGACAAACCCCTACGGGTAGTGTGGAGAGCTGCACCAGGCACTGAAACTGGCTGGTGTAGGTCTTCTCCTCGATGTCCACATAGGTAACCTCGAATTGATTCTCGGTTGCTATCTCGCCCAGCAGCTTTATGTAGTCCATCTTGGCGCTCTTCAGGCAGGTCTTCTGAAATCGAAATGATATTCAATTATAAAAAACAAAACTACTAAACAGGAATTAATAAAGACGTTTGGCATTGGCAAGAACTTTTGTATTGGTCAAAATAGGTTTCCAAATTATAGTTAAAGTTAAACTTTAATGGAATTCGATAATCCTCAGATTGAAACTTCAGTTGTGTCATTGACATTTACCTGTAATTTAAGAAGTTTTTTGCCCGTTGCATTTTTCAGGGTCTTATGGAACTGGGACACTTTGTTACTGTGCTGCGTGGTCAGTGTCGGCACAGAGATATCTTTCAATTCACCATAATAATTATCGCTACTGCGGGGCTGTAAATAAGAGCGCAAAGTGTTTTGTTTTGTTTTGTCCATTTCGTGTTGCACAAATCGGAAAACCCACGTTAAATGGTGAGTTGAAACATATCACTTATGTGGTCTAAGGTGGGCTAAAGGATGGATGGCAATGGGTGCTTGGACAGTGTGAGGTCGCAATACAATACAAATTTCCGCTACCGTAAACCAAAGAGTGTCAACCAACATAAACCATAACCAACAAGGCCTAAAAGTTAAAATTGTTTATTAATAAAACAGCATTTATATAATAATTTAAAAATAATTTAATATAATTTCGAAAGTTAATAGAAGATAAACAACTAACAAGTCTTAAGAGAGAAATTAAGTTTTAGTTTCAATCAAAGTTTTTGATAGAATCTGTAAATAAAGTTAATTGCGGTTAGATTAAACTATAGAACAGAAAAAAAATATTATTTAAAATCAACAAGCTACGATCGCCGGAAGACAGGTTTAAAATATAAATCATACATTTTATTAAATCCAAATGTAATTGGATGTCAAAATATTGAAACTTCTTCAAGCCACATAACATAACATTAAAGAACAATAAGCACGTCGAAATTTGTAAAATATTTTTAAATAGATTATCATTTGGTGATCTGGATGATAAAAGCGTGCATGAATATACAGGATACAGGTACAGGAAAGGTTACAGGGAAGCGGTGGACCAGTGGAGCGGATCAAAACTCGAGCAACTCAAACTGTGCCGAGATGCGCTCATACCGATCGCTCCTTTCTAATGGATTTCTACTCACTTCGCCTTCCAGCTCGCCGCAGATGCTGTCACTGATCTTGGCCGAATCGATAGGCGTCTCCTGCAGACGCACCCACATCCGGTGGGCGGCCAGGCGTTTGGCTATCTTCTTGCTCTTGCCCTTGCCCATTTCGCGGTAATTGAGGATCGAGCAGGCAATCGTAAACAGACGCTCGTGCGGTAGTCCCACCTCGGTTTCCGTTTCATACGAAGGCGGTGGCCAACGGCGTTGCATGCACATCTCCTGCAGCCAGCCGATGGGATTGCCAACGATCCTGTCGCCGGCACTGAGACCCCAGATGAAAGAATGATAAACGATCGACGAAAGACGATATATATATATATTTTCAACTTACTCTCCACCGCCGGCCGCACTGGCGTTACCTCCGTCTCCTCCACTCCCGACAGAAGTGAGTCCTGCCCCAGGTGCACTGCTCCCAGCAGGCCCGCTGTTGGGCGACTCCGGCAATTGAACACCAATCAGCTTGTCGATGAGTGCCCTTGCTGCAGCATGCTTTGCCTCTTTTTTGGAACGCCCAGCGCCCATGGCCGTGAATGGTGTGTCCTTGTCCTTGAAGGATACGCGAAACCGGAACGTCGGCTCGTGGATAGCGCCCTCGATTTGGACAAGCTCATAGCCCGGCGTGATGCCACGTCGGCTGAGCAGCTCCTGCAGAATGCTGACGGGCGTCTTCATGGCCAACCCATTGGCATCCGTCTCACTAACGAACTTGAGGGCTTCGTCGCTGGGCAGGAGGCCAACTCCAACGCCCTGGCCAACGCCCGTTCCCGTCTCGCTTAGCTCCGAGATCTGTATATGGGCCGGCTGGGCCAGCTGCTGACTCGCTGACACCTTATCCTTCTTGACTTTCAGGGAGCGCTGAATCATTGGAACGTTCTTGGCCGGACTGCCACTCAATGTTCCTCCGCCACCAGGCTGTGCGGTGCCATTGCCCAGACAGGCGGCGGCCATCACCGCCGCCGATGGGCCACCTAAGCTGTCATACTGCCGCCTCGGAGCGAATCCCGTCTGGACGGGTTGCTGCTGCTGCTGCTGCTGCTGCTGGAGGTGTTGCAGATGCTGGTGTTGCGGGGGCAAACGATGACCAGGATAGTTCTCTTGCTCCATCGCTGAATGTGGTGTTTCTGTCGGTCTTCAGGGAGATCTCGGTGTGTATCTACGGGATTACGGAAGAGAACAAGAATACATATTGTGGATCGAGTGAAAAATCAATAATTACAGCCGGCGGACGTCTCCGAATGACAATGAATGACAAAAATATTGTCTCGTGATATGTCTCGTAGACATTCGATATACTTACGGTTGATTTGCGGTTTTTAACTGTTTTTTATTTAATAATAATTTATTAATGGTTAATTAATAATTCATTCTTAAATAAAAAATACAGCAAAATCCAGACGCACACACGAATGATAAATATGTATGTATTCTACGGTAGAGTGTGGCCAGACTTTTGGCGACCAGCCTACTCGGCGCGGCGGATGATATCTCAGCGTATTTTTTGAAATACAATATTATTTGTTTCAAAACTACCAAATATCTTAAATAAATTGACTAATCTTATTGAATTTCTTTTTAATCAATTGAAATCAATTTTTTTAATTGGTATTTATTGCATTTCTCTTGCTCCATTACTGTTTTACATATTATTATTAGAAATATATATTTATAATTTTAAACTTTTATAGGTAATGCACAGGAAATAACATTCAATCAAATCAAATGCGAATGTATGCGCGGAATTGTGTGGCTCGTGGCTCGAAGTGCTCCTTAGCAGTAAACAAAGGTGTAAATGGTAATCTAGATCTGGCTGTGGGCTGTGTTCTTGTTCCAGCTTAATCGTCGCTCAGAAAGTCATCGTCCAAGTTGACATCCGTCGTGTCGATGTTGTCGTCCAGCGTGATGCCATCGATCTCTAGGTCCAGATCATCGTCGTCATCGACACTAGAGGAGGGCTTGGCCACCTGGTTGGTGCTGACAGCTGTGGCTAGAGCAGGCACAAAGGCTGGCTTTGCCTTTTCTTCTAGCTGCTGGCCGGGTCCGCCCTGCTCGGCGGCATTGAGCTCCTCGAGGGGATTCCGTTCGCTGTTCAAGGGCAGCTGGGCGGCTATGCGTGCGGGCGCTATGCGAGTCCGCTCTGCCTGCAGATGCTGCTCCACACGCAACGCGTCGGCAAGGCCGGGGAAGAGATTTGTATACTGAGCCGGATCGGCCAGCGATTGACCAGCTTTTTCGTTGACCTTTCCGAGCTCCTCACGCCACAGCTCTACGACGCGCGACATCTGGCTGGGCAGGTAAGTGCGGGCAAAGAAAGCTGCCTCTGGCAGACGGTTTGTCTTAATCAGGATATCCAGACAGCGTTGCACATCGGAGCGCAAAAAGGCAGCCAGGAAGGCAATGTTGTGGCGGCCCTGCGCTGAGCCGGCGGCGCCCACATCATCCAGCATCTGGGCATCGCCCGAAGCGGTAGAGAGCAACAGCAAGCCACTAAAATCATTGGCCTTCAGCATGCACTCCTTGACCAGGGCCAGATTGTTCTTGCGCGCAGCCACGTCAGCCAGCTGCGACCACTTCTGCGAGTTCTCTGCCTCCCGAGCCAGCTTCAAGGCGATTTCCAACTCTCCTATCTGCAAAGCCAGGTCGAACTTGTGGTCGGCGTCTGTGGAAACCTGCAGGGCTTGCGACTTGAAGCCCTGTTTCTCCAAGAAGTGTGCCACGCGTGTGCGGTGCTCCTTCGGAATCGTGGGCAATACCAGGTCGGCCCGTTCAAAATCGCGGCGCATCACGGCCGTTTGATATTCCAGTACAGATAATTGTAGACAGAAACTAATGACATTCAGCTCCTTGTCGCCCAGGTACAGGCGGTTCTCCTTGGGCACGTAGCCCAGAAGATACATGGTGCGGTCCAGGTGGGAGACGGTCACAATCTCCCCGCCCACATAGTAGTTGATCCGATTCACTGAGTTGGTGTAGATAAAGCAGTCGCCCACCCACAGGCCAGTCTTTACGGATTCGGATACCTCGCCTGGAACAAACAAAGAAGTCGAAAATCGTTATCAAAATCAATCATTTTAGGTTGTTTTCGATTTATCTTAAAGATAACAATAACAATGATGATGAAATGTTGTTTTTTTTCTTCTTTAAACTTACCTAATACATTGAAAGCACTCTCGACACCATCATCCTCGAGGCCCTCCTTGCTTTCAACGGCATTGGCCACCTGAGCAGTGTCCACGCCGAGCACAAAGTACGAATCGTCGGTGGCCAGGCAGACCAGGCTGCCGCTCTCGTTCCAGAAGACGTTCTTTGGCTGCACCTCGATGCGGCGAACCAGCTGGAGGGTTTCCCAGTCGTAAAAGGCCAGGCCCGAGGAGGTCTTCACACCGAAATAGTATCCACCGTAAATGCTCTCTGCCCCATATTCCGGAGTAAAGCTCTTGCGCTCCTTAAAGTTACGGAAGAGACGCACAGTGCCATTATTTTCCCGAATGGCATACTCGTTGCTCTCGAGCGCCCAAACAAACTCCTGGGCGGAACCAAAGGCCTTGTTTCTGAGAGCCATCGAAGTGTAGATAATGTACTCGCCATCGCCGCAGACGACGACGAAGCGACCATTCGGATTATGGGCAATGGTCTGCGGATAGATCTCGCAGGCACCCATATCCTTGACGGCGACGGGAAGTCTTTCACCATCCTTGATCTCCGTGCCATCGGCAATGGTCTTCAAGTTGACTTGTTGCATTTCGGAATGTTTGGCCCAGATGATCTTGCCGCCGACCACATCCATGGACATGGCTGGCTCCTCGCGTCCCACCTTGATGATGATAGAGCCCTCGTCGTAGCCCAAGGCAACGTTGTTGGTGCCGCGCATACTGGAAATGGTCCAGACGCGCTCGAATCCATAGTTGAGGCACGTCTCCAGGCGGTAGGTGCCGGAATGCCATATCCGGACAGTGCCATCCTCCGATCCGGTCAGTACGATCGGCAATTCCGGGTGGAAACACACGGCGGATATATTCTGGGCGTGACCCTCGAGCGTCTGGACGCAGGTCTTGTTCTGATAGTCCCAGATCTTCACGAAACGATCATCGGCGCCGGAAATCAAGTACGGCTTATCCCCGCCATGGTAATAGTCCACACAGTTGACCCCCTTCTCGTGGCCCTCCAGTGTGAAGTTGGCGAAGTTGGAGCCCAGCTGCCACACCTTGACCGTTCGGTCCAGAGAGGCAGAGGCGAAGGTGTTGTTATCCTTCGGATTGAATACGATCTGCATGACGTAGTGGGTGTGGCCTTCGAAGACGCGCTGGCAGGCCCACAATTTCTCCCAGTTCCACAGCTTGATGAGCATATCGTCTGATCGAAAAGTAAAGGTGAAAAATTAAAGCATACTTCCGAGCGTGACAGGTTTGGAATAAAGTAAACAAGCAAAAAGGGGCGGAGGGCGGTGGACAGGACTCTCTGGAACACTTACCACTGCTGGTCAGAACGAGGGGCTGTGTGGGATGTACGGCGATGCAACGCAGGTAGTCCGAATGGGCCTCGAACATGTGCACCTTCTCCAGGGTGTTGTAGTTGAAGACGCGGATCTGCATGTCATCCGATCCGGTAAGGATCCAGTTTTTGCGCGCTACGAATCGTGCGGAGCGCACCGGGACATCGCATACCTCGAAGTCCTTAACCATCTGCTGGTTCTCGTAATTCATGATGTGTACGTGGCCATTGTACAGAGCGCACAACATCCACGGCTCCGCCGGATGCAGGTCGACACACTTGACTCGGTCGGAGCGCGACGTCAGGCGGCGCTTGATGTCCAGTTTAAGGGGCATCTTTCACGGCTCTGGCTCTCCACTCGGGATCTTTGAGAAAACAATGATATTGAACTGCGGCAATTTGAGGAAAACTCTTTTGCTGCTGCCTAGGCGCTCTTCTTCTTCCCCTATTGCTAATGTGTCAGCGCTGGCCTAGGGTTGTCGCCTGCCACGTACGGACGGCAGTGCAGTTCCATTATCGAACAGAGCTGAAAAAACGGCTATTTTTGAATATTCAAAATGTTGAAATATTCTTGTTTTTCAAATGGTTTCAGGCATTAATAAGACCAAACCGACATTTAATATTTAAATTTTAATATTTATACTCATATTTTGCATGTGCATTATTTGATATGTTTGAATTTCTGGGATATTTTAATTAAACATTACTAAAAAAACATTACAGTAAGATCAAATTAGTGGAAATAATAATTTGTTAGTTGGATATGCATATTTAGTTAAATTTAAATGTTTCTCATCTGTTAGTGGTGTAAGTCAGTGTTTTCTTGCAGCCGGCTCTTTGGAACTCGCTGGATGTAACGTCTCTTCCAAGCCGCCTATCGATAGACTCGCCCACTCCATACCACGTCTTCTACCTGCGGTTTTCCTGAAAAATAATAATGCTACATTAAATCTGTATAAAAACTGCTTCTTCTCAGAGCCCACGAGAAGTAAAATACACCATCTCATTCTTGCAAGTAGTTAGATTCAGTGGCCCCCATGGAGATCTGGGTGCAGTTTGTTTCGCTCCTCATACTTACGGCACTTGTTGCCGCTAAGACGAAAACATCGCCGGTCCAGGAGGACATTATCGAGTACAAGGACTTTAAAAAGCTGCTGCGCACCAAGAACAATGTCCTGGCATTGTACGTGACCAGCGCGAGGGCTGCTGCCAGCGAACTGAAGGTGTTCCGCGAAGCAGCGGAGGCCATACGCGGAACAGGGACAATGCTACTCTTAGACTGTGGCCAAGCCGATCGAAAAAAGCTGTGCAAGAAGTTAAAGGTATCCCCCGATCCCTATACTATAAAGCACTACAAGGACGGAGACTATCACAAGGACTATGACCGGCAACTGAGTGTCGCTTCAATGGTTACCTTCATGCGGGATCCTTCTGGCGATTTGCCTTGGGAGGAGGATCCGGCCGGTGAAGATGTCCTGCACTTTAGTGACGCAGCCTCGTTTACGAAACATCTGCGAAAGGATATCCGACCCATGCTGGTCATGTTCCATGTGCCGTGGTGCGGTTTCTGCAAGAAAATGAAGCCGGACTACGGCAAGGCAGCCACGGAACTAAAGGCCAAAGGCGGCTATTTGGTGGCGGCAATGAACGTGGAGCGGCAGGAAAACGCACCCATCCGAAAGTTGTTTAATATAACCGGTAAGCCAGGCTTTTTTATACAGTTTTTAACGAGCGTAACTAATTAAAGAATTTACATATTTTTTAAGGTTTCCCCACTCTTATTTACTTCGAAAATGGCAAGATGCGATTCACCTATGAAGGAGACAATACAAAGGATGCGCTTGTATCTTTTATGCTTAACCCAAATGCCAAGCCCACGCCAAAGCCCAAGGAGCCGGAATGGTCCTCGGATTCGACCTCAGAAATAGTGCACTTGACAAACCAAGGCTTTGAGCCGGCACTGAAGGATGAAAAGTCGGCTCTGGTCATGTTCTATGCTCCCTGGTGTGGCCACTGCAAACGCATGAAGCCCGAGTATGAGAAGGCGGCGTTGGAAATGAAGCAGCAAAAGATTCCGGGACTGTTGGGCGCACTAGATGCCACCAAGGAGCAAGCTATCGCTGAGAAATACAAGGTCAAGGGCTACCCAACAGTCAAGTTTTTCTCGTACGGAGTCTTCAAGTTCGAAGTTAATGTTCGAGAGGCTTCGAAAATTGTCGACTTTATGCGGAATCCGAAAGAGCCGCCACCGCCACCACCTCCGGAAAAGAACTGGGAAGAAGAGGAAGATAGCAAGGAGGTGCTTTTTCTCAATGAAGAAACTTTTAGCACGACTCTAAAGCGAAAAAAGCATGCCTTAGTAATGTTCTATGCACCCTGTAAGTAGTTTATATTAATATTGAAAATCATCATTAACTATAAATGGAATAATTGTACTTTTCAGGGTGTGGTCACTGCAAACACACGAAGCCGGAGTTCACTGCGGCTGCCACAGCCTTGCAGGATGATCCTCGTGTAGCGTTTGCCGCCGTAGATTGTACAAAGCTGAGTAATCTCTGTGCCAAGTACAATGTTCGCGGATATCCCACCATTCTGTATTTCTCCTACCTTAAGACAAAGCTGGACTACAACGGTGGACGCACCAGCAAGGACTTTATCGCGTACGTGAGCAATCCGCCAAGCACGGCAGATCGCAGCGAACTGTGAATAAACTAGAGAACTATTTTTCTTCTGCAATTTGTGGCAATCTCAAATTTTGTATTAACTGTGTATTCTACCGATATTCTGCTGAAATCGGACTATTATTTAGTCGTCAAATTTACATTTTTTGTATTATACCAATTTTTCCCCGAACAAAATAGTTAACTAAAAAATTTAAAAAGAAAAGTTGCTAGACTAATTTCATAACATCAGTTGATATGATTATTTTATGGCGAACGTCTACATGTTTTTATTTGGATTATAAAATAAAGCCAAGCCAATAAATAAATGCTTTGCATAATCAAAAAAACTACCAATAAAAAAGCTTCAATTTGATTTTTTAATCTTTGGACATATGTATGTGCTATGTATTAGCAATAATAAATAATAATACCCTGATAAGAAACCCTAAAATAGCAAATTAAATTCATTTCATTCATGCATTTTAATTTTATTGCATCACGTTACCAGATTTCGTTTTGGTATACATTCAGAATTTCCTTTATTGTACAATTAATTTCAATATTTTCTATCTGCTTTTAAAACATTTTCTAATCTTAATATATTATATATTTAGTAGTTAGATACAATTTTTATATTTAAAGTTCCCCATCCGTGTGGCACACATTCTATGAGCGCGAAATGCCAACAGCTATTGCACACTTGCTCTGTGGTTCTGGGCTTCTGGTATCTGGTTCGATATATATTTTAATGCTAAAAATGGCTTCTCTCCTGAACGGGGTTTTTAAAGTCTCGGGTAAATCGAACCGAATATCAATCGTGGGATTGGGAGTGTGTGGGGGGAGAAGGCTTGTGGGGTCAGATCAGGTCAGGGTATGAAAAGGAAGAACTGCAACCGAAATCTCAGCGATCCGTTTCGCTGCTGCTGCTGCTGGTGACCTTGCGCCGGCTGAAGCTACCTAGCCAGCTGCCACGTTGAGCGTTGGCTGTGTACTCATCGTTTATCAGCGAGAAGCCGTTGAACATGTCCTTCATCTTAATGGCCCGCGAGCAGGCATAATTTTTGGTTGCCACGTACATCTTGGTGAGAAACTCGGGCATTTGCTTTTGCGTTACCCAAGACTTGATATTTTGCGGAATGGGTACGCCAGGATCATCGTAGTATGTCAGTACAAAGTGCAGGCCTGGTTCGTGGAATCCTCGGTACGGTTTAATGACCATGAGGCTCCAATAGTCAGTGACACGAACCTTCCCAGACAACGCCGGATAAGTGTTGTGTTTGGCGCCGCGGTTGCAGATGAAAATTAGCTTCTTATTATCATCCTTGATGTAGCGCCGGCAATAGACATAATCACGATTAGCAAACAACCGCGGCCACTGCATCTCCCAGTAGATTAAGTGGGAATTGCTCCCCGGCACCGGGTCCTCGCTGATTAGCTCCAGTCTAAGAGCAGTATCGTCCCATTGGCGGCGGTAGTCTAGATCAGTTTGCACATGGAGGAAATCGTCAGCCGTGATGTCATCGAATCGAGCATAAACCTGAAACATTTCCATTCATTTAATAATTAGAATATATAGTCAACGGGAATATTGAACCTTGTAGGAGTAAAGGGACGTGCGTTCCTCCCGCCGCCATATGCTGAACTCGTTCTTGCTGAAGTACGGTTCCCATGAGTGGTCGTCTTGGGCCTGGATGCGCACTGATCCGGATGGGGCACCGCGCACATCTAAATCCAGCGATTTCTGGCAGTTGCGGATGCTCTCATTGGTATCATTGGGGGTCGATGGTGCCGCCGGTGACTGAGACTTGCGACAGCGCTGGTTTCCCAGCTGGCAGTAGCAGTATTTCATTTTCTTGGCGTGGCATCGATCGCAGAGCTGGTTGTGGGTAAGGGTGTCAATGAACTCAATGTCCCGGTGGCACAGATCGAAGTTGGCCAGCGCCAAACGTTCCTTGTTCCAGTCAAAGCCGTCGTTGCCCAGACGCTTTATGTTCAGACCCATCAGACCCACCGCACTCAGGATCATGCCTCGCAGCGGTGGCTGGAGCTCGCGACGGTAGTAGGCCCGCCACAATTGCTTCAGACCCTGGGTTCCGTAGACGGACTGGTAGAAGCTCAGCAGCTGCTGGATGCGCCGCGAGCGCTGGGCAAAGATCGACTCGCATTGGTAGCTCCAGGCGCGCAGAGTCTCCTTCGACTGGTTTTTAATGGCAAGCACAAATCGATTGAGCAGCATGCCGGCTAATTCAATTTGGGTAGCTGTCTGGCTTGCCGCCCGCTTGCATAACAACTCAGTGGCAGCAGAAGCAGAGGCAGAGGCAGAGACAGCGGCGATATTTATGTTCCTCCGCTATTACTTTGCGTTCACACACTTGTCACATTTGTTTCATTAAAACTTGAAAGAATTTTGTATTCGGCCTGGCTATCAGGGTTGACGGAAAGGATGCCTTGATGCACGGCAGCTGGGGTTATGTTGCTGTTGCCCGGCTTATCATTTTCGGCCGATAGGAGAAAAAACGTGCAACTTGCAATTTGTCTTCTGGTTATGTTATTGCCTTTGTTGTTGTCGATGGTGTTGTTGTATGTTGTGTCGTTACAGGAGAGCAGTGTTGCGAAACGGATGAATGCCTGCTGAGATTTGACAGCTGCTTGTTTACTGCTAATTCTCTTATAAATACAATTAAATTTCGAATTAATATAAAAGAAATCAAAACAAATAAAAGAGAGAAAGGGAAAGAACAAAAGAGTATTGTTAAAAAAAACATAAATAAATATGTTTATCTATAAGTTTAGCTCACTGTGCCTTACTTTTCTACGTTAGACAGCACTGAACCTCAGAAACTCGTGGTCCCCCGATTAATTGTTTTTGTTGCACTTACGTTACGATTTATGTGAGAAACTACACCTGTGGCTGGAAAGTGTCTCACGGAACGCGGACACCATGTCAATGCGGCGCCAGCGCATCAAGGCTCCGGCCAATTTGTCGCTCATCAAGCGCAAGCCGCGCAAAGAAGAGCTGCCAGTGCCTAAGGAAGAGCTGGAGGAAAAGAAAGAGGTGGCCGAGGCGACGGCTGAGGATGAGCAGACACTGGAGCCGGAGGTGGCTGATGCAACAGCTTTCAAGATGCCCGTCAGCTCTGTTGGTCAGCTGGAGGAAGTCTTCCACTCGGATCTGGAGGACAATGTTATACAGATGGATCTGCAAAAGACCTCCGGAGGCTTTCCCATGTCGCCCAGCAAGGCCCAGGCACGCCAGCGTGTGCGTCCCACTCCGGTCTTTGGACAGCGACGCAACAGCTTTGTCGGCTCTCCCATGACCTCGGACTACGATGGCGAGTACCAATCTCCGGCTACGCCTACGCGGAGGGAACGCTACCTAAGCGGTTCCTCGTCAGGAACACCTCTGCAACAGGTTGCCTCACCAATGCCACCGTCTCCCTACAAATACTTTCCACCCGTCATGAGCCCTGGCATGGGACGCATTCGCACGGAATCTACTTGTTCCACTTACTCCGAGGGAGGCGGCAAACGTAAGGGCGACGACAAGTCTGCTGGTCAGTATGCACAATCTGGACAACGCGTGAATGCTCGGCGGGATTTTGAAACGCGATTCAACAAGGGTGTACCCGATAAGTCAACCTTCAAGATGTTGGATATGATTTTTTACAATCCTGGAAACAATCCCATGAAGCCAAAACAGACTGTTACCACGATCAAGAACGAGACCAATGGGGAGGATGCGAAGCCCACGACAGACCAGCTGCTGGAAGCCAAGACAGAGTCTACATCGGCCATGCCAGTGCCCCAATTAAAGCTCGATGCCAATGGGGAGATGATTATCGATGAGAAGACACTGGAAATCGAAACCACAGCCGAGGTAGAGGCGCGAAAAGTGCTGGCAAATTCTTCGCTTATATTAATGGATGAGACCACAGGTTGGATTAAGCTTTTCACGAAAATATGTTCAATATTAATGGGTTTTTTTGGGCAGGTGATAATGGTTTCTATAAACGCCATAAGCGAACACCCTTCTGGACGTCCGAAGAGACGGTTCGTTTCTACCGCAGTTTGCAGATTATCGGCACGGATTTCTCACTCATGTGTCAAATGTTTCCGACGAGGTCGCGGCGCGATCTGAAACTGAAGTACAAGAAAGAAGAGCGAACCAACGGGCAGTTGATTAACAAAGCTCTGCTCTACCCTAAGGCCTTTAACATTCAGGAACTCAAGGATCAGCTGGCGGAGGAGGATCGTGAGCGGGAGGAGAACGAGCGACAGTGGAAGGAGATAGCCAGTACGAATCCTGGAAACTCCAAGAAGGTTGTTTGGCTTCGCCTATAAATAATCGCCCCTAAATGAATCGATAAATTTTATACTCTTTTTGCAGCGTTCACGATCGCAGAATAATAGCAAGGCTTCACGATCAATGACAGATGGAGATATCGTCTATGAAAACGAGCATGTAACAAAGCAGAAGCTGGGAAAGCGTGCCTGGGCCAAGCAACGCAAGGCATTGGAGGCAGACGAGAACGATGGGAGTATTCCAGCTAAGCGAAAACCCAGGGAACCGCGTCGGACTCCGAAACCCCAAAAAACAGGAGAACCGTATGTGGATCAAACGGCCATAAAAACCATTAAACAAGAAAGTACAGTGAAAAGCGAACAAATTGTAAGCCAAATATTAACAAAGGGAAGCCTGCAAGCTGAACTCAATGGGCTCTTAGATGACCCGGAAGAGTTTGAAGTCGAAGCTTTGGGCAAGTCCAGTGATAAAACAGTAGTCAACCTAGAGGATAGTACTTTGACTTATGTTGGTGGTGTCGCTGCCGCAACAGAAGAACCCAACCGGGGGCCAGAAACCTATTTCATCAATTACATTGATGACTCAGGACATAATGCCGAAATAATAACCCCGGATGACCCCATTCCGTCACTGGCTGCTGAGCCGGATATTGAACAAATTATCGCCGAACTGGCAGAGGGCTCTTTGGCTCTGGTCTCCTCTCTGGATCCGCAGCATGAGGATCGGGTACTGAACGAAATCTATATGCTGGATAAAAAGACGGGGGAGTTGTGTGAAACGCCGCTAAATATACCGGAGCATATAGTACAGTGCATCATGAATGTTATGCAATTGGAGGACTAACAGCATTATATATATGACGTAAATTTCTTGTTGTTAATTATAAGTTATTAAAGCATATTAATAGGTTTAAACTAATATTTAGATCATTTGGAAGGTTTCAATATATCCTATACATTTTTTTTAAACATTTTTATTGTTTTCATCACATGGTCCACCATCTTTTTAAGCTTTTAGCTCAGTGAGCTACAAATAAAAACAATGAAATTATATATAACAATTTAAAAAACAATGCGCAATGATTAAACTAATAGCCAGCTAAACAGGACTCTTAAAAAATAGACAGAACAAATGGTTTTATCGGCAAAATCAATTAATTTTATTCAAAATAGTCTCCTCCTGCTTCAATACAGCTTTTTGCACGGTCCAAAAGTTTGTCGAACGAGTGTTTTAGCTCCTTGCCCGGTATGGCCGCCAGTATGCCGGAGCAAGCCTTTTGAATGGCCTCCACGTCTGCATAACGCTTTCCTTTCATCGGCAAATGCATTTTTCCGAAAAGGTAGAAGTCGCACGGTGCCATATCAGGTGAATACGGGGAGTGGTTGATCGTTAAAATGTGATTTTTGGTCAAATAATCGGTCACAAGCGTCGATCGATGAGACGGCGCATTATCGTGCAACAAACGCCAACTTCCATCTTCGCGATATTCGGGCCGAACACGTCGAATACGACGCACCAAACGCTTCAAAACTCCAAGGTAGACTTCCGCATTAACGTTTTGTCCCGGTGGAACAAATTCTTTGTGGACAATACCCTTGGAATCATAAAAACAAATCAGCATTGTCTTCACTTTTGACTTCGCCAGGCGCGATTTTTTGGGTTTCGGCTCGTCCGGCGCTTTCCATTCAGCACTCTGGCGTTTCGTTTCGGGATCATATTGAAAACACCACGTTTCGGCACCAGTCACAATCTTGTAAAGGAAGTTTGGGTCTTTTTTTACCTCTTTAATGATGTCCTTCGAATGTTGAATTCTGAGCAATTTTTGGTCGTCAGTCAATTTGTGCGGAACAAACCGTGCACACACCTTTTGTAAGCCCAAATGTTCGGTCAAAATGCGATAAATCGATGTTTTGGAGATGTTCAATTCTATTTCCATGAATTTCAATGATGATTTCGGCTGATTCTTTATGAATTCACGCACAATTTCGATGGTATTTTCGGTGATCACGGATTTTGGTTGGCCCACATGTTCTTCGTCATTTATTTCCTCACGACCACTTTGAAAACGTTGAAACCACTCGTGCACTCTGCTACGGGATAAGCACTCATCGCCATAAGCTTGTTTCATCAATTGAAACGTTTCGGTGAAAGTTTTACCAATTTTAAAACAAAATTTAATGTTGGCTCTTTGCTCGAAGCTCATTTTCGCACCGATGACAAAGAAGTACTGACACTTAAAACGCAATAACTTCACTTCTAATAGATGGAATGTTATGAAATTTTTACTGGAAGTCAATGAAGGATACAGATTCTAACGCACTAGTTGACATATGGATGACGCCACTAGAGGGCGCTAGATTCAAAAAGTCCCGTTTACTTTGGATCGCACCTTGTAGAGTACAAAAAGAACAAAGAATATCTGAATATAGTATAAATTTAGATATATTTTTTTGTTCGATCGGTAGGCTTGATGATATGTATCTGTAACGGCTAAAATTTCTATATAGTTTTTAAAATCGAAGTCAATAAACATTTTCCAACACCGGATTAACATATGTTATTGCGCACACTGGTTGTTTCACAGCTGTTGTGGGTGTCGAAGAAGAGCATCAAACTCAACGATTTTGACGATTTAGAAGTGTAAAACGATGGCCCAAGTTCCTTTGGCAATTGCTTCGCACAAGCGCCAAGTGTGTAGCCTGTACAAACGGGCCTTGCGCAACCTGGAGGCCTGGTATGATCGCCGGTGAGTGCATATAAATCGGAGACCACAGATTATATAATGACGAAGTGCATCTTGTTGTGACCCTTTATAGCAATGATTACCGTTACCGCGCTGTGCAGCTGCGAGCCCGTTTCGATGAACATCGCTGCAAGGACTTGGGCGAAGGCATAAGGCTTCTGGCCTGCGGGCAAAGGGAACTCTTCGAGACGAAGCACTTCCAACCGAGAAACTGTAAGCAGATGCCTCAATCTGTAGATACTGTTTACGACTATTCTTTTTTTTTTAGTTGCCAACAGCGCTGGTGGATGTGCGTACGAGCGAGAGGTCATCCCACCTGACTGGCTTCTGGACTACTGGCATCCTCTGGAGAAGGCCCAGTACCCCGAATATTTCGCAAAGCGAGAACAGCGAAAGAAGGAGTACGTGACCTGGTGGGAAAAGCAATACGGCAAGCCGGACCCCAAGGACCTTGGACACCACTAACTTAGCCCTTAAAATACCATAGTCAAATCCAATCATTGTCTTTAAAAGTAAATCAATTGGAGCTCCCCGAAATACGTTTGTTTTTAATAGTTTTTGAGTGAAAAAGTCAAAGTACTCCCAACATTTTACATATAAATGGCTTTAAAACTTTATATTGTAGAACCAAACAAAGCAAATAATTGCGAAATTCTAAGAGATGACTAAAGAACGGGTATAGTAAACAGGAATTCCAAAACAATTCGTGAATTTCAAGTTAATATTTTTATTTTTGAAGGGATCTTAAATGCTAATGTGCGCAATTGATTATAAAACTTTAGAATAGAATTTATTTCAATTGCTTTTAGGAAAATCATGGATATTAATATATACAGAAATTTGACGCATTAATAATGCCTATCTTATTCTGAAAATAGATTTTGTAACTATTAATTGTTAGTATGAAACGAGAGTATTGTAATTCAAAAAGAGCGAATAACATGTTTTCTACATTAGGCCCAATAGGAAAATATAATAATTTTTTTTTTGGGGGAGTTCGACTGCAAATCATTCCATTTGTACTTAGTGTATTTCTTATAAGCAAGTATAAGCATGTAAATGAATGTGGTAACTTCTTGTGGCAATGAATGGGGTGCTGTAGTCGAGGTTCTGTGGGAGTGTCTGACTGGACGGGCCTGCCGTTCAGTTCAGATCGTTGGGTTCCAGCCGTGGACGCTTTTTGCTATTGTTTCCGTTTGTGGTGGAGCTGCTGCCGTGGCCGTTGCCATTTCCGTTTCCTTCGCCTCCGTGCTCACGCTTACGCTGGAGAGTCTTTTTGTCCCATTGCTGGGTTAGATAGCGCAGCAGAACGCATCGCTTGTCCATCACGATTAACTGCTCCGAGGCAACATCCTCGGTGGGCAGGTAGACGGAAGCACGTTTCTGGGACGTCCTTATTCCATGCTCGTTGCTTAGGTGGGCGAAATTGTTGGAGTCGTGGATAGGTAAGCCTTTAATGAAATCGCTCACAGACATTCTGCTTCAGAGTTGCTGCGGAGTGCACGATATTAATTTAGTGATCAGTTGAAAGTTCAAATTTACTGCGCCCCAATGTGACTTACTGTGGTCTTGGTGGATTAGAAGTTATGAAATGAAGGATTATTGCTTGTGGACGAATCTTTTCCACAATTTTTTATGCGCCCCAAGGCCTTGGATCTTTTGTTGTTTCTGGTGGTGGATGTGGAATGTGCTGGGTAACACCAAATTACTACAATCGCTTTCTAGCACTAGAAATAACTGGGTGGGATATAGTGTTGGAAAGAATAACAAACTTTCCCGTCTAAATTCAAAAATTTAATTTTTTAAGTTTGCTTTAATAAAAATAATACATAATTCTATAACGGAAAATGCACCGTTATTATACTTTATTTAGAGTATTAAGTTAGTAGTGTAAAATCACTCCTATGGAGCATACAAATTATTTTTTAATTTTAATTGCGTATAAAATATATAAATTTTTTAGCTCCGGTTATGACGGTTTCCGTCTCCGCGCCGTACCACATCCTTATACTCGTCCATGCGTCTCATTCGTGCCAAATACTCTGGGTCATCCTCTTCCACCTGCTGCTCCTCGACGGCCTTTTCTTCGTCTTCTTGTTCGTTTGGATCCCGAGCTGCAGCAATTGCCTGAGCCTGGTTCATTTTGGCCACCTTTTCTTCATCGGGGAAGATGCCCTCATCCACCCGCTGCTGGTAAAATTCATCCACGGTCATGATGGGCAAACTGGGATAGCCTAGACCGAATACAGCCTTCTGTGCTGCATTTCGTGTAATGATAAATGGCTGCAGTGGCTTGGGCTTAGGGGCTTCATGATGGTGGTGGTGATGATGATGTCCTGGTCCATGCCCATGAGAAGTGGATGGTGCCGAAGGATTGGCCATGGGTCGTGCGGATGCACCATCTGTATCTGCTTCACCGCCGGCCAGACGAGCCAAACGCATTTTCGCCAGTTGCTTCATCATAGTCAGAGACTCCAGTTCCTGCTTAGAGTCCATTATGCTCTTTTCTAAATATTTAAGGAAGAATTCCCTTTTGACTTCGTCATCAGCCGTCTTGTTCTTGACAGCCGCTCGCATCTTGGACATGTACTCGTCGATTTCCTTCATCTTACGATACTGGGCAATCTTGTCGTTCCGATTGAATGCAGCTTCCATGAGTTCCCGTTGTTCGTTCCTCCCGGCTTGACTATCAAGCGCCGCCACTTTTGATTTTGGGGCCTCGCAGAGTTCGTACTCCTGGCATCGCTGTAGGTGGTCTTTGAAATATATCTCGCCCAGATCGAGGGCTTCTGTGCTGTGCGGATTGTTGATCTTGGTGGTCAGCTTGCCGAGGAAATAGGGAAGCATCATGAAGGGCAGCGAGTCCGTTGAGACCTCGTCTATCAGTTCGTTGGGACTAAACATACTGACTTGGTTCACGATTACGGTTGCCTCCTCAAACAATCCCATGGCACTTTTCACTTTGTTCTTATGGAATACATGTTAACGAAGGATTTTTTCCAGTGCAATCTGTCTTACCTGAAATTCGGTGCCATTAAAAGGCAAATCCGTAACTTCGAGTTCATCGAAGAGATCCCAGCCACTCAGGAAGATATCAGACAGTTTTTTATCTTCGTCACCCCCCTCTGCAGCAGCACTATTTGATTGTGCCATGTAGAAATACTGATACCGCTGTTTATAAGTCTTTATAAGCGAAACAAAAGATTTTGCAAATTTTATAGCAAGCCGCTTTGCAACCAGATGTTTCGAAAGTGTTGGACATCGACAAGATCAAATAAGTGTTGTAAACTTAATTTATAAACTGGTCTGGAATTAAATGGTAATTTATGTTTCAGTATAATGAATAAACATAGTTTTGGAATGATCCAGGAAAACAATCAATCTAGAAAATCCCCGAATATTATTATTGTTATTATTTGTTAATTTTTATCAATTCCAAGCAAAAATATATTAGTTTTAGAGTTTAATTGGATTCTCCCTCTTAAATTGTTCGCTCAATTCTTTTATTTATTTGTTATAAATGTTTGGGCTTAGAAGACTTATTTGTTCCGGACTTGAGGTGCATGTTGGTACGTGGTCGATGGATAAAATTAACCCTTGAGCGTGGCTTCTAGCTCTTTGTTAGCCACCAGCTCCTTGACGATGTCCAGTCCACCGATAAGCTCGCCCTTGACATAAACCTGCGGGTACGTGGGCCAATCGGAGTAGGTCTTCAAGCCCTGACGCACTTCTTCATCCCCAAGGATATCAAAAGTTTCATACGGCAAACTGTTACGGCAAAAATATACATTATTTATATCAATGGGAACTTAAATGTGGAAGCTGGGGCTCACCTTGTATCGTTGACAATGGCGATAAGTTGCTTGGAAAAGCCGCATCGTGGTGCATTCCGATCGCCTTTCATGAAAATCATTAGCGGGGCCGTGTTAATAAGAGCTTTAAGTCGGTCCTCAAGCGTTTGGCCGGTGGCAGCCGCGGTGCTAGCGGTTTCGGCCAACTTCTTGGACTTGCTGCTGATAGCAGCGACATCCACTCCGTCGACGCGGTCCACAGCAGAACCCTTGGTAAAGAATATGACCGTTGGCACGGCTTCGATCTGCCAACGAGTAATAAGTTGTTATATCGGTTTTGGAAAGATCCCTGGGGGTTCACCTGGTGCTTCATGCAAATGTCTGGAAACGTCTCTGCATTCAAGTTGATGAATTGCAGTTTGTCGCCTATTATCTTGGACAGGTCCTCCAGCACGTCTTTCACCTGAGCACATTGCTCGGCCCAGTCGGCTGCAAATAGCACAACCGTGGTCTTGTCGGCATTTATGAACTTCTGGTACTCCTCAGCATTCTGTACAGTTGTCACCGGCATTTTGGAGGTATTTTTGTTTAAAATTTTCAGAAAGTTGTTCGAATTAAATAAAAACTGGTCAAATATTTAATGCCGATCAGCTGGGAAGAGTACTGCCGCTTTTTTGCCCCTTAGCAACACTATTATATTTCCCAATTTTCCAACACTAATAAAAAAGAAAAGGTTGCCGTATTTTCGCGGCGGCCCGAACAAATCAATTTATTTCAACACGTGCTGCCGCTCTTCAATACACACAGCAAATTTGGTTTTTCCGAGCAAAAGTTGAATTAGGCTGAGAATGGTGACCCGCAAAAAGCCAGTGAAGCGTACTGCAGAGGTGGCGGCTATTGATAAGGATGAGGAGGACGAGCAGCAGGCAACCCAAGCCAAGGTGCCCAAGGAGGTGCTGGTTATTGCCCAGGAGGTAAAGATCGTGCGTGCCCTCGCCTGCAACGATGTCACCAAGCGCAACCGTCAGATCCGCAAGCTGCGCAAATGGTTCAAGTTGCGTGCCAGCAGCTCGTTCCCATTCACCGAGGAAGACTTCATGAGGATCTGGAAGGGCCTGTACTACAACATGTGGATGTCCGACAAGCCGCTCGTCCAGGAAGAGTTGGCCGAGCAGCTAGCACAATTGGTAGACAGTTTTGACGGCAATACTACTTGCAGCTTGGCCTACTTCAGTGCTTTCATGCGTACAATGTGCCAGGAATTCTTCGGCATCGACCAGTGGCGCATGGACAAGTTCTTGATGCTCGTGCGTCGAATGTTGCGCTACGTCCTGCGTATTCTTAAACAGAGCCAATGGTCGCCAGACCTGATTGGAGCATTCAACATCAGCATGCAACAGTCCGTCCTGTCGGAGCAGCCCAAGAGCCGAGGACTAACCATGCACTATTTGGACATTTTCTTTGAGGAACTGGCCAAGGCGGCCGACGGCGAGATTACCGCCGCACAGGTTAATCTCTTCTTGCGTCCATTCGTCACCTATCTGGCCACGCAGCGGGATGTTAAATTGGTGGCTCAGTGCCGGACCCGGGTGCTCTATCACCTGCTCTACCAAAGCGATCTTGGCAGGGAGTACAGCGACAAGTACAATGCCTGGAAACTAATGGGATTTCCCACTGCGTCCATTGACGACATAGAAAAACTTGACTCTGGCTTCGATGAGGAGGATGACGAGGGCAACACTGAGGAGGAAGCACCGCGTCCCACTTCTCTTGATCCCCGAGCCGGAAACGTGGACGTTCACATGCCAGAGCTGCCCCTCAACGCGGACTGCGTGCTGGAGGAGCTGCAGACGTTGGTGCGAACCAATGACTATAACAGCAAGAAGCGTAAGAGTTTGCGAAAACTGATTCAAATCTTTGAGACGTACAAGGGCGGAGAGTTTCCTTTGGGGGTGCGTACAATGCCAAAGGTAGAGGGACAGACCCTGGCGGAGATGGTAGAGCAGAAGGTGGCCGATATGGAGACAATGGAGGATGAGGTCTTCGGCACGGGAAGAAAGCTCAAAAAACTAAACAAGTCGAAGCGCAAACGTCTGCTGCAGTCCATTAACTTTGAGGAAGTCGACGAACACAACTACGACGAGGTCATTGGAAAGGCCCTGCCTCCGGAGCTGCAGAAGAAGGTGAAACATAATGCCAAGGTGCGTTCTAGCATCAATAATGCTTGGGTCGTGGAGGAAGTGAACGAAGCCGATGAGGTGGCAGTGGCTGCCGAAATCAAAGAGGACATTGAGGCCAAGCCGAAAGCAAAGAAAGCGAAGAAACAAGACCAGCCCAAGCCTAAGAAGGAAATCAAAGCGAAAAAAGAACAGCAATTAAAAACTAAAACCAATGATCAGCCTGAAATCGAGGCAAAGGAACAGAACACAGCCAAGGTTGAGGAGGATAAAGCGGTGAGCGCTGAGGATAAACCAGCCGCGACACAACCCGCCAACGGTTGGGATGCTCCCCTGGAGCCTGGAGAACAGGAAATCTTCGTTCCGTCACGCAAGCAGCAGGTGAAGCAGGCCAACGGCAAGGTTCAGAAAGCAACTCCAAAGCCAGCGGCGGGTGTGCAGTTCAGTACTCCTCAGCCGGTGAGTGCGAAGCGAGTCCGGATCGTAACCAAAAGCAACACCGCTTACCCCAAGAGCGACTACTACCGACAACTGAAGCTGTCGCCGCAGCTACCCTACGACGCGGATCGACTTCCCGGCAAGAGTGCATTAAAGCCACACGTTCTGCCGGGACCGATCCATCCGAACTACAAGGGAGCCAAGCGACTGTTCAACGACACCCTGTGACGTTGCGTCGAGTGGCTGAGATTGGGACAGGATCGCGATCGCTGAAGCCAACTGGGTCCTTTAAATATAATATATTCACGCCGAAACTGCACCCACGGAAGACACACTCTACGAAGCATTCCTGGTCGAAGCATTAGAAACGAAGCTTGCGGCTCGGCTAATGTCTATGTTATATCTTAAGTTGGTCTTATATAAATCTACTCGACGCTTCCATACGTTTTGTTAATTTAAACGGCATTCTGATGTTTGGTTGCAGCTGTATTTTTCTTTGCATTTTTATGTTATTATTACAAAATTTGCAAATCATATTCACCGATGCGATACACGCTGGAGACCCGCACAGGATGTGACCCTAAATACTTAGTAGACTCAATTACATTTTAATGTACTATTGCTTGTAGGCCATTTTATGTTCAAACTATCTGAGTTGATATTAAAATAAAAGCAAAAGTAGTATATGTAATAAAATACTCGAGTGGTTTAAAGGTCTGGGAAAATGGGAAATTGGCTCAACTCAACGAGGGTGAAGAGAAAGTCATGCCTGTTAACATTTCTCTCAACTAGCCAGTGGGCTGAGTAATGTTGCTGCTTTCACTCCGATGCATTTAAGAGAAAGCAAATGCAGTTTTAGCTGAAATTTCTAGCCCGGACTCGAAAGAGATTGAGAAACTTAACTCACTCGAAAACCAACTCGAGCTTAACTCAGTCTAAGGTTTTCTCTTGATCTCGAGCCAAAACAAGAATCATTTTGTGGTTTTGATGCGGAAATTGCATTAAAATCATTTTTATAGACACAATCAAATTTATAACTAGTTTCTTTGCAAGGATGCCAAATGTAGATCCGATGCAACGGACGGATAATAATTTTAATAATAATTGAATATTGACCACCGCGAAATCGAATCCTGGCGAGGAACTGGACGCAACATAAATCCTTGCAAAAATATTACCTGCAACATTATGATTGGGTGGGCGGCCAATAACATTCCGAAAGGATATTCATTTCCTAAAGGATAACATCTGTTTAGTAGTGTAGCTACACGATTGAGCAAATTAAGTTTTACACAGGACCAGCACGCACAGGACAAGCTAACTTTGTACACGTTTGATGAGTGTCCTGAATATCTTCAGGCCCTCACAAGTCCTTGTGGCAATCTGCTTAAGTTGCGTAAATCTCGGGCAAACAAGAGACATTGCAACAAATATGTAGGTCCAATACATACGGCACTCCATTCGAGTTGTATGTCTATCGAGGTGCATGAATGCCACTCCTGTCCACTTCCGCCCAGATCCATCCACCATCCATCCATCGCCGCCACCTCATTTCCCCGAGAGTGTTGCATACTTGTCTTGTGTATTAAAACTTGTCGAAATTTTATTCAATTTACGTGCACTTAGGCGACGATTGTGCATTAAGATGTGACGCAAAAGTTCATCCAGTCCACACCTGATCCCATCCACCTCTGTCCAGTTCCCTCCATTCTCCGGATTATCCAAATGCCCGGCAATAGATACGGATACGTGTTGCTGTCGGCAGACTAAAGCAAGTGGAAGATACATCTTTTGAGACGAGCTTGGATGCCCTTTAAAATAGATGACTGCTTTAAACCTTTTCTAATAATATTTTGTTATAAAATTAGTAATATTTTGATTTTTATATCTTTTTCGTATAATAATTTCAATGTTTTAAAGTGTCAAACCATATAATATTGCTTTGCATCTTCGTCAAGAGAGTATTTCTTGTCGGGCAACAAATTTGATTGCTCCAGATCCAGCCCCCTTTTTCAGAGCAGTGATGGTTATTTTTAGCACTTTAATATATTATTGTGGATGCACTTTAATCTATATTTAACCTAATTGAGTCGAGGCCTACGGCTTGACCTTTAGCAGAGCTATAAATACCGGTGGCCGGTCAGTGCCACAATTCAAGTGCAGGGTGAAGCAGAATCCGGTGATATGTGGATCGTTCCCGTTGTGATGGGGTCCTTGCTGGGCCTGGTGATGCCCTCGCTGGGGGCCTTTAAAAGCTGTGGATCCGATAGGCAATGTGTACCCTATGATCAGTGCAACGAGGGCATAGTGCTAGACGGAAAATTCTATCCGGATCGGAGTAGAACAATGCAGGACGAGGAATGTCACTACATGGAGAAATGTTGCAACAAAAATGACACAGTGAGTAAGATAATTCTTTAAATAACAACTTTTAAAGCTTGTTAAGAATCTACAGATTGACACACCCGCATTTCCAACAAACTCAAACTCTTGGTCCTGTGGCGGGCGGCAGGATCTTTGGTATTATCTCAGACCCTTGGGCTACAAGCAGCAGGAGGCGAAATTTGGTGAGTTTCCCTGGCTGGTGGCCATCTTTGGAGCCGGCGGCTATCTCTGCAGCGGAGCCCTCATCACGCCCTTGGCGGTGCTCACAACGGCCTACTGTGTCCAGAACGAAACCTTGTCGAATCTTCGTCTGGTGGCCGGGGAATGGGATGCTGCCGTGGAGCTCGAACCCTTGCCCCACCAGGGCCGATCGGTGGCAGATGTGCTGCTGCATGAGGACTATACAAATACTCCGATTGTCAACAATATTGCCCTGCTACTGGTGGATAAGGACACACCCTTCCAGTTAAGCCCCAGCGTCCAATTGATTTGCCTTCCGCCGCCACAAATGGTCTACAACTTTAGTCAGTGTTACGTGTCGGGATGGCAGCGCCGGGATTTCGGAGGCTCGGCTGTCCTGCCCAAGCGCTGGACCCTCTATGCCCTGCCCAATGACCAGTGTCGGGCCAAGTTGCGATTGAGTTACCTGGGTCGGCGACACACCCTCAACGACAGCCTCCTCTGCGCCGGCGGAGATAAGGGGGACTTCATCTGCCACGATGTGGACATGACCGGAGTTCCCTTAATGTGTCCGCTGCCCGGCGGTGAGGATCGGTTCCTGTTGGCCGGACTGCTGGCCAGGCCAACAAAATGCGACGGCCCCCAGCTGCTGGCCATTTTTACAAACGTCCAGTTCTACCGGCAGTGGATCGATCTTAAGCTGAGGGAACGCGATCTCGACATCAGGCCATACATGGTGTAACCTGATCCCTAGAATAATTTATCTAACAAAAGCTGAGTGAATACAAATCGACACTTGTTTATTTATTTTCAAAATCCAAAAGGTATTTATTGCATCTAGGAATTCTCTAAACCAGGTGGCTAACACCTTTTCGTAGGTAAACTATAAAAGCCACCGTGTCTGAGGGCTCAACGGCAGTTGTGGGGATGCAGTCCCTTTTTACTTGCCACACACCTGGCCTGGGCTCCCATGGGACTGCCACTTATTTGCCTTTTGATGCACTTGACGGGCCTCTTGCCCGTCTCCGTTCAGGCCAAAGTCCTCTCGGTTGGCGAGCCGTTCGAGGATGACTTCGTGGACGTGGACTTTGGAGGCTGCATCAAGTGCGAGCAGAAGTACAGAAACTTTGTTTTTATCCTGAAAAGTTTGGAATCTACGGAGGAGGCAGCTGCCTCCGCATATCCCTATGTGGCTGCTGTCATGTGGCTTCTCTTGGCCTCTCTGGTGATCGTCCAGAGATGGCGGCAAATCAAATACAAGCAATAATAAAGTATAAATATTAATTTTTTTTATTTTTGGTATCTAGACGCGTAATCTACTATTATTTTTGTGTCGCCTCTGGCATAGAATTTAATTAACCAATTCAATGATTGGCATTGAGTTTTTGAAAGGAATGTTAATTAATAACGCGGTATGCTTGACTGACGGTTTGGGTCAATTGCAGGATTCCCGTTTGTCCTTTTTAGTCACAATCGGATTTTGGCAACTCCTGTTGAATTATGGCCCGGCGATACGTAGCCGCTGTTTTGCATATCCTGGCATGTCCACCCACCACTCGCCGTTGTCCTTGGTGCCTAAATTGAAAATTGAAAAATTGCTTATTGCAAATTTGTTGGCCGCAATCGCTTGCCCATGCCGGAGTCGGAGTCGGGAAAAAGCCAAAAAGAGAGCAACAGAATTGCCGTTACATGCTCTTTGCTCTTTTGAACTTCCGCTTGCCATTTTGGCGTGGTGCACGTGCCGGACAGAGGACCCAGGACCTCCTCGGACACGGACACCGGGTCCTGTCCGATGTCCACCCGCTGCCTGCCACTGCCACTGATGCTACTGCTGCTTCTGCTGTTGCCGTTTCCTGTGCGAGAATTTAGCAATATATTTTTCTTACTCCGTTTGACGTCCTTCGTATCTGGCCAACTGAAACCGGGCAACATCCAACATCCCATTGCCATGCAGCAACTGCCATGCCCACTGCCATTGGCAATCGTACTAGCAAGAAACTAGCAGAAATGGCCAATACAAAAGCAAAAAAGGAGAGGCAACTGAAAAACCATAAGCATAGGCGACCTTAGGGCCAAAAGGAATATAGAAAACTTTTGCATATTTTGTACTTTATGCTTGAAATATTTATGATCTCGTGCAATTTGTGGCTTACTGCCTGGTCTTGGCAACTTGGCCTGGTCTGGTCTGGACCGTTCGGTTCTGGGCCGTTGGCCACGGGACCGCATCTAGCGACGTGTCTGCCAATCTGTGAAATATGCTGCTAATGCACTTATTGCCATCGTTCCATTGAATTTATGTCGGAATCGTCTTGAACTGGTGTGGCCTCTTCGTTTCCTGCTACACCCACCGTCCATTCACTTACTAATTTTTGGTAAATATTTTTCTTCTTTCTGGCCAACTATCACCCCTGGCACTCGGCCTAATTGGGCTTCCAGTTTCTGGGGGGCGTTATAATTGTGGAAAATTAAGACGAACTTTCAACATGTTTTATTTGGATTCGTTTTGGACTTCAAGCCTCTGGAAGGTAGAAAATAAAAATGTACGTATGCGTTGTATGGCTTTTTCTAAACCTGGAAAGTTTCCTATTTAAAAAGCTTCAATCAATTGAAAATTTGTTGGTGAACAATTGCTTAAAGTTCATCGGGCAGTGGATCGAGATTACTTGGTTTTTTTATTGCTGCGGAAACTTGTGTAGCAAATTTTTAGGAACAAATTTCAGCATTCAGCTCGGTCTGACGAAACGAAAACATACTGACCAGCCATCCAGGCGGTTTCCCAGACCAGTCCAGGATACCCCAATGCACCAGATCCTGCACCAGATCCATGCACTTCCGTTAAGGAAATTACCAAACAACCCGCGCATCCGGCAGATATGCGCCCGCAGTCCTGTAAGCCATTTCCAGACATCATTGTCCTCATCCTACAACAGCCCTACCGCCATACAGCCCTGTCTCCCTGCCAGGATAACGAGAGCATCAAAATGAAGTGAAATTAATGAAATGCCTGGAAGCATGCTATGTGGATTTCTTCGAGCTTTTGTATTGGTTAAAAATTATTGCAAGAAGTGCAAGGGCTTAAAGCTTAGATGATACATTTGCGAATAAATTTTTATGTTCTTGAAAAACTTTATGAATTTCGGGCCATCGAGGTAATATTTCCCACTTGTTTGGCTCTCAGGCTCATCATTTTCGTTATTTTAATCATAATTTCAAACACACCCGACTGCACACAGCACTGCGAAGTCGTTGGAAGAGGTAAGTCCGTTGGTCCTTATACCTTTGCACCACCACCTTCACCCGGCCAGGATTTTACTTTGCAAACTCATCAAAGTTAAGTTGCCTATGCCTGGGCAATATCGGTGGAAAGGTGGCAAGGTGGTAAGAAGGGGTGGGTGGTGTGGCACTAACTTAAGCTGCTGCAGCACTACTTCAATGTGAAAGTTGCCAGCAAATATATGTAAGTAGGTCTTTATCTGTAGAAATGAAATATTTTCGGGAACCAAAAACGGCTTGCCACCGACTTGTGGTGGCAGGGGCAAGTACCTCAGAGTGTCTCATACCATCCCATAGATGCTGCTATAACTTGTCTCGAATTTGTGTTTGCCTTGCCGAATTTTCATTTCAATTTTCTTGCAATTTTATTTAATCTCACTTGAGGTGCAGCATCGGATGTGCGGAGCAATCGAGGGTTCTGTGGGCTTAGCCTTGGGATGAGTTTCTCTATTTCGTCTGTATGTTTGTCCTTACACAAATTTACCTTATTTTCCTTATTTTCCAACCACATGCTGCTTTTTCTTGCAATAGCCCTAATAGAAGCTAACTTGTTCTGATATTTACTATTGGGCCAAAACGCAATCGAGTGCCTTCAATGAAATCAATTATTTTGGCTTGTGTATCTCCTGAGCATTCATTGGGCAGCTCTTCCAAAAATATTTACTCTGTTTCCATATTTCAATTTCAATTTTAGCTTAATTAATTTATCTACTCTGGGAAGACTGTGTTTATTTGTACTACATTAATTTGAACGCAAAGTGCTGTTTATTTTTCTGTCAAAATATAAGGATGTTGCTGGAAAAGGATGCCAGAAAAGGGAGCCATAGAGGAGCATATTATAATGCGCATTAACAGAAAATCGACCTACAAATCTTTTGAGGTATTCCGCTAATGAATCGGATGAGTATTGACAAAGATATAGCCAACGCTGTGGGTCTTTAGTGCTTCCAAAGCATTTTTATGATTTTCGAAGGTATTTTGATTACGAATCGCATTAGTATAGGAAAAAAAATAAAGCCTTTGGTTGGGGTCTTAACGCCCCGCATCTTTCCGAATGTTTCCTTCCTTTTGGCTCCCTGACTCCTATCCATAGGACCATTTTAAAGTAAGCTCTAGTGATTACTTTGCTTTTGTTGAGGGCACATACCAACATAGTAGTCAACATGGCAGTCAATGCAAGAACTAAACTATTTTCCCCCAACGGCATGAGCACCTTTTTCTTTGAATATTTGTTTGGCTAACTTTACGATTGCTTGGCAAAAATTTTCCAGGAAAATGCCCTGAAAAGGAGTGACTGAATGTATGAAAGTCCTTTGGCCAGAAGAACACATTCCACACACAAACTTGTACAAACCCATATCCGTATCAATTTTCTTCTACCCTTTTCTGCTAGCTGGTTTTTGCCTGTTGCAATTTGTTCCCAATTGATTTCCAAACACTTTGAATTTATTGGTTTTGAAAAGTTTGCCAAATTTTATTGTTTCCGCTAATTCCTTTTGTCCAGCCAGAGTGCGGAGGCTAAAGCGTAGCTACCGGCAATGATATGCTTTGTGGGAATCGTCTGAAAGCCTTTCTTGGCCAAAAAGTTGGCCCGGAAATGAAAGCCATTGAAAGGAACGTTGCCCTTTGTGGCCATTGGTTTTAAATGTTCACATTTTTATTACTTAAAATGATAGTCATGTGGTTCATTGTCTTGGATGTTGTGAATAAAAAGTCTTTTTAAGGATCAAAGTATCTACGGTATTTATTTACCCTTTTAGAGTGGCTTTTTAAGACCAAGAGAGTCATTCCATAATATCATAATATGTCTTTAAAACCATTAATATTTGGATTTTAATTAGACAAATATTTAAATATTAAAATTATTTATAATTACGTATATTCCTACAAAAAGCTTTTTAATGAGAAAAAAGAAAGCAAGAAGTACCGGATATGAAAATGTCCATTCTTCGCCTTTTTTTAAAGAATAATTAGATAATTAAATCAAATTTAAATTCAATTTAAAGCTCAAAAAGTGAGATTATTTAATGCACACGAAAGTATGGCAATGTCTGGCATCAGCTGCTTTAATTTCTGAATGTCCTGTGCGCATGTCCTTTTCCTGGAGATTCTCAGCTGTGCCGCATTGTTTTCCTGCTGTTTCCGAAGCGAATAAAATTTGTTCAAGTGCCGCACAAATGCCAAAATAAATCTATATAAAATTATACCCCAAAACTTAAACCACAAAAAAGTATAATTTGTATAAAAAGTGAAACAATAAGAAGTCGGGAAAGCCCAATGATATTTTCAAGCGCCCGGAAAACTCGTGGTTGAATGTGTCCCAAAGGTGATTAGCTTTCAAAAGATCAAGTACCGAGTGAAAATATAATTGAAAATGCACCGCTTGAAGTTTGAATTCGATCAAAGGATATGTAATCTGGGAAAAAATCGTTCGAAAGAAGCTACTTTCCACAATATAATTGAGTCAAAACTTTGCACAGATTTTATTGATTTTTCCTAAATAATTGGCCAGCAAGGAAAAGTGTCCTGCGAGGGAGAGTATTCTCATTTCCGCTCTCCCGTGCCGATTCCTCAACTCACCGCTCTCTTTCTCGGCTTGTTTTGCTAAGCTTATTCGCAAATAAACAAATCATAACAAAAAGCTCATATAAAATGTGAAGAAATACAAATAATTTCCTAAAATTAGTTGCCAAAAAATAATAAAAATATAACCGAAGCTAAAGAAATCCAACCAACTTGAATCAAGAAACTAATTTTGAGATCCCTGAACCTACTCCTCCCAAATATGCGTTATAGCCGGAGCCCCCCTCGAAGTAAACAGCAAACCACGGGGGGCTCCGCCGGCTCCATCGGCTCAGTCTCCTCCCTGAACTCCGCCAGCTCCTCCAGCCAGTTGCTGGGCCACTACCAGTCTGCCTACGGGCAGCAAGGACACTCCCACGCCTGCTACCAGCACCACTTGCAGCAGCAACATCAGCAGCATCCACATCAGCAACATCCACATCAGCAGCATCCTCATCACCACCACCACGGAGGACGAACTACGCTCACACCAACGATGAAGCGGGGCAAGAAGCAGTGGGGTACCAGGGAGCGGTCTGGGATGAGCTTCCTGATAGTCATTACATTCTTCGCCGTATTTGGATTGATTATCCTGACGGAGGTGAGTGACAAAAACCTGCAGGTGATAGAGGCTTTTTGAATTGGAACCTTTGTCTTGTTAAAGAATAATCCTTTTACTTCTGTTTAAACTTAAAAATATATTCAGGACTGAATACGTTAAGTTTTCCTGCACCTTTTCCTTTTTGAATACTAAAAATGTAAATAAAATCAAATCCCTCTACCGTTTGCAATTAGCGAAAATTATAAATTCAGAAGGCGAAGGCAATTAGCTTATATTTCGAAATGGCCATAACCTACCACCTTTCCTGTCTCCGATCTCCTGCAGGTCTTCATGATTGACGAGCGCACCCACAGCGGAATGCTGGCCATGCGGGCAGGCGGCGGAGGCGGCAGTCTGGGCGGACGGATGGGCGACTCGATGCCGGATTATGATAATGTTAAGGTAAGATTTTTTATGCAAATTCAGGCCACTTTTCGCTACTTTTAATTCGCGAATACCGGTGGGAAAATAAAGGATGCGCTCTTTTCCAAGTGAATTTTTAATTAAGTAATTGGGTTTACTTTTCATATTTTAGAATGAATAAATTTCTCTGAAGGATTTTCAAGTAATTTTATAGTAATAGTAATAAGTATAAGTCATAATAAATACTTCGGTTAAAAATAACCAAAACTTGTATTCCTTTCAGGAGGATTACGATCTATTGGATGCCAGCATTTTGAGTGATAATAAATTAGGTTTTATACAGCTCCGTGACAATAAGCTAAAAATTCAAGGTAAGTAGCATTGCCACATCATCTCCAGAGCAATCAGCGGCGCACACTGAGCCCAAATAATTCAATTTGGAGAGCTCCGGCGCTAACAAAGGAGATGTCGATGACAATGTCACATTACGTATACGCCGCATGTCTCATGCATTTTCCAATTTCCACAGAAGCCGCAGGCGTCGATGGTCAGCGTTTGGCGGGCGTTCTGGTCAATGGCGGTGGCGGCGGCGGAGGTGGAGCTGGTGCGGGGGCATTCGGTGTGAACGTACCACTAATACCCTGGGGCCAGGTGCTGCCTGACAAGGTGGAGGAGACCCTGCCGCATTTCCCATTTGGCACACGGCCCACAGACGGAGCCTGGCAGGTTGTCAACGGCACCAGGTTCAAGTTTTTCGTGTACTCCGCCTACTTTGATAGGCGGGAGGGAACGCGCCTGGTGCGGGTGGTAGGTGCGACCAAGACCAGGGGTCCGGAGCGGGTGTGGTGTCGCTTCTGGTACGGCCCAGCTCCATCCAATGCCACCGAGACGGGCTCTGTAGCACGTGCCAAATATAGTTCCGCCACTGTTATGGCCCGCGTGAAGGTAGGTCCTTTCTTAATCTCTAATCTAAGGATAATACCAAATTAAATCATTGCAGATCATTCGTGAGAACTGGAACCTAAAGTACAGCGCTTGCTTCATCCTCTGCCCGGTGCGTACTCCGCCCCTGGCCGTACCCCAGTACGTTAGCGTGGTCTCTCGTCTCCGGGCGCCTCCTGGCAACCTTCTTACACTGCGCAACACCGACCAGGACCCGGACTTTCCTTCCCGCAATGTCAGTAGCCAAAAGGCTGCTCCTTTTGCTCGGTCGGTTCCCAGTGGAGACAACATTCCCGATCGCATTGCTGTGTGTGTGAAGCCGTTTCACTTTAACTATGACCAGGCACTATATCTAATGGAGTACCTGGAGTTCTATGCCCTGCTGGGAGTGTCCCACTTCACGTTCTACAACCATACTCTGGGTCCGCACGCCTCCTGTGTCTTGGAGAGCTATCAGAAGGGCATGGTGCCCGCTTCCCTGACGGCCTTCGATCTGGAACCGCTACTACCGGCGGAAGCAGCCAACAATGCCACGCCTCGTCGTCTCCTGTCGCCGCATTACCAACGGCCCACTGTTAGCATCCTGCCGTGGAATCTCCGTATGCGCAGCCAGAAGGAGATTCGCACCGAAGGCCTCTTTGCGGCCCTCAACGACTGCTTGTACAGGACCATGTATCGCTACAAGTATCTGGCTCTGGTGGATCTGGATGAGTTTATTGTTCCGCGGTATACAGATACGTTAAACGATCTAATACGGTGAGTTTCCAATAAAGAAATTTACAAGTTAATGCAACTTCTTAATGCAACCTTGTTCTTTTTTTAACTAGCTCTTTAAATCAGCGATTCCGAAATCGAAATACTGGAGCCTACTCATTCCAAAATGCCTTCTACTATCTCCAGTTTGCAGACGACCCGCTGGCCAGTTCTGGAATAGAAGGAGGAAACGATCAGTTGGCCAGTGTGCGTGCCTCACTGGTGACCCAAAGAAAAACCCGAAGGTGGGTAGCTTCCTTTGATTGGAAATAAACTAATAATATACATTATTTTTCTATATAGGCGATACAAGCTACACCCTCAGAAACAGAGATCCAAGTACATTTGCAAACCGGAGGCTGTGGTCGAGGCAGGAAATCACTTTGTTTGGGAATTTGCACCGGGAAAAGGATCCCTTAATGTGCCGCCCAAGGAGGCCATTTTGCAGCACTATCGAGTAAGTAAAATTGATAAATTGTATTTTACTGATTAAAGTAATATATATTTTAAAACCCTTTAAACTTTTAGGTGTGTGAATTCGGGGGCAATGACTGCATCAAGGCACCCTCGATTGTGGACCGCACAACTACGAAATATGTAAACCGGCTGGTGCAGCGGGTGGATGCAGTGTATCGGCATCTGCGTCAGCGCTGCGATCTTCCCGCTCTGCCCCCTCTGCCGAAGACACAGAAAACCCCTGAAGAGCCGGTGAAGGATCTCCCCAAAGAGAAGCCCAAAATTGAAAAGCAGATACCCACAACGATAAAAATTGATAGGAAAGAGGATGTAAAGCCAGTGGACACTCTAAAGGCCACAAAACTGACATCCACGACGACAACGACAACAAAGGCAACAACGAAACAGGAGAAATCGAATCCAAACACAACGACAAAGCCGATGGCGAATCCCAAACAATCCCAGCCATCGGCCAGTGTCCGGAAGAAACGGAAACTGATCGTCTTCGAGATCAACGACTTTGGAGTGCCGGTGGCCCGGGTGGAGTATCAATGAGTGTGGGAGATGGTTGGTAATATTTAATTGGCCGGGAACTAGTTTTATTTTGGTGCCAATTAGTTTGGTAAATGGTTTTGGTTGTGCGGCTTAGTGTGTCCCCCAACGGCCTGCCCAATGCTCAAAAAATCGGATCTATAAAGTATAAAGATTTGCTCATTTTAAGTTTCACCAAAAAAGGGCCATAATGCACTGAAAACAAAATAAAAAAGGCAAGCCAAAGCAATAGGAATAAGAATCTAAGCAAAGCAACATTTTAGCAACGATATCACCGAAAATCGAGCAATTGATCCAATCTGTGTTAATCGTTATTGGAAATCAGTATTAAATTAAGCACGTCCTTACATTTCTTTCGAGTTGTGAATATCATTTGGAGAGCAAACTTTCGGTGAGAAATTTTCGGTGATCCTAATGCAAAATTATTCCTATACTAAATTCAAAATATTCCTAAAAACACTCACTTATATATTTATCTATAAATAAGCCATTGTTTCGTGTTGTAGTCTAAGCAATTAAAAGAAAAGACAGCAATGGAAAGTCGGAATACTCACAATAATTAAGATGCCACATTTTCCCTGTGAACTGTTAGTTATAAAACGCTTTCGATCGCAAAACCATTGCCATTTGTGTAGTTTGGGAAAAAGTCCTCCGAATCTGACTTAATGATAGTTTAGGCCTCATTGCTAGTCTGGCAGGAATTAATTGAATAAACTTAAAATTAGTGAAGACGCCTACAAAACTGAAACGAATTTTCAATGCTTCGAACTTAAATGCTAATTTGTTTGGCTTAGCGCGCAAAGAGTATCAAATACCACATTAAAAAATGCTAAAATACATAATAAGTTTAAAAATAATCTACGCATGATAGTCGATCAGTAGTTGGTAAGACGCTAAAATGGGATACTAAATGTATCTACTAAAAAGAAATAAATAAAACTATAATTAAGCAAACTAGAAGTTGGTTGTTTCTTTTATAAAACTATGAAAGTCAGGAGGGAAAATCGGTTTTATTTTGATTTGAATCATTTTAATAATTACTTTCTTTATTTTTAACAAATAAACTTTTATAAATTTGGTACATGTTAGAAAGTGTTAGAAAGAAGGGACATATTTTGCGATAAATCTTGCAATATTCTAAAGCTGTCTTTTAAGCTTTAATGGTAAGGTTGTGTTATGGTTTATAGTAAAATATCTTTGCTAAATACTTGCTAAATCTTTAATAAGTTTTCGGGTATGAAAGTATAACAACATTTTCTGGGTCTTTCGGGGAGTTATAAAGCCAAACTTTTATGTTAAACTTTTATCCTAAACTTTCTGTTTATAGAAAAGAGCTTGCCAAGCTTTTTGTTTGTACCAAAAAAGGTTTTTTGTACAAGAAAAGTTTGAAAGTTAAGTACTTGGGCTTTTAGTATGAGGGTACATTATAGCAAAGGTAATAACTTTTATATTAAGGAGAAACCCCCTTAGACAGTTCATCCAATAAGTACATAAAAAGGGGAAAGACTTTGAGTGATTTTTTTAAACCAAATTAGAGACAGTTATTTTAATCAAAATATCATCTAGCAACCCTTTAAAAACGTAGAATAATATTTGTTTGTGATTCTACTTATTTTTAAAGTCTACAGTTAAATATTTAAACTTGTTTCTAATTTGGGTTTCAATCAAAACGGAAACAAAAACAAATCATAAATCGTACAATAAAAGTTTTTAAATTGTGTGGAATGTTTTGTATCTGAAATTGCAGACTTATATTAGTATTGATCCTTCTGATATTGAATACTTGGCCTTTAAATTAATGTTGAAACAGAAATCAAAGGCTGCCAGGCTCACCATTTTGTCAGGCGATGCACGTTGTGCTTGGGTCAGCCCAAAAAATTGCACAAGTCCTGGCCGTCGTGTCCGTAATTGAATTGAAACTGAATGCGTTAGCAAACCGCATAAATGTGTCCTTTCATTGACGAAGTTAATCGGCTCCAGCAATCTGAATCAGATTCCAAGGTTGGCTCCTTAATACCACATTGCTGTGCTTGGTTTTTAATCATTTCAATTATACTCGTAGTTCAGTTCCAAATTACTCCATTGACTCGATGTAACTATTAAAAAGTCAGCATTTTAAACATTTTTGATTTGTTGCATTGAAAAGATTTTTTTAATTTGAATCCCTTTTAATCCACACCGAATAAAATAAAATATGACTATGCTAGTTTAGTTTCATCTGGGAGTTTCTTACTTATCCTCTGACTCCTCCTCTGACTCCTCCTCTGACTCCTCCTCTGACTCCTCCTCTGACTCCTCCTCTGACTCCTCCTCTGACTCTTCCTCTGACTCCTCCTCGGAATCATCGGATGATGCTTCACCAGATTCGGTGGAGCCTGATCCCTGATCCTGATTGCGACTGATAATATCGTCAAGCTTGCTCTCCACACTAGGCTTCTCCAGTTCGTGCTCAGCCAGGGTCCGACCCACGCAGCCGCTGGCGTCCAGGCCAACGGCCAGGAGACCAAGACCCTTCAACTTCAGGCTGAGAAAATCTCTGGGCGCCGATTGCAGCTTGCGGACTGCACTGTTGATGTTGCGACGGCAGGTGCCGCGTCCGGAATTGGACTCCAAACAAAGTTGGATCTGGACAAGCAGTTCGTCGGTGGCGTTGTGGTATCCGGAGATGGCCTGGTGGACATCCTGCTCGTAGAGGGCCACGTGCACCTGCAGATGCTGCAGGCAGTCGTGCAGGTAACCAGAGTAACGGTTTTCGAACTCGTTGAGGACATCCTCAGCCTCATCGTTGCCCAGTCCGTTGGTCTCCTCATCGACACGCTCCAGCTGGGCCTCGGCCCACTGGTTCCAGGCCGAGTCGATCTCCAGGGAGTGCTTCTGCTTCTGCGCCTCCAGCTGGTCAGTGATGTTGGCAAGGGCAGACTCCAGGTCCGAGGTGGCATTTTCCAAGGCCAGCACGGTTTTTAGGGCGTCTTGGAGTGCCTGACGCTTCACCCGGTCGGATAAGGAGCTAATTCCACGTTGCAGGGCAGCAGCGGCATCCTTAACTGCGTCGGAGAAGTCTTCCAGACCCTGGGCTACGGCGTTGTGCAGGGCATCGGCAATCTTCTGGGCATACTCCGCCGACTCCTTCACGTACTCCGAGGTGGAGTTTGTCACGTTGCCAAAGAAGTCACCGGCAATCTCCGATCCGTTCCTGGCGGCTTCAACCAGGCCGTTGACAATAGTCTGGCCCGCATGGCCCAGCTCCTGCCAGATGCCGTCGAGGAGACCTGGCCGGGGGCTGGCTACCACGCAGCTGGCGCCAATGGCCAGGACGAGAAATATCAGTGCTGGCTTGGTCGAGTGCATTGTCGATCCGCTGAAAGCCTAATCACCACCCGAACCCACAGCGCCCTTAAATATACTCCGCCCCATGCATTGGCAAATACGGTATGCAAGTTGGCTATTTCAATATTGGCCGATAGCTGCATTTTATTAAATTAGTTAATATTTAAACAGCCGCTTTCCGCGATTAACGTGACGCCTGTCGACTGTCGACGAATTTTATATGCGGGTTGGATAACAACTCATCAAAGTAATCGAATAAAACATTTCTTCAAAAAAGCAAATATATTGTTGGAGAGCAAAGAAAGTGGTCGGTTGTGATGTAATTATGGTTTTAAATCAATTAGTTTTTAGTTTCTAATCAATTTGGTAGAGTTCAGGAATATCTCACTTCTTGATATCTGTATATTGCATTAATGTATTCACTATTTAATGATAATTTAGAATATTATATGATCCGAGGCTTCCCCTGAAGTGGGTCTCATAAATCTCACCTTCAAATTAAATTGAATTATTTCACATTGTGCCCCACTATGCGGAACTTAAACACATTCCCGAAATTCATACATTTCCAAAATCATAAATACACTCACCCACATATTCGAGCACAAAGGCAAAGGTTAAACTTTGCTGTAAATCTGAAATTTATATTTCGAAGCCCGCCAGGCGGGCACACAAAAGATGGGTTTTGGTGCCTTTTGTGGCATGCCCCATTCCAGAGGGTGCCGAGGGGTGCCAAAGGGATGCACAAGTATGTTTTTGAGGAGTCGGGGAAAGTGAAGTGATTGTCTTGTGCTTGCTTTTATGATGGCTTTAATTGCCGCTTGACAAATGTTTGGGCGGCAGGTATCCAAAAGGTTGGGTCATGGGGCATGCCGCATGAGGCAGAGGGCATGGGGCGGAGTGACGACGTGGCGAGGCCTTGAGCGACATGCAGTATAAACATTTTATTAGTCTGCTGTTAGTTTTGTTTAATTATGCTGTCATTAACTTTGCCACACAGACACACGCATTGCTGCAAAAACGGACAAAAGCTTACATGTCTCAACGTAATTATTGTCGGAGCGTCCAACAAAGAGCCTCGAAGGACGAAGGACACAAACGTGCGGCTCCAGGGACAATAAGTTGGCTCCCACTTTCTCCCATCCTGTCTCCGTCTCCGTCTCTACCTCTATCACACTCCTATTTTGTGCAGTCGGGCAGCGCAGACATTTAATTTTGCATTTTCAACTAATTGGCTTGCATACTTGCCACATTCTCGCTTCGCTTAATTAATTTAATTAGAAATATGTTCCAGCACAAAAGAAAATCCAAACCTCAAAACCGTTCCAATATCAGGCAGACCCGTTAAGCTTATGATAATTATGCGGCCATTGCAATTACGTCGACACGGTCGCCAAGGGGTGGCGGAAAAGATGGTTCAGGTGGATCTCCTCCCCTGGTGGAGATGGATCTCGGGTGGAGGAGGTGGAGCGGATGGGCGGCGCCTTGTTCATTTTGTGGCTCATCATCAGTCCGATTCAAAAAGAAAAGTTCTGCAGAAATCTGTGTTTTATTGAACGGCAAAAATTTCACATGAGCTGCCAAAGAAGCATATTGAATCTGACAAGGCAGTAGTTGGATAAAAATGTTATAAACTTTTCAAGAAGTTTATATAGCCAAGAATTTGCTTTGATTTTATCTTCTCAAATAATAGACTTTTATATAATATAAGAACCTATTTATTAATAGAATCCTATTTGTTTTATATTTCCAAGACCTAAAACACACACCCAAGTTTATTTTGTTTGGGATTATTTTTTTATATTAACTTTTTACATATTAAATTAACAAGATTATCCTCAGAAATTATTATGGAATACAATCAATCACTTATCGGAACATTATTTGTTAAAAACACATTAAAAATACACCATAAACTATACATTTAAGCGACGCGATCTGCGAAAGGGCATTGCGACCATCACATCGCGATGATAACCTCTCCTTTATGCTTCATGCTGACCTCGGCAACTGCAATGAATGGCCGGGAGCAGGCCATGAACCACAAGCAAGGACCACGGCACGGTGCCTGGAAACGATGCCGTGCCGTTGCAATCGCGGCCATTAAGTCATTTTGTTTCCTGTAACATTTCCGGTATCTTTTTAGCGTCGCCGCTTCGAGTGTTGCGGGAAGGGAGAGGAGAGGTTGGAGGCTGTGGAGGGGGTTCCTGAAAGTGCTTCTGATTGGGGGCGGCCGGCGGAAGGCGGTACTGATGCTGGTTTGGGTGGCGTTGCGGCAACAAATGCTTTTAAAGTAGATGATGGCAACGCTGGCTTGCTTGGTCAATTTATTGCTTACCAAATGTGTTGCTGGCCTGGGTCCGAATGCAACTGAGACTCTACAAAATTGCGCCACGTAAAATGGTCTCTGAAATTAACTTGGCCCACAGCAGGCCTGCCAAAGATAAGAATAAAAAATATAAGAATAAATTGTGAAAAAATGCTTGCGTTAATGGTTTACCTTTAGGGCGGGTTAAAAAACAGACAGGCTTTTTAGTAGCAAGTAACCTGCGAAACCGATAGGGCTTGTACTGGCTTAACCAATAAGTCCTTCGCGGATTTCGCTAACATATTTTGCTAAAATACATTTGGCCTAAGTGAATTCAACGAGCGTAAAAATGGCGAACGCATTATTTTGCATGTGCAGGAGAGGTTGCCAAATCCGCGAGGAGATTCACGCCAGGATGCGGGCATGCCACATGGCAATGGCACTCTAAGAGCGTTGCTCATACGCAGCGTTGCCAAGGATGCGATGCCAGAACTGGGATCCCCTTGGCGCACATACAACAGATTTAGTGCGGCAGCTTTTATCTAGTCGCATTCGCTTGGCTTTCGTCTGGGGAACAGACCTGGCCCGGCTCGATCCGACTAGGGCAAGACAGGCCAGGACGGGCCAGGACAGGTAGTCGTGTACATTTGTTCATATGAAAGTGCCAACTGGGCAGGGCATTCCCACCAGCTCTTTTAGTGTAAACGTATCTGTATCTCCGGACCGGCCGTATCTGTTTCTCCATATCGTCGGGCAATCCCATCAGTCCCGGCTAAATGTGTAACAGCAGTCACTTAGCGAACTGAAAACCAAGAGCCGGTAACTGGGAGCTGCGAGCTGGGAACTGGCAACCTCGAAGCTCCAACCTCGGCAACATTGTGTGCGGTCGTTACTTCATTGGCAACAATCCCCTCGACTCGGTGCTCTAGCTGGTTGCCACGTTTTCATTGTTTTGCTGTGCATTTTATTTTATTTTACCATTTTTTTTTCGCCACGTATTTTCTTTTAATGCGCTGCGGATTTGCTGTGAAATATGCAGAGGGGGCTGAACTGCCACCCGCCACCCACTAGCAACCACCCACTCACTATCCACCTGGCCTCTATCTGTCTCCCAGTTGGCCCGGCACTCTTATGCTAATTAAGTTTATGCTAATTTAACTTATTGCCACTAAGTTGGCCCACATATGCGGCCAGCCGCAGGACCCATCACTTTATTTAACCGACCTTCTCCTCCTAAATTACCCAAAAATTTCGCAATGCATTTAGCTGGCTTCTAGGGACTCTCTGGCCGGGAGTAAGTTAATCCGTTTATACACATGCAAAAGGAAAACCATCGGAAATCCTGCTCATTTATATACTTAAAACGTTGCACAAAAATAATTAAGTTACTAATGTAATTGAGACAATATTTGGGATGTAATCAGACATCGAATTGAAAGAATATAAAGGAGGGCAAATTACTCTTTGTTAATTAATTTCATTGTGCTTATATATATTTATTTTTAGCTACCCTTAATACCTCTTTATTCAATGTAGAATTACCACCCACATATACGGTGTTAAATATTTACAACTTACTGAGCCAAAAACGTACAGTTTTCGACAATTTTCAGGCGAACTTATTGTCTGATTTTTATGTAAATTGCATTTAAAGCAATAAATCAGTTTTAATCAGCCCACGAGCCCGGCAGCTGAGCCGAATGTCGTTGTCGCTGTCGTGTCCTGGCTGGACGGTGGACGCTGGGAGCTGAATCCTGGATGCTCGATAGGCCTTAATGTGTATGAGTTTTTGTGTATCGAGTGTATTGGGGCCTGCGGGTGCTCTTCTGCAGCCTGCTTGTGTGACATAAGCAAACGCATTCTGTATGCATGGCGCTTTATTAAAAAAAAATCTTGAATATCTGACCAATAAATGAATTTCGGTGTATTCCTGTATTCCATATATTGAAATTCGTTCATTAAAGATCCGAATATGGAATATTTCACACCCACACATACCAAAGAAAGTCAATCGATAATATCCTGTTGTCTTAATAAAAACCTTTTTTATGCTCTTTAAAAGTTGAATTCTGTGATTTAAGCTTCATAGGTGAGCTGGAAACCAATAGACAATTCGACTAAACAGCTATGACATCTACATGAAAGCTGCTAATTAAATTAGCAACTCGAAACAACTGCGTTGGCATTTAATTGTGCAGCATAAATCAACGCGGCCAAAGGACGAAAGGACGAAACCAAACAGAAGGCCAACCAAAAACAGCGAGTGACACAACATTTTTGCCCTCAAAATGTGATCAAACTTTTGTCCGAGCCAAATTATTTTGCGCATGTAAAGTGATTCGGCTCGCACCAAACAAAAACAGTTGGAACAGCGTTTCCCTGTTGCTGGATTTTTGTTTCTGGCAAAAACGAAAAGTTAATTCGTGGCAATTATGTTGACATGCCAAATATTCTGGTCCTGGTTCGGGTCCTGGTTCTGGCTCTGGTCCACGTTCTGATCTGGGGCCCAAGCCGAGCTCAGCCTTTGGCACCATCCCAGGGCCGTATCATTCAGTTTAATTTAGAAAATGAAGTGCCATTCGCTTTGAATTTAAATCATACAAAACTATAAATGAAACTAATTGCCATCATTTCACTTTCATACTTTTATTTCCGCTCTGATTTCGATATTGCAGATCCATCATTGGTATTACATTTTTGGTCTAGGCCACTTGTTTGATGTTTTTAATGGTTTCATGTGGATTTTCGCATGTTTTTGCGGATGTATTTGTTTTGGCCTTTCGCTGCTCTATTTTCGCCGTAATTTGTCGCTCTGACTAGGCAAGTTTTCCTACATCGTCCTGATGTGTTTTTTTCGGCTTTTTTTTGGTCGGAAGTTGTTCTTGTTTTTTGGCCCTAGTTCAAATGTTTCATTATTTATGCTTCATCGTAGCGGTTGTACAGCGTTTTTGTTATTATTTTAGTTGTAGTTATTTGCCCTCTAACACTTTCTGCTGACAAGCCAAACTTTTTGCCTCAATAAAGTTTTGATATTTTTGGCAAGTGGGTGGCATCGCTTCGACCAGGACTAGGACTAGGACTAGGACTGCCCAATTACATGAAAATTCATATTTTATTGCTTACAATGTATTTATTTTTAGTTCAATGTGTGAAAATCATGATAGTGAACACAAGAGGTTGCCTATTGTATTTTTTTGTGCCTTTTCGCTTGATATTGTTTAATTCACCATAAATCTTTATTCGGTTTGATATTTTCGCGCATTTTTTATTGTCATCGCTTGCATAATCATCTTGGTTCACCGCCCACGCATTGCCATTGATCATTATTAGGAAAAATAATAAAGTCGCACGAAGAAAATTTATCAAAATCATAAATCATTGCAAATTGCTACAATTCTTTATTCACCTGCATTCACCTATGCAGTGCATTGTGCGGTTGTGTGGGTGTGCGGATGTGTGTGGGTGCGTGTGTGTGTGTGGGCGCCAATCATTTCTCAATACATGCATATGGCGGTGCTGAAATATTCGCAATGTAGCGCTGAAATGTATGCTATGGAAATTTCAGTGAGTGGAAAATGGCCAGGATAACTGGAGCTTGAACTTTGAGTGAGCGATTTCTTTACAGTTGACTCGGAGTCCTTGCTTGAGCTGAAACATTTATTCTCCATTTATACTCTTTAATTTTGTTAAGAGAAAATGAGATTAAGTTTGAGAACAATTGGTTTTGAGTGAGCTTGACTTTAACATGAGACAAAAGGTCTATGAGCAAAAAGAAAGGCTAACAGGAGTCCTAAAATGTTTACATTAATACTCAAAACTGTAGCATTTTCAGTCATTGGACTTTTTGAAGTTCAAATGGAAAATAAAATATAATTTAGGGAAAAATATGTTGTTTTTGGTTGTAAATTAATTCAAAGCTTTTTAATAAAAAGCTTATGGATATAGACAGTTTTATTTGTTTAAAATTAACATTATTTAAGAAACCTCGTCACCCTTCAGTATAAGCCGTTTAAAATAAAAACCCGATTTACGCAATTTTCCGTGACGATTGACTAACGCACTGAAGAGAGAATCTCGAAAGTACTGGAAAATAAACAAGCAAACAAAATGAAGCCGTAAATACATTTGGCATCAGACGATGGCCACTTGAATCGATGCAGAAATGCAGAAATGGATTCGACCGATTCGCTTTGTGATGGCGACTTTTTAATTAAAATAAAAATGCAATCCACACATACCACGGATGATGAGGCTGACGATGAGGCGGCTGGTAACCGAGAGAGATGATGACCGGAAAGAGACCGGGAAAATCACGACAACAATAAAAATTAAGTTAAAGCACGATTTAAATGCCAGCGCAGTGGTGAGTGGGGGCTTGGAATAAATGCCCATACGAACGCAGCACAATTCACACGAACGCAGCACAAAAATGGACTTTGTGGGGGAAAATCGAGGCACAATTAAAACTAAATATGATTCAAATTAATGATTCGGTTTATTTTTGTATTGGAACTGATAAATATTTGCCGGGAATATATACATAAGCCTTTATAAAGTTAATAAACTCTGCGTGTTTTCCAGCTGAAAACTCACTGTCCAGATTGGTTAACCCTTCTTTCGATGCTCTAATGATTGGTGATTGCAGACCCTTTCCTTGTTTTGAGCATCGATGATGCATGCCACCGCCTTTTTTCACGCCCCTTTTATCTGCGTGGCTTTTCAGGCTGCTGCTGCTGCTGCTTCTGTGCATTCAACATCACTCATACGCCACGTTGCACCGACCACAGAGTCTCGCCTCATTCATTGAGCAGTCAAGTACAAGTGCATTTGCATCGAAATTGATTGCTCACAAAACTGTCGATACGCCAAAATTGCCAATTTCAGATGCCCTACTGCATGGGTCCTAGCCCGGTGGGCGTGGCAAAGGTAGGCGTTTGTGCTTCTGACCAAAAACGAGTGGCATTGCCGGTGCTGCATCAACAGATTGTTGATTAAAAGCGAGCTCCACAAAAAAAGTGGATGGCTGGCAACGTTTTAAGGTTTCAGTAATGCCACTCGAAACGATTTACTCCTTGGCCTTAATGCAGAATTTATTAGCATTGGTTAATATGATTTAAATCTCTCTTCTAGTTGGAGACATTTAATTAGTTTGCCCATCAAGGTTCATTATTTCAGTTACTGGCCATTGTTTTAGTATTAGGTCTGTTGGGGGCGTCAGGTTTATGCCACAGTTTTTTGACTTTTGATGAAACTCAAACACAGAACCCAAACAGCTGCCACAACTGAGCCACCCACCAATCCTTATTAGCATTCAGCTGCAGATGAAAGTGCAACCATGTGGGCCGCGTGGGTAATTAGTTTTTGGCGTGTTGCGGGGCAATTTTTGAAAATTTCTTATTTAATAGACTGGGTAGTGGACCCAATGGCTCACTGGATGGCAGAGGAGTGGACTGGTTTCGAAGCTTGCCAAAATCGTGGCACCTAATTGCGGGCAATCATATTTGTTTGCCAAAAGCAGGACTAGGCGGCTGCTTAAGTGAAGTACCGTGGGTGGTGGAGTGCGGCGGCTCTTCTGGTTGCTGGGATGCAATCGCAATCAGGTGGTGGTTCTGTCAGTGCCAGGACGTGCAGTACGAGCCTGCACGTTCCGCTTGTGTTTGCATAAGCACACTCACACACCGACACTCTCTGAGATACCGAGGCTTATCGCCTCGCCTGAGCAAATCAATCAATTTAAAATCAATTGCTGTTAATGTGCAACGTTTGTTTGGCAGCTGTCAAAAATTTGCACACACTCTCACCCGCAGAGACGGAGGCTGCTGAGACTCCTAGAGGACGCCTGATTGCCAAAGAGATGGGATCCTTAAAGTCCTTTAGCCTTTGGTTTATTAGTTCGAGGCCAACCGAGCCGTCGATGCCGTCGATGCCGCCGCTTCTTTGGGGTCAATCGGTCGGCGTTCCCTTCTGTGCTCATTGATTGATGATCAAAGCTGCCATAATTGGCCCGCCGAACCAAACTAGTCAGATGTGTGTTCGAGTATAAATATGTATATCCTTTTGCAAATAGCTGCCTACTTGGCTCACTGCCTGGTGCCTGATTGATGTTTGCTCGCGAAGGAAATGGCTTCAATGATGTGCCATCATGTCTGGGTCTAATCTTAATTATGTGCCGCCACTTTTTAGGTGGTTGGACGCCTTTGAACGGTTTCTTGAGGGCTATATTTACCATAATTACTTTTTATTTAATAATATAATGTATACACTGTCTAACTTACTTTATGGAAAAGCACGAAGAGAAATCTCTCTTTCATGCATAGTATCAGAATAGTTTTTAATTACTTTGAAAGCTGGTCGCATAATGCCGACTATTCTTATTTTTTTAACCCCATCTTATCACAAATAAACAAAAAGCCCTGTATGAGTCCCTCTTATCTCTCTGCTTTACAAAAACTCTGTCCTAGAAAGCGCCAGGGAAAATAAAAAAAATCGACGAATATTGTATGGATAACGTGTATAATCCAGTCCGTTGGACAGGAGCTGGAACAGGTAGTTGGCGACACATTTGCATTTTACAAACAATTGAAAAAGTAGTTAAAGTTTTTGCTCTCGTCCAGAAACACCTTGCCATGGCGTATTTACTTGTGCGCATAAGCAACGATTCAACGCGGTCGAGGTGGCACTTTTTTCCCAGGACTTTGGCTTGTGTTTGGCATATTACACTCAATGTCACTTGCCCCAGTAGCCCCAGAAGCCCCGGCACCACACATGTCCAGGTGTCAAGGGTCTGCATTCGCCCTTTTTTGTCATCCTGCATCGGGAAGTACACCGTGTGTACATCATATGGCGCTTTTTTTGGAACACTTTCGCTGGCGCTTGACTGACACATTTCTTTGATATTGCAGTTGCAGTTAAAGTTGCATTTGCAGCTGCAACTAAGCTGCTTCTTTTATTTCTTTTAAGAGTATATGTAAACTTTTTTTGCTTTCATTTTAGGGAATACTGTAATGCATTAAGCTTTCCCATCCATTTGAAGATCGATCATCTTTAAGTCAACCAAAATGCGAAACAGCAACGCAATAACAAATCGTTGCCATTGCTATCAATAACTGATTTACATACCCCTAAATCTACACCAAATAAGCTCCTTCATAGAGAGGGAAAGCACGAGGGTACTGGAAGGAGAGAGTGGGCTATCCTTGCACTCTTGGGAAAATGTGGAAAACTGGCAGGACCAAATGCGAATGCGGATGCGAATGCGGATGCGGACGCATTACAAACAATGGCAGCAAAATATGCTGCTGTGCTTAAATGAAATGCCAACAAAACCAAACAGTTAAATCGCTTGGGTGAGGGCTACGACTGGCCTGGAATGCGACTGGAGGATATCTGGGGATTGTCGGGGCCGGAGAAGGTGGCTGGTTGCTGGGATTGCTCTGGCTCTGGGCTGGACTGACGTTGGCCTCCGGGCGCGACTTGAAAAGCAGCTTCATTTTAGCGTATAATTGAGCGAGCACAAAATATGCGACAAGCGACAGGGTGCCGGAGGGGCGAACGATGCCAGTAGAATGTGGCAGAGTGGGCGTGGCAGAAGCGAAGCCATCCGCACCCTTTCTCCAGGATTCCCCGGCTTCCGTGCAAGCGGACGGATAACAAAGATTTTGCGGAAGTATAAAATTTTACTATTACTTTGTCGCAGCAAATAGAGCGGAAGTCAGTCAACGAATGCAATACCAAGTTCAGGCGACTTGATTGTGTCTTTTGAGGCGCCGAAAGCTAGTTGGCTGGGTGCTGGGTGGCAAAGTGGCAAGTGCAACATTGGGGTGCAGGGCGGAAATCAATGCAAGTTTTCCATTCTACCCAGTATCTCCTTTATCGAGTGTTTGCGGTTTAATGTGTGAAATATCTTTGATATGCTACAATTTGTGGTAAAATGTTTGATTTCGGGGCAATAATATCACAAGGTAGGGATTTAAATTGTTTTATCGCATTTCGGCTCCGTTCTTCTTCTTCCGCTCTTTTTCTCTATTTTTTAAAATCTACACATTGTATAGATTTTGTTATCACTTTCCGGATTATTTTCTCAGAGCTCCCGCCTGAGCTTAAATAAAACATGTCAATAGCTTAACAATAATTAATCCCAATATAGCCGAAATATAATGCAATCTGTGAGGAATTGATAACAATTTGTAAGAGATAATGCGTGTCAGCATGTCAGCCTCGCATATCAATTTGAGAACTCAGTTCAGTTTCTACGATCAGCTTGGACGAAACGGTCGCATAATTGTTTTTTAAAATAAAAAATCTCGATTATAATGAAGGGGCACCGTAGTTTGTCAAGTCCCCTTCAGTTTCTGATGATGGCAACGGTGCTCTGCCAAGGTGTGGATTCAAATTGCCAGATGTGGTCCGGGAGAGGAGGCGAGACTTCCCGGATCGGTGATTTCTTATATTGTAAATGCTTTGATTCCGAAATGGATGATAACAAAGTATCAATAGTGTCAGTAAAGCCCCACAAAGAGATGGAAAAAGAAACCCTGAATAAAGTGACAGTAAGAGCTAGAATAACAGATGATCTTGAATCTGCGGAGAACTTTACTTGCGGTGGTTGGAATTGGAGAACACACGTGGTTCCCCTTCTCAATGTCCAAGACTTCGAGTGTCGTTCGTATCCCAATGAACTGTTTGGATGGTGTAGCTTCTCTGGAGTGGGAAAGTGGCCATTCAAGGAAAAAACCTATTTCATTACAACAAATGGATCGGAAAGAGTGAAGTGCAATAAAATGCCAAAAAACGCGTCCAGGGTGAAGTGCGTCCACGTTCGTCTAGACCAAAATATTGAGAACCTTCATTTTAGGATAGAAATGGAACACCTTGAAGATATCCAGACACAAGAATTAAGCCTAAGACTTGACCAAATCCTTGTGCCAGACTTGAGGGTGTTAAGAGTAGGGGAAATGGGAGGATGTGGATGTATTTTGGTGAAACACAACTATCCGGAGTTTATTTGCAAACGCTCAGTAATACCCTGGAATCGCAAGCTTCCGGCGATAAACAACACCATGTCGGCTATTCAAAGTTCGTATTTCTATGATTGTCTTTCGGAAGACCTCGTTAGTTATCAGGCTTATGAAATTCGTGTATCGTGCCAATTTAAAGTTCCCGGAGCACCTTGGTCCAGGGAAGACCTTTCGAATTGTTCCACTTCAGCCTCACTGCCTGAAAAACCGCCTCAGATATTTCCAAATGGATATTTTTACGAACCAGAAAAGAAGCAGGTGTACATCTTTTGGCGGCATCTCGATGAAAGAAAATGGAATGGACCCGACTTTGGATATATGGCTACAACTGAATTAAGGTAAAATATTCTAAAATAAAATCTATTTCATGAGATTTCATGAAACTATTGAATACATATTTTTAGTACAAAGAGCCTTGTTGTGGGCAACACGTCGGCATTGTTTGTAGACTGGGAAGCCACAAAACCGGCCACCATTAAAGTTTGGAGCAGAAACTCCGAGGGCTCTTCCCGATATTTCAGTGAAGTTAAGCTGCCAGAATTCGCCAATTCCCACACCCGACAGCCGAGGTCCCTTCAATATAATAACGAGGATCACACTTTCAGCTGGAAGTCGCCAAGCGACGAAAGAAACCTCGAGGGATACACTGTCTATTGGTGTTCCGCCTCCTCCAACAGTCTACAGATCTGCGATGAAAAGGAAGCCATGCAAATGGAGTCACTGGGTTCCTCCCAGCTCCACTTTAAGTTCCAGAAGTCAATGGCCTCGTCCAACATGGCAGTGGCAGCCAGATACAAGGATCGAATTAGCAGCGGAATGCAATGGATAGGACCCAAGTGGACAGAAAAAAATGTATTCACGGTAGCCGCTGGAATACACGTTTCTTTGATTCCCATTATGGTTTCCAGCCTTCTCGCTATAATCTTCTACAGTTACCGAAAATACCATAAAATGGCGGACATCAAAGTGTGCTTTCCCGACGGACTTCTAGTAAGACATTCCGCAGCTACATTCCCAGCTAAGACTTCCCCAGGTCCTTCAACGGTTCCAGGAAATTTCTCACCGCGAGATGTTTTTGATTTTGATCGTTTTTCTAAGCAAACTCATAAAGAAATTAAGCCACAAATCGAGGTCGGTTCTTATAAACCTCAGGAGTTGGTAGAATCTTCTGGTGTCAAAGGAGTTGACAGTATATATGCTGTGCAGGAAATGAGAAACGTTTCAAAAGCTACCGGATCATACATTATGTGTCCTGTTAAGGAAAAGCCTTTCAGTATGGGAATGGAGATGGAATCCATGATTGCCTCAGGGTCATACAGTGCTTGTCCGGTGAAGGAAAACTTAAGAAAGAAGGAACTATCGGTAGCCACAGGTTCCTATAGCTTATGTCCTGTTAAAGCAGTAAAGGACCCTTCATTAGTCACCGGAGTATATGGCTTAAGTCCTGAAAAGGAAAAGCCTTTACAAATTTCAGAGTCCTCAACTGCTACAGGAGCGTATTCCCTATGCCCATTTAAGGAAAAGTCCTTGAATATAAGGGACTCTTCGATACCCACAGTGTAGGAACACTACACATCCTGGAAATCGATGAGTAAAGGTAACCCCCTGAATAAAACAAAATAAATATCCTTTTAAATAGATTTTATTTAGCTATTTTTCTTATAGAAAGACACAGCCATTTCTGATTGAAATGGTGTACCAGTGATGTCATGTCGCGGACGCACGAACGCTGTCGCTCAGCTGCAGATCCTTGGTAACTTGTAGTCTCGTGTTTTTCATAGGCTAGAAGGTCCACCAACCGTGATCCAGGATAATGATGATACGGAATAAGGCCGTTTCTGCAGAATTTCAGGATTAGTTACGATATGATTTATAGCTTCAAAAGTACTTGGTAGATCGGCGAATTTTATACCTTGCCAATCCTTTATCTTCGAGTACTATAATTTAAATTAAAAATCTTGGAAACTTAAATCTTACCCGATTTTTGCAAATTTTGAAAGCGGTTACATCATGGTTTTTTGCAAAAATCGATGAAAAATTGATTGTTCTACTTTTCCAATCTTTTGATGCAGATTGAGAGGGAATGAAGTTCTCATTTATAAATGGTATTCCTTTTCAAATACCGAAGAAAAATGTATGAAATATTTGCAAAAGAGTGTCTAAGACAACATCAATTTGGGACAATGCCAATTTTCCAAAATTTTTAAAGGGGTTAATAGTGGCGCGTAAAAATTAGTGCGTCTGCGATATCCAAAGAGAGGGGAAAGAAACTGCGGTATGTCATAAGAATATGTCTAGATTTAAAGTAATATAATTGTATTCCCTAAAGTAATATAATTGTATTCCCTATACAATAAAACGCTCACATAACTCTGCGCTACACACCGAAGCTTACTCTGTCCTAGCCAGAGCTGGTTAAAAGGCATCCCCTGGATATTCGCGGCGAATCGACAAGGGATTTAAATTGTTTTATCGCATTTCGGCTCCGCTCTTCTTCCGCTCTTTTTCTCTATTATTTAAAATCTACACATTGTATAGTTTTTGATATCATTTTCCGGATTATTTTCTCAGAGCTCCCGCCTGAGCTTAAATAAAACCTATCAATAGCTTAACAATAATTAATCCCAATGTAGCCGAAATATAATGCAATCTGTGAGGAATTGATAAAAATTTGTAAGAGTGTCAGCATGTCAGCCTCGCATATCAATTTGAGAACTCAGTTCAGTTTCTACGATCAGCTTGGACGAAACGGTCGCATAATTGTTTTTTAAAATAAAAAATCTCGATTATAATGAAGGGGGACCGTAGTTTGTCAAGTCCCCTTCAGTTTCTGATGATGGCAACGGTGCTCTGTCAAAGTGTGGATTCAAATTGCCAGATGTGGTCCGGGAGAGGAGGCGAGACTTCCCGGATCGGTGACTTCTTATACTGTAAATGCTTTGATTCCGAAATGGATGATAACAAAGTATCAATAGTGTCAGTAAAGCCCCACAAAGAGATGGAAAAAGAAACCCTGAATAAAGTGACAGTGAGAGCTAGAATAACAGATGATCTTGAATCTGCGGAGAACTTTACTTGCGGTGGTTGGAATTGGAGAACACACGTGGTTCCCCTTCTCAATGTCCAAGACTTCGAGTGTCGTTCGTATCCCAATGAACTGTATGGATGGTGTAGCTTCTCTGGAGTGGGAAAGTGGCCATTCAAGGAAAAAACCTATTTCATTACAACAAATGGATCGGAAAGAGTGAAGTGCAATAAAATGCCAAAAAACGCGTCCAGGGTGAAGTGCGTCCACGTTCGTCTAGACCAAAATATTGAGAACCTTCATTTTAGGATAGAAATGGAACACCTTGAAGATATCCAGACACAAGAATTAAGCCTAAGACTTGACCAAATCCTTGTGCCAGACTTGAGGGTGTTAGGAGTAGGGAAAAGGGGAGGATGTGAATGTATTTTGGTGAAAAACAACTATCCGGAGTTTATTTGCAAACGCTCCGTAATACCCTGGAATCGCAAGCTTCCGGCGATAAACAACACCATGTCGGCTATTCAAAGTTCGTTATTCTATGATTGTCTTTCGGAAGACCTCGTTAGTTATCAGGCTTATAAAATTCGTGTATCGTGCCAATTTAAAGTTCCCGGAGCACCTTGGTCCAGGGAAGACCTTTGGAATTGTTCCACTTCAGCCTCACTGCCTGAAAAACCGCCTCAGATATTTCCAAATGGATATTTTTACGAACCAGAAAAGAAGCAGGTGTACATCTTTTGGCGGCATCTCGATGAAACAAAATGGAATGGACCCGACTTTGGATATATGGCTACAACTGAATTAAGGTAAAATATTCTAAAATAAAATCTATTTCATGAGATTTCATGAAACTATTTAATACATATTTTCAGTACAAAGAGCCTTGTTGTGGGCAACACGTTTGCATTGTTTGTAGACTGGGAAGCCACACAACCGGCCACCATTAAAGTTTGGAGCAGAAACTCCAAGGGCTCTTCCCGATATTTCAGTGAAGTTAAGCTGCCAGAATTTGCCAATTCCCACACCCGACAGCCGAGGTCCCTTCAATATAATAACGAGGATCACACTTTCAGCTGGAAGTCGCCAAGCGACGAAAGAAACCTCGAGGGATACACTGTCTATTGGTGTTCCGCCTCCTCCAACAGTCTACAGATCTGCGATGAAAAGGAAGCCATGCAAATGGAGTCACTGGGTTCCTCCCAGCTCCACTTTAAGTTCCAGAAGTCAATGGCCTCGTCCAACATGGCAGTGGCAGCCAGATACAAGGATCGAATTAGCAGCGGAATGCAATGGATAGGACCCAGGTGGACAGAAAAAAATGTATTCACGGTAGCCGCTGGAATACGCGTTTCTTTGATTCCCATTATGGTTTCCAGCCTTCTCGCTATAATCTTCTACAGTTACCGAAAATACCATAAAATGGCGGACATCAAAGTGTGCTTTCCCGACGGACTTCTAGTAAGTCATTCCGCAGCTACATTCCCAGCTAAGACTTCCCCAGGTCCTTCAACGGTTCCAGGAAATTTCTCACCGCGAGATGTTTTTGATTTTGATCGTTTTTCTAAGCAAACTCATAAAGAAATTAAGCCACAAATCGAGGTCGGTTCTTATAAACCTCAGGAGTTGGTAGAATCTTCTGGTGTCAAAGGAGTTGACAGTATATATGCTGTGCAGGAAATGAGAAACGTTTCAAAAGCTACCGGATCATACATTATGTGTCCTGTTAAGGAAAAGCCTTTCAGTATGGGAATGGAGATGAAATCCATGAATGCCTCAGGGTCATACAGTGCTTGTCCGGTGAAGGAAAACTTAAGAAAGAAGGAACTATCGGTAGCCACAGGTTCCTATAGCTTATGTCCTGTTAAAGCAGTAAAGGACCCTTCATTAGTCACCGGAGTATATGGCTTAAGTCCTGAAAAGGAAAAGCCTTTACAAATTTCAGAGTCCTCAACTGCTACAGGAGCGTATTCCCTATGTCCATTTAAGGAAAAGTCCTTGAATATAAGGGACTCTTCGATACCCACAGTGTAAGAACACTACACATCCTGGAAATCGACGAGTAAAGGTAACCCCCTGAATAAAACAAAATAAATATCCTTTTAAATAGATTTTATTTCGTTATTTTTCTTATAGAAAGACACAGCCATTTCTGATTGAAATGGTGTACCAGTGATGTCATGTCGCGGACGCACGAACGCTGTCGCTCATCTGCAGATCCTTGGTAACTTGTAGTCTCGTGTTTTTCATAGGCTAGAAGGTCCACCAACCGTGATCCAGGATAATGATGATACGGAATAAGGCCGTTTCTGCAGAATTTCAAGATTAGTTACGATACGATAGTTACGATGATTTATAGCTTTAAAAGTACTTGGTAGATCGGCGAATTTTATACCTTGCCAATCCTTTATCTTCGAGTACTATAATTTAAATTAAAAATCTTGGAAACTTAAATCTTACCCGATTTTTGCAAATTTTGAAAGCGGTTACATCATGGTTTTTTGCAAAAATCGATGAAAAATTAATTGTTCTACTTTTCCAATCTTTTTATGAAGATTGAGAGGGAATGAAGTTCTGATTTATAAATGGTATTCCTTTTCAGAGTCCGATGAAAAATGTATGAAATATTTGCAAAAGAGTGTATAAAAAACATCAATTTGAGACAATGCCGATTTTCGATAATTTTGAAAGGGGTTACATCATGGTTTTTTGCAAAAATCGATGAAAAATTAATTGTTCTACTTTTCCAATCTTTTTATGAAGATTAAGAGAGAATGAAGTTCTGATTTATAAATGGTATTCCTTTTCAGAATCCGATGAAAAATGTGTGAAATATTTGCAAAAGAGTGTATAAAAAACATCAATTTGGGACAATGCCGATTTTCGATAATTTTGAAAGGGGTTACATCATGGTTTTTTGCAAAAATCGATGAAAAATTGATTGTTCTACTTTTCCAATCTTTTGATGCAGATTGAGAGGGAATGAAGTTCTGATTTATAAATGGTATTCCTTTTCAGAGTCCGATGAAAAATGTATGAAATATTTCCAAAAGAGTGTATAAAAAACATCAATTTGGGACAATGCCGATTTTCGATAATTTTGAAAGGGGTTACATCATGGTTTTTTGCAAAAATCGATGAAAAATTAATTGTTCTACTTTTCCAATCTTTTTATGAAGATTAAGAGAGAATGAAGTTCTGATTTATAAATGGTATTCCTTTTCAGAATCCGATGAAAAATGTGTGAAATATTTGCAAAAGAGTGTATAAAAAACATCAATTTGGGACAATGCCGACTTTCGATAATTTTGAAAGGGGTTACATCATGGTTTTTTGCAAAAATCGATGAAAAATTGATTGTTCTACTTTTCCAATCTTTTGATGCAGATTGAGAGGTCATGAAGTTCTGATTTATAATTGGTATTCCTTTTCAAAATCCGATGAAAAATGTATGAAATATTTGCAAAAGAGTGTATAAAAAACATGAATTTGGGACAATGCCGATTTTCGATAATTTTGAAAGGGGTTACATCATGGTTTTTTGCAAAAATCGATGAAAAATAAATTGTTCTACTTTTCCAATCTTTTGATGCAGATTGAGAGGGAATGAAGTTCTGATTTATAAATGGTATTCCTTTTCAGAGTCCGATGAAAAATTTATGAAATATTTGCAAAAGAGTGTATAAAAAACATCAATTTGGGACAATGCCGATTTTCGATAATTTTGAAAGGGGTTACATCATGGTTTTTTGCAAAAATCGATGAAAAATTGATTGTTCTACTTTTCCAATCTTTTGATGCAGATTGAGAGGTCATGAAGTTCTGATTTATAATTGGTATTCCTTTTCAAAATCCGATGAAAAATGTATAAAATATTTGCAAAAGAGTGAATAAAAAACATCAATTTGTGACAATGCCGATTTTCGATAATTTTGAAAGGGGTTACATCATGGTTTTTTGCAAAAATCGATGACAAATTAATTGTTCTACTTTTCCAATCTTTTGATGCAGATAGAGAGGGTATGAATTCCTGATTTATAAATGGTAATTCTGTGGCAAATCCGATGAAAAATGTATGAAATATTTGCAAAAGAGTGTATAAAAAACATCAATTTGGGACAATGCCGATTTTCGATAATTTTGAAAGGGGTTACATCATGGTTTTTTGCAAAAATCGATGAAAAAATAATTGTTCTACTTTTCCAATCTTTTGATGCAGATTGAGAGGGAATGAAGTTCTGATTTATAAATGGTATTCCTTTTCAAAGTCCGATGAAAAATGTATGAAATATTTGCAAAAGAGTGTATAAAAAACATCAATTTGGGACAATGCCGATTTTCGATAATTTTGAAAGGGGTTACATCATGGTTTTTTGCAAAAATCGATGAAAAATTAATTGTTCTACTTTTCCAATCTTTTGATGCAGATTGAGAGGGAATGAAGTTCTGATTTATAAATGGTATTCCTTTTTAGAGTCCGATGAAAAATGTATGAAATATTTGCAAAAGAGTGTATAAAAAACATCAATTTGGGACAATGCCGATTTTCGATAATTTGGAAAGGGGTTACATCATGGTTTTTTGCAAAAATCGATGAAAAATTAATTGTTCTACTTTTTCAATCTTTTGATGCAGATTGAGAGGGAATGAAGTTCTGATTTATAAATGGTATTCCTTTTCAGAGTCCGATAAAAAATTTATGAAATATTTGCAAAAGAGTGTATAAAAAACATCAATTTGGGACAATGCCGATTTTCGATAATTTTGAAAGGGGTTACATCATGGTTTTTTTGCAAAAATCGATGAAAAATTGATTGTTCTACTTTTCCAATCTTTTGATGCAGATTGAGAGGTCATGAAGTTCTGATTTATAATTGGTATTCCTTTTCAAAATCCGATGAAAAATGTATGAAATATTTGCAAAAGAGTGTATAAAAAACATGAATTTGGGACAATGCCGATTTTCGATAATTTTGAAAGGGGTTACATCATGGTTTTTTGCAAAAATCGATGAAAAATTAATTGTTCTACTTTTTCAATCTTTTGATGCAGATTGAGAGGGAATGAAGTTCTGATTTATAAATGGTATTCCTTTTCAGAGTCCGATAAAAAATTTATGAAATATTTGCAAAAGAGTGTATAAAAAACATCAATTTGGGACAATGCCGATTTTCGATAATTTTGAAAGGGGTTACATCATGGTTTTTTGCAAAAATCGATGAAAAATTGATTGTTCTACTTTTCCAATCTTTTGATGCAGATTGAGAGGTCATAAAGTTCTGATTTATAATTGGTATTCCTTTTCAAAATCCGATGAAAAATGTATAAAATATTTGCAAAAGAGTGTATAAAAAACATCAATTTGGGACAATGCCGATTTTCGATAATTTTGAAAGGGGTTACATCATAATTTTTTGCAAAAATCGATGAAAAATTAATTGTTCTACTTTTCCAATCTTTTGATGCAGATTGAGAGGGAATGAAGTTCTGATTTATAAAAGGTATTCCTTTTCAGAGTCCGATGAAAAATGTATGAAATATTTGCAAAAGAGTGTATAAAACACATCAATTTGGGACAATGCCGATTTTCGATAATTTTGAAAGGGGTTACATCATGGTTTTTTGCAAAAATCGATGAAAAATTAATTGTTCTACTTTTCCAATCTTTTGATGCAGATTGAGAGGGAATGAAGTTCTGATTTATAAATGGTATTCCTTTTCAGAGTCCGATGAAAAATGTATGAAATATTTGCAAAAGAGTGCATAAAAAACATGAATTTGGGACAATGCTGATTTTCGATAATTTTGAAAGGGGTTACATCATGGTTTTTTGCAAAAATCGATGAAAAATTAATTGTTCTACTTTTCCAATCTTTTGATGCAGATTGAGAGGGAATGAAGTTCCGATTTATAAATGGTATTCCTTTTCAGAGTCCGATGAAAAATTTATGAAATATTTGCAAAAGAGTGTATAAAAAACATCAATTTGGGACAATGCCGATTTTCGATAATTTTGAAAGGGTTCTTTGCAAAAATCGATGAAAATTTGATTTTTCTACTTTTCCAATCTTTTGATACAGATTGAGAGAGAATGAAGTTCTGATTTATAAATGGTATTCCTTTTTAGAATCCGATGAAAAATGTATGAAATATTTGCAAAAGAGTGTATAAAAAACATCAATTTGGGACAATGCCGATTTTCGATAATTTTGAAAGGGGTTACATCATGGTTTTTTGCAAAAATTTATGACAAATTAATTGTTCTACTTTTCCAATCTTTTGATGCAGATCGAGAGGGAATGAAGTTCTGATTTATAAATGGTATTCCTTTTCAGAGTCCGATGAAAAATGTATGAAATATTTGCAAAAGAGTGTATAAAAAACATCAATTTGGGACAATGCCGATTTTCGATAATTTTGAAAGGGGTTACATCATGGTTTTTTGCAAAAATCGATGAAAAATTAATTGTTCTACTTTTCCCATCTTTAGATGAAGATTGAGAGGGAATGAAGTTCTGATTTATAAATGGTATTTCTTTTCAGAATCCGATGAAAAATGTAGAAATATTTGCAAAAGAGTGTATAAAAAACATCAATTTGGGACAATGCCGATTTTCGATAATTTTGAAAGGGGTTACATCATGGTTTTTTGCAAAAATCGATGAAAATTAATTGTTCTACTTTTCCAATCTTTTGATGCAGATTGAGAGGGAATGAAGTTCTGATTTATAAAAGGTATTCCTTTTCAGAGTCCGATGAAAAATGTATGAAATATTTGCAAAAGAGTGTATAAAAAACATGAATTTGGGACAATGCCGATTTTCGATAATTTTGAAAGGGGTTACATCATGGTTTTTTGCAAAAATCGATGAAAAATTAATTGTTCTACTTTTCCAATCTTTTGATGCAGATTGAGAGGGAATGAAGTTCTGATTTATAAATGGTATTCCTTTTCAGAGTCCGATGAAAAATGTATGAAATATTTGCAAAAGAGTGTATAAAAAACATCAATTTGGGACAATGCCGATTTTCGATAATTTTAAAAGGGGTTACATCATGGTTTTTTGCAAAAATCGATGAAAAATTAATTGTTCTACTTTTCCAATCTTTTGATGCAGATCGAGAGGGAATGAAGTTCTGATTTATAAATGGTATTCCTTTGCAAAGTCCGATGAAAAATGTATGAAATATTTGCAAAAGAGTGTATAAAAAACATCAATTTGGGACAATGCCGATTTTCGATAATTTTGAAAGGGGTTACATCATGGTTTTTTGCAAAAATCGATGACAAATTAATTGTTCTACTTTTCCAATCTTTTGATGCAGATCGAGAGGGAATGAAGTTCTGATTTATAAATGGTATTTCTTTTCAGAATCCGATGAAAAATGTATGAAATATTTGCAAGAGTGTATAAAAAACATCAATTTGGGACAATGCCGATTTTCGATAATTTTGAAAGGGGTTACATCATGGTTTTTTGCAAAAATCGATGAAAATTAATTGTTCTACTTTTCCAATCTTTTGATGCAGATTGAGAGGGAATGAAGTTCTGATTTATAAATGGTATTTCTTTTCAGAATCCGATGAAAAATGTAGAAATATTTGCAAAAGAGTGTATAAAAAACATCAATTTGGGACAATGCCGATTTTCGATAATTTTGAAAGGGGTTACATCATGGTTTTTTGCAAAAATCGATGAAAATTAATTGTTCTACTTTTCCAATCTTTTGATGCAGATTGAGAGGGAATGAAGTTCTGATTTATAAAAGGTATTCCTTTTCAGAGTCCGATGAAAAATGTATGAAATATTTGCAAAAGAGTGTATAAAAAACATGAATTTGGGACAATGCCGATTTTCGATAATTTTGAAAGGGGTTACATCATGGTTTTTTGCAAAAATCGATGAAAAATTAATTGTTCTACTTTTCCAATCTTTTGATGCAGATTGAGAGGGAATGAAGTTCTGATTTATATATGGTATTCCTTTTCAGAGTCCGATGAAAAATGTATGAAATATTTGCAAAAGAGTGTATAAAAAACATCAATTTGGGACAATGCCGATTTTCGATAATTTTAAAAGGGGTTACATCATGGTTTTTTGCAAAAATCGATGAAAAATTAATTGTTCTACTTTTCCAATCTTTTGATGCAGATTGAGAGGGAATGAAGTTCTGATTTATAAATGGTATTCCTTTGCAAAGTCCGATGAAAAATGTATGAAATATTTGCAAAAGAGTGTATAAAAAACATCAATTTGGGACAATGCCGATTTTCGATAATTTTGAAAGGGGTTACATCATGGTTTTTTGCAAAAATCGATGACAAATTAATTGTTCTACTTTTCCAATCTTTTGATGCAGATCGAGAGGGAATGAAGTTCTGATTTATAAATGGTATTTCTTTTCAGAATCCGATGAAAAATGTATGAAATATTTGCAAAAGAGTGTATAAAAAACATCAATTTGGGACAATGCAGATTTTCGATAATTTTGAAAGGGGTTACATCATGGTTTTTTGCAAAAATCGATGAAAATTAATTGTTCTACTTTTCCAATCTTTTGATGCAGATTGAGAGGGAATGAAGTTCTGATTTATAAAAGGTATTCCTTTTCAGAGTCCGATGAAAAATTTATGAAATATTTGCAAAAGAGTGTATAAAAAACATGAATTTGGGACAATGCCGATTTTCGATAATTTTGAAAGGGGTTACATCATGGTTTTTTGCAAAAATCGATCAAAAATTAATTGTTCTACTTTTCCAATCTTTTGATGCAGATTGAGAGGGAATGAAGTTCTGATTTATATATGGTATTCCTTTTCAGAGTCCGATGAAAAATGTATGAAATATTTGCAAAAGAGTGTATAAAAAACATCAATTTGGGACAATGCCGATTTTCGATAATTTTAAAAGGGGTTACATCATGGTTTTTTGCAAAAATCGATGAAAAATTAATTGTTCTACTTTTCCAATCTTTTGATGCAGATTGAGAGGGAATGAAGTTCTGATTTATAAATGGTATTCCTTTTCAAAGTCCGATGAAAAATGTATGAAATATTTGCAAAAGAGTGTATAAAAAACATCAATTTGGGACAATGCCGATTTTCGATAATTTTGAAAGGGGTTACATCATGGTTTTTTGCAAAAATCGATGACAAATTAATTGTTCTACTTTTCCAATCTTTTGATGCAGATCGAGAGGGAATGAAGTTCTGATTTATAAATGGTATTTCTTTTCAGAATCCGATGAAAAATGTATGAAATATTTGCAAAAGAGTGTATAAAAAACATCAATTTGGGACAATGCCGATTTTCGATAATTTTAAAAGGGGTTACATCATGGTTTTTTGCAAAAATCGATGAAAAATTAATTGTTCTACTTTTCCAATCTTTTGATGCAGATTGAGAGGGAATGAAGTTCTGATTTATAAATGGTATTCCTTTGCAAAGTCCGATGAAAAATGTATGAAATATTTGCAAAAGAGTGTATAAAAAACATCAATTTGGGACAATGCCGATTTTCGATAATTTTGAAAGGGGTTACATCATGGTTTTTTGCAAAAATCGATGACAAATTAATTGTTCTACTTTTCCAATCTTTTGATGCAGATCGAGAGGGAATGAAGTTCTGATTTATAAATGGTATTTCTTTTCAGAATCCGATGAAAAATGTATGAAATATTTGCAAAAGAGTGTATAAAAAACATCAATTTGGGACAATGCCGATTTTCGATAATTTTGAAAGGGGTTACATCATGGTTTTTTGCAAAAATCGATGAAAATTAATTGTTCTACTTTTCCAATCTTTTGATGCAGATTGAGAGGGAATGAAGTTCTGATTTATAAAAGGTATTCCTTTTCAGAGTCCGATGAAAAATGTATGAAATATTTGCAAAAGAGTGTATAAAAAACATGAAGTTGGGACAATGCCGATTTTCGATAATTTTGAAAGGGGTTACATCATGGTTTTTTGCAAAAATCGATGAAAAATTAATTGTTCTACTTTTCCAATCTTTTGATGCAGATTGAGAGGGAATGAAGTTCTAATTTATAAATGGTATTCCTTTTCAAAGTCCGATGAAAAATGTATGAAATATTTGCAAAAGAGTGTATAAAAAACATCAATTTGGGACAATGCCAATTTTCGATAATTTTGAAAGGGATTACATCATGGTTTTTTGCAAAAATCGATGAAAAATTAATTGTTCTACTTTTCCAATCTTTTGATGCAGATTGAGAGGGAATGAAGTTCTGATTTATAAATGGTGTTCCTTTTCAGAATCCGATGAAAAATGTATGAAATATTTGCAAAAGAGTGTATAAAAAACATCAATTTGGGACAATGCCGATTTTCGATAATTTTGAAAGGGGTTACATCTTGGTTTTTTGCAAAAATCGATGAAAAATTAATTGTTCTACTTCTTTTGATGCAGATTGAGAAAGAATGAAGTTCTGATTTATAAATGGTAATTCTGTGGCAAATCGGATGAAAAATAAATGAAATATTTGTTATTGTGGTATTTATTATATGTATTTGTATTATCTATTTATAATAATGATATTGGGAAAAGTTTTAAAGGCGTACCATGATTACGTTTTTTATTATTTGGCAAATATCAGACCGAAGAATTTCTTCACTCCTGAAAATTATAAAAATAAACTCCCACTTAAATAAAAACACAATTTATCCATTAAAAACATCTTTATTTATTCATTTTATTTTTATTTTTACAGGATTTATTTACAGGATTATTTTGTAAAGGATGGGAACACGTTTTTTTTGACCCGATTTTTGAAAATTTTGAAAGGGGTTACATCATGGTTTTTTGCCAAAATCGATGAAAAATTAATTGTTCTACTTTTCCAATCTTTTGATGCAGATTGAGAGGGAATGAAGTTCTGATTTATAAATGGTATTCCTTTTCAGAGTCCGATGAAAAATGTATGAAATATTTGCAAAACAGTGTATAAAAAACATCAATTTGGGGCAATGCCGATTTTCGATAATTTTGAAAGGGGTTACATCATAATTTTTTGCAAAAATCGATGAAAAATTGATTGTTCTACTTTTCCAATCTTTTGATGCAGATATAGAGGGTATGAATTCCTGATTTATAAATGGTAATTCTGTGGCAAATCGGATGAAAAATGTATGAAATATTTGCAAAAGAGTGTATAAAAAACATCAATTTGGGACAATGCCAATTTTCGATAATTTTGAAAGGGTTGATGACGTTTTTTTGCAAAAATCGACAACATTTTTTCACATTCTGTAAGAAGTTTTAAGGCAGATTGCTGGGGAACGAAGCTCTGCTTCATTGCTGGAATTTCGTTTTTAAATCGGTAGAAAAATTTTCAAGCTACTCTAAGAAGACTGTTTCAAAAGTTGATGTCAATTTCCATCTCCCCTGCCATTAAGATTATATGAGGTTCGTTGTCGCTGGAAGATAGGTCTTATTTCTTGCATTGTTTTTTTTTTTAACCAGTAAAATATGTGTTTAACAACTTTTTAATTGGACTAGGCCAATGTGTCAATATCTTTGACCCTTTCAAGTCAAATCTAAGCTTCCAACTTAATCTCCATTTTCAGTTCTTAAATTGTTGTGGTTAAACAAAGAAGTTGAATTTATATCAAAGTGTTCGAGTCAGAAATCTAAGCGATTCATACTTTTATTCTCTTCTTTAGGGTAAAAAATATATCGAGTAGTTATAAGTTTATTGTGATTTAATTATTTGTTAACTAGCAGCATGTTAATTTGTTCTTGTGATGGTATAAATTTTCTTGGATGCCCAAAGGGCTGCCATAATTGTTTATCAGGGCCCTCAGTGGAAGCATTCAAAACATCCCGAAACCATGCAGGGTGGTTGCAATGCGTGTGTGGGAGGGAGTGGGGGATTGCAACATAAATTGTTGCATGCCAGGCAGGCGCTTTAAGGCATCCGAGCATGGCGTGCTGCGGTTTGGAGCCTCAATTGCATAGCAATATCTTTGGATTGTGTGTCCAACGTTTTGTTGATTGACGGTTAGCCGGAAAATCAATATCACTATGCTAATGAGACTCACATAAGTGCACAAACATATATGTATACATATCTGCTGCACAAAGATGGAGAGCATTGGTAATGAACGTTGTCGGAAATGAGACAAGTATGTTGGTTTCTTGAAACAACCTCCTATATTATTGGTGGGTGGTTGCGTTATCCTTGAACCGTGAAGTGCAATTAAATGTCTCCTCACTGAAAGCCTGTCAGCCAAATCAGATTCATTGAATAATTTAATTCTTTATTCGATGTTATTGACGCGTGATGTGTTGACCTTAACTATTAGCATTCACATATGGGTGGATCCCCACTCCCACGCTCCATCCAGCATCCATCCAGCCTCCTCGCCATCTATTCATTCGGTTTGTCAATTGTCTGCCTGACTGATAATTTAATTAGATTAAATTTTATAATCATGCGTTTTGCGTTCATGCCATGTAATTATCAATTTTTATCGTTTTGGCTTTTATGCTGCTGTGCATTATTCCAAGCGGCTAATTACAAAACATTTTCTGGTAAAGAAATTCGACTATTAATAATAGATTTCCTACACGTTGATTTAATTGCTTCATTTTAAACTATAATTCGTTTTTTTCGCTCGAAAGGTATCCAGCTTAGAGTCTGATATAGAATATTAAACAAAAATAACTATTAAATTTAAAGAAAAATTATGCTGGCATTCAAATGCTGCTTGTGGTGTGACTAACTGTATTTATTTTATGTTTAATTTATTGTTAAGCGGATTTGCACCTTAATCGGTGACGACAGTTGACAACCGATGGGCCATAATGGCCAGGACACGTGCAACTCCGACAATTTAATATATATCTCGGTGCACAGCTTTGCCTGTGAGCTGTTGTGGGCATTTTAATTATTTTGACATTTCGCCATTAGCTGTAAAATATAATTAACTACCGCAAACACGATTTCCACGCAAATAAACAAAAGGTTTTTTTGTAAAAAATTCTCAAAACTTAACATGCATCAGGAAAAAGTATAAACATGTTTTAAAAAACTCCTTTATTTAATATATATACTTTGATACATTAAAGTTATTAGAAAGTAATACCTTAGCAAAGTCCCTTAACAGGTTTTCATATCTCAAGAATTGTTTTCGTTTTTTCAAGTGCATCAGCGTCATATCGTATTAATAATATTCTGATGATTTTCATTTGCTTAAAACTCGAAAATTAATTGCTTTAATATGTACACAATTGGCAGGACTACTTACATATAACTCTTAAATAGTATCCCTTGGCAGCTCTTTGAAATGGATATATTTAAATATTTTAAATAGTTTCATAAGTAAAAATATTGTCTCTAGTTTCTAAATATTTTTTTAACGTTTTCTAGTTTCGAAAACCGAAACTATTTTCAAAGGCAAGGAAGACAATAAACTGTTTAAATTTTGATTTAATTTCTCAGATTTTTGTATTTTAAAGAATTTCTAATTGTTGCTTTGTTTCATCCATTTTTAAAAGCTTTTCATTACGGGTGAAGCATTGGAAAAAGAGCTTATTTTTTGGTATGTGCATTTGATGGAGTAAAAAGCTTTTATGAAAAACAGTGTTGGCTAAAAAGCAAGATGGCTAAGATTGCGCCATTTTTTTCTTAAATTTTACATTATGGTTTTAAAAATGTATTTAAATCTAAACAGCAGAAATTTCCATAAAAAATACATAGAAAAAATGATGTTTTAAATGATTCCGAAGAACAAAATAACGGAAAAATGTAGAATTGAGCTAAGTAGTTTGCCACGTTAATCAAAAACATGAAGGTTGTTTTATTTATTCGTAGTTTTTAAGATAATTTTTGAAATAAAAATATACAATTTACAATATAAACAAAATTAAGAACGTAGTAAAACTAAGTAATTAAGTAAAAAAAAGGATTCTAAATGCATATATGTTTGCAGGTTATTGTTTTTTGGTTAGAAGAAAGAACACTTTCACTTTTATATTCTCTCAGCACCGACTGAGAAACATGGGACAGTTGAACTTATTTTGGGTATGGGTGTGTGTGTGCTTTTGCTTTTTATCTTCCTCGGTTGCAAGCGAATGTTGCAACGGCCACGCCCACGCCTTTCGCAAAAAGCACAGCGCGCAGCTTTGAAGAACCGGGCCAAACATAACAACAACCACAACTAACCTTTCCTAATAAAAAATGATTGCGACGGCCTTCAGCCGTCCGCGCCCACCCCCTTTAAGGACGCCCCGCAAAACAAACAAAAAAGCAGGAAGCACTCGGTGTTTTGTATCAGCCAAGAAAGGAAAGCTTTGGCTGTGGAAGCAGGGTAGGGATGAGATTTTTGGGCAGACTGAGTGGGAGAAAGGACCCTGAGAGGTGCTTGACGGGAGAGCCTAGCCCAGCAAGAGAATTGACGAGAGACGCCGCTGTGTCTGACAAAATCTAAAGGACGAAAGGAGTCTCTGCAGCCAGCAAAAGATGTTCCCGAAATCGTAAAAATATAAGGTTAGCTTAGGTGACGCCTTAACTTTTTTAATATTTACGGAAACATTGATAGAATAATCAATAACTTTAGGTTAATTCAATTATAATTCAATTATTATAATTCAAAATATTTTATTTCAACCCCATGATTCATAAAATATTAGCAACCTCACCTGCCTAGAATCGCTTTACCCTTCGCCAGGAGCTAGGCTTTGCATTTGTGTCCCTGTATCCCTAATTTTACCAATACACTTGCATTAAACCGGCTTTTTGCAACAAACAACAACACGAAAACAAATAGGAGGAACTGACGCCACATCAGGTGACGTGAAGCTCGGAGAGAGACAGAGCGTATGAGTAATATTGGTAAAGCCCGAGCTTTGAGAGCGGCTTGGAGAGAAAGCCAATTATGATTGCTGCTCTCTCACCTTAGAGCTGGGTTCTCCTCCCCCTTTCGCCCGACACAGCTGACGCGCGTTCACGTGGGTCCTGCCACAAATACACTTGCAGACGCAGCCAACACTGAAAGAAAATTCAGGATTCTTTTTAAATAGAGCTTAGAATAGAATTGCTTCTAATTAAAAAAGTTTATTTTCTTTTCAACTAAACAGGAACTTTTTATCTTAAGGGTTATAATAAGTTAGTGGTCTTCATAATTCGCATTTGATCCTTTATTGGTCTTGGGTCGAGGTCTCTTGTGGTACAGGACTTGTTGTAGAAGTGTACCCCTTGTGGCACCTCTCTTGCTGCCACATACAGACACACATTCACACCCTCGAGCGCACGGCAATGGCTCAGCTTTTCTGCTTTTTCTGCTTTGCCGCTTCGCTCGCGAGCTCAGTTGGGCGACAGACTCTGCAAACGCTGGACTCGAGATAGAAAATCAAGAGCTGGACAAATTGCGGTCATAGTTGTGCTTGGAAATGTTTGGTGAAAACTGATGCAAACGCAAACGCAATCGCAAACGCTCACCTGTCCCGAAAAAAAGGATATTCTTGCAAAACGGTAAGCCAGCTAGCTCTGGCCAAAACATCCTGCAAAACACATTGCGTTTCGCAAGCACAGTAAACTGTTATACAAACAAGAATATTATTTACATATTAACATGCCAAGTGCTCGGTTTTTGTGAGAAATAAGTGAAAAATCCATTTAGCAGCAATCAGCAGACGAGGGCCATCCATCAAATGTAGCGCCAAAAGTCCAGGTAAGACGGCCGAAGTGCCAATTTGATGGGAAAGTCTTCCACGAACTATTTCGATGGGAAAATATGAACAAAAACAATTGGGCTTGCAGCATGCATCGGGCAGCCAATCAGCGAGTGGCGTTCTCTGACATTGGCTGCCACAAATGCTGGTAGCAAGTTGCTGGCGTTGTTGTTCCTGCTTAAATGTCAGGGGCATGTGCACCCAGTTGTCGCGGATATGGGAGCAGATTTTACTCATCCTTACACAATTCCTATTAGATTTCTATATTTATAAAAACTTTCCTTTAATTTTATATTTTTTTTTTGATTATTGGGTATATTTTTTGGAATTTTTTACGTCTATTGCGTGTTGCACGAGTTTCCAGTTGCCGGCTGTCGAAAAAGAAATTACAAACATAAAAACAAATTATAGCTGGACCTTTTTTTTGGCCCTCATTGCTTGTCCTGCAGCCCTCAACCCTGCACGCATGAATGGGCAAGAACAAACCCTGCTCAGGTCCTGGACAGGTTAACACGCGACTTCTTGGCTGATTATGCCAAATAATTTTGAGTCAAATGCGAGGCACAACACAACAAAGACGAGCCAAGAATGCCGAAAACTTTTAATGAGATTTTTGCTCAAAGTTCCTTTCAACTCTGTTGGTTGTGGGTATATTTAAACGAAGGAAGATATTTGGTTTTGCCAGATAACAATTAAAGAAACAATTAAATCACAATACACAAAGATTTCTTTTAAAACAAAGTTACTTTTATTAAAACTGTACCACTATAAAGTATGCTTTGTATTCCCTCTATAATCGGGGTATACTTTTCAAAGCAGGGTATCCTTTTTTCGTTTCTCCTCCAAAGACCAGATAGAACGCTCTTCCTTGTTTCACTTTTTCCAACAATCGAACAGCCGGAATGCTTTTAAAAGACTCAACAGCAATCAGCAGCTGGCGAGAACTGCGCGATTTGCATGCGTAATGAAATTAGACCAGGGTTTGCTGAAATCTGGAGGTCCTGCCTGTGGTTTGGGGGGCAAGCCAAACAAGGCGCTCCAAACAGGCAACAAAGATAAGCGCATAATTACCAAAATGCCAAGAGTTGCTGTTTTTTTGCAGACTTTTTTGTTGTTGCAAGAATGTTGCCCCACAAAATGAAGGAATAAATTAAAAATTTACAAAACTAGCTTAAATAACTTTTGGTAATCAGCAGGCTGCTGCTTCCCCGAGCAGAATTATCCTTAATGGTTACCTGAAAAAAAAGGCACCAGAGGGCAGTAATTAATATTTAAGCAGCATCTGCCTTTAAAATTGAATTCAGTTATTTCCATATTTTTATACATATATTACACATATTATTATACACAAATTTCCTAGTTCTTCTCAGTACTAGCTTGAGAAAGAATATTCAAGAAGGCAAAATCGTTTTTTTATACAATATAATTCTTTTAGTTTTATTCTATCTTATATTTTTTGTTCTGCAGTCCTTTTATCATCACTTCACAAACAGAATTTCGCTTAATGCATTTTAATGGCCGAAAAATGAAAATGAAACGTTTCGGCAGAGCTGGGAAAGCCTTGGTAATCCTTGCCAGGACTCATAAAATGTGGCTAGAGGAATGCAACAGAAAGCTAGAAATGAAACCAAAACAAATTAGTGAAGCGCGGTGCAATGAAATTAAAATGGCATTTTATTTTCGTTGCACGGGAGTGCATCTGTGTCCGCTTGCCACATCGTACTCGTACCTTGGAGGGTTCTTGCTATTTTTGGACCCAACTTATGTGCCCTTGAGACCCTGGAGAGCTAGAGAGCTGGAGAGCTGAGAGCCGGAATTATTTAAAGGGGAGGTCATAAATTTGCCGCAGGCTTCCATTTGCCTCACTGAATGTTGCACTTTCACGCCGGCTCACGCACCTTTCTGAATACTGATATTTGACACCCGTTCGACCTTGAGGAGGGTGAGGGTTTTGGGTGGCACACGGTTCAATTATGCGGCACTTTCTCTAACGAGATCGCCGGCCGACTGCGACTGAGCTCCCACGCCGATGAGTTTATTGCATGTGCGACGTCATCGGCACGGCACGGTCAATTTAATTGAACCAAGTAGTCGAAAAATAAACTATCGCCGTCACGATCGCTCGATTGATCAACGTGCCCCAAATTGCCGGACCGGCAGCACATGTGGCAAGCATGCCACATCACCTCCAATTGACACACAGGGCTCTCTGCCACCTTACCTTTCTGACCTTGCTCTCGCACGCCCCGGTGGCAAGGGATCGATCTCCCAGCCACCCAGTGTCAAAGTCAATGCAGCAGCAACCTCAAGTCGCCACTGATCGATACGTCTGCATAATTGGTCTGATTTTAAATTTATGATTGTTGGCGGGGCACCGCCAACTGATTCAATTGAGTCAATTAAATATATATTAAATTATCTGTTGATATTGACAAATGGCATCCAAATTGCAATCTGAATTGTGGGAAAACATAAAGTGCGTGCGATCAAGACCCGACTAAGGCAAATTCAATTAATCGAAGGGGGGTCTCGAAGTTAATTGAATGACTGGAAAGATTTTGCCCAAACTTGTGTCTTATTTTTGGGGACAATAAGTTTCTTATGCTAAGCAATAAATCATAATTCAACGTGAACTATCTTCGGTCAAGGTCAGTGCATTGACTAATTACCAAACGCAATATTCCTGTTTTTATCACTGAAATCTTGACAGCAGTTATGCGCTTGAATAGTTGGTGAAAAACAAACTACAATTTCAATCTCTAATGGCTGAAAAACAGAATAATTTTTTCCGGAAGAGAAAGGGCGCAATCATTCACGCGGTTGACTAACTTTTGTGTTACGCAAAAAAATAAGCACACACGAAAAACATTGTTCAGAGATCCGAATAAATAAATAATTACTACAAAAATATTACCTCTTCTTAAGCCGGGACATAACCCGGCTAAAAATAACCAACATCAGGAATTCAGGCATGAATATTTCAATTAATGTTGGACTGAATCACAACCACTCCGAAAAATACAAAGAAAATATAAAAAACGAAAGTTGAAAAAGATATACTCTTTAAGTAGTATAACCGATTTTTTCTTTGTTTCAAAGCTAATATGTGATAATGGTTTTAGAAGGTTGTTACCAAAATTTGTTGTTTCTTTTTTTTGCTGTCACAAAAAGGATAACAATCGGTCACAGGACTAAACGAAAGTATTCTTTCCGGGCACAAGGCCTGTACCTTTTTGCGTCTCAGTTAATGGATTCGGTCTCCGCGCATTGTTGTTATGCCTGGCACGCGTTTTATACAAAATAAATATTGCACACTTAAGGGCCCACCAGGCTGGCAGGACGACAGAAGGATGTGACTCCGGCGCGCTCCTCGAGCCGTTGACTTCTCGTCAATGCTGCTGGCATTGCTGGCTTCACCAGCCGAGCCTGAAGTATTTTCATCTTTTATGGCCCAACAACAGCCCCGCAGTAGCCCCGAACACGGCGACAACAATGTTCATTATGCTTTGCGCTGTGCAAATTTGCTGGCAGCTCTCATTCAACATTTAACTCCAACCTGCCACTCCTGCCACTTCTGCCACTTCTGCCATTCCAGCATGCCACCCCTTGGCCCCGTTGCGCCACTTGTATTTGTGTTTTTCCCACGATATTTAACATGTGGCATTGATTTTACGGCCATCTGCCTCCGGCGAAGCCCGAATATCCTTTGCTCCTTTGGTGTGGGCGGGCAGGCGTTCTCATTAATTGCCGAATAGGTGAGGAAATGAAAGACAAGGCGCTCTAATGGACCATGGCAGAGAATAAAATGAAATTGGAAAAGGCTTGGATTAAAGGCTCTTTAAGATGCACTTCTGTTTTCACTCTCACATGTAATTTATAAAATCAAAACATCGATACTAATTACACTTTCAACCATTAAACCTCAGTCTGGCAATTAAAATCGCCACTCAAGCATTCAAATTGCCTAAATATTTCAAAGCTAATGTGCCGTTATATAATTGACTATAATTTAAAACAAATTTTCTGTCATTTCCCCCCCGAAACCACTTTTTTTTCGGTGGCTTATTCAAGCCAGACACACAAACGCACATAAAATGCTTGAAAAAGTTTGACCAGCCGAACAAAATCCGCTTAATAGGCAATCAATCATGGGGGCTGACTTTCATTTTCCCAAATTTTATTTAATTCGCATTAAATTAATTAAAAGCCCAAGTCTTTTTAAGGACCCCTGGGAAAGAAGAATGCAAATTTTCTCGGACTACCAAATAATTGCTTTGCAAAAGGCTTGGATTAAATTGACTTCAGATTATCCACTTGGAAACTAATTTGCTCTGATGTGTCAACAACAGCTCCATCACAGATGTAAAAAAACAAAAAAGTGGCACAATAACACACATACGCCATAGGTATCATTGTAATTGCTATTTACACATTTTCCGCATGATTTGCCAATTTTAATGAGCATTGTTTGTGTCGTCGTTGGTGCCTGATTCTGGGAGGAGCATCTGCTGCTAAAATAGACAACCAAGGCCATTGGGATGGCATTCCAAAAACTACGCAATTGCCGTCACTTGGCCCCATCCTGTGGGTGTGTTTGGATTTGTATTTGTATTTGTGCTTTTGGAAATTGAATTCGTCCATGATTGATTGCGCAGCAGCCCGAAATGTAGGCAACATTTCCAAAAACACTTTAAACCCGACACGGCGGGCGCGTCCCAGCCTTCCCTCATCATCAGAATCATCCACATCATGCGAGTCCCTCGCAGCGGAATTCGTTTACATTTTGTTTCAATTTGAATCAAGCCTCATCCTTCCTACTTGTGCTCCTGAATTTTTGACGGCATTGCTGGAAAATTGCTGGCGAAGCAATGTGGCTGTGGGGTTTATTTTTATTAGGAATCCTGGATGGGATCAGGCGGCATTGTGGTTTGGTATTGAACTTTTATTGAGTTATACTTTGTGCGCCATGTTTTGGATTTGAATTGTGGTTAATATTGTTTTGTGGTTCGGTATCGGGCTTTTGTTAATTTAATTAGATTTCCTGTGGGGATTGCGACTGTGCCAGCGGATCAGTGGATCAATTTTTATATCGATTCGTAAAACAGGGATGGTTCAAGGATTATAAAATGGGATTCCGTCTATTTGAAACTCAAACATAAACATTGTATACTTAAATCTATAATAATAATTGATTTTAATGTTTACATTTTGAATATGAAATATAAACGCGAATTGGCATTTTGGCCACAATATAGATTTGGTGTCAATAAAATAAATATATTCCGCAAAAATTGAATCAATGTTGAAAGTTCTGAGAATTTTCATACATTTTTTATTGAATAAATTGGACAGTCAGTTGATAAGCGAATGTTTATTTAATTTAAAACGAAATAAAATGCATTTCCCTTTAGTCTTTCGCAGTTTTTTTGTATCCTTTCAAACGTGTAAATATTCATTGGTGTCAGTTCGGGAAAAATGAAAAGTTTTTAATGGAAAGAACACAAATGGGGTTTTGGATAAGAAAAATAAGTCCCAGAACCCAGAACCTCGGCAGAATTTTGCACGTCCTTTTTTTCTGCCACCACCGCCTTGTTGCAGTTTTGTAAACTTTTGCCTCCATCGGCTAATATTTGATGCTCTGTTTCATTACTGAGTCACAGACCAAAGCCCAACCAACTCCCTGACACCGCATTGCCGCATACCGCGTCAAGGATAAACTATGTATTTTCCATCCGCCCACGCCTCAAATCCAGTTTCCAGTTTGCAGTCGCAATGCAAATTGCATTTTAAATTGACATACGTAAAACGCAAAACGGCACAGTTTGCTATTCACATAGTACATACGGTTACCTAAAGCCCCCAAAATGGATGGGGCATGCCACCTCTTGCCCTTCAACCGAACTTTCCCGGAGGTATTCAACGTTTGCCAAAAATAGTCAACTAAAATCCATTTGCCAAATTTGTTGTCAAGATTTTTAAAATGGCCAGCAGGCAAGCATTTTTGATACCAGAAATGAAAATCAATTAGAAAATTTTTAGCAAATTAAAATTCTTAGAAAGCAGATGTCATCTGACGCACCTGGAAGTCATTAAATTATGTATTTTATTCTAAAAATATGTTCCATTTGATTAGTATATTTACGTAATACTTAAAATTAAGTCCTTTTGGCCACCTGTCGGTGTTGGTAACACAATTACCTCATATTTGTTTCACTCAATGTCCTCAGCCATCGCTCTTCTGGCTTTTCCATAGTCCTGAAATGCGTCACTGTTGCACTTGTCTGTTTATTATGAGGCCACTTGAGTCCGAGGGCTGATACCGAGACGTCTAAGCGGTAGGAGCTGGATGAGGGATGCGAGGGAGACGTAGGATGAGTGGGCTCCTGGGACTGCGAATCCTTGAGCCTGCCACTTGGGATACTCAGTCGCCTTTGACGTGGCCAGGCGGCTCTGCTACTCTGAATTTAATTTATTGTTTTCGTTTGTTGGCGTTGTTTGTTTGCCATTCCCACTCCCGCACCGCCTGCCGAGGCTGGCCAGCCTGCCACGCCCCAGCCACATCCTTCGCCCTCCGTTTCAAGCGTCACAACAGTGTCGCAGTCGTTTTTATTGCAAAAAATAAAACACAAACAAAAATTCTCCCACTTTTTTGCACTCTCTTATTTGCGCTAATTTAATTTCTTGTGTAATTTTATTTTTATGTAGACAACGAAGGCGACGCTGGCGACTGCCTTGAAACTGAGACGCATGCCACCTCCCACCCTGCCATTCTGTCATCTTAACACCCTCCTACCCTGCCACACTGTCACTGCCACCTCCCCACGCTTTCAGCCTAGTTGCCATTGTTTGCCTTGAGGCGAACTTTGTCAACAATTTCGCGTACAACATTGAAAATTTTCGCAGTTGTTGCGAAGAAGATAGCGTGAGGAAGAAAGAGTGCTCCTTGGCAAAAAATACAAAAAAGCATCTCATCATTATGAGCACGAAAAAAGGGCGATGGGGCGTGGTAGTCGCAGTAGCAGTAGCAGTAGCAGCAAATGTGTCACTTTAACGAATTTTCTTTGGCGACAAACATGTTTGCCACTCCACCCCAACCCCATCGTCAGTCGCCATTCGCTGTTCGCCTTCGTCCTGTGAGTGGCACTCAGGACTTGCCTTTTGCGCCCTAAGGTCAAGCGTCTTTTTTGTCATCTGCCAAATAATAGAATAGAATATAAAAGAAATGATCGGAATAGAGAATATCCCACTTTCAACTTAGCACGAAGCCTGTACAAAATCAATCGCAAATTTAAGCGTTTTGTTAAAGCCCAAAAGCTTAATTAACAAAGTTAATTATAAATATAATTTCAAGAATTTCCACCAAGCCTTTGCACATTCTGAAACATAATATACTCAATTTTAATTTCACAAAGTACTGCATTTATTTTACATTAAAATCGTTTTAACTTTGACAAGAGAAATATTATGTTGTGTTATAAATACCTTTTGGATATTCATAATGTGGGCTTCTGAGTATTTTGCAGAGTCCCACATTGCGTATCTCATTGCAGTTAAATTGTAATAGTAAACTTTTTGGGTCGGAACTCAAATAATTGGCCCCGAAAAATGCCAAGGGGATGCTATGAAATGAAATACCACCGAAATGCACACACATTTTGGCACAATCTCACGCTCGCCGAAGCCAAGAGAACAGAGAACACCTACGCATTTACGCTTGTGCTGCATTCAAAAATATTTACATCAAAATGCAAAAGAGCAGCGGCATAGGGGGGGCACTCACACACAGATCCTGGTGCATGTGTGTTTACATACCTACCAAATACACGGGTCCTGGCAAAAGTTTCTTGCCATAGAATTTCAACTTTTTGTCATGTTTTTTTCTACCAGGACCTCTCTTGCCTTGTGTGTGTGTATGTTTTGGCAAGGTATGTTTTGAGTTAAGCTGGGCGTGAATTGGTTGGATCGGGTCAAATACCAGAAATTATATAGATTCCCTGCAACTAACAACTTTTAAAAGTATTAGAAAAGTATTATCATAATACGCTAAAAATAAATTTTGTTACAAATTGTTGGGAAATTGGCTTTATTTTTTCCATTATTAGAAGTCAAAGTTTTGAAATAACCTCGGTAGAATAGTCGGAATGCATAGCCTGTCCCTTGTCATGTTGAAAATATTACAGAAAAATCCTTGCATCCTCCGATAAATGCATTTGGCTTGTAATCTTGTAATACAATTGTTGATTTTTGTTTTTCGAACTGCCATAAATCTATGCCACCCACATCAGTTGGGTGTGAGAAATGGTCCTGTATGGGATACTGATTAGCCGGCAAGTGCCACATGCTGCATGCAACAATGGTTGCCCCGCTTTTAGATTTGTATTGGCTGGCAGGCAGGCAGGCAGGCAGGCAGGCAGGCAGGCAGGACATGTGTCCATGTTGCAATTGTCCTGGCACTACAGGAAACTTAATTACTGTCGCCTATGAAGGACACAGGCCAGTACTAGCTCAAATGCAATTGACATCTGAAAAGGTACCCAGGACACGATGATTCGCAGAAAAAAAACACATGGAATGAATATCAAAAGTCAGCTCGCATAAAAATCACTCGACACACGCGCCCGTCAAACGCAGTCGCTAGCCATCCGACCGGAGATGGAAAAGCTGGGCGGGGTCATGCCGCTTTGGGGGGCGGGGTCATGCCGTTTGGGGGGCGTGGTCATATAAATTGTCACTTAAAGACGGTCCCTTAAAGACGGTCCCTGACACAAACAGGCGGCAATCCAAGCGGGTGTGTGTGTTCGAGAGTGGCGGTGTTACAAAAAAAAAATATAGCACACATTTCTGCGCCAACCGGAAATGTTTTAGCAGCAGCAACAACAAACATGTCAGCAACAACGAAATAGCTGGAATGTTGACTTACAAGGAAAAAAAATAAAATAAAATAATGTTTGCCTTTTTATGGCAATAGTTTCTCTTTGAGTTGTTTGTTATTATATTTCGCTCTACGTCTTCATATTTGGCATGTTTCCCGACATTTTTGGCTAACTTTACCCTTACCTGTATAAATTTCAGATTTGCGATAATAAATAACCAAAAAAATAAGTTATGTTCTTTAATATTTCCTAACTAAACTTTTTCTTTTCTAAGCAATGATATCCGAACTTTTATTGATTAAATTTAGTTTTTCTGCAGGGCATATAGAATCGTCTATCCCTTGGATTCCCCAAACCTTTGTCAACGGCTTGTCAAGAGTTTGACTTTTGCGCCACAATGGGGTGCTCTTTACCAAAAATATGTAAATATCTCGGTTTTTTTGGGACTCTCGCTTTTAGGGCTTGGCATTTTGTAGCTTTGCAAATTATGGCCAGCAGCGGAAGCAAAAAAAAGCATTGGACAAATGAAAAAAGAAGCATGGAAACCGGATGTTTATGGACCGCCATTTTTGGCCACTGGTCGCCATTTTATGCAGTTCCTTGTGTGCCAACGCATCGTATCTCCCATCATGCCCGTCGTCGGCTTCTCCTCCAGCTGCTGCTCACTGATTTAGTGCTTATGGCAAGTTTATAAATTAAATTTAATGAAGCAGCAAGTCGAACTTTTCGCCATTGTCCCGGTCTCGGCACCACACAGCCCAGACATACACACCGAACACCAAGGAACTTATTGATTATGCGACCCCGGATGCTTTGGTTTCAGCCGTGTGAGAGAAAATTTGATTTAGTTGCCGGCGGTAATGGAAAGTTTTTACCCAGTTACCCATTTGTCCTTGCTCCTTTTTCCGTGCTGCTGGCTGCTTGGCTTGGCCGCCACTTCTATCTATGAAATAGATCAAATTACGCATTTAAGCTCTGACTAACAAATGTCGCCGGCTCTAATTGGCTCTAAAAACGAGTGGCATTGACTCACCCGCTGCCAGCAATTAGTCCTCAAGGATTTGAAGACGCAATCTCGACACTGAATGTCAAAGACCCATCAATTGCCAACCCAAATGTAATTATCGGCTTCGAAGCAACAGAACTTGCTCCTTCTCCTTTAAACTCTATGGGTCTCTATTCGCAACAACAATCGTTTTAGGCCAAACAATGAAGCAAACAGGCTTATGCAACATAATCCTAGTTTATGACAGTTAGGGGTCCTGCCATCGTGGGTGTGTATCTATGTGTCTGAACATGAGTATGGGTGGGGTCCTAGGTCCTTTGCAACCAGCAGCTGTTCAAAAAACTGTATCCATAGACATATATACATGCACAATTTAGACATACACATAAAATGTATATACAATACCAATAAAGAGGAAATACAGTGGTTGGATATCGATAAAGTCTTGTATTTTTTATTATAAATTCGAAATATTAAGTATACGCCATGTGGAAATATTTTGCGTGGCGTTTTTCGTTTTGGATTTTAAGCAGAAATTCATTTGCATTTAAATAATTTTATTTTTGCCTTTGAAATGCCACAAAAATATGCCAACGCGTCGTATACTTAATAATTTGTAAAAATTACGTATACGACTCGTATAACATATTCTTAGTGTGAACTCAGTTACTTGCTTTTAATGTTTATTTTATTACAAAGTGTTAAAATAAATAAAAAACTCTTAATTTCGGACTGAACCTTATTGGTAATCCCTTTTGTATGATGCTTCCTAAATCCTTTTTGACACGGACTGTTATCCTGGCGGCAGTACAAGTCCAGACAGTTGCCCATAAAGTGCTCACTCGACTGGAATTTCCTTTTCGCTCAGACATTGCCCATTGTGCACTCTCGGCTGATGCCTACATAGTTTATTTGGAAATTCCTATAGCTTTGACAAGTGTCAGCTGCACAAAAGACGCGCCTTCGATATGGATGTGTAGATATGCGGATACGAGTATGTTATGTGACCCCGGATCGTAGATTGCGAAGGCGAACCCTTCCCACGCCAAGGACCCCGTCATCTTTTGTGTGCTGGCATAATTGAAGACTCCTTTGTGCCCTGCCACAAAGTGGGTCCCTGGATGTTGCACAAAGGTGTGGGCCTGGTTGCTGGCAACAGACAGGGATGGAGCTAAATGTTTGTTCAATCTCAATCGTATTCACAATTAGACTATAAATATTTGCCAATTGCTTGGCAGGCGGTCGGTATTACTTTTTATTTTTCTGTCCTTTTTTTTTGTTGCTCCCCTTTTTTTTGGGGCACTTCCAGCAAAAGTTTTCAGAGTCGAGGCATATTCCAAGGTTGTGCCGCAGGGAAAAGTTTGCCAGGAAAAAGGAAAAGAGGCATCTGCAAAAATGCGGGCATACATTTAGGCGCCGACAAGCCGTTGACAGTTTTTCGCCTCGCTCAAGACATGAATAAAACCCAAAGATGGAATTGCGAGTTTTCCCAAAAACACATTTGCATGTTCTTAAGGCGACTTTGCGATGTTCCGCATGCACCCGATGGAGTGACACATGTTCCTGCCACAATTTCACAAGTGCCTGCACTTTTAATGCCGCTTCGCCAACATAAATTCGATTGTTCGCATTTGTACGGAAAACTCGTAGATCTTAAATCGGTTTTCACCATGTATATAGTCATTATTTTGAGGCTTTAATGGCTTATCATCAAAGTTTATGGGTCGTCCATCAACTGCAGATGCCATCCAAATTCTTGGCACATTCTGGCTTATCCTTATGTCAATAACCTCAATGTTGACCTCATTATGCCTTGGTTCGGTAATTTCTCTATTTTCCTCGTCACCACCTAATTGCCTCATCTTAATTATTTATACCATAAATTTAACATTTCGGCCCAGGCTGACAGCTTGGGCTGGGCTTGGGCCCGAGCCCAATGCGATTTTACAGAAGGGTTAACAATTTTAATTGCAACCTAAACCACTCGCATCTGACAAAATGCAAAATAGGCCAAACAGCTGACTCAACTCACACAATATGTCGGATCGACGTTGTTGGGTAAAGAAGGGCCCTTGGGGGGGTTCAAGGGGCCCTGCCACATGGAGGACAGAGGACTGTCTGAAAGTGCAACCATCTGTCGGTAGTTAGTGCAGCACAATGACTTTCAATAGATGAACTTAGATATATCATTGCTGTTGCCACTCTTGTCACAGAATGTTGTTGTTTGTGGACCTTGTTGTGGCATCTTGAGGGGAGACACTTGCCTGTGGAAACTATTTATCAAAGCCTGAATAAATAAATTCATGGAACCTGAGTTCCGATTTCTTTATCACTTTCCTATTATTTAATTTATCACTGAATTGTCCCCAAAACGATTCCGACAACTGATGTCCTGGCCGTAGAAAATATGTCGCATTGTGTTGCCGTTGTCGTTGTCGTTGGGGCAGCCTTTGTCTTTCATTTTGTCATGTCGCCACGGAAATAAGTTCCCCCAAAAAAAGTGTGTCTCTTGTCCGTGGCTGACATTAAATTTCTTGTGCTAAATTTTCAGTCAACTGTCAAGAATAGATGGAGCTTCACTAGGAAGTTTCTTTATGCCCGGCTGGGCAGAAAGAAAAGCTTCCACCTGGCCCACTTTCACCCACCCCACGCCTCCCATCACCTGGCCATTTCGCTTTAATTGCGGTCAACGTGGTGCGTCTTTGTCTTGCCTCTAAGCGGCAAATGGAGAAATACAAAATAATAAACAAAGAAAGCAAAAAAAATTACAAAATAAAACAAGAAAGAGAAAAAGCGAAAACCGCAGAACGCCAGGGAAAACTCAGCTGCTGCCAAAGCATCGTTTTCGTTGCATAGTTTTAGGCGCACGTTGCACATTCCAGGTTGCATGCACCATGAATATGCCATGCTAGGGTTTTCCTCTTGGTTTTTCCCCTTGTTTTTCCATGGTCTAGTTTGACGTTATTCAGTACTTTGTTATTGTGGTTTCCCCCCCACTTGCCACATCGTTCGGATTCATATTGATTCGCAACCACTGCGAAATGAAACGCATTTTCTGTATTTGTCGGCCTGTGTTCATCAGCCTGTCTTCTCTCCATCCTGTTCAATTTTTTCCATTTTTTTCCATTTTTTTCTCTAATTTCTGCCATTTTTTGTGTACTTCTGCTCGTATATAGTTGTTAGTTTCTAGCTTTTGCTTTTTGTTGTGTTATGTCTGTGGTTTTTATGCTGCAAACATCCCCAGCATCCTATGTTTTCAAAATATTAAATAACCTTGACTCGAAACTGCAGTTTGCCTCGGGTCTCATGCCAGTATATAGTTTTGCATGATTTCCAATTATTGGCTTATTATTTTAGGCTTTAACTTGCGCTACCAGTTCAATAAATTAACATACTGGCCGTGCCAAGATATATCCTCTCGTATATCATCCACTTTACTGCTTAATTGAACCCATATTCTGCGGCACTCGTTGTGTTTTTTTCGTGTGGCTTTTTGTGTGTTTTATTTTGCGGGATGCTGCTGATGTGGCCACACATTTATGTGATTTATGACATTCGAGAGCAGAAACGATTCGGATCGAAGTGAGTCCTGTAAGCCATATTTGCGTTTCGCCCATTTATGCCATTCAACCATATTGGTATGCCAGGACAGAATGATTTTTCAAGAATGTCACCCACCAACAACTGATTTACGATAAGTGGTAGTTAATGTTTTTGCGCTACAAGACTCCTTCAAAAGGTTAATAGTAGTCCAAAGTAGCAGGATAATGCATAATAATATCCTAGAAAATGTGACTTAAAAACTTTAAAAACGCAGATTAATCAAGGCAAGATTAAATGCTCAATAATGTATGAGCACCTTTTGGAGGAACACCTCGTAAATTTCGCGTCCGACAGATTAATTTCTCCTGAAGGCTGTTGCAGAATATCCTTGAAAATATGTAGATAGTGGTTCCTGGGAAAAATTATGTAAAATGCATTCCATGGTCGAAATCCATTACCATCGCCGGTGCAGACTAACAATAAATAAGAGCCTTCTGGCTGGGGAAATTTTCTTTCGAAATTAATGTACTTTAAAAGCAGGCAGACAATTTAAGCCTCAACCAACAACAATTAAGGTCAGGATGTAGCCCATCATGTGGCTCCAGCCAGTTGGCTATCAAGTGTCGTTGTTGAGGCCAGAAAATGTTATCACAATGTTTTGACAACTTCCTCGACACATTTTGCATTTCACCATTTCACCTGATTGTCGACGGCGGAAATATATATCTCCCTTATTCATATTTTTTTGCCTTTACTTTCTTCACTTTCACTGTCAGCCGCAAAACTTGTCGTGGAATCTTCAGTTTTCCCTCTCAAAGCAGTTTATCAAACTTTTCTTTATGCTGTTGCGGCAATATTTGTGTTGGCCCGACTTTGGCCATTCATTTTTTATGCCTCTGATTTATGGCAGTTGTGTATTTTTTATACTTTCGGCTTCTGGCCAAACTATATGTGCCGTAAACAAGTGCTAAGTGAAAAGCCAGAATCTCGAATACCAGCCCATTAATTTCCGATAGTGGCCAGGACTCGTAATACACCCATTAAAAGAAGACTTTTTCTACAGCTCGCCGGATTTCCCTTAAATGGTTCAATAATCGGATATCTTAGACGCAGCCTGTTCGTTACGTAACGAATCTTGTGGCTTTTCCATAGAAATATGCATAACTACCAGGAGCAGCCAGGACTCTGCCAAAACCAACTCAGACTTGCATTAATTTCAGACTGTTTAAGCAGTCCGCTTCTAATGCGGTTAAAGGAGTTTGTTAAAAGTATGAAAAGTAGCCAATAACAAATGATTATTTAAGTGGAAAAGATGAGATTCTAAGTAAATTGAAATTAATACTTTACAAACTTTGCGGGAAGAATAAATTTTCAAGGTAATTATATTAAGGTAAATATTTCCATTGAATGTATAATTCTCAGAAAAAAGGTATCCTTTGAAAAAGTACTTGCCTTTCTAAACAAACAATTTAATTCAGAACTTAAGGTAGATATTTTATGGGTTGAAGTTTGTTATTATTAGCTATTATATGTACTATCTATATATAGCTTATATAAAATTTACTTTCTCTTGATAAGTTTATTGTTTTTCAAGCCAAAACTCTCGCAACCAAATCCATAACAAACCGCCAATAAATGAACAAGTTTTGATGGCAAACTATTCGAATATTTATTACTTATTCAAAACAAAAGTTTGTAGAAATCTATCTATTTTTAGAGAAGTACACATTTGAAATAGGTTATTTGTGCGATTCATAATCGCCTTAAATAAGCCACTGTAAAAGCCCTCTCGGAACATGTTTTCTGTGAACGAATTAAGCCGCTTAGAACTCATTCAGCTCGTAAAACATATTTAAGCTAAAGCCCAGAAAGTAACACTTTTGTGGGTCTGGTTGGTAAACATCCGTAGTTAACATCCGCCTGCCAATAGCTTTTCATGGTGCACGGTGCAGTCCTCTACGTTAGCTCATTAAAAGCGGACACAGGTGGCAGGCCATTCATTAAATGTTGGCCTCACTATAATTTCATGTGTGCAAATATGTTGCAAAAACATATAAATGGGCATATAGACAGGAGGACATGCGGAAGAGTCGTGTTACAGGCTCGGCAGACTTGGCAGGCTGTGGCGCCTCGCCTTGGATACCATTCGAAAGTCTTTACATTGAAACACTGCCAGCGGCACAACACTTCCTGTTTACGCAAACAAACACGTCAATGTGACTGCCGAGAAGGCAGACACATGTCCCCCTGCAGTTGCAGCTTTTCTGCAAACCTACAAAATTGTACATTAGCTCGGCATAGAAAAAAGAACCCAGACATTGCAGTCTTTTGCTCTACAAATGTTTTATATTTCAGTTCAGAGAATAAAGCGATAAAGTAAAGCCAAGTACTTTGCTTTATAATTTGGAGACTCGAATAGGTTTTTGCAAATACTTATAAAACCCGGAATGAATCTACGCCACGCTCCTGTCATGTTCAGGCCTCTGTGGCCTGGTAACGCATTAATTATCCTTTGAGACCGCATCGATTTATCCTTGGATAGAGCGTGGATTAATTGCCAACGACTTTGGTATTGAACAGAATAGGAAATATGACACATCCACCCTCGATTCTATGTTATGTCTCTTCGTTTCAGTTGAGCAAAAGTTATGTAATAATACAATTAAGCACTTTCATGCTGAACGCTGCGTTTGATTAACAGAAATTCCAAGTCAGCCAACTGAAAGTCTTTCAGTCTTTCCTACACCACCTCCACTCGTCCTTTCCTGCTCCTCGGTCCAGATGGGAATGCTCCTCTGCGTGGAGAATGCAATTTAATTAAAACAAATGAAATTTCTCTTGTCTTTTTTTTAATTTTTTTTCCGTTCATTTAAGTGGAGTAGAATAGTGGAAAAGTTGATGCCTTTGGGGGCATATGCTGAAAATTTCAACATTATCCAAAGCTTGGCAAGTAATTTGTCAGAATTTCTATTTATTTTAGCTGTGAAATTGACAGAAATTGGAGCGCTGCTTATGGGAATTCCAGCCAAAAACTGAAATACTTTTCACATAACTTGGACTTGATTAAACAGTGTTTTGCAACAGCTTGAGAATACCTAAAACATAACATTAGAATTTCGCAACCAAAGACCACATTTGTCACATTAAAGAGACTGGGATTCCATAAACACGTTTTAGGAATAAAATTAGCATTTATGCTGTGCTCTATCATGCGGTGTTTTCGTCCTTGTCCACGCTTCATCAAATATCGCTCATACGCCCGATTGGTCGGTCCTCCATGGTCGGGTATGGTAGTGTGTGTTAGTCCTTATTTGTCTGCCGGCCACTTGAGCGAATTTATGGTGCACTTTTAGTACACAATTGCTCGACTATTGAGCCATTCCCCCGCGTTGGCAGCTGCGCGATCTCCTCTCATAGCCATTAAATTTCAATTTCCATTTCAATTGCAACATTGTTGGGCAATTCATTCTGGACTTTATGACCTGCAACGTGCTACGTATTCTCCTAATTGCCGCAGCAAAACTATTTCCCAAGTTTTCTTTCTTTATGCCAAGTAGACTATAAATAAATACTCGAACTTTGAAACCCATCCCAAATGGCTTTAACCTCAACTCTATCCTTGCTCTTGTTTTTTTCTTCCATCCTTTTTTATTATTTTAAATATTATATAGCAGCGGAGAGTTGAAATGATTGAAGCAAATAGTTTTCATGCAATTTAAACGAAGTTTTTTACACACGCACAAGCCGATGGAAAATAAAACACAAACTGGGAAAAAGTTAAAACAAAAGTTGCGTCAAACTAAATTCCATACACTTGGTAATCTCCCAGAAAAGTGAATACTCTTTTTGCTATTGAAATAAGGAAATTAATTGAAGCTACTTTTATAAACAAATTTATTCCATTTTAGAATAAAACTTTATTAATTTTGAATAAGAATATTTGAATAGGTTCTAAATAAGAGTTTCACATTTCTATTATCATCTTTTTTAAAAAAAGAAACAATCTTTAATGAATAGAAATCGTAAAAGTCCTGAAACATAGGCAAGACTTAAATCAATCCACTTCCTGCCTCTTCCAATGAAATAAAAGGGTATTTTGTACTGGGTGGCCATGTCGGAAGTTCGGGTTAGGCCCAAGCATAGACTCTTGTGGCCGGAAGTCTGAGGGTGTGTGTGGGTGTGGGTCTGGGTGTGGGTGAGGTTTGGTATGGGTCTCGTAGTAGAAGCTGGTTGGATTATGGTGTAAGAGCTTTTTCAAGCAAATTGCCAATGTAAATGTTGCAGCAACCAGCAACCAGCAGAAGCGGCAACAACTAAATTCCGCCCCACAGCAGCTGTGTAAACAACGGCAATAACACAAACAACAAGAACACCAAAAGCAACACCAACACCAACACTAACACCACCAGAGCAGCAAGGAAAGTATTTGCCGATGACGTCAAAAGGCACGAACAGCATAAGCGCCCCACCCAAATGCATTTAGCTGGCCCGTGACATACTCGTGCCCCACTAATGCCCTTGCCCCATGAATCTGACAACTCAACTCTAGTTAGTTGCAACTCAATTCAGAGAAACGGAAAAGGGAAAACGGCAACGCAACCAAAATGGCCGCAACGGCGTTTCCTGGTTGCCATTTTGCGTTTTGCTGAGGCACGCGCGATTTGATTTGCTTTTATTGCTTTTACCACTCTGGCCAAAAGGATAAACTGCGCTCGACCACGGGTTCACTGTGCGGCACAGTCCACAAATATGGGGCATCCTTCTAGAAATTGCCACGAATGAAAGGAGAGAAAAATAATTGGAAGAACATCTGTTAAGACGAAGGTTTCTTAAATACGGTTTACGCACTAAACTTAATCATATTTCAGAAAGATTATCTCTTTCTGCTTAAATAAATCACAGCACCTAACCAAAGTATAAGCAATAGTATTTTATTAGGTGGTTGTCATAAATCAAAAGATTTAATATCTAGCTAGTATAATAAATATTTTAAAAGCAATAACACTTCCTTGTACTTCCTCCGGGTATATCTTCCAAGCGGAAGTGAAAACAAATCCTTCTTTAAAAAAAACTAAAGGAAAACGTCTACTCACTCGAATCCTTCTTTAAAAAAAACTAAAGGAAAACGTCTACTCATGAGTTATCACCGCCTCTGGGGCAACCAACTGCACAGGTTTTAATTTACCTGACTTTCTATAACCCGGAAACTGAGATCATGTTCGCCGCAGCAAATTAGTGTCGCAGAAAAGTGATTTGTGAGCTCGAAACAGTGCCTTTGCCTGAGACGCCTTTCAGCTCCTTATCCTTTATCCTTCGGCATCTTGGCTCAGCCTAATTACTGTTTTAGGCACTCGTGTGTGAAAGACCGTCAACTTACCTGTACCTGTGTGCCTCTTGCTCCACTTACAGGATCAGACGACTTGCAACTGCAACTGCAACAGGAGAAAAGCCACAATAGAACAAAAGAAGGGAGACGGCGGAAGAGCCTGAATGTGGTAGACGCGCTTCGAAGCTGTAGAGGAACGCCATCACATTGGATTACGCGCAGTTTTATCTTAGAGCGGTGCCAATTAGTGGCCAACAGCAGCAACTACAGCAGCAGCAGCAGCAACAACAGCACCAGCAGCTCGTGCAGCAGCAGTTGCTGGCCCAGCAGCAGCAGCAACTGCAAATCCAGCAGCTGCAGCAACAATTGCTGCTGCAGCGACTCGAGCGGGAGTTGCAGTTGCAACAACAACAGCACCAGCAGCAACAACACCAGCAACTGCAATTGCTACAACAGCAACAGGAGCAACACTTGCAGCAACAGCAACTCCTTTACGCCCATCGGCAGAGCTACACGCCCATAAGACAGCGTTGGCTCAGTGGCAGCCACTACGAGTACGTGGCTCCGTCCGCCCCGTCTGCCCAGCAGCAGCACCTGCACCAGCAGCAGCAGCAGCAACTAGCTCACCAGCAGCAACAGTACAGCTACTATTTCAGCCGCGGCAGCACCAGCACCGGCAGCGGCCTGGGTCTGGGACTGGGCTTGGGATTTGGTCTGGGCAGCGGCAATCTAGCCAGCTGGTACCATCTGCCCTCCACCTCGGCGCACATCTATATCGGCACCACTAGCAGCAGCAGCACCGGTGTCGGCACAGGCGGAGCAGTAGGCTCCTCCACCTATCCGTACTCCTACCGGAGTCTAGGCGGCTACTCCGGCGGCGGCTATCCGGCAGCGGCCCTCATTAACTTCGATGCCTCGCCGACGCCCCTGCTAGCCTCAGCGGGCAGTTCGCCAGGCTATCTACCACCTCTGCCCGTTCCGGCGGTATTGCCACCACCGCCTCCAGCCCCGAGCGTAGCCACCGACTACTACTTCAGCAGCCGGAGCACCCGCACCGTTCCTCCTCCGCCGCCGGCACCACCCACGCCGGCAGCAGCGGCAGCTGCAGCGGTAAGAACATTAAGATTCATTAAATTAAGATTAAAAAATGGTTTTGTTAATGGTTTAACTTTCGTAGTTTTACTTGGAATACGAATAAAACGTGTTTTTGTTGTTGTTGATTTTCTTGAACTTTATCCAATTTCCCAATAAGCATGCTAATTGTTTAGTATGTTTTAGTTTTTTTTGTGTAAATATCATAAACAATGTTTTATTTAAGGTTACTCGTTGGGAATATATAAGATATATTTAACAATAAATGTTGTAGAAATTGTTGTTAAACTTTATTACTCATACGTAGTGTTGCCTTAGCTTTGATGTTGTATTGTTGTCTATTCGTGATGTTTGTTTTCAATAAAAACTAAAAAAAAGGTACATTTGTGTATTATTTTATTATAATATATTTATAATACATAAGGACGGAATCTAAGAAAACTATAACAATTTCCAAAACTATTTTATTTTAAGTTTTATTTATATTCTTGCTATGGTTTCGTTCGATGAAAGTCTTTTAATTTTGGTAATATTGATATACTTTTGTGATGCTGTTTCCGCTGTAAATGGTTGTGAATTTGAAATGCATAATAAATGTTCCAAAAACGGTTGAATTTCTGTTTTCGACTGTTTTCTTATTTAACTTTGAACTGAAATCTGTGTGAAGAAAGTCTTGTAGTGGTTGTTGCAACTGTGTAAAGCTGTCCCTTACTCGGTTTTCCAAATCTACATGTCTAATATAAACATTTTCTTAACCCATCCAGGTAGCAGCAACAGCAGCAGCAGCGGCGGTGTCGACAGCAGCAAAAGCCGCGGCCAGACTATCGCCGTTCCAGGATTACAACGCGGCGCAGGAGCTGCAAACTGGCTATCACTACAAGGCCACGCCCCGCAGGCGGTACGACGCCTACGACAACTACGGCTATCTGCCGGGCTTCGCCAGCACCACCGAAGACGAGGAGGATCTGCTCGAGGAGTGTCTGCCGCAGGCGTTGCTATCCACCGACTGCTCCAGTCTCGAGGACGTGCGCTTCTTCCACCTGCAGGAGGAGGACGACGAGGACGAAGTTGAGGACGACGAGGTGGCCGCGCAGCTGGCGCACATCCTCGACTTGCCCGATTTTCTTCATCCCTACGGCGACAGCAGCCGGGCCAGCCTGCACAGCCACAAGACGCCGCCGCAACACGAGTTCCAGGCCCAGGAGCACGGCTCAGCGGCAACGGGGGGAGGAGCCGGCGGAACAGGTTCGGGTGGCGAAGTGGGAGGCGGTGGCCAGTCGCTGCGTGGCTCCGAGGAGCTACGCTACCAATCCTACCAGTACGAAAACCAGCATCAGCAACAGCAGCAACACCATCAGCAGCAACAGCAGCAACACCATCGCCAGCACCAGCAATCGTACTATCCGGAGCAACAGACACCGCACCAGCAGCATCAACAGCAGCAGGCCTATCACTCATATCAGTATCCTTCGCAGGACAGCTGTGAGGGTTTCAATCACTTCGCCACCAACGCGGGCAGTTGCCTGGGCAATCAGAGAATGATGGTGAGCAAATTGTGGAACAGCTGCTTCCCGGAGTTCACCCCGGACCATGTGCACCGGCACAACTTCTATCTGTGTCAGGTGAGTGCTAGATTCCGGCTGGAATACCCTACTTATATCCCTACTAATAATGCTTGTCAATCTCTTAGTGGCAGCGCAACACTCAGGTGCGTATTGTATACCTATTCTACCGCTGGATCACGGCCATCACCTGTCTGGCGGCACTGGTCTGCTCCTTGCTGGACATCGGACGCACAGAGGAGCACTTCGAGCACCACTATGCCAAGTGGTGGATCTACCTAACCCACTGGGGCCTGCTCTTCTGCACAGTGCAGGCCTGGCTGGCCGCCTGGATAGTCACCCAAGGGATGATGGTGGAGCGTGAAGACTTTGAGATCGTGCGCCAAGCGAAGAAGAGTCGCCTGCACCACCTCTACTGGGTGCTCTATACCTGTGCCACGGTCTATGCGTTCATTGTCACCATGTGCTATTGGCTCCTTGTCCACAATCCAGGTGAGTGATTCGATTTGATTTATGAATTTATTTAAGAATTAATATGTAATTCCTAAAGATTAAAAACCAGAGCAATTTGTAGAAAATACAATAGTTTATAAAGATGACACCCTAAGGTTTTTGGGGTTTATCATTTTGTATACAATAAATCGAAACTTTACGTACCCACAAACAGTACAAATTTTGATAAAGAAGAAGTATTGATATTAAAGAATAGTGTTACCATAAGTTAACACAACAGCTTAAGTATAGGTACTATTTCAAAAGATTACCAGCCCCTGGCCCCAATCATTCAGACTCTAAAAGTTGGGCGGAGAGGCGATACAGGTATACCAAAGCCCACACAGTAATCGCGTAGTTGGAGTACATCTTGGTCGCCGCCTCCAGGTATTGGTGGGTCATGTAGGCCTTGCGCAAGTGGATGAGGAACAGCTTCTGTGTGTTGTACATGGCCCAGGGACCGAAGACGACCATACAGAAGCTGAGAGGCACGTAGTACCGCATCCTCAGCCGGACGATTAGTGCCACGCCGGACATCAGCGATACCACCATACTGGCCACGATGAGAATCCAAAGGTTCGCGCTCACGGTCCCAGGTACCCACAGACCCAGGGCCGTATAGACAAGCACAACTCCGAGGCCGAACGCCATGAACGGCCAGGTGAGATCCAGCTCGATAAGGCGCAGGCACATCACCAGGAGAGTCAGGCTCTCGAAGATGCCAGCGAAGATGATCCAGTTGAGCGGGTATGTGAACTGCAGCCGTCGGAAGCCAATGAAACCCAGAGTTAGGTTCACCCACGACAGGAGCAGGAGGATCACGTACATGCTGCGCTCCGCCTGTGTAAAATGCGGCCGCCAGCGGTACACGGTCACCAGCCACTGGAGGCTGCCCAGGGCAACCTGTAGGCCCAGCAGAAAGAATACAGAACACCGGAAATAGAGGACGGTACGCTTCCGGTGCCATCTTGGGCGCGAAAAGGAGTTGGTCCGGTCGAAGACGTTGCTCGGCGCAATTTGCGACTCGCGCTCATATCGTGGCAGAAAGGATCCAGTGGCTTGAGTTGAGTCTGTTTTCCCGCTGAGATTCGGAGCTGATATCGATCTGGTAATACCTAACATAATAGCTGTCACGCCGAGTTCAAATCAGTGACACTGACAAAAAAAATATATATTGAAAAAATTTATACACGCACCCACACGAACGCACCAACATTCCATTCCCATAAAGGATTCATATCGATGAGTGATCGTCCTGGCGGAGACGTCGTCCGGCTCCGGCTTAATGTGTGTCTTTGGATATACGGAGTAGCTCTGGTGTTTGTCTTCCTGGCCATACTGCTTTTAATCGTGCCTGATTGTGTGACCGAACATGTCCTGGTGCCGAACCGTATAGCTGCCTACACATTTTTCTCCTTCGGCCTGCTCCTCCTGATTCTGTACGTCTGCCTTGATTGGCTGCGCTTCACGTCCCCGTTCAACTGGATCTCATCCTGCGCCTCAGCCGCTTTTTTGACCCTGGGCACTGTATCGGTCCTCTCTGAACAGAACTACCAGAATGTGCTGGCCTTGAGTATTGAAATCCTGTTCATGGGAACCTTCTTTCTGATGCTCGCCTACTGGCAGCTGCCGGACTGCCCAACTCTTGTCTACTTGCTGCTCGTTTGGTACATCTATGCGGTCTGCGCCTGGGTCATTTCCAGCGTAGTGATGGCTTACTTGACCGAAGAGGAAACTGTCATTAACTTTGCCATGCACTTTGTACTTTGGCAATTGTCCTGTCCCATACTCCTGTTTCAAGGCCAAGTAATCTACGGATACTACAAGAATTTCCCGCCGTTTCTGGATAGGCCGCTCTGTTCCCTGATGCTCCTCGTAGACTTCTTGGGATGCTACGCGTTTCTGGAAGGGGCCGATACCATTGGCAGCGCAATCGTTTACACGATCCACCCATCCTCATCCCGTTTCCTATGTCGAGTCCTGATAAGCCAACTCTAAACTTGAGAAGCATCACACGAACTATGATCAAAATTATCACCAAAATTTGTCACCCAAATAAATGTATAAATACCAAGTATTGTAGAAATATTAGGATTTTTCCAGACGTATTATTTATAAATTTTTAAATATTGTTAAATATAAAAACTTTTTAAAAGCTTTACCAATTAACAAATCAATCATTTACAACTTTTTTCCCGATTTTTAGAAATCCACAAGATTGATGCTTTGAATATTATGGTCCATGTGCTCAACTCGATTATAATGCTTATTGATTTGGCCATCGTGGGGCATCCGATTAAGATGAGTCACGCCTACTTTACAACTGGAATTGGTCTGGCCTATGCCATATTCACGGGAATTTATTTTTTGGCTGGCGGTACCGACAGGTGCGTTAACAAAAGAGAGCAAAACAAACGTATAGTTTATGAAAATTAATCTTAATGATTTCAAATTGATAGAAAATCGATCCAAAAATCGATTAAGGTATTCCGCTTAGGAATCGGATCAATATTGGCAAAGATATAGCCAGCGCTAGAGACGATATTGTCCATTTCATGAATTTCTAAATTTTAACTTTTTAAAATCCATCAGAAAAATTTAAAAAAAAATCGAAAAAATTTAAGTTTCTCACATTTTGATGCAAATTGATAAAGAATTGATCCACAAATCGTTTAAGGTACTCCGCTTAGGAATCGGATCAATATTGGCAAAAATATAGCCATCGCTAGAGGCGATATTGTTTTTAAAGGGGATCCTCTAGAATATTGCCAATAAGTCCAAGAAATTATTGTTAAGTGACAACTTTTTCAGAGAGGCTTTTAGAATTATAAATATGCTGGATATAATATATTATCTTGTACACTTGCAGGAAAAATCAGACCGCCATCTATCCGATGATGGACTGGACCAAGCCGGGCAAGGCCATCATTGTGACGGCCTGCGCCATAATCTTCACCTTCTTTGTCCACTTCTGCTGCTACCTTCTCTACCGTGGCCGGGTCTGGCTCTTCACCAAGCTGTGCATCCGTGGACGCCACAACCGGGACGGGGAAATGGGCGAGGGCCTCAACGACGACTCTGGATCGCGGATGGGTGGAGGTGGCGGGATTATGGGAGCCGGTGGCGGTGGCGGCGGGTCAGCTGGTGGCTCGGTGGGTGCCGCTGGCGCTTTGGGCAGCAGCCAGGAGTACGCCCATCAGCAGCAATACCCCATTGCCCACACGGAGCAGCCGCGGGCGGGCAGCCACCAACAGCAGCAGCAGCAACCGCCGGGCAGCTACCAGCTGCCACCGCAATATTCCGGATATCTGCAACAGCCCGTGGTGGCCGGTGTCAATGTGGGCGTGATCAGTGCCGAAGGCGTTTACCAGCCCATTGGCACGGACACTGGACGTACCAGCGGAGGTGGCAGTGGCAGTGGCAGCGGTGTCGATGGCAAGCACAAGTCTTCCTCGGGAACCGGACAAGGATCCGTATCGGGATCGGGCTCGGCTTTGACGCGCACCGTGGCCCATTTGGAGGCGTCGCAGCGGGAGCAGTTCCTCAACCCCAACAAGATCGTCGAATACAAGATGTAAAGGCGTTGCACCCGGCACCGGTATACGTTCCACTTGTCCATGAAGTTTCTGGAGAAGCACTGTGCCCAGTGCGAGGCGACGCGCAGCGCCATCAGCGAGGAGCAGCGCCACCTCCGCCCCTGAGTCCTGTGGTTAGAGTTTCAGAATTGCTTTTCGAAGGGGACTCATAGACCCCTTCCGAATATGTATCTGCCAGAACGAATCGATCGATTGGATCGGTTCGGATCAGTATTGCACTTGGTAATAACACTTGGTAATGTTTTTTTTTTGTGTCGGCAAAGTAGTTTGTAATCGTAGTTTCGTAATTTTGTAAAAGCTTTGCCAATTTTTTGTACGTGTGTAGATGCTTCTCGTTGTCAGTGTGCTGACGCATACTTGTATTGTAGCATGAAATAAGTTTAGAAATGTATTAGAAAAGTTCCTTTTAACGAGGGATTACCGTTGAGTATAGCCAACTGTGTTTAGGGTGATCCCTTTGGGCAAGTTATTTCAAGAATTTTAAAACGTTTTAATGGACTAAGTTGAACCATAACAAGTATTAAAACTCGCAATAGTTTATTTAAAGCTCAGTTTTTAGTGTCGTCTTAACAAAATTGTGTTCAAAAACCGTTCAAATTGTTTTCGGCCCATTACGCAACAGCAACAGATATAAAACAAAACATACTGCCTAAAAATTTAAGTATTTTTTACATAGCTAATTTAACATTGAACCCATTAAATTTAAAAAATATCGGTGCAGGTGTAAGGCCAACTATCTTAACCTTATAAGAGCAGTACTGGTACTTCCAAAAAAAAAAAAAATAGGAATTAATTCAGAAAAAAGAATTACTTTTGGTTCTGCTTGTGGATTGTTGGGCAAGGACTTGACTAACTAAATTGCCTAACTAAGTTTTGACGATGAAGCTAGAAAGTGCTAAACCAAATATAGAGAAAAAACATTAATTTTAGGATATGCTTGGCATTGATTTGCTTAGTAATTAGTATATTAATGATAAAAATATAATAATTTTATTTGTACGGATATTTTCCCTCCTGGGAATGCTCCTGGAACACTCTAATAAACATTATTCTACAAAGCACGACCTTATATTACAAAATAATATCTGAATTAAATACTTTAGCATATTACCGTGGAAAAGTGTATGGCTAAAATGTTTACTTTTTGCTCAAAAGAAAAAGGCTCGAAGAGTTTATGTATCCCCAAAAAGGCTCAGATGTTTTCCTTTTGTTGGTTTCTGCGTGTGACTGGGACAGCTACCACAATTAATTACTATGGATTAGATTATAAAACAAGCTAAACAAACAAGCTAAAAACAATATATTATATATACATGCTTATGTGTATTTATATATGTATGTAAATAGAGTTGTTTTCGTCTATGTTGATCGAATTCTATCTATATTCAAAGGCATAAGCAAACCAGTTAAGGAAATAGTTGAACAATGGCAATGTTATAGACATCTTGAAAATAACAAACAAACTAAATTCAGAAGCCATATAAACCTAATGCAATGAATAAAACTCGTCAAGAGGAATGTGTTAACAAAAGTTAAACAAAATATCCGACAAATATTTAATGAAATATACTAGAACTACATTCAAACATTCAAACATACTTGCATTATTGAGAACACTTTAATCTTTAATACACGAACGTGAACCCATTAATTTTTTATAGATTTACATGAACTCACCCGATATAGAACAGATCAAAAGCAGGCCTTTATTTAATCATTTCTATATGATTTTATTCGAGTTTTTTTAGAGAAATTTTACCAGTTTTGGTTGGGAAACTGAAAAGGAGCATCGTTTTTGTGTCAGTTTCGCATGAATCTCCCGATTTGTTTTTTTCCAAAATTTAGCATAAATGTATAAATGAATGTTTATATAGACTGAATATTATTAAAATAAAAGAAAACGATAAATATATATAACACAAGAAAATATTTAACATCTAACAGAAAATGATTAAACCTTTTTGGAATTGTAAAAATATAAACCAAAACAAAATAATGCAAGAGTTCATATTAACCACCATATATAAAAACATAAATTAAAAAACAAACAAAAACAAAAAACAGTAAACACATATCAACAATTAGAGAAAATCACAATAATAAAAACCAAAACCAAAGTCATTCTAGTAAAGGAAAAGAAAATGTTTCAAAATAAAACAAATCAAAGTTGACCTCATCAAGAATCAAGAACCACACTGAACAAAAAACCAAGTAAGAAACAAAAACTTGCATCAAGAAATATGAATAAATGTTAAACAATCATTATAAAGTATATATATGTATGAGTATATGCAAAATATATTTAAAAAACAAGAGAGAACAAAAATATTAAAATATTATATTTTGTAGATTTTTAATAACCTAGAGAAGATCGATTGCAAAAACATGAATCATACAATATAAAACCAAAATCTTAACATAGATGCATAGATCCTATATATGAAATATGTATCCCAACTATATACATCCCTCATACCTACCTACATATAGAATAGACGCGTAGCTCATCATTCTGTACTCAAGTTGGTAATTAGAGTTGAAATTGTTGATTGAACAAATATGGAAATGGAAAAGCTTTAAGAAAACCCAATCGATTGGTCGAAACCTTTATACACTGCGAGGAACGTGTAGGTAAATTGCTCAATCGAGTTTTTAGCAAGGAGTTGGCTCAACAGGTCGTAGATCCCATGACAAGCTCAACAAAACAAAATTCAGTATACAACAGAAATCAAAATGTTATTTTACGAAAGCACACCAATAAAATAATATAAAATAAAATACAATATAATGAAAAAAACTGCATGTGTTGTTGACGAAATTAAATTTCAATGTAATTGTGAAATTTGAATAGAATTATAAACAACAAGCAAATTGTTTACTTCAAAAGTATTTCTGCGCATTTAAGCAAAACCGTAAAACATTGCTTCATCAACGTTTTACGAAAACATTAATTGACAAAAAAAACAAGAGGATTTTAACTAAAATCCAAACAAGAAAAAATTGTTCAAAGATCATGCAAGTGTAAAAGTAAAAAATGGCATGCATTTTAACAGAAGCCTAGCAAAAAGCTAAACTATTATATTACCAAAAAAAAAACAAAATGGAGAATATAATAAATACAAATTTATTAGCTTACGTACGTATGCATGTTTGTGTGTACGTACATGCATAATATAATATATTATTAACAAATTATTATGTATTTCAAGCAAAGAATTGTGAATTAGTAATAAACCAAAGTAAAATGTCAAGCAAAATGGTAAATAAAAACGTACAATAAAAAAATGTGTCTTTCTCTTATTTTTTAGTGAACTTTCTTTAATAAAACAATAGTTTTTTTTAGTTCATAATTTCTGTAGATATATATATGTATATTCATTTATTTGTAAGTCATTATTTCACAATCCAATTCTAAACCTTAATAAAAAATCTTTTTGTCGTTTTACATTTTGTTTTATACCATCGTAATTGATTTCAGTTTTAGTCATAGTTACAAATATTATTAATTTATTTTAACATTAAATAATTAGTAACATAATTTGGTTTTCTGAGACTTAAATATTAATCAAATACACTCAGGTATACAAAATTGAAATACAATAAACATTTACGCCTCACGCTTACAACTTAGAATTGGTTCTATTTGATTTATATATTACCATTATCGAATCACTTTGTCTCTTGCAAATTGTGTAAGTTTACAAATTAAACAAATAGCATTATCAAGCGACAATGTGGTGTCGGGGAGGGGGCGTTTAACCTGATATCACGAATATTGGGGGCTGGTGCGGTTGTTGGCAAAACGAGACGACAGATGAGAAAAACAACTTTGCACATAATAAATAATAGTAGAGGTTTAAATTGTAAACGAAAACACAAAGATCGTAAAAATCGTAAAGTCCAAATGAATCCATTGGAAAATATTCCACGCCACGCCGCGCCATCGAGGAATCTATGAGAGCTTCAAATAAGAGGGCGGCGAGCATTTCTTGCGCAAGAACTTGATTATGTACAAGGGTAAGCAGGAGACCAGCGTGATGAGCGAGACCTTCCATAGAAAGTCGTAGGACCAGATGAACTCCCAGTCTGTAAAAATAATTAATAAATATTAATCAAAAGGGTCATAATAAATCAAAAGTCTACTCACCGAAATACTCGTGTAACACGGCCAGTGATATTAGATAAAGGGCCAAACTGAATAGCTCGGCAAGCACCATTAACCTGGAAAAGTTATTATTCGTTAAATAATAATTTTTAAAAATGGGTTTTTAAGATATGAAACTAACCTGTGCCAAGTTCGTACTGTGAGGGCCACCATAATGAGTTCCGTCATTATCAGAGCCGAGAAGCTGATGGCCACAATGTGGATGAACTCGTCGACAAAGAGTATCAGCGCTCCGTACATGATGACCCCACCCTGGTAGATGCTGATCAGTACCCAAATGAAGAACGTCTTGTAGCTGAGACTGCGTCCCTTGGACAGGTCTTTATAAAGCTCTGGATACGTGACCGCTGTTTCGGAGGTGATGTCCTGGTCGAGTACCAAGGAGAATACCGGGAACATGGTGTACAACGTCGAGTAGCCGACCATGAGGAAACCCTGGTAGAGCGCGACAGAGCTGAGGTAGAAAACAGCTGAGAACACCGCCTGCAGGGTAGTGATTATCAGTCCTCGGTGGATGACGAACTGGGAGAGAGCCGCGGAACGTTTATAGCTTCGCCGACCATGGATAAGCAATAGCTTCGCAATGTGCGAAAACTGTGGAATGCTGAAGTCGCCGGCCAGAGAAGCCTGTCGGCCTTCGCGGCCCTCGATTCCCACGCCGGCATCTGCCTGCTGAATCATGCTGACGTCGTTGCCGCCATCGCCCACAGCGCACGTTCGCTTGCCGGTATGCTTCTGAATGAGAGCCACCACCTGTGCCTTTTGAGTGGGTGAGCAGCGACAGCAGACCACCGCCGGCGAGGCTGTGGCCAGCTCGAGGAACTCTGGTCTGTAGTACTGAAGACAGACCTCCAGGGACTCGCCCGAGATGACCAAGGCGTGACCCTGTTTGCGCCGAAAGTTGTTCAACTCCTGATGAGCATCCGTGCGCGTCTTTACGGACCGAAGCACGTGCAGGCCTTGATTGCGACCAATCAGCTGCGACGACTTGGCAATGCAGCACGCCGTCTCCAACTTATCGCCCGTCAACATCCAAACACGAACGCCGGCATTGCGCAACAACTCTAATGTGGGTCGCACGTTCTCCTGCAGCCGATCCTCAACTCCCGTAAGGCAAAGCAGTTCCATTTCTCGCTCAAGCGATTCTGTGACTGCAGCCACCTTGGCCACTCGATCTGTGATGCTCAGACGGGCAGCATTGTAACGCATTTCGAAGTCAGAATACTGTTCCTCGGTAAGAACCTTCTTGGCCACGACAAGGGTGCGCAGGCCCTCGCGTGCCATGTTGCCCGACTCCTCGCTGAGCCAGTCATTGTACTGTACAATACTGGACATGACCACGTCGGCGCCCTTCAAGTAGAAAGTGATCTGGCCCGATTTACTCTCGCGAACGATGATTCCCATGCGCTTGCTCTCGCTGGTGAAAGGAAATAGCTGCAGGATCTGATAATGCAGAAGGATGTCATCTGGAATAGACAATAATTGATAAATAAATCAGACTCGGATTAAGGAAAAGTTAAACCCCTTAAAGTACTTACTGTCTTCGCTGGGGGTCTTCACCTGAAGGGTCATTGAGTTCAGATCCCTGGCAATCAGGGTCAGGCCCACCTGCTCCGTCCACTTGACCAGCGCTATTTCATCTGGCGAGGCAGCCTGGTACTGGTGCTCCGTATCCGTGCTGCCGGGGGCCTCGATGTTTATCACAGATTTGGTGGGTGAGTTGTTGCCGCCCGTGACCGTCGAGGCAGTGGACACCGATCGGTTGTCCTCGTCATCGCTAACCGGTGTGACATTGTGGCACAAGGCCAAAGCTCGTACCGCCTCCCATTCCCTCCATCCCTCCGGGCGACGCATTCGGTTGCCGGCAAACATAATCGGCTTGTTGGACTCTCCGCCGCTGCTAGAGCTCGACACGTTGCCCTGCTGCTGTTGCTGCTGCAGTATATTCCCCGACAGCTTCTGTATCATCTGACCAATGTGATGGAAAGTGTCGGCATCGTGGGACACAATGCCCAAATGAATCTTCTTAAAGACCATTTCGTTCTGGGTCAGAGTGCCCGTCTTGTCTGTCAACACATACGAGATCCTGCCCAGCTCCTCGGGTATGGTCGTGGATCTCACCACCGTCCCCTGGATGTTCGAATCGTTCTGCATTTGCCAGGAGTAAAAGGCCTTGCCCATGTCCAGGTTCACGCGCAGACTGATCGGAATGATGTAGGAGAAGAGCAGCACGAAGCGGAACATGTACCGATACCAAGGACCACCGAATCCCTTCAGCATCATCATGACTAGCGATAGGCCTAGTACAGCGCAGAAAAGAACCTGTAACGGTGGAAACTTTAGCAATATTCTAGGAAATATTCTTTATTCTACATGTACCTTGGTCAATCCGTTGATTTCCATGTCGAGGAGACCCACCTTCGACCTGGGCTGAGAGTTATTCATCACGCTGCGCGTCTCACAGCCCGTGTAGATGACGATTCCAGTGGCTGTGCCCGCGGCCACCACTGTGTTGGCCCACAGGGTGTTCTCCACGCTGAGCCCGGTGTCCTCGCTCCCGTCCGTCATGCAGAAGGTGGCAATGAAGCTGTGTATATCGTTTTGCGGCTTCTCCACATAGAAACTGGCATCGATGCTGTGCAGCTCCGAGTCGCGACTCAGCTTCTGGGTGTACGGCACGGCCAGGCGGGGCTTCCAATCGGTTTCTCCGTCCAGCTGGTCCGTCCTGACGAAGACCGAGCCGCTGCGATCGCTGGTGCGCAGGAGTATCAAATCGGCCGGCACCCTTTCGTTCTTCTCCACGATGATGACGTCGCCGACCTTCAGCTTGGAGCTGGGCACCATCTCGTAGCCGCTGCCGTTGGTGGCCGACAACCGCTTGTACTTCTGCGAGTTGACCTCGTGGTCCCGCTGGTGGCGACGCAGATCGTCCACAGCCTCACGACAAATGGTGACCATCAGAACGAAGCCGAGCGGACCCCAGTAGGTATAGGGGTAGCCGATGCGGATGTCCGGAATGAACTGGGAGAGCGCCATCAGCAGGAAGTAGAGGTTGAGGAAGAAGCGGAACTGCTCGAACAACACCAGCGGCAGGAAGGTGATGAAGTTGTACTTCTGGTTGCGGATTTCGTTCGGCGGGAACTTCTCCGTGTTCACCCGCCCTAGGTTGACGGTGCGGGCCCGCAGTTCCCGCGGTCGAAACCATTTCCGCCAGCAGCTGTAAAGACAGATAAGGATTAGCACCGTACAGCTCTGGGCTAGACTCTGACTGAGAAGCATCTTGCTGGTTGGGTCTTTCCCGGGTGGACCCTGAAACCCTCGTCTTGCCCCAATCAAAAGACATGGAACGAGCAACGACTTGGCGATTTCATCAATAGAACTATATTGTTTTTATTTTTTCACTCAGAATTTTGTCAAATTATCGAAACATATTGAAAGGATATAGATGTTGGACTGACCTAGTTGGAAACTTTAAGAAATAGAATCTCCAATGCATCATAAACCTAAAACTTTAATTTTGTTTTGAAATGTACGAGAGTCCCCTGGGAATTAGTAACATTTAACGCCAATCGTTTCCGCTAGAATCTATAGGGGAAAACCCTATTTGGTTACGCATTAACCTACAGCGATTCTCGCTTCTCGATTCTCGATTTAAATTTCCAGACACAATCTCGTGTCCATAAAAAATATTCAATGGGACGACCTCGACGGGGGAAAATCAATAAAATAAACTCGAAATATAAACAAAAGTGAAAGGCCAGAGGAGGATAAGGGAATGTGTGTACATGGGTGGGTGGATGAGTGGGTGGAAGTGGGAGTGTGACCTCTCTGGAGCTGGACTTGGACCTCTTAATATTATCGCTTGCTCTACGAATTATATAGAAATTTATAGAATAAAGATAAGACTTGGGAGAAAATCCCCGCAATTGGAACATGAAAGTTGGTTGTCGTGGGGGTGTCATGGGGTGTCATAGAGTGCCATGGGGTGTCACTCCAAGATGGATGATTCACCTGAAAAGATACCAGCGACTGCGCTGGCGATTCAGCAGCGGAATATTCTCTCGCGTCATTGGTGTGGCAGCCGAGTTCTGGGATGCAGTATCATCCATGGCTGTTCTTCGATATAATATATAGACTTTCGATCCGCAAATACAAGTTTAGTGCAAGCTGCGTTCTTTGTTCTCGATCTCGATTAGATGCTTTCTTTCTGCAGATTTCACATAGTCAGAGGCGCGGCTCGAGGCACACGCAATGCAGAGACACGCACATACACTCCCCGGACACGAAAATTGTTTAATTTGTCAAAAATTCTTGTGCACAAAACAAAATCCGTGTGAAAATTGCGTCGTCTGCGGAATAACAACCCTGTTAGTCAAGGAAAAAGAGAAATCAATAAGCGCGTTGCAGCCCTGGTGACGAAGTTGCCAGATGGAGTTGCCTTATCCAGATGGCAACGCTGGACGAAGCGCGCGAAAATTCAAATTTTCTTTATGACCGCTCGTAACTGCTGACCGAGCTGGTTGCTGACGCTTTCGTTAGCACTCAGACGTTAATTAAATAAGCTCTTGACGGGCGTCTACGCTTCAGCTGCTGAGATCAGCTAAATGAGCTCGGCCACCTCATCTTTTCTCGCGCTGCTCCTCTTATTTGTTTAGCCACAACCTCGCTCTCCGGCTCTTTCCACCAAAAACTCGTTTTTTTTTTTTTATTTTTCTCTAGGCTTTTATTATGGCCATTCTAGTTGGCCGGGCATGCGGCGGGGCGTGTGCGATTATGGCTCGAAGTTTTGTCAATAGAACGCGCACATTCTCCAGACGATTTCGTGTCATGATCTCATAAGAAAAAGTTGCCAAAAGTGCCTCAGCGAAAGTTCAACGACATGTCTGAAGAATTCCTTTGGCTCACCTCTTACCACATTTTAAAACGTTTTTTGTCTGATTCACAGACAGAATGCACTTCAAAAACGCCGAAAGTCGCAACTCCTAGGGACACCTTCACGGCGACTTCCTTTTTATCTTAAAGTGTGTCACCCCAAACAAAATTTTATGCATTTTTTTCCTTTTTACGAGGAATAGCTTATCGGTGGAATAGCTTATGTGGTGGAATAGTAAATGTGATTCAACAGAAGGTCCCACGTCGATTCTATATCTGAATTGAAATGCATTCGCTGACTGTAATTGCTGCAATTCGCTTTGCCCTGAGTAATTAACTGGAAATTTCAAAGCGTTTCGTTGACTCAACAGATTTGATTTCAAAGCTGAATATTCGCGAATATTGTTTTCCGCATTTCCCAGTACAAATCGTACAAATCTTAGAAAATCAGCTGCCACTTGCTATTAAAATTCTGGCTAATAATGCAATTTTTAGTTCGAGTTTCAAGAGCTTGTTGAAATTAATAGGAATAACTCTTGGTTGAACCTAGATTCAAGTCAAACATATTTGATAATGAATTAACACTATAACGATTTCATTAACAAAAAAAAACAAAGCAATAAAATTAGCAATTCAATCAAAATTAATCTACACAGCTAGCTCTGTGTTATTTTAACAAGAAACTTAATTAAATATAAAACTTTTGGAATAAGGAATTATCTCTAGACAGATTTTAAAAGACTTCCAGCTACCTAGAATTGAAAAGGATTTCTTCGCCATTGACGTAGACAGAGGCAAAGCCTTTAAGGCTTAACAAGGACAAACCGAATGGCGTTTCAATAAAATATTAATCCAAGAACCTTGGAAACCAAAAGCGTTAAACAATTTATAGATGTCCTGGTGGTCACAAGGAATAGCTTAAAATTCTCTCTAAAAACTTGACTCCAAATTAGATTCGAAAGAGTCCAGAGTTGGTTTCAATGAGTGAATGATTTGTGTAACTTATGCCTCACCTGGTGGCGGCTTCTCACTGCGGTGAGGTTTCCCATTTCCCGTCTAACCCATTTTTTTTAGACGCTTCTTTAAGCCACACACTCGACTTTTACTAATTTGCAATTTGCGGTGCTTTTGTGCGAAAAATCTGTGTGAAGTGAACTGTGGCAGAGGCAGAGGCACAGGCAGAGGCAGAGATGTTTTCGCCAAACAAATGTTGGGATAGGTTTTGTTTGTTGAAACAAATATAAACAAGTACAACTTGGGAATTGACAAAACAGGTTATATAAACATAGTTACACATGTCCAATATACCCTTTTCTGGGGACTGGGTAACCGGCGGAGGCAGAGACCCGATGTGCCTTCTGGCTTTTGGTTATTAACCCACATTGTTGGTGGGTGTTGGGTGGATGGGTGGCAGTTGCGGGCGTCAATCGTTGTCGCTTTTCACCGCCATTCAGCGCACCCCCCTCGTGACGGTTTCTTTTCCCAAACCATTTGCATTCGCTTACCGCGACGGCAACAACAAGATAACCGGCTAACGGCGACTAGAAAATAATAACATTAGGCGTTGCCATTGACAGTTGTGGGCGGTGTGGGTGTAGGCGGTGTGGGTGTGGCGGTCTAATTTGCATGCCGCAAAGTGAAAAAAAAGGCCTGGGAAAAGTCTGCCGCCAGTTGGAAATGGCTAAAACTAATGCAATTCCAATTAGCTTGAGAATGATTCGCTGTCAATCATTCTATTTTCTAAAATCCCATAAAAGAGGTTTGCATAATTAATTCTGGAATAATAAATGCAACTTCAAGCTATTAGGATTCGATAAAATTGAAAGATTTGAGCAAAAAACTAAAACGTATTTATGATATCAACGAATTGGGGTCTTGGAGGTCCGCTGGGATCTCATTATTTTGAGGATTTTGGTGGGACTTTTTCTGAAATCCTATAAAAGAGGTTTGCCTAATAAATTCCAGACAAATAAGCGCGACTTGAAGTCATTAGAATTCGATAAAATTGAAAGATTTGACGAAAAACTGAAACTACATTAACGATATCAACGGCTTGGGGTCTTGGAGGACCGCTGGGACCTCATCATTTTATCGCAAAAAAAGCCGAAACCCATGGATCGATTAGTGAAAACGAGAGAGTGGATGGGTGGTGGACAGGAAACGCTCCGTTGGTTCCACACCACTGGCCGCCACTGTGTGGCAACAGAAACAACAACAGCAACAGCGTGCCGCATGGCGCCTTACTTTGCAATTCTAATCGGGCTGTCGAAATCTTTGAGCCTCATATAACCGACGCCAGCAATTGGACCCCGAAACAAACTTCCCCACAGGGTAACAAAAACCTTGACAAAAATTATTTCCAAAACCAAAACGAAATCTGTTGAAGCTTCAAGCCTCTTTTATGGCCAGTAGGAGGCGATAAGAGGCCCATTAAGAGTTGTAAACCAAGAAATGGCATTGGCTTTAAAACCCAATTAAATAATAACACGAGAGAGCATCATTTTATAAATGTTTAGGTAATAATTGTTTGTTTTGGGTTTCTCTGTAAATATTTATCCATATTCCATCTCTCTTCAGATTTGTTTTCGTAAAAGTCTGTCACTTTCTGGGAATGGTGTCCTCATTAAAGAGGTACTATCTATGACCTTAATTGATACGTGTTCTATTTTGATAAGCGGTTGACTCTGAAATTGATTTCGCACTGCAATGATTCCTTCTGGCATTGGGAAACTCGTATTTGCCCTAAAATCGACTTGATTCTAATAAGCCACGACCACGAAACTTTCAATTTTCGACGATGACCGACGACCGACAAAACCCTAAATCGAGTTCTTCTCCGCAACCCGCAACCCGTTTGTATATTTTAGAAACCTTACCTTGAAAACAACAATGTATTCGACTCGACTCGTATATCTAAACCAGCTGAGGAGGAGCTGTGGAGTCGATCCAAGCTGGGAACTGGTTTTGTTTCGGAATTTTTAGCATATCATTGTGACTTCTTGAGCCGTTTTTTTCGCGTTCGCTCGCCCACAAATCGGGTTTCCACAGTCACACGGCAAACATCGATTACCAAAAGAGTTTGCAACAATTAGAAACCCTTGTTTGTGTGGCAAGAAATGTGTTTACTTTGTACCTTGTGTCACCCGCCACTATTTATAGCTTTTTTTTGGTTCATATTTCTGGAGCAAGTCCCTGAAAGCCGTCGTTTTATTTATCGATTTGCAGCTCTCCGCAGAAACTGAAATGGCTTTTATTTTGTTTCTTCCAGACAGAGCAGCGTGTCTGTTCTCTTTCCATTCCCCTCTCTAATTAGGTAAATTAAAAATATATCTTGGAATCGGTATATACCATATATATATAGCTACACACGAATGCATCCATCGTTTGTACATCTCCACTCGCGCATTTCAAAACACACAATAATTTTTTCTTGGAAATGTAAATTTGTTTTGTAAGAGTCCTAGCCCCGCGAGCCAGAAGGAAACATCAAATTGCAATAAAACAATCTTTTCCGTTAAAAATATAACAATATGCATGTATTTTGAGGATTCCTCTCATCAGATTTGGCATGAGGCATGTGGCAGAATCAAAACAACAACTTGTTGGTGGATGAAAATCTCTGCAATTGCGAAAGTTATGAAAATTTTGGCTGAACGATCAACATTCTGTGGCAATACGATGATACATATTTCATATTCAAAACAGAGACTATTTTTAGAGCAAAATAAATGCAGGTTTTTTTTGGTGAATTTTTACAAAATAATCCGGGAAACTCATGGAGAGGGACAGATCTCCTTTATTTTTTCAACAAATAACACTTGCAAAAGTTGTTTTTTATCATTGATTCCTATTTACTGAGCAGCTGTTTTTGTTATTTACTTTTGCAAAACTCCCCAACATTGTTGCAACAGAGTTATGGAAAATATTGCACATACGCAGGGTAGGCCCCGGGGCAAGCAGGAAAAGACTCACCTGCAGAGGCAGAGTTTGCAGACGTTGCCGATGCTGCGACTCTTGCTTTTTCGCCGATTGTGCTGATAGAAGACCGTGGAGGAGCCGTTCTCCGGATCCACGATCGTGCTGTGGGTTCCCCCATTGCCAAGATCAGATGCATTATTGGGATCTCCAGAGCCACCAACGTTCCCGTTACTGCTAGGGGCACTGCCACTACCCCCACCATTACCACTCACTGCAGCACCGCCCACCACCCCCGCGACACCCGCTGACGTGTGCGTTAATTGCGCCAGTTTCGAAACACTGTTGTAGCTGTTGCTGTTTTTGGCGCGCTCGCGACTCCGCTCATTTCTATAACGTATCTGGCCGGCGGCAGATCCGACACTGTTTGAGCCAAAGAGATTGCCCAGAAAGTCAGCCCCGCTGTAGCCCGTCGACTGTTTGCGGCGTCTGTCGTTTCTGTTGTTTCTGCCGCTGCCGCTTCCGCTGCCGCTGGGGCCCTCACTGCGTATGAGTAATTCCGTCTCCGAGTCGGTTTCACTCTCTTCGTCGAAATCGCGTAGCGGCACATTGTCGACCATTTTAAGTATTCAAATATTCGTATTTGTAGTATTATTCGTATTAGATGGCGCGACTGCCTCAATTTTTAGAGTCTTTTAAAACGTGAACTTGCTTTATCAATTTATCAAAAACTGATTAGAAATGCAATTAACTATTTTAGATTGTCTTTGCAGTCTATAAATAAATGATTACGTTGCCTTACGAAATATAAATGCGGTCTTTTATAATTTTGAATTGAAAAATTCACTGTCTGTGGGGGAAGTTTTTGGGGGAAGTCGCCTGCCTGCCCCTTATCACACCTGCGCCTTTTATTTTGTTTGCGAGGTAAACATTTACGATCGTAAATCAGTTTCTCAGAGGTGCTCCCTCCGTAGCAGAGCGGAATTCCGTATATGAGCTCTGTTATCAAACGGTTGCTCTAGTCTATTGCTCAGCGTACAATTGATTCAAATAAAAATATAAATAAAAGGCCAAGGCCCGGGCACACACACACACACACACGCACTGAGGCATTCGAAAGCACACGCATGCATACGGGAAATTTCTCTTCCGCTTTTCGCCACACATCCGCTGATCATTATTTTCCAGCAGATCAAGTATAGTTTTCACTCATCTCACTGTTTGTTTCTTAATTCTCTTTGTTTGATGTTTATTTATATTGTATTTGGTTTTGCGTTAAAAAAGTCCAGGTTGGCAGCGGATACTTTTGGCCAAACATTCAACCAGCTGTTTTTGCGTGGGCCCTTTTAACACTAAAACAAATGCGTTACTCAACACTGTCTATACACTGCGAAAAATTAGGTAATACACAGATGGATATTACTAAGAATATTCATATATCTTGGTATTTGATGATATTTTTAATAAATATATAAAGAAATATCATTTTGAAGCTTCATTTAAAATTAGAAATCGACAAATTATCTTTTCAGTAACTTTAATCACTTAAAGCAGCTGGTGTGTATAAAATGTTAAATGTTTATTAGTAGCTTACATTAGCAAACAAACAATAAACGGGAATTTACACAGAGATCTTAAACAACTAAATATAACATGCACATTTAAGACCGCAGTCTGCTTATGTGCACTGCTCTTGACTTTCATAATTTAAAAGTACACAAACGGATTTTTACTGCAAAACCAAAATCAATCATCAAAATCAATGCCCCTCGAGGCATCTTTACAACATCTGCAGATTGCTGTATTTTCGAATAATTACAATGCACGGGAGGAATACAGGTGCTCAGCTGCGTTCCGTTTGCAGCGTTATGTTGGAATCCGAGTTGGAAAAGCTGTGCTCCATCCGTTGCCTGAAGTCTTCCTCGCCATCCGAATAAGAGCCTACCGAGCGACAAATGCTGCAACAAAATGATAAATCAATAAATTATCGTGTTTTATCCAACATCCTAGTGAGTTTGCTAACCGCTGCGTTGACGCATAACCTTCGATGGCCAGGGCCTGACTCACGCCCGGAGGAAGTAATTGCTGCAACAAAGCATCCTTGGCCACATTGGCACTGGTTGGAAGCGGGACGTGGTTCATATCGACCGACGAATGCGACTGGGAGAGATGCGGCGCCGTCAGACCGTTGGCCAGGCGTGCTGCATTTTCAGATCTGCCTCCATCCATCTCATCGTTGTCATCTCGCTGCGAGCGTTCGATGTATCGAAGAGTGCTGAACAGCTTCAGGAGATTCCCAAAGGTGTTGCGCAGGTCACAGTGGCCAGTGATGTCGAAACAGAGCTGGGAAACGTTCTGTCGGAGAAGATAGATGGCATACTTTGTCTGCTGCGACGGCAAAATAGACCGCGTGTACAGGGGAAATCTAAATATAATTACAAAATTAATAGCAAGTTCAGATTATAGATTTCAGATTTTCAGATATCGCTTACTCCCTGATGGTGTAGGTTAAGTCCTTGATATCGTCTACAATGCGTGCCCGGGAAGGTTCGTATAGAATTCGATTCCTTAGAGGCCGATCCATTATAATGGCCAGCATCTGGACCAAATGCGCCACGTAGCCCAGCGCCGCGCTCACCGCCAGCGGCGAGACGTTTTCCAGCAGCTGGGCGTTGGCGGCCTGGCGAGACTCGCTTGTGTACTGCTCCATGTGGGGAAAGGCAATCCCGCAGATACTAAACTGCTGTCCGCCCTCACTTTGCACATTGTAGATCTCCTGCAGCTCCAACACCAATGTGGACATTCGCCTTTCAACCTGTAAAACGTGCTTTTAGTTCACTGATTTTATAGTCTTCAGCACGACACTTACCTGTCTTATAATCTGACGTCGTTGATCACGTTGCGCCATATGCTGGGGTGTTAGGGAACGCATCTCCAGCCGCTCTTGCTCCAGACTATGTCTCTGTACATGCAACTGTCTTTGGAGTGCCTCGCGCTGCTCTCGTAACGCTTCCAAACGCTGACGAGCTCGTTCATTCCGTTGTCTGAAGGTCTCTCGCTCTGCCTGAAGGAGTCGTTGCTGGCTCCGAAGAGTTTCGATTCGCCTGGTGAGCTGCTGGGCGTTGTAAAGAGTGAGGGGTGCAATAAGTTGCTGCTCGGCTAGAAGCACACTCAAAGTGCGACCCATGGAATGGTGAATGGCCCCGTCACCAGACATAGACGTGGTGCGGGGCTTAAGCCGTAGTTCGTTTTTGGACACACACTGGACACTGAGACGGGCAATCTCTTTGGCGACTACAGTCATCTGCTTTTGCTTTTGCTGATGCAACCGCTGAAGATGTTGCAATAAGAGGACCTTGTCTAAGTTATAGCTGCGCCGGATCTCCTGATGATGACACTTAAGATGAGCATAACGCATGGTGCTCATCCGTAGCACAGGACTAGAACTGCGGCTTACTGCCGGCGAATTAATACCAACGTCCTTCGGCGCTTCCCGTTCCTCCTCCGCTGTATAGTTTTGGTAGTGCAAATGCAGTTGTGCCTGCAGTCCTTGCTCTGTTATTTGCAAGGGAGATGCAAACAGCTCGCCATTTAGCTGGAAAACCAAGCAGTTTTCGCCGCACTGGGCCAGGGTGATGGGAGCCAATGGTATGAGGCCGGAGAAATAGACACCCCAAGTAAAGTGTAGCTCTGGGGGACGCGGCAGTTTTCCGGGCGTTAGCTGCGTTATCCTGAAAAGGAGCGGATATTTTGTTGATTCAAAGAGACCTTTGATTGGATTTTCATACCCGCACATATTTTTACTTCGGTCGTCAGTCTCACATACTTGTCCTTCCCTCCTAGCGGCGGGAAAGTATCTCCAAACCTTTACGCAGACACACTGCGCATTGGACTTCCGCCAGGCGTCGTCATCCGTACAGATCTCCGCCCACTTTTGCTGCTGATGACGCAGCGGAAGCTTTTCGCTTGTGTAAAAAGGCTCACTGGTCTGATCCGTATGCAGGGTGTAGTAAAGCATCACGTCCTCAGGCTCGGACTGGCCATCATCCTGCAACCTGGACACAATGTTAAATCCCTGAATTCGCGCCAGGTTTCGCAGGCGGAGCTGCTGGGTGGCCAGTGGCAGCCACTTTCGACATCGCGGCCGCAGATTCATTGCGCGGCGTTGTTTCAAAGGCGTTTCTGTTACGCGGCGCCCGAAGGCCTTAACATTTTACGATAAAATACGATTTGTATTGGTTTTTTCGCAATAGCTTTTCATTAAAAAAATAATAACTGTGGGGCCAACAGCTGTTTTCCAAATCAGGAAAACGTGTTGGTAAACGTTTAAATTTAGTGAGAGAGATACCACTTTGAGATATGTTTTGGCTTGTTTGGAAATACGTTCTTGTTTTGGCTTGTTTTTAAATACGTTCTTATTACCAATAGGCTTAAATGATTTCTAAGTTTTATCATAGATAAACAAATAAAATAGTAATCATCAATACAAAATCTATGAGTTATAGTCCATCTATTTTTTAAACTAGTTGTCCAACTTTAACATGGAACAATGTAGCATTTCAATTTTAAATTTTTAACTGTGACAAATTTTAACTTACAAACTTATCTGGGTAATTGATTAACATATTTGTAGATGAACTAAAAATATAAATATGTAGACAAAATAAGCTTTAAGCAGGCATTCAGTTATCGATATATGCAAAAGTGTTGCCTATTGCTCACTGCTAGTATGAATTTCGCCAACACTGGCAGCTCCATTTATTTTGCTTTGTCCGCGTAAAAGGAAACTTGCGTCAAGGATTTTATCATTTAAAGCTCGCTGCGAATCTGCACCATGCTTAACTTCATTAGAGAGACGATCATGGCGCCAGCGACTCGTAGCAGCAGTGGGAATCAAAACAATAATCCCAAATCACAAGAAACTAATAAGGATTCAAAGCAATCTGTTTCAAAGGATTCGAAAGCTCCAATGCGAGGCTACAAGGTTACTGATAATGAACGAACCAGAAAGTACGGAATCGGGGCCAACTCCTTGATAATGCTGATAGAAAAGGCGAACAACAAGTTCCCGGTAAGTGTGCAAAGTTTTTCCAGGATGTGAGAAAATTCGTGAATGGGCACCCACCCACACAACGACATTGTGCTCTTGGCCCTGGCAATTTCAAGGCCATGTCCCTGGCAGTGGCTTCCGCATTTTCCTGGTTCTCTTTCAATGCCACCTATATAAGCCACTGCGCATGCCTGCGAATCCTAGTATGAAAGAATGCCACCTGTTGCTGCAATGCCCCTGCCTCCCTCCCAAAAAGCAACTGCTGAAGGCCACTGAACCGTCCGCCACTCTGGCCTTGATATTTTTGACCATGTCAAGGACAGTTTTAATCATTTGTTGGTTGCTTTTAGCTGCCCGAACTGCATTTGTACCTGGCATCTGATGGCTTCGAAGTGTCTGATGACGAGTATTTAAACAGCCTGCCCGCCCAGACCTTGTTTATTGTAGCTGGCCCGGATTCGGTTATAACAACAGGTGAGCCTCCAAACCAGCCTACAGATGTAACTATTTAATTCAATCATTTTACAGATTCCGACTTTGAGTTTGAGAAAATGCGACAGCAGTCCCCGCTGTTAAAAGTGGCAGACATCTTCTATGACTTTATTGAGCAGCATCCGGATAAGTTTCGTCGCATGATTACGGAGTATGAGCTGCAGAAACAGCGACGCGTTCTCGACAACACCAAGGCACATCTCAGTCTCAAGGCTGACCATGTGGAGTGGTTTGAGGGCGGCGAGGAGCGGTTCCGTTCCAAGGAGGAGGCCATGGCCATGCGAGCGCAGACACGTGTGCGTGGTTATTACTACAAGGCCAAAGAGGAGCTGACCCGTAACCCGCTCTACCGACAAAATGCCAAGGCTCGACAAGTGATTAACTCGGTGTTGGAACAGTTTCGTTATCTGCTCATTGGCTGCGACTACTTCTCGATGATGTTCAACAGGAAGTTTGAGCAAAAGCACGAGTTCCTGCAGCAGCATCTACTAGGCGAAGAAGAAACCGATGCTATTAGTTTACCTAGCAAGCGACTAAGGCAGGTGATTAAGGAATATACCAAGGAGAACTCCATCCTCGACGAGTGGTCGGTTTCTCTGTGCACGGATTTGGGAGATTTCTACTGCCAAGGATCGTACTCTGAAAATGGAAACTGCTGCTCTATGCAGCACAGCATCAATCCCTATGCTTCGCGCGAGAATCTGATTCTGTTCCAGGTCTGGAACCTGGACCATCAAATTGAATTATGCCGCACCATTCTGCCCGCCCTTGTGGCCAGTGTCGAGGAACTTGTTACGCAGCCGCAGCGTAAATGCGCTTTCCACAACAAGCGTGTGGTGGACATATCCGTCCTCGAGTACTTCCTTGAAATATTTTCCTTGAAAAACCTCAGACTAGTCCACATAGTTTGCCACGAAAAGACACCCCGTAAGAATAGATCCAACGGACGTTTGCTGTGTGCGGATTGCCATGAATATCGTATTGTACAAGAACTTATGGATCTACAGACGAGTGATTCAAAGTCCTAAGTTTCAGATATACAAATTGCCAATTACGCAGAAGCAATATTATTATTTAAGCAGGTGTTTTTTTTACCTTTTGTTTTCATTAGAACAAGTTGAAGTTTCTCTAAAAGAGATAAGTTGTACAAATCGAAAGTATCTCAAAGTTAACTATCCAAATGTACTGTTAAAAGTATTTATACATATATACATATTGTGTCTAAACTTGAATATACATACATGTATGCATTTAATGTTTAAAAGCTTAGAAAACTATTAGATTTATGTGGCTATGCAATATACTGATATAATCTAGCTTTAATTGTTCGTTGATTGTAACGCTAGTAGTTGATGCTCAAATACGTTTTGTTGGCGTTACATCGATCAGCATGTCCAAACTAAGATATACAAAGTTATATATTAATCAATATTTAAAGCGAAACAGAATGTATTACATGTTAAAAGGTTTTGCTACTCCTATCTTCTACATACCCATAAGAATTTTCTAAAAACTGAAATGTTTCATTTTCAAAACCTTGTCTAAATCTTAAGGAATCTCGATTAGTATTTCCCAAATCAAAAGACATCTTAAATTGACTTTATTTCTCTTTATTTACTAAAATTATTTATTGCATACGAAATTATACAACACAAAATATATTTTATATAGATATAAAATAATAATAATCAAATTGATGTAAATTTAAAAGACGTTCGTATGCATACGAACAAAAAAATAATTATAAATGAATAAATAATGATGAAAAAATACAAAATAAAATCTTCAAGAGTGAAATTGTTTGAAATAATGGTTTTTCGAAATAACAAAATATTGAATATACCATTTTATTAGTCGTATTTGATGTGCGCTTTCGTGTTATCCGGATACATATCAAGCTTAGTCGTATTCTTGAAAATAATTCGTTTCGTTGTTACCTCATTGCATCTCTTAATTTGTAGGATTAGTATTTATTCGCTTGTATTAATTGATTCGTAATCGTGTTAGAATTGTTTTGTTTGGTTTTTAGTGCTGCTACCAAATCGCGTTCAACAAACAAAGAAAAATAAACAAAAACTTTCTTCGTCAGCTAAAAAATTATGTTGGTTAATGTAAAGAAATTTTACTAAAAACTTGTTCCCGTTCCCAAGCTAAACGATTGTGGCGATCCTTAGAGTGGCTGGTACTTAAACTAGATAACTATAACAAGTATTCTGATTGAGTTTCAGTTTCGATTTCTGTTTCTGTTTATGCTGTGTTTAGTTGCTATAATTGATTTCTATGGCGGTGAGAAATAATTATAGATCCGATTGTCCAGGTCCTGAAAGAGAGCAAACGGAGGAGGTTATTAGATTCGTGTTTGTTTATGATGAAAGAAATCAACAAATAAAGCTAACACTTAACTGGAGAAACTGTAGAAGTCTTGACACTGATCAGGTTCAGACTCACATATATACGAAACGTAAAAATAAAATAATCGAAAGTAATAAATAAAAATTGTAAGCGGCAACTAAGAAAGTGCAAGTGCCGGGCAGCCAAATCAATTTTGAGAGAAAACTTCACCTTTATTGTTTATGTTTAACTTTTGTTTGCTTTCTTCATTCAATTCAATTCAAGTCAAGTCAGTTCAATACAATTTGATTCTCGGGGTAAAAGCCATTCATTGTCATTATTAAAGTTAACGATTAATTTTTGTTAAGAATATATATCTTTTATTGTGTGTAAAACAAGTTAATTGAGTATAAGAAAAAGAAACATTTAATTATGCATTTGTAACTCATGAATGGTTAATGTAACGAACGACTTTTCGACAAGTTATATTGTACAATTTTCGATTTTATATTGTATATTCTCAGTCTATTATTCGTATTTAATTATTTTTTTCGTTTATTTGTCACAACAACAAAAAAATAATCTTCATTCGTTGTTCTTTGCAAGGTGGAGTTTGCTCTCCAAGCTCAAGTTTTTTTTTGGGGAAGCGTTTTGGGGATAAGGAGGAACTACAACAAATCGATAAAAATATTTGCGATGAAAATTAAATAGGATATTAATTTACATACTTTACATCGATTCTGTTAATGGCTTGGATTACTACGAATTTCTTGATTTTTGTTAATGAGTGAGAACTTTGGTTGGCGCATACAAACCTGCATTGAATTTCAATTAATTTTATCCAAAGGATATCGCAAATATTTTTATGGAAAGAATTAGAATAGAATACGGCACACAGAATTAGAAATCAAATAGCGGCGAAAATAAAAGTAATAAATAGAAAAGATAGAGGACAATCTTTTTTTCGAATATAATGAAAACATTCAAATTAGTTCAAAGTGGGTTTTTGGGTAATTTGTTGTTGTTGCTTTTTATTAAAATTACAATTTTAGGTACCTTAGGATTTTGAACGAGTTTTACGAAATCTTTGAGTTGAGATGAAATTGTTTTTGGTTTTTCTTTTATTTTGTTGTTTATTGTGGCGATTTAATAGATATTTTTATTCAGTTTTATATGCTTGTTATTTGGTTCGATTTCGAGAGTTACGTTTTTACAAATTTTGTAATAGAAAATGATTTTGGTTTGGTTTCGGTTTTGGTCTTGGTTTTGGTTTTGCGCTTTTCTGAGGTAACAAACGAACGAACGAATGAACGATTTCTTTTCATTGGTTTCAATTGGTTTATTTACATGTTTAATTAGAATTTAGTTTATTAAAGTGTTGAGTGTATTTGGTATTTAAAATGTACATAATGTGTGTGCTTGGATGATGTAAGATGATGATGATGAGTTGAGAAATGCAAAACTGGCTGTGCGTGGTACCCATTTTGATGGGCAGTGACTTTTGTGGCCAAATGCAGAAAGATCGCCTAAGGCGCTAAATTACCATTACCAGAATACGGAAGTGGTAACCGGTTCGAAAATAGACTAGCTCCAGATTAACCTCTTAGGTTTTAGTTATCCATTTAAAGGGGATTAAAAATGGATTGGTTATAGAACCCATATTTGGATTGAGTCACTCAACCCTCCAGTCGCTTTGAATTCGCTTTTCATTTCGTTCGATTTGGTGGGGATCTTTGATCCCTAATCGCATCGGAACCGGTCTCACATCCTTGCTAAGACTACAGACCCGCCCTGATATATACATTTACAATTGGCAACGTTCATGCCAGGCCCTAAACCCGACGCCAACTGCTCACGGATCGCTCCCGGGACTGTGAGTTCTGCCGAAAGCATTCCGGGCTTTTGCTACCTCTGGAATTGGCTATCTCCGGCGATTCCGTGACCCTGGCCAGGTCCCGGTTTATTGTCTTGGAGCTGAGCACCCGTGGGCAACGCACAGTCCAGGGACTGCGTCGCGGATCCTGCAGGTTTTTGAATGCCTTGGAGGGCAGGACGTCATCTCCGCTCCCACTGGCATCACACCAGCTGTTGTAGTAGTCGGAGTACTCCTTGTCGTGTTTGGGTGTTGGTGCCGGCGTGCTGTCCAGGGAGCTGTTCTGCGCGGAGTCCATCTCCTCTGCAAGGGCACGCTTGGCCGCTGCCTGCAGTTTCTCCATGGGAAGGTTGCGAAGATGCGAGCTATCACTTTTCAGGAGTAGGCTCTGGACCAGTTCGTTGACCAGCTTGTCGCTCACCACCTTCTGGTTCTTTGCCGATGGTCCCATAATGGGCGAGGCCGGGCTGTTCGGAGTAGACGGATTATCCGCATCAATACTGGTATTTTTGCGGAGTGGTAGGGAGAGACGCTCGCGACGCTGGGTCATGGACTCCGCCTCACTAAGGGCACTTGGGTTCTGTTTCCTGGTAATGGACACATTGTGCACGATCTTCCTTCGACTGGGCTTCAGCTGGAATTCATCAGCCGGCGTAGCTGTCGCCTCCTCTGTCAGGTCATTATCGTCATTCAGAAGCTTAAAGAGCCTGGAATGTGTGGCCGCTCGCTGGTAGCTGCTCATCTTACGCAGCTCTGGGAAGCTCTCCGACTCGGTGTCCGTCTCGGACAGGTGGCGGTTCATATCAGTTACCCCGGAATCGTCCTCTTCAATCTCCGACTCGGAGCGTTGTGTGCTACTGTTGCGGGAAAGCGTTCCCTTTCCCACCCCACTGTCCACGGACAGGGACTGTGTGGTCAGAGCCTTGGAACCATGCGTGGGCACCACTTCAAAAGCACTGATTCTATCGCGTACGGAGATCTTTGGCGCTTCCGAGCTAAATTTCTCAACTCCCAGATCTGGCAATCCATTGGGCAGGAGCTTAATCTGTGGTTCTGGTTCAATATAGACCTCGGGAAGTTGGGGTTCCAAATTGGTGGGCGTGGGAGCTCCTCGTTCCTCCTCTTCGGCTTCGGGGATTTGTGGTTTGTATTCCTCCACAATGTCACCATCATCGCCAACAATCTCATATTCTCCAGGTGGTCCCAGGTCAAAGTTTAGAGGTTCTTCGGTTTCCAGAATAACACTGCTACGATTGGGTTTTTGGGGGTTTGTCTCCGGTGGAGTTTGCTGACCATCAATGGAGGTGTTGAAAAAGGCCATGGCCTGGCGGTAGTTATGACGCTTCTGCTCCGCCTCCTCGACCTGCTCCTTCTTAGCACGCTCGTTTTCTATATCCGCCCAGAAGTCAACTTCTTCCTCCGGCTCCTCATCCTGTGGTGGTGAAGACCAAGTGTAGACTGTCGCCGGTTCGTGCATTGAAGCCAAGGACATAGTGTCTACATGGTTTAGATTGCTCTCTGGCGATTTCCCCTCCGGCTTCTCGATGGTTTCCATTTGTTTTTCATTCACCTCCTCTTCTGGATCATCATGTTCCAGTCCTTCGTATTGCTCGGCAAGAACCTTCTCTTCCTCTATAACTGGATCGACCAATACGGGATCCTCACCCCTGGATGCTTCCAGAGTGGCCCACACATCAATCTCCACTGCTGGCTCATCGGGCAGCTTGGCTCTAAAGGCTTTGGTTTCTACTGGTTTGTAGGGCGTCTCCTCTATGGAATTCTGACGGTCTTTCCGAGCCCAGAAAGAGGCCGACTTGATGAAGGTCACATCGTCATCATCTTCCCCAGGCTTTCTATTCGCCTCGATGGCCGCCCAAAAGTCGATTTCTTCATCGGTGTCAACCTCCCGAGGTTCTTCTGGATATTTTGTGGGATCATAATCCATGTTTTCAGGGGTTTCTTCTTCAAGGAGGCTTGAAGTGGACTTGATGTCTGCCCAAAAGTCCACTTCCTCTTCTTCAGGATCTTCCTGTTCCTGATCAATCCAAATATTTGCCTCTGGTTCTTTCTCAGCTTCTTGGTTGTAAGTGGAACCATACAAGCTTACATTTGATATCTTCTCACTGCTTTTGGCAGCCTTGGCCTTTTCCACTGAAGCCCAGAAGTCCTCCTCTTCGTCTTCTTCCAGATCTTCCTGCTGCTGCGACGGAACAGGGTTTTCTTCCACTGTAAAATGAACTTCAGCTCTTTGGGAACAGGGCAAAGAATCCACTCGAGCTTCTAGGGTTGTGGTCCAGTGCTCGACTTTAATCACAGCCTCTTTCTTTAGAGGTGTATACGTGACAGTTTTTTTCTTCTTGGTCCATTGTCGATCTGACGTCTCAGATTTATTTTTTTCTATACTGGCCCAAAAATCCACTTCCTCCGTTTTTTCTTCAGGTTCCTTTTCTGGTTCTTGTTCCTTGGAGGCCGTGGCAAAGGTGGACCAGAAGCTATTTTTGGCTGCTTCCAACGATGCTTGAGTCTTGGAAACATCTGCGGATTTCGGTCTCGGTGGCTTGGATTCAAGAACATTTTCTTTGCTTCGTAGCTTTGGTGTTTCAGCCAATTGCTCCGCAGGCTTTGATTCCGGTGTTTTCCAGAAGTTTTTGGACTGCTCCATCATTTTCTGGGCCTGCATCTTCGTGGCCATCAATGTGGCAAAGAAATCGAATTCTTCTTTTGGCGAACTAGCTACTTCCTTAACTTCCTCTATCGTGTGTTTAGCTTCCACTCGGGAAATATTATTGGTGACATCATTGGCGATTGTGTCGCCAAGGAATTTATTTCTCATTCCCAAGGAGAATGAGTTTGTGTCATCGTCAGTACTAGCTTTTCTGGGAATAGTCATCTCCTCTACTGGATAGGCACTGGAGGTCTTGTATGGCTTTTCCACAGAATTGGAACGAGAGGAGTTGGACAAACTAATGGTCACACTGACGTCACAGTCATCCTCGTCTTCGTCTTCGTCTTCGCTTTCCACCTTGGCAACGCTGAAGGAACTGGCGATGCTTGGCCGCTTTGCCTCGATATTCGTGGTGCTGCCCACTTGGACCGTGGCAACGTCCTCATCCTTGTTATTCCGGCTGAAGGAGAAACGCAGAGGCAGCCGCACAGTCAGCGAGTTGGACTCCTCATCGTCATCATCATTTTCTTCGATTTGCTTATCAATTTCGTCCACAATGGTGGATCTGGAGTCATCATTTCGGAGAACAGTCTTGGCATATTCGCTGCTGCGCTCCAGTTCGCTTTCCTCTTCGTAGATGACACTCAGATCCTCCTCCACAATGTAATCCTCTTCCATTTCCTCAATCAGGCCTTCCTGCTCGAGCTCGACCTGCTCCTCTTCATCGTACATCTCATCCGCAGTAGTCACATCCTCGTCGTCATCGTCATCGCTACTTTCTGAATCCAAGTGCTGTTCCAGGGTTTTTCCTTTGTAAACCTGAACATTGGTCACTGATTTAATGGCCTGTAAGGGAGCCGGACGGGCTCCCATTTTCGGGGTGACTTCGTCATCTTCGTCGCTGCTCTCCTCCGAGGAGTCGCTATCGGAATTAGAGGCATTCTCACTAGGAGATCTCTCGCCCAGCTCCTTTGATTTTTCTCCGGCGTAGTTCTTCTGCAGTTGCTTGGAGAGATTGGCCTGGGTATTGCCGCCTGCAATCTTATTGATGTTGGCCAAGCGCTGGCTAAGCACATCGATGACTTCCTGATTATTGGTGCAGATATTTCTGGCTTTCGGCCGGCTGACCACTTCCTCTATTTCCACGGAGTGAGCCCTCTTCGGCGGCTCCCGTGGCTCCACGCGAATATGATGTTGCATGATCACTTGCGAGGGCATGTCATCGGTGCTGGGCGTGATGATAATGTCCGGCAAAACGCTGCTGGCTCGACTCTCCTCGGTGGAACTCTGGCTGTAGCTGGGTGCGACTGGATAGGGATACGGATGGCCATAGAACGGGGGATAGACTGCGGGCGACTGGGGTTCCCCTGCCTGCTGGCCGTAGGCGTGCATGGGTGGTGGCGGGTAATAGGGATAATAGTAGGGGTACGGAGGATATCCCTCAGCTGGCTTTCCCTCCACCGTGTGGGGTGGTGGCGGAGGTGGAGGGTAGGGGTAGGGATAGGGCCAGGGCGCGGCACCTTCACCATTTGGTGGCGGAGGTGGAGGCATGTACCAGGGATAGGGGTAGCCGTAGGCATAGGGATAGTGCGGAGGCACTGACTGAGAACGGGGCGGCTGGGGGGTACAGGAGCTTTCCGAACTAAGGGATGAGTTCGATGAGTGGGTGGTGGGGTCTGTACTGTATGTGGTGGATGGTGGTGTGGGGGTGGCTGAGGTGTAACTGTGGCGCTTATTGGTTTTATTGTTAATCTTATTATGATTATTATTGTTTTCATTATTATTATTATTATTGATATTAATTGGGTTTTCGTTCAGTTCAACATTTTCCAAATCCGAGTCCAGCTCGGTGTGATTTTTATGGTCTGAGGTCGGTTTTTGGTACACGGTTATCAAATATAAAAAAAGAAGAAAAGAAATAGACACGGTGAGACTGCGAACATTATGTTGTGAGTGTGTTTATATATCTGATTCGATCCGATTTCATCGGTTTGACTGATCGACTGATTGGTTAAACGATCAAGCAATGCTATGTACAATTAAATGGCGCATGAGATATCGAAAATGGATGCTGGCTTGCAAAATGGTGTGTGTTTTGTGGGAGTGCTCAGCAAACCTTCTTCATGCAATCCAAACAGTGTTCTTTCCATTATTATATAGTATATATATATATATTTATATATGTGCATTACTTATCCATCGTAGTAAGAGTAAGAATTAATATATTAAACTCAAAGGGGATTAAGTCAAACTGTTGACCGAACACCATTCAGCAAAAATTAAGGTGAAATCTCTCAAAAAGGATTCTGTTTTAAATGCGATATTGCAAATGTCTGGGTTTAGTAATGCCGGATGAAGTGTGAGTATATTTACAGCCATGATATATCTGTCTAATATATGTATGAATATGAATATGTCTGGGGTTTCAAACTTGTCCCTAATATCCTGCTCCTTCGGGGTGTATTGAGTCTTTGGCACAACATTACTTACCGGCGTTTTCAGGTGTTGTCATTGCTTGAAGAATCTTAAATGATCGACTGGGTATAGCGCTTCCTGTGTATTTTTTGGGTTCCGGAACCTGTTGTTCACTAGGCGGTACATATTGTTGTTGTTGTTGGGGTGTATCTATGGAATATAATAATTTTAGATAGATGTAATTCCTATTCACAGATCCTGGTAAAAGAACTTCGGCCTTACCATAACGTTGTTGGGTGAAACGATTCTGGGCAGAGACTCCATTACCTGAAAGAAAATTAATATAAATAGTAAAAAGCTCAGAAAATACACTTAAATGTTCTAAGTTAAACTGGTTTTATAGTTAGTCTTCTACTTAGTAGTGCTGCATAATTTTGATTTCAAATAAATGGCACCAAACTTTAGGACAAACACAGGAAGCTGATTAGTTTCTATCGACCAAAAGGATTTGTGGCTCAAAGCTGTTTAGGTATTAGTAGAGTTTCTAACGACCCAAATACACTCCCGGGGACTACGCACTTTTTACCTTACCCACCGCTGAATGGATATGTGGGGGAAATTATTGAATGAGGAACCTGGAAATGGGATATGGGAAAGGGGCCACCTATCGAATCTTACCTTGCGGGGACCAAGCTAGTGGCGTACCCGACTGAAGTTGCTGCTGATCCTGGGCGATTTGGAGGCGCCTCATCTGCTCGATGGTCGGACTATTCCTGGCCTGTTGGGCGCTCATCTGGCGGGCAAACTGTGGCCGCTGCAATTCCGACTCCTGCGACGTTTGTTGCAACAGTTGCTGCTGCTGGTGCGTGTCATCGCTGCCATCGTCCACGGTGTCGGTTATCTTTTGCAAAATTCTAAACGATTTCGATTGGATGGGCGGTGAACGTGGATCGCTGCAAGTAGATATAGCCATGGGTTAGGTTAGGTTGTTGGTTAGCATGCCATCGAAAATGTCTGAAGTCAACCAAATTACAATAATTTCTGGCGAACGAAACGATTTGGTTAATTGTTATGATCAGTTTGGATACGAACTGGGCAGAAACCAAATTTTTATCTAAATTTTGCGTTAATGTACGAAATTATACTTTCAGCTCAGATGCATATGATGTAGATGGTGATGATTATGAAAAAGATTACATTACACTTGGCCACAAAATCAAAAATTGGAGAAGAAACCCCAATAGAATACAGCAAGTCCTTGGAAAAGCTTTAATACCTTCATTTTAATTGTTTAAGAAACTAGCAATTACAGTCAAACATGCAAAGGCAAAGGTCAAACGATCTGATACATCTTTTATTTACGTATTTTGAAAAATTACATTGAATATAATTGAATAAAAAAATAGTTATATTATTTGTAAAGGACTTATATGGACTTTTCTTAACCCCTTTAAAGGACTCCTAAAATGCTCAGTTTCTTCTTTAAATCTCTTTAACTTCTTAAACCCTTAGCCTGTATATTATTTTCTTCTCCATTTTAATTAACTATCTCATAGTTTTATTTGCATGACATTAATGTTAGGGTTAATTGGCTGGCGACAGTGCTCTCGTAATACCTGAGACGATTCTTTCTGTAGAGTATCTCCGCCTCGAGCGGACACTGGTGCACAAACAAATTGTATTTGCCACTAAATATTTGTTGGTTTAGTTGGTCAGAAGAAAGCACAAAATTAAGACGCATTAGTGCTGGCCAATTGATTAGTGTTTTGGGAAAAGCACAAAAATTCCAACATATTGAAAGCTGTTATAGCAGTGGGCTACTTACTTTTGCAGCAGGACTGGCGACTGGGAGACAGGACCTCCGCGTCCCCCTTCGATGGCAATCGGAATTATCCTGGTTGCGTTTCCGTTAATAGCGGAGCTGACCGGCGGCTGGCTGGGCGAAAGGACGCGTTGGGAACTCGGTTCCCGCCACTGCCCCGCGGGCGGAGCTGCGTAATTGTTGTAACCTTGATCGACAAATTGATTAGCTGAGCGAATTATGTGACCTGCAGGCGCTTTCGTAGGAAAGAAAGAGTATACATAGACACACGGTAATATAGATAACTTGGTTTTGGGGTTATACAATTGGACAGAGAGCTGGGAGTTCGGGAAGGAGTACGACATTCCTGGGGAGCGACGAGTGCGAAGGATTGGGAGTGGTTTTCGGTTTTCTTGGGTGGGTATACAACTATGGGGTTTAGTTACAAACATCTAGAGGTTTTTAGGAAAGCGCCACAAATACAAAACACTAAAAACATGTTAATAGCTCTCCGCATTGGAGGACTTACCACCGAAATTGGGCTGAGCTGCGGCATAGGTGGGGGTCTGCTCCAGAGTTATGGGTATGATACGTTCCTAAACATGATTAAACAATAAATACGATTAAAAATGAAAACTTAACTAGGACCCAAACTAAGACCTACCCTTGGTGCACTTGGATTGGCATTGTTGTTGCTGCTGCTGCTGTTGCCATTGGTGTTCAAATTGATCTGCAAACGCAATCCTCCAGTCTGAGGATTCGATCCGAAATTGTGCTGACTGATGATGGGAGCAGTTGCCACCGGAGATGGTCCATAGCCATTTCCTGTCTGGGCCTGCAACTGTGGCAACTGTTGGTAGAAAGAGGTCTGAGTCTGGACCTGCGGTGGTGAAACTTGGGGCTGCGGCGTCGGAGTGGTCTGTCTGAGGGTGGAGGGCAACACGTTGCCATTCTCCTCGGGACGGCCCAGGGCCCAGGGAGCCTGCTCCTTGCTGGTCGGCTGAGAAGTGAGCCACCTCAGAGGTTGGTTGCCCTGAGACTGCTGTGATTGCTGTTGCTGCTGCTGTTGCTGTGGCAGCTGTCTCATAGGCGAATCCCGGGCACCTGCCTGCTGCTGCTGTTGCAACAGAATTCGCTGAGCCTGCGGCTCGGTGGGTTGGGCCAAGGGAGCTATGTAAAGCGAGCCAACATTGGTCTGTAAAAGGTTGAAGGTAAACATTATTAAAGGTCTTAAACCAATTCAATATTCAATTTTTGAATGGCCTCAGTAATTGTTACAAAATTTCTCTTTACGTTGCACCATTGCCAATTGCCCCAAGTTCAAAATTCGTGTTTGGCCTTTGCATTTGGCTAATTTTAGCCACTATATGGTATACTTGCACTTGGTAAATGCATTCAATGTTTAGTATAAAAAATCTCTCTTAAAATTTATATCTAAAAATACACTAATTACGGATGCCTTTCCGTGTAAATGCTTCATCCACATAATTATTTCCAAATTTTACACTTTTATTGTTAGTTGATTTAAATATTACTCATTGGCTGATTGCCCAATGGTGCGTATGAGTAATAAAGTTAAAGGTCAAACCAATATGGAAATTGCACACAAATAATTGCATATTTGGTAATGTTGAGTAATAAAAATTGGGGTATTTTTGGTTTTAAAGCATTACTTACTGGCTTTGCTGCTGCTGCATATTGGTTTTGAGTTTGAGTGCCAAAGTTCTGCTGTTGTTGGAAACTAGTTGCTCCGGTTTCAGTCCTAGCTGGGCTGAAAACATCGCGAGATCTTGGTTGCTGTTGCTGTTGTGCTTGAACATTGTTGTAGATGGGCTGTGGATGCGATTGCAATGACTGCTGCTGCTGCTGTGGGCCTGGCTGGGTGCGTTGCGTTCTCCAGGGCACGGATTGGGCAGCTTGTTGCTGCGATGACTGCTGCTGTTGCTGTTGTGGCACCTGAGCCAGAGGCGATAATGCTGCTGGTGGACGTTGCTGCGGCGACTGTTGCAGTTGCTGCTGTGGCACCTGAGCCAGTGGCGATATTGCTGCTGGTGGACGTTGCAACGGTGATTGTTGCTGCTGGGCATACCGGAAGGGACTCTCCGTGGATCGCTGTTGCTGCTCAAAAGGTGATCGAGGACTGTCCGTCTGGCGAGTGTAGACATTCACAGCCGGAGAAGTTGGCATTGCCACGCTACGGAACTGCGCTGGTAGCTGTTGAAGTTGCTGCTCCTGCTGGGACTGTTGTTGCTGTGGCTGCTCCTGCTTCTGTGGTTGCTGCTGCTGTTGCTGTTGTGGTGGTGTTGCCGGTGGTGTTGGCTGTTGCTGCGGCATTGGCGGTGTCTTGGGGGAAGCCACCGGAGGCTGTTGCTGCGTGGCCGATGCATATGGGACATAGCTATTGCCATTATTGCTTTCCACACTGGCAGCTGCCACTCGGGGACCTAAATTGAAAACAAAATAAATTCAATAATTAACATCATGGCTATTGAAATCATTTTCTGATATTGTTTTTTAGTGCAGTTAGTGGGGGTTTCTTGTGCCGATTTGTTAGGCCTTTGGATGTCGAATTAGTCGAATGGTTTAGAAGAAGCAACCTCAACCGCTTAGTATTTGCTGGCGATGTATGATGAATCGTATCAGGATCAGTATGTCCAAAACCAAAAACCATTAAGTAAATGCCAGCCAAGTCCTCACCATCAACAACATCTGAGGGGGTGTTGCTGCTGCTGTTGCCATTGCTGTTGCCATTGCTGTTGCCATTGCTGTTGCCATTGGTGTATCCCTCACTTTGGGAAGGTGCCGCTTCGGCCATAGGGCTCTTGGAACGGTCTTTGCAGTACTCGTCCTTCCAGAATGTGTTCTTCTCCACCGGTGGCGGGACTTTGCGCAGCGCAGCCATCGGGTTGGCCGGAATCTTGATCTCCGGCCGGAAGCCGAGTGGCGGCGGCTCAAAGCGCTGTGGGGTCGGCGACTTGCGGGCAGTCGCCGGAGAACCGGGGGCACTCAGGCGACCTGTGGGCGGCGCGAGTGTGCTGGGTTGTTGGGGGGGTGGTGGTGGGGGTGCAGCCGCTGCAGCGGCGGACGTACCGTTCTTACCCGGAGTCTGTCCCAGAGGCTGTGGCGGCGGCGGTGGGGGCAGCACCTGGAAAGGCATACCCAAGGCGGCGGCTCCCATCGCACTGGCAGCTCCGCCGCCCGGCGACTGCGGCTGGGCGGGTCTGTTCTGTTGGGCTGCACCGGTCGCCCCCTCCGACTGGGCGTTTCGGGCCAGACGCTTGGCCATCCGCTCGGACCGGATCTGGGAGAGATCGATGCCGCCGGGTGTGTAGGTGAAGGGCTTCTTGTCTTTTGTCATCATCGCGTTCTGGACGCAGGCGGGGGCCTCGTAGCCTCCGTTTCCTGCTCCTCCTCCTCCGCGCTGTCCATATCTGAGGAGCATTTAGATTTAGCAAATTAGAAATGATATTATTTTCATAAGTTAAAGTGTTTTAAATATCAATCAAAATTCGGCTCAGTGTCGAACTTTTTTTTCGCTATGCTAATCCAACTTCCAGCGCGACTTTGTTTGGGCTATTTATCATAATTTTTGTTAAATCTTTTTCTAATTTATTGTTTTCGGTTGTCCACTGGCAAAAAAAGCCCTCATTCGTGTTGATTTTCCTTTCTTTGCTGCTGCTTCACTAATGAGTCGCTCATCGATAGTTCAATGAGCCAATGTTTTGATTTTTTAGCGATTTAACGATCAAGGGGGAAAGTGACTTCAAGTTTCTGCCAACGACCATCCATAGAAGGTGATACGACCGATGAAGTGCAAAATTCGAAAGGTTGAAAGTGAGAAGTTATGAAGGGGTAAAGTTAAGCTACATAAAAGTAAATTATTGAATTGAGTTTCCGCTTTTTTTTTTTGTATAAATTAAGTGACTTAATATGATTAAGTAATTGGCTCAATAGGTTTTCAACATATGCTTCGATTTAGATATAAAACTTTCGCTTATACGTCGTAAGACGAGGAGATAATTATTCTGTTTAAATGGTTGTAAACAAGATTTTGTCTTCTTTTAATTAATTTATAATTTAAATTTTTCTGTAAGAGATTTTCTTTTGGCACTTTCATGCAAGTTGTCGGATTTTCTCCGCATAATTTACTTAATTTAAATGCGTTTTCCGCTAACAATTTGCTAATTAAAAGCGAAAATCGAAGACGTTCGAAGACGTTCTCGTTGGAGTCGAGACTCCACCTGAGAGATCTGCAGATGAGTACCACGAGGCCTGAAAGCCTGTTATGCCGAAAGAAAGTGATGGCCAGGCATCTGGCTGGGACATGGTTCGGGTTCTGAAAAGTAGTCAGGCCTGTTGGCCGTCGTCCATCAGCTTCATTAGTTTTTATATTCAGTCGATGGCTGCGAATGCGTGGATGATTCGCCTCCAAGTGGGTCAGGCGAACAGGAACAGGTGATGTCTGTTCCATAAAGCTGACATGGCTGCGGTCGCGGTCTCGCCAAACTTTATTCACCTCTAAGTCTGCGGTTGTCCTCTTGGGACAGATCCGAGACAGACCGCAAATGCGAAGGCCAGTAGTATGTGGGAAAAATGATTGCAAAATTCACCCACAACAGCCACTTAATAAACTGGCTTACATGCAAATTGGAGCGCGTGCATCAAAGTCAAATGCAGATGACGTAACTCTGCGGCTGCGGTTTAAAGTGCCAGCAAAAATATAATAAAATATATATCTTAACGAAACAAATCACATCATTAATTGTCTCCATAAGGGGAGCGATCGAAGAAATGCTGTCAGCTCCTTATGGATGGCGGGGGAAAAACTATGGATAGATATTCCGTGGCAGGTTAAGACACAAATGACTATGTCTGTTGAACTTGCCATTGATTATGTGCGAATTAATAGCATCAACAGCTTCCATAATTGTCGAGGCGTGTCCAAAATTGTGAGGTCGCCGCTCGCTTCAGTTCGTTTATTGACTCGATTGCTATTTTTTTTGTACTTGTATATGGCAGGGTAGGAAATTAAATTTACACAACAGTTTTGCTAACTGTTTTTCCATTATTAAACGCTGGCCAGCCTTATTGGGAATGGTTATGAAAGTTATTAAAGCCTGACAAGCCTAGAAAAGTGTCACTCTCTTAGCTCTACCAATTTCCTGAAAAGCAGTTTAAATGTAAATCAGTTCCTAATCGCGTCATGAAAATGGAACTAAAAAGAATAATACGTATTGCCAAAAATCTTGTTTGCAAAAATGAGCATTTCAAACTAAACGATACACGCGTGTCCCCTAAAGCTAAAAGCACAGATGTCCGCCGGTGACGTCAATGGCGGGGAAATGGCGTCAGTACTTGGCCTGGTACTTGGTACTTGGGGGATTCGGTTTGACTGGCCAGTACTTGACCACAAAACAAGACGAGACCACCAGCTGTTACCCGCTCTGACAGATTTGGCAATTAAAATGTCAGACCCGAAGGAGGAAGCTTTTTGCTCAGTGCATAGATAAAATATCTTTAACATTTTGCATAGAATCATATGGCGCCGTGACTAATTCCAAGGCACGTTTGACACAATTTCCTTGTCTCTCTAATGAATCACAAGTAAATGCGACATGCATTTTTTCCTTAAATAATCATTTGCACAATCAACCAATTACTAGAAATATAACTAAAACCTTTTATTAGGTTTTTTGCCAAGCAATTGCCCCTTCGTGTGGAAAAAACGTACAACATAAAAAATGAAATGATAGGAAAGCATCTGAAAAATTAACATTTTCACTTTTCTTGCTGGGAGTTTATTTCTTTTTGGTTTCGATTTTGCCATTGCACATGCAAATGAGCGTGCAAACATCTATCTGGTGGCAACTGGCACAAACCCACAGCCGGAATCCATCCGCCAGATACTGGAGATGTATCTGAAGAAATCATTTTGTTTTTTAAGAAAGTGATGAACTAGTATTTAACTCTAAATAAGAAGAAAGTGTGAAAAGCTTAAAAATTTAACACCTTTTAATATTCTTTTGCCTAGTATTTTAGTTTACTAAAAAGATCTGTTGCCTATCATACCCCTAAAGTACCCTGCACCAAAAGCCAACTGACTGCCTAGAATTTTCTGCAGCTGGTTGGGAATATTTCAAGATCAAGGGCAGGCAGGCAGCAGGCACACAGCAGCGAGGCAAGAACTTGAAAGCTGCCACATGCAACATGACATAATGATAGTCATTGTCCGCCCGGGCAACTGAGTGTGAGTATGCCTATAAATAGCTGGAGCCAGAGCCGGAGTACAGGGTGTCCAGTTCCGTTCTGATCCGACCCGTCCAGCAGCCGCCCACATTCCTCGGTTCAGCTAATCTGGCGATAAATATTTACTTAGAAATTTTCGCCCGTCTGTGCATTCTAGCTCTTTTTCTTTATTATTATTCAGGTCTGGCTATTGCGCCTTCTCTGAATGTATCTTATCATTGGAAGAGGCATATGGATAATGGTTTCTTGGCAGGTCATGGACTTACGACGACTCCAAGCAGTTCTTGGCCTCTCCGTTAACAGGATGCAGCTCCGGCAGCTGGAAGCCCCGATCCTTGTGCACCATATAGGCGGGCAGTGTGTCGATGATGGCATTGGCCTTATCATTGTACGATCCGAGGAGTTCGCGGTACTTGGAGTAGACGACGCGTTTCAGTTGCGGATTTGTGGCAGATACGGTCACGGATCCGGAGGCGGCAGAGGGCGCAGATTGCAATGTTGAGGTGGCCATTTCCGTATTTAATATTTTTACTTATTTTGAAAAAGTCTATATCACGTCTAGAGGCACATTTACTCCCTGCAAATATTGGCTAAATTACATTTGTGCTAATCTTTGTTATCAAACAAACCCAAACTGAGTAATCCAAAAACAAAGGGCAATGTGCAATTCTCTATATTGCGTTTGAGGCAAAATCGATTTACATTTGTCACTAAGCTGATAGCAAAATTCAGACAAAGGTGCCGGGAAGTCAAACACACAATCGGATCAACCTATGAGGCAAATGACTCAACAATCGAAGGCAATTTAACCTTTTTTTTTGGTCCAGGGCAGCCGGCAAATGCCGATGAGTCATAAAAACCGAGAAGAATCAACAAAATTAGTGGAATCTGAATCGAAGAGGCGCGTAGTAAATGTATTGTATCTCAAAAAAAGAGATACCAGCTGTTTTTCTTCACACAAAGATACGCTCACGCATGTTTATTATTTTTAGGAATGAGCTAAAGAGTTTTTCGTGAATTAAAAGCAATGCTATCTGGGGGGTAAAGAGAATATTCAACAAGGCCTCTGTTTTTGGTTCCTTGGTTTTCACTAGGCTTTCGATTACACACCACAATTTTCTAGTTAAGCCACTCGCGCTGCGCAGAAAGTATCTCACGGGTACGGGTACGTTCGTATCTGTATCTGAAAGCGCACTGGGCGACCGAACGCAGCAGAGTCTCGACGCGCATTGAAGTCGGGTTCGTTGGAGATTGGACTGGGTCTGGGTCTGGGACTGACTGGACTGGATGGACGGCGACTGCGACTGTGGCTACGACTGCGGCTGTGTCGTGTCGGCAACTTGTTGCAGATACATTTTCGCATACATTGCCGCAAAAGGAAAACCGAGCTCTTGACAAACGTTCGGCTGACACGCGGCTGGCCGTCCCGGTCTAGGTGTATCCACCAGATACACGGCCTGTGGAGCAATTTATACGTCTGTCAAACTGGCTCAATGCTGGCGACAAATTTCAGTCTAAACGCCAAATACTTTCGACGTTTTCGTTTATCTCCATCTGGGTATCATTTTCGGATGTATCTGGATCTCTTATCGTGCGGCTAATTGTTTTCACTTCGCTGTCATGTCGTCTGCTTATTGCTATTGTAGATTTTCATTATTAAGCCAAAAAACAAAAAAACATTTAACGCTATCTCCCACTCGAAATTCTGGGGGATTTCTTTATCGAATCCGCCCTGGGTTTTTGCTCTAATTAACACGAGTTACCAGTTTCGGAGGAAACGTGGCCCACTAGCCTTGACTGACAAATAAATTGTTATCTTTCTGTCAGCCAACTTATTCGCGACGACGTCTTTGTGCTCAGTTAAATAATAATTGGCAAGAAAGCGTTAAAGAATTTTAAACGCAGAATGACTGGGCAAAAAGCACATTTTCTTTTCTTTTCTGACTTTTTTTTCGATTCGTTTAAAGTTAATAATTGTCCAGCCATAAAGAAGGGAAAGTTGAAAGCTGATCAAAATGTAACTGCAGTCATATCGAAGCTAAATCAAACTAAATCGGTAAAAAAAAAAATGTATAAACAAATAGTATTGAAAACATTTGTATCTGGCTTACTAACTCTGATCTATTTTTGTAATAAATTATATTAAAGTAAGTAAACAAGTACTAGATGATTCTGGGGTTTGATTTTTAATTCATTTAATCTGATTTTCGATCTGCTCATACTCTAAACATAAGCTTTTCTTTTACACTCAACAGTATTTGAAAATTTTTTCGAATATAGTTTTTTTAGGGGAAAGCAGACAGCAAAGGCCACCAAAAAAGGTTAAAATTTTCAAAAATTTCTTTACTACGAAATTATGGTATGATGGACTTTAAAAGTAAGCCACTAATCCAGAGCTGTGTATCCCCGCAGAACAATAAGTTTGCCCACTTGGACTTGGATGCTCTCTATGAGATCCCCCTGATCTGTCCCGTGGACAAGTGTCAGGACCAGATGTCGCCCCTCGAGATGCTCACCCACCTGATGATGCGGCACAGTCCCCACGAGTCGATGATTGAGCTGAAGTCCGACTGGCCAGTGCACTACGAGGTGGAGCTGGACAAGCTTACTCCGGGTCGGAACCATGCCTTGGGCGTGATCGCCTACGGAGGCTCCCCGAAAACTGGACGCAGTTGCGCGGTGACCGCTGAGCTCCAGATCGTTCACCATCTGCCCATCATCCTGATGCTGTACGTCAGTCCCGAGGTGGTGGATATGGAGCCGGCCTACATCTTTTACCTGGTTAGTCCGGTGGCCTCCAAGCGGGTCAGTGCTCAAGTGACGCTCCTGGACGGCGACCACACCCACGAGAAGCTCGGCCTGCGCTGCCTGCGAAACTTCCTGGACAGCCCGCTGGAAGACAGCGAGTCGCTCTTGTACTGCAACATGGACTACCTCCTGTACACGGCCACCGATATCCGGGAGCTGTGCCTCTGCGCCGAGGATCGGCGAGTTTTCGTCAAGGTCGTGCTCTACGGTGAGCCCGATCTGTTCGAGGTGGACGACCAGGTGGAGCTCTCATCAAAGTGCCAGCCAAAGGTGACTCACTCGGATTGACAGACACATTAGATCCAACTGCCGGTAATTGACGCACTCACTTGAAACTCGAGTGGCTGTCAATGATATTCGATTTTCTTTTGTGTACTATATCTATATTGTATATTGACTGTCAGAAAATTCGGTCTCCACTTTTCATTCAATAATTTTTTGTTTTGGCTGGCTCGAAACTGGGTCAGACGTGGATGGATAGATTTTCGGTTTGGTGTTGTTGAGGTTTAATGGTTTTTTTTCGGTGGTGCAGCCCATCAATCAAGAGGGCCATCTAATTAGTTAGCCACAGGTCTCTTGTGGTGGGAAAAATTGAAAGAATTTCTTCGTTCCTGGCCGAGAAGTGTGGGATTCTTAATTATGTGTTAAATGCTTCTCTTTTTTGAAAACAATTTATATAGTATATTGACCCATTTGTGGCATAATGAATGAGGCTTGTTTTGATTTACTTTTTGAGTTCTAACTATGAGCTATGGTTACTATGGTTATATAAACCAGTCAAAAATCTTCTAAGGCACCTGCCAAACCCATCGCCAATTGGTCTAGCGATTAGTCCCATAAATTAGCCAAAACTATACTGGCTGTTCAAAATAAATCCGTCAGCAAACAAGAAACGTATATATATATTATATATACATGCATGCGATACTATTTATAAGCAGATTATAAGTTTGCAAACATAAAACACAGGAAATTTATATCCCATTAAATACAAAAACACCAAAGTGATCTTTGCGTGAAGAAAAAAAGAAAACAAAAACTCAAGAGATAAACTAATAATAAAAAATACATATATTTAAGCATCAACACGAGCATCTGTAAGAGTAGGAGGCCTCTTTTTTTACTGAAATTGACCTTGAAAAAAAACATCTCCCATGCGCGGAGGAAAACTTATATTTCTTTCGCAGCAATCGCAATCAGGGAACCCATTCATCACTTTCTACGACCACTCGAGATGCAAAACGGGTTGCAAGTTTCGCATTTGTCATTTGCAGGCTGCGTTGATTGCATGACACGATCCCATCAGACAGAGAGCTGAGCCTGGGCTTGGGTTTGGTCAGTACCCGTAATTATTTATATTAATCTGGCCTGGGTCAACGAAGTCGATGCCATCGCCCCTGCCACATCGCCCCCAACCACTTCCAGGTGAAAGTGAAACTCTGGCGCGGATTTAATCCCGTTGCACAATCGATGGCGGCAATATTTCTTCTTCAGCTGATGGCGGTATACACATACAATATGAGCGTACATTTTGTATATTTTTTCCACCCATAGCCACATGTGGTATTCCACTTTTATGGCCAGAGAGGCAACCGCTTCCCGCCAGCGCCTTTTTCGATATTTTCCTCTTTCCTTAGAGTTTGATTTGGTGCTGGTTGAGAAATTGCAATGATTTTGATTTGCGGTAATGAAAAAGTAATCAAAATTGTATTTTCTGTATTTTCAATTAATTGACTTGAATTAGGTAGTAAAAAAAAAAGCTCAATAACCCTTCCTTCACAGAAACAAAAAACTTTCCGCCATCATGGCCGAAATGATTCATCGAATCTAAATCAATTCACATGGCTAGGCCAATAGTTCCCAATGTTGTTGAACTGACAGTTGGGTGTGGTTTCATTTATTTGCTCTTATCGGTTTTCGGGAATCTTCCTTTAATTTAAATTCCTTTTTTTTCGAATTCAAATTTCACGGTCATCTGCGACCAACTTGAACTTCAGACAACAAGTCTGTTTACAAAGTTTACGGAAAAATCGAAAATACGTGTAAAATAAATAAAACTCACACTTGATTTACGCAATCAACAAAAGTGCAAAATACGAGGAAAAAAACCGACAAAGAAGTGTCAAAATAATTGTCGTTGGCAAAAATCAAAGTCATGTCGGGTAATGCATCAAAAAGGCTGTGAATTTTTAAAGCCGAAAAATAAGTAAACTTGGTTAATATTTACTTCAAGTTCACACGTAAAAATTAAGTGGGATGTACCAGTAATATTTTGATAATTAAAAAAGGAAACTAACAGCACTACGTGGCGTATACTTAATATTATGCAAAGAGTTTGAATGCATAAAATCGAATATATTTACGGCTTCAATTTTTGTTCTATAGATGGTATTATTTATATTTAAAATTCTTGTTTCTTCTTTCATTTTTGACCCAATTTCCTCAATATATTATCGCATATATGTGAGGCTGCCGAAAATTTATGCACGACACATCAACGTCAACACCGAAATGCAAAAAAAAAAAAAAGCAGAAACAGAAGATATTCATATATATCGACTGTCTGAGAAAATAATTCAAGAAAATAAAGACTAGAGGAAAACTAAATGCATTGTCTGCCAAATTCTTGGCCTTTTTTTGTTGCTAAAGGTTTTTGCGAAATTGCTAGATGAAGTGCGTGGCTGGCTGAGAACTTCCGGTAGAAGCCGTCAGACTTTGAAATTCTAAACACGTGTGCCAAATGCTTGTGGCGACACTCTGGGTGGGCAGAATATAAAACTGTGCACCGCCAGAGCTCTCACAAAATCTTATTGAAAAATACGAAATTTAATTAATTAATTCGCTTAACGGCGGAACAACGAAAGTGTCGCCTGCCAAAAAGCGCGTGCAGCCTTTGGGGCCAAAAAATCGTTGGGCTCTTTTCAGTTTTCAGCGTGGGCGTCCATTGAATGGCCTTCAAAAAACTCATGTGTGAGCCTTAATTGTAGCGGAGATCATAAAGATGTTCGGACTTGTACAAAATCTATATAGAAAATATATCTAAGTTGCGGTGTATATGCTGCCCATCTGTTTTATTTATTTTTCTAATTCGTTTCAACAGTTTTCCCCGGCTTCTGTTTTTATAAATAATGATAAATAGTTCAGACAAAAAGGAGCTGGCATTAGATTTAACATTTCTTTTAGTCTATAACTTACCCAGAACTCATTTTAGCCGCTTAATATGTATTTCAAGTTGAACTTTAAAACACTTTTTGTACACCGCCCACACACAGCCACCGGAGGGAAATAAATCGATCTCTTTTGAATATTTTTTTGGTAGCCGTAGTCGTTGATTTTTGCCAAATCGCACGCAAGTTCTACGAAAAGATTTTGCAAACGACGCCTATGCACACAGAAACACTGAAAAATTCATGAATATTAAAGGAAAATTATGAATATTAATGCGAAAATGAATTTGCACAAAATATCACGCGTTCTTATATAATTTGCGGAACGAACACGAACACTGTGGATATAGTTTGTAGAGAAATCGTTTTTGTCGAGAAATCGTTATAGACAATTATAGTATGTCCAAGTTTTTAATGAATTATATACACGAAATTGAAAAGTTTAGGGTTTGGCACGGACGGCAATATTCGGAAAAACCCTTTTTCAACATTTTCTGTTGGGAATTTTGTAATTTTTCTATTTTTAAAACGCGGCACGACGCATTGCTCACTTTTGCCAGAGAAAATACTCGTATCTATATCTATATATATCCGTATATATAGACAGCCCAGCTAGATAGATGATGGTATAGTATAGAATATATCTATGTGTTAGTTTCTAGTTAAAAATTTCTTTATTTCGGATGGTTTTCTCGTTTGCAACGCGTTCAAGTTAGCAGCCCAAGTCGCACTGAATTCGCACACAAATTTTCTCGGCCGAAAAGCTGAAAAGCCGAAAAAACACATTTCCCATTTCAAAATTGATTCTCCTTCTTATTCGGTAAATGTATATATACACATTTATATATATAAGAATATATAGATATATATTCTATTCGACCATCGGTCATGTCTGTGTCTATATCCGTGGACCAGTGGTGGTCGGTTTAGCAATGTGTTTGTACTTTCTTCTAGCATGTGTAAAGTGCGTTTGCTTGGAAAATTCTATTCTATGAATTTTGAGTTTATTTAAAAGAAATCTAAAAATTGAGCAAGCCCCCAGTTTTCCTCTCTACTAGTCTCTAGCGATCATCCGAACAATCCGAGTGTACTTTACATTCCCGTCCGACCTTTGTCGGGTTAATGCGCAATCTGCCATAAATATTTGGCAGACGTTCTGCTCGAGCTCAATAATTTCGATGTTTGTGCATTACAGGGCTATCAATCAAAATAATGTCTGAGTTGCTCCAAGAAGCGTTTTCTCGAAAAAGCATTATTTTCCTTAGCTTTCTTTGTTATTTCCATTTATTTTTACAGCTGTAGCATTTTTTTTTTTCAATATTCTAGAAATAAATGTGACAAATCATTGACCAAGATCAATGACAAAATTGTATTACCCATTAATTGTACCTAAAAATATCGATTTTTGTATTCTTTATGATCTTGTTTACTAATTTAAAACAAAAAAGCTTTCAATAAAGCTAATCTATTTACAGAAATGGCAGAGTTCAGTATCAACTGAAGTTTCTATTTGGTTCCTGTTTATCTCTGTAAGTCGCTTTAATAAATTGATTGAGTATTAAAAAAATTAAATTTGACTTAATGAAATGTTGCATACACCCGAAAATTATCTATATATGCAACGCCTCAGATCTGAAAAACATATAGAAAATTCTGACACAAAGTAAATGATTTCATTTAGGCGTTCTGGCCGCGCCTTCTGGGCAGATGCTATGATAAATCATGATAAATCACACATGCTTGGAAAATAAATAAAAGGAAAATAACGCTAAACAAACACAGAGGTTATAAGGGGGAAAACTGTGTACATCCCGCTAGAAACACCGCATAATTCTGAAACAGAGGGGCAGAGATATATGGAAAGTAAAAATGAGCGGTGCCTGGGGGAATTAGAAAATTATCCATCTTCGGGCGGGAAAAAGTCTGACAAATGCCATATTCTTTACTGGTAATTTACAACACACCAAATTATCTCTATTTTGTGTTTCATAAGTTTTTTTTGTCTGACTGGACCACCTGTCGTCGCCGAAAATGAAGCTTTTTAGCTTCATGGACTGATGATTTTAATTATAAATAGATTTCTGGCTCTTTTCCGATATAATTGGTATACAAATGATTACATATATATAAATATACATGAACAGACATATATATATGGGTAAAGACAAATATCGGTTTGTACTTTTATTTATTTTTGTGCAAAATGCGCCATTAAATTGTATAAATAGAACTTTGAAAAGCGTACAGGGCGCTGAGTCAACGATTGGCTCGAACATTAACCTCATTAGAATGGCGAATATTTGATTCTTGTTTTAAGCATATGATGCTGTTTTTATATATCTTTTGAAAACAATGGTTTTGGAAAAAAAACAAAAATTAGCCATAGCCTTATGACAAGAATGCGATTCTAAATCATTTTCTGAAGCCAAGTGCTTTTAATTTATTTTCATTCATTTAAATTTTAAATCACCCAGAGAAAAGTGTCATTAAAATTAACAAATAACAACAATTTGGTATATATTAAATTTGAATAAAAACAATAAAAAATGACCAGTTTGAGAGAAATGTGCTTCGATGATCTTTTCAAAATCAATTCGCTGGCCTTCGATGCCCTTACCGAAATGTACAGCTTGACTTTCTTTGTGAAACATCTCCTAGAGTTTCCGGAACTCAGCCAAATCGCCATTGCTCCAGGTCCAGAGGGTAGACCAATGGGCTATATATTTGGAGTGTATCATTTGCCAAAGAATAAGGAAATCTATGGCCATGTTGCGGCCCTGACAGTCTCCCCGGAGTACAGACGCCTCGGAGTTGCTACCACATTGATGGACTTCTTCTACAGGATCCTGGATTTCAAAGGAGCCCACTTTGTGAATCTTTACATGAGGGCCAGTAATAAAGCTGCTTACGATCTGTACTGTGCCCTGGGATACGCCCACAGACGCACTCTGGAGGAGTATTATCCGGATAAACCGAGCCCGGAAGATGCCTACGAAATGAGAAAGTACTTCCACCGGCCTCTAGAGATTCAAGCTGTTGGATAATCAAATTTGTAGTTAGTTCTTTTTTTTTTTTTTGGATAGTACAGCTAATTAAAGAAAATCAATTGAGGTGAATTTTGAAACGACAGACGAATTTCCGTTGACGCACAAGGGAGAACTATAACAAATAGATACAGATACAAAAGCATCTGACTACCAAAACCAATGCAGACACTTTCCAAGTAAACGCATTTATGTTCTTCGGTATCGTTGCCAAACAAATTCAATTGCAAATTGCCGTTTCGAGATGGTCAAGGCTTTTGTTGTTGGCCTTTCTATTATCAACATTTTTTAACGCCAACAAATTGGAAAACATATGCATATACGTATTATGAATATACTTGTATGTGTCTATAAAATTTTAGTCTGGTCTGAAACACGCGCCATGATTTTCACAATTTGCCATTTTGCGCAACTCGAAACGGCGAAAATCTAAAAATTCTGGTTCAATGTTGTCATATAAACAAATCTTGTTTCCATATGCTTTTGACACATGTATTTTCTAGTTTTTTGTTTTACTTTGAGCGATTTGTTTGAAACATTTAGTTTGATTTTCCGATTTCCTCATTCGAGTGCAATGAACTTTTAATGGGATTTTCTTATGGGGCATTTGCAAATTAATGTCTTCTGGTACATTTATTAGAACCTAATTTCGTTTGTTAAACATTTATAAAAAAATCTCTAATTCCGATTAAATACATCATGACCATGTAAAGTAGCATATTGCCAAAGCCATACAGCTTATTGATAGTAATTCCATTGAGGGACTTTTGGTCCACATCCCGGGAAAGGGGCAACCTCATGTCGTAGCCGTGGTCATCGGCATAGTACTGGGGCAGCCAGCGGTACTTGACATAACCCAGGTTCTTGTACAACCTGATGGCATTCTTATTCTTCGCCCGCACGAAGAGATCCACGAACCAATCCTTCTTGTGGTCCATCTTCTCGCGCAGATTCTCCATAAGGAGAGTGGCCAGACCAAGACGACGATAGTCCTCCGACACTGCCAAAGCCGAAATATGACCATGGCTCATTCCTTGATCCTTTCCATCACCAATTGGCTCTTCGGCGTCCACGATGCGGCAGCCTAGGATGAAGGCCACGAGCCGATCATCAGGAGCCACCACCGACAGGGCCATCTCGTGGTTCTCAACTATTTTCTGGAGCACAAATGGCAAGCTATAAACCTCCACCAGCGGATCGAAGGCAATGTTGTTAATCTTGAACAGATCGTCTAAAAGGAATTCTCGGATTGTGGTCATTTTATACGATTTGATTTACTTTGATTTCAGAACGAGATCGGAAGGGGTTTCTCGAAAAGACAAAGGCGAGGCTTACTTTGATGATTGGAGTCCAAAGCGCAAATTATCGTATTTTTCTTTTAGAGGAGATCTAAGAAATAGATGCTTAGCCCCCAAAACTATAACAAGAATATTTAGCGTATAGGCCTTAAAAATCCATAGCATACATTTCGATGTTGTTTGAAATTCGATAAAGGTTTTGCCATTTTATTACATTACTCGCTCTTATATTGTTGGATATCACGTCTTAGACTAATCGAGAACCTATATTTATTTGATATTCTTGTAGATCCAGGGCAGCAGCGAGGTGACACGAGTATAGACGCCAGGATATTGACCCTTGCCGCAGCCAATACCCCAGGACACAATGCCCACCTGGGTGTAGCGGCCACCGTCGTTGATAACCATGGGACCACCAGAGTCGCCCTTTAAATACAACAATTACGTTAGGTTTTTTTAACCAATTTTAAGCCAAGTATGTAAACTTACACTGCACGAGTCCTTGGCCGCTTGCCCGGCGCAGATCATTGACTCGATTATCCCACCGGGCGCCGCTCTTCCGTACTTCCTAGCGCACTCTGCGTTCGCCCAGATGGGAATGTCGACCTTCTGCAGGATCGAAGGCTGGGGTCCGTTCTCCCGCAGACTGCCCCACCCAGCCACTGTGGCCACCTGTCCGCTGTAGGATCGCGATTGTTGCGAGGGCGAGGTGGGCAGGCAAATAGGTTGGATTTCACGGGTGAAGGGCACCGGTTCACTCAAAGTAAGTATGGCGACGTCGTTGTGCTGAGACCGAAGTTGAATACTAAGAAACTATATGCTTCATAAAAGACAACTCACCAGAGTACTAAATTCGAATCCTTTGTGTCGCACCAGACGCTTGATTCTCCGGGAGACATGCTGAACTTCGAAGTCCGTCCGGATATTGTAGTCGCCCAGATGGGCCGTCAAAGCTGCCACATCCCAAGAAGTCATGCTGAAAGATACAAAATCATTAAAATTGGTAGACAAAGCTCTGAGAATTCGCTTACCGTGCCACACAATGAGCGGCAGTGAGGATGTGATTGTTGGTTATAAGGCTTCCCCCGCAGAACTGCTTTCCGGACTTGAAGAGCACCGCGATCCAGGGAAACTCGTGCGGACTGGCGTTGGTGCCGCCCACGATCCGCTCCTGGTCCGGGGAGACTGGATTCTTGTTGCCACACTGCAAAGGCAGTCCTTCGGCGCTGGTGCCGCTCGAAGGACGCCGTGTGGTTGTCGTGGTTGTGGGGGCTGCGGCTGTAGGGTAACTGGGATAGGTGGGACGCCTGGTGGTGGTGGGTCGAGGCGTGGGCGGTCGGGGAGTGGTGCGCTTTGTGCTCGGCGGAGCTCCACCGGTGGTGGGGTGCGTTGGGTAATGATGATTGGGAGGATGGGTGGGTAATGGTGGTGGCCAGCCGCCAGTTGTGGGTGGGTGCGTTGGCAGCGGAGGTGGCCACTGGGCCACGCCCCCCGCAAAAGTGCCAAAAGGCCATTGATAAGGATATATCGGAGTGGCCGGTTGGGCTGCCACCGGTGGCTGCACTTCCTCCTGCTCCTCCTCCTGTCCAGGTTCTTCCGGAAGGTTATCCGTCTCAGGCAGCGTATTCACATCCTGGAAATCTGGGGTATCCTCCACACTATTTGGATTATCGATGGGATCTTCCGGCTGGGGAGCATCCTCATTCGTTGGCTCCTCCTCTGGCCCGTCCACACTCACAGCTACCTCATCTTCGGCAATGGAAGGTTTCTCCGTGGTCGTGGTTGTAGTTGGAATTGCCCCCGGTAGTGGAAACACTCCAAAAGTATTGGAATCTATGTCCGTGCAACAAATACCATTGTTGATTCTTCCCAACTGGTCAAAAAAGTTGCATAGATTTTGATTCAGACCCAGTCCGGAGTTCTGCGGCCACTGGCGCAGGGTGATGAAGGTCAACTGACGGGCCACTCGGTAATATTGGCGACAGGAATCGATGCGGATGCACACTCCAGGCTGACCTCGGGCCGTAAGGCATCTTGATCCCTCCCAGCCACCGGTTAAACCTCCTTGCAGCAGGAGAAGATTGGGATCGAAGACGAACTGCCGAGCTTTTCGATTCAAAGTTGACGAAGACGAGGCTGTACGGGAAATACAAAATACATTTTTCATTTTAAATGGTTTAAAGAAAGTATAATCTTTGAAACTTTAAGCTGGAGTTTGAAGTGCCGCTGAGGGCACTTGAGATCAGAGTTCGTTGACCCCTCGAAAGATTTAAGCAACATACGCAATTGTCTAGCCAAAAATTGTGGTACCTTAGAAACCCATTTTTTAGCCAATCTATTGCGGTATTGACAAAGCACCTAAGTACCGCACAAAAAAGAAAGACATACGGAGAAAGACCAGATCAATATTTACACAACATTCGCTCACGTTCCGAGTCGAGGGCTCAGGTCCATGCTTCTCACCCAGCCGTGAGCGATTACTCAATATTTTGACATTTTTGGCTTTTTGTTATTGGTGTTACCCAGAATATTGACAATAAACTTAAGCTCTTTCCATACTGAATGACAATTGCTGTGCCATTTTACAGGCCAGGCCAAGACGAGGCTGAGCCCGAGATGCTTGCCCCCCAAGGCGGCAACTTTCTACTGTCAATTGTCATATATTTGTCAGCTTCTTTAAATTGGTCTAGGCCTTTGTTTGGATCGCCGACTCTGCATACTCATTGTTGTTGCTATTTAGCATAAATTTGCTATATTTTTAATTCTTTCTACATGCTCTATGGGATTTGGCCCACATATATTCCGACCAAGTGGTTTGACAATGCATTAAATTTGCCTAAATAAAGCAATTTGGCAGTTTATCTTTAGGTTTTGGTTCTTAACGAGCTGTTCGCTTTGTGGCGATTAATTTAAATGAGCTTCTGGACAACATAAGCCACAGTGATGAGGTGTAAACTTTATTGATACTAAATCGAGCATAAAATTGGTTTCAAAAGAGATCCGAGGGGAAGTCACTTATACACGTGGTTTCTGCCTTTCTGACACAACTCGTAATGAAGAATACGTTCAAGGTGTGCTCTGAATTTTTAATTAACTCGCATATTTTGTTTTTGTCAGGTGTTTCCCTCCACCCTCTTTGGTGGAATTTTCAAATTACACCCATTGCAAAATGGTTAGTCCACTTGTGACTCACTCAACTGGGAATGCTAACCGATATTTATGAGTGCGTATGTCCTAAAGAAAGTTGCCAAAAACATTACTCACTTGCCCCAAAAAAATGGCTCTTTGGGCAGTCTTTGGACATTATTTTGCATTTGATTTCTTATAAATTGTTATGACAAGCTGTCCGCCAAAGAGAAATAAACATAACTTCCATTAATTGATTGCTGCTTCTGTTTCTTGGAATATGGGTTAAATGGTTTTTAAGAGATGACCAAGATGCTCTTTACATTTTCCTTCGGCTTCTCAGAATAAACACTTGACACCTAAAAACAGTGTTTAAGAAAAAGCAGGGGCAAGTTACAAGTTCAAGGCCTCGCCGACAGTTACTACAACGTAAACCTGAATTTCAGTACAGGACACCACAGTGGAGTCGATCCGGAGGTCTACTTTATGGCAGCTCTTAAATTTTATGGGACCAAGAGCCATATAAACGATGTATATCTCGACGGTTACCCGCTCATCGTTAAGCAAATTGGCCAAAATGGAAATAAAAATTAATTTTTAATGAATATTGCCTGCTGAATGGCTGCGAAGGTGTCAGCTTATTGTCTTTTATAGGCTATATGTTTATTGACCAATCCCAAAAGCATGCCAAATTAATAGGCTTATGTCGTCGCCCCAGAAAAGACCCAAAACACCATCCCAGATCACGCCCCTACATCAAAAGTGCTGTCTAATTGTCTAATTGTTGGCGATAAATACAAGAGAATGAATGGCCGGATGGGAACATTGACAGGCGACAAGCTCTGAAGTTGATCTGAAAGTTCACGCCTACATGAGATCTCTTGTTTGCCTTAGAAAGCTAGAAAAAACTAGGGCCAATGTAACTCAAAGCCAAACAATAACCCAAACTACTCTATGGCTTGAATTTCGCATTTTCCTTCTTTGTATACGATTTATAGATTTCTGAAGGTCAAACAAGTAAAGCCTAGTGCGTGCCCAGCATAAATTCTACAATTAATTCAGAAAATTCTTCTTGCGGTGTCGTTGAACTTAAATTTATATTAGTGACGTATTTTTAACATTAAAGGAGTAAATGAATAAAGTAATCTGACTTTCAGCTTAAATTTTTTTTATTACAATTATTGATAGTTTAAATAATTAAAAATAAAATATTGAATCACCAATCCCAGTTAATATTTTTAAATAAAAATACAAAGACCACCCGTAAAATGTTCGTGTCCTAAGTCTTTTGATTGCCGCCAAACCAATTCGCTTGGGAAACTCAATTACTTGAAATCCCTTCTATTTTTAAATTGAAAAAAATCAAATTTGCTTACCATGAGTTCCCAAATCAATAGAATCCTCTGCTGTGGCATTAACCAATACCAATCCTGCCTCTGGCGCTGCTTTTATTACACCACTTTGCCACTCAGAGGCATCTGCCCCTCCCGAATCGGATGGAAGCTCTACTCCGGTAATTATTTTAAAATGCAGCAAATGCACACAAAGTAATAAAACTCGCAAAAATGCAAACATTTTGGTTGTTGTTGTCGGTACTGCGGTTATCTTTCCCAATTTGTTTTCGTTTTGAACTGGAGAACCATATATAAATTGCCTACCATACGATTTACTGAAACCGATCCGCCACCGAAACGCGACTCGATATATATCTCTTCGAATGCCAGGCACGTTGCCCCGATGGCATTCACCTGACCACGATTGCGTCGAAGTTCTCGGTCTTGGACTTGCTCCTACTCTCGTTTCTCGGATTCCCGGTTCTCGTGCGTTAGACGGACAGGACCGTCTGCTGGGCTGTGAGGTCCGATCGCTTCTGAGACGACAGCCGACTCTGGAGTTTGGTTAACAGCTCCGCTGCCCAGAAAGCAGAAGAAAAAGTAACAGCGACGACGGCAGCAATGTTGACGCCAACAGAATACAGACGCCGCCGAAATCTTTTTATTTTTGTTGTTTCAATTTTGCCGCTAGCCAACTTTTTGGCCAACTTATTGGACTGCCTTCTAATGCACACGCAACGACAAATGCTGCGATGATGACAACTAGAGCTGGCCCATATAAACTAGTTCCTGGTTAGTAACGCCTCCGTTTCGATTGCCCACCATCGGGCATCCCGCGTCCGCAGCTCCGATCCAGAACACGCATCCAGCCAGACTAAAGCGAAGCGGGTTACTCCCAGTTGCCGGCTGGAAGTTGTGCGACTGCATACTGCATACTCGTAATAAAGAAGAAATCCAGCTGCGGTCGCATCTTCTGGATGAATAGCCATTAATATGCACTCTGATAAAAATATATGCATTATTGAAAAGATTCAGCTTTACCTTAGGCTTGTGGTTTGAGAGGGCTAAAGGCTACCATTATATTGATTTATATTGAAAATCAACGTAAGTTAAATAATCCTTTTCCTAACAATAATAAATTTTGCCCACTGCATAACTAGATTACATTTCCATTTAAATTCCTTGGTGCACATTGCATTTGGTGCTTCATTTTCCACTTGGCCTCTTGAAGAAGACTCGTTTGAATTCGTTTTCATGAGTCTCTACTAGTTCTAGTATGGGCTATCGCAAATGTGTTTACTAAATAATATGCAAAGTTTACGATGATGGGCGATCATTGAACTGGAGGCAAGGAGTCTGAGTCAGGACACAATTAAAATCCAAAATAATCGCATTATCAACGCCGAGATTAGGCGGCACCTTCGGTGTTAGAAGTATCAGCAATTGAATCAATTGTTTCCGAAGAATTCGCATTCGCATATTGATCGATGGAAAGTTAAGTATCACGGCCATGCATGGTGGGCCATGGATATTGGCGGGATAATTTTATTTCAATATTTTGCCAACTAATTGTCTGTAATTGAATGCTCTGGGGCATTTTTACCCCTTTGATTGATCGAGAAGTGGGAGTGTTGAATTTTGTGTCTTGAAAGCCTTTCAATGGGATTGGTTTTGGAAAAGGCAGAGGCTGGCCGTCATTGAGTTCAAGTGTCAATTAAAAGTTCTAACCAGGTAACTCTGCCACTCAATGTTCAATGAACCAATGAAATAGCTATTTATAGGAAAATTAGCTAAACTTTCGTTCAATTTTTTTAGGGTGCTTAAATTGATCCAAATATTCCATTTCAAATATACATTTAAATGCTTAAAATTCATTCCCATTCAGTTTTTTTACTTGATAAGCTTGGTAAGTTTATAATTTTAATTTTTTAACTCTAATTATTGAGTTATTGAGAAAGTTCAAGTAAAAAATCAACGAAACTTCTCCCTTAAGAAATGTCAAGTATTTTACATTATTTCAAATATCAACGTTACATACTTTTGGGGTTGAAAATTTTTTAGGAATCATCTAACTTATAATCTTCTAAGGTACGCTGAAGCATCTGGAGAAAATTGGCAAAGATATAGCCATCGCCTTGGGACATATTGTCCCTATTAAGCATTTTTCAATATTTCTGGAAGGGGATCCATCAGAGAATATGACGAAAATTTCAAAAAATAATTTGGCTTCAGATTTTGTTGTAAATTAATAGAGAATCGACCTACGAATCATTTAAGGTATTCCGCTATAGAATCGAATGTATTTTGGCCGAGATATAGCCATCACTGTGGGCCGTTTGTGCTTCCAAAGCATTTTTATGATTTTCAAAGGGGATCCTCCAGAAAATGTGACAAAAAATTCAAAATATTAGTTTGTCTCGGATTTTGATGTAGATTGATAGAGAATCGATCTACGAATCATTTAAGGTATTCCGCTTAAGAATCGGATGAATAATGGCAAAGATATAGCCATCACTGTGGGCCATTTGTGCTTTCAAAGCATTTTTATAATTTTCGAAAAAAGCAGTTTTATGATTTTCGAAGGGGATGCTTCAGAAAATGTGACAAAAAATTCAAAATATTAGTTTGTCTCGGATTTTGATGTAGAGTGATAGAGAATCGATCTACGAATCATTTAAGGTATTCCGCTTAAGAATCGGATGAATAATGGCAAAGATGTAGCCATCACTGTGGCCCATTTGTGCTTTCAAAGCATTTTTATGATTTTCGAAAAAAGCAGTTTTATGATTTTCGAAGGGGATGCTTCAGAAAATGTGACAAAAAATTCAAAATATTAGTTTGTCTCGGATTTTGATGTAGATTGATAGAGAATCGATCTACGAATCATTTAAGGTATTCCGCTTAAGAATCGGATGAATAATGGCAAAGATATAGCCATCACTGTGGGCCATTTGTGCTTTCAAAGCATTTTTATGATTTTCGAAAAAAGCAGTTTTATGATTTTCGAAGGGGATGCTTCAGAAAATGTGACAAAAAATTCAAAATATTAGTTTGTCTCGGATTTTGATGTAGAGTGATAGAGAATCGATCTACGAATCATTTAAGGTATTCCGCTTAAGAATCGGATGAATAATGGCAAAGATGTAGCCATCACTGTGGCCCATTTGTGCTTTCAAAGCATTTTTATGATTTTCGAAAAAAGCAGTTTTATGATTTTCGAAGGGGATGCTTCAGAAAATGTGACAAAAAATTCAAAATATTAGTTTGTCTCGGATTTTGATGTAGATTGATAGAGAATCGATCTACGAACCATTTAAGGTATTCCGCTTAAGAATCGGATGAATAATGGCAAAGATATAGCCATCACTGTGGGCCATTTGTGCTTTCAAAGCATTTTTATAATTTTCGAAAAAAGCAGTTTTATGATTTTCGAAGGGGATGCTTCAGAAAATGTGACAAAAAATTCAAAATATTAGTTTGTCTCGGATGTAGATTGATAGAGAATTGATCTACGAATCATTTAAGGTATTCCGCTTAAGAATCGGATGAATAATGGCAAAGATATAGCCATCACTGTGGGCCATCTGTGCTTTCAAAGCATTTTTATGATTTTCGAAAAAAGCAGTTTTATGATTTTCGAAGGGAATGCTTCAGAAAATGTGACAAAAAATTCAAAATATTAGTTTGTCTCGGATTTTGATGTAGATTGATAGAGAATCGATCTACGAATCATTTAAGGTATTCCGCTTAAGAATCGGATGAATAATGGCAAAGATATAGCCATCACTGTGGGCCATTTGTGCTTTCAAAGCATTTTTATGATTTTCGAAAAAAGCAGTTTTATGATTTTCGAAGGGGATGCTTCAGAAAATGTGACAAAAAATTCAAAATATTAGTTTGTCTCGGATTTTGATGTAGATTGATAGAGAATCGATCTACGAATCATTTAAGGTATTCCGCTTAAGAATCGGATGAATAATGGCAAAGATATAGCCATCACTGTGGGCCATTTGTGCTTTCAAAGCATTTTTATGATTTTCGAAAAAAGCAGTTTTATGATTTTCGAAGGGGATGCTTCAGAAAATGTGACAAAAAATTCAAAATATTAGTTTGTCTCGGATTTTGATGTAGAGTGATAGAGAATCGATCTACGAATCATTTAAGGTATTCCGCTTAAGAATCGGATGAATAATGGCAAAGATGTAGCCATCACTGTGGCCCATTTGTGCTTTCAAAGCATTTTTATGATTTTCGAAAAAAGCAGTTTTATGATTTTCGAAGGGGATGCTTCAGAAAATGTGACAAAAAATTCAAAATATTAGTTTGTCTCGGATTTTGATGTAGATTGATAGAGAATCGATCTACGAACCATTTAAGGTATTCCGCTTAAGAATCGGATGAATAATGGCAAAGATATAGCCATCACTGTGGGCCATTTGTGCTTTCAAAGCATTTTTATAATTTTCGAAAAAAGCAGTTTTATGATTTTCGAAGGGGATGCTTCAGAAAATGTGACAAAAAATTCAAAATATTAGTTTGTCTCGGATGTAGATTGATAGAGAATTGATCTACGAATCATTTAAGGTATTCCGCTTAAGAATCGGATGAATAATGGCAAAGATATAGCCATCACTGTGGGCCATCTGTGCTTTCAAAGCATTTTTATGATTTTCGAAAAAAGCAGTTTTATGATTTTCGAAGGGAATGCTTCAGAAAATGTGACAAAAAATTCAAAATATTAGTTTGTCTCGGATTTTGATGTAGATTGATAGAGAATCGATCTACGAATCATTTAAGGTATTCCGCTTAAGAATCGGATGAATAATGGCAAAGATATAGCCATCACTGTGGGCCATTTGTGCTTTCAAAGCATTTTTATGATTTTCGAAAAAAGCAGTTTTATGATTTTCGAAGGGAATGCTTCAGAAAATGTGACAAAAAATTCAAAATATTAGTTTGTCTCGGATTTTGATGTAGATTGATAGAGAATCGATCTACGAATCATTTTAGGTATTCCGCTTAAGAATCGGATGAATAATGGCAAAGATATAGCCATCACTGTGGACCATCTGTGCTTTCAAAGCATTTTTATGATTTTCGAAAAAAGCAGTGTTATGATTTTCGAAGGGGATGCTTCAGAAAATGTGACAAAAAATTCAAAATATTAGTTTGTCTCGGATTTTGATTTAGATTGATAGAGAATCGATCTACGAATCATTTAAGGTATTCAGCTGTAGAATCGAATGTATTTTGGCCGAGATATAGCCATCACTGTGGGCCATTTGTGCTTCCAAAGCATTTTTATGATTTTCGAAGGGGATCCTCCAGAAAATGTGACAAAAAATTCAAAATATAAGTTTGTCTCAGATTTTGATGTAGATTGATAGAGAATCGATCTACGAATCATTTAAGGTATTCCGCTTAAGAATCGGATGAATAATGGCAAAGATATAGCCATCACTGTGGGCCATTTGTGCTTTCAAAGCATTTTTATGATTTTCGAAAAAAGCAGTTTTATGATTTTCGAAGGGGATGCTTCAGAAAATGTGACAAAAAATTCAAAATATTAGTTTGTCTCAGATTTGGACGTAGATTAATAGAGAATCGATCTACGAATCATTTAAGGTATTCCGCTTAAGAATCGGATGAATAATGGCAAAGATATAGCCATCACTGTGGGCCATTTGTGCTTTCAAAGCATTTTTATGATTTTCGAAAAAAGCAGTTTTATGATTTTCGAAGGGGATGCTTCAGAAAATGTGACAAAAAATTCAAAATATTAGTTTGTCTCGGATTTTGATGTAGAGTGATAGAGAATCGATCTACGAATCATTTAAGGTATTCCGCTTAAGAATCGGATGAATAATGGCAAAGATGTAGCCATCACTGTGGCCCATTTGTGCTTTCAAAGCATTTTTATGATTTTCGAAAAAAGCAGTTTTATGATTTTCGAAGGGGATGCTTCAGAAAATGTGACAAAAAATTCAAAATATTAGTTTGTCTCAGATTTTGATGTAGATTGATAGAGAATCGATCTACGAATCATTTAAGGTATTCCGCTTAAGAATCGGATGAATAATGGCAAAGATATAGCCATCACTGTGGGCCATTTGTGCTTTCAAAGCATTTTTATGATTTTCGAAAAAAGCAGTTTTATGATTTTCGAAGGGGATGCTTCAGAAAATGTGACAAAAAATTCAAAATATTAGTTTGTCTCAGATTTGGACGTAGATTAATAGAGAATCGATCTACGAATCATTTAAGGTATTCCGCTTAAGAATCGGATGAATAATGGCAAAGATATAGCCATCACTGTGGGCCATTTGTGCTTTCAAAGCATTTTTATGATTTTCGAAAAAAGCAGTTTTATGATTTTCGAAGGGGATGCTTCAGAAAATGTGACAAAAAATTCAAAATATTAGTTTGTCTCAGATTTGGACGTAGATTAATAGAGAATCGATCTACGAATCATTTAAGGTATTCCGCTTAAGAATCGGATGAATAATGGCAAAGATATAGCCATCACTGTGGGCCGTTTGTGCTTTCAAAGCATTTTTATGATTTTCGAAAAAAGCAGTTTTATGATTTTCGAAGGGAATGCTTCAGAAAATGTGACAAAAAATTCAAAATATTAGTTTGTCTCGGATTTTGATGTAGATTGATAGAGAATCGATCTACGAATCATTTAAGGTATTCCGCTTAAGAATCGGATGAATAATGGCAAAGATATAGCCATCACTGTGGGCCATTTGTGCTTTCAAAGCATTTTTATGATTTTCGAAAAAAGCAGTTTTATGATTTTCGAAGGGGATGCTCCAGAAAATGTGACAAAAAATTCAAATTATAAGTTTGTCTCAGATTTTGACGTAGATTGATAGAGAATCGATATACGAATTATTTAAGGTATCCCGCTGTAGAATCGGATGTATTTTGGCTGAGATATAGCCATCACTGTGGGCCAATTGTGCTTCTAAGGCTTTTTTTATTTTTGAAGGGGATCGTCCAGAATAACTTACAATAAATCTAAAAATTACTTTGTTCCCAGATTTAGATGCACATTGATATAGAATCGATGCACCACTCGTTTAAGACAATGGGATCAATATTGGCAAAGATATAGCCATCGCCTGGGCCACATCATATAATTGCAGAACGTTCTTAAGATCGTTATAATTAATATTTTGTTTCGAAGGCAGCATTTATTTTCGGAATTTTCAGAAAACTTCTATTTTCATTTTAGAATGGATGAGATAAATAAATACAAATCGGTACATGTAGAAAATCATTCCAAATGATTGCCAAAACTCTTTGAGCATAAAAAGTTATTTGGAAACAGCGTTTAAAATAAATTTTTAGTTGGTATGATTAAGCTAAATCTAACTAAAAGCTAAATATTCCTTGAGAAGAGGTTTCAGGGGGCATCATTGAACCAGGAATTTCTCGATAGGAACCTTAGCAAAGAACTCGTTGATGTGGGCAATCAAAATGGGAGCCCACTGTTCGCGGGTGGCGGGAATGCCGACTCGGGTGATCTCCGGCAGATTCTCATTCACCAAATTCAGGATCATGCCATCTAGCAAAGAAAATATATCAAATAAAATAGCGTAAATCGAAAAACTATGATAAGTTATTACTCAGATTCCGATCGGAGAAGATGCCGTTGGCCACCACCTTGGCGTCGCCGATATTCACATTGGCATTCAGGCGGTGTAAGCTGAGACGCTGCTGTCCACTGGGCAGCTGTTCGATGTGTCCGTCGGTCAGAATGGTAGCCTTGATGTTGTCTAGGGAAGGTAATACAATACAGTGTTGTCTGTGGCGTATTTATTTGAGTTAAAAACTCACCGATTGTGATGTTGAAGGGACCCTTGGGCACCAGACGCAGGCCACCGAACTTGACGTCCGCCTTGAAGTGTCCGCCGGCCTTTAGTTGGGGCAGCTCCACGCCCAATTTGATCACGAACCCTTTTTCGGTGAAATTGGCAGCCACACTGTTGACCTGCAGCTGGCTGATGCCGTAGATCTCCATGTTCTTGATCAGAAGTCCGCCCTGAATGCCGTCGTTGGCGTACCGGAAGATGCCCCTCTTGTAGAAGTACGGATCGATCGAACCCATGTTGTACTCCGGCACCCCCTGGTACTTCAGCTTGGGGGCGAATGTCTGAATCAAACCCCGAATGCATTCGTTTAGATCCGTAGAACTAAGACTACAGGGTGTCACAGCATTCGAGGCGAACTGCTCGCCGGTCGGTGGTGTAACTAAAAGCGAAAGTAATGGGAAGATTAGTTCACAATTCGGTTAAGTCATGGTTAACCCCAGAGTTGTAAAGATCGCTGGGGCATAGCATAGCGCCGGCTCGATGCAGGTAATTATTATTATTTTTTGGTATTTGTGCCACCCAACCAGGCATGACAAAGTTCACGTGTCCCCCGGTTCGACGTAGCCTTTAGTTTCCGTCACATTCGAATGGGGTTTGTGTCAGGGTGACACCTACCAAGGCCCTTTACCAAGTTTTCAGGAAGCGCGGTTAAATTAAAACTATTCTTTTTCAAAAACTAATAAAAACTGAGCACTTTACAAATGCTAGAATATAAAAAAATAAATTCAAATAAACTTAATCCCTTGATAAATACTTTTTAAATGATTTTGCAATTTAATTCTACCATTAAATGTACTTTGCAGAATCTTGGCTCAGGCATTTATTGAATGTTTTTAATTACACCAATTAGTTTATAAATGACATACGTTTTTATCCAAATGTACATTTAATTCTTAGAAGACATGGTGGCTTATTCTCAAGATCATCTTTTAAGATAATTTCTGTTTTAGCCACAATGGCATTTAGTCTCGGCAGTTTATGCTATCTTCTCCTGCTAATGACAAGCGCGGAGTCTTCAAAAGGCCATTACTTTATATTTCCTTTGCGCAAAATTATGATTAAAAAGTAAATTAAACTTTTAATTGGGACTTTAAAGAATAAAACAAGATGGGGCACTTGAATAATTCCCATTTAGTAACTTGCTTTGTTCAGCGTTTTACCTTTCATCTGGCTGACAAGTTCAATGTCAAAGGTGAGCCGAACCGCTCATTATACGTTAAAAACAAATCAGCACTCAAAATGTCAAAATTAAGAGGTGCCTGCTAAAACAAAATACAAAAAAACGAGGGAAAAACACTTGGTTTAACTAGTCGGGTTCAAGTTGTGGCTAGTCATGCGAAGTGACGTTCGTTGCCTAAGTCATTTGTTTGCCAGGCAAATGTCAATAAATTTTTGCTCGCTTTATGTTGTTGGCTGAAGCGTTTTTCCTTTCGCAATTAGAGTAAAATTACAATTGCAGCTTTCGGTTTGGCCCAGGCGATACAGGCCCAGCGGTAGCAGTCGCTTACGCATTGATGTAGGTCAGTTTTTCAGCTTTTCGCTTTTTGTCAGCATCTACGGCCACAGCACACAGCAGCTGTCGGCAGCCGGTTTCGAATTTATGCCTCTGCGTTGTTGCTTTTGTTGACGCTGAACTCTTTTTCGCAAGAGCGCAAACAAGACACCGATCCAGCACGCATATACAATCACACACCTCGTGCCCGATTAAATTAATGTAATTGGCAATATTTTAAATGGCAGTTTTAGGCCCCATTTCTTGATGTTTGTTCTGCATTTATTACGCTGCCCCGGCTTGCATCACAATTTCTATTTGCCCAGCAATGCTCGGCGAGCTTGATAACTTTTACTAAAACTTATAAGTATGTCAAGTTCAAGTGGCACTGACGATGACTTGCTGGTCTTTTTGTAAGTCATACATATACATAAGTATTTCTTTTGCCATTTCAAAAGTGTTAAAAGTCAAATAAATAAAAAGATTTTAGCTGCAAACACACTTGCTAATTTCTATTGCAATTTCATTTCATTTTGTACTGCTTGGATTCGGCTCTTAACAAATCTCATTAAATAATAATAAAAAACTAAACAACGATCTTTTACGATTGCTGTTTCTCAGTATTTTTCCCAATTTTGCTTATTTCTGAAGGTTAGAGCCTATAAAAAAGTGGTGTTAAGTATATACACAACACACTTGAACATACTTAAGAAGCTTACAATGAGTAACCGGGTGACAGATTTGCATAAAAAACCCAGCAGACCCTGTCCTGAATTTCAAATATATATGGAAATGGTTTATAAGATTGGTAGTAAGGAAGGAAGTGGAGAACAGATAAAAAATATTCGTTGGTGAATAATAATAAGAACTATGTACTTCATTAGAACCCCTAAAAAATCTGCCAGACCAATTTGCCTTTATATATTTATGAAATTCTTCGAATTATAAAGCACATAAAGGTTTATGCCATAAAAAATCCATTTCTCAATTCACATTTTTATGATAAATATAGCCTTATTTTCTTGTTACAAATTTTTATTTCCATTCACTTTTGATTTTGTTTGATTTTATCGGTGCATTTTGAATGCCAAACGGTGGTCACAGTCTAACCACAAAAAATGCAATTTCAATCCCATTTTCCAGCAGCCCATTTTCCTTGCAAACAAAAGACTTAGGCAACAAACTTGTTTTCGCCGCAAATTTTGTGGGCATTATTTTGTGGGTGTGTGCTTGGGCCGACTTTTTAGTTTGAATTTCAAGTTCTCGCCTCGATTGCATAACTTACCTGCATCGAACTGCAAACCGCCAAAATCGGTTGACCCATCAGGCGAGACCACCTCCACGTACTCCTCGGCCGGGCCGGAGCCGGGCCTGGGATCGCTGCTGAACACGCTCGGCTCGCCGGATGTGGGCAGTGTGGCGCCAGTGGCCACCGATCCACTTCCGAGTGCCAGGGCGGCAAATGCAAAGATGCAAAGGAATTGCATTTTTTTCTTGTTTATCTGCCTAACACGCCGTTTTCCGCCGCTCAACCCGTTTTAATTGATTACTGGACTCTTTCTCCTCGGTGGCTTATTTGACTATTTGCGTGTGACGCGATTTAACACACGAATTCAGTGCAGACGGTAATTTTGTTGTCTCCGTTTTTCCTACTTCTTTTTTTTTTTTGTTGTTTTGCGTAATTTTTTGCAAACCGGCTTCACTTTTATTTCTTCACGAGTAGTTGTTATTGTTTTTGGTTTTCTCGGTTAACTGCAATTGTTGTTGCAATTGCTGCACAAACACTGGCACACACAGAAACTCGAACACAAACAACTAATTGCCAAACTTATGCGAAAAACTGAGCAAAAATTATTTTCGAGTTGACGGCGGGCTGGTTGCAAATCTTGAAATGAGCGCTGCAAGGAAACCACGTTTATTTATAGTTTCCAAGCTGTCCAATTTCGGTTTTTATTCAAAAGTTTTTCCAAGCTGAATCCGAAGCTGAAATGGCCCGCAACAACGCCACGAACTTATCAAAAGCATCCGAAATTCGTGGACTCGAAGCCGAAGTTGAAAGCTTTTTAAGCTTTTTTGGGAGAACAACAACGAAAACTATAGTTTTAGAGTCATTACAATGAGTTTAAATCGGATAGAAATATAGCATTGACCGATTCTTGGAATCAATTTATAGATTTATATTCTAAAGTATACTTTATTTTTAATTTTTCTAAGTTTTTTTTTTATTATAACTTAAGCTTATTTTATGCGATAGCAGATTTCTAATCTGAGCAAATCTAAATAAAATATATTGCTTTTAAGACGCATTCCAGCACGAAGTCCCAAGAAAATCAAGGTATCAATCAGTAGGCTTGCACCCATAAATCTGACAAATGTCAGCAAAAAGCTCTAATCCCTGATTTGGGCCTAAAGGGCAAGACACGTTTGCAGTTTGACAACCATTGTGACTGGTGCGATGGGGCCCTGCGAGGTGGTGGTGTTCATGTAAAATGTGGGTCAGTTATAAATCTTGGCGACTGTTTATGAGTACACATATTGCATGCTAGGTATTTAGTCGCATAAAATTATTCATGAACCTGTGACTTTGTGGGTGTACATCGTCAACATCACTCTCCAAGGTTGCCCTCACATACGTGATGTCTTTCACAATTTCACAAGTCATTTCAGAGTCTTAGATGTCAACAGAACAGATTGTAGAATTGTAATATCAGGAAATCTTTATGAAAAAAAACATTTTGCATAAAAACTATCTACTATCTAATTAAGTTTTTAAAATTAGCCACTTAGTATGTCGGTTGAGTCTTTGGCCAGACGACAGTCGCGTGTTCGTTTTTTGCCTTTTCCTTAGTATTAATTTTTTTTGCATGCAGCCCACGAACGCAGTCCATAGCCATAAGAATAAATTGACGGTAATATAATAAACAGATTTATGGGATACTTAGCGCCAATGGAGGTTCAACTTTGGTCAAGAAAAATACAACAACTTTATAAGATGTAAGTAAATCGTATAACTAATATTTAATATTTATTATTTATCGGACCACGTAAGGTCCTACAAAAAATTAGTTTAGACTCATCAGAGTCCCTCTCCACGGAAATCTTTAGTAAAAGGCGAAAGATTTATTCGACAGTTGAAGAGAAACCAGAGTGACTTTCCACCTCAAAAATGTTACCTTTCGGGTCAAGTCCAGCTTGAACCAGTTGAGAATTACAAGAGGTCAACCCTGGATTCAGGTAATAACTCTCACTTTTAAGGGTAACTTTTTTTACCTGAGACTTTTCTCTAGAAGACTAACGGAATCCCCTAAATATGCTACACAAATTTCTCCTCGGTGAAATGCATGAGCTTTCTCTTTGCAATTCTCAATTGGTTCTGCCAATTGCGTCGTGAATAGGCAAGCGCTGAGCATAGGTGTTATCATTAAAGAATCCCTTCCCAGGTCTTCCAACGAGTATCCCACAGGCATGATATCATCAGCATTCTGCAGTAGGTAATTGTTCTTATCCCATACTGCTCCGGGAATTGTCATAAAACTTCTTGCGGTACTCGTCTGGTACTGTTGGATTTCGATAATGCTTCAACTACAGTATTACTATATAAACTATAGTTACTATAGTAAACATTCTAAGACATCGGAACTACGATTCCGTTTTTGTCTACTACTGGACCACTGATCACAGGAATATAATTAAGTGCGCTAACATTTGATAAATCCTCTATTGGAGGACAAGAAATGTTAAACTGATTTTTGGAATCTGACGGAGTGCTAGGAGCTTGCTCCACCTCTGTCGAGGGTTGGCCCCATATTGCAGTACCGCCGGGATTTCGGCCCAACTGAATAATAAATCTAAAACAATTAAAAGTAAAGTTCAAGCACGCGTTTGCTTACCTCATCCCAAAAGCAAGCAGTAAACAGTGCTTGGGGTGTTACCTAATTTCAATTTTATGGCTCCTCCGGACTAGACATGTTCAAGGTCATTCAAGATTGCCCTTAACCTATTAGCGTTAATTTATCTTTAAGCCACCCAGTTTACAAAAAATATTGTGAATGAATTTACGCTTAACTGGGGCATGACACGCTCATAAAACAAGTTTTTAAATTATTCTTTCATTGAAAGGGCAAGCCTACAATAAACTAGATGACATTTTGACACTGATTATCATTTAATTGCAATTAAAGCAATGTAACAAACTATTAACATTATCACAAATTAATTTTAGAATCTACCGAGTTAATCCTTGAGAAAAACGTCTATGGGAACCAGTTCTAGAGCCTCGTTGAACATTCGCAGAATAAGGGGTTGCCAATACTGGCGGGTCTCGGGCAGCATGATGCCGTAGATATCGCGCCAATACTGATTGGCCACGTTAAGAGCAATTTGATCTGAAAGATAATTACAGTCAAATAGAATCCAGTTAAATATCTAACCTGGGTTTAGTAGTTTACCAAGTTCTGGATCCTGGAAAATGCCATTGGCCTTGATGTGCAGGTCCCCTATCTTTGGATTTGTATCGATATTCTTCATTCGGAAGAAACGGTGGCCATCCTTTTCGTAGACCTCTCCGTCGCAAATCGTGGTGGCCTCCACATTAGCTAAAAGATACGTAATTAATATTTAATAATAAACTAAGAAATATGTTCAATACTTACTAAGAGTCACATTGAATTCGCCTTTGGGCTTCAGTTGCAGCTGATTCACCTGCAAGTCCGCCTTATAGTGGCCGGCAATGTTCAATTTTGGCATAAAGGTGACCAGACGGAGCTTTACTTTTCCATCCTTCAGCTTGACGCTGACTTCTTTGGCCTGGTTGGCGGCAAATCCGTAGATTTTGGCATTCCGCATGGTGATGCGACCGTTGACAGTGCCACTGGAGTACTGGAAGCTGGTGCGGTTTAGTATGAGAGGCTCGTAGGGAGGAATCTTCAGTTCCTCGTTGCCATCCTTAAGACGGGGCGTTAATGTGTTGAAAATCTGCTTGACGCAGTCGCTTAGCTGATCCTCTTCCGTCGAGCATTTTGGTAGATCTTCAGGAAAAACTCTCCATATTTGAGATAAAATCGTTAAAATGTTATTGTCACGAACCTGCAAATTGTTTATAGTCCCTGGGAGATGCACTGAAACAGCAGTGGAAACTGAGCAGCAGGCACAAGACTCCGAATGTGTGATGCATTCCGATGCTAACTATTAACTATTATCCTTTTTAGATTCCGATAGCTACTCCAACTGGCGGCTAGAACGTTTCCCAACAACTGAAGCAAACTGACTCAAAGTCGGGCTATTTTATTCTCTAAATTAGCACAAAACTGATACTAGAGAGATCGTTTAGCTAGTACATTTTACTTGTAAATCAGAAAATGGTTGTGCGCCAAACAGTTAGACTTTGACTGATCACAAAACCGGCTTCGTCTCTCTGATTTATAATGTCGTATTATTAAGTGGAAATCTTTATCGAATGACAATCATGATTTGCCATAAATTCTTTTAATAATTACCTTGTTTAAATACTAATCATGGGCTTTTCGTTATTTCTTTTCCGTTTTCCGTTTTTTTATGGCTAAGAAGCCACTAATTGTCAACATGGAAGGGCTGTCCAATCAAGCCTAAAGAGTGTGTCTCATTGAGGTGACTCACTTTTAAACTTATCATTGACTTCAATTCACAATTGAGCGGTTCACATATAGTTCTCAGGGTATATTCATTCTACGATAGTTTGCTTGTTTGCTCAATTAACTTACAAAAACCAGTTTTCACTTAAAACTTTGACGCCGCCTAAATGCTTCGATTGCACTTTTTGCCTCGTAAAGTCGATTGATATTTCTATAAATTAATCTCTTGATTTCTACCATCAAATCTCCTAGTTATAGATAAATAGTTCCCTAGCAAATAGATCTTTGGGTTCGAAACTACACATATTTGGACGTACTTTAAATATACATTTTCAGTTTCTTCCACTTTTGTGTGAGCTTCATCGTCGAAACTATTTATTTAATTTATTTGTATTTTCTAAATACATAGTTTAGCGCATTCTCGTAAACAAATCTTATCTGTCGTTTCAAGGTTAAGTCTTTCAGATGATAGTTTTGTACTTTCGACTACGATTTTAGCCCTTATCAAGTTTATAAATATGGGTAAACAATATTCGAGTCTCCGTCTACGCAAATTGGTTTCTATTGACAGGAGAATGACTTTAGAAACTCATGCTTTAAACAGAAAAATGATTTATATAAATGTTCTTTATTAAAGTAAAAACTATTTTAACGTTTAAAGGAAAACAGATGGAGTTGTACGAGTAAATGATGTAAAATGAAACCATATTGATTCAGTTCTTGGTGAGAAGCATATCGAATGGTAACGCAGCGAAGAAGTCGTTAGAGGACTTCAATATCAGTGGCTGCCAAGTGGCCAAAGTTTCTGGCAACATGGACTCGTACAGCTGGCGCCAATATTGATTGATAAAGTCCAAAATAACATCATCTATGCATAAATTAGGCATATTTTGTAAATCAAGTTGGTAGTTATAATTTTACTGAACTTACTCAGAGCCGGATCGGGTACTAAACCGTTGGCATAAAAACGCAGATCTCCTATTTTGGGCTCTGTCTCCAGTTTGTTGAGTCGCAAATAAGTGTGTCCATCGCTATCGTAGAGCTCTCCAATGGGTCTCGCACGCATTGTCACATTGGCTAAACAAAATACAAGAATTAATCCATTTTTAGTAACCGGAAAAGTATTGCAACTGCAAAGTACTTAAAAAATATAACTCACTCATGGTAACGTTAAAGGTGCCCTTTGGATTCAACTTGAGATCGTTGAGCTTGATGTCTGCCTTGTAGGCGCCCTCGACAAACATTTGGGGCACATGGGAGAGAATTTCCATGCGGACCCGTCTGTTCTTCAGCCGGAAGTCGACCTTGTCGACGATGCCCTCGCTGAGGCCATGGACGACCACGTTCTTCATGGCGATCCGTCCCTGGAGCAGGCCGGAGTTATAGTTGTAGGAACTTTTGCCCATTTCAAAGGGGTCGAGGGGCGGAATGTTCAGCTCGCTGATGCCGTACTTCATGCGTGGCGTAATCTGTTGGAGGCCCTGCCGGATGCACTCGTTGATATTGAGATCGCCCTCCCGACAGGTCGGTATGTCGCCGGCTGATGAATGTCAAACGAAATCAAATTAGTATCTGATATCAATCGGGTATGATATTAACCTTGGCATATATAGTCACATCATATCGTAAAAGATCGATGTTGCTGTGCTTACGAGTTATGCTCAGAACGTGACACATTTCTAGCTGAGAATTTTCAACGACTAGCTTAATTGTCAACGTCAAGCGCAATTAGATTTTAGATTTAGATTTTGTTTGTTGCGTAAATTCCTGCATTTAATTAGAAGAGTTCGGCATTTGTGCTGTTAGGCATTGACGATAGACCAGATTTTCGCATCAAGTTCATTTCGCTATGAATCTGTTTGTAATTAAGACTTTTTTTTGCATTTGTCGGGCCTTGGGGGAAGGTCGTCGCCGGAAGTTTCAAACTCCCGGACCGACCGAAAAGACCGAAGCCGCAAAACGTGTCTTAAGTGCTCGGAACAATTATATTTTGATATTCACCCATAAACAAGTTTTATTTATATCTACAAAAGTAAATATAAATATAATGACTTGTACATTGAGTAAACTTCAAAAAGAACATTTGCATTGTCGTGTGGACAATGAGGTAATTTTTGGTAAATGCGTCTATTTTCGGCAAAAAAAAAGCGTGTCAAGACATTACTTTTCATCATGACTTTAACAATTTTAAAGCTTCATGTGACTAATTTTTATTTAGAATAACAAATTTGTCTCATTCTTTTTTGGCCATAATTACATTACATATTTACGTAGCCTTTTCTGTATTTATTTTAGGTTTCACGATCAGAATATTAATTGTGCCATTAAATTTTTGGCCTGCACATTAGTGTTCAATTATGGACTTTATTGGCTATTATTATATTGAAAACAACAAGATATTGTAATGCTGATAAATTGTAGAATATTTTCAAATATTATCTTCTAAAGGTAATCTATGAACTTTGGCTTTGATTGTTTTGTTACAAAATTCACACAAACTTGCGTGCTTCCCACGATTATAGTAGTCGCATCTGGGAGTCAATTTTGTTTGTCTCGAATTTTGTTATTTAACTGCTAATTTGGCAGATTAAATAGCTATATTTCAATAGTTTACTAAAGTGTCAAATTATCAATTACTACCCTAAACACTGACAAAATGTTGTGTCTGCAAAGATTTGCGACTATCTGCGATCTGCGAAGATTTGAAACTACTAACTATTACTTTTTACGAAAGTATTATTTCATACGCGAATTAAAGACTTTTCTGGATCTAAGGATAAAGTTTTTAAAAAGTTAATTAATTTAAAAATGCAATACTTCAGATTGAAACACTTCAGAGTTTGAAAAGCAAAGTTAATACTTTCATAACATAAACATAAAACGTAACATAACATAAACTCAAGCAAGGACAGCTTAATGGACAACAAAATGTTCCCAATATTCTGGAATAACCCGTAAATTAGAAAAAAAATCTTATTTTAAGATCCTTTGAAACACTCACGTAATTCCCGGACCGGCTTGAACTCCACGGGCGGCAGCTCCTGGGCCAGACTTGCCGCGGATATCGAAATGAGAACAAAGGCGCAAAGGAACCGCGACATTTTAAATAGTGTGTCTAGTTTCGATTTCATTCAAAAAGTTGGGTTTAATTGATTGACTTTTTGCGTTTAATTGATTGACTTTTCCTTTCGGTGAAATTAACGTGGCCCATGCAAATGCGAATCAACGTCTGAGAGCTCCGGTGGGCGCTGGCCTTTTATTTATGGCAAGAAAACAAAACAAATCCAATCAAATTGAAATTGCAAAGGCAAACGCAAAAAAAAAGACAGACACACGAACACAGATGATCAGCTTTAGAAAATAATAGGGAATGGGTGGGGACAAGGGGTAGGGAGGGCTGGGCGGTATTAGGGGGAGGCGGGCGGCCACCGTTCGCCAGTGAAGCAAAAATAGCTTGGAAGTAATGACGACAACGTCGCCGGGCGAGACATCAATTGTTGGAAACAAAGCAAATGCAAAGCCAGCAACGAAATACAAACGACATTATTAAATTCCCTTGCGAAGTCGTGAAGCTAATGCCACCAATCGCCCCTACCCTCCAGTTTGAGTCAGGTCTTGACTTCCCGACCCGACCCGATCTGAACCGACTTCCCCATTATTCCCGCCTCCAAAACTACCGGCAGCTGTCCGATAATCTTCCAGCCGCGTTTGATGTTTCCTCGACTTGGCACTGGTGACACGTGATCGTGTCCCGATTCCCCACCCGGACCAGGCTGGCTGTTTCATGGTACCATTTCCGAGCCATGTAATTAAAAGAGGCAACTCAATTAGTTGAGTCTCGGATTTAAGCCATTATCAGAGAATAAATAGCTATTAGCCACAAATCGGCAAAAGAAATGCATCTTAATTATAGGAGGAGTGTCTTGGGGAGTTTTTATTATTTTACTTATAAAAAAATTTTAAAAAGATAATATATAACGCAATATATGTATTTATAATACGGGAATAGAATATAAACTTGGGTTAATTAAAATTTTGATACGCAAATCAAAACATCCAAAGTGGTTTAAGTACTCGTATGTTTAAGTTCTTAAGAAGATAACGAATCAAAACTTAAGCTTTATTAATTTATTCAATCTTATTACATTATTTAAATTAAAAACCAAAGTAAGAAAGATAGTTTACTCGTTAACACCAAGCAATACTTTCCAGTCAGACAATATATAATTACAACGTGTCAAAGTAAGTTCGTATAAAAATAGTTAATAGGTTTTTCAGGTAATACCTTAACAAGATAATCATTGGGTTAACGACATTTTCTTGTAAAGATTACTTATAAAATGTACATAAAAAATAAAATATTAGATTGTTTAATTACTGATGAAAGCTAAAACTAAATTATTTAACTATCACGCAATAAGCTCCAGCTTTTCATTATCAATAAATATTTGAAAAACTTGTAAATCTTTCTTTTATAAAGGGAAAACTAATAATAAAGATCTGTATGCTTGATTTATGTTATTCAAAAGATAACGATTTCAAATATGAAAACCCTGCAACCGTATTTACTGTCTGCCATTGGCTCTGGCACAAGATAGCCTTATCATCCTCCAACCCAAGATGTCTGCAACAAGTCTTTCCTTTTGCAATCCCAGATAGAAGTCGTCGTAGGGCGACATCTTATCACCATCTGGAGTGAGGGACTTCATTTCCAGGAATCCATCTTACGAGATGGCTAAAAAAGTAACAAAAGATCAGCGTAGCCATCTTATCAATAGAGGAGAACAATAGAAGATGGTCAAATGAGGCCGCAAAATACTCTTTTGGGTTTGGAAAGGCAATTGAACAAGAACAGCCCAAGAAATTGAAAAAGGCGGCGACACTGAGACAGAGATCTGGACAATCATTTGCAAAGAGGAACAAACACGAATTGAATGAATGTTTGTGCCTACCAGGGGGTAAGGGTGTCAGAGGGTATGGGTCATATGGCCTAGGCCCTAGACCCTAGACCCTGGCAGTCGCATGCAAGAACAAACATGATCGCGGTCGGCGGGTGGGCATAGGTAAAATCGTACAAGTGCGAGCGAGACAAAGCATAGCGCGGACGCGTGCGCAGGCCCCCGATTTATGATTTAGTTTTTGTTTTTGCAAAAATATAATTTTAGGCATCGATTTGTGTAAACAAAGTCATAAACCGGTGGGTGTATTAGCCGAAAAGGCGAGATAAGACTTCCACAATATAAACCGCTGAAGATCACCACAGGACAGTATTCAATCCAGAGACTTCGAGAAGACAACATGGAAAGCCATCACATCTATCGCCACAAAAAGTTCGACATGGGTCGCAATTTGGACACTGTTGAGTTCCATCTGAAGGAAGAACTCATCTCGCGGAGCGGCACCCCCTACAGCCGCGAAGAGGAGCGGGAGGATGAACTGGCTTCCATCAGCCTTTGTTCCAGCGACCAGGACTCCGAGTTTCTGCCCCTGCCAAAGCGCCGACGCCTGGACTCTGCATCCTCTAGCGTCTCCTCGGCTTCGTTCCAGTCTGCAGCCTGCCACATAAATGCCGATGCCATTCAGGACATCCTCAAGTACCACGTCAACATGGTGCGCACTTTCCCCAAGAAGGAGCGCTCTCCCAAGGAGCAGGACCGCCGCAACAAGAACACCATTGCCTGCCGGATGAGTCGCCGCAAGAAAAAGTTCGACGACCTGCAGATCGAGCAGCAGTACAAGGAGTTCACCTCCGAGCACCTGAAAATCGCTGAGCAGAGTGTTCGGGCCAAGGTGTATCTGAATTACCTGAACCAGCTGGTCAAACAGGAGGAGATTCCACCTCCCAAAACTTCTCCTTTGGCAACACCCAGGCCCGCCAAGGAGCAGAATTGCAAGGGAAACTTTAGCATCGACTTTCTGATCGGTGGAGCTATGCCGGAAAAAGTCTAGAAGCTAGAAAAAATATCTTTTTATTGCTCACTGTGTGATCGTGTTTTGTATATAATTAGGCACTAAGTTAATTTTTAAGTAATATAACTAATTAGTTTTATTGTGTAGTATATGTATTTTAGGAAGCCTTAAACATTATAGAAATTGTTTTAAAATTATTTAATAGATCAAATAAGTTTATTCTATTGATTAAATGAAAAAAATATAAAACATCCATTTAATTTTTTCTATATAACCACAATATCCTGTTTTTAAGAACATATAAATATTGATTGATCTTTTATACTAATTCCCTTTGGGCCTCTAAAAACCCACAGCCACCTTTGGCATTATTATAATTGTCATCCAAAAGGGCAGAAAGGTGCTAACATGTCCCATCATGTTGAGTCTGAAAATAGGATCATAAAACTATAGCTTTAAATATTTGAGGGATGGGAATACCTTTACCTGTCGGCTGATATTGATACCTTAATTAACTTCAGTTTGTTGGTGTGGAGAAATAGAGCCACCCACGGATTCCGACTACCAGTGATCTGATCGAGATCGGCCCCATTACAACGTCTTTTTAATTATCAATCTTTGTCTCCAAATAAATCGCAGTCTCGATTATAATAATCAGGAGTTGAAGAGGCTGGAACCCAGACTCTGATTAAAACAGCCGCTAATCGGAAAGGGATTACGATACATATAATATTTAATAAAGTTCAACCCTCTGTCACCCACCTGTCATCTCTGGCAAATGGGATTTAAACAGGGAAAACCTAAGCCATTTGCATATTGGCTAAATTAATATTATATGATTTGTAAAGCTAAATTTTTCATTTGGTAACCATATCTATGTATTTTTAAACAAAAGCCATAGTTGAGCCGAAGTAAGTCTAGAGAAGCTAGAGACCAACCTTTTCAAGTGTCTTGAATTAACTATCTCGACAAAATATTTTGAATCTATTTAAATAATAATTCCAATTACAATATTATATGATTTTTTTTATTACACATCATCAGGTTCTACAGGTAAAAGCCCGTAATGCCCTGTGGCATAAACCCTTTGGTTATCCAGAACAGCAAAGAAATAAGGATGTTGTGCATAAAAGTGGTCAGTCACGATTTCAGGTTCATGCTTTATGTTCCTCAAATCTGCAGGAAAAGTAATTCAAAAAGGAAATATCAGTATGTAATCAACGGAACTTACCACCGACGTAGGTCGGACTATTGACGCCATTCTCATTTACATCAAACCTGAAGAAAAGATCGAACCTATCCACCCAGAAGCGATGTGGGTAGCCGGTGATCCGGCTAAAATCAGCATCGTCGGGATTGAAAGCCTTCACGATTCCCAGCCAGTCAGAATTCCCGGCCAAGTCGATGAAAGAGTTAATATTCATCACAGGCAGTATAATGTCATGAGGTCGTTCATCCATAGAGGTGTTTAGCAAGCTCCGCAAATCAACGAACTCGAGTTCCTTTTCCAGTTGGCTCAGGCCGTCGACTACATCCGGTAATATAACCATAAACTTAACCCGGCTGTCCTGAAAGGGCAGGATCAGCATCTTGGCCCGCAGCCACTTCAGTTGGGCCACCTGACGCCTCTTAGGCAGGCTGTACATGGTCTCCAAAAAGGTGCGTTTTCGGCTATCCACATTGAACTCCCTCATCCGCCGGTTGCCTATGTGGAAATTGGCATCGTCAAAGGCGCCGTGGAAGGAGCATGCCGTCATAAGAAACATCTCATTCTTCTGGCTACGATCGGCGGGTATATCGGAATCGGCGTCACTAATTCCTGCCTCGGAAAACTTCTGCACAAGCCTTTTCAGAGCTTTCTGATCGGATCTTACCAGATCGGCGCCCATGGCCCTGATGCTGGGTTCATAGTTCTCTGTGGTTTGAAGCAGAGGGTATATATAAGCGCCGACGTAGCTCAGCTCCTTGAAGCCATCGCTGGAGGGAATCACGCTTAAGTACTTCTCTTCCTCCTGCCCACTGGATGGCAGATCCATCGCCCCGCGCACCTCATCCGCCGTGGATCCATTTGAACTGGCCAGCAAGACACCCAATCCCAATCTTATGGCATCGTGGCAGAGCATCAGTCCAGTGTATTCATCGTTTTCCAATCCATCGACAATGGCTCGATGGAGAAAGGTTGGATATTGTCTGGGTGGCCAATCTTTTGGATACTGTTTTGTCGGAATATTTCCCTGTCCTCTTTCCAAAACAAGAAGAAAAATAAATCCAATTGCGATTCCTGCTTTTCGGATTAATTGTTAGATAAATTATAAACCTAATTAACTCCACATGCCGCTTTCTCACTTGTCATCATGGCGACGCTGTTTTATAATGTTTTAAATAAATCAAAGTAAGTCTTTAATATATTTCTAGGTATAATTCATTTTATTAGCCGTGTTAATTGGATTCGTCACAATGAGCGATTAGCTTTATTTTATTTTTTATTATGAAACGTATATTATATATATAACTATGCCATAGTCTCCCCATGAAAAAAAACACTAAGCTCAAATGCTAATAAAACAACTTTAATTAAAACAAAGATAAAACAATAAATTTGGCACACCATTGAGGGTGCTTTTCCTAACCCTTATTCCTGGCTCGTTGGCTCCAGGTCCGCATTGCTCTCGGCATCTGTGATATCCGTCGGTGGAGCTCCACTGCCACTGGGTCCTTGATCTAACATGTCAGCGCTCATCCCACCGATGGAGCGCGCATCTTCTGCCTCGCCGGTGACTGGATGGCCCATAGCCTTGGCCATGTTAAAGTAAGTTTGGTTCTCCTCTTCGGTGAAAGTCCTAAAGGGCTGGTCCTTACCCACAATGGCCACATTGATGGTGAGTTCGCTGCAATCCTGGTTGCCCATGGCCCCTCGAATGGCCTGGATGCCGTGACATATCAAATCGTCCTTGGAGCAGTCCTGGAAGCTGTCCAAGCACCGTTCCAAGTAGGTGCGGGCACTCTGCGATCGCGACCCAATCGCCATGGCCTTGCAATTGAGGACAATGGCCGAGGGCATCACTTGATAGATGTGGGTGCCCTGTTCGTCATATCCCGCCACCAGCAGTCCCACACCGTAGGGACGACGGTCGTAGCGCTGGGTGGTGGCCTGGAGCTTGTTTCCCAGATTGGACACCAAACGCCGAATTGGGTAGTTGGCATCGTAGGAGTGCCGGTAGGACATGCACTCCGTGCGCAGGTACTGGCACACAATACGGGCGTCCGCCGTTAGTCCAGCGATGGACATGCCCAGGTGTCCATCCACCGACATTATCTTCCGCTGGAGCGTGTTGGAGTCCTTAGTGGAGCGGCACAGGGCGATGAGGACGGCGTAGTCCCGGCTCTTGAGTCCCACAGTGGCAGCTCCCTGCTTCACCGCCTCCATGGCGTACTCCACCTGAAAAATACGACCCTGAGGGCTCCACACTGTGGTATCGCTGTCGTAATTGTTGCGGAACATGATTCAACTTGAGGTTTAGAAGCTTAAGAATGGAGTATACAATCTATATTCGAATATATTTTATATATTCTTTACATGAATTCAATATGACAAATAATAGAAAGTGGTATGAAAGTCTCCCCACATGAAAAAAAATAAAACATGGATTGTAAAACGTTACTCAGTCCAAAAAATTGGAAATGGGTCAAATTAGTATGAATCACTCGATTATTTAGTTTAGTTCGAGGAACCCCCTGTGAGTATCTACTTATCAATAAACCCTATTTAAAACTTTCCACCGCTTTTCCTCTACCCAACTAGACTTGCATAACAACTAGACTTAGCCAAGTAGAAAATCATCTGTCTATAGTATAGACTCTATAAGGAAGTTCACATGATCGGCTCAAGACGAACAAAATATTCGAGTGCACCCGCCAAAAGTGCAGCCAAGTGGATCCAGGCTGCGTACAGTGAGTGCAAATAAGAGCTTTACTTAATTTGAGTATTCATGCTGTCAGGGGTACGACGAGGAGACGAGTGGATGCCAAGTCGCCTGACGTAATTAACTCTTTTGGAATTGCGCAATCGCTGCGGGTACGCCGTTAATTACTTTTAATTTTCATTGTGGGCCATTTGATAATGCCCGTCGTCGGTGAACTTCCTATGGCAACTACGAGGGGCGGAAAATCCAAGTGTAGAAAAGTTTCCGTCGCGGCCATGGCAACCCAATAAACCACTTTGCACTTGCACACCAGACACACCAGACTCTTTGGAGGTTTGGCTTAACTGGCAAACAAACACCAATTTCAGTTAATTGTCAAGTTTTTTGCCGCTCTGCTTTTGGCCAGCTTTTTGGCTTTGGCTTAACATTGAAAATTGCATTTCTGCGCCTCAGGTTTCGCGATTGCAAAACGAAGACTGAACTTGAAGCTTTTCGCTTTTCGCTGGCTGGCCGTTGCCGATCAGTTTCGGACTTTAGCTTAGCTTAGCCATTCATCTCGGTCTAATCTCTGTCAATATTGGCTAACTGAAGGCGAAACCCAGCCACAATGTTGTTCTTTGTTCTGGCCCAAACCCCAACCACAGCAGTTGCGAAATAAGACCGCCGTAAATTTTAGTTGGACCGTGACTAGTTGAACTCTGCGGTTACTGGATAATAATTCTGAGTCACAAAAAACATGGTTTGGATAGCCCCTTAACTAAATTAAAGGTGTGCTGTATTAAAGCGTCTATTTAAAGGTCTGATTTGCAGGTTTTTTTTGTAACCTATTATTATGCCTATATTATTAAGTTTAAATGGAAAGTAGGGTAAACTTTTTCCAATAAAGGTTCTTGGAAAGGGAATCTTCAGGAGCGTTTCACTTAGAAATAGGATAATTTAATATTGTTTTAAAATATCCGATAATATTTAGGTCGATATAACTAATAGAGTTCAGACATTTAGGCAAAGCATTAAATATTAAAATTTCTGATCTTGAAAGCCTGAACTACTAATTTTCCGTAAACAGTAGTGTTTTGTAGAACCCCAAACCAGATCAAAGAGTATTAATTGGAATTTTAAGTTATTTGCATATATTAAGGAATTTGTTTTAAAGTCAACAATAAATAAATTAAGGCTTAAAATAAATCACAATTTTGGGGCTGTCCATAGTCTCTGAATATGTTCGTGTTTTGATTTCTTCACTGGTGGGATCCGAAGATGAGCATCTGCTGGGACAGGGACATCTGCTGGAGGAACTGCTGCTGCTGCTGGGGAAGGTGGTGAGGAGGACTCGGGGCAATGGCGCGCTGGAACACCGCCTGCTGGAGGATCTGGCGGTAGTAGAGACTCAGGCGGACCTGATGCTCCAGCATGGCGGCGTGATGGCTCCGGAACTGCTCGTACTGCTGGGCTATGCGCTCCTCCTGGGCTTGTTTGGCGCGCCGGCTAAGCAGGCAGGCCAGGGTGTTGCGATCCCGGCGCTGCTGCTCCTTGGGGCTGCGCTGACGAGGAGTTGGCTTTCGTCGCACCATATTGGCGTGGTACTGACTGACAATAGTGGCGGCGGAGGAGCTTTGGCTGGCTTGCTGTGTCTCCTGACTGCTCTGGTTCTCCTGTTTCTGTTCGTTATCCAACCAAGGCCTGAAGAATCCCTGGGTCTGGCGGCGTTTGATGGTCGGCTGGTAGTTCGTTTCTTGGAAGTGGTTATCCTTTTCGTCGTCCATGTCCTCTCGCTTCCGCTTGCTCACGGCGAACTTCTTGTGGGTGTAGATCGATGAGCTCTCCATGATTTTCGATTTGATATTAAGATGTTGATCGTTTGACGATTGCGTGCTGAATGATTGTCCCTCTGCTTGATATCCTGTTTATATCCCCGCCTTGTGAGCATCCTAGGTAGCAGAAGGGATAACCTCTACAAATGTTAGGACTGTCAACAAAAGGGATTAGCGTACATCCCCGCATTAGGTAATAGATATGCATGGATAAGGGAATCTTTTTACGACCTGCTCCGGTAATTAGCGCAGGATCATTATCCCTTTTCGGTGGATTACGTACCTGGATTAGCGACCAAATGTTGCCACCGGAACAGGACCGAACAACTGTTATGTTCACACAATCAGCGATCCGTTTTTTATTGACCTACTTGACGCCATTGGTTCTGTGCGTGTGGTCCAGGGATTCCGTGGTATTTACTTTTTTGCCTGACTCGCCACCACATTTTGTTTTAATTTCCTGGAAATTCATGTGGGTCTCCTTGGCAACATATCTCTGCAGGATGACAATACAAAAGTATATCGGGTTTTCTCGAAACATTCCTTGATGATATTAGGGTCTGCAAATTGAAGCCACAAAAGGATCACTTCCATAATGTCAACTATATTTTGGGATATTCAGATTTATGGAAAAGTGGGTAATAGGCTTTTAATTACTATAGTATCAAATATACCTTCCCATTCATTACGGATATAGAAACGTTTTAAACAATCACCTCAACAATGCTAATTTGACTGCAACACGGATTCCACCGTAAATTACATAATTTCTATCACCAATTATTTAATTCTTATTTTATTCTCCCACTTAATGCAATGACAAACCTTTACTAAAAGTTACCGATGCTCATTAGGTGTGTAAGTGTTTTTATTGAAATTAGAATTGCAAATAAAACGTCTTAGAAAAGAATACTATTTTATGCAAATAGTTAAGTAATAAATTTTGAAGTCATGGTTCCGTTTCCGATAATTTATAAGCTTTATATGATCAGATAACCCGTTTAAAGAACACTGTAGTTGATATAAAATATGTAATATATCAATAAAAACCATTAATTTAATGAATTCAAATATTTGGTTCAATTATTTGTTTTCAGACATTGATTATTATTATTCGATGGCTTTCTTTAGCCATAAAACAATATTGTTTCGATGAGAAATCAATGTAAGTATAGGTAACCCTATAAAACTTATATTCTCCAAAAGGACATTCCAAAAGGAAGAAACTTAAGAAGTGTAATATTAAATAATAAAACTTCAACTGATTTCAATAACATTTTGTTTTTTTTTATTGTTTAGTCAACCAAATAAATATCTTAACTTTAAAAGTAATCACAAGAACTATACAACTTTCTTAAAAGCTAAATTTTTGCATTGATTTAGAGCTGCGACTGCGCCATGTCAAAAACCCTTCAAGGATGTTGGGTGGTGGTCGTGGTCTGGTACCTAGGCACCTGCTGGTGGTGGGAGGGAGCCAGTGGCTCGAAGGTGGCCATGGTCTGCTGCAGGAATCGCACATAGTAGAGGCTCAGACGGATCTGCTGCTCCAGATTAGCCTCGTGCTGGATGCGGCTGGCCAAGTATTGCTGCTCGATGAGTTGCTGTTGCTGCTGCTGGGAGCGCCGGTGCCTCAAGCTCGCCAGGGTATTGCGATCCCGACGAAGTTGCTCCTGGGGACTGCGCTGGCGACGCTTGTGAATGCGCACCATGTTTGGGTGGTAGGTGGCATCTATTTGGCGCACCGGTGATACCGTCGTCGTGACCTTCCTGGGTGGTTGGGGCTGTTCCGTTTCCGGCTGGGACTCTTCCAGCCATGGGCGAAAGAAGTTTGGGCGTTTGGACTGAGGCTGCTCGGGAGTTCGCTGACCGGACTGCTCCATAATGAACACCACATCGTCATCGGATTCTTCGTCCTGACCGCGTTTGCGCTTTAGTGCTCCTGTGAATTTCTTGTGGCTATAGTTCTCCATTGTTCCGTTTCGACTTGATTGATGAACCGTAGTTGGGTGGAGGTGTGTTTTCTTCGCTGTCTTTGAGACGAATGTGCTGCCCCTCCTCCCGGCTTCCAGTTTTATGCAACCTTAGGTAATGCAGCGGCCTCCCGAAATCCCCGAAAATTTTCCAGCAGGTATCTGGGGACCTCTTAAGGTATTTCCCCATTTCAGTTCATTCATTTTCGAAATCCATGTCCCGAACTAATCACCCGCACGGTTTCTGGGTCGCTACCTGCCCTGCTACAGAACACGGGTGTCCTTAATCCGCCGGCTGGTTCGATCCGTTCTATTCCTTTCCACTCGCCTGACTCGAGGGTGTCATAAACCAGTTGTTCTTCTCGACGACCTTTCTGCGACGATCGTGTTTACATGGCGGACGACGATTTTCGGCGGAATTACCTGTCGAGAGACCCTTGGATCGGATATTTGTAATCCTGGCGCTCAATATGGCCAAACCGTCTGCCGGCCCACCGCCTTTGTTTCGGCTTTCTTTGTGGCACCTGAATAGAATAGGAAAGCAGTGCCTCGATCCTGCTTGCCATGGCCCTAACGTAAAACACGCATTTATGACTTCAGCTTGGCCAGCTGAAAATGTGTCTTCCCATCCTGGATCTTGGAAACCGGCAATTACTGAATGCTCCTTCTGCTGGCTTCGAGTCTTTGGTATTATGTCGGATTTTCGTTTCATTCAATGCCTTTTGTCCATTGATTTATGCAGTCACAGAGTCCTAGGATCTTCTCACACGTTTCCCTCTCCGTTGCTATCCCACTCCAAAGCGGATTTATTTCAGGTGGGTTTGTGACCAGCCCTCGGAGCAAATCCAGAGTCAATAAGCAGGATGGGAATTGTTGTTTGTCGGCTAAAGTATTATAGTGTAAGATTGTCATATTGTTTGATTGTTTCCTTTATTATATTGATCAATTTCCATCTGTTCTGGAACGAAAAGAATCGATTATACAAGGTCCTCGATGGCACTCCCTTCTCGCCTGGCTAGGGGAATGACCTTAGTAAAGGCTGAAAACCCTACCAGGAAGTGCTTTCTTTTATTGTTACAATTTAATTGTCGCATCGAATAATATTAGAGCAACAGTTTGTTTGGTGGGAAACTGGATTTAAGGATCACTTTTAGGAAAGGAAAGTTAGGCGTTGAAATGTATGAGAACTATAAAAGGACAGGTTTGGTTTTGTTTGATATTTTTTATATAAAGCCTTGTTAAGAAATTGTGTTTAGTGTTGGCCTTTTAAAGGTTGACGCATAGTCTATACCTATAGTATAGTCTGTACAGAGTCTTTATTTAATTAAAAGTAAAGAAAGTTTTATGTAAATTCTGAGTAAATATTTCGTTCAAGGATAGGAATCTTTAGTTATCCTTTAGTATATTTTTGCTAAAGGGATTAAACTTTATTTGGTCAATTGAGTATCACCCTGCTAAGCGTTCCATATTTTTTAGTCTATTAAGCTTTATTCATATATTATAATAGTGTAAAGGAAGATTTAAATTATTTCTTCCTGGTTGGAATGCGTAAAATGCTGGAACCCCTTTTAAAGCATTGTACATTATTTCAAAGCATTTTTGGAACTGCCTATTAAATTATCATTATCTCCTTTCAATATCTGATCAATTCTCCTCCATTTGGTAAATGAAATTTTCCAGAAAAGATGTGAGTCTATGCCAGACAAACAGCCAAAAGGGACAAGAGATGCTCGCACGCAATCGTTTCGGGAAAATCCCAATAAATTTCCATTCAATGAGCGCTGTGACTAAGCAGCGGCTGGCATTCGCGTTAAGGGATCCCCAGAACCTAATCCGGGACCAACCTGGACCAGAACTTAATGATGCAGATTAGCGGTAAGCGAGATAAGAGCCCGTCTTGACAAGCGCATGAGTATCCTCCTCATGAAAGAGCGGCAAGCGCAGGCGCTGGCAGATTCAAAGGTACCCCGGAGATGTTTCTGGAAAAGTGTTCCAGAGGCCCCGAGGAATTTCCAGGAAAGGTCACGCAGGTCAGGCAAGCCGAAAGACCAGAACAGCGGTGCACAAAAGAAGGTGCGAGCCCGTTGCAGCAAATGAAAATTTAATTACAAAGGACTTTGGGTGAGCATTTAGCAGGTAGCCATCGGGACCTTAGGTACTATAGGTGTTGCCGATATCCTTTTCTTTTTATGACAATGCCAACCTTTTGTCAACGGAGATATTCCCACAAACAAGGCGCAGAGTAACCTTAATGATAATTTGCCGTAGCGCTGGCACAGGTAGGAGATCCAACTTGCTTGGTATAAAAAGCAGGTTGCGCAGCAGCCAGGATCACAGTCGAGCAACACCAGCCGTCGCGAGAACAACTACGATCTAAAAGCACAAAAATTTAAATCAAGAAATGGCACCTTCAAACATGGATTACCACAACGTATCGGAAGCATGCGAGAACTACACTCACAAAAAATTCAAGACTTCGGCCTACACCCACAAAAAGTTTGGCAAGAAAAGCAGCAAGGAGGCAGCCACGCCTTCCACCACACCACTCTTCCGGCCCTACGCCCTAAACGAAAACACTCCACGGAAGCGCCGTCAGGAAACGGAACGAGGTATCCATCAGTATCCAGAACATCAGCACTCGTTGCCACCCACTCCACCCACAACCCCGCCGCAGGAGCAGGCACCTCAACATCCAGCCATTGCCACGCCCACTTCAACGATTTTGAGCCACCAGGCTTATGCCTATATGCTCCAAAAGCAACGGGCCGTGCTCCAAATGCGCCAACTGCTCGCCATCAATCCTGATGCAAACACGTGGCCAGTGGAATGGCGGCAGGCTCTCCAAGCACTGCTGCAGCAGTGAGGAAACAGTAAACAGGAGTAGCTGAAACGATTCAGAATGGAGTGATTTGCTTAGCAATCCAGTGATATAGACCTTTAAGTGCCCGCGGACTGATTGTACCATATAAAGATATGAAATGAGCGATACGACTAGCATAATACTAGACTAATTGTACATAAACATAATATTTAACAAAATAAATTGAAAATGAAACACAAATACGCTTTGGCTTTGATTATTCACGATAAACTTGTAGATTCAACATCACAATTTCCACCTCCTAGGTTTAATGCTGGATGAGATAAATTCACATATGCATTATCTTTATTTCCAATCAAGGACCAAAGCTAAAAAAAGCTAGTTCTTTTGAAGTTTCTAATATTTATCTTTTCATCTTAAAGTATTTATTATATGTTAATATCCTTTACAAATGTTTTTTTTTTCTTCATCTAAACACACATTTTTTAAGTCAATTCAAACATTTACTTGCAAAGGTAATTGAGAGCAATGTACTTAATTAGAGACAATTAAACAATTAAAGAGGACACGTTACTAATTGATATTTTACATAGAGTTATTGAAGCCCAAGCGGTCAAAAACAGAACCGGATGAACCGCGGGGCTTGGTATGGCCAGCATTCATGCTGTTGTGTCTCCGTGGGCCGGCATATTTCTTGTATTGTTGCTCAGGACGCGGCTGGCGTTGGGGCGGCGGTGGCGGAGCTCTGGTAGGAGCCGAATTCGAGTTATTACCAAGCCGCCTATGTACGGGCAAGTTGTCATGTCTGTTGAACAGTTCTTCGCTGCGCATGCGAATAGATTTGCCCTTAACGGGGCTATAGCGAGCCTGCGGCCCTTTCTTCGTCGGGGAGGCCTTCAAATTGTATGTCTTCTTGGTGGCATGAAGTTTAGATACTAAATGGAAAAATAAAAGGTAAATTTTTTGAGCGCGTTTAATTTTGAATGAGTTCTTACCCATTCCCAGTCTGGACTTGATGTTATTGGCCAGAATCTTTCCCCGTCTCGCTTTGAAAGACGTCTCCGGTGCAATTTCCCGGACTTCCGCAGTGGAGGCGAACTTCACAATCTTCTCGCCGACCGTCACTTCGATATCTTCGCTACCGTCGCTGGAAATATACGCGTCGGAATCACAACCATCATCATCCATACTGTCGTCCTCATCGTCCCCTCGCTTCAACGGAACCTTGTGGACAAGCATAACCTTTTGTTGCGTTTGCGTGGTGGAAGCGCCAACGTTCTTCGCCTTAACAATGGGCGAGTTTTTAGTAACCCCTGACCTCTGGGTGTTTTTCAGAATCGACTTGATCTCCTTAGTGAGAGTTGCTTCACCCGCTTGCTTTGATTGCTTGCCACCCAGACGAGAGAAAACCGAACTATTGGACGCGTCTACTAATTTGTTAACCCCGGTTATGTGAACGCGGACGCTACTCTCGCCGGAACTGGAGACGATGCCTTCCTGTGCCTCATCCTCTGAAGGTTTTTGCAGTCGTGAAAATATGTCCGGCTTCTTGGAGCTGCTTACCCGGTCGGAGTAGACTGGAAAGATAAAAACAATCAGGATCTATCCATTGTTAGATTTCCGCTTTATGCTTACGCTTAGCCCGCTTAGCTAGGATCTCTTTGCTGCGTTCGGTGGTGCCGGAAGGAAGGGTAACCTTGTACTTTCCCTCATGTTCGGGCAGAACCCGCCTGGCCGGCTTGGCTGGTGGCGAGGTCTTGGCTTTGGCAGCTGCCCGCACGGGAGTCGATGTTTTGACTTTCGGGGACACGGGACCAGCCACCACAGGATTAGGAGCTGTGTCTGTGATCAGGACCTGGTCGCGGGCATTCTGTTCGCAGACGTTCTTCGAGTGCCGCAGTATAGCGATTATGTCACCCATCAGGGTAATGCCCATCTCCCTTAGATACTCCTTGTTGATATCCAGAAGCATATCGTCCTGGATTCGGTTCTCCACGAAGATGTGTGCATAGCCGGCAGCTGCCGGAGATGGTATGCCGGCCGCATTGAAGAACTTCACCCAACGTGCTGAAAGAGTAGAGAGGGGAACGTTTATTTATATTATTCATATCCATTTTTAGTTTGAGACACCCGGTAGCGTCAGCTATTTTTCTGGCTATATCCGTGTATCCTTTCACTGACCTGCACTTGACTTTGACATTCTGATGGGGCGACGCTGCTGTCGCGCTCAATTTAGTCTTTTATCTTATTATTTTCTAGTTTAATTCCATAAATACAGTTTTTTGCACACAAAATCTATTTATATGTTTCAGAGTTCCCACCTACGTATACGTTGAAGTTACCATGGCAAGTATATCGGTTATCGCCGCCAAATAACGAAACAAGTGTTGGAAAATACTGTTTGGAAAACAATTTATTTTTGTCTAAATAAAACTATTCATATATTTAGTAAGTACAAAGATCAATAATTTTATAGTTGCTTTTATTGATTCAAGGCAAATATATTTATTTTTAAGTTTTTTAACTAGCTGTTTTTTGTAGTCACCTCTGTTGCCAAGTGTTGTAAATCGACGGAACCCGTTCGTATACAAAAACAATGAGCCGTTCCAATTTGTTTCCTTTAAATCTAAATACTCTGACGGATAAGGAGCGGCATAACTATATTCTCAAACACTACGTGCTTAACCGACCGGAGGAGGCGGAATCCCGCCGGCATAAACGGGACATCGATGTGATACGCGAGAACCACCAGTTCCTGTGGGACGAGGAGGATGTGGACACCGATTCCCTGACATGGGAACAGCGGCTGGCTCTACGATACTACAAGAAGCTGTTCAAAGAGTACTGCATTGCTGATTTGTCCCGCTACAAGGAGAACAAAATAGCCTTGCGTTGGCGGACGGAGCAGGAGGTGGTCACCGGCATCGGGCAGTTCCAGTGCGGTAGCCGCCACTGCGGGGAACGGACTGATTTGCGTAGCTGGGAGGTGAACTTTAAGTACATAGAGAAGGCAGTACCTTTAAATGCTTTAGTTAAGGTGAGTGGGAAACAGTTTTTTCTCTAATAAGGCTTAAAATCGTTTATTTTAGGTGCGCCTTTGTCCCACACACACGGAACAATTAAACTACCGCACCAAGAAGAGAGAGTTCAAGAAGGCGCGGCGCCGGGAAAAGGAGGAACGCAGGGCTGAAAGAAAACGGAAGCGAAGAAAACGTGACACCGAAGAGGAATCGTCCACCGAAGCGGAAGAAAACGAAGAAGAACCAGAGGAGGAAGTGCCTGAGGAATCAGTGCCTGACAAGGCAACGGTCTCCGAACCGGATGATCCTTCATCAGACGAACAGATCTGGCGTACGCAACCCGGTCAGAACAAGGAACAACCCTCCCGCGAACAGGAGTTCGAGCGCTATCTAGAGGATTTGCTTTTGTAAAATACATAGCACATTTATTTGGATTCAACGTAGACACTAGTGCTCTTTTTATAGTTACTGGCCGCGAGATGCGTTCGCTTAAGAACTAGGATGTACATGTACACTCACATTAACAATATTATTCACAAGAACTGTGTGTTAAAACCGACACCAAAAAATTTAAGTTGAACTGAACATAAGGCTGTGTGACTTTGTTTTTTGAAAACAATTCCGGATTCCTACAATATTCTCCATGTACGTTGTTCAATCGTAATTTCTTTGCTGCAAACTCTGCTCTGCTGCCAATCGGGTGCTCAAGAAATACATTTTCGGTGCGTTTCTGTGGTCAACACAAATTGTTTAAAGCGTTTCTAAATTTAAATCGCTCTAGAATAAATAAACCCCATTGTTTACGTTTACGTTTGACGAGCAGAGAAATCACGACTGAGCACATCCTCTTGATCTGGGTTAAGGTGTTAAGAAGACTGATCTAAGTGTATGTGTATATATATAGCATCATTGAACGGACGGGATGGGGAACGGGGATAACTACTCCTTGGCCAGGAGCTCGGCGAAAGCGGCCGTGGGCTTGAAGGCCTGGACTTCGGTGAAGACCATCTCGCGCCATCGCTCCACCGGCAGCTCGTTCTCCTCGAAGCTCTGATCGTAGAGGGCGGCGGTCTGCTCGTCGGTCGGGTCGTGATACTTCTCCATGTACGGATGGGCCAGAGCCTGCTCTGCGGTGATGCGTTTCTCGGCATCCAGCTCCAGCATTTTCTCGAGCAAATCGATGGCCAAGGGGTTGGCGCCGCGGAACACGTCGCGGAAGCTCCGACGTGGCATCACGGGTAGCGAGCGGATGTAGTTCCGGGCGCTCTCCGAGGATATGCGACTCATGAACTCGTCGGCGGGCGTTCCCAGGACCTCCATGATCAGGTTCAGTTGGTGGATGTGGTCAGTGCCCGGGAAGAGAGTACGGCCCGTCAGCAGCTCGGCCATGATGCAGCCCACCGACCAAATGTCCACCGTCTGGTTGTAATGCATCCAGTTGAGCATGATCTCTGGTGCCCGGTACCATCTCGTGGCCACGTATCCCGTCATCTCGCTCTCAGCCGGCCTGGCCAAACCAAAGTCCAAGATGCGCAGCTCGCAGTCCTCGTTCACAGCAATGTTCGAGGGCTTCAGGTCACGATGAATTACTCCGGCACTGTGGATATACTTTAATCCGCGCAAGATCTGGTACACCAGGAACTGAACGTGATCGTCAGATAGCTTTTGTGTCCGGATTATGTTGTTCAGGTCGGCGTCCATCAGATGGGTCACCATGTACACCTGCTGGAACTGCTCCAGCGAGTCCGCCGGCTGTCCCGGATGAAAGACATCCAGCAGGCCAATTACGTTCTCGTGATCCATATGCTTGAGCAGCCGCAGTTCCCGGTAGGTGCGTTTGGCATGCACCGATGACTGAAAGGGGCGGGCCAGCTTTTTAATGGCCACCTTCGTATTCGTTCCCCGGACCACCGCCTTGCAAACCTGCCCGTAGGCGCCTTGACCTACGGGCTGAAGGTTTTGGTAGGTCTCCGGTATCTCCCACTCGGTGCGGTTGATGTCCAGCTTGTAGAACTTGGCCATTTGACGGGACATAGCGTAGGCTCTCTACAATTTATTGTTTTTCTAGCAACCCGTTCGGTTTGTCTGGATTATTTGGGGCTCTTCTTCTTGCTCGTGGGAATCGTTATCTCGGTTTTCACCTCAAAGTCTCGACATTGCTGCGCATATGAGTAATAGGGGATTAGATGTAGCTAACGCATGGAATATAAAACGAACCGCGAGGATTGCTTTTATATATTTATTTTTAAACTTACATCTCAACAGTTTGTTTTTGCTTATTTCACGGCACCCACACTTTTTCTGATTGGAACATTTGGCTTTAGGCAATTGAGCTGTATCAAACAGCTGTTGCTCATTTTAGCGTTAACAGGCTCACTATGAGTCGCGGTACTCTTTTGAATACCAATCCATTAGTTAGCTTAATTGTTTTGTTTTTATTTTATTTTAAACTAATAAATAATAATAATAATAATAATAAGAATGTCTTTAAATATGCTTTAATATTTTATGTATTTTTATTCAAAGCAGGACTATATTTATTATTCATACACAGTATTGCCATTTTAGGTCTAAATAAGTGAAATATATTTTTAATAACGCTAAGAGACAGAATATACAGCGTAGAATATAAAATAGTATCTTTAAAACCTTTATAGACCATCCCTATTTGTAATTAAAGTAGTTAAAAAGCTCTGAAAAAATATTACTCATACGCAGTGTTTGTCTCAAGTGGAAATCTTTAACATTTTCCAATTTATTTAACTGAATTAAATAAAGGTTTAATTTCCTAATTACTTAGCAAATATATGTATGTTTTATATATTTTTGTGAAATATATATTTACTCACAGTTCGACAAGTACTCCTACGAAAGAGCCACCATAAGTCGGCTAAAAAGTAAAAGCTTAGGAGCTTAACATTGGCTGCTAACCGATGGGGGACCAATTGAAGAAAGCTGGTTTAGGCCATCGCACTGGGGCTGTGGGGCTAGTTTCAATCGGAATCGGTCGTTTGTGGCGCAACATCCAGAGCTCGGACCGCGACGCTCTGGCTCCCGGCGTTTTTTGCACGAGTTTTTTCCATACGTATTTGTTCATTGACAAAAACTAAAGCTGCGCTCAGTGCGTTCGAGTGTGTGTGTGGGAACGAGCCGTGTTCGGATTCGTAGTCGTGGGCTTAAGTGTGAGTGTGAGTGCTTTGTGTGCAGAATAATTTTTGCAAACATTATGTAAATGCGCAAATTAAAGTTCAATCGACGCTCAAGAGACAGGGGGCCACGTCCAGATCCGAATCCAAATCCAGATCACCTTGCCTTTCCTGCTACGGAGCAACAGTTTTGAAATAAAACTCCCAATTCGAAAAGCCTCCAGCAGAGGGCGCCGCCCACACACCCTCCAACACAAGCGCCTACACTCGTTCAAAGGATCCGTCGCGAAGAACCGTTACCGTTACCGTTACCGTTACCGTTAGCGGCCAAAAATACAAAATTTGACAAAATGGCCACGACAGCGGCAGCAATGGCCGCCACCAGCGTTGTGGTATTGGATCGCGGCAACAACACAACCTGCACCATTAACTTGCATGGTAAGCAGACAGATTCGCCGCCACTCGCAACAATTAATCATAATTAACGAAAACACACAGCTCAACAACAATACAATACGCAAAAGTTTTGTGCAGTCTTCGCTGAAAGTGGTTGGCGTTATTTTTAGCGCATGATTGGCCAGCTCGAAATTGACTTTCGATCCATAGGAGTTTCGGAAATCGAAACCCGTTTCGCCCCCTATTTACGTATTCGCGACCTCTGGAGGTTATCATTTTGTTCTCAAAACAACCTTGTTTGTAAGCAACCGAGAGCTTTGGGCTATCTTATCACCCGGGGGTGATCGAGAACCGATAGTCGTACCACTCAAAAGCTGTTTTTGGGGGGTAAATACTCCGGACTCCGGAGTCCGGACGATCGGTTTTGGACCAGATTAGAGTCTCTCCGAGTCGCCGAGTCTCAGAGTCTGGCTCCTACTCGCAGCACATTTCGATTAGGCGTTATACAGTATGTACTGGGCCCGCACACACAGCCACAGACCGGAGGGGTATACAGGCCCCTCTCTATGTGCACCTATGGCTGTGTGCTGGTACCCCGCGTACTTTCAACAATTACGACTCGCTGTGTCTGGCCTGCCCACGTTAGTTTCCAAGTCCCAGCCGTTTGAGCAACAGTCAGAGACACAACAACATTTGGCACAGACAGCGGGACATACACCCTGAAAAATATAACTCAAAACTATAAGGTTTTGCTTTCTAATATGTGGTTGGTCTTCTCAAAAAACTTTATGAAACTTATATATCATTCTATTTAAAACCACTTTCCTGTTTAAATTCTTACAGTGTAACAACTTATCGCTTGTAATAAGAGCGTACGCTTGGTTAAAACTTTTCGAGTGCACCTCAACTAAAACTACACTTGCCGTGTTTCCGAATACGAATCAAAATAATCAAATGGCTGGCTTTAGACCGCGGAAATCTCGTCAATCCCAACCCGCTACTCCTTCGGCCCTAACAATAAGATTTTGGGAACAGCAGCAGCAGCAGCTCCACCCACGCACCCAGTTTCCCGTGTGTGCACCCACCCAACCGTAGCCGTAGGCCATCGGCATGCCCAGATCCGTACCCAGAGACAAATCCCAAGCTTTAACTGTACCAGAGAGTCTGTCTCAGCCGGTTTACTTACAGGCCAGTTACTGGCTTTAGCTTTGGCTTTGGCTTCGGGAGTATGTGGGTTAGAAGTGTGTGCGTCATGTACTTAGCATTGCCTTTTTTTCTTCTCATTTTCTGATTTTTGTTGCTATAATTTCAATAGTTGATCCAGGTTTAGATTCATTCATTGATGAACAAGTTTTTGGCTTTGCTGGCTCTGTTTTCCGTTTCTCTCATTGACAAAACTCGATCAAGAACGAATCTAATGGTTTCCTTTTTAATTGAAGAAGGAAGAAGCTAAAAGCTACCAGGAAACTTGGTTTAGTTCTTGTATAATAAATTAGTATTAATTTTTGGAAGGTTTTAGGTTAATATATAAACACTCTAAAAAGTAAACACTCAAAAGTAAATATAAAAACCTATTAAATGTATCTCTTTTTCACATCTTTTTACAGGAGCCACAGTTGTCTCCTGGCGTGTCAACAATCAGGAGCAGTTGTTTGTCAGGTGAGTCGATTCGCACTCTTTTAATATAGCTCATACGCCGTGGTGGCCGAACTTTAAGCTCGAACTTACGCAAGTGTACGGTATGCGTTGGCCGTGCAACCAAAAAAGTGATTTGCAAAGTTACCAACCCAGGACGAGAGGGATAGAGAAAGGGGCGGTTGGGGATGGGGCCACCAAGAGGATGGCTTGGGCAGGAGCAGCCTTAGCCATTCTGTTTGGCGGCAAAATGTTTTTGTATGACACCCAACAAAAAACACGTCGGGACCGAGCGGCCCCAAACGTCGATCCAGCGAACCGAACCAAACGAACCAAAGGCGACCGAATGGCAAAAACACGAAACACTCCATGGGGGTAAACGGGAGTAGTTGAGGGGATAGGAGCGTTGCACTTGCATTCAAACAGTGGACTCTGCCCCAAGAGCTGCCTCCATTGATGACCGTTTTTTTTGCTGCACTGTTGCTGCATGCTACTGTTCTGGCCGCCGTGCCCGCCCTGGTCGCTTCCCTAAACCCACCACGTTGTGGCAAAACAATGTGCAAGTTTTTATGAATGGAGTTTTTGGCGCGACCAGCTAGATCGATAAATCCCCACTACATGAACCCTCCACTTGGCACAGTGGTGCAAGCACCGCCAACTTCCAGCCAACTTTCAGTCAACTTTCAGTCAACTTTCTGCCAACTTCTGCTATATTCCCTTTTGGGCGGGTTTTTTCCGCTCCCACACAAAACGCAAATACACACCGGAGCCTGGCCTGGCCTGGCCTGGTCTCCCATGCCCGTTCACCATTTCTATCCCAGCTCGTCTGCTGCAAACTTTCCGAGTGTTTTTGTGGTCACCAGTCGGCGCATTTGGAAACCCGCTAAAAACCGACGGCCACCATGGAACCTAGACACCGTATAAGTCCAGAAAGAAGTTGAAAACTAAAATGAATGAACTGTTTTCATGTCCGATTTCGGATTTTATAATAAAATACAATTCATTTAAAGGTTGTCGAAGTTAAAATGAAAACCTAGTAATAATTATAAGCTTGGGAAACTATTGTTTGTTGTTGAAATAAAATGGATTACCAAGTAAAAAGGCGCTCAAATAGTAGTAATTTGTATGGAATTTGAGAAATAAAAACTCCCAAGTAAAATCTTGAATATTAATGGTATTTGCCATGTCAGATGCGTTCCTTCGTCGAAGGAGTTAACAAATGGTGCATGGAAACTGACGGAGAGCCAGAACCAGAACCAGAAGCTTAGGTATAAGAAGCGCCTTGATGGATGCGTCGGCAAATTAGCTGAGACGAAAACTAAGCAGGTCCCGGACTCCCGGCAACGTTATCCTCAGAAGCGGGAGAAAAACAACATGCCACAAAATACAAAAAAAAAAAAAGAAAAGAAAAGGGCAAGAGGAGCATTTGGCCAGACACTTTTTTGTGCTAATAGCATTTCTGAATTTAAGAATGTCTGTCTGAGTCTGCGAGTGTTTTTATGACTGAAATATTTTCGAGTAGCATCTAACCGAATTAATCGAGTCTTTCCCTCTGACTTTTTCCCTTCTCAGCAAGCTGGCCTCGTTCGATGGCAAGAAGGCGATACGTGGCGGAATACCCTTTGTGTTTCGTAAGTTTTTTTTTCAAAGTTTCGATGCTCAGAAGATAAACTGATGATTCTCCATAACTACAGCACAATTTGGACCCTGGTCCTTTGGGCCACAGCACGGGTTTGCGAGGATTACCCGCTGGCACTTGGAGAGACCACCGGAGAGGCTGCACAACGGCGATGTCGAGGCCATATTCTCGCTGATGGATAACGACTTTACTCGCTCCATCTGGAACTATCAGTATGTTCTAATTATGATCTATTATCCATAATAAACAACATTTTATTCAATTCCAAATTAAGGTTCCGTATTACATACCGCTTGATCCTGCGCGAAAAGGAGCTTCACTTCCACATCGGCGTCTACAATCCCAGCAAGGAGCTGAGCTTCACCTTCAATATGCTGCTGCACACCTATCTAAAGGTGCCAGACGTCCGGCGGTGTCAGATCACAGGGCTCCAGGGCTGCCACTTCATCGACAAGACGCGGGAGAACTCGCTCTACCAGGAGGGACGGGAGGTGGTCACGGTGAACGAGTGGACCGACAGGATCTACCAGCACACCCCGCAGGAGCATGTGATCACCAACGTTGTGTCCGGCCGCAAGATGCGACTGCACAAGTACAATTTCCCCGATACGGGTAGGTGCATCCTCTGTGTGTATCCTCTAGAAGACTTCGTTTAAGATTTCTCTCCTTTATAGTCATCTGGAATCCCTGGATCGATCGATCGCGTGAAATGAGTGACTTTGGCGATGACGAGTTCCCCAATATGCTGTGCGTGGAGGCGGGTAATGTGACCTCGCCAGTGATCCTGCTGCCAGGCACAGCCTTCGAGGCCAGTCAGATCCTTCAGGTAGAGCAGTCGGTGCTGGAGTAGCTTTTAACCTAACACATCCTAACCAACCGACCTACTTCCCCAATCCCAGCAATTCAAGTGCCCCTATACTATTACTTCGAAGAACTGGAAGGCCAAAATAACCGAATTCAAGCACTATCCCATTCAAAAAAACCGTTGACTCACTCAAGAATCCATCAACATTTTCCAATTTCAATTCTTTACTTTGCATGCTATTAGATCATCATCGAGGGCAATGTTAGTCGCAAGACCAAGCGGAATCGCTAGCGTTTAAAGAATCGGAACCCGCTGAGGTAAACCGATTCGCAACCATGTCAAAGCGCACTTTTCCATAGATATACAGATCCCCCATGGCAGTAATGACTTCTGGAGCAAGAGCTGGATCAGCAGCAAAAGCAGGAGCAGGAGCAGGAGCAGGAAGACTAGGACGAGGATCCCCGATGGAGAGCAGGGAGAAACAGTAAACTGTTTGGTTGTTCTCTCACAGATTTTAGTCTCTAATCTATAGCTTAAGTAATCGTAAAACCGTCTATAGTAATTTGTGTTGTGCACAGAAGGATCAAAATGTACACGTGCTAATCTAGTTTTCATCCTTAGTTCGTGCCTACAGGAAGCTGACTTCAAATCTTTCCATATGGAAGAATCCATTAAAAGTAAAGGTGCATTAGTAGTTATCTAATCTTTGGAGCTGGATGTATCTTGAGCCGTATTAAGAATAATAAATTCAGCCCCAGATGGTATTTGTTTATCTGTTAGTTTGTGAAAGCGTTAAAAGTTTAAACTAGATATCATTCCAATGAACTCCTTTTTTGCTCCGAGAGAGTTCGTATATTAAACAAAAACTAATAATAAATAAATCAAATAAATGAGAAAAACTAAACTATTGAGTAATGGGTACTCTCAAGTATGGTTCCGTACCCATTTCTTTACAGGTATACGATTGAATATAGATAACTTAAATCAATTTTAAACTATGTAAAATACTAAAAGCAATTATCTGATATCAATTATTGTAATAAAAACCCATAATATTTAATACATTTCATTGTTTAATACATCTGAGTTGTGAATTAGATCGATTTTTCGTTTTTTTTCATAAACTCAGATTGGTTGGTAATTATTTCAAATGGCAGCAATTCGTGAAGAGTTATGTAGAGTGCTCTACTCATGTTGGTCATAATTCCCGATTTCACAGTCATTTTCCGTCGCTAAAAATGAATGTATACTGGAATTTAAATAGGTTTATAAAGCCATAACTCACTTTGTAGGTTAGGAACCCCGCTCCGAAGGCCATATCCAGCCATATGATATAGCTTACACACAAAACAATAAATATTAATCGACCCATTTGGAAGGAAGAAATATCGATCCGCTCCCGGCAAGACTATAATCTTGACTGAATGGAAAATGAAAAGCCAGCAATTTTTAACCAGAAAGTAAATGAAACTTTCGGGCGAAGAAACTTACACACCAGATGTCGTACAGTTAAGCTTAGTTTATTTAATTTTCATTTGTTTTATATCTGTTGCTTAGATTAGATTCTTTACATACATGTATAAATAAGACATTTCTAGAATGTATCCTAAACGCAACGCTCTCAAAACGAGCCACTTGGATATCGAGTTGTCATCATACTAAGTGGTTACTCAATAGGCGCTTTCTTTAAGCTGGGACATGAAGGGGAACATTAGCGCACATTATTAAATCGTTATCGGTTTATCATTTCATTCTTTACTATCAGGCGCACCTGGACTGTTGCTTTATAAATATATTTATGATCGAGTGATATTGCAAGGATAGTTTGGTGTACAGCGTGGTTGGTGAGTGATGACCAGGAGTCTAGTCGGGTCTAGTCGATCTTCACAGCTCCGTAGATTCTCAGTATAAAGACATAGGCGGCGAAGAAGCCAATGGAGCCCGTCAGCAGCCAGAACGTGAGCACCATGAGGCCTTTGTTTAACAAGATTTCATTAATATGCTAATTAGGCAGATTCGGTGATGTCACTTACCCGTGTAGCCCAAGTAGAGAAGGGTTGGTATAAATTCTGTGATCTCAAGCTTGGTGAAAAAGTAGAAAATGCTATAGAAAAGCACATAAACGGCGGAACCGCCCGATACAATAAAGCTTCGCCACCACCAGCGATAGTCCTGTCGTTAAATTAAATTATTAATAATTAACATTGATGATATTTATGAGTATTACCTCTCCACAAAGCTGGAAATAGGTCATGACTATGGAGATCTGGGCACAACTAACAACTAAAATGCAAAACACTAAGAAGAGAAAGCCAAACAGATAGTAGAACTGATTCTGCCAAATGGCCGTGAAAACAAAGAAGAGCTCAATGAAGACAGCGCCAAAAGGCAAGATGCCAGCCATCAAAGTGCTAAAAAGATATGGAATTAGCAAACACAGATGGTTTTTTATTGATCGGACTTACCTCAAGACTGCATTCATGTACCAGTGCTGAGCTGGCACTTGCCGGGGAATCATGTTGGTACGCACGGGATGCTGATACGGCTGCTTCCTGTAGCCTAGATAAAAGCCCAAATAAACCAAGGGCACAGAGATGCCAAACCAAAGGAGCAAAAGCGAGATCATCGTGGCAAAGGGAACGGCTCCGCTGGAGGACTTGTCCCAAATGAAGAAGTTTAATATAAAACCGGTGCTACGAAATACAAGAAAGTAACGATTATGTCGCTTTTAAACCTTAAATTACGCAAAATAACGTACCCAAAGACAATGCCCGGATATAGAGTAGCTGTTAGAAAGGCCGCCCGTTTCCATTCCCTTCCCTTCATTGTCTTGTAGAGACGTGCAGCATAGTAACCGGCAATGGTGCCCATGAAGACGTACATAAAGATCCCCGAAGTCATGAGAGCACCTCGCGACGACGGCGAAAGCATGCCCAACATGGCAAAGAAGATAGTGATCAGAGACATGAAAAATATTTGGATCCCACTACCGATAATTGCCGAAAAGAATCTCGTATTCTTGGGTGGACGGAACACGTCGCCATGCACCAGCTTCCAGCCCGTCTCCTCCAGCGTATCCTCGATGTTGTCGTCCGTATTGTACCTCGCAATGTCCCGCCGCAAAGTGCGAATCATGATCATGGTGAGAATGCCCGAGAGGAAGAACACAACGACCAGGGAGTTGATGATGCTGAACCAATGGATCTGCACGTCTCGCATTCCCAGGTAGATGTCCCAGCGCGAGGCCCAGCTCACCTTGGATTCCTTCCATTCAACGGAGTAGGTGAAGTACAGCTGGGTCTCTCCATTGGGGTTGACGAGCTGGGGCCGGGCACTGTCCGGGAAGTTACACGTGTCGCCGTGGAACTTCAGCTCCTTGTGACTAACCGAAACGGTCTCCACCTCGAAACCCACCACCCGGTACTTCCCTTTGGTGTGCATGTGATAGGACATAATGAACTTGAGGTGGTTGTTAATGTAGATGTTCTCCCCATCCACCTGGCCCAGCCGGTAGCCGTGCTCGTACGTCACCTCCGATGGATTGTTGACGTTTACAATGCGCGTGGCCACCGGCAGGTTGTCGACCAGCAGATGGACAAAGTACTCGTGTTGGATGCGTTCTGCCACCAGGGCGGAGTCCTCCTTGTTCCAGGTAAGTGGCCTGTCCTTGTGGTTGCACAGCAACCGGCAGTTGACTTGCTGATTCATCCGCACGTCGTAGGGAGTGTTGACGATGCGGTCGCCGCGGAGCACCTCGCCCAGGTTCTCCGACTTGAAGATTAGGGTGCCGTTCTTGGGGTAGCAGAAGCGGAGCGAGTAGTACTGGTACGGCAGCTGGGTGCGGCTGCTGGTCATCTTCACCGCCTTTACGTCGATCTTCTGGTCTTGGACGAACTCCACCGGCGCCACGCCGGGCACGTAGAAGCAGTCTGCCACCAGGCCACCGAGGGCCACCACCAGGCCCAGCAGCCAGCAGGACTGCGAAACAGGAAACAAGGAATATTTATATTTACATGCAATGCCCGCTTTCTTGCTGCCATTGGTTCTGGTTGCGTGTCTCTCTGTCGACGTCGCAGGTATGGAGCGTTTAATTTTCGTCCAGAGACTACAACGTCGACCGCAGTTGGCGGGTAACTCACCTGCATGGTTGGACACCTATGAGTGTGCTAATCTAGTCACAAATTGACTGTTTATTGACAGGGATTCCTAGTAAACTTTTAGTTTTTTGCGTCTCCTGGATGGTTGGCTCAGAATTAAGTGGCCGGCGCTACCCAGCACTGTGAGGATAAAATCGTGCATTTTCCAGCACTGAAAATTACTGTTTGAGATCGCATCTCTGCGATACAAAATATGGTCTATCGATTATTGTGGCGGTTATATTTAAACAATTGCGCTATAAATTTATATTAAAAGTGGTTTAAAAACAATGACTGAACTGTAATAGTAACATTTAAATAATAATACGTTATATTACATGAATGGTTTCACTTTTCGTGCTCCTTTTTGATCAGGATTTTGTATAGTAATACAATCTTTGGAATCTGGGTTTTATTAGCTTTGCCTTTAGACTGACAATTTCAACATTTAAATAAAAGTTCTCTGCTTTTTATAACACAAAAGAAATACTCACAACATTAAGCTACAAACTACGGATATATTGGACGGATACTTCCGGACTTAAATCAATAACAGGAAAATAAAGAATCCAGTATCCAGTATATGGTCAAGTGATTATTTTTGTAATTGAAATGAATACTATTATGGCACAGTTATAGGAGATAAACACAAAAGCATTTCATTAAACCAATTTTAAAATCACATTATCCAGGTCCCACTTATTTAAAATGAAAGTGTATACATGCGCCATTAAACATGTGTAAAACACATTTGAATTTTGTGTATTTGCACTATGTTGTTTCTGATTTTGTTTGAATTCAAATAACAAACACATTGAAAACAATGGAACAAGGACACCACTCTCAGGATCAACATAACGATAAACATTAATGCTTAAACACAGACAAATAAACATAAACATTTATGTCAATGAAATGAACTGAGGCTTGACCCGTTCGTTCGGTCAAATAAATGTCTGCCAGGACATTCCACTCAGAACAGATTTAAACAAGGATTATTTATAAGCAAAAATAAAGGCTAAAAGTCTGTTCAGATTTGGGGAGACTTTAAATTTAGCATTAAAGACATTTTTTCTAAATCCTTGTTTAAAAAACTTCTATAAAGTTTTCATTTAATAAATATAATGGAAGTGCAAACAAATATATCGTTATTATTTTTTTGCAATTAAATATAAATCTGTATCGCAAAACATTGTTTTTGCTTTTAACATAGATTAATAAAAAAAAATGATACAATTGAGAAGCGTGTTTTTACAAAAAAAATCGACTTTAAACATTGCAATTATTTAAAAAATGTATAAAAAATATGCACATGTTATAGTAATTGGTTTAAAAGTTTGTAAAAAAGCATACTTTTTTACGTAAATTATAAAAATTATGTGTAGTAATCTTAAAAGGAAACTAGTGAAAATAAATAATTTAAAAACATAAAAATATTGAATAAAAGAAAACGGTTGATCCCCAGAGATTCGGAGCTTTTACAATCGATTTTGAGGGAAGAAATTTCAACAAAATAGCGAACATCTAACATTGGTTACATATTTTATATATGAATATCCGTAAATATTGAAATATTTATGCAGCTTGGCATATATTTCATGCTGTTGGCTCCGGAGTCCAGAGTCGGGAGTCCGAAGTCCTGGCTCCATGGCGTTGAATATTCTTCATTTCAACACGGACCAAATTGCATTTTTAAATATACGGAGGCAAGTGAGGGAAAAAACATTTGCAGTAATAAATAAAAAGCAAATAATAAATATGGTGCGCCAGAGAACTTACAAATGCACGGAATGCAGCAAATAGACAAAACAACGAATGGAAAATATTTGAAAAAGCTTTTAAGTGTTATTGATAGTTTAGCTTGGCTCTGCAAATGGTAGTTCCTCCTCCACAATGTCAGGATATATAGAACTGAAGGATGCTCCAGATCCAGTTTCATTTGTTTTGTTTCGCTTTCCGTTTTGCATTTTGCTAGTTTTCGACTCGTTGTTTTGTTGTTTTTGGTCCTCGTCCTGTTGCGGATTCATTGTAGCTGAGCGAATCGCTTCCGGTTATTTGAATTCTAACAAATACAAATTGCTGTTTTTGTTGCCCAGTTGGAAGGGATCGCCCGGCAGCTCGTATGCAGCTCAACAGTTGTTTGACACCATTCCGGGTGTCCGGAGTGGGTGTCCTTATCCAAGGAAACTGGGTCTGAAAAATTCTTAACACATCTGGCACATTTTCAGGCACTTTTTTATTCGATTGGCTATCCTTTCCTAGGGTATACTATTATTTGCTTAATACTATTATTATTTGATTAGTTGTATCAGAAATTTATCCTTTTTAGCAGATCTTTTTTTTTAAATATAATTAAAACAATGTTAGAGTATATCACTATTTGGTTATGACATTCGTCCTGAAAAGTCCTTGGTTCTGTCTCCAAGCGCTTCGGTCTCATCACGATATCCCTCTACGGATATCGAAACACAACATAGAACTTCAATTGATAAAAACATGGTATTGTTTTATGCTTGCGAATATTTTAACGCCTGGTCTACCCTACTTTTGTGGCATTCCGAATTTATTTTGTATGATTTTTGGTTTCGGTATTTGCTCTTTTGTCCTGGCCACATCTATTGTTTCGACCAACTGCAAGTGGCTTGCTGCCCGTGGACAGATGCTATTGCCGCAATAGATGATTGCACTCCCCGTTTGTGGCGACACGCAAATGCGATTTTCGAAGCTCTTCACAATATTAAAAACTTCATATGTTGTTTAAATTTGTTTGCGCAATAAGTATATGGATTGTGGAAGTATATTGTTTAATTAAAAATTCTCAATGGTTTCGTTCTCCAAAAAAAAAAAACGAATAAAATTGTTGGAGTTGCTGCATTTCAGAGCTCCTGAGGGCTTCCGCAAGGAAACCATTGACCCATATGACATGTTTAATGACTCTGCTAGTCCCCGCATGCTTATTTCCAGCCCAAGCACATCATTGTGTCTACTTAGTCAGTCAAGGGTTGTCGGTGGCACGGATTTTCATAATGTAAGCCAACGCATGAGGGAGCTGGAAAGGCAGCGACATCTGCCACAACAAGTGGCATTAAGTTGCGGCACAAATGCACTGCGCAGTGCGTACTTTAAGGCGCTTAAACGCCCGCGCCCACACCCACGCCCGCGTCGAGTTGGTGGCAGGACCATAAATATACTGGCATATGCACCGTGAAGTATGCAACGGCAGCTCTAATGCAGTTAGATGATGACGCCACTGCTCGGTGGCTGCCACCACATGGCCCCACCCTGGTCCTGGCGCAGAGGTGCTTGAGCTGGGAACTTGCAGTGCTCTTCGCGTGTGGCAAGATAAATCTCAACAAGTTTTTATGCGTTTCTTCTCGCTCTTCGCATTTTCTGCTTTTACTACGATTTTTTTTTTTTTGCTTTCTTAGAATAACAAAAGTTGACTGTAAGTATAAGCCGGGCCAAGTCATAGCATAAGAAACTTGTTAACAAAAAAAAAAATAGTAGAAAAAACTAGAAAAAACGATGTGCCATCCAGCAAGTCGAGCAAATGCGCCGAGCAGTATTCAGCTTCATATATATTTCCTCTTTTGATAGCTCTTAGACACTTACTTTCTTTGATTAGAATCTGCCGGCATCCTTGGATGCTCTTTTCCTTTTCACCCGGCGCTGGGGTTCATGTCTCGCGGGGAGTCCCCATGGTCGGGCTCATTAAAGCGGCAAAGACATTAAGCATACGCCACGTTGACCCATTTCGAGATTCTGTTTTCCCCCTCTAGCCGCTAGCTTCTATCGCATTATTGCCACTTTCGTTGTCTGCCTTTAACAAGAATGCCATTGTTATTGTTGTTGTTGTTGTTGTTATGTATGCGCTTTGGTTGCACCTTTTGGCCTTGTTTTGAAGCCGGGGGTTTCGGGCTGTATTTGCAGGTGTAGCCAGGTTGTTTATTTTTGGAAACGGCATGAGACTGAAACTTATACTTAAATTACTTAAAGACCTTTTAAGAGCTTTATAAAATAAAGTAAATATAATAAATTCTAGGCATAAATAATACATTTAAATTTAAATATTTAAAGCCATTTTATATTCCCTCAAAAGCGAAAAACGCTTTTACTGAAAATCGTAAAAGCCAAGTTGAAAAAACTTCAACCGAGTGTCAACTAAAGAGCACTTAAAGGATTAGAGCCAACCCATTATTGGCACAATTAAGTTTGGGGAATGTGTTTGGGTGGAAGAGAACTCAATGGATTTTGTGAAAAAAAGGGAAAAATATTTCCACAGGCAAGGAGAGAGTTTTGTTCTGGCCTTCCTGCAGAAAAAACAAAAATAACAAAAATAGTTGGCATCAACTGCAGCTGGCGGCAACTTTGTTGTTGACAGACTGCAGCAGCCCAAAACAGGCATTGTTTTGGCCTTTCATATACTACACATCAGGATAAACTAGGCATAGGCCATGGCTATATTATTATGGACGGAGTCTCCTCCAAGATAATTGCCAAAAGTTGTAAAAAAAAACTTTTTTGTTTCCTATTTTGGCGAGATTTTGCCGAATTTTTTCGTTTTTTGTTGTTTTATTTTTTTGTTTTGGCTCCTCAAACATTTTTCAGCTAGTCAAAAAGTTTGACCGTTGGGTCAAGCTGTGTCCTGTGGAAGGGCCGGGATAAAAGTTAGCTAAACATTTTATTTTATCTAATTGAGTGTGTTTAAAGTTTAAAGTGTGCCAAAGTTTGTTGTGCCTTCTGAACTTGTCTTGATCGCCTCGAACCGAGGAGAAATTTAAAATTTTTGTGCGGGTTCTGCCACAAACTGTTGCATACAAAGTGTAACAGGCAAATCCACTTACTCCCAATGTTCTTGTTGGGGAAATTTAAAGCGTGGCCGGGCTATTGTTATTTCTGCCTACTCGGCATTTTGATTGAGTTCCAGCAATTGTTAATTTATTTTGCTTCTCTCGCGTCCGATGTGGGCGTCGCATACGGATTCCAAGCTTCTGTCGCAAAAATACCATCGATGAAAAAATAACGGTTATACCATCGATGTGCCAGAGATGTGCTAGCGATGTGCCAGCGAGAAATAATAAAGTAACACAAATGCCAATTTCCCGTCAATGCATATCGGGCATTGTGGATGCACACCTCGTATACGCAATGTGGACACAATTGTTGTTCGGCTTGTTGTTCCGCAATGTGCAAATATAATATAAGAAAAAAAGGAATCATTTCAAATGTACTGTGTTGCTGTTGTTGTCACTATGAAAACTGTGTCCATATTGGTTGATCATTATTTTCATCTGGAAGCGAATATGAATACGCATCGAATTGAACTGGCGGAATGCTAATGTATTCTTTCGGGGTGGTTAAAAATTTATACCATCAGCAAATAATATGCACGCTTAATCGAATTATTAATACAATAAAATCGTGAGTATTTTTCATCAGAATAACATATGACATATTGTATTTTATTGATGTTTCTTTAATGCTTTAATGCTAAAAAGAGTATGTTTTATATTGGAATTTACTGTTAAGCAATGCCAAAAAAAGCTTCATATTTTAGGTTAAGTTAACTATACTTCCAAAAGACACAAAAGTTTTGGTCTAGAAACTAGAATTGTTAAATTGAATATTGCTTGAAAGGTCATTCCAAGTTTTGGAGCCACAACCTGACATTGATAACAATTAAACAACTTTTGCATATGATTTTAAGCTTAACTGTAATTAAAGCTGGTCCAGAGAGTGCAAAGGCGGCAACAACAGCAAGAACAACTGTAAACTGCAGCCTGGAACTTTGCTGGCGAAACTCTCATAACTTTTACTTTGAGACGGAGCCAAAGTGAAACAACAATACCCCAAAAGAGAGCAACTTTTCCCCATTGGAGCTCCACTCACTTTCGTCGCATCTCCTTCACTCCATACGAGTGTGCGTGTGGTGTTAATAATAAACCAAAACCAAAACAAAAACAAAAACCAAAACCAAAAAAAGAGGAGATAAACTTTTAACGAAAAGCAAATAAATTGCTTTGGCCGCCCCCCCTGTTTTTGTTGCTGTAAGTTCTTGGTTGCAGCTTTTTAGTTTTGGGGTTGCAGCTGCAGCTGCGATTCTTATGGTAAAGTGTTAAGCGAGTTGGTTTTTGGTCTGCAGCAGAGGCGCCCCACCACCCTAAGAAGTTTCTCAAAAAAGTACCGGTATAATTTAATTAGTTTGGCTTTCGCAGAGCAGCTAAAACTGTAATGAATTTGTGCTCTTGAAATCCCCTTTAATGCAAACTCCATTGACGCCACTGTGCATGTGTTCGAGCAAGTTTTAAGAGCGCCAACAGCAAAAGTTTATGCTCTAATTTCCGAAAAGGAAAAATTAGCAAACTATTTGCACCATCGCCATATCATAAACATGGCCAGGGCCTGGCGCAAAGGAATTGCAACAGGACATCCGCAGGACCCATGTGTGCTCGCAACCTCCCTTCTGGTGTACAGTCGGTCACAAAAGTCACATAAATTTGAAATGACAGCAACAGTTTTACAGTTTTTCGAGGTCGTGTGGCAATAAACTTGTTTTAGTCCTCCCTTAATTTTTGCTTCCCCATTTTTTTTCCTACCCAGCGACGACAGTTGCTCAAAGCGTAAGGAAATGAATGCGAGGTTAAGGGTCACACAATCGTAAACTATCGTCATGGGGTCTTACATGTAAGTGTCCCGATTCTAAAACTGTATCTTGGTATAAAATATCCTTAAAAACCTAAGCCAAAAGGATGAGAAAATAAGTTTTTGGCAAATGTCCCCTTTCCGTAATTTCAGAATCTAAAATTTCCCTTTTTAGTTTTGGTTTACAAAAGTTTTGAATATCTGAGCTAATTCGTAACCGATTTTGAAACGAAATAGAATTTTGGAATCAGGACATCAATCTCCTTTGAACTGCATCCAAGGATCCAAAAAATCGATCAAAAAAAATTTATTCGATTTTTGAAAAAAATCATGATGTTACCCCTTTCAAAATTTTCGAAAATCGGCATTGTCCCAAATTGATGGTTTTGAGACACTATTTTGCAAATATTTCAAACATTTTTCATCGAATTTTAAAAAGGAATACCATTTTTTAATCAGAAATTCAATTCCTCTAAATCTGCATCAAAATATTTGAAAAGTAGATCCAAAAAATTTTTGACGATTTTTGCAAAATAATCATGATGTTACCCCTTTCAAAATTTGCGAAAATCGGGTCAGATTTTCGATGGTCAGATTTCGATAGAAACTTATAGAACTCGAAGATCTAAGATCGGGAAGGTATAACAATAACCGATCTGCCAAGTATTAACAAAGTTATGGACTTTTCCGTGAAATTTATCGAGTAAAAAAGCCTCTTTGACCAAGCTAAGATTTGGGGTGACGGTATTGGTCAAAACGAGAATTTTTTGGACAGTCTTTTGCAAATATTTTATCTATTTTAAATCAAATATCAAAAGGGAAAATCATTTATAAATCAGAGCTTTAATTTGTTTCAATTTCCATCAAAAGATTGTTAAATTAAAAACAAAAAACGATATTCTTTCGTGAATTAGTACTGAGTCCTTGCTGATTACTTCAGAACTTAAAACTAATCTTTGGAGCAGTTCTATTTTATTTTGTATTGTACATTTTTGTATGTACTATAGAATTAAAAGTCAAGTTTTTTAAATGCAACTAATGAGGAGGAGGAATCGAGGAGGAGGGCGCTGTTATTTAGCATTATAATTACAGTTAACATTAGAATTAAAAGTAAATTCTGTTAAGTGCGCTGTTCTAGGTTTTGTTAAGTACAAATAATGAGAATCGAGGAGGAGGGCGCTGTTATTTAACATTACAATTAAAGTTAACATTAGAATTAAAAGTAAATTCTGTTAAGTGCGCTGTTATTTAACATTATAGAATTAAATATTATGTTTTGCTAAGTACAAATAATGAGAATCGAGGAGGAGGGCGCTGTTATTTAACATTACAATTAAAGTTAACATTAGAATTAAAAGTAAATTCTGTTAAGTGCGCTGTTCTAGGTTTTGTTAAGTACAAATAATGAGAATCGAGGAGGAGGGCAATGTTATTTAACATTAGAATTAGAGTTAACATTACAATTAAAGGTAAATTCTGCTAAGTGCGCTGTTATTTAACATTAAAGAATTAAAATTTATGTTTTGTTAAGTGCAACTAATGAGAATCGAGGAGGAGGGCGATGTTATTTAACATTAGAATTAAAGTTAACATTCGAATTAAAGGTAAATTCTGCTAAGTGCGCTGTTATTTAACATTAAAGAATTAAAATTTATGTTTTGTTAAGTACAAATAATGAGAATCGAGGAGGAGGGCGATGTTTACTCAATTGCGATTTCAGACAAAATGAAATAATGGAATTTGATCCAGCTCCGCCAACGCTTTGGCCATTTCCATAAACTTTCATTTTCATTATATTTGTTTTTTTTTAATTCAATAAAAATTGACGATTGTCCATTTTGATTCAAAGTGAAATCCATAATTATTTGTTTGTGTTTGCTATTAGGTTGGCACTAAATCGATTTGTTAAAACAATATATTTATTTATACGGTTGACAAATGAAAATTGAATCTTTTTCGCGGACTCGTGGAGTGAAAAACAGATAAACCGAACGTGAAACCGCGACACAAATCAAACCACTTGAATGCACGGGCTGGACGGGGGGCTGCCCTGCCCCCTATGAATAATTGGCAGAAAGCAAAATACGTTTAAAATAAATTAAACAATGTGCCAAAGCGGTGACCACAGGACATGCGAAATGCCTTGTTTCTGGTCCAGCTCGTCCAGCAAAATGCAGAATAAATTGTAATTAAATTGACAGACGACAGGGGAGAATCAGTGATTGCGATCCAATGGCATTCAGTCGGGCATTACACATGCAAATAGCATATACTCGTATAGTAGTGTATGCGTTTTTCGAATTGTTGCGTAAAACGATTTGTACGTTAATTATGGCAAACGAGTTTCATGGAAATCGGTCGTCGGTCGTCGGTCGTCGGATCCGCCACTCGACTCAACGGGTCGCAAAAATCAATGAAATCAACTGACCGGGGGCCTGCGGTCGATTTAGCCTAGTTTAAAGCTTCTTTTTAGGCGGTTACCACAACAACAGGACATCAGTAACAGAGCACAGCATGTGGCCACAGTCGGCTTTGATCTGATACTGACCTGAATATAAAAGTATCCTTGCCACGTTTTCCTTTGTTTCTGTTGCATTGTTTTTGGGGATAAATATTGGGTTTTTCATTCGCAGAACTTGGGTTTTTGGTAGAAAAAAATGCTTACTAATAGAGGGGAAAGATTAAATTGAATAAGAAGGTAAACTTTTCATGAAAAGCTATCTTCTATTACCTAGCATTTAAATTGAGGTTAATTAAGGCCTCGATTTGATTCGCTTTAAGAAGATTTTCAACGACTAAATACTCGTACTTTTAGTATTCAGCATAATTAGGCTTACGGCAGTGACTTTATGACCGAAACAGGCCACTTATCCTGGCTCCACCCTCCACCCCACACGCAAAGCCATCGCAGCCATCCTGCCACCAAAACCGCCCATCAGCACCGCCCATTCCACTCGAAAAAGCCGCCCATTTGCGTGCGTCGCTAATTAGTGTAAAATGTTTCCTGTTATTTACCTTTTTCGGTTTTGTAAGCAACAAAACAAACTGCGCCAGGATCAAAACAAAAACCCCAGCACGAGGCAGTAGGAGGTTGAAGGAGGCAGAAATTGTAAATGAGCAACTAGATGGGAATGGGAATGGGAATGGGGAGGCGGATGCGGATACGGATACGGAATCAGGATACGGATGCCGAGGCGGAGTGAATACGTTGTATCACTAAACCGTTTCGGTGTCGATTTTTATTTGAGCTCCGCTACGTGACCTGTTTGGTCAATAATGAAGTACTATACGCAACGAGGCACTATTTGTTCAGCAGTTTGTGCACAAACGAAGACAAAATCAACGCTAATTAACTGGTTTTAGAGCATAAACAGGCGCCAAGGACTCTTTACGATGATCATCATTCTGTCAGCCCACGATTAAAATGCACGCCATCAACTCTTCACAGAAAACGAACTCAACTCAACTCGACTGGCTGCCGCGTAAATTGCATTTTAAAATAAATTATAATGATTATTATGTTGCAAACAACAGATGTCAGACCCGACTGTCTCCCTCCGACATCCTGAATGTAGGTCGTAGCTGAAAAGCTCTTGCCCCTCGTCTCTTGCCTCATGCTTCTTTTTAGTCCTTTCGCCTTTTTTTGCACTCGTTAACGTTGGCAGCTGCCGTCGTACTGCCAGTCTGCCACTTTGGTCTTATGGCGCGAACATAAAAATTTTAACTGAACAACATTAACGCAAGTACTTTATGGCGTTGATCTTAATATTATTAAATCAGCGAGAAGTTTATTAAGCGCTAAACGGAACAGAGCGCCAAAGGACCAAGTGAATGGGCCAACTTAATTGTACAAAGCCAATGTGGGCCAGTTGAGGATTAAATCTCTGACTGATAGAGAGTCCTTTTTCGTGCTGCTACAAAGACTCTGCTTTAAATTACAATTTTAATATCAAGTATCCGCCACGTGGTCATTATTTAATGAGAGTCAAGTGTCGAGTGTATCACCCGCATGTGAGCAGTCCTTGTTAATTAACGCCAAGTTGACCGACTTAAGGACACTACTGCGTAAGGTATTTAGTAAAAAATTCCAACTTAAACACTTTCTGGCCACCCCGAGAGATGGACGAGGGCAAAGTTCATGCCAGAAGCCAGTCTCCACAGCCGGCTTGACCACAGGGCGCAGTGCCTTGACATTTTGAAGACATTAAACTGAAACTGCCGGCCGACCGCAGGACATTCAGGTAAATGGTGTGACGAGGGAGATGGTTGGGGGATGGGGATGTATTGCCAAAGACAGGACTTGGCTGGCCCAGGGATGGCTGAGAGCAGCAGATTTCCCCAAAGACAAAGACAACGTCCGAACAGCAGCTTCTACTTGGAGTTCAAGTTATGAATAATTAATGTCTGTCTAGGAGTGTGCGTGTGGCCTTGTGGGTGTTGCCAAACGGTAGCCGTCTTTGTGTGGGTCTCAGTGAGTGGGGGAGTGGGTGTACGAGTGTCCTGGCTGTTCGTGTGAGCGAGTTGATAATTTGTTATAATTGCCGGGGGATGCCACAGGTCAATTTTGTGGGCATTTATATAAATTTGCCCAGACAAGTCAGCAAAAGGGAGAAGAAAGTCGACCTGCAGACAGGAGCTCGAAGAAAAAGTTAAAAAGTCGGTCGACTAATCAAATTACGGCAATGATCCTTGCCACAAAAGGGAGAATGAAAATGAATGTAGTTCTGGGTGGAAATTTCAAGTTGTTTTTCGGGTTTGTTTTTGAAACAAAGCAATAAGTTAAATTTAAAAGCGATTCGGCTATATAATACTGATGTTCTTAATGGATTTCCCCCCTTCATAGACATCTGACTTCGGGCCACTCCTGATGACCATAAATACCTTAACGGCTTTCGCCATGCTTAAGTCACCTCAGCAGTTAAGAGCCAAAGCAGGACCCGAAACACGGCAGGAGTCGCCTGGGCAGCTGCATCCGCCAGTCGGTTGTGTAAGCACATTAAGCGCCTTTTCCCAGGTGGTTAAGAGGGAGGAGGATCCAGGCGGACGTGGCATGGCCATGGCACTGGGTGCAGTCATTTAAGGCCCATATTACGTTTAAACGCGCACGAAATGAAACCCTTTTTCTCCCATTTTTCCAGCTCTGCAATGAAATAAGCGTTAAAACTCAATAATGCACTTGGCGAGCACAACACACAAATGCCAGGCTCTGGCTCTGGGCGATCCATTCCCTTGGATGCCAACCAACGCACACTTAATGCCCTTGCAGTTGTTTTTTTTTGTTTGTTACCAAACTCTTTTAAGCCCATTCATTGAAACATATGGCAGATGTCGTTGCCATTTAACAGCAGTTGTTCCTGTTGCTGAAATGCATTGCTGTAGTATGCACTTTTTACACGTCCTCTCGTCCTCTCGTCCTTTGTTTAAAAGTTTCTCCACTCAACTGCAAATCTGTTCAATTGATAGCCACTGGGGCGTATACTTAACGCCTGAAGTACAAAGCTGACGGCGACAGGTGCTTCGTAAGTGGACAGTCTGTAATCAATTTAAATAATGCGACTCTTGTGCTAATCATAGAGGTAGGTATTTCTTTTTCAATAATTTACTCTGCGAAACAAGTCAAAACGCGATATCAACGCGTAATAAATTCAAATTTATGTTGCCATTTAAAGCGAGTGCAAAAAATTACAAATAAATTTATAACCGGCAAGACCACAAAATGTGGTCAGCCAGACAATAAAAGCTTCGAGGAGATACCAACTGGCAATGGTTAAAAAAACCACTTAACAGACATCGAACATAAATCAATTTGGACAAGAAACATCCAACAAATACGTAAAAAAACAAAATGAGGAAAGGATTCGGGAAACTACAGAGTTGGAAAATTGTAGCCAAGCGTTTAACTTTCGGGACTGTCGATTCAATTGAACTTCATCTTTTTGTTATATCGAGCCAAACGAAACGAAATTAGAACAATTGAATTGTAAATAGTAGAGCGGATGAAAACAACAGGACTTGGTAGTCAGATGACAAAAATTGGGAGAGAAGCGTCCAGCAGAGGAAGGCGAAGATGGCCACCAAATTGAGAATGTTTGTCACGTATTTTACAAATTCACTGCGACGACTTTGGAGTCGTTTCCGCGCCTTGCCTCGTCCCTGTAGAATGTAAAAGTATCTGTATCTGTATCTGTATCTGCAAGGCGTGCATGTATCTGTATCTGTATCTCTATTTCTGTATCGATAGTTGCTTTTTCGCCGCCACCAAGGTAAAGGATGGGGAAAGGAAGCTCGGTCTGTGGTTAGTCTGCAGCATCGATTGTTCATTGATATTTTTGAGGCTTTTTTGGTTGAGTTTCCTTTTTTTTGGGGTCCCTTTCATTATTCGGTTGTGGTTGCCTCAGGTTGCTTCAACAAGATCTACGATTATAATGCAAGACGTGTCTCAGACTCTGCACATATTCGCATTTTAAAGCTGTCGATTTTTAGTTCTAACAAATAAGAATTGCTCCTAGGACTTGCTTTAATGTTGTTCAATCTCGAAAGGACTTTGAATTTCCTGAAAAACTGCACTAATTTTTGCTGGCACATCCGAGCCTGTAAAACTTCCATTTGAAACAATTAGAGAATGACTTTTTGGCGGACGCACCCTGGGGAAATTATGGCAGGAAGAATAACGAGCCAAAGTGTGGAAAAAAAAACGCCGAAAAGGAAAAATCAGAGAAAACTTTGACCAACTGCCACTAATAAGCGCTAATTTTGTTAGCCAGTCTTACACGATGGTTGGCTTTGGCCAAAAGGCAAGTTGACGCAGTCACTGGCTGGCTGATGGAGGAGGCGAAGGACTTTGAGTGGACTTCCGAGACGCTGTTCGGACGATTTAACAAAGTCGCTGCAACTCAAACACTAATTCCATTCATTAAAAAACTTTTTTATATGCCAATATTTTTTGTCGTTTTTTTTTGTCCTTCTACGTCCTGCCTGCTTCCTTCCAAAGTTTCCAGCTACTTGGCAGCCATAAAGACAAGCTTTCGACCATCCTTTCTCGCCTTAAAACAAAGCCTGGCCAGATAGCTGTGATAGCTGGGGGATAGGACAAAACAGCCTGATAACTTTCCCGGAACTCCGCTGTACATCATCAGTCACATAATGGAGTAGTTGCAGCTGGTGAAAGTACTCGTAACTTTTCACTTTATGGCTTGTCCAGGCCACAAGACACGGGGCACAGGACACGGGATGACCAGGCAGAGTAAATTAATTAAATTTCCTTCAGAGAGAGGCTATGTGGTATGCTAAATACGTGGACATTTTTCTGGAGATATGGTAGCAGTTGTTTGTATTTCAACTTATATAAAAGGAAGAACTACTTCGATTTTCGCACTCTCAAACATTTTACCCGCAAAGTACAGATTAATTTGCAATCAAGTGCGGATAAGGGCAGGGCACTTAACGCTATCGGGGACACAACTGCAATGCAGTCATAAACGCGCTCCAAATATCAATTTATACACTTAATTAAGCACATATGTGACTGCGACAATTTGGCGAAGGACATAAGATGGGAGTAGGATTGCCGGTTCCAAAGTGAAGAGGCTGCTCAAAGTCAATTGCAATTTTATGAGCTGTTGAAAATGAAGTACTCGTACGTAAAAGCAGAGATGGCGGGCGAGAAGTCAACTCCACTTCACAACCCATTACGCTGATTGGCTTTTAATGTTTATCAATATATTACGCCGTCGGGAGCAGGAATCAGGAGTCTACCATACATAAGAAGGATCTGATGGTTGAGGTTTCAGCTGCGGTTGAAGCGGAGTGCTCTTTAAAAATACATGATACTACATTTTTACTACTCCCGGAAAAGTCCGACTGCCGTGCCTGTCACTCATATATTTTCATTATCACATACAAGGCATTTAGGCTGCTGCAATTTTCATGCAAGAATTATAAGTTGCACCGCACGCCCTAAGTCTCATTTAGTCGTTGAAAGGACCTCCCTTCCCTTTTCCCCTTTTTCCGCAATATTTGTCTGTGTGCATAATTTATATGCTAGTTGGGCCAGAGATGTGGGGCACAACAAATATCTGTGCCCCAGGTCGGGTCAGGTGGCTTTGCGGTATGCTCGTTTATATTCCGAGAGCGAAAAAAGTGACCACATTTGACTTTGCGGCTGCACCGTCAAGCAAATCCCTTTTCAAGTGAATACTTTTTGAATTAAGATCAGAATTGGGGATTTAGATTTGAAATAAAATGTGTCGACTGTCTTAAAACAAGAATACATTTTAAATTTTTGCATTAATTAGGTAATGCATTTTTGTTCCACATTTCCAACACTTTACGTTTTAATTTCCTCACCATATTGTTTGTTTAAAACTTTAATCTAATTAAGGTAATAATTGAATTTTCCTGACATATAGTTATTGGAATTTGTAATTTATTTACGCAATAAAATTTAACTTGCGATTGCATTAATAATTTTAATAATTTTTGCCAGTAGATTCCATAGTTCGGCGGCCACCGAAGACCACAGTGAGAGGAGGTGCCATGCATCATCATCATCGTCTTCAGTGGTCCACGAACATCGGTGGCAGTGGCAACAATGCCAACGAAAACTGCAGCAACAAGCTGTACTAACTAAATCCTATTATGAACTTTGAGCTTACAGAAGGACCTCAAGCGGAGAAACTTGGCAACCCTGCTGCTGCTGCTGTTGCTGCTGCTGCTGCCACGTTTACATTTCTGCATAATTAAGTTATATGCACTGCACTACGGAACACAAAAACATATTTATCCATATACTCTTACTCATATATATAATATATGTTTATGTATCACTTGTTTAGTCCACATATGTACGAGGATGTGTTTGGGTTTCACCTTTGGCCTGACATTTTGCAGCTGGCCGTTTGTTTTTCATTGCTCATCCGCCCCGTGGGCCGGGCCGGCCGAGGGAAGTCCTGGTTGCTTTAATTGTTATAAATTATGCATAAATTAGACAGGAGGCTGGAGCATTAAAGTATCTCACTTAAAGACACACTGCAACCGATATCCTGCCACTGGGATGGCGAAACACGAGCGCAGCTGTTGGCAATTCGAAATTTCTTGCTTGGTTTGGCACAATTTCCGCCCGGATCCGTTTTGTCCGCCAGTTCCTCAATTTATCAGTTCAATGTCGATGCTGAGCGCTGAAAACAATTGGCAGCTAATTTTGCTGAAAATTCTGTGCAATTTTTTACGTTCGTTTCCTACCATGGAGCCAAGGCACTGGCTCCTTTGGCTCCGCCGGATTGGAACACCATTCTATCCCATCAACCACCCATCCAAGCGATTGCCCCTGGCGGTTTCATCCACATTGCAGTTGTAAAATGCAAAATAAATTTCTAATGAATATTGAAGTGTGAAATTTGAATTGATTGCATTTGATTTGTGGATTTGCAGTTGGATATTTACTTTGGGTGGTGAATCTGAGAACTGGGAATGGAAGAGTGAAAATTGTGCTTCTGCTGGATATTAAATTGAAAAGACAGTGGCTAGCTTTTGACAAGAAGTTCGTATTAAGACTTTTTTTTTACATTTTAAATTTAAATTTTAAGTTCCATTAGATCGATGTTTTACTTATTTTTACTCTTGTTGTCAAGGAAGCACTCATTAACTCTCGTAGCCTTCACCCGCTAAAATGGTCGTCAAGTTTGTATACAAATCGTAAATAATTTAATATCTTACGATTTATGTTTTTTGTGGATTAATGGCACTTGCACAATGATGAAAAGCCAAACTAGGTGCTTGAAGAACTCCATGATTTCTGAAAAACTCTAAAAGCTTCAACGTGTTTTAGAGCTCAGGCGTTAACTTCTAAATAATGTGCCTTAATTTATTTAAATTTTATGCTTTAATTGTTTTATAATTGTGTTAGTTCCATTTAAAAATTTACATAATATGGGTTTGTATGGATGTTCCTTTTTTTCGTATAAAATTTACGGATCAGTTCAAAGAATAATGTCCCTTAAATAGGCTCGCAACAAACTTGGAAAATTTTACAATAACCTATAGAAGTCTTAAGGATTTTGTTGCCATTTAGGGGGCATTACTGTTCTTGTTTGTGAAGTTTCATGATAACTTCAAAAATATGTTACATACTTAAAGATCAGATAGTTTTATAGAGTTTATACCTAATTATATACATTTTTAATAGGAGAACTTAATTTAATTTATTCGTCAAGCTTGAAATGGAAAGTTCCATTTGAGGTACTTGACAAATAAAAATTTGTCCTAGAAATGCCATTTTTGAATTATTCGATTTTTGAAAAAAATCATGATCGAAAATCGGCATTGTCCCAAAGTGATAGTTTTGAGACACTCTTTTGCATATATTTCCTACATTTCTCATCGGATTTGAAAAAGGAATACCATTTCTTAATCAGGAATGTATTCCGTCTAAATCTGTATGAAAAGATTGGAAAAGTCGAACCAAAAAATTTTTATCGATTTTTGCAAAAAATCATGATGGTACCCCTTTCAAAATTTTCAAAAATCGGCATTGTCCCAAAGTGATGGTTTTGAGACACTCTTTTGCAAATATTTCCTACATTTCTCATCGGATTTGGAAAAGGAATACCATTTCTTAATCAGGAACTCATTTCCTCTGAATCTGCATCAAAAGATTGGAAAAGTCGAACCAAAAAATTTTTGTCGATTTTTGCAAAAAATCATGATGGTACCCCTTTCAAAATTTTCGAAAAATCGATCGAAATTTTTTTGCTCGGTCTTTCAAATATTTTGATGCAAATAGATGGGAAATAAAGTTCCTATTAATATGTGATATTCCGTTTCCAAATCGGTTGCGAAATGGCCGAGATATTCATTAAAAAGTGATGGAAGATCGAAAAAATACCAGAGTGGTACTTTACTTTTCGTATTTTACAATTCAATTAATGAATCAAAAGGTCATTACGTTTTCCTTTATAATTTAATATCTGAATAGGTTATTTTCCCCTCTTAAAACTTCGGTAAACTGGATTATAGGTCAAATCACAACAAATTTCGTCATCTTTACACATAGGGGCCTTGGAGACTGTGTATTTACTAGAGGGGCACTTTTTCTGCACCCTGGAAAGAGAAACGCATTCACTATGAATGCCGCCGCAGTCTGGAATGTATTAAAAGTTAATATTATATACTTAATGGTTTCACTTAATACTGACCACGTCCTAGGATGTTATCTGCTAATGCCAAAAGGATCAAAACGAAAACTAGATACCTGGAATAGAGCTCCATGATCACTGTGAAAAAATGTCCCAAATTTTTTATTGTAGTTCAACTTCTCAATAAATTAGTTCCACTTAATTTTTTTATATCACGCTTAAATTGTCAAATTCGAATAGAACTTTTATGTTAATTGCTGAATTTTTATTATTCTTGAATTTTATTTAAGATAACAACATTTTAGTCCATCCCGGCACTCAAGGGTCTGGAATCTTTTTCCGCATCTCAAAAATTCATCAGACTTACAGAATCCATTAACTCCGCAAGGGGAATTCAGTACAAGCATTTCTATCGAGAATGTAACGAATATGAACTATGAACTTTATCAACTATTTAAAACTTACGTTTAGTTGAAAGAAATTGTAAAAATAATAAAAATAAATGGATGGACAGGTGTTTGTTTAAAATTGTCATGATTGTAGCTGGCGAAGAGGTGGAGCTATAATCACATAATATTCTGTGGCACTTCTTCACTTTTTGTTATTAAAAGATGGATTCGCGATGCTTAAAGCTTGAAAATCTGAATTTCTTGCCATAGTAATTATTGGGGAACTTCAGGTAACAGAAGTATTTGGAGTAAAAAAAGCCACAAAACTAAATCCAAACTGAAATCCTCCTTGGCATCTTGGCTTTATTTCGCCTCTGGCCATAAGATGTTAGACCCAATTGTTCCGCATAATTGCAAAATCATTGCAATTTGCCGTTCCCAGTTTTCCGTTTTCCGTTCTCCGTTTGGCAGTAAGTTCTACTTGAAAATTTAATTGAATTATCAAAGTGGCGCACCGCATCGAAAGGCATGCCAAGCCGCAAACGAAATTGTTGGCCAAGAAACCTAACTGAACCGGAAAACCCGGCAAACCAGAGACCCGAAGTCATGTTTTAATAATTCGGCTACGGCAACATTGCTGGCGAAATTCAATTTTATTCAATAATATTAGCTGCTGGCGTTCGGTGCTTTTGTGGTCGCCAAGTTTTGTCTGTGTTTGGCTGGAATCGTAGTGGGACTAAGTCCTGGGACCTGTGGATGCCCCAAGGAGTTCATGTGTGTTTCAGCTTCTACTTCCTTTCTCGCACTGTGGCTAGCTCATGCTCCAGCCTGTCCCGGTTTGGTTAACTTGGCACGCAAACTTGGAGCCAAGTTTTGGCTAGTTAAGCCAAAAACCGCCATCTGCCGCATATGGAAATTGGGTCGCCATTCACTCCTTTGGCCAAGGACGAGAACGAGGGCATTGTTTGCTCTGTAATCTACTAGAGCCAACTTCGTGCCTCCTTTGTTGATTTTATACCGCATCTGGTGCGAAGGTGCCTGAAGCTTTGATTTGCTAATTTGTTATTGGCCAGGCCAGGCCAGGCAAGGCGAGGCGAAACTTTGTGCATAAGGACTCGAATTGTTCGCTCATCGAAAATGCTTGCAAAATTCAATTAGCCTACATTAAAGCCAACATAATTTGGTAAAGCCTTAATTAAGTTTCTAATGATTGCCTTGGCAAAGCTCACTTTAATTACTGAATGTAGAATTCGTTGAGTAATCTGTTTAGGGAAAACAATGAAATTTCCAAAGGATATTAAAGGGTGTTGATTAAATGGGCAATTCCGAGAAGTCTGCAAGCTGCTAAGCCTATTTAAACAATCGATGTGGTTATTTGTAATGTCCAGGGAATTTCACAAAACGTTTAATGTTTTAATAAAGTTGGGAAACAATTAAGAAATATTAGTAATCTTTATAGATTTTACTTTCTTCTTCTGGGATCTCTTTAGAAAATGTATTTCTCCGATCTCTAAGTCTTAGCTTTGTAAGTATGTTAAAGCAAAGTATCCTGTGGGATTTATAACATCCACTCACTCCTTGACAGTTAAGTGTTCGTTGTGGAGTTTCAACCAGCTGCTGCGAAATTCGAGGCGCTCACAAATTATATGTTAATGCAATTGTAATTGATACAAATTTGATTTCGGAAGGAATAAAAGTGTGTTGCTCCAGCCGCTGCCTTTGCCTCCGCCTCCATCTCTGCCTCTGCGGCTGTCGGCATTGGAAATGAGAAGTCATTTGGAAACACATCGAAGGGATGTGGCAAGTGTGGGCCAGAGCCAGGGCCGAAACTCGCATGCCCGGCATATTGTGCCACCACGTGTCAGCTGCCAGTTGGGCGGCAGCCTTGGGGGGCTGGAAGTTGGATGTTGGATGCTGGATGCTGGGGAGATAAGGCAATAATTTATATGAACTTTACAGGGTCATTAATTTAAAGCTTATTCAGTTGTTCAAGATTTATTAAATTAACTCAAGTTGTGGCAGCCAAAGTGTGGAGTGTGGGGGTTGCACACATTTTTAGGGGGCCAAGAAGCAAAATATAAGAGCCCTGAAGAGGGTTGTAAGCCATTAAGGTTAAGTAGGAAGTTGGCTTAAATGATTCTGGTTTGTTCTCATAATTCTCCGATTATGCGATTACATCTTTGTTGTGTAATTAAATTAGTTTCTTATATATTTGTGGTGAGAGGTTGTATTTTTTTTTTGAGTATATTTTCAATAAAGTATCGTATCCTGAAACTCATAGTCTGGAAACCCGAAATCGGGCAAACACAATTCAATTAAATGGATTGTTTGGTCAGAGGTTAAGAATACAAATAATAATAAGAAATAATAAGAGAAAAGTACCTGTTCAGTCGGAACTCGGAGCCGGAATCAAATCCAATTTATTGCATTGACCGCGTCTCCCCGGTGGGCGTGGCTAGGATGGGGCAGGGCGGTTGATGCTTTGAATTGCAATGTGCTTGCCCAGGTAAATGTTGCCACAAAAATAAAAAACAAAAAGCGGGAAAATGGCATCAACCAGACTACGGAGCTACGTTTTGATTGAAACGCTGCAATTTGGCAGGATCCCATAGGCAAAGAGGGACAGTGACAGGTTGAGAGCAAAAGAGAGAGACAGAGAAAGCCCGAGGAAAGAGGAAGGACTATATAGCCAAAAGGGAGAAGTCGGGGGCGGAATATTCATGGAAATGCCAATGCTTATTCAAGCCACTCGGCAACAACCACAAAAACGCATTGAATTGAAAATGTTAGAATTTATATTGCAAGTTTGACTTGATTGAAGCACTTGATATCGTTTCCTTTTTGACAGAGTCAGCGAAGCCACTTGACAGATCCCACCCGCTATAACCGCCCGTGTCCTGTTTCAATTCCTTTCCATTTCCATTCAAATGGGCTGCAAGAATGACGAAGGAACAACCACTTTGCTAACGAATGGTCATTCATCATTTCGGAAAATTCTGGCTTTAAATGAAACTTTAAACGAAATTAAAGTTGTGATTAAATTCATCGATTGAGAGAGTTAATATTGGATGTTTAGTCGCAGCTTTAAAAACATTTTGGATTCCTAATTTCGACTAGGCACGACTACATTTTGTGGCATGACTAACTGCTCAGAAGCGCTCATTGAACACTGAGGACGACAAAATCATTCCACCGTGCGTTGCATTAGTTTTTATGACCCAACCGGACGTAGCGGGTCGGCGTAGCCGTTGAATAATAAAAGTCACAATTTAAACATTAATTAGAGCCATCGATGCGCAGCCAACGAAAATACCTATCGATAGGGCCGGGACCCACGTGTCCTGCATGCCAAATACACATCACGTAAGTCCTGGATTCGCTGGATACGCAACTGCCGAAAAGTTGTGGTGCCCTGTTTAACGTGGATAACAATTTCGGGGGTACTTTCCTTGGCAGTGTCATCCGCAGAGTTTCCCCCAAACTAACCGCAAACCGAAATCCGTCGCAGAACTTTCCCGAGGAGTTTAACGCCATTTTTCGTATGCGTGGTCTGAGTTGATTTTACGACATTTTTGGCAGCGATTTCCATAAACCAATGTCGTCGTCCCAGTACTGCATCCGTGCTGGCGCGTCCTTGCGTCCTTGCTGACTCCATAAAATTACAAGATACTACCTGTTAGAAGTTTCTCCCCATCCCGAATTCCAATAAACTTACTGCACAATATTAGTTTTTATGCGGCACAAAAAAAAAAGAATAAGTACTTTCCCAAACAAAAAATAAGAAGGAACAAAAATGCGAAATCATTTAAGCAAACAGTCACAGACTTTGGCAGTCTTCCGTTGGTCCTACGATACCTGCATGGAAAACTTTCAGCTATGTGACTTTCAGAATTTTTAGTTTTGATTTCAGGAGTTTGCTCCATCTCCATGCCATTGTTGTTGGCAGCTTAGTTTTGGTTTTAGCTTTAGCTGCAAATATTGCAAGTTGGGCCAAAGTCACGTGCAAGTTTACAGATTTGGTTTGGTCTGGCACTTGGCACCCGTAAAATGGATTTCAGCATCCTGCACCGTAGACTTTAAGCTACGGTTGCAGTGTCGGAGGACTCGGATTTCCTCAGACTCAAGTCGGTAAAATAAAGTTGTGTCTGTGATTTCTTGGGGTTTTTTTTTTCTGTAAATTTTGTGATCATACAATACAAGTAATTTAAATTCAATTAAAAGTAAGTTTTACTTGCCACTTGAAGTGAAAAAGCATAGATATCAAGTGTAATTGAAGTAAAATGTATATATTTTAAGGTTTTTTGTTTAAAGCCACTCAATGCCAATAACAGACTCTTCATTTTATCTCCATTCGATTGAAATCAAACTCAACTAAAACATTCTTACTGCCACATATATTCTTGTAACTATTCTTGTAAGTCACTTAAGTTCTCCAAGCTCCAACCCCAAAGCCCCAGCAAATTGTTTCCCAAACATTTTAATTTGAATGAAGTAGGAATCCTCGTGATTTCGGATCCCTTAGCAGCCATTTAGCCACCCAGAACCACCCACCCAGTTCCAGGACCTTTGGCTGGCGGGTAAGCAGGAACTGCTCAACACCTTTTGCAGTGAATGGAGCATAAGAAATCATATCAAGTGCTCCACCGTACGGATATAATATATATAACAATTTTCACACAATTTTCCTAACACGTTATTTGCGCGTATTTCATATATCCTTACTGCCAGGATGCCTTCTCTTCCTGTGAGCGTGCATGTGTGTGTGCGTGTGAATTAGCGGCAAACGGATGTTGAATTGGTTTGCCTTCGTCCTGGCTTGCCAGTCAAGTGTAATGATGTGTGTGTGTGTGTGTGGAAAGGAGCATCTTGTGGCTGGTTTTCCTTGTCCAATGTTGACTGCTTGTTTTTATTCCCTTTTTTGAGCGCAGGATATGCACGGGTGTGTGTGTGTGTATGTCCTGGCAGCAGTCCTGGCACGTTGGCGCGCTTAAATCAAAGCAATTTGCCAAGCACAATCGTGTTGTAAATTATCGCCGCAGGATTTTGTTTTATTAAACCGAGAGTGTGTCTGTATGCGAGTCTGCGATATAGCGCTACATTTATTGCGATTCTGATTTGCCCGAGATACATTTTTAAAGTAGTTTATAAACTCTTTAAAATATAAAATGTAATCTTAAATATATTTAAAATCTATAATACACTAAAGTAATATTGTCATACTTGCTTGCAAATATTTCTGTAATTTTTCCCTACCTTATCGATGGAAAATAACTTTGTATTTATTTAGGCTCATCTTAATCGGTTGTTTACCTAATCAGGGGGGGGAGCCAAGACAAAAGATTATGACCTAAAAGATTAGCAAATTTTCCTATAAATTGAGCAGCTAAAACACCAAAGACCAGCAGTTATAGTTTTCCAACGAAAATTAAAGGTTGAGTCTTAATTTTGGCAGTTTCTTTAAGTAGTATCCATTAAAGGGTCGTTAAACAAATTTTAAAATTGACCGTTTGATGTACTGCTTTAAGAAACACCATTTCAAATCGTCTAAGATGGGTTTCAAATATCTACAAAGTTTGTGTTCCGAACCTAAATCATGTGTTTAAGTAGGCAATACATAGGCGATTGACTAAAATATACTCGCGATGTAAGGCCTACATAACTAGCTGATTTTTGCAATCACCAAAACCTAATTTATACTGTTTAAAGGTATTGTTATTGAAATGGAGTTGTCGTAAAAGAATTACCACTACAAATATCAGGTTTATCTCGAGTTTATTTGCATGGAAATGGCATTCCGATACGCCAGGCCTGTATTATGTATTATGTTTTCGGGGAACTCATTAGTCAACCTCTGCAGGATGCTCGATTCCCCGACAGACATCACTTCGGGTGTTTACATGCATAAATCAGAGTTACGATAAGGTTAATACAATCGCCGTTCCCGACACCTTTGCTCCGCTGGCTTAACACCTCGTTGCCAGTGCCGGTTGTGGGGCAAGTTTGAATGAAAGAAAGTGCCGGATAGACAGGCAGGCAGGCAGGCGAAACGATTTAGCCGACATACGTAACAATGTTGCCAAAATAGCATGACATCTCCACACCCACAACAACAGAGGCTAGGGGCGAGAACAACCGAATGGCGTTGAAGCTGCCATCACAGCCAACGCAGCCATCGCAGCCATCGCAGCCATCGCTGCCATCGCAGCCATTTTTGCCATTTTTTCGCACGTGTGCCAAAAAGCTTTGACAATGAAAAGTGTGTGTGCCCGGTGGCTGATTCAGTGTGTGACTGTGTCGGTTATGTGAATGATTTTTCACTTTTGCCGAAATACATTTTTTTATAAATTCTGACAGGGCATTTGTTCAGTTCGCTGGCGCTTCATGTTCCCGGCAAAGATGATAAAAATGTTTCGCCCCTTTGTTGGCTGGTGACTTATCTTTGTAATAACAAGAATCCGATGAGGAAATAAATAAGATATTTCTATACTCTCAGTGAGATGGAGTCAGATACAGAGTTTATAATTCCTTTATATAGACTCAAACTCATCTCAGAGACAAGTCTTTACCCATTCCTAATATAAGCCCCAAAATGAGCTGTCATCTTTTCTGACCAGACACAAGCAGTTGGCATAATAAACCAAATAAATATTATAACTTTATCAAGGCTCAACAGCCTCCGCAAAGTGTTGAGGCGCAAAGATTGATGATATAGAAAATGGGAGGAAGTCGACTGACCAAGTCGACCCGACGACCCGCTGAGATGGACAAACATTTTTTTCGGATTGGAAGCCCGAATTCCTGGAATATCTCAGACCCTCTCACCTATCACCAGCCTATCATCGACTCATAATGTTGACACTCTTTGAACAGTTCAATGGGCATTGAAATACAAAAGTGTCTGTTTGCTCTTATCGGTGGGTTAGACCATCGAAAGCGGACCATCCGAGGCGGAGATGAGAAATGGGCCCGGCGACTGTCCCTTTGTTTGATTGACTTGGCCTGGCCTTTGTTTCAATGACTCGAAACATCTTGACGATAAATTGTCCAAATACAGACAACGACGGCAAAGATGTCGATGGCACATAAATGTCTCAGGGTCTCAGGGTGGGAGGTCGTGCTGTTTGATTTGCGGCCCTGCCTTCGATTCGCTTTATTTTCGTCATTTTTTGGTTCAGTGGGCGGCAAGTAGTTCAATATTTTCAACGTCATTTCCTCTTCATTTACTTTACAAATGCACAGCGAATAATTTTACATTTAAAATTGTCATTTTAACATTATTTTAGACCCCACATTTATGGAACTTTTATCCAATCTGCTTTTAGTCCTGTACCTTTTTTGTTCAGTGTACATTTCCCAATCGCTATCACATCATTAGGCAACGACACCAGCATTTCTGTCTGCGGGTCGGAAAAGAAAAGAAAATCCAACGAAATTTCATTCTGTGTTGATTTGTTTGCCAGGCAATTATTATCCTTATCGTTGACATAAATCGCCATTTAATTAGTTCAATGCCTTTGTGTCATGTTTGTATTTCCCATTGATTTGTTGACATTGTCTAAGTCGGTTAGAGCCTGAAATAGGACTCTGCCTGCCACTGCAGTACGTCCGGTCACTTGTCAATAATGCTCGAGTAGGTTAATAAGGATCACGAGTGTCTGCGGCTGACAGTTGGCAAATATTTTCTTCTCTCGCTCAAAATCCCATAAGTGGCTCGTTTAATTTCCATGACAACTCACGCGAAAGTTACTCTGATAGAAAGATTAATCAAATGCAAATAAAAATGTATAGATCCCGATTAAAATAATGAAACATGGGCAAGATATGCAAAAGAGGTGCCAGTTCGGTGGCTAAAATGATTGAAATTCAAGTCCCTTTGAACAAAATGAACTTAAATTTGCAAAAGCTTAGGTGTTCCACTCAAGCAATGGACAACTTGAATAAATTGTAGTCCTTAGGTGTAGCGCACGCCAATAAATCAAGGGCTTGGCATGTTCATAAATTACAATTAAAACTGAAATATAATTATGTTATCTGAACAACTTTTCTCGGAGGCGACATAGTAACGAGTTCGCAAAACATTTGCCACATTTCCATGGAACAATGCCAGGTGTGGGGCACACACATGGCGACCTTTCGGGCGAGTATTTCACCTTTTGGCAACAATTAATTATGTCTCCATTAGGCGGACACAATAGTCAAAATGTCGCAAAAGTTTTGCTGTTCGAGCATTTTGGGTCCTTTGGTGACCATAAATCTGCATAAACTAAATCCCCGGAATCTCGTTCTACCAATCGTGCTTGTCTTGGGACTTGATTAACATGAAAGATGGTTTCATTGTCCATCTGCATCTTCTGCAATATTTAAGATGGAGTAAACTTTGCACCAGATGCACTCCCATAAGCCGATTAATGTCAGCTCGAAGCCGATTAGCCTCAAGCGTTGACTTTTAGCACTTAAAGTGCATTTCCCATAAACTTGGCCACTTTCCATTGTCCATAGGATGGCCCCGGCCAGTTGTCCTGGCACTTGGTATCTGCTGGATGTGTCGCAGTATTTTATAGTTTGGCTTTGACCCGGCCTCGCCTTGCTCCCGATCCTGCTTCCGATCCTTTTGACGTTCCCATGCATCGTTCATTTTGTTTTCCCTGCAATTTTCTTCGTTGTTCTACACAATTAACAGCTATTGCCGTTCTGCCCGGCGTATCCCTTTGCTTGCGCCCCCTTTTTGCAGCAAAGTCCTTGTCCGTGTCCTGTGACTTGCGGACTCCTTTCCCCTTTGGCCTGTTTGTTTGTTTGTTTGTTTGTTTGAGGACTCTCTCAGTTTGCCGGCTTGTTTGTCTTGTTAGTTGCTTGTGGGCGTGGCTCATTGTAATATGCGTTTTAGATTGTGTATCGTTCTGCGGAATATCGTACCAGTCGCCCCTTGTTCCGTGTCCTGTGTCCTCTTGCTAGTTGCCTGGGTCCTTGCCTTGAATCCTGTGACTGTGACTTGCATAATGAGTAACATGTTTGTTTATGGCCATGGAGACTAGGCTAGGCTTCCACAAAATCGGTTTCGAAGTCCAAGGGGGAAGATGAAAAAATGTTTAAGGACAGCCGAGAAGACTGTTTAAGATCGAACCTGATAATTTATTAGCTAAGGTCCTTAATTTGTATCAGTTATCAACTTAAAGCTTTGTTTTTTTCTACATTTTCCTCATTATATGCTTGCAAAACTTGTTTATTTAGATGGAAATTGTAATTCTGGTCGAAACGAGTCATCTGAAAATAATTGAATTGAAAAAAGAAACCAACAGCCGGAGAGACGAGAATCGAAACTATCAACATCAGTTGCAATTGTGGAGGGAGCAGCAACAAATGATTTAGAAAATGATTTATGGCACATTCATCTAATTACCAGGACCCGCAGAGTGGCCAGGACACAGGACAGAGGACATGGGACACAGGAGCTGCAAACAAAAAGCCATGGCCAGGATCCTGATGACAATTGTGTCCCATTTGTAGCTATTGTTGCTCTTCTGTGTGCTTGGGTGTGGCATTACTGTATTTGTCAGCAACATCATTGCCGACATTAATGACGCATGCCATCAGTCAGAGTCGAGCATCGGGGCTTAAGGATGCGGAGGTGGCAGGGTGACAGGATGTAGATGTAGAATGTAGGAGGGGAGCCTGGGTGAGGCAGAACCTAAGCCTTTTTCCGCGACTGCAGCGCATCAATCGTCATCAGTTGCGAATGTTGCGGCTGTAAAATGGGTTTCGTATTAATATCGCATCAATTATAATTTTCAGCTGACAACCGAATGCGTTTCCATCCCACCCACATCACCCTACATTTGTTGCAACTTTTGCACCCCATCCTAGACATCTGTTGTTGCCTTTTTTGATTGCGAATGTGATTGACGATTTAGCCTGCTGGCCCTGTTATTTCGTGTAACCATTTTCCATTGACATTAGGCCACAATTCGAATTTAATTTACGTTGTTCGGCATGTGAGAAAATATCCAGATCCATGTTATAATGTTTGGACTGTTGTTTATTGATTTACCATTATGTGTTTTAGCTTTTCGAGGGGTGTGGTCGTTGTTTAGGGACCCAACTAATGGTTGTTTCGATATTACAGATATCACTGATATTAATGTTTAGCTTAAATGACTTAAATCTTGAAGGTTTCAACAAGTTGACAAGAAACTCTGTGGAAGAATGCATTTCGCCTGAAGCTCAAATCGATGTTGGCTTTCCTCGCACACCAAACAGTCACCTGTCCAAACCGATGTCGAGACAGAAACAAATCAAAAACTAATTCCTGCTCAACCAAAAGAAACATCCTTGAACAAACCGAGAACAGGATTTCAAAGCTTTTCAATGCCGCCGGCAAGCCGCCTCTCCACGGCCACCGCCACAGCTCCACCTCTGCGGCATCTGTCAGAAAAATAAACAAAACTGCAAATTTTATCGTCGTGAACGTTTATGCACAAATTGCTTCCAGGTTTTAGCGCTGTCGTGTCTGTCGCCTTATCGAATTTCAGGACGAAGATGCCACAGAGCAGCATTGACTCCCGGATCCGTTTCAGCCTGGGACTCCGCTGCCGTATCCGGCGACAATGGCGGAGATTCTGCGATTCCGCGGCGGAGCAAAGTTTTCCTGCTCAAGGCGTAAAATGAAATCGACAGTAATTTGTGTTTATCTGTCTCTGTCTCTGTCTATCTCCCTATACCCATCTCACTCACTTTCTGCCACCGTGTTGAAATAACAATTGTGACAACTTTTGCTACTCCTGGCGCGTTTCAAGTACTCTCTACTCCGTACTCTGTGTATGTGGGGAAAAGTTGAACAACAGGAAATTACTTTAATTCGAAAAGTTGAGTCTATCAAACTATGGCATCTAAACGACAACGACGTCTGGTGTTAATGTGTGCGACAAATATTGTATTCCCCAACTTGGGTTCAATAATCCTGCTCCATCATATTCTCAGAGTGCCTCTGGTTGAGGTGGAGGTGGAGCCTGCCAAGCAGCCCTTAAGTCACTTTGATGGCGCATAAGTAAGTGCCAATGAATAATTCATGTGCTATTTATACAAAATCGAAATGATAATCGTTCGCTTTAGCATTTAAATCAGTTCATTCTGGCATCGGTTGGGGGCCAACAAAATAACTCACTCCTCGAAGGATGTGCGTGGTGGAAGAGATGCCAATTTCCATCAGGAAAGGCTTCTTGGGGTTCACTTCTTCAAGGTTAAAGGGAGCTTACTTTTGATTCTTTGACGTTTTAATATACTCGTACTCGTACTGTAAGCAAGGTGAGTTAGATTGTCAGCGATATCCATCTATAATTTCGTCACCATATGCAGCGATCTCCATTTACTTGCCACTTACGTAGATTGCCAAGCACTTGGCCCGGCGGTGGCCTCAGGAGCCTCTCCAGTTGCCACTCCAATTGACATTTATGACTTGTGCAAGCATGCAAATCCAACGATAACACGCCTCACCACACGCCAAAGTATGAAAAAGCGTAGTCCTTGAAGAGGCCCAGCAAACACATGAAAAAAAAGCGATAGAAATGGCAAAAGCCAAACGCTTAACAGGAGAGTCAGGGAAGCATCAAGTTCCTATCTGTATTTATTCATAACTGCAATTTCTAGTCCCTAAGCCACACATAAAGCACATATGGAAATGTGGACGCGCATTGGCAAGCTGTCGGGCATGAATTTTTCTGTTAAATTGTCTTGTTGAAGGAAAATCGCAGACACTTAATGTCCTGGCAGGGGGAAAAATCCGATTTGCATGGCTGCTAGCAAGCTGGCATTGCCGGAATGCATTCTCCCCAGTTGACAGTTGATAAACGACTTGCATTCAGTTCTTAGAGCGTCAAGTTTGTTTCTCGCTTCGCAATATATGTACAATCTGCGAGCCATATATATAAAGCGAGTGGAAATGGCACTCGGCGTATTATTTCAATTCGCGATGAGTGGCAAGCGCCACGAGTGAGTGATGATTGTCAGACAAGTCCTGTTCCTGTCCCACATCCTCTGTTTTCCCTTTCCAGGCCTGCTTTCTGGGCTTATCGCACACTTGTTGCCGGGCTTTGCATAATTTATGATCTTTGTCGTAATTGCTCTATTTTATGTCTTCACCCAACTAAGATTTAAAGAGATGGAGGTGGGAGGCCTCCAAAAACCCTTCCTCGGTCGCTTATCGAGGCACTAGGACACAAGGCTCGCCGTCGGCAAGGACCTCCCCGCTAAGCCCTTTAAAATTTATGTCAAATGCATTTGTAAAATACGGCAAATGTACGAGTGGTAAAACCGATTTCTATGCCATTTAAACTAACACCGCACAGTGATGCAAAAATTGAAGAGAATTTCGCAAAAGGATTTAAGAGGATTTTAGATGATGCAAAGCAGATACGATTGATTTCATGTATAAAGCGATGTTGTGATTATTTTTGGATAATTTAACAATAGAATTGAATATTCTTTGTTATGTGGTTTCTATCTCATATGTTAATAAAAAATAAAGGAGTAAATAGGCTTAAAATTCGATAATCTTTATCAATAGTATACCATTTATTCAATATATTTATTTCCTTTTATATTTGTACCTTAAATTGCTCTACATTTTTGTGACAAAAATCCCAATGTGCAGCAAGGATGTCGATTGTGAAGGAAAAGGGCAAAAACAAAATGTGGCAACAGCGAAAAAATCTTGGCGCATTTTCGTGCAGCGCGCTGGTCCTGGGAAATATCCGTGCATGGAAAATGTAATTTCAGAGCCCAGAGCCAGAACACGTTGGTAGTCTCAGCTTTTGGCCGCTTTCTCGGTGTTGCAAGGGTTTTGGCTCTGCGACCACATATGCATATATACTTGTATGTTGCAAATGCTACAAAATGGCGACAGCGGCCATGTTTCCTCCCCTTTTGTCCCTTTTGCTCAGTCCACTGCAATATGTGCTGTCTTTATCAGCATCGCCATCGCCATCGCCATCGCCTTTTCCTTTGGTGGAAGACTGAAGTTTTTGCCGGAGACTTTTATGGAAAATACATTTAGGACATTTTGGCTGGTAAGCACTTGGAGGCAGAACGTCCTGCCATCCATCGCCTACATCGTGCCTTGGTCTTTTTGTCATCTTTTATCTTATGCTAATAGTGGAGGTTGCATGCAAAAAACTACCTACCTGTCGCCATTCGAATGGCAGTTAAAAGCACCAAAAATTCAGGTGTGTGTGCCACTCTTGACTATTTACACACGAGATAGTGCTGTGGCAAAAATTTGGTCACGAAGTGCTGAAAATATTTGCCAGCATTAAACAAAGAGGTCACGAAGATGTTCTTGCCACAGGCCAAAGCCAAGGCACATTTTAAATTCTCATTTATTTTGTGTTTCGAGAGGCGAAGCAAAGAGAAAAAAAAAACACATTTTACATGCATATGCCGCAAATCAATACGCACTTCAGTGCAAATATGTTGCCTCACATGTGGCAAGGATGGGTCTGTGTATAGCTGTGTGTGCATCGTCATTCACACATACACTTTCATACACCCCTCCGATATGTGTGGGAGTGTTGTGCAAATAAAATGGCACCAACAAGCACGCACCATATTGTATTTATGTAAATTTATTTCCGTTACATTTCCGCCGCTCAATTGAAAATCGGCATGTGATTTCCCATTTTTTCCTTGCCGGGCTGTTTTTCCTCGCCAAAGATGTGGAAAAAAATTGAATGGAAAAAAGTATTTAATACGAAATACAAAAAAATAAAAAGGAGAAACTGCAAATATGCGTTTTCGTTGGCTTCGGGGTAGGCCTTTGTGGCATGTTCAATGTGGCAAGGCAAGTCAATATGAATAACAGATTTTGTAGCCATATTTCTTGAGCCGATTTGCTGTTACGTCCAATTCAAGAAACTCAATTGGGCCAAGAACCATTGTGGAATATTTGATTTATTGAATATATTTCCCAGACTTACATTGTGATGGTTATTGAATAAGTTTTCCTCGGTTTTTCTGCTCAATGGATTCCAAGTTCAAAGTTTATACAAACTTGAGGGTTACCTCTGCGTTTTTCTTTTTATAATTTTGTAAAAACTATATCATGACAGAATGAAACTCCACTAGAAAACTTAAATTATCAACTTAAAAGATGTAAAATTTATTTATTCAGCTGACTTTACATATTCAATGTCCCACTTTTTTTCTTCAGAGAATAATGGTAATTATGCTTTCATTCGAACTTGGCTCAGTTCTTTCATTCGTTTGAAATTTTAATTGGGGTTTAAACAGCTTTCTTTGCTCAGAGTGTAGTTTGTAAAGTGGAGCAGCCAATTTAATTTCCTTTTTGCTTATTGTCCTATCTAAATTGTTTGGCTCTTTTGGCTTTTGTTGCTGCTAAAAGCCAAACAATGGAATCTATTGTTTGCCGAATCAACCCAGACAAAGGCCAAACTTTTGTCTCCATCTCGGAGTCGGACTCGGTTCCAATGGATGTGTCTCTGGATATGGACACATGTTGCAGACATTGCAGAGGAAATTACGAAACTCTCACTGCACATTCCGCCTGGAACTGACTTAATTAAACGTTAAAAGAACATCAATGAGCCGATGACGGATCAAATGCGCTCCACATCTCATTATCCTTCAGTTGACAATGAAGAATTCCCATCAAGCCTCAAAATGTGCAGTCATACTCGTATTGGGGGTTGCCGTCCCTCGACTAGCATGTGTTTAATTTCCTGCAGGCCACAAACTATTTGTGGCCTAATGCGGCCCATTTTGGCCATTTATGCCTTCATTTCTCCTACACTTTTACAAACTTCAGTGCCGTTGATGGACTTGCAGGGTTTTTGGCCAAAGTTTCCACTGGCAGAATGTAGTCGCGGCTTTTCCTCATGTCGCACCGAATGTTGTCTAATAATCCAAAAATATACCCAAACTCGGTGGCCGCGAAACTTCGTCCGGGTCTATCCTGGATGGAAAGGAACTTTGCCGGAGTGTAGTGCAAAATCCTGGCCAAGCCCCAGGATGTGGCAACAACAGCAGACCGGCAACATTGGCACATTCATCATTTTCGGGCTCTGTGGCATGGACCAAGGATGCGGCACCAGGCAGCAGCCAACAGCAGCTGTTGCAGTTCAAGTAGCAGCAGCAGCAGCAGCAGCGGTGGCAGCAACGGCGAGGCAACTTCTTGTCACATGTCACGTCGCCTGCTCCGCTCTCTGGGCAGGGGCAGAGGCGGTGTGGCAAAGAATGTGAAACCGGCCTGACGCCGTTCTTCTCTTAAAGATTTTTCTGAGATTGTTAAAAGTTTTGCCCTGTGATGGGATAAGTAGCTTTAAGTTACTGTTAAGGGTTTAATTTAAGCTTTAAATATTCAAAGGATATTTATGTTACACATTTTGTTAGACTAATACTGTATTCCTTTTTTAAAAGGTAATTTAAAGAAGTTATTACTTACCTTTTTGAAAGGAGAAGGGCTAAAAGCCCCTTTTTTGAAAAGAGTCTTTTCATTATAAAAGCGAATGTGGCTTTAAATTGTAAGATACAAGAAATAGACAAATATTTTCTTATGAATTATATTTATTTTTTTGAGATTTAGAAGGTCATATATTATTGTATCGGATTGGTGGATCGTTGAGTTGGCTTTCATCAAGGAAGGGGAGGTTCTTAGGCCTTGCCCTTGCCGGTGCGCCTCCTCACGGAGGAGCGGCGACGAGCACCGGCACGACCACGGCGACCGCCGCGCCTGCGTCCACCGCGACGTCCGGAGCGACGGGTATTGCGGCCACCACGGCGACCACCACGGCGACCACCTCGGCGTGCACCACGACGGCGACCGGCACGGACGATGCGGCGGGCACGGGCGTCATCCTTGTTGGGGCGGACAATGGTTTCCGGCTTGGTATTGGGATCTTTGGTGATGGGGTCGTTGTCCAGCTTGTTTTCGGAGACGGCGCCATCCTCGCTGCGACCCTCAAGTTCGCTGTTCTCCTCCTCTTGCTCCTGCTCCTGGGCTACCAGGTCGGAGTCGGAGGTCTCGCCATCGCCGGTTTTCTCGACCAGCTCGGAGCCGTGGCGGTTGCTCAGGACACGGCTGCGCTTGGCCGCCGCCTCACTGGAGGCCACCAGACAGCAGAGGGCCGCCAGGGCAAAGATCAGGGCGTATTTGGCTGACATTGTTGGTAACTTGGCTCGAACTGTTGCTTTTGGAAGGCCGGAAGTGGTTGTGATACTTTCTAGGTGACACCTCCGGTATTTTATACTGTCCCGATCCAGCCAAGAACTTTGTGCCCGGCATCTGTTCAAATGTTTTCCCACTGCAAGATGTTGCATTACACCTGCCCCCAAAACTAATAGCTTACCCCATTTCCCCCACACCCTCCAAACTTGCCTCAGCTGTGTTTACTTGATTCGATACCGCCCTGCTATTAATTTGATCTTTTGTTTAGCTTTCCCTCCTGCCTTTCAACTGCAGAGCATTTTCCGGCTCACGGTTCATTTCCTTACAAATTGGTTGCCCTCTGGCTGGCTTCCTGAGCTGCGTCCGCAAATAATTGGTTTCGCCTTTGCACCAGCACCAGCACCAGCTCCGGACTCAAACGATAATTCCAACAGCATCCCGTTTCCCAGACGGGCCTGGCGGGGAATATCATTTAAAAAAAAAAAGAACAAACCAATTGCACACAAAAACGTTTTAGTTGCGCTTTCGTTTTGATTTAGTCGAGCAATGGCCATGGCCCCGGGGAGGTATTGGTAATTCAGAAAGGATTCCCGAGTCTGCGGAGCTTCCGGAATCTGAAATTGCACTTGAAAAATAGTAAACCATTAATTGAATAATTTAGCTCATTTTGGTTTAAAGCTTAAGCTTATTTTTTACATAAGTCACTCCACAAAATCAATTATTTTTGATAACCTTTGTATTAGAAAAGGACTAGGAATATAAGGATTATCAGTAATTAAACGAGTTTTAATTGGATGATTGGATGAAGTTATAGCACTGTTGATCCATAAATTGAATTGTTTTCGAAATGTCAAATACTGAAATTAGATTTTTCCCAAAAGCTCAATTTTTTTTCGATCTTCCATCACCTTTTACTGAATATCTCGGCCATTTCGCAACTGATTTGGAAACGGAATATCACATATTAATAGAAACTTTATTCCCCTTCTATTTGCATCAAAATATTTGAAAAACCGAGCAAAAAAATTTTGATCGATTTTTCGAAAATTTTTAAAGGGGAAACATCATGATTTTTTGCAAAAATCGACAAAAATTTGTTCGTTTGATTTTTTCAATCTTTTGATACAGATTCAGAGAGATTGAGTTCCTGATTAATAAATGGGAATCCTTTTCCAAATCCGATAAAAAATGGATAAAATATTTGCAAAAGAGTGTCTAAAAAACATCAATTTGGGACAATGCCTATTTTCGAAAATTTTGAAAGGGGATCTTTAGATGATCAAAGATTTCTATTAAATCGAATTGTAAACTTTATAAAATCGTTTCAAATATTGCCTAATTTTTTCTCACTGAACTTAAAACAAACTCCAATCCGCGACTATAAAAACTGCTGAGCAAACATCTGGCGGCGATTTACTTACACAATTAAATGAATTAAAAATTGTTAGTTAGAGGAAGCAGGATTGCAGGATTGCAGGATTTTTTATCCGTACACTGGATATTGATTTATCCAGATATATTTTTTGGATCTTTTTGCTGGCAACTTGCCAGCAATCAAACATATTTATTGCGCTTAAACGCTTTGCCAATAATTTCTGCTTCGGCAGCTGTTGGCGGAACTCGAAGGTGGAGCACGTGCTGCCGGAAATCACGTGGCCGACATTTGTTGAAATGATTTACAATTGTTGATTATTTGGCCTAAACAGCAGTTGGCCCAGATCGGGAGCTAAAAAGAAATTTCACACAATCTTTAATTTGATTTAGGGCAGTCATTTACATTGTACAAACGCCGATTGGCGTTCAATTCAAGTAATGGAATGGAATTTATTGGCGTAGCCTTGGCTCCGATTCCCTTCGAGGACTCTCGAATGGGTGTGCTTGAAAAACTAATTAAAAAGCGCTTAGAGTGTGAACAAAGGATTTTCAATTTCAGTCAACAAAAGGAGTCTCGCATGTCCCTTCGCCAAGGATTCGACATGTCCAACTCGGAGCTTCCCCGGATGTTTTTCATTGTCTTGGACGGTCGGACAAATCGCTCTTTGAGTTCTCTGATCAATGATTGTGTGGACTACACTTGGAAAATTTATAGAATTTATATACTTGTTTTATTAAATTATATTAAAAGTTATTAATGTAAGAGGACCGCGTGAGGAGTCGTGAAACCTGATTCCCTCATCCGTGCTGAGCGGCTAGCTGGGTGAATTGTGTCAGATTTTCGTCATCAACTTCCACATGTCACACTACTTCAGTCAACCGACTAAGCTCAACACATCTAGACTCCAAATAACACACAACATAACAAACAAACCCGAACTTTTATAATCTGCAACGCCGCCAATCGCTTGATCAAGCTTCAGAAGGGTACGAAATGTCGCACCCCCTGGAAGAATTTGAGGACGTCATCACCTCGGAAGGAAACTATGATGCACCGATTGGGATACTGGGTCACAGACCCCAAGCGAACTTAGTTCTGCCGGCTCTCAATCTGAGAATGGTGAACGCTGGTTTAGATGAGCCTGAAAGTGAGGACGAGCTCTCGAATGTGCCCACACCGAGTGGAGTCACGGAGCGTGATGAGGCCAGCAATCTGGAGCAGTGCCTCTACGAGGTGGCCCGCTGCGTTATGTGCAAAAATATATCCTATATGGCCCTGTTCCAGTGCCAGCGAGGCCACCTCATCTGCGCAGGATGCTTCGAGATACGTGTCCACGACAAGATGCTTAGCACTAGGCTGAGTACCTGCCCGGAGTGCGGAGTGCGCATCAGTATCCGGGAGCCAAGTCAGAATGTGGTGGCCCAGAGCACCGTGGCTGAGATGCCGGTGGCCTGCGAGCACTGTTTAACGAAGATGCCGCGTTCCAGCCTGCGACAGCACTTTCTACGAGACTGTCCCAAGCGCCAGGTGTCCTGTCAGTACCACAGGCTGGGCTGCACCTGGATAGGTGATGCTCCGAAGCAGAGTTGCCACGAAACCAAATGTCCAATTGTCAACAAGTCTGGCCTTGAGCTGTTGGATGGCCTCCGGGTGAAGCAGGCAAGTCGGGATGCCAGAAAACGACTCATCAGCCAAATCCTGTCCATAATGCAGCTCCCGGAGCTGAAAATGCGTCGGTTGCAGGTTCTGCCCCAGAAGATGCATCATGGCATGTTTCCTCTAGACTCCTTTGTCAGTGTGGCACGATTTCAGGCCTTCAACCACCGCTGGGAAGTGCTCCTCAAGTGGCAGACTGCATCTGTGGACCAGGAGGCGTCCTTTAAAGAGGAACCTGACTTGGTACCACAGTCGGAGAATCCGACTTTCAGTTCTTTGATGTTTAGGCTGCGTCTCGAGTCCGCCGCCGATTGCCGCTCCACCATGGTGCTCAGCTACACCTTCGTCCAGGGCACTTACTCCGAGGTGCGCTTTCTGCCCAATCTCTGCGAGCGGTGCGAGTTCTCCAAGGATCGCATTCTGAGTCCGCCCTCCGTCTTCTACAGCCACACAAGGACCCACTGCAGCAAGCTGGTGAACGAACGCGGCATCTTTACCCGCCTCCTGATGGTTATGAACTAGTCCTAGTCCTTGAAGGACACTAGGATATTTGGGCACAAAGATCTTAGGTATGATTGCTCATATTTGTTCGCCGATTTCTCGCTTCTTCAATCAAAGCGACTTTGGGTGGACATTCCACTTGTTCTTTGGGAAATTAAATTGTTCTCAGTTCAGTTGAGCGGCAAAACCAAAAAGAAAAAAACAAATTCTATGTTTCATACTGATACTTAATAAATGTTTACAAACGACAATCCAAGTAATTTCAGTTGGGTTTGAAATTTAATAAAAAAAATAAAAAGCAATTCAAGTTTTTCTGGAACTTTCTTAGCCTGAAACCCGTTCCTAAAGGCATCGCCATGAAATGGTCAGGTCCCAGAACGCAATCCCCCGCCAAGCCAATCCGTCTAAGCTGGAAGAGAATCACCTGCCGGGGGGCATCCTCTGACAGCCGAGACGAGACGGAACTCTTTGGTCTCCTGCACATTTGCCTAAGTTATTTGACTTTCTCCGGGTGCCGCACAAAGGACCCAAAGCAGCAAAAGCGCAAATGTGTGGGCCAGGTCGAGGGGCATTTGCAGCTTTTTTTCTTGGTCCTGTGTTGCCAAAACATTGGGGTTCTGCTCTCTGCCTTCTGTCATTGTCTTCCACAGCGACGCTCTGTCTCCGTCGCTCCTCAGAGAAGAGGACCTGCCTGGAACAGCTGGGGGCCAAAAGCGTGTCAGAGTTTGCATTAGAGCTCGACATGCCTGCCGGGACAAAAGCGGGTGTACTTGAAAAAATATATAAAGCAAGGATTACAAAACAAGTCCTGGAAAGCCAGACAACCTTTAAGACTTATAAAGCAAAGTCGAGAGTGTGATTTGAGTAAAGGTTCTTAAACTAATCTCTATCAAAAATGTTACATTGTTTTTTTCGAGTGCACAATTTATAAGTTCATTGCTGGTTGTTGTCTCTACTTGATTGAGTTTTATGCACAGTTAATCCCCCAGCCCTTTGGCCCTACCAGCCCTTCAACTTTGAACTCTGGAGTGTCGCTTAATAGCCGCCGGCCGTAGCACACGTGCTGCACATCCTTAATTTGACAGACGAGTTTTAGGCCGATGATCTGGCCTCGGCCAGTTTTAAAGCTATCAACTCAACTGTACACTTGAACTTGGCCAAGTGCTGGGAAATGGAGCCCTGCAACGGCAGGCCACTTGTGCGTACTTGGGCTTCCTCCATCTCCATCCTGATGGCTCATTGTTGTCTACTCTCTGCTTGGCATTCACCTTTATTTGCTCTAGGAGTTATTTATTCAAAAGCACAACAAATTCGCAAATCTCTTCTTTCCTATATACGTGTACGAGTACGAGTACGAGTACGAGTACGAGTACGAATATGTACATATACTCGTACGTATGTTTATTTATTTATCTGGCTTTTAGCTAAACTTTGGCTTTTCGACTCTTTGTGCCAAGTTCCATTTCAATGGGCTCGCCATTCATGCTCTGTCTGGCATAATGCGTTCCCCTACATTTCCTCCACGACTCCTCCTTATGGTTTGTTTGCTCTTCCAGCAATGCAAGTCATTGCTTCCTTTTGACGTCATTATAATTCTGGAACCAAACAGAGAGCCTGTGTATCTGTGTTGGGGGAAGAAATTTAAAATTTACGAGAAATTCGAGGACCTTGGGGAAGGATGGCCGAAAAGAATTGCATATTTGATTTGGCAAAAGCCTGCCATCCCACTGCCAGATAATCGATATTTGCCACGTTTCATTTCACTATTTTCTTGGTCGGTGAGCTCGGGCAACACTTTCCAGTCGGCTTCAATTACACGGCCCCCAAGAACCTGGCACTTGTCTAGAGTTTAGCCCCCAGCCTTCTGCAGGCTGGGCAGGGCGAATAAGTGCTTTTCTATTTGCCAAAGTCTTTTGTGAAAGTTCCCGGCGCTTATGCAAAAGAAGACGTCGCCCATTATGCAAGGTAATCGAAGCGCAAAGACAGTCTTGGCCCCTCTTCCTGCCAGCTGTCAAAGTGGGCTGTCGGTGGCCCAACGATTGGGATTGACTTTTCCAGATCCCGGGCCAAGGCCATTAGCAAAGCGCCTCTCTTCTAGCCATTCGATGCATTCGAAAATAAATGTCTAGGTAGCAAACCTCCAGCCAACTGAATGGCGCACAAAATTAGGCTACAAAAATTATGATTATTATGTGTTTATTGTTTTTACGTGGAGAGCTTTTCTGTTCCCGAAGAAGTATAATTTGGAGTATAATTTTCTATCTTTGTATGTTTTCTGAAGTACACACTCATTCGAGACATGTTCTTCCAAAATTGACTACAAATAGACTTGGCTTCCAGTAATTTAGGAAGGAATATAAGACTCAGGGGGAACCCAAAAAGGGACTTACCTGTTCTTTAAGTAAAACCTTTTCACACTTTCTAAGAGGTATTTGATTGTCGAATCCTTTCGGGTATCCCTTCGATCCACCAAGTTGTTTTTGTCTTTTGGCACTCGAGTTTTGTTTACATTTCGTGCTGCTAATCACATGCAAATCCTTTTAAGTCGCAATGACTTTGTGACTTGAGCGTATAATAAGCTCATTTGTAATGGAAATAAGAACACACACTCTGTGGGTGAGTGTGCCAAGGGGGTGGTGTGAGCCTGTTTATGTTTCAAATAGCTGCAGGTTATTTGGCATAACCTTTTTTGTGACTCTGTTGTTGGCAGTCGCAGGAAGAGGCGGCTTGCCTGTGTGCGGAATTTCTGGCTTTTATTTATGTTTCCGTCTGAATGGCCGACTGTGTGTGTCTGCTTCTGTGGGGGAAGTGAATGAGCTTCTCCCACTGACATATTAAAATATGAATCTAATGTTCATTTTATACGCGTAATTTACGCCGCAAGGTAGAGCGTGAGCTTCATTTGTGGAGCTTACTGTTGGCGAAGGCTCCTGAGTCCGAGAACCTTTAGAATTTGTTTGGATGCCTCTGCTTGGCTTAAATAATTGCTCGCAAAATGCAAATGCTTTAACATATTTTAAAGCCCTGAAACCTTGTGGGTTAAAATGGTAACCTAGAAAAACACAAAAAGGTTTAACTCTCAATTAGAAGTGATAATTTAATTTATCTTTCACTACCATTTTGTTATGGGATTCGTTTCATAAATAATCCAAGCTATGTCTATGAAATATGTGATTTATTTGGCATCGCCCGAATCCTTTCAGACAGTCACCCACATATGTTTGCCCTCGCCAATTTGCGCCGCTCTTGAAATGCCGGCTAATTTATTAGCGACCTGCCCGAGGCCGGCAGGCATCACCTTTAAAATGTTGTAATAAATGTCACACATGCCATTCCAGTCCGCCTCGAAAGTTATGGCCACGCATTTGTCACACGCATTTCGACGTGGCTAAAAAAAATGCAGAGGAGGAGCTGGTTCGGGGGCGAACCGAACCGAACTGAAAGAACACAAATAAATACGATAAATAAAAATATTTTTAATTAAAATTCCAAATAAAGAAAGCTTACAGTTGAACAAAACCATCCGAAATGTAATTCTTGAAAAAAAACAATATCGTTCGCGTTTCACTTATTCGGGTCTTGGAAACAAAAATGAATCAAATTCCGTTCAAATGGGAAATTAAAACGATGGAAGTATAATTTATTGCCATCTTGTTTTGTGTAAATTAAAATGAGCAGCTTTTTTCTCGCAAAATTGTGTTGTCTTGACTTCGGCGGAGGGAATACAAATTACCACCGATTTCTCATCGATTGCTGCAGCAGCTGTTGCACTTTGATTATATAGTTTTAGCTTCGATTTCGGAGAGATTGTCATAAAAGTCAATACCGTTTCGAAGTGCCTTGACCCTTTTTATATTCGCAGCCCGCCATCCGCTCGCCAGCCGCTCGCCAGCCGTGATCCTTTCGCACATATGTGCCGGGTCTTATACAACTTAATCGCAGCATTTTCATAAAATTTTATTGAATTTAAAAAGGAAGCCCAGCTACTTGGGCAAATATCATTTATTTTATTGTTCAATTCCGGAGTAAAGTATTTCTCTGCAACATGTCCTTTCCTTCAGGACTCTGGCAAGATGTGTTTGTGGGTAGGTGGGTAGGTGGGTGTCCTGTTCCTGGCCGTCTGCTGGCGAGTGGCAGCTGTGCCGTAAAACCTAAGACCAGCCCACTGCTCTCGCCTTGGACTGGGTTTGGGTAGCCGTATCCGCATCCGTATCCTTCTCTGTTTGTGGCACTTTGGCCCATTCGTAATGAATGTTTATTGCACCGGACATGTACATGTTTTTGCTTTCCCTAGTCCAGTCCTTTACCACCCCGGCCCCACCTCCAATGTATCTGGTATCTGGTATCTGCTCCTTGGCCGCCTTTGTGTTTTTCAAGTCGTTTCTGGTCAACAAGACTGCGTAATTGCTTTTGGTTTCTCTTGCATTTCCTCCTCGTGTTGTTTCAATGATTCCGCTTGTCTCTGCCCAGCTTCGGTCACCAATAAGAAGTCAGTGGAGTCAAGAAGGCAGCAATTTGTACACCGATATCTAGACAGATCCACCGAGCGATTATATTTCCTTCGTTCGGGGGATTGAGTCTTGGCTATTGTTTGGTGATGAAAAATGAGCATTAATGGATTTAAGTTTGGAGACAATTTGAAGAACTTTGAAATCAAAGGTAAGCAATTCCTCGAACTCCGGCATTCTCAGACATCAACATATAACTTTTTAATAATCGTAAAAGCAAACAACTAAAGCCAAAAGGCTAACAAAACTCCCACAACACAATCTGGTTAAATAAGAATAAACGCTGGCACATATTAAAAAGCCAAGGAATCGCAAAGTTTGACGATACGACGAGAGCGGGCGTCAAAAAGGACGAAAACGAATCCTTGGCAAGAAGTAAGTCATTGTTATGCATGACGCCAACTGGCAACTGCGAAAGCCAGGACGAAAGACGAAAGCCAAGTCGAGGGTTGTGATTTCCATAAACAGCAACAACAAGTGTTCTCTGCTGGCAACAAGAAAAATATTAAAGATTCTGAAAACCATAATCTTATTGACGTGATAGGATTACACTTTGCTAAGTGAATTAATAAAGTATGCTAGCTGTTTGGGTGGTTGGCTGGCAGGCTGGCTGGCTGGCTGGCTGGCTGGCTGGCTCTTTGGTTGGCCAAGAGTGTGGCCAACTACTTAAGGCGACCCACTCAATATGATATGCACACAATATTATGGTCGAATGCCGGTCGAACCGGGCATCGGCATAATAAGTGCGGCTGTGGAACGTGGCCTGATTCTTGACAAGGGATGAGCCTCAGACCCCGGAAAAACTTTCGCAGCTTTCAACTTTCAGCCAAGTTGCCTACTCAACATTATTAACATAATTTATCACGACAGCGACACCAGAGTCCCCTTTATCCCATTGTCCCTTCAAGTCCAAGTAGCCCAATAAGGTAACACTTTTGTTCGGCTCCTCGAAAGTTTTGCTGCGAAACTTTTCCGCCCCAAACATATTCATTACATAATCATTATGGCCAGCACAGAGCCATAGAGTTTCTTTTCTGTCAACGATTTTATTAGCAGCCAGGGCTCAGCTCAAACTTGGTGGCAAAATAATTATGTCGTTCGACCAATGATTAATCATTGTTCGATTTGCCTGCCGAAACTCTTCAGACTTCAGACTCCAGACTGGAATTGCCTTTTTGCAGCAATCCAAACAACAACAAAAAAAGAAAGCGAAAATAAATTGGCATTTATTGTGATGACTTGCTGGGCGAGCAATTTTGACGGCTATACATCAAAATGTCCAACAGTTGCCGGGCTTTTCGGTGAGTGGACCCCAGGGGGCACTTAATTCTGTCAGATTGGAGGTCTCTTTTTTCCCGGGAGCTCTCGGTTATTCGGGATTTGGAAAATTAAGTTGCGTTTTCAGGATGGGTGTACTTGTATTTTGATTGTGGGTTTTAGAAGTCCATTAAAGAGATTTAGAACCGATTGACTTTGTCAATAAAACAGGAAGTCTATGATTTCAAGCGAGTATTTAAAAGAGTTCAGAGATTTGTATTAATAAGATGGTTTAAGAATCTCTACAATAGTTTTTGAAATAACCTATATTTTTTGTAAAACTTTTTTGATTACAATCCTTCTGACCTAAAGAGAATTGCCTAGAATTAATGTCCCAGACACCCATAAAAGGAGCCTCGCCATTCCTCTATAATTCGAAAAGTTTTCATTTAGGCCAACTATGAAGGGCCTTCTGCAACTTCCTCGAGCCTTTGGCCATTAAAAAGTTGCGTACTACAATTTCGATTGCAGGATCCGGACAAGTTGCTAAGCAAATTATAAACTATGTGCAAATTTGAAATTGGCAGGGCAAGACAAACGACATTTTCCGAATCCCAAATACATATACAAAGTGTTGTAAGTGTTGCACAAAACTCCAGTGTAAGATTCCGGACAGAAAGTTGGTCGTTTGCAGGCTTATTACATATTTTTGCAGTTGCCAATAAACGCAAATTGCCTGCCAATTATTGGTTGTGTGGCAAATGAGGGCTATGATGGGACGGGGGTGACCACCCGAGAAAGTGACCACCAGAAAAGGTTAACTTTGGCTTAAAGCCAGAAATAAACCAACTCATTTCTCTGATATTAATGCTTTTGTTATTTATTGTGTTGTTGTCGCCAGCTCGTAATTAATGCAAATTAGATATGGACCTGCGACGAAATGAGTTTTTCATCAAGTCTAACAACTTAATTAGCTCATAAAAATGACGCCCCAAAGCTGTTAACCCACTCCGACCACAATTTTCCGTGTTTCTGCGTGTTGCGGCCACTTAAGCGCGGCACAGATTGCCAATGACACCCCTGCCCGGTACTCCATCCACGGACTCAGACTTGGCTCCGCATCCGGAAACGCGACTCCGGTCCGGGCGGGTCGTAGGTCACGGCGTAGGCGCAAAGCTAATTAGTATTAAGTGCTCTTGCGGCACTTGAGGCCTTTCCCCGTCCCCCATTCATCGTTCTGGGTTTGTTGTCGCCCCGGGTGTGGCAAAAATATTTTTGTGTGTGCGGTCAGTTGTTAAATTCCAGCAAAACGTTCACGGCAAACATTTTTGAAGCGATATATTCATAAGCTATTAGCGAAGATTTAATGCTCTTTTGTCAATTAAATAATAATGTTTATTGATTTATAGATGAAACTATATCGAACTTTTAGATGATGTGGGATGTAATTCTCTTGGTAAGTATTTGAAAATTCATTATTTATCCTCTAAAGAATATGGTTTAGTCGGTTTCCAATTGAGAGACCTTTCATCCAACAAAATGCCACAAAAAGACCATTGCCACTGGCATGCTTGTACCAGCGATTTAGTACCGCCTGAGCGAACAATGGATCCGGAGCCAAGTCCAAGTTGAATTTGGGTTTTTTTGCTTAATTTATGCGTCACATTCCCGGGCTGGCGATGATGATGATGATGGCTTGTTAGGGGGCTATAAGAGGTGGCCAGGATAAATACAAATGCAGGGTCAGCAGGTCAAGAGTAATGTCTGATGTCCTTGTTTATGCAGCTAAAACATTAGGTTCTTAAATACAAATTTAAAATTCTCTTTCTTGTAAAAGGAGCTTTCTTTAAATAGAAAGTAATGCTTTTGTTTCTGTATAGACAGTGTCTGCATAGACAGCCTGTCATCTATATTTCAGCCTGTCAATTATCTTATTAAAATCCATTTACCCCCAACTATCAGTTCGAAATTGACATGCCGCTGCCATGTCAGCCCGGAAAGAGGAGGCACGTAGTCGCTTTACTTTAGGTTAACTCATTTCCACCGCTCACATGACTTTATGCAATAACATCCAAATAAAATTATCTTATCAGCCACTGAAGCATCCTGCGTGTCCTGCGTCCTGTGCGAGCTGGGGCGTGTGTGAGCGGGCTAATTTTATTGCATAAAACTTGTGCTTATTGCGTTTCTCATTCCGAGTCCCGAGTCCCCGATTCCCCGATTCCCCTACCGACCGCTGGTGGAAAAATTGCACGTTCTGGTCATACAAAGCGGACGTGACCGCTTGACCATATAGCCTGGCCAGGGCCAAGAGATCGGAGCACCATCAGGATGGCCAGTACCATCAGGACCTACACACACTCGCCCTGGTCCTGGCCCTGGCTGACATGTCCCAATTCCATGTAATGGCATGGCTTAAGGCCAAGAGCAGTGTTCCGTTGGCAGCACAGCCGGAATTACTGTAATTCATGGTAATTTTTTGTATCTTTTTGCGGGTGATGCGTACGTACGGTGCTTGGATGACAATTTGCTTGTTGCTCTAGGAAATGGATCCTAATGCGAGTGGAACAAGTTGTCACAATGATAAAATTGCCGTTTTTGGTCAGGTTTCTAAAATATGTATTAAGCCACGAACTGGGCAAGTGAAAATCCTCCCAGAAAATCCACCATGTAATTAAATTTCCTAATCATTTCTTTGAATCTTATATTGAGAAAATAGAGCAGAATCCTTGCTAATTTTTTTGTTGACAACATTGGGTTCAAGATTATCTATCCTAGCTGGGGACAAAACAGAGGACTCAACCTGGCACGTACTGAAAATTCAAACCGAAATATACATTTTGTGGCATGAATTTGTAGCTCGTTCCGACTCCAAGGCACTCACGGAATATCTGTTTACACGTTGCAACTCTTATTAGTTGTGCCAACAAAATAGATACCAAAATATATTTATCTTGGCATCTGTGCATCTACAAGATTCATCTGAACTTACCTAACCGGAAGTGTTGATTTTCATTAAAGGTCGTCTGTTCTGTTGAATGGGAAAAATATTGTTGTGGTGTGTATTTAAATTGGTTTGTTTGACATCAAATGTGTGTATTCTGTGATAAACTTATTAAATTAGCCTGCTTGAGTGGTTTGGTTTTGTCTCTCCGCCAGACTGCTTTGCATCGAAACCAAGTCAAATGTAAAGGCTTGATTATTTTCTAATGCGCTTCATCAGTTCAGAAATACGAATTCATGGGCCGAAAACCTACAGAATTCTAATTATTTTTCTGGCAAGTGAACAAGTGGAGGGAGAAAAACCATTGATCAATTATGATTTATTCGATTCATCACCGAAAGCAATAATTCGTAAGTGTCTCGGTTTAAATTTGCATTGAGGAGGAAATATATTTTGTATCTTGAACCCAAGGACCAGCCAGCTCCGTCTGACAGTTGCATTTTGCGATAAATACTAAAACTATAGAAGATGCATAGAAAACCTAAATTACAGTCCAAAGCCAGTCCAGTTGTCAGACAAATGGAAAAATGCAGACAATGGCAAATGCCAAAAATAAGGAAAAACATGAAATTTAATATCCAAAGCGGATGGCAGAGCCCAATGAAATTTAAAACCGAATTTCCAGTCACACAATGTCCTGTCCCTTTTCTGGCGTTTGTTTACATATAAACGAGTGAGTATGCATATATATAGGTAGCATATATTTGTATTTGTATCTATCCTTCCTATAGAGTAGTTGATATAGTGTAAATATTTTGACATGGCAATATGTTGTCGCAATCGTGGTGTGTGTGTGTGTGTGTCCTCTGACGAGTCCTTCTTCGAAACTCGGCCATTGTCAGCTCTCAGCTAAAGATGGAAAGTTTATTTGTTTGCCATGTCCCAGCATTTGCTGTTAATTTGTAAAATTTCACTTTATAAATAAAATTTAACTCTGGCATTTGTTTTGACCAGGCGAACGTGGACGTGGCGTGGGCGTCATCAGAGGGCCAGAGGCCTCCTTTCCATTCCGGGTTGTCGTACCATAAGTTTTCCAATTTGCATAACTTCCGCAGCAGTTGGGACTATAAATATGCAAAGGGTTTTACGACCGCCCCTGTATGCAAGTGCCTTCAAGAAAATGCTTCTTGGTCCTGGGCCGCCTTCACCCTCCACCATTGAATGGATGAATGGGACTCTGTTTTCTGTTTGTTGCTTACTCGGTTTCTGTTGCGCTTGAATTGAAATGGAAGTGTCCTAAATTGTTGAAGGCGCACTGAAAGTGTTTGCATAGCAGATGATAAATAAATTCGTTCTTTGTGAATTCCAAAGCTCCATCTTTGGTGATCGTCCATGGAAATGATCTAGAAACCTTTTTGTGGCTTAATTACTCTTTGATGAATAGTTGGCATTCAACCAGATGTCACCATTGACACAATTTGCCAGCTCTGACGCATCCACATTTCGATCAGAAAATTATAAAAATCGAGTATTTGGTAAAGTATCCCTTTAAGCAAACTCTGTGGTAAGTTAAAACGCAACAACGAGCGATTCCAGGCCTAATCTGGCATCAATTCCTGAAAGCTTTCATCGACAACAGAGTCTCGGATTCGAATTGGCAATCGAAATCAAATATACCAGCATGGGCTTCGATCTAACTTGTATTGTGGGCCACGTGGACGAGGAGCTGATATGTCCCATCTGCGCAGATGTCCTCGAGGAACCGGTGCAGTCCTGCGGCTGCGAGCATGCTTACTGCCGGGCCTGCATCGACAAGTGGATGCAACAGAAACAGATCTGTCCGGTCGACCGGTCCGATCTGCTTCCCGGCCATTTGGTGCCCGTGTCCCGGCTGATGCGAAACATGCTCTCCCGACTCAAGATGAGGTGCATCTTCTCCGAGAACGGCTGCCCCCATCTGTTGGGCCTCGAGGAGTACCGACCTCACGTTGCTAGCTGCGAGCACAACCCCAAGGTGGTGGTCGAGTGCAACAAGGGATGCGGCATGAAGGTGCCCAAGGACGAGCTGGCCACCCACAACTGCGTGTTCGAGCTGCGGGAGCTAGTCCAGAACCAAGTTGTCGAGATTGCCGACCTAAAGGAGACGCAGGCCAACCAGGAGCTACGCATCGTCATCCAGCGGCGGGAGCTGGAGCTGCTCCAGTACTACATTGCGGCCCTGCGCTCCACCAATCCGGTGATGCGTAACATCGGCGAACAGCTGGACCGCTACTCCCTGATGCAGTGGGGCAACGGACTGCCCCTGGCCACTGTCCGCTCTTGGGGCAGCCTCATCTCGACCCCTGACACGCCCATGCACGTGATGGTGCGCGACATCCTGCGTACCTGCGGCTGCCCGATGCACTTGCTCAACCTGATGGTGGACCGATGCCACGAGGACCGCTGGCCCGACGGCCTTGTCACCCTGGACGCCCGCCGCGAGAACCACCACCGCCTAGCCCAGTATGTCACCCGCATGCTGCCCCCGCTGGTCAGCGGGAAGCCCTGCGTGGTAGTACTCGGCGGAGACAACACACACATGCCGGAGAACCTTCGGCCTGCCCTCGGACTGGTGATGATCTTCGTGGACGGGGTCGACGAGATGTTGCAGGAGCCTCTGCCGGATAGCGAGTACGCCTGAGCTGGGCTACACTCGTATCTTCCAAGTCTAAATTCCGTTTGGTAACACCGCACACTTGGCACACTGAACAAAAAAAAACGCCATAGGCCACGCGTTTGCCTGTCTCTTTGTCTTGGAAAAGCTTCGAAAACACTCTTCAAGTTGTTTTTAATGTATCTAAAAAAAATTACACTACCTACATGAGTCAACCGCAGTCCGGCGAAACCCCGAGTCCGCCGAGTCGAATCCCTTCGCGATTTGCGGACAAGTCACGCGGAACAAAAAGACTATAGTTTAATAAAATAACGAATCTTAACCTTTTTACTAAAGTTTATGTGTTCCCAGAGTTTAATGCAGATTGATAGAGAATCGATCTACGAATCATTTAAGGAATTCTGCTCAAGAATCGGATGAGTATTGGCAAAGATATAGCCATCACTGTGGGCCATTTGTGCTTTCAAAGCATTTTTATGATTTTCGAAAAAAGCAGTTTTATGATTTCAGAAAATGTGACAAAAAATTCAAAATGTTAGTTTGTCTCGGATTTTGATGTAGATTGATAGAGAATCGATCTACGAATCATTTAAGGTATTCCGCTTAAGAATCGGATGAGTATTGGCAAAGATATAGCCATCACTGTGGGCCATTTGTGCTTTCAAAGCATTTTTATGATTTTGTCAAAAAAGCAGTTTTATGATTTTCGAAGGGGATCCTCCAGAAAATGTGACAAAAAATTCAAAATATAGGTTTGTCTCAGATTTTGATGTAGATTGATAGTGAATCGATCTACGAATCATTTAAGGTATTCCGCTTAAGAATCGGATGAATATTGGCAAAGATATAGCCACTACTTTGGGTCATATGTGCTTTCAAAGCTTTTTTATGATTTTCAAAGAGGATCCTTCAAAAAATGTGAGAAAAATTTCAAAAAATAATTTGGTCTCTGATTTTGATTCAGATTGATGGAGAATCGATATACAAATCGTTTAAGATATTCCGCTGTACAATCGGATGTATTTTGCTTGAGATATAGCCATTATTATGGCAATATTGTGCTTTCAAAGCATTTTTAGGATTTTCGAAGGGGATCTTCCTGAAAATATGACAAAAAATTCAAAAAATATTCTGATCTTAGATTTTGATGTAGATTGATAGAGAATCGATCTACAAATCTTTTAAGATATTCCGCTTTAGAATCGGATGTATTTTGGCTGAGATATATCCATCACTTTGGGCCATTTGTGCTTTCAAAGCATTTTTATAACTTTCGATTTTTATGGTTTATGGGTTGTCCAAAAAATGTGAAAAAAAATTCAAAAAATTATTGGGTCTTAGATTTTGATGTGGATTATTAGAGAATCAATCTAAGAATCATTCAAGGTATTCCGCTTAAGAATCGGATGAATATTGGCAAAGATATAGCCATCACTGTGGGTCATTTGTGCTTCTAAAGCATTATTATGATTATCGAAGGGGATCCTCCAGAAAATGTGACAAAAAATTCAAAAAATTATTTGGTTTTAGATTTTAATGTGTATTGATAAAGAATCGATGTACGAATCTTTTAAGGTATTCCGCTTAAGAATCGGATGAGTATTGGCAAAGATATAGCCATCACCGTGGGCCATTTGTGCTTTCAAAGCATTTTTATGATTTTCGAAAAAAGCAGTTTTATGATTTTCGCAGGGGACCTCCAGAAAATGTGACAAAAAATTCAAAATATTAGTTTGTCTCGGATTTTAATGAAGATTGGTAGAGAATCGATCTACAAACCAAAAAAGATATTCCGCTTGGGAATCGAATGAATATTAGCTAAGATATAGCCATTGCTGTGCGCCATATTGGCCCGTATTCCTCTTTGGGTGCATTCTTTATAATTCTTGAAGGGTTACCTCTAGATTTTGATGCAGTTTGGTAAAAACTAAATCAAAAATTTAATGACATTACAATAACTGGTGTTAGGGTAGGTAAGTGTGGTGTAAGGATTGATACAAAAGTCAGCTATTCAGTCGATTGCCAAACTATTTTCATTAAATTATATTCTATAAGGATGCTTTCCTTTTAGTCATAGCCAGCTTAACTTCAAATGCAATTGAAGTTGACAGTTATTCTTCCCGGCAATTACGCGGCAATTATGAAGGCAAAGTGAACACTCGGGCGTATGCGTAATGTTCTAGCCAAATTAAATAAACGCATAAGCCGGGGTTGAGGTTGTTCCGTCGGACGGGTGGATGGGTGGATGGGTGGAAGAAGTGAGTGAACGAGCGCGGTTTGCGGTGGGTGGAGCGAAACTTGTAATGGAAATGCAAAAAGTTTGCTAGCGCCCGGTTCGTGGCAGTTGGCGACACCATTTGGCAAACTTTTACAAATTGTACAAAATTTAATTTCCCAACTGAGATAAATTTTTGGAGCTATTACGATTTTAGCAAACAATTGAAATTGGGATCTCAGATCAAATGAAAATTAATGACCTGCAAGGGACACGCAGTCCAAAGCCAAGGACTCCAAGTGCAAATATTGTACAAGAACTAAACTAAAACAAAATACAAACGAAATTAGTGTCAGTTCGAACACCACTCTTTGTGATCTAATTAAATGCCCAGATAAACACCGAGAGAACACATGCACTCACAGCTTGATTAGGCCAAGTCGACAGGACAAAGGACCGACTAACTAACCATATAATACAGCGTCTAATGCAATGATAGATGCCAGCACCTGGGATACAGTGCAGGGTCTTTTGCAAAAACCGAAGCCTAATGCAACAAAAGCCGAAACTTAATTAATATTTACATGGGCACTCCTTTCCGAGGAGGTGAAAGCTGCTTCTCTTGTGTTGTCCTTATCTGAGGCATGTTGCGGAGGCTGTTGTGTTGGCTTGTGCTCAGGCGCCTGGGTCCTGCAGGACCCGCCCAAGAGCAGGAGACTTCTTCCCGCCTGGATGGCTGCTAGAAATCAATTCGCATTGTTAACCCATGATTGGATATTATTGATTCAATTTGCTGCCAACCGACCAAACATGTTTTATGCATGCCCATGCCTTGCCTTGCCTCCTTTTATTCCACCCAGCACCCAGCACCCATCACCCGATATCCTCCCTCCCTGTCCCTGGCTGGCGGTGCATATGTGCTGATAATGTCCTTCAGTATCGATAATGGTGAATATGCACGCCTGCACACAAACAACAACACCACAGTGCGTTCTACAAGTAAACACACACCATAGCACAGTCGGCTAAACTTAACATTCAACAGAGTTTAATTTATGCATTTGTTGCACTTGTGAATACAGTGGGTTATGAATCCTTGAAAACTAACTAAGGATAGGGATTTTATACAATTTCATTATAGTTCTTGATACTCTCTACTCTTGGTAAAGAAATACATTAATGATATTTCATAGATCAGAGATATATAATTTATAGAGAAATCAAATTAATGTTTTCCACAGTCCTTCAATTCATAAATTCATGTAGAGACACAAACAATAGACTTTATCGTAGCAAGTCAAGAAGTTCATGTCCCACCTGACCACATTCCCCCCAGCTATATCACAGAAGTTGGCTTTTCCAAAAGGATTTTACATTATTTGCGGTAACAGGACAATGATTGTTCAATTTGAGGTCCTTGCTAGCCTCGCTGCAGGGTAAATTTATGAAAATTCCTGTGAAAGATGGCATCATTTGTAAAGTTTTAATTAAATGATGAAACTTATAAAATTATAAAACACCTTAGCCTATGAAAAACTAAAACTACTTCATCTTCTAGTAAAATGACAAGAATCAGGCGAGGTAATAACTTCCCAATAACGCAGTTATTACCTTTCCTGATTCTGGTTTTGTGATTCAGTTCTTGGACCAGGATCCAATCAAATGCCTCCCAATATAGCCATCTATTCGATGGCAGGTAGCATGGCCACTGGCCAAGGGCAAAATGGAACTCACCTAATAGCTTTCCCAACGCTTTTGTGGCTCCAGCCAGCCGACGAGTTATGACCCGCCATTTCCGTTTGGTTTTCACAACTCAACGCGCCGATTTTCTCGGCCTTTCTCCGCCTCCGCCTCTGCTAACCGCCACCGCCACCGCCTCCGCCCTTCCAAGGCTCTGAGCCAAATCTGTTGGCCCAGCTTCCAGCCGGGTTTTCCTTTTATCGCCGCCAATTTACTGCTGTTTCCCACTCTGTGGGTGTGCATTTTTCAGTTGATGTTCACAAGTTGCGATGGCGGGGAAGGCAAACGCTGTTGCATATTTTTCTTGGCTTAAATTCGATTCTGCTGGAGTTGGGTCAATGATTTAGATTTCATAGCAGTTTCTCCATCGATATTGTGCCTTTGGGTAGGGTGATTTCTAAAACAAGCAGCAGGAAATTAAAGACAGTCACAAGAGTCCTCCAACAAACTTGGATGTGAGTGTTAAGGATACATCTTTGTTGTCATTTCTGTTGGCATTTCCATTGTTATAATAATAACAAAAGTAGCAAGAGCTCCTCTTCATGAGAATTGTTGTCTTGTTACTGGTTTGATATTATTGGAAAATATGTATGGGATCATTGAATTTTAAATAATTATTTATTACGAAAAATTAAATAATAAAAGTAGAAAAGTCAAAGTAAAAAAGTCTTAAAGGGCAGCTTTCAATTAGTGGTGGACAAGCACCTCGTAGTTGTGAATCTTGACCTCATGGCCACCGTAGGGAACGTAAAGGCATCCGTGGGAGCGGTGCACCTTGCCAACCACCAGACTGCCGGAGTGGTGACCTCGACCAACGAACAGGGGCTCGCCCGATCCCGTGTGTCCGCTCTCGACGGCACGGTGGGGCACATGACCATTGGAGCTGGGCACCCAGGAGTAGTGGTGTCCCACCAGAATCTCGTAATGGTGCTTCTGGTGCTCACCGCCATTGTGGGCGACGTAGGCACATCCCTTGCTGGGGATCACCTTGGCGGGCAGGTTCTCTCCGTCGTGGAAGGCACGGCCTACATAGATCGGAGATCCGTCCGAATCGTGACCGCCTCGGACCGCGTCATGAGGCACGCCGGAGTGGGAGGAGGAGTGTACCCAGTGAACTACAATGGAAATAAACCAAAATCCATAAATATACGTTCCAAGAGATACCGATAAATATCAGATAAGCGGAGCAATAACTTATTTGTTTATTGGGTGCGACGGAAATGTCACTAACATGATAGCAGGTGACATTAATGTATTGAAAAAAACCAAAGAATGATAATTTATATTTTTGTTAGAAATATTCCAAGTTGAGAAACTAGAAGAGGAGAAGGATTTCTTTGAAGATTACATTCTGAGGATAACTTTTCATTTCATTCTAAGAATTTTGGTCACAAGTCAATAATTTTTCTTTAGAAAAATGTGCATCCTTTAAGAATATCAAACAATGAACTTTATTCCACGAATCTGTAGAAATGGTTTCTTTCATTTAATACCATTTTTAGATTTATTTCCTAGAAGTTTGGCTTCACTAAACTTATTACGATTATCCGCAAATGAAAATGTTTATTCCAGGAATTAGCTCCACCTTCTCACTTACCCATTTTTATTAATAAATTGTTTTGGTAAACGTAAATATATATTTGCTCGGGAATTAAGTTTCCACACTGCGTTTCACTCTGTGACTGATAAAGCGCCTTGACTTAGGTTCCAATTTATACTAAAGGAAGGGGCGAAACAGTTTGCGATAAAAGTCGAACAGAAATGATTCATCAGAAAAAATAATCGGAAAGCTTTACTTATCAATCTGTCGGGACCTACCACCCAACGATATGAAACAATAAATCACACAATCAAATTAGTGGTTACGTTAGCCATTATCTTGTTTTAACTTTTGGAAATACCAGTTCCCACTGCCTAAAAAAAGGCTAGTTGAGCATAAACAAATATAATTGATTTATGTAGTTTGGGCTTCCCCGAACCCATTCATTCCTAATAAAATTGGATTATGGGCCACACATGGGCGCCAACCCACAAATCGGTTAGTCACCTATAACCAATTGATATATATCTCCCACTTGAACTCTGCCCGAAGGCGACTAAACGATTTATCCAATTTATATACCTGGTCCTGGACCAAAGGTATCCCCATCAATTTCATTTACTGGGTGGGTGAGAATGTAATAAAAATGTAATGGCATTTATTAAGTACACATTAATTTGATTTACGGTCAGGATATTTATTTTTGTACGAGTTGAAGAGGTTTTCGGTTTAAACGATGTAGAAGAACGTTTCTTTTTGGTCTAGACAGGTAGGAAGACTAGATAATGAAAACTTTAATAGAATAATAGATGATTATTAAGAATATTTGCTGATAAATTAAGTTATTAGATGAAACTTGACCAGCAAAAGCTCTTAGCTTGTTTTCCCTTTTAGCAAGTGTTACTAATGTCTTTTTAAACAGAAGCATGCCACGCCCATCTAGTCGCCCGCAGGAATCAATTGCCATGAGATGGCCGAAAAAGCCATCTAGCTTGCCACTGGCAAGGACTTTGTATCCTTTTCTTTTCCATTTTTTTTCTCTTGCAATTTACTCCAATTGCATCGAGAGCAAAAAAATGGGAAACTTCGTTTAATGCCCACACTTTTGGGTGTCGTTTCTAGTATGACACCAGCAGAGAGCTGCAAACGCTTTTGGATTTTGGCTAAATGCTGATCCCAAAGGGGCTATAACCGGATGCAGGGAGTAGGAGAACGAGCTAGGGCCTGGGGATTGGGGATTGGAGTGGATTCTGTGGGCCAATATCCTTGCAGACAAAGCTATTTGCTCACTTTCCAGAGCTCTGTCTGGATTAGTGTTAAATTTGTTTTCAAGGATGTGTAACGAAGTTTAAGTTACAAGAAAAAATATGAGTTCCTTCACATTTTAGGAAGCGGCTTAACCAGCATAGTCGGTGTGTGTGCGTATAATTGGTAATTATATAAACTGAAACCCCTCTTAAATATTTTGGTCAACTCCTCTTGAATGAGAAAAACTTTTGCCAACTTCTGATAAAATAGTTGGTCAAGCTTTAACTCTATTCTGGTCTAACCACATGGAGATTTCTACAACCGAGTTCTACGACAATGCCGCATTATTTTATTTTTGCTTCTGTTTATTCTATTCATGGCTAAAATTGTTTGCTCGAGAATTTCCGCCCCCTCCCGTTTGTGTGGTCAAATGTTTTGACCCGTCATTCCCGATCTATCCCGACTAGGTTTTAAGTTTCCCCAGTTATGTTTATCTAAATGATGCCAGCAGGCAACGCTGCGTATGTGGAATATTTTTATTGTGGTAAGCACTCGCTTGTTGCCAGTTTCCAGTTGGCAGTTGTTGGTTAGCTGTTTTAGACATCCAGGGTTTCGCTCTGGGGTCTGGGTTCAGGGGACTGTGGCCTGGCACTCTTCTGTGCTTCCCCAGATAAGCCAATTTATTCAGTTGTTCTTCTGAATATGCGTGTTAATTTGGTTGTGGACTCCGTCAGGGGCAGGAGTAGTTGCTGGGGATTATTGTGGTCATTATAAGACAAAGGTAATTTTCCGGTAGTTTTTCCATCTCCGGTGTTAATGATATTAGTTGTGGTAGTAGTTTTATTCAGAAGTCAGGTATGCCGGTAAAGCTTTCATCTTAATCTGAAACATTATCTGGCTTCCAAATTAACCAAAGAACTTAAAAGATAAGAAAAATATCTAATTTCTGCAATCAATAAGTGTTGTTTTGATTGCCTTATCGTAGATTACTTTCTAATCTCCCCCAGAAACCAGTTCTTTTGTTTATTTTGTGTTGAAAAGCTCATTAAGCCATAAATCGATTAAAGTGTGTTTTCATGCTTAAATTATTTTGTTGGAAATTTAAAAATGCAAGGGGAATCCTACAGTAAGAGTATCTTTGGCATCTTTAAAGTCTATAAATAAATATATTTTTTAATATTTAACATTAATAGTTAGTTAATTTTGATTTAAAGCTTCCTATTGGGAAAAAGAACACTGGCTTAACCCAATAAGTGTCCTTTCCAGTAGAAGGACTCTCCTGAGCCGAGGATTTGCCGCCCGAAGTTCCGCCGAAGCGGCCATGCAAGGGAATTTCCACCAATGGAGTCGGGTCGCCATTTTAGTCGGAAACTTAAGTAGCCATTCCAGATTTTAAGGCCTATAACATAAAAAAATATCACAAAATTCTGAAGAAGTATTTGATTTTTTAATATATTATAATTTTTAATGTTTAATATGAATAGTTTTTTAAATTTAAAGCATACTTTTGTGAGTTTGAGTTTCGAACTCGAAAACCGACACATTCAAAAGTCCTCTCGTGGCTTCGGGTTGCTTCGAGCAGGTTGCAACGTACACGGTTTGACGGGAATGACACAGCATATCGCTTTTCCCTTTCTAGCCCAGTACACCTAAGAAACTATATCGAACATGTTGCAAAGTGCGCAGTATGTCGGGAAGTATCGGTTCTCTCGTTCCTTTACATGGGCCTCGCTCTCGAGTCTATCGTCCAACATGTTGCAAACTGAAGCAACATGTTTTTCGGTTCGGGATTTTCGATAGGGAAATGTCACGCGCGCGAAATTCAAAATTCTTAAACTTTCTTCGACGCTTGAACTAGACGGACGTGCGCGAAGCTCGCCACGGAACTTTTTGACGTGCGATTTGGCGATTTGCGATCCAACGCGACGGCGGTCGCCTTCTTTACGAAATGTTGTTCGTTGTGTTGTCGGTGTCGTTGTCGTCGCTCCTGTCGTTGTCATTTGCTGGCTTCTGTCCTCGTGTGTCCTTGTGAACGAGTGAAAGTTTTTGTGCATTTGTCGTGAGGCGGCTTCGGTTTACGGTTACTTTTGCAACAACATTTGTAAAGTAATTATCCAATTTTATAAGTTATTTAAAAACAGTTAGACCGAGCTTAGAAAACAAACATTCAAAGCTCTCGATCCTCGCTCTCAGCTCAAGCTAACGGCTCTAAATAGTTTTTTGTGATCCAGAAATCGTTTTTAAAGTGTGGTCTCTTTTGTTCTTTTAGTCTCTTAGACAAGAAAGCTTTCAAAAAAAAACTCAAAGAACCTAAACTTGCAAGCCATTTTACAATAATTTATTGGCTTTCCACTTCAATAAATTGTATACAGCTAAAAATACCCTAATTTGTCAGCAATCTTACCAGGAAAAGCCACAGAAATTCCAACACCAAATCCTTTTACGGGAATGCAACAAACTAAATGGCCATAAAAACCGCTTACGAATGGTTACTGGGGAGAAGGGTGACAAGGAATGGGGAGTGGGAGGTGGGGACTGGGGCAAGTAGAGCTTTGGCAATGTTGAGACACAAACAAAGAGCCGCCATGTAACCAGCAAAATAATTTGTTGCAATAAATATTTGAAAATCCAGTTAAGCGAAGCATTTTCGTCACGAAGAGGCCAACTGGCCACAGAGTCCTTAAAGGACTCTGCAAAAAATGCACCTCCGGCCAATGCAAAGGATGACGAAGAGGATGCATGAAGGAGGAAGGTTGAGTTGCAAAGAAGGAGCAAAGGTCCTGGTGCAGGGCGTTGGGTTGGTTTATGTCGCGTCTCCTGAAGGAATTTTTACGAGAGTGTCAGTGTTTCTTTTTTGAAATTCCCTTGGATAAGGTCCTAGGAACCTTTAAAGGATCTTAAAATGTTCTTTTTTATGGAGTTGGGTAGAATCTTTCGTTGGAATCTTTTAGTTTGTTTCATCTATTTATCTAAAACTATATTTTTATTTGCCAAATTACCTCCTCTTGCTTTTTGTTGTCCCAAAGGATAAAGTCTTTTTGGTCAAAAAATCTATTCCACATGCCTGCGGCAATGTTGAGCTCTTGTTGCACCGTGTGTTGCATCCTGGCTCCTTTGGCTTCGGTGTCTCCATGCCGGACGCTTTAATATTGAAAGCGTTTAAAAATTTCGTACGTTTCGTCGCCATTGTTCAAGGAACAAAAAAAGGATATCCTGCGATATCCAGCAGGACTAGGAAAGAGGCAAGGAGCTGTCCGTTGCACCGTTTTTCGGTGTGCAACACTAACAAGCTTTGTTATATCAGTGTCGGTGTCGGTGTTGGTGTTTCTGTTTCGGTTGCTGTTTCAGTTCCTGTTGCTGTTGCTGGTGCTGGTGCTGGTCCTGTTTTTGAGTCCTCGCCTTTTGGAGTTTGCTCAACGTTCGGCCAACTGTGTGAGAAGTCGCCCGCAGCACCGGAAACGGAAACGGAAGTGTTGCCATTGCCATGCCGTGCTGTGCTCTGCTCTGCTCGGGATATTGTTTTTGTCAGAGCCCTTCGATAATATTCCTTTCTGGCTTTCCGCTTATACAAAATGTTGCCGTGCTCTGTCCGATTTCAGTTTCATCAAAAGTCAGAGGGGACGCGGTGGGTGAGGCGGTGGTGAACAACAAAAAAGGGTAAGTTTGCTTTTTGCACAAAAGTTTCTGACAGGTGGTTTGTGTGCTGTTTACTTTGTGTAATCATTTCATTTGTCAGTCTTGATTTGCCGCTGAACACATCGTTGACAGCTTGACGTTGCAAAAAGAAATCAAAGTTGGGTTCGGGTTCCTGCAAAAAAATCTGTTTGTTAAAGTTCAATTTTTATTCTCTTAACCCTAAAACTTTAATTGGAACAACCTTTTAATGTTTGAATCTCGATGGGAAGATAAAATCAAATTACTGTCTGCCTGCTGTCTGAAGGTATTTAATTCAAGTTTCCAAAAGTCCCAAATACTTCAAATTAACGGGGACAGATTTGGGTTGTGGGTGGTTGGGTTGGCCCAAAATTCAAAGCAAAGCAAAGCAAACAAATGTCGGAAAAGTCTTAAAAGTCAGAGGACTGGGAACAAACCATATATAAGAGCGATGCGTGTTAACAGCAGCAGGAACAACATTGGCGGCGCCGTTGACTTTTGCCACGTATCCGGATCCGGTTCGGTGCTCCAGACCGGGCCGTGTTTTGGCCATTAAGTGCTGGGGAACCCCCACATCCTCATCATCCCCGAGGTAACATCATTATTATCCTCATCCTCTCATCGTGAAGCTCCGATTCAATTGGTGTTGATTGCATCCTTGTTGTTGTTCTTGCTGCTGTTGTTGCTGATTACGAGCCGTTTAAGTGATTAAAGGTGAAAGCCTGCCACGCCCCGCAACGAAGCCGCGTGACGTTGAACATTTTGGAAGCTCAATTTTGAGTGTTGAAAATTTTCCTATTACCCGTTGCAGAAGAAAATTGAAACTAAGAGGATTTCCCACGCCATGCGGCGCCGACCACGAGCACGCCTCCTCCGCCCACTGGGCCAGGCCAGACTCAGCCGGTGTTTGACGACCATCCTGCTGGCCAGCACCGTGGTAACCATTCTCATGACAGCCACGCCTACTCTGGCCGAGATTCCTTCAAAGGGTAAGTGCTTTGATAATTTAATTAGCCGTTTTTTGAGAGGCTTCTTTTTATTGATTGATTAATTGATTGATTGACTGATGGATTGGCCATGAGAGAGAACTTTCTATTTAAAAAGTTCATAAGTTTTGAAACAAAAATTGAATTTTGCAAAAATGTTAACTCCACTCGAAAAGCTTTTCTATTATGTCAATGTTGTCACACATTGAATAAAGATCAAAAATCCGAAATACGAAATCTGAAAATAAATGTTTGTTTAGCTCAGCCATTAAAAGCAATTTAGGGAAAGAAAATGATTATTTTTGGGATTTTATTTTGTATGCAGGCCTAAGCGACAACGAAAAAGGAAAAATTTTATGAAATATTGATGGAAAACAATTTTCCACTTAACTGGGAAGAGCCTCGACGCCAGGACGACAGGACGCCTCTGCTATTTGCATATTTGTTAAATTTATCTTTGGCTAAGTAAACGAAGAGGATGCTCAGCATCCTGCAGGATATTTTGTGACATAATCAAATATGCTTTAAGCCAAAGCCAACAACTCAACCCTTTGCTGGAGTCTCTGAATGAACTGCAGATAAAAGATGTTGCCCCCAGATCCTGGTCCTGCGTCATGCTTGTTCAGTTATTTCCACACTCACATATAAATAAATATATATCTTGTATGTATATTTTACAGCAAATTTTCTTGGCCTCCGAGAGGGAAAAAGAAAATTTTCTTATTTCCTTCTTATTCCGTCTATTTTATGGGCGAGGAAATGCAAATGCTTACAAGACGTTTAACATGTCACCTGCGGGCAAAAGACGCTCTGCAAAATGCTCTCCACACTTATCTGACAGTTGTGCATCTTTTGGGCCACATCCTGCTCCTGCTCCTGCTCCTGCTCCTGGGGCGTGGCGGGGCATATGTATAAAATATACATTTGTTTGCCTTACCATGTTTGTCACTTATCGTTTGGTCCAATGTTTTGCAGCTGAGTGCCATTTCCCCTGCCACTGCCACTGCCACTGCCACTGTCTTCCCGTTTTCGACTTCTTTTGAAACGAAGATAACCGAGTCTGTATATGGAGAAGGAGATATATTACAATTTTATGCATAGTATGATAGTATGGCAACAAAAAAATTACAACTTCCTGGAAATAGTGCATTTGCAATATGATATTTGGTCGGAATTGAATTGTAAGAGTTGTCCAGGCATTCCAGTCCAGGCATTCCGAACTGCAATCAATTCCAAAGTCAAATAAAGCTGTATAAATATTTTCGAATTTCTATTTACAAAAAGTTTATTTAAGCAGGGACTGGGATCCTGTAAAGGTAGCGCATTCTTAAATATTTTAAACAACTTTATAGATTAAATTCCCCTCCCGAACTACCCATTAAATCTGTCGCTTTTTTTTGCTGCTCCTCCTATTGTCATTTTCACTCGCAAAGTAGTAAAGCATTTTTTATGACACACTATTTTCCTGTTATTTCCGTTTGTCGCTGGCATTATTTTCAGCATTTTATGGCCACGCTCCTGATTTTTGGATGTTGCATTCCAGCTAGCAGCTAGCAGCCTAGGTGCCTGGCTAAATGTCCTTGACAGGATTATAAAAAAAAAAAAGGTACGAGTATATAGCCCGGGGTTCGTTCGTTGGCGAAAATTCTTATTATTATGAGCTCGCGTGTGCATTGCCTGCATTTTTCCATATTACTCACTTCCTTCGACTGCTGCCCCAAGGATATTACCAGCCCAAGATTGGGGCACAGGCAAGTGGTGCGGCATTGCGATTTATGTTTCAAGTTTGAGATTCCCCAAATAGTTTCGCGTGCTGCAAATTGTTAACTTAACTAATCAGCATAAAAAAGCAGACCCCAGGACCGCAGTAAAGGATTCTTTTTATAAAAGTGAAAGTGTTCTGCGTTGGACCGTGCTCAAGACTTTTATTTATGGTCTAAAGCGTGACTTTAATTAAAAAACATTTAAATTTAAAAATGTATTTACATTTAATTGATATAAGAATAAAAAAAAATCGAATACCCAAGTACACTTTGCCTGGGAAAAAAACAGAGTTTTGATATTTTAATGCCGATTTTTTGGAGCTCGAATCCTAGGATCTCCAAATTAAGCGTGAGAAGAGAATGGAAGGAGAATGTTGGCCAAATTGTATTGCTCGATAAGATATTCGCCACATCCTGGCCGGAAGCAAGAGGCCCATACGCGGGCCGAGAACTATCACCTGGCCGCCAGGAGACGGCAGATCGACTCCCTGGACAGCACCATTTTCGATGTCCTGGTCATCGGTGGAGGGGCCACAGGTTGCGGTTGCGCCGTGGACGCCGCCTCGCGGGGTCTCAAGACAGCTTTAGTAGAGGCCTCGGACTTTGGCAGCGGAACCAGTGCCAAGTCCAGCAAGCTGGTTCACGGCGGACTGCGTCGCCTGCCCTCGGCCATCAGCAACATGGACAGCAAGAGGATACGAGAGATGAGGGATACCCTGCTGGAGAGGGGGATCTTCATGAGGAACGCCCCACATCTGGTCAGCAGGGTGCCGATGGTGATGCCGTTGCAGAACTACACAGAGATGTCGCGCTTTTGGCTGATCCTCAAGCTGTACGATCTGCTGGCCGGATTCTGCGGAGTCCAGGCCTCGCACTACCTGAGCCCCGAGCAGACGCACCAGGCTTGTCCCCTTCTGAATATGGACAGGCTGAAGGGCTCCCTGGTGAGCTACGAACTGCAGATGGACGATACCCGCTTTTGCATGGCTCTGGCCATGACAGCAGTGCGTCAGGGAGCCCGGATGGTCAACTACGTCCACGCCCAGCAGCTCTCGGGTCCGGACGAGCAAGGCATCCGATCGTGCCTGGCCAGGGATCTGCTCACACGACGCCAGATTGTGGTGCGTTCCAACTGCGTGGTGAATGCCACGGGTCCCTACGTGGACGGAGTGCGACGCCTGGACTCGGATCGGGCCATTGCAGTGGCCAGGCCGGCGGCGGGCACCCACATCGTCCTGCCCGGCTACTTTGCGCGGAGCCATGCCATCCACAGTCTCGGCCACGACGAGCTCTTTGCCATGCCCTGGCAGGGCCACACCTTGGTGGGCTGCACCGCGGGACCACCTGGCCTGGCGCCCACTCGCCAAGAGGTGGAGCTTCTGCTGGACAAATTCCGCGACAAGCTGCGCCCCGACGTGGAGCTGACCAGCCGGCATGTGCTGAGTGCCTGGAAGGGCCTCTGGACCACCGTCTGCCTGCCGGACCGGCCGCTGGTCAGCGAAACCGGGCTGATAACCATATCCGGCGGAAACTGGACCAGCTACAGGGCCATGGCCGAGGCTACTGTGGATGCGGCAGTGCGGCATTTCCAACTGCCGGCCCTGTGCCAGTGCCGCACCAGGAACCTGCCCCTGGACGGGTCAGTGGGCTACACGTCGCAGTTGCTCTCGGACCTGGAGCAGTGCTTTGGAATACCCAACGACGTGGCAGAGCACCTCACCCACTCGTACGGCTGCAATGCCATCCGACTGCTAACGGCCTTTGACAAGGAGCTTCAGAGGTTGCACCCCCACTTCCCGTACCTGGAGGCCGAGGTGCACTACGCCGTTGAGTACGAGTTCGCGTTGACGGCCTTCGATGTCCTGGCCCGCCGGATGAGAGTGGCCTTCCTGGACGTGGCCGCCGCCATCCAGATGCTGCCGCGCGTGGTGCAAATCATGGCCAAGAGGCTCAACTGGAGCAAGCAGGTGCAGGATGCTGAAATCCAGCGAACCATCAAGTTCCTGCAGCAAGAGATGGGCATGGGTTTTGTGACGGTTGTGGACACCATTGGCCCTGTCCAGGAGATGGAGGCCAAGACCAGTGCCTGCTGAGTATCCGAATTTGTTTGACCAAAAAATGTACAAATCGTGAATTAAATTGTTGTTTTCCATTCACTTTAAACACGTTGCCATAAAAAGCTCATTTGCGAGGCTAACGAGCAGTCAACCGGAAAAAATATGGCGCCTATTTACACATATATACGTGTCCTATATATGTCCTTATATACCACCCCCAAAAAACACACACACAATCAGACTGAAAGTCCTCCCCAATCAGCCAATAAATAAGGCAATGTATGTCGATAAGCATATTCAAAAAAGCAACAAAACAGCTACAAATGTTTTTCCAGCATCAATAACAATAATTCAAAATGAGTCGCAGCCACTTCCACCATCCCTGCCCTCGCAAAAATTTAGCTAATTTATTAAAAACAAACGACAGGAGCAGCAGTGGCGCCAAATTGCCAAAGTTAAGACGAAAAAAATCATAAATAATCGAAGAACATAACAAATCGTTAACGACTTCCGGTAACCGTGCCGGTAAAAGCATCAAGTTGAAATATTAAACTTGAGAAACTAATTAGGAAGGAAGCTTGGAACTCAAAAGTGTTTTATTTCCATCATTCGAGGCTTAAATCGTCGAATAATACCAAAAGCATGGAAACCAATTGAACTAACATTCAGACTTTAATGCAGAACGGAATTCAAAATATTGATGGGAATCGATGGATGGAGCCAAAAGTGAATCATCAAACGGCGTGCAGACTGCATGGGAGAAAACCAGGAAACCCAATATATTGCATCGCCAGAAGGACCCATTGGAAACCTTTCCAAATGTGCTCTCGGATGCAGTCAAGGCTCAACTTCAACGTAATACTTTCGAGTTTTTAAGACGACTGGGACACGTTATGAGTTTGGTTTGGAAATCGATCGGTATTCTTCCATTGGAGCCGGATCAGCACATGAATTTGTTGCGCCAAAAGTTGAGAATTAGGTTCCGCTTGCGATCGGACCTGCTTCCGGGATTGAGGGACCAGGGCAGGACGGATGATCTCGCGGAGGCGCCTGCTTGCGTTGAAAAGCTTCGACATTCCTTTCGTACGGCTACGGCGCAGCAGCAGGACTCCGGCGTAGCCTTCGCCCTGGTCTGTTCCTTGCTCTGGCACATGCCCTTGGGACGCACTATCGAGCCCAGACCCATCTGGCGCACCAGGAACTCCTGGGCGCGAAGCAGTTCCTGCGTGGCCTGCTCCTCCTGCCACTCCTTCTCCTCGACCATTACCTTCAGGATCTTGGGGAGCATGTGGAGAGTGGCGGCGGCGTCGACAAAGGCCACCCGGAGCCGTCGCGCGATGATGTCTACCATGGTGCAGGCGTACTCATTGCGCACCGCGTACTGCACCTCCGCCTCGATGTAGGGGAAGCTGGGATGCAGGCGCTTTCTACGGTCCGGAGCCTGGGAGAGCAGGGCGTGTCCGTTGTAGCCGTAGGAGTCGGATATGTGCTGCGCCACGTCCATGGGCACGCCGTAGTCCTGGACAAACTCCAGCGGCAGCATGCAGCAGTAGCCCTGGGCGCCGTCCAACTCCAGGTCCTCCGTCCAGCTGGCAGTGATGTGGTCGTCGCAAAGGTCACACACCTCGATCGCCAGGTCTATGGCATGGGCGGCCATCACACGGTAGCTGCTCCAGCGACCGCCGGCCAATGTTATAAGGTTCCCCTCGCTCACCTCGAGCATGTAGCTGCTGATCGGCAAGCGCTCGCCGTCCTCCTCTTCCTCCGGCTTACCGCTGGGACAGCTAACAGTGGGCCGCAGGCCGGTCCAGGCGCTGAGCACGTGGAACCGCTCCAGCTCTACGCAAGGGGCCAGTTTCTCCCTTGCGGTGTCCAGGAGGCAGTCCACGTCTTCTGGATCGGGCGGCGGACTCTGGGCGCTCTCCATCTCGTCCTGCTGCACCTCGCGCAGCCCCAGCAGGACACGATTCTCGAACGGCACCATCACGATCGTGGGCGCCTTCTTGTCCTGCGACGGACTGAGCAGGCCGTAAGTGCTGGAACCGAAGTACCGAGGCAGCGTGACGTGCGTGCCCACCGAGGGCAGGACGATGGGGGCGGTTCTCTCCACGTCCATTTTCCGTATTGAGTCCGTGCTGGCGCCGGTGGCGTTGATCACTGCCCTGGCCTGGACGAAGAAGGTCTCGTCGGCGAGCTTGTCCCTCACGCCCACCACCCGGCAGCACCCCTCCTGCGGCACCATCTCAACCACCTCGGTGTGATTAACGACGCTGGCGCCCAGGCAGACGGCGGTCATGACGAGGGCAATGCACATGCGGACATCGTCCAACTGTCCGTCATAGTAGACGATCCCGCCCCTCAGGTCCTTCGTCTTCAGGAGCGGAAACTCGTAAAGGGTCTTCTCCTTGGAGATGAAGTGCGAGCCGCGCACGTTCGAAGCCGCCGATATGAAGTCGTAGATCTTGAGGGCCAGCCAGGTGAGCGGCGTGCCCAGCAAACTGTAGGATGGTATCACCATCGGCTGGACCCGGTTCAGGTGGGGGGCTATCTTCAGCATGGTTGCCCGCTCGCTCATCATCTGGACCATGATGTACAGCTGCGAGAGCTCCTTCTTGTCGAGGAGGGCGGCCAGGTAGGAGCCGACGCCGTCTATCAGTTTGGTGCTGCGGGAGCTGACTCCGCTGGCAAAGTCGTCGGCCTCGACCAAAGCCGTTTTGAGACCGCGACAGGCGGCATCCACGGCGCAGCCGCAGCCCACGGCCCCACCCCCAATGACCAGGACGTCGAATTCCTCGCCCTTCAACGAGGCAATGTGCTCCTCGCGCGACGGCACCGTCTTCTGGCCGGCACAGCAGTGGTCCTCCCGGCAGACGATCGCCCTCGGGCGGAGGCGGTGGCGCTGTCGAAGGCGGCCACGTTGGTGGTGGTCCCGGGGCTGGGCCAGCAGACTGGCGTGCCGCATCAGAGTGACGTGACGCACCTCTAGGGGACGCAAAGCTGTTTGGGCCAAACCGACGCAAAGCTTGGACAACATCCTAGATGTCGGGGATCTCTCAATTGCAGTCTACACTCGGAATTTTGAATTTCGACGGGCTTCTCATTCTCTGAAGCACTACCCAAAAATTTTGAAAAGTTCCCAATGCTAGGATATTAGGCTATTACAAAACAATAAATTAAAGCTCAGCTACTACTACCGGCAACTAAAGGCCGGTCTACTTGGATTCAGACACTCTAGAATGTTTTCTTGACGTGGAGGCCACATGGATAGAGAACAATGATCTTCATTTGAATCCGAATTAAAGTTTCTGTTTATGGAAACATAACTCAATAATACAAAAGGCCTACTTTGATCCTACGTTATCCTGCAACAACGAAAGGATAAAATATTTTTGCACAGACTCATAAAGCCTCAAAACAAGCGAATAAATTATAAATGAAAGTCGTCGCTCTTCCACACCCAAAGCCAATTAAAATTAATGAAAATTATAGATATGCGGCTTGTCGCCCCGCCACCTGCCGCTGCCGCACCTGGGTCAAAGGTGTCGACCTGTCACAGTTCCTGACAATTTAAACTCGTGACTGGCAGGCGGACAGGGGCGTAGTCTCCCTGCTGATCCGGAGAGGGTAAATTACAATGCTTAGCACATTAAGGTTGGTAAATTTAATTACATGCCATGGCGGCAACCATTTGATGGACAATTGCAGAGGCGGTAGCATAAAAACAACGTGCCCCTTCCTCAAGCTCCTTGAACTGGAATATTAATGCCTTTCCGCGGGGATCCCCAAGGGGGCAGGACGTCCTAGACTATGACAGGAGCCGCCGCCTAATGAGTTTGTTTAAGTAATTTCAATTCATTTGTTAATTTTCAACTATTGTTCCTCTATTGACTTTATTAATGTGCCCTGTCCATCGGGGGTCTGTCCGTCGGGGGCCCGTCCATCGGGGTGTCCGCGGTATTGTTCACCTTTCCCCAGTCGGTCCAAGTGTTTACCTCAATTGTCGGCCTAATGTCCGCCGGGAATCGCTTTGGATTTGGACTTTGCGTGTCTGCCGCGGACATTATCCCATTGTCATTGGACTGGTCATTAATATGGTGCTTCGGAATAGATAAACATTCAATTGCTGATCGACTACAATATTGATATGGCATCGACGTAATTGGTTGTAGGTCAAAGGTTACTTGGAAAGAGTATTTTTTTAATCTCTCGAATGTACTTAAAAAACATTAACGTGTTGTATCCTTTTCTTTTCCCTTTGTTATCAGGGAGAGTCGAGGCAATAGCAGTCGCTTACCGAAACACAAATTTCCGGAGTAAGCCACATAGCAAACCTGACCTAATGCCCCCCCACGTGGCACTTCCCCGGCACTTTGTTACATTTCGTTACCTCGCCAAAGTGCCTCAACACATTTGGCGGGATACGGCGTGGCCTTGTTGCTTCCTGGCTGCCTGGCTGCCAGGCTGCCTGGCTGCCTTTTCCCTCTATCGTTTTTTTTTTCTTGTTGCAACTGGCTTTGTTTTGTGGCTCACTGTTGCTGGCGTGTGGCTCACCTTTTCCTCCTGCCCCTGCCCCTGCCCCTGCCCAGGACTCCTCCTCCACTCGCTGCCACCATGCGGACAATATTGCAGCTATAAAGTCAGTGCCTTGAACTTTTCCCTCCAACTGTTTTTGTTTTGTCCACCGTTGTTCTTTTCCTCCGACATTGTTTTTTTCGGTCGCCTTTTTTCCGGACTCTCCTCTTGTCGCCTTATTGCTATTGAAGTTTGTTTTTTATGGCCTGGCCGAGCTTGACAATAAGCACGGCGGCGGCGGCAAAACTTTTCCACTTCTCATTTATTATTACGCTGGGCCGTTGTCGTTGTTATTGTCCTGACAACCGGCCGACACAAATTGTCGTCTGCCTTGTCCTGGGAACAACAAAAAAAAAAAAAAGAAATTATAATAAGCTAAAAAAACCCCGAAAAAAAATAAATAAGCAAACCTTAAACAAATCACAGGCGGAGGACAAGCAAGCAAGTGCACAAAATTTGTCTAATATACTTTTGTATACAAATAAGCTCTATACAAAATTTAAAATAATTCAAACAAAACGATTCCTTGCGCTTCGACTGGCAATCAACGAAGTGTTAAATGATCCAAATTAGTTGGATTTATTCTGTTTTATCTTTTAGGAAAAATATAATAGTTGAGCTTTAAGTTTTCAATCAATTTAAAAAAAACATTTATTTTGTTCAAGCAAATTCATGCACAATTGCTTACGATTTAAGCAAATTTGGTTGCCATATTAACGTGTATTGTGGCTTAATTGGGTCGCACACGCACAAGGACTGGCTACTAGCTGAGGTCGAAGGACCTCCCCGAGTCCCTTACAATGCTGATTCTTGAGCATAAAGGCGCTAATTTGTAGCAATTAGTTTGGCGCTCGGCTCTGCCAGTGCGGAATGATCAGAATGCTCAGAATGGTAAACGCACGACAGGACACACGACAATTTGACGTGTCAGGACACGCCACATGGCCAGCACTATCCAAAGGACAATTGATAACAATTTAAAGTCCAACTGAAAACGACACATTTTTTACGATTGAACATCAATTAAATTCTTACCTTTTACAGCCACACGCCAGAAATGGCAAATGGATGCCGCAGGTTTTATATTTTTATTTTTATTTCCTTTTTTTTTTCAAGGCAAACAGGTATTTATAAACTCGCTTTTGTTTTAATTTAATGCTGAACTTTCTCGCTTTATAATTTAACATAAATAATGTTGCATTTAAATAATATAATTTTAATTGAATATTTCATAATCTATTCATTTATTGAAGAATCTGGGTGGGGATAATCTGTAAAGGGATTGATAATTGGATCATTTTAACGCGTCAATAAATTATAATGGAATGCCACATTTTAAAGGGAAAAGGACATAGTTTCTTGGAATGCTTTGGAATATATTTAAGAGTAACCCAGAAGAAATACAAAATCAACTTCCTAAAACTTCCCAACTTTCAATGTCATCAAAGAGTATCCAATGGCTGCTGTCTTGACCTGAGACATGTTATTTTTATATTTTCCTGCTATCCTTTAACCCATATCCTGGCAATTGTTGTTATCGTTGTTGTCGGCAACACTATTTGTGTCATGCAACAATGTAATTGCCACTGTCGTTGTCATTTCCGCTGGACACACGTTTCGACGACGGGAAAAGAAGGGAAAAACGAAAGGAGCATTAAAGATATTACAAGGAAAGGATCTGGGAAAGGAGGAGGGAGTCACCTGTGCGACAGAAGGGCGTGGCCGACATGCGGCGGAAGGAAGTGAGTTGTAGGTCGGCCATTGTGCAGTTTTGTGGTGAGCAAGTGGCATTGCGAAGGTGTGCACGAGGCGTCGCCGGGGCGGGGTAAGTGTCCTGGGCAATTGTCAGAGGCGCGCGCCATGTTAAGTTGAAAATAATAGACGTGGACATGGCTGTCATTCTGTCAGCCGGAGACGACGAGTCCTGGACACTAATCGATGGGGACAAATTGCAAAGGTTGCAAAGCCTCAAAGCCAATGACCAGCGCAGCCCCACGACCATCTTAGCCTTGTTGGCTACGAAATTAATGGCTCAATAGAGCAAAGCATTAGCGGCTCCTTTGTTTGCCCCAGGGAGGGATTTTTAATTGCTGCCCCCGATGGCCATTCTGCGGTCGTTCCATTTATTTGTGTTTGCCACAAGCACCAGGTTCAACTCCTGCGGTCGACTACTAGGACCTGCCTCCCCACCCAGGACCCAGAACCCAGAACCCAGAACCCCGAACCCCTCACAGATTCCCTATTTGCTTTTTAGTTATGCTACAGTTAACTTGTGGTTACCTCGCATCCTGCTCTCCGTCTAGTCCTGCAGGATATCCACTCCTCCCTGCATGTTAAGTGGCCCCGGGGTGCAGTTTATTTAAATACGGAAGCACTGAATGAAATCAGGCGTTTGCCTGAGAGGTGGAGAGCGGAATGTCAGATGCAGTTTGCAACTATTATCCTTTTCAATGAGCTAAAACCACACCCTACTCACCAGAAACACGCTAAAAGTTGGTTATTTTCAAAGTTAATTATAATTTAAAATAAAGTTATCGTAATTAGAGGGAAAATAGTCGATTTATTCATTCATATTCTAGATTAATTTTGCTGGAAAAATGATTCTAAAAGCGTTTAATTAAACAAAAAGAAAAACGGAGTGCAAACTCTGGATAAAGTTTCAAGCTTCTCACATTATAAACAGACACAGAATATTCGGTTTTGACCTTTAATTATAAATTTAAAGCAAGAGAATATAATAAAGTTTGTATTAAATATGTTGTTTCCTTTTCTTTCCAGGTAAGTCGCTTTCCACATCAAGAATACATTTTGGCTGCCTCGCAGTAAGTTTTAAATTCTGTCCCCGAAGCTTCAAGAAAAAGTTTTCTATTTTGCTTTTAAATTCCAGTCAAGGCCAATCAATGCAATGGCACATCCGGATAGCTCACCTGGATCCACCCTCGCACTGATACAGGCCACATTCGACACTTTATCACCTGGTCGGGATGCGGCGGGGCTTCTGCCACACGACCATAACATTTAATGGGGCTCCGCTTAACGCTTGTAAACACGTTCCGAGGGGCAATCAGAGAGCTCTGACCACGCCTCCTAGAAGTGTGTTTTTAGGGGGAGAGAGTTTGACTTTCTTTCTTTTCACAAATTGTGCCCATCGGGCATGCTAATTTCACTTTGACTTTTTGGCGGTGTAAAAAGTCTGCAATTACGGCTAATAGCCGCCTTCGAGAATCAAAATCAGCAGCCCATTCATTATCCTTAATTGAGGTAACCAGTTGGCGTTGGTATTATTACAAATTAACAAATCACTTAGCCGTAGGCAGGCCCAGGCTGCCATCGAGACCCGAATCCTTGGCAAAAAACAACAAATTTCATTAACCAACTTGTTAAACTTTAACAATTTTTGGACGAAAAGAATCCGGAGAGCACTTCATTTGAATTTATGCCAAAAATTATAGAAGAAAGTGTTGAGCTCGACTAAAGGATGCTTATTATTAAGAGGTTTATACTCTTCTTAAAGAGAAGAAAAATTTTAGTTTTATTTTACGTTTTCTTTATTTTAAAAATTCTCTAAGAAAACTATCAAATTTTATTTTTCTTGCCTGCCGTTTAACAATCCCATTATGACCTTTTGTGACCCTACGATTAGGGCTTTATAAAAATCTCCCAAATTGCCATTAGACCTTAACGCTTCGCTTAACTCGTTATTGGAGCCGAAGTTTATTCACAGAAAAGTTTTCGGCTGGCGGCAGTTCTCTAGTTCTCTTGTTCCGAAAGCAATTATCCTGGAGGAAGTGTATTCGACTTAATTGATTTTCTAGTCGCCAGTCGGCAGTCGGCTACAGTTTTAAAAGGATTTTAATAAGCGCATTGGGGCAATCTGTGTGGGGCTTATACAAATACAAATACAAATATATACGTTGAGGAGTGTATCCTTTGTCCAAGGGTTTGCCTTTTGTGTTCCATTCCCCGAACCTTTCGGTTGAAAAGTTGAGCGCGCATTTAGATAACAACATTTCGTCGGCTTTTTCACACTTTGCCTCCTTCAGGGCTAAGTAAATTTTGCACTCGGACGTGCCAAGGATCCTGGGCCATAGGCCATAGGCCATAGGCCATAGGCCATTGGGTTGAAGGTTGCGGATTTCGTAGGTTGAACTTCAACCCGAGCATCTGTGGGTGTGTGCCTCGTGTCTGTGTCGTTGTGTATTTGACCGGAAGTTAAGCGGCCTTTTTCTGGCCGACTCGTTTTCTAAGCAGCTCTACGGCTAAGACGATTGGGGCCAGCTTGTACTTTAAATACAATTTGAAAATTGTGTTTATTTAATTGCCCGGAAAGCGCTCAGTTAAGGGTTTTCCTACGTCTAACACTTTAAATTTACCACCTGATTGAGTTTCATGGAAACTTTTCCCGCCAAAATGGTTATTTTCAGCCACAAAGTGTGCTATAACGTTAATATAATTATCCTTAATGCAGGAAGAGGCTATCCTTGATCAATTCTTCGAACTTGTGTTTCATAAGAAACCTAAAAATATTTCTTTTAACGCAAATAACGTTCTGAAGAGCCTTTGCAGGACCTATCTCCCATTGGCGATTTTCCTGTATGTTAATTTTGCACATCCATGTAGACAGGACGAATCTCATGTTTTTTGATGATGAAGATGTTGCTGGCACGAGGCCAAAAAACAATAGAGCCTTCATACATATCACCTACCAGACCAGAACACCAACAGGACGTGTTTTTTTTTTTCTTGGCTCGCTGCATTTGAGGCTGGAGATGGCCAAAAAGCAATAACAATAACGACCACATGTACACGGCCACATTCGTCGGAGAATGCCGCTCCTCAATTTTTTTCATTTTCCCACAGAAGCCCCACAGCAGCACCAACGAAGCATCAACGAAGCCCCACCGTAGCCTCACCGTAGCTCCACCGTAGCTCCATCGAAGTCCCACCTCATCCTATTGCCTCTTTTCCTGCTCGATTTGATGAACTCCCAGTCGCGGGGAAATGGAGTTGCCTATGGATCGGCAAATTGCCGCTACCGCTCTCCGGTTCTGATTGTTTTTACAGATGATGTGCTGCTTGTTTATTTTGATAATGATGATGATGATGACGAGGATGTGGGATGTGGGATGTTGGATGAACTGGCAATGGAAATAATGGTGTGGAATTGCATTTTTGCGAGAGGCTTCCCCATTCATTGCATTTACCACAGACGATTTCGTTAATAGAAAAGTTAATTGCTTTTATTGATATCTTTACGGGAAGGGGAATTCAATGCATTTTCGTTTTCATTTCTTAGAGAGAAGCCAACTTTAAGTGCTTTATTGACATTTTGACCGGCCAATTGGAGTTCAAGTGTCTCGCAATCAGACAGACACCTGGCCAACCGATGGGCGGGAAAGAATCCTGGCCTTGCGGTTAACCACAGCAGCCATGGGAATCCGGACACAGACGCCCCAGCCAGTTGGCCACACTGACTGCAATTTGCATATGCACACACATCCAGCCCAGCCGTATCCTTTTTCTTGTGCATGTCAATCAGTTCATCGACTGCCAGTCTGCCATGGCATTTTGATAGACCAGCCAAGAATAGAGCCAGGATTGAGTTAGTAACTTCAACCAGAACTTTAAACAGTCGAAATTCATTCGAAAGAATCGGGACGGTTGAGCTAATTACTATAAAAGGTACACTTGAAGGTAAAAGCCAAATCGATGCTCATCAATAATTGAGAAAGGTGAATCGGAGAAGCAAAAGCTGTGATACCCAGACACGAATGTTATTTTCGAGTATTTTGTTGTTGGGATCACCGAGCTCTGGCATAAACACATCAATCTTAATTACTGCTCGATGTCGAAGTGCCTTGGAATCTTGCCACCTTGCCACCTTGCCACCTTGCCACCCATTGAAAGTGAATTCCTTGACGTTTGCAAAAGCTTCCAGGTAATTGTTCCACCTGAGTCGATTGCCAAGTAATTTCATGAAGAATTTTTGAATTTTTGTGCGTAAATACAACGGACACTGGCAGTTTCTAGGAATATGTTTTCGAGTCTCTCCAAACCGAGAACAACTGCTAGAGATGAAGCCTAAAACCAGATGTTTGGACGGAGCCTGGCCACATGGCTAGACTTTTACCACTCCCGGGATAAAGTTTCATTAGGAGCAGAACAAGTAAAGCATAGCCTCAGACGGACTCAGGCGGCAGGCTGCAGCAGCCCAACTATCATACTTTACAAATGCATGGGCCACTTCACTGCAAATAGCACTTGAGGCTTATGACACTGCCACCCACTCAGGCCCACAGACCCGCCCAGCTCCTAAAGCATCGTCCTCCAACCCTTCAACCCCAAGTTAAACCCTTTCTCCGCTCGCCAGGGCACTACACTTCAAGTGCATGTGAAACCGCAGTTGAAAGGCATTTATTGTACTTGTCATTGTTGTTGGGGTTGGGGTTGGGGTTGGGAGGTGCAGGCCGGGCAGCCACTGTCTGCAGGTCCTTCCTTCAGCCAGGATTCACATGCCGCATCCTACCGTTCTGGGAAAATACTCGGCTCACTCTCATGAATGCCAATGTATTCAGGACTCATAAAAAGACGGCGGATTTTAATAGAGATGGCAGCGTGATATATTACAGATTTAATTATTTTTTGCTAATATAAAACTTTAAAATTTAAAAAAGGAAAATCTAGTTTAGGTGGAGCCGAAGACAAAGTTAGTTAAGTTAATACTCCTTGTTAGGCTATTTAAAAGTCTAAACTGAGTTTTAAAACACCTGCTGTAGTTAACATTTTTACTAAAAATAAACATTTTTAGGTAAATTAAAGTAGTGCATCCCCTAAATGAAAGTTCACGAGTTCATCTCTATTCAGTCTGATGAGAGAACTGCGTCTTTTTGTGTGTTAGGCATTTGGTAACGACCCTAGTTAACCTCCGGGCCAAATAATTTGCATCAAGCATTTGCACCATCTCCATTGCATTGCAGAAACTTTGGCAAAGAAGCCATGCTCGGAATCTGGTAGTGCCCTCCGGGACAATATGTTTCACTCCTTTCGCCGGCGCAGCCTGCCAGGACTCGACTGGGGCCGGGGCGTTTGCTTATTTTAGTTATGGCATTTGAAGAATTTTTGCCAAGTTTACAAGATTATGCGCTTAGTGGCTGCTCCAGAATGTTCGAATCGAGCACCTCAAACTTTCGACCGAGCGTGTTGAGAACTTTCCCCTCTCTCCCTCGGGCCAGTACTTTCTTTTCACCTGCCCGGTGCACCGCCTGAGGGGTAATTAAATGGCAAACCTCTTTTTAACGAGTATGTTTTTAACGGAGGTGGATCTTGGGGGGATTAGTCGGTTTAATTGGCGAGCTTGTCGAACAATTGACTGGATTAGAAACTTGAGTTTAATATTTTAATCCTTTCCCGCAAAGCGCTGAAGGAGTAGGATATAAGATAAAAAAGAATTGGCTAACCCGAATAAATCACTTCAAGCTAAACATCGACAATTTATGGAATTTATTAAATTGGCCAAGAGACTCCAATTGTGAATCCACAAAGGACCTCGAGGCGACGCGTCAAGCAATGGGGAGGAAACAAAACAAAAAAAAAAACAAACAACAAACTGGCAAACATTTTACACACGGCCAAGAAAATCTCCGCTTTCCTCCGTTTATATTTTATTCCCTATACTTTCACCCACTTTCACTTTTCCGGATGGGGCCGCAGAGCAAACACTTGAGAAAATTTATGACAATGAGCCAACAACTGTGAGTGGTCATAATATAAATAACAAGTGGGGCTGTGTGGGTGGTGTAGGAGGTGGTAGGAGGTGGGTGGTTAGTGGTCAGTGGGCGTGGCCAATGCGTAACTGAGAACTGACCGTGGCAAAGTGTTCTTGTTTATATGGATGTGTACTCAAGAGATTCAACGGCCCATTGTGCTTGATTGAAGAGGGAGTCCCGGGCTGACGGGAAGGATGCTGAAAGCCGGCTAAAGGGATTTTCCATCTTCAGTCCTTGGCTCTGCGTGTGTGTGATGGTGTGTTTGTGTGTTTGTGTGGCTCATGAGCCTGCAATTGGGAAATTATGCCCAGCGGATACAGTGGCAGGAGGAGCCAAAGTGAAAAGCGACCGGTTGACTTTCTGGCCTTTGCCACTAGGATCGTCTGGCTGTCCAGGGAACTCAGGGAACTCAGGGAACTGGAGGTACTGTAACAGAACCTGAAACTGAAATTGGGTCTCATCCATTTGCCGGATTGAAGCCGAGTTGGCCGCATTCATTTTTTATGCCCATTGCTGCTCGGCGACAGCCTGTTGAAATTTACGGCAATTTAAGTTAAACGTTTGAAAGCCAAAACGGGGGAGGATATCCCTTACCACTTTAATATTCTTTAAAGAAACGAATAAATATATTAATTTCTATAATGAAGCATTACAAAAACCTCCAAATTTATTAATAAATAGGAAAGAGAAACCACACCTTCTTTATTTACTGTTGACTTTTAATTACGCAAAACTCCTTTTTTTGGCGTTTGGCGTCCAAGTTGATTTCCCCGGAAAACATTCAAACAGATGTCGCCGTAATGGCAGCAAAAAAACAAAAAAAAGAATGCCCCCTTTCCTTCAACCTTTTCTAGGAGTAATAAAAAAAAAAAGAGTTTGCCAAGAAAGTTACTGAATAATTCAACGAATGTCCTGCCAACATTTTAATTTAAGTTTGCGCTTCGTCGGCCCTCAAGATAAGAAATGGCCACAAAACAGCGAGGGCTGGGCGTGGGAGTGGGTTGTATTTATTTACACTTTGCTGGCCGCCAAATGACAGCCACAAAAATTAATAGAAAACTTTTCCCCCGCAAAGTCACTGGGCAAACAGAAAACGCGAGGCGGAAAGTACAAATTATGCAGCAATTTCATTTTGATATTTTTGTCAACGCAGGATGAAAGGATGTTAATGTAAATGACTGCCCCCAAAAAAAAAGTAACCCACAAAAGGATAAAAAAACGGGGGAAAAGGAGAAACTTTTAATAATGTCTCAAAAGGCAACGTATTTTTTCTCCTTTGTCTTTTTTTCCAGGGCAGCCTCTGGTTCACACTTCATTTAGGATTCTGGGAGTCGGTTGTGGCAGTCCTTTCTTTCTGGCAGTCCTTCCTTGTAATGCAAAGATCCAGCCTAATTATTATTTCCAAGAACTCCTCGTCCTGGAGAAAATTATGTTTACGATTGGTCGCCTCTCTGGAATGCCATTAGTTTTTATTTTGTCGCAGAAGTTTGTCTGGTTTATGGCAAAACTTCTTTCTTATAAATAGGATAGCTTGCCCAACGAATGCTATCAAGTTTGGCATCAAAACAATCTGTTAAATATGCATATATTTAAATATTAAACTCATTAAATTTAATCAGACCGATTCACACCTCTATCTAAAGAATTCCCAGCCCTACCCAGAACCCAGACCACACATAACCGTTTTCCCCGCCATAAAAGCCGAAATCCGAGTCATATGTTAAATGTCTGTACGTGCCAAGCTGTAAATGGCGACTCCATGTCTGGCGCTCCTGTTCCCGTTCCCATTCCCATTCTCGTTTCCACATCCATTCTGCCGTGTGAATTCCCCCTTGTTGCCGTATCCGTCTGTCGACATATCTTAATTCCCATAACCAGGCAAAAGGCTGCATGAATTTCAAATTCAATTTGGCGCATTTTACATAATTTATTAAACAAAAGGTTCAACAGAAACTGGAACAGAAACAGAAACAACAGCCAGGCGGCAGGCGGCAGGCGTACGAGGAGCTGAACGTTTTATTGCATGAGAGACGGCTAACAAGTCGTATATGTATACACATCCTTTATACATTTAGTGTGTGTCTGAGTGTGTCTGGGAGTGTGTGTTGGTGAGCTTTTAACGTAAATAATTTAGGTGTGAAGATTATATCGTTGCGATATGGCTGAAATTGTTGACAACTTAATTTGTAAAGTGGTTTCTGCGGCCGGAACTGTTGCCCGGAAATGCTCGTCGAGGCTGATTTCGAGGCAGCTAGCCTAGAATGTTGCAACAAACAGGGACAGGCACTATTTACCATAAAGCGATCGAGCAATCGGCACTTGAGTCACGCAATGCCAGAAACCGGAAAGACAACGCGGCGTATACTTAATCCGCTGAAGGTAGCTCGAGCGGGTCAATTGAATTATTGAAAAATTAAACCAGGCCCGGAGTAATTGGGTGGCAGGCGTGAAATGCACTTCAGAGCGCGTAAGTGTGTGAAATATTGCATGAATAATGCAACAGCAGGCATGCAGTATGCAGCATGCAGCGTGCAGCATGAGGCATGAGACACTTGACACAGCTCAACTTGCAACTTCCCCCTCTCCGAAGTCGGCAGTTTAATTGCCGTCATCTGTTTGTTAATTGCTACATAATTGTTTGAAATAAATTCACTTACGACGCGGCTCGCTTCTTCTGCATTGTGTGTATGCTCGCTCCTTGCTCCACGTCGAACCGCTGACACACAACACGGCGTATGAGTAATGTGCGGCACAGTGTCAGCCACTTTGATGGCCATGCAATTTGCATGCACTTTCATTTCGACTCTGTCACCTCGTTGAAGTCAGTGAGTGGGATTTTCTCGGCAAGTCAAAGCGTTGAGTGAGTGGCACTGACTTGGTTTTAATCAGTCATATCCCCAAGTCCCAGTCTGAATAAGAATGGTCTTTAAAATATCTTGAAATATTCATAATAATGAATATTTTATTAACACTTAAATTGAGATTATTCAAGGAAAATTCTTTTAAGACCATAGCCTTGACACAGAAATGTGGGCCAGCTTTTATTTGTAATAATTTCCTTGGATTTTCTTTTATAGTTTTTGTTTCAAGTTCTCTATAAAAACGTAGATATCCTTTCTTTAAGTTCACCTCCATTTTAATGTCAATATTATTTATTATTAAAAGGATGAAACGCTTTTACGAGAAATCAAAAACGCAATAAATATCAATTTTTATGAATGCTTAAAATATGAAATTTGACACGCTTGACACTCGACACGATAACCAAGAAATACTCGCATCAAAATGTATAAAGTTCATTGAAAATATTTGCATTTTTTTTTATTTAGATATATTTATTTATCAAAAATCACGTCCAACTATCCATTTCCTGTAAGTTTTGTTCGGTTTTCATAGAATATTTTGGACATTTCTTATCTGAATTTAGAAAGGAATACCGTTTATGAATCAGGATTTCATTTTCTATTAATCTGCATCAAAAGACTGGAAAAGTAGAACCAAAAAAATTTCATCGATTTTTGCAAAAAACCATGATGTAACCCCTTTCAAAATTATCGAAAATCGGCATTGTCCCAATATGACGATTTTGAGACACTCTTTTGCAAATATTTCAGACATTTCTGATCCGATTTGGAAAAGGAATACCATTTATAAATCAGGAATTCAATTCCTCTAAATCTGCATAAAAATATTCGAAAAGTAAAACCAAAACATTTTTATCAATTTTTTGAGAAAAAACGTGATGTTACCCCTTTCAAAATTTCGAAAAATGGGTCCGATTTTAGTTTCTCAGATTTTGATTGGAAATGATAGTACTCGAAGATACAAGATCGGGAAGGTATAACATTCGCCCATCTGCGGGATATTACCAAAGTTATGGCGATTTCCCTGAAATTTATCGAAGCGTTTTTAAATAAAATCCTGTTCCTTTTTCGTCCTTTATCTTTGATTTTTCAGAAATGTTTTTCCATTTCACATCCGATTTCGGACGTTAAAGCTTATGTTAGAGAATGTTTATATAAAACCTCACGATTTATTGAATAAAATAGTATCCTTGCTGACCTAAAGATACTTTTTTCATAATTAGAAGCCCCCAATTATATTTTCATAATTTATGTTACTTAAAACTCACTCTCCTGCATTTGTCACGATCATTTATTAAAAGACTAAGAGCCCTGACCAGATCCTGACCTGAAGGACTTAAGCCACCTAAAGGACCTTGGGGAACCTGTCAGCCACTCGGCAACAGCTAAGCTGAATCCGACGAGCTGGCAACATAACTCATAAGGAGTGGAGTCGCTCCAGCTATGTTTTATGTTCTCGCCCACTTTCTGACACATTTTCGCACATATTTTGTTTTTATTTGCAAGTTGCAATACAACGGCAGCTGGCTCGGGGGCGAGCTGACTTTGAGCTGTTGCAACTGCCACTGCCTGTTGCAGCTGGACGCAGATTTTCGGTCCTTCACAGCCTTCGCAGCCTTCGTGTCGTTATGAATAATGAGTTTTCTTACGCCCCTGCTCGTTGCCGGTACTCGATTTAATTAAAGTTCTTAATGAGTTTTTCTCTTCCGCCATCGGCCATCGATCAGACCGAGCCAGCAATTGAAGCGCTCTGTTCCCAGGCTCACATTGTATTGCCAGTGATTACATTGTCAGGACATGAACAGGACTTGGACTCCTTGCAGGGGCAGAGATTTTGGCTGCGATTTACATGCTTGTGTGGTATCTGTTCGAGTTCATTTGGCTGCCAAGTTGGCGAAATGCAAAATGCACTTTTGCCGCATCTGCAATTCGTTTTGTGGCGGTCCCCACACTCGTGTCTTGGAAGCACGAGTGCATATTTTGTCGTGGAGGTATTTGCTTTGCATTCTTAGACACTTTTTTATGTGAATTTACTTTTTCCTCACTTGTTTGTTCACATGCTGTGAACAAATTCATGGAATTTCCTACTCTTGTGGGATTTTTGGTAAAAAAAAAACAAGAAAGAATCTCCACAAAGAAATTCAGAGCTTACCAGATTTTTGTCTCTACATCCGATTATGTGGAATATTTACCCGAAAATCTTTAGCTTTAAATTTGAAGTTCAATTTGAAGCTCAAAGGCAGTTAATTACAACACCTGCATCAGTAAATACTAAACAGCTTCCAACCATTAGCCGCAAAGTCAATATCCAGTAATTTAAACGACTTTGGGTTTCAAATTGGAAGCCCTAGAGCCCATACTTAAGTCGCCGAAGATATGGGGACGGGTGTTGGTCAATAAAGCCAAAGCGGCCGAGTCAGTAGCCACTTAATTGCATAATGACCGAGAGCGGGCATTTAATCAGCTCGTTTGTCAACAAAGTGCAACTATAATCAGGACTCGCAGGACCCGAGGAGGGGGTCCGCCACTCCACCCGCTGGTCAATCGCCAACCTAATTATGAGGCAGCAGTTGATTAGACATCCAGAATTGCGACTTCACGGTTGAGTGACTGAGTGGGTGCTGCTAATTTGCCGTAAAGTGCGGATCTTCCACCCATTTCCACCCACTGAGCAGATGCTGTCCCTAAGCCGCCATAAATGACCCGCTCAATAAGCGTCTGTAATGGCCAACAACGAGAAAGAGAACGAAAAACTGGTCGTTGTCCAAATATTTGTTGACATATTGCGGATTTAAAATGATTTGTGGCTGCCAATCCCCAAGAATTAAACAAATACATTTGAATAATGGCAAGCAATCAGCAAACAAAACGCAAGACTGATTGCCGGCAATAAAAGTGGACCATAAAAAGCGATAACATCATATTTATAAGCGCCGCCAGGACCCACATCCCTGGCCTTGGCCCTTGCCTTGGCCAAGAGCATCTCCCAAGGCGGCGGAAAGCGTTGAAAGCGATTATATGCGTAAATATAAAAATGGCAAAAAGACAAATAAAGGACAATAAACGGCCAATGGAAGTATTCCTCAAGATGCGACTCCTTCTCCTGCCACTCCTGCCATTCCTGCCACTGGCCCGTCCCAAGGAAAACAAACGGAAAAATGGCCAACAAAAACGATGGGGCTATAAAAACGGAAACCGAAGAAAAGCCCAGTGTGGACCAAAGAAGATTACAGTGGTTAAAGTCTAAAACTTTGCCCAATAATCTATCAAAGTTAAGAGAAAATATTGCTTATGTTTTAAAGAAATTCTTTAGCAACTAATTCCTTCTTAAAAAACTTTGATTAGAATTTCTGTTCCTCTTTAATCCGCAATAGGTTTTCCTAAGAGTTAGTAACCTTTTCCACTGTGCCATCATTTTATTGCCAAAAATCGCGTAGGCGGCGACCCAGCTCGGCACGTCTGGCCAAGGTTTTCTTTTGTATGAAAGCTTTTGTTTATGACAACCATTTGGTTTTGCGGGGACCGTCGAGATTAGGCGGCCGCATAGCAAGGTGAATCCAGCTTTTGGCCGAAAAATCCGGGAATCCAGAATCGCCTTAGCATGCCGTATACGTTTTCTCTACATCGAATGCTTCAGTGCTTAAATATTAAATGGAGCTTTTAAATTAGCAGCTCATAAAGTGTCCAAAAACATCAAATAAACACATCAAATATTTTTTAAAGGCAGCTTTTCTAAACATTTATTTAACCTTGTTTTTTTTTTCTTGGACCTTATATCGGGTATTTCGTTGGCGCAGGACACTGGCCATTCAGAATCCTAGTGGGTATCCTGTAGTTCATTCCGTTGGACGATGGCTGGGGCCCATTGAAAGTGGCTGGCACTTTTCAGCTCCGGCATTTCCCGTCGCATTTTGTTTGCTCTGAACTCAAAAGGCGGCTTAGGGTCAGGGGTTAAAGGGCTTTTGGGCGGGAATTCGCCGCCGTCGAGCCTGATAAATGGTACGGACAACTGCGTTTGCACAAAAAGGCGGCAGGTGAGGTCCTTTCTGGCTGAACTGGACAAACAAAATCTCGGCATGGTCCGAATGGAAAGCTGACTGATTGGCCAGGAAGTCCTGGCCCAAGGACTGTGTGACACGTGACTTAATACTAGAATCAACTGAAATATCAATTGCAAAAGCAAATGCAGGGAAAAGTTAAATGAGGTATGATTTAAAAAGTGAGGACAGCTGATGTCCTGCAGGATTAGCGCAATAAGAGTCTGAAGCAAATCTCAGTGAGAAGTGAGAAGTGAGAATGAAACGCTGCTCATTAAATCGCAGAATACAAACAGAAAATACAAATGGCTAAAAAGCTGTAGAATGCAACCTGTCAGGTGATGCCGAAAAGAATGGCCAAAAGAGTTGGAAAAAACGTCAGCTAGCCTGGACGGAAAACGTGCTAAAACGTAAATCAACAGTGAAAATCGTGTTGAGCATTTTTTTTGCAGCTGAAAAGGCATAAACAGCATCTGTTAGAGGAGGGAAGCTGAAAAAAGTGCCATCCGACAAGGGGCGTGGCGGGGCTTAAGCCAATGGCCGGTGGCAGGAAAGCGTTAGCAGTTGTCCAGCTGCCAAGGAAACCCAAAGTGAACGTAATTCAATATTCGGTGCCGTGTTGAAAGCTGTAAAAATGCTTAAGCGTTTTTCAATTTCACAGTTTTATGTTACAGACCAAGTCCAGCTTCGTCCTGCCAACTCATATTTCCCCAAAACGTTTCTACAACTCATTTGTAAAATGTATCTTTAGAAGAAATACAAATAGAAATAGAAAAGAGAAAATAGAAAATAAGGATAAAAAGGATTCTGCTCTGGAGCTGACATGTCAGTTGGGATGGGAATTACTTATTGGCTGAGCTGTAAAGTGAACAAATTTGATTTGCTTGCCAATATTTGGGTCACAAAATGTTCAGAACGACATTTCTGCCCTGCCATTTCCGGGAAAGTTTTTATTTGAAAAACTTCCTGTCCGACACCTCCTGTGCTGTACTGTACTGTTCACCTTTTTGCGCAACTTTTCCGCCCCGTGCTCGAAACGGGCAAAGTTTTTGCTGCAACTAGCAACTAGCAACTACAGAGGAAAAGTGCCAACGCAGCCAGAAACAATTAAACTTGAACTTTTGTCATAGAACGAATGCAATAAATGAAACTAAAAACAAAATTGTGAAAGCACAGCAGGAATTCTGGCAAAATCAGCAAAACACGACAGACGGACACACATTTTTCAGTTCAGTCCGTTCAGGATTCCTGTCCACGACCAAGTTGGTTTGGCGTGGCTAATTAATTTTTATTTATTACCCATATGGGGCGGGCGGCAGCCAAAAAATTTTGTTTTCGCAATTATATAAATTCGCCAGCCGAGAAATTAAATTAATTAAATGTCCTAACCGCTTTCGTTTTGTTCGCTTTTCGCCTGCAGGCAAACACACGCGCCTGGACACCCAGCAGACGGCACAGGAAGGTAATTAATATGGTTGCATTTCTCCACTCTATGGTACTCTATTTCCAAGGGTCACACGGGACGTATGCGCAATGTGCCGCAGTGCAGTGAATGCCGGGAAGGGAATAATCGGTTGAACATCTGTCCGGTGTTCTCCCTTTATCCCTTTGCAAGCAAAAGCCCCTTAAAAAGAAAAGGAAGCCGCCGTGATGAAAATATAAACCTTTGCATTCTCTCGTCCTTTTCAGAATCTGACTTTCCGCGATTTGCGGAGCCCATAGCCAATGTCACCGTCTCCGTCGGCCGCGATGCCTTGCTGGCCTGCGTCGTGGAGAACCTCAAGGGATACAAGGTGGCCTGGGTGCGGGTGGATACCCAGACGATACTCTCCATCCATCACAATGTCATCTCGCAGAACAACCGCATCAGTCTCACCTACAATGACCACAGATCGGTGGGTAATTAACTGCAGTGCCCCATCTCCAAGACCAGGACTGTCTTGTCTAATTTAAGCCCTTTTTTCTTCCAGTGGTACTTGCACATCAAAGAAGTGGAGGAAACGGACCGGGGCTGGTACATGTGCCAAGTCAACACGGTAAACTTATAAAACTCTCCAGTCAGTTTAGAAACCAATCTAGCTAATCACTTTATTCCCAACAGGATCCCATGCGTTCCCGAAAAGGCTACCTGCAGGTGGTGGGTGAGTATCCAAGCTGATTAATCCAAGTGACCCCAGTGTTTGTGACCAATTCGGTATCGATTACCTTTAGTTCCTCCCATGATAGTCGAGGGCATGACCAGCAACGACATGGTGGTGCGCGAGGGACAGAACGTTTCCCTGATGTGCAAGGCACGTGGCTACCCGGAACCCTATGTCATGTGGCGTCGGGAGGACGGCGAGGAGATGCTAATTGGCGGAGAGCACGGTGAGTGACCCTATTCCGTCGCATTGCCCTTGGCCAACCGCGGTCGCTGCTCACTTGACTTCAACCTCGATTATCCCCCAAAACTATCAAACTTTTCTTGCAGTCAATGTGGTCGACGGGGAGCTGCTCCACATCACCAAAGTGAGTCGCCTCCATATGGCCGCGTATCTCTGTGTCGCCTCCAATGGAGTACCGCCCTCGATCAGCAAGAGAGTCCACCTTCGAGTGCAATGTGAGTAAAAATAAAATTAAAGCAACTTACTTTATTGAGGCTTCATAATCCCTTCGACAATCCTGCTTTATAGGTCACTTCCGATAATACTGTTTTACTTTTATTATATGAAAACTTCGTTAGTATCTGATTAAAATACCCTGCATCAGTGCATTCTTTAAAAGAAATCCCCTTGATCCCTTGTTATTGTTACGGTGCGCCAAAAATAACGTAAAATCCATTTGGGGCACAACGCTGATGCAATATTTATGTCCGCTGACGGGGCAGGTTGAAAAACGGAAATGGATGTGACGAACTCCGTTTCCAATGCGTAAAATACACAAAACAAGGCTGAATCTTCCACAAAATGCATCGCTACATGTTGCCAATGCAGTTTTTGGTGCAATAACCGCAATTCCATTGCAAAAGTGGGGCAGGGGGAGAAGTGCCACACACACACACACACAAACACTAGATAGGTGGACGGGTGGCATGCCACGTACTTGGCCGAAAATCGACCAAAGGCTGCAGTCACGTTAAATTAATTTACCTGAGAGAGGCTGTCGATACATTTGCCACACCCACAGCCCCAAAAGGCAAGAGTTAGAGATGGAACAGTTGAGGTCGTGTTAACCCATTTTCATAAGCCACCTCTTTAGTCTTAACCCTTTTCCAAAAATCTGTTTACCAGATGAAGACAAAAATAGATTAGGTGTCTTCTAGAAGGAATCGCAAATCTTTAGGTTCAGAAAGTAGATGCTTTTTATCTTCGAAATATCCCATAAAAATGTTATATTTTACAAAATTGTTGTACAAGTTTTTTGATTAAAATTTTATACAAGTTTAAGCAACCATCTCTATATCTTAGTCGTGCGATGCACTGCGCTCATTTCGCTTTGTTTGCGGGCGTTTGTTTGCTTGTTTGTCGGCAGGTGTTATTTTGTGCCCTCGTGATGTGTGCGTGGCCAAAATGCGTTCGCCGTTCGTAGAGCTGCTTTTGTTGTTACTGGCCAGACCAGCCTGCCACACCGACCCCTCGCTGCTTGGGCAGCCCCTGCCCCAGTTCGGCTCGGTATCAACAGTGGCACAACAAAAGCTATTTACGCACACACAACCCGTGTAGAGATGGACGGCCATGTCCATGTCCGAGCCACAATCACTCGCTTCCAGGCGCACTTTTAATGACTGAGTGCTTTTTAATCCAAAAACAGTTTGTAAACTCACGTAAAATGGAATGCAAAATTTATCGAAGCTCGAGGGCCGAGGGCTGCGTTGAGCTCTGTAGATGAAAGCTGTGAGCTCTGAGCTCGGTGATGTTTTCCGGCAAATGCTGGGTTTCAAAAATCAGCAGAGCAGCACAGCAGAAAGGAAATCATATGAGATCATGTTCTTAAAATTCTTGTTGGCTAAAAAGTGTGTGGGGCTTCACTTTAATGCTTCTGTTTATAATCTCCAACCTTTTATGTGAATTCTTTTGCAGTTCCCCCGATGCTTTCTATTCCCAATCAGCTGGAGGGAGCCTATGTGGGCCAAGATGTGATCCTGGAATGCCACACGGAGGCCTATCCAGCTTCGATCAACTACTGGACCACAGAACGCGGAGACATGATCATATCAGGTATGTTCAGGACTTACCATAATATTTACATACAGAAAACCCCTCTCAAGGCTGTTGAACAAACGCGATAAAGGAGTCGTGTTTATTATCCGGGAAAAGTGTTTCCACATGAGCTTACAATGTAATTAATATGCACATCGATGGCTTGAACTCGAGGAAATTATTCATTAAAATGTAAGGGACAGCGAAGGCGAAGCCACAATGAAATTTGCTTCGTTGGGGGTTGAGAATAAAGAAACCAAAAACCGAGTTGAGCTTATCCTGCTGCTTCAGAATGTTGATGATATGGCGTTCCTTTTATTATTGTTTTACATGCGAATATTCTGGCTTTTTTATATTCTTTCGGCGCTCAGCGCTCAGCGGCGCTCTGTGAAATGCATTGCTCATACGCACCGTGTGACAGGCTTAAAATGCACATTTACGCCCATGCAGAGACATTGTGGATGTGGCAGTCGTGAGCTGGCAGTCCAGAGACGGAACTTAAAGTGTCCTGTCTTTACGAACTGACGGTTTAACAGTTTTTCCCCTGATTGACATTGGACAGTTGATACCAGCCAGTCAAAAAGTTGAAGCGAATGAAACCGAGTTTCCAGGACATCAGTCAAAGGAAGAGAACCAAACTCATGGATTCAAATTTAATTAACATCGTTGACAATATTACCGTCTCATTTTCCCAATTAAGCTGTTGGTTTACCATTTAAAATATTTCACATTACAATCAGTGACAAAACCCCCGCTTATTGATCAGAAACCACAATATGGCTAGAAAATTGAAATTCATCAAAATTGAAATAATGAAAACTAATAAATATCATATTTGATGCACTGCAAAATGTACGAAGTGAAAATTGAATAAATTCGTCAGAATCTCTGTGCCAATGAGATATCAGAAATGATTATTTTGTTGCGGAAATTATTTTTGCATATTTCCGACAACATTGGAGAGATTTTTAGCCTGCTTTGGGCAAATTTAAACACCTCTAAAAATGCTATGCCACAAAACATAATAATACTTTTCCAAATTGTTTCAATTGTAACGTAAATAACATAAAGGTCTTGGGTTTTGAGTTATATTTGATATTAAATGGAAGCTTAAAATGGAAGATAGGTTTTATGACTCCTTCCTGAGGGCCACAATCCAATCCAATCCAAGTCAATCCTCATGACTCATGATGGCAGCTCATGTGCATAAAAATTGAGCCAAATATAGACGCGGCGGCAGCTTTGATGGACTGTCATTTGGTTGCTTTTTATGCTTAAATGTCACATTGTTTGTTCGATAAGAAAGAAATCATAGACTTAAGCCATACACGACTCAAATGCAAAATTATGACCTGGCCAGGTTGGAAACGTTGTGGCAGGAATATGACATTTCATATGCACACACGCACAGGCGACAAACTGAGCCACTGAGCCAGTGAGCCAGTGAGCCACGGCGAGGAAAATGCGAGCCCAGCTACCATATGAGATATGAAAGCCATGGCCATGATGTATGGCTAACAGACACCAAAAGTTTGGGTAATAAATTTTAAGCGCTTTCGTATGGAGTTCCTCTTGCCAGAGAAGTGTGAGAATGGTAGTTGAATATAGATTTTAGCAAAAAATAGACAAAAATAAAACACTTCCTTCTGCACTTCCTCTACAATCTGCATTTAATAAATTGAAAATATAGAAAAACGACATTTAAATGAAGGCAATCATTTATCGCTTGCCATAATGTTTTTAAACGACCCTCGCAGCACGTGCCATATATCACAGGAATATATAGTATTTTATGGTAGTATCCCTGAGTTGGCAGGCCAAGCAATTCTAGAAGAAACCGAAACTTTCATTTAATGCGGCTGGCATTAAAAGTATAAAGTTCTGGCAGAGACTTGGCAGGTTGGGGAAAAAGAATTGCCGCCGCCGATGATTATGAGAAAAATTATATATTTGCGTGTCAGAGGGACTTATATATGCTACTACCAGTATATATATATATAGTATGGCACATGGATAGTTTTGGAAATGTATCACAAAAGGTGGCTGGGGCTATAAAAAGAAGTCGCGAGTGCGGGTCACATGCAAGTTGGTCGCCCGGGTATAAGGAAATTGTTTTTCCCCCATTGTTTGGATCCTGCCGAAAGAAAGAAAACCAAAAGACATTTGTCACAGATACACACATGCTAGCACAGAGGACAACATGACGTATGGGTAACATGCGATATCGCCTTACAATGCGCCAAACAATCAAAGTGAAATTAAGTTTATATATTTAATGCTACTTACTGCCAGTTCGACGTTCCCGTTCTTGTAATGTTAGTAGTCCCAAAAAACAGAAAAAAAACGGAATATAAAGAAGGAAATACAATACGAAATGAAACGAAACGAAGCGGAACAAAATTAAAGCCTCAGCCGGCTGGAGAACAAAAGTTTTTCTTTTAGATTTTCACTGATTAATGAGAAAAGTTTTAGTTGGCGATGGCAATGGAAATGCCTGAAGAACTACGCCAGTTTTAATTACACACACACACACATACACACAATGGAAGGACATGGGTTTGGGGAAGGTTGGTCGTAATTAGTTAGAGTCTCAATCGAGGAAATCGACTCACTTGATTGCACTTAAGCAGGACCAACTACAGCGAACCCGTGCAGGTGACATTAATTAATTGATTTTTTCCCACCCATAATTCTACGGATGCAGGAAAATTGTCTCGTTCTCGATTTAAAGACTATTTTTCCTTTAATTTCAGACACCTCACGGGCCGGGGATAAATACGAGACCACCTCCACCGTCAGCGGCTACACGAAGTACATGAAGTTGAAAATCCGGGCAGTCGGGCCTAACGATTTCGGGACATATCGCTGTGTGGCCAAGAACTCTCTGGGCGAAACCGATGGCAACATCAAGCTCGATGGTAAGAATATTAAAAAACATTAAGCCCCTTTTGTTAATTTGAAAATTAATAATAATTTTTTAATTATGAACAGAAATGCCAACACCCACAACCGCAATTATTTCCGAGATGGCCTTGCTGAACCGCAGTTATGGTGAGAACTTTTTTAATTAACCAAAATAAGTTTTAATTGAGATTTAAAGAGCTAAAGCCGACTAGTTTTTAATAAGCAGACTAATTAGCTAAAAACCAGTATACATTAAGTTCAAAGCCATTTCTCTTAACTCCCTAATTGATTGAAAATCATGCCATAAGCATCATAGCATACATTTTTTGCTTGTTCATGAATTATGAAAACGAATAATGGGTTTTTAATTATATGCACTGCTAAGCACAAAATCACAGTCAGCACAATACATCAAATTGCTTCATACAGTGCACAAAATCATGTGTTACTCGAAAAATATTCAAACAACCCACAACCTGGAACCCACATCATCTCTGGAAGCCATTCAACATCTCTCAGTCATATTTCCATGTCCATGTGGCATGCAACATCTTTTATCCATTCTTCAGTTTCTTTTTTCCTTTGAGCTCCTTTAAAACGCTACTAAATGCAAATAAATGCTAAAATTTAATAAAACAAAAATTTCTTAGCTTACAATTACGGTTAGCATCTGTAAAAAAAATTGTATAACTAAATTCTTTTTTTGCATTGGTTCTTCCTTCGTGTATCTTGTATTTCGGGCTCCTTCTACGCTTTTTTTTAACTTCCCGCATTTGAATATTTCTTTCATGTTTTGCCCTACTCCAAAAAATAAAACGACAACAACCTAAACAACAACGACCGCCTCTATTCATACACCGTGTTATCCCGATCTCACCCTGAACTCCGTCCACCTCCGTGTCCGGCCTCTCTGGGTCTCCTCCTCCTTGACTGACGCTTGCTGCATAAAATTAAAAATACGTAAATCCGTAAATACGTTGCAAAAAAATGTAAAGATGGCAAGAGACGTCATAGAAATAAATTTGACTCGGCTAACGCTCTGCCTGATTATGGGGTTGAGGAGTGGCGTGACGGTGCACAAGGTAAGTACACAGCATCTCTCCTCCACATTGCCCTCTGGTATTCAGTCCTCTTAAGTTCCCCTTCAACCAACTCCCATACCTATCCTCATCCACCATCCTTTCTATCTTCGTCCTGGTGGCATTTTATGGCCTTAGCTGCATTTTTGTGTTTTGTCCATAATTTGCACATTGCGAGTCAAAACTTGCCCCGCGTCGAGGCATCCAGTCATCCAGTCATCCAGTCAGCGTGTTGCAGTTGCAGTCGCTGTTGCCTTTCATAGCATTCATATTTCAAGTGCGCTTCGTGTGATCTCATAATTTCAATGCCTCCAAAAAACTTGGACTGTGCATAATATTGCCGCCACTTTGTTTGGCCAAGTGTTTAGCTCAAACGTTAAAAATTAATTAAATTTCCTCGTTCGCCTTCTCGGCGAAATGACGTTTTTTAGTTGGCTGCCTCGTTGTTATTCTCATTCATTCCGCAGTCCGTGGCGAATACAAATTGCATTTTGTTGCCAGAGGACGAGGAGGAAAGTCCCTGCTCCTGGCATCTTGGATTTGTGTAGTGCCATAAGCATTGACGGCAAAAGCAATAAATACGACTTATGGCACAATAACTTTCTTAAACAAAGAACTTGAATTCGGGTTGGCGAACTGGCGGAAAAAAAGGCAAAAAAAGGATCAACTTTTGGGGAAGGATTTATCAAGTAGAGTTTGAATTTAATGCTCTGTTAAAGTTTTTCGAAGCTACCTAACAAATCGTATTCCACTTAGTTTCTATAAGGACTTCAATAAATCCAACCAACCGCATGTCCTGGAAAATAAACTAAACAATGGAATACATTTTATAGTTTTTTTCCTTTGCATATTCGATTCGATATGCGATGTTAGACATTTCCGCGTTGTATGTGTCATGTTTTGCGACTCTGTTACTTTGTTGTTTTGTGGTCCTGTGTTGATCTGTTGATCCCTTCTGTTGCAAGTCAAATAAAATTCGGGGCAATAAAAATGTAGGTGCAACACCCAAACAACAAACAGATAACAGCAATAAAAACTAGTGACAATGTTGATTGACACTGACATTCTGGCGATGTCAGTGGCAAAGTCCATCTGGCTATCCATCCATCTATCCAATATTTGCAAATGTGTGTTTTGGTTTTTTGTTTAGCAGTCTCCAGGTTGATGGGTCGAACAGGACCCGTATCCTGTTGCATTCCCATTATTGGCTGCCAAATGTGGCGGCTAAAAGCCCAACGGGCTTCAAAGTGGGATATATCCTGACCACAGCCGACAAATTAGCCATAAACATTGGCTTTTCAAATTTTTCGGCTGTCTGCTCCTGGGCTGAGTTAATCCTTATTGAATTACCAAATGAATCGGCCAACTGGTATTGTTTGGGTTTCTCCCCTCTTTTTTTGCCGGACTTGTTTTGCCTGGTGTTTATTGCATTTAAAATGCAATTATTTAAGGCACGCGTCCGTAAAATGCCGTTCAACCGACTGCACTAATGAACTGAATCCCGAACTTGTTCACTGTGGGAGTGGCGGGGTGGGGCGGGTCCGTCGTCCTACCAACTCCTCCGGACCCGGCCCGGACTCCGGAGGCATTCGTGCATTGCTGCCAACCGAAAAGGATAAAAGCGAAGAATGCAAAAAAGCAGATAAAGTGCCTTTTCATTGTGGGCGAGTCTAGCAACCGGGAGGGGCAATCCGAGGGAGACCTCGGTGTCCAGGGCATAAGACTGGGAGAACAGGGATTTTCTCTTAGTGGGCCGTTGACTTTATTGATTCAACATTGAAGTTTGGTGCTCCAAGTATCCATGTTCCCCCAGGGCCAGGAATAAAAGTTGAACAGGAAACGTGGCTAAGGATGTTGAATTTGAATTGAATTTTTCATGAAAGTTTTGAAAAATTTGTATAAAAATCTATACATTTCAAAAATCATCAATAACTTAAAGCTTATGTCGAATCCCTCCTTAAATATTGATTTTTTCTCTTTCAATAGAACAGAAAAAATCAAATAATTTTGGCTTTCAATATTTTATTAAGGCATTCAAAACAACGGAATGGCTAAGAGCGCCACAAAATTTCAATGGGAAATGCTTTTTTGATTGATTGCCGATTGGCAGTTTCGACGTTGATTCCTCCGCGAATCGTCGCGGCTTATAAATAAAATATCAAAAAGGTACAAATGGCAAAGCCAAAGCCGAAAAAGGGATGCGGCTGAAACAAAAGCAAAACGGAAATATTTATTCCTTCACATCAAATGAAATATACCATCAAAATTGTCTGGCTGTCGAGTCGACACCTTTTCAATGCGTTCCCAATCAACCATGAACCTCCAGCCCAATTCGGCTTTAATGTGGGCTTATGCCGTTGACATCAATCAAATGCTAAAGGGAATAAACAGGTGGATCAGGGATACCTCACCTTTTTGTGCTCTTTAAGCTGCCTGGCAGGCAGACAATCAAAGCAATGTTTGCATCGACGTATGTGGGTCGGAACTTGGGGGATTTCCGTTGGCAACACTTTTGAAGTGAACTTAGATATCGGAAGGATACCCGAATGATTTGCTTCCATCTGATACTTAACATAATGATTTCCGATCTCTGTTTTTTCGGATCAACTTCTGCTCTTTAAATTGAGCAGCGGCCTGTGCAAACAATTCAATTTCGGTGGAACTGCCTGCTTCATTGAACTCACTCCCAGAGCGCGCATCTATCACTTTATATTTATGACTTTGACTGTTGTGAAAAGAGCAAACACACACAGACACCACAATCGATGGCGTGTCCTGGGAATGGGCTCTCGAAGCCCACTTTGTTGTTATTTATGGGGTTGACTGACGAAAAGCCAAATGCCAAAAGATTAAAAGCTGATAAAATATATTTAATAGCCCCTAAAGCCTTTGTCCCCCCACCAACAGTGGGCTGTCCCCAATAAAACTGGTCCAAAGGGGTGAAAATTAGAACTAGGACTGGGTAATGATGGATCACCGCAATTAGTAAATAATTTTTCAAGTCGAAAAAATCATTGTTCTCCGATTTCGGTTTTTAATATAATCCCCCTGCCTGTCCACTGTATCTGGCGAATATATCAAATATTGACATGCGGTCAACAAAGTGCGTTCAATGACGTGCATAAAAACCGGCAGTAACAGCCACAAAAGGCACTCAATCAGCCTGGGGGGTCCTGCCATTCCAAACTCCTCCAGCACCAACAAAGAACGGTGAAATATTGTCAAGTAATCGCTGTCCGAATACGCGTCCAATGGCCTGGCAATATAAAGACGTACAACGACGTTGTAAAGTGGTAGTAAATTTATAAACAGCTACAACAAAAAACCCGCTAACAGGACAATTGTGGGGGGCCAAGTTGATGGCTCAAGTGGCCACCTTCTGACACTTAAGGGGTAAGACTTTAAACACGCCATGTTCTTAGGAGGTTTAAAAGCCTCTAAAAACAAAGTAAAGTTCGATAAAACCTAAATCAATCAAGTTTAAAAGTTAACAACAGTCAACCCCCAGTGTTTCTAGGACTAGGACCAGCAATAGGTTCCATTCCATCAAATGTAAATGGTCGGAGGACCAGAACAAATCAATAAATTCACCAGCAAGTAACCCTCACAATCACCCACAACGAACTATTAAATGCACAGCATACTTTCCGGCACAGGATAGCAATTTTCTTTAATGCCACCCGAATCCCAAAACCTAAATCCATACCCCGAAACCACGACCCTGGATCCAGGATCCAGGACCCCTAGACCCAGACCCCCGAGTCCCCATCCCCTGATTCCAGTTCTCATGATGATAATGTATCCAGTGCCAGTTTTGTGTTCGCCGAACGCACAAAATAAATGAAAACATAAACCCCACTAACCAAAAAACTGATTACTACATGCGCTTTCTCTTTCTATTCTTTATTCCCATCTCTTTCTCGTTACCGTTTCTATCTCGCTCTTGACAGGCAACCATGCCGGGAACAATGGCGATAACAATCAAACGCCCGTGCGTAATCCGCCCGGAGCATTCCACAATTCTGCAGGCTCACTGGCGCAACATAATCTACTTGCTAAAATAATGCGCGGCATTAAAACGCAATCATTTGGGATTTTGAAACGTTTATCGAGTTCTTTGCCGGCGGGGCCCTCGCTTTGGCTGTCGACGTTATCGCTGCCATCGCCAAGTCGGTGGCGTATGAGTAATATGGAAAGCCAACAGCTCTCACCGGAGACTATTGTCAACAGGGATATGGACGCGGATGCGAGTGCGGATGCGAAGGCTGAAAATTGTTGGATGGAAAATGGCACCAGTAGCACCACAAAATTGGGGGCGTGGCGATTGCGCATATTTCACATTGCTCATACGCCGTGTGGAACGTCAACAGGGCAGTCGAAATGCCAACGCCTATGCCAACGCCACTGGCAATTGCCTTGGAACTGGCAGTGGAAGTGGCAGTGGCAGTGGCAGCGGCAATGGCAATGGCCAATGCTCATTTGCATAGTAATATTGACTGGATGTTTTGTTCGGTTTTTGGTGCATTTTATCGGGCGGCACATCGCCACATTTTCTATTAGCACAACGCATAGGCAACATTTAATGTGCACATTTTGGGCCACTCGTGGTAATAAGCTTGTCGCCGAATATACCGCAGGCACATTTCCCATTCCCTGTTTGCAGAACTTTTCGAGATGAAATCAAATAATTGCAAAGGCAAGAGCGAACTCATTTAGGGCACAAGAGAAACTTGAAAAATGAAATCAAATCGTGGCCAGACGACAAGGACTAGAAGGACTACAAGAGGCAGCCCAGACAACCGAAGTAATCACTGAGAGAATATGGCAAAAACTGGCCACGACTTCAATGGGTATTTGTTTAAAAATGTCCATGTTTGTCGAAATAGATGTCTTGGTATACAAATCAAAGAAAAATGCATAGCTAATGATAATTAATACTTTTCATTATGTTTTGAGACTCGAAAAAAACATTTCCTGTTTAAGATTGGTATTCGATATTTGACTTGATGATAATTTATTTCAAAACTACATAGAAGACTATGCAAACATGGTCGAAACGGATATGTTGACTTGTGTAAAAACCATAATAGATCCAATTAAACGGAAATTAATAAATTGTAGACCACATAAAAAAGGACAAAGCAAACATGACAAAAAGCGGACAAACGGTTAATCAAATTTGCATTTAGATGAAAGTATTTACGCATACTCATACATAGCGAATTTACATAGTAAATTTAGCAGAATTATAAAAAGAGAAAAAAAAAAATAAATTAAAGACAAAAAACAAAAATGAAATTAAAAAAAACAGAAAAACATTCGAAAAAAGTCAATCATTGAAAATGCAGTTTGAAACAGTGTTTTTTGTTACATAATAGGCTTAAACATTAATAGGATTTATATAGCATTTAATTTGTTTAATTTAATGTTAATGAAAAGCACAAATAAGTGAATATGGAACTCATTTCATAGGATTAATACTGAGTTTAATTTCAACGTTCCATTTGTCATTATTATGAGGATTTAATGGGGTTCTTTTTTCTTCCACCAAAATGTAAATAATACAAATGAAATAGACATTAATGCGTATTAATTGAATTTATTAAAACTTTGCTGTACATACGAAGGTAAGCTCTATTTGTATAAAGATTAAATATAATTAACTTAGCCAAGTGGGGCAGAGATGGCCCTATTCATACTAAAGGGAGATTTAAACGAATATATTATCAATGTCAATATCGAAGGCTACGTTTTCATATGTAAATAAATCCAAAACATTAAATATTTAAAGTTGAATGAATGTTGAAATGTTAATGAAATAAAATATATATATATGTAAATGTAGAAACCCCAATGGCAAAGAGCATAGAATACCAAAAATTGCAATTGAAATTACAAAAAAAAAAAACTATCATTTAAGCGTACTTAAGCAGCTCAATAAACACAAAATGAAAACAGGATTATACCGGATTCCTTAGTTAGTTATATAATAACATATAGCCTATACTTACAGTGAGCTCTAAATATGTGCATAAGTGAAGGCATCTCTATGTGAAATATTTGTATGTAAATGTATGAGAAGTTTACAGCAGAAATAAAAGAAATAAAAAGAACAAAAACCTCTTCCAGGACATTTGTAGGGACTCCACGTTTGAGGCAATTATGCCACAAATAGAACAATTATATAAGATGCAGCTGTTGTTGTTCCAGGTCCGGATTTAAGTTCCACGAAAATTTTCTGGTAGTTTTTGCCAATAAGTTTAATAGGACAAGTTAAAAAAAAAAAAAAAGAAATTAAAATGAGAATATAATCTATGGTTTATATAATCGATCCACACCTGGTAAGGCTCGTCTGCGTTTACATTTGGCAAAAACTACTGAACACAATAAACGTAAAAAGACAAAAACCCTGGCAAGGCCACAATAGAGAAAAACGAGAGTAAATCCACGACGAATTTAAAAGCGGGACAAACCAATTTTCCACGTTTTTTTATTTGGCTCGGCTTTTGTTGCAGCTTGTTTATAGAAATTGTGGCAGCTTGTGTTGCATCTGCGGAAGCGGCTACGTCTGCCATTGAAATGCCTTCGTGTGGAAATGAGCGAAATTTCCAAGCAATTAGCAGTGGCAAAATAGAGTATGCCAACTGTACGGCGAATTATCGTAATTTGCCTCCGGCTTGCAGCATTTAGAGGTATACAGTGCGTATGAGCAATATCTGTTTATTATTCAGTGCCAGTTTTGAAAAATTTAATAAATTTCATTCTTTTCTATAACTTAAAGACTAAATATTTTCATTTAAATTCACTATACAAGGTATACATCACAGAGAGAAACAAAATAGGTGCCACTAACAAAGTTGAGGCACGTTCGAGTTTCTCACCTTTCCCCGTTTTGTTTTCCATTTTTCCCCCGCAGCTTTTAAGAGGCAACGAATCCTGGGACGAATGCAAGTGGAAAATTCAATTTGTAAAGTGCATAAAAGTAGCATCAACCGAGGCACAGCGAAACCGACGAGGAAAGGAGTAGTCAGAGTCAGAGCCATATGTGTAGCAGCTCAGGGCTCTGGATATTTGTTGTTAAACAAAAGCGGCAGCTACCTAGGGGCATAGTCCCCCTCTGTGTCTCGTCCCCAACCTCTTCGTCGTTGGCTGGAGCTGTTTACACATGCTGCAATAACAAAAGCGGCTGCAGAGTCCAAGTTGCAAGTGGCATAAACCTGAATGTGGCGCCAACAATGTAATTAAATCTGCGTCAACATAAGCGTTGTCTGCTGCGCTAAGGGGAGAGTAAAAATGGCCAAATAGGAACAAATGTCGTCGACATTTTTCTGTGTACGTGTCTAGGTGTGTTTTCCCCCCTGGATGTTCACTTTTTGGCCTTGAGAAAAATCCTGGGACAACAGCAAAGGGTCTAGTTCTGGCTCAATCAAGGCTAGAAAGGTAAGAGCAACTCAATTTGAAGCCTTGTGTGTTTGTTTCCTCGGAAGATAGTAAATGGAAGAGCATATTTGATAAAACTCTATAAATCAATAAAAGTATGGTTTGTTTTGTATTTTTAAGACTCTATTATATATTGGATGCAATTTAAGTACCTTGTTTGCGAGTCTTGATTTCTGTCTTAATTCACGTGTAGAAGAAACTGTTTCCTGAACCAATTTTATGGATGGTTTTGCGAAAATAAAGCTCTCTTTTTAACTATTTCCACACACATTCATCTTACTTGAGTTATGTTAATTTTCACTGGGCCTGCACGCATATTTGGGGCAATTAAGACAAACTGGAAACGCATAAATCACGCATACGCCCCATTGAGTCCGTTTATCCTGGCCGCCTGCTCTGCTTCCCGCCTGCCCGGCTGACCTGATTTGCTTCGATTAGACAAACCATAAATATCCAGTGTTGGAGCCTTTACCCCGCTGGAGTGTTTGATGTCATAAAAGGGTTAAACATTGGCCTCCCCCCGCATTTCCCTGCCAAACATCTTGTCCTGGGGTGGCTCAGTTTATTAAGCTGTACAATATTTTGATAGAGGTCCGGCCGACAAAGGAGCCGAGCGGAGCATGGCAATTACCAGGACGGGTAATACGAGTGGTAAACCAACAAGAGGATTCGGTATAGTAATGGCCGGATGGAGGGCATAACTTAAAGTTCGCCAGTGTTGACGTCCTAACGTCCTAAAGTCCTTTGGCGGCCACTTATCATAACGCTCTCGTCTCCGGAGCGACACGCACATGCGCCAGCAATTATGCTAAAAGCGTTGAATTTATAGTTCACCCACTCTCTCGATGCGTGTGGGTCCTTTGAGCATTTTTAACATGGTTCAACCTTACGGCCCTCTAAATAAATGGCTTTTAGAGCACGCGTTAATGATGTTGATTGTGGCCAGGGAGACCAGTAGTCGCGATCCTGCCAGGATTCCATGTTTAATGTTTTATGGCAGTGCCGACGGTGGGGTAGACAGCTCGTTCCTGTTCCTGTTGGTCTCTGTCCGGTTTATTTTTATGATGATAGATGACCCCAGGTCCGGGCTCTCACCTCTTTGGTATCTCGCTAGTGCCTGTTGTCAAAAAGGATTTAATGCCTTATTTATTGGAGGTGTTAATGCAATCGCATGTGGGTGTCGGAACGACCAAAAACGTGGACACTAGATGCTTTTTAATAGCCTGCATATCGCACGTTCCAGAACCATATAGAAATACGAAAATCTAGATCCATAAAGTTATGATTAATTGGTGATTTACTAATATTTTATGGGATTTTCTCTATGGCAACTCCATATTTTATACACAATGCTTTTGAAACCCCTTAAAACACTTTAAACATTCCCCACTTTAAAAGCAAAATGGTCTAAAAAGTAAAAATAGAAACAAAACAACAGAAAACAAGAAAGGCAGCTTACTTCAGACGAAGCCGAAAAATGAATACGCTACCAAGGAACTTAGGCTAGGAATATTAATTTTGGAACTCATTTTAGCAAATGCAGTCCCAATTCTTAAATGGTATCTTGCTACGAAGTATAGCAAAAATATCCTTAAAAAACTTTGCCAAAGCATAAGGAAAAGACATTCGGGCTTTTACGTGATTTTGAATTTTGATAAATGTGACCAAATTAGCCGTAACTTGGCTTGTTTTTCTCCAATCGGCGAAAATTATACCTTCCCGAATTTGTATCTTCGAGTACTGGCTAATTATCGTATATTTATCAAGCTTATTTCTTAAAAACCTATGTTAGGGGACGTGAAAAGGACATATGGGCGCATAGGTGATGTTTGAAATGATTTTATAAATTTTCGCCCTTCGAATAAATGAAAATCTTTGATTACGATAGAAAGAAAATGAAGTTCTGATTCTTAAATGGTATGTTGGTACGAAATCCAATAAAAAATGGCTAAAATATCCTTAAAAACTTGATGAGAAAATGAGTTTTTCGCAAATGTCCACTTCCTGTATTTTTAAAATAAAAAATTTCCCTTTTTTGAGCAGTTTTGTTTGAATATCTTAGCTAATGCGCAACCGATTTTGAAACTAAATGCCACTGATGAATCAGAGCTTCAATCTCCTTTATCCTGCATCCAAAGATTCCAAAAATCGAACAAAAAAAATTTTGTCGATTTTTCAAAAATCATGATGGTACCCCTTTCAAAATTTTGAAAAATCGGTAAAATATTTTTTGTTTAGTTTCTCGGATTCTTTGATGCAGATCGAAGCAGATTAAAGCCCTGATTCATGAACGGTATTTTGTTTTGAAATCGGTTTGGAATCGAATAAAATATACGCTATCAAATGGTTAAAAAAGTGAGCTTTTAAGAAATATCAACTTTCCGAATTTTACAATTCCAAAACAATTAGGTTCATCTATTAAATAGGGTCATAACTTGGCTTTTTCACCTCCAATCGGCGAAAATTATACCTTCCCGAATTTGTATCTTCGAGTACTGGCTAATTATCGTATATTTATCAAGCTTATTTCTTAAAAACCTATGTTAGGGGACGTGAAAAGGACATATGGGCGCATAGGCAATGTTTGAAATGATTTTATAAAGTTTACACTTCGAATAAATAAAAATCTTTGATTACGATAGAAAGAAAATGAAGTTCTGATTCTTAAATGGTATCTTGGGACGAAATCCAATAAAAAATGGCTAAAATATCCTTAAAAACTTGATGAGAAAATAAGTTTTTCCCAAATGTCCACTACCTGTATTTTGAGAATACAAAATTTCCCTTTTTTGAGCAGTTTTGTTTGAATATCTTAGCTAATTCGCAACCGATTTTGAAACTAAATGCCACTGATGAATCAGAGCTTCAATCTCCTTTATCCTGCATCCAAAGATTCCAAAAATCGAACAAAAAAAATTGTGTCGATTTTTCAAAAATCATGATGGTACCCCTTTCAAAATTTTGAAAAATCGGTAAAATATTTTTTATTTAGTTTCTCGGATTCTTTGATGCAGATCGAAGCAGATTAAAGCCCTGATTCATGAACGGTATTTCGATTTGAAATCGGGTTTGAATCGAATAAAATATACGCTATCAAATGGTTAAAAAAGTGAGCTTTTAAGAAAAATCAACTTTCCGAATTTGACAATTCCAAAACAATCAGGTTCATCTATTAAATAGAGTCATAACTTGGGTTTTTCACCTCCAATCGGCGAAAATTATACCTTCCCGAATTTGTATCTTCGAGTACTGGCTAATTATCGTATATTTATCAAGCTTATTTCTTAAAAACCTATGTTAGGGGACGTGAAAAGGACATATGGGCGCATAGGCAATGTTTGAAATGATTTTATAAAGTTTACACTTCGAATAAATAAAAATCTTTGATTACGATAGAAAGAAAATGAAGTCCTGATTCTAAAATGGTATCTTGGTACGAAATCGGATACAAAATGGCAAAAATATCCCTAAAAATTAATGAAAAAGGATGAGGAAAGGACATACGGGCTTTTACGTGATTTTGAATTTTGATAAATGTGACCGAATTAGCCGTAACTTGGCTTGTTTTTCTCCAATCGGCGAAAATTATACCTTCCCGAATTTGTATCTTCGACTACTACGTAATTATCGTATATCTATCAAGTGTAATTCTTAAAAATCTAAGTTAGGGGGCGTGAAAAGGACATATGGGCTTATGGGCGATGTTTGAAACGATTTTTTAAAGTTTACACTTCGAATAAATAAAAATCTTTGATTACGATAGAGAGAAAATGAAGTCCTGATTCTAAAATGGTATCTTGGTACGAAATCGGATACAAAATGGCAAAAATATCCCTAAAAATTAATGAAAAAGGATGAGGAAAGGACATACGGGCTTTTACGTGATTTTGAATTTTGATAAATGTGACCGAATTAGCCGTAACTTGGCTTGTTTTTCTCCAATCGGCGAAAATTATACCTTCCCGAATTTGTATCTTCGAGTACTACGTAATTATCGTATATCTATCAAGCTTATTTCTTAAAAACCTATGTTAGGGGACGTGAAAAGGACATATGGGCGCATAGGCAATGTTTGAAACGATTTGATAAAGTTTACACTTTGAATAAATGAAAAATTTTGATTACGATAGAAAGAAAATGAAGTCCTGATTCTAAAATGGTATCTTGGTACGAAATCGGATACAAAATGGCAAAAATATCCCTAAAAATTAATGAAAAAGGATGAGGAAAGGGCATACGGGCTTTTACGTGATTTTGAATTTTGATAAATGTGACCGAATTAGCCGTAACTTGGCTTGGTTTTCTCCAATCGGCGAAAATTATACCTTCCCTAATTTGTATCTTCGAGTACTGGCTAATTATCGTATATTTATCAAGCTTATTTCTTAAAAACCTATGTTAGGGGACGTGAAAAGGACATATGGTCGCATAGGCGATGTTTGAAACGATTTTTTAAAGTTTACACTTCGAATAAATAAAAATCTTTGATTACGATAGAGAGAAAATGAAGTCCTGATTCTTAAATGGTATCTTGGTACGAAATCGGATACAAAATGGCTAAAATATCCCTAAAAATTAATGAAAAAGGATGAGGAAAGGACATACGGGCTTTTACGTGATTTTGAATTTTGATAAATGTGACCGAATTAGCCGTAACTTGGCTTGTTTTTCTCCAATCGGCGAAAATTATACCTTCCCGAATTTGTATCTTCGAGTACTACGTAATTATCGTATATCTATCAAGCTTATTTCTTAAAAACCTATGTTAGGGGACGTGAAAAGGACATATGGGCGCATAGGCAATGTTTGAAACGATTTGATAAAGTTTACACTTCGAATAAATGAAAAACTTTGATTACGATAGAAAGAAAATGAAGTCCTGATTCTAAAATGGTATCTTGGTACGAAATCGGATACAAAATGGCAAAAATATCCCTAAAAATTAATGAAAAAGGATGAGAAAAGGACATACGGGCTTTTACGTGATTTTGAATTTTGATAAATGTGACCGAATTAGCCGTAACTTGGCTTGTTTTTCTCCAATCGGCGAAAATTATACCTTCCCGAATTTGTATCTTCGAGTACTGGCTAATTATCGTATATTTATCAAGCTTATTTCTTAAAAACCTATGTTAGGGGACGTGAAAAGTACATATGGTCGCATAGGCAATGTTTGAAACGATTTTATAAAGTTTACACTTCGAATAAATGAAAAACTTTGATTACGATAGAAAGAAAATGAAGTTCTGATTCTTAAATGGTATCTTGGTACGAAATCGGATACAAAATGGCAAAAATATGCCTGAAAATTTATGAAAAAGGATGAGGAAAGGACATACGGGCTATTACGTGATTTTGAATTTTGATTAATGTGACCGAATTAGCCGTAACTTGGCTTGTTTTTCTCCAATCGGCGAAAATTATACCTTCCCGAATTTGTATCTTCGAGTACTACCTAATTATCGCATATCTATCAAGCGTATTTATAAAAAACCTAAGTTAGGGGGCGTGAAAAGGACATATGGGCTTATAGGCGATGTTTGAAATGATTTTATAAAGTTTACACTTCGAATAAATAAAAATCTTTGATTACGATAGAAAGAAAATTAAGTCCTGATTCTAAAATGGTATCTTGGTACGAAATCGGATACAAAATGGCAAAAATATCCCTAAAAATTTATGAAAAAGGATGAGAAAAGGACATACGGGCTTTTACGTGATTTTGAATTTTGATAAATGTGACCGAATTAGCCGTAACTTGGCTTGTTTTTCTCCAATCGGCGAAAATTATACCTTCCCGAATTTGTATCTTCGAGTACTGGCTAATTATCGTATATTTATCAAGCTTATTTCTTAAAAACCTATGTTAGGGGACGTGAAAAGGACATATGGGCGCATAGGTGATGTTTGAAATGATTTTATAAATTTTCGCCCTTCGAATAAATGAAAATCTTTGATTACGATAGAAAGAAAATGAAGTTCTGATTCTTAAATGGTATGTTGGTACGAAATCCAATAAAAAATGGCTAAAATATCCTTAAAAACTTGATGAGAAAATAAGTTTTCGCAAATGTCCACTTCCTGTATTTTTAAAATAAAAAATTTCCCTTTTTTGAGCAGTTTTGTTTGAATATCTTAGCTAATGCGCAACCGATTTTGAAACTAAATGCCACTGATGAATCAGAGCTTCAATCTCCTTTATCCTGCATCCAAAGATTCCAAAAATCGAACAAAAAAAATTTTGTCGATTTTTCAAAAATCATGATGGTACCCCTTTCAAAATTTTGAAAAATCGGTAAAATATTTTTTGTTTAGTTTCTCGGATTCTTTGATGCAGATCGAAGCAGATTAAAGCCCTGATTCATGAACGGTATTTTGTTTTGAAATCGGTTTGGAATCGAATAAAATATACGCTATCAAATGGTTAAAAAAGTGAGCTTTTAAGAAATATCAACTTTCCGAATTTTACAATTCCAAAACAATTAGGTTCATCTATTAAATAGGGTCATAACTTGGCTTTTTCACCTCCAATCGGCGAAAATTATACCTTCCCGAATTTGTATCTTCGAGTACTGGCTAATTATCGTATATTTATCAAGCTTATTTCTTAAAAACCTATGTTAGGGGACGTGAAAAGGACATATGGTCGCATAGGCAATGTTTGAAACGATTTTATAAAGTTTACACTTCGAATAAATGAAAAACTTTGATTACGATAGAGAGAAAATGAAGTCCTGATTCTAAAATGGTATCTTGGTACGAAATCGGATACAAAATGGCAAAAATATCCCTAAAAATGAATGAAAAAGGATGAGGAAAGGGCATACGGGCTTTTACGTGATTTTGAATTTTGATAAATGTGACCGAATTAGCCGTAACTTGGCTTGGTTTTCTCCAATCGGCGAAAATTATACCTTCCCGAATTTGTATCTTCGAGTACTACGTAATTATCGTATATCTATCAAGCTTATTTCTTAAAAACCTATGTTAGGGGACGTGAAAAAGACATATGGTCGCATAGGCGATCTTTGAAACGATTTTTTAAAGTTTACACTTCGAATAAATAAAAATCTTTGATTACGATAGAGAGAAAATGAAGTCCTGATTCTAAAATGGTATCTTGGTACGAAATCGGATACAAAATGGCAAAAATATCCCTAAAAATGAATGAAAAAGGATGAGGAAAGGGCATACGGGCTTTTACGTGATTTTGAATTTTGATAAATGTGACCGAATTAGCCGTAACTTGGCTTGTTTTTCTCCAATCGGCGAAAATTATACCTTCCCGAATATGTATCTTCGAGTACTACGTAATTATTGTATATCTATCAAGTGTATTTCTTAAAAACCTAAGTTAGGGGGCGTGAAAAGGACATATGGGCTTATAGGCGATGTTTGAAACGATTTTTTAAAGTTTACACTTCGAATAAATAAAAATCTTTGATTACGATAGAGAGAAAATGAAGTCCTGATTCTAAAATGGTATCTTGGTACGAAATCGGATACAAAATGGCAAAAATATCCCTAAAAATGAATGAAAAAGGATGAGGAAAGGGCATACGGGCTTTTACGTGATTTTGAATTTTGATAAATGTGACCGAATTAGCCGTAACTTGGCTTGTTTTTCTCCAATCGGCGAAAATTATACCTTCCCGAATTTGTATCTTCGAGTACTACGTAATTATCGTATATCTATCAAGCTTATTTCTTAAAAACCTATGTTAGGGGACGTGAAAAGGACATATGGTCGCATAGGCGATCTTTGAAACGATTTTTTAAAGTTTACACTTCGAATAAATAAAAATCTTTGATTACGATAGAGAGAAAATGAAGTCCTGATTCTTAAATGGTATCTTGGTACGAAATCGGATACAAAATGGCTAAAATATCCCTAAAAATTAATGAAAAAGGATGAGGAAAGGACATACGGGCTTTTACGTGATTTTGAATTTTGATAAATGTGACCGAATTAGCCGTAACGGCTTGTTTTTCTCCAATCGGCGAAAATTATACCTTCCCGAATTTGTATCTTCGAGTACTACGTAATTATCGTATATCTATCAAGCTTATTTCTTAAAAACCTATGTTAGGGGACGTGAAAAGGACATATGGGCGCATAGGCAATGTTTGAAACGATTTGATAAAGTTTACACTTCGAATAAATGAAAATCTTTGATTACGATAGAAAGAAAATTAAGTCCTGATTCTAAAATGGTATCTTGGTACGAAATCGGATACAAAATGGCAAAAATATCCCTAAAAATTTATGAAAAAGGATGAGAAAAGGACATACGGGCTTTTACGTGATTTTGAATTTTGATAAATGTGACCGAATTAGCCGTAACTTGGCTTGTTTTTCTCCAATCGGCGAAAATTATACCTTCCCGAATTTGTATCTTCGAGTACTGGCTAATTATCGTATATTTATCAAGCTTATTTCTTAAAAACCTATGTTAGGGGACGTGAAAAGGACATATGGGCGCATAGGTGATGTTTGAAATGATTTTATAAATTTTCGCCCTTCGAATAAATGAAAATCTTTGATTACGATAGAAAGAAAATGAAGTTCTGATTCTTAAATGGTATGTTGGTACGAAATCCAATAAAAAATGGCTAAAATATCCTTAAAAACTTGATGAGAAAATAAGTTTTTCGCAAATGTCCACTTCCTGTATTTTTAAAATAAAAAATTTCCCTTTTTTGAGCAGTTTTGTTTGAATATCTTAGCTAATGCGCAACCGATTTTGAAACTAAATGCCACTGATGAATCAGAGCTTCAATCTCCTTTATCCTGCATCCAAAGATTCCAAAAATCGAACAAAAAAAATTTTGTCGATTTTTCAAAAATCATGATGGTACCCCTTTCAAAATTTTGAAAAATCGGTAAAATATTTTTTGTTTAGTTTCTCGGATTCTTTGATGCAGATCGAAGCAGATTAAAGCCCTGATTCATGAACGGTATTTTGTTTTGAAATCGGTTTGGAATCGAATAAAATATACGCTATCAAATGGTTAAAAAAGTGAGCTTTTAAGAAATATCAACTTTCCGAATTTTACAATTCCAAAACAATTAGGTTCATCTATTAAATAGGGTCATAACTTGGCTTTTTCACCTCCAATCGGCGAAAATTATACCTTCCCGAATTTGTATCTTCGAGTACTGGCTAATTATCGTATATTTATCAAGCTTATTTCTTAAAAACCTATGTTAGGGGACGTGAAAAGGACATATGGTCGCATAGGCAATGTTTGAAACGATTTTATAAAGTTTACACTTCGAATAAATGAAAAACTTTGATTACGATAGAAAGAAAATGAAGTTCTGATTCTTAAATGGTATCTTGGTACGAAATCGGATACAAAATGGCAAAAATATGCCTGAAAATTTATGAAAAAGGATGAGGAAAGGACATACGGGCTATTACGTGATTTTGAATTTTGATTAATGTGACCGAATTAGCCGTAACTTGGCTTGTTTTTCTCCAATCGGCGAAAATTATACCTTCCCGAATTTGTATCTTCGAGTACTACCTAATTATCGCATATCTATCAAGCGTATTTATAAAAAACCTAAGTTAGGGGGCGTGAAAAGGACATATGGGCTTATAGGCGATGTTTGAAATGATTTTATAAAGTTTACACTTCGAATAAATAAAAATCTTTGATTACGATAGAAAGAAAATTAAGTCCTGATTCTAAAATGGTATCTTGGTACGAAATCGGATACAAAATGGCAAAAATATCCCTAAAAATTTATGAAAAAGGATGAGGAAAGGACATACGGGCTTTTACGTGATTTTGAATTTTGATAAATGTGACCGAATTAGCCGTAACTTGGCTTGTTTCTCTCCAATCGGCGAAAATTATACCTTCCCGAATTTGTATCTTCGAGTACTACGTAATTATCGTATATCTATCAAGTATATCTTAAAAACCTAAGTTAGGGGGCGTGAAAAGGACATATGGGCTTATAGGCGATGTTTGAAACGAATTTTTAAAGTTTACACTTCGAATAAATAAAAATCTTTGATTACGATAGAAAGAAAATGAAGTTCTGATTCTTAAATGGTATCTTGGTACGAAATCCAATAAAAAATGGCTAAAATATCCTTAAAAACTTGATGAGAAAATAAGTTTTTCGCAAATGTCCACTACCTGTATTTTGAGAATACAAAATTTCCCTTTTTAGAACAGTTCTGTTTGAACATCTTAGCTAATTCGCAACCGATTTTGAAACTAAATGCCACTGATGAATCAGAGCTTCAATCTCCTTTATCCTGCATCCAAAGATTCCAAAAATCGAACAAAAAAAATTTTGTCGATTTTTCAAAAATCATGATGGTACCCCTTTCAAAATTTTGAAAAATCGGTAAAATATTTTTTGTTTAGTTTCTCGGATTCTTTGATGCAGATCGAAGCAGATTAAAGCCCTGATTCATGAACGGTATTTCGTTTTGAAATCGGGTTTGAATCGAATAAAATATACGCTATCAAATGGTTAAAAAAGTGAGCTTTTAAGAAATATCAACTTTCCGAATTTTACAATTCCAAAACAATTAGGTTTATCTATTAAATTGGCTATAACTTGGCTTGTTTTTCTCCAATCGGCGAAAGTTATACCTTCCCGAATTTGTATCTTCAAGTACTACCTAATTATCGCATATCTCTCAAGCGTATTTATTAAAAACCTAAGTTAGGGGGCGTGAAAAGGACATATGGGCTTATAGGCGATGTTTGAAATGATTTTATAAAGTTTACACTTCGAATAAATAAAAATCTTTGATTACGATAGAAAGAAAATTAAGTCCTGATTCTAAAATGGTATCTTGGTACGAAATCGGATACAAAATGGCAAAAATATCCCTAAAAATTAATGAAAAAGGATGAGAAAAGGACATACGGGCTTTTACGTGATTTTGAATTTTGATAAATGTGACCGAATTAGCCGTAACTTGGCTTGTTTTTCTCCAATCGGCGAAAATTATACCTTCCCGAATTTGTATCTTCGAGTACTGGCTAATTATCGTATATTTATCCAGCTTATTTCTTAAAAACCTATGTTAGGGGACGTGAAAAGGACATATGGTCGCATAGGCAATGTTTGAAACGATTTTATAAAGTTTACACTTCGAATAAATGAAAAACTTTGATTACGATAGAAAGAAAATGAAGTTCTGATTCTTAAATGGTATCTTGGTACGAAATCGGATACAAAATGGCAAAAATATACCTGAAAATTTATGAAAAAGGATGAGGAAAGGACATACGGGCTATTACGTGATTTTGAATTTTGATTAATGTGACCGAATTAGCCGTAACTTGGCTTGTTTTTCTCCAATCGGCGAAAATTATACCTTCCCGAATTTGTATCTTCGAGTACTACCTAATTATCGCATATCTATCAAGCGTATTTATTAAAAACCTAAGTTAGGGGGCGTGAAAAGGACATATGGGCTTATAGGCGATGTTTGAAATGATTTTATAAAGTTTACACTTCGAATAAATAAAAATCTTTGATTACGATAGAAAGAAAATTAAGTCCTGATTCTAAAATGGTATCTTGGTACGAAATCGGATACAAAATGGCAAAAATATCCCTAAAAATTAATGAAAAAGGATGAGGAAAGGACATACGGGCTTTTACGTGATTTTGAATTTTGATAAATGTGACCGAATTAGCCGTAACTTGGCTTGTTTTTCTCCAATCGGCGAAAATTATACCTTCCCGAATTTGTATCTTCGAGTACTACGTAATTATCGTATATCTATCAAGCTTATTTCTTAAAAACCTATGTTAGGGGACGTGAAAAGGACATATGGGCGCATAGGCAATGTTTGAAACGATTTGATAAAGTTTACACTTCGAATAAATGAAAAACTTTGATTACGATAGAAAGAAAATGAAGTCCTGATTCTAAAATGGTATCTTGGTACGAAATCGGATACAAAATGGCTAAAATATCCCTAAAAATTAATGAAAAAGGATGAGGAAAGGACATACGGGCTTTTACGTGATTTTGAATTTTGATAAATGTGACCGAATTAGCCGTAACTTGGCTTGTTTTTCTCCAATCGGCGAAAATTATACCTTCCCGAATTTGTATCTTCGAGTACTGGCTAATTATCGTATATTTATCAAGCTTATTTCTTAAAAACCTATGTAAGGGGACGTGAAAAGGACATATGGGCGCATAGGCAATGTTTGAAATGATTTTATAAAGTTTACACTTCGAATAAATAAAAATCTTTGATTACGATAGAAAGAAAATTAAGTCCTGATTCTAAAATGGTATCTTGGTACGAAATCGGATACAAAATGGCAAAAATATCCCTAAAAATTAATGAAAAAGGATGAGGAAAGGACATACGGGCTTTTACGTGATTTTGAATTTTGATAAATGTGACCGAATTAGCCGTAACTTGGCTTGTTTTTCTCCAATCGGCGAAAATTATACCTTCCCGAATTTGTATCTTCGAGTACTACGTAATTATCGTATATCTATCAATCTTATTTTTTAAAAACCTATGTTAGGGGACGTGAAAAGGACATATGGGCGCATAGGCAATGTTTGAAACGATTTGATAAAGTTTACACTTCGAATAAATGAAAAACTTTGATTACGATAGAAAGAAAATGAAGTCCTGATTCTAAAATGGTATCTTGGTACGAAATCGGATACCAAATGGCTAAAATATCCCTAAAAATTAATGAAAAAGGATGAGGAAAGGACATACGGGCTTTTACGTGATTTTGAATTTTGATAAATGTGACCGAATTAGCCGTAACTTGGCTTGTTTTTCTCCAATCGGCGAAAATTATACCTTCCCGAATTTGTATCTTCGAGTACTGGCTAATTATCGTATATTTATCAAGCTTATTTCTTAAAAACCTATGTTAGGGGACGTGAAAAGGACATATGGGCGCATAGGCAATGTTTGAAATGATTTTATAAAGTTTACACTTCGAATAAATAAAAATCTTTGATGACGATAGAAAGAAAATTAAGTCCTGATTCTTAAATGGTATCTTGGTACGAAATCGGATACAAAATGGCAAAAATATCCCTAAAAATTAATGAAAAAGGATGAGGAAAGGACATACGGGCTTTTACGTGATTTTGAATTTTGATAAATGTGACCGAATTAGCCGTAACTTGTCTTGTTTTTCTCCAATCGGCGAAAATTATACCTTCCCGAATTTGTATCTTCGAGTACTGGCTAATTATCGTATATTTATCAAGCTTATTTCTTAAAAACCTATGTTAGGGGACGTGAAAAGGACATATGGGCGCATAGGCAATGTTTGAAATGATTTTATAAAGTTTACACTTCGAATAAATAAAAATCTTTGATTACGATAGAAAGAAAATTAAGTCCTGATTCTAAAATGGTATCTTGGTACGAAATCGGATACAAAATGGCAAAAATATCCCTAAAAATTAATGAAAAAGGATGAGGAAAGGACATACGGGCTTTTGCGTGATTTTGAAATTTGATAAATGTGACCGAATTAGCCGTAACTTGGCTTGTTTTTCTCCAATCGGCGAAAATTATACCTTCCCGAATATGTATCTTCGAGTACTACGTAATTATTGTATATCTATCAAGTGTATTTCTTAAAAACCTAAGTTAGGGGGCGTGAAAAGGACATATGGGCTTATAGGCGATGTTTGAAACGATTTTTTAAAGTTTACACTTCGAATAAATAAAAATCTTTGATTACGATAGAAAGAAAATGAAGTCCTGATTTTAAAATGGTATCTTGGTACGAAATCGGATACAAAATGGCAAAAATATCCCTAAAAATTAATGAAAAAGGATGAGGAAAGGACATACGGGCTTTTACGTGATTTTGAATTTTGATAAATGTGACCGAATTAGCCGTAACTTGGCTTGTTTTTCTCCAATCGGCGAAAATTATACCTTCCCGAATTTGTATCTTCGAGTACTGGCTAATTATCGTATATTTATCAAGCTTATTTCTTAAAAACCTATGTTAGGGGACGTGAAAAGGACATATGGGCGCATAGGCAATGTTTGAAATGATTTTATAAAGTTTACACTTCGAATAAATAAAAATCTTTGATGACGATAGAAAGAAAATTAAGTCCTGATTCTAAAATGGTATCTTGGTACGAAATCGGATACAAAATGGCAAAAATATCCCTAAAAATTAATGAAAAAGGATGAGGAAAGGACATACGGGCTTTTACGTGATTTTGAATTTTGATAAATGTGACCGAATTAGCCGTAACTTGTCTTGTTTTTCTCCAATCGGCGAAAATTATACCTTCCCGAATTTGTATCTTCGAGTACTACGTAATTATCGTATATCTATCAAGTGTATTTCTTAAAAACCTAAGTTAGGGGGCGTGAAAAGGACATATGGGCTTATAGGCGATGTTTGAAACGATTTTTTAAAGTTTACACTTCGAATAAATAAAAATCTTTGATTACGATAGAAAGAACATGAAGTCCTGATTTTAAAATGGTATCTTGGTACGAAATCGGATACAAAATGGCAAAAATATCCCTAAAAATTAATGAAAAAGGATAAGGAAAGGACATACGGGCTTTTACGTGATTTTGAATTTTGATAAATGTGACCGAATTAGCCGTAACTTGGCTTCTTTTTCTCCAATCGGCGAAAATTATACCTTCCCGAATTTGTATATTCGAGTACTACGTAATTATCGTATATCTATCAAGCTTATTTCTTTAAAACCTATGTTAGGGGACGTGAAAAGGACATATGGGCTTATAGGCGATGTTTGAAACGAATTTTTAAAGTTTACACTTCGAATAAATGAAAAACTTTGATTACAATAGAAAGAAAATGAAGTTCTGATTCTTAAATGGTATCTTGGTACGAAATCCAATAAAAAATGGCTAAAATATCCTTAAAAACTTGATGAGAAAATAAGTTTTTCGCAAATGTCCACTACCTGTATTTTGAGAATACAAAATTTCCCTTTTTAGAACAGTTTTGTTTGAATATCTTAGCTAATTCGCAACCGATTTTGAAACTAAATGCCACTGATGAATCAGAGCTTCAATCTCCTTTATCCTGCATCCAAAGATTCCAAAAATCGAACAAAAAAAATTTTGTCGATTTTTCAAAAATCATGATGGTACCCCTTTCAAAATTTTGAAAAATCGGTAAAATATTTTTTGTTTAGTTTCTCGGATTCTTTGATGCAGATCGAAGCAGATTAAAGCCCGATTCATGAACGGTATTTTGTTTTGAAATCGGTTTGGAATCGAATAAAATATACGCTATCAAATGGTTAAAAAAGTGAGCTTTTAAGAAAAATCAACTTTCCGAATTTTACAATTCCAAAACAATTAGGTTTATCTATTAAATAGGGTCATAACTTGGCTTTTTCACCTCCAATCGGCGAAAATTATACCTTCCCGAATTTGAACCTTCGAGTACTGGCTAATTATCGTATATCTATCAAGCGTATTTATTAAAAACCTAAGTTAGGGGGCGTGAAAAGGACATATGGGCTTATAGGCGATGTTTGAAATGATTTTATAAAGTTTACACTTCGAATAAATAAAAATCTTTGATTACGATAGAAAGAAAATTAAGTCCTGATTCTAAAATGGTATCTTGGTACGAAATCGGATACAAAATGGCAAAAATATCCCTAAAAATTAATGAAAAAGGTTGAGGAAAGGACATACGGGCTTTTGCGTGATTTTGAATTTTGATAAATGTGACCGAATTAGCCGTAACTTGGCTTGTTTTTCTCCAATCGGCGAAAATTATACCTTCCCGAATTTGTATCTTCGAGTATTATATAATTATCGCATATTTATCAAGCGTATTTCTTAAAAACCTATGTTAGGGGACGTGAAAAGGACATATGGGAGCATAGGCAATGTTTGAAATGATTTTATAAAGTTTACACTTCGAATAAATGAAAATCTTTGATTACGATAGAAAGAAAATGAAGTTCTGATTCTTAAATGGTATCTTGGTACGAAATCCAATAAAAAATGGCTAAAATATCCTTAAAAACTTGATGAGAAAATAAGTTTTTCGCAAATGTCCACTACCTGTATTTTGAGAATACAAAATTTCCCTTTTTAGAACAGTTTTGTTTGAATATCTTAGCTAATTCGCAACCGATTTTGAAACTAAATGCCACTGATGAATCAGAGCTTCAATCTCCTTTATCCTGCATCCAAAGATTCCAAAAATCGAACAAAAAAATTTTGTCGATTTTTCAAAAATCATGATGGTACCCCTTTCAAAATTTTGAAAAATCGGTAAAATATTTTTTGTTTAGTTTCTCGGATTCTTTGATGCAGATCGAAGCAGATTAAAGCCCGATTCATGAACGGTATTTTGTTTTGAAATCGGTTTGGAATCGAATAAAATATACGCTATCAAATGGTTAAAAAAGTGAGCTTTTAAGAAAAATCAACTTTCCGAATTTTACAATTCCAAAACAATTAGGTTTATCTATTAAATAGGGTCATAACTTGGCTTTTTCACCTCCAATCGGCGAAAATTATACCTTCCCGAATTTGTATCTTCGAGTACTGGCTAATTATCGTATATCTATCAAGCGTATTTATTAAAAACCTAAGTTAGGGGGCGTGAAAAGGACATATGGGCTTATAGGCGATGTTTGAAATGATTTTATAAAGTTTACACTTCGAATAAATAAAAATCTTTGATTACGATAGAAAGAAAATTAAGTCCTGATTCTAAAATGGTATCTTGGTACGAAATCGGATACAAAATGGCAAAAATATCCCTAAAAATTAATGAAAAAGGTTGAGGAAAGGACATACGGGCTTTTGCGTGATTTTGAATTTTGATAAATGTGACCGAATTAGCCGTAACTTGGCTTGTTTTTCTCCAATCGGCGAAAATTATACCTTCCCGAATTTGTATCTTCGAGTATTATATAATTATCGCATATTTATCAAGCGTATTTCTTAAAAACCTATGTTAGGGGACGTGAAAAGGACATATGGGAGCATAGGCAATGTTTGAAATGATTTTATAAAGTTTACACTTCGAATAAATGAAAATCTTTGATTACGATAGAAAGAAAATGAAGTTCTGATTCTTAAATGGTATGTTGGTACGAAATTCAATAAAAAATGGCTAAAATATCCTTAAAAACTTGATGAGAAAATAAGTTTTTCGCAAATGTCCACTTCCTGTATTTTTAAAATAAAAAATTTCCCTTTTTTGAGCAGTTTTGTTTGAATATCTTAGCCAATTCGCAACCGATTTTGAAACTAAATGCCTCTGATGAATCAGAGCTTCAATCTCCTTTATTCTGCATCCAAAGATTCCAAAAATCGAACAAAAAAAATTTTGTCGATTTTTCAAAAATCATGATGGTACCCCTTTCAAAATTTTGAAAAATCGGTAAAATATTTTTTGTTTAGTTTCTCGGATTCTTTGATGCAGATCGAAGCAGATTAAAGCCCTGATTCATGAACGGTATTTCGTTTTGAAATCGGTTTGGTATCGAATAAAATATACGCTATCAAATGATTAAAAAAGTGAGCTTTTAAGAAATATCAACTTTCCGAATTTTACAATTCCAAAATAATTAGGTTCATCTATTAAAAGGGTCATAACTTGGCTTGTTCACCTCCAATCAGCGAAAATTATACCTTCCCGAATTTGTATCTTCGAGTACTATCTAATTATCATATATATATATCAAGCGTAATTCTCTAAAACCTATGTTAGGGGACGTGAAAAGGACATATGGGCTTATAGGCGATGTTTGAAACGATTTTATAAAGTTTACACTTTGAATAAATAGAAATCTTTGATTACGATAGAAAGAAAATGAAGTCTTGATTCTAAAATAGTATCTTGGTACGAAATCGGATACAAAATGGCAAAAATATCCCTAAAAATTAATGAAAAAGGTTGAGGAAAGGACATACGGGCTTTTGCGTGATTTTGAATTTTGATAAATGTGACCGAATTAGCCGTAACTTGGCTTGTTTTTCTCCAATCGGCGAAAATTATACCTTCCCGAATTTGTATCTTCGAGTATTATATAATTATCGCATATTTATCAAGCGTATTTCTTAAAAACCTATGTTAGGGGACGTGAAAAGGACATATGGGAGCATAGGTGATGTTTGAAATGATTTTATAAAGTTTACACTTCGAATAAATGAAAATCTTTGATTACGATAGAAAGAAAATGAAGTTCTGATTCTTAAATGGTATCTTGGTACGAAATCCAATAAAAAATGGCTGAAATATCCTTAAAAAATTGGTGAGAAAATGAGTTTTTCGCAAATGTCCACTTCCTGTATTTTGAAAATACAAAATTTTCCTTTTTAGAGCAGTTTTGTTTGAATATCTTAGCTAATTCGCAACCGATTTTGAAACTAAATGCCACTGATGAATCAGAGCTTCAATCTCCTTTATCCTGCATTCAAAGATTCCAAAAATCGAACAAAAAAATTTTGTCGATTTTTCAAAAATCATGATGGTACCCCTTTCAAAATTTTGAAAAATGGATCAAAATTTTTGTTGCCCCGTTTTCCAAATATTTTGATCCAAATTAAAGGGCACTGAATCCCTTATTCATTAAGGGTATTCTGTACCTATATCGGGTTTGAAATGCGTAAGATATTCATTAAAAGGTGACGGAAGATCGGAAAAATAACATTTCAAAATTGCAGATTCATATATGGGAAACGGCGGTTAATATTAAACCTTTTTAAAACTGAAATACCCCCTAATAAAACACACAATATATATTCTTTAAATAATAGTTTGTTTATTAATCTCCTTTTTTATTTGTATCTGCTATTTACATTTCCATAGACTAAAGTTTCATGGTTTATTCTATTCTGAGGAAGAGGAAATCGACGAGCAGCTGCAGATGTAGAAAATATCCTTAAGGGGCAGGATCCAGCGACGGTGGTGTAGGCTCTGGCTCCTGAAACGGGTAAAGCGGTGCTCAGAATGATCCAGGACGTTTGGAACACACAATGAAGCCGAAATCCTTGTGGCGAAATTGGAATCCTTGGCTGTAATTTTAGGGATAAATAAATTAAGGATTAGTTTTCTGATTATAGATAGCTCTAAGTTATTTAGAATACTATTTTCCACTTATGTAATAGAAATGAATGTTAAAGTTAAATTATATAAGATTAAATAAGATACAACATAAAAATAAAATTAGATTACACTGTTTAAGTTTGTGGAATTTTTTATATGAAATAAAGTTTGATGAAAATAATGAATTGGAGTTCTTAATTAGCTATTAAGGGGAGTGGAAAGTTTAAATCAACATATTATTTAATGGTTTTATAGTTACAGTTCAATTTTACAAGTGGTCTTGTGACAACCAATATTCTAAGACATACCTTTTTTAAATCTGTTGAGAAAGAACTAAGATGTGCGCTCCATAAGGGACGCCATCGACTCCAAAAATGATCCCGGTCATAAATACAATTTTATATACATTGTAGGTCCGAAAATGTCTCCTCTTTCACCGAATTAGCCGTTACTTGGCTTGTTTTTCTCCAATTGGCGAAAATTATACCTTCCCGAATTTGTATCTTCGAGTACTACCTAATTATCGTATATCTATTAAGCGTATTTTTTACAAACCTATGTTAGGGGACGTGAAAAGGACATATGGTCGCATAGGTGATGTTTGAAACGATTTTATAAAGTTTACACTTCGAATAAATGAAAAACTTTGATTACAATAGAAAGAAAATGAAGTTCTGATTCTTAAATGGTATCTTGGTACGAAATCCAATAAAAAATGGCTAAACTATCCTTAAAAACTTGATGAGAAAATAAGTTTTTCGCAAATGTCCACTACCTGTATTTTGAGAATACAAAATTTCCCTTTTTAGAACAGTTTTGTTTGAATATCTTAGCTAATTCGCAACCGATTTTGAAACTAAATGCCACTGATGAATCAGAGCTTCAATCTCCTTTATCCTGCATCCAAAGATTCCAAAAATCGAACAAAAAAAATTTTGTCGATTTTTCAAAAATCATGATGGTACCCCTTTCAAAATTTTGAAAAATCGGTAAAATATTTTTTGTTTAGTTTCTCGGATTCTTTGATGCAGATCGAAGCAGATTAAAGCCCTGATTCATGAACGGTATTTCGTTTTGAAATCGGTTTGGTATCGAATAAAATATACGCTATCAAATGATTAAAAAAGTGAGCTTTTAAGAAATATCAACTTTCCGAATTTTACAATTCCAAAATAATTAGGTTCATCTATTAAAAGGGTCATAACTTGGCTTGTTCACCTCCAATCAGCGAAAATTATACCTTCCCGAATTTGTATCTTCGAGTACTATCTAATTATCATATATATATATCAAGCGTAATTCTCTAAAACCTATGTTAGGGGACGTGAAAAGGACATATGGGCTTATAGGCGATGTTTGAAACGATTTTATAAAGTTTACACTTTGAATAAATAGAAATCTTTGATTACGATAGAAAGAAAATGAAGTCTTGATTCTAAAATAGTATCTTGGTACGAAATCGGATACAAAATGGCAAAAATATCCCTAAAAATTAATGAAAAAGGTTGAGGAAAGGACATACGGGCTTTTGCGTGATTTTGAATTTTGATAAATGTGACCGAATTAGCCGTAACTTGGCTTGTTTTTCTCCAATCGGCGAAAATTATACCTTCCCGAATTTGTATCTTCGAGTACTAGCTAATTATCGTATATCTATCAAGCGTATTTCTTAAAAACCAAAGTTAGGGGGCGTGAAAAGGACATATGGCCTTAAAGGCGATGTTTGAAACGATTTTATATTGTTTACACTTGGAATAAATAGAAATCTTTTATCACCATTGAAAGAAAATGAAGTTCTGATTCTTAAATGGTATCTTGGTACAAAATCGGATACAAAATGGCAAAAATATCCCTAAAAATTAATGAAAAAGGATGAGGAAAGGACATACGGGCTTTTACGTGATTTTGAATTTTGATAAATGTGACCGAATTAGCCGTAACTTGGCTTGTTTTTCTCCAATCGGCAAAAGTTATACCTTCCCGAATTTGTATCTTCGAGTACTATGTAATTATCGTATATCTATGAAGCGTATTTCTTAAAAACTAAAGTTAGGGGGCGTGAAAAGGACATATGGGCTTAAAGGCGATGTTTGAAACGATTTTATAATGTTTACACTTGGAATAAATAGAAATCTTTGATCACCATTGAAAGAAAATGAAGTTCTGATTCTTAAATGGTATCTTGGTACGAAATCGGATACAAAATGGCAAAAATATCTTTAAAAATTAATGAAAAAGGATGAGGAAAGGACATACGGGCTTTTACGTGATTTTGAATTTTGATAAATGTGACCGAATTAGTCGTAACTTGGCTTGTTTTTCTCCAATCGGCGAAAATTATACCTTCCCGAATTTGTATCTTCGAGTATTATATAATTATCGCATATTTATCAAGCGTATTTCTTAAAAACCTATGTTAGGGGACGTGAAAAGGACATATGGGAGCATAGGCAATGTTTGAAATGATTTTATAAAGTTTACACTTCGAATAAATGAAAATCTTTGATTACGATAGAAAGAAAATGAAGTTCTGATTCTTAAATGGTATCTTGGTACGAAATCCAATAAAAAATGGCTAAAATATCCTTAAAAACTTGATGAGAAAATAAGTTTTTCGCAAATGTCCACTACCTGTATTTTGAGAATAAAAAATTTCCCTTTTTAGAACAGTTTTGTTTGAATATCTTAGCTAATTCGCAACCGATTTTGAAACTAAATGCCACTGATGAATCAGAGCTTCAATCTCCTTTATCCTGCATCCAAAGATTCCAAAAATCGAACAAAAAAAATTTTGTCGATTTTTCAAAAATCATGATGGTACCCCTTTCAAAATTTTGAAAAATCGGTAAAATATTTTTTGTTTAGTTTCTCGGATTCTTTGATGCAGATCGAAGCAGATTAAAGCCCGATTCATGAACGGTATTTTGTTTTGAAATCGGTTTGGAATCGAATAAAATATACGCTATCAAATGGTTAAAAAAGTGAGCTTTTAAGAAAAATCAACTTTCCGAATTTTACAATTCCAAAACAATTAGGTTTATCTATTAAATAGGGTCATAACTTGGCTTTTTCACCTCCAATCGGCGAAAATTATACCTTCCCGAATTTGTATCTTCGAGTACTGGCTAATTATCGTATATCTATCAAGCGTATTTATTAAAAACCTAAGTTAGGGGGCGTGAAAAGGACATATGGGCTTATAGGCGATGTTTGAAATGATTTTATAAAGTTTACACTTCGAATAAATAAAAATCTTTGATTACGATAGAAAGAAAATTAAGTCCTGATTCTAAAATGGTATCTTGGTACGAAATCGGATACAAAATGGCAAAAATATCCCTAAAAATTAATGAAAAAGGTTGAGGAAAGGACATACGGGCTTTTGCGTGATTTTGAATTTTGATAAATGTGACCGAATTAGCCGTAACTTGGCTTGTTTTTCTCCAATCGGCGAAAATTATACCTTCCCGAATTTGTATCTTCGAGTATTATATAATTATCGCATATTTATCAAGCGTATTTCTTAAAAACCTATGTTAGGGGACGTGAAAAGGACATATGGGAGCATAGGCAATGTTTGAAATGATTTTATAAAGTTTACACTTCGAATAAATGAAAATCTTTGATTACGATAGAAAGAAAATGAAGTTCTGATTCTTAAATGGTATGTTGGTACGAAATTCAATAAAAAATGGCTAAAATATCCTTAAAAACTTGATGAGAAAATAAGTTTTTCGCAAATGTCCACTTCCTGTATTTTTAAAATAAAAAATTTCCCTTTTTTGAGCAGTTTTGTTTGAATATCTTAGCCAATTCGCAACCGATTTTGAAACTAAATGCCTCTGATGAATCAGAGCTTCAATCTCCTTTATTCTGCATCCAAAGATTCCAAAAATCGAACAAAAAAAATTTTGTCGATTTTTCAAAAATCATGATGGTACCCCTTTCAAAATTTTGAAAAATCGGTAAAATATTTTTTGTTTAGTTTCTCGGATTCTTTGATGCAGATCGAAGCAGATTAAAGCCCTGATTCATGAACGGTATTTCGTTTTGAAATCGGTTTGGTATCGAATAAAATATACGCTATCAAATGGTTAAAAAAGTGAGCTTTTAAGAAAAATCAACTTTCCGAATTTTACAATTCCAAAACAATTAGGTTCATCTATTAAATAGGGTCATAACTTGGCTTTTTCACCTCCAATCGGCGAAAATTATACCTTCCCGAATTTGTATCTTCGAGTACTATCTAATTATCATATATATATATCAAGCGTAATTCTCTAAAACCTATGTTAGGGGACGTGAAAAGGACATATGGGCTTATAGGCGATGTTTGAAACGATTTTATAAAGTTTACACTTGGAATAAATAGAAATCTTTGATTACGATAGAAAGAAAATGAAGTCTTGATTCTAAAATAGTATCTTGGTACGAAATCAGATACAAAATGGCAAAAATATCCCTAAAAATTAATGAAAAAGGATGAGGAAAGGACATACGGGCTTTTGCGTGATTTTGAATTTTGATAAATGTGACCGAATTAGCCGTAACTTGGCTTGTTTTTCTCCAATCGGCGAAAATTATACCTTCCCGAATTTGTATCTTCGAGTACTAGCTAATTATCGTATATCTATCAAGCGTATTTCTTAAAAACCAAAGTTAGGGGGCGTGAAAAGGACATATGGCCTTAAAGGCGATGTTTGAAACGATTTTATATTGTTTACACTTGGAATAAATAGAAATCTTTTATCACCATTGAAAGAAAATGAAGTTCTGATTCTTAAATGGTATCTTGGTACAAAATCTGATACAAAATGGCAAAAATATCCCTAAAAATTAATGAAAAAGGATGAGGAAAGGACATACGGGCTTTTACGTGATTTTGAATTTTGATAAATGTGACCGAATGAGCCGTAACTTGGCTTGTTTTTCTCCAATCGGCAAAAGTTATACCTTCCCGAATTTGTATCTTCGAGTACTATGTAATTATCGTATATCTATGAAGCGTATTTCTTAAAAACTAAAGTTAGGGGGCGTGAAAAGGACATATGGGCTTAAAGGCGATGTTTGAAACGATTTTATAATGTTTACACTTGGAATAAATAGAAATCTTTGATCACCATTGAAAGAAAATGAAGTTCTGATTCTTAAATGGTATCTTGGTACGAAATCGGATACAAAATGGCAAAAATATCTTTAAAAATTAATGAAAAAGGATGAGGAAAGGACATACGGGCTTTTACGTGATTTTGAATTTTGATAAATGTGACCGAATTAGTCGTAACTTGGCTTGTTTTTCTCCAATGGGCGAAAATTATACCTTCCCGAATTTGTATCTTCGAGTACTACGTAATTATCGTATATCTATCAAGCGTATTTCTTAAAAACCTAAGTTAAGGGGCGTGAAAAGGACATATGGGCGCATAGGTGATGTTTGAAACGATTTTATGAAGTTTACGCTTCGAATAAATAGAAATCTTTGATTACGATTGAAAGAAAATGAAGTTCTGATTCTAAAATAGTATCTTGGTACGAAATCAGAAACAAAATGGCAAAAATATCCCTAAAAATTAATGAAAAAGGTTGAGGAAAGGACATACGGGCTTTTGCGTGATATTGAATTTTGATTAATGTGACCGAATTAGCCGTAACTTGGCTTGTTTTTCTCCAATCGGCGAAAATTATACCTTCCCGAATTTGTATCTTCGAGTACTGTCTAATTATTGTATATGTATCAAGCATATTTCTTAAAAACCTATGTAAGGGGACGTGAAAATGGCATATGGGCGCATAGGTAAGGTTTGAAACGATTTTTTAAAGTTTACACTTCGAATAAATGAAAATCTTTGATTACGATAGAAAGAAAATGAAGTTCTGATTCTTAAATGGTATCTTGGTCCAATAAAATCCAATAATCCAATCCAATAAAAAATGGCTAAAATATCCTTAAAAACTTGATGAGAAAATGAGTTTTTCGCAAATGTCCACTTCCTGTATTTTTAAAATAAAAAATTTCCCTTTTTTGAGCAGTTTTGTTTGAATATCTTAGCTAATTCGCAACCGATTTTGAAACTAAATGCCACTGATGAATCAGAGCTTCAGTCTCCTTTATTCTGCATCCAAAGATTCCAAAAATCGAACAAAAAAAATTTTGTCGATTTTTCAAAAATCATGATGGTACGTACCCCTTTCAAAATTTTGAAAAATCGGTAAAATATTTTTTGTTTAGTTTCTCGGATTCTTTGATGCAGATCGAAGCAGATTAAAGCCCTGATTCATGAACGGTATTTTGTTTTGAAATCGGTTTGGAATCGAATAAAATATACGCTATCAAATGGTTAAAAAAGGAGCTTTTAAGAAATATCAACTTTCCGAATTTTACAATTCCAAAACAATTAGGTTTATCTATTAAAACGGTCATAACTTGGCTTGTTCACCTCCAATCGGCAAAAATCGTGGTCTTGTGACAACTTCCTATGGTCAGAATTCGTTGCTGTTCCATCGTATTATTTTGGTTAAAAATATATAAAAAATGTATTGTGTAAATGTAAATGTACCAAAAAAAAATAATATTTCAAATATTCTAAGACATACCTTTTTAAATCTGTTGAGAAAGGACTAGGATGTGCGCTCCGTAAGGGACGCCATCGACTCCAGAGAAGATCCCGGTCATGGATACAATTTTATATACATTGTAGGTTCCAAAAAATGTTCCATTTTTTTGCGTTGCACAGAGTCTTGCCAAAGTATAGTACCGTCTCCAAGGGCATACATTTGCAAAACATGGAAAATTTAAAGTGGATAAAAAGCGCAGCAGCCTACACAGCTTCACGGAGATCCTGAAAGAAAAATCAAGGAAAACGAAAAAAGAAAGAAAAACATTTGCAGCCCGAAACTCATCACTCAAAGGCTGTGGCCAGGCCAGGCCAAGCAACGCCCACGGCTATGCCTCTTTGCCACCCCGCCCAGTTTGTGCAACAAAAAAATCCACATAAACAATCCGGACGCATTGAGAAAGCTGGGGCGGAGATTGGGGCCAGACCAGCAAAATGGTTTAAAACTCAATTAAAGTTTTAGCCGCAAAATAAATGCAAAAACGACGACGGTATCGCCGACAGGAGCAAAAAAATATAAACAAAAACAGAAATAGAAAAACAAAAACAAATAACAACGATTTGGGTTTTACAAACTTTTATAAATGTTTGCTTGATCTTTTGAACACTCTTTTTTTTGATTATAAAGATTAAATAAGAAACAAATCCATTTAAAAGTAAGAATTAGTTTATTAAATTGGATTATTTAACATGACATATATTTTAATACATTTTTTTGAATTTAGTTCCCTTGGGTATTATAAAGTTAACATACTTCTTAGTGCCCTATTACTACCCTTTTAACTTACCTTAATTACTTATTTAATAACAACTGAATGGCAAAAAACAGAACACATATCATAGTTAAGTTAATTTTATTTGATTTTTCTAGGTAGTTTTTTTGACGAAGCTTTTAAAAACTTAGCAAGAACATTTTTAATATCCTCCAGTTCTGTTAGAGAAACCAGGTTCGCATTCCGCCGTGGAAAGAAAACTCTCAAAGTGCGGCCATCAACGCTTGCCACACCCAAAAGAATGTCCGCCCCCTCCTCTAACCATGGCACTTTTGATGGCTGTAATTCAAATGAAAATTACACAAATGAATTGAATTTCCGAAAAATGCAGTAGCAGTAGCAGCAGCAGCAGCAGCAAAGGCAACAGCAGAAAAAGTGGAGAAGGAAAACTTTGATGAGCCCCCGGATCTGGTTTGGGAATGAGCGTAATGATTGTGTGTGTGAATGTTTGTTTGTTTTTTTGTTTGTTTGTTTGCGATTAGTTTACGCGCCCCTGGAGCTCCTGGCGCTATTCTGCCTTTGGCAATGGGCTGCACCTCGTTTGACTCGCTGTCGATTGGAGTGGCGTTTTTGGCTAACGAGTTGCTCGAGAGTTTCATGGTAAGTGAGTTTTGGCGAAATTTAATGGCGCATTCTTGCCACACGCCGCTTCGGCCACAAGAGTTTAAATTTGTTTTATTGGAGCATGAAATCGGGTTTTTGTTCTAAAATGTTTGTTATGTTCGGTATAGGCATGTTAAGTGGCATAAAGAGTTTACAAAGCCGGCCAATCAAACCGCTTCAATTTACTTACTCATTGCTAAAATATCCTCCTATTGCGGAAACTCTTATAGCGGAGTGTCAACAGAGATACAAACTCCTTGCACCTAATTTAAATGCAGAAATGTTATTAATATTACGGCATTTAAGTGGCTGACATGCATTAAAATGGAATGCCCCAAAATGCGGCACTGTGTTAATGACTCATTACACATGCAACACCACCAAATGGCCAAACCCGACAACGGCAAACTTTGCCCACAATTTGTGGAACGCGAATGTGGCTGGGATGCGGCAAACATTAAGTTGAATTATGCAATAAAAAATAATGCAATAATAGTTAAACTGGGGCTCATGCCCCAAACATTTATGGGCCAAGAGGTAATGGAAAAGGAGCAACTTCTGCTAAATGCATGTGTTGAATCCCATAACTTTAAATTCATTTTATGAGTTTTAGGTTTTAATCGAGACTATAAAAGATAATAACACCAATTGAAAAACATTTAATATACAAGTTTTATAACATATTACGATTAAAAAATAATCAAAAACTTCTAAATTAGACAGAGCTCTTGATATTTAAAACATCAACAGAAAAATTTCAGAACGTATACCAGGATCTGAAAATTCAATAAAAACCGTTTATTTATTTATGATAATTTATAATTTTTCAAATTTTCAACACACAGAGAATTCCAATTAGGGGGTTAAATGATAAAATGAGGCGCAACATATCTAGTAACGATACTGAAAACTGGGATCCGAACCATAGACAATGCAACCGCATGGATAACCTGTAAGAGGTGTTCAAGGTGAGTCAACATATAGAATCATTAAATCTATAAACAAAGACTAAGGTTAATCAGTAACAAGACACATATTTATATATATTTGACATTTATTTGTGACACCAACAGATAAAACGTAATTTAACGAAACAAAAAGACAATTTGTACAAGGTTTATGTTAAAAAGAAAATCATTCGGTTAAGTGTAAAAATAAAAGTAGATTTCAATATAGATTTCAATTTGTGTATTTTCGAAACGGCTTAGTATTTCTGGAGCTTTTGGGTCGTGTTTGTAGTGCCAACACCCAGCTTAATCTCTAGCCACCAAACAAGGGGAATCGGGTCCAAACTACTTGGCCAATGCTGTTTATGGCAACTGTTTGTGTAAATTTTGAAAGCATAAAAATATATCAAATATCGGTATTTGTTGGGTTAATTTAGAACACAGGGGCATAGTTAATTTAAATTTAAAGTTAAATAGTTGAAGAAAGTGGAGAGATACCAATAACACTAGCAAACTTGCCTCAGCCTTAGGGGCTAACATCTGAAACGAAACAAAAGTTGATAAATGTTGGAAATGTGGCAGGTGCAGCTTATTGGTATTTCCTCAGTTTAATGGCTCTGGCCTGGCTAAAAGTAAATTAGCTAAATTCATCAGATTACGGAAAGCCGGATAGCCTCTAGCAGATAGGAGATAGCAGATAGTCGGCAATAAATTCTCTTAGTTACAGCACAAAAACATTCACATACGAGTATAGTACGAGTACATTAATAGACATTTACAAGCTCTAGTTGTCGCTGTCGTAGCGCTCAGATGCCATCACCCAATGCACAAAATTGCAACACTTGAACTTGCCTCGCGGTTTGCACTGCAAGTGCTCTTTGATGTACTGGCAGGGGCACTGGAACTGTCCGCAGTGGCGACCCGGCTCCAGGGGCGTCACGTCCACCAGACCCCGCAGCGCCTCCATTCCCCAGCGGGAGCCATAGCGCAGGAACAGCTGCATGCCCCGTTCCTGCAGAGATCGGAGATTGGGAGAGCGGGCGGTGAGACACAGGGGCAAACAGATATAGCGGATGTGGGTGGAGTTGGGTTAGGAACACGGGTTTAGTTAACAGATGGTATGAAGGATGGATAGTGCGGGTTAGTGGGTCTGTAAAAACGGTTTTGGATGCAGCCTACCTTCAGGCTGCACCTGTAAAATACACACATTACATGCAAATATTTTAATTAGGTTTTGAATAATCTAAACAATATTACGACAAGAAATCACACAACCATTGATAATTAATAAAACAATACTATAAATGGTCAGTAACTGAATAGTAACTGAGCAGTAAAAATAGCATTAAATAAATTTAAAAATCCAGAAATAGAGTGATCAAATGAAATAAAAATATTTAAAGTTTTTTTGTCAAATGCTCTATTTAAATTCAAAAAACTTTAGACTCTAAAATAATATAGCACTGCCAAAAAATATTATAATAAAAAGCTATTAAACACAAAGATTCTTTTTTTTGAAACAAGAGAATTCTGGGTTTGAGCTGAGCAATTTAATTGATTCTGCAGGACTAAACAGAAAACATTTCAGGATTACTTGTGGATTACTCAGGATCACAGCCAGCAGCCCATGCAGTTGATGCCACAGCATGTGCGGTGCTGCAGGCTGATCTTTATCTTGTTGCGGAGCAGCTCCTCCTCGTACTGGCAGGGACAGATGGACGACTGGAGATGGCGGGGCGTCTCATGGACACCGGCCTCCTGGACGGTCCAGTCGAGACGTCGGCGCAGGAAGTCCTTTCCCCAGCGCTGCAGGTAGCTCAGGAAGAGCTCCTGGGCCACGGCCTAAAGAGAGCAGTTAAATATTGATTTTGTGAGGTGCGTGAGTGAGAGAAAGAGATGGTTTGGCTTGGGCAGGATGTTTGGATTGGTTGGGAATCTGGGATACGGTAGATGGTGATGCGATCAGCTACTAATCTACTTCCATATGTACAAGCCACTCCGGAATTGAAAAAGCGATAGACAACTCACCTCCTTGCGTGGAACTCGCACCGGTTGGCTGCCCTGGATGACAATGTCCTCCAAGTCGATGTCCAGCTTCCGCTCCCAGCCAGCCTTGATGGCCTCGCCGCCATTCTGCTCCGTATGCTCCAGGAACTCATTCAAGAAACTCACGCATTGCGTGGCATCGAAGTACATGAAACAGAGATTCACCTTGTGGCACGAAATGCGACCCCGATCGTCAAGCACCAGCAGGATTTTGTGGCGCATCAACTGCCGGTTGACCCGAGCCAGGCACTTTTCCAAGCCCCGCGACAGCCGCAACTTCACCCACATGCAAAGGAAGATGGCCGCCGCGTTCAGGAAGAGCCACCCAACGCCGAGGGCGAAAAGGGCCACCCCCTGCAGCCCAGAAAAGAGCAGCGCCAAGAGGACGGTAAAGGCGAAAAGGATCCAGCAGACCAGGATGCGTTTGTAGCAAATATTGTACACCGTGAAGCGGTAATCGTTCACCAGCGTCTCCATAGCATTAACATAGTCCTCCACGGTGAGCTGCAGGAAAAGATTTGTTTACTATAATTAAGACTCTATAGTTGTCTTGAAAGTTTACCGTCAGACCCTGGGCCATCAGCTCCTCGGGCACCAATTCCGGACGGAAGATAGCTGGAGTTATCCAGGGCCACTTTGTGTTTGCGGGCAGCAAAGTTACAATTACATCGCCATTCGCTGTTTTGAATAAAATTGAAAAATATTATTTTAAAGAGATATCCTACACATTACACATTCAAAACGTATAAAAAAAGATTTGACTTTTCTGACCAATTTTACTAGCATAAACATCATACTGTAAAATCTTTTAATGGCTCCCGACAGAAATTTAAATGACAGTTTATTTTAATAGACATTTTAAAATATAAGCCTAATATAATCTGACAAATAATATCCTATGCCTGTCACACTAGAATAAATCCAAAAATATCTATAAATTTATGTGCTTATTTATGCGTTTTTTAAGCATTACCCCAAAAGGCTAATGAGTGATAAATTTAAAACAAGTGATACTTGGTAGAAGTGGTAGAATATAAATGAGTTAATATTTCCTAGACCAGAAAGTTTTATTAACCTAGTTTATGTCTCTAAGCTAGAATACTCTTTAAAGGGATATATTAGGTGTTCGTGCAAAAGTCGAGACCTTTTAAAAAAATTAAACATCTTTAGAGAAGGAATCATGACCCCATCAGAGTCCAAAGTCACTCACCGAATCCCTCGCGAATACGTCCCGTTGACAGTTCAATTGTGCGCATCCCAGAAGCCTGATCCATGGCCTGTCCAGCTCCAGTACCGTTGGTGGCACTGCCGCCATTGTGGCGATGACTGGTAGATGCCGCTGCAGCCGGTGTTGGGGCGTGCGAGGGGGTTGAGGCTGCTTTTTGGTTTATTAGCTGCGGGGGATGGCGGGGAGCAGGCGCCGGGGCCTGGGCCGGCGACAGACCCGATCCAGATCCAGATCCACTTGCACCTCCGGCTACAATGCCACTGCCGGATGCACTCAGATTAACGTGCGTGCTCTCAGTTGTCAAAACAGCGGGTGCCACATCCGGCGATGCTGCCGTAGAAGCCTCCACCGGTGTGGCAGCTGTGGTCGATGACACTGTGGGGCGCTGCAAGCCGCAATCCGAATAATGGGTTAATATTGCAATAGCCTTGGCCTTAAGAAGACGGCAATGCCGCCAAGGTTCAGTACAAAGACAGTTATGGAAATGAGCAAAATAAAATCAATTTTATTGATTTTTGGTTTTACTTTTCAAGCACTACAAGGTGGGCCTATAAATCTAAGTCCAATTGCCAACCGGACTCAAGTCATTCGTCGAAAGGCACGTTCTCAGTTGACAAAAAAGAAGCCCCCACCCCAAAAATAGCTGGGCGAAGGCGAACCTCTGCCTCATAAGGCGACTGCGATCAAATTTATTTGTTTTTCTGAAATCTTAAACAAATCGGTTGCAACAAGCCTGTGTCATGCTTAGCTATCTGATATTTATCTTGTTTATAGTTAAAAATTGAATTCTCAGCCGTTTTTTTCCTAACAAATCTCCCCCGAAAGGCAAATCAAATATAGATAATATATTTTAGTATAAATATTTAACAAAAAGTTAGAAAACTAAGATTGCAAACAAGATAACTGCACGTTTTAATAATCTCACTGACACACGCTAAAAAAGTACTCCTAAAGAATTTTTAATTGAATAATTAAACTAATTAAACTTCCATTGCTAAAACACGTCTTTCTCTTTAGTCATTTTGATTGAGTTTCCTCTAAAAAAAAGTGTCAGGGTTAAAGAAAAACTGTAGTTCTACTAGTTCAAATAATTTTTTTAAATATTGACAAAAGAAAAATATGAGTAGCAAAATATTTGAACATTCGCCTTCTGGCATTGAAATACAAAGCTTGTTTACCAAAAACTCCATAGAATTATAAATGGTATTTTTAATGAAACAAATTCTGAAGGAAAACTGTAGTATTTAATTTTTTGTTAGCAGAAGCCTTATAATTCTTATTGGAAATAAAATTTTGTTGCATGTTGGCAACCGAATTAAAGTCAAAGTTGAGTCACAATTTATCCCCGGATGGTCTGAGTTTCAACCTCAATATTTACCTGGTCGCCAAACCGTATTTGTCATGCGTGCAACGTTTCCAAAATCAACCAAAAGAAAGTTAAAGAACCAAAACCTTTCCTCATAACAACTCCATTAAGTGGAGATACAGTAGAAGCTCGGTTTACAAAACGTTCTTGGCAATAGGAGGGAGGGGATAACTGGTATTGCTAAGGTTCCCTCAAAGGGAGATCTCACTGTAGCGGACAACGGGTCGGATGGAGAAAAGGGCCTGCCTGTTATGCATTGGAATGCGTTTCGCTGCGTTGGGTCACCCCAACCCGTGTGCCGCGGAGAGAGTGTTACCTGGAGAGAGGTGAGAGTGGCTAAGGAGAGGTGACCCACCTGGACAGGTGTTGTTGTTGTATCTGACGGATTGTTGGGACTGCGCGAGCGCGCCCTCCTGTTGTTGTTGCTGCTCACCACCGACGGTGGCGGCGGCAACGACAACTTGTTTTGCTGCTGCTGCTGCGGTTCTTGATGTTGTTGTGTTGGTTGCTGTGTGGCATTGCCGCCGTTACTGTTATTATTTTTTTCACCGCTGTCTGCCTCATCGTCGAATTTAACCCAATTCTTTGGCGTCTGTTTGTCGTCATCGTTTTCGGACCCCAGAGAGACATCCTCCAAAGGATGGCTTTGCTGCTGCTGCTGCGGCAGCTGCGCCTGCGTCTTGGCGTCCTCCATTTGGAATGCGGAGCGCGTGCCTTGAATTTAGCTTTTAAAGCTGAGCGTGTGACCTGACTAATGCAGTTTCGTTTTTGTGTTTTATTTTTTGTTTTCTATTTGTGGCCTGAGGCTTACATAACCTCAATATAAGTTCACACTTGAGTTGCTGCTGCTGCCTATTATCAAGTTGCTGGATTTTTTTTTCTATTTTTCGCTATTTTGCCGCTGCACTGCGTGCCGTCAACGTGTTGGCCGCTCGCGAGTTCACATCGAACTGCCGCTAATGCCGCGCCCAGCAACAAAAACGCTCCCACACATACAAACATGCACAGAGACACACACAGATACAAATATATCTCTTGGCTCAGAGCGGAAAGCTTGGCTCAAAGGCACGCTCAATAGGCTAACAAGCCACCAAGACAATCTCACCTGTTGCCGAGCTTTTCAATTCTCAAAGTATCTCACGTTCGTTCTTCTCTCTTTCTGCACTTGAAAATTTAAGATACTTTTCAACAGTTCAGATACATTTTTAACCAAAGTTGTGGTTGCCTTTAGAAGTTTCTACCCTTCTAACTGTGTTTACCTTTTTTTAAAATTCATTATCTATTATCTATTTTTATAGATAAAAATTCAATTAGCGTTATTGGCATGAAATGACTTTGTGTTTTTTTTCGAGATCAAACTCTCAGTTTGTGTATCTTAAAAATGTTTGGAATTTATTTAAAGTGAATAACTCAAACGTGATCACCCTTTTTTAAAAGTATTTTATTTTCCACTGTGTGAAGTTTTTGTTTTCGTTGCTCACATGACGGGTTTCAGCTTTTTAAAGTACCAGAATGAGCTCCCCTCGCATCTTGGTGACTCACAACCCATCCCACAGCCCCTTGAATTTTATCTCTCTTGTTTGGAGATCGCTGTAGCAGAATATTTCGCAAAGCGAACACCTCTGCCTCTGCTACTTCTTTAGCAATGATAAGCACCGACGCGGCGTCTCCGATTTCAAAACCAATAAACACTTTTTATCAGTCGCAATTAGAGGGGGTTGAAACACACTCAGATATCGGTCAGAAGCGAGTGGGTCTTGAGCAATTTTTACGGGGTTTCTGCCGTATCTGTGGCACTCAGACAGTCAATTTGCATAAGCCGCAGGTGTCGCAGCTTGCACTTGAAAAAGCAATTATTTTATTAAGTCATTGCTCTGAGATAAACAGTATAAGGGAACCTTACGTACCACTCTCTTTAGAAAAAACCTCCACGAGGCTTTGACAGCTGGCTTTAACAGTCCAATTTGTAAATAATCAAAAAAACATTCAAGCAAACAAGCACTGGGTACTTAAATCTTATTTATATATTAAATATTACTACAAATAATCTCTAGAGGATTTTCCGTTCACAAATTTATGGCATTATTTAGTAAAATACCAAACCAAACGAAGAATGCAATTTAAAATCAATTTTGACGTTTGTTATGGCATTCAGTTCGTTCCGATGGGGTCCTGTTTTTCATGTTACCCTTTCGATAAGCGGGCCTCCATGAATTTATGGCAGCATCGGGTTGGTAGTGGCGAGGGAGGAAAAGGATGTGGCCGAAGGATAGCTGGAAGGGTGGATGGTCGGACTGGACCACATAGTTCACGCCTGGCCGGAGCAACAAACATTTTTTGGCTCGAATAAAATGTAAAATGCAAGAGCCCACAACATTATAGTGGCAATTGTTCGACTGGGCAGCCACAGAAAACTTTTGCCGCCCATAAATTATGCTGGAAAATTATTATATAAGCGGCCAGTGTCGAGCGGCGCCGAAGAAATTGGCCCACAGCCAACGAAAAGGGAGATACAGTCCAATGGAAAAACGGAGAAGACTGAAAGGAAAGAGGTCTACCAACTATTGGCAAAAGTTGTTAAGCAAATTATGGCCTGGCACTGAGGCATTTGAAAATGTTACAGTCAAAGTTTTTTGCATGTGGGAGTCATGAATCGGATGCTATATATATGTACGTTGGATGGTCATCTATGAGGCACTTAAATCCATCTGACAACTCGATGAAAGGAGAATCATAATCTATTGAAGGCATCAAAATATTAAGGCTTTACCGAGAGAAGGATATCCTAAAGCTTACCGATTGGTTCAAGTACTGCTTATTATAAATCTTTTATAAATCTTCAGCATACATACATATGCTGAAAAATCTGTGACCAGATGCCTTTTAATTTACTATACTTTATAAGTTTTGGCCCCTACCAACTTACCTAAAATAAGTCTTTTCTACTCAGCCATAAATCGCTCAACAGGCCGCAAATCCTTTGTGCCACCAGGCCAACAGAAGCCACAAAACATCTAGAAAAAGCTGCAGCCCCAGTTGGGAAATCCAGTTGGGCGGGTAAGCAGGCAGCGAAGAGCCTAATTAGGCCAAATTAATTGCCTGCGCTTTTGACACTTGCTAAGACTGAATCGGCCCATCCCACAGTCAACAAGACAGCTGCCAGCGAAACCAAGTACAGCACTCAAAAGTCTATTTGCAACCAACCGCTCCGCCTCGCCAGCCCCGCTGTCTTGTCCATCTCGCCTCTTGTTGGCCCAAAAGAGTAATGTTGGCAATTTGTTGGTCGTCGACTTATTAACCCGCAACAGGAGACGAAGAAGTTGGCGGCAACTTTTTGGCCAACGCCAGAATGTCCAACGGGCATATAAATTAGCAGAAGACAGAACTTTCTGACTTCGTCCCCCCGGTCGAGGAGCATATCTTCTTGTCCCGCAAAAGCAGGCAAAGTTTTGGCATCAAAAAATGTTTTCAAATTAAGCTAATTTATATTATATAAACACACTTAATGAGTGAGATTGCGAAGGCGCTAAAAGGAAGGCCACCAATGGGCGTGGTCATAATTTCTATGGCAGAAGTAACAGGAAGCAAAAACAAATATTATATACACAAGTATTTTCAGCGGCATTCGGAACATTTTGATTTGCCTCGTCCACCTTTTAAGGCACTTTGGAAATGGCAAAAGTTTTGCAACACCCTTTCAGTGGCTGTTGTTGTTTTGCTTCACTCGGGTGGGTTGGCTGGTTGGGTGGGTTGGCTGGTGGTATTAACGTGACTTGCATAACGGCCGAAAGTATGCAGCACGGCTGTAAAGTGTCACCAACACCATCACCATCGCGATCCTTTTTGCTCCTTAGCGCTGCTTTGGCTGCTTTGGCACCAAGACACGCTGGAAATAAAAACAAAATGCAACTGGGGAAACGTGTCACAAACTTTATGCTCCTGCCACGCGTCACGCACGCGATTTTCGCTTAGTTGTTTGTCACTTTGTCGCCGCCTTTCTGCTGCTTCCCAGATCCTTCCGCCCCGTTCCGCCTTCAGGACAACCAAGTCCTTTTGACTTGGCCAAGAAAAATGGCTGTGGAAATTAAGTGAGCTGCCATTGCAGGCGCGGCATAAATTAGTGTGCTGAGATTGTGAACTGAAGCGAATTTCAAATTGGTGTAAAATAATGACAATTTTTCCTCATGCTAAAGTTTTTAAAAGGAATCATAGTGTGGAAGGAAACTAAGATTAAAAGCCTACAAACTTGCAACATGTTACAAAATAAATTTGCATAAACACAAGTACAAAACTCACTTTTAAGTGTGAGGCAGGAATTCCTTTAACCTGACATTAAATAAACTACAAATTAATTAGTAAAGCGAAAGTCCTTAATTGGAATAAAAGAGTAAAAACAATATAATTATTATTGCATAATAATTGTGAAAAAAATCAGCAACTCGTTTACCTATAAGTATTTTCAGTTTGAAGGATGAAATTTAATTAAATTAATTACATTCATCTGGAAATGAGTTTCATTTTCGATATACAAGCTGTTGCTGCTTTTGAAAACCACTCCAGTTTATAATAACTCACAACATCCTGCAGGAGGAGCCGCAAGCACACACTCAGAAACTCAGCAACTCACAACTCAGAAACATAAACAGAAACAGAGACATAACATCAGTTATGGGAACGGGCCGACAAGAATGGAAGTGACATCACAATGGAGCAACAGCACTCGGACCTGGTCGGTATACCGGCCATGTGGCAAGGGCTTGACTGTTGCCACATGTCACCTTTCATACAACATACAATCACTTTGGGGTTACAGCTGTGTGGCTCACTTCACACTGTGCGATCTGGCCGAGAATTGGATGTGGCCAAGACAGCTCGGAGGAGGCATCAAGAAGGCCGAGAAGTGGCCCAATCCCGGCCCTTGAAGATTGAAACGTTCAACTGTAAGTGCGGTTGATGGAGACGGACGGAGGCAACGAGCTGACCGCCAAGCACATGTATTTGAATATTTGACAGAGGTACAAGTGCCTGAATGGCACTCAGCCAAAGTGTTAAATGGGGAAATGTGTCACAAAGATATCCAAAAAGTTTTTATTTCATTATTTATTAGGTAAAATTTAAGACTTCAGCTCTTCTTGATTTTGTCTTCACCCACTTCAGCATAAATCATTATAATAATTTTACTAAAGGACCCTGTTGGAACAAAGTCAGAGGTGAAAGTTTTCCCCAAGACAGGGACTGCAGGGACACAGAATGGGCCAGACAGCTGGTCCTCTTCAGAACAACGAACGCCAAATGCATTTAAGTAGAAAATCCTGCCAAAAAAATAGTGAAAGAAGAGCAACGAGACGAAGACGCTGGACGAGGGGATGCCAAGATTTAGAGACGCTTAAATGTTTTGGGCCACTGCCGAAGGATAAGTTTCTGCTGTGGAAAAAAATGCTAAGGAAAACTATGTTTACTTTATTTAAAAATCCCATGGCATCGCCATGCCTTGACGCACACCAAATCAGTGGCTGCGCTGACCAAATAAAAAACCTCACAACTTGCAACAGCCACAATAAAATCATATTTAAAACTTTCACACCACAGCGCAAAAAGAGCGACACACTCGTATAAAAGAGAAAAAAATATGAAAAGTAGCAAGAAACTTGCAGAATTTCCATAACGAAACTTTCTCGCTAAAAACAAGGGAAAAAACTGTTTAGATCTTCTCGACACCATGAAAGAATATGGAAAAAAAATGAAGAAAGTAACCAACTGAAGTTTTATTAAAATTGTAAATATTTGCAAACATTCATAAACCAAAGAAGTTATTTAGTTTTCTGATGAATAGAAGCCACCTCCAAATGAAATATTTTAAGCAGAGAAAAACTCTTTCTTTCGATATACCATCTCGATTTTCAGTTATTTAACCAATTTAGGTTTCACAACGTTTTGCGTTCTGTGTCATTTTAATTGGACACGTTGGGATTTCGGTAACGCCCAGTTAGACTCGTTCAATTTAAGACCCAGACTTGGATTTGCAGCAGCCAACTGCAGTAGGTATTCAGGAGGTAAACCGAATTAAAAAAATACAAAAAGCGGCAACAATATGTATGTTTTTTGTGCTCAACCCAGATCTCGAGCGTTTTCCGCTTGTCTCGAAAACAAAAGAGACAAATTTGCATTGCATAAAATTAAAGCGAGCGGATGTTTAACATATGTAATTTTTGACAAACAGAAAGGCTAGCACGGAACGGGTGAAGACCGCGAAAAGAAAACTGACAGAGGCTCATATTAATGCAATTTAACAGGGCGTATGCATAATATTTAGCTAAGCCAGAGCCAAAAAGAGAAACACCCAACCGGCGAAACTTAATTAAAAATGTGCGCGCATAATTATAACTATATTTAGCAAGCAGCAGCCACACACTAGCAAACACACTCTCGCACACTCATGCAAATGTGCATTAATTTCGCATGCAAAAAACGGAGAGCAGATGCACACAAAAGCCCAACGCAAAAAAGTATGCTGCAATATTTTTTTCTGCACCCCACAGTAAGCGGCCTGATGATGATGATCCTGTGCCGGGTTTTGTCAACACGCCGCCGACATCCTCCATCCTCGTCCTGGCCTGATGAGCGTCAGCAGTTACCGTAAATTATTTTATTTATACCGTTAGTCTATGCTCTTGCCACGACAGGGCAGGTGCAGGAGCAAGAGCAGGAACAGGGACAGGAACAGAGACAGGAGCTGGAAGCGGGCCCACTGTGCGGCTGTCGGTGTGCTTGACTTAATAAAATACATTTAGAAGCCGCCTGGCCACGCCAGGCCTGTCCTGGCTCCCGGCTCCTGGTACCATCTCCTCTGGATGCCTTCTATCTCCTCACTGGCAGTTTGTATCACGCCTCAGTTGGGCGCGCTCGCGAAACGGCAAAATGTGCATAATACCAACGTGCAACGGGGCGGGCCGTGTTTGAGTGTGTGCAAGGTAGCTTGCCGTTTTTTATTTATGCATGCTGTGCAACATTTTCACCCAGCCAGTTGCACAGCAAACGCGAAATCGCAGCTCTGATGCCTGGCCATCCGATTTTTCTCGCTTTGTTTTTTCCCAACCGATACAAACCAGTGCAATAACACACAGTGGAATGAATAACTCCCAAACCTAGGAAAAAAATATTAATATTATTTATAAATCAACCAGTATTAAGCCTCTTGTTATAGAAGCTCTTAGCTCCAAGTATTACATCTTACAAATTCCCAGAAAACGAAATGAACAAACTAAAAGGAGAAAAACCCAAACCCTCCTTTTTTATATTTTTTCCCCTAACTTGTAATCGATTGGTCACTATTTTAATATATAATTTTCCACCCCAACAAATCAAAACGAGTCTTCAACTAAGTTTAATTTGCTTGCGAGATTCCGTCCGAAATGTTACTCCAACTAATTCTACTCCTTAACTACTGCGGTATTTACTCCTTTACAGACACCGAACCGTGTAAGTTGGTTTCTAATCACCACAATACCCCGACCTGTTCCTATTAAAACATCAGTTTGCAGTAGAACTCGGGCTCGGAAACCACATAGATTGGGAAGTGAATCTAAAACGGGATAAGGTCAAGGAGATGATGATGTTGGCCTGGAAAGGATACGTCAAGAATGCTTGGGGCTTCAATGAACTGAACTCAGATTTGGGAACTCCCCACAACGACAGCGTTTTCGGCAGCCATCACATTGGCCTGACAATAATCGACAGCCTGGATACCCTGTATATAATGGGAATGCGCAAGGAGTTCATAAGAGCTAGAAAATGGGTTACCGAGCACTTCGACCTGGACAATGTTGATGCCTATTTGTCGGCATTTCAGCTTAATTCTCGCATAGCCGGTGGATTCCTCTCCATGTACGCTCTATCCGGCGAGGGTTTGTTCCGAGAAAAAGCGGAATACGTTATCCAAAAACTTATGCCAGTCTTCGATCCATCAACTATCCCTTTGGTTGGGGTCAATCCCAAAAGTGGAACTGCAGCCTCATTTACTGGGATATCAGAATCCGAAGATACCGATACTGGATCACTGCAGCTGGAGTTTTTCTACATCAGCGAGATTACAAAAAATAGAAACTATCGCCCCACGGGAACCGCGGAAAGCGAAGATCTCTACGAGTACTATCTAAAGTCCTGGCTACGTTCCAACAAGAAGGACGAAATTGCAAGGGATATGTACATAGGTGTCATTCAAAAGCTCCGAACAGGATTGCTGGGTCTAAGTTTTGGAGGTCTCTCGTATCTAGGCCATCATTTGGAAGGCTCTAGCCTTCACCTCATTCGCCGAATGACACATTCAACCTGCTCTGTCCCTGGACTTTTAGCTTTGGGATCAGCAGCTCACCTAGAAGATACCCATTCGGTGGCCCGAGATCTGCAGCTGGCCGAGGATCTGGCAGAAACCTGCCACGAGAGCTACAAACGCTCGGCCACTGGTCTAGGACCCGAGACCTTCCAATTTGATTCTACTGCCAAAGAAGATGCCACCGCTCAAAGAAGCGATTCCAAAGCCTATCGCCTGCGACCCGAAGTGGTGGAAACATACTTTCTCTTATGGCGCGTCACCAAGGATCAAAAGTATCGGGATTGGGGCTGGGAAGTGGTTCAATCCTTGAACAACTACTGTCGCACAACGTATGGATTTTCGAGTGTGGAAAATGTTTACCAAATCAATGGACCCAAAGATGGAGTTCAAGGAAGTCACTTCCTCGGCGAGACCCTCAAGTATCTGTATCTTTTATTCTCAGACGATACTTTATTGCCTTTAGATAACTGGGTTTTCAACTCAGCGGGACATCCGTTTCCTGTTAAAAAGAAGATGCCCAAGTTGAATGATAATTTGGATACTTAGTCCAAAATCCACGTGCCCCATTCCTCTCACTTCTCATTCTGTATAAATCATTGTACCCGCATTTATAATAATTGTTAAACATAATTTAGTGCGACAACAATTTGTAAATTGGTCGTTAACCAACCTCAAAACATTTCAAATTGCATTTATTTTGCACAGCTTTTAGTCAAATGTATTTGTTTTTACAAATGCGGCTTTGTCCGGCCGAATCATTCGCCATTTCATCGTTTTATGTTTGGCTTTGCTTTTGTTGTGGCGCCCGCAATTGTTTCCATTTTGATAATCAAAATATTTCAAAATATTTTTCCTTTTAATAGGGCGGTGCACAAAAGCCAAAATCGCACTGACACAAAACACGTCCAATAAAAAGAGTCTACCAGACCGTTAAAAATTCTACAAATTTAATGAAGCGTTTATTTATATTCCGGCTAGCCGTATTTTCTTTATGATTTTAAAGTTTCTATTGAAATTTCATTGGCTTAATGGTTGCTTGATTTCGTAGAATTGATGGAAATTGGAAAACAAAGTTTGATTTTACATACGCTAATTGTTTCGAATATTATTTTACAATTATTTATAATTTAGTAAATGAATAACATAAATTAAAAGTTGCATTTTTAAGATTTGTATTGCAAAACATATATATAATATCATTTAATAAATGATAGCCTCCGTTTGTTTGTTGAATTTATTTAAAACCCTTTAATAAATAGTCCAGTAAAGCTCTTCAAATTATCCTTTATGAACTGAAGTTTTTATGGATGCCACAAAAGGCGGCAGTGAATATGCACAACCTCAACAATGTGGTATCTAGGACAACCTGCACCAGGCACGACAATAAAATGCCAAAGAAAATACATTTTGTCTTGTCTCTTCTTGCCACATTTATTATTATTATTATTATTATGGTATTCTTTTTCCCTGAACGCCGACGTCCTTTTGTGTTGGCCGACATCATTAAAAATATGAAGAGGTCGATTTAATAAATGTGCCGGCTAAAGCAAACAGGACTCTGGCCAAGGATATACACATTGTTACTTTCTTGGACCGCTCTATTGTGAACGTTGCCAAAATATTAAAGCTATGCCTTTGGTCAATATTCTTCCAGAGGGTTTTGTGTGTACTTGTGTGTGGCTGGCAAAGCAATTTACAAAAGTTTTTCCATCAAAAATCCGCTGTCAGTATAAATATCCTTAAAATAGCCAACACGGCTGCTAGGCACACACACACACATACACACTTGGATCCTGGAGGGATCCTGGCCGTTTCCTGGCTGCCTGCACTTTGCTCCTGCCTGCAGGAATATGATTTATGGATGCATGTGCTGATATATGCCATGTGCCTCTTGTCTGTCCCTCGTTCTTTCCCTCCCATCCAGCCAGCTCCTTTTCCATGGCACGTCCTGCTATTGTTGGCGCCGAAAATTATGCTACAAAATTTTTCCCACTCTATAACCATCTAACACACACTCCCGCAGCCTGCATCGGTGTTAGGCTCATCTATTTGTAGTCCAAACAAAGAGAGACGTGTTGTGCACACACCCAACCCACCACTTCTTCCCACATTCACTCGGACTATTCATCTGGCTACTGTGATTTCCACTGGTAAATCAGAAGCACTTTAAATTGAGCATGTTCCGTTACATGGACCGCCTCGTGCCCCATTTTATCCCAACAGTCGAGCAGTGGCTTACCGGCAAAGTGAAGGACTCCCTGTCCACAGTGCGACCGGCCTCTGGAATCCTTTTTGAAAGTAAATCTGTTTAAATGTTTGAGCTGCGATTATTCCAGCTTCCATACTGAACTTACTTTCGGTCTGTTGGCACACTCAAGTCCGTTTTCAATTCTAAGCCAGACAGAAAGAATACGTTTTGATTTTACGGTGAAATGTTTAGTTTAGTTTAGTTGGCAACAATATATAATACCTATAAGTTTATACAACTCCACACCACTCCACTCCACTCGTCCAGAAAGAGGGAAAAGCCAACTTAAATATATCGCCAATTATATTTAGTCGAAACAAAAATCAGTATATTTTTATGCATGCAAAACACAAGTCATGACAGAGAAGGGAAAACGTTGAAAATAAATCCCAAAATCCATGTACTTTGTTTTCCCTCCTTACCATATTCTTTTATTTTTTTGGAAAATATTCTCAAGTTCTTTTGGCTACCTTATCGATCGATCGGCTTGCATTTGCAATTCCCTTCCATTTTTCTGCAGCCACTTTATCAATTTGACCAATAAAATTCAACTGTTATGCTTTTAGTCTTTCGTTCTTTCCTCGTTTTTTGGCCCGCAAGCAAAGAAAAATAAAATGCGAAGTATAAATAAATTGGGAATCAAGAGGCAATGCATCATTCATCATCCACGAACCACGAGACTTCGAATCTTTTTCCCTGAAGTTGTATTGTTTGTGTAAAGTGCCTGAGTTTGACAGAATTTCGATAGCCTTTCGGGGAGTCTGAGGAGTCAGTTAATTGGATTGCCGGTCGTAATTGCTCAAAATCAGTTGAATCACTTTTCATTTTAGTTGGTAAGTGTTCGTTTATTTGACAGAATTTTGTCGTTATCCTGTCAAAAGTTTTGCTCAACTTGCCAATTATTAAGTGTGAACATCTATTCAACACGTAGTAACTGTCAAAATAAAAAAAGAACATACTTTTTGTGATTCTGTAGGACAACAGGTGTCAGAAATCATTGTCACTGTTGGAAAAGTTTTTTTCTTTTCTATCCAACCTGACCATCACATGAAAAATGACCAAAATCAAACGTCACAATCACTCAGATTTTGTAGTCCTGATTCTACACATTGATGAATAGCCATTACACTCTATACTGTTGTATTGTAAATAATATTTAAGGAATATGTTTTAATTCCAAATTAAGATAATTTTCCCCAGGATTGAGACTTCATTTGCGGTCCATCATAATCAAAGATTTTATATTCTTACCATCATAGTCAAAGAATTTCGTGTAATTGAAGCTTAAACTTAATAACTTAATTAAAAACACTGCTGTATCTATCAACTGAGTCGTTTTTGGCATTTTTACATACAAAAAGTTCATATTTGTCAAAAGCTTCATTTTTTAACCACTTAATACCGTATATTTTATTTGATTCCAAACCGATTTCAAAACGAAATACCTTCATAGAATCAGGGCTTCAGTCTGCTTCGATCTGCATCAAAGAATCCGAGAAACTAAACAAAAAAAATTAATCCGATTTTTCAAAATTTTGAAAGGGGTACCATCATTATTTTTTCCAAAAATCGACAAATTTTTTTTTGTTCGATTTTTCGGATCTTTGGTTGGAGGTTAAAGAGGAATGAAGCCCTGATTCGAAAATGCCCTGATTTCGTTTCAAAATCTGTTACGAATTAGCTGAGATATTCGAATAAAACTCTTCCAAAAAGGGAAATTTTAGATTTTGCTGTCCATCATAAACAAAGATTTCTATTTAATCTAAGTGTAAACTTTCTAATATCATTTCAAACATCGCCTACGTGTCCATATATCCTTTTCTCGCCACTAACTTTTTAGGGAATAAACCTGTCTATTCCAAATACGGGAAGTTGACATTTGTGAATAACGTATAATAGAAAAACTCATAAATTCAATTAAGGTGACTTACAGCGTTACATAAAATGGACATTTGGTGGAAATTACTGGAAAAGCAACAGTTGATGGTAAATCGATTACCCGGTGATATTCAATGAGTCCCGAGTGCATTGATGAGACAGCAGACTGTCAGAGCTGGGGCTCAATCTCTGCCTGCTCCACGGAGCCTCTAACGAGTTCTAAAACATTTCGCCCAGCTAAACGAAGTTCAACGCACTGAATAACAAGTAGTTTTCCCAAGCTTACACAATTTTCTTATTTTCCGTGTGGCTGTGTTTTTCTTTTCTTGGTATTTTTTTTTTTGTTAGTTGCGGCTGACGTTGCGGAAGACTGAAGCTAAAGCTAACTTGAGACGAGTCGAGACAGCACAGGGGCACCGACTGAATTCTAATGAGGCAGGTAGGTGCTTTTGGTCATATGAGGCGTATACTTGATGCAGTCTGCTCTTCACTTGGCCTGGGACACTAATGAGCAGCTAAACATTTGTCGACAATCCAAAAGCCAGATCAGCGCTAATTAATCGCTTTTTAAGCTACCCAACCAAATCGGGCCATTGTCCCTCTAATAAATTCGCATTTGTCAACAAATTAATGTGAAATTTTATTTATTCAGCATGTGCTCGATTATGAATTATGCATTTTACATAAAGGCAAGCAAATCCGCAATTTAAATCCGTTTATCTAACTTTCCCTTGCCGTTTACCAATAATTATTATCATTTGTTTCCATTTTTTTATTTAACTCTTTCTCTCACTTTTTCAGATTTTATAATCCCTCTATGTACTTTGCTCACCACCATCGCTATGAAAATTAAATTTTATTTACTTTAATTAAAATGGATTAGTTTTTTTCCCCCGTCAACCACATGTGCCAATTAATTTCTTTTATCTTTTATTGGATTCAACAAAGTTTATGGCATTTATTTTTCTCTTGTACTCGAATATGGAATTGTGCCGAAGGGGTCAAAATTTAAATGAATTTAAATAGGGTTACCGACATTTAAAAGCTTTTTTATATCCACCATTAGTCCCTCTTTTAAGTTTTATTGGCAATATTTTTATCCTTGTCCAAAAGTTTCAATAATCTAGGCGCAACACGAAAGAACTGGAAAAACCTGCAAAAATGTAGCAAGAAAAGCCGATGAAGGACAAACGAGTGGGAAGGGGACTTAGTCTCGAGATCTTTACAATGAGATTTACTCAACAAAAAACACAAAAAATAGGGATAAAAAAAAAAAAACAAAAACAAAGGCGCGTTGATGTATGATGTTGCCAATTGTTTGAAGTAAATCAAACGGCACCGCACTGGATGAAAGGATGGAAAGCAGGACGATTGGAGGACAGGACGAGACGAAGCCGGATAAGTAAGTGCAAGACAGCAAAAGGCACATCCTGTGGTCGAGGCCTCAATGAAGCTGCACAGCAACGGTTGCCAATGATTGCCATGGCCAGGTCCTTAGCTTTCGGGCTTTATGCCAGATGCCTTGGGTCTGGGCCCGGATAAACAAAGCGCATTGAAAAATGGCCAGGAATAAAGTAAGTGACCAACTGGCACCCACACACACCCCCACCCAGTGCTGGCCAAAAGCATGCGTCCGTGTCCATATGCTGACAGCTGTGAGACGAGAGGTCCTGTCATTTATATTTCTGTTTTTGCCCAATTCTAGCCCACTTGGACCTATTCAATCAGCCGAATGGCCAACAACTCTTTCTGGCTGTGGTCACAACTGGGCGAAAAAGGACACAAATTAGTAAGGACAATGCCGCCTGTCGACAGGCAAGCACCATCAATTAACTGGAATCCAGATCGATTATTCGCCGCTTCCAAACACTCTCGGCGCTCGGGCATTTCCATGAACTAAATGCAAATAAGGTTACAACTTAATGCGAATTTATGGCTGTCAAATGCCAAAAGAAGGCTTTCGCCCGAATTAAATTGCACACTTTACAATTCTAAATATTCCTGGGCCTTGAACAATTTATGGCTACAGAGACCACAAAGAGGGAATAATGTGGGGAAGATCCCCATAAAGTGATTGGTCATTACCAGAATTTAGTTGAAATAAATTATGCAAAGTAAAGTAATAGAAACAAAATAAAAACCCTTGGTGCGATGAACCTGCCAGTTTGTAAAGTTTCGAATCAATTTTAATTGGTCAGAGGCTTGGCAATTTTGATCCCTGTGGATCAAAAATCCACTTCCTGCTATCACAATTTCTGAGCATGAAATATGTATTTCCGAAAATATTGTTGCACACACCATTTCAAAATTAGCGAAATTTGCACAGAGCTGCAAAAGTTTGGACGCAAAAAAAAAAAACAAAAAAAATTCGGCGAAAAAACAACAAACAAAAAGTTAATTAAAACAAAAATTACGGGCAGTGGTCGGTTTTCGGTTCGCGGTGCCTGGGCCGTAGCATTAGTAGTGCAGCCAAAAATGCAGCCGAAAAATCTGTGCGCCATCTAAAACAAAAATTAATTTTTGGGTCCAGAGCAGGGAAAGTTTTTGTTATTGTTTTGTTATTTCCCTGGCCAGGCGAGAGTTTGCATTGTTTTGCATATTTTATACGGCGGAAGTGTGTGCAGGCCCCCAAACAACAAACACAAAACAACGAAGGCACTCAACCCAACTATCATCCCAGCCAATCCGTACAAAAAATCCAAAATAACAAAAAAAACTGCTCATGAAACACGCAAATTATGCAGCGCAAGGCGCATAAGACAAACTTTGCAGAATCGACAACCGGCGAATGGAAATTAATATGAAAGCCAAAACGGCAGAGACACACTCACCAGGACACCCACAGCCACACCCACACACTCACGTCTCGTAGATCCACAAAGTTGCACTAAACTGGCCACAAGCTGCAACTGCAAGTGGAGCAGCAACTGAGTAATTAAAAATGCAACAAACAGGCAAAGCGGAAAGTCCTGGGCGAGATAATATTGGACATGCTCTGAGCTCCATAATTTGTGCCACTTTTTTGGGAGGTTCCCAAAAGGATGTGGTCTAAACAATGCGAACCTCAACAGAACTTTCTTTTACTACAAAATTTTATTGAATAATTCTAATCGGCATATCAAATTGTTAAAGTGTGTACCATATTATATCATAATAATATAACTTTCATTGATTTGACAAGGACGAAATTACAAGACTGTGTCTTTCTAAAAAAATGAATATTTAATAATTCAACATATTCTTTATTTTATCTTGGCGAATTATCATTAAGTTTAATATAATTTAGAATACTTACAAAGCGCAGCACATATAGTGTTGCTTACAAAGTCTGTCCTTATAGCGACGATATTTACAAGGAGATTTTATCAGAGTGCAGGAGCCCCATCCAATTTTGCCCCTGCAAACTGAAATTAATTACATTTATAAACTTATTTCTAGTTTCTATTGCATTTTATGTATTCCACTTACACACTTTGGATTCCGCTTTAACATGAAAGACCCAGACCAAGAGATATAACCCGAACAGATAGTATTTTATCAACATCTTCTAGCCAGGCGGAAAAATTTGTTCTGCAAACCGAACATCTCTGGAACGATTGTCGGGAGCTGTGAAAATTCTCGAAAATCGAAATTTGAACCGGATAGAATTTCCGATTTTATGCTTTGAAAACTGACCAGTAATCGATTTGGAATGCAACTTCGTGGAGATATTGCAAACTGGTTTCTACAAAATACTTTTCATAAACTAAACAAAATCGCGTCCAGTCGGGTTGGTGGCTTTTGTTTTTGTTTCTCTACCGGCAACAGCGGCCATCAAAAAAGGCAAAAACCAGCCTACAGCATTATATATATATATATATTTTTAAACCCCCGATCCCCCAAAGCCGCCCACGACCACATCTCCACCTTGATCGATCGCGTTGACTCGGCGAGAGGTATTCCTCAGTTGCTAGAGAAGATCGCGCGACACACAACGCATTCCGCATTTCGGCCATTTTTGTGATTAATTTCGGATATCGGTGCGACGACAGACGCATTAGTTTAAATCGGATCCCCCAACTTTAATTTGTATCTTGAACGTCTTACAATCGGTCGAAATACAGCAACGCGTGTGATGATCTCAGCTTCTTGTAAAAATAACTGATTGGGCCCTTGTTTTGTAAAACAAAAAATAGGTCAAGTGCGTTGTTTGCATAATCTAGTGACCTGGAAAATTGTGAAATGTGTTCCAAAGTAATGGATATATGCTGAAAACTAAGTGCAGAGTAACATATGCAAAGGAAAAGTGCAGTCTAGTGCAGTTTTAGAGCAATTGTTCAAGGTAATCCGCGCAGTTTTAGAGTGATTGGTTCAGATTGTGTATCTACAGATATTCTACATGTATCTTTGTATCTGAATCGCTTGAGACAGAACAAAACAGTAAAAAAACTATTAACATTAAGCAAATTAGCATAGTAATAAGTTAAATATATAAGCAATAACTTAATTAATAAAGGTTTTGTTAAGAGAAACGCCATTAAAATGTAAAAATTCATTTGAGTTATGAGGTTTATTATTTTACATTTATCTACAAGCTTTTTTGGACAGTATGGCATCGTTGGTAACTTTTTAAATGATTTATTTATAACTTATTATCATTAAAATTTACTTAAACTTAACAATTCTTTGCCTTAAAGTAAGAGATACATGAATATCTTTCAATTTTTATGGAATAGTGGCAGCGCAATCTACTAAATAAAATACCGGAAAATACCGCTACCCAAGATGAGTCAATCTTGTATACCCGTCAACGCGAAGATGTCGAAGGCAAAGAAAGTTTTGGATGAAGCCCGTGAAACACAGAACCGGGAGTTGGACCTGGTGGACAAAGGACTCAGCTCCTTCGAGGAGCTCCCAGGATTGTGTAAGTATCGTTTAAAAGCATCAAACTTTAATAAAACCCTCATGAACTCGAAGTAACTCCCACGCAATTCGAACCTCGCCCAACTGTTGCAGAGAATTTCTTAAACAGTTCCTAAAAACTATATTTACATTGTTTAACTTTAAATATCTTTTAAAAAACTTTAAAAATGTATAAAAGTTGTGTAGTTTTATTAAAATAAGAGAAGTGTTTTATTTTCTGCGATGACGCCAGTCCCAAAATAGAAACATAAAATTCTACATAATGTAAACAAATGGAATTACAAGAAACTGATGTTTCCAAATTAAAATCGGATCTTATAAAGGGTTAAAATATTCTATATACTATAACGTTTAAGGTTTAAAACCTTTCATTTATATTTATTCTTTTAAATAAAAGATATATTTCATATTTTTTTTGTCTCTTTTTCTACATGTAGCGTCAAATCAGCTGTTTATCTCTGAACCCAGTAGGAAATTTGATGGGTTTCCGTATAATTTTAAATTAAAACGCAACAAATAAACAAACATTAACTAAACAACGTTAAGCTTTATATATGAAAAGTATTTTGTTTTAAATATATTTAATATCTCTTTTATTTACAGTCAACATGTCCAACATCACTCGCCTCACACTGTCTCATAACAAGATCAGTGTGATTAGTCCTGGAATTGCAAATCTTCTCAATTTGGAGATCCTTAACCTCTCGAACAACCAACTAACCGAGCTACCCGTCTCCCTGTCTTCCATGCCCAAGCTGCGGATCCTGAACGTGTCCATTAATAAGCTAATAAATCTGCCTCGAGGGTTCGGTGCCTTCCCCGTTCTGGAGGTCTTGGATCTGTCCTACAATAATCTCAGCGAGCATGTCCTGCCCGGCAACTTCTTCGGCATGGAGACCCTGCGAGCCCTCTATTTGGGCGACAACGATTTCGAATATCTGCCCAAGGAGGTGGGACAGCTGAAGAATCTCCAGATCCTGGGCCTGCGCGACAACGATCTGCTGGAGCTGCCACGTGAGGTGGGTGACTTGGTGCGCCTCCGGGAACTGCACATCCAGAACAACAGGCTGCAGGTGTTGCCCCCCGAAATTGCTCAGCTGGATCTGCTGAGCAACAAGTCCGTGATGAAGATGGAGGAGAATCCTTGGGTTAACCCCATAGCTGAGCAGTATCTGCTAGGAATCAGTCACGTGATTGATTACCTAAAAACGGAGACCTATAAGATGTAAGTATAAGCTACGCAGAACTCCCTATTTTCTTATTTCTTATTCTTATTCTCCTCTTGACAGCATTTACAACCGGCATATGCAGGCAGGACGCAGCGGACCGCCTCCACCCAAGGCTGACAAGAGCAAGAAGGCTTCCAGGTTACGCGCATAACTGTGGAGAATCCTTCAGGCTTTCAAACTTGGAATTTGTCATGTGTTCGTACCGTTTGTTGTTAACCAAATGAATTTTTGTATACTAATTTCTAAGTAATTTTAAACTAATATGTATTTTTGAAAAGTGCCTTCAACATTTGTGCCCACTAATTTAAATAAAAATATATAAAAGAAAAAGACCACCACTTTGTTTTAATTGTAGGGGGTAGTTTCCAAAATTGATAAATAATTAACAGCATTTTAAGTTATTTTATAAAATAGTAGGTTTTCTTGTTTTATTATCATTTCTCATATTCATCCATTCTTTTTTTGAAGTTTTCTTTTCCATAATCATAATTAATTAGTTTACTTAAAGTCAATTAATTAATTCTTTATTTATTATAATTAAATTAATAGTTAAATGTTTTTTGTTTTTGTTCTTTGTTACTTGTTTTGAGAAATACGAAGAGCACAGTTTTGCTTGGTTCGTCTTTTGTTGTTTCACTTTTTGCATTTTCAATTGAAATTGAATGTATATCAATTTTAAGGTAATTTAATTATTTTGTAAACTTATTTTGCATTGAATGTGTATGCAATTCAATTTTAATTTATTCCTTATTGTAGATTTTAGTATTTATACGTATATATATTTGTTTTTTGTATAGAGTTTATTTACAGGAGTTTGAAGTTGATCTTTACGTAGAATCTTGCAGGAATAGAAAATTAAGCTACCACAGAACACTTTAAAAATGCATTTATCCTTACAGAGATGTTAGCCGATCAAATTTAGATTTAAAAATTTAAATGAACACAACGATTACCAAAGATTATTTGCATCCTAGTGATGACTTGGTTTGGAATACAAGTAGTACATCAGTCGAGACTCTGTGAGTTGCAGTATCCGATTTTGAGCATGCAAATTCGAAACACAGACAAAAACAAAAAACATAAACTAGTAACCTATGAGACTACAACAAAGTTAATTACAGGCAGGGGTTCTGCCCAATATAAAATACACACATAAAATACACTTCGATTCGGGGAGATATAATTACATATTCAAGTGAGATAACATTAAACATAATCAGTGGCGGGCTTCCTACCAGCTTGCTAAAACATAAAGCTTTAAACCTAATACTAATTAAAATTGACAATAGAAAATTGTACCTAAGATAGTAAAAATATGTGAAATATAAAAATTAGTTACTTCGTTTGCTTTATTCTGCACAAGGAAAAGATGATCGGAAAACAATCAAAGCAACTTTCGAAAATGATTATTATTGAAAAATACTTTTGGTGAAAAATTCAAAGCGTCAAGATTGGATAAAACATCGATTTTAAGTCTCGTTTTTTTTGTTATTTATATCAGAGTTTTAAGTTTTTGGTTTTATGGTTGATTGCTAGTTTACAAATGCAATTTTGACGGCTTTTTTAAAACATTTAGCCTTCGGTACTGGTAAATACAATTTAAATGCTTTGCTGTTTCCGTTCTTCTTGTTAATGCCGCTTAATTAATTCGTCCTCGTTTTTTATTTAACCTTTTTTGTACAAAACAAATTTCTCTCTGGATTTCAAAATGTTTAATTAATTTTATATTTACGCTTGTCCTTTAGAAATCTGACCGACATGTATAATGCTATTTTTTTCATACAATTAACATTAGTTCTTGTTTTTTTGCTTCATAATATTTTTGTTGTGGCGGTTGCTAATAAATATTTGCATACGTTTAATAAATATATACACACAAATGTATATATTTACCATTAGTTTTTATATGTATTATGCATTTTGCCATTTTTAATTATTCATATTAACCATAATTTGCATTCGCTATTCGTTATTTTTCATTTCAATTTGTTTAATCAAAAATATCATTCACTTTAGCTTTATTTTCATGAAATTTGTCTCATTTTTTGTGTGTGTTTTTTCATCTACTTTTCCCTTGTGGCATACAAATTGTTGTTTAAATAAAAATAATAAGCATAAAAATTACATTTACATTTAATTTGAGTTCATTTGATTTTTGTTTGTTTTGCTTTTGTTGCTGTTGTGGCTGTGTTGTTTGTAGCTGTTGTTGCTGTTGCTGCTGCTTGAGTCGCTTTGCTTTTGGCCGTTTGTGGCGCTCTGAAGCCGCTTTTGGCTGTCAAACTTTACTATTATTGGGCGCCCTGGAGGTGGATTCGTACTGGCCACGCCCCAAGGCCGCATAGGCGTCGGCGTAGGCGGGTTGCTGCTGCTGCTGCTGCTGGGGCTCCAGTTGCTGTTGCATGTGATGTTGCTGCTGCTGCTGTTCGTGCAACGAGGTCGGCCGACTAAAGTTTACTTGTAGCTGAGGCACCGCGACGCCTTTGGGATGGAAAATTCAATATTTTAATTGGGGTTTTTAAATTGTTATACAAACATTGTTAGTAAGTCTTAAAAAAATAAAGTCTTGTTCAATTTATTAAATAAATGTTAGCCTTAAATCTTGAGTGTTGGATGGCTGAACCAAAAATTAGTTTGAGATTTTAAATTTAAGAGTTAAAAAATATTTATATGCACATGCAATAACAAAACAACAACAACATAATCCAAAATTAAAGGGGAATCGGACACTACACAAAGGATCACAGGAGAACATGCCAGGGAGCAAGGAGAAAAATACAACCAAACAATGGTGGAAGGACAAAAAAAAAGGATAAAAACGAACAATAAACACAAAGGTCATACCAATTGGAACTGTTTATAAAAGTTTCTTTCTTGTATTATTTTTTGGTAGTGGATGGGAAGCAAACAACTCATGGATCGATGGCTGGCAACGGGCGGTATTGTTTGGGATTTTGGAGTCTGTGATGTCTTTCAGTGTCAAGTATGGCATATATGATGGATCCTTTGAAGGTTAATAAACGATATTCCGGCGCACCGGCTTGGCGGCCTTGTCCTTGCTGCTGCTCCGACTGCTGCTGGATTGTTTGTGCGAGTTTTTGGCGTCTTTGGTTTTGGCACTTTTACCGCTCTTGCTCTTGTTACTACTGCCCGCCCCCGTTCCCGAGCCCACTCCCGATCCCGATCCCGCTCCCGCCCCACTGCTGGACGCTGCTGCGTTGGATGAGTTGGTGGTTGTGGTGGTGATGGAGGTGTTGTTGGTACGTGATGATCGGGACTTATTGCGTGGTGGTAGCTCTGAATTTTCATTGTAACGCAAAACGAAAAGAAAAACGACAAATTAAATATTTTGTGGGCAAATGGGGAAAATAGAAAAGAACATCGCTAGAAAAAGGCGAGGAGCGAGGAGCATTGGGGTAAACTACCAACTCAGGGCTCACTCTGGAAGAGGACACACAAAAGAACACACCTTTCGGCGCGTAATACGCTTGCGGCTGCTGTTGCGGCGACAGTGCAACATGCGGTTGCTGTAGTTGCAGTTGTTGTTGCTGTTGCTGTTGCACCTGCTGTTGTGCATTCGGCGGCGGCAATGGCAGCGGCAGCTGGGCCCGAGCCACCACACCGCCGCTGCTAATGGCCGCCTGCACGCCACCACCAATGGAACCCGGTATCGCCTGTTCGGCTCCATACCCGCCATGTCCTCGGGACGCTCCACTGGATCCTGCACCGGCGACTTGCGGTCTCCCGCTGCTGGTGGATCTTGTGCCGCGTCCATCGCTGCGCCTCGCTTGGTTCGCCGCCGAGTTGCGACTCGCATGGCTGCCGCCGGTGGGCAGGGGCACGATGGAGTGACCGCCCTGGTGGCGATCCCACTCGTGTGGATGAGACTGATGATGACCCCGGGCACCACCATGCCGTCCGCCGCCTCCTCCAGCGGCACCGGCCCCGCTGCGTCCTTCTCCGCTGCGAGGATAGTGCTGCGCCTCATGGGCTGGCGGTGGGATGCTGCGGGGCCCGGCACCTCGCTGATGCGGATGACGTTGCTGAAAGCAATCGGAAGGATTAGTTATAGGTTACAAAGAAAATAAACAGGTTTTTGGCTGTTAATCAAAGTTAAAGCTAAAACTCACCATTCTTCGCAACGTATTCATGGGAGCACGAAGGGTTTCGCTGATGCGACGTGCTCGCCGCTTCTTGGGATTGGAACTGGGCGTGTGCACGGCACAGCACTTGATGAAGGCGCCCATCACCACAATGAAGGCCACACCCATTAGCACCACCAGATACCAGTTGCCGGTCACCCACTCGGCCACCGTTTGCAGAGTCTCCCGGTTGAGGAGGAGATTCTTCAGTCGCACCAGTGGACCATCGGCGTCCACGGCGCGACACTTGAGGAACACATCGCAGTAGCCCTGGAAGTTGTCGCACGGAGAACCGGGCTGTAAGCTAATGCCACCCTTCTGAATGTGGTATTTGGCAGCGAATTCGCTGGTGCTGCGACAGGTGGACGTGTCGTTGCCATCCTGGCAGGCCAGGTCACACAGTTTCCGCTTATCGACATGCGGCAGCGTCGACGAGGTGAGGAAACACTTGGTCATGTTCCAGAGCAGGCAGGGCGAGCCGCTACACTCACCGCGGATGCACAAGGCAGTGCCGTTGTTGCACATTGTCTTGTCGTCGCGGTGCCGCGGCTCGGGGCACTCGGCGGTGGTGCCGTTGCAGGTGCTCGACCAGCTGCACTCCGTCTCCTCCTTGCACTTCTGATGGTAGCTGGTGGGCACAAAGGTGCAGGAGTTGGCCAGGCAGCAGGGACCCTGAGACGGCGAGCACTGAGTCTTGGCGCGCCGGGTGCAGCCCTTGGCACTGGAGTTCAGGGACTGATCGTACTCGCTGATGAGACGCGGATAGCAGCACTTGTCCTTGCACTCGTCCTCATTGAAGCCGCAGTCGCACTCCTCGCCAGACTCCACAATCTTGTTGCCGCAGAAGGCGCCCTCCGAGGCCTTGAAGCAGTCGCGCTTCGAGTTGCCCACCAGGACATCCAGGACATTGGATATATTCCGTATCGAGCAGGGCGAGAACTTGGAGTTGTTTGGTCGATCTCCAGAGGTGGCACTGGCGAACATGATGAAGTTGCCATTCAGACCACCAGGACGACACTCCTGCGGGTAATCGTGCTGAGAAAGAAAAAGGATTGTAACAACCATGCAACTAGAGTCCCAATATTTCAACTTACAGGTGATCCAAAGTTGTGGCCAATCTCGTGGGCCAAGGTCAATTGCGAGACCTTCGGCGGCACTCGACTATTGTAGTTAACGAAGGTAATGATGCCCGTGTTGAGGGATCTCTTGGTGCTCTGGTACTGTCCCCCGACTGTCTCGGTGTAGGTCTTGTACTTCTCGCAAATGCCGCCGGAAGCGCCAGAGGCACTTGCCACCCAGGCCAGACCCAAAGTGCCGCCTGTGAAATCTCTGTAAACCAAACGGAAATTGTTTAATTAAAGCCGGAAATTAAAAAAGTCCCTAATCCATCGCACCTGTAGGTAAACACGTAGGCCAGACAGAAGTCCGAGTGATCCTCGAGGGAATGCAGATTCAAGAAGTTGGACACATCCATGTGCTCATTACAGAAGGCATTATGAGGTCCATTGTACGAAGTGCGGCAGGCAGTGTCGTCATCAATCTTAATGCGTTGCACCTACAAATAAAGAAAAAAAACATGAATAAATTAAAATTAATGTTTTAATCACAATGTTGTGCTTTAACTTTTTCCCACAATTAATCACATAAGTTTTTTCCATTAAGATTCACTGAAACTTTTTATAGAATTGTCTGCAATTCTTATGCATTCATAAACAGGAATTTTTTGAAATGTCAGTTTCAATAAACCATACATAATTCCGTGACCCATATTGCCTTTAATTGTTTCTCATTGCGGCGGTTAAATAATTGTTATAAATTATGCAACGAGTTGTAATCCACGTAGCAGAGACTTGGCTTTAAAATCCACATCATTGAGGGCACTTTGGCCAGGAATAATAGTGGCAGGGAGTCCTTGCCTCATTATCAATGTTTGCCCACCCGCTGATGTTGTGCCACCAGTCCCTGTGTGTGTGTGTGTATCCTTTTTGCGTGCCTGTGTGCGTAAACTCACCTCAAAGCGGATGTTTCGATGCTCGTTGCGTCCATCAAACTTTGTGTTGCGGTAAATGTAATTAACGGCCGTCACGTGATGTGCAATCAGCGATGTGATTTCCTCACGCGTTTTCACATCCACCTCGTACTTACGCCCACGATCATGCTGCTGAAAGAAATCCAAATAGCCGGTGAGAAAATGATTGGAAAAAAGGTAAACTATATACTCTTCTAAAACAAAGTTACGGAATTTTTAAGATAGAAATGTTAAGGTAACCTAAGAGACCAAAATCATAAGTCCTAATAACTTACTTATTCATTGATGATCTGAAAACATAATAACCCTAGAAGATTGTTAGAAAAACCATCTAATAAGAGAGGCTTCATTACCACAAACACTTTAACTGGAATTTAATTAAAATAAAATATTGTATAAATCATAAGAAAAAATGAAATCAACCCTGAATTCTTTTGAAATTGTATAATCCATAAGAGGGTATTTTGGCGAAAAGAAGCCTCCTGATTATGCTTCAAGGTAGACAGATTTAATTAACATGAAACGCACTCGACTTCAAGCGGCCGGGCGTAATAAAAATGTCAAAACCGCAATGCGCTGGGTTTTTGGTTTGCCGTTTTCGGGTTTTGGGTTTTGGGGGTTTTCGGTTTTCAGTTTTCATGGGAAATGGGAAATGCGCTTGACATCTGTGTAAACGGGCCCGAAAAACGCTGGGACCCCAAACAAATGATTTTGGCTCTTAGCGGTATCCAAGCATCCCCTTCAGCTGAAGCTCATCCAATCCAATCCATGACGGAAAAAAACTCAACCCACACACACCCCATTCAAATATATTTGTATAAAAATGCAAATTCAGCTAAGCCCGCCGAATATTTCAGCAGAAGTTTATAAGGTTTTGTGCGGCTCACTCCCTTTACTTGGTCGAAATCCGTATCCGGACGTACAGATACTCCTACACATATATCTCCATCGCCCACCGATTTTGGCTCAAAAATCAAAATGCCTTGTGGCGTAGGAGGGCAGGGCAGGAGACCAAAAACAAAGGCCCGGCGAAAGCCAGGAACGTGAAAGCAAGAGCGAAACAAATGCGCGAATTATGCAAAACTCATTGCAAATAAACACACGCCAGAGAACGTGAGCGAAAGAGATGGCAAAGACAGAGGAGCATGAACGAAGGACGAAGGACGAAATAAGGCTGGCACTCCGGTGACGAGGATGTTGACGTCGACATCATCTCGCGTACAATGCGAAAAAATGAACGTAAACATAAAAGTGCGGCAAAAGAATTGCTCCAAATGGGTGGCGGGTGATATAGACGGATCAAGAAGGACACGGACGAGGATGTTGGAGGCAGCGAAGGATACAGGGAACACGGTTGCGAGCCATAACGGTTGATTGCATACGCTCCCCGAGCCAAAGGAGGTCAGCTGATTGGATGATTGCTAAGCTCTGTTCCCCACTCAGGGAACCGGCGGTTGCCCTGAAAAGTAGGCAGTTCCGGTGAATGCGACAAAAAGGGTTCGTCGCCATTTTATAGAGCGTAAAAATCCGCTGAATAAGTGGATAAACAAATTCATGATTATCCTAAACGTTTGCCTTACATACATTTTGAAACTCTAAGGAAATAATAATAAAGATATGTATATTCTGTTCTTTAAATTCATTTTTCAAAAGAATTTTTCTGTAATTTCCAAAACTCATTGAACCCCGAAATTGGTCGAAAAAAGTTGTCCAAAAACTGTTGCGTAGGGAACACCAACAGTCTATTTTGTTTATCCATTTCCAGCGAAATGGAATGAATGTATGAAAAACAAACATAACAACTACGATGTCTACGTGCCACCCCCTATTTTTCATCCCAACAACTTTAGAGCCGCCTTTGTTTTATGTGCACTTCAATTTTCGGGGGAAGTCTGTTGGATCGTAAAAAATTGCAAAATTCATGGACTTTGTTGAATTACACTCTTCTGCTTTTTTGTTAATTTGGCCAACGTGCTTATATATTTTTTCAATACTCGACAAACAAACAAATAAAAAGCTTCACGAATTTTGTTTACCGTTGAGTTGCTCAGAGATTTAAAGGGAAAATCTGATTCATGAAGTATTTTCTATCAAAGCATTTTAAAAAATATGTACTTACATCAGCAATGCCTTCGCGAATATGGCGCCAGATCAATGGATCCGTTTGGATGTACAGAGAACAGGTATTCTTGTTGTCCTCGCGAGCTCGGCCCCCGCCGGAGGATGCTCCACTGTCGGTGGCGCGACGGACCCGCTCGTGGACGAGCTCATGCCAGTTGGCCACATTGGCGGATGAGCCCAGACGACGTCCGGTTGCCGGATCGTAGAACGCACCCTCGGCGTAGTTGGCCTCCTTCGTGTATTTCTGATGGGGGTATTTGAAGTCATCATCGCCGCTTATATATTTCTTTGGAGGATGGGGCTGCTGTTGCTGCTGCTGCTGTTGCTGTTGCTGGGGGGCGGACTTTTTGTGCAGCTGCTTCCGGTGGAGCTTTTGGTAGTCCTTTGACATGGGCTCCGGCAGCTCTTCGACGGCTGAATTTTGTATGTTCTCCATCCATTGTGAGACCTCGTCCGTGATGCCGCAACCGGCCACGTGACCTGTAAAGTAGAACAAAGCCGGAGAAGAATGAATAAGGGATGCGAAAGGCAGGCTCGACTCTCCGTAGAAAGGAGCCAAGTTGAAAGAATGTTAATTTGGCGATGCAGTCCGGTAGCATTTGGCTGACTCCCTCGCTCCGGTTGGAAATTATTTATGACTCGCCCTGGGAAAGCCACAAAAATGTAATTAAAACGCTGCCCACACAAATGCAAAGGGAAAAACGAACAAAAAAAATTGGAAATAAAATAAAAATGTTAATGCAAATGCCAAACTCAAATGCAGTAAATTGAAAAATACAAAAGGAACAAAATATCCTGAGCACTGAAGAATGTGAGGGGGAAAGTATTGCATACTTTTCTGTGGCTGTTGCACTTTAAATTTGGTATCAACAATTTATATTTACAGCTTTGCCGGTCTCCTGCCACATCGGAGAGAACAGTTGAAAGCATTGTCTTGGCCAGCGGAAGCTGTTAATAGCCCCGAGCCGGTAATGAAAATTTATTGTTTTATTGTTTAAGCGCAGTCCCAGTCACAGCCAGGCGGTCGCCTGTAGCTTTTGCCACTTCTGTTGCTGCTACTAGTGGCTGCTCCTGGCTTTTTATCCACTAGCCGAGGACGCGTTTTGCACGCGATTCGCTAGCGTTTTCACCCCTCATCGCGATTGTCAACATTAAATAAACTCAAAAGGAGAGAATGGAGTGAAGTACTGCACCACAGAGTGCTGCAAATTTTTAAAAGCTGCCACCGTTTTATGGTCTCAGCCATTTACATTCATTTCCCGAATAATCTGCTGAGTTACGAGAATGCCTGCCCCAAATCTGGGGCACTGTGCAAAAAGCATTTTTAAGTTAAGCGAAAGAGGAATTAAACTTAACGCGATGCGAAAGTAAAGGAATAAAATTAATACCTTGTTTTATTGAATCAATTTCAGGGACAGTTGTGACAGAGAAAATGAAAGGATTTAAGCTGGGAAGGCAGAGCTTTATTAAAGTAGAGAACATTTTGCAATAAATGTGATGAAAGGATGATTATTTTAAGGACCAGGGATAATACTGCGTTGGCTGATTAACTTTTTTACTTATTTAAAGAGAGTATTCAACTGTTGCAATTTCTAACACACTCGGCACTTTTCATTAAGCATTTTTCATGCTATTCGCTTGGCTGCTACTTAAACACCTCCTTTATTTTCGTCCCGGCATTCCGCCGCCTTCGCCATATTCTCCCCCTTGAAGGACCCTCTCAGCCATCTAGCCAGCCAGAACAGAATCGGTGGAAAGTCATAACAAGGCAACAGGGCTTCCGACTTCGTTGGCATTCTTCCCAGGCACTGGCCAACACACCCGGGATATTCTTCATCCTGGCGCCAGGACGAGCTAGCGTCCACTCTGCTCCCTATGGCAACGTTGCAGCTTTCAGTGGAGCTATAAATTTTTATTTGGCTGATGCTATTGTGTCAAGCAAGTGGGCGGTACAGGAGAAATGGGGCGAGGGCGTGTTGCTGTTCTGTTGCCATTACCATTATGCATTTGCTTATTCTTCTTCGGTTTCTTCGCACTTGCTTTTTATTTACCACTCCCACTCCGACTCCCACTCCCAAACTGTTTGTCTTTATTACAAACATTTTGGCGGCGTTGTCGCTCTTCTGTGCAGGACGGCAACGATGTCCGCCAACCGCGACCTACACCAAAATCTGTGCACTGCCAGAAAATGTTATCCTCAAAGGACATTAGGGTTTTCTCCAACAACTTCCTCCACAGCAAAGTAGAAACCTGTAGGACTACTAAACAACCCAAAGAAGTAAATGAAACATTCTTTAATTAGGATTTTTCATTCAGTGTAATGGTCTATGTTGGGGGTTGGGCAGGTGTCCCAGGTCCCAGGATCCAAGAGATGGGGCACTAAATACGTAACACTCGAGAAACCAGAAATGCCGCAGCGGGCACAGCTTCCGCAAAATGTACCGCCACCTTAGAAAACGCCCAACAAAATCTACAGTGGCATGCAATTTGCATATCAAAGGCAACCCCTTGAGAATGTACCTTCTATATCTTCTACTGCCACATGCCCCTTCCTTTACCCATTCCTTGCCACTCGCTCCTTACTCCAATGACCCGTTTTTATTTCATTTTGTTGCATCGCCTTCTGGCGGACTTTTCTTTTCGTTTTTCTCACTTTTAGGGCAGCTTTATTGTCGGAGAATCTCACATACATGTATTTATATACGAGTATACCTCCCTATATAGGAGGTATAGGACGTATAGGAGGTTTTCATTCAATCGTTATCTGATGCTGCCTACCCCAAGATGTTGTCTGATTTTCGGTTTTTATGCTTTGCTCGCTGACTTGCTTTTGACCGACAGCCCTCAGTGCCTGTGTATCTGAGTATCTCAACCTGAGAAGAGCTCAGCTCGGCTCTAAACTCCATCTATGGGTGGGTGGGAGTACAACCACCCACTGTTCCCGCTCCAATCAACAGCTGTTGAGCTCGCGTCTCCTGCACATTTCATTTTTCCAATTTTTTCTTGCCACTCAACGGTTCCTTTTTTCTTTGTGCCCCTCACTGCCTCAGGTTCATTGGATTTTTTATCTCTCTGTGAGAAACTTCTTTTTCTACAGTGGAAAAAAATATATACCCAAAGGCAGCCGAGTCCTAAGCTTTTCCAAGAAAAGCAATTTTGAATATAATTGGGATGGTTTTTCGTTTGTTTGAAAGTTGAAATTGAAATTGGATACTTTATTCGTGTCCAAAATTAGTTTAAAGTCTTTTAGTGCAATCGAACTGGCTTTATTTCGAGTCACACATTTCCAGGAATGACTTCTAGCTTCTGTCAACTTCCTCTTCCATCTCTGGCGAGACTTCAATCACATTTCGATTTAGCTTTGACTGCAGCATTGCCTGTGAAGATTTCAGCACAAAGATTAAAGTGCACTTTGGTGTTATCTTTATTCGAGTTCAGATCGGCCCTTGCACTTGTACAAGGCTCTTCTTGGTCCTTTCTCCGCTTGAAGGTTTTTCTTATTCGTTATGTTTCTATTTTATTTTCCTTTTTTTTTTGTTGGTTGTTTCCTTCGTCCCTCTTGTTGATACAATTGAACAAAAGCCACGCGCGCACTCGCTCGACTTATGAATTTTACAACTTCCGCTCAGGGCAGACGAGCTCAGGGCAAGTTTGGTTCTGTTGTCAAGGCAGTCCTTCAAAATAAAAAACGCCAGCCAAAGGACACGACTATGCAATATCTTAGAGGTTTAAGGCGTTTTCAGGGAAGTTACTTCAGGAAATAGTCGAAATTTTACGCATCTTTTTATAGATTATTCAAAAAAGTAGGTTTTTCTGGATTTTTCTAATTCCAAAACTAGATTTAATATACCCAAAAATCTGCAGGAGTAGTGGGTATAAAAACAAGCGGAAAATAAGAAAAAATTCAAGTTGAGACAAACGACGTTCAGACATGCAAGCGGCTTTTGTGGCTCAGCTTTTCGTTCCATCTCCCACGCTTGATCCTCTTTTTTTTGCCCCACTCCTTCCAGACCCGGTCCCTGTCCTATCCCTGCCTTGTCCTGCCACTTTCCACTCCCAATTACAGGCAGGGACCCATTCAGGCCACTTGTGGCCTTTTCGCCCCGACTCTCTGTATGTGTGAGATGCGCAAGCAAAAATGAAAAATAATCCCAAATTCAATTGCAAATGAAATTGAGGGCGAAAGACGCCATAAATACACACACACACACACACACCCGTCTATACACATAAAAGAGCATTCTACAATCCCCCAACACCCCCACACACCCCCGGGGGCATTTCCCCCGCACACCACCTCAACCTCAAACCGAATCAGGACCCTAAAAGGCCATAACAGACGCTTCACACAATTTCGACGCTTTAAAAGCAAAGGAAACAGAATAAAGAATGTTTTCGAAGGATAACAAAATTTCAAACACATTTGCAACAAAATATTTTAATTCTCCCAATACATTCTATAGAGATATTGCAAATATTATTTCGATTAAATATTTTCCATTAGCATAAAATTTATTCAAAATAAAATCCTCTTTATTTTTTACTTTTTTTTCGTATTTAGACAAGTGTCTGGCAAAGTCCTTGATACACACAAAAATTATATAGCATACTATTGGGCGCTATAAATGCTGTGTCCCCCCCACCAGCCAAGGGCGTACATTAAATGGGCGTGGCTGTTGCGTGTTTGCTTTAGCTTTTAGGAAAATACATTTGCTGGCGGCGTTGCTTTTGCATTAACAAGTTGGAAAATCGTTGCAAAATGCTGCCGCCTGTGTTTGGGAGCCTTTACTGCTCCCGACTCGGATTCTGAATACGGATCCGGATTTTGCTGTAAGTGAGGGCAGCACATTTCATACAATTTTCCCTAATTTGCTTTTATTTTGTAAATGATTTGATTACCACGTTGTTACCGCCGTTGCCGTTGCCACTGCCGCTGCTGTTTATTTATTTAATCATCTCTCATCTTGTTTATTCAGCCCATGTCCGGGAGGGCATCGTCAGCGAATTGTTCGCTCGTTTAGCCTTAATTTGGTGATAATTTCTTGTAAATATTTTTGCAGTAATTAAAAATGTTTAATTATTCCGAAATGCGACCAATGAGTCTTGGGAGTTATGATGGAATATCCCCTAAAGAGGAGAATCTGTTAAGGTCACATCCCTGACCTGCATTACCAGCTGGTCATGATGATGAAAAACCGACCCGTATGGATAACTAATGTCTTCAGCCGGTGGCGACAGCCTTCCGTTGTTGCCACACTTTTGCCTTTTGCAGAAAAACTGTCGCCGTCATCGTCGTCACCTGCGCTTTGACACTTTCGCATAAAGCCACACTTCCAGATCCCACGTCGCCCAGAAAACAGATTACGCAGTTTGGCCGCGTTTCGGACAAAAGCAAAACAAACCGTGTCCGTGTCCGTCCACTGTCCACTAGAACCAGTGTCCTTCCAATGGCGACATCCGCTGCCTTCCGCATACAAATTAGTTTTTGCTACGCGGCCTTCCGCCCTTCCTATTTGTATTTTTTTCCGTCCTTCCTTCCGCTTCTCTTTCAAATGAAAGCCACACAAACAACCAGCCCTGAATACGTTTCTCATTTCCGTGTTATTTTTTTTTTCTGACAAAAACACATTAGTATTAAATACATTGATCGAAATAGTCAGCTATATGCATGGCAGGATTATAAGTATGAAAATCCCACACATGTCGAGTGACTAAGAAGTTTTGCCAAAGAACTACAGGATACACAGGATAAATATAGTTGGGGAGCGATGATATTAATCAAATGTTAATATTTAACCGATGTGTCCTACAGCAGATCTATCTCCTTCAACATTTTATTTTAAACTTTATTCAGAATTTTGCAAATAAATTTGTATACCGAAAATGCTTTTATTATTGGAGAAGAAACAAATCTTGATTGACTGGTATTCGGAAAGCCACAAAATGTCACAATCAAATAAAATCAAGTTATTCAGAGCAAGGCTTATAAAAGACAGATGGCTGGAAGGGCGGGAATGGAAGGACAGGACAGGCTGGCAGGAAGGCAGGTAGAACTCTAATTGTCGCAGCTGTTAAGTCCTGGCTTCGCATCCTCATCCGCATCCGCATCCGCTTCTGGAGCCCCTTCTGAAGCCCCATCCTTCTGGAACTTTGCACTCAGTTCGACTGAAGTGGCACAAAAAGATAAACAAAATCTGTATCTGAGACTGGGACTGGGACTGTGTGCGTGCGAAAGGACTCTGAAGTTGAATGACAAAAGCTTAGTTAGATGGCAAAAGCAAACGGTAGCCAAGCAATTTGTGGTCAAGTGCAAACTGAAGGCAAACGATGAAGAAGCTGACGTTGATGATGATGATGGTGCCGATGCCGATGCCGATGCCACTGACGAGGTTTCCTTCGACCAGAAAGTGACGAGGCAGACGGGAGGCGGCGGTGACGAAAAAATAAAAGTTCGTAAACGACCAAGAGAGAGTGGAGTCTATCGTCTGCCTGCAAATGGGGTAGAATTAAGCCAAATGTATGAGCCTCATCTCTCTGTATTGGGGACTAATTAACTACAGAATAATTTCCCCCCAAGTCAGGCAAATGGAAACAAGCAGCAGGACTCTGCCTGATTGGTCATACACAGAAATAAAATTGTGATTTTACTGAGAATTCCAAAAAACAAGCAAATATACTTCTATGAAATATTAGGAGAAGAAATGTAGGGCTTTAAAGGAAATTTACAAATCATTTATTTCAAAATTTTTCTTTCAATGTAAGTAAGAAAAGGAGGAGGCTATGGTAAGGACTACTGGCTCAGGCCTTGGAATTGGAAAAGTTCAGATGGCAGTGCAACTGTTTGGCTTTTGACCTGCTGCCTCCTTCTTGTAGGCAGCATTTTGCATGCTAGGCAAAGTGCAATATCAACAAGGCCCAAAAACCAAGAGAAATATGTCGAGTTGTCACACAAAGCACAAACTTCCACTGGGACACTGACATTGGGCACACAGATACAGCACACAGATACAGCCCACAGATACAGATACAGCACTCACGAACACACACAAACCCTTGCCCAGATATCCTGCAGAAGAGTCTCTTAAATACGGGCAGGAATTTTCAACTAAAGTATGTTCGGAGCTCAGTGCCCAAGGCTGCCACTGATAAGACAGGCGAGAATGTTCAAATGCGATGCTATTGCCCAACCAAACCATCCGATTTAAGCCCCCTAAATAGTGCCGAGAATGTGGCCAACACGAACACGAACCTACACAGACACTCATAGTAGTGAGTCCCTTGGGAAGGAAATACATATTTGGGGAATTTTCGTTGCATGCAGCTCGGCCATAAAATAAATGGAGAACCCAATGCGGCTGTACTTTCGAATGCCCACGCACACCTACACCTACACCTACACTCCCCGATTGCCACACCACGTTTGCATCAAAGTTTGGACAGGTGTAGGCGGTTGTAGGGCCCCAGAAACTGGTTAGGACACATGAACTTATGGCCTTCCAGATAGTGATTGACAAAACAGAGTATTTTGCAAAGTCAGCTGAAAGTAACAGCAAATTTATAACAAAATTACACTGGAACTAGTTTTTGAGAATAATTCTATAATTCAATAAAATAAAAACTAATTTCTAGGCTATGTAACACTTACCTGTTGAATAGTTCTTTGACTAATACTTTCTATAATATATTGTTTAATTTTTGAAACTCTAAAGACCACCCGCTTAAAGTTACAAAATATTTCACCCATGTAGGACGGAGGTTAAGCAACAATTTTGGTACAAGCTCCATTTCCTCAGTTGCTAACCAAAACGGAAGCAACAAATATCATCAAGCCCAATTGCATTTGTGGCCGAAAACTGGAAATATTTACTTGGCCGGCTTGGTTGGGGTTGGAATTTCGACATTGCCTTTCGCCAGAGGGAAACGGCCAGGAGATAAGCAGCCAGGAGTTGAGTTTCCTGCCGCCCCATTTGGCCAAAAGAGGAGTTGCCTGACTGAGTTGCCAAGTAAGTGCTGCAGTCGAAATAAAGATGGACAGAAAAGATGGTGAATGGCAAAAGGAGTTGCTGGGCGATGATAAAAGTGGTTTATGGCTGTGGCCAAGGACTGTCTATAGGTCCTCCGACATAATCTACTGTTAAGGAGTGCATTATACTCTTTGTCATCGGTGTAATGGAGTATTTTTGTGGTTGCAAGTGATGGGCTTATGAGCTGAGAAGGAGCTCAACTCATTTTGCCTAAAATGTCTTCATTTATTATGCTTAACACTTTGCAAGAGAAATGTTTATTTAAGGAAAATATGAGTTGACTTTACATGAATCAAATTTCACATAAATTCAATTGAAATCCTATAGTGTAGCCACATTTATTGAACAAAATAATCTTGAATCTGCTTACATCTCGCCAAATGCAAGGATTCTGTGGAGTTTCTATGAAAAACACCCGAAAGAGCGCACAAGTCACTTGGAGACTGGCCGACAAAATGAGAACAACTTTGAACTTGTTTCAAATTCAATTGAAACCCCCTAAATGAGTGCCGTGAAAGGACCTCGAAGGACACGTTGTCGGTGCGATTGTGGGCGGCTTCGGATGTTCGCCTATAACAACAGCCTGGTTGGAGCCGTGTTGTCATCGTCATTATCAAGTGCCTGACACCCTTTGGAAATTCCGCCCACCAATGTCCCCGAAAATAACCCGTAAAGCACTTAAAAAAGACCGCATGACAGCCAGCGGGCGTCTAACCACTTATATAGCTCTATCTCTCTCAGATATCCTTTATATCCTGCCAGCCATTGTATGGGGAATGAGTGCCTACCATAATCGATGGCTGATGTTCTAGCCTTTGTTGGAATAGGTCAGTGCTGGTAGTCTTACACTAAGATACTAAATACTTTTCTGGAAAAATAAAGAAATAGTTGATGTTCTTTGAAAAATATTTAAGACATCTATTTATTTTAATTCTTATACCAAATAAAACTATTTTGGTTTATTACAATACATCCTTTTTCCAGTGTACTTTTTGCTTTCTTTGAAGTTGACAAAAACCGCAATTTTCACTTCAATTTAAACTTGCTGAATGGAGTGTTCATTGTCTGTTCCCCTCATTGCTCCGACATGCTTTTGTCCCCTCCAAGGATGTGCCCTGGGCTCTACCATCCACCATAGAGACGATGGGGATATGTTAATTGAAGGCTATTGAAGGAAACATCTCCATGTCTGCGGCTTCTGGTGTACGAGTATTTATTTATTCTATACTGGCGCAACTGATATAAAATTATGTGCCATTGTGTATGTCTTTAACTGGAGGCCCAAACTAATGTCCATTTTAATTAAACTCAAACATGTGAGTGGTAATATGTAGAAACAAACAGATGCCCCCAGTGGCCCATTGATCTGACTCTGGACTTGGTCCCAAGGCGGTCCCTGGCTGGTCACTAACAAATTTATGGCCACACAACCACCCAGACGACAATTCAAACACAAAATTTAATATTTTAGCAGTTAAATTATTTGGCACTTGTAATAAAACAAACAACTAGCAGCAGCCAGCAGCCCCGGCAGACAACATCCTCCCAAAACTCGGTGAACAAGTGAAAAGTGCTAAAATGCAAAACTTTTGGAAGCCGCAGGAACTGGTTGAGGTCCTGGCAGGACAGAGAGGAGAGGCAAAGGAAGCCCTATAATGCGCCAGCACTGTTCTGACCAAATGTTGTTAAATAGCACAAGCAAAATGTAAATATAAATTTTCAACACAAGATTTATGCATATTTTGAGACCCGCAAAACGCTGGTATGAGAGCGGGTGCCGAGATGGGCGGCTATGGGGCAATGTCCTTGGTCAAGTGCGGCGTGTGTGTTGTAAATTTTAAAATTGTTTAAATTTCAACTGCTATTCCAGCTGTTGCAGGGACATCAAGTGCAGCCAAAGGACTCATCTCTCTGCCTTGCCACACACGAACAATGCACAAAGTCATTGGCCAAATTTTGCATCTTCGTCTTCTGCTTCTGCTTGCCGGCTTATGTTTGTAATGTTGCATATACTGGTAGGAGTATGTACGTAATGTACATGAAGGCACTCCATCCTCCCATAATCCCTGTGTCCACCCACTGGCTGAGTCATGTAAGCTTGGTAAATCCATTTGGACACATTACGCATACGCCATGTGGCCGTGTGGCCGTGTGGCCGTCCTGGCATTATAAAGTTCTGTGCAACTCCTGATTGTGAAGCTTTCGGAGGGGATTTTTCCCTCGTCTTGTTTATCCAGCCTGTGTTTGCAAATACATTACGAGTAATTTATTTGAAATCTAAAACCAAATATTTTTGTTTACCATTTATCATAATGGGGTGTAGTGTTTTATGTTTAAGGAATAAAGTGAAAATCGCTAACCAGTTGGATTTTGACTGTTTTTTTAGGGAGAGGACAACAAGAAATTGAATAATAATAATGATATGAAGTTTATAAAGTTCTCCATTTAACCCCTAAAACCCTGATTAAAGGACTGACGTAAAGGTTACGGATGCAGAATCTACCGCAACGATTAATTTCATATTTCCGCACAAAATCACGCACATCTCACTCTGGAATCGTAGCACCCATTCCGCTTTTAATTCCTTTTATTCCGACCCATCTCCGTTGTCGTTCTGTCACCTGGACCGGTCGGATAAGAGCGGGAACCGCGGTACTTCGGTGCAGCCAAACATTTGCATAAATATCACACACGGCCCAGCCAATGAGAGGTGGAGAAAAGGGCAAAGACCACCCTAGCCACACCCGACGTAAGCCGGCAGAAACCCCAGAAAATGTTCCCATTCCGTTGATGACGGCGACAGATTTTAAATACATTTTGCACCAAGCACTCGGCAATGGGCAACACCCGTCGGCAACAATTATTGGTTGTGTGCAGTTTGCAGTTCAGGTGCCGGACCTGCGGATGCGGATGCGGATCGTACGGGTTGAACCATAACCCGGGCTTTGGTCCACACCGGACAGAAGGACTACTGGACAGCTGGGCAGTTGGACAACATGGTGCTCCATCAGAAACTCCCCAAAATAACGAGTTTGTGGTAAATTGAATTGTTCAACATCCACATTGCTGCCACCATTCCAAAACGTCAATAAAATCGTTTCATTCGTCGCATTGGTCCGATGCGGTTTTGCTTTTGGAGCTTTGTCCATCATTTTGTTTCTAATAAACCCTACACACTGTACACTGTACTGAATAGTTCCCAAATAATCTATTAATTTACGCTTTACTCCAAAAAAGAAAGAGCATTTAAATATCGTTTAAAATATCTCTAAAAAACAGTCCAATTATAGAAATTTGATGCATTGTACCACGAAATATTTATTGATTATAAATGCCAAAATGCTAAATTCAACGGACAGGCATAACAAACAATGAAATTATTATTGGCATACATTTTTCTCTCATTTGTGGAATTATAAAATTGAGTACAAATTATAAATGTTTGAAAATGTTTGTTCCATTTGCATTTTTGCTAGCCAATTTTGATAATCCGATCAATTTTAGGGGGCAGGATCAAATTAAGAACTGTTTAATCAATGATTAAATTAGCCATAATCGATGTTTTAGCCAAAACCAAAATAATTTGTGAATTTATTTTAAAATGGCAAATATTTAAATGCGAAAAAGCAGCAGAGGTTTGCGGAAAAAAGTGACAAACATTCTGAAAACATTTCGATGGTATATGTACCTGGCGATTATGATGACAGATTGTTTGATGTCGGAGGGGACATCAAAAACAACAGCACTCGCACTTGCCCAATTCGCAGACATGTTGCATTTTGGCAAGGCAATCAAAGTGGCATGCAACACAAATGTGCAATCTAGTTGCAATCCCCAAACCGTCCCCATGCCGAGCTGCTGCTGAAAAAATAAAAGCGATCCGAATGGGCACCGAAAGTGGCAACACAATGTCATGGCTGGGGAGCTGTGCCGGTTGTTAGATTGTCGAGTTCCCTCTACAGAACGATGATAACGACGGTGACGGTGATGGCGATGATGATGATGATGCGAGGGCAGCTAGACAAAAAAGCCATTAAAAGCGACTTAAATGTTGTGAAATGTTTTCACGCTCCATGCCCGGCACCACTTCACTGCCGAGATCTGCAGCAAGAACCCAGGTTGAAAGGGCAAGGTGTTGGTACGTGCAAAGCTTATGGCACATTTTCATTTCCACAAGCATTTTATTAAATTTTAAAATCTAATTTGAATTTTCACGCCACACAGACCGACCTGTAGAACAACAAGGTCTGCGCGCGTGTAACAAAACTAAACGAAGTGAATCGAAAAGAATCCGGTTGGAGAAAAGAGTCACAGAGGCGAGACAAAACAAGTAGAAAGGTGACATTGTGGATAAGGTTGACATCATAGATCTGCGGGTTTATTCTAATTAAAATTATGAAAATAATTAACTCTAATTATGAAAGTTTAATCGATTTCGAGCTCAGAGTTTTATAAATTAAAGGTTACTCGATGTGCATCCTCCAGAGGAGAACCCATAACATATTCATGTATTGTTTTAAGAGCAGGGCTGACCTGACAATGAATATATGTATATGGAAGCCATTGCCTCGGATAAGCGGAAACAAAAACACGAAGCATGAATTTCGGCAAAAACATGGTAAAAAAGCAAAGTTGGCATGTTGCATATCAGTGTTTCATTATCTTTGGACAAATGTCAATTAAAAGTAAAGCATAAAAATAATAAACACAGTCCCCGGCCAATGTCAGTTTTGAGGTGACGATCATAAAAACAGTTCGGGAGGGGGTGAGTATCCATAAAAAGTAACGCCCTGCCGTGGGGGTGGTTGCGGGTGGTGTATAAAAAGTTAGTCATGCGAGATTTTAGTTGTCGTTGGCGTTGTTATCGTTGTTCTGCGATGGTCAGCGCTCCGAAACCCCATAAAACTGCAAAACTTCAATTAATTTTCACATATGGCCGGTTGGGCTGGATTCCGGCTGGAGGGGAATATACAATTTATATATATGGAAATATATATATAAAACGCTGAATGGTTAGTGGTCGACGGTAGCAGCTGACTCTCCTGAACCCTGTTCAGTGAATTCAATTAACCGCAATTTCCATAGCAGCCAGGATGAGGATAAGGCCAAGGCAGGGGGACTCTCCATCAAATGCAATTGTTGTGCGGTTGGCAAACTACAATTTTCAGACAACTGGCGAAAAAAGTGCGCGGAATACAAAATTTCCATTCTATCAGTTATCCCCCCGAAAAAAAAACAAGTTTCAAAAGTGAGACGAGGAGAAGAACTCAAACCAGACACACACAAAACTGAAATATGAAAATAATTAAAACAGTTCGCTGAAATGCTCAACAGAAATTAAATATGCATTGGCAGGAGGGTAGGGCAGCTACAAAAATACAGCACATATGCATGTTCATCTGCCAGTTTTAACTTTGTAATTTGTCACATCTAATTGCTCTTGTTGTCTCACTTTTTATGCCACTCCGACTGCGATTCCGATTACGATTCCGATTGCCAGATTCACAGTGTTTGTGTGTGCACTTGATTTTGTTGACTTTTGCATTGTAATTATGCGGTCAGATGGTCGGATGGTCAAATGGTCAGATTTGAATTGAGATTCAACAGCAGTCGACGATTCGACGATTCAACGACGTAACGATGCAGATGACCCATTTCTGGCTAGCTGATTAGTAATTAGCCTGCCTTTTGAGGGAATAGACAGGAACTGCTGGCTGACTCTCTGCGGTTGCACGGCTGGTGATTTGCATTTTCGGTTAATGATTTGATTCGAAATAGTCACTGAACATTTCCCACTGCCATTGCCACTGCCACTGCCAAGTGCAGATCAAAAGACTAAGGGAATGAGCACGGATTATGGCAGAATAATAATCCGCTTATCTCAAGAGGAAGGTAATCAGTTTGATAACACGATTCGAATGGTTGGAGATCAAACAAACCAAAATCGAAATGTATCCTTAAGCTGGAATATTCAATTATCTTTAAATAAGAGTCCGTTTAGTCATTATACAGTTTCCTCTCAATTAGAAGGTGTAAGAGTAGAAGCTTTACTCTGCAGAAATATTAACTTTTTCATTAGAGTTTTCTGACCTGTTTCCCTGCCATCTACCCTTTTGTGGGGTTTATCACCAAAGCGACGTGTTAAATTAATCTAAAAATGTTCTCCAAAGACCCAGCTTGACAACCAGCAACGGTTGACAGCGGAAAAAAATTGAAAAAAAGGAAAACTTCCACTTTGTGACTCCCCCGCATCTCGACAAGCCCTCTAACAAATAACTGCTGACCGCAGAGTCAGAATAAAAAAAAGAACGATGGGGCAGCGATAGGGGGAAACAGACAGTCTGTGACCACGGGTTGAATGACCAACGTTAACTTAATAGAAGTTGACACATGTCGCCACGCATGCAAAATGGATTCATCCAACCGCAGCCGGCCAGTGTCGAGAGTTCAGCCACCCTCATCCCCCAGTCCCAGACTCCATCTCGATGCTTAGCCACATCCTATGAATCGGCTGTGAGGGGGTTTGGTGACCAGCGTGCTCACATCCATTTGATTTCAATATCTATGCCTGCACCACGATGCCCCACAGTCCGCCAGAGTCCTCCATAGTCCCTACACTTCCACAAAAGGCAGTGATGCCAATTAACACTGCCGATTGTTAGCTTTATAGATCCGGGCTGATTCCAATCTGATGGTCAAACATTTTTACTCTAGATTTAAAATATTTTGAATAAGAATATCCATTGATATCAAAAACTACATCAAAGAGTACCGGGTATCATTATATTTAGCTCTTCCCTGCTTGTTTTGAAATGAAATTAGTTCCAATCGTTGGGACCAACCTAAAGTATCCCTCAAATCCAAAAACTACATCAAAGAGTACCGTGTATCATAGTATTTAACCATTAACTACTTGTTTTTGAAATGAAATTAATTCGAATCTGTACCCCTGATCTTTATCAATCCAGGGTACCCACCAGAACTGAAAAAGTAAGAAACCAAACTAGAGAGAAAAACGTATTTCTGGCCATGACGGTCGCATGTCAATTTGGGCTTTCGGCTTTTTGTGTATTTCTGCCATCAGAAACCATCATCATCCCCCTCTATCAATCGAACTATGAGGGTGGAGTAGAGCTTGCGGGAGAACTTTCTTGCCCAGCGTACCATGAAATTTGTTTGTTTACAATTGCAAACTCTACATGGTGGAGTCCTGCCACCGTTCTTGCTGTTAATATTACGCTGATGTTGTTGTATCTGCTCTTGTTGCTATCAAATACCGGAAATTATTGTATGTTATGTGCCAGCGTCGACGTCGTAGTCGCCCACGGCATCGTCATCGAATCGCGGCGTAAATCCTGTATTTATGTGTTTTTGGCTGCATATTTCATGCATCGTTGCCCGATACAAGGAAGTTGAGTGCCGCAGGTTCAAGAAATTTAAATCAATTACTCGAGAGGCCTTAAAGGGCAAGCCCCGCTTTAAATTCTCAATTAAAATCTTGCCCATAGACTCATTTCTTCATGTACTCAATTGGCGAATTGTGCAAATTGTATATTAATTCTGTTAAAAAACATCTGCGTGTCAATGACATTTATGCGCCAATGAGTCGAGTCACAGTCGAGGAAAAGTTAATGGGCCCGAAAGGAATGGGACGTGAATGAGGCAGCTGTTGTGCGCGAGGCGTTTTTCTATAAATTTGCATAACGTTAGCAAGTGCAATCAAATAGTCGTAAATAAATGTGAGCCGCATTGCATTTATGGCAGTTGCAGCAACTGAACATAAAGTTCCCACAGTTCCCCCATGGTCAATGCACTCGAGGGCCCCGAAGGATAACTGGGACAGCAGTAGGGTAGGACAGCAGCGGGGGAGGTAGTAACCAGGCGAGAAAATCAGGCGGGGAGTGCTATACATACAAGTATATATAAAATATATATATATATATATATATTCTACAGAAGCAGCAAGGAGCAACAGTGACGCCAACGAACAATGTGCCCACTTGAGTTGCTCACTGTGTTGCTGGGGAAAAAATTATATTACAACATTGTGTATAAAATGTGATTTCCAGGCAACAGAAGTAGTAGCATTTAAGCAAGTACACTACGAGAAATTGTAAAGCTATTACATTTAAGGAATTCTACGGGAAAATGATATATTTTATGGTACACACAGACTGCCAGTGTAATTGAGTCCTTGTGTTGCGGCGGCGTATGTATGTTAACCCCTTGGCTGCTTCTGGGGTCGCTCGGCTCACGCTTCGTTACTTGGGCTGCTTTGCTTCCAAGTAAGTGCGACAGTGTGTCAGTCAACAAGAAGAACAAAAACAATAACAAGGACGGGCCGTATGTGGGGGGGAGTCCAAGGTGGGACAACGGGGCGGATAAGCAATGTGCGTGCGCCGCTTGGTCGGTTTTAACACGCACTTAACGCACCCCTTCGGTTAACTGCTGGCCTCCTACCCCCATTCATCCTACCCCAAACCCTACATCAACCCCCTGTTGAAGGAGTGTAGGAGTAATTGAGTGTGTAGAACCCAACAATGTAATCTAGGGTCCGTCGACGACTGCTCATTTCCACTACAAAAGTTAATATGCTGCTAAAATGGCATTAAAAGTGTGCCCCACGCACACTTGTGTGTGGATGTTTGAAAGAATAACCCCACCCGATAAGTTCAAAAGCATAAACACCTCACGACACAGTTGCGTTCTTGCCGCGGGACCTTGTTGGCTAATAAAGTTGGCAAACTTAAGAAAAATTTCCAGAGGGAAGAAACTCTCGACGCGACTCGTAAATGGGAAAAGAGCCAACGAGATCTGAGAGTTGCAAAAGGGCCATCGGTTTGCACTTTTGAAAAATTAAAGTTTATGTAATGGTTAGGTCACCCTCGGTTAGGTGACCAATGACAACCGTATGACAACCTTTGACATAGCTTTTTTATTTTTCAACTTTGTCATGGCAACTCGAGCACTTAACTTTGACATTTATGTATGAGAAGAAAGAAAAATGCTGGTCAAGTTTTAAGCTCTTGGCTAACACATTTGAAAAGTATTTGTCGTTATTTAAGTCATGGCAACTAAGGGTCTTTAAAGTACTTGGTAATTATATTACTTTACGAATAGGAAACCAGTTTGAATTTCAATTAAAAGTCAATTTCTATTTTATAATTATAATTTTTTAGATGTGTGGGAACTTTAAATTGCCGCCCCATCAACCCATTGTCCAATGCAAATCAATAGAAAGCGTCAGTATTAATTAACATCTGTGCAGTACAGGTACGCCAAATTAATTCGACATATTCAAGTGGAAATTCAGAGAGAATGGCAAATAACAAAAGCTAATTAAACGGTTTCGATGTAACCTCCAATTTGCCTAAAATTTACATAACAAAACTAAACGAAATGTGGCAAATTAATAAACTGAAACGCAATCTGTGGTAGCGAAAATGCATCAATCAAAACGCGAAAAGGCAACAACAAGCTTAACGAACTAATGTGACAGGTGGGGCAGGGGTCTCGGGTCTGGGGTCTGGGGTCTGGGTTGTTAAGTGGCTTTTGTGCGAGCTCATTAAAGTGATTACGCCACGCCCCCAACAAAACGCCCTAACAAACTTGCAACTAAATACGCCCATGACAATAGTTTTGTCTGCCTGGGAATGTCAAATTGCATACAATTTTTGCATGCAACAATGGAAGATTGTCAAAAAAAAAGTTGGCCAACAAAACGATCCCAAAGCACTCCCATGCTCCCATTTCAGTTGTTTAGCTATGCATTAGATTCTGCTCCTTTTGTTGCAGCAACAGAAGCGACAACTTTATATGGGCGTGGCAGCCGCCCATTTAGTGTGTGTGATGTCGTCATAGTTGTTGTCAGTGGTGGCTGCACAATAACAACGCCGGTGCATCCGCTTTTTGATGCTGCTTTTGCTTCTGGTCTGGTCTTGTTGGTTTTTTTTTTGTCTGAGCTTGCCGCTTGCAGTTGCAACTTTTCATTGTCAGTGTCATTGTTGCAGCATTATTACGTATGTATGCCATGGCATGTGTGCGAGTGCAACGTGCTGCTCTCCCTATATATGAGTCTGGAGGGGCACACCTTCTTCGGTTCTTCGGTTGCCTGCCAGCCAGCAACCGGCATTGTTGCCGAGTTGCATAAAAAATTGACCATTGAACCGTGGAGCGAATATTCTTTTCATGTTCTTCGCTTTTCATTCTCCGCTTCATGCGTGGCTTGCTTTTTTAAAAACGAACGACGTTCGGACGCCTTTTTTGCATAAACCATGGCAGAAAAAAATCCAGTGCAGTGTTTCACATTTTCATCGAAATGAAAGTTTTTCTGTCTCTACTTTGTCTGGCCAGATGACGGATCAAGGTTTCCATCACAAAAACAAGCCGAAATGCTGCGGTTTGCTGAATTTCGAATTTCCATTTTCCAGATCCAGTTCCAGATGAAACTTAAAGCCAAAAAAGTTTGTATTTCAAGGCTGAGCTTTCTTTCAGATCTTCAGAGCCATTTCACTTGCAAACTAATTACAAGCTTCTTTAGAAGAAATATGAATATTGAAGCATCTTTGAGATGCTGGCAAAGCCGTGACATTTTCCAAGCCCTCAGATCTGATAAACAAGTTGTTAAGCTCAACAACTTGAGGTGCCGAGGCACTTTAATTCGCGAGTTGACAAACTGACAGCCTGCACGTAAGATGAGCAGAACAAAAATGATTAGCAGGCAGCCGCGACTGCCATAACTCAGCTGTCAAAACAGCAACGAAATGTTATCAAACAATTTCAAGGTTGACTTGTGTCCTCAAGCTCCTCCTTTGGTTCAAGACTGAGTCCATGGAAACTTTGTTTTGGCCATGCCAGGCAAATAAATCACATTTAACAATGTGCGAGCGGGAGTATTTTTCATTTCAACATCGGCAACTTACTTTGCGCGAAAAATGGAAAATTTCAAGAGGATTCTAGAGGTTGGGTGGAAGCTTATTTTGACTTACCTTCGCGCACATTTTCATAGGCGTCCTCGACATGTGACTCCTTGTAGATAATGGAGTGAAAATCAAGTTCGTCCTGGGCGTTATCCTGCTCATCCGCAGACTTTTCCGTTGTGGGTGGGAATGTTGGCGACGACGTAGGCAGCTCCGGGTACTGCGTCGTCGTCGTCGTTGTGGATTCAGCAATTTTCTTTATGAAGTTTTCTGTTTTACTATCAACGGCAGTTCTGTTGTTATTTTTTGTTTTTGTTAGAGGGCTGCTCGAAGTCCTTGTTGGTGTCGAGGATGTCGACGGAGCTGGTTTTGTTACTGTTGGTGTTGGTGTTGGTGTTGGTGTTGGTGTTGGTGTTGGTGTTGGTGTTGTCGCCGTGCGATTTGTGGGAAAATAATGTTTGGCATGTTCAACATAATAGGCATCACGTTCCGTTATAATTTTACCCTCGAATACCCCATTGTGTATGGAACCAAATACATAACTATTACGATCCCCTATCACTTCGCCCTCATAGATATGATCCGTAGAGACATCAATGGGGCCATTGCTATCATAAAACTGTAAAAACAGAATCACAAGTTAATACGTTAAATCGGATTCTTAATAATAGATAGTTAATACTCACGTCTAACTTATCGCTAAATGTATTTAAATCACGTTTTAATCTAAGATGGAAGTCTCTTCCATGTGCTGCAAACTTTAAATGTACATAATGATCTTTGGTCACTGATCGTCGCGCTCGGTTGTGACTAGCTCGAATGTGCTCGTGATCATAGTTGAGTGTTTCGTAGTGGGATATGTATTCGTTGAGTCGTTCATGACCTGCAAAGAATCCAAAAAAAAAAGAGAAATAAGTTAGTTTTAAATCAACTTTGGATAAATCTTGAAAATCGATTTGGTAAAACAATTTGGAGAACCGCAAATGGAATTTAATTGATGGCCGGAAATTGAAAGAACTCTGGAAGATGTGTGAGAACGATGTGGCAAAGGCCTCTTTGCTATCCTCAAAAACCTTTCATTTCCCTGTCACCAGTTGCGACACTACCTCCACTTAATACTTCTGCCATTTGGATGGGCTTAATGCCATCTGCTGTATATCGAGGACTGGTGTTTCTTGTAATGCATTTATTGTGGCAATGGCCCTCTGATGGCTGAAAGTTGTTGCACAGCCACAGTCCCAGCCCCCCAATATGGCAAGTGGCACTTGTGTGGGCGTGGCTCTCTCATTCTCGTCCTGACTGGCACAAACATATTTATTTTGGCAGATGGACTGGAAAAATGGAAAACGAGACAGGACCAACGACATCGACATCGACGGCAGGGAAATGGTTGAAAAGCATTTCGTTTTGAGGCTCCAGAGAATTCTTTTTCCATTATTCCCCCTTCACATTGTGCAACATTTTGAATGCACTTGCAACGCACATACAGAATGCATTACTTATGACAACATTTCCATCTACGACGGATTACATAATGGTCCACAAATTCCTCTCGATACAATAAGAGCCTTTAATTAGTAATCACATAAATTATCACTTCTTTAAGAGAAACAATAAGCAGCCACTCACAGCAATTATTTCACTGAAAACCTCGCTTTCAATCAGAATCTGTAGCCACACATTCTAATTAGACAAACTAATCAATTACGTTGAGAAGCAATGCCAGATAGACCCTTACACACTTTCATTCATAAACACTTTTAATTAGAGCTGGAGCTTAAATTGCAGTTGGCATATGAATGAGTAACGAGTTTTAATTAATTAAAAACCAGCCTTAAAAAAGGATCCAAAAATAGGTAACAAAAAGGGGAAGGTGGCAGGATGCGGGCGCCACTTCAGTCAAAACGACTGACGGAAAATTACACAGAACCAGAACCAGAAAATCTGGGGGAAAAAAGCAAACCGAATGGTTAAAATTTTCTGCTAGGGTTCTAAAATGCGGGAGGAAGTGGGCGGGTAATTAAACTGAATGTTCAAGTAAACATTAAACCCATTTTTTGTTCTTCTTTCAGGATGAAATAAGCAGAACATGGGGTAAGGCCTGCAACGATGAAATGTACGGAAGCCCTTGGCCAGGGGGTCAGGTCACTGTAGTAGTTGACCCACAAAACCGGCACAAAGGTTTTTCCTACCTCTGTCCAATGTCCAACAATGCGGAAAACTTGCTCAGGGACTGATTAAACAAAGCTAACAACCAGGGAGCCAGCTGGAATCATGAGCGAAAAATGAGGGAAAGGCGCCACAGATATAGATTTTTCGATGCCCCAAGGTATATATATAATGGTCCCAGTGGGTTTCCTTCAAAATGCACTTCGGGAATTGTAGTGCAAGGTTTGAATCTGATTGTTAATTAAACCACAATTATCAAATGCTCGATCTGGGGGCTTACAATTAACAAAGTTAGTGGGGTTAAAATTATTTATTTAATTCTGATTGTTGAAGCTCTAACAGCAAAACTTAACTTACAGTTCAAATAAAGGTTTTACGCTTACGAATTGGATCAATATTGGCAGAGATATAGCCATCCCTGTGGGCCATATTGTCCCCATGAAGCATTTTTCAATATTTTTGGAAGGGGTTCAGAATCAGAAAAATTAACAAAAAATTCAAAAAATATTCTAGTCTCAGATTTTAATGCAAATTCATAGAGAATCGACTCACAAATTGTTTAAGATATTCCGCAGGGCAATCCGGTGAATATTGGCAAAGATATAGCCATCACTGTGGGCCATTTGTGCTTTTAAAGCATTTTTAAGATTTTCAAAAGGGATCCATCAGAAAAATTGATAAAAAAAATTTAAAAAATATTCTAGTCTCAGATTTTAATGTCGATTAATAGAGAATCCCTATACAAATCTTTTAAGACATTCACCTAAAGAATCGGGTGTGTTTTGGTTGAGATATAGCCATCGCTATCGACCATTTGTGCTTTCAAAGCATTTTTATAACTTTCGATTTTTATGATCTATGGATTGTCCAGAAAATGTGACAAAAAATTCAAAATTTAATTTGGTCTTAGATTTTGATGTAGATTGATAGAGAATCGATCTACGAATCATTTAAGGTATTCCGCTTAAGAATCGGATGAATAATGGCAAAGATATAGCCATCACTGTGGGCCATTTGTGCTTTCAAAGCATTTTTATGATTTTCGAAAAAAGCAGTTTTATGATTTTCGAAGGGGATGCTTCAGAAAATGTGACAAAAAATTCAAAATATTAGTTTGTCTCAGATTTTGATTTAGATTGATAGAGAATCGATCTACGAATCATTTAAGGTATTCCACTATAGAATCGGATGAATAATGGCAAAGATATAGCCATCACTGTGGGCCATTTGTGCTTCCAAAGCATTTTTATGATTTTCGAAAAAAGCAGTTTTATGATTTTCGAAGGGGATGCTTCAGAAAATGTGACAAAAAATTCAAAATATAAGTTTGTCTCAGATTTTGATGTAGATTGATAGAGAATCGATCTAGGAATCATTTAAGGTATTCCGCTTAAGAATCGAATGTGTTTTGGCTGAGATATAGCCATTATTATGGCCATATTGTGCTTTCAAAGCATTTTTATGATTTAGGATTTTCAAAGGGAAAATATGATCCAGCAAATGTGACAAAAAATTCAAAATAGGTTCTGGTCTCAGAATTGAATGTAGATTGAAAGAGAATCGATCTAGGAATCATTTAAGGTATTCCGCTTAAGAATCGAATGTGTTTTGGCTGAGATATAGCCATTAGTATGACCATATTGTGCTTTCAAAGCATTTTTATGATTTAGGATTTTCAAAGGGAAAATATGATCCAGCAAATGTGACAAAAAATTCAAAATAGGTTCTGGTCTCAGAATTGAATGTAAATTGAAAGAGAATCGATCTAGGAATCATTTAAGGTATTCCGCTTAAGAATCGAATGTGTTTTGGCTGAGATATAGCCATTAGTATGACCATATTGTGCTTTCAAAGCATTTTTATGATTTAGGATTTTCAAAGGGAAAATATGATCCAGCAAATGTGACAAAAAATTCAAAATATGTTCTGGTCTCAGAATTGAATGTAGATTGAAAGAGAATCGATCTAGGAATCATTTAAGGTATTCCGCTTAAGAATCGAATGTGTTTTGGCTGAGATATAGCCATTAGTATGACCATATTGTGCTTTCAAAGCATTTTTATGATTTAGGATTTTCAAAGGGAAAATGTGATCCAGCAAATGTGACAAAAAATTCAAAATATGTTCTGGTCTCAGAATTGAATGTAGATTGAAAGAGAATCGATCTAAGAATCATTTAAGGTATTCCGCTTAAGAATCGAATGTGTTTGGGCTGAGATATAGCCATTAGTATGACCATATTGTGCTTTCAAAGCATTTTTATGATTTAGGATTTTCAAAGGGAAAATGTGATCCAGCAAATGTGACAAAAAATTCAAAATATGTTCTGGTCTCAGAATTGAATGTAGATTGAAAGAGAATCGATCTAGGAATCATTTAAGGTATTCCGCTTAAGAATCGAATGTGTTTTGGCTGAGATATAGCCATTAGTATGACCATATTGTGCTTTCAAAGCATTTTTATGATTTAGGATTTTCAAAGGGAAAATGTGATCCAGCAAATGTGACAAAAAATTCAAAATATGTTCTGGTCTCAGAATTGAATGTAGATTGAAAGAGAATCGATCTAGGAATCATTTAAGGTATTCCGCTTAAGAATCGAATGTGTTTGGGCTGAGATATAGCCATTAGTATGACCATATTGTGCTTTCAAAGCATTTTTATGATTTAGGATTTTCAAAGGGAAAATGTGATCCAGCAAATGTGACAAAAAATTCAAAATATGTTCTGGTCTCAGAATTGAATGTAGATTGAAAGAGAATCGATCTAGGAATCATTTAAGGTATTCCGCTTAAGAATCGAATGTGTTTTGGCTGAGATACAGCCATTAGTATGACCATATTGTGCTTTCAAAGCATTTTTATGATTTAGGATTTTCAAAGGGAAAATGTGATCCAGCAAATGTGACAAAAAATTCAAAATATGTTCTGGTCTCAGAATTGAATGTAGATTGAAAGAGAATCGATCTAGGAATCATTTAAGGTATTCCGCTTAAGAATCGAATGTGATTGGGCTGAGATATAGCCATTAGTATGACCATATTGTGCTTTCAAAGCATTTTTATGATTTAGGATTTTCAAAGGGAAAATGTGATCCAGAAAATGTGACAAAAAATTCAAAACATGTTCTGGTTTCAGATTTTTATGCAGATTGATAGAGAATCGATCCACAAATCATTTAAGGTATTCCGCTGTAGAATCGAATGTATTTTGGTAAAGATATAGCCATCAAAGCGGGCCATTTGTGCTTCCAAAGCATTTTTATGATTTTCGAAGGGGATCCATCAGAAAAATTGACAAAAAATCTAAAAATTATTTTGTTCCCAGATTATAATGCAGATTGTTAGAGAATCGATTTACAAATCATTTAAGGTATTCCGCTCAACGATCGGATTAATATTGGAAAATATATGGGCTTCACCAGGAGCAATATTGTCCCACCAGAAGCACTTTCCAAATTTTCAAAGAGGATCCATTGTATTCCATGAAAGAGTCGGATATATTGGCGTAGATTTGTTCTAAGAAAAAGCTCGATGAGGTATAATAATTCTAAAAAATGATTATTACCAATAGAATAAGAATGATTTTCTTCTTAAAATTATTTAAATTATCCGCATGAAACCTATTTGGTTGCCTATTCCAATCACTGACACCTTGACTTACATCCCCGCCTGTTGCTTTCCGGTTTTTCCGGCCTGGTTTTTCCAATTTCCCATCGATCCCCGTCGTCCGTCTCCATGGCTAGCTTCTCGCCAGCTGCACAAATGGCACAAATAAATACAAAAGGCAGAGAGTGGAAGAAGAAAAACCAGCTGGAAACAACTTTCGCTGCTCCCCGAATAGGGAGAAGATGGATGGGGATTCGAGGGGGTCTGGGCGGAAAATTGAATATGGCCAAATGCGCTTGACCAAAGAAAAGGCCAGCATAAACATGGGAAAACCTACAATAACAATCGACTATGACTGACTGTGCCCGACTTTTCCAGCCAGCAAAGAAAACACAAGAAAAAACTTTTCTTTTCAGATTTTTGTTTGCTTTGCTTTGCCATCGCTCTTTTCTCAGGCACACATTTGCCAATTTTGCTTTTTTTTCTATCGACTGCGATTACTCAAAAAACAAAGAAAAGAAATCCAAAATCCAATCTAGAACCGATAAAAAAGTACAAGAATTGAAACACTTGAAAGTGTATTGTGGGTACTACTACTGGCCAAGTGAATTAACGAAAAGCGAACTGAAGGGATGAGTGGCAAAAGCGATTCTGATTCCCACTGATATTCCATTAACCCAAATTCTCTTCTCGGCAACATCGATTTATGTCGCCAGTTCTGCGACAAACGAGAATTTAATGCGCTTCACTGGCGATAAGAGACAAAGGACACATAGAGGATAGAGGGAGACTTTTTGACGAACCGAAATCCAAGCCAATCCCACTCTTGGTGTTATTCATTTTTAAACTGCATCACCCAAACATCCATACAATGGCACTCTGCTGCTGGGGCACAATGATGATTCAATTTAGTTGCAGTGTGGCAGACAGCAAGACCGCTTAACTGGCTCTCAAGTGGCAGAGTGACCAGGGTTCTGGCTTTTTTGATTGATAGGCTTGGGATGGGGCGGGGTTCTTCAAGGATAATACTCGTGGCAACCCCTCTAAAATCGACTTATATTTGCGATTCGTTTTGCAGTTTTCAGCCTGAAGTTGATGGATGACGTAAAGCAACGCTCTTAAATGATTCTTCTTAAATGGATTTTCGAACAACATAAGCAAAATCTTACTGATTATTGATCAGTTTTAAATTTAATATTCTCCAAAATTAAATTACCCAGACAAAAAGTCAATTTGAGCAATATTTTTCCGACTCAACGGTTTCTGTTTTTCACAAATTAACCTAATAACAATTTTAGATGTCTGCCAGACTCACCATTCCCTCTATCAATCTTTTTGGACTGTCGGAAAATATTTTATTGGACACGTGCGTAATTTGGCAGGGCTCCAATTTAAATTCAAATTGCCTCAAGTTTCAAGAAAATGAAAAATAAACATTAACATATCTTTGACCGAGTAAGGGAAGGCCCCTTTATCGATTACATTTTTATTACAATTGTTTGTCTAACATGTTTTTTATTAAAAAGAAATTAAGCTTCTGCCGGAGTCTCATGACAGTTTTCATTTTTAATCAGAATCCTAAAAGCTTATACTTGTATAAAACAAAAATGGTTTTTTTCTTGGTACTTTGTGAAGGACTTGAGGTTGATAAAACGATTGCACTGTTACGTGATTTATTGCAATTTTCTAGGGTTTTATTTGACAATCTTTCGTGCGGCTTCTCTGCGCTTTAGTTTTTGCCGAAGAAGTAGAAGGACCTCGACACTCCCAAGTTTGTGGGGAAAAAGTTTCATCAGAGATTTTTTTTATGGTTTCAAGACGCGCAGCGATGTCAGCTGAAACCTTGACATGCGTCCCATTAGGTTACAAAATGCGAACAAAATAAAGAAAATTCTAATGTAGAAACTTTAAAAAAGTTGCTGGTGGCTGCTTGACGTCCCGGAACGCCCATTATGTTATATCTCCGAGGAGCATTGATTTAAGTCCGCTAAAAAATGTTGATAAAAACTTAAACTTAAATTCGTTATGAATTTGTAACTCTCTGACCCGATGTATAAAACAAGCTTTATATATGCATATTTTGTTCGCAAATCCTCGTACATGAAATGTTTGTTTTTTCTGCTCGATGCTCGACTCAGAGATTTTCTCCACGTTCTACTATTTGTCCCAGCAAAGCGCATTAAGTCTTTAGCTGAAAGGCAGCAAGCAAACTGCATCAGCATCAGAGTCGAGTACAAACAGCCCAACAGCTGTAATAACAACAATTACAAACGGCAGAGCTTTTGCACCCACTTGCATAATAGCGCAAGGACTCGTGTTTTCTGTATTGTACAAAATGCGAAAACCAGGATATGATACCAAAAAAAAAAGCGAATCACATTAGAGAGTGCTGCAATTTCTTGAATCTGAAACTTCAGGTCAGATTGCATTAATCAGAATCCCTTTTTTTTTTAATTAACTTTTGGTTCTTGTCCCCATAAATTGTCCGCTTAAAGGCAGGTCAATCGATTTCATCGAGGCATGCGACCCATCCACTTGGGTCAAAAAAATAATTACCATATTAAATTCGAGCAGCTGGGAGAACTTTGCCCGCAGTGGCAGAACAAATTTGACCACAGCCTCGCCTATCGATAGATAGAGAGAGCCCCAAGCCAAGGCTGTCAGTTTGTGGCAGTGAAGGAGGCAGTTGCATAAACTAGCCAATAATCCCCTGAAGGGGTGGGCATAAAAAGGACATGCACATGGACAGGACACCCTGCCTGCCTCCAAGCCTCCAAGCCTCCAACAACTTGGCAGCCAACTATTGAGGCGTCAGAGGACAACAGAGCGGGCCAATAGTTGGCCAAGTCCTTGGAAAATCGCCTTAAAGGCTACAACAAATACTCCACTACAACAAGAGATGTTCGCAAACTTTTCCATGTAATGCATTACAAGTAATTTCACTTGCTACCAGTCCCAGTCCAGGCCAACTTTCTGGGCAAACTTAAAAACCAAAACCAGTCAACTTTCCGAAAAGAAACAGCAGCAGCAGCAGCCCACAAAAAAATTCATCACATGAAGAACGAAATTCAGATACGTGCTTTGAGAGTTTCGATAAATAGGTCGGAAAGTCAGGCAAAGGATGAGATTCTTTTAATTTTTGATTAATATTCCTCATTTCTCTATAATTTTAATTATTGTTTAAATATATTAAAGATTTCCCATTATGTAGGCCAACAAATCTAGGCTAAATCTAGCCAATTTTTATTGTATGCATACGACATTATCCACCCACATGCTCCTCCATCTCCCCCAGCCAGAGGCACACAAAGTCGCGGTTTTCTGCCGGCAGGACCTCGTTTTTTGTCAACAGTCTGTAGCCCAGATAGGCTAAGGAATGCTGACAATGCGATATGCTTATTGACCGAGATTTTAAAAACTGTATGGGTGTGGAAACAGTTATTATCTACAGAAGGAGCAGCCAGCCGGAAGGAGTGCGTTTCTCTGTGGGCTCGATATGGACGGATAAGTCAACCGAAAATATGTTAATATGTCAACTGCACAAGGGGTTGAAAAAAAAAACGGATTTAAATACAAATAAAACTTTTATAGGGGTTTGGTAGAAATCTGTGTAACTTAATAGCCGAAAGGCAAAAGTCTTAACAAGAGAATTTCATATTTATACGAGATATCAACACAAGATGTCGAGATATTCACAAGTCAGTTGCAGCTTTGTGTGTCCTGTTGTGTGCCCTGTTGTGCGTCCAGAACATTTGACATTTAATTTAATTTGGCCAAGTGACCGACGAGAGAATGCCGACACAAGCACATATCCTAATGTCCTGAATAAATAATAATTGAATTTTTGCCTCCAGCTATCTGAATTTCCTGGCAATCACAACATTTATTCGACACGAAACAGCCGAAGCAATTAGTGTTTGCATTTTCGAGCAATTAAAACTGTAATCGAATCTTCTAAGGACATCAAATTATAATTAAATTTATTTTATACTTGTGCCGAGTATCGATAATAATCTATTTTTAATCACATAATCCTTTCGGTTAGACAGCTGAATGCGTTAATGCCTCTCGCTAGAAGCCATCAACTAGACTGATGGCCTTTGGATTAGCACGTTATCATCATTGTTGGACAGCAGAGGTCCCATGTATCCCCCACATATGATGGGAATATTTGGACTGACCCTCACACACATTTAATATTGGTCAGTGGACCTTTTTGGGCGTGCGGGTTGGGCCGTCTGGCCGATAGCAACCGGAAAAGAGGCGAAAAAATGTTAGTAAAAATAATCATAAATTGCTAACAAAGCACACGCCTCCTTTTTGGGCCGGCTCATCCATCCGTCTCGTTTGCTTCTGTCTGTGGCAACGTTTAAAGGCAACTTTGACCCTTTAGTTTAGTCTCTGGAGGCGAGCGATTTGGGTTCGCTTATTTTTTTTCGTCCTTCTTCTGGGGTCCTGGGTATCTGTGAATATGTGGAACAGAAACAGGATCTGGCCAACCGACAGCCGGCGACCACACACAAACAAACCGTTGGGCTTAACTTATGGATTATGGGCGTGCCCTGTTCTGCGGTGGAACAGCAACATCAACAGCAACAGCAACAAATGTGTAGTCTACATTTGGGCGTTCCGTAACAAGAGCGCGTAAAAACCAAAGGCAACGTCAAAATGGCATTAGCGCCCCACTGAGTGTGGGTGTGGGTGTGGGTCTTTTTCTGTGTATATGTATTTTAGTTGCGGTTGAGTTGTGGATGCCGTTGCTGTACCAGACTTTCAAAGTTATCCTTCAGCCTCTTTAGTCCCGAAAGCGTCTCATTAGGTAAGTGAATACAGATTGAAATTTGCCCAACTGGCAATATTTTCCCAACAAAAAAGGGAAGCCAATTTAGTATGCTTAAAGGGAAAACAATTATCTTTAGCTCTTCGATGATTCCAGCTTTAAAAGGATCTCCTCTTAAAGATTCTTCGCCAGAGTCTAGGAAAACATTTGAAATCGAAACCATAATCTGAACACTTGACCCACTGAAACCTAATCCGAAACCCTGTCGGTTGGGAAAAGCTGACATTAATAGGCCACAGCTAAGAGGGAATTTTGCATAACAAATTAACTTGGAGTAGCCAGCCGGCAGTCACGGCACAAACCTAATCCACTCTAGCCAGGAATGGGAAAGATGGCCATGTAATTGATGTCCAGGCGAGTTCAAATTACGCCAAATTAAAAACGGCCAGTGGATGGGCAGGTGGCAGGGGGGAAGAGTGGCTCATGGCAAACAAAAAAATTAACAAAGTCTCCCATTATATACTAAATGAAGCAAGCTATAAAGTAATTTGAGCCCCGATCGATGTGGGAGGAGGAGACCGAGGAAAATCTTGTTAGAGGCGAACGCAGACAAAAAAAGGTAGTAGCTGGAAAGTTGCATCAAAGAGAGCTGGATATAGGACACAAAAAATAGAGCAAAAAAAAAGTGACAATTTTCATTTGCAGGATAACAGGATGCCAGGGACTCTATGGCCATTGTTCATCGGCTGTCGACGCCAATCATTCAACTGATTAGTTTGATTTTGTCGCTTCGCTATTTCCGCAGAAAATGGCCAAAGACAATGCCAACTGGTGTGTCAGTAATTCGGGATCCGGACCTCACCGGACCGCACCGGACGGAGGATGTAACCGCTGGGGACCTGCGAGTCCGAGCTTTCCATCCGAAACCAAACTTGTTCACTAATTGCTTCACCAGTTAACATTTTGCCCAGCACAGTTCCCCACATCTATCAGTCCGCTTAATTAAATTATCGATTTGGGTATTTTTGGAGCGTTTCGAGAGGATACAACATCAAAAGGCTGAGCGTTTTTAGAGTAGATAGAAGCTCATTATACAATATAACTTGAAACCCTTGAAAAGTCCAATAATGCAATGCTTGTTGAACCGAGATGAGAAGTCGAGTCTATAAACCAAAATTGTAATTAGCTACGAAACCGCAACCTGGCCGGAAACCACTTCAGTTCAGCAACTAAACCCAACGAGTGCTGGCAAATATACTTGAGACATCGGTAAACAAACTGAAATATGAAAACAATTATGGATGATTGTCGAGTTAACTGAAATGTCAAGCTAGAGAATGTGCGAATACGAGCATATGATATTTCAGACAGACAGGTAATCCATGCCATTGTAAATGGAATTCATAATTAGCAACATTATAGATCTCCCTTCTCCATTGAAATGCCAACAAATTATTCATGACTGACATTGCAAAAACACAAGTAAAGTGATGCCAATCAATAGAGGAAACAAAAGGGTTTGCCGATTGACTTAATTAATTGAATGAATAATTTTCGGAGCTTGGTGAGGATTAATCCTCCAATTTAAGTTGTCTACCTAAGCAAAGTCCCTATTTCATGTCTCTCTTTGGAATGTAACTTCATTTTGGGTCTTTTATATGTTCTTTAAATGACACAAAAAGTTGTCCTGGAATGGGCTATGGCCCAAGAAACTTGAAACTATTTAAAAGTTGCACGTTGCACGTTGAACGTTGAGAGGAAAAGCGTTGGCGCAACTATGTTGCAAGCATATCGGGCAACAATGTGACATGCAACGAAATTGTTGAGCGTACGCATTTCAAGCCTCGCCGTCATTCCAGCCAAATAGCTTTCAATCGCACAACTAAAGAATGTTCCCAGGCCAAGGACGAAACTAGAAACCTTCTGCCTTTTGCCATTCTGGAAGCCAAAACACATAACATACTTTATCAGCATAAAAGCAGAATGAAACTTGCAAAACATTCCCTCAATGGCAAATATCGACAACAACTATTTTGTTCCCTTTTCAGAATATGAAAGAATAAATATAGTTCCAAATACAAACTGAAAACAGAATGAATATGAAATACAATCGTATGGCATAACAAAAAAGTTTATTTAAAAAACTCGTTGAGTGAAACAAAGAAAGGTTTTAGTTTCACAAAAAATCCGAATAATAAATATTTACAAAAGGATAGAAAGTTTCTTATTTCAAACTAATAAATATGCAAGGAAATTAAAAATATGTTTCGGTAATTTTAGCCATTTTAGAATTAGGAAAGTTTTTGGCAGTGACAATGATAGAAGTTGGAAAACTTTCTGCCACCTCGGAAATTGTTGTTGACCTGGCCAGGAGCTGCATGAGGAACACTTTCGAGTTATAAACAGAAACAGGAGCACATTTTTAATAACTAACAAACAACAAAAACTTCCTAAAATATATACCGAATCCACATTTCATTTTCACGGTGAAAATATTCCTTTTTTTCGTCGCTCTCTCTCGTCATGACTGACATATATTTTTAATGAACTTTAAATAACATGAAAAATGTATGCAGCTACATGAAATATTTCTCGTGCTCTCTTCATGGCCTTTTGCTGTCAAACATTTTTTCGCGGACCTGACTCAACGTCATCCACCGGCCACCGCCGTGCCGGCAGGGAATAATTTAAGGTTCCCTTTTTTTTAAGAGTTCGCCCTCACGATGTGGGTCATTGTAGCGTGGATGATATGCTGCCTGAAATCCAGAGGAGACAACGTCGATCCTATTGACATTTTAACTTAACAACCGCCCACGCCCAGCCATCACCAGAAAAAACTGTTTCATTTTCTGCTTTTTAGGATTGACTAAAAACACAGAAGGGATTCAGGATTACGAGTAAAAAAAGAAAAATGCCAGAGACTTTTCAATTTGTTAAATTAAAATAAAAGCCACGTGAAACAGAGTTTTTTCATTTGCGATTTAAATGGAAAACATACATACAATAATCTCTGCTATCTTAGGGATACAATATTTCCTAAAATTTCCTCTACAGTTTCCTTGGAAAAGTCAATACCTGAAGCGACCACTTCTTGCAAGTTCATCGACGGCACTTAACAGGAGATTGACCTCGAAAGGCAGTGAGAAGAAGGTAAAAATTAATATAAAACTGCACTGCACTGACCTGACCTGCATTTCTTAACTAAAACGGATAAAAGTCTGACGAAGCTAAAAACGAAGTCGAAACGGAAATGAACAAAAATGTTAGCAACAAGGAAGAGCGACCGGAAGAACCGGAAGAAGGGACTGGAGGGACGGTGATTGAAAGCATAAGCCATAGCGGATAGCAGGGAAAACTTTTTCACAAAAGTAAGCTAACTCAGACATGGAAACAAACAAACAAAACAGACCCACCAACCAGTCAAGTCAAACCGAAACCAAGGCGAAGCAAAATGAACCGCACAGAACCCAAACCCAAACCTGGGGAAAAGTTTTTGGCCCTTCGCACCCTCTATGGGTAAACAAAGAGCCATAGCTGGAAAGTAGTGTGGAAGTGGGGAAGGCTTCCTCAAGGATGGATAGCACCACTGCGAGGTGGCTCTGCAGAGAATGGAATTGAAAATGAAAGACAACTTGACGGCGACTTCATTTCATGATTAAGTTGCCCATATCGATTTCCTTTCAGCAAACTTTATGATGATGAAAATGGAAGCCCTCGTTCGGTTGGGCCACCGCAAGGACCTGCGCCTGCGGTTGTCAAAGCCCAAACGCCACATCCTGCTCCTGGTTCACGCCGCACATGTGACTGACTCGGCTCACATTCAAAAAACAATAGATGACAACGGGGGGAAAAACGCGAAGAAAAGGTTGCAAAACATACATAAATTTTGTGGAAAATGTAATTGCTGGGAATATCTTGGGGACTCACTGACTGACTGACTGGTTCTGTGTAGCCAAATAGTCGGGTAAACAAATAAACAAGAAAAGTCAGGGATATGGGTAAAAGTGGCAGCCGGTTAGGTTACTAAGACTTCACTTTGTTAAAAGATTGGAAACTTCCCAAAACTATATAGATTTAAAAAACTTCAAACTTATTCCCTCAAAGATGCTTCGGGAATGTCAAGAACACAAGTATATTTCGGGTAAAGTCAGGTAAACCTGCGTTATACACTATAAATTTATAAAAATATACAATAAATATATATTTTGTCTGCGACGATTCTGTAAATATTCTGTTTGCTCATTTTGCTTCCGTCGGTTTCTTCCTGAAGGAATTGGTGCCATCGTCAAACTGCTGGATATCACCGGATGCCCAGAAAATGTACACAATTGCTGTGACGCAGAGAACGATGAAGGCTAGCCAGAAAACCATGCGCCACTCCATCATGGTGGCATTCGGGGTCATCACGCCGATCAAGTACGGCACTATGAACCCCGTTATAGCAGCTATACCGTTGGTGATGGCCATCAGGACGCCGGCGTAATTGGGGCTCATGTCCAGGGGTGTGAGCTTCATGCCGGCGTAGTAGGTGCCCATCAGGCCCATGGCAATGGTGAAAAGGGTAACCACCAAGACGCGGTCACAGCCGGCATAGGAGGCCGCTACAATAAAAATCGCCGGTCCGAAGGCAGCAATGGCAGTCAACAGTTTCCGGGTATTGGTCGTGGACATGCACTTCTTCGTGATCATCGCATCGGCCACGAATCCACTGCTCACGGACACGATCCACATGGTAACGTAAGGCAATGAGGAGTAGAGTCCATTGGATTTGATGGAGAACCTCATCACATCAGCCATGTATTTAGGCAAATCCGTCACCATGACGAAGAATCCCCAGTCATGACCAATTTGGCAGATTACGAGCGCAGCCATGGGTACGCTTGTGACAATGGATTTCCATGGGGTCGGTGGCTTATCCTTTTTTTGTGGTATCTCGGCCATGAGATATTCGCGCTCCTTCGGACTGATGAAGGGATGTGTATGGGGGTAGCTGTACACCAGCAACGTGAACAGAATAAACCAAAGGATCGCCACTGCACCGAATAAGTAAAAGACATAAGGCCAGGCGTATCTATCCAGCATTAGTCCTGAAATCATATTTCCTGCTATGCTGCCCATTTGTCCTCCGCCCAGGACCAGAGCACCCAGTTTCCCGCGCTCGTTGGCCGGCGCCCAAGCGGACAGCAGGACGCTCAGTGCCGGAAAGGTAGGGCCCTCGCCGATTCCCATCAGAATGCGTACAAATATCAGGGCATAGGGACCGCCCAGTTCGATAGAAAGGGGAGTCAGGAAGGATAGGAAAGCTGTCATCAGGATGCCCAGACTAAGGACCCACTTTCCTCCGAACTTGTCCGCCAAAACTCCTCCGGGAACATGGGTGACAATGTAACCCATATAGAAAGAGCCCAGGACAAAGCCCTGAAGTTTCTCCGACCACTCTAAATCGCCGCTGGATCGCAGGTAGCTTTGAGTTTCCCCTTCCTCCGGTTCGCACACCGCGTTTGCCGGAAGAACCGAGTGATTCTTCCTCACCACCAGCACCGTGATTACCTGCGACAGACAAATTCTCATCGTGTAGGCGTTGACGATGGCCAAGAATCCAAAGATGGCCACAATAACGCGTTGCGGCACGCAAAATGCTTTCGACAATTTGATACCCCATTCTGGTTGGTCTGACATCGTGTTTCGTGTTTCCGTGTAGACTTTTGAAAAAACAAATAAAATATACTTTAAAAAGAGAAATCCAAAAAAGAAAAGGCAACTTCGGTATCGAAACGATAACTGATCAAGCATATGTACTCTATAGGGCCGAAAACACTTGTCGCGACGCTTGCTGCCCCAGGAAGTCGAAATTTACTTAACCAAAAACGAGAAATAGCAAAACGAGAATTCTCAAAAACAGGAGACATCCGTGACCACAACATAGACACAACGCTGTCTAAGAAAATTTCTGTCGAAAAACAAGCAGGACCACTTTGATGAAATGCTGCAGAATGCAAGCCCTAATGCATCACCAACAACTCGTTGTGGAAACTGGCGCTTTAAAAGACAGGTTATCCCAAAGGCTCCCAGATCCCAGCAGGAATCCAACTGGTGGTTGGTGCGGCTCAAGCCAGGAGAAGGCCAGAAGAAGATGTCTTTTCAAACAGCTTAGAGGACAGTTTTAATGCCTTTGAAACTCACTTCGGCAGAAACAAGAGACAAAGCTGTGCTTTTCGTGGTCCTACTATTTAATAGTATTTTGAGACTGAGAATGTATAATGTGAAACCTGTAACGCCACATAACTTAATTTTAAAAAAATTTTACAATGATATGAAGAAAACAAAAAAAAACTTTTAATTTAAATCAATTACAAGATCCATAAAAATGTTAACACACATTGGCCAGGCCAGGATGGTTTTAGGGATATTGATTTTACTTATTACTTATTTAGCATCCGGTTTCTTCTTGTTGGAATTGGTTCCATCGTCGAACGGCTGGACTTCACCAGATGCCCAGATAATGTAGACAATTGCCGTGACAAAGAGTATGATAAAGGCCACCCAGAACACGAGACGCCATTCCATCATATTGGCATTCGGGGTCATCACGCCCACCAAGTATGGCGATAGGACACCGGTGATGGCACCGATTCCATTCGTGATGGCCATCAAGGTGCCGGCGTAATTGGGGCTCATGTCGAGGGGTGTGAGCTTCATGCCGGCGTAGTAGGTACCCATCAGGCCCATGGCGATGGTGAAGAGCATCACGACCAGCAGCCGGTCACAGCCGGCATAGGAGGCTGCTATCATGAAGATCGCCGGTCCGAAGGCAGCAAGGCCCGTCATAAATTTCCGGGTATTGGTAATGTGCATGCAGTTCTTCGAGATCATCAAATCGGCCACGAATCCACTGCTCACGGACACTATCCACATGGTCACATAGGGCAGGGAGGAGTAAAGCCCGTTGGCTTTTATGGAAAACCTCATTACGTCGGACATATACTTGGGCAGATCGGTCACCATGATATAGAAGCCCCAGTCATGGCCGATCTGGGCGCTGATCAAGGCGTACATGGGCACATTGGTAAAAATGGCAAGCCAGGGTGTGCGCGGCTTATCTGCAGGTTGAGGAATTTCGTTCATCAGGTATTCGCGTTCTTCGGGCTTGATGAAGGGATGCTTGCTGGGGAAGCTGTAGCACATCAACGTAAATAGAATAAACCAGATAATGGCTACGAAGGCAAAGAAATAGAACACCCAGGGCCAACTGTACTTGTCGAGGATTAGTCCGGAAATCAGATTTCCAGCAATGCTCCCCACTTGGCCACCGCCGAGAACGAGAGCTCCCAGTTTGCCTCGCTCGTTGGCCGGCACCCACGAAGAGATCAGGACGCTAAGTGCTGGAAACGTGGTACCCTCTCCCATGCCCATGAGGATTCGAAGTGCCACTAGGGCGTAGGGCCCTCCTTCGTTGATCGCCAAGGGAGTGGCAATGGTGAATAGAGCCGTCAAAAATATGCCCAAGCTCAGAGTCCACTTTCCTCCAAATTTGTCCGCCAAAATTCCACCCGGAACATGGGTTATTATATATCCGATGTAGAACGAGCCGAGAATGAATCCCTGCAGCTCCTCCGACCATTGGAAGACGCCGCCGTCTCGGACTTTGGGACTGGTGTCATTCGGGTCGGGCTCGCAAACCGCTGCCGCTTCGTCCTTTGTGTAGTTCTTTTTGACCACCAGCACCGTGATGGCCTGGGAGAGGCACACTCGCATTGTGTACGCATTGAATATGGCAAAGAATCCGAATATGGACAGGACTACCCGTTGGGGTATTATAAAGAATTTTGAAAGTTTTTTTCCCCATTCTGGCTGATCCATAATTTAGATTTTTTTAAACGAATTCAGTTTATATGAACATTTAACACAAAAATTTCTTTTAGAACTACCTTTTCTTTAATACTTTTAATTTCTATGTCAAAGATAACTCGATTATTCATCTCTTAAACCAATATATCGTATATTTAAAGGATCCCACGTATACATAGTACGTACAAAAAAGACCGCCAATACAAAAGGATATATAAAAGAATATATACTCTAGTAACTACTGCCTAAAAATTTTGAAAAATCGGCTTTTCTTGTTGAGGTAGGATTAGGATTAGGATTAGGAAGCTTCCGGTTTCTTGAGATTCGAGACATCGTCAAACGGCTGGACGTCGCCAGAGGCCCAGATGCAGTAAACAACACCGGCAATGAATCGAATCCCGAAGGAAACCCAGAAAACAAGACGCCACTCGCTCAAGCTGGCATTCGGCGTCATTAGACCGACAGCGAAAGGTGCCAGGATGCCAGTTGAGGCTCCAAGGCCATTTGTGATTGCCATCAGGGTGCCACTGAAGTTGGGGCTCAAGTCCATGGGATTTAGCTTCATGCCGGAGTAAAAGGTGCCCATCAGACCCATGGCTACGGTGAAGAGGGACACGACCAGGATGCGATTGCAGCCGGCATACGACGCCCCCAAGCTGAGACTGGCCGGTCCGAAGGCGGCCATTGCCGTCATCAGTTTCCGGGTATTCGTGGTGCTCAGGCATTTCTTCTGAATCATCAGATCCGCGAGGAATCCACAGCCAAGCGACACACACCACATGACCGCGTACGGAAGGGAGGAGTAGTAAGCGTTGGCCGTGATCGAAAACCGCAGGACATCGTGCATATACTTGGGCAGGTAGGTCAGCATGATGTAAAAGCCCCAGTCGTCGCCGATCTGGGCTATGATCATGGCATATACAGGCACGCTTTGCAGGATCGCCTTCCAAGGCGTCTTTCGTTTTTCTTCGGTTTTCAGCGGAATCACCTCCATCAAGTAGGCGCGTTCCTTGGCCCTGATATACGGATGTGTGACGGGATAGCTGAAGCAGAGGAGCGTGAAGAGGATGAACCATAGCAGAGCCGCGATCCCAAAGAAGTAAAACACCCACGGCCAGCTGTACTTGTCGAGGATTAGTCCGGAAATCATATTGCCAGCGATGGTGCCCATCTGGTCGCCTCCGAGCACCAGGACTCCTAGTTTGCCGCGCTCGGACGTTGGCACCCAGGCGGAAAGCAGGGTGCTCAGTGCCGGAAAGGTCGTGCCCTCGCCGACTCCCATCAGGACTCGGAGTACGATCAGACAGATATGACTGCCATAGATAATGGCCATCGGCGTGAGGAGCGTGAAAATGCCGGTGAAAAATATACCGATACTCAGAGTCCACTTTCCGCCATATTTGTCAGCCAATATGCCGCCGGGCAGGTGCGTCACAATGTATCCAATATAGAAGGAGCCCAGAATGAGGCCCTGCTCACTCTCCGACCAATCGTAATCGCCTCCGGACGGGAAGTCGTCCTCAGCCGGCTCGGGGCATTTCAAATTCTGATAAACTACTGACTGATTTCTCTTCGCCACCAGGATCGTGATAACCTGCGACAGGCAGACTCGCATTGTGAAGGCGAGGACCACGGCCATAAAGCAGAAAAAGGACAAAATGAAACGTTGAGGGATAATGAAAGCCTTTGATAATTTAACACCCCATTCCGGTTGATCTGCCATTAAAATTTTTAATTTAGGTAAAACAATTAATTTCAAGTGCTTTAAAAATATTCATTTCTTTTCCAAAAATAAATTCATTTCTCCTATTTTTAATCATTCAGTGTCTTGGCATTTTAAAGCCAGGTTACTTGGATTAAAATTTCCATTTTTTAATGTCAACTAAAGCTCAATAAACAGTATTTATTATTATCCGTTAATTCACATTTTAATATAAAATGACTTGAAAATAATTCGTCCAACTGGCTGTCCGTTCTTGTCCGTTTTTGTTCCAATATTTATATGGTTTTAAATTATTTTTTCAATGGATTACGATGAGTTTACATGCATTATCCACCTCCACCCGTTTTAGTTATTTGCTTGAAGCCAAAACGAAAATTAAATCAATTATTTATGCATTCGTTTCATTCGCAATGAAAATCCCAACGGAAAATGGAAAGGGAAAAGCGTGGTTTCCCTTTACATCGATTTAAATATGAGCGAAAATCGCTTAAATCTAGGGTGTGAGTAATTATTAAATAATTTCCGTGCTGTAAATGTATACACATCGCATGATGAATGGTTATTGTGGAATTGATTAAAAGGACTCTTAAATAAATGGAGCTTTCGGTCAACGGTCACCAAACAAAAAAAGGATGTTTGCTTAAAAGGATTTTAATAATTGACAGCCATAAGCTTTAAGATATGATTTCTAATAAACTTCAAAGACTTTCTCTCTTTTCCACTCTCCATTTATTTTCCAGCGCGATTTTACCTGAAATTAAAGAACGTAAATTTTAATTAGTTAATGTTTTTTATAATAATATACTTAATTTTTAAAGAAATTGTCATGAAAAGCTAAAATCTTGGATACTTTGTGAGCCATAAAAATATCATTGCCTACTTTTGTGGGCCATTACATAGACAAGCACACACCTGAATTATGCTGCCGGCTCTCAACTGTCAACTAAAAAGCCATAAAATTTGTCTTTAAATACCAGAATTCACATTATAAATTTTACCTTTCCCCCAAAAACTCTTCCACCGCCCTGGAGGTGGGATCGTTAGGGACAGTAAGCTTGCTTGCCACATAAAAAAGTGGCTGAAAAGACAAAAAGTAAAAGCAAAAGCAAAGCGATGCGAGGGACGAACACACACACAGTCAGTCACAGGACATAGTCACAGGACATACCATAGTCAGAGGCATAAGGAAGAAGGCCATAAATAAACAACAGGTATAAAGCGGTCTTAAGAAACCCAAAAAGGAAACGTCGTGAGGATATAAAAATGCAATTTTCTTCGGCAGCTTTCGTTACCCTAAATATATATGTATATATCAGGATACATAGTTACTTATGTAGAGGCCAGGACTATGTACAGGAATCCAAAGCTAAAAGCAGCATTAGCCAAAATAACAAATGTCTATGCAATTTTTTTTTTGTGGCAAGGTGTGAGAGAGAGTAATATATGTGCATACATGATGATTTCAAGGAATAAAAGTGAAAATCTGCAAACGTTGGTGCTGCGCTCCCAAAGGTGAGTTTTACAGCAGCAATTTCTTTTCATTTTCCTTCATCCTTGCCAGCCTTGTTTGTTTCTTCCTTTGCCCCGAACAAAGGCTCGAACAGGGACGCGTAAATTGCGAACGGGTAGCCGCAGGAGCCCAGTGCGAAAAAAGTGCAAACAATTGCAGGCTTTTCCCGGGCGCACCTCTCAAAAGTACGATATGCAATGCAAAAGTGTTCAACTGAAATTGAAAGGCGCTTCTTCGGTCCTCTGGGCGTGGCATTCTGTGGGAAAGGAACAAAGCCTTCGGCTAAGGAAAGAATTATTGCGCCTCCTTTAAATGCCTTCAAAGCTGGCAGGAAGCCCCTGCCCGTCCCAGCCGTAGGCGCAGAAAATAAAGGATGAATATCCTTTTGCAGCAAAAAACAAGTCAATTGGGAGTTGATTAAATGAATTTGAAGAATACCAACAATTGAATAATAAAAAATACAATTTAATTGTAGGATTTTGTTAAATTTACATTTATACATTTTCTGGTATTTTATTTCTTAAAAAAAATCTATTCCTCATTCCTTAAGAAAATTTGCTTGCTCAACAGTTTGTGTTGCCATTAAACTATCGCCTTTTCTTTGAAATAGAGCCAAATGTAGGAGCTAAAGGAGCTAAAGGAGCTGAATGCGCGTTGGCCTTTATCTGCCCTGCATATCAAATGGGCCAAGACGCTGTAAAGAGCCGAGGGACTTGGACTGCGACAGCCACAGTTTACGGCATTTCTTTAGCAACATCTTGATAATGACCAGTGACCTCAATTCGCCACAGAGAGTGGCGTGGGTGGGTGGTAGGTTGTTGTTGCCGCAAGAGCTTCGTCACCCATTACACTTTCACTTCCTGGGCCGACCACGAATCCTGACTCCTTCTCGGCTAGCCACGGCAACACTTTCGCTTCAATGTATGCATTTAATGTACATTTTTCACACTAAACACCTGCATAAATCACCAGCTTTACCTCAAGGCTAAGTTTGTCTTCCTTTGCAGTAATGTCACCAGCCGAGAGATGAATATAATCTAGAAAGCTTCCCCGACAAAGGCAGAGAGAAAAAATATGTTAATCCTTGTCTTGTTTCCCTTTTTAATTAAGAAACTTTGGCCAACACTTTTAACAGTGCATGGAAATGCATGGAAAATAATAATTATAATGCACGAGTGCAGCCTGGCAGAATGTCGCACACCCAGGATACCTGTCCTGATTATAGGACACCAGCAGGAGGAGACCAACATAACCGCCAAAGGACAGTCACAGTTGGTGGTTGCAACAGCAACACCAGGACCACCAGCAGCTGCAACTTTCAATATTGCAGTTGCAGGTTGCAGGTTGCAGGTTGCTTTGCATTCGGGTCCCTCCTCCTGGCAAACATTTGTTTTGACTCCAAAACGGAGGCCCTTGGCCATTTCAATTTATGTCTATTTGTGCTGACGTCTGGCAAGGATGGCAGCATTTCATTTTCTATCCTCGAAAGGGTTCCCAATTCCCTCCAACTATTATCTGGGCGTTGATGTGTTTATCATTATATTTATGTTGACGTGTCGGTTTGGTCATTAATTTACGTGAATTATGTTTGTGATTCTGTACTTCAATGATGAAATGAATGAACAACATTTATTCTAATGTTGGTCCTTGCGAAAATCTAATTAGCCTTATATTAGCTATTATATTAGCCAAATATGTTTACCTAAGAAATTGAAAAACTTTTATGCTCTACCCAGCAGCTGCTACACAAAATTTATCCGGCTAAGAACCTAAAACTTTAATTAGCCAGCCACCCCCAGAGTTGAAAGAAGCAATGCCGGGCCAGGATTTAGGACAAGTGTCGGGGATTTTACTTTCTATTATTTTTTTCCGCCAGCTTAGGCAGCACTTGAATACACTTTAAAATAATTAGCGGCATTAGACATTAAGTGATTTTAAAAATTAATCAGATGGCAGACGAGTGCAAGTGGCCATCGCAGGACTAAATGTATGCCAAGGCACAGGACACAGGACGAGAGCTAACCCAATTAGCACTTAACACATGGGAGAGAGACTAGGAGACAAAAACAGTTAGGTAAATAAATGGCAACAAAAGCTCAATTGATGGCAGGAGCACGTGTCCTGACATTACATTAAATGATTTCAGGACCCAGCCAAGGAGGAAGGACATCCGAACAGGCAGGATCGCTGAAAGACTTTCAATTTCCAAGGCAGCCAAAAAGCCAGACATCAGCGATAAGGCACCAGCCAAGTTGGAAACTAGCACAAGGACGTGTGCCAGGACTTTACACACACACAAACAGCGACAAATAACGGTACATATATACGTACGAGTATATATTGAAAGAGAGTGAGTGAAAAGAGCTCACGAGTCGCTTAACCCACCATCATCCTTCGTATCCTGCAGCCTATTTGCTATTTGCTGCCTTTGCCAGGGAGGTCCTGTGCGAAAATCCAAGCATTCGAGTGGAGCACGTGCTAGGCGAGGAATCAATATTTACACTTGATGGAGAAAAAACAAAAGTTTCTGTCAGATATCGAATAATTCTCTAGGAAATACAATGTGCATTATTTTCATTTTCGATTAAATATCCAGGAATTAATATCACTTTTTGTTTTCAACCTGCTTCGGACAATAATTTAATTTTCCAAAATCAAGACAAAATCTTTTGTACAAGTTGAATCCTCGATAAAGGAAACTGAATGCAGCCAGGAGGAAAATCAAGTGGAAAACGTATATATTGTGAAAATCAACTATTGGCAGGCAGCTGTCAGTTGCAACGAAACGTGAAAAGCACAAGGAGCTCGGAAAAATAAAGAGTAAGGATGGTAGGACAATGGAGCCTGGCTGCTCAAACAAGGAAAACAATGGAAGGGAATGGAAATGTTGAGCGCTTCAAGACCGAAAAGGAAAAACTGTCTACCAAAGCAACTTCCCAGGAAGGATATACAAACACACAGAAACACCCATAGATGAGCTTATAAAAACATTACATCATAAGCAGGAGAATCGAAAGAATGGGGCAAAAATATCGCGAGTATCCTCCATCCGCCGACTGTCTCTGGCCATGACGCCACAACTTCTGACAGTGAAACGCGCGCTGCTGGCAAAATATTTGCCAAAATCTAATAAATTACACACAGTCGCAGGAGCAGTCGCAGGGAGCAGTCGCAGGAGCAGTCGCAGACAAACAAACGAAGCCAAGGGGTGGTCTGCCCCAGCACTTTAATCAGACTCGAAGGTTCCTCAAAATTATTATTCCTTCGCTTGGAATCAAGTTTCCTGCTACCCAATCTCACCCTTTAATTTAATTTTTGATGCTAGGGGCAACATTCCTGGTTGATTTTAAATCATTAAGGTACAAATCATTTTAATTAGATGAAAGCCAATCAAGTTTCGGAGAAGATTAAAGCCTAGAATATAAAATCTTTTATTCAAAACACGAAAGTGTTGAACGGCTTAAGATTTCAAGAAGACAATCTTTTCATTTTCTGACCAAAACTTGACCCTCAGTTATCAATTTTATTTCTCTTGGGAATCGAAAAGTTGGCTAGAACTTGTACCGTAGTCTCGCCTGTCAATATTTCATTATGTTCGTCTCGATGAACAAGTTGTAACTATCTGTAGTGAAAAGTTGTCGCTCAGTTTAATTTCAACAGCAAAATGAACTTTTGCCTCATTAAGCATATTTTCTACTCTTTCTTCACTCTCGAACACAGCCAGCACTGAGCCATTATAAAAGTTGATGGTTCAAATGCTGTGCAGCTTTATGATATTTCAAGCGTTATTAGTTTTGATGAAACTTCCGTCTAGCCAGGGATATTTGCCCAGCAGGCGACATCTTCGTCATCCGTTTCGTTGTATTTGGGGAAGAGGACAAAGTTTTCACTCCGAATGTATGTATATATTTAAATTGTTTTGTGATTTTGTGATTCTGTGAGGTGGCTGGCTGTGCGCGCTTTTGGGGCAATATGTTGTGGAGTTCAACTTTTCGTCAGCATGCCAGAAACTTTCCGAGATGAGTTACTAATATGTTAATAATATTCGCATAAATCGAAAGTGTTTCTAGTTACTACCAATGCAGAGTTGTGTTAACACAAAACTAGCAGTGGACTTTGAGAGGAAAAGTTTTTTAATTGGGAAAGAGTCAAAGAAAAAGGGTGCTGAAGTTGGCCAAGTACAATATGACGTGGGGGTAAAAGAAGTCCTGGTTCCAAGTACTTTCAATTAAAAAACTTTGACAGCAAGCACCTTTTGCGAATGACTCTCTAAAGTAATTACAAATCCGTATTTTATACGGTTCAATTTTTTGTAATTTCATTAAACAGGAGGAAACCATTTCAAAAGCTAAACTAAGCTTCAAATTTAAAGCTGTTTGGAGTTAAAGTTTTGTTAATTATAAATGGGGGGAAACTTTGCAGTTGCACAGATTTATTTGCATACCGAAAACTTGGCTTAAACTAGGCTTCATTTAACTAACGATTCCACCGCCGTAACCTAAGGAGGTAACCCCAACATACTCTGGTGGAAAACCACATTACCAACCACCAACCACCACCCACTTTACGAGCAGACCGACCGACCAGAGCCACGTCATGTCAAGAACAAAATTGCCTTCACCACTTGTGAAACTTTATGCGCAATTCGAGTGCAACATAAATTGCCAGCAGTTAGGGTGCTGGTCAACGAAACTCTACAAAAAACTTGTAATTAAAAGTATTTCCACGGAAAAAGTGCAATAATTAAAAACTCAACACAGACGCAGACGTAGACGCAGAGAAGATATGCATTAAAGAATCATAATTGGACATATTTTATCAACCAAACCAGAGCAACTAAACTTTTATTCAAGAGAAGAACTTCCACAGAAGTTGCTCAGAGAACTTTTAAGTACATTCCGGAACATATAATTATATAACCAATAACTTTCTTGTATTCAAATCTCTTTTTTTCTCTCATTTACATGCATATGCGATTTTTTGTAGTAGAGTGTTGTTGACTCGCCAACAAGGCATTGACTGTTTAAGTACTGAAAGAAGATGCTTTCAGAGCAAAGTTTTCTGTTGCCAGAATGGGGTGAGAGATGCCAGCTTAGCACCAAATACTAACTTGGAGGGAACAACGCGATAAGAAAGCATGTAAAGCTTTCCAGAAAATTAACTAAAAAAGTTATTACACTAAAAAAATATAGAAAACCTTTTTGACTCTGACTTTTTCTTACAAAAATTTAACCTTAAAATTATATTTTTTTTATTTTAAATATAAACTATAGTAACAGCTCTAGAAAGAGTATTAAATTATCCTAATAGAAGCTAAACTTTTTTCACACTTTGCTTGTTTGTTGTGGGTGTCGAAGCGCATGATGGCTGAAAGCCGCTACTGCGAGGTTGTGTGGGAGTGTGTATTGTGAGCTTAAAGTGCTGGAAACTGGGTTAATAATGTCATTTACTGCACTGGGGGGCACATGTAGTCAGCGACAACGTTGTTGTTAGCTAGAAACATGAGGCATGTGCAGCGGGGCATTCAAATTTTAACTATTTTATGCAACATAAAATGTCACAGAATCAAACAAAGGCTGTACTTTAATTGCAGGATTCATTGGCCAGGCGTTTATCATTTATCATTTAGCGTTTTGTTTGGTTATTGAATGGATTTTTCCAAACCATTAAACCCAAAGAATTATAAAACCCAATTTTGATTATTTGTTCTCTAAAGTAGCTGTGACTTTTCGTTTTTAGTCAAACTTTATGAAAGATACAAAACATGACGAGATAGAAAATTTATCTTAACTAACTACTGTAAATCATTTTAAACTTATCTTTAAAATACCGCATTTCGTTTAGACTTTATCAAAATAATGACGCACTTAGAAGGCTATTTATAATCTTCGCGAAACGAAACTGCAATGGGTAGAAAAGAAAGCTGCAGAACCTTCTTTTTTTTCCCGTTTTTTAATAAAAGTTCAATTAAATCCATTCATAAATCGATGTAGGCAGCAGAATAACAAAGAGCTGTGTCTGACCTAGGAAGCTCCAGAACATTTTTCATAGTCAAAAGCAATGAATAACCCAGAAGCGAAGGATTCGGTTCACAGCAAATGTAACCACACACCGCCATATCCTTTTACCCCTTCCTCTACATACATAGCGATACAATTTTTCACATATGGCACATATGCAAATATTAATAGGTCTGCGCCATTGCCATATATCCATCCATATATTGTACAAATGTGTAACAGAAACAGAAACTGGGTTATGTTCGAGCTGAGAATTCCATTTGGAATATGTTTCCATTCGCATATTTTGTAACATTTGGCTCGGTTTTGTGGTCTTTGTTTATTCATATTTAGCAAAGCTTTCAAATAAACCAAAGACCACCAACTGACAGGATAGTTAAGTTGCTTTAACATTCTCCAAAAAAATTTGAATAAATAATCAAAACACAACAATAAGAGACCTAATCGATCATCAAAACTAAATAATAAATATGATTTTCCAGAGCTTGAAAAGTGTATCGACGCTTTAATTTCTTTGGAAATTTCTCGAGAATTTTCGCTACTCAATTTTTAATGAGCCTCGAGCGTTTAGCACGTTTCCAGTGCTCGGCTGAGCGTGTTAACTTGGCCATGACAGCTCAGCTTTACTGGGATTTTGTTTGTACATAAATAAGAAATCCATTATCAAATGGCGTTGCTAATACAGCTTCAGCGCCAGACACAGCCCATGTCCATGGCAACGAAAAGACATAAAAAACCAGAGACAATACAGAGAGAGTTCTGCCACAAATGACTCTGAAAAAAAGGCATATCTCCGATGTATATATATAGGAATATATATAGGCATTTGAATATTCATACAAACTCCTACTTTATAAGCATGATTCTCTCTTGTTCACAAACGCTGCACATTTATAATGAGCATAATGCTGGGGCAGAAGTAAGAAAAACGCAAAGGAAATGAACATAGCAGCTCGGATGGAACAGTGGGTTCGTTTTTTACACAAAAAAGTAAACCAAATATGGGAACTTTAATATGGAATAGATGAATTCCAATCTGAAAACAGTAACTCCCGAAAACAGGTGAGATTTTAGAGATTCTTTTAGGCAAGGCAGGAAGAGGCTTCAACTTCAACTTCCACTTTGGGCTCCACTGTTCGGTAAACAGTTCGAAACTTTTTCATTATGTTGATGGCTGACTCTGGCCCCAGCTCTTGTTCCTTTTTGGCCCTCCTGTGTGTCTGTGTGGCAGGTACGGTCTGCGGGTCTGAGTACGCCCCCCCAAGTTTCAACAGGCCCAGCGCTGTCTAAAAGTTAAACAAAAAAGGAAAACGTTGGAAACTATGAAGCGCAGTTTCAAAATTACCGTCGTCTGGAAGTTGGCAAACGGTTTGTGACGACGGCGACAGCCCCGACACTAGCAATTAAAAATTTTTCACGAAAAACTTTCAGGCTCTATCCAGAAGAGCCGCCCACTTTTGGCAGTGAAAATGTGGCAACAACCGCCGAGGCAGCGGCACGATGGCTGCCACAAACTTATTAATTTTACAATTACAAAATAAATTGTGAGTGCGCCAATTAATTTGTGGTTGGTAAAGATACACACAAAAGCGGCCTGGCTGCCTCTTGCCAGGGCCAGGAGGAGCAACACGAAATGTGAGGCACGGATCGGGGTTTGGGGAAGTCGTCAACATCATTAAGAGACGTTTGTGTTATTTCCCATTGACGTTAATTGGTAAGAATTCTGGATGGAGTTGGTGTTGGCCAGGAAAATATTTCTTATTAATAGAGAAATGGCCATAATTGGCCTGGATTGTTGGCCAAAAAATCAAGACTAGAAAAAATTTCAATTTTTCTTCCATTTAGAGTTTCCTTAAACCTTTTATCCCCGCCATAAATTTTTAGGTAGAGTACTTACAGTTGACCCTAGCAGTTTTTACAATCCTTAACTATAAAAAAGTCCTGGTGGAACTATCAAACACCGAAGCCTGGCCCGAGACAAACAACAACAAAACCATTAACATCAAATTACAAAGAATAAATAAAGTAGAGAGAATTCTGGGGTTCGGAAGCCAACCCAAATTTATAGGCAACATAAAATGAGAGCAGACAATACCAATAACAATAAACGCAAATAAAGTTTATGGCTGTGCTAAACACAGGACGAAAGCCAGGACCCAAGCAATACAACTATAGATGGACAGATATAGATTATGGCCGCATTTTTGTCAACGCCAGAATAGGCCGGGAATGAAAACTGCCCCTTTAACAATTGCCCCTTCGGACAATGAGATTCTTTTCTGGCCAAAAAAAAAGTAAACAACATTGAAGCCTCACAGGCTCATCTCTATTATCGTTATGGACATCATCGGAGGGTTCCGTCTATGAACTAACCCGCAAACCCAGTAAACACCGCAGGCTAGGGATAAAGTTTTAAAAGTTTCTGAAGTCGAAACATCAAATTCCCTTTCACAAGATTATTAAATATATTCATGTCTTCGAATAAAAACTTCAACTACAATACCTTCTGTCAAGGACTGGCATGTTGTTGCTTAACAAATTGAAAACCAAGAGGAAAGGGTTTCCTGGTACACGACCACATGGAGGATTCCAGCTCAGCCATGCAAGGACTATGGCGTCCTTTATCTTGGTTTGTTCGGGGAGGTGATAATGTGGTTACGCCAAAGTTTGTTGTTCTATTCGATTCGTTTTGCGCCTCAATATTATTTACGTTTCACTTGCTCAGTTATGGGGATCGCCCAGAGCCAACGACAAACACCCAACGCCCTCGTCATCGTCATCGTCAGCGTCATCCGTATCCTTACTCCTGCCTCCAGCTTGACGCTGTCAGGATGATGTAGCACAATGTGGAGACTTTGTGGAGTTGGGCCAAGAAGGAGCGTTCTTGTCATGTAACACGTAACGACATTTTGAATTAACGAAGCATGAGATTTGATTATATAAACTGCAACAAGACAGCCAAGCCAAGCCAACAATAACAACCACCAACAATGACAACGCAGCAGCCTGGCATTGGCATGGCCAGTCGCAAATATGGATCCAGATCCAGAAAACAGGCTCTGACTGATGCTGGGAGCCCATTGTTGCTGGGAGTCCTTGTGCCACCGCTAGTGTTGTCATAGTTATAGCAATAATAATCATCATCGTCATCGTCATCGTCATCCTCGATTGTCGCTTGGATTTTACGCTCCCTGCACTTGCAACATTTTGCTCTCCAAACAACTTGCACTCCACACTGAAGGATCCCTCTATATATGTTGCATTATAGCGATTATTAACATAATAATAGTGAGGGCATAAAGCCCCAAGGTATTCCTTTGGCAAACCACAAACTTTAATACAAACTAAGCCGATTAGAGCAAGGCAACAAATTCAATTAGAGGTTGAATAAGTTCCAATTTCTGATAGAACTTTAAACAGTTTAAAGCTGCAATTAGATCCACATCATCAATCTAACTTTAATTAGTGTTATGGTAGTAGAATAATGAGCAATAATTAGGATTCACTTGGCCCACATGAGCACGAAGGTGATTTTGTCTTCCATGAATGTAAACATTGAAGACAAGCAACCATTCCGGCAACCTTGCTTCCCGCTTGGCTGCCTTTGGTTTTGTTTTTTTTTTATGCGGCCAAAAGCTAATTTCACAATCTTATGATTAGTTTCTTGGTTTAGTTTCGGTGGCTGGCTCTTAGACAATCGACCTTTACAAGGCTGAATTAAGTGGAACGCAAATGGCAATGATTTTTCCCAACCAAACAGGACCAATTTGTTACCTTGAACTTTCGCCTGGCCTGGGCCAAGCCCATAAAAAAGCTAATTTCCTTTATTTTAACGTTGTTTTGTCTAACTTGGCATTTTAATGGCTGCCGATTGTCAATAAACACAATCAAAATATATATATTTTTTCGCTTTTTCAATGCCAGAATTACAGAACCTTTTTGCCTATTGTATTCCTATTCCTAAATTATGGTCGCATGATGACATTTTGGCTTTTCCCGAATTCGGGGAACAACTTTTTATAGCTTTCGCCTTCGCAGATTGCCTTTTGTTTTGTTTTTCTTTTTTGGAAGAATTCCTGGAAAACGAAGCCCCACATTGTTATTTAAGTGAAATTTAAGCTTAAAATAAAATCAAATGCTGGAGTGCTCTAATGACATTGCGTGCACAAAGCGAATGTAAAACTAAATACAAAACTCTGTTCAACTTCACGCCCATTTTGTTAATTATAGAAACACGATTTAAAGCTACTAATGAGAAATTCGAAATGAAACGCGGATGGCTGTTTCTGGTACTGGTAGTGGATCCTCTTATTTTCGTTGCAGCTAAATTAATTGCATACAAATTATTTAACAGTAATAAACATAATAAAGCAGGCGTGGGCGATGGCACAGGAGGCGGCACAGGAGGTGGAGCTGGTTGAGTGGGCGGCTGTAATGCCAATGGCAACGACCAGGCCAGCAAAAATGCATAATGAGCATTAAAATGCTTTGGGTAAATCCATGAAAGCAAAATGAAACTGCAATGGCACTGCCAGGGCTGGGAGTTCCTATAGCATCCTATATACGAGTATATATATCCGGAATTGTACAAAAAGCCACGCGCATATATTACACTAGTCAAGGTAGCAAAAAAAAAACTCCTGTTTCTCCTGCTACTCACGTTCTCTATTTGCTTAAAATTCTAAACGAATCCTTTTCATTAGCAAAGCAAATGGGGATAACAGAGTTAATCCCAACGAACTCAAGATGCTCTAATTCGAATTTCTATAATATTTATTTTCTAAATGAAGCTTAAAATGTAAACAAAGATTATGTTTGAGCTTTCTAATGTCCTGTGAAACCATAAATATTAACAGCTTTACCAAAATTCTAATCCTGAGAAGCTTTCTGTATAAAACAAATTAAATTACATAAGCTGTAGGTTTTTGGTATACCCTTTTTTTGTTTATGGTTTAAAGTTTGTAGAGGCGCCATGGAAATTCTGGTCTAAAAAATTGGCGCATAAAAAATGCGAAGCCAACAGGGGAGGGGAGCCTGAAAATGCAATTGCACTTTACACAAAAGTTCAACGCATTCAGTGAGCTATCCACCATTAACCCAATCCTCTTCACTCACCCACTCAGTCACTTACCATCCATCCAGTCCTCTGAAATCCCTATATAGGAGTAGTATTGCAAATGTAAATGCAAACTCGAAATCAAAGAGCAAACGACGAATGGCGAATGGCAAACGGGCAGCAAACTCACAACTCAATGACGGAAGTTTGCATTCTCGCTAGGAATTCATAATCATACTGAATACTCCCTGCCCAGTTACGCCCATCTACCACCCACCACCCACCACAAACATATCTAAGCCTAGAATCCTAGAGAGAGAGTGAGTGAGCCAGAGGATTGGATAGCAGCTGCATGGAGACTTTATCCTTTTTGATTTGCAACCAGGCTAAAATCGGCCATGTTTTTCGCCCATTCGCCGGAAAGTAAATATTATTTCGTTTCCAGGACGAAAAAAAATACAAAAATGTATGCATAAAGGTTTTGCTTTTTTTCAGATAACTAATTTAATTCGAAAATATATGATGCCAAAGGAAATACGACTTTTTTATTGAGAAGAAAATGTTTCCTTAAATCGTTTGCAAAATGCGTTCTTTTATCTCGTTAGATTATTATTTTAATTGACAAAACCTAAAAGCAAAGGAAGCTGCAATTATCCTTTGATAGGTGCTGCTGCACAGGCAATGTGGCAGCCATTGGGGAAGGTCACGTTTGATGGGTAGCGGCAGTAGGCGGAAAGGATCTTCTGCATGTGGAAGGACCCAGATTTCTGCATAATTTACACCACCCATCCTACGCCTAAGGACTGCTGCAAACAGTTTTACATCATTATGTGCCAAATGCAACATTTAATTTTAATTTATAAAGGAAACATGAAACGCAGGAGTATGTTTCGTTGGAGGCTGAGGCTGAGGCCGAGGCTGAGGGAATGAAACACAAAAGCGATTATTTATGTGGCAAGCGTCCTCCTCAGCATTCCGGCCAAGGCTAGGTACAAGTCCAAACATATTATAAAAAAAAGAAAGAAAAAGCATCCAGTCATCCTCGTCTGCTGTTGTCCCTGTCGTGTCTGATAATAAAGGCAAACTTTGCTCGGTCCAGGAGCCGGGGCGAGTCCTTTTTATGAAGTATACACCAAGCGGAGCACTCACCTGTAAAGAGAAGACGAAAAATAAACATTAAAATATATTTGATTATGGTTTATTATGCCTTTGTCTGGTCTGAGCCAGGAATGGGCGATAAAAATGCCAAAGCAAATCGCTTTAAACGGTTAAGGATTATCTTTAAGGATTCCATGCCTGAAAAGCCTTATTAATTGATAAATAAGTAATACTTTAAGAGATTTCTATTCTCCTTTCTATTCCCGACAACTTTTGCCACCTTAAGTATGGAAATTTCTTGCCTGATCTACTTTCTTCTGGGTTTTCCCTCCAATTTTTGCACAAAAAAACATCTTCGCGTCTCTGATAATGCGTGGGAGGGTGTCTAGGGGGCAAACAACTTACTCGAGCATCTGTGTTTTACATTTTTTAATGGCATTTTATCAAATGCAATTAATCGTAATTGCTCGTTTATCCATACAGCCCACATATGGCCTGCCAAAGGCAGATGAAGAGAAAATAGAAGAGAAAGAAAAAGAAAGTACTCGTACCACAAAACACACACATCAACGCCCTCTTCAGCGTTTACTTCAAGTGCCCCAAGAACAAGGGAGTCGCCTCCCACCTCCCGCCTGCCGACTCTCAACTCTCGCGGCACATTAACATTTTAGAATTTCTTTCTCTGGCAACGTGACAAATGTGGACAGAAAAAAAAAAACAAAATAAAAAATGGAAATAAAACAGAAACATACAAAATTACACTTAAATGGGTGAGGAAAAAAGGGGAAAGGGAACAGAGCTGGCGGTTAAGCCAAAAGGGGAGAACATGCCTCGCATACATACATCAAATTACACATTACACATGAAAAGTAAAAATTGTTGCATCCCCCAGCACCAAACCACCGCCCACCTTGCCACATCCTCGTCGAGTGTAGGAGAATGCTTTATGAGGTCAATTACCTGTCATTTGCATGACGGGCCAGGCCGGAAGGCGGGAAGATGCGCCGAGTGTGCCGAGTGGATATGGATATGTAAATGGAAGGTTGGATTTGGGTGTCAGTTTCCACTAGCTACCCCATCCTGTGGCATGAACTTTAAGCGAAGGTCATCGGTCTTATGCCTCCTCTGTTGCTCTCGTTTTATTTTACTTTTGATTTCGTTTTTCCTTTTTCTCCTGTTTTTTGTTGTGCACTTTGTTAATTCTCTTTTGCCTCTGCCACTGTTGCTGCCACTGGTCAGGCGGCAGGCAATGAACTCGATTAATTAGGGGCATTGACATGTGTTTGCCCTCTTCTTTATCTACTGCAAACACTGCCTCTGCCAATCCTCGGGTCAAATGTCAAGTTTGCAATTGATGTCAATTTTCAAATTGATTCAAGAAGTCGCATCTCGAGAGCCTCATCATCTGCAAATGCTTGGATTATGCTTGTCTTGCCTTTAAATTGCTAGTTGTTTATATTTATTCTTAGGAATATAAACTTTTATCAGCAACTCTTATAAAAATATAAAAATAGCAAAGCCCTAAGCGCTTTCAACTGATAATACGCTGAGCTGAGGCGGATACTGCGGTTTCCAGTCATTCCGAGACATACAATAGCATCAGGTCCAAGTTTATCAGAAACTGGACTCTAATGAGTCATTCCTTAATACATAAAAAAAGGTATACAGGGATTACTAATTTCTAAACTTTTATAGGAAACAGTAGAGCGGAAACCCATAAAAAAACTGAACCCTCACTCACTTACATCAGAAAAGTAATCATCCTCTGGGTTAGGGAGTTCAAAAATCACCATAATACTCTACAAATCTTAACATTATTTTCTAAAACTTGCCAAATAACATCACAGATAGTGGACAAACAGAACTAATAAAAAGCAAAACACACACAGGACTCTAGCAGCAGTTGGAACTGCAAAAAGGATCCAAAACAAAGGACAATGGCAATAAAATCAAATAAAAATTCAATGGAAAGGGTCAAAGGAGTCCTACCAGAGTCCTGCTAGTACCAGGAATGTGGAATTATCTTTTCAAATGAGGACCCCACCGAGAGAGAAGCAGCAGCAGCTGGGCAATGGAACTGAAAGCTCGGTTGAGAATTTTGGATGCAAGTAGCAAAGCCCATCAAGCTAAACCCCAGCCGCTGCACTAACCCCATTCAACTGCCCCCCATCTGGCAGCAGGGGTTGTAGCAGCTGCAACTGCATGGGGATTTGGATTTTGGTTCGCCGTTGCATTAACATGTTGAGCAGGTTGGCTGTGGCCATGGCGGAAGTATATGCGAGTGTGCACTGTGGCCCAAAAATATAAAATAAACAACAGAAAATATATATTTCAATTCAAGGAAATCCAAGAGTAAAACAAACCAGAGTTAGTCATGCGATATTTTAAGGTTTTATTCGCCAGGAAAAATATCTGAATCAGGCATTTATCTTTCTTGATAAACGCAATCCGCTCCACGGTGGACAATGGGTCAAGGGAGTGGCAAAATGGCTGGACCTGCTCGCTAATGCACACGCACAATGGACGTGCACAGCGCACGTTGCACGTTGCAGTTGCACATTGCAGTCGCTATGCCAGTTAATGAAATGCGGCATTCAACAGCACGACAAGACGTCGCAGCAGGATGGCGAATTGCGTTCGGTTATGGGCACGTGTAGAGACAGCCATCACGCGTATGCCAATCAATGGCAGGACTGACCCAAGGGGGCGGTCGGTAGATGGGTGGGATAGGTGGGTGTTGCGGTTCCAGGATGTCCAGGACTACAACGGCGTTAACTAGCATACATACGGCATTGCCGAGTCAGTGAAGTCAAACCGTAGTCATCATTGTCATCAGCAAAGCCATTCTCCTCCCCACAATGTCCTTTGCATCCTGCATCCTGCGCTGCAACTTGCGGTGCTTACCTTTAATTACCAGGTGGATATAACACTCGGTTTAATGCTAAGAGCTTTTCAAGTCACGTAACTAAGGAAACTGGACATTTGTAGGCGCTTAAGAGGGGAATATATCCTGCTTCTCTATATCCTTGATTAAAATTTATTAAATTACTAAACGAATAATTTATTCTTTTTCAAAAAAACCCCCTTATTGATGGACATTTTTTTTAAATGGAAAAAAAGAACCATAAAAGACCATAAATGAATGCAACTTTCACTTTCCATTTGAGGCTCCTTTGTTGGTTTTTCACAATAGTGGCAGGCAGTGGCCTTTTGTGTTTGAACTTTTTTGTGGCACGTTTAACAAAAAATAATTATAATAATTGCATTTTGCCAGCACATGACGGCCAAATTACTCGTACTACAGAGATGCCAAGTGTCGAGTTGTGTCGCGTCGTGTGGTGTTGCAAGCACACCCAGACACAGATGCGTATTTCGTATCTGAAATAGTTTTAAGCGGGAAACGGAAGACAGGGAACGGAAATGAGTTACGCCTCGCGAGCACGTTGAGTTATGAAAATTATAAACAAATTAGCTGCTCTCGGTCTGGATTATGCGGTGTGGCATTGTTGGCCTTGCATAAATTAGTGCCATCAAGTGCGGCAAGTTGGCAACACTTCAAAATCCCACCTCGCACCACCCATCCAACGGTGGCAGAGGCAGCATCCAACCTAATTTGTAATCTGTGCTAAATCTGCTTGTAATATGTTTAAAATAATTGGAGCGATGGGCATTAACGGTGGCAGCAAAGCGTTATAATAGGGCTTATTAGGGTTACCACCGAGCAGCGAGCAGCGAACAGCGACAAGCGAAACAGAGGGGCGTGGCAGCCAGGATTAGCATAACAAAAGTAAATGACGATTGCGAACAAAATGTGTCAATTTTGCAACATTTTAGAGTCGTGGTGGCAATGCCGCAGAGGGATAGCCGCTCCCTACAAAAAAGGATAAAACTAAGAATAAAAGAGAACTGAATACATTGTGAAAAATAGGATAGTTTAAAATATTTTATTTGGCATTTAATTCCCTGCTTCATAATAAATCAAAATAAATTGTTTGATATAACTATAATTAATATTTTCTGTATAGAAAAACTATAATCTAGATATGTATTTCGTGGCAAATAACATGAATAATCTGGCTATATTTCTTCACATCCTACAACCCACAGCCGACAACAAACCATTTCCGATTCATTAGGCATTCAACAAATGTGCGGCGAGAAAAAAAAAAACAAACATTGTGATATATTTCAACAGCTTAAAGAGTGTCGTCGTTCTAGCTAAGTCCGTCCCTCGAATTTATGAATTTCATGCGTGTTTATCAGCAAAACATGCCGCTGGGCTTGGCTTGGCTTCCCTCAGAGTTTTCCGATGGGAAAAGGCAAAACAGTAGCGCCCAGCTCACAGTCCCCAATCCCCTAGAGCGAGCTTGAAACACAAAAGCTCAATGGACGTGTAGCAGAGGCAGTGCGATAACACTGCCACACAGATACTCACTCACACATACAGAGAGCCAGACACTCACATAGATACGAAAACAAATGATATTCTCCAAACAGTAGTTGAAGCTCAAAAGCGAATCGCAACGAAACTAAACCAAACGAGGCGTGAAAATCGCCAACAAATCATAAAAAAAAAGCGCAACAAGAAAAGTCTGTGTGCTGGAAACTCACACACAAACACACAACCTTATACATATGTACCATATATGCAAATCAAGCGAAACATGGTCCCTGGTGGGTGGTGGCAGGGAGGCAGGGCGACTATGACGAGAAATGATTCATGGTTGTGTTTATCAACAAACACGTTTCACGAGGCGTTCGCTCAGCTGCTAAGGAAGCCAAATGGGCACATGACAATAAATAAGCCAAAGTCAAGTCTGTTCTTGGTAACACAGCGGGTGGTGGGGGAGGTAGGTGGCATGCAGCAAGCGGCCTTCCCCCTTCCCTTTTTGTTGGAGGTGCATTGGTCCGACAAACATAAACAAGTGCATGGAACTTGACACATGTTTCAAATGCCATTTTGTTGGGCCAAGCAGAGGCATGCAACACTAAGCCAAATCTACGAGGGTTAACTCAAAACTATACAAATAATATTAAAATTCAATTGAAATATTTAAAAAGAAACTAATAATAAAATAAACACTTGGGTAAAACTATGATTTGTCTACCAAACCAAAGATCCTAAAAGATTCATTATTTTTAAGGTTTTAGAGAATAATTAAAATCAAATATTTGTGATTTAAATATTAATATTCTAAAATATACATTATTTTTCTTATTTTCTAATCAATTTTCTTAACAACTTTCTCAACAAAAACTGAAACAAGAAACTTTAGACTTTAAAACTCTTCCTAAAGACCTCGAAAACTCTATAAGAACTCTTTCTATAACCCTCGCAATTTCGATCACAAAACTCCCGTATATATATATATATCAAGTTTTGCATATATCCAGATGTATATATCGAGAAGCATATATAAGAGGCGCTAATCAAATGCAGCTGGCGATGACGATATATGCGAGGCAAACATGGAGGAAAACTGAGGACTTGGCCTGCACTTGGCTGCACTTTGCCATAAAGTCAGGGTGGACCCAAGGAAGCTCTGAGTATTTTTATTTATAAAAAAATAAATCAAAAAGATTACTGTATAAGAGACAATAAAGCCCAGCCAAGGTTAAGCCGAAAACTTTTCCCTTTACCTGTTAATGATTCATTCATTATTCGAATATGCAAATAAGTTGACGTGTTTCCAACTTTCTACAAGATACAATTTGGTACGAAAACTTTTCAAGTTCAGACAAGTTTGGTTCATCCTAATCGTGGTGTTGCACATGTGTGTATTTGACACTCGCTTCTGGCCTCCTCAGTGTTTATGACTCATTTGGGCAAACGAGAAACGAGTTCTCTGTGCCCCACGGCGGGTGCCCTTCCACTCAGTATTTTCTTCGATGGAGTTTGTGTTAGTTGCAAGTAATTTATATGAATTTTATATGCAATTGCATCAATCTCAATTATATTGTGCTTCGGGGAACACTAGTGTGCCTGTGTGTGACATGCAATATTAATTAAGGTTTTTATTTAGGTAATTGCCTTGAACGAAAGCCCAACTTGGGCTTGGCCAGCCTTGACGTCAATATCGGCAAGATTGCAGTTTATAAATCTGCATGTTTGCTCACACACATCCCAGGTATCGCCAGGCACAGATTTCAAAGGGTCAATGACCAGAGGAGCTGGAGTCAAGTTAAAAGGACAATTTCGGACGACATAAAATGCTCTGCCGTTATGGCTATAAAAAGGTTAAGATGTTTATCCCTATCAGTGTCTGTCTGTCTGGCCTGGACTGGACTGGCAGTCAGTAAATTCATCAATTAAAATGGATGGTTGAGAGATGGATGGTGGGTGGATGCGGATGCGGATGCGGATGCGGATACCGAGAAGCTCCAAAAAGAAACGACAAGAAAAATCAATTTAAATGATTACAAATTGAAGGAGACAAATAGTCGGGCCAGCGACAGTTAAAGACAAAGATCCTGAGGGACAAGATATGCTGCCAGATGTTTACCCAGAAAGTACAGAGAACAAAAGATTAAGTTCTTACGATTTAAGAAATTAATTGAGTTAAGGTTGTGATTGATTTTTTAGGGTTTTTTTTTGAAACAGAAAAGGAAGTTTCCATGAAATAAAATTTTGAGAAATATATTTGCAAAGATTTCCTTCTGTGTAATTGCTTTTGGATAAGAACAAGTCTCGTATAGAAAATAATGCGACACGTAAACAAATTTTATTTCTTTTTTTGCTTTTCTCGTCAGTCAACACCAACCAGGAGCCGGAATGACAAAACAAGAAATGAACTGGAGGCACCAGTTCCACTTTCAATTGGAATCCATCCCAAACCCATCTCCAATCCCTCTCCCAGTCAGGAATCCGAAAACATCTCCCTGGGACAGAAACTGCACTAACTGACTGACTGACTGAGTCAGCTTCTTCGACAGAGGCTTCATCTTTATTTCATGTTTCAGACTTAATTTCTTTTCTTTTTTTTCTTCCCTTTTTTTATTTTTTATTACGTTTTTTGTTGTGTTTTTTGTGTTCCCAACTGGCGTCAAGAGTATTGTGTAGGAAATCCGTGGCTCCTCTACATTTGACACTTTGGATATTCTGTAGCCTGAGCCGAGCTCTACTCCTCTTATTTTTTCGTCCTGACAATATCCTTTTTTTCTGATTCCGATTCTATTTCTGTTTCAGTTTCAGTTTCAGTGTCAGTATCCTTTTTTCCTTTTCGGTTTTCGTTTTCGGCTGTGACTGAATAAACAATGGAGCACGGCGGTCCTGAATAATAGATTTTTAGCTTTTGATTGTATTTGGTAGCGATATTTTTTTGCGCAACCCAAAAAATGGACAAAATCATGAATTGAACTGCAACCGTTGACGGCTTAAAAATTAAATTGTTCAAAACACAAAACACAAATTGAAATTGCTGGCAAGGCGGCCAAGTCCGGCATTAACGTGACTTTTGTGGGTGGCTTTCCGTTTTTTATTTATTTTTTATCCTTTTCGTGTTTTATTGGCTTGTTGCAGGCAATCCAGAAATTGGCTGATTGCAAGGGACTGGAGGGGTTAACAACGAATTTAAAATTAGAACAGAGGCTTTATTTTTAAGCTAAAAAAAACGTTCAGCAAAGAGAATTTAAAAGGTGCTGAAAAATTTGAATTTTTAACAACACAAAAGGAATATTTTGCAACAAAATTGGAAAAAAAGAAAAATTAGGATAAAGTTTAAATAAAACAATATCAAGGGAAGAAACTAATTAAAAATCGTTTTCGTTTGGCAACTAATTGGAGATATATATGAGTCTATCGTTGAGCGGCTTTGATTGTAATTTATCGATCTTTGGGGTTAATAACATGCAGCATGTGGCACAATGAACACAGCGAATGCTCCAGCGAACCGAAAACAGGAGAAAAGTGGGGAAAGATACGGATTGCAAAACACAAAAAACAAGTGGACGATGAAATTGTGCAAAATATATAATCAAAACATTTTGAAACAAAGGAAAAAAAATGTACAAGAGTTGCAAGAGAAAAAACTGACGCATATGATGGGGAAACGTATGAAATATTGCAATATTTTTATTTAAAGAAATATTTATGGTAGAAATTTAAATCGTAATCGATTTCTTAAAATATTCATTGAAAATGTGGCTTTACTTTCTCTCGATTCTCGATTATGGATACCAGAGTTCTGGCGCTGATTCTCTGAAGCTCTCCTCCTGGCCAGACCATCTCCTCGTCTCGTGGCGTTTATTTATATCGAGGAGCATCCCATACATAGGACTCGTAAGTCTGCGATTTTCCTTTGATAATTAAGTTGTGTACATTAGTTTGGCTTGCTTGCGTGTTTACCCCACTGCGTGTGCCACATTCAGGGCTCAGGGCTCTTGTCCTGCCACATCTTTTTGCTTTCTGCTTACTTGTATTTGCGAAGGCGGTGGTCCTAGGGGCGTACACTCGGTATAATGCTTATATTAGCCAGCTTGTGCCTGATAAGTGAGTTATATACGAGTATGTGGGTGGGCGGGTCATGTGGCGACCTCGTTGGCATTGCCAACATCCTAATTACCCGGCATAAAAACGCTCTACCAGTCCTGTGCGTGTCCCTTTGATTAGCGCCGGGTAATGAGTTTTTAGATTGGCGTAGATAGAAGTTGTTTACGAATGAATCCAGTCCGTCCGCCACTTGCCATGGAAATGTGTCGGGCAATAATGTTAATTTTTATGTTGTCAAGTATATATCTTGATTTTTCTTGATCTTAAAGTGGACTTGAACTGTTGATTTACCCGAAAAAATAACCTTAAACATGGGTCAATACCCCTCAAAGCAGTTAAGGACTTCCATCCAGGATCTCTAATTTGGAATTCTATTGCAGGGGGTGATTACAATGAACCATTTGCCATAAAAAGGAAATATCACAGACGGAATCGATGGCATTGAAAAGCCTACAAAGCAGCTCATAAAGCCTGGCAGTACGTGGCATGTAATAAAACGCAATTTAAGGACCTTTTAACAGGCCCATAGAAGGGGGGCCTGCGAAAAGGACAACTGGAACGAGAGTTGCATTGCCAAGCCCGGCATTTATGCCTCGCATTTGGTAATCAATGCTGCCAATATCCCTAAAAGGGCATTCAATAAACCCCGCCCAGCCCAGCCCAGCCATCTCGGAGTAGAAAATGAAATGAAAATCCTGTTGGCCGGCCGGGACAGGACTCGGTAAAGGATGGAGGCTTTGTAACAATAGGATGAGCCAGCCAGGCTTTCCTGCAACAATAATACAATGTTGATTAAATCCCCGGTGTGACAAAGTTCTTTATTAGCGACCAAACGCCACCAAACGGTTAGCGGATTTAGAAAAATGTACAGTCGAGGGAGTACAGTATTCGGAATAAATTTTTTTTGTGTATCCAAGATAGATAGATGCTTATTCTTCATCTTTTCACAAAACAGTTGGCAAACATTGGCCAGACAATGCCAGGAAAAGCCAGACATGAACGATTTTAGAGGATATTAGACCAAGAAAGGGTACACTGGTCGATAAGTTTTGGAAAAACCAGAAAAAATTTCAGAGAAAGTCATTTTGTAGTTAAGAAAAAACCTCCCTTGAATGACCAGTGTAATCAGGACCAAAATGCACACAAATAACGCTGTTTCCCGGGCCAACATCCTTCTGCAGCTGCAGCTATCCTGGCAGCAACAACTGGCTCCCAGTTCGCGTATCCTTCGTTGAAAAGACAACGGATATGAATATACCCTAAAGCCATCAGACAGCGTAAATGAGCGTGTATTGAAGATAAAAATGGCTGCTGCAAAGCGAAACGAAACACAGAGACGCTCAAACTGCACCAAAGGATAAAAACAAACAAAACATGGCTAAATAGCAGGATCGGTGTGGGTGGCAGCCTCCCATCCGCCCATCCTCCCAGCAAATCTGTTTGCCAGCAAAACAGGAGGAAAAAAGCACAAAAAAAAAATGGAAAATTAGAGGAAAAAAAAGTCAAATGCACAATGCAGCCAGCAACAGGAAAGTTTTTCAAGCGCAAGTCGAGAAGCCAGATAGGAAGGATATACGATGAGGCGTGGAAAAAACCAATCAAAGACCTCAAATTACTAAACTCCATGTTTAATTATGGCAAGTATGTCAAAATTGTATATAAAAATTACCATAACTACTATATTTTATGGAGAAAAAGTATCCCCCATTTGCATATTTGTGTGCTTTTCGGTACTCGAAGCAGCGAAGCAGCCAAGCACAAACTAATCAGTCCGTCAGCCTTGTGTGCAGACTTTTTACACGAATAACCCTTTCATCTTTGAACATAATATATTTTTTTAGCAACCAAAACGAGACTCGTCTCGCTTTTTTTACCCCAATTTTTTGTGTCCATCCGGTGGTGGTGCAATCAACGCTTCCTTTTCCTTCCCATAACAAACTGCATAACTCCGGTTTCAGATCTCTACCAGAGGGGAAGAACCATAGATCCATCGCCGGGCAGACAAATAAAAAAACAAAAAGCAGAAGCTGTTGCACACATCGATTGCGTGGGCGTTACTGTTGCGAGGGAGGGAAATGCCATTAACTGGTCATACCCCATGCTTTTTTTTTTTTGTGGCACTCGCTTCAAGGCACATGGAAGCGCTATTCCATTCCCATTTCGCTTTTTTCTCGTCTAGAACTACCGCCACATAATCGCATCAGCCGAAGATTTGTAATATGAAGCGGAAGAAATGGAAGATTGTCCCTCGTAGACAACAAACACTGACTAGTAATAGCTACTAAATAAGTTTTTAATAAACCCATAACATTGAAAACTACGCCTTAATAAACCATAAACGTAAAGGACCTTAAATAAGCCAACTTGCCAAAAACTTTTTCAATTTTTTTTCCTGTAGGAGTCGCCGAGAAAAGTTTGCTGATTTAACCAATTTTAAAAAAACACACAAAAACTCCGACTCAGACAGACAACGTGGTGGTGGCAGACACAAAAAGCCCCACCATTGACCGCAACAGAAAAACAACACCCCACCAACAACAGTTGACTCGGTTTGTGGCATGAACGAAAGGTGTGCGGCAGCATCTGCAGCAACTGTAAAGCGGCGACCACAGTTCCCAGGGCCAAGTAAAAACTCATCAAACTATATTTTCAATAAATAATGACAACCACCGGGGCGAGGACGTTGCAAAATGGCGGCCATTTTGTTGCCGCCACCCATACTTGCCACCCATACTTGCCACACAGCTTCATTGATTTTATGCCATTTGGCCAGAGAACCGCCACAACCGCTACAAGCATAAAATTGAATCATAAAAAATCGAAAAACTATATAGTATACATTTAATGTCGGCTTGCCACGCCTCGTCCTGCGCCGAACGCCCCCACATTTGCATGAGCTGGAAAAAAAAAACAGGACTTCTCTCAGAGTTCTCCTTTTTTGTGTCCGTCAGTCAACTGACAAGTCAACAGCGATGCAACCTGCATGGCAAGGACCTAAAAAAAAATAGTAGTAGTGACACGGGACGGGGGTGGAGAAAGGTACAGAGAGAGGGCGGAAAGGATCAGAGAAAGGAGTGAAAGGATTGGCGAAATGGTAGACAAAAACGGGGCAAGAACGTGGCACTTTGAGTGGCTTGCTCTGGCCAAGGAGTGGGACGGCCTAAACGAATTCTAGAGCCACTCGACGTCGGGCATTTTTCCAGCAACTCGTTTTTTTTTCTTTTTATTTTTGTTTTTTCGACTTCCTTTGTCGGCACATATTATAAATTGCACTATGGGGAACCGTGCCGGAGTACCAGAGTACTGAAGTGCCGTAGTGCTGGCGTGTGAATGGGCCAAAAGCGCGCAGCTTCTACCAAATGTGCAAAGATTGAGGTTAGTCCCATCCGCCGGGCCGCGGGGCTGGTCAAAAGCTGTTGCAATTTTTTGTGCGATTCAACGTTTAGCGGCAGGTATCGCAAAAGGAATCAAAATATCCTGTCCTGGAGAGTCTTTCCTTACCTCTTTTAACTCCAGAAATGTCTTTTGCGTAACCTGAAAGTAGAATAAAATTCGTGGGTTTATTAATTATTTAAGGCAGGTTTTAAGGTAGTTTTTTAGATATTTTTTAAATAAGTTTCTTGAGTATTTCAACAATAAAAAAAAAGTACCAAAAGCTCTGTGAAAACCCTTTAAAGGGCACCCCCACTCATCGCCTTTTTTTCGCTTTTTTCGATGGGGTTAGTCGGAGTTGGGAGTCAGGAACACGCAAAAGTATTCAAATTAAAATCCACTTCAGTGAGCAAAATGCTGAAGTGCAGACGGAAGATGGGAAGGAAAAATGCTTCCTTCCTGGCTGGCCCAAAAAAAAAAAAGGGCTGGCTTAACCCGGGGTCATATTTTTATGGGAAGTACATTTTTGATTGTCATTCTTGGCTGAATCATGTTGCGACTGAGTTTAGTAAATATATATATTTTTTTAAGTTTCTTTAAGCTCTAATTTCTCCATAAACTTCTTTTTTTCTATTGTCAGTATTTTTTCCTTTGATCTTGCCATACACGTTTGAAAAGGAAACCTGCCACAAAGGCAACGCCAGAGGCTAAAAGTCCTTTTAGTGAAAAGATAAAAAATATATTTTAGTTTCCGAAATCTTTAGTTATTCCGATGGAAACTCTTTTAATTCATTTCAAGTCATACATTTCTTATTATTTTATAGCTAAAGGCGGATTGTTTTATGAATTTCAAGAAAATATAATAAAAAATATATATAAAAGCAAAGCCTTTGAGCGTTTTCAAGTACTGTAAGCTTTGGTTTTCGGAAACCTATCTAAGCTTTAAAAAATTGAGAAGCCTGGGGACGATCAAGATTGAATTCTGATTGCCTGTGTGGGAGTTTAAATATCCAATGGATACCCTGTATCTCTTACACAACAGATTAAGTAGCAGATAGCTTTAGCAGATTGCAGATATTTTGTTACCCTGAACCCTGACCCGAGCTGAAAGCAATTTGCATGTGTAACGAGGCTAACCGAGATTATTTAATAACAATGCTAATAATCGTGATGAAAACCTACGCACTCTTGCGGGAAACGCCACTCGGATTGTAACACTTTCATTTCGGTTTCTATGAGACTTATAGTTATGGTACATAAAATAAATATTTCGATTTACTGGAGCGTATCTAGCAGATTCCGTCCGTCCTCTGAAGTTCCATTCAATGAGTAAGGTTTTCTCTCTTTGGTAATCATTTTTATTTTGTATTATTTTTTTACATTATTTTATTAACAATTTATTAGCTTTAACCCTTTCCTTGATTCCTTGTATAGTTCTTTTTTGTACTAATTTATTTCCGACTCTTAAAAGCGCTTCTTTTATTGCTTTGATTCAAGTTTAAAATAAACACAGGAAAGGCAGGACTACAAAATAGTGAGTTCTGTTTCTGTTTGTGGATAAATATTCGATATTCATTAAAATGCAATACCTTTTTATTTGCCAAAGAAAAATCAAGAAGAAAATCTGAAAAAATACTACTATTTACTGAAGCTTTTTGCCATTAAAATTCATTCGTAAACCAACAAGTATTGTTTCAAAAAAGAAATATATAAAACAGGTTAAAATTTTGGTAGCTTTCCTGTAAGAATAAACTTTCCCCTTTCTCCCCTTTGTAGATTCCAGAAATGCCAAATGAAATATTCAACCGCTCATAGCCATCCAAAAGTTTGCCTTTATTGGCAACAATCTGCGTGTACCGTGTGTCAAGGATATGGACAAGGATATGTGTGTGTATGCCCCGCAGGCTGATACAGACAGATAGACAGAGATTCCAGACACATAATGAGCGGCATTAAAACTAATGAAAATCAACTTTGCCGCACCGACAGCGAAAGGGATGATAATGCCCCCAAAAGAGCAAAAGCAAAAGAACGCGCAGCATAAAAATGTCGACTTCTGTGGCAAAGTGGAGAAATAATAAAAATAAAAGCAAATGCCAAGACCCTCGAACCCTCGAACCCTGCCACCCATTTGCCACCCTTTTTCCACCCACATTGCTGCATAGTAACCCCCCCTTAAGCAACAATAAGAAAATTGCGAGGCAGCCAAAGTGGAAAAACGCATAAAGATGAGGCACACAGAACAATGATGAGGAAAATGGATGGCCTGGAACGCTCTATTGAAAGCCAAAGTCTTGGATATAAAATATTAGAAAATGTTCCCCAAGAAATAGATCCCAAGAATTTATTGAATCAATAAAAAGAATCAATTATATCTTTGATATTTTCTAAAAAAAAGTAAACTATTTTTTTGTTTCAAGCTAAGTAGAAATATTTTTTGATGCTCTTCGGAGTTCTCATGTTTTCCTGCTTTGCGTGGGTTATGGGGTATCTGTATCTTGTATCTGTAGCTGCGTCTGTGCATAATGTATCTCCGTCTTGCCGCCGTTTGTTTATGCCTCACAAAGAGGCAAAGAGGAAAGAAAAGAAAAGTTTTTATGCCTTTGTCTGCGTCGCGTCTGTTTGTTTATGTATCTCTGTATCCTCTCTCTGTCTGTATCTTTGTATCTTTGTAACTCTGCTGTGGCTTACCGCGCTTTAACTTTAATAATTTAATTAAATTTTGGCTACCCCCTTTTCGGGGGGGCGGTGTCATGCGAGCAGTCCCGCTTTGACTGTTATTTAGGCCATTTGGCATAATGAGGCAGCATAATTCTCGCATAAAATCCAATTTAAGGGCATTTTTAGTGGCCGCCAACTTTCGGGCTCCCTGATTGAATTACAGACTCGTACGAGAAAGTTGAGACCATTTATCAGGCCACCAAATATATTCCGAATATTGTATCTTTAATAATGAAAATAAGAGTAATAAGGAAACGCTAAAGCTTTAGCTCGATAGGAAAACCAATCACCTTTGAGGATAACGACATCCTGCATCCTAGAAAGCAATTTACATCAAGTCCCGCCCTATTATTAAAGCTACTCATCAATTTGAAGTGCCATGCGCTTTAGTCATTCAACAAGCTTAAGGGATTTATCCCTGCCACATGTATGTATATTTTTTTTATTGTATTTATTTGGCTGCCACTCGGCAAACAATAAATGTCACTCGCATTCATAGCGACCGACTCTTGAATGTGACACATTTTGCAATGAAAAATAATATACAATTGTAACTGCCATACTGCCATGCCACACATTGTACGAGTATGACGCACATTCCATCTTCTAGATTGGAATATCAAAATAAATCAAACAAGATAAACCTTTTTTTTTTTAGGTCATTGCGAATATATTACGCGATCGGAAAATCACGTTGCCATCTCTAGTTTAGGGAGATGTTTCTTTACTACGAGATCGTATGTTGCACTTGGCACGTACCGCAAATAAAGAAAAGTCGAATTGCACCATTGTTCTAGGCCTTGCCACATCCCACACACCCTTCGCCGCTCTATTGACCACTCCAGCTATGACTTATGACAGTTTTTTGTCTCGAAAATCGTACAAAGTTTCAGTCAATAGCTTATCAATGACCATAAAACCCCAAAGCCATCTGGTCCTTGAAAATTAATATCTGTTGCAAGTGAGGGGAATATTGAATTCAGACAATCTAAGATTGTTCCTTAATAAGTTAGCAAGGAACAAGTTTATCTTTTAGTTAGAATCGTGTCGAAGAAAGTTGTAGGTTGAGTAAGAAAAAAAAGTATCTAAGGGTAGTAAAGGGTATTTAAAGGGTATCTAAGCGTATTTATAGGGTATCTAAGGGTAGCTAAGGGGTATCTATGTGTATCTAGGGGTATCTAAAAGTATCTAAGGTTATTTAAGGGGTATATAGGGGTATCTAAAGGTATTTAAATAGTATCTAAGGGCATCTAAAGGGTATCTAATGGTATCTAAAGGGTATCTAAGGTTATCTAAGGGTATCTAAGGGGTATCTAAGGGGTATCTAAGGTTATCTAAGGGGTATCTAAGGGTATCTAATGGTATCTAAAGGGTATCTAAGGTTATCTAAGGGTATGTAAGAGTATCTAAAGGGTATCTAAGGGTATCTAAAGGGTATCTAAGGGTATCTAAGGGGTATCTACAAGGTATCTGAGGGTATCTAAGGTTATCTAAGGGGTTTTTAAGAGTATCTAAAAGTATCTAAAAGTATCTACAACTATCTAAGGCTATAAAGATACCCTTGCAGGCTGTGAACGTAACGTTACCTCAAATCCCTACTATATCTGCATCTGTATCTTTATTTGTATCTCAAGATTGCTTCTTTTTAAAGCAATTTAGAGCAAATTCTGCACTTCCGGTTGAGAAGAACTTTTTCCCTGATAGTAGCTGTTGCATATTTATTTTGAAAAAAGTTCTTACTTTACATTTTTTTATGGAGTATTCTCCGCAGACAGATAATGCCAAGACATTGACCTTTTTTCGCATGGGAGTTATAATAAACACAAGAACTTGTCGCTTTTTTTTTTGTCCAAAAGACTTGGCTAAATTTTTGTTTCGTTTTCGTTCTCCTCTATTCAACGTGTTTTTTTTTTCAGTTCTTGGCTCTTGGCTGGGGCTGCCTGGCTGCTCCCTTTCTTTGTTGTCAGATTAGCCGGCCAAGTGGATAAACCAGTTTTTCGTTTCAGCCTTCTTCTCTCCGGGTTCTTTCTTCTTTGGGTCTCTTCTCGCACTGAGAGAGCTGGGCTGTATGCTCATGTTCATGTTGCTTGACTTTGGCTAATTAGCCAAGAGTGGATGTTGTTTTTGTTGTCTTGAGCCCTGCCCCAGCCCCAGTGCCTGCCCCAGCCCCTGTTCTGTAATGTTGAACTTAGGAAAATCTTGCAAAGGCAAACAAATTAGCTGAAGTGGCGAAAAAAAAACGCTGCCAGGTATTCTTTTTTTTTTTTTGCTTTATATATGTTTGTACATATCTTATATCCCCAAAACATTACGCAATAAGAGAGTTTTACCTAAACAGCAACTCAAAAGCATCAATAAATAAGCTTAGACATTTTTTTAATGCTTTTTTGCAGGTTTTTTTTGGGCTATTATGTCCTGGAAATAGTCTGGGAGTAGAAATAAAGATTTGTTTGATTTATTCCCATATAGTAGTAGTTTTAGAAGTAGAAATAGTAGTAGAAGTAATAGTAGAAGTAGTAGTTTCAGTAGGAGTGGAATTGTAGTAGAAGTAGTAGTAGAAGTAGTGGTAGAAGTAGTAGTAAAAGTAGTAGTAAAAGTAATGGTAGCAGTATTTTCAAGTCTACAAATTTAATCTCTTCCAAGTATTTCAAGTAGAATTAGTATTCGAAATAGTAGTATATATAGTAGTAGAATTAGTAGTAGAAATAGCAGTATTTTCAAGTCTTAAAATTGAATCTCTTCCAAGTATTTCCAAGTATTTCACAACTCAAATGGATGACTCCCCTTGAGGTTTTCTCGACTTGGTGTGACTCACTTATTTCGTTATTACCTATTCTCCGATTTCGCTTTAAAGCTAACAATGGCTAAGCTTTGTAGAAATAAATAAGGGAATCTGAGTCTAGAAAGTGTATACAAATCCATAAACAAATCTATAAACAAATCCATATGCAAATTCAATTTTTATATTGAAAAGATAATGTTTCTAACCTTAAAACCTCTGAGCTCTGAGTCAATTTTAACGAAAAAAACCAAACAAATTCAAAACAAAACTCAAAACAAAACTCAAAACAAAACTCAAAACGAGCTCAAAACGAACTCAAAACAAAACTCAAAACAAGCTCAAAACGAACTCAAAAAAAAACTCAAAACAAAACTCAGAAAAACCCAATTAAAATCCATTAAAAGCCTTTTCCGTTTAGAAAAAATTTATATTTGAAAAAAGAATTCGAGAAGAAAACAAAGAACAATTACGAAAAGTGGCTACTAAAAATTATAAGACAACCAAAATGTTTACTCTTAACATTATTTCCCACCCATCACACACCACACACCACCCACCACCCACCGCCCACAGCACACAAAAATTCTTCCTTCGCCAATTATCCTTGTGGAGAGGGTAATTATTTTTGTGCTCCTGGGGAGAGAATGTTAACTTTTGTTTCCGCATGATTGAGCAATTATTTCAATGTTATTGTCTATGGGTCATTCGGCAGGACCTTTTTGAGGTTTCTTAGTCTGCTTTTTTTTTCTACTGTGGGGGAAATAATTAAATATATTTGTGTATTATTTAAGATATTATTACCATTTACGATGATGATGAAAATGATCGACACGAATGCAATGTTGAAAGCACATTTTGAGGACATTATATGAGGCGAGGGGGATCCAACGTGGCTGGGTTTTGGATTAACAGAATTTTAGCACAATTTCTGTTTTTTTTTTGTTGATTTTTTTGTGTAGGATTTCTTTTTGGCAGTAGTTGTTGTTGTTGTTTTGGGGCACCCCACTCTCGCTCTCTCTAATTAGAGCTTTGCACCAGCCATGCTGCTTACAAAATTAGCATGGACACACTTTTCAAATAAGGACACACTTTTTCCCATAGGCCATATATTTTCGCAGCACTTTTTTTTAGCACGCACTGTATAATAATTTCGATAAATCTTTTATTTTTTTACATTTATTTGTATCTTTTTATTCAATTTTCTTTATTCATATTTTTTCAATACATTTTTTTTTTAACAAATTAAAAAGGGAAATAAAAATCTTAACTTGGAACTATTTTTTGTATAAATTTTTCAAAATGTATATTTTTTTTAGGGTTTCCTGTTGCTGTTAAAAAGCTGAAACAGAAAAGAAATTTTGAATAATTTTATTTTGGAATCAACAGTTGTTTCTATCAACAAAAAATTGAATTTTTAGCTTAAAAAATATTGTTTTTAATGTTTTTTTTTCTCTCTTGTTTATTAATTTAAAAAAAAACTAAAAAAGAAACAAAAACAAAAGCAAAAGCAAAACCAAACAGAAAAATCACAACACACTATTTGCTTTTCACTCGCACTCACGCGAATCGGGCAGCCTCAGAGAGCGAACACATGCCACAGGGCCAGAGCCTGAGCAAGAGCGAGAGAGAGGCAGCTGCGGCGCAAACGCAGCCAAATGCATTAAATAAAATATTGTTGCTGCCTCATTGTTGATGCCCCACAGAAAGTATTGAGAAATTTGTGTTTCAAACTAATTCCGATTATTTAAAATAAACAAAACCTAAATTTCAAATAAAAAAAGGAAGCTTTATTTCGAGGGAATGGGACGAAAACAGGTTTTTTTGGGCTAATTAAACATTGTTATTTTCGCATGTTTACTTTTTGTTTCTCTCTTCGTGGCTCTCTCGCTCAGTTCTTGCCCCGTGTGTTGTGTTCTCCGATTGTCCCTCGCTCCACAACCCTCCTCGGTCTTGTTTGTTGGGCATTAAATGCGTTGAAATGCAGCCATTTTGTCTCGCAATTGGCACTCACTTGAACTCCCGATCAATTTCTGTTTAGAAATTAGCCACAAAATATCGGCAAGACTTGCCACATTTCCGGATCAAGACTTTTTGTTTGAGATGCACATCACACACGCTTCCGATTCGGCATTAAATACTCTATTTTTGATCGCACAGAGTTTATATTTCATTAAGGAATAGGTAATTTTTTAATAGATTTATGTTTTCTTTCGTATCCGTCGAATTGAACGGCGACGCGCTCTCCGAACCGACGTTTTACACCGTTTTTCCGTACATCCGCGCGCGACGATTCCGCTCCGACAAAAAACACGTCCGCTCAGGTGAGAATTATTTTGCTTCTGATTTTTGTGGTTCGGGCCCACTGTGTGAGATTAGAGTGACTGTAGGCGTTTTAGTCCGGCTTAGTGTGCCCAGAAGGACGTTCATCAGCTGTTTTTCTCGCTCTCTATCCTTATAAGCTCGTATTTATTCACCTGAATTGTACATTGCCGCCTGGTTTGCTGAAAAAAGGAGAAAATATTGAATTAAGTATGAATTTAGAGTATTATTTATTTACTAATTATCACCGGTTTTAAAAATAAGTGTGGCCAGAGCGAAGCAGAGCTCCATCTTAACCGGTTCAGCCAAGAGCTTCCGTTTATCGAACACGCCCAACATGGCTGTGTGTTTAAATAGCAAGAAAAACACTTGTTTTTTATTTACAACAAATTGTTAAATTCATATTCATAATAATCTATAATATATATACAAATTTATCGTTACATTTTGCAAAAAACTTAGATTTAGAAGCTGTTTAGCTAATTTTGAATTAAATATTTAAAAGAAACAGTAATTGAACTGTGTAAAATAGAATAAAATGTTGCTGGAACAATCAAAAGTATTAGCTTTGAATAAATGTTTAAAATAGCAAAGTTCAGAGGCCGTGGTTCGTGACAACGGAACTGCTGGCAGCGCCGATAATAATGGTGAGTCCCCCAAATTCAAATTCGATAAACTTTGGTATATTTAGTATATCTATACCTAATTTAATAGCAATTTATAATATGATACTTCCGTTGTACGAAAAGTTTATATTATAAATAGACTTGGTATAATAGTTACCGGTAAAATAATATGTAATAGAGTAAAATAAAAAAAAAACGAATTGTACCCCTCGAGAAGCAGGCAACCATACAAACAAGAAGGACAAAGAAAGTAGCCAAAAAAGTATCTGAAAGTTCAAAGAAGCAATCTATTAGGAAACTCATAAGAACTTTTTACAAAGAAACACAATTTTGAATTGTCTTCTTTGACACGCCAAAGGCGCTGCCAACTTCCCTTTAAACCAGGGCTGCAATAAATAGCTAGATTTAGCTTCAAGTAAGATCTGGTTAGAATTCGCAAAGTCAAACTGGGCACACTTTTTTTCGAGTTGAAACGCATCGGACGTGTCGCTTCGTGACCGGATGAATCGTACAGTGCGACCTTTTGCCTGTCTATATAATCCTATGTACCAGCCGCGAACCGCGTGCGTGTGAGTGTTTGTGCGGGGAATTCGAATAAAGCAACTGGGAAAAACAACGCCGATCGCCGGAAAAAGTGTGACGCAAAGAAGGAATACACGGAGTTAGAAAATTCAAAAGCAGAGTGGAAACTGACGCGCTATATTTATTTCGGCGCCGTGTCTCTCCATTCCCCCCCTCTGTCCATCTGTGGCTATCTGTGGCGTGAGTGCGCGTGTGTGTGTGAGAGGGGCAAACAATTTGCCGCTAAATACAAAAAGCAGCTGAAAAGCAAAGACCAGCTGACACATCAGCGATCAAATTTGCTTGCTAGTCGGTTGGCTGGTGTGCGTATTGAGTAAAAATTGCTATAAATAAATCGCCAATGTTTGTGTAGCGGCAATACGAAAGCCAGCAGCCACAACCAACCAACAACAACAAGAAAGCGCACGTGGTTGAGACAAGATTTGGCCACGATAATAGCCAAATACATAAACACGATAAAACATGTCCGCCGCATCGGTTACCGCCATCAAAACGGAGGAAGTTATTCTAGAAAACGCCGAATACAACAGCGCCGAGGAATTGGATGAGGAGCTGCAGTAAGTTTCGTCTTAAGTTTCCCGTTTTCCCACTAAATGTTTATGTCTGCCCTCGCGTCAACAGCTTGGGTTGCATTTTTATCACGCAAATTATTGATTATTTTTACTACTCTGAGCTCTCATTTCGCCATGTTCTCGCCCTCTCGCTCCCGTTGCCGTGTTTTTTGCCGCCGTTTTGCCGACAAAACAAATACGGCACAAAAACACCACCACCATTAAACGAACACAAACACACACAGGCGCAGGCCCCTGGAACACACAGATGTCGCATTCCATTCCATTTTCACTCTATTCCGCTTCCATGCCGTTTCTTCTTGTGACGCCTTTTTTTTCTTGTCTTGTCGGGGAACTCAAAACACTGCTGGTAGAAAAATCAGGCATGGTCTTCTACAAGCTACTAGAAAAGGTAGAAAAAGGTGTTTGTTTCGATATCATTTTCTCTGCCTTCGATATAAACTAATATCTTTTTTTACCCCATTTTCTTTTCGCCAACATTATTCCTCTAATTGCCACAGCTGCTTTTGCTATTTTTCACGTCGATCGTGTTGAATCTCTCTCACTGCCCACTGCCACCGTTTTTTTGGCTCACATGTTCGGGTAAGAAGCGAAAAAAACAGCTGCGCACCCTCCCCCTCCCACCAATCGGTCTATTCGTCCGATGTTCCGCTTATCGTGGGTTGCCTAATCAACATTTTTGACGCTCGTCTTTTACCGTATTCATAGCTGAAATGAAATCAGCTGTACCGGTATATTCGTATCATCAGATGGTTTCGGTTTTGCTTTGCTTTGTTGCTTTGGCACTATTTACACGCCGTGTGCTGCTCTCTCGAAGTACTCTCTTTTTTACCTGATCGTCTTTGGGTATTAGAAACAAGTGCGAGATGAGAGTGAGGAAAGAAATGTACAGTTTTAAATGTTTTCCTTCTAGCCTTGCGTTTCTTTTATGGCCAAATACCGAGAGTTTAATGAAAATCGTGATTTTAAATTGGTTCGCAGCGAAAGTTTCGCTTTTGCCGGCCCCAACAGAATCATATGGTCGCTGGCGCCTTGTATTATCGCTCAAGCATATGTTCCGCCACGCACGCACACACCGTTATAGTGGGCAATAATAAACACCCACACTCGCGTAAGCTTCCTAATCTCATTCAGCTGTCTTCAAGGATTTTTTACAGTACTTTTATTTTACATCAAATACTGCTACAGTGATGTACGTTGTACCGCTATTCTTTTTAACGGTAATTGTATATCAAAATCGTGGGTTGTCTTTTTTTGGCCACTAGTGTGGGCGGCAAATCAACTGCGTTTTAGCAGCTGCTGCTTGTTTGGTGCTAAAATAAAAGAGCGTGCCTTGGCTAAAAGTCTCCACACGTTGCACATTTGCAATACTACGAAGCGAAGCCATGTGTTGGGTTGTTGTTGCTGTGTGGCGTCATTTCCGTTTTTACCCCACTCTCTGCACTCGGCTGGAAAAAGAGGAGCGCGTCCAAGCGTCAGCTGCCACGCTTGGAAGTTTCGTGTTTTTAGCATCCACAACTCTCTGTCTGTCTCTCTCCCTCGCTCTCTCTCCCCTGCTCTGCTTGCGGTTTTTATAAGAGCCGCTCCCCACGATGTTGCGAAGTACATAAGCGCAGGAGTGAGCGAGAGCCCCATTGAGTTGCACTCAAAAGCTTGTTGCGCCTGCTGAGCGAAAGAGAGAGGGCGCGCCGCCCCAACTGAGAGGGAGCGCTCTCTGGGGACTTGCAAAAGTACAAAAGTACAGATGCCGCCACACACTTTGCATGCTTTTTACTACCACACGCGTTTCATTGAAAAAACACACATACTTGTATACACAAAAGCTAAAGCCAGAAAACCGAAAACCCGCTGGCTACTGGCTGCAGATTTGCGAAAAATAAAAAAGCAAAGAAATATAAAAAAAAACGACGCGAAATGCGAAACACGAAAACACGACGAAACGAAACCCCAACACATGGCTGAAAATCTGCTGCGCAAATTTTGGGGCGATGGCTCCGTGTGTTTCACTTGCCAAAACGTTTCGCATCGCTTCGTCTCGTTTTGTTTTCTGTTTTTTGTTATCGTTTCGCTTCCCCCAGCTCTTTCGCATGCGGCATTTATTGGCAACCTGCGGGTGAGTGCGTTGTGTGCGGTGGGTTGGAGCATGCGAGCAGCATTCGGGTGCAAGGGAGCAAGTGAGTAAGGGAGATGGGGCTTTCGGCTTGTTTATGAAAAACACATGATTTTTGTGTACAACATTTTTTGGGGCATGGCTACTACTACTACTACGCCGTTATAGTATTAAACTCTTCTTCTTCTTCTTTGTATTCTCTCTGCCATATCTAATTGCATTCCAAAGATCTCACTCATTTATTTACAGTAATTTAAGTTTTTTCGATTCGATTTCTTCTTCGTATTTATTGTTTATGGATTTCATTGCAATATTTTTGTACTACGTTACGTCTGAACTTGATCTTATATAATGGAAGTTCGCTTCTCTCTACGTTCTTTTGTTTATATTTTTATGGCAAATGTGGCGCCAACTGGCAGAAACAACTGTAAAATGAGAGATATGAGGGGTTGGGGGGGTGGATGCGGCTTCAAATTTGTTCATTAGTTTATGCGCCTTTACTTTGTTGCAAAAATTACGCAAGTGCTAATCTTTATTGCGTTTTGCATTTTGTCTGCGTCGTAGGTTCTGCCTCTAAAAAGGGGATTTCCCGGTGCAACATTTTTCAAATGAAATGAAATTCCTTGATTAAAAGATTCGTTTAGAGCTGCAAGTTGTGGCTTTTTTTGTCTCTGCAACTCTTTTCTTGCCCCACCATGTTGCAAGTCTCTAGAATTATTAGAACGCAGTTTGGCCTTTTGTTTACTTTTCTGGTTATATAATTGCGGGTTTATCTTTATGAATTGAAAACGCCGATACCGATACCGATACCGCTTTCTCGTAGCTTGTATCTTCACCTGCAGAAGCAAGTTGAAATTCTACGAGTTTCCAGCGAAACGATGACGTAAGCAGTGACCCAATAAACGTATGTACAATTTATGTGCAAAGTGCAACAGCAGCTGGAAAAAGACTGGCAACACGGGGAAGGGGGTGGGGCAGGGTGGTAGTAGGGCGAGGAGTGGGCGAAACTCTCGATGGCACTCGTGACTTCGGCTTTGTCTCTCCGCCTGTTTATTGCCTCGTATTCTGTGTATATATTTTTCTCTATGTGTAGCGCTGCATCTGCCTCGCTGTGTACGCTTTTTGTTGCTTTTTGTTGGCGAAAAGTGGCCAATGAACTACATTGAACTCTGGCCGAGGCAGCGACGTCAGCAGAGACTGTGTGCCACACCAGCTGTCGTCTGTCATATGTTGCCCCTGCTGTGTGTTGTTGTTTGTTGTTGCACCTCGCGGGTGCCAAGAGAAATGCGAAAAATGCGTGGCGCGTTGCAACTTAAAGCAAAAAAAAAAGGAGAAAAAATCTACTAAAAGAATCCGATAATACCTATCCCGATATTTCCTTGCAAAAAATCCTCCTTTTGCTGCTCCTCTTGATCCTGGAATCTTGGTCCTTCAACTTTTCTCCCACAAAATACCGAAACTGCACCACCCGCGAGGCAAGCAATAAAAACAACAACAGATGTTGCCACCAAATGCGCTGCATGCCACATTCTCCGCGTGCTTTTCATTCAGCCTTTTCGGAGGATTTTATTGTGCAAACAAAAACAAAAACAAAAACAAAAACAGAGAGCAAGTGCCGAGATCCGAGATGCAAGATCCGAGGGGCACATTCCTTTGGCCTCTTGCTACCGATGCTGCCACAACATCCGCTTGCTGCTTGCTGCTTGCCACTTGCCGCTTGATGCTGTTGTTGACCAACTTCTGCTCTCTTGCCGCGAAAAATGTTGCCAGAGAAGAACGACCTTTGGATGGATGCTAAAAATAAACCAAGCTAGCGAGACGACAGAGTCTCTAATACAGTCTAACTTCGCTAAGATGAACGTATAACCTAAAATAGCATCCAAATCTTACGATTTCCCTGTTAGACAGGTTCTACTGTAATTTCTATGCTACCAAAGCATCGTCTTGGAGCCGCTTCTTGTTTTTGTTGCAGCTTGGAATGCCGTGTTGCAACTTTTCCTGCCCGTCTGACATGTTGTTGTTGTTGTTCTTGCTGCTGTGGCAAGCAGCATACCATTGTGAAAATGGTTTTCATTAGCCTGCAGCAGCAGCTCAGCCGTTGAGCGGCTGTGGAAAACGTGTTTGTTTATTGTCGCGCGAAACCGGTTTGGCATTCTTGAGGTCTTGCCGCTCGACGATAGTTTATGCTTCAGCATTTTTTTTCCACAGCCCGCAGCCAGACACGGAGAGGAGAGTCTGCAGCCCAAAAACGGGCTAGAAAAGAAGCCAAATCGAAGACCAAATCACGGGGACCGGCGATCCGTTGGCAACCATAACAAAGAGCCAAAGGATGCCACCGACTATCGACAGCTGTGTTGCACTATCTTTCTCTAGCTCTCTCGGATAGATCTTTTATGTGGCAGGTTGGATTGCGGGAGAGTTTTTGATACCCTACTTATGGGAATTTTAATAAAAAATATCTTTAAGATACAAAAAAAAGGGTATTTTAAACTTCAAAAATCTCTTTTGCTTTCATTTCTTGTTGGGGTAGGGTATTTATGGGTGCTTTTATACCCCAATTATTGCTTACATTTGTATCTAGTTGGGTTGTGGGGGAGTTTTTGATACCCTACACATTAAAATGTTAATAAAATGGCATATTTAATATCTTTAAGATACAAAAAAAGGGTATTCTATGCTTCAAAATTCCTCTTTCTTATTAGGATAGGGTATTTATGGATGCTACTATGCCCCAAGGTAGTTTTTTATACCCTACACATTATAATTTTAATCAAAAGGAAGTCATATTACGATGAAAATCATCTATTAACAATATTTTAGATACAAAAAAGGGTATTAATGCTTACAAAGCACTCTTTCCTGTTAGGATAGGGTATTCCATGCTTCAGAACCCCTTTTTCATGTTAGAGTAGGGTATTTCTTGATCCTGTTATACCCGCAAACTATCGCTTCCATCTGATGCTGGTGGCGACACAGTCTTTCGAGAGCTCTCTGCTGGCTGGGCTGGCTCTCTGTTGTTGTCATGATTTTGTTGTTGTTGCGGCTGTGGCGTTGTTTGTGGCGTCGGTGGGCTGACGCTTGCTGCTGGCTGAACTAAAAATTGAATTGAATGGAATTGTAAATTTATGAATGAATGAATTTTTCAGCGTTGTGTTCGTGTTTGTGGATTGTAAAAATGTAGAAATTAATTGGTTTTATGTTGGGGCGTGGGCTGAGCCAAGCTAAAGCGATGATTTAATGCAAAAAAGAAACTGAAATTTAGATAAAAAAATATCTCTGACTCACCGTATTTTCCTTTATTTTTTTTCTACAGATTACAGCTAGAAGATTCCGGAGGCGAGAACACGTATCACATCGAGTACACCACCGAGCCGGCCCATCAGCTTTCCAGCTCGCAGCGCCGCCAGTCGAGTATGAGCGGCACCAATACCTCCAAGGGCGGCGGAGGTGGCGGCGGCGGCGGTGGGGGAGGGGGCGGGGTCAGCGACGGAGACTCCTCGGGAAAGCCCCTGGTCGACAGCGAGAAGAGGATGCGCCGCGAGATCGCCAACAGCAACGAGCGTCGCCGCATGCAGAGCATCAATGCCGGCTTCCAGAGCTTGAGATCTTTGCTTCCCAGACATGAGGGCGAGAAATTGAGCAAGGTAAGTTATTTTTACACCCAGGATCAAGGACCAATCAAGGATATTGATGAAATCATTAAAAAAGATACAAATTGTGGATAAAAAAACCTGAAATTCAAAGATTTTTTTCTTATAATTGATTTTTTATTCACTTTTTCGAGGCAGAAGAATTGCAGAATTGTTGCCTGTGGTCAGTTTTTAATAAAAGAATAAATATAATTGTCTTTCTGCCCCTTTTGGAAGAAACCAATCACAAAGATCGTTCTTCTTAAGACGTCCTTCAGCATCCTTCCCGTCACGCAACTCCAATTACCTTTAACCGGAGTCCAAGTTCGAAATGAAGATTGGATTTCGGTTTTGGGTCCAGTCTGGACCTCTATTACAGGGACAGGGTCGTTGTAAAACACATGTTGACAAATTGCCGTCAATTCTTTGCAAAAAAAAAAGCCAAAGAGAAGAAAAAAAAAAACAGAAAACCGCACACGCAACTTGGCTAAAAGCTTCCAGCTGTGGCATAAAACGTAAATGATGGCTGGGGAGGAGGATTGTGGGGGGTGACCTGAAGCTTTGAAGGTCCCTTTTCGACGTTTAGCCGTCGTCGGGGCAACCGTGTCGGCGGCGTCTCAATTGTTGTTGGAGGCGTTTCGCTTTTTTTTTTATGCCGCAATAGAGGTTTTTTTTTCAATACACATGTTCTCTCATATTTATGGGATTTTCACCTTGAGACGACATCGATTTGTTGTGACGCGTCTGTGGCAGAGGCTAAGCAAAAGCGCCGGTGCGTGTGGGCGGAGGAGAAGGGCATAGGCCAGACGGTAAAACCTTGACAGGACTTTTAAGTAGATTTAAAATTTTAAATGTTTTTAAGCCATTTTATGTCAAAAAATGAAATAAAACTTCATAATAATACGTATTATTATGGTTAAAAAATGTTCAAAAAACTATGAAACCCTGAAAGGAACCGTTAACCGGAAGAAAAGAGCGTAAATATGAAACATACTACGACACGGCAAAAGGAAAAGCGTAAAAGCGAGGAAACGCTAGCGCTTAATGAATGACATAATGGGTTCTGAAAGAGAGACAGAACTATAGCCCGAGCTTGAGATGGAAGATGAAAGGGTGGAGCAGGTGTAGGAGGTTAAGGAGGTGTGGGTGGGAATAGTGCAAGTAGTTTATGGATTTTTATTCTATGCCATTCGCTGCCAACGCAGCAGACGATTGTAAACGATGCCTTTCGCCTGTCACACATAGTAAACATTGTAGTAAATATGTGCGAAGGAGAGAGAGAGAGCGAGAAGGGCCTAAAAAGGCCGATAGTGCCGTTAATAGAGAGCAAGAGAGCGAGCCCAGTAGAATCTTTGATAACAGGACAAAGTTTACGCTCGCGCAGTGCAATTTACAGTTAGTTGTCGTTCAAATTTTAGAATCCCGTTAGAAGTGCTTAGATGGTTGATTCAAAAGTCTTTAATTTGAGTAAAAAAGCAATCAGTTCCACTCATACCCTTACATCTATGCAAAACTGTTAAAAGAATGCAAGACTGAAAGCTGCGTCTAACTAAAGCCATTCACAGTTAGGCCTCACGCACATAGCGGTACATGACAGAGACATTTACACAGACAGACACACACACGCGGTTACATACAGCCACGCCCTAAAGTGGGTGGAATCCACCTTGTGGGGGGGGGGATTGGGGATGGGGAGTGGGTGGTAAAGGGGGAGTGAGTGCAAGTCTGTGATTTACTCACGGGCTCTCCTCTCTTTCTGCAATCTGCACTGTTCCCTCTCCCGCGCCGTTTGGCAGGTCATTGAACTTGCTCGCTAGGTGGCGCTAAAGTGCAAATGTGCAATTGCGTACAGTTGCCCTCATTTTGTTATTGTTATTGTTGTTATTATGGTTGACTACTTGAAAGCACTGAAAGAAAATCAAAGCTAAATGCTAGTTCTATTATTAGAATCAAGTAAAGGAGATCCTTGTGAAATGTTGCGTCAAATCTGCATTCAAAGACATTCCAAGAGTCCACTTTCTAATTCTTAAATTCCAGACTAAAATATTTCTCGCCGTGTTTCGAATTTAGGCGCGCCCCAGCTGAACTAACCTACATTACAGTGGGTGGGGGGGCGTACACTGTACACTGTACACTTGGAACAGTGCACACACCTTGCCCAGACGGAGAAGAGAGCCAAAACGCCGGACTGACGCAAAACTGGAAAATTTTCTATATACAATACAATATCGATTCCTTTCCAGTGGGGTCGGGGCTAGGGCGTCGTAGAAAAGCGCGCGCCAAACGAAAAGCTACCCCCAAAAAAGAAGGACCAAGATATATGAGTGGGAATGGGATGTGCGATGTTGGGATTGGAGGATAGGACAATGGCGCCAACACTTTGTTCGCCTGCTGCTGATGGGAGCCCACACCACTCGCACAGCTGGTGGATGGTTGTGGGTGGTAGGTGGTGGGTGGTGTTCGGGTTGGTTTCTTTATAGTGCGCGGGAGAGTGTTTCATTGCCATTTTATTTTCAAGTCTTTGGCGTCTGTCTGGCGCCTGGTAGGCAGCTGTTTCACAGCCGATGACGATTCCGAGTGGAACGATGGCAGGTGCAGAACATAGGGGATGAAATAACCCCCCCACTGCCGCCCCACCCACCTCAGAAATCATCATCCGTTGAAAAATGGGCATTCAGCTCGGCAGCTGCGCACTTTGATTGTTGGCCCGGCAAAACATTCTTTATACGGCTTGGTCTTTGCTACAGGGGCGTGGCACAAGGGCGGTGGATGATGTGCAGTGGGTGGTGGGCGGTGGAGTGCACTAGGCCATTGGCATTTCGCAACCTTTTCCACAAGCAGCAACAAAAACGGGATTGCAGCTTCAGATTCTGATGCCACGAAGGCTTCTGGGGCACGCCAACACCCAGTTTTTGGTCAACACATAAAACTATGTACATATATCGGGGCAGATATTGGAAAATATAACAAGTCCTTACATAAGCTTGCCCCCGTTTATATAGCGCATTGTTTGTACACTCTACTTTCAATTGCAATCGTAGTAAAAATGAGTAAATAACGGGATTAAAGGTGTATTTGGAGTAATAGTAGATCCATTTCATTTGTATTGCATAAGAGTAAGGATAGTGGCGATAGAATGACGATCTCTCTCTAGTGATCACTGTTCCTAAGTTTCTAAGAAAAGGATGGCCATCAAACCGTTGCATATTATTATTCACCCGTTAGTCTGGAGCTTTAGGAGCTTTATTAACTTATTGATAGTACTCGAGACTTTCGCGAAAGAATGCCGGAGCAAAGAGAAAGCAGTGACAAAGGCAACAGCAATGTCTACAACAAAACGGCGTTGGCCTAGCCAAGAGGCAGAGGGAAGAAAAGCATAAGTGCAATGGATCAATTACTTTGTGGGTAGACAGACAAGGATGGAGAGATAGTCTGTGTGTAAGTTTTGCAAAAATGTCGGTCGGTCGTTGGTCGCCTTGGTCGGTCCCCCCCCTTTTTCTCTCTCCAATTCACTGCGTCTGGAGCTCTCTCCCCGTCTTTGTTGATTACATGGAATGCCGTCTCGCCAGATTTAATGACTTTGTTGCATTGTAACGGTAACGGTGTTTTTCATCAATGGACAAGTCAAGATCACCGGCTGCTTGTGCTGCTGTCCTCCTCTATTGTAGTTCCGTTTTGTTTTGATTTATTGCAAGTCAATTACAGTGAGTCTTGGCTAAGTGCCTTTCCTTTTTGAAGACCATATATGAATATTAATATATGTAAGAAATCCACTGATCCATGAGTCACCCAAAAACAGCTGTGAAATCTTGACAATACTTGATGAATTCAATAGAAATTGCTAAATAAAAAGTGATGTGAAAGAAAACAAAAATAATAACAGAAGCAAACAAAAGTCAACCGGCATTTTTGCTGCGCAATTGCACACACACATGGACAGCGTTCACGTGTAAGCGAGACTCAGCTGGTCAAGCAGCAAAACGACAACACAAACGACAACAACAAGGTTAAAGCGCCGCGCCGCGCTGCGCCGACCGGCAGAAAAGCTCGGCTCTCGCTCAGCTTTCCCAATTGCGTCGCAAGCTTTGTCACAACTGTAAAAATATATTTTTGGTGCAATCGCAAAACTAAAGACAAAATAAGAAGAAAAAAACCGAATTTTAATTGATTTTTGGAAAGCATCAATTTCAATTAATACCACACCCTCTGCCGCTTAGACTGCGTCATCACTCAGCTATGTAAATTTAATTATAATTTTCACTAGAAATAGCTTTGCGGTTGGCTGTTGCCGTGGCTCTTGTTGATATTTGGGTTAATTAAAACAGCTGTCTTGGGTAAACACATCGCAGGCGCACGTTGATAAAAATAAATACAATGCCTGTCGCCATCAGCATTCGTCTAGTCGTCGTTGCTGCTCGTTTGCCGCGTTTACTTTAATTTTATAGACATGAAATTCGATCAGCTGATCTCACATGCGGTCTCTCGATGTTGTGTGTGTGAGGGTCAGCTGCCTTTCTTTGTTATTTTGTTTTTGTTGTTATTGTTATTGTTGTGCAAAGTCAACAAGAGCCGGCAACAAAAGTATCAACTCTATCGTGTTGCTACTCGCCGTCGCTCCACTACTCCCTTCCTCATCGTTGTTTAGCGTTTTTTATGTTAATTAAATTCTTTCATTGACCATGAGCTTTGTTTAGCCCAACCAACAAACTTGCTGGCATGTCGTGGCTAAACTCCATTGGCACTCTTCGGGTCAAAGGTTTTATTGACCTTTGACTGCCCCTAGCCTTTGTCTAGGGTGAGGACGTTTCAAGTTTGATGCGAAAAGTGCAAGTGACACTGAAATTTCGAAAGTGAAAATAAAGTCCACATCTGCTCTTTACTCTAATATATTTTTGCTTCCTGTGATCAATATATAACCGTTATTCCTAACAGCATTAACTTCCCAATTGACACGCTGCTCTGGCTTTCTTTAATTGCCTTTTTTACGGCCTTTTCCGTGGATTCCAATATAAATAGAAAAATAGAATTAAAATACATAGAGGCATATGTAGATACCATATACTCGCACTCGGTCTGACCTCATCTGCGGCACGTGTTTGAATTTAATTAGGTTAGCGTAAATGGAGAATATTTTCATTATTCTCTTCTTATATTTTAATATTCCAATTAAATCGTCGCACAAACGCCGTAAAAATAAACATTAAAAAAAATTCTAGAAACATTTTAATAAAGAGCGAAGATAGAAGAAGATTTGTGCACAGCTGTTGGAATGGGTGTGACCTCGCCCCAATCTTTGTACCGATGACGACATTTCTTGCCGTGTTTCCATTTCCCCGTTATGTGAAAATTCACAGTTTTTCTAAAGAGAGGGAGGAGTGTCGAATAAAGATAGCCTTAGTTTTTTTTTTGTTGCATTTGGCTTGACCACCAAACTACGCGATGTTGTCACCAAGAATTTTCTCCTGGGACCCCCCACACACACTCACTAGCGTGTGTGTGTTTGTGAACACATGTTTGGCGCCCATAAGTAAAAGCAGCTGAGTGGGAGAAAGAGAAAGGGAGAGAGAGACAGCCGCCCACATGGGCTGTTGTAGCGAGTGCGAGTGAACTGTATCTGTATCTGTATCTGTGTATTTCCTCGCATGTGTGAGTGTGAGTAAGCCGGCAGCGATAGTAGAATTCGCAGCTGTTTTTGCTTATAATTTTGTTGTTTTTTTTTTTGCATTTGCAAAACAAGAACATTTGCGCATATTTCTCAAATTTATAATAGTCTGCGCAAGGCGTCTCGGGTTCCGTGCGACTCTAATTATAGCCAAACCGCGATAGAGCCAAAAAGTAAACATTATGCATTGGTAATGCGGAAATTTGCAACAAAGCAAGGATCTGCATTTGTTGTATCTTTTCAAGATAAAAAAATGGCAGCAATTCGCCAAAAATTCGCACCGAAATGTCAGCTGAATCGTTCCCTTTTCAGCGCTTGACTGCCACACACCTGTCATTATCATCTGCAGGTGAAGAGGCCAAAGATAACCGAGAACGTAACGTTCTGACGTGCAACGCAGCAGAATTAGGAGCAGATGGTAGATAAAGAGAGAGTGTAAACACTTTTCGATGGAAAATTATGGAGCTGAGTTGCCTTTTGTCTTTTCGGGTGAAAAAGTAAAGAAAGCAGTTCCGGTTCCGCAAAACTATCGGTTATCAAAAATATCTTTATTACTTATAAATGTGGGGCAGGAGATAAACCCAAGGTTTTCCGTTTATTTGTTTGTTTTCGGGGCGGGGCCCACCAGCCACCAAAGTTGTAAAAGTAAATTGATTTTCCTTTTCGGTTTTCTTTTTTTTTTTTACCACATTTTTTCTGCCTCTTCCAGAGGAAAGCGCCACGTTCAAAGCATGCGTGCACGCACGTAGGCCAGAAAAGGCGAAAAAATGAAACAACAAAGGAAGGACCGATGATGATTATGAGGGGAGGAAGTCCAAGGGGGTGGTGTTTGCTGCAATTTTTGGTGGTTGATCTGCCTCGTTACCTCCCATCAAAAATCAACTGAAAACCTGGTTCTATCTTTTCTTTCATCATTCCAACCATAACATAACGGAACTGAATCTTTAAAAAAAATAACTGTAATAAATGAAACAGAATGAAATATTCTATTACAAAATAGTGCCAGCTCATCAGCTGACGATTTGACGCACCGGCGCTGTCGTTGCACGCCCAGAATATCGCCGCCGCCCAGCGTAGTTGCTATTTTTATGCATTTCATTTATTCAATCAGAAAATTGTAATGCAACAACAAAGCAGCCACAACAACATGGGAGGCAGAAACAGAAACAGAAACAGACGCGCCATTTATAGAAGTCAGCTGCTGGTGCCAGAAAGGGAGAGGGATAGACTTGGCACTTCCAATAAGGCAGTTATTCCAGTTGGAAAGCTTAAGAGAGCACGTGTGTTTGTCCAAAAAGAGAGGGTGATGGCGAGAGATTGCGAAAAGCTGAAAAAGCTTGGACCCACATGTTTTTCGCTACTTCTGGTTTCCGTTTCAACGGAACGAAACGGAACGCTCTGAAACGAAACGAAACGAAAACCCAACGAACGCTGGCCATCTCCCTTTAACACGAGCGTTTCCCCAGCCAGTCGGAAAAGAGAGCGGGAGAGCGGGTTCCGCCGCTCTCTAGCAACATTTCACGACGCCGGCGAATATTGAAAAACTTTTCGTATTGGAACTGTTGCTGTTGCTGGCTTTATGTGTGCTTGTGGTGGTGGTTGTGTTGTGTGTTGGGAAAAAGTACAGTCACCGCAAAAACGACCAACGTCTGTTGTTGTGTTTTGTTTTCGTTTCTTGCTTGGTTTGGGTTGCGTCTGAATTGGATTCTTGTTGGACCGACCCGCGAGTTTGATCGGCTTTGTGTGGTTTTTCGTTTTCTTTGCTGTTGTTTATGCTTGGTCTTGGGTTTGCTTTTTGTTTACCAACTCACACAGATGTCGATATCGCGTATTGCTTATTTTCTTTTACTCTGGGCTAGCCGGCATTTTCCAACGCCACTAACAACAACAAAAAGTGTGGAAACGACGCGAAGGCAACGACTTTTTCTTATTAGCCAAGGCCTCGATTTGCCGGGTAGACTGTGATAGATTAGGGGGAGGGGAAAACTACTACCATATGATGGGAATCGGTGGGGGGGAACCTTACATATGATTAATCCAACTGGACTAGAGAACAAGTGCAGGTCTAATCTTGAATTTTGGGAATATTTTAATAGAATGTTTAACCAGACAAAGCGGCAACACCCTTTCCACTTATCTTTCCATGATTTCCATTGCTTTCAGGCGACTTCCAGCTTACAATTCCTGAGCTGCAAAGTCAATGAACGACCTTTGTCTAAAATAACAACAAAGCAGCAGCGATAGAAGCTAGCTTGGTAGCTTGATTTATTTATTAACTTTTTTTTTTGTTAGTTTTTATTAAAATATGCGCACGACATCGCAATGCCGCCGTCTGATAGAAAGAGTGGTGATTGGGGAGTGGGGGGCGCAGTAGCTAATCCAGGAGGCGGGGATCCACGGGAGCCGGGGGTCCCAACAATAATAAACCTGAGAAAACTGTACACACGACACTGGCTCTCCCGAGAGAGAGAGCAGCAGCTGTGCGATGCCGGCGTCTGCGATGCTGGAAGTTGTTTCCTCTGCATACGAGTTGCTGTTGTTGTTGCTTTCGTAGTGACCTCCGACAACAAACCGAAACGAAAACCAAAACAAGTTTTTATGAATGCCACAAAAGCCGATTCCGATGCTGCTGCTGCTGCTGCCGCTGCAACAAAAACAAGAATCACTTAAAGTGGCTTAAGATTTATTGTTTCTTAATCAAAGCCAAAGGAATGCCGATTGCTGTCCGCTTACGCATTCCTCTGGAATGTGTGAAAATCTAAAGGAAAATCCAAAAGAAATGCATTCGTGGGCGGGAAATTTAATGCAAATGCCAATCAAGTTGCGAGGAATAAGTGGCTCCACCTACGCTGCTTCGCCTACTTTCTAAGCTCTTACCTTTGCGATATTTTACAAATCTTCCAATAAAATAAATTAATATCCAAGCTATCCCAAACCAGGGCCTTATAGAGCTCGAGCCAGCGCGCGCATTTCGAAGGACAGCAGTTCCTTCACCTCTCTTGGAGCTTGCAACAGCCTCGGCCTGGGAACAGCTTTACTACAGAATTTACTATAAAGAAGAAAAATGCAAACAAAAACAGTGGAAGGGAATATGCAACAAGCTAGGTCTTTATGTGTTCTGTGTTGTTGCAATTAAGTTGGCTCTCGGCAATTATGCTGCGTCCCCCATTCCAGGGCTGCTCCTCCTCCTCCTCTTCGAGGCTCCCCTTCGAGGCTCCCCTTCGAGGCTCCCCTTCGAGGCTTCCCTTCGAGTCTTCCCTTTGAGTCTTCCCTCCTCGGCTCAGCTGGATATTATATATCTTTTTATATACAAACACGATATGGAATGAATGACTTTTATTATCGGGGAGAGAAAGGAAAGGAAGGGGATGTAGATTTATGAAAAGATCTACAAATTTTTTCACGGTTTTAATGGAAATCCATAATTATTATCTGTAAAGATTAGATTACCATTATTTCGAGTATCCTTTCTAACCTTCCAATCTTCTCTATTTGTAGGCCGCCATCCTGCAACAGACCTTCCAATACATTGTGGAGCTGGAGAACCAGAAGACACAGCTTCTCACCCAGAACAGCGAACTGAAGCGCCAAGTCGGAGAACACGAGGCCGGAGGAGGAGGATCCGGCGATGCCAATTCCGGAGGAAACTACGACTCGAATGTTAACGGAGGCAACTCCACGGCGGTGGCCATCAAGAAGCGAAAGCTGACCGACAACGTCATCAATATCCAGGCCATCAGCGACAGTTCCGACGAAGGACTCGGCTCCATGTCCCCAGAGCCAATGACCCTGCTGACTGCTGGGGGAGCAGCGGCCACCAAGCTGAGCAGCGCCAGCATCCTGGCAGCCAAGGAGCTGCTCGAGATGAAGAAGCAGCTGGAGAAGGAGCGCAGCATGCGAAGACTGCTCGAAGACGAGCTGCAGATGATCAAAAGGCAGCTGTACAGCGTGGCCACCGCACCTCCTGGCACGGCTGTGGCAGCGGCTGCCGGTGGCAGCAGCGGCGGATACATTCCCCGCGAGGTCATCGAACACACCGACAACTTTGTACGCAACGAGGACTTGGAGGAGCTCGGCGGCACCGTCTCCTACGTTGAAATTGACGAGATGACCGGCCAGCAACAGGTCGTAGTCTGCTCCAGTATCGAGGAGCTGGAAGCTGATGCCGCAGCGGAAATCATAACCGAGGACCAGGTGCACGAGGAGGTCATTTTGTCATCGAACAGCTCGACGGAGTCCGAGAACGAGGTGAACGTCAACACCATTGCCAAAGCCTATGCTGACGGATCGGCCGCCATGCTGCAGCCCATCCTGCAGGCGGCCATCAAGGCCACGCCCAAGGTGGAGGTGGAGCGCATTCACGAGAAGATCGTCAAGGTGAAGGCGGACAAGCACGACCAGCACGGCCAGGCGGCCCAGGCCACCACCCACTATCCGCATCCGCATCGCCAGAACCTGGAGACCATCGTGCAGGCCATCCGCCACCTGGAGGGGGATCATCTCTTTGCCGAGGGCAGCGGAGGCAATGCGTCCGAGATCAAGTTCGGTCACAGTAGCCAGCAGCACCATCAGGTGACCGTCGGAGGAGCCGGACATCACCAGCAGCAGCAGCACCATCGTCTAGCGCAAGACGCTCCTCTGGCGCTGACCACCACCGGAAAGCAGAACGTGGCGCTGGCGGAGCTGAGACCCTTCCTGCACCTCAAGAGCAGCGGCAACAAGCAGGTCATCATCACGGCCAAGACGGCGAAGGATGGCGGCGGCCTGGTTACCTCCAGCAGCAGCGCAACCGTAACTCCCACAGCGATCTTCAAGGTGCAGAGCGGCTCGGCCAGCCATGCAACGACCTCGGGCACCATCATCAACGGAACTCCTCAGCAGGTGACCATCACCACCTCCCTGAAGCAGTGCCGACCGGGCGTCATAGTCGCCAAGCAGCTGCCGTCGTCCTGATTCAACAGCCCCAAGGCATCGGGATCAGGATCGGGAACGGGATCGGGAGCGGGAGCGGGAGCAGGAGCTGTTACTGGAGCACGAGCTAGTATTAAGGGCGCTCGCCAGGCAGCCGTAACCGTAAAAGCATCAACAACAGTTAAAAGGGCAGCAAATCACCAACAATTTACTAAGCAGAATCCTTTTGCAGCCTCCAAGCATCGTAACAGTAGCGGTAACAGTAACAGTAACAGTAACAGTAACAGTAACAGTGGTAACAGCAACAGTAGCAGCAGTAACATTAGACCTAATGTAAGCACTAACAGTAACAGTAGGAGCAACAGCAGCAGCCACCACAGAAATGTTAAAGAGACTGTTACCAAACAGAGGCAGAGGCAGAAACATGTAAATTAGAACATTTAAAAAACAAAAAAAAAAAAGGTAATAAGAATTAATACCAAGCAGACCTAAAAAGAATATTTTGTAATTTTTTGACATTTAATTTAAAGGAAAAAAATAAGTAAAAAAAAGTATATACCAAACCTCTTTCCAAGCTTCAAACGCCAACTACAAAGAACTACAACCAATCACAACACACAACATAGCCACTGTAATTAAATGCAAACAAAAAATACACTTAACATTTGTTCATTTATTTGTTAAGAAACTAGAATTAATAGCAAAAAAAAAACTGAGCAATTGATTACGAAAAGCAACAGATATACAGAAATATGATACGATATATATAAATATATATTTATAAATTCGATGCTTCATAACGAAAAATTCATAACTTGAAAAATAACTTTCTTACTTTTTGCCCAATTAGTAAATACTTTTGTTCAACATTTACCTTTATATACGTTTATTTTGTAAGAAATTTCGGAAACTTGTTTATCAATTAGAGAATTGCGATGTGTACGTATTTTGATAAGGATAATGAAATCGATTAGTTGCTTGTTTTTGTAAGGATATATATTATTGAGTTGAGTATTTTTCGCTAGGAGGCGTCGAAATAGAGCAGAAAACAACCAGAATAACGAATCGAAACCGAAACCGAAACAACAAAACAGAGTACAAAAGAACAGAAAAAAAAATAGACATACAATTTATGAGTTCTCCTCGTTTATTTGATTTATCATATATCATATATCTATATCTATATATATATATATAATGCAAGCCCATTAATAAATACCGATATACACGCATGCCAGTTGAAGCAGAAATGTTGCGAGAAGCAAAAAAAGTTGATAGTTGCGAAAATTGCGGAAGGATTAACTCCGATTCCTTGAAAATAATAATTATTAAAAAAAAAAAAAAACGAAAAAGAAAAAAAAACACATACAATACCGTGCTTGAGGTCGTATGGCAGCATGTGTTGAACTCTATAAAAACCATCGCATTAATTTTTACCTTTTTTTAAATTATTATTTTGTATTTTTATTATTTTTAACGTTTCTAGCCGTATCTATCGTATATATTCATATAATTTGAATGGAACTTATTGAGTTTTTGTTGATATATTTGTGTAAAAATTTATAATTATAATTACATGATTAAGCGAGTGCAGTGCGTGGGTGGTAAAAAGTAAAGAAAAAAGTAAAAGAAAAGCAAAACTTCGAAAGAAAACGTAAAAACGTAAAAAAATATTAAAACAATCTAAAGGAAAAGAGAAGAAAAAAAAACGCTAAGAAAAGAGAACTAAAAAAATGAAAATCGTTTATTATATAAACTATTATATAAATATATATATATATATAAATATAAATTATATACAAATTATGCATACCTACCATAACATACATATATAAATAATACATGCAGAGTACATACACACATAAGTAACGGAACATTACATAAAATTACTACTAAACTACATTAAACAAAAATACTTTGCATACATATTTAATATGCTTTAGTACATAAGTACGAAAAGTTCAGAGAGTTAAACTAAGAACTCCCCTATATTCCTATAATCCTATCGCCCCCGCCAGTCCTGTATCCTTTTTGCCCCGCCCCCACCCAGTCCTTTGCGTATATTATGAATGCACATGCCTGAGCGAAGGGGAGACGTGGACGTCCCTGAAACTGGGAAGCTGCAGCACCTGCAGCTGCCTCTCCTCTGCCAAGCCGTGCCGACGCTGTGCGAATCATACTGGTATCTGGTATCCGGTAGCCATCGCGGACACCAAGTGTCCTGCTCGGGCGCCATTCGATCAGCATCGAAGGCCCTGCCAGGATGGTCGAGCGATTCGCGCAGCGTCGCCGCGGCCTGGCGTCCCGCATTTCCCCCCACAAGGAGAGAGAGTATGAGAATGATGTCGAGAGCAGCACCTTCTTGCAGATGCCAGCATCCCACGCTCACCCACTTTCGCTTAAGCATCTGCATTCGACCTATACATTACATATATTATTAAGGAAACATTATGCAGGCCGTTTATAGTTAAAAATACAACAAAATAAACAAAAAGTGTAACAAAATCGAAACGAGAAATACATGAAACAGCATATATAAGCCAGATCATGCATACAACCACATATTACTACATACATTCATGCTCTATGGAAACAAAACAAAAAATCTACAACAAAAAAATGCAAAAAATTATGTCAAATAAATGGTTTTTCCTTTTTCCCTCAACAAAAAGATCTGTATATTGTTTTGCTGGGTTTATTTATCTTACAATCTTTTTTCTTAAGGCTTAAATTATTTCCTAGTTTCTAGTCTAGAATAAATTAGGGCATTGGACCATCTATAACTGCTCTTCTTCGATCTGCAAGTCCGTGGAGAAGATGTACATATCCCGGCGTCTTGCAAACAGCAGTTCCTGACGCTTTGGGTGAGTGTCCAAGGAGTGGACTACTCCAGCGTTGTCGCCTGCGGAAAATATTGAACGAAATCCATAAGTAAAGGACACACAACATTGTTTCATTTCTTCATACTTATACGAATCCTCTGGAGCACTTTCCCTTCAAGGAGATCCCAAATAAAGGCATCTCCGTTGCCAGAGCCGGATACAATGTGGGCATCGTTCGCCAGGATACCACACTCGATATGGTAATCATCAGCTTGATGGCCTTTGTACTCTAAGAGTAGACCGCCGTTCTCGCAGTCAATTAATCGTACCACCCCATCCTGACAGCCGGCCACCAGACATTGTTCGTCTCTGGTTTGAGCCAGGTAGGTGATGGGCTCTCCCACTTTGTCACAGGTGAGTTCGCCCAACCGGATGTCGTAAGTCCGCACACAGCCGTCCAGGGAAGCGGCATAGATCTTGTTCTCGTTGGTCAGGACTGTCGTGATGCAATCCCGAGCCTCCTTCATAACTTGGACGGGATCTAGGCGGCGGGTACGAATGTCCCAGCACATTACCGCATTATCCCTACCTCCGGAAATGGCCACCGATGAGTCCTCGTTGAAGCAGACGCATCGCACGCCACCCGCATGGCTGCGCAGACGCCGTACTGGAGTGCCCGTAGACACGTCCCAGTATATGACGCTCTTATCCAAACTGGAGGAAACTATGTAGCTACTATCACAGCTGCCTGCTGCGTCTGTTACTTCGTCCGCATGACCGCCATAGGTTTTCAGGAGCAAGCCCGAGACAGGGTTCCAGAGTTTTATCTTTTTGTCAGACCCACAACTCAAGCAGTAGCTGCCATCCACTGAAAGCAAAGGATTAGTTTTTGGAATTCAATGATGTTAGGGCTACTAACCATTGTATCGTACGGCTCTTACAGCTCCTTGTTTGCAATCTATTGTGGTTTTAACGTTAAAGTTTTCAAAAACTGGCATGGTTCAAAGTTGTTTACATTTAACAGCTGCTTAGTGATGTTTTTCCATTCTATAAAACAGGTTGGTAGCTCTATTGATAACAGCTCTGTAAACGGTATGTTGCTTATAACAGAAAAAGTTATCGGTATTTTGACATCTCTAGTTTTCCACGCGCTTTTCCGGTTGCGAATTTTTAAATTTAAAGATTTTCCACTTTTTAAATTATGCGTATTTTTCACATTTCCCTATATTTTCTAACATATATCGCTTACTTACCAGTTTTCCGCCGAATTTGTCTTGTTAAATTGTCAAATTTCTGTTGAATTAACATTGATTAAAAACGGAATTTGGAGTTTTAATTTACGATTAAGGGAATGAAAGAGAAAAGGGTTTTTTAATGTGTTAAATTATGGTTAAAATGTTGGCTATAGATTGTCCCGAAATTAATATTTTGGTTAATACCATAACCCTATATTGACAGTGGTCAAAGGGTTTTTTAACATAATAAATTTAGCATAACTTTCTTAAAACTAGGCGGATCGGTAAATGTTATACCTTCCTGATCTTAGATCTTCGAGTACTATCCCAGTAGTACTATTCCCAATCAAAATCTGGCCAACTAAAATCTGACCCGATTTTCGCAAATTTGGAAAGGGGTTACATCATGATTTTTTCCAAAAATCGACAAAAATTTTTTTGTTCTACTTTTCCAGGCTTTTAATGCAGATTGAGAGGGAATGAAGTCCTGATTTAGAAATGGTATTCCATTGCCAAATCCGATGAGAAATGTATGAAATATTTGCAAAAGAGTGTCCCAAAATCGTCAATTTGGGAGAGTGCCGATTTTCACAAATTTGGAAAGGGGTTACATCATGATTTTTTGCAAAAATCGACAAAAATTTTTTTGTTCTACTTTTCCAGTCTTTTAATGCAGATTGAGAGGGAATAAAGTCCTGATTTAGAAATGGTATTCCATTGCTAAATCCGATGAGAAATGTATGAAATATTTGCAAAAGAGTGTCCCAAAATCGTCAATTTGGGAGAGTGCCGATTTTCGCAAATTTGGAAAGGGGTTACATCATGATTTTTTCCAAAAATCGACAAAAATTTTGTTGTTCTACTTTTCTAGTCTTTTAATGCAGATTGAGAGGAAATAAAGTCCTGATTTAGAAATGGTATTCCATTGCCAAATCCGATGAGAAATGTATGAAATATTTGCAAAAGAGTGTCCCAAAATCGTCAATTTGGGAGAGTGCCGATTTTCACAAATTTGGAAAGGGGTTACATCATGATTTTTTCCAAAAATCGACAAAAATTTTGTTGTTCTACTTTTCTAGTCTTTTAATGCAGATTGAGAGGAAATAAAGTCCTGATTTAGAAATGGTATTCCATTGCCAAATCCGATGAGAAATGTATGAAATATTTGCAAAAGAGTGTCCCAAAATCGTCAATTTGGGAGAGTGCCGATTTTCACAAATTTGGAAAGGGGTTACATCATGATTTTTTGCAAAAATCGACAAAAATTTTGTTGTTCTACTTTTCTAGTCTTTTAATGCAGATTGAGAGGAAATAAAGTCCTGATTTAGAAATGGTATTCCATTGCCAAATCCGATGAGAAATGTATGAAATATTTGCAAAAGAGTGTCCCAAAATCGTCAATTTGGGAGAGTGCCGATTTTCACAAATTTGGAAAGGGGTTACATCATGATTTTTTGCAAAAATCGACAAAAATTTTTTGTTTTACTTTTCCAGTCTTTTAATGCAGATTAAGAGGGAATGAAGTCCTGATTTAGAAATGGTATTCCATTGCCAAATCCGATGAGAAATGTATGAAATATTTGCAAAAGAGTGTCCCAAAATCGTCAATTTGGGAGAGTGCCGATTTTCACAAATTTGGAAAGGGGTTACATCATGATTTTTTGCAAAAATCGACAAAAATTTTGTTGTTCTACTTTTCTAGTCTTTTAATGCAGATTGAGAGGAAATAAAGTCCTGATTTAGAAATGGTATTCCATTGCCAAATCCGATGAGAAATGTATGAAATATTTGCAAAAGAGTGTCCCAAAATCGTCAATTTGGGAGAGTGCCGATTTTCACAAATTTGGAAAGGGGTTACATCATGATTTTTTGCAAAAATCGACAAAAATTTTTTTGTTTTACTTTTCCAGTCTTTTAATGCAGATTAAGAGGGAATGAAGTCCTGATTTAGAAATGGTATTCCATTGCCAAATCCGATGAGAAATGTATGAAATATTTGCAAAAGAGTGTCCCAAAATCGTCAATTTGGGAGAGTGCCGATTTTCACAAATTTGGAAAGGGGTTACATCATGATTTTTTCCAAAAATCGACAAAAATTTTGTTGTTCTACTTTTCTAGTCTTTTAATGCAGATTGAGAGGAAATAAAGTCCTGATTTAGAAATGGTATTCCATTGCCAAATCCGATGAGAAATGTATGAAATATTTGCAAAAGAGTGTCCCAAAATCGTCAATTTGGGAGAGTGCCGATTTTCACAAATTTGGAAAGGGGTTACATCATGATTTTTTCCAAAAATCGACAAAAATTTTGTTGTTCTACTTTTCTAGTCTTTTAATGCAGATTGAGAGGAAATAAAGTCCTGATTTAGAAATGGTATTCCATTGCCAAATCCGATGAGAAATGTATGAAATATTTGCAAAAGAGTGTCCCAAAATCGTCAATTTGGGAGAGTGCCGATTTTCACAAATTTGGAAAGGGGTTACATCATGATTTTTTCCAAAAATCGACAAAAATTTTGTTGTTCTACTTTTCTAGTCTTTTAATGCAGATTGAGAGGAAATAAAGTCCTGATTTAGAAATGGTATTCCATTGCCAAATCCGATGAGAAATGTATGAAATATTTGCAAAAGAGTGTCCCAAAATCGTCAATTTGGGAGAGTGCCGATTTTCACAAATTTGGAAAGGGGTTACATCATGATTTTTTGCAAAAATCGACAAAAATTTTTTTGTTTTACTTTTCCAGTCTTTTAATGCAGATTAAGAGGGAATGAAGTCCTGATTTAGAAATGGTATTCCATTGCCAAATCCGATGAGAAATGTATGAAATATTTGCAAAAGAGTGTCCCAAAATCGTCAATTTGGGAGAGTGCCGATTTTCACAAATTTGGAAAGGGGTTACATCATGATTTTTTGCAAAAATCGACAAAAATTTTGTTGTTCTACTTTTCTAGTCTTTTAATGCAGATTGAGAGGAAATAAAGTCCTGATTTAGAAATGGTATTCCATTGCCAAATCCGATGAGAAATGTATGAAATATTTGCAAAAGAGTGTCCCAAAATCGTCAATTTGGGAGAGTGCCGATTTTCACAAATTTGGAAAGGGGTTACATCATGATTTTTTGCAAAAATCGACAAAAATTTTGTTGTTCTACTTTTCCAGTCTTTTAATGCAGATTAAGAGGGAATGAAGTCCTGATTTAGAAATGGTATTCCATTGCCAAATCCGATGAGAAATGTATGAAATATTTGCAAAAGAGTGTCCCAAAATCGTCAATTTGGGAGAGTGCCGATTTTCACAAATTTGGAAAGGGGTTACATCATGATTTTTTCCAAAAATCGACAAAAATTTTGTTGTTCTACTTTTCTAGTCTTTTAATGCAGATTGAGAGGAAATAAAGTCCTGATTTAGAAATGGTATTCCATTGCCAAATCCGATGAGAAATGTATGAAATATTTGCAAAAGAGTGTCCCAAAATCGTCAATTTGGGAGAGTGCCGATTTTCACAAATTTGGAAAGGGGTTACATCATGATTTTTTGCAAAAATCGACAAAAATTTTGTTGTTCTACTTTTCTAGTCTTTTAATGCAGATTGAGAGGAAATAAAGTCCTGATTTAGAAATGGTATTCCATTGCCAAATCCGATGAGAAATGTATGAAATATTTGCAAAAGAGTGTCCCAAAATCGTCAATTTGGGAGAGTGCCGATTTTCACAAATTTGGAAAGGGGTTACATCATGATTTTTTCCAAAAATCGACAAAAATTTTGTTGTTCTACTTTTCTAGTCTTTTAATGCAGATTGAGAGGAAATAAAGTCCTGATTTAGAAATGGTATTCCATTGCCAAATCCGATGAGAAATGTATGAAATATTTGCAAAAGAGTGTCTCAAAATCATCAATATGGGACAGTGCCGATTTTCAGAACCATTAGCAAAGTTTGTCTCCCTTGCCCCCAATATGTAGAAGAGACTTATATTTTTGCTACTTTTACGTCCCAGATCAAGTATCTGCTAGTTTCTGGTCGCCTGGTACTTCAAATCTGGCCACAGGAAAAACTGACAAACTTTGAAAACAAATGTAGTATACTTTTGGGCATAATTAAAAATTTTAATATAAAATAAGCTATAAAATCGATATACGAAATAGGGTATTAATAATGTATCCCATAAAAAAGCGCAAAAAAGTATGCAACATATAAATTTTTGCAAAGCGCAAAAAAGTATGCAACATTTAAATTTTTGCAAAGCTCAAAAAAAAAGTATGCAACATTTAAATTTTTGCAAAGCTCAAAAAAGTATGCAACATATTAGTTTTTGCATCCACCTTCCCAAAATCCCAAAATCGCCCTCCGTCACTTCTGAAGTACCAGGCGAACAGAAATCAGCAGGAGGTGGATGCCGAATTTTTGAATTTTGGCGGGAAATATTACGGATTCCCGCCAAATTTTAAAAATTCGGCATCCACTTTCTGCTGATTTCTGTTCGCCTGGTACTTCAGAAGTGGTGGAGGTCGATATGTGGATTTTTAAAATTCTTAAATTTAAAAAGCTCAAAAAAGTATGCAACATTTAAATTTTTGCAAAGCGCAAAAAAGTATGCAACATTTAAATTTTTGCAAAGCGCAAAAAAGTATGCAACATTTAAATTTTTGCAAAGCGCAAAAAAGTATGCAACATTTACATTTTTTGCAAAGCGCAAAAAAGTATGCAACATTTGCAATATATAAATTTTTGCAAAGCGCAAAAAAGTATGCAACATTTACGTTTTTTGCAAAGCGCAAAAAAGTATGCAACATTTGCAATATATAAATTTTTGCAAAGCGCAAAAAAGTATGCAACATTTAAATTTTTGCAAAGCGCAAAAAAGTATGCAACATTAACATTTTTGAAAAGCGCAAAAAAGTATGCAACATTTACATTTTTTGCAAAGCGCAAAAAAGTATGCAACATTTAAATTTTTGCAAAGCGCAAAAAAGTATGCAACATTTAAACTTTTGCAAAGCGCAAAAAGTATGCAACATTTACATTTTTGCAAAGCGCAAAAAAGTATGCAACATTTACATTTTTTGCAAAGCGCAAAAAAGTATGCAACATTTGCAATATATAAATTTTGGCAAAGCGCAAAAAAGTATGCAACATTTAAATTTTTGCAAAGCGCAAAAAAGTATGCAACATTTGCAATATATAAATTTTTGCAAAGCGCAAAAAAGTATGCAACATTTAAATTTTTGCAAAGCGCAAAAAAGTATGCAACATTTACATTTTTTGCAAAGCGCAAAAAAGTATGCAACATTTGCAATATATAAATTTTTGCAAAGCGCAAAAAAGTATGCAACATTTAAATTTTTGCAAAGCGCAAAAAAGTATGCAACATTTACATTTTTTGCAAAGCGCAAAAAAGTATGCAACATTTGCAATATATAAATTTTTGCAAAGCGCAAAAAAGTATGCAACATTTAAATTTTTGCAAAGCGCAAAAAAGTATGCAACATTTACATTTTTGCAAAGCGCAAAAAAGTATGCAACATTTGCAATATATAAATTTTTGCAAAGCGCAAAAAAGTATGCAACATTTAAATTTTTGCAAAGCGCAAAAAAGTATGCAACATTTACATTTTTGCAAAGCGCAAAAAAGTATGCAACATTTGCAATATATAAATTTTTGCAAAGCGCAAAAAAGTATGCAACATTTAAATTTTTGCAAAGCGCAAAAAAGTATGCAACATTTAAATTTTTGCAAAGCGCAAAAAAGTATGCAACATTTAAATTTTTGCAAAGCGCAAAAAAGTATGCAACATTTACATTTTTGCAAAGCTCAAAAAAGTATGCAACATTTGCAATATATAAATTTTTGCAAAGCGCAAAAAAGTATGCAACATTTAAATTTTTGCAAAGCGCAAAAAAGTATGCAACATTTAAATTTTTGCAAAGTGCAAAAAAGTATGCAACATTTGCAATATATAAATTTTTGCAAAGCGCAAAAAAGTATGCAACATTTACATTTTTTGCAAAGCGCAAAAAAGTATGCAACATTTGCAATATATAAATTTTTGCAAAGCGCAAAAAAGTATGCAACATTTAAACTTTTGCAAAGCGCAAAAAAGTATGCAACATTTACATTTTTTGCAAAGCGCAAAAAAGTATGCAACATTTGCAATATATAAATTTTTGCAAAGCGCAAAAAAGTATGCAACATTTAAACTTTTGCAAAGCGCAAAAAGTATGCAACATTTACATTTTTGCAAAGCGCAAAAAAGTATGCAACATTTACATTTTTTGCAAAGCGCAAAAAAGTATGCAACATTTGCAATATATAAATTTTGGCAAAGCGCAAAAAAGTATGCAACATTTAAATTTTTGCAAAGCGCAAAAAAGTATGCAACATTTACATTTTTTGCAAAGCGCAAAAAAGTATGCAACATTTGCAATATATAAATTTTGGCAAAGCGCAAAAAAGTATGCAACATTTAAATTTTTGCAAAGCGCAAAAAAGTATGCAACATTTAAATTTTTGCAAAGCGCAAAAAAGTATGCAACATTTGCAATATATAAATTTTTGCAAAGCGCAAAAAAGTATGCAACATTTAAATTTTTGCAAAGCGCAAAAAAGTATGCAACATTTACATTTTTTGCAAAGCGCAAAAAAGTATGCAACATTTGCAATATATAAATTTTTGCAAAGCGCAAAAAAGTATGCAACATTTAAATTTTTGCAAAGCGCAAAAAAGTATGCAACATTTACATTTTTTGCAAAGCGCAAAAAAGTATGCAACATTTGCAATATATAAATTATTGCAAAGCGCAAAAAAGTATGCAACATTAAAATTTTTGCAAAGCGCAAAAAAGTATGCAACATTTACATTTTTGCAAAGCGCAAAAAAGTATGCAACATTTGCAATATATAAATTTTTGCAAAGCGCAAAAAAGTATGCAACATTTACATTTTTGCAAAGCGCAAAAAAGTATGCAACATTTACATTTTTGCAAAGCGCAAAAAAGTATGCAACATTTGCAATATATAAATTTTTGCAAAGCGCAAAAAAGTATGCAACATTTACATTTTTGCAAAGCGCAAAAAAGTATGCAACATTTAAATTTTTGCAAAGCGCAAAAAAGTATGCAACATTTACATTTTTGCAAAGCTCAAAAAAGTATGCAACATTTGCAATATATAAATTTTTGCAAAGCGCAAAAAAGTATGCAACATTTAAATTTTTGCAAAGCGCAAAAAAGTATGCAACATTTAAATTTTTGCAAAGTGCAAAAAAGTATGCAACATTTGCAATATATAAATTTTTGCAAAGCGCAAAAAAGTATGCAACATTTACATTTTTTGCAAAGCGCAAAAAAGTATGCAACATTTGCAATATATAAATTTTTGCAAAGCGCAAAAAAGTATGCAACATTTAAATTTTTGCAAAGCGCAAAAAAGTATGCAACATTTACATTTTTGCAAAGCGCAAAAAAGTATGCAACATTTACGTTTTTTGCAAAGCGCAAAAAAGTATGCAACATTTGCAATATATAAATTTTTGCAAAGCGCAAAAAAGTATGCAACATTTAAATTTTTGCAAAGCGCAAAAAAGTATGCAACATTTACATTTTTTGCAAAGCGCAAAAAAGTATGCAACATTTGCAATATATAAATTTTTGCAAAGCGCAAAAAAGTATGCAACATTTAAATTTTTGCAAAGCGCAAAAAAGTATGCAACATTTACATTTTTGCAAAGCGCAAAAAAGTATGCAACATTTGCAATATATAAATTTTTGCAAAGCGCAAAAAAGTATGCAACATTTACATTTTTTGCAAAGCGCAAAAAAGTATGCAACATTTGCAATATATAAATTTTTGCAAAGCGCAAAAAAGTATGCAACATTTGCAATATATAAATTTTAGCAAAGCGCAAAAAAGTATGCAACATTTAAATTTTTGCAAAGCGCAAAAAAGTATGCAACATTTACATTTTTGCAAAGCGCAAAAAAGTATGCAACATTTGCAATATATAAATTTTAGCAAAGCGCAAAAAAGTATGCAACATTTAAATTTTTGCAAAGCGCAAAAAAGTATGCAACATTTACATTTTTGCAAAGCGCAAAAAAGTATGCAACATTTGCAATATATAAATTTTAGCAAAGCGCAAAAAAGTATGCAACATTTAAATTTTTGCAAAGCGCAAAAAAGTATGCAACATTTACATTTTTTGCAAAGCGCAAAAAAGTATGCAACATTTGCAATACATAAATTTTTGCAAAGCGCAAAAAAGTATGCAACATTTACATTTTTTGCAAAGCGCAAAAAAGTATGCAACATTTGCAATATATAAATTTTTGCAAAGCGCAAAAAAGTATGCAACATTTGCAATATATAAATTTTAGCAAAGCGCAAAAAAGTATGCAACATTTAAATTTTTGCAAAGCGCAAAAAAGTATGCAACATTTACATTTTTGCAAAGCGCAAAAAAGTATGCAACATTTGCAATATATAAATTTTAGCAAAGCGCAAAAAAGTATGCAACATTTAAATTTTTGCAAAGCGCAAAAAAGTATGCAACATTTACATTTTTGCAAAGCGCAAAAAAGTATGCAACATTTGCAATATATAAATTTTAGCAAAGCGCAAAAAAGTATGCAACATTTAAATTTTTGCAAAGCGCAAAAAAGTATGCAACATTAACATTTTTGAAAAGCGCAAAAAAGTATGCAACATTTACATTTTTTGCAAAGCGCAAAAAAGTATGCAACATTTAAATTTTTGCAAGGCGCAAAAAAGTATGCAACATTTACATTTTTTGCAAAGCGCAAAAAAGTATGCAACATTTAAATTTTTGCAAAGCTCAAAAAAGTATGCAACATTTTAATTTTTGCATCCACCTTCCCAAAATCGCCCTCCGTCACTTCTGAAGTACCAGGCGAACAGAAATCAGCAGGAGGTGGGTGCCGAATTTTTAAAATTTGGCGGGAATCCGTAATATTTCCTTCTGCTGATTTCTGTTCGCCTGGTACTTCAGAAGTGGCGGAGGTCGATTTTTGGATTTTTAAAATTCTTAAATTTAAAAAGCTCAAAAAGTATGCAACATTAAAAATTTTGCAGAAATAAGTATTAAAATGTGTATTAAATTTTCATTCCAGCCGCTACAACGACCGACTGCAGCGCCATCGCAACCTACTCGCTAAGGGTCTCACCAGACCTCGCCCACAAAGAAGGCTCAATAGGCGACTTCCTAGAGACCTAATTGACCGGCTGCCAACAAGACGCACAGCAAGATGATGATAAGCCAAACGATATACTCCCCATCGTCTTTCCTTCTTTTATATTTTTGTTTTTATGTTTTGTAAATAGTTAGTTTGTAAGTTTAAATTTAGTAATAATGGTAACGCTAAGCACACTTAGCCGGCGAGCCTCTCGGGCAGTATTAATAGGGGTTTTAAGATACCCTGTATGCCTTAATAAATAGTTATAGAAAAAGAAAAATAGACTTTTATTGGCGGAAATAGGAACAAAAACAAGTGAAATCACTTCCTAATGCTCTTGATCAGATTCGTGTCAAGGAGTATCCTGCGTCCTCGTATTAATTCCCGTCTGATTACTATCCGGATCCACGCCAGAGTCCTGATTTTCTTCCTGTTTTGAATGCTTCTCGAATCGCTTGGCCTTGGCTCGCCGGGATTTGATGAGGATTCCATGTCCGGGACAGTCACGATCAGTGCTGTAGCATTTCTCTTTGCAGCAGACGCGGCACAATCGAAATTCGCACTTGGATCCTTGGGGATTAGAGCAATCTGTGCAGTATTCCAGCCGCCTCTCGTGCCGCATCTGAATCTGGGCTTCAGTTTTGTTGGGTCGCCGTTGGCGTCTTCGGAGTTTCTTCATCCGCTTCCGAGAGATCTCGTTGCCTTCCTTGTCAAAGTACTGTCGCTTGGTTCGATTGGGGTCCTCGGCCTCACGCTGTTTCTCCTCAATTTTTTGCCGGTGGGACTCGGGTGAGGCGCGTATATAGGGTTGACACAACCAAGGAGCCAACGGAAGTTTCTATAGGAGTAATAATTTCGATTAATTACTTTATTAAAAGTCGTAATTAAAGGATACTAACCTCGGCCTCGACGATGGCATCCATTTCCTCCGGTTCGTATGGTAATTCGCCCTTCTGGTAGGGTTCGTATTTCGTCCTTACCTTTTCAACTACGTCGTTAAATTGCACTAACTGGTTGGCAGTAGCTAGGGTTTGCCTAAGCTCTGAATTTTTTCGGATATTCATACTAAAACGAGAAAAAGATTATTTAAATAAATACTTATTGAATTAACGTCGTAAGTTTGGGACTTACATATGATGGAAGAGCTTGAAAAGATGGCCCCTTATGTAGGAGCTGGGGCAGGGATAAAGATCCACGAATTCTAAGTACTCTTTGGCCATTTGCCAGACTGGTGGGGCAAGGCCCTGAAAAATGGCTGGGTTGTGGAGGTTTCCCTCGGCAGTCATCACACCATCAACTCCCGTTTCATCCAGACAACGATGCACGTCCTCCAGACCGAGTATGTTTCCGTTGGCGAACATGGGGATCTTGATGTGTTGCCGCACCTCCTTGATGTAACTCCAATCGGCGACACCTGTCAAAGGACCCTTCTGCTCCCTTGTCCTTCCGTGGACGGTAAGCAGTTGACAGCCGGCAGCCTCCAGCATTTGGGCATATCTGATTGTTTTGGCGCGGTCCTCGAAAATTCGGATTTTACATGTCACCGGTATGGAAAGGTTCTTGTGGAGTGTGCTCACTGCAATAATAAAAAACGAATTCATTTATAATCTAACTCTTCTCGGAAATGTAAATCTTTGTGTATTATTTATAAACTTTTAAATTAATCTCCATTGCTTACCAATATCCGACAGCAGTTCCCACTCGTCCTGAAGAAAAGACCCGTAGTGCCCCCTTTTGGCAATCGCCTGAGGGCATCCCAAGTTAATGTCCACCGCATCGCAGTGATCCTGTGCTGCCAGCGCTGCTTCAAGAATTTGTTGGGCATCGTTCCCGCAAAACTGGATAATCAGAGGACGGTCGGTAGGACACGTTTGCAAAGCATCCTTTCGGTACTTTGGATCGGTGGCAAATAGATTGGCATGATACATCGGTGAGTAACATAGTTGGGCCCCATATCGACGGCACAGCATTCGCCAGGCCAGTTCGCTTTGGTCCACCATGGGTGCCACCACGTAGCGCGGAGATCCGAGGGTAGATCGATAGAAGTCATAGCCTCCTAACTTTTCTGTTTGGGATGCCTCGACACTTTCATCATTCACCATATTAACTAACTTATAATCTGAAATAGCAAAAAGAATGGGAAATTATTATTGAAAATGATTTTCTTCCTCCCCATCGATTGTTATGAGAAATAACACTTATTAACTCGAATATTGATTGACAAGCCTGGTATAGAGGTGCCTTAGTCAAGTGACAAATGCCCGCAATGCAGTCAAATATTGTGGCTCATTTTTTAGCCGCTATGTAGAAAGGGGTGGCGGTTCATGTTCCCCAGGCACCCACGCATTTTACAGGGAAAGCTAATTAGCGACACATTAGCGGCAACTGGGTGCGGCCAAGTGACTGCGAAAAAAGCCACGCACAGCTGGGCAAAGGTAAAGCCAAAGCCAAACAAATTTACGTTGGTTGTTGACAAAAACGCACACACGCTGAGAGGACAATATGAAAAAATTAAACCAAAAAGTTATGGTAAAAGGATAAAAAACCACAACTTTTTTCATAACTTTCTATTAAATATTCTTTTACAAAATGAATGGATGCGAATACATAAAAACTCTATTCATTTCTGTATATTTATGTTTAATTTTTAAACAAATTATGAGCGACATACATTAATCTACATTCAAATCGTCGCAGAAATTACGCGATAGATGAAGCCCCTTTTGAAAATCTAAAATTTCCCTTTTTAAAAAAGTTTTGTTTGAATATCTTAGCTAAATCGCAACCGATTTTGAAACCAAATGCCATTTTGGAATCAGGGTTTTAATCCCCTTTAACCTGCATCCAAAGATTCCAAAAATCGAACAAAAAAAATTTTATCGATTTTTCAAAAATCATGATGGTACCCCTTTCAAAATTTTCAAAAATCGGTAAAATATTTTTTGTTTATTTTCTCGGATTCTTTGATGCAGATCGAAGCAGATTAAAGTCCTGATTCATGAACGGTATTTTGTTTTGAAATCGGTTCGAAATCGAATAAAATATACGCTATCAAATGGTTAAAAAAGTGAGCTTTTAAGAAATATCAATTTTCCGTATTTTACAATTCCAAAACAATTGAATTTATTTATCAAATGGGCCATAGCTCAAACAAACCAATAAAACTCTATATGATTTCGTGGAAAATCGTTGATTTTCATATACGCCCCATTTTCACTCTCATTAACAATGTTTCTCTGTTGCAGTTGCACTGTTTGTTGCTTATTGGTTTGTGGTCCAATTAATTGACTTTGACTGCGTCTACGATGGTATTCTTTAATATCCCCTTTATCTGGTGTTTTAATTTGTACCTCCCCCCAATCATTTCACTTTTTCCTCCCGCTTTCGCTTTCGTTATTTGGGGCTTGGCCCAGTCAAAGAAGCGTGAAAATTGCGCTCCGAGTCAATGCACAGAAACAGCAACAAGACGGCAACAATTGCGAGGAAAAGCAACAACCAACAACCAACAACCAACAAGGCACACAACAATAGTGTACTAATTGAGTTATTCAAGTTGTGCATGCACTCCAAAAACTTAAGGCCCTTTTTCTTGGCTGCAACTTAACAAGATTTTCGACTGAAGCTTTCGGTTTGAATTGTATGACAAAAACCAAGTAAATGGCTTAAATGCATACAGTGCTTCGCAGCGATATAAGTCGTTACATAAGGTATTTTTAATATCGGAAAGAAATAGGGTAAATAGGTGATAAATATCTTAAGTATACATATTTCGATAGAGAAACTGGACTTGCATTACTAAGATGTTTCTGATTCCTATAGAAGGGCAATATTTTTCTATTCCATAGTAAAAGGGTGAATCCTGGGCTGACAGGAGAATTCATATAAATTGTTTTGTATTTGCAACTTGCAACTGCCCTAAAATTACGAAACGCACCTGCAGATTTTCACACACCTAGACGGGATGCTCTTAACGAAACGAATAAAACCCAGCCATGGGCAGCTTGCACAATAACTTGCATAACTTGGCTCGATTGGAAATTTAGTTGGCAAACACCCACACCCACACCCACACCTACACCAAAGTAAACACAAACACATGCAGCAGAAGCCAGGCTTGCAAAAGTTTTTGCATTGAAAGTTTACTGACCGGAAATGGCATGCAATTTTATCAATGGCGAAGGCAGATTTCCTACTTTTTGCTTTTCGGTTTCTTCTCCACTTTTATTTTGGTTATTTTTGTAGATTTTCTTCTTTCTGGACGGGTTCCTGTTGCTCAACCCCCCTGAACTTTTTCGCTGACAATGCCAGCGGAGCCATTCGAAGCCAATGTCTGCGAGTAATTAAAGTTTAAATGGGCGGCAAACTTTTTCGCCCTCGGAACGTAAATTGCATAAGAACTGGAATAAAGTGCAGCCCCGGAAAAGGAGGCGTGTCGGTTGGTGGTATGCTGCCAGCTGTTGGCTTTGTCATAATTATGGCCAAATTACAACCAAGTTACCAAACGAACGCCCATTTCCCGCACTCCCAGGGCCAAGACTGGGAAATTCGAGCGGAGAGAGATGACGCGAAGGGCGGACATGCCTTTGGGGCATTTCGCAATTAAGAACTTTTGCGAACAAAACCAACTGCAACATGAACAAGGCTGTTAATGTTGCCGAAATGTACAAAAAAAAACAGAGTGATTTACAAGTTGCAATGCAAATTACATTCTGCATTTTATTATTATTAGCTATCTCGCAAAAAGGGCAACAAATTACAACGCTTAAAGTACAATAAACAACGTTTTGTTAATTTCACACAAAATAAATCTAACGCTTTACCACTTATTTTACTGCCCAACTATATTATTTAAAACTCAATTAAAAAAAACACTAAGAAAACCTCAAAAAAGTGGCCAAGCACTCGGCTTTGGCAATTTGGGTGAACCGCAGACAGTTCGACATTGTTTTGAATTTGCTTAACTCTCGACGATGGCCAGTAATTGAATCTGCAGCCGACACTGGCAATACACTCTTCAAGCTTTCAATTTCTGTTGTTTCGACCAGGGATAATTAATAATTTCCGCACCAATTAAGATGGTCAGAGCCACAGAGAAGAGCATGGCCAAGGCAATCTTTTGGCTTCCACTGAAGATAACACAATTTCGGCCGAGGGGGAGAGCCATTCGACCATGGGAGCCGACCACGCCCATGCCACTACCCAACTACCCATTGCATGTGGTGGAAATGGCTTTGCCAGTGGATCCTCCTCCGAGATGGAAACCGTCTCGCCCACTTTTCCCACGTGGCTTTTCCAATTTTCAAAATGGTTTTATGAACGAAACCGCATTGGGGCAGTGTTATGTATTTATTTAGTGTTAACCTTCCCGAACGTGGTTGGCTGGGCATTAAAAATGCAAAACTAAAATTGAAAAAGCACGCTAGCATAAAAAAAACTTGAATTAGGGATGGAAAGAATTAATTTCCGGGGAAACTTCAAGGTTTAGAAAAATATATTTTTGCAAATGTAGCGCCTAACTCTGGAATAAGTCAATGAACTTCTTAATTTCATAAATGCTTCCCTAAACCCTGGATTATAAAAAGAAGAAGCCTCTTGCCATGGCCCTGGAAGAAAGCCGACATTTCCCTGGGCTACTTTTCACTTACCCAACCGCGCAGAAAGAAAAAAATGAACTCAATCCACTGCAGACGAGTCGAAGGAAGCTCAATAAAAATTGGTAATGCGAAAAAATGTGAATTAACTTGCTTTTCATTCAACGAGGCGTTAAATCCTTTAAACGAACTGAAGTGAGAAGGACGCAGGCGGAGGCTTGGAGGGATAATAGGTGGCGTGGCTGGGAGTGTGACTTCTTTGCTGAGTTTGCCATTTGAACTTTGGCGTCGTCGACTTCGTCTAATTTTTTTTTTGCGGTTATGTTTTTGTGGAAAGGGACTAGGCTCCTTTTTCCCTCCTGTCCTTTTCCCACAAGTGGCTATAATGTACTCTAACATTTAGAGAAAAAGCTTTCTAGTTTATTTCTAAGGAGGTTACCTCTTTGCTTTTTCTTTTCAAATGTTTTTTTAAGTGTTCTGTGGCGGCTGCTGGGTCTCTCCAGCTCTGCATTCTTGCTGTTTTATTGCTCGGCTTGCTTTACATTTGTTTCGGTGTCGAACTTGCGGCGCGACAAGCGCAAAAAGGACGAAGGACTTCGGAGACAGGAGACAAACCCAGTTGAAACAGCTCCAAAATATGACCTCATTCCCACACAGATACACACGCACACATGGCTTTTCTCGAGTTTTCCGTGAGTTTTCCTCGAATTACGCATACAGTGGAAAGTTGTACAGAAAAGAAAAGAGAAAAACACACAACAATTGCAGTGGCAAAGTTTTTTTCACTTACTCAGCAAGCGCAATGAAATTTCAAGTGGTCAAGGATAGCAATGGTCCGAATGGGTGGATTGAAGCATGGCGCCCAAGGGTCCCGGGCTCCCGGGTTAGCCCGCTTGGTTGTGGTCTATTAAAGCGCAGGCTTGGTCAGCCTCGAACACCCTCCCATCCCGTCCAGCTGGGGCATGCAACTGGCAACTCCCCGTGGCGTGATGGCAATCAAATTGAAAAATAAAAACTCTCTTTGCGTGCTGCCACAAAACACACCGAAAACCCTCTTAAAAAAAACCCCACCCCTTTGCAACAATAGTTGCAGCAAAAAAAAAAAAACAATAAAGTTAGTAGACAAAATATTTAACCCAAAATGAGCAACGTATTCCGCGCTTTAAATGGCATGTCCTGCGATTGACCTATTCAAGTGACCCTCAGTGTGTCGACAGCAGTGATGAAAAGCGATTAAATTCCTCACGAGGAAAAACAGCGATTGTTTATGGATATTCGTAAACAAAAATGTCAACCAATTAAATAATTAATAAATAGGATAATCTAATGAAATTGTTTGTTGAAAATCTATTTGATGATGGGGTTGCTCTTTGTTATTGATTAAAATATGTAGGTCTTTGTCATAAAAGGAAAAGGAAAGGAAAGGAATTTTTAAATATCAAATCTATTATTGTATAGTATTTTTAGAGTAATTTTCCCTCGATTCGTCCTACGACAATACTATAATTGAATAAAGTTCATAACCCAGTCAGTCACACATGTGGCACATATCTAGGATATTTATTTCCACACGTCCTTGGCTGGCCATAAATAAGAACGTATTTTTCGACTTCTCATCCAAATAATAAAGTGGCTCGTAAGACCCCCGAAATAGCCGAAATGGGTTAATGGGTGGGCCTTTTAAAGCGCCGCTAGATGTCGCCACTTAATCAAATGCATAGCCCCACTCCCCGCAGGATCTGGCCCCTAGTTTCGGGGGCTCCGTTACGTCGTCTGGCATTTCTTATGCAAGCGGGTCAAAGTCAGGGCACTTAGCCCAGCCGGCGGTTCCACCTTCCATTACCCTGTTTTGTACTCTATCCCCACAAGGATACTGAGAGAAAAATAATAGGAATAGTCCCAGGAGATGCTTGGCAAGCTTTTAAATTCTAATTACTTGAATATTCATCATACGCTCTTTATAAGCATATAAGGATTAGGATATAGGGATAAATATGACATGTTACACTCATTTTCCCCAGGTGCATCCTTTTACTCCTGCCCCCTTTTGTCCTTTATGTATTGTACGTACAATCCCATTGCTGACGTAATAAACCATAATAAAAGGCCGAAACGCGTAACAAGCCCGCATTGTGCCCATTTCAAGGACAATGAGTGACAGAGACAGCTGCCTGAGCTCAAAAAGAGAGAGGGGATGGGTCAAAGGGTAAAAAGAGAGGCCCGGCAGAGAATCGGCAAAGATGTGGCGACAATTTGGCGTCTTGCAGCCGGGCGTTTCCCCAAACCAGTTAGGCACAATTGAAATATGGCCAAGTTGCGAATGCAGTTCTCATCAATTTCGGATGAAGGACCCTCTTTTCACAGCTCCTGCATGTGCATATGGCCTTTACGGCCTAGGGCCTAGAGGGTGACCTCGTTAAAGATTCCATCGTTAACCTCTAGCCTGCGCAAATTGGTTTATTAATTAATTTTTGGGCGCCCTGGGTCGCAGATTGACGCTTCTCCCACCTTTCTGGGTTTCCTGTTTTCGTTTCTTCATTGGAAGAGGCGGCTGTACTTTAATGTTGTTTGCACACTTTTGATGGAATTTTATTACACACAGCTCATTAGGACTAATGATGCTTGTTGCCTGTCAGTCTTGATTCAGATCCTCTTATACACAGCAAAAAATCCAAGCACGTCCCCATTACTTCAAAATATTAAGAAGAAAAATTTGTAAAGGAAAAGGGACGAAAGCTTAACTTGAAAGGTACTAATTTCTAGGGTTTGAATTCATATTTGGAAACCCTTTTTTTCTCGCTCTGTTTTGTAGGAAAACAGAAAACTTGAGACGAGGACCTGAGCATGGAGATGTGGATGAGGTAGGGTCTGTGGGATGGAAACGGTTCACAAATGCAGTGACGATAATGAAGGGGCTGGCTGCTGGTCTGGCCTTGTCTGCTCTAGGATATAGGATATATGGATGGGAGATACACATACAATATAGGAAAGTGTGACTGTGGGTCCGGCTGTCTGCCGGGTTGCCTTTGCACTTAATTATATTTGTAAGGCCAGACGATGACGGTGTCGCTGGCGAAGTCGGCAAAGACCAAATGACCAAATTGAACGTGAATTTCACTGATTGACCCTGATAGAGTGGGGAAAAAGCAGCTAGTCAACAATTTACTAAAAAGCCAGCTAGTCCATGAGCCAAAAACGAATGTTTTTCTAGGAAAATCAAGGTTTTTGCAGTAGAGTACTACTAAGAAGTAATTTATTCATTGAAGAAGCAATAAACCTTATATATTTTCTAGCAATATCTTAAAATATCCTTCAAAACACTTCAGTCTACTTAACAAGGGTTACCCAATTAGGCATCGTTCTATTGGAAGACTAACGCCTAGAGATTTGTTTGCCTTTGAGTTTCAAAACAATAGAGGATATAAAAATAAGAACAACTGCCTAATTAGACAAATTTTTTTTGCGTCTGAATTGCGTCAGAGCAAAGTAAGCTGCTTATAAAAAGTTCAACTCGTTGCTTTTCGTCACTATTATTGTGAGTGGAACCGTAAGCAGAGCCACAAGCATTATTAGATACTGGGAAAAAGAAACATACTTGAGCACTCTGCTTTATAGATGCACAGAGAACACAAACACACTCAGAGGCAAAACCTTAGTCCTTCTGTTTATCTGTTGCAAAGTGAGCAGACAGACAAACAAGCCAAATGACACGTACCCATAAATCCCCGACATTTTATTGCCAACGCGCTAAGCTTAAGGGCCAAAAGGACGCTGCTCATGTGTGGATATGGATGTGGATGTGGATGCGTGCGGACCAAGGCGTGGGTGTGGAGCCGCTGGTGGCCGGGTGTGTGCCTGTGCGTGTGGCAGTCGTGTGATTTGTTTTGGCAAAGCAAACACATGACAAACAGGAAACATAAAACGCCAACAACAATTTACTTTGTTAATTTACGTGCAAGTATTTGCATAAATAATAAAACCAACATACCAATGGCTGAAACAATAAAAAGTGAAATAAATTCGAAAAATTTCAATACCTTCGAGTGATTTTCCAGAGGGTTAGTTATTTCTTTATCGATTGTCAAAGCAAAGCACATTGCTGGGATTTTGTGGAATTTTCCAGCTGTTTCACTACAATTTACAATTAAATGAATTCTAAAAGGTCGGCAGCTAGATTTAGATTGACATTCATTCTTTAAATTCTAAAGTAGAATTCCAAAAACCAGGGAATAATTTCCCTTTTAGTCATTATTATTTGCATTCCAATTCCAACCGCAAGCCTTTTCGTCGGGGCAAGCACAAAATTGCGCATACGCAGCGTGGGCCATTGCCACAGAAGGAGATAAGTTGACCATAATGACCGCAACATGAAGCAAAATCAGCAAATGAAGCCAGTCTGTCCGATGAAATTGTCAACACGTTCGAGGAGTAGCTGTACGGATGTGTGAATATCCATCCTGTATATCCTGGAATGTCACCTGCTGCGGGCCACAAACTATGCTCCGTTCCGTTTGCCTGGCCTGGCCTGGCCTGGCCTGGTAAATATTTAAAATGCCAATGAAAGCGGGTCAAAAACGACAATCAGCCACGATGATGAGCCACCCAACCACCTGTCCACCTTTTCACCCGACAACAGGCACCTGGTGGGCAATGATAGTTTTATAGGCAACCCACAGAGTTTGTTGTTTCTCAGGCGCTTTTATTTTTCAACTTTGTTAGCTGTTTTTGCTCTTTTAACGTGTTTTTTTTATTTCGTTTTTCATTTACCATTCAAGAGAGCGATTTACAATTGACTTAACTTCTAATGGGGCGGCGTACGTAAAATACTAGCAAAAATATCAAACGGAAATACAAATATATTTTATTTTTTAGTTTCTTATTATTATAGATTAAACCTTTTTTGTTTTATTTCTAGTACAATATATGGTACAAAGCATAGCCTTAATCTTTTTGCTGCTGTTTGTTAACCTTAACTCTTTTCTATAGCATACTTATTCGGTTTTCATAAAAGTAATTTTTTCTACACTTTTCATGCTCATAAATATTTTCGAATCTCTTTTTTATTTTGTATTTTCCATGGACTTGGCTTCCTGCAAATTTTACCAAAATATATTTATACATATATTTTTGTCCGAACTAAATTAATAAATATAATTATTGTGTTGTGTACCATATTCAATCTTTTATTTGTGTTTCGTTCTTTTGAATTCTTTTGACCAATTTCCATAGAAGCAATCTAACAGTCTCATACACATAGTTCTTCGTGGCCATCTCATCGTGTTGGTTAATTTGTTTTTAGCTCAAGTTACCGAAGGACCAACCCACAAATCTGGCAAGTCATTAACTAAATTGAAAAGCATATTTGAAAAGGGATGAGTTGGTGAGCTGGGAGTTGGTAGCTGATAGCTGGTAGCTGGGAGCTGGTAGCTGGGAGCTGGTAGCTGGGAGGTGCCACTAATGTATGTATGTACTCGGAATATATTCCACCTGACTGAAAATCCAACAAAAGAGACAGAAGTTCGTTGAACCAACGAAAAGGAAAAGCAAAGAAACTGAAAATGTCATTGCAGGGTGCCCCTTCGAAGGCAAAACAAAGGCGTGGGTGTACGTCGGAGTGTGGAGTTGTAAGCCAACTTAGCTACCATGGCTAATAACAATGTGGAAAAAGGGAAGTAGTTGAAGGTGTAGGCGTATGTCTGTCAAGACTAGAAGCGTCGCACCCACTACAAGCTCAATCAATCAAAATTCGCTTCAAATACAAGCGACAAGGAAAAAAATGTAGAGTATTGGCTCTCTCACAGGAAACCTGGAAAATTAGTCAAATTTTCAACTTTATTCGTTGACTCTACACTGGAAAAATTAAGCTTAATAATAAAAATACAACATATGAAACACGGTTAAACCTTTTTCGCCAGTGGCCATGTATCTGTGGGCCAAAAATGCAAAACATTTCGAGTTTGCATGTCAAAGGAGTATTGAAACCGGCAACAAGAAAATGTTTTATAATTGATGCACGGCAATATCCAGGACAACAACAACAAGTGGTCATGACAACAACAACATTGCAGTTGCCATAGGGAGCGCCAGTCAAGTGGGAGAAAGTCCCACCCCCCAATTGAAATCGAAATATACGTAAAATATATTTCTTTTTACTTTGCTTTTCCCCCATAAACAAAACTCCAGCCAGCGGGAGTAAAACTGAAAAGTCGAGGGCGTTGCCTGGTAGTTTTTACCAAAACTCCCCAATTTTTCCCAATCCTAATGGGCGTGACCGAAGCCAAGGGAATGGAGGGAGGAAGGAGATGTGAAGCTACACGACACGAACAAGCAATTAAATTGGAATATTTTATATAGCACATACACATTATTATATTCCATTTCACTCTGAAAATGTCAACACTGCATAGATATCCCCCAGAGGTTTTTGGAAAACATTAACATGGCAGGATGCCTCCGAAGTGTAAAGAGGAGACTACAACCGAATTTTTAAAAGAATATAAAGCCTGGGAATATATGTCCATTTAGGTTTTGTCTAATTTGCATGGAACAAGAGAGAAAATGAAAGAAAACTAGAAAATTTATGGAAGATTTAAGCTGAGGCTTGATGCTGATTTTAAGCCTGGTTTAAAATCCTTTTAAAGATATTAAATCAAAAGCCTATTGCACACGAACAAAGCCTGACTGCACCATTTTTGTGGGACACGTGGCGGATACGTAATAATAAAAAGGAGCCTAGAAAACTAGGCATCTGCGTGTGTTCCTCTTCGTGTATCCTAAATTATGGATGTTTCAGTCACAGGTGGTGGTCCAAATGTTAACGCCAAGTGCCACAAAATTAAACATTTTGCCGCACAACTCAGTGCGCCCTCAAAAGTATGCTCCCGACAGCATTACCAAACGGAAATGAACAGAAGAGGGAATTGTTGCTCCAGCTGTCAGTGGAGTCGAGTCTGCATCAAAAATCCATTTATAGTTGCGGCATTATGTTATTTTCCATCATTTACCAGGCGTGTCTCTGTCTCTTGTCACTCGAACTGAATGGGAGGAGCCAGTAGAACCAGAAGCCACTGCAAATGCATGTCGGACGGGCTCAATGACACTGTCTGCCTCGCTGCCTCGCTGCCCTGCCCTGGCTTTTCTATCTGTATCTGTTTTATATGTGTGGCAAAAATATTTGCAGTCAAGTCGTGTTGATTTGGCGTGTGTGGCGTCAGCAAGGGAGGCGCCACCATATCAGCTACCCACCATACCCATCAATGAGAGGGGACTCTATAATTAACTTGCCATTTATTTTGGCCCCAATCCGTTGGCAGAGTGACCGAAATAAAGAAGAGCTGCCAAACGCCTTAAATTAATTAACTAAAATGTTGGCAGAGTGTTCGAGAAATTGTCCACGAATATAATGGCCACTATAGAAAAGTTAATTTTATTATTTTGACCGAGTCGCTTTTAAAAAGTTGTGCACTTAATATTAATTCCCTTGTTGGTATTTTCCATTCATTTTCTGGAAAGTTTCCCAGGAAAGTTTTCCGCCAGGACTTAAATGAACTTTGCTAGTATTGGAATTATGTCATCAGAAGGTTAAATAACGACATTAAGAGTATTTGTCTTCATTTAGTAATAAAAGTGATGGTCTTAACTCCTAACTCTATTCAAGACGAACGATGAGGAACCAGATTTACATGGAAATTAATCTAGGTTGCAGCTTTTGTGGGAAAGGACACCACTCATTTGTTTGTGTCTCGAAAGAATTAATTTATGGATTCTCATACATGAGAACGAGAATAGTCGATTGGTGATTGAGGTTGACTGAAATTGATTTGGAATGCTAGAAAAAGCCACCTGCTCATTCACGAAAGGAAAAACTAATCACACTCTGCGAACTAGAGCCGCACCTCACAAACCACTCAACAGACACTTCCTGGACTGAATCCTGGTCCTCCTGGTAATCTATCTAACTGACACCACCTACTCCTACTCCTCCCGTTCCCGATACGGCTCCATTTCAGTAACCAGTTAAAAATGGACTTTCCATTTGCCCGTTTGCCTGTCAGTTTCAATAACATGAACCGTCAAGCAGTGGATGTAGTCGAAGCCCGGAGTGTCATGTGCGTAGTCGTTATGGCTGTCTATCCATCTATGTATCCTACCTCTAGCCAGGGCAATCCTCGATAGCTGTCCAACTGACATTTGAACAGGATGGGCCCAAACGGGGCGGAGGACGAGAACTCAATCTCGCTTCTTGCTTTTGACGCATTCCCATTTCCAGTCCCACTCCCCATTCGAAGGTTCTGCTCTGGTTTTTGTTTTCCTGACTTGCGCTTCATTAATTATTCAGTTTCGGCATATTTAATGTGCACGCCCTCCACCTACAGCTGGGCCATCAAAATCAAGTTTCCAACCCATGACAATTGCCACCGGCGGCGTCGAGTTGCGTCCCTGCATTTGAATTTAAATCGAATGAAAACATTTGCGTAACAATTTGGCAACATGCTGCAGTTGTATCCCCCTCCACCTTTCACTGCGAGATGATGCCAGATACACGACTACAGATACATCCTACACCAGAAGCTACAGCTGCAGATACAATACGTAATCATCCAGTGACGCCTTCGCTTACACATTTTGCAAAATGAAAATCAATACTTGCGCGAGTGGAGTGTGCGAGTGAGGACTTAAAATGGAAAAAAGGGAATCCGCTCTAGGGGATGGATAGCTTCATATCTCCTGCCCTCCACATGCTGTTGCATATTTTATCAATCCGACTGCAATGCCATTCAATAGATGCCAAAGACGTGTTTAGTTAGGAGGGGCCAAAGTAAGCGGAGTCGATGCAGTTAGGAACTAACGATGCCAACACCGAACAAAGGCAGCTGAAGGCGAGTGCAGGGAATTTCTTGAAAATTCCTTTGAAAGCAGCAAAAACTGGATGGCAGAAGGATCTAAACGATGATGACGATAAAAGTGCCAAAAACTATTCCTTAACCCAAGGGAAAAAGCAAAAAATGGTAGTTGAATACACAGAACTTGAAGGAGACATTGGAAGCAATATTTGAAGTAGACATATTCCAATAAATATATCCACTTCTCTAATCCTTTCTAATAATATTAACTATTCTAACCCGGAGGATATTATATCCCAATAAATCCAAAGTGCAATCGAATAAAATCAAATCAAAAGCGGTAATTAAGTTTGGCTATGAAACCGCAAAGCATTAAAGCCAACTTCCTAAACTGGCCCTGACAGCTCACAACAGCCACTCGTTGAGAGTTAATTGATTTCAGTTATGACTTTCAATGCTTACTTGGGGATTAATCGATTTCCGGGACTCCTGCAGAGTGGAAATTGGGAATGCAATGCCGCACTACCGCACTACCGCTAAGACTAAGGCTAACCTAGGGACTAAAACAGAAACCGTTCGAGGAACTGTCCACACGCCTCGGTAGGTGCCTCTAGGTGCTGCTTGAATTGGAGCTGAGGCTCTGGAGGGAGCTGTTGGAGGCGGTTTTCCTCAGGGTTTCGCCAGCAAGACTGCACAGGTTCTGGACAAGAGCCGTCGACGTGGTGGAGGAGCCACTGCCGGTAGCTCGGATTAGCAGTGGCGAGGATGTAGCTTTGGCCGGATTGGAGTTAGAGTTGGCTAGAGTCTGATGATGATGCCGCAGGGGTTGCGGCGAGGTTGGATTCGACAGGCCGGACTCGTGGATGGGCGAAAGGGTGGGAGAGCGAGTCCGCAGGAAGTGCTTCCGCCTCTGCCGCCTGTAGACATTCCCCAAACTTGGCAGAGTCCTGCTGTTCGTCTGGCATTGCTGGTTCTGCTGCGAGAGCTGCTGCAGGTTGCTGGCAAATCCCAAGGTCTCAGCCAGCTCTGCCAGCTCCTGGCTGGTCTGGTTCATTTTCCTTCTTGTCGGAGGCGGCAGAGCAGGTGGCAGCGTCAGAGTGTATGTGGTCACACTGTCGTCTCTTATCACGGATGTGGGTAGCAGCATCAGCTCCTTGCGCCCGCTCGAGGGACTGGTGCTTGTGCTCAGCTCGCTGCTCTCCAGGGAGCTGCGGCTCGGCGAGCTGGCAGGGGGAGTGGGCGTTGTCGTTGAGTTTGTGGCATAACCACGCCCGGCTGCCTGCAGTTGCAGTGGACGTATCTGGTTCTGCTTGATGCTGGTGCCGACGCCGCCGTGTTCCTTAGCTCCGATGCCATGATGCGGCCCATGACGACAGCGGGGTCGTCGATAGCGTCCCAGCAGACGCAACATGTGCCGAAGTCTGGAGCTTCTCGGTGGCGTCGGCGTGGTTGTTACCTTGAGTGGCAGGGGTTCGGGCTCCAGGCCGCCATTCAGGGTGCGTATGAACTGTATCGGTAGCTCTTGGGCATTTAGTTTTCCCGCCGCGACTGCCTCTTCCCGTTCGCGGAACGTCAAAGCCGCCAGGAGATCGTTGGGGACGTCAGGACTGTCGGGAACCGAAGCACAGCAGTTCCATTTCCGCCTCCAGCGCTGATGCTTTGAGATATTTCCAGCTGCCGTGCCCGTGGAGGAGGATCCTCCGCCAGTCTGGCTGGTCAGAGTGCGGGTACTGCTGCTTCCCCCGGCACTACTCACCGCTCCCGAGGATCCTGATCCTCCGCCCGGCCCCCTTCTTAGGCGGAAAGTGCAGAGCGTGCACTGTTCCGTGTATTGAAGGTAAGTTGCTGGTCGGTGGGGACGTGGTTCCGGTGAGATCAGCGATCCCTTGGCCACACTCACACGTCGCTGCAGAGAGCTGGCCGCAAAACTGGAACAGCAGTGGAAACTGCTGAGAGTATCCTGGTCCAACTGGACTTGCGGCCCTGCCTCCTCCAGCAGAGAGCACACATAAATGGCCTGTCGACTCTGATGGAACTCCCGCGAGCTGGAGCAGCAATGCAGCTTCATGGACTGCTCCGTTTGGCCCAGCACAGCTTCTTGGGATTGGTGGCTGGGATGCGGGGCGCTGGAGCAGCAGTAGAGCTGCTGACCCGCGGGCAACGATCTGGACGGATTGTGCGGTTCTGGCAGAGATGCGGAGAAGTGGACACTTCCGTTCTTGGCCACATTGGCAGTTCCCTCCAGGAGCTGCTTGGCCTTGGCCTCCTGAGCTTGGCGGTGGTTTCTGATGTACTCGTAGGTAGTCAGTCCCAAAAAGGAGATGTAGATGTGAAAGAAACACAAATGAAGCAGCAGTCCCGCACTAACGGCGGCCAGAAGCCCCAGGACCCCGAGCAGGAACAGGAAAATAGTCTCATTGACTCCGATTCCATCTACAACGGGCGAAACTGTGTGATTGTTAAGGCTGCTAATCCCCGGCTGAGCCGTACTGGCTTCTATCAGGGCCGTAAAGTTTTCCAGGAGGGTGGGCAGAGTCGACATGGTTATATTAGCCATCTCTTCATCCATTTCCACCCGCTCCCCGGCCACCGTTTCCGGCTCTTGCTCCATTAGCATCATTGTGCCATTTCCCAGATTCAGTGTGAGATTTATGAAGTCGCCTCCATCCATTTGGTGGCTCGACGATGATGCGGAGGCGGACGCGGCGCCCATCCGGCACCAGTAAAAGCTGACCCACTCGGGCTGGACGTAGTAGAAGACGATTTGGGCCACCACCGCTGCCACGATAACCAGGGTGGCCACCACCGCACTGACTACACACATCAGGAAGGCCACATAGTTCCGCGAGCCGATGCAGTGGTTAAGCCACTTGCAGTGATGATCGAACTTGCCCACGCACTTGTTGCACACGGAGCAGTGCTTGGTGCGGCTCGACGAGGTCCGGATGTTGCACAAGTGGCACCTGCCGTTCTCGATGACGTGTCCGTGCTTGGTGCGATCAAATTCCGGCACAATCCGGTCGTTGCGATGCACACGGCGCAGCTCCTTGTCCGCAGGATCTGTCAGCAGGGCTGTCAGGTGGGATACGATGTGCACCAGGTAGAGTCCTGTTATCAGACCATATAGAGGACCCTGCAGTGGGCCATTAAATGCCGGAATAAGCACCCAATAGCTGGCAAAGCCGAACAGGAGGAGTACCAGCCAGCCGAAGAGCTGGAGAGGATGCAGGGGCAGCTGCAGTCCGTGGAGGCGTCTTCCCCGGCGGTGCTGCACATCAGCGATATTGTTCTGATAGCTCACCAGCTGTGAGAACCGGCACAAGCCGAAGGACTTCTTTTTCTGTTCCTCGGACTGATCACTGTTGGGTGCAGGTTGCGGGGTCACGACTGAGGATTGGGGTTTGCGGACTGGAGTGGACACTCCCTTAACAGGACCCTCGCTTCCCGCCTCCGTCAAGCTGGCAGTGCTTATGGTTATGATGTGATCCGTCTCCGTCCTGACTCCGTTGGCTCCTTTCGCTCCAGATGCTAGTCCAGCTGTTGGCGTGGACATCTTGTTGAAGAGGTTGGGCTTGTTGGGTCCGGTGATGATGATGACAATGATGATGATGATGTGAGAATGAAGAGTCCTGCTTGACAGCTGTACATTACATCAGATGCTAAGCCACGCCCTCGACGGATGATGCAAGTAACTAGACCGAAATCCTCATATAATTCCCAGCCGATTTTTTAGCATTTTTAAAAGGTTTCGGTTAAAGGTTTTGTTTTTTTTTATTTATTTGTCTTGATTTTTTGTATATTTTCACGGTTGGTTATTAAATAATTAACTTCATTTCACATCAACATTACTTTCTTAGAAGCCACTTTATAACTTTATGTTTCTAATTGATTCTAAACGAATTATTTTTATTTATTGGGTATTTTTTATCTTTTTGTCCTACAGTTACAGATTTTCCTTAATTTTTTGCTTTATATTATAGCATTTTTTATGCAGTTCTTTCACTTAGACTGGCATTTATTGTAACTGCTTTTTATTAGCTTTCTCTTTTTCAGAATCCCAAACATCTATTTTTATTAAAATCTCCTTTGCACTTGTTTGTTTTTGCGTTTTTGTTGTTGACTTTGAGCTTATTGCTGGCGACAACTCTCTCTTGCCCGACGAGTCCTTTGCTATTTGCTATTATCCTTCGGCTTTTTTTGTTTTTTTTTGTTGCGAATTGTGAATGGCGCAGTTAACGGTTCATACGTGAACGTATTTTGTTGATTTCGTATTTTATTTTCGCCGCTGTGGGGGGTGGTTACACTGGCAGCGGGCGCCGCGAGAGGCAGGATGGTCGCCACCCCCAGTCCGCTTTTATATTTTTTGCGGGATTCCTGCTCTATTATTTGCTTGCGGGTCCTTTTGCCTTTTCGTTTTTCCTTTTTAATATTTGTCTGACGTCTCTTCCAACACCCGCACAAAGCTACATATCGCGACTTCAAATAATAATACAGCCGCGTTAACCGCCAACAGATAAAAGCGAACCGACTCCTTCAACCGACGCGAACCAACGGAGCGCCCTCTTGGGGAGTACCGTTCGCCGAAGCTTGCAACCAAACAAACCTTGCTGGAGCTTTGACTGCTAACAGTGTTATTTTACACTTGACAACAAACTAGTTTCCTAGTAGGGAAATAATCCAATACATTTCGTTTATTATATCCAATCTTATTTTCAAATCAAACCACTTTTCGAGTTCCCTAACAAATTTCTCTTTAAAAACCCTTTCCCTTTTAAAGTTGGAGAAAATGATTTAGAGGACAGGTAAAAATATATATTATTTAAATTTTTAAATATTTATCTATATAAAATTTCAAAAAAAACATTCAAATAAAACAGTGTAATGTTGGACACCATTTACAACTTCTCTCTCAAACATCGGGCACTTGAAACTCTGGGAGAAAGCCTCTCTTTTGTATAGAAAGTGGTTGAAAGCCTCGACTCAATTTATTGAAAGCCGAAAGCCGAAAGCTTTCTCCATTGAACGCCAGCTGCCAGATGGAAGCAAAAGAGATAGTGGAGAAGAGGGAGACAGCCCAAGCATCGCATCACAGCTGTGTGCGGTTTGCCGGTAGCCGTTTTCGGACTGGGGGGTGGTGGGTGATGGGTGGGTGGAAGGACGGCGCGCCCACTAACTATCCCAGCACGCATCGATGGTTGCTTGAAGGGATTGGCGGTGGTGGTTGCAGGATGATGCCAATGTTTTCGTTGAATCTTTTGGGGGTAGCTCCAATATGAGAGATATTCGCGTGATGTCCCAAAATATGAATTTAATAAAAATATCATAATAATAATATATAAAACATAAGCTTAGAATACAGTTTAATAATTAAGAAATATAATTTTCCGCCAAGAAATAAATTTAAAGACCTTAATTTCCTAGACCTGATAGACTTATCAAAGGAAATCTTCTTGCAAGCTCCCCAAGGATTATTAGCTTGTTAGCCTTTTGCCTCACGTTGCCATCCCTGGGGACCCATATCGTAACAGGAAGTAACTATTATATAACATTAAATGGGCCAGGAAGAGGCAGGACGAAGGACCGATGTAGATTGGCACGCACCTTTCGCTTTTGCCGCCCAGCATTTCTCGTTATAGGTACTTTTTTTCTGTTTTGGGTTGTGCCAGCATCATTTTTTATTTATGCCCATCGACGTCTCACGTGAAATAGTGGGAGTCGGAGCCGAGGGCGGAAGGTACAAGGTGTTAGATGAAATGGAAAGCACACTCGAGAGAATATTTGGAGCACGTGCTGCACCAAGTACATTTCAGCACTTGATGTGATTTTATTTACATGGACAAAATGCACGAGATGGGTTGTTGGATGGGTCGGTGGATGGGTTTTCCATCCACAAAAAAGCTAAAGCAGACATACCGACGCCTGACCAAACGATTGGTAAATATTTATGCCATCTTCAATGGCCACAATCTAAAGTTATCCATAGACGGGAAACGAGGTCACCGCCCGAGTTGGATGAGGCGAGAGATAAATATATAGACACAGTCTGACACAGAGATGGAGATGGATAGTGAGCCAGGGATTTATGTAAGCCGCAGACAAACGACCGAGAATCTGCTGGAGCTCAACTAATGGGTATCCAGCAGGATACGGCCGCCTCGTAAAGTCGAAACGCAAATTACCAAAACAAACACCAAAATTATGCGTGTTGGGGATATCAATGATTTTGTCAAAGTTTGTGTATTTTGCATACGATAAGTAGACTACATTAAGGTACGTGCTTAATGGACGTCATTAAACAATCGATTAGTGGGAGAAAATATGTGATAAGAATGATATGAATGTACAATACTAATAAATATTCATCTTTCGCCTAAGAAAAGCCTTTTTTATTTTCGTCATAAAATACTATGTAAGATTTTGTAAAAAAAACTCAATGCCAAATTTGATTCAATTTCGATGGAAAATAAATGGAGTTTTCTTGAGTTTCCGGTGCACGGTTATTGCCTCCTGGCAACTGGATAACAAAACAGAATGGTGAAACCTCACCACCCACAATCCAACCTCCCACTCACCCACCAACCCAAGGATACCGGCGGTAGCAGGAAAAGCTTTGATAAGCAGAGCTAAGCACTGTCATTGAACCGACAAACAACATAAAAAAGGAGACAACAAAACCAAGATGGTAACCAATTTTAAGAGCTTTCCTGCTCTTTAATAAGCCAAGAAAATATCGCTACGCAGTATTTCTCAAAGTTGGCTATGAATTTTACTTTTTAAAATAAAGAGAACCCCTAATTTAGTTACCATTAAACACTCAGAGCTATCGTTAATTGTATATTAAAAAGAAATTGGGGTTTATCAAATTAAAGGCAGCAATATGATCGACATTCTGTCGTTGCCGCGACGGAATAAGGTGTCCGGGAATCCGGCCCTGCTGAAGATGATCTCCTACAAAACAGGACTGCCTATCAATAGTTTGCCGGGCTGGGAGTTAATTCCTCTCAACTGTAAGCTGCCCATGCTTAAGTGTCCGGGTAATCAGGTTATATTCTCCAAAAACAAAATTGGGCAGTCGGTGAGTGGAATAAACATATATCTATATCTGTTATACCTCTAAAATATTTGTATATTTCGTAGTTTAAAAGTGGCAAGCAGGAGTTCGAGTCCTCCGTTACTGAGCACATTCCAGAATACAATCCTCTCCATGATTCCAATCTAAAGACCTTTTACTCGAACGAGCGCAATCTCAAGCGGCTGCGGGAGAATGGCGAAATCACGCAGGACAACGACGTGATCTGCAATCTGAAGGACTTCAATCAGCATCGCCAGGAGCTGCACAAATCGCAGCTCTACTACATCCTGCAGGCCTACAAGCGCCGTGAGGCGGAGCAGTATGATCGAATGCTGATTGCCAATGCAGAATCAATTACGAAGCGGGATCACCAGAATTTAGGGGCCCGGCATCAGTGCACCGAAGAGGTGATCGCCAGGAAGCAAAAGCTAGAGCAGGAGCGACACGACCGAAAGGTTCATATTCTGAACATTACGTACGACAAGTTCAAGCGCCTGGAGAACCTGGCTTCCATGCAGAATATGCTGCTGGAGCATCGCAAGATGCTCACCAATATGCGAGTAGCCGCTCACATAAGCATGTGCCAGGATCTGCAAAGGAAGCTTTTGATCAAACAGAAGAAGCTCTTCCAGTTCAAGAAGGATCGCTTCAATAAGAATATGCGATTGCTGAGAAAGCAACGTCTAATGAAGAATACCGAGCACCAGATACTATCCTGGAAGAAACGGCTTGACGAACGCATTGACCATCAGCAAAGGATCAACTACCTGCTCCAGGAGGTGGAAAAGGAGCGTGAGGCATTCATTGAACGCCACAAGGCATTGTACAGAGAGAAGTGGATGAGGATACAGGACGAGATCAAGGAACGATCGCGCCAAAAGCTAAAGGCCCGCCAACCTAAACGAAAGCGCAGAAAGAAGAAGAAGGCGGCACTTGTGGAGGCGAGTAAGCCTTCTTTCTGTGACGAATACGAGGCCACCTTTGAAGGATTGCTGGACAGCGAGCTGTGCTACGCCTTGAACGCAGCCATTGCCATGGAGGGCCAGACCCAGCTCTCGTTCGCTCCAGACGATCCCATCTACAAAGCGGCTCAGTATATTCTGAACTATATCATAGCCGGTTTCAACGAGGATCTCAGTGATGATGAATGTGCTCTGCTGGTTCTCATGTCGCGCATCCAGGAGTTTGTCTGCGATGCCAAGAAATATGTACACTACGTAAGTAATCAAGATTTATCCCCTAGATTTGCACGACTTATCCCACAAACCCACCAACCCACAGAAAGCTTCGCAGATTATTGGATTTGCGCGGGATCACAAGGCCATGGAGGTGCCGCCTTCGGTGGCCAAGCCCGCAGTGCCGACGAAGAACCACTCGCGCGCTTCTCATGTATCCTTCTGCGGTGTAGCCAGCACCATTGGTGTTGGCAGTTACGAGATCCATCCGTTTGTGGACGTCCGACCCTGCACGGAGCGACGACCCACGCCGGCGGGATCCCTGGCATCGCTGGTTGTCAGCCAAATAGGCGAGCAGGTGATCCAGGACAAGGTGCGCCTGCCGCACCTGAATCGTAACCAAATTGTGTTTATCGAGCACTACCTGGTCAAGTTCAAGCGGGATTTGCTGGTGGGCCTGGACAAACTGGTATTTGCGGCCATCCAGTGCCACTTCGAAAACCGTATGATGGAGGTGCGGGAGGAACTGCTGGCCTTGGACAGGAACTTCCTATTTGACCAGGTCTCCAAAGGCATTCTCAGCTTTGCCGTGAATCCGCTCAACTACCAGTCTGTGCTGAAGTTGGCCGTGAGCGTCATATCCAGTGAGATCATCTACGAGCTCCAGCAGACGATGCTCAAGCCGGGTATTGATCCGCGCGGCATGAACCATCCCATATCCTGCGGCACCGAGAGGGAGCGCGAGCAACTCGTCCTCTGCATGCCATAACATTTTGAACACTGATTTCAGGATATTTTGAGGAGGCGGAGAGAATCTCTTAGCAGCAGGATTTCCAAGGTTCCCCAAAACGGAGCCAAATTAAATTAAATGTAGAAACACTATAATTGGTATTGGGTACAAGACATAACAGGGGAGTTGTTCATATTTATCCCTATGAGGCTATGTTTCCTAAATTTCAGTGATTTGTTTTTGTTTGATGTAAATAAATAGTTTTTCTTGCTTTTTGTACCATACAGACAGCCTCAAAGTGTTTAAATCACCCGAAATTGGGTAAATCCTGAACGTTATTAAATGAAAATCACTTACGGAGTTAACTGAAGGAACGCACAAAGTATTATTAACTATTTAATCACTTTAAAATGAATTACGCCAATTGTAAACACAACAAAACATATTTTGACAACAGCATGGCATGCAACAACTGGTCTTGGCTAGAGATGGGTTACAATTATATATCGATACGTTTATCGTCTATCGATGGTTATATTTAAATTATAAATTTTTAAATTTTTTTAGTTATTTTATTTTTGATTTTCTTATTATTCTTACATCCTTACAAAAAAATAATGAATTCAAATTTGGAACTTAAAAAGAAAAAGCCAAAGATACATGCTGTTCTGGAAAGTTATCACAAAGAATATTCCTTAAAACCAGCACTTGTCTGTTATTTTACAGAAGACAGAACTTACAGAACTTTGTTTTAACATTAAAATGGCTTATAATTACTCAAATGTGACACACCAGATGCTAGCGACATTGACAATTATCGAGGCTTGTGGAAATTGATGCCTTTGGGATCTTAAAACTATGATTGAGGAAAATTAAACGGTGCTCCATAAGGATACATCATGGAGTTGTAAAGCGCACCGGGAGCGCCTAGAAGCGGATACGGATAAACCGGGGCAGGTATATTTTTGGCTGCAGATTTTAAGCTCCGCTTCCGCTTTTTCTTGGGGAATCTTTCATTGCTGGATTCAGGCTCCACATCCTCGTTATCAGTGCTGGCGTCCGTTTCTTCCTCCTCATCGTCTTCGTCCTCGTCCACGTCTTCGTCTTCGTCCTCGTCCTTCGCCTCTATTTTCATCTTTTTCTGTGGCGTCTTAATGGAAATCTTGCTACTCTTTTTATCCTTTTTGGCTTTAGATACTGGATTTTTTACAGTCGAAGGACCCAAGACTGCTAAAGTGGCAGAGGGAAAACAGAACCGCTGATCTCCTTGAAACGCTGCCATTTGCTGCATATTAAACTCCATAAATGCCTGCATCACAACATTGAGGTTAGGAGGATTTGGACAGTTCTTGAGACCATGATACCGGCCAGAGCAGTTCCGGCAGATCATCTGGCATTGGAAGGAAGTATGCCCCTGCAAAGGAAACAAATCAATTAATTTATATCATTCAGATTCAGAACCATGGTTTAACATACACTCTTATCGCAGATACCGCATATATCCGTGGTTTTATTCATATTTTTTCTTTTATCGAGAGCTCCCTTCTTGTGTTTCTCGGCTTCGCTAGATTCCTCGGTATCGTCCTCATCCGTGATGGTGAAATGTCTTTCCTGATTCCCCATGCATACCACATCTTCGTCAATCGAATTGTTTTTGTTTTTCTTTGAAGAAGATTTTTCAGACTCCTTTGTTGACGACTTACTCTTCGCAGGCGGTGGAGAATCTTCGGCATCAGAATCTGATTCTGATGAGCTAGATTCGTCAGATGAAGGCGATTTTTTCACTACAGAAGTCTCTTTGCTATTCTTCGAACTGGGAGATGATTTTTTCAATTCCAGTTTAGGTTTGCTTTTGTCTAGCATTTCCCCCGGCTCCGGTTCGGAATCGGATTCACTGCTTGAAGAACTGGAAGAGCTTTCTTGTTTTTTTGCATCCGGTTTGGGCGCCTCTTTTGAGCTGTGTTTGGGCTCCTGTTTAACGCCCATCAGCTCCTTCTCCTTCTTGATATTTATTACAGGCAGTGGGGGTTTCTCAGTTACAATTGTTTCCACTGGTGGCGGTACAGGTGTGTATAAAGTTGCAGGTTGCAATGTATCCTGCATGGAAGCCGATGGAGCAGGTGAAGAGGAAGCCAATGGCGGAGGTGGAGGAGGCTCCTCGGTTTGTTGGACACCATCGTAGTATAGAAATGTACGTTTTGGTTGCTCATTGATGTGCCAAGAGTCATTTTTATGACCCCTTTCGCGACCTCCACCTCGTCCACGCCTTCTGCCGTCTCCGCGACCACGACCTCCGCCACCTTTTCTTCCATCACGGTTTCTCCCTCCTCTTCCACCTCCTCCACCACCGCCAGATCCTCTTCCTCCTCCACCACCTCCAGATCCTCTTCCTCCTCCACCACCTCCAGATCCTCTTTCTCCTCCTCCTTGTCTACCATTATGTCCTCTAGTACTCTGATGTCTTTCATTCGGAGGCTGCTGGGGATCACGAAATTTGTTGAATGAGTTGTCTCGATGGCCGTTGCTGTCGTTTAAATTGGACCTATGTGATGGTTGATGACCACCACCACCCCTATCATAGTAGTAGTTGTCCTGACCGGAGTAGTTATGTTCCCCGTTCATCATCCTGGAAATCGGTTAGATTATTTAGAACCGCAAAGGCGCACGTGTTGAGTCGATTGGCGGTACTTTCGATAACACAACAATGAAAAGATGACCATTTGGCTGGGATCATGCCAAATCCCAAATTTTTGTCTCAATGTAAATTAATAATTATAAAATAAACGATTATATACAAAGACGATTCAAAATATAATAAGACTTAAATATTAAATGCTTACAAGCAAATATCTAAACAGACATTTTAGCTCTAATTTTGTTATCGAAATTGGCCTCTCAAAACTTCCACCTCTAGAATTAATACTTTATTTTGGTTAATAATAATAAAGTAAAAAGCTAGAAAGAAATGGATAAACATAAGAGAAAACTTAACCATGTAACTAAAACGTGGGGTAAGACCAAGTTCAAGCCGCAGCCGTACAGGTCAAGGAAACCGGAATTCACTCCAAATCCAGAGCCTACCGCAAGGCCGTGGCAACATGTGAAGAATGACATTATAGACGATTCCGAGGAGACGAACAGTGCAGAACGTCTCAATGTTGAGAGCAAGGATGCCAAGAAGTTTATGCAGCAGCGGGAGCAAAATCACAGAAGAAACATTATCGAAGCGAAGCGAACAGAGCCCACAAAATGGGAGTCCTTCGACGATGAACCCACCTCGCAGAAGGGAAACAAAAAGGATAAACCCAAGGAGAGGGGCCAAAAAGGTCAACTGCCCACTGACGTGGACAACTTTACATTCAAGGAGCGTAACTTCTACCGCAGGAAGATCACTTTGGGAGTGTCGTTATCTTCAAAGAAAGCGTCTCTTAAAAATGCCATAAATGATTTGCGCAAAAACGGATGTGGTTTGCAGCAGGCGGAGAAATCAACGAATCCTTTCCAGAATAATGCTTTTGAAGGAAATAATAATAATTCCTTTCATAAAAACACCAATAAGAGGAAAGGTCCGCGGAAGAATCAATCTTAGCCGCTTGGCTTTAGAACTTTATACGAAATTCAATGCTAAAATAAATAAATTTTTAAGCCACTACGTAACTGTCTGAGATTTTTCATGTTTAGAGAAAGAAAATAGCTTCTCGGGTGATAAATCAGAAATGTATACACAACATTACTACACAGGGTATGTAAATCTTAAAGGTAGTGGTACAAATACATGTGGAATAGGTCGGATAAAATAAATAAACTAAACAGAATGCGGCTCCTCGTTTGTAAGAAGCGAGGGGAGATTTAAGCGGCACCCACTCCCACTGTGCCTTGGATTCCAATGCCATTATAAACATTCAGGCTCAGGCTCAGCCATTGGCGTTGGCAAGCTTTGCAATGAGCTGGTTAAATTTGCTGTTGGTAGTCACCGATTTCTTGGCTGAACGCACTTGTTCGGGCGAATTCTGCAGAAAGTAGACGACGATAAATTCGAGAGTTTGATTGGCCTCCTTGGGGTACATCATGTTGAAGGTATAATAGTAGCAGATTAGCTGGGCCAAGATGTCTGGCAGGTCTTCGTCCTTGGCGGCGAAGGTGGCCATTATCTGACCCTCAATGTAGACCATGGCTTCCGTCTTCGAGGCCACGCCATCGGATTTTGTTGGCGAATCTAAAAGATTTTAGATGATTTAGATATAATTCTAGGTTTTGAAAACTCAAACTTTAACACTCACTGACTAGAGCCACCCAAGGGGCATTCGTGGGATTCATGTTCTGCAAGACCTCTTTAGACAAGGGACCGTTCTCCAGCTGCTTAAATATGTAGTCGGGATCCTCGTTAAAGTGGTATGATATACCGCGAACGAGATTCGCATTGCTCTCTCCCAGAGCGCTTATTTTTTTGTTTTTAGAGCCCTTGAAGAACTTAAAGAATCGCTCTTTTTCGCTGGCCAAGCGCTTCTCTAGAACCTTTGGGTCAATGGACATGAGAAGCTCAAAGTGTTGGTAAAGCATTGCCTTGTCAAAGATGTAGGGCCAGTTATTCTTTATGGCCGTGATATCCGGGATCTTTTCGCTATTATTGAAAAAAGCGCGCTGCAATGGGAAGCACTCTTTCATATATTCCACGATAGTGGATTTTTCCAAGGACGCACTTCCGCGATAGCTGGAGATCAGCAGCTCCTTCTTCTGCTCAAGATCCTGGTTGATGGCCTGCGTTTTTGCATCCCCATTGGAAGCATTCGCTCCCAATTTGCGTTTTTTGCTGGGGATAATAATCTCGAAGGTCCCGGAACTCGAGCCGCTGGCACGTTTCTGAGGCCTATTGAGCGCATTGTTGCGGTTGATCATCTTTGAGATTAGCGACTGCGGCGTGGTGGCAATAAACTGCCCCTCACGATCCTTTTCCAGCAGTGAGTCTGGATATTTTTCAGCTGCCTGCTGGGCCACCTGCCGAAAAACTCTTATCGGAATGTGTGCGGATCTTTCGCGTAGAGCCTCCACCAACACGTTGCCCAGCGAGTTCAATCGCTTGCCCAGGCTGCCCTTTCCTTTTAGTATTTTCATAACATCGCCCGGCACCTTGCTCCAAGGTATTGAAAAGTCCTTGAATAAGCTCGCGTTCTTCGCACTGGAAGGCGTAACGCTGGCCAAAGATAGGGTTTCGTCATTCGACACCGTCGAGTCGTTTGCATTCGAGACAATACTGTTGTTGGCATAGAAGCTGGGATCCACCGAGCTGCCAGCTCGATCGGATCGATTCAGAGGCGACGGTGGCGGCAATACCACATATTCATCGGATTCGGCAAGTAGCATTAAAAGAATTTTTTCCTTAGCAGCAAAGAGAAGCACTTCATCCTCGCAGATTTCGCAGCCGTTGCTCTCTAGGACAATCGTACTCCCAGAAACACCATATTTGTGAGCTAAAATTAATGAATAAAAACGTTAATATTGTTCTTAAAGGGCTTATGTAGTGGGTTAACGAGTGATTTCTTTATACTATATTATTTTTAAATACACATAGATGCAAGTTATATTTTTTTTTTGGTTTAAACCTTGCCTTAAATTATTTAAATGATTAACTCACCCTTTTCAATTACATCCTTTCGCGTGGGAAAGGACATGAAAGTCTTCTTGTTTTTTCGATCCGCACTGCATATGGTAATCAATACCTTCTCAACAATTTCGCTCTTGGGCTTCCCATCGTCCGTCTCCCCCTTGATGTTCCCCGTGCCAATGGAATGTGTTGATTCTGCAATAAAATAACAAAAATAACAATCTCCAATTAGTAAGCAAAAAGGCTTGCAAGCAAAGGCTTCGGATTCGGGGTTTCTCTCACCGCAGCTCTCCGTCTTTATTTGTCCTGTTTGTACACCATTTTCGTTTGTTGCCGGCGCTTGGTTCGATTTTTGATTGGGATTCTGGCTCGACACCGGGCTAGCCGGCGTTAACTCTGACTTAATGTCGCCGGGGATGTGGGTGGTGGCAACCTCCATGGCTTATATTTGCGTTTGTGCGAATCGACCAAGCCTCCAATCCAAGCCCTGTTTTTCCGTGTATTTGGACCGTGAAATAAAAAAGCAAGAATAGGGATGCTTGTGTACGCTACTATCGCTCATCCGATAGCTATCGCATGTTTTTAGTATTGTTATCGAGAACGTTACCGTTCACTACAATCAGGATCAAAATTTAAATTTAACAATATTAAATAATTTTAATTGTGTACATAGTACGCAGTAAATATTACATAGTAAAATAAGGTGTTAGAAAGTTACTTTTTGAAGTCTAAGCGCTTAATTAAAATGCATTTCAAGATTTGGTATCTTTAAGATACTTTCTTACCCTTTAGATCCATAACATAAACTTAAAAAAATTGTGGGATTTACCTTGGCAGGCTTTTCTTTATTTTAAAAATAAATTAATCTAGACAGAACTATTTTAAAAATTCTAAAATGAAGCCCGGGTTTTCAGCACAAGTTTAGGGACGTATATTTCGACCACTTTTGTTTTCAAAATTTCCTATCCAAATTCAAAAACCTCTATAAAAAAAAGATGAGCCAGCGATTTTCATTAAACCGCGTCCTGGCTACTCAGATTCGGGAGGACTGGGGGCCGGAGGAAAAGGCTAGAGCTAGGCTGGCGCAGTTGGGCAAAAGGCTAAAGATGAAAGCTATGAATAAACCAATGTCCATACCATCCTGTAGTTATCAATATCAAACCAAGTTGCCCGAAACGCGACAGACCTATGAAAGCATGTTGGACCGGATTCACATGACCATGAAGTGTAAGTGCTTAGTTTAGTTTTTGCCAAACCCCAAACTAATCGTTATTGCCTGGTGCCTTTCAGCTGTTAGACCTCCTCGCAGACCACGACCAGTTGTGCCACCGCCCATAGCCGAGATTCCTGCTGCTCCTCCAGTTCTTCCGACGAAATTCGACCGCACCAAATCCCGCCGTATCAAGGGTGGAGCCAACTCCGCAAAGGCAGCCAGTGCGACTGTGTTCGGCAACAGGATCAAGCCCATAACCGTCAGCAAGGCGCACCGGATAGTGAAGAACACTCTCAGCGAGATGGGTCACAAGAGTTTGAGCCAACGCAAACGCATCCGGGAAGTTATACAGCAGAAGAGTGTCCTGGAGACGATGCTGCAGCAGCACAAGAAGCTGCAGAGGGATCGTCAAATTATTGCCTTGGATATTCAGCGTATGCGGGCGGATCTGGACAGGATTCGCACTAAGCTGGACACTTCGCTGCAGAGTTTAAACTCCACCCGTACGCTGTTCAGTGCACAGACCAGCAATACCAGCAAGACCAGCGCGGCCAAAAAAAACTCCATGCAAAAGAATTCGTCGCACAGTGTAGGAGGCGGGCCCCATCGACGCTCCACGTCGCGAAAGTTTAGGGGCAAGACGAAAAGTTGCAATAACGTTCCGTTGAACTTTACCAAAACTTGTACACTCAAGCGTCGCGTACACTGAATAGCTATATGGATTAAAAGACTCAAAAAGAGGTATATCCGACTGGCACACACCTATAGCACCTAAAAATATTCATTGAGATTAGACAAGTTTTAATAAAAGGATAGCTAACAACGGTCTATTTTGCATTTCAAATCCAGGGCTGCATATTACTCATATTGCTAACCCCCTTGGTGAGCCTCTGTCGATATATCGATAGGCAACCAATCCACCACTAGGCAACCCTAGCGTCCTGGCGTCTTTCGCAGATCAAGTCGTTTTTATTTTCGTTTATTTATGTACTTCAGCTGCCGGGGCGCTTAATTTTTGGACGATTGGGAGCTAAGATGGGCTCCTCCAAGAAGCACAAAAAGAACAAGTCGGAGCGACGCGAGAAATATGAAGGTAGGCCAATTGCAGAAACGTCTCGTCTACGTGAGCCTTCCCTGACATCTGTCATTTCACTCTAACATTTTGCCGCTTGTTGTTGAGCATGTGAACACTGAGAAAAAATCTTATTGATTTAAAAATGACTTATTCCAGAATACAGCCAACATCAGGATCCAGCGCAATTACAGCGGGGATTAAAGTTAATCTTAAAGGTTGGATCGAATGCCACACCAGAGTACAGTGCCAATTCGCCGATGGTGGACGCAGGACCGCCAACAGCCGCTGAGGCAATGATGTCGCCGGTTCCAGATGAACTCCAGGAGCACCGGGAACATCGGGAACGTCACAAGAAGTCCAAGAAAAAGAAGAAGAAGAAGGATAGGGAAAAGAAGCACAAACACCATAAGGAGAAGCGCCACAGGAGTAGGGACCGTCACCGGGATATGGGATCAGCAGATGAGGACGTCGTTCCTGGCGCCGATGATGCCGCCTGCAGTGGATTCGCTCCTCAGTCCATACCTCCAGCTGCAGCCGATGCGGATTCAAGCCAAGATGGCTTCAGCTTTATGGACGACGACCAGTCACAGCCGCTGCCAGAAAATATTCTCTTCTATGCTGGCATCACCACGGATAACTCTCCGTCCAACTGTCCGGTGACCAAGCCCATAGCGCCGCGCAAGCTTGAGGATATCCTTATGGGGTCATCGCCCAATTCGTCCTCCCTTCAGTCCTCATCAATGGGACTGGCTGGTAGCAGCCCCACGAAGCCTTTGCCAGATGTAAGTCAATCAAAGGAAACACATTATTTTTTACTTAATTTATGAACCAATTCCAGCTCCTCATACCATCACCTTCCACGCCAGGAGGAGCCAACTCTTTGAACGCTCTAACGCCCAAGGCTCTTGAAGCCCCAAAAACACCCAGCAGTTCGAGTGAGTCTGGCAGGGAACCTAGGAGCTGTGTGCTTAAGCTGAAACAACAAAAATCTCCTCTAAATAAACTGCTCGAGCACCTGCTGCGTTTCCTGGAAAAGAGGGACCCGCATCAGTTCTTTGCCTGGCCCGTAACCGATGACATGGCACCCGGCTACTCTTCCATAATTAGCAAGCCAATGGATTTCTCCACAATGCGGCAAAAGATCGATGACCACGAGTATGCTGCCCTCACGGAATTCAGTGACGATTTCAAACTAATGTGCGAGAATGCCATTAAATATAATCATGTGGATACGGTTTATAATAAGGCAGCTAAGCGACTGCTGCAGGTGGGAATGAAACACCTGCAGCCCGAGAACTTAATGCGAAGTTTGAAGCCGCTGTCGGGTTACATGCGTGAGCTGACGGCCAAGGAATTGGGCTTTGAAATGAACTCCCACGATATGGCACGGGATGGCCACGATTCGGCCGATGAGGGAGCGTCGACGGGAGCAGAGGAACCTCCTACACCTGCCCAGCTGGAGGAGGAAGAACGCAAACGGGTGTTGCGCTTGGAAAATGCTCCCAAGACACATTTCGAGCCATATGTGGATGATATGACGAGTGAAGAAATCCTGGCACAAGTTCAAAATGCCGCACAGCAAGCCAAGCAGCGACTGACCGCCAAAAAGAATGCTCACAAAATGGGTTTCCTGCGGCAAACAAAGGATGGCAGCACCACCTTGAATCTGCTCATTAAGGAGGAGAACGAGGGTCCTGAGAAGGTTGTAACTATTGGAGATTTGGTGGGAAAACTACAGACTGGCAGCACCCAACTCCAAGTGCGTCAAGTGGACAAACGAAATGCACTGAAAACCGTGAAACCACTGAGCTATGGAGCCTTTGCCAGTTTTGCGCCCACCTTCGACTCGCGCTTTTCCACTTTGAGTGCCGAGGAGACCAAGTTGGTTCTCCGAACGTACGGAGATGCGTCCAGCGCGGAGTACGCTGAGAGTATTCTGCAGTTCACCAAGGATTCTAGCTACGGCACAACCATAGCCAACGGCTTGTTGGACATACTCACCAATGGCGAGCACAGCAAGTCCCTGGAAGAGCTTTACAACATGCAACTGCATTCCTACGAGCAGCGTGAGATATCGAAATGCTTCGAACAAGAGGAGGAAACCTCAGCGCCCCAAGAAACGACCGAGCAGATCGAGAAGGAGTACGAAAAGTACAAAAACACAACCGTGGACTTCAAGCGGCTGAAATCCCTGCAAGACCTTGGTATCGATGTGAGCTTCCTGGATGGCATGGAGACGGAAATGAAGAACTTTGAGCTCAATCAACGCATGCACGAGCATCTGAGCCAAAATCTGACGCTGATAGAGAAACTGCGGGTAACCCAGCACGATCGCTTGTCCCAGGCCTTGCCCAATCACTTGGGACTCGTGCAACCCGCGGGCCAGGAGGAGGCACAAACGGCTGCTCTGTTGACCCAACAGATCAGTGAGATGGCCAAGAAACTGCCGCCTTCCGCCATCGCCGATCCATACTCTCTGCGCAAAGCCATGGGTATGACATATGGTAGGTTAATACTTATATAAACTTTTCTCGATCTACTAAAGCGAACGTTTTTGCAGCTGGCCTGCCACCACACCGTCCTGCCTCTCCGCACGTTCAACTGCCCGAGTTGCTGCAGCAGCCGGTGGCCATGCCCCAACTGCAACCAGTGGCCATGGACATTGACGAGCCCGAGGAACAGCATGGTGGCTCCGGCGGCGATCTGGAGAACGAACTGCGCGAATTCCTTGAAAGCGGATCAGGTCTGCATTCAGCGAATCCGGCAGATGACAACAGCATTGTGGCCCAGTTGCTGCTCAACTAGGGGATCGGGATCGGGATCGGGATCGGGAAATCCCATAGACGCGCGCTATAATTGTAATGTAAGATAATGAAATTTTCTAAATTATTTTCATACATATAACCCAATAGCAGTTGCATTCGAAATAAAATCTAAGATACATTTAAAAACTAAGTCTAGTCTTAGGTTTTCTCTTTTCATATTGAATTTTTTGTTTATTTTCGATTCAATTTCAAGCTTAATCTAAACACAATTGAATGTGTTTTAAAACAATTTAACTTAGAAAACACAACACGCAGGTGTATAAGTCTGATCCGAGCTAGACTTCCTCGATATTCTCTGTAGGCTTCGCCTCTTCCGGAGCCTCTTGCAGTTCTTGTTCCCCATTAATAGTAGGTTTCGTGATCTATAGAGAATTACAATACGACGAGTATAGCTTTTAGATTATGATAAAAGTATAATATTCCATTCAGTAGTTGCCTTCATTCACATTTTTGGATAATACTTATCGGATCATGCAGTTAGCGCTGCCATATAACATGCTTGTTATAAGAAGTTTGTTTGCCTTAAGGATCGCTCCGTTGGTTCATGCACTTAGTCTACTCCTATGCTACAGATAAGTACGATTAATTGCTTAGGCTATGATTAGATTTACGACTACATAATAGCTTTGTATGGACTTTACCACATTAGGACCGCATGAGGGGCGAGTATCAATTTAGTATTTTTTTTGTTTTGTTTTTTAATTGAGTATGGACCACTTAGGTAACCTAGACTTTAGGCGATGTTTCTTTATATATATACTATATATCACAAGATGGTTGATTTGATTTGTAGTCCCCGATTTGTTGATGTGATTTGGGTTAGTGGGCGATTTAGTTTGAATGACTTTTTGAGTGTTTTTGAGGGACTTTGTTATTATTCTGTAGAAGATGTTGGGTTGAATCTGAGCCCGCTTGGCTGCTAGACTTTCTTACTTTGAAGCAGCGGATGTGGAAGTGATTGCACATTTCGGAGACCTTGAATATATTTTTGAAATCTGATTGAAAAGAAAAACAGGTTGCATATTAAATGTTGAACTTACCACACCGTAGCCGTAGTGCCAGTGCGCTAACGTGCAGAATATGGTAAGACCCTGGACAATCCAACGCTCTACTTCTGGCGTGAGATCCGTGTCGAACACCTGCTGGTAGTAGGGGAAGCAGCAGACACCCACTGTGGCCACCAGTGGCCACATCAACACATTGAAGCCATCACAGCGCGTGTCCGACATTTGTGCCACAATCAGGCGACACTAATTAGGGGATATATAAATGTCACAGTGCCTAAATAATTATTCATAAGCTTACGGCAATGTTGGAGAATATGGTGCCATAGAGCATCCACAGGATACGTGGCTCTAGATTGATTACATTATTGCGGGAAAAGAAAGACCAAAATGTTGTGATCACAAACAACCAAAGGAAGGCAAAGAATGGACGCAGCATCTCCCACATGGGACGCATTTTTCCAGTCTTGTTTTTATAGGAACTATAGAAAAGAATTCAAGGATATAATTAGGTTATATGTTTGTATTTGATGTATACCCACAGGTAAATGTTTCTGGCTATAATCGGGTGACTGCTGACTATACCGGAACCAATCAGAACCACCTCGAAGACATTGGCCACCGTAAAACCGTACATGCTGAAGCGATAAATCTCTGGGCCAAAGACCGTGGCCACAAACAGCATTCCACTGACACCCTGAGGAAAAACATAGATTAGTTAGATGGGTTTTCATTATGTAGAGTATATATTGTACCCACCCACATGGTGAAGTCGTAACCCCAGGGCAGGAACATAACCCCCGTGTTGTACTTCTCGACGTGTGTTAGGTAGAAGTTGAGGAACACGTTCCAAATGACGAAGAACATTCGAATCGGTGGAAGATCGTCCGTGCCAAAGAGTGAGAATATATAAATGGGAATAAGAGCAGCCGAGTATGAGTCCAGTCCGTGATCGAAGAGTTCTCCGAGGGGTCCACTCGTTCCGGTTCTACGAGCCTGCTTGCCATCCATGCCATCTAGAATTGGAAATTCGTATAGTTCGTAATCCCTTTTGATGTCGCATAGAGAACCTACCCAGGTTGTAGTAGATAAGTATATTTATGGCGGCCACTGTCCACACCCAGGCAGGTACTGTGTTGCCCACCTCCTTGTCGTTGGCGGCATTGAAACTCCAATCGTAGTAAGCCAACAGGATAAAGTTGATCACAGTCATGAGGAAACCCACGAATGTGAGGACATTGGGCGCCAACCATTTGGGAACAAACTGGAGATTACAAAAGTGGGATTACTAATGACATTATCTTGTTATCATAGAAGGGATTCAGTTCTCACCTTGACGCAGTAATTCCAGAAAGGGTGCATTACATACACACTAAGCCAACTAGTGTCTATGCTGTTGTACTGGAAAATAATATAATAGAATATATATTAAATAATTAACTATCATTAGGCCACAACCTGCTGCCTTGATACTTTATGCCAAGATTTTATAACAATTACAAAGAAACTTCAGATTTTATTTAATTATTAAAAGAGACTTCTGTCCACTTTAATAGTGACCTCGTTGCGCTGTCTCCGCATGTTGTAATCTTAACAAGTACAAATTCCACATTTGATAGTTACCACCCCTTCCGCCCAGCCCACTCCAACCCATAAAGCCCATCCATCCCAGCTTTGTCTGTTCCTATCTTTCCATAAATGCCCAAAGCCCCAGCACATGGCTTTACGGCAGTTCAACGCCTTCTCTCCTAGTTGGCGTTTGCGAAACATTTGTTTGGCCCCGCTATCACCGTTTTGATGACCCACTCAGCCCTAGTAATACATTAAAATTTTGATAGTACAAATTTCGACACTTCAACCCCTGTCCGATTGTCTAATCTAACCGGAACTAGAGTAAATCCGTCATCAGATAACAAGCTTTATTAAGGGTTTCTAAAAGTTGATATTCCGAGTCGAATCAATAAGAACTCTAATGTAGCGATGGTTTTGAATAATTTAATAAATAATTATTGATAAAACAGTTTTGGGGCAGCAAGGTAGTGGGTGTATTCCATATAGGACATTGATTTTTTTGTTTAAAAACCCATCCTACCCCTCGAAAGAACTCACCTTGTAACGCTCGAAGCCCCTCAAATGTGCCTCCGACAAATAGCGCATGCAACCCATTTTGTAATTTGTAAATTGGTGTTTTTTTGTATTCGGTGTTTTGTTCCACTAATATGCTGGTTTAGTTAACTATTTTCAACACTTGTTGGTGCAGTGATAAGAGATAAAAGATAACAAGCAGCAGAGCAGCAAGAATGGCGGGTTTGCACTTGGATCGGAAGTGGAACTATAATCGCGTATCGGCTTGACCTTTGAATGAGTCGGATGGCTACACTGGCTTATTGTATAACATCCGCACAGATCCAAACAGATATACGAATATATATGATTTTTGTACCCCCGGAGGCACACGCGACCCCGCTACAATAGTGCGGAATGCTGGTAAATTAAATAATCGCTGGGCTGGCTCCGCTTGCACGCAACACGCAAACGACCGTTACTTTCTCTCACACACACACATCGACTACGGACGGGCCAAGTACAAGAAGAAGAATAACCGGAGACCGAGTCGGACACGGAGACGGAGACGGAGACGTTGGAATTCCGGACGCGCCGGTGGCTGAATGGGGACTGCGGACTTATCAAGTCTGAAGACCCGGTCGCGCTTAATTTGTGACGCCGACAGCGACTTGCGTTCCACAATAACAAATCCCGGTGCGCACAGACCTAGGAATACCCATCTGGCTATATTCCGGGTACGACTTTTGGGGTCTACCAGGTGGGGGTCTTTTCTATACAACGGGGTTACATGGGAATACAGAAATCTATGTTTGTTGGGGGCTTAATCTTGCAGTTTTCTATAGAAATTTACCCTTGACTGCTTCCTTGACAGGATGTCATGGTTATTTGATAAGAACCAACATCCTTGCCGAGAACCAGTTGATAATCTCAGCATTAGATTTCAATCTTTGACTTGACAGTTTCCATTTAAAACAAATATCCTCCTTGAAATAAAAGTGTATTTATTTTTTATATTTATATTACATTTTTACTTTATTCTGTGTTTATAAAACAGCCAACAGAGACATCACTGGGGCACACATTCTTATCTCGACAGAGATTGCTTGTGTATTTTTGCATTGAATGAATGTGAATTGAAATTTGTAAAACCCGAATAGATTGCTCCCACTCCATGAGCCGGAGAATTGCTGCCCGGCTGAGAAGAGAGGTTATCAGTTCCATAATTTCCACAGCGCGGCAGTGACGATAATTTCAGGGAGATTTGTGGCCTGTTGTTTATTACAATTATAAAACGTTAATGACCGGCCAGGCCCGGCCCGACCACAGATCCCATCCTGTGTATTTTATGCGCGTGTGTTACAGGCCTCCTAAATTTAGATCGAAACATGGCTTTTATTTTTGGTTCAAGTTCAGGCGATAACCCTTCATGGATCGGGTTGCCAGGCGCCAGCGTTTGGAAAAACAAACGGAAATCGAATCTTAAAGATTAAAAAGTAACACTTTTGCTACATTTAAATTAAACCAACTAGTTTGGGTGAATGGAAAAGTAAATAAAATATCAAAAATGATTGATCCTTTCATTCAAACCAAGACATCAACTATGTTATTTATAATATTTCGTTATTTTAATAAAATTTTGCATCATTTAGAGTCGGTTATTTGATAATTTCCTTAGCAATTTCAACACCAACTTCAACTTGTTTACGCATTTCAAGTAGCTCTAGTCATAAAACTTATTTTTGTTTTAAGATAACGCTAATGACTGTCTTATCGAACACCTAGCGAAAAAATCGGAGAAACGATCAACACGGGAAATTTCACTCAACACGGTGGGCAGTCCCATTGGAGTGAATGATGACTTAAGCCTATGGGATGGGTTGGGTTTCTCGAATCAGACTACTTAGTTCAACCATCTGGATGTCTCCGTGGCAGTCAGACCCTCGGAGCGCAGACGCTGCAGCATGGGACGATATATGTCGGGGGTGAAGGGCAGTAAAACACCGCGTTCCTGGATTTCACCTGAAAAATAAAATTAAATAATAAGATAGTAAATAAATATCAAAATCTGATCTAAACTCACCATCTAAGATCATTTTGGCAGCAATGGCAGCAGGCTTGCCCACGGTCATTGCCATGGCAGAGTGTCCCTGGGGCTGACCGTAGACCACAAAGTTTATGCCACGCTCCTCGCGACGACCATCGGCCCAGCGGATGCCGACCTCATGGCGCAGAATTACCAAGTCACGCTCATCGCGTTCTAAAAGCAACATCAATATTTGTAGTATAAAATTAGGAGCGCACTTAAATATATACAAAACACTTACCAAAGGCCAATCTCTTGGAGAGATAGTGACTGAGCGTGTCCAGAGGAGTGCCCAACTTCACCACCGGCGTATCTTCCAGCAGACCCAAGCTCTCAATGCCGTCAACATCGCCAATCCTCTCCACCAGTTTCTGCTTCAAGTTCTCATAAAATATGCTGGAATCGGACATTCCCAGCAGATGGATGACCAACTGACGCCACGTTACATCCGGTCCGCTGGGATGTAGCAGGGCATGGGGTTCCGCATCGATCAAACCAAGAAGTTGCATGGGTTTTATGGATTCGGTGAATCCCTTGTAGCGTATAGTGCCGCGCAGTAGAGTGTGCACATCCCGACCCAAGCCGTAGAGTGAGCCGTATTTAGTGGAATCCCTATTGGGGAAACCTTCCAGAGCAAATCCGGGCAGGAAATCGAGACTGCGATGGCATGACATCAAATCTCCGCCTCCTGAAATTTCCACAATTTGTCCCTGGTTTAGATATTTGGCCGCCGATAGTGTGTTCAGGAGTACTCCTCGTGGGGACCATGAGAATTTGTATCTCAAAGCGTTGTTGGAGTGTTCCGGAGCCGGCAGACCGCCGCAGTAGCTGACAAACGACTCGATGACTCCTCCCTTTTCCTGGACTTCATGAATGCACTCGAGGGCCAGCAAATGATCAATGCCCGGATCCAATCCTACCTCATTCATAATCGTTACTCCCTTGGCCTTGGCCTCGTCGTGAAGAGCGGATATCTCGTCGTTCACGTAACTAGCTGTGACCAGGTGGGTACCCTCGTCAACACAGTACCGGGCCACCATGCCGTGGAGGCTATAGGGCAGCAGGGACACCACCACATCAGCTCCTCCGCACAGCTCTTGCAGGTGCCCCTTACTCTCGTGCACGTCCAAGTAGACGCCATCGACGCCAGCATACTGCTGGGCCAACCGATCAGCCTCCTCCTTGACTTGCGAGCACACGGTAATGCTGACATCCCTCTCCCGGTGCAGCCACTCTACTAGTGGAGCCGACACCATTCCGGCCCCCAAAACAAGCACCTTTTTGTCTGCCTCTGACCTGCCTTCCATTTTGTGACGCGATCGATGGCTCTGGGCATCCCGGAGCTCCTGGATGTACTGGAAGCCTTCGGTCAGCTGACCGTTGCTAGCGATAATGGCCTGTAAGAAATCGGCGAGTATTAGCCAACTGATAAGCGATGCTGATAACGATGTTGAAATTTGTACACGGGAAAAATATATTTATAAACTATTTTTGAATACTTTTTTAAATAAACTTTTCTTACCGACTGAATGGGGAAGCTAAAATCTTCGTCCGCCAATCGCTTCTTGGCATCACTCTTAATGATGTCATGGACATGGGGCGTAAGCAGCTCTCCAAAGAGATCCGTTGACTCTCGCGGTAATTGCGTGGGCATATTGTCAATGGAGCAGACCAACACACCCGGACCCTTGAAGCTCTTGGTGTCCTTATTCCTGTCCGCGTCGTACAGGCAAAAAGGTGTGTCGATGGTGGTGCATTCGTTCATGAACTCAATGGATCCACCCGGGTCGGCGGAAATGTCACAAATGGCCAGCATGCGATGTGGCAAGGCAGGGCTACCTTTGCTCGTGGGCAACCATGGAGTGTTGGCGGGACGGAGTAGGTTTTTGGCATCTGGGATGCTGATTAATTTGGGACTACCCACCGCCCAATAAATGCCATTGACAATCACCGAGGCATAAGGAGCAATCTTTGTACTGAACGTGGATATATAGCGCTCCGGGAACTCATCGTATTCCTTGGCATCAAATCCGCCTCCCTCGCGACGCTCCAGATGATCTGATCGGCTCACCTCGCAGCCGTATAGTTTGTTTTGGCCTATAAAGAACATAGTAGAAATATATTTCTTGTAGATTTCAAAGTATTTTTGTACACACTTCCATGTTCCGCCACCTTGCGCAGCATCTCTGGCGGCACATACTCGATGGGCAGCTCGGAGAATACCTCCTGTGCTCCCTGGGAGACATTGCCTGAGCCGGTGAACACAAAGGTGAGCGGGCCAATGGACTTGGGCATCATTCCCAATGAAATCTCGTAGCCACAATCGCGAATAGCCTGCCGGGCCATTGAAGAGTTGCGGTAGTTATGAGCAGGTCCAATATGCATGAAGGGTGTGTGATGTCCCAAGGCCAGAAGACGCAAGCCGATACCATGCAGGATGTTGACCATGCCAGCCACTCCAGCGTATTTTCCAAAGGCCACCTGCCGAGCACCTCGTTCATCTATGATCCTCTCGTAGTCGATGAGGCGGATTTTCTAGTGAGTAATGGGAAATATTTTGAATAAATATTGGTACTAATTATTTATTTCAAACCTTTTCCAGAATGGCATCCAATAGACCCATATTAGATTCCTGGGCCTTAATTGTGTGCGAAAAGAAACAGTAGGTCTTGCCAGGAATCAGGGCATCAATGGGAACTTGCTTGACTCCAAAGATCACAGAAGCATCGCTGATGTCCTCCTGAATATGAGCACCAGCTTGCATATAGGCCTGAACAGAATAAACAAAACAATCTTATCTATCAAATATGTACATTTACAGATCCAGAGTAATCTAGGGTAATGAATGAGGTAGAAAATTGAGCATTATTGAAGTTGTTAGCCAAGTTTTGGTCACGCGTTTTTCAAAGATTTTGTTATAAACAATTTATTAATCAATCCAGCATTTCTTTAAATCAACTCTTTAAATCCATATAGTATATAGATTTCTTTTTAAATGTTTCTTTAGAAGATAAGCTTTTATTTTTCTCTTCTCCATTGTTTTTCACTTGAATTCAAGGCCAGCCAATTGCCAAATTTAGGAGCTCATGTACAGAGGGCTTATCAAAATTGTATATTTATGATGCAGCACTTGGGGGGCGTGTGTGCCGTCCTATACTATACAAACAGCAACAAGCTAGCTTGACTACCGATATGATTTTCAGACGCGATTAGCCAAGAACTCAATAAATCCGTTGCCAACTCATGGTCATGGAAAGTTACGACGAATTTAACGATATATTCGTCCTGCTTACCTGCATGGGATATGCCCGACGATTGGAAGGCTGGACAATGACTTTGACATTCTGTTTGACCAGCTTCTGGACGTGAGTGGGTCCGAAGGGAGCTCGTCTTTCCCAGACTGATTGATCCTCCCGACGAATGGCAATCACGCGACTCTACAAATTGAGATGTTTTTTCAAAATGAATTGTTCCAAAAGTTCCAAAAGATAGGGAGGTGAATAAACTTACATGGCGTTGCCTGGTCAACGGATGCGCGATTGTTGCGCGCTTTTGAATCACTCGCCACATGGTTCGGCCGATCAAGTGAAATTCTGTTGATGTGCCTTTTTATTCGGTGCTGGTGCTGGTGCTGGCTGACCCGATCCGTTGATCCGTTCCGTCTCCTCTGAGCTCTGGCACTCATCTAAAGAACCGGAGGAATCTACCCGCAAAACAGTCACTAATCAGCAATAGTGGACCCAGTCGTAAATCCAGCGAGATAAGCCGCTCTCCATACCCTGGGCATCGCATCCAGAAAACCTACATAAAAATATTCGAAGAGAATGAGAGAGTATTTCGGGCTGGCTGATTGTCACTTACCCATGGAGTAGCCGCAATCCGGAATCAATTTTTGGGCATAAAATTTTCCATTCCGATAAGAGAGTTTAATTGGGAATTAAGAGAACCATGCTAGGAACTTTCCTATATAATCATGATATCTAAAAAATGCAGTAACAAGAACTTACAAACTGATGAAGGTTTGCACTTACATTACAAGTTTTTATTGGGAAATATAAGAAAATGTTTAACAGTTCAAAAATCATAGTGGTTATTCAAATAGCAGTCTACTGGTATAAATCATTATCTTATACAAGTTTTCTAAATACATCGACGTTTTTCTTTATGGTTTATGGTTCCATAATTTACGGTCTCTCTCTGATACAACAACTTATAGTTATTAACTAGAATGTAAAATTGTTTAGAATTTCACATCATTATCTTTCTTTACAATTTTTGCACGAAAGATTTGCACTTTGTAAACACCAGATTACAATTTAGTTATTTTTTGGTGTTAAAGCATATGGTTTTTATTTGTATGGTGTAATTGCATCTTGATTTCATAGCATCGTTCGTACCTCTGGCACCAGGTTCAGGGCCGATCCTCCTATATTCACATCAAAAACAGGTTGCGTTCTTAGATATCTAAAGTTTTTACGAGCTACTTAAAGTCGCAGCCACGGCAAATCGAAACTGCATTCAGACACATACGGAAAATAAATATACATGATTAATTACAGCTAGTAAAACGAATTGTGTGTGTTCTTGCTACATTTACAGGTAGGCAAAACCAATAAAAAAAAAGGAAATTGGAATAAGATTTTTGATTACGGATAGTTAGACGGGATAAAGTCGTTTAAAGCTGCTTCCACTGGTTCCAGTACAACGATAAATTCTCTACAGCGCCGGCGCCTCGGGCAATAGCGATGTAAAAAAGGTGATGACAAAGGTGCGCACAACGGAAATCACAGAGTTATTGGCATTTGGTGGTTCTACGGCAACGGCTTCGGCGGACACGGCAGCCGGATCCACGGGATTGGCCGGTGTTGCTGGGGGGGCAACAGGCGCAGGACCATCGGGTGCATCAGCGACTGCTGCAGGAGCAGCTGCTGCTGCCTGAGGGTCATTGGCGGCCTGAGGATCGTTGTTTTCTCGCTCCACGGCTGCATCCATCATACGCTGGATCTGCTGCACTGCAGCAAACGCGGCCGCATCGTCTGCGTTGTTATTCCGATTAATGTTATTGTTATTCCTTTCGCGACGTCGTCGCAGGACACCAATGTGGTAACTACAGGGAAGAAACATCATTTAGAGAGGCGTGTAAATGTTTGAAAATGTCAAAACTTACAGATAAATTGCTCCAGCAATTAGTACCACCAGCAAGCAACGCAACGGCGAGGAATTAAAGTACAATACAGTCACGAAAATAGCAAGCCGGGTAAAGCTAAAGAAACTATCCAACCAGTCGTGCATCTCGGGCTCCTCCTGGATGTTGGGAAAGTTTGGTCGATTGGCTGGTGGTGCTGGTGCCGCTTGAGCTACTGGCGCTTCTGGGGGCGAGGCTGGCGCGGCAGCTGCGACGTTTGCGGCTGCAACTCCAACTGCCGGTTGCGCCTCCGCAAACATCGGTGGTCCCATCATTGGAAATGGCATTGGCGGTGCTACAGGAGCATTGCTGGAACCGTCTAGACTCGATCTGTATAATAAACATATATTTTATTGTATTGTATTTTTAGTCGGTGCCGAAACATTTACAAATCGAAAGAAAAAGAACTAAAAATACTTTCGTAAAAATTCACAGTAAATGGCACAGCGAAAAGTGAATAAAAATGAGGTCGCGTTTGATAAAAACTATAAATATTCTTCGACGTGATAGAAAAATGTCTGTGTTGTGAATAGGAAATTGTTGAAATATTTGTAAAACACTTCAAGAATAAACCTTCAATTGAAATTATTCTACTACAACCCACCTCATAGCCATCTCCTGCATATACTGGACGTACACCTGCTGCATCCAGGCGTTATAGATCAGAGCCTGCTGCTGGAACAGTGCATGCGGATTGGCACTGGGAGCACTGGAGTTGGTAGTTGCCGCCACTGCAGCCTGACTTTGCTGCCAATACTGGATCCAGGGATGAGCCAGGCCCTGTCCTAGTGTAGCACTGGCTACCGGTGGTGCCGTCTGCTGCTGCTGTTGCTGTTGCTGCTGATTTGTGGGATGACGTTGTCGAAGCTCGTTAGTGGGTGTCGAGGAGTTGGCCTCCTGCCGCGCTGCCAGATCATCCTTTGTGGCCGGAGTGGTCGGTTGGACCGGCGGTTTCGTGATATTCTTGCTGGCACAGACCAAATGAAAGATGTGATGCTGCTGATAGACATCCTTGTAGCTTCGTATCACTTCTGAAATCTTCTGCGAGTCGTCGAGTAGTTTCCCCGAATAGATCAGTTTCTGATCGCGGATTTCCTGTAAATGAACAACAATATAGATTTTATTTATAATGCATTTTTTATGACCATAAACAATCCTCTACACATCTGTTTTTTAATCATTTGGCATGATTAATGCCGTATAAGATAACGACCAAGATAATGAAACTATTTTAGATATTAGGCCTGGTTCTAAATCCCAGTTAAAGCCTCGATTTCCAGTCAGCCAACAGCTGCATGACGCAACTGCATGACGAACGCTATAAATTAGAGAATCAATTTACTGACGTGTACTTGCTACTCGTACTTGCAAGGCCCCACGAATAACGAATAAGACGCAAATACTAGAGTACAGGCCTGCTTGGCTTGTGAAGATGATAAACAATAACAAACAAATTTCTATTTTCGTTGATAGGCCGCCGTCTGGCCTATCTAATCAGCTTTCGCGCTGACGTTAGCTAAAATATTTTTTGGGGAAAACTTTCAGTCGACCACGTAGATGGACTGGGAATACCCACCGGTTTGCCAGGATACACCAGGGAGAGCTGCTTCTTCAGCCGCTGCACCGTCCAGCAAAGGTCGCTGTCCACATTCATGTCGTCGTACTGCTGGTTGGACGACTTGATCACAAGTCGTACACTGGAGCTGGAGCTGCTGGTGGAGCTGCTGGTGGCCGCCACAGTCTCGATTTTCTGTCGCGCAGCATCGCAGCCCGCGGCCGTGGCGGCTGCGGGAGAAGCTGCTGCGGGGGCTGCGGTGTCATCCATGCTGACCACTAGCTGACCCCTCCCCCCAGAGAAGAGCAGAGCAGAGCACACGAGCGCACGGGCGCACACTTTCTAACGCTAATTAATGGCTCCGAGCTGATCGGATCAAGTGTGGTGGTTTTGTTGTTTTGCTTTTGCTTTGGCTGTTGCTGTTGCTGTTGCTGTTGCGCGGACACACACTTATGGGAGCCACTGTTTTCTTTTCGCTGACTTCGGCCCACTTCCTACTTCGCTCGCTGCGAGTTTTCTTGTACTTTACACAGATTTTGACATTTGATTTTGGTTCCAATTCTCGAATACTTGTTTTGTCGGGCCAGCTGTTTTGTTGTTTCTCTATATATTTTTTGTTGCAGCTGCGAGCAGAGAATTATTGATTATGAAACGGAGCCAACGTTCCGTAGTGGCTCAAGTGTGTTGGAAAACGGTTCTGTGTTGGAAAACACTTTTTTTAGTTCCTTTGCCTCTAGTTCATTATCGACACGTAGTTAAATATATAAATAAATCAATATCATAAATAATCAAATTTGAATTAACCGTTACAACCGTCTATTCAGTTTATGTTTCAGGAAATTTATTTGGCGCCGTTTTAAAAAATTGCAGAAATTTAAATTTCACCAATAAAATTATCGATAAGGACTTCATTTTATCGAAACATCTATAGCTGCTGCGGTCATACTGGTGACAGTGTCATCACTAATAACAAGTGAATCTAAAAAACATTCAAATATATTTACAAAGTGCAGATACGTGTACTTCTGGGCCAAAATGGATAACAAATTCTCCGTGTCGTGTTTGCAGGAGTTTTGCGCCAAGACCAAAAACAGTCCTCCAACGTACGAGTACATCGAGGGCGAGGATGGAGGCTATATTTGTAAAGCTACACTCATGGAACTCGATTCTTATGGAAATGGCAAGATAAACATATTTTAATTTCACACGGTCTAATAACAATGCGTTAATTTGATGCATAGGGCGATCTAAACGGGATGCCAAGCACTTGGCTGCATGCAATATCTTGCGCAAAGTCCGGCTGCTACCTGGGGCCAGCAGCTTTCTTAAGGACATGGAGAACAACGAAAATATATCCAATAATGTGGCTGACGAGCTAACCAACTCAAATAGGGACATGTTGAAGGAGCTAAGGGACTACTGTGTGCGCCACGAGATACCACTGCCCAGCATTGAGATTGTCCAGCAATGTGGCACTCCAAATGCTCCCGAATTCGTGGCCAGCTGCAAGGTGGCCTCCATCACGCGCTACGGGAAGTCGGATAAGAAAAAGGATGCTCGCCAGCGTGCTGCCATAGAAATGTTGTCTGTCATTTCCAATGACATAGACCAGTTGCGTGCAGATAAAATGCAGGTGGCTACCGCAAAACCAAAAGAAAGCACAGTAACTGATGTCGTAGAAGATAATGAAAGGGAGCGTAGGGAAAAGTTCAACACTTATCGCGAACTTACTGAAGCCGGAAGCGTTGAGAATACAGGTCTTCGTCTGTGCGATCGACACAACTACTTCAAGAGCTATTATCCTAATCTAAAGGCAGCCGCCCTGGAAGCCATCAACTCTGATGAATTCGTGTCTGCCAAAAGCAAGGCTCTTAGCGTGATGAGTGCCTTGAAGATCACGCCAAGGATCTCCAGTGTGGAATCGAATTCCATAGAACCCATGCTTCTAATCGAACTGGATTGCGATTACGACTGCGTTTTTCTGGGACTTGAAAGCAAGATATACACCGAAATAATAGAGTACTTCAACGATATGTTGTTTTAATCCTTAAAATTGGGCAATAAAAATAAATATTATAAACGCCTTGTACGCGAGTACGTGCAAGGTGGATATAAAATTTATTGTTTATAAATTCCCATGCATAAGGTGTACATATATAACCTTTATTTATTTATACAATAACTTACATACAAGGCAAACTGCATACTATTTACAGACTAAACAATAATGCATAATCTGTTCAAAACTTATAATCTAATTGGTTACGTTCGGCCTCACCTTCGTGGTTGGGGTATAAAACGTGAAAAACTGATTTAAGGTCGTCTTTGTAATCTTTTGTTAACTTTGTACACTAAAGCTAAGGCGAAAACGATTTGAAGCAGGTTTTAGAGGGGAAGTTAAGTCGAGGAGGTGAATGTGATGGCACTTGGCAAATGATTTATGATAAGAAATGGGGAAAGCCCCCTTTAATTACACGAGTCCCTTGGATTTGTAAAATTTTAATTAAAATATGGTAAACCAATAAAATGGTTATAATTGTAGAATTCCTATATTACAAAGTAAGGGGATTGTAAAATAAAAAATATAACAAAAAAAATAAAACAAATATTCAATACTAATACTAAAGAGATATATTTTATTACAAAATAAAAAATTCTAACTTGTATATTGTCTCTAAAGAGTGGAAGGGACTAATTTAATTTAAATTCCGCAACCATGATCAAACAGTCCCGCAGTTCAATCAAATTTGAATGGGGGAACGACGGGAACATAACTTTCTGAATTGCACATTTTGGTTTTTCGAACTCGTAAAAGAAATCTAATTTGGAAGAGGATTACGTTAAATTTACTAATCGGAATAACTACTATAACTAGAGGTAAGGCAACATAGAAACTGCTCAGTAGCTGATCTTCTTGCGCAGCTTTAGCGAATGTTGCTGTTGCTGCAGGTGTTGCTCCGAACGGTCCTTGTCCCGATCCCGATCCCGATCCCGATCACGGTCCCTCTCGCTGGACATTCGATGATTCGCTCCACGGGTGATATTGTGATGCCATTGAGCGGTGACTGATGCGGGGCCGGAAGGTGGTGCCGTGGGCGTGGGAATCCCCGAATTTGAGGCGGACGTCGATGCCGAGGATCCAGACTCGCCAAAGACGCGACGAGAAAGCTTGAAGCTGCCCCCGTTGCTGTTGCAGCTACCGCTGTACTTGCAATTGTTATTGCCATGGTTGGTGCCGGAACAGTTGGAAGCTGCTCCAGTTGTAGCCGTCGTCGGTCCAGTTCCACCTGCAACATGCTGCTTCCTCAGCAACTTCGTATTGTACTCATCCAGGCGCGTAGAGCTCAGGGAGCGCTTATTTCGTTTGGCCGCCGCTCCTATAATTCCGTGTTCGATGATCGCCTGCAGTTCCGCGCTGCCACGTCCACTAAGACGGCTTGTATCTGGAGGATTGGAAGTGGGAGGAGGGGTAGGAGTGAAAGTTGAATTATTGTTTAGGCTGGTTAACTTTGTGTTCTGCAACGGATTCGAGTTCAGATCGAGCGTGGCGGATGCGGAGCGTGTGGCTATATTAAAGGTATTGGTATTACTAGAAGACGAGGAGGCAGAGACGGAAGCGGCAGGATGAGACCCCCCACCCAAGGCCGTGGCCGTGGGTATGGCCGAGACATCGCGATAGTACCGAGCCGTGGCCACCGTGCACGGCTGGCTTTGCGCCGCCGCCGGCGCCGGTTCTCCTGCATTCGGTCGTTGATACCGAATCCGAGATCTCCCCCGCAGCGTCATGTGGTGGTGGGAGGCGCGAGCCGCACTGCCACGCGTGGGTGGAATTGTGGCCGAACTCCCGGCACCACCACTAGACACCACAGGGATCTTGCTCTCGTTGATGGTGGCATAGGTTTTAAGTAGCTGCTTTTCCATTGGCAGGATCGGTTGATCCTGTTGATGCTGTTGCTGCTGTTCCGCCTTGCGCAGATGCTTCAGTTCCATTCTGGAGCCGGAAGCAACGCGGGCATAGAAAATAGACATAGTCGCGAAAAGAAAAAGATAGATAGATGGGGAATAGGGTTCAAATATAGTCAAGTTCCCATTACAATACAAATTTTAGAAGAATCTCCAGAAAGGGGTTACAACTTTGGTGTCCAAAGTTTGGATTAATCTTGCAGATATTTCATAGTAAATATTACTTTTTAATTACTTTACTTTATAAGAAGTAAAACGTTGAAATCTCTGCAATATTATAAAACCCAAAAACAACTAAAATCATACTCCATAATCTAACAAGCAACAAAAACAAGGCCAAACGATGTACAAATAAACATTGCAAGCATTTCCATATAATTTTGATAATTTGTTGTTTATTATTTTGTTTTCGTTTTCGTTTTTTTTCGCGCAACAATTAATACTTTTTGGCATGCACAAAAACATAACTGCAACACGATAAATACAAACAATTAAACTCGTTTCAAGTTTAAACTAAGATTAGCGGATAAAATAAGGTTAACGAATTTGGAGAGGTCCTTGGAGAGGGTTAGGGTTGAGCTTGGTGGCTGGTTTAACTTTTGTGCAAATTACATAAGGGAATAATAATAATAATAATATTAATAAATATATATATATACAGTCGAACGTGTAAGTTTGTTAGTATATTTTAAATATCTTTTTAGCGGGTTCAAAGGCACAATTTTAATATGGATTTTAAGCAAGTTCGACTGTTTAAGGGAATATAATCTCTATATATATATATACAAATCAAAAGGGAGTATTTTTTTTTATGGGATTCGAAAGAAAACAAGTTTTAAATAGCTACACAATATCTTTTTAAGCAGAGCCGCACACGGAACAAAATGAAATCCAACACAAGTCCAAAATAACGTCAAGTGTTTCGAGTTGGGGTGGGAAAGAAATTCGGGATTCGGGGATCGAAGAAGGATAAGATCGATAAGGATCAATCGATCGATCTTAATACTTACCTCTTGCTATAGATTGCCAGGCTTCGGGTGCGACTGCTTCCCGAGCTGGCCAAAAGGTTAGTGGTATTGTTGTTGTTGTTATAGTTATTCAGGGAGTTGCTTATATTATTATTGTTGCTGTTGTTGTTGTTGTTGTTGTTGCTGCTGCCATTGCCATTGCCGTTGCCGTTGCTGCTGCTCCCCACGTTGCTGCCACCATTATTGTTATTCAGATTATTGGCCAAAGCCGTGGCCGCTGTGCTCGTCGGCAGACAGGACGAAGTGGGTTGTCCTGTTTTTAATGCCGTGGCAATTACAGGATTGTTGTTGTTACGGAAAGGCTGTGACCGTGCCCTGGTATGCCTCAGATTCGGATCCTGATCGCTTTTTTTGGGACAAAATTTAAAAATTATTGAATCTTTCGTTAAACTTTTATGTCAAATGCCACTCACCTGCTGCTGTTCACGTTCACCGATCGCGAGTGATGCCTCCGGAGCGCCTTGATCTGGTTCAGCTTGTCGCCCTGCGTCTGGGCCTGCTTCTTCTCCAGAGCCGTTTGCGTCATCCGCACAGTGGAAGCAATGGTATGACGCGCTGCATCGAAGACACTGGCGCTGGGCTTGCGCAGTTTCTTCTCCGTGCAGCTGGTGGCGTCGGAGGCCTGAGGCAAGCCGGTAGCAGTGTTCAGGCTGCTCCTATTCGGCACCGGGCTAACCAATCGCCTCAGGGAGGTGGCCAGACCCGAGGAGCGATTCGCAGCCGATGGGGATTTCCTGCGCCTCGTCGAAATGGTGTAACTAGAGGACACGGGCTGTTCGGCGGGTGCAGAAATTGTATCCGTATCGTTGTCGTCGCTAATATTCGAATTGGGATCCTCCACCCCGGACTGCAGGTACAAGGCGCGCTCATCCCGCTCCAACTGCCGCTGTTCCGAAATCTCCTCATCGGTTTGGTCCAGGGTGTCGTGGTCGTTCAGGTGCATAGTGTCCACGCGCTGGGAGATGCCCTTCACGCGGGTTAGCAGCAGATCCACATGCTCCGCGGACTCGGAAGCACTTGCTATCTCCGTCATCTTGTTCTTCAGCTCCAGGCTGTTGATTCCGTAAGTATGCTGGAGGATAGGAAGTGTTGTCCTTCGTCGCATTCGATCTCCCTCCGACCACAGCCAGCTTTGTTTGCTAAACAAATAAAATAGTTTTTATGAAATAAATATAAAGGGTAACCAGTTTTTATCGTACTCCTCCATCCACTGTTGCTGATGTCCAATGACCGATCCCGGTCTGCAGAGCCTCAACCAGGCAATAGCCTCCAGGGCCGTGAACCCGTAGTGCTTCATGATATAAGCTCCAATCAGGCTCCCCGTTCGTCCCAGTCCCGCCTTACAGTGCACCGCTATGGCCCCCTTTGTGGTCTCGCAGATGGACAGAAACTTCTTCAGAATGGCATCGCTGGGCGTGCTGCCGTCAATGAAGAACAGATCCTTGTGATCGAATCCAGCATTCTCAAAGGACGAAGCATGATAGACCTTGGCATTCAGACGAATGACTGTCGTGACATTGTTCTCCCTGAAATACGTAAAATAGCGCTCGGGTGCATGGCAAGGGTAGCCATTCGGAAGAGTTTTGCTCTTCTGGTGTGGCCCACAAAACGCGATGAATTTCTGGGGGACGATCCAGTTGAAGTCGCCGTTCTCCACTCGCTCGAAATACTCGTACTCCTCGGCATCAAAATCGTCGAAACTGAAAAAGCCCGCCTGCAGGCCCTTGTGCACGGCATTGAGACAGTCCAGCAGGGATATCTTGAAGCTGCTGGGACCGTAGCTGGCGTCACAAAAGCGCGTGTAGGCGGGAATCTCGCCGGCGACCAGCGGCCGATACGCCTCCTGGGGCGTCTTATTCAGGTAAATGATCTATAAAGACATTATATTATTATTATAAACATTATATGAGAAAGAAAAGGTGACACTTACTGAATACGAACCAATCAGGTAGGCCGCATTGAGTCGCTTTGCCGGATTCATGGAAGTATAGTGAACGATTTTCTTATTGGCATGACATTTGGCGTTTAGTTTTGTATTCAACTTCATGCAATATCTGTACAGCATGCATATGTTCAAGGGTCCGAAGTCGTTGTAGAAGTTCTCGTAGACAAACTCATCATCGATGCTAAAGTAGTGGGTGTTCACTGTGTTTTTTGGCTTGATGTTCTTCTTAAAGGCCACAAAATACAAACGGTCTGAAAGAAAAAGAGATTGTCAGTCAATGTCAGATTGTTTAGAATGTTAGAGATATCTTACCTTCCTGCATTTCTGAGGCGCAGACCAACAGATCCGAGTTGTCATCGTCCAACATCTTGGCAGGCTGGCGCGGAAAGGAACCACGACTTTTTGGCGTCTGTAAAAAAAGTTAAACATAAAACCATATAACATTTTACGGCACAAACAGTCTGTGTCTTAAATCATTTCAAACTCCCACATGCGGAGAACTTGAAGCTTCCGCATGGGATATCTTATTAAGAAATTAAAGTTGTACCCTGTCCATTTTAAAGACAAAAAGGCGTATTGGAAAGCCGCTTCCATTGAGTAGGAAAGCTTATTCCCTATTGGGGAAAGCACCTGAAGTATAATACATATTAGATCAATATCTGCTGCTGCTGGGCATCGCTTAGCCAAACCCCCTTTCCTTTGTTTATTAACGACTTTTTTTCCTACCGATTCCCCGCGTTTGTTAGCAACAAAATACGCCCACACCGACACCACCACCGCCACCGCCACCGACTTCGACTTCGACACAAAAAACCAGACCTGGCCATAATTGGATGCCAGTAAATGATGTTTTTCCGCAAAGGGTGTTCGTTCTACATCCACAAATTCCTACAAACGTCTTTTGTCCGTACGTACTCGTACAGTACATCTATCTATTGAAGTGGAAACATGTGTTCTGTTTGTCACTTTGGCAGTAACTTTTACGAGTATCAGGCAGCCTAGCCTGGTGGCCCTCGCTTGCTCCACTTTCCTTGCCAGCCGTAGTCGAAATGTAGGTGATGGTTTCCATATCGATATCCATATAGCCATCAGTCAGGCACTCATTCTAGTCGACGGTCTTGATGTCATCCAAACACAATGGGAAGGACTGAGCCGAGGAGGAAACTCGAATGGGAAACACTCTTGTAGAAAGTCGTGAGGAAAATCTCGGAAAGTCACGTCCCTTTCAGAAATTTATGAGGGTTAAAAAGATTGCCTGCCCATGACATAATTTTCCAGCAAGTTGAAGATTAAATTAATTAATTTATCCTTAGAAGATGGGATAAGGGACTCTAAAAGGAACAATAAACCAATAATTTCCACCAGTCTTAAGCTTCTAAAAGGAATTTAGTTCTCCATGGTGGTTCCTGCGTTACAAAAAAACGTATTTTATGTGGTAGGGGATAGGGAATCCTCCTTACAACGTTGACCCATCACCCATAAAGAGGTCCTGGCTGGGGAGCACATGTAAATATTCGATTTTATGCAAATTCGTAACCCTTTCCATATACTCGCGTACACGACTAAGCAGCGGTTAGCGTGCCTTTGCAGATTTTCGGACCCCAACCAGGACATGGTTAGTCCTTATCCCTTTATCTGCCTCCGTCGACCCCACCACCTCTTGCAGACTTTATGTATTTCCTCTTCCTGGCTTTAAAGTTTAAAAGTCAAGACAGCGCGAGGCTTTTTTATGGCACATTTGCATGTCGACCGGGCCAGATCCAAACTTGGATTCCAATCGAGCCTCGGAAGGTGTACGCTATATCGCATGACATTGGGCGGACCTCGACGGGCGGAAACGAAACCAGCTAAAGTTATCAGGATATATAGGCCAAGTCACGGTACCCCCACAGAAGGTGAAGCCAAACTGATTAGTTTTCAAGACACTCGGAGGGTAATTTCCAACATTTCGTGTAAATGGTTATTGGAAATGGAAATAGAGAGACTAATGGTAATGCTTATCAAGTGATCACTGTACTGCTATTGCGACCTTTGACGGTTATCGAGAGCAATCGAGACCAATTCTAACTGTCAATTCTCTCCATTCATTCTAATTGAGTTTTTCTCAACTTTCCTTTGCTTCTCTCATTCGCATATCCCCAACAATTGGAGACCGATGATCATTCCTAAATATAGCGGGAATATGCAATTTAGTTGCTTTTCTCTCCCTGCTCTCTCATTGTCGATGGAGTTGATAAAAACTACAACTCCCACGTGACGACAACAAAAACATAAACACATACACTTACTTAGCTGTGTATGTATTTATAAACGGAATGTATGTACACGAGTATATACAGTTGTATCTGCCTTATCTGCCGCATAGCCATACAGACCAATAAGTGTAAACATTAAAATGCGATAGAAACGCGGTACCCTCTCTTCCTCCCTTCTACAGTGGGTAAATGAAGCCCCGATATCTGGGCTGGGCTGGGCTCGATGGTCATTAAATACAATGGTCATTCGAGTGGCGACCGACGGACTTTGTTGGCGGCAAACAAACGAGTTTTTAAATATAGCTTAGGCCCCAGTGACGTCACCAAAAAAAAAAAAACGAACTAACCCACAACCAACTAAGAATGACGGCAAAAGGCGGTTATAGCCGCTTTTCTTTTCGAACAAGTCAGTAGAAATTCGAAGCGTTCACAGATTTTTGCCGCGCTCGTATACCACAACAAAAACAACGCAACAACGGCAACAGCATTCACCTGCAGCCCATCTCACCCCGCCGCCGCCCCTTCACAATCTGGCTCAACTATTTCCCGCTCTCAACCACTGCGCATGCCTTGGGGCTCTCTCTCAAAAGCTATTCTCCCCATCGAGCGTGTGTTTGAGTGTGTGTGTTGTGTATTAATAAAAGCAACCAACGCATTTTTTTACTAAAACCCCAACACACAAATCGGAAAAAAGAATGCGCGATGTTGTTGTGTACTGCGTAATCAATTTTGGGGGAACCATTGCTGGACTATTTTCGTGGCACTTTCCCGGGCGGAGGAACAAGGTGCCGCGGAGTGGGCAATGATGTTACAGTTGCACACTTTTTTTTATGGTACGTGGCGCTGTGGCGCTGCGGCACTGCGGCGTTGATGGGCAGGTGGGGCAGGAAGACTCACCTAAATTGTGGTTTCACACTTTCGTCGCAATTGTTGTGTATGGATATTGCACCGAACGGGATGGGGAACGGGAAACTGAGGAGGCATCAACAGCAGCACCAGCTAACACCCACAACACACTCCGCATAACACCTCGAATTTTGTTGTATATTTCCTTCTTGTTTTTTTTTTTGGGTTTTTTAATTTCTGTGTATTTTTGTACTATTTTTGAAAATTTTGTAAACGAATATTTCACATCGAATTTTGTGTCCGTCTGTCTCTGTCTATTTAAGTTAACAACATTTTCAACGCGAGCTTTTGCACTTTGATTCTCGGCTTCTTTTGTTTTCTTTTCTATGTTATTTATTTTCAAATAACGCAGCGAGCCGCTCACCAGCGAAACGCAGCGCCCGAGGTAAGCTTAGGTTTGTCAACTTGTCCGAGTTCGAGTTTAAAAATAAACTGACGATGGAGAGTAAGATAAAAGTTTAAAAGATTCGAATTTGTACTGGGCACACTAACAGCTCTGATATCTGGCCACACATACTGCTGACCGATAGTTGGCAGCACTAATCGGCCGATTTAAAAAGGATTAAAACTTTAAAAGAATCTTGTTTTAATAAATAATTCTTAAAAAAATGATAGATTTAATAAATCAAGAACATCTTTAGTTTCAATAGGGGTTACTTTATGGGATTTATGGGATTTATGGGAATCGATATATCGATAACAACGTCGCGCGAAACAGCAATTCAAAATTGAACCTACAGAATGGTTGGGAATTTTGGGATTCTCGTCTGAAATTATAAAGAATTATTCTTTACATTTTATGGAAACACGATATATTTATGCAGAAATATAGTATTCGTGACATTAAATATTCTGGCTCTGTTAAGTAACATTTTATTTACACCTGTAGCTCTGTTAACATTGTACCTACGCACACATCTTCTTGTAGAGTGTATCTATGTGAGGTGCATTTTCGAATTAAAGAAGAAGAAATGGAGATACAGGCCTACCCATGCTTCGGGTATATATAAACAACGTTCTCTTGCTCTCCCAAGAACACTGAAAAGTATCTGAATCTTGTTTCGATTTGAAACCTTTACAAAGTCTATTTAGCGTATTTCAATAGAGATTATGTATATATTTTTTATATGAAATCCATCTTTATTTATTTCATTTAAAATGATATTAAGACTTTACATTATTTTTCACAGTGCACGATCTTTTTCTCTCAACTTACTCACTGGTTGCTGAGATTGCGGGTGAAGTTTTCATCCTTAGGTTCATTCTCGAGTGTAGATCTGTGGCGATCGGTTTCGGTTTCGGATTCGGAATTCGCGTTCGGATCGTAGCGCCCCAATCTTTTGGAATTTTCTTTTCGATTGTCTTGGAAAATATCTTCTTCGCCGAGTGCCTGAGTGTGTTGGTGTATCTGTGCGTGGCTGTGTTGTGGAGTTTAAAAAAAGAAGTCGAAAAGTGTTTGCTGCATCAACAAAAAAAAAGTCAAATAAACCACACTCACCTCGTCTGTTTAGTGTTTCGTCTGTATAACAAAAGAGTAATTTTTCGGAAGTCTCTAGTCAACAGGAATTCAAATTGACGAAAGTATCTTCAATCGATCAAAACAATCCGGTAAGTTGAATATCTTCAAGGAACACATTTACAGTTAGTATCTGGTTCCACGCGGAGGGAGTTCATACGCAGTTCCAAACAGCTGCAGTTCCTCGGTCTCGCTCTCGCAGTCGCTCCAACTTTGAGGTTTATCTTTTGCCCTGTTTTTGTTGCTACTCGCCTCCACTTCATCCATTTCCCCTTCCCTCCACCGCATCCGTTGCTGTTGTTGTTGGGGTTGCCGCTCGAGATAACTAAGAAATGGGGGGAAAGGGTATACTTGTTTTTTTTGGGATCCAAAAATCATGTTTTGTGTCTAAGGGACAACCAGAGGTGGACAACTGGGGTGGAGTGTGGCCTTCTGCTCCCAAAAAACTAGATTAACATATGATTTGATTCCTCTTCTAATCTGGGTTTAATCCCATTTAAAAGATCCTCCTTGTAGTCCAAGTAATGTACAAATTCGTCGCTATACTTTGCTAGAAATATTTCTTAGATTATGCATACTGTTGCATATAGAAACATGATGCCATGAGGCGACTATCCAGCTACATGATTGCATGTGGACGCGAAAAGTGCATGGCCAAGCGGATTTTCTTTATGGCATAAACGCGACAATGGGACGGGCTAATTAAAATGTGAGCCGAGCTTGTCGCCTTGAGGCAGATGTGCAGCCGACGAATTAATTTATCTAGATTAGATTGCGGCCTGTGGGTTGTGTGATGTGGGCTGGAAAGGATTTCGGTCGGTTAGTCGGGGCCGGGTCTAATTATAGCCAATGTGACTATCGCGGGCTGATCTCATATATTTGGAGATGTGTTAGACTTCCACAACATGTGTGCTCCAGACAGTCAGAATTCGGAACTGGGACTAGGAGTGGGGTTCTTGGTCGGGTCGGGTTGGGTCTGCTGCCTACAGTATACCAAGTAAATATACAGTAGTCTCTGGCAGAAAAAGGAATACCATTTTAGATCATCCTGTAAAACATTAAGGAATATCCTTCCAAAACCCTTATAGTTACTACCATTTCCCTGAGTTTATCCAAGATATATTTCATCCTTAATTGCATACTTTCCATTCCTTAGTGTTCACTGTATTCAAAAATAAAAATGTATGGTCAAATAAGCTGCGTGCCTTGATGAAATTGGAAATATAAACAGCATCTCCAGCGAAACTAAGAAAACTTAAACAGGGACCGGCCAATTGTATGAGCAAATTTTTATGAACTGTCCATACATCCGAACATATATACTCGAATATATACATATATAAACATTAGATCACGCAGATACACAAACCCAGATACGTAGATACAACCGAACGAAGTCGAGAATCGTGGAGTGCTCCACTGCTGCTCCATTATTTACCCACACAGCCCCAACGTTCTTTGGTTATTTGTTTATTTTGCCAGTTTCCTCGGTCCGGCCCAAAGCGAATGAAAACGAAATTAACGAAACACACACAATACACAAATAGCAAACAACAAAATTTAAAAAAAACACCACACAACATAGAGTAATTAAAGTCGCTGAAGTCGCTTGCCCAAGACTCGGCAAGGGAAGAATGTATCTGTGAATGAACTCTTATCGGGGACAGATGAAATTATGAAATACATATAGTATGTATTTTTAGACTGCGGCTCCATGTTTGGGTCTAGAAATTATGCTCTCGGATTCGGCGGGGCTTTCAGAGTACTCTGGGTTATCTTTTCTAGTTAGTAGCACAGTTTTCATTTTCTATTCTTCTGATAAGAATGGGAACAGCAAGCCATAACTCCGGCTTTAGGAATAAGAATACAAGATGTGGAAATAGATTAAAGCATTTTTGAGTTACTCTAATTCTAGGGGTATAACACTCTCTTGAAGCCTAACCCTCTCGTCTTAAACTGAAACCGAAAACTGATAAACCAAAAATCGTCTAACCCACCAGGCAACAACGGATTAAGTCTTACCCATACGCACACCCCATTATCGGAATATATAGTATATATTAAGTCGGACTGATAGGATCCATTCAGTTTCAGTTTCAGTTTCGTTTCAAGATTCAGTCGGCGCCTCAGTTGGTGCGTAAGATTCGTGGGGCACGGATGCTTTTTGTTAGTGGTACGAAAATAAATGACTTTTCCTTTTTTGTTTTTGTTCTAAAGAAAATTGGAGCAACTCTCGGTTGATAAGCGGATCAAAGTGGGGCCAAGAAACTAGATGTTTACTTTGTGGCTAATCCCAAAGTTTCTTTTCTTTTCAGCTTTGGAATCAAATTACATGAACATGAACGAAATAAATCTATAAACTGGATGAAGCAAAAGGGGCAGGAGCAGAGAGGTTAAGTAAGTTAAAAAGCTAATCTCTCTACATCCGATCTAAATATTAACAAAGTTTTTCAAATATATCCCTCCACCAATTTTTGTTTTAGATTCAAGAAGGAAGGATCACGTGGCTGGCAGTAAGGCAGAGGTCCCAGCTGAATCGAAACGAAAGAAGAGCAACTGATTAAAGCTCCGGCCGGAAGTCCCCGAGTGGAACACTTGGAACGCGACCCCAACAACAACCATCAACTGTGGTCCAGTGTGGGCCAGAAAGAGAGGGCCCGCGAACGAGGGAACGAGCGAGCAAGATGTTGGAGCTGCGGCTTATCGCCGTGGTCTTTGTGCTCGGCCTACTCGCCAGCGAGCTGGGATCGGCGGAATCGCAACGCCAGCCCCAGCCCCAGCACGGCAGGCGGGATCGACCGAGAAACCCGCCCCGGCAATACATCAAAACCCATCCCTGCGAGAGGTCCTCGTGCTATCCGGCCACGGGTAATCTTCTGATTGGCCGAGAAAACCGCCTCACGGCTAGTTCCACTTGCGGTCTGCAATCGCCGGAAAGGTTCTGCATCCTCTCCCATCTGCAGGACAAGAAGTGCTTCCTTTGCGACACGCGGGAGGTCACGAGGAACGATCCGTATAAGAATCATCGCATCGGTCAGATCATCTATAAAACCAAGCCGGGCACCAATCTGCCCACCTGGTGGCAGTCGGAGAACGGACGGGAGAATGCCACCATTCAACTGGACCTGGAGGCAGAGTTTCACTTCACCCACTTGATCATCACGTTCACCACTTTCCGACCGGCGGCCATGTACATCGAGAGGTCCTTTGATTTCGGCAAGACATGGCATGTCTACCGGTACTTTGCCTACGACTGCAAGGAATCATTCCCTGGAGTGTCCACTGTCCTGCACAACATCACCGATGTGATGTGTACTTCGCGGTATTCACACGTGGAGCCCTCCCGGAACGGCGAGGTGATCTTCAGGGTGCTGCCGCCCAACATCAATGTCTCGGATCCGTATGCGGAGCATGTCCAGAACCAACTGAAAATGACCAATCTAAGGATTCAGCTGACTAAGCTGCACAAACTGGGCGACAACCTGTTGGACAGCCGGCTGGAGAACGAGGAGAAGTACTACTACGGCATCTCCAACATGGTGGTGAGAGGATCCTGCTCATGTTACGGCCACGCTTCCCAGTGCCTGCCGCTGGATCCGCACTTCAATCCGGCGGACAACGAAGATGGCATGGTGCACGGACGTTGCGAGTGCACCCACAACACCCAGGGCCTGAACTGCGACTCCTGCGAGGACTTCTTCAACGACCTGCCATGGAAGCCGGCCTTCGGAAAGCAGACGAACGCCTGCAAGAAGTGCGAGTGTAACGATCACGCCGTGAGCTGTCACTTTGACGAGGCTGTGTTCGCCGCCTCCGGCAATGTATCCGGCGGAGTGTGCGACAATTGTATGCACAACACCCAGGGTCAGCACTGCGAGGAGTGCAAGCCATTCTTCTACCGCGACCCCGAGCAAGACATCCGATCGGAGTTCGCCTGCCAGCACTGTGACTGTGATCCTCGCGGCTCCCTGGACGAGGGCATCTGCGACTCGGTGAATGATCCGGAGAACGGCGCCGTTGCCGGAGCCTGTCACTGCAAGCCCTTCGCGACGGGACGACGCTGCGATCTCTGCAAGGAGGGCTATTGGAACCTGCAGCAGGATAACCCCGAGGGCTGTGAGTCCTGCACCTGCAACACCCTGGGTACAGTCAACAATTCCGGCTGCGTGATGCACACGGGCGAGTGCAAGTGCAAGCGATTCGTCACTGGAAAGGACTGTAACCAGTGTATGCCGGAAACCTATGGCCTGTCCGAATCGGAGGAGGGATGCTCCCTGTGTAACTGCGATGCCGGTGGCTCCTACGACCACTACTGTGACGTTGTCTCTGGACAGTGTCGCTGCCGTCCCCACATGACCGGACGGACTTGCTCGCAGCCCAAGCAAAACTACTTTATTCCCTCGCTGCCGGAAGTGCACGAGGCGGAGGTCATGGACGAGTGTATTTCCTACGGCCCGAATGGCAACTGCACCTTGGTAGCCGAGACTCCGGATGGCAGCTTCACCGGTATCGGTTTCACCCGAGTGCCAGAGAACACGGAGCTAGTCTTCACCGTCGGCGACATTCCCCGCTCCATGCCCTACGATGTGGTGATTCGCTACCAGAGCACTTCCCGTGGCGACTGGGAGGATGCCTATATCACTCTTGTAAGACCCGATCAGATTGATCCGGACGGCGAGTGCGGCGAGCTGGTGGCTGTTCATGCTGCTCCAGAGGCCAGGATTCCGTTCTCACTGTCCGATCGCAGTCGCCAGGTGGTGGCCCTGAGTGATGCCTGCCTGGAGGCCGGCAAAGTGTACAAGTTCCGCATCCACTTTGAACGGAAGCGTCACAACGAGGACAGCCCCACGGCCACGATCCTCATCGATTCTCTGACACTGATTCCGCGCATTGAGGTTACTCCGATCTTCACGGGTTCCCCGATGGCCGATCTGCGCCGGAAGGAGTACGCCCGGTACAATTGCAACGTCTCGCTGTACGACATCAACTATAAGGCACCGCCGGAATGCCAGTATCTGGACAACTACGTCAGCACCTACGTCCACGACGGAGCCAGTATGTGTAACTGCAACCCCACCGGATCGCTGAGCAAGGAATGCGACTCCAACGGAGGCTACTGCCAGTGCAAGCCCAATGTGGTTGGCCGCCAGTGCGACCAATGTGCCCCGGGCACTTACGGATTTGGACCTGAGGGATGCATGGCCTGCGACTGCAACAGCATCGGATCGAAGGACAATAACTGCGACCTGATCACCGGACAGTGTACTTGCGTGCCGAACACCTACGGTCGGGAGTGCAACCAATGCCAGCCGGGCTACTGGAACTTCCCCGATTGCCGAGCTTGCCAGTGCAACGGACATGCTGCCCAGTGCGATCCCATCCAGGGAACTTGCTTGGAGTGCCAGGTAATTACAGAATTATATGGTAACTATACGATAACTACTCTTCCAGTACTAGAAGATACAAATTTGGAAAGGTATAACTTTTGCCGATTGGAGGTGAACAAATCAAGTTATGGCCCTTTTGATAAAAAAAATTAATGGTTTTTGAATTGTAAAATACGGAAAGTTGATATTTCTTAAAAGCTAACTTTTTTACCCATTTGATAGCGTATATTTTATTCGATTTTAAACCGATTTCAAAACGAAATACCATTCATGAATCAGGGCTTCAGTCTGCTTCGATCTGCATCACAGAATCTGAGAAACGAAACAAAAAATTTTTTACCGATTTTTCAAAATTTTGAAAGGGGTAACATCATGATTTTTTTCAAAAATCGGCAAAAATTTTTTGGTTCTACTTTTTTAATCTTTTGATGCAGATTCAGAGGAAATGAATTCTTGATTTATAAATGGTATTCCATTGCCAAATCCGTTGAGAAATGTATGAATTATGCGAAAAAGAGTGTCTTAAAACCATCTCTTTGGGACAAAGCCGATTTTCGAAAATGTTGATCGTATTTATCAATCACAGTTTTAATCTTACCGATCTCTGTTATCCTTCAGGACTTTACCACTGGCTATAGCTGCGACAGCTGTCTGGAAGGATACTACGGAAACCCTCTGCTGGGAAGCGTGATTGGATGCCGGCCCTGTCGCTGTCCTGAGACAGTGGCCAGTGGCATGGCCCACGCCGATGGCTGCTCCCTGGATACCCGCAACAACAACATGGTCTGTCACTGCCAGGAAGGATATGCCGGGTCTCGGTGCGAGATCTGCGCCGACAACTTCTTCGGTCAGCCGGACAATGGAGGCACCTGCTCCAAATGCGACTGTAGCAACAACATCGACGCCTACGACACTGGAAACTGCGATCGCCAGACTGGAGCTTGTCTAAAGTGCTTGTACCAGACCACCGGCGATCACTGCGAGCTCTGCAAGGACGGTTTCTTCGGTGATGCGCTGCTGCAGAATTGCCAGCAGTGCGACTGCGACTTCCTGGGCACGAACAACACCATTGCCCACTGCGATCGGTTCACGGGTCAGTGCCCGTGCCTGCCGAATGTCCAGGGTCTGAGGTGTGACCAGTGCGCCGTGAACCACTGGAAGATAGCCTCCGGCGAAGGATGCGAGTCCTGCAACTGCGATCCCATTGGAGCTCTCCACGAGCAGTGCAACTCGTACACAGGTCAGTGCCAGTGCAAGCCCGGATTTGGAGGAAGAGCGTGTAACCAGTGCGAGGCCCGTTACTGGGGCAATCCCAACGAGAAGTGCCAGCCCTGCGAATGCGATCAGTTTGGAGCTGCCGACTTCCAGTGCGACCGGGAGACGGGTCAGTGCGTCTGCCATGAGGGAATCGGGGGCTACAAGTGCAACGTGTGTGCCCGCGGGTACATCGGACAGTTCCCCCATTGCTCGCCGTGCGGCGAATGCTTCAACAACTGGGATTTGATCCTGAACGCCCTGGAGGACTCGACGACGGCCACCATCCAAAGGGCCAAGGAAATCAAGCAAGTGGGCGCCACTGGAGCCTACACAGCCGAGTTCAGCGAATTGGACAAGAAGCTTCAACACATCTGGGATCTGTTGCAGAATACCTCCGTGAGTTTGGTGGACATTGACAAATTGGATGCGGAAACCAAGCTCCTGAAGGATCAACTGATAGCCTCCCATGGACGATTAAGCGAAACCGAAACAAACCTGGACGATATCTACAACTCCCTGAGTTTGTCCGGCGTGGAACTGGAGGGCTTGCAGAACCACTCGATGCTGGTCCAGAAACTGTCCAAGGAGCTGAAGGAGAATGGCATTCAGTTACAGGAATCCAACATTGACGGAGCTCTGAACCTCACCCGTCACGCCTACGAGAAGGTCAGCAACCTGTCCACCCTCAAGGATGAGGCCAACGAACTGGCCTCCAATACAGATCGCAATTGTAAGCGTGTCGAGAACCTGTCCAATAAGATCCACGGCGAGGCCGAGGGATTGGTGAACAATGACAACATGATTGCCGAGTACCGCAAGGACCTCACCAGTCTGACCGCCCATATTCCAGAACTGAACAAACAGGTGTGCGGCAAGCGAGGTGATCCCTGCGACAGCCTGTGCGGCGGAGCCGGGTGCGGCCACTGCGGCGGCTTCCTGTCCTGCGAGCACGGTGCCAAGACCCATGCCGAGGAAGCCCTGAAAGTGGCCAAGGACGCCGAGGCGGCTATAACCACCAAGAAGGATCAGGCCGATCAAACGATTCGCGCCCTGACCCAGGCGAAGCTCAATGCCTCGGAAGCCTACGAGAAGGCCAAGCGAGGATTTGAACAATCCGAGCGCTATCTGAACCAAACGAACGCCAACTTGAAGCAGGCCGCAGAGTTGATCATGGCCATTGAGAACTTCCAGGAGAACAAGACCGCTGCTCCGGCCGAGAGCAAGAAACTGGCGGAGGATACCCTAAACCTGGACCTGAAGCTGGAACCTAAGGAGATCGAGTCGCTTGGCATTAAAATCAACGACGCTGTGGCCTCGCTGAAAAATGTGGAGTCGATCATCTACAAGACTCGCCCGGACTTGGATAGGGTCAACCATCTCCAGAGCACTGCCAATGCCACCAAGGAAACTGCCAACGAAATCCTCGACTCGGCCAACACCGTGGTGGAGAATCTGGAGGCCGCCGACGAGTCGCAGGGCAAGGCCCAGAATGCCATTCAGCAGGCCAACAGCAACATTGAGCTGGCTGCCATGGATCTCGAGAAGATCGACGAAGAGACTAATGGCGCCGAGGCTCCGGCCAACCAGACGGCTCAGCAGGTCGAAGAACTGGCCAAGAAACTGCAGCGCCTCCAGAACAATATTGTTAAGAACGATCGGGACGCCAAGGAGATCACCAAGGAGGCGGCCAACGTCAAGCTGGAAGCCATGCGAGCAGCGGGAGAGGCCAATAACCTGCAATCGGCCACCAGTGCCACCAACCAGACGCTGACCGATCGGGCCAGTCGCTCGGAGAACGCCCGGGAGCGGGCCAAGCAACTGCTCACGAGGGCCTCCAAGCTAACCGTGGACACGAACGCCAAGCTGAGGGATCTGAACGAGCTGCAGCTGGTGTACCAGAACAAGAACCAGGAGCTGCTCGACCTTCAGGCCGAGATTGGTCCCCTGAGCAGTCAGCTCAACAATTATTTGCACGACATCCAGGAGAAGGTTCAGTACTACAAGCAGTGCTAGTGAAATGTAAGTTTTTTAAAATCAATCAGATTGATGGGGAATTGAATTAGAAAGCTTTTGAGGTATTCCTCGTGAGGATAGGACAAGAAGTGACAGAGATACAAAGGAACGGGGTCCCTGAGATTTCATGGGGTTAGAGGGTTCCGATGAAAGATATAATGGGAACTGTAAAAGATTCTATTATTTTGTAGGGGATTCCCATTAACAGAATACAGGGGGATAACAGAGTTACTTGGAAAAGCAACTTCCTGACACTTTCTTACAAAATATTATATTCATATTCTATTTTTCAGATTTCTCTGCGAGGCCATTATCAATTGCCATATTCATGAAGAAATAAGCGAAATTGCGAATAACGAAAAATCGAGTTAAAAAGCAATAATCGAGATAAAAAAAACTACAAAATACAAAGGCAAAAGTTATTATGTAACCACAGTTAAGTTACCGTTACGTTTTGTACTCTAAGCGAAAACCAACACTGCAATGTTAATTTTAAAAATTGATCAAATGAAATTAAATGCCTTCATTTTTAATGTGTACACACTGAGCTAAGTTTTCTTAAACTATCCCCTATATCATTTTGTAATGCAATTAATGTAATTAAATAAAACTACTTAAATGTGAGTATAATGTATTATTGTATTTGTTTGGGTTTGGAAAGGCGCAAGAGATCTACAAGATTCAAGAGAGAGCGACAGGTGAGGAGTGTTTTTTGTTACAGGTAAGAATAACTAAACATAATATTTTTATAAATACTTAAGATATATAAAAATATAGCAACGATTTTGGCTTAAATTCTTTCCTAAAAATATGCAAAAGGTTACAAAGTCGACTCCGGGAACAACTGTCTTTCAGGATCGAATTGGAAACCCAAAAAAAGGAATGAATAAGATTTAAATTTTTAAATATCTGTTTTAATTATTGATTATCTACTGTGTCCGAGTATCTATGTGTTGGACCTTATGCTACCGCAAAGATTGCCAGTTTATTCCAATCCGTTTTGTTTTAGTTCTTCTATACATCGCGTGCGGTTGTTTGTTTTATTTTTGTTTTCAATTTTTGGGTAATTAATTTTCCATATTTTTATTTACGTTCAAAACAAAATATAAAGTAGAATCGGAATCGGAAGTTCAGTTTGAATGGATAGACGTTACAGGAATTCAATAAGGAGTTCTGCAGGTACTTTTTCTTAAAAATTTTGGGTTGAAGGTAACAGTTTGGAGAAGCCCACCTCAAATCGCAAAAGGTCAAGGTAATGAGGGAAATGTGGAAAATGCTTTCATTATTTTTTAAGAAACGCTATATTTTCCCTTTTTGATTTGAATTCGATGTCACAAACGACTTAAAAGTTCTAACAGACTTTAACGGAAAGTATTCTCGGAACTATCGATATCAAATATCGGAATCACCGCTTCGATAATGCCATCACTAACGGAAATCTCAGTCCCAAAACAAGTCTGAGCTATTTTCATTAATAACATTAACGAAAGCAAACTGGCGCTGAATTAATAGTCATAATTTAGAGCGAAATTTTAGTTGCAGTGCGTGGAAAGTATTTATTAACTTATTGCGACATCTGTCATCTGTGCGACACTCTCACACACTCTCAATACGGCATAGAACTCACACACTTTTTCAAGCGAACGGACGACACACACCAGCAAGCATTGTTCCGATTTTTATGCAAGAAACAGAGCGCTAAAATAAGAATATCTGAACCGAATATCTCTCCGAATATCAAAAATATAATGCCAAAGAAAGGCGAACGACGAACGACGGGCGAATAAAGAGCGTCTGTAAGCGACGACAAGGCAAGGGACAGGACGAAAACAGGAAGGTGGAATCAAAATCGGGAGCACCATCGGAAAATAGTACAAAAATATCAAAAAAAGGAATATAACAAAAATAGGAAAATTCGCAACGACATCTGACGTGCAGCGTCAAGTGTTTTCCTCCCCAAGAGTACGTTTACCCCTCCGAGTGGCAGCGGATCCCTGCTCTGATCAGATTCTGATTGGGATGCATATTTCCGAGCCATCTGCCGACCTTTCCCATTTACATTTTTGCGGAATCGGAATCGGAATCGGAATTTAAGAAAAACGCATTAAAAATTAAGTTCCAAAAACCATTAAGAAAATTATTTAAATCGTAAAAAAACATCCACAAAGAAAGTGAAATTTTACGACTTCCGATTCCGCCAATTTGAGTGAAAATTTCTACATTATATGTCCGACCCCTTTGTTGTTTATTTCAAGTTTATTTCAATATTATTTTTTATTTATATCAACGCTTTTTTTAAACACAAACATCCATCCACCCACAGTCTTGCATGCGTCTCGCTTGAAATTGAAATCCATTGACAGAGCAGAAATCAAAGGCCAGCAAAAAATCGCAATAGGTCAAAGCTTTTCCCCATGGACGACGAACTGGAAGACAGGGTGTTCTATCAGACATACGTAACGCACATGAAGATCCTGTCGAAATTTGCGGTGGGCTTCTCGTCCATCAACTCGCCGCTGGCCTACATATGGAAGCTATGCCGGCTCTATGTCCTCCGGCCGGAGGTGATCTTCTGTGGTATGATTCTATTCGTCTTGTTGCTCTACTTGCAAGCCGTAGATGTGTGGAGTCGCAGCATCCTGGGTCGCATCCAGGCCACCTTGGGTCGCCAAAAAGCGGTTAAGATGATGGAGCTCTCGGCCAGTGCCGGCGATCACCAGAGCTGGGAGGAGCTAAAACAACAGAGCTCTGCTTTCGCTGTTCTCGGACGCCGGCCACGCATGGAGGATAGGTAATGTGATGCTTAAATGGATTAGAAACGGTTAAGACTTTAACTTTTGAATATTTTTCTTTGAAAAAAAAACAAAGAAAACGATAGGAATCGTAATCTTGTGTCCCAATTTTCTAAAGTCAAAGTTTATATTCACGAGATAGCAATGGGTTGAATATTTCATTCATTCCGACTATCTTTCAGGTTCATCATCGAGGAGAACATCAACAACAACACCGGCATCTCCTTCTTCGCTGTCTTTGACGGTCATGGCGGAGAGTTTGCCGCCGACTTTGCCAAGGATGTGCTGGTGAAGAATATCTACAACAAAATCATTGAAATGTCAAAGCTGCTGAAGAGCGAGGCTGGAGGATTCGGTGACTACGACAAGAGTCCTTACTTGGCTCGCAAACAGAGTCGCAAGGATGTCGCAAATAAGGAGAACGCAGAGCCCGCGGCATCCGTTGCCAGGAAAGATAGCTTAAGACGAGGCCAAAGCACCACGGCGGACTGTAGTGCCATCAAACAGAAGACCACAGAGTCTTCGATCGCTGACATCTACACCGCCCAACTGAATACAGCGATGAGAATTAGCGGCAACGTGGGTGCAGCCAAAGATACTTTTCTAAACAACAACAATGCACAGAACGGGGCAGCTAATGCACCGCCTCCTAATCTAGAGGCCAAGTGCTATATCGAGAACGGACGCATTAACTTTGGCAAACTCATCACCGACGAGATAATGTCGGCGGATTATAAACTCGTTGAGCAGGCCAAAAGGGCGGTAAGATAATGATTTTCTTTAAATAAATTTCCTTTTCTTCAAGATAGTATATTTCCTTTTTTAGACCAATATTGCCGGCACTACGGCTCTAATCGCCATCGTCCAGGGGTCCAAGCTGATTGTGGCCAATGTGGGCGATTCACGGGGCGTGATGTACGACTCCCGTGGCATCGCCATTCCCCTGTCGTTCGATCACAAGCCCCAACAGGTGCGAGAACGGAAGCGCATCCACGACGCTGGCGGTTTTATTGCCTTCCGGGGCGTCTGGCGTGTGGCTGGCGTTTTGGCCACGTCACGTGCACTCGGCGATTATCCGTTGAAAGATAAGGTATATAGAATCAGCTGACATTAGGGGCTAATCTTGATTTTATTATTAACGATTCCCTTACAGAATCTAGTGATTGCAACGCCCGACATTTTGACCTTCGAGCTGAATGACCACAAGTGAGTGCAATGACCTATAATTTAGAGATTTTTAAACTAACTGAAGTCCTATTTAACGCCATCCCAGACCACACTTCTTAATCCTGGCATCGGATGGTCTGTGGGACACGTTCAGCAACGAGGAGGCCTGTACTTTTGCCCAGGAACATCTCAACGAGTCGGACTTTGGGGCCAAATCCTTGGCAATGGAGTCGTACAAGCGCGGCTCCGTTGACAACATCACAGTCTTGATAATCATCTTCAAGAACGAGATCTACAAAATTGGCACTTCCTCTGTTAAAGCATCAGACGAGACTCTGAAAGTGCCAGCCAAATCGCAAAAAGTTGCTCCTGCGGTTGTGCAACGATCGAATTCAATCAAAACCAAATGAAAATCAACACTAGAGTGCCTGCTAGGAAATGCTATTTAGCTTTGCCCTTCAACTTTTTCTCCCTCCTCCGAAAAAAATAAGAAAAACCAAGTGCCCAAAAATTTCTAGTTAGGCTTTAAAAAAAAAAAAATTATTTGTTTTTGCTGTGTTTTTGTTACTTATTATCATCCATAAAAAAAAACGCAATAACATTCACATACATCACAGTCTTGGCCATGTCAGGTCACCCAAATTGCGTTTCTCATTTCTATTTCATTTTTCGATTATATCTAAGGTTGTCGGTTAGCCAGTCAGTCGTCAGTCCATGTTTTTTTTGTACAAATTGTTTTGCATCCGCCGCCACATTGCCGTGCAGTTTACTTTTACTTTCTAAACTAATCATAAAAATTGAGAATTTTTCTTTCCTCTACGAGACCACGAATCATCATAAAACGTAAATATTTATTTAATTTATTTGTTATACTTGTAAAATAGACGCGTATTTTAATTGTCAAACGGTGTTTACAAATAAAAAACAATCGAACGAGAGCGACTTTTTCCGAGTTGCTAAAAATTTACTTGAAATTTGAGGTATTCATGTGGAAAGTTTGGAGGTTGTTTATCTTTATGATTTATTATAAGACCCTAAAACATTATTTTAATTCCACGTTTAAAACCGAGAGCGACTTCTTCGAGTTGCTAAAAAATTTACTTTAAATTGAGGTATTATTGCGGAAAAAATTGGAAAGATGGGAGGTTGTTTTGGGCTAACTAATCCTATATTTATGATTTATTAAAAAACCCTAAAACATTCTTTTAAACACACTATTAAAAAATTTACTTAAAATTTAATTTTTAAAGTGAAAAAAGGGATAAGATGGGAGTTTAGACGGAAAGAAGGATGTTTTGGCCTGTCTAAGCCTATCTTTGATATTTTTATGATCTAAAAAAAAACCCTGCAACCTTAACTCCTTTAGAAATCATACATTTATTAAATAAGTTGTAGTCCCCCTTATCCTAATCCGTAATCACAAAATTGGCAACCGAAAATTCCCTCCGATTTCCATCCTAAAATTGCTAAATTTTACTTTAAATTGTCTTTTTTATGTGGAAAAAACGGAAGGATGTTTTGTCCTGCCTAAGCCTATCTTTGATATTTTTATGATTTATAAAAGGACCATGAAGCCTTCTTTGCCGACCACCATTGAAACCTTATATCCTCCAGAAAACATACATTTATTCAATAAGTTGTAGTCCGACCAATAATTTACACCCTTATCCTAATCCTAATCCGTAATTACAAAATTGGCAAACCGAAAATTGAATACAAAATATAAACTCCAATTTCCCCCCCATTTTTTTGCCATAAAAATATTCTAGTTATTTTTTTCGTACAGTCGCTTAAACCTTTTATTTTGTTTAATTTTAAACAAATAGTCTCGCGGCCAGTAAGTGGTCAGCTTAATTAACTTAATGAGCCGAAACAGACACCTGCCAGACGCGGATGGTGTTGTCGGAGTAGCCGGCGAACAGGGTCTGTCCGTCAGTGGACCAGGCCAGAGACAGGCACTGGGGCTGGTCGGCCTTGGATGTGGGCGAGACGACCTCGGGGCGCAGCTCCTCGACGGTCTTCTTGCATGCCAGATCCCAGATCTTGATCGAGGGACCGTAGGCGACGCACAACCAGTAGCGGTTGGGCGAGAAGCACAGGGCATTGATGATGTCGTTGTGCTCCAGGGTGTACAGGTTCTTGCCGTCATTCAGATCCCACAGCAGAGCCTTGGAGTCCTTGCCACCAGAGGTGCACAGGGAACCATCGGGCGAGACGGTGACGGTGTTCAGGTAGCCGTTGTGGCCGTGATGGTTGTTCTTCAACTTGCAGTTGGCCAGGTTCCAGACCTTGACGGTGCGATCCCAGCCGCAGGACACGATGATGGGATTGGAGTGGTTGGGCGAGAAACGCACACAGGACACCCAATCGGTGTGGCCATCCTCCTGGATGGTGAACTTGCACTCGGCCAGAGTGTTCCACAGCTTGATGGTCTTGTCCCGAGAACCGGACACGATCTGACGGTTATCAGCCGAGAAGGCAACCGACAAAACGTCCTACAAGCGAATCAAAAATTTCCGAATTAGTTTCACAATTTAATAAATTTTTTTTTGTATAAAATAAAAGAAACAAAAGCATTGGAATCAATGGGTTTTTATGCAATTTTTTGCCTACTTACGAGAGCTTCACATAAATAAAAGCGGAGACTCGGGCGAAAGGAGAACCGTGGGTAGAGATGTCAACCAGAAATTCTGCCTCGCATAGGCGCATTATATATATTTTCTCGATTCGTAGCCGGTAAGGGCAGACCTAACCTCACTCCTAACCTTATTTTCCGGCCCATTTACCGGCACGAAATCGAAGCAATAAGCAAATCTCAAGTCCCTACGCGAACTTTTGTTCAATTGGAAACTTATCCCACCTTGGTGTGTCCCTCGAAGCGGCGAGTGGTCTTGCCGGCGGCCAAATCCCAGAGACGCAGAGTCTGATCCCAGGAGCCGGACAGGGCGTAGTTGCCGTCGGAGGACAGTACAACGTCGCTGATGAAGTGGGAGTGTCCGTAGAGACGCTTCTGGGGGTAACCGTAGTTGGTGTCCTCGTCACGGGTCAGCTTCCACACGATCAGGGTCTTGTCTGCAAGTCGGAATCGATTCTTTTGTTAATCATCCACTGATGGCGCCGACATTCGACGATTTAAATGGGGCTGCGGGTCGCAAAATACGTACCACGGGAGGCCGAGATGATGGTGTCGGGATCCTTGGGGTTGGTGGCGATCTGGGTGACCCATCCATTGTGGCCAATGAGGGTTCCGCGCAGTTGCAGAGTCTCGGACATCTTGGTTTAATATTAACAAGCTAAATAATGGAAAATCTTATTTAAATCTAAGAGAGACGAACACCAGAATTTCTGCTTGTTACCTCGCCGGAAACGGAAAAGAAAAGAAGGAGGTTGGTAGCACTGGAATAGAGATGGTAAAACATCGATAAAAACATTGATTTATCGATTTTTGCCCACAAATATATGATGTTTTAAAAAATGTATATATTTTTTAAGTAAAAAGAATTAAAGGATGATTTTCAACAGTTAATACAAATTAAAGTCAACATCTGCTAATCTTGGAATACCGATAGTGGCCAGATTTGTCAAAGCTTTCAAAAACATTTGGTCCAAAATAAGTATAAAAAGCACCTTTCAGAACTACGCCAAAAAATACAAAATTAGATAGACATTTTTAGGTTCCTTTTATTAAAGATTAAGCTTTTAAATCCATAAATTTTCAGTTTAAAATCGGAATAGAGCTTTTGTAAGCAGTGCATATTTAATGTCATTGCATTGAAGGTCGGTATTTCATTTTTGGCACAACAATCAAAGAGCATACCTTTTGGATCTACGTCAGAACATATTAAGATACTTTCCCTAAAACTTTTAATTTTTTCTTAGATTACATTGCTTTGCGAAAATTACATTGTGCAAGCAGTGTTCCAGTATTTTGCGCAAGTGTTGCAGCCCTCGAGAACCAGTGTTGAAAAGTGCCGCGTGAATTTAGTGTGACCAAACAGTAAATAGCTCTAAATAAGATGTAAATAACGATATAAAACGATTTCTTTTGATATGTAGTCGGAAGGGGCAAACGGTCACATCAAAGTCTCTCCCTTCGTCGAAAAAAATCGTGTCGTCGCTTTTGTGAACAAAAAATAAGAGGAAAAATCGTCCTAACCGAGAAGAATTTCGCTTCACTCGCTTGGGCACTGGAATTAGTGAGAGGAAACCGAGTGATTCGCGGCTGGCTAACGACCCGCATCGACAGAATAACGTTTTTTTCGCCCCCTAGTTAAACAAGAGCCGTCAAAATTGAATCGACAAAGATTGACGAGACTTTTTCTTCCACCACAACTGCGATGGAAGATAAAGCAACAACAAAAGATCTTGATCAATGGATTGAGCAGTTGAACGAATGCAATCAATTGACAGAGACACAAGTTCGCACCCTTTGCGACAAGGTAAGGCCTGGTCCTCGCCAATTTTGCCGATGTTTCGGGATGTTTAAAAATAATTTTCGTCATTGCATGCGAGCAATTTTTGCAAATGGTGCTCCCTGCGTGCACAGCCCTTCTCGCTCGCACCCACGCTCTCGTGCATGAATCACGTCCGCCTCTCCCGCTCGCACAGTAGCGGCGGCTGGCGGCGCCATATTGGAAATTCCAACAGCCAAGCGAAGCCCTGGCGTTGCGTGCGCAAGAGCGAGACGGCCGTAGGGACAAGTGCGTTCGCGAGGCGCTTTGAGAAATCATTTTTTTTATTGTATTTATTTTACGAAATTGTTTAGTTTTCTAGTTTAGTTTGTTGCAAAAAGAAATGTGCGTAGATTCTGTTGTTTGGAAAAATACCCCTCCGCCGCGCTACTGTCCCCCGTCTGTTGAGTCGGTTTTCCTTAAGTAAATATTACTTAATGTTTTCCGTGTGTTGGTGTTTGTGTCTCTAGAATATGTATCTATGTGCCGTTCGTATCTAGAATAATGCATTTGCAATAGTGTTTGTGTTTCTCAATTGCTGTTTGTATGTTCTGTTTCTGTTTTTCTTAGTGTATGCAGGAATATTGAATTCAATTAAACACTAGAAGGCAATTGTTTTTAATTTGTCGATTTTTTACACACAAACAAACGAGGGTCGAGAGAGTGTGAGAGAGGGGTCCGACCCCCCCTGCACCGATAACGATTCATTGATTTGGCATTAAGTGGGGTTATGTTTGCGTCACCCAAATATTTGCTTCTGTTCTTCAAAGAATTGCGGAGAATCGAAATCGGGAACTCTCTTCTGCTGCTCCGCTCTTATTGGGGGGAGCTTTTCTTCTAATCTTCTACCCTTCTTCTGCGGGAAACTAGGAAGAATCGAGACAAAATGGCTTTGCACTTGTATTGGTAGCTGCATTTTCTTTGTATGCGTGTGATATCGTCATGAGTTTTTTTTTTCTAATTTCTGATTTCTGGGCAAGCGGAAGCAACAGCCTCTCCAAGGCAACAAAAATTGCATATGGCAAAAAAAAAAATCTAATTGGCAATAACATAAATCGTATTTTTGCACATTTCTTGGCACTTCTGTTGCGTCCGGATGCGGTTTTTAAAACCGGAAATTGCTCACAAGAACAAAAACAAAAATTTTCTAAAATTTCATAAAAATTTCCAATTCATTTTCTGTTTTTCTCTCTACAACTCTACAGTCTCTTATGAAACCATTGCTTGTTGTTTTTTTTCGCGTTATTAATTAGCATCTTAAAGTTTATCCGTCAGATACTCTTTTTTTATAGTCGGTTTCCTCAACCTTTGTCTATATTTCGAGACGCGACCTTCGCCTCTAGCGAGGCTTTCGATAAAAGTTATTTTCGGAATCACTTTCGTTTTCCAAAACTTTCTGCCAAGTCATGCTCCATTGACCAAAAACTACTCTCCATTATGGTTTCTAAAATAAATAGAATTTATATTCCATAAATAAAGTAAACAAGATTATTTATGAGAGTTTTTGAAGTAAACTTATGGCCAGAATCGGTGCTATTAATTTTCGATATGTTTCAAGCGATGATTGATTAATGTTTCCCATTTCCCTTTGAGGATTATATATAGATTTGGGAGCAGTACTTGGTATTCTCCTCGGCTAGTTACAGGCTATTTCTAGAATCTAGATCATGAGTCATGACGAGAATTGCGTTGAAACATCTTATTAATAGTTTTTTTCGCATCCTTTTTCAGGCCAAGGAGATCCTCTCCAAGGAGTCGAATGTCCAGGAGGTCAAATGCCCGGTAACGGTGTGCGGCGATGTCCACGGTCAGTTCCACGATCTGATGGAGCTGTTCCGGATAGGCGGCAAGTCCCCAGACACCAACTACCTGTTCATGGGCGACTACGTGGATCGTGGCTACTATTCCGTGGAGACCGTCACCCTGCTGGTGGCGTTGAAGGTGCGCTACCGGGAGCGCATCACCATACTGCGCGGCAACCACGAGTCGCGCCAGATCACACAGGTCTATGGCTTCTACGATGAGTGCCTGCGCAAGTACGGCAATGCCAATGTGTGGAAGTATTTCACCGACCTCTTCGACTACTTGCCGCTGACCGCTCTGGTCGATGGACAAATCTTCTGCCTGCACGGAGGTCTCAGCCCCTCGATCGACAGCCTCGATCACATTCGGGCCCTCGATCGCCTGCAGGAAGTGCCCCACGAGGGTCCCATGTGCGATCTTCTCTGGTCCGATCCCGATGACAGGGGCGGCTGGGGCATCTCGCCCCGTGGTGCCGGTTACACCTTTGGACAGGTAAATAATACTATTAAAAGGGTTAGCTTTAAGATATTACTATAAGAATATTGTATAGAATTAATTTGTTTTTTTGTTTGTAATCGTTAATTACGCCATTTAGGAGATAACATCGACAATAGCTAATTAGATTGATAAGAGAAGTTTCAATGGAAATGATTTCCGTGCTAATTTGAAGCAGTTTTTTTAAGCAGAACTTTCAATAAACTATTCTGTATAATCCTTTCAGGACATTTCGGAGACCTTTAACAACACAAACGGCCTGACACTCGTCTCGCGTGCCCATCAACTGGTCATGGAGGGCTACAACTGGTGTCACGATCGCAATGTGGTCACAATATTCTCAGCGCCAAACTATTGCTACCGTTGTGGCAATCAAGCGGCCCTCATGGAACTGGATGATTCACTTAAATTTTCATTGTACGTAAATTATAATATTTAATCGTTATGAATCATAGTATTTAATTTTTTGTATCTCTTTTCGATCGATAGCCTACAATTTGATCCGGCACCAAGGCGCGGGGAGCCTCATGTTACGCGAAGAACACCCGATTATTTCCTTTAAGCTGGATTGCACGCACCTAGGAAGCTTACATTTACACATATTACATCGCATTATAACAACAACAACAACAAAAACAACAACAACAACAGAAAAACAGCCGAAACAATATATAATATATACAAATCCAACCTACACACAGCAAACAAAAAAATAAACAAAAAGGTATTTGCTGTTGAGACAAAAAACAAAAAAATACAAAAAAAGCAAACAAAAAAAAAAAAAAACCCGAAACTAAAACCTCGATGCATTTGTTTTGTGGATGATGATCGTTTTAAACAGAAACAAGTGGAGAATATTTTATAAACAAAAACGAGAAAACAAAAAAGTAATCATAACGAGTCGAGAACACACAAAAAATGCATTGAAAAGTTTATTGTTGAAGCCAGCGGGTGGCGGCAGACAGAAATTATATATCAAAGATAATAGTCGGGGCATGAGGCATGAGGAGCAGTATACAATCCAATCCAATCCAATCAATCCTACCAACCAACCAACAAACCAACCAAGAACCGCAAGCAACAAGAAGAACTACAACTACTTAGCTAAATTTGTTAATTTATAAAAATAACGAACTAAGCGCCGCAGGAGAAAGCCAGGGAGCAGGTCAGGCAGCAGGCAGCCAGGGAGCAGGAATGATGGATGGATGGACGCATGGATTATGACGTGATGCGGGTGAGCGGGTGTGTGTGTCTGGAGGGGTTGACAAAGGACTAAGGACGAACGCCAGGACGGTAAGATTGCGATGAAGCAGCAAAAGCAGCAGCAGGAACATCAACAGAAGCAGAAGCAGCAGAATAAAAAAAAAAAAAAGCGAGCGGGGAAAGCGCAGGGCGGGCCAGCGATTCATACAAAACAAAAAATTATTAAAAGAAAATAAGGAAATACAAAAAGTTTAATATTACTGATTAAAATTAAATAAAAAGCGAATAAAATTATTAAAAAAAAAAAAAAACAAAAACAAAAACAAAACAAAAAACAAAACAGATTAAAAAAATTCATTATCAATTAAGTTCATATGTAACTTTAATAATAATAAAAGTAAAAAAACAACAGAAGCACTACTAGCCATTTCACAGACGAAGAGAGGCCCAGCTGGCAAGAGAGCAATCTTAGGTCCTTTAAGAGAGTCTCGTCCTGCGGAGAGAATGTCCTTTAAGAGAGCTTTTTGTGTGTAAAAATCATAATACCGCCTGGCAATGCCATTTCCTTTTGGCCTGCGGCATTCTCGGCTAGAATGGATGCGAGATAACACGAAACCAGGACGACAGGCGGATGTCGAGCCTCAAACGGGCCACCTAATTGAGACCACAAAAGGAGCGGGCGTGATCCGGGGTGGCTGATGGATGGGGCAGCACTCGGATGGGGGAGTGCCTGATGCCCAAGTCGAAATCCAAATCAGAGCTGGGCAGCTTTTGATTCCCAGCGAAAGCGAAAGCGAAAATCTTTACAACTTTTTTGTATAATTTTTTGCATATTTTATTAGCTCACATGAGGAGGGAAAAATTTAAATACAGTAATGTTTCAGAAGGAAGTCTATGATTTATGAATCTGATGTATGATTTTTTGTAAGGAATTAAAGGATTTGTTTTCTTCTAAATTTTAATATATTCTGTGATTTTGATTGCTAAATTTTAAGCAAAAATCAATTCAGCCATACATTTGTATTTCCTTTTTTTTGAATATATATTTATCAAACCATAAATTTCTAGTTTCTAAAGATAAAAAATTGAAATTTTTTAAGTTAATGAAATAGATTTTTTCCTTATTTGCTTTTAATATGAAATGAGGCCTTTTTACCAATATTTGAAACAACCTTTTGTATATTTTTGAAATCTTATTTGAAACATTTGGTTATCAATAAATATTTACCACCAAAGCTTTGGCATTTTTCTTGCCTTTTTTTGGGAGGGTTTACTGTAAGGAAGTAAGTTTTGGTGTTGCTGGAAATTCAAATTTGGAAACATGCTCAGGACGCTCAAGTGCCCAAGAACTTGCCACACACCACACACACACAATGGTATAAAAACATACACCTTCCGAGACTTGTCATCTATCATGCCCCAGCAAACCCGAAACCAGAGCAGGAGCTCCACGGCAAGGACGGGAGGAGGTAATTGTCGCCTGGCTGCTGTGGAGAGGTTATGGGGTTGGGGCTGGGGCTAGGGCTAGGGCTTGGAGGTTGCGATTCGGATTCGGATTGGGGAGCCTGGAGCAGATTGTATTTGTCGGGGATGGCAGCGACTGTGGCGTATGCGACATGGAAAATCCATTATCACGAAGTGAATTTTTACTGAAAAATTTACATACCCTCTCCGCTGATGGCGCAACACCCCCCGCAGTCTCATATAAATGTGAAAATAAATCCTGAGTGCGTGTTCGTGGTGTGGCTGAAGGGGGGATGGTGGCTGGAGCGGATTCGGTTCGGGCCATGTAGGGATGCTCTCGCCATGAATATAACCCACAGAAATACAACTCTATTTGATGGCCCGTTATTAAGTAAAGGAATGCCACCAAAAAGTTGCCCAGCAAGAAGAATCCTAGGTAGATTTTGTATTTAATTAAAGGCATAAATTCAAAACGATGGAAGGACCCTCTTCGGTAGACACACTCTTCAAAAAATCTTGAAATATATTTTAATAATATAAATAACTTTTAGTGAAAAGTATTATAGATTCTTGAAATTTGTCTAAATTATTGGCTAAAAATCACGAGTTTCCTCTAAATTTGTGGCCAAAACATTTAGTAAAAATAGGTAAATAAATCGGAATGCAAATAAATAAAAACCTCTGACCCCAATTTAGGGGTAAACAAACTCTAAAACGTAATGACCAGAATTTTGTGAGTGTAAGGCGATTCTGGCTCGGAGAGCAGGCAGATGATGGCCGAAAATGTTTGGACCATAAAACAAAAGTAAGTGAATCGGTATGATGGATACGGTTAAGGTTACGGGTTTGGGTTTGGGTTTGGGGATGCGATAGAGGAGGGACGACGGAACCCGGGCTATAGAAGGTAGCCTAAATATTAAAAATTTAAATGAACTGCTCACTTTTTACGATTTTGTCCTTAGTTTACGACTGGTTGGTTGGTTGGCTTGGCTTGGCCAGAACCATAGAAAGAGAGAGGGCGTGCCTAAACAAACGTTTTTGTATTTTTATCGTTTGTGTGTGTGTGTGTGTGTGTGTAGGGGGCGTGGGTGCGTGGGCGGTAATTTTGGGGGCTAGTGTGTGGAGATGGGGGTGTATCTTTTACGATGCAAATTTGTTGCCATAAAATTGAAGAGTGTAGCCAAAAGTGAAGCGCTTGCCTAAATAAACTTTGCAGACTACAATGATGATGATGAGTTGCCATTCCCGCTCCGGTTGATGATGATGATGCCTCGCTGGGACGCTCGGGACCCGGGACTCGGGACTCTATGGCCACGTGCTGGCTCGGGAAAAAGGTTGAAAGGTCAGGCCTGCAACTCACACGTTCCTGGGCAAATCACGGGGCTTCGGGGGTGTAGGTTGTTACATGGAGATCCAATGGCGAGATTGCCTCTTTTTATTTATTTTTTTGTTGCTCTTGCTGTAGCTGTTGTTGTTGTTGTTTTTGTTGTTGTGGGGGGTGTGAGGGTGGCGAAAAATCAACGAAAATCGATTGCCGCTAAATACCCAAAAAGTTTCGGCCTGAGGAGTTAACGTAACGTTGTTAACTCAACTCAACTCAGCCTCAACTCAGCCTCAACTCATCCTCAACTCTTGGCCATATACAAAAAGTTTTCCCTGCTCGGATGCTTCTCCCAGTTCCTCCTCCCCCAACATTGTTCCACCTCCTGATAAATCCCCAACGATTTGTGTCTCAGTCTCAGGCAGTTTTTTGCTTCTGGCTCGTTGTTTTCTGGCCCTGGCTGTCTGTATATATTTAAATTTTCCAATTTTTTTTTTATTTTTGCACTCGGCACTTGAAAGCGTTGAAAGGGTGTAATGGTTTTTCTTAGTCAGAAAATGTATAAAATAGTGAGAACTATAGGAATAAATAGGGGAATGAATAGAGGAATAAATAGAGGAATAAATAGAGGAATAAAAGAGGAATCTATACTATGTTAGACCTACAAGGTTTATCCCTCAGTTAATAAGGTTTAAATATCACTGTTTATCCTAAAAATAATATAAAAGAAGCCTACTTTCTAAATTCTTGTATTTAGTAGACTTTTATTAATATATTTTCAGTGGTTTTCAAGAATATTACGCCAGACTACAGAAATTGTCAATGTTTCTTTATAATTTCTAGCATTTATTTGGTGGCATTTTATTTATTAAAGAAATTAGCTTTAAGTGAGGTTATGGCTAGATTGACAAGTTTTATTCCTCACTTATAGGAATAATGCGGAAATATCATTGTTTAATTTAAAAATAAAATGGTAGAAGAAATTTTTATCCAATATGTTTTTATTATTTTATTTTACGGGATTTTTAAGAATATTGCATCAGACTACAGAAATCGTCAATGTTTATTTATAATTTCTATCAATTACTTTGTGAAATTTCTTTAATATTAAAGAAAGGAAACTACATTTCCATTGTCAAAAGAAAACTAGACTTTATTTATTCCCTACTTTATCCAGACAAAAGTAGAATAGTATCTTTCACTTCTTAGCAACTAATCTAAGTTAAACTGAAACTTATTGCACTGTCCGATTAGATAAGATAATTAATGTGAGACTTTAGACAACAAGCAGATAACCAAGTGTTTTTGTGAGGGTCAATGGGCATGGAATATTAAATTAGTAATTAGCTCAGCAGCGTCAGCAAAACCCAACAACAACATGGCAACAACAACCAGATGTTGTCACAGAATGTCCTTCTTCTTCTTGTGCCCCCGTCGCCCCTCCATTCTGATGTTGGAAAAAGTTTTTCTCCCAACCTTTCCCCCCCCCGAACTGTTGGGATGAAACCTTAGTTTGCTCTTTTGCTTTTACTTTTGTTTCGTTTCCGTTTTCACCTGCAGGAATTACTCAAATTTATCTACGTGTGTTTTATTTTGTAGGTTGAGGGCATTCCGTTAGTCCTGCTCTGGCCATCTCGTTTTCACTACCCACGGTCGACTTGAGGAACAGTAAGTCCATGATAAAGAGGAAATTATACTCCCAAAGTTCAAGGAATTAATATTTCTTGTTCTAATTTTGTACCACACTGCGTATGATTGATATTTTTTGCCTTTTTTTTTGGGATTTTATCCTGGAAGTTTTCTTGCTTTTCAAAAGTATCTTAAGTTTTAAATTGAAACATAATTTTTTATGTTTTAATGAAACAGTAATTTCATGATATAAAGGAAATCCTACTCCTGAAGATCAAATACTCAATATTTATTCTTATTATTTTGTACCACTCTGCGTATGATTGATATATTTCGCCCTTTTCGGATTTTTCTTTGACTTTTCTACATTTTTATGGAAAATTCTATGAGTTTTTTTTCTTTTCATAGAAATTTATCAGAGATGTTACGAAAAAGTTTAAGTTTTAAATTGAAACATCATCTTTTGTGTTTTATCAATAAAAATTGAAACATTTATTACTCATACGCCGTGTGTTCACATTTTGGAGAGTGCACTGTGTTTGCATTTTGTTTTTGTTGTTTGTTTCAACTTTGTCGCTTATTGTTGTTGCTGTTTGTTGAATTCTTTTGCTGCGGGCATTGACTGACTTCCTTCCTGGCAGTCACGACCAAATCGGGAGGAGGCAGAGGTGGGGGTTGGAGATATGAGATGGAGTCAGGAGATGGCATCTCCTCTTCTGGCGGAGCCTGGCGCCTGGTCTTCTTTCTAGCTTTCGGCCTCGTCGTCTTCTGGGTTGCGTGTTTCGCTTTTGTACGTTTTCTATTGCTGCTTCCTTCCGATATTCCTCCGACTTTTCCCAGCCTAGCCGTACCCCTACGGGCCCCTGCGTCCCCTGCTCACCACCTTCCCATGTTGTATTTGTATTTTTCTGAATTTTTTTCTTTTGTTATCCGCCTCTGTTTTCCGTTTCTGCTTTTCTTTTCCACATTTTTTTTTTCTTTCTTTCCCAGTGAATTTGGTTGTCTCGCACGTGAGCCGCATAATGAAATTTGCCACTCCCTATTGTCTCAGTGTGTGTGACGCTTTCCCTCTTTTTCGGTGTGTGTGTTGGCCCAGCTGCTTAGCCTAATCTGATGTCGTCTTAAAGAGATGTCATTGCCCACCCACTCTCCATCCAAAGGTTTCCCACTTTTTTGCCACCCATTTAGCCACCAAGCACCCACCACTCCCCCCACTGGAATGAAGCTCTCGATTTAATGCGAAGGAATCTCGGCCAGAATTGGTCTTGGTTTTGAGTCCTATTCCTGTTTTGGGGCTTATTTGCATGCGCTGCCACCTAAAGGTGACAACACCAAATGTTCAATGTGCCAAAAAACAAGCTACCATCGACATTATCCAACAAACAGGCACAAAAAACTACACAAAAGAAGTCAAAAATTGGGTTAGGAACTTGAAATACTTAGTATTTTTATTATGTATTAGTATTTTATTAGGAAAATTAAATAAGTCTTTGCTGCAACCCTAAATATATCACATATAGTATTTAATTATTCCTAAAAGATGTAACTCTCTCCACCAAACAGGGTTTTTATAAAACTATCCTGTCAGATATCCTTTGAATAATTTAAATTTAAAATTTTTCATAGTCTTATCAAATTTGGATCTGTGAGGTATCAGAAAACACAAACAGAAACTTCTGAAGGCGAAGTTAGTGGAGGAAGTCTTGGCCTGGACCAATGTCTGACCCCTCCCACTTTTTGGCAGCCCACTTTTGTCTCACCGCCCACCCCCGCTCCAGACGCTTCACACTTTTTGGCTGCGCTGTGCTTTCAAGTGGAAAATTACTTTCGCAGCTTTATGATGCGGAAATTATATGAAAATCATAGCGAATTTGCCTTGCAAGGAATGCCGGAAAAGTCCACAACAGTGGCTTCTGGCCTCCGTATACGAAAACCGTAGACCGTATGGCGGAATCCGCATCCTGTACATCTGCATATGTAGCATTGCTATCTGTGAGCCCGATCAAGGCAGTAGCTGTGCCACGCCACGCCACGCCACGCCCACCGGCCCCAGCCAGCGCCCGTCGCATAATGAAACGAGCTTTTGCTTTTGCTTTCAGCTTTCGACTTCGGCGACGCCGTTGACAACTTGTGGTCCCGGTGCCCCTCATCCGCTACCAATCTACTCCTCCCATGCCTCGAAGGACACTGGAAAAAAGGATGTTTTACTCTACTTCTTTTTTAAGGTTATATACAATAAAATGAATGTTAGAAAATACTACAAAAAATACTAGAAAAATAAACTTCATATCTTCTTCTTAGTATTACGTATACGCATTACGTATACGCCATTTTTGTAACCAAAAACTTGATATTTCTTAAGTTTTCTTTTAATAAATCTTTGATTTGATTATATTTGAATGTGAAAAAGTTTCTTTTAGTGCATGGAGCTCGCTATCCGGCGAGCAGCTGCTGACTGGCTCCATTTCCATTTGAATTAGCATAAAACGAGGCGGCTTACGACTGTCTATTGGGGCGCGGGAGGGGGCGTGGCAAGGGGGTGAATCCGAATCAAAGCCACCGTGGAGTGGCACGGGAAATACCAGGAGTGGTGGTGGAGCAAAAGATATCATCTGTTGCTGCTGTTGTTGCTGCTGCCGCTGCTTTGGATGCCGAGGCAGGAGCTGCTGTATGTGTTTTGTCCTGTTCTGTGCTGTTCTGTTCCCACCGACGACTTCGTTATCTTTTTAACTTGCTGGCTGTCGTTTATTTAACTGATAATGATTTGATGGCAGTTGGCTAAGCTTCCGACAAAGCCCTTACCCTCGCCTCGTGCTCTCCTGCCACATCCCACATTCATTTCCATTCCCATTTCCACGCCCATTCCTCGCCCATTTACTGAGGTCAATTACACGCTTTCGATTAAATTTGCCACGGAGTGTTTTTGTTGTTGTTGTTGTTTGGTGTTGACAGGGAACAGCTGGCAATCAAAGGATCCCCATCTACCGCTTCGAGGTGTTGGCTTAGCTTTTTTCTAGGACATTCTGGCAACAAAATACTTGGATTAAAAATACTATCATTTAAGATTTAGTTATAACTAAATGGTTATATATTCTATTACAATCCTTAACATAGTTCCAGAGCTAATCATCCAGGACTCTCACAGCATCTCTTCCATCCTCAACCTTCTTCCCACTCTCCTGGAAAGTTCGTATGTAAGAACGTAAGAATGTGTGTGGCACAAATAAAGTTGAATTATTATTTTTCTTTATGCTCTGGGTGTGGTTGGGGGGCGTGGTGCGTGCCCGGAATGCTCAAGTGTTGCCAAGTTGCATATTTGCTTCGTTATCCCGTCGGTCCAACGCACACACAACCGCACAGCCAAACCAAGCCAAGCCGCACTCGTGAGCTTTAAAGATGGGATTACAAGAATACCATATTGGATGGTGATGGTTAACACGGCATTTTCAGTGGCATTCCTTAACAGAATTTATGAATATTTTCATCACTTCTAATAAGCATACCAGCAGCATATCTTTAATTTTTAATCCCTTTTAAATGTAACTGGAATTTTATAATTTATTTTTCAATTCTCTTCCCCATTCTCCTCCTTTCGTTAATTTCCAGTGGAGAGCTTTAAATTGCCGTAACTGTAAGCAGTGCTTGCCAACATCCGTTATTTGGCTGACCAAAATAGGGAGCCAATGGTGGGGTAGAAAGAGATGGCCACTGAAAAGCTGCTGGATCAGTTTTAGTTGCCATTACGTGAAAAAATTTTGGCGGCAGGACGTGTTTTTCATTTAATCGCCGCAATAAAACGGGAAATTGATTAAATTATTGATCCACCTGTGGTTCAATTACTGCGCCATCGTTCAAAATGAAAATTCCGCGACTTTTCTCGTATTTCTCCATTTAATTGGTCGTCTGCTGTGAAAAGTGCGTGTATATTTCGTAAAGTTTTATTAGTGTTCCACGTGTGTTTCTTGGTTAATAAGCATGAGTGTGTTTAGTTAACATTAAAGCAAGCGTTTTCAGCTTATGCTTTTTTTTTGTTTTGTTTATTTTCTTGTGAATGTAAAAGTTTATGGCTGTGAAAAGTAAGCGAAATTTTACGATGTTTCCCATGACGGGAAGCCGGTTTGAGGATATAAAGGTGTCTTTATACATTATATACACAAAAGTACATATATACATGATAATGGTTTTTGCGATTAATTGTTGGAGGTGAGTTTAGTAAGTTTCAAGAATATTTTTAGGTTAGGAAATTGTTTATAACTAATACGTCATTTCCTAACGGTATCTTAGCAAGCATTGTGCTTTCACTCATTTGAATAGAATAGCCCGAACCCGAATCGCATTTTTTGATCTAAATTAGATTGTTCGCCATTTTGGCGACCATCTTGGGTTACGATGAGCGAACCACTGTCGGGCCCCTGGCTGAGATTCGCCTACAATGGCGTGCTCCTTGGCGCCTCCGTAATGTCTGCCCGGAAAATGGATCCGGAGCAGCATCCCTTTGCCCTGGCCGCCTGCGTTGTGGGTGGAGTATCGGCGGTTTTTGGCCTGCTCAGGGTTATTTTTGCCAGCGGGCAGCCGGAGGAGTGCCGGAAATTGAGGGACATAACCCATGGAGTGCTGGAACTAGTTCCTCTGTCCCTAGCCAATATAAACCTGTATTTGAAGAGCACCGGCTGGAGTCCCATAGCCTTGGGTCATTCGTTCTTTGTGATTCCTCTGATGTGCGACCTAGGATGTTGCCTGGCGAAGGATCGCAGGGATTGCGAGATGAGCGACAGCCTAAAGAACCTCACAGTTCTGGGCAATATCGTGTCCCTGGGATTTCTGGCCTATGTTGAACGGAATTTCCTCTACTTGCGCATGATGCTGGTCATGATTGTGGTCAGGTATGGGATGGTGCTGGTGGACAGTATTAACGAGAACGCTGGCGAGGACCTGCAGGTGTGTGGCACTGCACTCTTTCTCCACCTGCTGGGCAAGGCCATGGATAGCTCTGACCCCTGAGTGGTGTTTCGCTTCAAGGGTTTCCAGGGTTCCGTTTAATTTTCCATGAATCGACTGCCAAGTCCGTATTAAATTTCATTTCAGCGGCTTTTCAATTGTTGTGTTCATGTTTGTTCATGTTTTTGTAATTGCCGAGCCACACCACAACCTCCTCCCAATCCTTACACTTTAAGAAATAGTTCAGCCAATGGTTATAAAAATGAAATAAAAGGATACCTTTTATGGTTTTTCAATTCCGAATTCGAATTCCGATTCCAAAAAGATAAATGTACTTGAAAAAAAATATAATTTACGCCCGGGAGTAGATCCTTTCCAGAGTGCATGTAGAGGGGGGAAACCAACTTGTATGGCTTCCTGGGTGTGTCACACACATTATAATGATATATCGGCGATTACCGATGCGCAATAAGTGCCCCCAAGTCGCCTCAAAGCAGTCGCTGATTCATCGCCGGGAATCGCTTTGAAATCGTTGAAATGCCTTTGGCTTTAGCTTTTTTTTTTTGTCTTTCAGCGGAGGGCTTATCAATTGATTCGGGCAGGATAACAAGGCAATCGTATACTTTGCGGCTGGTACTCGATAAGCTCCGGGTTAAAGCTCCGGGTTGGTTAAGTAGCATAGTCGGAGGGTTCTTATAGATGGAACCTAAAATTTCCATCAAAATCCATTTAAATTATATTTCGAAAGTTTATGAAAGCCAAATGAATTATTATCCAATTAATAAATCCTATTTTCCAGATCCGGAGACCAGGTGATGACGTTTATCAATGATCCCCCCAGCCGCAGATTGGATTTTCCATTCCCGAAATTCTACGGATGTTGACACTTTTATTATTTGTTGCTCGCTTGTCGCCAATATATTTCGTACATATTTCTGCAATCCTGTCAAATGACAAACTTTAATTGCAAGTGGGACAGATTTTAATGAGGGTATGCCCAGGTACAGTATCTGACAAAATTATATAGAACGAAAATAAAATACAATAGATTCTACTATCAATTTATTTTATTTCAAAATTTGCTATTCTTTCGAGATTTCTTTTTAGGTTTCTTGTAGTCTTTGTCACACCGAATTATTTCCTTGAGAAAGACTGTATTTGCATATAGGAATATATACATATATTGCTATATTATTTTTATTTTTTTTTTTTACCCAACTATTACTCCCCGACTATGACTCTCTTCCGGTTGTCGCCCACAAATCCCCACCATTCCACCATCGCGATTCCAGGGCAGCGTTTTGCTTTATTCAACTTGACAAGTGAAGTGAGTGTGAATATTTTTTTAGGTCACAACAACAACAAGAACACGAACACGAACAACCAGGACTCCATCCAGCAACCTCCAACTCTGATTCCTGGACTCTCTTCCTACCTTTCGAAATAAATAAACAGGTAGGATTGAAAAAAATACAAAAAAAAAGGCAAAAAGTCACAGGAAAAATACAAGAAATGGTTCGAATCCTTTTCCATCCTGTTCGGAATTGGGTTGAAGGGCCGCAGGACGAGCCGCATGGACGATGGAGGGAAATTGCAGTCAACATTTATTTCCGCAGTATGATGGAAAAATTCGAAAATAATTTGCGAGCCATAATTAAAAGCAGCAGCAGGAAAAACTAAGGAAATATGGGGAAAAGTTTGGGAGTAAAAAGTGCAGAAAATTAAGGAACGCAAGGGTAAGGATAGTAGTAAGGACGAGGACCTAGAGAAAGTCAGTCCCTCAATGTCCTCAATTCGCTGGGGTCATAAACAATTCCAGGATAGACGAGTTTTCGATTTTCGTCTCAATTGGCAACATATGGTGAACAGACTCCCCGAGAGCAAGCCATAGGATCTCCCCAACCAATATCCTTGCTACAGTTGAAGAAAATTCTTGTCTCAAAGAAGAATTGTCAAGAATATTTATATTCTAGTTAAGAAAATTCAATTATAATTTAATTTTTAAATCTTTAATGATTTATAAATTCGATTTATTATAAAAAGGATCAATTTTTCAGAGTGTCCTTTGTGGGCGGGGCATCATTTGCATTTGTGACTGCGAATTGCGAATGCGAAAATTTAAAGTTTTCCCGATAAGAGGGTTGTAAAAGTACAAAAAGTAGAGAGCAGGACGAGGACGACCCAGGAGCAGGAGCAGGATCGCAATGCAAAGGAGCTGCTGCTGCGGCAAAAAAATGGCGACGTTTGCGAGGAACGCAACATGAAAAGGGCGGCAGACAAAAGACGAAGGACCAAGACGACGACCGGCAGCAAACAAGAAAAATCGCTGCCGGGCTCCTTGGGAGCGGGGAAAACGTTCCAAGGTGGAGTGGGTGGAAAATGGGTGATGGAAGTCGGAGGTTGGAGGTTGGAGGTGATGGGAAAAGTGAAGGATGTAAATGGTAGAGTGGGGGCGGGCGGCAGGACTTTACTTATACGAGTTTTTCGCATTGTAGAACGCGCGGCATTTGCCAGAAGGTGCCAACACATTTTATTGTTGTACTCTATGACATCGAAGGGTGTTTTCGAAACGAAAGTTTCCAAAAGTTTCGAACACTTAAGACAATATAGAAAAGTTTTTAAATCCAATCTAGCTCAAGTGTTTACGATCTAAGAAAATAAATTGTACTTAGTTTTATGATAGTAGTCAGATTTTAAATAAAAATTGTACTTCCATTGCGTTTCCATTACCAGATCAACATTTTTGCTTTAAAATTCCTTTAAAAAAGCCTTTTTTTAAATGATTCTTGATTTGAAATTTGAGAAGAACTTTTTAAAATCCATCTTAGGCTTCACTTTCAGATATATTGCTCCTTTAATCAACTACAAAAGGACTCAACATGAAGTATTTATTGAGGATTCTGTAAACAAGCAACAACGTCCTGCGACCCCACAAAAGGGTTCCCCTTTTCCGAGGCAGGGTATACAGTCTTCTTCGACAATTCTCCGCTCAACCCAACCCGCACGTTTTCATCATCTGTTTCTTTGGCGGGGGTGGCACGCGGTGGTATACCATATAGTGGGTGGTGGCTGCCACGTTTAGATCTACGACACACATCGGATGGCTGTTTTGGCAGTTGGGTATGGCACATGTCTCTATCTATAAAACGTCAACTTTATTTGCCCAACAACTGAGGCAAATAACATTCTAGCCAGAACCAGCCGAATACCAACCATAGAAGGTATTCTATAGAGTTTCCGTACTAGTATTCCCCCTTTTTTCCAACCCACACCCAGTTAGCAATAAAACCAGCTGTCAATTTGTTTATATTATAAAAAATAATTAGTCTGTATTCAGCGCCGAAGTCGACGACTCCATCATAGATGTATGTACGAATGTTGGATGTTGCAGATTGCAGGTTGCAGGTTGCAGGTTGTACACAGATTGCACACAGATTAAGAGAGAGATTTGTGTGTTTTTGAGGGGATTTGTTTGTTTGTCGGTTGATTATTTTTAAAATATTAAAGCATATATGGTATAAGAGGATAGAGCTGGGATTTTCGGTTGTGATTAACTACGCCTCGATAAGTGGAATAATAATTGTACGAAATACATATGGATAATGCAATATAATTAGTGTATTTTGCTGATTTTGTCTCTCTGACTCTGACTAAAAAGGCATTGAAGGAATATCGATAATAGTAATTATCGAATCGAATCGAATCGAATCGAAACAGATTTAGCGACACAAAAAATTTTAGCTATCGATTCGTTATGTGTGTTGATATCGTTATGTAATACATAGATAATGTGGCTTGTTAAATATATAATATGCGTTAGGTTTTCCTTAAAATCCATCCCTCGATTCGACTTTCCTTATAGAATACACATATCTCTGATAAATATATATAATATATATTTTTATTTGCATTGAATTTTTGTATGCTTTTTGTTTCGATTTCCATTTCATTTTGTAACATAGTTTATTTAGGCAAAAATGGCAACAAAATTGTATGTTTAACATTTGTCTACTTTGGATTCTTGTCGCTTTCTTCTGCTTGTCTCGAACGATTTAGTAGTAGATGTGTATAACTTTAGCTAACTAACAATTAATTTAAACATTTCGTAACTTATAATTGGCAATAAATCGTTTGAATAAGCAAACATTCAACATTTAGCAGACTGCCCGCCGAACAAATAACCCGAAACTAAACGATAAATAGCTATATGATATATATAATATATATGTAATTCGTGTATATATATATATTTATATATAGTGTATGTATATAGATGAATCTCTTCTGTATTGTAAAGTCATAGTGATTGTAGCCAGATTATTATTATATATAATATATATTTTATGTTCAATATTTATAGATACAATTGGTATGGCATCGGGCATCGGTTTCTACAATAACTCTCTCAGAGCGGGTTCACACTACACCCATTTTTGAAGTCCTTTCCCGATCCATCCTGGATTATGCTAGCTGGCAACTTAAAATATTTAAAGCCCCGTTTGAACTTATGCGTGTATTTGTTTTAGTGAGTGAGTGATTGAGTGATTGAATCGATTTAAATCGGTTTATAGATGATTGAAACAAAGGTTCCTACAGCTTTAAGACGGTGAGTATTTCTTCTTAAAAATTTCTCTAAAAGTGGTTCAAGTTCTATAAAAGATATGGTAATCCTTAAAATGCATTACAGTTTTTATTTCTGTAAAATATGCTTACCAGGATATGTTTTGGTTATTTCGGAAATATTGATTAAAAGAATATTATCCTGTCTTAAAGCTGCAAAACTCTCTGTTTAGGTTACTTATTAGATTATTTTAAAAGTGTTTTTTATATCTTTTTTTGGTTGGATTTTGTTTTGTTTTGTTTTTTTTTGTGGCAGCCATCGCCTAGTAAAAGTTAATCAGTCGCTATCAAAAATTGTTTTTCTCTACCTCATCCGTCGTCGGTTTTCCTAAAACATTATGATATTTTCTTTTCCTGTTAATTGGTTTAAACTTTAAAGTGCTTTCATGTTTTTTTTTTGGCCATTTCGAACTATCTGGACTAGCGTTTTGGTGGGTGTTTAGATTTTTTGTGGACTTGGATTCGGTGTTTTTTTTTTTTTTTTTTGGTATCTTTGTATCTTAGAAATCGCTGATCTCACCCTCAGTCTCTGGATAAGTGCAGGAGAAGGGATTCAAGAGCCAATTGCAGAGGCCCTTGTTGTTCCCAGCCTGATCCTGGCGATGTCGCTTCTTGTGGCTGTGTCTCTGGAAGTTGCCGTTGCTCGTGGTGGTGATGGCTCCCGATCCTGTTATCGTGATGCGATGCCTCTGACCCTTCGACATGCCGGAGGCAAAGCTGCTCTCATCCGAATCCCTGACAGTGGCCACGCTGTGGTAGCCGCTTTCGGCTCTCCGAGAGATTCCCGAGTGCTTGGAGGTCCTGGGTGTGGAGTTGGAGTCATGACCGCTGTCATAGGCCTCCGAGCTGGTGTTCAGAGGCAGCAGAGGAAGCCGCGATTGGGCCGACAGCGGCAGGATATTCGTGATTTCGTTAAGCTTATGCTGGGTATCCTCCAAGGAGTTCCTCTTGCCCACCGCCGCCGCCAAGGACTTCTCGTCCAGCTCACAGATATCATCGTGCTGTGGCGCGAACCTCTTTTCGCTCTTCTGCAGATTGGGGTCCGAGGCGCCGTCTGGCTGTCGCAGCAGCGAATAGTCATCCATTCCGGCTATCTCCATGATCCCGTTCAGGCTGGGCAGGGATCCCTGGCTGGGGCTGTGGGAGGGTTGCTTGTGGGGCGGACTGGGCGTGAGTCTGTAGGCGGGCTCGCTGCAGACACTGCTTTGTCCCACATTAAAATGGAAGACAGGCTCGCTGAAGACGCTGCCCACATCCGTTCGGAACAGAGCGGCGGAGGGCGTCACCTCGGCCATGGCCAGTTGGGAGGTGAAGATCTCATGGAGGCGGGCCAACTGATCGAATTGGTGTCTACCAAGGAAACAAATAATAACAAGGGGAAAAGGAGCATTATTCATACAATAAGACAAAGGATAACTAAAACTAATTCCTAAGATTCAAGAAATCCTTAAACCTTACCTTGCTCTCTCTCCGCACTCGCTAAAGGACTCGCAGGCCATGTTGAAGCTGGACACGAAGGAGATGTTGTCGCAGTGACTCAGGGCTGACAAAGGATGACCGGCCGAGTGCTCCATGTCCTGATTTCTGGCCATAGTCCTGGCAATTTCCTCCTCCGTCACCTGCAGCCCACAGTCGATGCTCCGCTGGGAAGGATGATGCGAAGATGAGGCTCGACTGGCGACCAGCTCGGCCTCGTGCAGCTGCTCCCTGGAGACATGCCGCGACAGCATTCGCTGGAGGTTGTCCTGGGAAATATCCTTGGAGCCCAGAGGATCGTCGAGCAGGGGCAAAGCAGGTGGAACTTCCGAGGGACCACTGTCCTCATCCTCGTCGCCATCCGGCGGAGCAGGATCCAGCAGAGGTAACGTCTCAAAGCCCGCTTCTGTCAAGTCCAGGGAAGGTTCCGGTTGGAAAGCAGGTCTATCCGGCAGGTCCAGGGATTTCTGCTTCAGCTGGGAGAGTTTCCAGTGCAGAGCCGTGGGGGAATTGTTGGCGGAGACCGTGCTTTGGAAGACTTGCGTTGTCTGGTTCTCCACCCACTGCCGGATCATGGTCTTTTTGTGGGAATCCATGAACCCGTATCCTTGTGCCTGACTTGCTGCCGAATGGGGTAGGTTTCCGGCTGTCAGGGATCGGCATGACTGCGACTTGGGGCCATCCACCCACGTTTCACATTGCTTCACGTGGTTCACCTCCCGCATCAGGTGCCTGGCCTCGGCCACCTTGGCTCTGGACACTCTGGGACCATCTATCCACTGCTCTTCGGTGATTTTTCGCATTCCCGCCTCAAGCTGTTCGAGGGCTGCTCCGGGATGAGCCCGACGCATCGGGGATCCTTTGGGGGATGGCACCATGGACCCCTTGGATACCATATGTCGCGGTATTGGGATAGGGGAACCCATTGCCTGGATGGAAGGCTGCTGAGCCTGTTCGTGGGGAATCAAAGGCGAGGCGCAGGCTCCTGCCCCTGCTGATCGTTTCAGGCTTCCCGTATTACTTCCAGGTAGTTTTTTGGCTAGAAAAGAGTTCAGAAAGGATTTCAAATATACATCCTCTTCCTATTATGTAAAATAAGTCCTTAGTCAGACTCCTTTAATATTTAAAATGAATTATTACGCCACCAACAAAGCTCTTTCTGTCACCAGACAGACATCCAAAACTTGTTTAAAATCCTTTCAATTGAAAACGAACTGGCAACTTTTTGAGGCAATTAAATCTCTCTTAATTAAAAATTTTGTTTTGCCGGCAATAAAAGTAAGCCGCAAAGCTTTCACTTTCCATTCACCCACACCGACTTACCTTTCTCGGCTGCCAGGACTTTCTTCATCATCATGGGGCTGTTGCAGGCGGACTTGGAGGGCGGTTTCTCGAGACCGCTTCCCTTCAGGGCTTTGCTCATCACGCCCCTGTTGTCGCCGGCGCTGAGCGAGGGGAGGTAGACGGGCGGGTGTTCACCATCCGTGGCGTCGTCGTTGGGTCCCATATAGATGACAGTGTCGGCTGAGATTTCGGAGCTGGAGGGATCCGCACCGGATCCCGCCGAGGAGCCATTGCCGCCGAGTCCCTGGGCCAGGCCCACGGCCAGGGGCATGGGGACGCGATGCTTCCTGCGGCGCAGTCGATGAATCCTCGATGCAATTTGAATTGTTGATAGGGCATCCTGGTAGCTCTGCTCGGGTCGCACATGGGCCATGATGGCCACATGGCAAGTAATCGGGGCAAGGCAGTCCTTCAGCAGCGGCGTCAGCGGGTGGTCCTTGTGTGGGGGATGCCGCTGGCCGGATAGTATCGCCAGGAGTATGTTCCCGATCCCCGACAGCGGCAGACCCCCGCTGCGGTTCGCACACCCCCCCAAGTCGATGATATGTAAACGGCTCCGACCCCCAGCCACTGCACATAAAGAAAAAAAGTCAACAGAAATTTGTTAGCCACAAAAATATCTTCAACTTGGTGTCATTTTGTGTTGATTTTTGTGTTTTTTTTTAAATTGGGTAATCAAATATTTGTTTACATTCAACGAAAACGCGGTGTCGGGTTCAAAAGAAACAATATTATTCTTTATTTTTCCCTTAGTGTGTGGGGGGGGGATGGGAGTGGGTTTTGAATAGGGGTGATGGGTGGTGGTTGGTTTCTGAATGACGTTGGGTGGTGTTGGGTGGTGTTGGGTGGTGTTGGAGTGGAGGAAATGCGACACTTTAATGGCGCTGCCGTCTAGTGGTAGTGAAGCATTTAGCGGGCCACTTGAGTGGCAGCAACAGCCACGGCAGCGGCAACAAAAAGTGGCAGCAACAATAGCAATAACAAGAAACTGCGTTTTGTATTTTTCAAACCGAACAAAAGAAATACACTATTAAGAGGTAAGTAGTTTTAAAACTTTGAAATTCATTAAAAATAATATAAAATATTCCAAAAAGTTCATTAATTTCTTATTGTCTTAAAAAACTTTTCTGCCAGGAAGAGCATTGGTTATAAGGATGTGTTTTTGGACACTTACCACCTCCCTTGCGGGACAGGCTGTACTGGTAGACGTGCAGGGTAAAGATGAGGGCGGACTCCAAGGGGACAGCACATCCGCCACCGCCTCCAGTTCCCGCTCCCGATCCCGATCCCGTTCCAGAACCGGAACTTTTTAAGCGTCCGGCAAGCGCAGAGTCGAGAAACAGAGCCGCACGCTCGGCGGTGGGTGCACGTAGTTCCGTTGGACCGCCAAGGAAGTCGTCACGCAAATAAATCCCCGGGGAGTCGTCAGATTCTGTGTAGTCGTAGTTGGAGATGGAGACACGGAGTCGGTGTTCCAGCGGAGACCCAAAAGTAGCGGGTGGAGAGAATGAAAACGGCATTAGGTTTTATGTGGGAATAAACGCCGTATTCTACGGAGGGGGAGTCGGGCGATGATAAAGAGTGGGAAATGGGTTGGGGGGCCGGGAATGTCGGAACTGCTGCCCAGGTTAAGTTTATTCAAATTGGGCCAGTTACGACCCCGACCCCGACTCCGAACCCGCCCCAGTCATCATCATCATTGTTTGGCCCAGGGGCAACATTATCCAGCCGGATCCTGGCCTCCGGCGCATACCCAGCCCCCGCCGGAGTCATTTATTTTGCCGGCGATTCTGCCCGCTGGCAGCTAACAGGTGGACCAACCAGCTAACTACCAGGAGTTGCTGAATTATACAAAAAAAAACTGGTTGTATTTAGAAATTAACAGGAAACCTTCTATTCCTTCAAATATGTTTTCCGCCTAAATAGGGACACTTTACTTTTTGACTTTTTAATGGTTATCTTTTTGGTTTTTCTTCGTCTAACAGAAGGGACATTGTTTGAAATATGTTTTTAAAAAGTAATTTATCATTGTTTTTAATATATATCCAAGTTGAACTAGGTTCTTCTTTCCATTCCCCCTCGGAAAGTCAATAAAATTGATGGCTTATTTGGCAACATTGCACTTAATCGTCGCCTGTCAATAGAAACCATAACCATATGCTTACCGGCTGCATGCGAGATGAGTAAATCCTGGGATAGCGTGTCCGGCTTTGTGGCGCTGACGCCCACGGCGCTGACTCGCACCGAGAAGCGTGCTCCGCTCTTTTGGCGCCGCTCCTGGATGCCCTTGTATAGCCAGGATATGGCACAGGGGGCCGCTCCCAGGGAGCCACTCCCCCCATTGCCACCATTGCCACCATTGCTTAGGTCGCCAAGCACCGTTTGGGACTGCCCGGTGGCAGGATATCCCATCGCCAGCAGGCAGCCATCAGATCCTTCGAGCACGGCAGGTATCACTTCGCTCAACGCCGATGCACAGACATCCGACTGGAATGAAATATATTTTGTTGATTTTAGGAATAATTTCAAAAGCATTTTCAAAACAATGACTCCTTAAAGTGTGTCCTAATCCTTGTCCTAACTAAACTTTATCCTAAATTCCCATCGAAATCGAAATACATTTTTTTTTCCTCTGCACAAGGACCCATGAGGGAGGTCAATGGGCGGTGGCTAACAAGGCATACTAATGGTCTCTCTTTAATGGCTGGAATTGGGTTCGATTGCGGGGTTAATTCGATTGCTGATTAGATCCCAAAATCCCGAATGAGGGAAGGACAATGCGCGTATGTGTTAATTTCATTCTTTTTTTTTTTTCGCTTTGAGGGTTTGCCTTATGAGTGATTGGGCGTCGAGGGTCATAAATCTTGGTGCGGCGGGAGCTTTGCTATCCTGCTATCCTGCTATCCTTGAATTATGAAGATTGATTATCGCATTGCTGTTGCGGTGACTTGTTATTCTTCAGAATTACAGAACACCTCTTTTGTAATCCCATAATAAGTTAAATACCTGGGCGGATAATGTTTCTGGAAAGGACTTGCCAAGAGATTGCAGGACAATGGAAATATCTTTCTTTTATTAGACTTTGTGGATTGTTATTCGATATTAATTGCGGGAAATTGTTTGCGAGGCCTTGTTTGCTTTTAAATCAAAACAAACTTGAAAAGTTTCAGGTTTCCGCTGATTATTGATTCTTGGGATTCATTCAAATCACTTTTTCTTTCAGACTCGATTAAATATTTGCTTTTCAAGAAAGTTAATTGGACAATAAAGCAGTTAAAATTGTAATAAACTTTCGATTGATTGACTTTTCGATAAAAAATCAAGGTAAGTTTCTACTTTCATGGAAGTTCGATTAAAAGGAACCCTAAAACGATGTAATCTCATTAAAAATTAATTAAAATAAACTCACCTGTTTATCCTCGGCGGTGAAGAGGTTATCGAAAGCAAACATCTTGGGCGCTGCCACCATGGGGCCCCGTTCCTGGGCTGCCTGAGGTGGGGGACACACGTTCCTGGGATCTGTGAGCGTGACTTGGCGCTTCTTCTTGTCCAGCGCCATAAAGTCCGGCTCTGCTCCGGCGGTCTTGTCCCGCTCGGCCACCCTCAGCATGACCTTCACCTTGCCCACGCCATAGCATTCCCGACTGCTCAATCGGCGGACGAGGCCGGGTGGCATGGGTGGCGGAGCACGCTGGAGGGCACCACAGAAGCCACCGTTCCGGGATGTGGATGCGGATATGCTGGTGCTGGTGGTGGTGGTGGTACTGGAGGCGGTGGCCATCATTCGTCGCTTATTGGTTGCCACAGTTGGTTGGTTTGGCGGAAGTTTATTGCTGGAAGCACTCGGGTTTCCTTTTGGGGTTCGAATCGAGAATCGAGATGGGAGGAGATGAATAAAATTGGGAGTTAATAAGAGTCCCGAAATCCCATGGCTTTTGTTTTATGTCAAGGATGTCTTAAAACGCAATCGTCACTCCCCATAAACTTTGTTTGTTTTATAGCGCCGAGCCAAGGATTTTATGGCTCTTTAAATAGTTGCCAGGCTCTGTTTGGTCTCTGTCATAAATTGCGATTTTGTTTCGGGCCAATGGGCATAAGTTATCAGGACCAAAAAGGACCCTTCTTTCGTTATGGCCATAACACTTTCGCTTTATGGTTATGGGCCATCTGTTTATTGGGCATATGCTTCACTGTACCATCAACACTATCACGCAAACACTGTCACTTGTAGCATCTTGTGCATAAAATCAAATTTATAAAGAATTTCGTTTTGCGACAGCACTGCAGAGAGTCCTGGAAGTCCTATTTCACATCAGTTTAATTCTATTTTCAAAGTTTTTTATTTAAATTCTTTTCTGCAGAGAGAAAGACCTCGAAAAGTTGAGCATATTTTGGGAGTTATTAAAAAGTTAAGTACTCTTTTTTATGACTTTTTTAACTTTTGTTTAAAGTACTTAATTTTTATTTCTTTTTTTCGCAACTATTTTAAAGAATTTTATTGATTTTAAAATGTTTAATACTATTTTGGGTAATTTTCTTTACTTAAACTCCACGTTTTTTTTTTATATTCTTAAATTATTCATACAATTTCCCAGTGGATTGTTTTTTTAATGTCCTCAAAGTGTTCCCCGGGGATTGAGTTCCTTTGTCATGTCCTTTAAACTTCACTTTGGAAAATGTTTAATGTAAATTTCTGTCTCCTATCTTGACTTTTTTATTTCTAATATAATTTGTGTTATTCAACATTATTTTTTTGGAAATATTCATGCGAATTCCAATGGACTTTCAGTTTTTTTCTGCTTGTCAGTCGTCGTGAGCCGTGACATTTCTTCAATGCCTTCATTATTATTTCAATTTGACGGGAGAAAACGTGACATTTTTGCAACGTCTTTCATTAATATTGTCCCGACATTGTTGCCATATACCATTCCCATCCCCATCCCCATCCCAATCGTCCTCTGGAATGACAGGCAACAACTTCGGGTCGGTCCAACTTCATTTTTCAGACTACGCGCACCTGCCAACTAAAAGGAACTTCTTCTTCGCCAGGACTTTTCTCTGTTTTCATTCTTTTTTGTATTTTTTCGTCCTTTCTGGGTTTTGCTTTTTATTGTTGTTGTTGCTGTTTGAGGATTGGCGTCGTCCACCTTTTGAGTTTTAGCTTTGGCTTTTCACACAAATCGATTGGCAATGCCTTCTAATTGTACACAACGCACAATAGGGGAGTCTAGCTGGAGTCTAGGGCAGAAGGCAGGAGACGGTTAAAGGATTTCTCTTTGCCACAACACACACACACACACACACCAACACACAATCACTCAAACACTCACTCACACACGCATTATATTGTACGAAACAGGAACAAACACAAACCCTTTTTTTATGACTGGCAATTTCACGTTGTTGATTTCATCTTTGGCTTTCCGAATTTGATCCTTGATTTCTTCGTTACACATGATTTATATATTTTCTATTCAGAACTCAACGGCGACGAGTTTTCTACGATGTTGTTGTGTTTTCTTTTTTTTTTGTATTTTGGGTTTGTCACGGCGACAGCGACAGCGACAGCGACGGCAACGGAAACAAAAAACCCGCGAGGCGAGATGGCCAAACGCGTGCCGACAGCGTTGGCATTACAATGGCAACTGAAGTCGGGTTTCGGTTTCGGTTTTCGGCCTCCGATTGGGTCTTGGGTTTGGGTTTCCCAAGCGATTTCCCACCTCTCGCCGGTGGCGGGCGCAGGCGTGCCACAAAATAAGAGCGCGCGTAATCCTTGCCAACGCGAAGGGTGGACGGTGGACGGTGGACTTTCGCTTTTGGCCGTGTTTTTGTCTTTGGAAAAATACTCTTTTTGGCCATCTCTTTGGCTCTTTTTGCTCTTGCCGAGTTGTTTTTGTTAAGGACGAGAAAAAAAAGCAGAGCTTTGAGGCTCAGGTAAACAAAATCAGCATGGCTAAAACAAAAAAGGAACAACGCAAATGATGTTTAGATTGCAGACATCAAAATGCTCACTGCCTGCAATAACATCAAAATATTTTGTCTAATTCTTTGTTAGTCGAATGGGGTTTACCTAGTAACAGGGACTAGATAGAGGTAGTACGTCCTTCTAGTAAGATTTAGAGTTCTATTTGTTTCTAGAAAGTGCTAGAATGATCTTGCAAGGTTTCTTTAGACTTCAAAAGGATGTTGTTTCTCCTAAGATTGAAGGTTTTAATCATGCAACTTGGCAAGGAAAGGTTTCTTTATCGTTTCTAGGATATTCTTTTAGATATTCCAAAGTTTGAAATACCATTTGGACAAATTCAATATACCCTTTCTCCTTAGCAAGGACCTGGAATTAAAAAAAGAATAAGAAAACTCACACGGAACACCGGTGATAGTTGAGCTGCTGGAGCGTCACTTAAGTGCCGCTTGGAGTTCCTGCTGATGGAGTTGAGGAAGGGGGGACGATTGTTTAAGGACGAAAAGGATGGGGCCAAATGCAAACGATGTGTTTTTAAGTTCACTTACATTTGGCAGGCTCGTGAAGGACCTGCTGAGTGTGTGTGTGTGTGTGTGTTTGTATTTAAAAGCATGTGTGCCACCCGGCAATGGGTAGGGGTTGGGTAGGGATTTACCTTAACCGTTATATATACAATATTTGTGCTTTTTTTTTTGTTTGGTGTGTTGACCAAATGGAAGTGGACAGCGGCAACGACTCAATTAAAGTGGCCCAAACCCAAGCCCAAGCTACTGCCACTGCCACTGCGGGAAAACCTGGTCGTAATCCAATCCGTTTTTAAAGTGTTTCGTTACTAATTATCATAAAACCTGAGGAAAATTCCGTGCCAGAGCATTTTTTCCGCATGAGGCAAATCAAATTTTATGTAATCCAAGCGCCGGCAAAGAAAAACAAATAAATAATATGAGAAATAAACGAAATAAATGCTGGAGAGGGTCTTGAATTCGAGTGAAAGGAGATAAGCAGTTTGAGGGTCACTTTACAGTTGGGGCTACAGTTTGGGAGTTACAATCATGGCGCCATCTTACGGTTGGCAGCATCATTTTCCCAAGGTGGCAACGCCATGGCCATTAATTTAAAAAAAAATCCAAAGAAAACTTTTAAAAATCTTTCCTTTATAAAAATTTAATGGAATTTAAATAATATTTAAAAAATATTTAAATAAAACCACAAATTTTTATTATTTTTCGTTAAACTTTTATTTAGCCATTGATGTTTTCTGTTTTTTTTTTATACATATACTTGAGTATCATTATTTATTTAAATTTTTTTTGTTGCCTTTTCGATTTGCCTCGCTTAGGTTTTACACTGGGAAAAACAATAAGCGCGGCAAGAGAGCAATATTTGGATTTAGTGAAAAAATTGCCTAGTTGAAAATGCATTTGAAATGATGAAAGGTCCTTGTATCATGGATCATGGTGTCGGTATCGGGATCGATATCTCTATCGAAAACTAAGGCTAATTCGTAAGGTGTCAAGTTTTTTGTGAGTGTATAACGCATCGTTCGCTTAAAGACCTAAAACTTAAGACTAAACAAACAATTTGAAACAAACAGCCTAGATGGAAAACATACATGCTTCTCATACGATTAGGTAGAAACAACTCGAGAGGTAAGTTTAGCTCAACAATGGGGGATATTATGAGCTCGATGTAGGATGTCGAGGGACTGGGGATTAGGGGTATTCGTTGCTTGGTAAACTTTGTCACACGTTAAAGTTGTTGAAACAGAACAAAAAGATAATACACATAGAATATATATGCAGTTTTAGATTCGTAAATCGGGTAGAGTTCGGATGGGGTTGCTGCAGAGGATTGCCATTCGACGACCATCTTAGTGGGATGGTGCTCCGTACGAGCTGCTGGGGGCTGAGGGTGCTGGCGGGGCAGCTGGGGCACCGTACTCGGGAGCTGGTGGCGCCACACTGTTGGGATAGGGTCCGGTCTCCTCCTTCTGGGTCTTGTAGCGAATGAAGTAGACTTCGGGCTTGCTGGGCTGAGTGGGCGCCGGCGTGGGGATGATGATCTCTGGCTGCTCCTCCGGCTTCTTGACTAGCACGTACACCAGGGTCTTCTCCTCGTTCTGTGGGAACTGCGGGATTATGGGGGCAGTGGGCGCTGGTGGAGATGGTGCCTTGATGAACACGATCTTGTAGTGCTTCTGCGGGGGCGGCACATACAGGGGTTTCCTATAAAAATGTATCAAAAAAACCGGAAGGTCAAAGCCAGGCGCATAAAAGTTTAACTGCTCACGAATTTCTTGCATTGTCAAGATTATTTCCTGAAATTCGTATTTCTTTCATTAAATTACTAAAAAAGTGAAAGCCTGATGAAAGGAGTTTCACTTTGAGGAGTATGCAAATGACGAGCCCATAAATGGCGACCTCCTGTAAATGGCTAAGCAGCTGCAGGTTGCAACCACCTGACAGCCTTGCTAATCGGATGGAAATGGAAATGATGATGATGACGATGACACCAGGTGTCACAACAATCCCCCCCCACAAGCTACAGTAGCTTAACAGAAAAATAAACAAAATCGGGTTTACATAAAAGCTCCCTATGGTAATTACGTTCCTTGGCCCTCTGCGTCTGACAATTAGCTTGGAACTGCCACAGAGATACAGAGATACAGATATAAAGATATATAGAGAGCGAGAGCTTAGGTAACATTTTAGTCACGGTTTGGCGCTCTGCAAAACCATATTGTTCCCCTCCTGAGGTAATTAACATTACTTCCAACTCCAATTGTTGCTACAAGAAGACGTTGGACTAAGATACTCGACTTTTCTCTGCTATTAAATAATTTTTCCTCCTCCTTGCGAATTATCACTGCTGCCATCCGAACCGAAACAGAAACAGAAACAGAAACGACTCTTAAAGTACCCTGGATATGTGGCAATAACTTTTCCCAAAAAGGGCCCTGAGCCGGATTAGATGATTGGTGGACTTGCAACATTTGTTGGCTAGTTATTATTAAAGTTGCAAGTTGGTCTTTGAATTGTGAGAGAATCTGCATAAGTGGCTTGGATTATTTACTCATAACAATGTCTTTTTCTTGTTGTAGGTTTTTGCCAATCTTAAGTGGAACAAGACAAATAAAGCGATATCGTTTGTAAGCACTCTCGAACACGCGAGATGTAGCGAAAGGTAAGGGCCTCTCATAGGGTGAGAGGTATAATGATCTTATTAATGGGAGTGTGGGATAAAAAGTTGTAATGGGAACTCAGGCTTTCTTCTGATGAAGGTTTAGATCTCTATCACTGCAAAAACTATCTCTGAGCTAGACTAGAATAGTGGAACTCTCCCCTTACTGACAACAATCTCTTTGTAATCAAAAAGGATAACGCATGCAATTAAACTTACCTGGGTGCCTGGTACTCTGGCTCTGGTGGTGGCACATGGACATAGACGTGCTTGTGCACCACTGGCGGCTGCTGCGGTGGTCCGTATTGTGGGGCAGGTGCTCCATAGCCGCCGCTGGGTCCGCTCGGCTGGTAGCTGCTCGATGGGGGAGCACTGTAGGAGTCACGCGGCGGCTCAGGACGAGCGGCCACCAAGGCAGCCAAGGCCAAAACAACCACTAACTGTGGTTTTTTTTATAGAGTGGGTGGGTGGGTGGTTGGTTGGGAAAAGAACACAATTCGGTTAGAGAGGCACGTTTGATGTCGCGATTAGGTCACAAGATCATACCACACAACTGGACTGCATTTTCGGGTTGAGACTATATATCGTTTCGGCTATATCCGTTTCGGGTTTATCGGCTGCTGGTGGTGCTAGTGCTTTATTGGTGCTACTGGTTACTGGTTACTGGTTAGCTGGTTAGCTGGCAATGTGGTGCTGCTTTGACGCGGAACCTCTTACTGCATGCCACAACGATTGTTGCAGTTTCTTTTATAGCAGCGCAGCGCGTGAAATAAAAATTAAGTAAAAATTCAAGACGAAGACCGCTGCTGCTGCTGCTGTTGCTGTTGCTGTTGCTGCCTCTGTCGCAGTCGCTGCTTCAGTCAACGTCGACTGTGCAGTTGGCAAAGAGCAGCGAAATATAACCATGAAGAAATTGAAATGTTTAAAGCCACAGAAGCCACAGCCACCACAGCCACCACAGCCGCCACAGTCGCAGCAGCAGCCTAAAGTTGGCAAGTCATCTGGTGGGGCAACTAAGACTGGAGCTGCCACCGCCTCTGCCGCAGTTCTGCTGCTCCTAGCTGCGACTGCGCAGTCGACTTAAGCAGCGGAGGCTGCATCGTCTGCTGACCATTTCTTGGTTTTTTGCCAAGTAGGATTATTTTCAAGGCAAAGAAAAATTATTGGCCAGGCACATTGTATGTTTTAATGATGCCGAGAAGGGAGAAGAATCTCCAATTTCAATTGGATCATAAAAGATAATACATGGTTATTACAAGATATTAAGGGGTTGCGGTTTATACTTATATAAGAATGAGATTTTTGCCATCTGAAGGTAAAAGAAGGTAACAGAAGTTGCAAGAAGATACATCTAGAAGATAAACAAAAAGGATCTAAGCTGGAAAAGTATATAAAGGATCTCTCTTTGAGAGATTTCCTGCAAAAAAATGAAATAACATTTAGAGTATTTCCTTGTTCGAATTTCTTTTGATTTTTACACTTATCTTACATTGTTTTTATATATCTTATTGCATTATTATATATTATATATGTTTCGTGTATAAATTGGTATTTTTGGCCATTTGGAGGATGGACTCGTAACCAACTCTGGACTCTGTCACTGCCTCGAATCGGATCGGATCGGATCGGATCGTGTAGCACGATTCACTTTCAATTTCAATGGATGCTGGATGCTGGATGTGGATGTGGATTCACTCTCATTTAGTTTTGGGGAGACCTGGGGGATAACTCTGTGCTCTGGACTGGGACAGAGTCTGGTGTTGGTTTTATTTCATTTCTTCATGCGGTCTTACGGTCTTTTGTTAGCCAGCTTGTTGTTTTGTTTTGTTTTGTTTTGTTTTGTTGTTATTATTATTGTTACAGTAACTGTTATTGTTATTGTTATTGTTGCTCTTTCAACTTCTTGTTGTAATTGGTGTCCGCGTTTTCGGCCACGATGCTGCCTCATAATGAGCTTCACGCTCGCATTGGGTCGCCCCATCTCCATCTCCATCTCCATCGGCATCTCCATCGGCATAAGCATTTTATTTAATAATTTTTCTTGCCCGGTTATTATTATTATTTCAGTCAGAGTTTTTGCAATATTTTGAATTTTTTTCTTAATTTTTATTGTTGTTTTCGGGTTGGTTTTTTTTTCTTATTTAATAATTTACACCCCAGCCATGACAATTTGTATTAGAGGAGTCTCAAAACTATGATTGGCCAAAATGTTTGCGCAATTTTTCCTTGGCTTATAACCCCCGAAGCAGCACTGTACTCCCCTCTGATTTATGCAAATTAATCCATAAAATGCAATCAAAATGCTCGCCTCGATTGCTGGGATCCTTGCTCGGATTTTGTTTGGCACAGGAGTGGCCTGTTGCTGCCGGAATTTGATGAAATGGCATAATCAGTGGCGAGTGGTAGAGGACGATACTGGCGAGGCAAATACCACGGAAGGTTGCAACTTGCAACTTGCAACAGTTGAGAGATTCAGCCAGAGCGCCAGAGACTGTCACTTTTCCTCGATGGCATCATTTATAATGCCGTTAGCCAAATGGTAAATTTTTGTTGTTGATTTTTTTTGTACATCTCTCATCTCGATGCCACCTTGCCACAGATTGCATTTCCTTAATTTTCAACGCTCATCTTTCACATTCAAAATCATCATCGTCATCATCATCATCATCATTATTCGTTTGGCTGCGGTAAATTATGTTGAATTCACAAAGGTGGAACAGGTGCAGGTTCCCTTGCGGTTGGTTACTCCATGTCCTAGGGGAAATCCTCCCTAGCTTGGCTACAAAATTAATAAAGATGCAAAAAAAATCATGGGGGGGAAACCCTTGACTTTAAGAGAACTCTCTGCTGATATTCCACTGATATATTATACATTCTGGATAGATCTCCCGTCTCCAGTCTTGGCCATTATACAAATTATGAACACATCTTAATGAATTTGATATGGCACAGCGATTCTGAGCCATATAATCAGCGTCGCATTCATCATCCATTCATCTTTCTGCTTTCTCCATGGCCTCAACCGAGTAACACAGTTTCTGCCATCTACACCTCGGCCTGCCACAGATACTACTCGTACTAATTATTGTATCTTTTGTGACTTTATGTAACAGGCAAAAACAAAAGGCAATGGCAGACGAAACCATTTAAATGATATTATATTTACATAAAAAAAATAAAATACAAAAACAAGAGCTGGAAACAATTATAATTTTTGGTTTACCAACGGCACTTGGCGGAAAGTTGAAATCGAAATCGAAAAAAAGTACTTAACGGGTTCGAACTGACATTGGGAATGGGTTCGGTTTTTTGGATGGTTTTTGGTTGGGTTAGGGCTTTTTTTTTTTGAGGAGAGATGTGTCTTTTTCTGGTGGGTGCCACTTTGCGGCATTTAATTTGTCAAGAGTTGCACTTGAGGTACGAGAAAGTAAATTGAGATAGATGGGAATCTTTGGTCTGGCGGTGCCCTCAAGCAGATGCCTCAAGCAGATGTGTTTCCAGCCAAGACGATGCAAGATGAAGATGAATCTGATGGCTGGAATCTGAGCTGCAAACGCACATTCCATATTGCATAAGAGGCTTCACTGTACTGTACTCGTACTCGTACTCGTACTCGTACTGTGTCGTATCACTGGCCAGAGATCTAGTTAACAGGCGGTTCCCGTCTGGGTCTTGCATTGAAAATGATTTCTTTTATTGTTGCTTCTGCTTGCTGCTTCGGCGAATCAAAAGTAATAACAATAACGTAAGTTAACAACAATTAAATTTACATTCACATCCACACAAGTACAGGTATATATTGTGGTAAATACGAATATAATAATAATAGTCTGTATAAGTTGTATATAATATATATATATTTTTTTTATATATTTCTCCCTTTGCGCTATAATGTCCGCAAGCAAACCGAAATCGCATTAAACTTGGGCCCATCTTCCAGCGGAGGCCATCTCGGTTAGTGGAGGTTAGGTTGGGAGTAGTATAATTTATAAATACACCATCTATATATATACTATACCCCATAATATATAGCTTCGACCTTGGTGGCACATTAAAACTCCAGTTAAGGGGCGGGCAAGCGGCGGTCTATGGAATGGTTATTTTTTTTCGGGTTAAAAAATATATATTTACAATTGACTTTGCTTGTTTTAATGCTTGTTTTAATTTTAATCTCTTGTATGGCCGCGCAAAAAGAAGTTGAAAATCCGCACTTAGCCTAGACCATTAAAAAGGGTTTTGTTTCGAGGGTTTCGAGGATTTTAGAGGAGAGTTTTCTTGAGGTTATATTGAGAGGGACGAGGTTGCTCTACAACACATAGGTACATACATATAGGTACATTATTTCGATTCGGGTTTACCCAAAAAGTGTTTTTTTTTTTTAAATTATTGTTCTAGCATAGGAACTGCATTCGTCCTTGTTATAAGTTTTCGAGTTATATCAGTTTTTCCAGTTACATATAAAACCTTAAAAGTTTTAGGGTTATTCGGGAACAAAGGGAAACCATTTTTTATAATATTTAAATGTAAGAGTTTTTGGGGGAAAAGGATTGACAAGGATCCTTCTAGTTTAAAAGTGATTTTGGTAAGAGTCCTTAAATCCACATCAAAATGGCACAAACTCGTTGAGAGTACTTCAAAGTGATTCTTTGCTCCATTTGTTTGTCCATTTTCACGCACTTTGGTTTCGTTTCAATTCCGGATTTGAATCCTGTTGTGACCATTCTGGGATTGTCCCAGAACCCATCCCCTTCCCCAAAAAACCAAAACAATTTTATTCCCAACATGGTTTCCCCTTGTGCCCGGGTGGTTACCCCTTTTTGGATTCAGATTTCGTGGTGGCTGTTGTGTCGATGTTGTCAGGTGTTGGCCTGGTCTGGCCTGGCCATCTAGTAGCGTCCGTAGTTGGGCCCGAACCGGGGGGCGTCGCCACCCAACTCGTCCAGGGCACCCATGGCACTGAGCTTCTGCAGCCAGGCGGCATTCGAGTTGCTGTTGGACACGCGTGAGCTGCCGCTGCTGCCGCTGCTGCTGCCTCCGTTGGCCTCATTGTGGAGACGCAGTGGGTGTTGCTGCTGCTGGGTCTGTTGCTGGGTCTGTGGGTCCTCATTGCTCAACTCCAAAATCTGCAAAACACCAAACGCAAAACTCTGAGCTGTTGTTATGGTTGTTATAATTATCGTATAGTTGCTGTTGTTAACACGGCTCGGCAGACCTCCCATCCCCCACCCCCCCTGCTGTGAGTTATATCCAAAAATCTTTTGAAATCTTATTTATCCAACGTGGGAAGAGTTCGTCACAGGTTTTTAGTTATTTTTCGCTTTTTTTTTTTTGTTTTTTGTTAATTTTAATTTTGGCGCATCATTAAATCGAATGAAATTTATCTGTAACGAAGCCGCAACTTTTCAGGCTGCCTGCTTCTGTTGTTTGCTTAGCTTAACCCATTGGGGATCAAAGGGGTTTTGAGTGGAAAAAGATATTATGATTTCCCAACAAAATATCCACTCTTCAATGGCTTAAATAGTTTTTAACAATGTCTTCTGCTTCTATACCTGATTTAGTATAAAAAAAATGCCAACAATTTATGATTGTTTTTCTTGCAAGTTGTACCACAAAAAAACGGGTTAACTCGGCTTAAACCATCCTAACTTGGCTACCAGCTGCTGTGAGCTGTGATGAGCTGAAAATGTGTTAATGGGGGGTATTGTCGTGTAATTATCAGACGCCAACCTCTTTTTTTCTGGCTACCACTGTAAGCCCTCCCCATTTTTCTGCCACCGCTCTAGGGCTGATCTTTTGTTTTTTGTATTTTTGTGATTTTGTGATTTTTTAATTTTCGGCGAATATTGTTGATGATGTGTGAACAAACAAAAACCTAAAACAATTTCGCGCCAAGTAATTATATTATTGCTAATTTTGAAACAAAGATGCAAAAGATGCAAAAAAAAAAAACGTAAAGATTGTTTTCTATTTTCGGCCAACTTGCAATATTTGTTTCCTTTCCCTTTCGACGACTCGAATGACTCGAATTGCTTAAATGGCTAAAATGGCATTAATGGTTGAAAGGTTTACAAGGAAGTAATAATGACTCTGGAATTGTTATCGCATTGCATCTGGTTTCCTTCGGAGGGGTGGCAAGTGGCAAGGGTTTGCCCCGAGGGGTGGCGCTTTGCCAGCTGGGATTCGTCTCCACTTGATTTTCATTAAAGCCACCATCGACTGGCTGGCACATTTGGACAGTTTAATTTGAGAGTTGTCGTTAAGTGAAAAGTTATGTGATTTCGTTTGTCTTTCCCGTCCCTGGGATCCCTGGGATGAGCAGTTGGAAAGGGAGTTGGCAGATACTTTATAAATAAACAGCTGTGCTGGGAGGATTCAGGGGGAAAAATCTTTGGGGTGTCAAAGCCGGTTGCTGGGTTGATGTTTTTCGGGTCGGGTACTTTCTGGGTCTGGCCGGCCACTGGAATGGGCCACTTGATGAGTGCTGGGATTTGTAGGCTAAAGCATTTGTGGCAAGTGGAAAAGGAATGTTGAAAATAATTGCCATCAATTGGATATAAAGCTCGAATGACCAAGGAGGAAAGCTGAGACATTTTATTGAAGCAATATTTTTTAGATATAAAAGTTTTTAAATAAACAAACGAATATGTTTCTGGAATAACATCCGAAAACCATACATCTTTCATTACCCATTCCATCTCTCCGTTAAATAATAATGAGCACTTAGTCGGATTAGTTTCCTTAAATTTCCAAAAGTAAATTAATTATCAATCTTGGCTTGTCATAAGGGATTATGGCTGGATATCGCACACAATCTCATAATCAAATAAACATTAAATCAGAAGCTCAAGTTCATTCGCAAATTAGTTTTGAGTCCGTCTCCCAAAACAATTATAAAGTTTAACCACGTACCATTTTGTCACCCCTCGGGCGCCAGAATTATAATCCAATATTTCTCTAATAAGTCAAGAGCATTATGAAATTGCCATTTTCCACATTCTCTAAAAGCAAATTGCTTTTGGGAATTCCTTCCAACTTGATTGTCATCCTAAGGAAAACAGAAAGAAGGGGGAGTCATGTCATTTTGTTGACATCCATCCCGGAGAGAAGGCATTAAGCCAAAGGCCAGGTTTGTGTTGTCTCATGCTGGCTTCTGTTGCTCTCAGGTTCAATGCATTATTGTGTGTCAAGTGTTTTTTGTATTATTTTCTGGCCATTTTCCTTGCCTCCTCCGGTGGCTTCTTGTCTTCAAAGTGACGTAGCCAACGTCAACCTTCATCATCGACAGTGAAGCCAATGGAAGCGGAGCGGAGCGACCACGTCATCGTCATTATTTGCTATTTGACATTTGATTTCCCTTTCTTTGCCATCCAGCTAGCTGCCTTAGTTTTCTGCTCGCTTTTTTATGTTTTTATCCAAACATGGTCTGCTCTTGGTCTATGAGCTTCGTCGTCTTTGGTCTTTGGTCTTTGGTCTTTGTCTGTCGTCGCACGTCAGCGACTTATCGATTTGCAGGGACCGTGACTCAGAAAAGAGTCTGCCAAAGCGGCTGAGTGCTACATATTTTGCAGGGGAAAAAAACAAAACCATTTACCATTGAAACTTTTTGTTATAAATTAACATTTATGCCTCGAAATCCTGCAATTATAGATTTATATTTGAATCTTGAACAAAATATGGAATGAAATATTTCTCCTGGTGTTCGGAATTGTTTGCTACAAATACTCGGATTCGATGGTCGGCAAACAGTTGCAGTTAAACATTTTGTGGTTTACAATTTTGCGGATTGGTGCAGCTGCGTTGGATTTCTGCACATCCAAAGGCAGTTAAGTGGGGCTTCCTCGCTGGCTCCCCTCGCCGGCTGGCTGTCTCCCCCGGATCCCCTAATTCCTACCCTCCTAGTTGAGCCGCATTTTTGTGTCTTGGTTGCGAAAAAGAACAGGAAACTGTGCCAAAAAAAACAAAAACTACACACAACGACGAATCAAAAATTGTGCAAAAGATGAGGAGCCCCGGCATGCAGCAAGTTGGCGATTGTAGCCGAGCAGGCTCTCCTCCGTCGAAGAAGACCATCGAAGACGGGAAAAAAGAAGCTTTATAGGCAGCATGCGAAAAAAAAGAAACGCTTGCGAAATATGTAAAAATATTTCTGAAATGGTTTGCAGACGCACAAGAAACCACAGGCACAGACACGAAGCGATGTAGTGCGGTTAGCAGGAATCATCAGGAATCAGTGGGGCCGTGGCCGAGGGACCTGTGTAACCTTATACCCAGGCCCAGGCCCAGGCCAACCCGATGACGTAACTACCATTCCATTCAATACCACACTCTGCTCACCTTAACTTAACTCCATAAGTGACCAAAAAAATAAAACACAAAAAACAAGTCGAAAATAAAACCTCAATAATTGGCGACATAATTGCAACTTAATACCACGCTTTGGCTCTCTTTTCATTTAGTTAATTATATTGACAGCGCACCAAAAATGCCAATGCACCAAACTCCGTTCCACGCACACGGCCGGAGGAGATACCCATCACCCATTCTCCCAGATACACTGAAGGATTTTTCTTGGAATGCCACTCAATCCTGTTGTTAGCAGCTTTGAGTTATTTCGGATCTATTAAGAGTCGTAAGGTCATTAAAAATATTAACGATAAAAGCCTTTAGAAGAACTATGAGAAGATGCTTTGGAAGTTCTGATGTAATACCCGGCATAGGCCTGGAAAATCCGTTTCTTTTAGTGTAGTCTTTGCTCACCTGCAGCATCAGTTCACGCAACTTGTCCAAGTCATCGCCATGCGACCTTGTCGGCAGGTAACGGCCGTCAACCAAATGCGGTGGGACGACCAGGAGCACCACCATCATCCACACTAAAAGCCACCTGTGACCGTTTCCATTTCCATTTCCACTTGCAGAGCCAGAGCCAGAGCCAGAGCCTCCAGAGCGCACCAGTCTTCTGCCTTCCTGCGACGCCTCCTGATGACTTCTTGCCACATTCATATTATTGTCTTTATAGGGGGGCGTTCTGGCGTCTGCTATTGAATGGGCGTGGCTCCTTTTCACTACAAAAAAAGCAGAGAAAGAGGGGGGACAATTGCAGGATGTGTAATGACTTTTGAGGTGGGGTCTCAGTGGGAATAAAAACAAACCAGATATGCAGGCCAGAGTCTGGCAGAGTCTGGCAGGGTATTGAGTAACAGATAAATTATTTCTCTTCATCAAAGGAGTGCCTTCCTTCGGGGTTTTTGCAATTTAAACTTTATTTAGGGGATGTAAAAAATTGAAATTGGTTTAATAAAATATTGCTATTAAAAGTGATTCAATTGTTTTCGTTCCAGGAACTCCAGAAACATTGATTGGCAAGTTTGGCACAAGAATCCCTATTTTTTCTTCGAATCATTCTCTTGTTAAATATAAATCCAATTTAAAATTGAATCCCCGTTGCTTTAAACTGCTGCACTTGTCCGCTTGGCTTGGCGTTTGTTTACCCAATCGAAAGAGGATTACACAATGCCCGAAATTTTATGATTATGGCACTGACACTGAAACCAGAAACAGAAGCCACATCTGCACCTGCAGCCCGCACCAGAGACCGCTGGCTGACTCATGGGTGACTCACGGTTTATATTTTTGATGGCTAATAGAGTTGGAGTTGCACAGGAGTTCCTCCTTATTTTATTTTATTTTTGTGGAAGGATTTCGTCTTAACAACGTCACGTAGTGAATGTGTTTTGTACGGCAACGAAGAGAGGCGAGGGCGAAGCCAGGACGACGATGTTGTGAACTAGGATAACAATGTAAGTTTAAGCCAAGCTGCGTGCCGACATTTGTATTTATAGCCAAAAATTGTGGCATTCGCCGAGATTTCGAGATGACGACAGGACGACGCCGGATATTCTGTCCTCCGGATGCGCTACGCCCCTATTAGGAATTGCGAATTAGCCTTCTGCCTTCTGGCGTGTCCTGTCTCCAAAGCCGCACAAAGAGCACTTTTTCGCAGTCAGTGCGCGCGCAGCGTCGTCCAACAAGCCAACAAATGTACCAACCAACATCCATATCATTGTCACCACACACTCCTTTATCCTTGTGCTCTGGTGTTTGTGTGGCCTCGCATTTCCATTGTCCTGCTCGGGCGTCATCATCATAATACGTATACGCCCCATGTCCCCATCTACAGAATCTAGCGAAATGTTTTCGCTTGGCCAACTTTCATGGTTAACTCGGTGTGGCTTTTAGTGGGTAGTTCTTGTCCATGCCCCAAGAGGTATTCGTGGCTGGATTGGAATTCCTCAAGACTTGCAAATGGGAAACTTCTAGTCAAGAAATAAAATTTATAGTGGAGTATTTTTATTAAAAAAAAACGGGGTTTTTTTAGTATTATTTGAGATAGTTTATAGGGTATAACAGATTCTTTTATTTTAATTATTCAATTTTCAGTTGTGGTTTCCCCCCGGCTGCTGTCGTCGTCATGGCTGCAATTGTTGACATTGCGGTCGTCAATAAATGCTCCGGGTAGCCCTTCTCGGACTGGATCCCCGGGTCCCAGGTCCCAGGCCTGGCACTCAATTGTTATTGTCTTCGGGCTGTTCTTCTGGTGGTGCGGCTATATATGGGAGCTATCTGTGGTGTCGGCGAAATGGACCCATTTGTATACCACGCACGACCGATAGACCGAAATTTTTGATATAGCGCAGTTTTGTGTAGCCATTGCTGTGATTGAATACGTGACGGGCATGGGAAGTGTGCCAATGGCATCGCAAGGGTTTTACGACCCCTGGACGACTGGACTCGGAATGTATGCTACCATTCATGCAACACACACTGCTCCCCACAGCACACACATCCCACTCCCCAAACTCCCATTGAACTGTTTTGGGTTATTTATGGCTGTGGCACATAAACGCTTTATGAAGCATCATAGAGTTAAAAATGCTCAATGCGTCGGTATTATTAAAACCCAAAAACCCAAAAAAAAGGGAAAAAATTACTTACCAAATGAAATAATCAATTTGTCTTCCTCGTTGGGTTTTTGGAATTATGGGTACGAAACCCGGTTTGGGTTGTCGTAGGCCGAAAAGCTTTCAAAAGCTTTTTCTGTACCAGCTCCGTTGCTTATGGAGCCGTGTGAGAAACATAACGGCATGAAGCATCGGTGGTTCAGTGGTAGAATGCTCGCCTGCCACGCGGGCGGCCCGGGTTCGATTCCCGGCCGATGCAAAACCACTTTTTTTTTTGCTTTTTGGATTTAATCTTTATTTAGTTTTGTTTGTCTACGATTTTAGTTAACTAAAGCTTTCCAATTTTAACAAGTTTTTTCGTGGCATTTATCAAAATGTCAATAATTGTTTTGGGCTTCCCCCAAAGTCATATGACATTCTAATAAATCATGAGATTTCGCTATTGACTATTTTGGCAACATTTTCAATACCATAACTGGGTGAAGATAATGTTAAGTTCAATATCTTCTTTTACCATCTAATCGTTTCTTAGTGGCATTAGTAAAAGTTTTTCCAATAGCCAATTCTATCTAAAAAATAATGAAAATATTTATGATCTCGTGGGATTAGCCATATCTTTGCCAATTCTTTTCCGATTATTGAGCGGGATACCTTAAAGGATTAGTGCATCGATTCTCTATAAATGTGCATCAAAATCTAGGAAGGAATATATTTTTCGATTTTTTCCAAATTTTTTTCAATGAAGTTCCTTTTGAGTTTTGCGAAAAATCATGGATTTTCATATATGGCCACTTTTCATGTCTATATCTTTGCCAATTCTTGTCCGATTCTCAAACGCAATACCTTAAACGATTTTTAATTCAATTCCCAATCGATATGCATCCAAATCCTGGAAAGAAATTTTCCGATCGATTTTTTCCAACATTTTTTTCGATGAAGTCTCTTTTTGGTTTTTTGAAAAAACATGAATTTTCATATATGGCCACTTGCTATGTCCATATCTTTGCCAATTCTTTTCCGATTATTGAGCGGGATGCCTTAAACGATTAGTGGATCGATTCTCTATAAATCGGCATCAAAATCTTGGAAGAAAAATTTCTTTCGATTTTTTCCAAATTTTTTTCAATGAAGTTCCTTTGTTTGGTTTTACGAAAAATCATGGATTTTCATATATGGCCACTTGCCATGTCTATATCTTTGCCGATTCTTGTCCGATTCTCAAACGCAATACCTTAAACGATTTGTAATTCAATTCCCAATCGATATGCATCCAAATCCTGGAAGAAATTTTCCAATCGATTTTTTCCAACATTTTTTTCGATTCAGTCTCTTTTTGTTTTTATGAAAAAACATGGATTTTCAAATATGGCCACTTTTCATGTCTATATCTTTGCCGATTCTTGTCCGATTCTCGAGCGGCTTACCTTAAACGATTCATATTTCAATTCTGAATCAATAATGTGAAAAGAAGAACCGTAAATCAAATATAAAATAACGATTCTCCAAGCTATCAACGTGTTAATTGTACTCCGAAATACGTTTAAGGTTTATGGTATTTGCATAGACTTTATTCACTTGAATCGTTTTACAATTAGGTTTACAATTACAATTACCGTACAACAACGAATGGATGGTTGAGTAATATCGCATGTTGATGGAGGAGGGATCGAGAAGGACGAAGGGTGTTTTGGGGGGGATATATAGATATGGCTCGTAGAAAAAAGCTTAAATATTTCGTAGAATCGATCTTAATTAGAGCTACCGATTAGGGCTGACGTAAGATCTACTTAACAACAACTAAAATACATTCAGTGGCATTCTACCTACGATTACTTGTTTCAATTTAACATTTATCAACTTTTTATATAGTGCATATAGTGTCTAATTAATTGTTCAGAGCCAGAGTGCAGGTGATCTAGGGATTACATCTACAGACACAGCACGAAGGAAACAGGAACCAATCCATAAATATGCCCTTGCAATCGTTGTCGGGGTCATAGGCCAGCAATCGATGCCATTTGTACTTCTGTTCGCATCCACATTCGCCTTCACATCGTGGAGTTTGGGTATTGCTGGGAAGATATCAGAAATACTCATTATTAGTTGACAGAATAAAATAAATATTTAATATAATAAATAATAGGGCTTTCGTATAGTGATTATAGCTTTAGATCTGTCATTTGTGTAAAGCTTTGTTGAAATAAAAGTTGTACTAATTTAATGAATCGATAAATACAGGTTTTAAATGATTGACTTCCCGATTTGATCTCTAAGTTGGAGTAATTAACAAACCATTTACTAAAATCATTAGTAAATTTAATAGGCTTATTAATGCGCCAAACAAAGCCAAAAAAATGTGAAATTCAAATATTTCTTCACCTGCAAACCTCCTGATGTATGGCCTGTTCGAAATGCTGAGTATTTACAATGGCTCGGATTTTTCCCGCCGAATTCGATGCCCAATAGGGTGTTACGATTTCGATTTTGGACTCGCAGGCATCAAGTCTTCCGGTTCCGGAATTTCCATTACCCTGCGATCGATTTGTATTGCTGTTTCCGCTGCTACTCGATGCTCCTCCAGCAGCTACTCCTCTGTTTCGGTTTCCTCCTGCGGCAGCTTGGCGCTTGTTCCGGAGTTTCCCAAAATAACTGTCTCCAGCCTCGATGGTTTCTCCGGCATTTGAGGCAAAGGCTCCGGGTGGTATAAAAATATCCGGTTCGTCTATGAAACGTCGCTTCCGCACCTTGGCCTGTTGCCGGCCTCCTCCTCCAGGACCTTCCATGTTCATCTCAAAGTCCCCGTACATCCTTCGCATCAGTGCCTTGTTGTCGTCTATGAATCGTTCGATTTTGTCACTAAAAAATCGGGATATTATAATAATGTTTCAACTAAACGCGGATATTTTGCGGAATAAAATCAAAGAAACTAATTAATTAATTGAATTTTCGTTTAATACAAGAACTAGGCTAGAAGTGAATCATCTAGAGATTACATAGATTAAATGGCAATGAACCTTTCCGAAACCGGCCCTCATTGGGCCTAATGATGAAATTCATATCGATTTGACGCGTCTATGCTAATGAGAACGATTATGATGATGGTCGAGGGGTAGCTTGGTATGTCACTAAAGAACAGTCACCCGGATTAAATGTGATTCAGAGCAGCTTTTGGCGAAGAACTCCAAATGAAACGAAAAACCACAGAAAGGCAAACATCCTTGAATCAATCAGCAGGTTTTTACGATCATTTCAAGGGAGTTTCCATTTCATTTCCATTCGGAATTTCCGAAGAACAATAGCTGAAGGGAGATATACCTACAATACAATCTACTTACATGGGATAGCTATTTCCGGCTGTGGGACAGAACAGCTGATGGTATCGCTTGATGCATGGCACTCCCTTGATGACATCGCCCCGCACGTCCAGGCCCAGAGCCACCGACAGGGCCGTCCACCAGATCTAAATTGGTCAAATATGTATTATATGAGAGATACGTATATACTATATGTTATGTATTTAGCATTGAGGAAGGCAATTGGGTTTTCGGCGGGGTACTGAGATTACCGAGATTGATTCGGAGACCATAACAAATTATGGCCGGGGTGTGAAAATGACTTTGAGTAAGTCATAAACATAAAACTTCGTTTTATATTCGAAAAAAAAAAAAAAAGGGCAGCGATGGCGAAATTGGCGCTTGGATGCGGAGAGGAGTAGACTATGGAGTTAAGTCTGGGCTGGGGCTGGGGCTGGGGCTTGAGCTCCCCAGATTCGAGACTCCCGAGTCCGGATCTCACAGCTCTCGCCTTGCTCTTCTTTTGGCGTCATCAACATCATCACACCTCTTGATGAAACGAACTCGCACGACCTTCGTGTGCAAAAAAACAAAAAAAAAAAAACAAAATCAAAAAGAAAATAAAATAAAATGAAATAAAATGAAACCGAAATGAATACACCAAATCGTCAAAGTTATTTCCGCAAATGAACAAACTCGATCGAAATCGAGAGTACACTGGAAGGAAAACGTCAGAACTAGAACCGGTAATAAATCAATCGATAAGACCACAGCCTCTATAAGTTATGGATTTAATAGGTTTTTTTTTTACCAAAATTTCATTTTAATATTTATATAAATATTCTGACAGCGAATTCTTGCATTTTTTTTTTGAACTGGTTTTCCTTTGAACTAGTTTGACAAACTTTTTTTGAAAGTGTGGTAATTAAAGTGCGCGCGTGCTCGGACGATCGTACACCCACCTTTCCCAGCCATCTGTCCGCCCCTTGTCCGCCCAAAAAAAAAAAAACCTTACCGGAATCTGTAGAAACGATCCGTTGTTGAGCTTTGGATAGGAAAAGAGCGGCACCACCGGCACCGTGCCATTCTTCAAGTAGATCGGTCCCTGGATCGGCGTCACCGTGGGCATCTGATTGCTATCTGTGAATGGAATTTAAATGGATTGTTAAATGAAAATGAAATTGAAATTGGAGTGGTTTCGATTGCTTTGGCATTGTTTCTGTGAATGCGCGATGATGATTCATGTGCAAGGACAGTGGAGCGGGAGTGGGAGTTGGAATTCGAATACGAATTCGAATTGGAATTGGAGTTGGAGTTGGAGCTGAAATCGTTGTCGTATCCACGTTGTCGTTGTCACTGCATTAATCAGCCCGGGCCACGGGTAAACCCGAAAAGTGAACCCAAAGAGTTGCAAGCCATTGCAAGTGCAAGTGCATTCAGCGGGGCTCCGTCTGCATACAAATCGGACTGCAGTTGACACTTGCATGTATAAATTTCATGTCTGCCTGGCATTTGTAATGCCCAGATCCGGATCTCGGCCCAGACGGAAACTTTCCCTTTTCGCAAAAAAAAAAAAAGCTGCAGGATGCAAAACGAGTTGAAGAATGTGCCAAAAGGGAGCATACCTACATCTAAAAAAGGGGTTTTCTGGCTGATTTTAAAAGAAAAAATGTTATTTTTTAAAGCCTCTCTTGTATTATACAAAAAGGACAAACCAAAGTACTCTTAAGTTCTTAAGAAAGGAAACCTAAAGAAGAGCTTGTTATGGCAACTTTAATCTTTGAATTCTTAATAAGGAGCATAATTTTCTGCAGTGCATCGAAACCATGTCACTTTCAGCTAATGAGCGATTCTCTGGCCATGTTTTGAAATAGATTCTTTTGTGATTGTGAACATTTGAATTTTTGTGTACATTTTGTGGGCCAGCACAAAGGTGAACACTGAGTGCTGAGTACTCGAGATCGAGACAAAAAGCAAGCCAAACTTGTATAGTATATCATAGTAGTGAGCCGTGTGTGTCTTGCGTGTGCACGTCTTCATATGAGAGCTGGTTCATGAGCCAGACGCCCCTGCTCCGCTTCTCCCGTTCTCCGCTCAAAGATTGAAGCGCGACTTCTTGCATAATAGCCCCGTAACCGAGTTGAGTACTTGAGGTCTGAAGTCTGGCAGGTTGCTTGCTTGCTGGCTGGCTAATGCCTCAACGGCTTTTGGGGATTGAGATGGCGATGAAGATAAAGATGAATATGGAGATGGAGATGGAGATGGTGATGGAGAGGCGCCACAAACTTGGCCAAAAGTGAAACATCGAAAAAGTGAAGAGCCGCTGACAGTTTTCCAAGAGGACAACAAGGGCAGATACAGCTAGACGATAGCCGAACGAACGATAGATACACCCCGGCACAACACACAACATAAATCGTGATGCGTGCCAGTCTGTTAGTTATAAAAAGTTAAACACTGGCCATTACTGTCTTGAAAGTGACCTTGCCGATCGGTTTGTAGACCTTTGACCTTGCCTCGCCACCGCTCGTTGCTTGTGCTTGTGCTTGTGTTTACTCCACAACTTTGTTATTTGTTATAGTTATAGTTGCTCCACTACGATCCGATATCCAGATCTTGTGCAGAAGTTGCTCTCAATTGGAAAGATACACAAAAACAAGTAGCGGCAGCCGCCGCCAAAGCTACGAAAACAACAACTAATTCGAGAAATTAACATGACTTTCAATCGGTTTTTTTGAATATATTGTTTCTTTTTTTCTTGATCGTGTGCAGACGTGGGTCTCCTCATCGCTTATCACTCCATGAATCTCTACATGCTCCAAAAAGGTACTTTGACGATAAAGTAAACAAATTAAAACACCAACATTTGTTTTTATTTGTTAATTGCTCGGATTGGCATCGCTCGAAATCAGGAAATGCTCAAAAGTGGAATGTACTCCAAAGATTGATACTACGAAAATATCTCGGGGATTCCTTTGAAGTGAATAAGGAAGTTATTCTCGAGATCTTGGATGGTTCTATGCGATGTTTTAGTTTGTGTTTTATGGTTTTTATAGTTACTTAAATTCGTTAAGATTTAAGATTAAATATTTGGGACACTTAATTGGTTTAACCTTCAAGTATATTTTGATTCCTAAGAGTACGACTACTTACCCTTATTCGGACTCAAATCCTCTTCGTCCTCATCCTCATCCTCGTCGCCCTCTTCCACATCATAGTCGATCACCGCATGCACCTGAGTCCGGGAGCCCTGCCCAGCCTGGACCCTGGTAAAGCCAGGTGCTCGTTCAGGATAATTCTCAGGCGGTGCAACGCCATAGGTCTGGGCGGGCTGGGGAGCCTCCGGTTTGGTTGGCCTGGAACGTGGCTGCTGAGGAGGAGCTGGAGCTGGGGGCGGTTGCTGCTGCTGGGATGGCGGTTGCTGTTGGTGTTGCGGCTGCTGCGGCTGCCTGCTGCCATAGCTGGTAATACTAAAGCTGCCAGTGTTTTTCGTGAAAGTGGCACTGGCACTGCCATGGGAATTGTAAAATTGCTTCTGTTGCTGTTGCTGTTGCTGGGGAGGTTGTCCTGGGAATCGGGTGTACGAGCCCTCCGCCGGACCCCGGCCACTAGAATGGGTTTGTGTCAGCTGGATGGAGCTCTGACCGGAGCTGCTGATCGATCTAGAACTGGTGCTCTGGAAGGAAACGCTGTTCTCGTTCTGGTCCTGCTGCTGCTGTTGATGCTGTTGATGCTGCTGCTGGCTCTGCTGCACCTGTTGCACCTGCTGAATATGGTACACCGAATTCCGGACAGCATTCGGAGCCGTAGGTGGCAAGTAGGCATTGTTCTGCTTGTGTCTGCCACCGGTATTCTGGTATTGATAGCCCCCAGGCTGCTGCGCAGGTGGAGCATAGGGATTGTTCTTAAAGTAGTCGGGAGGATTGCCAGCCGCCTCTGCTGGAGATTGCTGCTGATGGTCCGCCGGCGAGTATAGGAGATTGTTGGTGTTGCTGGCTAGCTGATGGATGGGGTGCAGGGGAGCCAAAGTGACACCCCACGGCTGCTGGCCCAGGGCACCGAATGGCAGCGAGAAATTCGTCAGAGCCATGGAACGGTGTCAGGACGGATCAGGGATGGCGGACGAAAAATCAAACCGAAAACGAAAGACTTAGGACACAAACTCGATTCGGCTGCGCATGCGGCGACATCATCTAGAACAGATCTGCGCGCACGGAAATTGATGGCGCGCGCTCTCGAAATTGATTTATGCAAAAATAACAAATCAGTCAGATCTCAGATCAGCTCCCACTACCCACTACCCACTTCCCACCCCTGGCAACCCAACAATAGCTGGCACACACACACACTTTGCCACTGAAATATCTCGGCACCGCACGTATCTCGGCGAGTTATGTGGTAAATACATATACGAATATATGTGCAAACGATGTTGTTGTTATTATTATTATTATTATTAAATAACTTTAGCGCGATCGCGATCGCGAGCTCGAGCTCCGGCCTCCAGTGTCCGTCCGTGCGCGTTTTAATGCTAAAAAACCATTCACGGCAAGCTGACAATCGCGACTGAGCCGTTCTCGCCGTGCGCCTTTAAAAAAAAACTTAACTTAAGGAGGGAAAATGTTTCAGCTTAAGTTGCCCAACTCTCGACATCTCGAAAATCTCCGAGTTGAAACATTGCGCTCAGTTTCGAATCTGGCTAAGAGCGAGCGCACGGCGCTGCGAACTGAGTGGCTTTTTTATCTTTTCAATTTTTTGTTTCAGCTGAATGGCAATACGAAAAATAAAACAGAAACGGGAAATATTCGATAAAGGGTTAAACGAGATTCGAATGCTCTTATCTATTTCGATAAACTTTACTTTAAAAGATTCTGAAAACAGATTTGGAAAACTAGAAGAAGTTCATGAAACTAAATCAATGCCTAATGGGAATCCTAAAATATATATATTTTTTTTTAAACTAGACTATTATTTCGTAGATTTCTACATTTCCTTATCAAATAACTTTCAAAAATACAAGCTAGACAACACCGCAAACTTTGTTCAAACTATTTGTTTTTATATTTTAATTAAGCTGCACCTTCTTTTTTTTCAATTTATGGTTTTTTAAAATAGTTTACGAGCTAAAAAACAGTGCCTTGGGATATGCATAAAGACTGACGGAAGACTCGCAAGTCTAACCAGAAATTTGCAAGATTAATCTCTTGCGTTTTAGAAGTTTTCAAAGAGAATTAACTAAAGTATGTGCGAGTGAGTATCTGTGATTTATTACATTGCATTAAATGTTGACTGAAATTACGAAATTGTTCAGTGAGCTGTCTGATGTCTGGATGTCTGTCCTCTTCCGCATACCTTAACCCATGGCATCGTGGGATTAGGTTAATGAGAACTCATTTGTGACCTAGGTCAATGCCTGGATGCTGATACATTTTGTTTTAGTGGCGTTTTGCCGAGAAACGCATATTAATCACAGTACCACAGTACCAAACCAAACCGAAATCGATGGCTGTTTTATTTCACATCGAAGGCAATGAAAAGCAAAAGTATATTTAAAGTGGGCTTTCAAAACAGGTTGTGAAGAGCATCGAGAGGCGCGAGTCGTTACACACATGACCGCCAGGCTAAGAGAGCGTGGGTCTTCTCTAGGGTTCTCTGCTCCCGGGGTTATCTCTTGCCCAGGTGAAACAGTAGCTAGTGGTTACATCGACGGGGTGTGCTCTGGAGGAACTCCCCCTACTCCCCATCGAGTGCATCGAGCGATGAGCAAATTGATGGTGGCGGCGATGATGCTATGAATGAATGACTCGCCACCACCGGTAGTGGCAGTGGAGGAGTGGCAGTGCGGCAATAATTCTCATAGTTGGCACTACGTCACGGATCTCGGTTCAATGCGTCCACTTTGCATATTAGCACCTCTCAAACTCAAACTGGAGCTCCCCGCATGGAGCTTTCCGCTCGAGAGCCGGAAACGGATGCAGCTAATGGATAAAATACAGACAGCGTGCTATGATCTTATCGCTGACATGATTTTTTCTGGGAAAAACGCCCTTTAATGGTTTCGATCTCCTGTTTGATGGATGATTCAGTTTTGATTAAAAACACCGCGAGTGGGCCCAGTGGGGAATTTTTTCAAATGGAGGATATGCATTGAATTAATTTGCTCGCCCAAGTCCCCTTTTCAGGGTCACTTCACACTATTGGCCATATTGTGAGCCACTTTTCCTTTTCGCATTCTTACATGCAAATAAGTCATTTAAAGTGTAACACTTGGGTTTGGCCAGGTGCCGCCTGTCTACCTGAACAGTGTAAGAAAATCTTTAGATTTTGTTTCGGTTTTACACAATTTTAATAATAAATATTAACAATTATTTGTAGTTAATAATTGAGAATTGGTTTCCTCTCGGATATATATTAAAAAACTTTTTATTTTCGTTGGAAACTCTCTTTGTTCTCAATGTTATGCTGAATACTGACCAAGTCATAACCAGAGCCATGGCCATGGCTAATGGCCAGGCCTTTGTTCTATGGGGGTTGCTTTTGACCAAGCCCAAACAAATGTTGCACATTTTCATAAAAAAATCAGGGATGGAAAGTTAATTTAAAGATAAGGAAAAGAAACTAAAAGGATTATTGTACTCCCAAGTCTGAGATATTCTGTCTAAGCTACATCCTTAAGTTATCATTTTTTAATTTATTTCCCAGTTTATTTTTCTATTTGAAGTTTCTTCGGTGTAACTTTACAATCGTCACCTTCTTGTGGGAAATTAGCTATTCCGTATAAGGAAGCTAATGATTCATCGGAGGCTATGGCACTTCCTGCCCGTCCCTAGTCTCTCGGCGCACATGCTGCATGCCCAGATGCAATTTCAACTGAACCGATTTCATAAGGCCAGAACGAGTTTACGACGAAAACAAAAAAAGAACAGCTTTAAGCGTTAGTTATACATTTGTTTTCCTTTCCCTTTTCATGCGACAGACATTGAAACTTCTTGGTGGTTTCTTGATTTTGGCTGCCATAACGAATCCACCAAAGCCACTCGACAATCAAATAATTTGACGCGAAATCGAATCGAATCGAATCGAATCGAACTATGGACAAGATCGAAAAGTGACATTCCTTCTAGCGCCTGGACCTGCTGGATATTTAAAATAGCCTCTGGCGGCTTTTGTCGTCTGTCAAAAAAAAAAAAAAATGAATTGAAACAGCGCCGGCAACAATTTGTAGACCTTATCCGAAAGGTGGCTCTCGAACTGAGCTGAGCTGTGGCCTTAAGTCGTTAAAAAACTTTAACTGCCAATCTGTTGTGCAGCCACGATAAAAACTCTGAAACGCCACAAACATCAAGTGTTTGTTGCTGGCTGGCTGCCATTGTTAAGGGTTCTCCTTTGGCGTCGGTTCTCTCTGGGTTTTAAGTTTTTTCGGATCCCCGAAATCCAATCCCCGAATCGAGACGAATGACAAAAATGTGGGGGCCAACCAACCAACCAACCAACCAACCAACCAACCAAGCATTCGATGTTGATCGATTCGATCAGCATAAAAAAATCTTTAATTAGAACCAATTTAGAGCGTGGACCAATTTATCAGAAGCATTTTGAAAAGTAGTTGAAAACCAGTCGAGAGCAACTTCAGTATTTCCGAAAGGGGGCTGTCCGAGGGAGGTGCTTGGTCTTTCCATACATTTCATTATAATTCAGCATTAGCCGACATTATTATTGTTATGGCTTAAACCCCCACAGCAAACCAGCAATAGCCACAGAAATTGCCATTTACGCATTTGTTTTTCTTTGTCAATTGTTCCACTATACGAGAGGTGTGGACCAATCTCGACCAGGTTCAAGTGCACATTCACAACTATTCGTAGACAGATATATATATCTGTAGCAATATGGAGCAGTCGCCACGAGAGTTGGATCAAGGGTTGATGAACGCGCCGAAGGAAAATGGATGCTTTAGCTTTAAAATAAGCCTATTGTGGCAAAAAAAAATCGTATCATTTTGCACTTCAGTAATACGGCTTTTGTTGATAGTACAATGGAATATGAATGGCTTTATATTCGAATCTATTGGCATTAAAATACAGATCTTAAATGAGTTATTTACTCTTTAAATTCTTTAAATATTTATCCTTCTTTTGATCGAAAAGATTGAAGCTTTTCTTGAATTCCTTTAAAGTTGATACGATCGAGGAAATAGCTAACCTATCATCACCAGTACCTGGCACCAGAATCAATCAACTTCAAGAGCCGCCCTCTGTTTTTTTTTTGGTAACACTTTCAACTTTACATACAAGTGGGAAACCAGTTAATTAATTTGGTTCGATTCTTGCCATCTAGATGGAAGTCAAGACAGCCAAAGCCGCCAAAAAGTTTTCTTTATATAACAGAATTCATTAATTACCTTTCGATTTCTGGTTTTTACCTTGGGCGGAGTCATGAACCCGACACCATCTAACACCTAATGCCATTAGAGCCCAGACCAGAGCCGTTGCGGATCTGGGATTACAATATTCGAGTGTTCGCATCGTTCAAGGAAATAGTTTTATTAGCCAGCATAGCTGATGCAACTACAAGTAGTTGATTGTTTACTTCGATTCGATTTGAATTAGAATTTATTTTTTTATTTTATTATTCTATTTAGCTCCCTTAGTATCTATCATATTTCGCTTTTGTGGGCACCCCAGGAGCTTGGCCGTTCGCTGAAAGATTCTGGTTTTGAACCTGGTTGTGGTTGCTGCTGTGAACGGGTCCGGATCCGGTGCCGTTTCCTCCTCCTCCCGGTGGAGCCAGAGTGTAGACCTCGTAGTCGCTGATGGTGAAGTTGTAGTCCCCGAAAAGCGTCAAATGGGCGGCATTGGTTCCGTCGTAGGAATGTGGCAGGTTGGAGTACGAGTCCATGTTAGAGTTACAATTATTGGAGATAAGTAGATCTGCGCCAGCTCCAAAAATGGGTCCGCAACTATAGGTGGAAGGGTACTATGTTAAACAGAGTTTCAAGAAATATCCATAAAACGCGTTGCCTTCAGCTACTGCGTTTTTATTAACCCAAATCCATTTAAAAAAACATTTAATTAACATACAGTTTTTGTCAACAAAACGAATGATAAAAGCTTTTAAATTCTTTTCCAAATGGTTGAAACAGAAACGTTTTGATTAATTGCTTCAAGGACCAGCAGTAAACGCCCGCTACTTTTTTAATTAATACAAGTTTTTAGACAGCTTTGGGTATTTCAAATGAGCGAGAAGTTTTGGGCTTTATTTGAAAGTCTGCGGACATTCCACTTACTCTGGATGATAGCAGATGGCATACGGTTTCTTGACAATGTCAAACTTGGTGGGCTGCTCTCCATTCGCAGGATTTAGGGCAAAAAGGAAAGCTCTCTCTGAATGCACATAGCCGCCCTTGCGGCTCGTTTTGGCCCAAGCCACGTCGGTGAAACCGCCACTGATTTCTCCATGGGATCCCAAGCCAATGACCATGCACGGAGCCACGCCATCACAGTAGCGATGGAAGGTCCCCGAATCGTAGCCATGGGTGGAGGCTCGAAAAACTAGCCGCCAAGATTGTTTGGGCACTCCAAACCATCCATTTAGGACATTTTGTAATGGGGTCTTGTCGTTCTTTAGGATTTGGGAGCCCGGAAACATATTTATCGCCACGGTTAAACGGGGCTGTAGTCTCTTGTCGTTGTGCACCATTTTGTTGGCATGCAAGGCGGCATAGCGGTAGCGTTCCAATGACAGTTCCATGGGAACAGCTCCAGTAGGTTCCACCTCCTCTGCAAAAACCTGGCTGTCGATGAGCAGAAGACGCACGTGGCCCATGACTCCACTTAAGTGCTGACAGACCCGAGCCCGCTCCTCCTCGGTCCAATGGGCAGTGGGCTGGGTTACGCCAGCCTGATATTTGGCCCAGGCCAGGACGCAACGCCACACTTCCTCTTCCTCCAGACAGAACTGTTGAAATAGGATATGTTTAGTTGAAAAACCAAAATTCTTAGATTTGGAACTTGTTTTTTTGCTCTCTAAAGCAACTCTAGGATCATCTTACATAGTCTGAGGAAATGATCTTGATGAGGGCCTCCTTGGTTAGAGTTAGGAAGGCATTCGTCTTGACGCATTCGCCGGCATTCTCTCCAATGTATATTATGCAGCGTTCCATAAAAGAGGCAGCACATTTTGCTCCTATTTATAAAAAAAAATAAACACACTTTAAATGTACAAATATCCTTTAATCATTTCTTACACTAAATATCCATTAAACCTATCACTTTCCCAAATAAAAGGCTAACAATTTACACAGATTCTAAAGTTTATTGAAAGTTCCTTGTGAGTGTACATTTAGTTTACTTAAGAAATACGTCGTGTGGCTTTCGGAGAGGCTGGCATTCCTAATCCTTTGACGGGCTGACGTTCTGTATCAGCGTGATGTTATCGCCCTTGAGCATAATCCTGCCCAGATTCTTCCTTTGCCGGGTCTTCACATAAACCTCCTCGGCGTCGTCCAGCACCAGGTTCATGTACTCGTCGAATCCCACAATGTGGCCCTCGATACGCAGCGAGATGTTCTCATAAAGCCACACCTGGACACGGGAACGGTTCTGCAGGTAACGGAAGATCAGGTTGATGGGTTGGACCATCACCTTTTGGACCTTGGGATTTCCTTTGAAGGACATTTTGCTAGTTTTCGACGATTTAATTCAATTTATCCAAATTTTATAGCCGGCGTCTGTTGTTCCGTTTAGTGATGGAAAAAGGAAATATATCGCGCAATCACAGATGGTCACTCTAATTTTAACATGTGTTATCGATTATAAAACTTCACTTTAAAAAGGGTTTTAAATATTAAACATCTTATCTTGGGTGCTTTTATTTAAAGAAACAATTAAATATTGTTTTGTAGAAAGCACTTAAAAAAGTCTTTATATAAAAAAAACCATTAACTGTTAACAGTATCGATAAGAGGAAGTTGTAGGCTGAATCTATCGAAGTATCGCTGTTAATCTTTTGCGGTGCCGGAAAGTTGTGAAACCGAAGTTTTCCATATTTTTTAGTCTATTTACACATTTAATTTAAATAAAAAATCAACCTACAATGTCTCTCGCTAACGTGGACAAGGGTGAACTGATGGACCAGGTGAAGCAACAGATCGCCGTGGCCAATGCTCAGGAACTTCTCACACAAATGACACAAAAGTGCTTTAAAAAGTGTGTCAATAAGCCCGGAACCTCGCTTGACTCCTCTGAACAGGCAAGACAAGGATTAATAAGCCTTCGGATCTATACGAATGATATTATATCTTATCCAATTTATAGAAATGCATCTCCATGTGCATGGACCGGTTTATGGACTCGTGGAACCTCATCTCTAAGACCTACGGCCAAAGGTTACAGCGCGAGCAAACCAAGTTCTAGGAGACAGCATTTCGGAGCGGGGACTCACTTCATCTGCTAGCTATTGATTAGTTGTAATATATAAAGTTTGCTAATGCAATAAAAACATGCATTATGTTACGTGATTTTTGATGACAAAACGTGCATTTTGTGTTTATCGATACGTGGGCTGATACTGTTAAGGCGCTGTTATTAGTAAAATACTGCTTATTGGTATTTTTTCGGAGTTAATGTTTTACAGTAAATACCAGATAAATGTAGAATATATTTGGCGCATTTTTTTAAAGTTCTTGATAGTTTAAAAAGCTTAAATTAAACTCACCTGCTTTCTCATGAATATCCATAACTGCTGTTAAAAATGTGCAGGCATTATCTACCGACAAGGTCGATATGACATGATCTTCACAGGCAGTACGCAGCTCAACCACGCCCATGTCCTGGGCCATCATCATCATTTGGAACACCTGCGAGTCCTGTAGCACCAACTGTAAATGAATCATGAGTAAACATGCGGTTCATCATTCTCTAGTTATTAATAATACCTTTGCCGTATAAACGTAGAGAATAAACTGCCTGAATAGCTCGGGATTGACGTGTGGTAATCGGATTGTGGTTGGTGTGGAGGCTCCAGGCGCCGCTGGCGAGACGGTGCAGCCGGGAATGCGGCAAACCTCGCCCCTTTTGGCGGTCTTGAAGCTCTTGCAACTAAAATTGAAAGTCAGTACAAATTAATTGAGTGACCAACAGGAATGGTCGCATCGGATTCCTGAGATTCATGCACGCAATATAGTTGGATTCCAAATAAGGAGATCGAATAGAGGCAATCTTACACACAGAAAGAAACACTTTTTAATCTTGAATACCTTTCAAACTATTTCTTATATTTATAGAATATTTATTATAAAAACTCACCGAGCCATTAGCATTAATCTGTGGGCATAGATACGTTCATCTCTTCCACAAATAAATACAACATCTGCACTATCCTGATCCTCGGAAAGGCGCTGCAAATCATCAATTAACTGGGGCAGACTCATGTCTATCTCGTGTGTACTATATATTAATTTTATTGCAGCAGTGTTGCACGTGCTTCCATCTCCCACTTCAAATATTATTATTGTTTTTATTCCTGCTTGTGGGTTTGTTTATGTTTTCAATTCCACGTTTCACGCTTTAGAACTCTTATTTTCTCTCTTACGATCTCGGGTTTTTGTTGAACTGCAAAAACCGGTTTCGGGCTAAAAAATCTTGGCCAAGACGAAGCCAAAATTGTTTTACAATTGTTTGGGAGACTGAATTACAAGAGAAGTTCAATTGTTTACTTTTTAACAACATACACTTTTCATTTCAATTAAATTTGTTATAATTTCAAATTGTTTATTTCCATTAAAAGATCGTTTTATACTTTTTTAAAGAATAATCTTTAGTTTTCACCGCTGGGCGTTCTTTTCGCGATCGGGATTTAGTTTCGACTGAAGAAGAGACCTGAGACAGGTCTTGGTCGCGTCTCTTTCTCCATTTTTTCTCCCAAGGCAGGTAACAAGATTGGTTTATTGTTTTTCTTTCTCACCTTCAAAATAGTTTTCTTTTTTTTAATTTTGAAAAACTTTCCTGTTTATTAATTAATTTAAAAGGTATTATGCCTATGAAACCATGAGCCAAAACTATGACAAAACTATGATTCGTTTAAGATTTTTTGCCATCAAAAATTGAGTTTTCAATCAACTTTTAAATATTAAAAGAATATATAAAGTGTCTTATTTGTTTATAGGTTTTTAAAATCAGTTTCTTTAAAAGAAAAATTTTGTAGCTATCAATTTTTAAATAGTATCCTTATATCCCAATAACAGTTTGATTATTTTTTTAACCGTATGGCAACTCTACAAGATTTGCGCTTAACAGCTCTGTTCCACCACTGTTGGCACTCAATTTTATTCCATAGTTGAGTTTCCTTTTTTTAAATATTAAATAAACATCAACTTAAAACTATATTTTAGCATATTTCGCTTGCTAGTATTGAGTTTTCATTATTTTAGCATAAAATTCTAAGGAGAATACCTTTATTTTTCATTGCATATGTATTTATTTTATGCAGTATAGTAGCGATTAGTTCACATATTTAGGAAAAAGTTTAACAAAAAGATGTTTCAGATTAAATTCCGTATCTCCCTCAACAGTTTCCTTTTTCAAATCAAAGTCATAACATAAATTTCAACATATCGCAGCCATTTTGTGGAACCATTTTCGCTAGCTTCCGGTTAGTGTTGGAAAACCCCGACACTATTCAAAATGGAAGCAACCATTTTAAAAACAAAATGTCAATGTCCCCCGTTTTCCGCATTTATTGAAAAACTATTTGAATATATTCTGCATAATATTTATCGGTTTTTATTTGTTTGTTTTCATTACATATGTAATAATTGTTTTTTTTTTTTTAATTTTTTTCTGCTCTACTTATATATGAAACGTTGAAGTCAATTTTTAATAACTGTTTAATTTGATTAAACTTTATTTGCATGTGGTGCATTATTTTTCTGGTTTTGTTTTTTGTTTTCTCATGCTTTTCTTTCCCTCAAATTCTCACTACATTTTCTATTGTTTATTTGCTCCACAATTTGTACATTTTATTTCTGCATTCTGAATTCGTCAGACATTATGTATAATGTTATATGTTTTGACAAGACGCGGATTTTTTGCTGCATGCTTATATTCATAAAATTTATAACTTATGCCATTATTTTGTGATTTGTTTTTCTTGTTTGTTGTTGCTTAACCTTCGCAAGTTTAAGTTTAATAACAATATCAAGTCGATTTATTAAGCTGGGCAAAGATATTTTGTTGGCGTCGCTCTATCTCGGTTTTCTTTTATCGTTCTTTTAAATGTACCATAATTATATAATATTGTATGTCATATATAAACACTCGGGTTATGTAAAATTTGTCAATATACTGTACTCGTTTAATTATAAAAATGATTGTTTTCTTGTTGTTTATTTCTTTGGGTTGTTAGCAAAAATGATACAAAAAATTTTTTGGGTTTCTCCTCACATCTCTCTCTCTCTATGTATGCTCAACTATTTTTTTTATTGATTTGTAAAATTTGGCCATAAATACACGAAATTTTCTGAAAACCGTTTAGACGTTTTTGATGAACCTTTTTTTTAAATTTCTTTTTCTTATCCGCTGTGTAATGTTTTTTTTTTTGTTTTTCTATAATTCACTAAATATAATGCATTTATTATCGATCTGGTTCTGGGCAAATAAAACACAAAGTTGAAGAAAATTAATGTACAATAATTTGTATATTATTTTATTGTTTTTTTTTTTAAATTTTTTTGCATAGCAATCGTAAGTTTTTGTGTTGCATATAATTTATTAACTTTAAAATATGCATAACAATTGGATTCTTATTCGTTTTATTATGTTTAATGTCTCACAATTTGATTTTATTATAAATGTATTATTTTATTTCAAATTTTGTATGTTTTTTTTTTTAAATTAAATTTTTACAATTTTACAAACTTTTAGCTTAAAATCTAGAGAAATTTTGGTTTGAATTTTTTTTAAATATAGTTTTATCTTTCGTTTTCGTTTTTTGAATATTTTTTGTATGTAATTTGTGTAATTTAGAAATTGTTTTTGAAATAATAAAACCAAATTTTCCAAGTTTTCTTTTAGAAAGTACAAACACACACACGCATAAATAATTTATGAAATATGTTGGTTTTATAACAAAATTTTATAGATTTTAGAAATCTCTGCGCTCTTTTCGCTTGGCTCTTGGCTTGGGTTTGTTTCCACAGTTGGGGTTATCATCCAGAAGATATCTAGCATATATAATATATATAGTACAATCATATATTGTATGTTTCTCACAAGGTGTTGGCAACTAAAAATCCATCGTACTCTAATCTCACGAAAAGTCAAAGGAAAATTATATATATATACACAGAGGAAAAAGAACTTATCTTGGACCATTCCATGTCACTCACAGTAGACACAATAGATAGAGAACTAAGCTAAGAAGAAGTCCTATAAATTAGTTAGCAAAATGTGATTATTAATCTACAAGCTACGAGTACGAGTACGAAACTAAATGCCTACAGAGCAAAGCTTACAAGGAATAAAATAAAACAGAAGACTGTAATTATACAAGAAAAATGATTACTTGAATTATAACTAGCAGCTACAATAAATATTAATCGTTATGTATGCGTCGTATAAGTTTATGTATTGTATTGTATTTTTTTTTATGATTATGCTGCTCGCAGAGGCTTAGCATTAATAAGCCTACGCTTCTCGTCTTCCATCTATCATTCTACTTATTAATCGTAGAATATTACGCATATTCATAATATTATATTATATATAATTGTATATTTTTTTTTTATAAATTTAACGCGGCAACTGCTTAACTATGAAATATTTGTGGTTGTTTCCATCTAATAAGAATTACTTTAGAATTGTTTAGCATTTATTTAATTCTTGTTATATTGTGGTGGGTTCATTTTGTGTGTATTTTCCTCCTCCCTATGCTCTCTCGGTTTGTCTGTTCAACTTAAAATTAGGATTTAACTAAATTTGTAATTACAATGGTTTCCGGGAGGAAGGGCGCCTCCTTTTGTCTTCTCAACTAGCTGCCTGTCTGACCAAAGAGAAACCTTTTCTAAATTTTGTTTTCAAAGCCTCGCTTTCTCTTGAAACTTTCGTGGTTTAAGTGTCTTGCAGAGCTTATAAATTTGTTAAAAATAACTTAATTAGATTTAGCAGTAAATGGTAAAAACACACGCACAAATTGGTCATAGAACAATGTACAACAAAATTAATATGTTTTTTTTTAAAGCTTTGGTTTCATTTATAATTCTGCAAGCAATGTCAAAGATATTCAAATATTTACTTTGTTCTTTTAAGAAGGAAGCCTAAATCAAGCATTTTGCGTTTTTTCTTTTTTTCTTTATAAGTGAGATCAATTCAAGCTATATGAAAGCGTTTCAAAGAATTTTCATAAAAGTTTTCAAATTGTCTTGCGAAATGGTAGACATTCCAGCTTAACATTTTCCGTGTTTGTTTTTTTTTTAAGATTGATGTTAGATTAAGTTAGTTTTTAATATAAGATCGATCCTAAATATTTTGTATCTGGCCAAAGTTTGTAATACCTTTGAATAGGTAAGATGTGCGCTTGGGCTTTGTGCTTGAATTTGGGCTGCACTTTCCTCTAAAAAAAATGTAAGTTGAAAAAAATAATGTTCTTATGGGTCTGAATGTGTGAAAGAGCTTTTCTTTGAGAGGTTTTTGGGGTTTTTTGGGGTGTCAGTGTTTTCTTGTTTCGTTCCAAAAGAACTTTATGCTATTTCTTTTTTGATTGGTAACTCGCAGTTCGTTGTCGTTGCTGTGGTTGCTGAGGCTGTTGTGGGTGGTGCTGGTGGAGTTTGCTTCTTGCTGGCCTTGGTGGCCATGGGTGGATGTGGGTGTGGCTGCTGCAAGGGAAGATTATGCGGCGGTGGCACCGCTGTAGCGGAGCATCTGTGCCGCTGCTGCTGCTGCTGCTGTCGCTGTTGCAATGGCATCTCATCATCGTCGGTTTCGGAGTCGGAGTCATCCAGATCCACCTCTGGCTCCGTCTTTGTCATCGCTTCGGCCTTGGTCACCTCCTGACTCTCATCGGCATCCTTTTCCTCGCTCTCCCGATTGCTGCTGATCTTTTCCAGAGCATGACAGGCCGACATCTGGGCCTTCTTCATCGAGGACTCATCGCTGCTGTTGCTGCTGTCGAACAACTGCCCAGCAGTTGCCGCCGAGTCCGGCGAAATGGGAGTGGTGGCTGTGGGCGGAGTGGCCAGGGCACTGCTGCGTGGTGCCTGAATCTGCTCCTCCGTATCTTCCTCATCATCGTCCTCATCCTCATGGTCGTCGTCTTCGTCCTCGTCTTCGTCCATTTCATCTTCGCTTGAATTGGGGCTCTTCAAGGATTGGTGCTTTTCTCCATTCTCCTGAGGTTCCTGCAGCTCTGAACTATTGCCATCCTGTTCTGTGTCCGGTTCCTGCGATTCGTCGAGCAACTTAATCCTCTTGGTTTCCGGCTCTTCGTTGTCCGGTTGCTCCAAGCAGCAGTTTAGTGGAGTGGCACTTCTTCGAGGAGGCTTCGCCAGGGGAGACTGCTCCTGCTGATTATTGTTGTTGGCCCGATCCTCCAGTTCCTCCATCTCCTCCAGGTCTTCATCCTCTTCCTCCCCTCGACCCTCTTCCACCTCCTCTTCCACCTCCAGCTGGGTCTGCTTGATCTTCCGCAGATCCACTTTGCAATCGTTTTCCACCATTCGACGATACCTTTGCAGTTGTTCCGTCAGATCCGCGATTTGTACGTCTTTTTTGTGGAGGAGCTCACTCAGCTGGATGTTATTGTAACGATACTGATTATTCTCCTGGAGCAGTCGCTGCAGCAGGTTGAGAACCCGCTCCCGGTCCCGGGGACGCGTTTCCCTCAAAGATTCCACAGCCTGCTCCCAAGGCGGCAACATGGCACTGGAGTCCGGCTCACCATTCAGGCTATCCGTATCGTCCGTGTCCGTGGATAGCTCAAACTCGCTGCCCAAGTGGGGTTTGCCATTCTGGTGGCTTCCGTGTCCGTTTCCAGTTCCATTGGTGTTGCCATGATTCACGATCGGCTTCTGGTGTGGCGAACTGACCACGTTCGAAGAGTGGGTGCTCAGGTTGAGGCCGGCACTGGAGGATTGGGTGGGTGACGAGGCCTGGCCCTTGTAGTAGCCATGGCCGAAGTGGTGCATATGGTGGGGATGAGGGTGCGATGGGGCCGTCACCACTGGCTGATGACTCATCAGGTTCTTGTTGATCCTGATCCGGCTTGGTTCGTTGTTGTGATTGCTGGCCAGCGAGGAGGCAGTAGATCCTCCATTTGACGGAGAACTGGAGCTGGGCAAAAGTTTGGCATGCTGGTTAACGGTGGCAATGACATGTTGGTGTGGCAGGGGGGCGGGTGGTGGTGGCGCAGCAGCAGCTGCTCCCGATTGCTGCTGGTCTCGCTGCTGGTGATGTGGTGAGGTGGAGGAGGTAATCTCATTGCTGCCGCCCGCTGAAAACTCCTCGGGACTGCGCATGTTTCTCAGGATAGTGGGTGCCACCGAGGTGGGTGGCGCCCCGACAGCTGTTCCGCCACTGGGAGGTGGTGGTGGCAGGTGGGCTGGCAAGGGCGAGTTGCTGCCACTCGAGGAGGTGTGCGATGCCTCGACTGAGTCCATGGAGGCTGCTCCATCCGGGGCCCCTCCGTGGCTGGGTGTCGGGGATCGTTCCTGCTTGATGTGCACCACCTGGTGGTGCTCCCGGCCCTTGTCCCGCAACCTCTGCCGCTCGATCACCTCTCGCTCCTTGGCCATGTAGCTCTTCCTCGGTGCCAGCGCCACATTGGGCTGGTATGTCCGCTCGGCGTATCTCTTATCCGTGCTGCGGACGACCCGCTCCGGATTCTGGAGCTCGGGCGGCTCCTGGCAAGCATAGGGCAGGGACATGGTGGCGTTGATGGCGTGCCACAAGGCCTTGTTGGTGGGGCCCCAAGGTCGGAATGCCGACGACGAGTTCAGCGTGGGCGGTGGGTGGTGCGGAGGCAGGTGCGAGGTCACCAGAACGGCTCGATGCTGGTGCGGCAGTTGGTGCGAATGGGACAAGTGCTCTCTATCCCGCTCCCTCTCACGCTCCCGTTCCCGTTCCCGTTCCCGCTCCCTTTCCTTCTCCCGCTCCCTCTGCTGCTGCTGCTGCACGCAGTACATGAACTGATAGGTGTATGCATCCAGTGGGGGCGGTGCTCCTGCCACGGACCCCGCCTTGAGGGGCTGTTGCGATTGTTGACTCTGCTTCTTGCCGCCGGGAATGTCCAACTGCGGGGGCGGAGGCGGAAGAGCGGCCAGGGCACCCACCAATCCATGAGGATGTCCGGCTAATCCCAGGACATGTTCCGAGCCCAGCAATCCCTCGTCCGGGAACACTAACTCCATCTAGAAACGAAATTAAAAAAAAAAAAAGACTCGTTTAGAATTTGTTCAGCGGAAATAATTTCGCATTTATTAAATGTTTAAAACCTTAATACTACTTTAATGGCAAAGCAATTTGGGCACTTAATAAATTTTAACTGTTTGTTGACCAATTTCTTTTACAATTTTTTCTCCGTGAGCGAATCAGGTGCTTAGAAAATTGATCGACCATAAAAATAGCTGTGGAAGCCCGGCAAAACCAGTAGCCATCATCAATTTGAATTGCAGTCGATGGCCGGCCAGCGAGTGGGCTAATTATAAACAAACAACCCAACTATCCAGGAACTGCAATACCGATCCTCGAAAGCTCGACCAGCCACCAGCCACCAGACACCAGACCAAGACCCAAACGCATCCCGCGGCTATGGCGCCAATTGTCATTGAGACCAAACCAGAATTACGATACGAATAGATGGAACGGAGGCCTTTTTCTGGTCCTGCTGCCACAGACCGCTTTTGAAGACAGCCTTCCTGAAGTTGTCCCAGTCCTGATATCTCTTATTCCCAGGGCATGATGATTTTAAGACTGTCTTGTCTTGGGAAACTCCCAACTTGGAGCGCATCTTAAGAAAACTAGAGATACTTTAAGGTCGAGACAGTGCTTTCTTCTAAATATTTGCATTATCAGCATGTTTAAACGAGGCAAAAGGAGCCACAACGCAGCCGGTTTCGCGTGTTTGTGTAGCTGTTAAAATGATTGGCACTGCTTCCAATTATGGACAACGCAACCGTGCAGTGGCTGCAGACGCCATAAAGTGATTTTTGAATGGAGGCGGCGCCATTATCCATTACCCATTGCCATTGCCATTGCCATTTGCCATTGCCGTCGTCGGCTCAATGTCCATGGCCGGTTCCTCCGTCCTTTGGCTTCCTGGCCAGCGAAGAGGAGGTGTCACAGCGGCAGTTAAACAAATGGCCAAGGCAAACGATGGCCATGATCGAGACGAGTATCTCAAACCGAAAGGTGGGCTAATGATAATGGAGATCTGAAGATCTGCAGAGCTCAAGATCAGCAAGCGTGTCAACACAACGGCTTATTAACATAATCAATGGCTTTGTGTTTTTTTGTGCTTTTAGGGGCGCTAACCAATAAATGGTTGGTTTGAACAACCAGTTGGCCTTTTTGTTACCCTCTCTGACTGTGCCCCAAAAGCAGGCTACATCAATTTTTATTTAACAAGTTTTTCTGTTCGACAATTCCTGCTGGGCTATAACTTCTGCTTTGGTCAAAGTTTTCGGCAAACATGTGGGTCCCGAAAATCACCATTACAGAAAAAAAAACAACAAGGAACTCCAAGTGGAGAGATTTAACTAAGAAGATATGGGATGGTAACAAAAAAAAAAAAAACACAGCGATAGAAAAACTGGAAGCCAGACACATATTCTTACTCATGGTTAGAGGCACACAAATGAACCATTAAACAGCAAAATCATAAAAATCAAGAGCCATAAAGAAGTCGTCGAGAAGGAGCGCCAGTTCAGTTCGGCTTCGCTAGAACCATGCTAGTCCATGGCCAGGCCAGGCCAGGGTGCACCACCAGCACCACCAGTGCAGGCTCCTAACCGAAAACGCAGCAGGAGATTCTCGCTCGAATCGCTAAAACCCGGGGACCGAAAGTCGCTTTAACTGATGACGAGGCGCTGAGGCAGCCTCTAAAGACCTCTAAAGTGCACTTGAAGAAATTTTCTTTTTAAAGCCTGTTTGGAAAAAAACGAATAATTTTGATTTTCTGACAGTGTGTGGCAGCAAAGTGGAGCTCAGTGACTCGCGTTGAGTCTCCATGCTGTCGCACGCGTCGTCGCTGACGGTGCAATGACAAATTGCACTATTGGCATAGAGAGGGGGCATCGATGGAGGCGGTGGATTACCGCCGGGGACTAGTCAGCCGAGTCAGGTGATGGGGGAGGTGGCGATGCCAGTGCGGGTGCGGGTGCGGGTGCAAGACGGCACAGATGTCGCTAGTACTTAAGTCCAAGGTCTTTTGCCATAACTCAGCGACAAAGATGATGTGCAGCAGATCTTAGAGAAGAAGTACTCTCAATACCCTATCGATGATCGAGGTGATATCCTAAACTATGCTCCAAGTTCTATAAATATTGCAAAGTTTCTTCTAAACCAAAATCTTCTATCAATATTTATAAGAACCGCTTCTCTGTTAGAGTATCTAAAAAAAAATAATTACACCCTAGTGACTGCGAGAAGGGGAGGGATTTAATCAGGGGATTGGCAAAAGGGGGCGGCGGGGCTGGTTGGCTGCCACGGGCACGCCAGTAGAGCCATGGCAGCGACATGACTCCGCTTGACGATAAGATCATGGCAAATATTGACGACGACCGCGACGGACATGGCCACAAGACTCGGGGACATGGAGATGGCGATGCGATGGCGATGCCGATGACGATGGAGAAGCTGTAGACGATGGAGTCGGTGGAGTCGGCGGAGCCAATGGAGACGGCAACGGCAACGGCAATGGCAAACGGCGTTGACAATGAAGTCCGACAGAGTCATGTATGGGTGCAACAGCAACAACTGCAACATGCACAGCGGCAACATCTTGCGCCCCATTGATTTAGACTGGCAATTATGCAGCCAAAGATCGGCGTGTCCTGCTGCTGCTGCTGCTGCTGTTGATGCTGATGCTGATGCTGCTGCTTCCTTGCATGTTTCTCAATTGATGAGAATGGGTATCGGGAACGAGGAGTGGATAGTATGTGCAGATCCAGTGGCGTCCATGTGGAAATGGAGCAGCGACCTATATGCAATGAACATTGCACCGACATTGCCGTCGTCTTTCGGCTGCTGTCAGCTTCATCTGCATTTCTTGGCGTCATCTGGATGCTGTTGCATTTGTTGTTTAAGTCTGTCGCGGGCCGTAAACTTGTTCATCCCGTCGGATTCGTATTCGTTTTCGTATTCGTATTCGTATTCGACTATCCCATAGTCCCGCCCCCTGTTTTTTCGCCCGGCGACACTTTACAATTTTCCATTCGTGTTCCTGTCTGTCCCCATAAAAAAAGTGCAAAGACAGCGCCAAAAACAGTCAAGTGAGCTACCAAAAAAAAAAACAGACTCGACTATTGTCAAAAGGAGTCAAGCTTGGCAAAGCCAACTCAAGAATCCAAAAGAAAAGTTCAGTGAAGTTTTTCGAAAAATTATAATTTCTTAGTTGCTATAAACTTTGGATTATAATTGGGAAATAAATGCAATCCAAGAGTCTAATAAAAGTAGATGATGATGCAATAAATAAATAATTTACTTTTTATGATCAGTATATAATTATAACAGCTTTCCAGAATTATTCTCTGATTTTCTTTTTTATATTTTTCTTCACTCGTAAATTTGCATTGCACCCAATCTGGCCTGTAATTAAATTTTATTCACCGCAAAATAAACTCTAAAAAAAAAACTTTAATCTGACACCTTTCTATTCCATTATATGGGACTTTTGAGACTGGAGGCTTTGGCTTTGGCTTTGGGGGCATGCTTAGGTATGACTTCATGCAAACCCATTAAAATAATAGCTAATTTAATTAAAGAGCATGAGCATTTCGAGCGCAACCAAGACCAAGAAGAAATTAAAATAAAAAGGCTGAACAATTTAGAGAAATATTTAAATCAACTTTTAATGAAGTCGAATACACATTCCAGATCAGGTTCAGGCTGGCTGCCTGCATTTAGCATCAAGTCTTCGAGAAAAGCGGGCATTCCGATAGAACTCGCCAAATGAAACCGAAACTGCGCGTAAAATAAATAAAAACCAAATGCCTTGTGCACTAAATCATGTCCGGGGTCTCCTTCTCTGGGTTCTGGGAGCGAATCTCCAAGCTAAACTGGTAAACTTTTTTCCCTGCTCTGCACTCTGCAATTTCTCTGTCCAATTAGCGTGCGACGTTTTGAGTGATGGCCCAAAGTCAGACAATGCTCTGCGCAGGCGCAGCTAGAACGACTTTGTCTAGAAAGACACAAGCTCACTTAATTTTATGCAGAGAGCTTTAACAGCAAAAAAAATAATAATAATAAAAAGTGCAACAAATTGCAACATTGCATTGCATTTTTATGACAGCTGCCGTGCCATATTTTTGAAATTTACGAGGCCCAGCTCCTGATTCCGCTCCTCCTGGCCATACTGCCCATTGGCCACTGGTTGCTCTAATCAAGCCTTCCCATTGTGCTGCTGCTGCTGCTGCTGCTGTTGCTGATCCACCAAAAAGCCCGGATCTGGGCTCCCTCTCATATATTCCTCCTCTCGAAAGAGAATCAAATTTATTGTCATTAATCATGGGGACTCTCATTGGGAGTCGGCTTTGGGTTTTCGGCTTTGACTTTGACTTTGGACTTGGCCGTAGACCTGGACATGGACATGGACATGGACAATTTGCTCCACGCTGCCAACTGCAAACTGCAAACTGCAACTGCTGCATAGCCATTATCATCTGTCCTGGGTCTCTCTTATTGATCAGCAACATGTTGCCGCAACATGGCAATTAAGGCCGGGCCCACTGGCCCGCTCTCGAATCTCGAGCTGGGAAGGAAAACGTTAAAAAAAAACGTTAGTTGGCAGCCGCCTGGCTTGACCATCATTGGGACTGAAATTTATTTGTTGCTCGCCAAGGCTTTATTGTCTGTGCCACGGAAATGGATGGGAACTGCTACTCAAAGCGGGTAGATGTACTAAGAAGTCAAGTCAGTCTGTGAAACCTTTTACAGAGTATTCTCCTTTCGCTCATCTAGATCCCCCAAAAATATTGGAAACTCCTTCATTTCGGACTTCCCCCTGTTTCGGTATATGGCAAGATAAATGTTGACTTTGTCAGGTTGCCCCAATAGCCTGCAACTGCAACACGAGCGGCTGCAGCAACAGCAGCAACGGCAGCAGAAGATAGAGTTCTGCTTCATTATGGGTCATTTGTTTGCTGCATAATTGGCCCAAGCAATTGGTCCACAAAATTTATGATTTGTTTTCGGTCCGCACCCGCCACCCGCCACCAGTCACCCCATCCCTCACTGCTCCTTTTTTGACACTGTGAGAAAACGGTATATGATAGACACAGCGAATCCCTCCCCATTATCCCGCCCCATTTTTTTTTTTATCTACAGAGAGTGTGTGTTGATGTTGTTCTTGGGCTAATGAAAATCTTCCGGGGCCTGGCACCAAAATCAACATGAACATGTCTCGTCCACGCCCCGAATGCCCATCAACTGTCGCTTGTCGGGGGCGTCACTTTTTAACCAGCCCGAATCTCGATCTAAGTGCTCCGTTCCCCTCGTGGACCTCATGGACCTCATGGACCATGACCATGTCATTTAAATTAAAAAGTTTAACCACAGCAAATTAGAGAAAACTTCTCGGCAACTTTTGCCAGCCTCGAAGGCGAAAAACTTCTCTGCCACACCCCCCCCCAGAGAAGACAGGTCGAAATGTCAGTCAAAGTTTGAGGGGGAGTATACCCCCAGGAGGGGGTTGTTATTACACAGTAATTCAAATATTACAGATTTTATTTGAAAATATAAAAATAAACAATCTCATTATTCTATTTTTTAATTAAAAATGAAGCAAAGCTTAAAAGAAAATCTTTTTCTGAATATTTTCTCCATCCATGAATATTTTTCTTATAGATTTTAGAGTTCAACTGGTCTGACTTTTGACAGAGTTAAACTCCAGTTGGCTGGCACTCGAATCAAGGATGACTGACTGACAGACAGACATCCAGCCGGATGGACAGGGAGAAAGGGTTAGGATAGATTGGAGAAATGGACTGAGGTAGCCGCAAAACTAGCAATGTTTGTCAAACTGTCAGTGATAGGTGGAAAAAGTTGGAAAAAAAAAGAAAAAACGGTTGAAGGTGTTTGGCATTTAATGCTCATTGTTGACCATTTGACCTCCTAGTTTGCCGTTCTTTTACAGTTAGAATGGACGAGGAGCTTTTGCACAAAAAGCCCATAAAGAAAGAGGAGGAAATAGTGAAAGAGAGAGGTTTGATCCGCGGCAGATTTATGAAAATGTTCGCGGGGCAATCCTTGTTTAGGTTTTCCTACGGCCCCGCTTGCGATTCGCCATTCGATTCAATTCGCAGTGATTCGATTTATTTATTGCCCACATTTCCATCTGACCAAAGATGGTCACCATCGTCGGAGTGGAGAAGGCCAGTAAAACTTTATGCCCGCCAGCTGATCTTCTCTATGATCAGTCTATGATCTCGTAACAATTTTTTTTGTTGCTGGCCAAATCATGCGGGGTTTGCGGCTTTAATTAGGCGGGAACAGAACCCGAGGATTCATGCGAAAATCTCTTCAGTAAATTCTCGGCTACGTTCGAGCTCCGTTACCGTAAAGCTGCGGGCCGATGGCAGCGCCTTGGGAATCTCGTTTTTTTTTTTCGGGGACATGTTATTTTATTTTGCGACGCTTTGGTTCTGTAATTTTTCGTTTGTCACCAGCTTTTGCTTTTGCCCGCAACTGGAATTTCATTTTATGGCAGTTCTCGAGCAGCGACCAGGAAATGTCATTGAACCGCAGAGAAGTTTGCCGGCAAAAAAAAACAAAAACCCAACGAAACGAAACTCTCCAGCCGTCAGAAAAGCAAAGGCAGCAAAAGCTTCAGTTGCAGGAGCCCCAGGATGAGTATGAGGATGAGAAATCCTTGTGCAAAAGGCAAATGCCAAAAACATTAAAGAATGAATAAGAGTAGAAAAAAAACGAAGTGCTCTAAGGGCCACAAAAGCTTGGCCAGAAGCATCGCTCAAGTGTTTGTTTATTATAGCCAAGGAGATTTTGGATAAGTATCTCTGATAGAACTACGGGGGTCAAAATAGTCTTTGAAGTTAGTCAAGTTTTAGACACCTCTGTACAGTTTTACTTTAGAATACCCTTCCGCCTAGTTTCCTCCAGCTAAATTCATTAATCCTTCGGTATTTCGAGGGGTCTTTAGAGCAAACAACATTCGTTATTAATTTGAGCATAAAATATGTTTCTTTTGTGGCTGACAAGCGAACCAAAAGTCAAGAGTAATTCATTATTAATATATATGTAAAAAAAAGGGATGAAAAGCTCCAACAATAGGGTCGGCGTTGCTTCCACGCCCGAAAGTATGCAATGCAATTAATGCGTTGCCCCCAAGCGGGGAGACATCATAGCGAAAATCACAACAATGGCAAAAAATGGTTGAACAAGTGCTTGGAATTTCTTTATTCTTTTCATTCTATATAGCCTCTAAGTGGTGAGGAAATCTCCCAACAAGTTCCCTTCTCCTCCTCCAGTGTTACTCTGGGGTATTGGAGTTGCGAAATCCTTTCTCCATATATCCTTTTTTTTCTGGCTTGGTAGTAATCGCCCTTCTCCTTGACTTACCCTTGAAACATGGCCATCACACAATGCTTGTTTTCTGCTAAAATATATATATATATTCGACAGGCCAGAACACAACCCTCTTCTGCAAAAGTTGGTTTCCCCTTTTTTCTGATTTTGTTGTCTAATTAAATTTCTACTCGGGGCCCATGCAGGCCAGCAAAACTTGCATCCAGCATTTAAGCACCAACTCAAGCGAATTTTAGTGGGGTTTGGGCGAGGGTTTGGGCAAGGGTTTGGGTTTTGGGTTGGAGGCCACCCCCAACAATCCGTAGGGTACTTGAAAGGGAGAAAAAACAAGAAGTAGAAAGAAAAAAAAATGGAAACCCCTACACAGTCCTGGGCCTCCTGCATATTTGCATTGCTGCAATCCTGGATGCTTTTTTTTTTTGCTGAACCGAGCTGGTTCTGCTGATTTTCTGCCGCATTTTGTTGTATCCTTGCGGGAATTTCAAATGAAAGTAGCAGTGGAGTGGAAGAAGGATCGGGGCAGGACAGAGCTGAGGGAGCAAAATGTCGAGAGCAGCAGAGCAGAGCAAAAAAAAAAAAAAAACGAGAAATGCTAGCAGAGTTTGAGAGAACAAAATGGGGAAAAAAGTAATAAAGTCATTTAGATTTGCAAAGCATGGGGTAGATATGGCAGCAAGTCCTGCAGGGATATGCACTGTGGTCCACCCTAGAAAAAAAAAACCACACAGACAAGAATTGGGCAGCTGCCATACAACCTGAAAGGTGGCACTCCTCCGCCCAGCACCTCCTGGCACCTCCTGTGCTCCCATTTTTTATGCCCTCTCATTTTGTTTTTTAAGTTTGGGATGTTAATGAACTCAGTCATCGGAGGACTGTAAAAAATATATATTTCGCATTTACCACAGCTCCTGCCCTGCCCTCTTTCCACTTGAAGCATTCGACTTGGTCGAGAGGTTTATGCAATTTCGCTTCGCATTTCTGGCACTTCATTTGGTTGCAGCCTGGGTCTGCCTCCCGAGCCCGAGCACCGTCTCCTTCAATCAGACATGAATGGACTTTACCGGGTGGCATCCAGCCCCACCACAGCATCCCCATAAACTATCCTACGGTTCTGGGCTGCAGCTCATTAGCACGCCTGGTTGAAGTGGATCGACCTGGAAAAAAAAATAACTACTCCTACATATATATAACTATTGCAACATCTAGAAACTCTGTCTCCACTTGATATTGTGCTGGTCTGTTATTTTAATTTGATGCCAGATTTGTTCGGATAGTTTCTAATTATTTATGCACAAAAGACCTGCCAGGACAACTAGGCTTTCTAACTCTGATTTAATTACAAGCGTTGAATAGTTTAAAAATAGTTAATCAGAATGGGATTTCAACTTGCGAAGAAATTCTTTAATATCACCTTTGGGCTTATTATTCATACCTACGAGTATCTTGTTTATGGCCCTATCTGATTTATGATTTTTTAGAAAAAAGTTCCACAATCTCTGGATCTTTTGTAACCCTATCCTTGGCATTCCTTGGCTATCCCAACTACTCGTACGTTGAGGAGTACTTAGGCCCCTTCCCTTTTGGGAAAGCCAAGTGTTTGTTTGGGGCGTTTTAGTTTGTTGCTGGTGATGTTGCCTTATTGTTGCTGTCGGATCTCTTCGCATACACAAATTAGTTATAATTATAGAGCTAAATACGAGAAGAAGAGCGCGCGAATGAATGGATGAAATTAATTTCTCAATTGCATTTTGCCACGCATTTTATTGTCGGCTGCGGCACCGGCGACTCAGATGAGGTTTTCCATATTCGGAGGCGGCGACCGCAACGAGGGCGGGACGGGGGAAATTCCAAAGGGATGGGGTACTCTGGTGGGGCGCCCCAGTTGAGGGGGTAAGGTGAAGTTTAGGAAGTCACTGACGGCGGCAGCAGCAGCGGCGGCGGCGGCTTATTTGGTGTCTGTAATTTGAAACGCTTCTCTGACTCGGAAAAACTGCAGCCACTTTTGTTGGTAGTTGGTGTTGTTTTTTAGCTTGCTGCTTTTTTTTTTTTTGATTTTTTGTTGGCTTTAATTTCAGCTTTGCTGGCCAAAAGCGCCGCTAAATGTCTGCAGAATATTTCAAATCCACACGCAGTTGCATTCGCAGTTGCAGTTGCAGTTTACTGCGTTTCCGCTCGCATCTAGAATTTGTTGCCTCCGGCAATTTTTCTAGACGAAGGAGGAGTCAGAGGAGGAGGAGCCATTCTTTGTGGCCTAACCGGGTGGTGTTGGAGGAAGGGATCCAGAGTGGAGCCATTGCGACGACGACGACCATTATAAGTGATGGTTATTTTATAATTGTGGAGTGTGTTCGGTTAAGTTTGGATTCGTTCGGATCGGTTAGGTTCTTTGACCACCGTTGCATCCGTTGCATCCGTTGCAGTCGAAAAACGCATTTTGTAGCCATTTTTAATCGTCTAACCAAAAGCGATGGATGCCAGGCAGACACTACCGATCAAAAGTTTGAAAAAGAACTTCTAAATCTTTGCTTTTATTTGAAACTCATTTAAGATACAGATGTGGAGTTTCTGGGGGTTTTGAGGGACATTTGGGCCGCGAGCAACGTCAACTTTAGCAGCGGGCAGTAAATCCATCAAAGAGTTAATTGCCACACAGCCGCCAACTGGCGATTGTTGCTGCTGCATTTGCTGCATTTGCTGCACAGTTTCAGTGGCAGTAGCTAAATGGCCGAAAGGCAAAAGAAACTCGGCGCTCTCCTGCCTCATTCGCAAACGGTAGTTAAAGCGGCCTCCAATCCAATCCTCCAACCTGAGCTCCCTCCCCCGAGGCCAGACAGCTGAAAAATGAGCCCGAAAAAAGCTGCCAAGTTTAGCGAATTGTTAAGCGTCCTCCTCTGGCCTGCTGGTCTGTGATGATAGAGTTGGAAATCCGAGCAGAGATGAAGATGAGACTCTAAATGGAGATTGAGTTGGTCTGACCGCCGGCCAGATGAAGATGCCAGATGAAGGCACGTGACTGCGGAAAAGGAGTCTATCTGAATGGATATCCGATGATCCATTTCAAATCAACTCTAAATGAGCCTCTTGAAATGGTTTTATGGAGACAATAGGACATATCAATTAGATAGTTATAGAAAGCTAAAAACTGATTGATTATCAGACTGGACGTTGACCTTTTTGGTTGCATCTCCTTTCGCAGCTGGAGATGGGGAATTTCTTCTTTTTTTTCCCCCTCCCGTCACACACTGCGTATGAGTTATGCATTGTGACGGCGGCACCCAGCACCCGCAACACAACATTTCATGTGTCAAATAGCGCATAGCATAGAAAATATTATTCGCATTCGCATTCGCATTTGGATTGCATTTGGCATTCGTTTTCGCATTTTCTATTTGCATTCAATGGGAATTTCAACATTTTTTCGCCTCTGGACTTTGGCCTCATCCAATTGTGGGCCAGCCAGGCTATGCTAAGTGGGTGAGAGATGGTGTGTGGCACCTTTGTGGGGCCGTTTAGTGGTTCTGCGACTGCAAAGACTATATGGTCATAATTACAATTATATTTTTTAATGACCACATGGCGCCAACGCTATCCGCCGCCTGCTGCATACTGCCTGCCGCCTGACATGGCTAAATAAGTCTTAAGTATTTGCAATTACTTTCTTTTGCTTTCTTTGTTGCCTTTTGAATGGAGGAACATGCCTCAGTGGATAAGTGCAGGGTGCGAAGCTTAAACCCCCCAAAAAAAGCAGTGGCACACACCCCTTCATCCTACTTTGTCGGCACTTTGTTTGCGTAATTGAAACCGTTCTTGTTTTTCATTCTTATTTAGTTATTTGGCTTGTTGTGGCTTGCTGTTGCTGGTTACGGATTCTCCCCCATGTTTTCGGTGAAACTACAAAGGATCTGTGCGGATCTCCAACCCGCCTCTCAACCTAGAAGCGTGAAGGGTCTCAGGTAATTCAAGCTTTTGCTTTCGTGGGGTCATTGACAGCAAAATGAAGAGTCAACTCTTTGATGTGACTTCTTTATTTTTTTTTTTAGTTCTGCCGGTCAGTTTATATAATTTAAATACTCGCTAGTGTACAAAACTAAATTATTGTTGGTAGACGCCGCTGCTGGACGGAGCCGCTGCCGCTGCTGCTGCTGCTGCTGCTGCTTCTGCCATTGTTGTACCATAGTCGCTGTTGTCACATTTGTCGGCTTCCTTTGAAGCATCAAATGATATTTGATATGGCCTGGACAGTGGTATATTCTTGCCCCGGCTATTCCCTTCCAAAGCCAACTCATGTGTGATTAAACTACAGGTAAACAATTGAAAGGAGCAAAGAACTGTAGCGATTTAGTGTTGACAAGATTTTATAACAAAATATTATAAAAAAAAGGATGTGATGAACTGATATACAAGGATAATGTATATTTTCATCTATTATATTCCTTGAAAAACCTCTCCAAAAGGCTAGTTTGGCATCTCTGCTTTGATGGTAGTACCGTGGAGTTCAATAACTTGGCCAAGAAACCGCAACCGCAGACAAAAGCCCAAAACGAAGATCTTGCTGCTTAAACCCCAACGCAGACCCAGATCCACAGCCAGACCCAAACCTAAACCCAAACCCAGGCCCCAAAATACAGAAAAAAAGGAAGACAAACGGAAAAACTTGCGGAGACAGAAACAGAGACAGAGACAGAAACTAGGTGTGTCTGGAGGGGAATCGCCATAACTGGAATGTTCTGTATGGATGTCGGATGTAGGATGGCAGGAGGAGCATGGAGCATGGAGCATGGAGCATGGAGCATGGCGGGGCGTGGCTGGTAGAAAAGGGCGCAGCCGGCGACAGACACAAACAGACGGCGGTTAGAGCTTGGTCTTTCTGCGTTCCTGGAGCTCCGATCTGAGCTCTGTGTTTCCTTTTCCCGATTTGCTGAGTCAGACCTTGAAATGCCGCCGCAGATGTCTGAAAGGTAGGCCTACAGCCCCCTGCCGGCGCCCTCTTTCCACCATTCATCCCCCGTTCCTTGACTTTCTGCAAGGCAAACCAGATTGGGTCCGCTTTTTTGTTATTTTTTTTACACCGCTTTGGTCGCCATCCATCCAAATCAGGTTTTAACTGGCAAGGTCCTCTCCAGCAGCAAATCCCCCTTGGAGTCCCCTTTTCTCCTCTTTTTTATTTTTTGCTTTCGACCAAAACCAAAACGCGCACGAATGTAAAAATCTCGTATAAAAAATATTCCACACAAAAAACAACGCAAAGAAAAAACAATGTTGAAGGAAAAGGAGACAGCTAAACGAGTTCTCTGCGTTGCGCTGATCTGTTTCTGTTTTCTGGCCAAGTCTCCTCTTGGTCATGGCTTCCAGCTTATGTTAAGCTAAGCCAGGCTGGATCTTCGCCAGCCTTGCAACTCCAGCGATTGCGTGCCAAGAACTTGTCTTTGGCCATGTCGAAATAATAAATGCATTTGGAATTAGACACTCTTATGCCAATTACAAACAAAATGGTTTCAGGCCGCATTATCCTCAAACATTATGACAGACGTAGAGAAGCCATAACACCCCTAGAATGGAAGTAACCCAGACAAGAAGAGGCAGTTCCAAGGAAATCTTCTGGGAGCAGTCCATTAAAAACTGTCAGTGGATTAGAAGAATCAAAGTATTTAATATCGTTTTAAAGACTGGCTTTAATTTTTACTATAACTAAAGCCAGATTATTTTTAAAACCAAAATCAATTGAATTGAAAATAATAAAAGCTCTGCACTATTTCAACAGGACTTGGTTTCTCATCAGAGTTTCGCAATTTCAATGTTTAAAATGCATTTTAAATTTCTCCGAGGACTTCTAACATCCTCCCAGGCTCCAAGTCCACCAACTCCTCATATTCCCTGACTTTCCCCTCCCAATTACGTTGAGTGCAAAACGCTGCTCTGAGGGTGGAAACAACAAAAAAAAAAGCGAGTATGGGGTTTCCAATGGAAGGGTAACCGGGGTTAGCTACAAATCTCTCTGGGTGTTTTTTTTTTTTTTTCAAATGTCCCAACAGTGCGTAAAAATGAAAAATTATGGGAAAAAAAATCACTAACACATATAGAGAGATGCAAAGGCATCCGAGTTGGCCTACAGGAAAGTGGCAAGAGGCACAGAGTTCAACGTTCTTTGCGCAACATTGTGTTTTGTGCTTTCCGCTTATTTTGCCCCACCGCCGCCTGCCCCTCCTATGCGTTGGCACACGCTGCACCTTTAAGTGCCTCACGGCAGAAGCTGAGAGGCAGCCGAGGCAGCTGGGGCAGGTAAGGCGTTTGGGGGCAGGAAGAGCCCAATGCCAAAGCAAACGGCAAATGAAAAATAAAAAATAAAACACAAAACTCACCGAAGAGTACTGAACTGTATTAAAAAAATAGAAACAGTCAACACTTGACAGAAAGTTTATATTTAAAATGTAAGATTTTAATAATATATAAAATAAAAAAAAATGGTTTCTTCAGGAAAAGGAGTCTTAGAGAAGATCCAAGTCTCTTTTGAGTCCCTTTTGCAATTAGCGATTGAGTACTGTAGCCAATGCTAGAGCCCCATCCTCGCTAAACAGCTATCATAAAAGACAATTTTTGCCTTTCTGCTTATTTATGTTGCAATGCAACCTCTTCCCTCCTCCTGATCTCTATTTCCCACAGCATGTGGCAGCCCCAAGCCTCCTCCTTTGGCCACCTGCCCCATGCTTAGTCTGCGTTGGCGTCTCGTCGCTGCCCTTTAACTTGTAACTTTGACGCTGCCGCTGCCGCCTTCTGTTATTTCTGGGCTATGGTTTCGCGTTTCCCGGTTTGCCCGCTTTATGGTTTATCTGAAATCTAGCACCTGATCTCTCTCAGGTGCAAGAGCAGGAAAAGTCCCCAAGTAACTTGGTTGGGGATAGGAGATAATTACGATGGGGGCTGCTGCGATGGGGAAGTGTGGTTAACTGTCATCAAGTCCAGGCAAGAGGTTCGGGAAGGCGTTAATTAGGGATAGTTTACGTTTCGCCGGGAAACTTTCCTTTCAGATGTCGGTTCTTTCAGCCAAAGTGTTAAAAATTAATGAGCGAAAGGTTTGCCTCGGATTTAGAAAGATAAAGAGAATGGAACCTGCAGCGAGGATGTCATTTTGTGTCATAAAAGAATATTTTTCAGAGTTTATTCTCTTATAAAGTATAGAATCTACCCTTTCGTTGCTCATTTTATTATCAGGCAAAGGCCGTAAATACTATAATTGATATAGTTAATCCTCTGTTTAACAACAGGCGACAAATTCTCACATTAGACTAGTTCCATAAAACATCCGTAAATAGTTTTATGGCCCAACAGCCACCTGATTTGTGTTTATGGTACAGCCAGTTGGTTGGTGTTAACCCTTTAAAGCCACTGACCAGATCTAATACGCTTTTAATGGGATGCCAAAATGTCACATTAAATTGCGCCAGTCTATTAATAAATAATAAATTCATTTGCTGCAAATGAAGACACCACCAAATAAAGAAATACTAAACAGAAATAGAAAAAAAACCAAGCTGACAAATTTATTTTTGGCTAGACGAGTTTATTTTTTTTCTGTTTTCGGTTTCTGTCTGGCCATGTGGGAGACTGATTAGCATAGATTGCCATGGACTAACTTTTTCTGAAACGTTTTTGGACTATTGGGAATATAAAAACGAGAGAAACAAATCACAAATGTGTCATAGGTGGGTGGGTTGCATTTCTGACATAATTCTGAGTTTTACGATAGTCGCGAGGTAGATTTTATCCATCCAGGCATTTTTTTGAAGGGCCTCCTTTCAATTTTGGATACTCTTTCTGGGAGTCGTGTTCTTTTTTGAGGTCTTTTTAACAAACTGAAACGGAGAACTCCTCCTTATTTACTTTCTAAGTATTCAAAAGCTTTCCTTTCTTTGGTTTCCTTAAAAATATATTGTATTATTCTTAGTTTTAAAACAGAGTATCAACACTTTCGTTCCCCCCTTCGATTCGAATATTAATTTTCTATATTTGTGGGCCTGACCCACTCGATGGAGTTGACATTTCCTCTATGTTGTTTTATAATTTATGGCATGTGAGATTTGTTGGGTAGGCGGTTTCAGTTTGGTTTGCCGGTGGATGAGGAGATGTGGTGTCTTGCCATTCAATGGAGCCCGCATGCGGCTTCCCCCGAAATGGGTCAGACTTCGGTGGCCCTGCGAACCCACGAAACGAACTCGCGGTACGACGACCTACTTCCAGCGAATGGGGGATACTTCATTATTATTATTATTATTATTATTATGATTATTTCGTAGCGATCCTGGAGTTCTGCGAAAAGCAGAGAAACCGAATCGCGTTAAAAACAAGTTCAGGCTACGCTGTAATTCAATCGATGGCCTATGAATGAGTGTCTAACTCGTCTAACTCTATTTCCCGGTTCCTGGAAATATCCCTCCGAATCGGTGCGGTGCGTGGCCATTCCATATATAAATTACTATTATGCTGCGCCAGCATCAGGAGCAGCCTGCCTCGAAGACAAACTTCCGAACTGAAAACTGAATACTGAAAACCCAAACTCAAGCGACTCAAGCGACTCAAGCGACAGCGACTTGAGATCCCAGGGTTTGGCAGACAGAGGTTTTTGTGAAAAAAAAAAAAAACAAAAGACAACAACCGAGAGACAAACAATTCCGGGAATGGCACCGCGCCACAACTTTCAGCTTAAAACCCAAGCCAGACATAGACCTCGGATGCCACGCCCCCTCTTCTTACTCCTCTGCCTCAATTGCTCCTCCTAAAGCTCGGTTCTTTTATTTTTATGTCTGTCAGCGGAATGCTGAGACAGCGAAAACAACAAATTCCAAAGTGGAGACAGCCAAATGAATTTAATTCTGTTCGCTTTATGTTCGATTGGTTGGGAGGGAGGGAAATAATTAAGTAATGGTAGAAGTTGCCCGGTGACAGGGTAAAGGAGAAACTTTAATGAACAAAAGGTGGCCTGGCCTTTCCATACCCAACAAATTGTTCCTAGTTTTTGGCATTTTTTCTCTTCCAAAGGTTACAGGATCGTGTTCTCTGTACCTGCCAAAGATTTTACATCAAATATTGAGTCTTCTAAGTCTCCTCTATAATTTATCCCTAAATTTAATACCTTTCATCAAAGGCAAAAGGCTTTGTCTCAGGTAATTCTGACTAGGAAAGTACCCCCACATATTCTAGTCTTTCTGGGGTCGTCTGTCCGGGTTATGTGAAAGATCCCCATTCCGTACGGGGTATCCGATCTGAGCTCATTTGCAAATTAAACGCGCGCCATTAAAAAAAGCCGCCGTCAACAGAAGCAGATGATGCCGACGGTGGGCCGGCGTAGTTAAAGCGACAACGTTGACAGAGTCGCACAAAGCTGACAGCGGTGCAGATTGACCAGCCTGCCCCACCATGCCCCACTATGTGTGTCTGATGTTGTCGCTGCTCATTCATCACGTCGCAATGTCGCAGCTTTTGCTTTTCCTTTGGCTTAGGCCTAGACAAATGCCGCTCTTTGGCTTCGTGTGTGGTCTTCGATCCGTTCTCACTTTAGTTTTTTATTTCTAATACTCTGCCATGAAGGTTGGATTAGTTCGAAAAATGGCATTACAATTTAAATATATTTCGCTAACCATCTCTGCCTTTTTAAGGGGTTTCAAAATTTATTTTTATTTAACCAGAAATATCATTTTTTATTAATAGTCTTTCTGGATTTCATTTCTTCAAAGCCTTTTGAATACTCTACTTCCTCAATTCTTCGGCGGCTGTTTCTTCTTGATTGTCGCGCTTGCCATTTGCCAGACGCGTAAAAACGCGAAGTCGTCACATGCTGGGAAATCGAGGAAAGACTCTACGAAAAGGGCTAGGCCCAAGGGGGGGAAGAATCGCTCGAGTCTTGAGAGCAGAGAAGCGGAAAAAAAGTGTGAATTAGAAAAGGCACTCAAAGTCTAAATGGTGAGCTGATAACGACCGGAGAGTAGAACGAAAACGACAAAAAAAAAACCACAAGAAGAATAGCCCCGAGGAGGAAGATCGGACCACACACGTCGATGTGGGATATGGGATATGGGATATGGGATATGGTCATGTCTGATGATGACGGCGACGAATCAATCTTGCGACCGTTTGTCATTGTCATCACTGTAGCAGAAGACTCAGGGGGAGATTCTTCCAGAAGACTGCAACATTGTTGCCAGCAACACAAATTCAATATCGCCGCTAATGAACGCAATGTTTCATATGGATGAAATGTTGCCGTTGGGCAATGGAGAGCAACATTGTTGCCATTGTGGTGGCTCTTCTCGACTCAATTTGTACGCTTCATCAATAAAAATAACTTTCAAAGCGCCGCAGAATGGAGTCTGAAGAACGGAAAAAAGCCGAGAAATGCTGCGGAGAAAAGAGCCAGACTGAGAAAGGTAGAAAGACCGAGGAAGACTCGCACTGCAGAGCAGAGCCGAGCAGACAGTTTGTCTCGTTGGGTAGCTGGCGGCATTTTTGTGTGGGCTGGAAACGGAATCGCCATGGAATCTGAATCGAAATCAGTATGGACAGATGAACAGATGGATGGCTGGAGAACTGGAGAGCTGGAAGACTGGAGAACTGGATGGTTACTCGTACGTAGACGTATGCTGGCTATGCGGCGTATGCGCGAGGTCAAGATGAAGTCACGCTCGCGGCATGCATAAAGAGGCGAGTTGGGCTGCCACAGTGAAAACGACCGCAGAACAAACATGGCAAATAATTTCGATTGAAAATCGATCGCATAAAGCTCAAGGGGATCTGAAAAGGAGGCAGCCAAAAATCCAATTTATTCAATAATAGAAGGGGTAAAAAAAAAACAATAAAAATTTAATCAATTGATCAATAAATTTACTCTACAACGTAGAATATCCTTTGAGTGTTCACTGTTTGGCTTATCGCTCACCCACTTAAGCCTCTGGTGGCATTTTTTTTCTACAATTAACCCCCCAAAGCACAACATTTTTTCAACACCCACGCAAGGAACAGAAATAAAAACGCTAAAAAAAACGGCTTTGAAACGAAATAAAGCCCGCAACTTCAACGCTGCTCCAATTACAAGAGAAGCGGACGCAGACGCGGACGCGGACGCGGACAGGGCGTAGCACATAGCCGTATATACCGTATATACCATATAGCCTGAAAATGTGGATGTGGAGTGGGCTATGGCCGGGCTATACGCCGTATGTCCAGAGTCAAGAGTCGGCTCTGTGTCTTTGATGCTGATTGAAGTTGTCAGTCAGTCGGTGGTGCCGCCTTGAAGCGCGAGCGACACGTAATATAAACAAAATGCAAAAAGCAACCCCCCCAAAAAAAAAACACAAAAAACGCCAAAAAGAAAGGAATACAAGAGAGCCTATATTGCTGAAATAGGGGGATGGGGGTCATAGTGGTTGTCAGTGGAGGCGGGGTTGTGGGGGCTTGTGGGCGAGGTAAACAGGCCAAAAACACAAAGGCATGCGAAATGGGCATGTCAGTCAGTCAGTCACTCAGACTACAGCCAGACGACACTGCAAAAAATCAATACAAGGTTGCAACAGCATGATTTTTGCAAGAAAAGCCCGAAATTTTGGCAAAAATATACACAAGAATTCAAATTTTTGACATAGGGGCGTATACGTAATATTTGGAAGACCTCATTAAGTATACGCCTCGATCAATTTTTGGGGATATGGCCATAACTTGGTTAATACTTGTCCGATTTTCAAATGTTATACCTTCCCGATCTTAGATCTTCGAGTACTATCGATCCCAATCAAAATCTGGCAAACTAAAATTTGAACCGATTTTCGAAAATTTTGAAAGGGGTTACATCATGATTTTTTTCAAAATTTGACAAAAATTTTTTGGTTCTACTTTTCCAATCTTTAGATGCAGTTTTAGAAGAAATGGCTTTCTGATTAATAAAAGGTATTCCTTTTCCAAATCCGATGAAAACTCTATGAAATATTTGCAAAAGAGTGTCTAAAAAAACATCAATTTTAAGACTTTATACTTTCTCTCAGTGCATGTCAGACTCGACCAGTCCGTCACTCACTCAACGTTCGTTAGCTTCAAGCGACCACTGCCCATTGAAAGGCCCACGCCCACTGCAATGCCAACGCCCCAAAAACGCCAGTGCACCACCATGGGGCCGATTTTATTTTGGAATTCACAAAGCCAAAGAGCCAAACAAAAGAGTACTCCGGAGTGGAGTATTCACTGTACTTTGGTAATTCAATATAAGAGATGCCCTCCCCCAACTCAAATCAATCACCCTACTGCTTTGGCCAAAAACAAAAGACCAACTGGCTTTGAACCACCTCGCAAATTGGTCTGGTGGCCAAGGGTTAATGAATGCATTTAAAAATCTGTTTCTGGATCAAAAAAAGGTTCGAAACGAAACGAGTGCGTAAACGCAATTAAATTATGTATTTAAATTGAATAAAAAAAAAAGCGAAAAGCCAACCAAAGAGCTTGACGTGTTTATTTAATTACAAAAGGAAAAGAATCATTAAACAAAGGTATGGCAAAGAGTTAGGAATACTTTTAGGTTGCCGTAATAACAATCAAATCTTAAATAATTTAAAAACAATTATTGCTTTGAAGAGCATCATGACTTCTCAATCAGAGACCTTCCTTATTCTCGATTGGCATTCATCGCCAAAAGCAAAAACACATCGCACTTGAGGCAAGCGCAGTCCCATAAATAATTCAAAGACCGCGATTAAATGCTACAAAGCCGCCAACAGCTCGATGCAGATGCAGATACAACTTTGGCGACAGCTGAAGATACAGATACTCGTACAAATGCAGATACAGATACGGATACAATGGCTGGTGGCAATGATTTTCGTGATCTGAGCCGCGGGAAACCTTTCGTGTTGCCTTATTTGCTTTTCATTTGACGAAAAATCGCATGCGACGACGATGGCACGGGCACAGGAGACAGGAAGTTTGCTTAAACAGAGACATTAACCGCATAAAAGCTAAAACTTCTGAAACTGCTGCCAGCATCGGCAGCGGTGCTGCACTTGTTTGGCCGTGCTGGTTGCCATATTTGGGAAGGTAGCATTTGGCGCGGAGCAATTAAAATTACAAAAGCACTTTAGAACTCTCGGCTCCGTTTGTCGGTGTCTCTGTGAAGAACGCCGTCTGCCTATCCGACTGACTGACTGGCTGCACACGATTATTTTCCATTTAATTAATTTATAGCAAAAGCAACATGGAATATAATTGCCAGCGGCACGATGCCGCATTTTGATGTAAACGCCTCAACTCGTTAGTCGCGACTCGTGTTTGATCGGTATTCGGAATCAGTTTCGGTTTCAGTTTCGATTTCAATTCCAGTTGCCCAGACTTTTACGACAGCGATCTGTATCCGGATGACGCGTGGGTCACACCTACGCCTCCGCCAGACCACTTCTTGGGTGCTAATTAGGCAGAGTTAACATGCAACAACTTACACGGGGGACGCCATTTTGCAGTGACCTTCGGTGCCAGGGACTCTGCTGCTTACCTGCAAAGATAGATTGACAAGATACAAGATACATTAGTCACAAGTGATTGGAATGACATTTGCATACATTAAACTAAAAATCTATTAGATTGATGATTGATAGAATGCTTTTAGAAAATAATATTTCTGTTTTCAATAACTGACCTACAGCACTCTTTACAGCGACTCGAGTGCATAACTCGCCATTGACTCAAAGCTGAACCTTCTCCCACTCCCTCACAAGCAGTATATAAAAAAAAATAAAGAAAGAAAATCAGCTACACGCCCCGAAAACAATCAGAACCAATTAACCGAAAATTGAACAATCGAGCAATCGAGCAATGAGCCAGCGAATAACGACGAAAAAACGATTGGGGGCTGGAGTGGAGCTGGGAGCTGGGAGTTGGAAGTTGGGAGATCCGAGCTAATTGCCAATCGACTGAATGTTAACCCAGACAGTTTGTCGACGCATGCAGGCGGAAGGCGTGCGTCGTAGGCGGGGTCCAGGGGCAGCGCCTCATTTTGCATGCAACTCTCTGACTAATTTATGTGCGGACTCGAGTTCGGATCGGTACTCTAACTGACCTCGCCGCTTTGCAACTTTAACTTCAATTCAAATTCAAACTCCGTCTTAGGCACACAAAAAAATGTAAATCTTTGATAATAATATCAAGAACATTTTTAAGTTTTGGATGAAACATTAAATCGAAATCATAGAAATACTTAAATCATTTTTAAAATTTATGAATATTTTACTAAAAAAAAACTTTCATCTACAAGTTTTCAGTGCAAATTCTAAAGTCAATGCCAGAGTCGGTTGCGCTTGGGCGCTTTTCTTGGCTTTCGGTTTTCCTTTGGGTTTCCTGTGTGGGTGTCGTTTGTTTTTTTTTGGGTTTGGCCCCACCAGCCAAGTCGTGCTCTCTAACAGTTTTTGTTGCTCTCGTGCCAAACGAATAAAAAACAGACAAAGCTTACAAAAAAACAAAAACAAAACAAGAACTCGTAGACAATTATAATTTGACGTTTTGATTTGGCACCGCTCAGCACATGTGGCCAGAGAGGTTTTTGCATTGTTTTTTTTTGCTGCTTGGTGGCTGGAAATCCATGTCATTGACAGCTCGACCACTCGAATGCATTCGAGAAGTGTTTCGCTTTGAAACATACATAGGTACTGGTATATGCGAGTGTCTAACTATTTGTTTGTTTTACTCTGTTGCTTTTTTTTCGTGGCCAAGACACAAACATGTTGGGCCAAAGAATTATGTTTCAAGGTTCTGACATGAGAACATGAATAATAGTTGCAAATTGTGGGAGCAACAAATTTGTGGGTTTGAAGGAAAACATCATGGAATAACTATATTAAGGTAATCATATTTAAATCCTTGTTATTCCTCAGATACACGCATTTCTCATACCTCTTACTTTTCCTATTTTAATAATAGACTAAAGAAATCCCTTGGCGGTGTTCTTTGCACAAAATTGGCAAGGGGGAGCCATCATTATTATTGGCCTTAGTCCAACCCGGTAATAAACTCTCAGGCCAAATGGCACTGTTGCGTTGACAGTTGCAAATGTTGCAATACCGCATCCCTGCCCCACGATTCTGTAACATCTGCGAATATATAGAAGAAATGTATTTTGTTCTGTGTTTTTGTATAAACTTCCGCATTTTGGGGGCGCGTTCATTCAAGAAGTCGTCTGCGCCTTGCTGCTTCCTTTATCCTCCATCTTTAGCCCAGCTTCGCTGCTGCTGCTGCTGCACATCTGTATGTTTGCTTGGTTGGCCACAGATTCTTGCAACCGATAGAACCTGAGCCAATATTTACATATATGCAGAGACATACTTGGAAAGAGATGGCATGCGATTAAGTGAAAGAGAGCACACAACAAGGGACAGAACATTTTCTAATGTTTGTGCCACAATTCCTCAAGGGGTTGGGGTTGGGGTTGGTGCAACACTGAATACTGACACAAGTCGTGTTACTTGCGGCTGCTCCAAACTCATTCCGAGAAATGAAAAATTATACCAAAGAGTTAATTTTTTCGCCCCGCTTCTAATTTTTTCGTTTTTGCTTGATTTCCCGCCAGGGAAATAAGCTGCCAGCTATGGTTGGCGAAAAGGGGTCGGTTGGGGGCAACTACAGACAGAGACTTGAAGATGACGCGGACAAATGTGCGATTTAAATGAGGAGCAGGAGCCGCCAACTGTAGATTTAGATTCAGCCTACAGCTGCCATGTGTTGGGAAAGAAACGGGAGTACACAGAAAACAAATATTTATCATACCAAAGTGGGAAATCCAAGAAAGTAGAAGAGTTTTTCAAGAAACCAAAAATCATTCATGAGTAATGCAAAATATGACTAACAATCCCCCAAAAAAAAATATCCTTCAGTGTATAGAATCGTGGAGAAATCAAGTCGGTAGCCAAAGCCAAAGCCTTGGGAGCTGGCTGCACTTGCTGCCTTCGAGTGTTGCAATTAGCTGCAAACTGCAATCAGTTTTGCTTGAGAAGCCTGCCAGGCAAAAGTTTTTCCTCTGCCACACATCTCCATCAAGTTGCAACTTTTCCTGTGCGCTTTTCCTTTTCCGATGCTTTTTCTTTCTTTCCCGCTGTCCCGCTGTTCGGGTGCGTGACGTTCATTTCAATTGGACAACGTCATTAGAAGGCGTGTTGCCGTTGCACCGGCTGCCGTTGTAGGTTGCTGTTGGATGCAATGCCACGCCCACCTGCCATAACCTTGCACAAGAAAATGACAAATCTCTCGAACAGTTTTGCCAGAGATCAAAAACACCGACACTTGTCCCAAGCCCATGCCAAACACACCAACCGAACCAACCGAAGCCGCCATCTCAATCACAGGCAACCGCACCGCACCACACCGCCCCAGTCGAGTGGTTTTATATAGAACCAAACAGAACCACAGCTTGTGAGTGTGTTGACCACATTCAAATCGAACAGTAAGCTTATTAATAATTATGACAATGCCATCGACAGCTCGCTTTTCTCAGGAATGTCACCGCAAAAATGGGAAACACAGTTGACAACTGAAACGGCCGCAGCCACAATGGCGACGACTGCCCACGATCAACCCAATCGAAAAACTTGGCCATGTTACTTGGCCAGTGAATGCACTGGAAAAAAGCGTTTGTCACACGAACTGAGCTGGAGCTGGAGACGGAGACGGAGACTACGACTCGACTTAATACAATAAGATTGGCGCTGTCTTAGTTGTTAGTAGTCTTTGCCCGTTGACCGCTTTTGATCGTGACCACCATTGTTGGTTGCCGCCTCGTAAACACGGTTAAAAAATAACCAAACACACACACCACACACACCAGAGTTTATGTGATGGGGCTTTTATAAAGTTTTCAACGCTTATTTACGATCTGATCGGGGTAGCGCCCCCGCTTTCAGTCCACCTCACTCACTCACTTATCGATCGCAGATCTCTGGGATCTGTCGGATCTGCTGGATCTGCGGGATCTGGGAGATCTTTCTCTAATGCCCACAAAGCGAGCGGTAACGTGGAGGAGGCGCTCAAGCAAAACGCTGCGGCTTAACTTGGCTCAAAAGCGCATCTAAAGGTAACTTTTGGTTTGTTGTTTGTGGCTCAGCCAAGCGCTTCTTGACCTGCTGCAACATTTTCCCCCTTTTTTTTCATATGTGCCAGCTGTCAAAATGTCCAAGCCCTACCCAGGGAAAGCCCATCAGTGGAGGCATCGGTAGAGCCACTTCCTGCACGGCACAGTTAGAAATAATTGTAAAAGTGCAGTGCGTAGAGGGTGCCATCGCATCATCGCATCAAGATCAGAGAAATTACAAGAAATTAGCATTTAATTTCTGACTGGCGCAACTGTGCGATAAATAGAACATAAAACTGGGGGAACACCGGGGAAAGCAGCTCGCAAAACAAAGGTCTTAAAGGGTTTTACGATATGAGAAGAGATTATAAGGAACGGAAATTAAAACGTAACTAACTGGAACCAAAATTGCAAACGAGATGCTTATCGAGAAGGAATTGGAATTCAACGGAATCCGATATCTGCAGAATAATCTAATATCTAATATGAAAATGAAACCATTGATTGCGGTTCACTTCAATGGGAAATCCTTTTAGGATGCGCCACCCCAAGGCTCCTTGGTTACATTGTTCCAATCGACGGCATCTGGCAGCTGCTGCTGTTCGATTTGCGAAAAGACAAAAGATTTCTGCAAAGCGGCTTAAAGTCAAGTGGAGTGCCGGACAATAGTCGGCTTAGAATAGAAGCCCGATCTCGGAATGGTTAATTAAAGTTGATTTCTATTCGTTGGCGGAGTCAGAGGAGTTGGGGGAGACAAGTTGGGAGTGCCTGCCCCCAAAGAACAGCTTAATTAATGTTATTTATCGATGCGGAATATCTGCACTCCCCATTCAGAGGCAAATATCAACGGGCTGTGCGGAAATGCTAATTAAAGTAAATAATAAAGGCGACTTTGGCCTAGGAATTGCAGTTGCAATCGCATTGCCCGTTTAATAGAGGGAGTACCAGTCCCCAGTACCAGCTAGAGCTGCCCCTCAGGGGGCGACCAGCGGTGGCGGCGTCTGTGATTAGCCGCCCAGAGAACAGTAATTTTGCTGGCGACGGACCAACTTGGCCGGGAAGCTGGACCTGGAGCTGGAGCTGGAACTGGTGGACCATTCACCTGCTCATCATTAGGTGGGGCGTGTCCTTGAGCCTGCGGCATTTTTTCCTCTATTCTCGGGATCGCTTATGCGATGCCCTGCTATAATGAACTGCCATTGTCGTGTTGAACTCTAAGAGAGTAGCCAGCCGTACAGCTAAAAGGCATTCTTCTACACTGAGGATTCTTTTCGGATTGAGACTTTCAGGACTAGGATAATCACTGATTAAATTTCAGATAGCTTTTGAATACAGCCCGTAGTTGACCTTTGTTATGTTAGGTTTTAAAGATCGATAAAATCTATCTCGCCCACCCAATACCTATTTTCTATCAGTGCTGATTGTAGCCATTAGAGCTGAAGGCGTGGACCCGAACAACCTGCTAGGGGAGGCTGATATATGCTAGAGAGGTAGCTCAAATTTGAATGCCGCCTTGGCGCCCAGAAGAGCTGGCGGCGCGTGGCGCTCTCTAACCACTCCGCTCCATGGACTGGCGCCAATCTTTAAGTAGACGGTCAATTTAGTTGGCCTTAACGGAGCTTCCCCTCATCGTCCCGGTTAACCATGTCTTTGAACGGAAATCGCCTGTCAATTTGGTCTGTACAGGAATTGTCGTGGCTCTTAAGATCAGGTTAGATACTTCTTCTTGGCTCTGAGATGGTGGCAGGAAACGCGAATTGGGTTGCTTGATCTGCTGATCCGATTGGAAATGCCAGGTTGACACTTTTTGTTGGGCCCAGAAGCGTGTGAAAATTATGCAGGAACTTCCTCTTTCATTAATTAAAATCGATAAGAGAGCCGATATGAGGCATATTTAAGTTGTTGCTGGTTTTCAGTTAATTAAAAGTCATGTTATCCTTTTTGAGAATACCATAAAAAGGTGACATTTTTTTGTATGTTTAAAGCTCTCTGCCTGGACTGCCTCTCCCCTGCAAGCTAATTAAAATAATTGATTGAAATAATTGGAAAGATTCTATTATGATTTTTCGCCCTGCAGCTCAGAGATCTCCCCCGTCTCCTAGCCATCGTTTTATCATTACTGGTCAGAGATGATTATCAGGTCAAGCTCCCGCCGCAGCCAGTAATTAGTTTTCATGGCAAATATAACGAAGCCTAAGCAGCCTGAACCAGATCTCGGCGTTCTTGCTACAAATTAGCCCTTGCAGGCAGGCGGCCAATGAAAAAATTGGAAAAGCCAAGAAAATGCGACCGCTAATCCGCACCTTGCCGAACAAGGAAGTGGAAAACACACTCTTGGAATCGAGTGGCTGCTTGGTTGCTTGGTTGGTTGGCTTCTTGGCTTCTTGGCTCCTTGCGCCCATTTAATACTTGGCAATTTAATATGAAATTGTTGGCCAACTCAACTCCGGGGCCGAAACTCTCTTTCGGGTGCTGATAGCCTTGTCTAAGTGCTGCCATCAGTAGAAGTTCTGCCTCCCGTTGCTGCCACTGCGGCAGCTTTGGCTTTAGCTTCGATGATGTTGTTGACGATGTTCTTGGCCACTGCAAGTGCAACTGCAACTGCAACTATCGATCGCAGCAACCTGCAACTTGCAACAACCAACAACCAACAACTGGCAAATGGCGACCACTCGACTCCTGTTGCCTACTTTAGCTGCCTAGATAATTTCAATCATTAATTTTGATTATGAACAAGCGTGGCCGGGACTCGGGGTTTGGGCCAAAGGAGGCCGTGGTGGAGCAGGAGTAGCAAGGGGTGGCTGCCACGCACGAGCTCTTAAAATGTTGAAGGTATAGTGGAGCTGCCAGGTCTCATATTTGGAAACAATATTAAACATTTTAGAGTTTGAAGTTTCAAGTTTTCTTTAGTTAACATTTAACAGGAGAATGGAGATATTAAAATAGACTTTTTGAAGCAATTTTTCAGTATATAAACTTTTTGATATCCCACTGTATTGTACCTGGCCCGTTGCCATCGAAATGAGTTCATAAAAACCAAGAGGCGGAGGCCGCAGATGAAGTGGAGCAGGATGAGAAGGAGGCGGAGGCGGAGGCGGAGGCAGTAGCCGCTCCTTCTGATTCCTCGGCGGTGCCGGTGCTGGTGCTGCTGGTGGTGCTCGTTTGCAAGTGAACGACACATCGTTGCTACCATTGGGCGGCATGTTGGCAGGGTGGAAGCAACAACAGCAAGAAGATCCAGCCACCAGCCAGGGGCATTACTATTGGGGCAGGCAGCAGCATCCAGATGCTGATAACTTGGCCGGTTCTACGCTTTTTTTTTTTGGTTTTTTTCTGCCTAGTACTGCGCAACTGTTTTTCTATTTTTTCCTGCTTGTTGTTTCATTTTTTTTGCAAGTACCACGAAGTGAACAGGTGCTTTGGTGCCTGGCTGGGACTGTTGCCACAGTCTGGGGCCTGCAATCGATACATTTATTGCTAGGACCCCCCTCCCCGTGGGGGCTTACTGGCAACAGGCAACAACAACACGCATCGGCATCATGCCTGCCACTTGTGTCTGGTCAGTTGGATCGGTTTCGAGGGGAAGTGCACCGCAAAAAAACTAGACAGTCCTAGACAATCCATAAATAAAACCTGTACAATACTAACAAAAACATTATTTTTTTTGAAAAGACTTGAGTAATTATTTAATCATTACTCAAAGATTAGATAAAGTTATCTGCGAAAGGTAACAGTTTTCTTTGCAGTGCAAGAACGCTCTCTAGCCAAAGGTCGCTTCTACCGGCTGGCTTTTTTTTTTGCCATATTTTGTTGGTTTTTTATTTTGTTTTGCTCAGCTTATCAAGAAAGCTTATGGAACGCTTGTTTTTGTTTACGGCCCACGCAATTTGCTTAGGTGCTGATAAGGTTCACTCTCCTCTATCGCGGCTCTCTCTATACCGCTCAGAAAACTTATCAAGTGGAATATATACCGAGTATATATATCGAGTAGTATAGCAGAGTCGAAATTTATTGATTACGTTCGTTTTGGCGGGGAGTACCATAACTCCCAATAATTCAATGGCTCTTCAAGAACAGCTTATTTTTATCATTGATTGACCGTTTTGAGTAGCGGTATCTTGACTCTCCTAAAAAAAATTAAACCAAAAAAAGAGACAGCCCACCCCGTCTGGATTCTTCTGGTGGGCTCTTCCTCCTGCCATTGGCCATTTGAAGATTTTTGTCTGCTTTATTATAGAAATTTGTTGTAATTCGCTGAGAAGCCACTTAAGATAAATCGCCGGAGATTGTCGGATGGGTTAGTGCGGGGTTTTGGCGATAGAAGAATTGGGAGTGGACTTTGGGGGGAGGGCGTAACCGGTGGCCAAGGCTACTGAAGTAGCCGCTGACATGCCAGAGCAGGAGATCGGTGGGATAGGGGCCAGATCTATCTGGAGAGACTCTAATAGTCTCGGGAAAAACTAATATAGTTACACTAATAGAAGGGAACTTTTATAAAAAACTAAAAGCTGAATAAAATCTGAAATAAATATTTTGAAAAACGATTTATAAGAATGACTTCCCCTTTTTGTACGTTGGGAATAAAAACTAAAACTACCAACTTTCAACCCTTGAAAATTGATGACAAAGAAAAAGTTTTATTGCAAATTCCCGCGAGATGTGCGAGGGAAGAATAAAAGAAGAAAAGGTTTCTTATATATATATGGCATGGGGATGTGTCATCCTTCAACCTCCACCCGTGTCCCCCCCACTCGTGCCCCGCACTTTCTTTTCTCCAGAGATACAAATTAAAATTTGCCAAAAGATTATAAGAAAGACGTGGAGCGGTGTGGGAGCGGACTGAGAAAGCAAAAGGATACCCGGCGAAGGACAAACAGTCCCTGGAGTCAAAAGCGACAGCACAACTGAGTGCGGAGAAAGGAGCAAAATAGACAAAGAAGAGTGTGACACGCAGAATGATGATTACCCAAAGGTAAAATGGGTATGGGTAGCGGGATTCAAAGGAGGATCAAGAGTAACCAGTGGCGGACAAATGAAAATTCAACACCAGTAGATGGAAATAGAACGGATGTGGGCGGGAAACGGCTTTTCCACAAATGGAATGGAAATGAGAGCACGAACAGCAAGCCGCAGCTAAAGAAGTGGTTCAAAAAAAAAAAAGCTTGCAAAGTGAAAAGCCAAGTTAAGACCAATCCAAGAAATTATAGTTTCTGACATCGTTTTCAAGGAATATTTATGGTATAAATTTTAATTTTTCCTACGAAATATTGTCTTGAAAGCGAATGATATTAAACTGATATTCAGAAACTAGGAAAGTCTTTATAGGAACTTTAGAAACAAAAAAAAATAGAACAAGAATCCAGGACCTGAATGGAAATGAAAGCAAGAAATAGAAAAGAACGAACGGCAGTGTTTTTAAATAGAAGCGAAGGACTTCGAGAAAAGCATCCCAACAGCAGATGGAAAAGGCAGACGCTGTGGCAGACGTGGATATATTGCCAAAGAAACAGAAATCGGATAGGGGATGTGAAACTTGGCAAGTGAAACCCCAAAGCCTGACTGACAAGAGCGGTTGGCAGGGATTTCCAGCAACAGATTTTAGTTATTTCAGCTTTTCTCGATGATTTCAAAAGGGATCGAAACAGGATATTAGAACACCTTATCTATCATTCTTAATTAATATATTTTCTTCTTATTAAAATAAATTAAGTTAAATAAGTGCAACCATCAATTCATTTTATTTCCCTGTAATCGTAAGTTAAGTTGATTCTATAAATCGTAATGTTTACAGTTTGCCAGCTTCTGTAACAGGTGACTCATTAATCCTGTATCCTTTTACCATAGTCCGTCTGCCCGGACTTGCACTCATTTATTTTTCTAATGGCTGGGGGACTTGGACTCGCTGGCAACTTTACGGTTACTAAAGCATCAGCAGCAGGCGTATCTCTGGCTCTGGCAAGGAGGGCAAAATTCAGGAAAATCCGGGGCTCCGAAGTAGAGGGCCGAGGAAAAAATATCCAGCGAGCCGTGCAAACTCAGCAACCAGCAACGAGCAGAGTCTATTTGGTGAAATTACTTTCATTGCACGGCGTTTTCAAGTGGGTGTGTGTTTGTATCCTTTACTCAGTGGGTGGGTGGTTGTTTGCAAGGGTTGAGAGATGGAGATGGAGAGCAGCTGAACGCGCAGTAACTCAAGAGTCCTTGAGCGTCTGATTTTGTGTATAGACGTTGGACGGTATTTGTTTTTCCAAGTGGCGAAACGGCGAGGGGAGCTTTCAAGGGAGTACAAGAGGGTTAAGGGAAAGCGGGCGGTTGCAACACCGAATGTGTGCACTGAGAGAAAGTGGAGCCTACCATACTTAATAATAAACAAATATATGTAGACTAGTTTGATGAAGTACGAGCTTGTAGGGTTTTGATTCTTAAACTTTTAATTTTATGAAACTTTGCACATTTTCATTTGTTTTTCTCACTTTATCCTGCAAAAATAAATTAATAAAAAAAGTGTGCAAGGAGGTTGCCTGTCCCAGATGCAGTCTCGAAATGGGTGCACAGCCTCCACGATGTCTATCTCCCTTCCCTACCTCATCCATATTTTAAATATAAACAAAAGCGCCAAAAAAAAAAAAAATAAAAACATGCAGAAATGAAGGCCTTTCTGCCTTTTTGCCGGGGAATAGTGAAAATGAAGTGAAGGTTTCCGAGGAAGCCAGGCAGGCGGAGGTATAGAAACTTTTGAAGGATTTCCACTGCAGTCAGGTCTGGGTTGGTGTTAGTCCTAATGAGCGGAGGCCTGGAATTGTTGTGTCCCGACTGCAGAAGATCTGGCTGATGATTAATGCAGTCACATGTCGGCCCTGGCATCGCGCCCGTGTCATTGTCATAGCGAAACACAAGCACTGACAGGACCCAGTATTTTCCCGGGTCTGCCAGTCAAAATAAGACCCGACTTGAGACAAGGAAAACCCCCTAGCAGACTCCAGGAGATTCAAGGGGTTTTAGTGAAGTGAAGTGGAGCGAAATGAAATGAAATGTGAAAAACGTGCCGCTGGATCAGGATCAGGACCCAGTCCTTCGTACATACTAATTTGCAGTCTTGCACAACTCACTGACTTAGTGGCGGAATAACTTCCTTGGGCAAAGTCGTTAGCGTCTTAGTGGCTGGCTTTTGTGCCCAAGTGCTTGACAATGTGAGGCTAGATAAGCGGAAACCCGAAAGTGGAAGGATGGCAGCGAGAACTCAAGCCTCGCCTCCGTTGGCTTAAAGTTGGCTCCATGAAAGGGAATACTTGATATTATTATGCATACGCCGTGTGGTTCTCTGTGTAAATATTAAAGGAAAGTCCCACAGCCACGTACCTACCCAAAATAAATGTCCTTGAGGCACACGTCACCTGGGCGCCCCACCTTCCCGGATCTATATATAAACCTCCAGTACTTTAAAGCCTTAAACTTAGACAAACAATTATAAATATGCGTGGCAGCGATGAGCGTGTTGTCGAACCAATATACCATAAATATATATATAGAAAGCTTTACTTAGTTAATCAATAAATTCCCAAGAAAAACATGGGAACACCCCTCTGGGAGGGAAAGGAGAGAGGAACGCACAAAATGGGCAACCACGTGCCGGCATTTAAAGGACGCTTCAGGCGAAAGAGAAAGCAATACCATTCTGTAAGGAGGACGAGGAGGCTTCTACCAAAAAGTTCGCAAGACTTCGAACCTTTTTCCTAGGCATAAAGGCAAACAAATTTAATTTACTGCCACGAGAAGGCAAAGCTAAGTAGAGAGAGAGAGAGAGAGAGGTGATTGGCGTTAGAGGGAGAGGGGTTTAATGGCGAACAGGAACAAGTCGCGTCGTTTGCCAGACACGTAGCCGAGTTATGTAACACGTGCATGTATCTGTATCTGTGTATCTGTGTAGCTGTGTGGGGTTTGCCATTGTCTGCCTGGAACTGTAACAGAAACAAGAAACATGGTAAGCTCATTGAATATGCAAATTATACCAAAAATTCTCAAGAACAAGAGCTGTCGGAAAAAGAGGAAGCTGACTGACAGACACCGGAAGAATGGATGGAGATGAAGCTTAGATGCTTAGAATGAGAGGGACGCAGATAACTAGAGAGATAGACAGACAGATGTCAGACAAGACAGTCAAGGCGGCCTGACAGCAGCGACAGAGAAGCGACATTCTTGATTAGTAGTGGGAAACCCGGGGATTAGGAGGCGGGTGGTGGAGGGTGGCTACATGCCGCAGACAAGAGGAAGACATGGCCGAGGCACAAACAAAATGAGAAGCAGTTGAGCAGAAGCTAAAGGGATAATGTTAACATTCAGCATAATCGAGGCGACAACCGCAAGAGGCAGCCAACTCAATTGCCTTCTTGTCTCTGCTCTCCAAAATGTCTAGTAATATATGTGCACTGTAAATAATTCTATGGAACTACATTTTAAAACAAGAAATATGTGATTCAGAGCGATAGCCACTTTATTTTATATCCTTTTTCTAGTGCACACTTTTAAGTTTGTGTGTCTTACTCTTGAATGGCTTTCATGCGAAAGTAAAGCCAAACTTTTGACACTTTTTTCATGTTCTTCGGCGCTGCCGTAGTTTGCATGGCTGAGTTTCAGACCCCAAGGGGAGTTTCGTGCAAGGGGTGCTCTCTCTCTTTGGCGGAAAGTTACTGGGGAAAAACTAGTGGGTTTGGAGAACGTGACAAAGTCCCAGAAATTATGACAACCACAGAGGCGCTTCTTGTGAGTGTTTGCTCTTCGGTTAGGAGTCGGAGTCGGAGTCCATCGTGCATAAGTATGCTTTAATTTATAAAACTTCCTTAATATTTAAAGATGAAAATGAGAGGAATTTTATTGCATGGGTTCTTACCATAAGCTCGCAATATGCTTCATTTAATTCGAATCATAGAAACATAATACGAGTCATTTTTGTGATTTAAGAAGAACGAAAGAAAAGTCAGTAATTTTATACAGCGCCTTGCAACGCCCACGTCCCAGTGGGAGGCACACGAACACTCCGAGAAGAGCTGCCCGCATAGCAACGTCGAAAAAATATGGAAACGCACATGGCATATAAATTCCCCAAGCTTAGACAACGTGGAAAGCAAAGAGCATGAGCATGAGCAGGAGCAGTGGCAGGAGCAGTGGCAGGAGCAGTGGCAGTGGCAGAAAAAGAAACCCCAAGAAAAAATAAATACCAAACGGAATAAAAGCAAGAAAAACGATGTTGGGAGGAAAAAATAAAAGCCAGCACAAGCCAAACAACAGCTGGGACACGGACAAGAAACCCGGACAAGAACGGGGGCGTGTAAGGGGAGGAATGAAAAGGAAAAATACAAACCTTAGAGCACAATGCGGGCCACATTGAGGACGACCACCCCAAAGCCTCACCTTCCCAAGGAAAATGGCAAAAAAAAAAAAATATATATCACCCAACGAACCAAAAATCCACACGGGGCAACCCAAAACCGGCTGCTGTCTGCTGTTTTTACACTTTATAAAAATAATTTTAATAATATTTTAGCTTTATATATTGATTTTTTTAGGAGTTCTAGAAATTATTATGATTTTAGTTCCAATTAATAGGGTTTCTTCCACTAGAAACTGGGTTAAGTCCTGGGAATATACTTTTTTTTTTCTTCGACTGTATGGCTGCTGCTGTGCTTGTGTTCGACAGTAACAAAATGAATGAAAATCTGCTGCGGTCTTATGTACAACCTTATATACAAAACGCCAGTCGCACTCACACACAGCCAGGACTCACATAAACATGGCCAAAAGGCTATGTAAGCCTGAAAAGTACGCGCCAAAAAATGGGCAAAAACTGTGAAGAGGATGGGGCAGGCGCCATCTGGCGACAGCTAAAGCAAATACAGGCAAATGCGAAAGAGATGGATGATGGCGAGTGAAAGAGAGAGAGAGCTTGCGCTGAAATTGCGCAAAAATAAAAATAAAAATAAAAATAAAAAAACTGTTTCATGTCTAACCAAATTGTGGAACAAAAAGAGAATCGGGGGAGAAAAAGTCTGGCTGGGAGTTGGGTTCGGTTGGGTCTCGGTTTTTAGTTTGGTTGGGTTTGCTTTTGGGTGTCGGTTGGGTGGGGGGTTGGGTTAGGTTTTTCGGAGGAAAATGGGGAGTTTTCCCAAACGGCTAACGAGCCACGCTTTCTCCACCCCAAACGCCATGATGATGTTTGCTAATGACGTTGTTGCGTCTGCTCCATTTATGGATCTGTATATATATTTATGAGCATATATATATATATATATACATAAGTATTTGCCAGAGCCAGAGTCGGATGAGAGGAGCCAGACCCCAGGCCCGAGACCCGGCAGACCAGACCAGAAACCACCCATTCAGTCGAGCCATCCACCCAAAACACCCTCCGGGACCCGGACTCCGGACTCCGGACCACCCGATCCCAGCCGAATTCGTTCGTCGTTCTGTCGTCTTGTCGTCCTGTCGCTCTGTCGTCCTGTCGTTGTGTCGTTCACGCCATCGACCTAAAAATCAGTTAGCCCACTGTCTGTGTGTGCTGTCTTTATGTGCATGTGTGTCTGTGTGCGATTGTGTGCGGGCCATTTATGTATGTATTCGTGTTGGGTGTGTCTGTGTGAACAACTGCAAAAAGGAGTGTCTGAAAGTAACGGCCACAACAGGAGCAGGAGCAGCAGCAGCAGCAGCAGCTGCGTCAGACAAAACGACGAAAAAAATGTAGCATACATTTTGGGGCAGGCATTGTATGTACGGAGAACGCTTGAAAGGAATACTCGTCGGAATTTTTTCCGTCTATATACTGGCGAGCCCCACCCGCTTTTTACCTAGACGCATTTTCCGGCAACTTTAAAATGCAGCAGACAGACTCCGCTGGCGAATAAAAAAAAATTGCTTTGCCAGCAGCACCAACCAGGATGATTTTCTCTCCTTTTTCGAGGTAAAACTTTTGGATGATATATAACCATGGGAGATGGGAACGCTTATTTATTGGTGTATTTTAAAGCGTTAATATTTATCATCCACAATTTAAATGATTGACTCGCTTTTAGCCGAAACAAGCATCCTGGAAACATTATTACCTCTATTTCCGCATCATATTTTGGATTGGCATATTATTTCAATGATTTATGAAGGGCTTTATCATTCCTTTGAAGTTCTTTGAATTTTAAACTCTCAAAGTGAATATTCATGTATGCAAAAACTATATACTTTTTATTTCGAAAAATAGGTTAGGTTGTACACCCGCAAAGTCCAGAAAAAAAGGAGATAGCGTAAAAAGTGGAACGACACAGAGAATAGAGCAACAAAAAAGCGGCTTAGTGGCTGGCAGAAAAAACTATAATCAGGTGGAGAGAACTGTGGGTGGTGCATGTCAAAACCTCATGACACTGACTGACCGCAGAGCTCCACCCTCCATTGTCCGCATCGGACATGTCAGACATCCTGGCGGCCAATTCATTACGACTCCTCACCTCGGTTAGTTTCCTCATCAACCTCACTCAGCTCAACTCGGCTCGGCTCCAACTCTTCCGCCCATGATGACCCCTTTTTGCTAACCATCTGATCGATGGCTCTCTGCGGTCACGCGACCGTCGCTTCATCGCTGGTCGACCTACATTCAATTTGCGAGCGACCGCAAAACGCGTCCGACAGTTGACGATTATAGCCTGGCTCGATGATGATGAATGCCATGCAGGCAAGCAGGACACACTCGTATACGAGTATCCCCCCCGCTGGGGGAAATTCCCCATTCACTGGCAGACAGCGTAGTAGCAGCAGCATCAAATGACAGACAGCATCAGAGCAGCGGAAATATGATTTGTGAGCTTGGATTTGGAGAGGAAGGACTTGATGCAGTGGGCTGGCTGATAGGGTGATAGGGTGATAGGTTGATAGGGGGTGAGGATTCAAATCATTTGAGCTTGAGCCTCTTAGTCGACCTATGACATGGGCAGGGCCAGTAGGTCAAGCTGCATAATGATTGACCGCCTGAATTTAAGGCAACCAATTTAAGGAATTTATTCTTCTTAAGTTTCTATTAAGGAGGAGTTTGTTCTCAAAGGAATGGATGGTTTCTGAAGATCCGTGAGAAATATTTAATATAATAATCCTTAAAATCGAAACTAATTGGAATTAAAAGTACTGATATTTTAGCTTAGTTTCAATTTGGAACTTAAATTGATAAGAGTTTTGATATATATTAAGTATACGCAACGTCGTCTACTATTCGATACTACTTTGTTACGTTTTCTGAAGAATTATAAGGAATTTTGAATATAATAATCCCTAAAATCCAAACTAAAAATTCAAAAGATTCAAGTTTCAATTTGGAACATAAATAAATAAGAGTTTTGATGCAAATTAAGTAAACGCCCTTTTGGCATTAAGTATACGCAACGTTGTCTACTACCAGAGACTACTTGAGTGGTAATTTTAATAAGAGGAGTCTGCTTGTTCATTAAATGTATTCCCAATCATTGCCTGACCAGAATTTTCTTTTAATTTTGTGTAGGGAAAAACCACAGAGGAATTTTATTTGCAAGGATCTTTTGCCAAGCTCCTATCTATTGCGGTTCCCTTTGTTGATGTATGCATAATGGATATGGTAGAATATAGTAAAACGAAAATCAAACTGAAACTGAGCTGCTATCGCCCGGCAGATGAATTCAAAGCACATACGAACGAGTACAGTTTGTTAGTTACAATTTTGGTTTTGTTGCAGGGCTCCCCTCGCTTTTTCTTGTCCTGTGACCTGATTCCTGGCTTTTGCCCCATGCTCCTGCTGCAATGTTGTTTTCTTGGTTTCTTTTGCCCAGCAAGCATGAGTTGAAGGTCGTTTTGTTTGAAATGAGAAACCCGCAACCAACATCCAGCCACCAGCAAGCAGCAACTAGCAACTGAAACTAACAGAGTCCTTTTCTCCCTTTCTCTGTTTCTCTTTCCCTGCCAGCTGTTCTCCATTTCTCACACATTCTCTGTTGGCCGCCGCCAGCACTTTGTGCACCACTTTGGCAAACCACACACACACACACACACACACTGGCACACTCTAACACACACTCTAACACACACTCTAACACACACTCTAACACACACACTGACACAAATTCCCATACATTTTCGCATACATTTCATAGAAATGGAGAACCCAAGCAGACTCTTGACAAGGCTCTGGCATAATGGAGCAAAGCGAACTAATACAGTGGGCACCCACTATTATAAAAGAGTTCAAATTCTTGATGCCTAAAAAAAAAAGGAACAGTTCATTCCTACTAGTACCTACTGTACTCCGCACTGTTTGTATAAAATGTGTGCTTGCGTGGCCAAATGTATTTGTGAGTGTCCCTCGACTATTTACAATGGAATTGCATTTTCTTTTGTTAGGCAACCCCACTTGCGAGTTGGCAAAAACCGAAGAACAATCTCTAGACTCTAGAATTTTTCTCCCCCATCCTTGTGAATCGAGTAATTTCCATATCACTTTTAATCTTTATTATCGATGACACAACAACGATTGCTGGAAGCCATTTTCCCTTATTGCTTGCTGTTTATTATTTTCTGCTTCTCTGGTTGTGTCCCTCCTTTTTTTTTCAAAATGGTGACTGTGTCCTATTTGCCACTTGCCCATCCTTTTTGCCTGGCTCCCACTTTGCTACATTTTCGCAACTTTATGTTGTTGTCCGGCAGTTTTTTTCTCCCGACATGCCCCAGTCGTCCTTTGTCCCTGCCCCTCCCCCCTGCGTGGCACGCTGTTCGCGTAATTCAAGCGGAAAGCGTCGCCATAAAAGCCAAGTAGGGAGGGCGAGAAAAATAGAAGCAGGGAAAATGAAAACAAAATGGTCCGAAAAGTCCGATATGAAAGGAACGGGAATGAAGGAACCTATTTTCCCGATGTGTCCTTCGTCCTATTGTATAACCAACAATGTCTGCCACACCCCGACTGCCACCATACGCCCCTCCTGGAAGAGCTCCTCTCCACTTTAAGCCCAGCCTTTCCCATTCCATTCATTACCAACTGCGTCGCGTCTGAAATTTTCATTTATTTTTTATGCTCACCCGGTCTCGCTCTTGCCTGCTCTCGCCTGCTCTGCCGTCTCGCTCTTTTGGCCGACATAATTTGCTAACTGAAATGGAAAACATTTTCGACAGGCGGCCGCGGGGGGTGAAGCGAGAAAGGCAAAAAGGACGCGGCAGACACGCGCACCAATACAGGCAAGCCCGAACGAGCGCACACAGACAGCAGGCAGGAAAATCGGCGACAAAAAAGGATGTATAGGGGCCAGGACGAGGACGAGGACGAAGACGAGGTGGGGCAGACAATGGGCGGAACTCAGTCAGTGAGGCGCAAAAACAAGGCGGGGCAAGGAGCAGGGAACGTAAAAAGAAAAGGAACAGAGAAAGGAGAGCAGAGCAGAGTAGAGGCGCAGACAGGAAAAAGGATGTAGACAGGATGCGGGGGAAAGGCAAAAGCGGAGAGACCCAACGGGATGGGCCCATTGTCCTGTCCCATTGTCCTCTTTTTGCGTGCTTATCGATAAAAACTGCTCGACGATGACTCGGAAAAAGGACGATGTCACATTTATAAACTCTACCCCCCTTTTTTTTGCTCCTCGTCCTAGCTAAGTTTCTCTCATGGCTTCTGTCATAAAAAACGTGTGCCAGAAAGAACAACAAAATGCGGTAATAATGAGTCAAGTTCTTTCAAAAGTCTCGGGGTCTGGGCCTGGAAAATTTCGTAGTTGCTCACTACACTATTTGCCCCATAAAGTATCCTTTTCATTCCATATAAAGATTAACAGGATGATTTTGGGAAATTGTTATGTTCTATTGTCTACTTTTTGGGGAATTTTTGGTAACGGAATACTAATCCTGCCACACATGACTGAACCATAAAATGAGATAACAAATTTGCGTTCCAAAAAAATATTTCACGAGGAAATTAACATTTAATCGCTAAATAAAGCACGATGATGAAAAACAAAACCTAAAATTAACCAATGAAGTCAGACTTTAAACATCGTGTTAAGTGGAAAACAAAAATTAATAAATTAGAATACGAGAGTTGAATACGATAGAAATTGGATTGGAATTTGAAAGACATTACATATATATTCCCTGAAGCAATTAAATCAAATGATTCCTGATAATTTGACACATTCCAGATAAGGCTAATGAAAATCTCGCCAGGAATACATATTTAAACACGTAAAGCGAAAAATTCTATTCAGTCATTACAAATCTGTCAGCAACGCTGGACCAATAAATTATTCACACAATGAATAATTGGAATCCTGTCTGGATCCTGCTTGTGGGGCTTCTTCAATTGTTCGCCCAAATCAGCGAGGGAATGTCACAACCCATTGATACTTTCAAAAAGTCCAGAAATTACAGAAATCGAATCCATCAACAAATCGCCTACAGCGACTCCGAAATTGGTCCTCGAACTGGAACAATTCGTCTTAATTATAAACGTTTAAATTGGCAAAAGAATTTCGTTAATGGTACAGAGTTTCTTTGCATGCAAATGCCAAATTGTAGATGTGAATAAAATAAATAATATTATATATGGTAGAGATAATTTTTATACCAGAAACTGTTTGGACAGTACTGTTACGATTTGCAACGGTTTCCAATCGCAAAGCCTTCGAACATTGCCCATTGATCAGAATGGAAAGACCATAACTTGGACAAGAAACTTCCATGGCCATGGGCCACACACAATAGATGGCAATAAAGCGCCATAGGGGCTGGAAAGGGCAGGGGCAGTGGCAGTGGCAGGGGCAGTGGCAGGAAAAAGAGGAGCCATAGCCAAAGTCAATTGCAATGGCAAACCAGCAACGGCAACAGCAACAGTTACCCATCGGGCGACCCAAAGGAAGTCGAGGTCTTTTGAATGCGGCTTCTCTAGTCTTGGAGACTTTGGCACAAGGTTTTCACTTTGCTTCGTCGTCGTCAGGTGATGAATGGTAATGAAAATGTTGCTCTGTCAGTTGTTGCAGTTGCTGCGGATATTGTTGTTGGAGGTAGAACTACTGCGCCGCTTTGTCTGGCAGTCGAGAGCCACAGCCAGAGCTAGAGCTAGAGCTAGAGCTAGAGCTAGAGCTAGAGCCACAATTGCCTCAATAAAAACTAATGCAAAAAGGCAACTGTTGTTGCTATTGTAGCTGCTTGTAGCCGATAATCATCTGATGTTGGTGCTGCTGTTGCTGCGGTTGCGGCCATGGTTGCAGTTTTGTTGGTGGCTTGGCCCACTTGTTGCCACCACCAACTTACCAACTTACCAGCTTACCAGCTTACCAACTGGCAACTACCAACTATCAAACCGACCAGAAACCACCGTCGTCGTCGTCATCAAGTGTGGTAGCAGAAAAACATAAAATTTTATGCATTCGTATTTCTTGTGAAGCGCGGCAGTCAGCAATACGCCCCAAAGCAACCCAAACCACCCTCTCCCCGCTTCTGCACAGGAACAAATCTAAATTGATTCTAAAATCAAAGGGTTCTAACGTTTCTTCAAGAAATTTAATATCTTTTCTAATCGGAAAAACAATTAAACCGAACGAATGGATTCACATTTTATGGCAAGGAATTAAAATCGCCAAAGTTTTCTTCGCGTGTACCAAACAATTGTCGGTTTTCTCTAATGTTTTGCTGTTACCTGCCCGTTGTTGTTCGCTGGCTCGTTTTGATTAATCTGACATTGTAATGCAAAAAACCATTTGGCAACTGGCGGGGCTGGAGCTGGAGCTGGAGAAGGAGAAACAAGTTATTACCACAAAAGAAAAACAAGAGGCTCTGGTACACTAGCCTCGTGTTCAACCCAGTTAAAAGGCCAAACTTGACCTGGCCATGGAACGGATTTAGATGTATCCCCAACAGCACCAGCTGCCTCAAAAAAAAAAAGGGAAAAGAATTATGGCCTACAAAAATATGGGGAGGGGGGAGAGAGATATAAAGTATAATTTCTCTTTTTTCGAAGACGCCCACGTTTGTGGCACGAGGCAAATAAAATTGCGGAAATGATTCCAACAAATTGATAGGTAGCTCTGCTCGAAGGAGAAAATTGGAGCCTCTGGTAATAAGAAGGTTGCAACTTTATAGGATAATTGGAAAATGCGTCTGCAGAAGCGATCGGGAAACGCTTTTTTTTAGGGGGAAAAAACAATCCTGGAAAGCTAAAACATTAATTAATTTTAAATAAAAAAAGCGTTAAATTTTCCGGAGAAATATTTTCTCCTTAAAATTCCATAAATTAGAACCTCTTAAACTGCCAACACATTTGCTTAAAGCGTCTGCTTTAATGTCTTTTCCGAATCCCCAGACCCAGCCACGCCCAACCAAGGAAACGAAAGAGACGGCCAGTGCGTGGTGGGAAAGAGAGGGGCAAAGAGGCAGAGGAAAAAGGGCAGGACGACATAAACTTGGAATGTTGAATGTGCCTCAAACTTTTGCTGACATGACTGTCACTAATGCCAAACACGCGCCACAGTTTCAGACACAGACACAGACACACAGACACAGACAGTGGCACAACAAAACACGCACACCTACACACACATCCATAAACTCCTGAAAACACGCACACACCCGCAGCTACAATGGCAGACATAACGAGCTATACATTTGGCACAGAAAATCGCAAACACACACACATGCACACGAAACTGTGTCGCACTCACAGACACAGACACAGACGCCGACGACGAAGAAGAAGAAGACTCTCAGGGATGGAGGTTGCGAAGAAGAAGAAGAAGCAGCACTGCCAGAGGAAGTGGGTGGCTGGGAGGTCGTCGTTACGTTACGGGGAGGAAACGGAAGCTCTGGGCGAGGCAGCTGGCGTCTAGTAACACTGGCAGACAGCACAAAAGTACATATAGAATCAAGGAGGGGTGTGTGCAGGGTGTGTGCGGGAAAGAGAAAGATAAGGCGCCGTCGCTAACACACACACACACACACAGACAGAAGCCGGGGAAAAGTGTTTTTTTGTCGGGTCGTCCCAAAAAGCAATTTCCCCATTTATGGCCAACGTTAGTACGTTGCTGTTGCTGTTGGTGTTGTTGTTGCTGTCGTCTCGGCAGACGCTGCCCAGCCACCCAATTAAGCCATAAGACCAACAACCACCCAACCAGTGAGCCACCCACCAAGACCACCACCACCACCACCACCCACAGAAACTCGGTTGCCACCACAACCTACAGCAACAAAATTTGTCTGAGGGCGTCATTCGAGGGCTGGCTTTCTCTTTCTGGCTCTTAGGCTGGGCTTAGCACTTCCTCTCTCTTTCGTTTTCTCCAAAAGTTTTTGCTTCTTTGGCAGCGAGCGAGTGGGGCAAAGTTTTCTTTTTCTTTTTTTTTGTCAGTTTCTTGGGGAGCTGCCCCGATTCTTCTTCTTCATCTTCATTTCCTTAGCCGACATTTCTGCTGCTTCTTCTGGTTCTGGTTCTGGCAACTTTCTCTGCTGCTGCTGCTGCTGCTGCTGCTGCCCAGCGCCACCCTACTCCCAGTTGACGCCCTTTTGTCTTACGACATCGACTCGCCATCGGGGATATATATACCCCACACCATCATCCAATAGCTTTGGCACTATTTCATACCAGTTCCCTTTTTTTATTTACGTGTTTTTTAAGTTTCACGTCTCAAGGGTGGTTTATGACATCTCATTCCTCTTGAGCTGCCGAGCTGGATGCCATTCAAGTTTTTTTTTTTATTGATTTTAAACTTGGCTGGAATAAGTGACCTATATTTCGCTTAACAACCTAATGCCAATCCTTTACAATTATCTATTATAGCAAGATTCGAAAAGACGGGTTTATTTTTCATTATAATTGAATTGCTTGAGTCGCAAAATTATTTTATTTCGCAATTAAACATCTCCCACGATCTCCCAATCTCAGACTCAATTCCAGACCACTTGACTACACGTGTTGCTATTCAATTCGAGTTTTTTCTATTTTTTTGCTGCTGCTGCTGCTGTTGCTGCTGTTGCTGCCTTCTTTCATGTCACAAATAAGGTGCGTAAACAGGTGTCAAAAATGAATAGCAACAACCTGAGGCAGCACCAGCACCAGCACGAGCAGCAGCAGCAGCAGCCGTTGTGGCAATAAACCAGATATAACCAGTTGCTGAGGCAGAGTAAAAAAATAATGCGATCAAAAGTAGAAAACCAAATAAAACAGATGTAAATCATTCGATTGATGTTGAGAAATTTTAACTACGCAAAAAAAAAAAAACCTGCTCTAATTGCTTGTAATCCCTCGAAGAGGGTTCAGAGTTGTGGGTGTTATTACTGGCTTTGGCCTAAGCTCTTAGCCCTTAAAAGAAAAAGCTATTTTCTATATTTTGTTATAGATAATAAATTGGTTTTAAATACAATTTTTTTTTTGTTAATTAAGCATGACAAAGTGTAAATTTCGTTGTTAAGAAACCGCAATCTACTTATATGTGACAGTTAAGCGGATCAAACAAAAAAATAGAGCAAAATAGAGAATAAAACTCAAAACTAACGATATATTTTCAAATATCAATGAAATAGTTTTGGGCATTATATTTGTCTCCCTTTCCAGAAAGGCATCGAGCATTAAGCATGCCAAAAATTGATAGTTTTTGTTGATGAGAGTGAGTCGAAAAGAAACACAAATTAAATTGCTGCAATGCCAGCAATTAATTTGTCAATAAAAAACATTTTGGCTTTTACCGAAAGAGAAGGCTAACCAGGGCGCCTTGCCCTCCTGCTGAGGATTTGCACTTTGGTATCGTTCTATTTCTTGACTTTTGGCTGCGGCTGACTTTTTGCCAAAGATTTATGTTGCACTACTGCATGCCCCCACTGCAACCAACCTGCCTTTGACGCCTTGTGCCTCCCCCACTTCTTTGCCAGACTCGTGGCAATTATTTTCAATTTCGCTGCAATTTTTCCCTTTATTTTTTTTTTACATCGCTCTCTTTTCGCGGTTTTGTTTTCGGCTCTTTGACGGTGGCGTTGATTTTTCTAAAAGTGCTTTTTGGCCAAATGCTTATGAGCGGGCCAATAGTATTTATGGTAGCCCTATGCCTCCACCTCTACCAACCCACCACCCGCTTTTCACTTTTTCACCAGCCTGCCCAAATGCATAATGCGAAATTAGAAATAAATTCAGAATGAATTTTCGTTTGCTGCCAAAACTGAAAGTAAAAAAATACTATAAGCAAATATTGGACACGCTTTGTAAAAAGAATGGCAAAAATGCCTTTGACCAATCTGATTTGTGCTTTTGTGTGAGTCATGTTTTCATTCATTGATTTCCAAGGCCTCTATTTAGTCGCTTTTTTTATATTGTACTTGCCCCTCCTTTGAACTTTGTGCCACAGTGGGGGGACTGGGGCGGGGACTTTTATAGTAGCGAATAGGGAATCTGATGGCGAGGCATCACATAAATTGTTCCAAATAGCTGCAATAATATGTAAATCTCACCCATCGCAGCCTTTTGGCTATGGCACCCAATAAATTAACACAATAAATTCAAAGGAGACAAAAAATAAAAATCAAAATTGCGAAAAGCAAACAACGAAATGTTTATACTCTGCTAAAAGTGTGATATTTATTTCTATATTTTGTGGGATCTAAATGCTTTTATTATAATCTTCAAAGTTTACTTATAAAACTGATACGAATCACTCTATACCCTTTCAAAAATAGAGTATTCCAAACAAAAGAGCGAAAACAATACACTTTTGGGAGGAAAAATCAAGAGATTTGCGGGTAGACGAGCACGTTGGAGGCAGAAAATCTATAGAAAGGAGGAGGAAATGAAAAGTCAAAGCGAGACAGACAGTCCGGCGTTGTTGTCCTTTGCGTGTGTCGACGGATTGACAGACGGACGGACAGACGGATGGTAGGACGGCGTCAAAATGGCGTCGCCAATATGTCGCCGGGCATTGGAATATGGGCGACGTCTATGCCGCCCGGCGATATCTCCGCCATTCTATATCCTCTCCCCCGAATACGCTTCGTCCTCAGCCATTCCTCGACGGAATGTTGTTATTGTGGGGAGCGTTAATTGCCCCCTTTGAGCTGACTGACAGCGAACGATAAACGAGCAAACAGTTGCAAAAGTCATCAGATCTTGAGGGAGCAAACCTCCTCCTCCTAGCACTTTTGCAGCAACCCTCTCTAATGCTGTTTTATTTATACGAGCATCATCATTATCATTCGTCTCCCTCTCTAGCTCTCACTTTGTCTCTTTCGGCTTGCCATTTTTAATTTAGAAAATGTTGTAAATTTACGCTAATTTATTGCGTGTCGCCTGAGGCCGCCGAAAGGGGCCAGGCCAGGACAGGCCAGGCCAGGAGTGAGGCGAAGGAGATGGAGTTTCGGAGCGAAGCAGGAGATCTGCCTCTTCTGGTGGCATTAGTCACTCTTGGTTGGTGGCCATCGCAGTTAATTGCATCGCAGGCTAAAAACCGACACCAAAAACAACACGAAATAAACGACGAAATAAAATCCTAACCAGGACATCTTAATCGCCATAAAAATACAGTTTTGATTTACTATCAGCTGGCACACAAATTTATTTGGAAAGAAAGGTGGCAACATAATTTGCAAAATATACAAACATAAACCAGCCAGGACACCGACTCGGGTTTCGGGTTGCATCTGAAAGTGTTCTAACCATAAATCAGGCAGACACCGGCGACAGGGGAAAAGTTCAAGACAAGATTGGTCGGGATTCAACCGCAGAAGAAAGGTGTGTGGCTGCCCCACATTTTCAGGTTTTATTCGTGATAAAAACTGTTTAGTCTTTAACTAGTTTAAAAACATCTAGCATTGGTTTTTTCTTAGTTAAAATGTTTCCTAAAATTCCATAGAATATTCCATAGAATTCGAACTCGTTTTTTTCACTGTGCACCTGGGACAGGTGTAAGTTGGACGCTCCTCGCCCCATCCACAATGCCTAATGCAAAACTGCGCTAATTATGGACAACATTTGCTCCCACAGGCCAGCGGTTTTGAGGAGCGGGACAGCTGAGGGCGGCCTGGTGTCAGGGGGCGGGCAGGTTGCGGTTGCGGTTTGGCAAAATAGAGAAGGAACACCAGGAGGGGAACATCAAAGACAAGTCTGCTCCTCGGAATGGCTTTTAATTACAGCCTCGTCGTGCAAGAGGTCGCCAGTGTCGGAGTGTCGTGGTGTCGTGGTGTCGTCCCTGTGGCCGGGGCAGACAATGTCGTCGTCGTCGTCGTCATCGTCGTGGTTGCTGGATGCCAAGAAGACGGTGCCAGAAGTGGCAGTGGGGGAGTCGGAGCGATGGGTCGGAGTTGCTGTCGCTTGTTTGCATAATTTATTGTAATGAGACCGCGGGATGTTGTGGCGGTCCCCCTGGGGAATAGTTGTGGGCAACAAGAACGGGCAGGACCAAGAGACAGGAGACTGCACTACATTTCTTATTTTCATCCTTAATTGCTATGCCAAATTGTTATACGGTTATTTAGCAAACGTGACACTAAAGGATTCCTTTAATATGTAAATTGAGAAACGGACTTTTATTTTCATTTTCTGCCAATTATGACTGCAAGGTTCAATTCATATCGCAAATTGGAAAACCCCATAAAAAACAACAATTTCGCTTTCAAAAACAAACAAACGTCTAATGAAAAATTTATGAAAAACTGCAAACCTGCAAAGGCAATAGAGGACCGCTTCTTTTCAATTAGTGGTGGCAGAAAACGAAAAGAACAATTTTGATTCAAAGGAAAATTTCTAGCTTTTGCCGAGTCGCTATTTTGAGTTTATTTGTTTTAGGGGCAGTGCAAAGTGCAGCAATTGAAATATTAATTAGCATCTCAAACGAATAAAAACTGCATCGGAGGGTCTAAAAATAATGCAGACGAAGGCCAAATAAGGGGAATCGTAGAAGATTCATTTGAAATTCTCATCGCAATCGTCTGTCACATAAAAATTCGGAACTGTGAAATTATTGAAAGGTTAAATAAATAAATAGAAGAGATACAAAGTAGTTATTGACCGATTTGAAAAATTAAAATAGAAATTGTGGCCATGATTTCCAAACCCTTTTTCTACGAATATTTGCGAGTTGTAAGGACGCAGAAATAAGGACATCGGCATCAGAGATGTGCCTGCCACAGCACCCAAAAATGATAAATGCAACTACCGAAAGGGGTAGGGGAAGCCAAAGGAATGGAGGAATCGTTGCAGAAAATGGAACTTCCACCCACAAATCGTGTACCACCCACAAATACAAATACAAACACTTTTCAACAACGGAGCCGAGCTGGGCGATTGGGGGATTGGGGGACGGGCGCTCAAACGATGGCGTCTCCACAAACTGGGTCAAAATTATAAACACGTTATCATGTAAATGGCACAGAGATGGCAGGAGGGAAAGGGGTAAGACCAGGGTCATAGAGAGCTAGGAGGGGCGGGATGTTGGCATGCAGACAGGCAAAGCAGCAGGACTGCAGGATAGCAGGATAGCAGGACAGCAGGACAGCAGGAGAGGAATGCAAATTATCCTGGCTAGCGAACATGAAAAATGCACAAGGAGCAGGTCAGATGCTGGCAAGGATATGGGTGGCATGGAAACTGAGGAAATGTTTAAATCGCAGTGGGGCAGGCTTGTTGCCACAGTAACAGCTGCTTCCCTGTGTGGCAAAGACTTGAATCCAATGGTGCAACTTTAGTTTAGTTTAAAACTGCATCAATTTCCCACCAAATATTTTCGTTTCATTAAAGCGAGGAAATTTTTTAATAATATTACTTAGTTGTTGTATTTTTAATGAACGATGGGCGTGTCCGGCTGAAGGCGTATGGGCCATCGTCAAGACCTCACTGGCAATTGTTCATTGATGCAATTTGACCACCGCACATAATTCGCACAATAAAACGAGTTGTAATTGCATAGAGATCCGTATCTGCATCTTTATACTCGTATGTTCATTATTTCATACCAGATATACACGCATATATCATATAGTATTTTAAATTGGTATCTTTCGACTGAAAATCGCTTTCATTGCGTGTAAATGATATTACTGTCTGTCTACCCGGGCTTAAGCCATTTAAACTCGAATGATACTTTTCCCCCAACACCCGGCATGGCTTTGCTAATAAAAGAAAATTTACAAATTGCGTGAGCAGAGCTAAAACTATTTCCTTGGCCCTCCCCCATAGTTTTTTTTTCCTACTTGTTTTAAGCTCCTCAACCGTTTTCTACTGAACTAATTAAAAATCAGACTTTTTAATTAAATGATTAAAATCGGCTCTGGGAGCGGCAAGGGGATAAGATAGAGTAAAGCCGCAGACAAAACAAACCACAAGAGATGATGGCCGCGCCGCCAAAGCTGATGACCATCATTCATTCATTCGGCCATCATTTATTCAGTCATTCATTTATTTATTCCAAGTTCTTGGAAATTTCTCACACAATTTTCGCGCGCATTTTCCGCGGCCCAGCTTTTGTCTCCCGCGGATGCCCGGAAATGGTAAACCGCTGGGAAAATGGTTAAATGGAAAACAGCAGCCGCTCATTCTATCGATGCCGCATATGGGTAAAACTAATCAGCCCAAATGGAAGGAGTTCGGTCTAACTCACTGAGAAAAATGTCTCTTCTTTTCAAGATTTGAAACTATATAGTTTCTGTTCCATAGAAGAAAAGCCTCCTCCAATTTTCGCAGTGGTACTCCTTTTTGAACTTATAAGGCTCAGTTCAAGAACCATTTGAATTCAAAGGTAAATCCAAAGTTGAGCTCACTTGACATGGCCCCAGACGACTCGACTTTGGCTGATCCGTCAACAGGACCTGCAATATATAGATGGATGGATAGATGGCTGGCGGGATGGCTGACTGGATGGCGAATGGTACCGTCTTGGATTGGCATTTGTGTGCTGTGGCATAGCTAAGTTTGGCCCGCAACTTGCCGGATTGCCGGATTGCCGGATTGCCTGGCTTGGATTGGCTCGGTTGCTTAATTGCCAGCTCACGTTTCGGCTCGCCTGCTTCGATTTTCCATTCTGTCGCATGACATTTGGACCCCGCAGATGCCTCGCCGGCTCGCATATTCCCCATGCAAGACAAATCGCTCAGTTCAATAGCAGCAGCAATAGCAATAGCAATAGCAATAGCAATACCAACAAATGCACCAACAATGGGTAATGGGTAATGGCATTGAGAGTCGGATAATCAACGATATGGCAGCGGCAGACGACTTTGGCGACGGGCAAACTGCAAACTCCACGCGAGCAATGCAAATGCCAATGCAGCACACATACTATATGCGACAAGAAAGAAAAAAACAGTGTTTGAAGGTGGAGGAGCCCTCAGAGGTGGCAGCGTGATTCGTGAATATGGCACTATCTTGAATATAACATGGCCAAAATAAAGTATCAAAGACTCCCTCTATAAAGAAAAAATGAAGCACCTTCTTTTAGCTAAAAGTCCATACCCCAAACTAACTCAAGATCTTCGAAGTGCACGTGTTGTTGGCCTTGGCCATTGGCAGTCTCATCGACGAATGCCTTCAGACTTGGCCAAAACACAAACACAGACACACACACACGATCGCGGGGAGCTAGACACGCCAATACACAGACATGACCATCGAAGCTACGATTATCAAAACGCCTCCAGGCAACGTGGGTGGGCCCACGAGAGACATTTGGATGCCGCCAAAACGTGTTTAGCTTTTAATTGCAAATTAACTAATAGAACGGGGGGAGAGAGGATGGGGCGCTGGAATTGTTGCATCGCTGTGCAACATTGAAAGACAAAGTTCAAACAAAACGGCAAAAACAATGTGCTGTTGCCCCGCATTCTCCCCTCAGCTCAGCTCAGCTCAGACTGACTGACAGACAGATAGACAGACGAGTCATGCCACACATCAATTCCACATGAGTTGCGAGCTACCACCCGGTCCCTCCCTCAAAACTACACCAAGAGAATTTTATATATTATTACCATAGATACTATTTTTAGTAACTATCCTGTTTCTCTCCGTGCACCGGTGCATTGCTCCAGCAAAATCCACAGCAACGAGCATATCCAAGTCCACGTTCACGTCCCGTTTTGGCTGCGGTTGCAGTTGGGCCACAATTTTTATGATCGCAGTTTGCATTTTCACATTGTTGCAGTTGCCTGTGTGTTGTTGTGTTGTTGCATTTGCCGTTTGCCGCTTTAAATGTAGCGTGCAAAACTTCAGTTTTAATTTCAAACGCATGCATTGGACCGCCACTAGATTTGTTGTTGTTTCTGCCGCTGCTGCTGCTGCTTCTGCTTCTGCTGTTGCACGTTGCTAGTTGCTCGTTCATCGGCTGTTTGGCCATGCATTTTGTCAAGCGCACTACAAATTGAAACGGCGGCCCAGCAGGTGGAGGAACAACGGCCAGTGGGCGTGGTCGTCATGGCTGCAGGCTGCAAAATACTGCTGCAGGTGTTGACGGGTATCGTTGATGGCATCTGATGGAATTTTGCCTACCAAGCGATTTGTTTTTTGTGTGGAACCTTTTTTTCTCTATATATTTTCTCTATATAGCTCAAGCACACGAATAGTTTTCACAATTTTACGCTATATGTAAAATGAAAAATATATCAGAACATTTTCGGTGACACCCGGCGTATACGCAATAAAAGCTTCAACAAGTACCGGTACGAACAAGCAAAAAATATAACGTCAAATTTAAATTCGACAAACCGAAACGAAATCTCATAAAAGTATAGGAAATAGCCTCTGTATATTGAATGGAAATCGGTTCGAGTAACTGCATCGAGAATCGGTATCATCAATAATTCAGAAATTCCAGAGCAGAGCAGAATCGTTTCAAGTTAAAGGGAAAGAAGAGACCAGGCCAGATACTCGCGGAAGTTGTTTCAAAATAAAGAAGTTATACTTTATCAATACAAAAAAAAATAGATTTATTAATCTAATTATAAAAGGTATATAAACTTAAATACCCTTTTTGCATGTCAAGACTTTATGCAATTACTTATTCCTATCTACCACTCCCTTTCAATTCGTTTTTTTTCTGCAGAGGTAGAACACACAGGTAGAAGATAGCAAAGCCTATCCATCCATAGTTCCACGTCTTGCATTCTCATTAGAAATCCATTTGATGTCTAGTCATGGTGATCACCTCCATCCAAATTGGCCAGGAAGACCCTACAAGGCTGATTACCCTCAACTAAGCTAACGACAATGCTATTATGGTCTTTTTACGCACTTCTCCGATAATTATGCCAATAATTATGGTAAGGTGATGACTCTAATGACTCTCTATGATCTGCCTCTTGGCACTGCCATGGCTTTATCTATTGTTCGAATGGCTGGGAAACGTTTGTTTGATTGCTTTGTCGGTTTGTTGTCGGTTTGTTGGTTTGTTGGTTTGTTGCTTTGGCTTTACACATGTTTGCACACCAGAAACATCATCATTTCCAGCAGCAACTGCAGCAGTAGGAGGAGCAGCGGCAACTGCAACCGCTGACTTTTCGTCTTTGTGCGTTTATGCCAAGGATTTGTTTGCTTGGCTGACACCTTTGAGCCTTTGGACTGGAGTTGCCAAGCCAAAAGGGACAAAGTAAGTGGTTTCCATTTATTTTTTTTTTTTTATTTTTGCGCAAGTCGTCAGTTACTGCATGCCGCTGCACTCGTAAAACAAATCAGCGTGAAATCTCCCAAAGGTACAGTGTTTTTTTAATGCCAGAGAAGATTTATGTAATTAGTTTTAGTAATATAATGGTACATATATTTAAATGGGTTTTTGTTTTCTCAAGTGTAGCTCTCACTGAGTGTTACTCAATTCAAAATTCCCTCCGCTGAGTCAGAAATAAGAAATAAAACAAGAAAAAGAACAAACATCACGGGGGAAAAGTTCGTTGTCAAACATTTGCATTTCGCTTGAATTTGTGCAATTGCAGCAGGCAGCAGGCAGGAGGCAGGAGGCAGGAGGTAGGAGGCAGCAGGCTGAAGGGAAAACTGTGGCCAGTGGCAATTTGCAGACGGCAAATTAATGCAAGCGCATTTATTTTTGTCACAAATGCAAACAACGGCAGCAGCAGCAGCAGCTACGTCTGGCGCTGCCAAAAGCGAAAGCAGCGCCAAGAAATAAATAACGCAAATAAATAAGAAAAGCGCCCCAGGGAATTTTTGCACAGATAGAAAAAGATAGGGCATCAGAAAGAGATGCAGCAAGATAGAGTGCAGGGATAGAAAGAGTCAGAGTCGAGTGTTGCCCTCGTGTCTAAAAACGTAAAAAAAAAACTAAAAAAAAAGAAGGAAAAAAAAAGATTAAGAAAAACCTTGCTGCAACATTAAATAATGAAAAATGTTGGAAAATTCTTGGGCCACGGCCACCGGCAGCTGTGCAGAAACAACTAATGATAATGCAGACGCCTTTTAACACTCTAATGACAACGAAATGTTGCTGATGCAGCAAAGTTGCCGCTGTTGCCGCTGTTGCCACTGTTGCATCTTCAGCATCAACATTGCCAATTAATTTCCCCCTCCGCTGCTTTAGCGCTGACTAAATGACAGCGCAACAAAATGGGCAAAAAACGGGGACAGGGCAGGGGAACGTATTTTGAACAAATAAATAAGACAAGGGGAAAATATTTGACAAGGCAACTCCATGACAGACCCTCGTTCTATATAAAACCGAGACCCCAAACCATCTAGGACACTGCAATAAATATTACGCTATTTAAAATCATTTTTGCATAGTTTTAAAGAATATCCTGTAGATTTTCTTTTAGTGTAAAGCCAAGCTTTGCTCCTCTTTCTCAGTCTGCATCCCCTTTTCCTATGAATTTTTTTCTGCTGCGCTTTGCAAATTGCAATGCGTTTCCCTTCGTTTTACATACGTTTCATATTCATGTCGAGGAGCAGTTTTGTATTCAGCAGCGAGTTCGTTGGCACGCCCCCGCCTGGAAGCCGCCCCAGCCCCCACTTCCCCACTTCCCCACAGTTTCCTATTTTTCCATCGCCGCCACAGACATTGCGACGCGTCTCGTGTTTACAGTTGGAGCAGTTGGGAAAAATTATTGTGCGTGGATCCAAAAACTAAACAGAACTAAAAAACTAACAAAAAATGACAACTTTGCAATCTGTGAAAAAAATATATATTGTTGCTGCGAGGAATAGGGGACCAGAGGGGCCAGAATACAAAAAAAAAAAGGAAAACTGTGGAGGCCAATGCAATTTTCGAATTAGACAAACCAACAGCAACGACAAGCGCAGTAGCAATCACAATAGGAATTTGCAATGGCAAAACAAGTTGCTGACATCAATTAGCATATATAGCATAAAGTCAAAACAAAGTCTAGACAAACAGCAGCAACATCAATAGCGCCACCTAGTGAGCTTGACCGACCTCCTGACCGACGTCTTACTTGCCGTTGTAGTTGCTGCTGCTGATTGATTGTCGCAGTTGGTTAAGACCTACCTTTGTCAAATCTTCGATATATCAACACTTTGCTAGCAAATACCAGTGGCAGCTTAATTATCCTTTCATAGTTTTCAATTTAAAGGCATTTTGATTTAATAATAAAAGCTTGTTTAATTGGCGATTAATACCGTAAGTGAGAAATTCCTTGAATTCCCCATTCACTCCACATTGACAGCGTGCGCCGGCACCTGAAAACCGCTGTGTGTGACAATCTACGCCGGCCGCCGGCCGCCGGCGTCTAGTTTCGGTTTTTCCCACCCTCCTCTGAGCCAAATCCCAATAGTCCCATCCCGCCCCCTGGTTTACCACCACAAGCGATCACTTGTTGACAGCTCACATCTGCCCACGAGCTGATCACGCCAAATGCTGCATGTCTGACAAGGCTTCGGCGGCTTTGTTTTTGGCTTTGGCCTGGCTTTTTGCGCGGCTTTCTGGTTGGCTTTCTGGCAGGGGAAACGTGTCTTTAATTAGCGCCTGCCTTGGTTAGCGCCTGGGCTGCGACTTGGTCCAAAGCAGTGCTAAATATCGGAAAAGTACCCAAGAAAGCCTCGAAAGACAATGGTTAGGAGGAAACTATGCGTCGACCTTGGAGCTAGCTGCTTGCTGCCGCCTGCCCAGTTATCGGTCAACGAGTCGTATGAGTGATATTTACGATTGACGTTCTTATTTTTCGGTCACATCTAATCAACTCAAGGCAATACCAGGGAAAGTTTCGCACAGAGAGTATAGCCTTCTAGAGAGCGTTCTACAATTATGAAATAACCATTAAGAATTTTTTTGAAATTATGATTAATTACCGGGCAACGGGGCGTATGATTGATTTTTAAGATGAGTGTATTTTTGTCTCATTTGCAAGCAAGTCCGAGAATGCAACTGTCATGTATATGTTTTTATGGTCCAGTGCCTTCGAGTCGCCATACCTTTTCGCGACGCACTGTACCGGTCTCGTCGCCAGTTTGTTTCTCTTTCATCGCCTAATCGTTGTCGTGCCCATCGCAGACTGTTCAAAGTTTTTTTCTGTGCTTTTCTTCGTTTTTTTTTGTGGTGTTTATTTTAAAAGCTCTACATCATATTCGAAAATAAATTAGCAAAGCAAACAAGCTAAAAGTCAGTGCGCATTTTATTTATTCAACAATTCTCGTTGTCTCGGTTTGGTTCCTCTCAGCCAATCCGTATCTTCACCCCACTTCCTTGCCTCTTTGAGATAAAAACTCAAATCAGATCCCGCAATCTGACTGTTTATTTTTGCACTTCGATTCAAAAAAAAAATAAAAGAAGAAGGGGCAGCAAACATGCAAGTTCGGGGCAAATCAAATATATTTCTGATCAGACATTGAGGCAGGCGGCCAACCAGCAGACCAGTAGACCAACAGACCAACAGACCGGCAGACAACTTGGCCAATTCGACAGATGCTTCCAATGTTTATATAGATCCCGTCCATGTGAATAACGCTTTGTTGAGTCTACTGCTCCCCATGCGAGGGCATTACGAAAGTTTAGCAAACATTCTGTAGTGTCTGGCACGCGGTTCGCTCATCGAATCGTATTGGAAAACAACAAAAATCTAGAATTTATGGTCAATACATGATTTCTGTTTCACGAACCTGAAAATTGATTGATAATCCAATGTCCATATATAAACGAAGTAACGATCAATTGCCTCTAGAATTGTGTGGGCACTCGGACAAGAAATTATAAACAAGTTGGCCAGCAGCATCTTTTGTGTAATTACTTTCCTCTATACAATCTATGCAAAAATATTTTTGGGTTTTGAATAATGACTACTCAAAAGTTCCGCAGTTATATATCATAATGGAGATAACAAAATATTTTTTATGATCGACATTGAAACATTTTTAATATCCCATATAATTCTTATTTCTCTCGCATTCCAAACCATTTGATCTGCACAGAATCAATCCAAAATTGATTATAGAGCGCGCATATCCGAATCGAGTGAGTTTTCTTGAATACACGGCTAGGCTACTCAGTTGTCAGAACTTGATTGATGAAGAACTGAACTTGAAACTGTTGTTAGTTGTTGCGATTGCCATTGGTGATGCTGCTGCTGCTTTGTTGGTGCTGCGAAAAAAAATCAATGAGACAAACAGACAACGAGTCAAGTCGAATCGCATCGCATCGTATCGCTGTATCGCTGTATCGCTGCGAATTGAATTGAATCGAAAGAAATCGCGAATGGAACTGTAGATTAGATGGATGTGATTGTGTGACTTGAAGGCCATTTGAAATGGTTTGATGGGGCTTGATGGGGAGAGGGGCAATGACTAACTGACTGACTGAGTGACTGAGTGAATGAAATGACTCGGACTTTGCCTATCCGTCTTGGCAGCAGCTGCCAGTCGACTTGAAATTGTAACGCTAATTTCCAACGTGGTTCTGTATCTTTATATCTCATTGCCTATTGCCTGACTATTGCTGATATAGATATATGTAGAATAGAGTGCTCCGTGTGTCTTGGCTTTGATTTGTTAATTGCATTTGGTTCTTGCCCGTGATTGACACTTTCAATTGTAATTCGCAATTTGCAAATGCAAAATATTTTAATTAACTCCAATGTGCATGTGCCTGGCGCAGAATGTGCATTTTGCGGAAACTCAAATCAATGTCAGACGATACGATGTAAACTTTGGATATGTTAGCGACTCTGTTTTGGCAAGGTGTGTCTCTAGGATTGGCCCATTCCAGCAATTGTAGAATGCGGCAGGCATAATAAATATTACGCAGATGCATAAGGCACAGCACTTGAAATATTTTACTATCGCTTATTACTGATTTAATAATTAAATTGCAATGTTCATGATGATGCGAGGGATTGTTTCTTAGCAGAAAGTTTCAGTATTTTCTGGCAGTGCAGAGATTCGCAATTCGCTGACTGACTCCAAACTCCGGCTCTGCGCCACCTTCTTCTGTCGATGTGTGCAAAACTTCAACGCTTCGCCGCGGCCAATGACCAGACAATGACCCAGCGGCGATCGCCATTAGCATTATCATCGTTCAGGCTTCGAGTCGGACTCAGTTGGCGTCTCAAACGCAGACCCCTACCCATACCCATACCCATACCTATATCCATATATATTCAAGCCGAGCTCGGGCGACAGCTGACGACGAATGCGACTTTGAATTCGTCGACAAACGACGACAACGGTTGTGGCAGACGGCAATAAAAATTATTAACATTTAAGCGCAGCTTTGCCAGCGTAGCCACACACCAAGTGCGAGGGGGAGGGGGCGCTAGTGTTTAGAAAGAGAGAGGCCGATAGAGCAAAATAGTAGCGTAGCTTCGGGTGCTGGGACCCAGACCGCCAAACACCCGCTTTGCCAAAAATTCAGATGCCCCCAGAAACGGCACAGTGTGTCGAAAGTAAACGAAACTAGAAGGGAAAAATAGATACCCATAAATCTTTAATACAGAATATGAAGTAGCTTATTAAATAATACATGTTTAGTAATTATAATCTTGTATAAAATATATGAAATTAATCTTTGTTTACATATGTATCTCTGCGATACCAAACCACCATCATAGTTATTCACAGCGTCATCATCATCAACACTTTGGGGGCACTTTGAGACACATGTGCCTAGCCGGCGGTCAAATTCGCACACTCTTGCACTGGCAAACACCTACAGATACAGCCAGAGGTACAGATACAGATACAGATACAGATACAAACAGCGGACAAGCCTGCCGCTGCTGCTGGGCAAAGAGACAAACATTTGGGTTACTAAAACACAGAAAAACGACCAAAACGAAATGGCCAAAAAGCGGAACTTGTAATTTCATTTCGTGTATTTCACGTTTAGCGAGGTGTTGCTGTGGTAGCTCATAGTGTTGTACTGTTGCTGATCTTGCTGTTGGCTGTGTCCGAGCCGAGATATGTACTTAATGAGCTGGCGGCAGCTCTTTTTCCGAGCTTGTCTCACGGCCCAATTGCAAACTAATTGCGAACGCGCCTCAAACCGACATGGAAAACGCTCCACGGCCTGACATCCGAGAGATGCACTTGAGTGCAAATAATGGCACACGACAGAGCGGAAGGTATGTTACAGGCGAAGCTACACCGATAAAAATATAATACTATAAATAATATATTACAAAGAATAACCAATTCTTTTAAACCCCCTTTTTTTCTTTCCGTGCATTAACTGGGCAACATGTTGCCACAATGAATTAGAATATTCAAATGCATCCAAGCCAAGCCAAGCCAGAGAGAGAGCGAGGGAAATGTTTGGCTTAATCCAAGGCATTTATCTTGTCCCGGCAATGTCAACATAACAATTTCTGCTTATCTAATTGCAACATTTTGCCAGGGACCTGGCAAACAGGTGTTTGTGGCAGGTGAAGTCTCCTTTAGATCGTCGGCTTTTACATATCTTTCACTGACCGACCGCTCAGCTCCTCAGCTGGTCACCTTAATTTGACTAGACTTACGCATTTAGAACCGGAAATGTACCAGCCGAGTGTCATTTTGTGCAAAATCACACACAAAAGACGACAGCCAAAGGCCCCCAGAGAACGGACGTTCCCTCCCGTTCGGTTTCTTCCATTTGGACAATCTTCAGTAGAGAAGAGGGGGAAATAAATCCACACACGATGTGGCATAGATGAATGACTCCTCCTGTTGCTCTTTGCCACACAGTCATTGCAATTGTTTTTGTATACGAGCCGGTACATACCTGCAATCGAGAAAAAAAGAAGAGCGAGAATTATAAAGGTGATTTAGTATAATGTTCCGCATACGCCGTGAGTGCGAGTGGACTCGAGTGGAGTAACAAGTGAATAACAATTAACATTATAATGTCTGGAAGTTATGGTGCCGGACCTCTGTGTGTCTGTTTTGGTCATGGTAACTTTGTATATGGGATATGGGTTTCTTCAACGTCTAACGGGGACGTGAGTGATAATTTGCAGTGGAGTTCTTAATAATGTGGCAGAGGGTAAAAACCTTAGGCATTATTTCTAATTGTTACCTAATTATTGCTTATTATATACTTAATAGCTGATGCTATTTTTGTACAAAGTTTAATGAAAAAGTAATTTAACTAATTGGACATTTAGTATGAAAATTTATCATAATTTAGTTGTTTTGCTGATTTTGCGTTGTTTTGGCACAAATTTAAAAATAGTTTGTAGCTCTCGCCTCGCAGCGTAGTCTAATTAATCTTTGAACTCTGATCCATCCAGTTTAGAGTTTAAAATTTTAGATCACCAGTACTTAACCCCACTATGAGGGACCCCCTCCTTCTTGTTAATCCCCCCTGGAACACACGCGCCCAAAAGTAGACACGCATAATTAGTTTTTAATGCGTTCGTTTGTCAGTTGAAAGTGGCGGGACGCGATCCAGTGCTCCACTTCCCATCCTTCCCCCAATAACTCTCTAATATTCCCTTCAGTAAATCCAAATGGTGGGGAAACTCTGCTGACTGCTGAAAGTGATGACATTTGCCGCTGACCCCAACGAATGGTCGGCATTTGTCAATGAGCCGGGGCCATGAAATATGGATTAGACTCTAAAGCCCCAGAAATATAAATTAGCACTTGAAGAAGCCGACGCGGATGCCGTCAGAGAGCGGGAAGAAACTCTTATCGAACAACAATAATAATAAAAAAATAACAAATGAGAGCCAAGTAGCGCTGCTTGATATGGCGCTAAATTCTGTTATCAGACTGAAGAGCAAAAAATGTATAACAAAAGTGTTTAATTTTCAGCTGGCGACAGACGAGAGTCCAGACGAAACTTGTTACAAATACTAAAAAAAAATAAGCTATAAAAAATCAACAAAAAATAATAAAAAACCGAACAGCGATAAGCTGCAAAGTCAAAAAAGTAAAAACAAATAACCCAAAAGAGAGCCCAGACCTGGGGCAAATAATTAAAGCTATATATTTCCCAGCACACATGTGCATATTTATATAATATATATTCCAAAATATATACGAGTATATTTTAATCAAGAGTCAACAAAAAAGTAACTAAAGCTAAAGAAATGATGTGTGTTAAAGTGAGAGAACGAGATGGCCGGAGGGAATGCTAATCAAATAAAGCTAAAGCAATGACAGTACAAAATGTACATATTATAAAATTTATGGAAATTATTGGCGCTTGGCCAATTGTCAACAAAAAATATAAACCAAAAACAATAACAATAATGAAACGTTAACGAATCCAAAGCACAAGTCAGAGTAAAAACTAAATTCAAAGCAAATAAAACCGCAGAACCGATAAAACATTACGAAGCTCATTTGGTGTATTAGATACGTAATAGACTTGCATTTAAAAATATAAATATTAAATATGAACTGTTTTCAGTGTATTAGATATGGAAATGGCCAGACCGACCAATAGAGTTTTATCCAAAACGATACGACGCAGATGAGAAAAGTCCGCAGTAAATGTTTTAATTAAAAATTGTCTTATTTTATAATTTATGTCGGCGGCATTAATTCGCAGACATCGCCGCCGCCGCCGCCGCCGCTATATTCCGGCCGACTAATTCACAGTTGGCCCAAGTTTTTCACGGATACAAAGATACAAAGATACAACCGAACGATCTTTATCTACGCAGCGAATGCCTGTTTTCTGCTTGTATTTCAGTTAAATATTGGCTCCTAGTCGCAGATCGAAGTGGAACACATAAGTAAATAATAACCCAGAGAATATTATTATTGGGAAGACGATCTATAAATTCCAAATTTATGATTTGCCAAAGTCGGGAAAATTTATGAGGTGTCCAACCCTGTGGCAGCCTGTTTTTAATGTGGAATGCCAGTGGCAAGCCAGTGAATCTCTTATTTTTGCTTCTTATTTTATTCTTTCGACTTGGCGTCTCACAACCTTAAACCGAAGCTCGAATGCCCTTGCCATATCGAAATCACTTGCTTCTTAAGAGGGAAACCTAAAACATCCATACTTCTTTTTAGAAAAAATTATAATACCATCTGCAAGGGTATGAAAAAGGATTCCGTTGGATTCAGAGTGCGTTGTACGGATGACGACAAAGAAAGCTTAGGGACAGGGTCGGTGGAACACACGAGTAGAGAGGAGAGAAGAGGGACCGACCCACCAAACGCATTGTCATTGAAAGGAACTTGAGGACAACAATGCCCTGGATGGAAAACGAAGGAGCTACAACAAAAGGCCAGGGGCAGCGACCGCATGGCTTGGAGAACGAGTTCAACGACGAACGAGGATACGGAGAAAGAAAAGGTACGAGTATGTTGGGCCGAAGGAGGAGAAGGGAAAGCGACAATGGTGACGATGTCCTGCATTGGTAATGTCTTTAACCTTTCAAGGATATTTCAGGCATTGCTCTGGGTCTCCTTCTCTAGGATACTTGGCCATCGAACAGGATTGGCTTGAATAACCCAACGGGGGAACCCCTAGTTTCCAACAGCTATTTACAGATCTTATGACGATAGCCGCCATCAAGCCACCAAGCCACCAAGCCACCAAGCAGCCAGAGGGAAAATCTAATAAATTAAAAGAGAACCGAGGGGACCCGGAAAAGTTGATGAACTCTAATGGCGAAAGGGAACTTTTCTACGCACTTTTCTAACAGCCACTGCGCTTCTCTACTCGTACTTTAACCAATTCCCCTATCTGAGCTTTGAGTCTATTAGAAAATGATATAATGGCAGCTTAAGTACACAAACGCGCACTCACAACTTTTACACAACAACCCCTGAAGAACATCTACCAATATGTGGCACATAGAGAAGGATATGACCCAAGGTGTTGCTTTGTCTTTCGCCCTTACGCACTTTTTGTTTGTCGAGAAACGCAATTTACGTTTTTGTTTTTTTCTTCATTGGGGTTGGCTTCTGTGGTCGAGAGCTTAGGGTTGTTTTCCATTCGTGTGTGAGGTGGAAATCTTTTGAATTCATCTGTAAACTATGCAACCGACCCATCACCCTCATCAGCATCATTAGAATATTAGCTTTTGATCTTTTGAATCTTTACAAAGGCGATTAGCCACGGGATAACATCGCGTATACGCAATGTGGCACCTACAAGAAGGAAAACTAATGTTCTTCACATTATATATATCACCCAAGAAAAAATAATGATTATTTTTATTCTCATAAATTTGATTTATTCTTTTGTGTATCTTGAAAATACCAAAAAGACAGCAAAGGCGGCTAATTGCCGCTGACAAGAAAACCGAAACACCAAAGAAAAAGTGTACTCATATATTAGATATTAAAACAGAAATGGGAAAAACAATGACTATAGGTTGCTCTGGACTTGAGGCTAATTTTCCAAGGATTGTCGTTAAAAAGTTGCAACTATTCTAAGAAATTGTTGAGAGCTGATTAAGTATCTTAAGTATCTGTCTCGATATACCCTTTCCCTCTAGGATCGCTAAAAAAACATTTCCCAGACCAACAGAAAAAAAAACAAATGAAAATTCCCATAAATTACAAAATATTCAACTTGTTTGCACTTTGCGGCCGAATATTTTTTATAAATCTCTGACAAAATGAAAGCTGCAAAAAAAGATGAGAATTTTTGAAAGAAAATGTCCCGCTGTGTTGGCAGTCAAATTTGTTTGTCGCTTGTCGTCGACGTCGGCCACGCCCACTACATTTCCACAGTCTGAATGAGCAGACCGGCGACACAAAATTGTTCTCGTGAATTTCTAGAGAAATTTGCATGAGTTGTGAACTAATTTCAATTGGATTTCTGATCGGCAAGAAACATAGGTAGCTCTTGGGGCTGCTGAAATGTGTTTTTTTTTGTCTTTTTGTGGTGGCAAGGTGACTGACTCATCTGTCCAAAGCCCCTGCCCCTGTTCCACCTCCCTGGGCCAACCAGAACTCTTATGAATGACAACAATGCGAGGCGTAATTAACTTGAAAATGCGAATGGCAAAAGACAGAAAAACAAAACCGATGGAAAATTGCTTGGCCATGGTCTGGTCTGGTCTGGTCTGGTCCGATTTTCCGTAGCACCCGAGTCCCCAGCCCCCAACCCACCAGAGACCGCCCCTTGGCCTGCATTTTCCCCATCTTTGAGCTGTTAGACCATTGCCTCTCTGTTAGTAGGTCAAATGCGTTAAGTTTCGAGTCAACCTTAGAGCGCATGGCAAGAACCACTTAAAATATTTAGCCAAAATTTGCTGGCTCTCCCTTCCCTCTGTCGCTTATTGTATTTTCTTGGCCGGCCAAATGTTTTACTGGGAATTGCATAACTCGAGCTGTATCACTAACAAAAATAATAATCAAATAAGAGATATGGAGAGAAATATTTATAAACATTTTCAGTTTTAAGTCGGTTTAAGCTGATTAAGATTTCTATTTGATTAAAAGCTTTGTATAGATCAAATAATTTATAATAAAGTCTCGTATTTTCTTTCCATGTACACAAATGTCCCGGGCAGACATCACCAGACAACTGCAATGGCAATAGCAATAGCAACAGCAACAGCAACAGCGGCTGCAACTGCGACGACAGCAACGCACATCAAACAGCTGCAGCATTTTCAAAGAAGAGGGTAAGTAGAAGGGGCAGTGGCTGTGGCAGTGGCAGGGACTGCGGAAAAATGATGGGGAGGGGCTGCGAAGGCGGCAACTGAAACGAGCCAGCGACTCAGACAATTTCCATGTTGCCTTTTTAAGGTCATGGCTCCGCTGCAGCGGCAATTGGCATAATTGAGGCGCAAAGTAGGCGATTGTCGGGGCGTGGCCAGCGGCAATTGGCCACTAAAACAGGCAATGCCAACAAGTTGCAACTTGCAACTGGCCGAACTGCCGAAGTTTAACCATAAGACGAGCAATGAACAGACGAAAAAAAATGAACTTGTTGCTGGGGCAGCAGATGTTGGGCCATCGGGGAGGTGCCACAGCAATTGCAACTATCACTGGCACTGGCAATCAAATTTAAGTAGCATCCACATCACGCTGCAACATAAATAAGGAATGATTTTGAGAATTTCAAGTACTTGAAATTAATAAACAGTTAAATGGCCAAGAGTCATGGGGAAGCTACAAACAGTAGCAACATCCGTTGCCATAGTCACCTCAAGATTACGCCGGCAATTTGTGCGCATCTGATGGGGTCAAAAAGCCAAGAAAACCTCAACTGTCTGGAGAATATACGAGAATTCATAATTATTCATTTAGACATGTGCCGGCAAAGGGTCAGACAACTGCAACTGAAATTGCAATAGCACAGCAACAACAGAAGCAGACGACAGCAGCAGCAATTAGACGTGCGATGCCCCAGACACATGCCGGCAACAACAGGCAACAGCAATCCAAGCACAGCGGCAACACGAGCAACCAGCAACAACAATGGCAACTCGTCAATTGCCTGTCACGTGTAAAAAGTCAATACATTGCACAATACGGCGTCAAGTGCGCAAAGAAAAAGAAGCAGACAGTCGCATAGAAGGGGGTTTGGATGGGTTTGCGTTGGGTGGGGATGGGTTGGGTGCAAAGGGGGCCAGTGGGAGGTGGTGTGGTGGTGAGAAGTGGGCGGGTTGGGAGGAAAGTGCAGGGTGAGGGCTCAATAAAGAGGTCGCTTGCTTGGCTTGCGCTGTCTCAACATTTCCGTAAACATCGCATACTTGTGCACTGTGAAAAAAAAAGCTGTGACCCTACAAAGTATTGCCTTGAAAAAGATTATTTATTTCATGAATTAGTAACAAAATATCTCTTCAAAACTTATGATTTTCAATTTATTATGATTTAAAAATCAGTGTTTTAGTTTTCTGAGTGTCTTGGTGACAGCAGAAGAAAGTTTGGCCGAAAGAGAGGGTTAGATCGCTGCAAACGTTTCATTAATTGCTGCAACAAACACTCCTGCTTGCCGGCAACATTGTCGTCTCTTGTGCACGTTACGTTATAATTACGTGAAGCAGCTACGTTTCTGGGTAGCTCCGTCACCTTACCCCATCTGCACCCTCTCTCGGGCAACACCCCTACCCCGTTTGCAACCCACTTTGGGTGTCGTCTTCGTCGCCCTGTCAGCTTCTAATATTTCATTAAGCGGCCAGAGTCTCGACATTGCAAGTCGCCAGTCGCGTGCCCGTTCCAAAAGACCTCCCCAGGTTGCTGGTTTCATCCACGAAAGAGATGAACATATAATGAGGAACAGAGAGGGCTGTATAATAGGGGGCCAGGAGGCGGAGGGCAGCAAAACCCGGCAACATCTACGTCATTCCCATCATCATCATTATCATCGTGAGCTGGCTGCTGCCTGGTGGCTGGTGGCTGGTGACTGACTGGCTGGTTGGCTGCAACTTGGGAAGGTGAAAAGCGGTTGGGTTTTGAGGGTTCGAGCTCATAGCCACTTTGAGGTTATATGCACAATTTGCGTGCGCCAATTAAAACAAGAAAAATAAGCAAAGCAACAACGCAACGGTGGGTGGCAGGTGGTTTGAGAGCAGGGGCTTCTCTGTCGAGTGGGAGGCGCAACAATGTACGCTTTTTATAGTTCGCTGACTGCGACAACAACAAATGCATTAAGGGGGAAAATGAATCGGGATAGGGATGGGGATTTGAATGGGGGAGGCGCTGCAAAAGGTGCAAGGTACGCCGAAGGGGAGGCTATCTGCCGGGTCACAGACCGATGGGCAATTGTTGTCAACAATTAGCGAATCTGAGATGCCCTGAATCTGTCAAAGGTTAGTGAGAACTCAGATTAGAGACCTTCCAGTTCAGGTTCTTAAAATTCCATTCCAGACCTGAAGCTTCTTCAATGTCATTATCATCCTAATGCCCCGATATGGTCTTGGCTTGTTTTATTTGGAAAAAGTGTATTAACAGCAGCGTCGTCAGTGTGGCTAGTGGCTATCGTGTTGTGGGTTTGGTGGGGCATTGCATTTTGCGGCGATTCAAATTGGTGGCAGGGGTAGGTGGCTAGGCAGCAAGGCAGCAAGGCAGCAACAACATTGTGGCAGTCACTATGCAAATGCCTTCGTCTGCTTGTGCGGGTATTTGAACGGGTGGTGTTCGAGTGGTGTACGAGTGGTGTGCGAGTGGTATTTGTATTGGTGTGACGACAATATCATTTACAACGAGCCGAGTTACCAGGTGGAAATTTCAGGAGGTGGTGGTGGGTGGGAGACTGAAAGGTAAGGAAAATTGCGCTTGGGGGCTGCTGGTGTGTTGTTGCTGTTTTTTGCCGCCATGTCGCACAAAATTTACAATTGACGTTGACTTTGTTGCCTTTATTTTGTTGTTTTTTCTGCTGCTGCTACTGCTGCTGCTGCTGCTGCTGCTGCTGCTGCTGCTGCGCAATGTTCACTCATGCGCACTGACAGGCGGCAGCAACAGTGACAGCAATGGCAAACACAACAAACCCATACCCAGATGTTAGAGCAACAGCAACAACACTGACATTCAAACGTCTAGAATTTCTCTGAGTGCTCAACACGAGTAGCCGTTGAAATCTAAAACACCATAGCCACACCACCAAAACACCCGAGCACCAGAACACCACAATTGTTATAGAATTTTTCGTAGATTCTGTCGTCATCGCAAACATCGCGTGTGAAAGTTATGAGGCGGCGGCCCCAAGCGGAAAAAGGGGGATCAAGATTAAGATGTAAGCCAGCTGAAAACGAGACAGATAAGGGGGTGTAACCAGGAGGGGCATCATGCATCATCATTATCAAACTGCCCTATAAAATGAATGTCAAGTTTTAAATTACCGCAGCTGTCAATCACAAAATTACAGCCGAAAGGGGGAGGCATGGATATATAGTTTCAAGTGGGCTGAATTAAACGAGCTGGAGGCCAAGTTGGCAGCCAAAAGATATCAAATATATTGTATGGCCAATCATTCATTCGATTTCAATCTCAAAATCAAATTTTGAAAGGGAATTCCAGAGCGTGGGAATTATAGGTTTTTTTTTTGGGAACTAATTATTTTTGACAAAAAACACTAGTCGTCTGGTCAAATATTTTATAATTTTTTACATCAAATTTAGAAAGCTTTAAATTCCTTTCCCTCTAGCCGATTATAATACTAACAAAAGCATTTTTGCCACTTCGTTTATTATTTTTCATCCGCAAAAAGCTGGCAAAAAATGTTGCAAAAATTGTCAAAATAATAATAAGCTAAGAGCCATTATGAACAAAATTTGAATTGTTATTAGACCCGGCTGGGTCTGCTCAATTAGCGATGATTGTTAGAAAAAGAAAAGCACTTGACGAACAGCCACAGAATAGAGGAGGGAGAGACCGTTAAGCAAATAGGAAGGAAGCAAACGAGTTCAAGACCCAGAACCAGAGCCAGAGCCAGAGCCAGAACCAGACTAGAAAACCCCTTCCACTCTTTATTTTATATTATTATTTTTTTTATTTTTTTGCAAGCCTAACCAGTGAAGCAAGTCGTCATTGCCCGTCACCTGTGCCAGGTGTAAACTATATTGCCTCCCCTTGGCCTGTCTTGCCCATCTTTCTCCGCGTTTTCCCCGTCTAGTTGTGACGGAAATGCTGGACAAGCGCGACCGAGGAAAGATGGGAAATGACACTAGGAAATCGCTGGTAAACAATGCGCCAGCGCCAAACAAAAAATTCTGGCCCAAAGCTGAAAGATTTCAGATAACAGAGACAGAGTCGCAGGCGGAGGTGGGTGAACGGGTTAGAGACATCGCCGCGATTTAATCGCCATGCAAATTTTGTCACGTCTGCCGGAGAATAAGACGCTTAGACGTGGGTTAATGCTGACCCCGGTCTAGATAACTGGATAATGGGACAGAGAGAAAAGCTTGCCAGGGAATCCAGAGATACAGCAATCCGGAGCGAGACTGTCGGACGATAACGACAAGTAGCTGGTGATTAGTTCTGAGACGGAAAAAATGTTCGTGATAAGAAAACACTCACAAGGCGACCTCGTTTTTTGTGCAAAATTATCAGCTCGCGATGCGAGATTCAATTGCAAATAAATATTCAAATATGTATAAATGAAAATATAAATAAACACTTTGGCTTAGGCATTTGTGGTTCCTATTGAACAACAGCAATTAACAATGAGAACGAGATCAGATCGAGGTCAATGGCTGGTTGACATAATGCGTAAAAAGTTGCGAAAATATACCGAATAGCGAATTTTAGAATTCCCTTTCTCTATGAAATATATAAAAATAATCAAGAAGTGTAATTCTCTTATAATTATACCAAGAAAATATGCAACAAACCACGAAAATCAGAAAACACACGAAAATATTTACATAAGAGTTTTCACCTATTTCAACCCAGCGCAGGGTGTGCAGGCTTTGCACTTTTTCGCTTAGATTCGTGCCAAAATAAATTGTTTAAACACGTTTGAGCTATTTAAATATTTTCACTAATTTCTACTCTTTGCTCCCCAAAAACAAATAAATATGCAAAACATGGCTCAAATCAATTGATAACAACAACAGCCATAACGAAATCAAAAGATCACTTTAAATATGTGAGTGCTTTAATTAAAATAAACATGAGAATGATTTTTAAACATTTGCTAAGTGGTAGATGCATGGAAATAGGCGAATCGGGGCTTGGGGGGATCTCGAGACGGGTCTAAAAATCAGGTTGTCGGCTGTGGAGAGTAGAGTCGCGAGTCGAGTTACGGCAAAGGGTAGGGCTGGGATGGGGTCTTGCCCCAGCCCACCAACGGAACTGCAATAACAAGCCGTATTCAACAGCAACAACAAAATGAAGCACGTCAGCCTATTTAGATGTAAGATCAGCGATAGACAACGCATAAAAAAAGAGGTTGGCTATAAAAAAAATCGTCTTTTGGAGCAATGCAGACGACGGCACACACCTGTCTCACGTAAAAAGTACAACAACTGGAAAAGGAAAACAGCCAGGAACAGCAAGGAGAACGTAAACGGCGCCGATAAATGTATGCAAAAAAGCAAAACGATGTTCAAAGCCGGAGGAATACACCTTCCCTGCTAACGAATGCCCTCCAAACATCCTCCCCCTTATCCTGAGCTTAGGGCACCTTATTCTCCTCGTTTTAAATCGCAACTGGAAGGCCGCACCTTTAGCTATATGATAAAAAGAGGAGCTTTTACAGTGGTCTATAAAAAAATAATATTTAAATTTATTTTTAAAAATAGAACACAAGTAGGTGGGATAGTATAAATGCCAGAAAAAATGCTTAAAAGCTTAGATTAAATCTAGTTATTGGAGTTATATAAAGGGATAATAAAGTTTTTATTTTAGAAACATTTTTATTTTGAATACAGCATCTACTGTATGGCGTTTTTTCCATCGCTCGCCTTGTCGTGTGTCTTCAGTTTTTTGCTAATAATAATATAGAAAAAACGTAAAACAACAAGCAGAGCAGAAGAGATCAGCAGAGCGAAAGAACAAGCGAACATCACATGACAAGTCGGGTGGGTTGCATACTCGGGAGGAGGTGGATCGGTCTCGAGACCTGCCCACAGGCCAATCTATGGCCAGCTAAATGGGGAAATGGGAAGGGGGCTGTCCGGTTGTCCGGCTAGATAGCTGGCTGGCTGGCTGGCTGGTCGAGTGGCTGGTTGGGAGGTTCTGAAAGAGATCGCTCTTTGCTTATCGCGCTTATCAAATCGCCAACTGACAGCTGGCAGCAGCAGAGAAAACTGGAAAATGCAAAGTTCCTGCGAGCTAAAATATGGCCAAGGTTGTAAGATGGGAAATATCCATCAGGCTATAGCCCGAGCTTTTTGTTAGGCTGATTTACGAAGCAATTAGTGGAGATCACTCAGATTGAAAGGGATTTAAGAGATAAAAATTGTCAAATAGCTTGACATAAGAATGGGACATCACTTTTCAGGATCTATTGTACATAAATCGATTTATTTCAATAATATTTCTAGTCAGGAATTATAGTATTATGAAATCACATATTTCTCGATTCTTCCTTGCTAATTTATTAATTAACAGCTTACGTAACAATCACACATCGATTTCAAATGTTCAGCAAATTTATTATGCTGGGCCCCACAGGGCGTATGAGTGATCATAAAATACTCATACGCCCCGTGGTACTGAGATGTTAACCGAAGTTGTTTCTTATCAATCCAGAACTTTAGTTAATCTTGGCTAGATGGGGAAAATATATGAAAAACCCTGTTTCGATTTAGGTTTTTTGCCGAGACGTGGCTATCAGAGCCAAAACGTTATCGCCAGAGATTCGAAACAGAATGAATCAAAAAAAAAAACTAACATTGATAAGCTAACGAAATTTAAAATAAAACACTGGACTAGGAGCTCTTGAACTGTTTTCGTATGTGCCATTCTGAAACGTGCTGTGCAATGTATTCCGTTTGGATTCGGAATCCAACAACCAGAAAAACACGATGAATGACAACGACCAACAGCCGGCCACGACCAAAAAAAAAAGTTTATTAAAAGAGATTAGCATAAATTTGGAAATTTTATGAGCGATAAGCAGGCGACGTAAAACCCAAAGCCAAGGCACAAATATAACAAATATATAAACCTGTTGACGGCGGCGCCGCCATAACAAACAATAAGCCTGATTTCAAAACACGAAATTCCGTAAATTTTGCGACTTGAAATTTAAATTCTTGGACCAAATAACAAAGTCCAATTTAGGAGATATTGGCGGAGATTATATAAGGGAATGGAGAAGGTGGGTCAGAGGGGAAAGCGACAAAAGTCACGCCCTAATAAAAGGGCGCTAAAATCGTTTTCTGATTAATAAATGGAATTTTGAAACACAGATTTCTTATTTATAGAAAAGCTAGCTTGGAACACGCTGCACCCGTGTGATCACATTGCCTGTCTTTGTGCCTCACCTCTCCTTTCAAAAACAAAGGCAACCCTTTTGACAGATGGAAAAAGGGATTGGCTATGAAAATGTTCAGTTGCCAAGGCAAAAATCGAATCTACAGATCTCTACTATTTTATTTATCGTAGTGACAACGCAATTAGCTCTGCTCTGTCTTCGAAAACTAATTTAACTTGCCTTGTTATTATTTTTATTGATTTTTTTTGAAGAGTTCTTCTGCTCTTTTTAAATCTCCCCCTTGTTTTCAGTTCTTTAGTGTTTTTTTTGCGCAACAAATGTGCCGCAAGCCGTTTGTTTTTGTTATTTTTTTTACGACTGCGACTGCGCAACGACTTTGACTTCCAGTCCGATTCCCGCTCTCGCTCCCGGGATTCCTCCGCCACGGTCTGGGCTCTGCTCTGCTCTGGTCTGCTCTGGTCTGCCCTGTTCAGTTGGATCCAATAGGACCGGATCAGAGCTCGCCAGACAGAAAACACATCCACCCAGACCCAGACCAAAGCCGAAACCCCGAGCAAAGTACAGAGACGACTGCACAGCAGACAATGCTGGCAACCGGTTTGCGATTTATTTTTATTTTTTTTTTTCAGCCTTATGCCTACCCCGCCACCCTCTGAATAGCCCTCTCGCATCCCCCATCTCAGTCGCACCCTCGCCCCGTCTCTCTTGCTCTGGCTCATTATTATTATTTGCTGAATATTTAACATTGAAGCTGGTCGAAGCGGATTTTCATGGAACACACACTAGTATTAAATAAAAGAACAGTGTAGTGTGGAATTTTAAAGTACCCTTGATGGATTCTAAGAGTAACAATTATTGGCAAAAATGTATAGTTTATCATTTATTGAATGCCCCAATTTATTGAACAAAAAATTCGTTTCAATTATTCCATCTACAGGGTATCCATTGGACAAGGAGCCGACTCCAAATCAGGCAAAGCATCGTCGGTCCAGCAGCGAATAAATTGAGCTACAAGCTAAAAATAAGCTCCAATTGTTGGGACGCTGCCGCCTCGTCAAGCAAACTTGTCGATTTCCACGGCCAACGGTGGCAGACGCATTGGCAACCGCAGAATGCATCAGAAAATTCAACAAATATATATTAAGCAAACAAAAAACTGTTTAAAAAAATCTTTGGAAAAAAGTGTTTAGAAAAAAATGTTCTAGCTTAATGCCGCAAAAGACGGAAAATTCATTATTAAATGTTTTTTTTTTGTATCGAAATATTTGGAGAATGCAGTTTAAGCATAAAATTAAGTAGTTTAAATAAATAATCACAAAAAATTGGCCTAGGAAAAGGGGGAAAAAAAAGTGTAGGGTGGCAAGAACGTTTTTACACTTTATCCGCCCTAAACGAGCGCCATAAATTGCAGCTCCATTGAAATTATAATTATTATAAATTTATAATAAATGGCTCTCGGAGTGAAATTTGTTTTTACATTTCTGTATTATTCTCTGCGCTGTTGGCTCTTTTGTGTTTTTTATGGTTTTTTAACAGCAAACACAAACTGTCGCCAAAAAAGATCGAATTGAATGAAAAGTGGGGAAGTGGGGGCGGCAGAGCGACGTCGACAAATATGGAGCCGCAGTAGTCGTCGTTAAACTGCTGTGTTATTATTAATTCTTTTTTTTTATTTTGGGCGGGGCACTTCACACAGATAATTTAAATTAAGAGGAAGACTCGGTGTAGTATTCGAAGAATTTTTATTGTAAGTAACGCTTAGTCTAGAAATAATTCTAAATAAATCAAATAATATAGAAGCCCTACCTTTCTTTTGATGTGATCCACCTCACGCTGCGCCTTGTGCATCTCCTTAATCTCCACTTCTTTGAGCTGGTCGAGGATGATCTGGTACTTCTCTCGGTTCTCCACATCCAACGCGACATGAAGGTAGTCGTGCCAGTTGCGGGAATCGAAGCCCCAGTGACAGGTCTGATTCTCAAACTTCCGGTCCACGTGACCCACGAATTTCTGCGGCGAAAACCAGCCGTCGCACTCCAGGCACTTGATGCAAGTCGGTTTCTGGAAGGAGTACATGTCCGGTGTGCAGATGCCCTCGCACTTTCCAAAGCACTTGTGGTACACGCGGAAGCTGAGGGCCCCCTTGGCCAGACTCTCGATCGGGACATAGCTATTCCGATCCGATCGGTGGAGCAGAGCGGCACAGAGCCTCTCGGCATCGGTGCGGGTGATCAGGCCACTGGCCTTGACGTCCGACGGCAGAATCTTGGCCGCCTTGAACTCCACCAGCTGGGCGGGCGTGCACTGCGAACAGTATATCCCCAGGTCATCGAAGCTCCGGTTGATCTGTTCCAGCGAGAAGTCGTTGAGGACATTGTTGAGAAATTGAGGCAGGCAGAGACGCAACTCGCCGCCCACCGAAAAGCATCCTATGGTCTTGCCCTCCAGCTTCGTTTCGTAAAGCTCGCCGCATCCCGCATCCGCCACCGAAAGGATCGGCTGGGACAGTTCCCGTGGCGGGGTGGCGGGTGAATATATCTGTGGTTGGGGTGGCGTGCCCCGCGAGGAACACTCATGATGGAGGTCCTGCGGTTCCGGGGAGCTGAGTATTTCCTTCTTGATCAGAGCCACAACCGGCGACGGGGCCAGACACTTGCCATTGCTAAGACTCAGCCCGGGACTCTCGCTCCGGCCACTGGGCGCTATGTCCAGGACACCGGCGGAGTTCAGGGTGTGCCCCGGTCCCTGAAGCGATTTCGTGGCACTCGTCTGGTACTTTTTCAGAACGGTGCTGATCGTCACGTACTCGGTCATTTTTGACGGCAATTCAAATGATAACCAGGATCAGAGCTCGTATTGATTGTCTAGTGATCCATGTCTACTAGATGTGCCTTGAGTTCCTTTCTAATCAGAGATAACCTACAACGTTGATAGATAGTGTTTTGCCGATCACTACAGAAGTTCGCACTTTTTCACTTTGGATCCATGTTTGGCTACGCTCTATTATTTATTACTTAGTGTTACATTTTTGCTCCGACAACTATTGCGTGAACAATTTGGCACATTTGTTGATTGGTTTTGCTTGATTCTGTCAGCCGGCAATTGGACTAATTCTGTTGCATTTGAAACTCAACCTTTCCCGACGGCTTTTCATCTCGCTCCCAGCACACACGCACACACAGAGGCCTCTCCTCCTTTCTGGTGGCGACTTTTGTCGCGTGTTTAGAATATTTCGATATTATTTCAGTTTTTATTTATAGAAATATATATCGGCCGGCTTTTGGCTTCTTTTCTTTTTGGCTTTGAAAACTTGTGCGCACTTTTCGCTATTCTTTTCGCTCTGCACTTGCTAAATTTTAGCCATAAACGAAATTCTCCTCGGCGCAATTTCTTAATTTCAATTTATGTATTTTACTTTTCAGATACTTTTTTATCTTTGAGATGCAAAGCCACAAGCACTAACACGCACGCACACAACACACCGACGCCGACGGCGACGGCGAGACACACGCACACAGACGCGACAAGAGAGAGAGAGGGAGAAGGAGAACAAACGCCGCCTGACAAATTCTTATTGTGCTGCTGTGTTTTTGTTGTTGCACTATTTATAAATCTTCGTTTTTGCGCCAGCAAATAATATTTGCACTCTCGCAAATTATTAATTATTTTTGTATTTCGCACTTTGTTTTCCTTGCTGCAGCATTATCTACATATATCTATATCTTAACCTTTGCGAAACAGTGCCTCTCAATATTATTATTTTTTGCAAGCGTCGCACGTGCGAGCTTTTTCTTCGATACGAAACGAAACGACGAAACAAGCCGCGCAACAAGCGCCCGCACGTCCGCACCGTTTAAAAGGTTTTCGAATTTTGATATTTTGAATTCCCCGCGCGGCAATATCCCTCCCGAATTTCCCGAACTTTGCAACATGTTGGAAGATCTGCTCAAGAGACCCATGTTGAAGAACGAGAAATCCGATATTTGCATCTCGCTTTTGTCACTTTGCAACCTGCTCGAAGCAACCCGAAGGGTGCTTCGTGTTTCGTCGTGCAATGGATTCCACCGTTACTCGGAAGTTCAACAGAGCTTTGACGTTTGGTTCCACTGAGAGTTGACAGCTGTTTCGTAGTCCCCTCGTCTTTGACTCTATTTTTCCTTTCATTTCGTGCTTAACCGACAGATTCAGGAAGAGGAAAGAAGCAGATATAATAAAAAAGAATATATTATTAAACTCACAATTTAAATTTATTTTGTCTAAAAGCTTGTTCGGCGGCATCTTACGGTGATGCCGCACAGTTTAGTTTTTTCGGTCTGGCAACCAGTCGACCCAATAATAGTTCTACATTTTCCATCCTCTATCGTTTTTATTAAAGTTATTACGAAAGGAATCAAAAATTTAACAATATAAAGAATCCTGACTTTTTGCAATAAGCATGGCTTCCGCCATGTATTTGAAACAAAATGGTTTCAAACATGGCTGCCATTTGCGCGCCATTTTGGAAGTGCTGCCACTCTTGAAACACTTAACATATCACTGTTGTGCTATCTACAGCGTATTTAACAGAATGTAACAGAGCCCAACCAAGATTGTCCACACTTTTATTGGGTTCTAACAACAGCTATTGGCGTAATTGGCCGCACTTTTTTAAATTAGCAGAGATTTAACTTGCGATTTCTTAGTTTTCTGGCTTAGTAAATGGTTTTTATTATGGTCAATTTTGTAAGAATCTGCAACACCAACTTTTAAGCTTTTCCATATCTTTTAAGCTGCTCCCAATTTAAAATAGGTCCCAAGAGATTGCATTCTCTAAGAAAACCATCACAGAAGCTTTTGGTTAAAATATTACCATTTTGCACACTATATATAGAATATTTTACATCAGATTGTTAAACAAAATCTCATTTCTTTATCTTGGCTTCATTTCCCTGCTAACAGCATTAAAATATCGTTAAAAACGGAGAACAAATTTGAGCTGATTTTTTTCAAAAAACCATGATGGTCCCCTTTCAAAAATTGCGAAAAATCGATCGAAATTTTTTTTCGCTCGGCTTGCCAAAAATTTTGATGCAGATCGAAAGGGAATGAAGTCCCTATTCAGAAATGGTATTTCGTTCCCAAAACGGTTGCAAAATGGCCGATATTTTCATTAAAATATGACCGAAAATCGAAAAAAAATAAAAATAGGATCAATTTTTAACCAGTTTCTTGTACGAGTTTCCAAATATTTAGATGCAGATCGACGGGGAATGAAGTCCCTGTTCATAAATGGTATCCCGTATACAAATCGGTTGCGAAATGGCCAAAATATTCATTAAAAAGTGACGGAAGATTGAAAAAATACCACTCCGGCCTATTTTTGCAAAAAATCATGATGGTAGGCTCAATTTTTTATCAGTTTCTTGTACGAATTTCCAAATATTTAGATGCAGATCGACGGGGAATGAAGTCCCTGTTCATAAATGGTATCCCGTATCCAAATCGGTTGCGAAATGGCCAAAATATTCATTAAAAGGTGACGGAAGATCGAAAAAATACCACTCCGGCCTATTTCTGCAAAAAATCATGATGGTACCCCTTTCAAAAATTGCGAAAAATCGATCGAAATTTTTTTTGCTCGGTTTTCCAAAAATTTTGATGCAGATCGAAAGGGAATGAAGTCCCTATTCAGAAATGGTACTCCGTTCCTAAAACGATTGCAAAATGGCCGAGATTTTCCTTAAAATATTACCGAAAATCGAAAAAAAATAAAAATAGGCTCAATTTTTAATCAGTTTCTTGTACGAATTTCCAAATATTTAGATGCAGATCGACGGGGAATGAAGTCCCTATTCAGAAATGGTATCCCGTATCCAAATCGGTTGCGAAATGGCCAAAATATTCATTAAAAGGTGACGGAAGATTGAAAAAATACCACTCCGGCCTATTTTTGCAAAAAATCATGATGGTACCCCTTTCAAAAATTGCGAAAAATCGATCGAAATTTTTTTTGATCGGTTTTCCAAATATTTTGACGCAGATCGAAAGGGAGTGAAGTCCCTATTCAGAAATGCTATCCCGTATCCAAATCGGTTGCGAAATGGCCAAAATATTCATTAAAAGGTGACGGAAGATCGAAAAAATACCACTCCGGCCTATTTCTGCAAAAAATCATGATGGTACCCCTTTCAAAAATTGCGAAAAATCGATCGAAATTTTTTTTGATCGGTTTTCCAAATATTTATATGCAGATCGAAAGGGAGTGAAGTCCCTATTCACAAATGCTATCCCGTATCCAAATCGGTTGCGAAATGGCCAAAATATTCATTAAAAGGTGACGGAAGATCGAAAAAATACCACTCCGGGCTATTTTTGCAAAAAATCATGATGGTAGGCTCAATTTTTAATCAGTTTCTTGTACGAGTTTCCAAATATTTAGATGCTGATCGACGGGGAACGAAGTCCCTATTCATAAATGATATCCCGTATCCAAATCGGTTACGAAATGCCAAAATATTCTTTAAAAGGTGACGGAAGATCGAAAAAATACCACTCCGGCCTATTTTTGAAAAAATCATGATGGTAGGCTCAATTTTTTATCAGTTTCTTGTACGAGTTTCCAAATATTTAGATGCAGATCGACGGGGAATGAAGTCTCTATTCAGAAATGGTATCCCGTATCCAAATCGGTTGCGAAATGGCCAAAATATTCATTAAAAGGTGACGGAAGATCGAAAAAATACCACTCCGGCCTATTTTTGCAAAAAAATCATGATGGTAGGCTCAATTTTTAATCAGTTTCTTGTACGAGTTTCCAAATATTTAGATGCAGATCGACGGGGAATGAAGTCCCTGTTCATAATTGGTATCCCGTATCCAAATCGGTTGCGAAATGGCCAAAATATTCATTAAAAGGTGACGGAAGATCGAAAAAATACCACTCCGGGCTATTTTTGCAAAAAATCATGATGGTAGGCTCAATTTTTAATCAGTTTCTTGTACGAGTTTCCAAATATTTAGATGCAGATCGACGGGGAATGAAGTCCCTATTCATAAATGGTATCCCGTATCCAAATCGGTTGCGAAATGGCCAAAATATTCATTAAAAGGTGACGGAAGATTGAAAAAATACCACTCCGGCCTATTTTTGCAAAAAATCATGATGGTACCCCTTTCAAAAATTGCGAAAAATCGATCGAAATTTTTTTTGATCGGTTTTCCAAATATTTTGATGCAGATCGACGGGGAATGAAGTCCCTATTCATAAATTATATCCCGTATCCAAATCGGTTACGAAATGGCAAAATATTCTTTAAAAGGTGACGGAAGATCGAAAAAATACCACTCCGGCCTATTTTTGCAAAAAATCATGATGGTAGGCTCAATTTTTTATCAGTTTCTTGTACGAGTTTCCAAATATTTAGATGCAGATTGACGGGGAATGAAGTCTCTATTCATAAATGGTATCCCATATCCAAATCGGTTGCGAAATGGCCAAAATATTAATTAAAAGGTGACGGAAGATCGAAAAAATACTACTCCGGGCTATTTTTGCAAAAAATCATGATGGTAGGCTCAATTTTTAATCAGTTTCTTGTACGAGTTTCCAAATATTTAGATGCATATCGACGGGGAATGAAGTCTCTATTCATAAATGGTATCCCGTATCCAAATCGGTTGCGAAATGGCCAAAATATTCATTAAAAGGTGACGGAAGATCGAAAAAATACCACTCCGGCCTATTTTTGCAAAAAATCATGGTGGTACCCCTTTCAAAAATTGCGAAAAATCGAACGAAATTTTTTTTGCTCGGTTTTCCAAAAATTTTGATGCAGATCGAAAGGGAATGAAGTCCCTATTCAGAAATGGTACTCCGTTTCCAAAACGATTGCAAAATGGCCGAGATTTTCCTTAAAATATGACCGAAAATCGAAAAGAATAAAAATAGGCTCAATTTTTAATCAGTTTCTTGTACGAATTTCCAAATATTTAGATGCAGATCGACGGGGAATGAAGTCCCTATACATAAATGGTATCCCGTATCCAAATCGGTTGCGAAATGGCCAAAATATTCATTAAAAGGTGACGGAAGATTGAAAAAATACCACTCCGGCCTATTTTTTCAAAAATTGCGAAAAATCGATCGAAATTTTTTTTGATCGGTTTTCCAAATATTTATATGCAGATCGAAAGGGAGTGAAGTCCCTATTCAGAAATGGTATCCCGTATCCAAATCGGTTGCGAAATGGCCAAAATATTCTTTAAAAGGTGACGGAAGATCGAAAAAATACCACTCCGGGCTATTTTTGCAAAAAATCATGATGGTAGGCTCAATTATTAATCAGTTTCTTGTACGAGTTTCCAAATATTTAGATGCAGATCGACGGGGAATGAAGTCTCTATTCAGAAATGGTATCCCGTATCCAAATCGGTTGCGAAATGGCCAAAATATTCAGTAAAAGGTGACGGAAGATCGAAAAAATACCACTCCGGCCTATTTTTGCAAAAAAATCATGATGGTAGGCTCAATTTTTAATCAGTTTCTTGTACGAGTTTCCAAATATTTAGATGCAGATCGACGGGGAATGAAGTCCCTATTCATAAATGGTATCCCGTATCCAAATCGGTTGCGAAATGGCCAAAATATTCATTAAAAGGTGACGGAAGATTGAAAAAATACCACTCCGGCCTATTTTTTCAAAAATTGCGAAAAATCGATCGAAATTTTTTTTGATCGGTTTTCCAAATATTTATATGCAGATCGAAAGGGAGTGAAGTCCCTATTCAGAAATGGTATCCCGTATCCAAATCGGTTGCGAAATGGCCAAAATATTCATTAAAAGGTGACGGAAGATCGAAAAAATACAACTCCGAGCTATTTTTGCAAAAAATCATGATGGTAGGCTCAATTTTTAATCAGTTTCTTGTACGAGTTTCTAAATATTTAGATGCAGATCGACGGGGAATGAAGTCCCTATTCATAAAGTATATCCCGTATCCAAATCGGTTACGAAATGGCAAAATATTCTTTAAAAGGTGACGGAAGATCGAAAAAATACCACTCCGGCCTATTTTTGCAAAAAATCATGATGGTAGGCTCAATTTTTTATCAGTTTCTTGTACGAGTTTCCAAATATTTAGATGCAGATTGACGGGGAATGAAGTCTCTATTCATAAATGGTATCCCGTATCCAAATCGGTTGCGAAATGGCCAAAATATTCATTAAAAGGTGACGGAAGATCGAAAAAATACTACTCCGGGCTATGTTTTGCAAAAAATCATGATGGTAGGCTCAATTTTTAATCAGTTTCTTGTACGAGTTTCCAAATATTTAGATGCAGATCGACGGCGAATGAAGTCCCTGTTCATAATTGGTATCCCGTATTCAAATCGGTTGCGAAATGGCCAAAATATTTATTAAAAGGTGACGGAAGATCGAAAAAATACCACTCCGGGCTATTTTTGCAAAAAATCATGATGGTAGGCTCAATTTTTTATCAGTTTCTTGTACGAGTTTCCAAATATTTAGATGCAGATCGACGGGGAATGAAGTCTCTATTCATAAATGGTATCCCGTATCCAAATCGGTTGCGAAATGGCCAAAATATTCATTAAAAGGTGACGGAAGATCGAAAAAATACCACTCCGGCCTATTTTTGCAAAAAATCATGATGGTACCCCTTTCAAAAATTGCGAAAAATCGATCGAAATTTTTTTTGCTCGGTTTTCCAAATATTTTGATGCAGATGGAAAGGGAATGAAGTCCCTATTCAGAAATGGTATCCCGTATCCAAATCGGTTGCGAAATGGCCAAAATATTCATTAAAAGGTGACGGAAGATCGAAAAAATACCACTCCGGCCTATTTTTGCAAAAAATCATGATGGTAGGCTCAATTTTTAATCAGTTTCTTGTACGAGTTTCCAAATATTTAGATGCAAATCGACGGGGAATGAAGTCCCTATTCATAAATGGTATCCCGTATCCAAATCGGTTACGAAATGACCAAAATATTCATTAAAAGGTGACGGAAGATCGAAAAAATACCACTTCGGCCTATTTTTGCAAAAAAATCATGATGGTAGGCTCAATTTTTTATCAGTTTCTTGTACGAGTTTCCAAATATTTAGATGCAGATCGACGGGGAATGAAGTCTCTATTCATAAATGGTATCCCGTATCCAAATCGGTTGCGAAATGGCCAAAATATTCATTAAAAGGTGACGGAAGATCGAAAAAATACTACTCCGGGCTATTTTTGCACAAAATCATGATGGTAGGCTCAATTTTTAATCAATTTCTTGTACGAGTTTCCAAATATTTAGATGCAGATCGACGGGGAATGAAGTCCCTATTCATAAATGGTATCCCGTATCCAAATCGGTTGCGAAATGGCCAAAATATTCATTAAAAGGTGACGGAAGATCGAAAAAATACCACTCCGGCCTATTTTAAAAAAAAATCATGATGGTAGGCTCAATTTTTTATCAGTTTCTTGTACGAGTTTCTAAATATTTAGATGCACATCGACGGGGAATGAAGTCTCTATTCATAAATGGTATCCCGTATCCAAATCGGTTGCGAAATGGCCAAAATATTCATTAAAAGTTGACGGAAGATCGAAAAAATACCACAACGGGCTATTTATGCAAAAAATCATGATGGTAGGCTCTTTTTTTTATTAGTTTCTTGTACGAGTTTCCAAATATTTAGATGCAGATCGACGGGGAATGAAGTCTCTATTCATAAATGGTATCCCGTATCCAAATCGGTTGCGAAATGGCCAAAATATTCATTAAAAGGTGACGGAAGATCGAAAAAATACTACTCCGGGCTATTTTTGCACAAAATCATGATGGTACCCCTTTCAAAAATTGCGAAAAATCGATCGAAATTTTTTTTGCTCGGTTTTCCAAATATTTTGATGCAGATGGAAAGGGAATGAAGTCCCTGTTCATAAATGGTATCCCGTATCCAAATCGGTTGCGAAATGGCCAAAATATTCATTAAAAGGTGACGGAAGATCGAAAAAATACCACTCCGGGCTATTTTTGCAAAAAATCATGAGGGTACCCCTTTCAAAAATTGCGAAAAATCGATCGAAATTTTTTTTGCTCGGTTTTCCAAATATTTTGATGCAGATGGAAAGGGAATGAAGTCCCTGTTCATAAATGGTATCCCGTATCCAAATCGGTTGCGAAATGGCCAAAATATTCTTTAAAAAGTGACGGAAGATCGAAAAAATACCACAACGGGCTATTTTTGCAAAAAATCATGATGGTAGGCTCAATTTTTAATCAGTTTCTTGTACGAGTTTCCAAATATTTAGATGCAGATCGACGGGGAATGAAGTCCCTATTCATAAATGGTATCCCGTATCCAAATCGGTTGCGAAATGGCCAAAATATTCATTAAAAGGTGACGGAAGATCGAAAAAATACCACTCCGGCCTATTTTTGCAAAAAATCATGATGGAACCCCTTTCAAAAATTGCGAAAAATCGATCGAAATTTTTTTGCTCGGTTTTCCAAAAATTTTGATGCAGATCGAAAGGGAATGAAGTCCCTATTCAGAAATGGTACTCCGTTCCCAAAACGATTGCAAAATGGCCGAGTTTTTCCTTAAAATATAACCGAAAATCGAAAAGAATAAAAATAGGCTCAATTTTTAATCAGTTTCTTGTACGAGTTTCCAAATATTTAAATGCAGATCGACGGGGAATGAAGTCCCTATTCATAAATGGTATCCTTTATCCAAATCGGTTGTGAAATGGCCAAAATATTCTTTTAAAGGTGACGGAAGATCGAAAAAATACCACTCCGGCCTATTTTTGCAAAAAATCATGAATGTAGGCTCAATTTTTTATCAGTTTCTTGTACGAGTTTCCAAATATTTAGATGCAGATCGACGGGGAATGAAGTCCCTATTCATAAATGGTATCCCGTATCCAAATCGGTTGCGAAATGGCCAAAATATTTATTAAAAGGTGACGGAAGATCGAAAAAATACCACTCCGGCCTATTTTTGCAAAAAATCATGATGGTAGGCTCAATTTTTAATCAGTTTCTTGTACGAGTTTCAAAATATTTAGATGCAGATCGACGGGGAATGAAGTCCCTATTCATAAATGGTATCCTTTATCCAAATCGGTTGTGAAATGGCCAAAATATTCTTTAAAAGGTGACGGAAGATCGAAAAAATACCACTCCGGCCTATTTTTGCAAAAAATCATGAATGTAGGCTCAATTTTTTATCAGTTTCTTGTACGAGTTTCCAAATATTTAGATGCAGATCGACGGGAAATGAAGTCTCTATTCATAAATGGTATCCCGTATCCAAATCGGTTGCGAAATGACCAAAATATTCATTAAAAGGTGACGGAAGATCGAAAAAATACCACTCCGGCCTATTTTTGCAAAAAATCATGATGGTACCCCTTTCAAAAATTGCGAAAAATCGATCAAAATTTTTTTTGCTCGATTTTCCAAAAATTTTGATGCAGATCGAAAGGGAATGAAGTCCCTATTCAGAAATGGTACTGCGTTCCCAAAACGATTGCAAAATGGCCGAGATTTTCCTTAAAATATGACCGAAAATCGAAAAGAATAAAAATAGGCTCAATTTTTAATCAGTTTCTTGTACGAGTTTCCAAATATTTAGATGCAGATCGACGGGGAATGAAGTCCCTATTCATAAATGGTATCCCGTATTCAAATCGGTTACGAAATGGCCAAAATATTCTTCAAAAGGTGACGGAAGATCGAAAAAATACCACTCCGGGCTATTTTTGCAAAAAATCGTGATGGTAGGCTCAATTTTTTATCAGTTTCTTGTACGAGTTTCGAAATATTTAGATGCAGATCGACGGGGAATGAAGTCTCTATTCATAAATGGTATCCCGTATCCAAATCGGTTGCGAAATGGCCAAAATATTTATTAAAAGGTGACGGAAGATCGAAAAAATACCACTCCGGCCTATTTTTGCAAAAAATCATGATGGTAGGCTCAATTTTTAATCAGTTTCTTGTACGAGTTTCAAAATATTTAGATGCAGATCGACGGGGAATGAAGTCCCTATTCATAAATGGTATCCTTTATCCAAATCGGTTGTGAAATGGCCAAAATATTCTTTTAAAGGTGAAGGAAGATCGATAAAATACCACTCCGGCCTATTTTTGCAAAAAATCATGAATGTAGGCTCAATTTTTTATCAGTTTCTTGTACGAGTTTCCAAATATTTAGATGCAGATCGACGGGGAATGAAGTCCCTATTCATAAATGGTATCCCGTATCCAAATCGGTTGCGAAATGGCCAAAATATTCATTAAAAGGTGACGGAAGATCGAAAAAATACCACTCCGGGCTATTTTTGCAAAAAATCATGATGGTACCCCTTTCAAAAATTGCGAAAAATCGATCAAAATTTTTTTTGCTCGGTTTTCCAAAAATTTTGATGCAGATCGACGGGGAATGAAGTCCCTATTCATAAATGGTATCCCGTATCCAAATCGGTTGCGAAATGGCCAAAATATTCTTTAAAAGGTGACGGAAGATCGAAAAAATACCACTCCGGGCTATTTTTGCAAAAAATCATGATGGTACCCCTTTCAAAAATTGCGAAAAATCGATCGAAATTTTTTTTGCTCGGTTTTCCAAAAATTTTGATGCAGATCGACGGGGAATGAAGTCCCTATTCATAAATGGTATCCCGTATCCAAATCGGTTGCGAAATGGCCAAAATATTCATAAAAAGGTGACGGAAGATCGAAAAAATACCACTCCGGCCTATTTTTGCAAAAAATCATGATGGTACCCCTTTCAAAAATTGCGAAAAATCGATCGAAATTTTTTTTGCTCGGTTTTCCAAATATTTTGATGCAGATCGACGGGGAATGAAAGCCCTATTCATAAATGGTATCCCGTATCCAAATCGGTTGCGAAATGGCCAAAATATTCTTTAAAAGGTGACGGAAGATCGAAAAATTACCACTCCGGCCTATTTTTGCAAAAAATCATGATGGTACCCCTTTCAAAAATTGCGAAAAATCGATCGAAATTTTTTTTGCTCGGTTTTCCAAAAATTTTGATGCAGATCGAAAGGGAATGAAGTCCCTATTCAGAAATGGTACTGCGTTCCCAAAACGATTGCAAAATGGCCGAGATTTTCCTTAAAATATGACCGAAAATCGAAAAAAATAAAAATAGGCTCAATTTTTAATCAGTTTCTTGTACGAGTTTCCAAATATTTAGATGCAGATCGACGGGGAATGAAGTCCCTATTCATAAATGGTATCCCATATCCAAATCGGTTGCGAAATGGCCAAAATATTCATTAAAAGGTGACGGAAGATCGAAAAAATACCACTCCGGCCTATTTTTGCAAAAAATCATGATGGTACCCCTTTCAAAAATTGCGAAAAATCGATCGAAATTTTTTTTGCTCGGTTTTCCAAATATTTTGATGCAGATCGACGGGGAATGAAGTCCCTATTCAAAAATGGTATCCCGTATCCAAATCGGTTGCGAAATAGCCAAAATATTCATTAAAAGGTGACGGAAGATCGAAAAAATACCACTCCGGCCTATTTTTGCAAAAAATCATGATGGTAAAAATTGCGAAAAATCGATCGAAATTTTTTTTGCTCGGTTTTCCAAAAATTTTGATGCAGATCGAAAGGGAATGAAGTCCCTATTCAGAAATGGTATTCCTTTCCCAAAACGGTTGCAAAATGGCCAAGATTTTCCTTAAAATATGACCGAAAATCGAAAAAAATAAAAATAGGCTCAATTTTTTATCAGTTTCTTGGACGAGTTTCCAAATATTTAGATGCAGATCGACGGGGATTGAGTCCCTATTCATAAATGGTATCCCGTATCCAAATTGTTTGCGAAATTGCCAAAATATTAATTAAAACGTGACGGAAGATCGACAAAATACCATTCTGGATATTTTTGCAAAAAATCATGATGACCTTTCAAAAAAGTTTTACCTTCCTGATCACGTATTTGGAGTAAATAAATAAATATTTATAAAAATGTTGCTCAGTAATGAATCTATAAGGTCATACCTAATTATTTTAGTTAAGTTTTCAGCACCAATATTTATCGTATGTTTAAAAATATAGAAATGTTTGTATTTCATAAAAGTAGATTGAATAATAGTTATAAAAGGAGAATATAAGAAGAAAACAGTTCAAGAATGATTTTGTCCCAAAATGTCCCAAGCATATTTTGTATGGTTCTTGTCCACACTTTTACTGGGTTCCTGCAACAGCTATTAAACTGATTGGCCGCACTTTTTTGTAAACAGAAAAGATTTATTTTGCGATTTGTTAGTTTTGTGGATTAATATATACAAATGCGGTGTTAAAATGGCAGGAAATGCCCCCATTCATGTAGCAATAGGTTAATATGACCCGTTTGTTTAATTTTATCATATTATATATCATTATCTGGTCAAAATGGCAACTTTTTGCACATTATTTAACGAATATTTTTGACATTTCATATTCGATCTTAAAACATCGTAACATTTGTTACTCGGGGCTTCATTTCCCTGCGAACTTCATTAAAATATAGTAGAAATCGGGCAGAAAAATGCAGATCGAATGAATGGGAAATGAATTTCCATTCAAAATTGGTAGTCCTTTCAAAAGGATATTGTCCTGTGGCCAACATTTAATTTCCTAAACTTAATTGGCAAACAACAACAAGCAAGCTATTTACCTACCTTATCATATCCATTTTAAGTTAATAAATTAATTTTTATAAACAGGTTTTTTAAGTAATGAGTCTATGAAATCTTCGCTAATTACTTAAATTAAGTTTGCCGCCCCAAAACTAATAATCGCATTGATGGATCACTTATTTCAATGAAAATCAATTTTAAATCCATTTTCGTTTGTTCGACTTAAACTTCAATTAATACAATTAATCAAGTGTCGTTTTCGGATTTGATTTCTGCATCCTTGGCCCCACTAATCGAAATTAAGCTGCCCACTGGCTTTTAAATGTGTGCGAGTCCTTACAAATACGTGCAGAATGCATCAAATGTAATCCGGTTACCGCTTTTGTTATATTTGATTATTTTGCCCTTGGCTTTGGAAGTGGCAAGTTCCGTTTTACAGTCCAACAATAACAGCAACAGAATAAATTAATGCACTTAATTTTATTGGTTTCTATAATTCATGCTCGTGAGCTGTTATCCTGTAAGCCCCATGCAGTGGGCCAACCTATGGTGTATGCCAAACGAAATTTTACGATTTTTTTTCAAGGCCAGCTGGGGTAACAGATGATTTGTGTATCAGTATTTTTTTGTCAGTTGAAGCCACCTCCTTTTCTACGACGATTTTTTATAGTCTTGCTTAAATGACACAGCTGCCGCTCTTATTTGTAGCCAAACATATTGGACAGCTATTAACTATATCCTTTTTCTTTGTCGCGAGTCCTTAAAGCCCCTACCCTAGAAGAATTATCGGTTATTAATTAAGTTTTGTGAGTGTGGAAAATGCACTTTAAAAAAGCAGGCTCTTTATAAAAGCAATTCCTTGCGACAACTGTCAAGAGAGTAAAAATATCCAACATCAATTCATTATAAGCTCTGAAAAAATATTTAAAAGGCAAAATGAAGGATATTGAAGACGGTTTGGAAGGATCTGATAACATTAATGAGACTCAGGAACGCGTAAGTGATTTTGCAAAAACTATTTGTTAGATTTGTATATTTCTCAGTGCTTTTTCAGAAAGCCAAGTACCAGGCGCTGAAAGCCAAACACACTTCCGCATTGCTTCAAATTCAATTTCTAAAAACGAAATTAAATCAACTGATAGAGGAGCAAAAAAGTCTTGGTTTGGAGATGAAGTGGCTTGAATTAAAATTACAAAACAGTTCCCTAGATGGAAATCAGACTCAATTATAAAGAAGTTACGGCTATTAAATGTGTCTAAAAGTGTATTTATTATTCCTCATGCGTATACGTAATATCTTTGAAAGGTGATCCTCAGATTAAGTATACGCAATATCTTTGATATTTCTTTTACTCACACTTATTTTCTTCGAGTGCATTCTGTCGTGTCCAAGTCCATGTCCATTATTTTCGCAGGTATAGAGACATTGACCAGCGACTCCTGCCGCTGCCACTGATGCCGCTCCAGCTGCCCACGCTTACGTCGACGCCGAAGTTCTCGGAAGGCAGAGCAGCTGCTGTTGCTCGCAGCTTGACTGTAAACATTCCAGCGCAGCTTTCACTCGGTTATTTTGGCTCGGAATTGAGTGGAACTGGGCCAGGACACTGGGCGCCATCGCACTCAATGGGGCTCGGATCCTGTCGGCTGGGAGCTTCGGCTCGCCGCCTTGCGATGCTGGATGCTGCGTCGTGAACGGCCTGCTGGTCCATGGCCGTGTGAAAAGCTGCGTTGAGCGCATTAAGTCGTTAGGGTACAACCAGACAGGACGCACTTACTCCGAGCTGCCGCGATTCGCCTGCCTTGGCGTGTGTGTACCGTTAGTTCAGCTGTTTGTGCAGAGAGGCAACCAGCGGGGAACCCCCGAACCAAGTCAGGAGCAGCAAACCGAATCGACTAAACTCTAAAATCGACCAAACTCATTCAAATAAACAAACAGGGACGAGTGCGTGAGGAAACTCCAACTTACAACTCCCATTTTAACACTCATTGTGGCAGCTCCCGCGCGTACAAGTGTGTGTAAGTGTCTGTGCGTGTTTGTGTGTGCGTATCCCGAACTTCAGCTCGAGTGTGTTCAGAATCGAAAACAACATCATACCAAAACCAAACCAAGCCAAACGAAACCAAAAAAAAATTAAAAGAAAAGTAAATAAAATCGAGAGAGTAAAACAACTGCTGATACCCGACTAAAATTTCATTAAATTAAATATCCAATTAAAAATGTTTGCTTAAACGAACCAAGGTAAACACAGAACCCACCAAATTGTTGCTCTCATCGCCTTCACTTTCATTCCCACATTTCTCTGTCGCCTGTCCTCTGGCCCTTTTCCAAATCCTGCTCCTTGTCCTCCTGCCTCCTGCGTCGTCCTTTCTCCTACCCTCAAAAACCAATGCACTCGCTCTGGTGCAACAGCTTAAAAGTATATTACGACTTTTCCCCACTCAACATTTTCGTGTAATTGTTGCGCCTGTTCACAATCCCTTGCCATCCATGTCCTGGCAAACGGAGAACTCTTGTTTCGGTTTTAAACGGACAGGAAAATTACAATTATTTTACGACCCAGACCAGAATATTCTCCATAAAATATCACAATCGGGCTGAAAATGTTTTCGATTAGAGTTGGCTTTGTTGTTGGCCAAAAAAATGTTCCCTGTTTGCATCGCTTGATGTGAAAACAATTGTATTTGATTTGTGGTAAGCCATACAGAAAATTATTGAATTCGGTTAGTGATAAAATTGTGAAAACATTCCTTCAACGAAATGCATAAGGATTCGCAACGAATTGCCAAATCTTTTGGCAGCCAAGTGCAGTTGGCTTTAGCTTTTACGGGGTTGCCTTCGAGTCGTCGAGAGTGTTGGCTGTATTTGGCTTATAAACTGTTGCTTCTGACAGTTATCTCCACGAATCGAAGCAATTTTCCCAAACTGGCAAGGGGAAATCCCAGGCGATTTCCTTCTTCTCAGTTAGTTCCACTTCCATGCACACTTTTTGCTTGGCATCATTCCCTTATCCTGTTTAACTTTTTTCCTTTTTTACTTGAGCATTGAGCTTTGACTGATTGTTTTATTGGAAACGAAATCAGACCGCATTTATTGGGGGAGTCGACTTAACCGTGTTTTCATTGCGATTTAAAATGGACATTTTTGTGGCTGATTGTTTAAAGTGCCGAGCGCGCATGGTTTTTGGCTGATTCGATAATTAAAATTTAATTGCACACAACTTCAATTGCGAATCCATTGTGCTGAGATTGTTGCCATGGCAGATGCAACAAAATTGCAGTTTTGTGGGTTTTTGCCAAAAGGGGCTATCCAGCTTTATCCCCGATTGTTCATGCAATTAACATTTGCACTGCCATCAATCAGTTGGCCAAGGAAAAACTTTTCTTACAGTCATTTCCTCCGCCATCTTTCGGTTTTCCTTCGTTTCCTTCTGCGGCCAGGATCTCAGGCTCCCTCTTGCCTTCTTATCATTCAATTTGGCAAAAGGGAGGAAAACTTTTCTGCCAAACTAACAACTGGCAAAAGCAGCAGCCACACATACACTAGAAACCAAAAAAAAAAGAAACCAAAAATGGAAAAAAAAGCAAGCGGAGCGCGGCGTGTCTAAGTGGGCGTAAGTGGTCATGTACATGTGCGTCGCTGTGCGAGAGTGTTCGTTTGTGGCACTGTCTGTGTGCCGTGTTGAGTGGCAAGTTGTGTACACACGCAGATTTTTCATCAATCATTTTGCTTGACTACGCCTAGTTCTCATTTTAGGACTTGTAGTTTAAAAATTGGGCCGCAGCCCATCGATAGTTGGATGCCGAGAGATGGGAGGGGCACGAAGACACACTGAAGGACATGAAAACCCGGGAACATGAGACGACGGATGGAGCTCGAATGACATCCTAAGCGGGGGAAAGTGAACATCGAGGTTTTGAGGCTTTAAGCCTGTTAAAGATCCTAGAGTAAAATAGCCAAAGGGACATTTTTCATAAAGGGCTTATTGAGAACAAACAAATAAATTGCGGCCATTTTTTAGAATCTATACGTTCCAAAATGTTGGCAGAAAATCAGAATATTGAATATGTTTTTGCAAAATTTCGCAATACACACTAATTTGGGTTCGTATTCTGATTTATGTGGACTCTTATTTTCGTATTTCATCCAAATAGGACTCTAGTTGTTTATTCACAAAGCAGAATAATAACTTCAGGAAAATAAAAATATCGCAATAGCTGTTATTTTATTATATTTGCAAAATTTAAATATTGTTTTTGAAGTTACTTTTTTGATCCTTATTTTATTCGTAGAGCTTCGGGCCATTTGTTGTCCGATAAATATTTAGTTTGAGTTTTTGAGAGTACGACAAGCCTTTAAAAATGTTTTGTTATGTAGTTTTCAGTTCCTCGGGGCAACGGGTAAATATTAAAATTGTTTAATGAATTGATAAATAAAATGGGTTCATTGAAAATCGGAATTTTAATAAAGAATGGAGGTAACATAATCAATCGAATAAAAACCAGATAGACTTCTATATACATTTGATGGCTTCTTCCTCGACCTGCCTTTAGGATTGTTTATGGCGAAAGTTTGAATTGTCCTTATCGAGTGGAGAATCCCTGCTCCTACCTCAGCCCAACTTTGTTCGCTTTCGATTCAGCGTTTTCGGAGACATAATAAAGAGCCCTGAATGCGAAAAGTTATTTGCCTGCATGTGTGAGTATACCTTTATTCTAAATGCTGAGCCACACATACGCGTTCAAATATAAATGCGAATGGAGTTGTCGAAATCGCTCCACTTTGCGTGTGTATACACGTGGGTGGGTGTTTTGTGTGTGTATGTGGGTGTCTATCTGTCTGCGAGAATCCAAAATCCTGAATACAACCCCCGTCATCAACCTGCAGCAAAACACTTAAACCTAAACACGTTGTCTGTGTTTGTGTTGGTATTGTGTGCGAGTGTGGGTGTGGGTACGGGTGCGGGTGCGTATGCTTGTGTATTGGTGGGTCGTCCTGTTCGTCCTTTTTTGCTGCCGTCTACGCACAATATGTTTCGTCTTTAACCCAACCGAAAGCTTCGCCAGACGAGAGCTTCAGCCCCACGGTGAAGTCCTTGCTCCTTGTCTGCCTGGCTCCTTCTGGAAGTTTTAATGTGATTCCTTCGTATTAATTTCGACATCGTCATCGTTGCCCCACCATCCCCCAAGCACCACCACTCCTTGGCCACCCATTTGGCCCTCTACCATTTTCTATTTTTCTCCTTACGCACTTTTTATTGCCAGTCCTGCGTTTGCTTTCGTTTCTATTTTATTTTAACAACATCTTCGTCGCCAGCATGGAATTCTGTCGAGCTCGGCGCTTTTCCCCGGCACTAACTTAACCGTTACCCATCTATCTGTCACTCTCCAGCATCTCCCCATCTCGCTCTTCGTCCTTTGTCTGTGCATGTGTGAGTAAAGTTTACTTTTTTGTGTTGCTCACTCTTTTATGTTCATCATATGAAAGCGCGACTTTGTTGCACTAAACGTAAGTTGGAAGATTTACAACTTTTTGGTTTAACACATGCAAAGGACTGACTGACAAGGAGGGGACGAAGGACGGAGGAGGTAACAGGCACTACCAGTAGGCAGATGGATAGTCAGAGGTCGGGGTTGAAGGCCACGCTCAAAGTCTCACAGGAATCGCAGAAAAAAACGCTATATGAAGCCATGAGGGAATGCATAAAGTATACACGCTACCACAGCAGCAGGATAACCTTTCTCGGTTGTGATCCTTAAAAGAAAAGTTACTATGCATAAAATGGAAAATTATCCCCATAAACTTCACAATTTTTTTTGCTTCATTCTTGCCTTTTTATAACGTAGAAATGTGAGGAAAGAGCAATTAATAAACGTCGGAATTGTTATGCGGTCAGCAAATAGTTTATGGATGCCGGAAAAAACACCTGGAGGTGTAAAGTTTACATTTTCAGTATACTCCAGAATGTGCCAAGGGAAATTAATAGCAATTTCCGGGCATGCAATTACATTTTCGAGCCACAGCCAATTTCTGGAAGCCCTATGTTGCTTATGAACTTTTAATTAAAGTAATATTTTGGGAAGCCGCATATCCGTTTGGATATTCTACGAGTAGTTGAAGAATTTTTATTTCTAAATTAGAAAATTCTTTTGCCCCTATCTGCAGATCTAAAAGTTACCATCCAATGTCCAAGTTTCAATTGGCAAACAAAGGCGGAAAGTTTCTTAATTGCTCATTATCCTGGAATCAGGTTGCACACTAACTACTGAGCTTGCCGCAGCGGCAAAGCCGCAGAACTCGTTGCGCTTGGTTAACGGATTTTCATCACAGGTTTTACGTACATCAAAAGCATTTCTAATCAGCAGGCATCCTAACCAGCAACAACAACAACAACATAAACACTGACAGGATGGAAAGCGCAAACAAGTTGCAAGTTTATTTCTGCTTCTTTCCCGACTGTGTTTTGCTCGTCCTTTTTTTTCGCCATCTATTGTTTCGTTTGCGTATATACGACTACCTACATGCACGTGTTTTTAAATGTGTGCCTGTGTGTGTGTGTGTTTGTGGGGGTTTGTATGGGAATTGGAGCACATAACAACAACAAACGTAAAGCAAAAAAATAGGAAACACAGGAATAGAAATCATTTCAAATCATGCCCCACTCATAAAACACTTAAAAGACAATTTTGCTGTCACACACGAAAAAAGGGGGAAGATGTGGCTCTTGCTGTTTCTGTTTCTGTTTCTGTTGCCGTGGTTGCTTTTCCCTGGCAGTCTGGGGTTAATTAAATAAATTCCTAAGCCACTTTTGCCCAAGCAGAAGCTTCATAAATTTTTGAACAAATGCTGCCGAAAAAAAGTACACGAATTGGTTATACATAAATATCTGTGTGCGTTGTGTGTGTGTTTGTCGGCCAGGGTTTTCAGCAAGCTTTCTCCCACAACAACAAAGGGTCCTCTGTACACAAGGCTCGCAACAATTGGCAGGTCTCCGTTGGCTCCTTGCCTCTCCGCGGCCTGCTCTTCCAAGTGTAAACAGAAGTCGAGTTGGCCGAGTCCTTTTGCTCCGTTTCCAAGTGCTCGCTCTTTCGCTCAAATCGAGTTTGCCCAAAACTCACTCAAACTTTCCATCAATGGGCCGATGAGTTCCGTGCCACTGATAACAGCCTTACGCACCCACACATACATTGGCAATCGCCAGGACACACCGATAGAGCTGTTTAAAAAGATGTCCTAGTCCAGGGACGGTAACAGGGACGGGCTACGGAAAAAAATACACCGAATCCTAGGAGTAACAGCGCGGAAAACGTTTGATAACGCCGCGCGCACAAAAGTATGCTACACAAAAGCAAGCTCGCTCCTGCTATCTATCTGAGAGCTTTGTGTCTGTGTGAGTGTCCCTGTTTACGAGAGTGTGGGTGCCAGGGTGTCTGTGTGTCGGTGTGTCGGTGTGCCTGTGTGTGTGGTAGTAAATAAGCAAAAGGCAAAGACGGAAATAAAAAGGGCAGCAAGTGGACAAGACAATGAAATTGTCATAAATAACAACGTTGTCTACCAACAACAGGGAAAAAAGCATCAACAACAAACACAATAACCAACAACAAAGGCCCAACTAGCTGAGTAACTGGGATTTTTTTTTTTGCTACTGATTTTTTTCGGGTGTCTCTTGGTCAGTGGCTCAACTCTTTTTATCATTTTTAGCAGTCCCCCGTCCCCAGGGTATTATTCGGGTAGATTAAGTTGATGGAAGTCGCCCTGAACGATTCGGAGCTCTGAGGTGTATTTTATGGGAAGGACAGGAAAGTGGGTAACGTAAAACGGTTAACTGGGATTAGAAGTCACTTTTGATTCGATTTCCCAAGCAAAGACAACGTAATTTAACAATCAGTTTAAATAAAAAAGTAGAAACAAATTAAAAAATGTATCTAAAGAGCATACGATATCGATTTTATTGGCTAAAACTAAAGTTATCTAATTTCCAGGCCATCGATAACTGATTGATTTATGGGAAAAGTAAAAAAGCAAACAAACTTTCTCAAGGGACACTCTTTATTCGAGTAGCTTCAGTTGAAACTCTTCGAAACTCTTTTCAGTACTTTCCTGCCTCCATTCTATCTTTTCAGTTGCTTTCCTGTCATTTCTTTTCACTTCTTTTTGGTCCTTATTATACTTTTTTTTAGTTTGGCCTGTGCTCTCATAACGGATATTCGAAATGGCTGCTGTGGCGGCTTTAAGTGACTTTTGTCAAACTTTGGGCGCTCAGCTATCCAAACACGAGTACTTATAGTTATCGATGGCCAGGGAAAGGGAAGGAGTTGGAGAAAAGGGGTCGTGTCCAGATGTCCTGGGACAAGGAGCAAAAGGCAAGCAGCGGGACCGGAAGATACTCACATTAAACTAATGTTTAGTTGGCAGTCGCAACAGTTTTTCGAGTGTTGCGACCCTCGAAACTTTGACCGTAAATTTTGGCACGTGATGGGCGTTTGAAATGGAATGGGACGATGCCGTATGAATGGGAATGGTATGCTATATGTATAAATATATATTAGGGAATGCTGGGTGGCGTGCCATGATTCGACAAGGGGGCGTGACCGAGGCAATTGTTATTTCTTCAGTTCTGAATTGAATTTTTATGGCCTGTGACAGTTTGGAGTGGCGCAATCCAGTTCCCGGGCATGGGCAAAGCATTTAGACTCATAATTTCCTCACTGCCATCCAGATGGTCCCCCAATTTAGACTTCATGCAACAGGCTCCAATGATACACACGTTCAAATGTATTTCCCGGGCCGCTCTCTGGCTCGAAATCGAGCTGATTGCGTTGTTGCCGATGCTGATTAAGTTCCCCATTGTATTGGCCAACTGGAGGGGAATCAAATCAATCAAATTTCTGGGCATTCGAGAGCGTCGGCATTGGCATTGGCTCACAGATTGATGGACTCGATAGAGAAGTAAATGAAAATGAAACAAAACTGCATTCGTATTCCCCTCATCGAAAATATCAATAAACATTTAACTACGTAAATATTCACATCTCTATTTCTTTACCTTTCTTTCTCTTTCTATCTCTTCACGCCCTGGCATACAGATAAAAAAAATGCAATTTAAATAAACGTTTTTTCGTTATACTCACCACATAAAGGCAACATGTAAATATTAAAAAAACCAAATGCAAATATTAAACAAAAATCAATAAAAATACCATTTAAAAAAAACGAGAGAAACCCAAACAAATAACAACATCAGGCACAAGAAAAATGTGTTCGTTCCATTAAAAACAAAGCATATTAAAGAAAATGATATTAAACAAAAAAAGATTAAAGTAATGATTTTCGCTAAATAGAAATCAAGCTCATCCGTATCGCTTCTCTCGCATCCATGTTTCTGCATCTGCACTTGTATACGTATCTGCATCTGTATCTATATCTTTGCATCTGTTGAACGAATGAAAATAAGCAACAACATGCCAGCTAAATTCAAACTCAATACCCAGAATCAATTCATCAATCAGTCCAGCAAGCAACCAATCAAGCAATTCCATCATCAATTTGCAACAGCCATCAGCTCATCATCAACTGCAACTGCAACTGCAAACACCACTGCAACAACTGCAACAAAAGTCTTGACTAACTAAATGCCCGAAATTAAATGCACTCGTCTAATAAAAAACCAAATAAAATAGCTCTTAACCAGAGGCAGCACAATATCACTATCAGAGGGGAAGTTAATCGAAAAGGTTAAAAAAAAATTAAATCTTCCTGTTAATTATGGAACATTCATCAACATTTTTGTTGAGTTTGTTCCATTACCAAAACAAAAAGGTCGCCGACTGTTTGCAGCTGCAACTACCACAACAAAAACAAAAACAACAACGACCACTGGACAAATCAACAACAAGAACAACATCAAAAACAACTACTAAATCATCCGAAAGACCAACAACAATCCAACATCAGCAGCAGCAACTTCTACGACAACAGCAACTTTCAGCTTCAACTCTACAAAATTGCTGGGTAAGTGGAATTGGGGTAACAATTTCCGAGTGAACCGAAACGGAATGGAATGAAACTATAAATGCAGCAAATTAGCAAATGCAGAAATTAAATTTCCACACAATTTTCCGAATTTCAGAAGAGTCAGAGTCAGTCACTTCTAACCCACCCAGATATGAATTTTGCACAGTTTGCTTGTAAATAAATGCAGAGAAATGTCTGAGCTTTATAACTGATTCAGGGACGTTCATTAATACTCTTGCCTCTATAAAATTCTATTTATTAATATTAAATAAGTTGTCAATAATTTGTATAGCTAAAGTTTTCTTGATTGAATTTGTACCACCAGGCGTATACTTAATTTTTTCCCCCTGTCAAATATTCCAGTCAATGTTGCTGCAGTCAATGTCTGTTTAAGTATTTTGTATTTCAGTTAAAAACTTAAAATGGTATATTTAACTTTCAACAAACTAAGAGACTTCATTCATATACCCAAGTTTGTAAATTTGTTAGGGCAATGGAAAAACTTGCAACTTGTCAGGATGACGCGTCGGCCAGCCAGCAATCAAATAGTGTCGAGCTCAGCGAACCCGTTGCAGCACCAAAAAAAAAAAGGAAGGAAACTGGCTGGAAAATTTAAAATGACATCAAGGCAGCAGAAGCAGCAGCAGCAGCAGCAGCAGGATGAAAAAGTGGAAATCGTCGCCAACGCAATCGGAGTTGGAGAAATCGTAGTTGATGCTGACCATTCGTTGCTTGTTATGAATTTCATATTACACACGAAAATCCAATAAAAATCACCGAAAGCAATTTCGCATCAGAGGGTAGTTGCGCCACCAAAGTTGGGGCAGGACCACTACATGAGTGGAGGGGTGGGGACAACAGCATGGTTGTGGGGCATAAAGACGTTTTTGAAATTTCTGACTATGTAACTGCAGAATTTTTACTGGCGATAGTTTCTCTGGGCAGAATATTTCGATTGCCGCACTCATTGGTAACCGGGAAATGTGTTTTATTTACGTGTAACATGTTATATAATATTTTTTTTTGGTTAGCGTTGCTGAACACGATGAATTTTATAGTGTTTTTAAAACTCGCTTTGCTAGTTTTTTCGTTGTCATTCCGGAATGGTGTCGCAGTGCAGGGGCAAAAGTTGCTTAATTTGATTTAAATGCAGAGCATGGAGCATGACCCGAGCATCGGCACCACTAAAAAAAGAGTGTAGATGAAACAAATTACGAATTGAAATGCACCGGCTCAGCAGCAATTAAAAATTCAACGAGTTTTTCACTTAAATATTTACCGGAGTCGGGTGTGTGTTTGTCCGCAGGGGAATTCATTTCATCGTAATAAGAGATGAAGTTCAGGAAATTTCTATCAGAATGCATCAAACATTGAAGCTGTGGAAATTTGCAGAACGCAAAGATTTTAAACAGAGTTTGACATTTCGTCTGAAATGTTCATTTCCCCAGTTGTCAACGACTTATAATAGCTTTTCCTCACCGCTTTTCCAGCATTTCCCGCTCACCACCATTTGTTTGATGTATTTTCCGTTTTCAGTCCAGGGCTTTCGATGGATGGATATCTGTGGGCAGTCTCCTTTGAATTCCAGTTGGTTTATTTCATTGCAGCCAAACTGTCGTATGCAAATCTGCTTTGCTGATTAAACCTAAATAATGTTGCCTCAGTATGCAGTGGCTCCTTTTCCTTGGCCTCCCTTGGCCACCCTTGGCTCCTCTGTGCATCTCCAGATCCGGATCTACATCCGCTGTCCATGTCTTTGTCTCCTCGTTGCATTAAAGGATGGGCTGTACCCTACACCATGCCGGCTTGAAGTTGAACAACTTTGCAGTTTACTTTGGACAGCGCTTTGGACTTATCTCCTGGCAACCGGATCAGGAATGTATATTCACATTCAAGGTTTTTTTTCAAACACTGTTGCTCCATTGAATGAAGTTCGGATTAGTTCAAAGAATTATTGTCCATTAAATTCTATGTAATAGTATGGCAGAGCATTCACCGTTCGTTTGGAGCTGGGAAATCATAGTTGTCCTACCTCCCTTTGGTCTTACTTCTTCCACTTTCCTGCTACTGATGCTTCTCCTTTTTTTATACTTCTCGTTTTTCTTCCTGCTAAATCTGAGACAATTTCCAACTTATAAGAGGCCGCCTCCATTTGTATAATAACACAGGGTCCTGCATCCTGCAACAGCCCCAGCAACAGCTTCCGCTCAGAGTCTCCTGGCCACTTGTTGTTGCCCTCACACAAGTACACACCAAAATACACAGCCAGACACCAACACACTCGCATGCAGCCTTATTTTTTGCTTTACTTTGCAGGTTGCCTTTGGTGTATTTCCTTTTAGCCTGTCTGCTGCACGAAGTACAACATTTCCAATTTAATTTCTGTCTCGGCAAGACCCCCATCCACTCCGTCCTTTGTATCCCTTTTCCCACGACCCATTCTGTGTGGGTGTTCTGGCACAGTTGTGGGGTGTTGTGCTCCTCTGGCCGTGGCCATTGTCTTTGTCTTTGTTTGCTGTGCCATTTCCTTTTTTGCGCCATGAAATTAACTCGCCAGCATCTCCTTCCCAGCTCTCCCGGGCTCTCTCTGGGCTGCAATAGATTATAGTTGAATATTTTTGGTCGCCGTTTTAATTAAACTGCGCCATTGGCTGCGAAATTGTTTATAATGTCAGCAGCCCATCATCCGGATCCAACGGAATCCAGCTCCATTTTGCTTCTCATCAAAATCGTTGTCAGTTTCATCCTTATCCGGTTCCCCATCACCATCGGCAGCATCATTATTGATGCGATGTCTGACCCAGTTGGCGGGCAACAGGCGGCTGCAGACGAATTCGTTGAGCGATTTTTGGTCACAGAGGTCATAGGAACTTAATATGGCTTAACCTTTGGATAATTGGTTGTTAGTGGTACATGGATTCAACAGAGCGATGATGTTGTAGATTATTAGCAGGAAAAAACAAGTCCAGGGAACATAATCATTATTTAATAAAACAGTAACAATAATTTCCTGTTAAATTTATTGTACAACTTGTATAATTTGTTTTAAAGTCTCGCGTAGTGCCACCTCACGAGACCATCTTTAGAGAGGAAAACAATATATAAGCTCCCTTCCTTCGTTTCCTCTGCAATTCTCTCTTCGGTTCACTTTTGCATTTCCCGTGTTGTTTGTGCTGTTGTTGTTGTTCCTGTTGTTGTTGTTGTAATTACATAGCACTTGTTGTTTTGGCTTTGTGCTAACAAAAGCCTTGACTTCGTCCCAATCCACCAGCCACGGCACCCTCAAAGGACGAAGAGCCACCAATAACCTCACTCGTCAGCCGGCGCACAAAAGTATGCAGCAGAACGAGAGTATTTTGCCAAAATGACTTTTGACGTTCCTTCAATGGCAATATTTGGCATCGTGTGTGGCATACAGGACTGGCATACAGCTTGCTTGTGTGTTTATCGCAATGTCGGTTGCTGAATGAATGAATGGAGGAGTACAGGACTGCAGGAGTGTAGGAGTGTAGGCCATAGACCAAAAGCCAAAAGCGAACCGAGGTGCCTGAGTGCGTCTGTCATTCTGCCAGTCTGCCGGTCTGTCACTCAACGTTGTAATATCGAAAACACTCTAAATTCTATGGCTGAAAGCTCATTTAACATGCAGTTTTACTTTGATTGGCTTTTGAATCGCACTTAGCCGGTTGATTAGCCAGCATAACGAACACTCAGTATCATGGTTTGAATTTTCACACAATATCAAATAGAAGCAATTAGTTAGGTATGTGCATTAGTTACAGGACTCATGACTCCTTATAACACAATAGAATGGATGTGAATGAGCTTTATATATAATTTAAGCTTTTTTTCGTAGATTCCCGCCACCAACTAAACTGCTAAGTGGATTCCCTTGAGTATAATTTGCAGCTAGAGCAAATTTGTGCAACGATTTGCATCGAAGTGTGTGTGTGTGCGGCCACCAAAGGGTTCAATTATGAACCGACGACCGCAAAAAGTTGAAACCTCAAAGCGGATACTTGGGCCACTTGTGCCACACAGGGGCCGCAGGTAATTTGAGGCTGTGTACACTGTATACTGTACTGTACACTGTGCCCTGAAAAATGCATCCAACAGATGTGCCAGGGAGCCGCGAGTAAAGCCGCAGATCCTTTGCGGGTGGCAACTTTTTGCCCCATTTTTTTGTCGCGCCTAAGCGGTTGCAAGTTTAATGGAAACGGGAGTGGATAGTCCTTGGGCAAGATGGGATGCTAAGTGGAGATGGGGACGCTTACTCTTTCAATTTCAAGGCTCATTGTGTACGACGGCTGCCTCTCATCATTGGCGAAGCATTAAATTGACTTTGAAACTTTTTACCTGCCAGCTTTGTGCCAAAAAAGCAGCAGGAACGGCAACGGCAAATTGGAACGAACTGAAACTAAACTTGAAATTAATTAACCGCGACAAGGGCACGGGGACCACCCCGATCCCGACCTCGACCCCATACCCAATACAGGCTAAATCCCACTGAAACCACTTTCTCCGTCGGTCGGTTTTTCCCTATTCCTGGGATATACACGCACCCCAACATAACTCATAAAACCTCTAATTACATAAACAGCTGACGCGGCCATAGACAAAGGACTCCAGTCGGGAATAGAAAGAGAGAGAGTGAATGGGAGCGAAAGAGAGAGGGCGTACTCCCCTTGGGGTGCCAAGAAAGTGGCTCATTTTCTTGACTCCAGCACGGGCGGAATCAAATAAGTTGAATATTTTAATTTTCCATCATAATTAATGCCCTTTCAACCTTCTATCCCAGGACTTAGTTTATCCCAGATGATGTGCTTTCTCTACCTCATTTTGACTCCCGCCTTCTCTTTCGCACTCGTTCGCCCTTTCTCTTTCACCCTCTGCGGCCATCGAGCACGTGTAAATTATTGTGGCTTTCTGCGGCACTGATGGTCGGCGCCTGAAAGCACGCTACGACGTTCGCATCCTGTATTTGGCAGGACGAAAGGATATATTGGTTTTAGTGAAGGATAGGAAGGAAGTATTTCGATTAATTTAAGCTTTGTAGTTATTTTATTACGGAAATTAAGATTTCTTCTTCTTATCTTTTTTAAAATTTATTCCTTTTTAAAGGATAACACAAGTCTATAGACCTTTCCTATTTATTTTCTCGTTGTTTTATAGAATCGCGCAACGCATCTCATGCCACACGCCACTCGCAGCCTCAATGCCGTCGCCGCCGCCGCCGCATGTATTTCAATTACTGCATTTCTCGGCCCAGTAGTCAGCCCCGCCCGTTTAGTCCTTCCGACGCCCACACCGCCCTTTTTCCGCAGGATTCGCAGCCACTGTTTTAATTTGCGCTTCGCCTGCTTTTGTTATTTTTTCGCCATTTTTTTTTGTGTGGTTCGCGTTTTTGTTTGCCTCTCGTTTTTACGCAAATTCATTGTTTTAATTTACTCAAGTTTGTTGACCGAAAAACAAAAACTAATCAATGGCTAGAGTTCGGCAGGGGATGGGATCGAGTGGTTCGGTTTTGGGTGATCCAAGCGGGGGCGGACTCCAAGGTGCCGAAACATCTGCACCTCTTCTCATTATGTACCATATAATGGGGTTAATATAATAGATGTTCACTTTTTCTTCTCATTTTCAGGCTTTGATTTGGTTTTCGTGTTGTCTGTTTTTGTGGTATTTTGCCTTGCGGCTAACAGTTCCCTAAGTCCTGGCTAGGGATTTTAAATAAAAGAAGCAAACTGTGCAAAAGGTTCCGGGTATAAAGTAACCTCAAAGGGAGGAAGATTATGCACAGGGGAACGGATAAAGAAACCATTAAATGACATTATTAAAGCATCAATTTCTTGTTTATTTCACAGCCAAGAACTTACAACTGAAGAAAACAACGATTCCAAAAGCGGTAGCTGAATATTTATCACTTTCAACTGAAAATCGGAAACAAAACAACTGATACCTAAGGTTTCTCAAGCTTTGAAATAAATAAATAATTCAAACCGAAATAAAAAACAAATAAGCAAAGAAGAAAAAGTGCAAATTATGTAAATTATAGAAAAAGAAACGCAAAGAGAATCCTGAAAAGCAAACGAAAGAGAATTAGTCAAATAGAAGTGAAGGAAAAACTCCAGAAAACAGAAATCTGTGACCAAAAAAAACCGGAAATTAAATCTGCAACGCAGCCCCAAAGTGGATGAGGAAGCAGCAGCAGCAGCAGGACCACAACCACAACCGCAGAAAAATCCGAGGCGAGCGAGCTGGGGAACACGCGTGCCAAATATTTGCTCAAAAATAGCTGAATAAAATAATAATCAAAGGCGCTCCCAAAAGCGCGAAGAGCAAAGAATTAAGAGGTTCCACAGTTTCCGGCAAGTTATACTGGCACTGGCAAGCAAATAGTTGAAGCGACGAGGTTGAAATTCAAGGATACCTTAAGCCAAAGGCACTGTTGACACTCCGACCCAATCGCAGCTTTGTCTCGGTCTTTTGTGCTAATCATCGTTACTTTGAAGGTCCCGACCAGGAGCGCTGGCCAACTATTTAGCCAAGGTGACAAGGCAAGGATTGCCAGGCACTTTGCAGCAACAACAGCAACAGCAGCAGACGCACCACAGCACCACCCATCAACCAGCCAGCTTTTGCGAGGAGGCGAGGAGGTGGGCGCAGGAGGGGCGGGGCAGCCATTCAACCCGAGAGCCACGCGAAACAAACAAGCCAAGGACATGGACTCCCCGCTGCCAGCGTCGCTGTCGCTGTTTGTCCTGTTGATCTTTCTGGCGATAATTAAAGGTGAGTGCCCACGACAACTATTCCCAGAACTCACGCCCCGATTTGCGGGCTATCCAGCAATTGTTTGACTTTCATCACCGTTCACCTTGGCCAACAAGATTCCAACAAGTTAAGGGGCAGGTTTGCTTAGGTTGCTCAGGTTGCTCAGGTTGCCACTAATTAAACAATTGTAAATATTAAAGGAATGGCTAAAGTTAAAGGGTATTCTTGTAAAGAAAACCTACAAGGTTTAATGCTTATTTTGATCAGCCATTCATTTCCACTTGATTAAAAACATTCCCAACCTTGTCCTCTTGGAGAAACATAGTCTGGCTGGAAGATGCAAGCCAAATATTTGGAGAGCGCCAACTCCAAACTCCATCTGTTGAACATCTTACCTTGTCGCAGACTAACAATTTCGTTAACAAGTACTCTGGCATTTCCGCTTTCGCTGAGAGCAGCAGAAACTCGAACAAATCCCACTTATGTTGCACTATCAATTTCAAATGCGAAATCCCTTCCACTCGCTTGGTACCCCAACTCCAATCCCGACCGCTTTCCACCTGCCACCGCGCATAAATCTTGCGGCAAGGTGACACTGCTTGGCCTTGCAACCATCGCCCATCCTTGCAGCAACCCAGCCGACACATTATTCAATTCCGCATCCGATTTTTCAATTTCCTTGCGAGCGTTTTCACGGCGCTTTAAGCAAGCCGAGAAAATGTAAAAGTAAAAGCCAACCTCCTCCACGCCCACAAATACATATCTACATGTAATCCTTCTCTATCTATTATATACGATTGTGTTCTGTGTGTGGGGGTGTGTGTGTGTTCGGGAAATTCCCAGGCAGCGGCCCATAAATTCACATGGAGATCGCCCTGAGCCAAACTTGGCCATATTTTTAGTTTTCACTGCTCGCTGAGTTCCGCAATTGCCAGAAAAGCGGGAAAAAGTTAAAAAACAAAGACGCCGAACGGGGCCGGAGGTGGAGACGGAGACGGGGACGGAGGCAGGCGTGGGCGGAGCGGGTGGCTACAGCAATGAGACAAATATTCACGTAGAAAAAAAAATAGAATTGTCATGCGGAGCAGTCCCCAGGAGGCCGCACTTCAAATCCAGCCACCGTCTCTTCCCTGGAGTGACTGGAGAACTCGCAGAAAAATACACATCTGTGGGGGGGACGGAGTAAAGGGAAAACAACAATGCCCCCAAAACGTTATACACAATATCTGTCTTTTTTAAGTTGCATCGAGAGTTGAGAAGTTCCGTGGCACTATTTTTTCTTTTTCCACTTTTTACGCTGCTCTGGTCCGATGAAGTCTCATGTGCCCCGATGTTGACAAAAATAACAAGCCACGGGTCGGGTCGGCGCTATTCGACTCAATTCACTTTGTTTGCTTCAAGTGTTGCCACTGCCACGGCGTCAACCTCCATGCCCCAAATGAAGACCACATTGAGAGTGCTGGATATCAGGAGCTATTCTTCGAAATAGAGTCCCTTAGAGTCCCCTAAAAATCTTTTATACGATTATTTCCAAGAAATACAAATTATCTTGAAATTTCCTTAATTCATTTCCCATCAAATCAATTTTCTGAATTATTCACCAAACTATTGGATTTCTATTCCCAAATTATTTCTAAAATCTTCAAATAAGTGCATTTGACAATAGCTTTCCAGCTAGTCGAGCATAAAGCGACATTTTAATATTTCAATTAAGGAAAATATATTGAGATAACCCATTGTGAAGATTTTTTGAATTATAAGCTACTAGAATCTTGAATTTAAAGCGAATATATTCATGAAGATGTCTTGTGAAAGTCAAGTAAAATTCACATGAAAATCCCGCCTGCACTTTCTACACACAAATGTCCTGGCCGGGGTCCATTGTCGTCTGTGTCGCTGAAAAGTTATTACTTAAGCGTCGCTGGGGGAGTTGACAAGAAAATCTTTGACTTTGTCCCGACCTGCGCTCTCCGGCTTTTCTTTATTTTCTTTCCATTTCCCCCAACCTTTTCCAATTTCTTTGCCTTTACCACAGTTCCCTTTCCATTTGGCGCTACTTTTGAGATTCCCCGACAGAGACTAATGAAGACGGCAGGCAGTTCGCCGTCCCCAGTCCCCAGTCCGCAGTCCGCAGTCCGCAGTCCGGGAATTGGGTTTGTGACTCGAGATTGCTCGGCCAAAGACAAATATTTTCAATAAGCTGATATCGGAGTGTGCACTGATTGGAAAATCGGCAGTTGGAAATTGCCAAAAGACGAGCGAGGCGGCAGAAGCACGCAATTTTTCAGCATTCAATGTTATTGCCTGCCTTTGTTGTTTGCCAGTTGGCAGACGCATAAATTGTAGGACCGACCATCCAACCATCCGACCAACCCACCATTTCATTCCGGGCTGCAGCACCTTGACACTGCTCCATGGAGCCCCCGAAAATCACCCGTGTTTATATATGGCCTGGTCATATATTTTGCTGTAAGACATTTTACGCATTTTCGTGCATTTAAATGACATAAATTTCTATTGGATTTGCGAGGCAAAGCTGGGCTTTAATTTGTTGTTTCTCTTTCAGAAGTCATCCATTTGCCATTTCAATACGAATCCCCAATTCTGGGGGTGCAAGTCTTGGGATTACTTGACCGCAATGTATTTGTTAATATCCTTGTTAATATCCTGAGAACTGGCGCAGAACTTGCCGCAATGGGAAAACTTCTGCCATCTATTCCATTGCCATGTCTCTGGCTCGGTTCTAAGCCAACTTTCAAACTTGGCCCACAACCAGCTCCTCTTTCCTCAAGATTCCAGGTAAAGCGGATAACTCAGACCCAGGCTGCGGCTGTGGCAGCGGATGTGGCTTTGCCAGCGACTCTGTTTCTGATTCGGATTCTTACTGTGACTTTGGGTTCGGTTAGAGTTTCCGGCTCCGGTTGTTCGCAGGAGCAACTTTCAAGGTTGCCGCTGTCGTCCGGAGCTGGACAAAGGCGCACCCAGATGCAGTTTAAGGAAAACAAGTTTTAGTTACGCGCTCTGCACTTCCGTGGCGCCGCCGACTAGCTAACCTTGCTCTCCTTACAGTTTCCTTACTGTTAGTTAGAGGTGAGCGATATATCATTTTTAGTATCAGATACAGATCAGCTGACTTGAGTGTTTTCAAATCTTGGATTTAAAAACAAACAGATTCCATATAGCATATTTTTTGGTGCAAGTTTTAAGGCTTTTGGGTGAAAATTTCGAAATAATTACGTGCCTGGCTCACGTTGTCACCGCAGCTGTGCTGTGGGTGGCTGCAAATCCTAAGCCACTCCCGCCCTTGGGGCACCTGTAGGCATCTTCAGGGGAAACTCGACTCCGCCCTCCCACCTTCACTTTCAGTTTCTGTGTCTCCCCGTTGTCATCCTTGAATGAGTCAGCGATGCCGCCACAAAAGTTTGCAAATAAGTATTTTTTATACTGCCAATCCCGGCATTTCTGTGTCCCCCTCGTAAAAAAAACCCAAGAGCTTGGAGCAAACTTAGTGCCTGCGCCTAAATAACCGTAAACAGCACTCGTGGGTCCTCCCCACGGAAGGAAATGAGACGGTTTGAGGGAGAGGTCCTGGGGATGAGCAGAAACAAAAGTTGATAAGCATAAATTTGCTGTAATTTAACGCATTCAATTACAAAAACAAAAAGGAAAAAAAAATACAAAGACGAAAGGAAAAGCCAGGGAAATAATGTTGGAAAAAAGGAAGGATAAGGGAGAGATATGTTCGAGGGCAGGATGAGAGATTTGAGACTTGCAAGCTGCGCGCGGTGACTTACTTAAAAATGTCATAAAAAGGAACAAGTAACAGGAGAGGACTCAAGGACCAGGATAAGGAATGGTAGGAGAGCCACACCCCAGCTTAGCTCACCTCCCATTTCCACTTGGGAGTTTTCATTCATTTTATGACCTTGTATTGGATTCCAACGACTTTGTGATTCCCGACAAAAATTCCTTTCCTCACTTTCAATCAGTTGGGCGAGTATTATATTTCCCTCCACTCGATATTATTCAAATTAGACGGCGAGACTCTCAACGATTAACGCTGTAAATATAGTATATGGCTTGGATCCTTTTACGACATGAGTATTTTCAGTCAGTCGCACAACTTTTTACACTCTCAATTAATAGGTACTCAAAAAATTACCATAAACCGAGTCAATAAAGCTTTTATTGATTTTCATGTAAAATGCCTGTAATTCAACCAAATTGTTTCATTCTCCTGTAATGTATTGAATTATTTTGTTTTCAATATACCAATAAACAGATTTTATAGATCTGCTCTCAGTTTATACAATCGCAATCAGAGTTCCACAGAAAAAATACTATCCGAAGTGTAATGCTGATGCGAATGAGCCCCAAAATAGTTCGCTGTGGAAAGGGGCAACTAAAGTATCTTTTTGGGCGTATCTATTCCGACGTTGAGGGAGTCGTGAAGAAATTAAAATCACTGGCGAGAATTCTGCGGCTGTTTGCCAGACACTTGAATGCCTCGCTGCTCCGATACTTTCATGCACTAAAAGCGTTTAAAAAAAAAGCAGCAGGGCATCAGGGCAGCAGGGCAGCAGGAGGCGGAGAGAAAGCCCAGAGACTTTTGGGCAGGAGGAATGGGTGGCCCGGCCGGCGTGCGCCCGTTGCCCCATAAAAGGTAAAAAATAATTGTGCCCATGGCGACTGCAAAGCGAATTACAAACAGGCCACCCGAAGGCACCACGCTGGGTTCCCGCGTCCTCTGCCGCTTCGCGCTCCCCTTTTTCACGCCCCCGTGCATTCACTGGGCGAAATTTACAACAGTTTCTTTGTGGCGCTGCGGCCAACGCTGCGGATGAGTAATTTTCGTTTTCAATGTTTTTCTAAATTTAATTTTCCAAACAATTGTATAGTAATATTGGAATGGTTTACTTTGAAATGCTTTAATTGAAATTAATTTTGGGATATCTATTTTGTGAGATTTTGTCATAAATTTGCAGTAACCAACATGGCGGATGAGTAATTTTTGGTTGTTTTTTTTAAATTGAAATAAATATTTATAGAACTCAACCAACATTATGCATGGCTTATTTTTACCCTTCTTTTTATTTTTCTATTATCTTTAAACACTATTTTTTGCCTCAGTGTAGATGAAGGTAATGTATGCAGAAGTAGCGTTACGGCAGCCAAAATGAAAGTGAATGTGAATGCGTATCGGAGTGGGTCAGGGGACTTGGGGCCCAATTGACTGACATGGCTCAGGCTCTGGTCCTCGCTCTGGCTCTGGCTCTGGCTCCGGCTACGGGCTTTGGGCTCCTTCTCTAGTTGCCCGCCCAGCGGCAGTGGCAGCCGATTCTGTCGGGAAAACAGACAGAACAGAAAGAAAAACATGCAAATTTCAGCTGGTTTGTGTGCGAAGGGAGGTCACGGGAGGCAGTCGCTAGATGGTTGCCGGCCCAGAGCGAATTTTACTTTGTTGTGCGTCGAGATATTTGCATAGCCTACGCTAGGGCGCCCAGGATCCCCAGTTCGCTGGGCTGCTGTCTCCATGGTGACATTAACAACGTGAGCGTGCCGAGGTTTTGTTCGGTTTCGAGGGGATAGAATGGAATGGCCTGGCCGGACCGGACCGGGGATGAGATGTGGGTGGAGTGGAGTGGAGTGGCAGGTCAGGTGAGCCCTGGTCCTGCTCCGAAATCCCGGTCTTTGGGCTATTCCCTTTTCTGGACCCTTCTCCCTTCAGCTGGCATTGAGTTGAGTTATTTCGGCGCATAATGAATTAAAATCTGGAATTGAGACTCGCCTTTTCAAGGATATTCGAGGATGCGCATGTTTGTTCCCGATACTTTTTTCTGCTCAAATTCCTGGAACCACAAACATTGTGAGAGGGAAGCACAGGATGCGAGACAACGAGAGCGAGAGAAAATTGCGGAGAGAGCGAGAAACTCCTCGGAGCGGAGAAGCGAGAGAAAGCGAGTGCGTGGGTGCGTGGCTCTTTCACTCAAAGTCCAAGTCGCTACGAGTTTCATTCAATGGATTTTTTATATATAAATATATATATATATATTTATTATATACACACCAATCAGCTTTTATATACGAAAGTCTTGTTGGCAGACAGCATCAAGTGTGTATTTTCTTTTTCGACTCATAATTGACAGACAGTTGAATTTTTGATGCGACTCCTGTCTGCAGGACGATGGCGGAGAGAAGCGGCTGGGCTACAGCGGAGAAGGGCTGACGAGGCGCTACATGACACAACACGAGAGCAAATGCGCCCAAAAGCCATTTTCCATTCCCATTAGCTGCTGTCAACAGATGCAAACTGCAACCATAAAGTGCGATACGGTGTTTTCGCCACGGCCCTTTAATTGACACTAAAACGGTGCTGTTTTAATTAGGAAATATCTGCACAAAAAGAAAAACATCAACCAAATAAGGTTTAAGGTTAAATGTTATTTAAACAAATTTCACATGACCTTGGACCTCTTCTAGATAACTCTTGTACTCCAACCCATAGAAAATTAATGTAAATGAATCCTCTAGAAACGAAATGCCATTAAATTAACCTACTTTCTCTATTAGTTTGCTTAGGTATTTCCAGAGTAGGGTAATTTTTTAAAGTGCAAATATGGATGGAGGGCATTTGTGTTGGCAGGAGACAGAGGTCGAGATTGGTGGCACAATTGTCATGGCAGCCCACAAGCATGTCAAGGATGTCGACGCCATCTCACCGATGCCCGTGTCCTCAGGTTGTTATTGCACCGCCAGGTGCATCGCCACCCACACACCAGCCACCCAAACTAAAAGCCAAATGGTGCTTGTCGCATCAGTCGCTCGTTAGTCAGGCGGGGATTGCCGGCAGCTTGGAGAACCAACATCTAATCGCCATTGACGGAGCTTCTCTGCCGCCGACATCCTTCTGACTAAGTGCCAAACAATGAGCTCCTGCCCGGAATGCCTCCGAACCTCCAAAAAACTCTTTTGTCTCTGCAACGCTTTCCCTACTTGGCATTCATGTGGCAACCAGTTAAGGGCTGAGGCATGGGCTTGGATGGCGCACGGCGCACTCCACACGCCCCGAAAATAATGATCTTAAAAGCGGCAGGGTGACAGGAGAAATTTGTGTGCTCGAGGGACTCCAGATGCTAGCAACACAAAGAAGTGACTGTTGGATAGAGTTTAGAAGCCGCAAATTATTTATATGCAACAAAAAATCCTCCTTATCACTCATACTCAGTGTGGGACAGAACATAACTAACTGGGAATTTTATGACATTCCTCGAAACTACACTTGCATATTATTTGTTGCTTTGTCATTTGTTTATGTTTTCATTTTATCTTATTTCTATCCAAACAGTCTCATCTCCTAACAAACGAGCTGCCTCTGACTTTGGCCATCAGTCTTCCGGCCACAACCTGCTCGTGTATATCCTATATATATTGCATTATTTTGCGCCCGTTCCCAGAATTTGTGGCTTGATTTATAGTTCCGTCTGCGAGATATGTGGGTCTCCAGAAGCTTCTTCTTTTTTGGTTGCAGCCAGCTGGCAATAGGAGACGACAATGTCCATTAAGAAAATAGATGTGGAAACACCACCCAAATCCGAGCCGCTCTGCCCCGCCCACGCCCATGCCCACGCCAGTTTGGCACGCGTTGCATGCATGTGTTGCTCTGCGGCGCACCTTGGCCCCTTAATGTATGCAATAAAGCTCAAGTGTAGACCTTACTTACCACCCACCGCCCAGCACCTTTGCTTCAGCCTCGCCACCTCACCCGCCGGTGCTGCTCTTCTCTTTGGTTTTGGTTTTTGCCCAGCTAAACTCGAGTTGGTCCCACGCTAACCTTCACTTTCACTCGCACACCAACACGGACACGGCTGAAGTGTGCGTACGTGGCACATTGTTGCATTTCATGTACATCGTGCATCGTGCATCGTGCCTCGCATTGTTGTTTCACCTTCTTCGCCACCCAACTGGCCCGCCCCCTTTCACTAAACAAAGCTGTTGCAATGTGCAAAATGCTGCTGTTGAAAAGTCCTTGTTGTAATTACATTTTGTTTTACTCGTGTTGAGTTTTTTGTAATCTCCCGGCGACCTTTTCATTTCGTCCCTGTCTAGCTTACTCTCTCTTTCTTTATCCTTTATCCTTTCTCCATTTCTCCCAGTGGTCTATGCAAGTGGCAACTGGTGGCAACCGAGAGGAGAGGCAGAACGGCAGAGGAACGGGGATCAGAGTTTGGGGATCCATGAAATTCATGCGTGATTTTTATTGTCGTGTTGTGTGCACATAAAATCATGTTTATGCATGTTCCACTTGTGTCCTGTCTCGCTCTGACGGGGATAGCAACAAGTTACAGTTACTAGTTACAAGCTACATGCCTCCAATGCCATGCCATGTCAATGCCACGCCCCAAATGTGTGCAATCCTGTAAAATTGTTAACTTTATTGAATTTCAAGCATTTTATTGTGTGTAAAATTTATCGTTTCAATTATTTCGCAAAAGAAAAAAGAAGAATGTCACAACGTATAGAAGGATATCTCATTGGAATAAGTTAGTGAGTCAAGCCAATAAGCATATTGATTTGAAATTAAAATGCTTTTTTGAAAGCAAAATAACGAATATTATTATATACTTTGTGATTTCTACCTTGTGTGGCATATTTTATGGCTTTGCTGGGTATACACCTCCCTCATTTGAACACAAATTGAATTTGTTCTCGTTGTTCTACTGTACTTGAGCCTGGCGTTGGGACCTTGACCAAATGGAAACGATGAGAATATATTCCGTACCCACTGCATTGACTTTGACATTTATCGTCCTGGATTGTGGCAGCCCACCCACCAATGCGATGGGATAGTCCTGGGGATTTGGCCTCGGGTGGCAACGGAAGGCAGCGCTGGTCAGGTGAAGCGATATTGACAGATTGGAATTGATTGTAATCTGCGTTGAGATGAATGGGCCGGGGAAATCGAATCGAATTGCTTTAAGGGATTTGGCGAGGAAGTGGAGGAACTTCAAAGGCGGCTTACCACGAACAAAAAAAACGCCAGGGGTCTGCTAATTAACGCTTAATTATAGTTCAGGCCCTCGTCGGTGAGTGGCTTAGTGGCCCAGTGGGTGATGGGTGATGGGTGAGGCGGGATGGGGGATGGCCTGGCCGACTGGATGGCGCGCAAAAATGGGTCAAGGTCAAATTGGGTCAACTAAAGAGCAGTCCATTGAGCTGTTTGCTATTTTAAGTGTGTCTATCTGTTGCACTCTTTCTTCTGCTCTGCCCTTCTTCGGCGCTCCCCTTCTGCTACCCCTTTGTATATCCTTTCAACTCACTATCGTCCTTCGGCTGGGCCAATGACAGTTACAGCTACTATTACTATTACAGTAACTCTTACAGTTACAGCTGCTGTTGCAATTGCAGTGGCAGTTACGTTTACCGTTAGTTTGTTAGCTTACACCTAAAAGCTTTTCGAGCTAAGCCAGCGCAAGGGGGAGCGAGCAGAAAGAGAAAGTGCGAGTAAAAAAATCCTGAATCCTGAAGCGAGAAAGTGAATTTAATGGCTGGGAAAATTAGTTCTTTGAAGGAGTTTAGCCGGGCTTAAGCAAGCTCAGGGAAATTGCATTTTTATTTAACTGATATTCTTTGAGTGTTTGCCATGAAAAGGCTTCCACTCAACGTATTTGTCAACCAGCGAAGAAAATGGAAAAAATATTCCCCTTTTTATCCCATTTCAATTGCAATCAGAACAGAAAGCAATACGCCTACCCACCGACTCGGCCTGCTGTCTTTATTGGATCCCTCATAGCCCCAGCCCCGCCGAAAGCCCCTCTGTCGATATTATGAGATTTCGTCCGCCTACAACTATCAACCTACCCACGCATCCGTCACACAAGTTGATGACTTACTTCTCAACAAAAGTGAGGGAAATATTGCAAATGTAATATGATTGGTGACGGTGGGCTCGGGTAGGGGCAGGGGGAAAGGACGAAAGGAGATGGATATGTATCTAGGTGGCACAACGGATGCGACATTCGGGAGTTGTGGGTCCTGGCGGTTCGGCAATTCAACATTTTTCCTCTACTCCAACAGACCCTCCCGTTGAGCGGATTCCACGTTCTGTAAAAGTATCAAGTGGAATTGTTGAGTCTAAAAAATGGGTTCTTATCAAAGTTCCTTTGCATATGGTTAATGAGGTCTCACTCAGACATTATCCAAAAATCAATCAATAGTCTGGAAAGTTACTTATTTATTAATTAAAGTAATCATCCAATTAAGAAGGTCCTGAATAATAATGAATAATAATAAGCCCTATTTCCATGAATTTTAACAATGACAGGATATTTTCCAGTCGAATTCTTGTTAAAATCTGTTCAATATTTTCTCCCATCTAGGGCCAGTCCACTGGCAACCCACTCCCACCCACTCGGAGACTTAAAGTCTGCCTGCATGTGAGTGTGTAATCCCGTATTTGTGTATGTTTGTTGGCAATTTCCGCTCCTACATTTCCGTTCGTTTTGTCACGTAGTTTATGAATGAATTTAACTGCCGTCGGTGGTGCCGATGACGGCGATGGCAGCAGGAAAGGGGGAAAGCTGAAAAGGGGGGCAGGCGAAGCAGCGGCCATAAAGCTTGTTGATATGTTTTAATGAGCACTTTTTGCATGCACATGAATCGCTCTCGGCACGCCCATGTGGGTGTATGTGGGTGTATGTGGGTGTATGTGGGAGTGCATGGATGGTATTACTGTGTGTCTGTGGAATGCACATGGGATACTAAAAAGCTTGCAACATGCCCAACCAACTGAATGACACTCATCGCACATTTAAAGGCCGCCACTCTGCCTTCGAATGGAGCTCTCCCCTGCAAATTGCTGGCTTGCAACTTAGGCTTGCTCACTTGGTAGGGCCCCACCCCTCGTCACTTTCATAACAAAAGACTTGGCCGAAAAAAACTTTTTTAATTACATTTTTCATTTCCTCCCTGCTGCACATTACGTATACGCATATGTGTCCTGTTCGAATGGGTTGAAGTGCTGGCATATTCCAGCAATTTTCGCAGCCAATAAAAATGACCGAAAACTTGGCTTATTGGCATCTGAGTTGAACTTTCAGATGTAATATCCTTAAACGTATCCTGAGAGACTTTCCATCCTATGGTTGTGCAACGATTTAGCGATTGCCCTGTCACTCTTGACTTTCCACACCCCAATCCTTTTGGCCGCTTGTAGTGTGGTCCTTTTGTAGCTGGCTGACTAACTGCCGGTCTGTTGCGACAGCTTTTGGCCATTTCTCCTTGTAAGGACCAAAGATGCGAGAATGGCGGAGGAGTGGCGCGGTGACGGGGTGATGGGGCGAAACAAGTCCCAGCAACAAAAGCTGTCAATAACAAGTGTAGCCAATATGCTGCTGAAGTTGTCCAGATTGGGGCAATAATCGAGAGAGAAGTCTCAGAAGTTGTGTCGGAATTTTTCTTTTAATTAAGGGTTTTACATTTTAGATAGTTTTGAGTATAACAGAAATATTTAAGCTATGTTTTTGCCACTTTAGAAGTGGTCTAAAGATATACTTTTTTTCATACCTTATTGGGAAGTTTTCCTTCCTACCCTCGCTGGTTTCTTTAAGGTTTTGTAATCATACTCTTGCTTAGTTGTTTCTGCCGCTGTTGCTTTGTAGGCATGTCTTGGCCAAAAATCCATCGACAACTTGTTAGATGTTAGAGAAACGGTTGTGGTTTTCTTTTTCATGACTGAGATACAGAACTGAATGTAAGGGAGATGGTCAGCACAAGCTGCAAAACGATTTATGTTCAATGAACACTGCAAAAAATAGAAAAACACACTTTGCTTGTTCGAAAAAGACAACATTTATATTCTGGCTGAGCGTCCCCAAAAAGAAGACTGCATTTTTTTTCCGTGTTGTGTTTTTTTACGGACCTTGTCCGGGCGTAAGCCGATGGATACACTCCGTTCGATTTCTCATTGGACCGGCTCCTGTCCTGGCTCCATTTCACGTATCTTGGCCAACGGCATTTTACTTATGAGTGTCATGCGTCGCAAATCTCTGCTCAACTCGCAAGATACATTGCTTTACATGGACACAGAGATGCACGGACACAGGGATACACGGACACAGATGCGGAGACAGATACGGCTACAAAGATGGAAAGATACAAGATACACAGGCGATATATATATTTTTTCCCGACACATTCGGACAGGAGATAAAGCCCCTGGAGGTTGAATGGGTGTTTCAGCTGGCCGATGGGTTGGATGTATTCATTGGCCGTGCTCAATGCATGTCAATTTGTGGTTTCTTTATCCGGATTTCTCGCCCACCTCAGTGCCAGCAATCTTCTGGTCTTCTTGTTTCAGATTGTTTGCCAAGTCTCTGAAACCGTGAAAATCGTTTATGACCGAAAGGTGATCAAAGTCCAGGGAAATTTACAATATTCATGAGATTTAAATGCGGGCTTAGATTTTCTTTGCAAAGTATGCTAACTCAGCAGCAGCAAGTGCAGGCGATCATGCGGGTGTTGTTTCCTTTACTTTGAAACGCATTTAGGCAGCTTTCCACCCATTTTTCCAGCCCCTTTCTATGAGTTTTCAGGTCCCCATCGAGCTTACCGCACCCACAGCAAGGCAAACTGTAAGAAAGACGAGAACAAGTTGCCAAATTTATTTGCGTTTATCTTTGTGCCAAAGTTTTTGGTTAACGTGTTTGCCATTGTCAACAACTTTGTTGTGGTGCCATGCACTCTCTATATCCCCGTTCTCCAGCCAGCATCCTCCATCCAGTATCCAGCATCCACCATCCCATCATCTTGCAATTGCAATTGCTTTTGCCAAGTTTTTGGCCAAATTGTTTGTTTTGTTCGGCGCGTGCACTTTTTCCCCAGTTTTTTTCATCTTGTTCCCGTTGGTCGTTTTTCTTTTGCCATCGTTTGTTGCTCGTTGTTCGTCCTCTTAGTCCCTGTGATTGTGTGTATGTCAGACATACAATGCCACGCCCCCTCGCCTTGGAGGCCTGCCGCTTTCATGCCGTCCCTCCCCGCTTTCCAGTATCAATATTTGACTTGTTGTATTGCCGTTTGAAAGCGTCGAATTTTCGCATTTTATTGTATTTCGTTTGGTCCTGCCGTGAGTCCTCCCATCCCCACTCAGTTCTACATTTAAGTCAAGCGTTAAATGTTTTTCCATGCTCGATTTTCTACAGGACATCGATACAGACACTGGCACCGACACAGACACAGACACAGATACCGAGAATCTATGTCTGTGGCTTTTATATTTCCAATTTGCCAGCACAAACAAAAAGCAATTGTGAAATGCATTTAAGTGACGCCCAAAAATATTTTCAGTTTATTTGCATATTGTGCTTTGATTGCCCCGACAATCGAATATAATTTCAATTCTTCTCCTGTTCTTCTGTTGACTCGGCTTAAAATATCTTCAATTTAAATGATTGGCATTGCATAAGAATATCAAAGTAGAGTTTGTGGGAATTGGATAGGCAAAGTAAATGCGATATTCAGAGTGTGACAAGTTTTTAATTTCCCATAAATTGGAGGTGAATTGTGGTCCTTATTGGCTTACATTCAAAATCCTTTAAGTTATGGGACAAGTAACAGTTTGATAATTGAAAATGTACACTCTGCCTATCGCAAAGCAAAATATTTTACAGCTAAATGCATTTGGGAGCTTGCATTGCAGTTCCTTATGGAATTCCTCTTTGCAAGATAACCCTCCCAGTTATGCACCCATTTTCCGCCCGATTGCTTTAGCATATAAACAGACTCCGTGTCCGATTTCTGAGCACTTGCCGATAATCGTGCATTTACCATTTGGGAAGTGAACCATCTGGTCGTCCTTGCCGGTCCGCCTGTCTCTTTATCTGTCCTTCCATTCGCCCATTCACGCTGCTCTATTGCCCTATAAATGTTAACTGTATTACCCGCCCACCCACAGACACACCCACTCACATACATGCAGTAGCACTTGCCCTTGTATTTAATCAGCTTTCGTTTTTACCTTTCTTTTACTTACAGGTAAGTGCTCATATCCTTTCGCTGTCAACTTTAAACTGCAATTTGTGGCACAAGGCATGAGGCACAAGGCATGGGGCACAAGGCATGAGGCACAAGGCAGAGCGGAGCCGAGAGATGAATGCGGAAAAAATGTCGCAAGTATGAGCTCTAAAAAGAATGCAGACACACGACCATACAGTTGTACACCCACACGGTAACCGTATATATGAAAGTAATAAAAAAAGGGAACCTTGACATAAACCTTAGAGATATGGGCAAAAAGTATGAACATCTAACGCACAAAGTCTAACAATAACTGAAGGCGAAAGTGCTGGAAAGGACCAGGGGGGAAAGGACGAAGGGGGGGGGGAGGACTAAGGGGGGAAGGAATGAGGCAGAAGCAATCTGCCTTAACTTTGGTAACAAGTTTTTGTTATTGTTTTCATGTCTACGTCCGTGTTGGTGTGTGTTTGCCTGCGTGTGTCTGTGTGTGAAGGCAGCTGTCAAAAATCAACGCAAACGTCAACGCTAAAAAGCAGCAGCAGCAACAACAACAAGAACAAGAACAACAAAAAAGCAAACTCACACAAACAAGAAAGAAAAAAGCGATAGAGGGGGAGGTAGAGAGGCGTTGGACACATGTTGAAAATGTCAAAAAGTAGGCAACATGTTGTGTGGAAAGCCTGCCATGCCGCTCTTCTCATGCACCACCCGCTGCCTTATTGTATTTAGATATTTTTATAAGTTTACTACAAAACCCACACATACCAAGCACACACATACACACACAAACAAACACATCCTGAGACACAGACATGGCATAAAAAGTCAGGGCAGTAAGGTCGCAAGAAAGCTTTAAAAAATCCTTCACATCTTGCCACCGTTTTATTTTCGTTTGGCTTCCTATTTTTTTTGGCCTATTTCGTTGTCAGCTGCCAACTATTTGAGGGCAAAAAGCGTTCATTGATTTTTATGGCCAACGCCTGCCAAGTGACAAGCGACAACTTTCATGGACTTGTCAGGCCGCCGATAATCGTTTCGGCTACCAAGATATGATTTTGGCTCGAAGATGCTTCATCATTGAGTTTTTTTATTAATAATGATTGAAAAGAATCCAGTTCCAGAATCAAATGTTATATAGAAAATCTTAAAGACAAGGAATCATGGCCACTCCTATACTCAAAGTCCTTTTAATAATTGCCAAAACACAATATTAATATTAACTTCATCCTCCAATGATTACCCTTCAAGATGGAATCAAATTATTTCTTATAATTGAATTACCACGCTTATGAACATAAAAACTTTTGGGATGTCAGGAAACATCTCAAGAGATTCCAAGAAATACCAATCATGGTAACGTTTCGAGAGGAGCTCCTTCTCAAAGTTTTCTCGAATCGTAAACAATGTTTTTAACCCTTTGCCGGAGGTTTCTTTTTAGGGTATTGTGTTGACTTTTTGATTATTTGGCTTTTAGTTGATTATAAACAGGATGTGAAGTCCTGCCTTCAGCGGAGGGATTCATATTCATCGAGGGCCACACACACACACTCGGGCACAATGGCTCCAGTCCCGGCTAGGGGGACCCGGACAAAAGACTCGGGTTGTCCATGAGAAACGGCAAACGGAAGTGTGACAAAAGGGATGATCTGCTCTAAAGAACAGACACCCACGCCGCCTCGCCGCCACGCCCCACGTGTATCCTTGTCACCCACTATTGCAAGGAGCTTTAAGTCCGCCTCGTTTCTTGTCATAAAAAGGAAGATCCCTGGACAACGGAGCTCAGCTGGTCAAGAATTAGGTTCTGGTTTGGGTTATGGTTTCGGTTTGGCTTTCGAGTGGAAATCAATTTAACGCACGCACGAGTTCGCTGGCCAAATCAGTGGGAAAATTTCCTGCCAGAAACTATCGGGCAATGAGCCTTGTCGCGGGGCAACGCTTTAATGTAATCGCATCGTTATCGTTATCGTCTTGTTCCCAAAGCTTTAAACTTGGCCAAGAAAGGTTCCGCATGAACCGGGGGGGGAGATGGCCCACTCATCGACTTTGGTTTCATTCAGAAAATCGCAAGCCTGCAAGCTGAAACATTCAAAACAGAAGCATACATACTTCAGCTTAGTTAAGTTAGCTGGCTTATTTGCAGCGAGGGTGGTTTAATGAGTTATCAATTATTTGAAACGTTAATTTATATGCATCTTAATCTAAGCTAATTCGAATCAGACTGAATTATCAACAGTTGTCAACAATTATTCCCATAGAAGCTTTAATGTAACAATTTTATTTCGGAGCAACCCTCTTGCCAACATTTCTGAAAATCATTCCTCGTCAAATGCTGAGGCTGTCCTGGCTGCCAAACGCAGGCTAACCTCTGCCGCTCCTGGCATATCCTGCTCCTCTCTACCCCTTCTGTTGGCAACAACAACTGCCTAAGACACTTGCGATTTTAGCTTTCAGCTTGAGATTTTTTTCCTCTTTTTTTCGACAGCGAATTGGGTTAAGCGGCAAGCGGTGTTTCAGCATATGTGTGTGGGTGTGTGTACGAGTATCTGTGTGTGTGAGAGTATCTGTGTGTGCGAGAGTATCTGTGTGTGCTTATCTCGGGCTAACTGAAACTCAATTGGATGTAGCTTGTAGCTTGTAGGTTGGCCTGCCCTTGTCCCGAACTTAAACGCTGAAATGAGCAACTTTTACGCCAAAGCGCGTGTACGGGAAACAACAAATAAAATTCACATAAATTATATACATTCAGTTCGTGCTGTCGCTGTAGCTGTAGCTGTAGCTGTAGCTGCTGTTGTTGGTGTTTTTTTGCCAGCCATTACGTTACGCTACGTTACGTCGAGCGGCTTTTGTTACCTTTTTTTCATTTCGCATCCCACCGTTTTGCTCTGGCTTTTGTCTTTTGTTTTAGTCCTGCATTTAAATTAAGTCTAAATGTCGACAAGAGGCCATAATTGTTGTTGGCGGAACAGTTGTTGTTCCGCCTGAACGCCGGAGTTGTCACGACAGCTTTCGAGCGCATAAAGCCGATACCTTATAGTGTACGTTGAATCCTTTAAAGATCCTGCGTAGTTGGCTTGACTTCTTGGGAAGTAAACAATGCAACAAAAAAAACTTACAGGCAACACCCGTGTGTATACACTGCCGGGTTGGCGTATATATTGACATTGCCAGCGTTGGTAAAACCCATATTTATTTTCAATTTAACTTTAATGCGCGCATGTTGCAGGCAAACAAGTTGCGGATATGAGAGCTGGGGCGGGGGCACTTCGAAAGCTTGTTGCATGTCCCACCAGCATTTGTCCGGGCCAAGTAATTTATGGCCCGAACAGCAGCAGCAGTAGCAGCAGCAGCAGCAGGCGAGGAAGTCGGCAGTAAAGTTAATGCTCTCGAACCAAAAAAAGTTTTGAAAACAAACTGGGCCATGGTGACCCTCATCATAATTGAATCTCGCTAAAAACGAAGCGCTGCCAAAACTTTATAATGGAATATGTAGCGACACACGGGTGCACAGATGGCCGCAGAGAGCGCAGGACATTCTCCAAAGTGGATAACCAATGCCCGAAATTGATACGAACCCCATGTTCAGCCACATTCATTTTGGGGGCTATGTTGTATCTAAATTATGACCACAATAAATTACCATATGTAATGGCAATGGTTCCCCTCACTTAGACGATGGAGGGTTTTAAATGTAACATTCAATAACAATATTATTAAAGAGAAGAAATTTAATTAAAATATTTAATTAAAAATGTCAGAAAAATATGTTTTGTATAAATAAATTAAAAAAACAAAGAACTTTAAAAGCGCTTAATATATCGATTGATAAAAAATGTAAAAGCCTGGAAATTGAATACAAAATAGGAAATTTAACGGATTAATTCCTATCCACTTGTTGCTAAATACTTATAAGTACAATCGGAAATGAAAAGATTAAACACTAATGGCGGACTCGCTAATGTACGAAAAAAAACCATTGCCTACTTAGCTGGGCTGAGCCTGGAATCGACAGAAATTTACTTAATTGCGGGCCACAAAAGCTTGCTAAGGACGAATGCTAGGCAAACATGGCCATCTCCGTTCCCGCGAGTGACCTTTGGCCCGGCATAAAATGGCAACAATTATTTAACTGTGTTCTTTCGTATAATTCATAAATATTTTACGACTTTCATGTCACAACTTGTTGGGGGCCGAAGCCGAAACATTTTGCTCCCCGAAAATTGTTCATTTAAATTTTAATTGCTTTATAAATGCTAAAAAGTCCTTGAACTTTTTGCGTAAGAGTGAAAGTGCTTCAGCTCTTGGCTGGGCTTGGGTCAGGCCACGCCCACTACCCACTACCCGCTACCCACTGCCAGTACGCCCACCGTGGTTCTCATCTCATAAAATATGATAAAGCTGCCCTTGGACCAAGTGAGGAGGAAAGAGCGTACATTTGCTAGTTTGAAGCATTTTCGAAATGAAAAATCTTCCTGCCCTCTTGCCTTTTGTACACATATTGTATGTTTTTCATATATACAATAGCATATATATACGTATATATATATATATATATTAATAAAATGTTCACGCTCAACTTTGGCAACTTGGGCCGAAAAGACAAACAGAAACAACAATGAGCAGCAGCAGCAGCAGCAGCAGCAGCAGCAGTAGCAGTAGCTGCGGCAGTGGGCTATTTAGTTGCAATTGTTGTTGCTCTGGTTGCTCCTTTTGTTGTTGTAGCTGCAGGCCAAAGCACAGGAAGGACATCGCTACATCGCGTCGCTACTGTCAGCGGAAGGGAGTTAAAAGGCTACGTGGAAGGAGGATGCCCATGGGGCAGGGAAGAGTTTCGGAGACCTGCCTGGTAAACAATAGATATGAACCTCTCACATGGCTCTCAGTGCCTGTGCGCCTGTACGCCTGTATGCCTGTATGCCTGTATGCCAGTGTGAAAGTGTTGTACATATATAATGAGTTGTACAAAATGATGTCCGTTAGGTATACTTGAGAAATTTTCAAGTGTTTGCTCGCACTCGCACATTTCCCTCTTGGGACTCGGTCATTTTCACTCTCAATAATATTGTGTGAGAAAACTAAGGGAAAAGGATGTGGCAGGTCCTTTTGCCAGGGCGCAAAGATTATTATAATTTTGATCAAAATGTTGTTGACAAAAATCTAATCTCAACTTGATGAGCTCGGCGGTCATTATCCTGCTCGGTTTCTTGAATGAGTATGCCAGTTTTTGAGATGGAGATTTTTGCAATTCTGCACATTCGTTCCACTACTACGCTCTTCTGCCCCGTGCTGTTGTTGATGATATTCTTGTTCTGGCATGCCGTTTGTTTTCATTGTATGTCGTTAGGAGGTTGGCAAGGATGTTGCCGGCTGCTCCTTCCCAGCCTCCTGGCAGTTTGCATTTAATGAATGAGCAGCTAAACACATACTCGTACACATACACGGGGCGTAAACACGCAAACAGCCAGTTGGGTAAAGTGGCAATTAGAAAGTTGCTTAAAAACAATAGCAGCTTCAGCTGTTAGTTGGCCATCTCTGCCGCCTTCGAGTCCTCGGGAGTCCTTCAAGGTGATTTATGTGCCGAATGCATGCGCCTATACCAAATTAGCCTTGGCGTTGCACTCCTCCAGTTTGTGTCAACATTAATAATGCATTGCATTCACAGGGACGTCGGTCCCAGCTGCCCCAATGCCACAAAACAGCCAGAAACGAGTAGAAATTGCCAGTTAGCAGGGGACTCCTATGAAAACGAATTAAGAAGGATACACCTTTGTAGGTTATTTTCCAACAACCATTAAAATATAGTTCCACCGACTTATTGATTCTTAAAATCCATTTAGTGCTTTTCCTTTAACATCCATCAGGTGTGGAAAACCCAAGGAGAAGCAAATTCGATTTGGTCCTGTCGCCAATATATTTTTCCAATGGTATGCGTCTACTTATGGTTTTCCAAATGAAAGCCTGGGTTGGGGGAAAAATGAATTCTGTGGCTTATGTGGGGATTGTTCTTATGCCCCTTCCGGTTCTCCCTTTTTTTGCGTTCCTTCCGTTTCCTCAGAGTTTCGCCTTCGCCGCTTGGCAGCTCTTTTATTATGTGTATTTTTTATTGTATTATTTCTTTGTTGGTTTTGGCTTTGGTTTTTCAACTTCGTTTTACGCTTCAGCGGCATAAATATATAAATTATTAACTCACCACCCATACGCGTGGCGGTGTGTGGGTCCTGGCGTCGCCTGCCTTGGCGCCAAGGACAACAGGACGCAAGGCATTGGCATTCCCAGCCACAGTCTTAGCCCTTTTGCCATCTCGACGGTGTGTTATTGCCTCTTTTGGCTGCTGTCGTTCGGTTTCACCTTTTACTTATACTCCAATATACGAACATCGTCCCCAACCACGCATTCCTTATTGTTTTGTATTATTTTTAGTTATTTCTGCCAGCCAGGCGGCTGTGCGCGTGTGTCTGCATGATTTATGATCACACATTTATAGTGCTGACAATTGAATGATATTTTTACGTACGTACGCCACCGATTGCGCTGCGTCTCTGGCCCGGGGCGAGTGCGCTTTGATCGATGGCACCACCCCCTCGATTTAGGGGACGAAGGGTGGGTTGATTTGTGTGACATTTTCAAGTGACATTGTTTGCATTGCCGCATTGTTGACCGAGCTCAGCCTTAGGTTATATTTATTTGCATCCATGCAAATATGCCAGATGATATATGGATATGCCGCGGGTATATATACAGTTTGCAGACAATGTTTGAATGAATATTTTAATTCAATTTAAAATGTATCTCCTAAAAAATGAAATACGCTTCCAATTTTGGCCACCAAAAGCTGTTAGAGCGGTGTTTGCAATCTATTACCGATATAAAAAAAAAGTTTCCATGATATTGCCAAAAAGTGCACAAAAAATTTTAAACTATGAGGTCTGAAAGTTCTTTTTAATCGATTATTTAAAAATGAAAATAAAGCAACACATTCTTGCCACTAATTATTATTCATGGGAGTATTTCAGTAACCATTTTCGTATCATCTCAATAAGAATGTGTTTTTCTCAGCAAATTAGTATTCTTTGCAGAATTTCATGTTTGTTGACTTTGCAAATACATTTGTCTCCAGTATTGTAGGTCCTTCGTTTCTTGGCTGGGATTCTCTGAAAATTTTAATCAACATTTCTGCAGTTTTCATTTGGAATGCTCGGAAAACAGAAAGTGGCCTAGACACTTATCAAAATACCATTAAAAATTCACTTTGCCATTGCCAGACTGCCTTCCCAGCCGAAAATAAATTCCAAAAGGGGCAGAGAAACATTGGCAACACTCGAAGAATGTTTGTTTTTGCAATTTCAATTTAATATGAAATGTAGCCATTGGGAAACATAAATGTCATTTGAGATAAACGCAAAAATTGCCATTTGATGGCGCTTGGTGTAAAATTACATGCAACAAAGCATAAAACAAGATACCCAGTCGCAGCCAGGTTGTTGAAGGCAGTCGAAAGCGGAAAATAGGAGAAAAACCTGGTAAGGTTGGAAGGTGAAAAAGTTATGGCCAAAATCGGAGCACAAAGCAAGGCAGGACAAGGCAGGGCTGGCACCTCCTGGCGGCGACAGTAAAATTTAATCAATTGTGTCGATTTCCTTTCAGATCCTTGTTTTCCCTCCCTCTGCCTCAGCCCTGCCAGCGGGGTACTTGTAATAATTGAAAACACACAAAGTTGATGCTAATTTGAGTGTGCCAAACGGAAGGAAATGAAAGTGTTTGCGAAAATCAATTTCTATTTCCCGCAGCTGAATAACATTTTTCAATCGAATTTTCCTGCCCTTCTGGGAATCATTTTTCTTGTTTGAGTTATTTGTCTAAGGCTCTATTGAAAGCTCATTTCGTTTCAATCATGAGAAAGCAAGAAATGCCATTGATTAACACATGTCTCTGGCTTCTGTTCCGACTCGAGGTATTTATCATTGCAAAGTCACTGTTCACCGTTCGCCGTTCTACGTCATCATCATCATTATCCTTATCGTGATGGGCCGTGCAAAAGTCGGAGAAACTATATGAAAAATGCTTTATTATAACACGTTGTACATTTGCAGTAACAAATGAGTGAAAAAGAGGCTGGCAAACAGACAGACAGTCAGTCAGACAGGACTAAGAGTTGTGCGTGTCTGTTTACCGCTATTCAGGCTCACACTCACACACACACGGGATTGCCATTGTGTTGGACATGCACAAACAGAGGGTGGCCCAAAGGGTGGGCGTGGAGGTGGCGGTGGCGGCACCGGCGCACCAAGTGAGTTATGAAATGTTGACAAGACATTTTATTGTACAAGCGCTCGCAACTAAAGGCATAAATCATGAACAGCCCGAGGCCAAAACTACGAGGCAGTTGCAACCCTTTTAAATGTAACTACGTGGCCCAAGTAAAGATGTCTTATTACGGCAATAAAGTGACCACAGCACTGGCCCAGAGTTGGCAACGTGAGGGATTTATGAGGCAGGGCGACAGCCGCCCGGACAACCGCCCAAAACACGGACAAACCGTAAAACGAACATTTCTGTGATCAACATGTCGTATGAGTAATATAGTCAGAGGACGAATGCATAAATTAACCTCAAATATTCCAAGCCATCCAAGCCTGATGGCAGGCACTGTCAGTACCCATTGCTGGTAAGCAGTTGACGTGTGATTTGCAATCACTTCGTGGTACACGGCGTATGAGCAATCCGGCTGCAAATGAATGCACATTGCTCATACGTCATGTGGGCGTCAAAAGCAAGAAGCTGGCAGTCGTCTCCTCACGCTCTATGCTCTTTAATTGGAATAATCTATGGAAATGTCTTTTCAAGGCAGCGGTCGATCATTATTTAGATTTACTCGACTGTGAATTTGAAAACTCACCAAGCTGGCCCCTCTCTATTGCTCTATCTTTTCCACCGGCCAGCCCACTTGTTCTTTGAACTTGTCCCCAACATCAACAAGGCATTTCGGTCATTCGACCTTTTTCTCGTCCAGTTGGGTTTAATCCCTGTGGGACTTGAGAATAAAATTAAATACGTCCACGCTGCAATTCGCGGCCTTTGCCTGGCTCTTACTCGTTTTATGTCTGTTTTACGGCTAAAGTGGTGGAGCCCCCGCGTCGGGCACTTACTTAACCCGGGATAAGGACACTGGGCGAGGGCTCTCTTTTAAATTCAAATCCGCGGACCTTGACACATTTTCAGCTTGGATTCGCAGTTTGCTTTTGCTTTCGCCGTTTTCCATTCGGCATTCGGCATTCGGCAGCCTTTCAAAGGATTATACTAAAAAAAAAAAAGAATCCCTTTCCCTCTCCCTTTTGCCCAAAGAATTGGTTGGAGGAAGAAGACATTGCTCTGACATTGGTTCGCTGATTGTTTTAATTTCTTGGGCAAACAATTTGGCAGGGCTTTAAAAGGCCTTTTCCTTTGAAGGTGTTCTGCCAAGAGAGACGGAAAGGGTTCGGGTTGAGAACAAATTAAAATGACCTTCACCCAAAACGGGCGTCAAGTGTCGAGGACGAGGCACGGGGCAAAAAAAAGAAGAAAAAAGGAAAATACCTCAACACGTGCTCTGGAAAGTATGCAACACAAAATTCTAGGCATGTGTGAGTGTAGTGGGTTCCTACGTGCGAGTATGTGTGGTTGGGTGTCCGGGAGCCCTTGGCAGTCGAGTGCCATCAAAGTGTCGACAACGAAGCTGACGCCCGAGGCACTTAAGACATTTGCGGCATGTTGCATGCCCCTTCCCCCTACTGATCTGGCACTCCTCATTAAAGTAATTGAAGTGCGAGGGACGGAGGAGCACAAGTCTAGAAAAGGTGTTAAAAATGACAGCGGAATGTATCCATGCCTGGCTGAATTTTTGCCAGCAAACACAAGACATGCTGCCAGGCATTAAAATCATTGTCAGATCCTCCGACAAAGGTAGCCCAGTCAGGAAGTCAGCAGTCAGGCAGGTAAGAAGAGTTGTGTGCATTATGGCCATCAATTAAGGCTGGAGCCAAATTGTGTTGACACTTGGGTTGATGCTAAGTGAAGGCGTCAAAGTCAGCCACAGCATTGACTGGAAAAAAACCTCATCTCAAGTGCAAAACCCGCTTTTGGTTCGAGCAAAAAAATGTGAGAACATAAAATATTTACGAGCCATAACAAAAATGAAATCGAGAAAAATGAAAGCAATAAACAGGACACAGGACAGGGCACCCGGGATGCAGGACCCAGGACCCAGGACTCGGGACTCTGGACTCGAGACACAGGACTCAGCTGAGAGTCAGGTGCGGACGTCGGTATTGTGATAGGGGAATAACCATATAAATCTATATAAATTTATGTGTGCTTCCGTATATTTTCATTTGCCATAAACTAACACGGAACGAGGCGAGTAAACAAGGACATAAAAGTAGAGATCAATTCCTAATGCTCAATCAACTAAGAGTGGAATCCTCTCAAGAGCTTGCCCCAGCAAATTGCAGTACAATGAAAATACTCGCTGTCAGGAGGCTCTCCTTTGACAGGACCCTCTGATGCTTCAGGACTGCATAAATCTGTTAGCCGAAATCCATTTATATGGCTGCGGCTTGGCTTGGCCTTGCAACTTTTTCTCGCACATTTGCGGCCACGAAAAGTTTGCGGCAAAAAGCTCAAAACTTTGTCTAATTATGCGCAAAAATTTGCCTTCGAAGTGACCGTAAAAGGGGCAAAAGTAGACAAGTCATAAAAAGAGAGCGCAGAAAGGTTTCGACTTGGCCAAAAGTTTTGCGACCATTAAAGCCAAGGGCGGTGGAGATGGATGCAGGCGAAAATGTTTCTGCAGCACGTTAACAAATGCGTGTCCTGGCTAACTTTTTAATTACGTTTAATTAAGACTGACCATAACGGCCAGCAACAATAGCTACACTCCGATGTCAGCTGTTCCCCCCAACAAAGTTGAGTAAATAGGTAAAGCCCTGAAACTTCCACTTCAACTTCCACTTCCATTTCCACTCCATGTCCCATCATCTGCTGTCGTAATGAAGTTCGAGGTGGCCGGCTAAAAATCAGTTAAGTGCAGCTGCCACAGTGCCACAGGAGCTGCCACCAAGTGCCGACCAGCATCATTAAAATGTTTTCCCCAGCCACATGTCGCATTGAAAAAATAAGAACACCGCCTTGTCGCAGCTGAGCAAATGCATTATAAACACGTAAAGAAAAAGTAAAGGATTGAATTAAAGTTAAAGTATTTTCTTGGATTCTCCTTAGAAAAATTGCTTACCCCTTAAATTCAAAATAAAAAATACTAAACATATAGTTTTGTTTGTTTTTTCTCCCCGTGGAGCTATCATTCTTTCATTCCTCGTTTAAAATGTATTTAGTTTCCGAAATGTTGTTATTGCACTCGACTTTTTGACTTGCCTTCTGGTGCCGGGCAATGCATCATGTGAGGATAAAGGAGCTATCCGAGTTGGCTGGCAGTTGGCAAACACGATGCCACGATGCAGAGTGTAGAATGCCATAAATGCCAGAAACCTGTCAAAAGTGCTGATGGCGCCGTCTACTCCAATACTCCAATACGAGTTCGTTCGCCTTCAATCGATACCCATTTCAAATTCTAAATTAAGGAAATCCTAAGGCGGGCGTAAGTAAATCCCTTTCTGTGCATGGGAAATTGCTTTAATTGGTTTCAAGTGTTCCGAGCTCTTGCCTCTTTGGAATGTGCAATGTCAGATTGTTTTCCAAGCAAAGACTTCCTTCTACTCTTAAGTTCCTGTAAGCCAAAGTGGTATCTCATTTTTCTGCATCTTCGAAAAATACAAATAGACTGGAGCAGATATGGATACAGAACCCAGTTCACGAGTGAGTGCACCTCCTTCGCTTGAGTTTAACCTTCCTCGTTTTTGGCTTTTTTGAGCTGTGTTGTTTATTTCTCTGTTCCGGCTTGTTTGCATTTTTGCTCAATGAAGTGCATCATCATCATCATTTCCAGAGAGCTCTGAGTAACGAAAATTGGCATCGGTATCGCCAGGTCACATCGATTGCATTTGAATGTGTTCCTGCCCTCCTGCCAACCACCTCCGCCTGTCAATGAGTCAATCTGCCGGTTTACGCCCAATTGCACAATTAAAGAGCAGGTCCTCCTTTCCCAGCAAGGTCGCGTTTGCTGTTTATTAGCAAAAATTGCTGCTGGCCGGAAGGGCAGTTAATATTAATCAATAAATTGTGGTTGGCCCTAACCTTTCAATGGGTATACTGTCGGAGGTGGGGATAGAGGACAGAGTGTAGAGGACAGAGGACAGAGGACAGGGTCGGTGCCTGAGAACTCGCTCAATGGCAACTGCCATTGAATGAATATAATAAAAATTCCGTTGCATACGATGAGGAAGGACCTCGGCTGGCTGTGTCGCTATGCCAATCGATATGCTTTTGCATAGAAGTGGCTCTGGGGAGACTGGCAGGGGGACGGACTGCTGCTGCTGGCGAGAACTACCTTTCAAAAACTTTAAATGAAAAACTTTAAGTGCTGTGAGGCATGTGAGTTCCCCACCTAACCACATTCCAACCTCCAGTTACCTCCAGTTACCTCCATTTACCTCCCATGTATGTGCACAGTGGGTTGCTTACCTTCCTCTCGCTTACCTTCCATTCGGAACGTGCTGAAGTGCAATAAAATTAAATGTTCCTGTAAGCATTGGAATCTTTAATCTACGAGCGGCGTCGCTGGGGTTTTATGGGAATTTTTATTGCTTAAAGAAAATGCTAAATTCCGAATAAGTATAATACATTCGGGCGAAAAAGCAAAAGGGACATACATCAAAGGGATTTCCGGTAAATTATGTTAATGTTTCCAACAGATTGTTGTCTCGCATTTTCAATCTACATCAAGGTTAGAGGTCTTAAGGGGTCTAATTAAATTACTCATTAGGTTGGCATTATCGCTTTTTATTTTACGGCGAAACATAAAGGAGTATGAAAAAATAATTTTAATTAAAACGAAATCTAAATCTTTAAACGACTTTCATGATGTTTAGTTTTTAGGCTTTCCCAGCTGTCAAGCAACCACTATGGTTATTTCTTTGAGAATGTAATAGCCCCAGGCAGCCACCAGCCACCCCCACCGATCCAATCACACACACACATGCACTCCTGCACCAACACATTGACACACTCACACACACCTGGTTGTGGCTGTTTATCAATGCAAATATTTTGCATACGCCACGTTGAACGTGAATTGCAAGTGAACATCCGTCGACCGTCGACAGCGTTGTCGTCTTTTGTGCAGAGTTTCCTTTCCCTGCAGCAGTGCCCCTTTTAGCCGCAATTTCTATCCCGCACTACGCTACTGCCCCGTGCCCCTTGTACCTCACCGAGTTTTTCGTAGGCAAAGTAAATACACATGCCGCTGAAAGGCCTAAAATTGTGTGTACTCCGGTAGCCTGGTAGCCTGCTAGCCTGGCACATGCATAATGGAAAACCTGGCCGAGGAAACCGGGCTGAGTAACTTTCACACGTTTCTCCCTCGGAAAACTTTGTTTGCGCTGGGCATTTTAAATGGCAGGAGCGAAAGACCGGCAAGGACTAACGACGAGACGAGTGGAGTGCCGAGTGCTTAAGCAAAATGAGCAATTAAGGATTATTGCTCAGCTTGGCCGCTTAAATTATGGACCAGGCAGCCGAGTTAGAATAAAGGATAATAACCCAAGAAAAGATATAATGTGGCCTCAAAGAGGTGTCGGTTAATCATGTAGTTTATCGACGGCTTAGGATGCATGGATGGCACTTACCGGGCCAGGTTTTGCACTGCCGTGCCCTGCCTCTGTTAGCGGCATCAACAAAGTTGCATAAACTTTGTTAACATATGGCCACAGTTGACGCTTTAGTTTTTCAGTGCCCCATCCACTCGGCTGTCAGATACTCCGCTCGGTGCCGCTCCTCGGTGCCCCATTTGTTTGTTTATTTGTTTGCAATGCGGACAACTTTTAGCACTTGCAACAAAGTGCAATCTGGCCCGGAGCCTGCTACATGTCAAGAAGTGCGATGGCAGAATGGCAAAAGGCAAAAGGCAAAAGGCCAAAGCCAAGCCGGTTTTCTACTCGAGACTGTCGCTCCCGAAACATCGTGACAATAATTATGAAGGCGGTAATCAAATCGCCAGGAACTCTCCGGCAGCAGTTCCACTTTAACATGCGCCACTACCATCAGGAACAATAGGAAGTGCGACAACAAAACCGCAACAGCAACTTGAGGCCAGTGGCAAGTGGCAAGTGGCAAGTGGAGTGAGTGGTGTGAGGCAGGCTCAAGAGCGGAAACAATGCTGGGTTTAAAGAAAGAAAATTAAAACTTGGAAGCAGTTAAAAAAGAGTAAAAAAAAAAGGGAAATGTGTGCTAAGGGCATAAAAAACCATTTTTTCCTCATCCAAGGATATTAATATAAAATCATATTATAATATTATCTTATATGTATATAAAGGCTTGGTATGCCAGGCTATATACCCGGCTATACCCCGACTTTACCCTCCAATGATTCATGGAAATCGAGCACTTTTCTTTCAACCTCCCAACTCCCCAAAAACCGCAGCTGAAAAGGCAAACGAAACTATCCTGGCAGTCAGTCAGAAGGCAACTCGAGTAGAATTACTTCCGCTCCGCTTAATTGCATTAAACAAACAGCGTCGGAGCATAGAATGGGAACGGATCGGTTGAGCTAAGATAGACAGACAGGCGAGTTGAAAAGTTTTCATTCACTTGGCTGTTTTTTTTTCGGGTCTGGGACTCGTCCGCTTCTCCTCTTGTTCCTGTTAAACCACAAACACGTTCACACATGAGCTGAAACTGTGATCCCCGAACCCAAAAAAAAAAAATAAGCACGAAAAAATACATGGATACTCCTCCTACAGTTGCAGCTGTAATTGCATTATTTTCATTAACAAAAGTTCAACTTTGGGCAGCGCTTTTCGCACTCGTCACGCTGGGCTGGTGTCGAATCCTGTAACTTTGCATTTCCGGGACAATAGTTATTCCTCCTGTTCAGATACTGCTGCTCCTGCACTTTTTCCACCAGTTACCAGTTTTTGTTTTTTTCTGTTAACCCACTTGAAGTGACGGCTGCAACGCCCTCAATCCCTTTCCTGATGTCAGAACGTGGGCATAATAAACTTTAATTAAAATGCATAAAAGCGTTCGAGTAATGAAACCTGAAAAAGCTAGTGACGGAGTCAGGAAGTAAGGAAGCGAGGACGCGAGGACGCTAGGACGCGAGGAGCCGTCGGTCTCGTATTAAAGTAATGCGAGCGACCGACAATCAATTTAATTAAGAAATATAACAGTTAATGTGCTGATATTGTACCACCGAGTCCTTCTCCTCCAGCCGCGTGCTCGATCCTGGGAATCGCATTGCAGTCCCCTGGTAATTGGCGTCGCCATGGTAATGAGGTGCCAACGAGAGGCACCAGCAAAAAAATCAGTGAGATGAGGACACTGCTAATGGGATGTCCAGAGCAGGAGGAGGAATCATTGGGAAACAAGGCTTTGCCACTACAAAGCCTTGAAATGGAAAGGTCCTAATTAAGAATTTCTCAATAATTTTGTTTTAAATTGAAACTAAAATTCGAAACTTAAATGGAGAAATTCAAAAGGAGTTATCTCCGTTACAGAGATCCATACTTTATACTTCCCCTTTTCAGAGGGTATGGCTGAAAGGGTATAACCAAACCCAACATTATGTCAAGGAAGTAAAACAAATTGATTGCCAAAGTGCATAATAAAATAACCAAAGTCTAGGAAAGTGTTCGTAGGAGACAGAGACAATATTAATGAGATGGTAAATGCAACGAACAAAGAAAATAACCCATCAATTTAATTACTTTGAGGGAATTCGCTTTGAGCCAAAGCAAAAAGGGCGTAAAACGCAACTGGGCAAATAATATGGAAACGAAAAAGGATAAGCTACAGACTGAGGTGCTTTATCTTCCACCCAAATCAGGGAAACTCAGAACCCTTTTATGATCCAATTAGCACATTCAAGTCCTGCCTTTTATTCCCACGCAACGTTTCCTGCGGCAACTCTTTAGTCTGACAGTTTTGACAGATTTGATGGGGCTTGAAGTTTGTGTCGTTTGCCACCTTTGAGTAATCTGCAACTAAATTAGAAATGCGGCCATCACAAAAGTTTTATCTGACAAATACATTTCAATTGTGGGTACGCTCCTCCTCCTCCTCGTCCTCGTCCTCTTCCCTTTCCCGGATGACAAATGAAACTGAAAAGTTTAATGAACCACAGCGGCAGTAACAGTCACAAAATGCAAAATACCGCCAAGCATAATGAGTGCGAGTCCGGGGGTACTTGGGGGGTGTCTAGATAGGAATGGACGACTGCCTGGGAGATTTGGCAATTAAATTTTGCTTACCGCCCACTCTCATCCCCCTGGCCATTCTCTCCATTACAACTCAATGCCCTCGCCGCAGCTCGGAGTCAGTGCAGAAGTTGTCAAAATTAACAAAACGCGGGGCTGCTCATTAATCTCTGTCTCCCGGACCGGCGGACGATGGACGGATGAATGAATGGCCAGTCCAGTGCACAATACTCATCTCTTCGTCATAAAAATGAAAAATATACTCGAAATGACAGCAAAAAGTTGTTGCGTGGTTCAGTTCCTCCTACTCTAACTGCTGTCCCCAGCTCATCCTGCTCTTCCAGCTGGTCCTGGTGGTTCCTCTGGTCCTGCTGCTCCTTCGTGTCCTTTTCCAGCTGCCTTTCCATCTGCTGCGTGTCACTACTAGAATGGAGGGGCTGGGCAGATATGAGAGCACTGTTATGGAGAGTTAATCATTTTCTCGCAGTCATTTGTTTGATGGTTTTCCGTTGTTTTATTTCGTCTGCCTTCGGTGTCATAAATGTGCCACTGCAAGAGCTTGCAAAATACTCATACGCAGTGTTGTCCATTGTGGCAAGAGGGTCAGCAAAAAAACTCAAAAACAGATGACATCTCCAACCAAATCAAAAGCAATTAAGACTCTTATGAATTGGAGCTTCAATGAGTAATTAAAGCCAGAGTTTCAGTTGTTAAGAAAAGCTAATTCAACTTTATGCTACATTTATGTGTTTTTAAAATTTTTGGAGCGATGCTTTATAAAGCTTTATCAAAATCTGGGCACTCATTGGTTTAGATTTTCTTCCCGTTGTTACAGTGGTTGGCCCATATCTTTGTCAATATCCATCCGATTCTTAAGCAGAATACCTTTAAAGATTTGTGGATCGATTCTCTATCAATCTGCATCCAAATCTGGGAACAATATATTTTTTCTATTTAATGTCAATTTTTCTGATGGATCCCCTTTCGAAAATATTGAAAAATCCTTCATGGAGACAATGTGGCACACATCGATGGCTATATCTTTACCAATATTGATCCGATTTCCAAGCGGAATACCTTAAACGATTTGTGGATCAATTCTCTATCAATCTGCATCCAAATCTGGAAACAAAATAATCCTTAAATTTTTTATCAATTTTTCTGATGAATCCCCTTTCAAAAATATTGAAAAATGCATCGGATGGCCAATATAGCCCACAGAGATGGCTATATCATTGCCAATTTTGATCCGATTCACAAGCGGAATACCTTTAACGATTTGTAGATGGATTCTCTGTCGATCTGAATCTGAACCTGAACACTTATGTATTTTAATTTCTATACCCTGAAATACCAGGAAAATCAAAAATAATCCGTACATTAACTGTTGGTCCTTATGGCTTTCGTAGCTTTCAATCAGGTCAAAAAGCAGGGCTTATAGCAGCCAATCCCTTGGAATGCAATTAATTAAATAGAGTTGAGTTTGAGTCCAGGCTGAAGCTGTCAGAGCCTGTGACGACATTGAAGGCGGCGTCATTGTCCTCATTTCAGCCCTGGGCCATTTGTAATGGCTTTTGCTGGACCAGAGCGCAGGCAACGGAGGCTGAGTCAGAGTCCGAGTCAACAAATATCCAGGAATAGCAGTAGCAGTAGAGCACAGTGTGTTCAATTATTTAGATAGTGTCCTGGGCCATGCAGCTGGCCATGCATAAGTAATGGCAGAGCCAGCCAGTGGGTCCCAAAACAGAAAACAATTGAGAGAATTCCCCACGTGCCGCCTGGCCATGTGTCGGCAATTGAAACTCAATTTAGTAAACCGGCGACTACCAACTGCCAGCTGAAAAACAAAAACAAAATGCCACTCGGGCCGAGGAAAGTCGAGAAAGTAGAGTATATTGTATAGCTGGGGACGACGGGGAGTGCAAAAGAGAAATGAGGCAGCAAAATGCATTTTTACAATTTTCACGCCAATTGCCATAAAAGCTGTAAGTGAAATACTTAAATGCAGCCACCTCTGGGCCCCAAGGACTAGGACTCTGTGATTCAGGCGATGTTCCACCGCCTCCGCCTCTGCGTCCACCCCCTGGTTCGGTAGCTTTGATTCGGTTTCCGGTTTCTTTTTTTTTGGTGGCGCTCCCTGGCTGGCATTCGGCTCACGTTTTTGGGCAATGTGTCGCGACAATCAACAAGCCGCGCAAATGTTCCTGTTGCCATTTTGGCTACCCAGCACGGAACACTGGCTGAGGACGTTCTGGCTTGGATTGCTTGGATTGCCTGGATTGGTGGTGATCAAAATCGAAATGCTCTACAGGCACAGGACACAGATTGTGTTGGGTGTTGAAACATATTTTGAGGCTTTCAGGGACATTCAAGAGTCTCTATTTTCAGTGACAAGCAATAAGCACAAAAACCAGAAAATATAGAAAATATTGATTGAAAATAAAATTATATTTAATTGCTTTTTATGGTTCTTTTGAACAGTCGGTGGGTTTCACAGCAATCGCTTTAAAATCCCGTCTGGCTTTCGGCGAAAAAGGGAATTGTGTGGTCCATCAATCCGCGCTGGTAAGCTTGACAAGAGGGGTTTTTGCGGTGGGCGGAGCACCAAGTGGCGCCCGGACGCCCATTCGCCCGGACGGGCAATTAAATACTTTGCCGGGCGCAGGATGCAGCGAAACTTTAAAACAAATAGCCCAAACAACAAGGACAACAACGAGGAACAATTAATGTGAATTTATTTTTCGGACTCATTTGGCGGTAATTGCCGAGCGTCAACAAAAAGAAAGCGCTTATTTGTTGGGAAGGCTGGCCGAGGGCTGCCTCAAGAGTTCCCCCAATGGTATATAATCCGTTCGGATGGACTGGTCGATCGGCCCTGGAGCCCTTGTAATTTCCATACAATTTCTGCCCACTTTATTTACGATGAATTTTTGGACAGCCTACGCAGTAAAGGGCTTAACATAGACCTCCAATGTTTTCACCCCTTCAGCCATTCCGGCAATCATTTAAGCTGTTTTACGAGCTACAATCGTGTGGCCAGGACACCCCTCTTCAAAGGCCTATGGTTCCTGGTAACAACTGTAAATAACTTTGCCCATTTGAACATTTATTGGTGACGCAAACGGCCTGTAGCTCGGTTTGGAATCGGGTCCAATCTTATTGCTGATTTTTACTTGTGTTAATTTCCTGTAACGTGGGCTATACGTAGCTTGAAGCATTTGCAAGGATCTCTATGCCAGAGGATATAAAAAGCGGGCTACATAAAATATGATGAAGAGCACTTAAGGCAGACAGCCGGGACTTAACTCGACTCGACTCGACTCGATTCTCATCTCCTCGCTGACAGCCATCAAATATGTACACAACATGCATAAATGAATGACACACACAAAAACACACACTCCGTAAAAGGGGGGGCGTAGGTGACACGCCTTTTGTTTTCATAAATATTAAAGTGAGCAAACCTTTGCCAGGCCTGTGTGCAAATCTGCACAATTTCATTAAGCTCGGAACGAGAGGCGGAGGTGAATTTATGGGGGAAATGGGAAACTTTGTCGAAACATTTTCTTAGCCCAGTTTGCGTTAGCACTGCTGCGAAATATAATTTATAGAAAATATATGCAATTTCAGAGCAGTTGCAGCTTTACACAGGGGCGCCGCAGTTGCATTGCTGCCACTTGGGAAATCGTAATTCAAATAAGTTTTTCAACGCCGACTGAAAGGTGGCAAATATATGCAGAATATTAATAACACTTCGTTCGCTCTGTTGCCGCCCCTCAGAAAAGATGACGCGAGAAAAGATTCCCGCGAAGAGCCTAGGAAATGTTTCGGCGTTTTCCCATTGACAAGTGATTGCCAAACCACTGTACCATCGAGCGATTCATCTCAGTTTGTGGCATGCAACCGGGGAGTGTAGTGCAATTGAAAGGGCTGTGGCAGCGCCATTAATCAAGCTGCAACTTTTGCAGCCATGCAACCTAAATCGAAAGCGATTCCCTCTTTTAGGAAAACCTTTCCCTTCCTTCCCTAAACTACTCGTAATTTGGCTGAGCAGACAAATGACTGGGGAAATTGCAGTACGAATGATCAGCCCCAATGAAATATGATTTGGAGGCGTTAAGCTGTCAGCCACAAAAGGTAGATGTTCCTATCCCACTGCTCCCACTCTGGTTTTGGGAAAATGGCAAATTTATTTTCCCTCTGAGAGTTTGGGGAAAATGAAAAGGCCAAATTTGTTACAAGAAAATGACGCAAGGACTGCTTTCTCATTGTAGGTTTTGCCCCTTCCTTGCCAAACTGTAAACAATTCTCGAATGTAATCCCCTAAGTAAACTCTGATATTCACTCGAGTGACCCCCAAAAAATATGCCACACAATTGTAACACACAAGCACAGCATCCTTTTCGTAGGTACTGTAGGCAGGGACGATTTCATTCACGAAAATTTTTCTAAGGATCGGGCAACCATGCCAATTAAAAGGAGAGTATTTTTGGGAAATTACTCGGACCCAACCAATCAGGGCAGGAGCATAGTGTCGCGGGCAGGAATGAGTCCAGGGAACCTGCCCAAAGACCTACAATATCAATGAATCTTTGATGCTAACTTTACGAGCCCCAGAAGCGACTTCTCGACCCCCCATCGCATGTGTGTTTAATTTGCCTTGTCTTTTCATAAATAATGAAACGCTCTTTTGGAGAAGTATGGTAACTAACGCCACATCAGATTTCGGAATACAACTATGACCACGCCCTCTAACACACACACACATACACACATACACACCGCCAGGATAAAAGGCATACAATCTGCGGGGGACCAGAACTTTGCACACATGACCACATCCGTTTTGGAATACAAGTGGAATACAAATTTAATCTGTCTGTTTTCTGGGATTTCCTCATTTGTACCAGATTATAATCTCTGGATCTCTGTTCCGGGGGTCGGGTGGAAGTGGAAGGATAAGGCTGCAGGTGAAACCCTTTGTTCCATCGATGGTTGAGCACTTTCTCCGCTCATTCCGGCCCAAAGTCGTGAGGGAGAAAGTGAAAGGCCATGCGTGGGCGTAACGTTAATGAGTTGCCAAGTGACTGCAAAGGCCTGAGAAATGGGTGTACGGGATTGGGGCGGAGCTCTCATAATGATGACGATGATGATGTGAAACTGAACCTGAATAGGGCACAAATTGTGTTCAATTGGTTGTGATTGGGTTTGACCAGAGTTGGTACGCTAAACACGGTTCTATTGAGACCTCTTCGCCAGTCTTCCACTTGAACCGTTCAAGGATACTGGAATCCTGAAACCAGATGGTTGGGGCAGCATAAAATGAGAAAATTAAAGCAATTCAATTGGAAAATTAAATGTGTATGTTTAAAGCCTTAAAAGACTAATCAAAAAAGGATTCAAAATGGAAGTTGTCCAACTTGTATCTAAACTATTTTCATATTCTCGAAAGCAACGATTATAAGTCAAAGATTCGTTCCTCCTTGGCCGCAAAACGGAATCAATTTCCAGCATTGTTCACATTCCCAGGCCAAGCAGGGAGACAGTTTTATGTATTTATATCCAGAACCGTATCGCTTCTTTGCCTGGTGGCATCTTTTTAGTGAATTTATAGACTTGCTCGTTGACTCCTAACATATGCATAATTTTTCAAGAGCGTCCTCGTCGCATTGGTGCCGGGCCATAAAATGGAATCTCCAAGTGCTTTTAATTTGTCCTACCAAATGCAGGGGTAGACGGCCCACCCACACACACTCGTATACATCTCGTTACTTAGCGCACATTTAATTTTGTTACGCACACCCACGCAGATGAGCACACACACACATATAAAGTAGGAAGAAAATGGAGAAAGCCAGTGAGAGGGAAAAGTTTGCCACTGTAGAAAACTATGCAGCAATTTATAACTTTCCCCGTTTCCGCTGGAACTGGGTGGTTGAGCAGAACAGTGGGCGAGGGCATTGTGCTTTCCTTTTGGCAAACGATAATGAGACTTCGTGCCAAATTATTTAAGAGTTGAGAATTGAAGAGAGAAAGCAGTTGGCGCAAACAGAAAAGTAAATCAAAAATTTGCCCCAGTACTCGGAATGCGATTAATAAAAGTGAAGCACTTTGCCAGATTAGGCTTACAATGGAGTAACAATTGTTAATTACAATTTGCGCTCTTTGCTGCTACAATTTAATATAGGATAATGGATAATATTAAATTGAGTCGTGCGGCGTCGGGGGCGGGAGAAACACTGTCTGGAAATTGAAATTATTTTACACATTAAATTTTGCGGTTTTGCGCGAAGCAGAATTAATGGTAAAGTCGCAGGCTTTGTCATCATCATCATCGTCATCGTCATCGTCGTCGGCGTCGGCGGCTTTGGTGCTGAAAATTGAATTTCCCAGTGACGAAGCCGCAAACACTGAAACCGCGATCAAAATCTATGTGCCTGGTTATACATACAAAACACCAACCGTACTTTTTCCACAGTCCCCGGTCTATCCGGTATACGATTTCAAAAATCTGCGTACCCGAACCCGAGAGCTGAGTTGAAATATTCATTTCGAATGCGCAAAGTGTTTTGTGGACTGCGGCGGGCTAGAGTCGAGCTAGAGTCGGGCTCACATATATGAAACAATTCCCAACCATAAATGTGACGGCATGGCCGGTGTGGGTGGAATGGTTGGTATGAGTGGTATGAGTGGTGTGGGTGGGTTTTAAGCCTTATAAATTAGCGGTTAGATTGAGCGTCATAAATCGTGCGATTAATTTTAAAGTGCTCATGCGGCTGGCGCTTGTTTATAGAGGATCCCGGCTAGAATCCTAGCCAAGGTAGAAACTTGTTAACCCAAGCTCTTAGGAATTAATCTAAAAATTAAAATTCGAAAGTTAAACCCCCACTGCATAGTTATATCTTTAAGAAATTTACAAAAATGGTTGAATTCCCAAGGGTTTCAGAAAGCTTAGCTTGGCTTATCGCACATGAGAGTCCTCATCCGATGACAAGTTGCAGATTCCGAGACACGGAGATCCCTTAAATGTGCGGCCTACCTTTTCGGCTTGCTCCAATAAGCTGGCCGGGCACAGGCCCGGGAAACATCTCTAAATTTATGTATCTAATTAAAATGAAAGTGGCAGTGGAAAAAAATGCCGGTGCCACGAATCGGGGAACAACAAGGACGAGCAGGCCTCCCTCCTAGCCTTGTATGCTGAGCGCTTTTGCTAACTTCGTTTCGCATAAATTTTCCCAGGAAACGGAGAGAGCATGCTAGGGGTCCTGTGAGTATGGGCGCACGCATTATGTTTGTTTATGCTCGAGAGCTGCATTTTTATGTTCTGCCGACGGTGGGGGCGGGAGCCTGGAAAAATAAAAACGAAAACAGGACTAAAACTGCGACCACTCCATCAGTTGGTTGGTCGGTCGGTTGGGTCACTACACTGCACTACACAACAGCGGGATGTCCACAGTCAACTGGGCCTAACGGACAGCAGTGGGGCTTCTCAATGGCACAGTGGATGGGATTTTCAAAATAGTTCTATAATTGTATATTATTATTTCTATTAATGGTATTATTTAGCTTTTACTTATAATAATCAAGGAAAGTTAAGGACTTAAAACTTACCATTTTGTTCCATTAACAATCTACTGGGATCCACTGTCTATATTATTTCTAGGAATCGTATTATTTAGCTTTTACTTCCAATAATCAAGGAAAATTAAAGACTTCAAACTTACCATTTTGTTTTATTTAAAATCCTATAAGATCCACTGTCCGATGTCTAGTAGCTTGCCTTTTAGCTTAGCTGTTGGCTGCTGGCGTTGCTTTTTAATAAAATTAGCTCCGACATCGGATGCTTGTTTATGCAGCCAGCAGGAGTGGGCGGTGGAGTGGTCCGGAGTGGAGTGGAGTTTTTCTGCCGACTCCCCAGTCGACCCGGTGACCCTCATGATGCACAGCCCTGGTAGTGGTGGGTGGATGGGTGGTTTGGGTCGTGGGTTGATTGGATGTGTGTGCCTGTGCCTGTACTTGACTGCTTATTATGCATGAATTTCAAATGAAGTCGCGAACGTGACACAAACATGCTGCATGCCGATGCGGCGCCCTTTGGCCTCCGCCGCCCAACGAAAAATTTACACATTCGCATTGCGATATGCATTTAATATGAGAATGAATCGTTGGCCCAACTTCCAGTTACGAGCTCCCAGTTCCCAGTACCTAGTACCCAGTCCCAGCTGAGTTTGTTCTCTGGAAAAAAAGAACCGAAAAATTGAAAAACACATCAAGCTCATTGAGAGCTAAATGGGAATAGGTCCTTGAATGTAAAAATGTGTGTGTGTGTGTGATTGCGTTTCAGTCGAAATGGAAACGAAGATGGCCGAAATGTTATGCGTAATGAAATTGGGCACTTTGGGTGTTGATTTTTTATGGCTCTTAAGTGGCTCTTAGAACAAAAACGGCAATGGGGTAGGTTCGGAATACTAAAAGTGGCAATGCCAGCCTTGGGTCAATTGAAATTCCGTTATTCCATCCTAATTCGGAACTTAAATGGGAATATTTTTGGGAAAGAGAAAAGAGATTTCCTTGACGAGAACGGGGTCTCATTAGGCAAGACAAACTTCGTTGCGAGCCAATTTTGTGTTGGAAATTAAACACTCTAAGACTCCAACAGGCCGACACGCCGACTCGCTGGCACGTTGCCACCCATTTCCATTTCATCCCATTTCCCAGATAGAGATGTCAGATGTCGCCGGCGAGTGTTGATAATGCACTCTTAAAGGAAGCGTTTACAGTTATTTTCTTGGCTTAATGATATGCAAATACATACAAACAAAGACAACGCCAGCCGTTAATTGTCTTCCGTTTCCTGCCGTTGTTTTCCCGCCTTTGTAATATCTCCCGGGCTTTTGTTGCTCTCGCTGTTGCTGTTGCTGTTGCTGCTTTGGTCGCTTTCTTTGTCGCTCTTCTTGGGGCCGGCTATTAACATTTAATTAAATGCCTATTGCCATCAAAAGTGAGCGCACAACATAATTACAAGCCAGTTAGGGGAACGTTCTTTTTTTCCACGCGAGCTTCAGCGAGCTCAAAATTTTTAGCATGTAAAAGCCCATCTCGAAAGATCTGGGCTCAGCACATCCTGGCTGCGTGCATTATTGTTTAATTGCAATTAGTGCCAAGCAGGCAGCAGGCAGCAGCAGACATCAAGCTGCAAAATGATAATAACGAGCCGTGTGCCGGTTCATGCATAATGCAAAGGCCGAGCCTGGTTCACACATTGCAATTAAGTTGCAAAAAGCAGTCTGCACTGGAAGAATAAGCCAATTCTTTGATCTTAAATTCAGTTTAAAATTTAAAGTCGTTAACACTTTAAAAACAACTTTTCTTGACGGAATTAAATACCAAAGTTTTCAAGCTTTTTAACTCGCCACTTTACAACACTGGACAATGGCTGCTGGTTTCGTTCAGTGGACATCGCATTGTGGCCGATATTCTTGGTACTATTGTTGTTGCTATTTCCTGTGTTGCTGTCGAACAGCGAGCGGCATGTTGAAAGTATCTCTTTGGCAGCCAAGTTGGGCCTTGAAGTGTGTGTTGCCACTTGAGTACTTCTTCTTCTTGCTCTTGCCTTGCCTTGCCATGCCTTTCCTCTTTCATCTTTCATTTCTCCACTTTCACCCGCCTTGTTCTGGCTCTCGCCCCCCTCTATAGCTATATAGCTGTCTGCTTCTTGTTCACTTCTTGGCAGGAGAGTGCCTAAGTTGCCTTGAGAGTGTGTTAGATTATTTTTATGTGTTTTGCTTGTTCCTTATTTTCGCATGCCTAAGTAGTTAGTTTAATAAATTGCATTGCTTAGGTAAGCGGCAAAGCCGAAAGAGAGAGCGGGCTAGTGAGGGAAAGCAAGTGTGATAAAGAGAGATGGAACAGCAGCTTGACAGGAACAGCAATTTACGGATTATCAAAATTTGAATTGCTAAACACTGGCCAAGTTTTGCTCAAGTTTTCATTGAATAAGTTTCTATTCTATTTATTTCAATGTTTCGCTGCACGCTGCACGCTGCTCGCTTCTCAGTCCCAAAACGAGTTAATTTTCGTCTCTCTCTCTCCATCCGCAAGCTCAGCATCCTTTTGGTGCAAGTTTCGAATTCATTACACACAGAAATCACGTATACGCCACCGTGGTAGTGCAGCTGCGCAGGGCCCAAGGCGCGCAAGGAGCGCACGGAGGGGGGGCACACAATGCATCACAATAGTAATTAACAATTTACCAACACATTCCAGCACAATTGCCGCACAAGGGGATAGAGGGGAAATTTCAGTGCCATTTATTTGTTCGCTTCCGCCCTTTTGGCAGCGCGCCCCCATTTGCATCAAGGTTAAAGTACCCATAAATTTTTAAAAATCATCTGAGCTTCGAGCTCCGAAAGGGAACGAAGAACAAAACACTCAGCACTCACGGTGCAAAATGTGCGAAACGTCCAAATCGTTAGAAAACAAAAGAAGTAACAACCCTCAACGAAACCGAAGTTAAACAGTTTTAAATCATGCAAGCCGCGCCACCTCCCCACGTGGCATGAAAGGAGGGTAGAACCTCTGGGGAGGGGGCAGTGACAGTGGTAAGGTAACGCAACAATAGTTTCAAGAGAAATCAAATGTGAACTTAATGCAAGGCCAACTGCAGCAGGAGAAGTTGGAACTGACGCCCGAGGCCAAATTGATCAGGCCCGAGAGCCAGTGAGTCAGTGAGTCAGTGAGTCGGCGAGCCAAAGGGAAACTGGGTCACCACACAAATAAGTTAGTACAGTAACTCACCCACACATATGTTATCCAAGGACCTCAACCATCCTCCTCCTTTTGGCTTCTTCTTATACACAATATAAAGGTATTTTAGCCAAATTCAGGTTGGCTGCAAGAAATTAATCCTTTTATAGATTCCTTGTATTTCTATTACCAATCTGGTATTACCAAATCCAGATTCTTTAATAAAATCAGACTGAAACAAAACTTATATTGTCAAAAATGTCTGTTCAGGTCAAGAAAGGAAGTTGCTATTAACCTCACTTGTCACAAGAACAAAGGACACTTGAATCTGACTCCTTTACCGCACTCCTCCATCCAGGACAGCTGTTCGGAATGAAGAGCCTACATTGCCATTGCCTTGCATATTAATGCTCATGTAATAAACACAATCGCTCACCTTGACAGCCTGTGGCTTCGGGCTTCGGTCAGTTCGTCACTGGTCAGTCGGTTGTTCCAAGCGGTTGGGCAGCCATGTCAAATTCATGGCCGGTTCTGATCCTGAGCCTTATGCTGTCGCTGCTGGTGCTGGTGATGGTGCAAGTGCTGGTACAGCTGCTTTTCGTCCTGGTCCTGGTCCCACGATTGCATAATTTAAACGCAATTCGGACATGAATTCGATTGGCCAACATGAATCCGTGTGGCCAAAACCACAGAGGCGAAGTAAACCCGGTGACTGGAGACCCGAATGCATTTATGAATGAGTTGACACACTGTTGGGCTCAAATTTTGCGACTACCCTGCTGTCAATATTTGTCCTCTGACCCACCCAGTCGCACCTTTTGTCGGAGTCACTTCGCCTAATGGCGTGCAAATAGTTTTCGCAATTGAGTTGTCAATTTTGCGGTGTTGTGGGGACTGCCATAGAGACCAAGTAGGTGCCCAGAGGCCCTACGCTGCTGCCGTCTCATGCTCGTAAATTCCTCAAACTTTTTGCTCTCATCTCAAATATTTGTCATTGCTCGTTTTACGGCTTGTTATATCACACAATCTACCTTGTCCTCCGAGTAGAGAGCTCTCCAGCACACAGAGGCTCTTAATGACATTTTATGGCTGCCACCTAGGTGAAAGCTGGGCCCGAACTGGATATTCTGAAAGCTGGCCAAATTAAGTGGTAGTTGGGGCCAAGACTATGGCTACTATTTCTATGAGAACTATTATCCTGCGAGACCTGTGGTTTCACATGCAAATGATTAATTTATGCAATTCATACCGATTCAAAAGCCCCAAATTCAAGTACTGGCTCATAGTTCTGATTACATCGTATTGGTTAATTAAGAGTTAAAGTCCTTAAGATTCAGTAGGATTTTAATTGATTTCAATTTGCTTTATAATTAGTATAGCTTTGATTTCTGTTCTTGAATGGAATGTTTTGGCTTTCAGAAGACTTTACAGAAGTTACAATAGGCTTAAGAATACAAGAAAATCCTCTGGTTAATTTCAAACTATTTATATCGATAATTGGCCTGTCAAGAAACTAATATTCCTCTCATAATTGGACACTGGTATTACCAAAAAATAAGTTTTCCTCTCAACTCAAAAGCAACAACAAAATTTCGTTTCGCTTAGAGCTCCAAAATGATTTCTACCAATTAACTGAAAGGCCAAAAACTCATCACGCCAACCGAGTACATGCCATTTTTTTAATGGCCCTTTGCCGTAATGAGACGCCTCTCTGCCCAACTGCCAACTGCCAACTGCCAACTGCCAATAAGTGAGCCCGGTTATTAGTTTAATTTGGCAGAAAGTGCCATAAATCAGCGGCAAATGTGATCCCCACTTAATTGCAATACGTTTCCGTTTCCATTATTCCGTTTCCACAGAAAGCTGTCAGGGACCGCACGAGAAGCGCCTGCTGAACCACCTGCTCTCCACCTACAACACCCTGGAGCGACCCGTTGCCAACGAATCAGAGCCCCTGGAGGTCAAATTCGGTCTGACCCTGCAACAGATCATCGACGTGGTAAGTGCTGGACCAATTCATATACGAACAATTAGCATTTTTTCGAAAGCATCAAATAACCAAATAAAAGTGATTGTGAGATTACTGCCAAAAAGCGAAATTGTGATTGCCGATGCATAAGATTTTTAACAGGCGTGAACAGGCTAAGAATTAACAATTATTGATTGCGTCTCTTATAGGATGAAAAGAATCAGATTCTGACCACAAATGCGTGGTTAAATTTGGTAAGTGACATGTACCCGTCGTTTCTGTGTTACCATCACAACTACTTATTAGGCTTTTGATTTTCTTTTGAGGTTTACGTTTCCGTTTCCGTTTCCGTTTCCGTATCCGTTTTCGTTTCGTGTTTCCATTTTGGCAAGCGAAAAGCGACAAATTTTTTTGTATGAATTTTTTCCACCACAAAAACCACAAACACTTTTTATTTCGTTCGTTTTCTCTGGATTTGTTTTTGGCATTTAATAATTATTGCTCCTCAGGGGGCTTCTTTATCAATAAATAAATACATATTTGCATTTGCATATGTGTTGTCTCAATATGTCTCTGTGTGCGTGTGTCCCTCTGGGTGCCAGCGTGTGTGTATGTGTATTCTTTTCATAATTTCGTCCTTTTTGACATATTATTTTACAAAGAAGTGTTGAAGAACATTTAAAAGCATTTCAATAAAAAGAAAATTAAACACCGCAAGCGTTAAAAGTCAAAACTTAAATCCAACAATCTTTAAAAATAACTGAGAATGCAAAACTTTGCTTTGCTTTGATTATATTTTAGCAAAAAGCTTCCTTAACGATACGTTTTTTTCATCCCGATCCCGAACTGATTAGCTGACCTTTGAGGTCGTGCACCTAAATCTTTGAGCCTGGGCCAAGGTTATCTCACCGCATCTTAAACTTTTGATTTACACAAATTTCATCTCGACATGATGGAGGGCAAATAACATTCTCCTGGGCTTGGGGATGGCCCGAAATGGCACTGCTAAATTGGCAGAAATTGCCTGGCCATACCATAAACACAAACAAATAAATCAAAACAAAGGACCCGAAAGGACATAAATAAAATTTATATTTGCGAGCGATGGCCATTTTTTAGCGCTCTGCGGGCCCGTCCGGCCCTCACCTGAAGCTCCAATTGCAATCGTTTTGAAAAACGCAACCCCTGGACCTGTGGACAGGGCAGGAAAACCCTTTTCAAAAAAAATTAATAGCACCTCGACCCCCAATGGCAGCCAGAAGATTTATGTTTGTCCGTCAATTTTCGATTTCTGAAAGCAAAAAAAAAAACAAAAACGATATTTTTCCGACTGCTTTTGACCAAAACTAATTGTTGCTACCAATTAAAATAGGAAATTCCAACTTTAAGCTTCGCAATAATGTTATTTCAATTGATTGCGTTCGATGACCAAAAAAATAACGACGTGCTTAGATGTATTTTTTGTGATTTACACAAACATAAGCAGTTACATATTTTTTGATTTTATTTTAATTATATTTGAATTTTTGTTTTTCGTTCGGTTTTTCACTGATTGCATGGCAAACGTGAATGCAAACATTTTTCGTTTGAATATAATTCCCCGGATACATGCGGCTGGCCGTGTGAATAAATGTGCTTAGTCGGGCAATTATATACGCGATGGTCACAGTTGCACTAGCCAAAGCTCTGTAATCCCCATATTAAAAACGCTGCGCTTCATAATTGTATGGGCTTTTTAAAACAGGTCCCAGAGTATGCAAAAATAATCAATTTCAAATCAAACAAACAGTTCAATTGCTTGCAATTGCACAAGTAAAAGTAGGTATACCTAGGAAGGGTAACCTTCGACCCGTATTAGTCTGCTCCATTAAATGTATTAATCGATTGACAAAATGATTTACAAGGCTATTACTGTAAGACTCCCGATACTCCCCTTCCACAATTATTTATGTTTTACTTGCATTTACATTTCGCAAACCTATTTTGTGTGATTGTGTTACCTAGAGCGATGGTAGAGAGAGGGCGTGACTGACATAGTGTAAATGTATTCGTTATGGATTATGTTTAATATATATATTTTGCTGGGTACATGTCATAAAGCGTTCTCTGATTACAAATATCTGAGTAAAAAAGCAAAAGCATCAATTAAAACGCAACCAAAAACCAAAAACCAAAAACCAAAATAAGCAAAAACAAAGCAACAACTAAACCGTGTCTTGCATGTTGTTTAAACGAAGTGCATTTAAAAAGTGAGAACTAAACATAAAATTCCAAATCGGTGTTTTCTTTATATCCATATATATCTATATACGTATACAATATATACACTCGTATATTGACATTTAAATGTATCTGCATATTGCGCAACACAACTAACAACCTAAACAGCAAAAAACCTACTAAGAACCAAATGATATCGTGAATGTTGTGGCTTTAATGTGCTCTCTACTCCTCACCTCTTCTGTCTAATAAATAAATAATATAATTAAAGCCAGAGTCAACCTGAACATCTATGCTCTCGCAAATCAAATGCATTTTAATTTACACTATTAAATATGAATGAAATAATTTGATTTATGCACTCGCCATTCAGGCAGCTCGGATTCACGTTGGGGGATTGGCAGTCACAGCGCGTTGATTTTCCATGGCATAAATTATAAATCGATCCGAACGAAGAGATTTATAATACCACGAGCCCTGACATTTTCACCAGCTCACGGTCCCGGTCCCGTCCGGCCGGAGTTTTGTCAATTACTCAAATTGCCGCAACTAATAATGAATGTCCTTCAAATATTCTCTCTGTGTGTGAGCGGGGGATTAGTGCTGGGACCGACAATTGGTAAAGTTTTGCCATCATTGCCGTCAAGGTTCTACCTGACAACGTGCTTCTGGTTAACCAAAGGTTACTCCTTCGTCTCTCCTTCCAACTATTTTCCTCCAGCAACCCAATGATGATGGTAGTCCTGTCATGCAACCGAATCTACGGCATGTCGTGCAGACAGAGGCCGGGTCGAAGGCTTCTGTGGCACGACATTAAAATGCACATTGTGGCCCGGGCGTCATCAGCATCACCATCATCACCATCATCAGCATCAGTATCAGCATCACAGTTAAGAAAAATAAAGTCATTAGCATTTTTCGGCTAACACCAAAGTGCCACTTTCCCGCCCTTGTCTAATGACTTGCCAGGTTGCAGCCAGCTACCAGCTACCAGCTACCACAAAGCTCCTAAATGACTCGGGCCATGGAAATATGTGTCAAAAGGAAATGGCCAAAGGCCACCCCCACTACCACCTTTCCAAAAAAAAAGCGAATGAAAATTGCCAAGGGTCGGAGGTTACAAGCTTCTATAGTGTTTAATCTCTTGTTCGGGGCGTGTCCTAAGTCGCAAGTCAGGAATCGAAATCTAATGCACATTATTTAGCAATCTGCGTGGAAATTTCCTTTTTCTGCTAAGCAACTGGTATGGATAAATAGATTTAGATTTAGCGATTACTATTCAAACTTTCCACCATTAAGAGGCGAACAAAAGGCCATTACATTAATGGCATTAAAAGTTAAAAGTTTTGCATATAAACATCCCATTATGGGTAAATAAAAGTGTATTTAAAAGAAATACTGAAAAAAAAAAATTCATTTGATTAAAGCTTTAAAGGAAAATCATAAATTATGAAAGTTGTTTCACAGTTCTGTTTACCTTGAAGGAGGAAACTCTTCCTTCACGCAAAATGTTGACACTGCCATTTCCATAGCATACTTTTGAGGGCATGTCAAAGATCACGCTCGAAATGGAGTCAAATCTATTAGCATTATCCATTGATACGTTCTAAGCACCCCTAAAAACCATTATAAACACACTTTCGCCAAAAAATATTACTTCGCTAACAGCGGCCCGAGTTCGACAAAGTCATTTGCCAGCGTTGAGCAAACGCTCGGCTCACTTATCACCCACTCATTTGTCTCGACTCTGGCAAAATACACAAGGACTCGAGAACTGGAGCGCTCAAGGACTCCGGGATGAGGTATGAGAAATGAGGAATAAGGGCGACGGTATATGGGATATGGGATATGGGATATGGGATCTGAGTGCTGCCAAGGCCAACAAACTTTGTCCTTGAACAACAGTGGCGATGTTAGTCTACTCTCGCCTCTACCTCTACCTCTCCAGCTCATGTGCATAACCCATTTGTATGGCAAGGAGCTAACTTTGCCAAAAACATTCATTCATCACAGGCAAGCTGGGTGACTACAAAGGGCATTGAGGAGAGGATGCAAAGAAGGAGCACGAATCCACGAATCGAGTGCCTGAAATCTGGAAATTTGGATTGTTGTAACTACAGACGACAACGGCAATTGTTGGCTCATTAGAAACTCATTTAAAAACAATTTGGCACGTTAATGCAAAATAAATCTATAAGCTTATGCAGCCTGCTTCGTTACCCGATACCCTCGTCTTCTCGTAAATGTATCTGTTTCTGAGCAGACGTGTCCTGTTCACGATTAAGGCGAAAGCTTAATGCAGATGCGGAGTCTGTTGCAAATGATGCTTTAAAGTTTTTCCCAAAAGGCAAAGAGAAACGGGGCCAGAGTGTCATTAGTATGCGTCAATGTCAGGGGCTCACATCCTGCCTGGGGCAGGCGTCATGTCATAAACATGAAATTTGCACAAAACCGCCATTTTTATAAGGTGTCAACAGCAAATATCTTGCACAAACACCCAAACACCCAAACACCCAAACACCCGAACACCCGCACATTCAAATGTTGCTGTTTGGGTCGGGGTGGGGTAAACGGAAATGCCTGCATATTGGCTTAAACGAAAATGCCAGCCGGGCAGGAGCGTGGAAGGACTTTGAGCTCAGATAGCTGGAACGCTGAGCAGAAATCATCCAGGTCACCAGAACAGCCTCCGGCCATGGCAGCTGCATATCATTATGGAAGCCTTACGCCCCCTGAATCTTTTTAATGGCTCAAGTCGTTATTGCAGCTGCCACTCTTTGCGGGTTTTTTTGCGGTTTTTTTGTTTCCTTCTGTTTCACTTTTTGGCTTCGAGTTGTAACCCGTTCTTCCCCATTCATTTTTTGTTTATACTAGCAAGTTATTTATGGAGTGGGAGACAGGCTTTCACATGCAGATCCGACGGGCTGTTCATCTGCATTTCAAACGGATTCCCTCACTGACCACCTTGAACCCATCATTCGGAATCCGGATTCCGGATTGCGGATTGCGGATTCCGGATAGCTTAGTGACAATGGGCCGGCATGAAATATCTTTAATTAAAATTTTTGTATTTGTATAAAGATAAATGGGTTTTGATACCTAGTTCAAAGTTTTTATTGCATAGTGGCAGTGGCAGTGGCAGTGAGATGTATTCCGCCTCCACACACAGAGAGACGCAGGACGATAAGATTGTAAAGTAAATTGGCGCAATGGACAAAGGCTCTAAAGGACGGCCGACCAGCACGATTGAAATTGAATAGAAGGAGAGATTGGGATTGAGATTGAGATTGGTCTTCAAGGCTGGAGCTTGGCTAAAAGCAGCTGGTCTTGGCCAAAAACTTTTTGATAGCATTTCATTGGGCTTACTTTGGTCTTTGTGCAAATTGGGTGACGATGATGGTACGGGGCTTGTTAATTGCCAAAGCCCCAAAAAATCATTTTAAATTAGAGCACATTAAAGCCACTTTGATTTCACAGCTAGTCGAGATGTCCTTAAGCTTCTACATGAACATTATAAAAACAGATGCTTTAAATAAATGTAAAATGAAAAAAAAAAAAACAAAAAACTAGACAAACAGCTGAAAATGAAAACAAAAAAATCCTTGTAAAACTCATAAACTAAATGTATAAACCAAAACTTTCTTTTATCGTGCTCTGCTCTTTTTAAACTTTTGACTTCAATTAACTTTTATGCTTTTCCTTACGTCTCACTATTACTTTACATTATGTGTCTTGCTTTTGAATTTTTTATTTGATTTTCTTATTTTGTTTGGCGTTGACAACAAAATCCACCAAAATTCGTTCCAAATGCGTTTGTAGGACGAGAAGAATCAGCTTCTCATAACGAATCTTTGGCTTTCGTTGGTAAGTCTTAAGTAAAACTCGCCACATCATAAATCATAAACCTAAACCCCCGAAACTAAATCCTAACCAATAGCTTAAAACGTATTTTAAATAATGTGTAATCGCTTTAAACCTTAAACTCATAAATCAAACATTGCGGACTCTTTTTGACTTGGATCAGAAAAGCTAGTGTTTGTTTATATATCTACTATATATAATATATCTACTATATCTACTATATCCCTTATATTTCGTAGTACTTTTGACTGATTTCGGGTCAAAAAGAGTCCTGCTTGATCATAATTTAACCACACACGGACCAAACCTCCATTTACCAAAAAGAGTTGATCGAGTTTGTTGTTCATATATCCCGACTTTCTTATCCCGAAAATATCTTTTGTAAAAAGCTCTTCATATCTCTCCAACTCTACTTTTCCCGTTTCTAACATATATCTCTGGTTGAGATTCATGTTGGCTTGGCTCATGTGTGCGTTAAATTATTTAAACATCATCATTTAAATAATATATCCCTAAATATGAGCTTAAATAGTAATATAAATTTGCTTACTTAAATACGAAACCACATATTCACAGACACGGCTGAATATACTTTGATTTCCGCTATTTCCTTTTATTCTCTTTGAATTTATAACTTTTCTACAATAGATGTCAACAATGGCAGCTCGTTTTTTTCAGCGAATAACCCTTTTTTGAAGCCCTTTTTATTTAGAACTCGCTACGGAGTTAGTTTCATTTTCTTTTCTACTGAGAGCAACTAAAAACCAAACACATAAACCAAACCAAGAAAAAACACGACTCTAAAGAGTACCTAAATCCTGCACACAAAAACACTGAATTGCATGCAAAAAAATATCGCATCGTGTAATGAGCCTCTAACAATGTTAGCCCGCCCGGCATGTCCTTTGGTTTTATTATTTTCTGAGAGCGTATGCGTGTGTGTGAGTGGGTGTGACAGTTCTTATCTTTTGTGGCTGTTGAAAAGGATATATTCAGCAGGAAAATCGAAAATCAGAGAACGGAAATGTGAGAGCAACGCGATATTTTCATTTACATGGATTTATTTCCGGCATCAGTCTGTGGCCCTCGTCAAGATCTGTCAATTTGCGAAATTAATTAAATTATTTATTTAATACGTAAAGGTCAGGAGCCACCGTAACGCAGAATAGACAATACATTTAGTAGTTTCGCAATTGCAATCAGGCAAAAAGTACAAAAAGTAGATGACTGCAAAATTGTGGAAAATTTATGATTGATGGCCTACGCCTGGTGCGTTTATAAACTGTCCGCATCCACATTTTCAAATAGTGCTCAAATGTTTGTCAATTTGCCACTCTTGACCACAGACAGGCTGTTTGGGTTTGGCAGTGGAATCGCCAATGCCAACGAGTCCTTCTCGGCAACCGATTGTAGTTCTGCTCGACGGCCCAATTATGCCGTCAAATGGCAATTAAAACCGATAAATGAACACTAAAAACCATCAGGACCGAAAATGTGAAACGAAAATGGCAAAAAAAAACTTTGACAATCGACTATAATTACTTTTCTAGGTAGATTGAAAGCTCCATTGGCCTATTTTAATAGTTTTTAATATTTAAATCAAAATGATTTAACAAAATCACTAACGAAAGAAAGACAATAAAAGTTTAAACACACCTTAAAGGATAATAGAATGTCCTATTAAGACGTTGATCTTTGTGGGTGGCATTAGGGTATTTTATAACAGGATAATGGCACCACTTCCTAAAAGTTTAGTCAAACAAAACTAACGTTTAGAGTCGCGGAAACTACTCCGTAAAATAATTGCCACATTCGCATCAAAATCTGTGTCCTTCCGTCACTGCCGTGCCGCATAAAGCTGGGCGAATGTTTTTAGGATCATGGAGGATGGAGAATGCCGGATTCATGCCCCACCTCAAAATGGGGACCTCAGCCGAGGAGGCATCTGTTTTTACAGCTGTCATAAAAACCGCACACAATAACGTGGCAGTTGCAAAGTTTAAACTGTTTTAAAGCAGAACACAGATGCAGATACTCAGCTCAACTCGTATAATTTAATGCAGGACGAGGCCATGGCATGTAATTAAATTTTTGTGATTTAAAAAAGGGATTGTTGTTGGAAAGCTTCCGGGCTGTCGGTGCTGGGTGGGCCAACGTAGTCAGGGGTCGGCAAGGACAATTGCTTGCTCTAAAAATGCCACAAATGTGTTAAATTATAAACAAAACAACAACAGCAATAGAACGAACATGAGCCCCGGCAAAGGCAAAACTAAGTAGAGGGGAAACTTTGCCGCTTTTATGACACGAACATGAACCACTTGTAGGAAAGCCACAGAACGCAGCGGCCAGGAGGAAAATTCAGGACGTGGGGCAGAGTCGCGTTGCAGGCAACCGCAGAGTGACACAAAGCACTAAGCAACTGTTTGAGTACACTTGAAGGAACTAAAGAAACTATGGGATACATTACAAAGAAGTGCAAGGTTATGAAGAAACTATTTGGGATTTGTGTAGGTCTTAAGGTTAGAAACTTTCTTTTCAAGCTTAAATCCCATAAATTGTACAAAAGCCAAACTGTTTCTAAATTAGCCAAGAAGTTAGTATGTCTATTTTCTTCCAGTTTAGCTACAAAGCAGGATCAGAAAAGAGCAAACGAGAAAACTTGTCTCATGTGCGGTTTAGCAGGCGAACGTGGGTGGGCGGGAATGGGCTGGCTGACTTAACTTGAAATTGTTGTCAAGTTGCACATTGTTGCATAATGCATCCAGGCTGTATCGGAGTAGTGTATGTGTGTGTTTGTTTTTTGTGCTTATAAGAGCAACAGCTTGCCAATCAGTTAGCAGAGCGATATGGCCATCTTTTTCCTAGTCTTAGCCTAGTGCGTAGCCATACTAGATGGTAGTTGGTAGCGTTGCATGTCTCTGTGTGTACATGTGCATGTGCTCAGCAGTTGAGTAGATTTCATTTTGAGACCTTACTTTCTTTCCGACTTACTTTCATAACCTCCTTTCCCCACAATATGCAATTTCTTTTCGAAAAAACATCACGTCGCATTTTAAGTTGAGTTCTTAGACATTTTATTTGTATTGCATTTACCACAAAGTGATCAAATATCACACAGACTGTTATGCATTCAAAATTTAATAAAATCCTATCGCAATGCAGGAGTGGAACGACTACAATCTGCGCTGGAACGAGACCGAGTATGGCGGGGTCAAGGACCTGCGGATCACGCCCAACAAGCTGTGGAAGCCCGACGTGCTTATGTACAACAGGTAAGTGGTCCGTCGCCGCTCCGGCCGGACTTGGCTCTAATCCAATAGAAAGGCTATCGCAGCCCCCCAATGAATCAATGAAACTAATCCGAGAATCAGTATAAAGTGTTTGCGCAATACATAAAACCAGCTACAGCCCTAAATCGGGGCATAGGGTCTTATAACTCACTATTACCTAAACCAGTAATCACTGTATGTAGTTGAACAACGGTAAGTTAGGCTGACCAGAACATAAATAGCAACGAAATCCCAACAAATTCTACTGGATCCCTGCAAAGGATCTCCCTAAGGACCTTTTTTTTATCGTTTCGTTTGCGTTCCGTTATAGTTATAGTTTAATAAATACTCAAAAGTAGATGCATTTTGCACTTTAGTTCCTTAAAACTAGATTATTAGATACTCATTAGGGTTACGGGAAAGTTGCAAGGATTCTATTTGGAACCGACATATTAATGTTTGTTCCATTGGAAACTTAATAAATATTTTGCAACAATCCCAATTAAGTTTATTGTATGCCCCTTGTTTGTACGATTCGATTTGAGTTGATTTTTGAATTAGTCCCAAGCATATTTGAATTTATACCCATGCCCATTATTATATAAATATGTAGAAGTTATTACGAACGCATCATAATCCACTCGCTATTGTTTGTGTGTCTATTTGTAAACAAATAAAATAACAAAGATGAAAATCGACCAAGCCGCAAGTCAAACATAGAATTATGTTTTCGATTCGGTGGCTAAACTCGACTTTTCCTACCCGTACATTATGATATTTGTGTTTTAATGTTACCCACTTATGATTTGCTTTCAATGTTTATGTTTCAAGAAGTGACTTTAACCAACAAAAAAAAAAAACAAAAAAAAAAAATAAGGAAAACAAACAAAAAAAAAAAGAAATATAACCAGAATAATTTACATTTTGTTTACTTCAATAAGAGTAGTTTACACGCAGTGGTTGTCTAGTGGGACTGTACATTGTCAGCTTGCCGTTGATGTGGGCCTCACATTGTAATTGGATTCGTAATGCTAACCGAACGTTGTATAACACAAGAAATGCCTGAGTTATCCAGCATTAACTTAAACCGCAAACCAAAACCATCAAACCATAAATGCGAACTAAATCTAAAATAAAGACAAGCTAACGCAAAACAAACTAAATAATCTCCTAGACTAAACTCCAAACAACTTAAACTTTGTTTAACCAGAATATTGCGCAAGTAGTTTGTTCGAAACAGCACGGGTCAAATTCCCCATAAAAAAAAAAACAGAAAAACAAAGAAAATACCGAGTGGGGTCAGCAGTCTAAGGTCTGTGGTCTGTTTTCCCGTCAAAGACTCGCCCCATGACTTTACCTTTAAAAAATGTTGGAAGAAAAACTAAAAAAGTCAAAGTCCTCGCAGCTCCATTTCCGAAAGACAATAACCACCGCGGAAAATGTTCAACAATATGCTGGTGTAATATTTCTGGTTAAACGTTCAGTACTTGAATTTATTTGGCCAAAAAGAAACAGTTTAAAATAAAATCATTTAAATGAAATGAAACGAAACGAAAAATGTTTTTTGTCATACTCATACGTAGCTTGCAAAAAACAGTACAAGATTCATCAAAAACATCACAGAAACGGCAAAATAGATTTTCAAGTATTGTGCATGAGAAATCAAATCCCTCTTGCTAAACAAAAGACTAAATAAAAACGCATAAAAATAAAACCAAATGCAAAAATATTGTTTACCCCTAAATCCTCACCTCATCCCCCAACATAACAAAGTGCCAAAAAGTCTTTCACTTTGCCAAAAACACAAAATTCCCCAAATAATTAACCCTTTTCCCAAAACCCAAAACATAAACACACCAAAAACACAATTAAAGTAAAAACTATTTACCCAAACTTAAAGCTAAATAAATAGATAATTCCATTTACATCAACTTAAGCTAAACCTAAATACGTTCAATTAAACCAAAACTTAGCTAGTCTAGCTAAGCAAACCCCATCAAGTTAATGTTAATGTTAAACCGAAGCACCAAAACCAATCCATTTCAGCATTAAAACCCAACAAAATGTCATTCAAAATCACAAAACCATCAAGGGTACTTTCTAATTCTAAATTCTAATGCTAATAAACTCGGCTGGCCGAGACTTCGAGCCACTTTTCTTAAGAAACGCAAAGTTCAATTCCTTAAAAAAGAATTCTTGTCTGCTTAGACTTAGTCTATTCCAAAATAGTGTCCATAACTTCTTGTTTAAACATATTCTGCTAAACTTTTTCCCCCAAAATTGTGTTAATTAAACTTGCACCTTAAAAGTCGAAAGGATTTCCAAAAGTTTTCCAAGAAGTTTGGAAATTCTACGGACTGAAACCTTTTGCTTTTTTACCTAAGATGATGAAATTTTAAGGAAAGGTCAGCTCGAAACATACTATTAAATATCAAATACTTTAAAAATCGCCAGTCTAAAGGACTAAGCTCCTAAAATATATATTATATCAAAATTTCTTTCACTCAATGTTAGTCTATATGTCCAGTTAGTTAATCTAGATGTGTGAGAGTGTGTGTGTGTGCTTTTAAAAATACAAAAAAAAAGCAACAGAGAGCTTTGCTTCATACGCCCTGTTGGCCAGACATTAATCATACGCCCCGTAGTCATGGCATTTTCAAATGTTTACGAGAAACATTCCGTAAAGCTTTCATTAAACAGACTTACAAAATTTGTATTTGTTTTTGGTTTTCGACATGATTCCTAAATATAAAGCTTATGGAAACAAGTCTCAAAATCAAGGATACGATAATCTTGTTGGTTTGCTTCTATAACAACCATTTCATTTCCCATTTGGCAATTTCAATTACATTCAATACGCTTTTCAAATACCCGAGTGGCTGTGTGCGAGAGTTGCAATCACCAAAGTAATCAATTGTTTCGCTGTGTGCTATATCTAATGTTCATTATAGTTATTTGTTCACTGTTTTCCTAAACAATAATAATACGTAATAATAATCAGCTCATGTTCCTCAGTGTGTCCAGTTGTTATCATTCCACCATTCAACCTGCCACAAATATTTCTGTTTACTAACCGATAACTATATAATACATATATTATATATAGCGATTGCTGTCTGTTCTCATTGTGTTTAACTGTCTAAACTACCCACAAACATATATATTTTATATATACATAGCCCTATGTCTTTATCTATCTATATCCATATCTATATTCCGATATATTTCTTTGTGTGTGCGTGTGCATTAATGTGTCATATGCCAGGCATCGGCGAATCATTGCCATATCCATTAAGTCTGCATAAGTTAGCCTAAGTATACTTGTAAGCTCCGCTCCCTGCATGCACCTACTACCCCAACGGGACCTACAGGTCTTAGAAGTCCTAGCTTTAAGACCGCAGATCCAGAACCAGCTAATAAAGCTGCGAGCCATGTGTGCATAGATAAATGACTTCAAGGGGATAACTCCATTTCGGTGAATTTATATCTCATTCAGCGTTTTTTCCACCTACGGAACTATCCGCCAGATGCTTCCGAAAAAGGTTTGGTGGTTTTTACGGTCCTTATTCGGAATGAGATTGCAACCATAGCTGGCTAAATCCTTTCTGGAAGGATGCACAAAAAATCCGTGCCCACAGAAAGAAGCTTAAACATTTTAAGCCATAACTTAAACGTCAAAATTTGTTTCTCCATCCCCTGGACATTTGCCAGGTGCGACTAAAACAAGTTAAATACCCGCAAGTCCCTCAAGGCTCTAAAAAAATATACTCCCGGCAGTGGCTTGGCTCTGAAATGAAGACAAACTACAGAGTAGACTTTGCGACCGGATTCAAATGCACCTGCTGCATTTGCCGAGCTAATTGCAATTTATATTTGCCACTGCAACGCAACAGAGCGAAGCTTATTTAACCTAATGGCTGGGACATTGCCACACACACGGACAGGGGGACACACGTGCAGCATTTTACGGTTGATTGACGCTCGGGGAGGCGCACTATAGTGTCCTGCGGCAAATGGAATTTACATGTCACCCAGAGGCACCCAGGGGCACCCAGGGGCACCCAGGGGCACCCAGGTTCCGGGCAAACAAAAAAGCCCAGCCCGAAACAATGAATCAAAACACGTACGTTGCAGGTTTAATTTCCACGGCACGCAGCATCCGGCGCTGATTTCGTGCGACTCCGGAAAGGGGAAGATGGCTCGACGAGGTGGCCCAAACCAAAAGAGAGTAAGAACACCAAGGCCGAGAACAAAGGACTAGGCTGGAAATAAAAATCATATTGATTAGCCGAGTAGTCGACCGAGTCTGGGGAAATCAGTAGATGGCCAAGGAGCCATCTGGGCGTGGCCCTCGTCTCCCATTTCCCCGGGAGAAACCTTTTGGCTGTCAACTTTGTTTGCTAATGAACTTGAGCAGAGGCCAGGGTTCGTGTCCAAGACACACGCCACTTGTTCCCAATCGGAGTTGCCGAATTTACTAGACTTTTTTCTGCAAAGAGTTCTACGTTCGTGGTGCGTCCGCCCGTCAGAGTTTTATTTCGTTTAATTTATTAATTCTTCTTTGTTCGAGACTGTTCCAGAGCTAATTTGTATGCGTCGCCAACCCAGCTAATGTGCGGCCATCATTTAGATCAATAGCGAGACACCCACAGATACATTCAGTGTTCCAGGAACATAAACAGAAACAGAAACAGATACTGAAACGGATACACAAAGAGCTGTAGATAAAGATACAAGTCTACAGATTGGCATCGCCTCATTACGAAGCCTCCTTCTGCGAATCTTGGCTTTCTCTTTGTGCCATTTGCTTATGCTGATTTTGGCCACGGATTGGCATTCCTTTCACGTTGTTTAATTGAGAGGCTGGGCTGGCCGCCTTTAACCACCAATGCCAGGGCGGAAAGGAAAGCTTTCACTGTAATTGCAACATTATCGGCCACGTTCTTTAAAAAGCATCACAAGTCAGGCCGCAGGTCAACCGAAAACCGAAACTGACAGCGGTTTCGGCCAAGATGTAAAGGCTTTTCTGGCCCCAAATCCGAATCCAGCCAACACTAACGTCAATATTAATAAAACGAGTGGCTCTCTGGCATTAAGGCCGTAAAAAAGATAACCGAATATTTCAATTTTGGAAATTAAAATGATGTTAAACGCGGCCAAAGGTTTGATGAGGGTTTTGGGCTTCTCAGACCTGAGGGATTGACAGGCCAATCACGAGTATACACATGTGTGTGATTCTGTTTAAACGTATTCGTTTTACAAAGACATCCACCTGGCACCTGCAATATCAATTTACCGGAATGCGCCTTAATGCATATTATGCCCTGCCAAAAAGCCCCCAGGCCGCAATCTCTTAAGCCCGGGTTGGCAACATCTGCGGCCCGGTTTCGGTTTCGGCTTGACCAGTCGATAATCAGGGCCCACATACCACTAAATGCCATGCCAGTTGAATGTTGCCCTCAATGGCCTGGGAAACACATCCAAAACCGCCCCCAGGAACACACTCCCACGCAGTGCCCTATGACCCCATATTTCAGTGTGGGATTCGCTTTATGTCATTGCCTCTGCGGTGACCGAAAAACGCAAAATAAAATTGTCAACAAAATGTACCCGCAACATTTTCAGAGCTTGAATCAAAATCAGAGCCATGTAATTGCATTTTATTGCAGCATTTTGAGGGTAAGACCAAAGTCAAGAGACACTCATGCATAATATGGGAAAATATATACATATTTCCCCAATGGGATTTATACTATACATACATCAAGATGCCGGCACTCAAAATGGTGGCTCACATTTTCGGAGTATCCCCAGCACAAGGTTCATTTGCATATGCACATATTGGTGGCTGCCACAAACTGGATACAAAATACTCGACTGCAAAGATATTTGTACGAGTATCTGGGCGGCCGCAGATTGCCACTGCCACTGCCACTGCCATTTAGTGTGTTTAGTGGCGGGTGCGAGGCAATAGGAATTCCGTACGGGTCATCAAATGCTGGTTGGATACATTACATTGCAGTAAATACCCCCTGGGAGAAACCACACAAATGCCTGTTAAGTTGAAACCTTCAAGCCCTGAAACCCTAATACCCTGATGACCTAAATAAATTTAAGTAAAACTAGATTAAGTCTGACCCTCGTAGAGGTAGAGACTCTTCTCCAGCAACTTAGTCTATAAGGCCAACAAAAACACAACATACACTAAATCCCACTTTGATTCCCAGAGTAGAAACATTACCTAGAAATCCCTAAGAAACAAAAAACATTTTAACTAGCGAAGAAACAAGAAAATGACAAATGACCTATGACAAAGCGCAAGTCACATATACTAAGTATATTTTTATAAATGAAATCAAAGAAACGATCAATTGAAAAGAAGGATAACTGAAAAGTAAACCAAAACCGATAATATCGATGAATTGATAATTGATTAAGCTGATAAACAAATATGAAACAATCAAACAAACCAATAATCGATTAAAATAAATTGTACAATAATCTAGCGCGGATGAGGGATTCGATGGCACGTATCACACCAACATTGTGGTCAAACATAACGGCAGTTGTCTGTACGTGCCCCCTGGTATCTTCAAGAGCACATGCAAGATAGACATCACGTGGTTCCCATTTGATGACCAACATTGCGAAATGAAATTCGGTAGTTGGACTTACGATGGAAATCAGGTAAAGTGCAAAAGCAATCGACAATCGAAAACAAAAAAAAAAACACGTTAACAAGTTAACCAATAAGTTACAAAACAGCGAATAGCTCGATAGAACAGTAAGCGCTGGCTACACTAGGCAAAACTCATCCAACTCTCACACTAACATACTAACAAGAAACACAAAAAAACATTCAAAAAACACTCTAAAAAAAACACTTAAAAAACACACATTCCAAATCGAGCACGATCACGCTTCTGCCAATCACGAGACTCACGCACCAGGAACGAGAGGGTACGAATTTCGATTCGAAAGGGAGTTGACTTCGTCGAGAGCTGACTGTAGCGATAGGTGAAAGTTTTAGTGAAAGTATAGATTTTATTTGACGACAAAATATGCAGGATTTGTAATTTGGTTTATATGCTTTTCCAAACTTCTATCTCTCTCTCTCTCTAACTATCTTTCTATCTCTATCTACCCGTAATCTGAGTTCAAGTTTATGATTTGTTCGTTCGTTAAAAAATATATCATACCGAACAATTCTTTGCGTTTTTGCGAATTACAAAACCAAAAAATCGCAGTGCCGTTAACAGCACTGAACTGTAAACAGGTCCTGTGTGTTGGCTAAAATATTCAAGGCGCGCCCAAAAGCAGGCAATTGAATATTTTAAACCAACACACGCACACAGAAGGAGCTGAAAAATGGCTCCCGTAGGTTGTCTCCCAAAATGGAATCATGTGTGGAAACCGTAGGCTCTTACCCCGAAGAGAGCTAACCTCTCAAGTTTCAACTATTTTGCATGGTAGCAGGCCAAAACCACGCCCAAAACAAATTAGCAACAGGCGAAGTTTTTTGGACGACGTAAAGACTCTTAATGAAAGTCAAACAAAAGTTACAAATAAACAAAAAATAATAATGAATAAAAATATGGTTTGAGTACAAACCTATGTTGCAGCGCTTTTATTTCCCACGTACTTTGCACCCACAACAAATAAATGAGTAAAAAACGAAACAATTTAAAAAAACAATTGAAAAGAAAAACAATATTTTTTTGCTCGCTCGCTCTCTATCTCGCTCTCTCTCTCTCTCTCTACTTCTGTCTCTTTCGTACACCTCGAACACATGCTATATCTGTACATAAATGTTGTTTCAATGTGGCTTTTTGTAAAATCTCTAAAATTTTTCAACAACAAACTAAAATCTTAAATGTTCTTTTTCTCCAATATATATATAAAAAACGAATACTCAAACTCAAAACTCAACCACCAAAAAAAAATATATATGAAAATATGTAAAAATTGATTTATCAATGGTAAATTAATTTCCATTCTCTATGAATACCCCAAATATGAATACAAAAAATATTTACATTATAAAAAATCAGTTGGATTTGGTTTTGAATTCCGAAGATGGAGGGGATCTTTCCGATTTCATAACAAATGGCGAGTGGTACTTGCTTGGTTAGTAAAAAAAACCTCATTATGCTTATTCCTCTAACTGTTATTTCGTTTGATCGTTGTCATTTGTAAATTATCTTAACCGCATTATCTCAAACTGCAAACTGCAAAAAAATTATATTAATTTCTTCTAATTTCTAATTTAACACATTGCTTGCGATACTGCTTCAAAAAATTGCTTCATAGATCTTTATGATTTGCTTAGCTTTTTGATTTCTTTTCAAACTAGTTTTACGATTTATTTGTACATAAAAAATTATTCTTTAGATAATATCGATCTCTGTAAAAATCTGTTGTACATATATGTATGTGTCTTTGTGTCTGTACATACCGTCTATGTTTGTGCCTCTGTCTCGATCCTTGCCATATCCTTGCTCGACGATCACTAATCCGAGATTTTATCGTCCAGCCATGCCGGGAAAGAAGAATACGATAGTCTACGCCTGCTGCCCAGAACCATATGTCGATATCACCTTTACTATACAAATTCGTCGCCGAACATTATATTATTTTTTCAATTTAATCGTGCCATGTGTGCTTATCTCATCGATGGCCCTTCTGGGCTTCACATTGCCGCCGGACTCGGGCGAGAAGCTGACGCTGGGTGAGTATTCGCCTCCAAGTTCCCTTCCATTTATTTATATGCAGAGACACAGAACCACCCAACATACCAACTGATCTGAACTGAATATTGTCCAATCGATATATATAAATGTGTTTTGTGAGTTTTTTCAGCCGTCCCCAAGTCCGGAGTTCGAATCTGTCCAATAAATAAATGCATAGATGTTTCAGAATTAGAGCTAGTTAGGTCCCAGATCAAGAGGTTATCAGGTCATGCAGCGAAGGTAGCGAAATGAGGCTTAGCTGGATTTAATAACAATTACGAGTAAAACCCCAAGAGAACAAGAATAACCGAAAAAAATCCCCGTTTAAATCTGTATAATCAACGCTGCTTTTAAACAATAGCCAATCTATGCATGTTCTTTGTTCAATAAATTAACTAAAAAGTAAACTTGATTTAAAGATCAGTGAGAGTGTGCCTTTTGAGAAGATTTTTCAAAAGGTAAGCACTTGTTTTTATTACAACTAAATCAAAAGTCCCACTTGTCCCGTTCAAAGACTAAATAAAAATCCTCTTTATAAACTCCATGAAAAAAAAACCCCCATTAAGGAACTAAATCGTAACCTAAATCTGATGAGTAAAATGTGTAAAAGTTATGTTCATTTTCCAAATAAACCAAATAATATTAAGTCTGATTACGTAAACTTGATCTTTCAGTTTTCCGATGTGTGTTTTACGTTTGAACTTTGATTTAAATTGCGTTTTATATTATATTTATTGTATCTCTTGTTGCAGGCGTAACTATACTACTATCATTAACAGTATTTCTTAACCTTGTCGCCGAGTCCATGCCGACAACGTCGGACGCTGTTCCTCTTATAGGTACACACACACGCTAATTAACCCGCTATATAGCCTAAAGTGCGATCCGATCCGATCTGGTCCAACAAAACAAAAACAGAAGTCGTGCTGTGCTAATGCTGTTTTTAGTTATCATTAGTTTGCTACAGTAGTGCAATGAACTGACAAACCAAATCAAAATCAAAAACGAAACAAAAGAAAAACCTAATACTAGCCACTACTACTAAATACTAATACTACTAATACTTAACAAGAAACAGATCAGAAAGAAACTAAATACTGATACGAAATACCAATTAGCTTAGCTCTCGACACTTCTGTAACTTCTGTTCCTAATCACACCCCGAAAAATAACACTCGAAACACCTTCACACGAATGAGGAATGATCAATATAACTCCCAAAAATCTATAATATATATGTTTGCCATTAGATCTAATTAAGTCTTTCTGTGTATTCTCTGGACTCTCACCATCGAACAACTGGATGTTGGATAGACTACAAACACTACTATTCTAGTTCTCTACTAATCCATGTACTAATCCCACACAGAACTTCTCGAGCCAGAGCCTGATACTGGATCTAACCCATCTAGCCACTTTATCGTCTTCCAACTTACCTAAGCTCTTGGTCTTGCCAGTCTTTACTATTTGCTATTCACTCACCACTTCACTAGCCTTAAGGTGTATCCTCCCAGAAAGCTCAGACATAATTGGTATTTGACCTCACGACAGAACACACAATCACAATCGCCACAGCCCAATCACAATCACAATCAAAATCAAAATCACAATCACAAATCAGTAACCACAATTACAAAAGCAACGTACAACGTACCAATACAAATTACAATTACAATTACAAGAGTTTTTCGTTTCGATTTTGCTGTGTTTGCCCATAAAGCCGACCTATATAATCTCGATCTGAAACTGAATCTGTTCCTGAGTTATTTTTGTCGTTTGGTTGTTGCTTCGTTTGTTTGTTTGTTTGTTGGAATTCGTTTATCTACGTGTGCCTTTAGATGAAACCTTTTACTTTTATTTCGTCCTTCGATCGTATCATTTCGTTGGTCTCTTTTAAGTTCCTTACCTAGCCTGCCAATATATCTAAATATATAACATACAATATAAATAAAACGGAACCGAGTAACCCGATCATCCTGTAAATACGCTTGTCCTTAGAGTGTGCTCGCCTCATAATCACGCTGGGACGAGTCCAACCCCATTCATTAATCCCTTTCCCTCTGTCTCTCGTCTAATCATCACAACTATAAAATAAAGTATAGCAGCATTTCGAAAACCGCATCAGAAACGTAGACAGAAATGCAATTAAAGAAAATGTATTTTAAATCTAGCCACAACTGTATATATACACAAATCTCTAAAAAGAAACCCCATAAAAAATCCAACGAACCACCTTTTTTCGCTACCAGGAAATGAGAAATGAAACAGGATAAAAACCAAGGCCAAAAGAAACAGCAAACCAGAAACAAAAACCAACTAACTAACTTACCAAAAAAAAAAAAGCACCAACAGCTGTGTTAACCAGTTTTTTAGTTTTACTTTTTTCTCGGAACAGTCAGACAAAAACATCAACAAAACCATAAATAGAACAACAGGGGAAGTGTGCCGGAGAATTGTGGTGCGATTGGGCTCGAGGGATTGCCAACCGCATATTTGGGGTCTGGAATGTAAAACGTCAAAGGACTTGTACTTACATTCAAGACCAGAACTGATTTTGCGGGTACTTGTCCCTTCAAAGCTCCAAATCGAATGTCAATTCCCAAGTGCCACTTTCCATCGAGATACTTGACATGTAGTTAGTCCTACCACAGAGGTTTCAGCTGATACTTGGCTTGTTAGAGAATAAATAGAGTAATAGATCAACAGCTAGCTAGGATCAGGAAACCACAATATTTAATGTGAACTCCCCAAGCACACGAATGTCATAAATGTAGAGGTCCTTCGGTAGGTATAGCATATCCAAACCAGTATAAATCGCTTGGCTGTACAAATGAGCCTCTGGGCTGCCCAGCTAACTTAGCATCTTTATTAACCATATGACTATATATAAATATATATATTTCGACACCGATCACCCACAAATACCGAACACTGTAAATAGACAACACGCCGAACAGACGTAAGTACACCAGTACCACCCCACCTGAACCACCTAAACCACCTGAACCACCTGAAACCACCTGAAACCACCTGAAACCACCTGAAACCACCTAAACCACCCAACCAAGAACAATCCCACACCACTCTGAAAATCCCCACGAAAAGAACAACCAGAACTTTTGTCCAACGTCGCCAACACGAGCGCATGCCAATCCAATCAAAAAAAAAAAAAGAGGCTAAAACCGAAAGCAAGCCAAAGCTTAACACCTTCTCAAACTATCTTTTAACCCTCTGTGTCTATCTCTCAGTATTTATATTAACTTATGAATCTCAGTATCTCTCTTTCTCGCTACGGCAAGAACTATTTGAACTTGCACATACTTACTCGCAAGAAACGAATCGAATTCTCACACCAATCAATCAATCAATCAAACAACTTACCAATCAATCAATCAATCAACCTTTTCCCCACAAAAACCAGTAACAACATCAAACTAATCTAGCTTTTCTTGCTCAAAAACCTCGAAATGTATTTATATAAATCGCAAAAAACCCGACATTTGCTACCCGTAAACTCCTGGCATTTAAATCGAACCCACGAACCATATCTATATAGAACCATAGCGCTAAACGAATCTCACCTAAACGATAAAATCCTAAATCAAAACCGAAATCGAAGCAACATTTGAACTTGCATTTATGCAGATCCATTTGATCAGATGGTAGAGTTGCAACTCCACATAATATCGTATCGTTCATGATGTCGAGCCCATCATGCGTTCATATTATGTCATATATACTATATATAAATATCAACCCGATTCCGATTCCGACTCCGATACCAATACCGATTATAACCCATAACCATAACCCACCTTCAACAACGACCCTCCAGGGATTTCGACAAATCATTTGCATACCATGTGCAAATTTTCGCTCGTAATGCCCATTTAGCCTCAGTCCTTTGCCCCTTCTCTTTCTTGCCTCGTGTTTGCCATCTCTCTCGAGATAGCACGTAGCAAATTAAATGAGGCGCGCATGTGGGCGTGGCAAATTGGCAACACGTAGTGCAAGTATGTGGGGTTTCAAGGAGGCTTGGGCTCGGGCTCCGGCTCGAGTTCGGGCGCCTTGACTTCGACTTCGAGTTCAATTTACAAAAATATCCAAAGAACCAGGACTGAGAAAGAAAAACTTGTGCTACTTTCAAAAGTTTTCCTGTCCCTCCTTCACTTCACTAATGGGTCGAAGTTGGAAGGTTGGATGGTTCCCCCTTACCCGCCTGGAACAAAACACCCATCAACCCATCTCCCCTCTGACCACTAAGCTCTCGAAAAGTTGAGATATTTTTCGCTAAAAAATTAATACTCTGAGCTGTTGTGAACTTGTCGTTTGGCCATACTTTTAGAAATGAGCCACTTAAAGGTGGCAAAATACTTACTTTCTGGGGATTTCATATCGCAGCATCTCAGAGGGGTCAACTTGGAGAGAGCTAACCCTGATTTCGGTAAATTTGCGTACTTTTTAGACCCCACCAACCAGGACCTCCACCACCGATTTCTGTTGACCTCCGATTAGAGTTTTTAAGTTTGCAGCATACTCAGTCATATACTCATTCACGCTCAGTCACACTTCATTCAGAGATCAAGATCAAAGAAACCAATAAAATGAAATTCTAAAAAGCCAGAAAACCAATCTCCAAACTTCAGTCTTCCGTCTCCAAAGACCAAGAACCTGCTTGGTCCGCCTGAGAGGCGCTACGAAAAAAAAGGAACCTCGAACTGACACAAAGACACAGAACCTCCAACGCCCAAAGTCTACCTTCCAATGTCCTCAACCTAAAGATACACCCGCACACACACACACGCCACTTAAGACACAGATACAGAAATACAAAAATACAGATACAGATACAGATACAAAAACAGATACAGATACAGATACACTGAAACATACATAAACGTACGCTTTATAATTTCCATTTTGATTGTGTCATTTGTTTTTGTGTGATTGTTATTGTATTTTTCAAAACGAAAACGAAATTCTTTTGTTTCAGGAGTTACAATTCTTCTATCGCTCACAGTGTTTCTCAACCTTGTAGCTGAGACATTGCCCCAAGTATCTGATGCAATCCCCTTGTTAGGTAGCGATTGCATTTAAAACATACTTACCAAATGCAAATATATATTCAAATTTGTCAAAAACAAAAAAACCGAATAATTAACTAAACTACTTAATATGATTTACATATACGTACACGCCTAAATAAATATGTGTATATATAGCAGTATATATATACATATCTATGTATCTACATATATATATTCATGAATATTATTGTTATTGTTGTTATCTATATATATATATACATATCTATTACGATTATATTACTCACACACATTGCTAAATTGTTCGCATAAATAATCCCCCAAAAACAAACCAAAGCCAAAAAGAAACCAAACCGAACTTACAATTAAACTTAAATAAAGTATTTTGTCTAATCAACCAAGTCAAACAATATATCTATATTCAACTCTAAAGTGACAAAAAGTTGTTACCATAAATGTTATCTTTTGTGTACGTCGTACTATGTTTACTAATTACAATAACTTTGCTAAGTACTTACTAACTTAACTAAACCAACTAAACCAAACTAAACCAAATCTAAATCTAAATCAATTCTAATTCCAATTCCAATTCGTTCTCTCTGTTACCCAAACCTATCTTCTAAATCGTTATAAACTTGAAGTAATAATAATATCAAATATCCAAATATATATCCAATATATATCGAAGCAGTTTCTTAGTTGATCATAATATCTTCAGTTGCCTCAATATCGCCTACTCTCTCTCTATAACTCTCTCTATCTCGTTCTATATCTCTGTCTCTATCTATATTATATATCTATCACTCTCTATTCATTTGAACAATCGACAATCTTTTTGGTTCGCTTTTTAATCAAGCCAATTCAGATCAACAACAAATCCCCAGAAAGCCAGTTAAAGAAAACACAAGTTAGGGAGACTATTTTTAAATGCTATCGTTATCTATATGTACTTCCGTTCTATACTTTCTCTATTTCCGTTTCCACTTTTTCTTCAATTTCTTCTATTCCAGTGACCTATAGAGTCCACCAATAATTATCAAATTCCCTTCAATATATACATACATATATTAATATATCCAATTCCCTGAACTGATACGGCAGAGCCTTAACGATGCAATAGATATTTTATTAAATAATTCAAAATAAATCCTTTCCAAATTTCAATCTACTGCATCAGAGCATTGCCTGGTAAGCCAGTTCCTTCTGTAATTAATTAACTTTTGCGCAAAAATATATACAATATATGCAATTATATACCATATTCTTTATAAATAAATCCAAACTGTTATGTCTTGCAGTACACTTTGCTTGTACTCCTTTCAACCAATTTCAACCCATATGTTATTACAAAAGATACTTATGAGACAGATTTCAATACAAGTGAGTTTGGGATAATACTTGTGAATAAAACACGAATACGCCTTTGATCCAGACGTGAAGTGATATCCTCACTTAGACTTAAAGCTATCCATTAGTTAACGAAAAGAAAGAAAGAAATGATTTTTTGTCTTATGTCGTATGATTTGACTTTTTTGCTAACTGCTTTGATTTGTGTTTGATTTGGTTTTCTCACTCTCACTATCAATATCAATATCAATATCAATATCAATATCAATATCAATATCAATATCACGCCAAAAACACGTCACTCACTCATTAATAGAGTATCGAATATTTTGCATTGCTTTCACCTTTCACCTTTCACCTCAAAGTTCTGTCACCCTCGGTTTTGTTCATGAGTAAAAATATATTGTCACCATCTTGCAGCTCGTTCTCGTTATCGTTATCGTTATCGTTATCGCTCGCTCACCCGTCACTTACACACACAAGAATAAAACCATCAGTCACGAGACCACGACAAGGATATACATATTAAAAACCAACCACAAGGACCCCCCAGAAACCACCGCTCCACTCCACACAAAATAATTTCACTTTCCCGATCACATTCCCCCACCAACCACACGTCTCTGTCTATCAATCTCTCTGAACTTTCGATATTCTACTGTTTGACCCATTTCTCGGAATGATATTTTTTGCTTGAGAACCTTTTTGAGAACTCAAAACTGTGTACGAAAATTCCATTATATACAATAGAATTGAAGAATGTTTAATGTAAATATTGGTCAATCGATCGCCTAGCTGGTATTGCAAAAATATCATTTCGTTGGGATCCGCTTGCCATCCTGTTTGTTTCTTGACTTGGGTCGCGGATTCATTTGCTTACAGATAACCGATATAATATATATATATATATATTCGAATAGCCACTTGGAATGCACTCTCCACCCCACCAAGAACAACAGCAATTAATAATACTAACTATAATGTTAATTATTCTTTAAAACGTATGCCTGAAACCCCGGGTTTTGTGTGTGCCAAGTCGTGTTGTGTTCTCTGCGAGAAGGTTCAGCCAAAAAATATCATTTAGTCTAAATAACCCCGAAGCTCCTGCCTATCCTGCCTATCTCCGAATCTGAAACCGAAGACACTCGGACTGATATTCCCGACGGACCGAACTGATATGCGGCAAACCACAGCATCAAAAACAAACATCAGTTTTGACCAAATTTGACAAAATATTTTGCAGGTGTCACTATCCTTCTGTCGCAAACAGTTTTCTCTCTGCTGGTCGGCAATGTCATTACCAAAACCAGCGAAGCTGTACCGCTCTTAGGTATTCAAAACTTTCAATCTTTTGTAACTTTGAGTTTATGATTTTAAAACAATCAACAAAAAAAAAACAACCAAACTAAATCTAAATTCTTAGAGCTATAAAAAACCAAAACTTTCTCTCTTTTAGCTGATAAATCAAATAAAATCAAACTCAAAAAAACGATTGTACAAAGTACTCCTTAGACATAACGAAAGTTTGAGCTAAAAACATCAAAGTGAATCTTGTAAAAAACCAAACTAGAGCGACTAAAGTAGGTAACGAATGTTAAGCGATGCAGAGCATGATCCAACTCCAACTGGATAAAAACGAAATGAAGAAATGTTGAACCGTATCTTTGGAACCCAAACCCCCAAAAATCCCCAACCCGAAAGCCCCAAAAACCCAAACTGACCTTTGCTTCTTTAGACTTTTGGCTGAACCTCTGTGAGACTCAACTTCCAACTAACCAACACGCTAACCACACTCGACTCTTGTCGTTTTTGCCTTCGCGGGTGTCCTTGCTTGGCCTCTGCTTGGCTTTTCCACCCACCCACCGCAAAACCGGAAATACCTTGTAAATATTTTAAATCTGTGCTTTAGGTAATCGCCAAATTAATTAGCCGAAATGCGTTGTTGTTCCACACATCCAAGTATCAAAAGCTGACTAAAATTATTAAAATAATTAAACATCAAGCATTAAATATTCAGAGAGCATACCTTAAACAGCGGAAATCATTTGAGAAATCCATAATTCGTTCTCTAGTGCAAATAAAAGAAACAACTCACAGCATTATCCTTAGACCAAGTTGAAAACCAAATACAAATACTAACCCAGACAAAAATTATCCTAAGATTATCCAAAAGTTCCGCCCACAATTCTGCTTGCTAATTATTTCATTAGAGTAGATTTTTTTAAGTGCAATCAAGTCGAGAAGGAAATAAAAGTAATTTTAAATAGAAGAATGTAAAGAATTTCCTACAATCAAAATACCTTTCACCCTCTTCTTGATTGAACCTTTTGTACTTTTTGATTAAATTATTTTTGATCCCCAGCATGATGCCTAAAATTTTAAACAGTCAAACCTAAACTGCATGAAGGCGAATGTAAGCTAAGATTATCAAGTAAATAAAACACATAGTGGCATTAGTTAAACAAAAAAGTAGTTTAGATTACCGTAACATAGTCACAGCATTATAATCACACCGTAAAGTTGATCACTATACTTTCTCAATCGTAACTCTAACCAAAGTCTTCCATGAAACGAAGCTAAAAATAATGTAATGTTTTACGATTTTTGTACATTATGATTTCGAGCTTTGGTTCTTAGTGTTTCGATGAGATCGCAAGACCCGCGACCACCACTCTAATAAGCTACTTCTTTCTGCTCTCTCTCTCTGTTTGACCCACTCAACCAATCAATGAACCAATCAACCACTGACCCACCCACCCACTGAACACCCCAGGCACCTATTTCAACTGCATCATGTTCATGGTCGCATCGTCGGTGGTGCTGACTGTTGTGGTGCTCAACTATCACCATCGCACAGCGGATATCCACGAAATGCCCCCGTGGGTGAGTCACAAACCAGTCATTGGCCAATCCAACTCCAGTCCTCCACACCTTCCCTCCTAACTTTTATCAATCTTCTCAGATCAAATCCGTTTTCCTACAATGGCTGCCCTGGATCTTGCGAATGGGCCGACCCGGCCGCAAGATTACTCGAAAAACAATACTACTAAGCAATCGCATGAAGGAGCTAGAGCTGAAGGAGCGCTCCTCCAAGTCCCTGCTGGCCAATGTCCTCGACATCGACGATGACTTTCGGCACACAATATCGGGCTCTCAAACAGCCATCGGTTCATCGGCGTTAGTATTTACTGTAACTTCTTATTTTATCCAAAGTTCATGGTTTTTTTCCCCTAAATTTGCAGAAGCTTTGGGCGACCGACGACGGTGGAGGAGCACCACACAGCCATCGGCTGCAATCACAAAGATCTTCATTTAATTCTCAAAGAATTGCAATTCATTACGGCGCGAATGCGTAAGGCCGATGACGAAGCGGAATTGATTAGCGATTGGAAATTCGCTGCAATGGTTGTGGATAGGTAAGTTCTATTATTTTCCAGGGTTCAAGTTTTTAGATCGATTTTCATAGAGTTTTTAAACTCTTTTTTACGTTCCCAAAGTGGGATCTTGCCACTCCGTGTGCAAACCAAGCAATTAATATACTTCAAACCCTTTTCTAAGCCTCATAAAGGATACCATTTTGAAGACCCTTCTAACATATAACTCTCAAGCTTAGTTGCTTCAAGTTTAAACTCACATTTTGATGAACCCAAATGAACTCCAAGACGTGTGTACTTTCAATATGGTGTGAACCTATTGAGCCAGGCCAGTGGCAGGCCTTGCCAGTTTCCAAGCCGGTCAAGACAAACAATTAGGCTCGGCAAACGCGGTGCCTGCCACACGACTTCCGGCGCAATGAACGCCTTAACGCACACAAAGGCAAAACACACACACACGCACACACACACAGTTACTCGGCACACATACGTGCCGCACATATTAAAAGATGGCCGACCAGCCGGCCGACCGCCATTTTGTTTGGAGATGCTCTCTACTAATTTGTGCGCCCCCGCCCCGCACGGCACTCTGTTCTTCTACTTCGCAGATTTTGTTTAATTGTTTTCACGCTCTTTACGATTATTGCAACGGTAACCGTGCTGCTATCAGCTCCGCACATAATCGTGCAATAAGGACGTTCGAATTAGACAATTAAGCTAAGGAAGGAGCGGCGCAAGGAGTTGCCTAGTTAAGCTCATTTTCAAAAACCAAAACCTAGCGAAGCTGCTTCGAAACAAAGCAAAAAAAAAAAACACTAAAAAAAAATAACTCAAATAAAAAATTGTTAATTACATTTTTAAGTAAACCAAGAGCAAATGGAAATTTCGCTAAAAAAAAAAAAAAAACAAAAGAAAGTGACAAAAATCATGTACTAAACAAAAGTATTTTATGGACAAACCAAACAAAAAGCAAAAATTACTGCCGTACAAGAAACCGAAAAAAAGTGTTAAGTAAGCTACACTCGTACACACACAGAAACACACACACACACAACCATAAAATTCTAAGAGTTAAGCAACCAAAGAAAATTGAAACAAAAAAATTTGCATAGGAATAGCCGAAGGAGGAGGCGGAGGAGCACGTAAGGACGAAACGTAAGGATGAACAACAAAGAGACATCGCGCGACAGGACACACAAAGGTTATACTATATATGAAAATATACACACACATACATGGCTATGTAATTGTATGTACAATAACAGAGTTATAAGTTAATTAATATGCTGAGTTGTTATAATTTATGTAAGATGAACAGATGACAGACCCAGGATATAGACAAACACACTCACACACACGAAACACTTAAGATATATGATATATATATGTAAGAGATTGTTCCTATGAGACATTAGATATGTATTTAAAATGGCAAAACACACACACACACATACGATAGAGACACACAGCGACAGACACACAGATACAAACACAGACATTGAAGCACTTAATTGAAAAAAAGCAAAAACAAGGGAAAGAAACCATTCATTTGTTGGGGAGTGTAAACGAAGGTGTAGCGGGTATGAATGTTGGCCTTTTAACCCTTTTTTTTTGTTTATTTATTTTAGCTAACAAAATATTTATTCGTTTTCTTTTCTGTTTTCATTTCGGGATCACGTGGACCAACAATATTTTGTTTGATTTCCTTCATTCAAATTTGCAAACAGAATATGATCCCAATGAAGAAACTCCTTGTTTCATATCAAATTGATTAATTCTTTAATATTATTTATCACCTTATTATGGTTCGCTGAGGGATGGTTATGGAAATATTGGAAGAAAGGTTAGATAATTGTAAATGGTAACAAAATGACACATAATAATGGTTATAAACAAAAGTATATATATATACAATATATATACACAGATATATATATATATATATTCATAGTGAATTGAATTAATTTTTAAATGACGCATCCACGAAACCTTAGAGAAGGCGATGAGGAAATGTTTTTAGAAAATTTATTGTTGAAATATTATAGCAAATTGATTAAGCAGAAAGACAAACGATCCGAGGGCAAAACAACCGAGTTATCCAATTACCAATTAATTAGTCAAAGTAATAATAATAATTGACCGAAACAGAAACAGAAACAGAGAGGCAGAGAAACCGAAACCAAACTATCGATACAAGATGAACAGGTGTATATATATTTTACGACACATATATCACCGCATACATATATATACATACACATATATATACGAAATATATATTTTTAATAAACCAAAAACGGAAACGAGCAAAACTAAAGACACTAAAAAGCAAAAGCAAAGCAGCGCAGGAACAGAAACCCCACTAAAAAGCCAACCAACCAATCGAAACCCAAAACCCAATCCAAAACCCAAATCAAAATCAAAGGGAAAGTATAGAATCACAATTTTGTTGGAAATTTTGCATAGTTTTCGGATGAGTTGTCTCTGTCAGTGTATATCCTCTGATTATTCCTAAAAACGAGCTTCGAATTCTGTCTACCTTACTCTGCTCTCCCCTCACACAAAGCAAAACAGTGATATTTACGGTACAGCCTCCCACGCCTGACCTACGAACGAACTCTGACTCTGAAACACCCTTTCCGGAACCCACCTAATACACCTTTTAACGTGAATGTTTTCTACACACACAACACACACAACAAGAACGAAAAAAACCAAAACCAAAACCAAAACCAAAAAACAAATGAAAAACCTACCTCCTTGTTACCAAGACGAAACGTTGACGAAAAGTCAGATTAGAGACGAATTACGAAGAATATGCAACACTGCCGAGTTAAATCGCACTCCTCTGTCTTCCCAAAAAAACGACAAAAATTAATAAAGAAATGATATAGTACCAACCCAACCCCCCGATTTCAGTTGTCCCAGACAAAAAGAAGAATTTCTAACAGAATTGTGTGAGAAAAGCCACTTTTGATAGCCAGACGAAAGTTTACTTAAAACGGAAACGGAAACCAGAGATCACACCCCCTTATAAGCCACTTCCGCTGTCAGAAGGAACCCAATCGAGTGCTGAATCAACTGAAGGAACTGCAGATCAGATCTAAGCGTTATATGTGTTATATACACTCACTTTATATCTTTTATTTGCATTTACATTTACATTTATATTTATATTTATATTTATATTTGTATTTAAATTTATAATTACATTTAAATTTGATATTAGACGACTTTTACTTACGCCCAGAGCGATGCGTAATCCTACCGAAAACTGCTCTGTCCCCCATGAGGTTGTTGTTTATCGATCCTATAATGCAAATTCAAATTCAAATTCAAAATCCGATTCAAATCGAAATTGAAGGTCTTGAGTTTAAGCGTATTATCCAAGGTCGTAGGTCGTAGGTCGAAGGTCGAAGGTAGATGGTGTTACGAATCAGAAGTTGGAGACGAGATAAGTGTGTGCATTTTAAATTTAATTTTTTTTATAATTAATTTAGTGCTAATCTTTGAGCAGCTAGGCCCATAATTAGATCTATGTATATGTGTATGGATGTCTTTTTGATAAAAAGAAGCTATTTTAAAAAGCAAACCATTTTCTACACTCTTTAAAAGATTGAACTCTACATGTACGAGAATTATGTATAATACAAGTAATAATAATATAGAATTAACTAGGAAATTAAAAATGAAATGGGAGGTGAGGTGATCCGCAGCAGGACCCGAAAAACTATGCGTCCTACATTAGGAAAGGGCAACTAAAGTGCGAAACCCCCCAGACAGGAGGCAAAAAAAACTAATGCATAAAATTAATAAATAAATAAAAAAACAAAAAGTAAAAAAACGAATTTAAAAATGAAATTACCGCAAAAACCAAACTTGTAGTAAAGCAAAATGTTTTTTCATTTGAAAACTCTACTACTTACTTACTACTTACTTACTTTGCAAGTAATTACTAATTTCCTCTGATCAGAAGAGTTACACGCAATCGCGAAATGCAAAAAGCTAATTACAAAATGGTTGGTACACGCACACACACCACACACCCACACACCCACACACCACACTCACACATAGACAGACATGAAAACATTCGAATTGTTCGTATTTAAAGAGAAAAAAAAAATAAAGAAATCAAAGAAAGCAAACGGAAGAGTTCCGATTTTCGTTTCAATTCCACTCCGCATGATCACAGCCAGCGCAATTAAACAGAGTTCAAGATTAAATAGCGCATTAACAACAAAACCGATTCGTGACACTTTTTTAAACAAGGCAAATATATATTTAAAATTAGCATTTAACTAACGAAACAACCAAAACGTAGGCTATAAACTGCAAATGTTAAGCACGTATGTATCTCACACCCGATCGATCAGTCACCCCAAAACCCAAAAACCAACCCCATACCCAGAAGCTCCACTAACTACCAAATCAATTTAAATAGCTAATTGCATAATTATTAAACCGTTACCAAGAATTCTGAAAACGCCGCTAACGAAAAATAAAAAAAAATAAAAAAACATAATTCTGCCCAAAAAATTATGCATGTATAAAAGAAACGGCTAAAACCAGAAACAAAACAAAAAAAGAATTAGCAAAAAGTCTGTTGTCGATAAGAATTATTGGCAGACAAATAACTTTCGTCACATTGACGATAATAATTAATTTTAAGTGAAAAACAAAGGAATTAAATGAATTACTTAATAAACAAATTAATATTAAAAACCAAGAGACATGATGCGACAAAAAACACAAAAAACTGAATAAAAAATTTATTTTGAAAAGAGAAATAAACTTACGAGTTGTTTTACTTAACTTTCACGAATAAAAAGCTTAACCTTATGATTGCTCAATTAAATATCGCCCGCCATCCTATTATCGAACAAGTTATCGATAGACTTAAGGCAACTCTTTGTATGCCATCTCTATTTAAAATGCATGTTTTAAAATCCGTTTTCGAATTTTAATGGACTTGCGTAAATTGTGTCGCCTGTGCTTTGTGGACAATGCCCTGGTAGATATCACAGAGCACAGGGCCAGCGCTTGTCCAGAACTGACAATACTCCAGCTGTTGCAGGCCATTTACGGCGAGGTAAGTCCAAAACAGACGCCTCAATGATTGTTTTTAAGGTATTTGTTCTCCAGAAATTAACGCTGGATTTGGTAGAGCAGCTGCCCATGATTTGCAACACCTGCCTGGATGAGTGTCTTCAGCAATACGCTTTCTTCCGGAAAATCAGGACTGCAAATCAGCAATTAATAAAACTCTACGACGAAGCGCAAAAGGAACTCGAATATCCTGAGCTGGAGGTGCCACAAGAGGCACAGGATGTAGAGGCATTGCAGGACTTTGATACCCACGATATAATAGTGCTAGAACCAGAGGAAGAGAGTAAGAAGTTGGCCCAGAAACCGTCCCATGGCTTGGCCAACCACGATTCGTTGATTGTGTCCGAGTTCCTGCCCTCCACAACCACCCAAATGGTAGAGCTGGACTCGGATTATGCCAGTCACCAGCTGCAGGAAGCCCCCGCCTATGAAATGCGCACTGTGGACTATGCCGCCGTAGAGCTGAAACACTATAACCTGGACGAGTACAACGAGGCCAATCGAATGCTTGATGTGGAGCCAAGTGGCACCCAGGCGGTCTACAAGTGTCAGTATTGCCCCCTGGCCTACGCCTCACCCCAGTACCTGAAGACCCATGTGCGTAATTCGCACGTATGCAAGTATTGTACCATGGCCTTTGCCAAGGTGCGCGATCTCAACGAGCATATAAGGAGCAACCACTCCGCCCATAGGTGCGTCGTCTGCTCCAACATCTTTAGCACCAGCAGCAATCTTCGAGCTCATTTAAAGCGGGTGCACGGTGTCCAACTGCCTGCCCAGGTGGCACTATTGGATTACAGACCTGCCACCTCCGATCAGGATAATCCTCGCCCTCAATAAAATCCAAACTTTGCCAAACTCCTTTACTATTTTATTTCCCAAAACACCTGGGACTTCTCCCTGACAGGATCGCCTTTTAGTCGATCGTTGCCGTTGATGTACATGGGAGTGAACTCCCTGTAAGCTATGCAAACACGTCGCTCCTCCACATCCTCACGAAGCACCGAATGTTCAAACTGATACCTTGCTGGGCCATACAGGACAATCAGGGAAAGGCTAAAAGCAAAAAGTTTAAATAGATTTCTTAAAAAATATATATAATTTGTTAACGAACTTTGGCATTGGAATTCTTAGAACTTTTCCCTTATACTTCACCAGTTGTTCGTCTTTCAGCAGAGGCGCCAGCAGCTCCTTCTTATAATCTTCCACCAAATCCAGGTTATACTTTCCCGCCTGCTGGGATTTGTAGGGCGTAAGGGTTAGCACGGCATCGCCCAGGCAGTTGACAGTCACGACACGCTCGCCCCAGATCCAACAATCGTCCACGTGCGGATCGATACTGGCTCCTTTGCTGGGCTCATACTCCAGAGAGCACTGCTCGATGGTCTGGAAACCACGCAGCAGGGGCACGTCATCGAAGCGTCGCTGAACGTACTCCGTGGTGCGAGGGAATCCGCCAAAGTTTCCCACCTGCAACTTACGCTTCTTGAAGTTCGTCTTGGGTCCGAAGTTCTGTTTACGACGGCCGCTTTGCGAGATGTCCCAGGGAAGCGCATCCAAATCCGCGATAAGTTGGGAGCCCTCCCCCGTACTGAGGAACTTTTCCTGTACTAGGATGCCTGGTAAGGGTAGGCCATTTTCTTGGTCGTGGCTGCTATGGGACTCCTGTACCTCTTTTGTATCCCAGCCTGGTTGGAAAAGCTCACAGTGGATGCAGTACGTCCAGGCCTCAAGTTGTCGAAACTGTTCTTGCAGTGAGGGCTTGGCTATTTGAAAGTCCTGTTCGCAGCTCAAACAGGTTCGCACGCCCTTGCAACCACAAGGTCTAATTGTGTTCATTCTTTTATAGTTTCTTAAATTGGCGTAAAAAAATGTAAACAGGGAACCAAGTTCTGCTTGTTCTTCGCAAACCCTAACAGCTGATCGCCAGTGATGCCACCTTTCTTTACAAAACTTTCCAACACTTTTTTAATGAAGCGCGTATTTCAAAAAAACTGATGAAATTACATATCTTTTGGCACTTGAAAAAGGCATTATTTATTAAGTTTATTCCCATTCTTCGATTAAAACTGAAGAATCTAAAAGATTTAATGAAATACTTCCTCCAATGCACACAAAAACAAAGCTGTTAATTTTCATTATTTTTATATTTATATTCTGTGTTTCAGATTGTTTTTTATATTACAAATACTTATTTTAGACCTGTTTCAATCAAACAAATGCTGCTTGGTGATCAATACTAATCGTTCTTTTCTCCTCCAGCTAGTCTTATACGTTTTCCAATATGGAAAATACTAAGTAACATAAGATGGGGCTCTCCCCGGCAATGCGATGAATCCGTTTCTTCAATCTATTCGGATTTTCTATCTTTACAAATGGAGCTCGATGATCAGTCTTGGGGTGCAGATCCAGCTGCAGTGCCTTAAATCTTGAGGCAGCCACGATGGCTGCTGCTGCGGGCGTAGATATCCTCAAAAGCGCGGATCAGTTCGTCCATGCCACGGAGCAGGCCCTCCTCCCGGTTGCCCGGCGTCCAGGCGCTGCGATGGTCCACCCTCACCTGAGGGGGCAGCTCACGGCTCTTGGCGAAGTCAATTAGCCACACACCCACCCGCTCGTCATCGTAGACAATGAAAATGCTGGAGCCAACGATCTCGTGGCGGGCGAAGAAGGCGGACTGCTCGATGACCAGGCGCATGTGTTTCAGTCGCTTCAGCAACTCCTTCTGCACCGATCTCCGGGCGGCCAGGAACTTTTCGATGGTCTGGGTAATCTGCTCGCTACTGCGGCAGGTCTTCAGATCCTTGACAGGGGAACGTCCGCGCAAGCGCAGGGCCTCGATCCGGAAGCCCTTGGACTGGGAGGAGGAGAGCGACTCGCGGAAGGTCATGTAGCGCAGCTTGGTGATGGCCTGAGCCTCGTGCTCGGCCTGCGTGGGAGCTGCTGGGTCCACGGCGATCATCTTCTGGTAGAGATCCGGTCGCAGGGTGACGTTGCTCACCTCAGACTCGAGGAAAGTGCGGCAGCCCATCTTGATGTCCATTACGCAGGGATCCCGATAGCCGGAGAGCAGATCCTGCAGCTCGATGTAGTGCTGTCCCTGCATTTCCCGCATCCCAAAGTAGGCGGGCACTATCTGAGCCGTCTGCGGCTCCTGGCAGATGAGTCGGTAGGCACGGACTTCACTGTCCTCGATCCCGGCGATGCGTTTTCGCACAATACCCGTGGATGTCGGTACAATGCTGGAATGGAATTGAAGGGTTAGGTGTCGGTTTCAAACTATTTGAGTGTCAAAGATAAACCTACCTTTCTGGGTGACCGGATAGCTGCATCCAGCCCTGGGGCTTGCCCTGATTCTGGGACTGCTGGTGCTGGAGAAGATGGGGCGTTGCTGGGGCACTCAGTTCCAGAGCATTCTGAAAGATAAAAGAAAAGAAAATGGCTCAGTAAGGGGTTGATAAAACTGCGATATCGCCGCTGAAAACGATTTCCCTTGGCTCATGCTACCCGACCCGAGAACAGCCCGAAGCATTATTGCCTGCCGGCGATTATAAATAATGAAACAAATTTTATTTGCGAATACTTGACTGCCACGCCCCAGCCTCGTAAACGCGAAATTTATGCAGGCAACCCGCCAGGCCAAGCATTCGCACATTGTCCGAGGCTTCAAGCAGGAAGTTTTGACTTTTTTTTCGCGTTTTGCTTCGGGCTGGAAAGTTTTCTTCGCAAATGACAGGGCTGTAAACAACGGGTACTTACAATGGCCAAGAACTTGAGCAGTGACATCTGGGCTGGGGCCTGGGACTGGGACTGAAGGTGGCTTGAGGCCTGAGCCGCTCTTTGGAGGCTCAAATAGTCGGCCAAGTTATCGCAGTTGTCGTAGGGAATCCGCTGTAAATAAGGAAATTGAAATGTTTAGTTTTCTTGGTTTACATACTTCATGAGACTCAGGAGATTATCATTTAATTAGTTTACTGCCAAAACAAACTTTAGACTTGGAAGTGCAAATTTCCCCCCATCTATAGATTTGGGTAAATTGAAATATAAATTCGCATTTGTTAGTCCAATAGTGAGTCACGAAAGTGTTAATTAATTATTCAATCCGAATGCATTTTGGAACGGCGAAAAATTCTACTCGGACGTCGATGGACGTCGTGTGTGGTTTACGACCGATCCACCCGATACTGCCGTGTCCCTAATGAGGCACTTAGTATGCAAAGTTGGCGTTTGTTTTCGTTAACCGCGCTTGTTTGTCGCCGCTTGTTTGTGCTGCCTATGCGAATTGAGCCATAACCATCGTGGCCATAACAAATAACGATCTGTCAGCGTAGAAGGCGATCGAACGCCTCACCACCTAACCCCTCAGACTCCAGCACCATCGCACCACCTCACCTGGCACCGCTTTGATTAATTAACTAATTAAGGTAAATGCCTCGAAACCCGTTTAAGCCCCGCATCTTTATACGGTTAACGCTCTGCTTCTGCTCTTGTTTTTGCGCCCGTGTCCGTCTTATCTTGCCACTATTATCGTATCTTAACTGCCCAGATAACGTTGCGGCTTCTCTCCGCAATGTCGCAATGTCGTGCCTCCTCCCCGTCCTGGTCATGGCCCTAATCTTGGGTTAATAACATCGCAACGATTGTGATCTTTACGTAAGCCATGAGCAAATTGAGCAAAATTTGCATATGTGGCACAAATTCGTCAGGCAGGAGGAATGGAGCGATGGTACAGAGGGGGAGCTCCCCAGAGAGTGAACACCCGTTGCCAGGGTCACAGCACCTTATCATCAATGGTTAGAGGCTCTTATCGCATTGTTTGATCTGGGGGCGCGAAAACAGGGGATTAACTTCAAATCCCCTGCGATATGGTTTGCCGCATAATCGCAACCCCGTTGAGTCTAAAACTTATTTAAATGTGAAATTCTAAAATAGAGTTATGTGAATAATATTCTAATATTAGATGGCGGCTCTTTTAGGCTCGAATTTCCATAAACGAAAACCGCCAAAGAGGCCGGACTCTGATTATGCGCTAATAAGATGTCACCATCGATTAGGCGGCTTTAAGCAATATTTGTGGTGCAGATCTCGTGTCGTCAGGCTTGACCTTTATCGCGGGTTATACATTACAGATTTAACGGAGGTTTAATTATAGCACCGATCGCTTGATCGGTTGATCGCTTGATCGCTGGGGCCTAATCGATGTCGACGTCAGCGGGTTTTTTATTCATTGACTGCTCGTTTTACAACTGCATTTTACTACAGATTTCGAATCGGGGCCGAGCTAAAATACCTTCTATAGCCGATATTCGTACATTTTTGCACGTACACCACCCATGTGGGAATTAGCATTTAGGCTTTAATTTGGATTAGGAAAAGTACGTCACGGCCCCGGGGGCACACGCCTTGGCGCCTTGTTACTCAACCTTTGTGGCCATTCAGATTCATTATCGGATTAATAATTATCTCATCAGGAGAGTGCACTTGTGTCATCGGAAAATCGTCTAGGGAAAACCTCAACTTCAGCGGAAAGCGGAAAGTACTGCTGACAGATGCCAGATGCAAGTCAGAAACCGCAAAACTGTTCAAAACAATAATTAACTTTAACTGTCACATCTGGCGGGCAAAATTACAGCACTTTTCGCTTGAGCGATTCGGCTGGCAATTTGGTTTGAATTCAATTTCCAGCTCGGCTTTTTGGATTCGGTTCTGTGTGATCTCAGAGTGAGTTTTGGGCCATAATTTGGTGGCGTTTTCGACCATAGCTTTATTTTTAGATCCCTCCTCGCTTTGCCATTTCGATGTTTAACTAAGCTCACAGTTTAGTAGTGTTTATTTATGACTACTTAACATTTTCTATAGCCGCCGGACGAACGTGTTAACCGACAGAAACCGAAACAGAAACAGCAACAGAAACACAAACGACCGAAAACAGCAACAAAAATTTTAAACACACAAAAAAGGCAAAATTAAAAATTAAAAAATAAAAAAAGTCCAAAACCTTTACTTCAATCAATTTATGCGCGTGACGTCAAGCCGCTTTTATCGGTGAGTTGTTAATTTAACAAAATCAACCTGACGAACTTTTGGGCCTCCCCGAGGAGCATACACAACATACGGTTAAGGTCCACCCCAAGAGGACTCAGAGGGCTGGAGTTCTTGGCCCTGAACCTGGTGGCTAGAGAACCTGCCCCAGAAACTGGTTCTACGCACCCAGGACCCAGCACCGCTCCGTGGGCGGTGACTCAGGTGTCAGACGCAGCCTTCGCCGGTTTTTTTGTAGAACACAACCCTGACATTAAGACACGATCTGGAGACGATGCCCCAAGACTCCAGGCGGCCCCAGACTCCAGACTAGTGGCAGTTGGCTAGCAGGGAACGTCCAATCGATACATCGATTGTCTCGGATTGGATCGAATCGGATCAGATCGGATCGTACTCCCAGAGTATGAATATTTGCATTGACGTCAATACCAGGCCAGGCCAGGCCAACTGGAGGGGATGACCAGCAGGGCGCGGGACGACCAGCAGGGGTGGCTAAAGAGGAAGGGTGAAGGGGTGGCGCTGGAGGTGAGCAAACCAGTTGGCTTAAATACAGAAAAAAAAACGCCATACTCGACCCATCCAGTGGAGGATTAGATCCGTGCCCCTGAGGCACCAACTATCGAAAAACTCAGATTAACTATGGAAATTTCACACTCTCTTCTGGCAGAACCATCAATCTAAGTCGCAGTTCATGAGTAACGGTGGTCAGGAGAACCAGATCCGGTCTAGTCCGACATGCGTCAATATGAATAACGTCTTTCCCTTTAATGCATTCATCGGGCTTACACGAATCTCCACGTGAATCACTCTGCGAAAGTTTGGCATTCACCTGCTCGTCATGTGACTAAGTCCAATTCGAAAAATTTGCGACACCGGTCGAGATCAAGTCGAGACCAAGTCGAGACCGAGTCTAGAAGATTAGGGGAATAACCGCGTCTTCGACTAGAAACTAGTCCGTTATGCGGGCCTCTAACCTTCGCTCTTTTATTTGATGAAGCCTTGATCTAAGCTCTTCAAATGACTGAAATTAACCGATAAATAAATGTGTGGGCTGCTGCACTTGACACTTGAAATACTCAAGAGTACACAGTGAGAAATAAGGTCAGCTTTTGGGTGGCGAGTCAACAAACTCTGAAGCATAAAAGGCTTCATATTATTTTGGGACTAGCTGAGCGAGGAAGCCGCCTCAGGAAGGGAAGCCGCCTTCCTTTGTCAACGAATCAATTGTCTTTAATGAAACGCAATGAAATGAATCGATTCGATTGTCCACTGGCGGACATGTGACGCCTTCTCTGTGGACTCCACATCTTGGGTCTTCAAGATGAGAGATGTGCTTTGTGTCCGCTGGACGCTGGACGCTGGACGCTGGACGCTGTCCGCTGTCATAACCAGCCGTGTCCGGCTTCGGTTACGGGCCTGGCTGGTTGTCTTCAATTAGCGCAGAGTGACGGACTGACTGGCTGACTGTAGTATGCAAATTGGCGTTACGTGGACTATTGGAATTTCTGAACCGAGCCAGGGGGAGATCCAGATCCCACACTCTGTTTGCATTTCGCATAACTCTAGGGGTGACTGGGTGGTTGAGCTTTTGGGTGGGTTGCCTTGTTGTCTTGTTGCTTTATTGGTTGGTTGGTTGGTTATAACCCACAGTTGTTTCAACAACAAACAGACGTCATTCAAGGCCTGGAAACAGAGTTTACACACAAGTCTTTTTGGTCACTTTCTCTGCTTCGGTGGCTTTCTATGCGGATATGAACGCGTTGCCCCACCAATCCTCATTGACGTCACTTTCGGTTGGTTTTGTCGGTTGGTTTTTTTGTTTGCCTCTTACAACGCTTTCTTTTTATCGGTTACTTACCTCGTTATTATTATTGTTGTTGCCACCGATCGATGGTTGTTGCTGTTGCTGCTGCTGCTGCTCCAGTTCCAGCACCATGGCACTCCGCTGCTTGGAGGAGGCACTGGTGGTGTCCAAAGCAATCAGCTTCCATAGTTGCTTGAGGCCGATGTTGTCGATGCAGGAGAAGCGCAGCTTCTCATTGGACCAGGCCATCGTGGAGCGGCTGCTTCGCGTCGAGTTGGCTGCCTTTGCTGGCTTCGAGCTGGCCCCAGACTGGTGGTGGTGTCTCTCTGACTTGGCTTGGACTGGCCGCTGGAGTACCGTTGAAGTCATAGTCATTCGGAACTCGGTGTGTCACTTGGAGTGTCTAGTGCCTGGGCTTCTTGCTCAATCTCTGGTTTGCTAGTTTTAATTCTAATTTCACGCTTTGCGATTCTATGCTCGGCACATTTGCATTCTATCTCAATACATTTCCTATTCAACTGCGTTCTCGTTTCACTTCACTTGCACTCGGCTTTGGCATGGGAACTTTGTAATCTTTAACTGAATGTGCTTTGTTTTTTTCACAGCCTTCTCGTTTGGCCTTTATATTACTTTTATTTTATATTTTTATCTTTATCTTTTGCTTTTGCTATTGCTGTTGCCACTGTGTATTTAATAGCTCTGGCGATCGCGGCGAATCGAGCTTGCTTTGAATCGAGGCGGGTTGCGTTCGCTGGCTGCTCTGGGAGGCGACTAACTGGTTTCGCCATATGGCACCAGGTTTTTGTGATCGCCGATCGCCGAACCCCAAGCGTTCGGGCCTTGGTCGTGGACGGAGTGGAGAGCAAAGCTTTTTGCTCCAAGAGAGCTCCAACTGAGAGCTCCAGCTGTGAGTTCTTTCCATATCCCAGAGAGCTCCATCGCCTTGCGCCATCGAGGGGCTGCAAACCCTTTGGGGGTTACGATCGGGGGTATGATAACTGGATATTTCGGGAACAGGCTGGAAACCCTACCATTAAGTGGGAGTAGCAATATACTCCCCATAAATATACCAAAAATGGTAAGATCAACAAAACAACTTATACGAATGTAATACGCCGTTTGGGAAGCAAGGGATTCCGGTCAAAATGTCGCAGTTAGGTTTGATTTTTGGATATTAATGCGATATTTCCGGTTCGATTTGCATTCAAGCCGAAAGCCTACAAAAAATCTTTGAATATCTTTCTCATTAGTCCTCAAAATCTTAGTACATATTAATCTGTTTATTAAATATAAATAAAAAATTGTGAAAACCCCAACCCTCTGTTCCCAATACGTCAGATGGATGTATAGTATTCGGAATATTATTGTCACGATGATTCGCCGAAGCCATTTTAAGATTAATTCGGAACACTTCATAGTAAACATGGAATCCCAGTCGTCATTTGGTGAAATTTCTATTCACGGAGGGCTCGGCCAAGGGCAGTGATAGAAATTGTTTACATCTAGAAAGGGAAAACAACCAAAAACGAATAAATTAGAACTCGAAATACTCAGGAAATCCTAGACAAGTAAATAAACACCAGATTTGCGTTTTGGAGCTGCGCAAAAGAATGATCTTAGAGTCCAGACTCCAGACTGGTGGTTAGATGATAGCGCGATTCTATGGCGCCATCTAAGGTCAGACGATGAACCGAGTCGTACTTCTTTTATCTGGGGAGCTGTTGATGAACTCCAGTGAGATTCCCGAAGATATCTGCAATGCTAATCCGTCCAACTGCGCAACGTCTTGGGATCGGGGATTATGCAAACTGTCGCCGAAGCTGCGCCAATTTTTTGCAGAACCATCGAGTTCATGGCCACAATATGCGCATATTTTACTACTCTTTTCTGCTTTTTGGGGGAACGCGACAAATATATAGAATACCAGTTCCCAATGCCCAATTCCCAACTGGCCTCGCTGCCTGAGTGACATACAAACCCCGAGTTCGAGTTGCAGTTTTAGATTCGGTGCCAGTCTCCTCCACCCAGAAAGTCCCGACCCCAATCCCATATGGAATCACATGGCAAATACGTCAGCACTCGTCGGTCTTCATTGTAATGCAAAGACCCACTCGGTAATGACTTCAGAAACCGTCTCAAAATGCGTTGAACCTAGCGTCTGTGTCTGTGACTGCAGGCAGCCGGCGACAACGTGGCGTATGAGTAACAATAGTTTTTCCTTCTCAGAGCACGTGACTAAAACACGGGCTACTTCCCATTTAGCGGCAAGCCATCAATCCAAACGATAACTACTATTCTGGTGCAACAGGAGTAATTAAGAGTAACTCGCACTACCAGCCATTCACATAATGAAAAAAACGTATAAAAATCAATAAAATTCAGGGGCGTAGTTAGTTGTTAAGCCTTGAAGCTTCTAAGGAAAAACCCTAGTTAGGGTTAAAGGCGTTTTTAGAGCTTCACTGCTGACCCACTTAGGGCTGAAACAATCTGGAAAAATAGGGGGAATACACCATAAGTTCTCAAAGTTCTAAAACCCGTTTCTTAAACTATTTACCATGAAGTTTTTATCGTTTAGATATACGTAAGCCCACTCGACGTTATGAAAGTTTTGAAAACTAAATAAACCCTAAAATGAATTTCTAAAACGAAACTATCTTTATGGATCATAGTGACTGGAAGTAGACAGTACAATTAAGATGTTAGATGTAAGATAAAGTTACAGAAGAGAAGCAGTGTTTTCGTCAGCAAATTCGAAAAAAGATGAACCCCTTTTTTTTATAAATAAAGACCCGTTCGTGGCCTGCATTACATTGCTGGGGCAGCACTTCAATTAAGGAAAATGATCGACCTGGCACTTCCCACTTGAGTGAATAATCAGACGTCCCCCAACTTCACCGCAGAACTGCCCAGCCCCGTCCCGATTCCCCAGGCTTGGGGGGATCATCTTCGTAGGCTTGACGTCAAACGCCAGGCTTGCGTAAAATTTCTTTGTCACGATCCGGGATTTGATGATGGTGATGTGCCTGAGGGGCTGGAAAGGATGGGCCTGGTCTGCACGCCTCAGTGGCTGGACAAAGAAGAACTAAAGAAAGACAATGGCCATCAGAAGCCACCGATGCAGCCAGTTCCATCAACGGACTTTTGTACTCAGACACTCTGTTGTTTCGCCTTTATATTTTATTTCACTTTTTTTTTTTTGTATTTTTTGCACGACGATTGACGCACTTGGTTGTCACTTGACTTTTTTAATCTCGCGACTTTATCGTAGCTGACTGTACGGCTCAGAATCGGATTCGGATTCCGATTCGGATTCGATTTCAGAATCGAAGCCGCTCGTCATAATTGTAACTTAATATTATGCTCATGTAGTTTCGAGTCGGTGACGTTCCGCTGGATTCCTCGACCAGTTGTTTGGCTTTCGATCAGACTCCGCAGAATGTTTGCTATAGTTTCGCCCCAGACCAGACGTTCGTTATTAAACTATAACTCAATGACTTTCCTGACGTCACAGTATTAAGCTCAGTCAACACGAAAACCAAAAAGCCAAGCGAAGCCCCCAAAATAAAAATAATAATAAATAAAAAAGCGTTCCTCATTAACATGTTCTCCGTGTGAGCCGAGTCTGCTATGTGGGAGTGTTTCCACTGCCAGTCACTGATCTTCGCAAACACACAAAAAAGCATATTCATTTGAATTTAGATAGAGATAACTATGAACAAGGGAAATTGTAGATTAAGACTCAGTACTTTTATATCAGGGTTTGCCATAGAATTCATTCTATTTTAAGGAAAATCCAGCTTACACAACATTGTGATAGGCTTCAGGTGACCGCCTTTGTGTCGCTGTTTGGCGAGCCATGTTTGACTTTACTTAAAATATAAAAAAAAGATAAGCAATGTGTAAGCCGCAAATTAAACACAGAGTTTAACCAGCTGTAGCCACACCAGCTAAAGGCCCTTTAGAATCTAAATATGTCATATTGTGGTTTCCCCCGATGGAACAATGTCCACAGACATTGGCCTTGCACTTGCCAAGGCTGGAAAAACACGAAATTCCAATTAAACATTCGAGTTATGAGTTGAAATTTAAAAATATTTAGAAAATTTCCAATTTATGGGAAAGCACATGAACTCATAAATCCTTATCACTCATAAATGCTGACAAGAAATAGCTCGGAATGAAATATTTGAAAACTTTCCTCAATATTCACACCGATTGATTGTTCGATAATTTGTGAATATGGTCCGACATCACCACAAACGTCATGATGATGATAAGAAATAATGGATTCCACCTATACAGAGTTATAGAAGATGAAGTCAAAAAAAGCAGACCTATTGCCTCAAGTGTCCTGACATGGCAACAACCCCAAGACCCAAGCTCCAAGCCCCAAGTCCAAGCCCCAAGACACCGCCAAGTGCTCCCATTTCCTCTCGCAATTAAGTTTGTTTTGAATACAATTTTGCACTTCCCCACAGAGGCTATCAACCTGTTAATTTCTGTTGAGTGTTTGTGTCATTTGGTTTGTGAATGATTTTTCGCATTCTATGGATTAAAAATAGTTCCTCAGCATGTGAATGGCGCGAGTGACTGATAATGTTTTCCCTTGGAATCCTCCGAATACTTTTAATCTCAGGTCAAACCCGAAATAGAATTCTTCAATTTAAGGAGAAAAAATAATGGCTGGCACAATAAAATTAGAATCTGAGCAAGCAAACAAAAGAATCGCTTTATTTATGGGCGTGTAAACAATTTGATTGATTCAAATTTTGATTATCGAAATGGAATGGAAAACAACGGCTGCCTTCTGTTTTAGACACTCGATCGTGAGATCGTAATGAAAGGAATTTCAAATTTGCAATTAAATATTGTATCTTGCCGGAGAACAACAAAGCAAATTCTTATGGGCCGAGGCTTTCTTTAACTTAGAACGCATTATGTCATCCTTTGATAATTGAGCCAGTTTTATATCTACAATATGCATACATATTTATTTATTTTTATTTGCTTAAAGTATTAATTTGTGTTTAGCACATGACTGGTGGATGGGCTGGTTGTTAATTAGATGTGATCATCTGGCTCATTGGGTTCACAGAAAACAGCAAACCCACTGACCTCTACGCGGGATTATTCTGTCTTTGAGGCGATCACGTTTTCCGAATCGTAGAACCCGACACGTTCTTTCCTACTCTTAGTCTACTATATATATGGTGTTTTTTTTTTTTTGGAACAGCTCACCAAAGTTGGAATAAACATGAATCGAAGCCAAGGCAGAACGTTCGATTTCGAGTGCAAAATCAATTTGCGTCAATTGCAGCAAAAGATTAGCCTCGCTCTAGTTTTTTGCAAAAAAAGTGAAATAAAATATAGCTACGTCTACATAAATCAGCGCCAGATGATAATACATACAAGACAAGACAAAGCCCCCGGGGGGCCCCTGCCTGGAAACAATAATCGGATCAGATCGGTGGGATGACTCCCCGGCATCGGCTTATCGCCAAACAAATTGAGTTTACATGAGTTTGGGGGCCAAAAATAAACCCACCGGCTCCCGGGATCTTTCAGGGCCACGTCAGTCGGTCAGTGAGATCGGCGGGATGTTTGCATTTCCAAGATACAGTTGCAGTCACACTTGGCTTTACCGTTGCGTGACGCAAATCGATCGCCGGTTTATTTATAAACAAAAGTGTCCCAAAATAACTCGAGCCAGGCCAACAGGCCAAATTTCCAAGCTCCACCTGTGATCAAGTGCATCCATCCTAATCGGACGACCGGTTAAGTGGCTGATTCAGACGAGGTTGAAGCTGAAGCTCCTTATCTGGTCCCGACATCGGACCCATAATTGTGTAATATATATGTGTATATAGAAAAAATGACAGACTGCCGACATCGGCTCCCTGGCACGTGGCATGCAAATGAGCGGCGAAATGCCCGCGGAATATCATTAGAAAGATTTGGCAACCTTGGGCCAATAGCCAATCTAAAATATAGAAAAAAAAAGTTAATTAAATCCATGCGAACTCCGATTCGGGGGAAATTTATGGCTCTTACAGTTCCATCGAATGCAAATATTTGTCCAAAAAGCTCGTAAATAATTGGAGAACAAATATTTAAGGTATGTTCGGTAGAAATCTGGGGGCTTGCCTGGAAATAATTTGGGGCACGAGGCGGTCTTGCTTTGAATAATAATAATAATTGTTTTTAGATTGTTTTGAATCCTGTGTGGATTTTGATTGAAGAATGCCTAAAAGTATGTGGCAGAAACCTTGATTTCATGAAGCATTTCTTATTTTAGAAAAAACATATTTAATTCTTGAATATCATGTTCAAGAACTATAAGCCACTGGATTCCCCAAACAAAATAAACTATAAACGAAAAGACTGCACACGCCTCTAATCTTGATAAAAGCAATCGCAATTTTTCTGAACTTTCGACGACTCCAATTAGAAATCTGAATGGGCTTATCAAAATAACTACTGATTTCATATGAAATCGTGAAAATCAAAACGCCACTGATTGGCGATCACACAAAGTCGCAGTCGAAATCAGCAATCCAATTAATCAGAAATCAGCTGACAATAATCCGAATATAGAAATGGGAAAAACCTCTGCCTTCGGTGGTAAATAAAAATTGGAGTGACAATGACATTTGCCATTCCCGCAGGTGACACGATCGGAATATTTGAATACCGCAATTGTGGTTGGGTGGAAGCCTGGAAGGTAACAATTAACCCATTAACAAGCCAATGCAAACTCGGAAACAATAACAATAATATTGTCGAGGAAGTGTGGGAGGTAGGAGGAGACGTAGGCAAGAGTTCACATAATAATATATTTGCTGTAAACAATTTCCTATTCAAATTTGCCGAGCTTATCGCTTGGATAGCTCGGCAGCCAGCCAGCCAGTTGTGCATAGACAAATAAATATGGAGATAATTGTTTCTCCAGTTGGGGGTGTGAAGGCAGCCCGACAATTGATTCATTGCCTCGATACAAAATTCGAGGTGAAAAGCACTCCCCCAGCTCTGCTCCAGTCCTCCAAACCCCCAAGACCTCCGATAATTGAAGGTTGATTTTGATTTGAACAACTTAAAGGCGTGAGGCTATCCGATAAGCCGAGCTAATGTGCTTCTAGTTTGGTATAAAAGGTTGATTTTTCAAGGCTTTCAATATGAAAGTCATGGAGCTGCCAAATACTAAAGAAGATACTCCACCACCTCTGGTTTATTTAGTGAACTTTGAAAATTATCTCAAACCGAAACATTCAACAAAGTCTCAACCTCTGCAACGATTTGAGAAACCCAGTGGCGTAGTGTCAAGAATAACAAGAAATCTTAGGCGTTTAAAACTCATTAGATGGTACCATAAAGCCTCAAAAAGATTTGGCCAACTGCCTTTACCCAAATTTCTGGAATTCCTGCAAGCCCGAAACGATGATGGCCTCTGCAAGCGAAAGACTGGCTTTGAGATCTACTGCGAGATGGCCAGCATCCATGGATTTCACATCTTTGTGGGGGCCAAAACCTGGCAGAGGATTCTCTGGTGGCTGCTCATTTGCTCGGCAGTCTTACTTTCACTTTTAATAGTTACCATGTCCCTTTCGATAAGCAATGAAAGGCCCACGATGCGTTCAATCATTACCATGATGAAGCCCTCGGCTGAGGTGCCTTTTCCGGCAGTTACGATTTGTGGAATTGAAAAGTTTTCCATGCCAAGACTAAGAAATAAATCCAAAGAATGGGGTGTACCTGAAAAAATTTTATGGAATATGAACTTTACAAATCTAGAAGAATTAAGAAGCAAAAATTTAAGTTGGAAAACTATTCTGGAAGAGCTTGCCAACCCAATTTGTAATCAAATCCAAAGCTGTGAGTGGGAAAATCCCTTGAGAAACTGTACGGATAAACTCCAAGCTATTTGGACACTGGACCAACGACTTTGTTGCAGTTTTAATTACCAACAAAACCTGTTCAGTTCCCACTTAGGAGTTAGTATGGTTTTAATCCCTCTTACCAATGATACTTCAGGTTTTGAGGTTCTTGTCCACGATTCCTATGAAATTCCAAATGAGATGACTTCGAGATCACTAATTCCCAGTGGTTCAATATCCCATTTAATGGTCCAACCCTTTGTAAATCAGATTACACCAAGTCTGACTGAAGTATCTATAGAAAAACGAGGCTGTTATCTACCGGAAGAACGTTCCCTGTTCTCATTTTCAGTCTACAATCAATTAAACTGTCTTGCCGAAAATCGGAATGAAGAAATTCACAAGTCTTGTGACTGCGTTCCGCCCTATTATCCCAGAAGATCGGGTTGGAACGTTTGTGATCATGAACAAATGCATTGTGCTCAAGAATGTGGTATGAATAATACACTCTGCGTTGTTTACAAACTAATCGTATTTTATTTATTTACTCAGAAAATAATGAGTGGATGAAAGAAGAACAAACGAAATGGAACTGCCTTCCGCCTTGTCAATTCAATCGCTATGAATTCCAGAGTGATGTACAGAATGTTGAAACAATAGAAGACCTTAGCAAAGAAAATTCAAGGTAATTTAAAGTATTATGTATTTATTTTTGTGTGTGAAACCTCACGCAGCAATAAATATTACTCATACGACCTGTTGTTGGGTCTCAATTTCTTTTTTAGCCAACGAGTCCTTCTGCGTGTTTACTTCGACTCGCCCACGGCCGAGGAACTCGTTTTGGACGTATACGAAAACTGGCTAACATTTATAGGCAAGTCCAACTTATTACCAGCCAAGAACATCCATTTCATTGATATCCTTCGACCTTTTAATGGCCAGGAACATTTGGTGGCATAACCGGGCTATTTATGGGCTGCAGTTTTGTGTCTGTCTTTGAGCTAATTTTTTTTTCGTGTGTTCGACCTACTTGCAACTGGCTAACACGCCAGCAAATAATGTGGCGCCGCCGTCGGAGGCAGAGAGTGGGTCAGACCAACGAGGTCGTTAGGCCGGGCTAATTAGGAAGTGAACTAATTACTTAGTTTATGGTTAAGGAAAGGAAAACAGTCGCCCAGAGTGTGTCCACCTGCGGAGATGGCCTTTAAGAAGCGCCGCATTTTCGACCTTCGCCAGGTTCAAGCCCAACAGCTGGCCAAATCCGCAGCCCTAAGCCATAGGCATAGTAATCCCAGTTCCGATCATTCCTCGAATCCCATAAACCCAACTCATCAAAAATTATGTAAAATTAAGGATTGGTTTTCCGAGAATATGAGAAACTACTGCCAAACCACTTCATTGCATGGATTCAGCTACATCACCCGACAGGACATCAGCCACCAGGAGCGACTGTTCTGGCTAATGGTCGTCATCCTGGCCATCATCACTTCCATAGTCCTTGTAGTCGTATCCTGGTACTGGAGCCAGGAGACCCCAACGGTGACGGTCATCGAGAGCTCGCACTTCCCCACCTGGAACATCCCTTTCCCGGCTGTTACCATCTGCAATTTCAACAAGATCTCGAAGACCAAGGCACTCACCTTGTTGGATCAAATGTGAGTTCATATGAAGCTCATGATTTATTCAACTGACAGAAAAACCCCAAATCACGAATTCACTAAACTCAACCCAATATGATGTATGCAATGCGAAGAAAGGTCAACTTTGGTTCTGACTTCAATCGCACCCTTGAAAGTAAATTATTCCTTTGGCTTCTGATTTGTGTGTTGCTTCTTTTTTTGTTATTTTTTTATTACTCCTCAGGAAACTTCCAGCTGGGGTTAATAAATCAGAACTGCATAACCTATTTAATTTGACACTTTTACCAGTGGATACAATGATAAGCAACGGTTCCTTAGAAACATACGACAGGATTTTAGCCCTGAATAATCTTACCTTAAATAGACTTACCCAGCAATTGTCGCCTGATTGCATGGACATGATTTCCAGCTGCATCTGGAAAGGAATCAATACGAGATGCGACAGTCTTTTCCAGCGAATCGACACCATGGAAGGACAGTGCTGTACTTTCAACTACTTTGGCGGTATCACCAATAATTTTCCTGAGTAAGTCATCACAAAAAAATCTAAAAAATATTTTGTTACCAGATTTGGATGCAGATTGATAGAGAATCGATCCACGAATCGTTTAAGGTATGCCGTTTGAGAATCGGATCAATATTGGCAAAGATATGGCCATCGATGTGGGCCACATTGTCCCCCATGAGGCATTTTTCAATATTTTTGAAAGGGGATCCATCAGAAAAATTGAAAAAAAATCTAAAAAATATTTTGTTCCCAGATTTGGATGCAGATTGATAGAGAATCGATCCACGAATCGTTTAAGGTATGCCGCTTAAGAATCAGATGAATAATGGCAAAGATATAGCCATCACTGTGGGCCATTTGTGCTTACAAAGCATTTTTATGATTTTCGAAAAAAGCAGTTTTATGATTTTCGAAGGGGACCTCCAGAAAATGTGACAAAAAATTCAAAATATAAGTTTGTCTCAGATTTTGATGTAGATTGATAGAGAATCGATCTACGAATCATTTAAGGTATTCCGCTTAAGAATCGGATGAATAATGGCAAAGATATAGCCATCACTGTGGGCCATTTGTGCTTACAAAGCATTTTTATGATTTTCGAAAAAAGCAGTTTTATGATTTTCGAAGGGGACCTCCAGAAAATGTGACAAAAAATTCAAAATATAAGTTTGTCTCAGATTTTGATCTAGATTCATAGAGAATTGATCTACGAATCATTTAAAATATTCTGGTAAAGAATAGGATGTATATTAGCTGAGATAAAGCTATGACTGTGGGCCATTTGTGCTTCCAAAGCATTTTTATGATTTTCGAGGGGATGCCCCAGAAAAAGTTAAAAAAAAATTCAAATTATAATTTGGTCTGAGATTTTGATCTATATTAATAGAGAATCGATCTACGAATCATTTAAGGTATTCCGCTAAAGAATCGGATGTATTTTGACTGAGATATAGCCTTCACTGTGGGGCATTCGTGCTTTTAAAGCATTTTTATGCTAAAGCATTTTCAGCATTTTCGAAGGGGATGCCCCAAAAAATGTAAAAAAAAATTCAAAATATAATTTGGTCTGAGACTTTGATGTGGATTGATAGAGAATCGATCTACGAATCATTTAAGGTATTCCGCTAAAGAATCGGATGAATAATGGCAAAGATATAGCCATCACTGTGGGCCATTTGTGCTTACAAAGCATTTTTAATATTTTCGAAAAAAGCAGTTTTATGATTGTCGGACCTCCAGAAAAATTGACAAAAAAAACTAAAAAATATTTCGTTCCCAGATTTGGATGCAAATTAATGGAAAATCGATCCAAAAATCGTTTAAGGTATTCCGCTTGGGGATCGGATGAATACTGGAAAAGATACAGCCCTTAAAAATGGCAATTTTCTGTACCTCAAGGATTTTTCTATTCCTGTTATTGGATGTTTTCCCAATTTACATAAATCTCATTTCTTTTTTAAAATGCTTATTTTATATAAAATATTTAATTTAAGGAAAATTGCCTATCAGATTCCAAAACGTCCTTATCGGGTTACGGGCTGTGGGTATCCGACAGGACTTTCGGTTCTGCTCAATCCCATGGTAGCCGATTATTACGGAACTTTCTTCAGCGGCTTCGGATTTCGTCTGCTCCTCCACGATGCCTATAACTTTCCGGACGAGAACTCAGAGACGAAGGTGGTGACCTCCACACGGGAGAGCTTCGTGCGCATTAATCCGGAGTCCACCTACGCTACCAACGACATCAGGCGCATGGATCTCTCCCTGAGGAACTGCCTCTTTGGCAGCGAAAGGACGATGCATGGTCTGAGGCGCTACTCCTTCATAAACTGCATGTTCGAGTGCCGGGTCCGGATGACTATAGACAATTGCGGATGCATTCCACCGTATGTCTATAATAATGGAAGCTATACGGTTTGCGGAGTTTTGGAAGCAAATTGTATGATTACCAGTAAACGTAAGTACTTTAAAAGGAACTCTAAGCTACAGAAGTTATTGGTTTCGCTGTTATGGAAGGTCTCTTTTCTCATGCGCTGGCCAATCTGAATATTTCACTCTCCATTGTTCGGGAAACCGACAGCTTTCCTTGCGGATGTTTGCCAGATTGTCAGTCCAATCATTACGTCTCCGAGGTCACCATGGGAAAGCTGGACATGAGCTACTTTTCCAACAAGCCAACGCTCACGTAAATAGTAGAATAATTTTATTTAATTATTTAGTTAACCAAATCATCAATCGCAATAGCAACGCCTCGGACACGATACTGCTACATGTGTTCTTTAGTGATTTAATGAGCACCAGATTCCGCACGGATATCTTTCAGAATTGGTTGTCCGCCTTGGGTGAGCAATTTATCATTCAATTAAATTCCATCAATTGCTAATCGATCGCTTCCTTTTGACAGCCTCATTCGGCGGTTTACTGGGCCTAATTATGGGCTTCAGCATAGTGACCGCCTTTGAGTTCTTCTACTTTCTCACCTTTCGACCCGTATTCAACTACATCAATATGGACTAGGCCAGTCCCACTCAACGTGGCCCATCTGTACTTATACACCCTCAGCCTGCCCTGCACTTTTATTGCATTCCACTTGACACGCTTTAATTAGAACTTTGATTGATGTCTAGTAGCGCCACGAGCACTATAAATTGTTTTTAAATCAAGCACCGAGCAAACACAATGTCTCTGGTAGCGGATGAGACCCTCTACCGCCGCCTGTATCGAGAGTTCCTGCGCCAGAGTTACATCAATGGGCTTCATCCGTTTCTTTACCATTCACCCGTCCGTCTGGCCAAGTAAGTTAACCAGAAATACAATAATTAATGATGTTAAGCCAAAAACCAGAAATACAATAATTAATGATGTTAAGCCAAAAACTTAAATTTCCAACAATTTCAGGGCTCTTTGGCTGGCCTTTCTAACCAGCGTTGTGATTTACACCCATGTAGTGATTGTGAACCTGACCCAGCAGTACCTGGTGCAACCCCTGGAGATCCATCTGGCCCCCGATTTAGTGCACGTAGCCAACAGCCCCTTTCCGGCCGTGGGCGTCTGCACTGCCAACAAGATTAGCCGAAGGCGATTACGGGATTATGCATTGCAATTGTGAGTTCTTTATTTAAATCGATTTAGTTGAAGTAGCCAAGTTTCTTGACCTCGCCGGCCATGGCCACGATGGAGTCGAGCAGCTCCTCGCTGGCGGGGATGATCTGTTCGGCTGGCAGCCTGAATCCGGTGATGAGGGAGTTGGAAGAAGGACGCAGCTCATAGCAGAAGGACATGCGCACATCCTGGGTGCCATAGGCCCAGTCAACACTGGCTCCGGCAGCAGGGTAGATGGCATCGTAGATGTTTCCTCCAGTGTACTTGGTTCCGTAGCGCTTGTTCACGGCGGCGATGGCCGTGTCGTAGACCTGTTTAAAGTCCTCCACGTTATCGGGCAGATCGCTGGTGTGTCCGTAGGGGTAAAGCAGGTACTGGGAGTAGGCGTGCAGGGAGATGTACAGGTTGATCTTGCCCTTCAGCGAGGCAATGTAGTCCGACAGGGACTTGGTCTCGATCTCCGAGAAGGCCGAGGGTCCGGCGTAGGTGTCTGAGCAGGCGTTGCTGCTGGCTCCCACCTCGTTCCAGTGGAAGGCCCAGTTGCGGTTGGGGTCGGCGCCGAAGCAGCTGCCGTAGGGGGTACGGGTCTTGCGCCACATACGGTCCGTGGTGTGGGTGTAGACGTAGCCATCGGGGTTGGCGTGGGGGAAGACGTACCAGTCGTAGCTCTCGGCCAGTTCCTTGATAGAGGCATCCTCGGAGGTCAGCAGCTGGTTGATGATGTAGGTGGCGGCAGCAGGGGCAATCCATTCGCGGGCATGGATACCGGCTTCCAGGAAGATACCGGGCTTGTTCGAGCCCTTGTTCTTGTTAATCTTCACGCCCAGGATGGAGCGTCCCTGGTAGGTCTTTCCGCCCTCGATGAGGGTCACGGCGCCGGGGTACAGATTGGCCAGACTCTGCAGCCAGGCGTAGGTGTCGTCCAGTTCGTAGTATTCTCCCCAGTTGTAGGCACGAGCGGCACGGCCCTTGATGGCAACCTTCTCCTCAGTCTCGTCCCAAGTCTTCTGCACATCCTTCGTAACCAGAGTGTACTTGATCTCAGCCTTGCCGAGGATCTCCAAGAAGTCGGGAACCTTGTGCGGGGCAACGACAACCTCGACCTCGGTACCAACAATGTGGACACCATCCAGGAACATGATCGAGTCGCTGGATCCCTCCAATTGCTTCAGCACCGCCAGCTGCTTGGCGTTCTCCGAGTTGGCCTTGTACAGGCGGTAGTTGTCATAGCGGACGCGTTCCGCCGACACGGTAGCCACAATGGCCAGGAGGGCTATCAGAAGGCACTTGGTCATCGACATGGTTGTCGATGGTTTAAACCTCTGCCTGGAGCACCTACCGCTTTTATAGGCCATCGATAAGGGCGGCAGCTGCTGCTGAATTCTGATTTACAGCTCAAGAGTGGCGAATGTCGTAAATATCGGAGTAATCGGTGGAAACGCCATTATCGCAGTCTCAACCGCCTCGCCTGGTAAATCACAATAATTCCCGACTTTGGTTTTCAAAGTCTTCAGAAAAATGTCCATTCATCAGACATCACTTAACCTTGTCTTTGAAAACGTCAAGCTTGATTTCATTTAATCACTTTATATAAAATACAGAGTTGGTTCTAAAATAATTCATACATTTTTAAATGAGTTCTAGATTTTAAAAACTAAATTGTTTTCTAATACCATTAAGTGTTCATGGTTCAGAAATGATTTTCCAATTTAAATCCAATTTTGAATGTTTAGAAGGGAAACTGAGTTTATTTTTGTTAAGTTTTTCAAAGAAAGACTTTATAGACTATATTCTTCTTCTATATATTCTTATCTATAAATTATTTAATCCAGACCCTTACCAAATCAATGTCTTCCTCTAAATTATTCTATTTAGACAGTTCTTTGAAATTTGATTAATCTTTTTAAGACCATCAAATGCTGTCACGTTACAAAGAAAATTTCATTAACTATCTTGAAAGATTTTAAAATCAAAGTGTCATAGACAGTTTTTTGTTTTTTTTGGAGTTAAATTTCTTCAGAAATAGAATCAAAAAACAGTGGAAAAAATTCTAAATCATTTGCCACAACTTCAACGAACCCTATTGTAGTAGCATAAACTACAAAATTAAAGAGTGACTTTTCTTTTCTTTATTGGACAATAGAGATTAAAAGTTAGAAAGTATAAGTTATCTCTTTTAGTTTAAAAACTCAAAGTTAACTTAATTTCTTATCGATTTTGGTCAAAGATTCGCGGAGTTGATTATTCTTATCATCTTATTTGGATCGAAATAATAAAATGACACTCAATAGTAAGGTAATCTTTTTTAAATCAATTAAATTTAGAAATGTTTATACTTTCTGCAATTTATAACCCTCGATTGTGGCAGCGGCTTTGATCATTTCAGCCAGGGAGTCGGTGGTTTCCTGGCCCGTGGGAATTATTTGGGAGGCGGGAAGCCTGAATCCCGTCCAGAAACTGTAGCCTGAGGGTCGTAGTTCGTAGCAAAAAGAGTATTTAACGTTCAGGACTCCGTAAGCCCAATCCATGCTGGATCCAGCAGCCGGATAGATGGCATCATAAACATTTCCACCCGTATAGCGAGTTCCAAATCGTCGCTTCATAGCATTCACGGCCACGTTGAAGATGCGCTCCAGATCCCGATGGTTATCCGGCAGCTTGGAGGTGTGTCCATAAGGATAGAGCAGTAACTGAGAAAAGGAATGCAGCGAGAGGTACATGAACATCGGCTCCGGCACGGACATGAGGTATTTTGAAAGGGTTTCCGTCTCTGGTTCGGAGAAGGCCATGGGCCCGGCGTAAGATTCCGAGCAGGGCTCATCACTGGCCCCTACTTCGCGCCAATGGAAGGCCCAGTTCCGGTTTGGATCTGTTCCATAGCAGTTCTTATCCTGAGGACTTCGGGTCTTGCGCCACATACGATTCTAAAATGAAAGTTTCATTTTGAAAAATGATAATTTTCAAGGATATTCAATCTCACCTTGGTGTGTGTGTAGACATAACCATCAGGATTAGCATGAGGTAGTATATACCACACATAGGATTTGCTAAGACTCATAATCTCCGGCTTTTGGGAGGTCAGTAGTTCGTTGGCAAAGTACGTGGCGGTAGCAGGACCTATCCACTCTCTAGCGTGCATTCCGGCCTCGAGGAAGATGGACTGTTTGTCGGCTCTGCCGTCCTTGTGATCAATTTTCAGACCCAACAGCTCCCGACCCTCATAGCTCTGACCAGCCACAAATAGGCTGACCATTTCCGGATATTTCCCAACCAGATTCTGCATCCATTTTTGAGTGTCGTTTAACTCATGGTATTGTGACCAAGTGTAGTCGTCGCTACGACGGTTTGAATCCGCCACGGGCTCGATGTCGATGTCGAGACTAGCCTGGGCGTTTTCGTCTATAAGGTTTGGGATGAGATCCAATCGGTTAAGTAACTCCAAAAACTGTTTATCGTAGCTGGGGGCCACAAGGTAATCCGTGGGTCCTAAATGGAGATGGTTGAGAGTTAAGGCATCTTCCCTTCTGGACTCCAGGTCTCGTAATGCCTCCAATTGTTCCTGTTTCAAAGGATTCACTGTGTAAACTCTGTAGTTGTCGAACCGCTGCCGTTCACTCCAACAAAACGCGAAGAGATAGACCGACAGTAAAGCTTGCAGAAGCTTCATACTGGCACTAATCCAGGGCTAGTTCTATACCAGGCCTTTTATACTCAAACCTAAAGTGCAGTGGTGCATACTAATGGCCCCTTCTTCGAATTAGACATCAACACCAGGCCAACTCCTCCCAACGGGCGGTGGCGAAAGATGTGGACGATATGGCCGATCGCCTGCTGGTTCTGGCACAGTTCTATCTGAATCCCCTCGAGGAGTACAGACTAAATACCTCGGAGTTGCAGCGCCTCCACTGGCTTCTCAGCAGCTACTACAACGATAGTGGCTACTCGGTGCGCGACATTCTACGGCAGCTGTCGCCGGACTGCGGGGAGCTGGTGATCCGGGGAATCGTCTACGGGGCGCCTGTCAACACCAGCCAGTTGTTTCTGAAGAGACCAACGTCCTCGAATGTGTGTTGCATTTTTAATTATCGGCGGCCAAGTTACTCCCAATTTGCGTAAGTATACCCATTCCAGTTGAGAGATTTCGAGCTAAGCTTGAGTTTTTTCTCAGGGATAAAAGAACCAAAGACGATGCAGAGATGAGAGCTGTTCCCAAAGTGGTTTTTGAATCTAATTCCATCCTGAACAGTGTCCAGTTTGTGCTCCAGGATGTAGCAGAAGAGGAATCCACCAAAACCTTTCGGAGCAACAGTGCTTTTCAGGTCAGTTTTTAGGAGAGATTTCTAAGTTTAAAACATTAAAACGCATTTGTTCTATTTTAGGTAACAATTTTCCCTCAGGAGGATTATGCGACAGTTCAATCCACAACTTTGGGTGAGGTGTTGGTGGATCACCATACCATAGTAGAGATACCCATCCAGCCCATGTTCTTTAGCTCCAGCAAAGCGGTACGGTACGTGGAGTCGGAAAAACGTCGCTGCTATTATCCTGAAGAAGGAAGTCAACTTTTAAATCAGTAAGTAGATGGTTTAATATATAAATATATTAAAAAGAAAATACCTATTCCTGTAGATCCTATTACTCCATGGACGAGTGCCTTCTGCTGTGTCGTAGCAAGAGCATGATGGACCATTGCGGCTGCGTGTCGCCACCCATGGTGGGCAGCTTTAAGAATCTTACTTATTGCACGCTACCCGACTTACCCTGCCTGATGCGGTGGCGGGACATCTGGTATGGCCACAATGAGTTCGCATTTCTGCAAAACAAGGAGGAGCAGTTGGCGCAAAGGCAATGCGGCCACTGCCTGCCCACCTGCAATGGAGTAAGTATGAGCATAACCACCAATGTGGCTCCACTTCGACGCCCCATCCGCAGTACTGGGTACTTGACAGGATTGTTGTAAGTATATATTTAAATTCCTGAGGGATAGAAGCATACAATCTTATCCGGATTTCAGGAAAGGTTTGACAAACGAGAGACCCTTGGCCATAATAAAGCTTTTCTTTAAATTGCGCTTTGCCCAAGCAACAGAATCTCAACTAGTAAGCACTTGGGTTGTTTTGTTAAGTAAGAAACCTAATTAATACTTGAAACCCTTTAATGACTTCTCTAAATTCCTTCAGATCGCTTTGGGGGAATCCTGTCCCTGATGTATGGCTTCAGCATAGTCAGCTATATTGAAATCTTGTACTATCTGACCGGAAAATGGTTTGTTTACGTTTTCAGATCTCTGAAGAAACAAAAGCAAGAAAAACCTCGGCATTCTTATTCGCTGTACTGGAACGAGCTTATCATCAAACGTAGAAGATTCACTCCGCAAATGAATTTATAAATCTATAATTCAAATAAGTTGCACTTCATAATGCACCTCATAATGAGCATAATATACTGTATATTGAATTGGCTCCGCTTACGCTCACAAAATGATCAACAATAGAATGAACTTATATCAAAAAGTGTATATAATGCAAGCCATACAACGACAAATGCCGGTCGCGAATCTAATCCGCAACGCAGCTAATAATCGTCGCCACGAGAGACCACTTCTTTGCAAGTTGGTCGAAGCATAATGGTGTGCTCGTACTGAGCCGTGTAGCAGCCCTTGATGTCGCAGAGCGGCGGGTACGCCTCCACAATGCCCTTGTCGCACAGATCCTTGAGAGCCATCTGGTACTTGGTGGCGCCAGCCCGATCCAGCCATCTTTTGCAGAAGGCAAGGGTGCCGAAATGCTTGTTGATGGTGCCTAAAAGCTGCTTGGAAGATTGCAGACGCAATGGCACGAACGGCAGCTCAAAGTTCTTCATGTAATGGGAACAGTCCATATCGTCATGCACCAAACCGCGACCGGTGGATCCGAATGTCTCAATGGCGTAGAATTCATCCTCCTCCATGCGCGTCGACTCGCCACCCTTGACGATGGGCACCGTTTTACCAGCATGGATGCCTGAAAATAATGGATAAGATTAGGAATTATTTAAATAAAAAAAAAAGCGATCAGGACCAAAAACAGGCCATGTTTTAGATCCTTATTCTGACCGCAAAAGTAGAATTAGACTTTAAGGCTTACGGTACGGGCTGATCGAGTGTCCGTTTAAGTTTCGAATGGCCTTGATGGGATATGTCTTGCCGTCCAGCTCGATTTCGTACGATTCCATCACCTCCTGAATGGCGGCTCCAATGTCGCATAGACGCACATCGATGCCTGCCTCCTTGATGCCAGTATTAGTGGCATCCTTGACCGCTTGCAGTAGCTTGTCGTACTTATCGTTAAAAGTCAGCGTGAAGGCGCAATCGATGATGCGGCCCTTGATGTGGGTGCCGAAGTCGATCTTGCACACGTCATCGTACTGCAAGACAGTGGTGTCCCCAGCGTTTGGCGTATAGTGAGCGGCACAGTGATTCAGGGAACAGCCCGTGGGAAAGGCAAGGCCAGCCTCCAGACCGTTCTCGCCGATTAGGCGGCGGGCCGTATTCTCCAGCTCCTCGCAGATCTGGATCATGGTCATGCCCGGCTTGATGTATCGCTGCATGTACTGACGTGTCTGCCTATGGGCCTCGGCCGCCTGTCGCAGCTCCTGGTAGATGTCGGTATTCATGCGGTCCAGCGCTTTCTTCTCCTCAGACGTAAAGCGGTCTTTGGCGGTGCGGTCGTCGACCATGTCCTTGGGTGTGGGATGCTCCACAATCTCGCCCTCGGGGAAGTTGCCATCGGGATACAGCTTGGATATGGGAATAGATGGTGGATCAGTCTGGCCGCTCTTCTTTCCCTTGTTGGTCTTCTTCTTGGCTGGTTGGACGACCGCCGGTTTGGGGGCATCTCCGTTCGTGGTTACTTCGGCCGGGTCACCGCCCTCGGCGGCCTTCTTGGCTGCTGCCTCTGCAAATAAATAGTGGGGTGGGTTAATGGGTGGGCGGTTGCATCGGCAAAATGTCGGTAAATGGTAATTTTATTGCAATTATTGCGTGAGGTCACTCACCTTGGCGCAGTTTCTTGTTGTTCGGCTTTGGCTTCTTCTGTTTCTTGGCATCCTCGCCGGCGATCTCGGTCGTGATGGCCTCCTCAGTGGCAGACATTTTGGAGCGTGTGTGATTCTCGGATTTGGCCTCAAGAAACGAAAATCTAGCGCGCACGATGGGCGATTTGTGGAGAAAGAACAAAAACACGAGGTCCTCTAGTGGTGGCAACGGAAAAGTTTTACTCGCGGGTTTTCCAACCCTACTGCAAGCCAGTGTTGCAAAACAGCCACATATGCGATTTGTTTATAAACGCAAATTTGTTATATTTTTATAAAAATGGACGAGATCTTGTTTCCCACCCAGACGACAGACGACGTAGATCTTAAATTTTTCAACGCCTCCTCCGGCGAGCGAAAGGACAGCGAGAACTCGGATGCTGGCAACGACACAGACCGGGACATCAAAGAAGATCCGGACGCCGATGGTGACAGGAAAAACCTGGATGGCGATGGCGACTCCGAGGAACCTCTTCACAAGAAGATCAAGACCAAGAAGGAGCTGGAGGAGGAGGAACGGGAGCGAATGCAGTAAGTCCACGGAAATACTCTAAATGGGTCGCTTTTTTTTTATCTGTTATCCTTTTTAGGGTCCTCGTGTCCAACTTCACGGAGGAGCAGCTGGACCGATACGAAATGTACCGCCGATCAGCATTCCCCAAGGCTGCCGTCAAACGATTAATGCAGACGATCACCGGTTGCTCTGTTTCCCAAAATGTTGTGATTGCCATGTCGGGTATCGCCAAAGTTTTTGTGGGCGAGGTAGTGGAGGAGGCGTTGGACGTTATGGAGTCGCAAGGGGAGTCCGGTGCTCTACATCCTAAGTTCATCCGCGAGGCAGTTCGTCGGCTAAGAACCAAGGGCCGCATGCCCATAGGACGCTACCAGCAGCCCTATTTCAGACTGACTTAAAGCATCTCCACGAATTTAGTTTTTAGAAAATAATAAATGTACAATTTTTATCCATAAAGTTATATAATTATTGCTGAAACATGTTCCATAATTGTATTTTCAAATCTCTACAATATAATAGACGGTTTTGTGATCTTTCCAATTGCATTTGTTTTAAAGGGATCTTTCATAAAATTGTATATTTATTAAATAACTTGTTGGTTCAATAACTTTTATATTATTTTAATGTATTTCTTCATGTATAATTCTTGAACAAACAATGAGCTGCTAAATATAATTATGAATTTGCAAAATGTATTCTTTTTTAATTGAAAATTTATCTAATCGAATAGATATTGGAATAAATTCATTGGAGATATAATTATAATAAAATGGATTGTTAAAGTCAACGAAATGGTTGCGAAAATTTTGATAATTTGGATGATGATTTTAGGTTCTTTTATTTAATTCCTAAGAGATACAATCCAAATTGTGTTTTTATTGCTTAAATATATAGTATAGATAGCATGAGATATAATATATAGTATAGATAGTAATAGATATAGTAGTATAGTTCAGTTTTACTAAGATTAGCGCTGAAAAACTCAAAAGTGAAAGAAATGGTGTGAAATTTTGTAACATTGGTAAATTATTTAAATTAATATTAAGAGGTATTAAAGTCCAAAACGTTTCCGTAGGATATTTCCTGGCCGCTGCACCTGTGCTCCTCGACATCTTGAGCTAGCGATGCCTCAAAATGTTGAAGGAAGCTTTCGTTGTCGTCCGAGTAGCTGGTCGAAGGTGTTGGAGGTAGGGAAAAGCGCCTCTTCTTTGGCTTCACTTCCTCGTAGTCCTCTGAGTTTAAACTCTCGTCAAGATGGGGCAGCCGCTTATGATTTTTCTTGTACTGGTGCACCTGCTCCTCCATTCCGTTGAAGGTATCCATCTGGAGCTGCATTTGAGTGTTCCTTCGCATTTTAAGCATGTATCCCCGATCATCCGAGGCACGTTGCTCATCCTGGAACTTGCTGATCTTGCGATAAAGTTCCAGGAAATGTTTGGGATCTTCAAAGTACCAGGCCACCTTATCGGGCATGCTTGAGTTAATGGCAGTTGGCTTATAGGAAGTTTCACATAATGGACACTTTTTGTCTTTAGGAGATTCGGGCAGGCAACCATGACAGAGGATGTGCTTGCAGCTGGATATGTAAAAGTTCATCAAGGAGTGATGTCTTTTAAGGGAGTAACATTTGTTGCAATGGAGACGGAACATATTTATCTTAGAAAATCTGGAACGATTTCAACGTCTCGTGTCTAAAAAGTAACGGGTATTCATCATCAAATATTGGCAACGCTGCCTGGAAAGCTTAACCCTAAAATTTAACCACAAAAAAGTCCATTTATACGACAATATTTTATAAGGAAAATTTATTTTCTTAAGTTTTTGACAGGTCCGTATGGCGCTAAACCTTGTTCTACATTAATTTTATGTAGGTTTTTTTCTTCTCGGTCAATGTTATTTAATTAATGCAGTCATTAAGTAGATATTATGTTTATGTATAATTAGTTATCATCCCGTTGGTTGTACAGTAGAATACGCATCCGTTTACAAAAGCATCTTTATTGAGTGGGACCTCTAAGTGAATGTGTTCCGTGATATTATTCCAGCCGCCGTGCCTCGGCCTGCATGGTCTGGAGTACGATATGGGGCACCAGGTGCGTGGAGGCGTAGTTCAGGGGCACGGTGGCTAGCGGGGCCGAGCCGTCGGAGGGGAAGTTGAGCTCCTGGGCCATGGGCATGTCCTTCTCGATGACCTCCTCGGCGATCAGGGTCTTTGTCTCATCGTAGGCCATTCCGGCCTCCGGCTTGGCTCCCATCAGCAGCTTGCCACGCTGCACGCCCATATATTGCGTTGCCTTGGCGTTGAGCGGCAACTGGCCGCAGGTGTCGGCATGCACCTTGCGATGGGCCTGCAGGTTGGAGATGCAGGTGAACCGCTTGCCGCAGTTATTGCACAGGAAGCGCTTAATCCCAGTGTGTACGGTCATGTGGGTGAGCAAGCTCTCCCTGTACGGATACTCCTTGGGGCACAGGTGGCACTTGTAGGGCTTGTAGTCCGTGTGTCGTGTCTTCAAGTGCGACTTGTACTGTGCCTTCACCTTGAACGTCTTGCCGCACTTGTCGCACTGGTATGGAGTGTCTGCCTTGTGGAGGAGCATGTGAGTTTTGAGAATGCTGTGGAAGAGTAAGCATTTATTAGACTTCTGAGATATCAAAACTTTATCAATAAAATCCTACCCAGCTGTGGAAAGATGCTTGCCGCAAACGGAGCACCCGTAAAGGGGCAACCGGCCGCAGTCGGAACGCACATGATCGGAGAGCGAGGTGCGACCGGTGAACTTCTTGCCACACTTGTCGCAGATAAGGTTGCGGATCTGACTGCGTGGCTCCCGCTTAGAGTGGAAGTTGCGCTCGTGGTTCTTGAGACTGTCGTGCCCGGTCATGTACTTGTCGCACTTCTCGCAGTAGAGGAGCTCTTTGTGTTGGGCGCGGGCATGCTCCGTGGCCTGCTCCTTGGTGGCGAAGAATAGATTACAGTAGCAGGGGCACTTGAACGTCAGCTTGCCATCCTCGCCGTGAACCTTCATGTGGGTGACCAGGCGCTTCTCGACCAGGTAGATCTTGCTGCAAATGGGACACTTGAAGACCTCCTCGTCCAGCTTGGCATGCACATCGACGTCCTTGAAGATTTCGCGCATCTCTTGTTCGGTTAGCTTGTGATCGTCGCGCAAATGTTTCTCGTACGGCTTGCGAATGTGATAGATCTTGACGCAGTGCGGGCACTTCCAGGACTTCTCCATTTTGTTGATCATTTTGAGACGTTCTTTCAGTTCCTTCTTGCTGATCTTGGCCATGCGCTTCGGTCCTCCCGAGGAATCATCCGGTGAAGGCGATCTTGGAGCGTTGCGCTTGCGATACTTTCGCTTGACAACTGGTTCCGATGGTGGCTCTCGCCTCTCTCCCTTTGGCGGTCTGCCTCGCCTCTTCATGCCAGGCTTATCGGAGCGATCACCACGCAGCGACAGGACATCCTCCTCGGCTACCTCTACAAGCGGCACGGCCGCAATCTCATCCAGGATGCCGGCGCCCTGTTCCACCTTCAGACTCTCGAATGGCTTCAGGCCGTCGCCCTCGTTCAGCAGGACATCCAACAACTTGTCCTTCTCATTGCTGAAGATGTCCGTGCTCTCGGTCTTCACATACATGCTGGCATCCTGATACTCGAAGTCCTCCTCGTCAAAGGCCTCCACCTTGACCATGGCCGGTGGCGGCAATGGGAACGCCTCGTCCTCACTATTGTTGCCCTGGAATTCGGGGCACTCGTCGCCCGAATCAGAGCTCTGGCTCTCCTGCTTTAGCTTCGTCTTCAGCCGGCTGGCCAGGGGAATGTCATCGTCACTGTCCTCCGACTCCTCGGAGGTGGTTTCCTCATCAGAATCGTCTCGTTTCAACTTTTTGCGATACTTTTGCTTCATTTCCTGCTCCGAGCCGCCAAGCGGATCGTACTCCGGCTGGCCGCAAGTGTCGGGACGACTGCGTCGGTGGTTTTCCAGGTTTTCATCGCTGGAAAAGCGAGTGGAGCAGCACTGGCACTCCACCGGTCGCGATTCTTCCTGTAAAACAAATGTTTTAGGCGTCTTTAGGGTTTCCTTTTTGCGATCAACTTACCTTGGAGAGCTTCTCTTCGCCACACTTGGTTCGGCAGTGGCGTCGATAGGCCTCCTGGTACTTGTACTCTGCTCCGCACTTCTCGCAGACATATGGCTTGTGCTCCAGGCTGTCGCCCGAGACACTATCCGGATGCTCATCCTTCAGATGCTGGGTCAGTTCGTCCTGGCTGCAGTACCGGGCGTCGCACTGACGGCATTCAAACCCTCCCGGCGGCTGGTGCTTCTTGACGTGCTTCACATAACCGGCAAGCGAGAACAGGGCCTTGTTGCACACCGGGCAGTGCAGCTTGGGTACTCCGTCCGTGGATATCTCCACCAGGAGCTTGGTGGCAGCAGCGGCTGCTGCAGCGGCGGCGCTGCTGCTGCTGCTGGGGGCCATCGACTCTGAGGCTGCGTGGAAGAGCGTGAAGGAACGAATGTAAACAAATGCAAATATTATTTTCCGAAGGTCTGGTGTTTGTATGCCGCATCCAGGGCTGGCATATTCTTAGCCAAAAGCCATAAGCCATAAGCGTTAACGTTAAGAAAAGTCTTATACTTTTGTAGTTTTTAATCGGTCTTTGAATTATTTAAACAAAAATTGGATACAAATATCTGGTCTTTTGCAACAAAACAATACAAAATCTGAAGATAAATTTGACATTTTTTGAATGAAAAATTAAAATTATTACTTTAATTATTTAATTAACATATTAATGTAGTTTTATAAATTATATAAATAACGTGAAATTTAATAAAACAAGCTTTCCTTCCAGTGAGCGGTAAGATTTAAATTTAAATCGTGGAATGTTTTGCAGTTTTAAAACCAGAATAATAATAAAACAAATAATTTTAAGATAAACTTAACATATTTCTGTATAGTAATGTTTCAAAAATATATAAAAATGTTTTCTTTAAAACTAGAATAATTCTTCAGCAGAAAACAAAAAAAGAATCTCATTGGAAAACACCTTACTTATAGCTATTTCTTCTCTACATTCGCTCCAAGCTGAAATATCGTATGGGTGGCCCTTTGTTTGAGGCCGTTACGATACGATACCTGCCGGGGGAGCCCAAGAACGACTAGAACGACGCCGCCCTGGTAGCCCTGGTTCATTCGTTTGTGTGAGTCTCTCCACTCCATCGATGGTGCGATGGTGCTGGTGGAAGGGGAGCTCCTGGGGTGGGGGCAAGGTAGCAGGACAGCGGCTTGGAAGTGCGCGCATCAGCCATCGGCCAGAGAGCTCGTATGTAGTTTCTGCAGAGATGGTGCTGTGTGCATTTAGTGCTGTACCCCACAAATGGCCCTGCCCCGCCCCCTCATCCGCCCCCCCCAGAAACCTACACTGAACACTGAACACTCTGCTGTGGTACACCTACCCATATTGGTTCCCTTGAATGGCGCTTCCTTGGGTTCTCGGTACTCTCCGAAGGTCCGTAGCTCCGTAGCTCCGACGCTCCTCGTCTCGTCTCCTCTCCTCACTCCGCTCTCCCTGGCTTGCGACTTTTCGACACCGCTGGGTAAGACTGCTGTCTCGCTGGTGGCTGGTGGCTTCACTGGACTTGGGCTTTGGGTTTTGGGTTCTCGGTTCCAGACTCCGTTGCGCCGATGGCACCTAGCTGCATTTTCACCCACACTTATTTGGTTATTATTGTTTGTTGCGGTCGGGCCGAGCACTGCGAAAAATATTAACAAGCACTTGAGTACACTTTAAAAAACGACGAAACGCCAGTGCGACGCTGGCGAGTAAATTATTTTTCTTTGTGCAGCTTGAGGGTGGATATGTAACCCTGGTCGCTGCGTCGAATTCGCTGTGAACTAGTTCGTGAGCATCGGAGCAGTGATCGAATTGTCCTGAACTCGGTCCCATCTCTAGAAAACCACCATCCCTAATTTTCCAGGCGCCTAAAATTTAAATAACTATATTTAAATTTTTACTTTCTTTATTCAATTTAAATATTAAAACGTTCTCTTTAGGCAGAACCATAAGGGGTAATTATGAAGGAAGTATTTATACAATCTTTTTATGGAAAACTAACGTTTTAAGCAACAACAGAAATATTTTATTTATTATTATTATTATTATTATTATTATTATTATTAATATTTTATATTTAATTTTCGGGAATTTTCAAAATAATTAAGATTCTCACAACAAAATAATTAATTAAATAGAAAAATAAAGACAGAAACAAAGAGCAGAAACAATAAGCAAATTTTGTAAAGTTTATAAAATTGTGTTTAAGGTTTCAGGAATTTTTTATCGTAAACCGTTAAATTTAAACTTATTTAATTATTACATTTTCTATGTTTTAATGTTTCCGGTTTCTAATGTTTCTTTAAGGCTCCTTGACTTCCTTAGAATATTCTCAATTGTCTTTTAAAAGCTTGAAATTTATGAATTTTCTATTGCAAGTAAAAGAAACAATAAAATAGGGTTTTTACGCGGTTCAGCTTGAGCCCGACTCGAGCCCTTGGCAATTGGCTATCCAATCCTCTGACTAATCCCCTATTGCACAATCTAAGCTCTTGAAGGCCACCGAGTACTCTGTTTTGATTTGGGGGGCGATTACATTCAGGAAATTTACACTCATGCAGTTTATTGGGCTCGAAGCTGATTACAATTCTGTGCCGGCAATTTCATCCGAATCACGACCCACGAGCCAGGACCCCGAGCCATGTAGTCCTCCGGCCCAAAACCTGTCGAATGTGACGTCAATGTCGGTGTAGAGTCTTGTGGGAGTGTGCGTATGTTGCATGGAATCGCAATTCCATGAAACGTTGTTTATTTGCATGCATATATGAGCAAACAAATGTGGAAGGTCAATATTGGGAAAAAAAAACCAAAAAAAAATATGGCATAAAGAAGATGCGCAATTTGATTGAATGTTGACAGACATCGTAGGTGCACCTTTTTTACGCTTCACTTTAAAGTTGAAACTGTTGCAACAAGCACGGCCAAAGTTGCGCCAAACAGCTTAATCAATTCTGGACTGAGTTGAAAACTTTGGGGCTAGTCATGCAACTATTTCCCTTTTCGCTTTATCAACTAACCAACTCAGCAACCTACCAACTTCCCAGTTTATTGTGTTTGTTTATTATGCAAATTTGCATTAATTTTTCGTAAGCCACACACGTGAGGCTATTGTTGTTGCAGGTTTCTGGTTGCAGGTTGCAACTGTTGCTGCCTCGGTCTGGGTTTTTGGGCTTTCAAATTGCTTTCGAGCGCAAATCGTCGGCAAATTTCATTAAAAATGCACATGGCACGTACTACGGAGGCAGTCCCCACGTGCCACACTTGCCCCGTTGCCCCGTTGCCTCCTGGTCTATGGCTCACTTAGTTTTCGTCCTCCCTTGAGCATTGGCCTGCAAGGACATTTCGGAATCTTTTGTTTTATAAATAGCCCCCTTCGATAGGCAATTAAAAATGTAACTTGCTTTCGGCATGGACACGTCTATCAATAGATTGCCATACACATAAAGAAAGGCCATTGAAAGCTGTTTAAAGCTTCTTTAAATTCTTTCGCTCTTAGCCAGGGATTCTGCTTTCATGTAGGCCCGATACCCATTTACCTTATAAGTTAGCCTTAAGAAAAATTTCCATCTGCTGCCCTTACATGTCTAAGCACTTTGTGCAAATTGTCAACGCTGCTGTTGTTGCTGCGTCGTCCTTCTACGCACACGAGCAACAACAACAAAGCAACAACAGCAGCGGCAACAACAGCAGCAGCAGCAGCAGCAGCAATTGCAACAGCAACAGCCTCGGCGACAACAAAAACAACAACCGGGAGAATGTGGCAACAAAGGCTTCAGGTTATTGCATGCATTTTAATTAGTAGACAAGCCAAGTGGGCTGCCACTATACATATATACACACAGGATCCTATATAGTATATAGTTTATATAGTATGCACTTTCAAGAAGAAGCGCAAGGAGCTGAATTGCCTTTTCCATGGGTAATGTAACAAGTTTCGGTCAAAATTTCAGGTTATTCAAGACAAGAAACTGAAAACAACTAAAGTTTTGAATAGTTTTCTGTCAAAATAAATAAACGTATTCGACATTCATCACTTTTGAATCGAATTTGTCGTTCTCTCTTATCAAAACTGAAATTCCTGTTGAAAAAATAAACATCCATGAATTCATAAAGACTTTATTGATAAAATAAATATCAAATATTTCATGGAATTTATTCGACAGACCAATAAGATTTTCAATTGGGATAAAAAGACATAAAAACAAGGACCTGACGTAACCATTTGAATATTGCCAAATGAAATATGAGAGCCTGGGAAATCCCTGTCAAAATATGAAAGCAAACTATTCAGGCGGCATAATAGATAGTTTATGATAGGAGAATTAAATCTGAGACTAGATACTAGCCTGGATACAACGCCAACTATAAAAAGGACATGTGCATAAACAAATCTGAGCTCATCAGCGTCACAAACCCGACAATGATATATGGATTCGGCTAAACCTTTGTAAATTTATAAGAGCTAGCGATTCTGGCCGATTCGCACTTTGCCGCCGACTCGAAGCCCATATTTTTTGGGGCCTCGTCCTTTGGCGGGCAGAACCCGCCGCAGATTCGTAAGTGCGGACTTCAGATGCGGGCTTCCTCTCAATCTATCATCCGGCCCTCGGTGGGGGGACTGCACTCGCACCATCGCGCTACCACCCACTGGGGCAGCATCCGCCTGCTGCCACCTCCTGCCACCAGCACGTCCTGCGCTAGTTTCTTGTATTTATTTTTAAATTGTCTCACACATACAGCAACAAACTCACAAATACGATCCTGCACTCACATCCTCCATAGACGAGGACATCTCATGTTTGTGTATTGGTTCGGCGAGCGTCCTTCTGTCCCCCCACCCACTCTTCTTTTCGATTTGTGGGTTTATGTGTGAGTTTGTCTATATAAACGCGGAAAAAAACACACACAACTGGGGAAAATAAGAGTCCTTATTTCAACTAAAAAATATCCTATATTTTATAGAGACTTAATTATTAAATACACTCCTCAGTTTCTGGGTTTTTTATTATGATTTTTTGCTAATTTCCCCTGAGAAAATATGCAAATTTTTGGCGCCTGTAAAGGATGTGACTGTAAAGGATATACCCTCGATTGGAGGGGGCTGATAGGGTAGGAAAACACAAAAAAATCTGTGTAAGCTCGCATCTGTCAAGCAAAACCAACACCCCCACGCGTGTCCCTTTCGGCGTGCCGGCATGTGTGCGTGTGTCGCTGTGTCTGTGTGTGCGTGTTTGTATGTAAATGTCCTTGAGCGCTTGACGGATGACATTCATAAACGTCACTTCAATTACCTCCACGCGCCAACGCCAGCGACGATGCCGCACCAACCCATCGCCGCCCAGCTGCCTCGTTGCCCCTCTCAAAATATTCATCCCCTAGACACAACATCCTAGGCTTCTCCATTTCATGCCCCTTCAACCCGCCAACCATTAACCGCGAAAAAGTTTACCCTGAAAAGTCAAGAAAGCCACAACTTAAGATAGATTCTTTTTTTCTCACTTTTGAATAGTTTTTCTGCTAGAACACCGAGAAACCATTTAAAATTTGTAATTTTTTGAATCTATGTTTCAGGATACATAAATATATATATCCTCGATTAAGCTTTCCAACCGTAAACCAAAAAGCGATGCTTTCCTGAAAGCTGACTTCTACAGAAGCCCTCAATAGCCAGGAATCCAATATTAAAATCTTCGACAAATATCCTGGACCGAAACAGTTAGGTTTCCAGCGAAATGAGGTGGCCTCCCGATTCGTTTTAAGAACCTGATCTTGATTCATGGTCTGGCATTGATTTTCTCTCAGCAGCCTCAAAAAAGGGGGCGGAGTGGGCGGTGCCACAAAACATTTGCGGCAGCAATGTATCTGTGTGTGTCTGTGTATTGATATTTGCGAGTAAGCTCGTGTTTGTGTGTTTGTTACGGTTTCCTTCACTTACACTTGTCCTTACAAATTTGTCCTTTTCTCAAATGTGAAAAGACGCATAATGTCCTTTTTGCTTGCCCTCCTCCCCCCTCTACATCCTTTTGCTCCTTCCCCTTCCCCGTTCCTCGCCGCCATTGTTGTTGCTGCCTTTTATATTTTCCCTCTTTTCCCCCATCTTCTGACGTTTATTTTGTGTGTGTTTTTCTTTTTCTCCTCCATTTTTTTTCCATTTTACTTTTTCGCTTTTCTCGTTTTTGTTTTGTCCTTTCTGTGTCTCTGCCCTTGCTCCTGCTCCTGCTGCTGCTGCCACTACTGCCAGTGCTGATTCTGCTGCTGGCGTTTGCCGCCCACATTTGCTACTTGTAAATTATTTGCATTAGTAGCCACTTGTGCTTTGCTGTGAATTTGTTTGTGTATGTGTGCGTTTAGTTGCGCCTCGGGTCGAGGAAAAGGACCTCCATCCTCCCACTCTTTGCTCTTGCTTTCCAGAGCCCATAGCCCAGAGCCTCTGTCACCGCTTTGGGGATGAATCCTCTTGAAATGGAACTTGACCCACTGTGCGTGGCATGGCTCCCTGTGCGTGCTTGTTTAGACATATGTATAAGTATATGTCTGTTTGGGCACTGAAATTTCCATTTTTCTCTTAGTTTCTGCTGCCACTGCTCCTTTTTCCTTGCCTTTTGTTCGTGTTGGCCTGGCCTGCACTTAAATTAACTGATTGCAACATTCCATACAGCTTTTTATGGCCACGATAGCCTCTGGCTGCCACTGGCTCTTGCTCTGGCTCTGGCTCTGGCTCTGGCTTTTTGCATAGTTTTTGCGAGTCTCCCTGGGGAGGACAGGGTCTGGAATTGGGATGGCCACATGGGATGGGGAGTTTTCTCTTTTAAGTGGCCAGTAAATGCGGTTTCTTTAACTTGCCGAGCCTACACTTTGCAAAAAAAAAAATAAATATACTTTATTTAAAAAGAAAACTGAATTAAAAACTTAATTTATAAAAAAAAAACAATTTGTAGCATAATATTTACTGTACTTGATCTCCTCCCTTCCTGCCCAGAACGTGTCCCACATGCTAGGCAGCATTGCGAGCTCACAACGTGGCGTATGCGCAATATTTACTTCTTCCTGTGGCAGGGAGGCAAAAATGCATTAAAGCAGAATATAAAGAACAAAGAGAAAAAAAAGTGTAATAATAAGGAAGCCAGTTGGGGGAATTGCCGAACATTTAAAGAAGGCGGTTCTGTTGTCGGTTCTCTGCCTGCTAATTGCGTATACGACATGTGTGTTCTCCGCCCTCCATCGCCGGGCGATAATCCCAGAAATGATTAACTGAAATGGCTCTCCAGATGAAAGTTTATTTTGCCCGGCAAATACAATATTTGTGGATGCGATTGTGTATTTTTGCGGGATGGGATGGCAGTGGATGGCATACTTTGGGGCGAGTTGAAAATTTTTAATCAATCGGGAAAATCTTTTCCAGCTTTGGGTTCCCAATTTACCAAAGAGGCCTCTAAGCCGGCCGGGATTGCGTGAAATATTCTTTTAATAGAGGCAATCGATGAATAAAAATACAAATAAAAATAAAAATAAAGCAAAAGCGAAAGCCAGCGAAAGTAAGAGGAAGCTGCTACAAATGGGCAAAGCCATTTACATAATCACTGAGCATTCAGAGCCAGGCCAAATATAGCGACGAAATGAGAACCGGAAATAGGAAGCCCAGCGACGCAGAATGCCCGGCTGTGTATTATGTACATACTTGTCCTTCGCCTCTCGGCGATTTATCAAAGTTCATTGAAATTGTTTGTACCGCACCATGCTCCTCACTCTGCCCCGCCAGCGATTTGCTGCCCAAACATGTCCTTGAAAGGGGACGAGGGGCGTAGCCATGTGTCCTTGCCACTCGTCGCTTTAACTGCTGATGATGACGACGTCATTCATTAAAATTTTCGCCCGTTATAAGTTCGGGCATTAAGCAGCAGTAACAGCATTGAGATGTCAAGCGAATTACAGGACCCTACTCCTGGCCAACCCACAGCCCCCCTCAAACAAATGCCATAAAAGCCATTCACAGTGTGCAAAACTTTTCTCTGTTTTTTCTTTTCGTTTGCCAATTTGATTTATTGCTGGCCCAGGGAGATGTAATCGTGAAATGGCAAATGTTTCTGTGTTTGTTGCCCGTTTTTGGGGTAATTTCTCCGACTGTCATGAGCTAAACTCTCTGGTAATATTTTCGTTTGCGTTTTCTTTCTTTTCAAAGGACTCGTGTCACGGGTTCAGCTCTCCCACGCAGATGAAAAGTCAATGTGTGGTATTTGATTAATACTCATATTATATGCTTTATTAAGCCTCCTCTCCGAACACAGATGCCAGTCCCGATGCCAAATCCATTGTTATACATAACTCTTTTGTTGGCCAACTTTGACTTTAACCATTTGTTTTTATCCTATTCTAACTTTATCAAGAGCCTGCCAAATCCAGATTCCAATTCTTCAACGTATCGTAAATGTAGGAAGCTTTGATTTCGGATTAAACCTATTGGAATGCTTGGCATCTAAAACAAAAATAATAACAATTGTTTAGTCTATTATTTTTTTGTGATTATAACTCAACACCATAATTATCAAGAACCATCAGAAGTTAGTTTCTTTTGGATCAGGAGTTTCCATTTAAGAATCTTCCCCGGGATGGATCTTCCCTTGGATGCAATATTCAGCCCCAGAGCTTTTATAGTTGAAGCCAAAACGAATGACTAATTATTTCCAGTAATTGCAGAAATGTTAATAATAATATTTTCAAACCAGAACCACCAGCACTGACGGTCTTTAGGGACAAGAGTTTCCATTCCAGAATCTTAGATGGGCTAGCTAGCTTTTTTTTAGAGTGAACTTTTTGCGGCCTTTCAAGATCACAATCCGATTCACGTGTTGCCTTTTATAGATCCTGCCACTGCAAACTGAAAGACTCCTCTCAAGTTCTTTTTAACCTTAACATATTTAAAACTGATAATCCCTATAGAAAGAGGCTCGCCTTCTAATATGGGGCGAGCCCCCTCGCTGATAGGGAACTTCAAGCTGTCTGGCATTCATCTGTCTGGTAGATAATCAGGTTCAAAGTCCACTATGACAGACAGACAAAACAAGTAAAAAAAACACCTTTAGATGTGCGCAAATCGAACTGGTTATACCCTCTTTTAGCATTCAGAAAAAACATACGTTTGGTATTGTACAGATAGTGAATCCTTTTTTAGAAGCTGATTAACCCTTATTGCCGTTAGTAACTCCTTAAAATGGAACTTTTCTTTGGATTATCAACCATACACTTAAAAAGCCCTCATATACCATTCCTTCTTGGATTTTCGATTAGTATGAGAGTAATACAAGTTCTCTTGATTAAGCAGATACAAGACTAATGGAGAGTAAGCTTTTTGATTCGGATTGCATATAAAAGCAAGTGTTCCCGCGATTATTCCATCTGCTTCAGCCGCAAGCGTTTGTTTTGGTTAAAGTTTCAACTGGTTAATTTTTGTGTAAGCAACCATCGAAATGTGGTTTTTTGTATTGGCTTTGTTAGCTTCACCGATTTTCATCTTCGTGTACTTTGAACTCAAGGCTTCGAAACTCAGGCGTCGGCTCAAGGAGTTTCCGGGACCTACGCCAGTCCCTGTTGTGGGAAATGCCAATCGAATTGGGAAGACTCCGGCAGGTTAGTTACTAAATCCTCTCAGACTGCAAATACAGAACTCTGAGATCATTTCTTCTTTTCATTAGAAATTCTAGCCACGTTTTTCGACTGGTGGTATGATAACAGCAAAGAGAACTTCGTCTTCTGGATTGGTTATAGTGCCCATCTAGTTGTGACTGATTCCAAGTATCTGGAGGTAACAGAAAATTATATTAAAAAAAAAAATTATATTATAGTTTAACAGTTCATATATTATCCAATTTCCGTTTAGTATATTCTGAACAGCCAGGAGCTGATCCAAAAGTCCACCATTTACACCCTCCTACATCCCTGGCTGGGATCTGGTCTCCTCACGAGCCATGGAAGCAGGTGGCACAAGCACCGCAAAATGATCACTCCTTCGTTCCATTTCAACATCCTGCAGGACTTCCACCATGTAATGAATGACAACTCTACCAAGTTCATTTCCCAGCTAAGGAAGGCAGCGGCAGGAGATTGCATCATTGACTTCCAGGAACATGCCAATTATCTTACCTTGGATGTGATCTGTGATACGGCAATGGGAGTTCCTATTAATGCCATGGAAGAGCGGGATTCGACGATTGTCCAGGCTTTTAGACAGTAGGTACTCATCTTTTAATTTTTATATTTAATTAATTTTATTTTTGATTTGTAGAATGTGCTATATTCTGAACATGAGAGCTTTCCATCCTTTTAAGCGTTCTCAGAGGATCTACAGTATGTTACCCGAATATGCAGACTTCCAGAGAACTTTGAAAACGTTGCAGGATTTCACCTATGATATCATCGAAAAGCGGGTGATAGCTCTTCAAAATGGTATTTCAAAGAAGGAAGAAGATCCCTCGGAGCCCAGAAAGAAGTTGGCCTTCCTGGACGCACTTCTCTCCTCGACTGTGGATGGTCGCCCCCTAACCAGGACGGAGATTTACGAGGAGGTCTCCACCTTTATGTTTGAAGGACACGACACCACCACGTCAGGAGTCGGCTTTGGAGTGTACCTCCTCTCCAGACATCCAGAAGTCCAGCTAAAGTTATACCAGGAACAGCTCGAAGTCATGGGCAACGACATGGGCAAAGATGCCAGCTTCCAGGAGATTGCCAAAATGAAATACCTGGATCTTTTCATCAAGGAGGCGCAGCGCGTATATCCTAGTGTTCCCTTCATTGGCCGCTATTGTGACAAGGACTACAATATCAGTAAGCTTAGAATATTTGATTCCAATTAAATTATTTTACTAAATTCCTTCTTTTAGATGGAACTGTTGTACCCAAGGGCACTACCATTAACATTCCCCTCGTTCTCATGGGCTATAACGATCGTGTCTTCAAAGATCCCCACCACTTCCGACCAGAAAGATTCTTGGAACACAAGCCCGGTCCTTTCGAGTACGTCCCTTTTAGTGCCGGACCACGAAATTGCATTGGCCAAAAGTTCGCCCTCTTGGAACTGAAGACGGTGATCTCCAAAGTGGTTCGATCCTTTGAAGTCTTACCAGCTGTTGACGGACTTCACTCCAAAGATGGCCAAATCAACACGTATCTTGGACTTTCCCCCGGAGAAAAATTTAAACGCGAAGCTGGTCGACACGAGTATGATCCCATTCTTTCTGCTGTTTTAACCCTAAAGTCTGATAATGGTCTCCATTTGCGACTCAGGGAAAGAGTGTATTAATAAGAATATTTAAATATATTTAACAATAAATAAAACCAACTCAGGCATCTGACTAAGCCTCAGCATTAATTTCTTCAAACATCTAATTATTTCATCATATTTTTTGAGCGGTTTATAAACTTATTGATTCGAAGACGAACTATAGACTATGACCCTCCACAAAAGGTATGATTGGAAATAAACTTTAGTCAATGCAGTGGTCATCATGAGAGCAGCGGAAGCTTTTATGTCTCATCGTAAAGTAGATCCAGATCCGGATCCAGATCTGCTCTAAACCCCAAGCTCAAGACGCTAGGTGTTGTCTTTCTTCCGCTTAGAAATCAAACAGGTTAAACCCAGTGTGGTTTGTGTACTGGCTTGGTTACCATGGCTGGTGTTTGGGTACTTTGAACTGGAGGCATCGAAACCAGCTTATCATCTGGCACCGATCGACCCACTGAAGTTCCCAAACATTGGCCGAAGGTCCGGCAGGTCAGTTCTTGGCCCGAAACAGAAGGGGCTCGTCTGCCATGCAGTCTAGACGGCTTTTTGATAACTCATAACTTGATAACTTGGCTCTTATCAGACTTTAATTGTCTCACGAAATCCTACCAGCTGTGTCGAAATTCATTGCAATCATTAAAACAGCCAATAATCTCACGTTAATGGGCTTATTTCGATTTATTTTTCTTATCTGATTGATAACTTCTTTCTCCAAAATGTCAGGAAGTCCAGTACGAGGGGATCCCCACTTCCGAAGAATCAAAAAATTGTTCTTTTATTCAATATGATTAATTTATTTAATAAATATTATTTTAAACTATTTTCTTGCTGCCGGCGCATGAAAGGACCAGGCGATCCCGAAGGAGTGGATAATAAAAAGGAATACAGGAAGCTTCAAACTCATTTTGAGATTTAATAAAATAGTTCCCGGCCCCCGAGCTTTTATAGTTGAAGCCCAAACGAATGCCTAATTATTTCCGGTAATGGCATAAATGTTAATAATTCAATTTTCCAAGCTAAAGATATTCTTAAATTCCAGATTGGCTTTGCCATAAGAAATATGAGAGTTTTTTTTTTAACAAAATAAGTAATTGAATTATTGATGCGACATTCATTATGTAGATGGCATTGCAGGACTAAATCAATGACTTCAAGGACTTTGACTTTAATAAGTTTCGAAACTTGAAATCCGCATGTTTAAATATAAAATTCCGAATTTTCGACTATTTCGTTCCAACTTGTTTCGCTCTCTTGTCGCCATAAATTTTTGATGTGACGGCAAACTTGGCGGCTATCAATGGGGCGTGGGGCGTGGGGCGTGGGGCGTGGGGATGGGTTGGATTAGGATCCGCTGCGGAGGATAGCGGCTTCCAAGGGCGGGGGTTCCCTCGAAGGTTCCGGCGGGACAGAGTGGGCAGAAGTTTTCGGTGCTTTTGGGGGTGAGGATTTGGCATTGTTGTGCGTATTCGAGGAGAAGTATCCGAGGTATGCGGCGTACCGAACCGGGCATAATCAAAATACAATTGTGCGTGGAGGATACTAGTGTGTATCTGTGTTTGTAACGCATGCACAAACGTTTATTTCTTGCTTTGCCTGGGTGTTTGTTTGAATGGGTGTGGGTGTGGGTGTGGGAGGCCAAGGAGGCCAAGGAGTGGGGGTAGAGATAGAGGGTGGGACCCTTCCGGAGAGCTCCGAAACAGCTGCGCGCTCACTCCCACTCACTCTCTGGCATACAAGCTCTCTTGGAAGACCAAGCTCTCGCTAGCTGAAGCTGAAAAGTATGCTATAAACTGGAACCCAGAGCACCGAGGATGTGTTCCGCCGTTGGGTTAATGCAAATATGTGCCAGCGGAAGTCATCGTAAATTAATTAATTATTAGTAGTATAGATAGAAGATAGAAGGCATGGGCTGATACTGAAACCGATACCCGTAACCGTAACCGTACTCGATCCCAGCACCAGCCCCAGCCCCAGCCCCAGCCCCGACCCCAGATCCAACCACAGTGCCGAAGTGTCAAGCCCAATAGCCTCCAACTGGAAGTCGAAGTCCTGTCGGGCCTCGGTGCGGCGCGGCGCGGCTCGGGTCGGCTCGGATCGGCTTCCATCGGCATTCCACGGACTCGTGCATGGCCTCCGGATTCGTGGCCGCCTGGCAGGGCCCCAAAACGTTTTCGGGCGCTGCGCTGACAACATCCTCGCAGGACCAACGAGCGGACGGTGCGACCACGGAGCCTCCTGCTCTCTGTATGTGTGTGCAGAAACTTTCAAACGTGTGCGCGTGCTGTCAGTGTGGGTGTGCGTGTGTGTGTACGCGTGAGGTGTTGGAAAATTTATTGCAGTTTGAAATCAAAGGAAAAACTTAAACCTAATCAATCCCAACGGCCATCGAACGAGTAAAGATCCTAGCATAATTGAGGAGCTTGCCAAAAAGAAAAGATTCCCTGGCTCTGGTGTGCTGCAAAAATGTTATTCAAAGCCAATTTTTATATAATCAAGCAATAAAAAGCCACAGCCACACGGCCAGGGGACAGGGGACTGGGTACTGGGGGTGGCGGCGGGTGAAGCGTTTTTCGGTCGTCTGTGTGAGTGCAGAAACATTAATGGCAGTCCCGCTTGTATTTGTATTTGTGCGCCATTGTTTGTGTGAGTGTCAGTCAGGCTTCTCGTGCTTGAGGCCTTTTTCATAAAGAGGTCAAAACGTTCCTTTCGCCTTGCCACTGCCACCGTGTCGGTGTATCGGTGTGTCGGTGTGTGCGTGTGCAGAGTTCCTCCATTCTTTCTGGCCGCGTTCCTTTGCCTTTTCTGCCGACTTTTTTTCCGACTGACCGAGTCAAGAAGAAAATTTAACAGTCAGACTTTCGGCAGTCACGAGTCCGACCCCGTTCTTAAAGTGGCCCCGCCCCTTTAAAGTTACCCCCAGGAAATGATATAACAATTAGCATGGTCCGCCCCTGACTTTCCCAGGATCAGATTAAAGCGCCACTAATGGCAGCTCAGTCCGTGGCAGTATCCGTCGGATACATTTCGGTGCCAAATCCCCAGAGGTTGCAAAGAAATTATATAAATGCGGTTTGCCATAGAAGAAGTACAAAAATTGTATTCCCGCTTTCCAGTTTAGGAACTTTGTAAATTCGATACAAAGGATATTAGATTCTAGTTTTCAAGTCCTTTGGAAAGAAACTATGAGAACCATATCATGTATCCGAAATCCGACATCCGACTTTCTGGGGTTTTCTTCAAATTAATGAGGCAATTATGTAAAGCAAAGAAAGCGTAAAAATGTTACGCAATTTGCTAAAAAAAAAAAAAAGAAAATAACGACCGCAAAATATAGCGAGACACAAAAAAAAAAACATAATTAATAACAAAGCCACACGGTTGAATTCTTGGCCAAACTCTGGCCTAAGGCTAAAAATAACGGCAAAAAACGGACAAAAGGACAGTGGAAGCAAGGATGGGAGATGGGAGATGGGAGGAGGGGCGAACTAGGAGGCGGGGCAAGATTAGCAGAAAGCAAAGAAGGCCTAGGACTAGAAGCAGCGGGAGCTACTCAAAGCATAACAATGAACATAACCGCACATTCAGCCAGGGACCGTAAAAAACGCACAGTGGGCGGTTGGTAAGAGACGGGTGGGGCCATGGGACACCGAATCGCTGGCGGAGGCGAAGGCGGAGATGGAGGCGGGGCAAAGCAGAGTCACCTACTAAACCTAAATGAAAGTAAAAATTGTAAGCGTAAGCTAAAACAACAAACACAGCAGCGAACGAAAGCAAAAGCAACGCGAAAGCCGTGAGCGAGGCGATAAGGCCTGGCAGATAAGCGGCATCCAGAGAGCGGTGCAAAAAAAACAAAAAAAAGTAAAGAGTGGGAGCCTGGGAGAGAGAGGCGCTTTGGAAAGTAGCTAAGAGAAAATGCTTTCTAACGAAAGCAAAGGTCGAAGAGTCTTGATTAAAATTATTCTTTGACTTTCAAAACATTTTATATATATTATAAGAAAAGATTTTAATACAAAGTCAGAAATATTTCATTACTCAACCGATAAAGATTATTAATTCGTATTATTTTTAAAATTTATTTTTTATATATAGTAGTATTTGCTTTAAAAAACTCAACAAAAAAAGACAATCCTTTACACTAATATTATTTTTTTTTTAACAAACTTTTCTCTCCACAGATACCGTTATCCTTTGAGACTTTACAGCCGTCGATTGAATCCTTCGAAAATGTAAACAAAAGCAACGCAGGCGCAGCAGTTTGGAATTCTCTCTTCAAGCTCCCAATCTCTTCAAGCTTCAGCTCGGAGGGATACAGCGAGAGAGAGAGAGAAAGCGAGCACGGAGGAGCCACGAGCTTCCAGGCTAGCATCCTGCTCGGAATTCGGAATTCGAAATTCGGTTTTTGGGTTTCGGTTTACGGCTAACGGCTGACGACGGTTTCCTTTTCGGCTCACAACCTTCCAGCTCACAACCTGGTCGGGCTGGCTAGCGCTCACAAGCCCAGCGGAGTGCGCAACGTGCTGTAGTCCAGCTGCAGAATCTGCTCCCCTTTAAAGCTGGCCACTCAGGGAAACTTTTCCACACTCGAGCCCTCACACCGCGCAGCACCGGAACGGAACGGAACGGAGAAAACGACGGCTGAAAAACGTCAGACAAATGGCCAGGAATAGCATCAGCCAGCAGCGCAGCAGCAGCAGCAGCAGCAGCCTGAAGCACCAGGACGAACCGTGAAAAAACGAAACCAAGCCAAGCCAAGAGGCGTGAAAGTAACAGAAACAGAAACAGAAAAATATCTAGGTGGGGTGGGGAAGCCTGACCCTGAGGAAATAAGGATGCGGCTTCTGATGTCCACGCCAGAAGCGGAAGTAGCAGCAGCAGAAGCAGCAGCGCCAGATTTAACGGAAACGGCAGCAGAGACATCGCCAACGCTTTCGCTTTTATCCTGAATTCGCACCCCGATTTCCGCTCCGTCTCTATTTTCGCGGCGCTCCGTTCCGCGCGTTAATTGTTATTTATGTATAGTGTGTATATATTATATATGATGCTCGTGTGATATAAGCGGATCACTAAGATCTGGCCAGAAAGCAACAAAATTAATAAAACAAACGAAAAACGAAAAAAAAACAAGACACTCTTAACCAAACTCAGTCTAATCAAAAGCGTACAACGATAAAAAGAGGTTTTGCAAGTGAAACACCAAACCAAAACTAAAACCAAAACTAAACAAAAACAACCACAACAACATTCCAACGGGTCCAATGTTGCAGCCAACAACATGCAGCAAACAGCACCAGCAGCAGCGGCAGCAACCAGCGAAGGCAGCGACGGCAGCGGGAGTACATGCAGCACAGGATCAAAGGATCACAGCTAAAGATCATGGAGCCTTAGAAGCAGATACGGAAACGGAAACGGAGACAGCAACTGCAACTGCAACAGCCATTTACCGGAAGAGTAGGAATTTTTGGTGTCAGAGCAACATGTTGCCCGAAAGCTGCGGCAGCAACAGCAGCAGCACAACGATAGACTTCAACAGTCGCCGTCGAAGGGGGCGCCTACGAGGCTATGCCCCACTTGCCTTAGAGGAGCAACCCGAGCAACACCAAGCTACGCTACTGGACGAGTGTGTAAATATTTTCAAGCGCTTAGTATTATTAACATTAAAAACGATATCAGCAACAACAATAACGAAAGCAAAGACAAGAAGCAGAACAGCAGCGGCAGCAGCATCTGCAACATCTCGTGGTGCCTCAGGGGAGCTGTTAGGTTCCCCGACCCGCAGTCGCTGCTGCCACCACCGCCTTCGCCTGCCGATCTACAGCCTCCTGCTGGTCTGCCTGGCCACCCAGGGACTGGGATTGGGCGACGCGGCCAAGCCCAAGTCGGCGAAGCAGCACTTCGGCGGCAGCAACAGCAACAGCAACAACCCAAACCAAAACCAAAACCAAAACCAGAACGATGTGCTGCCCCAGGCATCCAACGAGGCGCTGGACGAGGCCGAGCTGCTGTATCCCTACCAGTCCGGGGAGCAGATGTTCGGCCTGGAGGAGGACCAGGACCAGGAGCAGCTCGGCTCCAATGCCGGCCCCGGCTCCGGCTCCGATGAGGATAATGCGGCCAATCAACGTGGTATCAATGGTGAGTATCCTTCACATCCACATCCACATCCAACTTTTCAACTTTTCGCATCCCATCCATCCGGGCGGCACATGTGAAATTTTTCATTGGCATGTGGAAGCCTGACTAATGGCATTCGTATTTAAATGAGCCATTCAAGCATTCGGTCCGGGTCCGGATCCGGGTCTGGGTCCGGGGGAGTGGCAACGGTCTATGGAAAACTTTTCACCGAAGACAAATTGAATCTGGGCCATCGACGAGCTGGCATCGAGTGTGAGATAAGAGTGGCAAATAAAATGGCAAGGCTCTAAATCAAGTAGATATTTGAAAGGGGGAAAGCCATGGATAGGTATTTCTCACCCAACCCACCTGGCGTATACGTTATATAAAAGGGGTATAAATTCTCAAGAGAAAAGAAGAGGGTTTTCCATATCTTTGTATATTTTCTTAAAGCCTTTTTATTTAAACTTGTGAAAATAATCACGACACATCCCTTCAAGACACATCCCTTCCTACTGTGCGTATACGTAATATTATTCGCAGAATCCTCTTCTGACGGCTTATTAAAAAATACTTATTTCGGAAAACGGAAATAAACACATGAATAACCAATTGCAGCTGCAGAGGGCCATTTTTACAGCGAATACTCGTACATATTTCCAACCACAATTCAACGTATGAAGGATATTTATGTGCTTACATTGCGTATACGTAACGTATAAAGTGGTCGACATTGAGGCGAAGCCACCGCAATAATACGCCACAAAACTCATACACGAACGAGCTGCCTATCCGTAGCCCTACGTACGTAATGTGGCAAACATAAATTATCACGGCCGCAGCATAAGCGGCTGCAAATGAACATAATGGAACAACTGTCTGCAGTTGGCCGATGAAATACATATATATGTATATATTTGTGGGCCCTCGCTCGAGAGCCTTCCCCGGACATATGTGCTGAAAATAATATACGACAAGCACGAGCAAGGCAAGAACAAGCTGGTGCCACATCAGCGAAAGTCAAGCTGCTGGCATTGTCTACCCCTTGGCACCTTGTGCAGCTTTGCACCTTTCAACCTTTACCTTTTGGCCCGGATTCTGTTGCGGATTCGTTTCGTTTGAGTTTCTGCTCCCGTGAGCGGTGCAGTCACATTTTGGCCAACAATTAAACCCAACATTGCACACTGTTTGCCCGGGCTTACGGGCCCCGGAGCCATTTCTCATTTTAATGACTCAACTGAGCCGCGCCGTGCCAGGCGAACGGACCGCCTGTCCGTTTGTCCTCCAAACAAAGGCAACCCTCCCACCCGAAAAGAAAACACGGCCAGCTAGTGTTGTGATCGACTAGAGTTGCACTCTTTTGTATTTGCGGATGCGAGGATGATGATGTCAACGGAACGGGCAAGAGCAAATCTTCGCATCCGGATGGGAATAGTGGATGATGTCAAGCCGCGATAAGCCACCACGGCAAATCCCTTTCAATCCTGCCTTGCTGCTTGTTTACCCATTACCCAGAACAAATATCAAAAGCCAACGAATCGGAATGGGAATCGGAATCGGAGCCCGTGACACAAAAAACTACTCAAAGGACACGAAAACGTGTTCCGCCAATTGCAGTTGCATTTTGTGTATTTCTCTGACAATCGTACAGAACCAACGACGCTTGTTCGGTGTAAATCAAGCTTTAAAATTAACGTAGATTGCTGGAACAAGCGCTGGGCTATGAGCAATTAACATGAAACCAGCAACCAGCAGGAAAAATCCACAATCCACGACAAAAATTAAGGTATAGAAATGTAACACACACGACAGGACCGCAAAAAGCGAAAATAATGCAGACAATGCGCGCACATAACTCAGCTGGGTAGTGGAACATGTATGGTACAGGTCACCCTCATATATATATACCAATTCTATATATATATATATATATATGTGGTCTCCTCTTCAACGACCTTTGTTCGAAATTTTATACACACACTCGTACATATACGAAAAGCCATATAGAAAAGCCTGAGTATGGGTGTGAGTGAATTTTCCTTGCTTTTGGCTTTTCTATTTTACCATCGACCCAAATTGCGAGCGCGCTCCACACACACACACACATACGCAGGTCCTATAGTCCTGGCTAACATATATATGGTAGTATCAGTATGTGTGAGGCACACGCAAACGTGGCTGTTAACGACGTTTCAGGCTCTCAACGTCGGCGTTTGTCGTGTGGGTGGTGGGTGTTGGGTGGTGGGTGGTGCCCTCCTGGCAGCTGGCAGACCCTGAAAAAAAGCGAAAGGAACGAGAACGAGAATATAAAGTTAAGCAAAGACCTCGACCTAAACGGCAGGCGGCCAAAAACTTGGTTGTAGGAGTGCCTGAGACGAAGCCCGAGCCTGAGACAGAGCCTGAGCCTTTGTGGGTATGCAAACATTTTGAAAAATGATTGAGAATAACAAAAACAGAGACAGAAACCGAAATCGAAAAGGAAAATAGGAAAAAAAGAAAAATTGGCTAAAAAAAATCGCCGGAAAACGAGTTGCGAAATAGCCGAGACGGAAAGCCAGAAAAGAAAAGCCACCGAGCACGCACAGAGCGCCTTAAACACAAGTTTAAATCGATAAATCAAAATGCCAACAACAGCACAATACCAATACCAACAAAATACAGAAATACAAAAAAAAAAACGAGAATAAAAAGTCCTGGCAAGGACGTGTGAGTTGCATGCTAAAAGCCACGAGAGACGACGAAAACACGCTGTACCACCGGCGGGTTTGGGTGGCAAGGTGGTGGCTTTTTGGTGGCATCGAAACGAGCTCGTGTGGGTGGTAGTTGGTGGGTGGCAGGAAGTCGTTTCCTTTCTGCTGCCCCAACATTTTCAACTCGGTCGCTGCTGGCTTTTCATGTTTTGTGGGGCTCGGTCTGAAATGACAACATTTGGCCGCCTTTTTAATTATTGACATACCGCTCTGGCCCCGCGCAACGCCCCCGATTTTCCTGGCCATGTCCTTCCATTTCTTGTGGCCACTAATTGCCCCTCAGTCGGTGTTTGTGCACTGCTGGCCGTGATTTGGATTTAACTTGATGCAAATGCAAATGCAACTGCAAATCTGGATCTCTGACTCAGTTGCGGTCAATCCAGGCATTTCCAGGACCAGGTATACCCTCTATCGTTGCCCTAACAAAATGAATCACGATCCATTGCTCGCGGGGTTTCCGCTACAGGTGGATATGATAATGAGTCGTACCCCCGATATCCGAGTGATTCATTCGATCAGTGGTGGGATTTCGAACACCCTTCATATATCCATCAAAAAAACCGGTTACTAACTGCAATCGATATCGAGTGTCATTCCGCAAATCTTTCTCGAATACTGGCGTTCGCTCTAGCATTTCGAAAACATCATAACTCTTTTTTTGTTTGCTTTAATTATGCAAATCTATTGAATTCGAAATCGTCTACAAAGTTATTAGTAGTTTTAACAGCTCCGAAGCAAATTATACACACATTAGCCGGAGATAGTCATCGAATCCGAAGCGAAACAACCAAAAACCAATAATTAGATTATGTCCCATATAAATCAGATTAAAGAGTCAAGTTATTTTCAATGGTTGTGGTTCTCTAAGCTTTCGAATAAATTCAGAAATCAATAGCCAGTTAACCACATATTTTTGGTTCCCATTAATAAATCATCTTAGGGAAACCTTTGCTGACTCACAACCGTATAGGTTTTACTTTCCGGAATTTCTCATTACTCGCCGGGTGCTTAAATTTCAAAGTGCCTACTTAAGGCTATAAACATAAACAATGTTTCAGATTTTCTTCTAGTTAGGAAGGAAGGAAATTTCAGCCATTTTTAAGTGCCCAGCATCCTTAAATGTCTGCCATAAATTCATAAATGCGAAAATTAGTTTAAGAAACATTTCCCATTAAAGCCAAAGGCCAATTCCTTGTCTCCTTTTCCAAATTGGGTCAAGCACATAGTGCCAGAGTAGGCATTATAATATTCGCACTTTTGGGCTTGGTCCACAGCTGGAATGCCCTGGGGATAGGGCGGCTTTTGATTAGCTAAAATAAGGTTGGGATGATGGTGGGGTTGGGTGGGGATTTGGGGAGCCCACTCATGTGTATCTGTGTGTGTGTGTGTCCCGAAAACTGTGCCAAGTTATGGTCGCTGTAACTTTTGTAGGTGGCAAGGGCTGGCGTCGAGAAACCTTCATTGACAGCTGTTCATAGCCGTGATAAACCTTCTATGACAATCCTTAAGTACCCCATTTCCCCATCCACCGTCCCTGTTTATTGAGCACACTGCGCCAGGACGAACGAGGCTCTTCTCGCAGCCTGCATTGATTCAACAGCCACTTGACAACCCTGGTTGCAGAGACAGTCAGAAAAGTCCATTGATGATTTCACAAAAAACAAGGCTTTAAAAAAAAACGTGGGACTTATGGCGATGAAGAAACCTTTTTAATCATAAAATGAACTCTAAGGGCGCTGCCGTTGATAGTACGTCAAAATTAGGGTATTTTTGTCGCAGTGGAGCCGCTTTGGCTTGCATGTGCAGTGCACGTTTCGGACTGGTCTGATTTCGGCTGTTTGGCTGGCTAATCGATTCGCCAGCCACCTTGAAACTCTCGGCGGTTCGTGCCACAGAGAGCTGTCTCTCTGATAAATTAGCAGCTGCTTTCAGAGCACACAGCAGTGGCTTGGTCAGGGAAAATCAAAACGAAAAAAAAATAATGGTGAACACCAGCACATTTTGCGAGTGTGTTTAACGAGTAGTTTTCCACTTCCACTTCCGCTTTGAGCGCTGCGAGCCACCATAATGAACTTCCGGCCAGGCGTGCGATTTTTCTTTGAGTCTCACCCCGGGTTCCTGTAATTTTCGTGCGTTTGTTCAGACCTGATTTATGCACACTGATGACGTAGCAGAACCGAAAGCCAGCAAGCTAGAAAGCCAATACCGTCGCGAAATCCCAGCCGGGTCCCAAAGTCATTTGGCCCTTCTTATCAGCCCCTAATGAAGTTTAACCCCTTGGGAGTGCGACAGAACCTCAAAGAATTTCGTTTCGCTTTATCTATCAAATAATACTTTTATTGCATTATCAGGCAAAAAGTGGTATATGGGCGGTTGGGGTTTGGTCACATAAATATTCATGGGATGCTTACACTACATTTATACTCGCATATAATATAATGATATATATATATATATAGAGGGTTTGGCCTAGGCCAGTATTTCTTTCTTCCATTTCCCCCACGCCCATTTTGGGTTTTAGCAATTTCGGGTTGGGAACATGAATTGGAATTTTGGCAACGGAATGGAATTTCGCTCTCCTGCAGCTCTCGGCGCTTAATGGGTTAATCGATTAGGCCCCCAGGATGTGGGGGGATGCCTTCTACTTGGTCACGCGATTCCAGGCACTGGCGTACCGCTCCACCTCGTAAAAGTTGCTCAGCGTCTGGTGCAGATTCTTGCGATGCGCCTCCGTTCCCAATATCCTCGGGGGCGTATAGTAATTGCCCTTGGGCGTGGCTGCCTCCGAGCTGAGCTTCTGCTCCTGCTTCCTAACAAACTCGCCCTCCGGGGCCGTGGCGGCGGCGGGCGTTACCACGTGAGTGTGCCACTCGTAGACAATCGGTGGCATCTGCAGCTGAATGGTGGCCCGACTGACGAAGACCTCCTCCTGGCCGAAACCCTGACTGACTGCGGCTGCCATCTGGACTGATCGGTTGCCACTTGCAAACTGATTGCAAAGTGCGAACCCACAGTCTTGTTTGCGTTCTGTTTGTGGCTTTGTTCTCCGGTTTCGATTTGGGTTGCTCCGCAAAACAGCGCGTCTGAGCCGCATGACGCATATCACGTCCGAGTTGGAGGGTGTATGAGTGTGTAAAATCTTGGGATGGCACCGTGAACTTGATAAAAAGGTAATAATTAAATATTAATAAGGAAATAACTTGTCTTTTAGAGATCTTTTTGCAAAATAACACGTTTCTCTACGCTCTTTTTGGCAGATAAAACTGATCTCTTTCGTGCCTCTAAAGGTAATCTGCTGCAAAAACCTGCAGCTCAGGTATTCGCATCAAAATGCTAATTATATTGGCCCGTGTTCAAGACCCCATCGCTATATTACTCACATATGGTATTGTATGTTCTCCAGAGGCTTTCTGAGCTCACGACCAGTGCAATCGCTTAGTCAAATTGCTGTGCCATTTCGATGGCCCCACTCGGAACTGGTTTCCCCTCGAACCGACCCCGTCAAGTGGCAGCCAGTGGGGCAGACGCCCACATGGGCTTCGGCAAAAGCAATCGCAATAGCAATCGCAATAAATAATCAGAGACAGTAAATAATAAATAATATTTAATTCATCATTATGCGGTTTGCCATCATCAAGGCGAAATAATAACAATTTGATGACCAACAATGTTTAGAGGGGCTCGTGTACTAAACATTCCTTTCTGTTCCGAGTGATATTCTGAATCGATGGCGTAATCAGCGAAACCCAAAACAAGTATCAAGTATTCGTATTTAATCAGCAGAAGAAGCTGCTTAAGAATTGTCATATTTATGACTTTTATCTAGACCATTTTCTGCTTAAGTTCTATACTTTATGATTATGATAAGACTGTTTTCCCCTCTGATTCATTGGCAAATAGATATCACACTAGGAGAGCGAGTTACTCATTTAATTGCAGTTTAAATTTAAAGTCATACTTCTTATCAAGACGTTTGTGTATTTATAGAAATAGCTTTAAAATCTCCCTTTAATTCCCATTTTTATAACATAATTCCCCCGACTGGCATCTGAGCTCACATCTGTTTGGCTTTCAATTGATTTCGCAGCCCATTGACCAAGTCATAACCTAAGTTTGTTCCTCTTTTGCAATTACCTGGGCCGAGAGCCGATGATCCAGTTCGATAAGCAATGGGTGTTAATAGGGTGTCCTCTGTAGTAATCCCCCACCTGGGTGAACTGAATAGGTTGTTCGAGAGACGTCGTCTTGGCAGTCGTCACTTGTTAAGCGTTTGGCTAGTGATTCATAAGAATCATTAATTTGTGGCTCACGCTCGGTGTCATACCGCCCATCACCCACCGACCACCTACCACTGCCCTCACAAATAGGTGGGTGGGTGGCTCCAGTGGGTGTGGTGGGCTAGGGGCACCGTTAACTGAATGCAAATTGTCGGGGAGTCCGATAATCGCAAACCGGTTTCTGAGCCAATTTCTTGCCGTCCGTCTGGCAGTCTCTGGTCCTGTCTGTCTGTCTGTTTGTCGCCTTGAATCGAAAACAAAAAAGTGAGTCAATCCCAAGTCTATTTCAGGTCCAAGTCTATTACACAACAAAAAATATTTGAAATTATTGTAAATAAAATCACGAAATCTGATCTATATTAATTTCAAGTAAATACGTAAGTCTGATTCATGGCTTACAGGAAATATCTAGAAAACTATTTCAGTTAATCATGTAATTTCAGAAACTTTTAGAAAGTTTTCGAAAGTGTTCAAAGTTTTCTGTGTAATGACAAGCCTCCCTTTCGTTTTGATGCCCTTGATTCTTGTTTACTTATTCTCTGACTTCACCGAAATGATATATCTATATTCTTTGCCAGCCTCGATAACTTCTCTGGCATTTAATCTGGCAGCTCCTGAACTCGGAGAATAAATCCGAAATATTAGAGATGAATCAGTGCAACCGCAGTCGCGATAATTATTTGCTCGACACACGCGCCACAATGATTGCTCACAGTGCCAGCCAATGGTTGTTAAACATTTACATTACAAACATTTACCATCAGCATCATCGTCGCAAAACGACTCGAAGTCTGTGCAATTTGTTAATTGTTGCATAGTATGCTGCATAATTTACAAAATAATTGCCATGAAAATCGCTCAACAAAGCCGCCGAATGCGACAAGGAGTTGTGACTTGGAAAGGTCGAGCCACTTAATTGAGGATGTCTAATTGGGGGTTGGAATTAGTTGGATGGAATCACAAATATAGATATGCCAGTCGGAGAGACAGGTAGCTGTGCAAAGGTTAGAAAATTAATCGGTAAAAATCACAAATTCCCAAGAGACATTCGATCCGGTAGTCGGCAAAGTCATGATCAAAATATATAATATGGGATGAGTTTCACACTCGATTTGCAATGAACTTTCATAAGTATTAAGTGTATCAGATGGTGGTTTTGTTATACTATGCTGTGGTCTGATCCATTATGAATCATTATTTTATATGCATTTCATAGAATTTTGAATGATAACCATGGGTTTTATCTCATTGCAGACACGCACAACGAGAACTCGACCACCACGAAAACGCCACTATTTCCTAAAGATCTATTCACGAAAGAACAGCTTGAGAACGGCGCTGTCATCCTGCACATCATTGGGGTGATATATATGTTTGTGGCGCTGGCCATTGTCTGCGATGAATTCTTCGTGCCTTCCCTTGACGTTATCATTGAAAAGCTCGGCATCACGGACGATGTGGCCGGCGCGACGTTTATGGCGGCGGGTGGCAGTGCCCCCGAGCTCTTCACCAGTGTGATTGGCGTTTTCGTGTCGTTCGACGACGTGGGCATTGGTACGATCGTTGGATCAGCTGTCTTTAACATCCTTTTTGTGATCGGAATGTGCGCCCTATTCTCGAAGACGGTGCTATCGTTGACCTGGTGGCCCCTGTTTCGAGATTGCTCCTTCTACAGCATCAGCCTGCTGGTATTGATCTACTTTTTCCGGGACAATCGGATCTTCTGGTGGGAGGCGCTCATCCTGTTCACCATCTATATCGCCTATGTGGCCTTCATGAAGTGGAACGTCCAGGTGGAGCACTGCGTCAAGAAGATGATTACCAAAAACAAGGTGACTCGCGTCAGAAGTACAGATCAACTTATGCCAGCAGTAAGTAGTTGGGAAGTTTTTTTGCAACAAAATCAATTCAGATCAATTCAATTCAATTCAAATCAATCAATCAAATCAATCCAAAAATCCAACAAAATCTCTCTCTCTCTATCTCGAAAAATTCTTAATTTCAAAAAACTTGCGGAAAGTTAAAAGTAAATTTAATTAATAAAAAAAATAAAAGTCGAACAAAAAAAACAATTACAAAAAACGTAAATCAAGAAAGTCGTAAAAGAGAAAGCGAAATTGAAAGCCAAAATTTTTGTGTGCCAAAAAAGTGAATGAAAAGAATCAAAGTTAAAACGAAAACGAAGATCCTTTGCCAGGAACGAAATTTCGTTTTTGATTTTCGTTTTGTGTATGTTTTTCCCACCTCTAACCACCCACCGATCCCACCTAATCCCACCTAATCCCACCCAATCCATTGCCATTTCAAATTTTCAAACTTCCATTTCCACAACCATCTTCTCATCCCAAAAAAATTGTCAATTTAAAATCTCAGTTTCATGCGAGCATTTGACGTGTGCCGGGCTATAGCCAGTTGGCAGGTGTTAATGTTTTATGACTAAGGGCAGTTGTTGTTGTTGTTGCATTTAGCCATGTAATGCCCATGACTAAGATATCTGTTGCTGCTCTTTGGCATTGAAAGCCACGACATAAGCCTTTCGACACTCATTCAAAATATCTCCCAGAGATCCACTCAAATTTCACCTGAGAAAACAGAAACAGGTCCAGGAAATACTGTATGAGCCGAATAACATTGCCTTGACTTACTTTTACATTAACTAAGACTTCAAAATCGGCTTAAAAACTGAAAATATTTCGAATTTCTAGACCCATCATTAGTCTGAGAAACCGGTTCCTCGTTCTACCATATTCTATAGGGAGTGTCGTATTAGAAGTACGTAGACCTTACCGGTTTGATTTATTCGTATACCTCTTAAATTTTACCCACTAAGCTGAGATCACAGGACTTAAAATATATTGAAAAAGTATTACAGAATCCGGTTTTTCGAAAAGAATGCACATCGTCAGAGAGATTTGTTTTTTAAGACTCGAAACTTGCCAACTGGTTATTCCCGGATGCGTCGCACCTCCAAGTTCTATTAACTTGCATACTTATTATTATTATTAAAATACTTTCTTTTATGCTATCAAAGTACTCTTTCTCTTATTCGCTAGTTCACATTCTGATTTCCATTTTGAATACTTAGCTTCAAATCGATTTATTAGTCCAGAGTTTTATTTGCTATGCGTCTTTCTACACAAACACCCACCGAACACGCCCACTCACAGCGAGATACATACACACCCACGCAGACCCACTCAGACCCACGCAGACCCTCGCAGACCCACGCAGACCCTCGCAGACCCACATCTACCCCAAAATACACTGTCAGAAACGATCCTGACACAGCCTGACGAAGGTAACCCTGCATGTCATTGAAACCCAAAAAAAATGAATCTTTGCACACTTGCGGCTTGAATTTTGTGTGGCAAATCGAAAAACGAGACATTTGCGCATGCGTAGAACTTGATTTTAGTGTATTCTTGCTTTTTGCTCAGTGTATTCTCACAATTGCATCCATTTTCGAAAAAGGCTGAAAACTTTCTGAAAACTTTCTGTTCTTAAAACAGGGACCCTCACCCTCAAGGGATTCTCAAAAGATAATTTTCATAAATGAAACCCCAAAAAGATGACTTTCAGTTTAAATTTTAAACATATAATATTTAATATTTTAATTAATAAACAAACATTCTTTTTATGGTTTTCTTAATTTGAACATCATTATTTCAACATAAATAATTATAAATTCACTTTTATAAAAACATGTTTCATTTTTTTTTTGATGATTTCGTTTTAATGTTTGGGTTAATCCTTCATAATGATCGATAACACTTTTTTAATTGTTTTAGTTTTTGTGTTTTTATTCATATAAATTTATCTAAACTTTTTTGTTACCATAGCAACACAGTTTTTACTATAAACAATACATTAATAATAATAACATTCATTAACTTAATGTGTTTTTCCTTCGTTTTTTTGTATAAACATGCGTTTCTAAACGAACACATGTAACAATCGCAGTCTTATAATTAGTAATAAATATTTTCGCTATTTATTCTGGAATGATTTGACTAATTTCGTCTTTTCTCGATTTGCTATTCGATCTTTGGGCAGTAGCTAATACTTAGCGCGGATTAAATCACTAGAAGATTGATCGGGAGATGCAATCACACCACCTGGCAGGGCGGCATCGTGGGGGACATGATGACGCCGCTCTTGTCCTTTTTGGGTACGGCGGGGGCACTCCTCAAGCTGGGACTCGGACTGGGATGGACGTTCACTTGGTGTATCCGGCTGGCCAGGGGCTTCGTCTCGTGTTTGAAATGGATGCGGGCCAGGTCGCCTTCAGTGAGTAAGGGATCACTGATTGTCCTGATCATTTGCGTAGATTTCTTTGGGTTGGACTTCTTTTTCTTTCCCGAGTCGACTTCGTCGATGTGCTCCAGGGAGACGGGCTGGTAGTGGGTCTTCTGCATATACGACTCCGGGTCCTCCTGAGTCTTCTTCAGGGTGTGCCACATCTCGATGTCGCACACTTTCAGTTTCATGTATATAAACATGATGATCCGATAGAGAATCACGTATCCAACCATCAGGCAAAGGACGAAGGTGCAGTGGGCTGTCACCGAATCGATTAGCTTGTTCATATCCATTTCTAGGATTTTCCGCTCCTTGCAATAGTTGTATATGATGGGGACGAGTATCATCCAGTAGAAGAGCACCGTGATGAGCTCGATAATCCTTTTTTGAAACATTGTGCTGTCGGTTGTCTATCGCGGTTCACGGATCGATACGGTTCGCGTAAAGGTTCGCCACTAAATGACGATCGCGTGCCTTACAGCCTCGTATAAAAATAAATCCAAGCGCCGACTCATTCCGCGCCGAGTTGATTGAGCTTAGCCGTTCGGATCGACTAGGGGGCTCTCGTTGCTCGGCTTTATCAGTTTTTTATCACGAATCGGTGGTAACTAAGCCTTGTTTGGAGAGTAAACAAATCGACGTCAGAGCTGCCTGAATCCCAGGAATATTTGCGCCATTTCTTGGAACTGGTTTGGGGGTCACCCCCAGTCGGGCGGGCAGGTTGCCAAGCTACCAGGTTGGCTTCCGATTCTTCCGATTCCGAGTCGAATTACAATATTATATGCAAACAGGTTGAGTGACAATTCAAGCTCACCTTTGAGCATGTTTATTTGCATTAAAGATTTGCATCTCTTAGACGGTCGAAAATCCAAGCTTGAGTCTTTAATATTGAGTCTTTTTTTTACAACACTTCAACCAGCCACTCAATATGATTCACCCCGAACTTAAATAATTCATTATGTGATTTAAGCGCTTTGGTAAGGTGAATTGCTCTGGCTGTCTTTGTTTTCGATTGGTGATGAATTTTCGAAATTATAAAATACTTTCGCAGTGATTTCATACACAACTGCAGCTTATATACCCAGATAGATAGTCCACAATTAATTGTGGCTAATTGAAGTGTCAAAATCAATCAGAACTGTTTGACAGGTTAAGGTGATTAATCCAGGTGAGAGTGGGGAGAGTTCTTTGGCCCGTTGAGATGGGAAACTTTCGAGCTGGCTGGGAGGTTTTGCATCATCTAGTCGGAACCGCGAATGAGTGTGATTAGAAAAACCTAACCATTAGCCATTGCTTGGCCAGTTCGGATCGATCAACAACATGACGGGGCACTAATTTGCATTACAATCAGCCAGAGCTGGGGTAGTTCACCTGGCACGAGCCACTTGTTAAGAGACTCTGAACTTGATTTGCCCTACACCTGATCCAACATCCAGTTTCTGTGTCAGTTTCAGCTTCAGTTCCAGTTTTTATGAATGGAGGAGTTACGAAAGACACGTTCTCCGATCAGACTCATTTACACCAGTTTATATATACTTGTAGTATATTAGCGGCCAAGTCAATTATCATCTTGTTTTCATTCATTCATTAGAGTCCCCGTATTAGTCATCACCCACACAACCCACCACCTCCCATCCACATGTAGTTTTGACACCAATTAGATACTTTTTAGCTTGTATGGTTTATGGTTACCTTAGTGCTTGCCTTAGTTAAACCCCAAGATTCCGTACTCAGATCCGAATCCTTCATCTGCCTGCGCTTCCTTCGCCAATGTGCCAATAATTAATTCGCATCGATTGAAAGTACTTTTCGGTTTCAGTTCTCTGACAAAGTTTTTCCAAATGTTTTTGTGTTTTATCTGTTTCTTTTTGATTATAGTGAAGGCAAAATGAAAAACAACAAAACTTCCCACTGCGCTTTTGACAAAATATCAATACATATATATTTAAAAAAAAAATTATTTATATGTGTGTACAGTTTGTAAAAAATCAATACAGAAAAAAAGACAACTGAAAAAGAAAGCCATAATTAGCTTGTATGTATAAATACCCAACAAAAACTGTTGCAACAGACAAACAGAAAGAAATTTCCAACGACCAAAAAAAAAAACCAAACGAAAAGTGTTCATCGAAACGTATTTTGTTTCTCATCTTCGAAGTTATTGTTTTAGTTTTGTTAACGAAAAAGTAAAAAAAAACCAGCAACTCATGCGTTTCCCTCTAAGCCCCCAAAAAACCAAAAGACTTCTTCGGTCTTCAAGATCTTCTCAAGATACTTCCAAGATCGATCCTTAGCACCCAATTTTCCTTATGTAAATAATGAAAATGTTAACAGCACAGATCGAAATGTTTATTTTCTTGCACAAAAACCTTCTGAAAACTTTCTATACATTGTGTCCAGTCGAAATGCCAATCGAATCGAATACCCCCAATCGAGACCCCCAAGGATCTCTGCGAGCTCCTGGCTGTACCTCAGATCAGATGCAAGTTGTCCGAAAAAAAAAAATGGTCTGTGTATATTGGATTGATGTTGTGGTAATCGAATTAAATTTTATTTTTGACATTGCTTGATTTCTGTTTCGTTTAGTTATCGGTTAATGTTTCCTCAGTTCTGTTCAGATAATTGATTGGCTCCCAACTAACTTGCACTTACCGATTCGATTAGTCCTTAAGGCACACACCCACACATACAACAACAACCACAACAACAACAGCAGCAACACCACCGCCACAAACAAGTACAACAACAACTATTATACAACAAAAACAGCTACAGTAACATACGAAAAAAAACAAAGAAACAAAAAAATAAGAACAAAAAAATCCAATCAAAGCTACACTCAACTGTAAATTTATACAAATTGCAATAATAAACTTTTCTTCTTCTTCTTTTCACCTTTTTCTCGAAATATGCTTACCATTTCCAAAAACAAAACTAAACAAAAAAACAAACAAACAAAAATTATATTTAAAAAAACAAAAACATTACACCGCTCTCTATGAAAACTTCCACAACTCGAAAAACTCAACCGAAATATCCAAAATCAAATATAACCGAACCACCCACGCCACCCACCGTTCTGTTCGTTCCTTCACTGCAGGGTAACGCGGCCAACTCCTCGGAAACATCGATGGCCACCCAACCGGGTGGCTCGGTGACATCGCGTGCGGCCAGCGAGACGCGCTCGGGCCCGCCCGGCTCGAGCACCGCGGGCGGAGGCACAGGTAATAGCAGCGGCGGGGGCGGCACCTCGGGTAGTACTCAGACCGGTGCCAAGTTCCGCCACGGCCTGTTACAGCTAATGATACACACGATAGATCCACTACACGATGGTAAGTCCGTTGAGTTGCCACAGTGTGTTTTGCACAAGTCAAGCCAAAATATGACGAAAAAATATGAAAAAAGCTACTAAAATTCCTCTTAACGAAGTCCTCCGTTATTGTCCCCGCTTACCGAGACATCCAAGCCCTGCAATTCCTGAATCCCAAACTAATTCCCCCACTGAACAAAAAACTATTCACCTAAAATCAAGGAAATCTTATTTATGGACGGTTTGTATGATAAAGATACGCATACGCCATGTGGGAACAAGAAAAATGTATAAATTCTATCTTTTGTTTATTTTCTAATAATATTTTAACAACTTTTTACTAAATTTATCGTATGAGTATACGCACTGTTGTCGGAAAATAAAGTTTTTTATATTAATTTCGATAAATTTAGTAAAAAGTAACAAAACAAACAAAAGATAAAATTCATATTTTTTATTATTGGGATAACATGGCGTATGCGCAATTTATTACTCAATAAATTGCGCATACGCCATGTTAACTCAATAAAAAGTATGAATTTTATCTCTTTTAGTTTTTAAATAATATTTATGAATTACTAATACAATTTATCGTGAGGCATTTAGAAAACTTCATATTTCGGCAACAGTGCGTATGAGTAATAAATTGCGCATACGCCGTGTTAGCCAGCAAAATAAATAAAAAAATTCCTTGTTTTTTAAAGGTTTATAAAATCAAGTTAGATTTTTGCAATGCAATTATTCTCGTGACGTATTTTTATATTCGATATTTCGGCAACGGTACGTATGAGTAATAAATTGCTCATACGTCATGTTGCCCCAAGAAAAAAACTTGAATGCAAAATTTGCAAAATACTACATTTGCTAGTTCCGGTTGCTAGTTTTTTACTCAAAATCAAAAATAAAATAAATCGCTTGATTTTAGGTGAAGTTTTGCTTCTAATATGTAAAAATTCAGTGGAATCCTCGACCGTCACGCTTACATCCAAAAAATAATGCAATAACATGCCAACTCTCTATACTCTATACTATATACTATACTATATATACTACCTATACCTCTGTACCTATTATCTATATCTGTTCTAAAGTAAAAATTGTTCTCTTAAGTTTCGTTTCGTTTGGTTCCTTTTAAACTCTGTGTACATTCAGTGTTCCTACTAATTGGATGTTTGACTTGCCAGCCAGAAGTTACTTTCGCTCATCCTTCCACTTCTGCTGCCCTACCCAATTACTATATCTGTATCTATATCTATATATCTATATATCTATACCTATATCTATGTCTATGTCTATGTCTATGCTCCGATTTCCACTTCCACTTCCATTACCATTTCTGTTGCGTTCTTGCTTTTGGGTTCCGTTTCCCTTCAGTTTAGTTCAGTTCAGTTTGGTTTGTTTTGTTTTCATTTGGCTTTTTGGGTTTTCGCCATGGTTTCCTTTAGCTTTGGTTCACTTTTTTAATGGCGACCTTGGAGCCACTTACCTAATTAGCACGCCAGGCCCAGACGGAGCGTCGACTGAAACTAAACCAAAAAAAAAAAACAACAAACAAGAATATGTATAGAAAAAAGTTGTAAATATGGTAGAAAGTGACAGAGCAAGGGCAAGTGACAGCTTTAACCCTTCTGCTTTCGGGGGGAGGGCCAAATAGGAAAGGTCATCGCGATATTATTATTTGGTGGCCCCCTTCAGACAGATTCTGCAGTTGAGCAAAGTTTCCAATCACTTTCCATCATTGATTTTGTATGGATTGGGCTCTGGGTTGTCTGTCCATGAATATGTATAGAATATACTACAAGTACAAGTATATAGGCGTCAGTGTCGTTGCCACGGCAATGGCCCACAACGGACTAAACGAATCGGAATTCAGCAACTCAGGGGCGTGCTCGCCAAGGTTCGCAGGTGCGAAGTGTTAGAATTCGTGTGCCTACCTCAACTTTAAAGCAATTCGATAATGAGGGTATCTTTAAACGATAGTTAGACAATTTCAAATGGATTAATCAGAAAGAAACTGACTACTAGCTGGGTTTTCCAAACTAAAAATCCCCTTTAATGTGATTCAGTTGTAAATCTAATCATTAGGTCAGGTGTTTGTTCTTTCACCTTCAGTTGCTTTACAGTCCGCTTTACAGAAACAGTTCGCTATTTACAATTTCATTTTTTAGGCTTTGTTTTTTATTTTGTTGCCAACAGTAAAACCAAAAAATAAACAATAAAAAAAAGAATCTAGCAGAAAAAACAAACAAAAAAAAGTTCACAAAAATAACGAAAATATTTTATGTTGTTCAATGTCAGTTTGGAGTTACATTATCTTACCAATATCTTAATAAAATATATTATATATATAAATATATATATATACATATGCGTTATATATCTAGCATAGAGAAATTATCATAAATACCTAGAATTTGTGCGTCCACCTCAATGGCATACGTACTGTCCATAAAAAAACCAACGTCAAGATATTAGATATATTAATTTAGATGAAAAATAACAGACAGTGCCTGTGCCATTGGCTGCTGGATAGCTGGATTGAGTTGAGTTTGACGCGTGACAAAAAAAACAAAACAATTTATACTGTAAATACATATTAAGTATGCGTTTTTAATGTTGTATGTGTTAAACGTAATCATTATCGTAATTGTAATTGAAATTGTAATTGTAATTAGTTAGCAACTAGTACAATTGGCTGGCAGCAATGCTGTTTTCTAAATCGGCTTCAATTTAGACATAGGGGGCTTGGGGGCTCACACCCCACACCCATCCACACCACATTCGATTGAAAATTATTTAAACAATTAACAAGCTCCGGCTGCATGTGCGACTAGTCGAGCTTGTTTCAGGTAGTTTTTGCATAGGTCGGATCGCTTTTTGTCACTGGAATGTTCGTCAAATATATATTGTATATGTTTCTGTTGGTTTTTTCAACTTATCATTCAACTTCATTCAACTCGTTATGCTCGTTGCATGGGAATTGTGTTTTTGGGGCCTGGGCCGCGGTGGAAATCCGGCCAAGACGGCCGGAAATCATTCTAAGATTCTAAACGCTGGCAATGATCTCGATTAGAAATTTTCAAATCAAAAAGACAATTTCCATTGGCAATATTAGTCGTGCTTTTGCTCAGTTCTCTGTATGAGCATGTTCTACTCTAGGTCTGTATTGAAACCAAAAACTATACGATATATTTAATTATAAATCGCAAACCATTTACACCCACTGTGACACAAACATGCGATCTATATAGAAACTTAAGCTAAGCTTAGATCTAAGCCTATCGGAATCGTGTACATATATACACACATATGTATATGTATATAGCTAGAGAAATGCTAGAAGGGGTCTTTTCAAAATTTAGCCGTCTCTCCAGACGATGCCCCTGCTAAGATATGTACCATAAAATATGAAATTAAATCAAAGAACTTCATGCCGCATTGACAACATTAAAAAAGAAAAGCAAAAGAAGACTGCAAAACCTAAACGAAAACCCCCCGTCCGATCCCATCTTAAATCAGATTGAAATCTCGAATAATTAATCAGCTCTTAGTGCAAAACACAAGTTCACACTCAATTAAAATCGAATCGGATCGATTCTGAGACAAAAGTTCCAATTACCCATGAGACTCTGACACGGTAAATATCTGTAGTGATCTTCTAGTCTAGTCCTAGCTACTAAATAGTTCTTAGTGTGTAGTCTTAGTCAGCTTAAAAAACTTCCATCCCCCCTCTGCTGTCTGCTGTCCCCGCTCTTTTCCGCTCCACTCTCAGTCATAACCTTTCAACCCGACTCATGTATCCTTTCAAAAAATCTATAATCTATAATCTATAATCTATATAGACTAGACTACTTACTTACTTTAACCCCCTAGCTGAAAACTTTTGACCTACTCTCTAGCAACCTCCAAATGCTGTTTCGCAACTGACATCAACATTTTGTATAAAATATTTTCAATATACATATAGACATATATTTGCGTATATGAACGATCCAATCCAATCCCCGATTGAGCTAAATTTGTTTGTAAATTGTAAATGCTCTAAGAAAGAAATCTAAATCTAAATCTAAATCTGAACCTGAACCTGAAACTCGTAACTGGGTTAATTCGTTTATTTCTGATTTTAATCGATGCAATTTTATTCTTTCTTTTTCTTCTTTTTTTCGTTTAATTTTTCGCAAAAAAATAAAAATATCTAAACCAAAAAAATATATATCAAAATAAAAAAAAACACTTGGATTTTGCGTTCAAAAACTCAATTCGTTGTGTGCCGAAAATCGAAAATCGAATACCGTACTACCGTACAACAACGACAACAACAATCACACCGCTACTTGCAACATACAAAAAACACAACAACCACCAACACCACCACCACCACCACCACCACAACCACCAACAATACTCACGTGTTTTGTGTACCAACAAACCCAACAAAACAATACAAATCGAATACAACAAAAACACTGCATTATTTATTGAAAAAAAAATACAATCAAAATCAAAAAAACAAAAAAAATCACACAAAAAATACGACACACAATTACAATTACAAAGATGATGTTCCAGGCAAAGTCGACGAGAAGGCAACGCAGCTGCACGCCATTGCCTCTCTGAAGGTCCTTCTGGATGCCACAAAGCCGCAGCGCGGTGGCGCCACCACCTCGGCTGCCAACCACGTCAAGATCAATCTCAAGGAGACCACCCTCGCCGATCGTCCCAATGGCAATATCGACACCACGCTCGACTCGGTAAGTCGTCCTGATCGCTTCTATATCCTTTCCATTCTTACACCTGTACGATGTGATAATTAATAATCATTTTCTTAGGCATGATTTTTCTTTTGAATATTTTTATTTTCCTGATTTTTTGTGATTTTTTGTTGAAAACTGATTGATTGTGTCACACACAATGCGCTGCATTCTTCATACAAGCAATTGAAAGAACAAAAAAATGTTATATAAACGGATAAATCGTAAATCGAAATTAAGCTTTCATTTTGCGACAAACTAGAAACTCGACCCATTTAAGTGTTTCCTGGAAAGCCCTCAATTATAAAGTTTAAGTTCATTCAATGATTGCCGTGAATCCCAAAAAATTCATATCCCAATTTTGAACTATTTTGATGTATTCCCTAATTACCAGACAGGGTTTAGCGACCAGTTCAAGCGACCTACCAAAATCTATACACTTTATTTTTACAAATTCTAGCTGTTTGGCATGTTTCCTTAATATTGCTAATCGAATGATTGAGCTGTACTGATTGGTTTCCTGATTGATGCAACGTTTGAACTGATTCTAAACTGAAATTCGATGTGTTTTTATTCCCAATCCAATCACACAACAAATATATGTTTTGATGTAAACCTCCTACCTTCCAATATTTTTGATGTACCTCGTATTTCCCAAACTTTTTGGACGGTTTCAAAGAAAATGTGTCTAGGCTATAAGTCAAGTCCAAAACAAAAAAACAAAAAACAATATTTAAAAATGAGAATATATTTTTCTCGGAAGGATCTGTCTGTGTGTTTATGCAACGTTCATGTGTGACTTTTAATGGATTTTGGTTTACTTCTTTGACTTAAACTAACAACAACGATTTGTCTCTCAACTCTTTTCCATAAAACTGTTCCACCCACTGTACCGCCCATTCCCATTCCACCCACAGCTCTTTCCCAACTCTTTCACACAACTTCCTTTTCATTTGCGTATGTTTATCTCTTTCTCCGACCTTCAGAGTATCTCCATATCCATGTATTTCCATCCATCTCTATAAAAAACATCCATCCATCTATGTTTCAATCTATCGATCTATCTATCTATCTATCTATCTATCATCTATCTATCTATCTATATCTTCTGTGTGTGTTTTGTCTTGCCCCAGAATAAAAAAGAGCTAATTCGGAATAGTGAAATTTTTGCATACTCGTTTATACCGTATTACCCATTTGGAACTCATTTGCTTTGTGTCTTTACTTGATTTTATTACTTGTACTAGCAATAGCCATGAAAACCACATCCACCAAAAAAACAATATTAACAAAACATCCGTGAATCCGAGGAGATATCGCTGAAGTCGTTGTAGCGCCTCGCATATTTTATAATTTCCATTCATATTTCACTAATGTGCAATGCAGTCATTTCAATGCAAAATAGCTGCGCCTTCAACACACAGCTCCTCCACACCCACGCCAGGCAAAAATTAAAGAAAGAAACACAGCGTCGCAGCGTGTGTACAACGCGTATCGTAATCGTATTGGCATTTTTTTAAGGGGAACATTCTTATGCATCGGCGCAATCACCCTGGCTATGACAGTGGCCCCCCCCTGGCTATCAGCAAAATGCATAAAAGCTAACAAAAATGCAACAGCAGAAGCAGCATTAGTGGCATTGCATTACCAATTTCCTTCATTCAAATAGCTCTTGCAGAAGGTCAAAGAATTCCGTCATCCGTTCAGATACCAAAGTTTTATATCTAAAGATTTTCCTTTCTATAAAAATTGTAAAGTTTTGAGATATATTAATCATCCATCTGCGAGGGTGTTTAGAACTCGGCCAGCCGAGCCGCTTATTGCTTCCTAGTTGGATAATAATTCAATTTTTTTTTTTATGATTTCTTAATTTATGCAAAGATCACAAAGCAAACAAACAAAATTCTGAGGCTCTGACTCGCCCAAATTACTGCCACCTTATATTGAATTCGACTCACAATTTGTCACAACATGGCTGGCTTTTGAAAGCGGCTAGAAACCGAATTTTCCGACTTGGGTCTAGCTCTAAATCATAACAATAATAATTGGAAAATCTAAAACAAACGAATCCCTAACAAAATTTAATGCCTTAAATACAATATAAAAAATAAATCCTACTCTGTATGTGTTTTGTATAACCCCGACTTCCCGACACTTCTTCTACACATTGTGAACAGTCTTCTACTCCAAACTATCTTTCTGTCTATTTCCCAACTTTCCTTTAACAAGAATAAAGTCTTCAAATTTTTTACCAACAACTTGAGTTTTAACAAAAGTTTTATTTTCATAACTGACCTGATTGTGTGAGAAGCTGGCTCCAAAAACTAGCATATATATAATTAAAAACAACAAATCTCTCTATATATATATTCTTATAAATGTGTACTCTTCTCCCAAAATACTTGTCACATAAATGTATAATGTATCTTGAATAATCAACCTAAAGCCATCGTTGAGTGGTCGACGTCCTAGCTGGATTGAGCAGAGGGTCAAAATTCAGACACGCAAATTTAGCATCAAAGTTAGTTTCATGAACAATTTTTATCGATCTCTCTCTATCTATCTTTCTTTCTATATCTATCTATCTTCGCTCTTCTATATATTGCATTCAGTCTTTATAATTTTAAACGACATTCAATAATAATCTATATCGTGAACAAAGAAAGTGTGTTCTTTTGTTTTCAATCAAATAAATATAAATATAAATATCAGACAAAACATGCAAGTCAAACATAGGCGCTCATTGCCTTTGGTCTCAATAAAAATGATATGTTTTTAATTGGAAATGATTAATGCTAGAAGTATATAGTGACTAATCCATTCTTAATATCTGAGCTACGATAAAGTTATAAAACAGAAAAATAAAGAGAAGACCAAGACCAAGAGCGTGAAATGGAGACTGCACTGAAAATTTGTTGCATTTGCAAAGCGTCAGACAATCGGCACCCAAGCTATATACACTGAGAAAAACTTGCACACTTGTAGTAAATATATACAATATAATAAAATGTAGACCATAGCCATATCTTTTTTAATCAGTTTTACTTTCTACTTTCGTTCACGATTGATCGACTTTGTAGACTGTGTCTGTGTGTTGTTGCACTCGCAAGACCTACTGTCTTGCTTGTATTGAGCATGTCCACTGTACCAATGCACCACTGTAGTACCACAGTACCACTGTACCACTGTACTTGCGATGCTGATAGAACTCTGTGCACGTTTTAAGTCTAACCATCTATCTCAGCGCAAAATCAGTATCGTACCGTAATTGTAGCCCCGATAGAAAGTAAGTGCACCACCCAACCACCCAGCTACTCTACCACCCAGTACCCCTTGAACTCGAACCACCACACTAAGTATCTGTTGACCGACACCACCCACGCCAAAGCAAGCCCTAAACGCCTGTCTGTGAGTGCCCCACCGGGGAATCAGCAAATCTACAAATCCAAGCCCCAAAATAAACTGCATTTTCGTATCAAATTGCCAACCAAATAACCAAATCAATAAGAAATGAAAACAAATGAAAATTTAAAAACAACCAACCAATAGCAAGTTTAAAAGCTATCCAGTTACCAACCCATCATGCCCATCTGTAAACATGGCTCATGGAAAGCATTCCACCTCAGACTCCCGCCCAGAAATCAATCAACCACCTTCAACCACTTTGGTGCGAGCTCCGGCTCCGCTCCGTTCGAATCCGTTCCACCACTCTCTCTCACTCACACCCAAATTTTTACTATATATTTTATACAACAAATTCCGTATTATATATTCAATATTATACATATATATATATATATATACTTGTACCCATATACTACGGCTAATAACTACTAACAGACTTCATCGCAGTTCGGTCCAAGTCCTTTAATCGAATCTCTCTCCCTTTACCCAAAACAAAAAAAATGGAAAACTCCAACCAAATAGGCGCCTGAAATCGAGGATGAGCCGGAACCACTGAGCATGGCCTGGCCGGACACGGCCCGAAAGCGGCTCACCTACGTCCTGGTGGCCCCGCTCCTGGTGCCCATGTGGCTCACACTGCCTGACACGCGGACGCCCCGCGGCAAGCGCTTCTTTCCGGTCACCTTTATCGGCTCCATTGTGTGGATAGCGGCCTTCTCCTACCTGATGGTCTGGTGGGCCAACGTGGCCGGGGACACAGCGCGCATTCCGCCCGAGGTACACTTTTAATAAAATATTCATTAACCCTATAGGCTTGACAGATTTTAATTACACTTTTACGTTTAACTTGGATTTGAATCGAATATTAAAGTATTTTATAGAAAGTGTGGGGAATTTCTCCATCAATTTGTGGATAAAATTAAATAATTTAAATAATTTATAGTTAGTTTTAAGCAATTATTTTCAATGCAACGACTTTTCTTTACTGTGTACTGTTGCTTCCGCCCCGCTGATTAAACCCGTATGGCCGCTCGTTTTGCTTCATTTTCTGTGAATAGGTCATGGGCCTGACCTTCCTGGCAGCGGGTACATCCATTCCGGACTTGATTACCTCGGTGATTGTGGCACGCAAAGGATTCGGCGACATGGCCGTGTCCAGTTCCGTGGGCAGCAACATATTCGACGTGACCGTGGGGTGAGTACCGCCTTGGCCACATGGTTTAATTGAAATCGAATCGACTTTGATTTAAAAATGTTACTCATTAAAACTACTCTCATTGACAGCTTGCCGATCCCATGGCTGCTCTACGGCATCATCTATGGGGCACCAGTGGAGGTGAACTCGGTGGGCATGGTTTGCTCCATAACAATCTTGTTTATGATGCTCGTGTTCGTGGTGCTCTCGATCGCCTGCTTCCGCTGGCGCATGAACAAGGGGTTGGGCTTCACCATGTTTCTGTTGTATTTTGTCTTTGTCGCCGTGTCGCTGATGTTCGAATACGATCTAATTACTTGTCCTGTGTAAGGATCAAGGGCAAAGACAAAAACTCGCAATAGTTACCGATTGACCGACAATGCTGATGATGCCACAACCGGATATGGATGCCACACACGGATGCGGATACAGATACGTGCTCAGGTGGCAAGTCTATCTTACATCCAATTAGCTAAACTATATACAAGAAAAATTAATTAATGAATGAATAACAAATTAATTAACTGTGGACTAAAGCTAAATAATCGAATTGTTAAACCGACAAATCCACGCATACACAGTCACTCGCTCACAGATACACAATCACTCACAGATACACGAAAAAAGGCGTTAAAGATACTAATACAGATTAATAACAAAAGACGATGAAAACTTAACGTTAACAAAATGCGAGTTAGTTAATGGCAGCGTTTCTTTTCGAAAGACATTTACTTTAAAGTGTTAAGCAGCAGCTTTTTAATGCAAGCAGCCCCTCTCCTTATCCTCTATACTCTATTAAATCTATTAACTCTTTGGTCCCAACTATCGTATCACTATCTATGACCTATGACCTATGACCTATTATCTAGTATAACTTTAGAGAGAAGGAACACGATCAATGGCTTCCCAACAAAGCGAAAAAAACCAACCAAAAACTTACTAACTATCTAACTAGCGTTTGGGTTTTAGCTAAGACCTTTTAGAAAAAAGAGCAAGCGGAAGAATGTATCTAAAAAAATCTACTAATGTATATGTATATCTTGGCACAATAGCACCCTAAATATACGATACGATACGATATGATATGATACGATACTATGATCCAAGAGAATGTGATCCAAAGATGATCCAATCAAGCGAACTGTGCTAGAAGTTTTGCCTGAAGAAGCCTTTATTTGCGTGCTCTACTAAGATTTCTCCTTACAGCTTTATCCAGAGCCTATCTAAAACTCTATCTAGTTTAACGACTTATAATACATAATACTTATATACCAACTCACACGCACACTTACATGGCATACTATATATTGACCTATATTGATTAAGTGATTATTTGCGTACTTATTGACTTATTAAACAAGCAAACGAACAAATCGAAAACTCTCAAACTCTCAAAGTAAGCTAACAATTATTATTGGATTCGAGTCCAAAACTAGGGGAATACTAAGCCATTTCCATCCGAACCAGAGCATTATTTGTACATTGGTTCCAGCCCGTTTCTGATTCCAATTCTATATCTTGTTCAAATCCTAATTCTAGTTATTATTATGAATTCTATTTCTGATCCCCATTCTAGCCCTAATTCTAATTCTGATTCTTGTTGGCGTTTGGATGGAGCAGAGTTTAAATTTAACTTTAAATTGAAACCATATTTATTATAGACTATTTCAAATCCAAAAACCAAAAACTAAACCTACAAAAAAAAATTATTAAAAACTTACAAAAAAAAAAAATGGAATACAAATACGAAACCAAACTAATTTCATATACTTTTTTGCTTAATGAAGTCCCAAGTACATATATACGAGCATATTAACGTATTTATATATAAATGACATATAAGACGATATTTAACGAAATATGAAACAAAATCAACTTGCTCTCTTTATTTAGAAGGTACGTAACATTTTTTCTAAAAGCTAAAAACTAAAAACTAAAAACTAAAACCCTAAACTCGTAAAACCAAGTGGCCGATAAAACCGATGATGATGAATTGCAAATCGATGATGAGATGAAGAAAAACCAAATAATTTAACATTAAACGCATACATATATACACCCAAATATATACATACATATATATTTTATATATAACAGAAGATAACTTACTATATATACATATATATACATATATATATATGCAACTATAATTAAGTAGGCAATGTATCTAACGGATATCCAAACGTTTGCATATGGCTCGCAATGAAGTTAAGGAAACGACAGAACAACAACAACAGAACAGACACTCAGATACAATAATACACAAGCCCACACAAGGACACGAGCACAGATACATAGAACAGAAAGCAATAATTTTTATTAGCAGCGAATTAAAGGAGCATCACGCTATACATGTAAATGTACAGTGTACACCTATACACACCTACATGGATGTTACGTTACGTGCATTTCACGATGAATAATGGCGGAAGCCAATACAACTGTACATTGAAGCCGCTCCAGGAGCCAGAAGCCAGAAGCCAAGGATGCTCAGCCAGCAGTTCCAATGCATGTCCGAGCAGGGAATCCATCGCGTACTTTATTTACTGAATGCAATGTGCGATGTGCAGATGCCGATTCAAGTGCAGAATTAACGTAACTAAGTGGCTGCTCTTACACCCCATGGGTGCAGTGCATTCAATTGCACACAGATATAAATATATATATATATATAAATAAATAAATAAAAATAATATTAAATATGCATATAGAATATGGACAAACCAGAGTCACAACTACAGCGGAAAAGTATGGCGCCCAAAAACCACAGAAATACAAAATATATTGAAAATGGCAACGAGGATAAAGTCAGGATAGAGGCTTACATATGGTCATTCCCCATTCTTAAGACATTAAATCCGTTTTATAGCCCATGAAATACCTAGTCAGTGTGGAGAGTTGACCAGAAAGTTCTTCTACTTTATATTTTCAACAAAAGTATATCCTGTTTAAACCTCTACCTTCTATTTCCAAATAAGATTCACAAAATGGCGGCTCTCCACACTATATTGTTGACTTTAGTCGATAATCGATATCGATAACTAGCAAGCTCACTTCTCAAAAGTAGGATTGCCTCGGTCGCCAGGCTTTAACAGAGACAACTTCCAAGAACAAACAACAAATTAACTTAAACTTTTATACAAGCTGTATGTTTAACTAAATACAAAACTAAATCGAATAGAAAACCAAAAAAAAAAAATATCTTCCAAAATTAACTTTAAAACAAAATCATATTTATTATATAAAAAGCAAAAAGTACTTCAAACGAAAAACACTCATACTTAATTACATCTTATTAGAACCTAACAAAAAGGACACCCAGCAATTACTTGTACTAAAAAATTTTCTTCACCCACACACCCACTATCAGACACACACACGCATTCAAACATATCGCGATCACTATTCTCTTTATTGAAAAATAAAAAAAAACAACAACTAGGACCCACTCCTGCAGAGGATCGAACTCTAAACTTAAGCTTCGTGATCTAAAAAATGGTTCCGAGGCACTTCTCTCACCCCGAACACCCACATATGCCACATAAGAAAATAATACCAGTCAAAAATTGGAAATAAACCTCAATAGACATTCTTCCATTCGCCTCCACAACACTCCACATCGTACACCTGCCATACCACCCAAAATTCATTCGCAAACCAAAACGCACATACACCACACCAAATGTCGAGTGGCCGTAGTCTCGCTTTAAAGCAAAGTAATTAAGAAGAAATATATACAAGAAATATATATATATACAAATATATATATATATATATATGAAATTGTTATGGTTATAGATTTTTAACAAGTTGAATAATTGCGTAAAAAGTAAAAGTGAAACAAAAACACAAAAAAATTGTTGAAACATTAGCAAAAGCGTTCATAAAGAAACACAAACGAAATGTAAGGAAAGAATGAAATAATAATAATAACGATAAAAACGAAACAGAACAAACCAAATCGAAAGATATAGTAATGCTATATATACTTTATGAAATATTTAACTATGAAAATAAAAATCATTGTTTGAAATTAAAGAAAAAAGTAAAATAACAAAAAAACAACAAACAAAATTTGGTGTTTGCTAATTTTGTGCCCCAAAACAAATTTTTGAGTTTTGCAGAAAAATGAACCGTAAGTATAACCAATCGATTATTTAACCGTAATTGGCATGTTTGTATATTCGATGTTCGATGTTTTTTTTTTAAATAAAATTAGCAAACACAAACACAGACCATTCGAAAGCATTTCTAGAGATCTGGCCATTCTAATCACGCTCTCAAGTCAATCAATCACCTATAACAATCGTCTTGAACAAGAATTACCAATGACCGATTACCGATTATCGGTTACCGGTTACCGATTATACCGATATACTGCATAACGAACAAACACATAATCATTGATTTCAGCTTTAAATAATCTACCAACTAGATCTAAACCGTATATGGAACACACTTATATACACACGGATATTTATTAACTTTTATAAGCCAGTATATACATATATATAGAGTGTCTGTGAGATACGCGTACTCTCAAACTGCAAGTGGATTACTTTTTTTTAATAATCATTACGATAAATACGAAAATATAAATAGAACTCGTGAAAATGTAATGTATACAATACCTATACTCGATTATACACTATTTAGAGACCGTTTCAAGTTGCGTCCGTTGTAAAGACAAAAGAAACACAGCAAACAATAAATTGTCAGTTAGCTTCGATTTTTTTCGATTTTTGTTTGATTTAAGATAAAACCAAACGATTACCGATTAACGACAGTGCTACCGATAACGATAACGAAGAAAATTTGATAAATGAATCCAGTAAAAAGTAATAGTTAACATATTGGTAGACTAATTTAAAGATTTTATAGCGTATTCAAATTTATATGTGTATAAACCGGATGCGTTTTTTATTTGTAATGCCAGCGACCAGCCGATGGAAATCGGACGTCAGAAGATATAGCGTGTGAACATATATAGCCGTCGTGTGTAATACAATTATCATTACCCACCAAAAGATTTTGTGTTGTTTAGTTTGGATCGTTGTACTCTTCAATTGAACTTATCGAGTTTCGAGTGTTTTTATTTATTTAGTCGGACCGATCGACAATGGGCAATGTAATTAGTACTGACGGGAGTGTAATTTTAATAGCGAACATTGAGAGTATTATAATAACAGACATTAATTTTAACAACTGATACGCTTCTAGCACATAAGATTGTACAAATGATTTATATGAATAATTCGATAGTCAAGAAGAACAACAAATAACAGAAGGTCAAGAATATGTCGGTTACGTTACTCATCCCGTTAAAAAGATATAGTCCCAAACCCATTGTGTTGCTTTAATTCATTAATTAAAGTTATCTTTCCATCGTCGAAGATTCCAGTCCCCTTACCAATCCACGTTGAGGGGGCAAGAGAGCTAAAATGACAAATACGTTTATAAAAGATGCAATACAGCGAGTTATTTACTTTATACGAGTACGTCTAGTTAACGACATTTAGATTTTATACAAAGAATAACCAGACACGCGCAGTCATTTGATTCCAAAACCACAACGACCTACTATCAAATAAACAAATCCAAAAAGAAAGATAGAAGAAAAAATAAACTCATTAGTTAACAAAGGTCATCAAAAGCGGGCTTGGAGTAAAGGAAAATCAAATATATAGTCAATTTCAAACAATACATGCAAACATATATGGCTGGCACTCAAGATATTTATGAAACAAGAGTTATATGAAGTTATATAAAAGCATTTTAGGGGTCGGTAAACTGGTAAGGAGCTGAACGGAGCAGCGAATATAGGAACGACACTTGTGTAAATCAAAACGAAGCTATAGTGAATAAACCGAAATGTTAACTAGTTATTTAGGTGAAATATACAACAAAACCACACTCAGATACATTACAGAATACAGAACATTTACATTGAACCGTTAACAAAGCTTTGAGAGCGGCAAGGACATTGTCTGAGCAGGCGACAGCACACGAACACAAGGACACAAGGACACACGAACGTTTACAGCGGATCGAATACCGTTATATAGCAGAGTTATAGAAGAGCCGCAGCAAACGAAAATATGGCCGTTTAATAAACTTTTGTTATCAACCAAGAAACGAAAATGAAATGCAACTGCAGTAAGCAGGCTGCGAAAAACAAAAACGAAGTTAATGTTCAAACTAACTAATATATAACGAATATTATATAATACAACAAACTTAGACTGTATGTTATTTTCTCAATACAATACCTATAAAAAACAATAAAAACAGATTCAATAAAATGAGTTATCCAATGGCAAAAGGGAGATGGTTTTTATTAGTTAATATGGATATTCCGATTTTTCAATTTTCAATATTTATTAAAGCATTAATTGTGTAGAATCAAAATTTATATTTAAAAAACGGTTACATTTGACGGTAAGTCTGGCCACCCTTACCAGTCCCTATCGATATTTCGATAACCTCGGTGCACACGTATTTTCCAACACACAAATTTAAAGTCCCTTCGCGCTTGCCAATACTGCACGGAAAACGTGTGTTTTGGTCTCCAGCGTGTTTTTATTTTAAAAATCTGTTTAAAGCAGATTTTTCTTTACAAAAAGAACAGTTACTTAATCTACCACAATGAGGCGTCCCAAGAAGGTAAGTACTTTGGCGGTACATATAGTTGGAGTGCCCAAAAAAATATGTAGGGTTATCTATATTATTAAAACACTCTTTAATATCCTTTTAGTACGAATCCGGCGAGGCCACGCAGTATATAAGTCGACGAGCGGCTCTCAGAAAGCTTCAGCTTTCTCTGAATGACTTCCGCAGGCTGTGCATCCTGAAGGGAGTCTATCCCAGGGAGCCCAAACACCGGCGTAGGGCCCAAAAAGGATCCTCTGAGATTAGAGTTCTGTACCACACCAAGGATATTCGTTTCCTGTTGCACGAACAGATTGTGTGGACTCTGCGTGACTACAAGGTGGGTTTCAAATTTGATTTTCTTTCCTAAAAAAAAGGATATTTAACATTTATGATCCTTTCTTGCAGATTTTTGCCAAGAAAAGTAACCGCGATCGTGCCATCAAGGATTTCCGCAACTTGAAGCGCCGCCTGGCCCTCTTCCCGGAAATCAAACTCGATCACATAGTCAAGGAACGTTATCCCACGTTCATAGACGCTCTTAAGGATCTGGATGACTGCCTGACGCTGCTGTTCCTGTTCAGTACCTTCCCCTCGCTGCACTTGATTCCCCGCGAGCAGTCGAACCTTTGCCGTCGCTTGACGGTCGAATTCCTGCACTATGTCATCGCTTCCAAGTCGCTGCGCAAGGTGTTCATCTCCATCAAGGGCTACTACTTCCAGGCAGAGATCAAGGGTCAGAAGGTCACCTGGATCGTTCCCCATTACTATCCCTTCAAGCCGCAGTCGCGCCAGGAGGTTGACTTCAAGGTTATGTCCATTTTCGTAGAGTTCTACACCATTATGCTGGGCTTCACCAACTTCCGCCTGTTCCACGGCCTGAACATAGCCTATCCGCCACAATTCCCCACCAACATGCTGCAGGACAACGAGGACACACTTAAGGACGAGTCCAGTTTCGTGTCCGATCGTATCGCAGCCCTCAACTTCGAGCTTTTGCGCACCGACAAGGTGCAGGAGGACGAGGAGGAGCTGGACATCGATATGGAACTCCTCGAGCAGGATGGGGACTCCAAGCGCATCATAAAAATGAAACAGGAGGCCCAGGAGGTGTCCCGCCTGCGTACCCTCTTCAAGGGCTTGAAATTCTTCATCAACCGCGAGGTTCCACGCGAGCCTCTGGTCATCATCATCAAGTCGTTTGGTGGCAAAGTCTCCTGGGACTCTTCCATCTTCCCAGGATCCACTTTCGATGAAAGCGATGAGACAATCACGCATCAAATCGTTGACCGTCCCAGCCTGACCACACAATACATTTCCCGGGACTACATTCAGCCACAGTGGCTCTTCGACTGCGTGAACCGACGCGAACTTCTGCCAACCAACAAGTACTTCATTGGCGAGAAACTGCCGCCCCATCTGTCGCCCTTCGTGGACTCCAAGCGAGACACCTACATCCCGCCAGAGGAGAAGGCCCTGCTCGATCCCTCCCTGATCGAAACGCATGGTAGGTTTTCTTTCAGATCTTTAATAAAACATTTTATAATAATATAATATTTCTCCATTCTCCAGAGCAAAGCGACGATGAGTCTGAGGATGAGGCCGCCCAGGAAGAGGAGGAGACTGTGGACCAGGAGCTGCTCGATGCCCAGCTGCAGTTGGCCTACCAAGAGGAAAAAGCCGAATTCATGAAGTACGGTGGCCAGGATGGCGTCAACGAAGACGAAGAAGATCCTGAGGAAGATGAGGAAGACGACGATGATGAAGAGGAGCTGGACGAGCAGGCCAAGCGCCTAGAAGAGGAGAAGCAAAAGATGTCCGTGCAGTCGGGCAAGGTGCACAAGGTCAACAAGCGGCAGTTGCACAAAGCCGAGGTCGACGAGCATCGCCTGCAGGCCCGCATGGTGAAGCCCCGCCACCGCAACCTCTTCCGCAAGCTGATCCGCGAGAAGCAGACCAAGGAGAAGGAGGAGTGGCTGCTGCGGAAGAAGCGCCGCACCTTCGAGGCCGGCGAGAAGGAGGCCCGCAAAACTGCCAAGAGGGAGGCTCGCAAGGAGGCGGCTGCTGCTGCCGCCAAGGCTTCCAAATTGGGAAAATAATCTAGAAGCGTTTCGGGGGGTTAAGTGTCTTGTTTTAGGAATAATAATCAATAAATAATGAAACTTTTAAACAAAATACTTGAAATATTGTTCAGCACTTTTGGTTTATTATAAATTTCACAATATTTAAAACACTTGGATATTTTCCAAATAAGTTACAAAGTGGATTGGGTATTGCGTTTTACGATAAAATGTTAAAACTATGAGGTTCTCGGCAAACAATAGTTCTTTTTTTCGAATCCTGGGTATAAATTATTTATAACAAAAGTAGTGGGGATCTTTATTTTGCACTCAAAAAAGAACAATTTATTTGGGGAGCGTAAAAGGTTTAAATTTGTATAAAATAAACTACAACTTGAAACTCAGCTGTCAACAGCAGTTCAGAAGACGGTTTGGGTTGAAATCAATCAATAGTTACCAATGCTATCAAAATTGTAGTCATTCCATTGAACACGATTATGTTTTTTTGTGGCTTCTTTCAGAGTCCAGAACATTGCGAGACTCTGACTAAAAAAACAGCTAGACTCGGCCACAAACAAACCTAAATAATTGTTTGTATATTTTGTATCGAATTAGTTCTATATAAATTGTATATGCCCTGACGCAGTCCAAGTCCGTCGTGGTTCCTATTAGTCTACTTGTATATGGATCTTAAGTCAAATAATTCCGTTAACAAATGCCAAGGATTTATCATGCTTTCACTGCCATTACATCCTATAATTTCATCCTAGTCGCTATCGCTATCGCCTCCACCGGTCGCACCATCCTCGTCCTCGTCGTCGTCGCTGTCCTCCAGCTCGGGCATCGGAAAACGCAACAGAGCCGCAATTCCAGTCAGTTGAGCTAGTTCTGTAAAGACATTAGATTGTTATGCAAATAGTATAGAATATTTTTAAGAAAAGAACTAGTCTGATGCCTGAAAACTAGAAATTCAAGTCTTGCAGTCTCAGAACTGCAGCAACTTTTTGCCACTGGTTGTGGGCGTTTCTTCTGTCCAATTCCAAGGCTCACCGGTTGTTCTAGGCCATGACTCACAGAGTGAACTTCACATTCAACCCGGTCATAGTAAGCACTTAATATTCATGGGTTTGCCCAATTAGCCAGGAATTAATGCAGGTTCCATTGAGCATTCTAGCAGCCTGTTGCTACGTTTGCTTATCTTTTTTTTTTACTTAACTCTGTGCTTTGTTTATAAATTTATGTAATTTAAGTACAAAGCTGATTAAAGTACTTAGCAGATAAGAAGGGAAAAGAAGTAGAGTGCTGTAATGAGATTGTAACCCATCCGATTGTCGCTTCTCTACAAAGTATTGGGGGATTCTATTTTGGATCCTATGGTGACCCATTTACGAGCCGAAAACAAAAGTCTTTTCGTGAGTCACCTTCGAGTGGCTATTTAAATCGTTTAAGCATTTTACACCCCGAAAATATTTGCAATATGCGAAGTGCAATTTTAATTAATTAAATTTCTATTGCCAACGTGTGCTGAAACGAAAGCGAAAGTTTCCCATTTGGCAGGCTTTCAATGCACTTTAATGATGTTTGCAGCTCATCTGGGTATGGACTTTGTAATGCAGGAGACCCCTCCAAGAAATATACATCCATATCGCATGTACATATGTAAGAAATATTTCTGTGTACAGCATTGCAGCGATGGAATTATAAATAGAACTTTAAACGAGGTCATTAAACAGGGGAAGGCAGGGTAGACTACAGAAGAATATTCAAATTGAGCATAGAAATGGCCTAAGGTGGAAAGAACAAGTGTGTTGCAAAGACTTCCCCGCTGGAGATGATCTATTCTTGTCTTGAAGGGAACATTTCAAGATGTTCTTTCCAACAATGAGTCATGGTGCGTTTTATCAAGTTTCAAGGGAACTAAAATCTTGGGATTTTGAAAATAAATCTTCTTGTTTTTAGAAACTCTACTATCTAGCTATCTATTTTAAATCAAAGAACCCCAAAAGTTAACGCTCAATTAACTCTATTAAAAAGTTTCTTGGATCTCTCTAGAGTGAGTCATTCTCGGAGCCTTTTCTTGTCAATCTAACCAATTGATTAGAATTCTTCTCTTTACTTACGTTCTCCGGAGATGTGCATGCTTGAGAAAATTTTCACCTCGCCTCCAGCATCACGCACTGATTCCACCAGGTTGACATACTCCTTCCTGAGATTGACGTCCTGACATCTGAAAGAAGTTAAAGAAAACCCCAAGATATCAATACAAGGTGATACTATAAACCGATACTATGAATTAATTTGTCCATAAATCATACATATACGGATATGGATAGGTAATCGTATCAATTGCACATTCGCATTCCACAACCGGACCCATTTAATTGCCGCATAGCTCTGGGGTCTGAATAAACGCACGTGACAGGCATAAACCGCAATGAAAAGGTGTCAAGTTTAACTAGAAATAGAGGGTTCACCTCTTCGCCCAGTCCAGAAAAAAGTTGCACTTAGACCTCAAGATTATTTCACTTTTTAATGTGCAAAGAACCTCAGGTGTAAGTGTCGGGTAATGAAAGTAACTCGTAGACAGTTCAAAAACCTCCAGAAAACAGGTAAAAAAAACCTTATTCTTATGATGAAGAAATATTAAGAAAAAAATGCATTAAGTGGGGGAAAAAATTCAATTTCAATTCACATTTTTATTGACGACAACAAACCGCTTTTTATTTGCCAAGCGATTGGGAGAGAGGGAATCGTATATAGAAGACCGAGCGAGATCGGTCAGAGTATAGCCTATGTGGATTTCATTATATTATATATACGTTCCACAGCACGTGCAGAGCAAGAAAGAGAGTCTTCGCAGCGAAGAATTAGTCGAGAAGCGGCTTTCTTGCGACGAACACCGAGTTATCGAGAAACGGAGAAAGACAACGTCGCGGATTGCCACGCGAAAAGAAATTGGTGCTAAGACCCCGACAAGACACCAATCCCTGCCCCAAACAACAGCAAAGAAAAAGTGCACAAAACCAGATTTGAAAAAGATACATCACAGGTGCGTTTGTATCTTGTATCTCGGAGTGAAAGTTTTCCCTTTCCCAAACAAAAATTTCTGTCTAATGCAGACAGAATCCCTCACCTATTTCGAGTTTCCAGTTTCGTTAAAGGTTTTTATTTTTTCCCAGTCAGCAGTTGACTCAGCAGAGAGCAATGCAGATACATCAGCAACAGATACAATTTTATCTGCTACCTGTGTGTGAATTTTTTTACTCATCCGTTAACCGCAAACCTCGCTGAACTGTGAAAGCCATTGTTGTGGCAGCCAGCAATTGCTGTTGCAGCTTCACCTGCAACTGTTGCTGTTGCTACCGATGTTGCTGCTGTAGCTGCGTGACAATGATTGCACAATGGAATCAATTGTTATAATGGAATTAGCGTGCACGAGGTCCCGCCACGTCTGGCCGAAAACAGCCATGACTTTTCGACTAAAAAGAAACCACAGAATAGAGGGCGGTTGGGGAAAGTGAGTGAAAGATATCTGTGAGTGCCTTTAATTTGTGTTGAAAAAACACAAACTGAACTTGACTGAACCTGGCCAACACGAACTTCGATACGCTCTAAATATTTTTGGGGAAGACTACACAAGAGTTGGAAAAAACTTTACAATTAAAAACAATCAATTTTGTGAGTCCGCTTCAAGGCAACGCCTTGATTTGTTAAAAACCTTTTTAAAAATCAGCCAACTCATGGATTGCTCCATCAGCTAACCAAATAAGACATCAAAATGATAGTGGAACACCCTCGAAAACAAGCAAAGATCCGATAAAAGTGATTCACAGATATATTTCATCCATTAAGGGTATCAATTATGGCCAAGCCCTTTCACTTCTGGCTCATTGCCTTCCCACTTAACTCTCCCCTTGGCTTTCACAATACAAACTTGATGTACAAATAAAAACATAAACAATTGTCTGACGAGGGAAATATTTATATGCACGGCCAGCTGTGACAAAAAAAAAAAAACCAACAATAACCGTCTAAAGGGGGCACGTTTTTGATGCAAGACATTGCGAGACAAAGAGGGACTAGAAAAACTGGTTGGACATGTGAAAAACGAAAAATCTATAAGGCATTGGAGGGGCAGTTGGGGCTAAATCCCTAAAAGTTTGCGAAAAGTGGATCACATCACATGGTGAGCTATGGAATGGTGGGTTCCATTGGGAACCAGAACCAGAACCAGAGCCGAAGCCGAAGCCCAAGCAGGAGAGACATAATACCATATAATCGAGAACAAGAGTGTCCGCTTCAAAAGTTGCCCGCCAAGCGATCCATAAACGGAACGATTAAATAAATTAAAATTTTTGCCTCTATACATTTGTTTTTTGTTTTCTCTTGCCCTAGCTCTCGCCCACAGCGATGATTTTCAATAATTAGCACAAGAAATGGCTCACCGAGTGTTGGGGGTTCTAATTGTTTGCGGTTTCAAGATATATATTCTATATAGTAGTCAGCTTATTTACATCGACATTTAGTTCAGTCTTGGACACTTGCTAATCGAAACTCGTCTGGCGTAAAAAAAGCTATAAAAAATAACCCCAAAGCAGAGCACGCAAATCGAGCTCGAAAAGCGACATTGAATGGAAACGGATATGGTAGTCCATATGGGTGAGGGACAAATCGAATTCCGGAGAATACCTTTAAGATTCTTTTAGTATCTTTTTAATTACAAGACAGATCAGATAAGAAATGTAACCATAATCCGAGACATGTTCATTCATGTTCAGACATGTTTATTTATTCAAACATCACTTAACTCAACGCCCACTTCAATTGCAGCTCAAGTGCCAGCCACTTAACACCAACGATTCCAATCGATCCAAGATGCTCACCAGACAGCCCGACTACACCATCTCCGAGCTGGGTCATCCCGTACACCAGTGGCCAGACTCGTCTACGTGTGAGTCCCTCCGGAAAGTGGATCACAAAAAGATGCCAGCTTCACCGCCGCCTTCGCCCCATCGCCTGCTGCCTCTGAGGGAAACCCTCGATGACTGCTTCAAGCGCTTGCTAACAAGGAGTCGAGAGGATGTGGAGGAGGATCCTGTCTACCAGCAGAAGCACATGAAGAACCAGTGGAACGAACTACAGAGAAGGCGGTAGGTTTTCAGTTAACTCCAGTCAATGTTCCTACTAACTTTGCTCTTTCCGCATCAACAGCAATAAAAAATGTCGAGATAATGACGAGTCGGAAGCAAAAACAACCACAGGGACGATAACACCAACCACGACATGGGCCACTTGCGATCTGAACAATTTTTGAGATTGCACCAAGGGAGGGGAAAACAATTTTTGAAGGGGGATAGAGAAACCTAAGCGGACTGATTAAATGTGCTAAAATAAAATACCTTTTGCCTAGAACCATAAGTACATTAAATGTTAAGTAAAGAGAACCTAGAACACTTAATTTCATTTTATTGCCCGGCCACGCAGTTAGCATACGAAAAGATTTTTAAATGGAATTTCTACGGCTCATTAAAACGTAAACAAAGGCGAACAGTACAGAACAGAAAAAAAGACCAGAGCAGAGCCAGAACAGAACAGACAGGCATCCAAAAATGGTCGAGAGACATTGGGGCAACCTTGATCATGAGCACGTCGCCATCAACCCAACAAATTAATGCTCAAACGTGCTTTCTTTAAATGGCTAAATGCGTAAACATGTCGACATCTCTCAGCAGCGGAAGAAGCAAGAGATTAGCTAAGGGTAATGGTAGCCAAAGGTGATCTTAAGTTGATGGAGATACTCCAGTCTTAAGAGGAACTTAAACTAAACCAACTTAAACTTAAACCAAACTGAACTTAAACTAAACTACATACAGATGCTCTGAAAGTGCCTCTACTTTCTCTTTAAAAGAAATCAAGTGAAGGGTCCTCCATGTGGCACCAAATGTCTTGGAGCACTCACTCGCAATTAACCGAAGTTGTGGAACTTTTTAGCGAGCATGCTCTTGATCTTTGCGCTTGATTGGGCTTGACAAGTGCTCACCCAACTGGAACTCACCTAAAGAGATTGTCAGAGATGAGCAGCGTTTCGATGGCTTGCGACTCGGCGGCGCGGAGAACGTGTTTCTTGCCGTAGAAAGCTTTGGCAGGTTCGCACTGAAGCATCATGTAGAACTGTTCCAGGGCTTTGACCTCCCCAGCGGCCTTTGTGTCCGACATCTTGGCCAGCACAGCTGGATCTTGGAGAACCTCTAAATGGCAAAAACTCAATATTATAATATAAATAAAAACAAAAAAAGTCGCTCTTAGATTACCCTTCAGGGAGTGCTTGAATCCTGAGGAGGCGTGGACTAGCATGAACTTGCTCTTGTTGTCCAGAAGCAGCTTGTAATCCATCTTGACAGCCTGCTGGAACATATAGTCGTAGAACTGGTCCCTCACAAAACCCGGAGAAGCTATCAGCACGCACTTGACCACATCGAAGTTGACGTGCCGCAGGATACTTTGCATCACTTGCTCGTAGAACTTGGCCAGACCCTTCTCGTGCTGCTGGACACTGCCCTTGCGTTTGCGCGGTATCGAGACCTCAATCTTGCTGCGAACCAGGGTCATGCTGGCTGTGATCAGACAGACATGGGCCAAGCCCTCCTGCATCACCACAGCGGCCACGTCCGCTGACTGGGTGGGATCGCATGCCATTTCGATGCGCTCCAGAGCAATGGTGTCCCACTCCGGCTTGCGCAGCTCAAACTTGCGGTTCAACTCGAGGTCCAGGGTATGATAAGCGCCCATCTTGACGTACTGGTTCTCCTCTATGTTGCGGCCCTTGAGCCGAAGGACGCAGGCTTGGGTATCGAAGTCTATGCTCTCCACGGCAATGGTTAAGGTGGTTCGCACCCGACTGCTGGTGGACGAGCCGGTGGCCGTCTCATTCTGCACCTTGCGAATGGTGGTGCTGCGCACGCTGTCGCCCTCCGATATTAGATTGTACGCGTGCCACATGTCCTCGGACTCCTCTGGCATCAGGGTCACGTTGCTGTAATCGCGAGTTCCGTTAAATTAAAGGATAAATCTTGATCTGATCCACTTACCCCTGCATGCCTTTGTCTACGTATTTGCCCAGAAGCTTCATCCTGTCGACTTGCTGGTCAGGATTTTGTTTTTGATTTGATTGCTGCTACTGAACCGAGTGCTTCGATTGCCGCTTGTCACTTACGCCCTGCCAGAGATTCCCTCGCTAAACTGGGGCTGCGATGCATCGTTGACATTGGGGGTTACGGGCCGGATAGTTTCCAAATTTATGGAATCGTGCAATTCCGGCAGACAAGTGACATTCACACGGATTAAATAGAGCAGCTGGCCTGGTGCTTTTCAAGCCAAATTTCGTTTTCTAACCCGCAAATATGAATGAAATATCGCATTAGCTATGGTACCTGTACAGGTATGCAATTTTTATTTAATTAATCAGCTATTTTTTCCGTTTAATAGCCTATAACAACTTTATTTCGAGTATCTCCGTTCCTCAGGTGCGATTTTTGAGCAACACTGCCGGTCGAATCAGCTGATCGGCGGTTGGTGTGGTATTTTCTGGTATTTCCGGTACCAACAGTACGGTCCCACACTTTTAACATGTGCAATGAAACACATTTTGATTTCAAAAATACAGATATTTATTTAATTTGTACTTTGCACTTAAACTCTAATCTTAGACTAGCAGCCTCTCGATCTCCTGCTGGATTGAGGTGATCTGCGACTTCAGTTGGCTGCCCTCGTTGGTGGTCACCGAGCAGGCGACGATCGGGCGTGAGACACCGCAGGCGCGTCCCAGAGCCTGCTTGGAGCGTACGAACACGTAGGGCACGTTCTTATCCTCGCAAAGCAAAGGCAGATGGAGCAGGATCTCAATGGGCTCCGTGTCGCCGGCCAGGACAACGATATCGGCCAATCCACGGTTCAGAGTCTTGGTGGCCTCGTTGGCGCCCTTGCGCAGTTGGTTGTAGTTCAGAGCCTGCTGCAACAAGTTCATGATTTTGGCCGTCAGTTGGGCATCGGCCAGGGGGAATGCCTTGGGGTTTACTTCTTCGGTCTGCAAAGTAAATAAGTTGAGTTCTTTTGCCTGACAAAAGTTGCTGTGGACATCTTACCATTTTTAGTTTGGTTTAGTTCGATTTTCAATAGGAATCTAATTAAAATGCAACCTCTCGGCTTTTTGCTTCACTGAGGGCAATGGAGGTACAAACGCAATTAATTGTAAACGTTTTCAAAACACGTGCATGGACTCTGCAAGACCGTTTATCTCGAAAATACCTTTGAATTATGGTCATACTAACGGCCGTTGAGGGTATTCTATGTGTAAAAATTATTTTTTAAAGATATAACTAAGACTCAGTATACAAGCGTATAGCCTGTGTTCTTAAATTCATTAATTAAACATGCTTTAAAAAAATGGAATCGGCAAAAATGTATACATTTGAGAAAGGACATTTTTAAAGAAATAAAACAGTTATCGTTATCGAAAGCTCTTGTAAAATCGATTGTACAGGAATTTGCTATATTTATTGGGGAAATTTTTGGCTTGCGATTAAATTATCGAACATATTTTATTATTGTAATAAACCCATCATTAACAAAATGTAAAGTATTAAAACGGACTGCACACAGTCTGGCAACACTGTAGAGTGAACAAATTTGAATTTTCGAAAACAATCGTTGTAATGGTAGCGATGTTGTTTTTAAGTTTTTCAAATATGATTTTCAAAGAATTTAAAAGTAGATCCAAGAGTAAGAATATCCGCAAGCATAGGGGGTTTACACTGCTGCTGATCTGGCAATATTCAAGCCCACAGGGTGACCCGGCGATAACAAAACGGAATGGCCGACAGTGGTGTAAAGAAACGAAAAGTCGAAAAAAAAACTTTGAACGTGTTGGTACGGTCGGCGGCTATGCGGGTATTTCTAATCTAAGCCATACACCTAAAGATACAGTGCGGAATCGGAATCGGAAAGTCGAATTGACGAATTCACGAATAAATGTGTTTCTGGGCGCTGTCAACTTAGTATCTAATTGCAAAAGGTAATTGTCGCGATCGATCAAACCAAAAACTGACTTTCGGTTAGTTAAAGAAATGGATGTGTAAAAAAAAAAAATCGATTATCCAATCTGTGTGTGCGGCAGTGTGAGAGGGTGCGAGCGAGAAGGCAGCAGATCGGGATGTGTGTGTGTATGCGTTTACCATAAAACACGGGCCGTTTTATGTTAAAAATTTAGCACAATGTGCAATAAAGGCCAATTTAACTAATTTAAAGTGTGCGAAATCTAGTGACAGCAGGGAGAGAGGCCAAAGCGCAAAAAAAAAAACCAAAAAAAAAAAAAAAGAAAAAAGCAAAAAACGCAAACTACAAAGACGGTGCCAAAAGTATTTAATAATTTATTTAAATTTTCAAAATTTAAATAGACCAAGATCTTGCCTGGGTCGCAGAAGCAACCACTGTACTAGTGGCCCTTGCGAGATTGAGCGAGATAGCACTAGATAGCAGACGGCCATCAGCTGTTTGACACTTGACACGATCGAAAGTCGCTTCCTCTCTGTTCTGCCAACTCTTCTGGCTTTTTTCTGTGATTTTCTATAATTTATTTATTCAGTGATTAAAAAAAAAAAGCTCTCGGCCGAAGAATTCTAAAAGTGCCAACGTAGCGGCGGAAGAGCAAAACAAACTTGGCAAAAAAAGTGAAAAAAAATTAATTAATTTTTTGAGAAAGACTCGCACCTGACACACCTGCTATCTGGACTCTTTATAATTTATTACAATCTGTGTACCTAATCTGTGCGTTTTTATTTTCTCTTGCAGCTCTTACAGCTCTTCTCAAAGTAGGATTTAAGGATATACCGAAAAGTGTTAAACCAAATGTTAGTTTAAGCCTAAAGTGTAAAACTAGTGTAAGCGAAAAGCGCAAAACGTGTTAATATTAAAACCACAATTTAATTAAAAAACAAAACAACAAAAGAAATTATAACAAAAGCGAACCTCAAAACCAGAAAGAGAGCTAAACAAGAAGCTCTCTTGACCAGAATTTCAGTCGCAAACCGTTTAAGGAATTCGGCAAAATAGCTAAATCCATTTTACAGTTTTTGAAAAAGAAAAAGTCGCATCATAGTTCGGCATCCGGCGAGGGCAAGCTACAGGCGCAGTCTAGTTGCGAGGAGGAGGGCGGAGCGGCAGGAGCGGGAGCGGCAGCGGACCAGGCCAGCAGCAGCAGCAGCGGCCCATCGGCAGCAGCAGCCGCCGCCGCCAGCCAGAAGAGCACGCCCCCCGCAGCCACGAGCACGCACAGTAGTTCGGGAGCGGAAGGAGCAGTATCCGGAGTAGCAGCATCCGCGTCCAGTGACCATCAAACAGATCAGCAAGCTCAGGTCTCGGCCAGCGCCACCTTCCGGCTATCCTCGCTAACGGGCACAATCTCCAAGATGGGCAACAACGCGACCACCTCAAACAAGAAGGTTGATGCCGCCGAGACGGTCAAGGAGTTCCTCGAGCAGGCCAAGGAGGAGTTCGAGGACAAGTGGCGTCGCAATCCGACCAATACCGCCGCTCTCGATGACTTTGAGCGGATCAAGACACTGGGCACCGGGTCGTTTGGTCGCGTGATGATCGTCCAGCATAAGCCCACGAAAGACTACTACGCCATGAAGATCCTGGACAAGCAGAAGGTCGTCAAGCTGAAGCAGGTGGAGCACACGCTGAACGAGAAGCGCATCCTGCAGGCCATCCAGTTCCCCTTCCTAGTCTCGCTGCGCTACCACTTCAAGGATAACTCCAATCTCTACATGGTCCTGGAGTATGTCCCAGGCGGAGAGATGTTCTCCCACCTGCGCAAGGTCGGGCGCTTCTCGGAGCCGCACTCGCGCTTCTATGCGGCGCAGATCGTGCTGGCCTTTGAGTACCTGCACTACCTGGACCTCATCTACCGGGATCTGAAGCCGGAGAACCTGCTGATCGACTCGCAGGGCTACCTGAAGGTGACGGACTTTGGCTTCGCCAAGCGCGTCAAGGGTCGGACTTGGACGCTGTGCGGCACTCCCGAATACCTGGCGCCCGAGATCATCCTCTCGAAGGGCTACAACAAGGCCGTCGATTGGTGGGCGTTGGGCGTGCTCGTCTATGAAATGGCTGCCGGATATCCGCCGTTCTTTGCGGATCAACCGATCCAGATCTACGAGAAGATCGTCTCCGGCAAGGTGCGTTTCCCCTCGCACTTTGGCTCCGATCTGAAGGACCTGCTGCGCAACCTGCTGCAGGTCGATCTGACCAAGCGCTACGGCAATCTGAAGGCGGGCGTCAATGATATTAAGAACCAGAAGTGGTTCGCCTCCACCGACTGGATTGCGATCTTCCAAAAGAAAATCGAGGCTCCCTTCATTCCGCGGTGTAAGGGCCCCGGCGACACCAGCAATTTCGACGACTACGAGGAGGAAGCGCTGCGGATCTCCAGCACCGAGAAGTGCGCCAAGGAGTTTGCTGAATTCTAGAAGAAAACATTTTGCCCAGCTTCTGCAATCGTTGCGGCATCCTCGGACCTCATCGTCCTCATCGTCGTCGTTGTCGTCGTTGTCGTCGTTGTTGTCGTTGTCGTCGTCGTCGTCGTCGTCTTGTCTATATGTCTACTACTTGCAACTACAACAACTGTAACAGAGAGTCATCAATCATCAATCATCAATCACACCGAAAAACTATATACATCTGTGTCTATATCTGGGCATGTCCATGTCTATATCTTCAGAAACTTTTATGTCAACATTGGATTTATCACTAACCAGAACGTAAGTATCCTTACAACACGTTTTATTGAAACATTTTTCTATATAATAAAGCTTTAAAAAAAAAGAAGGATATTGCTTGTTATATTTATTTTTTATTATTATTAAAAACCTTAACTATAGATTGTAAATTATTCTGGTTACAAAATGGTGATATGGCGGGGGTTTACCTTTTACAAGCTTCCTTATTTATTATGCAATATATCAATCAGTATATTACTTACCATATTGCCGGATGAGATATTAATCTATTGACTATATTCCGTACTTTCTTTCGCGGGTATCCCAATCCCAATACCAATCCCTATCCCTATCCTATCCCTTTGCTTTTGTTTTGACATTTAGCTTGAGATTGATGGACGACGAGCTGCTTGATTGATTGATTGCTTTGAAGTGGAATGTTTTTGCTTGCTTTTGGAGCCGAGCTATAGTAGCCAGAGAGTTGATTATGAGACAAAAGGCATTCGGTTGTCTAGTACATGGAATTCTTTTAATTAGTTTTGCTGTCGATGACTTGGCTTTCCTGCTAACTCCCCTCCCTACGTGATGTTTTCCTCAAAAACTCGAGCATGACCGCTTACTCAGACCTCTAAAGGCAGAATGCTTGGAAACATCGAATGTGGCCATAAATATTCTCAACTGAAGAGTAGTCAAATCTTTTTTTGAAGTACACGATAACCGATATTGGCAATGCAAACAAATTACTTTCAATGCAATTTACGAGTCAGAGGAACTTGTTTACTTTTGACATTTCTGACTCTTGACCCATTTAAAGGGCCAAAAAAATAACACCAAGAGAAAGTCTGGAATAAAAAACATGAATAATGTCAAAGAAAAAAAACGTTATAAAAAGAAATAAATCTTCTATTTTAATTTTGTTTCGTTTCCCAGCTGATGGCGTGCCGCTGGGCCATTAATGAAATTGTTTTCTTTATCACGGCGAAACCGCTGCTAGTAATTAATAAATTACAATAAGTTTTTATGTCCAAACATTTAGAGAGCAAAACAAAAATAAAAACTGCGTGAGAATGCGGCATAAAGTTTAGAAAAAAAAAACGCCTTCTGAAAAACTTCTGGAAAAGGAGTTTCAAAAATGCGGTAATCGGCGACCATGACCTTGGCTGACCTTTAGCCTAGCCCCAAAAAAGAGTTGTATCTATCCCGCCTGCGATGTATTTCCATGCGACATGTGTATTGTCTACATTTTTATTGGCACCAATTATAATCATTTTGTTGCTTTTGCTGATTGCTTGCCTGCTTGCCTGCTTGAGAAGGCCATCAATCATTTGTTTTCGGGCCAAGTCAATTAGAGTCCGTAGTCATGGGTACTAAGTATCGGGCATTAGGTTCGCTTATTTACATTAACCGGGCGGTGCTTTACGGATTTTCTGATTGTTTATCAAAGTCAAAGGGTTATCAAAAGGGGAGGCCTGCCTTATTTTCCTGATAAGCCCAACTAAACTATCGAACAAGCTAAAGGCTGCTCCTCAGTGATGCACCTTTTTTTTTGTATAATTTATTTAGTTAATTATCGTTGTTGCTCTGTTTATAAAAGTGTTAATTAAAGCACTCGAATGCTAATGTGTTTTTTTACGATTAACTCATAGGAGAACAACACGATTGTAACTAATTTCGAGCACAATTCGAAGCCAAAGTTCAACTCACAGTTGGAAGAAACTCGTTCTCAGAGGTTCTCTCGCTCGCTATTCAGATACAGATACAATCTCTGAGATACGCATTCGTCTTGCTCCAATAAGCAGCTAGAGCAAGCCATTTTTAGCTGGCAATTCTCTTCTCGTTGTCTGGCCAATTTCGGGCTTGAAGCTGGCTGTAATCTGAGGTGTCGGGGGCGTTGGATCGCAGACAGAGCGACTAGGCCGGGCAGCCTTGTAACAGTGCCCCCAAATCGCGGTTGCCAACACGCACGCGCTGCCATACAGTCGAGTAAATGGCGATAAAGACAATAATAATAAGCGAGAGAAGCGAAAGACAATCGCAATCGTAAAGACCCGGAATTTTCCGAGATAAATGGTTCTACTGTCTGGTGACCATTTCCTCGTCTGTTTTTTCGGGGAGTCCAACAGGAGGCTGAGTCAACGCTGCGTATGAGCAACGAAAAAAAAAATAAATAGCAGAGCTTCAGTTTTTTTTATTTTCGTTTTCATACGCATCGAGAATAAATTAAACGATTTCTGTCTTCTTTTTTTTGTTTTCTTTTCTGTTTTTTTGTGTTTTTGCAAACAGGTTTTAGGAGTGGCAGTCACCGAATGCAGGCTATAAAAAACATTTAAATTGAGACAGTCGCAGTCGCGAGGCAAACTGGCGAAATCATTTAAATAACGTACACGTCGTTGAAGCTTCGCCATCGTTGTGTACTCGTTTTAATTTTTGTTTTCATTTGTGCAATTATTTTCGTCGTTGCTGTTTATTTATTTTAGTTACACTTTCTTAGAAGTTTAAGGCTCATCGAAGATCCTTTGTAATAATACCTTAATATTCTAATATTTCCTTGTACAAAACTTTCTAAACTTTAAAATAAAAGTTAAGCAGAAAATAGAACCTTTATAAGCGCATCTAATGGTCGCTGTATCTGGCAGCTCGTACTGACTCGGTGTGTATCTGTGAGATAAACTCGAAACTTTTTCACTTGAAAGGAGGAGAACCACCTCAGTCCAATAGCAATTTTCATTCAGAATTTATGGGCAAATAAAATAGAATTGAACATGGAAAACGCTGCACAATGAAAATTGAAATTTCTCTGTTTTAGTTTTCATTTTCGATTTTTATTTCATTCTCTGTTGTTTACCGCGCGCGTTATTTATGGACAGGTGCCTGTATATATCGTATATAATCTATATATATAATCGAGTATATATGCAGTCGTCGGAGAGGAATGACTTCATACAAAGTTTCAGTTTCAGTCGCAAAAAAAAAAAAAAAAATGTCAATTCATTTACATGTTTCTTTCTTTTTTTTTGATTATTTTTATTTACTATCGAATATTTGCAAATTGAAATTCATTGATTCAATATAATCTGTGAAAAAAATAATATACTTTTTCATCACTTTTTTTCTGTTGATAAGAAATTGGAAATTGTGCCTGGGAGGCGAAACATCATCGAGTGTGGCAGGCTTATCGGTGTGGAATCATTATAAAACAAAAAAAAACAACCTATTGACGCCAGTTGTCATACGAGGTAGGAGTTGTTTTCGCTGCCGGCTGCCTGGCTGGCAATGGGCTTGAAAACTAAAACAAAAGTTGGGAATAAAACTAAAACCAAACAACAGCTGTCGTGGCAAGTCGAGGAGAGTCGAGGAGAGTCGAGTCGAGGAGCGATAAGAAGACCAAGTCGAGATAGAACAAACAAAAGCAGTTATTAGATTCATATTTATGCAGGGGAAGCTCCCATCTCCCACCTTGCTCCCATCTTTTATTATTTACCCAACTTGGTTCCAAGTTTCTGGGTTCTACATTCTAGGGTCTGGGTTCTGGATTCTAGGGTCTGAGTTCTGGGTTCTACGTTTTGGTTCGCCTCTGTCATTGTTTTGCGTTTTCTTCGCACGACACTTTTTTAATTTGTTTTGTTTTCTTAGTTTTTCTGTGGAAATGGGTTAAGAGTATGCACCCTTTTGACGGAGTTGGCACAGTTTTCAGTTCAGTCGCTTCAGTTTCAGTTCTAGTTCTACTTTTCTGTGACATCATCGCGTTGCATTCATTTGAATGTGTCGCCTTGTTATCGAACAGAATCGATAACATCTCTGGTTCCCACCCGATGGCTGCTAACACACAATTACAGTTATAGTCGTGCGTCTAATTGAATTTGATAAAAAAAAAGCTGTGTTGTTCCCTTTCCACCAAATTCAATACAATTGACATGTAATCAATAATAATTGTTGTTTCTGTTGTTGTTGGGGCCTGACATTGAAAGAGGGCGACCTGGTAAGGGGGCCAGGTGGGACCTGGCAGCGAATAAATGAATTTTTTTTTCTCTCCCAAGCTCTCCTCGCCCCAGTCCACTCACGCAAAGCGTAATTATTGATTAATTATTCGTGTGGGTTTTGCCTTTTTCTCGGAACTAGCCCCCTCCTCAGAATTACACTGGACAACACAGCTCTGCACTTGAACCTTTTTTTTCTTTTTTCCTTTCTCTTTTTTTTTTTGCATTAATTGAATCATCAATCTCTCGGGTGACAAAAACACTTACCTTGCCTTTGGTTTTAGCATTACTTAATTGGGTTACTGGGCAGTTAAAATTCTCCGGGACCTTTTAACGCGCATTTTCTAATCGCAAATCAACAATTTCTCAAGTGTCCCTGACCTATGCCCTATATATGGTAGAGGTATTCACAAAGTGGGAGTGCCCTCTGCCAATTTCATGCTGCCTTAGTCGCAGCAGTTAGTCGCATTCGAAGGCCGCCGCTCTGCTGATAATTTAACTAATTCTATGCATTCACCTTGGACACTGGCACAACATGACGTATACGCAATGCGAACCGAAGCGATTGCATAAATATTACACATACGCACTGTTGTCACTCGGGACTGGCTCTGGACTTTCGATTGCTGCCAGCAGCAGATAAATATAATTACAGTCTTATCATAATTACCAGCATAAAAAATATATAATAATAAAAAAAAAAACGAGGGGGTTGGAGAAATAATAATGATGACGATGCTGGAGCTCAGCTGGTCCCATCAATTTCATTCACACCCACACACATTTTTCTCTTGCTCGCTCCTCGTAGTTGTTTCAAATTTTAATTTTATTTTATTGCAGCGCCGGCGGCGGTGTTGCGTGTAAGCCTTGTACTTCCATCTGTGCTCCTTTCCTCCTTGGATTATCCTTAGTGGCTTGCCCAGACGGGGGCGGGATTAAAGCGAGATTAAATTTAAATGGGATTAATTTTAAAATGCACACGGCGATACAATGTTATTGATCCACTTCTTATACAAGGATACAGGAGTCATTAAAGTTAATATTTTGTATCTAGAAATGTCCGTGTTGGTTTTAATCCCCTCAATGGGTTTTTTTAGTCACCAAAGAGTGTGTAACGTTAATTGCCTTCCTGCGCGCGCAAGACAAGTTGTGCCTTTCCTTGGATCCTTGAATCCTCCTCCTTCTGCAGGCAACCTGCAGGCAACAGTTGACCCAGCTCCGTCCTGGTTCTGGCCTACCCCTCGTCTTTAATTACTTTCGTAGTTAATTTTGTTACAACAAAAAAAACGGAGAGAAGCTTCGGTGACAATGTCATTGCAAAAATTGAAATTTGCTTTTAATTTGAGCTTCTTTGAGCTTTTTTTCTTGCCACACTTGCCACACTTTTCCATCTCTCCCCTGCCCCTCAGGGTCCTTCTCAGTTTTGTCATGTTTCCGTTTCCTGTTCATTTCGCTGACAGTTTCGTTTTCTTTTTCGGTTGAGTGGCAAAAAGATGAAAATGTGGAAAAACATGAAAATGTGAAAAAAGATGAAAATGTGAAATTCAAAAGAAAATAATATATAAAAAAAAAGTTTCCTTTTAATTGATTTGTCTTGAGGGCCTGCATCGATTTTCCCTTCTCTCTCGCTGTGTGTGATGTTTGCCAGCTTTCGCTTGCATGAAAATTGATTTGATTTCAAAGCCAAAAAGTTTATTGACATTAGATACGGCGGCCGTCTCGCTCGCTGCCTCCTCTATCAATTTATATTTCTTGGCCCCAAACTTTTCCACACTTTGATTTACGATGGGAGGGCGGGCGCCTCGATAATTGGCATGCCGATCCCCGTTCGCATTCCAATTGAATGTTCTTTCGGTTCGCGGTTCTCGGTTTGGCTCTTGCATTTTTTCGTCTTGCATTTGTTTTGTTATTAAACAAAGTTGAGAGGTCAGCGAATGAGTGTCTGGGGCTCTGAGACTCTGAGACTAAGCAGAAAAGAATGGAAAATCAACAACAAAAGAGCGCCAAAAGTGAATTGCAAATTGCAGATCTTTTTTTTCAAGCGTTTATTGAACCCGACGATGTTTCAGAGGAACATCGAAAGGAAACATTCGCCGGGCAGTGAAGTGTAAAGCTGAGTTCGGGGGTCAGTTGGGGGCATTGGGATTCTCGCTTGAAAGCATTTGAAAAATATTTTCCACCAAAGTGACTTTTCCAATCAATTCGGGAACTAGGAAAATAGTTGCTGGGCATTCTTTTAATTAAGAGACATCCTAGGTGGACTAGCCCTTGTCTTATCTGGAGTGCGATAAGTCTTCAAAATATGTGAAATTTTGAGGCAGAGTTAAGCACTTGGTGACGTGCGTATATTTTTGGAATATTCTTTGGAATTTTCGACATAGTTTCCAGCCAGTTGCCAGTTTCTGACTGTGTTTGTGCATTTTAGAAAAGGCCACGCGTCTGCGACCTGGGACTGGCTCTGGCTCTGACTCTTGAATATTTGATGGCTCCAAAGCAGAGACTGAGACTGAAACTGGGACTGAGACTGCATTTAAAAAATGCGTAATTACTGACAAGGGAAACTCAGCAACTGACGACGACTCCTCCGACTGACTGACTAACTGAATGTGGAATAAGTTGCCGAGTCGAGTTGTGGTTAAGGTGGTTGAGTGGGTTGAGTGGGTTGAGTGGGTGGACGAGAAAACTATAAATAAAGTGAAAAATCGTGAGTGGTTTGTATTTAAAAGCCATTTGCAAGTGGGTGGGTGGCTTGATTATTTATTTAAAAGCTACACAAAAATTATGTAACACAAGAAAAGACACCCAGAGAGGGAGAGAGAGGAGAGCTTAGGGCATGGCTTTGCATACAAAGTTTCATTTAAAATAAGATTTTTGACAAAACTTTATTACTTTTATGGATGTTATGGATGTTGTTTTGTAATGAAAATGTTTTTTTTTTTTGCAAATTAAAAGCTGCACGCGGCAGCGACATCCACAACAGCTGGCCAAACAATTAAAAAAAAAAAAGAAACTGTTGCACAGCTTATTTTCGTAATATTTTCGCTGATGTATATATATTTAGTATATATCTCAGAATCTGTATAGGCTTATATAGATATATACTATCTAAAGATATTTTCAGCTTGTCCCCTCGGAATATCATGGTTCTTGGCTGATTTATTGAAATGTTTTTTTTTTTTTGCGGTCGATTCAAGAAAACTGTTTATTTTCTTATTTTATTTAATTTATTTTTCAAATGATTTAAGTATCCGTTTTTTTTCGCTGGCATTCTGTAGAGATAAATTTAAGCCAAAACATATTTTTATTGTAGTCTTTGGAAACATTTTTGTCATTGGTTGTAGGTCAAAAATGTTGCCAAGATTTCACCTGCCAGCTTTTTGCATATTCTATTATATTCTGGCCGAGATGAGTTCTTGGAAAAGTTTCTGGCTTTTAGGAAACTTACTACAGTTTGCCGGACAAACCCTGAAATGTTTTATGCAACAAACAGATTATATAAATATTTAAGTTGTTCATCTTTTGGATACTTATATTTTGGGGAGTCTTCAAGGCCAAATTCGATCACTGCCCGGCAGGGTGAAAGTTTTTTTTGTTTACTTTCATTATGCTTGGTACTTGCCTCACGTAACTCCACCTCCCCGTAGTCTGGCAGTCCCTTGTGGGCCATATTCGGTTTTTCGATTCGGTTTGGCTTTATGTAATTCGAGACAATGCCAGACAAAAGATCTCTTGTAAATTCAATGCCAAACTCCACTCCACAAACCGAAAAGCAAACACATCGTGCCGTGCGATACCCAAGTATCTCTGTAATGCTATACATTGCAGCTCTCCGATTTCGGATACCCGTATATATATATATATATATATTATATATCTACCATATATAAAGCGAGTGGCTACCTTTTGGCGTGGGTGCAGTGACGCTTTTTGTTTCGACGATAAAATACAGTCGACTTTTTGTTGTTTTCATTTGTTTTATCATCATGTTAGTCTTTTTTTGTGTGTAACTTTTTTTTGTAAGGGATTTACGTCATAAGCCCCACTGACAGAGATGCCACAGAAGGGGCGGGGCATGTTTCGGGCTGATAAGGCCAGAAATCTATAAAACTTTAACATGCCAATAGGACCAGGAATAGGACAACCACTTCCCTTTTTGGAGTTCAACTACAATCTTTAGCCAAAAGCCATCTTATGATGGCTCTTGATCATTTCCAAAGCAGCCTTGACCCAGCTGCGACCCTAGAGCCAGATTAACAAGCAATATCCGATAAAACATAATTAAACAAACTAAAATAGAATCGATTTTGGGTTTCTGCTTGATTTGATAATGCCACAGAGGTTAAAAAACCCGAGTAGGAAGTAGCTTCAGTCTCAGTCAAGGTTGGGTGGCTCCAAGCGACGAGACCAAGACCGAGACCGAGACCGGATCGAAAGAAGTCAAAGCCGATCGAAATCGAGAGCTCAATAAATTGTGATTTATGCAAATGCACACTTGATTGACTTTGCAGACGAAACTAACTCTTTTTCCTTGTTTGTTATTTCTTTTCAGCATCTGCCGCCTTTCGATGTCGCCTTTTCAGCCAGGACAACCAGGACAACCAGGATATCCAGGAAGTCGAGACTAGATGGATTTGAAGAAAAATAATGAAAAAACTATGAAAATACGCATACAGAAGCCGAAAATAATAATAATGACTTACACACATAAAATAATCATTCATAACATATAGCGTATATAACCTCGAGACTACAGATATTTAGTTGTAACGTAGCTTAGTCTTAACTGAAACAAAAACAACATACAAATCAGGAGAAAGAAGGCCGATACAGAACCACAGCAAAGCGAAGAAGAAAGTAAAAAAGAAAAGATCATAAAAGAGAAATTGTCATCCAAACCAGGGCTAAAAAAATTTTATTTCATTTCGATCGAGATGCAGATCCAGATCGGTCACTCAGTCAGCTGCAGCCACAACATGAGAGTATAAAACGCTTTAATAATTTTTAAATTAAATACAAAAGGTTAAATTTAACACAAAAATTATGGCGCACACAGTGTGCTTGAAAAAAAAAAACGAAGTTAAGTAAAAAACAAAGAAGCTGGCAAATCTTACGATGAATAAAAAGTGTGTAATGAGAAGAAACGAGTTGAAGCGATTCGCTTAAAAGGCCCCCAGGTTTAAAGAAAACAAACAAAAAACCAAAACATTTAATACATACAATATACAAAAAAAAGAATCCCAATCGAGGACACTTGTTGGCCAGTGGAGTGATCAGTCCCACTGGACACTCTTATGCCAGGCAGGAACTCCTCCCGCTAAGCGAGCTTGCGATCCTGTAGCTTCGCGATGTTAGGCGTCTTTACCGTAGACATGTCTCTAGATATTTATATATATATACACGTGTATAATTGTTGTACAATCAGAGCGACGACGTGCAACAATAAACCGCCAACCGCCCGCCCCCGACCAGAACTCAAAGTCTAGAACCAGATTCAGATCAGACTCAGACCATTATGCTTACCATTCGCCTTGGTACTCCATCCATCCACATCCATATCCACATCCATCCACACCCATTACTCGCAAGGTACGCATTCACTACTCAAGTTCTAAAAATATGAACATTAAAGCAAGTAAAAGAAACATTTGAAACGCAGCAAGAATATATAAAGTATAAAATTAAAAAAAAAAACAAAAAAACCAAGTCTAAATGTTTAAAATTAAGCCACGTAAAACAAACAAAAAAAAAGGAAAGAAACAAAAAAATCAACTGAAATTTGTGTGTATAAAACGTATAAAACTTAGCATTACAAAAATTGAAGAGGAGTCGGAGACGATGTCGGAGGAGTTAAAACCTATATATATATATATATATATATATACACAAAGATTGAAGCATTATACTTACCAAGAGCAGAACAAAGAGAATATCATGTGCTAGAGCAGAACAGCAAGCCAACTAAGTATAATAATTTGAAAAACAAAAAATTAAAAAACAAAAAAAAAAATTTATAAAAAAAAAACAAGAAAGATTTGAGATGAGAAGAGAAAAGGCAACCTTAGCAGTTACGATTATATTCAAGAAAATATCGATCGGAATATATATTTATTGTTTCGTTATGTCAGGAGAGGAGTGGAAATTATTTTGATTAAAAGCTGAAAAATGAAAGATGATATCGAAGTCGATTTCAGGCTACGTTTTTTTTTTTTATTTTTTATTTTTAATTTCAATGACACTTCCGTATTCCCTTCCCTGTTATTATTTATTTTTAAAAGTGAAGACTTTTCAATTATGTTGTTGTTGTGAGAAGAGAGATATATATACAGAGCTAGAGCCACTCGGGATCGTAACAATTAAAATTAATTTATGAATACTTTTTATGTTTTCTATGATTATTTGTTCAACTAGTTGCGAGACAAAAGTCATAAATAGGCATTAATTAAGCATCTAATTTAATAATAAATAAAATTAAATGAAAACTAAAAACAAAAAACAAAAAACAAGTGAAGTTCATCGACTAAGAAGACGATGTTTGTAGCCACGAAATGTTCACATCACATCCAAAAAGTCTCCCTCTGGAATATATGTGTTTCCTTCTAGTTTTGCGCCAAGGACTCTTGATCCTTGATCTTTGATCCTTCTACCACTCTACCACTAACACACACACACACACAAACATAAGCATATACATAGTCTACGGTAGTCTGAGTATATAAACTAATCACATACGATTATATATATTCGATTCGTATGTGCAGGAGATGAGTCGGAGAAAGAGGAAGTCAAACATAAACTTTGTGCAATTTTTCTTTATTTTTTTTTCGTATCTTTTGTCTGCTCTAAAGATCTTAAGATGCAGATACAGTATCTGAGGAGCCCAACTTGAGCTTTACTATCTGACTAACATTTGTATGCTTTACGTTTACGTATTACAAAGCAACTTGCACTAATCTTTATTAATACAATATTATTATTAATATAATTCTATTCGTTTAACTTTTAAAGCTTAGCAATGCCTTACCCTCAGTCCAAAATCTGTTTCTGGAACAACTTTTCGTTATTGTTTTATATGTGTGCGTGCAAAATTCGAGGTATATATTGATTTAAAAATATATATACTTATATATATATACAAATAAAAAATATATGCTATATATACATGAGAAAATGATCAAGAACGCAAGAAAGCAAAATTCAAGTTATTTAATTTAGTTTATACATTTAAGTTTATATAGCAAGTGCATATATATATATATATTTAAAAACCAACAATTAAGATGATAAATCTTAAATAAAAAAATAAAAAAAAAAACAACCAAAACAAACACATACAAACAAACATACAATAAAAAACAAATTTGAGAAAAAGTAAAAAGAATTATTAAGTAAAACGATGATATAAGGAGGAGAGGAAAACAAGAAAAACACAAAGGAAAAGAAACAAACAAACAAAAAAAAAACCAATAAAATGAATTTGAAATCCTTAAAAAATATATACACAAATTTGTGAGTGTTATTCTTTATCGGGGAAAATGGGTTATGGATAATACGGGGAGTCCTTTTGAAAAGTCTCCTGGCTAAATATGCACAAAACTTATATCCAAACATGCCACTTGTCTCGGGTATCAATTTAAGTTTGTCTACCGGTTCCGCTTTTGCAAAAGTTTAGGAAACAAAAAGTTAGTTTCGAACCGACAACCAACAAATGAAACAAGAAATAAAAAGAAAACATAAAGAACTGCGACTGCGACTGCTACAGCGACTGCCAAAAAAGTTTTGCATAATTTTTTGGTTTGTTAGATTCGTTTTTTTTCGTTTTGTCCATCGCACACCTTTGACACATTTGCCGTTGGCTTTTTGCCTTTGATATTACCTGGGAAATAAAACGAAAAAGTGCTTTTATTTCGTTTCCTTGATTCCGGCTTGCAGACACAGGTTAGCGTGTACACAGGCTATATAAACCAAAGCACTCTCGCACACTCTATATATGCATATTTATATGGCAAGATGAGGCAGGAGGTGTAGACGTTGTGGGGCATTGTGGGTGGGAACATCCACCGTGAAAGGCTCCGCCGCATGTCTAAGGTTATTTATAGCAACACTTTTTCGGCCACGCTCACATTAGCCTCTTTGCCTCCTTACCAGCCATAGTTGCTCCTTTCGCCAAGTTTGTCCTTAAGTTGGTCAGGACATGCACGAAAGGACAGTTAAGCAGCTTTATGATTTTCTGTGGGTGTGTGTGTGTGTGTGTGTGAGTGATTTTCGGGCCTGGGGCAAGGAAATTTTCCTTTGTGCTGGCCAGAGACTGGAAATAATAATTCCCAGCATGGCCAACTGAGCAGCGGAATGGGCTTTATTCGCCAGACTTCAAAGGGGGATTTTTCCCTATAAATAGAGCCCCATCGTCCCATCGGACTGTGGGAGTGGGAATTATGTTCGGGAAATGCGATGAATAGTTTGCGGAAATTTGGCTTAAATTTGATGCAAGAGCCGAAGACAGGTAATTATAATTGAATTCCATATGATGGTAGCTTGCAAATTGTATTTTGTGGGTAACCTACTGGTTTTTCATATAACATTCAAAGTTGGATATATCGACCTCTTTCGTTGTAAAAAAAAGGGAGAAAAAAGAAAGCGCTTTTCACTGTGTGTCACCGCGTCTTATCAATTAGGTTGCCTCCATCCCTTTGTGCCATTATAGCCATCCGATTGTGGTCGTGGAAATCTATATGCCTGGCCTCGCCTGAGCTGAGCTAACGTGTTTTTTTCGTGGCCAGCTGCCTGTTTCTGGTCTTTGTTGCGATTTCTGCTGGGCCAGCAAAAGGTGGCGAGCAATTGGACCTGGTAATTGGTTATAAGTTGAAAATACGTTTTATGGGATGCCACGAATGGGTCTCCCTCCACTCGACAAGGATTCCATGGAGGTCGGTGATGTAAGGTCTTTGAACCGAGAGAATCCAATCCAATTGATAGTGAAATGGAAGAAAAATTCATAGAAAAATAATCCCAATTCTTAGAAAAGAATTTATTCAAGAGAATTTTTTGGCATTTCCTAAGACTCGCATAATTTATCTCGGCATTTATGCGAATTTAATTCTATAATAATCATGAAACTATATTTCGGTTGGGCAGACTTAAAATTTCTATAAATCGAGTGTTGCTGGCCACAGCATTTCGAATCAGCGGCGGCGGCGGCGGACATATGCCACAAAATATATATTATTTATGAAATATGTAGTATAGTATTCACGAGTATAGTATCTTGCAAAGTGCTGGCAACTGTGTAAACACATTCCGAAGGCAGACCACTTGTAGGAATGGAGGCGAAAGTGGCAAGAAGGGAGTTTTTGCAACTGCTGACAGAGGTTGGACACTGGCACGCGTTAATTAAAAGTCTATTCATCAGCTCAAGTTGAGAATTGCGAACTTTTAAATAGAGCGCAAACTTTTGCACAGACGCCGCCAGGGAGTCAAACTGTGTGTGGCCAAAATTGATTTATTTCGGGCCACTAACGTGACTAGTTTTTGTCCGATTAACCCCACCAACATCCTGAATCCCCTCTGGAAATATCCGATGCGGCTCGTCTGGCACATGCAGCACATGTCGCAAATTGAACGAATAACTCCCCTCCCAGAGCTTGCAGCTGAACCAGTCGGATAATTATTAGGCTTTAATTTAGCTCTATGGCAATTTTTGGTTGCATCACAAAAACAGAACGTAATCGATGCACTTGAAATAAAAGTAGAACAAAAATTGATTTAAATTAGGGCAATATATTAATGAAAACAATCTTTATTCTATCCCTAAAATCTACATATTACCTTGTAAATTATATTTAAACCACCTATTATGAAATATTCAGCGTGTACATTGGTGGATCTGATCAACAATTTCAGCTAATTACAAACAGGGCATTGTTTGCATCAGATATTGGAAAATACCTGCGCATTCTCTCACTTTTCCTGGGAGAATCAATTGCTAACAGTCGTTCTGAACCCATTTTTGAATGCAACTGAGTCAGTTTGAGTTTTGAATTCATTTTCCAACTGGCTGGGCACACAAAGTGACACCATCACCACCCACCCAGAAACCATATCATCCAGCCAACCCCTGCATAACCGCCTTTAAAAAACTTTCCCGAACACTGCATTCGCAGTTCGCAAACCTTTTTTGTGGCCATAAGTTTACGAGGCAGTCCGATGCATTCGAATATATGTAATTATTTCAGTGAATTTACTGTTAATTGGCCCTGAGGGGGCGGTATAAACTGGGCCAAAACGAACACAACCAGCAACGAGAAGTTGTTAAGTGCAATTGAGTAATTCCATAATATGTAAATTCACCGAAAATGACTTTGCATAAGCTACGCTCTAGACATAAAAAGCAATTCTATATCTTTATCTTTCGATCGAATAAATATTCCCTGCTAATTTTCTCTGACTAATAGCTATAACTAATTAGTCCAGAAAAAAACAAGAACACAGTAAATATACTGATACATAATTACTCATAACAAGAAAGAAATCTTAACATCTGGTGAAGCAAACCGACGCATATACACCCTTTCAATTTCTACTTAAACTTTATATTGCAGATCGATTTCGGCCTTTTCGTAACCAATTTGTCATACTATTTATAAATAGAGACTTCATTCCCCGTCGATCTGCAACTAAATATTTTGAAACCTGTACAAGAATCTGAATAAAAATTGAGCTAATTTTGTATTTTTTGATTTTCTGTCATCTTTTAAGGAAAATCTCGGCCATTTTGCAACGGTTTTGGGAACGGGATACCACTTCTGAATAGGGACTTCATTCCCCTTCGATCTGCATCAAAATATTTGGAAAACCGAGCAAAAAAAATTTCGATCGATTTTTCGCAATTTTTGAAAAAATCATGATTTTTTGCAAAAATAGGCCGGAGTGGTATTTTTTCGATCTTCTGGCACTTTTTAATGAATATCTTGGCCATTTTGCAACCGATTTGGATACGGGATACCATTTATGAATAGTGACTTCATTCCCCGTCGATCTGCATCTAAATATTTGAAAACTCGTACAAGAAACTGATTAAAAATTGAGCCTATTTTTATTTTTTTCGATTTTCTGTCATATTTTAAGGAAAATCTCGGCCATTTTGCAACCGTTTTGGGAACGGGACACCATTTCTGAATAGGGACTTCATTCCCCTTCGATCTGCATCAAAATATTTGGAAAACCGAGCAAAAAAAATTTCGATCGATTTTTCGCAATTTTTGAAAGGGGTACCATCATGATTTTTTGCAAAAATAGGCCGGAGTGGTATTTTTTCGATCTTCTGGCACTATTTAATGAATATCTTGGCCATTTTGCAACCGATTTGGATACGGGATACCATTTATGAATAGTGACTTCATTCCCCGTCGATCAGCATCTAAATATTTGAAAACTCGTACAAGAAACTGATTAAAAATTTAGCCTATTTTTATTTTTTTCGATTTTCTGTCATATTTTAAGGAAAATATCGGCCATTTTGCAACCGTTTTGGGAACGGGATACCACTTCTGAATAGGGACTTCATTCCCCTTCGATCTGCATCAAAATATTTGGAAAACCGAGCAAAAAAAATTTTGTTCGATTTTTCGCAATTTTTGAAAGGGGTACCATCATGATTTTTTGCAAAAATAGGCCGGAGTGGTATTTTTTCGATCTTCTGACACTTTTTAATGAATATCTTGGCCATTTTGCAACCGATTTGGATACGGGATACCATTTATGAATAGTGACTTCATTCCCCGTCGATCTGCATCTAAATATTTGAAAACTCGTACAAGAAACTGATTAAAAATTTAGCCTATTTTTATTTTTTTCGATTTTCTGTCATATTTTAAGGAAAATATCGGCCATTTTGCAACCGTTTTGGGAACGGGATACACCTTCTGCATAGGGACTTCATTCCCCTTCGATCTGCATCAAAATATTTGAAAAACCGAGCAAAAAAAATTTCGATCGATTTTTCGCAATTTTTGAAAGGGGTACCATCATGATTTTTTGCAAAAATAGGTCGGAGTGGTATTTTTTCGATCTTCTGGCACTTTTTAATGAATATCTTGGCCATTTTGCATTCGATTTGGATACGGGATACCATTTATGAATAGTGGGTTCATTCCTCGTCGATCTGCATCTAAATATTTGAAAACTCGTACAAGAAACTGATTAAAAATTGAGCCTATTTTTATTTTTTTCGATTTTCTGTCATATTTTAAGGAAAATCTCGGCCATTTTGCAACCGTTTTGGGAACAGGACACCATTTCTGAATAGGGACTTCATTCCCCTTCGATCGGCATCAAAATATTTGGGAAACCGAGCAAAAAAAATTTCGATCGATTTTTCGCAATTTTTGAAAGGGGTACCATCATGATTTTTTGCAAAAATAGGCCGGAGTGGTATTTTTTCGATCTTCTGGCACTTTTTAATGAATATCTTGGCCATTTTGCATTCGATTTGGATACGGGATACCATTTATGAATGGTGGCTTGATGCCCCGTCGATCTGCATCTAAATATTTGAAAACTCGTACAAGAAACTGATTAAAAATTGAGCCTATTTTTATTTTTTTCGATTTTCTGTCATATTTTAAGGATAATCTCGGCCATTTTGCAACCGTTTTGGGAACGGGATACCATTTCTTGATAAGGACTTCATTCCCCTTCGATCTGCATCAAAATATTTGGAAAACCGAGCAAAAAAAATTTTGTTCGATTTTTCGCAATTTTTGAAAGGGGTACCATCATGAGTTTTTGCAAAAATAGGCCGGAGTGGTATTTTTTCGATCTTCTGGCACTTTTTAATGAATATCTTGGCCATTTTGCAACCGATTTGGATACGGGATACCATTTATGAATAGTGACTTCATTCCCCGTCGATCAGCACATAAATATTTGAAAACTCGTACAAGAAACTGATTAAAAATTTAGCCTATTTTTATTTTTTTCGATTTTCTGTCATATTTTAAGGAAAATATCGGCCATTTTGCAACCGTTTTGGGAACGGGATACCACTTCTGAATAGGGACTTCATTCCCCTTCGATCTGCATCAAAATATTTGGAAAACCGAGCAAAAAAAATTTCGATCGATTTTTCGCAATTTTTGAAAAAATCATGATTTTTTGCAAAAATAGGCCGGAGTGGTATTTTTTCGATCTTCTGGCACTTTTTAATGAATATCTTGGCCATTTTGCAACCGATTTGGATACGGGATACCATTTATGAATAGTGACTTCATTCCCCGTCGATCTGCATCTAAATATTTGAAAACTCGTACAAGAAACTGATTAAAAATTGAGCCTATTTTTATTTTTTTTCGATTTTCTGTCATATTTTAAGGAAAATCTCGGCCATTTTGCAACCGTTTTGGGAACGGGACACCATTTCTGAATAGGGACTTCATTCCCCTTCGATCTGCATCAAAATATTTGGAAAACCGAGCAAAAAAAATTTCGATCGATTTTTCGCAATTTTTGAAAGGGGTACCATCATGATTTTTTGCAAAAATAGGCCGGAGTGGTATTTTTTCGATCTTCTGGCACTATTTAATGAATATCTTGGCCATTTTGCAACCGATTTGGATACGGGATACCATTTATGAATAGTGACTTCATTCCCCGTCGATCAGCATCTAAATATTTGAAAACTCGTACAAGAAACTGATTAAAAATTTAGCCTATTTTTATTTTTTTCGATTTTCTGTCATATTTTAAGGAAAATATCGGCCATTTTGCAACCGTTTTGGGAACGGGATACCACTTCTGAATAGGGACTTCATTCCCCTTCGATCTGCATCAAAATATTTGGAAAACCGAGCAAAAAAAATTTTGTTCGATTTTTCGCAATTTTTGAAAGGGGTACCATCATGATTTTTTGCAAAAATAGGCCGGAGTGGTATTTTTTCGATCTTCTGGCACTTTTTAATGAATATCTTGGCCATTTTGCAACCGATTTGGATACGGGATACCATTTATGAATAGTGACTTCATTCCCCGTCGATCTGCATCTAAATATTTGAAAACTCGTACAAGAAACTGATTAAAAATTTAGCCTATTTTTATTTTTTTCGATTTTCTGTCATATTTTAAGGAAAATATCGGCCATTTTGCAACCGTTTTGGGAACGGGATACACCTTCTGCATAGGGACTTCATTCCCCTTCGATCTGCATCAAAATATTTGGAAAACCGAGCAAAAAAAATTTTGTTCGATTTTTCGCAACTTTTGAAAGGGGTACCATCATGATTTTTTGCAAAAATAGGCCGGAGTGGTATTTTTTCGATCTTCTGGCACTTTTTAATGAATATCTTGGCCATTTTGCAACCGATTTGGATACGGGATACCATTTATGAATAGTGACTTCATTCCCCGTCGATCTGCATCTAAATATTTGAAAACTCGTACAAGAAACTGATTAAAAATTTAGCCTATTTTTATTTTTTTCGATTTTCTGTCATATTTTAAGGAAAATATCGGCCATTTTGCAACCGTTTTGGGAACGGGATACCACTTCTGAATAGGGACTTCATTCCCCTTCGATCTGCATCAAAATATTTGGAAAACCGAGCAAAAAAAATTTTGTTCGATTTTTCGCAATTTTTGAAAGGGGTACCATCATGATTTTTTGCAAAAATAGGCCGGAGTGGTATTTTTTCGATCTTCTGGCACTTTTTAATGAATATCTTGGCCGTTTTGCAACCGATTTGGATACGGGATACCATTTATGAATAGTGACTTCATTCCCCGTCGATCTGCATCTAAATATTTGAAAACTCGTACAAGAAACTGATTAAAAATTTAGCCTATTTTTATTTTTTTCGATTTTCTGTCATATTTTAAGGAAAATCTCGGCCATTTTGCAACCGTTTTGGGAACGGGATACCACTTCTGAATAGGGACTTCATTCCCCTTCGATCTGCATCAAAATATTTGGAAAACCGAGCAAAAAAAATTTTGTTCGATTTTTCGCAATTTTTGAAAGGGGTACCATCATGATTTTTTGCAAAAATAGGCCGGAGTGGTATTTTTTCGATCTTCTGGCACTTTTTAATGAATATCTTGGCCATTTTGCAACCGATTTGGATACGGGATACCATTTATGAATAGTGACTTCATTCCCCGTCGATCTGCGTCTAAATATTTGAAAACTCGTACAAGAAACTGATTAAAAATTTAGCCTATTTTTATTTTTTTCGATTTTCTGTCATACTTTAAGGAAAATCTTGGCCATTTTGCAACCGTTTTGGGAACGGGATACCACTTCTGAATAGGGACTTCATTCCCCTTCGATCTGCATCAAAATATTTGAAAAACCGAGCAAAAAAAATTTCGATCGATTTTTCGCAATTTTTGAAAGGGGTACCATCATGATTTTTTGCAAAAATAGGCCGGAGTGGTATTTTTTCGATCTTCTGGCACTTTTTAATGAATATCTTGGCCATTTTGCAACCGATTTGGATACGGGATACCATTTATGAATAGTGACTTCATTCCCCGTCGATCAGCATCTAAATATTTGAAAACTCGTACAAGAAACTGATTAAAAATTTGGCCTATTTTTATTTTTTTCGATTTTCTGTCATATTTTAAGGAAAATATCGGCCATTTTGCAACCGTTTTGGGAACGGGATACCACTTCTGAATAGGGACTTCATCCCCTTCGATCTGCATCAAAATATTTGGAAAACCGAGCAAAAAAAATTTCGATCGATTTTTCGCAATTTTTGAAAGGGGTACCATCATGATTTTTTGCAAAAATAGGCCGGAGTGGTATTTTTTCGATCTTCTGGCACTTTTTAATGAATATCTTGGCCATTTTGCAACCGATTTGGATACGGGATACCATTTATGAATAGTGACTTCATTCCCCGTCGATCTGCATCTAAATATTTGAAAACTCGTACAAGAAACTGATTAAAAATTTAGCCTATTTTTATTTTTTTCGATTTTCTGTCATATTTTAAGGAAAATCTCGGCCATTTTGCAACCGTTTTGGGAACGGGATACCACTTCTGAATAGGGACTTCATTCCCCTTCGATCTGCATCAAAATATTTGGAAAACCGAGCAAAAAAAATTTTGTTCGATTTTTCGCAATTTTTGAAAGGGGTACCATCATGATTTTTTGCAAAAATAGGCCGGAGTGGTATTTTTTCGATCTTCTGGCACTTTTTAATGAATATCTTGGCCATTTTGCAACCGATTTGGATACGGGATACCATTTATGAATAGTGACTTCATTCCCCGTCGATCTGCATCTAAATATTTGAAAACTCGTACAAGAAACTGATTAAAAATTGAGCCTATTTTTATTTTTTTCGATTTTCTGTCATATTTTAAGGAAAATCTCGGCCATTTTGCAACCGTTTTGGGAACAGGATACCACTTCTGAATAGGGACTTCATTCCCCTTCGATCTGCATCAAAATATTTGGAAAACCGAGCAAAAAAAATTTTGTTCGATTTTTCGCAATTTTTGAAAGGGGTACCATCATGATTTTTTGCAAAAATAGGCCGGAGTGGTATTTTTTCGATCTTCTGGCACTTTTTAATGAATATCTTGGCCATTTTGCAACCGATTTGGATACGGGATACCATTTATGAATAGTGACTTCATTCCCCGTCGATCTGCATCTAAATATTTGAAAACTCGTACAAGAAACTGATTAAAAATTTAGCCAATTTTTATTTTTTTCGATTTTCTGTCATATTTTAAGGAAAATCTCGGCCATTTTGCAACCGTTTTGGGAACGGGATACCACTTCTGAATAGGGACTTCATTCCCCTTCGATCTGCATCAAAATATTTGAAAAACCGAGCAAAAAAAATTTCGATCGATTTTTCGCAATTTTTGAAAGGGGTACCATCATGATTTTTTGCAAAAATAGGCCGGAGTGGTATTTTTTCGATCTTCTGGCACTTTTTAATGAATATCTTGGCCATTTTGCAACCGATTTGGATACGGGATACCATTTATGAATAGTGACTTCATTCCCCGTCGATCTGCATCTAAATATTTGAAAACTCGTACAAGAAACTGATTAAAAATTTAGCCAATTTTTATTTTTTTCGATTTTCTGTCATATTTTAAGGAAAATCTCGGCCATTTTGCAACCGTTTTGGGAACGGGATACCACTTCTGAATAGGGACTTCATTCCCCTTCGATCTGCATCAAAATATTTGAAAAACCGAGCAAAAAAAATTTCGATCGATTTTTCGCAATTTTTGAAAGGGGTACCATCATGATTTTTTGCAAAAATAGGCCGGAGTGGTATTTTTTCGATCTTCTGGCACTTTTTAATGAATATCTTGGCCATTTTGCAACCGATTTGGATACGGGATACCATTTATGAATAGTGACTTCATTCCCCGTCGATCAGCATCTAAATATTTGAAAACTCGTACAAGAAACTGATTAAAAATTGAGCCTATTTTTATTTTTTTCGATTTTCTGTCATATTTTAAGGAAAATCTCGGCCATTTTGCAACCGTTTTGGGAACGGGATACCACTTCTGAATAGGGACTTCATTCCCCTTCGATCTGCATCAAAATATTTGGAAAACCGAGCAAAAAAAATTTTGTTCGATTTTTCGCAATTTTTGAAAGGGGTACCACCATGATTTTTTGCAAAAATAGGCCGGAGTGGTATTTTTTCGATCTTCTGGCACTTTTTAATGAATATCTTGGCCATTTTGCAACCGATTTGGATACGGGATACCATTTATGAATAGTGACTTCATTCCCCGTCGATCTGCATCTAAATATTTGAAAACTCGTACAAGAAACTGATTAAAAATTGAGCCTATTTTTATTTTTTTCGATTTTCTGTCATACTTTAAGGAAAATCTTGGCCATTTTGCAACCGTTTTGGGAACGGGATACCACTTCTGAATAGGGACTTCATTCCCCTTCGATCTGCATCAAAATATTTGAAAAACCGAGCAAAAAAAATTTCGATCGATTTTTCGCAATTTTTGAAAGGGGTACCATCATGATTTTTTGCAAAAATAGGCCGGAGTGGTATTTTTTCGATCTTCTGGCACTTTTTAATGAATATCTTGGCCATTTTGCAACCGATTTGGATACGGGATACCATTTATGAATAGTGACTTCATTCCCCGTCGATCTGCATCTAAATATTTGAAAACTCGTACAAGAAACTGATTAAAAATTGAGCCTATTTTTATTTTTTTCGATTTTCTGTCATATTTTAAGGAAAATCTCGGCCATTTTGCAACCGTTTTGGGAACGGGATACCACTTCTGAATAGGGACTTCATTCCCCTTCGATCTGCATCAAAATATTTGGAAAACCGAGCAAAAAAAATTTCGATCGATTTTTCGCAATTTTTGAAAGGGGTACCATCATGATTTTTTGCAAAAATAGGCCGGAGTGGTATTTTTTCGATCTTCTGGCACTTTTTAATGAATATCTTGGCCATTTTGCAACCGATTTGGATACGGGATACCATTTATGAATAGTGACTTCATTCCCCGTCGATCAGCATCTAAATATTTGAAAACTCGTACAAGAAGCTGATTAAAAATGTATCCTATTTTTATTTTTTTCGATTTTCCGTCATATTTTAAGGAAAACCTCGGCCATTTTGCAACCGTTTTGGGAACGGGATACCACTTCTGAATAGGGACTTCATTCCCCTTCGATCTGCATCAAAATATTTGGAAAACCGAGCAAAAAAAATTTCGATCGATTTTTCGCAATTTTTGAAAGGGGTACCATCATGATTTTTTGCAAAAATAGGCCGGAGTGGTATTTTTTCGATCTTCTGGCACTTTTTAATGAATATCTTGGCCATTTTGCAACCGATTTGGATACGGGATACCATTTATGAATAGTGACTTCATTCCCCGTCGATCAGCATCTAAATATTTGAAAACTCGTACAAGAAACTGATTAAAAATTTAGCCTATTTTTATTTTTTTCGATTTTCTGTCATATTTTAAGGAAAATATCGGCCATTTTGCAACCGTTTTGGGAACGGGATACCACTTCTGAATAGGGACTTCATTCCCCTTCGATCTGCATCAAAATATTTGAAAAACCGAGCAAAAAAAATTTCGATCGATTTTTCGCAATTTTTGAAAGGGGTACCATCATGATTTTTTGCAAAAATAGGCCGGAGTGGTATTTTTTCGATCTTCTGGCACTTTTTAATGAATATCTTGGCCATTTTGCAACCGATTTGGATACGGGATACCATTTATGAATAGTGACTTCATTCCCCGTCGATCAGCATCTAAATATTTGAAAACTCGTACAAGAAACTGATTAAAAATTTGGCCTATTTTTATTTTTTTTCGATTTTCTGTCATATTTTAAGGAAAATCTCGGCCATTTTGCAACCGTTTTGGGAACGGGATACCACTTCTGAAAAGGGACTTCATTCCCCTTCGATCTGCATCAAAATATTTGGAAAACCGAGCAAAAAAAATGTTGTTCGATTTTTCGCAATTTTTGAAAGGGGTACCATCATGATTTTTTGCAAAAATAGGCCGGAGTGGTATTTTTTCGATCTTCTGGCACTTTTTAATGAATATCTTGGCCATTTTGCAACCGATTTGGATACGGGATACCATTTATGAATAGTGACTTCATTCCCCGTCGATCTGCATCTAAATATTTGAAAACTCGTACAAGAAACTGATTAAAAATTGAGCCTATTTTTATTTTTTTCGATTTTCGGTCATACTTTAAGGAAAATCTTGGCCATTTTGCAACCGTTTTGGGAACGGGATACCACTTCTGAATAGGGACTTCATTCCCCTTCGATATGCATCAAAATATTTGGAAAACCGAGCAAAAAAAATTTCGATCGATTTTTCGCAATTTTTGAAAGGGGTACCATCATGATTTTTTGCAGAAATAGGCCGGAGTGGTATTTTTTCGATCTTCTGGCTCTTTTTAATGAATATCTTGGCCATTTTGCAACCGATTTGGATACGGGATACCATTTATGAATAGTGACTTCATTCCCCGTCGATCAGCATCTAAATATTTGAAAACTCGTACAAGAAATTGATTAAAAATTTAGCCTATTTTTATTTTTTTCGATTTTCTGTCATATTTTAAGGAAAATCTCGGCCATTTTGCAACCGTTTTGGGAACGGGATACCACTTCTGAAAAGGGACTTCATTCCCCTTCGATCTGCATCAAAATATTTGGAAAACCGAGCAAAAAAAATTTTGTTCGATTTTTCGCAATTTTTGAAAGGGGTACCATCATGATTTTTTGCAAAAATAGGCCGGAGTGGTATTTTTTCGATCTTCTGGCACTTTTTAATGAATATCTTGGCCATTTTGCAACCGATTTGGATACGGGATACCATTTATGAATAGTGACTTCATTCCCCGTCGATCTGCATCTAAATATTTGAAAACTCGTACAAGAAACTGATTAAAAATTGAGCCTATTTTTATTTTTTTCGATTTTCGGTCATACTTTAAGGAAAATCTTGGCCATTTTGCAACCGTTTTGGGAACGGGATACCACTTCTGAATAGGGACTTCATTCCCCTTCGATATGCATCAAAATATTTGGAAAACCGAGCAAAAAAAATTTTGTTCGATTTTTCGCAATTTTTGAAAGGGGTACCATCATGATTTTTTGCAAAAATAGGCCGGAGTGGTATTTTTTCGATCTTCTGGCACTTTTTAATGAATATCTTGGCCATTTTGCAACCGATTTGGATACGGAATACCATTTATTAATGGAGACCTCATTCCCCGTCGATCTGCTTCAAAATATTTGCAGCACCGTACAAGAAACTGAATAAAAAATGTGCCTACTTTTATTTTTTAAACTTTCGGTCACATTTTAAGAAATATCTCGGCCATTTTACAACCGATATCGAAACGAAATACCATTTATAAATAAAGACTTCATTCCCCTTCGATCGTCCTTAAAATTTTCGGAAACCCAAGCAAAAGAAAAGGGGTACCATTATGATTTATTACGAAAATCGGGTCCGATTTTAGTTTGCCAGGTTTTTATTGAGGATGACAGTACTCCAAGAGCTATGATTGGGAAAGTATTTGTCGATCTGCTAAATATTAACCATGCTTTGGTCATTTGAAATTGCCAAAAAACCTTTTTCTAAATTAAAGTTTAAAAAACGTCAACGCTATGTGTTGATAATTTTTCCTGCCCAACTCCCCTTAGTATCTACAAAGATTAAAACTCAACTTGAATTATTTATTTAAATAAAGCTTTATTGTACATTTACACATTTTGTTTTTAACAAACCTATGATACTATAATATGAAAAATATAATATAAAATTATATATAATAATAATACTAATCCGAAAATGAATTATCCCCAGCACTGCAGTCAAGAATGTCAGCTTCGCCACAATGATATCTGGATCGTCCTGCGTCATCTCGAATCATCCTGGATCTCACCTGGAAAGCATCTTCGAGCCAACATATTTTACCTCCTCGGTAGCCTGAGTCTTCACCATCGCCGAATGATCATCGACCAGAATCTCCTTTCTACGCAGAAGAGTAGAAGTTGCGAAGGATATTAAGGCAGCATCATTCCTCCTGTAAATAGTAGAAAGAAATAAAAACCTTATATTAATAAACAAACTCTATTAAAAAAAAAAACATTGTGTGTTTTATTTACTGGGTCTTTACGGTGTTAGTTTAAATTGTTTCAGAAGGGAAAGTCTCAAGGTGTAAAAGGAACTAAGACGGTGGTCTAGATCGAGAAAGATATACCTTATAGGTCGTGGCTGGCGTGGAGTTGTATTTTTTCGATCTACCGTCACATTTTATTGAATATTTCAGCCATTTTGCAACCGTTTTGCGAACATCATACCATTTTTGAATAGGGACTTTATTCCTCTTCGATCTGCATCAAAATATTTGGAAAACCGAGCAAAAAAAATTTCGATCGATTTTTCGCAATTTTTGAAAGGGGTACCATCATGATTTTTTGCAAAAATAGGCCGGAGTGGTATTTTTTCGATCTTCTGGCACTTTTTAATGAATATCTTGGCCATTTTACAACCGATTTGGATACGGGATACCATTTATGAATAGTGACTTCATTCCCCGTCGATCTGCATCTAAATATTTGAAAACTCGTACAAGTAACTGATTCAAAATTCAGCCTATTTTTATTTTTTTCGATTTTCTGTCATATTTTAAGGAAAATCTCGGCCATTTTGCAACCGTTTTAGGAACGGGATACCACTTCTGAATAGGGACTTCCTTTCCTTTCGATCTGCATCAAAATATTTGGAATTTTCTATTGATTTTTCGTAAATTTGAAAGGGGTACCATCATGATTTTTTGAAAAATTTTGGAAAAATGTTATTTTTCCGTATTGATGGCATTTTGAAGCATGTCGCTGAGGAATAAATGCCTGATTCATACATGGTATACCGTTTTGTAATCGGATTGAAAATGATAAAGTTATACCAAAATCTAGACGTCCTCCTATCACTCAGAAGGTTATTCTGATCAAAACATATATTCTTTTTGGGGTCGAACAGTTCTCCTTCACCTCAGGCTTAAAATAACCCCTGAAAGTGTATAAAATATACGCCTTAAGCAAATATCAGACACATATTTTGTCTAGAGAATTTCTCTTTAATGTTTTTTGTTTATTTATATAAATAAAAAAAATCCGAACTACAGCCAGGCTGAGGACAAAGATATAAATTAAATCCGAAAGTAACATAAAATATATAAAACTTATACGTATATTATTTTGAAAATATGTACAATACATATAGTGTATTCATACGTATCGAAATTTGATCAGATATATACGTGAGTTTTTAGCAGTTCCACATAATTGTATTATCAGTTCAATAAACTGGAATTTTATTGAACAAACGTTATTAAAAAATGGAGCGGCAGGGTGAAAACAAACATTGAAGAAAAAATTTAAATAAAATCGTTGTATACAAAGCAAAAGTCAGCAGGGGGGGTAATTGAGGTTATTTTTTTATACTATAAATTCCACAACTTTGACTTTAATGGATCAATAACAATTAAATATGTAATATATTTTGAAATTCAAATTTTAATTAAGCTTACACCATGAGTAGTTTATTATGCATTCTGTTGTCTAACTTAGATCATTTTTAAATAAATTTTCTAATTATAGTTTAGCTAATTTTAAAGCTAATTGTTTATTTTTGTTAAATGTTATGCCTCAGAGAATTATTGTCTGGGTTTTTGGCTGATTAGAGTGCCCGTAAAGCTGAAGATATCTGACTAATGGAATCTGGTTTGATTTCTTTATTTTGTTTCTGTTTTCGGCAGCTCTCGGTGCTGCAAATTGGTATTAATTGATGGGGAGGACGGCGGCAGAACTTGTTGCCAGTCAGTCTGTCCGTCTGTCAATCGGTCATTCAATCATTCAGCCATTGCCAAAAATTTTCAAGAGCCAATGCGCCTGCGTCGGGTGAAAGAAACAAAAAAGTCTCAAGGGAATACAGACAAACTCAAATAAAGTGAAAAGTGATTTTGGGAAAGTCACCATTTGTAGAAAGCAAGCCCTGCTGTCTGGTTGTTGGGTTACCTCTTAGCAATTCTTCACTGTATGTACTCTGTTATGGCATCTCAAATCTTCCCACACTCACCCACACTCAGACAGAAGCCGAAATTTGTGACAATTACGTCAATTTCGCGCTGATTTTTCTTCATCTAACTGTATCTGTAGGAAATATCTCAACTACTGTATGTGACTGTATGTATCTGAGGCTGTATCTGTATCTGCAGCGCATCTCTTTGGCCAGCTAGCCATTCAATTCATGTTCACACGTGTGTTTATTTTGCTCCGATTTTAGCGCGGGGGCGTTGTGTCAGTCAAAATGGGGAAATGGTGCTTGAGGAGCGGCGAAGGGGGCGATTGAGTTCGTGTGGGTTATATGAAGTGTTACGGCATCTGTGGCATTGGCTTTCGGGTTGTTTATACACAATATACAATATATATTTAACATTTAACATTTATAGCAAGTCAGCCGCTAAAGATAAAGCAAATTTTAATTCATTTTCAGCTTACAGAAAATGCAGAAAAAGAATTACATTTTGCGGTTTAAAAACTGTTCATTTTTACACAAATATTTTGATTGAATTACCTTTTTATTGTGAATATTTTATCAAGAGTTTGCGGTTTGAATTTATCATACTTTAAAGGGCTTACTTTTTTGCAGAAGTCGAAACATTATTCATAAAGGGGACAATCACTGGAAATTAATTCATTTTAGATTGGATGTTTTTTGTCAGAACTTTTAATTGCATGAATAATTCATCGATTAAGTGTGTGCTGTAATTCGGGAAAAAAGAGAGAACCACTGATGATTATTATCCCATTTAATCAATCAATTTCCAGCCTATGCCTTTTTGTAGGCTTTATACTCGATAAATATACAAATTTGTAGGACTTATCTCTGTAGTGAGACACTTTTGTGGGTTTCAGCAAAGTGCTGAATCATGCTCGATGTTAATTTTAATGCAAATAATTATTTGCTTTGTAAGCAAAGACTGGGTAGCAGTGGCAGTGGCGGAGGGGGATATGGCCACAGGTAGGCAATGGTCGAGTAATTAAGGAACGTGGCCAACAGCAACGGCAACAGCAACAAGCCAAGCGAAAGCAGACACATGCCGCAGAGCAATTTACAATTGTTTGCTGTCCGTCGCCGACGGGCCAATAGCCGAAAAATCCAAGCCAAGAAGCCGCTTAAAGGTGGGTCGACGTCTTGGATCGATTTTAGGGCTAGAATATGACAGTCGAAGCGATTAATTTGCCATTATTTCGGTGCAATTCAAGGGTCATTCAGAGGTCAAGAAAGAAAAATTGATTTCAAGTACAATAACCTCATCTAAACTTAAAGAAATGGGCACAGAGAGCAGCCACACTGACGGTTTTTAAGAAGCTCACTGTGATATGGGGCTTAATTAGAAACAATGTTAACACGCGACTGCCGGGAGAGATAGTGGCCCACACACTGGCTGGATATCTGGTGGACCCATATCTAAGTGTATCTGGGTATTTCGAAAATTGAGATAAACCCGGTACCCGGTCGGTACACACGGCGTATGAGTGTTTTGCGAGCGAGCGAGCGATGAGCAAAAATCGGTAAACGTGTTTGCCCCTAATTTGATTTGCTCAGCTTCGCTGTGTGTTGCTTCGCTTTAATTGAGCAACTTGGATTTGTGTTACCTCTATGTGTAGTCCATGTTTTTGGGATGAGCTCATGGCGTTTGTTCAATTGCCAGGGCAACATGATTCGAATGTCCGTTAATTAGCGGGCTGAAGCGATTCCACGCAGTGATTGGCAATTGGCAATCAAGAGGGGCGCGTGGGCTTTTAAATGGGGCTTAGATGGGGGGATTCCCTGGAGGCTGTTTCGAAATGAATTTAAAGAATATTTAAGGGTTTGTTCACTCATTTAGCCACAAACCCACACTGTCCTTGGACTAAATTTGCATATGTCAGATGGAATAAACTCATTGGACCGCATAAAAGCCACTAAATTGACAGCGTCAACACCAGACCCAGTAGCAGCAGAATAGAGAATACAAAATAACAATGCCACCACGGCATCATGCCACTCCACACGCGTCAATGGTATCAAAATATGCGTAGAAAATAAATAAAATAGTGGAGGGACACCAAAATAGAAATTATTATAAATAAAAACATCAGCAATTGAGGCGCGGACGGAGGCTGGGGCTAATAATCAAACAAATTCTGTAGCAAAATCTATGTCTAGAGTTTCAATTTGTTTATGAATTGGTTGGGGGGGAAAGAAAGCAATTTAGAAACCAAAATATTTACTCTCCCTCCCGCCTACCGGCTTGAATTTGTATTATCGTTGAAAACCGATTCATGGGTTTTCTATCAATATGCTGGAAGTTAACTTTAATTAAGGGTAAATTTTAATAACTTTTGCGCAGTTTGAAAGCCGGAAGGAAACTTTGCTAATTGCACACAACAGGACTAACCGAAGCGTATCCTTCGATCCTTGGAGCTTTATGGCGGCGAAAAAGAGGGCCGCTCGATTACTAGTTTTCGCGAAATGGTTGGGCCGCGCGATAGCTGAGCGATTGCCTTGGCCCCTGGCCTTGGTTAAGCCTCCTTTTCGCTTGAGTTGCCCCACATCCAGGGCCACTTTCTCATCCGCACAGCTGCCTCGATTTTGCGAAACCGAGAACTTGGCTAACAAATGAAGCGAGAGCTCAACTTTGGCCGCCTGCAGTTTTATTTGATTCACGCACAGGTGGGCGCGGAGGTGTCAGGATGAAAAATGGCATTCCAAATGTGCGTAGGGCCGGTGGGGGCGGTCCAGTTGAGTGATGATAAATCAATGGGCGGGCATCCGGTTGATGCAGAGAGAGAGTGTGTATTGGCCCGTGATGGCATACTTAATTAAGCCAATTATTCTGATGCGATTGCAGTGTAAAATGTGCAAATGGCGTATCAATCGGCCACACGGGGCGTATGGATAATATGGACACAACACCCACGCACTTAACCGTTTCCCGCCTCTGGCAAACTGTCACTCAGCCATCGCCTAAAGCCAAAGAACACACCTGGAAATCCTTGACCAGTTGACAGCTATTATCGCTTTCATGTGTGGCTGTGGACATTGAAATATAATATGTTGCCACAAACGAAAAAAAGAGTTGGGAATAAACGTGTTGAATGGATACAAAAAAATTGATTTTTCAAGCACTCAACTTAATAGGATATTGCTAGTATTTCATCAATTTACCTAAATCATAGATATTTCATTAATGAAACCATTTAAAGTGTTTTTTTTTAATGCTTATTGCAGCCGTAAGTCATTTTACGCTGGCATATGGTATGAAGCATAAATATTAATGTTGCAATTATTTATTGCTCCTAAATTTTATGGACCACATTATGGCGAATGCGTAATGTGTACAAAAAGAGAGAAAAACAGGAAAATTATAAGCTCAGCCATAAAATCGAACAATGAATGGCTTTCCCCCAATCCCGAAGCCACTCGTCCATTCAATGGACCAACTTTATTGATTCGCCAGGAAGCGTCCAGATAACAGCTCGACAAAAAATATTGTATTCCTTCGGATTTCTGAATTTTCCCCATTTTTTGATTGCAATTTATCAGCTGAAGACCTATCTTATGGCAATATCCAAATAATAAGCACATTCAAATTTGCATATCATTGGCCAAACACCAAAAACAAGAACAATCGGCGGGTGCTAGGCGTCGCCGCTGGCGCTTGGCAGCTGCGCTAATCTGCCCCAAAAAGTAGCACGACCCCTGGGGCGGCATATCAAGCGGGACAGGAGGTGCTTATTTAGAGGTTGAAGGTACTGAGAGAAAAATTTCCAGTCTACTTTATTTAAAAGACTTTTTAATAATTTTTTTGGTTTTTATAGATATTAAAATATATTTGAATAAATATGGTGATCATAAAGGGTGGTAACTTTTCTCTCTCTGTAGCTGAAACCTCTGAATGAATGAGCTGCAAAATGTTGGAATAACAAAGGAAGGCCGAGAGACAACCATTTCCGTTTCCCGTTTTCCGTTTTCGCGTTTTCCCGGGTTTGAGGGGAAGGCGGATAAAATGCGCAGCAAATGAAACGAAAATGCAAATGAGTGTGCGAAAGGAAGAAATGGCAAAGAAAATTTGTGATAAAATAAGGTGGACAAGTGGGTAGTAAGGGGGCGGTCGGAAAAAATCACAAAAAAAAAACCAAAATTTCAGCTTGCCAGAGACAAGAATCCATTTTACGCATTTTAGTATCGTCGAAAAACATTGAAAAACCTGCAGGCGTTAATTGGATTTATTTGTAAATTTGTAAAATTTCTTTTTATTACACACACACATATAAAGTTTTTCAATTGCAAAAGTAGTGTGAGTGAGTGTGAGTGTAGTTGCATTTGTGTGGGAGACCCCTCTAACCTTTGGCCCCCGTTTGCATTTCGGATTTTGTTGATGCTTTTCCAATTCCATTTTCGATGCTGACTTGCCTTGCCTTGATGTTTTGTTTTTGCCAATAAAAATCGAAATCAATAAAACGAAAATTGATGCTTTCAGCCGTAAAACAAAAAACGGAAATTGAAATGTGGTAAAGTGAGTGAAGGACCACAGCCACAAACACAAACACAATCACAGAGTCACAGTCACGGCTTAACTTGGTAACAGTAAAGTCACAGGATGGGATGGGATAGGGTGGAGATCCTAAAATCTGGTTATTTGGGGTGGAATTTCATTTCAGGGTTAAAACTACTGCAGGTCCTTGGATGTCCCTGTGGAGAATGTCAAAGGTTGCTTGGCTATAATTAAATAATCGTGTCTTTATCGATGGATAGGTGAAATCAATTTGCGATTATGTTCAATTAAAAACCAATCAGTCAGCAGTCAGCAGGTGCCGCAAAACTGATTTCAAAACATTTCGAATAGGTCGAAAAGTAATTCCACTAATAATGCAACAAAAAAACCAACCAAGATCGGAGTCGGAGTCGCCCACAACAAACAGTTCATATCTGGGAGGGAATATATGCTCATGAATATGTTTGTATATGATTTCATTTATTTGCCTAAGATTAGATTAAAAGTAGCGCCGTCTACTGGCTCTGAGAATTGCTTAAAAATACACCAAAACAAAACAACCTTGGGCAGACACGAAATGGAATATCATGAACATGACAGAAGGGGAGTTTTGCAAGGGAAAAGAATCATTCTAATGGTATACAAAAATCTATTTTATAAATGAAATAAAATATATACATATAATATTTTATAGTGAATGATTTATATTTCTAAACCTTTTCTATGGCCACTCCGCCACATTTTGGTCTTAACAAATGTGTTTGTTACGTGACTGTCTGTGTATGTTTATCTAAGTTTGTGCCCAGATATTTTGCTCTAATTTGATTAATCCGCGGCCACTTTTTATTTGAAAAGTGATTGTATTTTTAAATTTTAAATGCTTAAATTGAAAGCCAAAGAATATCTGTTTCTGGGTGAGACAGTCGCCAAACATTCCGTATGAAACGCCTACTTGACAGGCAACTCATGGGATTGCGAACAGAAATCGAGAGTGGCAAATATTTTGGTTTTTTTCTGCGATTTTTGCAAATGTGGAATTCTGTGGGCAGCAAGCTGAGATTTCAACACACAAATGCGTAACTTGCAACTCGCCAAAAATGGCAACCAAAAGCTGAGCATTGAGCTCAGCTCTCAATTCGGCGACGAACTTACAGATACTCGCTCGTACCCGCCAGATACTTTTACACTTGCTTTGTACACGAATTTATGATGACGACTTGATGTCTTTTTTTTTGTAATACATTTTTTTGTTGTATCTTTTTTGCACTTACTCAATTCTTGTCTGGGGGCTTTGGCATATTTTTGGCGCTCATAAATTAATATGACGCTCACGTTGACTTGAGATACATGTACGTAGGATGGACTATAAGTATATCGCATATATAATATATCGTATATATTTTATTTTATTGTACAGATTTTGAGGCACGCACAGTGGGCATGTTGTCAAACATCTCTGCGGATGACAGGAATGTTTGCACTGCGACAATGCCCACCCACGGACCCCTCTGGAATAGAAAGAATCCGCCCGATACCCCACTCACCACCCATCTCCCACTTCATTCTCCCCCTCCAACAACAATTTAATCTGCGTGTCCATTGTACTCATATGCTAAGTGAATACAAATTGCCCGTAATTACGGAATGGCAGCCAGTTCAGAAAAGTTTGCGTAGTGTCGAGTGCGCCACATAAAAATAGAAATAATAAAATTTAATCGTACATCAAATTGCGCGGCAAATGAAATTGTTCGTTTCTGGTCAGAAATCAAATTTAAATTACGGGGGAACAAAAACTTATGAATGGGGGAACTTCCCACCGCTCCACCCACCGAGCATTAACCCTTTTTTTTTGTTAGCCCACAAAAAGTGCGAAGTGCTAATGGAAATAGCTCTGAGGAAATGACAGCTAGTTTGTAAAAAAAGCAATAACTGTCTGACTACGCGATTGTTTAGAATTACTTAAAGAAAAAGTCACATATTTTTGGAGTCTAATTTGTGGGCTGATAAGGCGTTTAACTTATTGTCCACCTGACACCTTAGCCCATATTTTTGTTAGCCATTCATGTGATCCACCAGAAAGTATTCTTCTATCATTGATAAACCTAATCAAAAAAGGGGCTTTTGATTAACTGCAATCGTTGCCAGTCGCAGCTTATCTGTTCGGGGAAACTGTATTTCGGCCAGACTACAATGATTGGTGTTGCGGTTGGCGAGTGCCCACTGTGACCTGCTCGAAATGACACTCAAGTGTCGGCCACTTAATAACGAATTTCTGGCTGCCCGAGAGCCAGTCGTAAAGATGCAACTGAACACGGATTGTGTTCCCGGCGGAACTGCACTTTAACAGAGGGTCGGTCGGTAAAAAACGTTCACAAAGGCGGGGACTCTGAAAAGGTCAAACAAAAAAAAAATAACGAAAAGAAACGAAATATGAAAAGCGCCGACCTCCTGCTATGAAGTCGTCTCGAATTACAGCTCGTAGTTTTCCTCCTGACATTTTTTCCCACTGCTCGGGTTTTTTATCCTCTTGTTTGTTTGCTCTTTGCTTGGATTTCGAGTTGCACATTCCTCTGTGGCATACATTGCGTATACTTAATTAATTGAGACAAATTACGTATACGCCGTGTGGGTGAATTACTGGCATAACTTAAAATCGAGTTTGAATTGAAAAGATTCGTTTTTTGATTAGTTTTATGCGACAAACGAAAGGGAAATTGATACCCTCGTAAAACTTAAATTTAGTCTATCGTTTCGTTGGCAATTATTATTCGGTTTTATTGCTTTTCCTGGGATTTGTGCTCCCATTCGAGAGCACCTTGAACCACATTATGGGCGAATCTGCCACGGAAGGAGGCGGTTCCCAAACTGTCATAGATTTCAATCAAGCAATCAAACGCGGCTCGTGCTAAGAAATGTTGTAGATTTTGTGATGTATATGGTAGGTGGGTGTGTGTATGTTTTGTTTTCGAAATGGAGGCAATAATACGAGTCAGCGAGCCTCCTCTCTGCCCCCAAAAGAGGTCTCTCGGTGTCTCGGTCGCTCGGTCTTGACTTCGTTCGTTCAGGTTCTGTTCTCCATTCGCCGTGGATAAGTAAGTGCGGTGTTTCTGTGCAGCTTTTCAGCACGCCACTTTATGTAAGCATCGAAACTAGCGCCTGTCGAGCACAGACAGCCAGACAGATACAAAGATACAAAACGCCAGCTAGACACTAGCTAAGATACAAGTACAGCTGCATAGATACATTTGTATCTACACGCAAACACGTCGTGTGGTTATATTTTTTGTTTTCAGCTTTTGGCTTTGTTCTTCTTGTTGTTGCTGCTGTTGCTGTTGCTCAATGCAGTCGTTTCGTTTTTGTTGCAATTTGCGAATATTTGTTACAAGGTCGTTTCGTTAAATGAAAAGTGCGATAAAAAAACCAAATAAAATATTGTCTACCATCAATAACCGTTTGGAATACAAAATTTGATTAATTTTGTAATATTCGAATTATTTTCAATGGATTTAAAATATCTTTAAAGCGAAGGAAAACGTAAAAATGCATTATTAACAATTTTATTATTCTGCTTTCCTTCATATAAGCTCACTTTACGTACTAATTTAAATTTAATTTAATTGATATCGAACTTTCTCTCCAGGCTCTGCGTATCTGACGAGTACGAGTATCTGTATCTGTTTTGCCTGCCTTTGATGCCGGCGATGTTGCCAACAGCTGCAGCCATTTGTGGCCTGCCCCTTGCTTCACCGCTTGCCACATCCTCCTGCCATTAGCAGGCCCACACTCGACCAGCAAAGAGCAACAATGAGATGAAAATTTACAAATTGAATTTTCTGTCAGCTGCCAGGACGGATGGTTGACGCAAATGACTTCTTTTGCGCCCCTCCTCTTGCCCGCCATCGAGGAGAATAATTTTTGTGGCCGAATTCGGTTCGTTTTTGGGCTACCCTGGGCACTAAGTGCAGTGCATCCTCCAAACCAGATGCAATTGGAGGCACCCGACCGGTGGCGAGCCGGCAATTACTCTTACCTCTTGGCCATGCATTGGCGGCGACTGATTTTCCCGGTAATTGCTTGACCAGGCCAAAAGTTGCGAACGTATCTGATGTTCACAGCTGTCGTGGTTGCTCTTGATGGGATGACATAACCCTATCTTGGTGTGCATCTTTTTACAAATGCATTCGGTCATTGGCAGGCGTAGAAAATGCTTAAATATATGAGAATGTTTGACATTTGAATAATTTTGTTTAGATTTATTGTCATATTTTTAGGGAGACCTTTTCAAAAAATGGATAAATCTCTGGGAATGCCAATATGATCCAAAGCGAAGGCTACATCTTGGCCAATTCTCATACGATTTTTAAGCAGAATATCTTAAAAGATTCCTAAATTATTTCTCATCTCCTTTCAAAACTGATAGCAGAAAAATTTTGAGATTTTTTGTCATTTATTTCTGGGGAGACCCCTTCGAAGGAATAATAATAAATTATATAGAATATATATTATTATATATATAGAATAAATAATTATATAGATGTCTACTTAATGATTATACTAATCCTATCCAAGGTAAAACTCACGGCTTTGGATTTTTATAAAAAGTTAGCTTAGTATTCCTGCTACGCTTCGGTTGCTCCACTGGCGGATTAATCCTGGCAAAGCATCTTCTGCAGCTTTGACCTGGTCCTGTCAGCCACGCCTCCTCCATGCAGAAAAACTCCCCAACACACACCTACACCTATCCAAACGTCGAATATGGCCAAGGGTTAACTTCAATGACGTCAATGCAGCCCCTTGCTTTGAAGGGACGGGGCAGTGGCCGTGGATATTTGGACCTGGATGGCTGAATGTGCGGCTGACACATTGCAACATGCAACAAGCGGCCTCAACAACACTCAAAGCCGAAGCTGCAAAAATGCAGCGATGCTGAAACTTTCTGTTGACGTCGTTAGCATAGTGGTAGCAATACTGATGTTTTTGCCATGTCTTTTCGCCCTCTTTTTTCTCCTGGTTGAGGAGTGAAACGCTGTCCCGAAAGTAAAAACTTTGGCCCTTTTGTTGGCCAAAACGGGGCCTTGTTTGGGGGTTTGTTGCAACGCTTAATGGTCCAACTCTGCCGCAGACAATTTTCCCACTTTTCGAGAGATTATTAATTTAATTTCAGCCTTGAGTTTCTTTTGGACCAAATTATCTGGCCGAAGCCGAAAAGGAGGAAAGCAAATGCAAATCTTCACAGTTTGTGTAAGTTTTTAAAGATTAATATTGTGGAATATTAGCAGCATATATAAACGAAATAAAATGTAAAGCGTTTTTACGATTTTAATTGCAATTAAATTAGAAATACCTTCAAGGGTATTATGTATTGATACTAGTGCCTTTATACGGACCACGGCTTTTTGCTGAATTGAAAAGAGTAATGGACGTCTACCCCCTTTCTTTTTAGATCCTTTGAGTACGCAATTAGTTGCGCATTTCATTCGTTTTCCGCCCATTCCTCTGGTCATCTTTTCCAACTTTTTTTCGCCCTGGCAACTGCATTTCCGCGCCAAACGAGCTGGCTTGTATGCACCACGCCCCCTCATCAGGCAGCCTCATTTTGGCCATTTAAAACGAGCGTTTCATGTAATATGCGTCATTCATTTGGTTTTTATTTTTGGCACTGAACGATTTTAGCAGCCCTTCCCCGAAAAATGTTGCCTACTTTCGGGCTGCGACGCATTTCAAGCATATTTTGGTAAAACGTCATTCAATGGCTAAAAAAAGGAGAGAAGCGGACCACAGCTGACGCAAAAGGTTGAATGAAAGATGAAGAAGGGATTGGAGGAAGGTTGGGGCATTGAAGGCGGGAACAGGAATGGAGCATCCCTGAATGGCGCGCATAATTGTCCTTGAACTTCCCCCCAGAGACAACGGACACACAGGGTTGGGAATTTGGCAAATGGCAAACATTCAAACTATTCTCCTGCCCCTCCGGCCAACCTTGGAATATGCCCCAAAACGTATTGAAAAGCAATCATGGCCAAGATATATGGCCAGTTGGCAGCACAGGGCCACAGACTGGGACAGTAAATGGGAATAGAACTGGCCAACTCGGCGATTGCAAATGATATGGCAAATTGACTCGGAAAAGCGTGCAGATTGTATTATCCTGCCAAAATTCCATTGAACGATGTACTCGTATGCCCTAAAATTGAATTCGAAATCCAATTAACTAATACAGCACGAGGAATGTTGGGAATTTTATTTGCATATAGTTGGAATCTTTCAGAGTTTGGAAATTCCTTACCATATTTAGGCTCCTTTTTTTTGGCCTAAAAGAGTTTCTTGTCTTTCATTCGTCATTTGTTTCTTTTCCTTTTTTTGTTTTCCTTTTTGTGGGGTCTGTTTGTGTTTTTTGATTTTTTCGGACCACAAATTGTGTTCAACCTTCGAAGTCCTTCAGGTTTGTAAATAATTTTCTTTTTGGGGATCAAAATTTTTGCTTGGCATTTGTTTAAAATTATTGAGACCTTAAAGGGGGTAGTATAAATTTTGATTAAAGTATGGACTGTGAGAAAGGAGACAAATTTATACACATATGCATAACCAGAAGGGCCACCCAAGGACTTTTCAAAGATACCACCCTGATAACATCAGTTGCAACCTTTTCTAATCAATTCTTGATTAACTTTATTAATTTGTTAGAGAATTTGACCTTCGGTTAGGGCACACCTCGGGTTATTTATAACATTTCCATAATTGTGGAAACGAATTTCAAATGATTTGCAGTCTGTTTGGGTCACGCACTTTCCCCTATGTCCTTTTCGTCCACTCTTTTTTCCCTGTCTCTTTTCGACACTCCTTTCCTGTCCCTTTCGCTGTCTGTCTTTGTTGGGCAACACGTGTCAAGGATTAGGGGTTGGCCTGCGGATGGACTCGAGCTGCTCTGGGCCTGGTTCATTAGCGTGTGGCCATCGGGACTGGAGTTCTGCCCCGTCCCCTACATAAATTGCCTCAACTTTAACCCTCCATGGAGTGGGTGGTAATAATGGCGAAAAAAGGGCGGCAGTCAAGCGTTTTATCGGCTCAGACCAGCAGTCACTAAAAAGGCTTAAAGGCAGCACAGACCGCAGCTGCCAGAGATGCATCGTCATCGAGCAGGCTCCCCTCGTCCTTTCGCCAAGAACTCATGCCTGCGAGCTGCAATCCTGCCTGCCAATGCATTCGCGTCGCTCAGTGGCATATATAATATACTGTTGCACTTGAGAAAAAATCTGGATTTTTCTAAAAAACAGAAATTTGTCAACTGGTTTTTAAGGAATTTTACTAACTTTTAATTCGCATAAACAGCAATAATTTTTTTCCCATGTAGTTGCAACATCGGCTTGCAACAGCTTCCCATACCCCAGCCCATTTGCTTTACCTTGAGCCTTCGCAGTCCTGCCTCCAGCAGTTGATCATTTCTGGTTGGCTGCAGCCATTGCCAAGGATATAATTGCATTTATTCGCAACTTTTTCCGTTTCCTTTTGGCAAGCTTTAAGACATTTCTTGTATGTAAGCATTTTTCTCCTGCGACTCGGTGATTTATTTGGCTCGAGTTTTGTTTCCACAAATTGATTTCTGTGAATTATGACGGTTACGTTTGGGTTACTTCAAGGGTTATTTGAGGATGTGCCATTTTCCCATTTTCGATTGCCAAGCGATTGATTTACGCAGAGATTTCGGACAATCTATGAGGGTAAAGGTTATTTATGCGATGGCCCGATAATCGGTCGTCGAGTAGTTTATGGACACCTCAATTATTTTCCATATCCCAGCCACTCTCGAGTCCCTGTCGCTTTTATAACTTGGCCCAGACTTTGGTCTGTTCGTTGCGAAAGCGTCACTTCATTCGTTTTCATATTTTGTAATTTTCCGAGATCATAAAAACTTATTGCCGCAGCGAAAGCAGAAAGTTTTGGTAGCTAAAAATAAATCCACTTGGTGTATTTGTTTGTTTGTTTTGCGGTATCCCATTAGGCTCGTTTTGTCCTAATATCAATTACCCGGGGCGGGCCAAGAGTAGGGCCAGTCATAACCGGGAACCCGTCGCGTGGAGGCCGTAAAATGAGCAGGACATCTCGGAACGGCGCAAGGAGCCTACAAGATTTGCAAAAAGAGATACCCTAGGGCGGCTGGAAGAGGTGGAGAAAAGCCATTAATGGCCCAAAAGGCGCCTCACTTCTGGGGCAATCATGTGTGGCTAAGACCGAGGTGACACCAGCAAATAGAACAATGCGATGGGTGAGGGTTCAGGGATTAAGGGAGGAGCCTGGCCCGGTGGCAGGCTGACAGGATGGCTGACAGGATAGCAGGCTGGATGTCACAAGGCCCCTAGGCATTCAGACATTCCTTGCCCAGTCCGGACTTTGGACCCAAACCCAATTGAGCCAGAATCAATCAGCCATCAGTCGTCGTTGAGCTGGTAAACATGCGTTGAATGTTTGACACTTGGAGCCCGACATCAATTAGGAAATGCAATTTCAGGTTTCGATGACTGGCCCCGAAAAGGAGAGAGATTTTCGGGTGTGTCAAGGACAATACGAGATAGATTTGCAGTGTTCTAATTGGGACTCTGCACTGGCCATAAATTTAAACAAAACCAATTTCGGTCGCACAAAAGTTTGTCAACTGGCAGAAAAACCAACTTCCAACGGGAGGATGAATTATGGAACTTATTGCAGGGCGAAATAGAGCCATACAAATACCGACTATATCCGAGAGGAAATATAAAATATTCTGCAGTTTTAGAGATTTATGTTTGCCAATACTGTAACTAGTTTAAGTGCGAAAGCACTTCCGGAAGCCAGAGGATTGTTGAGCTTATTGAATCAGGATTTTGTGCCTTGAAACATTTTTCTAAATCATTTTTATTTGCTTTGAGTGTCGCTTTCTGTCCCTTTCAAATATCAAGTTCATATTCAACATCTTTCTGTTACTGATGTTAAAGAAAGGTCAAAGGATACCTGGGCGAATTTGTCACTTTATATTTGCTACAACGTTGCGTATACGCAATGTAGCAGCATGCAGCAGTAGCTGGTCGTGCAGCTTGAGGCAAGTCAGCGAGCAAATGGCGAATAACATTCTACATGATAGGTACAGTAAAGTATCCAGAAAAGGGAACAAATTTCTAAACTTGCTTTCTATTCAAAGAGATCCTTTGTGAACCAAAGATATTAGAGTTTTTATTATTTGATTATTTCATTTTAGTTTCCCCTTTAGTCATGCTTGACATTCTGTGTATTTGAGGAATGGGAATGGGCTAACAAAGGAAAAGTGCGTGGCAAGCGAGGCATCACAGTCGTGGCACGTTTTGCAGCGAGCTGCTCTAACTAGCAGGACTCCCATCCGCACCTCATCCCCTCGGTCTTGTCTTGGCATGCCTGTGTGCCAAATCAGCAGGCAAAAGAAATTGCAGGACCTGAACACTGGAGACAACCATAAAACGCCTGGCAAAGGTCACGAACACAACCTTTTAGCTGCTCCGAGTATTTCTTCTCGAGCCGTTGCCGCTACAGTGGAAAATTTATTTTTTCTCGTTCGCTTGGGGGCACTCCCTGGCGCTCACTCTCCCTTTAGTTGGCTCCCTCAATCCTACAACACGCATCAGCGATTTTCACTCAACGCTGATAGTTGGCACCGCCACTGGAGAAAGCCGTGAAAGCCGTGGAAGCGTCGAAAGCGAAAACGAAAACGAAAGCGAGAGCTTAGCGAAGGTGAAGTGCCTCCGAAAAGTAGCTGGCAACTCTGGCCAAGGACACGGCTCGCGAGCCTCTTTAAAGAGGAATCGCTCTGGCTGCTTCCTGCCCTCCAGTCCAGGACATTGATTAGCCAAGCACTGGGATCTGGAGTCTCGGGGGAGCAGGCGACATAAAAGTGACTCTGAAATTGGCATTTTTGGGGCTTGAAATTGTGGCAATTCTGTGAAGAATTTTACATTTTTTACAACCAGTTTACCAACCCATTTTAGTGAACCATAAACTTAGATAAGACTGAGAGCTGTGAGTACTTTACTTTGGTTTTGTCAATGCCCTTTATGGCCAAGTTATTAAGCCAATTCAATATTACCAAATTATGGCAAGACAGGACACGGAACGTTGGTCAGTCCCAACTAATGAAAAACCAGTCGAACGTTAAATTGAAAGGACCTTCAAGGCGGCAGGGTTATCTAGCCAAAACCGAATCTAAAACATTCTATATTCGAATTTAAAGCCCCACCTCCAGAAGTGTGTCATTATGAGTTGTGCTTATAAGTATATCTCCTCTGATGGGCGGAGGAATGGGAGTACGTGTCTGGCATTCTCAAGGTTGGATTTTAATGCCATCTCATCACAGGACCAACGATGCCAGGAGTCTATATGTGCACTCGTATTCGAATATATTCGTAAGCCCTATGCAAATATCCGAATGATAACAACGCACTTCGAAGTAAAGGACCTTGGAATGCGGTTTGCTTCGTTGTGCCCTTCATTTGGAATAATATTTAAATAGTTTTCGCCCAAAAGCAAAGCCATCAAGTACAATATATACTATACATGTACTATATAATACATAACATGTACTATATATGTTTGTGTACCTTTGATTTATGCGCCTCTGCACAAACATTTTCTCCATCATATTTTTATTTTTGGCTATTTTTGCACGCAACCTAAAAGCGTCCAATGCCACGAGAACGGGGCGGTAAGACACCATTCTGGCAATAGACAGGACACAGCCAGGTGGCGCCAGATTTACGGTAGACGAAATGTGAAATGGAATGGCATATGAGTAGAAAAACAGAACCTTTTGCGACACCATGAGCACGAGTTAAAGCCATAAATCTTGCCCCAACAATGCGGTCTAAGGGAGTCAACTATTCGCATTCCACATGCCACGGAAATCTTCACCACATTAAAGTTCCATCACCTCCGACCTCCGAGTTGCGGAAATGCTTTCTCTCTTGGATTTGCCATTTTTTGGGACCAACTTAAGCGTTTTATTTTACATTTCGTGCATTACTTTTTATGATGTGTATTTATTTAGATACACCCAGCCCTCCCAGCCTTTCCAAGAGCTCCCTCCTTCACCTTTGGCAGCGAAAAAAGTTGCCTACTTCTAGGCTCTGCTCATAATCGCTTAACTTTATTCCATCTGCCCGGTTTCGGGGGAGTGGCCGTGGCAGGGACCGGGTTCCAATAAACGCTTTCGAACTTTGTCCAACGATGTGCGAATGATAGAGTGCGGGGTGGCAGCAGGCGCAGGGAATGGTCGGTGGGCGGTGGGTGGTGTTCATTGGGCTGAGGACGGTGGGCGTAGGCGGTTTCCAGGTAGCTTCCATCGTCTCTCGCTTGGGGACCCTTTTTTCGGGGCTTTGTGTGCAGCGTTGGCTCTGCCATAAAAGTCCCGTAATCATTACGAGCCAGCCAGCTGTTTTCCCTGCCACGCGCAGCATCCGAAACAAAACAAAAACAGCTACATAAAATCAGGAGAAGCCGGCAGTGGGTGGCGGGTCGCGAAGAACGGTGAATGGAGAAAGTAAAGAAGGTGAAGGGGCAAAGAAAAAGCTAAAAGAAAAAGGGCGAAAAAGTAAGAAAAGAGGGAAAACATTGCTGCCTTTGATGGCTGAGGTTCGTTTCGTTTCGAGCGATTTTGGAGCTTAACCTTGACTCGCTTACGGCAGGCACTGACAGAAAAAATGCTAGAATTTGAGGTAACAAAAAATAAGGATATTCTAGTCTTATTTGTTCTCTTCATGATTATTAAATCACAAAAGAATGAAATCATTGAAAGATTTATAATCATAAAGCTATAGCCAACAAATATAGGATATATTTGTTCTAGAAATAAATGCATAATGGAACTTCGATGAGATTTATGCAGTTAGAATTTCTCGCAGTGTGGGAGAACGCGCATACGCAATGTGGGCGTGGAACGCCATCTTGACGACGCCTGTTGTCACTGGCTTGGGCTTCTAATCTTATCTGTTACTTTCGGGTGCTGGTCCTGCTCCTGCTTCTGCTCCTGCTCCTGCTTCTGTATGTGTGTGTGTGAGAGTTTCTGTATCTGCAATTGTGTGTGTGTGTGTGTCTTGGGTCGCCTCCTCAAAGTCATTTAAAATTGTTGTGCACATAAAATACGAGACGAGTGGTGGGTCAAGGGGACAGGACAGGAGCATTCCTTCCTTTCGTTTTCCTCCACAAACAGCAAAGAATTCTTCCTAATTTGGTCCACGCGACTTTTATGACTTTAGTGCGGCTCCTCTTCACCATTCAATTTTACTTTCTTCAGAGGATTAACCGAAATCCAGGAGGATGGGAAATTGGCTTTGGCTTTGGCTTTTCTGTTTTGCCATTGATTCATATTTTTATACAATTTTTAATGCTTATGGTACACTTTTGATTCTTTTGCTCTCAATGAAAGCTATTTATAGTTGCTTTCGGCTTTTCAAAGTTATAACCAATTTTGGCATCACCTCATTACCGGTAATGACAGTTTTGTGGGGGAATTATTTCATTCACACTCCCACAAACCTATTTGGCCGATAATCGATAATTTCGTTAGAGAAATTTTTCATATATCCTGTTGCTTGGGCTTGGGCCCCATCAAAGGACTCCAAGCATCCACACCACTTCACACTTCATTAGTTCCTGGGAAAGCATAGCCAGTTATGTTTTCCTTCGAGTGCAGCCTTTGAAATGCTTAAAAATAACAATATTGTGAAGGCAACTCGAATCGATGGGCAATTGATTAATTCGGCGTTAATAATACTTTGGGTTTTAGTCACCAAAGAAGGAGACTGGGCTGCCTATTTATATCGCTAGGGAAATGGGAAAATGGTAAAATGAAAGACGGGAGCAGATCCTAGAAGAACATCTATCAGGGCAGGGGCCACGTCTACCTGTCACCCATATGATGTTTCAATGGAAAAGGACGAGAGCAAATGTTTGAATGGGGCATGGAAATGTATTTCCCTTACAACTCAGCACTCGAGGCAGTTGTCAATTTCCGCCCTCGTCCTTCTCTAGTCTTTGTCAGACCTCGATTTCCGTTTCCTTCTCGATTGCCTCGATTTCTATACACACTTCTCTCGGCTGTCTATGAGAAAGTCTTGCACGTGCAAAGCTTCTGGCAGAAAATCAATTAACTTAAATTAATTCCACGAATCGCATTTGGCCTGGCCCAGCTTGGCAAAAAGTTTCCCCTTTCGGCAAGCTGTTCCAAGTTCTCAGTTCCCAGTTCCCCGGTACATCTGTATGTTATCCTCCTGGTCCCGGTATGCCCCTCTAGCTCCACATAAGCTTAGCATTGTAAATTTGTTTGCCAGACTTTGGCTAAGCTCATTGGCTGAGAGCTTTGGCTGCTGTAATACCAAATGTTCCGACAATTTAATTTGCATTTTATGTGCCAATCGATTGACTGGAGGCTGAAGGCGGGTGGCGGCTGGCGGGGTGACCGGAGACCAGGAATTGAGGCTTGGCTTTTACATATTATGGCCTGGGCTTAGGCCAGATAAATTCAATTGCCACATGTGGCTTGAGAAAGTGGCTATCGCCAGGGCGGTGTCTTTGTCTATTGAGAGATCCAGTGTAGGAGGCGGGGATTCTGTAGGATTCATCTACTACAAGGAAATAATTTTGCTTTAATTGTTTGCCCAATTCGCAATTGTTCGCAATCAAAAGATTGAATTACTCTGCTCATTTCAGATAAAACAACTATGTAAGTGAATTGGAAATGTAACTACCAATTCACGAGGCTAGCACATTTTAGATAACCTTTCTAAATGGCCATAAAAACCACAAACGTCAATTATCGTCGCTTCATCTGGCCTGTGCAATTACCAAATTTTCCAAATCATTTGATGAATGGCATACCATCGATGTCCAATACAAAAGTATACAAATCAAATTGCATTTTGTGTTTGGGTCATTATTGTCAGGTAAAAACAAAATCAAATTTTATCCGATAAGGCCAAAAGCCAGAGTTTGAATATTTTCATAATTAATCAAATGCCACCTACACCGCTCCCATCTCTGATGTAAAACCGAAAACAAACTGGATTCCCGGGGGAGTGGAAAAATGTAATTACGAAAAACTTTGTCTGGATGCAGTAATTCCAGAAATTTTCAATTGGTTTTCGTTTGTTCGGGTGGAAAAGTTTGCAACATAGCTAAAAATGGAGCGAAGATTAAGCTTTGAAGAACAAATGAATAAACTATTCCAGCCAGCTTGGTTCGGCTTGGCTCGGGATGTGAATCAAATTAGAGTTCTCGACACGTAGACAAACACATTGTACCCACATAACTGGGAGTCGGAGCCGCATCCTTTGGATACATTTGACTCGCCAGCAGAGTGCGTGTGGGGCTACAAGTTGTGCATAAATAATTTGCGGCAGCTGCGCTTGATTGACTGACTGACTGAATGACTGACTGGGTGACTGACTGACTGATGGACGGAATAGTTGGGCGAATGACTTCACCACGAGTGTGCAACAAATGGAAATCATTGATTGCCGGGCCCTAACAATCGCGGAAAAATTCCCTACACGTCCAGTGTTTGTCTCCTTCAAGGACATGCAGGATATAAAACGTAGCAACACATGACCAGGTGCGAAGGGTAGTTTTTTCCTTTATGGATGGGGTGGAGGTGGAGTGTGCGCACGTCATCGGTTTGAGGAAATCCTGTCCCCGCCACACTTGCTTTTCCCCCACCGAACGTCAATCTATTCGCAAAAGTTTAACGAACCTGCGAGGTATAAGAGTCCTTATCGATGTGTATGTGTGTGTGCGTGTAATGGTGTCAATTTTGAGTGTGTGTGTGTGTGTGCCTTCCCGGTGAATGTGTGTATACGCACTTTGAGGCCATTTCAAAAAAGTGAGTGTTCGGACAAAGCTTTTCCTCTTTCGAGGGTTCCGGAAATTGCCTTTCCCCGAGAGCTTTTTTTAGTCCTGGCTCTGGTTTGATTCCATGATATGTAATCTTCATGTAGGAGAAAGTATTCAACAGATAATATTCAAAGCCATATCCTTAAAGCTTTTTTCCAAGAACATCATAGAAATCCACCTACAAGAAAGCTATCCCGAGCAATTATTTAGAACCACTGACAAAAGAATTTTTTGAAACTTAAACTCCGTTTTTAATTTGTAACTTTTTAAGATAATACTCTGTGATCTAGAGCTGGCATCCTAGTACTTAAATAACTAATTTTTATACCAATTTGAGCCACTACCAGCCGTGCTCCTTTTGCAGGACATGCTTGTAGATGGTGATAGGAACCGGATAGGGTTTCGGCACCGGGATCTTAATCTGCTTGATTACCTCGACGGGATACGGCTTCTCTATCTCCACTGGATAAGGTTTCTCCACTGTGTACGGGATTTTCTTCTCAGTGATTTCCGGGACTATTTTGTAGACTGGCACTTGGATCTCCTGCTGCACGGGAACGTGGACGGCGTAAGGCTCCGGTATTTGAAGCCGGATCACGTTCGGCACTTGCACGGCCACGGGATGCGGAATGGGCAATGGCACCTTCTCGATCACGTGGACGGGCACATGCTTAGAGATCTCCGAATATGTTGTGGGTGTGTGGTGGTGATGAAAATCTCCGCCTCCGCCACTGGCTCCACTCCCACTTCCTCCGTAGTGGTCATCTCCTCCTCCGCCGAAACCTTCGCCGCTGTGTTCGGAGGCGCAAATCAGCTGAATACTACAGATCAGAAGCTGTGGGTAGTAGGATTAAGGAATTGCAATGCATCTCTTAGGTTTCTCCTGCTCTAGACTTACAAATCTCCACATTTTTGTACCTGGTCTCAACCTAACCGTATCGGATCTCGCTGGGAAAATGCGAGTGGTTGCCATTTGTTCGGCGGCTTTTATAGTCGCGAGCTCCGAAAGTGAAAGATTCGCAATTGGACCTAGGACTGGCCCAAGTTGATGTAACCATAGCATTGAAATAGAAAGTATTGCATTACCAATCGGCTCGCATAATTTCTATTGTGGGCACCTTTCCAGGGAAACGTTATATCAACAAAATTGGGTTCAACTGGGGGATCAAGTGGATCGGGTGAATGGCCTGGAGCGCTAGACCACTGGACCGCTGGACCTGGTCCATTCCATTTCGCTTGCTTTAGGGTTAAGGTTGTTACACGTACTTGAGTTCTGCATCTACTTCCGTCAACCGTGGCCATGGAAAAAGAGATAGTCATGGCTTGGCTTTAGCTAACAACCTGCCACTTGCAACCTGCAACTTGCAACAAGCAGCATTTGCCGCAGGCGGTCAGGCAACTTTTAATCGGAGGCCCACATTGAAGCAAACAATAAGTCGGAAGCCTGGTAGGAAAACTGGTGGGGCGTGTCGCTTGTTAACTTGGCGATCTTGGAACTTGGGCTTTACATGGCGATTTATTTTTACAAAAACATATCCGCTGATGATGCATTAAAAAAATCTTAAATTCTGCAGAGACATAACTGAACTAGCTAACTAATTTTGGAGTTTTAAAAGCTAAACGTCAATCCATCCTCGTTTTGCGTTCCTGTCTTATGGCTCTTCGTCCCAGTCCCAGTCGTGAAAGGTGTCCTTTAAAATAAACGAAATGTTTAATAAAATTTAGCAAAAGCTTCTACACTCTGCCACTTACATAGTCGTCCAGTTCGCCCTTCTCCTCCGGCAGAGCCTGCGGCGAGCAGGCCATGTAGGAGACACCTGTGTTGTGGGCGGTGCACTCGCACGTTTGACTGGCAATGGGCGTTGCAGTCTGGGCAACGCGCTTGGCGAAGATGGTGGCGAAACGCTTGATGGGATTCTTGCGGTCCGGCTGCAGTTTTCGGGCACTGAACACAGATCCGTCCGTCTCCACAGCCAGCGGAGTGCAAATGCCCAGATTGCTCTTGGGAATATGGGTTTGTAGGCGGGTCGTCACATCGCCTTCGGGGAATCGCTTTGAGTAAATCATGTTGCGATCCAGGCCGAAGAAGTGGCGCAGCTTGTGTTCCCGCTCAAAGTCGAAAACGGTATCAGCCAGGATGTGCAGGCGGATGCCCTCCTCCAGCATGTATTGCAGGATGGACGTGTAGTCGAAGCGCATTTCCCTGGCCGTGCATTTGCTACAGGAGAGCAGGACAAAGGTCTTGGAAACGCCAGGACGGAAGTTTAGTTTGGCGGCCGCGGAAATTGCCATAAGGATGTCGCTGCTGCTGCCATTTCCTGTGTTTATGTGTGCAAAGTAATCCGCCAGCTGTTCCGGCTTCGAGGTAAACACGTTGTGCTGATAAATAACGCTTCTGGGCTTATCGTAGGGAGCCACTCCACCAAAGGCCAGGACAGCGTACCTGGATTAAGGACAAAAGGAAGGTATTAAGGGGGATTGTTGGTAGATTTTTTAGATATAGAACCCACCTATTCTTTGTCAATTTGGCGGCTTGAAGTTGCTCCTCAATGCTGCTGACCACAGTCATGATGCTCTTCGATGTGCTGAGATTGGCATTACAGTCCTTGGCCTCCACAATGAAGACCACATCGCTGCTTTTTGGAACAGCATCCCCAGTGAGTTCAATGAAAGTACCCTCGGTAACGTATGAGGAATTTGCCAATTGGCAGCTTAAATAAAAAGGATCGGGTTATTACCCATCCAGTAGAGCAAATGATGTTTTCCACTTACAACACACACTGCGATGGAACCCTCATGGGAACCTTCAACGCTGTGCACGCTTCGATGTAAGCCAGGGCAGCGGCACAAGCTCCCTTGACAGCCGGATGTCCCTGGCGAATGGGCGGCGACTTCATTCCCAGATCCAGACACATTTCATAGAACGGCGTAGGATCAAGGACAGCGCTGCAGGTAGCCAGGAGACCACTGCGGAAGAAGCTTGTGCACGTCTCGCTGACCTCCTTGGTGATTTCCTGCTTTTGGGCGAGCTCTGTTTGGCGGCACTGCTTCAGGCTCCACGAATCCGTGAACTCCTGGGTGTCATTGGCAATCAAGCTGTTGGACATGGTTAGCTCATCGGAGGGCTCGTTGTTCAGGGTACCCAGGAGTCCGGCGGTTCTGGCAAAGTACCAGCCGCTGACCTCGAACCAGCAGAGATCGAACTGAACATTGCAATGCAGACTAAATTGCGTATCCGAAGTGATGGAGAGAACGTCCAGGTCACGATGAATCTCCACAGCACCAAGCTTGAGCGGCAAGATGGGCTGGGGATTTCCATTAAAGCTTATATGCTGGAAATGGGTTTTAAGATTTATAAAATAAGAAAAGAATAAACCGTTTGATAAACTTACGTCTGTTTCCAAATCTATTTCAATCAACTGTCCATTGGCTATGAAGGTCAACTTGCGGGTAAGTCCTGGGCCAGCCAGGGATTTGGTCTAAAACGTAAAGAAACTTATTATTTAGAAAAAAAACCTATTATTTTCTTTTATGAATACCAACCGCGGGCTCCAAAATCAGAGTGAAATTTCGCTTGAAGAAATCGTGGGCCAAAAGGTAGCTGCAATGGGGACTGGATAGTCCATTGCCGAACTCCTCAAAGTTAAGGTTCAGGCCCACGTAGCGCTGGTCGAAGGTCATATAGTGCCGGGAGTCGATCAGAAGGGCACGAGCTGTAAAAAAAAGCAATATAAAGCGAGGCACAGTACATCCAAAAATATCTGCAACTCACAATAGTAGGGTGGCAGCCAGGTTTTGGGATCAAGGTGGGCTCTCATGTTGTACAGCTTCATGACAATGGAGGAGTTAGTTTCGCTGAAGAAGCTCTGGGCCTTGGCCAGCACCTGGTATTCGGGGATCTCCTCGAACTTGGGCGTCTCGTTGAAGGCGTGCCAGGACATGGGCAGCTTCTGCTCCAGATCGATGATGCCCACTTCCGGATCGAAGACAAACTTGGTCTTGGCCTCGCGGTACATATCGGCTGTTTCCAGAGCATTCATAGCGTAGTTGCGGAACTTATTGCTTAGAAGATGGTAGACCTGATGCAGGCGGTACTCCAGCTGCAGCTCATCAGATACCCACTCGACCTTGGCCAGGACTTCGTGGTACTTTTGCACCATGATCTGGACCTGCTCAATCTTCTCCAGCTCCTTGATTTCCTGCCAGATTTCGGTAAGCACCTCATTCAGCTCAGCGCCGAAGGGCACCAGTTTGAAGTACTTCTCCTTGATAAAGTTCCAGGCTAGGGTCGAGTATTTCTTAATATTGGTGATGGCATCGTTGGACTTGACGTCCCGGTATAGACGCTCTGCGTCTGCCGTGAAACTCGACACCTTGTTGAAGTACGGGGACTCTGCCAGCTCGTTGGTGCGTTTGTAGATGAAGTCGAATACCTCCTTGCTGAAGTCCCAGGCGGTGGTCTCAATGAAACTGATCATCTTAAAGAGGTGGGGCTCGAACTTCTTCAGCACGCTCTTCCAGTGGTTCTCAGCCACCCTCCAGGTCTTGTGCCAGAGATTCTCGATGTATTTGATGAACTTTATGTGCAGCTCCTTGACGAAACTGTCGTACTTGGTAATGCCCTTTTCCAGTAAGCCGGAAATGTAAGCGAGACTTTCGCCGTGGAAGAAGCGGCTTACCGCGTTCAGCAGATTGTTGTAAGTAGTCTTGATGGTTTCTATCAGCCAGACAATGCTGCTCCGCAGTGCTTTGCCGGAGTCGCCCATCGCTTGCCACAGCTCCGAGAAGATCTTGGGCAGCGACTCGATGTGGTCCCTGATGGCCAGCTCATCCAGGATGGTTAGGGTAAAGTTCACCACGTTCTTAATGTAGAAATCGTTGGCTTCGTAGGACTGGTTCACAAACAGTCTCAGGTCATCCAAGTCGTCCTCCAAGACGCTTAAATGACCGATATCGTCGATAAAGTCGCTGTTGTACTTCTTTACGTTGTTCCACACCACGCCCATTGACTCCGTGGTTTCGGTGTAGATGGACTTGATCCAGAAATCGATGCCCTCAGAGAATGAGTTGTAGATGGAGTTGCTTACGGATGCGACTTTTTCACGGAGCTCCTGCTTGATGGCCGGACGCCAGTGGAAGCGACCCGTAATAAGTCTGGAATGGTTCATCTTCAGGTAGGAACTAATATCAACAACTCGGATTTCATCGTAGTTGCGCCAGACGTCCAAATAACCGCTGCGGGTGTCCGGTATGTAGCCCACCATTTGAAGGTTTTGGCTGTCGTCTTCGGTGAGATTGAAGTCCATTCGGGCAAAACGTTCCGCCAGATCCACATAGACGTAGCCCGAGTGGTTCGTGCTCGGTGTATCCCAAATGGTGGCATTCAGCCCGTAAACCGGATAGCTGATAGTGGGCAGCAGATGCAGACGTACCGAGTGGAACGGTGACTGTCGCTCGTACTCCAGCTCCCTCTTGTTGACATCCAGCATGGCCAGGAATTTGCCGTATCGATCCGGGAACATCTCCCGCTTGTAGTGGGCATGGGATTCCGTCTTGTAGTACGAATTCCTAGCCGCCAGAGTTCCGTTCAGCTGCACGTCCAGCTCGGAGGCCTCGTGCTTGGCAAACAGCTGGACGGTGTAGTTCGTGTGTCCAAATTCACTATAGCGATCCCTTAACTTCACTCCCAATTCTATCAGCTGCTCGGGATTGTCAGAATAGTTGATGGTCATGTGGGTCCGCAGCAGGTCCTGTAGGCCACGATAGTACGTTGCCTTGCAGTTTATATCCTTTTCCAGTAACGGATGTGCTACTGTCAAGCCAAAGGTACGATGTTCCTTGTCTCCCTGACGCAGTGGTTCAGTCGTCCACTGCAGGTTACTGTGGATCGTCTTGGGCTGCTTGCCGTAGCTACCGCCAAGCCATTTGAAGGACAGATCCGAGTTGAAGTGGTTGTCGGTCATGTAGTACTGACCCGCGGAGGATAGGTTCCGCTTAGGGTAGAAGATGTCCAAGGCGAAGCTCTGGGACTCGTTGCCGACCTTGGTAAAGTTACCTAGCTCCAGGTTATAGCCAATCCAGGCAGTTTCCGACAGCTCCAACTTGGTATGCTGCCTGACCACTTCGGGGCTGACGTCCTCGTACTTGGTGGTCAGTATCACGGCACGGTTGGGATGGATGGCAACCACCTTGAAGTCCTGTGCATTAATAGTGGACCGGGTATGTAGTTCTCCCGTCAGATTAAAGTTTTGGGTATTTCTCAGCTCGTACACCTCAATGTGTTTCACGTCCTGGGTGCCGGAGGGGTCACTCGAGTCCCTGGTGGTTACGTAGTGTATGCCAAGAGGCTTTTGATCGTTCTCCAGAATAATATCCGTGGTCTCCTTGTAGATGGGTGCTTTGAACTGCTCCACGCGCTTGTACTTTCCGTCCAGGACCTGCTGCTCATTGTAAACCACCTTGAGATTGCCGGTGTCTTGCTTGTTTCGCTTCTGCAGCCCGTAAGTAATGTCCGCACGGTGTCGAGTGGAAAGTGGTACATCCACCTCCATGTTTCCGTTGAGGTTGTGGTTGGTATTGGTGCTGTTGCTGTCGTAGGTGCTCTTCAGCTTAAAGTAGGCGGTGTCATGGGGCCAGAAGCCACGGACGTAGCGGTAGCTTTTGCCACTAAAAAAAAAATGGTTAAAATTAATATTTGAAAGGATATTTAAAAGGATGAATCCATAATCCCGAACTTACTTCTTGGTGGTCAGTTCGAACTCTGTTTTAAACCAGCTTACATTCAGGAACGGTGTGGAGCTGTTGAAGTTTCCGTGCATATTGTTTGGGGAACTGTAATACACATCCAGGTCGGTAATACGACGACTTTCAGGGTAGTCCAGGGCGCAGACTAGATTGTGGTAGTCTGCGTCCACTTTGTCGTAGTGCCCGGCTAGGGCAAAGGTGTGTTCCCCTTTGAACTTGGGAGTGATCATCTTGGCCGAGAAATCCCTTCGGGCTGCGCCCTTCTTCAGCAGGGCAAAGTCTCCCTCAACAATGGACAGATTTTGAACTTTTCCCCACTCCACATGGGCCAATCCTTCCAGATCGTTGGTCACATTGCGGTAAGACAGGCGGGACAGGAGCTTGTTTTGGGCCTCTTCAGCCTCGTAGCTAGTTTCCAGGGTGAAGCTGGGATCCATGAACTGCTTGGTGATCACATTGCCCTGGTAACTGCCCTTCAAATGATGGCGATCGCCCACGGGCAGAGGCAGCTCAACGATCACTCCAAAATCGAATTCATCCTTGGACAGGAAGCTTAAACTGCCGTTTACATCGAGGTTCCACTTGGAATCGACGCTCAGACGACCGCCAGTCTGTACCTGATTATATTTCCCTCCAGGATTGAGGTATTTGGCACTGGCATGCACAATTCTGGGTTTCGCTTGGGGCCTCTCCAGGTAACTTTCCAACACCAGCTGCAGGTTCTCTGTCAGGATCCAGGACCACAGGCAACTGCCGCGTCCCACGTACTTGCCAATCTTGTACTCGCCCAGCATCTTGCCGCCATCACTTCGAATGCCCACATCCGAATGCAGGTGCACCGAATCGATGCCCAACTCTTTCCAAGGAGTCTCCAAGTTAAGGTCTCCTATCAGAGAATTCTGCTGGCTGGGCTTCAGGCTGCCATAGAAATTGATTCGGGCAATGTCCGGTTCTGTGCTTTCCACGAGTACCGAAAAGTCCATGGCTTCGTTATTCTCACTGACACTGTATCCACCGGAAATCTGGCACATCTTGCCGTCCTCGATGGCACTGAACGAGAATCGGATCTTCTTCGGTCCCGCCTCGTGAATATTCAGTTCGATCACTCCGTCTCTTCCACCGGCCTTGGGTTGAACCCTCAGGGTGGCGTCGATGGGCAGGCTATCGGTCATTCTTACGGCTCCAGTGATGCCATAAGTGGCCATATTCCTGTAGAGGAATCCGGAGATGTCGTAGCGCCCAGCATCCAGAGTGTTTCTGGTCATGGTTCCGTGCATGGAAATGTTGCGGAAGTTCTTCATTGGAGTCCACACCTCAATGTTGAAGACGTTCTTCTTTTTGTTGGCCCTGGTTCCGTAGGCTATAACCTTGCCGTCCTGGCTGTGGAAGTTTACATCAAAGCTGAGCTGGGGAGTCGGGCCTCCGGTGACCAGCACAGACGTGGAGGCCAGTTGAAGGGGCAGCATGGTGGTGCGGATTTTTCCATTTGCATTGATGATGTAGCCCGGATCCGTGTGCCAGTCCGTCAATATGTGAAGCTGTTTCATAAAGGATTTTACTAACTTTTTCCAGAGCCTATAGTCTTTATTATCAGCTTACCTGGTTCACTGTTCCATTGTCAGTCACTTCGAAGCGAATATCGATGGCCTTGTCCATGGCACCAAAGTCCTTTTTAAAGTAGACCTGGCAAGCATAGTGCGGGATCACGTCGGTCTCTAGGAGTATTCCCACAGAGGTCTCCAAGAAGTTGTCCTCATGCTGCGAAAAGTGAAAGTTGTTATTAAAGTAAAAGTGCGACTTAATGGATAAAGTACCAACCTCCACAGAGGCGGCCATGGAGAGATGCGTGTGGGCTGTGACTAAGGTGATATTTCCCTTGTTGGCATTTTCGTCCAGTTCCACACGACCGTGAATATCAATATCGTGGAGCAGTTCGTAGGGCGTGATCAGTTTCAACTGGACATCGTGCGCCGTGGGCTTCACATTATCCTGCAACTTGGTGTAGTTCAGCTCGAATCCCAGTTCCTTAAGTTGATCCTGCTCGTTGTTTATGGCAAACTTCACTCGCTCGTAAAAAGAGTTGAAGTTCAAGTCGATGTGATACTCCACAATGGCCTTGACTTCCTTGGCGACGGGGAACGGCGTGGAAACAGTCAGCAGATTGTGGACGTTTATGTAGTCCGGATAGTGGAGTCGGTCCTTGAACTCCACCTTGCCCTGGGGCAAGTGAATGTGGCCCACGATTAGGTAAAAGTCGATGATCTCCTGGATATCCACCGTGCCCACAATGGTGGGCCATGCCAGGGTGTCAACCTGGAAATCGGTGTAGTACGAGAAGTATTCCTCATCATCATCTGGTTTGTAGTCCATGTCCACATTTATGGGCTTAAAGTCGGGGTCGTAGAGTACTTCCAGGGCCATTTTGTGGCTTCCGAGTTGGTTTACAAGATCTGACTTGGGCTTGCCGTTGATTTTTACTCCCAGCCGGTAGTTTGACAGCTTGCCGTGCAACTGGAAGACGAATTCGTTCCGCTTCAGAAGCTTAGCAATGAAACCGTTCTCCTCGAAGCCAGCCAAGGGCGTGAAAACGTGGTAGGAGTACTCGAAGTCCGTGATATTTTGCATGTGCCATACGCCCGTGAATCCCAGGGTGGCGTTGTTCCACAATCCCCGCATGTCCACGTGCTCAGCATTGAAGAGGGCGAAAAGCGCCGCCTGCTGGAAGCTCTCTATGGGAGTGGCTACACTGAGCTTGACATCGAAGTCCATCAGGTTCCGTATGTCGGCCAGGGCCTCCACGCCCAGAGCCGCTGTCGGGGCTCTGACCTCGGCCACCGCATGGCGTTTCTTTTCGTTGAGTCCAAAACGGGCATTAATGGTCGGGAACTTCTCCAGCGGCGTCGTAATATTGATGGTCAGCATGTTGTCGGTAAACTTCTTTACATAGCCATCCATGGTCAGGGTGAACTCGCGGACGTCAAAGTTGAGGGCAGCTGCTCCGACCACCACCTGCTGGTCACTAAGGGAAAAGCGGGCCACCAATCCTCCCTTTTCGTAATCCTTGAAGGGACTAACCAGATGCATCAGGCCGGACACGTTTTGGTAGTGCTGAGTCTTTTCAATCTTCCAACTAGAGTCCACACTGTACGTGTTGAATGTTTCGTTCTGGCCACTGTATCCCAGGTACAGTTCCGTGTCCACCTTCTTGGCATCCTGCCAGTGTATCGCCTTAACATTGATCGTAGGAATGTCCTTGATGGTGCTGTTAATGCCGAAGCGAATGTCGAAGCTGACCAATTGGTCGCTGATGTCGTAGTCGCTCTTGTAGCCCACTTCCAGCCTCTGGTCACTGGCCCAAAACATTGTCGAGTTGACCAGGATCAGGTTATTCATGTTGTATACTCCAGCATCCAGACTGTTTGTACGCCATCCCTCGAACGGAGTTCGCAGCTCAGCCTTAACCCAATTGTGGAGCGTCTTGCCGGGAATGATGCCAGCTTCGTATTCGAATTCGATGATATCGCTAATGCTCCAGGAGGCATGGGCCTTGCCAAAGTATTTTGGGCCTCCGGTAAAGGTGTTGAAGCCAAAGTTGATGGTGCGCTCCGGATAGGTGACCATGACATTAGCGTCGTAGTGCTTCGTTCCCGGGTTATTGTACTCGGCCAGCAGGCCCAATCTCTGGCTGGGATCGCGGTTGGCATCCCACTTCAGTTCCAAAGAAAGTTCCTTGCGTTTGATAATGTTCAAGAGGCCCACTTTGACGTGCAAGTCGCGAATTCTTGAATGATTGTTTCATATTATAATAATTTTTAAGATATAATATATGGCCTTAAACTTACTTGTCGATGTGCACTTCGAACTGGAGGAGCTTGGGCTGTTCGGCCAGCAGCTTGGCATTTATCCAGTAGTCGCGTTCCTTTACCTTCAACCTCACTTCGGCATTGGAGTTGCGATTGTGGGCATTGGCCGCATACTGAAGTGTTAAGCCGTATGGGTCCTTGCCGTATTTGGCTTGGAGATCGTAGAAGATGATCAACTGGTTGCGGCGGTAGACGATGTTCAAAGAGGTGGTCTCAAACGACGGGCTCTCCACAATCATCTTGAGGTGATGCAGGGCCTGGACTCGGGAGCTGCGATCCTTGTAATTGGCCTTAACGGCAACCGAGTGACCCGTAAACCAAGACCCATTGATAAAGATCTAGGGGTAGAATCAGTTAAATGGTTACAGTTTTAATAATTACTAAGATTAAACTTACAATGTAGTCCTTGGTGGCCTTTTCATTGATCTTAACGCTGGCTGTACAAGAATTAAAGTCCGGAACTGTTACATTCATGTAGGCGTCCACAGCAAAAAGATTTCGCCGCGGCAAATGGACGGAGAAGAGGCCAGTGATTTCCTTGTCAGGAGCATACTTGAGTCCAACGATTACATTGTGCTCGGACCCATTCTTGCTGCGCTCCTCGTGCCTTAAAAGAAAAGGGTGTTAAAATAATATTCCCCAAAAAATCAAATCATTACTTACTTGACCATGATGCGGTAGTCAATCTTTGACCTGGGAAGCTTCAGTTCCAGACTAGCTCTGGTACGGGAACCTTCCCAGATGGGGTCTTCGGATTGGGACCGAGCAAAGACCATTCTCAGGAGACTGGTATAGTTTGGATTCACATAGTCTGGGGCGTTGTTGTAGGTGATCATGCCCTCAGTGTGGCCCTGTAAACTTAACCAGGAGGAATCCGAGGCAAAATTTAGCTTCGGATACGCGGAAGTCTGGAGCTTCATGTTTCCGCGATACTCTGTCTTGGATTGATCGCCGTTGTTCACCAGCTTTCCGGCAAAGTTGATTTCCTCAATCTTGTTTGATTGGAACTAAAAAAAAATAGATAAATAATAAAGACAAACTTATAGATAAAAGTAAAGAAAGTAAACATACCCTGTATTTAACCGTCATATTCGTCGAGGTTGTAATCTCGCTCTGCACAATATTACCCTTGATTATGGCCTGGAGCTTCTTGGTCTCAAAGGAGAGGTCCACGTCGTGCTGCTTGATGCCATTCTTTTCGTTGACCTTTACTGTGCCAGCCAGTCCGGTGATGTTCACCCCATTGATGGCCAAAAGCATTCGAGGACTGTAAATCCAGGCGGTGAAGTCCTGTTGCCTGCGCAGCTCCATTCCCAGGTCCAGCGATCGGTTTCCGTTTGTATCCAAATAGACGTCGAGGCGCCTAAAGTCCGGATTTCCATCATAGCTGCATCCGGCAGAGACTCTAGTTGGTCCATTAACAAAAGCCACGGATGCATTAAAGGCGTCCGGCACTTTGGTCATGTTGGCCACAAGAATTCTGGGCACTTTGGAGCCAGGTGTCGTAAAGACAAGAGAGAATTTATTGTCCTGCTCATCTTGGTCCCACTTGTACTCGAACACATACTTCTTGGCACTCAGATCGGACTTTTTGAGGATAACACTGAAGTTCAGTGGTCCGGCGAGAAGTAAGCTAGGATATATCTCCGTGGAGTTGCTCAGGTCGGGAACGCTGTAGTGGGAACACAACTGAAGGCCAATGGCGCGATCGAGGACCGGCCAGGTGCAGGTGGAGTTGGCACTTCGTTTGGCGATACCCGCCTGGGGCACTTGCTCCTGGTTCTTCTGAATCAGCAGCTCGGATCGTACACTGAAGATTTCGTTCTGATCCTGGGGCAGGTTGAAGGAGAACGAAACCAAGTTACGGCCACGGACCTTGAGCTTCGCCTCCACCTCTGAGTTGGAGTAGAGATTGCTCTTCACCTTGATGCCCGACTGGTCCCAGAACATGTCCGTCTGCATGGTGGTAATCACATCCACGGAAACGGAAGGCTTGAACCTGCCCTGGACGTCGAAGTGCCAGTCGGTAGGTGGGTCTGTCATGTCCACATTTCCGCTAACACGCAGATCCACTGAAGATGCTCCAAAAGCATGAATGGCCAGTGGAACACCCACAGCCAGAGGCACAGTGTAGGAGGCGTCCAAAAACACTTGCGACTTGGTGAAGGTAAACTCCTTGCCGGAGAGTACCCTCTGGGCCTGTTTGAGGGGATCGAAGTAGGCGGCCAACGCCATCACTTCCGCTAAAGATTCCATGTTGTAGTATCGTAGATCATTGCCGAAGATCCGGAGACCAAACTGGGCCCTCGGGTTGTTGTAATCGTACTTTAATTTGTAGCCCAGACTGTCGACGTTCCTGTCTATTTCCTGTTTGCGATTGGAGCTGGCATCGCGCTTGGGACGTTTGGGCTCCCTGAAATCCTCCTCGTAATCATATTCGTTTTCCTCCTCCGGTTCAATGTCGGCCATCAATTGCTGGGCTTTTCGCTTCAAGCGCAGGTTGTCCAAGCTTAACAAGTTCTCGAGAGTGTCGTCCTCCTCGGCGCTCTCGCTTCCCAGCCAGCGATTGAGGAAGGAGAGCTTTTTGCGTAGCAACTCCCCGTTGAAGGGTCCTTTCGGCCCGAAGGCATTGGACACCATCTCCTCCAGGCCCTCGGCTCGGGCGGTGAATTCAAAAAAGTTTACTGACTGACCGAAAAGATCGGCGGTGAAATTCAAACTGGCAATTCGTGGTAAGTAGGAATCGGTGCCATAAATCACATTTGCATCCGTGGTGGTTCCAAAATTGTATTCGTCAAAGAACAAGCTGTGCTCATAGTTGCGGGAATACTTGCGAATATCCATCTTGAAGCGCTCTGACAGATCATCGTTTAGCAGGAGACCTTGAGCCTCGATACGGACCGGGGAATTCGATTTGGCCAGATTGGTCAGGTGCGACCACACATAGGAGCCCACCTGGTTGATTTGCTCGTGCTCCAGCACGGATTTAATGGCTCCGATGGAAATGTAATCGGGACACCTCATGGCCTGCAAGTAGCTGTAGATCCGCAGCTCCGAGTTCAAGGTGTAGTTGGCATAATTCTCCAAGAAAATGTTCCGATATCTAAGACAGTCCACGCGACGGAAGGCCAGAATGGCTTGCAGGCGGATATCTACCGGAGCCTCGTTATCCCGGATCACCCACTCTAGGTGCTCTACAAACACGGGGGACAGCACTCCCACGTTGCCCAGCCCCTTGAGCAGAACCACCATACGATCCCGGTGGCGGCGATCACCTCTGAACAGATTGTACAAACTCAGGAACTCTGTCTCCAGCAGAGTGGTGACCTGTTGTACCCGCAGGTTCTCTTCGCAGTTCTCGTGATGTTTGCAGAAGCTATGCACCACCGCAGTGGCTCCTAGAATGTACTCTGGATCCATTTTGTTTTTGGCAAATTCGAGGATCGAGTAAAAGGTTTTCACGGTCTCCTCGTCCGGTCGCCTGATAAAGGACAACGAAGTCATCCAGCTGTGTGCCATATCCTTTGGCACTTTGCCGCCTACAATCTGATCGCGCATCACCTTGTAGGAGGCAGTGCTTCCGATGTAGGGCAAGGACTCCAGCACATGGTTCCTGCAATTTTTAATAGTCAGGTTAACGATTAAACGAAGATATTTATTATATTACTTACCTTCCTTGGGCACATGTGCTAGCCGATCTTTCTAGCAGAATGGACAAGGTCTTGTAGTCGAGGCTCTTGGCAGTCTGGAGGAAATTTGTAAAGACATCAATGAATTCCCTCTTGATGTTTGGGAATCCCACAGCACACATCTCCACCAGCAAGTCCCGGGCAGCCTTTATTTCTCCATGTGTAGGCTTCACCGCAGGCGTATGGTCGAAAATCAATGTGTCACGACGATCAACCATCTCAGGATCTAACCGAAAAGGAATATTTTTTTTAGACACTTTCCACGGAGTTGTAAGGATCACTTACTTTGTTCTAAGAACTCGTTGCTACTGTAGGACTCCTCCCCTTTGAGTTCCAGGACGCTGCGACTGGTGGTCAGTGCCCCGGAGCTGGCATTGGAAAATGGAACTAGTAGATGCGTCTCCAGGCAACTGATCTCGCGGTAAACATGGTTGTCAATGGTCAACTGGAATAAATAAAGGATTTAGTTTGGTAAGAGAGTTTCTAAAAATTGTTTCCAAATTAGTTTTAGACATAATATATTATTATGATTCTTTAAAACAAAAAAGGATCATTTAAAATTTATTTTTCAAATAAAAAATGATAGAAATCCTGTTTATCTTTCTCATCAGACAGCCATTTGGATTTTTTGTATGAATTTAGTATTTTCGATAAAAACTTATCGGTGTCGGGTATTTTTAATGGCTGAACGGCCATTTTGTTTTTGACTACAAGGCTTTTAAAGGATTCAAGGGAATCGTAAATTTACTCACATTACAATAACTCTCAGAATTTAGAATTGGCCAAATGGTCTTGTCATCACGGAAGGTGTAGGGCGTGGTCTGGAGCACCGAATGGGTGGCATAGCGCTGCCGGCAGGAGCTAATGTCCTTCGTCTTACGGATCTTCACATAGACGCTGTCGGTAGCCTCCAGATAGTACTGTACTTGGCACTGTCCAGACACATCCGTTTCCGTGGTATTGGAGTCGACGTCGAAGCGCATCATGGTGTTTTGGAAAGCCGACAGGATGCCCTTCTTGATGTTGAGAACCCAGGGCGCCTCCTCCTCCAAGGGACACACCTCGCTGATGAGGCCGTCGTGGAAGGCAAAGCGCAACAGGTTCTGGCTGAGATCATGGCGCAGGTTCGAGCTCTTCGGGTGTAGATTTTCAGTTGTCTGCTTCTCGCTAGCCTCATCGCTGGCCAGGTTGTCGTAATAGTCATAGACGTCTGTGGGCTCCTCAGTGTTGCCCTCGGAGGACCCTTTGAACTCATCCAGCGAGTCGTAGAACTTGGCATCGTTGATGCGCAGGTAGCCCTCGCAGGGCTTGGGAAAGAATATTTCCAAACTGGCCTTCAGCAACAGGTCCGAGCTGTTGTCGCCGGATCCGGCAAACTCTGTACGCACAGCCACCGTATAATCATATCGATACAATTGGTCGCCATACTTGAACTTTTCATTTGCGCTGACTTCACATTGCGGTCTTCCGCAGATCCTGGGGTCCTTTAGTGGATCTTTAACATAGAATAGAAAAGAATAAGAAAGTTTCAAGGTAATATTTAAAAAATTTAACTTACTTTGTCTCCCCGCCTGAGCAAATCCAAAGAGCAGGAGTAGCAAACTGGCCACCAATGGCTTAAGTGCGCCCATTCTGGGCTCCTTTAAAAATCAAAGATTTTCTGGATAAAATTCAGCAAGCTTACATGTGGAGGAGACCTGTAAGAATGGAAGAGAAATCTTGGGTGAAAGTTATCTAAGGATAATCAAGTTTAGACTCGACTTCATTAAGACACATCAATTGCAGATCAAATTTGTTGGCGCCTTAATTAAATATAATTTACAATTGATTGGACAAAGCAATGTCATAAACCAAGTTCAAATCAGAAGCATTCCGATTTTGACATGCTGACACCGGCAGAAACTTAAGAAATGTGCCAAAGAGGTGCCATGCCGCCTGTGTAGTTCTGTAATATTTGCAAAATGATTTCTCGCTCAAATGGTTTTTTTGCGAGGAATGAGTGCGATTTCCTTTGAAGCCGCACATATCCCATCCCGGCCAGATTCATCCGTCCATTATAATAAAAGACCACACTTCCCACCCAGCCACGACGCCCATATCTCAGAGTTGTGCCGAAGCCAAATGCAAAGCCAAAGCAAATCAATTGAATTTCCACTTGATTCCACATAAAACACACAACCCCAAGACCCAATACCCAAGGAGTAGTCGCAGACCCTCTGCCGTCATTAATTCTAGCAATAAAGTGGGGGAACTGTGTGGGTGGTGGTAGGGCGTATGGGGGCGCACAGAGGCGTGGCCCGACAGCTTCGATTGATGCCAACTGTTGTTTGCATTTGCATTTGATTTTAGAGCTGCAGCTCTACATACAAAAACAAAAAATCGGAAGTAAAATCGGGGTGAAAAAACAAAAAGTGTTTTTCTGTTGTTTTGTTCCTTGCACTTTTCCGTATTGAACTTTGCCGGGAATATAAATCTGCTGCCATCTGCATCAGTGTTGCCGGATTTTCAGTTGCCAAAAAAAAAAGTTGCCTTTTCAATGGAATGTTTTGAAATCACACTTTCGATCAACACTTTGAAAAGTTTACAAAAAAATGTATGACAAAAGTTGTGGTTTTTAATTGTTTCTATCTATGAAAGTTTTATATTTGTGTTTCAAAATAAAAAAAAACAGTTTATAAAGCTTTTATTTTAATTAGTTTTGCTGATAACACAAATTAATATGTACATTTTGAAAAATATATAATATTTGAGAAAAAATCTGCTAAATTGACAACATCCTGGGGTCCTTTGTGTCCCCTTGCCGCCCATGCTTGTGGTCTGATTGCGGTTCTGACTGCTTGCTGACAATGATTGCTGCAAGAAACAGTGAGAGCACTTAACACTTTTTTGCACTTCGACTTCTGCAACACCCGCACCCACTAATGCCGTTGCACCCACTCCGGATTTAGCCAGCTTGGCGTGTAGCGTCGATTCGTTCATTTCCATCGGTGGCTCCTTTTGGCCAATGCCGTCCGCGTCCTGCTCCCGTTACAGCCACCGCCCTGCCTGCTCTCGATCCAAGGAGGCAACTGTCGGAATCCTTGTGTGCGGCTGTCACAGATTGAATTGCGTTTGCTTCTGGCTGCTCGGGTAAATAATGATTGCAAATCACGCTGCTGACGCCAATCGAGCCAAATTGCAGTTTCCTATATGTTTTATCGTTGCTCTTTCCTCGTGACGGGTTTCTTTTGTTTCTAAGGACTTATCACTCTCAATTCGGGACTCTCAAGCTGTCGCCGGTATTGGGAAAAATATTACATTATACTTCAGCTTAACGCGGATTTATTTAAACTTGCATGACAAACACACCTTTTAGCTCTTTGAATAAAGTTTTGATGAGTTTTTTGGTTCGGGTTAAAATGCAAAGTTTTCAAACCAAATAGGTTTAATCGGAGCTTATCAATTAGGGTTGCCCCACACACGCTGCATCGAGATTAGCCAGCCAACTGCCACGAAAATTCAGGATTCAGGATTCAGGACAATGCAAACTTGTATGCACAATACACCGAGCCAGGAGCTGCTGTCAGCGACCATTCTGTGAGCCGACAGGTCACGCCACGGCAACCCCCGTACACATGGGTCAACAAAATAAACCATTAAATGTTGATTCAAAAAATGCTTGTTTAATAAATGGAGTTTTCCTTTAATGTAGAAGGGAAAACTGGGTTTTTCAATTAAAATTTCCAACAATTTCACTTTCGTTTTCTCAGTGTCTCCTTTTGACGTTATCCATGCAAAAGCAGACAAAGCTGATAGGCGATAAGCCGCTTAACTTCCGCGAGTGCTTGGACTAGTGGGAGCTCGAAACTCGGAGCTGGGTTTCAACTAGGAGCTGAAATATATCGGGCATGCAAGCATATAATTTGACAACGATTTGCCAGAGAATAATAATAATGGAAATGGGATTTACGCGGCATGCTCTTTGATGATTTTGGCTGCACTTTCGGGCTTAGTCTTCGAAATGCTTCATCCTTGTCCACACTGACATCCACTTCCACTTCCACCTCCACATCCACATCCAATAAGACCCCAAATCAAAAAACACCAAAGAGGACCCATAACAGCCCAGAGTGCACATAAATTCAAGTTCCCCATTCTACTTGGAGCAAACAAAACTTACGTTCACTTGGCCAAAGCCAAAGCCGGGGAAACTGAGGAGCCATTTGTTTTCATATTTCCACCCACCCAGACCTCCACCTCCACCTCCACCCACACCTTCGACCCCACAATAACACATACTCAAACACTGCCACCTCCCTGGGCACCTCTCATAGAACATTTCCCTGGCAAACATTTTGGTAAAAATGCAATTTTCAAGTGAAGGTGAAGTTGCAGTTGAGTTTTGTGGAACGAATGAAAATAGAAGCAAAGTGAACTCGGGAGGCTCGAAGGTGAAAGGGCAGTAAAAGAATTTTAGCAGATTGTTACCACACGAGAGCACACCCAGAAAGTCAATATCATAAAATGAAAATATTGCCTGCAAGGAATAAAACTGTTACAAAATATTTTCCATCTTAATCAGATCGAAAAAAGTATGTTTGAAATAAAATTTTTAACTTCATTCATAGAATCCATAATTTTGAGCCTTACCCTTTTCCTGCTTCAATAAAGAGGAGGAAGCAAAAAATATAAATTCCATAGCAAATGCAATTACGTTTGTTGCAACAACTTTCCGACTAGAAGAAGGGTTAACACTCACACCTATGGAAATGGGAAAAAAGGGGCCACCAATGCCTTTCCACACGCACTTCCATATCCATATGTTTCACATGAATTTCAAGGCGGAAATTCTCATCGTCTTCGTCGTCTATGGTACATCGTTGTCATCGTCGACGTCGTCGCTACTGGCATGCAAATCTAATAACAAAGTAGAAAAGAAACTTCCCCATGCTGCCGAAGGAAACATCGAGTTTTGAGGAGTTGCAAACTAAATTGGAGCTGACTTTAGGAGCAAAAAAAAAAAAAGAACGTGTGGCGGTTCGTCCTCCTCTGTTACAAGGACTATTCCAATGCGTCTATGCGAAAATTTGGAGTGCGTGGCAAGCAACAGCAAGCAACAGCAGGCGGGAGTGGCATGAGCAGCCGCTACAAAAGCGGCAAAGGAACAGGAAACGATGACAACGGAAGCACGCAGTCATTGCATAAAGGCGGACCAGTTTGTTCGCGTTTCCTCCAAAAAGGAGAACAAAATTAAAGAGCCAAAGGCCCTGGCGGGAGGGAGCAATAAGCTCCTGTTACTCTTCTCTGACTTCTATTAGTTTTTCAGCGGGAATATTTATACCCTGGTAATCACCGTTTACAAGAGTAATTGGAAATCAAGCAAAGGACAGCATACTCCTCTTCCAACTAGGTAGTACTACAAGGTACACTCGATTCGAATCTCAACTCCCGAATAGCTTTTGTCACTTTTTTCGGAGCCTTCTAGCCACCTGGTTGCTACCTTTTGAGCGGCATCAAGCTACGCTTGGGGTTGTTACACCATTTTTTTTTTTGCTGCTCCCAACCGGTCTACCGATCCGACTGGCCCTAATGGCCTCCAAATGGGACGCCATGTTTGTCCATTGCCTCCTCTACTGGCTTGTCGACGTGCATGCAATATGCAATGCATTTTTTCATGTTCGATAAAAGACAATAGTTGGGGGAAAGCTGGGCAAGTAAGGGCTCGTTTGGCTCCATAAATGCCAGTATCCTGGCAGAGGCAGTCAGGCAGTCAGGCAGGTGCGAATCGAATTGGTCGTGTGCTGGGTGAGAAATTGGAAAATTGAAAATTATGTGTATCACTTGAAAAATGGCTAATAAACGAGATTAAAATTGCCAGAGTCGTGATTTTCAGCTGTAAACTGAGAACTCACAAAAACAGGTGTGAAAAAGTGGAATTCGAGCACCGAACGAGGTTGGCAAATGGGTTGGAACGTGGCGGTAAATTGTTAAAAAAGGATTTTTAGTTTATGTGATCCTGTCAAATAGCTGCAGGCGATAGCCAGAAACAAGATAAATGAGGGTAAGAGTGGCTAGAAAATGGAGACAATGCTTTTGAAGAGGATATTATTATTGGGACACTCGAACATTTTCTTTATAAAACTAGGATACGCCACTTTATCCTTCAAAATTCCTAAACAAAGTTATTGTTTAAGGAAAACTTAAAGTACCAAAAGTATCAAAGAAGCAACGACTTGCTTATGTTGGGGGAAAGTAGATCTCATTTCCATTCTCGTTTACAAACTGCTCAAATCAATATGCATACGCACCGTTGTACGTACGGCTGGCATTGCAGCTTTTTTGGGGCGGAATTCGCTCGCTTTCAGTTGGCAAACATTTGCATAATTTGGCAATGCTCACTTAGATTTTGATGCCAGTTGCTGCTCCCTTAAAAGAAGAACTATTATGCAAATTTGGTTTAAACGTTGAACAAAAAAATCTCGTCGCCACCCACTGGGCGGGGGCGACTTGCAGTCAAGTGCAGGCATATCCCGCTCCAGCCGATTCCAGGCCACAAGTTCTGGCTGAAGGATAAGGAAGGTGTTGCCAAGCAGTTTGGCATTAAATGCTTCCATTCCGCCCACCGTTTCGCCCCCGACAGTTTGTCTGGCTGGCCGGAGCCAGGAGCCAGGAGCCAAGAGCCCGACTGTTTGTTGGTTTTATGTGGCTTAAATCGTTGCCGTTCTCGGCTGTTCTCTGCCACTTGCTCCTTGCTACCTTTTCATCCTGGTTTGCTGTTGTGGCTCCTGTCGTTGGGCTATTTAGTCCTTTCCCGTAGTCGCCTACGTCGCCGCACTTTTGGTTCGTTTAATTTTTATGGCTTTGTAATTAAAAAAAATTATGAAAGGGAAGATGCGAAAGACCAAAAAGAGAACTAGTCTTTGGAGCCATCTGTCTAAGCCCCATTTCGGCGGTTTTCCCTTGGTTCGTTTCTTATATGGGTTCTAATTGAAAGCGGAACGCACGTGTTGCTTTTGGAGATGTCCTTAATGGACGGAATTTATGCAGGTCATAATGAAGCCTTGAGTAAGTATTTACACTCTCATATTTATCTAGCCCCTTTTGTATCATGAAGACGGTTTACTTTCTTGATGCTGTCACAGCTCCGTGTCCGTGTCCTGCTCCTTGGCTAATCCAGGTGGCTTAGGACGTTTAAGGCGCATACATATGTATGCTGGACGTAGCTCACCTTTGCCAAGGCAGATTGATGTCAACTGTCTTTGTGACATTTTTTGGCCGATTCGGGGCTAAGTAGCGACCAACAAGTGGACAGGCGACCGTGTGTGTGGAAGTTAAAGGAAACCCGCACCCACTAATGCACCCCCAGGACAGCTGACTGTCGTGGTGATATATGAGAAAAGTGTGCCGGCGGAGCCATAATCCTTTCACCTGTTCTGTCAGAATCTGTCAAGACACTAGGTCTTGTGCTTAACGTGTGAAAGTTAGCGGGAAAGCGAGAAGGATAAAACATATGGTGCACAAAATAAAAACACAATGAGGACAACAAAGAGGTTGGAGTTGCATTTATGAGACAATATTTTGGCTGAACTTAAACTAAACTTAATCAGGCATATTTTCCTTCAATGAAAGATTATGTATTTCTTCACTTAGCTGCAAAATTATATTGACTGATGAAATTGCTGATTCCATTCTGGAATCTGTTATCAGTATTCTGTTATCACTGGCACGTTTCTGTCTAATAAACAATATTACATTGCATCCGTATATTATTTATAAAGATTAACTTAATCCATGATTTGATTCATTGATTCCACGATTTGATTTTTTCTTAAAGAGTTCAGAAATTTCATTTAACATGAAATATCCTTATTCTTTGGATTATGGAAATGTTTCCGGAAGCACAAAGGTTCGCTTTAATTTCACTTTATATATATATATATTTTATAAATTGTTATTTGAACTGATAATAGATCTGTTTTGCATTCTGTTTATTAATCAAAAACCATTCCGAATGAGAGGCTTTCTCGGTTCTAGAATGACCCGGCCGACAGCTGCTTATCACTGGCACACACTTTATTTATAAAACCCGACATCGGATGAATGACTACGACTAATCCCTCTCGTTTAGTATTGACCTTTTGACCTGATCTTATCGGGGACCGCGACTTTAACACGTATGCGATCGAGTCGACATGTGGCGCACGGATTCTCTCAGTTTTGAGGTTATTTTCGGAATTTTCCCAGCCATCATTTAGCGCATTTTCCACTACATTTGGATTCCCGCAACATAATCATATTTTGTGCACTTCGAATGCTGCACATTTCAGTGAACTTTCGGCGGCAAAAAGTGAACACATGAATAATTTGCAGGCTTACTTCCGGTACGTTAGGCAGCCTAACACACACACACGCACACACAGAAATTCTGCCGTTAGAATAACCCACACACTCGCAGATGATGCAAAAAAGGAATGCGACGGCGCAACAGGATGGCAAGCAAGTCGAATAACTGTGAATATATCCTTACTTCCGGTTCGAACGCGCCGCCAAAAACACTTTCAACAGGCTCTCTTTTGCTCTCGATTGCGTTTTCGTTTCCGTTTCCGTTTCTCAAGCCCGTCACTCCAATTGAGCTCTGAGGATGCGTCCGTTGCCCACGAAGCGGCAAACACGAATGAGCCGTTTGATTCTTGTCTTGCTTTGGATTCTGATGCTGCTGCTGCCTCTGATGCTGACTCCGCTCGTTTTTCGTTCGTTCGTTGCCAGTTCGCAGGCTCTCGGACTGCGCCGACTATCGGCAACCCACACACTTACAGCAACACACACACTTACAGAAACACACACACACTCGCGTAAGCCTAGCTTAGTAAGCCCCAAATGCACTTGGAAAAATAATGGTCCCCCTCCAAGAAGTTTCTTTTTTAAATAAATTTATTTCAAAGTGAATCAAGGTTTAAGCAAATCTCTGGCAATATTTATAAATGATTTTAGTAAGTGAAAAAGAATATAAGTTATTATCTATTTGTTATTTATCATATTTGAAGCTTATTTAAAAAATTGCATAAAAAACTATTCATATTCTAGACTAGTCATAAAGAACACTCTTATTTTTTAAGTTTATATTTTAATCTAGTATTTTATGTTTAAGAACATTGTTTGTCATGTTCTTTAATTGTGTTCATCGTTTCGAAAATATTAAGAGAAAAGCTTTATCTGTGAATATTTAGAATAATAGAAATTAATTGGAAAATATATTCAAAAATAAGGTTTTAAATATATTGTAGTACCCACTAAAAATCTTTAAGAAACTTCCAAATCTGAAAACTATCATTGAATTTAAAGATGCTTCCTTAGATTATTCTGAGGAGTTTAGCATTTCTAATTCCTCCATTTTTTCAAGTGTATGATGTCAGACCTAGCAGGAGATAACATAGACATTTGCCATGCCTTTTTTCGTTGGCAATCTTCTCGGTTTTCAAAATGCGTAGTATATGAATCCGAAGCCCAATGTGTGGCTGAAACCCAGTGGCAGAGACAAAACTAAAGCTAAAGCCGACACTGATGCTCCAACTGGTACTGACTCTGATTCCGATGCTGATGCTGCTGATGGTGATGCCGATGCTGATGTCGATGTCGATGTTGGGGCATGAATGGAATCGCCCCGCGTATATCACACGCATGCCAACACAATCAGAATCAGCGACGCTGCAGTCCGTTCCTAATGGCTGTCAAGTCGTGTTTTTGTCCACCGGACTGTCCGAAAAGGCCAAAAGGCTCCCGCTGGCTTGTCTCCGACATAAATGCCTATGGTCGCAGCCATATTTCAAAGGATTTGCATGACGTGGATTGGAGTGGGATTTTCTGCACCGAATACCCTCGCCGAGAACATGAAGGATATCGGCCTCGAAAGGATACTCAAATGATTCCTAACCTATTGAGAGAGTATTATAGGTTCGGTGAAAGTTGCCACAATGTTGACCTTTTTATTTTGATTTGATTTCGATTTCATACTGTCAACTGTCGTCCGACTCTGTCGATGCGGCTCTGCTGTTCCCGCTGATGTTTTGGTTATCAGTTTGGACTTTATATTATTTATTTTCCTCCGCCTTGTCACTACCACAGCCCCCAGACCACATCCCACTGCCCACTGCCGAAGCCTCTTGCTGTGCCGCGTGTATTTATTTTGTAGTAAAATAAACAGCACAACCGTAACCGTAACCGTTGCCGTAACAGGAGGCCGTAACGAACAGATGAAGAGCCGGACCAGAGCCGGAGACGGAGTTGCCCTTCTAGCGATGGTAGTTGATTGATTGCATGAAGAGCAGAGATAACACCGGAGACTCAAATACGGCTGATAAGTGGTGTATGGCACTGCGCGATAAGGACCCGGTCAATAGGTTATGGATGGTTGGATAGACAGAAAGATCAACTGAAATATGAACCTGGGTTAGGACAACTGAAAAAGATACAGTCTCATTTATTTTGGCAGGGAATATACAATTGAAAATATTTGTAGAATGCCTAGACAAATATTTGATTTTATTTCATTTACCTTCGAGTGTCGTGAAAAAACATTTGCTATGATTTCCCTCAATTATAACTTTAATTTTAAAGTACTAATGATGCGGCTCTATTGTAAGCATGCTTTCTTCCATTAGCATTTGGGTTTCTCTATTGTTTTTTAAGATTTCTACTGCGATTGTTCAATAACACGAACCCAAAACGAGCAGCACGCAAATGCTTGTCATGCTAACAACGAGAATGCGAATCCAAAGATGAAAATTACTTATGTTTTCCTACAGAAATACTAGCAGACGACCCCCGGCAGCTGTTGCTGTCCAATATTTTGGGTCTCTGGCGGTGCCTCCCGGTTTCCAGACTGCTGTGCCGGCTGGTTTTTCTCTGTTTGTTGAACCAAAAAAAAATATGCCAAGAATTTAATAATATGAAATGAAATATGAAATATTAAAAGCACAAGGCTGAGGTCAGGAACGTTGCCCCGTACGCGGGGGATATCAAAACAAAATTAATGCAAAATTGCTATCCAAACCGGAGAAACCGGAGTTTTCCAAAATTGCCAAACAATCTGAATCGAAATGCCTGTGTGCAGTGCCACAGAACTTCTGAACCATTTATCGTCTATTCGTATTTTCGACTGCTGGGAGGATACACGGGTATGCAAATCAGTTTGCAGAGGGCAAAGGAAAACTTGTGAAATTATCAACTTGGGAGACGAGAGTGCTCCAGGTGCCGGAATTGTATCTGCAACTGTCTCTCCTGGGAATCTCTTTGCTGCGAGTCAATAAAACAAGTGCTCCGCCAGTCTGCCGAGGATGCCACTGTCTGTTGCACATTTTATGCATATGAGTGGTAAAGAGTCTTGAGTCCAGATCTTTGCCAGTGTCTCTGGGCATCTTGGAAAGTTGCAGAAACTTGTGTCCCTGTTAAAATTTGAGGGGAAAGAATCTAAAAGATTGCCCGGAGAGCTTACAAACTTGTATTCGATGCGTTTTGCGATGTTTCGATTGCCGGCACTATGTGGTATGAATGATAAATAAGAGCATTAGAAAACTTTTGACTCCGACCAAAAACAGAAAGGAATCTTTGTCTCCACTTTTAGTTTGCCATTAAAAATACATCGAGGCACTTACAATTTCCAAGGATTTATCCAGTAGCCATATGCAAAGGGAAGCAATAGAAAAATAATCCAAAGTAATCACAAAGCCATTAGACCAATTGTCCGAGCTTTATAATCAGAAAAAGGGATACAATAATTTAACAATTTGAAACCAATTCCCGCATAATTTTTCGGAATTTTCCATTTGCGGTTGCAACTTGGCCATAATTAAAGCCCACCCACCGAGGAGGTCAGAAAAACTATTTATTTTGCGAACATAAACGCCACCAAAGCAAGAAGATTAAAACAACATGAGGAGGAGAACTTCGAGGCAGTTCGTCGTCGTCTGCTGTCATAATGAAACCGAAAAACACACAGAAACAAGCGCATCTGACAAAATTACAAACAATTTAAGCAACTGCAAAAAGAGAAGATAAAAACAAAAATATTCAGCTGAGAATAAAGCAAAAATAAAATCAAAGTTGTCTTTTCAAGAGGAGTTTTCGAAATGCTCTTTCTTGGAGGGATTCTTTGGGGGATAAGCGAAAGATCCGAGAGTCGTTTAAAATAGGAGGCCATCGGTTGTCATATTTTTGTAAGATTACAAGAGACCATCCAGAAGTTGAACTCCTTAAAAAGAAAGGGTATAGACAACAAACCCCTAAATAAATAAACCCTAACCATAAACGCATGAGAGGGGAAGCCTCCAGATGAAGCCCTGGAAAGTGGAGGAGTGTTGAAAAAATGTTTTTCACAAAGTTGTGAAAAATTGCAGCAGTTGCAGTGAAGGAAAGTTTTAAGCGCCAGCGAAAGGATTTGGAGAAAAGGAGATTGGAATTGGGTTCACGGGGTGAGTGGCAGGGAGCTGGTTAAATAATAGAGTAGCGGAAAAATAATAAACTCATAAATAGTATGACAAGTGTGTGGATGCGAGCACAAAGCTGGGGGCAAAGAACGAGGACAAATTGCCAAGGCAGCTGTGACCGGCACAGAGAGGGACCGAGGTTCAAAATGAAAAGCGGGAAAAACGAAAAGCACTGGGACTGATGAAAGATTTACTGGCAACGGCGGAGGAAATGGAGGACCTGCCCACTGCCATCCGACCCGCCGGAGTTTAATCAGCGCGCTCGGACATTGCAAATTGCTGCCGGATCTCCAGAAATCCGGAACTCCATTGCAGACATTGTTTTAATTTGCAATCTCAACTCCAATCCTGCTTTGGCAGCAACTGTCAAAGTTTTATAGAAACCAGTTTCGCTTTGATTTCATTTCGGAGCCTTGTTTTGATTTTTCCCGGCTCTACTTTATTTTGAAATTATTTTACTCTTTTTATTTGAGGTAAGTTTGTTTATTTCTGAACGAATGCAAAGCCAGCTTCCGGGTCGTAGTCACAATCAGGAGCCGGCAACTTTTTTGTGCGGCTTCCTTTTTTGCGGTTGGCTTGCCTTTCTTATAGTTTTTGACAATCGCAAAACTTTCGTAACTCGGAACGTGTTGCTCTTGTCCGGGAAACTTTTTTAATGAATGTGTAGCAGAATAACAATACATATATACCAGTATTTTATATATATTTCCTTGGCGTTTCAATTAAAAGCCCATAAAGTTGACAAGGTCGCTAATTAAGGATGAATAGGAACTATAACCATTCACTCTTGTTATTCATTCAAGACACAACTAGGAAAGAAACCATTTCCGAAGCGGAAATACATTCGGATATTTAATTTTTTGACGCGGAAACTACCAAGGAAATGTCCTCGAAGTGTTCAAGAGCCGCAGGCAACAGATGTGAGCTTATTTAAATATTTGTCCTGATGAGCCTGACATGTGTAGATGTTCAATAATCTCGTATGTTAGGTGTGGGACAAATATTCCGGAGCCCAATTCAATTGGATCCCCCCCAGCTTCGCTCCCAATTGTTATTGGCCTTCTAAGCCGGAACCATTGGAAACAATTGCGGCACACTTGGCCTGGGACAGCAGCGATCCATTTATGTCGAATACGTGGGCCATAAATATAGACTATCAAGTGCAACTACTCGGGTATTAGGCTGTTACTTGTACACTGCTACAAATTATAGTACCATATATTAATAAGCGTATTGTTTAAGAAAGGTTTCCCTTTATATTCCTTTCCTCAGTGTCTAGCGTGGTCACTTATGGCCCAAATGACCAAGCTCAAGCCGAAATTAGATAGAATTTTGTCACGTACAGCATCGATTTTGTGCCCGATAATCAATTTATGAATTATTTGGCATTTGCATATCCATCAATTAGGCAGTCACACATTTTTGATCAGTCAATTACTGGCGCTATAAAGACAACTTTTTTTCAATTGGTCGTCAACATAATCCCCCGACTAATTAAAACAAATCCCCACAGAGTGTGCGTCCTCCCCTTTGCAACTCCCGGCAGAAGCCCTGAAATGTATGCTGCATGTTTGCGGACGAACATTGCGTATACGACACGTTGTTGCAGCGCCGACAATGTCATGGTTGTGTTCATGTGGTAATGTGGAACGTTGCTTCCCTTCGTTGCTACCCTGCTCTGTTCATAGACTATGCTTAAATATTTTCCTTTTATTAATTTTTGCCAACCGAACTTGCAGTTCGTTGGGAATTCCCAGCAGAGGACGCCAAACACAAAACAAGCTCAACAATTTGTTGTATATTTTATGGATTGGGGTAGCTATGGTTATGGGCAACCGGACCATACCAGACCGGAGCGTGCACCGTCCACATGTGTCGGGGCATTGTTCCTGCACTTACCGCGCTAGCTTTGATAATGAAAAATAATCATAAAAGTGAATGTCGAGTGGTGGCTGCCAAGCCGGAATCTGCCCCGGTAGAGAACAATGGAAAGCTCGTGCAAAAAGTAGCACTTTCATGCACCGTGATGCCACATGCATAGTTCGGGAACAAAATGTGGCTGGGGCATATTTCGCTTTCGCTGGATTGCAGCCGGACTTTAGCCATTGTTATGCGAACAAGATTTATTAGATGGATGGACACGGCGAAATTCCGGCATCGATGTCAGCCACGGAAGCCATGAAAGCGGGAATTGGACACTTGGTGCTCCAACTAATCGCCTCTAAACCAAGCTGTTAAGCACTCTCCACGGATAAAACTTTACTTCACTTTTATTTACTTATTTATTTGCGTGGAAAGGAATTGCTAGATTCAATTTTCGTGGAAGTGGAAGGAAATCGTCGTATGTGATTTTCTATTTACAACTTGAAAAAGGAGATGGGGACAGAGCCGGAATATTTTATTTCCTGTTTGCCTTTCGGAATTGATGTTTTGTTAAGAGTCACTAGAGGGACACATCAGGGTAGGCAATTGAAACGGAAATTAAAAAGTTACGGGTCCCCACAGACCCCAAACCAAAACGCAATCAAGCCGGGTCCACCCACCATTTATCTCGTTCGTGGGACGATTTATTTTTAAATATTCGATGAACTGTTCGGACGTTGGCGCTTTCAATAATTTGCGGCCTGAATTTTCATTAATGCATAATGGGGTATGCGAATATGTTAAACTGCATTAAGTGGGGATTGTTTGTGTAATGCGATGAAAGTGTTGCATAATAAACCAGCAAACAACCGACGATGGCCGTCATATGCCGTCACGGTGCAAAGGGTGAAATTGTCAGGGTTATTAAACATATTTGAAGCCTGTGCAAATGTAATTAATTTTAAACATTTATCTCGCCCGGCATAATGAATAATTGATTCCGTTTTAGAGATTTTCGGTCAAATGTAAAATATATTTCGAGCGGAATCTCCGGGCTTTACCATAAAAAGCAACATTTTAGTTGGCCGCAATTAGCAACTGACCATTCATCCGTATCGTTCCACTTCATTTTAATTAAACTGTTTGCCTCATTTTAAGCGCACTCAAAGAAAAACCAATAATTTGTCTTGCCCATATTTCATTGGTCAACTCCACCAGCCACAGCCACTGACACGGACACGGACACGGACACGGACATGGACACCGACAGGGATGCGGAGTCGAACCCGAACCCAAAGACCAATCGTTCTTCACAGCCATTGAAATTAAATTGGCAACGCAATGGCCTGGCCCCCGAACCGGGCTATGACCGGGGCCATCTATAGCAGAGTCGGGATCTCTGGTCCCGTTCCGTTTCCGGGTCTTGAACCAAAACGACGTTAACATTACCAATGCAAATGCATTTCGAGTCCCTGAGTGGATGCGGGGTTGATTTTAATTGCTTCCAGAAACGGAAACTGGAGTGCCGGGAAGTGGGTAACCATTTTATTTAAATTTAAATATAAAATTTTCGCACATTACTTAAAAGCGGCGTTCTTGTCAAGCCCTTTTCATTATTTTTCTCACTGCTCGAGTAACCAAGGAAAACAATGAGAACGAGAAAATGGGATCTGATAATTTATTAATTTTATGATGCAAAAAGTATAAATTTTAATAATTGTTTCATGAAAGTAGAAACACCAAAGTTCTGGAAAAAGACCCTCGATAGTGCCTCTATTTAATGCAAACCTATTGATTTTGAAATGTAGCTTGAAATGCAATATTTTATGCTCTGTGTAAGAGCTTCTGGTTGCTTTCATCACCAGCCCGACGCCTCGATGAATTTCAATGAATCGCAAGTAAAGGCAGGTCAGTCTGTCTGTCTGGCACAGCGTTCTACATGCATCCTGCTCCTCTGACCCGATTCTACCTCTTCCAATATGCAAAGAGCGCAACGATTACGCTTTGTTATGGTCTTTCCCTGTGGCAATAATTAAAATAAAAAAAAATATGCCAGCTGTTTTCCGTACACAATAATCTCATTTCGGAAATTGAAAATATAAACACCCACCGACCAGCGGTTACCTGAGCCATTAAGTGCATTCAGGTGTTTCCGCGAACCCAGACAATTTTCCAATATACCCGGAACGTTGAAGGGTTCGCGTACTCAGCAAGCATTTTCAATGGTTTGTCTGTAGCGTTGATGATATTGTTGTGGTGATTAAAAAATACACGGGAATGCATGTTAAAGGTGGCTGTTACAGCTGCTTCTCGAGCCGTCCTGAAAAGTAGACTACCTTTCCTGAATTACCCTTGCAGTCTGAAAAGGATATCCGCCATTTGCACATATTGAAAAGATTTTACGTCCTTAAAAGTCTCGAGGGCTACCTTTCCTTTAATTATTGTATTATAATTTTAATTTTTATACAATTTCCTATAGTTTTTTAATGGTTTTAAGGTAAAGGGGGATTGGGTTTGTTTTCCACATAATATTTGCATAATTTCAGCAAAGGCCATGTACCTCGAAGTGTTTGCAATGCCCCCAAGGTGTCATTCATTGCGGGCAAAGTTTTTATTACGACATTTCTGAATTTCCAGGGGCCAAACTCCTACGTATCTCTCTTCGGCAGAAGCTTTTTCATAATTTCCTAGCAGACAGTGTGTGCTTTTGTGTGTGTGGCAGGGGCAGTATTAAACACTTCCGGGCTGCCCTTGTTGCTATTGTTGTTGGAGTTGCGGCTGCACTTGCTCTACGATGGCTCAATGGCTCGATGGCGCTGTAAAATGTAATCATTGTGGCGTGTAATTAGTTTTTGTGTGCACCATACAATATGGGTGCATGTGTGTGTCGGGGTGTATAAATAAAATGTATTATTGCATTAACATTCGGAGCTTTCCGCCCCTTGCCACCGATGGGGCAGTGTCGGCGGCAACACACACTATGCAAATGTGAGCACAGTTGGTCAATCATGGGTATAGGAGGTGGGTGTGTGTGCTTTGCGGGCGAGGTGTGCTTTTAATTGAGTTGTGGGTGCAAAGCGAGGGATGTCAAAACGGTTGTGAAACTGAAAGATAATTTCCAGGACCTATTTATTGGTAGCTTCTTGTAAAAATTAAACAAAACTGCAATTTCAATATATCCTTTAAGATTATTAAAACTTTCTTATCTCTGAAAACTCACCTCGTTGCATGTTGCAAGCGATTCTCATTAACTGCTATGACCATTCACCACATGTCGTATTAGTAATAATAATTTACACATTAGTGCTCTTGTACTTGGTGTTGCTGTTTCTGTTCAAATGCTCAATCAATAGTCAATTTTCAGTGCTTGTTGTGCGTGTGTCTGTATATTTTGATTGGCGGTTATTAAGGGCCTCTGTCACTGCCATTGCGATTGCTCTAACCTCCTTCCGCCAATGGCCAATTGATTTGTGGGTCCCTCTGCTGTCGCCACTGGAATCCCCTGGGAGCCGGAAACGCCACGCAATTTGTTTGTTCGCACTCAAGCCGCAAACATTGTGAAATTAACTTGTTAGCCACGCGTTCGCATGGGAATGGAAATCGGTCAGGAAAGGGAAAGGGAACTGGAGAGGAAAGGGAAAAGGACGAGTAGGAGGCGTGGTTGCCCTGGTAATTGACATTCGATTTGTAATGGGCGGTCTAGAGAGTGCGGTAATTGGTTTGCATTGGCCAGGATCATTCGGAAGGTAAAACCAAACATTAAAATATATATATTTTCTGCAAACAGGTTAATGTATAAAGTTAACATTTGTAAACCATAAGCAATCCATTAAAATTTATACATCAAATAATGTTCAATGATAATAATAAATTAGTATTTAACAGCCCAACTATTTGGCTTGTGTACACATGTCGTATGAGTAATGTTTTTTTTCATTTATTTGTTTGGTTGAAATGCATTTATAAAACCTTTTTCATTAAGTTTTCCTGCCGTTTACCATAAACTGAAACTGGTTGCTTGGTGCTACAGCTCCATCTGCTGCTCGTGGAGATGTGCAACGACTTCATTTGCAACATCAATCGCAACCTCATCAAGTTGTCTGCCGGCAGCCGCACTCATTACGGCGATGGCTGCTGAAGAGTGACTGCGCGTTTTATTAAACCCACGCCGACAGCCGACATCTGCATGGCAACGATGGCAAAGGACTACTGAAGCCCCCTAGGGCGGCTGGGTTTAATTAGCTTTAATGGCTTAATGCGGGCCGTTGGCCGTTAGCCGTTTGGGTCGGAGCTCGGCCATAACGGACAAGAGGTGACGCAGGCTATAAGGCTTGTCCTGCTGCTAAGTTGTTTCCGATTTGCCACCTCAGCCTGCTCAGCCACCTTAACACGACACGAGCCCACTCAAAGGATAGAGGTGCATGGGGAGCAGCACTCGAGTATTAATGGAAGCCAACCACCCCGTGACACTTTAAAGCAATTTTCCTGCCAAACAAATTTCCAGTGAAGCGCACAAAAGTTCCCTGGCCCGACTATTTATTTGCCCCCAATTGCGAGCAACTCAGCTCCGGTCGGGTCGGAGACTCATTCACACGTAGCACAGAGCTCCTTTTTCTCGTCCTGCACCGAAACTTTGCCTCATAACTTCGCATTGAAGAAGATGCATATGCAACACGTTCGTGCCATTCACAGCTGCAATGACTCAGGACGCCTTCCACCTGCTCCGCTGTTGTCTTCAGAAAAGGGGCCACGACTAAAGGTATTAAGAAACTTGGAAGGGTATAAGAATAATACAGAAAGTTTTAGCTTTTAGGCTTTCTGGAAATATTTAAAGATTTAAGTTTTCACTAAATAGATTTTCAACATTTTTCCAACCAACAATATAATTAATTTTTGAATTTGATTTTTAGGGTATAAACGGAACAATACTTGGGATATATCCCATTGGATCCACAACTGAGCTGCAACTTTTTCTTAGCTGTTCGACTTTTGCAGGCATCACGGAACGCTTTCGGGCATTCAAAGTAAACTACTGGCAAAGTAAAAGATGAACCCAGGGATGAGACTGTGAAGGAGCTGGAGCTGGAGCTTATCCCTAAGGAGACGAAGACGGATACGGATGAGATGGGGACACAAAGTTAATTGAAAAGTATTGTTTGCTATTTCATGCCCTTCCATTCGTGTCGCTTTGTTGACACTCTCTATGCAGACCGGAGACAGATTCCGCTTGTATCTCATTGTCAATTCATATGCGAAACATTTACACTTACCCCTCACATTTTGAGTAAGACTAGATAATTGTTTTAAAGAAAGCTTTAAAAAACTAGCATTTATTTGTTTCACCCTATGGCTTACAATCTTATTGATTTACAGGCTAACTTAATACGTTAACATTAAGTGGCTAGTGTTTCTATGATCCTAACCGAAGCGTCTGATGTCCTGGGATTTTATTTTGAAATAATTTATTTATAGCATGCCTTTTGATATGTGTTTCAGCTGAATGAACTAATGAAGCTTCTTTATCTTTTATAGTTTGATATATTTAAGTTTGCTTAGCAAATTAGTAAATCAAAGCATTCAACCTTTACAACCTAATGATAATTATTACAATAAACTTAGACAAGTCCTGAATCTATCTTTGTGTCCTTCCCTGTGTTTACTATCCTGTTATCACGAACGAGAACTAATCTACAACTAATTAACAATATTACATACAGAGAGACCGAAGAATACATATATTATTTGACGAGGTTGTGTAAATTGAAAAAAAACGTGGAGCGATAACTAGATCGAGGACATTACCAAGGGATTCAGAGGGCGGTTGATTCGATTTTGGTTTGGTTTACATATAAATTAAACTGTAGGGCTATCGGTCAATGAGTATTTTTTGGGTCCCATTACGGATATTGGAGCCCAAATGCTCAGCTGAGAATTGAGGAGTGTGATTTCTCCTTTCCATACTTGCTAATCAGTGCATTGTGACCTTTAATGGAAAGAAAAGTTAGTATTTGTCTTGGAAATCTTTTGGGATGGATGATTTGCTTAACTCACCTTCGTCTTCTGAAAAAAGGGCCACACCCATAACTTTTAGATTGTGCAAAAGAGCCCCCAAGTTGGAGCGGTCATCCAAGTATTTACTTTCCATGCGCAGTGCTCCTATTTTTTTGGACTTGGTCTGTGTATGCCAGACTAGAACCTCAGTGCAGTTATTACCTCTCGGCTCGATCTGATCCATTCGCAGACCAATGCTGCGCAGGAATAGATCCTCTTCGTACCCGGGCTTGTACGGCATATTCACATACGGATACTTGGCCATGTACTCTAGGTTTACGGCAAATCCGGCCATGTCAACGGGCCAGCGTCTGCCAGCTATCCACGAATCTAGGAATGCCACTACTTTGCCCTAAAAACAACAGAGTTAATAGTTAGTTAATAGGAAGTTCAATAGAAAATATAATAGATAATGCCTCACCTTTCTTACTACTGGACCACTGATTCCATAGTCAGCGATCAGACCCACCGGAAACATGGAGACTATTTGCGTCTTTCGAATCTCTGAGAAGAGCCGCAGGTCGTAGGTATTGTCGTCGTCGCCGAAGTAGAGAACTCCGTTGGTGAGGTTGTGTGTCCGGAGCCATTGCAGAGCAGCCCTTCGGTTCGCCACTCCCCGCGGTGCTGGCTTCTCGTTCCGGAACTTGCTGGGCATTGGACTGACCATGTGGGTGAAGGGAATGCCTAGAAATACCACAAAAAACTAAGCAGATATTCAGCAAGAAGTGTATTTCATGACATACCGAATCGGTTGAGCAGGGTATCCAAATAGCTGTTGCAATTCTCTTGGTCATCGGCCACCAGCCAGTGTAAACGAGGAACATGGAGCAGAGTGTGGGCCAGACGCGTCAGCTCTGGGATTTGTTCCCGCCGCGGATACGTCGGTGTCACAAAATATATCACGGGCAGCTTTTCGTAGTCCGATCGAGGCTTATCCTGCATGAAGAGGCGCCGATCCTCGTAGCTTTCACTGCAAATGTGCAGAGTCTCGTTGAGTGGCCGGAAATTGATGCTGTCTGTGGGTGGGAGAAACCAAAATTGATTAATAAGGTCACAAAGCGGCATGGATTTTATCATCCATTTTGATTGGATTGTTCAATTGTTTGTGGCTGCACTCATTGACCCCCATTTTGATGTCTATTAAGCGCTCAAAATTGAGCTACTGAGCTACTGAGCTAGCGACTTCTCGAGAGGTGTTAATTAGTGACGCTAGACTTTAGTTTGTTCTCGCCTTCAAATCGTTTATTTACCTACGTTGAGGTGCAAAAAGCTAGATAAAAACGCCACGTCACTCTCGCCACAATCTCGCTAGAGAGCAAAGCACTTAAGACCTTAGAACATATCTGAGATCCGAAGCGCAATCAAACATATACCGGCTAATTACCTAATGGGCCAATCTAGCTTGGAAATCTTCTATATAGAAACAGTGTGCTGGGAGAGGGAGTTTTGTAGATAGACTGCGTGTGTCCATACCATTAGAGCACCTTGCATTAAACCGGGTTGAAAACCCCAACTGAGGAACTGAGGAACTGAGGACCCTCGGCACGCAACTGTAGACCCCTTTCCGATTAATGTGGCAGATAGCTCCCCGGTGGGGAGGCATATAACGACCGACCTCTATTTGGAGCAGGGTTCGGGAGGGTTCGGAAAGTATTCCCTAATAAGTTATTAAATATTGACCGAGCGCAAATAGAAGAGCAAACCCAAAAGCGAAACCAAAAGCAAATAGCTTCCCCCACAAAAGACGATCCAAAAAAAATGATGGGGGCAGACATAGAGGTATTCCACATGACGAATAAATACCTTCCCAACCCTATAAGATTGTATAAAAAGCACTATACATCACTATTGGGAGTTTCCCCACTCCACATGTTTGTGGTTTCCGCAACCACACCACTCATGGCCCACCACTATAAATGTGATTGATAAACCGCGCAATTATTGATAGGATTCGACAGCAATCTGGGAACCATAGCACGTTCACGTATAGCCCCCCATATTTTGGATGATTATAGAAAATTTCAAATTCCCCCAAGGCACCTGATCTATGCCGGACTTTGTTAGTCATCAATAGTTTTATGGCAACGCCATATCGGATTGTTTGGTCGCGTTATCGTACAAATTGTTTTTATAATCGCGATTAAGATAGCTCTTGGTTTGGTGTCTGGACAGAGAAAATTATAACAAAAAAAAATGGTATTGGCAAGAATTAATTAAAAATATATTTTAGCAAATGATTTATAATCTTATCATTAAAAAGTTGTCTCGCCGAGTTATTAATTGCTCTTGTTTAGCGATAAAACCGAAGATTTCTCAAGAATCACATCCGTTTCTCTTTGGAATGATTTTTGGTTTTTGGTTTTTTGAATGTAAATATTTGTTTAGACAATTTGATGGCAATTTAGTTTCACGGCAGCGAATCCAAACTGCATATTGAAACGAGAAACGGCTGACAAAACATTTGACACGCGCTGTTGCTATGATATGCCATAAAATAGACTCGAAATAGGCTCGAAACAGTCGAGCGGAATAAAAGTGCAGCTACAGCTATATAGCTGAGAGCTATATAGTACGTCTGATTTCTATTAATAATCGGGTCTGGCACTCGAACTAGAACTAGAGCCAACAATAGCAAAATTCCACACAGCCACTCACAGCCCCTTGAAAGCATTTTTGTGATGTGTAAATTATATTATAAATTATGTAACAAGTCTACATATTTTTAAAGAGAATCTGGATTGTTCCACTCAAGGAAATGCAATTAGACAATTGTAACTACTCAAAAAGTGATTAAAATTAACGCTTGGAGAATGTATAGAGACTTGTGGGAGTTCCAATGTTCCAATTTGGGTCAGAAAAAATAGTCACGTGACAAATTTTAAAATACGTTTCACCTCTCAAAGTTTAATAGAAACTCGTAAAAATTCCCACCCAAAGGGGGCTGGCCAAGTAACGTGGAAAATGTGACCTTGTTCCGGCTTTCGCTAATGACAATAAAAAACGACCGACGACCGGCAAGTGGCAAGCGGCAAGCGGCAAGCGGCGAAGCGGTGTAATTACCGATGACTGCTGGGAAAGGTCGTTGGATCGGTGGGTGGTTGGGTGGTTAGGTAGTTCGCTATCGACATATCGCGTTTGAAGAAGACAATAGTTACCAAATAGATCCAATTACGGTTGAATAATAAAAAAGGCAATCGACTGTCTGGATAATTATCGTAGAAAATTGCCGAGGGACGATATGGTTCCAGAGAAGTTGTTAATAGTTGTTCCCAGGCTATCTCCTCTCGAAATCAAAAGCAAATAATCGAAACCAATCCAAGCCTTAAATACCCAAAAAAAAAACATTACGAGGTAGCTGAGTAGGCAGCTCTTTTTTTGGCAGCGAGCCAAATGAAAAGTGAAAGTGGTCGCAGAGTCGGTCGGTCAGTAGTCGCGGGAATGCACTTCCGCATGGAAAGGAAAGAAATATGGATGAGTCACTCACGGAGTTTCGTTTGGAAGCGAAGCTTCTTTCTGCCACCCTGCGTCGACTGCAACTGGAAATCGGAACTGGGAATCATTTCATTACCTCGAAACACTTCCTCAACGTTGTCTACAAGCTTATTAGGGTCAAAAGAGGTCTCTCGGTTATCCGTGGAATCTTGAATCGGAATAGATTCTTTGGAGTCTAACGAGTCTAATCTAAAAACTTGGGTGGTCTTGATTTGGATTCGTTTCCTAACTTTCTTGGTTGTTAATTTGTCTTCATCTGGCACCTCCTCCTCCATGGGATTCTCGAACCAAATCTTTGTCGATTTCCTGGTTGTCCTGGTTCCGTGATTCTTACCCAGCCCGTGGTGCGATCCCTCGTCGGAGTCGTCGGAGCCACCGCCCAGTCCCAGGGCGAGGCGTGTGTCCGTGCTGAAGGTGAGGTAACAGAACGCCACGATAAAGAGACCTCCAGCCACGACGGGCAATAGGCAGCGGCGCCGGCCCGCAGCCACGCTTCCTTTCCGGCCCATGGTGTGCGGAACACTGCGATGGCGCTGCCGCTCCCGCTCCCGCTGTCCCTGGCGCTGGCTCTGGCGCTCGATGTCGTCGTGGTCCTCGTCGGAAGTTTGCGGCTCTAGTGCCTGGTAATGGGCACTTGACATTATGCGGCTCGGATCGGTATCGGTATCCGGATGCTGTTGCGGGCGTCAGGCAGGATTCTCGATATGCTGCTGCTGCTGCTGCTGGTGGGGCATCCCCGACCGGGGCTATTGGCCATTTGTAGAGGGCCTGGCCCAAGGCCAGCTCCTCTTTCTCTTCGCCTGCCTTTTGCCAGCAGCTCCTCGTCCGCAGCTCCTCACCGTCTAGCTCAAACTAGTTTCTTTTATTATACAATTTCTGGTTCAGCCGCAACGAAAATTATGCAAATTTCCTCCACATTTCTGCAATCGGGGGCTCTGCTTTATTGCCGTTTCGGGTTTCTATACAAAAAAAAATTAAAACAAGAGCCACCAGAATGCGAAGGCACCGCAGCTCGTCGAAGAGGTAGCACAAACACGCGAACGCTCAGCGCACTCACAAATCAAATAATCACAAATAAAATATCTCTCACTGGGGCTAACGTTTGGGGCTTGTTGGGGCTTGTTGTTTTCGTTTTTGTTGTTTTGTTCACACGAACTCGGTTCCCTCAAATCAATCTAAGCGCTCGAATCACCCTGTGACGATATTTCGATAGCACTATCGATTGCTTCTAAAATCGATTTTCGCATTCAAAATTTAAAATACAAATTAAAAAATTGCAACTACTTAAGTTGTTTCATTATAATTATCACTAGCACACACAAACAATTATAAAATGAGAAAATATTCTCTTGATTTGCAAAATTTAAATGTTAAACAAAAAGTTTCGACAGTTATGTATTTAGAGTTTTCTATATAAAATGTATTTTTTAAAATTAAAGCTTTCTTAGTAGTCCACTTAATCAATTTAGATTACAGAATTTAAACTTACCCTTTGATAAAGTTTTGTTAAGCTATTTGTTAACAAAAAACCTAGTTTTTATCAGTTAAAAAAAAAGGATTAAAATTTTATAATTTTCATGCTTTGTTTTTAATATATGTATAAGCATTTCAAACGGGATTTTTAAATAAATTTATATTTTGCGATTTACCAATGACAATCGCACAAAATTCGGCCATAAATTTGGGGTTTTTCATAAACCTTTGGCTTAAAACTATGAATATATACTCTGACTCTGTTAGTTCTATAGAAAACCTAAAATAGTTCAATTTTGAAACTTAATTTTTGAAATTTATGCTCTATGGTATTCTATAATCCATACAGATTAAAAGATTCCTTATCTTTTTCGCTATTTTTGGCGAAAACTTGAATACATCTTTCGTAAGCTTATTCATTCCATCAATCCTAAATAATTCCTATTCAATGTGTTTCTAAAAATAAGAAACAATCGGATGAATAAAATCTTTATATTCAAGAATATTTTGAAAATGGATTGCACAAGAGTAGTGCTATAAAGCATATAATTGGGAAAATGTTCAATGAAATAAACAAATTACATAAAAATACATAATGTATTAAGTTTTTAAAAATGAAGTCGAACAAAAGTTGATGAAATTAGAATATATATTCTGAAAACTGTCTAAAAAGTTAAAAAATATTAAAGTTATAGTAGAATCAAGCATTGAGTTATAGCTGAAATCTGAAACTTTCACTTGAAATAAATTAAATATTTTATTCGAGTGTCAAGCACGTTCACAGCTATCTAATCTAATCGTCGGGATTCGGTCGTCCGATTAAAGTCCTCGGTCATAATGGTCATAATCTCTGTTTGACTTGGCTTCCATTTCGCAATTTCGGTTAGTTTCCTTAGTCCCAGGCCCACGCCGACGCCCACGCCCGCCCTTACTCTCTAGAAAAGTCGATCCGAATCGAGTGTTTTAGATTTATTTTAGAGTTTACTCTTGGACAACTGCTTACATTTGCGTTTATTAAACATTACAGTACAAAAATGAACAATCTTTATGTGTGTTTTACTTTCGAGTGTTTGTTAATTAAGCAAATATTTATTGTTAAAAGCCACTTATTTTTTTCACGTTAGTTGCAAACTCATCCAGAGCCACTGCCTCCCGCCACTATGCGAGCTGCACTGCAGCTTCGAGTAACAGATGTCTTTTTGGAAAGAGCAAACCCTGCACTTATGGAATAATTAATTAAATGGTATGAGGTCGGGCTTAGATGTTAGCCTTGATGACATCCTCCAGGCGCTGTTGGTTGGCGCCGGCGAACTCCTCAACCTTATTGCCGTTCTTGATGAACACGAAGGTGGGCATGCTGGAGATGTTGTATTCCATGGCGATTTGTTCGCAGTCGTCCACATCGACCTATTGGAATGAGTATAAAGTATTAGTTAATCTTCTTGTAAAGCAAAAATGTAGCTGTTAAGAACCTTGAGGACGACAATGCTGTCGGCGTACTGCGTGGCCAGCTCACTCAGCTTGGGGGCGATCTGCTTGCAGGGTCCGCACCAGGTGGCGAAAAAGTCCAGCACCACTAGCTTGTTGCCGGCCTTGGTGAGCTGGGAGGTAAGATCAGCCTGCAAAGGAAACGAAAGCATTAGAATTAGAACTGGAAATATCAGTACATATAGAGGGCGGTATTGATTTTTCCTATGACCCAATTCCAAGTCAAAGCCCTCCAGTATGTAAACCTAATTTCCAAACCAAGCGTTGGATTTGGGGTTATCAGAACATCGAATCGATCCGAGGGTGGTGTTAATTCATTATCTGAAACATGTGAGTGATAAGGCGGCTTGTTTCAGCCACAAAGTTGTCAGGCATAAAAAATGATAGTTCTAATCAGACCCCATAATCAACTCCTGGACAACTTGTGAACTTGGTTCTTGGCCGGAGTTGTTACATTTCCATTTCAGACTCAATGTTTCAACAGTTTCTAATTCGAATTTGTATTCGGGGCATGACGACTCCGCCTGAATGGTGTCCTGCTGCCGTGGGCAGTCCTGGCCCCGCCCAAGTCACGATTCCCTGTGACCTGAGCCTTAATTAATTGCCAGCGATGGCAATCGTAGAGCTCTAATGGAATTGCCGATGTCCAGTGGATGGGGCAACCGGTTTTATTGAATCTGCATAAATAAAACACCCAACACCACCTGTTCGAACCTTCCTTCGCAAATATTTTGTCTAAGCTTAGATCACTTTTCGTATTAAATTTTAGTGAGTAATGAAGAGTTTTTGAAGAGTGATTCATGGGTAATTCTTCGGCCTTCAAAGCATAATCATTGTTTTCATCTTGAGTTCATAGTTTTTTGTGACTTTCTGTATAAAATTAGACCTGAAGTGGAATATATTTTCGTCAAACATACATTTGTATGTAGAATTTCATTAGTTTCCACTTGAGCATATACTCCCTGACGTAATATTTGTGGTTTTGATACAAGTTTCCCACTGACCGATGTCCCCTTTTGATGTCTAAACGCTTTTCACATGGCGGGCTACTTTGTATGGCAAATGTATTCCTAACCAATAAACCCAGCCTCGACCGTCAACCACGATAATAAATTGCTAACTCACGCCAGACACTGACACAAACCCACAGAGATATAAACTATATGGTACATATATATATATAGTTTCTATATACTATATAGACGATGGCAGTGACTCTGGGAAAGATTAGTTAATGGAAACTATGTTGGAAGTATTCAAAATATGAGTCTAGTGAGACTGAGACCCGTTCGAAATGTATTGGAATGATATCATTCGGTTATTCGAACGCTCTCCTCCTCCGTCCTCCGCCACTTTTCGCCCTGCTCCCCACTTTCTCGACTTGTTTCGGCTTTCTCGTTTCTTTCTATTTCTGCGGAAACGTGAATTCTGTTCGAATGCGAGCGTATGGCAAAAAATGTATCAAATTGAGTGGGAAATTGGAATTCCTATTCCGATTCTGATTCCGCTACCAATGCCACTGCTACCAATTCACTGCCCTAAATAGCGAAAAACTTAATTGAAAATATGTATAGAAGGGTCGGTCACGCGTTGGGTCGAAGGTGACTAGTCGGTGCAGATGTCGAGATGTTTCGATGTAATTACACAAGATCCGGCTCGGATGACTCGGGTGACTCACCTGGTCTTTCACTTGGTACACCATTGCGGATGAATTAATGGAGCTTGTACAGCGGTAGAAATGTAGGAAAGTTATTTAATTTAGCTTTGAGGAACTCGTCGCGTCTAGCCAACCAGCTCGTGATGAATTCAGGGAACGAATAAATGCCGAAGCTCAAATTTTTACCCTAGTGGCTTAAACTCGAATATAGGGTGTATTTTAAGGGTACATTAACAATTCCTAGAGGTTCGAAAAGTACAGTCCAATCTAGTTATCGATCCTTTTATATATTCATGATCCAACAGGGGGTACAGATATTTCCTGACAATACAAGTCTTTTCTGGTAGGTTTGTCTCTACAGCGTGAGAGTCGTTTAAATATGTTTTTAAAATTTAATAATTCTTAAAATATATCTTCTTTTAGGAATAGTTTTCAGTAAGGGTATAAGTTATTCAGCTAAGAGTAAGGTTATTTTTACTCTTGGCAACCGAACCCCAACCGAACCACGAGGAGAACATTCCACCCGTTCGGCAGACGTTTTTGTGAGAGCCAATTCACATTTCTCTTGGCTTGATATTTTTTATCTACACTGCAACAAAATATTGTACCAGCATCGGTAAGAGTGTCGCATTTTTTATGTCTGCTGGAGTTTTATTTTAGGGAAATATATGGAATTGTAACGGAAAATCAAATTTTTTTATTGTTATTTAACAGAATCTTTTTTGCCGTTATAGTTTTTGTTATTTTTATCAACCAAAAAGCTTCAATGGAAACCGGTATTCTCACCATTTCTCACCCTTCCATTTTTTAGGCATGGTGGTGAGAGTCCATTTTTTATTTGCGTTTGGTGAGTTCGTTTTGAGAAAGCTAAAAAATACCAAGCCCTATTAACAGTAGACTATCGATTGTCTTACTATCGGAAAGCAACTCTGGAAGGTTATGGCGGGAAACTTAAATACATCCGCTAGATGTCGCTGCAACTTCCGGTTAACGGTTAACTTACCATGTTAGAAAATTTAAATTTTAATACAAACCATATCCTGAATAAATCTGATAGTTTTCTTATTAATTAACTCAAAATTGTGAAACTATTACAAACCAACATATTTTAATAATTTATTTGCCCGAAAAAGCAATGAGAAAACTATGCAACACTACGCATACAGATGGAAATTTACACTTCCGAAAGTAATCCTAACACTAACTACGCTTAGGTATCAACTATGAGTAATCCTGTCCGGAGTCCGGATCGATTAAGTACTATTCATTGGGTGATTGAGGGTGTCAACGCCACCGAGGTTGGAGCCGATCCCGTCGAGTGGTGCAAGTGGTGGTGGTGGTTGTGGTACGTGAGCGTGGGTGGTGGTGCTGGAGGAGGTGGATGGCCAGGGTGAGGGGCCCCAGTGACCATTGGTTGCTCGAAACTGGAGTAGGGATCGTAGTAGCCGCCGTATCCAGGGTCCAGGGAGGTTCCGGTTCCAGCCACGCTTCCCGGCGTCGTCGTTACGGTGCCGGTGTCAAAGTAGCTGACCCCGTTGTACCCACTCCCGCTCTCGTAGTAGTGGTTTCCAGCGTACTGCTGCTGCTGTGGGTGGTGGTGGTGGTGGTGGTGCTGCTGCTGTTGCTGCAGCTCGTACTCCGTCTTGGGACTGTAATAGTAGTCGTAGTTATCCTCCACATACGGTTGCGTTTCCACGGTGGCGTTGTACTTTATGGTGGGTGGCTCTCCCTTGCAGTTGATCTCTTCCTGGCCTCCGCCGCTCAAGTGCTTGATCTGCGAGTAGTTGATGAACTCCGGCTCCGGAGTGGCCAGCTGGGGACTGGATTCATAGGAGAGTGTCTGACACTGGCCATGTCCGTGTCCGGAAGCACTCATCGGGTAACTGTTCCCTGAGGCGCATTGCTGGTATGCGGCCAGTTCCGGGATGCTGCAGGTGTACGGCAAACTGGGAGACTTGCAGGGCGCTGCTGTAGCTGCCGCCGGAGTGGCATGGTAGATGGGATAATTGTACGTGATGTGTTGGTGGTTGACATGAAAAACATTGGCGGCTGTTTCGCAGGCAGCCGAGGACTCCGAACCACTCAGAGGCCAGGAGTTTGTGGCATAGTTTGAGGACTGAGCCAACTGGTGGCTCCTTGCCGCACTGTCATCCAGGTAGCTGCACGTGCAGTGGCTAAACGCAGTGCACTTGCCACAGCCTGTAACAAATAGGTTGATTTGGATCACTCGTTAACAAATTTATAATCCTTATACTCACTATTAAATTGATAAATATCCAAAGCGGAATGTGCGAGTGGATTTCCAGTCGACGGGCGTTTCAGGACCTTGCCCATCAGACTCTGTTGTTGCTATCGAGGAATGTAAATGTTAGCCAAGCTGATTCTGAGAGATTCTCTCTGTTAAACGTACCTTAACTTGCTTGACCAGACCCGCAATGACGGACTTTTTGGGCAACGATCCGTTGCCGGACTTTCCAGCCAGGGGCACGCGGCCGAAGGCCCTCTTGGATACACTGGAGTTCTTCGGGTCGGGTCGCAGATGATCATGAACTCCTTTGGCCTGGAAGAAAATCGCATTGCCAGAATGCCGCCAAAAGTGGGTGACGGGGTAGCCGCAATGTCCACGGCATGGCTTGATCTCCAGCCTGCCGCCACGACAGCTCTTGTTGGGACAGGCCTTGCCCTCCTGTTTTCGGCGAGCCTTGTCACAAATGGCCGGGCGCAGGTTGATCTTGGATCCATTTGGTAGGGTGCAGTGTTGGGAGCAGACCAGAACACCCAGGCAGCTCTTCTTCAGGATGTTCACGTTGTGGTTGTTGGTGTTCCTCATGGCCCAGCCGGAGATGTGCTTCTTGGCCTCCTCGTTGTGCAACGAGTAGATGTGTCGCACATGCCCGTCGCTCCATTCGTTGAACTCATCGAACTCCTGGTCGGGCACATGGGGCACGATGGCATCATTGATGTCCCACTCCCGCTTGCCCTTCGACGTCGCCGTCGTCGCTGTCGCCGTCGCAGCCGGCATGACCATGGAGACACCAGAATGTTGCTGATTCTGACCCGGATTTTGGCCTTGATTTTGGTTCTGGCCGTAGTGCAACTGGGATTGATTTGTCTGTTGTGCGTGAAGCTGTTGCGACTTGAAGGTGTAGCCATTTCTGTAATTTTTTAATTTAATTTCATATATATTTTAAAATTTTTGCTGCTTGTGCACCTTATGAGAATTGAGATGGAAATTTAAACATTTTTGTTAACATTATTAAACAGCTAAAAGAAGTGCCTTCTAAGTGAGTGTTTTGAGTCACAGTTTGTAATGGATCATTTAAATTTAATGCCACAAGTAAATAACTTAAACTAACCTACTTAAACCCTAATAGTCTAGAGCAACTGAAATTCTATCTTAATTGCTCACTAAACTGTTTTGTAGTCAAACTCAGCCAAGAACTCATGCCAATCAATCGAAACGTTTGTGATTTTTATGACTGCCATGAAACACATAACTCTTTGGGTGATCAGTGATCAGTGAGTTTAAAGGTCTGGTACCGTTAAACAGATCCATACCATAAACATATATCTTCTCCAGTGGGTAATCTTAGCTGAACCAAAATCGTAACTCGAGCGCCACAACACAGAAACACAAAATTAAATTGACACTCGAGAATGGAAGAGTGAGTCAGCGAGGTGGAGATTCTTCATGTGTGGGAGTTATTAGAGACGCGCTTGACTGCAATTAGCCATAAATTTGTTTCGACCATGGCCGATCCCCTGATCCCCTAACCATTTTTATGTGTACTTGGAAGTCAGCAGGTTGCACGCTCTCTAATAGCCCCGAATACCTGGGATGCCCAACGACCCATGGAGTGCCTGGTGGTCTTCGGTGTTCGGTCGGTTCAACCTGTTCGTGGTCAGTGGATGTCCGGCTGTCCGATTGTCGCCTGTCGCCCTTTGTTTTGGGTCCGTAAATTGACTGCTCGACACTTCGGAACGCTCGTTAGTCGGGCTTATCTGATGCTGATAGCGTCTCACTTCGTTCCCTAAATCTCTGTGTTTTGGGTCTCTAATAATAAGTTTGTCACCTAGAAAATATGTCTCTATATTCGATTGGGGATCGACTCTTTAACCCTTTCACTTGAGCGCCGCTCCCGTCCTAACCATACCTCTAACCCCGCACCCTGCTGCTTTCTCATCCAACCGCCTACGTCTGCGTGTGGTCCGCCGGGTTCACGATGGATCCGTGGATCGCCGTGGATCACCGTGGCACACCCCGCGGCTCTTTGGAGCGGAGTGTCATTAACTAAGCTGTGGCCCATGCTCAGCATGATAATATTAAAGCGCTCGAAATCATTTAAATTTTTCCCTTCCCGGCTCCAGCCCATCCCCGCTTCCATGAGCGCTTGATTTGTGGGCCATTCCTCATCCATCAGATGGATTTGAGGTGTTTTGTTGGCTCAACACTTACGCAGCATCAGCTGGATATGAATGCGTGTCAACACAGAGACTGAATGAGTTCTGATTAGGAATAATTGGTAGATTAACCATGGGCTTTTCATTCTGCTTTGATTAAAAGATCATTTAAAGGGCACCTCATTTGGTTAAAACTGAGGAAGAAAGGATGGAAAAAGTTACTTGGCAGCTTTGGGTGAAGTTTTGCAAGAACTTTTAGTTTCTTTTACTAACTTAATAATAAGGAAATATTGTTTCGTAACAAAGTTAAGAGTCCTTCTCTTTAAGTTTCCTTCTATTAAAAGACAATCAAACTTACATAACAACCATACTCGTATTCCCACAGAATCAGCGTCTTTAATCCAAATTTGTTGCTATTGTTCAGCTTATTTATATCCAATAAAGTTGAAGGAATGAATAGGAGCTTCTAAATTAGTTTTCTTTGATACAGAAGCACTTCACACTTGCAGCACTCGACCATTGTAAAGTAATTAAGCGGCACTCGGCACTCGGCTTTTGGCAATTGGGAGTTGCGACTCCAAAGCCGGGTTCAATTTGTATCTCGCGGATAGTCCAAGATCGAAGCCGTCGCTATTTGGAGTTGAACGGAACGAATTGCTTACGCGACGCCAATGACAACCGAAATGGCAACCGTGAGAATGACGACCTTTCACTGGCCAAAACGGCAACCTGTGAGCCGAGCGATCCGTGTGTGCAGCAGGGCGAGATGTACGCGCGTATCTGCCAGATACGAAAAACAAAAGAGCAGCAGCAACGGCAATGGCAACGGCAACGGCAACGGCAGCAGACAAAAACAAACTTCAACCGAAGACACACACACCAAGTTTTGTCAACAAAAGGAATGATGATATTATGTCTATGGCTCTTTTAGCTCTGGCTCAGGCTCTGGCACTGGCTCTGGCTCTGGCAATGGGCTCTTGTAAACTGGCTCCACCTACAAAAACCAACAAAATGCGAAAAGGGGTTGGGGGTGTGGGGCTGCAAGAAGTACGGAGGAGGGGGTAGTGGGGGGATGGAGAATCGAGCCACCCGCATAATTTGGCAAAAACTCCACACAGGCAACGTCGGCGCATAATCAGCAGCCAAACAGCTGCCAGAGTGGTAAATGTATCCGTCAGATACATTGCTACGGTGCCGCTTTCCAGCCGGCAGCTACTTCCAGTCTCTCCTCGCTTCCGATTGGTCGGATAAACCCTCAAGCACACACACACACACAAAGTCAGCATGAGAGTTTTGAAGGTTCTTCGGGGTTTTTGGGCAATGGAAATGGATATGGAGAAGTTTTGGGGAGGGAAGTACAAACATATAGCATGTATTCGTACTTGATAAGCATCACAGAAATTTAATTACTTATTATGCCGCTTATCAGGACCCATTGTTCTGTTTAAGGATATACCAACAGAGCAACGGAAGATGTATAGAGATTCGTGATTTTATCAAATGGAATGTTTGGCATATTATTTAAATGATTAATGGTTTGGGGAAATGACAAAATTCTTTATCTTTTAGGTGTTGGAATAAATTTTATATTATTAAAGGGTAAAGGTTTTGATATTTTTAAAATTAGTATCAAAGGATTGTAGGTTTTTTAGCATACATATTTGAATATGTTTTTTTAAGTCTTACTAGAGCCACTGTTTAGAAATTCATCTTGGTTGTTGACTTGCCACCAAGCTGGGCTTATTAGGAGCAACAACGTGGCAACAATATAGAGGTCTGACTGATGCGGAGACGGGGCTAATGCTTGCTGCGTCTTTTGTTTTCACCTGATCAGCCCGCATAGCCATTTGGGCCAAAGTTACAGGGCAAGACAGAAAAAAAATTAAATAAAATAAAATACAATTTATGCGTCCACTTGGTAGCACAAAGACACACACAATCATGTGGACAATTAACCAAGAGAAATGGAGGAGCAAATAGGCGTTAAAGTGAAAATTGAAAATGCCGACGACAGGAAATGTAAATGGAAATGGCGATGGCGATGGGGATGTGGATGGGGACATGGAAGCCCAGTGGCAACTGTTGCTGCCTCTTGCTCAGCGACTGTGACCCGTAATTAAAAGGGTCGGGGGTTCGGAATGCACGGTTATACGGGATTGGGCCCGAAGACGCGTAACTACGCGGTACTACCAACTACTACTACTACTACCTTCTCCACAATGGCTGCTGGCCATTTCCCCTTTTAGATCCCCGTTTATTTCTGTTGTCGCTTTAACGCTCCACAGCAAATGATACGGGTGACAAATACCCGAACACATTTCACAAAAATGGTAGACGAATATTCACAATTTAACAGATAAAACTTAACCGTTTTACCCGTCTATCTTATCGGTTCAGTTTGCGACTGCAGCTGCTCGGTGTTTTCGCAATTAATTATCCAACATTATTTTATAAGCATGCGTAGTTTAATGTAGAAACACAGACATAGGCACACCCAATGTGTGGTCCCGACACACACCTCTAGGTAAGGGATCCAACATCCCGCTGGGATCGGGCGGTTCTCTAATGAGCGCGTGCTCCAAAAGCGCCAAGCTCCAGCTGTTCCAAGAAGGGCTTGGAATCCCCGTGCTCCGGAATCATTGTGCTTCGAAAATATTTCATAATTCGATTTTTGGCGCAGCAAATTAATCATAGATTTGTTAAAATAAATAAAAACTAGTGTAATGGATTTTTAAGCTTTTGACCTCAAATCGGTATAATTAATTTGCCGAGATGCACTGTGAAAAATCGAGATAATAACATTGCCATTAAAGATTTGATAGTGTTGCGGAGTGAAACATCTTGTAGACAGACTGTCAGTGGAAAATAATTACCCGTATGGCAGCTGGAACTGTTGACACATTCTTTCTCCGACTGTAGACCAATCACGGACCACAGGGAAGTGTGACTTTTGTGGCATCCAAGTATCCATCCAAGCCCAAAGGCAATTTTTCCATTTACGCAATTAATTGGTCGTCACGCTGGGTGGTCCACTAATAGCAATAGACCCGAAGCCAAGCTCATCGCACGACTATGTCGGATTAGCATTTGGCCTATTGACTGATTGATATCCCAACACGCATCACCCACAAAAATAGCCCAAGAGGGACAGAAATTGATTTTTAACCAAAATTTTTCGTAAGGCTAATGGCCTCGCCTGGCGATCGGTTGGGGCCTCTTATAAATGAGCTCGATTAGAACTCAATTACAAGGGTGGAATGCTTCGATGGCCCCGAGACAGGCCATCTTCCTGGCCAGGCCGAATTACTTTTGATCGTAAAATTATGACTCATAAATTTAATTTTATGACTTCTTTCGCCTAAAAGAACAATCAAAAGACGACACAAAAAAATACGCCAATATAATACGCCAATAAGAAAAACAAGATATCGAAAGTAGTGATGTAATGAGGCAGGAAAGGTGCCAAAATTACGCAGATCGCGGACTGTAATTTTCGCAGCGAAGGTGCTTAAAGACCCTGCCATTTCCTCATCACTTAAATTACCCGAAATCGCATCGCTCCCGGAGTCTCAAAGCCTCAGAGTCTCAGAGTCGGGTTCTCCTGCACTCTAATCAGCTAAATGGACTGTTGAAAATTCGGCACATTCGCAACGTAATCAAGTTGATGGACTTGGCTCCTGACGGAGTCATCCTCCCTCCAAGTTATTGTTTGCATAATGAGCTTGGGGCGGAATCCCATTCCGGGCCTAATGTGCTCTGCTTCTGATCAAGTTGATTGGGGGACTTGAGCATGTCCAGGAACAGGACTGGGACCCTTATAATGGTATTTGGATGGCAGGTTGCATTTTTATTTTGGAAGCTTCATTGGCAGGAGACTCATAGAGTTTTCAGTTAGATGTCTCCGGGTTCTTAGTGCCCCGCGAGATTGTTAACCTTTCCAACCGCTTACCTTGTCCTTGCCTTATCTCAGAGGCATTAATTAAAAGCCTGTGCTTCTGTGTTTTAGATACTGTGATAAGATATGTCCAGACTAACTGGATTTCCAGTTTCCATTTGGTTTTATGTTAAGGAGCCAGAACAGCAGATGGCCTACAAAACGCAGCCCAGAAATCTCTGGACCATATCCCGCATGTGGCGGTAATCAAGTCATCTGAATTTCGATTTCAAACCCAATCCCGACCAGATCCCCGACGTCGAAGGAGACACGCACGACTTGACCTGCCCTAAAAGCAAGAGGGACGGGCCAAGAAGTGAACGGTCCACATAGCCGTTTAAGTTAATTATGATTACGATTATGATTGCGATTACGATGACGATTATGATTATGATTATGATTATTGGTTAGGCTTGGACTAAGCTTAACTTATCAGTCCATCAAGTGGGGATTAATGAAATGAAAAGTGCTGCGTTCAGTCGGCGGAATCAGACAGTATTGATATTCAATTAGTGTAACCGGGCTAACAGGTGGCTCAGCCGGGCCAGAACGAACCAAAGTAAATAATAAGAACAATTAATTTGGCTTCAGAAATTATGGGCGTGCTTGGATGCCGGGCACGTAGAGGGACGAGAATGGCACGGGTTAACGTGGCCGGTTGGTCCCCTCCTCACTCCACTCGAAAGAATCTTGGGGAATCCAGCAGACCACGAAGAGGAAGTGGCGAAGACTGCGGCAAGCCGCCAGTCCAACAGCTGCACTTCTTTCAGACTTATGCTGGTCCTGCTGCCTCTTCTGAGTGCCTCCTGCCCATGGACTAGACCTGCAACGGCAGATTTACATGCCCCTCGAGCCTCGGAGCACGTGCTCAGCATTCGATGTGAGTCGGGCAAAAGGTGCAAACCAGTCCATAGGTTTACCTACTGGAAACTGGCAACCAGAAACTCCCACGTTCATTTGCCCAGTTCACTCCAGTTTGATGTATGGATCTTTGGAGAGGCCTCTGCCATTCCCACCTCCTGGATGATCAATCACTGCTTGGCTTGGGATTCCCACTCGGAGCAGTCCAAACAACAAAGCCACTAACAATTGCCTTTGACAGATTTTACAGTTTTTCCACCCGATTGTTTATTATGTCGCCGTCGATTATCTTCGCTGCGAATTGTGTTTCGCCTCTTTTTGCATATGTATGTTGATTTTCGGCACTCGAAGGGGAGTGATTGATATCCGACAGTCTTCCAGTCAGTCAGTCACATAGTCAGTTAGACGACAGTCAGCCATTTCACCAGCCTGGGCAGATGTTTTGTCAGCCATCCTCTCTTAATGGATATTTAAATTGAAATCATTTTTGGGAAAATTAGAGAATATTTTGGGGTTTAATAAAGGAAAAAAATCCATATAACCAAGCAGCTATATAAAAAAATATACCGATCCTGAAGTCTTTTAATGACCAATAGATGAGACTCGTGGACTAACAAATAACTCTAAATGATAGTCATAAACAATGAACATACCTAAGAGCATGTCACACTGAAAGTATTTATGCATTTATGGATTATTAAAAACAACCATAAATACTGTAAAAGGAAAATTTGATACAGAGTCCTGTTTCCGGCATTCCCGCATAAAATAATGCACAATTTTTGGTCAACTTTGACGCGTGCCTGAAGCGGAAGCTCCAATGGAACCATAAAAACGATCCAAACAAAACCCAACTAATTACCAACAGAATCGCGGGTGTATTATCGCATTCAAATTAGCAAAGGACAGACCAACCCACCGGGCAAATAATATATATGATAATAGAGAATAGAAAACCCAAAAATCCATAGCGAAATTGTTGTGGATTTTTATGTGGAATTCGAATGAGCCCAAAACTGTAGGTAAACAACCAAAAACAAAACACAATGGAGCAGCCACCACGATTTTGTGGGCCATAAATTACTCAAATCATTTGGCCCAGAACGACCTCGTCAGCAGGACACTCGAGAATCCTTTTGGAAGCGTTACCATGGCAAACATTTCATTAGTCAATGTACATTTACCAGAGGGCTGGATAGTCCTGGATAGTCCTGGAGAGGGGAGGGTTGGTCCTTCCAAAACAGAATTCGATGCTAATTTCGGGATAATAAATTATTTACCTTTTGACAGTCATGCGGAATGCATATTGCATTTTGGTTTTGCCAAATTTATTTTTTTTTAGATTCTTTTTTTCTAATATGGATATTGATTATTATCGGTGTTTTCCAGGGATCGAGGACCTCACACAAGTCGCTTCGCTAAATGTCAGTATTTGCCAAGTAATTAAATCAAAGTGGAAATTAAGAGTCTAACATTTTTAAAGGGAAAATACCACAAAATCACTGCGGGTAGTCTCAAGAATCTCTCGGCAGGATAGAATGATGACCCGAGGCCCGGCGCACACGTCACACTTCACACTTCACACCTTGTACCCCAAAACTCACACCTCCAGTCCTCAAGATGCCCTGTCCCTGGTCCAGACACATCCTGTGGCGCATGGCAAGACATCGTCTTGTGGCTAGTTGCTGGTGTTTGGTGTCATTAGTGAGGAGAGTCTGCTTCGGAGGCGTCTCCATTGGCTGCCACCTGCCGGGTGCCCTGATGTTACAATTACCAGGTAATGCGAGGAGCGATGCGGACGACCACAGAATTACAAAACAGCAACGCTCTGAGGCGGGGGAAGTTGTCACCAGAGGAGATCTTCTTCAGCTGCAAACCGGTAGAGTCATCATTTTTGTAGGGTTCTATCTTGGGTTCTCTCATCATAGGGTCTAAGAGGATTTTAAGCCCCTGTAAGCCTTACAAAATACTTGAGAATGTTAATATTATTTAAGTTTATAATAAACTTTAAGAGTACATTACAAGTATAAGAACCCCTAAATATATATTCTTTAAAAAACGATACAGCGAGTACGATCGATGCACCCTCAGGGCTACCCTTGGGCTAGCTCTTGGGACTCTCTTTTCTTTCCAAATTCAGACCAATATAAATCCAATTAGCACGCCTTTGTCTGATCCTTGGGCAAACACAGCAACTGACAAAAAGGAAGCAATTCCAGCGCAATGAAGAAAGGAAGACGAGCACAATGGAACACTTAACACACTTCATCAGGGGTTTCTTCTTCGGCTGGAGAGGGGTGTGCCCCTGGGCCAAGTTTATGACTTGCGCACCTTTTGTGCTCGCCATTAAACGCTATTAGCGGGCATTTAAGGATCACTTTCCCTCGGCTGGGTTCGCCGAGGTTAAGCCGGGGTTAGCAGGGTGTTCCGGCGCACACCTAATCTAATAAGCTGCGAGCACGCAAACAAGTTCACGTGGGAAAATTGGAACGAAATTGGAGCAGGAATGAGAGGTGACCAGTCCAGGACAGATATGCGTGGGTCGCCGTTGGGAGAAGGAAGATGGGTGTGTGTGGGAAGAATGTTATTTATGGATTGCTATTAAATTCGCGCCGAGGATGCAATTGGATATGGGAAAAGATCGGGACGGGAATCGAGAGGAGGGATGGCTAACCAACGCCCAGTGTCAGTGGCCCAGCAGAATCGCATCAATTTCCGCACTTTATGTGACATAATCCCAGCCAGAATCGCGGCTATAAAAGCCCCAATCGTAAGCTCCGCGCTTCACAGTTGAGAATGTGGCGTCTCTGCGGTTTCGTTTTGCTCTTCGGGGGATTCGTGTTTGCCCAAAGCTTTGAGGAGGATCCTGACAAGGATATCGGCCCAGATGAGGACGATCCCATTGGCAGCAACAAGGAGCTCTCGGACTTGGTCATTACCACGGCTCTGGGAAAAATCAGAGGCACTATCCTGCCCTCCCAGGCGGGTCGCAACTTCTATGCCTTCCGAGGCATTCCCTACGCCAAGCCACCAGTAGATCAACTGCGGTTCCAGCCACCCGAGCCCGTAGAGCAGTGGTTCGATGTCTTCGATGCCACCTTCGATGGGCCCAAGTGCCCCCAGTTGGGACTCTTTAGCGCCGATGTCAATGAGGACTGCTTGAGGGTGAATATATACACCAAGGAGCTGCCCAGCGAGTCCCAGCCGAACATTAGGAGACCTGTGATTGTCTTGATCCATCCCGGTGGATTCTACTCCCTCTCCGGGCAAAGCAAAAACTTCGCGGGTCCTCAGTACTTCATGGATCGAAGACTGGTGCTTGTGACCTTCAACTACCGCCTGGGATCTCTGGGATTTCTGGCCACCGGAACCAAAGAGGCAGCCGGCAATATGGGTCTAAAGGACCAAGTGCAGCTCCTTCGCTGGCTGAAGTTGCACATCTCCCGATTCGGTGGCAATCCCAATTCCATCACTCTTTTGGGCTACGGGGCTGGGGCCATGGCTGTGACCCTGCACATGGTGTCACCCATGTCGAAGGGCCTGTTTCATAGAGCCATTGTGATGAGTGGAGCGGTGACGGGTCAGTGGTCTTTACCGGATCACCAGATGGACCTGGCCACCAAACAGGCTACACTCCTTCACTGCCACACGGAAAACACCACAGAAATGTTGGAGTGCTTGAGGGGGGTAATCTCCACCAGACTAACTCCTTTAGCTTGGATTAATTTATATTATTTTCTTTTCAGAAACATTACTTGGAGTTCGCCAATACTCTTCCGAAAATGTTCGAGTTCGACAGAAACAACCCATTGATCCTCTGGAAGCCAGTAATAGAGCCGGATTTTGGCCAGGAACGGTTTCTGGTGGAGGATCCTATTAGGAGCTATCAGAATGATGACTTCATGAAGATTCCTATCATAACAGGCATGACTAAAGACGAGTTTGTGGGTCCGGCTCTAAGTGAGTTCTGTTTATCCTTGTATGACTTCATTTTGAGATTATCTTTCGTAGGCATTCTTCAAAGTCCCTCTCAGGTGAAGGCTTTGAATGAAAACTTTGAGATCTTGGCTCCTGTGTTTTTCATGTTCAATGGTAGTGATCCCCGAGCAGGCAATATAAGCCAGGAACTGAGGGATCATTACTTCCAGCAGGAGCCGATCGAAACCAATCGCTCCCTTGAGGCCTTGTCCAATCTTTACTCAGATGCTTTAACCGGCTTTGGCATCCATCGGTTTGTCCACCTGGCAGCCAGGTCCACCAAGGTGTACTACTATAGATTTGCATACCAAGGCTCAAGGAGTCACATCTACTACCCAGAGGATGCCCCCTATGGAGTGGTCCATCATGACGACCTGATGTATCTGTTTGTTGAGCCTTCGATAAGCCGCATGTTCACGGAGGATGATGACGAGTTTCGAATGGTGGATATTATGGTCAGAATGTTCTCCGCCTTTGCCTATAAAGGGTGAGTTAAAGTCCTTCTCCACTATGATCCTTTTGAATAATCAAGATCCCTTCCAGTGATCCCAACAAACCCACTGACAATGCTCTGAGGGACATTCGCTGGCGTCCTTTTAGCTTCAAGAAGCGCTACTATTTGGATATTGGAAAGAACCTAACCCTTCTGGAGAATCTCAATGCAGAAAGATACGAGATCTGGAAGCGATTGTTTCCCCTCAACTGGCGACGTCAGATCTAGGATGTGAACTGTACTTTTCCGAATACACGCCAATTGGCATATTTATTTATTTGAACAAAGTTTTTTATTGCTGGTTTGGTTATTTTGTTGCCAAGTTACAGCCAACCAATTGGCATATTTTAAGCAGTCCAATTTGATGAGAGCCTCCCTCCACTGGAGTGTTGTTTTGGGTCTTCGTGTCATCGCTGTGTGGGTGCATAAATTATATTATTCAACAGTCAGCCCTCGATAACAGCGCACAGCAATGTGTCGAGTGTAATGATCGCGTGCCAAGCCGAGGCACTGAAAGAAATTCGCGTTGTTAGAGGTTTCATAAGACAACAATTTTGAAAATTATCAAAGAAACTATTTAAGAAATAAGGAAAGCTTAATCAAGGCTTTACAAAAATCTTATTTATTTATTCCCCCTAAGATTTCTCTCAGTATAGACCACCTCAATTTTTGGCCTGGCCCATCTGTGATGTATTCTTCTACCGACTCAACCACTTTGTAAATGTATTTTCACTTTTATTGCTCTTATCGGAGCTTGGTTACGCTCCAGAGCATGACAATGTCAAAAACGAAGCCCATGCCCCGGAGTTGTCCAATTCGAGTTGGCTCGTGTCCTGCCGCCCCTCTCGGCTCATTAGCATAGAGTGGCCAACACATGACGCTCTGCATCCATCCATCTATCCATCCATCCACCTACTTGCCATCCTTCCAATTGGCAACAGAACCTAATTCCATCATGAGTCACGCCACGGACTCGTCCTGCGGGGGTTCGACACCACCAGTTGGAAAACTTTAATATATTAATTTATGCAAATTGCAATGGCAACCGAATGCGGTATCACCGACAATAGATCAATGCATGTTGGGGTGGCTCATTTTGATCGTTTCCACTTTAGTTTTAATTGTTTTCGCTTGTCAGCAGACCCGAAATGTGGATCAACATATGCTGTCCGAATGCCATAATTTGTTAGATGCAAAATGCAACATAAATACAAATACAAAAATAAGTGGAAATGGGACAAGGAGTTGGGTGACTTTCGGCATGGACTCTGGCATTCCAATTTCCAGCGAAATATTTGGACAAGAGGCCAAACATCGCTGGCTGATTTCGATTTCCGCGAACTGTTCGAAAGGCAAATAAAGTTGTGAGAGCTCTTTGAGCTTCCAGCTTCCAGCCAGGGGCCCCCAGCCAGGGCCCAATCATATCAGATGGGCCAAGTCGAGGCCCAGACTCAGACTCAGGCTCAGTCCACCTCTCCAGCTGGGCCAGAAGTTCGGTCTTGGTTGGATTTTATTGACTGATGGAAATCGCTCAAAGAGCAGTTCGAGTTTGCCCACAAAATGTAATTAGATTGCGAGGCGAAAAAAAACCCCCAACACCAGCTACCTCTGCGGTTTTCACCTCCAGACCATACCCGACCCGACCCGAATGGGAAAATATCCAAGACGCGTGCTTGGAACTCCTGCTGTCAACACATCAGTGCCCAGGAATCTCGCCAAGCGGCGGAGCAATGAAGTTGTCTGCGGCAATTGACGGCCGATAAGCGCGGAGAGGCCAAAACAAAGGCGATCCCAGTCCCAGTCCCAGACCAGTCCCAGTCTCTAGGTTTCTCGAGCTTCGTCTGCCGTTGTTGTCTCTTACATAGAAAAATTTGCACAAACATCACAAAACTCATAAATAACAACAACAACGACAGCAGAGCCGATGCTGCAGCTGAAGTTGCAACTGCAAAAACTATTGCAACTGCCAGAAAATGTCCACCTAGCTGCAACACCTTTTGCCTTTTGAATACTTTTTTATTTTGTTGGTTTTTAAGGTGCCCCAGCGATGGATAATGTGCATTGCACTCCACAATTTATGAGTCACTTGGCAGCTTGTGTTCGACTGGCAACTATGTCTGGCATTTATTGGGTTAAGTTCGAAGGAAGGAGTTGAGCCAGGCAGGGGATGTGGAGGTGCCAGAGGCTATGGACTTGACAGTCCTGTGGTGTGGGAATTGTGGGTACTTGTGGGTGGAAAATAAAAATAGATTTAGTTTGTAGGAGTTTAAGAAGAGGATTAAACATCACTTGACTAATACATCTGTACCCTTTATGATAGTGGAAAGTCTTTCTGTGCTCTTCAGAGAATTCATCAACATAGGTAATTACCACCAGAAACTCCTAACCTATTCACTCTGATAAGAAGACCCAGTGGCATGCGTCCAATGCTGGCATTATCCGAGTTTATGAGCCATGGTAGCACCACCCCAAAGCACCACCGACTTTCCCCCGGAAAATTAGCATAGGGAAATGGAAAATGTGGTGAGTGAAAAGCATTTAACAGGCAATTGCGTGCGACGCGTGGGCGATAGATCCGTCAGTGGTTGATGGAAATATGCTGATAACCTGGCGAGAAAACCATTAGCAGCCGGTCAGGGGATGTCCTGGGCTGCCTCTTCTAATAACAGTCATGATCCTGTGACGTGGCTTATTGGAAACCTTTTGGAGTTGCAGCTTTAAGGGTCGCGTGCTGATCACAAGCTGTGATCAAAGTCATCCAATGACTGACTGTTTGACTGGCAGATCAGTCAGCCTCCTGCCTATTGCCTCCCTATCTGCAGCCCTACAGGATGTCAAGCAAACAGTCGTCGAGTCCTTGTTGTCTGTTGTCATCGCGGCATCATGTTTCAATATTAGTTTTTGAGCAGCTTTCGACTTGCGATGATGGATCGTGTTGCACGTTGGGGTGGATTTTTGAAAGACCAAAGGCCCCTTTAAATTGATCTCTAAAATTCTACGAGCCTATAAAGCCCTCGCATTCCTCAGCCCTCCAGTTATTTGCTTTATTCTCCGGTCTTACCTTAGATTTTCCTCAAAATTCAGTGACTTTAATGAGCATGAAGTGCTGGTTAATCTCAAAACCAAACCAAACCGAAATCGATGACAAATTGTGTTCTGACCCTGTGAAAGTTGCAGCTTTGATTGATGTTGACTGGATTCCAGGCTGACTGTCAACAGTTTAGTGGATCGTTTACCTAATTGCTCAATAACACAGCCACAAACCTGATCCGAATCCATTAGAACAAGTGCATCGCGATGCGCCCGAGGCAGCCCATAAAACTAAGAAGAGCAAAGCATTTCCATTTCCCAGACTCACGGACTATTAATCACACACAAAATACAAAATACAAAATAGTGTATGGCACTCCAAATACGATTTCATTAATTGTGGCCAAAACACACTCGCAGAAGGAAAACCACACCCGCATGGCACTCGAGAGAGTTTCCCACGAACTCGGTACCAGCTACTCCATCTGGTTGGCCATCCACTTTGCTCCGAAACCCCTGACCTATGGATCCATGGACTGGCGCTCCAGTTGGCCAACTTCTTTCAACAAGAAGGGGTTAGAGGTAAGGGGTCGCATTAGCTAGTGCAAGCACGTAGCTTTTCTAGCCAAAAGGTGGCACAAGGCGGCACATCGGACAGTTCACGGGAAGACAGCTGCCACAGAAGCAGAGGCAGCATTCCGTGCCCTCATATTGTAGTTCAGTGTCAACGTCAACCACGTAATCAACTTACAGGAACCCATTGCCAGGGCAAACAATGTGCACTCTACACAGAGAGAAAAACCGAATGAAAGTTTATTTCCAGAGAAAATTATGTTTCCAACTAAGTAGAAATTTTGTGTTTTATGAAAACCTAATCACTATTTTTTTGTACAGTGCACACACTTCTATGCTTGCAACATCCCTACCATGGGTCACAGGAAAAAAACCAAAAACAGAAAATGAAAATGAAAAAAAAAATTGCAACAATCCAGAGCCGCAACCCCTGGCAGTGTCCTGAAAGTCCTATCTGCTATCACCAAAGGCTGCTCCTGCAGGGGTGGCGCAGGATGCTTTTGGGCTCGCTAATGTTTGGTTTCATTAGTCCTGAGCGACAAATCAAACAGTTTGCGGCAGTTTGTTTGCCGTACATTTTTTCCGGCATCCATCCGTTGTTTACACTCATTAGTTGGTCCTTCTGGCATTTGATTCCTGTACCTCTCAGGACCTGGGACCTGATCAGTCGCACCCTCGTGACAACTAGCATACGTTATTGGGATTCAAGGGCGCACTGATTTTCGGGGGTGGCACTCTTGGATTCGGATGTTGTTGTTTCTTTTTCATTATTTAAAGCACATTAATAATCACATTTGACAACAGAGCTGGGGTTGGAGAAGGGGAGGAGTCGCGTATCGAAAAACTGCAAACAAATATTTGGCAAGGACACAGAAAGGACAAAAAGGGCGGTTGGCACTTAACGCGCTTGTAATGATTGCGACTATTTGGGCGGTTGGTTGCGCTTTTTATGGCCCTGGAATTGGGTGCAAAAAAGATGGCAATCTCATCCGCCGCTCGATTGGATTTGTGGCTAGTTTCAGGGTCTGTTATGACTTTTCATTCCGGTTATCATAAATCAGATGAGTGCGGTGCGAGGGTGGTCCTCCGAAAACATTTCTATTAACTCGAGAAACCATGCATAATTATAAAGCCTCCATCTCCCCGATTCTCGTCTTCAAACAAAGGCCTCCGAACCGATATCGGAGCGAACAACAAAAGACACTCAAGACCACACAACTTGGAACTTGGAGTAGCCTGAGATAGACAGCCAGACAATGGGGACACTTTTTTAAACATACGAGTCTACTCGGTTATTTGGTTTTTTTGTGTTTGTGCCTCATATGTGAGCCATGAATTTTGGTTATCGAATAATCAAGTTGTGGCCCAACAACTAAATTTCGGAGTGAGGAGAAAACAATTAATTTTGAGCTCGTTTGATGTGAATGTGAACACTTTCACCCAAAACAAACACGATGCGATACGAGTATCCTTTTCCCAGTCGCTTTGATGTCCGTTTTTTATGTGAGTTCCAGCCTGGGAGTCGGTGCAAGTGCTTCGGCCAGGACCAATCATTAATCACGGCGATTTGGATTTGTATAAATATTTAATTAACCGTATATCAGGGCGGGGAATATTATCTGTCAGATTGTGGCGCCATTTGGTGGAAAATTAATGAAGTTATTTTGGAGAAAATCACTTTCCCAAGGATCTCCTTTGTCTGATCAAAGCTCTATCGGTTGGGTATCTGCTTTACCTTCCACGAACACCAATCAATTGGTCGAAATGCCTTCGATTGCAATACCGCATTAAATAAAAATGAAATTTTCGTGCTTCCCAGAAAACAGAAATAATGCATAACAAAGAATAGCCCTGTCCTGGCGGAATCGAATCGAATCCCTCCCTGCTCGGCACTCTCAATTTGTATTGTCATTAGCGATTATCGGCCGGGTGGGGGCGTAATCCGATATGTTGACAGAACGCATAAACAGGGACGAGCAGACATGCTGACAAGCCTATAAAGCACTCGATCCTTGGCGCTACTTCAAAATGTTTACTCCTTTTGTTAACTCAATAAAAACGTAATCAAACCCGCAAATGCGAGGTGGATGATGCGTCACAAAAAGAGCAAGGGCCTTAGGGTCTGTGTTTGGGATCTGCATCGGGATCGGGCTGAGGACGAGGCCAGGTTTTCCATCGAAATACCATGGCGCAGGCGTAGCGAAAGTGAAATCGAGACGCGGCCACAATTGAATCGGCAGCTGGAACACCTTCGCATCATCATCATCATGAGGCTGGTCGTGGAACCCATCCCTGTACCCTCTTACCTTTACCACTTTGAGGATCTGTTTTGTTAGATGCTCACAAAGAACCAGACAAAGTCAAAAGGGGCACGCGCTTAACCTAGACAGGAGACAGGAGGCTGGAGATTTATATATTGTGACTGATCGGGGCCGGATTCCCGATCGATGGTCCTCGATCTTCCGTCCTCGATTCTGTCTAGACGAGCCGCAGACACAAGTTTTAATATACTTATTGTAATTGAGTCACAAAAGCCACTCGATATCCCATTACAATAAACTCTTTTTCTAATTTCCAGCTGCCTGCAGAACGGGGTTACCCTTTCTGGATACAATCTCCAATCAATTCGCAATTTTGTGTAAATTCACAGCAAAATTTTAATTAAAAATTGCAAATGTTTAGTCTCATTTCAAATGTCATTCCCGTCGTGTCACTCGGTGACTTGTATTATGTTGACTTGTGCACCTTTTTGTGGCATGGAAATGTCCCAAAAGGGAATAGAACACAATGCATATGTTTGCCTTGGCCCCTCATATTTTCATGGGCCAAGTTAACAAGTTAATTTTCCATATTTTCTTTGGCCCAACTTGTATCCTAGTATGTGTCCTTTGTGGTCGGCCAAAGGGTTAGACTTGGAGCTTGACCCAAATGCCAGGTCCTTCAGTGGCAATGAATGGGTTTAAATTCGTGGAAAATCAGGGAGACAGGGACTCCACATGTGTGTCTGTGTGGAAAACTTTAAACAAAATCAGAAACTCCGCACAAAGACTATCAGGATGAGCCTCCTCCCATCCGGAAGTTGAAAACGCTCCAAAAAGGGGCGTGGGGTTGGCGATAATCCTTTTGTGTACCATCGCTTTGTTTGGAATTTTCACGCAAGAGCAAACCGTAAATGTCAATAGCAGCGCTCCTGGGTAATGGGATAAGTCCCCGGATTCGGCAGGGTGAAACCGTAGCGGCTTCTACATGTGCCAACCTGACAATTACATATAATTCAAAGCTCAAAAAGGCCAACACCGCCCCGCCTTCGAAAAAAAAAATAAAAGCAAGCAAAGCCAGAAACATTTAAAGACAAATTAATGTGTATTTAAGCTGCCCAAGCCCGCTCCAAGGCGAAAGACTAATTGCCCCAAGGAAACGGCGAAAATCTCACGCCTTTGTTGATTAATTAATCAAAGTAAATAGTCGCACTCCGAAGACGAGAGCAAACGAGCCAACTCGAACGTCATTAGCGTAATCTAAACGGCCTATTGATAAGCTTTTTCCACACCTAATTGCTACATTAATTTCCCAATGAGCCGCCAGGCCACACCAGTGGCGATGACGACCGGGAGGCCGAGTCTCCAGGCAGCGCCTCCGCCCCGGGCGTCCGTGGGAAAGAGCTCGTCCCAAACGGCGTACCGCTCGGCAAAGGCGGGGTCACCCACCTGGGTCTCCACCCCGTTGTAGAGCATCCTGACATAGGTGGCATTGCAGGGTAGCCAGTCCTCTGTGGTGTTTAGGGGTGTCCTGGGAAGACATAAAATAAACCCAAATAGTATTAAGTTGGTGTTAAAGACCAATAAAGATAATAACACTCACCCTGTCTTGGCAAAATGAGCAAACCAGCTGGTAAGACGCTCCATCATGAAAACATCAGGATCTCCTTCTGACAATTCCATGCCGTACCAGTATCCTGGCATTACGTACTGAAGATCATCGGCATGTGCCATTCCAATGGGCTTATTATCCGGACCAGTTGGAGCTGAAACGGCCCTCTCTCCAATGTAATCCGTTCGCATATAATAGACTGGAGTAAACTTCCTTGCCAGTTGGACGAGCCGATGGACTCCGTGGCCTATAATGCTGTCCGAAAAGATTTGGCCAAACTTCTCGATATTATCCTTATTGATTTCGGAAAAATTTTTTCCAAAATAAAACTCCTTCAACCGCTGACTTTTTAAGTCATCTTTCTGATAGAGAAACAATTCCGGAGCGTACTCCTCGAAGTTTACAGCGAGATCGTGGAGCAGGGGCTCGTTTTCCTGGTGAACTGTTGAGTTATAAACAGAGTTATTTGGAAACGTTTAATCTCTATTATAATATATGTACTTACCGTAGAGGGAGTAGTCCAACTCATTGGGTGTGTAGCTAACCAGAAGAGGAACCCTATTAAAATAACCATCCCGTATTATCTCAGTGGGATGTCTGGATAAGAAGTACCCATCAATATCGTAGTTCCACTTCATGTTAGTAAACAGATGGGTTTCCCAGGCTTTGCAAACTTCCACAATTCGAATCCAGGACTCATTTCTCAGGCAAGTCAACATATCCTGAGCATCGTACATGGGACAACCCAGTTCCCTGGAGAGTTTTCTGGTCCAGTAAATATTGTCTATGGCGAAGTGGTTCGTAGCTGATCCACTCATAAGGATGGCACGATGAAAGAGTCCTGTGGAGAGGGGCGAGGTTAGGTGGAGACTGACTGCCATGGAGCCAGCGCTCATGCCCATGATGGTCACCATATCCGGGTTACCACCGAAATGGGATATGTGATCCCTGATCCACTGCAAGGCCATCACTTGATCTAGATAGCCAAAGTTTCCCTTTACTTCGGAGCTATTGGTGTTGAGGAATCCCAGGGCTCCAAGTCGGTAATTGAAAGCCACGAAGACCACATCATGGTCTAGCAAATACTGAGGTCCTGACTCATACTCGCTGTGACCACTTCCCATAACATTGGCTCCTCCATGGATGTAAACAATCACGGGTAGCTTGTCCTCAAAGTTTTTGGTGAAGACATTCAACTTCAGGCAATCCTCGCTCATGAGCAGAGTAATTCCAGGTTGGGGACATACTAAGGAGTCCGATGTGGCATTTCGGAGCTCCTCCCCCCAGCCAGGTTCTGGCAGGGGGTTCGCGAATCTCAGGTTTCCCACTGGCGGTTGAGCATATCTTATGCCCCTGAACGCGTAGATATTGTTTCCCTTGAAGCTTTCCAAGTTAGATCCTTGGATTTTGCCCAGAGAAAGTTCTATTATGGGGTTGCCATCCAAAAAGGTGACTCCTTTCGAGACGGATACACAAATCACCAAAAAGGTGAAGAGAAGGTAAGGTAAAGACATTCTTGTTTTAAGACTGTAATTTATATACATTTAAAGTTTATTTCCAGAGTATTCCTATCTTAGAGCACTCACCCAAACTAAAGATTGTGTGAACCAAAGAGATATTCGAGGGATTCCCAGAGTCGGCCTCGGTTTTTGCAACAATTATATTATTTTTCCCTCCTCGGTGGTGCGCACCCGCATGCTATGGGTGGTGCGGCGGAACCGTGACTGCAGGTTTCGCACGGTTTTGGCTTCTTCGCGTTTAATGCGACTATCTCGAAAGGCACCCAGAGATAAGTTGATCGATTAGACAATCAAGACCCACCATTATGTTGGTTACTGTTTATATAAAAATAAAAAATAAGATTACGCCAACTCCCCCCCAACTCTATACTCGCTCTGAATCTGGTAATCCATGACCTTGTACTTTAATTGCTGAACTCCAAATCAATTGAGACTTATGGCTTTATTGAGAGATTTTGGGTTTGGGTTAGACACATCACCCTGATTTGCACCACCGTTTCGGATCCTACGCCCGCAGATTCTTTTTTTTTTTAGAGTTTTTGAAGTTGGGTTTTTCTCATGGCCACGACTGAGATTTAAATTGATTTCCTTATTAATGCACATCCCTCTTGTAATATCCAATTAAAACTACCCACGACCTATACCAGTCCGTTGATTGACACAATCCGAGTGGTAATTACTAGAATTCTGGGAGGGATCTCCTTTGGAACGGTGCAGGAAAAGAATTGAAAATGATGCCGGCGCTGGAAATCCTACAATGATAAATTCCCAAAATTGTGCCAGGAAGTTGTTGATCTTCAATTCTAAACAATGCATATTAATATTCCCTTTTACAACCAAAAACCACCCAGAGCAAGATTAATAAAACAAGAAAACAATTTTCACACATCGCCGAGTAACAATTTGAGCTTCCAAAAAGTATTAAAAAAAAAAAATCTAAATTGCGACAATCTGCTGCTGCTTTTTAAGGAGCCAGCCGTAATATTCCGGACACTTGAGTGCGCATGTGCACACCGCAGCACCACAGGAGGAGCCAGGACCGGAGACGGAGTCGGGGTCGGGTGCGGAGCCGGGGCGGGAACTTCCAACCTTCCACCCTTCGACCGGATCTGGAGCCGAGGCCGGAGCCACTCGAGTTGTTGCAAATATATGAGTGGTCTCTTGACAGACATCGTCATCGTCCACGTTGTGGCAGCCTTGGTTGAAGCTCAAACTGCGCCACTTAAGGGCTCTTTGTGCAAGGTTTACGGCATTCTGCGGCATTCTGTGGCATTCTAGGGCTTCCTGTGGCTTGATGACCTCCCCGTTCAGCTTAGACATGCAAAAATTTCTCACGCATCGCCGACCTATAACCTTTGTATGGGATGAACTTGGACAATCCTTTACTCTAATGATAAATATTATAAAAATCATAGTTTAGATGATGAAAATGGGTACGAAAAGAGTATAACTCGATGGCTTGAAACGCTTTTCCAATATGTAATATTCCATATTCATCCTTTTTTTGAGATCTAAGTCAGATATTGGCTTAAATAAAACCTATTCCAATTTATTTAATCTTCTAAATGTTTTCATACAATTTCCACATTAACTTCAATAACATTTTCCACATCTTGAGAAAGGTTACGCCCTTGGAGGTCGTCAAAACTAAAAGTAAATTAAAAGATCGATTTCAATATCGGAACAAAAATCCTCGAGCAGCTGCCTGGCAAGACGGTCCACTAGAAAAACCAGCCATGCTTGGCCATGCAAATTTTCATATTATATATTTCAATTTTCAATTTTGAATAACTTTGGCTATTAGATGACAACTGAATGGAAACAGTCGCAATTCTCAAGTGACCAACATGCAGGACGCCTCCAGAAGAATGAAAGAAACACCACGCCCCTGACTGAGAGCCATGCCAATTCAAATTCTATTTAAGATCCGGAGAACAATGCCAAAGGAAATCCATGGAAAGCAACAATTGCCGCACACGATAAACCAACCGACGACCAACCAACCAACCACTCTAGTAATCAATCAAAGCGATAGGGAAACTCAGACTTCTGCGTCTTGTAATGAATATTTAAAGATGGAAATTATCGCAATCCGACAAAGGACTAGGGGAAGGGGCACTAGCAGGGGCAGGACAAAAGGGGAGAGGTCCCCGGCATTTTGCATAACTGATAGCGAAACAATAGACCAATATCGACGAATGCCTTGCATGCTCGAGTGTTCTGGCATAATGCGATAATTTGAGCACAAAAGTGCCGGCCAAGGGTTCGATATAGGCCTTCAGAGCCTGTAACATCTTGCAGCCTCTAATCGCGAGAACATATTTTCTGTAATCAATACTGGAAAGGAAGCTAAAGTTCGGAGATCGCCTGGCCTCGCTCAAGTGAGCAAATGTCCTGAATGTGAAACAAATAACAAAAAAGCCTTCAAGAGCTCGCAGGATCACAAGGAGTGGAGTATTTTCTGTCAGGGTTGCTCTTCTCTTCTCTCCAGACCTTTTGTGGTATTGTAATGAGCGTGACGTCTTATTTGTGTAGAGACGAGGGTTAAGGACCCGACCAGGACCTGGGTAAAGGGTTGGTCGGGAGCCAAACTTCCCATCAGAACAACAATGCAAATATTTCACACCAATGCCGCCTGATTGTTTTCAATTTATTTCGAATTATTGAAGTAATCTAATCAAAGAACGTAAAATACTCAAACATGATGCTACGATTGAAAATTTATATAGATTTTTCATAGATGTAGGCGTAAAAAATCGACAAAAAATCTAAAAAATATTTCGTTGCCAGATTTGGATGCAGATTGATAGAGAATCAATCCACAAATCGTTTAAGGTATTCCGTTTGGGTATCGGATCAATATTGGCAAAGATATAGCCATCGCCTTGGGCCATATTGGCCATCCGATGCATTTTTCAATATTTTTGGAAGCTAGTTTTTCTTTTTTCTTTATACTTGTAAATAATTTATAATTATTGAAATAAGAATCTTAATTTTTTGGCTAGCAATGTCCAAAGAACCGCCTTCTCCACAAAAATTAACAACGTTTTTTATAGCTTTAACATGCCAATAAACTGGCAACTTCAAAGTGGAGAGCTTCCTACTCCTTCTCCGGGTTTCAAGTCGTACAATAAGAATTGATGTGCACAGGGCCTTGGACGAACCCTCAATTGGCGGCAGTCTACCCCAAAAAAACAGAATAAAAAACTCAATAAACAAAACTCAAAAAGGGCTAAGTGAAACCTAAAACTTTCCGTTTTCCAACAACTCGGACATGAACTTCGAATATTTGGCACTTAATTGAGATTAATTGAAGTTATGTGCCCGATCTGAATAAACAACTTTGCAGCCATTTTGTTTACGAGTGCCTTTTATGTGCACACAAGATCGACGCCTGAAAATATTATTAATAATTACAAGAGTCATGGCACCCCGAAAATAGTCATAGAACCCTCGGCCAGACGAAAATTTTTATTAAATTAAATTGAGTGCGACGGAGTGCGAGTGGAGCGGCGGATGTATCCTATAGCTGCGATGCAAATCAAATTGTATTGAGACCGAGCCATATGAGAGATCTTTGGTGATGCCGAGAGGTGAATGCACTCCATGGATGTTGCTTCTAATGCCATGGATCTCCTGACTGCCCCTCAATTGGTGGTGTCTGCGTGTTAATAGTCAAAACTAGCAATTTAAGCTAATTGACATTCAAATGCAGTTGAATAAACTTGTATTTTTTGGGCAATACTATAGCCTAGAAGTAGTGCAGTTCATTGGCTTCTGGTAGAGTATAAATTTTATAAATTGTATAAATTGATTTAAGGTTTTAGAGCACCGCAGGATCATTTATCATCAACCCCATCGACAGCTCGCGCCCATCATTTATAAATTGCCGCATCAAATAAAGCGAAAACGCTTGAGTAAATCCATTTAATTGCCGTCTGCGAGTCCTTGATATCCTTGATGGCCGTGAAATATTTTTGCTGGCTGGGCTACCGGCCTCTGCAATCAGGAATCGCGAAAGGATTCCCCGGATGTGTTCGCACTCCTGTAAACATGCGTTTGTCATTAGACACACCGGAAATATTGACAGCATTCGACACGCGGCACACGGTCAGGCTGAAAGTCCTGGCATATCCTTTGAGAGTAACTTGCCACTTAATGTGCCATTTGATTTTTTAAAATTGTAAAATTTTAACAATTGTTTTCCCAAGTTTCGCCTTTGCGCTTGAGTAAACAGCATTAGATCTTCGAGGATCGGGTGGTTTTTTATTTTATTGCAATCGAAGAGGGGTGTCCTTGTCCCTGCCTGTGTCCCCGTACGTGTGTCCTTTGTCTGGGCGTCTTTGTTTGTCCTGGAGTGTCGTCGCCATGTCGAATTGTCGTGTTTTTTAACTGAAGTACCTGAAATTTTACAGTTTCAGTTTAGGCTTCACCTTCTCCGGGGTTTTTTTTATTTTTATCCCATCAAGGATGCGAGTTTACTAATTAGATTTTATTGCGTATCGCGAATCGTTTTGTCTCCTTTGGCAAGTGTGAAAAATCTAGCATTCTTTATGGTTTACACTTTTGCCAGGATCTGTCCGAGTTCTTTCTTTTACCACAAATTATTGGGACTTTGATTACACATTAGAAAAACATTGCTGCAGGATTCTAGGAATTTTTGAGCAAAACACCGCCAAATGCCACGCGCTTCTAAGATTTTTAGGGATTCTGTAATGCGGGTATCTGTGGATAAATTGTGGGAGAGGGCCTGAGAATGTGATGTAATCCAATGCCATAATTTCCACAAACACAAAACAAATGCAAATAATATGCATCAGAAAGAATTTGGGATAAAAACGTGGGAAAATATGAAAATATATATTTTTCGCTTGTAATCCTTTGTGTCCGTAGAGACAATGAAACAGTGTGAATATAAATATTGCCCTGGTCATAAGCCCATTAACAGAACAGAACAGAAGGACCAGCACCTGACCTCGACTGAACTCAAATCAAATGATGACCCTACCTCACAGATTGTTTGTTTGGACAGATTAGTGAGTGAAGCTACTAAGCCGGTGATCAGGCGATCACTTGTCTCGAATGTCGAGCTGCCTTTACATTTCAATTTTTCCTAATTCTAATTCCATTTTACCAATTCCAAGGCCCTTCTGTCCTCCGTCCTGGGTACTCTGTCCTCTGTCCCCTGACCGTCAGTCCGCTATCGATGGCCAGCGATCTCTCCTGTTTGAGGCCCCATGCGGAGTGTGAAAGGTATTATCGCTGTGACTCGATCTACCATCGCCAGGAGTATCCCCGTAGTTGTTGTCGTTTATGTTTTCAGTTTCATTTATCAGTTTGTGGAAATGCCACATGAACAATGAGAAATTATGAGACTTGCTTTAAATCATTTACCATGATCATGATCCGTTCGATCCTGGAACTTGTACGGGGTAGTTCTAACTTGCTCATTGGCCATCTTATCGCATTGCTGGGATCTCTGGCATTGGGATTTTCTGGTTTCTGGTCGTTAGTCTGCCAATCGAATGAACTTCCTCCTCTATGGTATATTTATTGCGGACGTACCGAGTTTGACTTTTCCATCCATCCTTCAATTTTCCGGAGGGAAGTTTCACTTAATTAGCTGCGAATTGTTGAGCCTGAGATGTGTGATGGTTGATAAGCTTCCGGATCAAGAGAAAGCATACAACTTTCTTCTCCAGAGGGGGATGAAATCGAATCAAGAGTTCAATTACCAAAAGTTTTGCTCATAAAACATTTATGATTTGGGCAATCATTTTTAACTGAAATAAAAACTATATAGAACGCTTCACAACATATTGTGGATAACCCTGTCCATATGCGAAGCACTCACTCTAATCCCTGACCAAATCCCAAGTATCTCTATCGGCCAGGGGGCGTAACTTCCCACAGACACCGCAAAACAGATGGGGTAGAATGCCGAATTTACGATGACATTTATGCGTAATTCTTGGTTTAGTTTTATAGCCAGATTTGGGCCATCGGTCGGAGAAAAGAGTTTTGGCACCCGCAGTGAAAGTGTCAAATAAATTTGATTGGAAAGTGATGGCCAGTAATTGAAATGGAACAGTTAATTTCGGGCATCATTAAGAGGACACACCCACCGGAAACTGAAACCAGGTAGCCAGGGAATCCGCCAGGACTTTACAATATACTCGAATATGCAACGTCATGACTTTCTTCCGTGTCAACGCCTCTAAATCAAATCTCAGGTCGCCGCACCCTTTCCCATTGTCGCCTCTGGTAATCCTTTTAGAGCTCCTATCGCGTGCTACGATCCTGATCTTCCACGGACGGCGACTCCTTGGGAGAAAAAGGCGCCGCGGGTTGCTCGCTCAGTTCGTGTCATAATTGCATGGCTTTCTGGCTGGAAGTCGTCGTGATGGAGTTGGAAGTGTGAAAATTACTACGGTCTTCCCAGTCACCCTTTCGGGCATCTAATGATTACGTTTGTATCCTTTATCTCCGCCTTGATATCGCCTGAATTTGTTTGCCAACTTTGCTTCATTCATATGCGTGAGTTATGGGTTTCTAGGGGTTGGTTTCCCTACCTTTGCAGGACCTCTTTTACGTGCTAAATTTTGTTTTACGATCAGAGTTTTTTACTGATTCCAGCCTGAAGATAGCCCTGGTGGCAAGACATTTAAGTTTCTCTATTTTTTGCCAACGTTTAATTTTTTATCGCCGTCACGATCGTGAGAAGTAATGCCGTTAGGTTTTGGTTGATGATAAAATCATTTAAGATTTTCTAACAATCTATTTCAAAAGTATATCCTTCCCTTTTTGGCTCATTTATTTGAAAAACTTTAATTTTTATACCTACTGTTGTCTTTCCCCTCCCACTCATTGGGTGTTAATGCCTTTGATTGAGTAACTGTCACTGCTCTTTCACCCAAGCGACTCCATTTTGTTTGGGGCTCTTGTTTGCTCTCCCATCCCCCTCGCTCCAAAGCAAACACAGGGACTGACATCTGCCAGGGACCATCGCCAGGTGTACCCATCGGATCCCCTCTCCCAGCTTCTGTTGTAAACTTTTTTCTGTACTTAATTAGCTTTGACTGGTTGGGGGGAAAAGAGGTGGATAATGGACAAGGGACTCGCACATATATGGTTTATTCTTTGCCCGAAGTGCCCCCCAGACCATCGGGTTAATATCGTACAATTATTTAGTGGAGCGCGTGCTGCAACCGCAGGTGCTAGAGCAGAGCAGCACCACAGCGTGTTCCCGTTCCCGTTCCTGGCTCCACTTCCATTTCCATTTCCAATTTCCAGCTCCCATCTCACATTTCTCCCAGGTTCTGGTGCTACCAATCAAACCGGCTCGTTCACAAAACTCTCTCTCTCTGCCGCTTCCAGTTTCAAGTACGGATAAGTTGGATAAAACGAAAACTCACGCACACGAACAACGACTGGAAGTCAACCAATGACATGAAACAACCCCGGCTTAAAGGCCTCTGTGTGGCTTCGGCTGATAGCAACTTAACTGCTCTGCGCACAGCGGACCCAGTTAGTCAGCCTTGCGCAGTCGATGCGAACGGACGCGTCGCTCCTTCTGAAAAAAGAAAATAAATAGAAAGTAGAACGAGACTTGGAAAGACATTTACCAAAAAGAACTTCTAAAACCGCGAGTGTTACAAATAAATAAACAATCGAAAATGGTGTTAAACGTTTTGCCAATGCCAGTGCCAATGCCAGTGCCCCTGCCCGTGCCCAGTCCTCCAGCCACAAAGTCCCGAGTGACCATCGATTGGGACATCAACGACGCCAAGATGCCGTCGGTGGGGGAGTACGACGACTTCAGCGATTGGGCCAATGGACACTGCCGCCTCATCTATTCCTCCCACAGCGACGAGGCCAGGAAGCACGCCAGCGGCTGGGCCATGCGGAACACCAACAACCACAACGTCAACATCCTCAAGAAGAGCTGCCTGGGCGTCCTCCTCTGCAGTGCCAAGTGCAAGCTCCCCAACGGAGCCAGCGTCCACCTGAGACCCGCCATCTGCGACAAGGCCAGGCGGAAGCAGCAGGGCAAACAGTGTCCCAATAGGTGGGTTTCCAAAACACAAATCTCGATCTGAGCATCAAATAACTTTCGAATTTTCTTTCATCAATAGAAACTGCAATGGACGCTTGGAGATCCAGGCCTGTCGTGGACATTGCGGCTATCCAGTCACCCACTTTTGGCGGCGGGACGGCAATGGCATCTACTTCCAGGCAAAGGGCACACACGATCACCCCAGGCCCGAGGCCAAGGGATCCACTGAAGCCAGACGCCTCCTGGCCGGTGGAAGACGCGTCCGTAGCCTGGCCGTGATGCTGGCCAGGGAGTCGGCTTTGAGCGACAAACTGAGCAGCTTGAAACCCACCAAGCGACAGGCCAAGACCCAGGTGATCCAGGAGGGTGGCAAACGCAAGAGGCTGGAGATAAGCCAAGGAAACCAGGACATCCTGGGAGTGTCAGCTTGCCAACCGGCCGCATCCACACCCATAACACAAAATGGAAACTTCAACCAAAACCAAGGCTCCTACGGGAGCTCGACGGGAGCGAGTCAGTGGAGCGGAGAGCTCTACTACGGACAGGATGGCCAGACCGGATACCCCAACGGAATGTACACCTACGACATGCTCCACTCGCCGCTCTCCTCGCCACACAGTTCCACGGGCAGCTACTACACGGAGTATCTGCCCCAGCAAATGGCGCCACTGCAGCAGCAGCTGTCGCCACAGGAACATCAGCAAATCTCCTCCAGCTTCGAGCAACCCATCGCCTCCAGTTTCCAGTGCGGAATGCCACTGTACGAGAGCTGCGATGACACTTCCAGTCTGACCAGCAGCTCGGGCTACAGTTCCGAGGATTATAGTTACTTCAATGGCGGATATCTGCCCAACAACCTGGACGTGAGCAGCGCCAACCAGAGCCACAATCTCGGCCAGGACAGCAGTAACTTCTACACCACCAGCTCGGAGATCTTCAGCGTGTTCGAGTCAACCCTGAACGGAGGATCAGGAGGTGCCGGAGCAGCCACTGCCGTGGATCTTCTCTACGACGAAGCTGCCGCCTATCACCAGTCGGCACAGAGCAACTTCCTGCCCCTTACCAGCTACCAGACGGAGCAAACGGAGCAGCCGGATCAGCTGCAGAACGCCGACTACTACTACAGCAACTCGGGCGTGGACAACGTGTGGAACATCCAGATGGACTCGACCTATCACCCAGTCCCTACCCCTACCTACTGCTAGGATTCTGACTACGATCTCTGGTTATCAATCAGCCAATCAATCAATCGATCCACTCAAGCGTTGTTCTAGTCCCTAGTTGGTTTCCATTTCTGTTCCCATTGCTTGTTGGTTCTATTATTACATAAGAGATATTAAATTTTTGCTAGTTTGTACTCTGGTACTTGTTTTCCCAGCTACTCCAAAGTTTTAGTCAAAGTAAGAATAATTATTGTATCTCTAATCATAAATCTTTAATCTATAAACTGTAATCTTTAATCTGTAATCTGTAAGAATGTAGACTATTAAGCCGCATTGCCCACCTATTTATGAACATTTTTGTGTAGTATTAAAGAAATTTTTGAGAAAACGAAAACGAAATCAATGGTTGCCTTTGAATTGCTCAATTCTTTATTTCAACATTTTTGAATGGGCAGGAAAAGACTTGAGAATCGAATTCCACCCGGGGGGTCGAGATCAGACTAACCCTGCTCCTTCAAGCGTGATTATTGGAAGAAAGGAATATATAATCGCGGGTATATTGAAGTCTGGGAAACTCTGGACTTCTTGGAAAGAACGACATGTAACTTTACGCAACAATGATTATGCTTTTATTCAGAGCAACAATAAAAGGTTGGCCAATAATTAACATTGCCCGAAAATGAGAGAGATTGTATATGATAAATAATTTTATTAATTGTAAAACTTTCCCATCCCACCAGTAATCCCTGACATTTTTATCCCATTTTTTAATAGTTTACTCAACGCCTGCCTGGTTAAAAAAAACTTCAATTTCAATGGCAATCAAAGGGTCGATTAGAGTGGCTTAGCTCCTGTCAAAGGCCACTCAAACTTTTTATATTCTATCTTTGCGTTATTTTTTTCTAAACCGATTATAAATAATTAAAATAAAAAAAAGGTCGATTGCTAGGAAGGGGTTGCACCAGCAAAAAGTACTCGACCCTAATGGGGGTTTGAGATCGACCATAAACAAAACGCCCATTAGTTGTCATGTCCTGGGAAAGTGTGCCGCTGGCGCGTGCGACCTTCAAGGATATTCGCGCACCTAAAATGAGGAATGACTTTGTTTCAAACTCCGTTTATTTGCATATATAATTCGAGTGCAGTTGTCGGTACCCTCGGCGAAAATGAAAACATTTAAAATTGTTTTGATTTCATTTATGTTAATTTCCAGCCATAAATCACAACAGAACGTGTGCTTCCTGTCGCGTCGTGGAAGAGTCCTGCATACTCCTGCGCTGCTATTTGTCCTTGCTGTTTGATTAGCCCTCAACCCTCTATATTCCTCGCATGCAAATGAGAACTCTTTGGAGTCGCTGACTCTGCTGCTCATTTTGGTGTTATCCTTGCCGGCTTGGGTGCCAGTCCAAGGGAGGGTAATGTTTGTGATTTGGCAAAAGGCATTATGCAAATTTACTGAAGCTGAAGCTGAATCTGAGGCTGATCCCATTGTTACCGGTGTAATTCAATATGCGCGTGAATGAAAGGACTTCATCCTTTGAGGTTTACATTTCGCAAATCAAAAATCGCAAATTTGCAACTCGGCAAACTAATTTTATATTCATGCCGATATTATACGGTGTCAATTTGTTAATGCACATTTCCGCTAATGAAGATGTCTTCCTTCGGGGGTTTGATTTCGATTTATGCAAATGTCCTAGGAAAATATCTCAATAAGATTTCAAATGGCAAACCAAGTAGGCTTTCTGTTTGACCTGCCAAGAGCTCCAACACTTCCAGCTCATATCATATTCGTTTTCCGAACTGTACAGATCGCTAGATTTTTTTTAGGAAATTTATATATCGGGTTTTTATATATTGTGCAATTGTTGAGGAGAACCTGTGTACCGTAATTATTCCTACGATAACGATAAAGTGTTAACAAATAATTAATGATAATTAAATTTAATCGGCAGATACAACATCATCGGTATGTCTCCCCGTGGGAATCAAAACAAAGATAAGTCGTCGCAGTCCAATCGCTCCTCCAACCGCCATCGCGGAATCTCCTCCCGTTCCAGGATCATACGCCGTCACCAACCCCTTTACCAGGGTGTATTGGGTATTCGGGCCCAGCGAAACGGACGTCTCTATACGATTCGTGAGATTCAGATATTGGGTCGGGTACTGAGTGCCCGTGAGGACGAGATGCAGCTACCCAGCCTGGCTATGCTGGCGTCTAGAACCATTCGAGAGACCGAAGCTCCAATCTACATAGATGTCATGGCCGGTGGCGATGTCGTGCTCCGTGACGAAGAGTACTTTTATATGCAGCCAGTCCTGCTCATACAGGATGATTATTTTGGCGGTGAAATGGACATCGTTCGGGAGCACGACCAGGACCATAATCGGGGCATTGGGCAACATCAAGGCCACGGCCACGGCAACGGCCAAGTCCACGGCCAGGGCAACGGTCAAGGAGCCGATTCTGAAGATTATCCAATGTCTTACGATGATCCCGATAGCAACAATGATTCTGCTGCCAACGTTGACCCGGTCCTCAACGTTGAGCCTACTGCCAGAGATGATCGTAATGCCAACAACGACAACATCGGTGCCACCGATGAAGAAATCGATTCCGACGGAGAGCACCCCACGGATTAGTGAGGGTTCTTAGTTAGTTTGTATTTTTTGTAGTTCTCTCACAAACGACAAATGTATTCAAAAAAAAGCTTAAAATAAATTCTTGTGTTGAAAATGCGTTAATCCTATTCGAATTACCTATTTTATTTAACAAAGATTAGGAGGTTAAGGAGTACAGTTCCTCCTTTGATATTGGGTGTAAAAGGTCAGGTCATGTGCCAATCAGCCAATCCAGCTACCAGCATTTGAAGGATAGACATTTGACAGACATCTATGAACTCGAGTGTGACTTTTGTGACTCTGTCCATCAAAGCCGGATCAGTGGAGAAATCAAAACCACAGCTGCCGCTACGGGTAAAGACTATTAACTATTTATTTTATATGTCATATAGTACAGAGGCCAACAAAGGCGTGTTGCCACAATAAAGTGCACGACAATGTGGCGAAATCACATCCGAAACTATTTAGAAGTGGCCACTTCAAAGGACAATGGAGTCCATGCGCCTCCTCGCAGCAAATGAGGCGCGCTTAATGCGGCTTCAATGAGTCTTGCTGGATCCTCGATCCTCTAGATCCCTGATCCGAGGAAACGACCTGAAAAATGCGTGTGACATGCGTGTCCCGCAAATTGTGCGGCCTGTTTATTGCCCAACAAGCAGCGGGGTGGGTCAGCGTGGAAAAACGCCCTCAAACAATGCCAAGATTTTCATTGTTAGCAAAACACTTTGATATTTTGACACAAGCGAATTGTCAACTGCAATCAAAGGTGTAGCTATAAACGGAAAAACCTTTAAAAAGTAAAATAGGAATATTATTTTTTATTTAATTTAAGGTTTTATGAAGTATTTTTAGTTTAATATGAAAAACTAAGGTTTCAAAAATCACAGAAATAGTTTGAATTCCATTTTGACCGGAAATTGACATTTAACAACTAGCGCCATCTAGGGGTGAGGTTGTTATGGGTTTCTTTGGGTTTTATAAGTTTTTTCCTGGCAGCTTTTATTCAAATATTTTTATATTCTCATTGTTATATTAGTTTTGTATTTCTTTTTATTATTTTATTTCTAGAAGTAGTCTTTATTTTGTTGTATCTCATGTACGACCGAACCGGAAATGCATAACCGTTAGGGATGCTTCAGTCGCATTGGGCACACTAATGGGCAACACTAATCTGGCCATTACTCGCACAGTGGGACAACACATGAACCATCGATAAAAAGAGCTTCACCGAACGCAACAAGTCGATCAATTGCGGCATAGTTTTTTATAGCAATTAGATTCGCGAACACATAACGGTGCAGGAACAAAGTTCATTTCGCAACCGACTCTTAATAGTTAAGCATAAAGTGAAACAAGATCTGATCCGCGATCCAATATAAAGGCTGTGCAATGTCGGCAACGAGATTTCTGAGTGCAGTTGGACAAATATCCCGGCAGCAATTGCTGCAGAATAAGTGCACAAGAGGTAAGTATTTTAAGGGTTTGCCAGTCAAAAAAGCTACGAGACAAAAATGGGAAACTATTCCGAAAAGAAATTCCAAAAGAAAGACTTTCCCTTTCACTCTATTGCCCCCGTCCCCGCCTCCGTCGACGCTGCCGCATAACTGGACTTTGCACTTTGTACTCTTCTGTCGCTTGACGTAGGCGCGTCTCTTGCAGAGCTTTGCGATTTGTTTGATTTTTGTTCCGATTTTCGAGTGCCCTGCGATAGCGACCACTAATCGGAATCTTTAACCCCATGCAGCCCTGCCCATTTCGAGCCAGCTGCTCCAGCACCGCCGCCTCATGTCCACGAATCCCTCCCCGGCCGTCGCCGCAGCTGCCGGTGCCAACAAACATCTCCACACCAAGGTGGTCAATGGAGTCCTGGTCATCCGGTTCGACTCCCCCAACGCCAAGGTGAACTCCCTGGGCAGCGAGGTCAGTGATGAGTTTGAACGCGTCATCAAGGATCTGGAAACGAATCCTTCCGTCAACTCAGCCGTCCTTATCTCCGGTAAGCCGGGATGCTTTGTGGCTGGAGCCGACATCGGGATGTTGGAGAAGTGCCAGACAGCGGAGGAGGCCACCCTGATCTCCCACGGGGCTCAGATAATGTTCGATCGCATGGAACGCAGCCGGAAGCCCATTGTGGCCGCCATCAACGGTGTCTGCCTGGGCGGAGGACTGGAGCTGGCACTGGCCTGCCACTACCGCATTGCCACGAAGGACAGCAAGACCAAGCTCGGCTTGCCGGAGGTCATGCTGGGACTCCTGCCCGGCGGTGGCGGAACTGTGCGTCTGCCCAAGCTTACCTCCGTGCCCACGGCCCTGGATCTGGAGCTGACGGGCAAACAAGTGCGCGCGGACCGTGCCAAGCGTTTGGGCATTGTCGATCTGTTGGTGGATCCCCTCGGACCTGGACTGCAGCCTGCCGAGCAGAACACCATGGAGTATCTGGAGAAGACAGCCGTTCAGGTGGCCAGTGACCTGGCCAGCGGAAAGATCCGAGTAAGATCTGTCAAAAATTTCTTTCTTTTGTAGATTTTCTAATTGCTTTTCTAATTTCCTAAAGGTCAACCGCGAAAAGACTGGTCTGGTGAACAAGATTCAGTCCCTTGTCATGGAAACCGACTTTGTGAAGAACAAGATCTTCGACACTGCCAAGAAGCAGGTCCTGAAAGCCTCCAATGGCCTGTATCCCGCTCCCCTCAAGGTAATTCCATAAAACTTTCATAAAGAAACTTAGAGCCTATATATGAGTATCCACAGATCCTTGATGTGATCCGAGCTGGTGTGGACAAGGGTGCCGATGCGGGCTATGAGGCCGAGCGCAAGGGCTTCGGAGAGCTGTCCGCCACTCCTGAATCCAAGGGCCTGATTTCCCTGTTCCGTGGACAAACCGAGTGCAAGAAAAACCGTTTCGGCAAGCCCCAGCGAGCAGTCAAGACTGTCGGTGTTTTGGGTGCTGGTCTTATGGGCGCCGGCATCGTTCAGGTGTCAGTGGACAAGGGCTACAAAGTGGTCATGAAGGACGCCACCGAGGCAGGTCTGGGTCGCGGTGTTGGCCAGGTACAGAAGGGCCTCGAGACCGCTGTGAAACGCAAACGTATTTCTGCTCTGGAACGTGACCAAACTCTGGCCAACCTCCGACCCACCCTGGACTACAGCGACTTCAAGAACGCGGACATCATTATTGAGGCCGTGTTCGAAGACATTAAGATTAAGCACAAAGTGATCAAGGAGCTGGAGGCTGTTGTGCCGGAACACTGCGTCATTGCCACCAATACCAGCGCCATTCCCATTACGAAGATTGCGGCTGGCAGCTCGCGTCCCGAGAAGGTTGTGGGCATGCACTACTTCTCTCCCGTGGATAAGATGCAGCTGCTGGAGATTATCACCCACCCCGGCACCTCCAAGGACACCGTGGCCCAGGCTGTGGCCGTGGGTCTCAAGCAGGGCAAGGTCGTTATCACCGTGGGCGATGGTCCTGGTTTCTATACCACCCGCATTCTTGCCACCATGCTGTCGGAGGCCATAAGGTTAGTACACTAATGGTTTCTCTTCTTACAGAAACTTGATATCGAAAATGTATTGTTTATATTTGCAGACTGCTTCAGGAAGGTGTGGATCCCAAGGATCTGGACCAGTATACCAAAAAGTTCGGTTTCCCGGTGGGTGCCGCCACCCTGGCCGATGAGGTTGGCATCGATGTGGGCTCGCACATTGCCGTGGATCTGGCCAAATCTTTCGGTGACCGTTTCAGCGGCGGCAACCTTGAGGTGATGAACGACCTGGTCCTGGCCGGATTCCTGGGTCGCAAGTCTGGAAAGGGTATTTTCCTCTACGATGGCCAGAGCAAGGGCTCACGTCCGATCAACAACGATGCCTTGGAAATTGTCAAGCAGAAGTACTCCCTGGTCTCGAAGGGTGCCAACTCTGTTGAGGATCTGACCATGCGTCTGGTGTCGCGATTTGTCAACGAAGCTGTGCTCTGCCTGGAGGAGAAGATCCTGGATAGTCCGCTGGAGGGCGATGTTGGTGCTGTCTTTGGCCTGGGCTTCCCGCCATTCTCCGGTGGCCCCTTCCGTTGGGTAGATCAATACGGAGCTGGAAAGCTGGTCAGCAAGATGCAGTCGTACGCGGAGCTGTACGGAGCTCCCTTCAAGCCAGCCCAGACCCTCCTCGACATGGCCAAGGACCCGGCGAAGAAGTTCTACCCCAAGACTGGCTCCTCGAAATTGTAGATCCGATCACAATCAGCCAACGATATTTAGCTTGTAGTGCGAAGACAGGGCTTGTGCCTTGTGCATTTCTCTCAGCCGCAGAGAAGTTCGTGGCTCATGGGGCTTAGCCCCGCCAGAACAGGCTCTGTTAAAGTTGTCGAGTTCTTAAATTAAATTTTAAATATAATTTTCCGTATTCTCAATTGTTTTATTATTTGACACAGCAGTTTGATATCCTTATATCTCGTGACTTAATATGGAACAGCTTTGTACATCGATTCTATAGCTTAATCTTTAGAAGTACACATATATACAGATTTCTTATAGATAAAGTTTCAAGCTCTTTACAAACCAGACAGAAAACAAAAAGAATAATATCTAGTTCTTATATAGTTTTCCGATCAGATTTATTTTGAGCTAAATGGCTTGGCAGGTTTTTCTCAAACTAAGGTTTTTGATTTGAAATTAATCCGAATTTGAAGACACTCTTCGTTTTTTGTTTACATTTTAAATGGATTCTGATATTAAGACTGAACATTTTCGTTGTAGGGCTTATAACTCATTGTTTGTTTTTGAAAAATATCAAAATTGGAAACCTTTTGAGCCCTGTTTTCTTAATCGTCTGATTGAGCGCACACAACACTTCCAGTTCCTCGACTTCCTCCTTAAGTAACTAGTTATACTAATCATATATCATATTTCTAGTTAAGGATTAGTGACTTCCTCTACTTGAGTTTTCGTTCACTGTTTCCGCCAGTCTCGACCGGTAGTCCGTCTCGACTGCTTTGGAACACTGTTTGTGGATCCGCCGTTGCTGCTACTTCCACTTCCGTTGAGCATGGCACCTCCGTTGCAACGTTCCTGGGAGGGATATCGGGTTATCACGTCGTCGATTAGCTCCAGGATCCCGATCCTGAATTTGCGACGCTGTTGTGGCGTTAGACCCGCAATATCCGGCAGGATGCTACGAAAGAACTCCATGTCCGCCACTTCCGTGCCACTTAGACCGCCGTAGATACTGCCACCGTTGGTGATCGTGCTGGTGGCCTCGCACTCCGTCTTGATCCTCTTTGCACTACTGGCTTCGAAAGACGGAGCATGGTGCTCCATGGACAGATTCAGGTTGTGAGGGTGATAGTGTAGGGGTGGTGGAGTGCCGCGACCCGGGTCGCTGTACATGAGCTGAGATCCGCTCTCGGCCAGCTGGACGTCGGGAATAAAGTTTTGCATGCTGTCCGCGCTTGCCGTTTCGCTCCTGACCGGCGATCCAGGCCCGATCTTCTCGTGGTCCGTGTTGGGGGTGTGAGGCGTGCCTACTCCCCTCTGCTGGCAGAGAGTGCTGGCCACCGAGGGATCGAAAGCATCTATGGTCTCCTCGTCGTCATTCTCCGATATCGAGTGCTTCATCACCAACATGTCCATGTTGTGTTCACTGCCATTATTGTTGGTAGTGGCGATGTTGGAGCAGTAGATATTGTCGTTTGGATGCAGGGCCGATTGGATCAGGTGCGGTGGGTGGTCGTGCTGGGATAGATGGTAGAGAGATGCCAGGCTGGAGTTGCACTCCAGTGAGTTCCTCGTGGACTTCAAAAAGGGCAGCAGAAAAGCCATGTGCTCGGTGAGATAGTAGGGTTTGTGTTGGGGCTCCGATCCGGCCTGTTGCTTGATGTAGCGGGAGAGGCAGGCTCGTAGATTCCGCCAACGCTCTTTGCAATGGATCACTAGGGGATTAGAGATAAACTTCGATTATCGAAGATGATATATATTCTATTTAAACTCACCACTTTCGTTCGTATCCTTGGATATTAGGACCCATGCCTTTTCCTGGTTGTCTCTGGAATTAGAAGGATGAGGAATTTAAAAGCTAAAATCGGATGTTGCTTGCAATATTGCAAAAAAACGGTCAATCTTTGGACAGAAAAAGTCTTTGTAATCATTGGTTTTGAAAGATTTGGTTCTGTCATTATCTTGAAAACGTTTTTTTGAAGCATTATAGTTTTTTTGTGTGAGGTAGAACCTGCAACACTCTCACCTGTTGCGGTACTCGGGCACCTTCTTGTCGTAGAGACATTTGTGGAGTCGCACGAGATTGACGAAGCGGATGTTGAAGTCCTCGTCCGCCTGCATAACGCGAGATGTTCCAGATCCTGTTCGGGTAGGACTGCGATGGTAATTAAAGGAATTAGAGGTGGTGTTTGAGGCGGAGGCGGAAACGGAGGTGTCAATATTTTCCCGCTCCTCGCTCCCGTGCTTGGAATTCTTGTTGCTGTTCGTGTTGCTACTGCAGCGCGTTGAGGTGGTCATATTCGCCTATATTGCAACTGAAGAGAAGTAGAGTATTAAAGGTAATCAATATTTTATGGTTTAGTTATTAATTAGCAATAGTTTGTTTTTGAGTTTGAACCTTTAGACATTTGCCTTTTGTTGGCAGTCCATAAAAATAGTTAGCTTTGATTTGGAATAGTCAAATATTAGACTTGGAGACACTGCCCTTCCTTACCGCCTATTTATTCACCAGCTATTGCCAAAGTCGGACAAACAAAGAGAATTCTCTTCGAATCTTTTAGCTTTTCGGTTTTCGGTTTTCATTTTTTGTTCTGTGTTCGTTTACTTTTTATTTTCGAGCATGTTGCTTGTTGGTGTTAGTTTCTGTTGCTTGCCGTTGTTGTTGTTGGTTGCTGTTGCTGTCTCAGCAATCGCGGCAGTGACGGCGGCGATAGAGCTTTTGGCCGCTGCCGATTCTCTGCCCTGCGACGGCGTTGTTGTTTTTTTTGTTATCATATACTCGTATATGTATATTTTGTGAAACTTAATAAAACATTGCGACCGAGTGTGTTTTGTTGCTATTTTTTTCAGTACAGTTTTGCAAACTGGAAGGCAGTGCGAGCAGCAACGTTGATGTTGACAACGACACGGCAACGACAACGACAACACACAGCTACAATGGAACGACGGCAGCAACTTTGTTTACTTTTCATATTATTATAGCTACAACAGCAACTTGAAATAACAGGCAGTCATAAAAATAAAAGGCAATTTCGATGTTTGTGCTGACTGTTGTTGTTTATTGCTTTTGTATCTTTTCCTGGATCACTGATAACAGTTCCCAAAAATTGTACATTTAAACCAGCAACAAAGCAACACTGCAACAGTGCAACATCTACTACCAATTCGATGTTGCAATACTCGAGATATGTGAAGCAAATGCATCGATTTGAGTCACTCACCGAGTTACCGAGTCACCGAGTTAGCCGCAAATTGAATCGCTCTCGCACCTGCAACTCCAATACTCCGACTACCTGTTTCGATTCTAATCGGCCCTCACTCCGGCTCACTAACTCACTCCGCTCCTTCACTCACTACGTGGTTTTTCCCTGGGCCCCTTCCTGGTGGTTTTCCCTCGCCCACCTGTACATATTTGCACCTCAACCGACCGAATCTCTAACAGTTTTCCCGCCACTTTCAGCACCTTGCGTTTAAGCCCACCAGTTTTTTTTGCTGCGAAAAACGTGCGCACAGTGGAATGAAACAGCTTGAAGAAGTATATATTTTCTTCACAGAGAAGGGTTTATAGATACTTTTTAATTTACCAGAAATACCCCTATAAAAGTTATGTAGGGGTATTTATTTTGAAACCCTAGTACCTGGTTATGTAATATGGCTAATTAAAAAACTGATAAGGATTTGTTTATAGCAGATTCTTATCAGCTTTTTGATTAACTACGTCAATTAGCCATTAAATTGGAGATTTTCACAACCATGAAACGAGAAAAACATAATTTTAAGCCCGATACTTTCAGACCACTGTTCGTTTAGGAATTGCGTTCATTATTATCAAAGTACATCATTATCATGGGGAGCAGTGTGCGCGTGTTTTGGTTCTACCCGATGCCAGTGTTGTTGTTTTGAATGTTATTGTTGGTTGGCTGTGTACAGTGTGGGTGGGGGGCAGGTTGGCGACTGGAAAGGCGGTGGTTGAGCCAAACAACTAACCTGGCTATAGCAATATTTATTGTATTACGTCTATTTAACATAAACATATCAGCATGAGCGGTTCGGTCTGTGTACTTATACTCGGAGAAATGTTCATGTTTAGATATTAACAACAACAAAATCAAGCAGCAGGGGGAACTAACTAAAAAAAAGTACAGCTACAGTCAGAGCAACGTACAAAAACCGAACACCGAACACAGAAACAGCCAAAAAACACAACAACAATAAAATAGAAAGAAAGAATATATATTTCTAAAGCTAACAAAACACAGAAAACTTGCAGAAATCCCCGGCGCGCTCTTTGTTCCCTCAGCACCTCGGCCCCACGGCCCCACTTGCCCCACTTGCCCCACCAACTTTGTTAGATAGAACAACAGCAACACACACACACTGCTAATCGAATACACGGCAACAATATGGCATATAGAATATTTTTTCCTCCGATTTTTATTGTTGTTGCTGCTTATCGGAGAATTGTTAATGTTGTTTTTGTTCCAAAAGCAAAAAATGCGTTTAGAAAGCTCACTATTTACCTCACTATCCTTTCGGTTGGGGCTTTTCGAAAAGTCCTGCCTCCAAAAAGAGATTTCCAAACACACGGCGGCACACAAAAAAACGGCGCCAAAAAAATATGTAGTATGTTGCTGCTGTTGCTGCAACAGCAACGGTTGCAATATTGCTGACGCAGTTGTTGCTGACAACAACTGACACTGACGTAACGTACAAAAATGTTGAATTTGAAATTTGTGATTGTGCTCGGCGGTGCGCGGTTCGCGGTGGTGCCACTGTTCGACTGTTCAACTGTTATCCACGGCGATGTCGTATGTTTCGAGTTCCAAGCGACGGAGGCGACTAAACACATGAAAACGAACAGCAGATGCCAGCCAGAGAGCCCAGCCGTGGTAGCAAAGTATCTATCAGCTACGTAGCTACGTAGAACACTGAAGCAACAACACAACACGATGGCGAGCAAACAGAGAACAACGCACAAAAACCCTGCTCTCCCTCACACACAGATACTCACACGTACACCAACCTCCACACACAGATACACCAATACTGGAACACCGAGCCATGCCATACAGCTGGCATCGAGCAGCAGGCAACTTTTTGTTGTTGTTTCTGCTGCGGACGAACAACAAATAATACAAACAATGCACACACACACCCAATCTACCGACTATATTCGTTTCGGGCCAGAGAAACAGCAACTGCGCCGTACAGCGGTACAAAATCCAAAGATACAGATACATCTGGTGAGGGGTGGCAGGGGCTTGGAACTATATAGACAAACAAAACATGTTGCACTGTGACACCAGCGTTGCATTTAACAACAAAATGATCATAAAAATAAAATGCTTGGTGATCGCCTGCTGTTTGTCTGGGATTCTGGGGATGTTGCCTGAGATATTTAGTTTTATGAGCAACATTTTTATGGGACATAAAATAAGGTTTTTTAATTAAAAAGAAAATGATTGAATTTTGGTTTAATAAATGTTTCTAATCAGGTCTGACAAAGCTGATCGTTTTCCTGCTAACAACATTTGAAGCCGATCTCCATGCTTTCTTAGAGTTCGGTTTTTATAGGTGTTTATTTTATTGTTCTAAAGAGCATATCGTATGTCCAACTTCCATCTTTTCCCTATAATTTCTCTTTATATTTTCAAGCAAACAAGTACAGTTCCTGGCTGTGTGTTATTATATTTCAATCTGTCTCATTCCATTCCTTTCTCTGCCAGTCATTCCAGCGAAAATAAACAAGACACAAATCTACATTGCCATTCGGAGTTTTTGCGCCGCTCTCCTCCTTACCTGCCTCGTCTTACACCTGCATTTTCCGCTTAGCCTCGTACCAGTGTGCGCCTGCCTCCCCCTCGCAGCTCTAACTCTCAGCGAACATTGAAACAGCGACAGTTGCTTACTCAGCCACACTCATCGGCAGCTGCTGCTCTCAGAATCAACAATGAGGCGAGCAAACAAAAACCATTTGTTGTTGCTCGAAAAGCTTCTTTGTTTGTGGGTTTTTTTTTTTATTTTGTGGCTCAGTAGCTTTTCAAAATCATTTGTTTACGTTTTCTCTCCTCAGAGATGGTTTCCATTTGACTGCAAAGCTTTGCTTACCCTTGGGGCCACTAGAGGGCGCCAGGTGTTTCCGGTCAGGTTTCAAAAATGGCCTTTGGGCAACATAACGAAAATGGTGGCACTTAAACAAATTACAACTCAATTTTAGGATTCATTTCAGATTAAGACTCTAAATGATTACTCTTTTTATAAAATAATCTTGATATAAAGTTTATAGTTAACTTCTTTTAGTTGTTTTTTTTTAATTAAAACATAGCGGCCTTCACATCCGGTTCGATTTCAAAAATGGCCTTCAGATGGTTAATGCGACAAATAGAAATAAAAAATGGTAGCCTTTATATTTACAAAAAAAAAAAAAACACAAATAAATGAAAAATATTAAACACCCAATTAAATATTAAGACTAAGAAAGTATTTCAAAGAATTGACTTCCGAAATTTCTGCAAAATCTTTTGCGTTTCCAACTGACAGCTAAAGCTCCGTAAAGCTCATAGCCTGCCACAAAAATGCCCATTCTCTAGGATAAGAATCCTATATCCATTGCTGTCGAATCCAAGTCGACTATGAAAACGTTCTCACCACCACCCCAGCTATATCCAAAACTTTTTTAATGATTTGTTTACAACTTTGTTGGCCTGCAATTTACCGCAAGCATACGGACTGGATTTGCATGCCAACCCAGCTTTTCGTCCTTCCCTCTCCTTTTTGGGCCGAAGCCCAACAGAAAAGCTCGTTCCATGCGTGTGCTCAAAAATTCAATAAAAAGGAGGCTCGTTTCTGTTGTGGCCTACATGTCAGGCGAATGCTTGGCTTTCGGCTTTCGTCCCTCGGAGCTCGGTTTTCAGTTTTCGGTTCAATAGCCGAGGCATGCCGAGGGAAAGTTGGTCAACGGCTGGGAAAAGTGGGGTATAAGAGAGAAAGGGGCAGGAAAGGGGCGCCTCCAGCGGAGTGGGTGGCAGGAGCAAGGAGAGAGCTTCCAAGTGCAGTCGAGCTCAGTTGCCGCAGGACAGTCGAGGCGAGTGCTCGTCCTTGGTCGCAACGCGTTCTGGGAAAACCGATTCTCCCATCAGAACCACAAAAAAGAAGAGTTTGAGGCTTGTTTTGGTTACGCGGTCGTCTTGTTGGTGTTGGTGAACATCTGTGCCAGTGTCAGTGTGTGCGTGCGTGTGCGCTTAAAAATATTCGCCATGAATTATTTAGCCAAAAAACGAGAGCTGGAAAGTTTTGAACACAGTGTGAAAATGTAAAGCGGAGCCTGCCAGCGAAAAGTTGTCCTGGACTCGAGCACTTTGACGGACAATTTGGAATGGCATCAAGGATGCAGCCTCCTCGCTGGGATGTGGAATGCATTTTGGAAACGCAGTATGTGTCTCTAGCTATCCCTCTCTGATTTCAGCAAGGACTCAGCTCCTGCCTATCTCTTTCCATTCGCCTTCTCTCACTCTCTCTCCCTCTCCGAGCCTTTGTCAGCGTGTAGAGTTTCGATTTCGTTAGAAAATCGAAACAAAAGCGGGCAAAAGGGCTCGAGAATTGTGGGTGTCGTTGCTGCGGCTACCTGTAGATGCCACATACAGTGGCTCGTGTCCTTGGACGGGGTTTACGGTCGTCGTGTCCATGGAGCTGCCTCCGCCTCCGCTTCCGATTCTAATTAATTTCTAATTCAAGGTCCGATGCGTAGCCACTGAAGGTTAAGTATGACGAACAGAGCTAGCCCTTCGATTTTCGGGTTCAGCTTCAAGTAATGGTAAAACTTTTAAATTGATTGACTTCCGCGGAATCCGTTCGCAAGTTAGTTTAAGAAATTTTCCGCAGCCAAATCTTGTAATCCGATAAAGTTGAAAGTTAACTGGGGGGATCATCTTTAAGTGGGACCAGGACGATGACGGGGACGGGCCCACACACAAGCTGTAATTTAATTCCCGCTGTCGATTCCCCGAAGAACTGGTGGCAATTAAGGCTGGCTAAACAATAAGCCTCTAGTCCCAAAACACTTGAGGCTCGACAGTGGAAAACCCGCATTACGCATACGCCCCGTGAGCAGTCTGGCAACGTTGAGGTGCGAAAAACTGAGACTATTGGGGGTGGGCAAGGTGCCAGGGGCCGAAGCTTTTCACCGCTGACCACTGATGGCATCCCCACCTCCCCAACTCTCTGCCCAAATGCACCAAAAAAGAGCGGCGATGTCTTGCCGAAAACCGACAAAAAAATTACGTCTGAGCAGAATTTTCAAATGATTTTCCCGTGCTCAGTTCAGTGTGAAACGAACCAACAACTCAAACGAAACGAACGCGAACGGGCGCGGAAAAACAAACTAGAATAGAATAGGAAAAATTAACCCCGCCACCAGCACCCGTCTTCTATATTTTATTCAGTTTTTTGTTGTTAGGAAACCGTGGCGAGGTGGCGTCCTAACCATCCTAACTGTAAACAATAATCGAATCAACGAAATTTTAAATTAACAGCGAATGAGTAACGTCTGAGCGATTTATTAATTGGCCTACAACGAACACGAACCAGAAAGAAAATCCCCAAAGGCTGCTGCGTCCGAGGCGGATTTTGAGCGAAGAAACAAAGAATCCACAAGTAGCTGGCGCGGCACACACGGAAAGATAAATAACTGCACAGATAGATAGATAGATAGATAATTGCTAGTTCTCGGTACTAGGCCTCTAAAAATAACCAGCAAAATATAGCAAATAGACGTATACGCGGCGACAATTGCAGGGCACCCTGTGCATGTGCATGTGGAATCGCGGCCTGGCGGCATAGCCCCTCGAGGATCTGTGAGTAGCTAAAGAATAGCAAAGCAACCTTCCTCCCTGGCCCTAGCTCCACCATCCTTCTGGATGGGTAAAATCGAACTAACAAACTTCACTCACCTTTCGGTCTCTGCGTCACACACACTCAAATATACTCGAATATGAACTCGAATCGTGTGGCGTGTGCCCTTGCTTTCTCCATCCCCATCTCTTAACTCGCACTTACAGTCAATATTCCTTAAGGCAAACAAAGAAACAGGACTAAACAAATACAGGACTCAAACTGAATTGTATACACAATTTAATTTATTATTCACTTGTGATAATACATATATTGGCCCCGAAAATAAATAAAAAGTATTAGAGAAAAGATTCCTATCATTCGGACCATCAAGGATATTCGTTCGGATATTTAAAGTTATGAAAAAAGACAATGTGTTTAAAATAATTAATATTTCAAGGAAGTGCTTTGTTGACAAAAATATATCACCAAATTACGAAGAGTTCTCAAAATACATTTATAGGGACTTATGAATCATTCACTAGGAAAGTGAGTAATGTCAACAATAAGTTGTCTTAAATGTTAAATGTTTTTAAACTTTGTATACAAAAGAGTTCAGTTGTAATTTACACATTAAATCAAAGTAAAGAAAATAGTATTAAGAGCTAAACTCCTTCAGGAAAATTCACTGTGTTCGTTATTTTTCGTGTTGTTACTTCTGGCACTGATGGTACCACACGGCGTATGGTGAATGTCGGATGGCGAATGGCTGATAGGATGGCGACCATTGGATGGTAGGTTGGATGAGTGGCGCACACTTTTTTATAGCCAGCAAGAGTCACACACAAGCCGCACAATCAAGAGCTCGTCGCAGTGTCTCAGTGCCCCAGTGTTTATGTCAATTTGAATTTTGCATGTGGCTGCTAAACTTGACTGGGCTGATGTATCCTTTGTGTTGCTGTTTTCCTTAGTGTCCTTGTCGAGTGGGCGAAGAAGAGCCGGAAGTTGACGCAAACTGCGCTTCATTGCAACTTTGTGTGTGGTTTTTTTGGATTCATTCAGTTTAATGGGCGGTGGGTTTTAGCGGTGGAGGGGTTTGGGTAAAAGCACTTGTCGGTACGGAAACGGATATCCCGTGTGCTCCTTGCCTAGTTCGCCTCCGTGTCTCCTGTTTATCATTCCATCAGCCGGCGTCCCAACTTCTCTTGGCCATCCAACCCCTTGGGCCAAAATCCTTGCATTTGCAGCACCGGAAATTTTAAATTGAATGTGCACCCTCTGTTTGTTTGTTTGCTCTTTCTGTTGCTTTGTTGTTTGCTCAGCTCTTGGGATGTGTCTTGCCTCGTCCCGTCAGATTTGTTTCCATCCGGTTTGCTTCTGGGGCAGGTTGACACTGAAAAAATGAATATATTTGGTAGGAAAACGAATTTCAAAATCAAAGTATATATGTAACCAAGGGTTAGCTTACTTTTGCTCAGTGTATTAGCCGCCTGACAATGCCACTGCTGGACGCATTAGTACGTAATGATATTTTCTCAACCGAATAAAAGTGAAGCAAATACGGCAGAGAATTTGCTCTGGGAGTAGGCTTGGAATAACAGAAAATGGACCAAAAAAAAAGGTGGGAGGTGGTAGCAGGTGGTAGAATGCCATCTACAGATTCTGTTGCCACTCCTGTTGCATTTTCTGGCCCGGCTCAGCTATGCCACACTGTGACTGGTGTGTTGTGGAAGCCCCCGCTGGGTTTCGGTGGATGCTTTGGTGCTTTGGTGCCGGGTCAGGCCCAACAACTTGCATATTTGCTAAGATTTATGTCTGCTGTCAGTTACTGGCACACGCACACAAATATACTGCCAAACACAAACATACAACATACAACACACAACGTTATGTAACAGCTCCCAGGAGTAACCTAATTTCCGTTGCTATTGCCGTTGCTATTGCTGTTTTCTGGTTAAACAAATTTCGGCCTGGTATTGCACATCCGTTGGCCCCATTCTGTGTTTTCCAATCGGTGTCGTCGCACAGCAGGATTCCGATTCAGATTCGGATTCGAGCATCCCGACCTCCGACCACCGACCACCGACCACCGACCACCAAGAAAGTATCTGTGAGTGCGCGTTTCTGTGCCAAATAGCCCGGTCCTGCCGCCTCTTGCCATTGAGTGTTAGTATTATGGTTATGGCTAGTTGCTGTTGTAATCTTTTGGCCTTCCTTCGAAGGCTTGTACGAGGCTTGTATTCGTCCCATAAACAGTTAACGTCGAGAGGCAGTTGCCGATTTCTGGTGGCTTTCGGCTTTCTGTCTGCTGGCTTATCGCTCCAATCCAGGAACTAGGAAAGCCACTAAATATTCATTGACATGACAAAGTACAGTGTTGGCTATGAGACTAGTAGCTTTTATGAAATGCTAAAATATAACTCAACTTTATAGAAATATAATATATAATAAACTAAAACTTGGTTCTATCTTCATTTTATTATTCTAGTGAATAGAAAGTCTCTTTTGTGTGGTTTTCAGACTTCAAGCAGCCTCAAGTAGTTGTCGCTCGTTGTTCTCGTTATTCTTATTATGCCACCCACTGCAGGGTGGGGTCGTAGTTGGGTGCTCCACCCTCTCATAACTGCCATTTGCGTAAGTGTAAGTGCATAAGCGGGTGCCGGGGATGTGTGAGAGGTGCATGTGTGTTGATTCTCAATCCTTTTGTATTTGCCACAACAATGAAAGTTGAACACACCGAAAGGGAGGGTATTCGCCACATGAGTATGAATATTTCATTACACATATATATATATATATATATATATATATACCTATATCGGATTTCTAGAAGCTTTGGGCCATCAAACCAGCTGGGAGGACCCATCGAGTCCTTGCCAAGTGCCTGTCGTTTGGCCTGGTTTGAAGTGGAATTTCTATCGGTACGCATCGGTCTTTGTTCTTTAATTACCGAAGCGAAAACGTTCAAAAAACAGGAGAGAGGATAATCCGATTTGAAAGCACTTGCAGTTTCCTAAGTTAAAAATAATTAAGTTATTGCCTTTATTAAATTTGAATAATTTAAATTTAAGAGCTTTCAGTTTTTAATGCTCCAGAGAGAGAGGAAATGAAATTGATTCGATGACATTTGTTTGAGTTCGGATTTGAATTTAGTTTCCATCGTCATCAATACATCTTAATTACACTTCCCATTAGCTGGCCAGCATCCGGAGTCTGGAGTCCGGAGTACGGACCATTTGCTGGCATCTACCGTGGGGGATAAGTCATCAATCAAGCTGCTCGTGATGTGCATCATTTGCCTATCAGTGTCCGAGGAGCAAGTTCCAGCAATTTGCCATCATTTTCATTCCAAACTGCGGCTTTGACTGCCTGGGGATTGTTTTCGAATTGCGAAAAGGTTTTTCTTGTTACCAATTCCGATTCCAATTCTGATTCCAATTCCGGTGCTGTATCCGTCACTCGTCAAACTTCCATCTGGAGGTCAAGGAGAGGCGCCGCGTGACTCACACATGTATTTTTGATGCTGATTTTTTCCCCTGATCCCGATCAGAACCAATGGCTGGCCGTAAAAACACGCAAGATGAAAACAAATTGAATGTCTACGATATGGAGAAGCTATCGTAAATAATGGAATTCAAAAACAAAAGCACAAATATGCTCGGCAATCAAAAGCAAATTAAAAAGAGCATTTTAAATTCATAATCTGCCAGCCAGGAAATTGAGATTCTTCTTCTGGATTGGACAGCTGTCGGAAAGGCAGGGGGGTTATTGAAATGGTTTTAGTTGGAAGAATGCTCTTAGATTTCAAGGAAATCGTTTAGGACAAATGAATCAGGTCCCTCCTTAGTGTCTTGCCCGGTCTAAAAGGCATTTTAATATTTTATGTTTTTGGGTAAAAAGTACCTGAAACAGACAGATGAAAAAAACGTTGAATTTTGTCCAGGTTGGAGGGCATTTACGTTATCTGCCAACCTCAGACAGAAGGATACTCCAGAAAGATAGTGTTTTGTTCAGGACAATAGGAAATAGTTGCAACTTTTTGTGGGAAATAATTTTTTATTTTATTTACCAAGAAATTAAAGATAATTGAATTTGGTTTTTTTGTGTGCCAAAGTAAATGAGTTTTTGTGTGTGTGCTTTCAAAGCTAATTAGAGTATGCCAACTGCGGTCTGGCCAGCATATGGCATTCTGGCAACTGGCAACTGGCTTGTTTGTTTTTCAATTTGGAAATTGTATAACCTGTTTACCCCGGAGCTTGCCGGCCAGTCCCTTCGCGGTACAGTGCGGTGCGTGTCTGTGTACTCCAGTTAATGGCCTGTGACGTGTACGACAAAGGACCCCGAGAAGGAGCCACTTTTGTGGCTGCGTTTCCCAAACCGAATGCCTCCCCCCGAGCAGCTGGCTGGATTTCCCTAAGCTCCTTACCCTGCTGGGGTAATTGCATTTACAGTAAACTGGGGCACATGTGACGGTCGAATTCATTATTAAGTGGACGTCGGGATAAGTGGCCCACGGCCCACGGGCCAGGGCCAAAGGACCTGCTATTATCCTGCTAGGCGGAGAATCCATGACCGATAATATCCGCAAACTGGTTGCCAATTATCACCTATTGCTCGGTCTATCCGGGTATCCTGGCCGACCTGGTCAGCGCGTTGTCCATCAATTGGACGGCGGCATGAGTCAGAGCCGCACATTAACCGCCTGTCATTCAGCCAATTACCTGGCCCAAGGCAAACAAAGCAGCAGGCGTATATGGGGAATACACATTGCTCTATATATGTATATATTCGATCTGTATGGCAAATGGATGCAGCGATTCATTCATATTTCTTTATGCCCAAAAATACTCGTACATATGTAACAGCTGATTTTGGTGGGAAATTGCAGAAGCGACAGATTTCCACTCTCTCTGGGTTTCTTCTCATTTGTAGCTTTCCAGTGGGTGGCTTTTCTTCTCTCAGTCTCAGTCTTAGTCTCAGTCTTCTCGAATGAATTCAGCGAATGATCCCTGAAATTCAAAATGAATTCTTATGGCCAACACAGAGAGAGAGAGCGAGTAAATTGGCTTGAATCCGATGTGGATGGCGGCGGGGATTTCTTTTCGCTTTGCCAGCGTTTGGCGTTTGGACGTGTGTCGCTCGAATGTCGCCTCGATCCCGCACAAGAAAGTTAGTTTAACTGGGCGTATACGCAACGTGGCCCACGGTACGCCCGGAGAGAGGTGTTTCTTTTTTGTTGCCGTCGCTCTGGCCGCCGCCGGGAAATCGTTACTGCACGATATAGTGCTCGGGATATAGTTGACCGATCTCGAACGGTCGCCAGTCGCTGCCCGCCGCTCGTGCGTTCCGCTCGCTCTTCCTCCAATCGGTATCTAATCGGTATCGTCCGCTTCCGGAGCGGTTCCGCAGCATCAGCCATCAGCTGGCGGTTTTGATCGGTTTGGAAACGGCATTTTTTGAAAGCAGCTTTAGTTTTTGCTCGAATTCAAGGCACGGGTTATTGCTCGACAAAGATTTGTGCTTTGCCTTTTTGCTATTTTTAACCCCCCCACACACACACACACACACCCGTTTGTTTGCCCGAATTTCGCTGTGCGTGTGTGTGGAAAATTTCAAAGCGTTAAATAAGTTATAAAACCATCAGGATTAAGACATCTCTTTGGAGTGTAAACTTTCGCAAAAGTCCTGCAATCTAAAAGTCAAAGAAATCAAGAGCCAACAGTCAATGTGCCACTTGGCATCTTTCTGGCCTGACTGCCTGCCTGCCACTTGCCATTTTCCGATGCACCCAATGCAATGCCAATGAAAAGCGTGTCAAGACTTGTCGTCTTGAAAGCAAAGAAAAAAAAAACAATCGATATCAGGCCTGCATTTTTTTCAGGGGGAATAACTACAGTAGTCGGTAGTCGGGTTGTAGCTTGTTGGGTGTTAATACTTAATTTATGTGAACCTATAAATAATTTCAATTTAGAGAATGTGCTGCTGCTGTTGCTGCTGCTGTTGACTGGCTCGGCCATTTTCTATATAATATAGTGCGAGTTGTACGAAAAAATATGCTAAAAATACCGAAAACTGAACGCTGCGTGTTCCTTATCCCTGTGTGCGTGTCCCTCTATCAGTGTGTGTGTGTGTGTGCGAGAGGGACTGCATTGCAAATTGATTAAAATGCAAGCGAGAACAAGAGACAAAAAAAACTAAACTAAACTATTTCAAGAGGAAAAAACAACCAAAAAAACAAAAAAAACTAAACGCACAGGACCACATCTTGATGTTTTTCGGAGCTGCCGCCTATCAACAAATTCGACGTCAGTCAGCGGACTATTATTTAATTTTCTGTCCATCTAGCCCAAGGCAGAAAACAACAAAAAAAAACTATATAAGAAAAGAAAAAGTTAAACGAAAAATGCGGACAGTTTTTCGGGCAAAATGAAACGAAAACGAAATAGTCTTTGCCAAGCACTAAAATACGGTTGAACAATATTACGAATATTTTCGTTGGCCGACGAGCGAATTCAGAGTTTAGTTCATTTGTTCTCGGATATATCCCAATTTTTGCTCTCACTCGGTTCGAGAATCTTTTTAAAATAACAATGATACATGCTGGCTTGTTTATAAATAAATCCTCATACGTAAAATGTTCTTTATCAGAGAGTGATAATATATAGTATAGTATGGTCGAGACCGGGACTGGGACTGGGATTGATTGCTCTATTTGTTGTCTGGGGGAATATATCTTCGATTTATGGTCAACCTGGCCAACATCTCGTCACTTCACACATCGTCTTTGCTGAAGATTTGCGATTTCCAGCAGGTGTTCTGGCCATAAAATAGTGGTGGGAAATGATATTTTGTTTAGGATAAATATTATAAATGGTTTGGTCTATTTAATGGCCTAATTATGTTTGTTTTTCATTAACCTGATGTGGTACCCTTGTTATATTTGTTCTGTTCCTAACTGCCTTTTCCATCATGATGGCCTGACGGCTCTCACCTGGCCATAAAAATGTTCTGCCTGTTGCAGAACCTAACCCTCCACCTGCCTTTCCCAGTTTGAATTGAATTTTGTTTTAAACAAAAACCCGGGAAGAGGGCAAACATTGCCCAAGCAGGAGGAGATTGCTCCTGGTTGCGTGTGTTTTCATCATCATTAATGTTTAAACAAAACAACATTGCCAGACTGTTGAGATGGAGAAACAGACATAGATGGGGCAGGGTATGTCTCCCCTCGTTGCGATGCCCCAGCCGCCAAATTTCTTGGTTCCGCTCGGTGTGTGTATGTTGTCTATTAATAACAAAGCTTCAGAAGAATTCGCCTCTCCTGGCGTCTCATCTCGTTTCGAAAAACCCAAAACGTTCTGCCGTCGACCGCAAAAAGAACAATAAAACCAGAGCCAGTCAGAAGCTAATATCGCACACAAAACACAAGCATGTTTGCTTAGTACATCGTCTGTTGCAAGATGATTAAAGTAAACAAGTCCGGAGAGTCCAATAGTTCAAACAGAAGTGTCGAAGCCAAATCCCTGTTGCCATTGCCCCTGTCAGTCGGTTGCAATGCCTCTGAACTTTCCATTTAGGGTAAAGACTTTGGCAATTTTGTGCAGCGGCAGGAGGAGGAGTCTGTTCCCTGCCCTCGGCAAGGAATGCTGCAACCAAACTGGCCACACGGCGTATACGCAATATTCGATAGTGTTGTTCGAGGGTCGAATTTTTCGCATTTCCCATAAAACAAGCTGAGATATTTTCATGGAGAGGATTGCCCCTTTTGATTGGAATTTGTTTTTTCAGTAAAAAGAAAAAGTAACTCTATAGCCATTCTTGAGTATAAATTCTTACTCATGGGTCAGCAACCATAAATTTGGAAAAGTAATCCATTCTTGAGTATAAAGAATATTATCTTACTCATGGGAAATTCCTTTAGCTTCACTTAAAAACATATGGCCTCTAAAAATCATACATTTTATTATACGAGAATTAAATTTTAGTTAGATTTGTTCCTCTTCGAAAGGGGCACATGTAAAATATTTGATTTGGAATTTGGAAGATTTAAAGCATGATTATTCCCTTTCATTTAGCTTAGATAAATAAACCATCAAACCGAATCGGGGATTACTCATCATCGCGAATTCCTCCAGTTGAATTACACATGGCCTTGCCAGGGATTGGAAGGGAAAAATTGGAAATCCGAAATCTGAAATTCGAAATCGAAGTGACGTGAAATGCGCGACTGAAGAACCATGAAGACATTTAAAGTGTTTTTCCTGGCATTTGCCTGCTACTATGCACTCTTTGTAATTTTCTATTACTGCTATCGAGCGTACCTCTAAACACGCATCTATATAATAATCATATTCAAAGATATACATGTATATTCAAATATACGATAATATATATAGAAGAGGCATATATGTGTCAGGCAAAACAGCTGAGTGTGGCAGAGCAAACCACCCACTAGAGAGGCGGTCTGCCATTGAGAATTTTGGCCTTTGACGTGGCTCGTGCACACAGACATCTAGACGAAAAGGCAAAAATATATAGAAATATATATATATATAGATAGGTGCGATGATAAATTTGGTTGCTACCAGTGCCAGTACCAGTACCAGTGCCAGGCGAAATAAAAACGAAAATCGCTAGCGGCGAAGAGCGGCCATTGCAACCGCAATCGAGTGCTGCAATTACATTAAATCCATTATGCATCGTCACCTCACATCGTCATTTGCCATATTCTATATCATTCGCCCTCGACTTTTGTTAAAGGTATTTTCCATTCCACCACCCACCACCCACTACTAGCTTTTCCCACTTCTTTCCTCCCCTGCCTTTTGGGCCATAAAAATCGCGATTCGCGCGTGGCAAGTCCCAGAGCGGGAGAATGATGATCTTTTCGGCAAAGATAAAAATCAATTAAACGCGCCTTGTAAATCACCCGAAATATGCGCAATTTTCCTCCACTCGTACTCGTACTCATATAGTTTCGTGTTCCGCTGTTTTTATTCACTATATAGTGTCTATATAGTCCAGTAAATGTTTATGCATTTGGCCAACGGATGAGAAAGATTTTTATGGCACTGAATATACGCTTAGGTTTTTACGTGGAATCAATTGCATAATGCGATCGATTCTACCGAAGATCAAACCATTGGCTTTGTTTTATTGATCTATGATTTGATTTTTTGTATTTCCTTTCTCTTCTACAGATCACTCGCCGACCAAGAATGGCCTACGACATTAGCATAGAGAATCAGATCTGCAACTGTCAAAGGACATCGAAGGACGCTCGGCTTATGCAACTGTAGTAGTAGTAGTACTAGTCGAGGCGGAAAAACGAAGGAATAACTTTCGCGTTTCAGTGAAAAATATAAAGCCAGAAAACCCCAAAAAAAAAAACAAAATACCAACAACTTATATTAACTAGAACCTAAACAACAACACCCTAGGCTAAGCAGAGCAATCGATATAGCGAAAACGAACCGTAGACACTAGACCAGGATCACAAGGATCAGATGTGGCAACAGCAGGCAGAGGTGGAGGAGCCAGAGCAACAAACGAGCGGGAAATCAATGAGCAGCAGGCGGAGGCACAGAAAGCCCAAGGCAAAAGCACAATTACCAAGACCAAGACATTTAAACCGCCCCAAATTCTAATAATCCGACCAGCTCGAGCATGCAACAGGCTGGCCAACTGACGCCCCAGCAACTGCAGCAACAGCAGCAGCTCCAGCAGCAGCAACAGCAGCAGCAATTGCAGCAGAATGGCGGCGACATGTCCGTCTACCCCTCCCAGGCGGGAGTCAGTAGGCGTGGTCCCATAAGCGGCGGCCGCTTCGACTTTGAGGATGGCGGAACTTATTGCGGCGGCTGGGACGAGGGCAAGGCCCACGGTCATGGAGTCTGTACGGGTCCTAAGCACCAAGGCGCCTATGCCGGAGCCTGGAACTACGGATTCGAGGTATCCGGTTCATATATTTGGCCCAGGTGAGCTCCGCTAAAGAGAGATAAAGTTGTATATTTTCTAACAACAAATCGTTTTCCAGCGGATCGCACTACGAGGGCCAGTGGCAGAATGGACGCCGACATGGACTGGGCGTGGAGCAGATCGGGCGGCAGATCTACCGCGGCGAGTGGTCCAAGGATGGCCACAAGGGACGGTACGGTGTCCGGGAGAGCACGGTGTCGACGGCCAAGTACGAGGGCACCTGGAACGAGGGCTATCAGGATGGGTCCGGATGCGAGACCTACGCGGATGGAGGTGAGTGCTTTCGGTGGCATACGCTGCGTATACGTAATATGTGCATGAGATCATTTTGTCTTTTGTTTTTTTGGCTCACTTTCAAAACGGGGCGAACATGAGTTCGTTCTCTAGTCGTTGTTTTACTTTTTTGACGTTTCTGTAATCATTTCTGGGCGCCTTTTGTAGGTGTATTATATACGAGGGTGTATTTGTGTCCCGCACACATCCTTAGAACCGCGACGACGACCCAGTGCTTGACGTCATATTTTATTTGCCCGCGCGGTTCAATGATATTTGGCTTTCCCGGTTCAGTTTAGCGCTTTATATGTACATTTTTGCAGCATGAGTGCGGCTTTTTCGGTGGAAAATAAAACAGTCAGGGGGAAAAACACATGGCCCTAAGATCGGGTGTTTCCCTATATCTGATTCCTGAAAAATAAGTCTTGGCTGGAATCGTTAAATGCAAATGAAAGTGTCGACCTTTTGGCCCAACGGAATTGGCGTATAACCATCCATTAGCATTAGCCGAAGGCTAAGTACCATTTCCTAATCAACTAACGTAACTTTCACCATTAACCTGAAACGCCTAAATAAAAGGAAAGTGCACTGCCAGAAAATGATTACAAAAACAAGAGGTTTTCCTAACTTTAATTAATAGCCACCACCAAGTATTTTCTTCACTGTACGTGTACTCAAATGGGCATTATTACTTAAGACCCAAAGAGGGAGAGCACGTATTTCCATTAACAGGATCAGGTAGGAAATGTTAGCTTCTGGCCGAGTGAATGTGACTGGAAACCTGCATTAGCATAACAATTCAACTGGTATACTGCAGTTGTCTAATGCACCCTTTTTTCTATTATTGGCTTCCAGGAAAGTACCAGGGCCAGTGGCAGGAGGGAAAGCGACACGGCTATGGCATCCGCACCTCGGCCCCCTTCGGCCTGGCCTCCCACCACCGTCGCAAGAACCTGCACGCCTCCCTCAGCTCCCTGCGGAGCGGGGAGAATGGGAACGCGGCCAAGATGGTGGAGAAGGCCGAGGAGATTCGGGGTGGATTCGTCCTCACGGCCAAGTCGGACAAACTTCCTGTGCGCCGCAACAGCCTGACGGACAAGTCCGGGAAGAAGGGTTTCCTGATGGTGGGTGAAACTGATGATTGTGACTTCCATTTCATGGATCAACGGAACTAGTAAACTAATCACAGCTTCGTCCATAGGGCCTCAAAATGCGGAAGCAGCGCAGCACCGGGGATCTGGAGAAGCGGGGGACTATCGCCTCGGGAAGTATACGCTCCACCATGTCCTCGGCCTCCTGGATAAGCACTGGCTCCGAGCAGTCCAACCTAACCACAAAGTAAGTGACAGACACTCTAAAGTAATGTATTTGATATAAACTTTGATTTTTTCAGATCCAATCACACGGAGTCCAATGCCAGTTTCACGATGGATGATGAGCAACTGGACCCCACTGTGGTGGAGACCTACATGGGCGAGTGGAAGAAGGACAAGCGTTGTGGTCATGGTGTGGCCGAACGCAGTGATGGACTCAAGTGAGTTTCTCCTCCGAAATCCCATTACAGAATGTAGTTTTTATATAAAGTTTATGTCCAACAGATACGAGGGCGAGTGGTATAATAACCGCAAGCACGGCTATGGTGTTACCACCTTCCGCGACGGCACCGTCGAGGAGGGAAAGTACAAGAACAACATCCTGATCACCAGCCAGAAGAAGAAGCATTTGTTCCTGGCGCGCTCCCGCAAATTCCGCGACCGAATCACGGCGGCGGTGAATGCGGCCCAGCGCGCCCTCAAGATGGCCATGCAAAGGTCGGACATGGCCATTTCCCGCATGGCCACGGCGGCGGCCAAGGCCCAGAACGCGGACATGTCCGCCGAACAGGCACGTATCGATTGCGAGAATGCCGTAAGGATGGCCCGGGAGTTTGCCCCGGATTTCAAGCCGTCGGTGCTGGAGCGGTTCGAGAAGCTGCGCTTCCGGGAGCGGGAACGTTTCCGTCCGGGACCAGCGGCAGCCTCCGATGCCAACGTTAAAATGGGAGTGGGCATGCAGGCGTCGCAGCAGTCCCAGCAGGCGGGACAGTTCTCGCCGGCGAGCAGCAGCGGCTCGGATGCCTATGCCACGCAGGCCCAGCGCCAGCAGCAATATCTGAACATGCAACAGGTGCAACAGCAGCAGCGCCGCATGTCCCAGCAGAAGCAGGAGTCCGAGTGCCCAGTGCCGTCGTCCATGTACTCGCAGCAGCTGCCGGTCTCGCCGCAAACGGACCTCTCCGGCATGGTCAGCCAGGGCCAGCCCAGCCACGCCCAGGTGATCAGCGCCATCAATCAGATGTACCATCAGCAGCAACACCAACAGCAACAGCAGCAGCCGTCGCAGCAACAGAGCAATCCTCAAATGAATCCTGCATATCAGTTCCAGCAGCAGCAACCCCCTGGCCAGGCCAAAGTGAATTCCAATTTGAATGCGAACCTCAAACAGAACCAAAACCAGGCCCCAAATCAAAACCAAAGCCAAATGCAATTGCCCTTCGGGGCAGGCACAAATGCGGCCAGTATGTCGCCGCAACAGCAGCAACTGTTGCAGCAGCAGCAACTCCAGCAGCAGCAGCAGCAACAGCAACTTCTTCAGCAACAGCAGCAGCAGCAACAGCAACTCCTTCAGCAACAGCAGTTGCAGCAGCAGCAGCTCCAGCAGCAGCAACTCCAGCAGCAACAACTCCAGCAGCAATCCTCGCTGCATGCCTCGCCCAGCCACAATGCCTCGAATTTGCTGCGTCGCGCCTCTCAGATGCAACAGCAGCAGCTCCAGGAGGCGGCCAGTGCCGCTGCCATGGCTGCCAATGCCGCTGCCATGGCCTCCGCTCAGCAGCAGCAGCGCGGCGGCCGCCCGCCCATGCTGGGCCAGATGGGCCAGCAGTCCTCCATCGACCACTTCGACCACTACAAGCGACCGCCCAGCCGCGACTCCTCCATCGATCGGTACGCCCGGGCGGCCAGTCGGCTGAGCGGTGCCTTTGCCGGATCGCGGCAAACCTCGCTGGACCGTTCCGGCCTCGCCGATCCACTGACCAACGGCGGCACCAGCACTCCAGACGGCCGCCAGCGGGCTGGCTCAGTATTCCGCGGATCCACCCCGCAACCTGGAGCCGGAACCGGAGCCGGAGCCTCGCAAATGACGGGCAACGGATCACTGCCCTCGGGTAATGGTGGCATCGGTGGCGTGGCTGGTGGGCGACTATCACGTGCTGGTACGCCCAGTCTAGGTGCCGGAGGACGGGCGCCCAGTCAGAGCAACGCGGAGCCTCTGTTCTCCTCGCCCAATCAGCCGTTCGAGGATGTACTGCTGCGACAGCGCACACTTGGCCAGGACATCATTCCCTCGCCCTCGCAGCCCAAGCGCACGGAGAGCCTCTATCTGCCGGCCAAGCCAGCCACGCCCGTGGGTATGGCCATGGGCGGAAAAGGAGGCGGTGGAGGTGGCGGTGGCGGCAAGAAAATGAAGGTAAGTTTTAAGCTATTTTCCAAAAAATTAAATCATAAATCGATCAAGAGAAGTGTGAGTTGCAGAGCCCATAAAAAATCCCGGGTCCACCGCCTAAAATATTTCATAACACAGTTAATCCGCGCAATTAACTTAATTTGTATGCCATCCGTCTTTTGTGCGGGTGTGAGAAATAGCTCAGAGAAAGCCATGGAGGGGCGGAGAACGTGGTCTGGGTGGCAGCCACCGCTCTTTGGCGGACGGAGCAGAGCGAACATGTGCCCATTCTGGGCTATTTATAGCCGCGGGCACGAATGCACGCCAGTCGCCGGATCCGCCGCCGGACTCGACGGTTTCGCCGGATCCGCCAGGTTGGAATGCATGCGTGTCGCTGAATCTCCGAGTCTTCTCTCATTTTCTCTGGCGGAATGAACACTCCACAAGTGGCCATTGGAAGTCTGGCGACAGCACACCGAAATCCTCTCAAAAAGTGTCGCTCCCCGCTCGTTTTGGGCCAACTTGTGGCCCGGTGGCGACAGTTTTCGTCTTGGCCAGTAGTAGCAAACGACGCGTCGTCCACCGCGGATTAACAATTTTAATTCCGAGCATCACTCACGCCGAGTGGCAATATAATTCTACATCGCATCGCATATATATGTGTGCCATTCAAAACAAGATAAATACATAGGAATTTTGAAAGCATTTTCAATATATTTGATTTTGGCTGTTGTTTTGGCTCAGTGCCGTTGTGGGACTATTTTTGGATGTTCCCTCGACGACTCTCCTCCTCGTTGGTGCTTTGTGCTTTGTGCTTTCGGCACTGAGTAGTGCTCAGTAAAGGCGGAACGCCATGTCCAACTCGTTTACAAGTTGGAACCGCCTGTAGAAGAAAGATTACACAGAAATTGTCCAACGTTATGCAAGCGGCCTGCCTTCGCTGCAATCACTAGAAACTAATTGCTGAAAAAAAAGTCTAAACCAGAAACTCTACTTAGTCATGGATTGGTATCCGGAGGAGGATGAGGAGGATCTGATGTTCTCACCGGCTCTGCTGGCCAGGCGGGCCAGTGAAAGCTGGATAGTTGAACCACCAGTTGAGGTGGCCCCTTCTTACTTTTAATCCAAATTAGCATCATTTTCCTAAATGTAATTTCTCTTTATTTTTGTAGTCGGTGCCCATCAATGTGACGCTGCAAAGGAAAAAGTCTATGCCTGATTTCCAGGAGCTGCCCCGCGCCACGGAGGCCATGAGCCGGGAGGAGGTGTCTGCCCTTGGCTCTGCCCGTCGGGAGGCAGTGCGTCGCCAGATCGAGGTCAACGAGCGCCTTCGGGCGAATCCGTTGCTCTACTTGGTCAGTCCACAGGTTAGGGTAAGTATCGGAAAGGAAGTCGATATAGATATGAAGTATGAATCACATGGTTGCGCTTCAAATATTTTCTGGTGCTTTGAAAGTATTTCCAAATTTGAGTCATTAATCATTTTTAGAAGGTTTCGGTCTTCTGGAAATGTCTAACTAGAATTTACGAATACTTATATTTTTGGAAACATTTATAATTGTCACTGAAGAAAGCCACCAACCTATCGATTTAAACTACATATATTTTTGAAAAAACCCACCATAACTATCCTTTTTTGTTTGCAGGATTGGTTTGTGCGCCAACAGCTGATGCTGATTGTCCTGTTTTTCAATGCGGCGTTGGCGCTGCTCTTTGTTTACATGCTCACCTAGCGCTGGAGGATGCGCAGGACGAGGCGGGCCAGAGACGGATTCGGATGGGATTTGGCTGGCCACCACCTGGCTTGGAGCCACCAAGGTCACGGCAACCAAATCCAAGGACCGCGCAATGCGGACTCCACCGTCTTCCCGCGATTTGTTTTTGGTGGGCGGGTTGGGGGGTTGAGAGCTAATAAGTTTTTAGCATTTGCAGTAACCAGTTAAAAATGAAGAAAAAAGAAAGAAAACTATTTAAAAAAAATCTAAATCTAAAGTATGTAAAGTACCATTTATATAATGATATATAATGATATGGATATCAGATGTTGAGACACGCTAAACGATGGGAAAAAAGAAAACGGAAAACAGAAATCGAATTCAAAGTCTAGACTGCAGCCAAATAATGGATAATTAAATAAATCATAAATCATAACGCAGAACTGCAATGCACAAACCGTAGTAAACTTAAATAAAACTTTAATTTGTCGAGCCAATTAAACATTTGTATTTGCCGCTAACGAGGAGCTGGATAGGAGATCGAATAACTATACTTGTATGCAAATCAATTTAACGAATTTTTCTACACATTTAATGGTAATGATAAAGACCTGTTTAATCAATGTTTAATCATGATAATAATAACTGCATAATTTACCTTAACTCTGGCTACATAATAAACTAAATAAAATATAAAGCAAATTTAGGCAAATGCAAAGCAACCAAAAACATGAGAAATTTTCCTATTTGCAATTGAATTAAACATTAGTCAGCAACTTAATCAAAATAAAAACAAAAACAAAAGGCAAACGAATAAAACTTGTACTCATATTTATATATATTTAAAAAACAAAACAAAAAAGTGTAACGATGTGACACCTATATTTGTAAAATTAGCAAAATTGTGTGGGACCGAAAAAAAAATAAAAAAAAAACAACCGAAACAAAAACAAAGATGGCTAAAAGATATTACGTAGCGTTTTGTGTCGCTTTGTTTTTGGTAAATAAGTTTGAAGAAAATTTTTGAAAAATTTGGAACCAAAATGTGGAAAAAATGTGAGGAGGTCCGAAAGGAAGAAAAGTAAACCTTAATTACATATATTTTAAAGGAAAAGATCGAGATTGTTAATGAATGAAGCTGTATATATACATTTTAAAATATCGTATAATTATAATTATTTTCTTCTCGATAATTTATGTTTAACTTCATAGCTGGGACGATGTCATTATTTCAAAGTGTTGCAATTTATCGTTTTTTAGTTTCACTTCATTTATGATGTACGAATATGTTCTAAATATTATTATTATTTAATTTTTTATTTGTTATTTTATATGCATAAATTATGAAAATGAAATAAAACTGCACATTCGCATCTTTGCAAGTGTATATCTTCGATTTTGCTTTTTATTTCCTCGATTATTTCCATATAAAAACTATCTATCAAGTGCAATTAAAGTAAAATGTGAATATTTCCGCTTTCTTCGGCTATTTTTGTGTAAACCGAATAAAGCTGATTAGCATTATGATCCTCTGTCCAAAAATTAATCCCTGTTTCCCCGTTCGAAAAGGTGCAAAATATGAATTATTTGCCGAGAAAATACAACAAAACGAAAGACTTGAACTGAGAATCTTGGCTGGTGTGTGAAATTCTTAAAAAAAAACCTAAGGTATTTCGAAAATAATAATTCATAATGCATAAACCTATATATTTGCATACAAAATTAAATAAAACCAATTTGTATTGTATATATAATATCGGTGTGTATCAGATTGGCAAGTATATACCCTATGAAAGATCTGGAGAAGATAAAATCTTATTCTATAATATATGTTATCAACAACAAAACAAAACAATATATCAAAATGATAGCAGACAAAGAAATCTTTTTAAATACAATAATAAAGAGCATCAAAAGCATAAAATTAAAAAATGGAATAATTTTTTATATTTTAAAACAGGAGGAAATATATAATGAATAATGAGGTATACATTTATCACATTTATTTACTAATATCTTGGGAATTTCTTTTACAAATGCCTTTACAAAACATGCCTTTGTTCCACAGGAAAGAAAAAGATTTTTCCAAAATGGAAATTTGTCAAAATGGACACTTTTGTTACACATTTCACTCCAAATCTCGGACAATTCCTAATCGATTTTGGAACGGAATACCATTTATTAATCAGGGTTTCATTTTGCTTCATTCTTGATCAAAATATCGGAAAAACGGAACAATAAACTTTTTGTCGATTTTTGCAAAAAAATCATGATGGTACCCCTTTCAAAAATTTCGAAAAATCGATCGAAATTTTTTTTGCTTGGTTTTCCGAGTATTTTGATGCAGATCGAAGAAGAATAAAGCCTGCATTTATAAATGGTATTTCGTTCCGAAATCGGTTGCACAATGGCAAAAATATTTCTTAAAAGGTGACCGAAAGTTTGAAAAAATAAAAGTAGGCACATTTTTTATTCAGTTTCTTGTACGGTGTTCAAAATATTTTGATGCAGATCGACGGGGAATGAAATCCCTATTTATAAATGGTATCCCGTACCCAAATCGGTTGAGAAATGGCCAAGATATTCATTAAAAGGGTGACGGAAGATCGAAAAAGTACCACTCCGGCCTGTTTTTGCAAAAAAATCATGATGGAATTTTGTTTGCTCGGTTTTCCGAATATTTTGATGCAGATCGAAGAAGAATAAAGCCTGTATTTACAAATGGAATTTCGTTCCGAAATCGGTTGCAAAATGGCAAAAATATTCCTTAAAAGGTGACCGAAAGTTTGAAAAAATAAAAGTAGGCACATTTTTTATTCAGTTTCTTGTACGGTTTTCCAAATATTTTGATGCAGATCGACGGGAAATGAAATCCGTATTAATAAATGGTATCCCGTATTCAAATCGGTTGAGAAATGGCCAAGATATTCATTAAAAGGGTGACGGAAGATCGAAAAAGTACCACTCCGGCCTGTTTTTGCAAAAAAATCATGATGGTACCCCTTTCAAAAATTTCGAAAAATCGATCGAAATTTTGTTTGCTCGGTTTTCCGAATATTTTGATGCAGATCGAAGAAGAATAAAGCCTGTATTTAGAAATGGTATTTCGTTCCGAAATCGGTTGCAAAATGGCAAAAATATTCCTTAAAAGGTGACCGAAAGTTTGAAAAAATAAAAGTAGGCACATTTTTTATTCAGTTTCTTGTTCGGTTTTCCAAATATTTTGATGCAGATCGACGGGGAATGAAATCCATATTAATAAATGGTATCCCGTACCCAAATCGGTTGAGAAATGGCCAAGATATTCATTAAAAGGGTGACAGAAGATCGAAAAAGTACCACTCCGGCCTGTTTTTGCAAAAAAAATCATGATGGTACCCCTTTCAAAAATTGCGAAAAATCGATCAAAATTTTTTTTGCTCGGTTTTCCGAATATTTTGATGCAGATCGAAGAAGAATAAAGCCTGTATTTACAAATGGTATTTCGTTCCGAAATCGGTTGCAAAATGGCCAAAATATTCCTTAAAAGGTGACCGAAAGTTTGAAAAAATAAAAGTAGGCACATTTTTTATTCAGTTTCTTGTACGGTTTTCCAAATATTTTGATGCAGATCGACGGGGAATGAAATCCATATTAATAAATGGTATACCGTACCCAAATCAGTTGAGAAATGGCCAAAATATTCATTAAAAGGGTGACGGAAGATCGAAAAAGTACCACTCCGGCCTGTTTTTGCAAAAAAATCATGATGGTACCCCTTTCAAAAATTTCGAAAAATCGATCGAATTTTTTTTTGCTCGGGTTTCCGAAGATTTTGATGCGGATCGAAGGGGAATGCAGTCACTATTCATAACCGGTATTCCGTTCCGAAATTGCTTTAGAAATGTACGAGCTATGCAATAAAATGTTGTCGAAAATATGCGTAATAGTTAAGAAAAACCCCTCTTATAACTCGATTTATTTCCGGGAATTTGCCATAGCCTATAATGAATATACAAGTATATCAGCCCCAAAGTATACCAAGTATTCTATAACTTCAAATTTAAAATATTTTCGTTGATTTAATAAATAAGTAAAAAGAAAACAAAGATTTATAAATAATCAAAAAGGAGGAAGCAATATTATCTAGCCTAGTTAGAAGTCTAAACTTAACAACAACAGCTACTTAGTCTCCCTCAATAGTCGTAGCCCCTTCCCTGGTTGCCATAGCCAAAGTCCTTCAGATAGTTGTCGATGGCCAGATCAAAGGTGGAGGATGGCTTGTCCGGACCAGATACGGAGTTATCATAAGTCTTTGCCGGAGGAGGAGGTGGTGGAACGGGATAGGATTCCGTTTGCTGAGCATACGAATCCGTGTGGCTGGGATAGGATTCTGAGGCGGTGGGATAGGTCTCCTTGGGATATGACTCTGTGATGCTGGGGTAGAGCCCCGTCTGGCTGGGCACAATGGGGTATGATTCCGTTTGGGAGGGAATATAGACCTTGGGCTCCTCTACAATTGGATAGGAGGTAGTCTGGTCGTAGCTTGGTGGCTGCGTGGCCACCACCAGTTTCTCCTCGTAGGGGGTCTTAATCTTGGCCAGGGACACTCCGGAGGAAGAGGCCACGGCTGAAACCAGAATCTTGGAGCTGCGCTTGGGAGCTGGCAGAACTTTGCTGATGACTGGCACTGTCTGCTTGCTGTAAACCGGGGAATAGTAGGCGGAAGGAATCTGCGGCGGGCTGGGCGAGGAGTAGCTCTTCTTTCCGCCATAGGCATTGCTCAGGAGCTGGGCCAGTTCCTCCAGGGAGAAGTTCGGGGCAGCTATGTTGGCCACGGCTGGCGAAGGAACTGCGGCTGCGGCCTGCTCCTCGTAGACCAGGGGATAGGGCTTGTACGATTTGGGACCACCAACTGGACCCACTAGACCGGCGTAGCCCTCGCCTCCGTACTTTGGCGCAAACTTGCGCTGGTGGACGTGGCTGAACTCCACCTGCCCACCAGGAGCATACTCTCCGATGGAAGAGATCTGGGTTAGGGGCTGCTTGGGATCGGAGGAGACCACCTTGCGGCAGAACTCCTTGCAACCCAGCTTGCATTCGCAGTAGCACTTCTTGTACGGCGTTGTTGGCGGCGTGACGTAATCTGTGGTGGGTGGCTCAGGGCTGGGTGGGTAGGGAATGGCAGTGGTGCTCGGCACGGAGGTGGTACCGGGCCTCGTCGTTGTAGCACTTGTAGTTCCAGCTGTCGTGGGTGCTGGGGTGGTGGGCACTTCCGAGCAAGGCACTTGCTCCCATACCTCCTGCTCGCACTCCGCGCAGTACTCCGGAAAATGGGACTGTATTGAAACCGTGGAAGCCATCAAAACGGCCACGAAAAGCAAACTGCAACGCGCAAACATCTAAAAAATGGACAAATGGTAAAGTAAGTAAATGGGTCATTAGCAATCAATAAAGCCCTATTTCTTACCTTTCAGCAGAATTTCTTCCCCTCAACAAGTCGATCGCTTTCCCTGCAATTACTGGAATCTCTGTCCCGGATTGTTGGATTGCACTTGATGTCGCGTGCGAAACTCTTTCAAGCAATTTGCTGAATAGCTCTTAAATACGCTGTGCTGGCCGAGAGCCGAGCGGGCTACTTACAACACGCCGAACAAATGGGTCGCGGAAGCGATGACCGCGTCACGTTCCAAACGCCCGTCGGTGGATCGGAGCGGTGGCTTCGATCGGGGCGTGGTGGCGGTCCGGAATGGGCCGGGTGGGGGCTCTCCACAATCGCTCCACAGATGCCGCCGCTTCCGTAATACACATTCAAGCATTTCTACCCGCACTCTACGATAGCATCGAAAAAATGGCTTCACAACAATTCTGAAATCGCGAACATGGCTAACAAACATTTTTCCATGTATGTTTTTCCTTCAACCTCTGGTTCATGGGGTCATGGCCTTAACCTTTTGAGGTTAGTGGCTTAAACTAATGTTTAATTCATTAAAAACTTCTAATATTATGGTTTATATTGTAAGAAGTCCCTTAAAGTTTACATCATTTTAACTTTAATGTTAACCCTTTGACCATTTTTTCGCAACTGCCAAAACCCGATCAACACTTTGGGGATTTATAATTTCGTTAACTTGGCCTTAAACACATTTAGGTGTCTGTGGACGATAACGTTATCAATTTTTGGGATGCCAATTCGTGGCTTTTTGTGACTTTTCATAGGCTTAAGACAGATATCGCTTTCCAAAATACTTGGAAGCTTTATCAATTAGCCATAAAAGAGTTGTAAGTTTCCTGTTTTTCACAGATTAACTAACATATGTCGGATTTTAATAATAATAATGTTCAAGATTAGCTTTATACTTAAAAACCAATCGAAGTGTTTTCAAAATGTGTAAGCTTGTTGCACTTTATTTTTTCCAGTTTTTGGGCTTACAAAATTCTTTGGAATCATATGAATGGAATCATTTTTGTAGAACAATCCAAAAAATATTCAACACAATCTATAATTTAGTTTTTATTTTTTTTATGTTTTCATTTTTGCTCAAAAAAGAATTCTTTCATTTAGCACTGTCACGTCTTTTATTTGTTTATTAAGAACTGTTTTTTTGGTATATAAAAAGAAGATAATAAATAAATATCCAAATAAACATGGGTTTCGTATTAATTCAGATTGACCACAAGACTTTGGAAAGGTCGAGCTCCGGGAAAGACTTGAATTCTTGGACTCTGGACTACCGCTGCCACCACGATAGACTTCTCCCGATGCTCCGCCTTGGGGGAACTGCGTTTCTTTAGCTTCTCCCAGCGATCAGGTGTGGATTCATTTGTCTGTTTGTTGGGAGACGCCGTGGCAGGTGTCGAGTCTTGGCCATAAGTCGTACGGCCTGCCATTTCCACATCAATGGTATCCGCTCCACTGCTTGCGCTTGTTAACCGCCGGAGCATCTCCTGGTAGTGCGGTTGATCCGCCGTAATGTACTCCGGTTCGGCTTCGGGATTCAGGATCTGGTAGTTGGGCGTTCCCAGCTCGAAGGTTGTGAACTCTCCATGTTCCACCTTGTTCTTCAGATGCTTGGCCGTGTAACCGTACTGCCGGAGCGGAGCCATCCACTTGGAGTTGGAATCCGTTGTGACTCCGAGGCAGAAGCCAAGAGCCATTAGCAAGGTGGCCAGCAGGTATCGTGTCGTCAGCGAGTCGACCATTTTCGCACTGATTCTCCATTGATCTTCGGGCCAGGGCGTTAGCCAAAATCCAATAGAACCTGCTGGTACCGCGACGTCGACGTAGAAGTCGAAGCCAAAGACGTCGGTAATTGGACGCCCCCAATGCCCGAAGTGACAACAGGTACGTGAGATTAGAGGCATCTATGGACCATGTCGTCGTGTGTCGTCTGGCGGCGATAGCATTAGTTTGTGCTTATCACAAATTATCAAAGAGTCGGAGCCAGATGACACATCTCTGGCTATGAGACATCAATCTGCAAAAAGTCCGGATCTCCCCGTTTAAAATCAGACTATGAATCTGTTCTAGCCATTTATCTTTGTTTTCATTCATGTTTCGTTTAGTCATTCATAGATTTTAAATTTAATTAAAAAATGTATATTAACCTTTTTCTCCCATTCAAATTGAAAGTAAATCATTTTTTGTGTTCATCTATCGAACAAATTGAATGTGATGCATCTCTTTTATTATTTAAATATGTTTATCTATGCTGTATGTACAATCAATGGAAAAATTATAATTTAATTATGATACATGGCAATGACGCTGTCCTTATGAAAGCGGGGATTCAATATATGTAGATGATTTCATGGCTGACGTCCTGTGTTCAGTGTGTTGAAAATATTTTTTAGTACTTGTATGTGGCAGTGGGTCCGGAAACGGAGACATAGTTGCCAGAGGAGAGCTCCTGCTTGATGATGGCCTTGGGGGCAGCGTAGTGGACCAAGGGGGCCACTGGCACAATCGGAGTCAAGATCTTGGTGGCCAGCAGCTTCTTGGGAGGCTCCGGCAGCGGAATCTTAATGTCCGTGGGCTCTCGCTGGACAATTGCCTCGAATCCGTTATGATCGTCGGCCTTGTACTGGACAATGCGGCGATAGCCATCGGAATCGATCAGCTCGTAGACGCCCTCGACCTTGTCGTCCTTGCGGGTCTCCTTCTGGCTCTTGATGTCCCCGGTGTGGGGGTCATTGACCGACCACTGGAATTCGTAGGCCACTGGTCCGTAGTCGGGCTGTGGTTGCAATTCAATTGCCCAAGTAGCTCCGATCAGAAACAGGCACGCCAAATAGCTCAGCTGCAAAGGACAAGGGTTCTATGTAAAATATCCATTAGAGGTCCTTCTTCTACAACTCACTTTTCCCATCATGATGGTTTTTTTAGGAGTTTCTAAGAAATGATTTGCACTCGACAAAGATCGGAATCGAAGTAATTAATCTGGGTAGTCCTCGGCTGCTTATATACAAGCTCTCCACTTATTACCAGACACCAGATCTCAGATTCAATCTGACTGGGATGTGGCAATCCACCCAAAGTGCGCTGTTTCGCGGTGTCGTAGTGTCGTGGTGCGGCACGCGCCTCCCAAACAAGATCGCCGGCGGCCCAAGTGGAGCGCGCTCATTAACAGAGCCCCGAATTAAAAAATAAAAAAAAAATTATAATTAAACACGAAATATGTACGCAAAGTGCGGCTTGGATAGATCTCGGCAATGGGCCAATACACAGCAAGAATATGAAGAGCAAGGCGAGGTTTTAAAGTAAATGAGGATCTGGCGATCGAACTTTAATGAAATATATTCAATAATTCCTCAAACTAATCTTTCAAAGCTTAATTAAGAATATAGTTTAAGACCAAAAAAATGCTAATATTTTCATCAGTGTAAGCATTTAATTGGCACGCAAACTAATAAGCCCCAAGTGGGTGAGTTTGTCGATCTTAGAGGTGTCGCGCTAGTTGGTCTAGTCTGGCCAACAAATGTGCAGATTAATTTACTTAGTCAATAATTTGCAACATTAGACATTGGGCAACAAGTTCCTCGGACTGCATTAAGTCATAAAAATAATTGTCATTTTTTAATGGATCGATCGTCGCGTCGTTCGGAAACCTTCAGAGGCCAGATCCTGATGCCATTAACAAACATTATAATTAATCACCATTACACTGATCACGAGTTTCCTTCTGCAGCAAGAAAATTTTGAATAAATTCAGGTTACACTATCGCAGCCGCAGTCACAGAGCGTGTTTGTCGAACCTTAAAAGCAATCTCTGGTATGTGCACTTGTTAGGCGTAGCTAGCTCCAAAACTAGGTTAGACCAAGCCACTAGCAAGCTAGCCAGACTTACTAGGCAGTTCTTCGGTTTGACAGTTGTGGGTTGGCAGTCCCCGCAGTGCGTAGTGCGTAAGTTTAATGAATGTTTTCATCAGCTTATTTTAAGAGAGTTTTAGAGAGTCTTTAGATCTATTTTACTAAACTAATCCTGATCCTGATCTTCCGATTCCAACTTGCCACGTATGGTCCTTTGGCAGCGGGATCTTAGAAGTTCTCTTCTCAGGGCATTACTTTCCGATTCCACAGTTTGGATCAGCTAAAAGAGGAAACAGTTTAGGTATATATCAAATAAATAATACATTCTATAAAAACCTACACTATGGGTTAGGGCCAATCTTTCGATGGTCTGGGCATCGGAATCATCATCTTTTGGAATGGATTCACTGCTCGAAGAACTCAACCGCTTTCGATGCTCAGAGGGATCATGTTCCTCGTATTTTGGCGGTGCATCCTCTACAACTTCAGAAGAAACACCATGGGCTCCGGTCTCCGACTTTAGAGCAGCTACCTCTTCACGCAAGCTCTGATTTTGCATCTCCAGCAAGTCCACCTATAATCTAATATGTAATAAATAGATTCTTTAGGAGATTCAACACCTTACGCTCTCCAATTCAAAGTCCATTTCGTCTATAATATCGTAGGATTCATCTAGTGCTCTTTGTAGCTTCTCCACCTTCGCTTTCAGTTGTTCCATTTCATTTAATTCACTTTGCGCAGACTGACGTTTCTCAATCATCAGGCGTTGTTCTAAAAAACTCATTATTTTATTTAAAAAATCCTCACCTTTTACCAAATCCTCACCTTCATTCCGCTGATCCAAAGCAGATTTCATCACTAAACCCGTGAGTGTCTTCTGGCGTTTGAACATTTCCTCCAGAGCCCGACAGCGCTTCACCTTCTCCAAGTAGGCATCGTGCAACTTGTTGTACTTAGCTTTGTGCCTCTGAACTGTTTCAACAAGCCGGTCGCGTTCCTCTTCAAGTTGAAAGGCAACGATCTTGGCCTCCACATTTATGGCCGCATTTGAACTGTGATCGGCAGAGGCTCGATTGAGGCGATGGCGCAGCAGAATGTTTTCCTCCTCTAGCTGGGCATTCCGCGATTTTGCTGGACAATTTTTTTAGATTTAAATATAAATATCAAGTATACGCATATTGCTCATACGCACCGGTGGCCAGCTCTGCATAGAGCACCTGCATTGCGGATGTGTTTCGTTTCTCCATTTGTTTGATTTTGATTGCGTTTCCCTGTAACAATTACTCAGCGGCCAAAGAACCTTTTGTTGCTGAAAACCTTTAAGATAAGCTATCAATGTACGTTTTTATGAAGGTTTATGGTTGTCGCTTACAATGGTGGAATCTCAAATAAAATGTAGACTTTTTGAAACAAACCAAAAGGTATTTCGTTTACTTTTTTCTATATATTAATGATTATATTACAATCATTTAAAGAATTTATTTCTAAATTCCTTAGGCGGCATTATTTTTACGATATTAGGGCAAGGGTTGTGGTCTTGGCTAGCAAATTCGAACGGCATGGCCACACCATTAGCCAAACTCTATGTAGATATTTAAATTCAATTCTTTTATTGATATTTTATTTATTTAACTTTTATTTAGTGGAAATATAGATAAAACATTTCCTGAATAAAAGCACTAATTAAATTTTAAAGTAATATTAATTACCAGAAACTTAAATATACAAAAACAAAGCGCCAAAAACTCTGAACTCAATTTACGATATTCGATACCTTGCTAATATTTCAGTTTCAAATAGTTTAATTTTTAAATAAAACACATTTTTATTTGTTTGTCTATTATAATAGATTATTTATTTTGTTTTTGTTTCAGGAGTCTCATTGTTTTCATTTTATACATCATCTTATTTAGTTTACTTGCAATATTTTCTCTAAGTAAAAATATGTATTACTTAAACATACTTTTCGCGTACTATTATTATTATTTTATATATGAGTCTCTGCACCTAAGACTCACATGCTGCATCGTATTCTGTATTAAAATCGGTCTTCAATAATATAATTTATGTTGCAGACACGCCTATCTCGGTAAGAACTCTAGGCTAGTCTTAGGTACTTATCAATGTAGAATTGTATATATAGATTTGTTTATTTATTTATTTAGATGTATCTAAAAGTGCTGGGGGGGAGCACTCGGCTTCCTACCTTTACTAGTACATGTGGCTGGCTGGTGTAAACATAGACTTAGTTGGTTTAATTAACCTAGTTTCTTGCATCACTTAAGGCTACATAGGGAAGGAGGCCTAACACTCGGGGGAGTGCTCAGGAAATGAACTGGATGCCGAGATTTGGGTCGCACTTCTTCAGTTAACATACTGATTCGATCTGTGTGTATATTTAATTGATATTTTTTAAGGCATTATCGCATTTAAAGTACATCATTCGGTTCTAAAATCTAGGCTAAACGTTGCGGTTAAAACAGGGAATCAAGGGAGTTTCCATTTAAAACTATTCCATATCTACTCTCATTCGAACCCTTTCTCGATTGGATGTCCTCAATGATTCTCTAAATAATGTATTGCATAAGAATTTCATTCAGCGTGTTTCAAGTTCCTTTCCAGACCCTCGTTTCTATTAATTTTTTAGTTATTTTTTTTGTTTATTTTTTGTATACTCACACATTGTTTCACAGCACAATTTCCATTGACAATTGTTTATATGTTCGGATTATTAAAACGCTTCCATAAGCTATTCTCTATTAACTATTCGCTATTCTCATTCCCATTCCTAGTCCCGATCTCTATCGTTTCCCTTGCCAGTTCTCAGTCAAACAGTCAAAATTGTCTCACATCGAAACCGAGATTGCGCAAAATCGAGCAGTGAACAGTGAAACACATCTTCCTAGGCCTGTTTCTGTTTCTAAGCCGGCACTGGTCGGCACTCCACTAAAAAATACAATACAAAATATGCCTATCACAACGATCTACGTCTATCCTACAATATGCTACTAGTCGCTTACTAGGATAACTCTATTCTAACCCCTGGCTAATCCTATCTAAGTGCTGCAACTATTGGGAATTCGTATTTGGATTCGAATTCGGATTCAGATTCGTTTTTGCAATCAGATTCAGATTTGAATTCGTGGCGAATGTTGCATATATCAAAGAACTTATATTTTTGATGAGGTCCACCAAAAAGGTAGATTTGAACACTCGGTCGTAAGTACAATGAGCAGCCGAGAGTGGGGGTCACTTCGTCAGGCAACGGGCATGGAACACAGACACATTCACGCACAAAAGAGCCAATTGCCGCTAGGAATGCTGCTCTGCCACAAACCGACAATCCTAGCTTAAAGCTACACGACATTACACTAAGCACAGTTGGAACGCTCCTCCTCCTCGTCGTCATTGTCGTCGTTGATGAGTTCGTTCCGGTCGTCGTCTATCTGAATCTTGTGGTGGGACGAGTTCCGGGTGTGCTGAGGATGCGGATGCGGATGGGGATTCGCATGCGAGTGAGCTGCCAAAGAACTGGCGGGGGCAGTCTCCGGCAGTATCTGGTAGTTCAGATCCTTTGAGTTAGTGCGCCGATGGCGCAACACACTCAGACCCGCACCCGTGGACGTTGCGTCCGTGGTGGCTTGGCCAGCGCTGCTGTTTGACGCCGCTCCACTGGGAATTTTGGTGTTCAAGTCCTTGGAATTGTTACGCGAATGACCGCGTGAGCCAGTTCCCCCGGATTCCATCTCATTCGAGTTCTTCAGCTTGCCCAAATCGGACACCACATTCTTCAAAACATTAACATTCTTCTTGGGGTTGTGGTGAGCATGGGGATGCCGCAAAAAGTCCGCATCGAATCGAATGTTGTTCGGCATGTAGATCTGGTCGTAGCTGTGATTCCGCGAGTGCTTCTTCACGAAATGTCCACAGCCAGTGGTGAGCTCGTCATCGTCATCCTCCTCAGCGCAGTCCTGCGGCCGCAGTTGGTTCTGAATATATCGTATGGGCTGGCTGGGGTCGTGCAGATCCGTCGAGTGATTGCGCGTGTGGGCCTGGAATTTCTTGAGGTTCTTATACTTGTTGCTGGCAACGGCTTCCTGGCCCGCAGCGTCTGCTGGTCCGCTCGACGATCCGTGATCCCTTGCAAAGCTCTTGATCATCTTCACGTCGCACGAGGCGCTGCGGAAGTGCTTCTTCGATTTTGTCTGCGGCTGATTGCAGGTATTTGTTGGTGTTACCACATGACCACACTTGTCGTAGCTGGAAGAAAGTAAATGTGATTATTAAGGAGTTGCTCTAAGATTGAATTCTGATTCCTAACTTACCAATAATCCATCTGCATTGTGCGCGAATCATTGCGGGAGTGACGGAGAATCTCTGTTGGTATAATCAGCTCTCCTCCGCCTCCAACAAACGCCGTTGGTCCTTCAGCACCTGAACGCTTCTCCTCGAATACTATAAAGAAAAGATCAATAATAAGCGTCTCTGAATACCCATAGAAAAACCCACGTTTATCCAGACTAATGATGGATCCAATTATGGGATCGCTGGCATTTAGAGGCTTCATCTTTTCCAGTTGCTTCCGCCTTCGCACCAACCACCAATCGACGATGAAAATAAACAGAGCAATCAGCTTGACAGTTGCACAGAGACCCACATATCTGAAAACGTTCATTAAATAGATTAAAACCACTTCCACATACTATAAGATTCCCTTCATACTTGTATCGGAACTTTTCAATGTCGTAGATGAGACAGCGACCGCCTTTTTCGCCGCAGGACGACTTCCACAGCAAACACGTGGAGTCGATCAGGTTGCCGAAGAGGATGGGGGCAGGTATATAGCCAAAGAGGCGGAAAATGACAAACTGCATGCCGAGGGCAAAGGAGCGCTCCTCCTCGGACACCGATCGCAGTACGATCATCAACAGGGGCATCTGAGTGGAGGCCACCACAAACGTCATAAAGAATAGCAAAATGAGGAAGGGGTAGATGGTGCGGCAGGGCGTGGCACAGGGTCCGGCAGTGGCCACAGGCACCACTGTCACCTCGGCAAAGTCCTCGTTGGCACTGAGCGCTTGGGCCTGGCTACCGCCAGCGCCCCGGTAAATGCTGCTCGTGATGTTGGCGTGAACACCTGAGAAGGAAGTCATAAATTAATAAACAGGATAAGCCCAAATCCTGGCGGAGAAGAGGATTATCTTACATGCACAGTTGGTATAGTTGGAGCTGGAGGAGAAGGCCGTACAGCCAGCGTGGCAGGGACTAAAGTAGGTGAGACCGTTGTTGCCGCACACCGGTTCCACCTCGCTGGTCAGGCACTCGCATCCAAAGTTACAGGCGGCGGTTAGATTGACCTGGAAAGGTTCTATGGTGGCTCCCGGTTTGCTGGTGTAGTAGGGAATGGTGGTGCCGGCCATCTTCAGGTTGTCGCAGCCCAGAAAGAACAACATTGCATAGCAGGCCAGGCAGATGACATTCGTGATCAGAACGAACTGGACGGCGCCCTTGGGCTTCAGCTGGAACCGTTTCAGTATGCAGCCGCCGAGGAAGATGCCAATGCATGCCCCCGGCACTGCAATCGATCCTGTAAAGATGTTGGCCTGGCTCTTGCCCAAGCTGAATTGCGTCTCCAGGTATTTGGGCAGAAAGACCACGAAACCCGATACAATCATCAGTTCCATGCAGGCTCCCAGGCAGGTGACAATGTAGACGGGATTCTTGACCAGTCGCAGCATCGATTGCGGTATGTCCTTTATATCCTTGCCATAGCCAGTATCCACCTTGGGCGGTGGCTGCGTCTGATCCTCCTTGCTGGTCACCGCCACGATCTCTACTTTTTTCACCTTTCCCATCTCATCGGTGGTTACAGAGGCTCCCGAATTATTGGGCAATGCCGGCTGGACGACACTGCTCTTGCGGATCTTCTTTTTCTCGCCGGCCAGGACTTTGGGGAAGGAGAAAAATGGCACGGCCACCACCAGCAGGACGACGCCGCAGAGCAGGAAACCGCCCCACCACATTCCCACCCATCTCCGATCACCAGGAGCTATAAAAGAATACGATTTATTAATGGATCGATAGGATAGGAGTATAGGCAACAGCATCACTCACTGATCGATATAATGGTGGAGGACAGCGAGTCCATATGGAAGGAGAGCAGGTAAGCGCCCAACAGAAAGCCGACGACAGGTCCAAAGGCACCCATGCTGTACATGAAGCCGATGTACATCGAGGAGCTCTCCGTGCGCACGTGGTCGTCCACGTAGGTGGTGCCCAGGGTGAAGAGCGGACTGCCGCCGCAGCCGAGAAGCAGCTGGGCCAGGACGAAGAGCAGCACCGGTCCCGTGGTGGAGGCCTTGCCCTCCAGGCAGTTATCCTCTCGTAGAGTGTGGGGCGCCAGCGGCTGGTTGGACAAGCCGCTAGACAGGCGACCCAGATCCATGTCCTGATCCCGCACCAGAGCACTCCTGCAGATGTTGTCGCTGCTCTTGTTCTTGATCGCAATTCCAGGATTGGGTTCGCCCGTGAAATGTGGCACCATGAACACCAGCGACCCGATGCCCATGATCACCGCCCCGATGCCAATCCAGACGGGAATGTGCCGCCGACTGCCCAAGTAACTGACAAAGATCACCGTGATCACGTTGCCGATCTCATAGCTGGAGGCTATCAGGCCCGAGTAGCTGGAGGGGATCTCGAAACGCTTCTCGATGGTGGTGATCACCGAGTTGATGTACCCGGAACTGAGGGCCTGCTGCATCATCACCAGCAGGGAGAGGAGCAGCACAAAGATCTTGATGCGGGCAAAGCGCTGGATGCCATAGGGTCGACAGTTGAGGATTCCGCAATCGCCCGACCGGAACTGCTCCTCGTCAAAGTCCTCCTCCTGATCCTGTACCGGGCACTTGCCGCCCGCCGACGCCTGTCGGCTGTGGCACTTGACCGTGTCAGTGCCTCCACTTGACGATGCCACCGCATCCCCGACCAGGTGGGATGAATGGTGGTGCTGGTGCGGGTGCTGGGGCGGGTGCTGCGAATCCTGGTCGAGGGCCGCATCTATGCTGCTGTCGTCGCCGCTGTTCGTCTCCGAATAGAGGCCGGTCATCTGGTACATCGATTCCTGCCGCCTGCAAGTAAGATTAATTCCGTGGTCAGATCAACAAGAGGGATTTGACTCTGGTAGGCTCTGGTTGTTCGCATTTTTACTGGGTTCTTGCCAAACCCCAAAGCCAAGACTCAAATTGGTTAATTTTTCACAACACATCCAAAACGAAAACATACAAAAACAATAACGTATTATCAAGGCAACTATAGTGATTTTGTCGGCTAGGAAAACCAGATGGCTTTTACCGGGAACTTAATTCCTAATTAGGCCAATTCTTGAACGAGCTTTTTTTAATGGGATTCTAAACTATTATAAAGAAATGGGTTAAGAAATAGTGAAAGCTACTGTGGTAATCCCTAATAAAATAGAAAATGTAGAATAGGAATGCAATTCCTTAAAGGCCTTTCCTTTAGGGTATTCAAAGCTTCGTCCTTGCTGCATTATTTGTGGACTTTTTTGTCTGCCAGCCTGAAACGATGGACGGTCCAAGGCCGCCCGAGGGCGAGGACAAACTGGCCCATTCAATGTCAAGCACTCTGGGCTTTTGGCCAAAACACTCTGCCCGTTTTCCCCTTACTTGGCTTAGCAGCTGCAACCACAATTGATGTAGTGGGTTGCCCCAGCTCTTGGTTCGTCGCTCGACGACGGCTCTTCCGGAGTTCCTTCGGCTGGCAGGGCACGCGGCTGACTGCGGCCGGAGTCGAGCAAACCGAGCGAATCGCAGGCTTCAGGCTCACGTGCTCACCCTGGACTTGTTTGTCACGCTTCCTTTTTATTTTTTCAGCTAGAGGGGTTATAGAGGAGGTCCTTTCTAGGCCTTTGAATATTTCAAACTTGACCGACTCATCGTAATCGACGGTTATCGATTGGTTCCTGCGGAGGCAAGGCGCTGCAGTCTTATGAATTATTAAGCCTGCGGCTGCCTGCTGCCTCCTGTTTCTGGTTCCTAATCCACGTGCCACCAAATGTGCCACCAAATGTGCCACCAAACGTGCCTTGAACTTGTGATGTCCCCACACCCACAGTCTAATTATTATTGGTATTGGAGTATCGGCAAATAATAATAATAATATTTTCGTTTTGTTTGCCCAAGGCGAGTGTCAAAGGTTGGGGGCGTAATAAGGCTAATGTCGCCGCTTGAACAAGTGCAGCGATTTCCTCACCTGTGACCTTTGCGATGTGTCGTGCCGGCATCGTTGCCAGCGGTGCCTGTCCCAGTGCCAGTGCCTGTTCCTGCTCCCGCAGCTGGTGGGTCGGACTCCTGCTCGAAGGATGGATTCGTATACTGTTCGATGTGCTTGCCCGACATCGTATACCATTTAAGCCAGCTATTGGCGGCGCAATTTTGTTAACTCGCTCAATCGATCAGCTCTGCGGCATATCCTGGAATAAGAATAAGAGAAAAATATATATTATGTGTTTGTCATTAGGGAGTTTCGCACCCACACAAGTCCCTAGTACCTAGTCCCTCCTTGATGACGACGACAATTACTTCCTGAAACGCTGAAACGCTGAAACGCCCCATTGCCACATTGCCACACTAATTGAGCCCGAACAGAAGAGTCATTGCAACATGCGACGAATGGAGACGGAAAACGGCGGGAAAAAAGAAGAAAAGGATAATTACAGAAGGCGGTGACCCGGCCATCCCTAACCACTCTATGTCCTTCTTTCCAGACATCCGCTGAGAAGGATGAGAAGGATGCTCACTGACGCCGTCTTCTATTAAAAGCTTTTCTCTACACTCAGACACTTGTGCCTGATGGAAGCCTGATGATGGTCACATGTCCCTGTCATACTTCAAATGTCCTTTCTCCAGATGCCATCGTGACATTTCAATGCTTTAAAAGGATTTAAGGAACTCGTATTATCATCCTATTTAGATCAAGATTAAACACAAACAAATCATTCTTGAACGCTATTCCATCTTTGAGATACAAAGAGCTGCCAAGAGCTGCTAGTTGCTCGTTTTTAACTCTCGATTTTCCTTTCATTAATATGCCACAGAAGCTGCCACAGACCAGCAGCAGCTTTGCCACCAACAATAATGGAAACGACGCCACTCGAACACGCCCCCTTCGCACGCAAGGCAAAATTTATCGATTGCCCCAAAGGCTCAAGAGAATGCTGCCTTTTTGCCATGTTTTTTGTGGCAACTAATTGAGGATTTGCCGGGGAGCTTAAGTGGGATTCAGTGGCTACTAGGAGCGGTGCACTTCTGGTCTGACTGCACCACTTCACCCACTGGCCAGTTAATCAATTACCAGATATCCTACATCTCTTGGCCACTCCGCCTTTCCCTTGGATTTTTCCCGCTTGGTGACCCACAAAATGGTCCAGCTTATTGCTTCCATGTTCCACATTTTGAAATATTGTTTCTTTTAGTTCAGATTCTTTTTTTTGTGTCGTTTTGGTGTCACAGATGCTGCAGCTGCCCCTGGATAAAAGTATGATGAAAGAGGCAGCGTTTTTTTTTTTTTGCCACGTTTTCTGGCCAATTGCCAAACACGAAAGTACCCTGTGTTCTCGGGCAGGAAATGTTTCCTCTAGAGATCTGTGGAAACAGGCTCTCTAATGATGCAATTGTTGAATAACACAAACGAGTACGAGTATATCCCTAATTGGAGTAGAATTGGAAATGTTTTCATGTATCAGATCTATCATCGAAAAATGTATTTCCTCAACGAAAAAAAATGTAATTCATTGCCAACGACATGAAAAAGTGAGTTATTTTTGTTAACCTCTCGCTGGAGTTACACAATTCGAGTTAATTGAAGGGTAACCAGGTACCTTAATTAACTCTTTTTAGTGGAAAATAAACACACACACACACACAGAAAGAGTATTACATAAGAAGAGGATGTTTAAGGAAACGAGCCTGCGGTGAAAGCGACTACAGAAACCATCATTTTTTGAACGGTTGGAATGACAGGTGACTTGGTTGTATAATTTCCAGGGATAAAACAGGGAAAGGTATTATGAAAAATAATTCAATTTCATTTTTTTCTTCTTTTATTGACAATCCAAGACTTGAAAAGACAAGAAAAAAAAAGGTTGAATTAAATCAAAAGAAATGACATTCCATTGGATTGAAATCCCATTTAATCTTTATTATCTTTTTTAGATTGATGAAACTTTTCCGAAATTGATCAACAAATTATATATTATTTCCACTCATAAAACGAAATCAATTTCCATTCAAAGTACGCTTCAAATAAAGATTTTATAGCACAGCTTGAGCTCTTCCACCGGGTTATTCCACCGACCATGAAGATGCAGATCACGCACCAGCTGACGGGCTTCCTAATCGTCAATCGCCTCATGGGCATATCCCCCAATCTTTCTCCAAGTAATCTCTACTCTGTGAGAACATTGAACCCCGTCAGACACTGAGCAAGTCCCGGCGACAGGCAACAAGTGAAAAGTTTCAAGCTGAAAAGATTTATTTCGCGAGAGATTCTTGGCCAAAAAATGGTAAAGGTCACTCGAGACGAGCTTTGAGCCAAAAAAAAATACGAGTACCTGTCGTAGCCAAATATGGAAACCTGTCCAGTTGGTGAGATTTTTTTTTTTTTTCGGCGATGGATGTGTCATTTCTTACTCACTCTTGACTACCCATCTCTCTCTACCTTATTCTATCTATCTCTTTCGTTTCACTTGCGATTCAATTCATTCATTTCCCCCTCCGGCGAGTGGCGATTCGAGTTCATTTTTAGAATCTTAATGGCGATTTTTGAAGAACAATCAAAAGTATAAGGAAAGTGAATACAATTGCCAAGCCATAAACGGATTCAAAAGTGCAGTCAATCCGCAATATATAGATACAAAGATACACAGATACAAAGATACAAAGATACACAGATACAAAGATACAAAGATACACAGATACAAATACATTCAACAATCTTATGCGATTCGCGTACAGGAAGTGAAGTTTACAAAACAAGTTTGCTTTTTGAGCGCGGTTTCTTTGCTTTGTTTTTATGCTTTTTTTTCTGACTTTTGTTTTTCTTCGCTCCGAGAGTAGATAAAAAGATACAAAGATACTTTCCACGTGGAACGCGAAGTCACATTTAGAAAGCATTAGTAACTAATTAGGAAAGACTATGGACATAATTCTTCTGATAAGAACAATTCAGAGCAAGATGTTGTCTAGAATTGTTGTTTATTCGTCTGATAAGAGGACCCCAGAAACGAGATCCTTATCTCGTCACCAGAAACGGAAAAACAAAGACGAATAGTACTTCTTTGTAGGCAATAGTTAAAGTTATTACGAAGCAAGACTGTGATAAGAATGCGGGCATTTCAGATTCCTTAAATCTGAAACCACAAGAAATACTTGAAAATTGGATAAACTTCCAGTCCAGGGCTATTGGGAAGGGTATCTTTTAAAGCTCAAGTTTTGTGTTTAAACAGTTGTTTCAATATAAACCAAGGCCGAGAACATCTAGCACAGAGTTACTCATATTCTAGACTCAAACTCTAGACCAGAAACAGTCAAAGAAACAGCCATTACCTAATATATTTAGAAAAATAAACCATCTAACACACATTATCTTACATTATTATTTACATTATTTTATAGATTCTAAAAAACAAAAACAAAATCTGAGCTCTATAAAACTTTTCCTCACTCTGGGATGGCGATAACAATCCCAAACACTTGACACAGTGTGTCTCGGAATGATAAGCCGCATTTCGCATTCAATTATTCTGGATTCGGAATCTGAATCTGGGGAAGCGAGATTATTCAGTTGCTTGACCCTCTGACCTACATTCGGCCGCTTTACATAATATTTTCGTGTTTACTATTTATTAAATTTTATAAACTAAGAGTTTTTTCCTAGAGAGTATCTCTAGAGAGTAATGGAAACATGGTACCTCCCATTGAACGGGTTCTCGAGTTTCCTAAGTCTCGAAACCGGGTTCCCCTTTGCTGCAACTCAAACTCGAATGCATTTCGTGTAATTATTTGGCTTTTTGGAATTCAACAAAACTCGTTTTAAGCTTGCTTTTGTTTTAAATTACTTCGGTTCGAAAGGGGCTTCCGTGGAGAATTCGAGCCACCCACCCAGATGTCTCGCCAAGCAGCACAACACCCAACACCCAACACTCCGAATCGGTGTGAGTTAGATGGAGTGGATCGGATTACAGGCCGGCACATAGGCACAGAGATTCAAGCGGCAAACGGAGTGGCAAATAATCCTCTTAGGCAGCTCAGTTGAGTTGAGTTTTTGGCACGGAAAGTGGAAGTCAGCTACACTCGAGTATCTGTATCTGAATCGGTACATGTATCTATGTATCTGCAGCTGTAACTGGGACTGAGAGCTCTTAATTGCACAAGTCGCCAAAAGTCACATGTCACTGAACGAGATGTGGCAAGAGTCGGGCGGGTGCATTGCCCAAGATCGCATCCCAACCGAGTGCCTCATAAGGTGGCCTCCAGATGAATCATGTCTGCCTTTGTCCCCCCTTAAGAAGAATGCTGACCTCGATTATTGACCAGAGCACGGTCTCTCTCACGGTAATTGATCGATTCACGATCGGTTAAAGACCCAGAAATTGTTCTCAAACAAAGCCACAGTTTGTCATAATTACTGCACAGTGAAAAAAATATTAATTAGAGATTAAAAAGGAACTTTTTGTGATTCTTTTTTGTGCATTTTATGAAAAAATGTTGATGAACTTGTCTTTAATCGTTGAGTTCTGCTCAAGAGTTCTTGTCTTGGATCGTTTTGCTTGGACCGTCAATGACAGCACTTCAAGTGGGTGTGTTTTTTCTGCAAACCGGTATCTGTATCTGTATCTTGTGCTACAAATATCTGCATCTGTGACTCTGGTATTGGATTGGTCACTACTTCTACCCGTTCAACCGGCTAGCTGGCTGACTGTGAAGGCCATGCTGGGAAGCTTTTGCTACCCAAACAAAGTGACATGAATAAATCCCGGTTAGATAAGAATATTATATAACCTTTACAGTAGCAGAGCAACCTTCGCCTTGAAGGGTATATCAAGATAAATCATATAAAAAAGATACACAAACTAAGCTCTACATCAATAAGGCAATCAAACAACTGTCTTCCCAAATTATGGTATAGATAGCTTTGACGTCACATCCTCCTCTTGAATAATAACAGAGCTACCAGAGTAAAGGTTTACTAAAGTTTTTTTTTGCAGCTGATAAAACAAAAGATAGTCGCCTGGGAGAAAGAGTTAGGAGCTGGGCACTGGGAGGCCAGAAGCAAACAAACACAGTTATCAAGGCAACATTTGGTTGAGCCACCAAAGCCCTGCCAGGGGCATTTGACGCATGTTTGGGAATTATAAAGATGCGGAATAATTAAAACCGAAAACAATAGAAGCTTCCAGCCATAGCCATACGTCAATATATATCAAAAGATAAACAAGATGCATTGCTTGTAGAAAATATTCCACAAAATTTTGATGTAAAAATAGAAAAGATTGCTTGATGGATTTTATAAAATGTTCCTGAAGCAATACCCGAAGTTATTTTTAAAAGTCTGACAAAAAATGTTAGCTTGGAAAACTAATTAGCATTTGAAGTGATTGGATTTGTTGACTTCCAGGCCAGAAACATGGCTAAAATAAGTCAAAATATGACAGCCATGTGTTGCTGTATCTCTTCCAGTTTATTGAAAATAAGGTGACAGTGGGAAAACGACAAAAATAACTCATACGTCTCGTGGGTGGGGTGACTTGGCAACGCATGTCCCATGATTAAAAATAAGTTTCAACCAGAATAAAGAACTAGAAAATAAAACTACAAACTACAAAGCTGTCACGGCCGCAGCCCCCGATGAATCTGAATGTTTACCCAAGAATCGGAAACAGTCAACGAGCTGATAATGAAGGCAAATCAAAACAGCATACAGATCGCTCGGTTTAGACCAGTTTAGAGACCACATCTTGGTGGATCTTGGATCACATTATGTTGCTGGATAGATCTCCTCCTCCAATCAACACTCGACTTGTTTGTTTTTTCCATTTGTTTGTTTAGCTTTTTCACGCCGGATCTTAATCTAAAGCTGGGTAGGAGGGATTACAAACAGAAAATCATCCAAACCAAAAGACTCTGGAAGCAGCACGACTTCTGTTCTATGAATATGTAAATCAAAAATACTAAAAAGTTTCTGAAGTTTCTTAAATTTCTAATTTCCCCCAAAAGATAAAAAAAGAAAGTGAATTAAAAGCTTAACCCAAAATTGACACCAAAAATATTTTCAAAATTCATGTCACATATTTTGGGAAACCAAAAAAACGAGGAAAAGAAGTAAAGGCATTTAATGAAACGTAATTTTGATTAAATTTAAAAAAAAATGAAATGCATTCCATGGAGAGGAAAAATGGGCTAAACTCTAATTGGCGTGTTTTCAAAACACACACTGGAACTGACCTAAAAACGCCAACATGCGACAAAGTCAGAGAGCAATCAAAAAATAACAACAGGAAAAGTTTAAAAAAAATATATATATATGTATACACGAAAAATTAAATAAATAGGTGAATAAATGAATGGGTGAATGGGTGGATGGGTGAACGAATAAGTGAGTGTAGAAATGAATGAATGGGTGGCCCTAAATCTCTGTTCATCGCAAAAAAAAACGAAACAAAAAAGACATTTGTTGTCATTTTTTGGATGTTTTTTTTTTTTTGTTTTTTACTAAAAATGGTTATCATTGTTGTTGTTTTTGTATGGGGCAAGCCACACCGCCCAATTTTGTATAATTTCAGATTTCGGTTTCTGTTTTTGTTGTCTTTGTTTTAAAAAAAAAAAAATCGCGCTTTCTCCGCGCTGAGAATGAGAAATGAAACCAAAAGTCAAGTAACGAAAATATGAGAAATTTCTTTGGGATAAAAAACTAAACCTTTTTCTTTCCCAGAATCTTGAAAAATAATTCCCATTCCCCCATTAAATTCTTCGCTTTTTTTTTAACACATCTGAACGCATTTGTTTCTCAAAAGCCAACTCGCCAAGATGTAAACATTTCGCCAAACTTATTTGTCGAGTACTTATTTGTGTGTGAGGTTTTTTATGTATTTTTAATTGCCACTTTGAGACGGAAATTTTTAAGTGTTTCCAGTTAGTGGTAATAGTAATGGGGATGGAAAGGGTATATTTCTACACAGCCTTCCTAAATAAACAAAGCTCCTTGGTCTTGCATACTCCTTCTTCACTTCTGCTGACTATGACTCCCTTATGCTATAGAAAAAGTTTATTAAACTTTTAGTTTCGTTTGATTTCCACAGAAAATTAATCAATTTTTAAAGTACCATAATGATGTAAGTCTCTTTTAGATTATGAACAAATTTCCGCCTATGACTTTTCAATGAAATTTCAAATTAAATGCAATGCTCGCTTAAAGGCGTAATTAGACAACAAAACTAAACACAAAATCCAAGGCACAGCGAATGGAATTTGTTGGGGGAATTGGAAAAAAGTTTTAACGATTGTGACTGCCAATCCGTGAGGAAATTAATTTCCAAGACAGCAGCGAAAAAAAAGGAAATTTAACGCTAGTTTAATGGTTCTAAAAAAGGTATTTTTGAAGGAGGAAAGAAGGATTCATCTCCGACAGCTACTGATTCTGTGCAAGTTTAAAAGTTGAATGCCCTTTGTTGGTAAAACTTTGACTACTGAAAAGTCCTTAAATTCCTGACGTTTTAATCGATTTTCTCACATTACCAGATTTTTCCCTGAAATGGTTTCCCATTATCCCCCACCCCGACATACAGCCAACTGCAGTCTCAGCTTTTTCGGTGTTTTGTTTTTCAACTTTGATTGATATTGTGTGACACACTTGGCGATTCAATTTCAATTTTTGTTTTTCGTCACAGTTGTTAGAGTTGCCTTGTCTGGGCCAAAAAAATGTCACGTAACATCCCATCTGGCCAGGCCCATTGAAATGCTAACGATTTGGTTTCCCAGCCAGGCCAGGCCAGGCCAGGCCATGTGTGTGGGAAGTTCATAGAGGTAGAGCTTTGCAAAAAAAAAACCGATGACAGGAGGACTCACCGTCACCGTTGCTTTCCTTGCGGCTGCACTTTTTCTCTTCTGAATTTTTGGCTGCCACTCTTTCAGTCAATACGATTGTTCATTTGAGATTCTTTAGCACATTTATTCACGTATTTTGTTTATTTTTTTGGTAACACCGAAATTTTAAAGAGATTCCTGTAGGTTTTTGGCAATGAAAGTGGACATTTTTCGTAAAGCTGAAAATAAAAATTGCAAAATTCGATTACTTGTTAGTAAATCCCCAAAAATAGAGTCTCCTCTCTTTGCTTCTTCTCAGGTGATCTAAGCCTCTCTTTTCTTGGCCATCTTGGGGCTCTCCCGCTCCACTGAACAGGACAGGTGTTGGGGAAAGGGGGGTCTGAACCGGTTTACGTTTTCTTAATGAACCCCAAATAAAGAGAGCAGAGCAGAGCCATTGAAACACCGTTAGAAAGAGAGCGCAACGCGGCTGCTCGATTATGCTGATGCCTTAATGTTGTTAGTGGTTTTTTTTTCTGCTCTGCCTTTTGTTACGTGCCAAGATTTGGCAAGCCAAAGCAGCCCAGCAGCAGCTAATTGGGGCTGCAAGGGAAAGAGAGAGGTGCTTGGCAGTGTGGCAGTGGGGGAGGGAGGGCCAGGAGCCGAGGGGGCGAGCGCCAGCCAAGCGCGAGAAATGGAACGGGCCAAGACGTATATTGGAATTACACATCGAGGTGTAAATGCAGTGGCTGCTGGCTAAGAGAAACCAAACAACCCGTCTTTGAAATAAATAAAAAAAAAAAACAGAGATAGATGTACCTTAAAAATATCTTTAAAAGATACAAAAATACATAGATATAAAGATACATAGATACAAAGATACAAAGATACATAGATACAAAGATACATAGACACAAAGATACAAGATACAAAAATTTTAAATTCTTAAAAACTTTCTAGTGTGCCTTCTAAAAAAAATCTTTGAAGTAGATATCCTTTAGAGACTTTTATCTCTCTACAAAAATGAAAAAAAAGGAAATTATTGAAAACTTTCTAATGCACCTTTTAAGATAAAAATTTTACATTCAAATTGGTAATTAATAAATCTTTAATAATAAAATTTAATAACTTTTTATTATGAAAGCAAACTGCATATAAAGTGATTGTAAATAATTGATTTCCTGTAATCGATGCAATCCGATATTCCGATATTAACTGTAATCGCAATCAAAACGAGTTTATTTCAAATGAAAACATTTGGTTTTTTTTCAAGGCCTTTTATTGGTAAATGTTTTCCTTTGCAATAGAAAGTTTCGTTTCATTGTTGAACTAATTTCAAATCAAATTTGTCACAGCAGCGATAATTCCAGGGAGGGATTGGAAAACCTGTTTTCTATGTCTTATTTTTTGGAGGTAACAGGAGTAGCTGAATCATAGTACAGAATCTCATTGATTATTTATCGACATTTTGAGGGGGAGAATATGATTCTGGCATTAGCACAGGTCTGCAAATCATTCCCCAATTGTCAGAAATCACACAAGGTACGAGAATATATAGCATATGTGCTACCATATACCATATGTACTTTGAATATATAATACTTGTGTCAATTGTACTTGGCGTGCGTTTTTTTTGTTGGCTTTTATGAGCTGCGTCGGTCTGGCAATGAACGATTATGCAAAAATAAATCAATTGAAAAGCAACAACGAAGAAAACTCGGGGAAAATGCCACAAAGGAGACCTCAGTGGGGGAGCATGTGGAAGGTGGGGGCTTGGAATCTGTAACAAGTGCCTTCGAAAGGAGGCAAAACAGGGTGTTCAAGGATCGATCTCTCTTTTGGTCATTTGACAAATTTCAATAATTTATTTATCCATTTCAAAGGAGCACTAAGTAAGACCTGAGTTGACCTGAAATAGACTTGGTATGGGGTCACCATATCACCCTCTCACCTTTACCCAGATTTCTAGAGCGAGACGAGTCTGGGCCGCAGGAGGCCAAAAAGGAAGAGGGACCCGAGACCGAGACCATATGAGGAGACGAGACAGAACAGATGTCTTGCAGAGGAATTACAAGTACTTGAGCAATCACCTTGCCTTTATTTATCTGCTCACATTTGCTTCCTTTGTTGCACTCCTTTGCAAAGGACTCTATTGCACTCTTATCACTTTTGTTTTGATGGGTTTACTGACCCTTAATTGCACGTTATTTGATTTTGTCACACCCACACACACGAGCCGCCAAATCCGCGCGATTCTCTGAGGCAGCGAAAATCAATTCAAGACCTCTTCTCTGGCCAACACACAAAAACAAAGGTAAAGGTAGCCACAAATCACTCCGACGCAAGTCTCGACATTTCGGTTTGTTGTAGTCTTTCGTTGGGGATTGGGGGATTGTTGATAACACATCGATATCAGGGATTCGTACAATATATATCGTGCCATATATATCGCAATATATCGATTACAAATCGGGAAATCCAATTCATGGTTCATGACTTCGCTTTATGCAACTTGACTCAAACTTTTCACATTTCACATTTAAAAACATTCCTTTTAAAGAGTTTGTTCTTCTATATTATAAAATATCATTTTCTTCTTGATAACAAAACTTTTAAATATCCAAAAGGATTTGTTTTAATTGTATATTGGTATTTTTTTTAGTATTATTTCATTTATCGAAGTCAGAAGATTGAGATTTAAAAAGTGCGCGTAGAGGTTTCCTGTTTTTTTGAGTTAAATAAAACCATAAAAGTAAGCTAAACAATAAATATTAAGCATTGGTTCATCAAGTGGAAGTATTTTGCTAAATTATCAACAATCTATTATTTGGTTTATGTATTATATTTTCTAATATTTGAATGTGTTGTTGCTGCTTTCAGGTCGCAACTAACAAATCTTTTGGTGCGATCCATAGACTGTAACTATGAAGATAAAAAAGGGTAAACCACGGTTAAAGCTTAAACTTATTAAAAAATATATCCTTAATCAAATACGATCAAGCTGTTTTCCAAATTATCAACCATTTTCAATTAAATGACCAATGTTGCTGGTGGTTTCGAGTATTTCCTTCAAAGTTGATGGACGTAGGATGCGATTTTTAATGCAAAAAAGCTGCTATAAATGATTTTACAGAAAAATTAATAGGAAATCCGAGTTAGATGATGCTCAAAGCAATTTTATTAAAGAATAACTACCAGTTCTTCAGTTTATGAACCCATAATTTTCCAAAATAGAACAGAATTCTTGGCCATTTTATCGCCATACTCTCCCATGGGATATCTTTCTCCCCAATCTGTCCAATTTTGTTGTTACCATTTAATTAAAAAACACCAAATATTTAAGGTAAATATACATTTATTTCATTTAATGATTTCTTGCTTTTCAACAATGTAAATATTCAGCTAACGATTTTTGCTCTCTGGTATTTATCCTGTTAACGTACCTACGTAACGTAATTTCCAATTGCATTTAGGTTTTGTTATAGGGTAATCTTTTTAAAGAGAACTACGAGGAGTATGGTTATGGTTTAGTACAACTAATGGATTACAACAATTAATTAATACCACTTGTCATTGCATCGACTCAATAAAAAGTAAAAAAAAATGCACTTGCTCACACAACAAATCAAGAAACAGAAGGTGAGAAACAAGTCCATCAATACATGAATTAATCAATCTAATATACTGGTCTATGAATATAGGTGAGTGTATACATATCTTATGCTTAGGTTTATTCTTCATGAGTGTAGAATCACAGCCTTTTCATCGAACTAACATTGGAGTTCTGTTGTGTTTGAATTGTCAAGTATTTCTGTTAGGGTGATATACATTTACAAATTAGTCGCTAGTTTAATTAGTCGTACATAGTACCGACCTGTAATAGCATTGTATTTTCGCTTCTGTTTAACAATAGTCGATTAGGTTGGTTCTCTACGGTTCTAGGCCACTAAATCTCTACTTATATACAAATAAATATGTAAACTATGACGATAAGTGCAATTGTGAAACTGCAATTGCTTTCCCTTAAGACTTAAAGGCGAAATTGCTACTAAAATCAGACAGTTAACTTGGGAATCTATGCGCTTCTTTAACAAATAATTCGCTAAACAATTTAATTCAATTGGTTACTAAGTACATTCAATCTATTCGCTTGAAGAAGCTACAACGAAATCGAAACAACTAAACGGCTACAAAACTAATACAATATTATTAATAATCGGTGTCGAAGGCCACATATTTTTAGAGTGAAAGCACATGTGATCAAGTTTGTGGGGTTGCTAGTTGTGTCCTTATGCTAGATGTTGCCGAGATAGCCGATGAATTGCATTTTGGCGCTCGATCAGGTAATCGTTGTTATAATCTGATTCTTAGACCCATAATCGGTGATTCTGAAAGATTAAGATTCATTATAAATATAGAAGCAAACATTGGAGGAGAAATAAATGTACGAATGCAAATAAAAAGACACAAAATCATAATAAACTCATAAATTCATGCACAGAAAAGTGAACTCAGGTCGTGCGAGGAAAGTAGTTGCTTTTTTTTTTTTAGTATTTTGTGCCTTTTTACCTATAGATTGATGAGGCTGATGTTGACCGCGACCAAGTAACTAATAAACCCTCACCTCTACTGCGCTCCCGCTTGCTTTGCAGAATAACTTTAGTGCTATCGTCGGGACAAAGCGAGATGCGCACGGTGGTCAGAAGAAGGCTGAAAGTAAACCAAACCATCAGTGATTTATTCTTAGAGTAAAAGTATCTAAACTTACCGAGGCAGCACAGCAACCACTGTGGAGAGCAATATCACCAGCCAGTGGACAGCGGAGCCGAAGCACACAAATATTACCCAGTAGGTGGAAGGCAGTCCGAAGCAATTGACGCACATTGAGTTGTACACAATTGAGAAGAGGTAGAAAGAGCCTAAACTAACCGCTATGGATATGACGTGCAGCACAGTCTGTAAACAAAATATGAAAATAATATAGAACCATTCAAAAGCTTCACTGTTTAAGCCAACGTACCCAGGAACGAATTTCGATGGCACAGTGCACCAGGTTGGCAAACAGGCAGGAGGCCGTGATGGTCGTGCCAAACTCCCAAATGCCAACGTCGCTTTCCGCGTAGGCGCACAGCGCCACGAAGAATATGACCAGACTTTGATAAAGCGCGTCTAGCAGTATTAGCCAAAAGTCGTGCGGCCTATATGCGACGCCAAGTCGACCCTGAAATGACATTTATAATTAATTGATATCCGGTTAATCATCAAAATAAAACCAATTAACTGGTCCCATAGCCATATTTCGAATGGCTTACGACAGTTTCAGATTAATAGAACTTGTTTTTCCACTCACATTTTTATAAAGATATGGGTTTTTCAAGAGAAGATCTTCGGGCACGCGCTTGTCGTACACACCAATAGCCAGGGGAGGAAGGGAGGTGAAGATCAAATTGTACAACATCAAGTACATCTGATCCATCATCACTGAGCCAGAGAAGCCGCAGTATAACTGATACCAGAATATCAGAAAAACAAAGGCCTGGAATTGAATATGATTCAAAATAATGTTAAGATCGAATAGAAAATTACTAGTCGTACCGCATTTTTGTAGAAGAAATACAAAATCATTCGCGACAATCGATCGTAGCACCAGTATCCATGGGATAGCAGCAATCTCTCCAGGTAACGAAAACGGGATAACGTGAAGTCGGCGGCCATCACAGCCTGCATGCCCTCCTGGCCGGAGATTCCCACGCCCACGTCGGCCATTTGGATCATGGAAACATCGTTGGCTCCGTCTCCGATGGCCAGCGTTCGCAAATTCAGCTCTTCCTTGACCACCTTGACTAGGTATGCCTTCTGGAGCGGCGTGGAGCGACAACAAAGGACCGAAGCGCATCGTTTGGCCAATCGCAAGAATGGCAAAATAAGCTTTGATCTATAAGGAAAGTATAAGGATTAGCTTTTGAGATAGAAATAGATTAAAATATAATTACTTTGGATCTAGGATAAAGGTCAGGGTTTTGCCGTCTACCACCAAAGCGCGTTGCTTTTTCCTCAACGTTTGGCCATAGCCCAGCGAGGATGTCTTGGCATTCTCTATGTCAGTCAGATAGAAATTTATGGCCGTTTCCGCAGCATCACGAGATCGCGCTGTTAGCCTGATAATAAAGTAAAGAATTATAAATGATTTATTGAGTTTCCTTTCGTAATACTCACTTGATCAGCTCCATTTGCTGGGTGAATAGCTTCGCTGAGTATGCAATATTAATGGCCGTTTCAGGTTTATCCCCCGTCAACACCCACAAGGATACTCCGGCGGCAAGCAGCGAGGCTATCGTCTCAGGGACTCCATCCTGCAGACGATCTTCAATACCGGTTGCTCCGAGCAGCGTCAAATTGCTCTCCAACTTGGCAAACGAGTCACGTAATCTGCGCTCGCGATTCTCCAGCGACATCTCGATTTCCTGATGGCGGGCCCACCAATCCGTATAGTCGGCGGAGTTCAAGGTTCTCTTGGCCATCACCAGGATGCGCAGACCCTCTCGTGCATACCTATCCAGCTGCTGCTGCGTCTGCTCCCGCAGTATTCCTAAAATTGAACACCATTCGACCATTTTGTTTAATAAAAATGTATTTACTTAATTTTATAAAAATAAAAATGTAACTCAAGGTTAAGTAGATTCAAAATGTGATTCAAAATCGTAGCTATTAGTATTATTTTGTTTTATAGAACTCACCCTCGGGACTGTTGTTCGAGCAGGGTGCCAGGACTGGCATAATGGAGCTGTCCGCTCCCTTGGTGTAAAGGATGATCTCCTGGGTGCCGGTGCGCCGGACCACAATCGACATGCACTTGCGACTGGAGTCGAAGGGCAAAATCTTGAGGATCTCGTACTCCACCGGGGTGCCCGAGGTGGGCATGCTGACCAGGATGTGATTGGGACTGCGGTTCAGCAGGCAGCAATCGTAGCTATAAGCGGCATTCACCAGAGCCAACTCATCCGGACTCTCAGCCTCGTAGAGTGGCCTTCCATCGGCTGTTCGGTAAATCGTCTCCGCTTTTGTGGTACTGAAAGTTAAGAAATCAAAAACTATAAAGATTTTCAGACACCATTTAAAGATATGCACGACTTACGTCATCTTCATCCGCTTGCCTTGGGTTTTGGCATTCAGGAAGGTGGCTATGCTGGTAATCTTCGAGTTGATCACCGCCTTGGCCCTTCCCGTCGGAGAAATGCTATTGGAAAGTGCCTTGCTCTTCATGGGCGGCGAAGGGGATTCCGATTCCGAGTTGGGCGACGACTCCGCCGAACTGCTGATGGGCGAAAGAGTTGGCTGATGGCTCTGGGCGGGCAGGGCAAAGAGCAGATTAGGGGGCGGCGATGGCGTCACAGATCGTGACTCGGCCAAACGAATGTAACGATCTGCTGGAATCGAGGCTGGCTGCTGTGGCTGCTGTGGTCCATTCAGTATCGTTGTGGTCGTGGTCGTAGTTGTGGTGCTGGCCAGTAGTTTTTGCCGCTGCTTGGTGAGCTTCAGGTTGGCCGGACTACTGCCCGTTTGCTGCACCTCGATTATCCCGCTGGCATTCATGAAGTCCCGATGCGGAGCGGCTCCCACAATGACAGTGTTGCAGATGGCCAGCACCACCAGGAACTCCTGAATGCGCTGGGCAGGCGGGGCCAGGTAGGAGCCCGGAGTTAGCAGCGCCATGTCATTAATCAGATTATCGTTTGGCACCAGAGGTGGTGCCGGAGCTCCCGGCTTCGTGTATATCTTCTCCAGCTCGGAAGGCGGATGGTTGTAGTCCGATCCGTTGACCACACATCGTCGAAAGATCATCTTGTTCTCGGTAAGAGTACCGGTCTTGTCAGAGAATATATGCTGGATCTGACCCAGCTCCTCGGTAATATTCATGGCCCGGCACTCCGTTTGCTTATTCGTATCAGCATCGTACAGATCGATGTTGTTGTGGATGTGGAACACCTGTAGGATCTTGCACAGCTCGATGGTGACGTACAGCGACAGCGGTATCATCACCTGAAGGATAATAATGTACGTCCAGAAGGTCCACATCCCCTCCAGATCGGCATTTACTTCGAATGGCAGATAGGGCACCGGGAAATTGGTGAAAGAGCCAAGCCACATTCGGCAGCCGATAGCGCCGACAACGCACAGTAACAACAATATTATCACACACCTAAGTAAACAAAATTATGATATTTAAATATCGCTAAACGAAATCGGTCATTGTACTTACCATATCACATCAATATTCATTTGCTGTTCCACCTGGGAGCGCTTGTACCTTGGACCACTATTATTCAGCATTGACTTTGTTTCATGTCCCGCATAGACGACGATACCCTCGATATAGTCCGTATTCTGTAACCCCAAAGGAGATAAATAACATGAGATAATCTACTCGTAGTTTGAATTATGAGCGTTAACCCACCTTCAGTCTGCTTTCTCTCAGCAAAAGGCACTCGGTCGATATGGGCACACGCTCCCCAGTCGGATGTATTAAGGCCCCATGGAATCTATATAGCTTCGTTGTTGGCGCATCCGCCTCCACGCGACTCACAAACTTGCTGGGCACAAAAATGCTCTGCATCTCCTCGAATCCGCGTACAACCTGCCCACGAAAGTAATGCCAAATATCTGTAGCAATCCGTGTGGCGTGTCTCGCTAAATGTCTGGGAACTTACCTCGCGACGCTTCAGATTGGTTTCCCCATCCAAATCGCAGGTGTCTATGTAGCACACCCCATGGGGGTCGCTTGTCCGCAGCAGAAGTATGTCCGCCGGCACTGTTTCATTGTTGGACAGGTGGACGATGTCGCCAACACGCAGGTCCTGCCATTTTACTTTCTTGTACCGCTCTGTCTCTCTGTAAAGATAAAAACAATAAAACTTATGGATTATCTGTCATAGATAAATTAATAAAAGCTAAACTTAGAGAAGAAACCTGATATATTGGAGTGGAAATAATCTTCAATCTACTCCGAATGTTGGTATTAAAATAATTCAACAAACAGGTCTCTGCTATCAAGATTCATTATTAAAGAAGGTAACTTGTTATTAAATTTAATAGAGATATTAGATTGGAGTGAATACTGGATTAGTTTCTATAAACAAGTTCTCCAACCCCCACCTATATTTTAAAACTTTTTTTATATAAATATTTAAGAATGTGAAATAATGGAACCCTCCGACAGTCGGAAATGTCAGAGGAGAACCGTCACGAAATGTCGCCCTAGTTGTCATACCAATACTGATATATAATACGGATATATTTACTATATAGTAATCGCCCTGTAGGTAATCCATTCAGTATTCATGAAGGTATCGTCATAACCAAAGACAAATTATTGTCAAATGAACACCACGCAAGTCAATTTGCATGCGAGTTGGGTTCAGCTGTTTTGGTTTGTTTCGTTTTAGATGGTGGGTGGTCTAAGGTCAGGGACTGGGACTCCGACTCGGACTCTGGTTGGGATGATTCAATGAAAAGTGGCCCACTAATGGACGGGGGAAGTGTAAAGTGCGAAGATGAGGGCTCTCGGCGGTCGGCAGTCAGGGTTTGCATGTGGGCAGGTTGTTAAAAGTCGCAACCAAATTGCGAAATAATATGCCATCACTTGACCTCGGCCTTGGACAAAAGATGATGATGATGGTGGTATAGTGGGAGAGGAGGTTACCCTGCGTCATGGTGAAAGCATTCCATTTAATTTCATGGTTTTTTCTTTTGGGAAATTCCATGTGTCGCATGTCTGCTTATTGGGGATCCATGTAATAACGTCATCTTTTCCCTGCTTAGATATTTATGAAAGAGTCCGTAAAGAGAGTTGGAAAAGGTTCGGAAAGTTGAAGCCAAAGGAAGTGCAAGGACAGAGAAAAGGACATGGACATGAACACAAAAGCGAAAGCAAACGCAAACGCGGACATTTCATTCAAGTTCACGAGGCAGACCTTGCCGTGAAATTGTTATAGTTGAAAATGTAATTTTTTAAGAGTCGCGTGTTCGACCTCCCAAGCTTCCTCATTGTCATTGGACTGGTGGATGACCAGCAGCGGTGGCCTTGCAGGGCTTGAATCCAGATTATGGCTCTGACATGTCCTGACAGCTTGCCTGTCAGTCAACAGTAACAACAACAATTGCGGCACTGCAAGAAAAACAGGTCGGTGAAAGCTTTCTATCGCTCTAATTGGGTCATTAGAAAGATTGCACACATTCTAACGCAATTTCCCAGCGACCCCTTTTAACCTCCCCGCCTGTGGCCATATGGCCATATAATTATATTTATAATATATTTGCACAAGTTCTTGCGGTTCCCTGGCCTTTCTTTCTCGTTTTTTATTTTTCCTGGTAAATGCAATCCGCTAATTGACAACTTCTATATCGCAAAAGCCAACAATTTCAAGAGCCATTGAGTTCTTTTATTTTCATCCGTCTTATAATTTCTTATCAGATATTTTAGCACGATAAGATATTGATTTGTTAACAATGAAGAGGCTTATTCCTGGATGTGACGACACTTCTCCATAAAATGTAATTGTTTTCTGTATAGTTTACTTTATTGCCAAAAATAAACAAAGGTTTTTCTACGAATTTCTCTAGAGTTTCTCTATACTTTTTATTAAGTTTTATAAAATACATAATCTTTATAATCGTGACATATCTATACAGGTAACACCTTTTTTATAAAAACAGGAAATCAGCTCATTGATTTATTAACCAACTTATCTGCTTTTTCAAAAAACACCTCACTTTTTATTCTTTGATAACAATAAATCGTAAATCGGGTCAAGCTCATTCCGATATTACAAACGGAACTCGATCATCTCGCTACTTTTTTTATAAATACTTGATGTTTTTTGTTTTTATGACCAGACTCGGATTTATTTGTATTTATTTTGCTTTCCCTCTCCATGGTCACTTTCACTGGCGATTCTTGGATTTGGGTCAAGCCTTACTCACCCGCTGACCCCAGAGAGTGAGACCCGAGCCCACGTCATTAATCAAGTTCCCATAGACACATAAAAAAACAAAACCTTCGATTGCCGGATCGGGCTGGACAAAAGACAAGTGCTGCGGGTTTTATCGAAGGTGACAGCTGTTGGTCTTGTAATTATCATCATTATATATAATATTGTATTACGAACGCCGCGGCGGAGTCTTGCGGCGCGTGACCAGCACTTGGCCAAGTGTCAAGTCCATTAACAAGCCAGGGATCCACCCTCCAAGTACTTTTTATCCCTCGGGCAGGATATGCACAACCCCCTAGCAGGGGAAAAGTCTGAGTAGCTCAGACAGCTTTTTACCAGACTTGGTTTATCGCATGTCACCTAATTGGCGGCCCTCCCCGACGACTGACTTCGTTGCGAATTCATATTTGCCTCGAGGGTGTCCCAAGTTGTTGAATCTTTAATGTGGCCACCGAACGAGCGAACGAACGAAGTGCAATTACCGCCGCTGACTCGATTTATTAGGCGTTTTCGCAAAATGCAAAATTAATGCGAGTTTAACTCGACGATGAGCACGTTGATTGCTGAATTATTTGCCCAACACCCAAAAAAAAGTGAAACTCACGCAACTTTTGGGGCCAAAATCAAAGTTTTTCGGAAGGTTGTTTGTGAACCAATTGTGTGACTTTCCTGATTTCTCGATTAGCTTGTTTCTAGGCCTCCTGGTCTTCTTAAGGATGAAGTTTGTTTTCTTCTGGCTATTAAAAGTTTGATTGAAATGGAGAATAGCTCTACCGAGTCACCCGTATGGTTTCCAATTGATCTATGACCCTTTTTGTAGTTGAACTCATCTTGAACTTTTCTTCAATTAAAGTAAATATGTTTTATGATCCAAAATCTGTTGTAGTACCTCCTCAAAGTAGGCCAAATTACATCATGGATAGCGATTGCGATATTAATTCTAGATGGAGAGACGGAAAATTGCTCCCAGTGTAGTGAGGCATGCTTTTGATTATTTAGTGCTCCCATCTGGTGGAAACGCCTCCATCTCATCCCCACATCCCCACAATATCGTATACATGGAAATTTATGTGGCCAAAGTGGGTCATGCATGTTCCGTCTGAGGCAGTTAGGGAGCTGGGAATAGTAGGGTAATTTACCTAAACTTCGCATAACGTGGCCAGTAAACTAAAGGCACTCGAAGTGGACTCGAAATGCGCATGCCTTCCGTCTGTTGGCCAAGTCAATAAAAATGCTGAAGCATAAACAGGAACCGGGAATGGGAACTACTCGCTAATATGTAAGTTCATTTAGCGGCAAGGTTCTTGTATTTAAAAGGCATTTTCCATGGGCCCAAAGTAAACATGCGTGGGCTGACGATTAGACAATTTGCCTAGACAGCCGTGGAGCTCGCACAGAGCCGGGGAAAACAAAAACACAAACTACCTGAGGAGACAGCAAATTAGGCAAAAGCCAGCGAAGCATTAGCCAGGTTGTGTAAACAGAAGGAGAAGGACTTGGCTGGAGGAGGACCATCCCCCCGGCACTTGCTTGGCATTAATAATTTAGTCTTTAATAAGTCCCAGTCCAGCCCGAATCCTATTATCCAACCAGGGAGATAATAAAGCTTCTATAAAACGATGGAGGATATGGAGCTCAGGCTCAGGTAAATTAACACGTATTTACTAGAACTAATCGATATGGGATAGTAGGTCTAGGGACTTGGTCATTAATCATTTTATAAACTTCCAAAGGGAAAGTATTCTCGAATGACATCAACAATAAAAATCCCAGTTTACAGACAACGACCCTGAAGGTCGTCCTTGCAATGTCTATCACGCTGAGCTCAGCTGTTTGGAGCTTTACAATGCTACAATTATGGCGTTAATGCACTCGCTTCTAATGGCGCACCCATTTCCTTGGCCAAGCCAAAGCAAACGTTGAGCCAGAACCCAGAACCTAGAACCCAGAACCCAGAACCGAAAGCAAACAGAGCACGCAAGTGATTTTTATAATCAATTTTTAAAGTTTGCCCCGTTGGAGAAACATTACGCCCACCGACAAGAAAGCTGTGGCGCTTCATTAACTTGGCTAAAAGCCATCGCGCATGAATCAATCATGTAAACATTATTAAGTACTGGATGGTGGGTCGTGGGCGGTGGTGGGTGGGTGGTGGTTCGGTTCAATGGAGCACAAACTTGATGCCAGACTGGTGTGTACTTAACCCACCTTTTGGCCCACTCCGCCGGCCACTCCGAAATGAAAAGACAGTTTGGCCATGTAATTAGCTTGTTGCACGCAACCGAATCGGAGGACTCGAAAAGCCACGAGTACGAATGCCTCGGGGGACCTCCTCTACAGTTCGCTCAATTGCGCGTCTAAATTAATTATTAATAAAGCACTTTTCCCCGGGCAGTGGAATTCGGTACCAGGCAAAGTCGAAGCTCATACGACAATTATCGGCCAGAGCGCTGCAAGTAAGGTCAATTATTGGGAAAGGCCAAACAAAAGTCAGTTTATTTGTCCAACGGAACAACCAACAAACAGACTGACAATGCCCAGTGTCTCATTCTCAAGTTTCGAGCTACAATTTCGAGCCTCAAAAGTCACTTAACTACTGGAGGGAATATTCACAGCACCATTCGGTGTCTTTATCTTGGAAATTCTTGTTCTATCTTTTCAACAGCAATTGGCACTTTGGAATTGCTTCCAAGTTGTTGGGAAGTTGGGAAGTTGGGAAATGCGTCGTAAAGGAACAAACCTACAATCAGATTTGAGAGCTTATGCAAATATTCTAATGGGGCTTCTTCCCCAGGAGAATGCCCTACTCTGAGTGGGATCAACAATCGCATTCTTTGTACACTTTAGTTCCCTGTTTTGCAGGGTGTGAACGAAGCCAATATTTGCCAACTTGAACAAATTTAATTATAAGTATAACTATAATTTTTCAAAAGACTTGACAAGGTTGAGAAGGTTTCAAATGACATATTTATAAAGTATTTCATGTCATTGGAAATGTTTCAATATTAACTCAAGTGTTTTGGTTTAAAAACTGTTTCAAAAAAGGTTAACTACCTTCTTTAGAGTTTCTAGTACAGTTTTTAGTGCTTTATTATCCTCATATCGTTGTCAGTCATAAAAGAATTGATTGCGTGATTCCGATATTGGTAGAAATTATGCCTTGCAATGCCGACTACTCTATACTAACCGGAAATCTGGCGATAAATAGGTTTAAGACCTGAGAATCGTAGCACCAGCATGAAAAACAAAAATCAAAGTCGAAACTTCAATTTCCTAGAATGATATTTCATTCAAACCATGTCTCATTGCAAGTCGAAAGAGATCACCTTGCTGGGTTTGATGTATCTTCTGTGGACTTGGCCAACATGTCCCTGAGCCCGGCCCGACTCCGCCCTGAGCTTTGGCTTTGCTTGAACCCAGCTTCGATGGAAACAACGAAGCCACCGAGTCAGTGACACTGCAAGAAAACTTGACCAGCCACAAACACAGAAACAGAAAACAGAAAAAAAACAGCAAACAACTGACAATTGCAGCACGGTCTGTGGTGTTAATGGTCTCTGGGGTTTGTTAACATGGCCATTAGATGGCTGGCGGGTCTGCTGGCGGGGATCAGGTTTAGCCTCCACTGAGAGATTGGCTGGGATTCTTGTCTTGTCTTGTCTTGCTAGACAAACGATTGAGTCTGTGTAGGTCTCCCAGGCTGCGGCTGAGGCAAAGATTCGAGACTCAATCTCGAGTCTTAGTCTGAGGCTGTTAACGATGATGATGATTGCCAACCGGTTTGCTGGCTGGCTGTTTGAATGGGGAATGAAAAAAACCCGTTTGTCTGTTGTCTGTTGCCGTATTTTAGCATTTTCAATGTCATGAGTGCGTACTGGCCGGTAGGCATACATTTACCACATCATCTACATTTAAGCCTCTTACCAACTGAGCAAACATTGGGCCAATAGCCAAACATTAACCCAAAATCGGAGCAGCTTAGAACTTAGATACGCCCCAGTAGAGCATAACTATCAGCGGTGTGTCATATATGATCTCCTAACTGGCTCAGAACCACATCCGCCAGGTACTACTTTGGTTCTAAACAGCTCTGCTCTGTTCTGCGGTTATAGCGCGTTTTGCTTTTCAAGGTTGGCGTTCTCTCTTTTTGTGTTGTTGGGTTTTTTTTTTTTTTCAAAACAAAATAAACCCACAACGTGCCCTACACAAATTCTTCCCATAACCTTGCCGACTGGCCGTATATTCTATGTATATTTTATGCAGAACCCAGAAACCGCAGAGCCCAGTCCAAAATTGTAGGTGTTGCTAGAGAACTCGGAATATAGAATATATTCATGCAGTTTCGGTGAAAGTGTACACTTGACACCTGAGAGAAATTGCACCTGATACTGCCGGCATGTCACATGGCGTTCTCTGAGTTCCTCAAGTCCTCAAGTCAAGAATTCTTAATGCTGCTTTAAATAGTATACTATCAAGTAGAGGAACTTTCTATTATAATAAAAAGTTGAATTGTTTAATTAGACAAGTTTCTTGGAATTAATTGAATTGGTAAGTCAAAGGTAAGTCTTTTCTTAGCAGTTCAGGATCATATTTTCTAGCAATACTCGTATTTAATGGCATCCTTTATTAAAATGGTATTAAATTTAATGGAAATTTTTATTCGCAAGGAAATGTTTAATTTATTTACCCAAAAAAAATAGGAAATGACCGAAAAATCAACTATAATCCAGTGGCTGCAAGTGGCGATTCGCGATTGGCGATTTTTGTTTATAATTTCCGGTTGATTCCGGCACGATTCTTGCACCGTCGAGATCGAGAGCCAGATGCCCCAGAATATGGTTGCATAATTCTTAACATGCTTGTGCAGCGAATGCAATTCTTCAGTTTATTATTCTTACCAGCCAATTTGCGTAAGCGGGCAAAAATTCCATGCAGCAGCAGAAAAAAAAAACGATAATAAAACGACCTCGTCTTCGTCTTGTTGATTAGCGTTGGGAAATTTCCCGTTGCGCCCTCAATTCAATTTTTCAATGGCAGTCAAGAATAAAAAGTGCAATTTGATTGCGAATTTATATCACTTTTCCAGGAATCAAGTCAAGAAACAGCAACCGATTGAATCATAAGGCAGGGAGCATGACTAAATCATGTTTTATGTAACCCAAAAGGGGCAAGATCCCAGTTTATTTCTGACTCATAACGAATATTGCAACCTACTATCCTATAACTATGCATCCGTTTATATATTATATATCCGTTTATATAACATTTTGCTTCCTGAATCTGCAATCTCAATGAGTAATCCTGTTGTGTTAAATGATTCGCAGACTTTCGCACTTTAAGTCAAGTTTAATAACCCGGTTAGCACTTTTAAATACATTCGATTGAGTTTTAATTAACACAAAGTCTAAAACGAGGGGAAATTTCAACTAAATCTACAAAGAGAAATATCTAAAATTCACCTTGATCCATTTTCAGGCCCAGAGAGTTACAGTGTCGAGTAATTCACATTCCCATTCGATTTGCCACGAATGACTCATTGAATATTATTATGCTGTTGAAGTCGCGATTCGTGGACGAAAATCGGACAACCGTGAGATGGTCAGGGCCGTAAAACTGGAAATGCTGCTGCCTCCGTAGGCCTGTTTTACGTTCTCCAACTGGCTGTGAGTCAGTTGTCCAGTTGGTCGCGTCGATCGTTGGTTTTTGGAGGCAACTCTGCCATATAAAGTGGGATTCCGTTTGCATTTCATTAGCATGTAAGAGTTCAGGACGAATTTTTACTTCAATTACTTCAAGTTTTTGTCAACTCAGACACGTTTTGTTTAGAAAATTCATTTGTTTTAAGATAATTGTTTAAATAGCTTTTAAACAGAAGATACATCAGATAGAAACCCTTAATTTATTCTTGTTTATTTTTTCGTATTTCCCTGGGCCATTGTCTCTTTGTCTTAAGCGGGTTTTACGATATTTTGTTTAGCTTTGAGGGGCAACGGCAAAGTGCCCCAAAGTACACGTGCATTGCAAGTAAATTGTCACTTGGATGGAAAGTTGGACCGCCGAAAGGTGAGAGCAGAGAGCAGGTGGGAAGGAATGGGGCATGGATGGAATGGGGCATGATGGGTACCAGCCAGGTATACCTAAAGTATGCGTCAACCACGCGCGAATGTGGGACAAAAGCCCAACCGCAAGAGCCATTTCAAACTGCGAGGGAAAGTTTAGCCAGCTTTTTATTATTGTTTTTTCTGGCTCTGGCTTCTGTTTCTGCTTCTGCTCTTGGCTTGCTTATCGATTTCTAGATCACGTTTTAAAATATGTATACCAAACAAATCGCAGACGGGGGGCAAACAAACACAATTTCCATGAGCAACCAGTGGCCGAGCGGGTGGATGGGTTGGTGGGAAAATCACAGCCCGAGGCAGTCGTCGCTAGACTCCAGAGTGGCTCGTTAAAATCTGTCTGACAACTTGACTCTCGTTTACAGATTGTTTTCAAACTTCTGGAAAGTTTTCCCCCGACGGAAAATTGACAAATTGTTGCGCCAGGAACCTCCTTCCCTTTATTGATCCAATTATTTGTTACTTTTAAATGGTTTTATGAATAACTCTAAACATAATTCAATTGTTAAAGGTCTAAACTTTAAAGAAACTTTGTGATTTATGAGTCAGAGCTCGGCAGGACACTCACCCATCGTAGACCCGACACGTCGTGTTATTGATCCGCTTATCGGACGCCCTTCTCCTGCGATCCTCGAACAGATCCTTTACCGCCGTCACGCCGAGTACAAAGAGCACCGGGATCATGGCCACCTCCTTGCCAAAGGCATTTATCGCAGGCACCCAGTTCAGCAGGACAATGAAAATGAAGTACAGGTTGGCCACGCGATGGAACTGCTCCAGCAGATTCTTCGGAATGAACGAGAGCAGCGTGTACTTTGTGGTCCTTATTTTGTTTCCGACGAAATGGCCATTTGGGTGATCCCTCTTGGGGGTCTTCGGAGGCACCGTGTGATTGGGCACCACCATCCGGTAGCTGCGCTCCTCGAACTTGTCGCTGGTCTTGTAATTGCAGAGGGAGAATCGCTTCCACCAGGGCGGCACCTCTGTCCGCCGCAGGGTGTATATCGATTCGGATCGCGAGGCTTGGCGGGAATGGCCGCGTCCTCCGGTGGCCGAGCTGGGGGCAGAGGGCTCCCGCACCGGTTCCTCCTTGTGGCCCGGCGGCAGGATGAAGTCGGTCTTGGAGCCAACGCGACTATGACCGCGTCCCGTGGGCGCTGCACTTCCCGGAGGCGAATCCGTAATCTGGCCCTGCGAGAAAGCCCGCTGGTGTCCCTTCATTGCCGACTTAATGGGCCTCCCATTGGCGCCCACAATGGCTCCGCCGCCATGGCTGATGGATCGGGCATGTCCCCGCGACGGAGCCGACAAAGCCACTCCGGGAATGCCCTGTCCTCCGCCCGGGGCGCTACCTACGACCGGATTGCCACCGGGAAAGACATAGGTCCGTTCCGGTTCCCCCGCCACCAGACCCGCAGGCGTGGCCATCATCAGGCTGGTGGTGGCGGTGGAGGCGGACACATTCGGTATCGTCGGCGGGAGGATGTCGCCGCCGGAGAGGTTGGGCGGTGCGGAGCGTTGCTGCTGCACCACTAGAAACTTTCGCCGCAAGTCTTCGGTGTTCGCTGAGGGCATCTTCGCAGGCCACAACCATTAGGTCACCGTCTTCGGCCTGGCCACGATCTACCTTGGATATGTTTCTGGATTCCTCTGGTTATTTTTTGGCGGATAATTTGTGTTCTTGGTTGGGAAGTTCGTGGCTGCTGGAGAGCTCTAACTCCAGGACTGCTCTTAGTTCGTTAAGGACTTCATCATTGACCTGCAGAGGTCATCAACATCTGGAAAAAATAAAGATTTGAAAGTTATTCAAGTTCTAAAGAATCATAAATTCTTATCAAAAGTCTTGGGCATAAAAAGTTGCAGAAGCTCACAAGTTTCAAGGGAAAAAAAGTGGAAAAAAGTCTGTTTTTTACCAAAAAGAGGAGAGAAATCGAATCTGATTACAAATTACTTTTTTCCACCGTAAAACTATAACGAGGCTCTGTTAATTGTTAGCCTGAAAGTTTAACGAACTCCCTCGACGCACTCAACCAACTGGAAATAATAAAAAACTAAAATAATAACAGCGCCCTTGGTTGGGGGCTTGAAGCTTCCGATAAGCTTAAGACCCAACTGGAAAACATCACGGAAAGAGCTGTGTGACAATCACCAAGACCCACACCCACACCCACCCCAAGGTCAAGCGCGAGGAGGGATTGCATGTGGGCTGTGGAGCTCTTTTGGTGGCAGCTGTTTTCCAAGATTTTAAGCTCCATCGATTGTCGCATTGACAGAAAAAAACGACAAAAAACGACAAAAGAAGTTCAAGGTGTCCAAAGGCGAGCTTGAACTTTGATTTTTGAGCTGTCAAAAGTGTCGGAAGCGAGGTCAAAATTTAATGAAACATTCTTTTCGATTCGCCAATGCCTGTTACTTCCTAATACGAAAACGAAAACGAAGTTCCAACACACATTGGCAACCGGAAAACGAAAATAAGCCATATATCCAATAGGAAATACACAAAATTTAAATGTTTCATAAAACAAACTGCTTTCTAATTGGCTTTTGAATATTTTTCTTTAATTTTCCTTTAATTTATTGTATCATTTGGCGATGAACTAATTTGGGAAGCCATTCCAAAGAGCCAATGTCGTAATTCTCGCACAATTGCCAAAATACATACACTGCGGTTTCTATATATACAGATATATATATATATACATATATAGATATAGAGCTATAGATACAAGATTCTTAAGCTAAAAATGAATTGGCACACGCCTGAATTTTGGCTTTCAATTTGTCTGCCGTTTTTTATGCGATCTTAATTTGTAAAAAAAACCATATTAGGAATAAAACTTTCTTTGTTTGAGTCTTAAAGTTTCCATTCGATAGTTTCGGCTTGGTCATTGGGCTTTGCTTTCATTAGTTTTTTGACATTGTCATGTCTAAGAACCATAAAAAAACGACACCCCAGACTGGGGGGAAAAAAAAAGAAAAGTACAGACAGAACGAAACTTTTACCAACTGTAGACTGTCTGGCACTTTTAATTTTCCTTTCTTCCGTTTTACGAGCTACAAGAAAAAATACTTTCAAGTGCCAAAACTTGATTTATTTACTTGGCCGATGGGTTAAACGACCCCAAGATAAGAGTTCTGACCAGGCTAATTAGTAGAACTTGAAAGTGCCACATATCGGGCTTTTAGACTTTTTAGAAATTATTTTTAGCCACGCACATGGGAAATAAACGCCGCAAAGATAAACAATTCCGCCAGGCCAAGCCCAAAATCGGTTGCAATTTCCAGATTCAATATCAGCGCCGATTGGGAGGCGGGGCAAAAGATATATAAAAATAAATGGCTATTGCCGCGGAAAGTTCAATGCATTTTCCAAATGGAAACCAAACAAAACGCCAGATGGCTAAGAACTCAAAACGAGGTGGAAATCGTTTTGAGAAATATCGGGTTTATCCCTGAATTCAATAGCTTTAAAAGCTAAGTTCGATCATCATAATCGACGACCTTGCATTGAAAACGCATTTATGGTCAAGTCAATTATAAATTATATATAAAAGCAAACAATATGTTTAGCAATTATAATAATTTTTAAGTCTATACTAATGCCAAGCCTTGTGGATTTCCCCAATGTAATCTGAAATTAAATAAAAATCAACATGCATCATTTTACATTCCAATTGTTTTCAATCTTCGAATATTTAAAACGCAAAAAGAATCCAGGCGGTCAAAAGGTGAACTCGCTTTGAATGTTTACAATGCCAAATATTTATTTATGCAAAAGATTCGTAAAGATTCTTCTATCGAAGAGTTAAACCATAAACATTTGGCAAAAAATTCTGGATACTTTATTTCATTTCAGAATGCTGCGATTTTTGATTTGTTTTTATCCAAAAGTTCCCCAATCTTTTCTCGCCTTCCTCCATGAACTTTAAAGTAAAAATATATTATATATTTAGCCAGCTGTTGTTTTTTTTTTATTTTTCGCCCGTTGAGATATTATTTCTCGTGCAACGGGGCGTATAATTGATATTGCATTGCAAATGATGAATAATTATTCCACGATAAGAATAAATAAACCAACAAACTTGCTGGTTATATAAGGGATATAGTAAAGCAACCACAAAATGTCAATTTATGAACTCTGGTTCGGCATAAATCTTAACTAATCAAAGACCAGACCAAAGCAAATGTCGTACAAAACTTCATGCAAATTCCCACTAGTTGGTATGCTAATACCCTGGGTTGTTGCTCTGGTTGGTTGTTTGGTTAATTAAGGCATCTTTGTGAGTCCGAACAATGGAGTTGGAAATTTACGAGGCTTTTGGCATTTGATATGGGAAAACTTCCGACCGCCCTGAGAATATTCGCGCCAAACAAGCCAATATTGGCGGTGTGGGAGGAGGAGGTGGAGCCAAGTTTCACAACTAATTAGGAACTGTTGACGGGGCGCCGCCGTCACCGGCTGCTATCTTTTCAATTACATCGCCAGGCCAGCCAAAAGTTCAATCAAAGAGATGACAACGTGTCAATGCGATCGAAATTCGCCATAAAAGAAGCTATTTTTGGATATTTCATTTTATTTTGATGTCAGTCAGGGGATTAAAATAATTGACAACTGAAAGGCTTTACGAATGTTACTGTTCTACCTTTAATGTATTCTTAGTTTCTCTCACTAACTTTGTCACGAACTCATCGCTATAATATTCAACAGCTGTGCACCTACACTTGCCATTTACTGATTGAATCTTTGACCTAAGTATAGCGCTCCGAACCAAATTAACATATAAATGTATTCAATTATTCGCATTCCTCTTTAATGCGACCAGGGGCCAGAGATCGATTGGCTTTCGATACAAACTAAAAAAGTAATAAACCAATCAGGAGTACAGTCGCATAATCTTTACTAAATAATTACCATTAGCTTGAGTCCTAAATATCATTAATGGAAGAACGAAATCTGTAGGAAAAAATGGCATCCAGGGATAACATTCTCGCCAAAATATTCTTAGGTTTTTCAACAATTTTTTTTTACAAAAACGCTTTCTTTTATTTATTTTTTACGCTTGCTTTTTAACAGACTTTAATCAAAAATATTGCACTTTCAAGATAAATGTCTGGATCATAAATAAAAGCCGAGCAAAGCTTAACAAAATTGCATAGCAAGCGATAAGACAAACAATTGAAGATCCAATAAATTTCAAAGAACGAACCTCATTGTTGGTGGTCAGAAAAGTAAAAAAAAATGCATATGGACAGATTAGATATGGTCTTGAATCTCTGGAAATTCTTCTGCGAGAACATGTGGCAATTTTTTTCTATTTTTAAATAAAGTCATTTTCTACTTTGTAGATTTGTTTCGCAAAAGTCAGCACAATGTGTGGATTGTTTGCTGGATTTTTGTCAAAAAAAAAAATAGAAGATATCAAAGTCGGTGGCAGGGGACTACTCGTATATACGACGGAATTGAGCGATAAAGCACAAATCATTATGACAAAAGGGAGTTTTATGGGGCCTATCCAGGCGATAGAGTTAATCGAATAGTTTATCACGAAGCACGAACCCCGAATCGCAATAGAACCATGAGACCACAATGTGGAATCAATTAAGTTAGGGCAGAAATGACAGATTGGCGAGGGGAAACATTTTCGCTGAAGTGCCAACGATTGCCGCAAATAAACCAAAAGTGTGACAGCGGTTCGAGATATATACGAGTATAGAATTCCATCGAAAACTATATGGCGAGCACTCCAGCAGCTGGCAGTGTGATAAGGTCGGACGAGAAGAGCCACGCAATCCAAGCCACGTACCACGAGCTACAAGAGGCGTTTTGGCATTTGCTTATCAAGTTACACGGCTCCGCTTGGCAACAATAATGAATGACTATTTTTTACAATAAATACAAATAAGGAAGCTTTAAAAAAAACTCTGATTTCTAGTATCTTTTAAATAGTTATGATAAAAGTGTCATGATAACAAGTCTAAACTTTTAAAGCACTTAAAAAAAACCTACCTTTAGTTCTGTTAACTGACAGCGCTGTCCTCCTCGATTCTCAAAAGTTGCACTTAACAAACCTTTGCTATAATGTTATTTAACATTTAACAGCGCTCTTAAGCGCACTTAACAGAATTTCTTAGAAATTCTGTATTTTATAATGTTAATTAACAGCGCTGTCCTCCTCGATTCTCATAACTCGCACTTAACAAAACTTGGCTATAATGTTAAATAACAGCGCCCTTAAGCGCACTTAACAGAATTATAATTTTTAATGTTAAATAACAGCGCTGTCCTCCTCGATTCTCACAAGTCACACTTAACAGAATTCGGATTTTTAATTTAATGTTAAATAACAGCGACTTTAACAGAATTCTAATTTGTCTTTAACATTCACAGCACCCTCCTCCTCGATTCTCACAACTCGCACTTAACAAAACTTGACCTTAACCCTGTAATGTTAAATAACAGCGAACTTAACAGAATTTTTAAACAAAACTTAACTTTAATTCTTGTATTTATTTTAAAGGTTTTGTTATTTGATATCCCTTAGTTTTAATACAACTTCAAGGGTATGAGAGCACTGACTCGCAGACAGTGGGTAAATTTGTTGGTCATAAAAATCAAATAAAAACTAAGCCGTCTATAATCGGCAGCGTTAAAATGTAAAAAAAAAAATCAGAGGAGATAACTTAGTGCTTGTCGTTCTGCTTCCGTTTCTTTTTATCTTTCTCTTTGTTTGTTTTGCTGTTTTGCCGTTTTGGCTTCCACTGCAGCGCGGATTGCGAATTGGAGTCAATTGCCCCAAGCTCTGCCTTAACGGTACCTGGAGCGGCGTGGGGGAGAGTGTCTAATGGATTGCATGAAAAAGAGACAAACGAGGAGCAAACAACGCATCAAGTAACAGTTAAAAGTATTTGTTTGTCTTCATTCTACATATATCTTTCTCTCTCTGTCTGTGGTAGCTGCAATTAGCAGGCGAGCAACCTCAACTAGCGTTGGACTCAATTGAGTAGAAGCCAAAAAGATAGGGGATCTTGGTAAGAGCATACGGGATGGATGGATGGAGAGCTACCCAGCCGCCTGGCACAGTGGTTGTCATAAAGAGACTTCAACCCCTTGAAAATGGAGCAATAAAAATGACAGGCCTGCATTTTTTACCTACAAACTGACGGAATGTTCGTCGATTCACAGGTAAGGATGGTTCTACACCAGTTAGGGTTTCGGGTTTAAAAAGCTACCGTATTTAGTACGTACTCAGGTAAGTTCATGGAAACAACAGCTGTCATTTGTCATTTTTTTCAGGTGAAATAAGGGGCACGCCCATCTGGGAAATGGGATTAGGTTAATATATTATTACAAATCAAAATCCCTGCAAATTTATGAAAAAATTTGATCTATAATATGCTCATATCGAACTTTAATCGATCAATTTCCCTGAGGATCGATTATATATCCAATATTTGGTTGATTTCTTTAACGATAAAAACGTCTAAACTGGTTTTTATATTAATTTTTAATTGGATTTTAAGGTCTAAACCATTTTTCTGGATTTTTTATAACTGTTTTTGAAGTAAATATTCCCAAAGAGTCAAAAAATGTTTTTTAAATCGAAGAAATTCACAATAAAATAATGGGAAAATACAAATTTTCATTAACATCGACCTCCTCCTCGATTCTCACAACTCGGACTTAACAAAGCTTGACTTTAACAGTGTTAATGTTAAATAACAGCGCCATCCTCCTCGATTCTCAAAAGTCGTACTTAGAAAATGTAACATTAGCTCCAGAATGTTAAATAACAGAGCTGTCCTCCTCGATTCTCACAGCTCGCACATAACAAAACCTAATTTCAAATCTAGAATGTTAAATTAACAGTTCCCTTAACAGAATTCTAATGTCTTAACAAAACTTTTTCTAATGTTAAATAACATTGTCTTCCTCCTCGATTCTCAAAAGTCGCACTTAATAAAATTCTATTTTCTTATTTTTAATGTTAAATAACAGTGCCTTTAACAGAATTTAAATATCTTAGAGATTCTATTATGTTAACTAACAGCGTCGTCCTCCTCGATTCTCACAATTGTTTATGTAGCAAAGAATATTCGTATTGTTAATGGCCAAGCTAGGAATTAACTTCTAAAAAAAGATCTTCCAAGGTGTTCTCTGCTAATGTGCACTGTGGGCCTTTCAACCAACTGCTGTACTACCAACTGCAAACAAATCTGCAGCCGCCACAGGCAAGAAGCCAAGTTAATCCCGCGACTGTTTGAATGTGTTTGCTTTTTGTTAAATGCCGGTGGAAGAGCGAGCGGGAGATCGATAGGAGGCTGTGAGGCGGTGAGTCAGAGGAAGCGAGAGGGACGAGGGCAGGTAAAAAACCCGTCAACGTCAACATCATTGGGGGATGGAGCCGGGGGTGGCTGTGGGTCTGCAACGCTTAACTGGTTCTTGGCAACCAACTTGTTTTTTCTCTAGATTGCTCGGCAACAGCCGCTTGAGGTTTATTATGCTTTGCAATTTTTTTTATACTTGGTAACTTGATTTTAGATTAAACTTACCGAATAAAACAATAACCATAAAGACGTTTGTGACGATTTGCTCCTTTCGATGATGAATTTGTGGTCGTGGTCGCCTTCGTTGCGTTTTCGGTTTTATTTGAATTTAATATATTTAAGCTATTTTTGTGCAGGGAAGAGAAGAATTTTTAGCGATGCTGCGGCCATAGCAACACGAATGCTGCAGCCAACAACAACAACAAACAATTCAAAGCAACAACAACACGAGGAAACATATGATAACCGAGGTCAGGCGAGAGAGCAGAACGCGCAGAAATAGCAGCCGTTGGTAAGATGTTTGCAATTTAATAAATCAACTTTTATTGCTCCGCAAAGCAGAGTTTTCAATTAATATATTTAATTAGGGTTTCCACTTGGGCGCCACATAACAGCAACAACAACAAGAACACGCAACCGATAAACTGCCGCCGCCGCCGCTCACTTTTTCATTTCTTTGCCTAAACCTTTTTCGTTTTCATTTTATGTTTTTCACACTATTTTGCCACGACTTTGGGGTATCGGTTTTGTTGTTGCTAAGAATTTTCATACAATTATGGCCCAAATAGCATTTTCACTTTTTTCAGCCAAACACTCGCACACACACACACACACACACTCATACACATGCACATACACAGAATTGTTTGGCTCCGTTTTAAATGAAAACAATCAACATTTACATTTCCGTGTATTTTCCATTAATTAATAACGTACGATTGGTAGCACTCGCGAATATCCAAAAAACCACGAAAAAACAAAGAAACGAAAAACGAAATTTAACGTTTAATTGTTATTTTCAGATACAGAGCGACCGCAGTTCCGTCGCGTCCGCACAGTTGGAGAATTTTTGTTATTTTGAATTGTTATTTTGGTCCCACTGTTTGTAGTGTGTTGTTATCGAAATTAGTGTGGCCAGGTCATTAGAATAAGTGCAGCCAAAGAAACGTTTATCAGCTGTTTTATTATATCCTTACCCGGTTTGTGCTTTTCTGCCCGTTTCGCGAAAATGGGATTTGAAGGACCTCGTTTTAAAATCAACAGTTCTATTGGCTGTCTTTTATGTTTTAAATTCATTATTGCATTATTTTGAATAAATTTATTCATTTCCAACTTGGCTTTTGATCTTTTCCTTTTTTAAAATTCTAGATCCTTTACCAAAACCGTTACAATGGGTGATGCCACACAATTCTAGACCGTTATCCTTACAACGAATAATTTAAAAAAAAAAGGGACAATATCTTACTATATATACTCGAAATGATACAAAATTAAAGTTCTTATTATTTCCACTAATTAGTTTCTGCGTAAAAAAAACCATATACTGAAAATTTGAAGAGGTTACAGTTTTGATAATGATAGTAAATCAACGACTATCAGTAGCGTAACAGATAATTCTTTCAAGTTTGCTTGATTTTATGGGCTATATAAGAGAAATTTATTCCACCAACCAATTAGTTCGTACTTTTAACTTAAAATGGATTCTACATACACAATAGTCCTGGTCGTATTCAGCCTGATTTCCCTGGTTAATGCGGTTGAATTTGTACAAATCGGCGATGGACGTTATTATTTTGAAATTAAAGAGTCGAAGAACTGGTTTGACGCTGCCGAAGCTTGTCACCGGATGGACGCTGACCTTATATCCTTTGAAACCCTCAAGGAATGGCACTACATAAATTACTATCTGTGGGCCAACTTTATTGATGATGAGTATTGGACCTCTGGCACGGACTTGGCTAAACAGGGCGTCCATCGATGGTTTGCAAGTGGAAATCCCATCGACCTAGATATTTGGACTCCAGGGGAACCAAATAATGGTGATGGTACTGAGCATTGCGATCAAATTGGTCAGAAAAGAGAGGTAACTAGGAAACATACATTAAATGACAAACAATGTGAATATAAGTGTCGGTATATTTGCGAGGCTCGCGTATGTAATTAGTAAAATATGTAACAGAAAAAGAATAGCAAATAATAATATAAAAAACTATACACTGAAAATTTGAAGAGGTTACAGTTTTGATAATGATAGTAAATCAACGACTATCAGTAGCGTATCAGATAATTCTTTCAAGTTTGCTTGATATGATTGGCTATAAAAGAGAAATTTCTTCCACCAACCAATTAGTTCGTACTTTTAACTTAAAATGGATTCTACATACACAATAGTCCTGGTCGTATTCAGCCTGATTTCCCTGGTTAATGCGGTTGAATTCGTACAAATCGGCGATGGACGTTATTATTTTGAAACTAAAGAGTTGAAGAACTGGTTTGACGCTGCCGAAGCTTGTCACCGGATGGACGCTGACCTTATATCCTTTGAAACCCTCAAGGAATGGCACTACATAAATTACTATCTGTGGGCCAACTTTATTGATAATGTGTATTGGACCTCTGGCACGGACTTGGCTGAACAGGGCGTCCATAGATGGTTTGCAAGTGGAAATCCCATCGACCTAGATATTTGGAATCCTGGGGAACCAAATAATGGTGGTGGTATTGAGCATTGCGATGTCATTGGTTGGCAAAGAGAGGTAACTAGGAAACATACATTAAATGACTGCCGATGTGATGTTAAGCGTCTGTATATTTGCGAGGCTCGCGTATGTAATTAGTAAAATATGTAACAGAAAAAGAATAGCAAATAATAATATGTACATGTAATAGTATGTACATAAAAGTTATCAAAAAATCAATGTGTTCGAAGTTGTTTCGTATATTTTAAGGCTGCTCAAATGCAAACTCCTCTATTGCTTCAAACTGCCAAGACACAGCGCCCGTGGAGCACAGATATGTGGAGAATCCATCTCTTATCGACCTGGACACATTCTCGCTCTCATCCAGTTGGACAGACGACTGGGCAAGGCCCATCAACAAGGTATTGGACCGCCATTCGCCTGGAATGATGGCCATGAATTCTGTGTCTTCCTTTTCTAAGCCCCGAAGATACTCTTCGGACTCTTCGCCAATAAGAAAATTATGCAGGATGCCAGTGGCAGTAACCAGCTTCTCTATGTGGGGCACCTCCAGGTTTATCTCCATTTGCAACGCTCTAAATTTACTGCTCATTATGCCCAGGGCATTTACCGCCACGCGATGGGCGCGAGTCAGGCGGTAATTAAACATCTTTTTGGAGGCGGTTTCGGCGACCTCGTAGGGCTTCATTAGCCAAGGCTGTAGGGTAAATCCCTGATCAGCTAGGATCACATGCGGCAGCTCTTCATCGAGACCGGGCAAACAACTTTCCGGAGGTATATTCAGCCAGTTGCTCTCCATCGCATCGAACAAAGAGCTTTGGTTGAAAGCGTCAGCTGATCCTCCCTTGGAGCTAGCGTCCAGGTGGAGGAATCGATGATGAGAATCTACCAGAGCCAGCAGTATGATACTGTTGAAGTTTCGGTAGTTGCAGTAGCTTTCATCCGTCTCGCCAGTGACCCGAAAGGCTATGTGGTGACCATCTGGAAAATAAATAATTCGGGATTAATTAAAGTCAGTTTCGAGTTTTATAGAAGAACGTAAGCTTTACCCACAGCTCCCAGGCAATGGGGAAAGTTCCAGAGCTCCTGAAAGTCACTGGCGATTCGAAGCCAGGCCTCCTCGGTCCTGGGTATTTGGAGAAATGTTCTTCTCAAGCGTTTCACAATAGTAGTAAGTGTTTCCACCACTATGTTCCGCACATCTGTCATGGGAAGGTGAAAGACGCCGGTCAGAGTGTCAAATGACTCGCCGGTTGAGAGAAAGCGCAGGGTCATTTGCAGGCGTAGTTCTGGCGAGGCAATGTTGCCCATCCGCGTATTCTGACGCTCTAGTCTAGGTCGCAGGACATGCAGTAACTTGCGGTAGGAGAGCGAGGACATGCTGTGGTAAACTCGGAAGTTTTCCTCGGTTTCGAAGCGTATCTCATTCTGCGGACTCTCTACTTGATTGGGCCTCCAATTCTTCCGTTTCTGCCTTCTTCGCCTGTCTTCCTCGCGGAGATCTATCACAAATTTTGTAAGATTCAGGATGTCCAGGATAGTAGCTATATCCTCCGACATTGTTATTATCACGCAAGGTTGCAGCCTACCAGCCAAAGGAAACTTCAGTCCTATGATATTTATTTCTTCATAGATTTATTTATTTATTCTCTTATTTGCTGGTCGTTGTGGAAAACATCGATAGGCGAAATAGAAATGAGTTACCGATTGACTGTTACTTAAAAATACCGCACACAAAAAGCGTTACATTTTCAATTAATCAATTATTTTTATTTAATGGGAACAGAGACAAAATCCATATATTTTTTACCAAAAAGCAGTTTATTGCCTCCTACTGCTCAATGTTCTTAAAGGATACCAAAAGAGTGTGCATTCACTATAAGGATTCAAAGGAATCAAACCTGTTTTTCTCCTCCGTTTTTATCTAATACTATACAATACTTTTCTTAAAACTTTTAATACTTAAAAATACTTTTAATTCTTATATTATTAAGAGTGAATTTGTTTAATTTATGTTAACAATCATATTTTAAATGTCGATCTTCAAACTTCGCGCCCAGCAATGCAACCCTGAAAATACTGCAAGCGAAATATGTGGTAAAAATGACTTTTATTGACATAAATTGGTCTTGGAATAAGCTTAAATTTGTTTTTAATGTCAAAATTAGCAGTTGCGTCACCCCGTTGGCCGTCTTCGCCAAAATAATCGGCGATAAACCACGGAAAAAATACCGCGAAATGCAACCCTGACCACGAAGAAACGAGTAGAGAAAAATTATTGAACGAAAAAAATTGGACGAAAAACAGAAAAGTCACCGTCGAATACGTCGAAAACGTCGCAGCAAGTGAAAAGAAGCAAGAAGCAAGAACCGGAAAACCGCAAAAATCGCCAAATCCGAGGAAAAACACACAGATTTCCTTTGCCCCAAGTGCAGTGAGAGAAAGCCAGAGCCAAGATGAATGAGGAATACGACGCGATCGTGCTCGGCACAGGCCTGAAGGAGTGCATCCTCAGCGGGATGCTGTCCGTCTCCGGCAAGAAGGTGCTGCATATTGATCGGAACAAGTACTATGGCGGCGAGTCGGCTTCGATTACCCCGCTGGAGGAGCTGTTCCAGCGCTACGGCCTGGAGCCGCCGGGCGAACGGTTCGGGCGTGGCCGCGACTGGAACGTCGACCTCATCCCCAAGTTCCTGATGGCCAACGGCCAGCTGGTCAAGCTGCTCATCCACACGGGCGTCACCCGCTATCTGGAGTTCAAGTCCATCGAGGGCAGCTACGTCTACAAGGGCGGCAAGATAGCCAAGGTGCCGGTCGACCAGAAGGAGGCTCTGGCATCCGATCTCATGGGTTCGTATTCCATTAACCCTTATCCAACCTTTTTTTTCTTTTTCACTTTTCTAGCAATTTGTGCAAATTGCCAGCTGTGCGCCAGTATGTGTGTGTACTTGACTCTCTTATCTCCGGCTCTCTCTCTTTCTGCCCTTTCTTTGTCTCCACTTTTAGACTCGCTGGATTCCGTTCGACTGTGACACGTATTTGCTATCTGCCCCCAAGCCCCTCTCTTTATATATGTGTGTGTGTAAAAAACAGTTGTTTTTCGGCCCCCACATAATTTCCATTCTGCATTCTGATTAGAATTCCAGCCTCGATTTGGTGGAAATTTGTTGGTTAAATTTTTCAGCTCTGCTGGCTGATTCATCGGAACTCTTTGTCTCTCCACCGCTGCTCCACCGCTCCACCTGCCGCTAATTGCTCTCCTCTATATTACACCTGACATTCGCTTTAGTTGAATTTTTTTTTACGTGTTTCTTCGTAGTTGTTTTTAGCAACAAAATGCAATTAGTAAGTTTTGGCCAACACGGTCTATTTATTTCTGATTGGAGTTTGGATTTTTGCTTTTGGATTTCTGTAAGACTTTTTGGGGCATTGAACCCTTTCACTTTATTTTTCCAGCGAGTCGTTTAATCAGAAAACAAAGCTTACAATATTTAATATATATTTTAATTTCATAAAAAAACAACCGTGGAGGGTCGTTAAGTAATTAAATTTTTGCAAATATGACGACATTCTTTTTTCATGCGAGTTCCAGGAACTAAGCCATTCTATGAACTCTGAATCTGAGCATAAAAAATGGTAAAAGGGGGGTATGTGTTAAGATTTGGCTATAAACTTATTTTATTTATAAAATAAAATGTTTTCTTAGTTACTAATCAGAAATTGAAATACTATTCTTGGCCAATTCTCAACGCGATTTGCATTTTAAGGACATATGCTCCGGCTGACGTCATGCAGGGTCCAAGCGGTTTCTGATTCTTGGTGGTGGGTGGCTCTCCGCCCCCTAAATTGCAGGTTTCCATGAACGGGCAGGGGCGATGTCATGCAAATGGAAATTGTAACTTAAAACTCGAAAGCTTGCACTCCCTTTTGTGGAGATCCTGTTGCCAGGACATTGGTCAGTAAATGATATTTATGCAAACATGTTTTCGTTGTTTCGTTGACAGGAATGTTCGAGAAGCGGCGCTTCCGGAACTTCCTCATCTACGTGCAGGACTTCCGGGAGGATGACCCCAAGACCTGGAAGGACTTCGACCCCACCAAGGCCAACATGCAGGGCCTGTACGACAAGTTTGGGCTGGACAAGAACACCCAGGACTTTACCGGGCACGCCCTGGCCCTGTTCCGGGATGATGAGTATCTGAACGAGCCGGCTGTGAACACCATCCGGCGCATCAAGCTCTACTCCGATTCGCTGGCGCGGTACGGCAAGTCGCCCTACCTCTATCCCATGTACGGACTGGGCGAGCTGCCTCAGGGATTTGCCCGGCTCTCGGCCATCTACGGCGGCACCTACATGCTGGACAAGCCCATCGACGAGATCGTTCTCGGCGAAGGCGGCAAGGTGGTTGGCGTGCGCTCCGGTGACGAGGTCGCCAAGTGCAAGCAGGTTTACTGCGATCCCAGTTATGTGCCCGATAAGGTTAATGCTCGACAAAAAACCTATTTAAGATCCTTTAATAACCTATTTTTTATGTACCGAAACAGGTGCGCAAGCGTGGCAAGGTGATTCGTTGCATTTGCATTCTGGACCATCCGGTGGCTAGCACCAAGGACGGTCTGTCCACGCAGATTATCATTCCACAAAAGCAGGTGGGCCGCAAGTCGGACATTTATGTGTCGCTGGTCAGCTCCACCCACCAGGTGGCCGCCAAGGGCTGGTTCGTGGGCATGGTCTCGACCACCGTGGAGACCGAGAATCCGGAAGTGGAGATCAAGCCCGGTCTGGACTTGCTCGAGCCGATCGCACAAAAGTTCGTCACCATCTCGGACTACTTGGAGCCGATCGATGATGGCGCCGAGTCGCAGATCTTCATCTCGGAGTCGTATGACGCGACCACCCACTTCGAGACCACTTGTCTGGATGTGTTGAACATATTCAAGCGCGGCACTGGCGAAACGTTCGATTTCTCCAAGATCAAGCACGAGCTGGGCGACGAGGAGCAGTAAACGGGGAGCGCGGAGATAGGCCTCATCTGGTTATGGTGCATATGGACAGCTCAACATCAGCCACAAACATTGTAGATCGTCTCAGCGTCGTGGCCAAACCTTAATAAAATACCCAAAAAAAAAAAAACAAAAACAAAAACAAATAAAACACAAAACGAAAAACAAAAAGAAATTAAAGAAAATCGAGAAATTGTATTACGAAAATGCTTTTCCATCGAGAGATCAAGTTTTAGATGTGAAATGAATTGCTTGCTTCACGCAATATCGGATATGCCTAGAAAATATATATATATATATACAACTATATAAAATAAATTATACAGCATATGTACGTCTATATAAATGTATAATGTATATGGTAAATATGTGAATGTTAGGCAACTAAATCAAATTCACACACATGCTGCTTTTTGTGACTCGACGTAAATCCCTCTCCTAAACCCAATGGCGCGCCACCGATCGGCCGGTTAGTCACGAGATTAAGCTTGGATTTTAGTTGTACGACTATACAATAAAGTATATATACAATATGAAATCAAAGATATATATATATATTGTCTATGTATATTGCCCTCAATAGTTGCTTGGTTCCCTTTTTTAGGCGCCCAAGGCCAAAAAAAACAAACGCATATTACACAAAACATACATTATTATAAACATGACACTCTCACATCAATAAGCAGCATTATAATGGTAATTGTAATCCCAGAAAGCTAAAACAAAGGAGATATCCATATTGATTGATATTGAAAATGTAAACAGGCGATTAATATTCATCGCTTTTTGCTGAAATTATTGCAAATGAAATCGAAATCGAAGCAAGGCAGGCGATAGGAAACAGGAGACAGGAGACAGAAGAACCGAAGAAATTAAATAGAATCTAAAAAAGATTGTCAATCGTCTAGAGAACTATGGTATTCCGCATTTTCAGAACTTACATTTTTAATAAAAATTGAAAAAAAAATGGTTTAAAGGAATAATGATAATTATGATATGAATTGTTCTTTTTTTAAAGGCTAATCTTAATTAGTTAATTGACCAAGATTTTTTTTATTGACTTCCTTCCAAACACCGGTAGAAGCTCTTATAAATTGCAATTGAGTCGATAAGACTTTTAGTATTTAAGGCCACCGATTGAGGGTATTTGGCAGCAGTATTGGCCAAAATGTTTCCACAATTGGTTATAGTTCTGGGCATAATTTCTCTGGCAATAGGGTTTTCCATAACCCCATTTGTGGCAGATGGTAACTCGTTTATAATATTTAATTTTTTCTTTAATTTCTGAATGTCATATCGTTAAAGGGATCCCTGATAACCGCAACATAAGCACTGAGCCATTTGTAAAAATTGGTAATGGTTACTATTATATAGAGAGATCCCAGCAAGTCAACTGGTTTGCTGCCTACGAATCATGTCGAACAATTGATGCCGAGTTGGTCAGTTTCGAAACAAAGGAGGAGATGGATGCTTTGGCTGAACAAATTTCAGATTCCTCTATCGCATATTGGACTTCTGGCAATGATCACGCCGTAAATGGCAAGCATATGTGGTTTTCCACTGCCCAGCCTATATTATCGGATCTATGGTTTTACACTGAACCAAATGATATGGCTGGACAAGAGCGATGTGTTGTTCTTATATATAAAGTATCTTCTAACAATGGTACCGCATTGCACGATGTTAATTGCATGACAAGAAAATGGCGCTATATTTGTGAGGCCCGGCATCCGAAAACTGCCTCTTTTATTGTTCATTAAAAAATGTTGCAAAATTTGTATTAAATTATAAATGGTTTCTTTCGAAAGTGATTGAACAAGTTGTATATCTTTAGTTTCATTAAATAAAACTAATTTAAAGTACTTCCTCATACCTATATAATGTTTTTGATTTTTAAAGAAGTTTTCTGATAAAGTATTTAAATAAAAGATTGTCTTCCAATACATTATAAAATAAAGTTAATTTTGGCGCACTTCTTGCTGCTTTTTCCTGTACTGATTCTTTTAAAGTCCTTTTTAAAGTTCCGTTCTAAGGAACTGGTTCATTTTATGTACTTTTCCAAGTTCATGGTTCCGGTTGGAAAAGGATATAAGTTTCGTAGCTGTTAAGCTTTGGCAGGCAACAAGGGCGGCTGAAAAAGTCGAGTTTAAATATTGAAACAATCATTAATAAAGGGAATTTTTACTTATTAATTATTTAGTTTAAATTTTGAAATAATATTGATAGAAATATTAATAAATAGAATCTTCAAATAGCTCTACAAAAGCTAAAAGTTTTATATATTCTTGTACATTGTTATTCTTGTATAATATTATTAAATGAAGTTTTAATGAGAGTCTTCTTATTTATGGAATTTTTTAGCGTTTATAAAGTAATTTCGTAGTGTCACAAAAATTGATTAACATTAATTATTGACCCAAATAACTTTGATAACATCGTCGGAAGGAAGAAGTCAGTTAAATTGTTAAAACTGAAATTATTGCCGAATTTCCTGTAGAATTATTGCCAATTTTACAGATTAGATTCCTAGCTTTTGAGTATAAAAGAGCTTCTGCAAAAATCTAAAAAGTAGTTGAAGCAAAATGTTCTCCAAGTTAAATAAAGTAATCGTTTTTCTGGGGCTACTTTCTCTAGTGAGGACCTACAGTATTAATCCTTTTATAGAAGAGGGTAAGATCATAATGTATCCCAGTGTTTTTTGATTCTAAGAAAAGTAAATTATTGTACTTTTCATTAGGAATACCTGAAACCGTCAACATAACTACGGATCCGTTTGTACAAATTGGTAATGGCTATTATTTGATTGAGAACTCCAAGTCCTTGAACTGGTATGCGGCCTACCAATCATGTCGCAAATTGGGAGCCGATCTTGTGACCATTGAGACCCACGACGAATTGGTGGCTCTACAGGAATATAATCTGACCAACACTTTTTATTGGACTTCCGGCTCAGATCTGGCTTTGAACGGAAAACACATTTGGTTCACAAGCTCCGAGGCTATATCATCCGATCTGTGGCTTCCCAATGAACCCAATAATGCGGATTGCAATGAACGATGTGTCTTACTCTCGATAGCTGGCTCCTTGGCAGAATCTGGCCTAAACGACGATAACTGCTCAAGAAACAGCAGCTTTATTTGCGAGTCTCCGACACCAATGACAGCATCCTTTTTAATTTGGTAGATTTTATACAATTATTTCAAAAACGTTTTTAATATATAGAAATTTGAAAAGAGTATTCGATTCCACGTTCATTTTAGAAGTCTTAAGCGAACAACTCCTAAAAAGTTATAAAGTTTTTTTGGTGAAAATAAAAAGTCAGGCGAAGTTGGTTTATTAGCTTCGCAATAAATTTAAATCACGTAGCCATAAAGGTTGTAGTTATAGCCAAGAATCACCTCAAACTCATCCTTTCTCACCCTTTTCTCTCACTTTTTAGTCACTTTTTCTATTTCTCTCTCACTCTGTGACACAATTGCAAAATCCGCAGCAAGTGTCTGGAATGCATTTGAAATACTTGACCCTCCTCCGGGCTGTTCTAGCGTCTCTCGTCCTGGCAAGTGGGAAATTCTTATTGAATTGCATGTGGCATGCCACACGAGGCAGAGCCTGCTCCGCTCGCCCCATAACGAGTCCTGCAACTTGAATCCTGTCGAAGCTCGGGGAATGTGCAAAATGCTGAGAATGCTCCTCTCGATTCCTGTTAGTTTTAATGCTGTCCCTGACAGTTTTAGTTGATTTTTTGATTTTTTCTTTTTTTTTTATTTTATTTCATTTTATTTGCTTTTGCGTTGGCGACCTGTCCAAGAAAATGCCGCCAGCATTTTTCCAATTTCCGCTACCAAGAAAACGCAAAAGGCCAAGACGTTTCGCATTCCTTTTGATTTTGCGTGCACTGAACTTTTTAACTTGGCCGAAGCCACAAGTGTTTTTAAGACACTGAAACAAAATAAAGCTGTTTTCTTAGGGAATATAAAAATGATTCCATAGATTCTTTTGGGTTTATAAAACAAATAAGATATTTATTGCCAAAATACGAGTTGGGTAATTGGCTATTGCCTTTTAAGACTACAATTTATTATTGGTAAAGCTTCTGTTTATTTTTGATAAATTCATATTTGTTAGAAACATAAACATTCTAGATTAGTCTCTTAATTTTAAAAGTTTTGGATCAATGGCCTGCCTGAATTCCTGTCACATTTGCCATCCGCAGCTCTCCTTTCGTCCTTTCGTCCTCGCTGCTTGATTTGGAGGATTGCACTAAGAAATAGTTTTAACTACCACAAACATTTCTCCATTGGGGCGATGATGATGATGATGATGAGGATGATGGCTGAGACTGAGCCTGATGTGGCCAAAACACGTCGCCCCAAAGCTGGTCAAGTCTTTCACCACATTTTTGCTCCTCCGGCATCCTTCTTGGATTTGTTGTTTTTTGTGAACGCGCTAGAACTGCGGAGGTAGGGGGTTTGGGTTTGGGTTTGAAAAAAAAAACACAGAATGGAAGGAAAAACAGCCAGGCCAAATTTGTAACTGGGCAAATTGAAGTCAAAACTTTGGCGCTGGACGCCGCATGCAAGTCACATAGATTGGGCGGATGGTGGAGGGCGGCAGGACTGGCACTGGGGCACTGGTTAGATGGAGCATGATGTCGACGCAGCACTGGCAGGCATGACTAAGCTGGCTGCCTGGCTGCCTGGCTGCCTAGCTGGTCCATGTCTGCATCTATATTCGTGTCCTTGTTGGTGATGCTCCTGCTTTTGGCCATGGACAGGCTAACGAGCCGGGCCATGAAGGGGACCAAAGTGGCATCGCGTTGGTCTCGTAATAACAGCCAACCGCAAAAGCACACACACAGTCACAAGGACACACATACACACACACTCATACATACAGACACAAAACAAAGCAACAAAATGATGCCTTTGGGGTCGGTTGACGGTGTTCGAGCCATGATTTGGCGGCTTATGGACATTGTCCATGTGCAGCAGCAAAATTGACGCAGTGGACATGACCAGGCCAACACTTACAAACACAAACAAAAACACAAACACAGAGACATCTATTACATGGGCATTAGGTCATGTTGAATATAATTCTTGGGCATTCCTTAGAGCGTAATGTGATTAATTATACAAGTTATAAATATACGAGTAATGCATGCGACACGTTGTCTCCTCCGACGGCATCATCGTCAGCCGTCGCATCATTATCCGCAGCGACATCCGACATCCGACATCCGACATCCGTTACTGAAAGGACCCAAACAACAAGATTAGAGGACTAGAAATTATGACAACACAGCAAGAAAATTAATTAAACTAATTGTGATGGATTTACACTTTTAAGAAAACTGAGGAAAACGTCAAGGAAAGTAAATTTTAAATTGTCTTCTCTTTGGCATTGAATCTCGTATCTTTGTGCGTTACAATCTCATTGTTTTAAGATCATTTCCATAGATTTTCCTTAGAGCTTTAACGAAATCCTTTTATGTCATTTCTCCCAGTCGAGGACTTCGTTTCTTTGGCTGCTTTTCAATTATTTGCACTTCTTATTGCCACGGCCTGTGTTATTGTTGTTTAGCATTTTCTTGCCATTGGGCCAAGAGCTTGTCAACAACTTCATTATCGCTTGCGACACTGTGCAATATCATATACCCCGGCAAACAAGGCCCCTTCCCTCCCCTCCCCTACTAGACAAGCAAATTTAAATCAATTAAGTAATCTTATTGCCACTGCCACTGGTGCTGCTGCTGCCACAGCCTCAGCTGCTGCTCCTCCTCCTCCAGTTGCCACTTCAGCTGCAGCTTTTGGCAGGATGCGGCGCCGCCGAAGATGCTCCTCGCCTTTTGCCATTTGGCATTGCCTGCTTTTAGGCACTACAACTACTACACACACTCTCGCATGTCCTTCCTCCTCCCACACACATGTGTGCCTGTCTGTGTGCCGTTTGTGTTGCTCTTTTTGTTGTTGTTTACTGGCAAACTTTTGCTGTGTTGCATATTTTGTGCAGATTAATTAAATTGCTGGCATCAAGCCGGTAACCAAAAAAGGCGAAAAAAAAACAGTGTATGAGAGAAAGAGAGAAACAGATTGGAGTGGCGGTTGAGGGGGCGTGGCTGAAAGCCTTGCTGAACTCTTCTGGCAACAGTACGCAAATATTGAAGTGCATTATTACATGTTATTCTCTATAATTCATGGTGGGGAAAACCAACTAACAAACAAACAAACAAACACTTTCAACTATTCTCCTTCACCCCCGCGAAATTTTGAAGAAAACTTCATTTTCCGCAATTAGTTGGAAAAAAGAAATGTGCAACCCGAAAAAGTTTATTTTTGTGGCGTTAACTTGTAGGACGCCATTGTAAATAATTGGGTCTCATTAAATAATTAACATCCAAAAAGAGGTGCACTAGTTTCGTTTTTTTTTTTTTTATTAACATTTTAAGCTTTTCCAAGTTTTCCAAGTTTCCTTTCACACTCTTAATTACTTTCCTTTATTTTCGTAAAGGTTTAAAAGTTTGTTTTCAAAATATTAAAAGGCATAAGCTTCGGTTGTTTGAAACGCAACCTAAAAAACATTTAATTTTTTAAACAATTATATACCCATTTTTCCACATTTAATCAAGATGACAAAAAAAGAATTAGGTGTTAAAAGCTAATATTTAGAGAAATTAAGAATAAGGACTAAGGAAAAGCATAATAAGGAAAAATAAAAAAGTCTGTTTAAAGTTCCTTTTAACAGAAACAATAAATGAAAATACAAAAGGTCCCTCTGCTAAGAACCTATTTTAAGGGGAAATTTCCCGAAGCTTTTTTCGATAATGGGATAACAAAGGGATTTTTTAACATTTTTGGCTTTACCGATTGAAGAAACACTCTTACCGGTTGAAAATTCCCTGTTTTACATATCAAATACTCCAATAGATGGTGTCCTTTTCGATAAAAATAGCAAATAAAAGTTAAAAAAGTAATATTTTTATAATTTTTAGACAATTTAGGCAGCAGTTTTTAATTTAAATAGTAAAAAATATGTTTCCCTAAAATGTTTTTAAAAAATAAACACTTATTCATCTACTTCCCATAATGTCAGTTACAGTTTGTTGTTAAAAGTGCAGATTCCTGTAAATCCTTGTTAGCCTATGTTATTAACAGCAAGGATAACAGCAAGGATGCCGAAATTGGCAAGAAATTTATTGCTTCCACTTCGGGCGCTCAGGAGAAAGTTTCCTCGTAGGAAAAGTTTTGGGCGGATCTTGCATGAATTTTATTTCCCAATTAGTGCATAAGTTTAATTATTGCTGGCTGGATTATAAGCTGGAAAATGCTAAAACAAATTGCTATATCAAGTGCGTTTTGGCCTCATCACATGCAAACGAAGGACATGTGGCGCCAATTGTCTGCAGTCCTTTGAGCCTTTGGCATTTGTTAGCAATTAAATGTATTCACTTGAGGGAGCATTTTGCCATTGAGAATGGCCAAAGGCGGTGTTCCAAAGGTTGCCTTCAACTATGTATAGTATATAAGAAAAAAAAAATGTTGGCCAACTTTTCTTGCGGCCAACAATGACTTTTGTGAAAAGTGAAGGCGCTGCATTTTCGTTGGCCGTAAAGAAGACCAAAGACCAAAAGAAAGAACAATTTTTCCTCCTTTTGAATTTAATTTATTTGGTCTAAGAATAGTTTCGCACACAATTGAATACTGTTTAAATCGCTTAACCAATTATTAAATTTCATAAAGAATCTTAGGGATAACCATGAATTTAATATTCCAGCAATCATTTCCAAATGCTTTTTGAATAATTTTAAATGTGGAAGTAAATTTAATAATTGATAAATGTTTCAATTGAAAAAGAACCTTCATGTTAATTAATCTCTTTTATAGTTTTCGAGTAAAGGTAACAATTTAGAATTCAAGCCATCAGATTCTATGGATTCTGAAGCATTTTTGATGGCAATGCATTCTCATTTCAATCCTTCATCTGGCAGTTTATGAAGTATTTATCTTACTTTACCTCAAATCTCAATGTGTTTGTTCTCATTCGTGTTGTCGTGTGGCTTGTTTACACTTTTACACACCCTGCCCAGGCACGCTCCTGGAGGTCCTGCCGGCTGCCTCGACTTGGCATTTAAGTGCCATATAAATTCATTTAACCATTCACACACAGCAGCAGCCCCACAGTCATCTTTTCACCTAGTTTTTATGCAGTTTCCCTAGCATTTCCGCTGCGAATGCATTTTAGAGGGCATGAATACAGGCGGCATTGCCTCCATTTCCTGCACATCCTGGGCCATCCTTTAAGTATGCAATAATTTCCCTTAGCTGGCTTAGCCAGCCAGCCAACTCTCCGGCAATTGTTGCTTGCCTTGAGTTATGTTACGGCGGACAGACGGACTCTGCGACACTCCGTAAATTATCCTGGCAAACGGAAAACGGCAAACGCCGGAGAGACACTAAAGACAATGGCCGCTTAATTGCTTTACTCTATATTGCGATGCCATTAGGCCGATAAGGCAGAAAAATTACCCGAAAAACGATGCCCGGAAGCGATCGGGACCAAGTGGGTTGGATGGCTAAGAGCCGGGCTTAAAGCCAGTTTAATACGCTGCAGGGTCCTGCGGCTGCTGCTGCCGCTGCGGCTGCCTCTGCTGCTGCTGCTGCAGTTTGAAATATTGTGACAAAACGTATTTTACGCTTACTCCAGAAAGTCCTTTCCTGTTGCCAAAACTGCAGCTGTGTTTACCTTGAAATTTTGGTTTTCAATAATATTTTGCTTTGCTGTCTCCCTCTCTCTTTCTCTATCTCTGTCTCTCTCTGTGTGTATGTGTGTGTTTATGCGCGCTTGTACATATGTCTGCGTGTCTGTGTGTCCTTTGCAAATGCATAAATGTGTGCGGCCACGAAGGGCAGAAGGGAAATGGCAATCCGGAGAAAGCAAAAGAAAACTCCAGTGTGTTTGTGGGGGAGATCGGTGAAAGTTCAGCGGTGTTAGCGTTATCTGTGCAGCGACAGCCATATTTACCTGCCAAGCAAAAGGATACTAGAAAAAAAAAACGAAAAGGATACACCAATATGTATGCACGTACGTGTATGATAGCTACTTGAGTTCAACGGGAAAATTTTCTTGCATTTCCTTTAGATGTGTGTTTTTCCTGTATTCCGAGAGGATTTCAACCCAAAATTCACCTTGTGTCCTGCAATAGCCAGAAACGAACTGGAAATGCTCTATTTTTGGGACATAGAGTTCCGTTTTATTTAAGGGATAAACGCAAATTAAATGCAGTTCCATTAAAGGTCTTCCAATTAGTGACATTTGCTTTCAGCTCGAGGCAGTTTTAGCCACTCTTCCCGCTTAGCAAGAAAACAAAAAACGACACCAGATCCTGCACCCTTTCGGCTCCTTCGGCTTATCACAGGACGTGTCCATTAGCCAAGCCTGTTGGCTCTTTGGCTGCATTTGCCGCTTCCTGTCAAAATGCCACATTAGCTGAAGCTCTGACTGCGATTCGAATCTAGGTTTCTGTCGATCTACATAGTCTACCCTATCCTGCTTACACTCAAAACAAAAAAGACACTCAAAAACGTGTTGTTTGAATCTCTGTCAAAAATATATCTTTATTTTTTTTTTTAAGTTTATTAAATTAGCTTTGCATTTCAAAATTTCATAATTTAATATTTATAGTCACAGTTTATGAATGAAACATTTTTGTGACTAGTCCAGCCAGGACATGCAATTTTTTTTAGGGTGTACATTTTTTCTACTTACCCCCCTTGAGCCTGGGTCTGTGTGCGTGTCTGTTTTTAGCTATTTTTATACGATTTGCTATTTTTTCCGGATTTTTGTTTGCCATTGTTGCAGCTCCGGTCGCCTCCCCTCCCCAACGCTATGAAATAACCGAGAATGTTACCTTTTTTTTTTGCCTTTTGCTTTTCGCATAAAACTGACGCCAAATTTCTTTGGCGTCAAGCAAGGCACACACACACACACCTTCATAGACCTCACCCACACAATGAAAACCAAAACAAAAAAAAATGGTGGTTCTGACTTTTCGCGTTGTCTCTCTTGTGCTTTTTTCACAGTTCGATTTTCCAGGTTGTGTGTGTGTGTGAATGTTTGTATGCAGAGTAAAAAAATATCAAAAAATAATAAATGCGTTGGCCCATATGTGGGGTGCAGTTTGTCAGTTTCAGTGGCAACTTCCTTGCCGTCCTTTCAATCCTTTCCATCCTTGCCATTGGCCACCCCTTTGCCACCTGCGTGGCAACAAAAGTTTTGCCTTCATGCATATTGGTAATTTATTAGCATAAAATGCCAGGAACCCGTAAATAATGCACAAACATTTTGTTGTTTTCCCAACATTTAGCTAACATTTTGCTAACCTCCAGGCACTAACCACACCATTTGAATGCAACTTCCTATACAACTATATATATATCCTTTTTATATATATATTTCTATATATGTGTCCAATGGATGGATTTTATTGGTTCTGCTGGCTTGCCACTGAGCATAAAATTCATTTCCGCCGCATTTCTACGTCGCTCACTTGTCACAGGAGCAGGACAACGGTGCCAGGACCTGAGGTAGCATTACTGCGTGTCTTATGCTTCTCCGCATTTTTACCCGAACTTCATTACATTCGCCAACTGAAAGCCATGCTCCTGCGACGTCACCTCTTCCTCCATCGGAGTTCCACAAGAGTTCAATATTTCCGTTAAAAGTGCCACAGTTTCTTCGACTCCTAGTTGGAAGTCTCTTTCCGGGTCCGGGTCCGGGCCGGGGTCTCCGTTTTGGGGTTCGGGCCGAGTGATTTCCTCTCGCCATTGACACATTTGACACATGACAAGTTTGTTTTTTTGGAGCTGCATTCCGGGCTAAAATTTGTTATGGCACCAGGACCTTTTTCCAGAGTTCATAGAAAATTGCATTTGCATTTTTTACCAAATAAAATCAGCTTTAATCTGCTGGGACCGCAAATGGCAGCTTTCTTTTATAAATGTCAATGCTGAGGAGGAGGAAAATCAAGTTTTATCTGAATTAATAAGATTATCCTGTTGAACCGAGAAACTTCATTATATCAACGAAAACATAAATAGATCAAAAAGATAGAACATGTTTCGCTTTCATATTCGAAAACAAAACAAAAAAACTTGATTAAATTTTTTATTTGGGCTTAGTAACAAGTCCAACACAATTCAATTAGGTGAAGGCCATAAAAACATGTACATTTTGTGGCTATAAATTTGTTTGTTAACAAGCTTACCATGGGAAAGCACAATACTTAAATGGTAGAGCAGGAACTTAAATTAAGAGTGCCACTCTAAATATTTAACATAATATTTGATTCCCCTAAAAAGCAGGCTGCCTCTTCAAACATTTTTCTATCACAATGAAGATGCAGACAAAATGCATATGGGAAGAAAGCTTTAGAAATTCCGTCATAAATTGGACCACAACTTATTCATTAGATGGCCTAAAAGATATTTTCCATGATGTGGCTGGCAAGACTGGCAAGAGTTGTCCTTTGACTTTTATGCCGAAAAAAAAAAACATTCTAACAAATTCAGCGACCCGATTCCAGAGGCGAATTTGTTGTTTGTTAATCACACAAAATGGTTGAGAACCGAAGGAGACAACGGCGCGATGACGGCGACGACCTTAATTTGGTGGCACGTTGTACCTTTTGGCCATAAATAATTAGCCATTTGTCTGTGGCATACTTAACAGGCCATTTGCATGCACCGAGCACCGAGTACCGAAAAAAGGGGCCAGGATCCTGCAGGAGCGGGCGCAGGACAACATAACACATAGCCTACTTAATGGCGCCAAATGTTCGTTAAATGTTTCGTCGTTGCGGTATGCGAATTGTTTTAATTGAAATGAAAACGCGTAAATTTAAGTGAAATGGTTATGTGCCCTCATGTTGTATTTGCAAGTGTGTTTGTTTTTCTATTTGCATTCAATTTCACTTTGCAACAAACACACAAAACAACACAAAACCGGCAAATTGCAATGGACACTGAAAATGGACAAAGAGCCAAAAAGGACGAAGGGACTTCCAAGCGATAGAAGAGGAGGAGGGAGCGTGTGGTGGCAACTGGCAAAGTGTTTATTAACTTTGGCTGTTTGATCCACTTTGCCAGGCAGTTACCCCACAAGCCATCCTGCTGATCCTTGCTCCAAGGATATTTGCCATGTGGTGGTGGCAGTGGCGGCATACAAACGCACGCAAATGAACGAGCCAACGAGTGAATGAATGAATGCACCAAAGGGGGAGCTCACCGTACCATCCCCACTCCCATATATAGAGAGAGAGAGGGGCAGAAAGGGAGCGGATAATTCAAATGTAATTTACAAAAGCACTCGTTTGATTTGTTACTTGTGCTATTCTCCCCAGTATCCTTGCCACCGCTGCCGCCGTCAGCATCCTTTCCAGCAGTATCTGCATCTGGCTGGGTATTAAGAGGGGCACGGGAACTCGTTCTGGTGCTGGTGGCTCAGTAAATTAGTTGGTCCTGGCTTTTGGCTAGGGGCTGCAACCAAGCCAAGCCAAACCAAAAGAAAGGGGGGCATTGGCTAACAAGCACAAAACCGAAAGACCAAACTCAACAAACAAAACAGCACAGAAACAAGATACAAAAAAAAGAAAAATAGAAAGCAATAAAAAACCAAGGAAATTCAGGCCCTTTTGGCTGATGAAATTCGTATACCCTTGGGGATTACTTTGGTAATTGTTAAACATGTTTAGATAAGAAAAGGGATAACCTCCTACAAAGCCAGATCCGGCAAAACGAATTTCCTATTACATAAATTCCAATATCAAAACTTAAACGGTATGTAAATGTTTTTATTTCCAATATGAGAGATACTATTCGGAAGTGTAAAAAACTCTTCATTGCATTCGCTTCATTCATTCGAGGGGGAAATGGATTCCCTCCAAGGAATAGCAAAGGTCCATCTTTGGCTTTCTATTATTTGAATTGAATTATCTAACTAATTGGATCGGGTTGGCCAACACCGAAAGTCAACTAATTAGGCGCCCACAAATTATAACAACATTTATGCCAGATATATTCACGGAGATACATATACGACGGATTCAAATCCTAGACAGACCCGACACGCTCGTCTTTAATTGCCGCCAGATTAATTTAATGGAAAGACAAATGGATATAGTATATCAATAGACGGTTTATGTAGTTTTGGTAGTTGGGACATCAGACCCCTAGGGTGCCAGACCAAAGTTGGCTAAGCCTTTTGGCCAAAGGACACGTACCACAAATTAACTAAATGAATGAAATTTATTTTGCTGAATGAAAACGAAATGAAAGATAACTACACTACTTCCCCAGGACATGCAAGTATAAAAGGTACTGATTGATGCGAGTGGGAATAAATTAAGTCCATACTATAGACTAAGGATGGAGGAAATCGAGAAAGCTTATCATATTCTATTTTTTAATCTTCTATATGGATAGCTTTAAGTCATTAGTTTTAATTACCTACAAATTTGTTTTCAAATTAGTTTATCTTAAATCCACATTTAAGTCATTAGTTAAAGTATAAATAGCAAGGCCTATGAAGTTTAAGTTGCAGTTTCGCAAAATGATTTTAAAACTCTTTCTACCTTTGATACTTTTGATAGCGCTTTCCCAACTGGGAGCTACTGAAGAAGATGTCAATACAACTCAAATAATAGGTTTTTATTATTCAAATTCATATTTTTAATGTCTTAATATTTCAATTTATATTTTTAATGTCTTACTATTTAAATCGTGATTTCAGATTGGGGCGCCCTTTTGAATTTTTATAAATCTTCGTTCGTAAAGATCGGAAATGGTTATTATTATATTGAGACTAAATCACAGAAGAACTGGTTTGATGCCTATGAAGCCTGTCGACGTCTAAATTCCCATTTGATTGCCTTTGAGACCATAGAGGAATGGGATCAGGTTAACCAATATCTATTTGACAACAACATTGATGACGTCTATTGGACTTCGGGAACGGATTTGGCCAATCATGGACAACATAAATGGTTTTCCAATGGCGAATCAATAACTTTGAATATTTGGCAAAGGGGGGAACCAAATAATTGGGGAGGCATCGAGCACTGCGATGAACTGGGATACCAACGAACTCGATCCAATTATAATGTTCTTAATGACAGACCCTGTGATTTTAGAAGACTCTTCATTTGCGAGGCACAAAAGCCATCGTCGGTATTGTGTGACTACTTCTGTTTCCGATAAAAGCCAATCAATATGGTTAGAAATCAAATAAATATCAAGGAACATTATAAATTCAGTTTTTAAAATTTTCTAACTTTTATAACAGAAATCAAGACAGAAATTTATACCAGGTAAACTTTCCCATTTTTTGAAGAGGGTCCATCAGAAAAATTAAGAAAAAATCCAAAAATTTTTGGAAGTGGAAAATTGACAAAAAATCTAAAGAATATTTTGTTCCCCGATTTGGATGCAGATTGATAGAGAATCGATCCACAAATCGTTTAAGATATTCCGCATGTGAATCGGATCAATATTGGCAAAAATATGGCCATCGATGTGGGCCACATTGTTTCCATGAAGAATTTTTCAATATTTTGGAAAGGAGATCCAACAGAAAAATTGACAAAAAATCTAAAAAATATTTTGTTCCCCGATTTGGATGCAGATTGATAGAGAATCGATCCACGAATCGTTTAAGGTATTCCGCTTAGGAATCGGATGAATATTGGCAAAGATATGGCCATCGATGTGGGACACATTGTGCCCGTTTAAGGTCTAAAGAATACTTTGTTCACCGATTTGGATGCAGATTGATAGAGAATCGATCTACAAATCGTTTAAGGTACTCCGCTTAGAAATCGTATACATATTGGAAGAGATATAGGCAGAGTGTTACATCATTTGAAGAATTACAACCTCAGAAAGCAATAAATCCTACCAATTAGCACAAATTAAGGTACTCGTGGGATAAAAACAAGCATTTTTTTTAAAGTTTTGCAAACTATGATAATTTTTTAGTCATTAGTGGAAATATAAAAGGCAAAGGTGATTTAAATAATAAGCTTAGTCTTAAAAAAATGCTTTTACAAAGTATTTGTATTGTGGTTTTGCTCTGGGGATATCCTTGGCAAACGAAGAGCGAAGAAATTATAAATAGTATACATTAATTACTATTTAAAAACTTTATAATTTTTATATAAACCTTTCTCAGGAGCTGCTGCTACTTTTAGCTTAGGAAAATCTCCTTTTGTGCAGATCGGAAATGGTCACTATTATTTTGAGTCGAAAATGGAAACAAATTGGTTTAACGCCTATGGGTTTTGTAGGAGTATGGATACTCATTTAATTACTTTCGAGACCATGGATGAGTGGAACTTAATAAGTGAATATATGAAGGATAAGGAATTGATGGAATTCTACTGGACTTCTGGCACGGATTTGGGGAATCACGGAGACCACAGATGGTTCTCTAATGGAAAACCAATAACCTTAGATATTTGGCGAATAGGAGAACCGAATAATTACGGCGGAAACGAACATTGTGATTCTTTTTATATATTTCCAGTGACCCAACGTAGTGCTATGAATGATGAACAGTGTGTGACTTTGAGGAGGTTTATCTGTGAGGTTCCCAAATCCATTTCCACTCCATATTGCAATTTTCTATGCGCTGTTAATCAGAAATAAAATGTTTTGGTCCAATAACTAAATGGAAACTAAATTAAAAGTATATGATTTCGTTCTGGGAACTAAATGCTAATATGTAAACAGATACGGTTTAATATTTGAATAATTTAAATTAAATAAAAGAGTTTAGATTTGTGACAGAATGAATAGATGGCGAAATGATTGAAAAGCTGAGTGGATTTTGGCCGCTACTATTCTGGAATTATATATCCATTTCGGAAACCTTTGACATAAAAATTAAAATCGATGATGGTTAGTATTTTATAAACTATTTTATAAATTGTATATTTGATGTCTTGCAGGAATTGCGGATGATTTCAATATTAATACTAAACCATTTGTAAAGGTGGCTTCGGGCTACTATTACTTTGAGCTGAAGAAAAGGACAAATTGGTTTGAAGCCTATGAAGCCTGCCGGAGAAAGAAAGGCGCCTTGCTGTCCTTTGAGACTTTGGAAGAATTGTGCAGCTTGGGAAGCTATATCGGGGAAAATATTAAGGCGGATCGATTTTGGACCTCGGGCACTGATAATGGTCATCAAGGCCAATATGTTTGGCTAACAACAGGAACAATAATAGATCCCGATATCTGGTGGCCAGGTGAACCGAATAGTTTGAATGATACCGAACATTGTGCCGAATTGAGCTTCGATGGTCCGAGTCGGGAAAAACTGGGATTAAAGGATGTGGTATGTTCCCTAGCCCGACCCTATATCTGTGAGTTAGCAGGACCCATAACAGCTTCAGTTGCTATTTGGTAGATGGAAAGGATTAGGACTAGGACTGGATACATTGCAAAAACCTTCAATATAGTTTGCAAATTAAAGCCTATTAAATTGATTATTTGCAGTTTAATTCCTTTCATTTCATATAAAATATAGAGGCTGTTGAGCCTCCAACAATAATAGTAGCGATAATGTGGATGAAACTCTTTGGTATTTTTTCTTTAGTATTTTTTGAAGAGGTATCCCCATCTGGGGCTCATCGAGTACTAACTCATGTATCCAAAGGTAAACAATAACATTCAAATATCGTTATTATTCTTAATGAATTTTTTTGAATTTTTGTAGAATTGTCGGATGTGTTTGCGCTGGATTCCACACCATTTGTAAAACTTGCAACGGGCTACTATTACCTCGAGCTCAAAAAAAGGACAAACTGGTTCGAGGCCTATGAAGCCTGCCGGAGAATGGATGCGCATTTGGTGTCCTTTGAGTCGGAGGAAGAAATAAACGCAGTTGTCAAGTATATCCGTGGAAATACATACACCGATCGCTTTTGGACTTCCGGCACCGATTACGCCCATCAGGGTCACTATGTCTGGTTCGCCACTGGAATTCTGATCGATCTGGACCTCTGGTGGCCGGACGAGCCCAATAATGCCGACGATGTGGAGCACTGTGCCGAGTTAAGAATCAACTCCCAGACCGAACAGCTCCGGGGAATGAACGATGTGAAGTGTTTGCTATCCCGAGCCTATGTCTGTGAAGCTGAATTACCAAATACAGCTTCGATAGCTGTGTGGTAGAGGATCCTAGGAGATCTCCTAAACTGGAACCCCTTCTATATACCCCTCGAAAAAAGCGTTAAATTATTTTGTAAATAGTGTATCGAATAGAATTTATTTCATGTATATAAATAACATTATACAATAATTGCGATACAATCCAGAAATGTCCCAGCGGCTATACTTTATTTTAGCTCTATTATTGGTTCAAAATAGTAAGCCATCAGTATCGTTTTATGTAGTCCAAAACATTACCGATGGTAAAGTTTTCTCTATAAATGAATTGTGCGAAAAATACTTTTAAAATGGTATCCCTTTCAGAAGCACCCAGTGGTGTAAAACCTAGTGAAAAGTTTAAAAAATTTGACAATAACTATTGGTATATCGGACCAATTAGAACCAACTGGTATGAAGCCCTCGAGAAATGCCGCCAATTAAACGCATCGCTGATCTCCTTCAATAAGATGACCAAATGGAAATACTACAAGGGTATGGACCATGGCTATTATTGGACTTCGGGAACGGATAATGGACACAAGGGAAAGTTTACTTGGTTCGAGACCGGCGAAGAAATCGAGGCCAAGTTGTGGATGCCTGGAGAACCTCAATTTAAAGCCCATGACGAACACTGTGTTATTGTGAATTACTATTCAAAATTGGAGCTGGATAATATTGGATGTTGGCGGGCTCGGAGTTATATCTGCGAGACTAAGCCACCAAGGACTGTAACATTATCCATTTTCTAATGTATACGTAGATATTTACTAAAATTTAAATAAAATTAATTGTCCAAACGGTTTTCTAAGCAAAGTTTCTTCTGCAAATCCCAAAGTAAAGCGTCACTAAAAGAATTAGTTATACATATTATAGTCGGTAGAATTCATATTAATTAAGGCCTTAAAAGAATCAAATAAGGGTTCTATTTTTCTATTTCCAATTGTTAGAGAGTCAGGTGACTAGAAATGATGGCCAAGTTTTACGGAATTATATTTCTGGTTTTCTTCGGATGGATATCTCAATCGGAGGCTTGGAAAGTAGCAACCCAAAATATTGAAGGTAAAAAATAAAAAAAGTCAACTCCCGTAATCCAGAACTATATAAAAATGTTCCTTAGGAGTCCCGGATTTATTCGATTTTAAGCCAAAACCATTCGAAAAGGTCGGAGATCGATTCTATTATTTTGAAAAGAAGAAAAAAACGAATTGGTTTGAGTCCTACGAAGATTGTCGTAGATTAAATTCGTCCTTGCTATCCATTGATACAATGGATAAGTATGATCAACTCTATAAATATGTTAAAGGTTCAAAGAACATTCCGAAAAACTACTGGACCTCCGGAACATCCAATGCTCATGAGGGAAAATATGTTTGGTTTAGCAATGGACAACATGTTGAGAATGATAAATGGCTGTCGGAAGGATATTATGCCAGCAGGGACCAGAATTGCGTTGAATGGCTCTTCGAAAAGAATGGAATCCGGGCCAGACCTTGTTTCGAGTCAAAACCATATATATGCGAGCTTCGTAAGCCAAAGACGATAGTGACTGTGTTTTATTAACATTAAAGTTAGGATTTATTTGTATTGAAAATCAATGTTAAAATATAAATTCTCTTTTTCCTATCTTTATGGGACCGATGTCTTATATATTTTTCTGCTTCCTGTGGTTATCCATTCGTAAGGATCGGCGAAGGATACTTAAAAAAAAGCTCAAATACGAAAGATATTTCATTTGTGAGAAGGTCCACAGTTATCTCTAGAATTGAAATAACTCTTTTGAAATGAAGAAACTCAATTTATGGCCAAATAACTTTAACTGATATTTCGATTCACTGCCGGAAGTTAAAAGTCTGGCTTAACTTCTGGTTAAATGGGATTCGCATTGAGTAGGATTTACCCAATTACACAACTCTCTGGGGGATTGGCGGTAACTTTTTCAACTGCCAATTGGGGGGCCATAAAAAAATATTTGACAAATTGCCATATTTGCAGGCAACAGAACCGAAATCGAAAGTCGAAATGGGGGAATTTGATTCATTTGGCATTTATTTAAATTTGCCACAATTTGTAAGCTAATTTCATTGTCAGAGCCAATGGCAAATCTGGGCCATATTTGTGCTGGGTCGATTGTTATGTCTGACAGCGACAAATGTCAGAATGTCAAATCACTGGAAAAACATATACTATGTGGGGAGAAAAAGTGTGGGCGAAAAATGTATTTTATTTGCATTTCACACATTCCCCAGTGAGATGGGTGAGCGCCTAAAAATATGCTTTACTCTGGCACAAGCGTTTGTTATTCGCCGATGGCCAAAAAGCAAAAGTTACCAGGCCCATATGTCTGTCAAAGAGAGAATAAAAAAATCCAGCAAAAAAAGTGCTGTGTCTGTTTGTATTTCGGCTAGCTATTTTAATCCACTTTTCAAAATTTATTATGCAGAAACGTTCAAAAATTTCTCGCCAAACTTTTCGGCTAAAAAAGTATGAGAATCATCTTTTCGGATTCGTTTTTCAATTGCGTTTTTGTCTCTCGCCAGACTAGAGCTGTCCACATGTTTTGGGGGTCATAAATCTGCAATTACCAGTCATGCTGGACTGACTCGCCATCGTCCTAGTCGTGGTCCGGGTCCGGGTCCTGATTCTCATCCTGGTTCTCGTCCTGCTGCATTGTCCTGCCGGGAAATTTTTGTTGGCCGCCAAGTTGCGCCAAGCCCAGTTGGGACCCAGTTGTGAAATTCGGTTGATGAATCGGTTTGCTTTGGCCGTCGGAATGATTTTCAAATTGAATCTGCAACTTAAAGCGGCACCGATGTGACATCTAAATTATGCTCAGACTCTGTTTGCCTGACATTTGATTGGAGACCGACTCGGCGAGGAGGAGACTTACTCAGTTAGTTTGCTGGCCCGAAAAATAAATAAACAAAACAGTTGAAAAGAAACTTGAAGTTGACTAGTTTCCCTGCCCTTTTAGCCATCTCTTTATTTCTCTACTTGGCTTCCTTATTTTGTCCCCCCAGCTCTACCTCCTCCTTACCAGTTTTTTCTCTGTGAGCCGGTAATTTTTGCCATTTCTTGGCCGAGTCCTGGATGCTCGACTAACTTGTATGCGTTCATGCTTGGCAGCCAATTCAAGTCGTGTCATTTTGTTGAGTTTGTGTTGAGAGTTCGTTGAGTTACCGTATCCCCCGTATCCTCCCCCACAACTACCTCTTTCTCTGTCTCTGTTGGCCAGGCCGTAACTCCCCTGCCCCATAGCTTTCACCGCTTGTAATTCAAATGTCAGTCAGTGAGTCAGTCATTCCGTCGTTGGTTCGTTCTTTCAGTCGGCACGTCAATGTGAGGCAAAAGTTCCTTCCAAGCTCTTCCATCCACTTGAGCCTTGCCAACTGAGTCGCATCGGATCCTGGCTCTGCCTCTGTCTCTGACTTTGCCTCCCTGGATCCTGGACAGGTGTTGTCTCATTTGTATCGTGTGTGCGTGCATGTGGAGGTTTGTGGTCTTCTAGTTTTTCCTCGAGTTTTCCGTCTATCCAGTTTGCGGTTAGCAGGTTGAAACCTTCACTCGGCACTCGGCACTCGGCACTCGGCACTCTCCTTTCCGTTTGTCTTGCGTGAGCCTGGCAAAAATAAATTATTTATTGAACTCGGTTGGTCGGGCATACGGACACGGAAAATTTCAAACACAATAAACTACATACATGGATAAATTGATTCTTGCTTAGTTTTCTGGGTAATCAACTGAAATCTTTGCCAATCATCGATCAAAGGCCAAAAGGCAAAGGCCATTTTGCAAAGGGAAACTTTGTAAATATGGAAATATCAAATTGAAACTAAAAAGAGTCTTTTATTTAAGCCAAATTCGCAAAATCACTTTGTAAATATTCATCATTAATAAATCTCTTCCCAATAAAACTCAAAAAGTACCTTAACTAAACATAGAAAGTTTATACCTTCATCGTCTGTTCTTTCAATATAAACACAAAGTTCTATTATTCTTAACAATAAAATTGTTTGGCAAAGTCTAGGTCTTTAGCCTTGGGCTTACAGTGTTTTAGTTATTTACACCTTGGAAATAATAATCTCGAAGCAAACCGTCTGGGTCTGGGAGTTAGACACTTTCTCTTAGTAAAAATTTGCTTTTATTTATTCACCCTTGAAGTGACATCGGAAGTACGGAAGTAAATTTTCGACTTTGAATTCATGGCGTTGCCATTTGGCTAAAATATGCTTGGCATTGTGCTGTCCTGTCATTGTTCCCGCTAGGATGCTAGGATTCCTGCATATTTGCACGCCGCCAGCTGAAGTTCGCACGGCCTGCCCCTAGTCCCCACTCCATATTTGCCACACACGGGCGCCACACAACTCACAGCTTATGAATTTGCGGCCTTAGGAGCATCAGCATCAGCCTCAGCATCAGCCTCAGCCTCAGCTACGGCTTGGCGCGTATAAATTTCATAAGCCAACAACGGCTCTCGGGCTGGCTGGGAGTCCGGTGAGTCGGAGTCGAGAGTGGTCAGGGAAGGGATGGGTCATGGCCTCGCAGTGCCATAAAACGCTGGCTAAGTGAAGCTCAAAACGGGTTAAATTGCAATTACGTGCCGGCCACTTGCCCCAGAGCATTGTCGTGCCGCAACATGTTGATTGTCTGGCAGAGAGGAAGAGGTGCCTCCGGTCTGGTGGTTGGTGGCTGGGAGTCCTGGCCACACCTATCTACGTGTTTCCCACCTCGGACTCTCTGACTGGGCATAAATTTTGCGGGTTATCTACGAGCCTGCTGCGTCTGCGGGTCTAAAAAGTTTTTAATTAAAAAATGCAGTTAAGAAATTTCTGGCCCACTATGACAAATAGGGCTAACAGCGAATATAAATATAGAGGATACTCATATACATATATATATATGGATATTAGTAAAATCGATTCGCATTGGCAAATCAATCTGCATATTAACAAAACATAAAATAAATAAAATTGCACATCCCCCAAATGCCGAAAAATATGTACATATTTTGGTAACTTCGGTGGCCCCACTCGTGGCGTGGCCTGTTCTTGTCGTTTCTCTCGGCGAAACTTTTGGTCAGGGCTCTTGCACTTTGCCAGCGTTTTTTGAGCCCAGCCCCTGCCAAAGGAAAATTGAAAAACTAATTTTCAACAACAAAATCAAAGCAAAAAGCATCTGTGAAAAGAAAAATTCGGTTTGCATAAAATTTCCATAATACAATTTCGATAATTTCCACAAACTATGTTGATGGCAGGCGAGGAGTGAAGTATGAAGGACGACCAACTCGAGCTGCAACTTGACTTTCGACTTGACTACTGCTGACATTTCCTCCTGACTCCTCCAGGCGACCGACCACCTTGTAAAGTCCTAAAAGTCCTGAAAACCCTGGAAGTCCCCGCCCTCAGGCAACAGCGGGCGCAACAACGTGTTAACAACTATATGTCCTGGCTTGACAATTTTTGGCACCTAGTGCGACAGCGTCAGCCCGAAGAGTCATCAATCATGATGGTGTCCTGGCGCTCAGGCACGTGACATGCGGGTTAAGGATTCCCATTATATTCCCACCTAAGACCATAGAGAGTTTAAGGCTGATGACGTGGGGCGAGCTGTCGGCGAAGGTCAAACCGAGATTTATGAGGGGATTTACTCGATCCGAGGGAGGCGATAAGTTTAAATTACAACATTCGGTGGCTGAGATTTATAAACGATTTTAAAACAATTTATCTCTTCCAAACTTGGGGCATTTGTGGAAGATCAGTGGTAGTTTAAGTAAAGCTTAGTTTAATATAAAAAAACCTAGAAAATAGTTAAACTTCAGAGCTAGCCATGGAGGCCCCTAATGGGGTATTTCTGGCCAAAGGGAATACAAAATCGTATCTCAGTAGTTTTATTGGAGAGAGTTTTATGAGGTTTCTTATTAATTTATTAGAAAAAGGTTAAGAAGATTGAAAAATGCTAAAACGAGAGCATTAAGAGTCAAATTTTTGAGGATTTAATCACAAATTAAAGTGAAAATAAAGACTTAAGTTCTGTCACGAATGAAAATTGTAAATCTAGGTACAAAGATTCCGTTTTGATAAGAAAGTGTCAATCAAATGATCTAATTTTTTATCAGAGATTATGATAAAACGATATCGTTTGGTATAAAAAGGCCAAAACCATAGTGATTTCCAAGCAAAACTTGTAAAAATGTTGGCCAAGATCGCACTCATTTGGACTGCCTATGGAATATTTTCGGCAATTGGAGGATACCAGATAGTACAATACCTACAAAATGGTAATGTTTCGATAATTAGTATATATTATATCACTAATTATGAAATATACAATATTTCAGGAGTTTCTGGCTACTTGAACATAACCATTGACCCTTTTGTGAGCATCGACAATGGATTCTATTATATTGAACCCGAATCGAAAGTGAGCTGGTTTGAGGCTTACGAGTCATGTCGTCGAATGAATGCATATTTGGTGGCTTTCGAGACCATGGAGGAATGGAATCTAATCAATCAATACCTGTGGAATCACAACATGAGTAATTTGTATTGGACTTCTGGAATGGATTTGGCAGTAGAAGGAAAACATGGTTGGTTCTCCATCGGCCAGCCCATAAACATAACTATTTGGGGCTCTGGAGAACCGAATAATATGGATGGAATCGAACACTGCGATGAGCTGGGCTACGATGGCAATGCTACTAATTACAAGGTCCTGAATGATATACGATGCGATGAGCAGAGATTGTTTATATGTGAGGCTCATGAACCGAAGACGGCATAAGTTGTTGTTTGGTAAACATTGTAAATATATGTAGTTTTTAGACAAAATATAAAATTCCTTTTACCTTTGCAGAAAATACATATATCAAAACACCTCAGTGATGTGTCAGACTGATATTGTGAGTATATATTGTACCACAAGTGTTGATCCAAGATGCCAGGATGTTTTTTTTTTGTTGAAGGCGAAGCAAAGCGGAGACAGGGAAACCTCTGAGCTGACAAACTTTAGCTTATGCACAATTCAGATTGCATTGTCAGCAATTTTTCCATTTTTGACTTTTTCCACATGCCAACTTTTCTACGAGCTATTGTTTTTCTCCCATTCCGTGTGTTTTTTTTTGCTCCCGCACCGAGCATAGACATGACAAATGATGTCAGCGCTCGTGCATAGTTTTCCGGAAAGGAAAACAGAGGGATACGCCCGGACGGACGGACAGTTGGGTGGGTGGTCGGTCTCCTGACAGTGTTGAAAAATGTGCTCGCTGCAAAATCAACACAAACATTCGAGGCAGCAGGATTCGAGCCAGAAGAGCAAGTTAGCCGCACTCGGGCGTGACATGTCGCGCTAAAAGTTTTTCCAATGCAAAGAATCCCCCGCGGAAAAGTCCGACTCAAGGGAAAAAGTTTCAAAATCATATGAGTGGGCATTGATTATCATAATTGAAATAAGTCGGCTTTCGAAAGTCAAACACCAACTAATGTGAAGAAAAGTCCAAAAAGGCAAGGATAGTTTTTATTATTTCAAGCCAACGCAAGGACCTAGCAGCACTTTTTGTCTCTTTGCAAAAAATAAACATAATGGAAATTAATTTCTCTCCTACAAGTGAAGGAATTTACTTAGAAAATATATAGAACAATGTGAGTTTCCTAAGAAAACACAACTCAATTCATAAGGCTTTATCCTTGGTCCAGGACAGAGCCAAATCTTGGCGGCTCAAGCAAATTGTAGTTGCTCTTTGTTGGCACGCATCTTAAATGTAATTTGCATTCGGGGCAAGGCGAAGCGTTGCAAGGAAGCTCTTGGATTACGATTGCCTCTCCCCCACTGGGTAATTATAATTGTCCGTCTGGCAGGACACTCACTGTCCTGAGTGTTGTGGCTTGCTGCGCTTAATTTGTGTTGCCGCAAAACGATTTTCCAAGAGCTCAAATTGTAATTAAATTTTGACATTGGCAGTCCGGCTGTCCGAGTTAGGACATTCGATGCCAGGCATTTAGCTTCAAGGATCATTGGGCAGAGTTTCGATTAGCGTCCAAGGGCTTCCAAGGATAGACTGGCAATCCCAGACTGGCTGGGAGGCTGCTCCTTGGCAGCAAAAGATTCCTGAAAGCGTAAACTTTCTCGGGCGGTGTCTGTCCGAGGGGTGTTTGTCGAGTTTGTCAGTTGTTCCGCGTCTTCTTTAGCTTTTTGCACTTGCACGAATATTTACGCTCCGAGGCGAATGTATGTCAATAAGCAAAAGTTGATGCTGGCCCAAGCATTTTGCCAAGTTGCGTCTCGAGTTGCACTCATCTCCATTTGAGCCATAAAGCTAAGTAACTTAAGCACAATGCAACGAAAGCAGTGAAAGCGATTCCAAAGTTGCAATTCAGTCGGATCCGGGTCTGGGTCCTGGTCTGGGACGGGGTCCGGGGTCCGGGGTCCGGGTCCGGGCAATTGGCCAAGTTATCATAGAAATGAGTTATTTGTTAGATCCATCATCCCGAATGCATAAAAGGAGAAAACACAGAAATTCCTTCCGCCTGCTCTACTCTGCACTGCTCTGCTCTGCATGAAAATAGCACGAAAATGGCGCTGGAAGCTCCGCAAAGAAACGACGACTGACCGCGTCCACATAATCAAAAAGCAAATTGCATGGCTCAAAAAAAATAAACATAAATTTCAACTACAGACTATAAAACAGCTAAAAGCGAGAAGAACAAACGGCCAGGACGGGCATCGGGCATGGCCAAGGAAGCGTTTGGGCGGAAACCAGAAACTTGTTAACAAAATTGCTTCGAGTTCATTGACAGTTGATTGTGTGGCAGCAAGTGCAAGTTTATACTTTCAAACAGCTTTATTGGACGGTAGAAATAATATTTTCATCGATTTCAAACATAAATATACAATACCCAGACAAGCCTTTCTTAAATGGCAAAAAATTCGTAGAATATTCCATCGAAATAGTATATTCTAATTCAGTTTAATTAAGAAGGTTTCGGTTTCGACCAGGTGTCCTGGCTGGCAAAAGCCATGTCCCAAATTGTCAATTTGCAACACTCACAAAAACGTTCTTTACTTTACAAAATAAACTTTTAATCTTCTTTTTGATCTATTTATTTGAAGAGGGTCTTAAGTGCTTAGCCGTTTAAATTACCTTTTTAATGCGATTTTGTACGGCTTTTTAATAGTTGGAGCAACTCGTTTAGTATTACATTTCACAGTGTGGAAGTCGGACGGATCATATGGCCAAAAACCACATTCCATTTCCGCCAGCACTTCCACTTCCAGGTTGTGCAAAAACTGTAGCCTACTTAAAAGGGCGGCGGTAACGGCAGCCAAACGAAATTCATTATCAAAAATGGCTCAAGGCAGCTGGCAACGCAGGATGGCCCAGGGTAGGGTGGCGGTCATAGGAGATTGGAGCTCACCTTTAAGTTCCCAACCTTGGCTAATGAATGTCAGAGGGAGGGGTACCGGGGTGTCAGGTCGCCAAGGGGGCAGCCAGGCAGCCGGGCAGCCAGTCGGAGCAGGGCAGGGGCAGGGGCAGCTGAAGCCATAACGCGGGTCGCCACTGAAATGTCAACTGGCGCATGCCCCCTGGGCAAGTAATTATGTTTGATGACCTGGCGGTCGCCGGCTCTTCCCCCATCCCCTTCTCTCTTTTTGGCGCTATTTTTCCTCTCACTCTTGCCCCCATCTGGTGGGGAAAATAAGTTAAGCGATGGAGCAGAAAGTCAGCAGGAGCAGGAGCAGGAGCAGGAGCAGCGTCGAGATTATAATGCAAATGTTGAATGGCTTGGCCATCTATTTTCGCAAAAGTAATTGAGCGAACTTTACAATCAGTTCATAGTTTGGATTTTTTAATTTGTTCGTTTATCGGTGGCCATTGGTGGCCAGTGGCCACAAGAATAATTATAATCGAAATAAGCTAACACGACGCTTTATTATAATTGCAGTTTAATTATGCGTTTAATAATTTAAATGTTCCTTCTCTATGCCTTTGTTATTACTTAAACCTACCTAACAAATAAATGAAAAGCCTATTAATTATTGGCCAACATTCATTGTAAACTTGTTAAAATGTGGCAATTATTATAAACAAACCAAATTAGTTAGTGCGTATGCTACGAATAGTTAAGCCGTTTTTAAAGCTCTTGATTTTATTTTAACATTTAAATATAATGAGTTTTATATAAAATTATCCTTGGATTCATAAAACTTAACAGACAAATGGCACTGATATGGCAGACATATCCCAGAAACAAACAGCATTGAAGAAACATTCGAGTTTTATGTTTAATCTTTACATTAGAATAGAAAATAATTATTATTTATCCTAAGATATAATTTTTTAAGTTCTTTTCGTCCTTTGGGACCTGTTGGCGGTTAAAGCCACCTAGCGTCCGGTGGCTGAAATGAACAAAAATCAAATCATAGAATTCTACCAGAAAACATAGAATTTGAATAAAGGACGAAAATAGAATTCAAGGATAAACATGGAATATAGATTTGCAGTAAAACATAGACAGCAGTTAATAAAAACATAAAAAAGCAAGAAGTTGCAAAATATCGAAGAAAGCTATGTTCAAATTACTACCAAAGGTTTGAAACATTGCTAAAGGTAAACGTAGAAACTCATACCTTGTCAAACTGTAGCTTCTCAAACTGTAAGTGTAAATTTTCTAAAAAAAAAGGATTCGATTTTAAGATTTCGTGCCTTATTTAAAAGAATTGATTAACACTATTGATTAGTAACTTACTTTGTCAATAATCCTGAATAAAAGAATACATTTTCCATGATTATTTAAGTTTCATACCGTTTATTTAACTCACAAATGAATGTTCCATATTTTACAATATTTTGAATATCCAATAACGACCATTTGATAGACATTTTTTATACAAACGATAAACATAATATCTCAGATAATACGTGGCAATACTTAATGTATAATTTTCATCCATGGAATAATAATAATGTGTGCATGTCAATTTTTACTAAACGTCAAACGAAACGATATGCATTTTCTATATAGTACTTCTGATAATCTATATATATATATATATTCATGTATATATACGTGTGTATACATAATATATATCTTTATTTAATTTGTATATTAGCTAATAATAAATATATATATTTATATATATATTTTTCCTCATGGAGTTTGTTGATTTTTCAATTTAGAGACAAAAAATTTGTCACAAAAACACGCTGCGCATATCTGCTGCATTATATCTTTTCAATCGTGTGATTTATAAGAATAGTCCTTAAGTTTCAATAGTGCCCATTGTAAATATATAGAAAAGTTTTGGTTCCCGATATCAAAAGTACCAACGAATCCAAACCAAGCCAGGTGACATTTTGCAAACCAAATCAAATCAAAAATCAATTCACGATTTCCGTTTTTGAATAATATTTACAATGATCTGTGATTCGATTTAAAGAATACTGATCATTCCGATTTCTTGATTTATGGATATATCCTAGAAACTTGTATGATTCTCTTCTTATATTGTAAGTTTTTATTATGTATGTAACATTTGGTGCATAGTTTAGGAGGTGGTTTGAATTATCCAATTTGATTTATCTACTTTGATTAAAAAACTGAAAAACTGAGAAAATAAAACAAATAAAAAGAGTGTTCCTTTTAACGTACACAAATCGAATGTATTTCGCATTTCTGTAATCTGTCTTTTACAATATTTACTTGATAGGTATTACGATTAAGTGTATTTATTTATTTCAATATTACTATATCGGTTTTCATTAGTTGCGTTTCATTAAGCTGCATCATTGGTAAGCTTAAATTGAACTTGAAGTTTACTCATGTTTCTCTTTTCGAATTCATTTACTTGTTGTTTTATTTGTTAAATTATATTTATAAGTTAAGTATAATACATTTTGTACAATTTTAAAAATTAAATTAAATAATAAAAATGTTGCTGTTAAAACGGTAATCCGCACACACTGACACTGACAAAATAATAATTAGCCCTAAGACATAGAGTTTCCTACATAGCAACGTATTTCATAATCAATATTCTTACTAGGATAATAGATCAGATCAACAAGTATTGGAAGGGCATTACCAAAGTATAATACATGTTTCGGAATTACGATAAAATGGTGCCATTTGATTTTTATTTTATTTTTGCGGGTAACTTGGTAGCTTGGTCAATTTTTGTTTTCTTTGCTAAAGCAATTGGGGAATCGGCCTAGAGCTAAGCGCCATTCAAGGGTGTCTTTACTGTACTTTATGCGTATAAGTATCGGTATTTAATGTGTTTTTGTGTTTTTTTTTTTATGCATAATTCAACATTAGTTATGTTTGCGTTAAGTATCTCTGATGTAATCTCCATCCATCATCCATCATCCATCCATCAACTCATCATCGTCCTTGCTCCTCCCTCTGGACTTTAAACTAAGTTGCGTTTTTTTCAAGCGAACCACACTTTCTGTCCCCCTGTCCCTGGTGACCCTGGTCCCCCCGTCACGTTGCGACTTTTAGAGCTGCACCTGGAACGACTGCGCCGGCGCCTTGGGCGGTGAGATAAACGGATTGGTGCTGTGCCTGGCCAGCGGCGACCGCGAGGTGCTGGCCACCGGGAGATCCGGCGACAGTTGCTTGGCCGCCGCCACATTGGCTGCCCACTCGGCATCGAAGGGATCATCTGGACCGCCACAACCAGCACCCCCAGCTCCACTGGCAAGGGTCTGAGCACGGCCAACGTTGGCCAGATAGCTGGGACGCTTGGGCGCAGCTGGGGAAGTGCTGCGCACCACCTGACCCAGCCATTGATCGGCATTGGGCAGCTCCGTGGAGGTCTCTATGCCCTGCTCCGAACGGGTGGGCGACTGCGAGTGGAGCGTCTGGTAGGTGGGCGTGGTGCTGACCACCCGCGGCGTCACCTGGGCCGTGGGCGTGGCGCTGTACGAGATGGAATGCTGTTGCACCTGCTTCTCGGCGGCAATGATGTTCTGGTTGATGCTGCGATTGTTGTTGAAGTTCAGATCGTCGCCGGCGGCCAAAAGGGCGTCTGTCTGGGTCAGGAGCGAGAGACCCTGGCTGAGCTCCTGGCACAGCTGGCTCACTGAGTCGGCGGCTGCAGAGGCGGCAGAAGCATCCGCTGCTCCTCCGGACTTGGCCGGCGAGACCTCGGCAATGGGGGAAACGCTGCGGAGCGGAGTCTGCAGCGGATTCCCGGCAGCGGCGGCCAGGAAGGCCCTCTGGCGATCGGCGTTGGACGGAAGATCGTTGACGCGCAGTGACATCTGGCGCTTGAACGGCGACTGGCTGCCGATTGTGCTCAGACGGAACGAGCTCTGGCGCTCCAGCATGTTGGGCGTGGCGTGAGGCCGCTCGATGGCGAATGGATTGTACGGCTTGACTGTGGCCGCCGGCGGACCCGGCATCGCCGAACCCGGCCCGTCCACACTGCGCTCGTTGGTGCCCACCGTGGCCATGGCCAGGCGCTCCGTCAGCGTCTGCTGCCGGAAGGATCCGGTCCGCGTGAATGTTGAGTTCTTCGTGTCGAAGGTCATCGTTACGCCGCACTCCTTGTCCCGGCGCTGCTTTCGCTCCAGACACACGGCAAAGGCGCAGCCCACGGCATGGGACAGCCGCTCTCCAGAGTCCTTGCACGCCAGGAAGCCGTGGCACATCCAGCGCCGAGTGGTTCCATCTCGGCAAATGTAGCTGAAGCCGCGTTCGTGGTTGCGATCTGGAGCACAGAAGCTCACCTTCTCGATGGTCTGGTCCACAATCAGGCCCTTGGTCTCATCGTCCACCACTCGCAGGCCATCCCCGCTGACATGAAGGAGACCACGGACAGGACGACGTCGCGATTGCTATAAAGGAGTACATCTATTAATAAGCTGGAAACTATAAGAAAATCAAACAAGAGGATTTTGAGATAAAAGTCTGGAGCTTATCAAGTCTAATATTTGATAACATTTTGACGTCACTTCCAAGCCAATATTGGCTTCTGTTTTCTTGTTTTTCTCTTAATTATATCTTTGTATCTCGAAATCATCGTGTAAAGGATACTCACCCTCAGGACCTTGAGTGCCTCCTCGCAGACCTGCATGCCGCGCGACTCAAAGACCTCGACACAGCCCAGATACTTGACCGAAAAGGAGCAGGTGGCCGAACGGACGGCCTCCTCGTCGGCCTGCCACTGATGCGGCTTGGAGGACTCGGGGACGCGGTCCTTGCGCCGACGGAAGGAGTCGCGAAAGGAGCGACGCAAACGGTCCATCTTCTTGGGGGATTTCTTGCTAAACCGGAACGAGGCGGATTTCTACAGGAAGTATTAATAAAAATTTAGTAATTGTAAAAAAAAAAAAAGAAAGTTGATAAAAGAGATCGAAACAAGTGCAAGATCAACCCTATATCGGAGCTGGAAGGAGAAACCTACCCCATTTTTAACGTCACCGAATTTTCCGCGTGTGAAGCCGCGCTCGAGTGGTTCGTGCGTGTGTGACGATGAGTTTCCCATGCTTGCCGGCTATATATATATATATATATATAGTCTATATAGAGCTTCGATCGTGTGAATAAGCGTTGCCAGATGTTGCCTCAATTTGAATTGTATTTCGCGTTTTTTATTGATCGCAAATTTATTTGTTCATTGAATTTGAGTTATTGATTTGGTTTTTGATTAAATTAAATTGACGGGCGATCTGGAAAATGTTTAGAGATATGGTTATAGTCACATTTCGCTTGAAGGGGTCTACCATAAAAGTCTTTATCAGCGCTGACGTCTCCAATATGCATGAGGCAGGTCTATGAGTCACAAAAAATATCGTATCGAAAGCACTTTGGTTTATCTGGTTGGTTGTTTTTTTGTTTGGTTTTTTTTTTTATCTGTATTTGATAGAACGCCCCCTCGATTGTCATTGAGCAGAGATTTCGATCCATTAAAGGCTATCTGAATATTCCGAAAACCGGCCCGGAGAGAGATACCAACCTCTGCCTGGCCTGGCCCGGAATCTACAACTGAAGTCGAGAGGAACGGCCTCTATACGCTTATCGCTGCCTCGGAGTGGGTGGTGGAGCCAGTCGAGTGTCTCACGTAATTGTTTACACACATATTTAATATTTCATTTTTTTTTTTTATTTTTTATTTAGAATTTATTTGCTTTGACTTGTTGGAGGCTTTTGTTTTTCCAGCGCTACGGCTGCGGCTGCGGCTGCGAAGGAGACACGGCTGACATTTTTGTGACTTTATCACATGCCTCGTATTGCGGTAAGCTCTTGATAAACTAAAACGTCTCCGTAATCGTAACGTCCGTAATATCGCAAAATAATAACAAAAAACTTTTGTATATTTTCCTTTGCTTTTTCGCCCAAAACAATCAAATTTCGCTTTGACTTTGATGGAAAGTTTGACAAAGAAATCGTCAAAGACGAAGTCCAAGAGATATTTATCCCAAATCTTTCCTTGATTTTATTCTTGAACTTGTAGGAAAACAAAAGATAAATCTCTACAAATATAACTTTTAAATATTATCTAATACTCGTATTTATTTGCATTAAAAAAAAAGGGTAATCCGTGGGACTTAGCTGTCTAGATCTCTCTGAGGGTCTCCGAAAGTCAAAGCCAAAAGATACTTTTTTTTAGATTTTCTACATTTTCTAGATTTTCCCACAGAGTTCTAAAGTTTTTCCATCGTTCCAGCCATGATCCATTAGCCTGGCCATGTTAATTGGCCAACTCAAACAGTGTCGAAGCGACTTGAACTAATTGGGCTTATTTGTTCAACTTATTTGGGATTTTCAAAGTTGAAAACAAAATTTAATTTCGAATTCCGTTGCAATGTGGCAGCTTAAGAGGTAACTCCGTAACTGTAAATGTTACGAAACCAGTTTCAGAATTTGATTTACCTCGAAGACGCCTTCAAAGTTTGTTCTCCCGGACATGGCAAGGGCTTTGGTTTCCGATTTTTTTTTCGGTTACGGCTTTGGCTTCATTAGAAGCCATTCGGAGAAGGGCGTTGACTTGGCTCCGAGGCTGCTTGACTGCATTTTTCCCCACACTCTCAGCCAGCTAATCGAATTGTGAACACGAAAAGCATCTAAACATTCAACAAAGTGGGTCAAAGGTGTCTCGCAGATGACGCTTTAAGTTTTCAAGTAGAATCTGCCTCAAGGATTCACTTTTTATGATTACCAGGAAAAAGCCATCAATGTCAGGTATGCTTAGTCTTAGTCATTGGTAATGGGAATACCTGGTCTAAACCAATTTAGAAATCACAAAAAAAAAGCACTAAACCCATGACAGTGATTCATGGCTTTTGAGCAGAAAAACCACAAAACACCAAATCACGCACTAAAAAGTAAACACGATTTCAGGAAAAATGTCCAAGAAGGGTTCAGGTTCCCGGTCATTCAACCAATAATCGAATCGAGACATAAAACAGGTTCCAGTCGTTGGTTTGTTTGGGAATCTTTGATAAAAAAAAAATGGAGAAAAATAATATAAAAAACAAAATAAAAATATATTTATTTTCTCTTAATTATTAGAAATGCAAACTTGTGTTAATTTCTTTCAGTCTGGCTCTTCGTTGACCTTTGACCATTCTTTAAGGTCTCCTCCGGACACCCTACCTAATTAATTCATTTAAATTTTTTTATTTTTTTCGATGCGTTCACTGAACCAGCTATAAATCATAGGCCACATGTCTGGTGACATGCCATGCCATTTTTTTTTGTATTTTTTTGTATTTTTTAATTTAACATTAAACAATTAACCCTGGAATGGGAAAACAAGCCCAGTCAATGACACTTCTACATGGGCGGGATTGTATAACCACAATTATCCAGCTTCGATGGGCAGTGGGAGTGGGTTTCCATCGAATGTAATTCAATTTTCGTTTTTTTCCCCTCAAAAGGCCAACGACACTTGTTGGATTGGATTCCAAAACCCTGGAAGCTGAGGAGTCCTTGATGATTCTCTCTATTTTTAAACAGGTTTAAAAGGTTTCTAAACCGTAAACCTCTCACTTGACATCACAAACTCCCTTTAGTTCACACGCTTTTCTGATGGTCATCAAAAGGATACACATTTTATGGCTTCGTTTTCTTTTTTTTTTCCTCTACTTTTTGTTTTTTTATTTAAAATTATAATTATTCCAGCCATACGCTTCTGTCTGTCTGTCTGTCTGTCTGTCTGGTGTGTCCTTCGTCTCAGGGACTAGGGGCGCCTTATCAACCACCATCGCCTCGTCCTGTCCGGGGGTTGCCCTTCGACTACTGGAATTTATAATTTTTTTTTTTTTTTTAACGTTCTTCCTTGTGTCGGTGGTCGTGGGAACTTTTCTTTATAAACTAAAATTTGAACGCGAGGAGTACATCCTCCGTTTTTTTTATGGCTAGTGGGAGAGCTCAACGATAATTACTTCAATTGGGAAGCAGAATAATCGAGGCTTTAAAAGGATTTTCTAGACTTTCCACGATTTATCCTCAACAAATATCTAAATATCTTTACGGTTGCAAATCCCGAACAAACCTCAAACATTGTGACCTGATTCCTCATAATCTTTGACGCATCAAGGGTCGTAAATTTCAAGTTAATTGCTTCTTAGGACCCGTGGAAGTTAATTCCAATGAGCTTTTGCTTTAAATATGATTTAATATTAGAGAGCTTGGCGGTAAGAACCTGATGACGGAGGTGGAAGAGCTCAAACTCTGTGCTAAGCAAAGGGTTTCTTTTGGTCATAAATCAGCAGCGAAAACCGCGAGGAGGAAGTATGCAAGAATCCGCAAATCTAAACCTTAACCCCGAAAAAAAAAGGTTTCACTTAAATAATGGAGACAATAACAAAAGAATCTGCCAGCATCTGGCTGAGACGTTGCAAATATTTCTTCAATGACAATCCGCGGAGAGAAACCCCGAAGGGTTAGAAAATAATTGTCAAGAGTAGAGCTTGAGCTGCATGGGATTTTCGGTTCAAGAAAATGCAAAAAGGATCTCGATATCTTGAGAATCCTAAACCGATGCTCAAATATTTCACACGCTGACCCAAAAATGCACCCTTAAAACGGATCCCAGGGTGAGGGCTGGGCAGGGCAGGGCATTCCTGTGCATGCACCTAGGTATGTCCTGTGTGTCCTATGCAGGCAGAGTCCTAATTGGCGGGCAAATGGGTGCCGGATGAAGGGCGGAAGAGTACGCATAATAATTACCTGTCAATTGGGCGTTGATCTGACCATTATAGAGAGTCCTAAAGGTCCTGATGGGAATTTATTTTTGGGTCGAGAACAAAAACCAAGTGTGAGAAAAACTAAACAAGATGAGGGATGCTATAGCTTTGAAATATTTATTAAGCCTTTGCTTCTCAATCAACCAATACAGGATTTCCAATACATTCCTGACTCTCTCTCTCTCTCTCACCACATCCTTTAAACAACGACAAGAGAAAAAAAGGAAACCAACTCCAATCGAGGAAACACTTGAGAGAGAAACCTCAAAAACCCAACGAACGGAAGTAAAAATGCAGGCATACAAAGGACAATCCACGAACTCAGAATACATACAAGGACTACTCTATATACTCTATATATATATCCTGTATTTATCCTGTGGTATATGTCCTCTGCGAAACACGAGACAGGGTTTGCATCTGTCGTTTGGAAGGAATAAATGCAGCCGCCATATCGCTTCTACATCCTTTTTTGTTGCCTTCTGTTATTCCGACATATGTTCGGCGTTGCACGTGGCTAAGGATACTCCAAGGATTTCGCTGTCGCTCTCGCACATGCCTCGAATTCTGACTTCGATTTTGCCACGATTTTTCAGGTAGATGGAGAGATCCTTTTTGGTTCGTGTCTCTACGCAGATCCTTGCTGGCAGCTGTTCTCTAAATAATTATCAATCTTTCGCATCCTTCAAACATTTTTTTTTAGTAGAATTTCTATACAAATTTTTGTTTATTCATTATGCAAATGATGTTTACGATGACTCAAACTCTCGGTTATACGGAACCTGTTTCTTTTACAACAAGTTTTCGGTGTTTTGGTAAGACGAAGAACATGGTAATTCCATTAAAATATGCAATTGGACAGAAAGTCAAGAGAATAAACAAGAAACAACAGAAATTCTTCAACAGCCAATCATTCATTCAAGGCATATTTTTTTGTGATTAAGAATTCAGAACTCATACAGCGAGGGAAATCAATAGAGATTTCTTAGAACTCGTTTTGAAAAGCTTCACAAAACAAATTCTAAAACGCATTCCAAAAGGAAATTCCATTGGAAACTCTAAACGGAATAGTTATGGAAAAAAAAGTATGATCTCTCAAAGTCCACAAGGTGTAAGATTTTTCATCATGAGACAAAAGTAAACACAAGACTTTTATCTGACAGTTTTAAGATGGCGGGAAAGGGATCTGCTTTTAAAATGTTAAACCTTCTTGATAAGCTCGGACAGGAAGATGAAAACTTGTTAGTTTACAAAAAAAAAAAAAAACAATTCGTGGAAAACTACGTGACATCAGCAGAAAAACACACATTTAGATGATTATCCGAACCGAATCCAACCAAGCTTGCCATTCCCTGCTCTGTTTGTCATTTGGTAGTACGAATATTTTGGGGGACTGAGACTGGGACAAATCAATTTTGGAAGGCATGAAACTGTAACAAAGTTTGCTTTCTCTGTTCCATTTGTTAGAGAGGTTACCGTGTTTATTCGAAGCAAATAAACAATCGAACAGCTGTTCCGGGCAATTTCCGGGGGACCAGCGCCCCAAAGTAGGCTTCTGGCAAGAGAAATAATCGATAGAAGCCATTCCAGTGTTGGGATCTGGGGAACAGGTGCCTCGAGTGGGTTTCTGGGGACACATAAAACCTTATAAACCTTCTAAATTAATTACATTTATGGATTCGATAAAGGTTCATGCCTTTCATCTGTCGAGTAAGTCGTTTTATTTGCAGAGGAAATTGGAAAGGTTGAAAGGTTATTCGCAACCTTTGACATTAAAAAAGGGCTCTGCGGTTGCGGTTGCTGAAGTTTTCAAGGCTGCGAAAGGGTTTTGCTTTCAGGTAGGATAATCAATCCTTTAGAGCCGCATTAAATGCGCCTGGTAATCGCAGTTTAAGTGTAAACTTAATGACAAAACGTTTACATGCATAATTATCCAATTTTTTTGTTGTATTTTTAATTTCCTGCCTTAGATGGGGATAGGGATGGGCCTGGTCTCGACTCCAGAGCCAACTTAATGGCCCAGAAGTGGCAGCCATGACTTGGACTTGTTCTTGTTCTTGGTCTTCGACTTGGTCTTGGTCTTCGACTTGGTCTTGGTCTTGGTCTTGACTTCTCTCTTGGCTGCTGGCTGTTGTTAATCATCGCGAGTTGCTGCATAAAAATAGAAAGGAAATTCCATGAAATTAAAGTTTTATGCAGCAAGAGGCAGCAACTGCAGAGACGATCAAGTTGAAGTTGAAGTTGAACCTGAAGTTGAGCTCTCTTTTTTGTGTTTGCTGAACTTGGGGCTCAGAGCTGGGAGCTTGGGAGCTTGGGAGCTTGGCATCTTGGCGTCTCGGGTCTTAGCCAACAGTTTAGCGAAAGCCGGGCCGTGGAGTAGCGCGCGACTTGAAGAATGCAGTCGGCTTGGCATAATCGAAAGGCATGTGAGAAAAGTTGCCAGTTACCAAACCGGTTGGTCTTCATCTCCATCTCCAATCCGACGACTGCACCCCAGCAGCCAGCCAGCCAGCCAGCCAGCCAGCCAGCATTAAGTTCTTACTTTTTGCCCCCAACTTGTTACCAGTTCTGGCTTTTCTCGGAATGTTTCTGAATGGTTTTTGTGCTGGAGTTGGAGCTAAAGCTTTGGCCAGAAGTTTTTTTATAAACTCCGTAGAGATTTATAATCTGAGGTAACTGAGGAAAAAATGCACCATAAATCAGTGAGAGAACATTCCAAAAACTAAATCAACTCCAAAACGAGGCATAATTATGCATGTCAAAAAGTATCTCATAATTTTTGAATAAAATCTCTCTTTTGGCTTTCGCTGGGGCCAAGTTGGCATTTAATTACATTGTAATCCATGAAATATTTCCCTTTCCCTTTTTTCCCACCCATGAACTCCCCTTTTTCCCACCCACAACACCCCCTTTTTTCCCACCCATGAACTCCCCTTTTTCCCACCCATGAACTACCCTTTTTGCCACCCACAACACCCCCTTTTTCCCACCCACAACACCCACTTTTTCCCACCCACTCATTGCTCATTTCAATGGGAAATTTTCCCATTTCTAATTTTACTTTTTTACCATTTTTCAAGTTTTCTTTTTTTTACAATTTTTGAGTTTTTCTTTTTTTACAATTTAAGAGTTTTTCTTTTTTTTACTGTTTGTGGTTTCTGTAGTTTTGTTTTGTTTTATTTTTTTTAGTAATTTATGCAGTTGACAGTAAAACAATTTGGCACAGAGAATACATTAAAATAAATTAACTTTACAAAAGAGAAAATGACTTCGGAAAATAGATTCGTTTTCGATGATACATTAATTTGACAACCTCCAGAGTTTGTTTTATTTTTAAATTCTTTATAAAGGTTGTATTTTGTAGTCATTGGAAATGATTCATCGCCTACGGTTACGTGAGAGTCTGGGAAACGCATCGATTCGGAACTCGAAACTCGGGAACTCTATAGATAGAATCGTTCATGTGATGTATCCAAAAGCAGCTAATTGCGATTCGTAAACGTAGTTATTTATTTCCTTTGTTAAGTTAAAACCCAAAACCATGTCAGTGTTGTTTTTTTTTTTTTTTTTTTTATTAAACTTTTAACAGCTGTTCAAAACTCAATGCATATTGGAAAACGAGGCTTCGTTGTAGACTGAAAGTTTTTTTTTCGTAAAAAAATGCCAAATATTTTTTGTTAATTTTTTAACAAATGTCAACGCAACAACAACAACAACACAAACCTGTGCATAATTGTATGCAAATTGTACATTTGCACAACAACAAAAAACGAGTTTTGACCTGGCCAGAGAGCTTCAAAAGCTCAAAACTCAAGCTCAACTTTGGTTTTTTGTTGTGATTTTTAAAAAAAAAATTTACCATTTATATATATGGGAATCGGTGGGTTATATATCCAAGCCGAGTGGTAGATATGTATAATTAATTAAATAAAATCCGGTTCGGGCCACATTCGGCGCTTTTTTTGCCAACGTTTCTCTATGAATTTTTTTTTTGGATTCCAGATTCCAAGAACATCGCACACAGCACAGCACTCGCACGTCGTCGATCCCCAAGACGCGAAGGGAGTCGATGGATGGATTCACGGATATTGGCTAAAAGGATATTATTTCCCTATCACTAAGTTACCGTTAAAATTAACCCCCCCAAGCGGGTTTTTCACGCGGACATTGGTAGAACTGTGACGACGACTCAACCGTGGTCAAAAATCGAACGGAAGCGGATGGAAAACGGAACGGAACGCGTTTATCCGGCAAACGGTTTGCTCGATTCGGCGGTTCAAATATATTTGGCTTCTCTACTGTACTGGCGGCGGTACTGAGTGAGCCATGGCTCAATGGTCGCCGGAAAGAGAGTGAGCGTGTGAAGAGAGAGAGCGGAAAGAGAGACTTGGCGACAGCTGTTGCAGGGTAGTGTGAGATTGTGTGCGTGGATTTTCTACTCAGTTCTACTTCCATTACTACCACTACCAACAAACGGCAGCCATAGCCTACGAGCCGCGTTCTTCATTTTTTACAGCTTGAGTCAATGATATAGATCGAGGTTCTCTGGGTTTTATGAAAACATATTTGAGAGATTCGAGAGGTTCTTTTTTCTATATAAAAACATATTTTCAACGAAGTTAGATCACTTTAGAAATATGGATTATAAAAACAGACATTTATAATCTTAGACTTGAGTTATTTATAAGAAATTTAGTAATTCCGATCTGTTTTATAACTATTTTTATCAAGATTTATTCATTGGTTTCATTTGAAAGCTCAAAATTCAAAGTTTTGAGAAAAAATTACTCATACGCCATGTGTCCCATTTCATATATTTTCAGAATTAATCTAGGATATAGTATATTCCTATAAATCGCAGGTTATTTTAGTATTAAAAATATGTTTTTTGTTAGTAAAAAAGTCTTTTTTTGAATAACTTTTTTCTAATACTTGACCAACACTGCGTATGAGTAATAAGTTTGAGAGTCATTGGTCGCGCATCAAGAAAAACTTTTTTAGAACTTTTCCAAGGAAGTTAAGTTTTTTATTGCCCAAAAAAAAGATCATTGGATGTATCTTGAAAAGGTTTCTTCATCTCAAAACCTATTTTATTACCCTCAATTGTGACTCACCTCCGCATAGGTAATATAGTGGTTGTTGTTGCTGATAGTGACGGCAATGATAAAACTGCGACGCTTTGTTGCAGCTTGTAGATTTTGTCGAGTCGGAATGAGATAGTAATATATAAAAAAGCAAGAGGGCAGAAGGCCATATATCTGGCTTAGGTAGAACCCCAGATGCGCTGTAGTAGAAGATCGCGATTTCTTACGGTAATCACGGCTTAAGAGATTTGCGGAAATTCTAGGAAGTCACGAGCTCGTTTTCATTATGTAAGTCTTGGGTCTTGGAATTTTCCCGAAACATAAGGTGTTTGCAAAAACAATTAGTAAGGAAAGGCGGCAAAGGATCAGATATTATTTTTAATTTTATTTTAATAACCAAATTTTGGTTACCCTTTAAAACCGAAACTTGTGGGTTTAAAGGGATATAGATTAGGCTTTTGGAAGGTTCAGATAGGATCTAAAAATGGAAATTCTTAGAATTTATCCAAAAACTCTATTATTTTCCAAAACCTTTTCTTACTTTTAATATACCTTATTGGTATTAATGTAGAGAACCTAAAACCAGTTGTTGGGTTTCGTTGGTTCTGCAGCTGCCTTTTTCGTTTCTTTACGTGGAGAGTCAAGAGCCCGTGGTGGAAGTGATTATGGACGGAAGAGAGTTGGCCAAGAGAGTTAACGCAGACGTTAATGTCAGATATTGAGAAAACAAACCCACGAAGTGCTTTATAAAATGTCACTGAAAATGGGAAATGGAACTGACTGAATAAAAACTGATTAACTGAACAATAATCAAGGCTCGTTAATCAACGTATTGAACTTATCTATTCGAATTAGTTGCCCAACCTAAATTCCGTGACAACAATGGGAAATGATCGATCGGATTGCGAGAGTTACGGGGAGCTCAAGATACAAAAAAGAGCACGAGGCAAGGTCGTTCTCATTCAAGAGTAAATCAGGCGTCTGTATAGGTGACGAAGAAATACTCGGTTTTCGCTTGATTAGATAAAGTATATAGATACATTCGTTGTAGATACTTTTGTTCATGTACATACTTTTCTTCATGTGTGAGTGAGTAAAGAGAAGAGAAGATATTAAGAGAAATAACCGCATTGGAACGTGCGAAAAATTGCAATGCAGCAGCGGCTTTAATCCAGGTAACCCAGGTGACCCATTAAACCAGGTAGCAAAAACCGATATCAAGACTATTTGGAACAGACCATGGCTACCCACTCACACTATCCAATCACGCCCAATATTATCGCAATCGCAGCAGAAAAAGAAACAGAACTTTAAGGAGAAAAAAAACAGAACCCTATGGCCTGTTTTTATACAAAATATTGTCTAACATTACAAAGATACAATTATATTAAAGGTGTTGAAAGTATTACAGCTCTGGAGCTGGATCCCATTTGGATCCCAGACACATCCCACCAGAGCTGCCACCCACCTGCCAGGCAACTCCACCAACACCGCTTGAATGAATAGACAAAAGATAAGGCCAGACAATGAAATAGGTAAAAGGAAAGCAGTAAAGCGGTGGGGGAAATGACCACAAGCTGGGGCATGGAGTGTGGCAGCAACCAGACAGAATGCCACATGTGCAACCTAATCAAAATTTCAATCAAAATGCGCAAAATGCTGCAATGAAAGGTCCGCACAAAAGGCACTCTAATGGTTTAGCATGAGTAATCCATTTCCAATCCACAACAAATCCAATTCCCTCAAACCGAACCGAACTCAATCCGGCCTGTAATTGTCATTAAGAAGGCAATTTGACTTTTCTATTACAAATTGTTGGGTCAATTGTAGTCGTAGTTGCCGATTGGAAACACAACAGGATTAACCAATCAATTGTTGGGCAATAATTGAAATAATTTGTGACAAAATTGTCGATTCCCTGTGATTATCCTGTTTTGAAAGCTTTGATTTTTTGTAAATAGTTCCTGAAATTGATTTTATTGCACTTGTTTCTTCTCTCTTTTAAAGGTTTCTTTAAAAAATTAATTATACTTACTCTTTTTATAAACAAAAAGCACTCCTTAGAAACTGAAATTAAAGAAAAAGATATTGTATCTTTAATATTGAAGTTTCAAAAGACCGTTAAAAATAGTAAAGCCTGGCAATGCCTGCTTTAAAGCCTCTCTTAAATACAACTTAAGAGCTTCCTTAGAACAACAAACAGAAACAGCTACATAAGGGACAATGTCAGTGACGTTTTACGAAAAAAAAAAAAAGTTCCCACAGTCATTAGGGTCATGGTGTCTCTCTCTGGCCATTTGGTCTCGTGTTCACAATTTGTTTTTAATTTAAAAATGCATCTACATGTGTATGTGTATGTTTGTTTAAGGTTTTAAGATTCGCAAGCTGTTGCATGTGTGTGTTTTGTGAGCATTTCTTGAGTGGTTCTTGAGACGTCGCCGGCTTGAGCCGCAAAGCTCCAGCGTGTAGAGGGCTTAAAAGCTAAGTTAAGCAGGTGGAAGAGCTTTACAAGTTTAAGCCCGGCTTGCGGTTGAATGAACCCTATTCATAGGTGGCTTAAAGCACTGGAAAAACTTCTAAATCTAAAAATAAAACCCTATATCAAATTCTAAGCTAATATTTATTTAATTCAATAAAAAGCGGTTTACTTTAGGTAATTGCACTCTTTGTGGCTTTTTTCTCCCACAGTTCCCCCTCCCTGTAGAGGTCCTTTTTTTATACACATATATAGGGGTGGACAGTTTTTTGGGTACTTGAAATTAAACTCACACATTTCACACCCCAACAATTAGCTAAGGGTTGCACACGCCCTCCTCCCGATTCCCACCCTCCCATGTTTTCAAGTGTCCCCTCCCCCTGATAAGGCTCTAAATGCAATTAAAAACCATTTAAAGGATTAGAGGCAATAAAAAGAAGATTGCTGTTAAAAAAAAAAACTAACTACCAGCATTACAGGTCACTGAAAGCTTGCTTGGGAGGGATGAAGCGGCGTGTGAACCGATTTCATTGGAATTTAATTTCATTATAATCCTGGAACTAGGATCAAGTTAGTAAGGAATGCCTGTGCCAGAGCCAGTGGGCGATGAAATATTTCTGACTCAGAATGCCAGAGTAAATCCAAGGAGAGTTTATTGGAAATTTTTGAAAGCGAATACATTTTTTTTAATACATTTTTTAGCCATTCCGGTCAAGGCCTTGGGGCAGGCAACGCAGCTCATTATGGTTTCAAAATGGTTTAAAAGATTTCTGCTTAAAGGCATAACTAACTTTAATGGAACTTTGAGAAACACAATATTAGGCAAGCTCACTTTCTAGCTTATAGTTCCCCATTACCAACTCCCTATTAGCCATAACCATAAATATCTCAATTATGGCTCAGCTCGGAGCTTACCATTACGCATCCAATTTGTTGGCGCATCATCAGTTTCATGGCCTTCCCTGCCTGCCTGCCTGCCTGCCTGCCTGCCTGCCTGCCTGCCTGCCTGCCTGCCTGCCTGCCTGCCTGCCTGCTCCATCCAAGACACAAAATGACACCCAAAGTGTTGTGTGTAATGCAATTCCTTTTTACAACATTTCTTCATCGCTCTCTGGTTGTGGCAGCTATAAGCAGAGTCAGAGTCATGTGCCGGCAATTTGGAACCATTCTCCAGCTCCCGATTCCCGACATGGATGCAGATGCAAACACAGATACAGATGCGGATGCAGATACATTTACAGCTACAGATACAGCTACAGCTACACTTTGAGATACAGCTACAGTTACACTTCGAGATACAGATACAATGCTGACAACGACCGCGGCCAGCAATTGGAACGTGCCGTTTAGTTTTTTTTTTTTTTCTTCGCAGCTCAGCTCTCTGTCTCAGATGCTAAAATTGCATTAATGCAATTCATTTTTTTTTTCCAGGCCAGTCCCCACCCTTGGGTCCGGGCCATTTTCCCCTCGAGGGAACAACAAATTGTATTTATTTTAAGACTTAAGGAAAGTTGACTTGCAAGGAACTGACAACTTTTCCATGGATTTCCATGGATTTTCCTCTATAAATATCATAATTTTTAGGTTTAGGCAACTTAATTGGCTTATTCCTTGTTAACAATTACGAATGGATCAAGAAAAACGCTAAATTTAACTCAAATAATTGGACGATGACTTGAGCTGTTGCTTTGTTTGGTTGTTTTGGTTGTTTGGTTTTTGCGAATCAATAAAGAAAATAGTATCCGGATCGGACAACACCTCAAGGTGTGGCACTCTTGATTGGTCTTCTATGCTTTCGTAGGTCGTCGCCGGGGCATGCCACAAGATTAATGATGGCGTTAAGAGTGCCTAAACTTGTTCCACACCCACGCTAAAAAAGACACCAACATGGTGTTTCGCCTTCTTAATCCTCCTTCTAGTTAGAGAGACCATAACACTTAATGAGGCAAAAAAAAGCTTCAAGTCTCTCGTCCCTCTATCGTAGGAAAAAGCTATATATATGGTATATCTGCTAGATTTTCCCTCCCATATTCCCATTTTCCATTCGACTTCGACCACGCCAAAGTCGTTTCCTTTGCCAACGCAAATATCATCGTCGTAGTTGCTGTTTTTTTCTGTTTTTTTTTTCTGTTTTTTTTTGTTGTGGTTTTGGCTTTTTCAATTGCACTTGAGGAGCTTCTTCTTCGTCGTCGTCATCAACAGCAGCAGCACACACCTTGAAGGTGGAAAAACAATAATAAAAGCCGGATGTCCATTAAAGTTCTCCTTTCTGGTGGAAATTCTATATTATCTTTGCCTGTGGGTGTTGGCGGATAAATTTGTTTCCACTCATCTCTCGAATTGCTTTTTTGCGGGAATAGGAAGAGTCATGGTTACTCCAAGGATATGAATTTTTAAGGTAGATTTGATTGGAATTGATTGCTTGAGATAAAGTTGAGAGAAGACTTTGCTTAAAAAGGAAGCATTGGATGCTTTTATTCCTAGTTCTCATTCAAGTTCTATCCTTAGAGAAAATCCATTATTTATTGGGAAAGGACTTTAGGACAGAGCTCGTTTGCCACGCGCCAAAAAAAAGAGTCAAACCGCCGACGTGGGCATACAAATAATTTCGCACACCCACGATACAGGATTATGCGGAGAGTTCCCACGGGAACTGTGAACTCTGAACCGGGAACACCACCCCCACAGCCCACTCTCGCCTTGATCCCTTTCTCCAGAAAAAGCTGTTCTCAGCAGTTACACTTGTAGCCAGGACATACTATAAAGACAAGCGCCTGCCGCAGCGACGCTTAAGGATAATGTGGCGTACGCTTGAGGCGGCCTACAACTGCCGGGGAGTGTCCTTGCTGGCGAGGGTGCGCCGGAAATCATGCAAAAACGTGTCGAGCACGAGCCGCCAAGGAAAACGAAAACGGTGGAAAACTTTCCAAGTTCCAGGCGAGTCCTGGCAGTTCCTGGCAGTTCGTGTCTGGCGGTGACAGTTCTCATTCTAATTGCTTTGGGTTTTCCTTCGCTCTGGCTTGGGTTTAGAGGCAACAACCCCATCAATCCGGCTAAGCCGCTAACTGACATATTAATTGCTTATAAAGCATAAACAGTCACCACCAAAAATTTAATCCTCCTGACAGGACACCGAGGGTTGCTTTTCATTCAAAACTGTGCAAACCATGCAAATTTTCCCGAGCTGGGAACATTTTCTTTACGTTTCACACCAAACAAATTGCCGTTTGACCTAAGTACATCCCAGCTCAAGTGTCTGTGGCAGTGTCCTTGCCCCGCAGACAGTTGCCTTAACGCTCCACTGCCTCCATACGAGTCCTTCTGCTAAATTGCTCATTAAACGGATCACGAAATATGAAAGTCAACCCGGAACGTGAGAACCTTCGAAACTGTCCTGACTTGGCGGATAAATTCCTGTCAAAGGTCGCATTTCAAAAGTCCAAGTTTAGAGAGATTCCTGGTAGGAACAATGCATTTCAATCAGTCTTCAGTCCATCATCATCGTCAGCCACCCTTTTTGCAGCAGTAATTGGTAAATTGTTCAGCTGATATCGCAATTTAATTATCGCTCATTAATTGTGCGACAAACGAAGCTGCACCCAGCCGTGGCATGGCACAGCAGAAGAGCAGAAGAGCAGAAGAAGCATCTGGGAACCGCCTACAATCGAATTAAAGTTAATTTTTCATGCTCTACTAAGAGTTGGGCACAGAGAGAGTCCACGTTTGTCAACCGATTTATGGATGGAGCTGGCACCCAGTGCATCCCCATCGGTCTCTAAGTGGGATGCAGCAGCGGTGCTGGTGTCGTGCTTGGTTGCTCATATATGACCATAGCTATCCGTCAGATACTCGTACTTGCCACGCACACAGTACCCCAGAATGCAACCCCAGAAGGTAGGAGGTGGGAGTGGAATCGGATGTTGTTGATTCAAGGCTCCGGGTAGCAGCTTCAAGTCACCTTCTGCTCGTTTGATGCTTCAGTGAGTTGCAACTACTACTGTTGCATGCAACTGGGTTACCTTTTTTCGGACTCGCGATAGGGCAGTGATTTTGTGCTGTTCCCCAAAGGCAGAGGCTTTCCCGAGGGTCAGTTGGTCATGCTTGGGGAGCAGTTAATTAATGTTAAGGTATCTTTTGGGTTTCCGCTGTAAAAGTAGCGATAAGTTTCATTAATTTCTTTGTAAAGTTTCAGCTTTGCAATACTAATATATTCCATTTATAGCACAACGCTGAAGGGTTATCCTTCATATCGATATCCCAGTTGCATTTCCGCATTACATTACGCCGTCGCGCCTCTTCCTCAGCCTCTGCCTTTGCCAATGACGGATGACATTTTCCATTTGGATGATTTGGATGCAAGGAGACGCATCTGCATCTGCATCTGCATCTGTAATATGTAATATAGCACAGAATGCGCAAGACACAAATGTATCTATGTATCTCGCAGATGTCATTCGATTTACGACAAAGAAGCTCCTCCAGCCACGTCGTTGAAATCTTGATAAATATTTAGACAAACAGTCACGGCTTTGGACAGCTTGGAGTGAAAAAACATCTAAATATGATTTATATTTTGTTGTTAATAAATCAGAGAAAGAAAACCACAAAAAAGAGATACTTTTAATGTTTCGCTAGAGTGTTTTTTTCCAACTTTTTCATTATTGTTTCGTTTTTTTAAGAAATAAAGTGGGAAACCATGCCATATGGTTGGGTTTTAGGGAAGCTTTTCACGTCTTTTTTTATGATTTATAAAAATATGGTTTAGAAATATATATAAATAGATATTTCCGCTCCTCGTGACCATCCATAATCCTCGAAATGCTTCAATTAAAAGCTTGTTCAGATGTGGTATGCAAATTGTATCTTTTTCTTTCCGGATCTTTTAGATTTTTCTGCCCTACCCCAACCCAACCCTACCCCAAGAAAAGGAGAATAATTCATTCCGAGGGAGACGTCCGTCCGCAACAAATTGTCGTCTTAAATTATATTTGATTGCGTTCTCAATCGATCAATGTTTTTTCTTAAATATTATCAAATTTCTGCCAGATATTTCTTTTGTTTTATTTTAAAGCATTTTGCGTTCAAATTTTGATTGTTTTCAATCGAAACTTCCAGTTTTTGAAGCTTTAATTAGCAGGTTTCGAGGCTTTATTGACAAAGTTCTAATTGACAAATTCTTTTCACGGTTCAATTAATATTTTTCGAGTGCAAGTCAGTGGCCAGGCCTTAACCGAACTGAGGTCGTTGTACATTATTGTTGTTGAAAGGCTTTTCGAAAGTAACCAAAACCAATGCCAAAATGCACATAATGCGTAAGAGCTTTACTGTTACCAACTGGCAATGCCGAAACCATATACTAAGGGGGCTTAATATATATTTTTTTATGATTAATAATCAGATACCAATACCAAGGAGAAGCAAATGTACATAGATACGGTTTTGGTTTCCACGCCCTCGGGGCCCAAAAGCCCCGAAGCGGCAAAAGATACAAAGAAAATTTTTAACAAACAGACTTCTAACAAAGTTGGTTTTTATTTTATTTTTGGCCAGAACCGAAGCGTGGGCTTTTTGGCAAATAAGGCGAAACCAAAACTGGATCTCTAAATGCCACAAGCGACAAATTTAAAACAAAAAAAAAGGAAAGTCTTTGAAACATTTGTTTATTTTAAGAATTGATTAAACTAAACCCGGTATTGGGGTCAAAAGGATGTATTTGAAATCAAAATAAAAATGCAAACAAAATCGAAACAATTGAAATAAACAAACTGTCAGCGAATAAAAACCCAAATATGCGATCGTCGCAAAAGTCCAAAGTTTATGGTAAACATTCAGAAAATCAAAATCGGAAAGAATAATGAAATGGAAAGCAAAGTTTTGAATAAAATTTTTATGATTATTTAAATACCCTACGATGGGATTATAAAATATTTAATTTGTTCTACTAAAAACAAAAACATCGTAACCTCAATTCTTTGGTCTTTTCTTCTGGGACAAAATTTTGCTTTAACGAAAAGCTTATTTTGAGGACTTTAATAATCAAGGTTTATAATTATTTAATACCCTTTACTACCCTTCGAAGGGTTTATAAAATATAATAAAAAATACATAATTTCTTCTACTAAAAATACATCTAAATCTCAATCCCTTTGTTCTTCTTGCCTTCCAGGACAAACTCCAGGAGTATAATTAAAGCTTATTTTAAAGGGAAACTTCTATATCAAGTTAATAAATAATAATAATTAATATCAAACTTTTATGATTATTTAATACCCTTCGTTAGGATTCGATTAAAAAAAGTGTACTTTTTATCTATTCTTCCTTCAATCCTTTTTATTTCCCTTTAGAACAAAATCTAGGATAAAAAAAGCTTAGTTTAAGATTTCTTCTATATCATTTTAACAATTTTCCACTTCATATTTCTCCCTTAGGGTTTAGAGGTTCCTAAGAAGGTTTAGAGGGTTTAAAGGGTTCTATGGGAATTGTTAGGGTTGTCATGGTTCCGTTATAATTGGAAGTAGGGTATCAGATGGCGACCATATGGCGTTGGCTCTGGGGTCGTGTTGCCTTGGCAATGTGACAAAATGCAAATGCAAAAGCTTCAACGGGTAACGGTACGCTGGTAAAGCTGCAGAATAACTGTTTCTGCGAGAACCTTTACAATTACTAGATTTTAGAGAGTATTCAGAAAAAGTTAAAAAAAAGTTGGAAAAGCACACCTTTTAATTTAAAGTTTAAGGACATTCAGGACATTTGGTATTGGTGCCATCGTCAAAGTGTTGGACATCACCCGATGCCCGGATAATGTAAACGATTGCTGTGATGACGAGAACCACGAAGGCTAACCAGAAAACCATCAGCCACTCCATCATGGTGTCATTCGGGGTCATCCGTTGGCGATACCGTTGGTGAAGGCCATCAGGACACCAGAGTAATTGGGGCTCATGTCGAGGGGATTGAGCTTCATGCCCATCACGCCCATGGCAATGGCGAAGAGGACCACCACCAGGACGCGGTCTCAGCCGGCATAGGAGGGTCCCACAAAGAACACCGCCGGTCCGAAGGCAGCAATACCAGTCATCAGTTCAGGCACTTCCTCGAAATGATCGCATCCCCCACGAATCCACGGAGATAACGTTCTCGGCTCTGCTGCCCCTTTGGCCTCCGCCCAGGACCAGAGCATCCAGTTTCCCGCAGGACGCTCAGTGCCGGAAAGGTGTGGCCCTCGCCGATGCCCATCAGAATGCGTACTCCGATCAGGGCATAGGGGGTCGGGAAGGACAAGAAAGCTGTCATCAAGATTCCCAGACTAAGGATCCACTTTCCCCCAAAATATGTCCGCTAAAACTCATATAGAACGAGCCCAGGATAAAGCCCTGAAGTCTCTCCGACCACTCTAAATCCCCGCAAGATCGCCGCTGATGGCCTGTGTCCCCTTCCTTCGGTTCGCAGACTGCGTTCTCCGGAAAAGTGGTTCTCCGAGTTGGTTTTCCTCACCACCAGCACTGTGATTACCTGCGACAGACAAATTCTCATCGTGTAGGCATAGAATTTACAATTAATTAAGAAAGAACTAACAAATTTTAAGGGTTTTTTTTTTAACAAAACAAAAAAGAGAAACTTTCAAGAGAAACTGGAATCCAAAAAAAGAAAAAAATCTTTATTTCAAACACGCAAGAAGGAACAAAATCGCAGGATAATATTATATATAAAAAGAGCGCCAGAATGGAGCTCGACGCAGAAAATCGATAATTTGGTGTTTTGGCCACAAAAAAAAATGTGGCCCAAACGAGGAAAACGAGGCAAGCGAGGCAAGCGAGAAATTGGAGCAGAGTAATTGCGATTATTTTCCATATGTAAGGGGGTGTGTGTGGGTGGTGGGTTCCAGTGCCTGTGAAATATTTTATCCAACTCACCTGTGACGCGATTTATTTTTGTGAATTATGACTCGAGCTCTGGCCTGAGTGGAGTTGATGAGAGCTTTTTACACACTCCGTCGGTATTGAAGCTTGATTTGAAGCAATTTAAAGATTATTTTTGTACAGCCGCGATGTGTTTGTTGCCGAAATGTGCCGAGAAAAACAAACAAAGCAACAAACTTCAACTCTCGGAATGATTACACAATACGCCAACAACAATAAAAAACGAAGTCGGTGCGAAGTTTGAACGACCGATGGGGAGTCCGATGCCAACTGGATTTAATTACAAATTTCTCATTTTCATGGCCAAAATACTCGACATGGTTTTTAGGCCAGAATCATTCATATTTGGCCAACATCGGAGTTTTGCCAAAAAATCGCGCACCAAAACACACACACTTGAACACACATACGCGGGCTATCCGAGGGCTATCCGGAGGGGCAGGCAGGCAGGCAGGAAGGAAGGAACCGCGCGAGAAAGCTCCACCACGCGGGAGCAGTGGCATTCGAATGAGCTGAGGCTCGGAAAGGCAAAGGCAAAAAACCGAATATCCAAACCGAATAGCGCAGTCGACCTCGACGACGAGCTCCCTAAGCTCCACCAAGCTCCCCCTCGCCAAAGAGAGACCGAAACCGAAAACCGAAACCGAAACAGAACGCGAAACGAGAGCGACAAAGATGGGGCTTATTGGGGTGCGTTTTTTACTGTCAGCTGAGAGACGCTTGAAATTTTGTAACTGTTTGGGCCTAAAGTTGCCAGCCTTGATTTTTGGAGCCCTGGCACGGAATTAAGCGCCAAGTTTAAATGTACATTAAGCTTTTAGTTTTTATCTTAACTTTCATTAAGGAAAATTACATAATTTAAGGTTTCTTGAGGCTTGAAAAGCTCTACCGCCATATTTAGTTATAATTTTGATTTTTTAAGGCCTCTTTTATTGCATATACACGCTAAATAGCTAACAGTAATAATTTTTAGATTAATTTCTGCTTATGCTTCGACGGCTACTGCATTTAGAACTTCCTAATTTGTAATGATTCTTGAACCAATTTAAACTTTCTCACCAAATTTACCAAAACTTTTAAACGATGGTTCATGGGTCAACTCGGTGTCTTCGAAATCGACGATATCTCCGATACGAACACGCCCTTTCACGGTGCGCAGAAATTGCATCCTTGATTGGTCCAGCAACTGTACACGTACCTCGGTAAGGATACCTCGGGCTCCAATGCGTCCCAGGATCTTGATAACACGAGCTTTTGCAACGGGTTGAGACATTGTTTAATAATATCTGACGGAGTTTCGACTTCCTCTGAAAGTTTTTTTTTAATGATCTAATTTCTTTTAGACAAACATCCAAAAAGGACAGAAGCGACGGAATTTGCAAAGCATTCTATGTTTTTCCTTAACTTCCCCCTTAGACGAAAACAATTATCCATAATTATGACTTTAATTCTGAACACTTTCAAACTTTCCACGCATCAGGACATCCCTCATGATTCCTGCTAGTTCCTCGTTCTTTTGAGCTCGCATCTCGTCGATGAGGGACTCCTTGAACCCCGGATCCTTGGCTGGATCAGTAGTCTCCTGTACTTTCATTTTCTCCAACTGTAATTGTGGCACTTCCCCTCCGAAAGTGGCCCCAATACGCTCAACGCTTTGAGCTCCTGTATCTCCGATCTTGGACCAACTGTCCGTTCCAAACCAAATGCAAAGTGGTTCATTGAAGTCTGTGGTCTGAGTCCGGAAAGGTTGTGCTGGACTTCCAAAGCCCAGGTGACATATGGTGTCCTTGAGAACCTTTGCCAGCTTAGGCATACGTTGGGAGTAGAAAAGTAATGCCCCACCGATCAGGTGAGCCATGGAGCGGAGGCAGCGACAGGTGTGCTTCCTAACAGCAGGATCCAAGCTAGCAAAGACATCGTACTTTCCACCCACAATCACCACAGGAAAGGGCAGTGGCTCCTGATTTCCCAGATCCTCCTTGTTCTGTTGACCCAATCTCTCCAACGTCCTCTGTTCTACGACATCCCTGAGCTCCGGTGGGAGGTTCTCCATCATCTGCTGGGCCGTGTCCTTTAGGCCTTTGTACGCACATTCCAAGTCAGTCCAAAACCGTTGCGGTTGCGAGAGGTCAAGCATAATTATGACGCCGAACTGGTGCAAGCCATGTGTCCTCATGGGGACTTCTAACAATTGATCGGAGTTTTCCAAGGATCCCAATTCCCATACATTCATCACTTGCGGGGTTTTTCCATTTCCTATCCTCCGGGCGTAGCTGTACTCCAAGGCCAGGGTGGGTCGAGTTGTGCTCTCTTCACGGTCGAAGAATTTATTGATGGCGGTTGTTTTTCCCTTTGAGGAGAAAAAACGGACGCGAATTTAAGATTGGTTATGATATATATATTGGGACGTACTTCTTCCCTAAGGATCGGATAAGAATGGACCAGGATTGATCAATTTTGATTCCTTACCACACATTTGCTGCCCAAGATGAGCACTGTTCGTTCCTTGGGCACTGTGGTGGCCTCCTGTTGCCGTAGCCGCTGCTGCTCCTCCGCCAGTCTGCCGGCAATGTCCTGGATGCTGGGCGTGGCGCCTTCAGATGCTTCTGTGCTTTTTTCAAACATTTTCTGGAGACGCTTGTGCAGCCTTTGAAAAATATGCGGCAAACGCATCGCCGGAAAAATTCAGGAAAAAAAAACCTTTGTGGTTTGTTTGGCCATTTGAAAGGTTGTCATTGGCAACATGTTAAGGTATGGTAACACCAAGGAATTGGTAGTAAAACCTGTAAAAAAAAGGTTTCTCCCCCCATTTAATACAACACATTTTTGATTATTTACTATCTTTTTAATCATAAGCCTTTCATCTGACTTTCCACTAAGGGATATATTATTGTAAAAAGTGCGCAACAAAATAGGAATACTTCCAACATTTAGCTAAAGGGCGGAATAGGAAATTACCAGCAATATACAGTGGCAAAAAGAATATAGACAGAACAAAATACGAATACGAATAGGATAAACGACAGTGGGGCATCTGTATACTTAAAAATAAAACAAAGTTAACAAGAAATGAATGTGGAATAGTTTGGAATATGCTCAATAGAGCCAGATCTCTTCCAGAATTCCGTTGTCCAGCTGATCGGCGGGCAAAGCTTTAAGCGTGCGCAGCGTTTCCATGTAGAAGGTCAGCTCCGAGGTGACCACCCCGTGCTGAGGTCCTCCGTTGTTGTTGACGTTCAACTTGAGCAACTGTTCCCGCAGCTTGTCTTTAAAGTTTCGATGCACAACCCCATAGATCTCGTGGATTTGAGCTTCCGGCAGCACTCCGGCGATGGCCTCATGCAGCTTAACCAGATGCCTTGAGATGTGGCGGAAGGTCTGCGAAGGAATTGGCGGTCTGGCTTCCCAGGCATCCAGCTGGGCAGCCAATCTCTCGGATACGATGCCATGGATCTTGTTTTCGATCTCCTTTATGTGGCCCTGGTAATCCCGCTCAATGGCTTCGTATCCGCTCATCGCCTGGAAGTGCTCCTTCAGTTTGGGTAGCAGCCACAGAACCAGCTGCAGTGCCCGGGAAACCAGCGCCAGATTCGTGCTGGTAATGGTCTTCAAGCCCGCCACCCTCATCGCTCCGGCTCCGATGATGAGCTGGCAACTGCGCGAGTTAAAACACCTCAGCAGGTCCACCACATTCCGGGCGTGATAGCTGGCCAGTAGAGGCAATCGGTGAGCACTACCTCCGTACTCATACAGCATCCGGATGAGCATCAGCGATGCGCTAACTAAGGCATAGGGCTGCTTCCCCTCGACCAAGAGCACAGGATTGCCGCCACCGTTTGCAATATAGGTGCTGGTCTCCGACTTGGCGTAGTCGCCAGCAGCCATACGCTCGATTATGCGCTGGAACTCTTGCGGTATGTCCACCTGACGCCAGCGCTCCTGGTCCAGCAACAAGGAGAGCTTCTGTTTGCGATCCGAATGGAATCTTTGAGCGTAACGCGATGCCTGGACTTTTAAGGCTAGCTGAAGTGGCACACTGGCCACTCCGCAGATACTCCTTGTTGTCTCACCGAACTGTTCCACAATTTCTGAAAGCTGGATAAGCTCCTGTTCGCTGGCCGAGCTCTTTTCCAGACTTTGTGGAGAAACAATGTTGGCGCAACGTTCATGGCAGTAATGGCACACGGCCTGAAGAAGCTGCTGTAACTGGGAACGCAGCTGCTCGTGATGTCCTGGACTGAGGAAAGCTTCGGAATCTATCAGATTGACTGCATCCTGAGCGCCCACAGCAGCATCCGCTGTTTGCTGCATGATGCCAACCACAGCCTTAATGCGTTCGAGAATTGAAACCAGGGCCTGGCTAGAGCGCTGGAGCAAGGCAATCCACTCGGGCAGGGTGAGCTCCAGGGCCTGTTCGCCATGGCCCGTCAGACTGATCTCCTGATCGCTGTCGCTGCGCGCCAAAACCTCGATCAGTAGCTGCTTGATGATGGCCCTAATAGTGGCAATGGCTTCCTGCTGATACGACTGAACAAACGAGAAGTTCTGCTTGCGCAGCAAACCCATCACAATGGCCACCAGCTTGTCCTCTTCGGCACACACGCTGTCCGTTTCCCGCAAGGCATCAGTCAGGGGACGATTCAGATCCGAGGCAGCATAGCGTTCGAACTCCGTTGTCAGCATCTTATCGATCAGCTTCTCCATCTCACTGAGCTGCATGGGAAGGTGCTTGAAACAGTGGACGCCAAGCAGTTCGGCGGTTAGGATCTCCTGGGTGGTGCCAATCAAGTCCAAGGCTGCCACATAGTCTTGGGTACCCAGAAGGAGCTGCAGCATGGGCTGCGTCTTGTGCACGGTGGCCATCAGCCGGAGCTTGTCCAGGGTTAGGTTGTAGTGCTGCCTACGCTGGGCGTAACGCAACACCTTGAAGCTGTCCACCACCGAGTGGCTGTGCAGCTCGGCCAGCGCTGCTCTCAGCTGCCGCACTTGCTCCGCGGCCTCCTCCATTTCGGCCATAATGGCGTGCTGTGTGGTCATGGCGTGGAAGAAGGCGGCGGACTTTTGGGACACCTGCTGGGCAATCCTCACCTCCACCATGTCCAAGTATTGACTCAACTGCTCCTGCAACTGGCGGCCTGTTTGCTGGTGGGTTTCCGGACTAGAAGCCGATGTCTGCATGTAGTTGGGAAAGACCTGCTTAAACGTAGCCGGGTGGTGGAGCTGCAGTTGAGACTTTAGGAAGATGTCAGGCACTGTGCCCAGGTGGGTGGGCGTCTGGGGACCGACACCCGATGCCGGTGTCCCCGGGGATCCATTCTCCAAGGGCTTGTCCCTCTCCAACTGCTGCTGCCTGCGCTCGTGCCACCGATAGCGCTTTCCAATGCTTCCCAGATACACTGCAAAGTCCGCATGGGTTATATCCGGCAATCTGGAGGAGGCAGGAATATGGCTACGTTCCACGAAATGTTCGCCCCACTTCTTGGTAAAGAGATTGCTCTGCTTTCCCCGCGACGGATCGTTCAGGACAGCGGGCAGGTTTTGGGCCGCGGAATAGACTCCCCACTCGGGCGGCATCTCCCGCGTTTGCTGATTCACATGGTACTTGGCAACGTGGGCATCGTAGTCTCTATCCGAAACTCCATCCAAAGGCAGTGAGGCACAAACGCCATTAAAGCCATAGCGGCAGACAAAGGAGCCTCCCTCGCGGGTGCAGTGACGGGATCGCAGATGACTGGAAATGGAAGTGGATAATATTTAGAATATTTGTGTTATGGGAAGCCCACATTACGCATCTCCGAGTCATACTTTTGTTTGTTTTGGGCTATGCTCTAGTAACTTGACAACAATAAATTCTTTTGTTATCAAATATCGACTTTAATTACAATTGAAAGTCTGTGTTAAATAGTTTATGAACTGTTTTCAATGTTCAAAATGATTCACTTGCAACAGGATGACCTTTTATGGCTGCCTGGCAAGCTGCGTCCAACAAAACAAAAGTAAAACTCCTTTTAGAGACGACTAGGAGGCGACAATGGTGCCTGGAAATCATCACTCACTTGACAAACTCGCCAATGGACTTGAAATGCTCTCTGGTGCAGTAGTAGCAGCTCTGCCAGCTGGCCGAAATCCCGCCCGCAACCCCACTTCCGCTGGCCGTGGATAGCTTCCTGGCGGCGGCGGATCCTGGCTCAGGGATTGCAGCTGCGTCGCCGGCTGGTCGTGTTGTGGCCATCACACATGCCCCGTGGTGCTGTTGCCGCACCGTATGCTTCTTCTCCGGATATATTGCCTCGCTCGTCTCGTCGCCGCCAATCGTTGACGTGTTATGTCAATTTTTGCTCTCTACCTGCGCTCGCTTTCAAGCAGCGGTTTATGTTGCATTTTGGTGTCCTTTTTGATAACTCCACGTCCGTATTTGTTCACAGTTAAAGGGCCAAGGCCGTTGTCACCACCATTTGGGTGTATTCTGTTGCAGTTTTATAAAAAAAAGTTAATGTTTTGGTGCGGCTGTTGATGAAACAGAAGTGTTGCCAGACTGTCGTGCAAGAGAAAGGTGGCAGTATCGGGCGGAAAGCGTTGCCACATTTTATTTTGGTTTAAGCCATCCGGTAACGGTCTATTTTATTTTGCGGGAGCCCCCAGATTTTGAAATCGCAGAAGGCTACGGATATTCTATTCTAGGATAAACCCCCAAATAAGCGGAGCCATGCGGTTGGGACGGCGTTTCTTTGCTATCTTGGGCATCGTCGCCGTCATGTGGCTTACATTTCTCCTTATCGGCTCGGAAATTATTATGAACTACGATAGCTCTGGCTCTGAAAATGATCCTGTTGAGGTGCTCTGGTGGACCCGGCAAATGTCCCGGAAACACGATGTTAAACGCCAGTGCGGAATGTTCACTTGTCGCATCACCAATAAGCGCAACCGCCTGTCGATGGCCAGGGTTTGTATTGAAAGAGCTTTTGAACCCTTAGGGGGATTGCCTAAAAGGGAATAATATCCTGTTCAATTTTAGGGTATACTATTCTATGGATCTAATCTGGATGTTGGAGATTTCCCAGTGCCCCGGGGTCAACAGCACGTGTGGGCTTTGTTGCACGAGAAGTCGCCCAAGAATGTGCCTTTCATGTCCCACAACGAGTTCCTCCATCACTTCCAAGTTACCTCAACCTTCAGCCGCTATAGCAACTTTCCCTTGACCACCCAGTACCTTCCCAGTGGTCAGGCACTCATCTCGATGGACTATTTTGTTTCATTTGGCGCGAAATCTTCATTGGTACATCGTCCATCGACTTCGGTGGTGTTCCTGCAGAGCGATTGCGATACGATGACCGGACGAGAGGACTACGTAAAGGAGTTTATGAAATATGTGGAGGTGGATTCGTACGGAGCCTGTCTTCAAAATAAACAATTGCCAAAAAGGCAAGTAGGCTTTATTAAAACTGTCCATCACATATCTCCCTTAATATCTCATTCAATAATTTGACAAAAACACTTCTAAAAGTATATAACGATATTGAAATAATCATGGCTTCGCCTCAACCAGAAGTCCTGCCGAAGATTTGCTGCGTAGAGTGCTGGGTTCAGTTATATGGTTCTTTACCGAATGGGGGCCGTCTTTCTGAATCTTCAGAAGCCCCAATCAACCAATTATACACTTGCCACCATAATCAAAATAGCCAGGAGAAGACTTCGAAGGAAGATTTATCTCAGGAGGAACAACCTTGTTGCTCCCATCAAGCTAAGCGCTCAAAATAGGAAAAATTGATCTTGCCACAGCGCCATATTTTGATACAAAAGTTTTTATTTATATTTTAATTGTTTTCAAGTCACAATCAACGTTTTTCCACACAAAAGTAATACCCTTATTGAATTGTTAAAGCTAGAAAAGAAGATTAATTTGTGACAAAACAAATTTATAAGAAATATTTCGTTCCGTTTCCTTGCAGCCTCCAAAAGGATTACCTTAACAATCTCTATTCACCGGAACTGTTGAAATTATTATCCAGCTACAAGTTTATGATCGCCATTGAGAATGCTGCTTGTCCCGATTATATAACCGAAAAGTTCTGGCGTCCTCTAATCGTGGGAGTCGTCCCCATCTACTTTGGCTCACCTACGATAAAAGCAAGTTTTTCTACCAAGGAATAAAAAAATATAACAATATGTTTTCTATATTTCAGTTCTGGGAACCAAATAACAAATCCGCCATTTATGTAAACGACTTTCCCCATCCACGTGCCTTGGCCAAATATCTCCACGAGTTGGCCGATAATGAAACCGAATACGATTCGTACAGAACCCATAAAACAAACAGGCGTTTCCCAATTAGAAATAAACTCTTGGCCCACAAATTGATAACCCGGCAGTACCATATCGGAGACACTTCCCCCGGGGGAAGTCTCTTCGAGAGATTCGAGTGCGCAGTCTGCCGATATGTGATCACCACCGCTAGGGACAGAAGGGCCGACACGAGGCACTACAACTGTCCCATGGATCCCGAGTACGCCCATCTGGAGAGCCGTGAGGAGCCTCAGAATGTGGCCGAGTGGAGATCCCAGCTGAGACTGGGAAAGTGTCAAGCCAAGATCCTGGACACATACTTTCGCCGCAACTTCACATTTAACAGCGCAGACTTTAATGCAGAACTAAACCGTAGAATGGATGAAAATGATTGCGATTTTTAAGGGAAAAGCCTTCTAGGATATAATCTAGAATCTATGAAGTTGTACTTTTTGAAATACAAAACCCTAATAGTGCTTGTTAAAATATTCATTAAATTAAACACCTTAAGAGCGTATTTTGTGGACTTCAATTATTTTTAAGCTTTATTTATTTAGCGATTTTGATTTGATCCCTGTGATGCTTGAAATGCTGCCTTCAAGGACTCGAACATTTCTTCAACTGCAATATTAAGAGGTCGAACTTCGACAATCGTGTTCATCTGGAACTCCAAATGCAGTTGTTCTCCCTCTGCAATTAATGCATCGGAAGTTTGCAAGGGAATCAGGTAATATGTGGCACGTTGCATCGGTCCTTCCAAAGCAATATCCTCAATAGATGGTTTTGGGGAATGAATGGTAAATGACATGGATGGCTTAGGAATAACATTCGGAGACATTCCCTCGGAGCTTTGGTCTGTTCCCAAGGAAATCTGAGATGACTGGCCTGAGATCGCCGATAGGCAAATCGATTTAGCTTCCGAAAGATTGTCAGAAATGTTCTTAACACTTGAATTCTTTTTTAACTGAGATGACTTCTTGGCCGTGTCGTTCTTCGAAATGTTCTTCGACTTCGGATTGATCTTCAAGTGGGAAGAACTGGACTTCTTGGTCTTAGACTGATTGGATCTGTTTCTTGCGATTTCCTTCAGAGTGTGAAAGAGACTAGATTCAGAACTTGTTCTGCTGGATGCTGGAGATGCAATGGCACTTTCCGCTGCCCTTCTAAACTCTCTAGTTGGTGTTCTCCCCAGTCTATCCATCTCCCTAAGTATTATTCTCTTGAAATCCTGTCTATGTGCTGACGGTGAATCTTCATTCTTTATCATCGCCGCTTGCTTTAAAAAATACTCCCGCTCTGAAGTCAATTGAGATTTTGTTCTTCGACCGCGCTGCTTTTGGGGCTTTGTAAATATCGATGGCGCTTTAAATGCGGTCTTTCTACGGGGCTGCCTGGGCTTTCTAGGCTGTCTCGGTTTCGCCGGCTTCCTGGTTTTAGGACCGCTAAAAATATTCCTGGCCAAAATGTCCTGACAATTTGCAGACAGCCCTGGAAAGTCCTTTGGGCTGCAACGAGGCGTTCGTCCTGCCCTTTCCTTGCCACCGCAAAACATGCATCGACTCTTGAAAACACAGAGCTCCCGACGTCTTTTAGCTGGCATTATTTTGCGATATTAAAAATTACAAAAACCACTAGAAATTTAGTTTTATCAAAACTATAGAAAAACTGTGGTGGTGCTACTCTGTGTATTTTTTCTTAACAATCTTTTTGGTCGAAATTGTGAGAGTGAGGGTTTTGTAACTCAAAGTCTAAAGTGACTTTGTTGAATGAAATTTAATGTTTGAATGAAAGTTCAAAGAGCATTTTGGTTAATTTTAGAAGTAATTTATCTTTAATTTCTTATACAAGTAGGCTTCTTAGACAATCACAGATGTTTAGGTTACAACGATGCGTTCTATGAAATATATACAAATGCTAGAGAACAAACGAAATCGAAGAAATAATTCATCTTTATCTCAAGGTTCTCCCAACGTCTTCAATAAATAATCTCTGAATTTCGTTTGGCAAGTTTGGGGTGCTCTCTTCTTGACTGATTCACTATCGGAAAGATTTCAGCAACAGCAGGAAACCAAGTAATGGAATCAAAGTTGGTTTCAATCCAGAACTACCGCCTCCAGAATTGGGAGGACCTGCTGTGGTTGGCTGGCTGGATCCTGTAATGTCAGTGGTTGGTCCATCCGATTTGGCATCGGGATTGTAGTCACCGCAGGTGGGGAAGTTCTCGGGCACTGGCACCATTTGGTCATCGTTGCCCACTTTGATGACCAGAGCCATTCCAATCTCAGCATGGAACTCAATGTGACAGTGGAAGAGCCAGTAGCCCGGATTGGAGGCCTCGAATCTAATGATGGTGTAGCCACCATCTGGAATAGTCACAGTGTCCTTTACAGGGGGATGATCGAAGTTGCGTTTCAATAAATTAAATTGATCTAATTGTTTAATCTAAAAAGAGGAAAATGTAAATAACAGATTTTGATAATAATAAACCATTTTCTTACCATTTCTATGGTCACATTGTCTCCCAATCGCTCCAGTCCCATAACTCTGAAGGCATTTCCGTGTAGATGGAACGGATGATTGGCGTAATACTGAAAGCCTTCGTCCACAATGATTAACTCCACCACTGCCCCAAGGGGCACCTGCAGCACATGGTGGCACTTGCAGAATTCCGTGCGGCAATCAATACCCTGATCCGCCAGGCTGGTTTCGTTACAAAAGTCCGAGTCCTTCAGCTGGCTCCTAGAAGGTAGCAATGCTAGCGATGGAAAGTCCAAAGTAATGTGATTTAATTGCGGAGTATAGAGACGATTCACTTGGGTCATTTCCATTTCCATGGCATACAGATCCTTGTCGTGGAAGTCGGGATTGTTTTTGGTATAAAAATCGTAATAGACAAAGAACTTGTAGTCCGCTTCCGGCTTGAGGGTGTCCTCGTCGATGCCCGAAATGTGGTCGTAAATGGGCAGAGCTCGCATCTCTGCTGCGGTTTTGGTGTCCGGATAACCAGGACCTTTATTCATCACATTCAGCTCAATGCCCACCGCCTTGTGGGCGTAGCTAAGCTCTGCGGAGGGTTCTTCATCGGGAGCGCCTTCGTAGCGAAGAATCGCCACCTGGAAGGCCGAAGTGAAGACCTCGCTGCAGTCCATCAGGCCCTTTAATCGAATCCAGTAATTTCCCACCTCCATATTGGCGTTGAGGACAAAATCAAAGCGCTCCCCGGCGTAGGTGACTATGGAGCCCACCTCCATAGCCTCGATATCGAAACCATCCGAGTTTATGGCCGTGAGATTGTGGCCATCGATGGACACCACTATGGGACAGTTAAGGAACTCCGCATTGATAATCCTGAAGCGGTAGCGAGAACCTCTGCGAACATTGTAAACCTGATGGGGTACCAGTTCCAGAGGAACCTGATTCAGATTACCTCTCTTTTGGCGGGAATGTACAGGAAACAGTTTGGTGGTTTCGTTGGTCTTGGCCAAGCGGGCTTGTCGCGGCAGCGTTTGGACAAAGTCCACCTGAGATTTTGGAAGTGGTTCCAGGGGTTGTGTGGTCCTTTCCTCAGTTCGGCGATGCATTTGCTTTGCCTCCTCCCAAATGCGGTTGTAATAGCGACCTCGTCCATTGATGAGTAAGTTGTGCGGCTTGTTGTCGCCACGGGAATGGTGATGGAAGGCAAACACACTGGCTCCCGGCTCGTGGATCCAATCCTGGACAATCATCACGTGGTCACTCAAGTCGAAATCATAGAGACCGCCATGCGGCTCGGAGGTTTTGGGTTTCCGGATGATGAGGGCTCCGAAGACACCGTCACCGCGCTGCATTCCCGTGTGCGAGTGCCAGAAATGAGTGCCCGAGAGATCGGCTGGGAAGGAGTACCGGAACGTGGCATGCGGCGTAATGGGACACTGGGTAATGTGCGGCACTCCGTCCATGTAGGGGGTCTTCTTCTGGTGCAGGCCATGCCAGTGGATGGAGGTGCTCTCGCCCAGCATATGATTCTTAACATCCACCACAATTTGATCGCCTTCGCAGACCTCGATGGCCGGACCCGGCATCATGCGATTCACCACCGTAATGCTCCGCTCCAGACCATCCCCCATGACGCAGTGCGGCCGAAAGCAGTCAGTGAGGTTCCGGGGGCAGTCGTAGCAGGCCTTGGAGAAGGTCTGGTACCACTCCACCACGAATTTGTAGCGGCAGGTCATGGGCTCAGCTCCTGCCTGGCAGTCCCGATTGCACGGATGCTGTCGGTAGAACTCGGCGGTCCAAATGTCGTCCGTGGTCTCTCCCAGCTCGGCGTCAAGAAGCTCATCCACTCGCGCCGCTTTCAGGGGTCTGCAGTAGGGACAGCAGTTCCTCTCCTCCAACCTGGATGGCGGACAATCTTCGGTCAAGGCGGGACAGTTTCTCTTATAGGTGTTTATGATGATTTGGCCATTGGCCAGGCGTCCACACTCTAGCAAAGTGCAGTCCGCATCATTGTGCCAGGACTCGCCAACAGCATACAAGGAGTGGTTGTGCTGGCAATGAGTCCTCACACACTCCCCACAGCAACTGCCCTCGACACTGCGCAGCTCGGACCCCTTAAATATCACAATTATAAGTATTAATTATTAAAATTCAATTATATATCACTCACCACTTCGCAGTAGAACTCATTGCAGTCGACCTGGGTGACCACAATGTGGGCTTGCGGGTCCTTGGCAACTCCTGCCGCACAGGAGTACACCAGGCAGGGATTCTTGGCAGAAAACCATACGGCTCCGAGTTCCTTGCGGTAAGTATTATTGTGTTCCTGATACAAGCAAATAGTATTTTCAACTGAAACAATATATTAGATATAATATTTAATAAATTTGTTGGTTTAAACTTTAAACGGTGAGGAAATTCGTGTGTGATAACTATAATTTCTTTAGGTGATTGTATTGTCCTCACAAACAATTGCTTTGTGTCTCTAAGCCGGTGGTAAATATAATTCCCATAAACCATAAACAAAAGCAACCAAAAAGGAAGGCAAATGCAAACAATTTAAGACCGAAACATTTTTTATGCCGCCGCCATATCACGCGCCTGAGATTCGCGATTTATTACTCATTTAATTGAATGTATGGCATTATTTTCACACTTTTGTATTCTTTCATCTTTTTTGTCTGGCTTTTAGATTTCTGAGTGCTATTATTAGTATTTAAATGAGCATTTCTCGTGTTTAACGCCCGTCTCCGGGTGCCTTGAACTCGTTCCCAGATTGAGTCACAAGTTGGCCAAAAGGTTTTAATTGAAATGAAAGTGAGAATAGTCATGAAAACATTTGTTTTGTATGGGGATCTCCCAATCACTTCATTTGTATAGACTGAATCGTTTTCCAAAGGGCGATTTCTAGGGCAAAACCTGACAAGTGCCGACATTCGTATGCAAATAGTGCACACATCAATTAAACGTCGATAAATTGATGTCGATGCTAATTAAAATGCCATCAAGATCCGGATCTGGTGGAATTTTCTGACCCGGTTATGGGTAGTAGTTTATGGTTTTCCGTAGACCACTCGCAGTTGCCCTTTATAGATACGAAATGACTAAGCAAGGCATTGCAATCGGATATTGTCGGCGGATCAAATTAGGGAATAACTCAAGTGGACGGCTAATCTCGCCGACTTTTCCATTGGTCAATAAAAACAGGCGGCCATGAAGGCCGGTTGGCTTAGCCACGGCCCAAAGTTAGCCGCCAATTGGCAAATCACAGCTAAAAATACACTCAAATTAAGAAACAATTAACTTTACGACAACAATCGACATGAAATGGCGATTACAGATCAGATAAGCTGATAAGATGTTTTGTTTTGCTTCCAAGAACAATGAGATTCTATTCAAAAATAATACATATTGTTTATAAGTTTACAATTTAAGATATAGGAGGCCATAGGGGGGCTTTAAAAAATGAGTTATCTTCTCCATCTTAAGTTAACGTTTAAAACTCGTTGAAACAAAATCAACACTTTTGTGGCAGAATGAAATATGAGTTAGAAAAGAGTTCACAAAAAACGTATCCTGTTTTCCCAATATTCATATTTTCCTTTATTTAAAAGGAGAGACATCGGGCAAAGACAGCAGCTGTTTGGCATATAAATTATATTATTTGCGAATATTGCACGTACAACCACGTATTTTCATGCATTTATTTATAACCAGATCCGTAAGGGTCTGTCTGTCTGCCAGTCGAGCATTAAGACCATGTTTATTGACTGTTTTTTTGTTAAGACTAAGACCAGTTAAGACTATGCGAGGGCTTTCGCCGTGTAGGTGCAACGTTTATTGGCTCGTTATGGCCATTATTATGATTGCCTGCCGTTTGTTTTAACCATCAAGCACTCGCTTGATTATTTACAAGCTTCGTCAGGTGGGCCGGTACTTAATTTTCGCATACGAGTGGCAATCGCTATTTACTTGCATTGTTTAATGGAAATACGCGAGTGCTAATGATTTTGCCGGTAGATGTTGGTCAAGGTCGGAAACCCGTGAAATAATCAACTAAAGCTTTACAATACTTGGTAGCTTACTATATGATTTCATAGAATGTTATTTACAGAGGCGGATAACACTAATTTTGGATATATTAAATGTGCTATTAATATTTTAAAAGATAAATCTTCGAACTCACCCTTTGATCCATTCACAGTTTGTGAGCCACTGGTCAGGCTAACAGACTGTAACAGCACTGTTAAAACTGCCAACGTTAACAGCGTCACGTTTTGTCGCATTTTGTCGTTGTTGCTTTTTTGATAATTTATGGTAATGCTTGTGGTGTTTGTTGTTTTTGTTGTTTTTGTTGTTGGGGGCAGGCTCATTTGGTCATAATTATGGCTTACGCTTATTCAATTTGTGGTTATTGTTTTTATTCCGATAATTTTTTTCGGCTGTGATTGTCTCTTATTGAATATTTTGGAAGTTATTGAAATTTACGCGGAAGTTGTTGTTTATTTTAACCACAAATTGCCTGCAAATGAGAGAAATAATACGAACATTACGACTATTATTAGTACAAGTTGGATCTGAAATTACACTTAATATGGCTATAATATGTATTTATTCAGTTGGCCAATTTCACCATTTAATAACACATTTTATTGGAATGTTTTTCTTATTCTTATGTGTACCAATTATATTTGTCTTTCTTGGCAGATGGTCCAGTTATTTATTTTGGCCAAAACGTGTTGTTTTTAAATTAAAATTATTGAGACTTTATTATTTACTTTGTTCCGGTTCAAGGCTAAAGGGGTCTAATGGCTTTGAAATTTAAGGCACGTTTGTTCTAATTAAGAGTTTATTTTTATAGAATTATAAAAGCTCTCCATATGTGTGAAAATATTGTCCGTATCATTATTTCGCCCAAACAAGTTTTCTCCTAATTAACAATAACAATTACAATTGCTTTACTCCCTTCCCACCATTCCCAATCTCAATCAAATTTGCAAACTCAACCCTCAATAAACAACCCAGCATCCTTTATTGGCCAGAAGAATGAAGCACGCACATGGCCCCAAAAAGGCATATATTGTATATTAAGTTAAGTATGATTTACGGCCTGACGGTAAATATCACTCATACGCTCCGTGGTGCCCGTGCTGCTAGCCAGATGCCAGCCATGGCGTGTGTGAGAGTCCTTTCTTGGTCCTATCAGCACATGGCCAGCAAGTTGAGTCTCCGGCTCAATTCAAGACACCGGACCAGCACACTCGGACACTCGCACACTCGCACACCCGTAAAGCACGTACAAATTTAATTAATTAGCACGCTGCTCCCGAAACTCACGTCGTCCGGCGACGGGTCAGTCGCGGCTGCCGTCCAGAAGCCAAAGTCCGCCGGAGTCCATGGAGACAATCGCCCCAAGGCTGGGGTCATATAAAGAAAACTGCGCATAAATTATGAAAAGCAAAAACACAAAAATGATGCCGGCAAGGAAAATACGAAAAAAACGAGTCACAGCATTTTTCATACACATAAAGTTGCCACAATTCTGTCAATATGCGAATATAAGAAATACCTTTTAAAAGATAAAGCTTTTAAAATAAATAAACTAGACAGAAACATTTTGTTAAAATCTATACCCAATTCATATAAAACATTAAAGAAAATAATACAAAAAATAACCAAGCATTTGTAGAGCATTTACGCCTCAGCGAGTCTTTTTCTCAAAACGTTTTGAGGGACTCTCCCAGGACTATCCCCATGACTGTCAGTTTTATTTGGCAACTCTTGAAACATCTTAAAGATTTATGTACTGTGAGTACCTTTAGGGTCCACGGACCCATCGCACTTCCGTTAATTAGGAATTAAGTGCCCGCCTACGTAGCACTTCATTTAAAACCCAAAGAAAAAGACCCCTGAAATGTGGAATCTAATAAAAAGCTATTAAAAAAATATGAGATAAGTAATTTGGCGGGGAATTTAATTGAGGATTGAGCTCTGCTGCTAGCCGGAACTAAAATTCTTTAATGATTAAAGCTTGACACAGACAAATCAATAATCAATCAAAATACTTCGAAGATGACAAGTGACTGGCTCTTCATAATTAGGGCTCACGACTGACAAAGGTAACTTTATTAATTATGATCAGCTTTTAAGATTTTGAAGTGATTCTGACCGGTTTCCCTCTTTGGCAATGTGACTGAACAAATTCTTGAATCACTTTATGCCGCAATTACATTAATTAACATTCATCTTTGATTCGCAACACAAAAAGCCACGTGATGTGACTCATTTGGACTAGGACAGAGGCGTCGGAATCTTGTTTTGGGGTTTCTCGGTGAATTTTCGATCCAACAGGAAGACTATATCTTTGCCAATATGCATCCGATTCCTAAGCGGAATATCTTAAACGATTCGTGGATCGATTTATTAAAAATCTTGATCAAAATCTCAAGACTGAATTCAATTGGAAATTTTTGTAAATTTTTCCCCTGGATTCCCTGTAAAACATTCGAAAGTAAACATAAAGCGAAAATATGGCTATCCGCGATTGCCATATCTTTGGCATTATGCATCCGATTCCTAAGCGAGATCGATTAACTATAAATTTTAATCAAAATTCCATGACCAGACTAATTTTTAATAATTTCTAAAATTTGTCCATGTACTCCCTTCAAAAAAAGGAAAAGTACTCAAGGTGTGGCAATATGACCTCCCCCGATGATCGTATCTCTAGTCCGATTCTTAATCGGAATACCCCAAAAGGATTCCTAGAACGATTCTACACTAATCTGCTTCAAAATCTAGTGGCAGATCCGGCTTTCCCCCGATTCCGAAGCTTCTGAACTAGAAGAGACTTAATTTTTAGTTTCATTAAAAACCCACAAGGGAATTCCCTGCAAATTAGCGCGTTTGGGTAAATGTGTAATTTTTTTAGTAAGATGATGAATATTTATTTTTATTTGCTTATAAAATAGAACGCAGCTTGGGTTGCGGTTCCTCTTGAGTGGCCACAATAGCTGGAGTTCCCCAATCAATTTAAATATTTAATCTTGAGAATCTTGATCGAAGCCTATAACCGAAATCAAATGTGTGAATTTTAGGAAAACATTTTCGAATGACTAAGTCGGCCAGGCCCAAAACAATTCCCCTCCAAAGTATCCACTTCACATAAAGCACAAATATAATTCAATATGTCCTTCTCGAGTGGAATTCAAGTTGGTGCTTCAATATTTAATCAAGCTTTCCATTTTCAAAAGCGTTCTGAGAGGTATTTATTATATGTATGAAACCTTTCATTGATTCAACTTAATCAGATTACCAATTTTGTCATGTTCGTTTTATGGCCAATTTCTTTTTATCAGCACTAAATTTCACCGGCAATCAATCAGAAATTGTTGTTATGCAAAGTTTGTTTTATATATTTTTTTGCTTGGCTACTTGTGTGGGTATTTTTTTTATATTTATTTTTAGGTACTACCAAATAACACGTTCATAAAAAGTTACATAATAGCCAAAGTGTCTTTCGTTTCACGTTTTTACATATAATTATCGGCTTGTTTATTATAATTTGATTTATTTGAGACCGTTTTTTTTTTTTAACGAGTATCTTCTCTGTTTGGCCATTTATTTCGACCACAATTATCCGATGATGCTGTTGCTTGACCGCATTTTTTAATGTTTTTTTGTTGACCATATGTTGAGGTAGGCAAGGGAAGAGTGAAATGCGATAAAAATTATGGCAAAAGCGGAGATGGAGTGGAAGATTTTTAATCGGCTTATCGTTGGGCCGGAGATACTGGCTCGAAACGATTGCCAATCGCCGGGGGTTTCCGCCATCTCCTTGGGAAATCCCTGACATGTCAACAGGGGCTCTGGTCTAAAAGTCATGTTCTTGCCAATCCGTCAGCTTTGGCCAATAGCCATTCCAAAGCCGGTTTTCTTCTTGAGGGAACCAGTCTTCGAAGAGGTATTTTTCATCACAGGTCGCAACCAAAACAAAGAAAACCGAGAAACACAAAAGCCGGAGCCAAAATCAAAACAAACTTTGAATCGTAACGCTACGTGACGATGGAAAAAAGGCAACAATTTGAAGAACAAAAACAGAAACCTTTTTCGAATTTTGTATTTTTTGTGGGTTTTTTTTGGTGGAAAAAACACAGCAGTAATTTATTAATCGTAAGTCATGTATTACCAAGATTAATCTTGAGGGTTAAGTAGGATTTTCTTGTTGCCGATTGGCATCTGAATGGGTAAATGAACTGGGCAATTATTTTTTGTTTTCTTGTCTTGGCCATCAACGTGTTTTATGGAATTTGTTTTCAATGTCAAGGCCATTCGTAAACAGTGGGAAACATTTTAAATTATCCAACCTAAAACAAGCTTACAATATATTGTTTCGATATTACTTGTGTAAGTATTAGAGATACATAATCTTATCGCACGGGTCTATCAAAGTTTTAAGATTTAATCTTGGTAAGAAATTACGAAATGTTTTGTCCAATTACGAAAGTGAAATTCGCACAAAGCTAAGGACATTCTCGGATTTGATTTCGCCACAAAACAATCCTGTGTTATATCAAAGTTTATGTTTATAAAAACTTTATGGAATGTAATTAAAATATTTATGGCCTACGTGAATTGTGTTAGTCAGTGCCCGCGATGTGTAGATCGCTGTTTCTTGGCTTTATCCCAGCAGGTTTTTGCACTTATCACACGTCGGTGGGCATTATGATATCACAAAATATTATTTGCTTAGCACAGACGCGATTGAATTTTATGGCCACCAGACTGGGGACTGCTTGGAAAAGTTCTCTCTCGGATACCCGGTCATACGGCGGAAGGCAGGGCAAAGTCCTTACGGGAAATGGAAATACGGGAAGGTATCCGGAAACGTTTTTCGCAACTGGATGTGTACCGCTCGCGGTCTAAACTGCAACTAACTCGCGATGGATGCAGCTAAGGCGCTTTTGAAGATAGCCAACCTCGGCCGAAGAAACACGCTAACACCGAGTGCGATTTTAGCCCAGTTCATGACGAAGTCTCGACCCTTTTGGCCCGCTCCCACCTGCTTCGGCAGGTGATAACGCTAAGCACGATCGGCCATGAGAGAGTCGCGACAGCAGACACGACAGCAGAGCGAGAGAGCCATGTTTTGGCGGCTAATTAAACCGCACTTGTCGCCCGGTGTTGGCCATGTTAACAGCGGTACTTTGTTAACAGAGATCTCTATTGTGCTTATCTCCGCTGATTGGTCGAATGTTAAGAGCTCTTTTCAGAAGCTGCCGACACGCTTCCGCGTCTTGATTACAATTTTTCGCCTTCCATAATAACGCATTCCGTCAGATCTATATTTTTGATTGCACTTAAAACAACAAATTTAGAGGGAGATGTATAAAAAGATATTCAAATTTTATGTTTAAGGATCTTGCAGATCTTTTTTTACCAAATATATAGTGTTTACTAAATATATAAGAAAATTTTGTATTCTTTTTTAATGATGTTTTGGGAAATATCAAATTTATTTTCAGTGTTCAGGCCTCTACCGATCTTTGCATTTATTAAAAATCAAACAGGCTGTAGTTGTCACAGAATATTTGCATTGATATTTTAATTTTAGTTTCGTCGTCTGCCAATGCTTGTTCGTTTTGATTACTTTTTTCTGTTTTTGAACAAGAGTCTTAACTTTTATTGGAAATCTAGTTGCCAGCTAGATGGCAGGGGAAAACTGGATTTTTGCGAAATTGCTATTTGAGTTCAACTCGATTGAAGAATATTAATTAATTGATATTTTGGCAAAGGGTTGATGAACTCAAAATCCTTCCTATTTCATTAAAATTTGATAATATTTATTGTCAGTGCATCTCAAAGATATTCACCACACCTTGTGTCCTAATGGAGAGAAAAAGCTCTGCCACTCTGACTCTCTGGGTCTCGGCAACTTCATCCGGCAGCATCCTGTTGTTTGCATCCACGAACTGAAAAGCCGACGAGTCCTTGCTGGCATAACGGCATGTCTTTTCGCAGGCTGCGCGCTGCGTTCAGCTGCGTTTCGTTCACGGCTTCACTTCAAATTCAAATTCAAATTCAGTTCGTTTGAGGACGTGCGTGCGTCAGGACTTGTAAGCGGAACTTCGAATCGGAACTTGCCTGGCGGTCTTGCCTTGGTTAATGTGGCAGCAATTGAACGGCCATCGCCCGGATGGTCGAACGGACAGACGGATGGACAGAGATCCTGTGGAATGCTGAATATGTGCCAATATGCCAGTGGGCCTATAATATTCGTGTCGCGTCTGTGGGTGTGCCAGTGAGTGGGTGTGAGACAGTGTCCTTCGGCGGACTAACAGGTTCTCCCGTCCTGTCGAGTGTTAAAGTGCGGCCAGAAGTATTTCTGAAACCAAAAAAAAATCCTCTGGAAAGTTAAAAATCTGCTGCCAACTCTGTTATTTTTTTAGAAACCAAACTTTTGGCCAAAGGATTAAAGCCCTAAAACGGACCGGCTTGAGGTAAGTTATCTAGTTTGTTTTCGTTTTTTATGGCGGGGGCTCTTTTTTAACTCCATTTCGGTAGAGCCTCTGAAACTTCAGTTATCCTTTTTGTAACTTCTGTTTCGGGTTTTTCGCACTGCCCTGGGAGCCATAAAATAAATCAGCCAAAGTGTAGGTGGCCCTTTGTGCCGCCTTTAATTTATTTTGGTCTCCGATGTCCCTGTGTCAGGATACGAGGTTAATCTATAGTAATGGCATCTGTCCTCTAAAGGTTGTGTGGAAAATTGGAATTAATATTTTGAGGCAACAGATAAATAGTAATTATTAAAAAAGATTATAATTTCTGAGAAAAATTGAAATTTTCTGTTCACTCAGAAGGATTTCATAAAATTTCAGTTCAAGTTCATAAAATAAAGCAATATTCATTGAAGCAATTAATAAAAAAGGTAAAAAAAACGGTTAAACCACTTTTTTTTTCTTTTTTTTTATTAGAATTAATTTGAAAGGATATTGCTTTTGGCCAAAAGGATTGTCAGACTAACAGATTTGTAATGAAAACTTTAAAATAGTTTAAGCCTTTTGGTGTAGAACTTTGACCTTTTTGAATTCACACATAACTTAAAAGGTCAACTGCTTCAATTTATAGATTTTTCCTTTTATGCAATTTTATTTAAAATATGGATTTCTTGGCTCTCAAGGGTCATCGTTGGGCCACTGTCTCTTGTTTCTCAGTTTTTCCCAGACACTATCCATTGGCTTCGCTTGCGTTCGTTTTAGTTTACGGTTTTTGGCCAAAACCAGCAGCAAAAAGGTTTAATTTATGGCCCTTTCAGATTGGCCCTATGCCCACGATACATTTGCAAGACACTTTTTCAGTGCCGCAAACTTTTTTGTTTGCTGTCAGCTTCGGTGACATTTTATGTGGACCAACACCAACACCAACACCAAGTCCAAGACCAATAAACATAAACTAAAAATAGTCGCTAGTGGGCAACAACTCTAAAAAGCTCTAAAAAGAAGTCGCATTTATCAAAGTTTCACTTTTATGCGGGAATCGTGCGAGCAATGAAAACCGTTATGGCTTGGTAATTGAGTTATGAGCCGCCGCAGAGCGGGCAAAGAGAGGAAAAAAAAGCTCACAACAACAAAACAATACTCATCAGGACTGCTTAACACTAACTTGTCTTACCAACAAAAACAGACAACAGACAAAGAAGAAGGCTTCATCTAACGGCAACAAAACAAAAAACAGTTGCATTTACAGAGCAGACGTCACAGACGGTTGCAAATAAGTGAGAAAAGGACATAAAACAGGGCTAGAGACAACCACGGTGGCACAACAAAACGTAATTAAGTCAAAAGAGTAAGACAGTACGGCAAAGCGGAATTTAGGTGGTTAAAGCGAGACGGGGAAAGGATCATAAAACATGTACGCAAACAAAAATTAAGGCATAAACTACAATTGTTCAGATTATTGCACGTCGTGAGCTTAATGCAGCAGACAATGAGGATTGGAAGGACTCGTTTCGCTGGGAAAATGGGCAAATGGTAAAATGGGATGTCCTTTAATGGCTTTTCGCCTGCTTTATAATTTCGCAATTGTCATTGTCGTCACTGGCATGTAATTTCGCTTCATCGAACAGCTATTTGCCTATTTCTGTCTCTGTCTATGTATCTGACTCTTTCTATGTCGCTGACTCTTTCTATGTCTCCAACAGTGTCTCTGTCTCTGTTCGAGTGTTGCTCTGCGGCTAATGGGGCGTATACACAATATGAATAATTTATGTTTAAATTGGAAAATGACTCACAAACAAATAAAATTCTAATTGCCGGTTTGAACACACGCAGAAATGAGGTTAGCTTGGTTTAAAGTTAAAGGAGAAACCACAAAAGGGTCTTTGACCTACACTAAGGAAATGGAAAATCCTTCGAAAAGTCAAAACTATCCTGTTTCGTTTTGCTTGGAATAATTGAATGCTGAAAACCCCTAATATGTAATTATTTCTTGGTGAAAACTTGATCAACTTTTGCCAAGAGTTACCCATTCATTTCCATATTTTTAACCAATTAGGCCTCAAACTCAACCGCCTCGACTCAGAAATGCTTATAAGTTTTACTTATTAATTTATTCGGATGCCGAGCAAAGTTTTAAGCCCTTTCTTTATTGATAAAAATGGCATAAAGTTAGCAGTTTTGGAAAGTTTTGGCCCACCTTGATTTTTGATGACAGGTGAAGTCAACTCGAAAAGATTTTGAAAAAAATGCCAGTTAAGGTAAACTTTCTTGAGTGGAAAGTGGTTGGGGAAATGGACCCAGTGCCTTTAGTAATGAGATTCCTAGAAAATACTGCCAGCTGGCCAAGGACTAGAGTGGGAGACTAGAAAAATATTTCGTTAGGCTGCCTGCGGGGACAGGGAGCCGTCACCATGTGGGCGCAAGAGAGGCGGGGTCTTTGTCGGCTTTCGGTGGGGTTTTGGACTTTGGCCCCCACGGGCATCGGAAAATAAGCGGGGGCCTGCCATTGACAACAGCTGCTTTCATGTCTGCGACCTACTGACTTGTGTAGCCTACTTTCCGGCGCCGAGGGAGGAGGGTCCTGCGTCCCATCGTCGTACTCCTTTTTCCTCCATTTTGTACGCTCCTGCGGAAGCTGCGCTTAATGGCACCGCCGGCCTGATTGCACTTCCCCCAACCTAGCCTAACGCTGACGCTGACGTTGACGTTGACACAATTAAGTGCATGAAAAATACTTTGAAAATTTAATTAAAGCGCCCGCCATTGACGTCACCACATAACCGAGTCAATATAAGTATGTGGATTCCTTGTCGCCCCAAGGAATGCGTTCTCGAGCATCCATTTCAACCCCGTTCAGGCCGTTTGTCATGTGGCCCGTGATCTCATCGATGTCTTTGTGGCCTGATTGCCATTCCGCATGACTTAATGACACCTCGATAAGAATTTCCAGGTTTCGAGTACCGTATTTCGTGTTAGTTATAAAAGTTGATAGCAAACGACAAGCAGCAATCATTCGGCAGATCGTTTCTGGAGGAGTTATGCAAGAAGAGAAACCACTATTTCAGGGTAGACCCATAACTTGACTTGGAAATGCATTAAATATTTAGATATTTCATTAAAATTATGTACTCGGATTATTAGTCTTTAGTTACTGATTACTTCCTTGAGTTCAAAATTATCTGAGCACCTTTTTGATTTGTTGTCTAAACCATAAAATGGGTTTTACATGATGCCTAACAAGGCCAATCTAACCGCAAAGGACTCATGTTTGAACAATTTAACAAAATCACATAAACGAGAATCGACATAAAACAAATAATTTAACCAGAAACCTCAGAGCGTGAACTCAGAACGTGAAGAAAACACACGGGGCCAGGTGAAGGTGAGCGAATGGGCTGGAAAATGCTCTGCCGAAATGTAATTTAAGTTCGTAAAACATTTACTTTATGGCAAATAAAATGTACACCCGTCCAGGGAGCGGATGGGTTTTGCTCGGTTTGCCTTGGGTTTTGCTGGCAAACATGTTTGCTTTTAATTAAAGGCCAGCAGGGACAGAGCCCGAAACTAAGCAAGCATTTGCCTGCCCAACAAATTGCGATTTCCGATGCGGAATGAAATGAAATATTTTTCAATATGTGTAGTGGGTGATGGGTGGTGGGTGGTGAGTGGTTGGGGGTGTGGCCCAAGTCAAAAGCAATATAAACAGGCAGAAATAGGGTCAGTGAAGAGACTGAATCCTTTTTTCTCTCTCTGTGCATATTGCATTGCACATTATTTATGTGAAATCCATGTTCCATTATATTTCATAAGTGCAGTGCCGGCAATGGCAAATGAAAAGAAAATAGTTTCTCAGACAGGCTGCCAATGCCACGCCTCTTTCCACTTTGGCTGGGGCTGGGGCTGGGGCTGGGACTGGGGCTGGCGTAGTTCAAATATTTTTACATGTCAAATACGACAAAAAAAAGAGAGGAAATTTTCTAGCTTTATGTTTGCATTCAACAAGAAATAGTAGTCAAGGATGGAAGGGGTGGTGGCTGTTGAGCGAAAAGTAAGCAAAAAAAAATTATAAGTTATACTCAAATGTGTACGTGTACACACTGTTTCAGGGCCATTATGTTGAAGAACTCCCAGGCAGTTGAAGAGCCCAACTAAAAACACAGCCCAGAGTGTTCTCTGAGTCCTGACTCCGGACCATAACTGCCAATGAGATTTGACTGATGCGATGGTTTTTCAAACCAAAAAATAGCAAACTTAGATTCTGTAGAGGTTGGAGGGGAAAATCAAAAGGAAACATAAATCCCACTCTGTGCTGACAGCTGCTGCGGATGTCGACAATAAATCTTAATGCTTTGATTTCACATTTCTACATTTTTTATAGGTATTTTGAAATGTATTTATCGAGAAGTGGTCTGGGTCTAGGCGAAAATTGAAGCAAAACGTGTTTTCAATTGAAACATTAATCTTTTCGTTACACGATTTTGATAGATAGTTTTATGATTTATTCGTGTCTCAATTCAAATAAAGAGATTTTTATATTTAGAATATCTTTCACTAAGTTATTTATTTGTTGATGATTACTTTCGAATAGGGATGATATCTTTTTGTTTGTTTCCCTAATAAAGCGAATGCCTTCCTAATTATTTATGCTTCTATGAAACATATTTCATTCGAATAAGAATGAGCTCGGATGGGGGTGGAATAATAAATCGCATAAATTACAATTCAATTTCTTAGGGCCTATTATTTAATGCCTGACAAGGGGAGTGACTCCCTAGAGCAGCCACGCCCTCCAGCCACCGACTCCACGGATTTCTTGTGGCATGTGTCGGAGACGGAAACGGAGACGGAGAGCCATAAAGTTGAAGCTGCTGCCAAATAGTAATCATATTTTCGGGCTAAAAGCAAGCTGAACAACAAACGCGCTAAGGATAATCCCATTCGGTACAGGCCAATGATTTCAAATGCGCTGCATGACGCTTCCCTCCCCCATACGGATCTCCCTTCAATCTACGCCCCTGCCTTGGCGTATTCATAATTCGATTTTTCATGCTCTTCCTCGTTCCCGGCATCTACTTAGGCGCCCCATTTGCTGAGTCGCCTTTTGCCTTTGCCAATGTTTTTGCGATTACGTCGGGTATCCTGGGCCATCCAAGACATCCCCTTGCGCTTAAGGATGTTGTGGAGCTGGTCAGACAAACGAATTATGGATTCCTTGCCATTATCATGGGCCAATGCTCTTTTTGCTCTTGTGTCGGATTATTGGGGCTCCTTTTTATTTTCCTGGACAAGAGAAAGAATGCCCTTTTACTTTTCTTTCTTTTGTTATCCATTGGCATGGGCCTCATGTGTTACAGTACGTTTACTAATAAAGAAATGGCGATTCATGGTTAGTTTTGGATTCCATATAATATAGGTATTTGGCTACAAAATTATTCAATTCCTTCACGTGGCATAGAAAAACTTTGTTAGAATTCCAGCTATTCGAAACGACTGCAGCTGTCCCTTTTAATTTTCATATTTTTCTCGAATCGAATTTACAAAGTTTTGTAGAAGAATTTCACGTCGAGAACTTCCATGCCAACTGATAAATAATGCATTCTCTAGCAAGTCGGAGACAAACAACAAAGATGACATCTGAAGGTAGATTGTTTGTCGTTTTCCAGGACTTTCTAGGCCCGCAAGCAAACACGTCAGATATAGTTGCCAGGCTCATTTATAACTATTGTAGTTTTGCAATCAGTTTTTAGTTACTCTTGACTTGCAGAGGAAAAACATTGTAAATTATCTGAGTTCAGAGCTTTACATTTTCAGGATATTCAAGACATTAGAAATAAATATAATTAACTTAAAAGAGTATTCAAATGCATGGGTTATAAAGCCAAAATACTTTTCACATTTCTTGCTGTCAACCAGGAAAAGGACTTCCCTGTCTCTCTCGAAGATCTGCAGTCCTTTGCTGTTTGCCCCGACAACTTTTGTCCTTTTTTTCCTTTTGGCTCTCGCTGTTTCCGCTCTGGACTGGACACAATGACTGTGCTGCTGACCTTGTCCATTGCGCTTTTCCCACGCCGCTGCCGGAGGGACGAAGGAATCCGCTTCCTGACCATTGATTTTCGCCATCATCAGCGCCAGTTCGGCCCCGTTGCCTCTTTAATTTACAGCAAAAACGCAACTCGATTTATGGGTTCTGTGTTCTACCATTTTCCCAACTCGTCCTACTCTTCATTTGCACTTTATTTTGTTGCACCGAAAGGGAAATGTTTTGTTTGACCCGAAACTTGTTCGGTTCTGTTTAGTTTCGTTGTAGTTTTCTGTTCACTAAAAGTTTTTCGTTTGCTGTGATTTCAGTGTCCTTTTTTTTCGATTGGGCTTTGTTTCGAAATTTCCCCTTTTTTTCCCGCAGGCATCAGGTCACATTCCGCCTTCTCAAAGTCAGATTGGTATCTGGGGTTTATTTTCATTTAACTATTTTGTGGAGCGTGTCTTGTCTTCTTGGCTTTCCCAATATGGCCAGCTGGGTTAATGTGGCGTATGAGTGACGTTGCGTTTATAACTTTGCAATTACAATGAGAAATCTGGGTAAACTTTTATTTTAATCAGGTCATTTATATATTCTGTAACTTATACTTGAGGCAAAAATATCAGATTGGTTTAATCAATGGCAATGAGTTTTTCATGTTGCATATAAAAATAGTTGATTAATGGTTAGAAAATGATAAACTAAAGTGGTTCTCCTATCTGGAAATTATCTTTCAAGCCACTATTAACATTTTCACATAACATTTCGTTGAGAAACGCTTTTCTTGAAAAATAAATTCACTTTTCTTGCAGGTAAGCTCGATAGGTTTGAAGGTCTCCTCTCCCAGGAAAATAAATATCTCTCGAAGGGATTTAAATAAATCGACTCCATCACAATACAAAATTGGCAAAAACTTATTATTCACTTTAACACACATTTGGGCACGGGACTCGACGGCAAACGAGCCAAGGACTTGATGGGACCCATCCTCGAACATGTCGGGCCTCAGTGAGCATCTGATTGATTTCGGGGGGGCGAGTTTCAGGGGATTCGCTGGAGTGGGACTTGGGATTTCCGAGAGCCACTAACAGGCGGTGCAGTCGTGAAGTGACGCCTGAGAATTGGTGCTACGGGAGGGCAAAAGCCCAAAGACAAAGCGCGAACCAAAAGCACTCAGCGATGAGGAACTGCTCCCCAACCGCCACTGTCAATCCGTGATGGCAAAAGCAGGGCTGAGGCTGAGACAAAGGGTGGTGGAGGTGGCCATGGCAAAGGCAAAGGCAGAGTCAGTGGCAGCCACTTAATGAATGGAAAGTCTTTCTAAACGCCGCCGAGATTGATGACGCACTTGATGCTCCCTCAGTTGGCTGTCGCTGTGTCACTGTTCACTCGGAATCCCAATCCCATTGCGACTGCAAAACTTTCCCGCTGTCGAGTGTCCTTTTTATATAGTCAGTCAGTCCGTCACTCAGTCACTTTATTGGTGGAGTGGTCTTGTCACTACCTCTTATTCTTTTTTTTTTGGTTTCTGGCTCGTCCCTCGCTTGTCTCTGCCCTTTTGCCATTCTGACTTTTGTCCCCCCGTCGCACTTAACCAACATTTTGTCATTTTGACAGCAAACACATGGCCCCTCGCCCTGCACCTACCGAGTCCTGGCCCAAGTCCTGCTCCTAAAGTGCGGCCAAGTAAAAAATTTGCATACTCAGACAAAGCGGCCGGAGCACCAACCAAAAATAAAATGAAAATCTACTATATACAAAAGTTTATATATATTTATATAGTATGCGTATATAATATATTTTTACACATTTTCGATGCAAGTGTGTCTCCAATATTTGGCCACAATGTCGTTCCACAAAACTGCCGCAGTGATGGAGCACAATATTTCCCTTGACTTTTATATGCCTTAAATTTTACTTTTCATTTTACTTTATTTCGTTTGTATTGTATTTGTTCTTTTAGAAATTTCACTCAAATTTATCCTGCTTATTGCCAGGTGGAGCTAACGTGGCGTATGCGTTATTTTTCAGCCTAAAATCACATTTCGGTTTGACAAAGTGAAACGATGAGTTGCGTCTTTTATGAAAAGCCTCTAAAATCAGATAAATTTTAACAGGTTTCAGTCTTACAGTAAATTCTATTAAATATCGTTATTATTTTTCCATATGTTTGCATTTTATTCGAAAGTCATCAGTCAATTAGAGAAAATAAATGTATTTTTGTTCCTTTGAAAAATAAATAAAATAGAAGAAATTGAATCATAATTGGCTTTTGCTTTGAACTAATTCTTCAGAAATTTCTCATCCAAAAAATATCTAATTAATTTTCGTTTGTCAAAGGAAAATAGTTTCAACGTTGCAATCCTTTGGGAGGTTATGGCTGAAGTATTTGCATGCATAAAGAATTTTATTTATAAGTAGTTGGGTATGTGTGTGTGTCTTTGGAGGCATACAACGCATTACTGCAAGGATATTAACCCACACTCAGCTTGCGGCTTACTCGAACCTCTCTAAAGTCCTTGGAAACAATTTTTTGTCTATTTTTAGTCAAAGGATAAAGGAAGCTCCGCGGGCCAAAACCAGAGCAGAAGAGCGAAAAGGACGATGGAAGTGGCAGATATGCAAAGCTAACACCATAAACCCAAAGCCGCCAAATGCGAGTGCAGAACAAACTACGAAAGTGCAACCTGAGCCCAAGTCTAATTAAAAAGTCGCGCCCTGATTCCACGGATTGCTCATACGCCGTGTGGTACCAAAGTGGTTAGTGCGTAGTTAAGGTTGAAAGTCAAAACTCTTGAATATCGGTCGAAGAGGTTCGAAGTGTTTTTTCGATTTGTTTGCGGGCCTTCAAAGAATTACTCTGGCATGCGGCTGTTGTTGCCACAACTGTTGCATGCAACATGGATGGCGAAAATCGGATTATACTCAATGTAGGCGGAATAAGGTGAGTTTTTTAACTATTTGGTTACTAGTTTCATATTCTATTATTGAATTTCATCCATTAACGAGTTTTTTCCAGACTCTTCCAATATATTATTTTTCTTGTACGTATTTATCCTTCCAACGCCTAAATCACGTAATATATCCTGTTGATTTAATGTTCCCCAAACATGTACACAATCGCACTCGACCCAAATTCTGGGATTGGTCTTTTGGGCTATCGATGCCGTATTGGTTTTCGTTTATTTGTTTTTATTTTTCTGTCAGGATATTGGACCAGGGTAGTTGTATGTATTTCCGTCATATTTTGGGCAGAACAATAGGGGCGTTATGGAGTCGGTTTTCCCAGCCAACGTTACAAAAACAAGAAATAAAAAAAAAAACAAAACTAAACTAGCAAAATTGTTCACAATTTGTGTAACAACAGGAAATGTTGGCTCTTGCCTTTCAATGTTGATTTTTTTTAGGCAGAGCCAGAGTATGTATTTCCATGTAGATAACCGTCCTGGCTTTGAGTTGTAAGCTCCATTATCAGCATCGTCATCGTCATCATCATCATCGTCGTGTGTGGCAGTGCTTTTTTCGGGGATACTTCATGGATCCTTCCCTGCCTCACTCCCTTCAAGCCACTTGGGCCCTCGGCCCTGGGCCCTTGTCTGCTTGAGCGCACTTTTCTGGCTGAAGGCTTTTATCCAGCTGCAGATTTTCGTGCCTAGTTAATAATTTATGATTCCGTTAATGGGCAATGCGAGAGGGGCGATTAAATCGAAATCCCTTGATATTTTCCGGTTACTTTTTTCCGATTTTTTTAGCTCGCACTTAATGAAAAATAGCAATCTTTGCTTAAAGCTTTTCAAATGAAATGTTAAGCCCAAAGCAGGTTAATTTTATTGCTACTAACATATTTTAAAGGTTCGGTCTACCGCACTTTGGAAAATTAACAACACAATTGAAATTGCATCACCAAAGTATACATTCTATGCTGTTCCATTTGTTTTTCCAAAACCACAGCCCTGACCACAAAAATGGAAACAACAAACGACAAAGTTGTAATGCTTTTGGTGTTTTTTTGGCTACTCTTTTTCAAATCCACAAAGCCCATGAAGCAAGCCATTAAATTGACACACTTCTGTGGAAAAATAAAATATATTGTGGCATGGAAGAATTACTAGAGAGAAGGATTTTGTGGGACCCTTGTCAAGAACTTAATTCAAAAACAAACATTTTAAACTATTTAAGAAAGTAAAAGTCTTAAACATGGACATTTTTTTCAAAAGTTCCAATTAAATATTTTAAAATAGTAAATGTTTTTTGTACTTAGGTATAAAAGGTTGCCTCTGCCCACATAAATCTACAGAAATCTCGTCCAGAGCCGACATTTGCCATCTGAATGGATGAAGGCTTTGGTTTCAGTTTCGCTTAAAGTTCTGAGGATTGCAATAGGGGCTGAAAGTGAGTGAGGGATGGATGGGGTGTTGTAATATGTCACACTACTCGAATGCTTGTTTAAGCCCTGCCTGTGCGCCACGGCATGGTCCTTGCGATGTGTGTGCTCCTTGGACTCCTTACAGACACATACATTTTTGTAGCATACTTATGCGGGCCATGACTGGCATCACGCTGTCAGCTTGCCGACGTTTTTAGCACAAATAATACATGTAAAATGTACACACACAAGCACACACGGGGTATTGTTCGTGTTAGCATTAAATAGAATACATTGTACTGTGAGTGTGTTTAACTGTAAGCTGTTTGCTATATTCCTAAGTTTCACATTCAAACGGCAAGTTGTCGCCTTAAAGGGAAGACACAGAAAATGCGCTTAAAATACTTTCCGCTCAGAAGGAGGTTAAGGTTTGGTAGTTTTAAACTTACCATTTTTAAACTAGTTTTGGATAGTGCATATATCAATTATTGAAAAGGGAATGTGAATATCCAATGTAAGAAGAAATTTAAGTCCTACATTCCCTAAAAGTCCTTTCAATTGCACGTATTGGGGAAAAAATGGCCAAATGAAAATCTTTCCTCAGAGCAATCATAATAGAAATTATATATATAGTGACCAGCCGCCCATCATGAGTCCTCCGAATGTGTGATCATTATCATTGTGATTACGCGGCATTTTTTGCCATAAAAAAGGAAAGTAGGAAGCTGGGCAGATATTGTATGAGGCAATGTCCTGGGAATTCGTCGGTTTAAGGATGGGTGATTCTCTGTTCCAGCTGCTCATCAACGCAGACAATTGCGCACTGATTGTATCTTTGATACACGGACACACACGCACACTCACACACACTCTCACACACACGCACACACTCACACACACTCACACACACTCACACACACTCACACCACTCACACAGGCAATAAAGTTGCCGCTGTGGTTGCCTTTCAACACAAATACATTATACTTAGTGCCGCTGGTTGTTTGTTTGTATTGGTGTTTGTGTTGCTCTTTTGTTGTAGTTGTTGTTGCTGTTGATGCTACGTATTTCCGCTGGCATTTTCGCCAGCCATTGTTGGGATTTGTCCCACCCGGGTCCCCTCGTCCTGTAGCTTCTGCTGTGGCTCTTCAATCTCACGCCATTGTGTGCGAATTAAACGAAATGGCTAATGAAAAGTTTAACAGTCAATAAATAAAGCAGGCTAAAGCATCAACCATCACAGAATAGAAGATGAATGTTGATTCCCTTCCATTCAATTTCATCTTCAAAGCCAGACTGAATAGTCTATGTGTTGAAACTCTTGGAAAAGTAATTTAAATTTAAGGATAATTGAATGTTTTACACAAAACGCTTATTGGATTCATTGGAAATTCAATTCCTATTTCGCGCTGAACTGCCAGGATCCCGGGGAAAGTGTCGCATTGTCCTGCAACTTCAAAGCGCTTTGGTGGGGTTGACAAATTGCTGACAAGCATTCTGCGGCATTTACTGCAGCAGCAAGAAAAAAAAACGAAACATGAAACCGTAACAGCGCAAAAAAAAAGAATGCCAGAAAGCGAAAGTAAAATGCAAATTCTCGTGCCAGTTTCACTGCTCAAGTAGCCGCTTAGAGGCAAGTGGCAAAGACAATGGCTCAAACCAAGTCCTTTTCCCACACACCCATACACCCATACACCCACACACACACGTAAACAATAAAAGAAAGAAACCGCCGACCACAACAACAATGCCATAGACGGCAGCAAGAGCTGACAAAACCACAGCCAACACGGTGAAAAACAATTTAAAATCAACAGCTGCGCGTGTCCTGACAGAAGAAGCCGGAAAAAAGTTTAAGTAGCAACTTGAAACGCTTCTGGGGTTTTGTTTTTTACTTTAAAAGCCAAGAAGGGCAGGCATGGCCGGAGTGCAGGAGTGTTGGGCGGAAATAGCAAAGTAATAAATAAATTTCCTGCTCTTTTGCTGTTTTATGTTTGGACCGCTTTATTGCGGCTTCGTCTGCAGCGCCTAACGCTTCATTAACTTTTTGGGCTTTTAATATACTCGGCCAGGACCGAATTTCCGCTGCCTATTCACCACGTCTTCCGCCCAATCATCCGCCGCCCAAGCAGCCTCCTCTCTGCCTCATCCCGAGTCCTTGCGACTGTTGTTGTCACTCAGTCAGGCGTTCATCGAGTTTCGTTTCTGTCTGCTGCGGCCACAAAATTGGAAAACATTTTCGGTTTCTTTTTGTTTGTTTTGACTTTTTTGGCATGTATTTTTTTTCGAAACTTCAGCAAAAAAAGGGCCATAAAATAAATAAACAGTGGAAACAAAAAACCGCCTATGGCTTAGAGGGGACACGAAAAAATGCGAATACCGCCAAAAGAAATGGGCTCTTTTTAACCCTTTGGGGCGTCGAGGTGTGAGATTTTGTGACACTTTAGATGACGGGAATCTTTTGTGGCTCACCAATGCGGCAACATGGTTATACACAAAAAAAAAGCTTCCAAAGAGCAACAATTAAATGTTTACTTTGAAAAAATTTTGTACACAAAACTTCAATTCGATTACTAACTAATCCCAAAACCCAAAATCTACTATTAGGGTTCAAACTTTCTTAGGAACTCTTGGATATATCAAAGTTCTGCTGTTAAATAAACTCTGAAACTAGCAATGCCTCTCGAAAAACGAAACAAAAGGAGCTCCTCCCAAAGCAATGGGTTAACTCTTCAGCCAGGAGTAAGTTGAATGTTGTGTTTATACGTGAGGAAGCAATTTTTTAACGTACAAGCCGGATGGGAGGAGAAAAAAACTGAACAGAACCACAAAATCATATTGTAAGCCTTGTCAGTTGGGGGAGGCGGGCAGACACTCGTGCGAATCCCCAGCTATTTCTATGCGTCCTTGTGCAAGGACCTCCACATCCGCATCCTTTCCCTCTGCTGCGTGTGCGTGTGTTATTTTAACAGCAATTTTAATGAAGCGCGAAACCGTTGAAATACAATTTGTAAAGCTGAGGGGTTTTGTGGGACCAGAGACGGAGGCGGAGACGGGAAAACAAACTCTGAAATCGTTGGCAAAGGGAAGGATACCAAGGGGGAGCCGTAAGCGTGCTGTTGCCTGGAAATATCTGTTTTGGCCAGGTCTTTTGCTTTTGCTGCCTTCTGGTAGCGCCAAACAAAAAATGGCTGGCAAACTCGCGCCGTTTGCTGTTACTTTGTGACTCGCAAGCGAGTTTTGTTCGCGCGTTTGTGCGAGTTAATTAAAAAGGGTTTTAGAATCAGCGCTCAAAGGGGTCCCTGGGGGGCTTGGGGCTAGCGAAAGGCTGAAAAAGAACGAAAGTCTTCATATATTTCAATGTAATTTCGCCTAGGTCTTGGGGGCATTAGAAGTTATGGCTAAATTTGTTTTGTCGAGCGGCCTTCATAAAGAAAATTGTATCCTTGCTTTATTTTCAATGAAGACTTCTACCGTTATTTAGAGAATTTTTTTAAGGTTTATTTAAAGCTTATTTTGTGGAACATCAACAATTAATGCAACCCACATACTAGCACTATGCCACTCCTAAGTGGCCACATCTAAAAATGCAGCCTTGTTCCTTTCAAGCTAGCACACTTGTGTACAAAGTCATGTTGTTGGCTTATAGGACACTTTTTTTTGCTACCAGGCCGGCGCTCATTTCTGCTTTTTAAAGGACCTTACCGTTGTTTGCTTTGCGTTGGCTATGTTTGCTGTTTTCAGCGTCTAGTGCAGCGCGGGTGCCTAAGCAAATATTTGAGCAAGTTAATAGCCAAGAGCGCTGGCGAAGCCGATGCCCATGCGGATGCAGCTTCCTGCGGCTGTGTATGACTTTGGTGGCGCCTCCGGCATGTCCCCGAGATGACAAAGGGGGCGGCAATAGAGGCGAGGACCAGCCCATCAATGGCTCTTCTCACGCCAATGCGCAATACACTTCCACTTTATGCACATTTCCGGACCAACGCGGCAAAAAAATAGAGGGATTTCGGAGGCAAATGCAATTTTGTAATACCCTAACATCTCTTTTTGGATTCTATCCAAGTACTGATTTGATTTCTATTATATTGTATTTTAAAATAGGAATTTTCAAATCACTTTTGTAAAGAGAACATTTTTATAGATAATAGAGTATGCAAAAGGGTATCATTGTCCCATTTTTGTGTCTGTGACATGTGTAACTGCAGGCATCATGGCTTGGAGCTGGGCACGGAAATGCCGCTGCTTTTGGCCAACAACAAAAGGCCCGCATTGCTTACAGGCTCAGTGGGTCTTACAACCAGACGGGCGCAACGGAACGTTTCCATTTGAAGTGGCATCAAAGCCGTCATCGTTTTCGCGTTTGCGGCAGAAGTTGCTTTTGTTGCAGCCACTGTTGTTGCAGGTTTTGGTAGCACAGACCTGCCATTTCTACCTTATTGACTGCAACAGCATTTCGGCCCTTTATCATGCGATTAGCGAGCAATGGCGTGAAAATCGATAGAATTTGTGGGGAAAACTTGATCGGATATCGGCCCCAATTACGGATTATGTTGAATCTTTAATTACTTGTTTTATTTTTTTGTTTTTTTGCGTGGTCTATATCAATTAGAGAGCTTACCATAAAATAAAAGCATCAAACCAAATGAAAGCTGACAGTGTAGAGATATTTTATTCAGCTTTAATATTGTGTTACAAACTAAAAGGAAAATGTTTAATAAAATATTTAAAGAAGCTTTTACAAAAAGATTCAAAACCACTGTGCATAAATCGCATTATGGCCATAAAATGGTGATGTGCCTGTAAAAGCATTTAGCCTGGTTAGGGGTCGTAATAGGCCAACGGCAGAAGGAAGAAAAAAAAGCCGGCTTAATGCTGACACGTCTCACTGATCCTTTCGTAGGCGGTTTATTGGGTTAAGTGTGCTGCATTTTCCTGAGTGTGTGAGTAACCGAATTTGATTTTTCACTTATGGAAAACCGAAGGCTTGGTAAGGGTTTGTAGTGCGTTTTTGATGCGGCTGCGAGGCGGTTTCAAGGCGGTTTCAAGGCGGTTTCAAGGCGGTTTCGAGGCGGTTATTTAAGCTCTTCAGAAATTTTGATTACATACTTTGAGGCTGACGGAATTTGGAGCTGTCTTATCTTGGTGGCGGAAATGTCTTGATTCGGGTTACACTGCTAATCCGAGGCTGAAATCCTTTTGTTTGCCCTGTCATTTCTGTTGCCTTTTCGGAGTTTTTTCTGTTGGCTTTGCTCCTTTCGTCTTTTTTTTCTGTTTATTTGTTTGTCCTACTGGCTTATCTGCGCCGTGTCCATGGCCATTTTCCGGCTAATGATCAAAGTGCTGGCATCGGTCCGAGCTCCACTGATTCTTCTTATTGTTGGCAGACGTCGGACGCTGCCATAACAATGTAATCGAGTGTAGACACTGCGATAAAGTCGAATTGCCTGGCACTTAGTGGGCTGCGAGGAGAAAAAGAGGAAAATGTGCCGGGAAATTGGCCAACATGGTGGCTTTCTCATTCCCAGCAATAGAGTGCAAATTCTGAATTATAGTTCGTGCCGCTGGATAATTAAAGTATAGCGGCAGTTTATAACATTTTTCTGGCTACCATTAGGTCCGGTGAAAAATGATTTTCAATTATGCTCCGCACCCATGCCTGAACTAAAAACAACAACGCTCGAGCGCACCTGTGCACGCGCCTCAATGCGCACGGCTGCGCTTTTGGCAATCATCCTGCCACACCCCCTTTATTACCACCCATTTTACCAGAACCCACTCCTCATCGTCCTTTTCTACCGACTGACTTCTATGCCAGCCCTCTCAGTTGGCCCCCTGCCATTTGGGGTATTAAAATTGCACATGGATCATTTGCAATTTTAACAGTTTTCGAAAGTCTTTCGTACTCACTTGCTTTTTGCCCATTTTCCAGTTGCCATTTTCATAGTTTTTCCACTCTTGAATATGTATGAAACAGTTGCCAGCGAAAATCATTTTGAAACAACTTCATGCGCAAAAAAACGCAACCAAATATAAGAATAATGCAGTTGATGGCATAAAATAATTGCTTATACGCCGTGTGGGCTGTTATTCTTTTGTTCGCTTCGAAATGCTGACACAAATCGAATTAAGTTCGAACCGGGAAAAAAAGGTATTGTCTCTTTTGGTTAAATTAAAATATCTATACAATTTTAAGCTCATGAATCAAATAACTGGAGAGCGCTGCATTTTTTACAATTTATTATAAAAATTCAAACTATGTGAGCACTTTGCCAGCTATTTCCCTATGCCACCTCATAAATAAAACAAATAGCCAGCTGCACTTTGGCCTTTTTCAATAGTGAAAAGAAGAAAACAATTTGCCAGAATTGTAAAAATTGAAATACAAATTTTAAATAAATTGCATATAAATGCGCTTATTCAATTTCGAAAACAACAAAATGTAAAATAAGAGAAAAACTTTTGCTCTAACCGCAAAGCACTTGACACGCTCAGCTGCTGTCCAATCTAATGGACAACTTTCAGTTCCCCTCCCTGTTTGGGCGATGATGTCGGATGAAAGACGACCGACGACCGAGGACGACCTGCTGTGTCCTTCCGTGTGTCTAGGAGTGTGTGTATGTTTGGCCAAATCCCCCAGCTATGCAAATACGAATGCAGATATGGTTACAGGAATACAGGATACACACTCACTTTGACTAAAACAAAACGTTGGAAAATACCAATAAATGCAAATAAATTTAAGCTTATTTTGCCTAGATGGACGAGCTTAGAGCTCCTTGTTGTTGCTGTTCACTTTTTTCGTTTTCTCTTAGAGCTCTATGGAAACCCAATCAATGTTTCGTTCAGTGTAAGCTGTGTGTGGCTCGGTATTGTTGGGATAAGAAAAATAATGACATTCGGTTCAGGGTGCGCCATAAACAAAGCCAAGAATCTATTGGCCAACAATGGGATCGCACATAAATAAGTCCTCTATTGCACGGGGGAAACATTATAGATGTGATGGATGAAACCATTTACAAGTTCGACCTCCATTGAAATATTATAAGGATTACCTAAAAATAAAATCCAAATTTATTTTTGTTTTTAAAACTATACATTTTTTTAAGATTTTATTTCAAACTAGAGAGTTAAGCTTAAACTGAATTAGCCAAATGGAAAGAATTCAAAATTGACTGTGGTTAAAAGTATCCAAAGAGTCTTCGTAGACTTCGTAGATCGTAGATTGTTGATGTAGAATCAGTGGGTTCTCACCGAAATTTAGAGCACCAAAATTTAGGCAGAACCACTTCACTTCCCTCTCGGAGGGCATAATCTCTCCGGCTCCAGCTTAGGAGTTCTTTTGGGGAACCTTGACGATGACGCTCTTGACCTCCGTGTAGTTGGAAAGCGCGTACTCGCCGTTCTCGCGTCCATGGCCGGACATCTTGTAGCCACCGAAGGGAGCCTGGGCAGCGAGGGCGTTGTAGGTGTTCACCCACACAGTGCCGGCACGGAGGCCATTCACAAGGTAGTTGGCCTTGTCCAGGTCCTTGGTGAAGACACCGGCGGCCAGGCCGTAGTCGGAGTTGTTGGCACGCTGGATGACTTCGTCGAGTTTCTTGAAACGAATAATTTGCTGGACAGGGCCGAAGATTTCTTCGCGGGCAATTGTCATGTCGTCCTTGACATCGGCGAAGACAGTCGGCTGGACAAAGTATCCTTTGCCCTCGGGGCGTTTTCCTCCGGCCAGCAGTTTGGCACCCTGCTCCTTGCCAGTTTTGATCAGGCAAAGGATCTTCTCCATCTGCTTCTCGTTGATCTGGGGACCTTGCTCGATTTTCAGGTCGAAGGGATTGCCCACGGTGCGCTTCTTGGCCCGCTCAGCACTGCGCTCCACGAACTCGTCGTAGATCTTGTCCTCCACATAGGTACGAGATCCAGCGCAGCAGCACTGACCCATGTTGAAGAAGAGACCAAAGTGAGCCGTCTCCACGGCGAAGTCGAGGTCGGAATCAGCCAGGATAATGTTTGGCGACTTGCCGCCCAGCTCCAGGGTGACGCGCTTCAAGTTTGTGTTGCCCGAAGCCAACTGGATTATCTTGCCCACATCGGTGGAACCGGTGAAGGCCACCTTGTCTACATCGCAGTGATTGGCCAGAACAGCACCGGTTTTTCCAAAGCCAGGCACCACATTGATCACTCCCTCCGGGAAGCCAGCCTCCTTGCAAAGCTGGGCAATGTATAGAGCCGTCAAGCTGGTCGCCTCTGCTGGCTTCAGGACAATCGTGTTGCCGGTGGCCAGAGCTGGACCCAGTTTCCAGGCCATCATCAGGATGGGGAAGTTCCAGGGGATGATCTGACCGCAAACACCAACGGGCTCGTGGCGGGTGTAGGTGAAGAATTCACCGTCCATGGGAATGGTCTGGCCGTGGTTCTTGTCCGCCCAGCCGGCGAAGTAGCGCAGGCATTTAAAGGAAAGCGGCAGATCGGCCATGTAGGACATGGCGTATGGCTTGCCATTGTCCAGGGTCTCCAAGCTCTACAAGATTTATAGAATATTTTATGATTGCTATAATTGATATAATTGATGAATGGAAAAGTTTTGACCTTCAAGGTCTTTTAAAAGACGGAAGTAGTTAAAGTCTGGAAATCGAAGAAATACTTACTGCCAGGTAAACGTGATCTCGCTCCAAGAGATCAGCCAGTTTGTAGAGTAGACGACCACGGTCAGAGGCGTCCATGCGGCGCCAGGGGGAACCCAACCTAGTGTGGGCGAGAAAATATAAATAAATCAATGAAAACGCTTAATATATTCCTAATTTAATACTCACTTGAATGCATTGCGGGCAGCCTTAACAGCCATATCAATATCCTTCGCACCACCTTCCTGGATTTCGGCAATGCATTCTTCTGTGGTGGGGTTAATGGTTTCAAAGGTCTTGCCAGATTTGCTCTTGTGCCACTCGTTGTTGATGAACACCTGAAATGATTAACAGGATTGTTTAGTGTCCATAATCTGGCATATTGCATTTCATTTCATTTACAAAGTTTTATGGGACTGGGACTGGGACTGCCCCGACAAGGCACTCCTCAATTTGATAAACTCTTGATTGATGTTTGTTATTAATAGCTCCATGTGCGTGTGCTACCCTATTGGATAATCAAAATCGGCCGATTGCTATATCAATTCCCCAACCTTTCAAGCCCGCCTCCTTGTAATCAGAAACGTTTACCGGTTAACTGATTAGAATTGAAATTAAGTGGGCTCTCATCACGACTCACGTCATCTTTGTGTCGGTTTCTGTTTATAAAAACATTTGATGTGTTTTGATTCTTCACCTTCTGAATTTCACAACCATTTTGCGAATACATACATATATTATACTCGTACGAATAAAACTTTCCGCCAGACGTTCCAAACATAAATATAGTCGATGGTCGGGCAAAAAAAAAAAGAGGCGCGTGTAAGACTTATTCGTTGTCTGATACGTGGCTAGACGATCGAACTAGTTTGGTAGCTTCACTTTATAAAGTGTGCCATCTTATCTTTATAATAAAGACCCCAAAAATTAAGCAGACGGCTTGGTGATAAGGAGTGGAATCTACCAAAGGCCATAATACATGTAAAAGCGTGCGAGATGAAGCTTTTTGGCTCTTAAGATTTATGATTATCGATGATTAAAGTTTATAGGAATATTTTCTACATTAAGATTAAAGGCTGGCCAAGCCCAGATTTAAGTTTTAATTATGTTTTCACTTTTTTACTTCTAAAAATATGATAGTAGGATATCGCAGCTTTTTTTTTTAAGCCACATTTTATAATTCTCTAAAGTCCTTTGGCAAATTTTAACCGAAAAAACTCATTAGTTAAGCTTAATTAAGCAAGAATCTTCCTTTTAATTGATATTACACCAAAAAAAAAAGAAAAAAAGAAGAAATAGAGAAAAATGGAAAGTTTTAGGACAAATAGCACAAATTTTATAGGAAAAATTTTATAGGAAAATTTTTATAGGAAATATTTTTTCTAGGGAAATTTTAATCATTAACCCAATTAGTAAAATCTTAACTATGAACCCAAAGTAGTGGGTAAAAGCTATCTTATAAATTTTTTTCAAGTGCATTCTATTTCTAATTGCGCCGCAAATGGAAAAAAATTAAGCTTGTAAAACTGTTGGATTTATGCAAATTTCCCAAGCGGCGGCAGCAAAAAAAAAACCGCAGAAATATAAGAGAAAGAGCAAGAGAGAATTCGCATTAAACAAAATCGGTTTTTTGTTGGAGCTTTGCTGTGACATAACAAAGAAACGACAAACAACGAAAAATCAAAAGAAATAACAAAAACAACAGCCGGCTACCCCATACTTGTTTTTGCTTTCAATTTAGCTTTTATCTATTTTTTATTTCCCGGTCTTTCGATTTGGATCTCTCAGCTAATACCCTACACACTAAGAAAATAAATTTAAATATTTCCTAAGGGAAGCTTATTATTTTTTTAGCTAACTAGAACTGTTTTTCAGTGCACTTTTTAAAAATTTAAGAACGATAAACATTTGGTGTACGTGATCTGAATGTCGTGAGGGTCTGATTTTGTTCATTTGCCAATTTTTTTGTTAAGCCCATATAGGGACCCCAAGCTGTGAAATCGAAAAACTCGATTCCTCAGATGTAGGACACTTGGTGAGACAGAAGGAGGGAAGCTTTGAGCGATAACAGCTGCAGTTGCCAGTATCAAGGTCAACTCAAAAACATGTTTAGTGTGTGTTAACTGCTGATGATTTCTTTTTCATTTCTGGCTGATAAACACTATTAGTTTTTTCTCAAGACTTACCCCGGTGTAGAGGATTTCGGGCGAGCACTGTGGGTCGGGTATGGATGAGTAGTTCGCCAAAGCTGCGCCAATGTTCTTGCTCTGGGCCCGCAGAAAGGCTCCAGTCTTCAAAACGCGCTGCATTCTGATATTTTTTTACTTTTCCAAGGAACAAAAGGAGCGAAACTAGAATTGCGTCTTTCCTGTTCAGCGGTCGGCGATCGACTTGTGGCTTCCGAGTCCGCCGGCCTTGTTTTCGTGATATTTCGTTCTGAGCGTAATACGCCCCGTTGCCACTCTCGAAATTTGTAAAGAGCTTTCGCAGCTACGCTAGAGATGCTAAGAAGCGGGAATATAGAAGAAAAAAAAAACCCTAAAAAAAAAAACTACACAAATAATCTAGCCTAATCTAGCTAAATGAAATGAATGAAGCTGAAACGAAAAATAAAAGGCCAACCAAGCTTTTGAAATATTTTAGTAACACAAAATTCCATTTGAATTAATTTTATTTTATTCCTTGCCCAAAAACGGCAAAAACGGCTAAAACCTTAAAAAATATTCAGTAGGTAAGCGCAGATCTTGTGAGAACTTTATTTATATAGAAAGCAAAACAATCTCTTGAGTAATCAGAATCAAAAAGATAAAGAGCTACTTACCACTTTCAATAGTATAAGAAAATAATAAAAAAAATGAAAATAAAAACTACAAAGAATACATTAAACAAATTGCATTTGCGTGAGGTTTTTATTTGGTATGCGATAGAGGAATTATTATAATGTATTTTATCAAATTGCCAAGCTCTGAAATGCAAAGAGAAATATTAGCATGGCAAGCCAGAGGGGCATAAATTATCGTACGATAGATGTGTGTTTATTGAGAAAACGTTCCAGAATTAGTTTCTATGAATGTTTATTTGGGGTTTTTTTAGATGACTTGCAGATTTGAATAGCTTTTAAAGGAGATTGTTTGTTGAATTTCATGATTAAAAGAAATTTAATCGAAAGCTAACGAATAAGAGGAAAATTTAATCAGTCAGTCAATAGTTATCAGTGTTTATTTATGTGTATATGGAATGAAAATGCATTAAATCTGAGGCAATGATTTATATTTTCTCATGTGTATGGAAATGTATAACAATATACATGCCTCACGCCTCAGTGAATAAAAATACAACAACCTCATTCATTATAAAAGTGTCCTGTAACTTTATCATTATTTTCTTCGCCAGTTTTCCGCTTTTCCACTCCATCAATGTAGCTGACTCGTCAACATTTCGCACATTTCTCTCACCATTCGGATTTAATAAATTCCTTTAGCATACTTTTCGGCTGTCAGACATAATACAAGCACACAATTGATGGCCGAAAAGAGGCTGAAATTTATTTGTACATAATTCATTAAATACGATTTAGGCCAATTTGTCAAAATCTGTGCAAATGGAAATTCATTTCACTCGTAAATTGAAAGCTCAGCGCAGCTGTCAAGTGAATCACGCATACGCATCGTTGGCCACAATCAGAACAAAACCAGTAACAAAAACCAATCACGGGCCCGAAACTAATTTAATACAATACCCCCTGCCACCCCAAAAAATTGCATCCAATTCGATTCGGAGCTAAGCAAACATTTGTTTGAGCTCATCCTGTGCCACTCCAAAGCTGCCAAGGCCAATTACCATCGTCGAACCGCCCGAATAAACTTTAATGGCCATTGTTATGCGGTGGTCCCCGTTATTGATGATTCGCCTGTTGTTTTTACTGCGGCTTCGGCTGCTGCTGTCCTCAGATGTATGAAATATTTAATAACCGAGAGCAAACAGTTTGGTGTAAAAAATATATTGCATATGGACAGCAGAGCACCAAAATAGGCAGGACATTCTCCGCAGGACACACACTTAAATGTCACTGATTGCTGGGAGCCTGGATGTGGGTTATAAATGTGAAAATGAAATTTACAACAATTTGTTGGAAATTACTTGCAATTGAATTTAATTATGCCTGGTGGGAGTCGTTGACGCTTCTCGTGCTCGTATAATTTTATGGATGATTACGTAAATTAAGTTTGGTTTGTGGGCGGTGGAATGATATTCGCATTCCAGCATTCGAGCATTCGATCACAATGTACGTGAAGTCAACGTGGAAATCTGATTAACGCACGTATTATTTGCCTTCGTAGGGAATTTAAATCGAATCCCTCGAAAGGAATAATTGGAGCTTGCAGTAATTAACAAATAGTTGCCTTGGGTGGCAGCGATTTTATTAAAAATATATCCATGCCTTCAACCTTATTTGTTATTTATAAGTGTATGCAAATCAGGGCTTTGATAAATGCTATCTTATACAAACTTGTAAATTGACTTTTGTTTGGTCGACAAATATCAACAAACGTCAAACTGGATGAATAGAAAATCCATCAATTTCGTTATAATGATCTCTGTCAAAGGCCACATCAAACAAAGGAAACCCTAGACCAATGTCTACGTGACCCATTTCGGACCTTGGCCAGAACCATAACCAAAACCCTAATACTTTACGCTTTCGGCACACAAGAGAAGAAAAAAATGGAACAGGACAGAGGAGTGGAATGGCTAGCAGAGCCATGGGAAAAAATAAAGTGAAATGTATGCAAATGGCTTATGGCGAGGTTTTTGCTTACACTTGCTTGACCCTCTCGCTTTTTTCTAACTTTCACCCCACCGGAATGATCCACCTTTTTTTATCGCTCACTTTTTTTCCGCCAAGAGCACACTGACTCGGCTCTGTTTCATGGCTCGATATAATGGGGGAGTGGTCTGGCAAAGGGGTAAAAAGTTATGGCTTAAGTAATTTGTTAAGTTATTATCCGGCACACATGGCGTATGCGTAATGCATGCTAAAACTAATTCAGATGCAAATTTTTTGAATATTTATGCTTATCCTTGCTCGACTTTCTATTCCATTCCATTGCAGATATGAAACCTACAAGGCCACGCTCAAGAAAATCCCCGCAACACGTCTCTCCCGACTGACCGAAGCCCTGGCCAACTATGATCCGGTACTCAATGAATACTTCTTCGATCGCCATCCTGGGGTCTTCACCCAAATCCTCAACTATTACAGGTAAGTACACCGAGCGGTGCTAATTAAGCTGCTAAAAGCTGTTTAGACGTGCAACGACTGTGAATGAGGGTCGGAAGCTGTAAGCATGGTAATTACATCATTTAGTACTGGCAAAAAGCATTGAGAGTAGAGACATTTTCCCAGGAATATTCTTCCCCAAGTCCTTCGGACTTTGCCTATTTAATTTTCAGCTTTCTTTGGAATTTCAATTTGTTTCTTGCCGGCCATGATTGCCCTGATTAATGGTGCTTAGGAAACATATCACCAGTCAGTTTCCGTTATAGATTGCTTGACGAATAAACAAACTAATAATTTAATTGCTCAGCAACCTGCAGGGACTAACTTGGCATGGCCATTAATCTAAAGTTTTTGAGCTGCGAAAGTTTATTTAACATTTTTCGGGGTCATTAGCGGGCTCATTTATCTTTTCCGTGAGCTGAAAAAGAGGAGATGTTGGCCCCGCTGCGATGACTTAAGTTGTTTAAAATTAATGAAAGTTTGTTTTGCTCATCACCCATTTCCGCTGGCTTCCGCACCTGAAGCTGCACCTGCAGATGAAGCTGTTGTCGGATGAAACAACGCTGTCAGCATCTCGCAGCTCGCATCTTCATTGATTGGGCAGCAGGACCTTGTTCCCAAGGCTCTCTAGGGCTCCGGGGGCTTTTGGCCAAACAGTTTCCAACTCAATTAACCAGGCACCACCACCAGCCAGCCAAATGGTGTCAAAGAAGGGCGTCAGCATCAGCATCAGCAGGAAGCAAAAAAAAAAAAAAATAATGCAACAACCCGCGTTGATTGGAAATGAAACTGAGTCCCCCAGGGTATCCAGGGACACCCCAACTCCAGGGGTCTGGTATAATCAAATTATGCACGCACCAAATGCTTCAGACAATTTATGTGTAAAGATTTTATTCGGATAAAGTGTACAGGAAGTAAAAGAGCAGCCAAATAACAAAAGGAAATGGAAAATTCAAATCAACGTTCTAAATTGACCATCTGCAGAGTGCATTTGGCCATTTAAATATTATATAAGGTCGATTGTCGCACTTAAGTCAGGCAAAAGTATTCGTAATTATTATTCAGTGACCAATAAACTCATGAAAGTTCTTCGGTAAGCTCCTTTAATATCTTCCCCATTTAAAATGCAAAACCATCAGACCGAATGTGTGAAGGTTAATCGATATTTTACTTATGCACAGTTAAGCGGGGAGACCCTTTTATGGGGCTGATCGGACCTTCTGCTGTTTGAGGTCAGCTATAAATATTGATTGCGTTGGTAGCACGCTGCGTATGCGTAATATTTGTTATGCACACTTGATGAAGGATTAAAAAGCGAAGAAGCTCCGATAATGGAGACAAAAAAATGGGAAAGCTCACCGAAAATATTGCGGCGACATCGGAAATATTCTGTACAAGGGTGAGAGGCAGTGTGCAGAGGTGAATGGAATTGCGGATTTTATGGAGGAAACCAATTAACGATCCATTCGAATATGCGGAAGGAATTATTTCCAAAAGCCATGACAACGACTGCAGGGCGCTTCAAAAAATTAGGGGCTCGCCATCATATCCCTTCAATAATCCAGTTTTTTATATTTTAAAATTCCCTTAATCACGGTTGACGGGGGATTTTTGGTGAAAAAACTACCTTTTTTCAGGCGTCGATGTCAAAATGTCAAAGCCTGTCGCGGGTACTATAGACACGGAATTGAACTGGATGCGGAATCTGAATTGTTGAATGAAAACCGTAATTTGCAGGTTCGTAACCAGGGAAGAGATGCGTTGCGGTACTTACTTTTATTTTATGCCATTTTTTGCTATCCAATCTGGGTACGAAATGATTTTTAACAAGCACAAAAGCGCGGCCAGCAGGCGGAAGCAAAAAAGTTGCACCAAATATGTTGGGTTCCGACAAAAAAAAGTACGGATGGACATTCAGGATGTGAGCACGTGGCGCTCAAACAAAAAATATATGTGTACTATATATGCGAAGGTATGGTGGTGGCAGCAATGGGTCGGAGTGAAGATATCATCCGAAAATAAAACCAGTCAAGGACTCGCAGCTGTCCGGCAGCTGATATGGCATTACAAGTTGGCCAACAACTGCGGACAAGGACGAGCAGCCCACTCAAGCCACATCTGCCTGTTCTGGCCAAAAGTCCCACTATTTTCCGGAACTCCCTTGCAGGCATTTACTGCAATTTGCACAAGCACCCACACACAGACCATCAAAAATTGTTGCACATGGCCAAGAGAATGTAGCAACGGAACAATGGCCAAGCAGCATTATGAATATTCCCTGTGTCGTGTGGAAGGGGTTAAGAGGTGTGGGTGACCAGGTCCTTTTCTTCACCAGGTATAGGGGATGAGCATCCCACCCACTTACCTGGCATGCTTATGGAAGTGAAACGAACCGTTCTCATAGCTCCACACCCGGACTATGTTGCTTTTTGGTTGCGCAATTTGCAGCCGCAATTCCAGACGTGCCGTTTCGACCATAATATTATTCGGACTGATGTTTAAGGCCACTGCATGCATTCCCAAGTCCATGAATTTGTGTAGCCAGCTTCAGACAGATGACAGGAGGCGCTTCGAGCGTTTAGCCACAGAATTCTTAAAGCTTAATTACTGCGACTTAATGAGATTTTAAGAGCTTGCATAATTTTCGACTTAATGCTGTTTTCTTCGCAATCCTCAGAACTGGAAAACTTCATTACCCAACTGACGTGTGCGGTCCACTTTTCGAGGAGGAACTGGAGTTCTGGGGCCTCGACTCGAACCAGGTAGAGCCCTGTTGTTGGTCAACCTATAGCATACATCGCGATACGCAAGTAAGTTCAAGTCGCTTTTTTACTATTTAAATCTTGTAAAAATAGCTTTCAAATTTTGTAGAACACCTTAGCCATATTAGATAAGCTAGATATTGAAAATGAAAAGCCCACGGAGGAGCAGATAGCTCGACTTTTTGGCTTTGAAGAGGCACTGAGCAATGGCGAGCTTAACTGTTGGCAGCGTCTGAAACCCAAGATTTGGGCCATGTTCGATGAGCCCTCGAGTTCCACGGGTGCCAAGGTGACTCTCCTCTACTTTGTACTTTTCATTCAAGTCTTTTGACTAACTTTTATCTCTTAGATCGTTGCTGGCATGTCGGTTTTCTTTATATTTGTTTCTGTGATATCATTCTGCCTGAAGACCCACCCCGGCTTCCGCGTGGACCTGCCCATCTCAACCGACGGCAGCCACGGCCCCGGTTCGGGGACAGCAGGTGGCCTGCCCCACGGACACGATCCGATGGGCGAGCCACCACCCCCGCCGCAGACCCATCAGTACCATCAGCACAGCATAACGCCGCCCAGCGGTAGCATCGGGCCCACCTTTCGCGTCACAAACTACACCAGCTATAGCAGCAGCAACTTCACAGCGCCCGGTCAGGCTACACCCATTGCCACCATAAAAGGGGGGCAGCGGCAGCGTCTGCGGCGGGCCGTGAACGGGAGCAGTCTAAACGAGATCATAGAGCAGAAGCTCCTGGGCCACAACGGGAGGAGGAAACACGGTTGGATCGAGACCTATGGCCAGCCCCACGAGGCCTTCTTCTACGTGGAACTGGTGTGTAATGTCTGGTTCTTCATCGAGGTTATCATCAGGCTAATAGTAAGTAAAAGCAGTTCATGTTTAACAAAAACTATCTAAACTAAACCTTGTATTAGGTATCGCCCAATCTCTGGCAGTTCATCAAGTCGCCGGTAAACATTATTGACTTTACTGCCACGTTGAGTTTCTATACGGACGTAATGCAGCGCATGGGCGAGTATACGGGTCTACTGGAGGCCTTCTCGATCGTCAGGATAATGCGGCTGTTTAAGCTAACGCGTCATTCGCCAGGATTGAGGATCCTCATCCACACATTCAAGGCATCTGCCAAGGAGCTGACCCTCCTGGTCTTCTTCCTCGTTCTGGGCATTGTGTTCTTTGCAAGTCTGGCCTACTATGCCGAGAAACTACAGGTGAGCTAGACTATATTTGAAATAAGGAAATTTATAGCTTTTAAAAGAGTTCGTAGCTCTTATTAACGAAATTTACAAGTTGAAGGAAAATAATTAAAACAAAATACCAAATCCCGTTCTCTTTTGCAGGATAACCCGGACAACCAATTCAAGAGCATTCCCCTGGGTCTGTGGTGGGCCATAGTGACTATGACCACAGTGGGATACGGCGATGTGGCGCCCAAGACCTATCCGGGCATGTTTGTCGGCGCCCTCTGTGCTCTCGCCGGTGTGTTGACCATTGCCCTGCCGGTGCCAGTTATCGTCAGCAACTTCTCCATGTTCTACTCCCATACTCAGGTTAGTTGCAACATCGAAGCTTATTTCAGAGCATGTTTACCCGAGTTTTGCTACCAATTCCCAGGCCCGATCCAAGCTGCCTAAGAAGCGTCGGCGTGTTCTGCCCGTGGAGCAGCCACGTCGCAAACGGGAGCCCACTGTCCCTCACCGCGGGCGAACCAATGCCATTAAACAGACGCCACCCACAGTGCCGGGAATGGTAGGAGGCGGTGGTGGTGGTGGTGGTGGTGTCGGAGTTGGCGGTAGTGGTCCTGGACCAGGAGGTGGTGGAGGCATGGGGGGCCATGCAATGGGTCACCCAGCCGCAGCTTCGCCCATGTTCAAGGATGCATTTGGTGGTGCCAAAATAGGTGAGTACAGCAGCTGTTTGTTTCCAATGCTCTTTACTCGGATTACATAAAACCAAAATAGGATATAACCACGAAATGTGTTACAATTCCGAGTTTAGGGTATTAAAAGTTCGACTTGATCGACCTTTATTTCTCTTATCTGCTCTTCTATCTCTGTCTTTGGTATTTTATGAAATTTATTTTCGGTTTTGTTGCTTTATTTTTTTGGCCTGCAGATGTTTAGAGCTGCCTCAGATAATGCTACAGACCTACAGAATATGAAACCCACTGAAATACAAATACATATACACAAAAAACACATACATACAAACACAGTATTCAAGACATCCACACAGAAACGCACACAAATGCAGATGCTGAGAGCTCTTGCCATAGCTTTTCCCTAGCTCCTGGGGCCAAACTAATTTCATTCAATTTCTTGTTTAATTATTTTATTATTTATGCACCCTTCACTGAACGAGTCAGCTGTTATTTAGCATTTAGCATTAGCCCCCATAGACCCCCAGGAGGTTATCTCCGAGACCACCTCTGGGGAAGTTTCATGTGGTAAATTTCCATTTTAGTGATTATTCAAAAGCACTGACAGCAGTGTAGGGTCTGTAGAGGAGACTCTAACCACATGCGAGAGTGAGTGGCCTGAATGATAATGACGATTCAGGCCCCAGGGCCAAAAGGATTTAAGTAGATATATGCACTCAGCCGAGGACAAGATTTGTCACTATCCTCTTGGCCCACAGCTACTGCAGTTGCACAGCAATTTCAAGTTCATTGAAAGGTTATAAATTTAATGTCGTAGAAGGATTTATAATCGTTTCGGTTTTGCCTTCAGGGTCCTTCTACTCAGTCAGTATAATTAACTGAGTACTACTGAGTACATTATTAGTTGGCATTTGGTCATGGATTATCCAGCTTATGGTATTTATTAAGTATTGAATTAACCAGATACTCGTATGCTAGACTTTGGACTTAAGAGATGAGAACTCTAAGGTTTTTGTATCAAAAGCAGTATTTAAAAAGAAATGATTCAATTCTCTATCAATCCACATCAAAATCTGAAACTAGAAAATTTTTTGAATATGTTGGAAGCACAAATGGTCCACAGTGATGCCTATATCTCAGCCAATACACATCCGGTTTTTCAGCGGAATATCTTAAATGATTTAAATGATCGATTTTCTATCAATCGACATTAAAATTTGGGACCAAATTATTTTTTTGAAATTTGACAGAAATTATGCTACCGTTCAGTAGAAACCAATAGCTTTTTCCAATTTTTATTATATTGTATGATTCAAATATATATATATAAGACCTTTTTGGTTAAAGTAATTTTTTCTTTTTTGTTCGCGGAAAAAATTGTTAAATTTTATTTTAAATATTGGCAGTTGTACAAAATGAATTTAGTAAATGTCTGAGTGCTTCCTTTATTCGTATTGATGTTTCATTTATTTTTTGATGGCTCTATTCAAAATTGATAATATTTTTATTCATGGCCCATTTTTCGAATATATCCCCCATTTGGTGTTTCACTCTCTATTGTTCTTACATTTAATTGTTTTTATATTTTAATGTTGGTATTTTGTATTTTTGTACTTTGTACTTTGTAACGTTGTGTGTGTTGGTGTAACGACATGTCCACGTATGCGTGTGTTGTATATGTATATGTAAATATAAATGCATCCGTCCGATGTTGAATGCAACTTGTGCAACCTGAAATGGCAACTGGGCAGGCACCGCGAACGTGAACGGCGTCAATGTCATTGGCCTGCACCATTCTGCGCCGTCGAGGACAACGACGATGCCGACGATACCGACGATTCCGAATCCGAGTGCGGATCCGACGGCCATGTCGGCAATGACCTACCAAGTGCCTATGCTCCAGCCTCCGCCCACGCATCACCCGCCCGCCCACAGCCACGGCCATGCCCATGGCCATGCCCATGCCCATGCCCATCCCCATGCCCATGTCGCTGCCGGGGCCATGCCTGGGTCTGGGTCGGGTTTGGGGGCGATGGCGCCATCGCCGGCATCGCTCACCGGCTCAGCCGCCTCGGCCGCCGCTGCCACAGCCGCCGTAGCCGCCGCAGCCGCACCCGCCGGCCCCTCCTTCATCAGTTGTAAGTGTTCTTCCTTGTCTTGTGTCTCTTCCCGTTTCTTTCTCTCTGCTCCATCTCTTTCTCTCTGTTTCTATGTCCTTTTCCCAGTTTTCGTCCTTGTCTTGGCATGCTGCACGTGTAGAAATGTTTGTTAAGCATTTACAGAAAAACTTCCTTTTATGTCTCAAAATGCACTCAACAAAAATAGTGACAACACTCTACTTTAACTCTACTTAAAGGGCTCAAAAGCTGGCATATTTCGTATTTAATTTTTAAGTTATAATTTACCATATATCCTTGTAATGTCCTGCATTAATTTTCACTAAAGTAAATACCTTTCTCCCTGTGTAATTCCCCCTTTTATGCCTGTTTGAGATCTTTTATGTGTTTGCTGCAATTAGTCCTATGGGTGAGCTATTATACCCACATTACACCCACCCGTGTCCTTCCACCCTTGGCTTGTTAAAATTTATCGCATGCTATAAATTTCACCCGAATGCCATAACTTTGTCACTCCGAATCCAGAGTCATTCAATAAAAGAGCTTGCACAAACACAAAACGAAAAATAAGTAGAAACTTTTTATGTTTATTTGCATATTAAAAGCTTTTGGCAACTCCTTTTTATTTTCGGGCATTTAACTTTAATTACAATTTTATTATGCAAGCCGAAAATCCTTTTTATGTCATATTTCAAAATGGCCAAACACCCGCACAGAGCCAAAAAAAACACACACATATTTATGCGCACAATCTAAACACTCCAACAAATATAGAAATAAAGTTCATTTATCGCCAAACAAATTGAAAAACTTTTTCCATTTGCCGGCCACCAAGGCACTGGAAAATCGCTCAAAAAATGAAAAGTGTAAAAATATGAATGGGAAAAACCTGTCGGGGTTAAAAGGCAAAAAAAATCACATAATGTGAGGAACCTGGTCAGGAAGAATTTCTGCATGATGTGCATTTTAATTAAAGCCACAAAAGCTCAAGTGTGCAAGCTCGAACCTCGACGTTTTTTTCATTTTTTTCCTTTTGGCCACAAAAAAAGTGGGAGGAAACGGAAAGCAGTTTGCGGCTCTGAAGGCGATTAATTTCTTGAGCCACTTGTGAGATTGTGAAAAGTGCAAAAAGGAAATCCAGTCGAAAGTTTAAACTTGCTTAGCTGAACTTGCTCGGTTGTAAGGATTCAAGGATGCCAGGGGATGGAAACTTTTCTCTTGAAAATGTTTTAAAGAAAAAACACAATCATAAACGTTAATGCGAAAAGTAGGTGAACATTTTGAACCTGTATTAAAATCGTTAGGTATCTTATCAGAAACAGTTTTTTGCTTGCTTTAAAACCTTTATTTATTTAAGTAGATCTGAAGTTTCTAGGAGGACTTTTTTATGCCTACGGGTCGTATACGTAATAAGTTAATTGTGAATCTTTTTTTCTTTTATTTTCTTCTCAAAAATATTAACTCTTCATCTATGTTTTTTAAGCACAAAAAGTTCTGAATGAAATGTAGTTGCTAAATGCTTTCATTCTATAATGTATTGTTATTGCTTTAGCTTCTCTCACACGTAGAACAACTTTTTATAAGCCGCTTAGAAACACAACTTGCACCACTTCCTTGCCCAAAAAAAAGGAGGGGAAAAAGTGTTGCATACTTTGGCACGTCCTGAGCCAAGGAAAATGACATTTCTGTGCTTGCCGGAAATGCAGGAACGCTAACATTTGGCACGGACATAGCGTCCCGAACACAAAGCAGCTTTGCATTATGCCAAGGTGCAGAGCCCGAGGGAATGGCTTTCTTTTCCACACTTTCGCATGCAAAAAGACGGGACACGGAAAAATAGCAACTAAATCATTAGCAGGAGGCCAGGTTGTTTCAGGAGTTCACTTCTAGGACCTTCTAGTGGTCATTAAATGCCAAACACACAGCCATGAAAGGCTGCGTTCTCCAGCCAAGAACAATTTATGGCCACAGTGGGGCAAAAGTGAATACCAACGGCAGGCCGACAGCCAGGAATTTCAATTAAAGTCGGCGTGGGTGCCGATGCTTTTTAAAAATTCGCCCACCCAAAGGCATCCGGCTGGCAGTGCTCCAACCCTTTCCTCGGTAAGCTCGGTGCCTCGATGCAATTTCTTTTGCATTTCTTGTAACACCACCAATTGGTATTGCATACCTTCACCCACCTAGCCAGGGTTCGCGTTAATTAATTTTAATATTTAAACTTGTTTCCATAGCACAAACACAAACGGTTGAAGTTAAATACTTTTCCCATCTTTTTGATGTTTATAAAGGGACGAGCAACTTCCCAGAGCTTGTTAATTTTAGGTGAAATTTTGTCAGGAAGATGGCACTTTGATGGATTGTTTGTTCAATACAACTAAGAAATTTACAAGTTTAAATTGGTTAACTTCTAGAAGATAGACTTTTGATGTAAATATGGATATATATTTCTTATATGTAAATAAAGACATTAATGCTATAAGTAATTTAGTTTATTCTTAAGCATTTTTTTCTTCCAAGATTTTGTGACATTGATTTTTATCTCCAATTGTAATTTAAAACTTGTCATGTGCAGTTTTTTGTGTTTTCTTTTTCGTAGAACCATTTATATCTATAGAAATATTAAAAACGATTCACAACTTTACACTTTTTTTTTGTGTCTTGCCGCAAACTTTTTACTAAGAAGCTATGTAGCAAAGGAAATTTTTCTTGCGTGCCTTTTTAAAGTTTCGTAAACCCCACGACCCATTTTTGTGTATCTTTTTTTTTTTGAATTCGTGTTTGTTTTCCTTTTGTTTATTTTTTTTTTGTTCGCTGGGGAAACTTTTGCCTTGGCTTGACATGGCACTAACGCATTTCCACGGCTTTTCCGGCCACCCCCTCTGACTTTGCAGCGGACTACTTGAGCGTGCCGGCGGTGCAGAGCCTGCAGCCACGGGCGGCGACGACGGGCCACGACTTTATGCTGCCGCTCCAGCCGAAGCTCCTGGCCCCCCTGGGTGAGTTGATGATGGGTTAGACGTGGGGGCGGAGTCGCCTCCTTCAGAGACGTCCTCCGTTCCCCTTTTGGGTTGAAAGTTTTACGGACAGATAATTGCGTGAGTGGGGCGAGATGTGAGGGGCTGCCGGAAAAGGTGATGCCCACGCAGTTGAACCCACTTGTAGGCACACACACAGTATAGTTTGAGAGCCATTGTATGGCCAGGACAATGGTCGGATACAGGACCATGGCCGAGTGTCACTGGAAAGTTTTGAGCACCCTGTGGAGGGGCAATTGAAATTCCTTTCCGAGTTTGTAATTCATAAAGGGGGTTATCATGGAAAAATAGAGAACCAGTTTGAAAAGTATAAATATTATGTTGAAAAGTTAATTTCTATCTTAACAATTCCATTGGAAGTACACTTGATTTTGAAAGAAACTACTGCTACTACAATTATTCCATTATTACTTTAAATTATTTTCAACTCTTTGGTCTTTTCCATCTTAAGATGCTCCATACTTTAAAGAAATGATTACAAAATTTAATCTTATTTATTATACTATCAAGGGTATTTTCAATCCCTACTTGTTTTATTTTTACTTTGAGAAAATGGGAAAATGTGTGAGCTCATCACAAAACACCAGACCAGTCCGGTGCCAGGCGGAAGTGTGAAAGGACGCGAAGTGCTCTCTGCTCGTTCATTCACTCGAATCCTTTACAGATGCCTGCACAATGCGGGGTGATAAACCAATCGCTGACATGTCCTCGCATGCACTTCCGCTTCCGTGTCCTCTTCCGCATCCGCATTCTTCAGATACTTTACAAATTGGAGTGCTCATAGTAGACACCTTTACTCACTTCTTTTCTTCCACTTGGCAGAACGCAAGGATCAGCATCCACTGCAGTTGACCGCCCACAATTTGGCCTCCGATACGCACCAACTAATGTACACAAGCCATGCCCACAAAACGGCAGGCGGAGGCGGGGGCGGAGCTGCGGTCCTGAGTGTCCCACCCACCTTGAGCATGACACACACTCAGATGCCGCCGGGAATGGCCAGCATGGGACAGCGGACTCCGAACTTGAGCTTCCGGGCCTCGCATGCCGGTGGTCAGGTGGCCACGATTCAGCAGCCCATACCTCACGCCCATGCCTGTCACGCATCCACGAACTGCAACATCAAGATCTCGGTGGCCTCTGCCGCTGGGTGCACGGAGGAGCTGCGGGGACCGAAGGTGACCCTTCTGGACGATCTAAGCGATGAGATCAACTCCTCGACGGACGACTGCGGCGAGTGCTGCCTGGTGGAGGACAGCGACACCTACGATGGCGGCACCACCAATACCAACAACGGATCCTGCGGCCAGGTACAGGGTATGGATCCCATTGGTGGGCTTCTGGTCGGCGACGAAGAGGACGACGACGACGATGACGGGGATGGCAGCTGTGTGGGTGGCGATAGTGGCGACAGTATGGGCGGTATCTACCTTGGACCCACGCATTGATCATGGAAAAACTAAAAACTGAAAAGGATAGGAATAAATGTTTAAGGATAAATTGTAAAAGTTTGTGTATCGTGTGAGTGTCCGTGTTAGGTGTTTATGAAAATTAAATTCAGCTAAAAACAGAACATTTTCATAGCCAGGTCAGAATCGCACAAATGTTTGAGAACTTTCACATCGTCTGGCCTTAACATGAGTCCTTGAGTCCTTGAGTCAAAACTTGAAATGTTAGTCAGGTTAGTGTTGGTAAGATATTGAATAAGACTCTTTCAGGGCTATTCTCCTTTCTCATAGTAAATAATTATGTATTCTATTTTGAGTCTTCTAATAATATTATCCATTATATTTCACTAAAACCTAAATTGCTTCAAAAACTTACAATTCTAAAAGGAGAAAGCGAGTGAGTGAGTGTATAGAGCTGCCACTTTAATAATTTAAATTTAGTCACTAAATCACTGCCTTTCCAACTTTTAGCTTAACCATTACTGCTTTTCGGTGGTAGATCCATTTGCAGGACTCATTTATCAAGCGTTTTAATCAATCTCTGCTCCCTGCGACAAATAACATTCCTTGTCTGGCCAAGACAAACATCCGTAACATTTGTATCAGTGTCCTTATAACTGTCATGTTGACAACTGTCATTGACAGTTTGCTCTACGGACACAAACGCACACTGGCACAGACACAGATACAGATACAGAAACGGATAATGTCCGTGTGTTTTCTTATGCAGCCGGGCACGTCCGGAATTCTGTCGGAGTCCGACCATTTTGCAAACAAAGAGCGACAGAAGCGACAGAAGAGACAGAAGTTACGGAACAGCAGAGCAGCCCGCACAAAGCAAACATATCGTCCATATAAATGTGACCACTTGTGTGCAGCCAAGCAAGGGTATCCTTCGATCCTGGGACTGACACATCAAGGTGTTTATTGTGCAAAATCTTTGGGACAAAACTTGCATGGCCAACTATACACTTCTCGACTGCTCTCGTGCTCCATTTCCCAGATCAGACCCTGAATCGTGGCCAGAAGTGTCACCGGGCATGTTTATCTGACACATTGACTGCCGCCATTTCAATGAACTTGCGAGAAAAACTATTTTCCACCCACACACTGGCACACAAAAGACGGCGACAGCCAAAAAAAAAAAGGGAATGTCCTTGGATGGGAATCCTAGATAGATGATGGTGTGTGTGTGTGTGGTTCACCTTGTAAATAGTCTTTTGTGGTCGCCACTATGAAGGTTATGTGCCAACTTTTCTTCAACATTTATTCCTATAAATGGTAATTGATTTATGGTATTTATGGTCGGAAAAACGCAAGAAGCTGTAAATATTTAATTATGAAAATAGAAATATTAATATAAATGACTTCAAATAAGGTTCAATGGTAATTTTTGGTCCAATACTTATAGTTTTTGATGCGCTAAGAGATTAACCAACAGCCGAAATGTTTCATTCCAATTCTTATGTAAATGAGTGTTTAAAATTTATTAATTAAATATCATAAGTGAATGTGAAATAAAATTAGATTAGCCATTAAAGAAAACATGCCAACAAATTCTGATGCTAAATGGTAAACAAATCTATTCGATCAGTATAATCAAATCTGTTGGTCTGAGTGTGTATCGTTAAAAATATAGTCTTAATTCCGTAAGTAAACTCAAATTAAATTGTTCAATATTTACCAATCTTTAGAGAATATTATATTCGTTGATTCGGCTTGCCGATTCTATTGTTTTTTTCCTATTTTAAAAATAGATTCTTTATTGTATATGAAACGTTGCTTTAAATACTGTTCAATTTAGCTAAAACTCAGATAATTTCTAAAATTATGAAACCAAACATCTTAAAATAAGGACAGCTCTGCAGGAAAAAAATAAATTGTTATTTGAAAACGTAAAATTGCGAATTTGCATGAGAATAAAACAAGTGAGTTAAGAAATTTACCTTTTTTGCATAAATTAAGCTGCAGTTGGCCAAAGATCATTGACATAAAAATTGTTTAAAACTAAAGTTAGTTTGAAAAACACCAGAGAAATATTAAAAATTTTGCCTAGCAAATAACATAGATTAGTCCGATGTCCGGATTCCGTAAATGGAATGAAAAGTTCATGGAAAATACAATTCTAAAGAAAATATTAAACCTTTTTGAATGAAATCACCCACCACACGGCAGGCAACACAAATCCGGCTGAAAAACAGATGAATTAATAAAATTTTCAAGCTAAAATCTGTGTGTATATAAATAATTTCAAAAGCAAACTCAATTTGATTACCTAAATGTCGACATGAAGTGAAAATAGTAACATTTCTAAAACATTTATTGTAAGTAATGTGTGAAAAAGAAAACAAAAAATGAATCCATTTACAAACAAAGCGAATTTTTAAATGTTGAAAAGAAATAAAAATGTAAACAAGGTCCTCAAACGGCTTATAACATATTAAGAACAACATTGTGGTGTGTGAAAAATTCCAATTTTAACAGAAATAAAAATAAATATGAAAACTCTTTGGAAAAGCATTCAAATTTCAATGACTTCTACTTATACAAGAGCATCATCATCATATTTTCCAGGCCGACCGACCAAGACACGTAGAACATTTTATGTTAATCAAACCGGGACGAGGAGGAAATTCAATTCCAAGGCCGACCGCCCACACAGAAGCCACGGACAGGATTTTTAATTTAAAGGGCAAACATGAGGTAGGTATGGAAGCTGTGGCTTCGGCTCCGGCTTCGGATCTGGCACTCACTTTTCATTTGGCTTGGCCATAAACAGGGGATCAGCTTTGAGGCCGCCCTCATAAGGCCATTTAGAGGGAAATTTATGCCTGCCACCTCTGCAGTAAAGTGGCCCAAAAAGCACGGCCCAAAAAATCCCCACGTGCGCCCAGAAATGGGTAACTGCAAGCGATGGCGTCTAATATAGACACTTAACCACTTACAACCAGGCCAAAACACACATTCTCACACACACAATACGATGTTGATTCACGTACACGCAGTTGGCACATCAAAGCGCAAATCCATTAAGCATTAAGGTGGCCAACTATGCGGGCCAAGGTGTTTAAAATTCAAGAATTTGGTCACAAGACGGGATACTCTTTTTTCAAGTTTTTTGTTTGAGAAAGTGACTATAGCTACATGGTTTTTTAAAAGTTTTTTATACCTTACTTTAGGATTAGGTAGTTATTTTTATCTTTTCAATCATTTCTTGCATTGATAAATAATATATTTATCATACGCCCTGTTGCCTTTAGCTCAAATATGATGTTGTCTTTTCAAAAATGGGTTGCAATGATAGTTTTTGAACTTTTCACTTTAAATTAACTCAGGATTTAGGATATATCTCTTTTTTTCAAACATTTTTTTCATAACAAAATAATGTATTACTCATACGCCCTGTTGCCTTTAGTTCAAACACAAAGCTCTTCCTCTCAAAAATGTGGTGTATGATAGTTTTTGAACTTTTTAATTTTAACAAATGGAAATTAATACCAACTTTTTAAGTTTACTATTTTATAAAACCTAAATAATAAATATTTAAATTAATCATGCGCAATGTTGGCTTTGAACTAGAAATAACTTGAAAGTTATTTAAAAGATGGAAAAATGAGCGGAAATCTCGAAGCTCTCTTTCATGGAAAGGGTATTATAAGGTATTGAAGCGGGAAAAGGAAATCACAAGCCGGATACGTGAGCCCGCTGCAAGGGCGGGGCTTATCTGCAGTCCTGGCTCCCAGGAGTGTGCTAAAAAAAGGAGGGAAAAAACGCTGGCAAGGGAGGACTAGCAAGAGAGGATAAGAGGGCGATGGAGGAAGACCGCTCATAAGCGAGCGCAAGATTAATGAGCACCACCTGCCTGCAGACAAATTAGATGGCATAATTCAGTGTGACCCGCACACGGAACATATTTCGAGCTGCTCTCCGGCCGGAGATTGGTATGGTGGGTCGCTTCCTTGGTTGGTCATAGGTGTGCGGCGTAGATCTACCACGTTAAGTGCTGGCAAATTTATGCAAAATAAATTATTTGCCAGTTTGAAACATGCGGGAACAACAAAAGCAAAGTAAGTGTGACTCAGGCAGAATGAAACTTACTCAAGCCATCTCTCAAGCTAAAATCCAGCGTAAGCTCTTGATTTATGCCTGACTTGATAAAATGTCGCATATCCGGTTCCGAAATGGCAGGCTCGGGAAAATGAAATACAATTTTTTCCCCCCACAGCTGTCTTCTATTTTTGGGGGAAATGGGAAATGGCAGAGACTGGATAAGGGGATGCGATAAAAGCCAGAAGAAGTAATCAAAGTTAGCATATGGCGACGATTGCTGCCTTGAAATGCATAGCAATCTCCAAATGTGCTCTCTGATTGTCTGCAACTCCTCTAACACGCCCATTTTTATTCATTTCCAGCTTGGCTTTCTATGTGGCTTGAGTGTTTGCCAGTTTTGTGAGTGTTTGTTATGTCCTGGTGGGTCCTGGTATGAGAAATGTGTTCTTCAAGGAATAAAACGGACAAGACTTTTTTACTTTTTCAAGAAAGTGAATGTAAATTTTCATTGCCAAATCTTCAAAATTGAATGCTTTATTTTGTAAAGGTTTTTTTTAACCCCCCTTTAAATTTATTGATTGACAAAAACTACTAAAAACTGATATCGCAGTCTGATTCCGCGTTGCACTCTTGTTTCGGGCGGGTTTTCGGAGGTGGGATACACTGCGGAGGGCGAAATGGAAGTGGCTTGGGACAACAACATGGATGCGGCTTTGGAGCCTGATATGGCAGCGCCTTTGGAGCCTGACCTTGAGGGGGAAAGCATCTGGAGGATCGACGCCTGTTTTTCTGGTTCATTTTGAAGAAACAGCGCATCAATCTGGTCGAGTTTCTCAGGTTGGTGCGCAGGAAAGTGAAGAACAACTGAATGTTATAGGTGCTATCGGTGGCCTCAAGGACATACCACAGGACCGTCCCGCCAACAAGGCAGGTAAGCAGACCTGAAATCCAATAGATGTATGGTGAGGGGTCGCAGCCGCATACCGTCAAGCTGAGCAACTCGTCCACCAGCCCATAGAGGAACCTCTCCATGCTGCACCAGATGAAAATGGTTCCGAGCTCAGCCAAGAAGACGGCGGCTATGATCTCGACCATCATCCGCCATCTATAGCCCATGTGGTTGTAGCGCTGCGGGTAGATGCTGGCATCCCAGAGGTATATCAACGTGGCCACTAGGAAGAGCCAGCTGCCCAGGGTGGGAGCCGGTGAGCAGCGATCCTTCGGCTGGACAAAGAAAAATGAGCAACCTAGTAGTTGAGAAATCGCTGCCAGCAACACGGCAATGGCTTCCATCTAAAGGTTTACAATTTTTTTTATGTTTTACAATTCATACAAATTTTGGAAATGTATTTTTGGTAAAAAAGTGTACTTTGATTAGAGAATTTCTAACTTCCATTTACTTAGCTTTTGAAGCTCTTAAATCCTTTACATTTCTAACCAATTAAAGTGAGGATGTATCCACTATGTAGCAACATGACTGACAGCCCCTGAGTAATTAGCCTTCTCCAATCAGGAGAAGGAGACTAACCAACAGAGGGAGGACCCTCTAAAGCCGAACTCATTATGCATGTATTGCAATTAATTAGTGTTTGTCAACCCATACAAATCCTTGTGCACACGCAAGTCCCTCTGGTGTGTGACAGGATTCGAGGGAAAATTAGTTTACCGACCCGCCCACTAATAGTCTCGCATTACCCGCTTATCTGAAATCAGTCGACAGACCGCCAGTCTGTCTGGCAGGATGGCGGATGATGGGTGGTGGGTGGTGGATGGATGGCAGGCTCGGGCATCGGCAACCATCCAAAAAAGTGCCAGCAAATTAACATAACAGTTACCGCAATTAATCAAAATTAAATCGTTAACATCTCACCGATACCCACCAGATATGGCCATGTCAATGTACCGCATGAACAGGCTTGGGTCTACGGCTTTTTCGCCCTCCTAAAACCAACACAGTCTGCCTTCTTTTTGGAGGACGAGGGGCAGGAGTGATGAATGACCTACCTGGCGTCCGGCTGCGAACTTGAATCTATCAAAGCCATTGGCGTCGGGGCAAGTGAAAGTGCCTGGAACTGACAAAGAGGACACCTTTTCGCTCCAGGACATTGCACAGTGGCCCAACATTAACTGTGTTTCCTATCAAAGTTTGTAAGCCTAATTATGTGTATTTTGTTTTAAAATAACGAAAATCAACCACTGTAAGAGGAAACATTCACATGCCCTTTAAGCCCACCGATGAAGAGGGTTCATTCTTGTCAGTCGTGGGGTCCTGCGTCCTTCGTCCTGTGTGCCAGGGTTCATCTTGTCTATTTAAAAATTGATTTGTTGTTATTTACATGCGACATTATTTATTTGGGATATCTTTTTAAGCGATTTTATGCCGGCACAGCAACCGATAATTGTGTGTCCTTCAGGTCCTGTTGGTGCTGCCGAAAATCCAATTTGTAAGTGTCAGAGACAGTTTTTTTTCTTGTGGAAAGAACGAGACAGCCACCCTTCACCAGAGATTTTTTTATTGGCGAATTCTCCAGCGAAGCAAGAATCACAGTTGATTTCGGATGCAACAAGTTGGCAGGGGTCAGGTTCCAGGACTTTGGGGCATGACTGGAGGTGCCACAGCATGACATTTGTTATTGTACTCGTTCGGCGAATACATGTTCATTTGGTGGAGATGGGACCAACAGAGATAGAGGCCTGTAATTGAAAGCATTCGAGTAGAAAAATCAATCAAAACTGGCTCGAGAGTTGGAGGCGATTTGCTTGCTCAGCTGGAAACTCTTTTGCATAAATGTTTTTGCAAATATTCAAAATGACCAAACTCTTTTCTCCAATTTAGGATAACTTGCTTTTAATTATAATTTACCATTTCTTGCTTACTCATAACCAACACCAAAAAAATTATGTACACGAAGGAAGCACTTATATTTCAATTAAATAATAAATCAGTCGAGGAAGAAGTAATGACTGCAATGGCGGCAGCAATTAAGCGTGTAAACCAGCAAAAATGTCTGGGGAAAATAATTTGCACTTCCCGGGCCGGTTCGTTTTGTGTGTTAACCCCCTGGCCCGCCTCGGCTAGTCCCTCCTAGCCCTTGGGCTTGTGGCAGGAAGCCCAGAGCAGTTGGGAGCAGACACGCGGCCAAGTCGTGCACTTAAAATTTCATATAATTTCGCACGTGAAACTTTAATGAACTTTTCACACTCATTACACACACGCACACAGATTGAGATATGAAACGAGGATACGAAATGGGGCACCATTTCGAATCGGGATATATAGACCAGTGGCACAGCCATATCGAGGATTCAAATGGGGTCGCGTATTTAGTGTAATAACCAATAATTAAAATGATTGGCTTGGAGTCATTATTTGTGTCTAAAATATTTCCAAGGCCTTTAAGTTAATAAGCCTCACAATTTCGTTACATAGCTGAAAATAATAATAATAGTAATTTGTGTAAACTATTTCCCCTAAAATATTTAACAACTTTAACTGTGCTACATATGCTCTTCCAGGTGATGTAAAGATATGGTGCAGAGGTGCCAGGGATTGCCCTTAAGTTTGGATTATCGGGTGTGCCTTTGTAGCCATGTGCATTGTGTGGTAGATGTAAGGGAAGGTGGCTGGCCCGGGGTGAAGAGCATAGGAACAAGGGGCAACCAACTTGGGCTTGCAACAAAAACGAACTTGACTTGTTAAATCGTGCGCGTAAAAGTTTTAGCCATGAAAAGTTTTTTGCTGCTACCTGTAAGGCATTTATTTTTTTTTTGTAACCTAGTTTATATGCTCTTTTGCAGTCGTTGTAAAAGACACTGACAGCTGGATAGTTTTCAGATTAGTGGTACAAATTTTTGCATACCATTTAGAAGGTTTTTTAATACAAATTTTGAGGACCATAAGAACGACCATATAAATGCTAGTACTTTAGATTTCATCGACTTCACTGATCTTCGATTGCAGGACCTTATATATCTTTTGTACTCTGGAAATATGTAACAGTGCAGCAGCAACAAAGTTGTCTGTCAGGAGCTGCATGCTGCACACGTGTCAGGCCGCAACTTGGATAAAAGACAAGGAAACGGTGCAGTATCCGGGGGCTTTTTACGTGCCACAGCCGGAGCGACTTGTCAAAGGCAGACCCATCAGTTCCGCTTCCGAAAAGTGGCAGTACCCGCCATCCCGCCACCCCGTCCCTGGAGACAAATTGAATTCGTTGGGATTGTTGCAACTCTGCGGCACACGAAATGCGGACAGGCTGTGTCTGGCACTGCGGCAGTTTGTGTGGCGTTTGGGGCAGGGCCCGCTTGATTTGCATTTGCCACCCAAGCGCTTTTCTCTGCCCCATCAACCGTTGAAAATCACGTTAATTGTCGGCGAAACCAAGCACGGAAAGAAAATGTAATCAAAATGATAAGTGGCGCATACAGTAGGACTACAGAATTAAGTGTTTAACCTCTCATTTAATTAAAAATTAATAACATTTTATCTAGTTTAAATACATTTTCTCCTTGTGTATGTTTAGGTGCAATGCAGCTGTTCAGAAAGTATCTTTAGAAACTCTTTGCCTTAATTTGCATTAATTGAAATGCAGAAAGTCAATGAGAACAGGTTGCAAAATTTGCACTAGGAGAAACTTCTTGAAACTGCCTTTTAATCGGTTGTTTTTCTATCTTAGATTTGGATGCGCTGCCTTTCAAATACTTGTCGGATAACAACCTTCTGCCAAAGACAGCGACAGGATCCTTGCTTTGTCATGCAAATCTGACAACTCTTTGTCAGCTGCCCCGTCCACATCCTGACATCATCAGGGTCCCAGCTGCCAAAAGCCGTCCTGTTTGGTGACAAGCCGCAAACGCAAACGCCAACACAAATGCAAACAAAAGTCAATGCTCGGAGCTATTAGGAGAACAACAACACGGCCCGAATCAACATTGCCCCACTCACTGGCCTTTTAGCCAAAAAGTGCAGCCAAATGAAGGATGAACAGGATGGAAGTGTCTTTCTCCTCTTCCCCAGGACAACACAAAATGAGAGGCAAAAAAAACACCTTACATAATTAATAAGCATTTCCATTTGCAACAAGGAGGAAAAGCGGAAAAGCTGCTATCCGCGACATTTGCATTTCAACGCAGTTTTAACACGCTCATGAGCAGCAAATAGCAGAAGGGAAGGGCAGGGGGGCACACAGGCAAGGACCAAGGACCAAGGACATTGGGCCAAGGAGAGGGGAATTAATTTCCATCTGTCCTGCGGTCCAGCGACTACTAATGAGTGCACTAAAGTCCTGTTCTTAAACCGAGTTAATTTACAGAATTAAGTAATTTAATTACAAAACAGAAAGAGCTTAGCTTGTTAAACTTAAATGAGAAACAGGTGGTAGAATCAATTTCTTTGGCACTTTTTAATTTAGTTTACTTAAGTAATGAGAAAAAATTGAGAAAACCTCTCCAAGATTGGATATCCCTGAACTTTTACCTTTTCTTCAGCACTCTTGAAATACAATTTGACAATAAACCTGAGCACACTCAGATTTCCGTAACTGCTGACAAACTTTATTTTCCAAAGGACACTCGGGGCGTCATGGTCTCATGTGTTATAGTGTGACCTAGGCAAACATTTCAATTAGTTCCCTCGGTCCTGGCCGGGCCAACAAATTTCAAATTGTTTTGTCAGGCCGAGCCAAACTTGATAAATGCCAAAGTGTCGAAAGTGTTTTGCCGTCATTGCCGCATTGGCCTGACGTTGAAAGCATTTAAAACACGATTTTCACATTTACTTTTCAATTTTGCATTGTTATCGCTTTTGCTGCTCTCGTTCCCCACCAGTTGAGTTCGTCCCATCTCTTTCTGTTAGTCATTCCCTTTCTCTTTCACTGGTTTGGCCCGACCTACTTGTCAGACAATGGCGACATATTGGAGAAAAGTGTCTAGCAAGCCAGAATTGAATCACACTCTGCGGGACCTCAGATTCGATTAACTTAAATCGAATTTTTTGGTTTCGGTTTTGGTTTTTTGTCGATAAAAACATCAACTAAGTCAGACAGCCAGGAGAGGGTGAAAGCCAAGAAAACCACAATAAAAAAAGGAGTCCGCCATTCTAGCCTCTAGGTACGATTTCTTTTTCCTTATTCCTTTTTCAGCATAAACAAGATTTATATCGGCAATAAAATATTTCACGCTCCACCGAAACTCAACTAAGAACACACCTTTTAAGGGGAGTGAGTCCTGGAAGTCCTCCTGGTACTGTCAGTCCCTCCATCGACAGTCTCGTTTCTGAGGAATGTTCTCCACGAAGTGGCTTCATCAAAGGAGTCTGGATAATTTGTCATGCCAATACACATTCCTGTGGCAGACATTCTAAGATCTAGATAAGCCAAAAACGTGGCTAATGGGGTGATAACAATTATTTTCAGATATGGCCAATTGAAGTTTTTTGTCTTTGGGACTTGAGACATTTTTATAATTGATAGGACTGTAAATGCTTTACTTTTTTAATTATACACTCAAAAGTTGACAACTTCCGAATAAAATATTTATAAAAGTTACTTTAAAGCTCTAATCTCTTCCTAGATTCATAAATCGTGTTGCTTTATCCCTTGACTCCTATGGTACTCCTACAGCTCCTGCTAGCATGGCTTGTTGGAGCTTTTGTTATTGTTATCAAGCAAATAGGCTGACTTATGGCCCGCCTCCTTTTCCTTTGTGTCGTTCGGGGTTGTCTGTTGCATGTACAAACAATTTAATGCCCAGGATAACAAGGCAGCAACACACACGCGAACATACACAGGCACGCAGCAAGTCACATGCCAGAGCGCCAGGAAGCACCTTAAGGCCAGAAGAGGGGACATTGCCGGGCAGGACATGCCAGAAGGATAACCCCACGTGCGCCACGCTCGGTCTGTGTGTGTGAAAATCAGCTTTGCTACCATAAAATGCCCTCTCAAATGCATTTTCTGTCATTTTTAATGGTTTTATAAGTTGCACCCGGTCTTGTTCAACTACCCAAACTCTTGCTGGTGTCCCAACACACACAAAAAAATGAAAGTAACCAATAAAATTGATGGAACCTATCCTTGAAATACAATATATATTTTTACAATAAACTTTATAAGTAATTAAGAAGTTTCTCTATAGCTTTTCTTATTATATATAGTATATGTAGTAGTATTTACTTTCAGTGCACTTATTTATTTGTATATCCTTCCTACAAGGCAGTCCTGTCTGGGATTGAAGCAGCACCTGCAGCCATGGTGGCACTCCATGTTGTTATCATTATAGTAGAATTTGTTGGCTATTTGCTCCGTGTTATCACCGTGACTGCTCTTATAGTTGTTTCTTCTCCTGGTGACCAGCCACTGCATTAGTCAGGTATTAAGTTTGTTTGCTCTTTTAATGAGCCAGCTGAACCAAACAGGACATAACCAGACTCGCCCAGACCAGCTTCCAGCAGTCCCTGCTGGCAATTAGTGTATCATTTGTGCCACAGGTAACCTGGTTTTACCCTGATTAGTCTCAGTTAATTGCTGACATCACAACGTGTTTACTGGGACTGCATTTTCGAGATTATCGGACTGGTATTTAATCAACACAGATTAACAAAATCATTAACTTGGCCAGTTGCGAATTGACAAGTGGTTTTTAATGGGGTATTAATAAGAATTAATTGAGATAAACACCTATAGCAATGTTTATGTCCCAGCTATTTAATAAAACTTTTTTGATAGTGTAATCCTTTTGAAAAAATTGGAGTCCTTGCAACTCCCTTCCACAATTCCCAGCATCTCTCGGATTTTTCTCCCAACACCCAAGGCGCATGCTCACCTCGGAAAAGTTGCCTCTTGTCAAATGCCGCATTTGGGAAAAGCTTCCTGGGCCTAGGCAGACCAAACTGGACAGGGACATGGTAAGCATGTGGTTCTCCCACGCTACCAAACTAACAGGCCAGCCCGGATTTAAACTATGCGGAGTTATTAAATGCTATGCGAAAAGTTTAATTGAAAATGTGCTGCCGCTAAGCTCTCGGGAGTTGCCAAGGCAGACGATTCTATTTTGTAGAGGATTGTAGACCCGAAATGGAATTACATTAAATGTGCGCTATTGAAGGCAATTTAGCGTTTTTGGGCAGTGGTGAAATTTACATAAATGTATTTAATATTTAAATTATGCTCATTGTTTGAAAGTCATGGCAAAAAGTTTAGAATGTCACGACCATAGACATTGCTTTAAAGAAATGAGCTTAAAGATAAGGTCTACGCCCTTTTAGTTTGGAAAAATTTAACTAAATTCAATTTAGAGAATTGAAATTGGGAAGAAATTGCTTTAGATGAAATATCCTTTTATCACCTTAAAAAACCACCTAGATTTTGCAATATAAAGCCATTAATGAGCATGCCACAAATATTACGTATACGTACCACGTACCATATAGACACGCCCGACAAGATGTTAATGCCATTGCCAGATAAATGTGAGAATGTTCTGTGCTGGAAATGTATGCACATTTCACTTATACCTGTACTCACCTGCCTCTGACGTTTCTGCTGTTGTTTTTTGTTGTCTTTGAGGCTCAAGACTCAGTCTGAATCCAATCTTGTTGCCGTTCCTGCTCCTGCCACGGCCCCAGCTTCTGCTTCTGCTCCTGCTCCTGCCCGGCTCCTGCTGTTGACAACTTCAGTGACAGTTTGGCGAGGAGCTTGACTCCGCGCCTCTTGTCGGAGGACGACTTTTGCTTTCTGGGTTATTCTCTTTCTGCCACTCGAATGCCCCCGCGGCATTGCGCATATTTCCATCTTAAGTATTTTTATAGCTAATGGCCCTTTTAGCTTAATATCAACACACAAGTGACGCCGCCCCGAGCACACACGGACGCGGACACGGACGCGGGCACCGACACGGACAGGAACAGGAACAGGAACAGTAACAGGGACAGGGACTGGATTGATGTAGACCTGGTGGACTGGCGGCGGATATGGCTCACGAGTCACAGGCCTGAAGCCTGGAGAATTTTTAAATTTTTATGTGTTTTCATAACGATTTTTATGCCTTGCTCAGGCTGGGCCTGGTGCAGCCCCCCCAGTTCGCTTACAGTCAAAAAATTGGAACGGATCTCGGGAAAAGGCAGCAGCTCGGTCGTTTCCTGTGCCAACGCCACCTGTTATCAATTGATTTTTGTGTGCCTGCCAATTGCCAGAGATGCGTGACACACACAGGAAAAATGAAACAGCAAAATAATACCGGGCTAGAGGTGGCAGGAGACGCAGCTAGTGGCTGGTGTCACAGCTTTAAGGGTACCCAAAAACCATTGGGTCTGCTCTTTGGCCTCTCTCCTTTTTTTGGTCGACTACAAACACAATTTCCCATTTCCCTTTAACAAACCCACCTCAAAGTTCAGGCAGTGCAAGAACAACATAACGACCAAGTTGCACACAGTTGTTGATTGACATGCCAGTGGTGCGGAGTGGCACTCCCCTTCGTACCACACTGCGTATACATTATCTATGCGCTGGCATGCAGCATAAGCACACAAAGCCCTTTCTCTTTCTCTTTTCAATTCGCCTGTGTGGATTGTGTGTTCCGAAAATGGTTATTGTTATGTCGAGACCCAAACGCACAGGATGTTCCAACAGCTGTCGGTTGGTCGGCCAAAGGGGCGAAAGGATAAGGCAGCACGTAGCCATGTAGCCATGTCCTTTGACTTCACACAAAAGAGAGTGCGTTCGATTTTCCGTTACAGCTTGACCCCTAATTTACCTAAATTAGGTGACATTTTTCCATCCACCCAAATGACCAATTATGTTTCCAGTTTAAGCTACCAATTTTCCACTCATTACTCATTACTCATACTTGCTGTGTCACAAGAAACTATCTGTAAGCTATTACGAATACGTTGATGTAAAATAAATGACCAGAAACCTTCCCCCAACTAAAATGCAGTTTTTTACTTTTTTTGCACCCTCGACCGTTGTGCTGTTTTGCATATTTTTACAATTTTCATGCGGATAAAAGTGCTTTGCCAGCACACTTGCCTTCCTATTTTTTCACTCTTCTTTACAGCGAATTGATTTAATGACTTAAACGGTTTTAGTTTAAATTATTTAATTGTTTCAGTTAAGCGTGGCAGGAACTGCACTGTTATAGCAGTTGATATTGCTGCTACTGGAGTTAATTGAATTAAATTATTTAGCGGTTTTCTGAACTGTTTTGGAAATTGCAACCGGATGCCGCGATTTCAGTGAATAAAAAAAATATGTTAATTATAACTCGAGAGCTAAAAATGTAAAAGCCAATTAGAAATTCAATTACTGATATCTATTTAGCTGGCAGAAGTACTAATTGCTCAAATTTATAACAATGATTTCCCTAAAAAAGTTCGATCTTCCGGTTTTGTCAAACTGTCAAAGTTCAAATGGAGCGTGTAAAGGCGTGAAGCTGTCGTTTCTAACACGTCCTTTTCCCTTCCGAAAATATACATATTTTCTAACAATTATGGGAGACGAGTGACTGGGAACAGATGCATTAAAGCCGCTTAGTTTGGGGCCGTGACCGTACATCCCTAAATATGCTTTAAATTTCATTTTTATTATCACAAAAATGTTTTTGTGTGTCCCTTTTTTGTCGGGGTTGAGGCGGAATTCGGTTCGGAGCAAAGTTATCACAGATGCGCAGCCATTTGCAAAAAGCGACAAACTTTCACACACACTGAATGGGGGAGAGTCCTGCGTATGAGTTTCGGGTTTTATGGGCTTTTGCTGTTAGCCGTAGCATGTCGCTGTTGCCTGTTTGTCTGTTTGTTGTCTCTTGTTGGTTAATTTACATTTTCTTGGTAATTAAAATGTGTCTTTACAGCGCCCCAAGCCCCCAGTCCCTTCTCCACCCTCAAACGTACGGGTTGGGGAAACTCATTTACATAATTATGTGTGGCAATTTCCAAGATTTTTCCGTTTCGAGTGCGAGTATGTGTGGGAAGTATAAATTTATTAGAACTGCTCATTATTCACACATTGTGAGTAATTTTTTGTGAATCCTAATTGCTTAACAACATTAGCATATCAACTCTTTTGTGATTTTTCTTGTTGTTTAATTAGGATAACAGGTGAGTTTAGGTATAATTATTTATTTCCCTCATGCAATATTTATGAGGTCTTGAATAGCCTTGTTCAAATTATTTTGAGTCAATAATGCCAGTAAGAAAATGTCCTTTCAGTTTGGCATATGAATTATGGAGTTTTGCACTCTCTCCCGGGCTGTCAATTGTTTTTCTTTAATTTATGCGATAAACAGTCAAAGGATGCTTCCATAAAATATATTTTGCGGCGAATTAATATTTATGATTGGTGGAAATGCAATTAATATGATAATAGGTCATGTAATTAAAAGGAATTTACTTTGGCCTTTCCAGTGGCTGAAAATTTTGCTATAATTGGATATTTGTTTGCGTTTATTTTTGAACCAATTTAATTGGCCTGATTGTCCTATGGAATAGTAAGTATACGCCATGTGGCCTTGCAGTGGAATGACTTCAATCGATTAAAGTAATAGAGAAAAAAAGGCAATGGTATTCGAAGCGTGTACAAAGTCAATGGGCAACAGCATAAGTCAACGCTAATGCCGGCAAATAATGAAAAGAAATGGTCAGTCCTACTAACTGGAAGGATCCAAAACAAAGGACGATCCGGCACTCCAGCCAGCCGGAAGTGAGGCAGTAGAGCAGCATTAGGGCCGCTTAGCAGCCACGTTTCGAGTAATCCGCGTGTCGGCCTTACAGCCTCCGAGACCGGCATCTATTTGGGAAAAACCCCAAGGAAGCAGAGGAAATTCCCAGCTCTAATTATTGACAGCAACAGGAGGCAGCCGGGAGAATGTTGTGGGAGGGTGGATACTCCCAGGAACAATTAGGATGGCCGGGCAAAGATTGTAAAGTTTTGGCTACAGTGGAGCGAACTTTAAGCGAACACCAGCTCCTCCTATATTTGTTGTCCTGCTGTTCTATTTGTTGTCACGTCCTTCTCATCCTTCGTATCAATTCTTTCGGAAATTCCACTAATTAAACGTTTTGAGATTTTTCCTCGGCTTGTGTCGACTTTCGATTTATTCGGCAAGCACTTGAGCAATTTTTAATTTGTTGAAAATCATTTTTTATGTAAATGGTTGGATCCTTGGGGACACCAGAGACTCCTTGGAGGGCAATTAGCGAATGTTTGGTGGTCTCTTTTTTATGTCTCCTTTTACCCCATTGGAAAGTTTCAACATCAGGCAGCAGTCCGCAGGAAAAAATTAATCTCGAACATTAATTTAAAAGTTGAGCCCGGCTCATGAATTTCATTTTGTCTTAATGATCGCATTAGAGTCTGAGCTTAGGAGATGGACAACAAATAAAACACGGAAAGTAAGCCGTCAAAGGAATTTATCCTTTCGATCTGAAGGAGCAGAAAGAAAAATTTCCACTGCTTCTTGAAAGTGGGAAAAGTCAAAAGTCCAGTTTGCAGTCGCCTGCAGGCCACATTTAAATTTGTAATAAATTATTACTAAAAATTCCATTGGCCAACTTTCGAATGGCAAACGCCGAGTCCCAAAAAACAACCAATTAAATGAAAATTGCCTCGAGGAGGAATGCAAAAGTTGAGAAAATGGGAAATTGTTTAGAGTTAGAGAAACGGAAATCTAATTACGAACAAAAGAGACGCAAATGGACAGCCAATTTATGTACACATACTTCTTGCTTTATTTAAACTGAAAGCGCCCCGAGTCCTTCGTCCGGCTTCGATATAATACTTATTCTTTCTTCCGGTTTCCTCCTTTTTGTATCCAATGTTTAATGCAAAAAGAAATATTTTTACTTTTTATTGAGCCCCGGCACATCAAAAGCAAGGCAGGGGAATGGGAGTCGAGATTGAGAAAAGCTGCTCGGCGATGGAAATTCGTTTGTCGATGGAGCTTAGTGAAGAAAAATTAATGTTGAAGCGCAATAATTTGGCATCCGAGCGAAACTAATTTCGAATTCAGCACACACGACTAAACAAGTCACGGCATCCTGTTGTTCCAAGACATTCGAATTCGGGATACCCATTCTTAAGATATAATTATCACTCGTACAATGAGTCAGTAGTTATGGAATATTGAACCTAAATTAAAGTTTAAGCAGGTTTCAGGCTGTAAGTTTAAAAAACTCACAAAATAAGTTAATCTTAATAAAAATGTTTGCTTAAAAAGCTGATAGCTTGTTGCTTTTCTAAACCAAGCCGTGCGTGGCTTTAAACCCTGTCCGAACACCCAAACTTTTCGGATGTAAGTGGCCGTTGAGGTATGAAATATGCACAGGCCACAAAGTGCAGCTTCTGTGAGGAAAGTTTTCCCCAGAATCCGGGTGTTGAGCCTTCGCTTAGGCTGCTTATTAAATGTCCTTCTCCGGGCAGGTGGGTGGCCAAGTAAACACCTTAGCCACGCCCACTTTTACGGCCTCTACGTGGTCTGGGCATTGATGCCTCGCCAGGAACAAACATAAGCAAAAAGGATTTCCCTGGCGAAGGAAGCTTTATCAGAAGTTGATTTTGTCTGCTTTTTGGTCTTTTGGAATTTCTATTTGTTTCTGGTCGTTCAACGTTCGAAAGCGAAAGTGAAAGCTCTGTGAGTGCGTGGGCGGGTTTTTTGGGCGAAATCGCCGGAATAAAACCAATTGAAAAATTTATTTGCTTTCATAAATGAAATTGAAAATGATTTTCCCGGCTCTGAGTTGGGTTGAATTCCTGTTTCTCGTTTCTGCTTTTATTTTATTGTACACTCGCATCGGTTGTTTCGATATTTGCCATGTGGCTATATAATTGGTAACACAAATGCAGCGAGCGTGTGTGAAATATTTATGGTGGCAATGCCAAGTTTTCGGCATTGGTTAATGAAAACGGAACGGAAAAACCATATTGTGACCCATTTTTATGTTTTTATGGCACTATGGAGTATTTGACATCCATAAACACTTTAACTATCAATTATACTAATTGCCAACAAAAATGAGAAATAAACTTTTGTATCAAATATTTTCCTAAACGTCACGCCATAGAATTTTTCAACTCACAACCATTCCTTCAAGCTAATATAATAAATTCATACCTTTCCATTTCCCCTTCGATATTATAGAATATTCCTGCCGACTTTCATTTGCAATAACTTCCAAGAAGTGGTAATGATATTAAATAACAATGGAAACACCTGCGAAAGTCACCTGCCACCGCCTGTAGGCTGTCTACCTTCTTATCGACTCCCTTGTCCTCGTCGTCGTCGTCCTCCTGTAAAATATTTTGCCTTCCTTGGGTTTTGACTTTAAAAACCGCAGTCTGAAAGGGATCCTACCCTGGCCCGGCCCCGGCCCGGCCCCGGCCCCGGCGGACAGCCTTCCACATCAATTCTCCAAACGAAACATAAAACTTTTTCCTATGAATGAGAAAACCAAAAGTGGTTGGATTGGGTGGCTTTGGCTTTAGAGGTTCTGTGGGTGGTTTTGGGTGGGTCGGTGGGTAATGAACCACCGCCAGAACCGATATCAGTATAATATAACAACATAACTTTCTGAACTTTATGAGCGCCGATTGCTGTTGTCATTTCACTTGGCTGCCGTTAATGTTGCTCCTTGATGTCCTTGTTGCTTTTGCTGTTGCTGCTTGCTTTTCATCCTGCGGCTAAAGTTGAAGAAGTTTTGAACGCGGTTTTTGAACAAGTTTTGTCTTTTTGATTTTGCTTGGCAACCCAGAAACGTACACGACTTGAAGAGTTTTCTTTTGACTGAGAAGTTGATGTCGATTTGTTGCTGTTGGCCCCGTTGTGTTTTGTTGATATTGTGGCTTGACTTGGTCTGGTTTGCTTACATCTTCGAAATCGTAATATTGATTTACAGCTCATAAAATTGCAAATTTATTATGATTACCGATTGCATATTGGAATACCGTGAATAGCCTTGGATGCAAACACACAGTCCTGTCTGCACAAGTAATTAATATCGTTTGCATGCGCATTTGGTTTCCCTGGATGCACTTTTCTTTCATTTCCAACCCACACTGACACAGGCACAGACACACCCAGAAGGATGGCAGGACATTGTCAACAGATGGAACAATACTCGATTTTTCATTTGGATTTCGTTCTGACAGTTTCGCTGAAATCCAATGCCACACAGATGCGTGCCCCACACTTTTGTGGGTGAACTGTGTTCCATATGGCTCATTGCCCGATTTGATTGATCCAACTGGTGACACCTCCCTGGGGGGTCATATGCCAGGCTCGAAGGAGTGGGAATTGGTTGAATTTCCCAACTGTGTCGCGCATTTGTCTAAAATGTCAAATATAAATATTTGCTTGGTTCTTGTTTGAATTTCGTTTTTGGGTTTCTAATAAACACTGCGCTTAGAAACCGTAGAGCTATTACCGAGATAAATCGAGGAGGCGGTGGGCGTGTCACTTTTGCCTATTTAGGGACGAAACCCACACACCCACATTGTCTTTGTATTAGATGTTTATACTCCTCCTGTTGCTGGTATTTGCCTTTTGGTCCGAAATGTTTTGGGTTGTCATTAATTACATTGTCAATAGATTTGACAATGCGGAGGCGTATTCGTATTCCGTGTGCAGATCTTTGTTTAGTTAATGAACGTGTGTGGGTGTTTAGATTTGCAATTGATAGGGGTCTTCAATGGCACTCGTTATTTATTCAAGTCTGTTCAACTATAAATTAGCAGTGGTCAAGTTATATACTGAACCAATGCCTTGCAGGGTTACGAGATTGGAATTTGGGATATTAATTCTATAACTCTAGAATGTCCTTCAAATACTTACTTTCTTAATTATGATTATGGAAATACATTTTCCATCTGTTAGTCCTTCTGCTGAAAGACTTCTTTCAAATAATTGTGAAACCATATGGTACGCTATTGATTTCCATCGGAAATGAATAAATAAGTACCTTTGACTTTACTGCTGCCATAAAAAGAAGTAAAAACTCTCTTAGCCAACCGTGCGTATACGTAATTCTCTCATAAATGCAATCCTGCTGCTCCCGGTGGGAAATAAACATGGCAAGGCGCTCACGTTTGCAAATCCCTCAAAAAGCCACTTTAAGCTGATACAAACACACTGCCACATGTACGCACACATCGAACAGAATGGCCGTGTTTGTGTGAGACATACATTAACGTATCAATGGCTTATTGGAAGAGAGCAGGAGACTCGACTATATCCCCATATAAATAACTCGTACCCACTCCCCCGCTGTGGGGGTTTCTTCTCGCCTGGAGTACGTGTTCAAATTGAAATCCAATGCCGGTCCATTGGCATCCCTCCTGAATCCCTTGTTTTTTCCCAGAGTTCTGGCAATGAGTCCTGCTCTGATTCAGTGAGTGTCCGCCTGTATAATTAATGTATACTATGGTAATTTCGCACTAAACTGTAAGTGAAGCCCGGACAGGAGCGAAATATGTTTTGTTTTTTTATTTAAAAGCCATACGTTGGAGAATATTACACGTTTTTGTTCCTTCTACCGAAATGAGCAAATCGGAATTTTCCACCTCTAGGCCTACTAAACCGCATTTAGGCCAAAACCCTTCTGATCCCAGCGGCCAACGACCAAAATAAAGTCGCGCCTAATGAACAAGGACATTCAAATGGCAATATGGCTGGGTCGCCTGTGGCCAGTTAGGCCAACAAAATGGATTCCGACGGCATTAAAAATCAGTTTCGTTTACCAAAATGTAAAAGCATAATAGAGAATCAATAAAGCTCCAGCCGAGTGGGGTTTCTGGTGGATGGTCGGTAAATGGCAGTGTTGACCAGTCCGGAACCATCCAGAACAGCTCGTATGTGGTCGGGTCGAGAGTGTTTGTGGTTAAATGCCTGCGGATTTGTCGTTGTCACATACCTCCCTTTCTACCCTCATAAAATGGGAGATGGCGATGGTAAATGCCGCTGAGATTAATTCAATATCTAAGCCACTTATTTAACTAAGATTCTATTTTTGTATTGAATACAAGGAATAAATCCAATTCACGGTCATTCGCTATACACAAGCTATATTAATAAATTTTCTGATGCCAAGTTCAAGACACTTATTTTTACCTTGATATTTGCCTCAGTTGATAATACCCTCAGTTGTGATTAACAGCTCTTATAAAATGCATAAATTTATTTGCTTCTTAATTTGTTTCTTGATTCCATTTTTCGGCATTGTCTCTAGTGATGTGAGTGGTATGTATTTATCAATCCAATAATAATCTCACAGTCTAATCTTAATTTTTATTTAGCAAAATGCGTAGCTCCTTCTAGTGAGACTGGACTTTGCAGAGGAGACTTTCCAATGTACACATACAAGTCCCTTTTAAATACATGCGAATATTTTGTATACGGCGGCTGCGGAGCCACTTTAAATATTTTCGACACAGAAGAGGAATGTATTTCGACATGTGTCAGGAAAACTTTATAAAGAGTTTAGATGAAAATTTAAATAAAGTAGTAAATTCAGAGAACATAATGAAATAAACACTTTCGTTTGAATTATTAGCCCAATTGGCTTGAAAATATGCGAAATTGTAATTATTTACGCTTAATAATAAATATCAGCCATTGAAATACTTCTCTTGAATATGGCATTAGTTTTTATTCAAGATTGGGAGCAGAGCAATATGAAAATTAAAATTATTTTGCTGGTGCTTGTTGTACTTGGGACTCTGGGATTTGATATCCATAATAAAAGTAGGCTAAATTCAAGTTCTTTTCCAATGAAGTATTAAATATTTTGTCCAGATAGGTGCAAAAAGAAGCCCGGAGCAACGGGATCTTGTAAAAAATTTGTGAAGAGATGGTACTTTGACAAGAACATCAGCGAGTGCATAATGTTCCACTGGGGAGGATGTGAGAAGGCGGAGAACATGTTCGACAACCAGGACGAGTGCGAGACCCTGTGCATGGGCCTGGGCGAGGTACTAGTCTAGAAATCACAGAAATTGTTGCCAAGTTTTGTTCGAGAGCAGTTAAAAATTCCAAAAATGAAGTGTGCGTCTGTTTGCCTTGTGGTTTTATTGTTCTTGTGTTTGGCTGGGATCTGGACCTACGATAAGAGTAAGTTTGCCATTTTTGGCTGGATGAAGTCGTCTAACGCAGGACCCTTGGCAGCCAAATGCGATGACACGCCCAGCAACACAGGACCTTGCAAGGCATCCTTTCAAATGTGGCGATTCATCCAGGAAAGAAATGAGTGTGAGCCTTTTATTTATGGCGGCTGCCAGGGAACCAACAATATGTTCGACCAGGAAGTGGATTGCAAAGTAGCTTGTTTAGAGTAAACATTTTTTCCTTACAAACATACAACTTACCACCATCCCCAATGGAATGTAAAAGTTTTCACGCCAAAACTATGATTGTCTGCAAAGTTTGAATAGATTTTCCAAACAATTCTCTGGGTCTGCGTTAATCAAATAAACTGTAGCAGAACTCTGATTTATGGTGATGAAAATTGAGTTGGAAAAAAACTAGATTTGGAATAACGCACAGTTGGAGAGCGGTGTGATAATAGGCCACAAATCTGGCACCCCGTATTTCTGTTTTATTGTTTTTTCCATGGCAACCAAAGACCCACACGGCGTTGCACCTCTAATGAGCAGGATCCGGCACTCCCCCGTGTTCCGCCCACGCAATTCAATCGGCTCTAATCTGGCCTCACTTAATATGCAGGACCTGCAACACATATTAAAATCCGACAACAACCACAGAAGCTTCTGCAAAAACAGTTATTGTTTGTTTGTTCGTTGTTCGTTTTCCTTTATTAGATTTTCCGACAACAGACAAAGTTCACTTGTCGCTACCATCAGATGTTAGCAATGCTGTCGCCATGTTTCCTTTTGCCCTTCCTCCACCCACCCACTGTTTCCGTTTCCGTCCATCCACGTCCCTATGTGTGTGCGTGGGAATTAAATTCATTAGCAATTTGCACGCCAACAACCGGGTGAGAAGTGCATCCCAACTGATGACAAACAACTGGGCCAGGAAGATACATCCTGGCAGATGGATGGACGTGTTTGGGAGCAGAAAAAAGCAGGCAAAACCAGCAGTATCCATTACCAAATGAGAATTATTCTCACCTGACTTTCTTGTTTGATTCTACAAGCTTTAGTTATAAATTAGTAAATTGGAAATATAATTCCAAAAATAGAACACCTATTTATACTATTGTAGGTATATTGCGTGAATTTATTTAAATAATAAAACGGCAATCTATTTGATTGCCAAATCTATCGCTTGAAGGACAGATTGGAATACCTGGCATTACGGCCCTTGATATATTCGATATCCTTTCGTCCCAGCGCCATATCATGTGGATATTCAATGGGAAACACGATAGGCTGGCGATCGACTGTCCATTGGGGAGGTTGCAGCATCCGTTGCGATTCGGTGTCTAATTTTTCAGTGCACTTGCCGGCATAGATCTTGAACCTTTCTGGAATGTGGACCTTGTTGTGGGGGTCCTTGAAATAGTCCCGATAATCCTGGCAGTCCAGATAGAACATGTCGCCCGCCCACATGCTGGAGTAATCGAACAACCGCAGTCCCTGTGGATTCGCCTTTAGTATAACAAGACGCTGAGGCTTCGCGCTTTTGGTTACATTCCACATGTCAACCTCAGGGATACGCATTTTGTGTAGAAATTCCTTTGCTTCTCGTAAATTAAATCGTAAAGTTTTAGAGAATTGTTAAAGTGTGAAAATTTTTTTGTATTAAAATATATCAAAAGAAGCTGATTTGAAAATGATGTTTAATGATTGAGTTTGTGTAAAGGAATGAGATATTTTTTTAAATATAACCAGGGTTTGAACTTGACGCTTGTAAAAAGGCCTACTGGATGTGGAAAATTTTTAAATATCCAAGCTTTATTAAGAAAAAATACTGTGTAAGAAGTACATAACCATCTAAGTTGTTTTAATACGTGAAAAATCCATAAATCAAAGAATCCCATAAATCCTCAATTGTTTACTATTCGATTCTTGGCATATTTTATTGCAAATTCTCGTACAAAATTTCGTAACACAAAGAATCAAATAATGATGTCTCTTGGGCATTTGGAACTTTTTTATAGACCACCTAGCGCCTGAATGACTTTGGGGACTCTGGATCAAAGCAACCAGTCAGTTTGAAATCATGGTGCCTGGTGACTTGATAGTCAGGGTAAACGATAGGCTGTCTCTCCACCACTGACGAGGAGTGCATCAATTTTCTATCGGACGTATCCAATTTGATGCCACACTTTCCCTGATAAGTTTGGAAAGTCTTTGGTAAAGGCATCCTGTTGTAAGGATCTCGATAGTAGTCCCTGTACTTCTGACACTCCAGATAGAAGAAATCAAGACGTCCCATTTCGCCATAGTCCACGGTGCGAAGTCCAGGAATGGCGAAACCCAGAATCAAATTACGCTGAGTGGTGGTATTCTTCGACACAGTTCTCATATCCACCTCCGGGATGTCCATTTTAGTTTAGTCTTTCAATTAATTAATAGATTAAAATATGAGAAGCTAAAGTTAATTACTTATTTGTATAAAAATATAAAAAAAAATAAGTTTTTATATTTTCTATACAGAAGAATATTTCACGCAACCGGAAAATGTTTTCCAAACAAGACTTTTTGCCAGACTGAGAATTTTGATGGAAGTGTTCAAAGTGAAGGTTTCTATTTAAATCAGAGCTAACTAGACATCGTTATAAAAGGGAGCCAATTTTTAATAGAAAATCGAGTGATTTAATCAGATTGCCTTCATTTGATTTGCAATATAAGAAACCAATTTGTTTACTGCCAATCCACTTCATTAGGGCGAATGAGCAGCTGAGGAGGTGAGAAGGTGAGTGTACACGAGCATGTCAGCAAACTAAACAAAAAGCCATTGATCCATTAACTGGAAGCAGTCTTTCAACTGAAACACAAACTCAATCAATCAGGACTCTCCGCTGCTCAGCTTCCCAGCCTTTGTTTGTCCACATATAAACAAAGTACTCAGTTTCCAGGGTGGGTGAGCAGAAAAACAATGCTTACCATGGCAAAGTTCAATGGGGTCAAAGGAAAATGTCGCCCGGCTTCAATTAACCGGGCTTTGTTCGCACAATTGGCAGCCATAAACTGCAGGCGCCGAGACAGCATGCCAAAATTAATTAATTCTCTCATTACGTCTATGGTTATGATTTTCTACATCATCAGATGCACTTAATAAAATATATTTAACATATTTGGGATTTAATAATATAACTCACCAACTTAAAGCTATGAACAAGCTTAATGGCATTCGTTTTTAGAATTGAATGAGTTTTTTGTATCCGCGCATTCGAAAGAATCGATATCAATGTGGTGTGGGCGGTTGTCGGCAAGGACCTCCATTGCTTTGGATTGCATCGCACTTATCTGTTTATAAAATATTTGCAATTATTCGCAAGTATTTGCTTAAAACCCTTTTGCATAGCCAGGCATTGCTGGTATGTTTATTTTGGATACGAAAACGAACACGAATGGTAAGCAGAGTGTTAAATATTTCATTTTTATCCTTCACGTTTAGTTTACAATTCACCGAAATTCCATTCATTTTAATGGGAATGGAGTTTTATATCCTTTACAACTGAAACATTCTATTAGTCATATTTTAATTAGTTTATGAATGCCATTTTACATTCCGATGGTAAATTTCCAATTATTTTCCTTAACTTCCTAATCATCTTGGGTTCGAATGTTAGCAATGTTCGAATAATTTACTTTATTAAACAACTTTTGGCCCCTTTATTTAGCTAATTATTAGACGTACCGACATTTAATTGATTGACCACAGCTCGAGTTCAAATAAGATATTAGAATATATTTGAAATAAGCCATTAAGTCTTTGATTGATTTTAGTCTAGACTTTGAACTGATTTTCTGACCAGAGAGCCAGGCTTTCATCCAGAATTGTTCGAGAACGCCTCTTCAGGAAACTTTATGTGATGCTCAAACATAAATCATGTATGAATGTGGCAGGAAAGCGATTCAAGTGGATTGGGAAGCCGAGACAGGCTGTAGGCAACATAACTTTGAGGCAAACTCCAACGAACAACGGGCGGCAGCAAATTGCCCAACAAATCAATCAAATCCATCTGACACAACTGCTGGAAAAGTCGAGGAAAAGTTCTGTTTGCTCCAAAGGACATGTATGTAAATGAAAGCCGGATGAAATCGAAAGCTCTCTGGGCTGCCATTAAAGCGGTTCGTTGAACAGAATTTGGCAAGACACCCAAGATGGGCCACGATGATGGCCAATGATGTGGCTCGATAATTTCGGCTCAAGTGCCTTGCCTGGATCAAACTTTAAAGTTGCGAAGATGAGTGAAAGGAAAGTCCCATGAAATATTCATGCCCGCCTCTGAATTCCCTTTGAACCTTAAACATGAACAGGCCACAGGCTGCATAGTTAATCACTTTCTTGGAACAAAGCCTGTGTTAAGCCTTTTCAGTAATCGCAGAATGAAAATTCTGCTCATGAATTGTAATAAAATATCGAGTATACGCCGTGTGGGCGCTTGCTTCGAGTGTTTATGAAATTCATATTTGTGCCTGTTTCCTAGCCTACTTTGTATTCGCCCTGAGCAATAAACATAAACATTAAAGCAAATTATTCCCACTCAAGTGAACTCAACTTCCAATCGACTTCATTATGCCACCTGCTTCTCCAAAACTGGAGCCACCTGCCACCTGCTCGTCAGATTCTGGATCCCCCCTGCAGTCTTAACTTTAATTGCCAGGACTCTGCTCCTTGAATTTTTCTTCGTTGTTTACTTTGCCTCTGCAATTTTCCTTTTCCCAAATTTTTTCCCAGCGCCCGTAATTCTCAGTCTTTTGTTTATTTGCACCCTGAGACTGCGCATATTTTGCCTTCAAATTAATTGTTGACATTTGCATCAACAAAACAAAAATGTACCGGAAAAATAAATGATCAAAATAAAAGAAAACATTTGTTGTTTCGGGTCTGTGAAAGAGTTACGTTTCTCCACCCTACTGAAGTTTTCTTATTAATTAGTCAAACTGTGAGTGAACAATGTTATTCGCCTTCCTTTTATTTCAGTTGTTTAGGGCAAAAAATATCCTTAAGTGGAAAAGTTGTAATAGCACAATAATTAGTTAACGAATTGGATATCCTAACCGTCCTATATATTTTTTTAATCGGATTTGGAAGATTCCATTTTAAAGTTGTCAATATTATAGTCAACGATCTTTAATTATGGAAGTGTAAACTTCATAAAATCGCTTCAAAAATCGCCTATGCGCCCATATGTCCTTTTCTAGGTTCCTAACTTTGGTTTTTAAGGAATACGCTTAATAGATATACGATTATTAGATCGTACTCAAATATACCAATTCGGGAAGATATACTTTTCGCCGAATGGAGGTAAATAGAACAAGTTATGGTTAATTCGGTTTAATTTATAAAAATTCTAAATCACGAATATGTACAATTGTCCTTTCCTCATCCTCTTGCCTAAGTTTTTGAGGATATTTTTGTCATTTTGTATCCGATTTCGCACCAAGATACCATTTAAGAATCGGGACTTAATTTACTGTGCGTTATAATCAAAGATTTTTATTTTATCGAAGAAAGGACGAAATATTTTGTTGCTCTACTTTTCCAGTCTTTTGATGCAGATTAAAAAGAAATGAAGTCCTGATTTATAAATGGTATTCCGTTGCGAAATCGGATGCGAGATGGCAAAAATATTTCTTAAAAACCCCAGAAAAGGGACTAATAGGGATATTCGGACCCCTACGAGATGTTTAATCGATTTTTTTTTGATAAATTTTAGGGAAATAGTCATAACTTGGGTAATACACCTTCAATCGTCGCATTTTATACCTTTTTGATCTTATATCTTGGAGTAGTATCATATTATTTGATATTTATAAAAACGTTTCCTTAGAAACCGAAGCTAAAGGGCGAGAAAGAATCGTTTGTGTTCATATGTGGTATTTGAAACGATTTTATTAAGTTTACGCTTTGAATAAATAATTATATTTGACAAAGCTTGAACGGCAATGAAGTCCTGATTTACAAATGGTATTCCGTTGCAAAATCGGATGCTAAATGGCAAAAATATATTCTGAAAACCTAAGAAAAAGGACGAAAAAAGAACATTCGGACTGGTACGCGAAGTCTAATCGATTTTAATTCGATAAATTTCACGGAAAAGGCCATAACTTGCTTAATATTTGGCAGATTTGCAAATGTTATACCTTCTTGATCTTAGATCTTCGAGTTCTATCAATTTCTATTTAAATCTGGACATCGAAAATCTGACCCGATTTTCGCAAATTTTGAAAGGGGCACCATCATGATTTTTTAAAAATCGATGAAAATTTTGTTGCTCTACTTTTCGAATCTTATGATGCAGATTAAAAAGGAATGAAGTCCTGATTTATAAATGGTATTCCGTTGTGAAATCGGATGCGAAATGGCAAAAATATTTCATAAAAACCCTTAGAAAAAGGATAAATAAGGATATTCGGACTCAATGAGATGTTTAATCCATTTTTTTTCGATAAATTTTAGGAAAATAGTCATAACTTGGGTAATACACCTTCAATCGTCGCATTTTATACCTTTTTGATCTTATATCTTGGAGTAGTATCATATTATTTGATATTTATAAAAACTTTTCCTTAGAAACCGAAGCTAGGGCGAGAAAGAATCGTTTGTGTTCATATGTGGTATTTGAAACGATTTTATTAAGTTTACGCTTTAAATAAATATTGATATTTGACAAAGATTTAACGGCAATGAAGTCCTGATTCATAAATGGTATTCCGTTGCAAAATCGGATGCGAAATGGCAAAAATATATTCTGAAAACCTAAGAAAAAGGACGAAAAAAGGACATTCGGACTGGTACGCGAAGTCTAATCGATTTTATTTCGATAAATTTCACGGGAAAGGCCATAACTTGGTTAATTTTTGGCAGATTTGCAAATGTTATACCTTCTTGATCTTAGATCTTCGAGTTCTATCAATTTCTATTAAAATCTGGACTTCGAAAATCTGACCCGATTTTCGCAAATTTTGAAAGGGGTACCATCATGATTTTTTAAAAATCGATGAAAATTTTGTTGCTCTACTTTTCCAATCTTTTGATGCAGATTAAAAAGGAATGAAGTCCTGATTTATAAATGGTATTCCGTTGTGAAATCGGATGCGAAATGGCAAAAATATTTCATAAAAACCCTTAGAAAAAGGACAAATAAGGATATTCGGACCCCTACGAGATGTTTAATCCATTTTTTTTCGATAAATTTTAGGGATATAGTCATAACTTGGGTAATACACCTTCAATCGTCGCACTTTATACCTTTTTGATCTTATATCTTGGAGTAGTATCATATTATTTGATATTTATAAAAACTTTTCCTTAGAAACCGAAGCTAAAGGGCGAGAAAGAATCGTTTGTGTTCATATGTGGTATTTGAAACGATTTTATTAAGTTTACGCTTTAAATAAATATTTATATTTGACAAAGATTGATCGGCAATGAAGTCTTGATTCATAAATGGTATTCCGTTGCAAAATCGGATGCGAAATGGCAAAAATATATTCTGAAAACCTAAGAAAAAGGACGAAAAAAGGACATTCGGACTTGTAGAACCTAAAATCTAACCCGATTTTCACAGATTTTCAAAGGGGTAGTTTTTAGTTAGCTCTGTTTCCCATTTTTTCCAAATAAATGCTAATGAAAAACACCAATTTATTTATTTTTTAATATTTATTATCAGCTTTCATATATAATATTATACAATTATTATACCTTATATTTTTAGTATTATAATTATAGTTAAAAATACATTTTATAATGTATTATATATATGATAAGCTATAAACCTATTATATACTTAAAATGACATAACTAATCCTTGAATTGTGTCTTCCCAGGACTTGCTCCAAGGATGGAAAATGCGTCACGCGCCCTTCGTCAATGTACTCCGTGAAAACGTAGCTGAGTCCTGGTTCTTCCTGCTTAATACATCTGAATCCTGGATCATCCTGCATAATTCTGGATCATCCTGGACATCGTCTAGCACGGATCACCCACATAGCTGCTCATCAGTAACACCAAGGATTCCTAACTCATCAAAACGACCTGTGCTCATCCTGTAAACGAACAAGTAAATAAATATTAATGTTTTACTGGGCTACACTGTGCGTTTTATTCGGGGGGTTCCCTATTGGGAAACATTTTCAGGTTTGAAGGTCCTGCAAATTCAGAATCTTCCAAAAAAACTGATTGCTTGTGTTCATTTATATCAGTTGTATTTGAAACGATTTTATTAAGTTTACGCTTTAAATAAATATTTATATTTGACAAAGATTTAACGGCAATGAAGTCCCGATTTACAAATGGTATTCCGTTGCAAAATCGGATGCTAAATGGCAAAAATATATTCTGAAAACCTAAGAAAAAGGACGAAAAAAGGACATTCGGACTGGTACGCGATGTCTAATCGATTTTATTTCGATAAATTTCACGGGAAAGGCCATAACTTGGTTAATATTTGGCAGATTTGCAAATGTTATACCTTCTTGATCTTAGATCTTCGAGTTCTATCAATTTCTATTAAAATCTGGACATCGAAAATCTGACCCGATTTTCGCAAATTTTGAAAGGGGTACCATCATGATTTTTTAAAAATCGATGAAAATTTTGTTGCTCTACTTTTCCAATCTTTTGATGCAGATTAAAAAGGAATGAAGTCCTGATTTATAAATGGTATTCCGTTGTGAAATCGGATGCGAAATGGCAAAAATATTTCATAAAAACCCTTAGAAAAAGGATAAATAAGGATATTCGGACTCAACGAGATGTTTAATCCATTTTTTTTCGATAAATTTTAGGGAAATAGTCATAACTTGGGTAATACACCTTCAATCGTCGCATTTTATACCTTTTTGATCTTATATCTTTGAGTAGTATGATATTATTTGATATTTATAAAAACTTTTCCTTAGAAACCGAAGCTAAAGAGCGAGAAAGAATCGTTTGTGTTCATATGTGGTATTTGAAACGATTTTATTAAGTTCACGCTTTAAATAAATATTTATATTTGACAAAGATTTAACGGCAATGAAGTCCTGATTCATAAATCGAATTCCGTTGCAAAATCGGATGCGAAATGGCAAAAATATATTCTGAAAACCTAAGAAAAAGGACGAAAAAAGGACATTCGGACTGGTACGCGATGTCTAATCGATTTTATTTCGATAAATTTCACGGGAAAGGCCATAACTTGGTTAATTTTTGGCAGATTTGCAAATGTTATACCTTCTTGATCTTAGATCTTCGAGTTCTATCAATTTCTATTAAAATCTGGACATCGAAAATCTGACCCGATTTTCGCAAATTTTGAAAGGGGTACCATCATGATTTTTTAAAAATCGATGAAAATTGTGTTGCTCTACTTTTCCAATCTTTTGATGCAGATTAAAAAGGAATGAAGTCCTGATTTATAAATGGTATTCCGTTGTGAAATCGGATGCGAAATGGCAAAAATATTTCATAAAAACCCTTAGAAAAAGGACAAATAAGGATATTCGGACCCCTACGAGATGTTTAATCCATTTTTTTTCGATAAATTTTAGGGAAATAGTCATAACTTGGGTAATACACCTTCAATCGTCGCACTTTATACCTTTTTGATCTTATATCTTGGAGTAGTATCATATTATTTGATATTTATAAAAACTTTTCCTTAGAAACCGAAGCTAAAGGGCGAGAAAGAATCGTTTGTGTTCATATGTGGTATTTGAAACGATTTTATTAAGTTTACGCTTTAAATAAATATTGATATTTGACAAAGATTTAATGGCAATGAAGTCCTGATTCATAAATGGTATTCCGTTGCAAAATCGGATGCGAAATGGCAAAAATATATTCTGAAAACCTAAGAAGAAGGACGAAAAAAGGACATTCGGACTGGTACGCGATGTCTAATCGATTTTATTTCGATAAATTTCACGGGAAAGGCCATAACTTGGTTAATTTTTGGCAGATTTGCAAATGTTATACCTTCTTGATCTTAGATCTTCGAGTTCTATCAATTTCTATTAAAATCTGGACTTCGAAAATCTGACCCGATTTTCGCAAATTTTGAAAGGGGTACCATCATGATTTTTTAAAAATCGATGAAAATTTTGTTGCTCTACTTTTCCAATCTTTTGATGCAGATTAAAAAGGAATGAAGTCCTGATTTATAAATGGTATTCCGTTGTGAAATCGGATGCGAAATGGCAAAAATATTTCATAAAAACCCTTAGAAAAAGGACAAATAAGGATATTCGGACCCCTACGAGATGTTTAATCCATTTTTTTTCGATAAATTTTAGGGAAATAGTCATAACTTGGGTAATACACCTTCAATCGTCGCACTTTATACCTTTTTGATCTTATATCTTGGAGTAGTATCATATTATTTGATATTTATAAAAACTTTTCCTTAGAAACCGAAGCTAAAGGGCGAGAAAGAATCGTTTGTGTTCATATATGGTATTTGAAACGATTTTATTAAGTTTACGCTTTAAATAAATATTTATATTTGACAAAGATTGATCGGCAATGAAGTCTTGATTCATAAATGGTATTCCGTTGCAAAATCGGATGCGAAATGGCAAAAATATATTCTGAAAACCTAAGAAAAAGGACGAAAAAAGGACATTCGGACTTGTAGAACCTAAAATCTAACCCGATTTTCACAGATTTTCAAAGGGGTAGTTTTTAGTTAGCTCTGTTTCCCATTTTTTCCAAATAAATGCTAATGAAAAACACCAATTTATTTATTTTTTAATATTTATTATCAGCTTTCATATATAATATTATACAATTATTATACCTTATATTTTTATTATTATAATTATAGTTAAAAATACATTTTATAATGTATTATATATATGATAAGCTATAAACCTATTATATACTTAAAATGACATAACTAATCCTTGAATTGTGTCTTCCCAGGACTTGCTCCAAGGATGGAAAATGCGTCACGCGCCCTTCGTCAATGTACTCCGTGAAAACGTAGCTGAGTCCTGGTTCTTCCTGCTTAATACATCTGAATCCTGGATCATCCTGCATAATTCTGGATCATCCTGGACATCGTCTAGCACGGATCACCCACATAGCTGCTCATCAGTAACACCAAGGATTCCTAACTCATCAAAACGACCTGTGCTCATCCTGTAAACGAACAAGTAAATAAATATTAATGTTTTACTGGGCTACACTGTGCGTTTTATTCGGGGGGTTCCCTATTGGGAAACATTTTCAGGTTTGAAGGTCCTGCAAATTCAGAATCTTCCAAAAAAACTGATGGCTTGTGTTCATTTGTATCAGTGGTATTTGAAACGATTTTATTAAGTTTACGCTTTGAATAAATAATTATATTTGACAAAGCTTGAACGGCAATGAAGTCCTGATTTACAAATGGTATTCCGTTGCAAAATCGGATGCTAAATGGCAAAAATATATTCTGAAAACCTAAGAAAAAGGACGAAAAAAGAACATTCGGACTGGTACGCGAAGTCTAATCGATTTTAATTCGATAAATTTCACGGAAAAGGCCATAACTTGCTTAATATTTGGCAGATTTGCAAATGTTATACCTTCTTGATCTTAGATCTTCGAGTTCTATCAATTTCTATTAAAATCTGGACATCGAAAATCTGACCCGATTTTCGCAAATTTTGAAAGGGGCACCATCATGATTTTTTAAAAATCGATGAAAATTTTGTTGCTCTACTTTTCGAATCTTATGATGCAGATTAAAAAGGAATGAAGTCCTGATTTATAAATGGTATTCCGTTGTGAAATCGGATGCGAAATGGCAAAAATATTTCATAAAAACCCTTAGAAAAAGGATAAATAAGGATATTCGGACTCAATGAGATGTTTAATCCATTTTTTTTCGATAAATTTTAGGAAAATAGTCATAACTTGGGTAATACACCTTCAATCGTCGCATTTTATACCTTTTTGATCTTATATCTTGGAGTAGTATCATATTATTTGATATTTATAAAAACTTTTCCTTAGAAACCGAAGCTAAAGAGCGAGAAAGAATCGTTTGTGTTCATATGTGGTATTTGAAACGATTTTATTAAGTTCACGCTTTAAATAAATATTTATATTTGACAAAGATTTAACGGCAATGAAGTCCTGATTCATAAATCGAATTCCGTTGCAAAATCGGATGCGAAATGGCAAAAATATATTCTGAAAACCTAAGAAAAAGGACGAAAAAAGGACATTCGGACTGGTACGCGATGTCTAATCGATTTTATTTCGATAAATTTCACGGGAAAGGCCATAACTTGGTTAATTTTTGGCAGATTTGCAAATGTTATACCTTCTTGATCTTAGATCTTCGAGTTCTATCAATTTCTATTAAAATCTGGACATCGAAAATCTGACCCGATTTTCGCAAATTTTGAAAGGGGTACCATCATGATTTTTTAAAAATCGATGAAAATTGTGTTGCTCTACTTTTCCAATCTTTTGATGCAGATTAAAAAGGAATGAAGTCCTGATTTATAAATGGTATTCCGTTGTGAAATCGGATGCGAAATGGCAAAAATATTTCATAAAAACCCTTAGAAAAAGGACAAATAAGGATATTCGGACCCCTACGAGATGTTTAATCCATTTTTTTTCGATAAATTTTAGGGAAATAGTCATAACTTGGGTAATACACCTTCAATCGTCGCACTTTATACCTTTTTGATCTTATATCTTGGAGTAGTATCATATTATTTGATATTTATAAAAACTTTTCCTTAGAAACCGAAGCTAAAGGGCGAGAAAGAATCGTTTGTGTTCATATGTGGTATTTGAAACGATTTTATTAAGTTTACGCTTTAAATAAATATTGATATTTGACAAAGATTTAATGGCAATGAAGTCCTGATTCATAAATGGTATTCCGTTGCAAAATCGGATGCGAAATGGCAAAAATATATTCTGAAAACCTAAGAAGAAGGACGAAAAAAGGACATTCGGACTGGTACGCGATGTCTAATCGATTTTATTTCGATAAATTTCACGGGAAAGGCCATAACTTGGTTAATTTTTGGCAGATTTGCAAATGTTATACCTTCTTGATCTTAGATCTTCGAGTTCTATCAATTTCTATTAAAATCTGGACTTCGAAAATCTGACCCGATTTTCGCAAATTTTGAAAGGGGTACCATCATGATTTTTTAAAAATCGATGAAAATTTTGTTGCTCTACTTTTCCAATCTTTTGATGCAGATTAAAAAGGAATGAAGTCCTGATTTATAAATGGTATTCCGTTGTGAAATCGGATGCGAAATGGCAAAAATATTTCATAAAAACCCTTAGAAAAAGGACAAATAAGGATATTCGGACCCCTACGAGATGTTTAATCCATTTTTTTTCGATAAATTTTAGGGAAATAGTCATAACTTGGGTAATACACCTTCAATCGTCGCACTTTATACCTTTTTGATCTTATATCTTGGAGTAGTATCATATTATTTGATATTTATAAAAACTTTTCCTTAGAAACCGAAGCTAAAGGGCGAGAAAGAATCGTTTGTGTTCATATATGGTATTTGAAACGATTTTATTAAGTTTACGCTTTAAATAAATATTTATATTTGACAAAGATTGATCGGCAATGAAGTCTTGATTCATAAATGGTATTCCGTTGCAAAATCGGATGCGAAATGGCAAAAATATATTCTGAAAACCTAAGAAAAAGGACGAAAAAAGGACATTCGGACTTGTAGAACCTAAAATCTAACCCGATTTTCACAGATTTTCAAAGGGGTAGTTTTTAGTTAGCTCTGTTTCCCATTTTTTCCAAATAAATGCTAATGAAAAACACCAATTTATTTATTTTTTAATATTTATTATCAGCTTTCATATATAATATTATACAATTATTATACCTTATATTTTTATTATTATAATTATAGTTAAAAATACATTTTATAATGTATTATATATATGATAAGCTATAAACCTATTATATACTTAAAATGACATAACTAATCCTTGAATTGTGTCTTCCCAGGACTTGCTCCAAGGATGGAAAATGCGTCACGCGCCCTTCGTCAATGTACTCCGTGAAAACGTAGCTGAGTCCTGGTTCTTCGTGCTTAATACATCTGAATCCTGGATCATCCTGCATAATTCTGGATCATCCTGGACATCGTCTCACACGGATCACCCACATAGCTGCTCATCAGTAACACCAAGGATTCCTAACTCATCAAAACGACCTGTGCTCATCCTGTAAACGAACAAGTAAATAAATATTAATGTTTTACTGGGCTACACTGTGCGTTTTATTCGGGGGGTTCCCTATTGGGAAACATTTTCAGGTTTGAAGGTCCTGCAAATTCAGAATCTTCCAAAAAAACTGATGGCTTGTGTTCATTTGTATCAGTGGTATTTGAAACGATTTTATTAAGTTTACGCTTTAAATAAATATTTATATTTGACAAAGATTTAACGGCAATGAAGTCCTGATTCATAAATCGAATTCCGTTGCAAAATCGGATGCGAAATGGCAAAAATATATTCTGAAAACCTAAGAAAAAGGACGAAAAAAGGACATTCGGACTGGTACGCGATGTCTAATCGATTTTATTTCGATAAATTTCACGGCAAAGGCCATAACTTGGTTAATATTTGGCAGATTTGCAAATGTTATACCTTCTTGATCTTAGATCTTCGAGTTCTATCAATTTCTATTAAAATCTGGACATCGAAAATCTGACCCGATTTTCGCAAATTTTGAAAGGGGTACCATCATGATTTTTTAAAAATCGATGAAAATTGTGTTGCTCTACTTTTCCAATCTTTTGATGCAGATTAAAAAGGAATGAAGTCCTGATTTATAAATGGTATTCCGTTGTGAAATCGGATGCGAAATGGCAAAAATATTTCATAAAAACCCTTAGAAAAAGGACAAATAAGGATATTCGGACCCCTACGAGATGTTTAATCCATTTTTTTTCGATAAATTTTAGGGAAATAGTCATAACTTGGGTAATACACCTTCAATCGTCGCACTTTATACCTTTTTGATCTTATATCTTGGAGTAGTATCATATTATTTGATATTTATAAAAACTTTTCCTTAGAAACCGAAGCTAAAGGGCGAGAAAGAATCGTTTGTGTTCATATATGGTATTTGAAACGATTTTATTAAGTTTACGCTTTAAATAAATATTTATATTTGACAAAGATTGATCGGCAATGAAGTCTTGATTCATAAATGGTATTCCGTTGCAAAATCGGATGCGAAATGGCAAAAATATATTCTGAAAACCTAAGAAAAAGGACGAAAAAAGGACATTCGGACTTGTAGAACCTAAAATCTAACCCGATTTTCACAGATTTTCAAAGGGGTAGTTTTTAGTTAGCTCTGTTTCCCATTTTTTCCAAATAAATGCTAATGAAAAACACCAATTTATTTATTTTTTAATATTTATTATCAGCTTTCATATATAATATTATACAATTATTATACCTTATATTTTTAGTATTATAATTATAGTTAAAAATACATTTTATAATGTATTATATATATGATAAGCTATAAACCTATTATATACTTAAAATGACATAACTAATCCTTGAATTGTGTCTTCCCAGGACTTGCTCCAAGGATGGAAAATGCGTCACGCGCCCTTCGTCAATGTACTCCGTGAAAACGTAGCTGAGTCCTGGTTCTTCGTGCTTAATACATCTGAATCCTGGATCATCCTGCATAATTCTGGATCATCCTGGACATCGTCTCACACGGATCACCCACATAGCTGCTCATCAGTAACACCAAGGATTCCTAACTCATCAAAACGACCTGTGCTCATCCTGTAAACGAACAAGTAAATAAATATTAATGTTTTACTGGGCTACACTGTGCGTTTTATTCGGGGGTTCCCTATTGGGAAACATTTTCAGGTTTGAAGGTCCTGCAAATTCAGAATCTTCCAAAAAAACTGATGGCTTGTGTTCATTTGTATCAGTGGTATTTGAAACGATTTTATTAAGTTTACGCTTTAAATAAATATTTATATTTGACAAAGATTTAACGGCAATGAAGTCCTGATTCATAAATCGAATTCCGTTGCAAAATCGGATGCGAAATGGCAAAAATATATTCTGAAAACCTAAGAAAAAGGACGAAAAAAGGACATTCGGACTGGTACGCGATGTCTAATCGATTTTATTTCGATAAATTTCACGGCAAAGGCCATAACTTGGTTAATATTTGGCAGATTTTCAAATGTTATACCTTCTTGATCTTAGATCTTCGAGTTCTATCAATTTCTATTAAAATCTGGACATCGAAAATCTGACCCGATTTTCGCAAATTTTGAAAGGGGTACCATCATGATTTTTTAAAAATCGATGAAAATTGTGTTGCTCTACTTTTCCAATCTTTTGATGCAGATTAAAAAGGAATGAAGTCCTGATTTATAAATGGTATTCCGTTGTGAAATCGGATGCGAAATGGCAAAAATATTTCATAAAAACCCTTAAAAAAGGACAAATAAGGATATTCGGACCCCTACGAGATGTTTAATCCATTTTTTTTCGATAAATTTTAGGGAAATAGTCATAACTTATACTTAAAAAGGTATAAAGTGCGACGATTGAAGGTGTATTACTTCAATCGTCGCACTTTATACCTTTTTGATCTTATATCTTGGAGTAGTATCATATTATTTGATATTTTTAAAAACTTTTCCTTAGAAACCGAAGCTAAAGAGCGAGAAAGGATCGTTTGTGTTCGTTGTGTTCATGTGGTATTTGAAGCGATTTTATTAAGTTTACGCTTTAAATAAATATTGATATTTGACAAAGATTTAACGGCAATGAAGTCCTGATTCATAAATCGAATTCCGTTGCAAAATCGGATGCGAAATGGCAAAAATATATTCTGAAAACCTAAGAAAAAGGACGAAAAAAGGACATTCGGACTGGTACGCGAAGTCTAATCGATTTTAATTCGATAAATTTCACGGAAAAGGCCATAACTTGGTTAATATTTGGCAGATTTGCAAATGTTATACCTTCTTGATCTTAGATCTTCGAGTTCTATCAATTTCTATTAAAATCTGGACATCGAAAATCTGACCCGATTTTCGCAAATTTTGAAAGGGGTACCATCATGATTTTTTAAAAATCGATGAAAATTGTGTTGCTCTACTTTTCCAATCTTTTGATGCAGATTAAAAAGGAATGAAGTCCTGATTTATAAATGGTATTCCGTTGTGAAATCGGATGCGAAATGGCAAAAATATTTCATAAAAACCCTTAGAAAAAGGACAAATAAGGATATTCGGACCCCTACGAGATGTTTAATCCATTTTTTTTCGATAAATTTTAGGGAAATAGTCATAACTTGGGTAATACACCTTCAATCGTCGCACTTTATACCTTTTTGATCTTATATCTTGGAGTGGTATCATATTATTTGATATTTATAAAAACTTTTCCTTAGAAACCGAAGCTAAAGGGCGAGAAATAATCGTTTGTGTTCATATGTGGTATTTGAAACGATTTTATTAAGTTTACGCTTTAAATAAATATTGATATTTGACAAAGATTTAATGGCAATGAAGTCTTGATTCATAAATGGTATTCCGTTGCAAAATCGGATGCGAAATGGCAAAAATATATTCTGAAAACCTAAGAAAAAGGACGAAAAAAGGACATTCGGACTTGTAGAACCTAAAATCTAACCCGATTTTCACAGATTTTCAAAGGGGTAGTTTTTAGTTAGCTCTGTTTCCCATTTTTTCCAAATAAATGCTAATGAAAAACACCAATTTATTTATTTTTTAATATTTATTATCAGCTTTCATATATAATATTATACAATTATTATACCTTATATTTTTAGTATTATAATTATAGTTAAAAATACATTTTATAATGTATTATATATATGATAAGCTATAAACCTATTATATACTTAAAATGACATAACTAATCCTTGAATTGTGTCTTCCCAGGACTTGCTCCAAGGATGGAAAATGCGTCACGCGCCCTTCGTCAATGTACTCCGTGAAAACGTAGCTGAGTCCTGGTTCTTCGTGCTTAATACATCTGAATCCTGGATCATCCTGCATAATTCTGGATCATCCTGGACATCGTCTCACACGGATCACCCACATAGCTGCTCATCAGAAACACCAAGGATTCCTAACTCATCAAAACGACCTGTGCTCATCCTGTAAACGAACAAGTAAATAAATATTAATGTTTTACTGGGCTACACTGTGCGTTTTATTCGGGGGGTTCCCTATTGGGAAACATTTACAGGTTTGAAGGTCCTGCAAATTCAGAATCTTCCAAAAAAACTGATGGCTTGTGTTCATTTGTATCAGTGGTATTTGAAACGATTTTATTAAGTTTACGCTTTAAATAAATATTTATATTTGACAAAGATTTAACGGCAATGAAGTCCTGATTCATAAATCGAATTCCGTTGCAAAATCGGATGCGAAATGGCAAAAATATATTCTGAAAACCTAAGAAAAAGGACGAAAAAAGGACATTCGGACTGGTACGCGATGTCTAATCGATTTTATTTCGATAAATTTCACGGCAAAGGCCATAACTTGGTTAATATTTGGCAGATTTGCAAATGTTATACCTTCTTGATCTTAGATCTTCGAGTTCTATCAATTTCTATTAAAATCTGGACTTCGAAAATCTGACCCGATTTTCGCAAATTTTGAAAGGGGTACCATCATGATTTTTTAAAAATCGATGAAAATTGTGTTGCTCTACTTTTCCAATCTTTTGATGCAGATTAAAAAGGAATGAAGTCCTGATTTATAAATGGTATTCCGTTGTGAAATCGGATGCGAAATGGCAAAAATATTTCATAAAAACCCTTAGAAAAAGGACAAATAAGGATATTCGGACCCCTACGAGATGTTTAATCCATTTTTTTTCGATAAATTTTAGGGAAATAGTCATAACTTGGGTAATACACCTTCAATCGTCGCACTTTATACCTTTTTGATCTTATATCTTGGAGTAGTATCATATTATTTGATATTTATAAAAACTTTTCCTTAGAAACCGAAGCTAAAGGGCGAGAAAGAATCGTTTGTGTTCATATGTGGTATTTGAAACGATTTTATTAAGTTTACGCTTTAAATAAATATTTATATTTGACAAAGATTGATCGGCAATGAAGTCTTGATTCATAAATGGTATTCCGTTGCAAAATCGGATGCGAAATGGCAAAAATATATTCTGAAAACCTAAGAAAAAGGACGAAAAAAGGACATTCGGACTTGTAGAACCTAAAATCTAACCCGATTTTCACAGATTTTCAAAGGGGTAGTTTTTAGTTAGCTCTGTTTTCCATTTTTTCCAAATAAATGCTAATGAAAAACACCAATTTATTTATTTTTTAATATTTATTATCAGCTTTCATATATAATATTATACAATTATTATACCTTATATTTTTAGTATTATAATTATAGTTAAAAATACATTTTATAATGTATTATATATATGATAAGCTATAAACCTATTATATACTTAAAATGACATAACTAATCCTTGAATTGTGTCTTCCCAGGACTTGCTCCAAGGATGGAAAATGCGTCACGCGCCCTTCGTCAATGTACTCCGTGAAAACGTAGCTGAGTCCTGGTTCTTCGTGCTTAATACATCTGAATCCTGGATCATCCTGCATAATTCTGGATCATCCTGGACATCGTCTCACACGGATCACCCACATAGCTGCTCATCAGTAACACCAAGGATTCCTAACTCATCAAAACGACCTGTGCTCATCCTGTAAACGAACAAGTAAATAAATATTAATGTTTTACTGGGCTACACTGTGCGTTTTATTCGGGGGGTTCCCTATTGGGAAACATTTTCAGGTTTGAAGGTCCTGCAAATTCAGAATCTTCCAAAAAAACTGATGGCTTGTGTTCATTTGTATCAGTGGTATTTGAAACGATTTTATTAAGTTTACGCTTTAAATAAATATTTATATTTGACAAAGATTTAACGGCAATGAAGTCCTGATTCATAAATCGAATTCCGTTGCAAAATCGGATGCGAAATGGCAAAAATATATTCTGAAAACCTAAGAAAAAGGACGAAAAAAGGACATTCGGACTGGTACGCGATGTCTAATCGATTTTATTTCGATAAATTTCACGGCAAAGGCCATAACTTGGTTAATATTTGGCAGATTTGCAAATGTTATACCTTCTTGATCTTAGATCTTCGAGTTCTATCAATTTCTATTAAAATCTGGACATCGAAAATCTGACCCGATTTTCGCAAATTTTGAAAGGGGTACCATCATGATTTTTTAAAAATCGATGAAAATTGTGTTGCTCTACTTTTCCAATCTTTTGATGCAGATTAAAAAGGAATGAAGTCCTGATTTATAAATGGTATTCCGTTGTGAAATCGGATGCGAAATGGCAAAAATATTTCATAAAAACCCTTAGAAAAAGGACAAATAAGGATATTCGGACCCCTACGAGATGTTTAATCCATTTTTTTTCGATAAATTTTAGGGAAATAGTCATAACTTGGGTAATACACCTTCAATCGTCGCACTTTATACCTTTTTGATCTTATATCTTGGAGTAGTATCATATTATTTGATATTTATAAAAACTTTTCCTTAGAAACCGAAGCTAAAGGGCGAGAAAGAATCGTTTGTGTTCATATATGGTATTTGAAACGATTTTATTAAGTTTACGCTTTAAATAAATATTTATATTTGACAAAGATTGATCGGCAATGAAGTCTTGATTCATAAATGGTATTCCGTTGCAAAATCGGATGCGAAATGGCAAAAATATATTCTGAAAACCTAAGAAAAAGGACGAAAAAAGGACATTCGGACTTGTAGAACCTAAAATCTAACCCGATTTTCACAGATTTTCAAAGGGGTAGTTTTTAGTTAGCTCTGTTTTCCATTTTTTCCAAATAAATGCTAATGAAAAACACCAATTTATTTATTTTTTAATATTTATTATCAGCTTTCATATATAATATTATACAATTATTATACCTTATATTTTTAGTATTATAATTATAGTTAAAAATACATTTTATAATGTATTATATATATGATAAGCTATAAACCTATTATATACTTAAAATGACATAACTAATCCTTGAATTGTGTCTTCCCAGGACTTGCTCCAAGGATGGAAAATGCGTCACGCGCCCTTCGTCAATGTACTCCGTGAAAACGTAGCTGAGTCCTGGTTCTTCGTGCTTAATACATCTGAATCCTGGATCATCCTGCATAATTCTGGATCATCCTGGACATCGTCTCACACGGATCACCCACATAGCTGCTCATCAGTAACACCAAGGATTCCTAACTCATCAAAACGACCTGTGCTCATCCTGTAAACGAACAAGTAAATAAATATTAATGTTTTACTGGGCTACACTGTGCGTTTTATTCGGGGGGTTCCCTATTGGGAAACATTTTCAGGTTTGAAGGTCCTGCAAATTCAGAATCTTCCAAAAAAACTGATGGCTTGTGTTCATTTGTATCAGTGGTATTTGAAACGATTTTATTAAGTTTACGCTTTAAATAAATATTTATATTTGACAAAGATTTAACGGCAATGAAGTCCTGATTCATAAATCGAATTCCGTTGCAAAATCGGATGCGAAATGGCAAAAATATATTCTGAAAACCTAAGAAAAAGGACGAAAAAAGGACATTCGGACTGGTACGCGATGTCTAATCGATTTTATTTCGATAAATTTCACGGCAAAGGCCATAACTTGGTTAATATTTGGCAGATTTGCAAATGTTATACCTTCTTGATCTTAGATCTTCGAGTTCTATCAATTTCTATTAAAATCTGGACATCGAAAATCTGACCCGATTTTCGCAAATTTTGAAAGGGGTACCATCATGATTTTTTAAAAATCGATGAAAATTGTGTTGCTCTACTTTTCCAATCTTTTGATGCAGATTAAAAAGGAATGAAGTCCTGATTTATAAATGGTATTCCGTTGTGAAATCGGATGCGAAATGGCAAAAATATTTCATAAAAACCCTTAGAAAAAGGACAAATAAGGATATTCGGACCCCTACGAGATGTTTAATCCATTTTTTTTCGATAAATTTTAGGGAAATAGTCATAACTTATACTTAAAAAGGTATAAAGTGCGACGATTGAAGGTGTATTACTTCAATCGTCGCACTTTATACCTTTTTGATCTTATATCTTGGAGTAGTATCATATTATTTGATATTTTTAAAAACTTTTCCTTAGAAACCGAAGCTAAAGAGCGAGAAAGGATCGTTTGTGTTCGTTGTGTTCATGTGGTATTTGAAGCGATTTTATTAAGTTTACGCTTTAAATAAATATTGATATTTGACAAAGATTTAACGGCAATGAAGTCCTGATTCATAAATCGAATTCCGTTGCAAAATCGGATGCGAAATGGCAAAAATATATTCTGAAAACCTAAGAAAAAGGACGAAAAAAGGACATTCGGACTGGTACGCGAAGTCTAATCGATTTTAATTCGATAAATCTCACGGAAAAGGCCATAACTTGGTTAATATTTGGCAGATTTGCAAATGTTATACCTTCTTGATCTTAGATCTTCGAGTTCTATCAATTTCTATTAAAATCTGGACATCGAAAATCTGACCCGATTTTCGCAAATTTTGAAAGGGGTACCATCATGATTTTTTAAAAATCGATGAAAATTGTGTTGCTCTACTTTTCCAATCTTTTGATGCAGATTAAAAAGGAATGAAGTCCTGATTTATAAATGGTATTCCGTTGTGAAATCGGATGCGAAATGGCAAAAATATTTCATAAAAACCCTTAGAAAAAGGACAAATAAGGATATTCGGACCCCTACGAGATGTTTAATCCATTTTTTTTCGATAAATTTTAGGGAAATAGTCATAACTTGGGTAATACACCTTCAATCGTCGCACTTTATACCTTTTTGATCTTATATCTAGGAGTAGTATCATATTATTTGATATTTATAAAAACTTTTCCTTAGAAACCGAAGCTAAAGGGCGAGAAAGAATCGTTTGTGTTCATATGTGGTATTTGAAACGATTTTATTAAGTTTACGCTTTAAATAAATATTGATATTTGACAAAGATTTAATGGCAATGAAGTCCTGATTCATAAATGGTATTCCGTTGCAAAATCGGATGCGAAATGGCAAAAATATATTCTGAAAACCTAAGAAAAAGGACGAAAAAAGGACATTCGGACTGGTACGCGATGTCTAATCGATTTTATTTCGATAAATTTCACGGGAAAGGCCATAACTTGGTTAATTTTTGGCAGATTTGCAAATATTATACCTTCATGATCTTAGATCTTCGAGTTCTATCAATTTCTATTAAAATCTGGACTTCGAAAATCTGACCCGATTTTCGCAAATTTTGAAAGGGGTACCATCATGATTTTTTAAAAATCGATGAAAATTTTGTTGCTCTACTTTTCCAATCTTTTGATGCAGATTAAAAAGGAATGAAGTCCTGATTTATAAATGGTATTCCGTTGTGAAATCGGATGCGAAATGGCAAAAATATTTCATAAAAACCCTTAGAAAAAGGACAAATAAGGATATTCGGACCCCTACGAGATGTTTAATCCATTTTTTTTCGATAAATTTTAGGGAAATAGTCATAACTTGGGTAATACACCTTCAATCGTCGCACTTTATACCTTTTTGATCTTATATCTTGGAGTAGTATCATATTATTTGATATTTATAAAAACTTTTCCTTAGAAACCGAAGCTAAAGGGCGAGAAAGAATCGTTTGTGTTCATATGTGGTATTTGAAACGATTTTATTAAGTTTACGCTTTAAATAAATATTTATATTTGACAAAGATTGATCGGCAATGAAGTCTTGATTCATAAATGGTATTCCGTTGCAAAATCGGATGCGAAATGGCAAAAATATATTCTGAAAACCTAAGAAAAAGGACGAAAAAAGGACATTCGGACTTGTAGAACCTAAAATCTAACCCGATTTTCACAGATTTTCAAAGGGGTAGTTTTTAGTTAGCTCTGTTTCCCATTTTTTCCAAATAAATGCTAATGAAAAACACCAATTTATTTATTTTTTAATATTTATTATCAGCTTTCATATATAATATTATACAATTATTATACCTTATATTTTTAGTATTATAATTATAGTTAAAAATACATTTTATAATGTATTATATATATGATAAGCTATAAACCTATTATATACTTAAAATGACATAACTAATCCTTGAATTGTGTCTTCCCAGGACTTGCTCCAAGGATGGAAAATGCGTCACGCGCCCTTCGTCAATGTACTCCGTGAAAACGTAGCTGAGTCCTGGTTCTTCGTGCTTAATACATCTGAATCCTGGATCATCCTGCATAATTCTGGATCATCCTGGACATCGTCTCACACGGATCACCCACATAGCTGCTCATCAGTAACACCAAGGATTCCTAACTCATCAAAACGACCTGTGCTCATCCTGTAAACGAACAAGTAAATAAATATTAATGTTTTACTGGGCTACACTGTGCGTTTTATTCGGGGGTTCCCTATTGGGAAACATTTTCAGGTTTGAAGGTCCTGCAAATTCAGAATCTTCCAAAAAAACTGATGGCTTGTGTTCATTTGTATCAGTGGTATTTGAAACGATTTTATTAAGTTTACGCTTTAAATAAATATTTATATTTGACAAAGATTTAACGGCAATGAAGTCCTGATTCATAAATCGAATTCCGTTGCAAAATCGGATGCGAAATGGCAAAAATATATTCTGAAAACCTAAGAAAAAGGACGAAAAAAGGACATTCGGACTGGTACGCGATGTCTAATCGATTTTATTTCGATAAATTTCACGGCAAAGGCCATAACTTGGTTAATATTTGGCAGATTTGCAAATGTTATACCTTCTTGATCTTAGATCTTCGAGTTCTATCAATTTCTATTAAAATCTGGACATCGAAAATCTGACCCGATTTTCGCAAATTTTGAAAGGGGTACCATCATGATTTTTTAAAAATCGATGAAAATTGTGTTGCTCTACTTTTCCAATCTTTTGATGCAGATTAAAAAGGAATGAAGTCCTGATTTATAAATGGTATTCCGTTGTGAAATCGGATGCGAAATGGCAAAAATATTTCATAAAAACCCTTAGAAAAAGGACAAATAAGGATATTCGGACCCCTACGAGATGTTTAATCCATTTTTTTTCGATAAATTTTAGGGAAATAGTCATAACTTGGGTAATACACCTTCAATCGTCGCACTTTATACCTTTTTGATCTTATATCTTGGAGTAGTATCATATTATTTGATATTTATAAAAACTTTTCCTTAGAAACCGAAGCTAAAGGGCGAGAAAGAATCGTTTGTGTTCATATGTGGTATTTGAAACGATTTTATTAAGTTTACGCTTTAAATAAATATTTATATTTGACAAAGATTGATCGGCAATGAAGTCTTGATTCATAAATGGTATTCCGTTGCAAAATCGGATGCGAAATGGCAAAAATATATTCTGAAAACCTAAGAAAAAGGACGAAAAAAGAACATTCGGACTGGTACGCGATGTCTAATCGATTTTATTTCGATAAATTTCACGGAAAAGGCCATAACTTGGTTAATATTTGGCAGATTTGCAAATGTTATACCTTCTTGATCTTAGATCTTCGAGTTCTATCATGAAGGTATAACATTTGCCGAATGGACAAGGAGTTTAGGAATTATGATTAAATTAATGCAGCCGTATATGTATTTTTTTTTTATTTGTATAGTATATTTTCTATAGAACATTTTAACAATTCGATTAAGAAATGTATCATCAAAATCCTAACGTGGCTGTAAAAATACATACAATTGTGAGTCTGTTACAACGAAGAGCTTTACTCAACTTTTTGGTTTACATTAAAAATAAACAACATCAAATATTAGTTTACGTCGCTTTGTAAACATTGGCTCTAAACCTTTTTACATATCTTTGAAAGCCTATGAACTTTCCTTTCTCTTGGCCAACCATTTTCCTTCACCACTTTTACGGATGCGGCTTAGACCACATCATTTACCAAATATGCATTACACAAATTGTTCGTTTATGGCTGGCAAAGGTAAAAATTGTAGCGAAAACCGCATATAAAAATTATTAGGACATCGCTCCAGGCTCCTGCAGACTATGAAAAACATTCTGGCTCCACAGCTTGCTTACTGTCCAAAGGTCCAAAGGTGGAACATCTGTCAGCGGCATTCGGGCGCGTCAGCCAGCTCAGACATGTGGGCGCCTCCCGAGCGACATTTTGGCAACATTCAATGGCTCGACTATAAACTGGGAAGTTTATACTTCGACTAGTTGATACCCGGGTTAAAAATCCACATTTCACACGTTATTCCTTGAAAAGGTTCACCTCTTTAAGGCTCTTTGGCCTTGATATGCACTTGGAGATCCTAATTTACTTTAACTATTAAAACATCATATCCTCATATCCACTTTAAAGGGTATAGAAAAAAATTTCATCACAAACTAGCTGACAAACATTTTCCACTCATTCGAAGCGACGGGAGCAGGATCAGAGACACCGACACGGACATGGTCACGACCCTTTCCCTTTCCCTCTCAATAGCACTCGTAAAGGGATTGACATTTCAATCTCTACTGGAATTGGGTTGCATTTGGGTACAACTTGTGCATATACCGCAAGGACGTACTCTCCTCCCACTTTAAGGACACCGCTTTATCGTCTTATTTCGTGCATATTTCACAAATTGCATCCGTTTGTCGCATTTGGCAGCCATATTGCATAGCTAAACAACTTCCGCACGACTGATTGTGAGTCAATTACAAAATTGCATTTTCCCCCACGAGGTTAGGACAACTTCGAGTCTTTTTCTGGCAGACACGTTTTATGGGGGCTTTGGTAGTTTGGAGTTCCATTCATTAGGCCAAAAGGAGCTGGCCAACTTTGTCAGCTAATGGATAGAAACTTGTATCGCTCCAAAAAGAAAAGTTTTATTGCGGAAGAGTGCAACTGCATATGCATAACAGGAAGTTTGCAATGAATACGCAATTTATTTAATTAATTTTTGGAACAAAAATTACAATAAAGAAATTTTAAGCAAATTTAAAGCCTGCCAATCATGGACTACTGTTAAAAAAAACACTTCTGATCGAAGTTCTTTTGATGTTCTTGATTAATTGTCAATTTGTTATGATTTTATTTCTCTAAAATCTTAAGTGAATACTTTAATGAACATTTGATAAGAATAAAATAAATTATTTAATGAGAAATAACTTTTTATTCTGCTATTGTGAAAACACAATTTTTAAAAAACGAATTCTAGCCGTGAGAGGTCAACGTAGCCCTCACCTAATGAACCATGACTTGACCCCCATCTTCCCAAAGAAGCCATTAGCAACATCAACATGGAATGACCCAAAACTATTCCCGTCCCGATCCACCAAAGGGACGGAATTGTTTGACCCTCCGGACTAAGCGAAGATTTGCACCGGAGTCACGTAGGGGGAATAAATTTTGTATGACATTGCTGGAGCTAGGTAGTAGCCAGTAGCCAGAATGCCAGTAGCCAGGATGCCAGAGGACCTGAAGAATCCAGGAGGCTGCCATCAAAGTAGCGCAAATTTGTAACGGTAATTTAGCTACGGCATCCACCGGATTTCAACTCAGGGGGATGAGCTCTAAGTAGCCAGGTCCATATTTCACGCAACGACTACAAAACAGATATGACCACGCCCAGTTGGTGAAAACCCAAGGTCCCTCAACCGCTGCCCCGCTATCCCTGGGGTACCACCCACTCGGCCAGCTGCCTCATCCATTAGATGCCAAATTGAATTAAATGTAAAAATCTTTTGCACGCAATTGAGAAATGGAAAAGTGCAAAATAAATTTATAGACATAAATATGAAAAGAGCGAAAGATGCCGGACAAGGGGAAAACCAAACCAAATACTTTCAGGACTTTTTTACGACTTCCATAGAAATTAAAATGCCATTTAATACTGGCCGAATATAAATTAAATGACCGCATTTCGTAGTCGTTTTATGTTTATATCCTACGGTGTCCCAGGCTCTGATTCTTCGGAGTGGAGCTGGAAAGGCAGCAAGTCGATTTGCCGGTAAATTGAATTGGCATAAAGGCAAACCGAAACTGAAAGTTCTGGCCAATCCTCAATTTGTGCTCCCTAGCCAATCCAATCGACTGTTGTCTGGTTTTATGGCTGAAAATTTATACTCGCATTGTCTGCCATTCGGCCGGAGTCAAAAACCGTGCAGCATTTGTACCGCCGTAGTTCAATTTGGCGGACTGGGTGGGAGATACTCTGTTGCCGATTGTTTATGCCATTTAAATTTGTTATGCCCATTTTATGTCTCTTTGTGGTTTTATGGCCAAACTTTTATTTATGTCTTTCCCTGGCTCGAGTTTTTGGTCACCCCAATTGCATTTGATTAGGTTTTTTGTTTGCTTAGTGGCTGACTGGCCGTCGATGACTTACCCGGATAAGCAGAAAAACATGAGTAATTCCACTTGAAATATATTTATGGCAAATTAATTTCAGAGCGATACGAACTTAATCCAGAAATAAAAAGTTATTTTATTGAGTGCAATAATCTGGAACGACTTAATCATGTCCAAGGATAGAAAATTACAAGGGAGGTGGTCGTCGTCCTGGTGTGTACGTCCTGTGCAAATTACTTATTGCAGTTGGCACTGAGATATGGCCAGGAACACGAGTAACCTGCTGTGTTGATTTTGCGACATTTAAGAAGATTTATGGCCACACCTCGCCTGCAAATGGCCGCCCAACTCGAGAGTTGGCTTAAGCGGAAGTTGCAACGATGGCACGGGTGCACGGAAGCACGGAGGCACCAAGAAGAAGATTCGAGTTGGGCAAATTGCCGAAAGTCATTAAGTTTGCGCATCGGTGCAACAGCAATGAGATTTCCTCACCTGGGTCCCACGGTCGGGGTCAGGTAAGCGGAAGGGCGGAGGCGAATTAAAGGGCTCATTTTTATGCAATCCCCAGTCAAGCACCCACGGAGCAACCCAACTCCTTGTGCGGCACTTTCTCCGCCAGCGAGACTGAGACTGAGGCTGAGGCTGCCATAAATATAATTACAGTTTCATTTCCGTTTCAACTCGAAAGTGGGAATTTGTCAGGCAGTCGACGACTTAGCTCAGACTGAGGCAACACGTGGCGTATGAGTAATGCGTGTCCTTCAGAGGCCATCTGCTCAACCACTGCAAAGCAGATATATCAAGACTATAACGACTTTAGATTAAGAGATAATTGACATAATTGAAATGTGAAAAAATTACATAGAGCTTCTGTTGTTTTACAAAAATGTATTTATGCAGTTATACAAAAAAGGCCTTTTGCACTAATATAATAAAATGTTGACCCTGCATTTACCGAGAATTCATAGCTAACTCGATCTATAAAGCAGGAATCAAACCGAATGCTCTATCGGATTATTTTGAAACACATATAGATGCCAACTGCAAAGAAGCAGCAGAGACAGCTGCAGCGAACCTTGTGCCCATCAAGTTTACCCCGTTGATCGCAAAGGATCAGGTGGTAAATGTGCCGGCAGAAGCCAAGAGGGGTGCGTCGAGTCACAATGATTCCCCCGCCCTGCAGCAGCCCCACCTCGTCGTCGCTGTCATCCCGCAGTTGCACCCTGGCCATCAGCTCCAACACTTCGTCATCCACATATGGCGCCGGACTCTCGGCGAGGTAATTGATTGTGTTTATCTCAAGTTCGTGCTCTGCCTCTCCCTCCTGGGTGCGCTCCGTCTCGGGAATGGGGTGGAACCGGTTGCCCTGGTTGGTGTTGACCACGCACTTCGCCCCCTGCCAACGCCAAAACCAGCGAAAGGGAGATCCCAGAGTGGCCCCCAGGGCAGGTGGCGAAGCTCGCTCCATGGGTACCGAAATGGGAAACTCGTGGTAAATAGTTGACGCGCTCTGAATGCCCGTGTATTCACTGTGAGGCTGAGTGTTCGGACGGCTGGGCGGGACCTGCCGATCCCGGAAGTCATAGGGCTCGGGAAGGACAAAGTTGTGTGCCGAACCCAGTTTCTCACCAACGGCAGAGTGAAGTGTCCGCTCTAGCTGGTGATTGTACTCCGAGGATGCAGAGAGGGTATCCCGGTCCTCCTCCGGACTGGATGGGTACTCGGTGTCGTTGTCCTCTTGGGAGCCTACCAACGTGGCTTCGTCTCCACTATCTAGATATCTATCCTGATTCACATCCTGATGGGAATCTTGATACATATCTAGCATATTGTGATAATTCTGACGTCGGCTGTTCTCCCGCTAAGCAGCCCACGAATGCTTTAACTTAATCTCATTGTATGCTTACCAGAATCAGTGGTGGCTTCACCGCCTCCTTGGAACCGTCGCAGAGTCTCGCCAATCTTCACGCTGTACTGCCGGACCGTGTTCAGGGAGAAGGGCATCTTGAAGCCCAGAATGTTGGGTCCGCCGTCGTCGGCCGCGTCGTTTTGGTTAATACCCCAGGGTCTGTACCGGCTTGGCTCTAGGACAGGAAAGTTCCGATGTTGCCGAAAGTTGCTAGACTGCGACTGATTTTGGTTAAAGGTCCCCGGGGTAGGCCAGTACGACCGAGTCGGAGGGCCGCGGACTTCCGGGACAGTGAAATTGGTATAATGCTGCTGGGGCGGCGGTGGTGGCCTTGGACCGTCGGAACTAAGCCGCATCTGCAGCTCCCTTGCAAACTGTTCCTTGGCCCGGAACTTGGCCCGCTCCCCGATTAGAGCCACGTGCAACTGGCGCTCGGCCAGGCGGCGATTCTGGGGAGTTATAGGTCCAATGAAAACGCGATAGCTCTGGCACATCAGGGATAGCTGGGCGTCCGAGAGATCCTGAACGTCTTCGTAGATGGGACGGGATGAATTTTGGGCTATCATGACTGATAGAGCATTAATTTAATAAAATCACTGAGAATTTTGACCTGAACTCCTACACACTTGGCTTTGACAGACTGGTGTTTACTGAAATGTGTTTTTAAGCATGAAGCATTTAAATTGAATCGTTGTCAGTTTTCGTAAATTTACAATTTCGTGTCCATTTATGTGAGTTTTGTATTGTGAGTCAGGGAGGATGGTAGTGAACGTGTATGTGTTAGGGATCAAACACTAAATAAGAAATATTTATATAGTTTTTCTTGAAGCTTTTCCCATGGCAAACTCTTTATTGGGAAATAAATCACAACTTCGAAGCTATGCAAACGAAAAAGTTGAAAAGTCATCGAAAATCTGCGACTCTGTTTCCATTTATTTTATTTTGTTTTGATGACCTGGCTGCATTTCCCAGTTCAAATGTAAAGTTCTTCTTTTGCCATTCGGAGACCCCCTTTTTAGGGGCCTCAATTTTATATTTGTAGAGCTTTGTTTTCGTTATGGCCTTTTATTTGTGATTTTTTTGTGAGCAGTCGGTTTATGGATAAGGGTTTGGATTGGGTGGGAGTAAAGTACACACAGATGGAACCCTGGATAGATCAAAGCAAAGGAAACTTTTGGGGATTGCAGGGCTAAAAAACGCTCGACCTTTAGTGTATTTTTATGACAGCAAAGGAACTTGTAGTATAGTAAATATTTAATAAGTTTAGAATTACCTGCTCTTTAATTTGTGGAGGAAATTGCAAAGGGAAATTAGATAGTTTTGAAGTGGATATGAATTTTATTTAAATTTCGAATAATAATTCTGACCAAGAACTTTTAAATTTTAAGGAAACATTTCTTATTAATTTTTTAGCATATTTATTTGAATAATTGGACTAATAAACTAAAAAGCTACGCCACCTATATTGCAATACATAAAAGCTAAAGTTGAGCTTACAAAATATTGGAAAATTTTTGCTTTTAAAAGCTTTTATTTGGCTTCAAACCATATAGACCTATGGCTCTGCAACCTTTCCGGCCGTTACCAATCAAAAATACTTCCATTTACCCAAAAAGACATATTCTTGAAGTTAAAATACAGCAAGATTTTTTGTAATATTCATAAAGATTTATTAGTAAACATATATTTAGACTACACACAACTACAAACATTTTTTGATGATTCGTAACCTAAACAATTCTTCGGTTTTTATTCGTCAAACTTTTATTTTGCAGAAAGCATGGTAAACATTTAAATAATCTTATGGCTTTTGTATTGTGATATTTTATTTTTATTTATTTTTTGGCTTTTTGCTTCATTGTGATCTAATTTAAGTATTAGTTTTATTTGTTTTTTCAATAAATGTAATAAATAAGGTTTTACGTATATAAATTGAATGGCTGTCCGATTACTGCAGCGCTCTATTATTGTCATTCAAGAATTTGTTTTCCACGCTTTAAATATAAATATTTTCCATAAAGATTTATGTATGTATACTTAAACTATTAAGTATTTACAAAGCTCAACTATGAACACGAACTTGTAACTGCATTTGAAATTCTGATTCAACTTAATTTGTTTTTGGCATTAATTGTTATTAGACATTGATTTATTTCGTCTTTTATTTTTATCAAATTTGAATTGTTTGGCTTCGCTAAGTCAGAACACTTTGTATAGAATAACGTTTAAGAAATACTAGTTACGAATCTCATTGGATCTCAACAATTTGCGACCTACAAAAATGCGATTTCTTGGTTTTTGCTAATTCTTCTGGCTTAATTTTTGTGTCGTTTTGCTGTTAATACTAATCATATGGGAGAATGTAATGCAAATTTGAACTTTTTTTAAATTTAATTATATTTAAAAATTATTTACACCATGAAAGTATCCCTAATTTAGACGATAAATGTTATTTTGTTTTCGATCTTAAATCATATATTCTGTGCTTGGTGCTGTCTCGATTTAATTTATTCTTGTGAAAAACAAACTAGTTAACGAATATGTCACTTAAATTCGTTGCTGGCTTAGTACTTGTACTCTTGCAGTCCTCCGGCCTCATGCCCAAGGATCTGCTTCAAATTAATCAATCTGGAAATTAGATGCGACTTGGTCACCCATAATTATCCGCAAACAAACGTGAGGCATCCGCCCCAGCCTGGACTCTGTCCAGCCATGACCCACTTAAAACTCCACATCATCATCGTCGTAGTCATCGCTGTCGCTGTCGTTGCTGGGAAGAATGTGGAAACATGCCCACAGCCGGGCCATGTCCACTCATCGTTTGCGGTTATAGGCGCCAAGCGAAGACTGCCTTCATTCCTTCATCTCGTGGCCATTGGCCCCAAGCTCGAGGAGCTCATGGGGCTCGGCATTCAGCTGTTCAGCAGAGGCAATCTTATATTAATTGAAAGTATAGTTTGAGGTTCTGAGAACCCAATCTTACCCTGTCCACACTGGCCAGATCGTTCTTCGACAGATGATTAACCAAAATTGTGCCCAAAGCATCACACATAACATTGATGGTGGTACGGAAGCGATCGCTACAAGAAGACAAAATGCATTTAAATGAATGCATTGCATCATTTGTGTATTCAACCTTACAGTAACCAATCCACGGCTATGATGAGGGACACATCCTTCGGCTCCAGGCCAACTGTGTCCAACACCATGACCATGGTGACGAGACCCGCCTGGGGGATTCCGGCAGCTCCGATCGAGGCCGCCGTTGCTGTTATGCTCACTGCAACAATGGTGCCAAAGGAGTAGCTCATCTCACGGTACTGGGCAATGAAAAGAGCCGCCACGGCCTCGTAGAGCGCGGTGCCGTCCATGTTGATGGTGGCGCCGACGGGAATGACGAAGCGAGTGACACGCGGATCGATGCCCATGCTGTCCAGGCACTTGATGGTCAGGGGCATGGTGGCCGAGCTGGATCCAGTACCGAAGGCTGTGGCCAAGACCTGACTCAGCTTGGCAATGAAACGATAGGGCAGACGTCGAGTTCCCAGGAAGAAAATCACAGCAATAGTACCTTTTAAAAGGAAGATTTTTATTAAAAAACTAATAGATAGTTTGCTTCTTAAAGACTTACCGAAACCATGTAGGAAGAGACCAATCATAACCGTAATGAAATACCATCCTAAAGACTGAATTGTTGCCGCTATCGAGTCCATTTCAATAATTTTGGCAGCTATTAAGAATCCAACGCCAAGTGGGGAAATCCTGGAGAGATCAAATGATAACTATTATCATTTCTTAATTTTAGTTAGAAGCAAAAATTACTCACCAGATTACCCAGGATGTGATGGTCATCATGGCCTCGCTCAAGGTGGTAAAGAAATCCTGCAGCAGTTTACCTCTTTCCCGCATTCGGCCAATGGTGGTGCCCAGGATAACACTGAACATAACCAGACCCAAGACATTGGAGCCTTCACGTTGCGCCGACTTGAATTCCCAGTTCTCCATGGGCTCTACACAAAAGGATAAGAATATTTCAAACAGAGGCTGGTAAAAATCTAAGCCAAGAAACTTACGCGCTGGACTAATGGTTGTGTTTTCAAAGATCTCAGTGCGGTGCTAAGAGAGGAATACATTTCCACGATTATTTTGGGGTTAGACAAATGGGGATTAATGAATACAAAGGCTATTAAACTTTTTCAACTCACTGATAAGTCTACAAGACATTTTTATTGGCTTGTGTCAATTCTCTGATACCACAAAAAGTTCACAACTGAAGTGTCAACAAAATTTCACATTGTCTACGGCGGTTTTGCAATAATATTTTCCATATTTGTTTCTTTGGAAGGTTGAACCTGCATTAGCGAAAGTCGTCGTTGTGTTTTATTCCCCTTCATTGAGTCAACAATAATCTAATTGTACGCATGAATATTCATTCGGATGCCTACCTACATCAACATATTATTTTGTATATACATACAAATGTGCAAGCATATAATTATATATTTATGTGGAGGTACAATGTCCACATATCTGCCACAGAGGCACAGCTAAGTACTTTGATTCAATTTGCGTCTGGGGTCTCCTAAATCGTGCTGATCTGACCACTTTGATACTCATTCACGTTCTCCGTCTGTCACCGTTCTACATATGTATATGCGATAATTGAAATTTAAGCACAGGCCCAGGCACATTCACAGCCACACCGCAGCTCTGGCTCTGGCTCTGACACTGGCTTGAAAATCCCCCTTCTTGATGCTGGATCGTAATTGAAATTGCGGTATCCCTATCATGACAGTTTTGATTATGTGTCGCGCTTTGTTTCAATCAAAATCAAGCCAAACCGCAAAGAATTGAATAATTGCTACTGCTACCACTGCTTTTGCTTTTTATCTGTATGTTTACTTTGACCCACAGTGCGTATACTTGTTATGAATAGAAGAGGCAACTCACCTGGAACATGGTGGACTGAATGATGTTGTCCGTGAACATGTTTCTATTCAATGGAAAATAAATTTGATCAGTTTTAGATTTTGATTATCGAATTGCTGAATAATCACATACCGCACCAGGTCCATCAAGGTGTCGGGGGTGAGCACCTTGGAGGCCTTGTCAATGCTCTCCGTCTGGGTTTCCACGATCTTGGCTCCCTGGCCGGGACGTAGTGTGGTCACCAGACAAATTCCCAGAATCACAGCCGATATGGTGGTCACAAAATAGTATGTGATAGCTCTGAAACATAAAAGATTGTGATTAGAAAAGAGATTTTGATTGGGTTTTGTTTTAGCTTACCTGGTGGCTATTTTACTGGACATACTTAAGTCCAGACCACCGATGGCACTGGTAATTGACGACACCAATAAAGGCACAATCAAGCATTTAAGCATTCTACAAAAAAAGGGGTTTCCCATTAATTTTAGAGAATTGCCTATCAAATTTCGGACTCACCTCAAGAAGATCTCTCCGGGGAAGGATATATACATGATCTCACGCTTTGTCCACTCCCCTGTGCTGTTCTTAATGATGAAGCCGACGAGTCCGCCCACAAAGACACCAATAACGGTGGCCATTGTGAGGACGTTCTCCTGCATGAAGGCCTTGAACTTGCTCTCATCCTGCTTGGGTCGCGTCATGGTTGCGGTCCTTTGGTTTGCCTAGGGCTAGGGTTATCCAACCCTGAATACTTCTTTAGTCCAAGGCAATCCTGTGCCAAGGAGAGAAACTAACAGTTCCCTTGAAACGGTAATCAGCCAATTAAGTCACCTGAAAGTGGAAGTGTATAAGATTATATTAATTGAATAAGTCACTCCAATATTTCGATTTCTCCTCGAACATCACCTGGAAAAGCTTAAACTCTATTTGTACAAGTTTTCCTTTTAGGAACTTTGGCGAAAAACGAGTTACAGCCTGCCAGGGGACAGATGTTTTCAAGGGGGTTAATCTGTAGCGTTTCCTCCTCACGGGGCGAACAACGATCGACGACTGAGCTTTCGCACAACGCAGATATTTCCAACCCCCAAAACGATTCGCATCGGGCAGCTGGGCTTTTGTGTGATTTACACTCACCCCTTTCCCCAGGCGAGGGGTGTTACTTTTGACACGATGCCGGACGGATGTTGTTCAAGGCTGGACTTATTCCAAATACGAGTATGTTTGTCCGAAAAATACTTTTGCAAAAGCAGAGCGGAAGGAAGCTTGAAGTTTGTCAAACTCAAACAAGGCCAAACAATCATAAAGCTGTCGCCCGATTTGACACTTTATCCCACATTGCACAAATGTGCTAAACAAAAAAATACAAATTGCATCTCAATTAATCAAGGCGTTGAAGCAGCAATGGAAAACAACTCATCGCTAACGTGCCAAACAAATAAATTTACATAAACGATCCAACAACTAATAGAACCTGCCAGAGTGAGTGCAAGGGCAGATCAGGCAGTGATCAATACGATGCGATCCGATAAAGTCCAGCTTCGTCTTTGAAAAGTGACCTAAATTGCCATCCAAGCTACCCAAGCAGCTTTTGCATCATGGCCATCACAATATCCTCTTAATTGGGACAACAATTTCGGATTAATCAAACTAAATGTTCACACTTTGCAGTTTCTTAGCCAATTGTATTGCAATTGAAGTGACGACAAAAATAAGATTGAGATCACTTGGGCTTGTAATAGAATTAGAATTCTGGAGTGACTAAATAAGTGACTAACATTGAGAGGTAGTTTCCTTGAAAAGTTTAATAGCCTAAACCATTTGTTAGATTGCTTCAAAAAAGGTTTTTAAATTGATATCTAAACAGCTTTTCTAGTTTTAGGAATTATTCGGTCTAAAAAGGTATTAATTGAATGGGTTAGTGGGTTTCTTGACCAATACAGTTGATGATTAAGTCGTTCTAGGTTCTAGGAATCATAAAACCATTAACAACTAGCGAAACCAGCTATTAGGTAAATTTCCCTTATCTTCTGACACCTCATCTAAAGCCCTCTAGAAATATCTGTGTACGGAAAACTAAATTTCAATCCCCTCTATGAGATCACTGATTACAATTGTCTGGTTAGAAAAACAGATGCGATGATAATGCCATTATGGGTCCAATGTTCCCGGCAGGCTCCGTGGCTCTGTGGTCCGCGTATCTGCGGTTCCCCTAATTGATGTAACTACGGAATGAAAACCGACTGCCGCGTCTCTCAGTGGGATGATTGGCATGTGCCTAGGTTGGAAGGTGTTTGTATATTTCATTGATACAAAAACCTTTGGCATGGCGCTCAATTCTATTTTCCGTAGTTTGTCAGCCGTGTCATATCATTGAAGAGCACAGAGTGTAAAAACGAATCGTTTAATTGGCGAAATGGTTGGGTTTTTTTTCGTTACCTTTGATTGAAAAGGGTGAGAGGTTGTCTGGGGACACAAAGGGGCCAAGTTTAACTGCCGATAAGAAATTAATTTGATTAATAAAAGCGCATTTCGAGTGTGTACTTGGAGTGCAGTTGCGCACACTTGCACTACAAAACTAATTTATTTACCAAGCCCCGTTTGAACAACTGATTAAATCGCAGTTGTCTGTTTGGCTTCATTTTTATTCATATTTTTCATTTTGAACTTGACCGTGAGTAAGGCAAATCAAATTGTTTACATGCATATTTATATACTAGTATGTAGGAGGAAATTGGGTTCGTTATAAATTAGTGTGTAATTAATAAAAATGTGTTGCAGTTGTCTTTGAATTTCAATTGCAGCGGAAATAGCATCGATCCATGGACGTCGCCATTGCCATATTTACATTGCCAAAAGGATGGTTTCCATCCGAAGCGGAAACGAAGAAAATAACCATTATTAATTGGAAACGTGATAGCTATTTTGACATCCACCCCGCCCGTGATCGCGGGTGAACCTGAAATCGTTGTCTTTGTTAGCGAGGCACTAAAACCTAAAGCTCTAATTGGACCCCAAACGAGAGCTGCAGTTACCAGAAAGCCGAATCCATCATGTAGTATATCATTTGATAAACATTCCATATGTGTGTTTATGGAAATCGTCTCTTCGCCATTTTGTTGATTGGCAGGCAGTTTACATGATGGCAAATGCCAAACAAGTCTGTTATTGTTGTCGGTAGTCAAATATAAATATATATAAGATATTGATGTCTAGATATATGAGCATATATCCAGAGATGCATACTAATTAACGTCATATAATCTGGCTTATATAAGGCGGTTTTACTACCCAACTAATTAATGCAATGCAAACTGTGTTCCTGAGAGCCCATGTTCGAGTTTCAGCAAATTCATTGTCAATGCAAATTGATTTGCATTGCGCGGGGGTGGGGTCAGACAAGGGGCGGCGAGGAGGCGAAGGCTGACCCCACCCATTTATCTTTTTAATGTGAGGAAATTCATTAATAAAAAATGTAAAAGTCTGGGGAGGGGAGAAACCAGTTCAAACTGAACCGATCTTAACCGAATACATGTGTTAGACGGGGGTGGTATTGAATGTTAATGAATAATATCAACACGATTTATGGATTTAACATTAAAAGTGTTTAAATGCTTAAAGTGAACTTCATTGCTTTTATTTTGATATATTTGTGAGATTAATTCAAGAAATATATTTTATAGGAGAGTGTTTCCAAGCCAATAAGAATAAAATGAAATTTATTTGAAAAAGGTATATAAATATATATTCATGACGCTATAATCTCGACTCATCCGACGGCCTTAATCTATAGATGTCTGACTATCTCGAAGCGGTAGCCCAGAACTTTCATCAACTCTTACTTTATCAAGATTAGCTCGAGTTCCGTAAAAAAAGAAGCACGCAGCCTAATTTTCAGACTTAAAGTAAGAAAATCAGACTGATTCATTAATTGTTATCTGGTTTTTTCACCCGCCCTGTGATTAGGTAAAATTTAATTTGTCTGGGAACATACCAGTGACGGACATGTGACACTCAAATATTTAATTTTTAAATATGATTTGTCTCTTCGCCATTTCTCTCGCTTTTACTTATCTTGGCTTACTCGTGAGAGAAGATAAAAGTATTTTGGTGCATCGCGCAAATAAAATGCATTGTGCGCTAAAAATAAAAATAATTAAAAAGAAAAGCGAAAGACACATAACCGCGTAAACGGCCCGACACGCCCCCGTCGAGGCGGCGGGGTGTCAGTGGGCGTTCAATCAAGGTTAGTCGGGCGGCTATTGAGAATCTTATCAACCTCATAAATCGTGGATTATTCACGCTTCTCTCTTGTGACCCGCGAAGAGTAAATCGATGATTTGGTAATAAATCCCAAGACGGTTTCATACCTTTTTTAAACCTGGTTTTTAGGACACTAATACAGGATATTCGAAAAGCTGTAACTCTGACCCAGTATTCAAAAACTTACCAACCTTAAGGCAAATAGTCACAAGGGAAAATGCTAAGACACTGACTTAGGACACAGAGTCCTGGTCCTGAAAAAGCCTTTCACAAGATACGAGTTTACAAAACTATAAGAATATTGAATAATTTCAACACAACACATTATTGTCATTTATGTTATATATTATATTTCTTTTCGTTTTGGTTTCGTCCGAGGGGGAATAGGTTTCATCTAGATTTTGGCAGTTCTCCGAAACACTTACTATAGAAATTATTCACATTTGCCGCAGGCTGGGCAACAGCAACAGCTTTTGAAAAACCCTTTTTCGAGGAAGGATCGAGTCGGATCGGATCGAATTGGATCGGGAGACGCGTTGTCTCGAGCACGCGGCGATCGTGGCACAACTATAATATATATATATAAATCACTCGCACCGATCTGGTCTAGTCAGCTCTGCTGGCCACGCAGTAGAACCTGACTCGTCGGTTTGCAAAACAGTACTAAAACTAAATCGAATTCAAATTCGAATATAGTCAGCAACCGCGCAAATTGTTCAGTGGCAGCGACGTCGGCGCTGGCATCTGTCTCAGCGGGTGTGAGTGTGTGGCCGGTGTGTGTTTGTGTGTGCGGGGGGGTTGACTTTCATTCATCAAAAGCAGCTGCCGATGCCACTGGCTCTGCCTCGGCCACTGCTAGCTGATAGATGCTGACTGCGCTGCTCTCGGCGCATCTCACGTAACGCATACGCAGTGTAGGCCGCGTAATTTGTCGCGCCTTGTTTCGCGCCTTTCCTTTCCGCGGCATTTGCAGGATTGCAGTGAAAGGAGCTCATTATCGGCAGCTCCTTGGTGTACCCACTTACAATGGCTTCCTCCTCATTAGCCACTGCATTCTATAACGATTCTGTCTGATCATCCTCATTTTGTTGCTAATGCCAATCAGAGGTTTGCTGCCTGCCACAAGGCTACCCACTTCGCTTTCCGCTACTGAAGAAAGCAAGTATATCTCCAGATCTGGTTTATTACGACATCGACATCGCACAAACTTACCGGATAAGTGGGTCAAGTTTGTGCATTTAAATTGTGTCAAAGATCGCAATAAACCACCCCAAAATAATAATAATACCGAACAATGGCCATTACCAGGGACTACTTGAACTTGATTGTATTCAGACGCCCGGATAACAAAGGGCTCGACAAGAAAGTGGGCAAGACTTAGGACTTAGCTGACCAAAAGAATGTTAGTTGAGCATTTCCGGTTTCATATTCGCCCATAATAAATATCCGCAGCAGAAATATAGTAATAAAAATCAGCAGCCCAGCTGCAGCTAGCTGCCTTTGATCCGCTTCAATTCGATTTGCCTTGGGGGCCAGTTCCAGTTCCATGCTGGTGGGAAATCGCTGTGGTGAGCTGAGCTCTAACTGCGGAAGAGCAGGTCGGAGGATGGGATGTGGCTAAGTGGCTCGCCGTTGACACCGCTGGTCAGAGTCCCTAAACATAGCCCGTCATCCACTTACTGGTCCCAATTCGGATGGATCGCCGTTTCTCTGGTGGAGAGGTGAGCTGAGGCTGGGATCCGTTTGGTTCGCTTCTGAAACGTAGCCATGGGCACCACACTCACACATTGGGACCGGAACTGTCGATCTTCATTTTTGACACTGGAAATGTTGAGGTTGGAAATGGCATAGGTTGCCATATTATGATGTATAAATAACTAAATAATTATATACTTATCTGTGTTGGTGGGCCAAAGGTTATTCAGAAAGTGCTATGTAATACGGATGGGCCTTTCAAGGGGGCTTGAGAAACAATCAAGTTGGCAGTGGCCAAATCTCCTTTGGTTTCTACCGAATTGGGTTCTTAACGTTTATTAAAATCTCCGATTTGAGATTTCTTATTGTCTATTCAGAAAGAACATGGAGGCTATTCTTTCATATCGAATTCAAAAGCAATTTTAACGCTTGGCAAGGATGAAACCTATATGTTACCTTTGCATAAATATCAAGACACTGGACAGATCGTAAATACCTACCATATTTGAGGCTTTTCAAATGACCCTTTATAGAGTATAAACAATATCTTATTCATAGTTTAAGAAAAACTTAAAGCAATCAACGCCTCAAGCTTCTCCATACATTAAACATATTTATTTTAATATTATTAGGTATTATTGATTACAATTTCAAGATCACAAATCAGATTTTTTATACTTAAATGCTGTAACTTTTTTTCGATTCAGTTTCGAGATTAAAATGGCTAAATGGCAACAAAAAATACTATAAATTTCGAGTGAGGGAATGTAATGTTTCAAGGTTTTCTGTTTCTTTGCAATCCTCTCTATAATGGCAACTAAACATTGTTTTTTTTCGCAGCCTAAACGGGTATACAAAATGTTGAACTTAAACGTAGCTTTAGACGCTATTTAACAGTAAGAGGTAAGACTTGCAGCACTTCAAATAGGAAAATAATGAAAAGAAAGATATAGGTTCCAGAAGGATTGGCTGCTACCGATAATAATGATGATGATGTTGTGGTTTTTGTTGTTGCAGCAACAGTTGGTTTTTGCCAGCAACCACCACCACCACCAATACGAACGCACACAGGCAGCAGTGGCAGCTGCCGGATGGGCATTCCTATGGGCATGTGTGTAGGTATGTGTATCAGAAGTTGCTGCCGCCTGTGCTGTATCTGCTTTTCGTTTGGCCGCCGTTTAGTCCTCCGTCTTGGGGCGCCGAAATAGCAGGATGTGAGGCTCTGGCTTGTGGATCATGTAGTGTATCCATCCGCGCGACTGCTGCACCCCGATGGACCGCCACTCGGCCTCCGTCATCAGATGCGTCTTGGGTACCATCTTCACCAGCTCCTTTGGCAGAACCACATGTCTGTTGGGGCGAGGGGCGATGGGTAAGGGAAGAGGGGACAGTTTACAGTTGCTCTATTTTTTGACGTTCGCCGGCTTGCCGGCAATTACATACCTGTACTCATATTTCTCATCGTAGTATTTATCTGAGTAGTAGATGTCCTTGCTCATCGTGTGCTCCTTGTTTGTGCAAGTCCGGCGATCTCAATATAGTTTCCAAACTCTGCCGGAGTGTGCAAAAATGCGGCGTCTCTTTACGCGGCCTGGTGAAAGCGGGTGTCTCGGCTTGCTCTTTTTCCAGCTTCTTGGCAATAATAGTTATATTATTAGCACTTCAACTGTTACCTTGACTTCTATTTAAGAGTTCTTATCACAATAGAGTAGCTTGCATGCGCAATTTACGTTTACGTTTATTTTAAATAAGAAAAAAGTGACGCGGTCCCGCAAGTGTTGGACAATTTTAGTGGTTGAAAATAATTATAGGAAAAATATCGATAGTTTTTCGCGCGCAACAAGCTACAAGTCCGGCAACGCCAAAAATATGGCACAAACAAAAATATACAAAAAAATGTATTTTATTCATTAAAAAGCTTACCAAATTTTTTAAGAATTGAATTTTTACACAATTAAGAAGTTTTAAAAGAAGTTGTACTGTTTCTGTTAACATTTAACATTTACCGGAATGGTTTTAGTCAGCTCTGTTATCGCCAGGTGGCGCCCTTAAATACGTTACTTTATTCGAATATAGTTTTAAGACAGTATTAATTTCATGACTGTTTAAAAACTATAAACTTTTCTGTTTTTATAATGAATAAATATTTTTAAAACTCCTATAAAGAAATGCGTTAAAAAATTTGAACAATTACTCGTTTTCGCTCGTTTTCCCACACACTCAACGCAAGTGTCAGACGTAAATACTACGTCAGGATTGTCTGACCCTTCCATTTCGCCCCTGCCACGCCCCCTGTCCACTGGGAACCCCTAAAAGGCTGCCCGCACAGACACATAAATCCTCGCAAAATGCGAAAACGGAAGGCGAGGCGTTGGCTCTCAGCTCGTGCGAAATCTTACATAAATTTCGTGGTGCGGACAACACACAAATGGAATGAATGCAAGGAATTTACCAAAACCAGGAAGAAGACCAATAAAAAATGGGCGAAAAATGATGGTGCAATGCATTTAGTTAACGGTGGAAACACTTAAGGATGGCGGTCGTAGTACTGCGCCGGAATGAAGACCCAGTTCTTGGCCAGGTCATTTATGGCTTCCTGCATTAGACGGGAAACAATTTCAATAATGTGGCTGAAAAAAAGGATTGATTAATAAATAGATATGGAAATTTTAAAAACAATATACAAATATTTCATGAAAAGAAATTAGAAACTAATTAAAATCATTCTGTTGAATATTCTTACTTGCGATCTGCTTCAGAATTATTTTCCGTGGTGGGTTCTACTTCGGAGGCTATCACCTGCTCATATGTCTTCACCGCCTTTATTCGTTTTCGCTCCGGATTGATGCGCATGAACTTGGACTTGCTGAGATATTTCCAGAAGAGCTTCTCAAAAATGGTGATCCGCTGGTCAATGGCCATGCTGAGCTCTATGACCTCATTGGAATTGAGCTTACTCTTGGCCATTAGCCGGGAGATGACCTCCTTGCGCTCCGCCTCTTTGCGCTGTTCCTCGAGCATGGCTGGCGTCAATACTGGCAGAGAAGGTCCGTCACCACTGCCTCCTGTTCGCGTTGTAGATGGCGACATCGATGCCATACCAGTACCACGACCGAACTGGCTGCAGGGCACCGGACCGGCGGTGGGATCAATCTTGTCGGCACCGTCCATTTCTTCGGCGATCTCAGAGGCGACCTTGACAATGGTGCGAATGTTGAGATGCAGAAAGACGTGCTCCACGTAGCTGTCCTCCTTCCACTTTGGGTCGTCAATGGACTCGATCTCCTCCAGCTCCTCTTTGGCGATCAGGGTGGCACGGTCCAAAAGCTTATGCACTTCCAGTACAATGGGAATACGTCGGAAGTGGACCAGCCGGTCAAAAACGGACACCTTGATCTCACAGAGCTTCGAGTGATGGCCCTTAAGTCGAAAAATGGGCGGATTGAAAACAATCGAAAAGAATTCGTTGATAATGTAACTAGGAAATAGAGAAAACTTACTTCTAAACTGCAATTCATGTGTCCAATGTGTCACTTACCTCTGCCAGCGGAACTCCATGCATTTTTGTCCATAATTGTGAACATTGACCAGTTGCGTCCGATCCTCCCGTAAACAGACCTCGAATCTGACGCGGTTTGGGTAGATGACATAGAGGAAGTCCGCACTCTCCCGCTCCTTAAGGGGCATATCACTTTCCTCCCTATCGTCAGCCAGGACTCCGCGAGCCTTGATCTTGTAGCGGGCCTTGGAATTCTCGTAGGATAGAAGTATTTCTGCCTAAAAATGTTCAAAAATTATAAACACGATGTCTAGTTCAAATTATTTACAAGCTCCTACCTCATTTTCGTAATCCAGAGGTCGATAGTCTACCAAAAGGGGCCAAACACTTTGCCTCGGAACAGTGAGATTCATGTTCAGTAACTTCATACCACGATCCCGCGAAGAAAACGAAAACGTGAGGTGTTGCATTGTAATATTCTGCACCCAAATCGGTTGGGTCACATGGAAGTAGTTTCTAATGTTCACGGGTATAAGCTCCTTTGTAAGAAGACACTTCTCGGGGTCAAAGGCCGAGATCTCCAGCTTGAAATGCCAAAGAAACTTTCGATTGTCGTCAGTTCTGGATTATATAAAATATAAAAAAAAACATATTCAAGAAGGTGGACTATTTGTCAAGCTTACTTGATTTCATAGGTGAGGTAATGCTCCCCGTAAAGGAAGAAAAAGGTCGTAACCGTAAGGGCCACCACCTCATCGGGCTTGATTTTCAGGATCTCCTGATTAACTTGGATCAGACGACGATGTGGGCAGTGGAAGAGCTGCCGGAACTGATTGAATCCTACTTTAGTCTGCAGTGGCTGGCACTGACAGTTCTGTAAACGCTTCAGGGTAAGACAAATATCCTTATTTGATAGATTCCGCAGCCAGAAAATCATCTTCAGGGGCTGGCTGTGGATCTGACGAATGGGCACGACAATTGTGTGTTCATGTTCTCCACGATTTGAACGTAATTTTCTGTTTAACCTGAAGAGAGGGTTATAAAAACTTGGATAATATTTGATAGGCTCTCAAACAAACCCTGGTATGTCAAAGCTCTCCCAATAGAAAATCTTCAGGATCGGAGGTCGGATAACAGTAAGGTTGTCGATCATTAATTTTTGATATATGGGATTAGGTTTGATGCCAGTGCCACAGGGCAGCTTGGGCTTTTCCACATAATATGGTTCTATAAGTTCGTCAGCCATCTTTAGTATCAAAATATAACTATTTCTGTTGAGTAGACACACACACAAAATGCTACTTTATAACCGATTTTTATCTCGCATAATTTGAATATCTTCAAGATACATTAAGCATTCCCAAAGCAGGTTGCGAGTTCACAGACATTTTGGGGATTTTTCGAACCTCATAAGTCTTTTGTATTCGTGACCTTATACAATATTCCATGCTGGCTCTCTTACAGTGTGGGAAAGGAATAAAAAATCGAGGTCCTGAAATGCAAAGTGAGTACCTGAGGAGGCAACTACTGCACACACCGGTGCACACATGCGTGTGGGAGTCCTTCGATAATCCTGTGTGCAATTCGTTTTTGTTTGTGAATTGACAAAGTGCCAAAGGCCAAGCGGGCGGGCTTCAGGACAGCAGCAAAGGAATAAAAAAGAGCAAGAAAAAGACATTAGTGGCCCAGAGAGCCTGCGAAAAACAAACGTCCTGCCGGGAACTAAAGCTCCGCCACACGCGCACTTGCTTTATTGCTGTTCTTGGCCATGTTTGTAAATACATATGTGTTTTTATACTTTTTGTGAATGTGTTGGCGTATGCGCGTGAAAGTGTGTGTGCGAGTACTTTGTGTGCCTACACGTGTGACTGCAGTTGAGCTTCATCGAGGAAACTTCGTTCACAGTTAGAGGTCTGACAACGGTAAAGGTTAGAGACCAACGGCAATTAGAGTACAGTGGAGGTTTTAATCATGCACCAATTTACAAGAAAAGTTTGGTGGACTAGAAAGTTCGAAAGGATAAGCATTTTAAATTATTATTCCAGTGGCTAAGCATATCTCATTTTCAAATCAAAAAGTCCTTTTATTAGGCTTAGTTATTCGAATAATAACACCAAGAATCCCGAACATATCTAGAGCTTGTACTCTCTTCATATCTATTTCTTATTGTCCTGGAAAACTTATATCCTCGCTGCACTCATAGAAACTGCCTCCTTTTTGGGATGTCCCATTCAAGCTTGAACGTCATTCACATTTCGTTTTCACTGTCCTCGCAGAAACTACAACCTGTGTGCATCAATTACAACCTTTGACAGCTACGCTGCCACGCTTATCAGTCATGTCCTTTTCGCCTCTCCGCCCCTGATCCAGCCATCGCATCTCAGCCATCAGCACTCCTTCCTCGAGCCATCAGCAATCTGGCATAACAATGGTGGAAAATGGTCTATGACCAGAATACAGGAATCCAAGAATACCATTCAATTGCAATTGTCGTTGCTCTTTTCGCCTTTCGTCCTTGCTGAGTGAGTTCGTATGAGTGTTTCACTCCAACCATTCGTTCCACAGGACTCGACTCGCTCTTCCAACGCCAAACGTTCCAGCTCATATTCGCCATGAGAGTTTAGTTTATGTTTTAAGCAAATATTTTGTACTTTTTTTTGTTTTGTTTATGTTGGTAGGACAGTTACCCAACGACAACTTGTTGGCCAATTGTTGTGGTTGGACTTCGAGATGCCTAAAGTTAGTTTTTGAGAGGATTGAGGATGTCGGTAGGGTCGCAAGTCCCTTGATGGCAGTGACTGGTTGTGCATAATTATGCCTCAATTTGCAGCTTCAAGCCCGCCCAACTAATTACCACAAAAAAAAAAACAATTTCAGCTTTCGGTGGTACTTTTTGGCAATTAAAAACTTTTTATGCAAGACATATTTTTTTGGTGATTTCTTTTTTTATTTTACCCTTAACCCGGCAGGTGAACGGGAGCAAACTTTTTCCGCAGCCCTTGACATCATCCAAGTAGATGTTTTTTTCCCAGTAAACCTTCCTCCTGCCAACTGTCGCGCTTCATAATTGAAAGTCACTTAGAGCGTGAAGTGAAAAAAAAAATGTTCACAACGAAGCAGAGGAAAGTCCTGGAATTCACAACAATAGGCCAAGATAAACCATTTTAAACTGATTGTGAGTTTACGAACTTGACGCTAATACTTAGTGCTACTAAATAATTGAAGGTTTTTAAATTTGGAAGGAATAGTATTAAACTAGTTACTTAAATTGTCGACCGTTTTAAATTTAATTGCTTATAAGTACACTTTTATATATCCTTTGCTTATATCCTTTGGACTGAGTCCAAGTGGTTGTGGCAGCAACAAAAGCATAGATAGCCGCTTGGCCGGAGGGCAACCTGGTGGGGGAGTGGCGTCACTGACACTCGACATCCGCTCCTGCCATTTCCATGCATCCTGTGGAGGAAAGAGGCGATCCAGGAGACGAAGCGCCAGAAGAGCAAGAATTGCCAAGCCGCAAAACAAAGCAATACAACGGGTGGGCGGCCAGGCGGTGGGGTTGCTGCCCCACTGGCTGCTGCAAACAATTATTGTTATTTCAATTGAAATGCAGCGTTCACCAGCAAGCAATCGCCCATCTCCATCCCCAAAAAACCATACTCACCGCAAAACCCTGCCCTTTGTAGAATTGCTATCAAAATTATACACCTTGCAGCAATAAACGTGAACAGGGGCGGTTGGGGAGAGAACAGAAGGTGAGTTGGATAGCCGGCGGGTTCATTGTAATGCAAATTACGTATACGCCCTGGTGCAGCAACAAACCGGACCTCTTGCCTGTGTGTGCCCATGACTGCATATATCTGCCCTTTTTCATTGCCAGAGCTGGAAAAGTAATAATAATGAAAATATGAGACTCTCTTCACCCAACGGCCACTTCGCTGGAGAAACCCTCTAAAGGATTGTTAGGAAAATGCAATTAAAGCATTAAGCAGCGTGGAAAATAATCCAATGCATATCCATACGTCTGTGTTTTTGGGGCTTTGTTGTGGCTTCAGACTAAGCTTGTTTACATCACAACCGAGTAGATTACTTTTAGCCAAGGCTTATTGGCTTAGCTACATCACTGGCTTAACCGAAATTGGGCCACTTAATCATCACAATCCGAATAAGTTTCGTCCGAAAACTTTGCTTGCCCACTACCCAGGCTACAGGGCCCAGAGCCGGGGCAAAGGAAATGCAACATTTTGCTGCAGGAAATGCACTCGAGTAACTTTTCCCTGTGAGAGCCGAAACCCGAAATGACCAAGTTGGTGTACCAATGTCAATTCAAGGGCCAGGAAGTTGTCGCATTTAAATGGGAAAACTTCAACACACAAAATAGATACACAAATATCCCAGAAATGGCCCCCAACGGCATCAGGGCAAAAATTGTATGTGTTAACGACTGATAACGGCCAAATGGAGACCATACAGTGGGCTTAGGAAACTCCGACTTTTGCAGACGGGAAACGGAAACCGCAGCCGCCATACCATTGCCATCGCCATCGCTGTCACCATCGCCATCATTGTCGTCATCGACAAGTGAGAGCCTCTTCCTTTCAAAGCGGAGTACCCGCACCGAGGAACACAAATACCAGCACCTGTAGGCTTGACAGGCCTGTTTGCTTTTCCGCTTTTCCGATTTTCCAACTCTTTTTCCATTCACCGCAAGCAGCTTTGGCACCTCCATGTGTTTCTAACAAAGCCTTCGCCAGGAATATTCATTTCCATCCAATGTGGTCGGAAAGCCACGGATAAAAGGTGCGGTTTAAGGCATCGAAATTCCTTGAAACTTAATTTAAAACAGTTTCACTTTATTCCATAAAATATTGAAGTTGTAATTCGTTACTCTGATTCGTTAAATCGTGATAAATAGTTAATTTTTTCTGTTTCCTGAAGTCCCTTAATCTGGGCAAAACTTGTCTGAATTATTTAAATACGTGTTAAAGCAACAATTAAAAAAGTAACTTTAAACTTTGAGCAGTTAAAAGTATGAATATGAATAGTAGGTACCCTTTTTATTAATATATACCATATATTCTAAATAATTAACAACTTTTTTAATTAGAGGGAAATCAACACATAATTATATATATTCCTGTTGAATTATATGGAATATTTAATCAAAATAACTTATTTAAAGCCTAGTGACCCATGGGGATAGGGTATTAGCCCTTTTACCTTTAATTTGTATTTCGGTTTTTTGGATAGTTGTCTGCTTGACTGGCCTGGTCCTCAACTGCAATGCCAAACTGGCGAAAACCGACAAAAAATATTCGCTCTGAATATTTAATTGTGCGCGTTCCGTGCATTTATCTCGTTGCCATTGCGTGCTAGATACTCACACACTCACACCCACACTAACACACACATAAACTATCACACACACACACACATACACACTCAAACACTGACACTTGCATGCACAGCCATGAAACACACATACTTGAATTTGTGGGGGCGTGGCTTTTGAGCTGGTTTGTTGCGGTTGCATATTTTGTGGCTCTTTCGGGTCTTTTCGATTTTCGAAATGCGCTTTTAGTTTCTCTGTTTGTTGTTTGCATTTCTTTGGGTTCGTCCTTGCATCCGCAGGACGCAGGACGCAGGACACAGGTCTTGTTCTTGTTGTTTCTGTCTGTCGTCGCTGTCGTTGTTGTTTGTCTTTTTACACCCAGAACCTGGCAACTGTATAAATAAAAATTTACCCAGTTATTTTCTCTTTTGCCTTCCACCGAGATGTCTAGATGATTGTGTTTGTTCATACTTTTTGATGGTTTTTAGCTTAACTTGTTTTTCGTTTCGGGCTTACCATATTGGTATGTAAATTCCTAGCGTTGTCATTGTGGTTTCTGCATTTGTCGTCTGCATTTGTCCGATAAAAAACCTTATTTATATGTATTTTAAATTCGATCATGATATGAATGGAAGTTATCACAAAGGAAAAACTTATTTCCTAGAAATTTGTACAGAAACACTTTTGTTTTAGTTCTTATCGCTCATGAACATGCTCCGATGCAAGTGTTTTCATTTTTGAATAATATTTTTCTTAAATCTGTAGATGTTCTCGTCCATTTCAATTTCCAATATCCATCGAGCTGTGTTTTGACTTGTACATCTTTTTAATCCTCTTTATGGTATCGGTTTAATCCAACCCATTTCCATTTTCCGCCCAGGATAAACATGTTGATGAGAATTAGAGACAACGTTATCCTGACACAGAATTTCCATTTTCCCCTCCATATCCTGTGATGGCATATTTGAAATATTTCGGAAAATGGCAAACAAATCAACATAATTCGGTTGGTTTTCCCGTGGTCAAGAGCTAATTTGTTTCCTTGTTCAGGGGAGTAATTGCAGAACACTGCCATTTTGCATATTTGGGTCGGATGGGCTGTAAAGTGGGAATATTAATTAAAAATTTCCGAAATTACAGAAATTTGGGTGCCGATTTTGAAGAATATTACATTATCAATAGAACATTGTGGCTCAGGTTTACAGGTAACATAGGTGAGGTAAGCGGTTTATCCCTGAGGCAATCATTGTGATATTAATTACGCTCAATTAATGCATTTTACACGCTCACAGGTGGAGGCACTTCGTATACGTGACTAAGCTGCTTTGCCGTTGCTGTTTTGCAGCTTCATTAAAACGCATATAAATCAATTAAATGGCTTATGAGGTTAACTTTCATGTGCAACAGCCCGTGGCTCTAGCTTCTTGTGGGCCCCCTCCTCTGACACGACTTAACTTGGCTTATGATTTTTATGGCCAAATGGCTTTACTTGGCCTTTGGCTTTGGGCTGGTGTGAGAGTGTGACCAAAAAGCAAGTAACATTTATAAATGTATACTCCTTAAAGTGATTAATTACGAACATTTGAACCTCTTGCCCTTTGCCTTCGGCGACGAAAATGCAATTTTCCTCAGAAATTCGAATTTTCATTCCCTGGCCCTGTCCAGTTTTAAGGTAAAACATTTTTGGTAGCCAAATGCAGCTTTAAAGATGGCTTTGAATAGACTCACCAGAGCATGGAAATTTATTTTGAGTCATCTTGCGTTAATTGGGATTAAATACACAACAATGTTTTCTTTCTAATGCTAAAAGCTTTCCTTTTTTGGGTTATATAAAATTGGTATTTATTCTATATATTATTTAAGCCGTTGATGTTCTGTCAGTCCGAGGTTGGAAATGTTAAGTAAAATGATTTAGTTATTGAAAAGCCATCAATATAGGAAACCTTAAAATGGCAAATTTAGTTTGTATTCTAAGCCTTATTGGTTTTCTTCAACATCTTGTTTTTTTTTCGACATTGTTATTGCAAGCATTTTTCGTGACTGTCCGAAAAATTGGACTAATGAGCAAACTCAGCACCTACACCACCCAATTTCCACCTCACACTCCTGCCAGGCTCTGGTGTGCAACTTAATTTACAGTCGTTGTCATGCATACGAAAAACATTATTAAGCTTTACGAATCTGCCAGGACCGTCGAGCCACTCAACCACAAGTGTCCCATCAGCTAGTCATGGGAAAAGGACCTTCTCGGAGGAGGTAAGGAGGAGAACACAAACCAAACAATTTATCTCAAAGCAAATTTGGCGCAACAACTGTCGAGGCAACCTCATTGCCTGAAAGTTGCGTAATTGGGCCAAGAGACCTCAAAACGGGAATCGGGAAACGGGAAACGGCAAAAGGTGTGGGCGCAGGACATTGTTGTTGATGGGAGCAGCCATAAGCGTGTAACCAAATGTCAACAGGCATTAAATTAAAATACCGTAAAAATATAAACCAGAAGATGACGGGAATCAGCTACCCGAATGACTCCTCAGATTTTGGGCCCTTCGCGGAGCATCAGGAGGCGTGGCAGCAACAGCTGTCTGCCGACGGGTTGAACTCCCACCTACCCCACCTCCGCCCACACACGCATTAGCCATTTTCCCTGGCCTTGGCTGGGTGAGTTGGTGGCTCGTTTATGCTCGTTAGACATGCAAGATGAGTGGATAACTTTTTTTTCGAGAGCCGCTCGGCATCGGCTACGACACCGAAAGCGGTAGCGGGATGGGCATGAAAAATTGGAATAATATTTATAATTATTATGTTCGAGGAAATTACATTTTGGGTGCCGGCGTTTTGAATATTTCCCCTCGCTATATGATGGCTTAAAATTGTTGTTGCCTTGAGTCAAGTGGAAAATGAGGTTATTATGATAAGAATTTCACATTATTGTAAATATGTGTTTATTTATATCCATTCACAGATTTTAAAATTATATAAATTTGCTAAGAGATGAATACCCAAGCTAAGCTATATTCGAAAATTTTCAAGGAAATTCACAAAGAAAATAAAATATCTTTTTGGAAACAAGGATTTGGGCAAGATTTAAGTTCTTACAGATTACTTGAATCCAAACATATAGTATCTCATGCAATTTTAAACATAAAAATGGTTTTTGTCTAGACTAATGTTAACTAACAGAAGTATTTTAAAGGACATTTAAACGTTGAGGTATGTTCAGAATAGCAGTTTAGAAGTCAAATATAAAATATCTAATTTAAAATTATCCTATTTAAAAATTGTATAATAACCAATTAAACGAATTTGTAAATGTTTAATTAAATTTTTAGAACTTAATAAAGACAAAAATATGACATAGTTGCATAAAAAAAACCGGGTAACAGAGAGAAATGAGAAACGAGAGAGCTTGCAGGATGTTAGAGAAGTGCAACGCCAACAGAGGACTCTTTGCTATAAAAATGTTACATGCTGAGCACGTTTTTTGGACTGGTTTTCAGCCGCCTTTGTGGCGACTTTAAATGGTTGCTGTTTTCAGTTTTTGGCTCTCCCCTTGCAGCTTCTTTGTTGTCTAGCTCGTTTTTGCCAGCTTAGAAGCTACTTTAAGTAATAAGCGAGTTCGTCCCCCTTTCTGTTTTAGAGCCAGTCATAAAGTGTGCAATTCAGAGTGGAAGACATTGAGAGAAATGCAAGGAAGCTAATGCGAAAAATAAAAAACCTGGAATTACAGACATAAAAACGTGGCTCTGGATTATTTGATAACCGGAGAAAAAGGTATCATGCCCAGAGCAACCTAACAAACTGTCAAATCTGCTTAGGAAGCTTCGAATTTGTGTTAAACCCAATATAAATGCAAACTGCTTGAGAGGCCTAGTGGGCAGTTCACACCCCGCAAGTCCCTATGATTGTCAGTCAATTTACGAATTACGTCTTTACCTGCCCAAGGGCATCTGTTGACCAGCCTCGTCCTGTTTCGGCCCATTTCCTGCACCCTTCCTTCCCATATTTGTTGCCTCCTGTGGGCGGAAAAGGTCAATGTGCCCGGATGGGTGCAAAATCAATGGAGTCTAAGGACCCTTGGGGCAGGCTTAAGACCGAAAGGGCATCGACTGGGGCCTAAAAATAAATATACTTAATCGAAAAGGTCCTTAGCCGAGTTCAATTCCATTTCCATTTTTATAAAATAAATAAAATCGAAGATGAGACAGCAGAAATGATAAAAATATATTTTACCCATTTATTTTATGGTTTGGTTTTAGTTAATTTCATAAAACAATTATAATTGCTGTTGAGAGGATGCCATACATAATATATCATTTGATAAAATATCTTTATTGCCACACAATTGAATTGCTAATTTCCTGTCAAATCGGATCTGTATTCCTTATTCCGAATTCGTAATTAAAACATTAGGTTTCAAATAACGAATAATGGGATTATGAATGGGAGATTATGAAAAAACTGGTTATGTGTCGAATTACAAGTTAGATTACGGATGCTCGTTTTTACCTAAAAACAAGTTTCAAAAAGGTAAAAAATGGCAAACTAGGCGTTCATTAAGCTGATTACATTTCCACCAAAGCTGCATAAACGGTCCAGTTTCCGCTTCCATTTGCTAATTACATTTGCTTTTTGACTGCATAACTCCAAGTGAAAATGCAACAGATATTCAAAGCTGATTTAATGCCGGTCTAAAGTCTGGTGTCCGGAGAGGACTCTTTGTGGCTACGGGCCACGCCCACCACTACCCAAAACCGAGCAAACATTTGAAGCGCCAAAAAAATATGCAACACTACACAACATAAGACCTATGTTGACTCTCGTCGGTTGACACACTTCTTTCACACTACCCCCTTGCCCTGTGCACTCCTCTGTGGAGGAAACCATCTTGTTTGCATATCCTCTCCAGCATCTCTTCCCTTTCAGTCTCGCAACTCTGGGTAGTACTCGAAAGTGACTGGTTTCTCGGGCAAGAATTTACAGAAGGCTTTAATTTTTATCTATAGCAGAGACTTTTCTGTACTGAGCGCTTTTTCAAATCAGTAGAGCTTGTATTCCCTTAACGGCCACTTGGAGATCCCATGGCACAACTACAAGTACATGCCACACACCAATACACACCCACAATGTTGAGACAATCGGGCCACAAGCGCAAACTGGCAGCGTTCGGCGTTCGGTGCTCGAGCTCGTTTTTTATGGCCACTTAATTGGCGCCAGCGAGACCTGCCCCGCCCACTGGCTCGAATCAATGGCTATTGATTGATACCCATTCCGCATTTCCTTCGCCACCCCACTCCGCCCAGTTGATTGAAATGAGATTTGTCAGCAAGGTCAGTAATAGTTGCTGACGGCCTCCATACGCTCCGTATCCGTGTCCGTGTCCGTGTCCAAACTCGTGTTGGTATCTCACATCCTTTTGGCCAAAGGCAGCCCAGGTCAGGGTCTCTGGTGTTGGTCGAGTTAATAAATATGAATGCTGACCCCGCCATTAGGTGCAGCACTTTTTCGTGGCATTTTCCTGGCACTTCATAGACCAGTGCATCACTGTCACTGCCAGCTGGCGATGTCAAATTGCGGCCGAAAACATTTTTCACTTATTTTGGCCCTTCAAATTCCCGGCCTTAGAAAGCAACGGGTAGTTGGCGGGTGAAGAAGTGCCTTTGACGTGGGTCTGATTGGCCAACAAATTGTACTGCCCCCCGGTACTGATTAATGAAAGAATGGATAGCGATTGCCAACTTACGCTCGGCTCAACTCAGTTATGGTCATTCGGCGGGCTATTATCAATGGATTTTCGCGGAGGCCCCCAGACAAAGGCCTCGAAATGTGCCCCAATCCCATAGAGCTGCATTGAGTCCAGGGAAATACACTGACAGTTTAAGGTGTTTGATGATTAAGTAAGTTTCTTGTTGGTAAAACATTTCTGAGGCAACAATTTTAAGACTATATGATTTTGTATGGCATTCTCTCAGTGCATTTATTGCGAGAGCTATTGCCACTAGTGGCTTCCGTTTGATCCATTGGCTGCTGGCTTTATGTGGGAGTAATCGACAGTTTGTTTATGTTGTGTTTAACTAGCGACTTAGTGGCATCTACTAGTAAGCCAACAAAGCCTCGATAGACTAGAGGACTTACTGGAAAAACTTTTGACCAGAACAGATTACAGCATCGCGATGACACCGATCAATTAAACAATTAATAAATTAATAATTTACACCAGGGATTGTTGATTCTCTGGGGGGAGGATTGCACAACAGCCCAAAAGTAGGCCACGGATTTCGCTACACAGGCTTTTCCGGCCTGCAAATCCGCTCCAGTAATCAGGAGAAGTCGTGGCTCGTTTGCATATTTAATTCGCATGGCCCGAAATTATAATCCGTCTGGTGAACAGTCGCCTTCCATTAAACGCAGCTCGCGTCAGGCGAACTATGCAGTGAAAATTAAATTGTCACTGTGGGCGGAAGAGGGAAGGCAGGATTGCAGGATGTCAGGATGACAGGATTGCAGGATTGCAGGATTTCAGGAGAGAGAAAGCGGCAGAGATAGCGGCATTTTGGAATTTTGTTTCTGACTTTTCGCATTCAGTGGAAACGAAAAATGGCAAGCGGCGGAATAGGAGAAACAGAATAGAAACGGAAGTAAAGCAAGGACATACCGCTTCTTCTCCAGGCACCTCTTACCTCCCTTCTAACTTGCTTATTGTAGTCGCAAGGCGCCAAAGCAAGATAAATGGCGCAGAAGTAAACACATTTGGTGTGAAGACTTGTGGGGCAGGAATACGGAAAGGGAGAGGCGTGCCATTGGGGAGCCGCCTGGGAAGCCCAAGAAAAATCACGAACTGAGTCGAAAGTGGCGAAACAATGGTCGCATTGACACTGAACAAAAATTCCCCCTTCCGAATAAGGAACCAGGAAGCCAACTTCAAAAGGAAACTAAAGACCATATAATATCCTGGGATTGCAACTATTTCTATACAATTTGTTACTTTGGTTTTATTTTTTGATCGTTTTTGTATTTTTTATGATGATTAATATCAGATATTCTTATGGAGGGAAATATAACTTTAATCCATTTTATTTGAATATTTTTGGTGCTGCCAATCCTTCACCCATTTCTAATATACCCTGGAACCACACGCAGTATTTTTGATTGGAGCTCAAAAAAGAAACCAAGACAAGGTCGGAAGGAAAACGGACCAACAACGAGCGGCGACGACAATGCCTCGCCAGATGCTCCTGAAGCTTCAGATCATCATCCCATGATGATGATGGCAACAGCGCTCCAAATGAGCCAGACTATACAGTGGCAGTGGTTGGGTTTGGGTGGTAGGGCCACGCCCATTTGACAAGTGTTGGCAGTGCGGCAGATTAATTTATTTTATAGCAAGTTTGTGCCATTTTTTGTGCCGACACCGCCCGACTCTGCCCGACACCGCTCATCTTGCAGCGCCTTCAAAATTGCTCGCATCATAAATAACGCACACGGAGCGCATAAATTGTTAGTTCGGGCTCAGAGTTTCGGGCCTTGTCCGGCCGGGATGATGTCCTGGATGTCCGGGCACTCGGCCTCGTTTTCATTTTCGGTATCATCCTGGGCCGCATTTGAATGGCGTGGGCAAAAAGCATTAAATATGTGGAATGCTCTTTGAATTTCAATTTCCATTTCGCTCACTGATTTTGCTTGAATGTGCGTTCCAATGATTTATGCCTGACATTGCTACGGACTCTCTGGTCCAGATTAGGCCAGAGCTGTCCCGAGCCTCTTTTTTTGGGCTAGCTCTCAGGACAATGACAGGCATTCGCCTACTTTTGGTTTTATTTGATTAAAAACGCTGATGAGTGAAACTAAAACTGAGCCATGCTGGAGGGATTCTAAGAGCTCTTGAATTCTGATTAACTTGGAGCTGCGAACAATTAGCTTTCAGTTTAAAGTCAGTGTGGCATGGGGAACTGATTTTAACGAGTTTTGATTGCTCCGGCATGGAGTGATGATTTTGTTTCAAGAGAGTCGCTTTCCATTTTTCAGTCAATTCCGCTTCTCGGTCTTATCTTTCTTTTCTGGCTGAGAAAAACTTTTCATTCGAAGCACTCGTGCCGAACTGTTTCAACTGCTGCCCCTTTATTACTGCGGAAGCCATTCAGGGCAGATTTGAGTCACGGAGACCCCAGCACATAAGATGCTTATCCTTGGCTCGCCTACACACACACACACTATCCTCACAGGATTTTCCCTTAGCTGCCATCCCGTTCTGCAATCAGATTTTAACCCTATCGAGAAGAGAGCGGCAAGAAAATCCAAAATGAAATCCCGCTTTTAATTATATTTATACCCAAGTGGCCAATACCAAGTAAAAACATACACACTCTCCCACGACAAACACAATCAAGGAGGTGCACATACTCACTCTGAATGCGAATCAGGACCGGACAGGATTCAGCCACAGGGTTTCTGTTCCTGCCTCCTTGTCTTCTTCCTCCAAAGTCCACCCTCGACAGACTTGAAAGACAAACGAAACAATAACAAAAATTCGAAATTTGTAGAAGCTAAAACTTTTCGGTATGCGTGAGGCGAAAATGTGTAGAAGAATATTCATAAGTGAGCATAGAAGTGTTCTCAAAAGTCAATAAAGTAACCTTAAAAACTTTTACAAAATCTTGAACTTCAGTGAAATGAAGTTGCTTGTAATACTTTATAAAACGTACACGTCACGATGCTGTGGCTATAGTGGATGGATTCGATTTCAGTGATCTTCAACTAAACTCCACCCTGGGATCTTATGATGGCAATGCCTATGAACGGATTTTCGATGCTGCCCTTAAGAATCCAATGCACAAAAAGCCAGTGCCAAAATCATTCCATGAAATCCTTAACCCTTTCATGAAGTCCAATATCTAGAAGTGAAGCATATATTATATTAAACTCATAACTTTGCAGAAACTCTTCCTTGGCATGGTTGGGATCGGCCGACTATATCATCTTACTGCCATAAAACTAAACGGGTGTACGTTTTACAAAGTAAATTTTTATTTAATGAAACTCTTACCAAATAAAAAGATGACTTTCCCTAGGTGGCAAACATAACAATAAACTAGATTTTTATTTGAAATGGTATCAAGTTATCAATAATTCCCGGAATTTATTGAGTTAAAAAGGCTTATGGATAATGATTTTCCTAGGGTGTGGATTGGTCTAAAATACAAACATTTTAGCCAATATATCAGCTATTTTACATCAGATTTTAAAAAGGAAAAGTGTTTCTAAATAAGGCTCTAATCAGCTTTGGTCTTTATCAAAGTTTTACGAAAATCGAAAAAAATATTTGCTCCGATTTTTAGAAAATTTCAAAATTTGCGATAATGGGTCGATTTTTTTTTGTTCCGATTTCCAAAAAATCTCACAATACCATCCGTTACAATTTGAATTTGAAATTTGAAAACTGGAAATTTTGGCATCTGGTATTTGGTTTTGTAAATTTAACCGCCATCTGGGATAATTCGGAAAAAGTTCAGAAAAAATCAGGAAAATTCCGGAAAAATCCAGTAAATTCAGAAAAATTCGGGAAAATTCATGAAAATTCAGGGAAAATCGGAAAATTTGAAAAACTCTAAAAATACTTTTTCACATTCTTGTAATAAAATATTTTGTGTATTTATATTGGAGCTCTTACTCTATATATACATACATATATTAACATTTGCCAATTTTCTATGCGTTTCTGAAATGGATTTTTTTCCAATGTCTGTGCCAGAGAATTCCAATTTATTTCTCATACGCAACAGGGGTAAAATATCACACATACGCAGCGTATGCCAGTAAATAGAGCAAATTAAATAAACTTTACACTTAAAAGCAAGTTAAGTTCTTCGTATTTTCATTTTTTGTTCTTAATCCTTTTGGGAAATCTAAAACTCTTCAATTTTCCATCAAATACAAATAATTTCCAACTATTTTGAAGTGTGAAGTGAAAAGGATCAAAAACCTTCTTCCAAATTTCCCAGCCTCCAGTTTGGTGACCCCTTTATAATCCAATTTTGGTTTGAACAATCCTTTCGGCCTGGATTCGATCCTCTTGTGGACCATTGTCGAAAGTTAATCAAATCAATGTTTGCTGCCCTACCATCCAGGTGCTTAGCTTAGTTACGTGTCTATTTGTTATTTGTCAATCACTAAGCTACTTTATGTGTGTCAATATCCGTAGTTGGGTATCTTTGGGATGGCTAGATGAATTTTCTCTCGAATATGGAAGCTTCCCACCAGGTTCCATTCTCGTTTTGGCCCAGTTTAAGCTTCGCCTGGGATGTGCCCTCGAGTACTTTGTTCTTACACTTGACTGACTGCCCAGTCCCAATCCTTCTGTCCTGAACAAGCCTGAGGCTGTATTTCCGCTTCTCTTAGCCATGTGTCTGGTGTCATCCTCATCCTGGTCTCCTCGTCTCCGTCCATATCCTACTCCCCCTGGGGCTTGCATGCTCCATCTAGTTCACACAACACCGTTTCCAATTTGAGCACAAAATCGAAATGGGACAAAGACATTGAAATTGAAATCAAAAGCAAGAACATAGACTGTAGCAACTTTGTACAGGTTTTGTTTCAAATTTAGCAATCCATTTTATGTGTCGCACGAAATCCATTGATATTAGAACAGCTTTGATATAAAATACAGAAATTATGGCAGACGTTTCGAAGAAGAAAAAGGTGTATATTGGAACGTGCTAAAGGATTCAATTCGAATGGAAAGTTTTGTCTAGTATGAAAGTTTTCTGAAACAAAGTTTTTTAGCTTTTATTATTTTTTCATTGTTAAATAGCTTTTATTCACTTTCGTGTTGGAGTACTTATTTAAATATTACAATTTTATTATTTAACAATGGGTATGAAAAATAATTACAATAGAAAAGCCTTAATTACTTCAAATGTTCAGCTCTCTTGTCCAAAATTGTGTTCCAATTTGAAACAATTTAATTGGTTTTGCCCAAGGGTACAATTTCTTTTCGGTCTTCCTCGAAACAATTCCGAATTGTGGTCTCTTCTGGTACACCTGTCCTTTCGCTCTCCCCATTCCATGTACCATGGAGCACAGATTTCCACCCAAACACACAGAGACACACGATGCACTTTGTTTGCCATTTCGAAATCGCACGTGGCTTACAATAAATTTTCAGTTACGATTCCCTGTTACTTTTTGCTTTCATCACTGTGTGGGTTTGGGGAGGCAGGAAGTATATAGCTTCCAAATTGGCTGCGGGGTAAGCAGTAAACATTTTGCGATGACAAATGCAAAAACAACACAGCCACACACTCAGCCACACACACATCCCCAGATAACAGATTTGACGTGAAATTCTTTAAATTCTTCTCTCGAGGAAAGAAAGCAAAAGGGCCCATGCACTTGGCCCTCCGCGAAATCTGCTGAAGGATAGCAAAAATTCCCCATTAATTTTTGTGGGTCTCTTATCGCTACTACATTTGGGATTTCAGCAGTCCAAGCCATCAGAGTGAAGTTCTGGCTAAGTTGGTTGATTTCAAATGGCTAAGACAATATGCAAAAGCCTTGGGAGATTTACCAGAGCTTTATTGGAATGCAAAGAATAAAAAGAAGGAAAATAATGTATTTTAAAGTGTATAGCCGATTTCAAAACGAAATACCATTCATGAATCAGGGCTTCAGTCTGCTTCGACCTGCATCAAACAAACGGAGAGACTAAAAAAAAAAGAATTTTTCAGATTTTTCAAAATTTTGAAAGGAAAATTTTACATTTTCACAATACTGGAAGTGGACATTTGTCAAAAACTCATATTCTCATCCTTTTCCTTAAGTTTTTGAGGATATTTTTGTCATTTTGTATCCGATTTCGCACCAAGATACCATTTAAGAATCGGGACTTCATTTACTGTGCGTTATAATCAAAGACTTTTATTTTATCGAAGTGCAAACTTCATAATATCGCCTTCAAAAATCGCCTATGTGCCCAAATGTCCTTTTCTCGTCTCCTAACTTTGGTGTTCAGGAATACTCCTAATAGATATATGATAATTAGGTAGTACTCGAAGATAAAAATTCGAGAAGATATATTGTTTGCTGATGGAGGTGAACAAACAAAGTTATGGCTAGTTTGGTAAAATTTATCAAAGTTCAAAATCAGGATATTTATGCAATTTTTTATTTGATATTTTAAAACTGCAAACAAATCTTTGGAATCGAATGGCATTTCTGGGTTATCCCTATTTATTTGCAATCAAAAAAAGGCAAATAGCAGATAGAAGATAGCTGATTTTAGATTTGTAGGACTTTTATTCCTGAAAACACTTGTATCTTTTGTGTATGTATCTTTTGAAAACAATTTTATTTATTTGTTGGTCAAAGTCGGAACTTCTTAAACACATTTTTGTCAATATTTTAAACATTTTGCATTCGATATGATATCAATATACCATTTATGAATATGAGCTTCCGTCTGCTTTCATATGCATCAAAAAGGAGGAGAAACTAAACAAAATCAATTAATTTTTTTTTTCAAAATTTTGAAAGGGGTACCACCATGAATGGTATTCCGTTGCAAAATCGGATGCGAAATGGCAAAATATATTCTGAAAACCTAAGAAAAAGGACGAAAAAAGAACATTCGGAATGGTACGCGATGTCTAATCGATTTTATTTCGATAAATTTCACGGAAAAGGCCATAACTTGGTTAATATTTGGCAGATTTGCAAATGTTATACCTTCTTGATCTTAGATCTTCGAGTTCTATCAATTTCTATTAAAATCTGGACATCGAAAATCTGACCCGATTTTCGCAAATTTTGAAAGGGGTACCATCATGATTTTTTAAAAATCGATGAAAATTTTTTTGCTCTACTTTTCCAATCTTTTGACGCAGATTAAAAAAAAATGAAGTCCTGATTTATAAATGGTATTCCGTTGTGAAATCGGATGCGAAATGGCAAAAATATTTCTTAAAAACCACAGAAAAAGGACAAATAAGGATATTCGGACCTCTACGAGATGTTTAATCGATTTTTTTTCGATAAACTTTAGGGAAATATTCATAACTTGGGTAATACACCTTCAATCGTCGCATTTTATACCTTTTTGATCTTATATCTTTGAGTAGTATCATATTATTTGATATTTAAAAAAACTTTTGCTTAGAAACCGAAGCTAAAGGGCGAGAAAGAATCGTTTGTGTTCATATGTGGTATTTGAAATGATTTTATTAAGTTTACGCTTTGAATAAATATTTATATTTGACAAAGATTGAACGGCAATGAAGTCCTGATTCACAAATGGTATTCCGTTGCAAAATCGGATGCGAAATGGCAAAAATATATTCTGAAAACCTATGAAAAAGGACGAAAAAAGAACATTCGGAATGGTACGCGATGTCTAATCGATTTTATTTCGATAAATTTCACGGAAAAGGCCATAACTTGGTTAATATTTGGCAGATTTGCAAATGTTATACCTTCTTGATCTTAGATCTTCGAGTTCTATCAATTTCTATTAAAATCTGGACATCGAAAATCTGACTCGATTTTCGCTAATTTTGAAAGGGGTACCATCATGATTTTTTAAAAATCGATGAAAATTTTTTTGCTCTACTTTTCCAATCTTTTGACGCAGATTAAAAAAAAATGAAGTCCTGATTTATAAATGGTATTCCGTTGTGAAATCGGATGCGAAATGGCAAAAATATTTCATAAAAACCCCTGAAAAAGAACAAATAAGGATATTTGGACCTCTACGAGATGTTTAATCCATTTTTTTTCGATAAATTTTGGGGAAATATTCATAACTTGGGTAATACACCTTCAATCGTCGCATTTTATACCTTTTTGATCTTATATCTTTGAGTAGTATCATATTATTTGATATTTAAAAAAACTTTTCCTTAGAAACCAAAGCTAAAGGGCGAGAAAGAATCGTTTGTGTTCATATGTGGTATTTGAAATGATTTTATTAAGTTTACGCTTTGAATAAATATTTATATTTGACAAAGATTGAACGGCAATGAAGTCCTGATTTACAAATGGTATTCCGTTGCAAAATCGGATGCGAAATGGCAAAAATATATTCTGAAAACCTATGAAAAAGAACATTCGGAATGGTACGCGATGTCTAATCGATTTTATTTCGATAAATTTCACGGAAAAGGCCATAACTTGGTTAATATTTGGCAGATTTGCAAATGTTATACCTTCTTGATCTTAGATCTTCGAGTTCTATCAATTTCTATTAAAATCTGGACATCGAAAATCTGACTCGATTTTCGCAAATTTTGAAAGGGGTACCATCATGATTTTTTAAAAATCGATGAAAATTTTTTTGCTCTACTTTTCCAATCTTTTGACGCAGATTAAAAAAAAATGAAGTCCTGATTTATAAATGGTATTCCGTTGTGAAATCGGATGCGAAATGACAAAAATATTTCTTAAAAACCACAGAAAAAGGACAAATAAGGATATTCGGACCTCTACGAGATGTTTAATCGATTTTTTTTCGATAAACTTTAGGGAAATATTCATAACTTGGGTAATACACCTTCAATCGTCGCATTTTATACCTTTTTGATCTTATATCTTTGAGTAGTATCATATTATTTGATATTTAAAAAAACTTTTCCTTAGAAACCAAAGCTAAAGGGCGAGAAAGAATCGTTTGTGTTCATATGTGGTATTTGAAATGATTTTATTAAGTTTACGCTTTGAATAAATATTTATATTTGACAAAGATTGAACGGCAATGAAGTCCTGATTCACAAATGGTATTCCGTTGCAAAATCGGATGCGAAATGGCAAAAATATATTCTGAAAACCTATGAAAAAGGACGAAAAAAGAACATTCGGAATGGTACGCGATGTCTAATCGATTTTATTTCGATAAATTTCACGGAAAAGGCCATAACTTGGTTAATATTTGGCAGATTTGCAAATGTTATACCTTCTTGATCTTAGATCTTCGAGTTCTATCAATTTCTATTAAAATCTGGACATCGAAAATCTGACCCGATTTTCGCAAATTTTGAAAGGGGTACCATCATGATTTTTTAAAAATCGATGAAAATTTTTTTGCTCTACTTTTCCAATCTTTTGATGCAGATTAAAAAGAAATGAAATCCTGATTTATAAATGGTATTCCGTTGTGAAATCGGATGCGAAATGGCAAAAATATTTCATAAAAACCCCTGAAAAAGAACAAATAAGGATATTCGGACCTCTACGAGATGTTTAATCCATTTTTTTTCGACAAATTTTGGGGAAATATTCATAACTTGGGTAATACACCTTCAATCGTCGCATTTTATACCTTTTTGATCTTATATCTTTGAGTAGTATCATATTATTTGATATTTAAAAAAACTTTTCCTTAGAAACCGAAGCTAAAGGGCGAGAAAGAATCGTTTGTGTTCATATGTGGTATTTGAAATGATTTTATTAAGTTTACGCTTTGAATAAGTATTTATATTTGACAAAGATTGAACGGCAATGAAGTCCTGATTCACAAATGGTATTCCGTTGCAAAATCGGATGCGAAATGGCAAAATATATTCTGAAAACCTAAGAAAAAGGACGAAAAAAGAACATTCGGAATGGTACGCGATGTCTAATCGATTTTATTTCGATAAATTTCACGGAAAAGGCCATAACTTGGTTAATATTTGGCAGATTTGCAAATGTTATACCTTCTTGATCTTAGATCTTCGAGTTCTATCAATTTCTATTAAAATCTGGACATCGAAAATCTGACCCGATTTTCGCAAATTTTGAAAGGGGTACCATCATGATTTTTTAAAAATCGATGAAAATTTTTTTGCTCTACTTTTCCAATCTTTTGACGCAGATTAAAAAAAAATGAAGTCCTGATTTATAAATGGTATTCCGTTGTGAAATCGGATGCGAAATGGCAAAAATATTTCTTAAAAACCACAGAAAAAGGACAAATAAGGATATTCGGACCTCTACGAGATGTTTAATCGATTTTTTTTCGATAAACTTTAGGGAAATATTCATAACTTGGGTAATACACCTTCAATCGTCGCATTTTATACCTTTTTGATCTTATATCTTTGAGTAGTATCATATTATTTGATATTTAAAAAAACTTTTCCTTAGAAACCGAAGCTAAAGGGCGAGAAAGAATCGTTTGTGTTCATATGTGGTATTTGAAATGATTTTATTAAGTTTACGCTTTGAATAAATATTTATATTTGACAAAGATTGAACGGCAATGAAGTCCTGATTCACAAATGGTATTCCGTTGCAAAATCGGATGCGAAATGGCAAAAATATATTCCGAAAACCTATGAAAAAGGACGAAAAAAGAACATTCGGAATGGTACGCGATGTCTAATCGATTTTATTTCGATAAATGTCACGGAAAAGGCCATAACTTGGTTAATATTTGGCAGATTTGCAAATGTTATACCTTCTTGATCTTAGATCTTCGAGTTCTATCAATTTCTATTAAAATCTGGACATCGAAAATCTGACCCGATTTTCGCAAATTTTGAAAGGGGTACCATCATGATTTTTTAAAAATCGATGAAAATTTTTTTGCTCTACTTTTCCAATCTTTTGATGCAGATAAAAAAGAAATGAAGTCCTGATTTATAAATGGTATTCCGTTGTGAAATCGGATGCGAAATGGCAAAAATATTTCATAAAAACCCCTGAAAAAGAACAAATAAGGATATTCGGACCTCTACGAGATGTTTAATCCATTTTTTTTCGATAAATTTTGGGGAAATATTCATAACTTGGGTAATACACCTTCAATCGTCGCATTTTATACCTTTTTGATCTTATATCTTTGAGTAGTATCATATTATTTGATATTTAAAAAAACTTTTCCTTAGGAACCGAAGCTAAAGGGCGAGAAAGAATCGTTTGTGTTCTTATATGGTATTTGAAATGATTTTATTAAGTTTACGCTTTGAATAAATATTTATATTTGACAAAGATTGAACGGCAATGAAGTCCTGATTTACAAATGGTATTCCGTTGCAAAATCGGATGCGAAATGGCAAAAATATATTCTGAAAACCTATGAAAAAGGACGAAAAAAGAACATTCAGAATGGTACGCGATGTCTAATCGATTTTATTTCGATAAATTTCACGGAAAAGGCCATAACTTGGTTAATATTTGGCAGATTTGCAAATGTTATACCTTCTTGATCTTAGATCTTCGAGTTCTATCAATTTCTATTAAAATCTGGACATCGAAAATCTGACCCGATTTTCGCAAATTTTGAAAGGGGTACCATCATGATTTTTTAAAAATCGATGAAAATTTTTTTGCTCTACTTTTCCAATCTTTTGACGCAGATTAAAAAAAAATGAAGTCCTGATTTATAAATGGTATTCCGTTGTGAAATCGGATGCGAAATGGCAAAAATATTTCTTAAAAACCACAGAAAAAGGACAAATAAGGATATTCGGACCTCTACGAGATGTTTAATCGATTTTTTTTCGATAAACTTTAGGGAAATATTCATAACTTGGGTAATACACCTTCAATCGTCGCATTTTATACCTTTTTGATCTTATATCTTTGAGTAGTATCATATTATTTGATATTTAAAAAAACTTTTCCTTAGAAACCGAAGCTAAAGGGCGAGAAAGAATCGTTTGTGTTCATATGTGGTATTTGAAATGATTTTATTAAGTTTACGCTTTGAATAAATATTTATATTTGACAAAGATTGAACGGCAATGAAGTCCTGATTCACAAATGGTATTCCGTTGCAAAATCGGATGCGAAATGGCAAAAATATATTCCGAAAACCTATGAAAAAGGACGAAAAAAGAACATTCGGAATGGTACGCGATGTCTAATCGATTTTATTTCGATAAATGTCACGGAAAAGGCCATAACTTGGTTAATATTTGGCAGATTTGCAAATGTTATACCTTCTTGATCTTAGATCTTCGAGTTCTATCAATTTCTATTAAAATCTGGACATCGAAAATCTGACCCGATTTTCGCAAATTTTGAAAGGGGTACCATCATGATTTTTTAAAAATCGATGAAAATTTTTTTGCTCTACTTTTCCAATCTTTTGATGCAGATAAAAAAGAAATGAAGTCCTGATTTATAAATGGTATTCCGTTGTGAAATCGGATGCGAAATGGCAAAAATATTTCATAAAAACCCCTGAAAAAGAACAAATAAGGATATTCGGACCTCTACGAGATGTTTAATCCATTTTTTTTCGATAAATTTTGGGGAAATATTCATAACTTGGGTAATACACCTTCAATCGTCGCATTTTATACCTTTTTGATCTTATATCTTTGAGTAGTATCATATTATTTGATATTTAAAAAAACTTTTCCTTAGGAACCGAAGCTAAAGGGCGAGAAAGAATCGTTTGTGTTCTTATATGGTATTTGAAATGATTTTATTAAGTTTACGCTTTGAATAAATATTTATATTTGACAAAGATTGAACGGCAATGAAGTCCTGATTTACAAATGGTATTCCGTTGCAAAATCGGATGCGAAATGGCAAAAATATATTCTGAAAACCTATGAAAAAGGACGAAAAAAGAACATTCAGAATGGTACGCGATGTCTAATCGATTTTATTTCGATAAATTTCACGGAAAAGGCCATAACTTGGTTAATATTTGGCAGATTTGCAAATGTTATACCTTCTTGATCTTAGATCTTCGAGTTCTATCAATTTCTATTAAAATCTGGACATCGAAAATCTGACCCGATTTTCGCAAATTTTGAAAGGGGTACCATCATGATTTTTTAAAAATCGATGAAAATTTTTTTGCTCTACTTTTCCAATCTTTTGACGCAGATTAAAAAAAAATGAAGTCCTGATTTATAAATGGTATTCCGTTGTGAAATCGGATGCGAAATGGCAAAAATATTTCTTAAAAACCACAGAAAAAGGACAAATAAGGATATTCGGACCTCTACGAGATGTTTAATCGATTTTTTTTCGATAAACTTTAGGGAAATATTCATAACTTGGGTAATACACCTTCAATCGTCGCATTTTATACCTTTTTGATCTTATATCTTTGAGTAGTATCATATTATTTGATATTTAAAAAAACTTTTCCTTAGAAACCGAAGCTAAAGGGCGAGAAAGAATCGTTTGTGTTCATATGTGGTATTTGAAATGATTTTATTAAGTTTACGCTTTGAATAAATATTTATATTTGACAAAGATTGAACGGCAATGAAGTCCTGATTCACAAATGGTATTCCGTTGCAAAATCGGATGCGAAATGGCAAAAATATATTCCGAAAACCTATGAAAAAGGACGAAAAAAGAACATTCGGAATGGTACGCGATGTCTAATCGATTTTATTTCGATAAATGTCACGGAAAAGGCCATAACTTGGTTAATATTTGGCAGATTTGCAAATGTTATACCTTCTTGATCTTAGATCTTCGAGTTCTATCAATTTCTATTAAAATCTGGACATCGAAAATCTGACCCGATTTTCGCAAATTTTGAAAGGGGTACCATCATGATTTTTTAAAAATCGATGAAAATTTTTTTGCTCTACTTTTCCAATCTTTTGATGCAGATAAAAAAGAAATGAAGTCCTGATTTATAAATGGTATTCCGTTGTGAAATCGGATGCGAAATGGCAAAAATATTTCATAAAAACCCCTGAAAAAGAACAAATAAGGATATTCGGACCTCTACGAGATGTTTAATCCATTTTTTTTCGATAAATTTTGGGGAAATATTCATAACTTGGGTAATACACCTTCAATCGTCGCATTTTATACCTTTTTGATCTTATATCTTTGAGTAGTATCATATTATTTGATATTTAAAAAAACTTTTCCTTAGGAACCGAAGCTAAAGGGCGAGAAAGAATCGTTTGTGTTCTTATATGGTATTTGAAATGATTTTATTAAGTTTACGCTTTGAATAAATATTTATATTTGACAAAGATTGAACGGCAATGAAGTCCTGATTTACAAATGGTATTCCGTTGCAAAATCGGATGCGAAATGGCAAAAATATATTCTGAAAACCTATGAAAAAGGACGAAAAAAGAACATTCAGAATGGTACGCGATGTCTAATCGATTTTATTTCGATAAATTTCACGGAAAAGGCCATAACTTGGTTAATATTTGGCAGATTTGCAAATGTTATACCTTCTTGATCTTAGATCTTCGAGTTCTATCAATTTCTATTAAAATCTGGACATCGAAAATCTGACCCGATTTTCGCAAATTTTGAAAGGGGTACCATCATGATTTTTTAAAAATCGATGAAAATTTTTTTGCTCTACTTTTCCAATCTTTTGACGCAGATTAAAAAAAAATGAAGTCCTGATTTATAAATGGTATTCCGTTGTGAAATCGGATGCGAAATGGCAAAAATATTTCTTAAAAACCACAGAAAAAGGACAAATAAGGATATTCGGACCTCTACGAGATGTTTAATCGATTTTTTTTCGATAAACTTTAGGGAAATATTCATAACTTGGGTAATACACCTTCAATCGTCGCATTTTATACCTTTTTGATCTTATATCTTTGGGTAGTATCATATTATTTGATATTTAAAAAAACTTTTCCTTAGAAACCGAAGCTAAAGGGCGAGAAAGAATCGTTTGTGTTCATATGTGGTATTTGAAATGATTTTATTAAGTTTACGCTTTGAATAAATATTTATATTTGACAAAGATTGAACGGCAATGAAGTCCTGATTCACAAATGGTATTCCGTTGCAAAATCGGATGCGAAATGGCAAAAATATATTCTGAAAACCTATGAAAAAGGACGAAAAAAGAACATTCGGAATGGTACGCGATGTCTAATCGATTTTATTTCGATAAATTTCACGGAAAAGGCCATAACTTGGTTAATATTTGGCAGATTTGCAAATGTTATACCTTCTTGATCTTAGATCTTCGAGTTCTATCAATTTCTATTAAAATCTGGACATCGAAAATCTGACCCGATTTTCGCAAATTTTGAAAGGGGTACCATCATGATTTTTTAAAAATCGATGACAATTTTTTTGCTCTACTTTGTCAATCTTTTGATGCAGATTAAAAAGAAATGAAGTCCTGATTTATAAATGGTATTCCGTTGTGAAATCGGATGCGAAATGGCAAAAATATTTCTTAAAAACCCCAGAAAAAGGACAAGTAAGGATATTCGGACCTCTACGAGATATTTAATCGATATTTTTTTCGATAAAATTTAGGGAAATAGTCATACCTTGGGTAATACACCTTCAATATTCCAATAAAACTGTTCTAAAAAGGGAAATTTTTGATTTTGAAATTTGTCAATAATTGATTTTCTCGAGCTTTTGCGTAGGTTTTTAAGGACATTTTTGCCATTTTAATACCATTTAAGATTTTTATTTAATCAAACTGTTAAGTTCAAAAAGAAATGATTAAAAAGAGAGCCTCAATAAATAAATAAATTGAAAAATACACTATAAACTAAAGACTGAGAAACTTTGCAGTCCATATTAATACCTGTAACTTATGGTTGAAATTTATGACCTTTATCCCCTTGGCTGAAAGAATAAACCTCCCGGATTCGGTAAAAGGCAGCATCCAAAAGCATGAAAAACAGCACGCACTTGCAATTTGGGGCATTTTATTAGCCACTCTTGCCTCTTGGAGGCGGCAGCGGATTGCCAAAGCCACAAAATGTGAGGAAACGAACTGCTTTTCCCCCAGCTGCAGCTGCTGCATGCAGTCATGACAAAAGCGCAGCAAAAAATAAAAAATAAAAAAAAACGTGGAATAGTCGTAGAGGAATAGAAAGAATGGAGGAAAAAGTGAAAAACTTTCGGGACAGGAGCAAAACGACCGGCAACAGCCTGCCACATGCCACGACAAGAACACACACAGACGCAGTTACGGCACAACTGGCAATGAAGCTAATTTTTCACGCAGTTTTGAGTACACATGCCACAAAAGATGCCTTCAAGCGCAGCTCCTGCCCAGGCCCCCCTCCTGTGATTGCATGCACTCCGCCCCTGCTCCCACCTCCTTTTCGTCCTTACCGAAAATACAGAATGGGTCTCGACCCAGAGGCCGGCACCTCACAGCCCCAGCATCTAGAGTCGCAGCGAGGTCAAGCGCATGCAATTTGCCAGCTTTCCCCCAAAAAGCAGCCGCTTTTTGCACGCAGTTTTGTTTCAAGCTCTGCTTTAGCCGGGACTGTACTTTATCCATTGTAATTTTTTTATGTTTCTTCTCTCTTGCCGAAGAGAAGTTTACACATTTGATTAAAAAACGTTAAGGCTCTGGTATTTAAATCACTTTGTTACCGAACTGCAAATAAAAGTTAATACAGACTTTTTTAAACTCTTTGTCGTGACTGTACTAATTTGCCTTTTCGTAGCCTATCATTTCTTATAGCATTTCGCTTAGCATTTCTCGCCGGTTTGCTCTTTGGCAACCAAATTGAATTGGTGCCACACCCATCGCCAGCTTGTGGTAAGAGAGACTGTATATGCCTCGCTTTCGGCCACAGATCGACACCTGGACCCGGCTAATTAGGCGAGGCGACGGAGGCGTCGACGACAGACGCGGTGTCGGTGTCGATGGCTAGTTCATTCGACCGGGTCGAGTTGGCTAATTAAAAGGCGGTCGCGACTACGTGGATGCAATGCCAAAAACGTAACCACAAGCCCAAATTAGGAGCTTTGCTCCGCAATCCCTTTGGCATGCAAAACACGTGCGTCCTGCAAAACAATTAAAAGGAACCCCCGCATCCGAGATCCGGATCCATGATGTTGATGTTGTTCGTGTCCTGGTCAAGCTTCAATGTCGTCGGCAATTGGCAGGTTTGTCGCAGTAGATTGAGCTGGCCAGTTGGGTATTGCGACGGTATTGCCCGGGTTGAAGGTCGTAGGGGTAGAGCTACTCAAACACGCCCCCACTGAGAAACCTTGATTGCCGGAGGTCGGGGAATTGAAATGGTCATGCAGCAGGACAATTAATGGCTTCACTTTCCCCAAGCAAATTGACAATCGTTCGCCAAAGTGGCCCATGAAATTTTAAAATGTAACTCAACTTGACTTTCCATTGATGGCGAAACGGTTTTATTTACGGAAATGATTTGTAGAGGAGTTTAATGGCTTTTACTTTGTTGAAAGGATTTCCATTTTGCCGAGTTTGTCTTCCCCTTTTTTTTTGTATAACCTTTTCAAATTGAATCTTACCCAAAAGATTTTTTTTATTGGCAATAGAAAATCAATAAAAATCTAGTTAAACAAGCTTAATGATTTCAATTTAGTTGTGAATACATTGACTCTTAAAGTTTTATACTAAATACCTAGAATCTAGAACTAAATACGATATTTTTTAAACAGTAATGATGCCATTCAGGTGTAAAATGAGATGCCATGACTTACGGGCTCGGAGAATAGAGAAATAGAGGATTGGGTGGCGGTGGCATATTCTTCCAGCTGCCAATAAAATGCCATCCCCAGATCGAAGCCCCTAGCTGGTGGCTTCATTAGGTGCCCTGCAGCTGTGCCCCGGGTGCTCCAGGTGGCTTTTTTGCCACGTAACATAGATCCATCGTTCCATTTTCATAGCTTTCCATTTCACTTAACATAATGCCGAAGCCCGGTTGCATGCAATGCACCTGCTGTGGCATGGATAGGTCCTTTTGCTCCAACTGCCTTACCGAGCTTTGTCATCATCGTCATCATGGAAAGAGACCTGAGCCTTCTGCATTGAAAGTGCATTTTTTGTAGAGGGTACTAGGGGTATCTTCTAAAGAGGAAGAGTCATAGAACAGTTTTATACAATTTAAAATAACTGGAATAAAAGCCAAAGGCTTTTGGAGTCATCTGAGATTATTTTTCATAAAGCTTTTTGGCATTGTCCCCTGGGTATTCACGCAGTCGACCACTTACTGACCTCGACGTGTCCATTATTCCCCGCCTTCGGTGTCAGCTTCTCGCACCTGTGGCTCTTTGAGAGCGGCGTTAAACATGCAGCGGGTTTTTTTATGTGTCCCCGACACATTTGAATATGCCAAAAGCAGCTGCAGGGCATCAAACTGACAAGATGCCGACGGTGGGGGCGGGTCTTAGGGGCTGGAATGGTGACTAGCACGTGGGCGTGGCTCTCATTGTGCGGTCGGAATCCGGATTCCCATGGTACTTGGTGCGAATGCTTGGCATCGTTTTGCGTTCGACGCCGTTTTGCCTTCTGCTGACACAGATTTCAGGGCGATTTATGCTCCGTTTTGGTTCCACTTCACTCCGTCCGGTTCATCCACTTCCTGGGCTTTTTGGCATATGCGTTCTTAAATGCCAAGGGCCCTTGGAGCGAAGAGGGAATTGCCAGCTCCTCGTTGTGCCGATGGATAAGGAATTGGTTGATGTTCGGTGCTTTAAAGTTAATGCCAAGGTAAGTCTTTCGCCTTTTAAGTAAAATCGAAATGTGGTCCTCACAAGGGATTACCTTGAGGTTAAAGAAAATCCAAGAGTAAGGTTTTTCTCAGTAACTTAACACGAGATTGATTGGAAATTGTTCAACTTTGGGTTAAATAAATAAATTTTAGTTTCCGAGCTTCCTATCAACCTGAATAAAAACTTCAAGGAACATTTTTATAGACTCCACTTAAAGATTTTTATGTTTTCCATTTTTTATTCTCTGACCCAGTTTTTAGCTCTGTTCATACCTTTAAGCTTATCCTTCTGCAATGTTCTGTTAAAAAACTCAAGTCAGCTTCGATTACCATTGAATGGGAGAGCGAATCGGACACCAATCCTGTTTGCATATTAAATAAATTGCTTATAAGTAAACTGCCAAATCATGTTACAATAAACCTTTCTCGTTTCATTTCGCCCAAGCATCCGAGGAAGCCTTTTTATCTGTATTTATTTAACTTTTTTCTTGTCACAGTTTAAGTCTGAAACAGTTGGTAGCTTCTGTAAGAGGACATTGAGGCGCGAATACGTTTTTTAATATTGGCAAAAGTTTTCGCGAATCTTTGCCAAACTATGCCCTGGTATTTGAGGCAAACCTGCTGCCACATAAATAAATATTTAAGGCGAACACGTGTCGCCCGATTTTTTTTTGGTTTGTCCTTGGCAGTACCACGAATCCTCAAAATCCGGGCAGACGGGACAGGTCACATGCGTTGCGTGCCCCACAAATAAACCCGTAAACGGAACAGAAAGCGGGGACCAGGATCTTTTATTCCTACGCACACATCATTCCGTATTCTCCTCTGCTATCTGCGGCGTTTAGTTCAGACTTTGCTGTGTCCCATTCGCTCCCATTCAGCAAATGCCCGGCGACAGCTTCACACGCTGCGTATACGTAATCTCATTTGTGGCACAGTGCGGCAAACTTGTTACGGACACCAAAGGGATGTGGAGTGGGCGAGTGGCCGGTGGCGGGGGTGGCGTGTCGCCCTTTATTTCGCCATTGCCGTTGACTTTTACATGACCATAACAAAAATGTGTCAAGAATTCCGTGCTCGAATTGCGGCGAGGGGGCGACCAGAACCGGAAGAAGCAAATAAACTAAAGTAGCTTGTGGGGCAGGACCTGGCGATGCCACTTGCATCAAAATGAAAAGTTTTCACATTTGTATAGGTGACCAAATAGGATTTTCATTTTCCTTCGGCCAGGAAATATGTATTCTAGTTTTAAAATGTTTTTAACAGGAAAGTACTTTGTATTGACAATATATAGTGAGCAGTTTTTCTGCTTCTTGTCATGCTTCTATAAATCAATTTCATAATTCCGAAGACATACTCTCCTAACACGATGTTGCTGAAATTAAATTTATTTTCCACTCGTGTCAATTGCAACAATGAGAGGCCCGAGATCAAAGCCAAACAATGAAAATCAATTGACCAACTTGGCTCAAGTGAATGCGCCTAGTTAGCGTTTTCGATGGAAGCCAAACTTTGGCGCATAATTGCGCCTGAAAGTGTGGAAATGGGCTGATTGGAAGCCGTGGCCGAGACTCTTCCATACGAGGGACCCCTTTTGGAAGGATAGGCTGTCAATTCGAGGAAGGCAACTTTCGAGAGCTGAAAATTGAACAGAGTGGACAGAGCGGCTGCCTATTCCAGTTTTGCAAGCTCGTCTGAAAAGTATGCAAACAATGAAGTTGGTTTATGGCCTCCCCACACCTTGTTACTATCGAGACCAGGATGTGTCTCCATATTCCGATGCATTTCTCGTCCCTGGGCACTGCAGCCAGAGAATCCCTGAAAATCCATTTTATGGGCTTAGCACGCATACACCGAATGGCAAATGCATTGGAAACTAGTCGGACAATAGCCAAAAAAAAAAAGGATTGCAAAAAGAATATTAGAAAAGGGCGAGGCTTTCACCAGGCACTACAAATGGAAAATAGAATTGTAAAATTGCTTTTTACGTCCCCTTATAAAACTGACTGAGCTCGTTGACTTTCTTCTAATATGCTTAAAGCAAATAAATGTAATCAAAGTGTGAAAATTAATCAATAAAATGTAATTAAAATGCATAAGCGCCGAGTTTTCACACTCCCTTTAAAAGAAGGTTGAGGAAAGTGTCCTCAAATCAGTGGGTTCATTAGACAGACATGCCAGTCATTCCGCTGATCATCATCTGATGTAATCTGTAATCAGCAGAAAAGCTGCAACTACGCACCAGCTCAATGTCAAGCCATCCGCCCAGGAGACCAGTCATCCAGTCAACCAGTCATCCAGCCATCCAACTTTCTGCCGCACCTTCAGTCACTGCATTATAACATATGCAATCACAATTGTCAATTGTACAAATGACAGCGACTATATGGTATAAAGACAGACAGCAGGATGTCAATGGGATGATGGGGCAATGGGGCTGGAGTACTGGGGGGTGGCACGTTGCAGACATAGTCAACAATTACGGTTAGTGCCACAGTTTGACTGCGGCGGATCCTGGCCACAGTCCTTGCAATCATTGTTAGTTGAGTCCTCCGCCATGTCCACTGAACGTGGATGTGTGGGTGAATCTTAATGTGATTGTCAAGCGAGTGAATGGCAAAGAAAGCACGTAAAGAAAATAAAAGAAAGTGCAGACCTGTCAGCCTGTCGAACAGTGGTTAGAAAGACAGTCAGGGTTTTGAGTTTGGAATTAGAACTGATTGGATGAATATTTCTCTATCCATAAATATATAGAAACTTTCAAATTCATACATTTGAAAACACACATTTTTTGGTAACCAAGACAAAACATATTACTTGAATAAATCCACTGTCTGTTGGTGCTGCTCCTGCCATTCGAAAAGTGTGTATAATAGGCATGAATGGGTTGATGCTGATGTTGATGCCGATGCCTCAGAGACATGTGGCAGGTGGAAAATGAGGAGAGAACTGGAGGGAAAGCCGGAGAACTGCTTGGCCCGTCGACAGGCGCTTGACAGCGCAACATTTGCCAGAAAAGCGGCAACAATGCAATGCGGCCAGAAAAGCCAGCCCATTGTCATTGCAATTGAACGAGTCACTGAATGAGTGAATGAACGAATGACTTGCCAGCTCAGCCCAGCCCATCCCGTATGCAAAGCCGTAGGAAAAGCCCCTTCTGTCCGGCCTCGGTTGGGGAAAAGCTTTTAGAATAATGCCCAACGAAATGAAAATCAACTAAGGCGTACATGCCCGAAAGGCAAAGCCGGAAAAACATTTAACTAAATTGCAAACAAAAACGGCAGGCAAACAAAAAATGAAGGAAAAAATACGAAAACCGAAAGGCAGGAAAGGAAACTCTTGTTACGCTCAATATGTTTGTTTGCCTTGAGGCGGGGATTTTCCCCCACACCGGGGCTCCTTAGAAAAATTGCAAATTTAATTTGAAGTGGATAAAAGTATGCCACAATAAATTCTAATTAGAGGCAAGTGTCATCAATCAGGACTCAACAAGGGCAAGGCGAATTTTTCACTTCAATTAATCAGCCCAAAGGCTGGCTGGCAGCCCTTAGCGAAAACTGATGATGATGTCTCACTTCACAACCGCTTTTTGTCCTAGCCCACTCCTTTGGCTAATGTCAAAGGACTAGACTGCCTTCAGTCACTTCCATCGCATTACGCATTTATCACCAGAAGAGCAACGAGATATGGAGGTCTCGAGTGTGTGTTCTTTATAAAGATTAAAAAAAAAGACAAAGACTGCGTCGACCACAGAAACTTGGCCTGGGTCTGAGACTGGGGCTGGGACCCTTTCCAATGTGCGATAATTATGTGGGCGTTCCTAAGTGTACAACACCAGAGGAATGAAAGACGGCAAGTGACCCCCAAGTTAAGCTGGCCAGATTGGCCCACAAAAAACACAAAATGCAACGCAAAGTGAAATGTAAGTAGACTTGAGACTTAAAGCAACGCGACTTATGCATACAGGACCAAAGCAAATAGGCACAGGGGCGGGATTGGGGGTGAAGGCTAAAGGAACAAAGTATCCTACCAAAGCAGTCTACCAAACTGACCCGGTTCTGGATACTATGCTAATGAACTGCTCGGCTTCTTTGTTTTTTGCCAGTTTTTTTTGGTGCGGTGCGGAGAAGTGGAAACTAGTGGTGTAGTCAAAAAAGTAAAGTTCTTTTAAGCAGGACAAAGCCTGGAATAATTTCATAGAATAAAAAGACAGTCACTAACATAAATAACTTAAATAGTGCAAACAGATTCTAGTAAAAATATGAAGAGCAAGAAATTGAGATTAATTCATTATGCTTCATAATGAGATTCGTGTCATTAAGTTTCTCATAACTTCTCATCCAATTTCGGAAATACGTCAAAAGCAAACCGCTCTGACCCCTGACAGATTTTAGCTGACTGGTCCATTTATTCGTGTTGAATTTTCAATAAAACCCCCAAAGGAATAGAGAGTTCGGGGAAAAGCATTTTTATTATACGCCAAACTTTCGCGAAATATTAAAAAATATGAAATACGCAACCCGTTAAAACTATTCGGCGTACAGAAAAGTAAAATTCGTACCAAATTCTCGCCATTTGCAAAAGAAGAAAAAAGTTAGCGAGCTTGTTGGAAAAATTGCAATAAGTGAGAAAGGAAAAAATGGCGCAAAATAAAAAACTATTATTCATTTAAGCGTTGCGGTTTCTCTCTCTAGAACATGTCGAAATTTCCTGACTTGCATGTGCCAGCTTCAAAGAATTAACCAACGGAAACGGAAATTCTCGTGTATTATGAAGCTTACAAAATGGCGTAGCTTCCAAAGTGTTCAAAAAAATACATCAAAACGTATAAATTGATTTAAAAAAAACCACGTAAAGTTATTAATATATTTATTAAAGTATGTATTTTTTTACAATTCTTCCACCACTGAGGACAGGAAGTAAGTTAATAATTTATATTATATATATTTTTTTATAATATCAATATTTCCGAGTTGCCCCTGGCGGAATTATATTTTTTTATTATAACTTTGCCGCAGGCTCTTTTTTAAATTGTCGCCAACATAAAAGAATGTTCCATTATTTATGTGGCATTGTGGACTCAGCTTTTTTCAGCGGCCGCTTATGATAATGATTATGATGATGATGAGGTTGGGGTCGATTTCGTTGATGATACGCTTAATGGAAAATAATAAATTAATGCAGTTACCATAAACGCACACCGTGATCAACGGTGGAAAAGTTTTTAGGAGTTTAAGGAGCACTTTTATCTTGAGCAGGGAATTGCTCCCTAATTTTCGCAACAAAAGTCATTTCGATTATCCCATGGCTACACAAATTTGCCCAATTACGAAATCAATTCCAATAAAACAGGCATCAAACGAATGTTGCCACGACAACTTCGGCTCAAATCAAACGAAATAAAGAAAGCCAAGCAAGCAAATTCAATGGCTGACCAATTCTTAAACAACAAAATAACATAAAAAGGCAGCAAACAAAAGATGGAAATGGAACAGGATAACAAATAGAAGAGGGTGTACAATGTGTCCTTTTCTTGAATGTCTGCGAGTCTCCTACATGTTATAGTGAAAGTTTATCGATTCCTCGAGAAGACGACTTGCCTTTTTATACGAAAATTCCGGAGAATTTCTATTCCGTCCGATTTACACTTCCACCTCTCACTGACTGTGTATTGTGTTTTATCGTATTTATTTTTCCAGCTCACATCCGCACACAAATAAGCGAAGAAAATATTTATCAATGGTGCGCGAGACACAGGGCAAATATAATGCCAGTGTCCTTTTGTCAATTGTGTGTACATATATATTTTCGATGGAAACAAGTACAAGTGCTTACCGCTCTCAGTCCCTTGTTTATTTAGGCCAACTGTGCCTTGAGAGTCTCCTGTGGCATCGCAGCTTTCAATTCCAATTTAAATATTTAGAGAGCATCAAATTTTGGCACCTCTTTGAACTCTGGACTCCCACAACTTTGTACTGCGGTGTCCGGAATCCGGAGCCATCAATCAGCGAACAGAATGTGGGTGAAATTTTTAATTGAAATTAGCATCAGAAATTTCAACAAGCGCCACGAAATTGTTGTGGCTTTACCATTCCCCCGTTTTATCGAGCAATTTCCGTGCCGTGGGCTGCCAAGTCATAATTACAATTGAAAGCAGCGGGCCCGCAAAGGCGTGGCTGTGGGCGGCCCTAAGCGGCAGTGGGCGGTAGTGGGCGTGTTGCTGGACCCATGCCAAAGTAAACGAGCCTAATCAGACCTCGGGGCAATTTGGGTAGCATTTCTTGTGAAACTATTCGCCACCGAATTTGAATTTCCTTTTCCAATTCCTGCCACATCAAATCAACTCAAAATTGAAATGAAGCGAAGTGAGAAAGAATTCAAGGAAATGATTTTCTATTTATAAACAAATAAGCGCATTAAATTGCTTCTGGGGAAAAAGGAGAACTTCATTTGTTCAATATCCATTTCAAATGATGATCTATTTTTGGTCCTTTGGAGTCCCACAACTCGTGGTCCTTGTCTCATGTTTATACATCATTTGGTCCTCGTTCCCGCACTAATAACAAATTTATTATGGCGCTTATCAATCAAAAGCTTTTGTCATTCAAGTGGAAAGCGTAAGTGACAGGCAGAGTTCCGGACTTGGGACTCCGTAGTCCGGACTTGGGACTCCAGACTGGCTCTGAATCCAAGTGGCCGTGTGTCAGTAAGAGGTCGTTAAAAGCCAAAACACAGAAGGGGAAGATTAGCACACAAAGGCGGAAAGGCGTTGTTTTGGCCACTCGCAGGACTCAGGACTATGGAGTGTGATGAAACAAAAGGGATTCACTTAATGGCAGGAGTAACCCAAATTTATGTGAATCCATTTTTAAAACCAGCAACTAAATAAACATTTTTTATTCTTTAAATAAATAAATACAAGCTTTTTACAATTGCACGTAATTCTCTTGCTTTATTGTATCTTTAGTTTAATATAAATATAATTTTGATGACCCGAAGACTTTGGTACTTTGTGTCAGACAATTCATTCGGCTCATTAGCAAATCATGCCACACTTTGGTCCAGTAACTATGTTGTCCTTGGGCAATAGTATACCCAAAATACACACACTCTAAGCCACTCGGGCGCTGTCCGGCGGGGTAACCTTTTGGGAACTGTCAAACAACCCAGAAGACAATGACTGATACACGGGATCCGGGGAGATCGCATTAATTCCGGGCCAACACTTGAGCCGCTTATTAGGCAGCCAGGCAAATGATGGTCATGTCTGGCGAAGATGGTAGAGATGGTGGAGGGGTTGGAGATGCCGAACCATAACTTTTAGGCTTTTCCATGTCAACAAACATAAACAGAGGGAGACACTTGCATAGAGTGAGTAGAGAGAGGTGGACACTAGAGCAAACATTGAAACCAGCAGGCCAAGGCCAAACAATGGGCGGAAATGTGTATTAGACGGTGATGGCGGGGAGGGTCGAAGGGTAAAGGACAAGGGATGAAGGATGTCGGGTGTCGGATGGCTCTTATAGTTCGAGCAGAGATGGTCGCATTATTTGTGCACTTTTGTTGCCGTTTTCAAGGCGTATTAACATATTCTCCAAAAGGTCAGCTCTCGGCCCTCGGGCGCAATGATGTATGCAAAATCCTGACGACGATAAAGTTATCAGCCTTTGGCCAATGACTGCTCCCACCCATCCTGTTCTGTCACATCCTTCCTGTTTTGCGATTAGAGAGCTGCCTCTCGTGGCCAGCAAAGTTTGCCAGGCAGGACTGTGAAATTTAAGTGCTGCTCAAATACGCGTAGAAAGTTCTTCGCAATCCGTTTGCTTTTCTACGCTTTTCGCAGCTTTTCTCCACTTTTCTCCACTATTCCCCACTCTTCATCCTTTTCCCTTTTCCCATTTCCCTTTAAGCTTTGGCTATTATCCATGCAAATAAATAAACAAATTATTTTCACTATTGCTAGGTATAAAGTGTTGGGCAAATAAACCGAAACGGCAACAACTTTCGATGGCTGTAAGCTCGCTTAATATTATTAAAATATTTTCTGCTTTTCCAAAAACCTTTATATTTGCTTTTATGGCTTCCGTCTCGCTCTACTGCCATCTGTCCCTTTCGCTCTGTGCAGCCTGCGTGGGTGTAAAAAGTGCAAATTAACGAGCCGTGTTGCCCGCTACGAGCCACATCAGCAGGATCTGATGGCTTTGCCTCTTTCTGAAAACAACAGTATAAAAAATATATATTAATAAAAAAAAAAAGGCAAGAGAAAAAAGCAGGACATCCTTTTTAATGGCGAAAAGTGAGAACTGTTTGGCGTTATTAATTAAAGGCTGGCGATTGAAACGCTTACCTGACTGGCATTTTGTGCCGTTGATGGGGATAAATTAACTTAAAAACACAGAAGAATATACACGGAGGCAGATAAAGTAATATCCTTTTAATTTATGGGATACGGTAGTGGGCTTGTTACTTTTGCAGTCTTTTTACTTTTAAATATGATAGAGCTGTCTTTAATATTTAAGATGTTATGCTGGATATATTATATGGAATATTCTAATTATTTAAGTTTCATTTAATTAAATCATTCCCAAAAAGGCCTGATATTCGTGTAATAATTGGCTAAAGTCCCGGTTAAATCTTTGTGCAAACTTTTCCCTAAACTTTATCCCCATGATTTTCTCATTAAGCTCCCACCGAGAGTATTAGGCACTTCGCTGAAGTCCAACTGCCTTTTCCACCCACCCATTGAAAATATTTTAATAAATCCGTATACACACGTACAAACGCAGAGAAGGCAACAAAAGTTGGTCGTAAAAATAAGGAAAAAAACATATTTTTATAGGCTTTCTCATTGCCGCGTTGAAATGCAAACACGGCCGGAAAAAAACGGGTTGGTCCGGACCGGGGCTGGCAACGTTGGCTGATTAAGAGAAAAATGTTTTCCTCTGCTCGATATTCTTCGTGCATTTATGAAATTGGAGCAGTTCGCGCTTTAATTAAGGGAAAAGTGAAAAATGCTTGCGTGCCTGGCAAATATTTCATTTAACTTTTGCGAAAGCACCCTTTGACTTCTCTCGCCCATTTTCTGGAATTCCTTTCGCACTTGTATACTATTTTTCCATTGCACTCACTACCATATATAATATATTTCACATTGCAGACAAAATTTCGTTTAAATTCCCAACAGTCCGCAAAGTATGCAACGATTTTTTTGGTCGCACTTTCTTCATTTCCGGTCCTGCAGAAATGTGCTAAATGCACTTGTTCTAGATAATTACAAAACTGTCAAAAGTGTGCGTTTTTTCGAGTTTTCTGTTAAATTCAGATTCATTTTTAATAATCGTGTTTTTTGCTGCCACAATCTAGTTATGTATTCAATGCTCGCTCGGGATTTGGGTTTTTATTTGTGGTTTTTGTTGCTTATGCGTGAATAGTTTTTGCTTACACGTCACTTTGAATCAATTGGGTTTTTGCTGATTTCACGGCCTGAAATTTTTCATCACTCATCCGTTTATTTTCACGGTGTGCAAATCGGATTTAGTGCTGGAGATCTTCACACTCGACTGGTCCATGATTGCGTGGGTCGAATTCGGGATTGAGATACAAACAAATATTATTTTAGGATTTTATAGAAATATGTTGGAAATCACGACTCAGTTGCTAGCAATCTGCAATCTTCCTTCTGCCAAACAGGTTGTGCATACAAATTAAACCAATACTTTCATGGCCAAAGAAGTGAGATTTTTTCCTTCGCTGAGTGCAGATCCTGCAATGCATTTGCTTAATTATTTTTATCACCGCGCCAGCCGCAAAGAGATCCTTAATGAATGAGCCATATTGGACTATTGGCAAAACACTCAACAAATTGATGGGAAAGTTGAACCGCAGATTGTAAATACATCTGACCGCATATTAAAGCCGCTCGAAACTATTTCCCACCCCCACCTTCTGGCTCCACACCTGGAAAATTAATTGATAGTAAGGTAAGGTGAGAGGGGTCGCGCCTCGACACTCGAAATTAATTTGACTCACGCCAATGAAAACGTTTGAAATTGTTGCTAAACAAATTTCCACTTTATACCCCTCGGGCTTTAGGTTTGGTTTAGTTTCTGCGCTTTGGCTGCCGGCGTGGAAAACTTTTTGGCTCTCTTCCGCCAACAATTGAGTGCTAAGTGTTCTTGGCTTTATTTCGATTCCGGGGGCAGCAGGTGATAATTTTCTTCTCCCTTTTTTTGCACCCGTAATTGAGTGCAGAACCTTTCAACGCCTCGGCACACAAAAGGGGTTAATCGGATTCGGTCCCTGGCGAGATCCTCCGGTAAGTAATTTGCATAATTGTGCCTGTAACAAGGGCCAACTGACAGGTCACAGGATACAAAAGGATATAAGGAGGCGGCATCCGCACACCTGGCTGCCCTCGACCCAAGTCGCTTGCAATTAAATTTAATGAGAATTAATGCTTATAAGATTTGACTTTATGCCAAATTTTTTACACTTGGTTGAGTCTCAAAGGCCGAATAGGGAAAACATGAAAGCAAATCACACGATCTAAGCCAGAGATTAATTTTGAATTATAATAGGAGTTTAGGGAAATAAAATTAATTTAATTATACTATACATACATGTATCACTGAATCAATGAGCAAATTCACTCTGTGTCCATTTGTATTAACCACAAACTAAGAGGAAAACTTATTCCAGATTCTCTTAACGATTTGCGACTTTATACCATAGTGATGATTAATTTTCGGTGGTGGTGGGGTTGTGACCTTTCAGTGGTCGGGGACTCAGCCAATTTACAGCTTCTTTCATTATTCATGTTTAAATTCAGTTTCCTCTCCTGCTGGCTGGATGCCTTGGTGGGTGGATGCCTGGCTGGCCAGGGTTTTCCTTTTCGCCGTTTTTATCACCAAAAGAAACTTTTGCGGGTCATGCAAAAAGCGCAAAGCGACCGCAAGATAAACGTTAAACAAACTTTATGCAAGCCAAACCAACAAAAAGCCCAAATTCCGAACCGACAAAAAATATAAAAAACTGGAGAACAAGTGAAAAAGTAAACCTGATAATTCTGTTTTTTGCTTTTTAAATAAAATATAAATCAGGCACAAGGTACCAGGATTCTGAGAACACTTCAGGATACAGCTTGTCACCAGTCAGTCAGAGTTGGTCAGAGACAGGTGCAGATAGAGCGGTAGAGACGGGTACAAAGTGAGAAAGGGGGACTGTCAAACAGCTGGCTTTTGGGTTTACCCGTAGTGAGATTTTTTCTGTATTATCCTCAACTTTTTTTGGTCTGATAAATCCGAGCGCTGACAGTTCGTTGACTGTTTGGCCCACCTGAGACTGCGATCCCTGTGGGCCACTAAAAGCAGTTTTGGTAAAAAGTTTTTAAGGCGGACAGGCACACGCTGCGTATGCTTGATAAGATATCCCCAGCTGACATGTTAATTAAGCCTGGAGAATCGTCCTCGGCCAACAGAGCACACTCATTAAAAATCATCATTGCCACATAATGAAGCAAGACCGCATCTAAAAAAAATCAAGGACGAGAGAGAGCCATGTCAATTGCATTAGGAATTGCATTTAATGAATGCCACATTGGGGATGCTAGGGCAGGTCCTTGGGAAGGTCCTGGGAAAGTAGACAAGCAAATGGTGTAGAAAATGGCGACACTAAGGCGCCAAAATGGCAAACAGCGCAAAACAAATTGCGACCAAATGAATAGACGAGTGGGAGTGAAAGGGATTCGTTGGCTTTTGCAAATGACTTTAAATGTAGGACACCCGTCCTGTTTAATTACCGCTGATTATATGCAGTAAATTCTGCGCAAATGCAGTTATTAAACATTTAAACGCATTTAAAATACCGAAGCAACGAGATTTGCATCACAAAGGCATTATGTATTATGGTTTCCAGGGAACTGCCTCTGTCACGTATATTCACGGCCTGGTTATTGTGTTTCGGCAATTGTCATTCCGCTCATACAGATTCGAAATTGTGGTAAAATATGTGAAATGATTTTGGTAAATCCTTTGATCGATGTACGCCCAGGGATTTCCTGTGAAATCCGTTAATTCGAAACACTTTTTCCTGGCCCAGAAACATACTCGCATTTAGTCCCTCGCTTTAAGCGTCTCCAGCTGGGAAGGGTTTGGAGCTTGATGCGGAGAGACCACATGCCGAGCTCGGAACTCGAGTGAGAAATGAATACTTGATAAGCCAACGGATGGGCTATAAATACCCACATTCAAACGGAGAGTGTGCAATATTTTTTTTACCGGCATGTTCTCGAGCCTTTTTTTATGGCTCGGTAATTTAAATACTTCCGGACAGAACACAGCAAATTTATTCGGTTCCTATGTGGGTATCTTAAGTCTTTGTTTTCCCTTCCTGCTGGCTTGGCCCATTCACCAGGGTCGTATTATTTTCGCACTCCACCAATTGGCATATAAATTTGCCAAGGCTGCCATTTACGTTATTTTCGGGCTTCCTAATTTGCATACGAAATGCGCCCAAGTATTATATGAAAATATAAGCCAACCTCTTGAGAGCCTTCCAAAGTATAATAAAGTACACAAGTTTTCCATCAATTAAACTCTTTATTTACTTGCATAGAACTTTAAACAATTACAGCTTTTCAATAAAAACAGAGACAGTTTCCAATCTCTGACGGCAGGCTACAATTTCAGCGAAATGATTCATTGTTTTCCGGCTAACAAAGGCAATTTATTTCCAATAATCCAATTCAGCTAACTGACATTGCTAGTCATTGGCACAGTTCAACGCCTTCCAATTGATACGATAAGCTCAGATTTTAAGCTCAGCATTTAAATATCTTCGCATTTCAATTGGCAGCCGGCGAAGAACTTAATTGAATTGTCACAGGAAAAAGGACATCAGACTTCGGAGTGTTCGCCCGGGAAATCACTTTTCCCCTTCAGCTGTAATGCACTTACAAAATACGCCATTCATCACGCATACGCACCGTTTACTAATTACTCGAAACATGTTCTGCAACAACTGGGAAACTTACTGAAATTCAACGAGAAACTTGGCTGGGATCTGAAAGTTTTTGCCGCCTGCTGCTTATCCGGCTAGCTGGAAATCCGAAAAGCTGCCAAGAAGCAAAAGTTGGCAACAACAGCGATGCAATTTAAGGAGCTGTCGGTAACTGGTCTTTGTTCCCAGTCCATTCTATACTTACGTACCAAGTAAAACTGTCAAGCTTATATCTGTTCTTCAGCTATACTTTTTCCCCCAAAAAGTAGTTTTTGGGGTTCAGCAGAGTGAAGATGCTGAGTGTTCGAGGAGTTAATGTGAAGAAATACGTAAAGATTTGCTGAAAAACGAAGCTGAAGCTCAAGCACAATTATGTACAGGCCAAAAAGCAGTTATACATATATGGGTATACATTTTATATATAATATGTACAAAATAATACCAAATGAATAAGGATAAGGTACAAACTGAGGCAAAGCATGGCAAAGGAAGAGGAAAAAGCACATTGCAGCAGCATTACCAAAGCACAATAATCATCATCATCAACACCAATTAATCGGGTAGGATCGTAGCTTCATCTTTGGGCGGGAAAGTGGGGGAAATAAAACACAATCGACATTTTTTGTTAGTTTTTTGTTTTTTTTTTTATAGAGAGGGTAGTTTTTCTCCGCTAAGGATTTTTCAAAGTTTACTTTTATTTAGAGAAGTTCCTTTAATGATAATCATACTTATGCTTTTGCCTTCAAATTGTAGTTTACCTGTTGTTTTGTTTGTTTTCTTGTTTTATCTTTTTTGTTTGTGTTTCTTGTTTAGTAGATGTTTTTTTTAACAGCTAAATACATGTTTGTTATATCGTACTATTTGAGTTTCGTGTATGCTTCTTCGGAGTAATTTTCCTCTCACCTTATGTTTTTGCTTTTTGTTTTCTATGCTGTGTTAAAATTCTCTTACTAACTAGATTTTAGCTTGTGTTTCGATTTTTTCTAAATTATAATTGTTTTTTCTTTGGTTTCTGGTATCGCCTGTGATGTCGTTCGGCACCGTGGTTTTGTTTGTCTTAGTTCGCAATTCGACAAGTTTAAGAATCAATCATATTATATAAGTTTAAGAATCGTAATCTATATGTCCATATACCTTAGTAATTACGTCACTTAATATCCTAAATTGTAACAATAAAGTTTTGCTTTTTTTCCACTTTTAAATTGTACACACATTTAATGAATACACATAGTAAGTAATATTTGACATATTTTATATTGAGTTTATATTGAGTTATGCTTGTAATCGATAATATACTGGGTTTGCCCATATATAATATAAACACTTTTAATGAACTGTAACATCAACTTACATTCTAGGGAATCGTACTTTTGTATTTAGCCAGTTTGAAATTTGCCATTTTATGATCTGCTCAGGGCAGCTCTGCTTTTATCGCAGCTTTTGGCACATGCTGTACTTCTGTGCAACCTTCAACTGTCGTTACTTATCGGCTAGATTTTTTAATTGAGTTCGCCTCGATTCACGTAACTTGCAATAACTTTGGGTGTAATATTCCTCTGGTATATGGTATATGTATATATATATTTTTCTATATTAGTAGTTAGTTTAATTATAACATTTATATAATTGCATTTGTTGATGCTTGCAGAAAATTTACTAAAATGTATCCTTTACTTAATATCCGCTCTTTCCCTACATTTCCTACATTCTTTCACAAATGACCCTCAACATTAATTTTCTATGGTTTTGCCTTTTTTTGACTTTTGACTAATTGTAATACGAAGGTTGATTAACGAGTTTCGATTAAATACTGATAAAGTGCGAGTACATTTATCGAGCGAGCTAATGCAGTGCCTCGGGCTCACTCCAAGCTGTGGAATATTCGTATGATATCGACTTGAAGGAGACTTCTCAAGAACTAATTCTCTTCTGGCAGGTGTCTCCTGTTCAATTTTGGCGGCACCCTCACACCCGTTTCACCAGGACTCCTTGCCAGGCTACTCAGCGTGCTTAATGCTCTCTTGAAAGGACATGCAGCCCTGCCAGGGCAGTAATCTGTAAGTTTTTAAACTATTTTCAGCCTGGACTGAGCCAGAAGCACTACACATAATAGCTCTTGGGTACAAGACTATACATTTATATATATATATATATATATATTATACTTTAGATTGAACTTTATACTTTGATTTAAACTTTCAGTCAGACAGGCACACTTTCTGGATATGAAACAGGCACTTAATGGGTGCTCCAGATCCGAATGTGTTTCCCCTGTCTGTGAAGCCTGGAAATACTTTTCAAGTACAACCAGAATTCAGGCCTTTTGATTCGTTTCCATTATATCCCTAGCTTCAAATTGTCGTCTATAATATCGTTTTATAATTTATGTAACCACCAATACCTTAATATAGATTTTGTGTTTGTTCTGCTCAAATTGAAGTTTTTTTTTGTATATTCTTACTAATCGGTTTGGAGTTTCTTGGTTTTACTCCGTTTCATTTATGTTTTTGGTGTTCCTTTTAGATGTAGCGGTCTACTACTTTGTGCTTTTCGTCCTTCTAAACGTCTTCCACTTCGACTTCTCGTTTCAGGGCCCAAAGAATTCGTTGTTGGTCTTATGGTTGTAGTTCATCTTTGGGCTCCTCGACTTGTTTTCCCTAGATCTCGTGTATCCTTTTGGATTATCCTCAAGGCTCTACCACTAGTACCACTAGTCTGCTATGGGGTTCGGCTCCACTCCACTCCTTTCGATCCGAACAGTTTAATCTGCATTCTGTTAAGTTCTCTTGCTGTGTTTGCTGCTTATTTATATAAGTTTTCTTTGTAGTACGAGTTATGGTTTGACTTTTGCGCGACTTACTTATAATTCAACTTGCTACTTTGTTCCTCAACTTAATATTAATTTTAAATGTGCTCGCTTTAGTCGCTACATATTCGGAGTATTTTTTATTTAAGTTTTTTACTCTTATTATATTATGTATTTTTGTAACCTCAGTTTGCCGTTTCAGTAATTTCGTGTACATGTTTTGTGGAATGTGTTCGGTTCGTGTATCGACTGTTGTCTTTTACTTCTTCATCTTTTACAAATTATACGCCTAAGCGGTAATTAGAAATCATTAAGATAAGCTGAACATAGTATTTTATTAAACGTAAACTCATAAAACCTCAGCTATTTATTTTCTATAACCTTCTCTCTTCAAACAGCTGAACAGCGCCTTGTTTTTTGAGGGCAGCCACTGCGGCTTACCCCCTCAATATCGTATATAATAGTTTATAATATAATGTAGTTTACGCATTTTAATTATTTTCTTTTGACAAGTCAAGTCCATTCTGTAGTTAAGCACATAACTTATAAAGTTTCAGCTGACTCTCCTGGATCTCTCTAAAATATTTCACGCTAATGGTTCAACTATGATCCGCACAAATGTTACGGCTTCTACGTTTATAGTTAGTTTTTCTCGTATGGTTTTCAGTGTATTCTTGTGTGTTGTCTGCGTATATAATAATCCTCAGCTATGCAATTGTAAACATATCTGTTAAAACTAAATATAATTTTATCATCTTCGAGTAACTACAGCGTCTGCCTTTAAATTGCTCCTTGTCTAGCATATAACTATATATGTATGTTGTATATAAAATTATATTATCCATATATATTCGTAATTACTATATGTTGAAGATTAAACACAATTGAATTTGCTGCTTGGTTAGCGTTTGCCTGACTACAAAATAAAGAAGCGCTACTCAAAATACGAATCTACTTAACTTGATCTTAACCGCCTTCTTGTCAATTATGGAAAAGATTTCCCTTAACATAAGTATTTTCTCTTTTGATAAGTTTTCCATTTTGAAGAATAGTTTCTTAGGCAAGCTTTGAAGGAGAAACCTTGAAAAGTTTGTGGATCTATTGGTTTCCCTTGGGTTATCTGGGCGCTTCTAAGGCTTCTTGTTGACTCTACAGATGATGGGTGGGTTACATTTATCTTCTTGGGCTTTCCATTTGGGCTGCCCATTTCTATTCTCATATGACTGATATGATCAAGTTAGCGCTGACAACTATCGAGTGTGATTTGCTTTGGTTTGAGTTTTGGCTTGGTTGGTTTACGGTTTCGGGTGGGATTGGAATGATTGGCATGGGATGTGTGGCTGATGGTGATGATGATTGCGCTGATGATGTGGTGGGTGCAAAGAAAACATAGCGATATCGAAAGGATATTTCTAAGAATGGCATGCACTAACGACTAAGAACGATAGCTAGAAAGAACGTAGAGTGATGAACTAGCGAGAAGTAAGAGACGAGTATAAAAAACGACGAGAGAGAAACGACGATAGATCAACAACGATGGATAGCGAACGATGATGAGACGAGTTGGTGAGAAAGAAACGAGTAACGAGTAGCGAGTAAACAATTAACGAGTAGCGAGTGTCGAGTACTCCTTGTTCTGGATGTTCTGATGTTCTGATGGTCTCATGTCTGGCTGTCTAAGTTCACACAGATGTTTTCTTTGGCTGTGGTCGCACTGCTTCCACTACGCAGCGCATTTTGATTATTTTTATTGAGATGAGATTTGAAAGAGTGTGGGCATAATTTTCACAACTTAAGCTAGATCGAACTCATACCCAGCAACACCCGTCGTCGCTCTTGTTCTTGCACTTGCTCTGGCTCCTCCTTCTTCGTCCTAGCCTTCTCTTCCCCTCAATGCCATCTCCTGCGACGGTAGGTCACCTGTTCGTTGACCAACTGCCAGAACTTGGCATTCAGCCACAGGACAAACAGCAGCAGTTGCATGAGCAGCGGCCATTGCTGCAGCTCGTACCGGGTCCTTCGCTTCAGCTGCTGCAACCGACTGCCACCGCCTAGCCCGCCGGCCATCGCCCATCGTTCGCCCGGCGGCTCGTAGCTCAGATTGTAGTTGTAGTAGTAGTAGTAATTGTTGTTGTAGTGCTGCATCTCTACCGGCACTAGATCTAGGGAATCATTGCCCCTTCCCGAAACATGACTGCTACATCGGTTGGGGGTCTCAAATCTATGCTGTTGTTGATTTTGTTCTTGTTGTTCTCCTGGGTTTTCATAATTGTATTGACCAGTTGTTGCTGTTGTTGTTGTTGTTGCTGTTGATGTTGTTGTTGTTGTGGTATGAGTCGTGGAATGGGTTGTAATATTGTTGTTTGGCTGGTTATCATAGTTATGGCGGTATTTCTGTGGTTTACGATAATATTACATGATAACGCATTTGCCTTTTTCGGCCCACGGATTGTTCTTTTTATCCGGCGCATTAATCAATGGATCGTTCTTCTCGTTCTCCTCGATGAACGAACGCATTCTATAAAAAAAAAAAGAGAATATGACATTTATTACAGAATATTACACAATCATTTGCGAAAATATTCGCTTCATCAGACAACGGTGCGTATGATTGATATTTTGGAGCAAATTAATCATACGCACTGTTGGATATACTCAAAAAATCATTTTAAAAATTACATTTTTAATTTAGCAATTAAATAAAAAAAAAAATCAAAGTATTATCACTGCTTTAAGGTAGTTAAGAGAAAGCCCATATGCGTTTATCTTATTATTAACAAAGTTATGTCTTCATGACACTAAAACCACCTTTGTCCCAAAATTTGACCCTGTAGCAACAATTTCGTTTGGTAATCTGCAACTTTAAAGCTCATAAAATAAATAAGCTACCAGTACCCCTGTCCGTAGTTAAAAATCAAGACATTTTTAAAGGTATACTCGTAAATACAAAAGGGGATGCCATTCAGCACTTAAAGCTAAGCAGACATAAACTTATACCTCACGTCCGACAAACGAAAAGGTTTTAAAGGGAAGGGCCGGGTTCTTGGGTTCGAATTGGATTCGGAATGGCTGAGGACAGCAGATTTTATGCTAATCCGCACGCAGATGGACATTAAAAATGTTTGAACACTTTGCACGCGCCAAGAAAACTAACATTCGCCCTACTTAGATCCTGCCCTTTCCTTTATCCTTCCAAACCGTTAGCGTATAAATTTTGAGCGTTGTTGCTTGCTTTGTTGTGTTGTTTGTGTTGTAATACGCTTATCCTTTGGGCCATAAAAATGGTTGCCCCGTCGTTTGCATTTGTCTCTTACTTTATTTTCTCCCTGTCTGTCTGTCTGTCTGTCGGACTGTCTGAGTCAGGGGAAGAACTCTGCCTTCATTGTTCCACTGTTTTTATTACGTTTCTCATTCTCTATTTTAAGATAGAACATTTCGGGGATTTTCTTATTTCGTTGCAAAATATTCACGAATTTTTTATTTAAAGTGTGTCTGCCCAGAAGCGGTGGAAGGCAGACAGACAGCTCGGAAATAGACAATTCGAAGGGCAGCATTTCAATTTGGGCGTTTTGCTTCCTTTACTTGGAAGTTTGGAAGTGTTTAGAAAAGTTGTTAAATTAAAAGCAGCTGACAAAAAACTTCTTTTCATTAAAAGAGTTTTGAGAAATCACTTAGAAAACCCACATATTGAACTATTCTGTTTGAATTCTTTTCTCAATCAATCTTAATTACTGTTTCAACTTCGCATAAGTTTTAAATATAATGAAATTTAAAAATTTGCATATTTTTCACAATAATTATTATTTCGATGGCCTGGCGTTTGTATAAATAACCAAATGTTGATCTTTGTCGCTGGTCAAATCCGAAATGCCCGAGGCGCTTTGTCCATTTTCTATAAATACTTGAAATGTCCGTTTGTCTCGATTTCTCTCACAATTTCCGACCAGGCGATTGCATATTTCAGAGCCAGCAAAACATTTTGTGGCCTTATTTATTGAACTAATGTTTTCTTTTGGTTTCTTGCAGCTGCTGTTGCTTATTGCCATTAAAAGCAAAACTCTTGGCTGTCTCTGCACTTCCATTTGACCGCAAATTTTCTCTACACATTTTGTGGTTCCTTTGATGTTCCATTAAATTTAATGATTTGATTTTCATGTGGCTTGTGCTCAGTATGTGTTTGCAATCATTAGTTTTGATTGTGCCACCAGGAACCCCTTTTGACTGATTGCTTGAATGTTGGTCTCAATTATCAAATGCCAAGGTGCGCTGGCTATAGCCACCCACGATTCTCGTGTAATTGTGGGCGTGGCATACATGCATAATTTAACTTAACAAGACCTTGTCGGTGGCAGCAATGTCCTTGTTGGTTCGGTGTCGTTATCCCCTTGCCAGGGAGGGTGTGTTTCGGGCAGGTTTGTGTGTTGGATTTCCTCTATTTCCCTGCTCATTTTCCGCATCAACAGAGCAAAAGGCAATGTCATGCCATGGGTCGGGGGATATATCCCACGAAGGACTGCCTAAAACAATGCCAATGCCTCCAATGTCTCATGCCCCCAATTCGGCTTCTGCCTTGGATAATGGGCTTATGACTTTGCGGTTTCAGCTTGTGCAGCCGGGAAAACACGCTCTCACACACAAACGAACCTACCAGAGGAATGAAAATCCAGAGAGCTTAGAAAATATTATTTTCGGTCTTCCTTGTTATTTTTTTTAGGGGTAAACAAAGGCCAAGGGTTTTTCAGGGCTCGAGATTCGGTTCGGCAGTCAAGGCCAGGTCGAAGCGCAGTAAACAAAGTTGTTATGATGACGCTGGATCTTTGGCAACCGAAAAGTAAATTTGGCCAGAATCCCGTTCTGACCTGACCCCAAGGTTATTGAGTCCGGCTCTTATCGAAAAACTTGGTTTCTCGTCATTCAATTTTAATGAGAGCATTAGAAGGGAATATCAAATGAGCAGTAAAAAGGGTCCTCCATCGAAGCTGAATAAATATAAACTTTTAAAATCCCAAAGAAGATTAAAGTGAATTCTCTTACTGTTGCATTTTATTACATGTAATTAAAATTATAATGACCGTTTGAACTACTGGATTATCATTAAACAGAATCTAAAAAAATAGGCATGTGCTGTGGTGATGTTTTTCAGCCTCTCCAGAAAGCTGCCTGTGACATCATTAGCATCTGTGATGAGTTTTCCTTGTTTTGGGCAACTTTTCTCCTAACACAAGTGGTTGATGGTAATGTAAATAAAAGTATACGAAATGCTAGAGGGACATAAAAAACTTTTATTCGACATCTGCATTTAATTTGAGTGCCTCAGCGCCGTCATCAACATCAAGGAATCTACGACTAGATGGATAAGCGAAGGCGCACGCAGGTTGAGTCCTCACAAAACAGCCATTCACCGGCAAAACACATTGAAAACTAATTCAGCAGCCTGTTAATTTAGTACATGGAGTAGAAGCACCACAGCCAAGTCGTTTCCGCCATCAAGCGGCAACCCTCAACCCTCAACCCTCAATCGTCAACCCGCATGGCCATGTGGACCACGCTGGGCTTTTATGTGCTAATTGAAAATCCTCCCGATTTCCCTACCCAGTTCCTCTTGCCAGTTGAACATGTATGTGGATACAGGCTCCCGGCTGAAATGGAACTCTGGTTAACTGCTCCTCTGGCCTCAATAATTGTAAGAGCCCTTCAGACTCTAGACTGAATGCAAAGTCATTTGGATGTACTTCCCGGCTTCATCAACATAACAACATTTTGCTTTTAGGGCCTGATAAGTTAATGTTTTATGGAAGTCAGAGATGAATTGTCCTTTGAGGCGGCAAGAGATTCGAGTCACAAATGTCTCAGACTAACATTTAATAATTAAATTCTTAGCATCTTTGCATTATTAATTCTGAATAACCACATAATTTCATTAAACTGTAATGCAAGTAAATGAAATTAGTCTGAAAAGTCTTCTTTCTTTGGTCCGTTGTAATTAAATTTCCATAACTACTGCAAACAATAATCCCCAGCATTGTAAGAAACAAATAATTGATGGGGAAAATGGTACAAATCGAATTCGAAATTCCATTGTAATTGGCATGGAACCTAAGCCGCCCTAAATCAACATTAAATTTACGGTTCTGATTTCGATTAATGAAGTAATTTGTTCTATCTCAGGGAATAAAATTTCCATTCAAAGCTCTAATTCACCCACATCAATCTCAGGAGGACGGACAGACAGACGCCACCAATCTATAATTAAATGCCGAACATACCGACATTTACAATTCCCACCGCCCTTTAAGGCTTTCCTTTCAGGCATTCTACCTTGTGGAAGTTGCTACCTTTTCCGGCCTGTCAGCTGCACAACAAAAAACATAAACACGATGTAAATGTTGATTTATGACAACCGCAAACACACGCAAATGTCTATGGTATACGAGTATAGAGAATCTACAATGTACATACATATAATCACACGCAATCTTAAGCGCCTGGAAGCATGCTACAAAAAGCATTATTTATCGATGGCAGCCGTGGCATTCAGAGCACAAGGTGGTGTCATTTGAAAGCAGAGATAGCTTAGCTATCCAGGGGCAACAAAATTAGAATTCCCTGTTTTCCGTAAGCCGACAGCTCAACTGAAAACCCCTTGCCATCCAAAACCAAAACCAAAACCAACCCACCCACACGCTCACCCCTAAAAAATTTCATATTCAAGTTGGGTAAACAAAATGCGTCAGCCACATGTCAATTTGCATCTGTGTGTGTTTGCGTTTATCTCAGCCCCGCCCCCTTTTCAAGCTTTGTTTATCTCTGGCGTGGATGTGACAAAAATGAAAAGCTTAAAATTATATTTCAAGCCTATTATAATTGTTTACAAACAAGCGACACGGGGGCGGGTAACATCCAAAAGGATCCAAATATATTCTTTCATGAAAATATTATAATGGCAACATATTCACATGGAATTATAAAAAAATATGATATATATTATATGACATGGCAGATATTTGAGATAATTTAAAAGTCGCTTTACCAGAAACCAGAAACTATAATTTTCCACAGCCTTTTGTCCGAGCAAATTTTGTTAATGGCACGGCCTTCGTCATAAACTAATTTCTAGCTCATTTCACTGAAACACACCACTGCCACACCCCCTCACACACACACACACACACATAAACACACACTTTTGTGAGGATAAGTGCCTCGTATGCATGTGTGTGTGTCGCGGCCTTCTGCTAAATTTAGCACACTTTTAGGCGCCAAAGCCATAGTGTGCAGCAAGAAAAACAGACCGACCTATGCTGAAGCCCAAATGGCACTTGAAGCTCTGCAGACACAGCTTTGAGGGTCTTCCTCCCAGAATTTGCACAATTTTCAGAATTTGCATGTGCGGTCCCCGGTCCACGGTCCCCGGTCCACCTGGGCCGGGTATTTGTGTGCATGCACTGGGGTTTTGTGTTCTTCCAGCTAATTGCATTTTAATGCGCATTATTTAGCTGTCCATTGCATATTTTTCAGGTGCTTGCAGCTGGAAATATGCATAAAATACCGCTGTCGTTGTTTGTTCTTCTATTTAGCATAAATAAATTGCATGTGGGATATGCAAATTTATCATAGTGCTAGTCCGTGCTTCTCTTACACTCAAATGATGTAGATGTGGATGCATTTGATTAGGTTGTTTCAGGGAGATCTATTTGCATAGTTGGGAAAAAGAATGAGGACAAGAAAATCCCAAATTCTGTAAATAAGAATTACTTTGAGCTTATTCTGCGTTGATAAAACTGAAAGTCAGAACTGATTTCTGATTTATAAAGAAAAAAACCAAATCTTAATCCGAATCAAAATCATAGAACCGGGAATTGTGCAATGAATTGCTAAAAACCAAAGTCAAGAGTGACTGACTGGCTACTGTTTGCATTTGCAATCGGTAAGTTTGGAATCCTGATAACCCAATCTGTCCATGGGATATGACCAAAATGCACAAAACGCTAATCGTTGCTCTGGAAATGGCCCCAAAAGAATGTTCTTAAAATGATCCACTCAAAAAGAGAAGGCTTTCTCGGCCCACTTCATCCTCCGGCACTGATGTTTCCACTAACAAACATCTTTATTATGCACCAGCCAGCATCCTTCCATTTCTTTGGCTCGCCACAAAAGTGTGCTCGGCATTTTCTTAACCATTTCCTTGGCTCGCTGGCATTCTTTTGGCCCCAGGCCTGGCCTGACGCTCCTTCCTTTTCATGAATAACAAATCAGGCTAAAAGACAAAATCTTTTCCACACCAAGTCCCCACACCCGCACACCCACTGCCGCCTCCTCTAGGATGTCTATGAGTCCTGGGGTCGGGGGCCCATAGCCTGGACCGGCAAAAGCCGCAAGTTCTATGCATACAAAACTACACAGAGCCCGATGACGAGGATGAAAACCTTAAAACAAAAAGCAGCACAAAAAAATGTTTAGCATGAAAAAGGGTTTGCACGGATAGGGAATGGGGGCTAGTTGGGCTTTCTCCGGCCGGTCCACTTTCGTTGAATTGAAAAGAAATTGTGCAAAAAACACTTGAGCCGAGCTCTTCTCAGTTCTCGATTCAGAGTTCTCGACATCGTCGTCAAGTGTTTGTCAAAGTTTGCCCCAGGTTAGGCCATGGAATTGTTGCTGTTTTTTTGTTCACTTCAAAAGTAGCAAATCAAATGACGTGTGACAAGTGCGGTCCGCAAGGATATTTATGCGAACAGCAATTCTGAATGGCATCTGACAAAAAACAGGCTCAGCTGGCGAGGTCATTTCCGAGAAATATACATAAATAACAAGATAATAGGTCAACAAAGTTTGGAAATAAAGGTAAACGAGAGGGAGAGCATCTCAAGAATCTTAAAGAAGACTTCTATATATGCAAGTCAAATAAATTATTAACAAAAATTCATAACATTTTGCACCTTATTCAATAACCCAATCGATTATAGGATCGATGCTGTCATCCAAAGGATTTGTGGTGATTTTATCCTGGCAATTTTCTTTGTCAAATTCGATTTGGAAAAAAGTGAGAAAATAAAAATCGGAGAAGGATATTCCCAAAATCAATGCAAATTTTAACAAGCCAGCTAGGATCCCTAGGCACGTATTTTATGTGCAGACTTTGGAAAATAAATTGAGGACGAAGGATACAGAAAGCTTGTGGTGAAATCATTCACCTTTAAAACCAATCGGGACAATCGAAAGGCCAAGGCGCAAAGCAACCACAATTTCAGTGAACTGTAAATGTGCAGAAAACGAAGATACAGAGACTCAAACTGCTAAACTCTTGATGATTTTCATTTCCTGGCACGCACGTCCTTGGAGCAGGGTCTAGGATTGCGAAGGAGCTTAAGCACTTAATGCCAAGTGCTCACTTCGATAATTACCGATACGCACACATGTCCCAGAGAAGCCGGTTAATGCAAAGGCATAATGCCTCTTTGGCCTCCGCCTCCTGCTGCCGATAGAATAAATGTTGAGGCGGAAATTTAATGCCAGAAATTGCAAATTTCCTGCTATCAAAAACTTGTCTACCTTTTCTTATTTTTACTTTTTTTTCAAAGCGTTCTCCACCTTCTCGAATACAGTTCACCAAACTCTGCTCGTTGGCCTCGTTCTGGTTGTTATGTATAAATATTTGCATATTTGATTTGCAGCAGACCAAGTTATCCTGCTGCAGCATCCTGGGACTGTCACCCCCTTTCTTTCTCTTTTCATGTACGCCTTTCTGTCTCTTTTCATTGGTTGGTATACAAGTTGTTTGCGGTTGCAGGCAAAGCTCATTAGACGACCTCAACTTCGAAACAAGCGGCTTTCCGTGAATTCCGACTCTAACACATGATTATCTTTTAGCTTAATCTGCGACTGCTAATTAACACAAAACTATTCGCCTGGTAGCGCAATTAAAAGTGATTATCAAGTGCAGAAAACTTTCTTTTCACAAACTAGATTAGGAAGCAGAAACTGTCTCTGCATGCAATTTGAAAACGCCAGCAAATTCTAATTGGTTTTGGAATACCAAGAAAAGCATCTTAAACATAATTCTGTGAAATCTCTTCAGCTATTTTTGTGGCTTTTCCTGAGACCTCGGAGTCAGGCCTGTCGCTGACTGATTAATTGATGGCCAAAAAAAACACCACCGAGTCAGCAAAACAGCTATGATTGATAGTTTAAGTTGTGTTTAATGAGGCCTGAAGGCCTCGCTAAGTTTACTTTTCGTGGCTCAATCATTTTTTCTTATAACTTCAGTACCTCGCCTCGCCTTGCTGTCCTAACTGCCACCCTTTTTCTCCTATCAAGAGTCACGCACTTTGTTTATTAATATTTATACATATTTAATCGGAAACGCAAAACTTAATTAAACTTTGCCACATCGCACTTTTCCTGCCCACACGCCCCAAAAAAAAAAAAAAAGAGTCCTTCCGAGTCCTTGCATGACAACGCTGACAAATTGCCAGCGATATGGAAGGATGATGGAGACCGGCTGGAAGGATGGAAAGAATGTCCGTTGCCGAAAAGCAATTTGCAAGCTAAATGATGATTGTGGTCCGCACTTTGTTATGCAATTTTTAGCAGGACAGGCTCTGTTCGTGTTTGAAATGCAAATTCTCGCAGCGACAATTAATTCTGGCTCTGTCTGTGACACACCGAATGTGTCTCTGTGTGTGTTAGCCCAAAAATAAGCAAAAACTAGGCTACAATTTGTTTGGCTGAAAGCCGAAACTTGTTACTATTTGATGGGACATCATCAATTAACTGCGTACACAACTGTACTTGGCAAAGGGGTTACCCAAATAGGGGGGGCAGATGGGTAGAAGGACTCCATCTCTGGTGTCCTGCGGTTTTCAGCGGTCAAGTGCAGGATATCAGGGAGGCAGGCAGGGGCTTGGGGTTTTGCATCGAAAATTGTTGGTCTACACGCTTGAAAAGTTTGCCGTATCCTTTTAGCGTTAACTGTACTTTTTTGTTAGTTAGTTGTTGTCGCTGCTTTGCTCCTGCCGCCAGCTTCTCTATCCCCCCTTTCTAGCAGTTGTTGTTGTTGCGCTCTAATTCGCCGTTAAGTGGCTTTTGGACATTTGTTGCGAAAGTTTTCTACTTTTTTTCCCATCATCTTATTCTGATGGCGCTGCCATTGTTGCGGTTCTGTTATTCTGTTGTCGATACTTTGAGTTGCGGCTTTTTCTCCCCCGCGACAGTGTTGGTAAATGCCATCAGGTTACGAGTCCTTTAGCGGTAAATTAATGACTGGCAGATACCAGTTTGGCGAGGAGAGCCCGAAGAGGAGACACACACAGACACTGAAGTGCTGTTGGCCACCAGAAGTGAAAAATCCTGCAAGAAAGGATCTCTCACAAATTGCTTTCACAATTGTGGCACTCTAGTTGAAGTGAATACAAATGGGAATTAAATTTTCGGTCGCTGGTTAAACAACTTTGCACGACTTCTATACAAAACAATAAAGCGCCTTTGTTGGCGAAAAGGGACAATGGTAAGGACATTCTCTATCTAAAAAATATAGATTGAATTTTAGCTTTTCTATGATGAGAGAGAGAAAACACAAAAACTTTCCTATGAATACACTTCAATGTTTCAATTTCAACAGAAAAAAACAAAACAACCGCAGCTTCGTTTTTATTTGACAAATAATAATTGTTTGTTCAACAAAAACAAAACTCTATTTATATAAACTTTTAAGTATTTTCTCTGGCTGCTGTTTATTTTATAAAATAAACAATAAAAAATCAATAGTTTTGTATTGTGTTTATTTCATGTTGTTTATTTAAAGAAACGTACAAAAACTGCCTGAAGGCCTCTTTAAGTTGTGCCGTTGAAAAATGTCCTAGACCTGCATGTTTTTTAATGCCCATCCCATCTTTACGAAATGCCATTTTCCCGCTTTATCTGCAATCACAATCTCGATTTGATGACCATTTCGCAGCATAAATAAACCAATAATTTAATTTTAAGCCCACACAGTGCTGCAGCACCTGGGAGCGGCGCAAACAAAACGATTCCATCCACGAGCCATGAAAGCTAAATTGACCATCCCGGATCTCACACATGTGCAGATGCACTGCGAAAAGGATTCCCCAATTGATTAAGGATATCTTCAAAAGTTGTGTTATTAGTTAGAACAATTTTTATGGAAATTGTAATATTCCTTCCACAGTTTTTTCGGGAAGTACGAGTACTTGTATATAGTTTTTAGGAGACAGTAGTTGAAACATTTTTCCCAGTGCTTATATCTTTTGGAAGACCCCTGTCTGGGTGACTGGTCGTAAAGCCTAACGACGCTCCGGGTGGCGGCGGAGAATCCGATACTTTCTCATTGTTATGGACAATGATGCAGGAAGACAGCCAGAGATTTTTATGGGGCACAGTTGATGAGCTAAGAGGAGGGAGAATATAAGACGGCGACGCAGAGGAAAAGTTGGTTTAATTACAGGCACATGGCCCAAAAGTGGAGGAGGCACATCGTCTTGCCGGTTCAGCTGCCATTTCCTAACAACCGACTGGCACACTCCCATGCATGAATGCATGAGAGTCTGAATGCTCTGTACGTGTGTGTAGCTGGGTGTGTGTCTATGGTACAGTCACCGACAAAAGGCTCTCGACGTGACCGTCCGCCATTACGTATGCAAAATTTAATTTCGCAAATGAAAACGGGGCCCGAAAGGGTAAGGAAAAGGCGTGCAAAATGGCATGTGGATTCTGTCTGACAGTCGTAGTCGTAGTCACCATCACAGTCACAGTCACAATCACCATCACACAATTACAGTGACTGGCAAAAGTCATGGCTTGCACTTAAAATTAAAAACACATCCCCGTTGGGCCTCCGTTCTGCCCCGCCCGGCCACGCTTTGTTCGTTTTTTGCATTGTCTGACTGCAACTTTGGTCCACTCTTTTTATTTGCCTTACTTCCCAGTAGTTTTTCCAGCCAGTCACACTTTAACAAATTAAAATGGAAAACCTAAAGGATTTAAGGTCGACGAGAAGGAAGGAAGCTGCCAAACCGGAAGGGACAGTGCAGCAAAAGGACCATGACCACGAGATTTGCCTGTCGAGGCGAGAAATATGCAGAGGACTCTGGGGAATTGGCCATAAAAAGCTCATCAAAGTTTTGAGGGTAATGTGAGAAAGGAAATTAATTTATTTATCATAGAATTAAGCTTTGATGCTTAATAAAGAGGATCATCCAGCAGAGCAGAGAGATTATAAACTCTATTAAACAACTTACTCAGAACAACATAAACGACTCAAAGTCCATTAAATCAAACACTTACCTGAAAAGAGAACAAAATATAAATTAGTTTCAGAGGAAATGAAGCAAGTCTAAAGCAGCTGAATAATTTCATCGGATTCTTTTTTTTAGAAAGTGCTAACTAACGCATTCAGGGATTTGTGAGGCAGCCCTTTGTTAACTTCCTGTCCTTCGTCCTTAGCTTTTAGCTGCGAATTGCGATCCCGACCGCTCATCATTTATTCCGACATTTTTCCGCCAAAAACGAAACCGTCGGATCCGAGCCAAGGTTATTCCCCAGACACTCGGAGAAACACAAACTTTTCGACCTTTTCACCATGTACCATATACTCGTATGTGGGTAATAGAACGCGAGTATAGTAGATGGCAGAGAGATTTGGAGGGACATGCATGATTCATCGGATCTGGGACACGGGGCCCGATGCTTTAATACGGTATTAAGTCATTTCATTTATTATTTAAGCCACGAACTGTGGGCTGTCAAAAATGCAATCGCCATACATGGCGGGGGCAATGAGGAGGCCAAACAAAAAATGGAAACACAGCTCGACAGCTTGCAGCAAAATTCAATTATGGCCCCAATGGCAGCCAACAGTCATGGGCTCTGACAAAGGGGGGGGGGCCATCAGTAGGAGCGGCAAATGGCGGGGGTAACGAGACGTAACCGTTGTTTGCCCATAAATTGTTTGTAGTTATGTCAATAATGTGTGCTGGCAGGGCCGATGCTGCCACAGGAGCTCACCGGCAGCCGTCGACATTTTTTTGCCACGGCCTGTCGTGTGTCAATGGGAAAAAATACGCGCAATAAAAAAAATTGAAACGCCAAAGCATCGCAATTTTCCAGGGCAATTCAGTAGAGATATGGCAGTTCTTTTTCCATTCCTTCAACCTCCTGCCCTGGCAAACATCCTTTTCTCGTCCTTTACATGTGTTCATAATTTCTGCTTTTATTAACAGCTGCAAAAAGAGGGGAGAAGTGACGCATTCGGAACACAAACAGCGAAGAAAGCAATAACATTGTTCAAATAATGCCATAAATATTTGACATACCTTGAACCCGTTGCGAGGGTGGTTATGTGTATTCTTGATTTGTGATTTAATGCTGACTGCGGCTTACCAACAAAAACTATGTTTTTGTATCCCTTCAAAAACCATCATAACCATTAAAAATAATCCATTACCTGACTATTATGTCCATTAACTAATTAGATGTCATGTTCATTGCACATTTCCAGTAAAGTACCTTATGATTTTCCTGCTAATTGGATCACTTGAATTGTCATGTTTGTTTTTTTCCAGAAGGACATTATACGACCAACGGTAGATGGCAATCATCTAGCTTATTAATGTTAATAGTAAACGAGATGGCTGACATTGCATCAGGACTGCTCTTCCTCCAATTTCGTTCCCCATCGCCCCAGTCATCGTCATTATTCCATGGCCACTTTGTCCCCCGAGCCAATTGTTCAATCATTGGACTAATCAACGGTAGATGACGGTGGCCCGAGGGGCGGGAAAGTGTATGTAGGGGGCGTGGCCAACAGTTTCGAGGGGCTTGGCTATTAGACAACTACTTAATTGGCTTTCAGTTCTCCTGCAGCTGTAACTGAAAACCGAAGTAAAGTGAAGTCCCGGAGCGGATTCAGAGGAATCGCATGTTCTGGAAATGCTTTGGGCGCTAATTGAATGTTTCTGGCTGATCGTTGTCGGTGGTTTTTGGATGCCACTGTTGCACATTCCACTGCATTTGTTCGTGCTACGAAACTCCACTCGAAATTGACTTTTTGCGGTGAATGAAACGCATCCTGCAAAGCTAATACAGTGGCCATTTCGCTTTGTGGGCGACATCCTCAAAATATTTTCGTATTTTCCGGGCAGCTCAGAGAAGCTTAGCTGGCTCTAAGCGGTTGCATTCTTAACTTTATTAGATGGAAACTATTTCGTGAGCTTTTATAAACTCAATATGGTAGAGGTGTGTAAATTGCACTCTTTTTAAATCGAGTTTTAATCAAGAACTCTGCTGATGAACTTTCCTGATTAAAGAAGTTTTCCGCCAACTTGCAAGTAATACATTTTATCAGTCTTTCTTTCAGACAAGCCATTTATTTTCAGAACACATACTTGTATTTATTTACATTTAAACCGGACCCAATCATATATTTAGGCCCAATCATCATAACTCATTGTAGATTAATGTGTCCATTCGTACAACTACAATTCCGGCTGGCTGTTGGTTCCGATTCGGTACAGTTTTCCATTTCCATACATATGAGCGTATTTTTTGTGGAATTGCCACATTACAATTCATTTATATGGGGCATGCTTTATGGCATACTCTTGCAACGCTCGCAGCCATTAATCAGCATTAAAAGTGTCAACAACAACAGCAACAGGATGCCACAAGGAAACAGAACTCCTTGGCTCGGCTGTATGCAAAGTAAAAAGCGAAAAGCTCTCATAAATAGCTGCCAAGACGTTTCGAGCCAGACCGATAGGGGATGGAGGAACTGGAGGAACTGGAGGAACTGGAGGAGCTGGAGGCGGGCCAGGTGAGTGGAAGACTGCGTAGTCATAAAGCAATCAGCAGGTGTTTGTCATATTCCAGGGCTCAGAGCCCGCTTGCCTGTGTAATTTATTCCCCATGGCAAGTTGATGAGACTTTTCCTCCCGTCTTCTTTCTATTTTCTACTTTCATCTATTGTTGCCTATTCAGCTATGCGTTTTATTCTGGCAAGGATAACGATTTTTTTGGGCCAATGGGACTTCAACGGGATGTTGCACATAAGATTCAAGTGGAAACTAATGAAATATATTGCGGTAGAAGAGTTAGTTTTAAGCCTGTCTTGGAAGTTCTCAGGTCGTGCATTTTAATTCCTTTGAAAGCTCGTATCTTTATTAATATTTGGCCGATCCTTATGAGAGATGTATCGTTGTAATTGTAGAACAAATTCCTATTTATTTGCATTAAAACCTGAGTATAAAATTTTTTATCGATTTTTTCTGAATTTTGATGATGGTACCCCTTTCAAAATTTGAAAAAATTTGGTCAAATTTAACATTTCTATATTTCGATGCAAAAAAATAGTACTCGAAGCTCTGAAAACGGGAATGTATAACATTCCAAAATCAGACATCTATAAGCTGAGTTATGCTTATGAGAAGCCATCAAAAATCACAAATTTTATGTCCAGGATATTCCGATATCCCAAAAGTTATCACCCCACAAAGTCCCCTTTAAAACTTTATTAAAAAATATTTGTAAAGCTGAAAACTCTTTAAATTCCAAACTACGAAGAACATTAAAGTGCTCTAATTTGAAAATAAAACATTTTCAATCCCCTTTCTATCGTAACCAAAAACTACAGGAAACAGAATCCCCACAAAATTATTAAACTTTTTCGTTCAAAGTTATCCACGCTGACCGAAACCTTTTGTTTGAAATGTTTTGCATTTAAATGAAATTGAATAAACCGCTAATCCAATTCAGAGAGCCCCGGGGGTCATGGACTCTGGGCCAGGCACAAACAAAGGTTAAGCCAGAAACCAGACGTGGCCAAAAACCGAAATCAGCCGTTGCCACATCCATTTCCACTTCCTGCCATTTTGGGGGCCAGTGGTGTGTGAGTGGGTGGGAGGTATACGATATTCTGGTAATTAATTTGCATGCGTAGCCATTTAAGAGTTTACACGCAAACAAAGCTATTTCGGAATTTCCCAGGCTAATTGCAAAGCCAAAGCATTCCATTGCTTCAGCTTTTCGCTCAATGAAACCCACAAAATTGTCAAGCGTTCTCCAGGCTGTCATGTGGAAAGCGCATTTGATGAGCCAGCAAGGATTTCCCACTTATCTGAAATAGCTCTTCGCGTCCAATTTGAAATTTCATTTCGGTAAGTTAATCAAAGCTTCTGTTTGTTCCAAAGCAGCTTTTGCAGGCTTTGTCTGAATTCAGGCAGCAAGCCAAAAGCCAAAAGGATTCGAAAAACCTGATAAAATCAATGATTTGGCGAAGTTTATCGTGAGCCAGCAATATTTTACTAAAGCCACAAGCAGATAAAAGCAACAATTTTATAGCGAAAGGATTTCGATTGTAGTTACTTTAAAAAACGAATTTAAAATCCAATTCCCTTGTTTTTTTCATCCTTTTTTAATTGAAGTCAATCAACAATCATTGTAATTAAGTGCGCAGAAAAATATAGGCTATTTCAACAAATTTAAATGCGAGCGCTGAAAAAACATCCTCTCTAAGCAGAAAAATCCAATTTTGTTTTCATGTGAAGCACAAAAGAAAAAATACACTTTTTGTTTGATTTATAGGCAATCAAAAATTGATTGCATTGATACTTATACATACAACAAAAAAATAAATGGAAATAAATCTGTTGATATAATCGCGAATAAAGAATTTTTATGTATGTAGAATGTTGATATATTTAAGATACCAAAATCTAAATGCAACAAAGATTTTCGAGGGCAAAAATGCATTCTCTGGCTGCCAGAAAAAATTTACAACGCATAATAAACCGCAAACGGAAGCTGGGAAACAGGAGACTTGGTGGGGAAAATACATAAACTGCCGGGTAGCGGCACTAAAATATGAAATGCCATAAAGATATATACCAGAACAAGAAACCCTAAACCCAAACAGCCACAAAAGTAACATAATTTTTCGCATGAAATGCGCTGCAAAGCGTTTCCCATATTTTGTGGCCCGGTGTCTCATTTTATATTATTTATACAGCACATATTCGTGGAAAAACAACAGAGCCAGCAAATAAATTGAGGAGAGAAGAGATTTATTTGCAGCACCGGAAGGAGTTTCGAAGTGGAGCGAACCCGGACCTCATTTTCCCAGTCTGCGATGCAAAGTGAAAGTTTCTCCTGTGGCCACCTGAGCGCCATGGATACTCCTGGCCAGACGGGGCCAGGTGCCAAAGTTTTTGTGTAGAGGGTATGGCGTGGGGGAGTAAACCTCAGCCTGGCCGCATGCCACGCCTCCTGATGCCTCACCGCTGTTCCTGCCCAAACATTAAGGTGAAATGTATGCGCCCGAAGGTATGCAACATTTTCTCTACGGCCCCCCAATGGCCAACACCAATACACAGGACCCACGAAACAGAACGGAACGGAAGGAAAGGAAATTGTGGGCAGGAGCTTGTCACGCACGATGGTTTCAGTGGTCCCCCAAAAACACAGATACACACTTACACCCCACACACACTCCATCCACCAACAAGGACAACCACACACACACACACACACACACGGACGTCTATCAATCAAGGGATGCAGGAAAACAGTAGGAAGAGTATGGTTTTGGCTTCCATTTCGTCGTTACGTTGGCTGCAACAAATCGCCGTAATGTGCGGTGTTTGCTGCACTTAACGAGTACATTCTTCACCCACCCACTGCACTCTTCGGTGCCCACTTTTGTGGTCAGACTTGTGCAACGGCGCCCATCAATCATGAGAGCCTCGAAACCGCTCTCAAAATTTAATTGACTTTGATTTCGCAATGTTTGATGTACGTCATGGCAAACCAGTATAGATGAGTGACAATCGCTTTGTTTGTCTGTGTGAATAATGGCTCTCTAATTTGCCTCACTTTGGTCATCCATCGAATAGATTCTGCTGTCGAAATAAACGATAATATATCTAAAATAAAACCGAAACAACCGAGCGACTCTGCGACTTCTCTTGCCACGAAATTTGAATGATATTTCCAACACCAGAGATATGAAAATTGAATATTTTTCGCGATATTTTCGCGATTTCGCAAGCCACAGGACAATCAAATCATTCAATTTGCTTGAATCAATTTTTATAACTCAATCGGATAATGGCAAATCATAATTTAACTGGCAGCCCTGGAAGAATCGTTGGCTTCTTTACAGTATACGATTTTTTGATTAACACCTCGAAATTAAAAGCCAACGTGACTCATCTCGACGTGTTGCAAATTAGTAAACAGAATCTCGACTGCATATTGGCGGGGGCGGTGGCGTTGGGCGGGCTTTAGCTGAGGGCGTGGTAACCGCCTCTAAAGTCGGGTGTTAAATAATTTATGAAAGCCGCTGCCGGCGGCCAACAACGTACACATTTGGAGCCAGTTTGAGCCACATTTAGTCACAGATGAGCCAACAATCTTCTTGGGGGAAAGAGAAGGCGAAACAGAGAGTGAAAGAGACGGGGCAAATACAGCAGATTCTCTGTGTGGCGATTAATTATTCATAATTAGCTGCTGACTAAATGTTTAACTAAATCAGAGGATGTCTGTTCCCAGCTCGGCGTCCTCCCCGACGGGGTGTTTATTTAAAAAATGACATTAGAAACGCAATCCTCGGCCGGAGAAGGGAGCCCGAGGGGCCGCAAAGTCTGTGGGATGGATATTTGCCTTTGGGTTCGGAGCTAAATTAAAAACTGGCCATTAGACGGGGCCAATGTTAATTGTGATTTATGCTGCTGGTCCGGGCTTAAAAAGTTTCTAAATAAATACTAGAGAAGAGGATTAGTTGGTCAGGGATTTACCTGGAATATAAACAGGCCTTAAATAGATTCGGTTTATTTTTCATTTACCAAAACTTAGGTCTCAAGGGTGCTATTTATTTCTAAGAGGAGCCTTAAAGTTTTCTCTCTATTAATATCTACTTTTATGTTATTCTTTTAAGTGCGGAAGTTTTGTTCTGAAGTGACAGGTGAATAAAAGACTTCAAAGAAACGAAATCCATCCGAAAGCTTGACATTCTCAAAGGAATTGAACGAGAACACCACAAGTTTTTTCACTTGTCCATTATGTCCTTTGTTCGTTTCATTGAATTGCTAATGAAAGTTTGGCTTGGCACTGCCAGCCGAATGAAAGAACAACCTTCAGAATTAATTGCCAGAACTGGAATTTCTCATTCACCAAATCCAATTTACCGACGGCAGCCATTCTTCTTCTCTACATCCCCTTGGCACCTTGAGCCTCTTGGCCAGGATAAGCAAAGCCATTCAGGACTCGCTGCCCGAGTAATTTCTTGTAGCAAAGTGATATTTTCACTTGACGTTTGCCACCCTTTGGGGTTGGTGAATAGAAGACCAAGGGGGTTGCAGGCTTCCCCTCATGTCTAGTCGCCGTCTACACAAACACACTGATAACCAACCGCACAGCCATGCAGGACATACTCACACACTTGGAAAGGACGAAGAGGATGTAACTCCTGAGACGACGCAGTTGTTGTCATTTAACAAAAGCAAAAGCAACTCAGCGAACAAACTTATTTTTGTGTAAATATTTAGCAAACAAGCCAAAAGGGACAGGGGAACCATGGGGGAGACTCAGGTGTGTGCGGATATTTTTTTGGAAAGTCACTTGAAAACTTTTTCAGTCTCGCGTCTAGACAAAATAGAAATTTTTAATGCCAGTATATATGGATGGTCTCAAAGTTCACTCACACTCACTGTACAGTATTTCGATACATTCTGTTTGCAATTTCTGTTTTCTATTTCAGTTTTTTTTTAATTAAATATCTTAATTTTTCACTTTATATTGTTGTTATTTTTTTTTAGAATTTTACTCACTCTGCTATGGATTTAGATAACGGCCAGCGCTCCATGGAGGCCTGATATTTCATATTCTCGATTTGCTTCTTTAATGCGTCCCGATCCATGTTTTGTAGAGCACTGGGATCCATGGCGGCTAAAATTTATCCACATACCACCCCTGCAAAGATACAAAATGTGGGAGAAAGCGTGAGAGAGCGTTGCGATGCGGCTAAATGAAGGGAGAGTACTGCCATAAATGCTGCACAACTTTCTCTTGCTCTCTCTTTCCTTTTCGGCTGTTTGTTGTGTGCTAATTTGGCCCATTGGGCTGGCGGGGTGGAAACTGCGGAATCGAGCCATTTGAAACACCCTGTATCCCCAAGACACAGTTCCCGGTCCCAGCTAGCGGCCCAATTGAGCGGCGTTTGCGCAGAACATGAATAACAAATCAATACAGAGAGAGAAAGTCGGAGAGTTGGAAAGAAGAGAAGGGGAGTTAACAGTGCCGCTTGAAAGGCTGCCATAAACTCTGTTGACTTTTCCGCAAAAGCCACCCTTCACCGTCCACCCACTACCACCCAATACCACCCACTGCCACCCAATGGATAAAAAACATTTGTTTACAAGCGAAAAGAATAAAGAAAATCCAGTGCAGTGCAAAAAAGGGCGCGTCCTGTCGCCAGAACTCCAAAAAATGCAAATGAAATGCGAAACAGCTGAGACGACATCACCATCGCTCCTTTCCGCCCACCAGTTTTGGCCACATTCAGCCGGCTTTTGTGTGGTAATTTATGAAACTTTTCCTGTCGCCGTGTGTTTACCCAGTTAAAGGCGCTTCTTTTTTGGCAACCATAAATATCAGCCGGAAAAGGGCGTGCGCCGTAGCATGTTCGGGGGTGCAGAATACCAAGAAGCGTGTCCTTAGACAATTAGTTTTTGCTGTTTACACTTTCGGCCGGCATTAAAGAGAGCCCTGGGGGTGGTTTCGGTCACTGATGGAGATAATGGGTGAGATTAAGGGGCAAAAGCTAAGATACTTGGGGATGATAAATGAAAAGGATGCGGAATTGGTTAGTCAAGCAAAGGATTCTGGGAAATATATGTAAATAGTTGGTTATTAAAAATCATAGCAAAATATAATATTGTTTTTATTTCCTTTAATTTGAACAGAAAGTTAAAAAGTTGAAGGAAATATTTGCTTTTAGCCATTTTAGAAAAATCCTTTTGAATTTCTCAGTAATATTACATGTCGCTGTTAACTAACAGTCTTAGCAAGGACATCAACCGTGCAACTTAACAGTGGATCTTTTTATCGCATGCTAGAATTGTCTCTTACAAGATTCTAGCAAACTTAAAGATTGGAATTTCATTTCATACAGAGCCAGATAAAAACCAACGAGCCCGAAACTCATCGGGAGACAATCAAAAACTAATACAAAACACAAATAAAAAGCCGCAAAAACACCAAATGACTCGGGAATGGAGGAGTGCCTTGACATGGGCCGCCACAAATAGCAAGGATATAAAAAGGAAAAAAATGGCGGGCAAGTGGCAGAAGCAGGAGACGAAGCTTTAACAGGACCTGCCCTGACCTAAGCCCAGTGAAGCGACTCGGGACGAAACATGACATATAAAGGATGATGAGGCGATGAGGAGCACGATACGGATGCACAGCTGACGCTTTTGAAGGTGTAACTTTAAATACAAAAAGGACGAACTGGTCATCGCCTGGCCACGCCCACCCCCTTCCTCGTCATTCCTGCCTCTTTTCTGTCCCCTGTCCAGTTGGATACATCATTTTTTGTCGCTTCCCTGGTAACTTTGACACAGGTCCTGTGTCCATTGTCCCCGGTCCACTTTCGCCGGCTTGTTTGCATCTCTTCCGCAGCCGAGTCCTTTTCACAGCTGTCAGACTGCTAAAGGATTTGAGGCTTTAACCCAATCTGCTGTTGCTACTACCCCAGTCCCAGCCCGGACGAAAAGTTGCTTGTCGTCCTCCAACCTGCAGGTTGTTTAAAATTTTGTTTTTCCGGAAAAGCTTAAAGCCGAGAATCCAGGTACTAGGACCAAGGACCAAGGACACACCTTTGGCCAAATGTGTTAATGGTAAAATTGTTGTAAAACAGCTCAGATTTAATATAGCCGAAGTGCTGCTCAGGCGGATTATGGTATGGAAGGAAGGAGTTTGTGTCCCTATGCTCTCCTGCCCGGCATGTCCTGGCACATGTTGACAGCAGTGACCAGCAGTAACACTAAAAGCTTTAAAGTTGGTTTAATTAAAACTTTCCAAAGCTGTCCCAGCCAAGGGATTAAAAAAAAAACAACAAAAGAAGTGATAGTGCAAATGTTTCTAACTATTTCGGAAATGTTAGCAAAAAAAATTAAAAACCAGTGACAAGTTTTTACTTAATTGATGGGTGACTTTTGCCAAATCAAAGAATTTTATAAAATATAATATATAAAAAGATCCTATCAAATCAAAAAAGGGTTTGGATAGCCAAGAGGAACAAATCTTAGTATAACTGATGGTTTCTGTAAGAAATCTGAAAGTAAAATACCTATTTCAGATTTATTGAAGCCTTTGAAGTATCCCTTCTGATAAATCCTTTCATTAATATGTTTCTTAGGGTGGATATTTCTTGTTAAAATGCCAAATTCCTTATTCCCGGGTGCTTAAATCGCCAACTAATCCCCGACATTATCGTTGCCACCGCAAGCGGAGAAGCTGGGGTCTCATTTAACCTCCGTGGAAAATCTTCAACGTAAAACTAAACTAATTGCTAGAAGCTATTGCTCGGCTCCTTTCACTCCCCCGTCGAACCGCCATTTGCGGGTATCCTGAAACAGAATATGAAGGCCAAGCGCCATTAAGCACACGATGCAGCAGAAGGAAGCCGTACCCAGCTCAACTAGACTGAAAAAGTAGCAGAAATTTGTCTGCCCCGGGAAGAGGGATAGGTGGGATGAGGTGGGAAAGTCAGCATGCAACGGACATAAATCGTTAGCAAAATGTTTTTGGCGGTTACAAGCGGCAGCCACAAACCAAAGAGGTTCCCCTTGCCGCCGTCCTGGTCCCTTCGCTCAAGTGTTTCGCGTGTGTGTCAACAGGCGTTCAAGTTTTTTGACACTCCCCCCATGCCGGGAAGCCCCTTTTCTAAAAAAAAAAATACAACAAAAAAAATACCGAAACGAAATCACCCAACCAGGACCTCCCCTCATAAAGCACTGACTCTCTGGAAGCGACAAGGACAACTGTGTCAAGCCAAGTGATTCCTTTTCTGGCCCGAAAACAAATTGTCAAGCTTCTGCCGGGGAAGTTACTCAATCTGGATATACCACGAACATGTAATACACTTGTACTCGTATATAAGTACCCATTTGCTCGTTAATAGAAACCCCGACCCAAAAACCGAATGGGCGAATGGGTGCTACCATTTTTCCAGCAATTTGGCCACTGTCCCTGCGATATTGTTACAATAATTGGCATTAGCCAGAATGGCCTTAGGATGCTGCCTGAGATGGCCCTTCCTTATTCCGGGGTGCGAGAAACGATTTCAGCTTGTTAGCTTAATTTTAAATGCGGAAACTTTTTACTTGGCACAAAATACTTTGGGGCACAATTTCATTGTTGGCCCAAGAAATTGTGAGGTGAGCAGAATTCCAAAGAATTTAGTAAAAGAAAAATGTATAAAGAAGAATTAACATATATAAGGCGAAGCAGGCTGGTCTAATTGGATGGGATGGAATTTGCGTGGGTATACTTTTTAAGCTTTTTAACTTTGTTAACGTTTTATGCCTTAGGGATGGCTTAAAATTTACGAAAGATATATTTTAGTAGCCTTTAATATTTGGATTTAATATTTATGTTTTGGCAAATCGGCTACTGCCAAGTCATTTTCATTTAATTATAACTTTAAAGTTCCGAAAAGTTTGAGATCTGTTAGTCAAACTCAAAGCAATCCAAACAGGGCAAAAAACAAATATTTATCCAGTCATTAGCGACGTTTCATTCGGTTACCTTTTAGCGACTGAAGACACTTCAACAAACTAGCAATAAAACTGAAACAAAAACTACAAATACACAGAAGATAAATCTTATTCTATAAATCAAATAAACTATATGTATAAATATGTTTTAGACATTTTGTAGGAGTCTGCCAAGAGCATCTAAAACAGAATATGGAAAAGATATTTTAAGAGAAATTTAGTAACCAATATTGTAATAATATTAAGAAGAAATGTTCCCACTGCAGCTGCAATGGCGATACCGATGGATAGCAACAATTTGTCCCAAGGAACTTTCCCCTGCCAAACTTTTTCCGAAGGGATTTTGGTGGAACGGGCGGCGGGTGGTAAGCTGTGACAGAAACTAACAAGAACCGCAAACAAGCAGCTAAACTATGAGTTGTTGGAACCGCGATGAAGTGCTAGGACCAACAACAAGGACCAACAAGCTGAGCCCGCACATTTTGCTAAATCAATTTGCAGTGCTAAATAATTAAAATACGGCATGATGCCGCTCGGTTTTGGGGCTTCGCAATCTGTTGCCGTTTGTATGCGGTGTGCGTTAACCTGGCTTATTAGTAAGCTTAGAATGCGTTACATTATGGCCAACGGTTTCAAATTTACACATGCTCTGTGTGCGTGTTCGTCTGTGTGTGTGTTGTAGAGGAACCACATTTGCTCTGGCACGCACCACCCGGCGTATGCGTGATTTATGCAAGTTGCCCCCAAATGACCGTCTCTGTGATTCTCCAAATGAGAATTTCATAGCATCGCTTAGTGTAAAATTTCACCTTAAAGCCAGCAGCGTATCTTGAAAACTTGGCTCACTTTTTTGTCTCTTAAAATCCCATAAATCAAGCGATTCGATCGGGGGCGTCAGGGCCAGAGGCTATTAAATTTACGACCCCGACCTGGACCTGGACCAAAAAAAACACAGTAGTTTGGGAATGAAGAGGTATCGTTTTTTAGCCGTATCATTGGCGCTCTGTTTACTTATCCGACAGCCTTGTTTGTTTGTCTGTTGTGTTGATGCCAAGTTCAGAAAAGGAAAACAGAGCCGAGCAGAGCAAAAAGAAAAACACAGCAAGGATACAAAAATGCAATTTAAAGCATTTCATGTGACAATTCAGTTACAATCCCTCTTTGTTTAGTGACTCTTTGGCTCTGTTGCCACTGTTTGCTTGGCTTTAGCCTATGGCCTATGGAATAAATATCCAGGTGATGGTTAGGGGGTTTCACCAGGTTTTTTTTTCTGCCACTCGACCAGTTGCAGTTGGATCGAATGGTCAAGTCTTTTCAGAGCCAGTGATGAATTAGTAGAAGGAAAAAGTTACACGACGGACTAGTGATAAATGTTAGCTGCTTCACTAAGTGCAGTCAAAAGAAAAGTAAAGAACTAATTCCAAAACGAAATTGCTGTTCCGAGTTCTACTTTCAATAGTTTTAAAAGAAGGAGCGTGAGAACTTCTTAAAAAATGTATTTTGTCAGATGATCCGAATGTTATTCTTTCAGAGCAGCTTGAAATTAAAAAAATATATATGCCACAACAAATGTATCCACGCCAAAACACCAAAATTCTAAAAGCAATTATCTTGCAAATTTTGGACTAAAGATGCAAACTCCCTGTCGACTCCCGGAAACCAGAACATTCCGGCCGGAGCTGAACGGGAGCCTGGAAAGTGCCCCTGGAGAGCCATCACATGGCAGTTGCCTAGAGCAGCTGCAAAGCAACAAAAAATATAACTTGAGACAAAATTAAATGGAATGCCGAGCAGAAAGGGGAGGGAGTGCAGCGTGTGGAGAGCAGAAAACAAAAACCTCCATTAAATTTGCATTAAAATATTCAATTTAGAGAAGACGAAGGACCAGCATTGTAGGGAGAATTAGAAACATGGCAAGGAACCAGGACGAGCTCATTTGCACATTCAACAAGGAGTTGCTTCTGTGGCCAGGCTTCCCTCCTGCCTGCCCGCTACCCGCTTTTGATCCTGCTCCTTGAGAGCATCAAAGGCTGGCTACCAACGGATGACATGAAGGCAACTTTGATGGGATGACACATGCTGCTCAGTTGGCTGCTAGCTGCTGGCTGCTGGCTCCTTGCTTTCTTGCCTTCCCGTCCCCAGTCTCCTTCAACGCCTTCTTTTATGCTTTAATTATTTGCAGCATGCGAAGTAAAACACACACTCGCACACACCAGCCCCAGCCACACACCCGCACACACAGCCGGCAAACATTGGGCAAGGTATTAAGTTGTAAATATGTAAAGGCGTTCGCAGCTGCCGAGAGTTCCTCATTCATTTTGGCCCGTTGCCTTTAAAATTCAGTAATGGGTGAAGAATAGAGTGTTTTGGTTCCAATGCTTGGTTGGTAATAAACATTAAAAATAACAAATAAACTAAAATATATACTTTGTATTACATTTTACCATTATAAAGTATTTAGAGGATATCATAAGGTTGACAAAACCAAGTCTTTATACTATCCCTCCCCACCTAGGATCCTTCCCTTGTCCTTTAGTTTGTTGCGTATGTCAAAAATGAATTACATTGCAGACTGCAGCTTGGTTTCAGCATCTGTGTCCGTGTGTAAGGATGCCAGTAGTGTTTGTCTCGGTGTGTGTGTGTGTGTGTGTCTGCATATTTAAGTGCGCCACAAAGTATGCAGCAAAGTACAACAAACAGCTGCGCGGTTGCTGGTTACTCTTCGGATTTGGATGTGTTTTTCTTGCCAACAAACACACGCAGAGACAGCGTAATAATACACCCACACAACCCTACACACACACATACTCACACATACTTATATATATTACACACACACACATGTGTAGTTAGAAAGCCATTTAGTTGGTGGTCTGTCGGATGCCGTCGTGTCCTTAGTTTTAAATCCGATACAATTTACTTAAAGCTTCAGCCATAAATTTAGCAAATCGGCCACCCACACACGCCCACATGCATGATGGGAAGAGGGAAAGAGATAGGGCAATGAGCAAGAAAGAGAGAGAGAGATATAAAGAAACTGGGAATGAACAGTCTTTTGATTAGAGTTTAGAGCCAAAGGATGCTTGAAAAAGCAGTTTGTGGGTTCTTAATTGAGTGCACCATCCATGTTGCCTGGATTTGGAAAAAAAAAAGGATTTTTGATTTTTATTTTGAAAACCTCTTAAAACCATTCAATTAGTAAAGGCTACCGAGTTTCAAGGATAGAATTTGAATGCCTTAATTGGTTTCTGCCAGACATACTTACCATTAATTAGACACATTTCTCAGGCAAAATGGCAAAACAATTTATTGACTTGAGAATTTGGCCAAAGGCAAATCCCTTTGGCAATTTCTTCTTTGATTTGCCAATGGCTTCCAATCAAATTTCAACTGTCGAATGTGATGGTTGCGCTACGTGTCCTAGCCCCTCATCAATCCCATTCAGTCAGTCAATCACGCACAATTCAATTGAAATGATTGCATAAAAACGAGGCCACACCCCCATCCAACCCACCCATAACTTAGAGGAGAACACTTGTTGCCCGGCAACATTTAATCAAATCAATTTTTTCTCTTTTACACATGTTTCAAATGTTGCCAAGCCAAGCTCCCGAATTTCTTTCCGACGCTACCCATTCTATGCAAATCCATTGTGGCAGCAGCGAAAGAGACGGAAACAGCGTAATAGAAAGAGAGAGAAAGACTGAGACTGAGATAGAGACAGAGGAAAAAAATCTAATTGAATTTAGTTTACGGCAGTTTTTCGGCCCTTGGCCAAATAGCCAACCCAACGACTTTTGCCCCTCCGCTTCCGATAAATGCGAGTAAAACTGAAAATTGGAACAACCGAAAAGAGCAACCCTGTGGGTCGGGGTCGAGGGCCAGTAGAGAGTGGCGTGGGGCATGGGGGTGGCGGTGGGTGTGATGTGGGTTTGATATAGTGCCAAGCAATGCCACGGCAACGATGTCGAGGCATCCATAGAAATGCCAAGTTGCATTATCCGGATGGTTTGGTGGGCACCGGGATTGGCGCCTTTGTCTGGCATTTTTGTTAACAGAATACCCACTGCCCCATCCCCTATTGCATCCTTCGGCCCATCAACCTGGCCCAGTCGTGGCTGAATGACGACGCAAATAATTGAATGGGCGATCAATAGGTGAACAAGTCCGGACTCTGCCGTACTCCGGACTCCGTCCGGCCAGCAAGCCAAAGTAAGTTCAAAACGCGAGTCAAAAGAGGCGGAAAAAATACACCCTCCGTTTAATTGAATTATTCGAACTGCACTGAGCTGAAAACACAGTTGACCAAAGTGAACTCCTGTGGGGGGTTTTGGCTGGCACCAGTCGAGATTTGCTAATGAATGGAGTTTTTTCATGGTCTGCTCTTTTTTAGAGTTAACCTTTTTGGGATTAAATGGTTTGTCCATGGAATGGTATGGCACACTCGAATAATAGTCACTGAATATTTTGAAGAACTTCATCAAAGTGTGCCATTGACAATCACTTAATCCACTTCACTTTGTTACCTGCCAACACCTTGTCACAAAATGTTGAACACACGTGCCTATCCGGAGTCCGGACATCATCCATCAATTTTCCAATCAAAGACTTACGCATTCACAGCAACAATTTGGATAAACACTTTCACATTAACTTATTTGCCAATTGAAAAGGTTGCTGGTCGGTCATGACGGAGGGAATTTCAGGTATTAGGTGATTTTAATCACCTACCATCAGCCTTAGCTCAATGAGGCCTTGGGGATGTTTAAATAAATCCAAAGTGCAATTACAGCTGTGCTGAGAAAATCAAAGCAACTTCAATGCCAGCCAGCAAGCTATTAACCCGTGCTTTCAACACATTCCCCTGCTCTGTCCTGTCCCAACCTCGCACAATAAACGATTCTATCCAATGAAACCCCCTGGCTGCAGGCAGCAGAGCAATTCAATATACTTCGATAGCATTTCAAATCCAATCAAATCGAAACTGGCATCAATTTTTCATGGCCAACGGATAGGAAGCGAGCCGGAGTCGAAAGCGACGGCAACTCCGATAGCAATGAAAAATTATGAGCCATGTGGCAGTAACAGCCAACCGACACAACAACAGAAGCTGCAGCGTTAAGCATGAAAGTGGCAGTAGCAGTGGCAGGACCCTTTCCGGATATTCTGAACTCACCCCTCCCCCATTCGACCCCTCTAAAATCCCTCAAAACAAAATGAGATCGAAGACGGGGAGCTGAATCTAAATGGAATCTCCATCCGCCGCTGGAGCGAATAGCCAAGTGGCCATTGATGCGTTAAATAAAAAGTTCAACTAAATATTTTTCAAAGCAAAAACAAAAGCAGCTACGTGCCATGGGTTGGATCGCTGAGGAGGGCGGGTCTTTTTGTGAGTGGGCGTGGCTCGGGGTTGGGAGCAACAGCAAAAGTAATGCAAAGTTTGCACAGGAGAACGAACTTGAGCAAATAAGCAATAAGACAACAACTAACAAGTGAAAACTCTCAGCTTAGTCGGAGACTAAGCCCTGGAGGATACCCTAGTCTAAGGTACTTTCAAATATTTATTCAAATCGAATTTTAGCTTCTCTAAACTTTAAAAATGGTAAAACTTGAACAAAATTTATTTGTTTTCCGAACACGACAACCAAGAGGCAACACTGCGTATACGTAATATTTATGGGGCTTACTTTTTCTAAAGTTTTTGTTTCAAAATTTTCACATTTTCTAAAGGGTTATTCTAGTTTTAAGAAGAAAACATTTTCTTAATAACAATTTCAGTTTGCTTTTAAAAGTTACCGAAGCGTAAACGCAATATAATTCAATATTTTCCTTGGTCAATGGAATATTAATGGTAAAAGTCTAATAAACTTCAACTAATATTTTAATTGAATGCATTTAAACTCATCAAAGTTAATATTGAAGTTTCAAAAGCTCAGATATGTATTATTATGATGTTAGAGTTCCTCCGGGACATTATTTTACAGGGTAAACTGGCGAAAAACTGTTGCCCGTCCCTTTAGACAAAACACACCGGTCCCGGTCCGGGTTTCGGTCCCTTTCCAAAAACTTGGTCCATGGCATCCTTTGCTCGTAGGACACCCCCATACACCCACACCCCAAGGCCCCCGCCCTCGACAGTGCTTGTCAGCTTCTATCCCTGGGCCAGGACACGTACACAAACATTTCATGGTTCAATAAATTTGCTGCCGAGCGTACCGGAAACTTTGCGAAAAATACATTGGGAAAATGCTCGTCGCTGCAATGTGGAAGGCAAAGAAATTATCTGTAGACCAGGACCTGCCTCCCGTACACACACAGACACGCATGCACACACACATATAAGCCACCTGCACATATTTGGAAAAGGAATAAAATTGCACAAGTATGCGAACGTCGCCTCGTACTCGTATAATTTTGTAGCCGATTTTTTTCCAACTTCCTTCCTATTCCCAGCTACAATCATCTCTTTTTTCCTCGCTCCGGTATTTTTTTGCAATTTTTATTTGCTGCAATTTCTGGGTTTTTCCGCTTGCCATCCGCTCCATCCGCCACGCCCCCTGATTATGCATTTTGGCCTACTTCGAAAGGCGTTGATGCTAAATTATGCCGGTATTTTGCCAGTTTTTTGCACCTTCGGTCGCCCAGGCAATTGGTTATGTATGTCGGAGCCTAGTTGCTTTCTGCCTCCAAATGGGGAAGCTGGCTGGCTGGCTGGGGATTCTTTTAATATGTTGCGAAAATGGCAATTAAAAATGCAGTTGAGAGAAAAAACAGGCAAACAGGCAAATGGAATGTATTTTAGTGCAAAGTAATTTATGGTTTTAATTAAAGTAAAGTGAAAACAAAAGTCCTAGAACTTAAACAGATCGAATACTTTAGTTAATTGAATAAATTTTAAAGCTTGCAACGATTTAAGCCTTTTACAGCTTCTTTTTGAAGGTAAATAATTTCTAGCATTCAATAACTTTCTGATACTTTGTACAAATTATTTGACCATCAAATAAATTTTGCTGCCATTTCACCCTTAACGAGAAACCCTCCTTGGTCCTTGGTCCTGGGTCATTCAACATTTATCGAAAACTCGCACATGATTGTTTGCTTTGCCCAAAGAGGTGGTCATTAAATATTTTATTATTACATTTTCTAATAGTTGGTTGAAGAAAGAAGAGAAAACATGCCACGAAATGTCGCAATAGGAGTCGTCTAGGGTTGTAAAATTAAATTTATCATGCTTCTGCTACGTTGCACTCAAGCCAGACAGAGACAGTGGGACAATGAGGGAAAAAGACGGGGAACGGGAAACGGAAGTCGGATGGAGGGAGCAAATTTTGTGCCTGCACTTCCGCTAACAGTAGCTTTTGTGCGGTGTGGGTGGATTGTATGGGTGGTGGGTCAGTGGGTGAAGTAATGGTGACCCACCGACAGGGCGGCCGTAGTATGTTGTGGGATTTCAGTCTCGGGTCGTGTGTGTTATTTATAATGCGACACACCAACTGAACAACACGAGTTTATTTACGGGCTAAGCCTCAAAATTGCACATTCCCACAAATTAAGGCCATATCTGCGCGAAGTTTTATAGGCCTGGCCTGGCCTGACCCGGCCTGACTGCGAAAAATTGTGTCCCATCATCCACAGTTCTTTTTTTATGGGCTTTTGGTTTTATGTGAGAGACACGGCATTAAATCATATTAAAGAGTAGTTATAGTTTAGTTTAATAGATTTAGACCTTTCTTTACCTATTTTTAAGCCAATCCGAAGCCACAAGTGAAAACACCACTAATTAGTGGCGCACTTAAAGTCGCAACAACCGCAGTTGCTTCCTCCCCTCCAGTTTTCTCTTCCCCTCGCCGTCTTTCATATTCTCCCCCTAATTTGCTCCTCGTAGAACCTCTGTGCTGTGGAAAGTCTGAAACTAATGCACGCCAATTTTCAATACAGAAAATCGAACTTTGAAGTGGACGCCTCTCGTCTGTGTGCCTCGCGTTGCGTTGAGTTCGCCGAGGGGCGCTATTCAGTGGATATTGGAAGGGTGTGGGTGGTGGGTGGTGGGTGGTGGATGATGGGTGGTTTCTGGGGTCCTGGAAGAGTGCGGCTCTGCAGCCGGCACTTGGCGTGCATTTCTATTTTGCTTGGCCGAAAAACTCTTGAAACTATTATCGATGAGGCGCTCGCTCAGTGGGTAGGTTATTTCAAAGTGGACGAGGGCGTCACTGACACCGTAAACAAAACTGGAGAAGCGGGGTGAAAGGGGAGAGAATTACACTTAAAAATATTTAAAATTTTATATTAATTAATAACTGATAAGAAGATCTACCCAGCAAGCCTTTGTTGTAACGAATTTGGTATTATTTTTAAGCAATACATCTCCTTTCAAGACGTTTGGAAATATCTCATCTTTTTATTTCTGAATTTAAGCATTTTTTAAAAGTGTAAGCCCTATTGAGAGCTTCAATAACGACGATGGCAACGAACGCGTTTTGTGCGTGTTAAAGCACATAGGGATATATATATTAAAAAAAGGAAAATGAAAAGAAAATATGAAAATATCCTTGCAACTTAAATAAAGGGGGGAATGGTAAGGCTGCCAGTCCAGCACTTTACCACTTTTTATGCCTGGCGATAAATTAAAATTTTTATTAACATACTTTCTCCTGCTAACTGAGGGGGGAGAAAGAAAGAAGAAAAACTGGTGGCAGGAACAGGACTCGCGGACCAAAAACGTCAACTTGTCCGGCACTTGTCGGCGCTTCCCCGGAACGTGGTGGTGGGGGCAAGGTGGAGAGCTCTTTATGACTTTTGCAAACGCACGCTAAAACTGACCCCTCGCCCCACAGTCATGCGGCTTCCAAGGATCCCGACTTGCCTCAACTGAAGCCACCGTCCAGGCTGCAGGAGAGCCTTTACAATTATAATTTGTTGATGCTGGCGGAACCCCGGCAACTGCAATTTTTTCATCTTGTTCACTCCGGGCCATGGCATTGGCCAAGAGGGGGAGGTGGTGCTAGGTATGGGGCAGTGGCAAGGATTGGTAGCCGCATTATCTATGCATTATTGTTAGTCGGCCATTGGCCATCTGCCGCCTGCATTCTCAGCACAAAATAATATTCTATTAAATTATGTATACGTTTTGTCGGGAGATTTTGTAAAGTGAATATTCCACATCTTGCCCTGGAAGGATGCCAAAGGGAAAAGCCAGCAAAAGGATGCAGCAAAAACAACATCAAATTCAAATAGGATAGGATTTAATCTCATACATTGGGAATTTATGAAATTTAAGAGTTTAATCGACTTAAAAGCTCCTAATTTTGCATCAAAAATAGCATTAATTATTATTTATAAAGCTGGAATAAATACGTTTTGTCGTTTTTTTAGATTTGGCGCATTTAATTAAATATTTAATGGAGCATACATAATTCTGTTGACGTGCTTAAAACGTGGACAATGGACGCAAATGCGAAATGCGAAATGCAAAAGCAAGAGCCCTAAGTCCCCTACCTAAAGGACCTCGTCGAATATCCTTCGAACGGCACGTAGGCAAACATTCCGGTCCGCCTCTCTCCTTCCCTTTGGAGACCCAACGTGTTCAATGCGTTGGAATGCAAATATTTTCCACTATAATTGAAGCGCGACAAATGCGAATTGTGAGCGAATGTGATTGCGATGGAGCAGGCGATTTCGAGGATCCTGGCGAAAAGGGTATCCGGCCAAAGTGGTAGAACGACACGTATATAATGCACATCCAATTCAATCATTCAATTTCGTTTGCAAACAAAAAAACAAAAAAACAGAAACGATTTGTTCAATTTAAGCGACCATTTCAGGAGGAAGGCGCGAAATTGTTTTTCAATTGATAAAAAAATAATAAATAAATGCAAGAGCACCCGCCGTCCAGCCGTGCTCATAATTGCAGAGTTGTGCGTAAAAAAAAATTAATGCATGTGAGTAAAATAATTACAGCGCAGTAAATTGCAATGCAGGACATTGTGGGGTGTGAATGGTTGTAGAGGGGGCGTAGGAAATCGAGCAATTGTCGCACATTAACCGCAGATGTGTTCGGTCCGTTCAAGGATAATTGGGTGGAATGCGAGTGGGTGGTGTCAGGATTATGTATGGGTTCATCGATCCCGAGGATGAATGACAATTTCGGTTCACTTGTTCCAGCAAAATGAAGCAAGACAAAGAACGATTCTTCCTCCCGCTTATCGGCTTCCTTGGAGTCTGCATTTTATCACTTTTGTGTTGTATTAATGGCCAGCAACGAGAGCATAAAATTAAAACTTAAATCACCATTAAATTCGGTGGAACATGACCAGCAGAATTATGCAGAAGTATTCATAAGATGGACCCCAGAAGAATTCGTAGCAGAAGGTTAAAGTTTATGATCGATACTTAAGTCAAGCGAATACTTAATACTCTTTATTGTAATGTTTATGATAAGGTTGCAAACTTTTAAATGTAAATAAATAAACATGCTTCTGTTTTTATAGGGATACAGGAGGAAAAAAATTAAATCGTTCAACAATATTTTTGTATATTTAAAAACACAAAAAGCTCAACCATAACCATAATTAAATTACCAAGGTAAAACTACCAAGGACTATTGATATACAAAACATTCAATAAGAACTTAAAGATACCTTAAAGAGACTTAAATATTCCATAGGTATTGCACATTAAGGTTAATATTTATTAACTAGATAGGCACTTAAATAATTTAATGTAAGAAAAGCACTGGATTTCATCATGTTAATATTTTAATGTTATATTTTTCTTAATCAATAGAATAATAGTTTATTTTCACAGTCACAAAAAACTTCTCCTTTTAGTTCCCGTTTTTTATATCAACTCACCAGACACAAGAGTTGATGAATTTTGTCGCTTCACAGGAAGTAAGGACTCCAAGCCGCTAACACACGGTTGGTGTTGTGTTGTGGTGGTGTGAGTGTTGGTGTGTTTATATCGAAGCGCGCCAAAAAGTATGCAATGCGAACTGTGGGTCTTGACTGGCGGGTCTGCGATTCGGGCCTCGACTGATGGCCTGATGGCTGGTAATGTGATTAGTTGGCTCGTCTATCGATGCTAGTGTGTAAGTGTGAGTGGTGGGGGGGGAGGGGAGGTTTGCGAGTATATTTTAATTTAATTATGTCGCTCTCGTTTTAATTACGAAAAACCGCTCGCAGCGGCAACAAGAAACGCGAAGACACGCACTAATAAACAAAGGCCAACAATAACAGAACGTTTCCGAGGGAAAACTAAAAGGAAAATGAGTGTGTCGAGTCGAATGAGTGGGAACGCACCAGCACCAGCGAAGTTCTCTGCTCTCCTTTCTCCTTTCTCCTTTCTCCTTACTCCTCGCCCGGCGCTTTCTCTATCTCTCTGCTGCCTCTGCTGTCTTGGTGCCTGTCTGCCTCGATGCCTCGATGCCTCGGTGTCCCAGACAGTGAGTGTTCTCCGTTGCTTAAATGCTGGCAATTGAATGCAACTGCCTCCCACAAGCGACTGAATTGTGCTGCATACACCAAGGCGCCATTTGAGTCCCGAGCCCCAACGGAACGAATGGAAACCGAACATTGAGTGACTTTGGGGCGAGTGCAAGCTGCACTTTGGAGCTCCAAGAAACGAGTGGCAAGCGTAGCACAGGTGGAACAGGCAACACCTGTGTGGGGGTGTCTGGCCACCCTGCTTTCTATTCTTTCTTTATCGCTACCGAAACGGGCAGTCGAAATTTTAATTGGGTTTGGCCAACAACTTGCAGGGCACAAATGAATTCAATTGAACCTGGTCGGCCGCTTGGAGCTCATTAAGTTCGAGGGTTGGTCGAGAGGGGTTGGAAATTATTTCGAAAAGCCATAAAGTTCTAATGACTCCTTCCGCCGGCCACTTCTGGGGTAGTTGCAACTGCCTATTGGGCCTGTAAATATTGTTCTGGACCTTGCGTTGCATGTCCTGGTTCACAATTAATTTTTCTCTCACTAATAACTCCAACATTATTCTTAACAGATCGGGTAATTAATTTCCAATTTTGAGACCAATTTATTTGGATATGTTTAGAGAAGAAGTTCTCTTATATGTTATTCTTTCTTCAAACCTTGAAATTAGCATTAGAAAAACACTATTAGCTATACAATAACCCGAATAATGTCTCCCAAAGGAGAAATCAATTAGCCTGAGTGGATCTTAGCTGGGAAACCGGTTAGAAAAACACTTTTGCCAGAGGATGCACTTTGGAAAATGGATCTCGCTAACATTACCTGGAAACTCTACCAAAAGATGTCACTCTCCGTTGGCAGACACACATTTGTTGGAATGACGCGGCTTTGGGGAGTCGCTGGAGGCCCCCATCCTCCAATCCTGGACAGAATCCCCTGACAATGTCTGGCACTCGTTCACGGACTCCGGCGATGACTTTTCCGCCGTGAGCACCTGCTCGCATTAACATCAGCAGCCGGGGCAATAAAGGCAACGTCATCCCACGCACTGCAATATGCAACAGTTGCAGACACGCAGGAAAAGTCATGGGAATCAAAGGGGTATGGCAGGCTGGCAGGCTGGCTGGCTGGCGGGGAGCCAGGAGTCAGGAGGGACCAAGGGTCAGGGGACGCACATTTGTAAGTAGTTGTGTAATCTATCCGTGAACGTCGCTTCCGTTTTGCATTTTATATGCTTAACGCATCGTTTGCCTGGCGCAAATTGAGTTTCGGTGTTGTTGCCGTTGAAATATCTGCTCCCTGTTGGATGGATGGATGGCAGGATGGCAGGATGGCAATATGGCAGGATGAATGGATGGTTGGATAGTTGAATGAATGAATAGCCGGATGGTGGGAGTGTATATCCTTTGCCAGCGTGTTATCGGCATCATTCATTAGTGGGCTGTCGGTTGACAGAATCCTTAGTCTTTATTATTCATCCACTTTCAGCTGCTACATGCAGGCACGAACCACAAGCGAATTAAAACTTTTAGTCAGCTCACTTAATTAGCAAAATGCTAAGATTTAAGTGGAACACGAAAAGCAGCTCAGAACTTTCCGATTTTAGATGAATGGCAATTATTTCTCGGGTAATCTACAGAACTTAAAAAAGTTTAATTTATCAGACCCTATTCTATGTTCTATTTCCAATGATTTGAAAACATTTTTCAAACTAATACAACTTATCATGCATAGGAAACTTTCATTAATTTTAAAATACTTAACGCAGGATATGGCCTTGTCCTGAGCAGAAGCAGAGGCGTCAGAATCCCCCCCCAAAGCCGGAGCCGGGGAGAATGACAAAAATGCTTTTGATTTGTGTGACATTCACACACCCACCCACCATTTCCCACCCATTCACATACACTGAAGGCTTATTAGAATCCTGCGAGAGTGTGCGATCCAAAGTGCAACTAACAGGAGCAGATAGCAGACAGGCGAAGCGCCGCAAAATGCAATTTATGTGTGTGGAGCAGGTCCTGCAGCCAAACTATGAAATAGGAGACAAGGGGGTACTTTCAGTTGGTCTAATAGGATTGCGGCTGTAATTTTCTGATGGCCAGTTTGGACATCTGGAATGGAAGCACCGCATAAGAGATCGAATCCTTGTGTGACAAGATGAAGAACGAAAATAATTCTAAAGCCTGATATGCAAATTTATCTCAAAAGTGTTTTATAGAATACGAAATTGATTCTTTGAATGCTATTTATCCTTTATTATCCTTGCGGCTAGATTAAACTTAGTATTTTCCTTTATTATATCTTATTTTTGAAATAATATATTCCGTTTCAATTAATAAGATGTTTTTAACAAAAATATTTACGAACGTAGATTGATTTTAATTTTAAGAAAGAATTTTTAAATACGTAATTTAAAAAGGATATTAGTGTCCTTAATTTAAGGTGATGCCAGAAGGTTTTCTAACCGTACTTTCCAACATTATGGCATTACCAAAATATCGATATCAGCTTTCATATCTTTCCAACACTGTTCTATTATCTGGCCACACTAACGGATGACGCTCGAATTTTAGCGGAAAAACTCAAAAATTAAATAAAAGAAACTAAAACAGATCCGGTGCTTAATATATTTAGTCAGCAGCTCCGTAAAACCAAAAAAGAAAAAGATGCCACGCACCAAGGTACCAAAAAATTCGAAGCGCAATCGCGAAGTGGCCAACCGCGAGGAGAAGGTTCGCCTGTACGAACTCAAGCTGGACTCCAGATTGATAGAAATCGACTCCCTGGAGTCCAAATACTTGACCTCGGTGGACCAGCAGATTAAGAAACAACGAGGCCAACTGCAGCAGGAGCTGCGCGACATGAAGATGCCGGATGTCCTGGAGCTCTTCAAGGAGCTGGACCGCTTCTGTGACTTCAAGGCCAGCGACCAAACCCAGTTGATCGCATCCTCGTCCACTGTGAGCAACACGACTGGCGGTACAGGCAATCGCAATGACGAAGGTATTATTTGTACTACAAAATAACTATTTAATAGGGAGAGGTTGTTTTCTGTAGTCTATTTCATGAATTGCTTATAATTTCTCTTAGTTTTATGCTAACTGGTTATTGGTTTCTCGACTAATTTTTTGTTGCTTTCTAACCCCTCATCACTCACTCTTACTACACCCACGGCACGATCACATCCCCTATCGCCCAAATGTATTATCCAGGCTACCTTACAGAGGACAGCAGCCTGGGAGCCAGCGGCGGCAGCTCGCTATGCGTGCCCATCGGCTCCTTGATGCGATCTGCCAAGGCCTTGCGTACTCCGGGACCGCTCCACTCGGCCAGGGCTCGTCGGGCACGTAGAAGTCGCTCCGCCTGCGGGGAACTGAGTGTTTTGCGATCCGCCAAACCACCGCCAATTCCTAACTGCAGCGGGGCTAGTAGCAACCGCTTGTCCCGGAGCAAGATGCGTACTCCAATGGCCTCGCGTACCAAAGCATTCAGTGCTGATCGCACACCACTAGACCAGAAGCAGACGCGCCATGGATCGCCATCTACGCCCCCAATGGCCTTTTTGCGTTACCCCAAACCGGGCGAGATCGCGCTTTCCAAGTGCGGTAGTCCCATGGTGGCACAAGTGTAAGTTTCAAATCATTACTATTCAAAAACATCATGCTTTAATTGCATCATGCTTTAATTGCCATTTTCAACAGGATGCCGGACAAGTTTGCCAATGTCAATATTCCTATTCGGAACGGAGTCCTCAGTCTGCGGCCAAAGAAACTAGATGCTGACGAAGTTGAGACGAATCTGCTAGAGAACCTGGACGAGGACACTTTGAATCAGATTAAAACACTGCACGAAAACTTGCAGATGATCGTGAACAAGGCCAACATGGCGGTATTTAAATAGTTGCCAATACAACATTTTTATTAGATATAATCCATTGTCATGTATTTTAAGTATTCGGTGTTTAAGTTCTATTTTCGTATTAATCATATATTTTATTTTCAAACCATGTATTGAAATTCTATAATGTATGCGTAGTTTAATTACATATTCGTATTTAATAGTGCGGCAAAACAACATAAATAAAAATAATAGGCCACTTTGTTAAATATATTTTATCATTTGTATCCAGAGTTTTTTGTGTAAATAAATAAATGTTACCGAGCATATGCCACAAAAGTAGTCTGGGCGTTAGTTTTAATCTGTCGGAACCCAGTTTCGGTTCTATTGTAAAATGCCTCGCACAAAGGTTGTGAGGCGCAAGGCCAATCGAAAGAAGGCTGATTTGGACGAGAAGGTTCGCTTGTCCCAAATTAAAATCGATTCTGTTCTGGAGACGGTCGATGAGATGGAGAAGCGCGCCAAGCAAGAGGTGGACCACAAGATCAAGGCAATCCGTGGCCGGACCGATAAGAAGATTCTGGATATGAAGTTGACCAACTTTTTTTCGCAGCAGGTCGATCATTTTGATGATTATCAATTTGCGGGTGAGCCTCTCTTCGAGCTGCAGTATTTTGAAAGAATAAATGAATAAATCCTAGTCCCAGCTCCCAAGGCTCCAGTTAGCCGCAGCCTTTCCGTTGGCCGCCGGCGCCTACGGACTCCTCGGCAGATCCCGTCGCAGCAAGAGGAGGCGCAGTCTGTGGACCGATTTCTGACTCGAAGCTGTATCAAGGACTCTTCCTTGACATTCGTACGATGGCCCCGTCCCGGAGAGAAAGTCCTCTCAAAGGCGGGCAGCCCCCTGGCGGTGCAGGCTCACCCGGAACGCCATGCCGACGTGCACATCCCAACCAAGAAGGGGGTGATCACGGTGAAGCCACACAAATTGAAGAACGTACAAAGGGAGGTGTTGATGGAAATGGACCAGAACACCCTTAACCAGGTGAAGACCCTGAACGACAACCTGGAAATGATCGTGGAAATGGCCACCAAAATGGGCCGCCTATAGCTTACCTCGCATGGGTTGAATAAGTTCTACGGACTGTCATAATTTTTACGCTTATTTCGTTAATATTTTATTTAGTCTTTTTCATTTTCTCATTTTCAATGTATTTGTTCAGTTGTTAAACATTAAGTGAACGTGTCTGTTGTTCTTGTTGCTGTTTGTTGCAGTTCGCTTGCATTTTGTTGTATAATTAATTAATAAATTTAATTACCTTTATGTATATATATATATATATAGATGTATATATATATATAGATTTGTAAGTACAAACAGAGTGTACAGAATTTCATCCACTAATTTTAAATTTAATTGTTAAACATTTTGCTATTGTGTTGCATGTTGCATGTTGCATGTGTGTATTTCCGTGTTTTAATTATTCTTGTACGTACTTAGTTGAACTAAAGTAGATTTTGTGTTTTTTGTTTTTCAAATTTAAAATCAATTGAAACTTTTTATTCGGTTTCCTTACGTTTCACTTCCTTATTTGAATCCTTAGACAAAAGTTACATTTACACATATACAGAGTTGAATTTAAAAATTAGTGTTAATCGTTTAGTGTGTCTAGAGTGAAATTTTGCAATTTATTTTGCTTATTTTTTTTGGTTTTCCCCTTATATAATGTGAAATGCAATAAGTTGCAATGTATGTGGGTGATTTTGGGGGCGAAGGGCCGTGTCTTTTGCGTATATATAGTTACAGAAAATACAGTACATAGCAAAAAGGTACATTTATATATAGACTTAAGATACTCCTCTTTTTACCGAGCTATTTAATACGATTTGTAGAGACGAGGACAACACATAAGGACAATCAATACACATAAACAGTGAGAGGTGACAGTGAACGAACAGTGACAGAAGACAACAACATAACACTCAGATTTTATAACAATTATTAGGGGGCTGTAGGTTTTGTGGTAAAATCTGTCAAGGGATTAGGTTTCTTGGTTTTTTTTTTTGTTGCTGTTAATGAATTAAATATTTTAATCAAGCCAAAAACTTGCAATAAACAAGAACAATCTAATCGGTACTCGCACAATAAAGATTAATCAATTTGTAGTTCAATTCAGTACAGTCTTCCCTCCAAATCACGACTTCTAAGCCGATGTGCCCAACACATTTGTTAATAATAGATAATAATAATAATAATGTATGAATATGTATGGATAATAGCTCCAAGCGTCAAATGAACGTGTACGTGTGTTTCTAAATGATATAAAATGTGACAATATATACCATATGTGACAATTTGAACTGAAGTTGCCTGCTGCGAAAAACTATGATCGCTTAATCCAAACCCTTATCCGGCTTTACCGACTTTAACCTATCAATCATCAATCCTACAAGCGTTCCCTGAACGCATCTAACTACGCTAACCTCTTCACCAATCTGCTATTTGAAAATGCAAATTTTTGGGACTTTGCTAGTCCCGCTATTTCGTCGTACGTTTTTCGGTCTTTTAACTTTTGTTTCCATTTTGTTTTTTAACACAGCCAATCAACAACACCTCCTTCCGTTTCCAACACTGGTTTCTATTTCCGGTTCCCCATTATTTTTTTTTTAACTGTTTCCTGTACAGAGTGCAAACTAAATAATACAGATATTGAGTAGTTATAGTGTGTTCCATATTCTGTGTGAGATTCTGTTTGACTCTTTATATTTCTTATATTGCTCTCGTTCTGTTATTTTACGTTTTTTTGCGGATTTACTTGTGTTCGTACAAATTACTACTCTTCATTTTTTAAATACAAAATTGTGCTATTTTTGCTATTTTGTTTACAACTATTTGTTGAGGCTGTTGTTTTTAGAATTCGTTATAACCTTTAAATGCTAGTTAATATATTTCATTTGTATTCCGTTATCGTATGTTTGAGCACTACTCATTGCGGTTCAGGGCTTCTTTTTGTATTTAGTAAATAGTATTTTATATTAAATATTAATTTTTAACAAATCTTTGTAGGCTTTATGCACGGGTACAGGGCGTTGCATTATTTGTTTTGTTATACTCGATTCTTTCATCCGGCTATAATCTTAAATCGTCAGTGAGTGATTTGGTACAAATTTTATGGTACTAGGTTGCATAAAAATCAAATAAATTCATATCTGTAATTATGTATATACAATTCAAACCTACACGAAAACCCGCTACACGGATTTACTTTAAAAAATGAATATAGTTTTACGTGTTTTCAATAGCGAAACCAATTTGGTAAATGGATAAAACAAACTACATTCTGAATTCCCTTTCCTTTTTGCAAAAGCTCAAAACGAGCAGGCTGGTTTGGGAAACTGGTTTAAAGTTGAAACTAATTACTAAAATCTTTTATATATTTGATTTGATATATAGAAAAAGGTATGCGTAACTCGATCGATTAAATGTGCCTGATAAGAGAAAAGCTTACCAAATGTTATATGCACTTTTTCGGGCATCATCCCTATAAAAATGAAGTCTGCCTTCCTTTTTTACGTAAATACAATATTTGTTGCCAAAGAGTTAGTTAGCGCTTAGAGTGTTAGATGACTTTCTTAATTCTTGAATTTATACCTGTTGTAAATATTTGTTTATTTTAAATATATATATACTCGAAATAAGTCAATATATTTCGTATGCTTACAAATTAAATAATTTCATTAAATGCTTAAATTCATTAATGCACTTTATATGTACTTTTTGTGTTGCTGTGTGTGAAATTTGCTATATCCTTATCCCACATAAATATATATATTTAGGTATACGTATATATAACTTGCGTTAAAACTATTTATAGGTGTATATATAATGCTAAATGCAGTATACTTGTGTATATTCATTGTTATTCTTAATCATTCCTGGTTCGAGGTTTTATCCGTATAAAAAACTAAGGGGAGAGCTGAAGGCCCAAAATTGGCCGACATTATTTTAACTTTTGCATTTGAAACTTTAATTTAATTGCATTAAATGTAGCCTCTTAATGAAGAACCCAATAACCTAAGCTATTTATATATGAGTGGCAATTGTGATCCAGCTAGCAGCTTTCAAATAAGTTATTTTTGTTATGTGAACCATTTACAATCTATTTACACCTGATCTCGGCCGACTTACTAGAATCCATTTATTATTCAGTTACGTTCAATTTTCTTATAAATTTGTATTTTATCATATTCTTTTGAACTTAACGAGAGGTATTTTTATTTTCCCAAGTGTTAATATCGCCATTTGTCATCAATGAATGCCATTTAATAATCCTTTATTCTTTTTTTTCTTTTAGTCGTTGTTTTTTCGGGGTTTCTTTCAGCATAATAATTTGTTAAATAAAACAAAGGAAATGTTTAGAAAAATAAAATCATTGTGATGTTTAAATATATTGTATGTAAATTTTTATTTAGGGCTTTGCGGTTTAAACAGTATTTTCATAAAAATAGAAACTAAATTTATTTCAATATTATTTGTATAGCATTTGTATTGTTTCCTCTTTAAAATAATATTTATAACGATTGAACCCAACTTAATAGACTTAAAAGATTTAAACAAAATCAAAAATCAATAAAAAATTACATAATATAAAACGTGAAACGTTTTGCTTTGCTTAAGCAAGCAAAATGCCCCTCGAAAGGGTTTTAAATTATACATAAGTGTGTGTACATACCGATGTATTAGTTTTAGTATATAATAATAGTTAATATAAAATGGATAAAATTACAAATTAGTTTAAACAAAACCTGTAAAATAGCCTTCACATGAAATTGCAACGCCGACTTTGCTTTGCTTTGCTTTCTCGCTTTGATATAAATGTATTTAAGATTAATTACAGTATATTTAAACGAGCATTAACTAAATTATGAATTACAATTTAAGACGGCGCAACTTAGCGAAATGATTGTGAAAATCGTGAAAATATATACAATTATAGGGGATTAATTTTCTAATCGTGGAGTCGCAGAGAAATGTTTAGTGTCCGTTTGGTAAATAATTGGTAAATAAAAAACAGGAAACGGGAAACAGGAAACAGGAAACAGGAAATGTCCCAAGATGCATACAACTGTTTGAAAGATATAAAGCAAACCCTTTGGGGTCGAGGTTCAAGTGCCTTTGCAGCAACAAATTAGCAACATTTAGTATATAAAATTTAACAAATTATCACACTGAAAAAATTCAACACTAATTTTAAATATACATTTGCAATACGCATTCAAATGCGTAAAGCGTGTCTGTGTTTTTGTGTGTTACATGTTACATGTTACATGTTTCGCATTCAATATGTTTACAATATATATTATCGCTTGTCATTATATATCTAAAGCCTAGCCAATTGCAGTCGTTGTCAACGCCTCTGCAATCTTTTACAATGTTTAATGTTATTGTTTTAAATATACATTTATCAATTCAACAACACCTCGAAACACTCATCACTTAACCACATAATTATTTATGTTTTGCTTTTTTTGTATTTGTTTTTCTGTTTTCTGGTTTTGTATATATAGCTCTTAGGATTAGGCTCTATATTTAAACGTAATAAATATGCATTTCATGTATCCATTTTTTTTTTCTTTTTCGGTTTTCGGTTTTGAAAATATTTAACTATAGCGTATGTCTGGTAATTATATGGTTTTGCAATTTCTTTCAGACGAGGTTCCCATTTTTCTTTACAATTAATATTTGCTAGTGTTATAAAATAAATATATTTATATATATATTTTGTTGTGGTTGTAGTAGTGCAGCTAATATTTTAAATTAGATATACATGCTTCGGCTTTCCCATTCTTTGTCAGTTTCATCCTACGATTTCCTATTATCCTTCGATATTTAGAGCCATAAATGCGTGCGCAAGTAATGTTTTGGTTGTTTCTGATCCTTGGGGTCTGGCATAGGCACCTTAGGGTCACCTCGTAGCACTGCTGGTGAAGAAGTCCGCTGTGATAAAGTAAAAATATTTATTATAAAAGATGAATTAAGTTTTTAACTTATCAATTCTACTTACGAGTGTCAAAGCTAAAGCCCAGTGTTGGATCTGGCGGTGTATTGAGCATGGAGTTGCCGACATTGCCGCTGCCCGTTGGCGTTACGTTTCCCATGGCGTTTGTACTATTGGCCCCGCCCACAACTCCCCCACCCCCACCGCCTCCTCCACCAATCACTGGTCCCTGCTGCAGAGGACTCTGTGGGGTCTGGCCGCGTTGCGCCACATTTCCTCCGGCGTTGGCTCCACCCGCAGCTGCTGCCTTCCTCACGCTGACCACTGCCCGGAGCTCCTGCTTCACGAAATCGGAACCACCGGCTACTCCGCCTCCACCGCCGTTTCCAGCTGAAAGAGTCAGAGGTGAGACATTGAGTAAAAGTCCATTAAGCAGGACAATCTACATAAAATACGGTTTAGTCACTTTGGCATTGGCTCAAATCTAGGACATAAGACACAAAATAAACACAAAACATATAGACAACAAAATACAACATGAAACACAAAGTTCGGATCAGACAAAAGACTGGGATCGGATGGGGTGTACTTAAAAAAAATATATATATAATAAAAACCTAAAGCATTGACCAATTAAAAAATTTACATTTTACAATTTTCTAGCTCTCCCTTTACTTTAAAAATTTCTAGGATTTTTTTGTTGGTGTCTTCTTAAATCTATGGGGATTTACTAGGTTATTGGGTGCTGCGCCTGGAACTATGTATATATATAGGTATTATTTACAGCTCAACCGACTTTCTTAATGGGTTTTAAGGTTATTTACAATGATCGTACAGTTATACATAGAAGTGGGTTAGGTGGGTCGACTTGTGTGTGTTTTCCAGCATAAATGTATTTGACTTTTTTGGTTTTTTTAAGGATGTTTCCAAAGATTCGATTTGCTTTACGATGCGTGGCAATGGATTATATAGCCATATATAATATATATGTTTATATATTTATGTACAAAGAAGGCATTGTGATTTTTACAGCGATCGCGTGAATAGTTGTAATGAAAGTTTGAGGTGGAGTTTGAGATTGAGATTGAGATTGAGAGAAGAGCACTCGGGCTTACCGGTCTGGGCCCGACCATAGAAATCATTTGGCTGCTGCTGCGACTGCCCGTAGCCGCCAAGGGGTCCGCCGTAATTGGCGCCCCCGCCGCCAAGGCCAATGATGCCGTTGCCACCGCCACTGCCCATACCACCCACACCCATCATCGCCGGGTGGGAATGCGGATGTGGCGACATGCTTAGCCCGTTCATCAGCTGTTGCTGCTGCTGATGTTGCTGTTGCTGCTGCTGCTGTTGTTGCTGCTGCTGCTGTTGCTGCTGGTTGCCGGCACCGGCTGAGCTATCGGTATTGTTGTTGCCAACTGGTGAGGAGCCAAAGCGTGGCGAGCCTGTTTCGGTTAAGCGGTTTTGGTTTTGGTTTTGGTTTTCGTTTCTTTTGGCTTCGATTAAAACTAATTAAATTTATATCAAGTATTTGAGTGTGGTATGTGTGTCAGTGTGTTTTTGTGTGTAAAGCTGTCTAAATATGTATTTAAATGTTTAGTAAATGGATTAGGGGGCGCTTGATTCACAATATATAGATGTCATCTATATATTTATTATTTTTTCGCAAGGGAACATTTTCTAAACTAAAAATCCCTTTATTCAGGCTCCTATAACAATGATGTTTTTATTTCTTATACAAAACAAATTCCTCATCGGTTTCTTGCCTCTCAAATGATGCCCATCGCATTCTCTTACCTGGCAGATGTTGCGTGGCCTGTGGCACGCTGCCTTGACGTTGCAATCGCTGCAACTGTTGCTGCTGGAACACATTGACGTTGCCGCCGTAGGGGGACTGCGGTCCACCGAAACCCACACCCGATCCATCGGGCGTCGTGGACCCGCCACCGCCCTGACCCTGGAACGAATTCTGACGCTGCAATGCCGCCGCTGCCGCTTGATTGCCGCCTGGTCCGACAGCTCCCGGAGAGTTTAGTCCACGTCTCTGGTTCTGTTGATATTGACGCGCATTATACGGACTCACGCCCTACAGCCAGGACGTCATTTGGAGTTAATTTATTGTCTTTATTGTCAAGAGATTCAATCCTCCTCCACTCACCTGCAGTTGGGCAATAAGCATGGGGTTGTGCTGCTGCAACGTCCTGCCAGCATTTCCAGCCGGCAAGGGACCGCCTGGACCTTGGCCACCGCCTCCTCCACCGCCGCCACCCCATTGCTGGGGACTGTTCTGCATACCCGGCGACTGCATGCCCGAGTTGGACCCGAAGGGCGTATTGGAACGTCCTCCGTCACCCACTTGTTGCTGCTGCTGTTGCTGGTAGGCCATTTGCTGCTGCTGCTGGGCATTGTTCTGCTGTTGCTGCTGCTGTTGCTGTTGGTTGAGCTGTTGCTGCTGCTGAGGCGAGAGACGCTGCCCAGGCTGCGGGAACTGAGGGGCATAGCCTGTAAACAAATCAATAGAATTATGATATTTGTTCACTTTAAGGTCCAGTAAATGCTAACCTTGATTGGGCTGTGGACTGTAGGGTGTGCTGAGACCAGGACTGAGCTGCTGCTGCATCAACGTCTGAGCAAAGTTCGGACTGAGCTGGGCGTCCGAGGGCAGGTTGGTGCGCGATAGGGACACGTTCGGGGCCACCGTCGTGTTCATCAGCGAGCCGATGTTGTTGAGGCCCGCATTGATGCCAGCTTAAGTGAAATTGATAATAAAAATCGTTAATTCGAGAAAGTCTTTCTTATAAAAATGATTACTCACTGGCATTCTCTGGAACGAGTAGCTGCTGCTTCTGTTGCTGCTGCAGCAGACGCTCTTTCTGTTGCGCCGCCGCCAACTGTTGCTGTCGTATGTTCCGCAGCTGTTGCTGGGCAGGCAATACCACTCCCCCTGGGGTGGCCACCGCATTCATGGGTCCTCTGCCTCGCGCAGAATACATCGGAGGTGGTCGCTGGAAGCCCTGGTTGCGCATCGCTTCCAGGCGCTGCATGATGTGCTGCTGGTTCTGCTGCTGTTGCTGCTGCTGGTGTTGCTGCTGGTGGATTCCCATCATGCCCGGATAGGCAGGAGGTTGCTGGAGATGCTGCTGCTGCTGCCGCTGCTGCTGTTGCTGGGCAACCTGCAGGGCCAGGAGTTGCTGCTGTTGTTGCTGCTGGTGCTGCTGCTGCTGGGTCATCATGAGGTGCTGACTCGGATCGTTGCCGAAGGCCGACGACTCCACATCCATCAGAGCCTTTTGAATGTCGCTGATGGCCGACGCCGCCGAGGGTGCATTGGTCACAATGGGCGTGTCATCGGGATAATACTCCATGACACTGTCCAGCAGCTTGGACAACTCCGAATCGCCCTCGACCGGAAAGCCTACTGCCGCCGCAGCAGCCGATGAAGTGGAGGCCGCTGTGGTAATTGAGGTAGTTGCTGTGGTCGCCAGCTGCTGCTGCTGCTGCTGTTGGAAGGCCAGCTGCGGCGGCTGAAGTTGCTGCTGTTGCTGGCTGAGGTAGACATCGTTTGGCTGCTGTTGCTGCTGCTGCGAAGGATTGCTGGCGGCGTGTTGCTGTTGCTGCTGTTGTTGCTGTTGTTGCTTGCGGTTGCGATTCGCGGCCGCTTTGGGGCCAGTGCTACCGGCACTGATTAGGTTGCCGGGAGCGGCCAGTGTACTGCTGACCGTGGAGCTGGTTATGTCCGGCAGCGTCTTCACCAGCGGCTGCTCGGGATTGGGGGCTTTGGGTAACTTTGGCGGATTCTGCAGCAACTTGGCCAGCATTTTGTTTTGGGTGCAGAGCTTGCTTGGCTTGTCCTCCGACCGCTTGGCCGAGATGTCATCGTCGGGCTCGTTGAGCGATCGTTTGCGGCTCTGCGACGGATCGCTCTGGATCTTGAGCATGGCCTTGAGATCCTCGGTGCTCATGTTGCCGCTGGCATTGGGCCTGTGCATTCCGTGATTGCCGCCGTCTGGGTTCTTCAGTTGGCGCATCAGTTCGCTTTGGCGGGAGTTGTTCATAGAGCCAGGTCCGCCACCAGATCCGTTGCCATCTTCGTCCTCGGTCTTTTCATTGAGCAGCTGCTTACATATAAAAAAAGTTTAAAATAAATATATTTAAATTAATTTGTAAACTCTTTACCTTGAGCAGCATAGGGTTCTGTGAGTTGCCAGCCTTGTGAAGCAAGGAGGAGTTGGACCCACCGCGACCCATCGAACCCATAGGCCCAAACATTGCCATTCCGCCGGGTTGACCACCCATCCTAAGGCTGCCGCCGCCCAGCTTCTCATCATCACTGCCTTCCGGCTTGAAGTACTGTAAGGTATTATATAATAAATAAATTATTTCTTTTAGTTATCAACCGCAAGCATACTAACCTTTTCGTCATCGCTCAGTCCTCCCAATCCGCCCATGCTTTGTGACTTGGTCAGCAGGTGGCGCAATCGTTCGGAGGACTCCTGTTGCTGCTGGGGTGGCGTCTGCTGTTGCTGTTGCTGCTGCTGCGATAGCAACAATCCACCAACTCCATTGGGCAGTCCACCGCCCATTAAATTATTGGTGTTGTTGCTGCTGCCGCTGCTATTGTTACCCTGTTGCATCTGTTGTTGCTGCTGCTGCTGTTGTTGTTGCTGCTGCTGTTGCTGGACATCTTTCTCTGGCTTCACATCTCCCGCCTCAAAGGATTGGAAGTTGAAGCCGTAGTTGCCACCTCCGGCGCTGGCATTCGACTGCGGCGACGGCAGGCTGGCAGCGGAGTGTGATGAAAGCTGGTAGGGCGTGGCTGGGGAGGCGCACACGGCCGGACTGAAGCCATGTCCCGAGGGAGGGCGCGGCGTGCTGACCGGTGTGGCCACCGAGGCCCGCGAGTTGGGCCTCGAATCTGTCCAGGCTCCCACCCCGCCGCTGGGATCCATGTCGAATGAGGAATGTGCTGCAATATCGAATTCGAAGGTGTCGCTCCCAAAGAAGCCATGCTCCCCGGGAGCCGGCGACGCGGTAAAAGCGTTCACCAACGCATTGGCCGACGAACTGGCCGACGAGCTGGCTCCCGATCGCTGCTGTTGCTGCTGCTGCAATCCGGTGCCGTTGATAATCGCGCTGCTCATAAGCGGCCCGCCCACGCTCGTGGTCTGCGTGCTGTTGCCACCGCCTCCTTGCTGGCCACCGCCCACGAGTCCGCCCAGCAGATGGGTGGGCAGCATGCCAGAGGCAGCCGGCGAGGAAGAAGACCCGGACCCAGAGCCAGATCCCGTGCCTCCATGCAGCCCGTCCATCGACAAGCTGCTCAGCAGGGAGCTAGCCAGCGAGGGACCCGGCGACATGGCGCACAACTGCCCCAAGCCCAGGCCTCCGCCTCCTGCTGCTGAGCCCGTGTTGTTGCTGTTCATGTCGTTCTCGGAGTTCAGCAGCGTCTGCACGGACATGATGAAGTCCTCCTCGCCGGGCGTCTGGTTAAGAAACAGTCTCGAGTTGGCCTTCACATGCACATAGACGTCGGGCGCTCCCAGCCGCAGTCTGAACGGACGCGAAACCACATTGGATATGTGCAAGGACGAGGACCTAGTGCCTCCCGAACCGGGCGAATGGGCGCTGGCCGAGTCCTGTATGTCACGGAGATGCGACTTCAGAGTGGACAGATCGTGCGGATGACAGAGGTCCTGCCACAAGCGACCCACCCACGTCTGCAGATGCTGCTTGAATGGTTCCCGCAGAGCCGTAGGATCGAGGCTGAGTATTTTGCCGTGGATGTCCAGCTTGAAGGTCATCTGCTCGATCGGCTGCTGTTGCACGTGCTGCTGCATATTGATCTCCAGCGGCGACTCATCCTCGGGTCGGGTGATCAGGCAAAGAACTGAGCTGCTGGCATCTGCATCATCTGTTAAAAAGTGAATAATTTGAAGAGATTCTAAAGAATTTTTTGAAGAATACTCACCTTTAACGGGAGCTGCTATGAGGACGACCTCCTCGTACTTATCCTGCTGGCCGGACTGCCTCAGTGGCTTCTGCTCCAGGCCTGGCTCGCAATTTGACGATGTCTGGGTGGCCGTTCGCGTGTCCTTGACTAGCATGCGCACTTTGGTGGAAATGCTGCGCTTCGACTTGCCACCAGCGGATGTGCCACCACCCCCGCCACTGCCTGCCCCACCGCCGGAGCTGGAATTTGAGCCCGCCGACTGCTGCGACGCGTTGCCGTTGTTCAGCTCATCGAGATCGCCCCAGCCGGTCGGACCGCCACCGCCAACACCGCTCCCGCCTGGACCCGAGTTGCTGTTGGTGTTGTTGGAAGTGCCACCGCCGCCGTTCGGATTGCTGTACATATTATTAATGATCGGCTCTAGCTTGGCGTGATCCCCGTGATAGAGGTACATGTAGAGCGGCTGGTGGTAGAGCTCCTGTTTCTCATAGCCGATCAGCTCGCGGATGTTCTGGGTGCAGGACTCAATGATGCCGTTGGCGTTCACCTGCAGCAGGACCCAGCCGACGCCGCTGATGTAGTGTTCGAGTGCCTCAAAGTACGCCGATATCTCCGGCACTTGCCCCAATAGCAGCGACGGTTCCGGATGCGGTGGCTCTGTGGAGGAGACCTCGCCCTGTTGCACCGGATGGATCGAACAGTTATCTGTGGCGCAGCGGGTGCAGCGTGTTGAGGTTGCTTGCGGTTTGCTGGGGTTATTATTGTTATTGTTGCTATTATTATTGTTGTTGTTGGTCGTTGTCGTGGAGTTGTTGTTCGTCGACGTGGAGGATATATCACGGTTTTGGCCCTTGTCACAAATCTCACGATACTGGAAAGGAGAGAAAAAATACAAATATATGAACAACGGATTTGGTAATAAACAAAAGCTAGAGACTTTCTGAAAGTCTAACATTTATCTATGGCCCGCTAAAGTATGCTACATTTTTTTCACAAGCAATTGCGACATCCTGGTTGCTTAGGCAACCCAATCTTTGGCTCAAATCTTATGAAATCAACGTGCTATTGATGAAATATATATAGAAATATATAGATTTGTATGTCACCCTCCTGTACGTGACATTCTTAAATTCCAGACGGAGGCAAGCCTTATAACGACTCATCAGCAACGTCGCGAATCGCATTCAAGATCTTTTTATCACAATGACAACAGAACAGAACTGAGAATAAAGATCATGAAACTCCATTCATATCGTGATCACTTTATCGGCGGCATTTAAACCGCGATGATGCGGAAGCATTCGGAATGAAATTCATGCAGATTATGACACACTGCGACAGCGGCGACAGTAATAATAATTATTATGATTATTATTATTATAGCACGAAGATCGGCACACTTTGTGAGGATAAAAAATACACAATTGACACAATAGAAGTGCAATAAACCGCATTTCATCACTCACTCATACAAGAATCTGTGTTAGTGTTCTATATTTGTGTTATTTTTGTACTCCGCCACGCAAAAATCGCGCGCGCTCGATTGAGTCGTTCCAAAAAAAATGTCATTGACATTCGCAAATATACAAAACAAACACACGCGAAAGGCTCTCGTTAAAGGTAAATAGATATATTTATTATAAGGTATTCCTCAGCCTAAGGATCTAGATGGATTAGAGTCACCCACCCACCCACTCTGACTCTCACTCTCTCACACATGAGGCTGACACATTCAAGGTCAGTCAACTTCAACTTCGCGTGGACAAATGTCAATGGCATTTCACATTGTTTTGGTTTGCTGCCACTGGCACTGCCACTGTTCCTTAGCCGATTTCCCACTTTCAATATTTATTTATTTTGTTTAGTTTATTGACCAGGCTTAGGATTAGAGAAGTTGTGACTCAATCCGAAGCCAATTAGGAGTAGAAATTACTCACGGAAAATCACAGAAAACAGAAAACAGAACACAGAACGTTCGCTCAGTCACAAAGTTGCCGAAATACTAAGCACACATTTTTTTAATGCAATTGTGTTCGCAAAAAAATAAAAAATATAAAAAACAACAGAAACAGAATTCTGTGTTCAGGCAACAACAAAGAACACACAGCCATAACACCGCCAGAGCGGTGTTCGCTCTCTCTTCGCAATCTCTCCCACAGAAGCCTTTGCGGCAATGGCGCCCTCTCCGCCATTCTCTCTTCTCCATTTTGTTTACCGGCGCTGGGCTGGGGTGGTGTGCTGGGCGAGTGTGTGCGTGCGTTATCACACACAATGTGCACCTTGTGGGGCAGCATGCAGCGTGTGTGTGTGTGTGGGAGCGAAAGAGAAGAGCGGGTGCGGGTGCTGGTGCGACAAAGCCAGTAAAACAACAATACAGAATGAAACGCAATCGCAATCGCAACTATGTGAAATGGCAACGAGGTGCGACGTCATCGCCCCAAAAGCATTTGAGAAAGCATTCAAGTTCGTTGATCTCGCAAAGAGAGCAGAAGAGAGCTTTTGAGATTTTTTGGAAGGAGCCCCCCTATGTATTGGTGACCAGGAAAAGTTGTTCCACAGCACACACACGCGGAGGAATATTGGGGTGAAGGCACTCCGAAAAATATCAGTCAAATGATAAAGTAAACAGACCAAAAACAAGCCAGCCAACGGTAGCTGCTACAACAACAAATACACAAAAAGCAGCGCGTGCAGTGGCGAAAATGTTCAAAACGTGTCTGGCTTTATCTCATCTCCTGCCTCCTCGACTGCCAGGCTGTCTGTCATTTTTGGCGGGCTTTGGCCCATAGATTTCCTCCAAAATGATCAAATCAGGTAAAAGATACACAAGCTGTGCCACAGCAGCTGTGTGGCCAGAAAAAAGGGGGTTTGTCAACACCAGAGCCTCTACAATGCAGGGGATCGAGGGATAAAAAGCTCGAATTGAAATTAATTGAGACAGGAACGTCAGGAAGCGCCAGATATCCTGTTTTTAAGGCTATTGTAAAGGTCTAGTGCATAGTTTTATGAAAAGATTTATAAGATTAAAATAAAAAAAAGAATAAAAACATTTAGCATTATTGTCTATTAAAAGACTTCATGTGCTAGCCAGATGATTATTTTGGTATCACCCGCCTTCCTACCATATTTTTCAACCAAGACTGCTCCAAAAATAAACTTTTTGACTCACACACACGAGTCGAACCCTATCGGTGATAACAGGTGAGTGATTGGAGAATGAGAACGGAACACTGAAGCACCGTTAACAAATGGCGCCGTGGCTTAGTTGGTTAAAGCGCCTGTCTAGTAAACAGGAGATCGTGAGTTCGAATCTCGCCGGGGCCTTTCCTTTCCAATGGAATTTCATATTTTTTTATTTCTAGAAAATAATTCAATTTGAACAACAACATTATTATTGGAACCATGTCCACTTCCATGTCCACGTCCACGTCCACGTCCATCAATTGGATTAGCGCTCGAAATGAACCACCATACATGGACCATCGAAGGAGTCTCATTGGGGGAAAAGCCAACAATACACCAAAGCATTTAATTCAATTTATTCGTGTGTGAGCTTGTTGTACCCTTTAATTGCATTTCACCGACCTCTGGACCGCCCCTGCCACCTCCTTGTATTGTATTACAAAATAAAATTATTTATTTTGTATTTCGGTGTTGGCACTCTGCGGCATTCTTCATTTAAAAAGCCATGAGTAGGTTTTTCGGTTTTATTTTTTGGTCATTTTGGTTTTGAATGGATGTTCAGCAAAGCGTGGCGGTTGGCTCAAAAATAATTTGCATAATAAAGTGCTTAGGCTACCTGAAACCAATAAAAGAAATACCTAAAACAACATTATGCCAGCGGCTGGCTGGCCAGGTCGGGTCGGTCAGGCTATTGAAACATAAATAAATTTATGTAAATTAAATAAAAATATTAATTAAATTGTGATGCGATGGGTGCAAAATTACGTCAGCCAAGTTTTCTTTTTTTTTTCGACTTTTTCCGAGCATTTTTGCACCTCTTTGCCGATTCTTTTAAGCTCTTTTTTATGGCTAAGCTTTTAATTGCTTTTTAATTGGAACGCGTTTTTGGCTAGCGTTTCGCCCTAGCAAAAACGTAGGAAAAAGCCAAAGGCAGTCAGGCAGGCAGGCAGGAGAGACTACATGGAAATTACATTGGGGAATTTCTCGGGCCAATGTTTTCGCGTTGTAATTGATCATTTGGTATTCCGGGCAGGCCACTGGAATTGACTGGCCAAGTCCATCAAGTCGTCCATTCCCAGGGTGTTATAACAACTTGTATTGCTTTTTGTGGTTCAACGCGTTTGCGTTCGAGTTCGCGTTCGGGTTTATTAGTATCTTTTTTTGATGGTTTTATGCATTGGGGTCTTGTAGCTAATTAACTAGCAAAGAGTTGCGTCTTGTTTTTAGATAAATATGGTATATATAATTTTCTTACCGTTCGAACTACTTGGTTTAGTATAGCCGCCTTGTCCGGTTTCGTTGAGGTCATATCTCCACGCTTGTTCAGCGTCAATATCTCCGACAGCTGCTCGATATAGCCATTTTCCGCCTCGCGACGCCTCTTCTCATTGTTGCACTTGTTTATTTGAGATTGGGGCTGGAACAAAATAGCATAAAATTGTTAAATAAAATTCCTAGTTTTGCCAAGATTAATTGTGATTTTAATGAGAAAGTTTAGGGTCTCTATTAGGTAAAGGGTCTTCCCCTGATCAAAACTCACCAGATTGACCTTTGAATCCGGCTTGCGTCGTATCTTCCGGCCTTGCGTCGCTGAATTGGCAGAATTGGCTGAGATCGGCGATGCCACCGCATTCATAATGGCAACCGATCGCTGCAGCGCGGCTGCAATGTTTGCCGTGTGTGCGGCAGCGGCAGCCACTGCCTTATTTTGGATAGAATGGTGCGAGTTGAGGTGCTGCTGCTGGTGCTGGTGTTGTTGCTGCTGCTGCTGGTGTTGCTGCTGCTGCTGGTGTTGCTGGTAGGACAGTTGCTGCTGCTGCTGCTGTTGCTGGTGTTGATGTTGCTGGTGTTGCTGCTGCTGCTGGAGTGTCAGCGCCGCTGCTGTTGTGGCGCCTGCCACGCCCCCAGCACCAGCCCCGCCTCCGCTTGCTGCCGTCGCGCGCTGCAGTGGATGCGTGCCAAGTGCCAGTCCGCGATGCAATCCGCTCAGCAAGTTGCTACCAATGCCGCCTGCGGCCGAAGAGATTGTAACGGCTGCTGTGGCAGCGGCCGGCGATGATCGTGGCAGGTTGCAGACCGAAATGTTGCTGCCGCTGCTGCTGTACTTGTTGTTGCCGCCGATGGAATTATTGATGCTGCTACTGCTGCTGTTTGAGGTCGCTGGATTCGCTGTACCTGAGGCCCAATGATCTGGTAAGTCACTTGGGCTAAGCCTGTAAGATATCAGAGAAAGCTTATAAAGTTTATGTTTAAATAAGAAATGTTAAAGGTGAAGGTTATCTTTAGTAACTTCTTTCCTAATCAATGGATAACAAATCTTAATTTTAACATGTTTAATATTCTAAAGAAATATCTATGATAAGACTGAACTTATTTGCGTAACACATCGGCTTTAAATTTGGGTTTAGATTCGGGCTTTGTGGTTTGGCCTCGCCCGCTTATCGGAATGCCAAATTCCCTTTAAATTCACGTTTGATTGTCAGGGCTTTGGTTAATGTACTGCCTTGATTACGCTTTAATGTCTAATTAGCTTGCATTTGAAGAACACATTAAAGGTTGTGGTTTATTTGTGGTGTTTGTGGTTGGAGTCTTGATGATGGCGAAAAGTTAAAAAAACGTATTCATTTTTTTGAATCAAAGACTTGCCATCTTGTTAGATTTTTGGGGTTTGGTTTCGGAAATCCAAACTTTTTCCCAAACACGCATTCCACTCACATTCTTCCAGCGGAATGTGACATCTTCATTGCGATTTCTGTGGCAGCCACTTCAAAGGACTTCGAAGGATATATACGCACATATTTCGGGTCTTTTTTTCCGCACAAACTTAATCATTTGTTAGCCGGGATTTCATCAAGTATTTCGGATGGGAAGTTGGTGGCCCAGCTTCGAGTTGCCACCGCAACGTGAGTCAAATTAATGTTGTCAGCTTTTGAGTGCCTTGGATCCCCGAGAAGCCGGTTTAGAACCCAAGACTTCAAGTGGTCATCATGGCCATCATTCTTGCTCTGGTTGGTCCCCCCATACCGTTTCACCTTCATTTGGGTCGCTTTCATGTCAGTTTTCATTTGGTTACGTGATTAATTGTTTACTTTATTTGCTTAAAGTGCGGAATAAATTATATTTTTGGCATTTTGAGTGACACTCGAGAGACTTTTGCGCAGGTAACGGATATTTAAATGAAGAGTTATACTCTGAATCAAAGAATAAACCCAGTTCCTCAATTCGTTTTGCATTAAACTATAATTTTGCTTTTCGCTTTTCGCGGAGTTCATTTAACCAGTTGAGCGTGACATGGAGTCCACTGCTCTTGAGGACCACCCGGAGTAGCAACCGCTTCTTATTCTTTCGCTTTTTTTAATTACATTATATGCATAATGAAGACGACCCCAGAGATTGGGGGATAGGTAACTGGGAACTGCACAAAAACAAAAAAAATAAAGAAGAAATAATTACAGGCAACTGGACATGATGGGGAGATGTAATCAGCGCAAAGGCAAAGGCAAAATTCTGTAAAACCAAGAAGGGTTTATCTTCAAAAAACCGAAGCTTCAATTACTCTGCAAGAATATTTAAAAAAAAATTGATATTTTTATAATAACGATTTTTTTTCCTTCAATCCTTTAAAGTGAAATATAAGTTTGTAATATTTTTAAGAGGGACTTTTATTTGGATCTCTCCTGAAGTTTAACTTTTTTCGCTGGCTTTGGCTTTGGGCGCAAAAATGAGTGACGTTCCAACTTGGGCTTCTTTTTTCCTTCCTCCCTTGACAAGCGCAATAATTGTGCGAATTCTTCTTTTTACTGCTGCTGCGGCTTCTGCTACTGCTGCTTCTGGGTTTTTTTTTAGTTGTTGTTGGGTTTTTTGACAGGGCGACACTTAAATGTGGCAGCCCACCATGATCATAATCATCCTCATCAGCCGCCTTCTGGTCCTCTATTCTCTATTCGGCTCCACTCTCGTCACACAGGGCGTATGATTGACGCGCTTAATTGAGGCGAACCAGTGGAAGCAGCGAAGCGCGTAAATTAATTAAATTACAATTAATGCAGTAAGTCAGTTGACTTATTTGCGCTATTGTCACTGCTTTTGTTGATTTTTTTGGTCTTGTTGGTCTTATTAATTTGCACTTTGCTGCTTGGGCTTTCAATCTGCTACTGTTTTGCTTTTTTTTTTTTGCAATTTTTCGTCACTAGCCGAGGGATATTCAAGCGTATTTATAGGCAAACAAGAGAATAATTGGTAAGAGAGTGAAAAGAACAAACTTTCGCCATGCCAAATAACTTGCCTCAATATTAATTAGTTAAATCAAAAGCTTAACTCCTTCTAGAAGCTCTATTTTCATTAAATACTTCATAATACTGGTGAAATAAAAATTCCATTGAATTGAAATTTAAATCTGTCAACAACAACGATTCCCTGAATTACTCTTTGATGATTAATTTGCGTCTGAATGAGGGTATAAAGTCACTTCCAAAGCGATTCCATTTGACATGAATCACATTTTGGCCCCAAAAACGAAAAACAACCAAAGACCTGAAGTGTGGTTAAAACAAATTACTCATTATACAAAATGATCAGCATTATGTCAACGGGAGAAGTCGGGCTTAGACAAATTGAGTCACGATTCACGTGATGATTATGTTGATTATTATGAAGTAACCGTAAACCTGGCATACCAACATCGCATCACTCATACGCACCGTGTGCCAGGCAATGCTTTTTTGGAGCGTTTTAGAAGGCCTACGTGATTTTCGAATAGTCGGTTCCAATTTGAAATTCGGAATTCAAAGTTGATTATGCTAAAATTTGTAAAAAAAAAAAAAGAAAGACGAGGCTCGACTTGCGTTGTAAGTAATTGAAATTTTGGGACGAGAATGTCAAACAAGAAATGAAGACAAACCTAATCAAATATTCATTTTACTCGCATTCCTTTCATAAGTCATACTCTTGGTTATTTCCGCAAATTAAAAAGTATCCTTGACATCAATCTTGTCTTAAAAATTACCCACAACTAAAAACAGAAAACATTCGTAAATATTTATTTGTTTGTTTTTATGCGCCTTTGAAGTTGTTGGAGTTTCTTTGGAATTTGAATGACAAGTTGGTCTGAAATGCTGAATCATTCTGACAAAATCAAAATATATGCGGGTTAGGTTTTCGCATAAAGGTCAGTTGAGCTTGGGGATTCCCAAGGGTGTTCCTGGTTATTCGTAAACCCTGATATTAACCCTCCACTGCTTCTAAATTCAATTTAAATCGTTTCTTTTTAGTTTTGAGTGTGAGCTTTTGTGGACTTGTCTCAGCTGTCTAATCTGAGACTGAGACTGAGACTGAGACTGAGAGACCTGAGCACTTGTTTAAGCTGAGCCAACCATGTCTAGTCTTGTCTAGTCTTGTCTGACATCCCCTGTAGCCACCGTCATGGACAACCTCATTTGCTCAGCTGCTTTGTTGTGTGTGGGGTAAAGCCTGCATTTTTAGCAAACTAATTGTGTGAATAAAACATATGTTCGGTGTTCAGGTCTCTTCTCACCCAGAGACACAATGCTACCTCTCTCTTTCTCTGTGGGTTTCTCTTTCTCTTTCGCTCGAGCACTGTTTGTGGGACGCTCTCAGTCATTCAGGCTACAGTCATTGCTACAAATAATAAAGTGGGTCATGGATGAAAGAAAAAGCGTTTTATAAAGTGGGTCATGAATTTTGTTTCACTCACGTTCAAGTGTATTTCGATTGCCGCTCGCAGTTGTTGCTGATTATACACCGATATATATATACACCGATATATATTGTATTTTTCTAAATACACTATTTTGTTGCAGAAAAAAAAGCATAAACAGATTGCGATGGCAAGTTTTTATTTACATTTCCATAATATTTTTGACTTTGAAAATAATGCTGTGGGTCATAATTTTAACGATCCCATTAAAATATTTCATATATTTTTGTTTCCTCTTGTGTGTTAGGTTTTCAACATTGTTTGTATTTATTTTTATTTTTCGTATTTTTCGTTTCAAGTCGAATAATTATTTTCGACTTAATGAATCAGAGTCAATCGTGCGAGTCAATTAATTGGCATTGATTTATGTGACACATACTTAAATAATTTCGTTATTTATTTTTTATTATCTCTGAGCCACTTTAATTGCCCCATCAAAGTGCCCCAAGAAAAGGCTAGACGGAGAGGGTGGCGCAGCGCAAGACGCGTGCCATCTGCTACACTTTCACTGACTAATTGCCAACTCAGGCATTGACAGTTTTCACTTTCCATTCAACGCCATCAAAATACCCATCCAGCTAAAAAATTACTACGAGAAAGGCGAACCAATTTGTGCAATAAAAACATCAAAATAGGTGATGATGCGATTCATAAATGCTCAGCGCCGCATTGAAGAACGCATTAGATGATATTTAATGGATTGTAAATAATTGATTTAATTGTTAATTCAAGTGTTATTGAGTCTGGCAAAATATACGCAATGAATAGAAAACGAAATAGTTAAACCATTTTGGGGTAGTTTGATTGATAACAAAAAAGGGTTGCCCTTTTAAAAACCAATTTTAATCAAGCTTTGATTGGCTCTGCAGTTCCGCGACTGAATGATTCAATAGACAGTAACTACAGTAATCTATGGTTGATAATATCTAATGAGAGGTAGAGCGACGGCCTTCCCCCTAACCACCTCCCACTGCCTTTTTTTTTGTCTAAACCAGAAGTCTCTCTTTCCGGCACATTTTTTATTTCCCCTCCAGCTGCCTTCCTTTGTCTCGTTTCGTTTTCGAGTATTACACCTGCTGACGGACTGACTGACTGACTGACTGACTGAATGCACTTTGCAACGTTCGGTTTGTTGTTGCAAAGTCGCTGAAATAATGTCAGTGGGTCAGAGTCGATTTAGCATTTCATAGTTGTTGTTGTTCTCATGGCAGTTCAGTGTTGCTTTTGCCTCTTTTTTTTTTGCTGTTTCTGTTTTTTTTCTGTAAAAAACACATATACGAGGTATAAGGTTAGCTCATATGCCAAAACAGCTGTTTAATCCGCAGCTCTATAAAGTCATATATAAGCAAGCTTATTCTTTGATCTGCCATAACTGGGCTAAGGTTTTATTGTACAAGCCGGTCTCCAAGTCTCGAAAATCCCAAGGAATTTAAATGGCTACTTATGGGTTTTCGGTTTGTTTGTGGATTTTCCGGGGGCGTGGTCAAGTGCATTGTTGCACGTGCCACAAACTTTGGAATAATTCACACATTTGTATGCAAACGTTTGTACCCAAGGAAAAGAAACATTTGTGTAAAATAATTGGAAGTATTTGACAGATTTATGGCAGTTGCAAGCGTTGAAGAAACCTTAAAAAGGGTTTGAGACAAAGCCTGAAAATCATCCCATAACTCAATCTTCCAATCAAATGTCTTAATTCAAACCTTCAGATGTCTGAAAAAAAAAATGCGTACACATGTGATTAATCTTTGAGAAATCTCAAGTTGATTTCCTCTACCTTGTTCAGTCTGTCTTGGCTGCGTTTCAATGAAATCTTTGCCATACTGCAAAAATATTTATTTTATGAGTAAATACAATTTATTAAGCTAACCTTCACAGTACTGGTGTTGTTTTATTTTTTCGCTTTTTTTTGTTTTCCGCCGACTCTGGGCACTTTGCATTTTGTTTACATGTCACAGGCGAAGCTGAACTGTAACCGTGATGTTTTTCATGATATTGCACAGACTTCTCGTTTATAATACATATATATATTCTATATACTATATATTTTCCGTATTGCGTGCGCTTTTTGATTCACGTGCATTACTCACCTGTAATCAGAAAGAGAGAAATATGATTAGTACATGTGAAAAGGGGCTGATTAATATTTTAGATTAAAAACTGCAACTTGATTAATATTTATAAGGCAATAATATTTCACCATAGTACATCATATACTCTGACCTCCAAAAAGGAAACTGAAACATACAAGACTCTTATATTGTATTACACACTTTTGGCGGTTGAGAAATACCATTATATTCGTAGTCCTAGTTAAGGACCTATATCTGGCCCGGGTCTGGGGGCTTTCCCTTGTGTTTTTTTTTTTTTTTTTGTCCTTTGGCTGGCTGGGTGGGTGCTTGTGATTTTTCTACCGGATTACAATTGTTTACACACACGAGTGAACATTGTCACAGTTTCCACGACGGCGACGGCTGCAATTGTTCCACGGTCCCAGTCCCAGTCCTAGTCCCAGTCGTAGTACCTATCCGCCCACATCCTCTGAACTGTTGGCATATCCTTTTAAGCCCCACATACATATACACGTGCAATTGTGCGTCTTCATGTGACAAACTCTGGCAACTCTGCCTGTTTACACAAAGTATAAGTTTTCTGCTTTGCATACCGTATGTTAGTATGGGTTTGGGCGTCTATGGGTGTGTGTGTGTGTGTGTGTGTGTGCGTGTGCTGCCACTTTGTCTAACATTTCACTCCATGTGCCACGCCCCCCACCTCCTGCAAGGACCGCAATTGCCCGGCATTTTGTATGCTTTTCACTTTACATTGCCAGTCAGCAAGCATTTATTCTATTTTTCTCCGTTTTCATTTTTTCTCCACAGTTTTTCCTCCGTTTTTTTGTCTCTGGTATTTTTTTTTCCTTTTACCCGTGTCATGCTCAGTATTTTTCCAGAGTTTTTCCAATTTTCCGCTCATGCGGCTTCCTGCTGTGTCTGTTTGTCTTGCTGACCGATAATGGTAAGCGAGAACTTTCATGAAGGGAGCCGGCAACTGAGGTGCTGCAAAGGGGAAACCCCATTATCATTTGAGCTCTGGTTTTATCCACAAATACTCGTACACACGTTGGAAATCTCGTATTGGTTTCACAGTTCCTGACATTTGTTTGACTTGACTTGGCAGTGGCAGGTGCAATAAGTCCAGTTATTGAAGAAGCCTTCATATTGTGGCAGGTCTCTGTTGCTATTTGCTCGTCGCTCGGAGTTTCGATTTGGCGGCGGCGGTTTGGTTTCCACAGAATATCAAATGGAATTCAATCGGACAACACGGACTGGGATTTCAAGTCAATTACTTGCATATGGAAACCCGGAGAGCCCACAGTTATAACAAGGTTACCCATAAAAAGCCTCAACATTGTGGAAAAATAATTTTTCGCACTTAATTAAATATGAATTGCTTTCAAAAAATCCAAAGAGACGATAAGTTAATATGGTCATGGGATAAATGATTTAATTGTTAAATAATTTACTATGAACCACATTATGCTTCCAAAGCATTTTTATCATTTTCCAAGGGGAGCCTCTAGAAAATGTTATAAAAAATTTTAAAAATTGATTGCTCTCAGATTTTGATGTAGATTGATAGAGAATCGATCTACGAATCATCTAAGATATTCCGCTAAAGAATCGGATGTATTTTGGCTGAGATAAAGCCATCACTGTGGACCATTTGTGCTTCCAAAGCATTTTTAGGATTCTCGATGGGGATGCTCCGGAAAATGTTAAAAAAAAATTAAAAAATTATTTGGTTTCAGATTTTGATGTAAATTGATAGGGAATCGATATACGAATCATTTAAGGTATCCCGGCAGAGGATCGAATGTGTTTTAGCTGAGTTATAGCCATCACTGTGGAGCATTTGTGCTTCCAAAGCATATTTATGATTTTCGAAAAAGCATTTTTATGATTTTCAAAGTGCTCCAAAAAAAGTATCAAAAAATTCAAAAAATAAATTGGTATCAGATTTGGATGTAGATTGATAGGAAATCGATCTACGAATCATTTAAGATATTCCGCTAAAGAATCGGATGTATTTTGGCTGAGATATAGTTGTCACTGTGGAACATTTGTGCTTCCAAAGCATTTTTATGATTTTCGAAGGGGATGCTCCAGAAAATGTTACAAAAAAATCAAAAAATATTTTGGTCTCAGATTTTAATGTAGATTGATAGGGAATCGATCTACGATTCATTTAAGATATTCCGCTAAAGAATCGGATAAATATTGGCAAAGATATAGCCATCACTGTGGACCATTCGTGCTTTCAAAGCATTTTTAGGATTCTCGAAAAAAGCATTTTTATGATTTTCGAAGGGGAATCAATGAACCCTGATTAAAAAATTGCATTTCATTTCAAAATCGGTTTCGAATTAGCTAAAATAATGGAATAAAACTGTTCGAAAAAGGGAAATTTTAGATTTTAAATTGAAATTTAATTAAAATAAATACAATCAAAGGCAAGCCTGAGACATCACCCATGAAAATCACTTAATTTTTCAACTCTTCTGCAGTTTGCTTGGCCATGTTGGCCATCATTACCATATTCCCTTTCTGGCTGCGAGTCCTTAACCCTTCCTTCGCGTTCTCGTCCTGCGTTGCCTGTCACAGTTTGACAGCCACTGGCATTGACGCCATCGCTCAGATTGCATTCGCAGGTTTGCCGGCCTGCTGTTTGCGTTTGTATTGGTATTTGCATTTGTTTTTGCTGTTGTTGTTGTTGTTGTTGTTGTTGTTGTTCTCATGCAAATTTAATTAAATGGATTTCTTCTCCGACCCGCTCCACCCCGCTCCACCCCGCTCCAGCCTGCTCCGAGCCCCGTCCCCGGTACGGCTTACTTTTAATTCATTCCATTTCTGTTTTGTTTGTAAGCTGAGCGGAGCTGAGCAGTGAGCAAAGTAATTAAGTTGGACGGAACACGGATCCGTAGGGCCTTCCCTCCGCCTCCGATTCCCATACAAAGTTAAGTTTAAAATCATTTTGTAGTTTCTTTTTTTTTCTCTCAGTTAAAATTTAATTATGATTTTGGGGTAGCTGCCTACGCTGTCAATGCTGCCACCAAGCTATTCTGCCCACCTGACATTGGTTCTGTACCTTCTGATGGATATAATTTTAAACATTATATCTCCAACACACTGAGAGAAATCTAAAGCTTGCTACACCCTGTACAGGCTGTCATGTCCGTCAATGGTAACTCGATATTGCGCCGGTTTTAAATATTCTCTTTCTGCCACTGCCCCAGCCACTGCCTCTGCCACTGCCACTGCCTCTTGCCTCTTGCCTGGCTGTGTTTGTAGCTGCCAAATTAATTACAGAGCGCTGCACCAACGCACCGGAGCACTGAGAGAAAAACAGAGGGGAGAAGCAGGCCAGGCTCTGAAAAAAAAACGGTGGGCGGGTGAAGTACAAACAACAAACAGAGCCGGCTGAGGCTGGGATTCTTTATTTTCCATTTCGGTTTTTGTTGTATGCAACGAGCGTTTCCTCCACACACAAAAAAAGGGTTGAGAGTCGGCTTTAAACTGGCTCTTGGATCTGGCTTTTTTGGGCTTTTGGAATGCACCGAGGGAAAATTTTGGGATAAACAATAGTTTTGCTTCTAATTAGAGGATTAGAGGAAGATCTAATAAGTCAACTAATTTGTAAGATAAACCCAACTATTTTGTAACCATCTATTAATGATACTTTTGATTAAAACCTTTTTTTTTCCTGTGTTTACTTCTTGCTGCGGCTTTTTGTTCTCAAACTGGATTTACCTGAGCGTCGTGAGGCAAGGTGAGGTGGTAAGTTGTCTGCTTCGTTTGCTTTACTCTTTAGCTGTAGGTTTGTAGGTCTATTACGGTGCCCTCTCTCTTGGAGCAGCTACTAGCAGTTCCTGCTTCACCGACGTCCTTTGTTTGGGAGTGAGTCCTTTTGTCTACCGGTTTCAAAGGCCAACGCGCCGTCGATCAGACGCTGAGACGCGATTACAATGCCAGAAGGAGGTTTTGGTTAGGAATCAAAATTTGAACTGATCGATAAAATATGTCAAGAGGGGTTTCCAAAACTTGGATCCATCTTAAAGGAAATCCCTGTGGCAGATTGACTCCCCAATTAGTTCAACTGAATCCAAAACAATCTGTAATCATCATCATTTTCAATTACAAATGTCTGTCGGACAAAGCCATCATAATCGAATCGATAGCTTAACTCTAGATACAGGGTACGACGTTTTTTACCTTACTTTGATTTTGGTTTTTTTTATTTGTTTTTTATTCTCTGCTCGGTGTTGTGAGTTCTTGTTTCGAATCGTTTCATTCTTGGGCAGAGAGCTCTACACGGAATTAAATGCGCAGTAAATTACGCAATTTTATGCTTCGTTAAGTTCGCTGCTGTTTTTTCCAGCTTTTTCTGCTTTCTGGATTCATTCTGGCATGGGGGAAAGCCCGAAGAAAGCAGCCAGAAGACAGGCAGCCATAAAGAACGTACACAGCAACAAGTTTTGACAGATCCTGTGCGGCGTTATTTTCTTTGCGAATTCATTACTCGCACTTGAGGGTTGGAAAGTTTCTTGCCACAGTTCGAGACACACACAAACTCTTAGTCCTACGTCCTACCCCAATGCAATGCAACATGATGCATTCTGCTTTGCCTGCGGCAGCTGCAACAGCAACGGCAAAGACTTGCATAACAAATTCTCAATTGTGCAACAGACCCTCTCTCTCTCTCTGCGACTCCTCCTCCTTTCACCATTTCTCCTGATTTTTTTCCCTTTATGGCAAGCTTCTTTAATAAAAAGTTGTCCGTTTGGTGCTTTGTGCTTGGCCTGCGGCAATATGCGGAAATATGTCACCGCATTTACACTGAGAAAAGCGAGTTTAAGTGCAACTCGTATTATTTTATACACTTTTGCAAAACTTCTTTCAGTGACGTTTTGTTGATATTGGTTGCAGGATTCTATGCTGTTTTGAAGTTGAAGTTTGCATCTCCATCACAGCTTTTGCGTTATCCTGGCTTGCCCCTGCCTCTTCTCCTTGCCACAAACACACACACTTTTCCAACACATAAAAGCTCGTCACGCATAGTGTAATTCCATGTGACGTAAATGCAAAAATATGTTAAAACTTCACCAAGATGAATACGGGGTGTGGCGATGCCGGCGATGCCTTGGAATGAGATCCTGGGCAGATTGATGGCCAGTACTGTACTCTTTGCAAGGGTCCTTGCTCGTAAGGGGTTGTTGCAGGCGAAACTTCATCATATAAATGTCAAAGAACTGTCGAGCTGCCTCAAAGCTGCCCAAAGGGAATCGATTTCGAATTATTGGACATAAAAGCATAATAAACCAACTGAATGCCCATCGAAGGTACAGTTTATAATGTAAAGAATCGTAATCGAAAGAAACCACATTCGCCTTTCGATTAACCGAAACCTAATCTCATTGAGACCATAAATCAAAGCCCCAACAATCTCTAATCTCTAATAAATTCCCGCGAATCCAAATAAAGTCCAAACAAAAAAAAAGAGATGGTCGTAAATTTCTCATTAAATCAGCTACTGAATGCTCACCACAAAACCGCAGCCAAAAACCATGAAGAAGTGTAAAAATCACTTCCCATAAAAATAGATGAAAATCGCAGACCCCGCGCGATTCAAGCGATTCTACATTAGATCACAAAAGCGAAGAGTGACTCCCGGAACGTCCCACCTCGTTTTAGCCATTATGCAAATTGGCCACGAAACGACTTCAACTACATGTTGTTGAAACTTATCGCTGCCATCGGGCCAACATTTAGCCGAATAATAAACTGGAGTGCCCCTGGGTGGGTAGTGGGTGGTTGGATGGCGGAAAATAAGCGTGAGAACCATTAAAAGCTATGAGAGTTGAGTTGGCGACCCAAAACACAAATGCAACTGTTATTCGCAAATAATGCGAATTTCCCCAACGCAACTCGTATGCAAATTTTCTTCGGCAATCCCCCTCCTTCATGGCACACCGTTATCATAATGATGGAAAAACCAGAAATGAAAATTTAACGGCAGTTTTGTGAATTATATTGCAAATTGTGGGACAAACATACATAATAGTTGTAAAAACCAAGTGGAAAATTAAACAGATTAAATGCTGATTGCAATGGAAATTGTGTGGAAGATACCAAATATTCCATAATTTCTACCTAAAGAATTGTACGTTTTTTTAAACACTGTTTCTTCGAATCTATTGAATTGTGGCATTTATCGATCCCTGAACAAATATTTCATTAATTGCAAACACGCTCCTCAAATTATTTTTCCTTCATACTCTCTGCGACGCCTCAAACTCGACCACTTTCGGCTATATTCGCGAAATCAGACCACTATATAGAGATTGAGTAGACTCGAGGGGGTCTTCCGGGGATCCGGGGCTTATCGCACAGGCCAACACAAGTCGAAGTCAAGCAAAGGTCTCTGCTATTTATATATACAAAATCGTTCCTCCTTAACTCACAAAAAATAAAAGCGCAAAAAAACAATAAAAAAAATCGCAGGGAAATAAAAAAAAACAAAAGGAGGGAATACATTTTGGATGTTGGCATTAATGTGGAGCAAACAAATATTTGACTAACAGACTTTACAACTTTTAAATATTATATACGAGAAAAATATGTATTTTGACTTAAATGTCGGGGCAATGAACTTTTTATTTGGATTCTATGACTAATAAACACAAAGCTAAGTGAACAGCCGAATTGGCAAATATTTGCATTCGAGTCGCACGCCCAACAGTCTAAAAACATACATACAAGAAAATAAAAACCGAAAAACCTGAAAAAAACCGAAGAAATCTTTTTTTGAGTAAATATGCAATAAGGAAATGCTCCGGTTCTTGGCCTGGCCAAGTCACGAGCCAAACAAATCTTTGGCCAAAAATGTTTATGCGATCCCTTATTACCCAGCAGAACCAGATCTGGTAATCTTTTCACTGATATATCGTTTCGATTCTGTGTATTTGGAACTCGTTGGTCAACCCACTGGCGTAATTAAAATTGTTGTCTGTGGGTCGTAAAAGGAATGTCTTTTGTGGGTTACCAGGAACGGTCGTAAGGCGAGAAGTACGAGTATTATATGTATCTTTTTTTTTTTTACCCAGAAGCCGTTTTCGACAAAGTGCATTTGCTGGAAATTGTCCATAAAAATGGGAAATACCATAAAGAGAGAGGTGTGAGTGAAAATAGTCCAATAAAAGTGAATATAAAACCAGTTTTGGGCGAAAGTGGGTTTAGAATTGAAAATACCTCAAAATATAATTATTTTCTTTGCTAAAAGAACCCTGATGGGCAAAAAAACAAAAGCTCTGCCCACACATAATCTACGTCCATTTACATCGTCCATTACACGCGGAATAAAAGCCAAAGAATTAATCTGTTGAGTAAATATGCCTCACGTACTTCGCCCACACAAAAGCCAACCTAGCAACAGAATAGACGAAAAAAAAAAAATTAATTTCTTTTGGGGACAAACCATTTTGCTTGATGCCCCGAAAAAGCAGAAAAATCAAAGCCAAATAAAACTGGGTAGAAGCTGTGATATAAAAGTAATGCCATGCCATGACCGCAATTAATTTTCATTACAAGGCAATAAGCAAAATTAAACACGAATCAAGCAGCCAGAACACTTGCCAAAAAAAAAAAAAAAAAAAAACAAGGGAACAGGGCTTAGACATGTTGACATAAACCATTTATAAGAATCTTGATTTATTTTAAGAATAACCATTTTGAAAAGGGATGACAGGATCTAATAAGAAAGTCAATATAAAAAACATTTATTATTAATTCGTTGATTTTTTTTGACAATTAGGTAATCTTGTTTCGTCTTAACCGAAGAGATAGTCAGTCATCCTTCTAGATAATTAATATAATTTGAAAATTGCCTAATAATCTGCACAAAACTTGCCTCTGAAGTGGGTGCTTCAAGTCTGAAATGAACTTGTACTTGACAATTGAATAAAAATAAAATATACTCAACTTCAAAATCGAGAAAATAAATAAATAAATAGGTATCTTTTGTTGATAAAAATAGATTCAACCTATGGTTATTCAGGGTTAAGTAAACCAATCGACCGTGAATGTAAAAATAAATTGCAGAAAGAGACTTGGAAATTATCACACTGCAACCACTTACAAAATATCTTTGGCAAGTATTTATTATATTTTGAAATCAGATTCAGTATTTTTATAGCAATTGGTGCTGTCAAGCGTTAAATAAGTATAATAATAAATCCATCCAAATTTGTCTCTGTAATTCGATTGCCATATTAGCGAATGTACTTGATGGTTTCTCTGGGATAGCCAATTTCCAAACATAATCCCCCGGTAAATGGCCAGGCCAATGAAATATTCTTTAACGGTTCCAGATGGTTTCGATTCGTTTAATAATCTCACAAAATTGCCGCGTCATGCCATCAAATTGAAAGAATCCCGACAATCGAATGACAGTTTTCTCTGACCATCCAGCCAGTGAAGCCAGTGACTGATAGATACTGGAGAGTCACCAGTCGGCGGAGTCACCAGAGAAATGCGGAAGAAAGGTGTCAATAATGCCATTGAACCGCAGCAAATCGAATGAAGATATCGCAGAGTTCAATCGAGTTTCTTTTTTTAAGGCAGGGCACGTGTTGAATGAGAGTTATCAATTGATTAGATAACACCCTTGCCGCTTGCCGCTTAGTTTCGGGCAAGGGTGTTGCAAGCACATTCAACGAGTGGGCTAATCAATTAGAATACAAGTCGTAAAAGGATTTCGGTTAATGTCCTGCTAACGAACTACGAGTTCACTGAACTGAGCCTAATGAACCACCAGTATGTGAGCTCAGAGGGGGAGGACAACGAATAAATAAATCGTGTTTGAGTCAAAAGCCACGAATAAATGTCCCAAACATGCCCACATTTTATTCGAAATGCGTGGCACCTACGTTGCTAGTTACAAGAATAGTTCAATTTATGCGCTGACGTCATTCCGGGGGCCTAGGAAATGAAATTGGAGCCAACAAACTATGGCCCAAAGGGGGTAGAGTCGGGGGTACTTGAACTTGTTCTTGGACTGGTCTAGTTGGATCGGACACTTCTGGCTCACTCCCGGTCCAAGTCGATGGAATATACTTGGGAAAAATCGATCGTCTATTGGGAGAGTTATTTGCTGAGTTACATAACTCTCTTGGAAGTAAACAAAAAACGTTAAAAACCCTTTTTTAACAGCTGCTTATTAAAAATGTACTTAAGCTTTAAATAAGATATTTCATTCCGGAAGCGTTTCCATTTTTCATAAGTATCCCGCTTATCCCAACAAAACAATCTATCAAAACGGAGACCCTCGGATCCTTTAGCCTTACAACTGGAACTTCCGTTTCACCCCCTTTTTTTTAGGTACTAGTCCTTGTATAGTCCTGTATTTTCCAGCACTCGGTTCCAACCATAAATCAGGTCTAGGCACTCACATACTCCTACTGGGATTTCCAGCTTAGCTTCATCTGTCTCCATCACCATCGCCATAGCCATCGCCATTTCCATTCTTGTCGCCATCTATCCATCTAATTCATTCTATCCTGGCCCCATTCTGGCTTTGATTTCTATTTGGCTACGTGGTGATTTAATAAATTGTTCATTTATCACTGACATGTGGAGCAAGGCTCTCCCCTGGCTAAAAGAATCCTTCGTCAAATTGGTTATATTGTTTGTTCCACTTTGTTTGTTTTGTAATTGTGTAATTATGATTGCGCGTGGATGTCCTTTACGGGGATGAAACGTTTTGGTTAACATATAAGATACCTTTACGATTGAATCCTCATCCTGATTGTATAATTTTTATATTAAAACGAATTGAAAGCGAAACTGAATCCTTTCGCAAAGTTCATTGCCTGCTTTGAGGCGTCTTAAGCCTTTGAGAGCATAAATTCCTCCTGACATAATTTACATAATTTCTTTTCAATTCTCCGAACTAGACAGATAGTCTTTGTCCTCAACCTCGGATTTATGATGACATGATGGACTAGAAAACCAGAATCAAAACTGGAGGGGTCGATGATCGCTTGTCCTTCGATTTCTTCCTTTTGGAAGTGTGTTTTTTTCTTGGGTTTGACAATTGTTTTGGTTATTTTATTTATTTTTTTGTATTCCTTGGGTTATTTTTGTTGTTTTAATATTAACCCACTTCAAAAGTCTCGCACACGCATTTTATTTGCATACATTTACGTTCTCACTCACACTAGCGCACACGCACACACACACCTACACCCACGCAACTCCCTCTTGCGGCCATCTTTGTCGCACAACGATCCGCCATCTCGTTCGCGGCCATTCGCGTAGTGCGTTAAAAGCTTTTGTTCGGTTTTGGTTTTTGTTTTGTATTTTACTTTTTTTTTTCTTCTGCCATTTGTTCTTATTTATTTCGTTGTATTACTTTTGTTTTTCTGTGTTCTTTTTACTGTTTTTTTTTTGTGTGAGTGTGTGTGTTTATTTTTTGTATATTTTACGTCTTTTGCCTTTGCGCTGCGTCTTACGTATGCAGTCGACTACGACAGCGCTGCCAACGCCAACGCCGACGTTGCTGTTTTGTATCTTGATTTTGGTTTCAACGGTGAATGAACTCAGGACCTGCGGACGTTCAACTGCGTCCGAAAAGCGGTTCGATTTTCGCCACAACCTTCTCCTCTTGTTGTTTTTGTTATTGTTAATGCTGTGTAACACATTTTAATATTATTGTTATTGTTGCTGTTGCTGTTGTTGTTTCTGGTGGCACATCTCTTAACTGTTCTTTTTTTTTTTGGCAGCTTTTTGTTTAGCAACATGCGGCGCCTCCTGTCTGTCAAGCAACAATAATTTGACGTTTTTTGTATTTTCTGGCGGTTTTTCTGCTTCTTCATGTTCTTAGGCGGCCGTCAAATTAAATGAAAATTTGTGGTCGACTTTGAGGCGTCATGGCCAAGCGGAATATTGTGGCCAAGTTAATTGTCTGCGAACATTTTTGATGCAAAAAGGATATTATTTCCTTTACACTTTTTCTAACTATCCATAAAAAGGATACCCTGCAAATATCGGACCTTGATTAAATCATAAATTATTCCTAGATCAGTTTTGGAAAAGTCTACAAGTATGTTTGCCAAATTTCGCAAAAAGTCCCTTTGACACCCACGCAAGTGATTGTTCCGAGAAATTCTGAAGCATTCCGAAGGCTTCGAGCAAACATTTTGAGGCAACCAGCAGCGAAAAGGTTTCAAACAAAATGTATTTTGGAAATTTCGTGCAGCTGCCGCACTAGTGGGAGGGTCTGGGTTGCCAGCAATAAAAATTCAAGTTCAACGTATTCTCAGTTTTGGGTAAATAACCTCGAATCGGACTGCGACTGCGACAACACCCCGAAAAAGCAAAAGCAAAAGCAAAAAGCTGAGCGCCAGACGAGCGCCCAGCAGCCGAGCGAAAAGCCAGGCCCAGAGAACCTGACATCCTCTGGCTGGCGAAGCGCAAAAATTCACGCCCAAAAATGTGTTTCTTTTTTTTTTTTTTGTTTCTTTTTGGGAAAAGCGAAACGTGCGAGAGAAATGGCCAAGAGAGAGAAAGCCCCGAATAACCTTGAACTTGAGACGCGGTGCGAAAGGCTCCCGAAAAGCATAACAAGAGGAAAACGCGTCAAGAGCATAAAAGGCCAACACAGCTCTCGCAACAAAGTGATTTCTTTTCCACACCCATCAACCCGCCTTAATTCTCTAGCCCTTTTATGCAAATTTTTATACATTTTTTTTTTCGGGTTCAAAAGGTCGCCTTCTAAGCCGGGGAGTATATAAAGTTTTTCTTTTACATTGAACACGTACTTGAATCGTTTAGTTTATTTGATAATGGAATATTACATGGCCGTAACTTTGGAATAAAAAAGCTGCTCTCAAAAAATATGGCAGAGCAACAGCTGTAAATGAAATTTTAATTAAATCACAGTTTGAGGAATTTGCATTTTTTTTTCTACTCTACAATTTTTAGCAAGATTGAATCGTTTAATTTATTAATAAAATTAAGACCAAAGTCACACCTTATTTAGTCCTCAGCCGAACATTAAGTTTTCCCTCAAACACTTCGGACTCTAGGAAAGTTTCTTTTGCAAAATTAATAACTTTTGTAGTTTATCTTAACGGGTTACGAGGGGATGCCTTGCCCCATTCCCCTGGGATGTTAATAACTTAGTCACAACACCATGAACATGGCACACATTCCACACAAACACAACATTAATTAGTTTTGTCTAATTACAGCCAACAGCGCAGCGGCGTATTGGCGGCAACAAAAGCTATATACAGCTACAATCCAGCAGATACAAAGATACATTTCGCAGTTATGTTTTATGCCATTTGTCGCTAAAGAACAAGTTAATGACAGTTGTGGGGAATGGGAAGTTGCATGATTGCGGCTTACTGTTACCCGCCACTAGACGAGTATCTGTATCTGTTACTGTATTTGTTTTTGTTTTTGTATCTGTTAGATATCTGGTGGCAAAAACGAGTTCACTAATGGCCTGTCACACTCGGTGTGTGCGTGGAAGAGTTGTCTCACTGCCTTGGGAGACAATCCCCTATCAAAATCTAATTAAGTTGGATTAAGTTCGTATTTAGAAGTTCGTATTAAGGTGGATTTGAATCATTATTTATTGATTAAAACTTTGATTAAATGAACTAGTTTCTAATCGATCCATCAGTTCATTTATTGCATAACAATCCATCTATTTAGCTTCGTTTCTCCCGACAAATGTCAAACTGTCAACTTGCAACATTTCCATAACCATGCAAATTTCAAATAAAAATAAAAAAAAAAACATGCAGGCCAAACAAAACAAAACATTTGTCTAAAAATAACAGAAAGCCATGTTGGTAATTTAATTTTATGACATGACAGCAACAGTGTAGAGAGTACAGTACAGTACAGTCTGTCACATGCTAGACAAGCTGGTCGATAAGGCGGCCCTAGCCGAGAGGCAAGTGGCAAGAAACTTTAGCGGCTTCTAACGGTGAATATAAATATGAGAATACCTGAGCGAATAACAACAAACAGAAATACAAACAAACAACCAGCCATACTCGTCGTCTAGTGGTGGCAAGTGCAGTCGCAAAGTAGGCGCGTCTCGTTGTTTTTAGCCTTGTTCAACAAGGCAGCAACAGCAACAACAAGGCAGCAACAACAACAACAACAACAACCAGTTACAACGCCAGGCAAGAGCAGCGGTAACAAACCGTTTGCATTCCTGACCTACTCTGCAACTTTACATTGACTTCAAACGGCCTCCCCCAGCTGCACACCCCCCAGCACCCTCCCTGCCACGCCTCCTTGCCACCAGACGCCATAGAAATAGGCGGGAATTACAAAGGATACGATACAAGCAACAACAACAGTCGGGATGGCCATAAACGTTGCCTTTTTTTCTTCCAACTTGCCTCCAAAAGTAGTTAAACTTCAAAAGCCGACAAACGAACGGAGCAAAGTTGTTGGACAAGAAAAAGCGAATACACAATAAAAAAAAATAAGTAGAGACTATTTAAGAAAACAATAAATATAAAAATATTTCTTTTAATCATAATTTATTAAATTTTAGGGACTTTAAAGAAGACTTCTATTGAAAAAAAGCAAAAATAGATAGATTTTTGTAGCATTTTTTTCTTCAAGTTTTTGGAAAACAAGTTTTCACTGCCTTTGCCTATTTTACAAAAACCCGAATTGAGATGGAGCGTAGTAGACGATGCCCCCAGAAATGCAACACCCCATCCATCTTAATGCAGCCACAACAACAACAAAAACAGGCAACAAGGAAAAACCAAAAGCAAGAAGGCATAGCTAAGCGATGACGTAGGAGACAGTGGGATAAAAAAGTAAAGAAAACGATCAAAATTTAAACAAAAAATTTATAATTTTAACAGATATAAGAGATAGTAAGCTTATCTCTACTAAAATAAAATTATATTAATTTTTATTATATATTTTTAAAAATAATATTAACCCACTATCTTGCCTTGTCTAGTTTGGCAGCATTTTTTTTTCTATTTTGGCTGATTGGTTTGCTGGTGCTTTTGCTATTTCTGTTCAACAAGGAGTGAAGAAGGGGGAGACTAGGTAGCAGGCCTCTAATCCAGTTTCTGTGTTACCAAATACGTCCGTCTCGTTCTGCCACCGAATGCGCTTCATTGGCATGCAACGCGAACAAGTTTACAGCTAAAATATAGGCAACAAAAACGAGATGGCGAACAAAAACGCGACTCCGACAACATGTTACAAGTGCAAAGGCAGTGTGCGATGGTCACGCTGCAATGTTAGACATCCCCCCCTCTCGCTGCTAGCCATAAATTGAGGCAACTCCAACTTGGGGCAGTCAAGCAGACTCTATAATTCGCTTCACACAGTTATTATTCTTACAAAAAGCTTATAAAAAGCAATTACCAGGCCATAAAATTCTATTTTTTATTAAAAAAAAAAACAAAGATTTATTGTAAAATTAAGTTAATTACTAATTTTTATTTCGATTTTTAAATTGTTTTCCCTTATTTTTCTCTATGCAAGTGTTTCTCTCTCTCTTTCTAGGCTTGCCCCTGGCAACAATGCAGACGGCCTATTACCACACAACCAGCCCCAAGTCAAGTTGAAGTTGGCCATGTTTTCCATATTGTTGTTGTTGCTGTTGTTGCGGCTTTGCCCCACTGCAATTGCCGTTAGTTGGACACATGTGTGTGTGTGTGTGTGTGCCAATGTCGTTTATAATGAAGTTTCCTGCCGATAAAGTTAAACTTCAAAGCTTTGGCCAAGTTTGGAGGCCTCGCTTCGGCTTCAACCACCTTTTTGCTTTTCTACGCTTTGCTTTTCCTTTAGCATGAGAAAATGTTAATAATGTCTTGAATTCAAGTATTTTTATAGCAATTAAAAGGTTAACTGCTAAAGAAAAGCGAAACAAAATTACTTGAATTTAATTACGTATACGTAATGTTGGTTTTTGTGGTTATTTAAAGTAAATTACGCCCAACCAGATCGAAAGCAATGAAAAATTCAGTTTTTCAGGCAAAAAAGTTAAAAGTTTTCGGACAACATTGCGTATACTTAATATCGCCCAAAAAATTACTCATACGCAGTGTTGCCAAAAAATCAAGTATACGCACTGTGGAATCTATTAAATCCAAAATTTAGTTGGATTTTCGATTTCAACGATTTTTAGAGATTAAGTCTTGATTTTAAGAATTTTTCATTTGAAAAAATTACGTATACGCAATGTTGCCAAAAAATTAAGTATACGCACTGTTTGATTAAAAAAACGTAGACTTGATAGGATTTCAGTTTTTATTCTTAATATCAACGATTTCAGTTTTAGTTCTGAATTTAAAAAATTTTTCACAAAAATTACGTATACGCAACGTTGTACAAAAATTACGTATACGCACTGTTGAACATTTCAAGCCTAAATTTCATCGGATTTTTATTTGAATTTAAATCTATATATGTAATTAGTAACGATGCTTAAAAAATGTGCCTTCCAAGGGATGACTAATAAGTAAGTTTAAAAAAAAAAAACTTTCAAAGTACAAACACGAATTTAGCAAAAGCAACAGCAACAGCATCTCCAAAATAAGCAACAAACAATGACAACAAATCAAAGGTATTTACGCACACACAGAGGCAACATCCACGTGACGTAATATGCATCAAAACAAGATCCAAAAAAGAGCTGGACGAAAAGACAGCGTTGCGAGAGAGAGGAGAAAACGTCGCGAGTCGTGACCAGCGGCAGACAAACAAATTGTTTCCAGTTTGAAGCGAGATCAATGCAAGGCATTACGAGGGAGAGAACGAGAAAGAAAGAATGCAGTTGGCATCAAAGCTAGGAGAAAAGTAAAGTGAAAAGAAGGAGAAGAGAATCATGTAAAGCCAAAAAGTGTAGCATAAAATCCTGGCGCATTACAGTTACAGTTGTGTAAGGACCAACATGAGGCTCCCCTTCTGTCACCATACCCACCATTCTCACTCCCTCCCACCTTTCTCAGCAACGACCTACCTAACAACAACAAAAAAGGAAAAAAAAGAATAAGCACCCGCAAACTACGTCAACAATCCGGGAACAAGCTGGAAGTGGAACAACTCATTGCCATTTTGTTTGTGTTTGTTTTGCTCCAATTAGCAACTTGCCTGCTCTTCTCACAAAACATGTCTCTCTTTGTTGGCTCCCCATTTTCTCTCCGAGCCACGAATTCTCTTGTGGCTTTGTAGCTTGCGTCATTTTGTGATTGCAAAGTAACACCATTTTCTTTGCAAGGTGAAAGCTTTTCTTTGGGAATCCAAACAGCTGCTACGGGTTTGTCGCTTTGCAGCTATGTCGCTTTCGGTGGGTTTATGTGAGTTTCATTGTCATCTCGCCTCATTCATGATGACGCCAAACAACAACAGCAGGAACCAAAAAAAAATAAAGCAAAAAGAAGCAAAACGCCGGTTGGGATAGGGTCTCAATCCCATGTGGGATGCTCGCTCCGCTCTCTTTGTGCTCTTCTTCTTCTGTAACCCCCCCATCACTATCTACCCCACTCATCCCAGCTCTTAATTTCGTCTAATTATTTCGGTTTGTCATTCGCCTTTAATAGGAACTGGTTTATTACCCTTTCCCACCATCTCATTAGGATCCCATAAATATAATTTCATAAAAAATATTTTTATGACTATATTATTCAGGGGCCTGGGGTGTGGTTTTCGTCCTAAATAGGAGGCATAAGGCTCCTCCTTAGGAAGGCGAAAATATTTTCAACACGGAATGGAAATTTTCCCGCTAACTCCATTTCCCACCAAAAAAAAATGGAAATGGAACATTAAACGGGAAGTGAGGCCATATTAGTTTTAGGAAATGGGATTAAAAATGGCGCAAAGTTTGAGTTCCGTTCCGTTTCGCTTGAAAGCATAACCTCTAATTCTTGACATTTTTTTTACACACATTTTTATTACACATATTTTCGGCCTATAATCGTGCATAACTATGGCGAGTCTATCAGCTGCGGTCTCCCCTTGGCGGCGGGCTTATCAACTCGAAATAAAAACCTAATCATCGCTCGCCATGAGAATTGAAGTACAAACCAAATACAGTTACTGCATCATTATGAACGGATCGAGTAGACAGAGAGGAGGGCGGAGTGACTAATTAAATGTTGCACAAACACAAATCCGTAATACCCATTCATAAATCTCTCAATGGGCCAATCAAATCAAGTAAAAGACTTTTTAATGAAAGGCCCAAAGATTTATGAACAGCCGAGATCCCGTTTTTAATTAACACACAAAGTGACGAGTCCATAGAAGAGAATGCCAAAAGCTTTCGGCAATTGAGCAGAAATAGTTTTGCGGAATTTGTTGAGAGAAATGCGAAATATGGAATGAGGAACGCTGGATGTTATTTATTCACACATCTGCATTATGTGGGGTTGTTTATTTTGTTTACCATTAAGACCTGGCACGAAAGGCAATCAATTAATATAAATTCTGTTGTGGGCGAAACAGAATTAAAAAGATATAAAGTGAATTGCTGGCGGAGGGAGATGAGCGAATGCAATTTGTTAAAAACATCTGGAAGTTCGTGCTGCGGAATTCCATTAAATTCGCATAAAAAATCTGAGGAGTTGGTAATAGCCGTGGATTAGTTTTAACAGCTTCCCGGATCGGCTCTCTGACTAACTCACACACACTGCGAAATGCTTCATAAAACTGTCAAGATTCCTCAAAAGTGAGAACATGAAGCCCGCGCATTATCACAACTTTAATGAGTTGTTCTTGTGCGAAAAAAAACAGAAAATAAAAAATGAAATATAAAGAATATTACAAATTCTGGCTTGCAGGCAGTCAGGCAGGCAACGTGTTCTGGCCATTCTCAACGCGTTCCTCTCGCTGGCTGGCTCTCTCCCAGAAACGAACGAAAAATGCTAACGAAACGAGAATGCAAAATGTCAATGTCCTCCACTGTACAGTTCAGCGTCAGAATTGCGTCGCAGTTTTTGTATTTTGCCGCAGAGAAGAAATGTTCTCGCGACGCGGCGGAACATTGGAAATGAAACTATGGAATAACAGCGGTACCCCAAGTCATAAGCAAAAAAAAAAAAAAAATACTCAAGCGTACCGTGTGGAGCTCTAGAGTGGAGCATGTGTGAGTGTAAGTCCAAGGGGGAGAGGTAACACACGTACACACATGTACCTACATGTGTAGTTTTTTGGAGTGGAAGTTTTTTTATTCCCACTCAGGGGTTTCTTTTTTTTGAAAACTCTTAGCAAGGTTTTGGATATTCTTGAAGGCTCTAAATATCTATTTTGTTATTTTTTAATAAAATTCTTGTATTTCCTCTTTTGTTTGGAAATATTTCACTTTCTGCGTCATAAATAAAGTGCAAATAGAAATAATATCGCTTGTCGTCTGACTTTTTGGATTATTGCATTGGTTGGAGCAACTTTTTTAATAACGAAGCCAATGGCGTCGGAGGACTTCCCCCTCCACTCCACTGACGTGGGCGAAAGAAACAAAATGGATTCTTGCGGCCAATACTTAATGAAAAACGGAAATGCCATTTTAGATTTATAGTTCTGATAAACAGCAGCGCCAAGCAAAGAGCTATTGGCCAGTGGAAAGTTGGTAACAACTTTTAGCCGGCTTAGCCAACAGATGTTGGCGGAACTTGTTTTTCCTCAGCGACTCAGCGATTCAAAACTTGGCCAGAAAGAAACTTTTTCCCGAAGATTTAAGGCTTCCTCTAAATAGTAAATCGTAAATCGGATTTATCTTAGTTTCTATAAAATGGATTAAACTTACTCGAAAGTCTTAATATTTATCATTAAATTCAAAACATACCTGCAAAGAGATGAAAGGTTGATCAAAATTAGTGATATATTTAAAAGAAAATTTATAAAAATAATATTTTCCCAGAAATGTGAATCCTCACAAAGTACTCGAACAATGGAAAACCTACAAATAGCAACAGACTAACACCACCTTTGTGTTATTTTTGTTATTTTTCGCTGGCTTTGCCATCGACTGATTGTGTTTTTTTTGTTGTTTACACCTGCACGTGTAATCAAATACAATAAGCCATAAAAATTATCATAAACAAGCCGATGCCAGCCGAAATGAAAAATAAAGTTGACAATGAGAGCGGCGAATCCCTCGATTGGTAGTCGGTGGGTGGGTGTGGGTGTAGGTGTGGGCCATTGTTATTGGGTCGAAGGTGAGCTCTCAAAAATCCTTTGGCACACACAGACACCGACAAGGACACGGCCAGGCGATGGCCGACAACTGTCAATGGCATAAATTAAGGCCCAACATGTACCACGGCAACAGCAAGGATCCACAAGTGTTGACAACAACAAAGTCGAGGAACACAATAACAATAACAAGGGCAGGGCAGGGCAGCTTTGAGGCTGTATCAATTTGATGGTGTCCTTGTTTAGCTCCGATTTTCCCAACCACCACCCACCACTGCCAGATCCTGGTTCTTGGGTTTTCCTCACCCGCCCGGCAACAACAACAAAAAAATGGTTCGAATATTTTACAGTGCGTGCCATTTTGAGTGGAACATGATGTTTTGCTAATTCTAAAGATTTGCACGGAATTTTGCAATGATTGAACAGTTGCCATGCACGTCTACTCTATTGAAAACTAACAAAGACTAAAAATCTTAGCAAGAAGAGGCTCTTGTTTGCATTTCCAAACTAGACTGGAGAGTTTTCTTCCCTTAGAACGTGTTAGTTGAGATATCCAACCCTCTAGAAGGATAATAAACTTAGAGCTACCATAACGTAATAGCAACTTAGTCTACAATTAGGTGAATCAGTCGGAGAATAAATGGGGCCATGACGTCATTAAGGTGAGTACACAAACAAAAATTAATATGAAATACGATAAAAACGCATCAACCCCTGACGAAAAAGTTCATTGTCTTCGCTTTAAAGTTTATTGCACTTAATTAACAACAACAACAAAAAACGCTGGCAAATGGGGGGATTGCTGCTCTGGAAGCACCAGCAGATACATAGATACAGATACAAAGCGCCAGCGATAATGAATTATTAGCGAAAACAGTAAAGGCAGCGTTGCAGCGTGGCAGAAGGCAGCCGGCAGACAGAAGTATCTCCTTCCCGAATCTTGGGATGTATCTGTATCTGCCGGATATTAGAGCGCGGAGCAAACATTGTCGACAACATGTGTCGCCTTTTAGCAACATGCAACGTGCAGCAGCAGCAACAGCAACAGCAGAAGGCGAAGGCGTTGCGTTGCGTCAAGTTCCATGGAACTGGAATCACAGTCTTTTAATGTTGCATGGCAAATTTAATTTCTAAATTGCAGCTGTCGTCGCTCTGCCGAACATTTGTCTTAGCCTCTGACTGTGTCTATAATCTGGCCAATAGCATCGTTTCATACCATAAATCATGGCAGCCGAACAGCTCAGACATTTCATCAAAAACCAAGGAAGGAAGGGACGTTGCGTATACGCCATGTGTGGCGGCAGATCCAGACTATCTCATACATCATATATTCAGCGTTTAAGAATATAAAAAGTACATAAACTAATTAAATAAGCCAATAATAGTAGCCCGACTTCACCTTTCAATGAAAGCAAAACTTCTGACTCATTCGACAGCCACAAATATATCGCTTTCGTTGCGATCCATGTGTATCCTCCAACTGCATCCAACAATGGGGAAGACTGCACCTATGTATGCTTTATGGTCTGGCCCCAAATTGCATGTTTAATTGCAATAAAGAAACAACGCCCACACACAAACAAACAAACAGACCGAATACAGAAGCGATTTTCATGAAATTTCGCTCACAGCTGAAAGACACAAAACAGCTGCAAGCCGCAAAGTGCAGCAAGAAAATGGGGAAAAATTTCCAACGCACACAGAGTGGCAACAATTTTAATCATAAGAAGCGAAAAAAAATAAAGAAAACCGCACCCAAAAATTATACTCAGAACTCCAACAACGAGTCCAACACGCAAAATTCAAATTAATAATTTAATTTGTTTTAAACGTCATTTTTATTTAAAAAAAAATTGAACAAGGAAACCTTTAAACAAAGGCCAACAAATGCCAATGAGTCGAACTTGAAAGTTCTGTGAAACGGAAATTGCAATAATTAACATAAATGTTTTATAAAAAAAACAAGAACTAGGGAATAAAAAATAACCATAAACTATTCATAATTAGCAATTGTAATTTCATTAGTTGGTTCTATTTTTTTTGCTAACTATTTTTTAGTTAATTACTCCAATATTGGAGAACATTGGTTGGTTTGTTCCAGCCTTCAAATCGAAGGCAGTTAAATGGTTAAATGGTTTACGTTTTTATGCCAAACGATAATCAGTCAGCACCCTTGATAGTTACCTCAATTAATAGCTCAATTTTGGAATTACTAGAATGGTTATAAAGGATTATCCCTTTTTTTTAAGATTTTTAACAACATCCAATTTTGATTCAATAATAATTTATGAATCAATAAAAACTCATTGTAGCTGCCATTTAATGAATTGATGGTCGAGCCAGTACCAGAAAGCTGAAAAGCCGGGTTACCATTTGCATAATTGAGGCGAACATTTTAATAGAGATTAAAGTCTAAAAATTGCCAAATATTGAATATCGAATAACGAATATTGTCGAATAATAAAATATGTAAAAGTTTTCATATCACAATAAAAACTAAATGTCTGGCTCATTGTCGTAAAAGTCTGTTTTTTTTATTGGGGAGAATGGAATGGATTTTTATTATAAACGAAAACGAAATGTGCAGCGATGGACGAGGGAACTCGGTTGGGGCTTTCAATGGCCCCAAGATGCTGATGCATACCGAAAAGTCTTCAGAGCGTTTCTGAGACATGAAACGAAGCGACAGACAAACAGATACAGATACAGATACAGATACAGATACAGATACAGATACAGAGATACTTTTACAGATACAGATACGGATAGTCAGATAGTCAGAATGCAAAGATTCAGAGATGCCTTTTAGCTTTTATTACATATGGTGTGGTGTGTGGTGTGTGGATGTGGATGCAACAGAGAGAAGATGGAGATGATGATCGAGACGAGACGAGACATGACCTACCCCAAGGCAAAAATTATTATTATTTTCTTCTTCTACTTCGTATTCCCAACCATATATACATATATATACATTCCTTTATTTTTTTTCGCTTTCTCGTTTTCATTTATATGATTTTCTTTATTATTGCTCGGGGCATCTCCTGGTCTTTTGTGGGTTGGGTTTGCCAAAATGAAGCCGTAAAATTATATATATACGCATGCCATGGCAATCCCCGATTCCCTGACTTCATTGTTTCAAAACTGCAGTCGGCAATAAATGAGTAATACGGCAATAAAAACAAAGTTTGCACAGCACACGACCGACAGCAAACGATGGCCCGAGGAGTGTTTGCTGGCCATGTAATGTGTTTATCTTGGTTTTGGCTAAGGACATGATATGTCCTTTGAACAAAAACTACTCTTTGTTGCGGTTTCAGGATCTATATAGTTATTTTCGAGTTATTATTTGAATGCCATCAGCAACATTAGCAACATCAGCAACATATCTATGAATTTATCAAATAATCAGACCGTATCTAATGCCCAGCAATGATACTATCTAGCTGGCAACATCGTTATATAGTAAGACATATATATCAGGCAACCCAGCAAACCCAACATGGCGGCAAGATCGTACTCACGGATACGAAAAGCCCAACCATAAAGACAAAGGCATTAAATTACAACTGGCAAACGAAGCAGCACAGAAGTGTAGCTAATGTTTTGCTACCTGCCACCCCGGGGACCACCTTAGAAATCCATTCAAAACCATAATTTAATATCAGCAGCAGCTACCACATCGACATCAACATCGACATCGACGGTCGCTTGGTGTGTTTGTCTAAACTTGATTTCAAAGTTAAACCAACCTTAACCAACATTTATAGACATCAAAACTTTGCGGCTCAAAGAAACGACACAAAAATGGCCAATAGAAAAAATGAAAAAAGAGGGAAAAAAAGATTTTTTTTAGTTTTGGGCTTAAACTTGATTTTGCAAAATAATATAAAAAAAAAAATCCAAGCAAAATGTTTGGCTTTGAAGGTGAAGTCTCTGCGAGTCTCTACGAGGTATTGAGGTAGGTAAGACAGCTGATGGGTAATTAGGCAGGCTCCAAAGCCACAAAACCTTCAGATGGGGTTAAGGCAACGCTTCTACCTCTTCAACGCTTCTAAACGATCAGCCAATCCCGAGATCCTAAAATACCTACTATTTAGGCCACAAATTCATAATTTAGATCCTCCATTTAGTGGATAAACTTTGCCCAAAACAATTGACTTTCTGCAAGTCCTTAACTATGCCAACGATGATGAATTTTTCATCAGTTGATTAAACAAAGTTGGTAATCGATAAAGCAAATCGTTTAATAATGCAATTTTGTGGTAACGGTGTCAATCGCTGAGTTTTGCCACAAAATGGGGCATCTTGCTAATATTTAATGGGTTCCTTCGACGGTCCGCCGTGAGTCCTGACAAATGGCCGAAAGGCTTATGTAATACCCAACCAATCCAATTGGGAATCATTTAAGTGGCCTAGCCAGGAATATTTATTGGAAATATAACCATCGCGGGGCTGGGGTAATTAGCCATCCTGACAACCGAAGGATTCTGGGTTGTCTGCCGACTGTCTGCGACTGAATAAGCCGACTCCGGAGGTTTAGTATTACAAATTTTATGGAGCCTGTAATTAATATTTTGACATGCCAAAACCCATCCAAAGATTCGGTTTCTTTGAGAGATGCTTTGGGCTATACGGATTTTTTGTTCTCACCAATAAACCCAAACATAATAATAAACGTAATAAGCAAATGACATAGCCGGATCAAATATCGAATTTTGTTTGTGATGAAAACCGCCTAAAGGTGTTTGTTTGTTCAATCCAGCTTTTGGCATCCCAAAAAAGGATTTCTTGATTCTCATTGCTTTGGGAAATCCTTTAAAAATGAAGCCATTTGTTTCCTTTTTCGAGGGTTAAATCTATAGAGTTCTTTGTCGCATTTTAGACAACATACGACTCTGAAAAGTCAATATATTTTAATGGCTTGAATGTAATGCTGGAAGCACTGGAAAGAATAAAGGAAACCTTTTCCTTACCCCCAAGACCTTTTGCCATAAAGTTACTCCGATTTTCTCTCAGTGCACATGCATATATAGAAATAAATATCTATTTTGTCTGCTTTTACAGAACGCAGTCGAAAAGAAAAACTATAAAAAAATTGAAAGCAATTTGCCAAGAAGAAAGGCGACTAGAAAGAACAAAAACTATGTATGTGTAATAACAGAGGGGAAAATTATTTTTCCAACTGCCAGGGTGGGGTGGGAGGTGGGCAAGTAGTTAGGAAAATCCAAGGAAAATAGAGGAAAAATCGCCAACTGCAATATCGCGCTGTCTGCATATAAATTTCGGTTAGGCGACACAAGGAACGCGTGGAGTCCGAGGGAAAAATGCGTCTCTGATAAGGACGAAAATAAAATGCGATAATTTTTTCCTCTTTTGAGAAAGGAAAGGAACAATTTGCGGTGGTTGGGGGCTAGAGAATGACAAAGTATCGGGGACCAACAACAAAGCATACACAAGTCATAAAAAAAAAAAAAACGTTGCTGTGGGGCGTCAACGAAGCGGCAAGCTTTTCTTCGAGGAATTTTCCTCATTCCAGAGTTCCAGGGCCCGATTGCAACCAGCCAGAAGAAAATTTAAGAAGACGAGCTAGAGTGGCAACGAAATCTGTTTACAAATTTGATTTGCCTGCCACGCCCAGCGCAATTAGGGCGCCATCGCCAAGTTCCCACACTAAGATTGGGCTTAGAAAATAATCAGAGACGTCGGTTTGATACTTTTAAGGGGATTTTCTGGAACTTTGTGATATAATATAGGTCCCATTTTGGTGGCGCCCCTGTCTGTGGCAAAGATATGGTAAAACAGGCCTGCACTCTTAGGCCCATTGATTGTTATGTAAGCGGCTTATAATTTCTTCTCGCCGAAGAGAGACCAAGCCTCAGAGGAAGATGTGGCAACAAATTTCTTTCTTTTTTGTTGTCGGTTGTGGGCGTAGCCAAGTGTTTCTGTTTTGTACCATATTTGTGGGGGTGGTCCGTTATCGGAATCATTACTGTAACGTTTGTTGTTGTGAAAATTGGTGTTGCCAAATGGAAAATGTATGTTTTTCCGAGCTTAAAACAGTATATTATAGATGGTTAGCCAGCCTCGGCTTCACGCTTTCTGTAGTTAGTTCGATATTGTGGCCTTTGTCCAGAAAAGTTTTCAATTAGGTTGGGATTAGGCAGTGTTAGTGGACAGGACTAATGGACTAGCCCGGGGCAAGGTCAATTAGCCAAAATAAATGACAAGAGACAGCCATTGTTGAGTGTGAAAAATAAAAAAGAGATCCCAACAATTAGAAGGCCTTCTGTTGTCACTAGAAAATTGGTCAATTCTTAATTGAAACAAGCCTTAACCTTTCGTTTATTTCATTCCCTCCCTTTAACCTTTCAACCTTTCAACCTAATGTAAGCAAATTTCATAACTAAGCAACCTCTTCAAATCCAAACTCACTTTCCCAGTGCGAATGGTTTTCACTTTTCTTCACAGGCCGAGTCGGGCTGACTGAAAACGAAAGTGAAGCAAAGTCAAATCCCCAGCGAAGTAATATGTTTGAGAGAGGGGATTGCATTGTTTTCTTTGGCCAAACTACATGGAGATATTAGATATTAGATAGGCCTACAGACATACAGACATAGACCCGATGAGCTGGAGGCAAGCTCAGAGTCGGAGTCAAAGTCGGAATCAGACATGCTGATGAGTTTCAGTTTGGCCCACTTTCACTTTCATTTTCTAGTTTCGGTTGCAAGCGTAATCGCTTTTATTTTTATTTTTCTCTTTTTTTTTTCAGCGTTTTCGAGCCGGTTTTCCCGGGATCCATCCATCCAAGTGATCCAAGAGAGACCCACTGACAATGAAATAAAGTTGTTTCACATTTCATGGCTGCTGCACTGCCACAGTCGAACAACAAAAATACGAAAAACTATTTCATAGGCCTTCGAAATACCAAAAAAAAAAAAAAAACCAAACAAAGCCACGTTGAAATGGAAAAAATGTTTGAGAATTAGTCACCAGCACAAGGTGGGCATTGATGGATTCCCCGCGAAATATATCAAGAGTTTTTGCTAGACTTTACACTACACTACAATACACCACACTGGCGACTCTTATTGCTCACTTTCACTTTTTTTCCAATGACAATTAGTGGCAGCAACAAAGTATCAGCAACACCAACCGCTAAAACGATTCAGGTTTCTCATTTTAATTGTTGGCCGCTCGAAACGCGCCTACAAACAAAAGCTTTCAAAAAAAAATATTGCCAACATTTTACCGGCAGTTAAGTGTGATAATTCTGGTTTTTAAGTTTTGAGTTTTGAGTCCAACTAGGCGCTGCGGCAACTGTACTCGATTTCGAAAAGGTTTTCATTATTTTCGAGTCCAAATTTGGGCTCTCCTATGATTGGATTTGCATGAATGAATGTTTAATTGAGGGAAAAGTTGGATAAACCAACCAAACAAATTATTTTTGGTGTATTTGCAGTGATTGCCACTCGAATCCGATTCGAAATATTATTTGGATCACATATTAACCCATGGTAGCCAACTTGGTGGCTTTCGAAATCCCGAATGGCACTTGCCGTCAAGTCGAAGGTAGATATAAAAAAACCCAAACAAGTTCGACAATAAAACGCGACCAGAGGCGAAAATAAAAGCATAAAACTCGCCACACAATTTCCACTCACACTCACACTCACACTCGACTAAAATTAAACTAATAAAAAAAAAGAGTAATAAAATCAATTTCAATCAAAATACCAAAGTAAAATATATATCCTTCTCCGAGCGAGCAAAAAATTTTAATCAGAAACGAAAAAATGGAGACAAAAAGAGGAGCAATCTGAAGAGCCATAAATCAAATTGCAAATATTAACAGAATTAGGAGAGAGCGTGTTTGGCTCCATGATATTTGTATCTTTAAGATACTCGTGTATCTCAAGGCGTGCAATTAATGATTTCGTCAAGGCAGAGCCAAATAAACACAACAGGCGTGATGTCGCAATATTCAATGAGCTTCTAATGACTGGCACATGAGTGTTGGGAGTTGGGAGCAAAGTTATAACATTTTAGATTAAATGTCTAGCCAGACACCACAGACCAGCGTCCAGCGTCCAGCGTCTAGCGTCCAGTGGTCAGTGATAAATGAAGGTATTTTTCCACTTGGACTAAAACAAAACACGAGACTTGGTCGATGGTTGGTTTTTGATGAATCTCCAAAAGGTTTTCCAGACCTCTGCCATATGCTGATTACCCCTTCAACTGTGCAACAATTGCAGCATCCAATTTGCCTCATTAGCATAGGGTGCTCCCCCCCTTTTGGATCAAACTTACCCTGCATTTTCGGCTGCAGCAATTGACATCTGTTGTTGGGGCTCATCTGTTAGCTGCAGCGTTAGATGTGCCCGTCGCGGTTCTTTTTGCTACAGTTGGTTGCCGCTTTCTGTTGACTCGAACGATGACGATGTGAGGTGGTCGTTGATTTGTGGACTACACACATAAGAGAATCGTACGAAACGTAAATGAAACACTGCAAGACATAGAGAAAGGAAAATTTTATTAACATTTTTTGTGTGTGTGGATGTGGATCTCTTTTGTTCAGACATTTTATATTTTATAGTATTATTTTTTTTAACAAAACGCCAGGCTTGACATAAGTTGCCGCACTTGAAAAACGGAAGGGTGGGCCGTTGGGTGGCTAAGAGAAAAGAGACCTCCGAGAAAACAAGAAAAACTGGCAAAAGCAAATGCCAGCTGGCCACTTGAAGACTCAAGTTACAAGAAACACTTAGGGCCAAGCCGCGCCGAGCCAAGCCCCTTTCTCCTTCATATGCTGATGAAAGCCCAAAAAAAAAAAAAAAAACACACACAAAATTCCCTAGCAAACCCCAAAGACGAACCGAGTTAAAGGCGCCAAGTGTATGTCTGGGCAAGGTGAAGGGGCGATGGGTGGTGGTGGTGGTGCCTCTTTTGTGTTGCCGCAGGCCTAGTCTGAGTTGAAGCCTCCCCAACCTCTAATTTCCTTCCTTTTTTTTTGGCAAGCAAGAGTTAGAATTTAAGCCTAAATGTATCTTCAAAAATTATAGAAAGAAAGTGCCACAAAAAGCGGCAAGACCAAGTTATTTTCCAAGCAAGAATATAGAAAAGATTTTAATATATATTTTATTTATAATAAAATATTTATTCGTAGAAAGAAACAGTTTCAGAAAGTATCTTTGTATCTTTTTTTCATGCCCCAAAGCGAACTCTTCTGTAAGCTTCTTGTGAGCAAACATCATTATCCGCCATAAGCTCCTCAGCTGTATAATCCTTCGATTCTGCACAAATTAAAGTTTTATTTTTCCAGCTTCCCGCCACGCCCCTACCATTCTTCCATCCCATACGCCCATTCCCATTCTCAGTTATTTGTTGTTATGTTGTACATTTTCTTCACTTGGCCAACGTGTCGTATACTCAACGCGTCAGCCACCACCCAAAAGAGTTTTCCACACACACGCATGGAGGGAGCATTCTTCACACATGCAACACACACATACACATGCAACGCACACATACACATGCACTTACACACTTACCATACTTACACTTATGACATGCAAGTATTGGTGGCATGAAGAGAATGCTTTATTGTATTTGCTTTTTAAACATCAACAACATTTTCTGTTTCTGTTGCCACACGATGATGTTTCGCTGCACTCAGATACTCTGAGCTGCCACACAGATACGTAGATACGTTTTCTGCTTGTAGGCCCTCTCACACACACACACACATGAATAAATAACTGCAGCAACTGCATTGCGTTTTTCTCATTGTTTTTGCCCCACCCAGCCCCCAGCCCCCAGCCCCCAGCCGCTGCTCCCCCCCGCGAGTCCAGCAACTTGTTTTATATAATTTCCTGTACGCGTGGCACAAAAGCAGAAGCCGAAGCAGAAAACATCTACATCTACCCATCCTGTTCTCGCACTCTATTCGCTATACATATATCTCGTATCTCCATGAAATCCCCCCCCCCCATCTTCTGTCCCACTCACTCTGTCCATTCTTTTGTCATGTTTTTTTTTTGTTTTTTTTTTTTGCTGATAATAATAATGCACTTGGTTGTTGTTATTATTGTTATTGTTGTTACTGTTATTGTTGCTGCTATTGCTGTTCTTGTCGTACTTCATAATTGTTGCTTTGTGCGAGCTTAGCAGATGCATAGATACAAATGTATCTGCAAGTACAATTCCGAGTTTAAAGATGTTTCTATATCTTTTGATTGATTAAAAGGAAATCCAAAGGAATATTTGTATCTATAAATTAAGTTTTTACCAAGAAACTCTATAAGATACATAGATACAAAAGTATCTTGATATGAAAAACGACGATCTGCAAGAATTCAAATCCTTTTCTGGCACTATTTCTAGTCTAAACGGAAATATTTAATGCTAGGATCATCTATAACTTTAGTTTTTACCAAGAAACTCTATAAGATACATAGATACAAATGTATCTTGATATGAAAAACGACGATCTGCAAGAATTCAAATCCTTTTCTGGCAGTATTTCTAATCTAAACGGAAATATTTGATGATAGGATCATCTATAGCTTTAGTTTTCACTAAAAAACTCCTTAAGATACATAGATACAAAAGTATCTCGATAGGTTAAACTGCATCTGCAAGAACATTTCGGATTTTCAACCTTTTTCTAGTCGAAAACGAAAATATTTGATGATAGAAAAAGGAAGTAAATACCTCTGGCCATGCCTTGCCACTTCATTAAAAGTCGGATTCAATAAATTTTCACAAAAGTATGCTAATTGAGCGAGTGAGACGGGAAACACGACTATCCATCTCTCTCATTGATGAGCAACTGTTGGAGTTTCTTTCGACGCTTGAAATAGTTTCAACAAGTCTCGGTCTGAGAAAAGAATTTTTTGTTTTTTGTTTATTTTATTGTTGTCGCGTCGCGTCGCGTTGAAGATATTTCTGTTTCTGTTTGTGGATTGGATTGGATTTTATTTTTATCAGCGCAGGCAGACAAGGACAACGTCTAGGTTGGAGGAGGCGGAGAGAGTCATAAGAACAAACGTAAACAAGAAAAAAAAATGCATTCCTGATAATGGTTAATGTTTCCTTTTTTTATCTTTCCATTACTTGTAAATTTTGTAAGTAAACAGTTATATTTATTTGTATTTCCGCAACTGTCAAGCGGAGATTATTGATTGAGTGCCGAAAACCGATTTTTTTTATCCAATCTCCGTTGAAAACATCATAACAGTCGAGGAGCCAGACGAGGGAAGAAACTAACGAATTAGCCCCATTACAAAACCAGCTTAGAACCATGCTAAGCGAAGAATAAAAAAAGAGTCCGAGACGGAGACGGAGACGGAGACGAGACTTGGCCAAGACGATGGCGATGACAACGAGGCAACTTAATACGCGGGTTATGCAACACACACAAAAGAAGCAAAGCTGTTGCACAAAGCAACAGAGGCAGAAGACGGCAAAGACTACCTGGTAACCGGTTTGTGCCCCAAAGAAAAGATACTTCATTTCGCATGGGCTGGAGATTCTGCACATTTTACCGTTAACATAATGGCTAAATCACCGTTTAGAAAACCGCGAAGGTGGGAGAGGATGGAGGCTGGCGGGTGGAGACTCCAAGCTTTTGCAACTTTAAAAAAAGATTTCAAAAGAATTCTCCCCGCCGCTTCGTTCTTGCCAATTTTGGTTCGTCTTCTCTTCGGAGCGTTTCTCTGTTTTTCGTATTTTTGCAAAAACGTAATTACAGTCTTTGGTTATATTTTTTTTTCTTCCCAGACGTGCATAGAATTAAATTAAATTAAATTAAACAGCGAGTGCCGCAAGAAGACTCTTGCAACAAAATATTTATTTATGTAAAAGAAACATAAATTTCATTATAATCGAAAGAATTATCTGATTATCCAAAAACCAAAACCAAAACCCACCCAAAACTGCAATTACGTGACACTTTTTTCAACACTTTCCGATTACGATTCCGATTCCGATTCGAAAATAAATAAATAACCCAAAAATTTATATTTAAATTTTGTTTATATAAGTTAAAGCGGAAAGACTTGTCCCTTAAATTATTTAAAGTTATGAATAAATCAGAAGGAAGGTAAAGGAAGGACATTGATGGGAACTACTATACACTACAACTATAAGTTGGAAAATTTGTTATTTTAGACAATTTGTTTTTTAGACAAGTCAAAACTTCTTTGAAATTCCATTCTTTTTAACAACTTCTGCCTTACCCAAGGCATTCTGTGTGCAAAAAAAGAAAACAATTTTTCCCCATAATGAGGTCAGTTTAAAATACATAAACTCATTATTCGTTTTTTATTTTTGTGTTTTTTTGCCAGTTTGTGTGTGCTCGTGGATACTTTTTTACTGAACACACAAACCGTAAAAAAAAAAATATTCGGCGTAAAAAATTGTTTTATTGTCGCGTACGCAAGAAAACGTACAAAAATGTGTGGCCCAAATAAGGAATACGGCAAGTACGGCGGAAAAAAATCCACAAAAAATAACACTGACACATTAATATTGTTAAGCAAATAGAGAAATTTACGAAAATTGAATCAACAAACAAGTTAGTGCCGCAAAGTCTGTACAGGAAGATAAATGGTAACACAAAACCCGTAAAGATTAGGCTTCAAAAAATGATTCCTTGGTTACTATTTTATTTGATTAACTCATTGTAAGCTTTGAAAACATTCAATGCATAATAATAGCTTGAAAAAGGAGGTTCCCTGTTAACTATTAACTTCACAAAGTGCTTCCGCTTAAAGAAAGAAAGAAAAACGCTATCAAATGCCATGGACTGTAAAGTAATGGTCGGTCTCTCATAGGGGCTCCTCCCCGTACATAAAACCGAAACTATCTCTAAAAAAAAAAAAAAAAAAACGAAGCACATGCTTTGCATATCGCGGGGTACTGTTAATCCCTCCCGCAGAGCCTTGCCACGGATAGATAGCAACAAGTGGCCAAAATCCAAATCCAAACCGTATGCTCGGGTTTACGTGCCTGGAATTGGCCATTTCTCGTATATCGTTTTGGGCTCACCCCGCAGCATTTAAACAGCTGCCACTGATAAGCCCGAAAACTAAACGAAAACATATATAAATGTTTACGATTTGGTTTCCTTTTTTAGATTCGAGATTATCCACAGCACTTGGCCAAATGTTCGCTCAGGTTGAACAAACACAAATGATGGATTTACCCAAAGAACTGAAAACTGATCTGCAATCCAGCAATCCAGCAATTGGTTGGCAACAATCTTGGCATAAATCAATATGGTTAGAGCCCTAGACCCAGACATTAGGCATTCATTTAAATATATTTTGTTTTGGGGGCCTAACTGCTTATTAGCATGCGAGGCGAATGGCTTCAGGAATCATTAACCAAGAATGACGAGAAGAATGACAGGAACCGACTAGTAAAGTGCTCTTGGAATTAGGAAAACCCATGAAAACCTTAACAATGTTTCCTAAATCCTTAGTACTCTCATATCATCGTAATTAGAGAAGTCACAAAAAATCACAGCCCGCCCGGAAGCGTTTTAGTTTCATGGTGGCAAGTTTTCCGCCTAAGGCCCCCAAAGATAATAATAAACGGACACAGATTCTCTAATGTTTTGTGTTTTGCGTTTTTTTTGTCAATCAATTCATTAATCACTCCGACCCGTCCAACTCTGGACAAGAGTTTTGTTCTTTCAGAGCCTCCTGTCGCTGGGCTATATCGCCGACTTCTGCTTCATTTGTGGCCCGAAACGTGTTTATGTCAAATTTGGATAATTAATCAAATTAAACGAGAGTGAAACGAGAGTCAGAGATGGTCAGGTTGGAGGAAGGGAACCCAACCAGGAGCTGCCTGCCAGGGAGCTGCCTGCCTCTGCCTCTGCTAATTTTCCATTTCCATTATTCATTTTTGGGGCACTTTGTTTCCTGTTTTTGGTTGTGTTGCCAATTGAAACGTTTTGTGACAACAAAAAAAAAAAAAAAAAACAAAGCAAGGAATTGGCTAAAAGTATTGGCTAATACTATTGGCTAATAGTCTTGGCTTTCTCTGACAAACTGTCAATGCGTGTGTTGACATTTGCAGCTGGTGTGAAAATTAGTCTTGGCCATTAAAATGTTCAAAAATACAGCCAGAAACTTATCCCAATGCACGTAATGTGTAATGTTTTATTTTTTCATTTGTTTTTTTTTATTTTTAATCCCATAAATATTTTGTACCATTCGTCGTTATCTGTAGGCTGTCACGCATTGTCCCTTGTCCCGAATATGGTTGAAAATTTTCATTTGTCAACGCGACGCGACTCGACATTTTATGCGTTTTTCCTCAACAGAAACCTTGAGAGTAATTTTTATTAGTTCGTCGTTAATGTGGCGGCAGTGTATGGGTAAATGCCATAAAAAGTTGCTGTAAAGGATCAGGAAACGTTGTTAAAGCCCAGCTAACTTGTAGTCGTAAAACTTAATTAGTTTGGAAAACATTCAGAAAGTAATTTGCGACAACATTTTACAGGAAGTAGTCGAGGAGGAGAACTTAAGGAATATCTTGTAAACTCTAATATAAAGTAATTATAATTAAATATATCTTAAGCTGTGACATCATTTGAACTTTTCTAAAAATAAATAACTCAATTTAAGCCACAATCAAGAGCCTCGAACATCTCCACCTTCGAAATGTCAAAATTTACTTACAAAACAAAACTAAATTTATGAACTAAGCAGAAAAAAAAATGCCGAAGAAAGAATATAAAGCCTCTAGAAGAGACTTGAATTTACATAAAAGCCAAATAAATAAAATACAGGCCTATCTCAAAGAGAAGATAGACTGCAAATGTCTCTATTAAAAAAAAAAAACAAGATTTCCTTAATAAATTGCAGGAGAAATATATTAGGAATAATAATTCTACTAATCAGATTTAGAGTCCATCGAGCATCACCTTATTTATCTTTATATTATATACAATTCTGTCTATATTCTTTATTGTTTACACTTGGATGCAAATTAGTTTTTGTGCCCAAACTGAGTCAGTTTCTTTCTGCATAATGTGAATGCTTTATGGAATATATATATCCAATATACATATCTGCAATCCATTTGGAATAGATGCGATGCATAAGTGTGGATTTATTTTATGGAGCACTCGGTTTTGAGCCACAATGCCTGGTCATCAAAAAAAAGTAACAAATTGTAGCCATGATGAGAGGCAGAATGAAGCTATTCTTTTGTCTATAAATGCCTGGGTATTGATCAGTCGACTTCTATAATCAATACCCAATTGCTGCTTTATAAATATTTAATTGAATATCAGTTTGGTAAACGGAATTTCAGACTAAAATTTGATTGAAATCGAGGCCTGGTATAGAAAATAAATGAATCGAAGACTCGTACAGGTGTTGGGTTATTTTCTATTTCTGGACACGGCTAAATTAAATTAAATTTCTCTAGATGCCATGTAATGGAATGAAATACAATTAAATACGCACCATTAATTGCATACTTTGAGGCGCCATTACATGGACACTCATCAAAATCAATAAATTGCTGCCATTTTCTTTCGAACTCAAGTCATGTGAAATACTGATTTGTCTGAAGAAATACAGAAATAAAGAAATAAATGTGTTGTGACACATTTTAAGGATATTTTCCATCAATTTGGAATTCCTTCAGACGAAGATTAATGAATAATATTTGATGCCTTTGAAGGATATTTTTGAGTTTATTAAAAACTCGCTTCAACTCCTTTCCTGTTCTTTAGGATCCTTTTTACACATTACCGAAAAAAATAATTCAACAAAAAAAAAGCCAAACCGGCTCACTGCCAACAGCTGCAAAACCATCACACAATCGAAAAATTTATTTTTTATGCCAAAAAAAAAACGAAAAAGCCGGAGGAGCAGCGGAAAACAAGTCGTCTAATAATTTCTAAAGAGGCTGGAGAAGCGACCCCGTCACTCTTATTGTCTCGAATCTAAAGACTGGCGAGTGTTGGGGCATTATATATATATTTTTTTTTCGACTGTCCAGAGATTTGAATACTCAATGGCAGACGCTGAGGCAGAGGCAGAGGCAGCAGCAGACATAAATCTTGTTTTGATTTATTTACTTTTATTGTTCTGTGCGATGTGTGATGATGCCAAAAAGGCGTGTGTCGCTATTGGTGCATAGTTTTCGGGTCTAATAGGAGAAGATTGAGGCAGGGACATGCGGAAGGACATGCGTCCTGCTCAGATTTCGGTCCAGGCTTTGCGATTTCTGCTTAGAAGAATCTAGCGCGCGCGTTTTTTTTTTCTGTTGTTATTCTTGGTGCTGGGTACGTTTCGTCGTTTTTTCGTTGATGACCTTGAAAAAGCTTTATCTAAAAATCGAGTGCAATCAACTTTATAAACACACACACATGCTTATATTTCCCCTACATTTCACACACAGATACACGTTTGGAGAATCGAGACCCGAGACCCGAAGCGTTAGGTAAAGTCTTGGAGCTCCCCACTCGCTCTCTCTCAGTCTGTCGAGGGTCGCTGTATTGGTTAACCGCACATAATAATTATTCTAGATTCAGAAATTCTTAAAGTATCTGTGAGTTTGCGAGTATCTTTGGGAAAGGTGGTCGCTCTGACGTACGCTGGTCATTCGCCGCTCGCCGTTTTCTTGTTTTATGGCATCGTTTTTTTTTCTTTGGCGTTTTTTGTATGTGGTTTCGGTATCGGTATCGGTTTCGGTTTCTTTCTGCGTTGGTAATAATAGAGTTTGGTTCTAAAGCCTTTACCCCAAAAACAGCCCAAAAATCTCTGGGATGGTTAAGCAACAGGTAAACCATCGACGACAAACGAATACATATTTTGTCGATTGCTTATCGCTTATCTATGAGATATCAATGCAGTTGAAACCGGAACTCAAGAAACAGGAAATCGAATCAAGGAATATATTTCTCGATTTCACAATCAAGAAATCTCTTGAAAGCTAAGAATATTACGCAGTTTACAGGGAACAAGTTTTGGGAAAGTGACTCATCAAGTCCAAACTATAGTTTTGTCCCACCCACCGCCTTCTTCCTGCCTCGCTGGCCATTCAATCACTTTGGAATCCAACCAAAAAAATACTTTGACAAAGCAAATATTTGGCATATATAATGGGCATTCCTCGCTCGTTTTTTGTAGATGATTTTTTTTTTTCGGATGCCCAATGCCCAATGCCCGATGCCCGATGCTTGCATTAGCTCAGAGACCTGAATGCCTACCAACGAACCTATGACATCAACATTATTTTGGCCAAAAAAAAAAAACAGCGAGCCAGCCAGCTGAAAATTATTTATTTCGTATACTTTTTTGTACAATATTTAAATTTCAACAGAGCAACAGTGCAAGTAATGGGAGGCCAAGAGTCGAGATTTCTTAATTCGCAAGAAATTCAGATGAGTTAATCGCTCCTCAAGCTCAAAACTCAACTTTAGACTTTAGATTTTTAATTAAGATAATTATAGTTGTTGGCCAAGTACTGTGCGAAGACTCTTTTTTCAAATGAGTTGAAACATTTGTCTCGCGATCTTTTAGGATCTTTTTGCTTTCTTCGCGGCAGCGTGTCCAAAATGTCAGTCCGTCAAATATTTGTGGGTCGCGAGCGTTGAGCGTTGAGCTTTGAGCGTTGAGCTTTGAGCGTTTCGCTTATAGATAAACACAGACGTCAATTAGTTAATATGTTTTTTAAAAAAAAAAGGAACCCCAACCAATGACTAAACAAGACACATGACAGACCCAGATAGAAAGCCGCCACTAGTACAGTACGGCTCAAAAAATGCCTAATTCCGCCATCGCTTGCAATTTTCTCTGCTGTTTTTTTTTTTTTTTTACGAATTTTTACGTTTTTTTGTACCTATTATACAACAAATACAACAACACGGCAGTGCACACCGAAAAATGAGTATCAAATCAAATTCGTTTGAAGAAGTGGACACACACAGAGGCACGGCACTCACGCGCGGGGGCAACAATATATGGCATACATAATATTAAAGAAATCGCACCCAAAAACCAAATTGGCATAAACTACGCCGAAAATAAATTGAAATCTAAAAATGAAATTCAAATGCGGCAAACGCCCCAAAAAAAAAAAAACGAGGAGCAGCTCCGCAGAACAACATCAACAAAAAACAAAACAAAGCTAAAAAGTTGGATTAAGAAAATAAAGATATTCTCTATTCCAGATAAACTACTTTTGGACTAAAAGAAAGTATTCAAGAGGGACTCCAAAACAAGTCTGGAATTCTTTTATAATAATAAAAAAATATCTCCCAATATCTCCCCAAATAAGTTTAATTACTAAAAAATTTCAAGATGCTGGAAACTATTTTTTAAGCACTAGCAGAGACCTTCGCACAACTTCAAAAAGAAATTAAAATTATAGCAAAACTCGTGCACCAGTCGCAGTACAGATATATACTCTCCTATATATATATATTTATCAAAATGAGGCGGATTGAGCAAAACCAGTTTTACCTGGAAAAAAAAAACGAAAAATGGGTCTGATATTGTACGTAAGCAGTAATTGAAGTTAACGTAATTATAAACGTAGTCCCGACCATCAAGAATCATGTGCAGCGCATAAAAAAAATACAGAAAAAAAGGAGCATAAGTTCAAGTAAAATTGTCGACAATTTCTGGGGAACTGACAAACTGACTGACGGACGGACGGACTGTCGCTGGTCAAGCTTAATTTCCCAATTAATATGGAAAACTTCAAAGGGACAAATTCATTTACGCTTCACAGCGACTTTAGCGCGGGAATACTTTTATTACCAAACGTAAGTCCAAAAACGTGCCATCGAGTTTTCCATCTCGGGAAATTTAGGAACTCAAAACTAGAAGAAGGGATACCCAGGCTCAAGGTTTTAAGGACATTGACGAGTGTTTTGGGGAGAATGCTACAACGATACTACAATTTCTAGATACTTTTATTTTTTAAATTACTATAAATAGATCTAATTTCATAATTAAGAATCTTAATTATCGAATCCCTACTTCTATTAGATACCAGGATCAAGGTTTTAAGGACATTGATGTTTATTTCGGAAACCTGCCTCACTTCTAGATACTTTTGTTTGTTTTCTAGATACTTTTATGCTAAAATAACTAAAAATAGAACTAATTCCCTAATTTAGATTCTTAATTCTACAATAGAATCCCTACTCCCTGTCAAACACTCTCTTCTTTCTCCAGGATCAAGGTTTTGAGGACATTAAAGCTTACTTCGGAAACCTGCTCTTCACTTCGTTGTTTTTTTTTAGATACTTTTAAGCTACTATAAAATAGCTTTCAAATTCTAATATTTCAGATTCTGAATTCCTGTCAAAGCTTTCTTCAAACACTCTTTGCTTTCTACAGAAACAAGCTTTTAAGGACATTGAAGCTTACTTCGGAAACCTGCTCTTCACTTCGTTGATTTTTTGAGATACTTTTAAGCTACTATAAAATAGCATTCAAATTCTAATATTTCAGATTCTGAATTCTTGTCTTCTGAAATCTTTCTTCAAATACACACTCTCTCTATTCTTTCTCCGCAGAGTCTCCCCGCCTTGGTGTTTGCTCCGCTCGGTGTTGCTCCGCTGGCGCCTTATCAGCCTTTATTCAGTTTTCAAAACAAAGTCCATTTCCATGTCGGTTGGTTGGTCACTTTTCATGTGTTTTGTTTCGCGACTCGACAGTACAGTAGAGACGTTTAAAGTGCCATTATCTAATCGTGGCTTTACTGCCGACGTGTGTGTGTGTGTTGTGGCGATAAGCCTAAGCGCAACATTTTGTTAGTTTCTTTCTCATATTTATGCTTGCTTTTATTAAATTATGAAAAAGAAAACAACTAAGCGATTAGGGATGCCGAAAAAATAAAGTTTTAAAAAAGAACGAAAAACAAAAAACTATGAAATAGCAAGTTTGTGAGGTGTTTTTGTAACTTTTGTAGAACTTCGGCAACTGGCGTACTGGAAAACTGGTTAAACCTGTCCGAAAAATAACCAAATTGCTGACGGCCACTTAATAGCTAAACACAATATATAAAACACACCGAGTCTAGCAACAATAAACTAATTAAATCAATCCAAAATAAGTCGCAAAATCTTCGAAGAGTTCTCTTGTTTCTTCGCTCTTCTTTTAAGATTGAAAGAGAACGCTTAGAACGCTTAGAAGGCCTTAAAAATAGCTGAGAATTTTCATTGAACGTATAAATAAAATGTTCTCAAAATAAATATATTTCAATATCATATGCAAAAGTCGACGCTTTTAGCGCTGGCGCTGATAAAACTACGCACACTACCGCCAGATACATGCAGGCGACAAATGTATCTGTGAGATACGTACGTCGTTGGCTAGCGAAGAGCAAGAGTTAGAAATTGAAATTGAAAGAAAAATAAATAGAAACCTTTGGCAGTCGCGGAGTCGTGTGTCGGTTTTCTCACTGATATTTTTTCTTATGGGTTTTCGGGGTTTGTTTGCCGTCGAGTATCTGAGAGATCGAGAGACCCCCGGGACAAACACCGAGACACCGAGACATCGAGACAGTTTACAATGTTTGCTCGCGTATTAGCAAAAGAATTCTAACTGAACCGAGCAGCGCGCCTCGCCTCGACTCGACTCACGTTTTGTTATGTAATAGATGGTGCGTTGCCTGCATTTCGTTCTGATAAGTCTTAAAGCCAAAGGGTGACGATATTTTTAAGAACTTCAAAAATGATCAATTGGAAAATACCCCAAAAAATGAATCTTTGTTTTGATTTAGAAAATCCATTCCATCATCTTACCTTTCTGTTAATGAATTTTTGAATTCAAAAAAACCACTTTCGACGATTTCAAAGATAATCCCATTGAGATAATTAGATTAAGATTATTAAATGCGTTAATCCATATTCAATTAGTTTGTTTGACATCTGCATTATATGTGATTATAATTAAACATATAATTTTAATTTGCACACTGATTTGCACTTAAATTTTAATTGATTTTTAACGGTTTCTAATTGATCTTAACTGTAACTCCTGTGCTCCTTTTTTTACTCACAAAGTGAAACCGTTGTGTGTATAAATATATATATATTTTTTTTTTTATCAATTTTTTGTTTTTTTTTTTTTTAATATTTTTATATTTTCTTTAGATATATGAATTTTTCAATGATTTTGACAAGGCTAGCTTGATTTTATTTATGGTTTTTTATTTGTATTTTTGTATTTTCTTATTTATTTTCCACAAAATAAATATATATATGGTATATAGACCAAGATCTTGGGGAAATTATATAGTATTTTAGCAGACAAACTGTTTTGTGGGCGAAAAAGTAGAAGAATGTAAAACTATTAATATGATGTTTGGGGGGGGGGCTAAGGGGGAGATATTTTGAAAATTCCATAAAGTGGGTAATTAATATTCAGATCGGGCGAATGGAAACGGAATGGAAACGAAACAAAATATAAATAAAGATACGCAATCTGAAGCGACAAAACGAAGCGCACCGAAAAGCGTACGAACCGAAGAAAAAACCGACAATTGAATTATGAAACCCGAAAGCGGCAAAGCGACACGGGAGAGCGATTGGGGCTTGGGGACTTAAGAGAGCGAAAAGATAGTCGAGTTGGGGCCAACAGAAGAGCGGGAACACTGGTTCGTGGAACGCCACACAAAAAAAAATTCCGCAACGAAAACGCAGAAGAAAATTTTCTGTTAAATCCCAGATTCAGATTGTTAAAAGCCTAATCTAGCAATTATTTTATTATAGCTTCTTCAGTCTGCACTGTTTGTTGTTGGGTATCTTACAGATAAAGATACGAGATACGAGAGTATATCCAAGGGAGAGGAAACGGAGAAAGGAAAAACACGCACTCACACACGCACACACACGCGCACTTTGCTTTGCTTCTTTTTTTGGGCTGCGCCAACTTTTCTTTCTTTGCTGCTCTACGTTCTACGCACTTTTCGTATCTGCAAGATACGCTTGACTCCAGTCGATTTCTGTTGGCAGTTGGATTTGCGGAAAAGGTAAATAAGATCGGGACAGACACGCACGACGAGAACCGAGAATGAAAGACACGTCGACAGCGAACAGGGCACTCGCGGTGTATAATGTATCTGCTCCCGCGCCCAAGCAACCTCACCAAACGAAATACAAACTCGAACTGAAAAGTATCTCACGCTCGAACTGAAAAGTATCTCACGGATATCCACCAGCTGTGTGACGTTCTCGCCGCACAATGGGCAGGGTCGGTACTTGTGTAGATAAATCTTAGCTTATGAAGTTTTTGTATTAAATGAATATTTTTTTATATTTTTATAAACTTACGTGAATGTATTGCAAGGTCCTTGTATTAATATATAAAAACAAACATAAAATATGCATATATTTTTGTAAATGGGTATGGTCTTGGGTCTAATAAAATAGTTTTAAGCAAAAATTTAACTTTTCTTAGAAATAAAGGAACGAATTTTTATGTTTTATTTACAATAAATATAGTTTTGTCAAGACAGAGTGGATTGTTTCCACTGTGCGTAGCTCTCTTAGCTCTCTCGCCGCTCTCTTACACCGCTCTTTGCTCTGTGTCAAGTGTCAAAATGGGGGGCCGTCGTGCTAGTCTCTTCACTCCACCGCCTGCACCCAGTCCAATAGGAGCGGGATGTATAGACGGACCAGTCTTTATTGGCCGACTTCGTTCTCTTGGTCTTGGCCACGAGAGACTCCATCATATCTTTGCTCACCAAGTGCCGGCATTTTCGCTTGGGCTCCCCACCACCAAAACAAAAACAAAAATAAAGAGCCAAAGCAAAGCCCATCTACGAGGGCAAAATCATCGCTGTTTTTGTTGTGGCTTTGCTGAAATTTAATGGCGGCTTGTTGAAAACAAAAACACAATCCAGGTTTCAGATGAAACTCAAAGTGATGTTTCAGGAAGCCATTGGTTAAGGGAAAAAAATAAACAATAATTATTAATTATGTTTTAAATTTCAAAATAAAATGGGGTTAGGAAGAAGGGTTTGATATAAAAGTTTCAAAATAAATACAAATAATTCCAAATATACAAATTAATCTACAAAAATAATAAATAAAATAAAAAAGAAATAATCTAATTTTTTTCTATTTAAAAATTTGATGAAGTTTCCTTAATAATTAATATTAGCATAATAATTAGAAAAAAAATTTCTCCCAGCGGAAAGGAACAAAAGCAAAGCAAAGAAAAATGCAACAACAATAAATTTTGATGACGAAACACATGTTGTGTTTTTTTGGCCCCACCAAGAAGAAGAGACCCCAGAGTTGGGAAGAGTAAGAGCGGCAGTGGAGCGGAAGAGATGAAAAGGGGGGCTGGCTGGCAACCTCCATAGCTCTCAGTTGTAGCTTTGTAGCCGGGCAAAACGCAAAATAAAACGAGGCACAAAAATAAACAGAAAAAAAAAATATATATATATATATGGAAAAGCTCGACGTTGTCGCCTTCAATTTCAATAGCAGTGCTAGAGAGCTGTTCCTACACCCATACCTATATAGATAACTCTGGGGGCTACGAAAATACAAACAAATATCTTCAGGAACGTTTTTTATATATATTGTATATTGCAGCTATTTAGCTACTTTTTATGGCAATTTTTTTCGGATTGACTTGTGGCGGAGTTTGAGTTAAAATATAAATGCAATATTTTTAGGATAAAATTAAAGCTTTGTACCTTTGAAGTTAATTTTAATCTGTTTATCTTAACTTATCTTTAACTTGTAAAAAAAAACTTGGAACTTAATGCCCTTGCCAATGACATCATTTGAAGTATTATTTTTGGCCATTCCCTTCTTCTATCTTTCTTCTATCTTAACTTTATAAAAGAAGCTCTTCTACTCCAAAAAAAAAAAAATAAAACTTGGCAAGAAATTAAACATTTTTTAACTCTATCTATGGGATTTTCTTTTAGATTTTTCCGAGCCGTAATTATGCATGACAATTGTAGATTTTCCTAATTTTTTTCGTAATGTTTTTGGATAATTTTATGCACATAATTGCTTAGACCAGAACTTGCCAAACTACCAGAAACCTCATCAAGAGAGGAAGATACTTTAATTGCTGACTATTTGAAATTTGTAGACAGTATTTAGCCATTTTTTTTTTGTTGCATGAATTCGGAGATTGTTAATGTCACAAGCCATTAGAAGAACAAAAATGACCAACTGGTGACACTTGTTGACCACCCAGAAACCTGAGATGATCTTCCTCCTGTTCCACTTCACTTGCAAACTTTTTGGCCAAAAATATTATAACCCTGTGGATGGGTCGCTTTACTTTTACCTGCTCTGAATCAACTATATATATATTGTATATATATATATATATAAATAGGTAAGAAAAGAGCAAGCCAAAGCCAAAAAAGTGAATTAAAAAAAGCAATTATAAAGCCCGCGACGAAGCCGTGAATTGTTAGAGCGCGGCAAACTCTAAAAATAAAAATCAAAACCAGTAGTTGCCAACGTGACGCCATAAATTTCCTACCTTTTAGCCCCTTTAGTTTTTTTTTTTTTTATACCAAAAACCTCCAACTCCTCTACTATATATATTATTTTGTATTTTTTTTTTTTTTGCTACGCTAGACCATCAGAAATTATAATCAAAGTCGGGAAGCCCAAAAACGAAGGCGTTTGGCAAACAATTTCATGCGAAAATGATTGAATTTTTCGGGTGTTTACGTGTCTTTCTGATTTCTGATATTTCTGATTGTTTGTTGCCAAGGGCTTTGCCTTGATTTTTTATGGAATTTATAGAAATTATTTTCTTTTAGCAAATTTAAGAATAAAAAACATCTATGGAACAATTTAAAGTAACTCTAAACAAAGCTTTTCTATATCTTTAAATGTTACAAAACTTTCTCTGTAATTTCCTAATATTAAGTTATAAATTTTCCCTAATTTTAATATTATTTTTCATTTGTTTTTTTTTATCCCATTGTCAGGCGACACGCGTTCAAAATTCGAGTCGGAATACTTTATTTAGCATTTCGTAAATATTGACACTTTTTCTATTTGCTTAAATTTGTATTTGTCTAAGTTTTGACACACATGGTTTTCATACTACCTTGTTTAATATTTTTGAAACCTACCTATTTTTCTATTTTTTGGTACAATACAATTTTCGTTCTATTTGTTTAATATTGTTTTGTATGCATTTCTTTAACTTTGTACCATATTTGCCGTGTTCGCTTTTTCCAGAGGGTTTCTCTGTGTCTGCTCTCGGAGCTGCAAGCTTTATATTTAACACATTTATTTACCATATATTCTCGGTTTTATTTGAATTTATGCTGATGTTAACAATTCGACAGGTGTTGCAACCGTGAAAGCTAGAAAAAAAAAAGAGTCCAGATCGCGCTAGAAGCCAACACTCTTGGCTTGGTTACTCATTTCGATGGTCTTGTTCTGTGGGGTTCAAGGAGGTTTCTGTGAAGGGCTCTTTAATTAGAGTTAAGGAAGAAATTCCCATTGCCACTGGCAACAGCAACAGCAACAGCAACAGCAACATCTGAACACGGGCAGCGACACGTGCTCCACATGTAAAATTGACAAGGTGACGAGGCTGCAGGTGGTGTGGGTGGGTTGGAGGCTCTTGGAGGCTACGTGCTGATGTTGTTGTTGTGTCTGCATTTATGGAATTTTTTATGAATGATGCAGCAGCGGCAGCAGCAGCACCAACAACATTTGGCGTTGATGAAGTGCTGAAAGCAGCAACAGCAGCAGCCACTGCAGGTTCCTGGCGAGTCCTTCCACTGCTTCTTCCACACCCATTTGCGTACGCTCTCTGCGCATTTGTTTATGAATTAATAAAATTTTAATTATGTTGCACAAATAATTGCTCACTTGTGCAGAAAAGCATGGCAGCAACCAAGAGCCAGCAAATAAGCAAAAATGGAAACCGAAAACAACACGATAAGTGTAAATAGGAAATGCCCATAAAACCAGGTCCAAAGTGCATTTTAATGAATAATTGATCAAATATGGAATGAAACCCCCATGGAAATTGTTTTTACCTTTTCGTATTTATGAAATTTAATCAAAAATTCCAAACACCAGAACACCAGAGATAAAATTAAATATTACAAGCTACGATTTTAAGTAAAAAAAAAATAAGAATATGACAAAAATTAATATAAATTCCAGGAATTTGCTCTCAACTTAAGGCATCAAGTGACTCTCAGTGACTTCTTTTTTTTATATATTAACGTTCACATACAGGTATTTGTTCAGACCAATTTTCTAAAACGTTCTCACACAAAGAACCTAAGAAAAAACTTGACAAATTATGGACAATGTCTTCAAATTACACAAGTCTTATCATTTATTAAAATTCACAGAATTTATTAAGAGAACCCCCGGGCGTGGAGCGCCAAAAAACGGCAGCCGAAAGCCGAAAGTCCATAAAATAATATACATATTTAAATATATCGAATTTCCTTTCGTTAAAGTAAATAAACCGAAGCTAAGACTTTAACCTGCTTGGGTATCTCTCCTCTCTGTACCCAAATAACAAACTATTTCTTACCTAATGTCCGAGAGGTTAAAGACACACAACAAACACCATCAAGGAACAAAAAAAAAATGCCAAAATAAATACGAAAATACGCAAAAGATTCCTGGTAAAGCTCAAATCCTGTTTACTTCCTTTTGAGCTACCTAAGCATCGAAAACAGAAGACAGAAGATGCAGCCACTAAATCTTCTATAGGTAAGTTTAGGAGATTCTTTTTTGAGTATCTCATGGATTCAGATATCTTTTAAGGCCACTGCTGTGTGTGTGTTTGAATCTGAGGCTTATGTACTGTTCTTTTATTTTCATATATCGTCTTGCCGCTGATTTATTATTTACTTTATAAGAAATGTTCTCCTGCGAAATCAAGTTTGGATCTCGGGCTTGGATCGGCTTTATTTTGATAGTGGGGGGGGGAGCTCGTTTCGAGGACCTCGAGGGGGTGTATAAAGTTTTGCTTAATTTGTGACCGACGGGGAATGGATTTCTTCTACCCATTAGATGGTTGGAAGCTGCTTCTCTGCTTCACGGAAATCTTGTTTAATTTCGCTTGATTGAATTTGCTTTCCGAAATGTGTATAAAAAAAAATGTATTTTTATTTCGACCACACGCAGTATGCTAGTAAATTGCAATCCCCGAGCATATATCAACATTATAAAAACATATTGCTCACTATATCTTGGGGCTTTATATACATTTTCCGTACAGTTCGCATCTTCAACCGCAGAATTTATTGCAAGGAAATGAAACAAAACAAGAAGTGGAAGTTCTTTTGGTTTACAAAACGAATAGGAAGTGCACTACAAGGTTGATATTTTTTAATTCAAATTATAAAATACAATTATGATTTATAATTAGAAAGAAATAAATCACTTACTTTCCCTCCAGCTCAGCTTTATTGTTTACAAGTTTTCGAACAATGTTGAAAACAGAGGCTTAGGCAAAGCTCTGCAAATTATTATAATTAATCCATGGATTCCATGGATTCACACCATCACCTGGTAATTAATTGTATGATTCATGTGTTACCAACTCGCCGAGATAATGCCAAGTAACCCGCTTGTGTGAAGAGCATTAGCCGGGAGCTAGAAGCAAAAGCGTGTTAGCCGCGCCGGAGGAAGCTGGCTGAGCTGGGAGTGAAGATTGCAGTAAAGTCGCAGCTACCTGGGTGGAGTTTTATTGCAAGGCCCCTCCCAGCAGTAATGGCATGAAAAACCGCAGAAAATTGCTGTACATCTAGAGAAAAGCCAAGTTAAGCTAAGCTCGTGTAGATGAAACTGGCTTTTTGCACAATGAGATTTATTTATCGTGATTGTGCGCTTAATTGAAAATTGTTTGCGAGCAGAGAGAGAGACCCGGCGAGCAGCGAGATGGGGGACCACCGCCTGAGATTGTGGGGCGCAACAGGAGTCGTTCTTTGGGCCATATATCACCCATGGCCCCGCTCGGCCTAACGGTATTTTTAACACACATTTATTGACACACATTTTAGGGCCAGTCCCAGTCCCAGTCCCAGTCCCAGTCCCTATCCCTATCCCTCTCCCTTCTAGACAATTTGTCAACAAGATGGCAATGATACAGCAGAGGCAGCTGGATTGCCAGGGAAGCTCCAGCATCAGCGGGAAAACTGTAACAAAATGAAAATGTCAGCGACAGCCAGAACATTCTCAATTCAAGCCAATAGTTAAGTGGATACGAGAATCGTGAATGGAATCCATCAACCGCCCATGGTGCCACATGGCATCCAACGGGCATCCAACTGGCTTCCAACTGGCATCCAACCGGCGAAGCCTTTTCAATCACATTACTGAATGCCAGGCGTAGTCCTGGCTTACCCCATCCAACAAGGAGCCACTCAGAGGCAACATCCCGAAACGAATTGTGGAAAATTTATGTACTCGTACACAGCAGCGCCTTGGAAAAAGGATATCCTCCCCTTGGAAATTGGAGTGTTTTGACAAAAAGAGCTTACAAATAATTTGATTATTCAATTTGAAGTCAAAGTCTTAATTCAGAATACTTAATAGATTAAAATATTTAGGATTAAAAGCTGATTCCTGGCATGTGCGTCATTTCAAAAGGACTTTGTTTTATTCGAGTAGAGATCCTAGGAGCCTCTTACCTCCTATTAGCATTTTTCTCGGTGGGTGGTGAAAAGGAAAATTCCACGAGTAACAAGACCAGAAAGTACTTCACAGGATAAGCGCCCCGTGGCATCCCCTTGGGCCGAATTGATTTCTTCGTTCTGTGAAATGCAACCTACACTCCATTGGCCATCGAATTGTTTCATATATTACCGTCTTTGACTTGTTGCGTTTTCCATTCGATTGCCTGGCCGGGAGCTTGGCTTTATGGTATGGAAATCAATTTGCGGCTTTCCCACAATTAGATCCAAGCCAAGATTTTAGGCTTCCTCATAAAAGACAAAAAGATTGGCAGGAAAAGCTGGGGAATACGGAAAACTTTATGGAAGTGGCAGTTGAAAGGAGCCGTTGAATTCCAAAAAGATTCGCTGATAAATACCAACTGTGGAACAAAGACTATATCAAAGGAATATGAGTATCTTTTAGATACAATTTTTATTAGATATCTTTGAGGTATTTCTAAGAAGAAATTACCCTGGGAAAATCCATCAATAATATAATGAAAATCAATTTATTTTGTTTTCTTTCTACCACTGTGAGCAATGAAACGTGTGAATTTTATGAGCTCTCTGAAATTTTGAAATGGGTCTCCAATTTAATGACGAATTCGTAAAGAGTGCGAAAGCCGAAGGTAGTCGCCGACTGGAAATAAACTTTTACAAAATTCACCGAGAGATATACATTCTTTGCTCCCTGGGTTTGGCATTTTTTTCCGGTTTTCAGCGACCACCCAACACCCACTGCCCAGCGCTCTCTGGTTGCGTCAATTACTTAATTTTAATGGCCTTTATTATGCATACAAAAACACGCTCTCAGCTCAGCCCAGCTCAGCTCAGTCCAACGAAGAAGCTCACATGAATATGCACACAGATTCGAAAGTGTAAAACACTCACATTTACACGCCCATAAACAATCCCTGCAACGTTGCGGGTCATTAAAAAACAGTCGGATTGGCGGGGGATTTAATGCAGGAATAAATAAAATATATCTAGTAGATAATTTTACATTAAAGGGAGTCTTAGGTGGACATTCTTTTTTTATATATATTTCCGATGACTAAAGCTTAAGATACAATTATGATTCAGATTCTGGGGTCTTATTATCTAAATAGGGTATGTATCTTTAAGATACTTCAGGGAACAATGTACTTGCTTAGTACCCTTAAGATACTTTGTTAGAAAGTGTAACTTAAAGAAACAACCTTAAGATTAGATATATTAGGGATTATATTTTTAGTTTATTTTACAAATTAGTTAGAAATCTAAATTAATCTTTTACATATATTTCCGATGACTAAATCTTATAATATAAGATCTTATTATCTGTAGAAGACTATTAATCCTTAAGATACTCAGTACTTTTATAGCATCCTTGAGATACTTAGAAAGTGAAGCTTAAACTTAAAAAAAAACCTAAAAAAATAAAGAAAAAAACTAAAGATTTAAATTATTTAGAGATAATATTTTAGATTATTTACAAAATTAATGAAAAACTATAAACATTTAGACTGGAAATAGGGTTTTGGAAACCCGAATGGAAACTGGAACCTTACCTGGCCCTAAATTTGGTATCAATTGCAGTTTCTTTTTTGGCTCAAAGCAGTGTCTTAGCCCGTTTTTTTGTGGCTTTTAGGGTTTTCTTCGGCGTCTTATGATTACACACTCCGTCGCACAAACCCACAAACATTCGTAGATGGCTGGAAGTGTATGAAATTTTGGTTTTGTGTATAAATTTTCACTTGTTGCCAACGCGAGTGTTGTTGTCTCGAGTGGGGTGTATGGATATTTTTTTTCTGTTGTGTTTTTTTGTTTATAGCGCGTCTGCCGACGAGACGCCCAGCAACAAATAAACAAAAGACGAAGGCGACGACAGCAACAACAACAACAACTTAGCGACAGCTCCGACGCAGGTGTCGCAGACGTGTGACGATGTGTTTGTTTTTGATTTTGTTTTTGTTTTTGTTACTGCTGCTGCTGCTGATATGCTGGGGGCTGTGCTGCGAATTATCGCAAGCGCCGAACAATACGAAAGCACAAAGTCCCCATTACATGTAGAAATCGTATCACTCTCTGGAAACAAACACAATTTGTTTATCTGTAAAGGGAGGCACCCAAACATTTCGGTTGTTTTTCATTAATACGCGTTTGTCATAAATCGAACTCATTGCATGTAATCTATCGTGGATTCCGCACTTGACCAGGTTTTTTATATATAAATATTAACAGTGTATTTGTCATAAGAAAGCTTGGAAATTGTAAGGTCGGCGAATAACTAAAGGCATAAAAAAAACGTTTACCAAAACATTCTTCAGTGTTGCTTAATTGTTATCAAACAGCTGATCTGATAAGAAGTATTGCCAGGTTAACATTGATTAAGGTTTATTGTATTAAAATGTTTATAGAGATGAATTATTTCAACAAAATATAGTAGTTATAGAGTGTTTATAGTTTATAAACTTTAAAGTTTTAACTTCTTGTTGTGTTTTTATCCGTTCAACAAGTTGGCAGCAATCTCCCAAACAGCTGTTTATATTCTGCGCTTTCCAGCACTGCCACACATGTTCATCTGAATCAAATTTTTGTTGCCTTTTGCGGCTGAATTTTCACTGCCCAACAAACTTATAAAGTTTATTATACACTACATGATAAATACACTGCTCTGAGCATCGCCATGAGTGCCAGCGAAGAATTTATAAGCTGGCTAAACGAACAGCTGCGCCAGCTGAACATGGACGAGGGCGTCTTCGGTTCCTACATTGTTGGCATCCTGGAGGGCGATGAAACGGCGGACGAGAAAACCGAGGCTCTCGAAGGAATTCTCAGCGAAACAGGAGTGAGTTTTGTCTAGCTAATGTGCCTTTTATTATATCTTTTATCCTTTTAGACTGCCAACATCGATGAGCTGGTGGCCACCATTCTCCAGAAGTGGCTGCAAAGCCATCCCAGCGCCGATGAGCCGCCCAAGAAAGGCTTGGACATCGACGTGAACGCCCAGCTAGCCAAGCTTTTGGAGCAACAGAAGCTGCAACCCTCCGCCCCAAAGGAACGCCAATACACCGAGGAGGAACGACGCATCAAGCAGCAGATTCTGGCTCAGTACTCGGAGGTTTCTATCCGGTTCATCCGGTTTTTGCTATCACAGAAGTCTTTTGATTCATGCTAATTTTAAGCTGTCTTTTAATGTGCATCCAAATCTTTCTGGTCTGCTTTTTAAGTTAAATTAAGAATCTGTGATAAGCAAAACCTTAAAATAAATATCAAAAACTAATGATACTTTTTCCCCGCAGACGGCAGTTGCGAATGAAGGTGAAGACAATTCTCAAGACGAGAGCGATGATGACAGTGGAGCTCTGGCTCGCAACACCAATAAATCGGACGTGCAGGCCTTGGCCAAGGAAAAGCGGGAACAGGCCCGACTGGACAGTGCGGCCAAGAAGCAAAAGGACAAGGAGGACCGCGAGAAACAGAAGCAGTTGCGCGAAGAAAAGAAGGAAAAGCGAAAGACTGTGAAAGGTGAAAGGCGCCGGTAACCGTCTCCCATTTAAAAATCTTCAGTTTCATCTATACCCACAGATTTATACAACTTTGTAATTGCAATTGAAACGCCAAAGTATGAAATGGAATTTGTAAAAATGTGTTTGTTTTCTTTTTTGATTCTCATAGTTTGGTTTCTGGCTCCTTTAATTTACTAAATTAAATTTAAAGTTGTCACATTTCTGCTGTTACATATATTTAAGGAAATTTGTTTTCTAACGCTAACTTGGCCAACTATTTTAATTTAAATTCTAAGAAAATTGTTTGTCTCATTAGTTAGTTGATAGTTTTTTTAAGGATCTGCCTCGTTCGGCGTTTCTTCCTCCTCTTCTGGTTCTGGCTCTGCCTCTGCTTCATCGTTTGATGTAGTTTTATCCAAGTCGGATTGCAGTTCCAATGCCACCTTCTTGAGAGCCTCTACATCGTGAATTTTAATGCGTCTGTTGTTGGGATCCAAACAGTTGACTTTCACCTCTATAAAATCGCTCGTCTGTTGCTCATCCCAGCTGGAATACTAAGAGAAACTCTGATTTATATCTTTGGAATAGAAGTTAAGAAAACTCATAAAACTTACCACTGAACTCGAAGTGAAAACCATTTCATCCTCTTCAGCTTTTACACGTAAATACTTTTGAAGTAGGGTCGTGTGCTCGTCTCGGCGCCATAAGCACAGGCGATTGTTTTTTAACCAATCATTGTCCAAGAGATCTGACTTTTTGACCAAGAGATCTAGTTGGCTTAATTTGACGAACTGCTTTTTTGGAGGCAAGCTCTGCGGTCGCTTTGAAGTGCTGGCCGAGGGGAACTCGAAGTCCTCGTCACTGGGATCCGTTTCTACGTCATCCTCGTTGTCGGAGTCATCGTCGCTCACCTTGGTTGCCCGTCGCTTGGCCTTTGAACCAGCAGCTGTCGACGATTTCCGTTTCCTGCCATCGGTGGCTGAGGATGCACCTGCTCCGGCGCCACCGCCACGTCCCTGCTTGGCTGGACGCTTCTTGGTGGGTCGCCAATCCTCCTCAGAGTCGGAGTCGTCATCGGGACTGAAGTCATCCTCGTCACTCTCCACGAATGTGGTAGTCACCAGCTCCGTGCGACTTCGCATCCTGCTCAAATTTTTCTCTACCTCCTGCTGCTACTTCTTTTCCTGCAGCAGTTGCTGCTGTGGCTGCTGCGTCTCAAAGCTGACTGAAAATTTTATTGTTGACTCCGAAAAGCCCTTTCCACCTCCCATCCTGCGGTTTCCCAGAATTATTTCCTCCGAGGGTTGCAGCTCGTCCTAGCTCTCAGCGAAAGCTTATTTAACGACAAAGCCCATCACAGTGTTGCATCTTCTATGAAAACGAATAAACTTGCCATCCTAAGCTTGGAGAGCTTTATTCGGAAAGGACTTCACAAAGCTTACAGCTTGATCCTTGAAAGTTTCGGACTTTTAACTAGCTAGAAATTGGGTCACCGAAAGTTTTCCCCTTTTACATATGGGGAAAAATCAAAAATAAATTTGAATCCTCTCTCATGAAAATTTCCATTTGTGGATATGGGTAGGTTGCTCTTTTTCAGGGTAGTTGATACAGATTTAAAAAGAATCGACTTACAAATAGCTACAGGTATTCCGCTAAAAAAACGGATGCATATTGGTAAAGATATGGCCATCGCAATGGGTTACATTTTTACACCAAGCTAACTTTCCCATTTTTTGAAAGAGAGTCCACCAGAAAAATTAACAAAAAATTGAAAAACAAAAATCGATTATGGTTTTTATGTAGATCGATAGAGAATTTATTTACAAATCCAGAAAGGTATTCCGCTTAAGAATCTGTTGAGTATTGGCAAAGATATGGCCATCGCACTGGGAAACTGGAAGATCGCACTGGAACAAATTCCAGGATTCAAAGTCATTTTCGAATAAGAGAACGTACATTTATTTTTGTATTTCTTTAAGGTATATTTTATTTAAACATTTACATAAAGCTGGACATTGGAGCACACAGACTAAGAGTACTACTACATAATAATTATTTTCTACGTTCGTTGATAGATTTTCTAAGCAAATAATTTCCGCACTTTTCTTCAAAGTTGACTAATTTACGGCTTAATGAATCAATTCTACGTCGATTTGGATTATCCTTAGACCTTCAGGCGCTATACACGCGTGGGTGTACCATAAATAACTCCTGATCCGACTCCGGATCCCAATCCGGGACTATTCCGGCGCTGGGCTAGGGGCGAGGCTGGTTGGGGGGTGGGTCCGTTGTTGTTGTTCAGGCGGCGCTGTTGGCTGTCGGAAAAGGCGCGCTCTACAAGTTGCGGAAAGTGTCTCTTTATTTATATAGTTTATCCATATATCATCTATATCCCCGATCTGGTCATGCACGGGAGGAACGTCTTGTGTTACATGCACTTTTTCGAGTTTCGATTCTGGGGTTTACCACATATTTTCCGATTCTTCTTTAAATTTTTAACATGCAAATGTAAAATGAAATAAAAAATAAATTATTTTATACGAAAAATAATAATCGATGATTTTAATGAAATAACAATGGAGTGGTAATGGTAATGCTTGGTGTTTTTAAAGTTTTTTTTTCAGGTTTTATTTACAAACACAAATGGAATCAATACATGACTTAAAACTTAAGAAAACTTTATGTTCTAAAACTTAAAAGATTGAACAAATAAAAAATAAAAATAAAGAACTATTTTTAAATTAATATTGGAACTAAAAAACTTAGTTTAATAATATCTGGATGCACTGAATAAATGCTTAATTAAATATTATGATTAATCCAAAACCAAAAAATAAAAGGATATCAAAACCAACACATAACCATGCCAGATGAACGATGAGGGATGCAAGCCAACCCGTACTGGGAACCCGCCCACCTACCTCTGAACTTCAGGCCCTGGGCCTCGTTAATGATGGCGGCCAAGGCGGGATGCTGGTAGCGTTCCCGGAAAATGGCGGATCCGTTCATCCGGTCCGAGCCGGCGCCATTGCTGTTGCCGTTCAGGGTGCCGCCATTGCCATTTCCGTTTCCGTGGTGCATCATCAGCAGCTTGTGCTGCGGCGTATGCTGGGGCGTTAGCGATGTAGGGGGCGTGGCATTGCCGTTCTTGTAGTAACGATTCTGGTTCGGATCATAGGAGGCCTGTTGCGGCAGCTGTTCGTGGTTCTGGTTGAGACGATTGGCTATCTTGATCGAGGCACAGCGCTCCTCCTCGTTGTTGCGCATCTTCAGGATGCGCTGATCCTGCACCGAGTAGCGTGAGCCATGGAGAGCATTCAGCTGATTGAGATTGCTGACTTGGCTGCTTAGTTTCTTGGCCCGGAAGCTGCCACCCGGAGAGGAGTTGTTGAGGAGGGTGCCGCGGGAGGAGCTGCCATTGGTTTCGGTGCTGTCCCTGCTCGCCTCGCGATAGCTAGACGGGCGGTGCGTCGACGGTGGCGTATCCAGGCCGCTATCATGGGCGGAAGCGTCCAGCTCCGCCTTGGCCAGGCCCATATTACTGCCACCGCCAGTAGGCAACATGGGTTGGACTGCAAGTAAGTTAGAAAATGAATTTCAAATATTGATTTAAAATGATTAAGAGAACCCACCTGAGTGCCTCATATCAGTGGGCGCCCTCGGCTTCCTATAAAGCCAATCCCTGTCCAGCTCGTTGCCATTGTCCGGAGTGGCACTCACGCCACGGAACAGTCTTGGTCGCCTTAGTTGCACCTCCGACTCCTCGGTCTCCTCATCCACGACCTGATTGGAACCGAAGCTGCTGTTGATGAAAATCCTCCTGGGTGAACCATACAGAGCCGTACTGGCCTGGCTGAAGCTATTCTGGGCCGAGACATAGCCGTTGGAGTAGCGGCTGAGATTCGCATTGCTGTGGTGCGGTATCTTCTGGGGTGTCGAGTGGTTGGTGCTAATGCCACTCATGTGGTGATTGTGGTTCTCATTATTCAGAGCACTCAGATCCGGTACAGAGTCGGAGAACAGGAAGGGATTGGCCCCACCATATCCGTTAAGGCTGCCGGCTCCGATTTTGTGGCGGGCCAAGCCTCCGCCAGTGCCATTGGTCATCAGCCAGTCGTCCAGAGCACTGGAATAGGTGCCGCCCAGTCCAAATTGCAACGAGGCATGCGACACGGGGGCGGCTAGGGAGGCTCGGGAACGTGGACCTTGGGCAATCTTCAAGGCTCGTCTTCGCTCCTTGGAGGTAATTGTGCATTCCTACGGATTAAAGGTTTAAATTTTATTAAACTTGATTAACTTTAGTATTTGAAACGCAGCTGAGTGGCATAAGTTCATAGAAAATTCTATAAATGTCAAAACTTAGATGGCCATGACAACTCACCTCCAGCAGCTCGAACCAATCCTCGAGGCCATCATCGCAGCGGAGCAGAACTCTGCCCTCGCGGCCCAACAATAGTCCGATGGCGCTGTAGGAGCGACGATTCAGCCATTCCACCTTCTCAACGTCCACCAGTTTGACCTAAAGCGAGACCACAAAATATTGTACAATGCAAAGCGTTAGACAATCAAGTTAAAGGTTATGTAAACGTTTTTCCACTGAATGCAAAACACAATGATTTGTCCGCACCAGACTCAGTGGGACGCTGAGACGCTGATGGTTTACAATTGAATTGGTTAGATAGATGGGTGGAAGTCAGGGTGGATGTCAGGGTGGGAAAGAGGTCTTGGGGTCTGTGTTGTGCAGATGGATTACTAGCTGGTTAAGGTCAATGGGAGATGTAGAAAACTTGGACCAGTTACTAAGTAGCTATCTGTGCAAATCCAACATGGCGTATACGTAATATGAAAGTTGTCAACATCGTAATTTTACAAACCAATTAGAACCGCCACTACATCAACTATTTTAAAATTAAGACTTTAAGAGATGTACAAACCAATTATTTATAGTAAAAACTTCAGAGCTGAAAACTTTTTCTAAATAACGCAATTAAGTGTCACTCCCTTGTTCTGGTCTAGTCTATGGCCTGCTTCCCTTTTGCATTTTGCAACTCGGTTAAAAGTCATTAGGCCAGCAGGCTCTCTCTGTGGGAGCCGCAAACTTTTTTAACATCAAAAACTTTTTATTGAACTTATTTTTTTTTGTTGCCCCTTTCGTTATGTTTCTCTTGCCCCTTGTTTATGAGCAGAACTTAAAGTTTGCCACCGATTCATCGTGCTGCCATGGCGCTGTGTCGCTCGCTTATGGCCAAGAACTATGTGAGGCCATTAGGCAAATATGTCAGCAGCCCCAGAAGCTGAACGGAAAATATGGTAGCAGCCAGGGGAAAAGCCGGGTAAACTGAATCTGAGGCATCACCAGAAGCAGAAGCAGCAGCAGCCGCGTGTGGCAATTAGCCAAGTTATGCGTCCTCTTTCTTTTTTTCCATTTCTTTCTCTTTTACTCACTCCGTCTAATGGGCAACATAATTAAGTTCTTTAAGCATTTCGGAGGGTCGATCGCTTTTTATGATAAATTGCAAAGGCAGCAAATGGAAAATGGAAAATCGCATAAAGTTAAGCAAACCGATCCCTCTTCGTTTGATGGATGAATCGCTGGATTTGTTCATGTCGCGATCAAAGATCAAAATGGAAACTCTCTGGGGGAGTGTGGAGTGAGTTCGGTGCGTGGGTGAGTGGAAACTCAAAGAAATAGATTAAATTTAAATATTTATGATATTCCGAGTTGATCCCAAGAAAAGATGCCACATTTTGAACGGAGAACGTTTAGGAAAATCAATCTGTTCTTTTTTTAATCAGCTCTACTTTTTTGTTATGCAATCATATGTCTTGGTTTTAACTTTCTCTACCTTTGACCTCCTATGGGATCGAAACTCTGAACTAACTCCATCATTATGCATATTTGTGTGCCAACCCACAATCAATGGCTGAATATTTTCCAAATTTCCGCTCCAAGTTTGGCCAACAAATCATGTGTTCAAGGTCGTCATTGATCGGCTTGTTGGCTCGCCTCTTATTATTTATTATTGTTATTTATGAGTTTTATGAACAAAATCCATTGTAGTATTTTGACATGTTTAATAGCATGAGCTGTCAAAACTAACACAAAACCCTCGAATGGTCATTGGTCGAGATTTTGACATTGCAGTTCGAGAAAGTTGAATTGAACAGGCACGTGTGCCTGTTAACAAGTATTTTCAAATAATTTTATTTAAAGCATAATTCCACGTTTCTTCTTTATGTATCCTTGCACTTCCTTTTCATTATCTAGCCGGTTTTAATTATGCAAGCTCATATTTCAAGCATCCATATCGTAGTCACTTTAGTGCAACCCAATTAATAATGCTCATTAATGGAGAAGAGACGGAAATTGCATTTCCCTCTGGTATGGTGGCACTCGCTAACCACCCGCATTACCCATCCTTCCAAGGACAAAAATCAATATTGCTTTCAATCACTGTCAGAGTGCAGAAGTGCAGAATCCTGAGGCAGAAAACTTTGCCAACCAGCAGGCAGGTAAACCAAAGCATCATCATTGAAACCCCAACCAGCCAGGCCACCCACCACCTGACAATCTCTCAGCACCTGTAATTATGCCCGATTGATTTCCCCCGCGTGTTCGTCTCATTTCACCGACAGACTGAAAACGGTTGAACAGTGAAAATTTTTTGCAAAAATCGAATTAAATAATTAGAATGAAACAGACGGTCGGCTTTCTGCCTCACTCGCTCTTTCTTTACGCCTAATTGATTAAGTTGATTACATTGACGAGGCGATATTGAATCATTGTAGTGTCAATAAAACATCAATGAACAAGCGAAAACACAAAAAAGCGATAAAATGAGATGCCGCCTTCTTTCCTCGTTAATGAGTCAAACATTTCTCGGCTCCCCGTCTCTTTCGAACACCTGAATGCCTTCTCTTTCACGGCGCCTTCTTCATGGCTGAATGCCTATGGGTTGAGTCTTGGCTAAGCCAAGTTGTGGGTGGCGGGTGGCTGTCTTTGATGTTATATGTTTTGACCATTTTTGGTCGAATTTATGGGGGTCTTCATCTTGAAGGTCAAGTGGGTGTTGTTTATTTGCCTTTAAATCGTTTAGAAATAGCTTAAATAGCGAATCATGTTGTGTTGATGAATTTCAAATATAGAAATCATTTTCTTCGAATTCATTTCCTAATTTCGTGGCAAATATTTTCCTTCACATTAAATAAGTTAATCTCGCGCACAGCATTTAGTTCCACCTATGTCATTATTTTCCCCGCCTCTGGTTTATTTTTTTTTTTTGTTACCTTAACAATTTCCTCGAACCACTTTTTTTCGTGCTTATTTACTTTGGAAAATTGCCCGCACAGCAACGAAACAATTTCGTTTTGTTTTATTTGCGAGAAAAAAAATGTATTTTAATTTTAAATTAAACTGTAAACAACAACAACCTGCTGCCGGTGGTGGTGTCTGTCGAGAGATTTTAGCAGTGCAAATAAGAGCAAAAACGAAAAATTTAAAACAAAATAAAATTAAACAGGAAAATTGTAGAAAAAAAATGTAATTTTCCCATGATCTCTTTGCAGTTTGCTGCTGTTGTTCGTGCACTTTCCTTATTTGTTTAAGCAGCAAAAACAACTACAGAAGCTGATTTTAATGAAACATTTCATGGCAATCGGGTATTAAATACCCTCTCTATTGACTTTACAAATATATTGTGAAAATGTACTCGTTTTGTATCACAACAACTACACTAGAGATACAATATGTAAATGCAACTAATTTTTTGTATTTTTTGAAAAGAGCATTAGGATTTTAGCTTTTTCTCAGCAATTTTCTTTGCCATTTTCCTCTAGTATTTGTTCCTGTTTGTGTTTTTGTTGCCTGCCTCCTGTATTTGTTTTGTTTTCAACGTTAAGTTGCACAGAGGGAGTTGAGGGGCGGAGTGCCACTCCAATGTGGCACTCCAAGTGGGTTTAAAAACGAGCTGGGGAAACTGGCAAATAGTTAGGAAAATTAACATGCAGTAGATGCAAGTTTTAGCCAATTAGTTGAGTTTATACAGAGCTGAAGTTTTTTCTCTTCGATCAGGATTTGTTTGGCGTAACAAACGAAAAAGCGAAAAAGCTCAAACGGATTTCATTTGAAGATTGCCTATCAATGGACTCCCCTACACGGACGGATATCTTTCATCCATCTGACTGAAAAGTCAATTGCAAAACGTGACTCGATGTGTCTGGCATTGTCAACCGAAAAAGACTTCATTTATAAGCCAGAAAGGTGTGTCCTGTCCCCCTGCCCCCACTAACCGGTTATAGCCATGGCTCATAAGACCCGGCATAAATCTCAACCTCACTGCAATAGAAGCACACACAATGCGCAGTAAATAACAAAGTTTTCGCTTAACACGCTTTAATGGGAAATGATATAAAAGTTTAGCACAAAACAGACCTGACTGTTTCTTGGACTTTTATTTTATTTTTGAAAACTCCATTATTTTTACTTACCTTAAAGATAAACTGTCCCATATCCGAGGCACGTTCGTTGGCCGATCCCGAGGCTCTCTTGAAGCAATGCAAGTAGTCACGAGTGAGCACAAAGTATCTGCAAGCAAAGAGATTGTTTTTTGTCAGTACAAAGTCGTTCCCGACTCGAATGACCTTTACAAATAAATCTTTCGTCTGTCTTCAGTTAAAGGTCAGGCCAGTCAGGCACTCCAAATAAAATTCAGCATCATCTAAAAGTGCTTTCAATATCATTGGGTCACCCTTCACTCCTTTGATGGCATTTATCCAAATGTTATTAATAAATCATAAATCATGCGCAAAAAAATTATATGTAAAAGATATCCTCAATCTCCATTGAAGGCAAGAAGTGCCTTAAGTTTTACGACTTTTGAGAAACGATAATAATAATATTATAATTTTATTTTATCGTTTTGCAGCAATGAAAATCGGTTTTATTAATGTGCCAAACGTTCTGCATCCCTACACATAAAATCTATATTTTTTCATTATTCATGAGAAACAAATTCCCAAGCTATATGCAAACATTCTAAATATTTTTGGTTTGCTTTGAAAATTGAGTAATCGCCGACTTCCCCGGTGGAAGTTCTCATTTTGTTTTGCTGATTAACGTGGTCAAGCAAATTGGGCAAAGAAAATTGTTTGGCTTAGAGACCCATTCCGGGTAACCGGTTGCTGGTTTCACGGTTGGCTACAGGGAGGGGTTTCCCTGAATAATTCTCTGCGGATAATGATCGAGGCAGTTATTAGCCAAGCTTGGTAAATGGTAGAGACATGCAATAGGCGCGGAGATCCAAGCCAAAGATGAGTAAACTTAATCAGTGGAACCTATTTGTATTTTAAATCAAACCAGACAGTAATTAAAAATTCCACAAAATCAAATCGAATTAAAATGTCAAACAAAAAATATACCTAAATAAATAAATGGAAATATACTCGAAAATGCTTTAAACCTGGCTTTAAAAGCATTAAGTTTAATTCTTTGCTTTGCAAACATTAAAAATAAATATTGGCTATTGAAATTCCAGGCTTAGTTGATCATTAAATGTCAATTAAAATTGAACCGATAAATAATGATAAGCGATAAGCGCAATTATCGGTTCAAAGGTCGCCGCCATGAGTCGAAAATCAAACAAAAACATCGAATTGCATTGCAACATAATTAAATTTCAATTAAATTCAGCCAGGAGAAACAAAAACAAAGGAGCTGTCATCCGTTTGTACCCCGATTTGCCCCGCCCCCTTATAGCCTATTAGCATTATCTGGTAAAGGACGGGCCAGCATGCAGCCACTGTCAATTATGCTCTTTTTTGCAATTAACAACCCTCGGAGGTTGTGAAATATTTTTGCATATTTTCCGGCCCGGTTGGAGGCAGGACCATGTCTGCTCCTGCGGTCCTGGCCAATGCAGATTGCGGTGGAGGTAAATTTAAAATCGCTTAAACATTATGCAGAACCACTCGAATGCACAGGACATTAAATTAGATTTATTAAACAAGCAAATATTTAAGAAAAAATTGCTTCTATATTCCGCCAAAATGAAAAACCCATTTTGTAACCAAACTTTAGCAATAATTTCCTTTAAAATCTATCTAGAATTTCTTTTTTCTGTGTACTTACCGTTCCTTCCAGCGCGAGAAGAGGCGATCCCTTTGCTGCCAGAGCAGTCCACGTTTAATGGGTCCTGTCATGGAGGCCACCGGAATGCGTCCTGCCAGCAAGGATTGCTGCAAAAAGCGAGTAAAACGGGGAAAATTGTTGCTGATTGTGCATTCTTTCAATTTAATTATGGTGAATATTTGTGTGTGGGTGGGTGTGTGTGTGTGTAGTTAACGCATTTCTATGCCTCAGCTGTTTTGCTCGTAAATTCTTTTATAAATTATTAAAAAGCCGGCATGGAAAAAGGCCAATTTCCCGCACACACACACCCACTAGACTAAAGGAGGGAGAAAGCGAGGCACTCTCGTGAGCTCATGATTAATGTTGCTTTAAAAACGCTGCCACTTGCGCCACTTTTCAACCCCAGCGCCCTCTGGCCCCCGAAAACCCTACCACGTCTCCCTCTTTATAGTCATGTTCCCGACTTTACCATTACTCTGTCATAAATTGTGTTTGTTGTGTTGTTGTGCGGTTTGTTGTTTTGGCTTTATGAGCATTAAGGCAATTTATTATCAACCATAGTGTTGTAATATTTTACATTACTAAATGTTTCTACCCGTGTCCTGGCTTATCCCACGTAATTATCCTGTAGATCTACCTTTAGCAGATCGATCATTGATCGATGAATCTGGCATTTTAACTTTAAAAAGACATTTATTTTATGGATTTTTAGCCCCCAGGAGAGATATGTTTTAAAATACTTTCCACATGAAAGGCATTTGCCAATCCAAGATTGCCAATTCGAATTAATAACTCAATTTGAACTTTATTCATGGACCCAAAATGGCAAATCAGTTGCTTTGTCATCACCGAGCTAACTTTAAATTTAAAATTAGCCTGGCCAAACTGAGACGAATCGAATCGAACCGATTGGCTTCCCTCGGAGCTCAAGAAACTAATGAGATGGCCGAATGGCTTAAGGCTAAAAGCCAAAGCCAAAACAAAGCAATAAACGCCAAAAAATCTATCAAAATGCTAACGGGCCGTTTGATTTGCGAATTGACAAAAGCGTGAATCGAAAATCGAATTATAATTGAGACGGAGTAGGGACAGCAACTGATTTTTTTGGAAGCTCCCAAGTAGCAGAAACAATTTCGGCCAAAATCTGGCAAATGCTCGAAACGAGGCAATAAATCTTTAGACGCTGAAATTGAAGATACTTTTCTTGTTTTATCTGTTACGAACCATCTATCCTATAAATGGAATGAAGTTCTTAGCCAGTTCTGGTCAAATTAATGTTAGTCACGAGCTGCCAGCAGACAAAAGCCAACTTCAAGCTCAATATGGTCAAGACGAGGGGCGAAAAAAAGGCAGAAAGAAAGAGTTTTGTCCGTTGACTTCCCAGCCAAAAGGGAGGAAAGAATTCAACTCAAACTTAATTTAGCGCATTAAAAACTATTGTGCGCGGCTGGAATGCGTAAGAAAGAGTGCGGTAGAGCTTGTTAAAAAGAGAGAGGACGAAACGTGCTGCAGCCATTGCAGTTAATGAGCAAAATGAGTTCGCTTTTGGCCCCTTTGAGAAATTGGGGCTCGAAATTTGTTGATATTTTAGTACCGCTGGGGGGCGGAAAATAATTTTTCATTTAAAGATCTTGGCTTTGTGTGCCAAATCGATGTCTAAGATATATAGTTTGACTAAAAGTATCTGAAATTCCTAAAAAAGTGCTTTATCGTTGGACCTACTTTGGTTTACTTTTCGTTTGGGTTTTATCTCTTTGGTTGGCTACCTATTTGCATTGCATTCTATTCAAGATAAAGTATCACAGCTTATCGTTGTTAAGGCATTAATTTAAATAAATAAAAGTTTTTTAATTAGCCAGTCAAGGTGCATTGTCTAAAGACAAAAAACAAAGACTGGAGATAAGAGAGTTCTACGTCAAATGAGAACAAAAGCTTGTAAGACATATTTTATTAAAAACTTCCTCATTAATTAATAGAGGAAACTTATAGTTTTTTTTTGAGTCAGCAAAGGGTTATATAAGCCACATGCCTTCAATGCCTTAATGCCCTCATTTTCATTGCATTTCATGTCATTTTTTCGTGTATGTGAGAAACTTTTGCAATTGCAGAAATTCCTCTTCTCCGAAAACCTTTTCTGCAACTCGGTTGATTATTTATGCTGCGGGTTTTACTGTTTGTTGCCGCCAAAGTTGGCAGACAGTGGCAAGAAAAAATGAATTTCTGGTATTTCTTTTTGATTGCATCCAACTGGGTTTATATAATTACCTGGCCAAGTCTGGCCTGGCTGGCGCCCCTTTTATGGCAGCTTTTAATTGCTATTGCACTGGCCGAGGATGTAAACTGAAACGCGGTGCCACAAAACATAGTTTTGACGGATTCACACCCAGTTCATATTTTCTGGTAACATCCACCGCCAACACAGCACCCACTGCCTCCTCAAATCACTTATGAATTGTTTTGTCTCTTGATTTCCGCTCACCCAACCCAAATGTGTCATCGTCATCATCATCGTCATCGTCGTCCCAGACTCATCCGCAAGTTGTTCCCGATTTATGGAACACCTATTAATAGCCATCAAAGTTGAGTGATTTATTACCATTTCCCATTTCGAGTACCACTGCAAAATCCTACATATTTGTCATAAAATGTGGAAAATTTCTAAGAAACATATCTGTTCTTTCTTTTATGTATATAAATTCCATAATTATTTGCCTTATTTCCGTTGGCCCCAAAACCAAAAACCTGCCCATGGGGCCCTGAAAATGTTCAAAAAACCGAGGGCTACGTTTTGGGAATTCAATTTACATAGCCAGAACGTGATGAAAATTAAAAATGATTTCTATTTTATTTTTGGTGTGGAAATTATGTTTAATTTCCGAGGGGCTTCATAATCGATGTTGTCATAATTTGCGCGGTGAAAGGAAAAAAGAGTTTAAACCATAAAACAGTTTATACGCCGAACATGAAGAAGTATTAGCCACAAAATCATTAATAACAAAGAATGATCATTTCATATTAAAGCAATTAAATTGGACAGCGTAGAAAATAGACTCAAAGCCCAACCTTTGAGTCAATGACTTTAATAAGATAAAACTTTTTTAATTAATTATAGACAGACACAAACTATACACTTTTAGGTCTCTGAAAAGAACCAAACAAAGTGAAAATTTGTGCAACAGCTGGAAATGTAGAGAGTTTCAGGGCAAAAGGCCCCACGTATTTGAAAAGGTGGCCCAGGAGTTGCTTTTCATTTAATAAATATTGTGTTTCTTTTTTGCCAGTTGAGAGCACAGAAAGTATTTATGACTCTGGTTGGATGAGTTAACATCAAAAGGAAGGCAGAGAAAAGTGGGCTTTCGGTGAATGTTGAGCAAAAGTCAAATATAATCCGCAAATGAAAATGAAATTCAATTTGCTAACAAGTCATGTTGAAAAAATTGAAACACAAAAGGCAGCACACAAAAAAATGGAAATGGGAAAATTTTCAATGTTCAAATGTTTGCTCCGCTTTAATTGAAAGTCAACTAAAAATTGAAAGTTGCCAGTCAACGTATTTGCTTACCCAGTACAAATCCGTAGAGAAAATCATATTTGTTTCAGATAAACTGTAAAATCAAACAGAGCTCCTTTTGATAGCAAGTTTTTCATAGAAATCCTGTAAAGGTTGTTTGTATTTCGAACTCAAATTTCGTTGCACTTTGGCTATGATCAACCCGAACCGCACCAACTTCCATTGACGACTATTCAAAATTCAGTTGAGCAAAGATTTTCATGACAGAGTCCGCCTAAACATTTGTTTTTTTCCCCATCACATATGGCGAAAACAAGCCCAGTTCCATGGGTCTGTCTGACTGTCGGTCTGTCGGTCTGTCGGTCTGTCAGTCTCTGTGTGTTCTACACATGCTCGTGAGCACATGCAAAAAGTATCTGTATCTGTATCTGAGAGCTAAAGTATCTATGTATCTGCGTATCTGTTGCGGCGCATTGTCGTCTGCCGTGACGTGACACACATGTGGGCAATTCTAAGCAGGCAAGCCATGAAGATTTTGCCGCTCTTGCGGTTCTGTTTGTTGCTCGGCTCTTCTTCTTGTTTTGGCCAAACATGTGCCTACGGTTTTTGGCTTTTATGGTTTATGTGTTAATAAGGCGACCTTCATGACCGAATCGCTGAGATTTTTCTATGCTTTTCGGTTAGGCAAAAGCAAACACAACTCTCTGGCAATGTGGCAATGGGCGTGGTAAATGAATAAACAATGAGAAATGGGTTTTTATCTTTTTAGCCACATCAAAGATATTTACGGTCAAGTTTCTCAAGACTCTAGCTATTATTATCAGGAAGCTTTCAAACCACAAAAACGGTAATTTTCAAACAGTTCTTTAAGTCTTTCCATGCCTTGGAATTCAAGCCTAAACGTGCACAATCTCCTTTTGCAATCCAAAACCATCGACCTTCAACCGACTCCCTCCTGTCTAGTCGAATCCATTCTATCATTTTTTGATGCCTGTCTGCCACTCACTCAGAATGGCAACTTGCGTTTCATTTTAAAATTGTTCCCTGCATTAGGTCTTTTGAAATGCATTTGGCAACGGGAAATGGGTAATAGTGCTTCCTATTGGCTCAGTGGGGTGGCCAACCCATAATCCATTTCAGAACGAGATCCTGCCGCGTGAAGTCAAAAGACCAAAATAAGAAGAACAGAGGAGCAGAACGTGGAATTCTGATGTTCCCGTGGTTTCTCAGAAATTCATCATCATCTTCATGTTAGATGTAGATGCGGCCCTGGCCCAGGCCCAGGCGTCGTTAAGTCTGACAAAAAAATACAAAAAAACTAAACCAAATAAGTGTATGGGAAAAAAAGTTTTGGGAATTCAGCAAACCATATGTGTGAAAAGGGAAAAAATCAAGACTGCAAAAAGAAACAGGCAAACCAAGAACAGTCCTTGAACTTGGCACAGGAAGTCAGGAAATTGGCATGGTTTCAATGCTCTTTTTAGTTTCTTTGTTTCAATCTTATTTGATTATAATATCCTGATATAATTGTGTAGAAGTCTTAGGAGAAGTGTAGGATTTAGAATGCGAAACCGTTCTTGAGGAACTTTTATTATTAGAATGCTGCGAATAAACCTAGAGTATCCTGTCTTCGTCCTTTAGCTTTGGGAACCGTTCACCCTGCTTTATTTTTAAAAAGTCTATGCATATTTTGCAACTCCTCCTGGTCTCCCCAGCATTTTCTCACCCTTTCTCTAGAGACCATGGCGTCATGCGGGCCCGATAGAAATCATGAGGTTTTTTGACGGGTTTCTGAGTGGCCACAGAGGTGAGATGTTAGATGCTCGGAAACTGCAAACTCTCCGCACATGTTTCTCTAGCTTATGTGTAAGTATCTATCTATTAGCCGCAACTATGTAAGGTCACGCCTAGCATAAGACCGAGTCCGCCCCCTTGAAAACCTTTCTCACATGCTGTGGCAAGTCAACTTTGTATCTAGATACAAGGTACACTTGGCGTGAGTTTGTGAGATGATGATGTTCTTGGTTCTCGGTTCTTCTGTTGTTGTTTGCTCTGCCTGATTATGACATTTAACATGAACACGTAGCGAGTGCAACATATGCCAGCGACAGCCCTGGTATTTTGTCCGAGTTCGTTTGGTATTTCATTCAGCGGTCACAGCATGACACGCCTGTCAGAACGCAAACTCTGTAGCAGAAACTGAAAAACTGCAAGCCAGCAGCGAGTTTTATTTTCTTTTCCGCAACATAGTTGGTTTTTCCCCGGCCAGAACCCAGCTGGAATTGGTAGTTTAAAATGTATCTAGATAATGGTTGACAGCCAATTGGCAGGACAATCTGATGATCGGATATTGCTTACATCTTGCTTGTGTTTTAACAAAGTTGTTTCGTGTTTAGAACTCACCTGAAAAGACAAGAGAAAAGATCAACTCATTAGGAAGAGATAAATATATAAAGAGCTATAAATGAGGGTTTTTAAAAGCCCTATAAGACGATTAACTCCTTTCACTATTCTTATAGAGGTTTAATGCCTTACAAGGGCGGTCTTTGGAGATCATTGACTTTAAATACGGATTAAATGGATTAAGCTGTCTAAATCTTATATTTTATTTCATCAATGCACTTTAGCATTATCTCTTAATATTTCTGTTTATTTTTTAAATTCCAATCTCCGTAAAGATATATTTATAAATACATTCAAAACTTGACTTTAGTGTTCCGAGAAAACGAGTTCTATTAAATAAAATCGAGTTGGGCCACAAGCCAGTCAAGTGTGCCAACGACTTATTTGTCACTAGAGCTGTTTTGTTTTTTGTTTTTCTCTTAACAAAACTGACGTGTGGGCGGTCGAACACTCGTTCTGACAGACTGACACCCGGCCAGTCTAAGGTCAGGCGTTCACCAGTGCGTATGAGTAATATTTTCTTAATTGTCGCATTAAACAATTAACGGCCTGCAAGATCTATATATAAATGCCCAGTTTCCAGTCTAGCTATATTCTCCAGCTTACATCTTGTTTTTTTTTCAAGTGCAGTTATCATTTTTGTTTGCACAAAAATTTTCTCTGGTTATTTTGGGTTTTATTTTTGCTCGCTTCGTCGCGTTTAATTGTTTATGCAAATTAGAATTTTTTGAATGAGCAATTTAAGTACACACAACGAGGACGAGGAAGTGAATGTGCGCATCAGAAAATCCAGCTGGGTATATAATTTGGCTACTTTTAGCCGAGCCGGACGGGCTGATTCACCTGCCAAACAAAGGTGTGAAGAGGCCTGGCCATAAAACCGCAAAGCAAAAAACTATACTCCGGGATTTGTTCGCTCCAAATTGGACAGGCCTGTGGCCAACGAATCGACAATTCATCCATCTTCATATGTGCCCAGACCAGTCCACTCTGGGTTCCAGCTTCCAGTTCCCACTTTTCATTCTCCCCACTTCCTTTTCCTGTTCAGGCAAATTAGCTTTGCCTGCCGGCCGTCAGTTAGCCAAGTTAACGTACACGCTTTTGTCATACTCGTCTAGACTTTCGTTTGATTGAGCGCAGCGTTAACTGAGAGATGACAAGAGACATCTCTTTCACGGCTGTTGCCAGGTCAGCCAACTAACAACCATAAGTGTCCCCTGCCACTGCCACAGCCTCTGCCCCAGTCACTGCCCCAACCACTGCCATTCCATCAATTTTGACCAGCTCTACGGTCTCAGGTTCAATGCTTCAATTAAATTTGCTGTCAATCATTTTTCAGCTTCGCACGTTTGTTAACAAAAATCAACAGAGTCAAAAGAAATATCGTGAACAGTTTTATGACCTGTTTTGATTAGGCGAAAATAACTGAAAGGTGTTTGCTTTTTGCTAGCTAAATGAAATATTTTGATTTTCACTTAAAATGTTTTGCTTTTTGATAAATAGTCCGTCAACAAATTATGCAAGTTTTTTAAAGGAAAGTAAAGTTAAATGGATATAGAAAATGCCTACTGGTAGAGACGAGTCTAGTCTGGTCTTCCTCCCAACTTAGGATTTCCATTCCCTAGAATTTATAATCAGATTTGGGGTAAGTCCCCTTTTGTCACTCCCGATCTCCATTTATCACCGATTTACACCTTTGTCACTGATTCTGTTGCCATATTCTGCATTAACCGCCCACTTCCCGATCTCAATCTTTTCCAGACAAAAGATATAAACAGAAGTCGGTACACCTTGTCGGCCTGCCCACAAGCCCACCGATTTGCTTCGGGCCGTGAGAACTGTGCCAGATGAATGCCACTCGCCCATTGTCATCGTGGAGTTGGGGAAGCGCTGGAAACTTACACTATTTTACCTATTTTCTTGTGCAATTATTTATAATAGCGCCCGGTTTCAGGAACGACCAGCCACACCGTTGCAGGTAAAACTCAACCTAGCAGACCCCGTCTACAGGTCCGGACTCCGGAGTTCATTAAGGGTAATGCATGCCAAAAAAAAGGACGAAGGCAGAACAAAAAGATTGAAAGGCGAGACACAGTGTCTGAAATATGTACACACACACCGGGCCCAGCCAGACTGGCGCATACCCACGTGTATCTGAGTATACGAAGTATCCGTAGGATGCCGATGTCCCACCCTCAACAAAGGTCCTTAATGAACGCCTGTCGCCTAGCACCTGCTGCAGTTCTTACGAAAATGTTCCCTCATTTGTCGCTGCCCATATCCTGCAGGTAGGGAAGTGATTTCGGTCCTTTACCCTTATACCGTTTATAAATAATTAAACTCTGCAAAGTTTTGCCCGGCAGTATTGATTTTTTGTGTAGGGTTTCGAAAAGTCTAGAGAAATCTATATATTAAATATTTCATTGCCGGTGGTCTTGTTCCGTTTCGAGAACCTCTCTCTGGGGTTTCTTCTAAGTCTGCCAACTTCCGCCAATCAAAGCCATACTACTTACGCTTCAGGAAGATATATGTTTCCCCCAACCATCCCTTCCCTGATCCTCTGGTATTGCCAAACAGAAGTCGTACATGTGTTCGGACGCTTTTGTTTTTACCGCCTGTCACATATGTCATAAGCAAAGTAAAGAAGTCTCATATTTCCCAACATTTGCTTATTAGCGTTCGTTGGTACTTGAAGGACCCCCGTGTGAGAAATGGCTATGGCTATGGCCCGCCCCTTTATGATGTGCTAATGGGCGGTAAATATTTTGTAAGCTTCATTGATTTTCATGAATGCGGCAGGTTGGCGTGGCTGGGGGATATATTTCAAGTGGGTCATGTGAAACGAAGAAGCCAAATGACATGCAAAGGAATCCACCTCATAAAATTGGAAAATGATGGATGATTTTGATGGTTGATGGTGACTGGAAAAAAGTACAAGGCAAGTGTTACATATCGCACATCCTTGTCTACTTCCGGGTTCGCCGACAGAGCGAAAAAAAAGCGAAACCTGCTCTTAATTTGGTCGCCTAACTTGGCGATAAATTAATAATTTATACTTAAATATTGTGCAGGAAAACCAGTTGCTTTTCCCCCAAAATGAAAATGAAAAACTGGTCAAGTCTACGTGAGTGACATTTTCAAAAGCGGGGAAAACAACTTTGGCAAACGCTCTCAATCACTCTTGTGCTCGATACTGGTCGGCTAGAGAGTGAAATCTTGGCCAGAAAGACAAGTGGCTGGAACATGTGGCTCAAAAGATTTATCAGATGGTCTCCTGCGAGCCGCACTAACAATAGAGCCGAGTCATCATCATTAACCGAGGCGGTCTTTTGTCATTTCTATCACACAAAAGGATGTAGGAGGCGGAGATCCAAGAAGTTTATGATAAATGAAATTTTTGCACTAAGCGTTAGGCCAAACTTTTGTTGTTTCCAGAAAGGATATCGAGGGGGTTTGAGGGAGGTTGGATTGTGGGAACTGGGGGGGCACGACAGGCTCCATCATTATTGTAATTTTCGAAGAAAACACGCACGTCTTCGGTTTCGGTTGGCCACTGGCCAGAAGTGGTTTTGGCCAGCTGACCAAGAGACACCATGTGTGATTGATTGTAATTGAAGTTGGTAAAAGTTGTTGGGTGTCAATGTCAAGAGTGAAACGGAATTGGTCCACAAATAAATGCCGTTTGACACTTTTGTTCCGAAACGGGGCATTCTTCTGGGTTTTCCATTAGTCAGCTAAATTTCTTGTTAATTCAATCGGAAAATTGCCTTGAAAACAAGCCAGGGGTATGAAATTCTTAAATTTCAAGCTAGCCATGCTCTTTTTGTAGTATTTGTAAAAAATAGACCAGACCCTTTGACCCTTTTCCCAGCTGCATAAAAAAGCGTAGACTCATCTAATTAACACAGAAACCCAGCTAAGCCCCGGCACAACTATATAAATAAAAAATAATTTATGCTACCCATTAAGCCCAAAAAAAATGTAGATATAAAAACAAAACGCAGCTCGGTTTTCTTTTTTCTTTAAAGCTGCCAACAATTTCACTTGCGAAAGCGCACAGAGAAAAGCCGAAACCGAAATGGCCAAAAGCTGAAGTTGAATTCGGAGCTTGGAGTTTTTGAGGGCCATTTCGTAATATCTGGTCGTCGAGTGAGAAGCCCAAAATGCACATTAACACGTTTCAAAATGGGTTCAAAGACATTGCCAAATTATGAAATGAAAACAAAAACAAAATAAAATCTTGGGAAAGTTTTTCGGAGGTCTATCTGGAAATGTGTCAGAGTGCTGGAAAAATATGAATGAAATCATGGAAACTGAAATAGAGACAAAGCCAAATTGGAGTTTCTATCGCACTTTGTATCTTCAACTACTTGGGCCTTGATTACCCCACAAAAATGTTGTCAGGGGGTGTAAAGGGTGCTTCTCCAACTTCAACTCCAACTTTAATGGCCAACTTTTTGTTGTCGCATCTTAAAGATGCGTTGAAGTTGTACATTTCTCCAACTCGAGTGAAATGGAGTTGCAAGTTTTAGTTGTTTTTATCTTTAATTAAAATGTGCCATAAGCGTGAATTTTAATTAATTTAATTGCTTAACAAAAAACTGAAACGTTTACGGAAAAATTTGAAGAGCATTCCTCAAAGGAATTCGAACTCTGCAACGGATTAAGATATTCCCCAGCGACTCGACTTGAAATATATATCTGATATAATAACTAGTGCTGACTAATTAAAGCCGCCAAGTGGCATTCCCCCCTTTTAAGCGAAAGTATCTCGTTTTCGTATCTGTCATTTGTGTTATTTGTTTTTATTTGCCATAAATTTCCATAACGCGCTTAGCTGGCTTACTCATTCGCGGTTGTCTGCCGGCGAGATCGGGCGACAAGTGAATCAGCAGATGATCTTTTCTATATATCTGTTTATATATTTTTAATACATACGTAAGCGGACACGAGTTTCTACGTATCTTGTATCTGCAATTCCCAAACAACTGACGCAAGTTCATTCAAGAAATTTCTGCTTATTACGAATTAAAAATATATTTTTCGTTGCTGTTTTTGCCAAATTGTTTCAGATACGTGATTTGTATGCAAATTGCAATATTAAATGAATTTTTGCTTCGTTTTTTTCGCTCTTTAATAAGCGGCTACAAAAATAAACTGTATCTGATGGATGCAAATTACTATATCGCTGATGCTGGGTGACATTGCAAAGCGTTTTTCATGTTTAAACGTAAAAATTAAAATGCCTGTGGTTTGTATTTATGGTTTTCTATCCCCCTCTCTCTCTACCACTCCACATCCATCTCTTTCTTTTGGCCATTTGCTGTGGTCTTCCGGAGTGAATAAATTTCATTAATGTGGCCAATCGTAAAATGGACAAATAGTCGAGTTGTTGTGGCTGATACGTCAGTTTATCGTAAAATTCATGTTTTGAATCCGTTGCCATTGTTTATTGTGTCGTTTTGTCTATTTTTTATACATGTTTTGAATTTGCTTTAGGGAATTAAGTTATTTTAACAAATTTAAGGGAAAATCAATGGGCAGGCTATAAAAGTTATAAGCTAAATCTAGACAGAATCTACTCCTCTTTCCATTTTGTCTTTACAGAAATATCTTCTAATTGGCCCAAACTCACATAAACCCAATGAAAAGTGTCAAAAAGTATCTTTCCCCATTTGACTTTCACATTTCAGAGCCATCAAGTGAATGTCAACACTTGTCTCGCCATCACTTCTTCAAAGACTAAAATTAAATTGTATTTATTTTGTTTTTTGTTTTTTTAACTGGAGCAGCAAAGTGTCACTCTTCATTTGGAGAGCTAATTTCTATGGTTTTTGCGAAATCGTGTGGAAGTTGTGGATTTATTTAGAACAAATTTCGTTCATGCTGACATTTGACACTGAAGTTAAGTGTTTGGCCACCGAAAGCTGTTGCAATCGCTCAAAAGTGGACCACTTAAAAGTTTTGTCATTGGCGAGATATGATGGAATTCCGAAAGTGAAGCCTCTCGGATTTTCCGGCTAATTTAAGGCCAAGACTAGGGGAAGAGCAGTTGCCTTGAGGGTAATTTAGAGTCATTGTTCTTTTTGGCTCGTCCTCGCCACTTTCCTGCCTGCCTGCCCTTTTTCATCGTCAACAAGCCGCACTAATGAGTGCCGTGGCATGCATAATGCAAAGGCCCACCACCCACCACAAGTAACATAATCGTCGCTGTCAAGTGCAGCGCGTTGCTTCGCTTGGGGTAGGAAGCAAGTAAAAAGATACAAAGACACAGAGATACTTCCTTGTCCAAGTGGCAGCAAGTAAAGCGACCCGAGTGAGCCACAGTCGAGTGCGCACACACCAACTAATGACAATATCAAATTACACACGAAGCTTGCAGAGCAGCTGGAAAATTTGCATGACACACTTAGGCCTACGGATGGCAAGATACTGGATACTGAAATACCCAGAGACGGAGTGGAGCAGCCTGGAGAAAAGCCACTGGGAGTGGTCGTCTTAAATCCTCAGATGTCCACAACTTTGCTCGGCTTTCGGCTGGCTTTTGGCTGGCTGGCTGGCAGTTTGTCAATGACTTGTTAGCCATGGCATTTTCTCTCAGCCATGGCAATTTCTAAAACCTCGAGAGCCAGCAACTTTTGTGCAGAAAATGAAAGTAATTTGCAAAAGCCACGAATCGTCTTCTTTAATCAACAAACAAAGATCGTGTGCCCGTGGCAAGTCAATGGAAGATGTGCTGCAAGATGCACAGTGAAAAAAAATGATACTTTAAATATTATTAGATAACTTCTTATAAAACTAAGAAGGAAAATCATGTTTTCTTAAGCATTTCCTTTCAAAAAGTATTTAAAAAACTAATAAACTTTTCTCTCTGTGCCGATACTTGTATGTGAAAGTCGTTGAGGGTCGTCGTGGTTTGAATCGGAACGGATCGAGAAGCTGCGAAGCCAAAGTCTCAACGAAAGTGTGTCCAAAGACCAGACTATATTGCTAATGAAATTAACTCAGACTTGGCTCAGTTGGTTTTCCTTGCTTAGCCGGTAAATTGGGACAACTGTTGGCGCTTAATTGAAATGCTGGGGAGTGTCCACTTCGAGCAGTGACAGACAGATAAGAATATGACAAATAAGGAAGCGATTTTCAGTGCCAGTTTCTTCCAGTTTCCCGATTAAGTCTGGCTAATGGACAAATTACACAGAGCGATAGCATCTGGAAATACTTCTTTCTACAAAATATTGACGCATAATGTGAAAGTTAAAAAATGACTTTCGGGTATCATGCCGTAAACGCAGGAAAGCCTAATCTTTTTCGGCATTTCTCTAACCTTCAGATCTTTTCTAAGTCATGATCAGGAAATAATGAGCCATCAAGGTGTGTTCGAAACATTCAATTTCCTCATTTCTCACGATCAAGCTCTGCGGCACTCAAGTGGATCGTTCCACTCACATTTGGAGCACCTTCGTCTGTCTACCTTTACCTTTGCATGTAAGTGGATCCAACAAATTGACTTCCTGGCTAGTTATCTTCAGGCCCGCCCGCCCAATTAATCAAAAATCCAGAGGGTGGAGAAAACATTCACGCGATCCGAAATAAACAGAAGTGCATTCCTCACCCTCACCCTTTCTTAAAAGTTGCACATTACTCACTTCGATAAGGTAATCGGAGAAGCCGATTCTACGGGGGATTCTATCAAAAGCTTTCCACTTACTGACGTCAACGGATGAATTATCAATATCAGGGTCTAAGCGAGCACTTACCTAGAAAGAGAAAAATAAAACGGGAAAAGAACGTTAATTATTTGATGAAAAACGAGTCAAGTGCCAAGGATGATCACCAAGCGGAACCAGAATGCATATTCGAGTATGGGTGTATGTGACATTTAATTGAGTGCGAAATAAATATGTTTTTATTGAGGGTTAACGAACTCTTTCCCATTAATTGCTAGATATGGCAGATCGTTGATCTTGTCTGGCGAAAATATACGAGTACTCGTATGCAATTGCCATTAAAACGATTCGGTGGCCGCAGATGTTTCTGCTTGGTTCTATCCTGTTTTATTTTAAGATGGGAAAAAAGACTTTTCATCTTTTGCTTGGTGTCAGCTTCGATTTTAGATGTCTGGTGGTAAACAGTCAGAGACAGAAACATCCAACTTGGAAGTTGGAAGTTGCAACACATTGACCCTGAACGGATGGCAACAAAGCGTTACATTGTTCGCGCCTGATGAGAGAGTGGCGTTTGTAATTGGCCGTTGGGGGGGATCGGCTTTCATAATTAATAGAGGAATGGAGGAAAGGAGGAATTTTTCGAAAGGCGGAAGTCGAACTCTGCATTAACAAGACGAAGAATATCTACCATTCTACCTGTGATGATGGTTAACACAATTCCCAGAGTGGCTGACAAGGCCCAAGTCATCATCATAAATAACTCCGAATAATTCCTATTGACAGACGAACATTTGAAATGTCGCCTCTAAATCGCCTAAAATCGGCCCACAATCAAAAAATGAAACTTGAAATATTTTTCGAGTAATTTTTCCATATTTGGTTGTCCAGCCAAAAAAGGCTAAACTATTTTTTTTCGCTGTTTTTAGTATTTTAGCGCGTGGCCATATAAAAACCGAGAGATCTACTTCAACGAAATTTGTTTAAGCTTTTGGTTTTATTCTCTGACTTTGGAATGGCAGGCCGACAAAAAAACTTATCGTTAGAGGGGCTATCTTATCGGGGCGGGTGCAACTTTTTTTTGATGCAATTTCCAAAGATACAAAATTCTGTGGGAATTGCGTCATTGAACGTGGACGGAGAGTTACGCCGGCTTCTGGGGCTTTATGTAAACTCTTAAGTTATTAGGGTCAGGCCGCTAATTAGCCGAGAAGAAGACCAATAAATGAAAGTGGGTGAGTCGGTGAGTTGGGGTGTCCCAAGCAGAGCCACCTAAGCGGTAGCTTTGAAGTCGTATTGCTGGACTCTACAGTAGAAAATTAAATTGTCCCCAAAAAGACCCCAAGTCGTGTGTGCTTGAAACTAAATAGAATTTTGTAGCGACTACCCCATATCGATTTCAATTAAATATTTACAAGCGAGCTGCAATGCAATTTTTGTCCACAACTGAAGTCATCAAGGTAAACAGAATTAATATCAGTTGAGTTGTGGTGGAAGCCACTGTCTGTCTGCCTTGGTTCTACCCATTCAACTGTCACAGGTCAACGGCGAAAAAAAAGGTATAAAAGGAACATTTCTCTGTCATGCCCGAAATGCAACAAAGCCGGCTTGGCTTCCCGGGGACAATTGCACACGGGTCCGGGTCAGCCGAGGTGCACTAACCAACCAGAAAAAAAGAAGCAAAATAATAACAAAAATGGCCAAAAAGGAATCAAGTGAATATAGCCGACTACCAATATCAATAGCCATGGCCAATCCATTGTTCTCGTTTTCGAGAACAGCTGCCAGTTTCCTGTGTCGGATCTCGAATTTCGAATTTTAGTTTGGTTTTTCTGGAAGCATCAAATATGTTGGAAATGTTGCAAAAAATTTACTTCCGCTCTCCGGGGTCTGGAGAATTTTTAGTGCTGATTTATGTGTGGCATATCTAAAGTGAATTGCCAGCGGCCACATCAAATATGATTTTCGAACTGCCACAAAGAGAAATGACTTTGAATTGAATTTTATTTTATGTCGCAGCTCCACTCCACTGTCCTATCCCACTCCAAAATAAATTGCCTTTATATAGATTTTGCTGATGCCGCGACTGCATTATGGGGATATAATTCCCCATCCTTTTTTCCTTTGCATTTTTTTTTCTGTGTTTGCCATTTATCTTCCTGGGACAGACTGGATCTGGTGGAAACCTGTTTGCCTTGGAGGCTTTTCTTCCTTTTTTTTCGCTGCTCTTTGCTCTATAAATCGAATCATGTAATAACATAAAAAGAAGGGAATTTGATTGATATCGCTTAGCCATTTTATGTAAGTCAAATGCTCCGGACCGCAAAATTTCATTAACTTTTAGCAGCTGCCCGCATATTCCACAGCAGATGCCATAATTAATAGCCTACTGGTAGATGTTGGTTGGAGTTGCCTCTCTACCATGTATGTGGTTTAAATAAATATTAGACAGCTGGCCTTTTGCAAAAACTAGAAATTACAAATGCATCCGAGATTTATGGCTCTCCCCTCGCATATTTTAACTAATAAACGAACCATATTCTATGCCAATTGATTGAAAAATCTTCAGTTTTTCTGACATCACAGCCATTATAATGACCCACTTGGTGGCTATCGATTGCCATTTGCCGTTCTAACATTCACTTATCAATCGTTATTTATCATTATACACTCCAGTTGGATAAATAACAGTTTTGAAAGTAACTCGATAACTTGTGCGTTTTCCGTCACTCATCATCGGCGGCTCTGGTGTGGGCTCTTGACTTGGCCTAAAGCTGACAGTTAGAGCTGGTTCTTCTTGGGCAAAAAGCGAATTGTCAGCCCGGAGATCTCGAAATGAAATTGAAAATTACAAAGCCCCAACCGGGGGACTGTCTGTAACTGACTGATCATAAACCGGTTGGGGAATCGTGGGGCGGTGGTTTGCTGGTTTTGGTTTGTTGGTGGATTGGTCTTCTGGTGGTGGCCATGCGCCGGAAAACCTGTCCAACGATTCGCTCTACTCCAAGCCATGAAGACAATATAATGGCTCGAAGCCAGCCGCTCAATGGCGCATCAATTATGTTAATGAAGCTTCGAATGTCTCTTGATATTGAAGTTGTACAGGTTTTTTTTCTCCTCTCAGTTGTTGAAAATAAAGCGGCCGGCATTGCCGCGGCTTTAGCCGGTTTTTCTTTGTGTTTACCCTGTCCACCTAAATGTCAGCTGCTAAACAATGAACCACAATCGACCAGAAAACAGGAAAAAAACAATAACAAAAACTAAAATCCTAAAATGCAATTTGCATATGTCGACCTTTGCCTACACCTTCACGCTTTTCAGTTACCCCCGGACTTCCAGATTCTTGGCATCTTTTCTGGTCAGAAGAATTGTTAATGTTTGTAACTTGTTGGCCGCGACCGGCTAGAAAAGATACTCTGTGACCCTGAGCTGATTTATCTTAAAGCTTATGACAGCCTCACGTTCCCACTGTAAAAGCTTGTATGTAAATATTTTTTATAAGCTATTTCCCCAAAGTTACACAAAATGCCATGCAAAATGTCAAACTGAATTTGTTGCCATGTTGCTGGCACAGCAGGGAAATACTTTAATATTGTATTGCATATTAAAAGTTGGGGTTGCGTAATGTTGGCAGCTTTTTGGGGAACTTCATGGTAGATTTAGTGAACAGTAAAAACTATATGACATTTTTATTGGCTTTGTTAAGATTTAGACGCGAAAAATAAGATGGATTTTTATAGAGGCTTATCTTCTGAATTTAAAATAAAATATTACTATAACTACTACTACTTCGACTTAATGAATTCTTAGCCAGAGAACACTGTAGTTCTCCCCTTGTAATGCTCAACTTTGCATGCTTACTGATTTCATGGTGCACTTGCCCCATGCGGCTTCAAACTGTGCTGCAGTGGTGGCACCGTATTTTGTGTAGGTGGGTGGTGTGGCAAGGGGTTGGGTGGTTGCCTTGGCAAAGTCAATTGCTGGCATTTTGCAATGTCGTTGGTTTATGAAGATTATTATTACGATTACGATTACAGCATTCACATATTTTTTAGCAGCTTCACACTGCATTTAATGCAACGCTGATTCTCTAAGAGTTTATGGGATGCATAAAAAAATGTGGTTCCATCAGGGTTGGATATTTAGCTACGAAAGGTCAGGCAGAAAAAACACAAATAATGCTTAAACAAAATTATATAACAATCAAAATAAACCAAAATAAACGAAAATACATTAAACCATTAGCCAGAGTTTTGGTGGGAAGTGAAAAGTGCCATTAAAATGAAACCAAAGCGAATAGTTTGCTAAAAATAAAAAGTAAGAGCCAAAAACCAAGTCGAAATTCAAATTCAAATCCAAAACCATGCCAGTAAACTCTATTTTAGGAAACTAGGAATTAACTAAATATTGGGATCGTACCATATCGGGCCTGAAGTACACCTGTTGCGTATACATAGAGCTTTTCAGGGAGGACGTCTTATCCGGGAATAGAATGCATTTCCCGGGCGTTGATGTGTTGGCGGTTGTTGGATTTGTTCCCGGCTTCCCCGTTGCACTGGGTGTCAGATTCTGGTGGGGATGTGGAGGGCCCACGCCCACATCGGTTTTCTGGGCGGTCAGGCTGCTCGTCGAATTTACTTTGGAGGCGTGCGAGAGGCGTTTCATGTGCGTCCACATCTGATGCCACGGCGCCGTCTCCTTCTAAATTCGTTGTTCGATTTGGGGTTTCATTTTTCGGTGGGTGGATGGGTGAGTTGGTTGTTGGTTGTTGGTTGTCGATTGTATTTGTTGTTGTTGTTGATGTTTTTTTGTGGGCGGAAAGGTAGAAACGCGGGCCGGGTTTGAGTAAATCATTTTTTTTGCGATTATGTAAGAGAGAGGTTTGTTTTTGTTTTGGTTTTCATATCAGTTTGTGTGGGTACGAAAAAAACAGAAATAAATGGGAGTTTTATTGTCAATTAATTGTTTGCCAATTTATAATTTATATCAACTAAAATTTATATATATTTTTAGGTCGTTTAATAAAAATACGAATATAATAGAACTTCATTTTGTAATTTTTAAAATTATACAAAAATTTGTATACTGTGTAGTTGGTTTTGTATTTCTATTTTTATATTTATGCTTAGATTAGAGATTTAGGATATATTTTGAATAAATTGTATATGAAATTGTACGTTTTCCGCCCCAATTTTGGTTTTTTTTTACAACATTTCATATGAAATCCACACGCACTTGGCACCCACTTAGCATTCGTCACCCTCTTCCCATTTCCATCTACTACACCCTCCCCCGAAAGCATTCGCCCAACTATGATGTCATAGGAAACAGAATGCGCTACCAATTTTAATTCTATTTGCCCGGTTTGTGTTTTATTTTCCTGGCAAGTGGGTATGATGTCAACTTGGCCCATTGGGTGGCGGCTGATTGCCGCCGGCGCTGTGTTTTAAAATAAAAACCACAAATTCCTCGATAAGAGGCCAATTCGGATGGTGTATGGTACTAGACGCCTCTGGCTGATAAGCTTTCGTAATAATTATATCAATTCGCCGCGATTGGGTTGACTAATTTGATCGACAAGTTGTGGCCCAAGAAAGGGAATCGAATTCCTAAGAAAATTTATGGGAACAGTTGTTGAGGTAGGTGGACTATAAATAGGGTTGAAGAAATCGATCCATTGAAGTGAGTCATTTGCATTTAGGAGGGAGACTAAGAAATAAGGCGAATTTACTATTTAAAGGAGAAAATATAGAATTTAGACTTTAACTACGATGATGTATTATGTTTTATTTGCCCGACATTTCACTTGACTCCACCCTTAATGATGTGTGAGTGCAGCACTCCTTGGTCCTATTATACCATTAAAAGCTCGTAAAAACCCACGTCTAGGCTGGACAACACACCTTCCAGCTCCAGCTCCATCATCATCATCACGTCATTATCTGGATCAGTACAATTTATGTTGGAAATCCCAATGCGGTCGGAAAATGCATTAGGAGTTCGTGCCCTTGTAGCTGAATGCGGTTACGGTTATGGTTAGGGGGTCGGTTCTGTTGGTATCCAAACTATCCAAGTACCCCCATTTCAGCAAAAAAAAAAGAAACCCCCTCATGCCAAACACACACACACCCTACACCCTACACGCAGCTCGCACTAATCAAATGAAAACAATTTCCGTTTGTCATGCAAACAGTTGCAAGCAATATAGCAGCAACATCGCAACAACCTACCCCCAAAAAAAGAGTTAAGTGCAATGGGAGGCACAGAAAACAAATCGTTATACTATATATCCGGATAGTTTGGATAGTATCCCCCTTCTAAAGGCTTACATTTCTGTCAGTGTACGACAAGTGGAGAACGGAAGCAATGAAAATGGTCAGCCAGCAATTGCCCCTTAGCTCGTGCGAGTATTTGTATGTAGGTTTGGGTCTGCGTTTCGGGCTGCCCCATTCTGAGGCACACACATGGGCCTCCATATTGTTGCAGTTGCCGTGACCCCGGGTTTATTGTCTCTGTCTCATTCTCTGTTACTCCCTTTTTGTATTTCTATAGTATAAACAATTCATTAAAACGGGAAATGGCAATTATAAAGAAATTATACACAAAGCCAGAGAGCAATGAGTAATTTTTTTTGATGGGTCGTAGTATGGGGCAGAATGGGGCGTGGTACCCAAAGGCCTTGGCTGTTTTGCTGAATATTTAATGCTTAGACTTGCTTTAAGTGAGGCAAGTGCATGTTGCACCAGCCCCCCACATAGTTGCAAACTTAGTGGGAAACAAATGCCTGCCTTACTCACGCATTCGACTTGCAACAGCAACAGCAACAGCAACGGCAGCAGCAACAATATACTGATTGCAATGCGGCAGCTGACGCCAGTGTCTTCCCCATCATCTTGGGCTGCATGCATCTTGTTGGCATGCCTCGTTTAACTTAAAGGGGCGGTGCTGGAGGGCGCTTAACTCAATTGCATATGCAACATTTCGTTGCAGTAGCAACAGTAGAAACGGCAACAAACTGCAATCTTGGCAGTGCCGGCATGCAACATGTTGATGTAATATGCAAATTGTATGCCGCTGCCATTGTCTTGAGAGATTTCCTAAGAAACATTTCTCCAAACACAACATTGCTGTCGTCGCAGAAACCGAGGAAGCTGGGAAAGCTAAAGGCCTTGAAAATAATTGTCAGATGCGATGGGAGGTTCCTGGGAAAATTGTTCTTAAGATAACAGCTTTTAATTCAAGCTAAGCAGGACCTATCTATTCATAAAAGCTTTACTCTAAACATTAGAGACAAAATTTTTGGACTCAAAAATATACATTTTAAAAAAGCAACTGCAAGCAATATGGACATCAAAAGTCCACCATATGTTTTTTATATTCCTGCAGTATACAAAATAAATTGAAAATTGTGTTTTCTCTTCGAACAAATTGAAACATTTGCTGGTTAGCACAGTTTTTTGTGATCTCTCCCCGAGGTCAACCCTTTCACACTCCCAATTTATAAGTTGGCTCTACATTATGCCATCTCCATGCACTTAATGCAATCTATCAAAATGCATTAAAAACAAGCCCAGAGAAGCAACTACAGATGTGGTGGCTCTTGAATTTAGTGGGTCACTGTGTGGATCTGCTTAATTGTGATATATCACTTTTCACGCCCGTTAAGGGAAACCACATTGAGATGTGAAAAATATAAAAAAAAAAAAACAAGATCAAAACGCTCCGACAGACCCAATAAAAGTAAAAGCCACAGGCCACAAAAAATATATTAAATGCAATTTGAAGACCCAAAAAATTAGCTTTAAGAGCAGGAAAAACAAAGTAAAACATTTTCCACTGGAATTTCCTTTTTGCATTTGTGATTTGCTCCCCTTTTCTGTAGCGACCCCCCCCCGTTCATTCGGTAACGAAAATTGCACTTCTGTGTGCCATTTGGTTTTTCCGACTTGACTGGAAAATTCCCTCGCGTAACTGACAGCAGCTGCCTCTGGACCGGGTGTGGGTCCGGGTCCGGGGTCTGCCTTAGCAATCCCTGTCCACCCCCGTCCATGTAACCTCTCAAAGAGCCTATCAAAGCCCCTCAGCCTCCGCGGTCCCCTTTTATTTGCATTAAGCCCAGCCATTTATTTGTATATTTTATTGTGGAGCATATTTTCCGCTAAAGTTTTCCTCTCTTTTTCGCCTTTATGAATGAAAACACCAAAAGGGGGGGCTGTGTGTGTGTGTGTGTGTGTTTGGGGGCGTTGGGTGGCGCTGGGTAGTGGGCGGTGAAAATGATTTTCTCTGTATTATTTTTTTTTTCTTGTCTCAATTTTATTTTTACGCATTTCTTGCGTGTCGTCTTTGCATCGCTTTTGTCTTTCTCTCCAACTCACTCGGCCCCCCCCAAAAAAAGTATATCTTGTGTTTGTTTAGTTTACTTTTAGTTTATCCATGGGGTTTGCCGAGGGGGTTAGCTCTATTTTCTGGCTTCCCCGATAAGAGAAATGTGTGTGGCACTCACTTGTTTCTCGATTTATTCAACGATTTTTCGGGGCCTTGCGTGTTGGATGGCAATTCGGAAAAACAAATGGCCAAAAAGACTCAAATTACCCGACTGCAGTGTGGCTTAACCCCACGGAAATTCTATTTTCTATTTATTTACCTTTCGTCGGTTACTAGGTCTACCGGTATTGTTAGTCTTCCTCACGATTGTAACATTTCTTGTACGGACTTTTGTTGGTGTTACTATTTTGTATACAAATTTATAGCCGACTAATTGAAGGGAAGGGTTAAATCGCTTTATATATGGGATCAGATTGCGCGTTTTTGGAATACTTTCTTTTTCGGATTTCGGAAGAAATAGTTATTTCTCTTCTATATTCATTAGGTTTTAATAAGAAAATCTTTGAAATATAGCAGATGTGTCATTGATTTACTCGTAAATACCTGAGCTTTTTATTCGTTCAATTAATTATGATTCATCTGCTGATTTATTTGCAAACATTATGGGCTTCAAGCGATCTTACCTCACCCATTTCTTCGACCGATCTCCCTTCAAACTTAAACCCCTCAACATCTGAGTCATTCATCCAAAGCAAAACCCAACTCAACTGAACCCCAACCAACGACCATTCAACACTCGCATTTGCTGACCATTTCTAAGGCCTCTCTGTGCATTCAGCCATGTAAAAATACGAAAAACATGTACTTTTCATTTATCATTCATTTTTTCTAGTATCTTTTTTTTTGTTTATTGTTAATTTGTTGCAAAAACACAAAATACAGAGAGTACAAAACAGAACAGTGTCGAACATAACATTTTCACATATTCGTGTGGAATGTACGCCGTTAAATTGAATTGCGCGCCAAAAGAGCAGAAAATAAATTGACATTGAATGTAAAATTTATTGAAATTGTTTACGTGGCTCTGGGTCCTAACATTGTTGAGGGTCGTTATGAGAAAAATTGCCATGCAAAATGATGAAAAAGAAATGAAACAGATTTCTCCTCCATGCCTCGGGGGGAGGGCCTTTCACTGGAACCACCTTTCTGCTCCAGATGCGCCCTGAGTTGGGCCCTTCTGCAATTGCAGTCGAGTGCAACGATGCAAGATGGACACGGACACGGTCTTTTTGGACTCCAACTACGACTCTGACTAGGAGAGACACACTCGTTGTGTGGGTCAAACATAAGTACAATATATATCTCATAGTCCGGCTCTTTGGCTGGCGGGCACGTAGCTTGGCTTTTTCTGTTTTCAGATTTCTTTGGCTTTCCATTTTGGCCCCTAGACTGGCGCTTCCTACACTTGGAAAAAAGAGTTAGGCATATAGTTGTCTTGGGCCTCTAAGAAGTAACCGCGAGCCCATAAATGTATGTCTCATTTCCGTTGAAAACTGTAGCTTTGTACTTTACCTTAATTGGATTTTCTTCCAGTGTTCCTGATAGCCGTAACTACCATTTCCCGACTCTGGTTACCGCTTTTGGCCCCGGTTTTGTCTTCGCTCGATGGCGTCTGCCGCACTTTTGCTCATATTTCGCATGGCCAACTAACGGGCCGCGTTGTCTTTGGGCCAATGCCTTTTTAAGTGTGACTAATTATGACTCGACTGTCGGCTGTCGGTCGGACACTTGAGGTGTTGTATTCTTGTATTCTTGTCGCGGGTTCAACGCTCTGAGATTCCACCTTTTCGGCCCAAAAAAAGGCTGACACAAGCGCAACTGACCCGCAAAATGCTTCCACAGGCCTTGCGCAATCCATATCGATTTCAAAGTTTTTTGGGGGAAAATCCTGCAAGATTTAGGAGACCTACGGACGCCATCGATTGGTATGCAAGGCAAGGAATAAAAATAGAGTAGTTTGCCAAAAGGAAACTGCAGGCAAGGGCTGAGAAGTTTTCTCGAATTATGCAGACAATTTGGGCCAAAAACTCTTACGTACAATTTGTTACGATTTGACAAGCTGCAGGAGAGCGCCAACCCAGGCCTGTCCAGGTAATCAGTCTTGGCTTGGCCCAGGGCCAAACAGAATTGATGATGTGATATAAGAACTGTGAATCGGTTGGGCAAGCCAACTCAAAGATAACCCAGAGATAAATGGCTTATGGTATGCAGCATTATCTACCCAATCATTCACACTTGTCCTAAGATAAATACTTCCCGTCCAACATCGAGATAAGGTCTCTCACCAAATCCTATCCAAGTTCCATGTTCGTTCTTTGCTATCTAAGAACTCCGGACAAGCCATTGCTATTGTCTGCCTAATAGATATATTTTGCAATTCATTATCTCAGTTTATGTTTTCTACCTGAGCAACTTAGTTCTAGGCTACCTGGTCAGAGTGGAAACCAGCGAGAAACCCTCGGTTCTCGGTTCTCGTAACCAGTAACCAGTAAGCTTTAAGGAAATAAAAATTGAGCAGAGCCTAAGAGGCTTTTGCCAGATGATGAGACCCCAGACCGTCAAGATAAAAAACCGCCTGCGATAAGAGCGTTAACAAAATAATAACAAAATAAAAAGCATTTACATATAGCCAGAAGGTCGTCTTTGGACAGACGGAGTCGGAGTAGCCTCTGTCCTCACGGACGGGCAGTCAGTCACCTATAGCCTGCAGGGGGCCAGGAGGACGGACTAGGGGGACTTGGGCCATTAGTGAAATGGCCCTGTCAAGAACTGCGGCTGGTCCAGCAAAAAAAAAAATGTGTATATGGCTTATTTGGTTTAGCCATCTTCTCTCTCCATCTCCATCTAATGGCTTCCTTCTGCCTTTCAGCTTGCCTCATTCGGTTTTAGTGTAAGGTAACCACTAATTTGCAGCATTGTCGAGGCATTTGTTTTGGTTATGGACCAAATCTAATAAGAGCTTTATGGGGATTGGAGAGGTCGAATATCTAATTGAACATTCAAGGGATCAGGTTTTGATATACATCATTGCGGGTTTAGATGGGGTATGCAAAAGCTATTAAAATATTTGAGAAGGTGAAGGTTAGGGGGAAAAGTATCTGAGATACTTTCGGAGTTGCGTTTTCAGAAGCGAATTTCTCAAAAATCGAGTGATTTCCTCATTAAAGTTTAGATTTAAATCCGGTAGAATAAACGTGAAACACTTGAAGGTTTTTTAGATTGTAATTAAAATAAAAAAAAAAAGCTTCTAAATGTGATTTCCCAAAACATAATCTCTTTGTTAAATCTGTTTTAAGATTCTAATTAATTTTGGAATCTTTTTTCTTTATTTTATATGATGTAAGATTTTTAAATATATCTTTGAGAATTTTAGGAATTTCCCTGAAGGAAATAACGAGACGTTCTCTCGGTCGTTTATCAAGCTTTCAAGGTATCCGAGAATTAGTTGACGAAAAATTTCAATAAATTAAAAGATAAAAATATATGTAAGGCCCGAACAGATTCCCGAGATGATTCTGCGGCGATAATGGACCAGGTTACTTTGCTTGGGTACTTGGCCCTTCATTATCAAATCCCCCTCTCCTACCCTTAATTGTAATTTATATCCTTTGGATACGAATATGTGTGCTGGAAAAAGTTGGATAGGATAGGAAAGGAACTCACCTTGGGATCCAAAACACTGCGCTCCAGGCTATCTTCACGATTCATGGTTGTGGCGGTACTGGCGGTGCCGGAGCTGCCCCCTTCCCTCTGGCTGCTCCGTTCACGCTCCCGTTCCCTGCCTCGTTCCCGCTCCTGCTGCTCCAACCGCAGACGTGCCCGCTCCACACGCGCCAGTGTCGGGCTGTCGAGGATGGACGGAGCCCGAGAGGGCGGACGGGAGTTGTTCGCTGCATTCGTGTGCAATTGCTGCAATTGTTGTTGCAGCTGCTGCTGCTGTTGCTGCTGCTGGTGGTGGTGATGCTGATTCTGCTGGTGGAGCGTCTCGAGCGTGGCACTGTTGTTGGAGGAGGTTGAGCCCGGGGTGGGCGTGGCCGAGGATGACGAGTTGGTCATGGTGGCCGTCGACGTTGTGGATGCGGATATCGATGTGGATGTGGTGTGCATGAGCATTTTCCGTTCTTTAACTAAGTATAAGCCGTAGGATTTTTGTAGATATTTTGTTGTTAGTATTACCAAGCTCTTGGCTTGGAACGTTGAATTTAGCGGTAACTTAACTGCAACGCTTGCTTATTATTTATGGGGAATGTTGCACTTTTTGAGTTGAGATTTGAGTCAACTGTGGGTGGAGAAGGGAAGGAGATTTTTCCATTAGGCTTTAGGTATTGCAATTACGAAAACTTTCCCAACTAAAGATTCATGAGAGGTTAAAGGTTCACAAACAGGCTTTAAACTTTAAACGTTTTAGTCTTGTGTTGGTTTCTATTTTCTATTCCCTTTCCTATGAAATTCTAAAATTTCCCAGTTTTTTTTTGTCAAAATCTACAAGCCATTAAATGGCACTATTTACACCTTAGCTTTTTTTCGAAGCCAGAAACCCATTGACACCTTTGGTATTTATGTCTGCCTGAATTGCATTTCTTATCGTTACTAGCCTTAATTTATGGCTCCTCTATCTGTCGCTGGCAGCCGCCAATTTTGGCTTGTTATTATTACCATTTTCCTTTCAGCAAACCACAAAGGAGTGCAACCAAGAAATAGCAAAAAGACGCAAATATATAATAATAAATTTACAGAAAAAAATCTGGAGAAAAACAACTAAACAAAAACCAACACAAGAGCAACACATAGTCAATAATTTTCACAAAACTGGTTTTCTTTTTCGGGTTTTTATTTTTCAGGTCTGACGCAGTCTGTTGCAGGTAGTTTTTACTTTCGCACAATAAACACGGTGTGTGGATCGGTTGATATACATAGGTGTAAGAGGGTGGTCGGGGTACTGACAACTGCAAAGTGCATGCCGAAAGATACAAAAGTATCTTTTGGCATTCGCACCGATTCTTGGCCACTTTTCGTGCCGTTTATTGGCTGTTTGGCGTTTCAGTTTGTTTGCTGACGTCGGTCGGAGGTTCTTATTATTTATACAATAATTTTGTTGGCGCGTAGCTTTCGCATCTGAGATGCCAAACACGTTTGTTTTCATATTTCCGCCGACATATTAATTCTTCAATTTGGTTTCAATCGAAATTGGTTGGTTTGATGCACATACTTTTTTATTTAGATATATGGTATTTCTTTCTTTGATTTTAGATTAATTTTATTGGCAGCACGTCGCGTCGTATTTCTTTGCGGTTTCTCGTCGATTCTCATGTAATGATTTGCAATTGAAAAAACCAATTTTGTTGGTGGGCAAAATTTTATTTTCAAATCGATGTGGGTTTTCGCGCAAAGCAAACGAAGCGAACCTTCCACGCGAGCTGCCCGACGACAACTGGCCAAGTCGTTCCGGCTACGGAAAACTGGTTCGCATCCACGACCCGTGCATGGGTATGCGGGTGTCGAACAGTGGGCTAAAAAGGCACTCAAACTGAAGAAACTACCACACCTTGGTATAGATCTTTGACTTTGTAGGGAATTATTTTAGGTTTCTAGAGCAAAAACCCTAGGTTTCCTCTTTATTTCAGTGTATTCATCTTCTAAAATGACTTTTTGGCAAATATATGTTATAAACAGATCTTTTAGTAAAATCTTAAAGACCCGAATAGAATAATTTCAAAAGATATTGAAACAAAATATTTACGTTAGTAGAATAATTCTATATCTCTCCATCAGAGATTATTTTTCTATACATATTTTTTAAATTAAAGCAGTCAAGCAACAAATAAATGGAATAAATAACAAACTAAAGGGAGTTTTTTATTCTTTAAACCGTTTTTTCTCTTAACAATTGTACCAAAATTTGTTTAAATATATTGTTGCCTACGTTTATGGTTTATTGGTAAATTTTCCACAAATATCAAATACAAATTCGTAACTTATATACAAAAATACGTTAATTAAGATCAAAAACCTTTTCAAAACATAAATTGACCAACTAATTTCTTCACATTTCCACTGTATAATGTATCTCAGTCGTTCGAACATGTTTGAAGGCCTTTGAAGAAATTTCCCTGTATTTTGATTTGTTTACTTTGCTGCTACAGTCAGCAGTGCAATGCCAAAAATTCATAAAATCAACGTAATTTTAAATTCGTGGAAGATCTGATCAAAAAACATGAAAATAAATAAAGTCTTAGTCATAGAAATTGACAGTCATTCGTTTGAGAATGAAGAATTTGATAACAATTTAAAGATTAGCCATTTTAAATGGGGTTTTTGATATATTTTGTTAATTTTTTGAATTCGAATGAACAGTTTTTAAACAGCTAAAGCAGTACATTTATAGACCTATTTAATATTCTTTACTATAGAAATTCTTATTCAAATAAATTCCCTCTGTTTGAAAGCAATATTTCCCAAAACAAACTGAGTTGCAACCTCAAGCAGAGCCAACTCGAACATCGCATCTGAGAAATTCCTTCACACAGCAGGAATAAAGTATCTGATGAATGCGAATAAGGAAGATAATGGCACGAAAGTCAAACAATAGCATATCAATTTTGATTTATTACAATAACTTTTACAAATATTATTAAATTTTTTATCAAATACCTATCTCAAATATCAAATATCTAAAGAATCGCCATCCTTGGATATTCTAGTCTCCTAGAAAATGTTTTCTCTTAAGAAAAAAGGTTTATAATCCACAAATTGTTGCATGTTAGCTCAGTTCAGTGCCCCAAAACAAGTTGGCGTTATTTCCCGTTTCGGAATTGAATAATTAAACTGAAAGTGAACCGCACTTGACTCATTGTATCAACGAAACTGAAATTATCATGAGATGACGTTAGATGTGGGGACTCATCAGCTCATGAGGTCTAAGAATTTGAGAAATTCAGATTTCCCTACATACTATATAAGATGATTCACGCATTGGCACACATGTAACATTTTTCGGAATGCAAATCACGGAATTATGCAAATCACTGCCAATCGTTATCTGTCTTTCTTCATTTTGCGCCAAACTGAAAGATGGAACGTGTCGTTTCTGGCCGATCTATGTTTGCGGCGGGAACCCTCAAAGTTTTTAGACATCATTCAGTTTTAGTTTCCAATTACCTAGAAGGCACGCCATTCACGATTTTTTGGGAGGGGTTCTCTCGACTGGCGCCAGACATAATTTTTTAATTTCGGATATAAATGCGTTGAAAATTTGTCGCGTCTCGCGCATCGTTTCTTATGTCTTCATTTTTTGGGGTATTCTCAGAATTGGTTTTTGGATTCGATTTTTTTGGTTGTCGGGCAACCATCACAAGTGGTTTGATGACTTTATTAGCTGTATTTTTAATGTCTCGATCTCTGGGGTCTGGGTATACGTGTAATTTGTTGTGATTATCGGATCTTGATTGACGGTCGGGGGATGGAACCCCAAACTTTTTCTAACACAGACATTGGGCAATCTTACGTATCAAAAAATATGATCAAGGTCTATTGTACCGGCCCCTATCTTATCAAAATTGGATTAAAAGTATAAACGGAGGGGAAAACACAAACCTACCATACTTTTGTTATTATTCAAAGTAGAAAAGCCATTTATATATCTATTTCTTAGAAAACATTATAATACACTAAGAAATTATTTGAGAAATAACAAGTCCAAGTCTTATCTAATCGGAATAAAAATAAAATTTTAATTATAGACACGTAAGTGTGCCATTTGTGGTGTGGAGGGGCTTCTGGCTTCAGCTCTTCTTGGTTTTGTGCCGCATTTCCGTTCCCTATTGAAAGAAAAAAGCTTCATTTAAATAATGTTTTTTGTTCTAACATTTTCTATGGTTTATCAAAATGCCGGCGACGCCAGTTCGTCTACTTGCCATTTAAGACCAAAGTTTCCACTGTTCTTCCTTGGCTTTGTTTGCCATAGATTTCCCTGCCTTCCCCATTCCCCCGATTTGGTGGTTCTTTATTCTTTTATATTGCATATCGGCTCGTCCATATCTTTTGTATGCATTCGACGCATTGGATAAGTTTTTTTTCCCATTTTATCGCAAACTTTGGCTGGGCAGGAAAAGGCGCGTTCGGACTTTGTGTTGCGCTCTTTTCCCTCCGGTCTTTCCTCATTTTAAGATTTGTCATATGTTTTGTATGCACTGCATAAAACAATGCAAAAGTGACATTTCCTCAACTCGCTTTTCACTCTTATCAGCTGCCAAAGAAGCAGCTGGGCTCTGTCTCCCAGTATGCTGGTTGCCGGTTGCCAGTTGCTGATTTCAGTCGCTATCCCCTTGCCAATCCCGCTTTTCGAGACTCCCCCAGAAGTCTGACTGGATTACCCGATAAGCTCCACTAACGAATTGATAATAAGGCAAAAGAATAAGCCATTTCGAGTCAAAAGAGCAAACTGCGCTCTGATTGCCCGCTGACGATTGCAATAGATGGCTGTCAGAACATCCTATTTTTTTTTCCATAAATTCTCTATTAAGTTGTAGGGGTTTGTGAAAAAAGAATAAGCTTTTAAGATCTAAACGATATTATTTCATAATCGGAGGCATCGTAAAATTTATCTATTACCGCCATTATTATATTTAAAAATCGTCAATCTTACACATATATATTAAGTCCGTCAAGAGCATTTCCTATCCGGAATTACTCCCTCAATATTATAATGATTTATATTTTATAAGCAACTCGCATATTTTTCCGATTGCATATTTCATCTTGCTAGGCTGATGGCTTGTGTTTTTTTCCTTCTACAAAAGCCATCCATAAATCACTGATAAAATATCGAAGTATGAATAAACAGCCTTCTCATTTGTATTAATTTATAAGACTCTGTTGCTGTCGGTAGATTGTGAAATTTTCTCGTCTCATATACCAGCTTCCGCGGATGCGGACTCGGGCCTTTCCAGGCACTGACCATGGGCAATTAGTAGCATTGCGGCGCTTGTAATAGAAACTAATAGCTGCGGTCGGGGTTGTCCAATGTACGTACCCCCTCCAGTGCTCCATAAAGAAATTCCGAAAAAAATACGCATTCTTTTCTTGGGGACTTGAAAGAGGCCGTCTCACCAGGGGCAGGTCGGGGGGTTACTTTTAATTAGCTGTGTAAATTGTCCAACAAAAATTAGATTAATTAATCCCAGCAATGTTAATAACTTTATCGACGTTGACAACTTTATTGGCCATTAACCAGAGAGGCAAGACTGTGATTGTGAGTTTTGATGAGAACTAATTTAATTGTTACACACTAGAAATGAAGCAAGCTTTTTAATTATTAATTAAAATCCTTAAACAGATCTAGAGCATATCATATCTATTACAGATTCTCTTTGGGTTTCTTTTTGATGGGATCCCAGATCTTAGCCTTCAACCTTGACATTATTTACTGCTATACTCCTTTTTTATCTTATTTTGGTGCCTTTTGTCCATTTCTACACCTCACATACCAATTCACATTCCTTGCCGACTACCTGCCTGTTTTTGGCTCACAGGTAGCCAGAACCTACTCAATGAAAAACTCTCATAATCTTATTAGAATTCATTTGTGGTTCGAGAATCATTTGAATTCGGACAGCAAGAAAAAGGGTTTCGTTTCCCATTTCATTAAAATGATTTCGATGTTCGTCGGCATTCCTTTAGTCTCTCATTGTCTCACTGATATTGACGCCCGGCTGTCTATTGAATCTTTTCCATAATAATTTGGATTTCATTTCGACTGGTCGTATCCATGGATGGCATATGAAAAGGTGTTTTGCCAAAAAGGCTGAGTCACGGAGTCATGACATCGATTCTCTGAAATCGACCACATTTAAGATAATATGTTCGATGATGCAGAGCGGCAAGCAGCAAGAGGACTTTTTTGAATAATTGATTAATCGGTCGCAGAAGAGCCACAAAATATATTTTTGAAGCTACAAATTCGTGTTTCGTTGCAGTTTCAATTGCCAATTGCCAATTTCGAAGATAGCAGCAATAAATTTAGAATTTTCATAGTATACTTTTAAGTGGCCATAAATATGGGATGATAAACAGTTTGGCAGGATGCACTTTTAGGCGGTCTCCTATAATATTCCCCACTGACAAATATCAGCTAAATGAAAACTTTAGAACGTGATAGTTAGAATGGGCCAGAAGCGTGCCTAAGTGCCGCTTGTCTAGACTGTTCAGCCAGCAAATGTCAAACGAAATAAATTTCTACTCACCAAGCCTGGATAGTTGCAAAGCAAGGTAAATATTAGTGAGTAATTGGAAAGGCTTGCAGGAGTGCTCTGGAGTAAAAAATGAAAGAACATGACTAAACCAGAGTCATTGTTATTTGTTGTGGCGAAAGCAGAAAAGTGAGCGATCTTTGAGAGTCTGGAATGCCAGACTCGACTTGACTGAATTGGGATTTAACGAAGCAAATCAAGAGGAGTAAACATTAAGGGAGTTTTAAAGGTTTAACGAAGGATTCCTAATACACTTCATCTTAGGAAAAAAAAGGTATAGGAACTTCTTAATTATATAAAAAAGGACCCAATTCCATAAATTCAAATTCAAACTTGAAATTTCAATTTAGAGTTAGAGTATTCAAGTACATGGCATCCTTTTTTCGTTGCCCTGGAAAAACCCTTTTTCTGCTCACTTTTTTTGACCTTCATCTTCATCCCCACTTCTTAGAGAAAGCCTTCCAGCCATCATTCAAAGGCCTCTCCTCCATTTGGCGTTAATTAGTTTGGTAAGGCTGCGGGCGTGCGACTTTCACCAATCATTTAGAACAGCAGCCCTCAGTTTCCCCGGCCCTTTCCACCACTCATCAGCAAATCCGAGGCTTCTTGGCCATTTTTTCTTCTCACAGCCAAAACAATTTTCATTAACAGTCCGACGCCGTCATCGACAGTTGCTGACATGCCCTGGCAAGGCCCCCTTAGGACTGCCCCGGCCGTGGCTGATCCCCTTTTCGTGTCGTTTCTCTGATTACACATTTTAACGCCATTTTTGGTGCAACTTTTTCTCTTCTGACTTGCCCGATAACCCCTTTAGGCCAACAGAAATGGCAAAGTTTTTTTTTGGTCGGGTGAGCAGAAAGCGAAAAGAATCTCAATGAAGGGTTAACAAGGAAAATTTGATTTATTTGATGAGTTTTCTGTTTGCCAAAAAGTGAAGCAAAGCAGCATTTAATGAGCATGAAAATGAAGTTTCCAAAGGCGCTTTTGGAAGAATGTCGGAAACTCTAGGATCAAAAACTAACTTGCAACTGTAATTAATCAGGAAACTACAAATTAAATGGCAACAAATTTAGTATTGTCTAAATCTATTCTTTGGTCCAAGGTTTAACGTTTATAATAAAATAAACTTTTCGTTAAAATGCAGGTTAAAGGAGATTTAAGCCCTGGTTCAAAAATGGCATTACGTTTCAAAATCGGTTGCAAATTAGCTCAGATAAAACTGTCAAAAAAATGAAGTTGATATTTGTTAAAAGCTCACTTTTTTAACCATTGGATAGCGTATATTTTATTCGATTTCCATCCGATTTCAAAACAAAATACCATTCCTTAATCAGGGCTTCAGTCTGCTTCGATCTGCATCAACGAATTGAAGAGACTAAACAAAAAAAATTATTCAGATTTTTCAAAATTTTGAAAGGGGTAACATCATGATTTTTTTCAAAAATCGACAAAAATTTTTTTTTTTCTACTTTTCGAATCTTTTGATGCAGATTGAGAGGGAGTGAATTACTGATTAATAAATGGTATTCCTTTTCCAAATCCGATGAAAATTGAATAAAATATGTTCAAAAGAGTGTCTCAAAACCAAAATTTTGCATCAAGATTTTTATAAAATTCGACAAAATTTTTTTGTTTGATTTTTCGGATCTTTGGATGCAGGTTAAAGGAGATCAAAGCCCTGATTTAAAAATAGCATTTCGTTTCAAAATCGGTTGCGAATTGGCTCAGATATTCAACTAAAACGGTTCTAAAAAGAGAAATTTTCGATTTTCAAAATACGGGTAGTGGACATTTGTGAAAAAGTCTATTGTCTAACTCATTGTCTATTTAATCGAAATGTTAGCTTCCCCTCTATCTCGTTGTTTCTTATTTGATTTGAGCAATTGACAACTTAAAACTTTCTTTATTTCCGTTTTATCGTTGGCATTGTTTATGTATGTCACATTACTGTCTTATCCGGCTCATTCCCTTTTAAGTAAAGGAGATCCCAGTGGCAGGATTGGCATTTCAATGCACTCCGCCCTTAGCCAAGTTTCTAATAAACAGGCGAAAGGCGAAATTCAATAAAAAGCTGAGAAAGCAAAGGGAAACTTTTCAGTGTCGACAACAAAGCCGCTGATTATCCAAGTAGCTTTCACATCCTCCAGGATCTCGTTGGGGGCGTGTCAAGACAGCAAGTGACATGAATAATTCCCAAGTCGGTTCGGCTAACATATCCATAGCCGAACCCTTATTGTAATCACATTTGGGCAAACTCAAATGGAAGTTGTAAATTCAATTAGATTTAATTTACGCAACTTTTGCAACGAACCAAAACGAAGCAGGGGGATTGAAACGAATAGAAATGGTTTGGGGAAAAAAGTAAAACTTCAGACCCAAAGTTTTACTTACTCAGGTAGCTGGTGCGTATAATTAACTAAGAATACGCAGTCTTAAAGTTTGAGCAAACTCTAAAGCAAAGTCTGCCCCAACGTCAAATGTCAAGTGAGTGTCTGACATTAAATGTGCAAAAATTGCGAAACTTTTCTCATATAAAAAGCATATTAAATCATTTTTATGGCAACATTTCTTGGTTTTTTAGTTTAACAGGACACTGCCCTGTTTCCACCTGTTTACATTGTTCTTTGCATTTTCTCAGCTCTGTTTTTTATGATTCTCCCACCCCTAACTCCATTGTTTTATGCGCCATTTGGCGAGGCTCGTTTAGTTCCAGCTCCTGGTCTAGGCCTTCACTTGTCCCACGGTGCGTATGAGTCATATTTTTATGATGGATGAATCTAGAGTTATAGTTCATTTAGAGAATTATGAGTGAGATGTTTATGAGCAATTTTCAAGCATATTTGCAGTTATACGTCAGCCATCACAAATGTATATTTTTATGCGGGGGTTTGGTAGTTTATCACTGGGAATATTGTTTCTTTCTGTATACTGCTTAGCAAAAGTACTCTAAATATTACTACTTGCTTTATAGTTTCGTATTAAATATTTATGTGGTAAGTACAATTTTAGTTGAAGTTTTAAAAGCACTTTTGCATTTGGAAAAGTTTAACAGGGCGTATACGTGATATTTTTTTTAACAGAAACTAAAAACGCTTTTATTCAATTCTAAATAAATTGGTATACCCAGGTGGTTAAAAAGAATCGTTATAAGTTCAAGAGTAGCTAATGTAAATTTTATATAAAAAGTTCCACAATGCGTATGAGTAATATTTTTTTAAATTTGAAAGTAAACTTAAATTCTTTAACTTTTGAAAACTATGATACATGTTTATGCATGGTTTAGGTATTAGGTTGGTATAGAAAATATTATAATGATCGTCGAGGTTAGATTAAGGGAAATTAATAAAAAGTATACAGTGCGTATGAGTAATTTTTTGTGCTTTTTACCCAAAAGCTAGGTTAAATTAAAAGTTCCTTAGAAGAATCTATTTTTAGTAAATGGTTTTAAAGTTTTAATAATCTAAAGCTTGAAAAAAGATGAAAAATAAGATATTGCACTCCAAAGAGTTGCTTTTAAATGTATGCTGCTTTAAAATAAACAAAAAACCACCCTGACCATGTAAATAAAGATGTTCCTTCGTACTTTTATATAGAGACGTCCATTTACATAGTAAGTGAATTATCATAAGCAGTCACGTCAAGTGTTTGGCAACTGCTGCAGTGAAATTTCCACAGAGAGTGCAAAATAATCGGAATGCAAAATAGTTTCGCCAGTAGCAGCTGGGACCGAAAAAAGTGAACTTGACATTTGACATGTGACAGCGACTGTGACAGCCAGACAAATAAAATGTAAACAAAACAAAAGCTGAAGCCCTGAATTCGAATTTCGAAACAGAAATGAACAAAAACAACGAACAGCAGTTGACAGCATCATAATTTGGTGGAAACTTTGACCACATCATTCAGGACCAAAAGCCAACACCTTAAAAAGAGGAAAAAATGGGTAAAATTGTTTATTAACAACCAGCTAACACGACTGTACCATTTCCGAAAGAATTCAAGGTTACCATTAGCTAATTGGCCAAATGTAGCGTGACTAAATGAGCTGGAAAATGTCAGCATGCAAAAGCTATTAATAATATTTATGATATGCCAGATAAGGATTAGCCGGTTGTTATTAAAACTCTTAAAGCCATAGCCCTAAAGCAGCTTTACAGGTTCCTCTAAGACCTCGGTTCCAGGTCTCTCGCAATATAATATTTAAATTAGAATTGAAATGTTAAAAAGCCACGGAGGCTAGCAAACGGCACCAGGCTCATTGGCCATGACGGTGATAATCTACCCCGGAGACTAAACAGGCCCAAAGAAGGAACAAAAATAAGGAAGGAGACAGGACGAAATGCAAAACGACAGGCGACAACAAAGTGTCAAAGCTGCCAGACAACCAGCAGGAAGAAAAGAAAAACCCAACATTTTGTTAGACAACCGGCTGGAGAATGAAATGCACAATAAAAATTGTGGGAAACAAGTATAAAGAAGTAACCGCATGATAATCAAATTGGAAGGACTCAAAGTAACTCCAGGAAAAGGAAGAAATAGAGAAAGAAAAAAGGAATGAACGAAAAAACATTTGAAAGCGATTGGGAATAGCATATATTTAGGGCAGAGAATTGGCTAACATTGATTTCATTTGGTTAACAATACCACAAAGTGGTTAAGTGGGAAAGTAGTTCTATAACCTTTTCAGAATCTGAAAGTCCAATTAGTTTTTAAAATCTCTTTCGACCAAAGGCCATCAATACCAATTCGTTTGAATTCACTGGAATTTGCCAACCTTTTATGGTGCAACTGGCCTGCAGCCAACTCGAAACTGTTCCAAATACGATGAAAATTAAACAGGAGGCTACTGCCAACCAAAAAGGAACAATTTCTGCCTCCGACTGGCCCGGCTGGTCACGCACTCTCGTTTGGCATTCATAAATCGCTTACCAAACTGAAATCTTAATCAGATTTGTGCAGCAACTTTGATGGCATTTGGCAGATCCTGCCGACCTGTCCGGGCCGTAAATAGCAATTTGCCAGGCAATCTGCGCTCCGGGCCGGAATTAAGTGCGTTTTATTGGAGAATTTGCGTGCCACTTCGCTTCTGGTTGGCAGTTTGTGTCTGGAACTTTGAATGGACCTGTTCGAAATGCCTGCAACTCAAATGCCTTAACTAATTTCATTAGGCTGGTAAATACAAATGCCGACATGGGCACCTGTTTAGCCAGTTAATTAAATTTGATTTGGTCATACACAAATGCCGGTGAGCCATCAATTATGAAGGATATAGTGCAGTTTGTGCTCTTGGTTTCAATTACACTTGCATTGGAATCCCAAATAATCAATTGAATATTTAGGAAATGCTCTAATGGAAAATGTTGATACCTATGTTAGGCATTTCGATTGACAGCAGGTCAAGGTAGATACCAAAATTTAGACACAGAACATAGAGTATTGAAAGCATTTCTTAAAGCTACTCTACTCTAACATATTTCTTAAATAAAGCAAAAAGAACCCATTAATTTCGTGGCATGGTTCAAACTTTTCGTCACTGCAGGCAAACATCATAAAACCCTTAAAAGGTTTTCTTTGCCACCCTCTAAGGGGGACAAAAAGAACAAAAAACACAAAACACTTGACCGCTTGACCTAAATTTCTCAACCAGAGCAGGATCAACGACTTTCGTCGACTGTCCCTTGTCCTCGGGTCAAAAGTCAAATGCCAACAAAAAATGAGCGAAGGCGAACAAGGAAAATGTTTTAAAAATTCCAACACGTAGGCAATTTCTGGATGATGCGCATAAAACAAGCAATCCGAAGTCGAGGGCCCGAGAACTATGAAAGCAAATTCACGTGTGGGGGCGGAGTTCTCAGAGCTTCCGCAAAAAAAGTAAAGGGTTAGATGTGAGTCGCCTCATTAGACACTCTGGCAGGAGCAGGAACAGTAGTCATGATTTCCACTCTGGCAATCTTCTCACATAACTTGGCCCGAGGCGAGAATTGACGTAAATTGATTTGAGCCCTGATAAATTTGGAATGCCTTCGGCAACTCCACCACCTGCCTGGAAAATTAAAGATTGCCAGGCAAGTCCTGGCCCTTCTGCTTCTTTGGCTGTTTAGTGTTTGATAAGCTCCATGCTCGCACGTACAACATTTTAGCACACTATTTGGGATGCGAATGCGAATGGGGATGCGGATGCGGATCATCCGGGAATATCATCCGCCCTAGAAATGTGTCAATTTGGCGTCAAAGCCATTGACGGAGCAACAACATGTTTACATTAGCAATAAAACAGGCGCAGTGCCAGCCAAATTTCAAGGAAGTTGAAATCCTGAGGTGTTGGCCCGACTTACGTATTGATAGAATTAGGGGGAGAGTCGAGTCACTGCCAGCTGTATTCCTCTTCCCAGACCTGCCAGACAATAACTATAATTGTCGCATCAGCATTTTTTCCGGTCTTAGCCTCAGCCTTAGCCTCTGAGCTAAAAACGAGCCTGGGAAGGAGGTAAATTCCATTAAACAGACTCGGAATCAGACGCAGACACAGACAGAGATGCCTGAAGGCTCGTCAAGCGATTCCATTTGTAAGTCTGCCCCAGACTTTTGCTTCCATAACAGCCTACAGTGTGTGGATTCCGGATGATTCCAGGATAGCCGGTTGAGCTGTGAGGGGCACATAAAAAAATTCCTGAATTAAAGTCAATTTGAAGACGAACCGAATGATGATGATGGGGCTAGGGAGTGAAAGTTAATGCTGATTAGGAAAATTGAAGCGATAATATGCGGCGAAAATCGGGGAAACAAGCTTCACATGCTTTAGTATTTTAGGTGAGGATTAAAACATTATATAATAAATTAACCCAGTAATCGATATCTTTAGTTGGCTTTACTAAGCAACTCTCCGTTTAGCTCCCAAACTACCAAATTACCCCATCCATTGCCCCATTAGCCTCCATTTTTAAGGCCGAACAATCGAGTTTCCAATTTCCAACATTAATTAACAATTGGTTTGGATGGCACTCGAACCAGGAATTTGTAAACCATACCAGACACACAATAGCAAGAAAAGGGAGCCAGCTGGCAAGGGCCTGGACAACGTTTATTTTACGAGAACATTTTAATCTAATTTAGCACACTTTAGATTTATATTTGCTTAAATAGAAGTTATCTGAATGGCACGTGCCGAGCATAAGAAAATGGCAACAACAAAGGGAGGCTGGCGCTGGTGGTCAGTACAACAGGGCTCTGAGAATTGGCCAAAAGGCCAACAAAGGATCCGCAGTAGCAATTTTATTATAGTTTATTTCGTTGGTAGTTGGTCGTTGGTCCTTTGGAATATTTGGGAGACGTGTTGCAGTCCTGGCCAGTCCAGTCCTGAATGCAATTGCAACATTCTGTTCCCCTGCTTCTTCCACAAACACAATTTCCTTTAGTGCAGGACGTTTACTACTTAAATGCAATCAATTGTGGCAATTGTTCGTCCCTTTAAGTCTGCCCCAGGATGGGATAACCTTGTAATCGAGTTTCCTTTCTAGCCATAAACGCGTCGCAATAGGGTGAAAAAGGAGTAGATGGCGTTCAAAAGCGATTGCAACATTTTCAGATTCATCGGATAGGTGCCCCCCACGAGAATCTGAAAAGCAAATAATGGTTAATAATACAATCTAAAGATGTGCAAAGATGGGGAAACCTCACCGCCAAAGGCTTTTGTGAGCGCATTATGAGAAACTTCAAAGTCCTTTGTGTGTCCACATCGTAGTCCATCCAATTGCTCTCGTAGGCAGCAATAGCGATTTCAAAGCTCTGAAAGGAAGTTCAATTGGTTTCCTTGCGGGATGTCTTTTGGGAATTCTTACTTGAAAGAATAGCTCGTTGGCCACGTAGTAGAGCACCACGCTGTTGGCAAATATCATGAGAATATAGGCAATGACAATCACAGTCTGGGCAATGGTTTGGGCCTGAAAAGATGTCAATTAATTTCAACTTTGAATGATTTATTGTACCTACAATTATCAGGGAGAAAAGTAAAACACAGAGCATGGCTCCGAAGCATAGAAACTCTACCAGATGGAGATGGGTATTCAAGGCATTCATTGAGTCGACCAGGCTAAAAAATTTAAAAGTTTTTGTAGGAATTTGTTAAACCATTAAGAAACTTACCCTGTCAACTTCAGCTGATACCTTATGCACCAGATGATTTCCCTATTAACTTGGTTTTCGTTCAGCTTTTCGAGGCTTTTTAACTTATGTTGCAGTACCCGACACATCAAAATGGCAAAGAGGGTAAAGGTCACCACCATATTTGTATAAGGTATGTACATGCAACAGCCCATGGGTGCCATAATGGCCTGGATGACAAAGAAAACCTCATAAAAGGGCGAGGCATATTTGTAGTCATTGATTAAAGGCAAGTACATTCCATAGGGAAGAACTAAAAAGCTATGGGTATTAATTAGAAATAATTAAAAGAAATTACTAACCTCTTTCTGAACCAAAAATGGGATAAGTTACAAAGCCAATACAAGTGCATGTCCCCATCATTAGATTAATTCTTCCAATAAAGTTAGACATACGCGTGGTTTCTTCAACTAAATTGGAAATTACAGGATCGTCAGATTCCTGAAAGATTAATCAGGATATCAAGACAATTAAATAATACTTTAAAGAACTTACCAACAACTGGATGTAGTAGGACTTTAGCATTTCTATGAATTTCTCGTAACTCGATCGCTGGACACACAACAGAACACCTCGGACCACAGTATTTGTAAACAGAACTGCCAGATACACATTCCTGATGATGAAATCCAAGGGTTCGGTACTCAAATATATATCCACGTACTGAGTACTATTAATAATCATATAAGGAGCCATGGCCACGTAGCGCCGCCAATTGTGAACGAAAAGATATGACCAGAACTTCATAAGTTTCAAAGTGTTGCCAAAAATTGGCATATTCACGGTTTCCATCGATTTTAGCTCCATACTAAAAGTTATAAGGTTCTCAAAGGTGTGAATTACCCAGAACATAACACTTTCATTTTATACGTCTCCAAAACATTCGTGGGTTGGCTTATTATGCCTTCATTATTGGTCTTTAATTAATGGGTTTTCTTTTTGATTGAGGGCGGGAAAATGTGTTAATTACCGCCCTGAGTGTAGTTATTAGAGGTGTCTGCCAGACAATGGAATTTTAAAGAACCAACTTTAAGGCAAACCTTTTGTAACTATTTAAAGCTGGCCACGAAAAAAGCAGAGACTAAACATCTTCATTTTTCATGGCCGCCTCTTTGTAGGCCGATACAAAATCTTAATCGCTGGCAATTTGTCGGGGTTTTTGGTAAAGAAAACCTTGGAATCGCAGAAACCTCAAGACCAACCCCAAGCCAACAAAAGGACTTTGAAGGCAACCTTTTCCATCGACCCTAAACACAAAACCAACTACACATGTTCCAGACTCCCAAACCGAGTGCCAATTACAAGTTGTAGACCCTCGACTTCTTTGAACTTTGAACTTACAGAAGGACTCACAGCCGTGTAATATTTATGGGATGGAAGCTGAATCATTTGTCATTAAGTCCTGGCGGAGGGCCACCTAAGGAATTTATTTTATTGCCAAGATTGCGAATCTTAATTGAGTTGCAATTGGAAAATATTTTTAGTGTTGACAATGGCGGAGTAAATATAATATCAATCACACAAGTTATTAAAGAAAACCCAAACAACTCTCGTCTTAATTACATTCCAAAGATAAATTGCGTATACGTCCTGTTCATCCTGCAGCTTGGCTGTCACTTAAGCTTAATATCAAGGTGTTACTTAAGCTTGATTTGCTTTATGATTCATGGGCATCGCCCTCACCTCCGCCCTGGCTGTCTGGCAGCTGTCTTAAAACGAAACTTAGTTAGTTAGTCCTTGTGTGTGAAAAGTGCACTGAGGAAAAGTTTTCAGAGCATAAAGAGGAGCTTTGGCATGTATTTGGCAGTTAGTTTTTACGTCTGCCAATTATAATTTTAATTGGCGGAACGTGGCCATTAACCGAGCCAACTATAAAAGCCATTAAGACAATGGCTGCGAATATTCACAACTTGCTGTAAAAATATCTTAATATTATCCGATATGCTTTAAGTGTTCTCCGACCCGAAAAATACTATGAAGGAGAATTAGAGAAAAACAAGCTGCAGGGCACACCTTTTTGCGGAACCGGAAACTAACAAGCAAAAAAGACGAAACAGTTGAACTTGTAGCTTGCAGTTTGTATCTTGTACCTTGGATCTGCGTCGGGGAAGCACTTAACACGCGTTATGAGGAGCTGCCTCCGGTGTCCGGGGCAGCCGAGATGGGGAAATGCTAGAAACTTGCAACTTTTCTTAGCTGCTAAGTAGGAAAATCGCTCCAAGACAGCCAAGCGCCAGACAGGAGCTAAAACAGCAGTAGAACGGGCGTAACTACGTGTCATATGACAAGTGAAATGTGCGCAAAATTACTTGTTTAGTTGCGGTTAAGAAGCCTCAGCCCGCCCAGGGTTTTGTGTTTATGAAACCAACTACGAATGTTTGCATTCCATGAGGTTTGCTTTATGAGTTCTGCAGTTAAACGGGATGTGCAAGACAAACATTTGCTTCAGAAACCCTAAAGAATTTAATAAATGAAAATGGGTTTCCTGTTAAATTCTGTTTCTGCATTTTTTATGCCTTTCACGTGGCCAGCCTTCAGGGTGGCCTACTGGCCAGAGGAAACTTGGTGTCACTTTTCTTTTTCTTTTTGGCCGTTTTTGTCTATGTTTTCCCCCTCAAGGGATGACATTTTCAGGCGGCAAGTGTAAAAATTAAGCAGCAAGGGGGCGACGACTAGGCAATAAGTGAGATAAAATTGCTTGGGAGGGTGGCTAAAAGAGGCCTGGCTAAAAGTAATTGTAAAGTATGCTAAGAGGCGTGGCCTGACAGCCTCAAGAGATGCGTTTCATTTTTGCAGGACACTAAGGATATACACCAGCAAGTGAAAAATGTGGAACAAGGTTTGCTTGCCTCTTCATGTGGGTAATTAGTCTGAGTTTCTCTTCGGCAGGAATTCAAGTCGAATTCATAACCATGTTTCCCTTTATGGGAATGAATTTCCATTTTTTTTACTTTCTACTGAACGTGCTGAGAGATGAGACAAAACTTTTTCAATCTAAAATTATCAAAGTAAACATCAAAGTTGATACAGCAGCAAAAAACTTCAACAAATTAGCAAAATGGTAGAAAACTGAAGAGGCAAACGGGAAAAAACTGTCAACATGAAAGGGACACGGGACACGGGCAAAAACTTTTACCAGCCGAAACATAACAAACATTTTCGCACCTCATGAGTGGAATTTAAATTTTTTCCTCAACGAATTCCGTTCCTTTCCCATCACCAACTGTGTGTGTATCTGTGCTAGCCTGTTTGTTTTGTTGTTACTCATACGCCCTGTGTGACGCTGGTGTCTGTGAAATTTCATATCAATTTCGTTAGGATTAAGTTATATTTTAGTGTTCGGCAAGGTGTTTATATAGCAAGTTGTGTGAGTTCCCTGCTGAGATTTTGAGCACGTGCTAGTCCTCAAGGCTTTCACACTTTGTGAGCTTTTGGTTTCCTTTTTTTACTTTTCTTTTTTCCAGGCAGAGTGTCGTTTAGAACAAAATATTGATACAGCCTCAAGAGTTCGGCAAGGACAAGATAAATCTTTTTGGTCGAAAAGAGTAAGTTTTTGCTTAACAAAATTTAAAAAAACGTTCTTTAATTTAGTTAAAAGTTTAGAAGATATTCCCCTTAAGAATTGTATGAAAATATACAAGATTTAAAAGTGAATATTTAAATAACATTGAATTTTATGCCAAACACCCTTAACACAACATTTCTGCTTATGATTTGATGTAATTTTGAATATTGATAAATTTTACCGAATTAGCGATAACTTGATGTGTTCACCTCCAATCGGCGAAAGGTATACCTTCCTGAATTTTTATCTTCGAGTTCTATATAATTTCGATACATCTATCAATCGTGTTCCTTAAAAACCAAAGGAAGGAGGCGAGGAAAGAACATGTGGGTGCAAAGGCGATTTTTAAAGCGATTTTATGAAGTTTACACTTCGATAAAAATAAAAATCTATGATTACCATATGGTGCACAGTAAATCAAGTCCCGATTCTTAAATGGTATCTTGGTGCGAAATCGGATATAAAACAGCAACATTCTTAAAAACTTAAGCAAAAGGATGAGAAAATGAGTTTTTGACAAATGTTCACTTCTAGTATTGTGAAAATCGAAAATTTCCCTTTTTAGAACCGTTTTTGTTGAATATCTGAGCCAATTTGGAACTGATTTTGAAACGACATACTATTTTTAAATCAGGGCTTTGATCTCCTTTAACCTGCATCCAAAGATCCGAAAAATTAAACTAAAAAAATTTTGTCGAATTTTGAAAAAATCATGATGGTACCCCTTTTAAAATTTTAAAAAATTGGCATTGTCCCAAAATGTTGGTTTTGAGACACTCTTTTTCAAATATTTCATACATTTATCATCGGATTTGGAAAAGGAATACCATTTATAAATCAGGAATTCATTCCCTCTCAATCTGCATCAAAAGATTGGAAAAGTAGAACCAACAAATTTTTGTTGATTTTGGAAAAATATCATGATGTTACCCCTTTCAAAATTTTGAAAAATCAAAAAAATTTTTTTTGTTTATTTTCTCAGATTCTTTGATGCAGATCTAAGCAGAATGAAGTCCCGATTCATGAATGGTATTTCGTTTTGAAATCGGTTTGAAATTGTTTAAAATATACGCTATCAAATGGTTAAAAAAGTCAGCTGTTTCCACATCTGAGGTCCCCAAGTATATAAAATATTTTTTCCTTCGTTTTGCCGCATTGTCATTTCATCATTTTACTTAATTCAATGAGTTTAGTGACTTAAACTACACACATGTGAGTACGCACTTACTGGGGGCCCGAGAACCCGACGGACCCATGGATGTACAAATCATAAAAGTCATGACCCGAACAGTTCATAAAAAATGCGGCCCAGAGCAGCAATTGCCATACAAACAGGCGCATTACAGCGGATGGAGGTGGCGGTGGAAGTGGGTATTACTTCTGGGGAAGACTGTAGACCCCAATTCTGAACACAAATCCCGATTCCCAGCATGACTGGCATATAATTCAAACACGTACCAATACGAGGCGGAGGTACTACGTACTTTGTACATGTATAGACCTGGGCAAAACGATTTGGCCAACGGTAATCAGGCAATTTCATATGAATAAGTAAGCAGGCTATGCTGCCTGAGTGTATGCAATAAATTTCGTTGTATTACGAATGCGGCGTCGGCGCTCCTTATGAAAATTTTAAAAGCCACCAAACTATGCACCCGACTGTGATTGCTTCCATTCCAGGCCTTAGTTTCCCTATACTCTACCAACTACGAACCCAAACAACAGCAAAATATAAATTTATTACACGGAAACGTGCAGGAGGAGGCCCAGTCAAGGTGTTTATTACTTATTTAGGAAGGCGATGCCTGGAAAACTTTGGAGTAGAAAGGTTGAATCGACTTCTTACAAGATGTGGGATAGAAAAAACTGAAAAGAGAATAACCAGGGCAAAGATTCACTTTTAAATTGGTATTAAAAATATGATAAATATTCTTTGATGGAATTAGTTTTAATTTTAGTTTATTTCTTTAAAATTCTTCACACTTTGTTGGCTTTTAAAATCCTCGAAAACCAACATGCCCAGGTAACACAGGTAACTTCGGTTTAAGGCCCTCTCAGCGGGGCAGGAATTCAGCTACTCGGCGGGAAACCCCACGGAGAGAACGTGCCTGAGGCTTTGGGGCTATCAAGTGGCAATCGAGGACCACTCGGTAGACTGGAGTAAAGGAGCGTGATCGTGAGGCAGCGACCTGCTGCCACCAAACATTTTAATTAGAAAATTTCGCACAGCCAGTTGAGCCGACCACAAATCCAATTATCAAGTAATTATGCATTTAATTTGGCACAGCTAGTATTGTGGGTAAGGGGAATAGCCGGGCTAGACGGAAGCAAAGCGGTGAAGTGACCAACCGACTCCCATCCTGGGCAGCCATTAATGCAGATGGCTGGCCATCAAATCAGCTCAGCTCAGCACTTTCCACAAAACAAACATGCACATGGCTATGCAAAATAACAAAAACTTTTTGCCGCATAACTTTCAGCTCCAAGGCTTGAAAATTTCAATTTTGTGGGTGGGTGGATGTGTTTGTGTGGGGCGAGGGCTTACTGTACTATCTGTCTAGCAATTAAAAGTTTGTTCCATGTTTTGTCTGCCACCCAGACGCTTATTACAAATGTCGAGACCACAATCAAAGAGGTCAAGTGCAGTCTGCAAGTGTTTTTTATGCATTTCGAGCCGAGTGTGTAATTTATGGCGGCTCGTCTTGTTAGTGGCCGAGGTCATGGTTCGGGGCACTGAGATTAAAAATTTTTTATGGCTTACCAATTCCCATAAAAGTGTCAACCCCTGGCAAATATTTCCCCTGTCATTTCCAAAGGAGCTTAATTTTTTTCCACTTTTCTCTCCCCAAAAGACAGCGACAAAAAGTGAGCCAAAATTTATGTGGTGACCTGGTTTAAAATCGGCTTACTGCAGTGTGTAAGTTCGTAGTTTTTTCTGCAAGAAATCTTCTACCAATTTCCCCCAAAAATCAATAGTTGGACTTCTTTGATTTGGAAGGGCCTAAAATCATGTTTATTTTTAACTCAGTTCTGTCCTTGTTTTCCATCGCCTTGGCACACTTTCCAAGGGCACGAATAGGAAAATTTACTTAAAGGCTGAGGAGGGTTCAATAAAAGCCTTTGTTTTCGTGTCGATTTTACGTCAGTTTTCGAAACATTCCAGTCAATCAAGCTTGGGACTCTTGATGGTATTTAAAAAAAAAATAATAGCCAAACTTTAGTGGGCTGCCAATTTATGCATAATTTAGGGATTTTTAATAAATTTTAATCGAGTTTATTTACTAATTGTTTACTTTGCTAGCACTATTGATGCAGCAATAAATCAGTTTGCAACATTTCCAGTAGCTATAAAAAGTATTGCATAAAACTCCATCAAAACAGCAATGATTGCTGAATATTTTATGCATATAATTTAATTACAAACATTTTACAAATACGAAAAAATGTAAATCCTGTTCAATATTCACAGACTCAGGTGCGGGCAGGTGAGTTCTCATGCATTTAAATTAGTTACATGCATTTTTCATTAGCATGCGACAGGCTTTCACAATTTTTCAGCTGACAGGACAAATATTTTAGAGTTCAAAAGCTATGAAAAAGTGAAATATTTTACGGAAAACAGCACCCAGTTTAAAGATTTACCAGCCCCTAAGATTCTGATTTTCCAAACTCAATCAATCAATATATCAAGCCCGAGGCAGACACACACATCCGATGTGTCGAGTACTTTTTCGGCCTCAATGAACTTTTGTCCCACTTACATAACACATTTGAGGGCGCAACTATTTAGTCAACCTAAATCCACAAGAAAAATACATAGAATAAAGACACAGGGTAAAAAAAACCAAGGCAGCTCATCAATAAGCCAGTCCAATAAACAGGATGTATGCTCCAAGGCGCCGGCAGACAGGACTCGCCTCAACCCTCAACGCCTCCTGGCAACTTGGAGCCCAACTCCTCAATCAGGGCGGCCAAGTGGAAAATGCCTTGGCACAGCGCCCTCTGACACCTTGTTAGCCGAAGATAGACAACCGGGCCAGAAGACTTATTAACATTTAGATGAAATGCCATACAACTGGGCCAGAAACCAAATAGAGTCTGGGGGCTTTTGGTTTGCTTACTTTTTTGCATTTGAATGCCACAAAACTGGCTATGAGCTCGGTGAGCAGTGAGTTGCTTTTATTTTTGTGATTTAATTTACAGGCTTAATGGAAGGTAGCTCCGACACCTATTTGATTGCCAAATAATTTGCATTGACTAATGAAAGCGAAAACTCAGCGAAGAACAAAGGATAACTTTTCACAATGAACGGAGGAGGGGAGGGTTTGAGAATTTTAAAGTTCCACTTGGAACTTATTTCTCTGACAGCTCCACTTCCATATCCGCCAGAAAGTTGACAAAATCTGAAAATTACTTGCCCGGGGCCGAGAGACAATTGTCGAGCCAGACAATTGAGCCAATTGTCTCAATTTCTTGTTTCCCATTGTTAGCCATTGTCTCGGCTTTGTTTTATTTCAGATTCTGCTTCGTGCATTGTTTGGTTTCATTTTGATTTTGTTTAACCAGGAAATGCTAATTTGCCCCCTAAACTCCCTGGATTAGTTCAAGAGTATGGCAAATATAGAGTACAGAGCCAAAACATATACCACTCTCATTAGCCATGCACTCAACGTGCTAATGAGCTCGCTTTTGGCCACGACGAGAGGCCAATAAAAGTGTAACAAGAATTGCATGATTAGTGTAAATGCCTCGCCATAAAAACGGCCAAACAAAATCGAAACCCACATGTTTGTTGCCCTGGTCAGGATTATTTGTTCAGGCCAAGAAAATAAACGAAGCTCCCGAAATAAGTAGGAGTACGCCAGGACTAAGCTGCAAATAAAAGAAATATATACACAGAAAATCGCTTAAGACAGCAAAAGTGTAAGAAAGTGGCAGCCTTGCAAGCCTTAGAAATGTCCTACCATTATACTATTCTAAATCATTTTTTGCGTTAAAGCGATTAGAGTCATTTAACTATTTAGAATAAAATCTTTATTAAAAGAAATATAGAACCAAAAAAATTAAGTTCGTGTCCTTGAAACCTCAAACTGTTCCGTGTAGGGTATCTACAGCTTAACCACAAATCTCTGGTTAAATAATGAACTCGACTAACAGAGTGATCTCTCGTTTTTGGCTAACCGCTCCAACTAAATCTAGATATGCCAAAGAATAAAACCGAGTGTGTGAGCTCAATAATCGTAAATATGCAAGTGAAGCAAAAGTAAACGTTTTCTGGATAAACTAAGAGATAAACAAGAGACCAGGACCATACCTTTGAGAACACTTTAATTCAATGAATGGTTTATGGTGACTCTATTTTAATACTGGCTGGCTGGTTTAGTTTAGCTTTTCTGAGTTCTTGATATAACAATAATAAATCCCACATCCTAGTCTGACGGAAATAAACTCTGTTGTTTATATTAAAATGAAAGAAATTACGCTCAAGTCATGCGTTTGCCACATAAACAAGTGCCACAATCTGGAAAAGTGGCTGAGAGCGTGAGTGCGTGTGGATATATTTGCTTACATTGTGTGGTTTCCTGTGCGAGTTTCTCATGTCTGGCGGGTTTCCTTTTTGGCCCTTACTTCCTCCAGCCACAGCTCCACCAATCAATCTTTATCAAGTGCGCTAATTATACGCATTAATAATGACAGCTAGCAGGGCGCCAAGATTGAGTTTGGGGAAAGACAGCAACACGTACCACACATCGTATACTTGATGTCTGAGGGATTTCCCTAAAGTTAATGCTTTAAATGTGGCACAGATTGAATCTAGAGTTTTTAACAACCCCTTCATAACAAGTAAATAAAAAAATTAAATAGCCTTTTATCCTTTCGTACTTCCAAGTGTCGACAGCATCGAAGAAATAAAATAATTTTTATGTGTGAGAAGATAAAAAAGGGGAAACAGCTGAAATTCAGGAACCACGGCAGACTTGGTCAGAAATAAAATAATGTAAAACCATTCCGCAAACAGGTCAGGACAGCAGCAAAAGCCACAAAGGAGCCGGGCCGGAGAAAATAACTTGCAATTAGTTGCTGTCAGGGGCTGTGGCAGGATGTGAAAATATTTCTGCTGAAAATTTAAGCCCAGATAGGATGAGAGTCACATTTTGTGTGTTTGTTTTGCCTTGAACTTGAGCATGAAAGTGATTTAACCCTGGCATTGGAAAATGTTTGGTTTTGGAAGTAAATTGAATTCGAAGAGGAAACGGAAATTCCATTTGGCATAATGAAAATCAATGCACAGATTTTCGCTTTTCCTTTTTCGATCTCTGTTTCAGGCACAGCATTTAAGAGGATACAGAAATGTCCTTAAAAGTGTCTCCATTAAATGGAACTTTACTCTAGCCATGTGGCAAACATGTTTATTTACCATATAAGCTGTTCTGAGGACATCTAATCTATGCATAATTATTATGAAAATATCCTGGAGCTTATTCACTCGACACACCTGCGCCTTGGAAAAGTAAAAGGCTTAGGGCCACAAAAAGGACTTCAACCTCAGGCTGAGACTCATTATTATGCACAAGCTGTACCCAAGCTGAAAATTACATTTTGATGTCCTACATCGTTGAGTTTTGTTGATATTTTAATGGATTTGCTATCGAGGAAATTTGCGTAGCCCGAAGCCTGTCACATTGAGTTTGCCTTTTGAATTGTGTATGAATTTAACCGCAGGGAAAATCTATAGACACGTAAATGGCTTTCATGTGAAAACAAAATTTATAAAAATAAGAATTTCAGACTCTTGCTGCAGATTTAGGGACCTTTAGCATGTGTCAGATTCAGGCAACCCAAATAAAAAACCAGGACCCTAATCCCCTCTAATTGTTCATTAAATCCCCTCTAACGCCCAATCGACATCCATCTTCCCAGGGAGAAGCCAACACCTCGTCCTCCCCAAAAGTTCCTCACACGCTTCCGAGCCATAAATTCCAATTAATTTGTCGCATTCTATCTTCTCAGACCTTCGCCTTTTATTATCTCAGTTTTTTTTATTTGGGGGTTTCTGGGGAAATACGCAAATCATTGTTTTATAGCAATTTAATTTTCTTTTCTGCTGCAATAAATAAATAAGAAGGGAGCGAGAAAAGTCCAAAGGAATAAAAAAAAACCAAATCAACTGAGAGCTTTGTTATTTATTTATAACAAATTGCACGATTACGTTGCTGCTTTTCTTGAAAAGTCTATCAATATTTAAGGACAAGATTTTTGATATACACGACGAATCCTTTTGACTGTCAAAAACTGTATGATACTTTTGAAAAATTTAAGTATTTTGATTACTATCCGCAAGAAAACCTTGTGTACCCTTCTGTCGGAGTAATATCCTGCCAAGAAAACCAGAACCCCGAGGTCGTCCAACGGCTTGAAGGTGATCCAATTGATGTCCAGTATGGGGTATCCTTTGTCCCTAGAACCAAGATGCAACGAACCTCATGGCGCATTTGATGTCCTTCTTGGCAGTCCTGTAGATATCTATATTTAGTTTTTGTATACTTAAAAATTTCATATGGGAATTACTGTTTATAGAATTAAATACTTGGGAAAATTGAATTCTATGTTGAATGGCTATTCTACTACCGTTTGATATTTGCCAACTGCAGTTTCCGGCTTAAATGTACGCCGTAAAATGCCAGACAGACAATAGCCACTGGATGGTGTGAGGAAATGGTGGCCAGGAGCTCCTCGACAACTCCTTGCGGCTTTATTGCATGCAAATATACAACCCAACACAGACAGTTGGCCGAGACACGTGAAATGATGTGCAAATCTTATTAACAATTGCTGCCAGGAACAGGCCACAGAAGCAGAAGCAGGAGCAGAGATAGTAGCCGAATGGATTGGATCCTCCAGTCTGTATCCAGAGTCCTTTCTGCCTCCGACTCGAAAGGTTCCTTGGCTGCATTTGGGTTGAGTGCAGTTTTGTTGATTCCGGCATCCATTGGGGGTTCTCTGGTGGGGAAAATGGTTTTGGGAAAAATAAAGTGTTCGCTTAAGGTTAAAGTTGTCCAGGGAGTCGTGTCTACAAATTGTTATTTGCTATCTAAAATTATTCAAGAAGATGAATAAAATCATTTATTCCTGAAAACATCTTCATAAAAATCATTCATCTTTATTTTCTTTTCCAAATATGTTCTTAACAACTTTAATATCCTTGGCAGTGGCTACATTTAATTTATTCACCATCAAAAAACATTTGCCTTGAGTTCGCTAAAATTTGCATGAAACTGCCGCTCTCCCCAAGATTTTCCCCAGAAAATCTGTAGTTTTATGTGACAGTCCGCAACAATTATGTATGCCAAGAGTTTGCCGGGGTTTTTCCATTAAAATCAACCAATAAATATCTAGAGCGGACCCCGAAGAGTCTCCGGCGGATATTAAACACTTAAATGCTGGCATAATTTTTACCCAACCAGGCGGCGCCCAGCATTGCGACTAAGTATTTAATTTAATGCGGCATTCCCGCACCTTACTGTCCGCCCAAAAATACCACTTCTAAGCTGGAAACAAATAAATTGAGCCGGAGGGTTGGTAGCTGGTGGGAGGACATTTGGACAGACAGACATGCCTTGCAGGAGGAAGCAGAGTTGAGGAGCAGCTTCCCCACATAGTGGTGGCAAATTAAAGATTAAACGCTGGCAAAAATATTCTCGGGGTCAGTCTAGTCCGCTGGAGGGGCCCGAAAAACAATGTCTGACTAGACTGGCAGACACTTGGCAGATGGCAGACAGGGATCGGGTCTGTGGACTGGGAACTGGGGGCAAAGTCAAACAAAAGCTAAATGAAACGGTGGCACGCTTCCCCCACTCAAAGACCATACATATATTGGGAAGCTGAGGAATGAAGCAGTCAAAAGGTCCAAACACGACTCCCAATTTATGCGCATTATTAAAGTAAACGCATGAAATGGCAGAGGAATGCTATCCCACTCCTCCTTCAAAAAGGTAACTGCCCAAGGATGACCCCCTCCTATACTATATAGTCCTGTCCCTGAAAAGAGCACGTTTATAGGTGTCCGAAACGGACATTTATTTATTTAGATTTTAGTTGAAGACAACAGGGGGCAAGAAGAATGGGGGCTACATTTGTTTGCGTTGTGGGTTTTCTTATTTGTATTACTAAATCAAGTGGGTTTCTTAGAAATGGATATACATGGAGGTGTATATAACCAAAACCACACCAAATTAAAGGTAAATATCTAACATCATGGATAATTTGGTTTCTATTCCAAAACTTTGTCATTAAATAGGGAAAGTCGCCCTCTACCGCTTCATTAAGCCAAACTTTTTGTGGTAATAAAACGAATTTATGTACACCGCCAATACCAGAAATTATAAGTTTTTAATAAAGCTTACAAACCAAACCCCGAGAAGCTTCTGTAATGAGGCTGTGGTGCAGTGTGTCGCATTAAGTGCGCGCCATTTAAACGGGCCAAAGTGGGCCAAGATGGCCATTGACCAACACAATAGGCATAAAAATCAATTATGAACCATTAGACGGGTCCGGAGAGGCACACAAAAGGCCAGACCGAGCGAAGGTCATAAATCATCTGGGCAGGCTGTTGCTCCTCCGCCAAGGCCCCCGTACTGGTGGGCCACCCACCCACAATTCTCCAGTTGCTCTCGCATTAAATATTTATTTAGCAAGATTTTAATGGAGCCAAATAAGTTGAGTGTGCAAAACAGTCCATGGGCCCAAAAGGCCACCTTCTGGCCCAAACACGTGTTCTCTTGACTCCGAATGCAGGATCCTTGAGCCAGAGGAAATGAAATGGGTGGGTGGCTTGTGTTTTGTGTATTTGACAGCTGTAGAGACTGTAGGCCTGGCTAAAAAACGACGACAGAGACGACAGACGGCTCTGCGCCAGACAAATTCATTTCATTCGTGCGGAAATTAAATGCATATTTGACCTATTTAAATTCTGAACTGGAGTGTCGAGTCGGAAACGAGCTTGACTGAAATTAAATTTATTGTGAAAGATTTTTCAAATCGTTGAACTGGCAGAAACAGCCAAATGATGTTATACACCAGCAACAGATGATGTCAGAGACAATTGGGAAGACTATTAAGTAATCCAAGTGACTTTATAGAAAGTATCCAAACAAATAATTATCTTAAACATAAAATCTAGTAAAATAATAGAATATGAAACTGAAATTTGTGTAACTCCAACAAAGGCTATTCATTTTAATTTATATAATCCCCCCAAACTGAAAGTAATATTACCCATTTAATTGGTTCACCCTCCTCCCCAGAAAGCCAACCCGTCCAGGGCCAGGTCCGCACACCTGATTCCTGTCCTCTACGAGTACCCCTAAATTGCCACAAGTTGCTCATTAACCATAAAAATAGTCACATCCAGGGCCAAGTGGCAATTAAATGGCCGAAACACAGCATAATCAGTCATAAAAGTCTTTAGGGAGAGAATGAGGGCCAGGAGAACGTGAGCGGCAAGTAAAGCAGGTGACAGGGAAACTCCTCCAACTCCGACTCGAATTCCAACTCCACCTTGGGACTTGGATACTTTTGCCGAAAGTGTCACATGACCAAATTGGAGAATGTTCGACATGCGGGAACAACTTTTATGATTGCTAATTAAGCTTAACGAGCGGTGATCCTTGAAAAGAGCCCAGAGATGGGCTCTCACCAAAAAAAAAATGCTCTCCAATTAGAAAGATATTTCATTTGTTCGGCTGCTTTCCATAAAACACACAAATTAAAGTGGGTAGTGAAAAGAAGTATCTCAGCCAGACAGTTGCGAATTTTCCCGGCGGATATTCGCAAAACATCAACAATAGCGAACTCATCCTGAGCCTCATCTGCATTCGTTGCCAAAACTTATTGCCGCCTGCAGCAGAATGTTAAAATTCAAAACCCAAAATGCAGCAAACGGCAAATGGCAAATTGCATGTCAAAAATAGTCACACTGCGACTCCATCCCAACAAAATTGTTGATAAATAATCGACGGTGGAGGGCGAGGGAAAAACAGATCCATGCTGCGCTTTCAAATTGCTTCAAACTGGTTCGACTTAATGGCCGCCGCTCAGATTGGCAGCAAACAGACGTCTAGAGAGATATATATGGCCAAGAACAGCAACAAAAAAGCAGCAGACGGCTAAAAGAAAACGCATTACATGCAACTAGACGGAAAGTTTCGTCTTTGAAACTGAAATTATGCGTTTGCTCAACGAATCAAAAGATGAATGCTCTTGGCTCAACAATTTATAAGCCAATATCTGAATACTCTTCTATCAGGTTTACAATTCCTTTTTATCCCACTGATCCCAGTTGTCTATATCTTCTTCGAACTCCTCGATCTCATCATGCTCTCCATCGGATCTTTTAATGCGATCTTTGAGGTCGCGGTATACTCGACAGGTTTTCAGGCACTCCTCCTTCGTATAGAAACGATTTGGATTTCCACCACAGCCACCGTAATAGAAGAAAATGCATCGATTTGTCAGGTAATCATAGCCCCAGACTTTCTCAAAGTCCTGGCAGGGCCCTGGATTGGCGGTATACCAGCATTTCGCTTAAAAAACATTTATTTTAAATTGGTTTTTAATTTTTCTACCCTCTTACGCTGTCTTAAAGTTACTCCTTGTGGTCGAAGAGCCACCAGAGGTTGTAAAACTAATAGGAAAATTCCTCCAAAAAAATAGATTGCTTGTGGGACTCTCATTTTGTTATTCGTGTTTATAATTCTGGCATAAGACTCAGTGTTTGTTTGAGTAGAAAATATTTTAAATTCTTTCAAAATCTTAAATTTATGTACCTTTGCATACTCTTTTAGAAAGTGTAGGCCAGCTATGCCAGATATGCCAGAATTTCAAACTTTTTCACTCCCACGTCTTCCCTTCCAGGACCCCTAACCTTTCCGTCTCTTTCCATTTGAAGGATGCCGTCTCACTTCCTCTGCAAAAATGTGAGCAAGTCGCACTTACAACTCGCCGAGTACTTCATCATTTTTATTGCCACGAGAAAGACTTAAGAGGAGAGCAAAGAACTTTATATATCCCATTTTTCCTTTTTTCCTTCTTATTTGACTAACGATTTGATGACGTTGATAGTCCTTTGAAATGCAAGTGCATATATTTGGGAGCTTAAAGCTTGCAGCTTGCAGCACCAGCTTGCGGAAACGGAAATGAAAACCATAATGTATATTTACAAGCTTTGGCAACTTTTAGCTTCCGCTCTTATCTTCTTTAAGAAATCGATTTAATTTCATTTGCCAAGCGATTTTCACTTAAAATGTGATTACGCTAATTTTCAATTTGAAAACGATAACGTAAATTGGCATCAGCCTATGGGGGGTAGAAAATATTCTGCCAATGGAGTTTACCCCCCAAAAAAGATGGAGTCTCTGGAGCCAGCCCAGAGGAAGCGATTTGAAAATTGTTTTGCACAAGAACCCAGATAAGCCAGACTGGTTTTTGTCTCGCGGGTATTAGCTGTCTCTGCATAATTTTTTATTACGTGTTGAAGGTGAAATTTTCGCCAAAGATGCCCTGATCCTATCAATGTGAATTTCAAATGAATTTTAATGTTTATGACTGGGCTTCCACTCGATTTGAATACGGATAAAGTCATAAGAATTGGGAGCACTGTAACCTCCCTATAGAGTTGAGAGGAGCATCGCAATAATCAAATTGTCCCACAGCCATCCACCAAAACCGAAAAACTAAAACATTTTTCACCAACCACTGCCACAAATTTCGAATCCCAGCCAGCGAGTCGCAGTCCCTATTGCATTTACCATTGGACGCGACACTTAATTAAGTTTCAATATTACTCGATCCTGTGTGGTATCCTCAAAATCATCAAACCATCGCCACAGCAAAGCTCAGTGGCGACCACTAAAGTGGTTTGTTCGGTCCACTAACCGCTGTTCACTGGCTTGTAGTAAAAGTTGCCCTTTTCGCTGTTGATTTCTGTGCACTGATTATCCTCGCAGTGACAGCCCAAAAATTACGCAAACCGAATGTAACGTAACGAAATGTAACAAATTTTTCAGCTAAATTTAAATAGTTTCAATGTGTGAATGGGATAGAGAAATTCCATGGGGGGCAGGAGAACCCTCATCAACTTCCGCCAGGACGTCAAAGTTTAGCGGATGTCGGAGGATTTCTGTGACTGTGGGTTAAACTGAGCGCAAAAGTGTCAAAATGTTTAACATATTCCCACACGAGACACAATACAGGACCTGCAGAGTGTCCTGTTCCAGTTTGTTGGTGTTGCTGGCTGGTGTCGCCATTTTGCAATGACAGCGTTGATAACAATGACAATAACAAGCGGTCCGAGTCCTGGGACTTGTTGGTGTTGTTGTGATTAGGCCAGGACAGCAGCTGGCTCTGGGAGGGGAAGCCAAGGGAAAGGATATCCTCCCAGAGCTGTGTTTTGTGAGTAATCACATGAAATGGGCTCTTGACCTGTTAGAGGCTGGCTCTAATGTCAGATTGCTCACATTGGGGGAGATTTCGGATTTGATGGATGTCGGGGGAGTCTTGAATGTGAAGGGGTAACTCCAAGGCAAATGTTCAGTTCCAGAATCAGTATTTCCAACATCATATTAAGCATTTGAAGATTGTCTTAGGCACAGAAAACGGGTTGAAAACCTAAGCAGATTAAAAATAAACTTATCTGTTTATTTATATTTCAAAATCTACATTTTATATGCATTACCCTAGGCTAAAGTTAATTATTATCACCTTGTTTATTATTGCAATTATTGTTTTCTTTCTTTCCAGATAAGTTATCAGAGAAAGATAGGCAGACCCCCCCGAATTTTTCCAAGTCTTTGGGTTCAGTCTACTAAAAGACCTCCAACTAAGATGACTGCTGCATGGTAAGATTTTCTTCATCCAGAAATGAATATATTAAATATTAATTATAATTTCTTTTTAAAGTGATAATGTTTCTCCAGTTGTTCAAACTTCACACGGAAAAGTGCGAGGAACCCTTTTAAAAGCGCTTTATGGCGAAGAATTCTATGCTTTTGATGGAATTCCATATGGAGAGCCTCCATTGGGATCCCTACGTTTCAAGGAACCCCGAGAAAAAAAGCCCTGGGAGGGCATTCTGGATTGTTCTCAATCTCAAAGTAAATGCATTCAAGTGAGCTCCTACACAAAACAGGTGGAAGGATCAGAAGATTGTTTATTTCTGAATATTTCTGTCAAAAAGGTGGGTCTTATTAAGGGAACTCTATAACTTTCTATTTCATTTTCAACATATTCCTTAAAGCTGATATCCAAGGAACCTTTACCCATAATGGTCTATATACATGGTGGTATGTTCAAAGGTGGAGATGCCTCAAGAAAGGCTTGGGGTCCAGACTATTTCATGAGAGAAGATGTCATTTTTATTTCCATAGGCTATCGTCTGGGGCCTTTTGGTAAGAATTCCGACTTTTTCTAAATCCAAAAGGATATTATTACAATACAGTTTCTACTTGGAATTCCAGGCTTTCTATCCTTTCAAGATCCTGCACTGGATATTCCTGGAAATGCAGGACTAAAGGACATAATTCTGGCTCTTCGTTGGATCAAGAAAAATGCACAGAATTTCAATGGCAACCCAAATAATGTTACTATTTTTGGTCACAGCTCTGCAGGCGATACTATAAGCATACTCCTGGCCAGTCCCCAGACCGAAGGACTCTTCCACAAAGCCATTATCATGGCTGGGTACACCCTAGAAGTGAATCGATTGCCTTGCACCGAGTTCCGGCTGGCCAAGCATTTGGGCTACGAGGGCGAGAATATCGACAGTCAGGTTTACGAATTCCTCAAAAAAATAGATGACCGCCTACTGGCCGCCGCGAATATATTCACGGACGTGGAACAGGCCCATGGTTACCCTATGGCCTTTGTACCCTGCGTAGAACCCTATTCCACGCCGAATGCTGTTATTCTGGCGGAGCCCAGGGAGTTGCTCCGGACTAGTTGGGGCAATCGCATACCCATTATTTTGGGCACCACCTCCAATGATGGAGCTTCGCAACTGGTGGTTTTGGAAAATAATTCTACCCAGAATCTAAAACTGTATCAGAACTACCCAGAACGCATTTTGCCATTGACATTGAAATTCCATTGCGACTTGGGAATCAAGCGAGAGTTGGCAACCTCACTGATGGACTATTTTTGCCAGGCCCATGGCAAGGACTTGTCAATGGAACACTTTGATTCCATGGTTAAGCTCTTAACTAACAATCTTGTCTATTCCCAGAACCGATTCATTCAATCCAGATTGGCTTACAGCCAAGCACCCACCTATGTGTATCGTTTTGATTTTGATTCGCCAGATTTTAATTTTTACAGGATTCGATTCTTTGGCAAACGTCGAGGAGTTTTCCACGTTGATGAATTGTGTTATATGTTTGTCATTCCGGCCACCTTTAAGTTGGACCAATCTCGGCCAGAATTTACGACCATCTGTAGGATGGTCAACATTTGGACTCAATTCGCGGCCACTTCCGATCCAAATGCTCCACTTACTAAGGACTTGGTGAAGTGGAAGCCTATAAGTAAAGAGGAACCTTTGAAGGTCTTGAACATTGGCGAAGAATTGAAAATACTTCCTCAGCCAGAGTTTCCAAATTTTAAGTTTTACGATCGACTATTCCAAACAGCAGGAGTGCCACTTTTTTGAAGGCACACAGAAATATTTTATAAATATATCTTAATAAAACCTTGCAAGCCGTGGCCTTCTAAATTAGTTTTTCTTTTAAATAGTATTGTTTTTAATAGTTTAAAAGATTCAAGCCATAAATGCTAATTGGCCAAAACCCAGCTTCTCTGCCCTTTTCCGACAAATATTTTCATTAGCTGTCTGGGGAGACACCACTTTTCCACACCAACAAAATGTTTTTCCTTTTTTCGAGAGGAAATTCTTGAAACATAAAATTTTAGGTTCCATTTCGGGTTCCGGGAGCCTCGCCCCGGTTGCGCCTTAATGTTCAACTTAATTTAAGTGAACGAGTTAACAAGCAACCAAAAGAATTTGATTTATCGCTGGCAAAAACTTTTTCGGCTTGATGAGCTTCGCCAGAAGTTGCGGGGAAAAGGAACCAGAGGCGTGGCCACAAAAAAACGTCTGCTGCACTTTGGGAATCCTGGATCCTTTTGCTTGGCCAGTTTCCTTTAGCCGGCTTTTTCTTGGCTCAGCAAAACGCTATGCAAAATCGCCCACTAAACTTTAATGGCCTGACATTGAGGCGCCGCCGACGTCATGTCCGCCATTTGGGCGCCAAAAGTTTGCCACATGCAACTCAAAGGGGGTGGCCACTTTAATTGCTTGGCGTGCCATGTGAAAATGTTTGGGAAATTGGTTTAGGACCACTTGATTTTTCCACCCCCATTTTTGTTTGTTAATTTTATGTTCAGTTTTATGGAACACGAGGCAACGAATTGCAACAAATTCAGGAGTTTACCTTGGGGTTGGTCAGTTTTCTGAAACATTTAAGTTTGCTTTTAGTTTCTAATTTAAGAAAGGAGAAACTGGTCTAGACTTAGGCACTTGAGCACGTTTTGTTAAAAGTTCCCCCCACAACTTTATTTCCATTTCCCTTCGACAGTGAAAAGTCGAAATATTAACTCGAATTTAAGAATAAACAGGTCTTAATTCGATATGGCACTAGCCGGAAAGAGCAAGTGGATTTTGTATTTTTCCATATCAATATGCAAAAAAGGTTTTGTACAGCCGTGCTCTAAGTGAATGTGAAGACACGAGCTAGCAAAGCCACAGAAAGGGGAAATCCTGGCGAGGCAGGAACTCGGGGCCAGGACACAAGTGGCTAGACGTGACGAGCATACATTAAGCCAGGTCTGGCCACCATAAATGCAAAATATATATACAGTATATATGCATCAACTGCAAAAAAACACGCCATAGAGGCGAAAAAATACAAGTGCGTGCGACAGCCTAAAATGGAAAAACGAACAAAATATTCAATCAGACAGGGAAAAATGCGTGCTAAAAATTGCGAAATATATTTAGAACTGTCCAGACAAATAGAAATACAAAATAGAAAGATCAGGACATTTCCAGGGAATTCAAAAAGAATATAAAAATAATGAGCTTTATAAATAAAGATTGAAAATAATGGTAATACATAGCAAAACTTTATACAAGGGTCTTAAAAAAACACAAAAGTATATATGAAAATTTTTTACAACTCATTCAGCATTTCTTTTATTTCTGTTCTCTAGCAGAATATAAAATATTACCCAATTTTAATGCATAATATTAATCCCATGCTTATTTCATTTGAATGAAGTCGAGAGGTAAACTGGCAAAGAAAAACTCTTGAGGAAAATCCATTTGTTGTGCAAAATTCAATTTATATTCGATTACACGAGGAAGTCTAAGTAGAGAATGGCTCAAGAGCTTTTTTTATTTCATTTTTTTTAGCTGGAAGCGCATTGAGAATGCCCTGTCATGCGTTAAAATTGCAATTTCTTTGCCAGAGCAAACTGAGAGAAAAATATAAGAAGCCAAAGGCAGAATCAATCTGGAACCTACGAAAAAACCACACAAATCCGGCAGCCTGCCAGTTGATCCTGTCTAATTGTAAAATACGAGGAACCAACAAACATAACAATCATAGTCAATCGTTGGCAGTTAAATATTCATGAGCCGAGTGAGAAATAAAACCGAAAATAGATATCCCCAAACCCAAAAAAAAGTATCCCATGGACATGAGCGCTGATTGCCCACATGACGTGCATAGGAAATTCCACCAACAGCCACCGCCGGGGATATTCACTGTATCCCTGTATCCCCCTGTTATTCACTGTATTCAATACTGTATTGGAAAACGATTTCGATGCCAATGGCTTCTGGCTCCTGGCTCCTGGCTGCTGGCAAACAGACAAAACAAAGACAGGCCCAGCACTTGCGAAAATTTCATTGCAAATGAAACGAAAAGCGTTTTATTTTGATTTTCTGCACACGCTCGGCTCGATTCAATGGGTCTAGTCCGACTGGTGGTGGCCTGGTTGAATCCTCTTCAAAGGCAAATGTTTTGCCACTTTTCCGTTTCTGTTTCAATTTTCATTTTCCAATTGCTGGAAAGAAAGTTGCCTGCTTTTCAACGCTGTATACGTGGCCAATTTTGAAAAGGGCAGGAGGATTTGGTTAACCAGAAATGAGGGTTAACGCCACATGTTGACAGCTTTCAGCTCTGGAGGGCTTTAAAATTTAATCAAGTAAATTAGGCACAGTAAGAAATAGTAATTCAATAATAAGACTTCCTAGAAAAATAGATTAAAATATGTATTATAGTCTAATATATTGGCTTATAATCCAGAACATTTTAATACATATTAATAAGCCATTCAGTCAATGACTCAAAAGACAATTGTCTTGCCTCCCGGATGTAATGATATCCTTTCTGAAGCAGGATGAAAAAAAAAGTAGCATGGATGCAACAGTCGTCTGGAGTTAAAATGTTTTCCATGTTGTAAGTCCACAACTTTCGGGGAACTCCACTCGGGCGGACAAATAACTGAGCTCAGCACACAAAACACGAAGGAATCGAAGTCTGGCTGGAGGAATGTCAAAGTGAAACAACTCGAAAAATATCAACTTATGTAAATTCATATAAGAAGGCGGGGCAAGTTGCCACTATTTATATTGACAGGACTCGGGACTGTCTACTGCCTGTTGTCCCTCAAGGAATTGCGGGCATGTTTGCTTCTGCTGAAATGAGCAAAAATAATTGCAAATCGTAAAGGGGAATTTTTCCAGGCGGCTGTCGTCGCCTTTTCCATATGTGCCGAGGACTTGGAAATAAGTAGGGCTGGGGGTGTTTAAGGACTAGCCCGACAGGACAGAAGGAAACGGAAATATGCAATGAAGCAGAAGTTGCCAGGAAATTGTTAAGACGCCGCCGCGCCTCTCCTCCGTTCGTTTTACAACTCTACTTTATTTTCCATCATCGAAAGGGTTCCCCGAATGTCTCCCCCAGCGTTTTATGTTCTTAGAGGAATTGAAAAGCCGCATGCAAATAAAATTTGCCTTCTTTTTAGTGTTGTCCTATAACCCGACCCACTCCCCCGTGGCTTTCTCTTTCCTATTTTCCGTTTCCGTCTTTATTCTTTGTGTTCTTGTGGTTTTATATTTTTTTATTTCAATCGAGTCCTTCATTGTGTACATTTTTAAAGTGTCTTCCGGTTCTGCCTTTGTGTTCCACCGAAAAATACAGAGAATATTTATAAGTCAGGCAAATGATGATCTATTGCCGAAGTCACACCCAAGGGATCTAGCCCCCGAATGGAATCAAAATAATATATGAGAGGATTGAAATTTATATGGCTAATAACAATTATATTAACCTATTTTTATAACAAACATTTCCCCTTTTGACCCACTTATGACTCCGAAAAAATATGATCTACTCAAGTGTAGAGAATAAACATGGTTGCATAATTTTCCAAACTGTCTTCATAAATTTTTACCAGCTAGTTGAATTTCTGGCCAAATGCGAAAAGTTGGCTCCAACATGGGCCAAAAAAAGGGATACAACAAAGTTATTCAGACAACTTTTGAAATAAAGTAAACAATAGATTGTGCCAATTGTAATTATGTGCCAAGAACATATAATTACGAAAAGCTTGTGAAGTTTCCCAACCTTCCGGGAAATGCCATAAAACTGGGAAAATAATGGTGAATAATTTTGCGTATTTAGGTGGACAATAGGACCTCAATTATTTGTCCAATTAATGAGTTTACCATTCCACAGATAGTTATTATTTTTACGTAGGGTTTTGTGCAAAAGCCCTGCTGATTGAATAATAATATTCACATTAATATGAAGCAAAAAAAAAGTATTGTAAAATATGGCATGCAATTTGAAAAAGCACACCCGAAGGGGAGGCTTGAAGATTGATTCGCGACAGAGTAGTGGGTGGGTTGGGGGTTGGTGCACACGTGCCATGGTTTAGTCTGCATGCGAATCCACCCCAACCACAATTCTCGAATCGCCCCATAGTCTGCCGCCTGTCGCCAAAAAAGTGGCTGGAAACGTGATGAGCATTTCAAATCGGGGTTGACGTCGACTGCATTCCCATTATCCGGATCCAACGAGGTGCGAGGTGCGAGTTGCATCTCCCATCCCCAACCCCCTATCCTCATCCCCATCCTTGCCTCTTTTCGCACCTGGCCAACTGCCAGGAGCAACATGAAACGCTTGCACTTTTGTTTATGTCCTTCAGCCAGGCGCGAGAAATTGAAAAAGCGAGGAGGGCAGCTCAAGTGAATGATTGGGGGTGCCAAGAGCGCTGGGATTCCATGTTAAGTGGCCAAATGTCTCTTGAGTTGGCAAGGGTAGCTTTGGTTGGAAATTTCACACATCATTAGCCTGGAGAAAACTGCTTTTTGAGGATGAGATTTGTAAAACAAAATTATGTGGGTTATCCCGATATCTAAAGCAGGGATTAGAGTCTTGGAATTTCATATTTTAATATTTAACAAAAAAAAGTGATTAAATTTGTGAGAGCACATTTGAAAAGGCATAAAAGTTGATATTAAAAGCTTATATATTTATTAAAAATATATTTTTACATTAAAGTGTGGAATTTTTAGGACTAAAAGGGTTTTCTTTTTCGCTCAAAAGCTTTCAGCTTTGGTCTAAAAGCGATTGCAAAGGTTTCAATATTTACTAATTTATGTTTTTTTTTAAAAAAAAAAATGAAATCGTGTTTTATTCAATTACAAATAAAAAACTTGTAGAAAGAGAAAACTTATAGATGTAATTATTTATTTAGCTCTTTATGATTAAAATTTACAACTGGTAAAAATGTTAAACCTAAATTGGAGTTTAACCTAGAACAACGTCTATTACTCGAGCATTTGTTATAAGAATTTTTAAATTTTATTATGAAATACTTTATTAAAGTCCTAATGAAATTATCTTTTGAATTGGCCGCCATTCATTCAGGGCTTGGCAAAATGTACGAAGGGATGGAAAGCTTTTCCATTCAGGGATGCGCAATGAGCAGTGGAACTTTTTAGTAGTTCATTTTCTGTTCAGGGATACAAAATAACACGAGTGTCGTATTTATAAGCTTTTTAAGGACCTCATTTTGGCGCGGACTTTTAAAATGTCTATATATAAAACTACAATTTATTTTAATAATTTCTTAATAAGATTATTTAGAAAGTTGTTTATAGTCTTGATTCTTGAATATCATTTTCAAGCATCTGCCTTCCCAGCTTGTCGTGGGGCATTGCATAGATGAGCTTGTTCCAGAAGTTGGGGTTGTCTCTTGCCAAGTAGGTGTTGAGAACCATGTAGGCTTTCAGTTCGCTGTCCAAGTCATCGAAGTTCTCCACATCCGGATAAAGGACGACGATCAAGCGTTTGCATCGATCCTTAGCTGTAGCATGCAGGGCCAATCGGAATTCAAGGCGACCCCAGGTGGACTTTAGAAAGTTATTTGTCATCAAAATAATGATACGCCTAGAGTCATTCACGGATCTGTTAATGCACTCGGGAATCGACTCACCAACCAGCCAGTCTCTTAAATAGAAACATAACTTGAACTTGTGCCTTCCGTTTTCCGTTTCCAAATACTCCACGAACTCCTCAATGAGATGCTCATCGTGGTGAGTAAAAGAAAGGAAAGCATCAAATTTTTTACCTAAATCGAGCTCCTGACGAGCAGCTAGACTGAGACAAATTTCGTGTTCGTAGAACCAGATCATAATGGGCTGCCTGAAGAGGACAAAGAGATTTATGGCCAAAATAATCACCATCAAGGAGACGGTAAGAGATGCATAATAAATGAGAGCCGAAGGACAAATGTCGCTTTCCTCGACGTCAATCAGGGAATGTCCTGTTTCCGCGCAAGTAATCGCGATAGCATTAATAATATTCTTTACTTGACCTTTGACAAACTTCAAGAAGTCCTTTTCCTCACAGGAGCAAGTCCATGGATTTCCAGATAGCAGCAACATCATTTGGGAGGACTGCATTCTCAGCAACAGAAAGTTACGTACATTTTCGTTTAGAACAGAACAATTATTGTTACTTAAGTCCAGATATATAAGCTTATGTGGTAATTTGTCGATGTAGGTCAGCTTATTGTTGGCCAGGGAAAGACGTCCCACATTTTCGAAGCCTGCCAGGGAAATGTTAGGCAGAACTTCGAGCTCGTTGTTGTCGAAAATTAGAGTTGTTAGTCCAGAAGTCGGCATGGGTAATGGTGGTATATTCTTGAGGCCTTTTCCACTGCAGTCAATCACAAATGGAGCTGGAAGTAATTTATCCTCACAACAAATACAAGATTCGGGGCATTTTCCCTTCGATATGTTGCTAAAATCTAGGATTCTTTCGTATTCGAATGGCTCGTGTTTTCTTAGAAAAGATAGAAAAGATTTCGCAGTACAATCGCTTTTCCAGGGATTTCCTGATAGTTCCACCAAAGTGGTTTCTTCCCGTTTTCTAAGAACTTCGGTAACATCATCATGGAGATATGTTAAACTATTATTCCGCAAGTTAATATAAGTAAAGTTCTCGGGGATCCAGGGCAAAGGGAACTCAGATAAATTATTATTTGCCAAAGATAAACATTGAATTGAGGCGTGGCCCTTTGACAGATATTGATCTGGAATAGTGCTTATGGCATTGTTATCAAGGATTAAAGTTACATTGTAAGGAATAGTATATGGTAGCACCGGGTAATAGTTCAAGATTTTATCTTCGCAATCTATAAAAAACTGTCCTGATTCGCGCGAAGTATAACAAATGCATCTATAAGGACATATTTATATATATTATAAGGAATATTTGCTCTTCATTGGCAAAATAATATAAATAATCGTTACTTAGGGTGAAGCTCGCCTTCATAAGGGATATACTTCTCGAATTACCCATATTTTCAAACACAATATCAAATTTTTGTGCATGTATCTGGATAGTTCTTGATTTTTTTGCAAAGAAATCAATAAGGTAGCTTTCATCGCTATAGAAACTCCATTTGTTTCCGTATTGGTAGAATATGTCTATATTTTTTATATAATTGACCAGTTCTTCGCTAAGAGTATGCAATTGATTGAATCGAACATCCAAATAATTCAAATTGCAAGGTAAATGACTTATATTGAGAGTAGTTAGTATATTGTGGGTCACGTCGAGCATCTCGACACGACAATACTCTGGCAAGGATCTGTGCGGCAACTGGCTCAGATTGTTTCCTGCGAGTACCAAGGATGTTTTTCCTCCGATGGGAAGAGGCAAAGGCGGAACCTCCAACAGATTTCTTTTGTAACAAGATATTACTAATTCATCAAATATTGTGTTATAATTACAGGCACACGTTGCGGGGCAACGCCTATAATTTATGCCCATTGTGAAGTCACAGATGGTGCGATTTTCGTAGCATACGAAGGCTGTGAGATTATCAAACGGTATAAACTTCTCGTCTCCAAGTTCGATTATCTTTAATTGGGTAAACTTTTCGAAGCTTTTCAAATTTAAAATTTCATTAATCTTCACTAATTTCACATAACTCAAAGTGTTCCGTAATGAAGGAGAACTGAAAAATTGCCTTGTTGTTAATCAAAATAGTTGTCCCTATTATTACACTTACCTAAAAAATTTCAAATTCTCTAAATTGATATTTTTGAAAACTAAATCCTCCAAACTTGGTAAATCTTGAAACGTTTCTTCGGTTAAGTTTTCGACTTGTATCCCAGAAAACTCCAGTTTCTTTAATTTCGTTTTGCCTTCAAATAAATAATCTCGAAATCGGAAAACAGGCAATTGCTGCTTCATTTTAGAATATATTTTAATTTCTTTTACATTGTTCATGGTGTTTTTTATATATTTGATTATAGCTAAAGAATCCATGGGTATATTTTCAAGAAACTTTATGCTCAATCTTTCCGGTCCGTGTACATGGTGAACATTATTTTCTTTCACTTTTATGCATGAAATATCGAAATTTATTTCAAAAGTATCAGTTTCATAAATTCCCAGACTTTTTAAATAATGTATTCCACAGCAAAATCTTTCATCGTAGGCACTTAGTGGTTGTCCTGACACATCTAGTCGATCGATTGCAAAATGCTTTTCTTTGCTTATTTTTTGAATATTCCACTGATTCAAGTCTTTACTAATCCAAGTAAAATACTCAATTGTATTCAAAATTTTAATTTGATATTCAGGGGTAGTTACTTTATTTTGTAACACTTTACAGGTCTTATTTAAAGATGTATTATCACAGGGACCACCACAAAATAGATCACAGTAATCCTCTCGAATGTCGTTAGATAAAAATCCTTGACTAGAAGAGGTGACAAGGAGAATTATTAGAGAAGCAAAGCTAATATTTCTAAAAATGTTCTCCATCATTGCTTGATCTGCACTCTGCCTAATTTCAATTCAAACTGATTGGTAAATTAATTTTTTGGTTCCTTTATAGCGATCTAATTCCCCAAAAGACAGAACAATAAAAATCTATAAGTCTCCTGATGATTGTTGATTGTGGAAATATTAATATTCAATTAAATACCCAAAGGATAGATTAAGATAGATTCAAACAATTGTTTTGGCTTATCGATATTAGTTTCTTTATTAATAACATTATTGAATCCCTCAACTCTCGAATCATTGGCTTCACTGGTCACTGCCTTAAGAAGCTTATTTTATGTGGACATATGAATACAAGACAAACATTGAATATTTTTCAGCCCCGAGATATTTTCCCGCTTCCGCTTATACAGGGTAAAGAATATTTCACAATTTTTCTTACTTCCGCGTCTATTCCCACTTTAGTGGATTCTGCCCTCTAAAAAAATCCACACCCGGAGAAACCAAACCACACCTAGACTGTCAGGGCTTCGTTGAATCGTGGCCGTGGCCACATGCCGTGGCAATTGATGTCAAATTTATAACGACAAATACTCGAAAAGTTTGCCACGTAGCCCCAATACTTGCATCTGTAGTGGCCAGACGGGACCCACTGCCACGCCCCTCAGTTTATCGCCGCCCCCTTGGGTTGTGGAGCATCATTATTGCTTTTTGATTTTTCGGCTTTCGGTGTGAATTTGTTGAGCAACAGAGGAAAGGCCAGCTGGATGGGAATCTGTGCAGTTGTGTACCGCCACCCCAGATGAGTTATGGCCAACGAGGAACCCTTTGCTGGAACTGTGCCCACAACGCAGGACGAAGGACGAATGACGGGGGACGCAGCCTGCGCTGTCAGATCCTTTTTCGATGGGGCAAACATATTAATGCAATTTTATTTAAATTATGCTACATTTATGCCTCATGCTTCCTTTGATATATTTGCTTTTTATGCACCGCGTATATCTCCTTTTTTGGTGAAATGAAGAGCCAGGGAAACAGCGATCGGAACTGGTTTCCTTATTGTCCTTTTGTGCATTTCATATTTGCCATGTCTGGAAAGTTTTCCATGTCTGTTTTACCATTTCACTATTTTTCCTTAAGCGCATTTATTTATGTCCATCAAACAATTTATGCCAGCTTGATAATTTTAAATGTTAATTAGAGGGCTCCGAATCCGAATCGATCCCATTATTAAAGCTATAATTTATGGCATTTAAATGTAGGCTCAACAGGAAGGATGAATTAAATACAAATTGATAAATGAACGTAAATAATTAAATTGCAGTAATGCGTAATTAATTGTCAATGAGATACAATTAAGAAGTGCACGGATTGGGATTGGGGGCAATGGCTTTCAGTACTGAATGATGTTTGAAAATGTTTAATATTTGTTTCTTATTAATGTTTGCCCCGTGTGGCAAGATAACAATCAAGAAATCAGCGATTATTCATTACACATGTGCAGGGGAATTCCTTGAAATGTGGCGGCGACAAGTCACAGCAATTACGAGTGATGTGAATTGAAAATTGTTAATTTCATTTGGAAACGCCTTGAAATTCGCGCGACATTATCTACGGGTGAGTTCTGGGCCTTGAGCAGCCGTAGAAGTGAGAGCTTTGCAATTACGGCTAAGGAATAGAAAATTCCCGTCGAGCCGTCAAAACCGGAAATGGCAAAGTGGCAAAGCGCAAAGCGGAAAGCGGAAATGGCAGGCACAACACAACGCAACCCAACAGAAAAATGCAAATTTCCACGAAAAAGGAAATTATAAAAATATTTGTTGGTGTCCCAACTGGCCCACTCTTGCTCCTTGCAGCTCCCCCTGTCGTGCTTACCTTAAAGAGGAGTGCTACCTGTGAAAAATAGCAAAAGAATTTTTGCACGTGGATCGTCCTTGTTATTGGAGTGCCTGTTATTGTTATTGTTGTTGCTGTTAGCCGTCTGAAGTCCACTTGAAGCGACGTTCCCGCACTTTGGGGGCGAAGGTCCCACAACTTCAAGTGCTCCATCGTCTGGCGGAAAGTTTTTACTTTATTTTATTCGGATTGGTTTTTTTTTAGCCACTATATAACAAATAGCAAGTTGCTTTATATATAGCCCAGATAAAAATGGCTAAGTGTACTATGTGGGTAAATTTATGCACCGGCAAGTGAAAGGTTCATATTTTAGCCATTGCCAGGGTACGAGCGATTTCAACTTTAATTATTTTTACAGGTGCAATTTATTTACATGAATTTCAATCTCCGCACCGGAGTATAAATTACCATAAACATCTCCTATATGGATATATGGCTATGGCTATGGCTATACATATATAGAGTTTTTAACATTTTTTTTTCTGCTTACCAGGGCTTTTTCCATGATGAATATTTAATTCACAGGAATGGGAGGAAATCAGTAGCAAATGGATGGGCTTGCGAGGTACTGAGGAGGGACAGAGGCAACTCGAAATGTCAGAAACAGCGAAAAAGCAAAACGAGCATTACAAACAAAGGCTTGTGTTCCAGACTTACTGTTTCGAGGCCTTTTTCCGAAATCATAAATGCACAAACACACTTGGCAGCGCTCTCGTGTCAGTGCTGTGTGTGCCGGTGTGTGTGCGGATGCACAGGTGAAAAGTCAGAGAAAGTCAAATTAATTCCACTTAATTTGTTTTAACCACAAAAGCCAAAGTATCGCATGCCAAATGGATGTCAGTTCGGCGCATGCAGTCTTCGTAAGAGACTTTGATAGCGAATCCAAAATAAATTTATTTTAAAATGGTTATTTAGCTTATGGATGTCAATTTAGTTTTACTTGAAAAGAACCATTATTTTGATTCAAAACAAGCTTGATCACTGCCGGTACACTGAGGGACCTTCAGCCATTTTGTCAGACCTTCAGGGTGTCACAGAACTAAGAGGATCGCCAAAAGTTGGAAGAGCTGGTAATAAGTATATATTTTGGTATATTTTCTTCACCACCTCTTCCAGGATCTTGGTGACCAGGACCTGCACACGTACATGTTTAGAGACTTCAAATAAAAGTTCAAATTGATTAAAGGGAAATATTTTAGAAGCTGAATTTAGACACCAAAGCAGAGCCTCAAAAAAGGAAAAGTTAACTAAGCTGTTCAAATAAACTGTTATTTACATGTTTCTCCTGCTGTTACGCCTTGTGGTGAAAAGCTCTCTTAAGAAGTAACATCTCGAAAATGGGGATATAACGGTAAATTTTATCCATTATATCCCTTTGGGGCCTGTAAAATGTTACAGAGCTTCTTGTATCTTGCTGTTAAAGGAATCTTTTTAGATAGTCGATGAGGAAAATAAACAAATTAAAAGATTTTTAATAACAATACTTATAGCAATGATGAATTATTATCTGAAATCATCATCTTCAACTGAGATACCAAATAGTTGATAAAGTGTCAACAATGTTGTATGATAAAATGCATTTATCTTTTTATATAAAATGTTATTACAATGTGTTCTAGGTCGTAAAAAAGAAAGCAACTCCCCCCAAGACTTATTTGATGATCTTGAAATTCCCACGATTTGGGGGCCATGTGAAAGACACAAAGTTCGTGTTAACGCATTAGTTCAAGACACTTGATGGAAGCTGTAACAGCATCATCATGTAATGCTGTAAAAGCCAGTGCAGATGGCCTGCTAGCAGATGCAAGCTAACATAAATCACGGCCAACCGCAACATTTGTTTATCTTTTTAACATGCCGCAGCCGAAGCCCCAACACCCGAGGACCGAGCACGCCGGCCCCAAGTGCTTCGGACGCGGATGCTGGGAGCTCGGCGCGTCTCGTCTCGTTTTGGCGTTTCGTTCGATTGCCGTTAGTCGCAGTCCGGACGCAGTCTGAATCCGTTGTATCTGAATCAGTATCCGTAATCGTCGCCGTCGCCATCGCCATCGCCGTAGCCGTTGCTCAGCGGTATCTCCGTATTGTTTACCCTGCTCGAATAGTTAATAATAATATTTTCAATAGTTATTGCGGGCCAATTAATTGCAATTGTTGGTTTTAATCAACTCCTGTGTAAGAGTGTTTACCGTTTATGCACCTCGATTGCCCGCTGGCGGGTTCAAAGTTTGTTGGTCGTGTCCTTTTTTCGGTTGGTTTGACGGTCGGTCGGTCGGCCGGCGTCTCTCAGTCTATCGCTCGTCCTTCGCCTTCGTCTTCACCGCCTCCGCGTTGTCTCCACCGCCAGCTCCACCTCAGCCACCGGCTCCCCTCCTAATTAAATTATGTTGCAAAAGCCAAGGAAGGCTGAACGAAACATGAAAATCCATTCCTCTGACGTCTCGTGGCTATATTTATAACTCCTCCTTTTCGATTCCCTCTGCCAATTGTCTTCTAACTGCAATATCTCCGGAATAAAGTAAGCAATCATTTCTAAAAGTGTGCATTTGTTTTCCATTCTTGTTTTGTTTTGTTTTGTTGCATGTCTGATATTCACAGTGAAAAAAATTTTAAAGATACTGAAGGGATATTAGAAGAGATATAATAATCAGTTACAGTCTAAGTCTGCTAAGACCAATCTAGGCAAAGTCATCACAAATAGAAAGTCAGATTAATTTTGAGAATATATTTAAATGACGTTTTAGGTTTTCAAAATATTGGAATCTCCCCTTTGGAATCAGACGTCTAGGCTAATCCTTTTTATAGATGCGACTCTTACATTAAATCTTTTATTTTTGTTTAGCCCTAAAAAGGAGGGTCTGTCTATCAAGTAGAAACTATTTTTAGAGAAGCCAAATGAATTGGATAGATTGTTTGAAAAGGGCTTATAAAAATGATTACATAAATTTTTGTATTGAGAAAACAAATTTTTTCTAGGCCTTGGTACAAAAGTCCAAAGCATCCTGTAGAATTTCATTAAAAAATTGTTTTAATTTCGGAATCTAGACTTTTTGTTTGATTTGCAGACTCTACTTTATGGCTTTATCTTTAGAAAAAATAATGCCTTAGATCTCACATCAAAAAGATGTTAAATAATAATTAAATTAGTCTCGACCATTGTTAATTGTAAAAGTTCTTCACTTCAATTATTTTTCAATGAAAGAAAAAACAAAAACCATCGGCTTAGGTTGCTTATTTGAATGCAATCATGATTGAACCAACCTGTCATTGGCTGACTGAAAATACCGCAGATGCGCAATTTTGCTTTGCACTTGGGACTCGAATAGGAGCTGCCAGAAAATGAAAGCCGGATGATCATGGTAGTGGTTTCACGGGTTATGTTGGCCATGGCGTTTGAATTGGCCCTGCCGGCAGTCTCCCCAAAGCGGTGTCCCTAGATTGAGATTGCTTTCATTGGTTTTGAATATTGTTGGACCTTTAGCACAGAATCTGATTTGGAAAGGATACGGTTTTAATTATCATTCCAGCCCATTATTTGGAATCCAAAACATCACTAATAAAAATTCACAATTTAATGTTTAAACAAAACCACTTAGGTTGAAAAGAGGAATCATAATTGTAGACTCCAAGTGGTCTAGTGTCTAGTAAGGACGAGACTGCTGCCTTCACCACTCCTCTTAGTTTTGTCCTCGTTGTTACATTGTTTATGCTTTCCCATGGAGTTTATTTTTAATCCGCTTACGTCAGGGGAAACTCAATCAAGAATTTGCACAGTATTTTGATACACTTGCAAAGTTAACAATGCTGTTAACAATTTTCTATGCCTCAAGCTACCAACATTTGCCAAGAATATGTGGAATCGGATATGCAGAAAATTTAAAATATCAATTCTGTCTTATTAAAAAACTATTTTTTTATTCTAAATAAATTATCCCTTCGACTAAATCTCCAAGGAATACATTATGTATTTAAGGTACCTTCGAGGGCATGCGGACTTCCGTTTGAGATATTCTTTCCTTTTTGTATCCTTTTGCAATTGTCATGGTCCTTCTTGTCGGTGGGGACTGAAAAGCAAATAAATCAAAAGGAATTGCCTTTAAATCAGTGTTGGGTTCAAAATACATTTATATTGTTCACAGTTTGTTTGTCAAAGTTATATTAAAACTCATAACATAACTAAAGCTTACTTATGCAATTTTTATTTAAAATTTCAGGACATCAAATAAATAAATGGGACACATCCACAACAAAAATTAATCAACAAGAAATGATTAATTGCCAATGATAATGATGATAACAATTTAACGGTCATAGATCCGTCTTGTACATTTGTAAAACAATAACAAGAAAGAATCAAAAGCCGGCAAAAATGTTTGGCTATTCGGAAACGATTGTTACCACTTTTTATGTGACCCTCGGATGCCTGATTGCCTTCGCAACGGCTCTTACAACCGAAGTCGGAAATGATGGAAATGCTTTGAGTGTTGGCGGTTCCACTCTTAATAATGGTAAGTTCCGGCTTAGTTTATAGACGTATTGTCTTGGCTTGAGTCGTTTTAAAAGGATTTTATGCATCAAGAGACCTTTGAATTGTAAATTTTGATCCAGACATCTTTATGGTTTATTCATAGCTTTAGTAGCCATTATCAGCCGTTGGTTTTATTAATAAGTTACATGCATTATAATCCATGTTGAGCATTTTAAACCGTCCTTGCAATCCTCATTCTCCGACGTGTTTTTTTTCGCCGGAATAACAACTTTATTATGATGCTTGTTGTTTTAAATTTTCATGGTTTAATAATTGCTCATTTCACTTACAGCTGCTTTCTGCCTTTTTTTATATTCAGTATTTATTTGCTTTTGTAGGCACAATTATGAGGCCACTTACATAAATTTCATTGCTGTCATGTTTTATTATTTTCTTCATAATGTTTTTGGCGCGTTTCCACAACAAAAATTGACAATTATTTCTTGACCCTCCGTGTGGTGGTGTGGCCATCCTCCCATTTAGCAGTTAACCGGGAAAATGACAAACGACCAAATCGAAAACTTTTCCTGCCATTTATTAGCTTGGAAAGTTTTTATGCTTGGTGCGATTTTGATTTAGCTTCGAGCAAAACGTCCAACTTAAACCATCTTCAGTTTGGGTCAGGAAGCTGACTAATAAAGTTCAATCAAACAACAACTGCGATTAATTTTACAGAAACGTGTTTATTAAGGACCTTTGAATGTTCTTACCTATAAAATAACTGGCTAACATTGGAAAGGTTTCAATAGAAAATGATTTGTCAATAAATTGTTCAGATTTGCAAAAGGGAATACTAATTAGAAAGCTTTAAAGAATATCCCTTTTCACAGACTTTGCGTCACAGAAAAATAAGTCTCGTGTCATCTACATATTATATGGAAATCCCCGAAACGACTATGGCTAACTGATAATCTCCTTGATTTATGGGAGTGCACAAAGTGGTGGTAGCATCACGCCCTCATCGAAAGGTAAAGGGCCACAAGCGAAACCCATTCCGGAATAATGAGAATGGCCAGGTCGACTCTGGAGGCACATTATTAATCTCGGCCTGACATCCATGCGGGAGGCTCAGACGAGACCGCCCCAGCCCCAGCCCCAGCCCCATTTTGGCCATTGGATACAGAGTATTGCCCACATCCGAGTGACCTTCGGCCAATAACTCAATGTTCGCTGACCCACAGAAGACACGAACGCGTGCTAATTGCTAATCAAGGTAGATAAGAACTGGGAATGTTTCGAGCCTCCCGCCTATCATTTTATTTTTGTACCCATTCAAGGACTTCTTGGTAGAATATTTTCGTGCTTTTGCAAAAAAAGAAAATGCTTTTGACAGTGTTAGGACCGGTCAAGGAAAAAGATTGAAATAACACGCTGGAAAAGTCACATGTTATGGAAAAAAAGAAGACGAAATTAAGTGTAATTTTTATTGAGCTTATAAAACACACATTCAACCTTTCAGACAAACACTTGATAAATTGAATTTTTTCTGACAGACATTTCGACATAGCCACGGCTTTTTATTTGCGTCGCTTATGTATGAGTCCTTTACTTCGGAAAGTTAAGTGCAGGGGATAAAAAGAATAAGCGGCTTAATGCGAGGTTGGCGCCAAATTAATTTATGGTCCAGAGCCAAAGTGTTTTACGACTTTTGTGGCCGAAGCAAAAATAGTAAAAGGACCTGCGGCTAATTTAGTTTAGAGCTCGTACTTTATTTATAAATCATGTGGCTTTAATATTTCAGGCGTTTTCTATTGATCAACAATCCCCCGTCCCGTGAACCCCCGTCGGTTAATTAACACAACCTGTTACTGGCACCTCGGCTGACCTTTCTCAACCGCACAGAAATCGGCGGTGACGTTTGCCGCTGTTCATTCGACGTTCATCGTCTGAGATGTTTTTCTTGGAAATTTTGCCGTGAAGCCTGCCACATACAGGAGTCGTGGGTGGCCTTGCGGAGTTCTTCACGACTCGCGAATCGCGACCTCAATCGACGACTTTAATTAAATTAACAACACGAATTGTCAAACGCAGTCAGTGCAGGCGAAGCAGCGCCATGAAGTTGGTGAAGCTTATTAAAAACGTGTCAGAAACATTTTCATAAATATTTCAGGTGCAACTTTTTCCTCGGTGGCTTGTCAAAGTGCCAAAACAAAAGTGTCAAACTCGTTGGGGAAACTCAACTAAATCAATAAGTTGCTAGCTTGTATTTTCTTTTTATTTAACTATTCAAAAGCATATAATTTTAAAAGCCATAAATCTTTATTGAGGAAATTGTGCTACAAATTTTATTGTCTAAAAAACCCCAAAAAAAGCATGTAAATGTTTTGGTATAAAAGAATGTTACTGGCTCCTTAATCTTTATTATGATAAAATCGGAATGACAACCAATATCAATAAGGGTGGCCAAATAAAATAAAATGTTACGATACCATATCATATCACGCCTGCTGAGAATAAAATAACTGCTGTGTCATAGCCGATGCAGTGCTTTCGGAAATTTTTCCCTTGGCTTTGTTTTGTCTGCGATACGAAAAAGTTCGTACTTGAAAGTTCGAACCCTACTTTCTGGGTACGAGAATACTACGAGTATTTGTATTTTCCTTCTTGTGCGAGTCGGGATAAACAAAGCCATAATTCAAGCAACGTTTTGCCAACTAGCAGCCGCACTCGACTTGCATAAACAAATTGTGCTCGAGCGTACAAGAAGCCCGTGCCCGAGCACTAGGGGCTCTGGAGTGGGGTTTCCCCCACTTGGTTTTGGCCCACGCTCATCAAGCCAGACGTAAACATGATAGATTTATAGTTGGCTCTGCTTCCCGGTCAGATGGTCTTCGGTCTTCGGCGACATTGCAGTGAGAAACGTGTGGCGTACTTAATGGCGTTCTTGGGGGATGGGTTCTGGGCTATGGTCTCTGGGTTGTGGGCTTTCGGTCCAGGGTTCTGCTTAAGCTTATCTTAGCTCGTAAACACATGGAGACTGGACTAGTTCCCACATGGATGAACCCCACCATTCGCATACCCATCCCTTCCTCTGGCTCGGTGGCCGCAATCTGCGTCTGGGACTCGGGTGTTCAGCACTCAGCACTTGACTTTGTTTTCGTCAATAAATTTCAGACAAATTTTTTTCACTTCCTACTTTCTTGTTGCCACGATATTTGCCACAGCCAAGGATATAGGATATATTGTATTAGGGCGAAAGAATGTTACACTCAGAGTGGTCTAAACAAAATATTTTCTTGAAAAGTATTTCTCGGTTTGTAAACTCTAAAAGGAGATAAGGTGTTTATCGCAATTTATATCAAGGCTTCAGGCTGAGTCCGTTTAAAAGCCCAGCTACTTTGTCTTTGGGTTATTTGAGTAAGTCAAGAGTATCGGGTATCTTATAGTCGAGTACAATACTTGTGTGCAGCCTAACCATCCCTTGCCTCGTCCTGGCTGCCATTGCTAGCCAAAAGCCGGAAAAAAACGCACGCCGGGCGCCTGTTGGCAGGCCACAGTTTTCTGGTTTTCCCTTTTTTTGTTCCGTTTTCCCGACGCCAGTCTGTGAACAACTCAGTTCGGTGCAAATTTGTGCTTAAATGGCGTGTTAACATTTAAATGTATTTTTTACGCCTAATAAAATGGATAGACACCAATAAACGAAACGGAAATGTTTTGATATTTAACCAGTAATGGAAATTATTTGGATTTACAATCTCTACCCCTCTTGGTAAAATTGTTTTGCTTGCGTTGCAAAGGTTTTTGCTTTGAATTTTATTTATTGTGTTGTTATATAATTATATTGTGGCTTGTGTCGAATGTCTACGGTATTAAATATCCTAATTCCCATACCTCAATATTAATGTTCAGTGATATGGGCGAGCTTGTTTATCTCGTTCCCTAAAGAACTTGTTTGTTTTATTTTTAAAGACTTGTGTACGTTTTTCAAATGCAAGAGCAAAGTTTATACTGGATTGTGGCTCTAGACAGAAAACGAAAACATGGACAGAAGGATACATGGGCAGCAGGATACACGGACTTGGTGAACTCTATTCAGGTGTGGTTGATGACCATGAATTCGTGCACTTTTATGAGTTTGAAGATCTCTCTTTCAACAGGCTTTGCACTTCATTACAAACTAGAAATTGGGAATCCAGGGATATAAACTAGAAGCTTTGGCAGCACTTCGTATGAGTAATAAACTTTAACTTTAAGAACAGCATCTTCCTATTGCTGATCGAATTAAATTTTAATAGACGGAAAGTTGATATTTCTCAAAAGCTCACTTTTTTAACCATTTGATAGCGTATATTTTATTCGATTTCTAACCGATTTAAAAACGAATTACCATTCATGAATCAGGGCTTCAGTCTGCGTCGAACTGCATTGAAGAATCCGAGAAACTGAACAAAAAAAATAAAGCCGATTTTTCAATATTTTGAAAGGGGTACCATCATAATTTTTGCCGAAAATAGACTCAAAATTTTATCTCTCGATGCTCTGATGCATTAATAGTATTCATTTTTTATTTCTAATTCCAATTAGATAAGATATTGAGTAAAAAGGGACTTAAAAGTTAGCATTTTGGTCAAATGGAATCTTCCCTAAGCCAACGAGGCTTTCGGTTATTTTTGTTCAAGTAATTGTCCATATTTTCCGTAATAATTGTCAGATTTCAAAATGTTATACCTTTCCGATCTTATATCTTCGAGTACTATCATTCTAAATCAAAACCTGGCCACCTAAAATTTGACACGATTTTTCAAAATTTTGAAAGGGGTAACATCATGATTTTTTCCAAAAATCGACTAAATTTTTATTGTTGGATTTTTTGGATCTTTGGATGCAGGTAAAAGAAGATTGAAGCCCTGATTCGAAAATGGTATTCCAATTCAAAATCGGTTGCGAATTAGCTTAGATATCCAATAAAACTGTTAAAAAATTTCCTTTTTTTTTAAATTTTCAAAATTCGGGAAATGGACAATTGTCAAAAACTCATTTTCTCATCCTTTTGTTTAAGTTTTTTTCTTTTCTTATGACTCATATTTACTTCTCATCACTGTCCTTGTTAATTAATTAAATCATGTTAATTATATATAATATGCAAATTAAATAAACAAGTAGTCTTAAATATATGCAAGTGGTTTAAAGTGCACTGGGACACAACACATGGCAGGGTTATGGGGCATGCGAGTGCCTTGATCCAAAAATGTTGTGTTATTTTTGTGGGTTTCTGTGCCATATAGCTGGGAGCACGCCCGGCTGCCGCTTAAAGGACTTGAATCAACTGAGCGCCAAGGTCCTTTATCAAAGCAAAAGTTATGGCACAGTTGCATGGCCAACTCACACAGGCGGACACTCTGAAAGGGAGATCCTTCTCACTTGTTCGCTTGCGGGTCAATTATCGCGCTTTGCATGCCACCAACAGTTGTCGTCCATACGGATTTCTATCCCTTCCCAGTCCATGTCTCACTCCCAGTTCCCGTCCCAGTCTCTTATCCCTCTCAGCCCTGTGGGTAGCGCCCCTTCAAAACTGCAACCTGAAACCGGCAGCCCGCACCTGATGCTAAAATCGCAGAAAAAAACAAATGCAGAGGGCGAAACAAATTTCTAGCTTTAAGTTGCCCACTGAGTTGGCCTTGTGTCTGTTTGTTTGCTGGTTGTGTCTGCCCGGCGGGCGGGGGAGCAATGCTTATTCCTATAGCAATGAAAACTTTTTAGCTCCGACGCTAATTAGCTATTACGCTGCTTCGAAGCCTGGCACGGAATCTTTAAGTTCGCACGCTAAATCGCTCTAATCATACGGCTGGCACACGCCCACTCCTCCAACTTTTGGCCCGATTCGGGCTATTCTCTGCCCTTTGGGTGCCGAAAAGTATTCTACGGTTGTTGCAAGTGCCTGTCTCTATGAAATATACCACAAGCACTGCTCTACTGCTGCTGCTGCAGCACTTGCAGCTTCCAACTTACAACTTGCAGCAAGCAAAATGCTTTTTTGTGTAATTAAACACGTAGAGTAAACAGTCGTCTCTCCCTGGCAAGTTAAAAGCAAAATATTCGAATGAAATTGTGAGAAACTGTCGAATGATGTGCTCAGAAAACTGAATGTTGTTCGGAAAAATGTCCTAAGGTCGGTTAGCAAGTTTCTCCATAAACAAATAAAGATTCTTGCATATGAAATGGGATACACTTTCAAAAGTAATAGTAACAGTGTCTTTATTCGTATAAGAATTCTTTGAAAACCCTCAAAAGATTAGGGAAAAAAGTCAACGATTTTGTAACTTTTCAAATATATGCTCCTATATTTTTATATTTTATTTACATACTTTTAATATAAATAAATAACTTTTGACCATGTCCCAGATACATTGCTGTAGTCCAAGACCATCTAGACGACCCAAGCCAGTCAATGAAACACAGTTGACAGATCCGCCCCGGGTGGAGGAAGATTCCCCTCATATGGTTTATTATTCGGATTGGCATTATTTTCGATGCCGCCTCGATGGCAGATAAATAAAAGAAGTTCGTTAGTTTTCCTCCTGGCGTTTCGATTCGACTTGTTTCCGGGCCTTGGATTGAGCTTGGGGGGAGTGTCCTTCATGCAGTCGCCTTGTTAGGGTCCTAGCTCACAAAATTGTCCAGATCCCTGTGTGTTTAACTATGCCGGCTGAATCATTCGGACGCCTGATGCCTGAGGGGTCGCATATGTTACTTTATTGGCATTCAATTTGAGTTATCGCTATTTTTTCCTGTACATATGCGTTTTGCCCTCGGCTTGCTTCTATGCTTCTGGGCTAGCCAGCGAAAATGAATTTTCCACTTTTCACATTTCACATTTCCCATTTCCCATTGTGTTGTGCTGTTGTTGCAACTCGAATGCAACCAACGGAGTCTGAGATTTCACAGACAGTTTACTTTTGTGCTTTGTATCTCGTGGGCCTCGTCCTACAAAGCATCTAAGGGGGGAGAATCAGTCACGCTTTATATAATCATGTTTCTCTTTCAAATATATATTTTATTTCATTTTATTGGGTCTTTTTGTAACTTGAAATCTTAAAGCTTCAAAAGCTACAAAATATCAATATTAACAGCCATAGGTACTTTTTTCCTCAAGTCAGGACAAGTGGAATATATTTTCTTATTATATTTATATTATATGTCGTATTTTCTCTATTTATGGCTCAAAAGACGCAGGAGAAAAGGTTCAACCTCTCTTCTACCTTTTGCAAAGTTATATAAACAGCAAAAAAACCAATATTGCAATATCTGAATCCTAGGGAGGATAGTCGAGGATAAACCCACTTTATCCCTAACGATTTCACACTGATGCCGATCAATCGTAAATCAATCTTTAAAGTATGAGACCCCTACAAGAGTAATGCCATTAGAACATCGTAATTATCTAGTAGGCATAGCAAAATCGTGTCTATACTGCACTGAAATTTCCCCCTCAAAGTGCATAATTAAGAGGAGGCATCGCTGAAGCCAATGTCCTTGGTGGTCTTGCCACCGGCCAGTGTCCAGCGTCTAGTGTCCATGTGCAACGCATAGAAGCGTCCTCAGCTGTTGTTGACTCTTAGTTAATAAAGCAGCACTTAGTGTTTGATGGAGTCCCATGTACCCATCCTTTTGGTCACTGGACGGCTTCAAAGACTCTACGGTTAGGCTGCATTTGTGCACATGTGGGTGTGCCAGTGGGTGTGTGTTTTGGGTGGTTGTGGGTGTGGTGAGTGTTGCGGCTGAGATGCAGTTATGCGCATTTCCGCCTCAGTAGTTTCTGACTTTGCCTTTTGCTTACAAATACTCCTGAACCAACAGAAACACACCCTCCTCCATAATAAGACCTCTGCGAGGGTTATGCAAAGAGTTCTTTACGAAAAAATGCTAATATCCGGTACTTGTTGAGAGCAAACATTCATTTTAACTTATTTCCCTTCTAACTGTGTTACTATTTTATGGTTTGTAGAGTTTCCTTTTTGAGGCCTTCCTCCGGGCTTCAAAACTCTTCAAAGTGCCCACTTGTATAGGCAATTGCCTGCCCATAAACAAGAGTGACAAAGAACTAAACAGTAACTGCAACAAAAACACATCCATGTCACTCAGTCAGACTGTCGAAGCTCGTTTCAATCTTTGTATCTTGTGCTTTTGCCTGCAATTGGCATTGCATTTGCTTGATTGAACTTTCCCCATGCACCTGGCCTTGTGTCTTAAAATCTAGTATCCACTTTAATACGGTTCCCAGATACATATATATATTGTATATGCCTTCACTTCAGGTAGACTTCAAGTGGCCTGGATGGCCGAAAAAAGGGGATAAAAAACGAAGTCTTTCAAGAATTTTGCTTGGAAAGGCGAATAAATGGTTTTTTTTGTGTTTGGAAATTGCTAAAAACGAAACCTACAATGATTTAAATCCTTCACTTTCAAGTGAAATGATTTACTTTAACCTTCAAATGATTTACTTTAAATGCTTTTTGATGCTGAAAAAAGGTTTTTAATAAATCCGCTGCACGATACGAAAACTAATTGAATTTATTACTTGGCTTTTTATAGCCAAGCGGGGTTTTTATCATATATTGCCTATATAAGCGGGAATATGTTCCCCATTGACTTGATCCAATTACGTTTTAAAATTATTTATACGACATATTTCAGTTTGAGAAATTGGTGCAGTTTTTTATAACTCGATAGTAAAGTGGCTTTAATCGCCGAGCGAAACTAAAAGTGGAAGAGAATTGAATTCAGACTGATATGCCAGTTGATAGGCGTGTTCTGCGACTCAAAACCCGACACCATCCAATCCGTCTAATCAGACATCGTTGTTTATATTCGCTATAGTATAAAATATAGTACATTATGTATAGCTAGCTAGTCGAGTCAGTCAATCAGGCATTTCTTGACTCAGTTCAGTTTCACCCAGAAGATGTTTGAGAAGTGGCTGATTTTTATTTTCCTGTGTCTGTGTCTTGTGCGACCGAATGCTGCAACTTTATTGCTCTCCCTTGGGGCCAAGGACTTTCAGCTAGATTTTCTGCGCGAAGTGACCGACTTTGCCGAGCAGAGGGCCGAGCAAAGCCTCAACGATTATCTGACCCAACTGGAGCGCAATCCGAGGAATGGAAACTACTCGAACGACTTGGAGGCAGCCCGCTCCACGCAGAAGCTACAGACAAAAATGACACTCATTAAGCAGCTGCTGGACGCCGAGCATCATCTGGACACGAGTCTGGAGCACACTTCGGTGCTAAGGAGTCTGGTGTTTCTCAACCGCCTTAAATCAACTTTGCGTGCCGCCAGGGATGCCAGTGCCCAAGAGATCCGACAGCTCCGTGTCCACCGACTATGCCAGCAATTCGAGCGCCCAGTAGGAGCCATGAGTAGGAGTCGCTACATCAATGAGCAAACCATCGAAGCCGCCTTGCAGCAGTTGAATCTGACAAGGAGCAGGAATGACAACTCCACCGACATGGACCTTAGTCAATTTGGATTGCAGATGTACGAACGTGTCAAGCTTTCCGGCGCCGAAATCATCAATAATTATTTGCAAATATTACACGGTCTGATTCAGGATATCCTGGATGCAGATCACGCGGATTTGACTGACAGCAGCCCAAGGCTGAGAAATATCCTAAAGCATCTGGACACTATGCTGGCCACTCAGGACTTCTTCGAGAAGCGACAGAAGGTGTATGCGTACCTCAAACGGCATCTAGACTCCGACTACGAACAGCTGCAGGAGTCCTCCAACCCGGAGCACCATCTCACAGAGCAGCTGTTGGCCAAGCTGCAGGCCAAGGGACTGGATCTATTCGTCATTTTCCTGTTCAGCAACTTCGAGTTCTTAGAGCTGGTGCACATGCACTGGGCTCAGATGCTGCCCCACCTGCCCAACTTTCTGTACGATGGCAATTCCCGTCAACTCTACGATGTGCAACAGCTCTATGAGAATTTTATTCTGGACACGGACAGCGAGGCCAAGTACCAGGCCTACTCCGACTCCCTGCGACGTCTCCATGAGCGCACCATGGAGGAAGGGGAGCGCAGCCACCACATCTTCGAGCTCCTCAACAATGCCGCACAAAATGTTGGCAGTGTCACTTTTAACATGATAAAGGCCAAGTGCCAGGAACTGATCTGACGAGCCACATAAAAACAATTAATCGATAGCCTTTAAATAAGATTTTTAAAAAAATTATTAAAAACAAAAAAAACCAAGCAGTTTTTTTAAAAGCGGATTCATGAGCAAACATTTCCCTATCGTTTTTTTGTTGTATAAAAACCCACAACAAACAGTACGTGGGATTTTTACATGCATTGGTTTTCACAATTATTGTCACCAAAAAGGTTTTATAAAGCTGTGGGGGAAAAAAATTATTTAAAAAGGGCTTAAAGTTAAACACGCTCTATTATACTCTATCTTTGGTGGCGGGAATCGCTTGCATTTGTTTGAAATTCCTTGATTCCTGGAAACTTTTCACACAACGTTTATCACCTTTGAAGCAGAACAGCCCCCAGCGGGAAATGGTTGCATCCCCGTGGACAAAAGCCATAACAAGGCACTTTTACAAACGACCCAAAAGTATCTGAAACAATACAAGGAAATTCAATTTCACAGTAGGCTAGGCTGGGGTCCAAAACTGTGCTCGACTACGATTCCATTCTGAATATTCATTCGCATGGCATTCACTTTAATTATGATTTATTGAACGGCTGCTCATTGTTCAGCTCGTATTCGAATTTCGAATCGAGGTCAAAGGAATTTTCATTTGGTTTTTAATCAAAAAGGTAACGAAAACTACTAATCTCTAATCTCTTTTATATATTTACGTTGCAGTCATTAGCGAAGACCCAGAATTTACAGATGTGATCGAGAATATCACAGTGCCCGCGGGTCGCAATGTGAAATTGGCCTGTTCCGTCAAGAATCTAGGCTCTTACAAGGTAAGTAAGAAAAGGGCTAAATACGGCAACAAAGGGTTAATGTCAATGACTACAGTTTAAATTTTTCCATTCAATATGCCTTGCATTGGTGAATATTTTCAGTCTGAGGAGGATGCCGAGGAATCCCTCTCTCTAACACTTTCAGATCTATTCTGCTGCTCACTGGGAATGTCAGCAATTTAAATTTGCATTCAATTGAATTTCCCTAATGTGCCAGAGACCGAAACGTGAATAAATTTTGATGTTGACACGACTTTTGACATTTCTGTAGAGCCGTTTTTCCTGGTGTATTATAGTCGAGTCTTTATTCTGGCCTGTCGCCTGTTATGTAGTGCTCGTAATAATTTTTATGACCCTTAAGTTCGGCATGTCCGGCCCTCCGACCCCCCCGAACTCTACATCCCTTATATCCTGTCGCTCGCTCATTCATCTGCCGTTTTTCTCCTCATTGGCCTCAGGTAAGCTTAAAAGTTAACCAGCACCATCGAGGGGAAGAGCTCGTAGCTACAATAAAACGTGACTTTGCATGCAAAATAGTTGCGTAGCCGACGGGTGGAACTCTACATACTTTACCCATCCCTTGTTCCTTATCCTCCACCCACCACAACCAAGCACCACCGCAATTTCCATCCAAACCACCAGATTGGAATTGATTTTTATGGCCCTCTCAGGAGTACGAGATGGCCAACTTCACCATCCAACTAGCTTGTCTTTTTCACAATTAAAATATCCCATTAAAGCATTTAATTGAAGCCGATAATTATGTAAAAAATCATTCAATAGTATAAGGACCTAAGGCTTCATAGTTTATGGAAATGGAAAAGCGGAAAGGGAATCCAGACTTCGTTTTCCACCTTCATTTACTTCACCATTTTTTTGCCCTCCAGCGCTTATACAAATATTTGAGGTGCGTGGAAATTAACTCGCGTAGTTCTTAGACTTTTTACCACGTTTGCGCTTAAATTGTAAATGTTAAGCTAGCAGCTTTTCATTTGGCCGAGCTGATCCAACGCATACTTCCTGAAATCTTGGTCGTGTCCTTGTTTGTGTTTCAATTTTCAACGCTTACAAAAACATTTAACGACAAAGCCAGAGAGGCATACTAAAAACATTGGCAGTATAGTTTGTTTATATTGTTGTTTACAGAACCCCTTCTCCTTGTTGAGGGCAAACCTCCTCCTCCACCGCCTCTAAACAAAAGCATAAACATTTTCAAGCATAATAAAGTGTGTTCGGGTACAAGTTTTTTGAATCTTTTATTTTTTGGTTAGTTTTATTGAATTTTATGTCTTCATTTAGGATTTTAATGGAGACTACAGGCGTTTAATGGGGTTTTTTAATTTTTTTATGGGGTTTAAAGCGAAAGCAGTTACCTGACTAACGACTCAAAATTAATTGTTGGATCAAGTTTCTCTGCAATAAGTTCTCCACTATAATTTCATTTAATGGCCAGAATTTTAATATGGCAAAGAGCAGACGATATCCAAACGTAAAATAAAGTGAACTTGATTGCCTTCGGCTTTGTCTCCGTTTCGCGACTCTCCGGTTGCACGTTTTCGTAGACGTAGACATTGAAAAATTATCCGATATCAGTCCACGTTCGCACAGCTCTTATCCAACTATTCAACTCCGTCCTGGTCGTCCTGATGTATTCTGTATTTTGATAGTTGCAGCTATCGCTTCGTATATTCCATTAGCTCAGCTCGGAGCCCTTTTCGGCTAAGGCAATATACTACTCGGCGTTCGCCTTGCCATTCCGATTAAATTTATCATTGAAATGGCATCAAAACAACACATTTTCCATTTTGGCTCTTTCGTTCTTTGTGTCTTACATTAAGCACGTTTCCATCAATGCGTTGGGGGCTTAAATTTGCATAAATTGGTTTTTTCCTTAGCACCCCGCATTCTGCAGGCCGCAAAAAAAAAAGTGAAAATACTTGTGTTGCATAAGCGGAAGAGAGGCGAAAAATATTTAGCCCATGACGCACATGGTCGAAAGTTTCGGCGACATCTGGTTTCACATGGGGCAAACTTTTGGCCAGTATGCTCGTTAATCCTTCATAGGAATTTATGATGATGGCCCCAAGTTTGCCCAATAAAAGCGATGACATCCTGTCATCAGCTCAAATAATAAATGGGCTTTTTGTGGTTAGTTTACGATATCAATCAAATTCTTACACATATTCCTATACATCCCTTTATATTGGTATACGCAGAGCGGAAAGATTATGATACCTTCGGTTCCACATTTTCCAGGTGGCGTGGATGCATTTCGAACAGTCGGCCATTCTTACCGTGCACAACCATGTGATAACCCGTAATCCGAGGATTAGTGTAACTCACGATAAGCATGACAAGCATCGCACCTGGTTCCTGCATATCAACAATGTCCAGGAGGAGGACAAGGGCCGATACATGTGCCAGATCAACACGGTAACGGCCAAGACCCAGTATGGATTTGTTAAAGTTGTTGGTAAGTCTCTGCCTATTCTAATTCCATCTTGGTTTGTTGTCAGTCTCTGCCAGTCAGTCCGCCTCTGTTATTATAATCCAATAGTTACGCCCAAAATGGATATTAAGAACCACATAATTTTGGGCTGGTAGAAAGATTGTGAATTTAATTATAGGAGGAGCGCTGCAAATTATATATCGAGGAAGTCAGAACTAATGATAGTTTCAGGTTTATAAGTTTATTCATAAACACATTTAAAACCTAAACACATTACAATATTTTGAAATAATTTAAAACTAAAAAGAGTTAAGCTTTTACAAAAATAAAATTTTTTTTCAACGCCAAAAAATTCGCTTTTTATTTTTTTTTAGTTCAGGCCTTGAGTCTCATCAGCAGGCTCCTCCACGTTTATGTCAAAAAGATAACAGTAATTTGCTTCAATGTGTTTGTGTTGAAAAAATGCAAAAATGGCGGCATCCTTCAAAAGAAAAAAAAACAGAAATTGGTGGAACAGTTGCCGCCATTTTTGGTCACGCCACATCAAATTGCCGCGACGCGTGTTGTGTTCGAGGCCTCTTAAAACTAGGGTTTTCATATTCTGCAAGGGTATTATAATGTTTCCTAGAATTATAAATATTCTTCATAAGGATAAGAAAGGGTCGATAGCCAACTAACAAACTAAGGAAATATACATTTTATTAAAACAATCTGGCATATGAAATTTAAAATAAAAATTTGGGTTGTATTCATAACTAGGGAAAAGAAAGAAGAATCGTGGTCAAACTGGAATTTTGATTTAACACGGATAAAAACACGGGGCGTATGAGCAATTTTTGGCATACATTTTTTGTTGCCTACTTTTAGGCGCGACATTTTTCGAGGCGCCATTTTAATTTCAATATGGCCTAATTATGTTTGGCATTCATGAAAAACTAATTTAAAATAAAAACAAAAACGACGAACCCCTCCAAACTTTTAAAATATCTATATAGGTTCATTGATGCGAAGAAAAAATTAGGAGTTGCCAGACTAATGAGTAAATAAATAAATAAATTTTTTTGGGACTGATGGTTAACATTTGTGAATTTAATTTGCTGACTCAAATGCGAAGCACAGAGACCAACAAATGGAATAAACGGCGCACACAATACGAAGGGAAACACGATTTGCGGCTTGAGTATGCAAAAACAAACATTAAATGCGCCTGAATTTATGGCCAACGCACCAAAAATGCATTTAAATGTGCACAGCGTTGCCGGCTGCCTGGTGTTGTCGCTCGACGGCCATTTCAGGATTCAGGCTGTGCCCCTGGGTCCCGGCGAGGTATATGAGGCACTCCTACTCGCTCCCTTCCAGCCACCAATTACCGCATATTGCGCAGATAAATGTGAAATGACACTGAGGAAAGTTACACCGACAATTCTGAGCTGGACACAGGATGGACTGGAAAGGACATAGAAACGCGCCTGTGCTCGCAAATTAATAAAATTCTATTTAGTTCAAACGAATTATTTAAACTGTTTTAGCAGCTTTTGCCTTGTGTTTTGATGAAAAAAGGTCAAAAGTCCAAAAGTGACTTAAAATATGTAATTGAGAAGCTTAAACTGTACCTATTTATGATTAAATCATGCTGATCCATAATTACACTGTAAATATATCAAATACTCTGTACCAATTTGTGTGGAAAAAAATGCCCTTATAATCAGAATTAATTCAATTTTTACACAAACATAAAAAGTTTCGTCAATTACAGTTTCCAGCTGTTGTAAATATCAATAAAGAAAAACTAATATATCAAAAGCAGAAGGACACATATGCTGGACGCTCGATGGCTAGTTTTCTAGAGCCCTTTCGTTGTTATGTCCTTCCCAGCTTGTCCTGCGATTAGCACATCAAGCGTTTATTAATAGCAAACAGGAAAAAAATAACTTTTGGGCGAAAACTTTTTGGTCATTATTGGGTATATAAGAAGGAAAAAGTATAAAGACAAAAGTTTACGGAAGTTTTTCCTTTTAATTACACTTTTTTCTCTCGCGTGCAAAAGTTTACTTCGGGGATATCCAAAGAAAGGATAGGACCAAAGGACCTGCCATACGAACAGGTTAAAGCTAACCAATTACGCCGATCCTTAAGATTTTCATTCGGTTCATTCAGTTCTTCAATAAACTGCAATTAATTTAAAATATTTCCCACTTTGAAAGCTACTGCATTGAAAATCTGTCCGAAAACTTGAAGGAAGTCTGTCAGGAAGGGCTTTAAGCGGCCAGGATACGTGACTCTCGGCGGTTGGCCAGGATTCTGACCATCGACAAAGTCGCAGACGAGGCGTTTAGATTACCGAAAGCGTAAGGAATATGAAATGAGGCAGATTTTGAGGTAACTGCAGTCAGGTCATCACTCCATATGTCTTCCCTTTTCAATATCCTTTCGTCCCTTTTTCGTGATTTGCATAGATTTTTCATTAAAGATTTGCCCATGGCTTTAGCGACAAAATGAAAAGATTTTCTCTGGCAGTTTAATGATTTCCCTTGAATAAGAAACTTGGGTATGAATGGAAAGACAGATGATAGTTTTATTCGAGTTTTTATCGATTGAAATGGGGACAAGGTGGCAGTGGTAATTAGCCTTAAAGAAAAAGTTCATCTTTTTGAAAGTAAAAGTTCAAGTTGCGGCGCTTGGAAGTTAACAATCCGTGAAGTGTTTCAATTCATTAGCTTGGAGGTAGAGGATAGTGACTTTTAGAGCATCAAGTATCATTGAAAAAGAAGGGCAATCTGGGGAGTAACACAAGTTTTTTTCCCCTAAATCTTTCATATTCTTCCTCCTTCAGTGCCGCCCAATATAGACGACGCCCTGACCTCCAGTGACGTTATAGTTCGCGAGGGCGATAACGTGACTTTGCGTTGCAAGGCGAAAGGCAGCCCCGAGCCGAGCATCAAATGGAAACGAGATGATGGAAACAGAATCGTAATCAATAAAACGCTCGAAGGTAGGTAAGATCCGAGAAAACGTGGGTTTTGTTAATAATTTCGTATTCCTTTTATAAAAGTGAGTGATTTGGAGACGGATTGCCTGGAATTGGAAAGGATATCCCGTTTGCATATGGGTGCCTACCTGTGCATCGCCTCCAATGGAGTGCCCCCCAGTGTCTCCAAGAGGATTAAAGTCAGCGTGGATTGTGAGTCTCATGAAACTTGTATTGAATTAGCCACCAATTGGGTATTCTTTTAGTTTCTCCCATGGTCTGGATTCCTCACCAGCTAGTGGGTATACCAATTAGCTTCAATATAACCTTGGAATGCTTTATCGAGGCGAATCCTACTTCATTAAATTACTGGACACGCGAAAATGATCAAATGATAACAGAATCGCCAAAATACAAGTAAGTATTATAATTTTTAATTAAAAGTAAATAATATTCTTCGGAATGTGTATATGTTATCAGCTGTGACTCGTCTGCTTATTGATTTTATTAAAATTTTTGTATAAGAAAAAATGTTTATTAAAAACATTCGCGTGAACCGAGGCATTCAGATCAGTTGTCTGACCACGATAATGTGGATTTTATATTTTGTTCCCGTTGTAATTGTTGCTTCAGCTTCAGTGCCTAGTGGTGCCCCCAATCCGAACACCAGACTCCTGGACCACATTCGTGGTTACATACAAGAAGCAAGCAGTCCTTGCACGGATTACTACAAATATGCCTGCGGCGAGTACGGAAGTCTGCATGCCGAGGATCCCTTTGTTGAAATCACCCAGATGCTGGACCATAAGGTGAATGAAAAGCTTGTTCGGTTAATGGATGAACTGGAACAGACGTCAACTGCCGAGATGCTCCAAACGAGACGCGGGAGATCAAACACTATCTGACTCTAGTGCCGCCGGGTGTGGACTTGATGTGGCCCCTGTTCCGACCTGCTGGCAGTCCCTGGCCTGCGGAGAACTTCAACTGGATGGAAACTCTGGGACGCCTTCACCACTACGGCTTGAGAAACATGTTGATCAACGCACAGGTGGTTCAGAGCAAGAGGAACAGTCGGGAGTTTATCGTGGACACTTGCATGCCCAGTTTTGACGGAAAATCGGACCATCTGGAAACCTTCGCTACTCTTCTCACCTTGGGGGTTCAGCGGAATACCATTCTTCCTTTGATGCGCAAGATGAGGAAGCTAGAGAACACGATCAAGAAACTAACGGACGACAAGGACGATGACGACGAGGAAGTCCAATACATGACTTTGCGAAAATTCCAAAGCGCAACTGGACTTGAATTCAAAAAATTCTACGAGATAATCGTCGGTCATCCTGTTGCGCACAATATGGTAGTACAAGTTCAGCATATAAAATACTTCCGAGCCCTCAAACGAGTGATGGAATCCGCGGATAAGGAACTGGTGGCCAGTTATATCATGACGCGTTTTGTAATCCATCTGATGGGTGACAGCATGGAAAGCAGTGATCCCATCGAGTGCATTAAAGAAGTACGCGGTGGCATGAGTCTGGCCACGAACTTCATTTATAAAGATCGCTTCCTGGACCCCAACCTCCTGCAGAGGTACTCCAATGAAGTGGAAACTCTGTTCAACCAACTCCGTCGGAATCTGCTGAAGGTCATCGACCAGAATCGCCTGCGCTTGACAAAACACCAACGCAAACTCGTATCCAATAAAGTCAAGGGTATATCCATAAATATCGGAAATGTTCCAAAGACCCACGATTTTCGTGCTTTCGCTGACCTCTACTATGAGTCCCTGGAGCTGCCGGATGAGAGCAAGGACTACAACAGGGAGCAACTTAATCTATTGGACTTCCGCGCCCGGAAGATCGTGCAACAATTAAACTCTCGGGCGCCTTCTTCCAGTGATTATTTTTATGTATTAGACGGGGCTACGCTTATGAGCTCCAGTCCGTACTACATGATCCGCGAAAACCAAATCATTGTACCCTTCGGCCTACTCCAAGAGCCTCTGTTCGTGCCTGAAAGCCACAGTGTGTTCAAATACAGCCTAATGGGATTTGTCCTGGCCCACGAACTCACCCATGCCTTGGACGGTGAGGGGCTTTTCTTCAACAGCCAAGGAAATATGGAGGAAGAGGCAATCGGGATCTACGAGTCGCCAAGGTTCCAAGAGGAAATGGAGTGCATGAATCGCAAGACTAATTACATTAATGAACGTTTGGCGGACATTACCGGACTGCATCTGGCCTATGGCACATACTTTAGCAACGAGACTGGTAGCCCCTTCCAAGCTAGTCCCAAGGAGTTGGACCACATGGGCCAGGAGAAGATATTCTTCCTCAACCTCGCACAGTTCTTCTGCGGCGACGGAGACGCTACGAGATTTCGAGTCGTCGAACACGACGACGATAAAATGAGATTAAAGCAAATGCTGAGTGGATTTCCGCCCTTCTACCGGGCTTTTGCTTGTCCCAGATCCAATTTAACTAACTGCAGACTCTGGTGAAGAAGAGATCATTCCATGAAATGGGTCAATAGATGAGACTTTTTTTGATTGATTTTCGTGGAAAACTATTTTTATATTATATTTTTTACAATTTACTACAAAATTACAGCTTATTAAAAAATTGTCTATTTAATTAATCTGGAAATACTTGCTCACCAAAGCCTACAACGTTGACTGGCCTGCATCTTAGTCCTCTTTTCGCAGCCGAACTCCCGGGAGAACTCCTCAAAGTTGGCCAGTGTTTCCAAGACTCTCAGTTCGTCGACCGCGTGCTCCAAGTTCACCTGCGAGTGGAATTGTCCCCGGGGACCCAGGACGGGTATCCGCCCGCAGAAGAACTGAGCAAAGCTGATGAAGAACAACTGCCTTTGGCTGAAATGCGGCAAGAGGGGGTCCCTGGGCACCCGTCGTCCTGCCCCAAGGCCAAAAAAGGTCTCGTAGACCAGCCGCAGAGCCTCATAGTCGGCTAGTTTCTCGTTGAGCCACTTGGAGCCGGATGGCATTTGCTTCTGCATGCACAGAATGCCCTGGCGGAAGTGCTTGCTGTTGGTGATCTCCTCCACGGGACCCATGATGTTCCCCTGGGCGTCGTAGTCAACGCCGGATACATCGAATCCATGGGCCATCTCGTGGGCCAGTGCAAAGCCCAGCACGGCATGTTGTTGCAGGGACGTAGTGTTGCGGTGCCACACCGGCAGCTGGAGCAGTCCATGCGGTACTAGAATGAGATTTCGGGGTCTCACGTACAACGGCGACGAGTTGCTGCCATCTAGGGTCTCCGCCAGATAGTCTAAGTTGCTATCCGAAGAGTTCCCTGTTTCCGCTTCCGAAGATAGCAACTTGTGAGTTGCTTCCACGCGAAGCCTTAGAAGATTCAATTGGTTTCCGTAAAAGTTGTGGTCATTCAGGTCCAGACCCTCGTGATACTGTTCCACCTTTTCGATTTCATCTGTCCGGACAAAACCTATTTGTATCCTCATGGCATGGAGCTTCTGTTGCAGGATATGCACCAATGGAGGCGACAGTCGGAGTCGATTCTCCGTCAAGACCTGGCCGAAACGACGCTTAATGCGGCCAAATAAAGATATTATTTCGGGTTCCGCATCCGGGTCATAGAAGTGTTGGCCAATTAGCCAACTGCTGGCCAGGGGCATGGCTCTTCTCATGCTGGCCACGCACTCCCCCCTTGCAATCTCGCCGGGACCCTGCTGCTTGAGGAAAGCTAGCCACCGGATCATGATGTAGCTGCAGATGGTGTCGGGCATATGACTCTCGACCAGGACACTCAGAGCTCTCAGGTATGGGATGTTCTCGATGATCAGCGTGGAGCGCAGGTCGATTTCCGCATCCAATCGAATCTGTTGCATGAACGAAATCCATTGAAACTGGGGCAGAAAGGTGGCCAGGTATCCCAGTTGCATCTCCCGCGGTCCCTCGTCATCCTCTATATCCTGCAGGCGGTGCAACTGATGCTCAAAACCATCCACCAAACGCGCCAGGGCGTTGGCCGCCCTCTTTGTCTGCCCGATGTCCAGTAGCAGCTCTATAATGGCGCCCTCGCCCATGGGCTGGGTCTCCTGGCGAGTGGGTTTATTCACATATATACTGAAGGCGAGGGAGTCGTCCCATCGGGGCATAACATCCTCCCGCAACAGGACGCCATTTAATCCGTAGAGACGAAGGCGGCCCAGTGCCGTGATCCAATCGAAGTTTTCCCGCCGCCATCCCCGACCCACAAGAGGCCAGAAGGTAAGATTAGTGGGCGGCAGCTGTAGCAGATACTTCTTTAGGTTGTAGGGCTTGAGGCGCTTGCAAGAGCGGTAGTAGCGACGCATCTGCTCCACGAAAGTCCAGTTCTCCTCTACAGAGGAGCTGTTGTTGTTCCGACGCAGCTGGCGTTCCAGCCGCTGGTTCAAAGCGGACTCGATGACCCCCAGTGTGTCGCTTGGCAGGAGGTGTTCCATCTCCCTGTCCCGCTCTCGCTCCCGCTCCCTCTGCTTCTCCGGCTCCGACCCCTTTTGCTGAATCTGCCAATTGCCGCAGGCATACTGATAGAAGTTCTCGCAGGGACGCGTCTTGATATCCATGTAGCTCTGCAACTGGGTGGCCAGAAGCTGGTGAATGCTCGGTGGGGGTCGGGTCTGACGGCAGGCGGTCGGCATGGTACGCCAGGCCAGCGAAAAAAGTAACCAGGCCACCAGACTCAGCTTCAGCATGATGATCTCCCACCTGCGACAAGTTGCAACTGGTGGGACCCCACCTCGCTTGGATTCCGGTTCGCGAAAATATCCAAATAGACCTGTCTGTCGCTTGTCGTTTGTCGCCTGTCGCTTGTCAGTCATTGTCCCACGGAAGAGTAATTTCTAATGCGATGCTTTCTATAGTAATAGAACACCATGGGCATAAAACACATGATAAGTCGATTAAATTTTTACCATATTCTGTACGTTCCAGTTGGAATATAGAAGATAACTTCGACCCACTGTGGTCGTAGTGCTGGGTCGCGTTCTCCTAGAATTAAGGGGCCGCTTATCAGTTTCACCTTGGCCTTGATTCCCGATTGCCACTCATTGCGAGTGACCCACAATGGGCGTGGCTTGTGATTGCACGACGCAATTGCTGTCATTGAACTTAGTTTTTCGTAAGCACTGAGAGAAAAAATAGGTTCCATTGATTATTTTTCTTCCTATGTGTCGTTGCAGAACCGAAACGATCCCGGGCCATCCGTCATACAAGGCAACCATGCGTTTGACAATTACAAATGTGCAGGCCAGCGATTATGGAAACTACAAGTGTGTCGCCAAAAATCCTCGTGGCGACATGGATGGCAATATAAAGCTGTATAGTAAGTAGTTTAGACATTGAATTATTATTGATATATTATTATAAAAATATAAACTTTTTAGCATACTTTTGAGTCTTTTTAAGCTTTGTGTTAGCTATGTTTAGCATCCTTGTTTGCTTTGTAAAAAGAGTGTATTAATAGGAAGGTTTTCCTCTATACGAATATTTATAAATACGCTTCAACCTTTAACATATTCAATCCTTTGCAAAACTCCAATTGAAACTCGCAATTTCTGCGCCCAAGAAGTACTCTAAATTGGCCAATGCAGGCTCAATAAAGTGTCCATAATCTGTGAATTTGTTAAATCACTCACCAATCACCGAATGGGCCATTAAAGCTTAGCCTGGCAGCCTTGATTGCTTTCACAAAAGTTCATAAAACAATATAAAATATCTGTGAGTTGTCGTTGGCGCCAATAAAAGGCCATGGCCATTGGCCAGGACGGGCACCATGGAGAGTCAACACGGAGAGACGCCAAGTTAATTTATATACACACTTTTTATTTGGCTGGCACAACAATGGGGATCCGGGTGTGCAGAAGTGGGTGTTGGTCTACCAATTAAAGGTAACAATGGCCACACCGAGGCATCGAATAATAGCGGGGGCTGCCCAACAATGAGAACAATGATCCTTTGACAATTTTATTGAGTGGTCAGCAGGATATACAGCCAAAAGTGCGATGAAGTGGACAAGCCTTGGCAATACACACAGTATCAGGAAAATCGGGAGTCGCAGGCAAGGCCGAGCCAGAACCCATAAATTTGTTCTACAAATTGTCGGTCAATAATGCCAAGAGTTGGGCGAGATACTGAAAACGTTAGAAAGTAACAAGCCATATTCTTGTCAGGGGGAGAAAGAAAAATGGAGGGGGCCTTGTATGTTATGTACTTTGAGGTTGGGGCTATGGCATTGGCTTTGGGATAACCACTTAATGAAGTTGAAAACGAACTAACTATTGAACACAAAATATTCCATTTCGCTGCAGTGTCAAATCCGCCAACCACACAGCCACCACCCACAACCACAACGCTGCGGAGGACGACGACGACCACGGTAAACACGGATGGCTATAACCACACCCCCCTGAATGGCATTGGGGGCGAGGGGCCGACAAATTCAGTGATTGTGATTGACAAATGTGAGTACTACCCCAAAAAGCGATGCGGATGGATTGTATGCACTTATTCCCTTCACAGTGGGTATTAAATATCAATCGAATTTGAACGAGATTGGCAAATCGGAGCAGAAGCTCACTGGCTCTAATCCCAAGGGCTATGACTGGTCCAAGGGCAAGGACAGCGGCTGCCCAGGACTCGTGGACTTGGACCAGAGGTCGCACCTGTTCACCTGCTGGCTTCTGGCACTTCTCGCGCTGATGCTGCCAAATCGCTTCCACGACTAGGGAATAGCATAACAGTCTTATTAATGAAGTGCCATTACTCGAATCAACTCGAGTAGAAAATGAAAATTGAGCCAGACCCGCTAAAGCAAATAATAAGCCCCACTAACTAAATACATTTCTGTAGGTACTTAATTAAACAAATTGCACGCAAACTCATGTTATGGATTAACTTTTGCGTTCTATTTGTTTTATTTACACGCAAATCCACACAAATATATGATATTAAAAAAAAAACAGGAGAGTTTAAACAAATGAAAGAGTAAATTAATCAAGCGCCAAAATTGTTTAAAAGGCCAAATATCATAGCAATTTACACACAAAATTTGTTCAATGTTTCACTGCTCTTTTTTTGGTTAAGTTTTAGTATTTTCCATTAAATGATTGAACTATTCAAACATTCGACTTATATTGATTCATAAGAGTATGCCGAGTACGTCGTCAATAGATTAAAATCCTGGCAACGACTGATGGGCGGAACAAAAAGAAAACACACACATCCTGGTTAGTTAGTCAAAACAAAATTCAATTTAAAAACAACAAGTGGGATAAACATACATTTTAAATGTTGCCAAATTGTTGGAAAACCAAAACCCAAAATCACAAAGAAAAAACCAAAAAAAAAAAAGCACTGCAATCACACAAATTGTAAATATTTAAAAGCATATACACCCAACCGTGAACATAAAAGCAAATGCAATTGTAAATTATGTACTCGTTATAGGCAATACAAATAGCAGCTCATTTGTTTGGCCAACTCGAAAGAATATGAAAATTAAATTAATGCCAACATTAGCCCAAAGAGCAGGAAAGTAAATAGCATTAATCAAAATATAAAAACCCCAAAATTAAACACAATGCAAACAAAGGTACTTATAAAGCGAAAGCTGTTAATAAATATTTTAGATAGTTGGCGAGTTCGATTGTTTTTGCATACGAAGCATATTATATATATTTATATCCATTCAACGTAAGCCCAACTAAAACCAAAGCTAATCTAAGTACAGTCTAACCTATATATAATATAATATATACTCAATTACATCTAAATACTTATATCATAGGCTTTAGTTTGTGTTTCTTACCGATAAGAGTGATAATGTACATTGAATGAATTGAAAATGCAAAGAAACAAATAAAAGATCTATTTGGGATTGCTTCGTATACTTGTTATGAATATTGATCTCTTTATTGCAGTTTGAAAACATGCGGTTCGCCTTGGATTCACCAGGACATCTTCCCCATATCAATAACCGTTTTGAGTGTCCAAGGATTGAACAAATGCTTGGACTGGCTTATGGCCGAATTCGGTTCTGTTTTATTTGATTCTATGTTTGCTCAGCACTTTGGGTACTTGAAACTGTTATTGCGCACAAGGCGGACTCCTTTCCTCGAGTCCTGCAGCTCCAGGATCCTTATTTTCATTGACTAGTAAATTCTGCAAGTGTGGGAAGGATTTACATTTGGCCAAGGTAAAGGGATGGCAGGGCAATAAATGCAATAGTTTCTGAATAAAATTATAAAAAACTTTGATTTTATTTTTTATATTTATCATTTATTTTATAATATCAAATAATTTTAACATTAAATGTTGATTTCTTAGAAAATATTTTCATTATAAAGATATAAAATATATACGTATATAATTATTAAACTTCTACGGCTCGACGGGCCAGTAGAGTGTCCAAGATACTGTCCATGTGTTCACTGCAATTGGCCAGACAGAGATCCGCGTATTCGCTGAGGAAGTACATGAAGCTTTCGAGCTGCTCCATGGTACAGGTGCGGAAGCCATCATCGCGTCCAACGTTCTCAATTGCCTTGATGATGGAGCGCAACTTCTGCACATATTCGGGGGTGTTGCGGCAATGCTCCAGCGAAGTATCCGTAAGATTGGCAGGTTTGGCGTACTTCCGGATACGTTGTTCCACATTCCGTAGCTTGATTTGCTGCTGTTGGAGGGTCTGCATCATTTGAGGCACGGAGAGAGGAGACGGAGCAGCAGCTGGGGCTGTCTTGGTAAACAATTCATCCAAGGGTACTGCCTCGTAGTCCACTGAGAACATTTCCGGAGAGAAGGAGAGTCGTCCACTGTTATTGCCGAAGCTATTGGATTCCAGCTCGGTCTGGTCCAGATCACTGGTCTTGATAGTCTGGTTGGCGTTGCTGCCACTGCTGGGCCAGGCGTACTTGCTGCGTCCCTCCAGACCATTGCTAGCTCCAGTTTGGAGACCCACCAACATGCTGTAGCTGCTTTCGATGGAGTACTTCTGGGTGGTGGGCCAGAACTCGGGGGAGTGGCTAAACTCGATGTCATCAACGCCGAACCGCAGCTCTGACTGCTCGGAATCGAGAAAGGCGAATAGTCGCTTCACCTTATCGCCAGGCATCCATTTTCCGCTGAAGGGCACAGCCAGGTCTCCGCTGGCAAACCAGTAGTGGGAGCATCCCTTGACACTGGGTGGACGCTCAGGCAGTGCAGAGTCCGAAGTAACGCCTCCCGGGGTGAACTTGTGACCATCGATGCCGAAAGACAGGTCTCGTGTTTCCCAGCTCTTCTGCGAGAAGATTTCGTACAGCAGCCGAAGACGCTCCGGGCTGTTGTGGAAGATTTCCAAAGAGACAGTGAAGGCGCCGGAGGAAATCCAGAATCTCGACTGGGGCTTGGACCCCGGCATATCATCCTGGGTGGAGTTCATCTCGATAGTCGGTGCATTGGCGAAAAACTCCCGTTCGCTGCAGGGCGTGGTGGGCGAGCTATTAGTGGCATCCAGATCCAGGGGATGGTCTTCTCGAATCACTTGCATGGCCAAGGAGCTGCGTCGAGGCCTGTCTGGGGCAGCGATGGGACTGAAGAGCTGCTGCTGAGCCGGGCTGGAGATCAGGCGGCCCTTGACTGGTGTGGAGAAGCCGGATGGCTTCGAGCTGGCAGGGCCAACGGAGGATCGTCTTATCGGGCTGTTTTCCATTGGATCGTTTGAACAGGTTTCGAAGCCCTGATCTATGAAGCTGTCTCTCATCGAATGACCAAGGGACTGCCGCGGGGTCTGGGCTGGGGACTGGTCACTGTCCGCATTCGGCGAGGGCGAGGACATCACGGTCAATGTGTAGGCCGACTTGATTTTCCGAGGTGAATTCACATGGCGCATCAGGGACTTGTCCAGTTCGATGTAGCTCTGTTCCGGAAAAGATAGTTGGGAGCTGTTTGTTGGCTTTTTCTTGCTGACTACTCCTGCGAATGGCTTGTAGTCAGAATCGGAATCGGTGGATGTGATAGCATTGGCCGTGGCTTCCACAATGGAGTTCTCCTTTTTCCAAGTCAGGGTGCGGCGCATCTTCTTCTTGCGGGGTGGACGCTGGGGCTTGACAAATTCAAAGTCGGCAGGTTGCGTGGCATCCTTGGGAGTCTCTGGCTGAGATTCGTCACTGGTTATCTGTTGAGAGAAAAATAAGAATATTAATGGCTTGTTTTTTTTTGACATTTTGTTTATGTGACTTACCTTTGGCAAAGTAGATAGCCCGGATTCACTTTCCTCAGCTTCGGATTGCTTCAAGCTGGAGGCTTCGCTGGACAAGGTGGCAGTGGACTGTGACGCACTGAGACTTGGTCGTGGCTCGGGCACTGGAGGAGCCTGTCGTTTCAGGCGGCGCGGCGTGGCCACCGGGGTTTTTATCGGGACTTGGGCTGTGTCCACCTCCTTTACCTCCACATGGCTGGCTTCTTTGGGCACGTTCTCCATCTCCAGCTTGGCAATAGCTTCCTCCAAAAGCCGCTCGACAGCGGACTTTTGGCTCACTTCCCCGATCGAGACTGTGCTTGGCTCCTGTGGCGGCTGCTCCAGCAGGTCCTCCTCGAGAGCAATCTCTATGGTTTGCTGGCCATTAGAGACGCTGGTAATATCGAATTGGACACCGTTTTCCGAGCTAAGCCAGCTGTAAAAGAGACTTTCCAGCGGCTCGTTATGAAAAAACAGTTGAGTCTCGCATCCGCTGCGCTCCTGACGGGTTCGTCGGATCTTCTTGGGTGGCGCATAGGCTTCCGTGGGCAGGACACTGCGAATGGCAGACAGATTCCTTTTCTGGCATCCCTGGGGGATCTCGATCTTTGCCTGCAACTCCAGGCGTCGGCGGGGTAAAGGATGAGGAGCGCGTTCGGGACTTGGTTTTAGGATGACGGTGAGAGTGCTCACATGCATTTGGCTCTTGGGTGTCCCTGCTTTAGGAATCGCCTTGGGAGGAGATGCTGCTCCTGGTCGTGGTGGTGGGGACCCACCGATAACACACTTGGTCTCCAGCTCCTGGGCCAAGTGCTTTACGCTGACCTGCTGTTCGGCCACCACTTCTCCTCGGATAATCTGGTTCTTCACCTTTGCTTTGAGACCCTCGGCGTGGGCGTTAAACTTCGGATGCTTGGCGGCCATGTCGCCGATGAATTTGTTGAAAAGGAGTGCCTTGTCTTTGACACTTAGTTCCCGGAAGACCTCCTCGGCAATTAGGCAGGGACCCTGACCCGGCGGCGGTGAGGCCACCCGTCGGGATTGGGGATTTGGTTTGGGTTCCGGAGACAATTCGTTCTGCAATTGCACGTACTGGGGCTCCTCCGTGCGCCGCATCACCTGGTTGATCTTGGAATTGAAAATCTGGGCCATCTCCTTCACCTTCCGAGGCAGTGACGAAGATGAAACTTTTCCAGATACCATAGACGGGGATCGTGGGGTCTCCGGACGCTGCTCGTACCTCTGCTTCAGTTCGCTGATCTTCAAAGTACCACCGTCGACTTTGGGCTTGGGTGGCGAAACTGGCTCCGGCTGGAGGCCTAACTTGGCAATGGCGCTAGCCACCTTCCCAGTGCAAGTCGCCATTCTCGACGCATCTATGCGCTTGGTAGGCGTCACGGGCACCTCTTCATCGAAATACTTCATCAGATTCTCGATGCTGGACAGGTCGAGATCAGTTACCTGGACACGACGAGGCGCCACGTAAGAGTTTTGGTGCTCCAGAGCCGTTAGGAATCGGTCATCGTCCAGGGAAGAGATCTCGAAGAGCTCCTCTCGGGTCATAGTGGCCCGGAGGAGACCACAGGCAGTGCTGGCATCTCCTTGTTGATGGGAACGGCGTCTCTCCTCGATTTCCTCGTTCAGCTGCAGCAGCTCACTGAAGTCGCGGCTATTCATGGCGGCCATATCCACCACGAGCTCGTTGTTCTTCTGGGCGTTGTTTGGCGTAGAGTTGCTCAGGACCATCTTGGTTTTCGCTCTTGATTAGGTTGTTCACGTTAAACGTTTCAGTTTGTAACTGTGCCCTTCTCCCTTTCGGCCAGGATTCTTATACTAATTGCAGGTAGCCACAGGTAGCCATGCAAATGCCCAAATATCCATATGCAACCTTTTCGAGGGTTGCGATTGGGATAACCGCTTATTTGCTAATCCCTTGACAGTTAATTCAGGTCAATGCTTAAATCGCAGCTGGCGACTCCGCGGATTTTTCCGATCCTCAAAGTAATTTATTGGTTTCGCGAAACTTCCAGCCAATTGACCTGACAAAAATGTCAAGTAGGCAGGTACTTACTTTATTTTTACAAAGGAACTCTTATTAAATTTCTTTGAAGTTTAGAAACTGTACATTGTGTTTAGAGGAATCTTGAAATCCCACTAATGACAGATGGCCAAGAACAGATTGCACGAATACCACCGAATATAATATATGTACACTACTACACTATAATAATTTATTTTGTTTGGAACTTTGACTTGAACTTTGACAGAAATAAAAAAGTGTATATTGAGAGATTCTTAAATTCTAGGTCGTTAAGTTCAAACTCTTTTATATTTTGAAAACCAGCAAGTATAAAAGGGTACAAAAGGGTGTTTTATTGCTGCAAGTTTCTGCATCATGCCATACTAAAATCAAACTCAAAATGTTTCTCGAACGTGTGTTTGTTAACAAGACTCTAGAGACCAGAAGCGACAATAAAAACTCACTCTAAAAATTTTTACGCTTGTGATTTGAATCGATTGCAAAAGATGAAGGTCTGCTACAAGGTCCCTGAAGCTGAGCTCTAATATTTATAATCTATAAAAAATTTAACACCAGTGGTATAACTTTGGTTTCTACTGAAAAGATAGAAACTTCTTTCAACTATCTAAATAGTTTTAGAACATTATTTTAACATGCTAATAATTTTACGAAAATAACAAAATTTAAATTTACAAAACCTTTAACAACCTTTAGAATAATGTCAAATTTTATTGCCAAATTTAACGGAAAATTGGAGAAACTATTGGCTCAGGCTTAAAGTTATTGGTAAGAATTTCAGGTAAGGATTAATTTAGGGTCAGCCGCGACCTACCTGTGATACAATATGCGGGTCACGTATGTTGGCAGTAGCGTTTTAATGGCCCGTTAATGCGAAACCCAGGCAAATTTCGCCACCCACTACCCTCTATCCTGCTCACCTTCAACAAGTTGCCAAGAAACTGCGGATTTGGATTACGAGCTGATTTGTAGATTTTGGTATTTCCCAAAACGCTGATCAACCGAATGCATATTAATTTGCGAATAATTAAAGGTGTGCTGAGAAACACGCTCAGATTCCATCTCCATTTTCGAAGCTATGTTTTTTGGGGCCTGCAATACGAGCACAGGATTCCAGGCACAGCCGGCCCAGTTAGGAGCTCCTCATCCCACCCAGGAGAGGTCGGTCCCTCACGTTTGGCACGTAATTGAAAATTAGCTTGTCTGCCGAGCTGTCTGAATCAGCCCCCTGCCAAGGTTTTCTTTTTGGCATTTGACGTGCCGTGCCGCATGCGAAAGCAGGAGGACTTGGGAACATTTTGAGTTCCTAAACATGGTGGTAATTTATTCACAATACTTATGGGCACCTAATTAAAGCTATGCAAAAATCTATTAATGTACATTAAGACTATGCACTCTCTACCAGAAAGGGCAATGGGGCGATGAGTTCATTTTGCTTCCCGCCTTGCACTCGAAGATCTCGGCGAACTCAGGGAGCTGGCTGACGGCAAAGTTGAGCCGCTGGCTTCCGGATTCGTGGTACTGGTCACCATCATCACCGCAGAAGAAGTGTGCAAACTGGATGAAGTATATCTGACCGTTGTCCGGCAAGCTCAGCCAGTCGCCCATGTAGGTGCGGATGGCCAGACGGGAGCCGCTGACATCGGAGATGCGTTCGTTTAGCATGGTGTCGCTCTGGCCAAGGCAATCCAGCGCTGCCTTGTAGAGCGGCTCCTTGCCGAGCAGGTCGCTGAAGTTCCTCATATTTCCCTGGCCATCGTAGTCCACCATAAAAGTGTCGAAGGCGTGCAGCATTTCGTGGCCCAGGGTATTGGCCAGGTCTCCGAAGAGCAGGGATGGCCAGAAGTTAGCATGGAAGAAGGGCAGCTTCACGTAGGAGTACGGCACGAAAACCATATTATTCAGGCAGTGGAAGTATGGCGTGGCATCGATGTTGTCGGCGAAATCAGGTGAGTGCATGTTGAAGCTGTACCAGATGGCCTGCGAGGTTCTATCTACGCCCCCTTCTAGCTCTGACACGATCGAGTAGAAGAAGAGCAGCCCATTCAGGTGGTCCTCATAGAAATCCCCACCCACTTTCCACCGCCCATCTATGTCAAAGTAGAACTGCTCAGAAGCATTGGGCGGCAGGTTTCCCACATTTATCCGCATATCAACCACTTTGGGCGTCAGTAAAGCCACCAAGTCTGGTTGCAGCTGGAAGGGATTGGTTTGCACTGCTCTCTTGAGCTGCTCCTGCAGCTCGCCAAACACTTTGCGGATAACGAACTCGTCAGCCTCCCTCCTCGGGGCGTAAAAGCTCTTTTCGTAGACGTAGTTCATGGGCAAGTACAGCACCCGACGCATTTGTCTGATGCAACGCAACGATCGCAGGCTACCATCCGACTCCATGGTGGCCAGTGGGTTGTGAGGCAAATGCAACAGATACTGCAGAAATCTGGCCAGACTATACAGATTGAGGAGATGTGTATCCATGTTGTTGAGCAGAATGATTATCTCCCGAATTGTGGACAGATCATCCACCTGGAAGGTATGATCTCCCTTGATGGAGGTTCTGTTAAGCTGCTTCATTAGAACCTCTATCCACTTGAGTTGCGGGACCTTATATTGAAGATCGTCCAAGCTGGACACGAAGAAACTATCATCCGTTTCATGGTTCTTCACCAGCGAAGCTAACTGGTCCTCCAATTTAGCAAACTGAACCCTCAAAGTGGAGAATCCCAACGGAAATCCACCTTGTGGTAGTGCCTCGTAAATATCGTGCGTGAAATTCAAGCTCAGTCGGTGGTTGTGTGGCTCCACGAAGATCATATGTTGGCTGGTATTGTGCCAGCGCACCCCCATCTGGACAAAGTGACCTCGGTATCCATATTGTCCCAAGGTGGAGAGCAAGTCCATCCAATCTGTAGAGTTCAGGGACGAAGGCAGATTCAGCAGGTCCAAGTACCGCCGGAGATTCCGTCCCCTCAGTGCCAGGCAGTGTTGGTAGTGAGTGACCAGTTTTCCATACATGGGCTGTCTGTATTCCAAAGACCGAGGATTTCGGCTCAGGTTCTGGAAGAGGTATTTGTATTGACTATTTATTTGGTCTTCACTGGTACTCGTGGCCGTGTAGTTCCTGTTCCAGTTGCCGCAGGCGTATGCGTAGAAGTCATCACAGGGATCTTTAGTCTTGTCCACGTAACTCATTAGCATTTCGATGTGTTGCAAGTTTACCGAAGAATTGCAACTACTCCGGTAGGGACAGCTCCTGGACATATTACTCGGAATGAGTATGGAACACGAAACAGAAACTGTCCCGATTAATAACATACAAAAACTCAAAGTCCGCACTGCCATTTCCATTTCAGTTTAGTTCTTATTATAAGCCGGCACTTGTACGACTTTCCTGAATTTATTTGCACTTAATTGATTGCGATTTCTTTAAATAAATTTCATAAGCCGTTTCTTATTGTTTGGAGCTCGCTTTTTGGTTGTTCTTGTATTTTATGCTTAGTTGCAAACATGTCAGAAGTATTTCCAAAATGATTTCTCCAACTAAATTGTATTCCACAACCACGAAAGTCTTTCGATTATTTTCTCACACGTTTGTTACGCATTTACCGATCGCTGAAATTCAACTAAAAACTCGTTTCCCGCGATTCCCATTCAGTGTACAATATATTCTGAATTCGCATTTATTTGTATGTTTCTTGCAGCTCGTTTTTTTAGCTTGGTTAGCTTATCAGCATATTAAATACGTCGTTTCTTTTGGCTGATGTGGGCCCGGCTTATCTATTAAAAAAAAGCGAAGCACAATACATATATACATTGAGCCTTTAATGATTCGGCAATTGTTTAATTAACAAAAAAAAATGTGAGTTCCTAATTGTTTCTTCGATAATCCAATTGAGAGCAAATTAATTTCCACTCATCTATCGCACATAAATCATTGGTAAAGAAATTATACTCTGATTTCCATCATGAAAAAATCATTATCCAAGTGTTAAATAATAATTATACTTTAAAAGCTTCTAATCACTGAAGTGCACTCTTTAATATTTTTATTGATTGCATTTTAATTTTGTGGCAATTAAGCGGAAAGAAAAAACAAACTACGAGGACTCTTTATAAATAAATTAGCAGCTCAGCAAAATTTTTCATTATTTTTAATCAACTTTAAACGTGAAAATCCCTTGTTATTGCAACCAGCGAAAACGCCGCTCAAAATAATGCAAATTTATTGAAAATACTTTGAATTCCGTGGCCAAAAGACACATATAGCTGAAGCCGGGATATAGCGTGTGATGTCAAAGAGAAAAACAAGCGAAAATTATTTATATTAAAAACTTACCTTTTTGGGCACATAACTCATTATATTATATGTTGGCAAAGCGGCATAAAGAAATACAAGCTATATAATATATGAATTCACAAAAAAACCGCATCAAACGGTCACCAAAGAAGATAAATCTTTGCATTTCTTGTTCCATCGTAACAGGATAAAAAGGATTTAAATGGAATGCGGGCTCGATGGCAGCTTTTTGGACAGGATCTGGTTATAGGCTGTCAGGGACTGTCAGGACTACTACTATATTTATGGATATATGTCATCTGAATCGGACTTCTACTATTTAAGGACTGACATAATCGGAGACATTTTAGGAATTACAAGTTTTAATTATAATCTAGAGTCTGAGTTCCAGACTATATCTGTCTGTACTGGTGGTGTCATGCCTACTCGCCGTGTTGCTGAATCAAGCGCTTAATAATTTGCGATTTTTAATGATGTACTATGGGCTTTTAGAAAAAATAATAAAATAAAAAACAAGGAAAAGATATTGTTTTCAATTACACTTTAATTATTCTGTTAGAAATTATATGTTTATAGGTATGGCTTTTAAAATGAATGTAGCTTTAAAATAATTTAAACGACTTTATTTTTCACTATTTTTCACCATAAAGACCCATTTCTGACCCCATAGTGACGTTTTGGAACGTAAAGAATCCCTTTTCCCTTTCCCTGCCCTGCCCAGCTACCATTCAGCTCACAATTATCAGCTCGGGTTTTCATTCATTCATGTAAGTCGAATTTCTGCTGTGCCTCACTGTCCGATCGCTTTATAATTAGGTCTAAAATAAACGCCGCGCCAGCGAAAAGAGCGTATTCGTACTCAAGTGACGCAATCCGATTAGCGAGTTGCGCATAGTGAGTGGGTCTCGGAATCCAGACACAATCAAACCGCAAAGCCCCGAATCGTATTATAACCTTGCGACCTAGTGTCCCGGGGGCCTGGTGGGATTTTATGCCTAATGTCACGTGTGGATGGTTGCTGGGCAGACTAATCTCGCCACTGCGATGGCCACAACACGTGTTGCTCCATGGCGTTGCAAGGCTAATAGATTAGTCTAAAATCATACATAGCTATAGGGGATGATGAAACCGCAATTATTAAATCATCATTATTAGTTTGAACCCGATCGGGCAACTTTAACACTTGCAACTTGTAATAATTAGCATTAAATGATTTGCACTAGTTGTATTATCACAAATCTACCTTTGAAATACAAATCAAGCAACTTATTGAAATCTCTTTGTCAAATTCTCACGTCAAAGTCTGTCAGTGACAGAGTAGCAATGGTCGATATTCGAGATTTCACATTGTGGGAGGCATCACCACGTCCCCGTGGACCATTTGACCCAGCTGTAATTCCCACCAAAGCCAAGCCCCATGTGTTTATTATGTAACATTTCCATTGGCACCCCTTCCGTTTCCAATCCTACAATATTGTTGTTTCACTTGATTTTGGTCAACTGGGTTAAACGATTTCTGCGTTTGTAAATGTTTTGAATATTTCGCGGAATTTCACTGGTTAGATGGTCCTGGTTGCTAAATCTTTTCAATCAAATGGATGTCATTATAGTTGTTAAACCAATTAATGATTTTTAAGACAAAAAGACAGTTTTAAGTTGCAAGTCGAGGTTTAAAAGATTTTCTTCGAGAGTGCCTAAAAGTAGGCAATAGTTTTCACACCACTGTAACTAACAGAGCTGTCAACGCACCAAGAAAGGATTTCATTGCAGCAGCCAATAAATAGTAAAAACACACATTCATAAGGGTTTAGCCTATGATACGGATCAAGGATATATATAGACATATATATACTGTATCAAACGCATACGGGGTAAATATTATGGGCTCGTTTTCGAGCTATTAATTATGTGGATGTTTGCGTCAGAGAAGTGCAATTAAGTAAAGTAAAACTGTTAGACGGAACAAATTTTGGAGGCTGGGAAACTAGAACCCATAGACTAATGGGGATTTCCATGTTTTGGTCAGTTTGATTAATATTCCAGCTCCTATGAGGACAGGCCTTGCATGCGATGATTGCGGGATTGCAGGATTGCAGGATTGCAGGATATGAGCAAACATCAATGGCACATAAACGCAGAAAGCGTAACGAAAATTTCAATTTCGAAACGTGCTTGAGAGCGGAACCAGCTCCAGACTTTAAATTGTCGCCCCGAAAGGCTGCTTTTGACATTTTTTGCGTCAGTGTTCGCCTTTTGCTCGTTTGCATACTCTGGGTAGAAATAACGGGCCGCAATTTTAATTAGTTTTAACCCGCCCTCAAAAGTGGAAAGAATCTGACAGCTGGGACAAAAGTCACGCAGCGTGGTCGGTAATGTCACAGATTCAACTTTAATGTGGTGTTTAAAGTCAAAGTCAAAGCCCACAGGCGTATGACTGATGGACTGGACAGGCTATCCTTCAAAAATCAAAAAGGTGTGATTGTTCAGGATATAACAATGCACACAAGTGTCCTTTTTACAAAAAGATTGTGCTTCCAGCGTTGATTGTTGTCCAAAAAAGAAGATGGACAAAGCCCAGGATAAAAGGGAATAGCCAGCGGAATCAACCATTAAACGACAAGGAAAATGACAAATGAATCAAAGTCCTTAAATGGATTATTAGCCAAATAAATATAACCTGGTCTTTAACACTTAATGGGGAAGCATATAAACTTTTAACTGCATTTTCTACCACTTAAAAAAGATATACTTGCTTATAAGTATCCTGACTCCTTTTAGTCCTTTAAAAAGTTGTAAGTACTTGGGCATTACACGAGTATAATGGTGTAAATCCAGCTGTAATAATCAAATATGCCTAAATCCACTTTGACTTGACTACAGATACCAATCAGGTATATGTGGGCTTAAAGAGCCTTTTTGGCAATGTCGCTTTTTTCTTGGAATTCCCTCCATATCACTATAGGTAGGGTCGTACCGCATTTCGACTGTCTCATAAAGTTAAACGATGTGAAGACTTTGCACAAACACGGACTCCTCTGCCTCCGTCCAGGATAAACATGTGTGACTTGTCAGTTACCCAGACACGCCCAGCGCCAAAGACCTTCCAGTTCGGCTTTTATTTAAAAAAATATATATATATTTTTATTGCCTTTTGGCCATCGCCGGTTGATGGTCTGACAGTGGCTGCAGGAAGTCAGGGCTGGTCGGACTGGGATGAGGAGCTGGGAGCGTGCTCCTTGTCTGCTAAATACTCGACACTTGGTATGTGATTGAAATAATGCCTTGCGATAATCCAAGGCTTATTAAAAGGTCCTGACAACACATTGGCAGTTCCTGCTGGATTTAGGTATGGCAGGTGGCTTTCCCACATATATTTTTCTATATTATATTTATTCCATTCAAATCCAAAGCTAAATTAAAATCTATTGCCGTGACATATTGACAACCACATCGATGTTTAACCTTTGTTTATTAAAAAGGGATCAAAATGGAAAATAAATGGTACGCTCAATTCCCCGTGGGACCAAAATAGAGAGAAATTAAATAGGAAACTCTGACTTTCTGACTTTAGTTTGGTTTAAGATAAATTTAACAAAAAATAACGCGAAATGGCGCTGATAATCGAGTTCAATATATGTTAATGGATGATAGGCTGATCGGATAAGGAAATTTATCCACATAAAATAAAAATTCGATTAACTCAGGGTACTGAATTCATGGGGGTGGCTGAAAACATTGACATTGAAATTTAGGTAGAAAATATTTCGCACCCTCGCTCAATTTTTCCAATTTATCGAGTGCCAACACACCGCAAATTACCCAAAGCTTATGATTATGGAAGTTCACGCAAAAGGCAAACATAATGGAAACCAAATTTTGATTACCTCACGGTGTTCTTGATTTAATGATTTAAAAAAAATGTCGTTTTAAATTTAACATTTGCACACACTAAAGTTTAACAAGCTCTTGTATTTCAATGAGTTAAGTGCCTTTTATAATAAACAATTAAGCTTAGATTATAAGTCCAAGGAGTGCATTAACAAGATCCTTACAGAATGGGGTAACTTATTTGTTTTTTAAATAGGAATTCGAGCATTGTTACTTCTTTGAAACGCTTTCTGTTTATTTTCTTCATATCCCCGGAGTCCAGAGCCTTGAGCTCAACCTGGCCATAACCCCAGCTGGCAAATATTCCCTTTTCCTTTATTTCAGTTCAAGATAAAAAGTCGCAACAACGACTAAACTGTTAAAAAATTCAAGCACAAATATTTGTTTCTTGCTCTGTTTGTTTGCTTGTTTGTAAAACTAATGAAATTTTTGCCATATTCTCCAAGCGGCGGCTGACCCGAACCTAAAAAAAATTTCTATATAAATATATATATCTTGACCGCAAGAAAAAATTAAAAGAAAAAAATTAACGCCACTTTGAACGCCAAAGTTCAAAAGGGAGAAAAGGAAAATATCAAAAGGCAAAGACAGCGTGTAAGGCGGCAAAAGGGCCAAGAAGCTGAAAATCAGAAGGGAAAGTCAAAAAGACAAAGCCAACGGGCCAACGGGCGATGGTACAGCTAGCTAGCCAGATTATTATGTCAAGTCACGTTTATGAGCGTAATTTCGACAAAACACTCACCTCCCCCATCTGGCGTTTGGCTTTTCGCGTTTGGGCCACAGACGCAGTTGGTATCTGCCTGGAACTCCGGCCAAACCCCCATATTCGGAGGATGCTCGTTAACCGCGGAATGCGACACTGCAGCAGATATGGTGACTAATGCCAGCGGTCAGTCAATAAACAGTTAAAAACTCACTATGACCTTTCACTTGTAAGGTTAGTGTTGCATGTGTTCGTTTGGAGGTTCTGGGTGTACAACATAATTACTTTTACTTGTTTTTTTTTTATCCTTGATGATTAATTTTTTGATTCTTTAATATAAATAAAGTCCCAGGAGTATTTTTTTTTTTCAAACTAGCTTAAAACTCCTTTAATTTCTGACTAATTTAATTATTTTCTCAATTGGAACAGCGCCCCAAGAGGCCAGTAGAAGTAACAGTAATGGATGCTATGTTCTACGTTTTGTTTCTACGTTTTATTTCTATGTTTAAGTTTTATGTTTATAAAAACAAGGAGAATCATATTCTACATTCCATGTTTTCTATATTATATTATATTTGCTATATTTTTAAAACGTAGCATTTCCTGCTATATTCCGTGATTTTAGTTATTATATTTTAAGTAACAAGAACTTGGCGAATTGGTAAAAACAACATGCCCTGGTCAATTCCTGCTAATACAGTTCAATAAAAGAATACAAAATAAATGATTTCTTAAAAGTAAATTCGTAGATTTATTTAAATAAAATGTTTCCCAAGCTTTAAAGTTTATTTTCCTAATCTTTTTAAAATCTTGTAGCCTTGCCATCTTTTGAAAGCCATTCAAAGTTTACCAAAGTTTTTAGATGCAAGGAATCAAAAAGCTTTGGCATAGCTTTAAGCTAAAGGATAATATATTATCGAATTTTAATGCAATGTAACAGTACATGAAAATTAGGTTCATGTAGCCAGGATGAGGTTTTCTTTACATTTGGATAATTTCACTTACCAATAATTAAGAATTGTACAATTCTGGAACATAATCGAAAATTTGTGAGAACAGAGATTTAGAATCAGAAACTTAAAGATTACTCATTTCCTTTAATCCTTCTTGATTAAATAAATTTACCTCTAGCTAAAAATTTCTATATTTAGGTAAGTTAAAGATAAAATCTAAGACGTCCTTAAAAATTCATCTGATAAAAACTTTTCATGTGTGGTTAATCTTTCCAATCTCACAAGTTTCTGCTAATAATTTTGTTTCATCCAGCAATGCTTTAAGCCACCTTTTGGGACCCCGGCTATGGGTCAATTATAATCACTGTTTGCAAATCATTGGCGATTGATTGGCGTCAATTGAATTTGGTTTTGGTGTCAATTAGCTAGACAAATTCAACCGTCTCTTAGGAAATGTAAATCAGGTCGGGTCCCCAGTGGGTTTGCAATCGATTGCCGCGACCTTTGAGAGGCTTAATAGACGAAAAGCACGTAAAGCGTGTCCTGGGACAAGACAAGGTGTCAAACGGTATCTAAATACCTGCTGCATTTCAGCACGCATTTGGATTGATGGATATAAAAACGCTGCCGCGTTCCCTCACGTGAATCAGTCCAGGATCAGACATGAAGCTGGCCAACTTTCCTTCGTCACGGCAACCCGAAACGCTTTCGAAACGCAGTTTTTACAATCTAGTTCAGTCTTGTTGGCAATTGGCCCTGAGATTCGGCAAACGGACCACCATCCATGGCTTAGACAGGCTCCTGAGCTCCAGGGCCAGCCGATGGGAGAGAATCGTGTGGCTGTTCACCTTCGTAAGTGCTTTCCTGGGAGCGGTCTACGTCTGTCTCATCCTCTCCGCCCGGTACAACGATGCCAACTTCCAGACAGTGGTGGATAGCACCCGATACCCGGTTTACCGCATACCCTTTCCAGTGATCACCATTTGCAACCGGAATAGACTAAACTGGGAGCGTCTGGCGCAGGCCAAGTCGAGGTTTATGCCGAATGTCAGCGATACCGAGCAACTGGATCTGTTCGAACGCATCATGGGCAGCTACGATGAGTTATCCTTCGGCAACTTTCAGTCCTTTGAGCGACTGAGGAACCAGCCCACGGAGCTGCTTAACTACATCAACTTCAGCCAGGTGGTCGACTTCATGACCTGGCGCTGTGACGAGCTGCTAACGGAATGCCTGTGGCGCCACTTTGTCTACAATTGCTGCGACATTTTCTCCAAGAGACGGAGCAAGAATGGACTTTGTTGGGCCTTTAATTCCCTTGAGACCGAAGAGGGTCGCCGTATGCAGCTCCTGGATCCTATGTGGCCTTGGCGAACAGGATCGGCGGGTCCCATGAGCGGCCTTTCCGTACGTGTACTAATCCAGACTGCAAAACACTATCCTGGCAGGCATAATGAGAAGGGCATCGACGTGATGGTCACCGAACCATATGTGTGGCACAGCAACCCCTACCAAATACCCGCCAATACGGAGACCGCCCTGGAAATCGAACCCATCATCTACTTTTACGACAATGACACGCGAAGTGTCCGCTCCGATCAGCGGCATTGTGTCTTCGATGTGAGTGATTGAACAGTTCTAGAATGTAAATTTCAACCCTAAGTGTGTTTCCAATACTCAAAAGGACGAACGCAATAGCGAAGATTTTAGGTCTCTTCTAGGATACGTTTACATGATTGAGAACTGTCAATCAGAGTGCCAACAGGAGTACCTAGTAAGATACTGTAACTGCACAGTGGACTTGTTTTTTCCACCGGGTGAGCTAAGGTTTCGATGATCCGTGCCATTAATAAAGGAATTCCATTGATCCAGGTCAATATCGGTCCTGTAGGGCCAAGGACTTGCTCTGCCTGGCGGAAAATAATGGTAAGTGTCGCCTCACCAATCTGTTATCATCTCTGGTAATTCAAACTTATCCCAGACAAACTCCGCTACTCCCACCAGCCCGGAGAAATGGGATATGTCCGAAACAACCACGAAGGCATGGTCTGCAAGTGCTTTAGAAATTGCTACTCCCTTAACTACATTGGCGATGTCCGGCCTGCCTTCCTGCCGCAGGATGTCTACGGAAACTCCTCCTATGTGGATCTGGATGTCCACTATCGCTTCGAAACCATTATGGTCTATCGCACCAGCCTCGTCTTCGGTTGGGTGGACTTGATGGGTAAGTGGGAATATATTTATAATCAAAAGCAAAGTATCTTCCAGTTTTTATCCTTTAGTTAGCTTTGGTGGCATTGCCGGACTCTTTCTGGGCTGCTCTCTGATTAGTGGCATGGAGTTGGCCTACTTTCTGTGCATTGAAGTGCCCGCCTTTGGATTGGATGGACTGCGTCGCCAGTGGCAGTCTCGGCGACAGATGGACACGGTTCCAACCACAGTCACGCCAATATTGAATTTCCGTCAAAACACTCCAAGTCAGTTGATGGAGCATTATATAATGCAGCTTAAAGCCGAGCAGCCCCAGCAAATGGCGCTTAAACAAAAGTTAAACTTTCAAAAATGGCAACGTCTTACTTTTGGACATAAACAATTTTTGGATAAGTAAATAATACAGTGAATAAATTTCAAGATTTCTATTACATCTGTGTTTTAAGTTTAAGTTTGCCCTTGAGACTGTCTAGAAAAAATTCTGATGACTTTTCAGACAGCTCCTGTCACTGCGACAAATAAACTTTCCATCCACTTTGTGGCACCTCGCGATATTCTCGTCAATGCAACAGCTATTAATATCCCATTGCTGGCTGTGCGTATTTTGTGGCATTTGTGAAATGCATAATTCTCGACTGAAGTCGCACCTTTCTTCTTTTTCCCTTTCTCCATTTCGCATTTTACTTTCTAATATCAAATGTCAAGCTCTCCTGTTGTTTCTGTGAGTGTTTGTCTAAATGTGTGTTTAGTCTAGACATTGTCTAGCTGCAGTTATCAGCACATTTGTATGAAATTTAATATAATAAACTTATCAAATGTACCCGAGCTGTCTGCTCTTAAGAAACTATTACAAAAATTACTTTTGACCTTTAACTAGTGTTTAAATTTTAGGCGACTATCTGATTATAGAAACTACTTATCGAATATATAACAAAGTCGTACCAAAAATAAATAAACTATTGTTATTAAATCGGTTTTTTTTTAATTTACATCAAAACTATTTTAAACTTAGCTCAACATGATCACAAATATAAAATTGAAATTTCTATAATACCCTTAAACCTTTGAGGTTGATTTATATTTGAGTCACTGTAAGGAGAAATAAAATATCCCAAAACAATTGACAGTCTACTTTGGAAAGAATCCCTTCGTCAGAGAAAAAGGTCCTGGAACTGGTGTTGCTTCCCCTAGGGAAATTTCTGCTTCCTATCCCACCCACACCATTCATATTTTGTATTTAAATATGGATAAATAAGCTTATCACTTTTTTAAATACAAAAATATTTTTTTCAATGTTTTTAAAAGTTTAAAACCAACAGAAGTGCTTTTCGAAAGTTCACACAAAACTTTCTTCTACCTGTCGTCTCATTTTTATTATTTATTCATTCGCAAACCATTATCTGTGGCTGCTTTTGCAAATATTAAGAAAAAAGCATGTCAAAATTTAAAGGTAAAACAAAAACATACCCAAATCCCAATATTATATTAACATAAATTAGGTATAATGTACACATTATAAAGTAATATCCTTGGGAGATTTCAATATTAGCTTTCTAGAGAAGCTCGAAGTCCAGTCAGGCCCTTTTTTACAGACTCCTGTAAAAAACGAGCCCCCGCAGATTAAAATAGCCGAAGTTCATCAAACGATAATACCGCTAATCCAAAAAGAATGCACATCTATTAAGTCTATTGAGAAAGGTCCAATCAATAGTGCGCCCCATTGCCCCGACCCATTAAGATCAATTTAAAACTGCACAAAACGTCTGCGTTTGCCTCCGAGATTTTTCTTATAAAGGCTTCGTTGCATTGGAAACTTTCAAAATAAAATATAATGTCGGTAGCTACGGACGAGCCGCCACTGTATTTAACCCCGCAGTTCTTTAGACGCACCCTGGAACATGGCCTGCAACAGCAGGACCTCCATGTCCTCGAGGTGATGCTGACCAACTTGACCCGCGGTGGCGAGAACTACTGCAGCAACATCTATAGGGCTCACATCAAGTATCGCAATGCCAACGGCAATGTCCTGGACACATCCTTGATTGTCAAGTCCATGCCGAACGATAAGCAGGCCATACTGGCCCGCCTTCATATCTACAACAAAGAGACTTTCTTCTACTTGAACATCAAGCCCAAGCTGGAGGCTTTAATGTGGAGAATGAGCAGTCCTTCCAAGCCGTGGTCGCTAGGAGCCAAGTGAGTCGCTGGGATAGTTAAGGAACCATCAATACTTTTGAATCTTGAATAGGCACTATTACTCCACCTCTCAGCCGGAACAGACGATTATATTTGAAGACTTGTGCTGCAAAGGATATCAATTAAAGTGCCGACAACTGGGATTGGACTTGGCCCATGCATCCCTAGTGATGCGGAAGCTAGCCGAGTACCATGCTCTTACCATGGTAATGTCCGAGTACAATCCGGAGTCAATCATGGACCGCTATCCATTCGGACTCCTGCACATGGACGCCATTAAGTCAGAGCCATTTAAGCTACTTTTCGGGACGCAACTCCTTAAGCTGATAGCCCTTTTATCCGAATGCGAGGGCTTTGGAACTATTACCAAAAAGCTCTACCGATACCATGAGCACTTCACTGATCGTGTGCTGAAGGCGGTTTATCCCCTGAGGGGAAACCTAAATGTCCTTAATCACGGTGACCTCTGGGTGAACAATATATTCTTCCAATATGATTCCCAGTATAAAGTGCAGCACGTTAAGATTGTAAGTATGCGATCAGTAACGCCCATTAATTTGATTTAAAAACTAAAATCAACCTATTTCAGATTGACTTCCAACTGTGCTTTAACGGAAGCTTAGGATTCGACATCAATTACTTCTTAAACACCAGCCTAGAGCTGGGTGTCCTGCGGGATCATCGCCAGGAGTTGATCGACATTTACTTTGATGTCCTAATAGAAGTCCTTAAGGAACTGCCCTGGTCCAAGCCCCTGCCCACTTACGAGAGTGTCATGGAGGAAATTCGGGAGCGAGAGGCCTACGGATTCTTTGTTGCTTTTGGTTTCTTTCCTCTGATGAGCATGATTGGCGTGGATTCGGAGGATAATTCCCTGAAAAATTTCCACGACGAAGATTTTGCCCGCCAGAAGGTCCAACTTATGTTCGAAGGAAACTCGCGTACTCTGGAAAGCCTGAAGTGTACCGTGAAACGTCTAGATGAGATGAAACTATTTGATTGAAATCAGAGTTTTTCTTTCAAGTTTTTGGGGCTCTTAAAACACTTTTTTATACATATTTGAGTTAAGCCCTCTTTTTTTCGTTTGTTTATTACAATCTTAAAAATAAATAGTGATAACTTAATAGTCCTCATGAATGACATTTAATAAGAAATCTTTTCGGGTTCTCATACCTCAGAATATTAAAGGTAATTATTGTTGCATGTTGATATTTTAAACAATATAATTACATATAATGACAGATTCGTTTGTATATAACATATCACAGCTTTATAGCCAGGTAAGTTTTATGTTTCCCAATTTTTATACAATAAAGTTGCTTTGAAACCGGAACATAGTTTAATGTTCAAAATGTGAAATATACACATATAATTACAACTTTCAATTATTTTATACTTTCTTTTATAGCACGAGACAGCTATATTCTAATGTGTTAAAAAACCACTGACCTGTAGAGGTAACCTAAAAAATATAAATAGCTTGGAGAGCAAAACTATAAAAAACCGGTTTTTTAATAATAGTAATATTTAATTTGTTTGTCTTTCAGGAGTTTCTAGCATTGGAAGTAAGGTGTTTCCGTTTTAGATTAACATATATTACTTTAGACAGATTATTTCATTTAATAAAAACTGGTATTAAAGGCGTCCAAGCCAGAAAAATGCAAATATGAGTTAAAGATTGACAATATAATGAATTGTCTGTCAATTTTCGCATGTTTGAGGCAAGTCTAGACTCACATGTGAACAAAAAGCTTCCAGTAAAGATTTACCTTTTTAAATATATGTATTCCAAATCCGGTGGGAAATGTTAAAGCTTGTTTGTTGAATAAATAATATAGAAATGATGCATCAGGTAATCCTATTAAAGCGTGTTTACCTAGCCCACCAATTGCTACAATTAATTCGTCTACAATAAAAAACTACGCTATAATGGTTTTGACCAAAGTCGGATATAAATTCAGCTTGACTTGTTGACTGTTTTTCAAACGATCGCGATATGTACAGCATTGAATACGATGCCGGGGTCTCCGTCCCGCCCAAACACTTGGATATATTATTTTTCGAGGAAGTCTTGGAGACTGCCCTGAGAACCTCGAAGGCGAAAGTGCTGGCAATTCATATTAAAATGGGAAGCAACACGGGCGAGAACTACTGCAGTCAAATCTACAGGACAAAAATATCCTTCCAACTTCCCAATAAACCGCCTCAGACAATTATGTTCATTGTAAAGAGTATTCCACGCCTCGAAGCGGTGGAGTTTATTGAGGACTTACAGGTCTACCTGAAGGAGAAAACAACCTACTACGATGTGCTTCCACGCCTGGAACTTTTAATGAAATGTAAACAACGTTTCGGTCCTAAGTAAGTATATTTTTAATAAATTTATGTATCCTTCTTATCCTGCTTACTGAAACAAACGGGATCTGGTACCTATTGAGAGTCTTATAGAAAGCGATGTTCCAATGCTATGAAGTTTTCGGTCTCGATGGCTACAAAAGATATATAAAGTTTTCGGTATGGATTACAATTGTGATATCTGATATTTTTACTTTTTGCAGACTTTATCATTGTATAAAAAATCCAGAGAACGCCATGGTTTTTGAGGATCTGGGCCATTTGGGCTTTGTGATGGCCTCCCGCGAGTTGGGACTGGATGAAGAGCATTGCCGCTTGGTTATGGAACGCCTAGGAGAGTTCCACGCCACTTCTATGGCACTGGCGGTGCTGGTAAATAAAAGCTATTAAAAGAAATACAAACATCTTATGAGACTCCTGCTTTCCAGGACCCACACTTATTTGAGGCTTATACTGACGGAATGTTGTCGCCCCAAGGATTGGCCAAGGATGATGGCTTACTGATGAGCTTCTTCTCGGGTAACGGCCAGGAGCTACTCAATCTTGTTAACACCTGGCCTGGATTCGAGCGTATAGCTGAGAAGATTGGCAAATACCTGCAAAACCACAAGGTGAATCTGGAACGCAGTCAGGCCCCGCAGGATAAGGAGATCAGGGTCCTAAACCACGGAGACTTATGGGTCAATAATATGATGTTCAAGTACGATGCTAAGCAGAGACCGCAGGATCTGGTCCTCATCGATTTCCAACTAAGCGTTTGGGGCAGTCCGGGAATCGATCTGAACTACTTCTTTTACACTAGTCTCAACTTGGAGGTCCTGCGCCACAAGAGACCACAGTTGCTCCGAGTTTACCACGCCCAACTGGAGAAGACGCTGCTTGACCTAGATGTGGACGTCCCAGTCCCAAGCTACCAACAGATCCTGGAAGAAGTCCATCGGAGAGAGGCCTACGGGTTCTTTGCAAGCTACGGCATCTTACCCACCATCAGCCAGGATAAATCCCAAACGGCTGACAACAACCTCGAGAACTTTAAGGATGCCGACTTTTCTAAGCAAAAGTTGCGGCAAATGTTCAGTTCACGGCGACTGGCAGACACCCTGCAGTATGCCCTGCCACATTTTGAGCGTGCTGGTGTCTTAGGATAATTTAAATAGAGAACTCATTGTTAAACATATACCAATTCGGGTTCTAGTCTAACAACTTTCTTTCTTTTCGAATAAATGGGCTAATACGCAACCGATTTTGAAATGGGATGCCATTTTGGAATCAGGGATTTGATCCTGTTTTATTCTGCATCCAAAGATCCTAAAAATCGAACAAAAAAATTTTGTCGATTTTTGAAAAAATCATGATGGTACCCCTTTTAAAAATAGCGAAAAATCGATCGAAATTTTTTTGTTTGGTTTCTCAAATTCTTTGATGCAGATCAAAGCAGACTGACGCCCTGATTCATGAATGGTATTTCGTTTTAAAATCAGCTTGAAATCGAATAACATATACGCTATCGAATGGTTCAAAAGTGAGCTTTTGAGAAATATCAACTTTCCGTATTTTACAATTCAATTTATCCATCAAAAGAGCCATAACTTGGGTTGTTCACCACCAATCGACAAAAGGTTTACCTCTCCGAATTTGTTTCTTTGAGTACTATCAAATTATCGTATTTATACCAAGAGTTTTCTTTTAAAACCTAAATTAGGGGCCAAGAAAAGGACATATGTACGCATAGGCGATGTTTGAAACGATATTATGAAGTTTACACTTCGATTCAATAGAAATTTTTGACTATGATGGACAGCAAATAAAGTCCCGATTCTAAAATGGTATCTTGGTGCGAAATCGGATACAAAATGGCAAAAATATACTTTAAAATGAGGAAGGGACATTTGTGCTTATCCGTGATTTTGAACTTTGATGAATTTTACCGAATTAGCCATTACTTTACTTGATCACCTTCCATCGGCAAATGGTATACCTTCCCGAATTTGTATTTTCGAGTACTATCCAATTATCATATATCTATGAAGGGTATTCTCTAAAAACTTAAGTTAGGGGGCAAGAAAATGACACATGGGTGCATAGGCGCTGTTTAAAACGATTTTGTAAAGTTTACACTTCATTTAAATAGAAAGTTTTAATAAAAATAGACAGCAAATGAAGTCCCGATTCTAAAATGGTATCTTGGTGCGAAATAAGATAAAAAATGGCAAAAATATACTTAAAAAACTTAAGAAAAAGGATGAGAAAATGACTTTTTGACAAATGTCAACCACCCGTAATTCGAAAATCTAAAATTTCCATTTTTAGAACAGGTTTTTTCGAATAAATGGGCTAATACGCAACCGATTTTGAAATGGGATGCCATTTTGGAATCAGGGATTTAATCTCGTTTATCCTGCATCCAAAGATCCTAAAAATCGAACAAAAAAAATTTTGTCGATTTTTGAAAAAATCATGATGGTACCCCTTTTAAAAATAGCGAAAAATCGATTGAAATTTTTTTGTTTGGTTTCTCAAATTTTTTGATGCAGATCGAAGAAGACTGAAGCCCTGATTCATGAATGGTATTTCGTTTTGGAATCGGCTTGAAATCGAATAAAATATACGCTATCGAATGGTTAAAAAGTGAGCTTTTGAGAAATATCAACTTTCCGTATTTTACAATTCAATTTATCCATCAAAAGAGCCATAACTTGGGTTGTTCACCACCAATCGACAAAAGGTTTACCTCTCCGAATTTGTTTCTTTGAGTACTATCAAATTATCGTATTTATACCAAGAGTTTTCTTTTAAAACCTAAATTAGGGGCCGAGAAAAGGACATATGTACGCATAGGCGATGTTTGAAACGATATTATGAAGTTTACACTTCGATTCAATAGAAATCTTTGACTATGATGGACAGCAAATTAAGTCCCGATTCTAAAATGGTATCTTGGTGCGAAATCGGATACAAAATGGCAAAAATATACTTAAAACTTAAGCAACAGAATGAGGAAGGGACATTTGTGCTTATCCGTGATTTTGAACTTTGATGAATTTTACCGAATTAGCCATTACTTTACTTGTTCACCTTTAATCGGCAAATGGTATACCTTCCCGAATTTGTATTTTCGAGTACTATCCAATTATCATATATCTATGAAGGGTATTCCCTAAAAACTTAAGTTAGGGGGCGAGAAAAGGACACATGGGTGCATAGGCGCTGTTTAAAACGATTTTGTAAAGTTTACACTTCATTTAAATAGAAAGTTTTAATAAAAATAGACAGCAAATGAAGTCCCGATTCTAAAATGGTATCTTGGTGCGAAATAAGATAAAAAATGGCAAAAATATACTTAAAAAACTTAAGAAAAAGGATGAGAAAATGACTTTTTGACAAATGTCAACCACCCGTAATTCGAAAATCTAAAATTTCCATTTTTAGAACAGGTTTTTTCGAATAAATGGGCTAATACGCAACCGATTTTGAAATGGGATGCCATTTTGGAATCAGGGATTTGATCTCGTTTATCCTGCATCCAAAGATCCTAAAAATCGAACAAAAAAAATTTTGTCGATTTTTGAAAAAATCATGATGGTACCCCTTTTAAAAATAGCGAAAAATCGATTGAAATTTTTTTGTTTGGTTTCTCAAATTTTTTGATGCAGATCGAAGAAGACTGAAGCCCTGATTCATGAATGGTATTTCGTTTTGGAATCGGCTTGAAATCGAATAAAATATACGCTATCGAATGGTTAAAAGTGAGCTTTTGAGAAATATCAACTTTCCGTATTTTACAATTCAATTTATCCATCAAAAGAGCCATAACTTGGGTTGTTCACCACCAATCGACAAAAGGTTTACCTCTCCGAATTTGTTTCTTTGAGTACTATCAAATTATCGTATTTATACCAAGAGTTTTCTTTTAAAACCTAAATTAGGGGCCGAGAAAAGGACATATGTACGCATAGGCGATGTTTGAAACGATATTATGAAGTTTACACTTCGATTCAATAGAAATCTTTGACTATGATGGACAGCAAATTAAGTCCCGATTCTAAAATGGTATCTTGGTGCGAAATCGGATACAAAATGGCAAAAATATACTTAAAACTTAAGCAACAGAATGAGGAAGGGACATTTGTGCTTATCCGTGATTTTGAACTTTGATGAATTTTACCGAATTAGCCATTACTTTACTTGTTCACCTTTAATCGGCAAATGGTATACCTTCCCGAATTTGTATTTTCGAGTACTATCCAATTATCATATATCTATGAAGGGTATTCCCTAAAAACTTAAGTTAGGGGGCGAGAAAAGGACACATGGGTGCATAGGCGCTGTTTAAAACGATTTTGTAAAGTTTACACTTCATTTAAATAGAAAGTTTTAATAAAAATAGACAGCAAATGAAGTCCCGATTCTAAAATGGTATCTTGGTGCGAAATAAGATAAAAAATGGCAAAAATATACTTAAAAAACTTAAGAAAAAGGATGAGAAAATGACTTTTTGACAAATGTCAACCACCCGTAATTCGAAAATCTAAAATTTCCATTTTTAGAACAGGTTTTTTCGAATAAATGGGCTAATACGCAACCGATTTTGAAATGGGATGCCATTTTGGAATCAGGGATTTGATCTCGTTTATCCTGCATCCAAAGATCCTAAAAATCGAACAAAAAAAATTTTGTCGATTTTTGAAAAAATCATGATGGTACCCCTTTTAAAAATAGCGAAAAATCGATCGAAATTTTTTTGTTTGGTTTCTCAAATTTTTTGATGCAGATCGAAGCAGACTGAAGCCCTGATTCATGAATGGTATTTCGTTTTGGAATCGGCTTGAAATCGAATAAAATATACGCTATCGAATGGTTACAAAGTGAGCTTTTGAGAAATATCAACTTTCCGTATTTTACAATTCAATTTATCCATCAAAAGAGCCATAACTTGGGTTGTTCACCACCAATCGACAAAAGGTTTACCTCTCCGAATTTGTTTCTTTGAGTACTATCAAATTATCGTATTTATACCAAGAGTTTTCTTTTAAAACCTAAATTAGGGGCCGAGAAAAGGACATATGTACGCATAGGCGATGTTTGAAACGATATTATGAAGTTTACACTTCGATTCAATAGAAATCTTTGACTATGATGGACAGCAAATAAAGTCCCGATTCCAAAATGGTATCTTGGTGCGAAATCGGATACAAAATGGCAAAAATATACTTAAAACTTAAGCAAAAGAATGAGGAAGGGACATTTGTGCTTATCCGTGATTTTGAAATTTGATGAATTGTACCGAATTAGCCATTACTTTACTTGATCACCCTGAATCGGCAAATGGTATACCTTCCCAAATTTGTATTTTCGAGTACTATCCAATTATCATATATCTATGAAGGGTATTCTCTAAAAACTTAAGTTAGGGGGCGAGAAAAGGACACATGGGTGCATAGGCGATGTTTAAAACGATTTTATAAAGTTTACATTTCGTTTAAATAGAAAGTTTTAATAAAAATAGACAGCAAATGAAGTCCCGATTCTAAAATGGTATCTTGGTGCGAAATAAGATAAAAAATGGCAAAAATATTCTTAAAAAACTTAAGAAAAAGGATGAGAAAATGACTTTTTGACAAATATCAACCACCCGTAATTCGAAAATCTAAAATGGTACCCCTTTCAAAAAATGCGAAAAATCGATCGAAATTTGTTTGTTCTAATTTTCAAATATTGCGACGCAAATCGAAGGGGAATAGAGTTCCTAATAATAAATGGTAGTCCTTTGCAAAATCGTTTGCGAAATGATCGAGATATTTGTTAAAACGCGGTGGAATAGGGAAAAACTCAGGCCTATTTTTGGAAAAAATTATGAATGGCGAAAATCGATAGAAATTTTTATTCAATGCTTGGCAATTGGAGAAATTTACTGCTTACACTTTTGAAATTTGTCCCTGACCCTATAGGCGTTATTTTTCTTGATCAGGATCACCCTCTAAGTCCCCGTAAATAAAACACCATGTATTCTTTAAATAAGAGTTTGTTTATTAATCAAGTATTTTATTTCTTTCTACTTATTACAGGATGTAGTTATGACTTAATTTCCGTCGCAACTAGTACTATCCAGCGTAGAAAGAAACGTCTGGGCGATGATCATTCGGCGTTGGTGCGGACTGAGAATCTTGAAGTAAAAGTCGTCCAGTGGCTCAAAGGTGAGGTCAAGGATGATTCAGGATAACGCAGGATTCATCCTTGTGGCGAAGCTGACATCCCTGGCTGCGATGCTGAGGATAATAAAAAGTAGTTTATTTTATATTTTCTATATTATACTTTAAATTATTATGTAGTACAGTAGTATAGTATATTATAGGTATGTTAAAAACAAAATGTGCAAATGTACAATAAAGTTTTATGTAAATAATTTAACTTGAGTTTTAATCTTTGCAGATATTAAGGGGAGTAGGGCAGAAAAAAAGGATATATGGGTGCATAGGCGATGCTTGAAAAGATTTAATGAAATTTACACTTCGTTTAAATAGAAAGTTTCAATAAAAATAGACAGCAAATGAAGTCCTGATTCTAAAATGGTATCTTGGTGCGAAATCGGATACCAAATGGCAAAAATATACTTAAAACTTAAGCAACAGAATGAGGAAGGGACATTTGTGCTTATCCGTGATTTTGAACTTTGATGAATTTTACCGAATTAGCCATTACTTTACTTGTTCACCTTCAATCGGCAAATGGTATACCTTCCCGAACTTGTATTTTCGAGTACTATCCAATTATCATATATCTATGGAGGGTATTCCCTAAAAAATTAAGTTAGGGGGCGAGAAAAGGACACATGGGTGCATAGGCGATGTTTAAAACGATTTTGTAAAGTTTACACTTCATTTAAATAGAAAGTTTTAATAAAAATAGACAGCAAATGAAGTCCCGATTCTAAAATGGTATCTTGGTGCGAAATAAGATAAAAAATGGCAAAAATATACTTAAAAAACTTAAGAAAAAGGATGAGAAAATGACTTTTTGACAAATGTCAATCACCAGTAATTCGAAAATCTAAAATTTCCCTTTTTAGAACAGTTATTTTCGAATAAATGGGTTAATACGCATCCGATTTTGAAATGGGATGCCATTTTGGAATCAGGGATTTGATCTCGTTTATCCTGCATCCAAAGATCCTAAAAACCGAACAAAAAAAATTTTGTCGATTTTTGAAAAAATCATGATGGTGCCCCTTTTAAAAATAGCGAAAAATCGATCGAAATTTTTTTGTTTGGTTTCTCAAATTCTTTGATGCAGATCGAAGCAGACTGAAGCCCTGATTCATGAATGGTATTTCGTTTTGGCATCGGCTTGAAATCGAATAAAATATACGCTATCGAATGGTTACAAAGTGAGCTTTTGAGAAATATCAACTTTCCGTATTTTACAATTCAATTTATCCATCAAAAGAGCCATAACTTGGGTTGTTCACCACCAATCGACAAAAGGTTTACCTCTCCGAATTTGTTTCTTTGAGTACTATCAAATTATCGTATTTATACCAAGAGTTTTCTTTTAAAACCTAAATTAGGGGCCGAGAAAAGGACATATGTACGCATAGGCGATGTTTGAAACGATATTATGAAGTTTACACTTCGATTCAATAGAAATCTTTGACTATGATGGACAGCAAATTAAGTCCCGATTCTAAAATGGTATCTTGGTGCGAAATCGGATACAAAATGGCAAAAATATACTTAAAACTTAAGCAACAGAATGAGGAAGGGACATTTGTGCTTATCCGTGATTTTGAACTTTGATGAATTTTACCGAATTAGCCATTACTTTACTTGTTCACCTTTAATCGGCAAATGGTATACCTTCCCGAATTTGTATTTTCGAGTACTATCCAATTATCATATATCTATGAAGGGTATTCCCTAAAAACTTAAGTTAGGGGGCGAGAAAAGGACACATGGGTGCATAGGCGCTGTTTAAAATGATTTTGTAAAGTTTACACTTCATTTAAATAGAAAGTTTTAATAAAAATAGACAGCAAATGAAGTCCCGATTCTAAAATGGTATCTTGGTGCGAAATAAGATAAAAAATGGCAAAAATATACTTAAAAAACTTAAGAAAAAGGATGAGAAAATGACTTTTTGACAAATGTCAACCACCCGTAATTCGAAAATCTAAAATTTCCATTTTTAGAACAGGTTTTTTCGAATAAATGGGCTAATACGCAACCGATTTTGAAATGGGATGCCATTTTGGAATCAGGGATTTGATCTCGTTTATCCTGCATCCAAAGATCCTAAAAATCGAACAAAAAAAATTTTGTCGATTTTTGAAAAAATCATGATGGTACCCCTTTTAAAAATAGCGAAAAATCGATTGAAATTTTTTTGTTTGGTTTCTCAAATTTTTTGATGCAGATCGAAGAAGACTGAAGCCCTGATTCATGAATGGTATTTCGTTTTGGAATCGGCTTGAAATCGAATAAAATATACGCTATCGAATGGTTACAAAGTGAGCTTTTGAGAAATATCAACTTTCCGTATTTTACAATTCAATTTATCCATCAAAAGAGCCATAACTTGGGTTGTTCACCACCAATCGACAAAAGGTTTACCTTTTCGAATTTGTTTCTTTGAGTACTATCAAATTATCGTATTTATACCAAGAGTTTTCTTTTAAAACCTAAATTAGGGGCCGAGAAAAGGACATATGTACGCATAGGCGATGTTTGAAACGATATTATGAAGTTTACACTTCGGTTCAATAGAAATCTTTGACTATGATGGACAGCAAATGAAGTCCCGCTTCTAAATTGGTATCTTGGTGCGAAATCGGATACAAAATGCCAAAAATATACTTAAAACTTAAGCAACAGAATGAGGAAGGGACATTTGTGCTTATCCGTGATTTTGAACTTTGATGAATTTTACCGAATTAGCCATTACTTTACTTGTTCACCTTTAATCGGCAAATGGTATACCTTCCCGAATTTGTATTTTCGAGTACTATCCAATTATCATATATCTATGAAGGGTATTCCCTAAAAACTTAAGTTAGGGGGCGAGAAAAGGACACATGGGTGCATAGGCGATGTTTAAAACGATTTTATAAAGTTTACATTTCGTTTAAATAGAAAGTTTTAATAAAAATAGACAGCAAATGAAGTCCCGATTCTAAAATGGTATCTTGGTGCGAAATAAGATAAAAAATGGCAAAAATATTCTTAAAAAACTTAAGAAAAAGGATGAGAAAATGACTTTTTGACAAATATCAACCACCCGTAATTCGAAAATCTAAAATGGTACCCCTTTCAAAAAATGCGAAAAATCGATCGAAATTTGTTTGTTCTAATTTTCAAATATTGCGACGCAAATCGAAGGGGAATAGAGTTCCCAATAATAAATGGTAGTCCTTTGCAAAATCGTTTGCGAAATGATCGAGATATTTGTTAAAACGCGGTGGAATAGGGAAAAACTCAGGCCTATTTTTGGAAAAAATTATGAATGGCGAAAATCGATAGAAATTTTTATTCAATGCTTGGCAATTGGAGAAATTTACTGCTTACACTTTTGAAATTTGTCCCTGACCCTATAGGCGTTATTTTTCTTGATCAGGATCACCCTCTAAGTCCCCGTAAATAAAACACCATGTATTCTTTAAATAAGAGTTTGTTTATTAATCAAGTATTTTATTTCTTTCTACTTATTACAGGATGTAGTTATGACTTAATTTCCGTCGCAACTAGTACTATCCAGCGTAGAAAGAAACGTCTGGGCGATGATCATTCGGCGTTGGTGCGGACTGAGAATCTTGAAGTAAAAGTCGTCCAGTGGCTCAAAGGTGAGGTCAAGGATGATTCAGGATAACGCAGGATTCATCCTTGTGGCGAAGCTGACATCCCTGGCTGCGATGCTGAGGATAATAAAAAGTAGTTTATTTTATATTTTCTATATTATACTTTAAATTATTATGTAGTACAGTAGTATAGTATATTATAGGTATGTTAAAAACAAAATGTGCAAATGTACAATAAAGTTTTATGTAAATAATTTAACTTGAGTTTTAATCTTTGCAGATATTAAGGGGAGTAGGGCAGAAAAAAAGGATATATGGGTGCATAGGCGATGCTTGAAAAGATTTAATGAAATTTACACTTCGTTTAAATAGAAAGTTTCAATAAAAATAGACAGCAAATGAAGTCCTGATTCTAAAATGGTATCTTGGTGCGAAATCGGATACCAAATGGCAAAAATATACTTAAAACTTAAGCAACAGAATGAGGAAGGGACATTTGTGCTTATCCGTGATTTTGAACTTTGATGAATTTTACCGAATTAGCCATTACTTTACTTGTTCACCTTCAATCGGCAAATGGTATACCTTCCCGAACTTGTATTTTCGAGTACTATCCAATTATCATATATCTATGGAGGGTATTCCCTAAAAAATTAAGTTAGGGGGCGAGAAAAGGACACATGGGTGCATAGGCGATGTTTAAAACGATTTTGTAAAGTTTACACTTCATTTAAATAGAAAGTTTTAATAAAAATAGACAGCAAATGAAGTCCCGATTCTAAAATGGTATCTTGGTGCGAAATAAGATAAAAAATGGCAAAAATATACTTAAAAAACTTAAGAAAAAGGATGAGAAAATGACTTTTTGACAAATGTCAATCACCAGTAATTCGAAAATCTAAAATTTCCCTTTTTAGAACAGTTATTTTCGAATAAATGGGTTAATACGCATCCGATTTTGAAATGGGATGCCATTTTGGAATCAGGGATTTGATCTCGTTTATCCTGCATCCAAAGATCCTAAAAACCGAACAAAAAAAATTTTGTCGATTTTTGAAAAAATCATGATGGTGCCCCTTTTAAAAATAGCGAAAAATCGATCGAAATTTTTTTGTTTGGTTTCTCAAATTCTTTGATGCAGATCGAAGCAGACTGAAGCCCTGATTCATGAATGGTATTTCGTTTTGGCATCGGCTTGAAATCGAATAAAATATACGCTATCGAATGGTTACAAAGTGAGCTTTTGAGAAATATCAACTTTCCGTATTTTACAATTCAATTTATCCATCAAAAGAGCCATAACTTGGGTTGTTCACCACCAATCGACAAAAGGTTTACCTCTCCGAATTTGTTTCTTTGAGTACTATCAAATTATCGTATTTATACCAAGAGTTTTCTTTTAAAACCTAAATTAGGGGCCGAGAAAAGGACATATGTACGCATAGGCGATGTTTGAAACGATATTATGAAGTTTACACTTCGGTTCAATAGAAATCTTTGACTATGATGGACAGCAAATGAAGTCCCGCTTCTAAATTGGTATCTTGGTGCGAAATCGGATACAAAATGCCAAAAATATACTTAAAACTTAAGCAACAGAATGAGGAAGGGACATTTGTGCTTATCCGTGATTTTGAACTTTGATGAATTTTACCGAATTAGCCATTAATTTACTTGTTCACCTTTAATCGGCAAATGGTATACCTTCCCGAATTTGTATTTTCGAGTACTATCCAATTATCATATATCTATGAAGGGTATTCCCTAAAAACTTAAGTTAGGGGGCGAGAAAAGGACACATGGGTGCATAGGCGCTGTTTAAAACGATTTTGTAAAGTTTACACTTCATTTAAATAGAAAGTTTTAATAAAAATAGACAGCAAATGAAGTCCCGATTCTAAAATGGTATCTTGGTGCGAAATAAGATAAAAAATGGCAAAAATATACTTAAAAAACTTAAGAAAAAGGATGAGAAAATGACTTTTTGACAAATGTCAACCACCCGTAATTCGAAAATCTAAAATTTCCATTTTTAGAACAGGTTTTTTCGAATAAATGGGCTAATACGCAACCGATTTTGAAATGGGATGCCATTTTGGAATCAGGGATTTGATCTCGTTTATCCTGCATCCAAAGATCCTAAAAACCGAACAAAAAAAATTTTGTCGATTTTTGAAAAAATCATGATGGTGCCCTTTTTAAAAATAGCGAAAAATCGATCGAAATTTTTTTGTTTGGTTTCTCAAATTCTTTGATGCAGATCGAAGCAGACTGAAGCCCTGATTCATGAATGGTATTTCGTTTTGGCATCGGCTTGAAATCGAATAAAATATACGCTATCGAATGGTTACAAAGTGAGCTTTTGAGAAATATCAACTTTCCGTATTTTACAATTCAATTTATCCATCAAAAGAGCCATAACTTGGGTTGTTCACCACCAATCGACAAAAGGTTTACCTCTCCGAATTTGTTTCTTTGAGTACTATCAAATTATCGTATTTATACCAAGAGTTTTCTTTTAAAACCTAAATTAGGGGCCGAGAAAAGGACATATGTACGCATAGGCGATGTTTGAAACGATATTATGAAGTTTACACTTCGATTCAATAGAAATCTTTGACTATGATGGACAGCAAATGAAGTCCCGATTCTAAAATGGTATCTTGGTGCGAAATCGGATACAAAATGGCAAAAATATACTTAAAACATAAGCAACAGAATGAGGAAGGGACATTTGTGCTTATCCGTGATTTGGAACTTTGATGAATTTTACCGAATTAGCCATTACTTTACTTGATCACCTTCAATCGGAAAATGGTATACCTTCCCGAATTTGTATTTTCGAGTACTATCCAATTATCATATATCTATGAAGGGTATTCCCTAAAAACTTAAGTTAGGGGGCGAGAAAAGGACACATGGGTGCATAGGCGCTGTTTAAAACGATTTTGTAAAGTTTACACTTCATTTAAATAGAAAGTTTTAATAAAAATAGACAGCAAATGAAGTCCCGATTCTAAAATGGTATCTTGGTGCGAAATAAGATAAAAAATGGCAAAAATATACTTAAAAAACTTAAGAAAAAGGATGAGAAAATGACTTTTTGACAAATGTCAACCCCCCGTAATTCGAAAATCTAAAATTTCCATTTTTAGAACAGGTTTTTTCGAATAAATGGGCTAATACGCAACCGATTTTGAAATGGGATGCCATTTTGGAATCAGGGATTTGATCTCGTTTATCCTGCATCCAAAGATCCTAAAAATCGAACAAAAAAAATTTTGTCGATTTTTGAAAAAATCATGATGGTGCCCCTTTTAAAAATAGCGAAAAATCGATCGAAATTTTTTTGTTTGGTTTCTCAAATTTTTTGATGCAGATCGAAGAAGACTGAAGCCCTGATTCATGAATGGTATTTCGTTTTGGAATCGGCTTGAAATCGAATAAAATATACGCTATCGAATGGTTACAAAGTGAGCTTTTGAGAAATATCAACTTTCCGTATTTTACAATTCAATTTATCCATCAAAAGAGCCATAACTTGGGTTGTTCACCACCAATCGACAAAAGGTTTACCTCTCCGAATTTGTTTCTTTGAGTACTATCAAATTATCGTATTTATACCAAGAGTTTTCTTTTAAAACCTAAATTAGGGGCCGAGAAAAGGACATATGTACGCATAGGCGATGTTTGAAACGATATTATGAAGTTTACACTTCGATTCAATAGAAATCTTTGACTATGATGGACAGCAAATAAAGTCCCGATTCCAAAATGGTATCTTGGTGCGAAATCGGATACAAAATGGCAAAAATATACTTAAAACTTAAGCAAAAGAATGAGGAAGGGACATTTGTGCTTATCCGTGATTTTGAAATTTGATGAATTGTACCGAATTAGCCATTACTTTACTTGATCACCCTGAATCGGCAAATGGTATACCTTCCCAAATTTGTATTTTCGAGTACTATCCAATTATCATATATCTATGAAGGGTATTCTCTAAAAACTTAAGTTAGGGGGCGAGAAAAGGACACATGGGTGCATAGGCGATGTTTAAAACGATTTTATAAAGTTTACATTTCGTTTAAATAGAAAGTTTTAATAAAAATAGACAGCAAATGAAGTCCCGATTCTAAAATGGTATCTTGGTGCGAAATAAGATAAAAAATGGCAAAAATATTCTTAAAAAACTTAAGAAAAAGGATGAGAAAATGACTTTTTGACAAATATCAACCACCCGTAATTCGAAAATCTAAAATGGTACCCCTTTCAAAAAATGCGAAAAATCGATCGAAATTTGTTTGTTCTAATTTTCAAATATTGCGACGCAAATCGAAGGGGAATAGAGTTCCCAATAATAAATGGTAGTCCTTTGCAAAATCGTTTGCGAAATGATCGAGATATTTGTTAAAACGCGGTGGAATAGGGAAAAACTCAGGCCTATTTTTGGAAAAAATTATGATGGTACCCCTTCCAACAAATGGCGAAAATCGATAGAAATTTTTATTCAATGCTTGGTAATTGGAGAAATTTACTGCTTACACTTTTGAAATTTGTCCCTGACCCTATAGGCGTTATTTTTCTTGATCAGGATCACCCTCTAAGTCCTTGGGACTTACCCTGCTGAAATAATTAAAGTTAAAAACGCCCCGCAAATAAAACACCATGTATTCTTTAAATAAGAGTTTGTTTATTAATCAAGTATTTTTTTTCTTTCTACTTATTACAGGATGTAGTTATGACTTAATTTCCGTCGCAACTAGTACTATCCAGCGTAGAAAGAAACGTCTGGGCGATGATCATTCGGCGTTGGTGCGGACTGAGAATCTTGAAGAAGTAAAAGTCGTCCAGTGGCTCAAAGGTGAGGTCAAGGATGATTCAGGATAACGCAGGATTCATCCTTGTGGCGAAGCTGACATCCCTGGCTGCGGTGCTGAGGATAATAAAAAGTAGTTTATTTTATATTTTCTATATTATACTTTAAATTATTATGTAGTACAGTAGTATAGTATATTATAGGTATGTGAAAAACAAAATGTGCAAATGTACAATAAAGTTTTATGTAAATAATTTAACTTGAGTTTTAATCTTTGCAGATATTGAGGGGAGTAGGGCAGAAAAAAAGGATATATGGGTGCATAGGCGATGCTTGAAAAGATTTAATGAAATTTACACTTCGTTTAAATAGAAAGTTTTAATAAAAATAGACAGCAAATGAAGTCCCGATTCTAAAATGGTATCTTGGTGCGAAATAAGATAAAAAATTGGCAAAAATATATTAAAAAAACTAAAGAAAAAGGATGAGAAAATGACTTTTTACAAATGTCAACCACCCGTAATTCGAAAATCTAAAATTTCCATTTTTTGAACAGGTTTTTTCGAATAAATGGGCTAATACGCAACCGATTTTGAAATGGGATGCCATTTTGGAATCAGGGATTTGATCTCGTTTATCCTGCATCCAAAGATCCTAAAAATCGAACAAAAAAACTTTTGTCGATTTTTGAAAAAATCATGATGGTACCCCTTTTAAAAATAGCGAAAAATCGATCGAAATTTTTTTGTTTGGTTTCTCAAATTCTTTGATGCAGATCGAAGCAGACTGACGCCCTGATTCATGAATGGTATTTCGTTTTAAAATCGGCTTGAAATCGAATAAAATATACGCTATCGAATGGTTAAAAAGTGAGCTTTTGAGAAATATCAACTTTCCGTATTTTACAATTCAATTTATCCATCAAAAGAGCCATAATTTGGGTTGTTCACCACCAATCGACAAAAGGTTTACCTCTCCGAATTTGTTTCTTTGAGTACTATCAAATTATTGTATTTATACCAAGAGTTTTCTTTTTAAACCTAAATTAGGGGCCGAAAAAAGGACATATGTACGCATAGGCGATGTTTGAAACGATATTATAAAGTTTACACTTCGATTCAATAGGAATCGTTAACTATGATGGACAGCAAATGAAGTCCCGATTCTAAAATGGTATCTTGGTGCGAAATCGGATACAAAATGGCAAAAATATACTTAAAACTTAAGCAACAGAATGAGGAAGGGACATTTGTGCTTATCCGTGATTTTTAACTTTAATGAATTTTACCGAATTAGCCATTACTTTACTTGATCGCCTTCAATCGGCAAATGGTATACCTTCCCGAATTTTTATTTTCGAGTACTATCCAATTATCATATATCTATGAAGGGTATTCCCTAAAAACTTAAGTTAGGGGGCGAGAAAAGGAAACATGGGTGCATAGGCGCTGTTTAAAACGATTTTGTAAAGTTTACACTTCGTTTAAATAGAAAGTTTTAATAAAAATAGACAGCAAATGAAGTCCCCATTCTAAAATGGTATCTGGGTGCGAAATAAGATAAAAAATGGCAAAAATATACCTAAAAAACTTAAGAAGAAGGATGAGAAAGTGACTTTTTGACAAATGTCAACCACCCGTAATTCGAAAATCTAAAATTTCCATTTTTAGAACAGGTTTTTTCGAATAAATGGGCTAATACGCAACCGATTTTGAAATGGGATGCCATTTTGGAATCAGGGATTTGATCTCGTTTATCCTGCATCCAAAGATCCTAAAAATCAAACAAAAAAAATTTTGTCGATTTTTGAAAAAATCATGATGGTGCCCTTTTTAAAAATAGCGAAAAATCGATCGAAATTTTTTTGTTTGGTTTCTCAAATTCTTTGATGCAGATCGAAGCAGACTGAAGCCCTGATTCATGAATGGTATTTCGTTTTGGCATCGGCTTGAAATCGAATAAAATATACGCTATCGAATGGTTACAAAGTGAGCTTTTGAGAAATATCAACTTTCCGTATTTTAAAATTCAATTTATCCATCAAAAGAGCCATAACTTGGGTTGTTCACCACCAATCGACAAAGGGTTTACCTCTCCGAATTTGTTTCTTTGAGTACTATCAAATTATCGTATTTATACCAAGAGTTTTCTTTTAAAACCTAAATTAGGGGCCGAGAAAAGGACATATGTACGCATAGGCGATGTTTGAAACGATATTATGAAGTTTACACTTCGATTCAATAGAAATCTTTGACTATGATGGACAGCAAATGAAGTCCCGATTCTAAAATGGTATCTTGGTGCGAAATCGGATACAAAATGGCAAAAATATACTTAAAACTTAAGCAACAGAATGAGGAAGGGACATTTGTGCTTATCCGTGATTTTTAACTTTAATGAATTTTACCGAATTAGCCATTACTTTACTTGATCGCCTTCAATCGGCAAATGGTATACCTTCCCGAATTTTTATTTTCGAGTACTATCCAATTATTCCAATATTCTCTAAAAACTTAAGTTAGGGGGCGAGAAGAGGACACATGGGTGCATAGGCGATGTTTAAAACGATTTTGTAAAGTTTACACTTCGTTTAAATAGAAAGTTTTAACAAAAATAGACAGCAAATGAAGTCCCGATTCTAAAATGGTATCTTGGTGCGAAATAAGATAAAAAATGGCAAAAATATACTTAAAAAACTTAAGAAAAAGGATGAGAAAATGACTTTTTGACAAATATCAACCACCCGTAATTCGAAAATCTAAAATGGTACCCCTTTCAAAAAATGCGAAAAATCGATCGAAATTTGTTTGTTCTAATTTTCAAATATTGCGACGCAAATCAAAGGGGAATAGAGTTCTTAATAAAAAATGGTAGTCCTTTGCAAAATCGGTTGCGAAAAGATCGAGATATTTGTTAAAACGCGGTGGAATAGGGAAAAACTCAGGCCTATTTTTGGAAAAAATTATGAATGGCGAAAATCGATAGAAATTTTTATTCAATGCTTGGCAATTGGAGAAATTTACTGCTTACACTTTTGAAATTTGTCCCTGACCCTATAGGCGTTATTTTTCTTGATCAGGATCACCCTCTAAGTCCCCGTAAATAAAACACCATGTATTCTTTAAATAAGAGTTTGTTTATTAATCAAGTATTTTATTTCTTTCTACTTATTACAGGATGTAGTTATGACTTAATTTCCGTCGCAACGAGTACTATCCAGCGTAGAAAGAAACGTCTGGGCGATGATCATTCGGCGTTGGTGCGGACTGAGAATCTTGAAGTAAAAGTCGTCCAGTGGCTCAAAGGTGAGGTCAAGGATGATTCAGGATAACGCAGGATTCATCCTTGTGGCGAAGCTGACATCCCTGGCTGCGGTGCTGAGGATAATAAAAAGTAGTTTATTATATATTGTCTATATTATACTTTAAATTATTATGTAGTACAGTAGTATAGTATATTATAGGTATGTTAAAAACAAAATGTGCAAATGTACAATAAAGTTTTATGTAAATAATTTAACTTGAGTTTTAATCTTTGCAGATATTAAGGGGAGTAGGGCAGAAAAAAAGGATATATGGGTGCATAGGCGATGCTTGAAAAGATTTAATGAAATTTACACTCCGTTTAAATAGAAAGTTTCAATAAAAATAGACAGAAAATGAAGTCCTGATTCTAAAATGGTATCTTGGTGCGAAATCGGATACAAAATGGCAAAAATATACTTAAAACTTAAGCAACAGAATGAGGAAGGGACATTTGTGCTTATCCGTGATTTGGAACTTTGATGAATTTTACCGAATTAGCCATTACTTTACTTGATCACCTTCAATCGGAAAATGGTATACCTTCCCGAATTTGTATTTTCGAGTACTATCCAATTATCATATATCTATGAAGGGTATTCCCTAAACACTTAAGTTAGGGGGCGAGAAAAGGACACATGGGTGCATAGGCGATGTTTAAAACGATTTTGTAAAGTTTACACTTCGTTTAAATAGAAAGTTTTAATAAAAATAGACAGCAAATGAAGTCCCGATTCTAAAATGGTATCTTGGTGCGAAATAAGATAAAAAATGGCAAAAATATACTTAAAAAACTTAAGAAAAAGGATGAGAAAATGACTTTTTGACAAATGTCAACCCCCCGTAATTCGAAAATCTAAAATTTCCATTTTTAGAACAGGTTTTTTCGAATAAATGGGCTAATACGCAACCGATTTTGAAATGGGATGCCATTTTGGAATCAGGGATTTGATCTTGTTTATCCTGCATCCAAAGATCCTAAAAATCGAACAAAAAAAATTTTGTCGATTTTTGAAAAAATCATGATGGTACCCCTTTTAAAAATAGCGAAAAATCGATCGAAATTTTTTTGTTTGGTTTCTCAAATTCTTTGATGCAGATCAAAGCAGACTGACGCCCTGATTCATGAATGGTATTTCGTTTTAAAATCGGCTTGAAATCGAATAAAATATACGCTATCGAATGGTTAAAAAGTGAGCTTTTGAGAAATATCAACTTTCCGTATTTTACAAATCAATTTATCCATCAAAACAGCCATAACTTGGGTTGTTCACCACCAATCGACAAAAGGTTTACCTCTCCGAATTTGTTTCTTTGAGTACTATCAAAATATCGAATTTATACCAAGAGTTTTCTTTTAAAACCTAAATTAGGGGCCGAGAAAAGGACATATGTACGCATAGGCGATGTTTAAAACGATATTATGAAGGTTATACTTCGATTCAATAGAAATCTTTGACTATAATGGACAGCAAATGAAGTCCCGATTCTAAAATGATATCTTGGTGCGAAATCGGATACAAAATGGCAAAAATATACTTAAAACTTAAGCAACAGAATGAGGAAAGGACATTTGTGCTTATCCGTGATTTTGAACTTTGATGAATTTTACCGAATTAACCATTATTTTACTTGTTCACCTTTAATCGGCAAATGGTATACCTTTCCGAATTTGTATTTTCGAGTACTATCCAATTATCATATATCTATGGAGTGTATTCCCTAAAAAATAAAGTTAGGGGGCGAGAAAAGGACACATGGGTGCATAGGCGATGTTTAAAACGATTTTATAAAGTTTACATTTCGTTTAAATAGAAAGTTTTAATAAAAATAGACAGCAAATGAAGTCCCGATTCTAAAATGGTATCTTGGTGCGAAATAAGATAAAAAATGGCAAAAATATACTTAAAAAACTTAAGAAAAAGGATGAGAAAATGACTTTTTGACAAATGTCAACCACCCGTAATTCGAAAATCTAAAATTTCCATTTTTAGAACAGGTTTTTTCGAATAAATGGGCTAATACGCAACCGAATTTGAAATGGGATGCCATTTTGGAATCAGCGATTTGATCTCGTTTATTCTGCATCCAAAGATCCTAAAAATCGAACAAAAAAAATTTTGTCGATTTTTGAAAAAATCATGATGGTACCCCTTTTAAAAATAGCGAAAAATCAATCGAAATTTTTTTGTTTGGTTTCTTAAATTCTTTGATGTAGATCGAAGCAGACTGAAGCCCTGATTCATGAATGGTATTTCGTTTTGGAATCGGCTTGAAATCGAATAAAATATACGCTATCGAATAGTTAAAAAGTGAGCTTTTGAGAAATATCAACTTTCCGTATTTTACAATTCAATTTATCCATCAAAAGAGCCATAGCTTGGGTTGTTCACCACCAATCGACAAAAGGTTTACCTCTCCGAATTTGTTTCTTTGAGTACTATCAAATGATCGTATTTATACCAAGAGTTTTCTTTTAAAACCTAAATTAGTGGCCGAGAAAAGGACATATGTACGCATAGGCGATGTTTGAAACGATATTATGAAGTTTACACTTCGATTCAATAGAAATCTTTGACTATGATGGACAGCAAATTAAGTCCCGATTCTAAAATGGTATCTTGGTGCGAAATCGGATACAAAATGGCAAAAATATACTTAAAACTTAAGCAACAGAATGAGGAAGGGACATTTGTGCTTATCCGTGATTTTGAACTTTGATGAATTTTACCGAATTAGCCATTACTTTACTTGATCACCTTCAATCGGCAAATGGTATACCTTCCCGAATTTGTATTTTCGAGTACTATCCAATTATCATATATCTATGAAGGGTATTCTCTAAAAACTTAAGTTAGGGGCGAGAAGAGGACACATGGGTGCATAGGCGATGTTTAAAACGATTTTGTAAAGTTTACATTTCGTTTAAATAGAAAGTTTTAATAAAAATAGACAGCAAATGAAGTCCCGATTCTAAAATGGTATCTTGGTGCGAAATAAGATAAAAAATGGCAAAAATATACTTAAAAAACTTAAGAAAAAGGATGAGAAAATGACTTTTTGACAAATGTCAACCACCCGTAATTCGAAAATCTAAAATTTCCATTTTTAGAACAGGTTTTTTCGAATAAATGGGCTAATACGCAACCGAATTTGAAATGGGATGCCATTTTGGAATCAGCGATTTGATCTCGTTTATTCTGCATCCAAAGATCCTAAAAATCGAACAAAAAAAATTTTGTCGATTTTTGAAAAAATCATGATGGTACCCCTTTTAAAAATAGCGAAAAATCGATCGAAATTTTTTTGTTTGGTTTCTTAAATTCTTTGATGTAGATCGAAGCAGACTGAAGCCCTGATTCATGAATGGTATTTCGTTTTGGAATCGGCTTGAAATCGAATAAAATATACGCTATCGAATGGTTAAAAAGTGAGCTTTTGAGAAATATCAACTTTCCGTATTTTACAAATCAATTTATCCATCAAAAGAGCCATAACTTGGGTTGTTCACCACCAATCGACAAAAGGTTTACCTCTCCGAATTTGTTTCTTTGAGTACTATCAAATTATCGTATTAATACCAAGAGTTTTCTTTTAAAACCTAAATTATGGGCCGAGAAAAGGACATATGTACGCATAGGCGATGTTTGAAACGATATTATGAAGTTTACACTTCGATTCAATAAAAATCTTTGACTATGATGGACAGTAAATGAAGTCCCGATTCTAAAATGGTATCTTGGTGCGAAATCGGATACAAAATGGCAAAAATATCCCTTCAAAAGTGAAGCAAACAATGACAAAATGACATTTGGGTCGATATCGGATGATGATGTCCTAAAGTTTCCTAAATCCTAAAGTTTGTTATTATCTAAAAAGGTTGACCCTTCCAATAAAAATATAAATAATAAAATATCAGGTCTAAAATATATTTTGTTACGTGAATTTTAGAGTCATCGTTAAAATTGCACATGTTTCGTTTTGTATTGAAATCACCAAGGGAGTACAAAATAAAATGCTTGTAAAAAATTACTTTAAATTAATCTGCACACATACAAAATAATGTCTTGCCCACATGAACAGTCCGGGGAAATCTGGGCAATCAATTAAACTAGAACTATACATAAATTTTACTCATTCACTGTTTGTTGAACCGCAGCACGTAGTTCCCAAACCAAAAATTATGCTTATAAACTTAATGAACTAGACAACTTTATGCTTATTGGTTGGCCTATGGTTCAATTGATTCTGTTCGTGTTCCGCCACGTTTTGTTTGATTTGAAATTGCGGCCAGATTAGCTCCAAACATCGGCAGAATAGCGCTTCTGAGCCTCCATTTTTTTGATATACTGCACGGCATCGGCCTCACTCATGTTGCCTTTGGTGGATAGAATTTTCACTAAAATGTTCCTAACATCCACGGCCATGTTTTTGGCGTCCCTGCAAGAAAACGAGGATGAGTATTTATATACGAGAGCTTTGCTAGGATCTAACTCACCCGCATATGTAAAAGTGTCCCTTGTTTTCACCAATCACGTTCCATATCAGATCCGCATCCTGCTCTAGCAGGTGCTGGACATAAACCTTTGTCGCCTGGTCGCGTGAGAATGCTGCCTTCAGGGTGAGAGTACCCTTTTTGATCCATTCTTCCAGCTCGGACTCGTAGATATAGTCTTCGCTGCGCTTGCGGCAGCCAAAGTAGAGAATCGACTCTCCCACAGTTTTTCCCTCATCCCGCAGGTACTGCCGCTCTTGGATGAAGCCGCGGAATGGAGCTAGACCAGTACCCGGACCAACCATAATGATCGGCGTCTCGGGCTTGGTGGGCAAGCGGAATTGAGACTTGCGGATGAAGACAGGCACCTTGACCTCCTCACCATCCTTAGGCTGCTTGTTCTTCAGGTAGGTGGTGGCCACGCCCTTGTTGGTGCGACCCGTTGGGGTTTTGTACTCTACAAGTACGGCAGTCACATGCACGTCGGTGGGATGCAGCTTGCCCGACGACGAAATCGAGTAGTAACGTGGCTGCAGACGGGGTAGCAGCTCGCAAACATGGTCGATGGGAGGACGGCATGACTTAATGTCCTCCAGAATGTGAACAATGTTGCGGCAGGCATCCTGAATCCAGCTCTGGTACTTCTCCTTGCCTTTAGTTCAAAAAAGTAGAGATTTGTTTTAAATAAAATGTCTAAAAGTAGCTGTAATCTATATCCTACCTTCTGGACTAATGGAAGCCATACTGCGCAGCAATTCCTTCTCCTTCTCGTCCGTGCAGTACTCCGCCAACTCCTTGAGAATGTGAGTGCGAGGAATGGCCGTAATCTCCAAGTAGTGGGTCAAGGCGGTGCGATAGGTTGTGGGGCAGGGGAACGGATGCTTCTTGCTGCTGTCCGTGTCCGTGTTGATCAGCGAGAAAATAGTGTCCAAGTCAGCATTGCAAAGCTGGCCAAGTTTCTCAACCAGGCTCTTATCGTTAATGGGGTACATGGCCACGTGGTCGCCAGCATCGTAGCGCATCTTGGAGCCTTCAATGCTCAGCTCAATGTGCATGCAAGAACGGCCACCTCCCTTGTGGAGCTCGCGGTTGACTTTGATGGGAGCCAGGAAGGGATTCTTGGCATCGAAGGGCGGCCTTTGGTTCTGCACAGAGTGGAGACGGGCGATCTCGCCAGTGTAGATGCGGTCGGGCTGCACGTCGGGCTGCTCCAACAGGCGGTACTGACGGATGAGCACCTCTTCGCCGCCACCCTCGATTCCGAAGTGATCACAGACGGCGGGCCAGAAGCGATCCTTCCACGTGATGAAGTCATCCTCAATGCTAACGAGGAAACAAAGTTTAATAATCGATTTTTGGTTGAAAGAAAAACCTTCTCTTACTTGGCATCATCGTCGCCGAGTCCCAGCTCAAAGACGCGGTTCGCTCCCAATTCCTCGAGACGTTTGTCCACGTAGATGGCCACCTTGTTGTAGTGCTCGTAGGTCTTGTTGCCCAATCCAAAGACCTAAAATATATATAGAAATATATAGACTTTGAAATCTCTTTTCAGAACTTATAGATTTCTATTTGATAATTCTAAAAGATAATTATTAAATCAAACTTAGTTATTATCATCTAATTCATGCGGTTGACATGACAGACAGAACCGGTAATTATGTTATTAATCTTTATTTGATCGGTCATTACCGCACATTCCATTTGCCTCCATACTCTCTCATTGTTATTAAAAATATTATTCAAAAGGCCGAGCAAAGTTCGCGGCCTTCGGCGGCGCCAAATGTTTGTCAAGAGAGTTGAGGAGACAGACGTGTTTAGCATTTTTAACCCTAACAATTAATTGTAATCATCTATTAAATAATATATATATTATTACATAACATTTTGAATTTCGCGCGGCCTCTACAGAATTTCCCGAACCAAAAAACAAGTTGCTTTACATTGCAGCATGTTGGACTGCGCACTTTGCAACCTGCTCGATGCAACCCGATAGTTTTTTCTAGAGATGGTTAAAACCAGCTTAATAAATGATCGAATTATCGGCTAGCCCGCCAATTCAAATCTTGTTTGATTAAAGTTGAATTCAACTTGAACTTTAATCTTAGTCTGCGAAAATTAGATATGAGTATTAGTCACGCAACTCTTGAACCATTCTTGAGTACAATATACAGAGATATATAGAGAGATTAAACTGCAAACATAGCGTGATCGATCGGCTTTCCAATCTGGTTATTAGTATCTTTGTATCTTTGTATCTCAATCAGCGAACGCGGAAATCATGTAAACGAATTTCAAATGTTTACCAAACGCTTACATCAGAATCAGTGAATCAAAACAAAAAAAAATCCGCTTTTATCGCCATTGATAAGAGTTACGCGGGTGGAAACCAGGGCTATCGGGGGGCAGTGCTCGATAAGCGTGAAAATTTTTGTTTGTTGTCCTATCTGAAGGCCAGATAACTATGTAATCGGTAATTGCTTAGATTGTGTGTCCGATTCGGCGGGTGCCATTATCTGAACACTGGCACTCACCGCATAATTAAGTCCAGTCAGATCGACGTCGCCGTTGGTGATCCATTCGTAGAATTCCATGGCATTGTCGGTGGGATCACCTTCGCCATAGGTGGCCAGGCAGAACACGGCCAGGGAGTTTTCAATGTCCTTCAGCTGCAGCAGCTCCTCCATGTCGCATTCCTCGGGATCGGCCACCATGCCCTTGAGACGGTAGCGGATACCCTCCTTGGCCAGGCGCCCGGCAAATTCCTCACCAGTTCCGGTCTGCGAGCCATAGAAAACGACCAGGCTACGTCCGGAGGCTTTGAGCTTCTTGATGAAAGAGTTATCCGAGGCAGTGGTGGTGCTTACAGTTGTGGGTCTAAAATATACAATTTGTATTTTATATATTTGAAGGATAATTATTTAATTCAAGACTTACTGGATGGAGTAGCTGCGTGCCGGTTCCTCTTCCTTCTTGCGACTACGCAGGAAATATAAGGCAGCTCCGCCGATCAGCACCGCCAGAAGGGCCACGTCAAGGAGTCCCAGGAAGGGCTCGTTTCCGGCGACCACAGCTTCGGCTGCTTCCTCGATTATTTGCTCACTGGACATGGTGGTGGTGGGACAGCGTGTGTTTGTGACTGCAAAGAAGGCACAGAGTTTCCAAAGCTTTAGTTTTCGTAGAGGTCTATTTTTGCTTTATTTTTTTTTTTTTTCTAGCTTTTGTAGCTTTTGCATAACATTTATTTGGGTGGATTTGCATGCCGCGGGGGCACTTTGGACACGCACTCTAATGTATTCCACGTAAGCCAGAACAGTCCCCAGTTCCCAGTCCCCGGTCCCGGCTGCTTTGCATTCTCTAACGGTAAGCTGCTTCCGCACTTGTCTTAACGGTACTCGGACGCCACCAGATCTCGCTTTCGCTAAGCTACGCTTCGCTTTCGTCACCACAGACTGACATTGAAAAAAGCGTTGTGCCTGCTGCCTGCTGCCTGCTGTGGGATTTAAATCGTTTGTACCTTGGGTTTCTTTTTTTTTTTTTTTGTTCGTTGTTGTCTCTCGTTTGCGATTACTATTCCTATTATAGTTAGCGCACGTCAAAATCACTTTTAATTTGTCGAATTTCGACCGCGATCGATCGGCAGCACCACGTCTGCTTGGGTCAACAGCGCACTACCAAATGAAGGCCAAAAGCAACAGGTTTTAAGCACAGAGGCACGGAGCACGGGGCACTTATCGCGGGAAATGATGAAAGTAACAACTCATTTTTGCAATGCTATTTTTTAATATACATTTTAGGTGAAAGATTGTATTAGTATTGCAATGTTTGGTCAATAAATAATCAGAATTTCAATATCAATCGTAGTTTTTTGTCATTTAAAGAGAACATTTTATTCACAAACAAACCAAAAAAAAGTATCTCAAACAATAAAAAAAACTATCTCAAACCTTATCTCAGCTATCTTTTACGATCTCTTATTTTTTTTTGTTAGGGAACTTGTTGTTGTTGGATTTGCGTATCGCAAAAATATCAAAACTTGCACTTTGTATTTCGAGTTTTAGAATTTACTTAATGCTTTAGGTCTGATTGTCGGCTCCACTTTGCATAGACATAGACCGCGTAGTAGCCGCGTAATAGTTCTTGTTTTTGTGGTCAACAAAAGGCAGAAAATAAATATTAAACATTTGTCCGGGCGGTGACGACAGACAACAGACGACGCTAGATTGTTGATAAATTAGTGCGTTTTTATGGGTCACCTCGTCGTCGTCGGGGGAATCAAGTGATGCAAAAAAGTGGTGGGAAAGCTACTTTTTAGGTGTCAATTGGCATTAAAATTAATGGATTGCTTAATTACTGCTCTCGGAGATGTACGACGGGAAGCCCTTTGATTCTATATTTAAAAATGAGTAAAGATTGTGTCAAAAAATATGCATTTATTGACGAAAAGTTGTCTATTGGTTTCTGGTCTAAAGGGACTTTTTTTTTTATCAATTTCCCTTTCAATGGGACATTTTGGATCTTTTTAGAACATTTTAAGGAAATTTAATGACTTGGAAATTAAAATTCGAGTACCTGGCCCATATGCTTTCTTCCTTATCAGTTTCTCCCATCCAGATTGTAGCCAGAAACTAAGAGTCAGCTGTGAGAATCTATTTCGATGTGAAGGAGCCACCAAAAGTTCCCTAGACACGATGACATTACTATATTTGCGAATAAAATACAGTAAGCATGACTAGACATTAATTTCCTTATCAGAAACAGCATATAGCCAGCTGATTCTACGCTCTAATTATGGCCAAACTAATCCTTTTTCTCGTAAACTGGTTATCTTCAAGGTTTGCTACGTGATAGGCGAACCGTCTACGCGCCAAGTCAATATTTTAAAACCGAATATTAATCGATGATTTTTATCGATTATTCTCAAAGGATAGTCTGAGGCTCTCACGTAGGCAGTTACCACTGTATCAGATGATGTGTCGGGAGAGATCAATCTGATCAATGGGGACAGCTGGAACGCTGGAATGCGTTGAGGTGGTCTTGAAACACGATTCACAAATACTCTGTTATGCAATGCGAACCCAAAGCTTACAATCTGGAACGTGCGGATCGAGTAAATATAGCACAAAATAATAATAAAGGCGTAATAAAGTAAATTACACGCAATGGTGGAGAGCGAGAGAAAAATGTCGGATCAGAAAGAGCGAGCTCAGCAACAGGTACTGAACTTTAAACTCGCCTTTGGACGTCCTCACACGTACCCGTACACACACGTGCCCGTGCCAGTCTCTGAGTCTGTGTGTGTGTGTGTTGTGACTCCCATCTGCTTTCGTCGTTGTAACCTTGACCGTCAAAGCAGTGATCGTCGTGTACCAGATATCAATTAATTTATGTATTTTGGCTGCGCCTTCATTTACCTGCCAAGCAACAAAAATGCTCTCTATTGGAGGGGGGAAAAAACTCACCAATGCGACTACTCCCTTATTTGCTGCACAATATGCGCCTCTTCCTGTTGTTCCTCTACACACTGCACACGTTTTATTATCCAAAACGGTCTAATTCGTAATTCGCTTTAAATTAAAATGATAGAGGTGGATCGATGGTTGTCTACAATTTTTGTACCATTGGACTTGACGTTTTCAAATTTTGTACCTTTGGTCACACTTTGGTTTCGTGAATCGGTTATGAATGCATGAAACGGGTGGAAATATAAGAATCTTTAAGAAATGGATATTTCTCAACGTTCTATTTCGCTTTTAAATTCAAATGTCAAAAAACATCAAAAGAAAATAGTATATAATTATGAAGTAATATAATTTTGGTAATCAAGACTCTCTTTAATAAACCGCGCTTTTTAAAATCTGAATTTTCTATTTGATTTAACGTTGTTTTCAACGATTTCAATGAATCACTGATTGTCAATTCTTACAATTCAGATAATAGTTTGTATATTTGTTAAATTTAAAATGCTATTTTAACTTATAATTGAACCATAAATATGAGTAAATATAATTTTTAAATTTCCCTGCGTATAAGAGTGAGTCTTATACACATTTCAAAATAATACTGTTATCGGGACGACAAGTGGAAATGCAGTATCAAGTGCCTATCGATCAGATTCCTTAGTATTCGATGACAAACCACACATAGCACCACTTCTGCTCAATTTTTGTTGTCTTTTTATTTAATTTTTTTATGTCTGGTAGGGGTGTGCTTACGTTAGTTAGTTAGCGAGTGTTTTTAATCAATAGAAGCGTGTGCGAGAGTGTCACATCGTAAATACCTCGATAGTAGCTTTCCCCTACGGGCGGATTCCAATTGTGAAACTTCCAAGCAAATGCCTGTGAAGCGAGTCTTGGGAGCCCCAACGGACCACCGAGCACAGCAGAGCAGAAATGCCATTAAAGTTCTTGAAAAAGTGTCGCCAGTACAATGTGACGTCCAAGAGTCTGTTTGTTATATCAGTGCATCACCTGCTGGGTGAGTAAACCAGGGGGCGTAGGCAGCGCCTACACTGCGACAAAGCAATAAGCCAACAGCTGCGGGAGACTTGATGTTTTTCTTATTTATTTAATTGGAAATGTGATATGGGATACATGATATGTGTTATCAGATTTTTTGTGTTGTTTTAAGAGTTTCCAGGAAAAGGACTAAATACTTGTTGCTTTTTGTTTGCCTTTTAACAGACCCCTAACAGACCTCTGTTAACAGCGGAGGACACTTAACAGAGCAATGTTAACGAAAGAAATAAATTCAAAATTTATCTTTAAAGACGATCGTAGAGCATTTATCTTGGTTTTATAATCGTTACTGAAGTTCAACCCTTCCAAAACACGATTCTTATATAATTTTCAACCATTTTTAGACACCTCCAGCACCGTGGACTGCACCATCAGCTCGGAGAGCAAGGGACAAGAGTGCCTGGACAACGTTTGCCAGCGCTTGGTCATCCACCAGTCCGAGTTCTTCGGATTCCGGTACCTGGTCAAGGGCAAGGAGGACGAGTTCAAATGGATCGACTTGGAGCGCTCCCTCAGCAGGCAACTGGAAAAATATGCTTCTGGGACTAAGATTTACCTCCGGGTGCGTCACTACGTGACCACAGACGTCCGCCTGTTGAGCGACGAGGCCACGCGGTTCTACTACTTCCTGCAGCTCAAGAGTGACATCTATGAGGGACGCATCGCCTGCGACATCCGCACGGCCATCCTGTTGGCTCTGTACTGCCGCCAGGCGGAGTACGACAGCTACCAGGGCGACAAGCAGAGCAAGGACTATCTGAAGAAGTCCCTGGTGCTGCCGCGCAACATGCAGGGCCTGGCCAACGACGACAACATGCTGGAGGGGCTGATCGTGGAGGTGCTGCAGCAACAGCCAGGCCTGGCCCATCTCAGCCAGAGCCAGGCCGAGGAGATGTACATCAAGTGCTGCCAACATCTGGACGGCTACGGCGAGGAGCGCTTCGCCGCCAAGGACACGCTGGGCAACGACATGCTCCTAGGCCTAGCCATCAATGGAATGGTCGTAAATTCGGACAATGGACGCCAGTACTTCCCCTGGAAGGACTTCCAGACAGTGACGATCGACAAACGGACCATTAAGATAGAGCAGAACAAGCTGGACGGCGACGGCAGCATCGTGGGCAGCTTCATTTTCAGCGAAGCGGATACGGCTCGGTACTTTTGGAAGCTCTGCATCAGCCAGCACAAGTTCTTCAAGCGGTACGTGGACACGGCGACGTCCTCGAGCATGGGCAGCGGTGCCGAGGTGGAGAGCGGTCCTCAGGGGGACTACGACTACGCGGATGCCGCCGCCGTCGAGCAGATGCAGAAGCAGCAACACCAGCAGTTGCAGCAACAAAATCAACAGCTTCAGCACCAACAGCAACAGATCCAGCAGCAGCACCAACAGATGATGCTCTCCTCAAACATTTCCCTGGCAGCGAGTCAGAGTCAGAGCCAGCTGCTGGGCCAAAGCAGCTCCTGCCTCGATCTGAGCAACAACAATCTGCACAGCAGCAACGGAATGCTGCACCATGTCAGTGGCAACAACAACGACGAGCGGGAGCGCCTCAAGGCAATGCTTCCCACCTACCGTCCAGCTCCCGATTACGAAACAGCCGTGCAGCTCAAGTACCGAACTCCGTCCGCAGAGCTACACAATGTAGCCTTGGCCCTGGCCACTCCTGGCAATGCCTACTTCGCCGGATCCCAGCCGGATGTACATAATCCTGGTGTCTATACCGAGAACCTGCTCTACGGCCATCTGACTTCCCATCGGTATCCGGACGTGGCTCAGCCCGCTGCCCTCCATCACCACATCAACTTGTACCAAACGCAGCAACAGCATCAGCAGCAACCGCAGCCGGTTAGCACGGCCCAAGCGTACCTGGAGCTGTCCCAGCGGATGCACATGCTGCGCCACAAGGCACCGCCGCCATATCCTGTCAATCGACTGAGCTCCTCGTCCACGCCCGATCTAGCTGTGGCCACGCCCCGTCCACTGCATGGCTATCGCAACTACGTGAGTGGCTCGTCGCCGGATCTAGTCTCCAATCGCACTCTTCTCAATGGCGGCCAGTTTCTGGCTTTGGCAGCAGGGAATCACGCTGGAAATATGCCCACCTCTTCCGGTGCCACCATGTTGCATCAATACCCGTACGTGGGCCACATGGGGCACTCCCAGCCCTACCTTCCACCTCAAGGCACCTTCGAGAACCTCAACATGATCGAGGAACAGCCATCCATAATGTCGCAGTTGCGCCAATCGGCGATGAGTCAGGCCGCTGCAGCTGCCGCCTCTTCCGCCGTGGTTAATCACAAGTAAGATCTGGCTATATTAATTGGTTTCTCCTTAACAAATCTCGATTTCGTTTAGTTCGTCCACCCTTCCACCTAGCGGCTATCGCAGTTCCGTGCCCCCGCCAGCCAGCAGTCCACAACCACAATCCCCACCGGTGATCACGACCCCACAGAAGGCAACAGCTCCCACACCCTTGCAACGCAGCGTAGAGAATGGTTCGATTGAGCCCATTTATGAGAACGTCCCGCTTCCACAACGGGCATCGGGAGGAAGCAGTGGAGCGGCGCATGCAGAGGCTATGCGGCAGAGAGCCTCCTCCATACAGTCTGCTCCTCCTGGCGTTGTTCCTGTTCCGGCGGCTCGACACACGAGCACCACCAATATTACAGTCAATGCGCCGCCGGACGATGAACTGGCTCGCAGCATCAAGAAATTTGTCGGGGATCGAGCGGCCAGCACGGAGATGCAACTGATGGAGCCGCAGTCCCCTAAAAGAACTTCACGCGCGGCTAGTGCAGCTCCCACTGTGGGAGTGACACTTCCCAATCGGCAATATCGGTCCACTGCCAGCCTAAACAAGTCACCGACGGTCGATGTCATCTCACCTGCCAATGACTCGCTTCAACAGCAATTAAGTGCCATGAATCTGTCTGCCAACACATCGGCGTCCACCTCCTCCGTGTTCAATTCGACGTTAGACACAACCTATTCGTCGGCGGCCAGCAAGGATACGAAACGAAAGAAGCGTTGGAACTTCCTGGCCCGCAGCAAGACTCCCGACAAGCAAAAGTCCGCCACCTTGGGCAGAGAGAAGGCCACGGCTGGGCAACACGCCAAGATAGCAGCCAAGTTGAAACTGGCCCAGGATGATCTGAATCTACCCAATCGTTGGTCGGTTGGGGTCAGCAAACCGCAACCTATATCCGGCCGCTATTCCAAGGATAAACTGGTATAGAAAATCTAGGGATTTCTTTTTGTTGAACTCAAACCTTTACTATTTCTGTTTCTGTTTTCCAGTGCCAAATACTCAATGAGAAGTTGCAGGACTCTCAGTTATTCATGGAATTCGAACGCATACCGAAGCGAAGGGAGCATGCTTTATACGAATGTGCTCTTTTGGAGGAGAACGAGTCCAAAAACCACGACCCCAACTTTCTACCCTATGACGACAATCGTGTACGACTCACACCATCAATGGACAACCGGCATGGCTACGTGAATGCCTCCTACATATCTGTAAGTTAAAACCTGATCTTTGCGATGTTTGTGGCGTGATAAAACACTTTATTTTTCAATAGGCTACCGTTGGCATAAAACAAAGGTTTTACATTGTGGCCCAATCTCCGCAAGACGCACAAACAATGCGCATCTTCTGGCAATGCGTTTGGGAAGCGGACGTTTACTTGGTGGTTCAGCTAGTCGAGGACATCAGCTACATTCCCCAGACCAGTCAACAGCGCCTGGAATTTGGACAGGTTTTTATTTTATAAAGAATTTAATGTTCTATAAACTTATACTATTCCTTTTTATAGTTCCAAGTGTACCAGGAATTTTCTCAAACCACCGATAGATGCACTACCAGCAAGCTGCGCCTCTTCCATGCTCCCTCGCGGCGCTACCGTTCCGTCTGGCATCTGCAGTACGCAGACTGGGCCGAACAGAACTGTCCTCGCGACCTAAACCACTTTCTTGACTTCCTCGAGGAGCTTAACTCCGTGAGGCTGGCTTCCACACACGAAGTTCCCCCCGGGCACAACACAAACCCACCTGTTCTCATTCACTGCCTGGAAGGAGGCGGCCGATCGGGTGTGACTTTGACAGCAGATCTTCTGCTCTATACTCTCGATCACAATGAGGTAAGGAAAAAAATATTCTTATTGTTTAATTCCTATAACATTTGTTCTTTTAGGACCTGGATATACCCCGAGTTATTGGCCAGCTGCGTCATCAGCGTGATAGCATAATACCATCCCTAGCGCAGTACAAGTTCATCTACAATCTTCTTGTTACCTATCTAAAGCGGACGAGGTTGATTTAATGTTAATCGACCGAAAGAAGGTTGCCTTTGAGACATTCATTGCAAGCAGCAATAGTTTGTTAAAACCTGTATAATTATGTTTTTATTCTCCTTGGGTTAGGCAGCTTTTTTTTTTAATTCCAACTGTTTCTGTTTCGATAAGTTCAAAATTCATTACCAAACTATAAACTATAAAGCTAACAACAACTACCACAAATCGTGTTAATAATAGTGCCTAGGTGGTTGCATTGATTAGCCAAAAGTAACAAATTTATATAAACAATATTCAAAAAGCAATAAAAACAATACAATTTTTGTAATACTTAACATATTTATGTGAAACGATTTTAAACATTATTTTCCAATGGAAAATCCATCCAATAAATTCTGAAAAATATAAAGAGGGGTTTCCCATAGTTTCATTTTTAGGGTAATCGAAAAATACACTTTTTAATCTGGTTTTTATTTTTATTTTTACAATACAATTTAGGTTTCAATTTGAATAACTTTTTATAAGCCTAAAAAAGCAAATTGGTAGTTTGAATCTTATCATAAAGAGCATAATGTGTATACATCTATATATTTTTTGATTGTGAATGTTCTCTTGGTTTCAGAAAAACATAATTTGATTTTTGCCTAGGAATTTAAGCTATGTTCGAATCGTAATTTCACATTTTTGTATCTTGTATATATATATATATATATATAGAGATTTCTTGTATATAGGTAAATATATATATATATATATTTATAATGTATATGTGTATAACTAACATGAATGCACACTCACAAAAATATAAATATATTGGAGTCGTTTACGTGTGAGAAAAACATGTTCACAAAAATTGATTATTTTGGATTTCTTTTTCAAGTCTCTTACAAACTTATTTCTGGTTGGTATTCGATTTACTTGTACTTTGATAGTTTCATTTCTGTTGTGTGCTTTTTTGTGTTTTGTTTGTTTATGTTTTAGGTCTTTTATCAATGTTTACACAAAAATATTGCATGTCTTTTCATTTGATTCACTTTTTGTTATGGGTAATTAAATACAACGATTTATTTGTAAAACAGAAATAAATGCGTAACCCTTTTTCTATTTTGTTCTTAACAACTATATATTTGGAATTGGAGCGAAGGTTTTCAAGGTAACGTCTATATATTTGTAAGTAGTAGCAAACTTGTACATAAGCATAAAAAGCGCAAAAAGTTAAATATTTACTTCTTAGTGGAATTACTTGTAATGTGAGAGCTCTCGGTGTTGATTTTTTAGGCCTCTTGCTTGTGCCGGGCATTGAAATTCGTATTTTAGGTTCTTAAACATGTAAATGCCGAGGAAAGCTCCTTAAAAAACCAACACAATTAGGTCTGCTTCTGGGGTCTGCCTGCAGACATTTCATCTTTGAAGAGAAAAGGCAATCAATATGTCAGGTTTGGGATGTTGGAGTTTTCGGGTGTTGGGTGTAGAAGAGTACATGGAATTTGGCTAAATTATAATAAGGTTCGTATGCTAATTATTATATTCCAGAGAGTACTTTATGCTTCGGTGTAGTGGATAGATAATTGGATTGAATCGAAACCACAACCTTGACAAATTTTGGCAACTCTATTTACTAAAAATATATAAGAATACAAATTATATTTTTAGATCGAAGCCCTCCACTATATGCTTTTTAGAGTATAGTTTAGCACCGAGTCCTCATAAACAGTAGAAGAAATCTTTGATTAATAAATTGAGGAATTTCAAAATTGTTTTCTAAAGAAGAGACCACATTAAGAAACTTAGTTGAAGTTGAAGTATAAATTTTACCCCAAAAACTATATATATATTCCTAATCAGAAAGGCCTAGTTTTTCAGTCTGTGTCTAGACATTTCTCTGTTTAGGATCTTAGATTATGAGACTGATATCCAAGTAGACCGATGGAGAAATAAAAAACTATAATATTGATTAGCTGCCATAGGAGCGGTCGGGTAATATTCGAGAATTTTTGTTCTTAATTTGAAGTTTTTTTTTTTTATATACGAGTTTTAGGGGTAAAATTTATTGCTATTGTAGCTATATTTTAGTTCATAAAGTATTCTTTTATTGTAGTGTAGAAAGAAATTTGTTTTCTAAATTTAAATCATAAATATGTTTGAAAATATACAAGGTTGTACATCCTTGGAGATAGGATCTGGAGCAAGAATATATCCTTGTTACATTACATTAATTAATTACGTTCTTTTTTACGTTTTTTGAACACTACAACAAAAGAATAATTACCATTGCACCAATATAGGTAGATTTCTTAAAATATTGCACGAATTTCATAGATTTTCGTAATTAAATATCTTTTTGAAATACTTTGTATTCCATAAGGGATCATTGTTTTTCATATAAGGTTTGGAAAACTGTATAAAAAGTTCTTTAATGTGGTTTCCCCTTTAAAAATCCTAAAATAGAAGAGAATATCTTAGCATTTTCAAAACTAATCAAGAAAAATATTCGAAAAACATTTCTCCTTTTACTGTTTATAAAGAATGGCCTAAAACACACTCACTTCCTACACCTGGCATACTCAAGAGTAACTAAATTTAAATTTAGCTTTAGATTTAAAACAGCACAATTTGATTCATTATGGGTTCATGGGTGGCATGGAGCATATGGTACACTTTGTGTTATCCATAAAATTTGGCGGGCCACCTGTAAGATAAAACAGAAATCGAATCAGTTTCTATTAAATAGTTTAGTTTGTCGAAGATTTAAATTTTGTTTTATTTAAGTTTGTGTAGAGATTGAAAACTCCTATCAGAGAAAGAACTGATTAGACCCCCGCTTGGCATTTGTTTGGTTGCTGGTCCCCGGTCAGGATGCGATATCAGTTTTTCAGCTCCCCTTCGCTTACCATGGATGTGATTGAGGTGGTCGCTGCCCGAATTACCGTGATGATGGCTGTACAGACTGGCCATCGGTGGCACATTGTACGGCGGTGGTGGCGGCGGTGGCATGGCCAGAGATTGCTGTTGTTTCTGGAGTTGCTGTTGCTGTTGCTGGTGGTGCTGACTGCGCATTTGCATGTAAGCCGCTGCCGTTGGCGGTGCAGAGAGCTGAATAGTTGCTGTGGTTTGGTTCAGTGGTGGTGGGGTGGGTGTGCTGGGTGCTGTGTTCGTGTTCTGGCAGGGACTGTTCAAGTTGCGGGTCACAGCACTGTTCGAGATTTGCTGGAGCAGCCGGCAGTCGGCCACCGTGTATACCGGAGAGGTGATCTCGTACTGTGCACTCGACATTTGCTGTTGGTACTGTGGATTGTGGTGATGCTGGTGGTGGAGCTGCTGCTGATGCACATAGCCACTGTCGCAGGACGATATGGAACCTGTTGGGGTTTGTGAAAGTAGCGTAAAGAAGAGTTTGTCTCGAGTGGCGGCTATTAAATGGGTTTCCTTTCTGGCGGGACTCATTTAAAGCCGCCACCAGGTACGGCTTTGTGTGTGCTTGTTGTTTGTGTGTTTTGTGAGTTTGTGAGTAACCCGACAACCGAACCAATTCCAAACCAACCACCAAATGTGAATATCAAATGCAAGCAAGTCTAAAGCAGTCTTACGAATGTCTAAAGCTACTTTTCTAGTTGCCTAATGTTCAGGATGTGGAACAAGGATGTGCTCGCGAATATTGTGCAAAAATAGTTAATAAAATTTAATTTTGGAATCTGGTTTAGGACTCAGCAATATTCTAACGGGCACAACCAACCCTGTATCCAATTTTTAGTAGCATCTAAAAGCATTTTATTTCCAAAATAAAGACTAGTTTCCACTCACCGGATGTTACAGATTTGCGGAGTGGCAATTCTCGAAACGTAGTCACACTACTGCTCTCCAGGGAGAGATCGACCGACGGCAGGGGTGGTGGTGGCGCGGGAGTGTCCGAGTGGGAGCGCTCATGGATGGCGCGGGAAGGCATTATGTTACCTAAATAATTACAAAAAAATATCCCTAAAAATCAAGAAAATTCATACAATATTTCACAAATCCAGTGCTAACCTGCTGATGCAAGACGTCGGTGGGAACAGGGACTCGGAGTTGGAGTGCATTGAGCATTGGCTACGGCGACTGCAGCCGGAGAGGTGGCCATCCCACTTGGCACTCCCGTTGGCGTACTAAAGCCATGGACAACGTGCATGTGGTGCAGTGGTGGGATGACTCCGGGCAGGGCAGAGCCATGGCGCGGCACGAACGGCTGGTGGGGGCGAATCTTGGAGGACTCGGATAGGGAAAGCATCTTCTTGACGGCCTGGGGCGAGGCGGTGCCGAACTTGGGCCCGTTGTTGTGCAGCTGCCGCCGCTGATGGTCGCTGGTGGAGCTGGTCGAGCTGGTGGTGGAGAGGGTGGGCGAACTGGGGTGCCTCTTGCGCAGGGAGAGCGACGAGTTGGGAGCCGAGCTGGAGCTGGTTTGTGAGTATATGCTTAGTTGATCGCCGGCGTTGAGACTGGAGCTGGCGCCTCCACCTCCGCCAGAACTACTGCCACCTATGCCACTGGAGTTTCCGGCGCTGCGATGCGAGTTGCTGCCGTGGGAGATGCTGCCGGAGTATGTGGAGCCGTGCGGTGGCTCGCATTCCAGCGAAAACTTGTGCAACAGATCCTCGTCGCTAAGTATTTTCAGGCTGTTGAGGTAGGCCTTGACCCGACGCACCATCTGAGCCTCCTCGAACATCTTCTTGGGATTGGGAGCGGCCGCAGACTTCTTGCGGCGCTTTATCGTCGCCTGTCCAGCGTTGGCAGCAATGACAGCTCCGGCAGCGGCATTGCTTTGCGAAGCAGACATCTGGTTGAGCGAGAAGAGGGCATTCGATGGGGATTGCCCCTTGAGCTCCAGGATCGCCAACAGGTCGTAGGGGGAACTGCACATGTGGGTGAGGAGACGCACCTCCTTGGCGAGCATTCGCAGCTTTTCGAAATTAATGAGACCATCGACTCTCGTATCGTTGCCAAGGTGAATGAAGGTAAGGTCCTTCTTGACAATCGGATAGAAGGGGATTATGGGATGTTGGGCTAGCAATTCGGCGGACACTAGTTGCCGGTACTTGCTCATGTTGCGCGATGGATCCATGAGGTCTTGCAGATCGTTAAATAGACGAAGATATTTGGAGGGAAGCTTCTCCCAGGTTAGACGAAGTCTGGAAACGGCCCCATGGCCCAGGCCAGAGATGATGGCGAACATCGAGTTGAAGTTGCGACAATCCTTGCAATGTCGAGCTATCTTGATGAACTGCTTCACAATCTTCATGCGTCGAACGATATTGTGCTCGGTGCAGATTTCGCTCACCACCCAGAACATTTCCCGGTTAACCAGCTCGGAAAACTTGCTCAGCATTGGCACTCCGTAGGGGGAACGCAGCTCGAACAGCTCGTCAATGTACTCGGTGGACTCTATCTGCCGGAAATTGGCAAAGTCCTGCAGCGTCAACTGGATGGCCAGCTCGTAGGCGTTCAGATGCAGAAAATGAACGCCAGATTCGCGCACCAACTCAAGGGCTAGCTCGTCCGGCACCAAAGGCTCCGTGCTGTCATTCAGCTTGAGGTAATATCGCGACGCGAAACTGATGCGTTCCGCGAGGTTTTGCAACTGATCGGGTAGGCGCCGCTGCTTCACCATTCCACCCTCGCCCACGCTCACCTCGCAGAGCGAAAAGTTTGAGCTGGGATCGTGGATGCCGAATTCCTGCAGCGTCAGCATCACCACCTCGTGGGCTGTGGTCTCCTTGTAGATCAAGACGTACTTGCAAGTCTGATCCGCCTTGTAAACTTTGAGCACGTGCTCCGGGTAGTCGGGCAGAAGGTGGGATTGCGTGGAGTTTGTAGTCAAAGTGCTCGCTGCCGAGGGTCGATGCAGGTGAGCCCCCAAATAGTTAACCTGCAGGGTTCCGCCACCTGCATCACTATTCGCGTCGTAGTTGAGACTGGTCAGATCCGGATTCGATTGGGACTGGTAGAGACGTCCACTGCCCGCAGAACCATTGCTCGAGGGTTGCGCGGAACTGACTGAGCCACCAGTTTGTAGCTTGGATTTCGGCTCGTTGAGGAGAGCGTCCGAGGAATCGTTGAGGCTGCCGACATGGTGCTGCTGCTTGTTGAGAAGGTTCATCTTTGCCAGAGCCTTTTGCAGCCGCCGCTTGGGTGCCAGGGTCATGAAACCTCCTTTGGTATCCTGTTGATCTGAGTGCATGTTGCTGCCGGAGTTGCTTCCGGCTCCCTTCTTAGCCGAGCTGCTGTTTACGCTTTGCAGAAGTTGCTGCATGAAGTTTGACGCCATGTTGCCTCCACTAACCGGAGGAGTCTGAGGCGGGGCACAGTCCGGTTGATCCAACAGCATATCCACAGAGCTAAGACGCACCATGTGAGCTCGATTGCTGGCGGCGACGCTACTCAGCTCATCCGTAGTGCTGTCCGAACGACCGTGCAGCTTGGCGATGTCGTTGGCACAGATGCGGCGAGGACTTCGCAGACTCTTGAAGCTGCCACTGCCAGCGGAGAGACCCCCAGACCCGGTAGATCCCCCACCATGCTCCAGAGCCTGCATGATTTCTTTAAACCCGAGCAGGTTGCTCTTCACGCTGATGCTCAGGTGAGTGGTTCCAGTGATAATCTCTAGAGCCCGCTTGCTGGTCACATGGTCCAGCGACTGCCCATTGACCTCGTGAATCTGATCCCCGCGCTTGAGACCCACGTCTTGGGCTTTGGATCCCGGTTCCACGTGCGAAATGTAGATGCCCACCGAAGCATTTCCGGTGGCTGCAGCCACACTTCTTAGTTCATAGCCGCCTACTATTTGGAAGTTGAGAGACTCGTCCCTAGAGGAGCGGGTCAGGGTGCAGCTGCGCATTCGAGCCTTTGCGGCACAGGCGATGTGCAAGAGACGAAGCTGGCTGAGTAGCTTCTTGCGCTCGAGTAGTGCCTCGAAAACCTCAAGGAACTCCATCATCTCGTGATCCGCCTCAAAGTCCGTGAAATGGTTATTAACCCAAAGCAGAACCACGCGAGTGACTCGATCTCGCAGCTCCTGGGTCTTGTGCGCGTCCGCCTGCTCCAAGTCGAACCAATGCAGCAGCTTGCTGCTCACCTCCTGCGGGTTGTGGATAAATATGCGATGGGTAAGCAGAAAGTCCTCGACGTAGGTGGGATCTGTCATCGAATTCTCCTCAACCAGTTGCTGCAGCAGCCGCTCAGGCGTTCCTCTGATCACTACATGTCCCCGTTTTGTGTTGAGAGTAGCAGAAGCTGCTGTTCCTGGCCCGGAACCCCCAGCCGAATCGGCACCACAGCTTCGCAGCTCTGTGACCATAACAATGCGGCCATCCTCGTCCTCGTGCCGTCGAGTGTTCTCCTCCCCCTGATGCTGGATGCGATAGTAATCCGTCTGAGTGATGCAGACGAACTGGCAATCATCGCATTTGGTGCGCATCACGCCCCTGTGGTAGAGCTTGTCCATGGTTGGCAGTATTCCGAAGCAGTCGCCCATCTGCAGCTCCTCGCGGCTGCCATTGGCGTGCTCGATTTCCACGGCTCCGTTGATCAGGACCGACCACGAGTCCAACTCCTCTCCATCGGACATAACAACCGTTCCGGATTTGTCCACCACAGCGAAGACCATCACCGAACACAGGGCCCTGCGCACGGCCAGGGTGATGTTGGTGAAGGCCTTTAAGCCTTGCGTGAACTCTAATAGCACCTCGACATCCTCTTCACTTCGTTCTGCAGGGTCCTTTTCAAGACAATCCCGGACAGCATCTCGCACCGTTAAACTCTGGAATAAGAGTTGGATTTTTGTAATCACTTTCTATAATCTATAATTAATCTTCCTTACATCCATGCTCTCCGCCAAATCCTCTTCGTCAGAATCCACAACCGATTCGACGAGGCCCGAGAGATCGATCTCCTCGGCCTCCAGCGAGGAGGCATAGTTCGAGGCCATTGTATCGCTGCCACTGTACGCCGAACTGGTGTCACTAGAATGGGAGCCCCTGTTGCATTTTTGGTGCAGTTCCGGCCGGTTAATAGCTGACGTCGTGTTGTTGCTCACCACCGCTCCTGTGCTAGCTGTGCTCGAGGGTGGATACTGTTTTGTGAGGGATTTTTTAATTAGTTTTTCTTAAACAAAAAAAGATCGAATCTGGTTACATGTCTGATATGATGATATGAATCCATGAGGTATTACTTCTACGGTTCTACGGTCTTCTACGACACTCGAGCCGCCATTCACCGCCAGATGTGATATGCAATGAGATTATTAATTGGAATTGTCTGAAAATAGAAAGGAAACAGAAACAGAAATAATATAAATACAAATACTGATTAAAATTGTGATTTTTAAATTGCGCAACTAAGGTTTGTTTTTTGTACCTTTACACTGTGCGAAATGTATATTTTAATGAAATGAAAAGTATTTTTGAAATATTGATGTTTTTCTTGTTTTTAAAAGTACTTTCTCATAGTAGTAACCCCTTTTTTTTTTGAGATACCATCTTTAAACCTTAAACAATAGTGAAATTTTTGTGTTTAAAAAAAGAGCTGCAAACTATGAGAAAATATTGGTCAATTTTTTTTGTATTTTGTTTGCGTTTGAATCTTGAACGCGTTTGTTGTTGCTTTTGTTTCCCCCAACGAGCAAGAGTTTTCCGCAACAACAACAAAAAACACAATGCTGCCAATAAATTAAGCGAAACAAAAACAAGCAGAGAGCGAGCCATAAAATTCTCATGCAATTGAGATACAGATACATTTACACAGATACATTCACACAGATACACAGATGTGTGGGAGCAAAGCTGCTTGCTACTGTACGTGTGAGTAGAGTAGCGTTCATGTGTGTGTGTGTGTTTCGTGTCGGAGAGGGGGCGAGGGGGAGACAGAAAATAATAACACAAAAACGAAATTGTAGGCGACGACTTCCGTTCGCTGGATAAGCCAGCGACCAGCGACCATTTACAATAAGAGACCGTTGCAAAATCAAAGTGTATAATAAATAAAGCCAATTTACACCACACACACACACACACACACACCAACGCACCATATCACACACACAGATAGAATTATTAAGCGTGGACACCAGCATTTACACGGACAGGAATATGGGCGTGATTGTACAGTCCAATGGTTTCGCTGCGTCCATCCCCCCAATCGGTTGAAGTAGTTGCTAATTATACGCACAGTTTTTATAGCCCAGCGGTAGCAGCTACGTAGGCTTTACATTGCAGTCCCTCCGACTGCTTTCGCCGATGCCCTTTTCGTTGCGCGTTCACTTTGCATAAAGAAATTCAAGCGGCGCTTGTGTGTATTGGTGGTGGACTGCGCATTGTTGGAATTTGTTTCACTCACACACGCGCATTTTGGCGAAGAAAGTGACTGTCCAAGGGGCTCTTTGCGCGACTCTTGCCACTTGTTTGCGCTTATTATTTGTTTCGGTTCACGTTTAATTATTTGTTTTCGCTTTCGAGACGCTACTTTGCTTGAAAAATGCACTTTTTAGGTAGAGCTGGTCGACCACTCACGATTCTATCGATATAATGAATATCGCCAACGCTCACGAGTGTATCGGTATGATAAATATCGCAATAGCACTATCGAGTTTTGACTTTCGATAGTAAGCGGTAGTGTTGGAAATCTCAAACATTTATTTATATCGAAAAACCGATACCTTTTGTTCAAAAAGTGTTTTCAAAAATGATGTAGTTTTTAATATAATATTAAAATATTCCTTTTTTTTCCCATTGATTGTTTTTAATGAGACTTTTGTACAATTTACATCAGCGATCTTGCGGTTGCTGTCGTTTTATTGGAAAAGAATGCCATACTGTTAGTATTTGACGCCAAAATCAAAAGCTTTTAAAAATGTTAATGAAACGAAATTTAATTATTAATATTAATATTGTTTATTGTTTTATGAAAACTAAATATGCCCGGCGTTGCCAGATATTGCAACTACTTGTTTTCGGGAAGCAGAAGTTCCTACTTCCATCTATAAGAAAGCTTTCTTATCACTCAATGTGCCATCGCTGTCAAGTTATCCTTTTTAAGCTTTCCTTTGCTTGCCAGGTGTCAGCCGTGTCTCGTACACAATAATGTCAAATGGCTAAAACAAACAAAGTCATTCACCTTAAATTTAGCAAAAAATATGACTCAAAACTTTCCCTGCCAATTCTAATAAAGTTCTAGCACTTTCAGATACGTATCCCGAGCTCGATTGAAATAATAAATCATTTTTGCATTAGTAAAAAGGCAAATTCCACTTAATCCGCATGCCCACAAAAAAACAGTCTTACAAACACAAACAAATGTTTATTGAAAGTAGTGAGCCTCACGGGACCTGAAACACACGCCTAAAGGAAAAAGGGCTTAGGATGTGTCCCAATTTAAATAAGCCAATGCAAAGGCAAACGACGTAAATGCATGTTTGCGCCCTTTTTGATGACCTTTGAGTGGGATGGGGGCGAAGTGGATGGGCTGTTACCAACCACATAAGAAGGAAACGCAATGACTTTCGAGCCAAGGATTGCGTAGACTTCTCGAGGGGAGCGATGGCTCAAGGGGGTGGCTGTTGGCACGTGGCGGAAAAAAAACCCACACAGCTAGTCACCGAATGGCAAGTAAAATAATAAACATAAAAAGAACAAATCCTCAAGACGCCTGGGGACGGCTTGGGAGTACTGGTCTTGGATTTGGGTCTCCGGTTCGTCCTTACAAACCCTGATGGGCAGCTGAAACATTACAGGTTTGTTACAAATTTTTTCTTCACATTTGGGAGTTTTAAGCAGCACATTTATACTAAAGAAACAATGAATAAAAAGACATAAAATTTAAGATTTCTGTGTAAAATCTTTTAATATCCTTGTTGTTTTATATATTTAAATTTCATTTAAATTTTATTTCTAATCTTCTGGCTTCCAACTTTATATTCAAAGCCGAAAAATATTGGAAAGTTTTTTTAATTGACTCATGCGTACATTGTATAAACAAGTTCCAAGGTTTATGTCAAAATTTTTGTTTTTCCAACCAAACGTAAATCTCTGGGCGCATATGCTGCAGGCATCCTTCTTCCGGGACCTTCCTCCACCTTCTCCCATCTTAATTTTCTGGTAGCTGCTGGCAGTTTGCTCTTTTCGCCCGACTTTTTTGTTTGTCCACAATAAAATCAAAGATTGCGTCTGGGATTTTGATTTCACAGACCTTAAAGGGGAACCAAGTAAAGTAATCATCGGAAGCCCCCGGGATATCCCAAACGTGGTGCGGGCACTGGGGATCTGCTCCACATATAAACTTATTGATTTAGATTGCAAGCAAGTCGAACTTAAAGCTTTTTTCAATGTGTAACATGGAGTGGCAAATGTGTGGATTACCTCTCGTTACTCATTTTACTGCCGCCGCATTTTCCAATTAGCGGGAAAACAAAAAAGGAAATCAAATCCCAACCTAGCTTTCGCCAAAAGCTTCCTTAAACCGCACAAATAATTACATATATAGTATGAAAACACAGCAGGATGGCTGAACACGGAGAAGCCCTACATATTTGCAGCTTCCGGCGGAGGATTAGGTGCATATGTGCGTCTGTGTGGGCGTGGATGTTCCTTTGTGCGGATATCAAATTGGCACCGATAACATTATGGATACTATATAGATTAACAGATGTGTGCCGTTAAACTAGGGACTTCTTTAAACTTAAATGACTTCAGCACTGAATTAGTTATCATTAACTTACTTTTTAAAACATAATTTTTAATAGTTTTATTAAAATAAATAGTCAAATTATCTTAAAATCTTTTAAGGTATTCCGCTCAGGAATCGGATAAATATTGGCAAAGATACAGCTATCGAAAGACACTTATTATCCCTGCGAAGGACTTTTCAATATTTTTGAAAGGGGATCCATCATAAAAATGGGGAAAAAATCTAAAAAAAAATGCGTTCCTAGATTTTGATGCAGATTGATGGAGAATCGATTCACCAATCGTTTAAGGTATTCCACTTAGGAATCGGATAAATATTGGCAAAGATATGGACATCGGGATAGTCATATTGTCCCACCAGGGGAGTCAATTGAAAAAATTAACAAAAACATAAAAACAATTTTCGAATGGAAAGTTTGATTGAAATTAATAGTAAATAGTAAATAGTAAATCGACGAACCATTTAAGGTATACCATTCAAGGACCAGAAGAAAATTGGCAAAGATATAGCTATGACTCGTGGCCACATGCGTTTTATTCGTTTCCAGGGAGCCTTAAATCATTTACATTATTTTTAAAATTCCCATTTAGTTTCTTCTCTTCTCTCCACTCCATTAGGCACCGGATTTTTCCATTCGTTCTCTAATTTAATGGGGAGTGGAATTTGCCCAGAAGGGTGACTGCGCCACGAACAAAACCTGTTGGCCAAAGAAGGGATTTGTCGCACCAGGTCTCAGCTGTGGTCTTGCACTCGGAGGCTCAAAGTCTCATTTCGTTGTCGGGCTTAGACTGCTTCCTAATCCTCAGGCCCACCCCATAAAATTGGGTTTGGAGTGAACTTAGTCGAGTCTTATTGCTTGGCGAATTTATTTTTGCACTAATACTTACATGAATTGTTTACTTAAATAATTACTTAAATATATTCATAATTAGTTGCTGCCAATTTCATACTTTCAATTAAAGGTGTTTGTGTCTCGATATGCTTCAAGGCAAACATATTTGTAATTTATTTATTTACATTTCAAACCCATCCAAATTAGATTATCTGTAAGGGTATACCCCTTGCGGTGTTTCCCAAACTTGGTTTATTTTCCAATTACTTTATTATACATTTTTGTGTTTAATAACTATTTTTTTGCATTTCGAATTGAATTTCTTACATTTTGCAAAACTTTTATTTGTAAACTTTTAGTATTTAAACAATATGATATTCTTCTTATAGTTTTAATCTTTAAATATTATTTTAAGCCTATTCAATAGAACTTAAATTTTATGAATAGAGCATACATATATTTGTATTCGTGAACTACATTTTTAAATTACTGAGCTGCCTTAATTGAGACGTTTTTATTTTAGTTTTTATACAAGTATAGTTCTGTTTTTACAGCGAAACCATTTTAAAGCGCTTAATAGAATGCAAAATAATATATATTTCTGATTTTTTTAGATGATTGATAGCAGCAGAAGGCACAAGATACATTTAAACGAAATAAATAGGCGTTTCTGATATGAGTCTAATTGACTTGCTTATATGTAGGTTATATTTTGAACTAAATAAATCATTTAGGTTATCCTAGGATGGGTTTTTATAAATAAAGCATTTTTAGAACAAAGAAAATTCCTTTTTTTGAATAGTTATTGTCGAAATTATACCCAGGTTATAATTATATATTTTATATTCAAATAGCCCCAGCACCAAAATTAGATTTTGGCTAGGGATAGATTGTCATTTGGAGAATGGGAGAGGCTTAGGCAAATGTACCTCATTTAAGTTTTCTTTTATATTTTTTATTACATTAAAATAGTTAAAGCAGAAAATATTAGATTGGGAGGTGGAGGAGCGATAGGTACATTTATATGTATGGATTTTCTCTTTGTATTTTTTTATAAATTCTATTCGTTAGCTTTAAATCGAAAGTTGGGATATGCAGATACGATTTAATGGCCCGTCTAAAAACAGGCTTCCAACTCCGTTTTGAAAATCTATATTGAAGCTTTCAAACATTGTCTTATAAATCTCTGTTTTTTTTTTTAATTTCACTTAAAATACCCTACGATTACTTATTTATTAAATAAGCTGCTATTCTAAAAAAATGTTTTTGGTGGTGTTTCATAAAGCAAAAAAAAAAAATATAAATAAGGTGCCACAAAATGTACTTAAACATTTCGTTATATCCTGTCTATCCAATTTTGTTTAAATTAAGTTAATATTTTTTTTTATTGGTCTTGGTCATAATAAGCCCAATATTTTTTTCATAACACTAATATCATAACTCCATTAACATAGTTATATTTCAATTCATGTAAATTATGTTTTACACGTGATTTTGAAAAACCTAAAAAATTTGTTTAAAATTTAATATGTTAGATCGTGAGTCTGAGGCTTAAAACCCAAATTCTTTCGTTGCAAAAACATATGTATTTCCCGGAAACTGGGCCGACTTGACTCGTTTCGCTGCCAGCACTCGCACATCAAATCATAAATTTCCCGAGGACAGTTGGCGGGCATGTGTAAAAGTTCCTGGAAAAAGGAGCCTTAGCTTTCGTCATATTTTCATATTTTTTATGGTGTTTTCTTACATGCATTTTGTCGTTCTCATAAATGTGTCCAATATTTTCAATAACATTCTTGTCCGTCATGTGTTCGTAGGGCTGTTCCCTGGCGAATGTCAAAATTTCCCACAAGGTAACTGCGAAGGACCAAACATCTGATTTTGTGGTAAATTTGTCCTTAAATGAGAAAATGAAAACATTAAAAAGGGTAAAAGTTTTATCAAATGTATTTTGTATTTAGAAAAAAATCGTACCATTAGGACACTTTCCCAGGCCATCCAGCGAATTGGCATTGGCTGGGACTGTCTGCCATTTTTGCCTTCAAACTGACAATAATCCGATGCATAGGCCGATCGATATATCACAGTTCCAATGGAGCACACTTTGACACTTAGTTCCGAGCCAATAATGCAGCTTCTATAGAAGAAATATTCAGAATATTCATTAAAATATATAGTTTATAAAAGTAGTAAAAGTACAATCATGGAAATTAATTGGTAAAACCATTCTATTTAAATATTTTTTGGAAGTAATAGCCAAACTGCGTCTTATTAAGTACAAAAAACTCTGCTAACTAAGCCTCATTATCATATTTCAAATAAATGTGATAACAATAATAACTCTTCTTGAGATGAAATCGAATTAATAAACGTGGGTGAGCATTCTAATAAAAGAATTCCCTTGAAATACTTATATTACGCATGTAAGGATATTAATGACATGGCTCTTTGTGAAAAGGTATCGATTATGTCACACCGCTTATTGCAGAATTTAATTAATTTGAAACGACCTGACAAATGGCCATTTGTACAAATTTCAACTCCCATTCCTCTGAAAAAGAACCGAGAAAACTGAGACAAACACCGCCTGGAGAGTTGCGCAACAATTTCACATGTCAACGAATACATAAATGAAGCTGGGAGTTTGCCATTTGCCGTCTGAACTGTGATCAGGTGGAATTTAATGGACGTCGTTTAAAGGTAACGTCTCGTCGCTACTGCTATTGCCGATGGAGGTCAAAGTGGGTGGGACTGGAGCATACCCCTGCATGCATGCATTTAACCCCTGACATCGCGACATGTGTAAATAAAATAGGAATGGAATGGCTATGGCAATGGTCGGTTCAGTTCAGTTCGGTTCGGTTCGATTTTGATAGCCAGTATCCGCACCCGAAATCGCAGAATCTCCGGCTTAAGCTTCCCGTGGACACACTCCCACCATCCATATGGATGCCTTCATCCTCCTTCCCATCCTTCTGGCGTTGCCATGACACTGTCACATCATCTGAAATACCCTTGTGCTATCGAAGCAGGAAATAATGTTCAACCAGGCGGAAGTAGTTGCTATAGCAAAGCGAACTGATTGACTTTGGGAATGCACTTGGGCGAGCTGGCTCCCAGGAACTGATGGAAATGGGAATTTAAGGTCGTCATAATTATGATTGAGAATTATACGCAATGGAAATCGGACTCGCTTGCTGGAAATAAATAGCTTTTCTATTTTTAATTTGCCTCTAAATTACATTTAAACTTTTTAAGTCCCCTGGACTATTACTCTTGGGAGTCAAGTTATTAGTAAGCCAGTCTAAAAAGTATGAGGTCCCTACTCTGTGAAAAGTTTTGTAAAACAGTCTGATGAAATTCATTTTAAAATACAATGACCTCTGCTTTTTAAAAACCAAATCAGTTCTGTCCTTCACATTTCAGAGTATCGAGAAGAGAAACAAGTTGTCCATAATTGCAATTTTTTTTCTTTTGTTGGACGATGGTTTTTAATTAAAAATTGCACGGGGTACGAGGTCTTTAAAAAGGTAGGATGTTGTTGCGGCCATTAATGTTGATTTTATGCAAATGACAATTTATTGAAAATGGTCCCGGTCTAAGGGTGAGTGTGTGATTGCGAGGATATTAAAATAAATGAAAATTTCCCCATAATGTCTCTGTGATATGCCATAAACAATTACAATTTCATGAATTATATATGGTTCAAATATGTACACTCTACTCGTACACCATAGAACGTTTAATTAATTTCGTTTTTTCTATAGACTATATAGATTTTTTCCCCTTGTCAGCCTAAAGTACTTGATCTTTCAAGTCTGTCTATGAAATAAAAATCCAAACTAATTAAATAATTGACTAGCTACCGGCTATAAATCATTGTTGAAAAGGTGTCCCTAACGAGATACCCTTAAAAGGATCACATTACTTGACCGCATGGCCAAAGTTCAATATTGATTTGTTATAAATCAGCTCACACTCCTTCACCATTGTGATCCTGTCAGGATCTTTAATATTCAGCACGGGATTAAATTTATTTAGGCTTGTCTTTGACACTGAAACACCCTCAATTGTATTTTAGACGCCTGTCATACTGTGAGTATTATTGGCGGGAACACTCGTATGTGTTTGTTTTTCATATTGCAACCACATTAAATTGCCCAAACGAAACGGAGGCGTAAATGACGGACAACGTCTTCTGACGGCGGGCATATGGCAGGAATAGGACAATGGGTCAGTCCAACCTTAGCGACAACTAAATCCAATTATAAGCGTTTCGAGGGAACGCATGTGGAGCTGTCAGGATATGCAGAAACGGTTCATGTGGAACACGTGCGCGAAACGAATTTTTCAAGGGGGTGTTGGGTTGTGGGAGATGGGTGGTGGGTGGTGGTTGGTGGGTTGGCGGCTGGATGTTTGGCTTCTCGAGGCTTGAATGGATAGACGGATCGACGGGCGGATTGCATGCCGCCCGCAGGGCTGCATTAAGGTCTCCTTTTCAATTGCACGGCCCATAAAGGGGCAGCGTGGAACAACCCTTACGAATGCATTGCAGATATCCTTTGTGCCCGACCCATTGCAAGAAAAACAAAACAAAAAAATGTAATTAAACGTAATCCGCTCAATTTGAAACGCACATAGTGCAATTTTCGCTTTTCTGTTGATTTTCCATGTCCCAGAAGCTTATGTTAATTTTCAGCAATACTTTTTCGTATTCATTTTCATAAATTTCCATCAACATGGCGTAACTTGATTCGGAAGCGTCTCGAATTCTTCGATTTTAAAAGGGCAAGTACTGGATTTTTATTTTCATTTTCATGCTGGATAAAGGTTGAAGTCCTGCGAACTTCTCCAGCGTCTGGATGCGGTCAAAAAGCAGCTTAGAACTCCAATATATTTCGAGGCAGGAGCGGGAAGCTCTATAACTTTATTGTCAAAGCAGACTGCGAGTTGCCAGGGGCACTTACAAAGTATAGCCCGGAGGTGACCGGGCTAAGATGATTGATTAGGCTTTTACTTAAATTGGCAAAGTGGCTAATCAAACCATCTGCGTCACATAGCAAGTTGACTTCTTAAAAGAGCGAAACTAACCCAGTAAAGTTTCTCGATTTTGACCATATTTCAGAAGCTTGTTTTAGGAAAAGTTATCAAACAATTTGTATACAGCAATTTTTGTTTAAGTGCAAATCCAACCTCACTCAGCTGTCATGGAGGATTCCAGTTGCTCCGAGTTTTGCGCATGGGATGCGAGTGATAATCAAAAGTTTTCTGCTTGTTTGCGCCAGGATTCTGGCCTGCCAACGACCCAGACAAATCTATTAGTTCATTACTCTCTTGGCAGCAAAAAAGAACAAACATTAGCGTCTAATTCCCTCTTGCAACAAATTCATTAACTGCCACATAATCCAGCAAATTTTTCAGCACTTAAATTTGGACACGACCTAAAACTTTTTCCTTTTTTTTGTTTTTTGCCTACTTGTGGGAGCCTCGAAATCCCTAAATTGTCACAAAACTTTGGCCGCCACACAAAAGCAGCAAAAAAAAAAGAAACTGAAACAGCAGAAAAGGCAGAAAAAACTTTCCCAACAGATAAAATGATAGAGCGCGAGTGAAAAGAACAGTGGGCGAAAATTACAAACATTTTCAATTATCAGGCCAAAAAAGGAGCTTTTGATGTATTGTCTGGGCAGTCATTATAACATTACCGTCATATAATTAGAGCCTGATGATTTTTCATTAGGTTAAAATAACCTCGCCGCTGAGTGGTCCCGATTCTGACTGATAAATGACGGAAGGTGAGCTTTTGTTGGCGACTGTACCCTCGCTTCCCCAAGGCAGCTCAGTTACCTGGTTACGGACATTTCTCAAAGGCCAAGACAAAGGGTTAGAACAAAACGGAGTCCATTTTTTAATAACAGCAAGCCCTGGGCTATACAACATATTTATTAGTGGCCCTTTTCTTGGCTGCCTTTGTGTTTCTTGAATATTTTTCAAGTGTCAGTGTCAACGGTTTTCTAATGAAAACTAAGTTTATGCTTAACCCAGAAATATGAGAAGCATTTTTTGGTTTTTGAGCTGGGGACTTAAGCCTCTTCCACTTTTTGTTAGTTTGACTGCCCTTTTCTTGCAGACATTTAAATTAATTAATCACATTAAAAGTTTTTCGGCCTTGGATTTGTTTTCTGAGGGGAAATTGTCAAAGAAGATGATTAGATCAAAGATATGGCTTTGAAATAATGATGCTAAATGTTTTTCGCTCAATTATGCTTCGCTGGTTGCTAATGGATACCACTGGGAAGAAAGTAGAAGGACAAACTAAATTTATAATATATTTTAATAAGAAAAAAGCAAACAGTATTCAATCTTCGAGTAAGAATTTTCCAGAAGACAAACCCTAAAATATTTTAAGGTCTCTTACAAATTCAAGAGTTATTTTATACGGAACTTTGAGCTACCCATCTGGTACCTTTTTTTGTCTTCGAAAGCTTCAAATTCCTTTTTATAACACTTCTGCTTCAATTAACGATAATGTTATAAATTATACGAATGCGTTTTTCACATTTAACTTTCTGACAGCTTGATGCGGGTCTGGTGTAGCAGCCAAATGGCTAATTGACACTTGGATTGGCCCTGGGACAGGTAGACAACCATCTTTATTCCGCTTTCCATATTTTATTTAAAATCGATGTTTCTTGTACATTTTCAGGGTATATATAAAAGGGTAGAAAGTAGCATAAAAAGGATGTTTATTTTATATAAGCTAAGCTTCCAATACCTTAAATTCAGGTTAAGATATACAATTTATCAAAGATTTAATCGATAAATAGTTACAAAACAGGTGTCATAAATGCTAAAAATTACTGTTAAGATATGTTTCTAAAGATATTCATGTGTTGAGTCTCATAACTATAAATTCTTTATGTTATATATGAGTTAAAATCCTGCTGCAATCATGTGAGTGATACACCAATGAATCCTTACAATCCTTACAACCCCCACTACAAAATGGCAAACTCAACACAATAAAAACTAACGAAGCTGGCAAAATTTACACAAAATAAATTTTGCTTTAAATGTTATGATGCTTATCATATGAAAGGGAAGTTGGGCGAAAAGGGGAGAAAGGAGTGCTTTTGCTGCATTTTCCTGTTGGTTCTAGTTGATTTAATTAAATGCATTTGAATGCGAATGCCTGGGAATGCGTAGCGTCGGCTTTCAAAACCATCACCAATGCGGTTTTCTCATACACACACACACACACACACACACACCTACTTATCCACGCTAGTGCACCCACACAGGCACACAGCAACACACTCGCTTGTATCCTTTGTCAGTGTGCGTGCAATATGAGGATGTGTGTGCAGTTAGTTGTAACTAAAACGGAAATGGAGAGCTTATGTTGCTGACAGCGCCCTCTGGTGTTATTTTATGGCAAAATATGTGAAGTCATCTAAAGCTAACACGATGGTGTACAGGGGGTACAAAAGAGTTTTCATAATAGAACCCAACCGAAACACACACACAACCTGGGAATCCAGTGCGGCTCAAAAAGCTGCGGGCTAAATTTAATCAAAAAGTGCATACTCTGCATCCCGGGGCGGTGGGCGGTGGGCGGTGGGCGGTGCTTGGTCCCTGGTAGGCTTCAAGTCAATTAAAACTCATCTTCTATCTGTCCTGACTAAGCCTGGTATTTTCGATTCAAAGACTAAAGACTATGCGACAATAGAACCTTACTAATCCTGATCGATAATTTGGAAATTATTGCAAGGAAATCTTATTTTTTGAAAATTATGATACTGAAAAGCAAGAAGGAAAGTTTCTTTCTTTACCAGTTTCTTTGAGAATGAAATCAACCAATTATATTTTGGGGAAAAACATCGAAAGTAATCATTTGAAACATAAGTTATTATTAAACCACCTGCCAGCGCAATAACAATTCCTCATATCCTTTCAAAGATTTTGCAAGCTTGAGTGACCAAAATTGTTTTCTGCAGCTGACATTATTATTACCAGTCGAAAACAAAGACTTATAGCAACAACGATGACATGAATATAGAATATTTGAAATTTAATTGACCCTTCAGCAGCATTCTCAGAGGAGCACAATGCTCAGCCAGCTCTCGTCCTGGCCGTGACTGTAAAGGACATTTGAGGGCAGCCTGGCATAGCTAATTGAATGCATAATTTATAATTAAGTACGTAAGCTACTTTAATATTTATGTCTGTAAATGCAGAGAAACCCCAGGATGGGGGTGAAAGGACGATAAAGCACCACCCCCGCATCTAGTCTTGGCAACCATGGAGCTTCATTTTGTCCATTATCGACCATCACTTGTGCCAACTGCAATAAAAGTCAATTATTCATGAATTTTCAATAACTTGAGTTGAAAATAGAAAAGTTTCTTTTGGTCTTGCGCTGGTCATTTTTTCGTCAGTTCGTTCGCCTTGTCAGCCTAAGCTTGGGGAAACTTTTTAATAGTATGTAAATATGCCTCAAAGAAAGACAGCGGCGACTGAAGAGGATGAAGTGGTAGGAGAAGGATGCTGGAGGTATCGAATGGTGTTAACTAAGGACATAAAATATTATGCCAAACAATATGAAAAGGGAATTACTGGAGCGGCAATGAACAAGCCAGAGATAGTAGAGAGAAACGAGCACAGACGACGAGCGGGAAGGCTAACGAGTTTTCCTTCAAAATCAACGAATGTGCTAGCCAGGCATAGTTATAATGGTGAATAATTAATAGTTATTAATAATGGCAAAAGCAGCTGGCACTAATGCCATCGAAAGCAGCTTACAAAATGTATAGCATACTTTTTGGGGACACCGAACGAATCGGTCCACCAGGACTACTGAATATTTTGGACTGGTGAGGAGAGTCTGGTGTGGCATTTCGCCGGCCACTCATAATTTTTGCACAGCATTTGTGAGGTTTTTGATTTAAAATGCAACGCCAATAATAATAAAAATAAATCACTCCCCCATTTTTGTTCGTTAGTTAGCGAAATGCCACAAAGTTTACTCGCACTCGGTGCTCAAGCGGGGCGGAAACTTTTTTGTGTTTGCCAAGTCCCGAGTCGTGAGTCCTGAGTCCTGTTTAATAATTTAATTTTATTTATGAGCACGTCAAAAAAATGTCACTCAGCCAACTTAAAGTTTAACCCAAAATGTATTGGGTTAGTGGAAAATTATATATTTTTGATTTTGTTAAATTTTAAACTTGTGATGATATTTAGTTTAGAAATGCTATGAGCTCCCTTTTGACATAATATTGTAGAAGTACCTGTTACTAAAATTTCCGCTATGACATACTTTTCTAGGCAAACTCCAAACCTCATTAAAATGTTTCATTTCATTGCAAAAATGAGAACTGCAGGTGAAATATAATCACCGTATGTAAGTACATACAGAAAAGTGAAGCGAAGCCGCCGCCGCCGTATAAAAATATATTTGAAAAATTTCGTGATGTTCGTATTGATGCCGCTGGCTCAGATGAATGGGCTTAGTTGGTTTGGATTCGGTGTGTAGGAAATGGCTCTGGGCTCACACTCCTCTGGAGCACCGGGAATGCGACAAAGTGGAGTTGTATTTTCCGGCTGTGCCGGCTTTTGCCGGACGGAGTGAAGAATTTCTAAAGCATTCGTATTGTGAATCAATTGAGATGCGCCTGCCTGGTTGACTGTCTCAGGACGACAGGAGCCTACTCGCCTGGTTCATTCAACTTTTAATCTATTGCAGCTTCTTTCCTCTGGGATTTCAAATGGGGTTTTTCTCCTGGGAATACTCCCACTGTTTTTGTGCAATCACATGTAATGGGTAGAGAATGCTCTTAAAGTTCCAACTGAGTTAAAAAGACAGAGTCTACGATGCGTCTAGTAGACGGCCAACTTAAAATATTAACGCAGTGATTTATTTAATAAATAAAGTCCAAGACTGCAGCAACTTTAAAATATACTTTGGCACAATTTTAAAGTCCTCGTTTAAATATGACGCTGTGTCGATCTCATTGTCAAAAGCCACTCGTTTAAATCCCGCGATCCTGGATCAATCACTTGGTAGTCATCATCAATATCCAGATCAAGATCATCGTCAATATTTTCGTTATACAATATGGGTTGAACTCCAAGTCTTACGGCCACTTTATAGATTAAAAAGGTAATCAGACTGATTATCCAGCCACATACCGCGCCAAAGGCAATGCAGGCGGCCGCCTTGATCATTAATCCGAAGTCCGAGTGCAAATGATAGTGGAAAATGATCAACTGTTTCTTGAAATATTCCTGAAAGTCCATTTTGCACAAAGAATTTTTTTGGTAAAAGAATGTTTTGTTCCGAAATTTGTGAATATTTATAAATTTATAGAAAGACACTAAAATATCTGTCATTGTCTTTGAAAGGAATTCGTTCTCATCATCATTACAACGTAAAATTTGTCGAAGAAATATTAAAAAAAAAAAAATAATAAAATGATACTTAATCCGATCGAATTGGTGTGCGTCTATGTGGTCCAGCCCGTTATCGATCTATTGGCCTATCTTGCGAATGAAGTTCATTACGTGGCGTTCCTCGGTGGCCTTGCAGTCCTTGGAGTTGTCCTGGGACTCATTTACAGTGCGATTGCAGTCGTTTGGTACAGGTCCTTGCACGGCAAACACATTGAAAATGAGTCTCGTCAAGTCGCAGAAATCTTAGCTTTCGTTAAAAAGCACGAATAATGTTCGTGACAATTCAAAAAGAATCTTTAATGTGTTATGAAGCTCTGCACTCTTCAAATTTGTGTAAATCAGTTGGACCTCTGAATAAAATTATTCACGTTTAATTATTTATAAGGTTTTGGAACTTTTAAAAGGTAGGGCGAGTCAATTTTGATGTTACGGAAAAAGAAGTTTTATTAATCCCTGTACTTCGAAAGGTACGTATGATTAAAACTAAAACCTTAACCCATTGTCTAATAAATAAATCCAGTTTGGAGCACTCCACTTTAACATAAGTTTTGGAAGCACACCATTTAATCCCCGTCTATTTACTTATCAAATTAATTATTTATTTTCCTCAGTGTTTATGTACAGTATCTAAAAAGCAGCGGCAAATGTGAAGGGGGTGGTGGTGAAACGCCAGCCAGACATCGGCTTACCAACCACATTTGTCATTTAAGCTCAGCCAAATGTAATATGAAAATCGGCACGAGGGGGGAAATGTCAACGTGCACGTGCACTTGCAATCGTAGGTTATTGGCTGTGTGGTTCAGAGGTCGGTGGGCGGTGGGTGGTGGGTGTTGTGCTTGTGTGTGGGTCTGTGGGTGGTGCTGGTACTGGTGCTGGTGTTGGTGGCTTGGTGGTTTTTTGGTGTGTGTTGTGGAATTTCCTGTCAAGCTAATTTCCTTTGGGTGCTGCTGTTTGGTCGGGATGTGTGCTCTGAGTTGGCAGCCCATTGAATCAATTCACCTGCATGCATAAAATATTTTCGGTGGGGGAAGGGGAGAAAAAAAAAGGGAAACTTTTATACACAAACATACTTGGGTAGTTTATGGTGTATGTAAAATATTTCAAACATTGCATATTTTATAGTTTATTGACTGCAGTTTACCATTCCTCAGTAGCTCCCCCACAGGTAGTCATCAAGTTATGAAGTTGCTACCACAGGCATGAGCTCCCATGCATCCACGCGACACAAAATGAGCGCCATGTAAGCCATCCTCCTGGGATGCGCCGCGATGTGTTTACATATACAATATACGAATATATATATGGACACATATATTCCATTTGCCATTTACCACCTTGACTTGTTTACAAATTGTCGCAGAAACTCGTGGAATAACGTGTCGCTACGTTTGGGAATTATTTTGTATTTTATGTATACACCAGCAGTATAAAATGAAAGAGTTACAGTCCTTGGACGCAACCGAAATGTTTATACCCTTGATCCCTGTCCCCTATACGTTTTGCTTTCCTAATTTAGATAAAAATATTATCCAAATTCTATATTACCAAGGTGTGTGTATAAAATTAGTGTATATTTTTCATGTATTCCTCCTGTTTTTTTGCGATTCCTTTGGGGTCAAGCTATTAGGATTTATGGCTTTCAAAATATGTTGCTCAGCGCCGGACAAGCCATCAGGGAAATTTTCATACCCTTGCCAAGGATCCGAAATATAATTGGGTCCGAAAATGTTTGGTGCTGGATAACCAATCTAAATATTATATTTTCGGGGGTTACAAACTCATTTTCGGTTCACTGATTTAAAACGAAATGTTTGAGAGTGATTATAGTTCAGTTTTCTGTTTGGTTTTTTGAGGCACATACATTTCTTTAAGTACCGGGTATATATATTTAAAGGCATACTTTAAATTTCAACTTGACTTGAATAGAAACTCTCATTTGGAAATTCTTTAACATTGAAGGAAGCAAGATGGCAAACTGCCACCCTCATTCCAAGCACTTACCTTGATGCCAGATCCCGATGAACGAAATTCATGTGCTCCAAATGCTTCATGCCCGATGCAATTTGTGTGGCAATGTAGACTAAACAGCCATAGCTGAGTGGAGAGGTGAAGGAAATGAAGTGGCGTCAGCGTCAAATAAGAATTTGAAAAGTTTTCGCATGGGACAAAGTCGCCAAAGTTGATGGTGGGTTGGGGCCAAGTTAACGAAGTTTTAACATCCGTTTTGGGGTATGCCATTGGTTGGTGCAAGTCGTTGGTCGTTCGTAGATGGCGGATGGCGGACGGTGGATGGCGGATGGCGGATGGGTGTAATCATTGAACACGAGGCCGGAAGTGTAGCGTCGGCAAATGGTGTCGGTACAGGATGCGCGATAAAAACGCACGCGATAACGCACCAAAGTGTAAAAAAAAACACATACACACAAAATTAAGGAGATGCCAAAGGAAGCCAGTCTACGCCATTTACTTCGAAAGTCCTTACCTGAGCGTCTTGTTGGCCGTCAAGCCGGACGTCTCGGCCACGTGCTCCTGCAGGAACTGGTTTAAGTCACCGAGGCAGTGCGAGTAGTCCTGCACCATACAGATTGGCTCGTCCTTAAGACAGGCTCCCACTAGCCGGGCTACGTTGGGATCGCTCAGCTGTGCCAACTTCTTGGCTCTGCCCCGAAACTCCTGAATCATGAGATCATTAGCCCCTGATCGCATGGTGGATACTCCCACCAGTGTGGCACTGTAACGAGATTAAGGTAAAGATGAGACTAAAGTCCTGAACTCTAAGGTATCTTCCTTTTATCGACCTCTATCATCCAATTCTATTATGGGTTACATTTCTCCAAACTCACTACAGAAATACTCAATTAGAATCCATCAAGAAACAATAAACCAATAGTTTCACAAAAGTTCTGTTCCGGACACATTTTAATACGCTGTTTCACGTAACAAACCCATTGCCTGCTTGTTTTAATTGTTTTGCGGTAAGAAAGCCACAAAATCTAATACGGTTACGTAATATTCCCCTGGCAGTCTCTGTGCCATCACCAGAACGACGAGCGATGAGGTGGCTATGGGTAGACCAGGTGGACGAGGCGGATGAGGTGAGCTCAAGAATTGGCTGGAAATACCATCAGACAATTCCCTTGGCCCAAGCCAAGCCACACATATGCAAAATAATTAATATACATGCACTTGTGCAGACAGTTTTCGATACGAAATGGAAAATTCCATGCAAGACAATTTCAATGGCCTGTCCCCTGAGGATTCCGATAGAATATTCATGGGCAGTTCGAGTAGGAGCCATCAGACAACAGCTGAAGTTTATTATAAGAGCCGCAGACGTTTATAATGGCTAGGGATACAGAATTTTTCAATCCTCAGTTGTGGAATACCAAATAGCTAGGACCTAAACGTACTTTTAAAGTTCAGGGAATCGAAAAGAATTTATAAAATACCATAATAGTAACTTTTAGTCTGAAAGTCTTAGTTATACAAATTGTTTAAGCTTTGCAAAGCAGAAAGTTTCCCTTACTGGACTTATGGAGGGGCATAAGGGATAATGGCGTGGCAGTATAGTGTGGTCTGGGTGTTACTTACTCCAAAACGTTGGTTTCGCACAAATGCAGCTCGCCAAATTCGCCGAAGCCCAGTTTCTCGACAATGACCAGCGACTGACGTGGAAACTCTTGCACTTGGCAATTGGCCTGCTCTTCGTTAATATCCTCTGAATTAGCACTCATTTCCAAATTGTAATGATGCGGTTTGCTTCCTAATCCCGTGCCAGTGCCCATACCCATGCCCATGCCCATGCCCGCACCCACGCCCACTGCCACACCCACGGCAGTGCCCCCTGCGGTGGGCGTGGTCGCCACTGTAGTCAAGGAGCTGAGGCTCAGTGACCCGCTGCTTTGGGATCCCGGCACTGGCATGGACATTGGTTTGTTGTAAATTGGCGTTGCTGCATAATATTTCTCCGGCGGCGGGGGCCCTGGGGAGGATGCCCGGTACTTGGGAGCACTGAGGGGGTTTCGCGTCCTCGCGTTGCCACCAGCAACAATCGTTTCTGCCACAAACCCGGCCCCTGCCCCGGCCACGCTTCCGGCTCCCGAACCAGAGGAGGAGTTGGGCAGGAGCTGCTGCATATGAGGCACCGCATAGTCCTGACACACAATGTCCGGCACATCTGTGGACGAGAATGAAGGAATGTGACGTTAAAAGCGAGTTAATTTTGTTCAGTAAAAATTAAGAGAATAGCAGACCAGCAGGGCAGAAACTAGAAGTCCAACCGCACAAAGTAATGACCAAAGAAGAAAAGGCTGTTTTTCAAGAAACCCCAAAGCTAGATAGTTTTTATCCTCTCACTAAAAGAGACTTTGATATTAAGGGCAAAAGAATATATAAAGAAAGTCTAATTGTTTCAATCATTTCCATTTACAGAGAAAAAAGTGACTATCGGGTTCAACAACTGAAGTCCGATCCATATTGTTCGCTAAATTAAGCATTGCTCTCTGGATATTGCCGAAATACCAATTTTCGCCCCGTTCCCAACTGATGGCTGGAGGGACATTTGCATATCCTGTCACAGGCAGGATCCAAAACATGAACTCATCAAGAACGACACCAGCTCCAGCTGGCAACAGAGGGCGGGCCATTCAAGTGTTGGCTGGGAGCGCAGTTTTATATCTGATGGCACTGGGTGATGGCCCACACATAATTGTCATAGGTGCATACCATATATACCATGTATGCCCCACAGCCTCCATCATCTCTAAGTTCATGCTCCCGCATAGTGGGTTTAAGTACTTGAAAGTTGCTGTTATATGTTCTGTAGTTAAGGAGGGCCAATTAGGACCTTTTTTTGGCTTTTCAAAAGTTTAATTCTTTAAATATTTAGTTCCTTTAACAAAGCAACAATAATGGGATTATCAAAGCTACAATTGAATAAAAAAAAGGTAAATGGCAATCATGAAGGAATAAGAAAATTCGCTTTATTGATTATAATAGGAAAATAGTCTAATTTACTTTGTGCTTAACTAAATCTTTAGTTTGGATTGATAGAATCTAAAAGACTTCTTATGTCACCTGCTGATTTATAAGGAAATAACTAATTGATATCAAAAAAATCCTGAACCACTGTCCACTGACCTGTATAGTCCGGTGTTACATGCTGACGTTGCATGGAGCAGGCACTGGCTGTACTGGTGTACATGTTAACGTTGAAGGGTTCGTGGTACAGACTGTTCTTGTCAATGGAGGACTCATTGTCATCCATTGTTGTGACCACCTGGGGAAAAAAACAGAAGCAGATAGTGAGAAAAAAAGCTCATGGGTCGCTCCGAGCACTTTTTTGTGCATTCCGCACTACGTTTACAACCGTTTTTAATCATGATTTCTGGAATATGCCCAGCGTTAGGGCTTTTGATGCGTTGGTTACTATCTGCTCGATTTTTCCCTCCCAAAATTCCCCATTTTTTTGTCGTTTGTTTCTACCTTCTGGTGTCCTGATGATGTTTGACATGCATTTTGGGTGGTTCCAGGGGTGGATCCGAAACAGCTGAGGACTAACCGAGAGGGGTCTTGGCCTGTCAAAGAGGGGTATCGGCGGCGTTGGCAGCGGAAATGCGCTTTGCATGTTACGTAACCCCGGCCAAGTTCGTTGGAATGTATAACCGAGGGCTTTGGCCCGGGACTTAGGCACTTACCTTTAGGACACCGTTGCCGCTAAGTCGCTTATTCACGTCGCCGAGCGTGTCCGGGCTGAAATTGTGCTGGAACGCATCTAAAACATTGCTCCTGCCCCGTTTTTTCCTGGCCACTATCAGCAAAATAATGGCAGTCAGTAGAAATATAATTGTGGCCAGTACGGTGATTATGACGCCAATAAAACTGCTGTCCGGTTCCTGGTGGTCAATGGGTTTTGGTGAGATAACTATTCAGAAAGAACATGCATCGGTTTTTAGATGGTTAATAGGAGAATTTTATTTACACATTATATTAATACCCTGTGTATTTTGGTGCCTTTGATCATTATCGGTGCTGAAAGCCCGTCCAACTTCATCGCGTTGCAAAGGATACTCCGATGTCTCGGACTCCTTAGGATCACCCACAGATGGTACAGAGGGAAGCTCCTCATCCGTAAAGTTTCCAACAGCAGACTCTGAAAATTTATAGTTAACAAATTGATAAACAAAATGCATTTAATAAACGGGAAGCATTTCGAATCAATGATATTCATTTCGATGTGTAAAAGGATATTAAATGTCAACTTTTCATAGGTTGCAAATCGGTTTGAATTTCAATCAATTCTGCATACGTTCGTTTTCGGGTAAAAAAGACCAAGTTTAATTTTGAATGTTGAATTAGAGACTCCAATTGTTTGCCACTCTGTGACATCGGTGTTGACATTCTATTTCCGACGTAGACAAAAATAGAAATCGAAAACACAAACTCGTTGAAACTCTAGACATTTGTCAATAAGGAAAAGCAACAAAACCGACCAGAACGTTATCCAAAATATTCACCCTAGAACACTTGATTTCTTTCCATTTTTTTTGTAGGTTTGGTGCCTTGTCTCCTGTTGGGCTGCATTTCCCCTTTTGGCGTTTGTTGAACCCTCCTCGATGGATGTTTTTAAAACAAAGAAGTTTGTATAATTTGTTCGAAAAAGGGTTCACAAAACTACTTGGGGGATATGCAAATTTTGTCTGCTTTGGCATTGATTTTTTTGTGCTTCTTCTATACATTATTCCGCTTCCTTTGCCAATACAGCTGACTTGTTTCTTTTGGCAACAAAGTTGGCTTATCGTCTAAGCAAAATAGGGATTTTCTTTCCATGACTAAGCAAGGTAGACAATTAATGATTTATACATATGCTCATCTTTACTACTTGGACTTGAAAGCGGTACCATTAAACATATTACAAAAGAAGTACCCAAGTTCACTTTCCACTTTCTATATTGCGATTTATTTCTATGTAGATATGCATTTGCATGGAATATGAGAGACATCCTGGCACAAAGCGATTTCCAATTACAAAGGATTAAGCTACATGAATTGCACAAGGACTTAAAGCACAAGCAGCGGAGCTTTTGAAATGAATGAATTAATGAGAAAACGGATGACTGAACAGAATGCATCCTGTCTCAAGAGCGTAAACAGCAAATGAAGCGAGGATAAATAACACACATTCAAAGGAATCGCAATAAGCGGACAAATATGAATATATTAAGGAGAACGATGGAGATGATAAAATGATGCCAAAGTATATTGCGGTTTGATTGATTTTGTCAACCTCTTGAATGTATGTTAAATCGTACTTGTTTGTCAATGAAAATCTCAAAAAAATTTCAATTGCAGCAAATATAAAACTTATTTAGAAACAAAGGTAACAAGAGCACGTCCTCAACTTTAAATCCATCAAACTAGTTCAACTCATTTCAGCTCTGTTTGCTATTTTGAGAGCAAACAACGTTCCCTTCTTGTCCATGCACCATTAAACACAAGAGGAAAATACAGATATTTTTGGTTCCCAGCCAATAAAACACAGTTCCACGGTTTTCAGAGGCTCTTAGACTTAATTTATTCTTACCTGATATAAAGGAAATCTCACTGAGCATCATCCATCGGGCGGCAAAGTACAAATGCAACCGCAAATACCTTCCTACGCGATTATGCAACTTTATAGTCACGTCGCGAGCATGATCCAGAACCTGATCTGGCATATAGGAGAACTGTACAGGCTCTCTGGTAAACTTCTGTCCGCCCAAGCTGAAGAACACTTTGGCATGGACAAACACCTGTAACACAGAAAAAAAGAGTTATTAAAAGAAAATTGAAGATTCAGAAACTATCGATACAAATGGAAAATGCACTTGTTGGCCTCAGCACTTTAATGGTTTGTTTACCTTTGATAAAGAACACATCGAATAATGAAATTAAATTGATTGTGGCTTCAGCTATGATCACCTATCTTTACCAAACTTGCCACATTCTTTGTACTATTTAAAAACTCCACTAGAGTGGGAAACCTACTTATACACGTGGCTTGTTTAGTTTCGATTTTGTATTTTGTTTGTTTATAGGAAAAAATACTTTTGTTTGCCTCGAAATTATCTGATATTACGGTTCGGTTTTAGGCATTTATTTGCTCGGCTTGATACCAATTTGTCTGGTCATGGATTCTAATCTCTAGCTGGGGATCTACTTTAGTTTTTATTGTGTATTTCTAAACATTGAGTTCTATCTTTATAACTTTGCAGAGGGTAAAATATTGTATTTCACATCAAGTCAATCATAGATTTATATTCTTGCTTTAAATATTTACACTTTTTATAAATCATACCTGAACATCCTTGGAAAACATATTGTTAGTGTGAATTATCACAGAGCTAAAATTTCGAACATTTCGAAACTCGAATGTGATTTCCACAGGTCTTCCTTGCAAAGTATCATTTCGCCAGCCAATCCATTCGTAGCCTATAAATATTATCATTAATTAATATATAGTTACATAAAAGATTTAAAAAGACGATAGTCTTAAGGTAATTTTTGTAGAGAAAGCACAACCTACCTTTTCCAAAGCCATTAATATCCGCTCGAAAGTTATCCTTGCCCCTTTGACCATCTACTAATTGGCCCAAACCATTCACATAGCGATCGCCTTCCTCTTGGCCATCGTAGGTCTTGTCGGAAAGATCAATTTCCATACCCCGCTGGGCACCTTTGGGAATACTATAGGCCACAATATCATCTGCAAATAATAATGGGCAGTGTGAAAAGCTATTTATGTTGCCTTTTTTTTGGGGGGGAAGGTAAATAGATACTTTATATATATTTTTATACTCTTTCTGAAGGTGTTATAATTTTGTGTAGGCTATATCAGAAATGAACAAACTACAAGCTGCTCAAAAGTTCTTATGGCTAATAAAAAAGGTCAAATCGTGACTTTTTGGATAACCATTTGGTGTTTAAGAGCATTTAGCCATCGTCTCCCTTGGAAGCTATCTTTCCCTTTATGTCCATTCTGAAAATGCTTATACTAGGAGGCGGGGGTCCAAGCTAAGGAAGATCGCCTATCGAAGGCATAAGGTGAAGCGAATCAAGAGGCACCCACCTTTCCATAGGCAGCCGACTATCTCGGCACGCAGGCATACGGTGCGATCGTACTGGCTGTAGGGATAGATGCGCACCTTGGAGGCAAAGATGCTGGGCTGCAACACGTTCTCCACCTCGCTGTAGGTGTTTATATTGCCGGGCAGTATCTGGAAATAGTGGACAAAAGGGACGCGAGGTCAGGTGAGCATTAAAAAGGTGGTTTTTTTGGCCTGTGTAGGTGGGAAAGTAAATGGAAGAGAAAAAAATAAAAGCGTAAAAATTGATTTTCCATTGCCTGCATTCAATAAATCGATGAAACTGGTTCGGTGCCGGTTGGCAACACCTACGCAATTTTCGCTGGCTCCGTTGGTAATTCGCACATAAATTGTTTAGCTAAGAGATGCAATATCTGCCTCTATATCGGGTCTTCGGCGAGCTAGGCCTGCGGTTTTTGAAGATATTTATCTTTAGGCTTGGCCTACTCGTGATTAATGTGTGAATCGGGCAAAAAAAGAGAATGTCTTTGAAATGCAATTTAAGATTGTTTATCTGGAAAGGTACATAACTGTAAAGTATTTTGTTCAAGTGTCAATTAAGAATGTATCAATAAATTACAATATCTGTTGATTACGAGAATATGTTTTGTTTGCTCACCTTGTTCCCATGACGGTTCTTCCATTGTATCCATTTATCAAAGCCCGGCCTCCAGTATTTAACAGCGTAGGCTTCGGTGTACTCCTGACCCTGACCTTTGCCAAACCGACCCTGGGTGCGAATCGCGGTTACCATGTGCACCTGCTGCAAGTCAATCTGAAGATATTCATTTAGACCACGCGATACCATGTGCTTTGGACACCAGGCTCCTCCATTGTTATCCACCTTCAGTCTGAAATGAAATTGATATAAAAGGAAAGATTAGAATTTAGACTTTTGGACTTTTAAAGAGCATTAAGCCATGGTAAGCCTCATATTGCCTCATTAGAAAATATATACAAATATCTTGAAATGTCGAGATTTTTAAAGCCAAGTTTCTCATCCATATACGCCATGCAGACCAGCCGAGATGTTGTGTCAAGTGGCTTGTTATGCAGTAGAAAATTCCATCCGTATTCGGTTGGGATAGTTTTCATTGCATTTTGGGGAAAATCCTTTCATTAGTTTCGTTTCGCAGGAGCTTTAACGAGCTCGTGTTCCTGTGCTCCTTCCAGCACGTCATTTAATGCCCGAAAAGTATTCGCAAAGTATGCCGTGCGAAATTGTTTTCTTTATTTTTTTTTATTTTCTTCTTGGTATATTTTTCTACTAGTGTTGTGGTTTCGTTTTACTGAAAATTGTTGCATACTTTGTGGAGCAGAGGCCAGCTGCCTTAGCCATTTTCCGTAAAAACTTTCAGCTAACACACATAGGTACATATACTTATATGGAAGCGTTATGGTCAGTAGGATCTCTCCCTTGGAACCGTGCAGGAAGAAAGGCACAGAGGCACCTAGACTAAGTTTTATTTAGCAAAGCCTCTAAAATATGCCATAAAAGGTCTGCAGCTATCGCATAACTGCAGCATAGAATGCTCCGTCCGTGCCCTAACGCTTTTCCACTTTAGTGGGCCAACACCCATTTATGTGGCTGTTATGTTGCATTTACACACACATGCTGTACCCAGGACCCATCCTAACTGGGTCCCGTGTTGGTTTATGTGTCCGGCTGAAATTAGAGCCAAAACAGGCTCGCTCACGCTATTCCCTTCACACATCCTGCAGATGCAGATACACGGGTATCCGGACACCTGAACACCTGGACTGGATGCCTGGCTAGCTCCCAATGGCCGGTTGTTGGGTAATGGTAGCCTCTATTATATTATTTAATCGCTTTCACTGCTCTACTTTCAATATGCCCTACTCTTCGATGGATAAACTTTGAAAATAGTTGTCTTGGCTATCGTCTTCTTTAGAATCTTTGTCTTTCCAGGAAAACTTTAATACTAACTCTAATTTGTATGTTTTTAAACGGTTTGAAATGCTAAACATAAATTTCCTTATCCTAGCCGCCTTTTGCGTATCCTCTTCCGTCTTTTAAAGTTGTCCTTATTTCCTTTTTCATCGGGAGTGTCCCTACTTCATCATATGTTTGATAATGACCTTTAGAATTTTCGATTCTCTAAAAGAGGGGATTGTACCTCTAGAAGACAGTTTCTACAGTTTCCAATAAAAAGTTAAGCAGATTTTCGGAAGCCGGTGGAGAGTGGATTTGGAAACTTTGATTCCTGTCCCTTAAACAACTTAACTTTTGCCTAGAGGACCAAAACATAAGCGGATTAAATTTTCCCTACCGTTGAAAATTTTTCTCCGGCATATGTTTACCAAAACATATACACATTCTAGCCCATCTAATAGCATGGCCCGAAAGGGCGAAAGGGTAATATCCCAGGGTAGAGAATCGTTTCTCCTTTATGTAGTTGCTTTCACCTGAGTGAAAAGAAGGAGTGCGAGGAAAATTGTAAAATTTTCCCGTCTTCAATTCGTTCCAGCATGTGTGCGAGATGGTTAAAGGCTGTCAGCTTTCCTCTTTTCGCGCTGCCCCACCACTTATTTATTTTTCATTTAATTTCCAATTCCTTCAGTTTTTTAATGGCACTTGATCCAATTAAAATTCCAAAACAGCAGATCTTTGTGACAGGGCACAGTGGTTGGAGTATGAAGAGTTTACGGTCAAAGGAACTTTTACATAGTTTTTCATCTCTTTCTACATTTTTTTTTTGAATATATTGTATGTATGAAGTAAACCTTCTCAGAAGCTTTTATTGTTAAAATATATTTTAAAGCTTTTGGTAATCTTCTTAAAAACATTTTTTAAAAAAGAAAACCTCGGTAGATGAACAACTTTTAGTTTTATTTTGTAACTTATTGGCTGGTGTCTTTCCAATGTGCAGCGGGCCTTGTTAGCTACTAAAAATTATTTTTTACGATTGTCATAAAGAGGAGGCTTTCCCCTCCTTACCACCCAACCTTCCCACATCTCCGCCATATCGCACTCCCGCTGCTATTACCAGGAACCCCAACAGACTCCACCAGGCCCCACCTCCAATCAACCCCTTGCCAAAACAATGACGCCTCCTTTGTTTCTGGTGCTCCTAGCGGTTGGTAGCAGCAACAGTCAAAGTGCCGCGGAGTTTTTAATTAAAAATTCTTTTTCCCTCTTTTCTTCTCTGCTCAGTTAACAAAATATTTTGAAAAGCTTGAAAACTTGAGGCTCAAAGGAGTGCCTTGGTAATCATTTAACAAATTAATTTTTGGCCTTAAAATGAACATCAGTTGGCTTTAAATGCTTGTTGGCACCTATTCAGGCTTACAAAATTACCACCAATTGCAATTAAAAGGAGATTTTATAGATCGAGCGATGAAATAATATAAAATTTCTTTATAATACCAATTGTTACTTTGTTTTTATTAGAAGATGAGATTCTAGACGAATTTTAGTTAGATTTAAGGACTAGAACCTAATGAATGTCCCAGGCAAATAAGTTAATACCAAAACATTCTTAATTTATAATCGATAACATTTAAAGGCTTTATAATATTTTATTCATAGTAGGCATTACTTGAATTCAAGATTCCTATACCTGAATAATTGATGCTTTGATTGATTCCACTTATACTTAAAAGCCATTTCCCTTTTGTACTTCTTCGTGTGCTTAGGGTCTTTAAAATTTCCCAGTAATATATGCAAAAATACCTTTCCCTTTTACCCTTTTCCGTTATCTATAACGTAACCCACATAAGAAGATGAGAGCCCCTGCATATGTCTTCTTTTTCGCAATGGCTTTTGTGTTATGCTTTTATGATTGAAGTGAAAACAAAGGGGGGACGAGTGGGGATGCGGTAGTAACTGCTGGATGGGAGGTGGCAGGTAGGCGGCAGGATGGTGGCTGGTGGCTGGCGGCTGGAGGGATGCCCTCAACCCTTGCACGTCACAAATTGCAAACGAAACAGGCGGCTCCAGCAGGAGGCACCCAACATCCCAGCGTGTTTGTGTGTGTTCGTGCTTATCGATTTTCCTTTTTACCATAAAACGCTAATGGTCGAATCCACGTCGGCCAAAACCTCTTTCTTTTCACCCTACTTTCACTCTTCCGATTCTGCCACAGAAGCTGATGTCGCCATTTTGCCTTTCATATTTTCCATGGAACTTTAAGCCGACGTCTCCTTTTATTCTTCGCTCGGAGCAGCTATGGCCGATATTGCTGTCGTTGGTATTCCTTTTGCCTAAGCCGTAGCCGCCATTTTTATTGTCATCTTTACCGTTGTTGTCGCTCTGCGTGTTTGCCATTTTTTTTCCCTCTACCATCCATTCCTTTTGGGTCTCTTCGCCTTGCAATTTCCACTTGACACAATGGCACACAAATTGCAAAACTCTTCCGCCGCCGCTTTCTTTTTTCTTCTAGCTTTTTTTTCGAAACGTTCCACAGTGTTGTCTGTTGACTTTTAAAGTATTACCGCCTTGCATACGTATTGTGTTCTATGCATTTTTCTTGGCATTTCTGTCTACTCGTGTCTGTGGCCAGCTTCTATTTTCTTTCTAAAATGGAGAACCATTTTTCTGCATTTCATTTTGGCAAGTGTTTTCTTTCTAAGATGGCTTTGGTTGTTTGCTGACCACACGGAGAGAAAAGTGTATGATTTAAGAATCGGGACAACATTTGCTGTCCATTACAATCAAAAATTTCTATTAAATTGAAGTATAAACATGATAAAAATCGTTTCAAACATCGCCTATACGCCCATGTGTCCTTTTCTCGCCCCCTAACTACGCTTGACAGATATTCGATAACTCGATAATACTCGAAGTTAAAAATTCGGAAAGGTATAATTTTTGCCGATTTGAGATAAACAAACCAAGTAATGGCCCTTTTATTAGATAAATTGAATTGGTTTTGAATTGTAAAACACAGAAAAGTGATATTTGTCAAAAAAATACTTTTTGAGCCATTTGATAGCGTATATTTTATTTGAATTCGAACCGATATCAAAACGAAATACTATTCATGAATCAGGGCTTCAGTCTGCTTCGATCTGCACTAAAGAACCCGATAAACTAAACAAAAAAAATTTTGATCAATTTTCCAAAATTTAGAAAGGGGTAACATCATGATTTTTTCAAAAAATCGTTGAAAATTTTTTTGTTCTACTTTTCCAATCTTTTGATGCAAATTGGGAGAGAATAAAATCCTGATTAATAAATGGTATTCCTTTTCCAAATCCGATGAAAAATGTATGAAATATTTGCAAAACAGTGTCTCAAAAACGTCAATTTGGGACAATGTCGATTTTCGCAAATTTTGAAAGGTAACATCATGATTTTTTTCAAAAATCGACTAAATTTTTTTTGTTTTATATATTGGATCTTTGAATGCAGGTTAAAGAAGATTGAAACCCTGATTCGAAAACGGCATTTCGTTTCCAAATCGGTTGCGAATTAGCTCAGATATTCGAATAAAACTGAGATAAAAAGGGAAAAATTTAAATTTTCAAAATAAGTGTAATCAAATTATTAATTAAAATAAAATAATGAAATATTTTTTGACTTATTCAACTATATTTCCGTAAAGATGATGTCATATCATAAAAGGCGTAACTACAATAAAGTCTTTTAAATGCAAATGGCACAGGCTTCTCTTTCGTCTAAAAAAATAACTTTAATTTCTCTTGACTTTTCCTTTTGTTAGGCTGCAGTTGGTGCAATTGAAGTGCTTCGAGGCGGTAAATTGAGTGACTCGCACCACGAGTTAAATTTAAATTGCCTAAGCAAATAGTTGACAAATGTTTGCCCTCCGTAATGGAAAGTCAAACATGGTAAAGATCAGTTGTCTGTCTGCCAACTCGTATCAACAGGTGATCCATCGGCTGACACTATAATGGGGGCCGTGCCTGTTTGCCTCAACTGGCCAGTTGTTAACTCTTTGCCATGTTGTGGCTATATTGACAGAAGACGTTTTCTCTGCACCAACATGCCACTGCAAAATCGTAAGTGAAGACAAGGGACTCTGAGATGCCACAGAGTCTATTTGGTCAACTTTATTTGCTTTCTTGTGAGTTACAGGCCGGGCCAAATGCTACCTTTGTAAATGCTTAACAACAGATGCAGGTGCGGTCAACTATCTCTGACCTTATTTAATACATTATCAAATAGGGACAACTGCTCATTTTCGATTTATAATTGCATCAAAAATAAATCATAAATCCAATTCCTCTACTGCTCTGATTGAAATAGAAGAATGAGAAGCAATTCACAAGTTCTTGGAATGTATCTTCCAAGGGTCGCTGAAGAAAAAGGAAAATATAGAACTTCAATTGTAATGGCAGCTTAGCATGCAAGCAAAAATCAATTGACCCACTTGGCGTATGTACCGAAAAAAAGGCAAATAAAATAACCGAGCCAACCGAAAAACATTTTTTTGCCGAAACCCAAGTAAACAGAAAGCAAAAAAGTAAACACAATTTTCCTCCCTTTTTACTTGCAGAATGTATTTTATTTTTTCACGGAATAATTCCGCAATAATTTCGATTTCATATATAAACTTGCATTTAAGAAATGAATCATCTGGCACAAATGGGACTTTTATATTCAGTTTTTAAAAGACTTTAAAGCATTGATTTTCTCATGAAATTCTTTTCTCAGACCTGAAACCGACTTGGAAGTTAAAGAATCCTGGAAAAAGTGACTTAAAAACACGCTATAAGGACCTTAACCCCAATGGAAAGCCTACAATATGGGGAACGAACTTTTTCATTTATCATAAGAGAAAGTAAAAGTGAATTTCCCTGCAATCTTCTGACCCTTTTCGCAACAGCAACAGCAAAAGCAACGGCAACGGCCTTTCTCTGCCCTTTTTATTCCAGTATCTCATGTGAAGCAACCTTTTTGAGTTGTAATAAAATTCATATGACTTTGGCGCATGTTTAATGGTAAGCCCTTTGCCGGAAGAGGGAGTCGGTGACGGAGTGGGGCATCATTAGGCTGGGGCACGCACATTACCAGTTACTCGGCGTATGGCAACGTAACACAAAACATTCCTTTGCCGCGGAAGGTGCCGCATGCAAAACGGCATATGTGACATTTTTACAGCCAAACATTTGTTTTGCCCACCGGAGCTTTTTCCCTGGGCCTGGATACGTTTAGTACACAAACAGTTGTGTCCGAATATAAAAACACTGCAAAATTTACTATATTTTTTATACTGCTGCCGGAAATACCTTAAAATGAAAATATTTGATGGAGCTCCGTTTTTAGGTTTGGTAAATATTTTCGGTGGACTGTGGTTTTAAAAATTTGTAACTAATTCATTTACTTATAAGATATATAACTTCCAAACTATCTGAAATGAATAAGTTTCGATTCTAGAATCTATATCCTTTACAAACATGGCTAAAACCGCATATAAGACCATCAGGCTTATAGGGTCGGAAAAGCCTCGTTCTGCCTTGTTTATAAATGTTCTTGGATACAATATACTCTGTGGTCGCCTTCCTTTCATTTGCCAGTCCCTTTTCTGTTGACTTTGCATAATTTTATTGCTTTTCTTTTACTTTTATGCGCGGCCCCGGCAGTCCCTTGGCCCACCAACCACCTCCTCAGGAGTCCCACACGCAATGCCTCCCGGACAACATTGACATTATAATCAATATTTCTTCCAACCGAGTCATATATGTATGAGAAAATATTGTCTTGCCCCATGCCACTTTGCCTGTGGATCGTTCAGAGCTCCAACTTACACTTTCTGTTTGCGTTGTCTATGCATGCCATTAGGTGGAACGGTCTCTATTGTTTTGTCAGAATTTTATGCGACTGTTTGGAGTAAGACGTTCAATAATATTAATTTATGGCAGTCATATTGACAGATAGAAGGACATTTGTTTGGTTAGAGGCAGAGGAGAGGTGATCTCGATACAGATTTGTATCTATTATGGTCTTTGGAAAGTCATTCGTCTCTTCCTGTAAACAAAATTTAAGTATCCTGTACCTGAGTTCAGGAATATGCGACCTTAGTTGGATTATCTTTTCCACTTTTGTTGACAAAAAATGTACGAAAAATAAGAAAAGCTTTTAGTAGCTCGTAAAAAATGTTTTTATTTTCATGTGGAAAGTTTATTATATGGTAAATGGCATTATTCATTATGTATTCATGGTTTTGATGGTTTTGGTCAGTGTTTGGCTTTCTAAATAATTGCCAGGAAAGTTTTACGGATGAGGTTAAATCAGGATCAGGAGCCGTCCTTACACACATCCTTTGGATGGAGGAAATAAATGTCAGCAAAATATAATGGCCATATGTTGTATCATTATTTTCAATGTGAAGTCAAATTATTTTGCACATGTCGTTGGAATCGCTGTTGCCATTGCTGTTGTACTTTAATTTATGTCATTTATGTGTTTGGCTTGTTTCTGTTTCTTTTTTCGGTCACAAATGACATAGAGGCATTTTAACACGCCATAAAATAATTCATAATAATAATATTCATGTAAGGGAATGCCTTGTACGACCCAACACACAACCTCACTCATATTCGTCATACTCTCGTATAATAAGTCAAATTTTAATGGATGATTGCTGTTTATCATTTACAGTCAACTTCAGTGACACGTGTGTGCAATGATTTTACATCTTTTGCTTTTGTTTTTGCCTTTTGCCTTTTGCGGTTAAAATGTAAAAGGAAGTACAGTCGAATATAGGACTCGACGTATTTAAACAGGATTTAACTTTGGTAATTTTAAGGTAGAAAGAAGGTAGCTTACCTGGCATGTTGAGGTCCAACATTTCCTATATCATGAGCAGAGCTGGCAGTGATTTGGGAATCATTGATGGCTCCAGACTCCATTCCCAAAGCCTGTCTGCAGGTCTCTGAAATGATAATAGATCAAAAATGTTTACATCGACAAGTGTTTCAATCGAAAGAAATAATTTCAGAAATAATACAAATTCTTCCATTATTTCAGCAACTCAATTTCCATTCAACATTAATCTTCGGAGTCTCTCACGAAAAGCGCAATTATCGTCACCCCCTCAGCCACTACTCGAAGAATGATGGGACTTTGGCCCCAAGAGACCGCGAAAGGGTCATGAATAGGTCGTTGAGATATCGACGTCATCACCATCCACTTCGTAGTCGTTGCCGTTGCCGTTGCCGTTGCCGTCGCCGTTGCCTTTGCCGCTCCCACAAAATATCAAGAATATTATCATTTAGTGAATAATTAGAAGCAATCAGTCAGTGCTTAAGAACCATAAGTCAAAGCCAGGAGAAGGAAACTAGACAAAAGCTGACCCAACTCCGCGAGAACTTTCCATATCTCTGCATCAGTTTCGAGTGTAACAATATTCATAGTTAACCTTTTTTTAAATATCTCTCATCTGTGGAATTTTTTTTATGAGTTTCACGTTTCGGGCAATTTGTATTTATCAAAACTCATTTATTTTGATATGAGAGCTTAATGAATATTGAGTTTGAGGTTACATTTTAATTAGCGGTGTTGTGTAGTAAATGGAATATCAGTTTTAACACACTCAAAGTGGTGAACAGTTTTTAATATGCCGAGTATATAAAGTATTTAAAATCCTTTTAAAATAAACGATTTCAACACATTTGAGATTGACAAGGATTGGGAAGTGTTTTAAGGGGCTTTAGGCTTTTTGAAATACTTTTTTTGTGCCTGAAACAAGGGCTTAAAATCAGCTGCTTTAAAAAAGAATTTTTATATCTAACAGATAAGGACACTCTATGAAATATTCCTCGGTGGAGTTGCAGAAAAACCTCTGAATGAGCTTTGTTTGAAAAGTTTGAAATGGATGGTCCTGCAACGTTTTTCGCCCCTGAAGTGTGGGAATTGACCAGCAGGATATACAGCTGGAGCCTCTTGACCGAAACTGGGAAAGCATCTCCCTGCCGACCGCGAGAAGGAAACTATTTGTGAAAGTTTGACGGCGAAATACAAAACTACAAAGTGAAAAGTAAACAACGCACGGCGGCAAAACTCCAATTGTTGCTGCTGGCAAACTTTTACGCAGAATAAATTGCGCAAAAGTTAATTAACTGCACTTGAGTGCGTGGCCCGGTCGGGGTTGGGCTTTAGTTGGCGTGTGTGCGATAATCATAATTCAAAGTTTCCTCTTTGGCGGGCGTGTAAAACAACACAAACAATGGGGAAACACCGCGAAACTTTATGAAAATGAAAATTTTACAGTTCAATGCAAGGCGAAAGGACCCCTCGTCCTGGCCAAAAGAGCGTATGTGCAGAGCGTAACCCGTGGCAAATTGCAAACAAACATTTGAGATACGTTCTCATGTGCAGATGCAAAGGCTTAATAAAGCATATGGAGCGAAAATTTCAAAGTGCAGTATAAAATCAATTCACAAGTGATTAGACAGCTCAATTCCCCAGCTTGTAAAAGGTAAATTTACCGAGAAGCAGCACTTAACATGGTTCATTCCAGGATATATCAAAGACCGTGCCTAGAGTATTCAAATTTCGTGGCAAATGCTCGAGTTGCAATGGAAAAAAGTGGCATAAGCAAGGCTAAACCGTCCTAAAACGGGCTTAATGACGCAGATCTTCTGGCACTCATAAACAACAAAGGCAACAGGGCGTGCCTTATGAGAGGGATCCATCCACCCCACGGAAACGCTCCCTATCTTTGCGCAGAACAAACCACTCTCGAAACTTTTGGTCAAGGTTCGTTGAGACTGAAAGTAAACGGGTGGTGAAAATCAGATTCAATAGCTGTATAAACAAATTACGCACGCTTTTTAATTGCCTTTCAATTGGGGGTGAAAGGCACAAGTATCCAACGGATACAATTAAAAAGTTTTTTTCCATGCAACATTAAACATGGCTGCAACACATAAGACTTAATATAAAATGCTTTCAGTGTTTTAATAACTTTACGCACAGTCTAATAGAAAGGAAGAAAAAAACAAGGATGCTTAGTCTCGGGTATAAATAGAATCGATGGAGACATATTCGAATACTTATCCCAAGGCATTTCTACTTCAATGTGGTTCAATATCATAACCAAAAAGTCAAGGTTCGAAGTTCGTAATGACAGATACTTTGTTATGATAAAAAGACCACAATAAAGCCACTTCAATAGGAGGGGGTGGTAATGGGCGCCACCGCACCCGCAAATGCGAGCAGAATGATGGGTCGCCGAGGTTAAGCTGGGTCCAGGGTCTTGGGGTCTTGGGGTCTCGGGCTTGTCCAATCAGCAATGGAAATAAGGTGGTCATTCATCGAAAGGGCCGCCCCGATTTGACATTCACCATCAAATCCTTTTACCTTCCGCCCACTTATCACTATGCCAACGTCCCCTTTTAGACATAAACTAACCTCGCATATATATTAACTAATTGTAAGTCCCCCGGCCCAGAATCGGCGCTATTCGCAAATGACCAGTAATTGGTTATAGTTGCGTGCGGTAAGTTGGCCAGAGAATTTATAGACCCGTTCGCCAGGCCCGTTTCCCAGCCTTTCAGCCTTCCGGCCATCAGCTATTAGTATTGTGTTGTTGTTTAATACTTAAGACACAGGACTCGGCCCGGGCTTTGGCCCAGGACGTTCCGTTTGCGGTTGATTGATTTCCATGTTGATTGTCGAACCAAAATGCAAATTGTGTGTGTGTGTGCTTGCAAATCAAGTGCGGGCCATCCCATTCATCCAGGACTCAAATCTGATGGTTTTGCTTGCATTAAGATGTTTAGTATGAAACATGGAGCTGGTGAGGCTTTCCGCCCACTTCATATTGCATTCTAATCATATTTGGCAGATGATTAGTCTTAACTAGGAAATGGCTATGAAGTGTGTTCTTAAAATTACTTTATTATGATTTTATGATTAAGTTTCAACTTACCAACTTCCAATCCCGATCCTAAGGATAAATCGCCACCTGCTACTTCGGCCATTGCCGTTTCCAGGACAATTCCTGAGTCCAATAAAATCAAAGCCAATGCCAGCCAACATAAAGTTTTACTTTTATTAATACTATTGTGCTTAATGTGGCAATATTTGAAATAATTTCTTGCGTCGCCTCCGCGTCCTCTGGCTTCAATTATCCTTGGCCAATCGATGGGGCCACTCCCGGGCCGGGCAGACCGTTGGAGCTCCATTCGTTGTATTTTTATTGCCGTCATTTTGATTTTTTCTCTGTTTTTGATTCCCTTCAAGATGCCTCTCACGTTAGTAAATCTGCTGCTGGTCTGTTCGACATTTCGTTGTTTTTACTCTGTAACGTAAAGAATAGATTGGGGAAGAAGTATGAAAGATTTCTGAAAATGCGTGGCTTAATTGGCGGGGCTTTAAGAGCGCCAGCCAGGCAGTTTACCAGGCTGCGGAGGAGCGGAATGAGAAGGGAGGCGGTCTTCCTTAAATACATCATTGTCAGCAAATTAATGTGACGTGACCTTGCAAACTGTCGCGTTTTTGTCACATGATAGCAAGTCATGGCAGTCCCATCCAATCGTAAAGAGGGTGCACCCCAGGCGGGGAGGATGTTAAAGTCGACTGCCAGTTTCCCCGGCACGATTTTCAGAGCTGAGCAAGCAGAAATTTATGTAAAATGTCAGGCGGCGAGGCCCTAAACTCCCTACTGCCCCGGCAGATTGTTTGGCGTTGTGCCAAAACGTGTCAAAATACGAAAATATTAACAGCGCGAAAAAGTGCCGCACACAGTGGCGGCGACTAGGATCCCCGAGGGGCTCTGGGTGGTGGTCTGATGTTTGTCCTTTGGCAGAAAGCCGTGCCAGTCATTTAGTTTTTCAGGAGGTAAACAAGATATAATTCTTGTACCAAGTAACGGGTATCAATATTATATTCTATCAGCGATCTTTTCCTTCTCGGCTGTCAAACTCCATCATTAAACTTCCTTTTCATCTGCAGAGATCGGAATAGATCAAAAGACTACAATATGCCGCAGGCATTTTGCCAACGCGAGGAATTCACTCGAGCAATTAATAAAATGTGTAAGGAAAAAAGTATAAAAGGAAATATGAATGAAAAGCAAGTGACAAATGCTGGCAGAGTCTGGCTGGCAAATGGCAAAAAAATGCAAGAAAAAAAACAAGGAATATTAAAAGAAAAGAGGGGAAGTTGCGCCCACACTTCCTTTCATATGCGAAATGAGAAATTTTACACCAACTTGACAGTGGAAGTGGCAACCGCGAGGCAAACGGCGAGAAGCGAACTGCGAATGTGCCGCATTTTGTTGCGCTGCTAATGTCTACGAAGTGGCCAAAAATAAAAAAAAGGCATGAAATTGTGTGGAGCCTATAGAAAGTGGAAGACAGTAGTGGCCGTGGATACTTTTTATGGTCGGGGGTCGGCCTTTTTAATACCCGTTCCTTTTGTGCAACTCTGCCACTTTTAGTTGCAAATGCAGCTGGCTACTAGTTTGAGTTGAAGTCTATTTTTGTCCAAAGGGGCCGGAGTGCCAGAGTGCCGGAGCCAGTGGCAGTTGATACTAAACATTTTTATGAGGCCGCATAAAACGAGAACAGGCTGAGGGTCTGGGTCTACCTTTACTCTTCTTTTACTTCTTAACCTTCATTTAATGATAAACTTAATATTTATGATTTTTACTTTAAGCAACCGAGGTATTTTAATCAAGAAAAGTACAAATTGTTTAAGGTATTCCGGATGGGGAATGTATCTTCTTTTTGGAGGCGGAAACTTTTTCTGTTCCAGCTTCCTCATGTGGATTCTTCAGATTTCTTTCTTGGAAACGCCCACTCGGGCAGAACGGAAATGTGGGGGAGGTTGTTGTTGGAAACGCCTATCTAATCATTTTGCTGTTGACACTTTTCCCCCAAAATAAAGCAGAATCGGATGCCTGCGGAGCTACCTTCAGCATACTACAATGTCAGCTCTTGAAGTGTTTTCCATCGATTACAAAAACTAAACTTATCCAAAATTTTTTATTAAATAAGTAGCATTTTTTAGAAAGCCATGACTAGGGTAAAACCCTCAAGAAATATGAAAAGCTCCCAGCGATTTCTCATCTCAACGATTTTCACTTAGCACTTTCTGCTTTATCATAATTTGATTTGTAGCTCTTTAATATTGTCCCCTTTTTGCTGATCTCTATAAATTATGGAATGGAAAAAAGTCCTTTGCATGGCGAGGCGTAAAGGCAAACGGAGTCCGCGTAAATGGCGCATAAAGGCAAAATCAATAAGGCCAATGCCGAAAGGTACGGAAATTTTTATATCAGCGGGGGATTTAGGGGGTGGGACATCCCGCTCTGACCATTTTTGTGGTTGATTTATTTTGTAAAGTCTTTCGCTTTCGAACCGTTCGTCCTGTGGCAGCGAAAACACGCTTATTTAAGCAATAATTTCTTGCCTCAATTTTTCTCTTCCCGGGCGACCTCCGACCCCCTCTCAGCCATTTTTTTTTTGTTTTTGATTAATGGTCGTGTGCATAATGTGACACATTGAAAATTGGAAAGCAAATCAAGCACAAAGAGCAACAACCACATCGCTTTTCGCTTTCGGCTATCGAGCAACAGCGAAAAGTCTCAAAGCAAACGCATGAAATCAGCACAAAAATAAATAAATAATGCCGGGGCAAGAAATACCATTGCTGCTAAAAGTATAAAAAATTGAGCTTCTGGTGTAAAGGTCGTCAATGTGAAAAATTCGATAAATGAAAATGGACAGCGGCTGGAGTCGGCTGGAGAGTCGCTGCGCACGAATTGAATCGGAAATCCTTATTGAACTTAGGCGACTAGAGGCACAGTCTCCGAGGATGTGGGCGGTGGTGGCAGGCGGCAGGACCTCTTTCTGCATCGCCTCCTTCTCCATCTGCCTGTGCTTCTGCTGCGTCGGAAAACCGGAAAAGCATGCTGCCGAAAATTTGTGTTACTTAATGGCCACCGAGAGTGCTCTGTTCTGTTCTTCTCCAAAGGACTTCACTGCGAAAATTAGTCGCGATTTTGGGTCAATAAGCTCTGCTATACATCGCTTTTCGTGGCGACTTCTTGGGATTCCTTTTTTTTGCAGTGTATCTGAAGCTAAGCACCGCTGTCGAGCACCGGATGTGAAATGGCAGCGCGACGCTAACGCACGCAAACGCACATGCAGGAAGGCGGGCGGAAATGCCTTTTTCGATGTGGGATCAGGATTCGGAGCGGAGCACTGCGGAGCATTTGACCCCAAAAGTGTCGCTTAATTTACTGGGGGCCAAAATTTAATAAGCTTACTGAAAGAATTCTATAAAAAACATTCAATTCAATGTACAAGAAAAGTGCTTTCACAATGGTCATATATCAAAAATTGATTTTAACTTCCGTTCTCTGACTTTGCTTTCTCTCTGATTATGCTACGGAACGAGGAAAGCCTATCGTTTATTTTCTATCAAGACTCCTAACCATACCATAAACCCTTAAGTCTCAAACTATTCCTTCTGATCGGTCAGCATGGTTTTTTCTCCCAATTTTTTGTTCGATATTTCTGCTTTTTGAACAAGATATATTGTGGGATAAAAGATGTTGGAGGAAACAAATAAATCCATTTTCCTAATGCCTCTGGTCAATATTCATTCACAGCTCAGCGATTGCGTTGCCTCTCGAGCGTTCTTTGACAAATAGAATTTAAATCTGTTAAGTCCTCGTACATGACAGTTTTGTGTGGTAAGGTTTTTTGGGCTCTGGCTCTGGCTCTGGCTCTGGCTCTGACCCTGCTCCTGTTGCTCCTATTTATTTTTACTTATGCTTTTCGAGTGGATCCTGGATGTTAGGTAGCATTTTATTTGGAAAGCTTTTGGGTTCTGCTGCGTTCAGGCAGAGGAGGTGATTTTGATTGTGTGCTGCGGTTTGTACTTTGTGTTTCCTACGTGTCTCGGTTTTTTAAACCATGTGTGCTCTCCAGGACTTATTGTTTTTATTTCTCATTGATTGGACAGTATGAAATGGATACAAGGCGATTTTATCTATTTTTGAGCGTTTTATATTTGCTTTTCGCCATTCGGTTGTTTTTATAAACTTTCGTGATGGGTTTACTTTAGTTATGGCTTCTATACATAGTTTCTGAAACTTCGATATTTCATTGGTATTTCCGATAGAATTGTAATGCTTTCTCATTCCGGTTTGAAAGCCTATCATAAGTTCAACGTACAAGAATCGGCGAATATAAAAACGAGGTCAATGCGCTGGAAACCACTCTGCAACTTCAGATCAATGTACACAGATCATAATCACTCTGCCCGAGACTATAAACAACCTATTAGCAGCGCCCAGCGGAGCTTGGAAATACTTATATCGAATGGACTAAATGGATGGAAGATCATGAAAGCGACCAGAGGCCAAAGTAAACAGAAAACACAAAACCAAGCAATAAGGAGAACTTTTACGAGTGCAATAAACGGAGGGCATCAGTGCGTTAGAATTGAATTTGATTTACGATTTAGATACACTTCGAGTATCTAGAGATGAGTGTATTCACTGGAAAATGAGCACCTGAACCGTGGCCAAATTGGAGCAAAAGTAATTGTTAGTTGGTATAAAAGACAATGGCATTCTGGAGGGGGTATCCAGTAATTCGGTAAACACTATCATGAAAACATTGGGCGTCTTGGTTTTGGTCATTGCCTGTACGGCTTTGACTTCAGGTGATCAGAGCTCCAGCAACAAGATCAGGAAGGAGAATGGTTAGTCCTCGAAAGCGTCGTGCTTTAATAAACATACTAACATCTTTTATATCCTATAGCTTTTACTAAAATTGTCCCCCGTTTGTTGTGGAACATCCGAAGGGGAGATGACAACGACCGCCGTAGCCAGCAACCCATTATCATAGTGCAGCAGCCCAGTTCCAACTCAAACTCCGACTCGGATAGGCGCTATCATCACCATAACCCCTACTATCCCTACTACCCACCACCACCACCTCCTACTCCTAGGCCAAACCCTTACGCGGACTACTTGAATGGGCTTGGAGGCGGAGGAGCCACCTTCCTAATCGTTAACCCCAACAATGCGCAGGGCATTTACTTGCCCTCCAGCAACAGCTCCAACTCGACCAGCTCCCGAAGGAGTGCCTATGTGCCTTCAATTACCGATCTCCTTCAGGGCCTCAATTTGGACGATCTGGGCGATGGCAGCCTGTTTGAGGATGACTCCGAGGTGGTGGAGTCCGCCGATGACGGAGCCCTTGACTTGACAGCAGCTGGCGAGGCATTGGCATCGGCAGCTCAGCAGGATGATGATCGCGACGATCAGGACGTTGTAGGAGAGGAAGATGTGGAAGCTCTTGACCGCCAGACGCGCCGCGGAATGAATCCTAAGCTCCTGGCTTCGCTTCTGACGCAGGACAAGCGCCGTCGGCGAATCCAGGAGGTGCTGGCTGGCATCTACTTTAGGAACTACCATCTTAACAGGAAGTAGAAGATGAACAGTTCTGTCAAAGCAATGATTTCTCCACATTCATTTTAACTGAAAAATAATAATATTCGCTCTGGAAATAAAAGAATGTCACAGACAATACCGTGTTCTATGTTATAATTCAGCAGATGTCAACTATTGTCAATTAAAAAACTTTAAAAAAGTATTTCTTTGTCTGAGTTGAAAGGAAATAAAAAACAGCAGCTGTCCTCTTGATTCCCGTGAAACTTAAAATCACCTGTGCCTCCAGTTCTTGGTGGCAGTCCAACTTTGAGGCACTCCTTGGTCTGGGGAATTGCAAATAAATATTTAAGTTGCAGTTACAGACACAACACGTTACAATACAGACTTTATTTATTTTCCGTAGACCCTTCCAATACATTGAATCCAATGGTATTGAATTTTAACTTTTAACCCATGTACTACCGAAAAGCCTTTGGTTGGTCTAAGATTCTAACATGTTTCGGGTTAATCAATGAATGTGTGCAAATCATTTCAGATTCAGTCAGGAAATCCCACAAACCCCAACTAGTTTCGAGCCAGAGGAAAACTGTTAACCTTTAAATCTACCATGGTGCTCTTTAAGAACGAAGTAAATCAGCAACATTTTGTGCCCCTTGTGTGCAAGCTATGCATAAACCTGAGCTCAAAAATTCTTTACCCCAACGCCAGCCGTTGGCCATTTTCATTGTTGCCCTACCTGAGCTGTTGCCCAGGTGAAGGAAAAAAGATGCCAGATGCTGGAGCCGGAGCTGGAGCTGGAGCTGGAGGTGTAGCAGGAGCCATGGCAGGCGCCGTGGCAGGAGCCATAGTCCCTGCGAATTCTACCGGTGTCTGGCAACCGGACTCCTTCTTTTTGTTTCGAAATTTTTTTTCGGCTACCTGTGTCTGGAAGCTGCTGCCCCGTTTGCTCCAGGCCCTCCGGCAACCGAACTTGTTTGAAATTTGACGTGTGTAGCTTGATGTCCTGGAGAGGTCTGGGTGGGTATGTGGTGGGGTGGTGGGGTGGTGGAGCCAGGGAATGTGCAACCTTAGAGCTCCTGTTGGCAGGACAAAACTGGACTAAAGCAAGGCGCTGCCTGCACTTACTTCTGAAAATTTATATGCAATCTGCTGCAGGAGTACGAAAAATGTTCGTTGCCATTTTTGTACCCAGTTTTCCTCCGAGTTCTGAGGGTATATTGTTGTCGTACCAAAGAGGGTTTCGGGTGGGGAAGTAAAACAATGTATGATTACCTATAAGTATACGGGATAGAACTACATTAAAAGTTTCTTTTTTCAAGAAAATTAAAGCCCCTTCGACTATCTAAATATTGGGTATCTTTATTCGAATTCGAAAGTATATCTTCACTGGGTTCCGCTTTTTGTTTCTACCTTTTGAGCTGCTCGGCCCTAACAAATTGATGAATGTCTCAGGCCAGGACTTGAGCCCAGGGAACGGCTCTGCGAATGGCGGCCATTGCAAACTTTAGGAAGATGAATGTTTTCCCAGTCAAATGACAGGCAGCGAGTGAGTGGCTTCATTTTGATTTTTGAGTCCATAATGATAGGAGCCAGCTAACCGAGAAGGCAGAACCAGAAGACGGTGCTCCTGTAATTGAGTGAATTGACTGAATAGTGCAGACGAGTCCTTAAACAAAAGGACTCTTGTGCTTTTGGCTGGTATGCCAAAGGGTATTCTGTTGTTAAATTGAAAACCATAAAAAGATTATCATATCCACGATTCTCTGAGACTTTCCCTTACAATTTTTCACCATTACTTGGAAGGCGGTATATGGGGAAAAGTTTATAGATGAATAAACTGACTATCTCTCGATATTCATCGTATCTGTTGGCCAACTATCCAGCCAGACACACATCTCTGTCGAGTGGCCAAAAAAGAAAAGAGCCATCAAAGGCAACTAGATAAGCGAAGGAAATGCCTCGGTCTCGGTTTGCAATTTTACAAATGGATTTGTTGTAATTTCTTTTGCCACAGCACCTGATGCTCACATGCTGCAAACACAGAACACAAAAAGTGGCAAAGAGTTGGGGCACACTGTGAAACACACACACACAGGCAGAATGGCATAGAAGGCAACAAAACGAGGTGGAATCAGACCAGGCAGGATTCAGCCCAGGATCCAGGAGCGGAGAACAACTTTTGCACTTTACACATATTCACATATGAAAATATTTTTTGCAAGTTTTTATCCTCCACACACAGAGCACATCCTCCCACCAATCCTCCAATCCTGCACCCTCACCCACGATGGGGCACAAAACATTTATGGGATTTGTGTTTGCCAGACATGTTTGCATTTTGTATATGCGATATGTTTGAAAATCCCGTTTTCCCCTATCAAATGCAACGCCATTGCCAAAAGGACATGGCCAAACCAAAACTAAAAGTAACAATGGGCAGAGAGTTTCCTATTTTGGTTTTCCCTTTTTTTACGACCGAGTCCAGGTGTCTCCGGCTCTACCTCTGAGAGGGGAGCACCTTCCATATTTGTTTATAAAGTGAATAAAATTTTATGTATAGTGCGGAAAAAACTTGAATATTTTTTTAAGCCATTGTCTGACATTAATAGGACTACAACACAAAAAGAAATCCTTTTAAGTAGTTACCAAGTCGGTGAAGAATGACCTTGCAAACCGAAAAAGTTTGGGGATATAATTTGTTGTACTAGAACTTTTGAATCCAGAACTTTTCAAAATGTTGGGCTTACGATTTCTGTATTTATTGGAAATTATTCTGGCCTTGCATGTCGTCACCTACCTACCTTAATAGGTATTGTAATAGTCGTTGATTTCAAGCACGAAACTCTGACATTCCCATTAATGTCAGAATTATTAAGAATGAAAAGCTGCTTGAAATTCTATGGGTATTTTTTTAAATAAAACTTTTATATTTTTCTCATTTTTGTGGCAGACTGTCAGACTTAGTTGCAAGCTTATTTTTTCGCTTTTACTCCGTTCACGCCGAGAGTGGAACGTAGCACTTGTTATAAATTAATCTTCATTAGGGTCACTTAGACAATAACAAAGCGGCCGGAGGTCGGGTCGGAGGGCCAGCTGTGCACATTCAAAAATCTATGAAAATGTTCTCGAAAGTGGGGTAAATTGGGGTATTTTTGGAATGAGTTTTTGATATCATTTATTTCGGAGAAAAAATATATATAAGACCTATAGACCACCCGCAAATGCGATACCATTTATTATGTGGAAGCTTGTTTAAAACAAGATATCTTCTTTCAGTTTAGTGATAGTTCTTTCTAACAGTGCAACCATATGTTGCAACTAACCAATTCGTGCATCTGCGCATGCCGAGTGCCAGGGCTCCGAGTGCCGCAAACTTTCATTGAATTTTCATTAAATTTTTTTGCTGCGGTTGCCATTGCGCGCAATAAATCAAAAATTCAACTAGAAAATATTGTCAACTTTTCACTTTTAATTACAATAGTTTCGTGGTGTACGTACAAATTTTTAGGTCACGCCAACATAAATCACAAATTCACTTGTGTGAATCTTTGGAGAAATTTCTATGAGACTATGCAAATATTTCGGATTGACATAGCCCCAAAGTACTAAACTGTGGTTGGGTGTCCGCCATGCTGGAAAATAGTTTTTCCCTACTTTCATTTTTTTACACTTTTGGCGCATAATTTTGAGTAGTTTGAAAACAAAATTTCTGAAAACTATTTTCACTTTATTAAAATTTCGAATGTCAACAGCTTAAAACCTTTGCAATATACATAGTTCATAACTTTTGGGGTGTTTTGACGTTGTTGTTTGGTTAGTGAATTAAAGTTGGAATTTTTAATAATATTCACATATATATGAAATATTTGTGGCTAAGATTGAAAGCTTTTAAAAGCTGAAGCCTTTAATTTGCTTTTTTACATCCTCAGAGCCATTTCCATATTGTTAAGATATGATTGCATTTAAAGATAAGATTACCTTTGAGACATTTGTTCGTGCCATTGAATAAAAATACTTATCTAAGGTTGCTAACCAAGATTTACTATACAACTTTCCACACAAAAATGTTCTAACTAATCCTAAATCGGGCTATCTGGGTATCGAGGGAATCCACTAGAAACGGATACCCACCACACTGGCTTTGGTGTGAGGAGCCGCCGGTTGAAGGATGACCTCGCCTCGTTCGTCTTTGTAGTCTGCGTACTCCTGCGAGAGGACGCACTCCATTTGCAGGGCGGTCATGAGGCGAGTGGAGTTCAGGTTGGTGCAGGTGGAGTAGACGACGGGGAATCCATGGGAGCGGCCTAGCTCAATGGTGGCGGCCACCAGGCGGGAGCCCAGGCCTTGCCGCCGCACGGCGGTGCTTACCCCGAGCATGTACAGGTACAGAGCCCGCTCTATCCCGTAGTGCCTGAAGATATTCGCCCGCCACTCGAGTCCGGACAGCATCTTGTGAATCTTGTCCAGCAGGCAAGAGGCCTGCTTGTCCTTTACCTCCGTGTATTCCCGCTCCAGTTCTGAGGGCGTCATAGCACCGGACAGGACCACTCCCACAATGCGTCCGCCATGCGACTGGTCGACGGCTGCCAGGGAAAGACCTTGCTGGAGAAGCTGGCGATGCAGCTCCGACTCCATCGGTATGACAGAGGCCTCTGAGGGATCCTCCTGGGGAATCAGCATCAACGGCTCCTGCTTGAAGAAGTGCTCCGCCAGAAAGGCCTCCACCTCCGCAAAGTCCTCCAACCTCAGGGCGCGTATCTCGATCTCTGACATCTTTTCAACCGACTCGTTTACTAACTGAGAGAAATTAGCGCAATTTACTTGCTATATAGATGCCGACACGCATGTGGCGAGCTTGTTCATCTCACTTCTGAGCTTTTCACGAATATTACGCCTCGGCCTTACCCCGCCATAAAAAAATAAAACACCCACCGCCCACCGATCCGACCCCAAGCACCGTTCTTATCAAGTGATGTTAAACTTTTGGTCACTCGTTTTGCGAGGGGAGGAAATGTGACACCGATCATTGTTATACTCTAGAATTTCTATTAGTTTTTGTGTCATTTCAAGAAGAGGTAGCTATCGATGTAGCAATCTAGATTTTCTATTGCATTTGAATTCTTTCTTGCCTCTTTGGTTTTCATTATTGTTTCCTATTACGGATTTGCTTTTATAAAAGTTGTAGTACCCTGTGAAAGTGTATAAATGTTTATATTATCGTCTATATAGAAATAATGTACATATGGATTGTATTCGGCAAAATGCCAAATACATTTTGAGACACAAAGCTTTTTTTCAACTTTAAGAGAGAAAAATACTGATTCCTGGAGAGGAATGATCGTAATTGCGGTAGGTCTACCCCCTAGTAGACCTCTAAAAAGTTTTGGATCCTTTATAGAAATATCATCATTTATCCAAAATAAATACCTATGACCCGACTTACCTCTTCATCTTCTTGTTTCAGTTTCTTATTCAGTTAGGATAACCCTCCTGCATATTCAAACCTCATAAGTTAGATTGTGATAAGATAGACTCACCGAAAATATACAGATTATTCTATATAGATAACAATTCATTGGCACGTTTAGCTTGAGAGAAAGCTTAACTGAATTAAACAAAACCCCGTGTTACAATTGCCAAATAAAATCAGAACAGGTGGATGATTCAGGTGGGAATTGAATCTAAAACGATGAAAGTCCGGTGATCGAAATCAAAGCAAACTGGTTTGTCAGCTCCGTGATTTGCATGCCTCAAATCGAAAGATCACTGTTGCTGTGCCTCAAACCTCGAAACCCTCTTGTTAACAGTCAACCCCAAACAATTCACGCAATGCAAAATGCAGGCCATTAGTGCAATTTGCCCCTTCCATGGCATACTTCATCCCTGCCTCTAGCCTGTTGCCTCTTGCCTCATGCCACACACCCGCCCACTTCAGACACACACCCATTGCCATATTGCCTCCAGTCACACGCACTCATTAACCCTTTGTCGCCTACCGTCCGCCGTTTTGCAGCCCATTCAACTTTGTTTATTTATTGACCTTCGTTGTCTTATCAAAATGCTTATGGCATTTGCTGCTCTTAGTTTAAAATAATTTTCCTTTTATTTGTTTTTATTTGCGTCACTCTTTTGCGGGCCGGTTGGTCTTTTTATGGCAATTTAATTAGATCAAAAAGCCATAAAAAAAACCCAGTCCCTGCCCCTGCCCGAGCGATTCCCGCTTACTGCCTTTTTTATTTGCTATTTTTGAGTCGGAAATTGTTTTAAATTATTGGCGTTTAATTTGTTGCGTCATTTTGAAAGGTTTCAAATTTGTGACTTCAGAGGGAAAACGAATTAACGTTTATTGAAATCGATTTGAGAGCAGCAACCTAGTGGGTGAGTGGGTGAGAGTCCCACCATGGAGTTGGTTGGTGGGAAAATAGGGACATTTGTATCCATTTTTCGCGTTTTAAGTTTAATTTTCGATTTTTATTTTCCATTCGCTGACAACCCGCACATCGTAGTGGGTGGAGTGGGCGGCTCTTGGTGGCCCAGGGGTCTCCGGAATACGTGACCGGTTTAACAAATTTGTGCGTGCTCAGGTCCCGCCAGGACCACGAACCCAGGTCCAACCCCCAAACACACTTCCCACTTTATTCCATTCGGCTTTGTAGTTATTACAGTTTTATCTGCTTGACCATTTCAAAAGTCACTTTTGGCCGTTTATCGGACCACTCGCTACACTAATTAAAATTGCTTGCACTTGAGGGTATTGGGAGTGGCTAATAGTTGCTACCAACTGGTAATTAATTTCCCACGCTTACTTTTGGTTTCATTTTTAAGGGAATTTTTTTATAAAATATATATTTTTTATGGCTTAAACCAATAGATTTCAATGAATACTTTCAGCCACTCATAATTAGTTTATCAATTAATGGATTAAGCCCCATTTACTAACTAAAACAATCGATTAACTTCGCTTTTGTTCGTTATTTGTGGATTCCAGCCGATTCCCACAGTAATAATCGTCATCTGTTTCAATTAGTTTGCAATTTGAAGGCAAAGTTTTTATTAAATTTACCTTAACCAACCCCCAGAATCCATTTTCCGAAAAAAATCACAAAAACACAATAAACTCGGTCGCGACTTTTGTTTTCACATAATTAAATTGACATTAGGAGTCGTTTAACTTTATTTAACTGAATTTAGGCGAAACTTTTGGATTGCCCAAGCCAGGCTAACACGACTTCGACTGCGATGGCTGTTAGGATGGCGGTTAGCGGGTTGACGGGTCGATGGGTTGCGGGTTGCGGGAAGGTCGTCCGGCGGAGTCACCTGTACTTTTTGGCTCCCATGCGAAGAATCATTGAAGAATCCCACCCACACGATAACCGACGACGATAGCCGGCAATCGATGACGCCGAGAGAACGAAACAGTCGCTGCCAAATGCGCGACGACACGTTACTTCAGCAAAAGTTTCGCAAGGACTCTAAATATTTTCCCTGATTAACCATCCGCCCTGAGTGCACAATCGTCCGAGCCGAGCCAATTCGCAGTTGAGACTGTTAACACGCTGTTAAGCCCTCGTCTCATGTTAACACTCTGTTGTGTGTCCTTTTTGTGTGGCGCAAACAGGATCCAGGATAACCTGGCTGACAATATTCTCTCGATTGAGCAAATCCTGCGCTCTTACTGTTTACAAGAGCGAAGGCATTCCCGAACTCCAACTAAACCCGCTGAGCAGTCATCGAAATGTGGATCGTAGTGGAAGCTGTGTGGACCTAGGCTCACAATTCGATTTATTTAATGCAATTTCAGCCAAACAAATCCGGTTACAGAGAACAGAAAAGTTGTGTAAATGCATTCGAAAAACACAACCAATTACAGAGGTCGCTTCGTATGGAAAATGCTCTTTTGACGCATTAATTATTTAAAATTATTGATTTCATGTCTGGCCCATGGTTCACCTTTTCACCTCCCATCGCCCACCGCCCTCACAAGGCCCCCACGTAACCAGAGCCGTTACTTTGTATTAACTTAAAATGGAGCAGGCTGCTCTTTTAGCCACTTTCTCTCTTTCACCGGCGTATAAGACTGAAACGGCCTGGCATTGGAACACACATTGTTGCTTCTTGCGGTAAGAGCGCGCCGAAGAGAGCCGGCGTCTGCCTGTTGATAAGTATTTAAAACAAAAGTCTTATTTCTTTTTTGGGGGGTGGTTTCTCAGGTAAATGCATTATGGCTATGTAACTGTTTATTTAGTATTAGTCACTAAAGTTGGCAGTCATTAAAGTAACCACTCACTAAAGTACTAAAACAAATACTTTAATCATTCGCCCAAACAACTTTCTAAGATAGTTTATAAATACAAACAAGTTCTTTGGGTGAACTTTCAATATTTAGTATATATTTTAGATAAAAAGTCACTAATTAAGAGTTTATATAAAAGACCAACGATTTGCCAAAGAAATATGTCAGTGTGTGGCTATAAAAAAGGATCTAAGTTTACGTTTGAAAGAAAATAATAACGGTGGCAAAAGGTGTTTGTTTTCTTAAAGTCTAAAGTGGCAGTGCGACTCCCCCTGCCTCGGCGACCAAGTGGGAACTCCAATTAGGGCCACCTCCGTCTAACGACTGTCTCGGTGGCCCCGGCGGAATTTGTTTGGTAGATAACTACATGGCATACCATAGTTAATCCCCGATGTCGTTGCCAAACATTCAATCAAACGCTGTCAAAAGTTTCAGCGCCAAAAGCTTAGCCCCACGTTAGAGCGTTAAAAATTCCTAAGCCCAATCAAAGACAGACAAAAGTGTATACTTATAAAGATATATATATATATATATTTTATTTAAAGAAAAACAAACAAAAATGCATATCAAATGGTTGACTTAATGAAGTTGGGGGAAAACAATGCGGTATCAAGCATGGGCCAAGGGCTTCGTCTTGGGCTTCTCTATCACCCTGAAAACTTTTTTGTCACTGGGGATTGGACTTAAAAATTTTCGTTTAACTGCTGGCGTTTTTTTTTGTCGTTTTGCTTATCAAATTTTTGCAACACTTTAGCCGGAATAATGTCTGAAAAGTTTCTTCAAATGGCTGCTATCAGTAAGAGGATTTAAACCGAGGTACTCTTGGGATTTACTTTTGATACCAATAGGGTATTGCCATTACTTATCCTTTTCGTAAAATAAATATAATGATTTCTTTGTCTTGATCCAAATCTTGAAAGCACCGCTAACTATTACACAAAAAGTATGGTAATCCTAAGAAGATGTAAAAGGATTTTCACAGATCCGGACACAATTGGACATAATGGATTGTAAAATGGAAATCCGAAAGACTGATCTTTAAAATCCATGACTCGACGCAAATCGGAGCAAAGAGCGTAGGCCATCCAGGTAGGTGGAAAGATGAAATATATTGGAAAAATGACTGGACCTTCTTGGTTATTATTATTTCGGGTAGTACGTTCTGGAGTCAAGATGTCAAAGTGATTGGTCTGACACTTATCAAGGAACAGAAGGTGCCGGAAAATCAATAAGCGGCTAAGAGAGAAGAAAGGGATCGGATCGGATCGGATTGGACGGGTAACTTGAAACGCAGCCGCCAGACGTGGCAAACTATTTTACACCTAAACTGTCTGACCTGTCAAAAGCGGGCACAGACAGGGCAGAGACTGGTGAGGTGGTGAGGTGGTGAGGTGGCGAGGTGGCAGGGTTTAGGGAAAAAACAAATAGAAAATCGCTTAAAAATTGTGAGCTAGAAAAGGTGGAGGCGGGCTATATAGTATATTGTATGAAATGAACTTTGCGCCGTAATGAAGATATTCGAGACGGGCATGGGGAAACACGTTGCTCCTTTTGACAGCCATGACAGTCATAATAAGCAGCCTGCCATAAGCTGTTGGTAGTCGATTGAAAAGGTCGATGGCGAAGCTCTGTGAAAGGCCAGAACCCACCTGCACCCCCGCCTGTTTTCACCTGTCGCATTTAAAGAGTGAGATTACACGATATGGCTTTATGATTTCATTTTCCAGCTCTGGTAGTCCATAAAATTACTGTCAATATTTGGTAGGGATCCCCTCTACGTTTTTTACCCTCGATTAGGAAATTAAACTTAGAAAAAACGAACCATTTTGCTTGTTTAAATGCAATCCATTAGAAATGGTAAGCCTTCAAGTTTTTTGTGTTAAGACCTGAACGGAATATCCAAGAACCGACAGCCATTGCAACGATTGAAGTTGTAAACTTGTCAGTTAACAGGTAGGCCTCCTCCGCCACTCTTTGGGTTCAACTTGCCACAGAAATTCCAACTCCCTACCTTTTCAAAACGGTACCAGCAGAAAAAAGGACCCTCTGGTGGAGCTGTCGGTTGGGGAAAGGAAATTCAAAGGCTGCCAATTGCCAATTGAAGCCGTAAAGTATGCTAAGCAATTTGCGTCGTGTGTGAAAGGGGAGGTTGACGGGAGAAAGTCGATGGAAGGGTGAGAGTGTGTGGTGCGTCATTTATTGTTGTTTTTTTTCTTTCTTTCAATTTGAAATATGGTGAGGTGGCTATGGCTTGAGCTGGATTCGAAGTGAGGCAATGCAGCTCTGGGCCAAAAGCACCTGGTGCCTCCCCATTCTGTGCTTCGTCACCTTTGGTCGATGTAACCCTTCACAAGTCGAACTGTGTGATGTGATTTTGGTGTTCGATGGTAACCTGTTTCAGCACGTGAGTAGTTGGCAACGATAAAAGCAGGCTAAGAACGTTTGTCCTATTTTAAAATGACAAACCATAGGGCTAGAGTGGGCCAAGCGGGGTATACAATACCCGGTACTTACGGGGTATTCAAGCACTACCGTTAAGTTATGAGTTTCTTTTGTTCTTTAAAGACACGGAGTTGATGGTAAATTATTCCCCATTAAACATAACTAGCCAACTTTTTGTTCTTAACAAAAGTGATTGTATTTTTGGATGATATCCAATCACAAAGCTAATCAAAATGTCCAACACATACACTTCAGTAGTACTCAAATATATTCCCTCAAGTTCTACTTCACACATCCTCGCCCATAAAGGGCCAACTCGGTATCTTGAAGTATTGTTGGGTGTTGATTGGGGGTAGCAATCGAAGCTATATGGTTCTTTGATTTGTTGGAGAGCCTCGGAAAACATTCCTGAAAGCAGCACTTGGCCAATAGCCACAGCCTGACTAAACACACACTTGGTATTAATATTAAATATATAACCACTCGAGCTTTTGAAGAGGACCATCGCGTTCAACATAAAAATAAATATGGAAATAAAGCATATTTTTATACAAAATGAGGCCAAGCCAATACTCTCTAAAGGCTTATGCAAGAGTCGAGTGCTTACCCCAAGATTTACGATTAAAGTTTGAGACTATAATGCTAAATAGATGACGGTTCGTGGCGTTTTTCAAGTTTTGATTGATGGATCGCTCGAGAAGGTGGACAGGATAGAACAGCATCGAAAGTGCAGGGTATGGAACGTGGTCTCAGCTGTGTCGAACAAAAATTTGTCAAAAGGAGAAAAATTAAGCGCAACTTACACATGTAATCGAATACTTTGCCTCCAACTGCATCTGGGAAAGCCAATCCATCAAAGAGGAAGTAGTCGCGTGTGCATCGCCACTCGAATTACCAAACAATAGTAATGATACACTGAGCGAACCGAACCACCCACCCCGAACATTCACTCAACTGCCACCCATCGGATATCTTCAACCCCTCGAAAGGGAAGAAAAATAAAACACTTTCCTCTTGTGACTCTCTGTCTTCCTGTGATCTGCTGCAGATGTTTGCATTTATTTTGTAATTACTGTCACGCAATGTAACCATCAAATCAAATAAGAGTAAAATAAATTCTTAGTTTCCAAAGTGGCGGAACTTGGATTGGATAGGCGAGAGTGGATTTTCCTTTCGTCTGGCTTGAAGAGTTGGGTTACAAATCTCCCACTGCCAAGGAAACTTTTAGGCCTAGTTTTAAATTTCACTCCAGTACAGTAAACAGACACACAGAAGCACAAAATACAAAAACACAAACAATGATAACCCCTTTGAATTAATGATTTCTGGGCCAAAGTTCGCCGGCGAGAGTCGGAGAGATACTGAATAAATGATTAAGCGGGTGGCGTCAAAACGAAATGGAAATACGGCAAATTATTGGCGTTTTATTTCATTAAAGCAATTAATATTTTACAGTCTTTTAGGGGCATTCAAATAATTAATTGTTTTACCCTTTGTAGTGGGTGTTAAAATACAGACAAGGACACTTCTCTTAACCCTACTGCATTTTTGTTTTGTTTCGCTTGTTAAAGCCAGGACTCTTTTTTTTGTGGCTTGACTTTAATCTTCCAAAGTCAAATTATTTAAATACATTTTGTTTATAGTTCATTTGAAGTCTCAGCTCAATACTAAACACAGCCATAAGTTTCCGGCAGCTTTGACAATAAAAGCAATTTATTCCACAATAAAACCTTTAGTGTTTAAAGTTTAAACATAAAATTGAAAAATGAAGCCAATAACTTTTCGGGGAAATGGAAAGTGCAGACCAAATACTGAAGCTAATAGACCAAGACCCAAAAAACTGACCAATAACATATTTATAAGCCTTGTTTATTGTTATGACTACGACTATGACCACTGCCATGTCTCTATCTTCTATCTGTCTTTTATTATGTATATTTATATATATACAATATATACACTGAGACCCGATTGGCCAGACAATAATAAATAAACGCTAAAAGTTTTCAATATTGATAAACTTTTTCTGCAGTCAGCTCAACCTTGTCATGGTGGGAAGGCGGCATGGCGGAGCACAGAGCCAGCCGGAAGCTACGTTCATAACACCGGAAATGCCTCAACACAAGGACATGCTACCATTTACAATTTTTATACATAAAGCAAAACCCTCTCCACCGTCCATGTAATTTGTTTTTATGTCTGCCCCCGATACGTGAGATAATGCCGCACCAGAGTCGAGCACATTTTTTCGCCTGCACCCAACTTCGATTAACATTGGCAACATCGCACTAAGAACTCCGGGACTGAAGGAGGGGACTGGGTCTGGGCCCGGGTCTGGTCCTGGGGCTGGTCCTGGTCCTGTGGCTGGTCCTGGGCCATAGCCAACAAGTGGCGTCGGCCATGGCCGTGAATTCCACATATAATTTCCGTCGAGTGCTTGGGTCCTGTCATGCGAAAGGCTATGCTTTTCTTCTGCTTTTGCTTTTGCTTGGCTGGGGGAAAAAGTAAAGCAAACGAGAAGAAAAGCATTCATCGGATGCACCCGAAAGTTACACACTCTTATAAGAGATAGAAAACATAACTGGTTAAAACTTTATATACTCTTCTTAAAATTTAATTCAATAAAGCTTACGACTATCCTGACACCGGAGAATCAAATTTCCACATTAGTTATTCAATATTTCCCAAGTTATCCTTATAATTTCGGAAGGTATTAAGTTCTCCTACTTGGCGGGCACAATTAAAGTCATTACCCGACTTTATCCAATAGGGATAGTTACAGGCTCACCACCCCAACCACACCCACTCCCATCCTTTCAGCCAACAATGTCTCAGTTATCCCTCAACGTGTTTGTGTCCGACCAAACTCCGAAAGTGCCTCAAAAACTTTTCACCAAACGCCACCCACAGACGCGCCCCCAAATCTGAAGAAGTCCGGATTCCCAGGACTTGCCGGGACTTGCCAGGACTTCCCAGCAATGGCCATGGCGACGACACTCCCACCCTGAAGCCCCCAAAACCCCGAAACCCCGAAACGTTTAGCATACAATTAGCCCGGCAGATGGCAGCGCCACAAAAAGGATGGACTGGGACTGGGCTATGGGAAAGTTGAAGCCTGGCAAAAACTTCGGCGAAAATTATTAAAATTTCCGTTGGGTCCTTGCCTCCGAAAAAGGGTTGACCATATGGAAATTAGAATGTGACAGGAATTGCGGCCCAGGGGTGGTGAAAAAAGGGGCTTTCCCGGCGCTTTCCCGACGCCGTTTTTCCGTTCTCCGATTTAAAATCGCCTCTTTTTAAAGTCAGCCGCAAACTTTTTTGCTTTGTCAGCTCCCATATGAATTGTCCGGGGAATTGAAGGGGACTGAAGGTGGCTGAATTTTATTTTTATTGGATTTTTTAATGTGTGTGAAGAGTAAAAGAGCAACGTTGTCGGATCCCTGCGATAGTGGATATGAAATGCAAATATTAAGCATATTCCTAATAGTAGGTGTTAGAAGCAAGATGATATTTAATGTGGTTCTCCTTAAAGATCTGAAATCGTTAAACTAAATAGGAAATTGAAAAAAATTTGTACAAAAATGTCTTTTCTAATATATATCTTTTTGTTGGCTGTGTTCTCGGCGTAAATTTTCCACCTTTTACACATTTTACTTCCATTTGATTAGATCGGCGACACGTGCAGGAGATGATGGCAATGGATGCTGGAAGCCTTAAGTGGGGAGGACTGGGGCGTCACACATCCTGTTTTGTTTTCCCAGCCATGGTTCATTCTTTTTTTTCCTATTTTTTTTTTAAATTTACACTCTCATGGCCTTACCATTTTGAGGCTTATCGGGCAGCAGCAACTTTTCTCATAACCAACATCAAACAGTCTTCGTGTTAGCTTCTGCGTGCACATCATGAACAGCAGCTATTATTATCCTCTATCAGAGTTCAAGCCCTCCTCCTACTGAATACGTATAAAAAAAAAGTAAAAAATCGACGTGATGTTTGCCTCAAAAAGGATGTCATCAGCACGAGCAGCATCAGATCCTGAACAGCTGCGGCTTGTTGGACGAGTATGCTGATTAAAATTTGTTTTGTCATATCGATAAGGTAGGACTTTTGCAGCCCTATTCTTCGCCTCGTCCTCTCTGTCAATTTAAAAGCAGTTTAATAACCGGCCTCGTTGTGCTCTATCGGTTTTCCCGAATCCAGACATCTCCCAATCCCCGAATCCAATCCCAATCCACTGAGGAGGCCTCAAGTGCTTTTTTTCCACATCTCATTCCCCGTCCTGGGTTCGCATTTATAGAGTATTGTTTGATTTTTGGTTTTGGTTACATCAAATACTTTCTTTTTTGTTATGTCATCTTGTAAAAATTCATACTCCCTGGGTCTCTGGCTGACTTTAATAGAAATCTTTTTACCTTTGCTCTGTCAATTTTTACGACCCTACAAAATCAGACCATTATGATATGGATAAGGATGAGGTCTGGGGATGGGACGAAACACATCATTAGGCCCGAGACTCCAGGTGATATCGGGTAAAGCCATACTAGGAGATGTTTAATGATGGCTGACGGGATACATAATTTGTATATGTAGGCTGCGAGTACTGCCTTCGGTTGGATAAATTTGTCTTGGAACACGTGCTTCCGAAATTGATTGATTGTCGCCAAGCAGTCGTCGGGTGAAATGAAAATGCTATATTATTGTAAATTTAATTAATTAAGCTTTCAATGAGTTGCGGGTTGGGGCTAAAAGTCTTTGAAATAAGGATATTAATAGGTTAAAGCTTAGCTTTAATATTTGAAAATACAGTGTCCTGTGGACGCTAGCATCTTCTATTGTTATTATCCTTGTCACGGAGATGGTCGGGTAGAGAAAAAGCTGACGGGCAGGAGCAACCATCATGAGATATTTACAATGCAATGCACAAAGGGAATAAAGAAACGATAAGCATTTGACGAGACGAGAAAAGTCCCAAACGGAAAGCTAAAAAAGGAAGTAATATATTTATTTATGCATTTGTGCTTAAAAAAGTATCTACAACAAAAACTACTTATTGCTGAAAGATGAGATAAAAGCAGAATAGATTCTGGCTTAAGTAAACCTGTGGGGCCGAGCCCGCAGATTTCTTATTTATTTTGTTCAAATTTTGGATATAAATTGTACTTTAATGTCCTTGCCAGGGGATGAAAGTCCAGGGGTGAAGGAAAATCAATGCCTTTACCCTCGATTTAAAATATAATGACCAAATATTTTTCCGGTACGCGACATTATCTTTATACTTTCGCGTGATGTTGCATAATTAGGGAAAGTACTTTATCTCAGGTTTCGGGGAAAGCCGAATGTTTATTGAAGGCATTAAAAATAAGCATTCTAGCAGACTTTAAGGTATAAACTAACAGAGTTACTGGTTTTGTTCTATTGTTTATCAAGAAGTATAGACTCCTGGGTTAAAAATATACATTTAAAATAAACACAACCGCAAAACACTTGAACTTATCACTCAAACCAACCTCACACATGATTTACACACATTTTGCTAGATAGTCTAGGAAAGGAAAACTGTCTCCTCGATGGGTAAACATTTTTATATTCAGGATGAATATACACTTTAAACTGTTGCACGTTTTATCTGATTTACACAGCCATGTGGAGGGACTGATAAGAGTCGAGAGTCCGTTTAGTGTAAACAGCAGAAGCCGTACAATCGTTGTCCTGCCGGTCTGCCGGCCTGCCGACATCCTGCACTTGAGCCAAAAAACGAGCTCCTGCTGAGCGCAAACCCAAACAAATATCCCGACATTTCGACAGCACATTACACGCACCCGCAAACGGTTGCAAGTTGGTGGGGGGAGTTACTCTCTAATTATTCAGCGTTGACAAAAATAAAAGTAGAGGAGAAAAAATAAGAGACATGGCGCCAGTTGAAAGGACACCAAATGGCAACTATTTAGAAAATATATATCCTGGCACACAAGGCGCATTTAACACTAATCATTGTCTTCATTATTGTTGTGTCTGGGTTTGGGTTTCCCTTTTCGTGGACGAATCCTTGGCAGCATGCCATCCTTTTGGGGGATATTTGAAACTTGGTGAGTTTGGTCACAGCAAGATGCGATATTTTAGTCATTTTTGGTGGATATGGAAGATGTACAACTATGACTGTCATAATAATTTACTATTTAAGGCCTGGGGAGTATATTTATCAGAAGAGTTGGTAAGGATTTTGTTTTCCTGTTTCTGCGAAAAAGGATTTCGAATTGATTCCCGAATTTTTTGAAGGAGATTATACCTTTCTAGTCTTAACTTGGTCGTAGGTTTATATAGTATAGATTTAGAACAAGAAGTTAAACTCTTTTAACTCAAATATTTTGTAACAATCAGTTTCCAACTCTTTATTTCGTTTTCAATTTGTCAATTAATGCAAAAACACAATAAAAGATTTCCAAACCGCCCCATGAAACCTAAAACCTCTTGTTTTTCCGCCTCCATAGAAACTTGTCTCCAATAACTACACAGATCTGAGCCAGAGTTTCCTATTTCATTTGCTGGAAAAGTGTTTTGAAGTCACATAAGGGAAATGGGAAATATATAGAGTAGGGAATAGCTGACAGAGGGGCTTGGCAGATGTATCTGATAAAACGGAGGGTCAGTGATATTGATGGGCGACATATGGCGATATGTTGTGACTTGGGAAACTATTTAGTAACTAAATTAATTGTGGAAACAAATGTAAAACTAAGTAGTATTCAAAAAGAAAGTTTTTACTGAATTTCCTGATAAAATAAATTATATTTGGAACACTTAAAATGTAATAAAAACAAGCTGGAATTTCTTTATAGTCCACGGATCAAATGTCCATTTGAGTTTTTGTTTTTAAACATTCAAGCAACGGCATTTCCTTGAGTTACTTCTCTTGATTTTTCCTCCTTCTTCGATCCTGCTGCAAGGGACGAGAAAAAACTTAATTAATTTTATTGACATATTGCTAATTAGACAGAACATGACAAAGTATCAAGATTTATAGCGGTCGATATGCAGCGTAGACCACAAAAAAAGAACCCAGGGAGTTGGGCCTTCGTGGCGGATCAATGAACGCATTCATTTTAATTGATAGACATGGAAAATATGCCAATCAAAGAAAACTGAGACAGGGAAATCGGATGAAAGAGAAGTCTGGGGGAGCTGAGGGCGGAAAACTCCATTCCAGGCCAAGAAAATCGTGTGTGTGTCCCTATCAGAGAGCAGGGGGAGCCAGGAAAAACACAGTTCACTGGAATTTATGGGACTGCCCCTGGAAATGTCTCGTAAATCTCAAGCACAACGGAAAAAACACGAGAAATTCCTGTCTGCAAAAAGTGCATAAAAATGTTTACATTTGTTTTCAAACAATTTGTGTTTTTTTTATTAGTTCTTTTTGTTTGCTTTGATAATATTTACCTTTTAATAATGCTTCCCTATTTCGGTGGTACTCGGGGCTATATTTTTTGTTGTTCTTTTCCCGGATTGCGGGGGGTGCCAGTTGATTGCATTGCTGACAAATACAAGAAAAAACTTAATTCCTACTCTAACGCGTTGCGAGAAACCACAAAAAATATATTCGTGTGTCATAAATTTCCCTACATGTGCACTCTACAATATTATTGGGAAACATTAAAAAAAATATAACTAAAAATTCTAACTAAAAGGTAAAATTTAAAAGGTATGAGGTTTGACTTTATCAGCAAAAGATTAAAGTTTTTTCCACAAAGTACTTCCAAAAAATATTCTACTAATGGGTTTCAAAATTTGAAAGTAATCCTCAACGTTTTTTTTATCGTTTAAAGAAAGAAATATTCATTTTAAATGATTATAAATTACCGAAATAACCTCCTAAGTTCCTCTTTCATGTTTTAAAATCCCTTAACTTCTGCCAGGACTAAAAATCATTCATAAATGACCGTTTTTTCCAGGGGAAGGAGGAAAACTTTTGAAGTTTTTCTCTATTAGTCCCTAACAGGCTTGGTCTATCACATGACCCGGAAATTTTTCAACGCACATGGCAATTTTCTTGTCAAGTTTTAACGTTCCTTTAACTCGGCCCAGAGACAGCCCTTAACCAAGTTAAATATGCGAATCGCCCATTCGAAATTGTCAAATGGAAAGCTCGAACGATTGGCAGGAGGAGAAAGTCGATTGAACTCCCATCCTGAAGGGTTAATTGCGATTTGAATGTGGGAAAAATGTACAGTTGGTGTTTTAATTATGAATTCCACAAAGAAACTTCGGTTCAATTTAAACTGTGCCAGTTAGGATCCTTCCTTCGACACGCCAGGGGTTGATTTTCCCCTTAACAATCGTGTGCAAATTGAACTGTAATTGCAAAATAATAGCATTTTGATGTTGGGCTGTCGATATGAAGTAATCAATGCAACGGAACTAGTTATGGGGAATTTTATAAATTCATTAGAAAAGGTGATTAAAGATTCAATTAATAAGAGGGATGAGTAGTTCTTCTTAGTCCTTGTGGATTGCTGACTAATTACGGTCTCATGACTTTCTTTTTGATTTTTTAAGGTTCTTTAAATGTACAAATTTCCAAGAAGGAAGCCCTTTTGTTTGTTTTTTGATTAAACGAATTTACGGGCTTGCAATTCAATCCCTGATCCTGCCACGTGTTGTGCAACCCCAAAATTTTTGGAGGTGGTGGCAAGCAAATGACCTGCTGCAGTTGAACTGAAAGGAATATATTTATTCAAAAATCGTGCACGCTTGAAAAATAATTTTTGGCAATTAGCCGCCGTCGTCCTTTTGGAAAGGGAGTACTCCGTTTCGCTCCCCCCACTTGGCTGGTACTTCCCGGTTTATTTTTATACGTGATTCGCGAAGGACCAGCCCTGGCTTTATTATCCTGCGATGGTGCTGCCGGTGCGGCGACTGCAACCTGAGGGATAGGAAAATAAATTATCTGGTTGCACACTTTTCCCCCTTTTTCCTGCTGCTTTTTTTTGCACCCGCCGCGTGTTCGGGTGCGTGCGCCACGCCCATCTGACCCACCGCTACCGCCCTCGCCGCCGTCGCCCTCAACAGAGCTGCATAATAATGTTATTAAATTAAATATTTGCTTTGGGGTATAAAATTTCATAATTTAATTAATTTTTTACATGCTCGACTCTGTCGTCTTGGAGAGCTGGATGGGGCGAAAGGCGGAACGAGGCGGCACGAAAAAATATTGAATTTTATGGTGCTGGTTGATGAATGATTGCCATGGTTGCGATTCGAGGGTTGGGCCAGGGTGGTTGCCAGCGGGTGGTTGCGGTCTCGGCGGATGCTGAAGCCCAAGGAGCTGGGCCAGCAGCACCTTCTGATCGGGAAAGGAAGTTTGCCACCGAAAGTGCTTTGTTACAACCTTCAATTCGGTTAACTTCCAGTTTTATATTTAATTTTAAATTTTCCATATGAAAATAATGCATTGATTGTGGGCTGGACTGCCATGGATCGGTCCACCTAGTGGAAGTGGGAACTAAGTATATCCTTGACTCTCATACCCCGCTTTCGGGCAATAGTACACTAATTGCCAGGCTTAATAGGAATTAAAAGCAAATGCCTGGCAGCAGGAACAAAAGTGACCGTTCCCATTCCCGTTGCCCTGCCCGTGTCCTGGGACAGGACATTGCCCAGCTGGACCTGCGATTGTTACATGGGCATATCGCATTGTGGGTGCAGTGGGGTTTATTATGCAGGGAATAATGAACGAACTCCACTATGCGTTTGTCTGGGTAATAAAATGAGAAAATTTCACGTTTTCAAAAACCTCGTTGCACTAAACGGACTAGGTTTTCCACAGTTTTCCCCCGTTTTCCCAGTTTTCCCGGCTTTTCTTCTGTTATTTGGTTTTAACATGAATGAGAGTTTGTCGGAGGGGGCCCGGGTAGGAAGTGCAACGGAAATATAAGCCATGGCAAATCGCATAGAATGTATGTAAAAGATGCAATTTCAGCTGCTGCCGCTATTCCATCCTGACTCCTGGCAGCAGCATCCCTACCGACTGGGGACTATAGTCCCCAAACAATTCCATGAAATTAGCTATTTCTTTGCGCTCTCCTCGAACCAAGCGGGTCCGGCGAAGTAAAACCCATTTTTGGCTCAAGCCGCGGGCCTTCAATGCTCGCAAATTGTAAAAGAGATGAGTTTCTGAATAGTCATCACCATCAGTGGAGAAAAGAGGAAACTTTGAGTACTGTCGGGGAATGGCAGCGGTGGGTGGGAGTGGCATCATCCCACTCGGCAGGAGCAACAGAAAAATTAGCCGCCAGAATAGGCGAGAAAGAAGCTGCCAAATGCAAAAGCCCTCTATTCAAATTTTGCTTTTTAATTGACTGCTTTAAAGGAGAAAACACGACCACGGCACACCCAAAAGGTACATCCTCGCATATAAACCTGAAAAGTGGCACAATAAAATCTGGGGCTGTAAAGCAGAATCCTCATTGTGTGCCTTGCACAACGTTTCCTTGCCAAAGTAATTACGAACTATTTGTTTATTAAAAACATTTTAATCTAAGTCTAATGGGAAGTCTTTGAAAAGGATTTCTGTATCATATCCCAAATAAGTTATAAATTATTTGCAAAGTGTAACACGATCATAACTTAGTTTTTCAATAAGACCAGAGCCAAGGATACGCTGTCTTTCAATTGTCCTGGTCTTGCCTTGGGTCAAGCCATCTTAGCTAAAATTGAAATGCAAATCCCAAATCGCTGATTTATTTAATGTCCTTCCGTCACTGGAACTGGGAATCAGAATGCCAGTCACGTCGCACGATTTGTAATCGAAACGAATTTTTGGCCACGACCGAATTCCATTTTTTCTCACATTTTCAACTGTTGCGCGATTTGAGAATTTTTTAAGACAAATTCTCATTGCAATCCCTGAAATAAATTCGAATAAAGTCCTAGAAAATCATTGAATTCCTTAGTTAAAGCCAAGTAATGAATAATGATAGTTGAAAGTTTTGGAAATACTTTCCAATTATGACTTTTTAGCCTTTCGAAAGTAAAGTTTAAGTTTTAAATTACCCTTTTGCTTAGACACTTTTCTATCACAATTAAAAGTTTTGCATTTGTAAATTTACTTTAAAACAATTGAAGGGAATTTGTTCTTATCGATGGCACAAACTTGTGCGAAATGTTGAAAGCTGGCAAAAATGTTGCAAAAGTCGCTCGTATTCCACGAATTGGTTTGGAGCTCCGTAAATTGCGATGCGCGACCTCAACCCATTAGAACTGCCATCTATGAGTGTCAAGTTTCTATGGCTTTGACCTAATTTCAGAGCTGACTTTCAATTTGCCATGAAATAGTTCCATTGTCCTGTTCCCCGATCAGAGCGCCATCAAAGATAGTGTGGGTGGTGACGTGTTGACTGGATGCTGATGCCGCAGGTTTGAAAAAAAAGTGCTTTTGCATTTTCTGCTGATTTGACAGCAGAAATTTGTTGAAGGTGAAGGTGTCTCTATTTTATTTTCAAAGTTAGAAATGTCAATTTTTAATTACAGGTCTTTAACATTCTTCAATTTAATCTGTGTTTGAATGCATCGGTGGTTACCATTTTATTTAAGTACTTTTAAGAAACTAAGGAAAAGATCTAAGAATAATTTAAGATATAAGAATTGTTCACAACTCCTTTTACAATCAGGCAGCCCATTAAAGTAGTTTTGTAAACATTAAAACCATATCGTATAAACCAAACTCGCCAGACGCCATCGTAAAACGTCTCTCTTCGATCTAAAAAGATCTTGAAAGATCAATGAATGAATGCATCTCTACTGCTGTGGGGCTGGCTCACCTTAATTAAAAAGCAGAAAACTCCGAAAAAGTTTAAAAAACCCAGGGTCATAAAAAACGAACAGAAAAATGTGTCTGGTAGGCCTGAGAAGAGAACCGTTTACACAACTTGAAGAAGTTTTATGGCCCACTTCATATGTCGGAATTCAGACGTGTATTGAGTGAATTTATTACCTAATTAGTCTTTATAGTTGTGGCCAAGTAAACATGTAGCCCTTCTACACTTAAGGTGTTCCTAACCGCAGTCGGGCATAAAAACTTCAGACGCCTTCTTAAATCCAATTTTTTGGGGCTTAACTTGGCGTGGATTACCTTTTGGAAGTCCTTTGTAAATTGTATTTATGGTTGAAAGAGATATTTATGGTAAGGAGATAGAGTGCGTTTAAAAGAAAGTATTTAATCTAAAAAGTCACCACTTTAAATTGCCAAGCAGAATTAAGTCAATTTTTGAATTTTTCACAGAATTTTCACTGCATTTCCTGTAGTCCTGCTGGCCTGCCGGCCTGCTGCGACCGTTTCATCATCATCGACCACAGGACACGGCTGTCGCTGCCATCCACCAGCCATCGCTCCCCAGTGCCAGAGCCTTCTTCATTAAAAGTTGTTCCTGTCCGGCACAGTTTCCAATTAAGCTAAAGCACCTCGGGTTATGCAATGCATTGATTTAATTTCAATTTTTGTTGGCCTAGTTGCAAATTAGCTGACCGCTTCTTTCGCTACAGCTGTTCCCCAACATTTTCCTTTCCTCTCGTTCGTTTTAATTTTAATTTTTATTTTTCCCCATCTCCACTCATTCTCCTTTTTAAGCAATTAGGGAAACTTTTCAAAAAAAATTATACGATCAACTTTTAAGGCCGCAAAAGCATGAACAAATTTTAACCTCAATTTGGCAGCCATCAAATTACAAATGCATTTTTTTCTAACATAATGCGTATAAAGGAGCAACGGCGCGGATTAAGTTGAAAAAAATCATTGGATGAGCTCGATATATACATTTTTTTGTGAATTGGGTTAACAAAAGGTGAGATTCGATTTCATTCATGTCAGCTTAGTTTATAATTAAATGACAACTTAAAAAGATTTTGTCGCCGATGTCATATTCCGACATTTCTTGTTTTCGTCTCCCAAACATACAAATGTCAAATCCATTTCAAAAAAAGTTGTAAATCGATTTAAAGTTGTCATTTCCGCTTTACCTCTAGTCCCCTTTTTTTGTTTTTTGAATATTCATAAAAAATATTAAGTTACACAGGAGGCTGAAGGCAAAGGGGGCAAAGTCAAATGTATTCTGTACATTATTGAGGACTATTCAGAGTGACAATGTCAGGTTAACAAAAGTACTTTTAAAGACCAAAAATCATTGTCACTCGGTATACTCGGTTATACCTTCCTGAATTTGTATCTTCGAGTACTATCTAATTTTCGTATGTTGCATATTAATAAATTTTACTGAATTAGCCATAACTCGGTTTGTTCACCTCCAATCGGTGAAAGGTATCCCTTCCTGAATTTGTATCTTTGAGTACTATCTAATTATTGTAAATCTATTAAGCGTAGTCCTTAAAAACCTATAATGGGGGCCGAGAAAAAGACACCTGGGTGCACAGGCGATGTTTGCAACGATTTTATAATGTTTACACTTCGATTAAATAAGAATCTTTGCTTAGGATAGACAGAAACCGAAGTCCCGATTCTAAAATGGTATCTGGGTGCAAAATCGGATACAAAATGGGGAAAATATCCTTAAAAACTTAAGCAAAGGGATGAGAAAATGATTTTTTCACAAATGTCCACTTCCAGTATTATCAAAATCAAAAATTCCCATTTTTAGATTAGTTTAATTTGAGTATCTGAGCGAATTTGCAACCGATTTTAAAACGAAATGCCATTTTGGAATCAGGACTTCAATCTCCTTTAACGTGCATCCAAAGATCCAAAGAATCGAACAAAAAAATTTTTGCCCTTTTTTAAAAAATCATGATGGTACTCCTTTCAAAATTTGCGAAAATCGGGTCAGATTTTTGATGCCCAGATTTTAATAGAAATTGATAGAACTCGAAGATCTAAGACCAAGAAGGTATAACAATCGCAAATCTGCCAAATATTAACCAAGTTATGTCCTTTTCCGTGAAATTTATCGAAATAAAATCGTTGGACATCGCGTACCAGTTCGAATGTCCTTTTTTCGTCCTTTTTCGTAGGTTTCCGGAATATATTTTTGCCATTTCGCATCCGATTTTGCAAAGGAATACCATTTATGAATCAGGACTTCATTGCCGTTCAATCTTTGTCAAATATAAATATTTCTTTAAAGCGTAAACTTAATAAAATCGTTTCAAATATCACATATGAACACAAACGATCCTTTCTCGCCCTTAAGCTTCGGTTTCTAAGGAAAAGTTTTCATAAATATCAAATAATATGATACTACTCAAAGATATAAGATCAAAAAGGTTTAAAATTCGACGATTGAAGGTGTATTACCCAAGTTATGACTATTTCCCTAAAATTTATCGAAAAAAAATCGATTAAACATCTCGTAGAGGTCCGAATATCATTATTTGTCCTTTTTCTGGGGTTTTTATGAAATATTTTTGCCATTTCGCATCCGATTTCGCAACGGAATACCATTTTTAAATCAGGACTTTATTCCTTATGAATCTGCATCAAAAGATTGGAAAAGTAGAGCAACCAAATTTTCATCGATTTTTAAAAAATCATGATGGTACCCCTTTCAAAATTTGCGAAAATCGGGTCAGATTTTCGATGCCCAGATTTTAATAGAAATTGATAGAACTCGAAGATCTAAGATCAAGAAGGTATAACATTTGCAAATCTGCCAAATATTAACCAAGTTATGTCCTTTTCCGTGAAATTTATCGACATAAAATCGTTGGACATCGCGTACCAGTCCGAATGTCCTTTTTTCGTCCTTTTTCTTAGGTTTCCGGAATATATTTTTGCCATTTCGCATCCGATTTTGCAACGGAATACCATTTATGAATCAGGACTTCATTGCCGTTCAATCTTTGTCAAATATAAATATTTCTTTAAAGCGTAAACTTAATAAAATCGTTTCAAATATCACATATGAACACAAACGATCCTTTCTCGCCCTTAAGCTTCGGTTTCTAAGGAAAAGTTTTCATAAATATCAAATAATATGATACTACTCAAAGATATAAGATCAAAAAGGTATAAAATGCGACGATTGAAGGTGTATTACCCAAGTTATGACTATTTCCCTAAAATTTATCGAAAAAAAATCGATTAAACATCTCGTAGAGGTCCGAATATCATTATATGTCCTTTTTCTGGGGTTTTTATGAAATATTTTTGCCATTTCGCATCCGATTTCGCAACAGAATACCATTTTTAAATCAGGACTTTATTCCTTATGAATCTGCATCAAAAGATTGGAAAAGTAGAGCAACCAAATTTTCATCGATTTTTAAAAAATCATGATGGTACCCCTTTCAAAATTTGCGAAAATCGGGTCAGATTTTCGATGCCCAGATTTTAATAGAAATTGATAGAACTCGAAGATCTAAGATCAAGAAGGTATAACATTTGCAAATCTGCCAAATATTAACCAAGTTATGTCCTTTTCCGTGAAATTTATCGACATAAAATCGTTGGACATCGCGTACCAGTCCGAATGTCCTTTTTTCGTCCTTTTTCTTAGGTTTCCGGAATATATTTTTGCCATTTCGCATCCGATTTTGCAACGGAATACCATTTATGAATCAGGACTTCATTGCCGTTCAATCTTTGTCAAATATAAATATTTCTTTAAAGCGTAAACTTAATAAAATCGTTTCAAATATCACATATGAACACAAACGATCCTTTCTCGCCCTTAAGCTTCGGTTTCTAAGGAAAAGTTTTCATAAATATCAAATAATATGATACTACTCAAAGATATAAGATCAAAAAGGTATAAAATGCGACGATTGAAGGTGTATTACCCAAGTTATGACTATTTCCCTAAAATTTATCGAAAAAAAATCGATTAAACATCTCGTAGAGGTCCGAATATCATTATTTGTCCTTTTTCTGGGGTTTTTATGAAATATTTTTGCCATTTCGCATCCGATTTCGCAACGGAATACCATTTTTAAATCAGGACTTTATTCCTTATGAATCTGCATCAAAAGATTGGAAAAGTAGAGCAACCAAATTTTCATCGATTTTTAAAAAATCATGATGGTACCCCTTTCAAAATTTGCGAAAATCGGGTCAGATTTTCGATGCCCAGATTTTAATAGAAATTGATAGAACTCGAAGATCTAAGATCAAGAAGGTATAACATTTGCAAATCTGCCAAATATTAACCAAGTTATGTCCTTTTCCGTGAAATTTATCGAAATAAAATCGATTAGACATCGCGTACTAGTCCGAATGTCATTTTTTCGTCCTTTTTCTTAGGCTTCCAGAATATATTTTTGCCATTTCGCATCCGATTTTGCAACGGAATACCATTTGTGAATCAGGACTTCATTGCCGTTCAATCTTTGTCAAATATAAATATTTATTCAAAGCGTAAACTAAATAAAATCGTTTCAAATACCACATATGAACACAAACGATCCTCTCTTGCCCTTGAGCTTCGGTTTCTAAGGAGAATTTTTCATAAATATCAAATAATATGATACTACTCGAAGATATAAGATCAAAAAGGTATAAAATGCGACGATTGAAGGTGCATTACCCAAGTTATGACTATTTCCCTAAAATTTATCGAAAAAAAATCGATTAAACATCTCGTAGAGGTCCGAATATCATTATTTGTCCTTTTTCTGGGGTTTTTATGAAATATTTTTGCCATTTCGCATCCGATTTCGCAACGGAATACCATTTTTAAATCAGGACTTTATTCCTTATGAATCTGCATCAAAAGATTGGAAAAGTAGAGCAACCAAATTTTCATCGATTTTTAAAAAATCATGATGGTACCCCTTTCAAAATTTGCGAAAATCGGGTCAGATTTTCGATGCCCAGATTTTAATAGAAATTGATAGAACTCGAAGATCTAAGATCAAGAAGGTTAAACATTTGCAAATCTGCCAAATATTAACCAAGTTATGGCCTTTTCCGTGAAATTTATCGAAATAAAATCGATTAGACATCGCATACCATTCCGAATGTTCTTTTTTCGTCCTTTTTCTTAGGTTTTCAGAATATATTTTTGCCATTTCGCATCCGATTTTGCAACGGAATACCATTTGTGAATCAGGACTTCATTGCCGTTCAATCTTTGTCAAATATAAATATTTATTTAAAGCGTAAACTTAATAAAATCGTTTCAAATACCACATATGAACACAAACGATGCTTTCTCGCCCTTTAGCTTCGGTTTCTAAGGAAAAGTTTTTATATTTATCAAATAATATGATACTACTCAAAGATATAAGATCAAAAAGGTATAAAATGCGACGATTGAAGGTGTATTACCCAAGTTATGACTATTTCCCTAAAATTTATCGAAAAAAAATCGATTAAACATCTCGTAGAGGTCCGAATATCATTATTTGTCCTTTTTCTGGGGTTTTTATGAAATATTTTTGTCATTTCGCATCCGATTTCGTAACGAAATACCATTTATAAATCAGGACTTCATTCCTTATGAATCTGCATCAAAAGATTGGAAAAGTAGAGCAACAAAATTTTCATCGATTTTTAAAAAATCATGATGGTACCCCTTTCAAAATTTGCGAAAATCGGGTCAGATTTTCGATGTCCAGATTTTAATAGAAATTGATAGAACTCGAAGATCTAATATCAAGAAGGTATAACATTTGCATATCTGCCAAATATTAACCAAGTTATGGCCTTTCCCGTGAAATTTATCGATATAAAATCGATTAGACATTTTCTTAGGTTTTCAGAATATATTTTTGCCATTTCGCATCCGATTTTGCAACGGAATACCATTTATGAATCAGGACTACATTGGCGTTCAATCTTTGTCAAATATAAATATTTATTCAAAGCGTAAACTTAATAAAATCTTAATAAAATCGTGGGTGCACAGGCGATGTTTGAAACGATTTTATAATGTTTACACTTCGATTAAATAAGAATCTTAGCTTAGGATAGACAGCAAATGAAGTCCCGATTTTTAAATGGTATCTGGGTGCAAAATCGGATACAAAATGGGGAAAATATCCTTAAAAACTTAAGCAAAGGGATGAAAAAAGGACATTAGGGCCTTAACGTGATGTTGCATTTTAATAAATTTTACTGAATTAGCCATGACTAGGTTTGTTCACCGCCAATCGGTGAAAGTTATACCTTCCTGAATTTGTATCTTCGAGTACCATGTAATTATTGTAAATCTATTAAGTGTAGTCCTTAACCATCTACATTGGGGGCCGAGAAAAGGACACCTGGGTGCATAGGCGATGTTTGAAACGATTTTATAAAGATTACACTTCGATTAAATAAGAACCTTTGCTTAGGATAAACAGAAACCGGAGTCCCGATTCTAAAATGGTATCTGGGTGCAAAATCGGATACAAAATGGGGAAAATATCCTTAAAAACTTAAAGAAAGGGATGAGAAAATGATTTTTTGACAAATGTCCACTTCCAGTATTATCAAAATCAAAAATTCCCATTTTTAGATTAGTTTAATTTGAGTATCTGAGCGAATTTGCAACCGATTTTAAAACGAAATGCCATTTTGGAATCAGGACTTCAATCTCCTTTAACGTGCATCCAAAGATCCAAAGAATCGAACAAAAAAATTTTTGCCCTTTTTTAAAAAATCATGATGGTACTCCTTTCAAAATTTGCGAAAATCGGGTCAGATTTTCGATGCCCAGATTTTAATAGAAATTGATAGAACTCGAAGATCTAAGACCAAGAAGGTATAACAATCGCAAATCTGCCAAATATTAACCAAGTTATGTCCTTTTCCGTGAAATTTATCGAAATAAAATCGTTGGACATCGCGTACCAGTTCGAATGTCCTTTTTTCGTCCTTTTTCGTAGGTTTCCGGAATATATTTTTGCCATTTCGCATCCGATTTTGCAAAGGAATACCATTTATGAATCAGGACTTCATTGCCGTTCAATCTTTGTCAAATATAAATATTTCTTTAAAGCGTAAACTTAATAAAATCGTTTCAAATATCACATATGAACACAAACGATCCTTTCTCGCCCTTAAGCTTCGGTTTCTAAGGAAAAGTTTTCATAAATATCAAATAATATGATACTACTCAAAGATATAAGATCAAAAAGGTATAAAATGCGACGATTGAAGGTGTATTACCCAAGTTATGACTATTTCCCTAAAATTTATCGAAAAAAAATCGATTAAACATCTCGTAGAGGTCCGAATATCATTATTTGTCCTTTTTCTGGGGTTTTTATGAAATATTTTTGCCATTTCGCATCCGATTTCGCAACGGAATACCATTTTTAAATCAGGACTTCATTACTTATTATTCGGCATCAAAAGATTGGAAAAGTAGAGCAAAAAAATTTTTGTCGATTTTTAAATAATCTTGATGGTACCCCTTTCAAAATTTGCGAAAATCAGGTCAGATTTTCGATGTCCAGATTTTAATAGAAATTGATAGAACTCGACGATCTAAGATCAAGAAGGTATAACATTTGCAAATCTGCCAAATATTAACCAAGTTATGGCCTTTTCCGTCGAATTTATCGAAATAAAATCGATTTCGAACAAAAAATCGAATCGAACAAAAAAATTTTGGTCGATTTTTAAAAAATCATGATTTTTTAAAATTATGAAAAATCGTTAACATTTTAATTAATTTTTTTTGTTCTAGTTTTCATATATTTTGATGCAGATCGAAGGGGAATCAAGTTCATATTAATAAATGGTATTCCATTGCAAAATTTATTTCTAAATTGTCTATTATAATATCTACAAGATGCATTATAAATGAATTTACACTATTTAAGGACCCCATTAAGAACCCTATATTTAGGACCCTATATTAATGACCCATATATTAAGGTATTTGTAAAACTTTAAAGTTACAATAAAGCTTTAATTAAAATAATTGAAATGGTGTTTTTTATTGTCTTTTAAGGGGATTAGAGCAAGAAATTTATTAATAAATAGATGGCGTTGTTGTCAAGATATCAAGATAAATTGCACAGGTAATGGAAGAAATGTTTTAAAGCTAACCCAAATTATAACACTCGTGTTTGGTGTATCTTTTCTTGGGCTTTAAAAAATAGCCAATCAAGGAACGGAAACGAAAGAAAATACCGCCAAAATGCCATAAACATCGACATAAGTCAAAGAAAATAGTCACATGGTGAAAAAAATATAATAAATGAGAGCGGAAACAGACAATTGACGCAATCCAATCTTCAGGAACCGCAAAAGGCAGAGACGCCACTGGGAACAATGCCGCCGAAGGAAAAAAAGACAGAAGGGCATTGTGGTGCTACCTGATGAAGGCACCCCGGTGTGACTTATTCGGGTTTGAAGTCAATTACTTGATTACGTTCGAACAATTTCCCAAGAAAAGAAGCATCGGTCCAGCTACCTGAAATCGGGTCTAACCTTTTGGTTTACCTTTTTTTTTTGTATTTTAGCTGCTCAGACGTAAGACACACGGGCCATGTGTGTGGGCTCGTGCTTTTGGCCTTTTATCATCATCTACGCCACAATTCTTTACCAACTAATGATGCTTAATGTGAATGGGAAATTTTTTATGTGCTCCAGGGAACTGAAAATTTGTCTAGTTCCATCATTACACCCCGAAAATTAAATTGGAAACAAACAGGTGCGACATCTGCTGCTTGAGAAGTAGTTTCTGGTCAAGTAAGGAATCGTTTCCGACCACATAAATATACTTTTAGGGTCGTGGATGTCCCATTTTCTGCTGGTTTACCTACAGCATTGAGCTCAGGGTCTGATGTTAGTGCTTTAGAAGTATCTAATATATTTCTAAAGGTCTGATTAAGATCGTGTTTACAACAAAAAGTATAATATATTGACAAATAGCCTTTTAATTCGTTTTGATTTAAAATATTTAACATTTGAACTATAATTTTGTTGAAACTGTTGAGTATAGAATATAATCCAAGAAAATCCGACTTATTTCATATAAATACAAATAAAGTTTTGTTGCGAAAAGGAAATAAAACTTATAACTGTATGCAAAAATTATTGATCTAATTTTCCCTCCAAGAATTGCCACTTTTCCAGAGTCTATTTATTATTGTTTATTATTTGTCAAAGCTCTCGTCTTGGCTTAAGGCTAATAACATTGCTTTTAAGACAAAAATTTCAATAATTTCCAACAGTTATTAATATTTGAGGTTCGTCCTGCAAAGCTCCTTATTTAATAGATATTTATTTAAACAGATACTCGTACGTGATTGCCGCAGGATATTTTGGTGAGCAGTTCATGGTAATTGAATAAGCTTCTAATTTCTGACATTTTGTATAAAATTTATTTAAAGATAAGTTGCTTGAAGAGTATAGAAAAAAAAAGTTCCCTTTAAACGAAATTTGACTTAAAATAAAACGTTTTTTAATATTTATAATAATAAGCAGATGCTTATCAATGTCGATGTAATCGAGGTGTATCAAAATTCATTAGTCAAATTGAAATATTTCGCAATAGCAGACCACCTTTCACCATGACCCGCTAACAGACCTCAGACCAAATGATTTAATTTTCAATTATAATTCATTTGGTAACAAATTGATTGGAATGCTTATACTCGTACGCATTCACAGCATTTACATTTGCGCAGCAACAAATATAAATTACCTTAAAAGCCTCCAGTCCAGTCCAGTCCAGAACCTCCCCCAAAACCGATGAAAAACCAATGAAATGCAAAACAATGGAAAATTGAAAATTCCCTGAGAACTTTCGGGGAATAGGACGGACACAGGACGCAGGACACAGACGTTATTGCGTTAGAAGCCGTATTCGTGGTTGGCCAAAATGTCGTGTCGTTCGATTTTAATTCAAAACTGCATCCATCGCAAGGTTTTTCCCACGAATCGAAATTAAATTTTCCGCAAAGTGTTTGTTCCCATCGTTAAATTTCCGATCCTGAAAGTAATTGCGACTGCACTCGACACGTGTGTGGTGCAAATTGCAGGGAGTAAGCCAGAAAACCGCTGAATGAGACATATCGGCGGCTTCAAGGCGCACTCGAGTGGGCTGTGGGTTGTGGGTTGTGGGCTGAGGGTTACGGGGTTAAAGGGATCGCGGGGTGCGAGTTCACAAGGACTTTGATTAGGATTCGGCAGAGTATCATGAAGTTAGTAACGATGCATCCCCTGTGACCCATGACCACTCTGCCTACCGTATAATGGTTTCATTTCACAGTGCTCCTGACATGGAAATGCTTCTCCCTTCCTGTCGAGAGTTCCATAATTTTTTTGTTTTCTCTCTTTTCAGGCACTTGAAGGGGTATTCCGGTTTAATGTTAACAAAGGTCTTGTCAGGATATATATGGGGTTTGTCTTTTTGTTATTCCCAATTTAATTAAACAAACTGCCAACATCACTATGAATGAATATCACTTAGGGGTTGGGCTCTGCTTGTTGTCCTTTCAATTTGGATGAATAACTTTTGGATTTCAAAGCCTGATGGAATACCTAAACAAATAAAATCTCTAATAACGATCATTCATACAAAATCGTCAATAAAAATAATTAAAAAACAGATCAGTCCTCTTTTTAAAGGGTTTCGGTTCCCAAACCCTTTCACTCTAGATTCCTTAAAACCAGAAAAGCAATTGAACTTATTCCTAAACAAAGAAGAGCATACATATTGGATTAATCTAAAAATTTATTCGTTTCAGTTCCACTTTAATGAAGAAAAACGTTGCGCCCCACCAAAGTAAACGTTAAATATTTGATTACCTCCATTAGAAGCAACTCTGGCCCTGGATCCCATACCCCAGGGATCCCATCCCTTCTCCATTAAACTCGCTCACATGCGATGGAGCTGCAAGGGTAGTTTGCTCCAAACAATATTTCGTTATAATTTCCACTCATTAACCCATGTTCCCCAAATGCGCGTTTTGTGGGTCCTGTCCCCATTCGTTGCCACGTCCGGCCACGTCCATAAAGGGGAGAAAAACTCTTTTCATAATTAAGCATTATAATTTCTGTTTCTGGTCGGTTCGGGAGGGTTTCGCGGTAAAGTCTTTATTACCATTTTGCTTCTCGATTACAATTTTGTTTTCCGATTTCAAAACACATTGCTTTCCGTTCTGCATTTTCTGCAGACTCGGAAATTGAATTCTTGTTGATGGACATATGATGACTTTTCCTACAAGCTTAATCCTGCCAACCCGAACTCTAGCTCATTTCATAAAACACAAGAACTGAATTCATATTAGTGAAATTTTTGGCTTTCGTTCAAATGTTTAGACACTTGTCAGTGTGTGCCTTGGAATTTTTAATAAGTTGTGTTTTACCCTTCTGGCTAAATATGGAATTTCCATAATTATTCAAAACGCGCTTTCCCATTCCCCAGGAGCCTGGAGCCTCGACGGTTCATCTATCACCAGAAAAACATCCTTCGGCTGCCCTGCCTTGCTCTGTGCTGCGCTGCAAAAGAGTCTTTAAAGGATAACAACTAAATACAAGTTTTAGACCGAAAATGTCTATAATTTTGTGTGTACATGGTAACCAGAAACTGGCCCCTTTCGTGCCATGAAACGGCTCTCAGCCAGTTTTCTGAGCATTAGTTATTACTAGCAACTATAATTTAAAATAAATGCCAAAGTAGCCCTGCTCTAAGCCGCAGAACATTGAGCTCCTCAGCCAAAGCCGGCTATTAAGCCTACCAAACAGCCACTACTGGTGCTCCCAACTACCATTGCTGTTGCTTTTGCTGGTTTCATAATAAATTTATAAATGAAAATATGAAAAATGGTCGCTGCGTGTTTTTGCCAAGCTAACAAAATGCGAAAACTTTGAAAATGCTCTCTCTCTTAAAACAGAAAAAGCTTATTATGAAGAGTGGGTACGAAAAACTGCTGCTGAGTTGGGATTGTGGTTGTGGTCTAGTAGAAAAAGTCGACTTTAAGCATAAGTATAGGGTTACATTTGTTAGTCTTTGGTCAATCTAGAGAAAATGCTATAGATAGAAAATGCTATAGAGGTTGATGGAATGTATGTAGTTATGGATCAAATACAGGGTTTTAGCATATATGTAGATATAAATCTAATCACAACCACAGGAGTTGTATTTATAACTGAAGAAAGGGTTTAGTATAGCTATTTCTGTTTAAGCCTTGCTCATCCTTCCAAACCAAAGACCCATATAAGTAGGCAACACAAAATGCTTGGATTAAAGAATTTCCTTTTAAAGCTTTATTTTAACAAACAACTTTAACTAAAAATAACGTAGAAGTAACGGGTATTAGGTGTTTCATATTTAAATTTTCTTCCAGCTGAGGCATTATATTTTCTTAAATGTGCAGCCAACCAAGATAAACACAACACAATTTAAAACAAATTTAAGAATCCTAATGTCCACCATATTTTTGTACACACTGAATACAACTGGGGGGTATTATTCTTCTCCAACTTCTTTGTCCGCAGCTTCTTTTTGACTTCGAGCTGATTTAAAGAACAAGTGAAGGTGGACCGGACAGCTGCCCGCCCCCTTCTCGGCGCCAGCAACAAGGAACAAGGATATAAAATACAAAAGAGTGCAAAAACTTTCGCCATTCGCTTTTCTAACTATTTGGATGCATTTGCACAGAGGAAAATGTCTTCTTGCCAAGCAGTCAACTGCGCATATAACTCAACAGGACCTCCCTCCTCCTCGTCCTCTTACTCGTCCTGCGTCCTGGCATCCCGCTTTGTATCCTTGGCTTGCCATCTATCTTGGCAGCGCCCTTTGGCGGCAACAGCTGCTGCCGCTGCTGCTGCTGCTGCTGCTCTGGACTTAGCTGAGCGTGAAAAAGAAACATTTGCATATCCTGTGACCCACTTATAATAATTTTTCATACACTGTGTGGCAAGACAACAACAGCAAGGACGGAGCCCCTTGCCGCCAGCGTTCGTAGCGTTAGCAGTGCCATCTAGCGTGCAATATTAGCCAAGAGGCTGATGTAAATTGAGGTTATGCTTGCTCCCAGCCACTCCCACCGCCTCTTGGCCAAAAGTCGCCATCCTAACCCTGCCACCTTCCCCTTATGTTAAGACCCCCAAAGCGACCTCACACTGCATCATTTGCATAAATTGTGCACGCCAAGGTGTGGGCACCCAAAAGACAAATAAACTTTTGGGGGACGAGGAGCACTCCTATATCGTTGGAGGAATGCAGGAGTGGATTTTCCATAGACATGGGCAAAATTATGGATAGAATTCTATTTCGGTGCTCATTAGCGCAGGCACAAAGTGTCACCGTAATTAATCATCGGAGTGAGAGAAAACGCAACATAGATGAATTGTGGCCAGAATGTTAAGTATTTTTATCGTTTTCTTAATTGTTTGTCGGCCATAAATCAAGAGGGGCCCGGGAGTTTCCACGCTCTTAAGTGCACATCAAGAAGTATTTCAAAAACAAGCTCTACAAGTTCAAAAAACATTTTATTATTCAGTGTCATATAAAAATATTCAGTTTATAAAATACATATCTTGTTTATTTGAACCATACGCTTACAATTTTAGTAGTTGAACAAACATAGCACATCCATCCTTTGTAAACAAAAGCCTTTGATCAATTTTATTTTCAGCCAAAAAAACAAGAACTTACAACATTTGTGCCATGCATTGCAAATTTGGCTTCAGTTCGGTTTTTGGATGTTTACTTTCAACATTATGCATATTTGCACAATGTTTCATTACTGAACAAAAATGGACTAATTTGATTTTCGCATCCCTGCTCGGTAAATATACAATTGTGCTAAATGGCAGTCCACAAAAGGCTAAAACCTATCCTCTTCGTTTTTTTAAGCTTACAAAAATATGTGAATCCAAAACCACTAAATAATTGGTGTTATTTTAGATAATTATTTCAAAAACTAGTTAAAACGCTGCTAAGCAATTGTATTTAAAGTGAAAAGTGGAATAGGCCTCTTGGATATCTTAATTTGCATATTTAAATCCGGAAATACCAGCTTCTATTTATAAGAGTATCTAAAAAAAGAAAAACAACCATCGAGATCGTATCAACTTTGACCTGTTTTGAGCTAATTTAGACTCTCGCATTCAACGAAATAATTTTATACAATTTTTATGGTTTGACTTTAAAAAATTTGAATCTAAATTAATTCTAGGTAAGCGACCACCCACGCTGATAAACTAATTTTCAAGGCATTTAATCAAAATTCACTCGTGCTCAACCGTAACTTAGAGAAAAAAAACCTCTTGAAAAAGTTTCCAACCGGAAAAAAATATACTTATGCAAATTGCGTTAGAAGCAACTTTATTGAACTTTTGCCCAGTCAGTCGACCAAGAGACTCGGCCAGTCTATCTACATGCCTCTCCTGCCCATCCTGCCCCATGGAGCTCTCCACCAGTACAACCACCCACCCACTACCTCGTACATATATCAATCGGTTGTAAGTTTTCGGTTCGGGAACGTGACATGAATGGGACTTAAGTGATTTTAATAGTTCACGTGCTGCTTTTGACAAAACGCCGGCCAGGAGTTGTGTTCTCCAATTTTTGGATGAACCTTCACTTCCCTTTCAAAACCGTTTTCTGGCTGCCTTTTTGTCTTGTTTGACCCCCAGATTATAGGCGATGTTTACGTGATTGGATGGGATGATCGATTGCCAATATTCTCTAACAAGTTTGATTTCCTTTACTAAAATCACGATTGGAATTCTTATAGTATATAATATTTTCAACTCTTTTGTAGCATTTGCCACTTTGGCAAAGAACTCCCATCACCTAATTTATTATCTCCTTCGTATTCTGTAGCTCTTTTTGTATTTTTGTACATATTTTCTCGGCAAGAGTTCGCGTCTTTGAAAAGTTCTTAAGTCAAGTGAATTTTTTATACCACCTGAGCGCTTTGGACGGTACGTGCTTGGATTTCTTAAAAGTTTCAGCACTCAGGCAGGTCAAGGTTCATTCTAGATTAAAAGGTTTCAGCTTAAAATATGTCTCTATACGAGCTCAAATTGAACTGTTTTTAAAATCAATACATATATTTAATATAAGGTTTAATTTTAAGAAACAGTTTTGCTTTTAAAAGCAAGTTTTTAATCCTCTGTAGAGTAATTTCAATCTCAGAGGCAATTTTATTGAATATTCTTGAATATTTAAGCCACTTTTCCCCACCTTGTCAGCTCTCCTGGTAACCATTTAGCAGTTTATTAAATGTCTAAACAATTTTATGTGGTCAGGACTCTGGGGGAATTAAGCCTACACCGAATCGTGTGTGGCCAACCGTGCGGTTTGCTTGGAAATCTCTTAAACTCGAGAGGCTGAAGAGGCCTTCGTCTACGGTGCGGGTCTATCAATTTGATTTACCACCCTTGATTAAAGTTTTAACTATTGCAGAACATTTAAAGCCGTAGAGGCCACTTAACGCCAGCTAATTGAAACTTTGCCTAATGCCTAATGCCTGTTTATGGCCCAAACAATGACAAGGATAAATGCATAAATCGAGCTGGATAGATGGGGCGCAGGACACAGGACACAGGAAGATTGCTGGCTTGCCAGATTATAAACTGCAACCTAAGACTTGGCAATAATTTGATAATTTAATTACACTTAACCCCGATGAATTTGTGACCTCTTTGCCATAGACTCAAGAACCCAACCCCACCCACTCCCACTCCCAATCCCACTGCTCCGCCCCGAACGCCGCGTGTCTGCCTAATTTATGCGGCATGGCAGAGTGAGTGTGTTGTTGGTGTAGTTGTTGGCGACATTTTGATAGTGGAAACGTATGCATAAATAAGTTTGGAGCAGAAAACCCTGCCACCCCCCCATCGGGAGGATGGAGTCGCCCTTTGTCCTCCTTCCCTTCATCCGGCCCCGTTCACCGATATATGCCGCATAATTGTCGGCCATGTATCTTACGAATGCAAATTAGATGCAAATGTTAATAATCTGCGTGGATGAATTTTAATGAGCAACCAAAGTGTTTTGGCGACTTGTCGTCGACGACGCCTTCCCAGCCCACCGCCTCTCGCCCCGTCTTCTCCGGCAGTCTCCAGTCTCCGGCGGATCCCTCTGTCCATCCGCTGGCTACCCGGAGTAGTATTCTCAAATGGCAAGTGCCAGACTTGCTTTAAGAATTAGCCCTGACCAGCCCTCAGCGATTTTATTTTCACGGTGAAAGACAGCTTGGAATAAAGTGGGGAGACCGTAAATAGGCTAAGGAAATTCCAGATTGTTTGCAGACATTTTTGAAAGGGAAATTGCCTTAATGGTGTTGTTGGTGAATAAAACTCCGTCCACAGAATATCACTGTTGGGAGTTTAAATATGTCTGAGGTAACCAGCACTCAATCATTATTCTGGAGTACATATTCGATATCCCCTGGCCCTGGCATAAGAAGAAACATTTTTATTTCCATCTTGTTACGTAGCCAATTAAAGTTGAGGAATCTTTTGCCTTTTGCAGACTTTAAGTGGCTGCGGCTTATTAACACCGCTGTAAGTATGAAAACGCAAAAGCAAGAGGGGTAAAATCCATTAAAAGTGACTGCAAAAACCTCATGTTTTCCACGAAGATGAAGGAGATCTGAGGCGCAACCTATACGAATTATATAGTTTTTGACACTTTCAATTCCAAATTTAGAAGGCGACGGCGTCCGTATCATTTCCTTTTCATTGCCCTTTGGCCATGAGGCCGAAGGAGCTCTGGAAAATGAAAACAGATGTTCCAAATCAGAACTGCACATCACAAACTGCTCATGTGGAAACTTAATTGTTGCCACAAAATCAAAAGAGATCCGTTTTCCGATTTACCACGCGAAATGGAAGTTGTCGCCGATGAGGCCGAGGGTGATTGAAATTTGTTCCATAATTTACTGACGTTTCGTGTTTATATTGCTAAAGACCTTTTTTTTGGGCAACTTTATGTTGTTTACACAAAGTTTGTATAAATAAATATATGAGAGAATTCGACGATGTTGGCATATGTTGGGCACTTGAATTGATTCGAGAGAATGTATTGATTACGAAGTCATTAAGTGGCTTTTAATCAAAGATGCTAAATCTACAAAAAAAACTCTAACAATAACAAAATGTAAATCATGGAAATAATTAGAAGTTTTAAAGAAATCCAACTGGAACTATTATAAAATTTTTAAACTGTCTGTCTTTAAACGATCGTTTCGATATAACCCAATTTAATTGCATTAAATTAATTTCGCAAATTGAAAAACTAAAAAAAAAACAGAAACAGAAGCGTATGAAATTTCAACATACGTCGCACACATGATGCGTTTTCGTCCTGTGATCCTGGAGGCCCAGGGAGGTACGAGTTTTCCGCGCAATAACTGCGCAATATATCAAACAAATACACCTGGGACTTGCCGGGGAAAAATCGGGGATGTTTTGGCAGGGGCAGCACATGAAGAGCCAAAAACAGGAGGAACAAAGCACAGCGCAGCGGAAATAATGGAAAAATACAAATGGAAATGGGAAAGCGCACACATCGAGTGTACGAGTGTTTGGAAAAGGAAAAAATAATAATTTATATGCGATTAAATGCAAAAGGCAATACGGCTTAGAGGTCCATTCAGGGGGAAAAGGGACGCAGCAGTGGAAATAAAAATAATGCATTTGTAAAAATTGTCGGTAGCCAGGAAAAGGACGAAACGGAGGAAGAGCAAAGGACGTAACAGGAATTAAAGCGTTTTGGGCAGACCAAATGAACTGAGGCCACTGCAGTCGATGGATGTCCCAGAGAAACAGGCAGCCAATGACAACAAATGAAGAGCAAACATTTGCTGAAAAGTGGCAATGGGTGGGTGTAGCAGTCGACGGGTTGCACGTGGCAAGTGTGAACCGAAACCCAAAAAACAACCTTGTAAAAAGTGAATGTCAATGCCGGCGTTGATAGTCAATTTTCTACATGGAAAACGGAAAGGGATGATCATCCACAGACCACTGTTGTGTGCCCGAGCCCCGAACCGTATCCTTTCCATCCGCCGTAATCCTGAAACCCACGAGAGTTGGTGACTCTTCCAAACCCAACTCGACGGTGGGATTAAGTCCATACATTAGCCGGCTACTCGGGGAATCCGTTCGCTAAGCTGACATTACCAATGGCTGCCACTTGTTAATTTCTCATACTAATTTCCCCGGAATGGCACGTGGAGTTCCTACACGACATCGTTGTTTTTCACTTTTTGTTTCTAGAGGGTTGCGCCTCTTCATTAATCACACAGATCGGTTTTCGAGCACGCACACTTTTTACGCAACCATTTTTTAGGATTTGCCGTAGTTTTCCCAGCGGGTCTGACTGTCTAAGTTTGCGCCGAGTATAATAAATTCGAAGGTTAAGCACATGATTAGCGAGATTGCCCCTATGACCAAATTATTTTTACTCCAGAAGTGACTGAAATGATTGGCACTCTAATCAAAGATTCAAAGGGGAGAGAGCTGATTATGGAAGGTGTTTAAAATGAAAAATTAAAAAAAAAATAATGTTAGAAAATGTTGAACGATGTCCTTTAAAACTTTCCTTAGACCTTGCAAGTTTTGCTGATTTAAGAAAATAATATATAGTTGTAATCCTTCAACTCCCACTCCACCAACTCTGTGACCCATTTGGATTCCTTCCATTCAATTATTTCGCCTAAATCCACACCAGCACAGCAGCAGCTGTTCTACTTATGAGGCCTTTATCAAAGTATCATCATAAGTATCCTATTAACCAGATATGAACCTCTGTGTCGGACTTCTGCCAACTAAGCCGCCTCGACAAATACTTTAATACCCTCCATTCGCTTCCATTCGCCATCCGGAGAAAGTCCGCGGCGTAAAAATGGTGAAACATGTTTTTTATGCTGGATGCGCAATCTCGTTGTGGCTCGTTATTGTCCTCCAGCCAGGCTGTGCAAATAAGTAAAAAGTAATCCTAATTACAATTGCAAGTTATAAATAAACATGGCCATGGACCATGGAGTGCTCGGAAATTTGTGGCAGCGCTCCATGATTTCTGTGTCAATTGTCGTAATGAAGATCCCAAAACAAGCCATAAAAGGGATAAACTCAACGAAACGAATTAAAACGAATAAATTAACAAAAAAAATGTATATAGTTAATGGAATAACAAAGGTTACAGTTTGTTACAAGTATTCGGTATGCATATCCTAGGAAATCTACCAGCAATACAAATTCAAATCCCTTTTATCCTATTTTGTACATCAGCTACAAGCAAATATCGCTCTAGGTGTTAAGTTGTGAAGAGCTCATCGAGGAATCTATATAATTTACCCTCATCCTCGTATTTAAATCAGATTTCTATGGATATATAAATTGAAGTCAACGAAGTACACAATGCCCGGAGATTGGCAGGAGGAGGAGCATTACAACGGTGTCCTAATTGTATGGAAGAGACAGCCGGACGGACACCCGTTTCGGAACCGCCTAAAACAAAGTAATGTGTGTAGTCGAGCGTTCGTCTGTGTGTGGTGGCTACTGTAACTAATGCAATTGATGTGTTGACTGTTTCCCTTCGTTACGCCCCCATCATCTGCATCCATTTGCCTTTTGTTTGCGCTTGCCCTTCCCTGTCTTGACAAACGTCCAGTCAGTCGATTTTCTAGCTACCTTGCATATCTATTGGCATTGAGTTGTATGCCGCATGCAGCATGCAGCATGCCACGTCCTACCGCCCACTCCAACTTGACAATCTTATCAGCTGCTGATTCCTGCCACACGTTCTTGCCAACTTCCTTTGAGTCAGTCCGTATTTGTTTACCCAGCTATCAAAAGGCCGTGTGCAGCTTACATAACTCGAGATTCGAGTGCATTAATTGCCGCCCTACCGCCCCACCCTCATGTTTCGTGTCCTTTGTACCCTGTCAATCCTTCTAACCTCTTGTTTAAATCGACGTTTGCATTTGTTTGCTCTGCTAATAAATTTAATTTCTTGGAATTTTATGGTTATGGCAAAGGTCTTGTATAATAATAGAGAAAAAGTAGATTGCCTTTGTATTTATTACCGAAGAGATTTTGAGTAGTATGAAATATTGGAAAAGTTTAATTTAATAAACAAAAGTTATTGAAAAAATACAGCTTACAGTTGCGCCAAAATGTAGGCAACATAAAATTTCATTCATGAAGGATATGAAGGGATTCTACAAAGGATTCAGACGAATCATGAATGCATCTCCCTTTTTTTATAACATTACTTCCTATCAAATTATATAATTTTATTTACTTTAATGGTTTGTATGAACCCCTCTTTAATTTTGGTTTTATGCCTGATGTAAGATAAAAATCGTAACATAAAAAATTCTATTTGTCGTTACGGTAGTCAACGTTGATAGTAATATAAATTGTTCGGGTTTTTAGCATGCTTCACACCCTTTCTGGGAATTGTCACATTGACATTTCAATTGTTCCACGAATTTGCAGCCCTAAAAAAATATATCAAGATAGAAGGGTACGCGTACACCCTAAACTGTCACCTAATGGCAACAGAATGCGATATTCGAGTATAAAGTTATTCAAAGGGACGATAATGGCCAAGCGTTTTCATCAAATTGGATTCCTATGAAGTGAACAACTAGCTTAAAATCGAAAGGGCTAAATCGACAAACAAAAAAAAGACTCAGAGAAAAGAAAGTAAATAAAATCATTTAACTCTGGCTTGTGTCACAAAATGACAAAGCTGACAGACAATGTGAGAGCCCCTTTTACGGCGTGTTTTTTTGCCTTCCACAAAAGCATCCAGAAGTCAAGTGCAGAAAAACGAACACGAGCCCAATGGATAAACATTTTCCATTTTCCATTTTACCCCCATTTGTAAATGGCTTTCAACTAATTTCGCAGAGAATATTTGACAGGTGAGACAGGAAGAATGGCCCACAAAATGGATGTCTGTCATTCAGCGTGATGGCCATTCATCCGCTCGTGAATGGATTCATGTGCTCGTTGCGAGCAATCGAAAGTGTCAATTAAAGGACGGCCAAGTATTTGAGTTGTCCCCGTCAATGAAAGGTGGAAAATGTTATTATTTTATTATGCTTGATTTAATCGTTTCCCCGAACATTCGCTGGCATCTCTCCGCTGGCACACACCCCCTTGGTGTGGGGTTGTCGACTGTCGACTGTCGATTTGCGGTCAGTTCTCAGTAATCATGTTATTTTCCATTTTCGATTTTCGATTTTCGCTTTCGATTGAAATTGGCGTGGAATTAAAGCAGATGTCAAATGAACGGTCATTGATCCATCCGTGTATGGTGGCGGGGCGGACTATCGCAAGTGCTCTGATTAAAGCCTCGGGGGACCTCGAAGCCTTCTGTACTATATAAACAGTATGTTTATATTCCTCTAAAGCAGCTCCCAAAGGATGACTCCCATAGATCAATGAACCGGAGTTTGGCAGTCTTTGAATGGTATGCCTTGGGAGGTTGTTTACAGACCTCGTTGATTGGTATTTGTTTATCTTGGCGAAGTATTTTTGTTTATTTAGTTCCTCAAAAATATCAGTGAATTGACAATGTTGACTCGACTTCTTTGAACTGAGACTTCCCGATGACAACCCGATGACAATATCCAATCCTCAATGATATTTCCATAATGAGTTTCCTTGAATCATCTATTTTCGTAGTATCCCAAAGAATGTGCTCTTCCTGTTCGAAGACTTTATTGGAGCCCCAATTGTTTCCATTTTATGATTTCCCAGCAAAAACCTCTCAATAAAACACTTTTGCAAACTTTGCTTTAAATAATTGAATACTATATATTTGCTTTTGAAAAATGTACACATAATAAATGCATTTAAATTAATTTAGAAATAAAATTGTTCAGGAAATCAACTGACAAGCGCACCGAAAAAAACAGTTTTTTATGAGTTTTGCCTTGATTTCCAAAAGAACGCATAACCATTACATTAGTTTATAATTTTGTACAGTGTACTCCTATTAATTTTTACAAAATGTATTTTTTAACTTAGTATCTAAACGTTTTATTTAGCATTTTTCATTACGTTTTATTTTACACAAGTCTTGTAGGTAGGTTCGTGATTGGTTTTGCTCGATAGTGTGTGTGTGTGTCTTTACTTCAGTAAAATAACGTGTTTACTTATTTTTTCTCAGTGTGGCAGTGGGGCAGTGTTGGCAAACATCGAGTGCAAAAGAAGATTAGAAAGTTAAGAAATTGTGCAGAATGTTTAGGAATACGTACAGACTTATTTCAGAGCCTAATTTTATTTTAAATATTTGGAAATATTTTGTAACTTCTTGCTTAATTTTAGCTCGTTTATCTTTAATGCTTATGATTCAGTAACGATCTCTCGTCAAAACTTTGGAAAATTGTTTCACAAACATTTCGAATAATTTGTCTGCATTTTAAGTGTTTTTTTGCGTATTTGTTGACTTTCTTTCATTTTTCTACTATTTTTGTTTTTCTTACTACTTTTCGCCGTGAAATTGTTTGCTGTGTGAAGTGTTTATGGTATGTTTTTTTGTTTTTGTTTACTTTAAATGCTATTTGAAACACGCCTATTGTTTGCCTAAGCTTCTGTTTGTATAAAACGCTGTAATCTTTGCTGATGCTTTTTTAAACTACTACGAAGCTACTACGTTTTTACGTTTCTCGTTTTAACTAGTATTACATTTTATGGTGATACTTATGCGCATTAAATTAAAAAGGAACATATACATGATTATCCATTATTATTAAATATATATACTATACGTGTTTTGTTTCGTTTTAAATATTCATCATAGTGCTTTCGGTTTATAGTCAGAGTCATTTGGGTAGTACGTTTCGATAAATTAAGGTTAGCAATAAGAACTAAATACTCGCTCCCAGCATCTCTATAAGTAGTTGAATATTGAATCACAAATCATTGATGAAAACTTCGATTTACTTGGTTTAGGCGACGTCGCTCTGCACGCTCTGCACGCTCTCTTGGTCCTTAAATTCCGTTACAATTTTATCATACTCGTATCATAATCCTTTCTCGGTTGACGTTTCCTCTACAAAAATTCGCTTGACGCGGCGCGTTTTCATCTTTTAGCAAACAATCTATGTATCTCACGGATACTTCTCTAAGTTTATACACAGAAATTTACAGTGGGACATGAGTCGGTGTATGTGTGTCTAAGTGTATGTGGTGTATCTGTGTGTCTAGGGGAGGGTCTGAGATAGTTTTCCTTTTCATTATCAGGGATAGTAGGTTCACAGGCATGTAAAGAGATAGTTTTTGCAGATTTTCAGTGTTCTTTCTCGAAAAGGTACTACAAATCAGTTGAACTTTATCCATAATCTATTTAGTCCTAATTCTATTTACGCAATTTTTAAATTTAATATTTCTTTCATTTATTTTATAACCGAAATGATGTCGCTAAATGCTAGACCTTAAATTCGTTTGAATATTTTATTGATTCATATACAATATATTGTTGCTCATGATTTGCTGCACATTGACTACGATGCACCGGGTTTCATTTGTTTTCATTTTTTAAAATTCAGCTTTTTTGTTATGTTTTTTGCTATATTCGAATATTTACAGGGTGATCTAGACATTATTCATTACCTACTCGTCGTACTTCGTTGGCATATTCTCGGCCCTACAATATATAAATGATTGGTAGGCGAAATAATTCGTTTTCGATTCGATTCGATTTGTTTCTGGTTTGCTCAGTGGGTTTAATTGTTCCGATGCTTTTTGTTTTGTGCATTGTGTGTGGGTTGGGTTAAGACCCAACTTATCTAGCATTTGCATTAACTGGTAACTGGTTGTTCTTGTTGCGTTTTATTCAGACATCCGGGTAGAGTTTCGGTGCTAAAAAGAAGATACAAATCAAAGAGAAATTCTAAGGTCATTTAAGGAAATCCATTCAAAGAAAATTCTTATTCAACATCCTTAAGAGCCTTTCTAAATTTATCCTTAATGTAAAAAAATTTTCTTTTTTCAGCCCCTTTTTTTTGCCATTTTCTACTTCAACTTTTACACTGAGCTCTTAGATTTCAATCACAAAACTCGTCATCCATTTTAACGCTCAATTTAATTAAACTATAATCAATATCTCAACCAATTTATACTTTGTCTCACCTCAAATCCATTCAATGTGGGGTTTTCATCAATTATACCACAGCCTTTTGTTTTGTGTCCTGACGACACCGCCATTCGCCATTCCTCCTCCAGATCCATTTTCGTTTCTGCATCCTGCAGTGCTCTCGTTTCCATTTGACTTAGTCGTATCCTCGCCGTTGGCAGCCTTGAGATGGACAGCCCCCGCTTCCTCGGAGGGCGACCGTCCCGGTCCGGGTCCGGGTGCCAGCCCAGCGGGTAGCCTGTAGGCAGGAGTCTCTGCCGCTTCGCGCGTCAGCCGCAAGGCCTTGACATGATGGCGCTGTTGCAAGGTGGCGGCTTGAAGGTTCTTGCCGCCAACGACCCCACCCCCAGGACCATGCTTGCCGTTGTGCAGGGTGAGGCTGTACTTGGGCTTGCTGCTGCTACCAGCCGATGATGTGGTGCTGGCCAGGCTCAGGTGCTGCGGCTTCTTTGGCATGGTAGTGCTTCCGGCAGGGGTTGCGCCCGGACGCTTGGAGGCGGGACCGTACTCGGCTGCCCTGCCACTGCTGACAGCACCGCCTACCCCGCCACCGCCACCAGCACCGCCACCGGCACCGTACCCTGCCTCGGCCGCCAACTTGAGCGAGGTCTCGAACTAAAGGTTGTCGGGATAGCTACGGAAATTGTACGTCCTGGCGCGCTGGAACTCTGCAGCCGCCGCCGCTCCTGCCGCCGAGCTGCTCCCGCTGCTGTAGGGATTGATCATCGGGGCGGTGGACTGGGAGTTCATGGTGCCCATGCCGTCGTCATAGATGCCGCTGTGCTCCTGGCTGTTGTGGCTGTGGCTGCTCTTGCCACCGCCGCTGCTTACCGTGTTGGTGTTGCTGCTGCCGCTCCGCTCCGAGCCGGGACCCTTGAGCGGCTTGAAGATGGCTGTGGTGGCATAGTACTTCTCCATGGGCGGCGGGGGCACGGTGGGCGGTCGGGGGAAGATGCTGCTCAATGGGGGCGGTGGCGTACGCCGCACATTCATGTAGCCACCCGGCCCAGTCGCCACGCCCATTTTGGAGGATGGCATATAATCCTGCATGTGGGGCACCGCGTAGCCACCTTCCGGCACATCTGTGCGGACGCATCGAGTAAAGAAAAAAGCGAGGAGAAAGTCTATTTAGTCGGGGGAAATGGCCACAAAAATGTTTTTGGTTTCAGTTGCCGGCGACGCCATAAAATATGGCTCTTCACGCGACATCCAGCGGAAATGCGACAGAGGATTTACCGCACTTGGGAGGGTGATTACGAGGGCCCAGAGGGGCTTCAGAAGGAAATGAGGGGTATGTGGGTAAATGGGAAGCTTACTCACCTGTATAGTCCGGCGTCATATTACACTGCAAATCATTTACCGCCGCGTAGCCATTCACTCCACTCGTGTACATGTTGACATTGAAGGGCTCATGGTAGAGACTGTTTTTGCCAATCGAATCGTTGTCATCGGCACTAGCCTAGGGAGAGTAAAGAGAACAGTTGAAGATTTTATATTAATAAGTTTCCAAGAACTATCCAAAGACTAGAGATGAGATTTCATATCGAGGTGAGCTTAAATTCCTCTTCATTTTTCCTTAAACCACGTAGACTTAATCTTAGATTTTTAGTGTAAATGAACTTTAAAAGTCCCAGGCACTTGGAGCTTGACCCGAAACACCCAGCACATTGCCGTGGATCGGGGAGGAAAAGTGCCATTAAATAAATGACAGTGTGTAAGGACGCACGTAGGGCTAAGCTTTGGTGGAAAAAAATCCACGCTACATTGAACAATTTTATTAAATTCCAGGCCGGAGTTTAGTTACACCCACCTTGATGCCGGTGCCATTTGGCCGGTGTTTGTCCGCCGTGCCGCCGAGGGTGTTCGGATTGAAACTGTACTGAAAGGCGTCGAGGACATTGCTGCCGCGGGCTCGCTTAGTCCGCGAGACGATGAACAGGATGATGGCCACCAGGAGGATGATTATCGTCGTGAGGACCACGATGACCACTCCAATGAAGTTGGCGTCGTTCGGCTCTTGATCGATGGGGCGTGGTGCAATTACTGTAACGAAAGCACATTGCACATTTAACATTGGAATTGAAATTGAAATTAACAAACGCTGGTGGAAACGAAATAAAATGTAAATATTGTCCAACTAAATAATTAGCCGGCGTTCGAGGACGCCCGCCGAACAAAAGGCCCAGTCGGAAAAACACAGGGAAATTTAATTGAATTCATCATCGTTCAGCTACTTACACTGTGGTCCGTTGTTGTATTTGCTTTTTCCGCCGGAGTCGCCTCCCGCCAGACCACCGCCCTCGCCGCCAGCTCCATTCGCCCCGCCGGGCTGGTTCTTTCCATGCTTTCCATGCTGATAGTCGTTGCTCTGGAGCGGGTACTCCCGCGAATCCTGCGTCTGGCTGGGCGGGACACTGCGGTGCTCCTGCTCATCCGTGAAATTTCCCATCGCGGGCACTGGAATATATATATGGAAGAGAAAAAGACACAGTTTGAATAGGAGTTCATTCCCTTTTTCATCTTCAGAAGTTTTCGTATGCAGCTGTGCCCCAATGATTAGTTTTTTCTTTCCTCGTTACGCCTTAAATTGTATTTCTTTAGCCAAGCTCCTTATACCCGGTATTTTTTTACCATAGAAGGGTATATTATATTCTTGAAACATTAAAAAGGAATATCTTGTTTTTTGTTTACGAGCTGAATAAGTACCGGGTATCATATAGTCTAGACAAGACCTGCGTTTATTCCCATCTGTCCTAACCCCACCCAAAGCCCCAGTTTAATATGCTTTTAGCATAGAGAAAGGTATAGTTTCTATTTTCTTATAGTTTAGTTCCTCTAAATATTTCTTATCTAATCCTGACTAGAGAGTTTCGTCCATCAGATCTCCAAGCAATTCCTTTGAGTTTAAAAAATCATTCCCTTTGCCTAATTATCTGTGCTATTTCGTATGAATTATTCAGTAATGCTTCCGTGTTACTTGAGAGCACGGTTATCCGTCAAGATACCTGAAAATTCGGGCATTCACCATGCTCGTCTAGAATTTGCTTTGATCTCGAAAATAAGGCCGCCCAGCTTATGTTTCTCCGGAATTTTAAAGCAAGGCATATGGTCCAGTGCCATGGCAAAGTGTTGTCATTTATCTCGCCAACATCTTGAGGGCACAACAAAGCAAAACCGTTTAGGGGTGGACGCCCACCCCCAGGAGGCTGGCTTACATGAATTACCCAGGCCGAGGTTCAGGCCCAGGCCCCAGCACTGGCTCTGGCTATGGCCCTGGCTGGCCAAAAAATAGTTCCCAGAGTGGCTGACCCCATTTTTGTGAGGCAGTAAATGGCGTAATTACTGGAAGACTGGGAGACTGAGAGACTGAGAGACCGGGCGACCGGGTTCTTGGGGAGTAATGGAGTTGAGCGGATGGGGCAGAAGCTGCTGTTTTGAGTTATGTTCCTTAGACAGAAATGGGTCTGATGTCCTTTGTTTCGAAACTCCCATTGTCCTTCGCTCGGCCCGTGCTTTTCTTCCTGCGTACTTCATTCTTGTGGAGGCTATCTGGCATCGCCCAACCGCCATAAAACGATTAAAATAATTAAAATATTTCGTGCCACATTTATCATATACACCACAGAGTGAAAGAGACTCAAGGGCGATTATGCCGCATATCCTTTGCCACATTTCGCAGGAATCTTGTTGATGTTGTCGCATGCCTTTTATAACTAATTCCCCTTGTGTGCCCCCAGAGTCTTCGCGCATTGTTTTCTTGTTTTTTTAGCTTTTGTATTTTTAGAAACCTGAACAACAACGACAGGCAGCAATCACCGCGAGCAAATCTCACAAATTGGGGTTAAATCTGTATACACTCCGCACTGAGCCAGAGCCTGAGCCTGAGAGCCAGAGCCTTTTCCTCAGTCTGATAAAAATACGCACATACCCTCGAAAAGGGCTTCTCCTTCTTTTGTTTACCCTTACCCCAGTTTCCAACTCTTAGCGTACACTCGAAAGGCAGAGAAAATAAAAAAATATAAACCAGCTGGTTACCACTCGGGAAGCGTAGCACCAGTTCCCACAGAGAGCCACTGCCTCCCCATTCCAGCTTAAACTAAACAAAACCATCATATGTCCCATAACATATTGTGTGCGTGACAAATGCTCGGTTGCCGTGTTTCTGGTTTTTGTCTCGTCATGTAATTGCTGCCACGGAAACCATATTCCTTCTCCTGTCGTATATCCTTTATTCGTTATCCTTTATCCTTGGCCCTTGCTACTGTCTAAACTTATTGCCGTCTAATGCTGCTGATCGTCAGTCAAGTGTTATTCCCTTTTTAGCTGGAATCACTTAAAAAAAATCAGGTTCAGACCTTTTCAGCGTCTCAGTTCAAAGCGAAATAATTCAAAGAAATATCACATGCTCTCATGAGACTGCCTTCCTTTTCATTTAATTCAATTCATATTTCTTTATTTTGAACTTAAATATACTTTAAAGGAAGTTTTATGATTTTCACTTCCTTCTGATCCCATGTGTGCCTATCTAATTGACCCTAAAATCTTAGGATCGATCAATTTATTATCAACATCCCTCGTATAAAACTATTGTGTTAACTGTCAGTGACCCTAGAAAGAGCCAAAGCCATGTACCATCTGTCAAAAAAGAAGCATTATAAATGAAATCCCTATTTATATGGCACGCTCTGAGGGATTTTATCCCTTAGTCAGATTTTACACCTATCGAATGGTGAATCCATTCGGGGATTTCCGTCCACCACCGATGAACCGGCGTATGAATATAAACGATCTGATATTCGCTGTTCAAACAGATTTTCTCGCATGAAGTAATTTGTACTACGGGGTTAAAAACACTGCACTGTCTGACAATGTTCAGGGATTCCCGGATTGGGCACAAGGACATGCCAGGCCAGGCCAGGGCATTCGCAGAGAATGTGAATTTAAAATACAACGAATGCCTGGCACTGCAGTTACCTCAAACTTCCAGATTGTTTACATTTAGCATGGGGATGTGCACACTCTGGGCATTCTATTGACTTTATTGTACCAGCTGGAGAAAATGTTCCCTCTACGAACATCTCCCGATCCAGGCTCTCATCCTTATTTCATTCATTTTTTTTTTTGTGTGTGTGTATGTCCCTCCCTCCCCCAGGCTCATTGTTGTTACCCAAAATGTTGGAAAATTGCTTTATCCCTTTGTTGAGTTAAATGCATTGCTTCTACCACTCACTCGGCAGTTCCGTTGTCGCATACTTGAGGGTGAAATGGAGCTGAAAAATGCATTTGCACATATGCAATTCAACTTCCTGCAACATCCTCGGCCCGAGTTAGTCGCTCATTTATTGCTCGGCACGGCAAATGCAATTTTCTGACAATTTCATTCGTTTTGCATACGCCTCACAATCTTTCGTCCCACCTCACGTACTCACCGGATATAAAGCTGATCTCCGATAGCATTATCCATTTGACGGCAAAGTACAAATTTATTTTCAAATATTTTCCCACACGATGGTGTAGCTTAATGGTTACATCTCGGGCATGATCCATTATAGTGTCGGGCATGTATGAGAATTGAACAGGTTCTCCGGAGAAATAGCGTCCACCGATGCTAAAGAAGACTTTAGCATGAACAAATACCTGAAGGGGTAAATATATGAAAAAACAAAGTGGTTAGTAAGCTCTAATAACTGGCATTATCTCTTTCGTTTATGAAATATTCAGATTCAGATTAAATTGAATTTTTTGCATGACTATTTTTCAGAGAATCCTTCTGCCAAAAATAAGCCTTTACAAATCATCCATCCTAACCACTGACATCTCTGTTTGTTTTTTGTTTTTGAGGTTGCCAACCTTTCAGGAAACCGTGGGGATTGGGTATCGGGGATTGGTACTCACCTGAACGTCCTTGGTAAACATATTGTTCGTGTGGAGCACGATGGCACTGAAATTGCGAACCGAATCGAATTCAAAGACAATTTCAACGGGTTTGCCCACCAGGCCGGGCGTATCGTTTCGCCAGCCAATCCATTCATATCCTGAAACGAATAAAAACCGTCAGAATGAAATGAAATGAGCATTTCGAACGTCCACCGGGAAGGGGAAATCAATAGAGCAACCCTGTGGAGCACTGACATGTAAAGCTATTTAAGCTCCCCCCTTGGCGCATTTGGGGTGAACTTTGCCCCCAAAAAATACCCAAATGCCAGAAAACAAATAAATGCTCACGGCAAGCTGTAGTACGATATGGTGGCGCTGATGGTGGTGGTGCGTAGTCTGGGTTAGTTTCGAGGGGGTCTAGCCCAGCCATAACTAGAAATTATGGCCAATGCGACATTTAAGCCATTTTTTCCGCTGCGGCTTTGTTTGCATGGCCCTAATATCGGTGGGGCATGGCAGGCAGGCAGGACCTAGAAAGGACCCAGGCAGGAGTAGTGCCCTATAGGGGACTACAGCACAGGGGTTTCCCTGCACAAGTCATGCAATATTAGCTGGCACCCACAAGGTCTGCTACCCTCCATGGGTATACACGAGGATGGCAAACAAGCTGTAGCCAGAAATTATATAATTTCAGCTGCCAGGAAGTTAAATCATTATGCCCAGCTCGCTCAACTATTGATTCCCACTTAGAATGCAAATAAGCAAAGTTCGCCAAAATAATCCACATAAAAATAAGGGAAAAAGAAGTACATATTGGAATTATGCACCGAAAAGTTTTGCAAGACAGAGAGTGGAACTTTTTACGACACTGTCTCGACTGTGTCTGTGAAATGCGGATTGCGAATTGGGGATTGCGAATTGCGACTGCCTTTCTAATTGTCCGAGGAAACTTTTCGCCTGCTCAAAGTTCCCAATATTTTCGATTATTGGCCATTTGCCAAACAGCCAAGAATAATGATGGGAACTTGCTATTGGGGCGGTGAGAGTGAAAATGCCTGAAAATAAACTGGCTAGCTTTTCACGATATTTGGCAGACGTTTGGGGCGGAAATGAATGCCAGTCTTGCCATAAATTATCAAATATGCATAATGTTTACATTTTTACTTTTTGGCAGTCGCCAACGAGGGGGGAGTTTCGGCTTTGGCTTCGGTTTTTGGGCGAGAGGGCTTTTGGTATCCGGGCAAGTTTTACTGCGACTCCAGCAAATAAAGTCGAAAGTTATAATTTATTTTTGTTTATTGTGTGCAGCAAATTATTTGCTAAAGCAGAAACTTTTCCCCAGACCCCAGATCCCAGACCCCAGGCCGGAGCTCCACCATCATCGATGTTCAATGAAGTGCGAGCTTTCGTTTTGGAATCTCGGATAAGGCAGAATGGGTTCCGATTTTGCCTTATGCCTTTTCCGTTCCCGTCGCTGAACTTTAGTAATTATTTGATGTTAATCAGTTTTTACATAGCCATAAATCTTTGGATTTGGAATATATATGGTAAAAGTTTGCGGCTCCTAGCGGGCCAACTTTAGTATGCAGAAAGCTGCAGACGGCAACTTACAAATCTGCAAGATCTAAGCTGAAATTGAAATGGGGGCTGGGCCCGAGACGAGAGCCGGTACCCCCGCACAGTCACTTACCCTTTCCGAAGCCATGGATATCCGTCCGGAAGTTGTCCTTGCCCTTCTGGCCGTCCACCAGCTGGCCGATGCCGTCCACGTAGCGGTCACCCTGCTCGTTTCCGTCGTAGGTTTTGTCCGATAGATCCACTTCCATGCCGCGCTGCACGCCCTTCGGAATACTGTACGACACAATGCCCTCTGCAAAGGAAAAGAAAAGTGGGAAATTAAAACTTAAAGTGCAACCGATTTTTGGGTGGGGGAAATCGGAAATGAAGGCCTCCAACTCCATCCAGAAATAACGAAACCTGAGCCCCTTGCTCAGTCTTAGTCTTTTGGGGAGTGGGAAAATCGGGCACACGTCATTTTGTATCGTGTTTCGTGTCAAGTGAGGCAGACAACCGACAGAAATAAGTTTTGTGGCTGTCTTTGGGTGTTTCTGAGACAAATTCGAAAGGGGGATTTGGTCAGAAGACCCCAGGATTGGATAAAGAAATTCTATTTAAAGAGACTGCGAATTTTTTCGATTCAACCTAATTAACAAATTACCTTTTTAATGGTCTTACATTTTTTGTAATTTTACCAAGGCTTTTCCACTCTAATCTTACCCCAAGTTAAAGAGGATTAACTTGGCCTGATACGACAATGAGGTGGCATATTAAGTTACTTGAAACACAATTTCGTAATGTGTCCCCCACCAATCCATCCATTTGGTTTTTGTGGCTATTTTTAAACCAAATGTTAAGGAGTTTTGGGTGACAATCCCCAGCATATACGATTTCAATGTCAAAGTCAATTGTTTTTCGGTTAGCTGAGCGACAGCTTAGCCATGTTTTTTCTGTGTGTGGAGGCGAAACATTTTATTTTGATAAAGGATCATCAAATTCCATGGAAAAGACAAGGTATAGTTAAGATAATTAAGCCAAACACCCGAAAACAAATACCAATTCCTAATTGCCTGGCTGGGTACTTGAAAAATAATTACATTTGGTACTGGCACGCAGTGCAAACATGGCCATTAAAATGGGCTGGAGTGGGTGATCCAAGAACACGTTTAACTAATTCACTACAATTTCTATTTGCACAATCGGGGCACGTGGTAGACAGGACACACGGATACCCACAAATACCCTTCTTACAGGACAACAGACACGGTTGTAGGGCCGAAGGAATTTTCCAATAATTACCAAAAATCACATAATTACACATAATTAAGGGGGGTGGGAATCTAAGGCACGAAGTGAAACGAAATCCCACATGCCGCATGGGGCATAGATAATGACGATGATGAGGCAGGGTGAGGCGCTCAGGTAGGCGGTGGCACACGGGAGTTATCGATCATGCGTGTGGGTGGGTGGGGCGTTTCAACGAATAAAAATATTAATTATTATTCAAGGCACTCCGGACTGCGGACTACGGACTACGTATGCTTTTCCGTGGGTGGAGAAACTGCCCTTAATTACAATGGCCACAAGAACGGAAACTGGAAGATAATGCCCCCGACACGATATTAAATCGAGTGTAAAAAAATGTATGGTGTATTTAATTAACTGCAAAGACATTTACGGCACTGCTCTTTGCAATTGCCAGGCTGTGACAACGACAACGTTCACGCAACATTCGGTGGCAGTGGCAGTGGCAGGGGCACCAGCGATGGGTTAAAGAGCACAACTACTACAGTCACTCCTCCTTCTGGGATATATATATGTAGTTTTATATATATGTCTGGCTTGTTATTCGGTTGCCTGCCTGCGATTTGCGTGTCGCGGCAGTCTGGAATGGATTTTGGGGAGCTGCCGAAAAATGAGCAAAATAAAACGAGACTTTGCTTAAGTGCGTGGAGTGGGCGAGTTTAGTTTCTGACAAGGAACTGCAGCACGCAAGACACGCAACCCCAACATGCCCAACAAAACGTTGTTGATGCCCCAAATTGAGGGCACAAAAATGGAGTTGAAGCTTCACTTCCAAGCTTCAAGATAAAATGGTAAAAGCATTTCACACTCTCGCTGATCCCACCTGTGTGTGTCCACACACCTGGTCATCCGGCAACTGCTGAAGATTGCCACACAACAAGCGTGTGGGTCTCGGTCTTCGAAAAAGATCCATAAATTATAGACGAAGACACCTCTCAGTGGGCATCGGTCGGTGCCATAAGTCCCTCAGCTTAACGCTAATCAGTTGCTGCATTTATAATGGCTAAGCTTTATGGTTGTTTTTTTTTTGTTTTGTTGGTTTTCTTTCTAAATCATAACGAACTTCAGTTTAGCTTCGCTTGAGAAATCAAAGTCGGAGATAATCTCCCAGCCATGACATGACCGGCCCGGGACTCGAACCCCATTTGTCTGAAATTGTGGCGCTACCAATGAGAATTCGGGGTGCGGCCCTAGTTTCCCCGTAGGTGCGGTCAGATCGATTCGAATTCAAATGCCGACAGTGGCCAAAATTTATGGACACAATTTATAAACAATTATGAATCGTTTCAGTGCCCTTTTGAGGGGATTAACGATCGCATTTGGATCCGAAATCAAATCGGCGCGGACATAAAACGAGTTTATTGATTTCTCCGCCCACAGGCCCCCCCCAATGTCTGGCTGTTGTCTAGACCCATCTACCGTCTACTACTTCAATGTGTACTACTCCAATCCATTCGAATCTTATCTTGTTTAATTTGCATATGAAATGCGCCATGTCGTCTAGTGTTCACATTCCCCGTGGCAAATCAAATGACATGGCCACAAAATTTGAACGGTCAGAAGTTGCATGTCTAGAGAGGTCTAGACCTCCGGCCCCTCCCCAGGCCGCCGCCGCCGTTACGGACAATGGTAGGTAGGCGTGGCCAGGGACTAGGAGAGCCTTCAATTCCCCAGCCTGTGCCCCAAAAGCCCTGACCCAAACACTGCGTTAATTTGCAGAATAATTTTCAACTTCCGCGCCTTTTTTCGCCCCCAAGGACCCCGAGCACTCCGAGGGCCCAATGCTACAAATTGTCATTAGACGCCTTTTGCCAACTGGCTTTGTGTTATCGTCGCCTGTGGAGTTCTCTGCCATGTAGCCGTGGAAATTATAGAAAAATGTATTTGTCCAGACTTGTTTCTGGCTCGGGAACAACTTGAAAATTGCGTGCAAACGTCAAACCCGAACTCGGAAGACCTCGCCAGGTTATATGAGTGCACCGTAAGAAAAGGATTTTATTACTTTATTGCTTGCCTTACTTTTACTTTTAATTTTTTGTTTGTTTTTTGGCTTTTGTCGGCCACCATAATAACTAATTTTTTCTTTCACTGGCATTTTGTCTGCCCCAAGTTGTCGCCGTCTGCGATTTCAATTGCGGTTCAGCTCTGGACTGGGTATGTTTTTGTACGTCTGCACGCGATATATTCCAAGTACATATTGCACACGCCGCTAAAAACCATAAAAAACAAAGTCAAGTTTCATGTGAAACACAAAAAATCCCAGAGAAATGCAACACAGTTCATTCCGTGTGCCACAAACATAGGCGCAGCAATCCTTTTGATTGGATTACGCGGTTGCAAGCTTTTCAAAAATTCCTTTTACCGAGAAGAAGGTTGTTTCGCCTCGAGGACTAAACTTGTTTGCAGGTCATGCGATTTCGTGAAACAAGCTCATTATGACTTGTTCCAAGGCTAATAGAAATATTTGTATGAACTCTTTTATAATAAAGCAAAAGTGGTAAATATTCGTATTCAAAAACCTGCTACATGATACATAGATATTCAACATCCTCTTGATTAATTTGGCCTGACTAATGCACATTTCATTACGTTCCTTTAATGCTGTTTTAATCGGCTTTTAACCGCTTTTTAGCTCTTTCAAATTAGCACTGACACTAAGCCCGTGCTTAGCTTTAAGCCCTATTGTTGCACATGTCGACAGGGAATCGCCGATAAGTTTGAAGATAACTAAGAGACTCACCTTCCCAGGGACAACCGACAATCTCGGCTCTCATGCAAACAGTGCGATCGTACTGGCCATAGGGATAGATCCTGATCTTGGAGGCAAAGATGATGGGCTGGAGAGCATTCTCCACCTCACTGTAGGTGTTTATGTTCCCAGAGAGAATCTGTAAAAGCAATACAATGATCAGGATTAGCTGGAAGCTGGAGCAAAGCAGCGACTTTAACCCACCTCCTTGCCCTGGATGTTCTTCCAGCGATGCCATTTATCGAAGCCAGGACGCCAGTATTCCAGCACATATGCCTCGGTGTACTCCTGGCCCTGACCCTTTCCAAACCTTCCCTGTGTCCTGATGGCGGTGATCACGTGCGTCTGCAGCAAGTCCACCTGCAGATACTCCTTGAGCGCGTTTGAGACCATGTGCTTGGGGCACCAGGCACCTCCATTATTATCGGTTTTCAGTCTGAAACGAAAGCGGAAAGATGTAGAGGACTTTATTAATTAGGCACCATCGATGGAAGCTGCGGAACCAGTTGCCACTACGTTGCGTTGCTTTTTTTTTTGATAAATTAACTGACATTAAGCATTCGGCACCACACGGAGCCCCCAGCTTCCCCACAGCCACTAAACCACCGGCGATTGTGGTGCGGCGTCTGGCAGCTTGTCTCGCTCGTTAAGCTGTTTGCGGTTTTAGACACAGCAGGACGTCGTCTGTGTAATTAAGGATTAATTTAGCCTATAGCCCAGACAGCCACTTTACCGCTTCCCCCTCAATATGTTCGCCACTATTACCATATTTTTCGGTTTAAATTTCAATTAAGACTCACATGCTTGATTGCATCGTGGCTGCCCTAATGTCGGGGCATCACTCATGGGCCTGTAACTACTACATATCGTTAATCGAAGCTTCTGAGGTTTAGTTTCCTAAGACTCTCAAGGAAATTGATTAATTCAAAGTACACAGAGAGAAAGAAGGTAAATTGATTGGAGAATTTCGCCTTTGAAGTAAATAAATTTTATGACCGAACATAATTAGCCCGAAGTGCATAGATTAAAGCGAAGAAGGAACTGGACTATCGTTATAAGGGCCGGCTAAGAAGGTTAATTTTAATAAAATTTCTTAGCGTTTTTTGTGTTTACTTCCCCCATGCTAAAGCTTCATCTTTCAGTAGCCAGAGCACAGTAAACAGCTTTGGGGCATGACGAGAGAGAAGACAAAGTCGGTAAAGACTGGTAAAACTGAAAAGACGGTAAAGACTGTAGAGAACAAGCATAATTTAAAATGCTAATATTCGCAGTTATGTGCATTTCAACCTGACTTTAATTATTGTTATTGCCAAAGTTAACAATCTGCGCCACCGTCGGCTGCTCATTTTCAGCGGCTGATGGACTGGCTAACTGCCTTTGGGATGTCCTGGTGCTGGTCCTGGTCCTGGTAGCGGTATGGCTTCTAATCGGGCGCCAGATCGGAGTTTTTCTTCTGCGTCTATCGTGGCTGGCAATATGTAAAAGGCTGTAAATTTAATGGTCTGACAGTCACGGACGATGGGCGATGGGCGATGGGCGCGGTAATGAAAATCAAACAGCGCCAACTGCCATTAAACTAATCTTTGTAATTCAATAGCCCCAGACGACGAGGTTGTCGTAGTCATCGTCATCCCATGGATGGATCCTAAGGGTCCCCATTCCTTTCAGTGATTTGTCGTAAGTGCTTGTTAGGCTGCCCCCCGTTTGGTCTGTCCGGGGAATTACTGCGGCCTTTCTCGAGCACTTCTCTACTCGACTGGCTGTTTCTTTGTTTTTTTCGGAGAAGGTTAGTTTAGTTAGGTATAGTAAGTAAGTAAGTAAGTGCACGGCAGCCACAAATTATAATGCTGCCTGCACTTTTGAACTTTGCTGCTTTGCTGCTTAACTGGGCTCTGTGGAAGTTTCGGTTAGGCAAATTGCAGTTCGCCTGATTGGACTTGCCGCGAACTTGAGGGGCTCCACAATTGAAAGACAAAAGAAAGTTGCCACTCTCTGTCGAGTTTAGAGTGTTTCTGCCTGTCCATGGCAGTGGGTTAAAAACGGGGATTGCCAACTGGAAAGTTGCTTCACTTTACTTTACTTCACAAAAGGGAAATTAGTTTGCGCTAGAACCATACAAAAGTTAGCCACCAAAGCACTCTTTAATTTTAGTTTTTAAGGGTTCGGGCACAATAATAAATATGTGCACTTCCATTAAGAAGACTTCTGGCCCCTGAAACCCCTTGTCAATTGGAGCTACTTAGTTGTCAGACAGGTTGGGGCAAAAAAAAAGACTCCGGACCTCACAGATCTCACAGACTTGCCATTCTTCGATTGGTCGGAGTCTCAGTCCCATTCCCAGTGCCACCAGTCTTTGTCTCAACTTTTTGCTGCAAGCTCAACGAAATTCATGTGACTGGCCCCCTTTTAGTAAGAAAAATTCTGGTTAATCTCCCACAGGCCAAACCAAAGATGGACCAGCACAAAAATGTATTTTGTTTATCTCCGACGTGCTCATCACGCGTCGTTTTTGTGGTTTTACTTTAGTGCCGCCATAAAGGGTTAATGTTAATGATGCCTTGGCGATGGTGGCACGGTGGTGCGGTGGTTTGGTGGTTCGATGCTTCGATGGTTCGCCTTGGTGGTTGTCAGTCAGCCCTGCACTTAAGTGTTTTTTAAGTGCATGCCCATAAAGGCGTACAGCAAATTATTGCGAGGAGCGAAATAAAGAAAAGCTAAGAACGATGTATTTGCATTGATTTCTGACTTGTAACTCACGTGGTAATTGACATGTTTATGAGGTCTTCCTCTGCCAGCTAAATCATGGTGTTACTGAATACTAATTACAAGGCCTGCATGGCCCATATGACGTGGTATGACGGTGTCATCATTCATGGATAGTTATAAAACTTCCGTTTCCATATTTTTACCTTACTTGTAGGCACTTCCTGTCAAGCTCCAGTCCCAGCCACAGCCCTCAATTCCTAAATAGACCAGCTCTCGTAAACTTCAATTCAAACGAAACCGCGCGAATGCAATATAAACAGCCTAGAAGAAAATAAAATACCACTGAGACCCGTCTTTGGTAAGGCAAATGCCCCTCACTCCGTGTCTCTTCCACAAAACCCGATTGAACTTTTGTGGCACTTGGGGAAAAGAAGCAAGGGAACCGGTTTTATACATTTCAGATTTCAGAAATTGCATTTAATTAGCTGGAAATGAAAAGAGCTGCCGACAATTCCTTCTTGGATATCTTCTGACATCAAATCGCCTTTTCCATATTCATAGATAGATTTTCTATCAGCGACTAGAGATAATCTATTATATGGCTTTTAAAATACTAAGATTTTCCTCTACGCCAGACCGATATGCAAAACCAATGATCCAGCCTTTTGTTATTTTGATGATTCAACTGTTTGTGTCATAACATAAATTCCATTGTCATTGATTAGCTTTTGAGCGGTAGGCAGAGTTTTTCGATTTTATTGACTTGCTCTTATCGGCTAATGAAGTTGTCTATAAAATTAGCAATTAAATGAACACCCTGGTTGGTTTCTTGGGTCAGCTTCGGGTTACATTTTTAATGGGACGAATGACAAAACTAAAAGTCCATGAAATCTAAGAAACTAATCTAAGATGATGTCAAAATCTGATCGAGATTTTTGAAAAGCTGCGCGTACTCTGTACCCACAGAAGTCTATTCATTTTTAATTTGTTTGTTCAATAATACCTGGATGGCTTACGAATTTTAAAGGCCTCATTAAAGTTAGCTTTCACTTTTTTCTAGGCTATATCTTACCTGGCGTGCTGGGGACCAACGAACCCCGTGTCATGGGCCGAACTCGCTGTGATTTGAGCATCAGTTATGGCTCCTGATTCCATTCCAAGCGCCACGTTGCACGTTGCTGTAAATAAATAATAAAGGAAAAGACCATTTTCTTAGTTAAGTGGAGTATTTTTTAATTAATGACGACACAAGCCACACAAGGGGGCAGTCGTTTAAATATAGAATCTGGAGTCGCCTCCGCCTCGATCGATCTATCAAAATAAGTCATGCGTCGTTTTGACATTTTGAATTGAAATAAGGAACGTTTAAGTGAACCTGTCACACTTCCTCAAAGGTATAAATCTGTCTGTCTCCCATCGAATAAGCCAAACCCTTAATCATTGCCAAAGCGATATCTAGACTGGCAGAACGTCATTTTGTTTATTTAATTTATTGCCTTCCAATTGCATTTGACACAGAGTAAAGACTTCTATTTCCATACACATATTGGGTAGAGCCACAATTTCCATTCCCCCTCAATGTCTGATGCCTGTGCCGTGGGCTGCTAACATTTTCGCCAGAATCAACACTGATTTGACATGACTTCTGTGGCCCCTTCCCTTCTGGATTCCCAGCACTTTTGATCTCCTACAGCCCAAGGTGCGGTCATTCGTTTAGGAGTTTAAAAATAAACACAGGACACATCTGGTAGAGGAGTCATTCAAAGAATTTAAGGTCTTTGTTTAATTCACATACTCGTACATTTTAATTAGTGGCATTAAATGAAAAACATAGAAAATCTACCATTTTAAATCTTATTTAATAACTTATTTCAATTTGTCTTGGGAATATTTTGCCATGAATGCGCATTTAAAGTTTTTCCATTTTCATTTCCATTTCCGTTGAAAGTTGAAACCTATGAATACGTTCGCACTTGGTTGGACTTTATAGCCTGGGCAAGTCGAGTGGGGTTTTGGGGCAAATTCCCGGGGTCCATGGCAAAGGTTAAGTCAACAGCCAGTCGACCAGGCTCTGACTCTCGACTCTGGTCTGCGACATCGAATGCATACTGGAAGTGCATTCGGTTGGAAAATTGTTGAATATTTTGCCAAGCCAACTCGCATCGATGTGTCTGAGAATATAACAACAAAGAACTATACACCCTTTGGCATCCAAACGGGGGAAACGAAGGGATTAAGTGCAAATATTGCAAAGGCAACACCCAACCAGACATGGACAGACATACATGGAACTTCTATGAGTTTTGGGGCCCTCGATGCCGGAGAAATTCGAAATAAACAAGTTTATATGTTTGTGTTTTTGTATTTGGCTTGCTTGATTAACCATAAATATTATGGTAGAGAGTCGGGCCTAGATAAAGATTGTAAGAAGCAAGTTGAATGACTTATTTTGATTCAGATCCCATCAGTGCTGTCATATTTTTCAAATTCATTTTATTTGCTTAGAAGTCGAACTGTCTTCTGGCTTTGGAGCCCCATGACATTTCAATCGTGTAATGGTCTTGAACTCTTTGACTTTCCATTCAATGAAATTAAATCAAACTCACCAATATCGAAGGCCGCCGTTGAAGGGGCATTGAGCAGAGTAAAGCCACTGACGATCATCAGAGTCCAGAGACTGAGTTTCCATCGGGAATGAGTTGTCTGGGTGGCGGATGTGGGTGGCAAGTGGGTGGTGTGGGAAAGGCACTGGCGGGAAAACATGCTGCCGACTGACGCCTCACTTTTCGCCTTGTTCTTCATGATGTTAAGATCTGCAAGAGGAGGGAATAATAGAGTTAGTTTAAAGATTTTACAATAAAAGAAAATAATACGTAATTCCAGGAACCCAACAAAGAGTCACTGGAATATAATTGACGGCAAAGAAGCCAAAAATCCCACAGTCTTCATCATCATCGTCGTCGTCGTTCTAGTCGTCCTTTGACTTTCCCTGGTCGATTCTGACATCCAAGTCAGAAATGCAAAGTGAGTTTGCGTGATGAACTGAGCCTGAGGATGACTTGTGCTTTTCATTTCCTATTATTTAGCAATAATTTCAGCTGCCATGGCAGGCATGTGTGCACAACCAGGAAAGATAGTATAGAAAGCTGACTGGCCACCTTCTCCGTCCCGGATTCCATTCACCTAGACTAAGCAACTTTCAGCTTTAATTTAATGCCCCATCCAGCCCCCGAAACCATTGCCATCTGGCTCGGTAGTTTGGGCCAGAAGCTACCGGCTACCCAAAAAACGGTTATTTGGCTTACGCAAGGTGGAAAAAAGGGCCGAAAGTCTAGGGCTGTTGACCATTTCGTCCATTGAAAGGACCCGTTGGGTGCCTAGTCCTGTGTTTTGCTTTGATGTCTTGTAATTTTAATAAGTTTGAACAGCTGCGTTGCCGACTTCCCTTTCCCTTTACTCTGTAAATAGCTCCCGAACTAATTGCTCATTTTTCATCTTCGATGTCCCCCCAGCTCTGGGGTCTAATGAAAGCTTTTAAGTAATCTAATATCGGATAATGCATAACATAACATACTGACTACCTGGCTGCTAAGCTGCCAAGCTCCCAGGCTACCATGACTATAACTTGCTTTTGGCCACATGATGTAGGTTAAATATATAGTGACACTCCAAAGTGAGCTCTATGCACCTGGCGGTGCTTTGAAACTCGCTTTGCCCACGGCCAGATTCCTGATTTTTTTTGCCAGTCGGGCAACTTTTGCTTGGCTGCATTTTTCATCGGCGCATATTTCATAAATTGAAATGTACAGTTAGTTAATTACACACTAAATTGGCTATAAAAGAGTGCCATTAGGCAGTCTCCGCTGTGCCGCGACCACTATTTGCTTTGCTTTCTTTCAGAAGAGTTGCAGAGAGATTTATCGCCTAATGGCAAAAGTAATATTTTGATTTTGGTTTTGCTGGGCTGCTTTCTAATAAATCTAATACCCGAATATGCCTTTAATTGGCGGCTTTTTCCCACAAAATCTCCACACAGCAAATAACAAATTTACCTAACTAACGGGTGGATGGACTAAGCGGTCATCAATCAACAAAATTTACATTTCAAGTGTCACCACAATCCCACATCATTGGCAACTTTCTGGGCCATTTCAATTGGGAGCTACGAAAAGTTCAACAAATTGCCGCCCGAGCTCTAAATTTAAACATTAAATTGTGCGTCCGAACTGTTTCTGGGACTTCCTGATTAACTGGAAAAGTTAAGGAAGGCGGAGAACAATGTCGAACGGAACCATGGGCGTAGCGAAAGCCGGGGAATATTTTTAATCTCCTTATTTGATTTGTTCAGACAATCAAATTAAAATCAATATTAAATCGTAGCTGGACAGAATATGGACAGAGATATTGTAGTGAAGTTGTGCAATTACTGGTAGAAACGCCCCTGCTGGCAGCCAAATTGATTAATTGATGAAGCACAGTTTCGGTTCATGGAAAGAATCTGAAGCACTCGAACCTACAGCTACAGAATGCCATATGGCCCAACGCAATTTGCATAAATCGAAACACAAAAGCGACTCTACTGACTATGCTGAAAAACAGAAAGCAAAAGATATTTATCTTTCTCGTTTCAGCTCTCCCTGTCGCTGTGGCTCTGTGGATGCGATGCGCGGAGTGTTTGAATGAGTGTCAAATTAAATTGATCAATTAAGCAATTGACATGCCTCGGATCTGATCCAATTGGATCTGGCCTGGCCTGGATTGTGGGGTACTTGGTAGTGGGAAATCGCAAGGCAAGTGCACTAACAGAATTTGCTGAAAGGACTGAGGCCCAGGAAGCTTTACGCGACTTTCGCACACATAACAAGCGACGCAAATTGCGCAAAATCGGGTTTTAGTTTGGCTGCCGTGCCGGGGCGAGTGACTGTTGCAAGTGACATTTTGTGTCAATTCAGCGGCGCTAATCAAGCAAGAGACAACATTTAAATGGGATGAGTCCGTGGCGGGGGTGGTGCAGTCAGCAGCAGGGACTAAGACGGGACTAATTGGCTACGATTGAAGTGGGGCCGGAGCTAGGGAGTGAGCTTAAAGTCAACGACATGCGGGCCCAGATCCAGACAACCAACGTCACATAATCCATCAACTGTGCAGACAGTTGCAACTGCAACAGCAGTAGCAGCAGCAGCAGCAGCAGCAGCAGAAGCACCAGCAGCAACATCAACAACCCCTCAGTGGTAATCAAATCAAATGACAACGCAGTCAAAGTGACAGAGGCAGGAACAGTGGCAGTTGCAGTGGCAGGAGCAACATTGTAGGAACCCAAAGCGGAAGGCAGCTGTCTAACCAGGGCCAGGAAAATCTTAACCAAAATGGCAACCTCCTACCCTTCAAAGTCCTTTTTATGCGGCATTTCAATTTTAAACGTCACATTTGATTGGCAAGACTTTTAATGTTATAATAATGTCCCTCGCAGTGGAGTGGAAAGAAATATTAAGAATAATAGATACGATATCATAAGAAGGGTTTCCACAGTTTTCCACAATAACCAACCAATACAAATTTGCATAGCATTTACAAAAGAAATGACAATTGATAACTTTTTTGTTTGCTGTCTGTCTACGAAATAGCAACAAAAAAAAAACAACAGAAATTGTCCTGTTTTGCTATTATTTTGACTGGCTCGAGACCCCAAAGAGCACTTGACGATGCAAAGTGGCTGGGAGGGCTTCTGGGGTGCTTACCAAACCTGTTTCTATTGATTTTCGCCGTCACCCGGACCCGGCCAAGTTCATTAAAGTCACATCAGGGGCGGAAGCTTCGCAGAACGCCCCCGCCTTCGCCCCAAACCGCAAATAGACACAAGCTACAACTGCAGAAACAACAAACAAACTGAGAGGCCACAAATCAACGCCTAACCGCAAGGGGCTGGCGGGATGAGGAGACGAGACGGGACGGAACGGAACGGGAAAAAAGGCGACGCCGCCATTTTGTCTATCCCCGTCGAGTCGGCCATTAAATATGCAAAAAGCAACATGCGAAAAAAAGTGTTGCATACTTTTAGTTGCTGCGCCAACCGCAAAAAGGCAGCAAGCGGTGGGAGCGAAAGCGAAAGAGGAGCCCGCAACAGGAAGCCGGTAAAATAAATAAAATGCGAAAGGAGAAAGGCGATAGGCGATGGGCGAAAGGATGGAGTAAGGAGCGGTTGCTCTGCCATCCTTTCGCCTTCCTTTCCCATTCTCCTTTTTGTATTTTTTTTGTTTCTTTTTCCATCCTTCACGGGGCCATTCATTAGCATAGACATAGAGAAGCAATATTGAATTTCTATGTGTGTGGGGGGTGTGGGCCTACAAATTGTGGGTGTTTGTGGGTGGGGACGCGGGTTGTGGAGCTGTGCGAGGTCACAAGGTTGCGAAAAAATGTTTCACGCTTTGGTGAGTTAAAAGGAGGAAATCACAGCGACGCACTGAAGTGTGGCAATGGCAAAAGCAAAAGCAAAGGCAAAGGCGCAAGGAAGGAGCAGATGTGGGTTTGCGAATGGGAATAGGTCCTGACAGGCTCAAGCAGCGCCTGGGGATCAAATTAGTCGAGAGTTTTTTGAAAAGAATGTGGTAAATTCTAGACTTTATGCACGATAAGTGGTGAGTAAAGTGCTTGAAAAAAGGGGTTTGAGCCAGTCAGGAGGCAGGACGAGAGGCAGGAATATGAGCCGATAAAGCTGTTCCAAGTGGGGGATTTGAAGTGGCAGCCAGACAGTCGTCACATGTCATTCCTACAAACAGGAAGTTCAGAACGAGGAAGCGCACGGATATTGACATCAGTTATTGCCAGAATGGGCGTGACTTGGCTAAAACTCATAAAGATTCCGAATCGAGACTTAAGGGTTGTAAAACTCCAAAGAATCATTGGAACTTAGTTTATTATTTTAATGACTCACTAACGAAAGCTTGCAAATTCAAATCCAAAGGTACTTATAAACCAGAATTTAATCCCTTAAAGTATTTACTCTTTTATCTCTCAGCTTAGAGAATGCGGGTTTACCAGATTTCAGAGTCCTTTCAAAGAAATTCTTTATATATAGACAAAGTTTATGTTCTGTCTGTATTGGCCCTCTTCGCTCAGACTACTTCTGGGGTCTGTCAATTGAGGAAAGGTTTAACCAAAAAACTCCACAGGCACTGACACTGGCCTCCTCCATCCCGCACGGAACACATCCTGTTTCCCGCTTTGTCTGCGGTTTGTCATCATCCACATTGTCCTCCTCATCGACGGCGACGTGTGTGGGCCTCTGCAGGAATTTTTATGAATTATAAGCGAGCGAGGAGGCATCTCCTCACAAAAACCCAACCGGCGAAATATGTAAAAATGTTTTTTGAAAACGTTCGCCCAGAAGGATGACAGCGACATTGACAATGAGGCGGTATTAAGTGGCTGCCAGACGCTCGCAACAACAAAGCGCTGATTGACAGGAAGGTACACACACACACACACACACACACATCCATGCTTATAAAAGGACAGCGGGGGCAGGCGAAATTCCAGCACACAAAGATGCAGCAGGGTGGGGGCTGTGAGGAGACAGTCGTTAGGCCGATCAACGGAGCGTGGCCAGGATATGTGGGCTGACGGCTTGAGCCCTCGCTCAGGTTTTATCGATTTTCGGGTCTGACAAAAGGGTTCCGAATCCTGGGGGAGGAGTATGGGTTTTTCGGGTTCACTCTGCAATTGCATTTGAGAGCTGTCGATGCATTATACCCAACAGTCCATATAAATTAGCAACGGTTGATTGACCTTAACAATGTCACAGTTTGGTAAATGTTCAAAAAGAAAAAGGTAACCCCTATGGACTGGACACATCCCGACATGATCTTCCCCTGCCACAAAAGCATATGCAGCAAATGTTTCTAATTACATTAATTACAATAAACCATAGTGTTGCATCTAAATGTTGGCCCTCCACCACCTGGCTGCACGTTTCGACCATACTTTTGGATATGGTGTTATAAAAGATATAGGCTTCCTCGACACATTTGTCGCAGCTTTCCCATTTGGGCAGACAGGGTCAGACGTTCGTTTATGGAACTCGAAAACCTGGCGGGGAATTTAAAAAGAAAACTTTTTGGTTTTGGTTGTAAAAGCATTTGCCTTTTTTAGGCTTCTGTCTACAGGAAGGGGTTTATTGTTTTTAGTTTTATTTGCATTCATATAAAGTAAAATTAAACGGATGGCAAAGAAGCAAGAGCTTCCCTCTTCAAGACCTTTTTGTTTTCAAAATTCATTTAACATTCAAAATGTTTACTTTTAGGTCGGACGAACCCATCACATGCTCTAATTACAATATATTTTTTATTTAAAAGCACCCCTCAAAGGACGAGTAGACCCTTGAATGACAAGTTTTATATGGAACCATTTTTGACACCTGGTGTGCGGTCCTCCGTGTAATACTCTTGAGAGCTTCCCAGGCCATTTGCATGCCACTGGGGTTGGTCCGCTTGGGCCGCTCTAATGTGGGTCGAGCCTCGGACAAAATGGATACAAGTTTAGCATTTGCTATCGAAATGTGTTGACTGTAAAGAATTACACGTCTCGTATGACTAATCCTTGTCAGCAAGTTTGGAAGTAAACCTTGATTAATGAACCATCCCGACCCATTTGAAGACTTTACCCTCGATTCGTGCCTTTGGCAACTTAGAACTTAATTAAAAAACCAAATTATTTGTGTTGCAACATATAGCTCTGGCCAAAACTGAGACTTCCCGCATTTTGGGGCACTTTGTGGATGGGAAGGGCCGCTTTTCGGGCTGGGCTTCTTCGTTGGCCCGACCCTGGGCTCATTTCAACGAAGAAGATGGAGGGATCGGTGCTAATGACGCTTCATTGTTTTGCGATGCGTAAAATGTTTGGCTGCCGCTCCAGCCAGACAATCGACGGTGGCTAATTTCTAGCGGGGCAAACAGCAGCGACTTGCTTGAATGCCTTCGACAAATCAAGTGAGGAATTTGATGAGTTTTATAATGCATTCAGTTCCCAGATATAACCGAAGCGAAGATCGAGAGCATGCGGGAAGTCTCCTCCTCACAGCGACGACGACGACGACGATGACGATGATGACCGGCGATTCATTTCCGCCGCTTCGAAGCCAAACACAAAATTTAATATGCTCCGCTGCAATCGCAATTTTGCGCAGTGAACTGTATCCGAGAGTTAATTAGCTTCACGAAATCGTCTCTATAATGGTCGCATCTAGGGGTCCTCGATTGTCATTTACATATAATATGGTATTCTTCCACAAACTTGGACAATAATGAGAGACCCAGATAAGGGCTAGCGATGAAAAGGAAACAAAACAGGAAATCTTAATGTTTGTGTGGTCCGTCGATGGAAAAGGGTTCTTTCCCCTCCTTCTTAAATGGGAAAGTGAAAACATGGAATAAATTTAAGATGGTAATAACGATACTCTATCGATCTGTTTACCGTACATTTTTTGATTAAGGAAACCGTTTTGGGTTCATTATCATAAAATATTGGGTTTTTAAACTCTGATCCCAAATGATATATATTTCTTTGGAAAAACGGAAACTAAAGTAGGTATCATTTTCCTTTTTTCAGGAAACGAAACATAATTGATTTTGATTTCCTTTTTGAACATATGTCTAACCGGAACTAATTCTTTAGGAAATCCAGCAAGATACTTATGGTAGAAAATGACTCCTGGACCATAACCATGTAATTAAAAATCCCCTCAACCTTCTTTAGTCACACCTCCTGCAGGTAGCATAATTTTTTATAATAATTGGGCCTTCTTTCCCTAACAATCTTCTAAAATCGTGCGGGTTAATGCAGTTCTATTAACACTTGGTCTTCTCCTAAAACAATGAAGAAGGCGCCGGGAATTCACATTCTCTTGACCTTTTTTCTTCCAGACCTAAGGCACTTGAACATTTTTTCACAAGTGTATCAACATAAATTGATTAACATTCTGAGAAAAAATATGAAAAACGAAACACAGCAACGAGAAGACAATAAAAACGCAACTGGCAAACAAACTGGGGGCGTGAGCAGCCGCCAAAAACAAAAAATGAAGAAAATAAAAGAAAAGAAAAGGCCGCTGGAGGCCCAACCAAATTATATCTCCTTGCGGCATTCCCAACTCCAGACAAGTCAAGGGGCACTGCAAAATTGAAGAAATTATGGCACCTGTGCACCGTCTTGTTTGTATCTGTACACACCTATGTATCTGTATCTGTATCTGTATCTTTAGCTCTGTCTGTCTCTGTATATGTAGCTGTATTTGTAATTGTATCTGCGTCTGGCTCGGGGTCTGACTTTTGTGCCTTTTGTGCGCCGCTGCCGCCTTCGCAGGCGAACACCGTATAAATAAACTTGCGGCCAAGTTATGACAGTCGACTGCTGCTCCAGCCGAGGACCGCAGGAAACATTATTCTTGGCTAGATGCTAATTAATTAGGAGACGCCGAGGAGTAAGAGACCAATTTTTGGTGGCATGCCGTGTGGGAAGCGACACAATCCACAATCTTGTCGAAAACTCATGAAAAAATGCCCAGAAAATAAAACATTCCGTGTGTCTGCTGTTCCCCATGCCTGACAGGTATAAATTTTTTCGATTGTTGTTTTCGTCAGCTTCTGAAAAATAGCCACGGGCACGGAATCCAACATAATAAGGATAAACACAACCAAATGTTACGGAAATTAAACTAATATAAGTCTATTTACATAAATAAAAAGAGTAATGCTGCAGGACAGGGCAAAGGACACATTAGTCTTTCGGGGTTTTTTTTATAAACATGCCGACGGGTTAACTTCCAGTTAAGCTTGAATTAAATTCCACAATAAATCTCTATTAATGTTTTCATAAAAGATCTCACATTCAATTACATTTATTTAAATTTTTCCATTCAACTTGAGAAGTAAAACTTTTCTTAGGCCTGCCATTGAGACCCATAATAATATACAACAACTCTATAATTGTTCATTTGGGGGGCGGACTCCGACGACATCATCATCATCATCATCTTGATAATACAAGAAGAAATCTTGGGTCCGCAATTTGTGCCATTAAGCTAATAAAGAATACCCCTCGCAATTGGCCACGAAAACTTTTTTCAAAGATATTATAGAAATGATTGCGCAGAAAGCGGAGCTTCGGGCAGATCGGGGAAACCATTGCCAAGCCCCAATTGCCAAGAAACTCGCCTCCGGCTTGTTTACACAAATTTTAATTGGTGTAATTATGGTTTTTACACGAAATTAATTATGCATGCGCAATTGCGGCTGCATTTTGGCGTCTCGCGGATACGATATCCATCGGATACGCCAAAGGGCGAAGATACAATCTTCTATTTCGTTTCTAAGCATTTTCAAATGGGCCGCAAAAAAGGGGGAAGAAAATTAAGACATTCAAATAAACGATATCTGGGGAGTTTTTCACCTTAATTGCCTTGGAGCCTTGGGGCTAGAAAAGCTATGGAAGCCAGAGAAGCCAGAGATCAACCTGCATTGTTTATCTGGCCAAGTGTGATGTTGCCAAAGACCAAATAACTGCATCTGGCACAGAAGATAACCATCTGAAGAAATAGTTGAAAGAATCTCGAGCGACAAATTAGGTGGGGAAAGATAAAAGTGTATCTTCTCCATCCAAAATGTGAGGAATTCTTTATTTATAATTTTACGACCTGACGATGCTTCTGCTTTTTGTGTTTAAATATAAAGAAACCTGATTAGCCCAAGATGTTGACAGCTTGACATTTGGTTAATTTGTATTATTCAACAATTCCCAAAAAAGGGGGAAGCAGGTGAAAAACCTTTTATGGCTAGAATAACACTTTTCCTTGTCTGTTTGAATAAAGTGAGTGTATTTCGGAACCACTTTGTAGAATTGCACAATCACTTAATATTTGTTTGTTTCTTACAAAAGATATTTGAACAAGATCTCTGGTTTACCTTTCACAAATTTTTAATGGCACAACTGACTAAGCACTTTCCAAGGATATTTTCTTTTCAACTTCGAATGCGTTGAAAAATTGCATTGCTTTTTAGCTGGGGATTGATGATTGTACTCCGTCGTAGTTTCTTGTTTTGGAAAAATTCTTCACTTTCTTCACTTTTCACTTGGATTGATTTGAAGACCAAATGATCTCGTAGCTTTTGGTTTCTTTTCAATACTTTTTCTGAAACACTTTTGGCCGTCTTCAGGTGGCGCACTTCACGACACACTTGGCCCCGCGTTGGTGGCGCCCGCAGGTGCACAGTGGTGACCGCATTTTGCGGCAAGTTGAGCAAAAATATTCTAAAAATCACTATTCTGTTTTCGATTTTGTAAAACTCGCGACGCGTGCGGTCAGTCCGGATCGATTCGATGTGATGGCGATGCGGTTTAGTTAGTGTCGAATGCCGAGGGGACTCCGAGAGGTACGAATGAGTTGTTGTTGCCACGAGCGCTGGGATGTAAGTGCGAGGGCGGCCCGCTGCCTGCAACAGCGTCAGCGTCCAAGTCTTGTAACGAAACGAACGACGGTCGAAGAGCGATTGAGACCGCCGAGTGTTGTAACTTGCAACACAGTACCCGTGCTGCTCGAGTTGAGATACATTTGTGAGATACGTCGCTCTCATGTGGAAGCTAAGAGAGTGGAAACCCCGACTCGTCGTCGGTGGATGAAAATCAGCGCTCTTCTGTATTCTGTGGGTTATGGTTTTCTCGGGTCTATGTTACCTTCCGTCCTGATGTCCTGCACCGTCCTGCAATTTGCCACCAAATATTATTTCTGTTCATTCCCAAGATTCTTTTCAGAATGGAGCTCTGTTAGGTGAACTCCAATGGGCGAGCTCGAAGGACCAATAGACACATGTGTGTAAGCGAGTCCTGCTGGTTTGCCCCACCGAGAGCAGAAAATCAATTTGGGGATCTGGTATACATATGCTTAACCCTTTCCATTAGTTGTATTTAATACTCCTCCTCATGTGTGCGCGCCGCAGCTCCTCCTCTCTGTCCAGCGGGTCATCTGTGGCAGTACCCCAAAAGAGTGGCACTTACCTGCCCAGGCAATTTACCTGTTTGTTGGCCCGTTCAGCCACTCTCCTCGTATAAGAGAATTAGGGTAGAAGAGATTCAGATCCATGAATGGCATGCGCCAAGTGAACGATTGGAATCTAAACGAAACAAAACAAAGAGCGAGTTTTGAACTGTTGATTTGTTTTTGGCCTGCCTGCTTGCCTCCTCCCTTCCAGACAACAAAAAATAATAAATTCCCCCATCACCCAATCTTGCCCCACACACAGATGTTGCACTGATGAATTTTCAATAATTGCCGCTCGCATTAATCAAGATATTCACACACGCAACCAAAAAGCGGCGAGATGCATTTGCAGATACATTCGCCGTGCGTAACGCGTGCCCCAAAACTTGTCATAATGTGGCATTATGACCAGCTTAGTTCCGCCGATTCGCCCCCACCCACAGAAAACCCCAACCCCTTAGCTGAGCTATCAAGCAGGCCGGTTGGGGGCCGGCATGAGGTTAGCAGCGTGGAGAACGCCGATCTTGTCATGATTTATGAACGCTTCGGGTTGTTTGTGCAATACAAACTTTCCGATAGAATCTTTATAGTGAGGGGGTGTATGGGAGGTGGGCTGATTGGGGGTAGGGGCGGCGGAACCGCGGCACTTGTAGTACAGATGATATCGCAGCGGTTTATGGTCTCGCCGCTCAAATTTGATTGATTGGTCGTACATAAGGGACACAGATACATGCACTCAAAAAAAAACAACACCTTAAGAACCTTGTGGAGAAAATATTAATGGAATTTTCAACAGATTTACTTCCATTGCATAGTTTTGTTTCTTGCAAATTCATGGATAATGCAGGATGTTGTGCAGAACACAAAGTGAAGCATTTTCTTCAGTCTCCTGAAGAGGTAAAAGAAGTCCAGTGGCTCGAAGGTGATATCCAGGATGATTTAGAATGACGCCGGAGATCAATCCTTGTGGCGAAGCTGACGATCCCTGCCTGCTGATGGTTGGAACTTCAATTAAACTTCAATTTCGAGAAACGTGTTTTTTGGCTATTTCCAATGGCCATATCTCGGCTAATACTTGACAGATCAATGAATGTTATACCTTCCCGTTAACAGCTCTTAGAGTACTATCATTCCAAATCAAAATCTGGCAAACTAAAATCTGACCCGATTTTCGCAAAAAATCATGATGGTACCCCTTTCAAAAATAGTGAAAAATCGATCGAAATTTGTTGTGTTCCATTTTTCAAATATTTTGATGCAGATCGAAAGGGAATGAAGTTCCATTTAATAAATGGTATTCCCTTCCCAAATCGGTTGCGAAATGACCGAGATATTCATTAAAAGGTAAGGGAAGATCAAAAAAATAGAACTCTGGCCTATTTTTGCAAAAAATCATGATGGTACCCCTTTCAAAAATAGTGAAAAATAGCCATATCTCGTCAAATACTTGAAAGATCAATGAATGTTATACCTTCCCGTTCACAGCTCTTAGAGTACTATCATTCAAAATCAAAATCTGGCAAACTAAAATCTGACCCGATTTTCGCAAAAAATCATGATGGTACCCCTTTCAAAAATAGCGAAAAATCGATCGAAATTTTTTGTGTTCTATTTTTCAAACATTTTGATGCAGATCGAAGAGGAATGAAGTTCTTATTAGTAAATGGTATTTCCTTACCAAATCGGTTGCGAAATGACCGAGATATTCATTAAAAGGTAAGGGAAGATCGAAAAAATTCAACTCTGGCCTATTTTTGCAAAAAATCATGATGGTACCCCTTTCAAAAATAGTGAAAAATAGCCATATCTCGTCAAATACTTGAAAGATCAATGAATGTTATACCTTCCCGTTCACAGCTCTTAGAGTACTATCATTCAAAATCAAAATCTGGCAAACTAAAATCTGACCCGATTTTCGCAAAAAATCATGATGAGCGATTTCGAGCGAAAAATCAATCGAAATTTTTTGTGTTCTATTTTTCAAATATTTTGATGTAGATCGAAGGGGAATGAAGTTCCAATTAATAAATGGTATTCCGTTCCTAAAACGGTTTCAGAATGGCTGAGATATTCGTTAAAATGTTACAGTAAATGGGAAAAATATTATTCGGACTACTTTCAACACGATTGAAAGGCAGGAGTACTCAAAGAACTAAGCTCCACAAACCATATACAATATATGAAAAACTAAATTAAAAGTTGTACTAACAATCAGCAATACAAAGTGTTTGTTCTCATTTTATAATTAGTTGAAATCTTGTTTCGAAGTTGGAATATTCTGTGCCTGAGGAGTCTTTAGAAACCCGTCTCTGAGAAGAACAGCAACAGGGTCTACATTTATCCAACCAAAGAACAATAAACAACGCAATCTTGTCCATCAGTCAAGAAAAAAATGAAAAGGCTCAAACCGAAGGCTAAATTTGAGGAGCAAACAAACGTGGCAACACGCCAGTGGATATTGTTTATCCAAAGTACCCGAAGTACACGTATCGGGCTGATAAATTCATTGAATCCTCGTCCGCGCAATGCAAATATTTCTCAATGATAACGTTCGAATGGACAGGGACAACAAACATACTGCACAGTCGAGTATATCTGTCCATCTTGGATTCGATGGCAATTTGTATATTTATCAGGCGACTGATTGCATTTTTGTGTAAATTCTCGCCTATAACCATTTGGTGTTACAGGCGCATGCGTGGCCTGAGCGTAGCTGAGTTATGGAATGGACTTATGTTTGCCTTCTCGGAAATGAGAAATGACTAATTGATAAGAATAGACATAGGCGAGGCACTCAACACTCAACATTTCCTGCAGGAAACAGTGCCCTGCCACACGGGCACTCCCACTGCCACTGCCGCAGCTCCATCTTTGAGTTGACTCTTCAAGTTTGCCATTTTACCATTTGATACATTTTTGGACCATCACGCGCGTGCCAACTTGAAGAGTTTCCTCTACCTCGATTCACAAATTTTCGTTAATCCCCTCCCTCCATCCACCAGATGGGGGATTCTCGGGATTCCGCTCACGTACACGCATATCAATTGTTACTGCTTCGAGGCTCTGACAAATGACGGGTCGGAAGGGGACAGGACAGGGACGGAGACGGGATCGGGTTGGACGCGGACGCAGACGTGGACGTGGAATGATGGCTATGGGCTGCCTTGGCCATATTCAGAATATGCATATCCATGAACATTGGCGGGATTGTCGGCTGTCTGTTATCTGTTGCTCTGCCGATGAAATATGCCAATAGGGTATACGGAGGAGGTTTTGTATCTCTCAACAAGTCGAAAAGTATTTACCAAACTTTGACTTAAGTTTCAAGTCTATACAAAATCAATTTATAAAGTTTAGATAGATAGAGATTTGCTTGAAAGACTAATACCCGGTACTCAGACAATACTATTCTAAAAACCAATGCATTCTGCATATTTTCCATCAATTTTTCGCAAGTTTTTCGTGCCTTTTTCTCTGACTTTAGTCTCGTTTTCATTGACAGTTGACAGGCAAGTACTTAACAATAAGCCTGACTCCGATATTTTCACACAGACAACAAAATCAAGTAAGCTAAGTTGATAAACAGATTTTGAAAAGCAATTTTCCACTCATCAGGGAGGAGAAGACACCCATCTATCCTCCGGCAGACAGTGTCTATCCTCTTCAACCAGTTGCAGTTGCTTCACTTGCTACAGTTGCTGCTGTTGCAGTTGCAGTTGCAGCAACCGACTACTTGTTAATCCCCCAAGCGCATCAGCAAGAGCAGCAACAGGAGCATCAGCAATACGAAAATATTCCAACAAGTAAGCCAAATTCTTTTTTTGATACCCTTTGATACCCTAAACAAGGCATAATTAAGCAATATGAAGTTTGCAAACCACACGAGAAATAATATATATCAGGAAAGTACTTTCTTCCCCTGCAAATCAAAACTAATTAAATTCAACTAGAAATATTTCTATAAAATCAATTATAGGGCATAACAAAATCGATCACACTTGGTTTTATGTTATTTTTGTATTCACTTTGGCCAGTTTGTGTTTTGACTGGGCTTGGGCTTCTATTCTAAGCTCGTGGATGTGTTAATTGACCAAAATTTCGTACACATTGCTGCCGGGCAGCAGAGTTTTGGCTGAAAAGAAGGAGCACGATAGCTAGTAATTGTGCTGGGGAAACTGCAGATGGTCGATATTAAATCCCTGTAAAACTTAATTAGAAATTCCATTTTTGGCTTTTGAGAGCATTAAACGTGACGCGTTACCAATTATCGACCCTCGGCATAGCCCTGGCTCTGTTCTGGCACTTTTATTGGTTTGGATTCGATTCGCAATCGTATCGTAGTTTCCCCATCTGCCTGTGCCCCTGTCCCTGGTCCTGGTTCTGGCCCTGACCCTGGTTCTGCTGCTGGCCCAGTCCTCTTGTCCAAAATCCTTTCCCTTGCCATGGCTAAATGTTGCGTTAAGCTTTGCCGGACTCATCGCCAATTAAAAATGCCTTTTGATTGGACAGCCAGATAAATAACATTGCGCCGAAGTGGAAATGTACTAGTAACTAGTCAAATAAAGTGGATATGCTTGTTAGGTTTCAACAGGAAAATATTTGAATGGTTCTAAGCTCTACATATTCTAAGCTATTCAAAAATATTAATATTTTCATTTTAATTTAGTATAATCCGTGGGTAAAAGTTCGGAAAATGCACTTTTATCTGACTTTCAGATAAACTAAACTCTGACTCTGAATGACAAATTTTATTAGAAATTCCGTCAATGATTAAATTTCAATTTGTTTTAGGCATAACAAAAGTTTTTGTTTCATAAATGAGTTGATGTGATTAAATTTACATGACTACACAAATGTCAAATTAAACTGTCATTTAACTAATGCTAGAAAATCATTTTTTAAATTCTATGACTTACATTCCTGCGAACTCTCCTTGTCACCTACCGCCAGGTCGTCCTAAAAGCTCTTCGGCTGCACGACCAACTGCACCGGAAATGCGTTTGCAAAATGGCGCCGACGTGCGTGCTAATGAACGTTCGACGAAACTCCTGTACGAAAGGATGTACGGCCCGGAGTTGGGTGTCCGGAAGAAGTGCAACTAGGAGGGGATAATGCAGGACGAGTCAGTCTGATGGGCCGTGCCTATCAACAAACTAAATGAAAGCTCGACATTGAGGCACAGTAGAAAGGGATCAAAGATTGTTATTTAATATTGATTGTCTTTTCCAATTTTAGTTTTATGGAAAGGGCATACAATAACAACACCCTGCACATAAATTAAATATTTTTAGGTACCTTTCAAGCTTTACAATTAAAATAAAAACCATGTATAGCCGGTACTTTACGAATAAAAAAGTAAAGTGAGGTAAAGTATAATTACGTTTTATCCTACACATTTAGACCACACTGTGGCGATGATTGTTGACCTATTTTAACCATTAACTAAATACCAACTTGGTTAAACCATTTCCCGCCCATCGTGCAGGCCTTCAATGTTAATTCGCCAAATCAGACGCCAGCTGACCCACGCTCCTTACGCCCAGTTGTGTATTGAAAAATCACGGGCCTAAAATTGAACAGATTTTGTCCATTTTGTGGTTGTGTGCTTACAGCATCAGCCACAATATAGCATCGGGAACAATTGAAGCCACCCAGTTGGTCTTTTGCCGGGCTTTCCCATTGAAGGATTGCTTAGTATGCAAGGCAGCGAAATTTTAACGTAAAACGCAAAAGCACTGCCAAATTTGACTAGAATGGTAAGTGATGTTGGCTGGTTGGCTGGTTGGCTGACTGGCTTGGTTGGTTGGTGGTTTGGCTGCGTTCTTCTGATGGCCGGAGGGGCTGTAGCCGGAGTAATGACAGTCAACTGTCAAAACTTCAAATGCATGGGCCGCATTATGAACGGAGGCAGGAGAATCTGGTTATCCGACAGGGATATTTCGGGAAGGCAATTTTGCAGAAATCGGCGAAATACGGCCACCCTCCTAAAGCTAATGGAAAGTACTTTAATGTAAGTATCGTGCTAAGTTTCCTTTACAATATAATATTATTGTTCTATTTCTGTACTCAGAGCTTATGGTGTAATAACTTGGCTGACCCGTCACTTTAAATGGCTGACAGCTGTCATAAAATGTTGCTGCCTTAATGCTCACTTTTTGCAATTAAATAAAGATGTCGTAAAACCGTTTCGGGTTTTTACGACTCGTCCATGATTCGAAAGGTGTCAGAAATGTGCGTTGAATATTGTATAATTAGGATTTTATTCAACAATCAACAGGAAGAGCAGGAACGGAGCGGAAGATGGCAAGACGAAAAGTTGTCAGAAATCGATTACGAACGTGACGCAGTAAAAAATCAAATAAAGTTATTAAAATATTTCTTCAAAAACTGTCAGTGTTGCTGGTAAAGTTGTGGTATTATACGAAAAGCTTTACTCACCTTTGGTCGTAAACTTCTCAATCAAATGGTTGTTGCACGTTTCGGAAATAACAGAATACGAATGGTTTTGAAAGTTCTATTAATCATACTCTTTAAAAAGAGGAATAGAGTTAGACTTCCGTAGCTAGTTATTCAATAACTGACTAAAGTTTCTTGTGGTTTATGTTTCTAATTTGGCGAAAAAACTAGAGTTCTAGGAAGTTACAACTTAGTAGAGTTTACCAATCGCCACCATAAACCACAACATAATTTGTATAATAAATTATTTATTAAATAGAGAACTACATCCATTTAGTCCACAAAAAAAGAGGTAAAAGTTTCCCACTAACCCGGAATTTGAACTCCCAATCCCAAAAAGCAATCGCGTCAGAAAAACAAACCAACCACAAAAACAAAGGAGAACGGGAGTGTCCGGAATGAATTCCTATCTATATTGCTTTATCCAGTGTACCTTTGGCTGCACTTCATTTATTGCATTCCATTTATGCAATTGCACCGAAATCCATTTTTGCGGTTAATGGAATAATCATTTATTTAAATAAAATTTATTTGACACGTCACTAAGAGCAGTTCACAATGAAAATTGGCTTTGTTGCTGGTGCTCCGGCTCTTTGTGTATAAATTGTGTTGACCCAAACATGGGTTTTAACCGCGCCATCCAAATTCATCCAATACTTTGCTAGTCTACTAGCCAGCCAGCTCTTCGTTGTGTGAAATTCATTTTGGATAGAGAAGTATAAGTATGAATTATTTATATGTTGAATTACAAATGAACAATCAAAAAATAATACATGAAAAGTATTTAATCAAGCACATTTTTAGCTTTTTACCAAAAAGATTTTTCAGAAAATACATAAATGTTGATTCTAATTTGTAGACAATCGATTCAGAAATCGTTTATGTTATTCATCTCAAGAATCGGATGCATATTGCCAAAGATATGGCCATTGCAGGTGGTCACATTTCTAGGGATGCTAAAGATTCAGATGCATATTGGTAAAAATATGGCCATTTCGAAGGTGATCTAGTTAAAAATGGACAAAAAATAAAAAAAAATACCATTAAGCTACGTAATATTACCTCTCCACCAAAATAAAATATAAAAAAGGACAATTGTGCAAACTCCATTATGTTGTAAACCCGAAAAACAAAAAAAGAATAGAGTTGGGATGTGGCACACAAAAAAGTTCATTCTTCCACAACAGAACAGAGAATTCTAACAAAAATGAAACATGCCACATAAGTGAAGCATGAGGAAAAAATTGAATTGCAACTGTCAAAAATGCAGGTCCAACTTAGAGCTTTGAATGCATTGACATATTCGGGCACCGACGGTGGAAGGAATTTACATTTTGGCATTTGCTTATTTCACAATGGAATTTTATTAGTGCACCTCAGTTATCTGCACCGAATGGAACTGGCTCTGGTGTGGATAACATATAGGAGGTTGCAGCTTTCGATTTTTGGTCCATATGCAAATTGTTGGCCCAACAGTCTGTCGGATCCTGTGACTTGCAAATCGTCCAATTTTCATTTGTAGTTTAGACTTGATTTGCTTGGAAAATAACTGTTGCATACTTTGTTGCGGTTTTTAAAATTGCAAACTAGACATTTTCGGGAGGTTTCGGGGTTTCTCAAAATACCAGCCAGCAAAAGTTGGCAACTCCTCCAACTAACTTGCAAATGTCAAGCTGAAAATGAAAATTAGACACGAAAATGGCAAACTTGCGCCACTCACGGCTCCGTCCGTCCATTCACGGGTCCATTCCCGGCTCGGAACCTGGCTCAGAACGACCCTCACAAACATAGACATTTGGGCATAAATATTTAAGTGGAATGCGTTTGCGTTCCACTGACGTTGGCAAATAAATGGCAAAAACAGAAACGGACAAAAAAAATTCCATTGAAATTCCCTCCCAATGTCGGAGCTTTTGTGTACATGTGAAAAAGTGAAACCAAGCGACACGAAGGTTGCGACATCAGTGGCCATTTTTTTTTCGGCACACGTTGCGTATGAATAATTTATTTAATGAATTTGTAGCTGAAACCTGCCACTGGCTGTGCTTCTGTCGATGCTGCTCCTTCTGGCCATTGTATGTATGTGAGTCCCGGGGTATATACACATATATAAATTTTTGACTCCGACTCTGCAGACATATAATAAAATTCTTGTTGCTTTCCCTTTGGTTCCGTCGATTTGTTGCCGGCAAACGTTTCGTATGGTTTTGGTTCCTTGCAATTGTTTGTTGTTTCATTCTCTCACCTTCTTTATATCCTTTATCCTGACAACTGGAAATATACGAATCCTTCTTAGCAGCATGTGAGGCAGAGGGCTGCCAAGAGAGTTTGATGATTCGGTTTCGGGGCAAGATTCGATTTGAAAATCCAAAATTTTTATACATTTCACAGCATTGAAAGCTTCAGAAAAACTTCTACAACTCTCTACCTGAAAGCCAAGCTTTATCATACACAACTAGTCTTAAAACACCCCTCGTTCGCGCAATACAAAATGACCTTTGAATATTGCCGTTGTTCGTTTTTCTTTCTAGCACTTGAAATTATTTATTTATAGTTCATTTGCGAGTTGGCATTCAAAATTGTTATGTGAAACGTGAAATCGAGACTGGAACTCTGGAGCTCTGCAGCGCCTGAGAGCCAGAGCTGTGGAGCTTCGAGGAGCCAAACAAGGATAAAGACTGTCGCTGGACTTTGGCTGTGGACCTGGGGAAATTTATGTGGATGGCAAAGGGCCAAAACAAATTGACTGGCGGGGAAGGACACGAAAGTCCTGATCGATACATTTTCGAGAGGGGGGTTGGCAAGTTCTTTCAATTAGCATGCATAAGCATTAGCGTAGCCAGGCATTAAACAATAAGCCAAAAGCAAATAGAGATTTAACTTAGTCCCGGACTGCTCCGGGGCAGCAGTTTCGAAAGGCATTAAAATTGCATTTCCCTTGTCGAGGACAATTATGCAAGGAAACCGCAGGACGTAAGAGACGTCGGACTCAAAGCAAGCCACTTAATTTAAAATTTTAAAATCCTCTTGGGCAAATTTCATCGACCACACTCAATTATACGGAAGCCGCAAAACTCTGCTGCCTGGACAGAAATATAGTATTGTATGTACGAATACTCGTAGGCAGTGTCCACTTGATGTGACAACCATAGATACATTTGTATCTCATTGTATGCATGACAAAACAAAAACGACAACGAGAGGTTGTTGGCACATTTGCAATATCCTTCAGAGTTAAGTCAAGCACACACAAGTCGACAGGACCAATAACATATTCTAATTTATTTTGTCTCAGCTCATTTGTTTTCAAGTTTTCTCCTTCTGCCTGTCAAATGAAAATGTATCTGCAGATGCAGTATGTCATTATCCACACGCAGCCACTCAATGACACACAGGCGTTTCCAATGTCCTGAATGTGACAGGATAAAGTGTCTAGTCATATTTTGGCACATTTAATTTCGTGTCTTTGAAACCCTTTGACACTTACTCGACCTTTTTCGTTTGGCATCAATAGACCTAAGGTTTCGAATATCATTTATTGTGAAAGAACTAAAAAGGTTATGGTTCCTTTGTTTTAAATTAAACTTATTGGAGTGCTCCAAAGTCTGGATCTTCGCGTGGAAGACTTGATTAAAAAAAACGCCACTCGATTGAGCTCTTTGGATTCCTCAGGTTCAATGAACCACTTCGTGGTTTTTCATCGTCGTACACGGAAACGTTCCCCTATAGCAGAGGCAAGCAAAGCATCGAGCTGAGCAACAAATCATTAAAAATGTATTTTCAATTTCGCCGCAGCTAAGGGGATATTCGGTGGCACAGGACAGAGATGAAGCTGGATAAATGTATGGATTGCGAACTGCTGCAAAACTCGTTCCATCTCCAATTTTCTTCGGCGTCGTCGTGGCAGTGGGAAGTGGGATGACACTGTGTCGTCTGCAACAAATAAAAAGTTGCAAAACACTTACTGCCATTTCGTGGCAGCTGCCCCCTTTTCCAGCTTCCAGTTTAAGGACTTTTGTGGGTGTCCTACGGCATGGGCATGATGGCCCTGAGAACTCGCCGGCCAAGTGAACTGGTTGTGGTTTTGGTTCAGTTTTGGGATTTCTAATTTGCAGCCACCTGCATCCACAACGGTCACGCCCACCTGTAAGCGAAATCTCGGCGATCGCAATTAATTAACCGCAGCCTCAACAGGTCCCCTTACCCCACAGCCGGCCTCGCCTCAATCAAACGCATCAAGTCGAGGCTCAGTGCCAGTTTCGTGCAATCTTGATAGAGTCCCACCTTCCGCCACTTTGTCTTCGAGTCTTAACTTGTGGAATAAATTGCACTCACAATTTCAAGAAACTCTGGACCTCGTTCCGGAATTGCACATTGGTTTCGAGAAAGGTTTTTTGGATTTGTTTAAGAGAAGAGTTGGACTTTATACAAGCCTATAGGAGGTATTTTTTGTGTTTTAATGAAAATGTTTAGAGCCAAAGCATGGTTTTCGTCACCTATCCACAGTCCCTTTGAAAACGTTAATTTTTGAAAACAGTGCCTGGAAAAAGAATTCTTCCAACCGAACTTATCAGGAACTAATTTGCAGGAAGATGCTTGTTGGAAGTGTTGCAACACCTTGCTGCCACGTTCCGCCAGGCTACGAGGTGCTGAGCTCCATTTGAACGATCTGCCTATCCACTTCCTGCCACACCCATCGAACTATACTATAGGTGCTCCTGCAATTAATCTGAAAAGCCAAAGATGCAGGGGCATTGCAGCATGCCGCCTTCGATGCGGCTCTCTAGCTCATTGCCAACTTTTGAAAAGAGCATGGCAAGCTGGCGCTGAGTAATTGGATTTGCTTTGATCTCCTATAAATAACAGATGCCACTCCAAAGTGCAAAGGATGTTTAATTAAAAATGTGCCTATCCAAATACCAACTCTCTGAGTGATGCCCGTTTTTCTAAATGCATTTATAATATAAAATATTCTTCACAATTTCTCTTAGTATCTAAATTTTTATTTCCCTGACTTCCATCGAACTGGGTCAGTTAAATTTCGATTTAAAGAGCTCCCAAGAATGCTTCGCGGACCTTCGCTATCTTGGTCATTGCGCCTCATTAATCAAATTAAATTGCACGAGAAATAGGCGATTGAAGGCTAGGCAATGTTGTGAAGAGCTGAAGCTTCGCCCGGATGCCCCAAGGCGATAGTTATAGGATGTCTCACTTGAAGGGGCAAGTCCGAGGGATGGTGCTGGGAAGTCCTGGGCAGTGAACCGCAAAGATTCCGCTGCGACAAGGTGTTTATGGACCTCGCAATGGACTCCCACTTCGGGTAGGTTGACATGCATAAATTTTGACTATCGATGCCATTCGTAATGAATCTGGTTTCTAATGCTTTAATCTTGCTCTCAACGATTCATGTGTTTATTCTTTGTATTTATTGAACAGAAATATAGTAATTAGAAGACTAAAAAGTTCAAGTTAATGTCATGGTTTGTTTAACATGACCCCTTCCAAAACTCACACCCTGCTTATTAAAATAAGATCTGATAATCAGAAGATCGCATGCCATCGGGGATACCATGCGGTTTCTGAGGTTCCCACTTTGAGCCCCTCAGTGTCACAACATGCCAAATTACGAGGGAAGGGAGCAGCTCGTACATTCCCAAGTACCACATGCTGACAGTGCCATGAGGCTCATAAATCTTTGCTTTCTGGGGCATTATTTATATATAGCTTTCGATTCATCACCAGAAAATCGCATGATAACAAGTCGTTTTATTGATGCAAGCGTGTGACCAAGTTTTGCTTATCGATAATACATTTAACTCACTCCTACTTTGTAACAAAACAAATACAAAAAAATTTAAAAAAAAAAGAATGAAATTGTTTTGATAAAAAATTAAAGAGATTATAGCTAATATTTTGACTTCAATCAAAATCTATGTTAATATATATGAAACCTATAGAAGGAGGGCCAAGTCTAGAAAAAATTCTGAACGCTGCCCATTTCTCAGCTTATTTCAATCAAAATCAAGTGCAGATCTCCATCTCAGACTGGGTTGGGGGTTTGTAAGAAAATTACAGGCACAAAACACAAAAACTAATTTTCCAACAAATTAGACGCACAAGTAGATGCTAAACAACCCCTCCCTGGTACTTCTTTCTTTTGGCTTTTGTTCATAATTTATTCGCCATTCCTTTGAGTTTGAATACTCTAGCAGAATTGGGTATTTCATAGGTTTAAGGATATTTTTTAAGCAAGGATATAGCATTTTAAGGGACATACAAATACTTTTAGATCATATTTTTAAATGGCTTAACTAACATAAATGCAATCGAGTTTTAAGCCAATTTTTAAGGTTTCCATAAGGTGTTTCCGTAAGGGATTGCAATAGATGGAGGAAGATCAAGGCTCTCACTATTTAATTAAACCAACCTGTAAGGATATATAAGCTTCGGCTTAACTTAATACCATTGTTTCGTTGTCGTTTTTTGTGTTTTTTTTATATTTACCAGCGCAATTCGTGTGCGTAATTCGTTTCTGTTAAGTTTCGTTTGGTTCTCATTGGGAAAAGTGGAAAAACTGGGAAAACTTTGCTTTGATGGCGTCTGCGTCTGAGGCAGGAGCATGTGGTGGTTGCGGTTGACATGCTGATTTGGGCGCATGATAATTGCCCGAAAACGAGGGGGAGAGTCCTCGTCTGTGGGCAAATGTGCGTGAAGCATACGTTCGTTGATCTGAGCCGGAGAGACGTTAGCTTTTCGGACTTCTTTTTTCCCCCGGTTCAAAAAGGGACCGGAAAACTGGACGCACAAAAATCTGAAGCTGCATTTGATGAGAGACCATTTCCCAGCAGCATGCATCGCCGCACATCGGAGGTGGGACTGCTTGTTTGCACTGGAGTCCCATGACCCTAATTAGAGCTGCAGGAAAAACATAATCTCAAAGCCAAAGAAACTGCGCAGAGTACAGGACCTTTTCGGTCCATCATGTACATTAGAGTTTTTCCCTCTATCATTTCATTTCAGCTAACCTTCTTTTTTCTTAATTTAGTGAATAGTTTACATAGTTAAGAGCCTGGTACACAAAATTAACTTACTCTTTAGTCCTTGATGCTGAGTTGAAAGGAACTTATTTCAAACCCCTCTTTAAACCTCGCTAATCTGACTGTAATTCACAAAATGTTTAGTTAATTTTTAAACGGTCGGCTTATTTTTCCTTCATTTGTTGCATTTATGTACTGGCGCTGGAAAAAAAGAAACGGATTTACGCTAACTCACACTAGGAGAATCCGCGAATGGAGGTCCTGCTGGCAAGGATGCTATTTTCTCCGTTGCAAAACGATGGCAAGATTGTGGGAATTTCATAGTTAGAAAATCCTTACGAGCGTACTGCCTAACCTTTGTTTCAGTCCAGCTTCCCCAATCCTATTTTGGGGATCCTTGGCGTTGAATTTTTTAGGAAGGTTGTAAAGCACCGCCCGCTGTGAGCTTCTCCTGCGGGAGCCTGCTCCATCGTGGCGTGTGTGCCAGTCCCCCATTAGTCACAATGATTTAAATTACAAGCGCACACATAAAAGCACCGCAGGATATTTTGTTTTATGTGCATTTAATTGTAGTTTTAATCCGGAAGGACGATGTTTTGCCACATTCAGTACACCCTTTTGTCTATCGGTTTGCCACTCTGTCTTTAATATTGTATTTACGGCTTCTCTCAGCGTGTATCCTTTTTAAATTAGCAGCCAAGTCGGAGTCTCTGTAATAATCGCCGAGCTTGCCTTTGTGTAGGAGCTCAACAAAAATAGCTCTGAAGGAGTCGTTGAAGCGTAAAAATCCTGAAACCAAAAACCAACAATTTCCCCCACGAAACATCAATGAACTCAGTGGTTTTGTATTTTGTGAACCATATTTACAGAAAATGAAAGCTTTTAATTACTAAGGGGATTAATTGATTGTATTTCTAATACTCTATTTTAAATTCGGAATCGATTTATAAATTTCATGATGACCGAAACTTTTTGCGTTAACATAATCCGTTTTCTTGGCCAATAAAAAACAACTTTGTGTAAGATTGTGTAAGTTTCGACTAAAAATATCAACGGAAATATGGCAAACAGAATATCCTTGCCTTATACCTGCAAAAGATGCTCAAAGTACGCATATCCTGTCGAGTTTTTGTAATGTCTTCTCTTTGTTGTTTTGGCAAAAACTTGCCAACTTAAACACACACACTAATACACAAAAAAGGGACAATTTGTTCAAAGGTAACAAAAAGTTTTGGCCTCCTTTTATTTTTGTGTATGTGTGTGGGGGAAAGGAGGTGTACTTTGTACATACAAAATGCTTTGCATAAAGTTGAGCTGCAAAAGTTCAAAATATTTCTAGCCACAGAGATATGTATGTTGGGGCACTCGTTGGGAAACAGATATACAATATTCATATAAACACAAATTTACCCAAATGTAACAAAAATTAACAAAAGGCCAACACAAAACAACAAAGATAAATTTCAAAGGAAGTGTGCCTCGGAAGAAAAAAAGGCAAACGTATGGTAAACAGGGAACAGGGAAACATTCAACAGGAAAATGCGAAGAAAAAAAATATTAAGAAAGTTTTTAGGCCTTTACGTTTGTGGGCTTTTCGTTCCGATAATTTTATCAGATGGGATTTGTGTCCTCCATGGCTTAAAAACTAAAGTATTTCGGGTAAATGGTCTGCTTTAAATTGAGCTAAACCCTAAGTTGCAGAGTCCTTTTGATTCCCGCCAAAAAAATATATCCGCCAATCGATATAAAAGGTAAAAAAAACTAATATTATATATATTTTCCATATTAAACTTCTTACATGTTTTGTCGAAAGTATGTACTAAGAAATCTTTTAACAATTTTCAAAAGTGTGCTGCACACATCAAGCTATGGCCACGGTTTCCGAACAAAATATACAATTTGGAACCAGAAAACTTCCACCATCTGAACACTAGACCCCCTCTTCTGGCGCCTCTCATCTTCGTTGACATTTTCTTGAATGCCCCGAAAGCCACAGCTTGAAAATATGTGCCCGCGTTGATTTGTGAGAATTCCGCCCCCGGGCTTGTTGTTTCCAACTCCCGGACCCCGTACCAGTGTAATTGGAAGCAGATGTTATAAGCTGCGATCGGCTGGGTAACTTCAGTCACTGTCGTCGCCCAGCAGTTGCAGCAGAACTTCTTCGTTGCTACCAAAAGATTCGTGATAAACATGGAGGGGGCGGAGATCGGAGGTTTCGGGGATCGAGGTCCACTTACAATAGATCCATATTCTGGATGCGACGAGCCATCATCAAGTGGCCGCGTCTATCGCTCTCTTGGTCATCGCTGCCAAGAAGGCGACAGTGTCGACAGAAACCGGTGTACACTGGCTCCTCCGCCTGACGAGGTGCCGGCGGCATCGGTATCGATCGGGCCGGAGGACGAACCACCGAGGGGGGACGCTGTTGGCGATCCATATTATCCGCCGACTCCCTCTCTCCCTCGGATAGAGGCTCGACCTCTTCGGGCTCGCAGCGCGGCATGTAGATGTCGATGGCTCGACGCAGGCCCCGTGACGTGGAGCGCAGGAACAACCTGGCGGGTGGCACATTCGCATCCTTTGCTGCTTGGGCAGCTCGCTTCTCGGCGGCGCATGTGTTGATGCGACCCCTCTTGAAACGAGCCCCCATGTCCGGCAGGCTTCCTAGGCCGGACACCAGGCTGTCGCCCCTCACACCCACCTCGTCGACGAGGCTGGGGAAGCGATCCCGCTGGCAGGGACGCCTAAAGTAGGGACCGTTCGGGCCGAAGGGATGGTTCATTGAAAAGAGCGACGTAACGAATTTCCAAAAAGAATCTGCACTTAGTTATTAAACTGTTCGATTTTCAACTGCCCTCGGCAGACTCACTAAACGTACTGTGTAGGTTGCTACTCCTGTCTATCACACCTTCAGATTTTATTTGAAATGCCTACTTTTCCGCCATTCTGATACGATCATGGGAACTTTAATTAATATTAAAGAATGCTAAATCATAGAAGAAACATAAACTTGTGGCGAAAAAATGCTATTTGGTCCTTCATGACAACTAGGAAATTAAAAACCATAACAATAATTCATAATACAGACCTGCAAAATTCTGTTGATTAGCATTTGGTGTGGTCGCAATAAAAGTAATTATTTTGATTACATTTCTAACTGACGTTGTGTCAGAGGTTGATGGGGATGATGATGAAAGTGAGGGGGTGTGAGAAGAGGGATTGGAGCCGTCAAAAGTCAAAGAGAAAACGGAGATAGACAGACACATATATACCATAAATAATAAACAAGGCTGCAAAATACAAAACAAAGACGAAAAGGAAAGGTTGGGGAGATCGAGACGAATTTTAGATACTCTACAAGTTATTAAAAGCTTATTATAGCTTATCAGTTTAACCTTAATTATTCATTTTAAGATGTATTTAAAAATATATTTCAAGTCCCCACATTTACAAGCTTCTAGAATAGAGTAACATACCCTACCGGAGAGCATAAAAGCTCCGCCATCACTGCCAAAAAGGATGGTGGGGAACGGACAAGAAACCCACACAGACACATATTTGCCCACATCAACATTAAATATGTATTTTAATGTGTCGTCTGCTCTGCCCATTTGGCAGGCAGGCTCTCTTCGTTCCATTCCGTTTCGACTGTTGTCTGTTGTCGCTGTTAATGTCTTTCATTTGGGAGGAAAATATTTCAACGATGGTGTCACACGGTGGGCGTGACACCACCCCCAACACCACCAACCAACCCCAACCATTGCCATCAACCTATCGGGCGGGAAAAACAAACCATTAGGCGAAAAATTTTCATTGCGTTTGTAAATCATAAAATACTGTCAAATTCCTAAACTCCCAGAACACCAAGCCTGACCCCGACCCCAACCCCCCAATTGTGTGTTTACCATATTTGCCTTTAACTTTCAGCTAATTACTTGTGATTTAATTTGAAATTGTAATTAGCCAGCAAAATGTCATTTTTGTGATGGCTCGACAGGCGGTATAACAACGAAGTCACAGCCTCGGCCTCTGTCTCGGTCTTGGTCTTGGTCTCATATGTTACTAGATTAACGCCTTCAAGTTTTTAATTAGACTTGGTTTGGCAGGGCTTTGGCTTGGATCCTTCTAAGCCGTCAACGCGGGGTGCAAAGGTTTCAAATGAATATTTAATATAAAATATTTACCTGTGCAAATTTTTATGATGCCATGAATTTAGGACATCTCCCTCCACAACAGACCCAAAATCCCTCAACTTTCACACTTTGGTGATGGTAATGACTCTGGTCATTATTTATTTAAAATTGTTTAGTACAAAAAAAGGGTTCTGAAAAGGATTGACATAGTTTTGAAAACAGGATACCCTGTTTTCTAAAGTACCGGGTATGACTACACCTTTTATCATTGAATGTTTTCAAGGCTAAGTTTACTTACCAATAAAAACCTAAATAAAAACCTGAAATTGATCTCCGTCGATTCCCAATTGAAAAAACTTGTACATTCAACACGCGAATGTCATCAAAATCTATAAAAAAAATGACAGCCATATCCCCAAGTGGCAAAAACTCAAACACCCCCAGCGCGACCCCCAAACGTATCCCGAAGTGTCCTTTCCCCTATCGAAATATGCGGAATTCCAAAAAAAAAGAAAATTTAAATCCATGCAGTCAACTCCAGCTATTCTATCTAAAGCTGTTGATAAAGCGCACATTAAAATATATACGTATCAAAAAAGTATCTCAAAGATTTTGTTTTGTGTTGTTCGGTCGGTCAGGTGCGGCCGAGCATACTTCATCTGGGTAGCCCGGCATGGGAGCATTCAAATGAAAAACCGTGAGAATCAAAGCAGCAGACAAGTGGACCAGAAAGCTTCCATTGCGTAGCCATGGGGGAAAGCCAGATGAAGTCCTGTCCAAACTGAAAACAGTTTGTGGGGATGGGGGTGGCATTCAAGCACTCCGGCGATTGCCCATCCCGGTCTCTGGCACTCCCCCGCCTGATTCTACGGCGAGATTTTTAAGTTCTGTTCTCTTTTCCTTTTACGTTTCATTTATTACGCCGGGTTTTCTTCGTTTTCCGATTTTTTTTTGTAAATTAAGAATTTCCCTGCAGCTTTTTACAGCCTCTCAATGACTGACTATGCTTTCCCTTGTAGCCGCTCATCATGAAGTCTCTTAGCTGACTGTTGGCGTTATAAAAGCCCAACGCTTCATTGCACAAAAATAGTTGAGGACCGGAAAGCAGTCAGGCGGTCATCGACGATTCTGGGGGCTTTACACAAGCGTAAACACGAAGGGTAGCCTGAGCAGGAGCAGGAGCAGGATCAGGAACTGGTGTGGTATTCAGAATCCAACACCACTTAACCCTACAGTTTTTTCCCTTATTTTTTTTGGCAAACGGGAAGTTTAACTTTAATTAACTGTAATGTGTTTAAAACAGAGACTAAAAGAACAAATGTTTGCTTATCACATACTCACTATTTGTAGAGTAGAAGAGAATAGTTTGAAACTTTCAAAATCATCTGCTTGGTCTGCAAAATAAATATAACCAAAATATATGGAAGGGTAAACATGTTCCAGATATTTATGCCCCATTTCAGTGGTTCAGCTATTGTTGTGGCAGCAAGAGCACTTTGTTTTTGCCTTGACAAATATTGTACCCCACCCTGCCGCATGCCTCCTGCCGACGGCTCCTGCCTCCTACCACCTGTCTCGTGCCACCTTTCCACTTCCTCCTGCCACCTTCCACAGCAAAGACGTAGAAGACACGTTTCGGCAGTGAATTCGACAGAGCCACAAAAGGTGACATTGCCAGGAAGGTGGCACCGATGTGTTGGCTGCCAGCAGAATTTATGAGGCAGCCCAGCTCATAAATGCCATGCTGTGATGTCCCTGCCGTGGCAGCAGGAGCATTTTCTCGGCTGATTGAATTTTTTCACTGCATACTTGCGGGCGGCTGTTGCAAATTTTTCTTCCTGCCAACTAATTGAAAACTTGAGAGCACCAAGCCCAGCACCAGGCCAAAAAGGCCACCATCCTAAGCCGATGAATAATTCAATATTCATTGAAAGAATATCTTTATTAACATTCGATAAGTTTTCGAAAAAGAAATTCATTCTTTATTCAAATAGAGGGATTCAATTTATTGGATTTTTACTCGGTAAGGAAAAATAATTTGTTAAAAATATAATACTGGGTTACCTAAAAAAAAGTCCTTCCGTAAATATAATAAGCACTTGTATGCCCATTTCCAGTCAGAGCTCTGTTTACAGAACGTAAAAAAATGGCCTAGTCGGTACAGAAATGATCCCCAGAGGAGGGAAGAGCTGATCTGTTGCCACTTCATTTAAATTAAGTAAGGACACCATGTCCCTTTCCCAAAACCAAGCCAGGCTACGTGACGGCAACCACAAAAACGTCTTCTGCCTTTCCCTTCAAATTTCGTTCAAATTTTAATCGCAATTCTTGGTCGTGCCTGAATCCTTTTCGCTTCCTTTCTTACACTTCTTTGACAATCGTCGAGGACCTGCATGGTGGAGCCCAAAAAGGGTTTCTTTTTTTTGTTTTTGTGCCCGTGTTTGTTTTGTATTTCGTCCTTTGGCCTGCAAAACGCTTGCCGGCCCGCACGTCACTCACTCACTTCCTTTGTGTTTGCCCCCAAACGAAAATGGAAATTGGGTTTCTCTTGGTTGCTTACTGTCCTCCACCGCTACTGCCACTGCCACCGCCACCAGCAACAATAACATTCATTTAAAATGTAAATAAAGTGACAAATTACCTGAATTAGTGACACAACGTTCTCCGCTGTTCGTTTGTTTCAAATCGCATTCGTCCTTCGCACCCGCACTTCAGCATTTTGGTTTTTATTCTGTTTTTTTTTTGCTTTGTTTTTTTCCTTTAAGCCAATTACTTTTGTTTTTATTTCCAAAAGGCCCAATTTAACCACTGACTTTGTTACAGAGAGTGCTTCGCATATTTAAATTGATGACCAGAGAGCTAATCAAAATTTGTAATAATTAACAAAGAGTCTTGTATATTTTATTTAATAGAGATAAATGATGTCACTTAAATTTTGTTTGGAAAAAGTGCAGAAAGTCTAAAATATTTTAAGCTTAAAAATGTTTCAGGAACAGGAAAAGAGAGAACTTTCAAAGAAGATCCGAACCTTTTCCTTCAAACTTTCTTTTCGCTTTAACCCTCTAATATTATTTTTGGGCATTCAATTATATTATATAATTGGTCTCGTTAGGAAAAAGTTATGCCGTTGATCGGCTTCAAAGCCAACATTAAAGAGTTCCTTGAGTCGGCTATTAAATTCCATTATTGCGTCAACACAATATGAAATTAAATACGGTCGACTTAAGTCCGCTGCACAGCTGTCGTGTAAATATTTAATTTACGAAAATTCTTAATAAAATTTTTCAGTTACAGCCACGTCTTGGTGTTGTTCTTGTTCTTGTTGTTGTTGTTGTTTATTTGAGGCAGCTGGGTTTTCATTTTGCATGCCAATTGTTAGGCAAGTGTCAAAACAATACAAAGCCACCCCCAGCAGACTGTTGCCACAGCCCCAAGCCCATCCAACCACGACTTTTCCCGTCCGCATACCAATGCCAAGCGTCAAAATATTTCCGAAATTTTTTTATGTTAAATTCGTATTAATAAAATAAATATTAAATCAGTGCGGCAAGGGGATGGCGCTAAGGGTGACAAGTGACAAATGGCGGGGCCACTCAGCCCCGATGACTATATTAGAGACCAAAACCACTAATTTATCCCCAGGGATAAAAGGAAGGGGAAAAGTCTGGTAGCTGTTGCCTTCAGCTTTCGTAAGACCTTTGGCAGGATGTCTTTGAACCCACCACCATGCTGAATGAAATTTGCCTTACTCAGAGCTTTTGTAGGCTTTACGTTGCTTAAATATTAAGATCCCGAAGCCAATTTCTGGTGTTAGCCTTGTACTGCACAAAAGGCCAAATTTTCGAACCAGTTCATAGTTTAATTTACTTTTGGTCTTATACTATAGGTTATCGATTATTAAAACATAGTAGCCCTTGAAATATACCAAAGCAAGCCTTGAAATCCTAGTCGTATGAAAAACCTATAAAGTCTTGCTCCATCATACGAAAGCATTCAGTTGTAATTTTTATCTGGAACTCTCAGGTCAGACGAAATAAGTCTGAAAGTTTCTAAATAAAAATCTGCGAACAAAATTCTAACCAAATTTTCACATTTAAAACCCTTTTAAATTCTTTATCCGTGAAGTTTATGTAAGTTTTAAAAAAGAAAACTATTTTCCGTATAATCAAAGGAACTACTTTAGCATCAATACTGAAAGTATGTGCGGATTCGGGTGTGGACCTTACGGTTATCGTCCCGTGGGAGCCTGCGGACCCTGGTGCGGCCCCTGGTGCGGTCCATGCGCCCTTTCCTTGGGTCCCTGCGGCTACGCTTGCAGTCCCAAGGGCTGTGGGCCGTCCGGTCCTGCATGTTGGCCCTATGGCCTGTACACCTGTTAAGCTTCAGAAGGATGTCAAGAAACCGACAACGCCCGGAACAGTAAAATGATTTCCAGGTGAGCCTAGGATCTAAAATGTAGGAAAAATCAAAAATTGTACTATGTATGCCAAGAGTTGGTATTACAAATTGCACAACCTATTCCGGGGCGGGTGAAAAAAAAATTTTAGTGAAGAGTTTGGCAACCGGGTTCGATTTTAAACAAAGCTCTAATTTGAATTCTCTGGCTGCAGAGCGAAGTCAAAGCAAGAAAGCACAAATGAAAGGCAATTTCAATTTGAAGCCCCGGCATCGGATGCCGTTGCCATGAGTAAAAAGTCCTAGAACACGAATTTGCAAAGGACTCCCAAAGGTTGGAGAACGCCGCGGCGTTTGCTCGCTTTATTACATTTTTTGGGCTTAGTTCATGGTTTATTTAACCGTTTCCGCTGCCTGAAGTGTGTACGAGCCATGGTTCTGCCATCAATTGGTAGATCCAAGGCGTTAGTGGCAGCATAGGCTTTACAAATTTCGCGGAACCGCAACCACACAATTTCATAGAAAAATATTAAGTAATAAATTTGATTTTCTTTGCAGGTGGTGGGACTGTGAAACAATTGGATAAATTAAAAGTTCAACATGAAACACACCTCCGTTATACTGACCGATAAAATAAAAAACAAAAATTTTACCTTTTGCACCATTGTCTTTCAGGGAACCCATTTATGACAGGTATATCCGGTACTTTTACAAAAAGAAATCTGGGTTGAGTTAAATTTTGCTAAACGATTTCAAAAAATTAAATCTGTTTTATGATTTTTTGTAGCTTGTATTAGCTTCTGCATCTATTTAATATTTTAAAAAATACTCGAAGAAACGATCAAAGACATTTTTCAAGGTGGGGTCTTTTGCAATGGTGTTACATATATATTGAAAAAATTGGTAGCTTCGATTAGCTCAAGGTTAGATCCGCGTCTTTAAGCCAGGGGCTGCACGCACTGTGTGTTCTCCGGCAGATCGCAGATGCCCTTAAGAGCGTTGAAGTACTTGTTGCCGCAGCTCACAAGGAGGGGCTTACCGTAGCGGCAGATGTAGTAGTCCGAACAGCTCTTAAGAGAAGCCAACATGAATCCGTCGGGCTTGTTACGGCACACATACTTCGTGTAGGTGGACATGCTCAGATCCTGAGCCTGAGCAACCACCTGTTGAGTGGACTCCAAAGCGGGACGCTTGGCAGGGCGAACTGGTCTGGCAGGTTGAACCTTCAGGGTTGCAGGCTTAGCCTTGGTGGCACTAGATGCTGAGCTGCAGACAGTGGTGGTTTCTTCTCCACAGACAGTAGTCGTAGTAGGCGCACAGGGTGTCGTTGTGGTTGGCGCACAGGATGTCGTCGTGGTTGGTGCACAGGACGTCGTCGTGGTAGACGCACAGGGTGTTGTTGTCGTAGGTACCACACCGCATGGAGTTGTGGTTATAGGAGTCTCCGGTTCACAGGTGGTGGTCGTCGATGAGGCCACACATGGAGTTGTGGTTGTAGGAGTCTCCGGTTCACAGGTGGTGGAAGTCGTCGATTCACAGGCTGTTGTGGTCGATGTCGTAGACTTACAGGGTGTTGTGGTCGATGGGGTAGACTCACAGGGTGTTGTGGTCGATGGGGTCACAGTCGGAGTTGATGGAGTAGGCGTCGATGCACAGGGTGTTGTGGTCGATGGGGTTACAGTCGGAGTTGATGGAGTAGGCGTCGATGCACAGGGTGTTGTGGTCGATGTCGTAGACTCACAGGGTGTCGTGGTCGATGGGGTCACAGTCGGAGTCGATGGAGTAGGCGTCGATGCACAGGGTGTTGTGGTCGATGGGGTAGACTCACAGGGTGTTGTGGTGGATGGGGTCACAGTCGGAGTTGATGGAGTAGGCGTCGATGCACAGGGTGTTGTGGTCGATGAGGTAGACTCACAGGGTGTTGTGGTCGATGGGGTCACAGTCGGAGTTGATGGAGTAGGCGTCGATGCACAGGGTGTTGTGGTCGATGGGGTTACAGTCGGAGTTGATGGTGTAGGCGTCGATGCACAGGGTGTTGTGGTCGATGTCGTAGACTCACAGGGTGTCGTGGTCGATGGGGTCACAGTCGGAGTTGAAGGAGTAGGCGTCGATGCACAGGGTGTTGTGGTCGATGGGGTCACAGTCGGAGTCGATGGTGTAGGCGTCGATGCACAGGGTGTTGTGGTCGATGGGGTTACAGTCGGAGTCGATGGTGTAGGCGTCGATGCACAGGGTGTTGTGGTCGATGAGGTAGACTCACAGGGTGTAGTGGTCGATGGGGTCACAGTCGGAGTCGATGGTGTAGGCGTCGATGCACAGGGTGTTGTGGTCGATGTCGTAGACTCACAGGGTGTCGTGGTCGATGGGGTCACAGTCGGAGTTGAAGGAGTAGGCGTCGATGCACAGGGTGTTGTGGTCGATGGGGTCACAGTCGGAGTCGATGGTGTAGGCGTCGATGCACAGGGTGTTGTGGTCGATGGGGTTACAGTCGGAGTTGATGGAGTAGGCGTCGATGCACAGGGTGTTGTGGTCGATGTCGTAGACTCACAGGGTGTCGTGGTCGATGGGGTCACAGTCGGAGTCGATGGAGTAGATTCACAGGGTGTTGTGGTCGATGAGGTAGACTCACAGGGTGTTGTGGTCGATGGGGTAGACTCACAGGGTGTTGTGGTCGATGGGGTAGACTCACAGGGTGTTGTGGTCGATGGAGTAGGCGACGTTTCACAAGGAGTTGTTGTCGATGTCACACAGGGTGTCGTGGTAGGCTCCGGCTCGCAGGGAGTTGTTGTCGATGTCACACAGGGTGTCGTAGATGGAGTGGTCACCGGCCCGCAGGAGGTGGTTGTAGGGGCACAAGCAGTGGTCGTTTCCTCGGCACAAGGAACCGCAGTTTCAAGGGCCAATGCCTTGTTGTTTTCGGATGAAACGACTGGGGTCTCGATGCAGCCTGTATTGTAGTTGACACATCCCTGGACCTTGGTGTCGAAGAAGCGAGAGCAGGTGCTTACCAGAGCTACTCCGGACTGGCACTCGTAGTACTGGGAGCAACTTCCCGGGACAAGGGCGCGGAAGCCATCGGACTTATGGACGCATACGTAACGCCTGTAAAGTTGGTTGTTGATCGTTCGAACGGTGGGCTGAATGCTGGCGGCATTAATACTAGCCACGAAGAGGGCGCTGACAAGCACTGGAAGGATAATTGTTGTTAGTCCTTGGAAATTGGGGTTCCTGTGATTCTTACAGATTGTTCTCATGATTTCAGCTGCTACTTCGGAACAATAAGCTTGAATGACTGCTTTGTAATTGCCTGCGGCTTTTTATATAGAAATCATTCCGATAAGATGGGTAACTTTTTTCGCCCGGCCATCCTTATCTATCTTTCCGATAAATAAGGGGCAGATACTTATGCATTTTGGGCGAAGACCCCAATTTCGATATAGTGAACGGATGGAAATCTGATTTGATGGGAATCGTTATCTAACGTGTGTGTTTTTAATTTTTCAATTGATCACAGAAGACGGAACTGGAAATACTATGACATCGTCTTCCGTTTTGACTATTCCCTTAAAAAAAATTCGCATAACATTTAGATAAAAATATAAAAATCGTGGAGAGAGGTTTCCCTTGTGAATTAATCAAGAAAACTTTATTGGGAAGTTGCCTTTAAATTTCCTGTGAAAACATGAAAGCTCTTAGAAATGTACAAAAAGAAGGAAGCTGGAACAACAGAAATCAATTATCTCTTGGCATGGCTTTGGGGTCTAAGCCCGATTCCAGTCGAATGACTTTGGAAAAAGGACTTTTCAGCCAGCTGGAAAAAAATATAAATCAGTTATAATGGTTGCTTTTTTTCACAGTGATCTGCAGCTTTGACGAGCAAAGTTTATAAATATCAGCCCATGCGACATCCATGTAAGGCTTATGTTTACCGAGCTCTCGCTTATGGCCATCAAATTTCTGGATGGGCCTTAAAACAATCCCCTGGCCAAATTCGAAACACAAATTCACTTCCAGCCCGAGGAACACTTGCTACTTGCCAGGACATGTTAAGGATATACCGGAAAGCCGGATATAAAATCGTGAAGAAATGCACGTGTATGCGTGAGTGTATAAAAAGTAACGCTGAAATAAAAATAACTGAAATATGCACACAGAACCGTACCAACACCTTTACGATTGCTGAAGGAGTAAAAATTGTAACGGCCCAGAAATGTAGCATACAGTGAAATTTTGTTTTTTTTTTTGGGGCAAATGCTTCCCCGAAGAATGAAAGCCGAAGTCATTAAATGCTTGTTGGCCAGGTAAAGGAAGTTCCGTCCCCAAGCTCCTTCTGGTCTCCCCAAAAAGGTTTTACATGTCTTTTCTGGCTAACACATACACGCATGCACGGGCATAGTGTTGAGTCAGAAATTGACATAAATACATAATGAGCCTCAATTTCTAACCAAACATGTACGCGAACGAAGGCAGTGGGTGGTGGACTGTATGCGGTGGTCTGCGGATGTGCCTAAAGTGCGTGGGAGCTGTACTATATGGCTAAGGCTAAAAAGCGTAAACTTTTACTTTAATTTCCCGATGGAATTCCACCACGAGACATCAAGGCAAGAAGGATACAAAGCCAAGCTGTCAGCAATTTTACTTTCTCGGCGCCTAGTTGTATGCAATTAATGTGCCTGGCTTTCTTATGGATGGGGGGAAAACTACTCAAAATGAATGAGAACTCCGTATGCCCTATCAGCGGGACAGAACCCTTGATTAGCGTAACTAAATTTTTGGCCAAGAACTTGATATTCATATTAGCTAATTGGTTACGTGCTATCTTATCGAAAATCAAAATATTACAGCGACCAACCATACCAATTCAGATAACAGTCAATTTTCATAACGAATCAAAATACAATATTTGAATCGATAACATACAAAAGCAAAAAGCATTTGCGAATGTGGGGGATTCTTGAGAAGTGAATCTCGTGATCTTAAATGGAGTTAGACACTTAAAAGAATACTTCGCCATGCAACTGATGTCGCCGCCGCATGTGTAGAGTAGATTCATTCACATGATTCACATGATTTTGGCCTGTTCTGATATTAGGGCCAAGTTGTTGGTTGGCAAAGTTCACACGAAGCCAAAACGAAGCTAAAATTCCCAAGAGACATTTTCAATTATATATTATTTATGGCAGACAAGGGGAGCTGGTTTACACTAGCCATATGTGTCGTGTCTTGTTCTGTCAGTTGACAAATTTGCAGCCAGGACTTGACGGTCTTTAATGTGGTCCAGGGCCAGGACCAGGACCAGGAGCAGGACCAGCGAAACTGATGGAGCCAGACACCAGAAACGTGAAATTTTCGCTAAGAAAAGTATTTACTTTTGAAATTTTTATAAGCTTTGTTGCCGCTGGATGGAGGAGAATGGAGCCACCTCTCACATTTCTGCATGTTTAATTTAATGCCATGTATGAGCCTCCCACTCCCCCACCCACACCCACTCACACACCCAAAATAACATCCTCTTACCCTACACGTGTTGTGCCTTTTAACCGTATTAAATTACATCCCTGTTGGCGTTTATTAATGGCGCAAACTTTTAATGAGAATGTGCATATTTAATTGCAAAGTCAACAGTGAGACAGCTGCAATGGTAAGGAGAGGGAGCCTTTAGGTGCTCTAGCCACTGGCAAGAATCTTTATTTTGCTCTGCCATTGCTTTGTGTGGTCCCTAATTTTTCACATCTTCCTCGAACGATGTTATTTGTTTACTCCCAGCGATGGGGCACTTTTAGGGGCGTCGAAATGGGGATGAAGTGGGCTCTGGGAATGCTACTTAGCGGCAACATCTCATCACCATTAATGTGCCCTGGTCGTTGTTATAATCAGCAAAAGCCCAAAGCATTCTCCCTGCCTTTAATAATCGGTGCTTTTAATGGGCTGGGCTTAGTTACCTTGTTAGATACCTGTTAAAATCCTGCATGAGTCTATTTAAATTGGAAAGTGAACAATAACATTGTCCTTTTTAAGGACTACTTGAAAGTTTCACCTGAAGTACCGGGTATGCATAGTTACCACTCTATTATTACTATTTAACACACCAGGGACTGTCGCCGAACACTTCCTTGATTATTTTTTGCTCCAATATCAACATCAATCCTTCTGACTGCTCTCTTTTAGCATTTTTTCAATTTTTTGTATATTTTTGTATTCACCATAAAGGAAATGATATAAAATATTTGACTTGATTTATTTACAAATCCCCTCACAAATTTTTACTATGAAATAAGATTGCCTTTGGGGGGCGGAGGAACTCAGTGTTATATCCTGTATGTGACGGCAGGAATATACATATCCATCCATCCATATATGTATACAAATATACAAATAGACATGTATGAAAGTCCTCTGTGCGTTTGTTATTAAATAAATTGACTGACACACCGAGCCACAATCGGCCAGTCAGTCACAGCTGAGAGAGAAAAGTCGAGTCCTGAATCCTGACGCTGGCCCTAGGTAGTTCATCACGTCATGAAAATTGTATGGAAATTTAATTGAAAACATAAGCCAAGGATAATAGGCCAAAAAAGGCACACACACAGACACACATCGATCCGGTGGTGGGGGAGTGGGGGATTGGAGCCTGGCAGGAGCTTAACAACTATGACTGTTGGCCCCCTGGACAACCCACTGCCCCCGCCTCCGCCCTATGTCCTTCCACCATTGTTGCCTGGCGTGCGCAGGAAGTGTACGAAATGATATAAATAAATAAGCAAACTACAAGATAAAGCTATTTGCAATTTGATTGTCAATTTCATGAGCCTTGGAACGACTGGGACAACGACTGGCTCTGGCGGGAGTAAAGCCGTGCGAGGGAGTAAAGCTGAGCGTGGGCGGGGGCGGCGGTGCTGGCATTGGCTGTGGGAAAAGTTGAGTCAGGATTGTCAGGACGTTTCCGCCGCAAAAACGAAATGTTTTCCCTGTGTGCTTCGGTTCATCTGTCAGTGGTTGAAGTCATTTACTCATTGATGCAGTCAATCAAATTTCAGGACTGATTTTTGTTAGACCAAGTAAACTTTGCTGCCTTTGTCAATTTTCATTTATATTTCTTTTCCAGAATATTGCCATCACATCACATCCAATTGCTTTTCCATTTAACATAACCATATCGAAAGTAACTTTACAAATGAATTATTAATCAAATTAATATGGAAAGTTAATAAACCGGTGCCTGATAATATTTTAATAAATATTTTAAATGTGTTTAAGACATGTTCTGTTAATAATTATTTCCTGTAAATATGATAATTATAGTGGAGTATACTTGTAATTGAATTCCCATTCTCAATAGCCTGTCTCTGTTTTATTTTTTAAATATTTTTTGGGGATATTCTCGCTTAGACGAATCACGTCAATTTGCCCCCCAACTCTCATACAATTTCCATTAGCAGCTAATGAAACATTGAAAAGTGACACAAAATGGTGAAAACAAGGAAAATAGCAGTACTTAACGCCATATTTTCAAGGAGCCAAATGGAAAGGAAATGCAAAAAAAATGAAAGAGAATTAAAGAAATGAAAGCTAGGCGAAAAAATACACATCTGGTCTGACAGCGGCCAACTTCTGAAAGAAAGACTTCTGGGCGGATGGTTGGTGGGTTTGGGTTGGAGGGCGAATGTCGGAGTCGAATGAAATATAAAAGCATCAGGAATTAAATACCTTTTAGCAATTAATCTGCTTAGCTAATGGACGTTTTCAGTATCTGTCGCGAGAAGTATCGGAGCACTTACTTGATATATTTCAGCCTCATGACCAGGCAGCCGAATGAATGGCCACTCCGGCCTGGCCAATGGCCTCCTAATTTTATTCAATGAATGCTCTGAATTGACTATTGATGGCCACTGAATCCTGGTTCAAATACTTTTCAGATCTTTTTATGGCTATCCTCTAATGTGCAATAGCCAATTTTCAAATTGAAAAAACTATGGAACTAAAGATTAAACTTTTTACTCTTCGATGGAAAACTTTTGGTAGGTGCGGTAGGGCGGTCCTAATTATAATTTTAAATAAACTTTTTCAGTTAATTAAATCCTACTCTATGTGGGCTTTTCTTGGCAGTGCGCCACTTTTTTTTAAGAAGAAACTAATGACTTTCCCAAAGACACAAGCCAAAGGCATCCAGACAAGAGTCAAAAAAACTTACAAAAGACTTTATTTTCAGTCCTTGGCGTACCTTTTTTTAGAAATTATTAAAAGTAAATTTTGGGAATCTATTTGTTTCAGTTCTTATTAAAAAAAAGTAACAACCATAGAAACGAAACCGCTTTAAATTGGTCCAAAGTTTTCACAAATTTTTCAAACTGGGAAAAACAAATACCTGAGGCTAATGAGGCCCAACTTTATTTTAGAAAACCAATTCAGTCATCAAAACATATATATTTTATTTTAATTTTAGTTCTTTAAAAGTCCTGCTAGTCCTCCTAGTCCTCCAAGTCCTTCTACGTGCAAAGAGCCAATGCAGCACTCGCCATTTATCTCTCCATTCTCAGACGCTGCGGTTTCTTTGCTGCTCAAATGAAATTAAGTGCAATTGCCTGGTCTGAGAAGTATCAAATAAAATGGAATGTGAGCGACAATTGCATTGAGCTACGACCACCGACTTTAGTAACGAAGGACCTCCGGGGCTTCGTATCGAGTCTTTTGCAGAATAAATGTGTGGTTGATGCAGTTTTTAAAGGACTTCACCGAGGCAAGCACATTTTAGTCCATCTAGTTGCGGGTTTGTTACTTTTTACTCAAGAAAAATATAATAATCGAAAATGGCACTACAAAAGTGACCACTAACCACTTAAATTAGACATTATATACAGAAGGAGCTCTTTTATAAAAGAGTTTGATTTCGATACCTTACCTTGAGACTTTTCCTCCATAGGCAAAGCCGTGGAAAACCCAACATTTACTATAATGTCCAAAAAAATAAAGGCTGCATAAAACCATCGTCAAGAGATATTGCCGCTGGCAGTGAAAAATGTTTGCCATTAACTATGTACATCGGAAACTATGTACATATATGCAGTCTGGGTAAACATTAGCGCCATCGAACGGCGTCAGTATCCACTCCCTGGATACTTCTCCTGCAATGCATACGCTCCGGTTGGACTCAAAATTCCGCCCCCTGTCCGTCACCCAAGAGCGCGTCAATAACATGACTTCCAGAAGGCAACCCGAGGCAATTTTCCCCCGCACAAAAGACCCAAACCGAGACTCAGGACCAGGACCGGGACCCAGACCAGGACCAAGGGTGTCGATGCCAATGATGCGATGCGGTTTATTACCAATGCCATTGTATGCTTTATAACGTTACCGAAGCAAGTTGGTTGGCTTGAGGTAGTTGGACCTCGTTGACATTAAGTGTGAAAATGTGGAGTTATGAAGGTGTGGGCTCTGGGCCCTGCCCCGTATAATGTATCGAGGGTGTGTGATGATTTTAACTTAAATAAATTTACTTTTGCCAGAGCAACCGAGTGCAATAAGTAGCTCCTGGCGTTTGCATTTCCTAGAGAGACGCGAGTTTCAGCTTGTATGGAAATTGTTGTGGAAAATATGTTCAAAGCTTTATATTAAATAACTTTGTATTTTAATTAACTATATTGAAAATACAGTTTTTACTGGTAGTTTTTTGTGTAATAATAAATGGTATTTATGGAGTTCGCTCGAGGACTTTAAAGGTCTCATTTTTTGTCTTTAATGTAAATGAGAGAAAAATCGTCTTGGAAAAAACCTTATACCGAATCAACTTAATGAATTTTGGATGTTGGATGTAGTCAGATGAGAATTGGGTATTAGATTCCGCTTCAGCTCATATAATGTTACTTATATTTCTTTGTATTCTTCTCCTCGCAGAGGCTGTGTTGCCAGCACAGTTGGCCTGTGGCACGGGGGTTTTGAATTACAGAAAGGAAATTTTCGAGAAATGTAACAGCAAAAGTACATTTGCTCATACAAATTTAACACGAGGAAAAAAATGGAAATTGAAAAACGTATAAAAAACGAGACCTAAAGGAAATTCAAGCCCGAAAAAGCATCAAAGTGCTTCTTTACTTACATTGCTTCGTTTCCCTTGAAATAAAAGTCAGGTAATTTAATTTTTACATTTTCAATGCTCAACAAGGTAGGCTCTGATGCTGGTGCTGGGGCTTTTTTTGGCAACGGGTAAGCTAATAAACGTGTTGCCATTGTTGTTTAGGTGACATTATTTGAGTTGTACATTATAAATTGAATATCCACCTAGACGGATACAAAATGCGGAGGCGAATGTGCGGAAAAACGTCAGAGTTAAAAATCGTATTCAAATATGTACCAGAAGTAGATTTAATGATGAATATTTCAGGTATTTGAATATGCTTTCAAAAAAATAAACAATTTTAAATAGAAATCTATAATACGGGAAATACATTTTCGATTATGATCGAAAATTTGTATTTTCTAGTCGTTGTTTTGCAAAACAAGCCACTGTGTTGTGTAATTCCTTTGTCGCTATTGTAAGTAGCAATTTATTACGCCACATAATTGGGCAAATGTTTACAACAACACAAAACCCATTACAATAAAATATATTTTCATTCAAACAATTTATCAATCATTGGGCAGTTGCAAGCTGTTAAAGCTTCAAATTAATTACTGTCGAATTATAATTTGTGAAATTTTAAATCAAGGAGATTTCATTAACTATTATAAGCCTTGTTCTGGATAATTGATTATTTAATTAGCAAAGATTAGGATTGTTTGTCATTATTTATTGGTTTTAAATTCATAAAATTGTATTTTGGTATTATTTTTCGTCTCTTTGCGGCCAAAAATTGTTTTTACTTATCCTTTCCATCACAAGCTGGACTTTAATAATAATCCAATAAAAATGGTTAAAACTTTTAATATTAGTATCTTTTATACAATTTTATAACAAAGGATTAATGAAAATGGAAGAAACCCCAAACGTTGTCTGACAGTTCCTACCAATTTTCGACCACTGACGACAGAGTAATGTTTCCCCGGGTTTTTGGGGCGGACTGACCACCACTGGAGGGGGTTTTGCATCTGTAATCAATATGCAAACAAACCATTTGCCGCAATAATTACAAAGTAATGCAGCACCCATCGGAAAATGTAAAAATAAACGGCAGCTGCCCACGAATCGCCTGATGACTTGGTCCTGGATTCAGCCTGATTCAGGGTCCAGTGTACACTGTACAGTGGCAACAGTTTGGAATGGGGCTGGTTGCGGGGTTGGTTGGCGCTTTATGGTGGGGCCATGGCATATTGAGGCCATGCCAGTGGGGTGTCTTTACTGAATGACGGCCATGTGCTTGCCAATGATGAAGCAATTAATTTGCAATTAAATCGATGATGCAATTGTAAATAAGCGCAGAAAAAAGAACCAACTGAAAACCGTACTGAAAATCGAATTAAAAGAGACGCGAAGAGATTGAAACTGGCAGGGATTCTTTAACAGAGAACAAGTAAAGTATCCTTTAAAAATATTACCTAAAATATGGATAGGAATACTAGCTAATAATAGTTTTATTCTTGAAAAAGTCGCAAAAATTTCGGTATTACATCATTTCCCCATCACTTCCATATTGAACTATGCCTTATTTTTAAAATGTAGGGAATCGTTTTTGGTGCAGAAGGGAATTCTCCCTTCGGCAAAAGGACAGAAAAGAGGCAAAATTAATGTCCACACCAATTGCATATATAGTATGGTATGGTATATATATATATATATTTGTTCAAACCAGATATAAAATGCCACTGAAAACTGTGTTACTGCAAACAGCTTATTTGTAGTTATTGGTAAACGATTTTCGGGACTTAAAAATAGCAGATCTATTTCATCATTTTTAAAATTTACATAGAGCACTCTTTCCTAGTTTCAGGTTCCTTTATATATCTACTAGTTGGCGCACAAATCAGGGCAATTTATTTATGACACTATTTGCAACACAACATCAGGGGGTCGCGGCGTGGCGAAGGACTCGAAGGGATGTACAACAGCTGGCAGAGATGGAAGACAAGGAAATGGAGCGGAGTCTTGCTTTTCCAGGCAGAAACCTCACCCATCGGGAGGCTCCACGTGCACTCTACTTAAATAACAATTTCAATATATTGAAATTTACTTTGTCACATGAAAGTTAAACAGCTTGCACTTAGCTTCAGTCACGTCGAAGGTTCCCTGTTGGCCATGTGCCCTCCACCTTGCTGGAGTACCAGTTGGAGGGTTGGAGGACACATCCGCCGCATGCCTCAAAGTGTTTGAAAAGTGCTGCCACTGCAGGTTTTCATTTTATGCTATTTACATTTTTATATATGTATGAATGTTTTCGTCCTATGCCGCACCACAAACAATTTGGTTGCTGTTGTGGGTTTTTGTAAAGGTAAAGCTGGTTGGTAGTTGCCCTCACCCTTTGTCCTTTCCTTTTTTATATCATTTAATGATTGTTCTTGTTCATTTTTCTATCGAAGTGGGTATATCATTAGTGTTTGTAAGAATTTTATCAAAAGATACCTTGGAGAAACTATTTTTGGATTTCAAACTTCAAACGCTCAAACTTTTTTAGAGGATTTTCTTGTAGTAATTTACAAGGACAACTTTATTTCTTTTTAGCTACAAGTCTTCTCTAATAGTTAAATGGTAAAATCAATAAAATAATTTGTAAGAAAATATAAAATAAATGATTCTAAATTTTTATATTTGATGAGGGGAAGGAGTGTATGAATACTCTCGCCAGCATCATGTTACACTCCTCAATGTACTTCCTTGTTATTCAGTTTTGTTATTTTCCATTTTTTGTCATTCGTTTTTATATTCAATTTTGTTATGTTCCACAGACTTCCTTTTTTATTTCATATTTTTTTGCACCCATTTTGCTGTTGTCTGCAATTTTGAAGAGGCTGGGCTAGGATGGCTGAGATGGCTGGGATGGCAGGGATGGCTACGATGGCTAGGATGGCTAGGATGGGGTGAGATGGCCATTGGGGTCGGCATGCTTTCAAAGAGGCATCAGGTGTCACACGTAGTGCAGCAGCTTATCTCAAATGATTTATAAACTACCAACAGTGGCGAGGCCAAAGCCATTGTCATTGCATAAAATATGCTAACAGTACAGCAGAGCAACAGAAGAAGAATTGGCCAGAAAGCTCAGCAAAAAAACAACGTACCAACCTAGAAGGACAGGTTGGGGAATCATCCTGAGGCAGCGCGACCATGCCAGGGCCTCCTCTGGCAGAAGTTCATCAGGCAAGAGGTCTTATTTGGTTTGTTTGTTTTTCCGTGCGAATGATGTGCAAGTGGCAAGGAGAGGTATTAACCTCTAGCCCATTAACCGTAGCCCAAAGGGTCTTAAAGTTCTAAGCCATCCCAGGGCATCCTCAGATAGGAAGGTATATAAAGGTTTTTATGCAGATAGAAACAGAATGAAACTGAAGGTATTCTGGTCTTTTTAATCACAAAAATATAACTGAAAAACTTCCTGACAAAAAAAAAAGTATTATATTAAAAGCTGGGCCAAAAATAAATACAAACTTGGAACTCAAAAAAGAGGCGATGAGGTGCTAAAGGTAAATGCTGCTAGCACATGATTTTTATGGCCGCGTAGCACGTAAGAATCCATTCATAAGCCTAAACAATAACCAATATGCCATAAACTTTTGCAAAGAAATACATTCTATTGTATAGCTGTTATTTTGGCCAAAAAGAATTCAAATTAAACCAATTTCGATCAAATGGAATCACCTTTGTTGCGGAAAAGCTAAATGGGTTTCTAAATGTGGCGGAAAATGTGGCGGATATGGAAACGATTTATTGAAGTAAGAATATACAATGGATTTAGAAGAAAACATTGTTAAATAAATGTTTCTAAGGGAAGTTATTGTTTCATCCATCTTTCAAAACATTCAAATTAAAGATATAAACTTAATGGCGGTTGCTGCGGGCTATTACGACTGAGGTGTCTCATTGGGGCCTTTCACCCTTTTTTAGTCAAAACTCCAAAGCCCTCTCCAAGGGTAAACAAATTGTGGAAAATCATGGAGAATGTTTCGAGTCCTTGTTGTACGCCTGCCATTCTTTGCGAAAATAAAATAATATTTTGGCTCAAGTCCAAGCAAGCGGATGAACATGAACAACAGAAACGACTGGGAAATCAGAGTCTCGCAAAGAAAGGAAAAACTCAAAGTCCAGACGGAATGTTTGGGGGATACGCGCAGGGAGCTCAAATCGGGACCAAGATGGAGTTGGGTTTTGTGGTCTTAACAACAATAAAAGCCTCAAAACTTAAGTGGCTGGACGTACTATGTTCCAGCATTCTGGGGCTGGTCCCGACTTGTCAAGTCCAAGGATTGAAAATTGTTAAACAAGACAAGGCAATGGGGTCTCAAACTAATGGCTTGGCATTCAAACAGGGTCGAGTTTATATATGAATGACTTGGAAAATCAAGAACTTTTAAAACATTATCCAATTTTTTGATATTCATAAATATAGGGGCTACTAAGAAAAAAAGCCAAGCTCTTTATTTGATATAAAGAATGGATTTGAACTATATAAAGTTTTTAAGGTCTCGAAACAGGAACTTTTTAACCCTTTTGAGGACTCCCGGTGATAGTTTGTTGTGTCAGACACTGTCTTGTGTGGATTTCCGTTGCAACAGAATAAAAATAAAAATAGAGCAAGCCTGCAATCGGCAACATGCACAAGGCAATTGCAATATGCATTTTCAGAAGTATATATATGTGTATATGGTGTATATATAGGAATATATATATAAGTGAATATGTCAACAGCTGCTGGTGCTGTCGTATAAAACCAACGAAATAAATGAATCAAGGAAAAAGTCGAAATACAGGTACCCTATCCGGAAATTCTTTCACTACAAAAGAGTGAGTCCCAACATGGAATGATTTAAGCACCCTACATGGAGTCCTTTTTCGACCGAATACAACGTAATTCCATGTCCTTAGATCCTTGGATCCATGTACCCCATATACCCCGATTTCCGCAAACAGATTCGAGTGTAAAAAAGCGAAAAAATTCTCCTTTTTGACAGTTATGCCTGCCAGAGAGAAAATGAAAATAAACGTTGCCAAATAGTGAACAACAGAAAATAACATAAATTAATATACAGTTAAAAATGTGCAAATATTACGCACGCATGTTGCTTCTTTTTCACATTCATTGTAGTGTCGTGACGGGAAGTGGATGGAGGTGAAATATCCATTTTAAAATCCATCCTGATAACCCCAACCAGAGCTCCACCCACCACCCCAAAACCAACCAACACCCCAACCATTCTTTACGGTCACTGCATTTTTTGACCTCTTGGTCCTTTTGTTGTTTTCTCCATTTTTAAGGGGTAAGTTTATAAATTATTTGTACGCTTCCAGTTGAATTTATTAAATGTAAATGCTGTTTCGTCTCTCTTTCGGTCCATGGTGGTCACATTTAAAAATACCATAGCCGTCTTTTCAGAGCCGATCGACTTATCAGCAGGTCCGCATTTCATTTGGTTGCTGGTCGAAGGGTCGGAAGGTCGGAAAAGAATGAATGAGGACGTGCTGTGGTGTGCGGAATATCGCCGCAAGTAATTTACATGTATTTTTGCTATAAATTAATGCGCCTGCAGGTCATCGAGCTACCTGGAATATGGTTGTGTTGATTGTGATTTATGCAAATGTACAGAAGAGCATTCAGCGGATGGGAGTGACGGAGTACGAGTATGTGTCTGTTGGGTTGATTAAAAATTCATGAACTTTACTGTACCAAGATAACTAATATTCATAGTTTTGACGATTTTATGCAAACTCTGGGAACAGGTGTCATATTTAATTATTCGGTAGTACGCTCTGCTGAGGCATAGATGCTCCTAAAATATAGATTTAAATTTCTTTAGATATTATCTAGCTATAAGTCCTTCATCTAAGTCACTAGTCTAAAAGGTAATTTGATGTTCTTGTAAGCTTATTTTCTTATCTGGCTTTATTTACCTAAAATTTGTACATTGTTTGAGTTCTGATTTATAAAACTTTAAAATGTTTCACATTTCTTCTTACCAAGTTTGAGACTTATAGCCGCTTTAGGTCATTTTGGGCGGTTTTGTGAATTTCGATTGAAGTGCGGCCAAGGACAACTGCAAACATATCCTGACCCGTGCTTGGAGGCTTTCATTTTGCTTTCCGCAAACTCTGGGGATCCTTTTTTTCTGCGCCAGAAACAATGTGGCGTGTGCAAGTGAAATTTTTGTGTTTCGTTTAAAAATTGAAATGGGGCTCGGGGCGAAGAGACTTTTCTGCAATTGGCAGAGTGGAATTTAATACGAAAAACCTCCCAGCTGCCCTGTATTGTATAAAATATTTATAATTTCATAATGAACAAGCAGAAAACTTTTTTAAATGTCGAATTTTTAATACTCTTGTCGTTCGTTGGGCAACTATTTAACAACTTTGCGAAGCTTTTAATGGAGATTATTAAAATCCTGATTCCTGAATTTCCATTAAAAACCAGTTTATAAATAAATGTAGGATAAGTTGTAGATTTTTATTCAAAAAATAGTAATCCGTATCTTTACCTTTTTTTAAAACCATTTGGTAAACAGACTAAAACAAAAATTACAATCTCTTTATATTCGGTTCATTGTTATCTGGACTTGTTCTTTTCTCAGGACATTCTGTTAATGTTTCGCCATTGCGTTGATTTCACAACATCCTTACATATCCTGTCCTTAACACTGGAGGCAGCTTCGCAACTCGACACGGCAATGTCAAAATTGTTTGTGGCAGTTGCCACCACAGATGCACAGTCAACCAGCATTTATTTCCTTGCAAAGGACACACAGCGTATCACGACCTGCAGGACCTGCAGGACCTGCTGACTTACAGGACCTCAGCAATATGCAGTTTGTAGGTAATTGTGCAGACATAAGCATCTTTGTATGTATTTTGTTTCATCCTTTTTGAGTGTGAGAAACTTTAATTGAAGAGAATTTTTCGAAATAAATATATCGGATAGATAATAAATAAGATTGTGTAAAAAAACCCTGAAATCTAGTTCACATCTCAAAGATATTTTACTAAGATGTCAGATTAACTCCAAAATTTCTCTTTCAAAATTTCAACGTTTCAGAATATGGTTTACTTTGAATGAATCTTTGGTTTGGCTTCAGCAGCACCTCGATATTTCAGCAACACACTGGAGGAACGTTGCTAGAACAAACGTGTGTTACTACTATTAAATGGCTACAGCGCCAAAAAGAAAACCCGACCAAGGTGAAGATACAATCTACTCCACACATAATTTAATCTTCATTAACGTCAATCTTTGCAGTCATCGGTGCAAGCTCGTCGCAGGACCTCGTAACCGATCAGAACTCTGGCCGACGCCAGGAGCAGACCGTCTATACCTTCAACAACGAGCGGCCGCCACCGAAGCCACCAGGTGCCCCTGGACTACAGGCGAAGCCCGATGACAAAACCAAGGCGCAGAAAACTATTCTGGAGGAGCATGGCATCATTCTTGGCAAGGTCATCGGCACGGGGAACTATGCCAAGGTTAAGATCGGATTCTCCGAAGAGTACGGCAAGCGGGTGGCGGTCAAGATTATATCCAAGGTGAAGGCGCCCTCCGAGTACACCCAAAAGTTTCTGCCCCGCGAAATCGAAGCTGTGAAGGGACTCCATCATGAAAACCTAATTACCTTCTATCAAAGCATAGAAACCAGCCATAGGTAAGTCTGCCAATCAAGGTTTTCAATCCATAAGAGACTGATACTCATAATTCTCTTAGGGTATACTTGATTATGCAGTTGGCGGAAAACGGGACACTCCTCGACTACGTGCGGGAACGAAAATTCCTGGACGAGCCGCAGTCGCGAACCCTTTTTAAGCAATTGGTGAGTGCCGTGGAATACATTCACAGCAAGGGCGTGGTCCATCGGGACATCAAGTGTGAGAACCTGCTGTTGGATGAGAACTGGAATCTAAAACTCATCGATTTTGGGTTTGCTCGCAAAGATACGCGGACGCCGGACAACCAAGTGATCCTCTCAAAGACTTTCTGCGGCAGCTATGCCTATGCTAGTCCTGAGATTCTAAAAGGTAAGCTTTTAACAGCAATCCTTTAGAAATTACTAATAATACATTTAGGTGTGGCCTACGATCCTTTTATGTCCGATATTTGGGCCTGTGGAGTCGTCTGCTATGCCATGGTCTTTGGCCGACTGCCCTATGACGGCTCCAACGTCCACATCCTGCTGAAGCGGATAAACCAATCACTGGTGTTCCCGAAATCCCCATCAGCCTCGAGCGAATGCAAGCACATGATCATGCACATACTGGCGCCTGTCAAGATTCGATATAATGTTCCCCAAGTCAAGGAGGATCCATGGTATTCGCTGAAGTAAAGATATTATCTATTTCGCAGTGACACTTTTTATAGCAACATGAAATAAATAAATAAGGCAAATGATCTTATTATTAGGGGTGTTTATTTCTTTGAAAAATATTCGGAAAAGAAAAAGTGCAGGACTTGGCAGGACTGACATTAAAGCTTTTATAGTATTTAAAGGGACCCCACCATTAAAAAATATAACCGTAAATGAAAAATTTTAAAAGTAGCTTGAACCTGTTCCTTTAAACAGAAAGTTACCTGGCGAACCAGTTCCTGTTACGTTCCGCCTGAGTTGACATTACCAGCCCTCTGTTCGTTACGTTGCCAACGGTCTACTGCCAAAACAAACATCAAACCTGAAAAGCGCAGTCCGATTGTCAAACAAATGCAAGAGCTGGATGACCGAGTATAAGCTGGGGAACAAATAAATTGATGGCGGAGGTGCACATTATCGGACAAATACTGAAAGCAGTTGATTTCGCGGAGCCTCATTTGTACTGCAAGTGGTGCCTGCAAAGCGGTAAGTGCTTCATGAGACTTCCCCTGCCAAAAGATACATAATACCCTTTTTCTGAAGGCAACGCCTGGCGTCTGGTGCAAGGTGAAGTGCAGGGACAGAGCCCTGTGGCGTCGCATCGGCTGCAGAATTGCTCGGACTTCGGTCAGCCACTTGACATCCATCTGAGCTCCGCCGCTATTCAGGGTTGGCCCCGTCTCCTGGTGGAAGTATACGCCGTCAACGTCCTGCAACAGTCGTGGCCCGTTGGCTACGGCTTCGCACACATCCCATCCACCCCGGGTGCACACCGACTGGAGGTTGCCACTTGGAAGGTCGCACCTAGTGGCTGGTGGCAGAGTTTGCGGGAAAAATTTGGTAGCGGTGGAGCCGCCCTTAGCAAAACGGATCTCCTCTTCTCCGGAGTGGAACGGTAGAAAATTCATTTGTGTGTTTTTTTAGAGTAATAATTCATATTTTTCCCAGATACAAGCTTCAAACTCTCAGCTCTGGAAAGGTGATCGTTGATCTCAAGTTAATATTTCGAAGGTTCGAAGAATACGGAGTGGAGTTTAAGTAGCTATGGAACGATTTTTAGTTCTTGCTTTGCTCGGTTATTTCGTATTACCGGTCTTAGCCATTAAAATAGGAATTTCGCATGACATCAGTGCAACTGCGAATCCAGCGGATTCTATTTCAACTACACCTCTTCCGGTGGCCAGCGATGTGATCAGCTCTGCTAGCCCGATACCAGAAGTTTCCACTTCTACAAGCAATTTGTTTCCGCCGCGGCCTCAAAATAGAGCCAAGACTACCCCGATCCCAGCTACCACCACTACGAAAGCCTCCATCGCGGAACCCACTGAAGCAACTGCCTTAACACCGACTCCTATTGACCTTTCCAACTACTACTGCTCCTGCGACGTCCAGGACGGAAAGTGCAACCTTAATTGCTGCTGCGACCGCGATTGCAACCCCGAGGCTCGAAAAGTGTTCAGCTGTTTATCGAGCACGACCGCACCCCCAGTGCAGGCCAAGTTGGAAGACTTTCAGTACAACCATGGCCTACCCTCATGCCAGATCAACGATGGATGGCTCTGTGTTTTTCGCAGCAATGTGAAAGCCACTAAAGCTCCTCCCCTAAGCTTAAACCTCAACGCAGAGTCGCAAAAGAAATGGCCAGATTTGGAAGCCTATGATAGCGTCACAATAGAAACCCGATCCGGCTTGCACTACAAATTTGGAGAGCCGCTTCAACTCTGGCTACCCGAAAGTAGCGAATTGACGACCTTGGATCTTCCCATTGCCTATCAAAGCTCTCAATGCCAACTAAAACAAGCAGTTCGTCATCTGCAATCAGTTTCCAGCCATTGTCCCATGAAGGATTCTAACCAGTTGCAGGAAAGCCTCTGGGATATAGTTAACTTTACCAGCTCTCGGCAGGTGCTAACCAAACCCAGAGATCCCGAGGAGCCGGATCATGATGGAATAAGCATACAAGTCTGCCAAAAGGATGCAGTTGGAAACTTTCATTGTGAAAAGCGAGGAAATGAAACCCAATTGGATGTTTTACCAGAGTCTTTGGAGTTGCAATTTATCCATAATTACACAAATATTCTGGAGGCTAAGCTCATTATCAAGGCTTCTTGGGCCGAGGACGAAAACGATCCGCTTTGGCTGACCTACGAAGTAAAATTTATCTCCCATAACGAACATATGTCCAAGCCCACCTCAGGTCCGCTCGGATACCTTTCCAATTCTCCGTTGATTGTCTCAAGAAACTTGCCTCTTAACGGAAGCGGAGATCAGCAAGTACTAAGCTATTATCAGGACTCAAAAGATTTCCACTGGCTGCCCTTGTTATCGCGCAAGCCGAAAAGCAGGACCTGCCAAAGAATCCTGAATGAAGAGCGGGTCCTTCGATATGGTGAGAATCTAAAGAAGGAGTGTCAACTTTCCAAGGCGGCCCCTTTGCTCCAGGAAACAGCCAACCATACGGAGTATTGCCAAGAGTTACAGTCGGAGATCTGGGCCATGTTGCTACCCTACAACGTTACCCACCTAAACGATGTTGGCCAGGTTTATATCTCCCAAATGGGCAAACCGCAAACAGACAAGTGGCTACCAATACAGCTCCATTATCCACGGAACGCCATCGAAGTGCCTCTCGTCCATGGAGTCTACGATGATCAGCAGCAGAGCCTGAGTTGCCGGAACGTCTTCTTGAGTGTGAAGTACGAATTCCATGTAGCCGAGATTACTTTGATGGATGGAGCAGCTGCCTATCAAAATGTCCTGCATCACGCTAGCCTTGTCCTGGGTCAGCGACACGATCTGGAGTTTGATGGAAGCGAACAGCAAGTGGCACTGCCTTTAAGTATTTCCGTAATGTTCTACAATATGCATAAGAAAGTGCCTGTCAATGGGGCAGAGATTTTCTACCCCCATTTATTTTTGCCGATCTTTATTCTTTATTTGATTATTTTTATTCCTTATTATTAGTCATTTTTTGAATAAAAACCAAAGCATGATAATATTATATTTGGGTAAGGTTTTATTAAATGATCGTTTGGTAGCTCAAGTTTCGGAAACGAGTTCCCGCCATTAAAATCCCAGCCGCCATTAAAATCCCAGCCGCCATTAAAATCCCAGCCGCCATTAAAATCCCAGCCGCCATTAAAATTCAAGCCGCCATTAAAATGGTTTCCAAGATGGCCGCAATTGGAACCTAAAGTATGGCCGCCAAAAAAAGTATGGATCTTCACTGCAGGATCGATTACCGATATATTTAAATACAATATATTGATAACAAAAAATAAGTGTCCATCGCTATGTACTAACCCATCTCTAACGGGCCGGCATTTATCGATGTTTCCTAACATGGACGATTGTAAGTATTATTTTGAATCCTCGTTTGCGCAAAATTAAATCCTTGGAATTACCGGCAGCTGTTACATTAGACACCAGCTTGAGCGACATGGAGAAGACTGAGCTCACGCCGTCGATGCTCAACCACAACATAAGCTTCAACAGCACAATGGACACGACCATGGATTTGGTGCAGGCAAAGCTAAGCATCACTCTCACAGACGTGGAAATAAATAAACTTCGCCAGGGGCAAGTAGATGGCAACAGCATCTCCATTGACCATTCTGTTTCGGGGCAGACGGTCCTAATAGAAGCAAGTTCCCAATATGGATTAGATTCCGTCATCAGCATGGACGAAACTGTGGAGGTAGGACCGATGGAGCCCTGCGAGATTGCCGGCAAGGAGGAGGTTCCCCTCGAAAAGTCATCAGACTATTTCGAAACTCACCTCGTAGAGCTGAGCCGACGTCACTGGACTTCCTCGCAAGACGCCCAGCACTACACAAAAGGCTGCTTCTGGTCACCAGACGGCACCTGTTTGCTGGTCCCCGTCCACTTGGACGGAATGCACGTCATGGAACTGCCCGCAGACCTTTACTCAACATCCACACTACAGCAAACGCGCCAAATAAGCAAGCTCCAATCGGCTGTCCACGTGCCAGAGAGTGGTACCGTCTACGATTGTGTTTGGTATCCGCTTATGAACAGCCAGCAGCCCGACACCTGCCTGTGAGTAGACTTAGCCAGAAATATCCTCTCTTATATACTCCTTCGGTCCTTTTAGCTGGCTGGCTTCGAGACAACACGAACCCATCCACATGTGGGACGCCTTCGATGGGGCACTGCGATGCAGCTACAGTGGATACGACGCTGTGGACGAGGTTGTGGCTGCCATTTCGCTGGCCTTCTCGCACGATGGAAACAAGATCTTTGCGGGATATAAGCGATCTATTAAGATATTCGACACAAGCAGGTAGCTAGGATAACTTCGCTGGACGACGTAGAAACTTAATTTTTAAAACACAATTATTCATTTTCCAGACCGGGCCGCATGTGTGACGATTACCCTGTCAAGTTTGCCATCTCCTGCATAGCCCAGACCACAGAGCAACCAAGAACAGTGACCTGTGGCAACTGGAACGGATACATCCAGCACTTTGATCTTCGCAGCGGCCCCAAACAAGGACCGCTCTTCACGCTCGGAGGCCACAAGAGTGGAGTTACCCAACTCCGCTATGCCGAAGGTGCAGCTGGGGAGTGGTATCTGTTTAGTGGGGCTCGTAAGTGCAACAAACTCTTGCAATGGGACATGAGGAATTACAAGCAACCACTAAGCGAGTTTAACCGCAACGTCAACACAAACCAGCGCGTTCAGTTCGATTTAACGACGGACAACCGATGGCTAGCTAGCGGCGACACCAAGGGTCTTCTTAATGTGTGGGATCTGGCGGGTGAGAGGGACCCTGCGGCCATTCCCTTGCACTCTGATTGCTGCAACGGAGTCAGTCTGAATCCTGTGTTTCCGATTATAGCCACCACTTCTGGCCAGTTTCATTTTGTGAAAAACGCAGCCCACACCAATGACAGTATCCTCAACGGCTCTAAAGCAACAAAAGATGGGGGTAGGGAAAGTGCGGATAAAGTTCCGGAAAAAAATACAGACGTTATCTACGAGAACAGCGTGTGTATGTGGTGGGGCGGTCGTAGTGTTTAGGATAAGCAAGATTGTGGCCATTAAATAATACAAAAAGCCGTCTTTATTAAATGATTTGGAAATACTAGTATGTCGCGACAAGCCCCCAAGCTGGGCCGACCTTAAGTGCATCTGAAAGAAATGGGATATTAGTTTAAACTTTATTAGTTGGTACTTTAATCCCTCACCTAAAAGCGCTTGAGGAACTCCTCGGCGCAGGTGCGAGCCCTGGCATTGACCGCCAGCTTCATTTCGCTGATTTCCTTGTCGATTTCCTCCATGAAGCTGATAACAAAGTCCACCAGCTTGTGCTTGTACATCTGCTCAGTGTGGAAGTTGGTGATTAGGAAGCTAATGTCGTAGCCCTCGATGGGCTTTCGCCGCAGAATGATGAAGGACTCGGCCCGGCGCATCATGAAGCGGGTGAACTTGTGGCACAGGATACGCTCGATCTCATCAGCCTGCTTCACCGCGATGCTAACACGCACAGAGTTTATGGACGGCTCGATCAGAACCTTCTCCCGTTCGTTTCGAGACACAACCACGGGCGTGAGCACCAGCTCTTTGCTGGAACAGATTTCGACCTCCGGTTTGTTGTGGCGCTCCACGACCTGCGAGGGGAAGTCTTGCAGGCACATTGCCGCTGTCAGCGAGTGTCGCACGGCAGTCAGGTAGGGCTTCAGGGTGGCGGCCATTGTGTTGTTTTCTGTTTTTACACTTTAATCTTAATTTATTATGATTCACAGGCCGTCGGAATTGATCATAGTGGTGGAAAACCATCGATAAGTCGTCATCGATGGTAAATTTTAGCTAGAAAAAGCTAAAATGGCAGCCCTGGTGTTTTCGATAACTTTATTCAGCGATAAAAATTGTAAAGCTTGGACTTTCAAAATTATTTTTTATGTAATTTACAAATTTTTAAGATTATGTCTATCTGTAATCATATTTTTTAACGGAATTTCGGGCACATTAATATGTTTTCTTATCTGAAATGTTAAAAATATAATCTAACATTAATAAAAGCAAAGCTTTCATCAATTTCGATCAAATTTTCTTCACATCACACAAAAAAGTATATTTAATTTATTTAACAAAACTTTCCCACCAAAAACTAATTAACTTTGGAGAAAAGATATAATTATAAACCAAACATTCATGGAAAAGTGCTGTTGTATGTTTTAAAAACCAGAATTTAAGTTTTTTAAATAAAGTATATAAAAGAAAACCAAATTTGTATCTTTTTCATTTATTTATGCCATTATTATGCCATTTTATTATACATATATTATAAGTATGCTTATCGTCAGTAATTTGTTGCTTAAGTAAACTTAATTTAAATTATGCGCGAAACTAGACGTTTTTTGTAAGCGGTCGTATTTCTGGAATTTGTGTAGAGAACATTGATTTGAATATGTAACCGTTTCATCGATTTCTCGCTCTTTTCTCATACAAAAATGTTTTTATTAGTTGATTATTGGCGTTGATTATACAATAATATAAATTGAGTAAATATCGAAGCATTGTATCAATTGTATTGATGCTCTTGCAATGGTTTTTGGTTTTGTCTTTCAAGTTAAAGTTCACACTTTTTGAATATGTTTGAAAGTTATTCTTCGTGTTCTATACGTGCACTGTTTCGATTGCAGTTCTTATTAAGAGCATTGCATTGGGGATATTTATATGTAATGTTAGGCATTGTTTTATATTTCACGAATACACATTTATAACGGTATATGATTTAAATTTAGGCTACTCTCTCAGCGCTCTTTCGGGCGAAACGAAATTCTTTTGGGGAAAAAAACTAGCAGGATCTGAAAAATTTGTTTTTCTAAATACTTCATTTGTTTCGCTTCATCTACTCTCCTTTTTTTTATTATAACCCCCTGTAAATTTTTTTTAACCCATTTTACGGCCAAAAATTTGCCCTTTTCTCTAAATATAACTCCACGTTAGACAAAATATGCATTTTACATAAATGTTTGTTGTGTATACATAATATACTTGTTTTTTTCGAGCTTCCTTTTTCCATTATTTTTATGCCTAAATGTGTGTGTGTTTATTGTTCATAATTAAAACAATAATTATTAAAGTGTTTTAGCTTGCGTTTGATTTTTTTTTTTATTTATTTTTTAAGCATTTGAAACATATAGTGTTTTTGTTCTGTTTGACATTTATTTCGTAGATAAAAAATGAGAACTTATACATAAGAAATAAGTAGTCTATTCATATTTTTTGCATGTTATTAAATTAATATGAATGTTAAATTATATATATATTTTCACATATTCATTAAATGGTACATTGTGTTAATAGTTAAAGGTTTCGCGAAAGCATTGTTACATTTAATCGAGGCAAACGCATTTTTTTATGGCAATTCAATTTGTTTTTGCAAATTATTTCAAAATACATTCGTAGCGAGTTTTTCTCGTCGTAGGAAGATATGAAAATAAGAAATAAAGAATTTTAAATGCCGAACAAGTTCAAAAACGGAATTGAATACAATCTTAGAGATATAATCAAACGGTTTTTCTTTAAATTTAAAAACAAAAAATTCAAAATGATTATCAAAACAAAAGAATAAATAAGCTCTTAAATTTCAGTTAATGCTTGAGCTAGAATTGTAGATTTCCTTTACTAATGTATTTTGCATTAATTCGCGGTATGTTAGTTGGTTTTTTTTTTTTAGTTTTAGTTTTTGCAGTTTATGAGTAAATGTTTTCTTGTTAGACGCCTTAGCTCGCATAGGGAAATTCTATAATACTTGAAATTTTTGAAGCAAATTGGGTTTCTTGCTGAAATGTGTTGGTGTTTTGCGGTGTTGTGGCTGTAGTTGCTTTTTTTTTATTATTATTCTCGGAAAGTAATAACGCTCTGCACAGCTCTGGTTGCTCCACATCGACCTCTCTAACCAGATGAGGCAATGGCATTGGGCTGGCCATCGATATCCTGCGACTGGGCCTTGTTTTGACGCACCAACTCAGCTCGACGTTCCTGTAAAAGAAAAACCAAAAGGAATTAGATATTCGAGGAGACATTAAGTTATATTTTGAGATGCAAAAGATGGAAAACCGCAAGTGCCGAGTTCTACTCAAAGGATAAGGCATATGGGTATATTATTTGGTGTGATCAAATTTGAAGAGGAACGTACAAGCATTTGAACTTTTTCAATTTTCTTTTGCAGTTCCTTTTCGCGCTTCTGCTCGGCGGCAAACAATTTGTTCTCATAAATGCGAGCCTTTTCCTCTAGCTTTTGACATTCCAATTGATCGTTCTGCGATTTGATTTCGGCAATTTTGATTGTGTTCTAAATGAGAGGATATAAGAGAAATGAAAAATCAAAATTATATGCACACATGACAAAAAACAAGGTAAATATTTACATACAGAAATATATGAACATGATGGATGAAAAAGTAGAATCAAAAGTTTAAGTAGAAAGTTAATATTTAGGAAACATTAGGAAATCGAAAAGGTATACTTTTAGCAAAGGAATATTACCCCAATTGTTAATTTTAAGTAAAGATATTCTAAATCTACAAATAAATCGAAAAAAAAAATGTAAAAGGATGTTATTTTCTATTCTTTTTTCAAGGCAAAGATGATATCAATTACAATCGTTTATAAAATAACAGCCCAATGTTCATATATTTAATAGATTTTAATATGAGTTTGATTTGCAAGCCATGCAGCAATCAAGGACTCACATGCTCCTTAAGACGGTCCAGCATCTTCTTGATATTCTCATCGCGCAAGGACTGGGCTATCTTGAGCTTCTCCTCGATAGCCTTCTGCTCGTTTGCCTTCTGCTGCTCCAAAGTCTCGCGCGTCTTCTCGATTTCCTGAGAGTGGATCTGTTTAGAGAAAGAAACCGATTAATTGGAAGCTTCGAAGGATTAAAGACGATGCCAGACCTTAAGTTTCTCCTTCAAATCACTGATAATGGCATCGCGCTTCTCCACATGCAACTCCATCTTGGTCTCCAGCTGCTCCTTGGTCTGAGTGATGAATTCATTGGTAATTTCATCCTTTTTGCGAGTGGCCTCCTCAACCTTGGCCAGCTTGTTTGATAAATCAGCCATCTTCTTGGCCTCCAGAGACTGAGGATAATTAGAAATAGAAATAGGAATCGTTGCATAAGAGCCACACACTATCGATTGTAATGATACTAACAACACGGCGTTCCTCGGCAGCCTTCAACTTCTGCTCAATCTCCTCCACGCTAACATTCTTGCCGGGGGTGACCGGTCGCTTGGGGACGGGCACGTTGGGTGCCGGTTCGGCCAGGATGACCTCATAGCTCAGTCCGCCGCGCGACTTCTCCTGGCAGCGGATCTCAGTGGCTGTGAAAGGCAACAAAAAAAAACAGAAGCAGGAGTGTAATTTAATATTGGTGCATTGGGGGTGTCATAGCCTTGGGCAGCTGCTCTTGGGGGTGGCTTTTTCTTTGCCAAAATGCATGACGTCAGTTTTGCAATTGCCAACCAACCACTCATGTATGAAGCTTATGTTGGGGTTCCCTTTATTTTTAAGAACTCCTCAATCACCCTGAAATCTGGGCATAAAGATTACCACAAAGATTAAGGAAAAAACCGCAGGGAAAACAAGGGTATCGTGGAGTCAAGACGGTGCTACCTGTCGAGGCGGAAAACTGTCCAAACATTTTCAAGTATTTCTGCATCATTTTAAAGTCGATGAGATCCACCATCTTAAAATCTACTCACATTTACCCTTTCCATCCGAAGCCACTGAGGAGGCAGTCACCACACTGCCCACCGGCTGGTTCATGCCCTCCAGAATGGCCACCAGAGCAGCAGCATCGGCATGCCCGCCGTGCTTCTCCTCGACGTGCACCTGCAACTCCTCGGCGGTGAAGCCCATCTCGTCGCAGAAGGGACACTTATAGCTCTGCGGGGCCTCTCCGTTGACCAGCTCCTCGCCGCTGAAAAACAGCTCGAAGAAGGCGCGATTGTAGATGGCCTTCATGGGATGGTAGTACTTGTGCTTGTGTGTGGGGCGGTTGCGCCCCTCGTCGAAGCAGTTGCCGCAGTAAATGACCTCTGACCCGCACACGCTGCACTCGTATCGGCGACCGAGGTCCCCCTGGGCGGTGCAGCCCAGACACTTGCGGTGCACGGTCGGAAAACCAGAAGCCATTTTCCAGGAAAAAACGTGCCAAAATATACAAAATCGAAATATAAACTTTGATACAAAAGATCGAACTAGGAAAAGGTTTCTACAATTTTTTTTTTTTAGCTATTTTCACACTGCTCCGCGTGGTAATGCTTCGATAATGAAAGTTTCGTTAAACAAACCAAAGTTAGGCCCAGTAACAATAGAGCGGAAAAGCTATGCCAACTTGATGCGAACCGCAGTTTCGAATAATCGAAAAAAAAACAATCAAATCGGCTAAGAAGTTGAAATTTCACGCACTGATATCTGAGATCGAATATTTATTCGGAACTTCAAAAGTAATCATTCCGAAGAATCTGGCGAGTTCGATTATTTATTTGAAATGTAAACCAATTAAACAAAGCCAATTATTCCTGTGAGGAATAAACATTTATTTTTCAATTCGTTGGTTCCTGAGAATCGATTTATGCTACTCGTAAATTATCACATTCATTTGGCTTGATAGTTAAGTTACATTTGAATCTTATTCGTCTTCCCCTTCGATAGCATCTTCCACAATCACTGGCAATGTTGAGCTCTCGTTACCCTCGGAACCCATGGCAGGGATCATATTCATCGATGGGACATAATCATAGAAAGAAACGACTTGATTTGCAGACTCCACTGCTGTAGACACTCCTGGGGAGTAGCAAAGATTGGTGCCACCAACTGCACGGGAATATCCCCCAAAGACGGGATTTAGATTTCCGAAAGTCAACGAAATGAGCTCCTCGTCGGCCAGCATTGAGCAAAAGATAGCCTGGACAAAGTTAACCCTGAGCATTTTGGTATTCGAATCGGAACAGCCGGTCTTCATCTCTCCGGCCAATAGTTTGGGGCACAGGAAGCGCGGATCTTTGGCCACTTTCTTGCACATTGGTAAGGTCTTCTTAACCACCACCACATCCTTTACATTCTGAGTGGCCTTGTTCTTGGAGCTTTGTACAACCACCTCGCGATAATCAAGGCTAGCAAGTGAAGCATTCGGCGACACAAAGAGGCTCCGGGCATTCGCTGGCCAGACGTCATTGTACCTGCGGGACACGTTCTCCGGGGTCGAGGTCGGAGAAGATGTAGGTGTGAGCGGACGGCGCACGGCACCCGCTAAGCCGATGGCAGCTGAGGCACTGGTCCCCGGAATGAGGCCACTGCGGCGACGCATCAGTTGACCGGGCGAGGATCCACCTCCCCCCTGACGCCACTGTCGCCATTCGGCCATTCGACTGATGATCTCCTGCTCAATGAGACGGATGTATGAGTCCAAGGTCGCTGCATCCTCCGCCCGGGTGCAGGCGTTTTGATGGGCTCGCAAAGTGCCCACCTGATGCATGACATCCAGACACTGGTAGGGAAGATCGGGGGCATGCGGATCCAGTACCTCAGCCACATGTCTTAGCAAATGGATCATGTCGACCTCGTCGATACCGCGAGTATTGGTCTTGCGCGCCCCGGTGCCCGGAGCCCGGTACAAGTTGGCGCCCCTGCGCGTCATCTGAGGAGTAGACGGCAGCAAAAGAGCTGGTGGCAGGGCGCAAGGTCCCACCGAGTTCTCGGTCAGATAATGGGCATACACCATGGAGCTATAGGCGGCGTAGTCCTGGTGATCACGATGCGACTCCAGCAGATGCCGATAGAGATCGGAGCCGCTCATCCCACGGGTGTCGCAGAGAGCGCACTTGTAGCTCTGAAGAGCCTGCATGTCGGCCCCGTAGGACTCGCCATCGAAGTACAGCCTGAACTCGGCGCGATCAAAGTGCGCCTCCATGGGATGATAGTAGAGATGGTGGCGCGTCAGCGGAACCTCATCGCCGTCGTAGCAGGCTCCGCACACATGGTAGTTGGGGCAGATCCAGCACGTGTAGCGTCGTCCTGCAAAGTCCGCGACTTGGCATCTGCGACACTCGTAGCCGATGTGGCGCTCTGGGGGTTCTGGGATGGTGCTGGCCATGGTTTTATTTCTGGGACTATCGCTCTGCTTATCTTGGGAAGTGCCAAAGGAATACTGACGCCAATTACTTGCAAAACTTTTGTTCTGGAAAAGTTGACAGCACAAATCTGATGGCAAATAAGCTTTACACAATTTTTGTTTACGAAAGGCGATCTCCTCTAGAGCTTGAATGGAGCCAAAAGTAGAAAAGCGTAAGCCGATGTACACTCTTTTTTTATACAATACTTACAATATAATAACCCGATGTCTAACTTAATTGCGATACTGCTCAGAATTTTATAATTTAAAAAAACTTTACTTGTAAATCCCGAGCCAGACGAGCCTACGCTATGAACGAACTTCTTTATGAGACTAGTCTGATAAGTCTGGAATGCTTTATGTTCGTATGTCACCGATAACAATGACAACTGGGACAGCACGAGGAAAGCCTACTAAAAGTTCGATTAAATTATCGACGCTTTTCAAGGGCTGCCAACAAATATTCGATTTTGGCCACACTTGAAAGGTAAAGAAAAAGTTTAACGAGGCGTCATGATGCGACAAAATGATGTTAAGCAACGAATAATTATTAAAAAAAAAAGTTCAAATTTCTTCTACAAAAGCTTTGGAATATATTTGAAGATACCTTGGGCTTTCTTCTCTGTAAAATGTCACATTTCATAGAATACCAAGTATTGGATTAAATTCCTAGAAACAGCATGGTATGTATTCCATGAAACCGCGTTCTTTCATCAAGACTTTTATTTAATCCCATTTAATATGATTCTATTCAAAAATTTTCTGGTTTTCAGAGAATTTCGCTTCATCCGATTCATGATTCTATTTTACGATTAATATTAAGTTTTTGCTTTCACGGCAAAACGAAACGCAAAAAACGCGAACACGAGGTTTCGGCCTGGTTAAGCATTTTGGCTTTTTAACACTACACCCCTTTGCGTTTTCAAGCCACACGACCAAACTAAAAACTCTCATTAGCATAAAAAGCATCATTATATAAATTTAAAGTAGCGTACATTACGCTGCACAAAGTTGACCTCATTAAAAACATTTGCGCATTTTGTTGAAGGAGGAAAGGAATTAAATTATACGTCAACCTTGGTTGTAGGTTTTTGTGCGAATCTTTAAATCCTTTAACAATAATGATGCTCTAAGGACATTGCTCTAGGATGTACATGGATATCCAATTACTAACATCTGTTAGAGAAGCCAGTGGAAACTTTTCCTCCTAGCTTTTACTCCAAAGAATTATTTTCTTCATTTATTTCAGCAAATATGTTTTTTTTTCGCAATTTGGCACTCCTTATTCTCGGGCCACTTTGGCGAACAACTTTTGGATGCATTTCAATTATAACTCTTGAAAATGTATAAGAAAAGGACTCTTAAACCAGCAAGAGCTTTTGCCTCTTGCTTAATATGCATAAAAGCATTTTAATTTTTCCTTAATTAATTTATTTCCATGACTCAGCATTGAAACGGCTATGAATATGGAAGAGGCAGCACTTTCTCGCCATCTCCTTGACGAGAATTTGTATAAAAATGCTGAGAGAATGCTGCGAGGAAACTTTTTCCTTCACGCCGACGTTCAGTTATTTTTCTCTAAACGAAAATTTTACTTACAATTCTTTAATTTTAAATCCAGGGCCACCATAACTGTTCACAAACACTGCCAGGACAATGTCGAACTAACTGGAAAAAATGTGAAATAGTTTTTCAGAGTTGGTTTTAGGTCCTTTGGACGAAGCTGTTGACGCTCAGGAATTCGCTAAACAACTGAACGATGGACTTTGCGATTGCAACTGAATTGCTGCGACCAATTGGGAGGAAAAAAAAAACTTGGCTTCATTCAAAAAAGGACTCACACACACACACACCCATCAGCATTCCATTCCATGTCGTTTGAGTGGATCCTAAAAACAGTTTTCGGGTAGCATACATTTTGGCATGTGCTCCTGCAAAAGCAGTAATCGCTGTTTTTGATTTTTTTTATTTCTTTCTCTTGCAGGCGACAGACGTCTGGCTGGAAGGATTCTTTCCCTCCCATCAACCCCCCTTTTGGATCGAAACTTTTTTTATGGAGGCTAATTGCAGGCGTGGCCGTAGGAAGTGTAGCGAAAATGTTGATGAATCAGCAACGAAGTTCTAAAACGTTATGGAAATCTATCTTATTAATGTTTTTATTTTAGAATACAGAAAGGATATTTGGATTCTTCACACCCCTAGACAGCCTGGACAGGATTTTACACCCCACCTCTAAAAATCTCTGATTTCAAACCCACTTTAATCGACTCTATTAGCGGCACCCATTAAAAACAATCGGAAAACCCCCTGGGAGGTTGTAAAGAAGAGGTATTGTGAAGCCGTTTGCTATGCTAATTTTCTATGCAAGAAATGCCACAGCCACAGCCATAAAACATACAATACAATCTAAAGAAAACAAGAGGGCTACGTCAAACAATGGGGAGGAAATCCCCAATTCACTGAGAAGGAGCGACTTGAAGACTAGAAAACACATTGAAAAGTGGAAAAACATGCAAGTATTATTACTTTCTGCACTAAAGTAGCAAAAACACAGCAAACCCGGCAAACAGCAAACACAGTGGCCCGCATTTGGCCAGAGATTAGAGAGAAACCCCGCATTTAGAAGCCTACAAGTTCATCAAGATATTCTTCTCCGTCGTCTGGGCCACCGCCTCCTTTCAATTTAAATGCGATGCAGAAAAAAGTGGGTGTTGGCACAACAGTCGTAGCCACACTCACAAGTTTTTTTTCATCTCGTCGCTTAATGAAGGAAACGACATAAAAGCCGTCTAAGCAGTGCTACTTAAGAGTCCGTCGACAAGGAGGTACGAGCCGAAACGGAATTACTTTCGGTTGGAAGGAGTGTAAATACTGGAAGAATTACAGGCATTACTATGCACGGGGCCCTCTCAAAGAAAGAAAACTTAATTTTTGTTTAATGCCAAGCAGGTTTCATGAAAAACCCCTGCTAATTTGCCAGAAAGCATTCTAAAATATAAAGAAATCTTTTGGGAATTGTTACACGAAAGCAATGGAGATTTATTTCTGGTGGCAGACACAAGGGTGTGGAAATATTATAGGACCTTTTCGGAAGTCTATATCTTTTGTAATTCTTGCACGATTTTCAAGCGGGATATCTTAAACGATTTGTGGATCGATTTTCTATGAATCTGCATCAAAATCTGGAAACGAATTTTGTTTTAGATTTTTTGTCAATTTTTCTGATGGATCCCCTTTCAAAAATATTGGAAAATGCCTCGGAGGGATAATATGGATCTTTCGGTAGCCGTATCTTTGTCGATTCTGATCCGATTACTAAGCGGAATACCTTAAACGATTGGTGGATCGATTATTTATCAATCTGCATTAAAATCTGGAAACGAATTTTGTTTTCGATTTTTTGTCAATTTTTCTGATGGATCCCCTTGAAAAATTTGAAAATCGAGAAAAAACACTTTTCGCCCCTTTCGAAGGGCTTTATCTTTGGCAGTTTTTATCCGATCCTTGAACAAAGTATAGCCTTGGAATCTTTATTCAATTTCCTATAAATCTGCATCAAAATCCTGACACAAAATATTTTTTCGATTTTTTTTAAATTTTTCTAATGGACCCCCTTGAAAAATTTGAAAACCGAAAAATCACTTTTCGCCCCTTTCGAAGGGCTATATCTTTGGCAGTTTTCATCCGATCCTTGAACAAAGTATAGTTTTGGAATCTTTATTCAATTTCCTATAAATCTGCATAAAAATCCTGACACAAAATATTTTTTCGATTTTTTTTAAATTTTTCTGATGGATCCCCTTGAAAAATTTAAAAATCGCGAAAAATCACTTTTTGCCATATCTTCGGCAGTTTTAATCCGATCTCTAAGAGGAATATTTTAAACACATTGTGGATCGATTGTCCTTCACTCTACATTAAAACTTTAGTACAAAATCTTGCATTGTTTTTTTTTATGTGGATTATGAAGAGTTTACTTGCAATTTGTTAAATTTTTTTCAATAATAATTTGTTTATATTATCGTTGAATACCACTAAATGTTAAGGAAATACAAAGACTCATTCTTTAGTTCTTTCTTTGCAAAATGTTTTATTGATTTTTCACAATTAAGCCTACTTTTTCCTCCACTTACTCCCAATCGGCGAGCAAACAAAAATAAATAGCGACGCTAGGCAACGCAGCGAATCGTTCTTAAATATCCTTTTTTTTATATATATATAACGAGTCGTTTGTTTGCTTACCAGCTTTTGTACTTGACATGGTGGAGCTGGCATATGTCGGGCCTCTGGGGTTTTGGGGGAAAAAAATATATAAAAACGCTCAACTTCATGGAGGGGATAAAAAATAAGGTTGCGAGAGGATATCCTTTTTTAAATAAATCTGAGATAGGAGTATATTTCTTGAAATCCTCTAGTTGAGGTTAAATTAAAGTTTCGCTTAAGGTGTTTCTCATCGGCATTCTTGTGGTTCTTTTGATTGCCACCCCTGGGTCTCAACCCCAACCTCCTGGTGGTGTTTCTGTCCACTATTGTGCAAAGATTGTTTTATGACCAAAGGCAGTTTGGTTTATTAGCCGTCAACATGCAGGTAAGAGGCAGGGATTGCTGTTCAGGGCTCAGGGTGTGGTGAATGGTCGGCTGTAATTAGAACTGAAACTATCAAGCGAGATATTGAAGCCTTCCGTCAATGTGGCGCCGCACGGCCGCAATCCCATCCTTCGGTCACCAAGTTTTGTCCCCAAAACGATAGAACATTTACCGTGACGATGTCTGGTAATGAACAGGACGAATGCCACTAATTACAGGTCGAATTATTGGAACAAACAAATTATTTCTTGACGACAAAAGAAAACAAGGTACATTTTTTGAATCAATCCAAAACAAGAACTCATTGTCACATTTTGTTTCCTTAAATACCCTTTCTTTTACAGCAAAATGGCAAACGTTCCTATTGCGGTTTTAGTGAGACATGACCCAGGGATGAAGAACCAGCCAGCCAGCCAGGGTTCAGGGGTCAGGAGGTTTCGGCTATGTCTGCTTCATTTTCCGTGGCGCCGCTCAGACGGCACTGGCATTTTATTACCTTAACAAGCCGGGCAGGACGAAAGCGTACAAAAGCACGTAAAAGGAGCCACTGTGGAAAATACCTCGAAGGTAAGATGGGGAGGTAATACGAGTGAGTCATGGCGGTATTGGTTTTCTACCAGAGTCTACCTGGTGGGGAATCTCCTCTACATATATCGGCAGGTTTTTTTCCGGTCTCCGGCGTCGCTGAGTGTTATTCTTTCCGAAGTCGACAAACTCCAAATAAAAATTGTGAAAAAAAATGCCTTTTTAATGCAACTTTAAGGCTACCGCGTCTGGTGTTTCATTTGATATTCTGATATTTATCAATAACTTAAATACTTACTTATAAATTTGACTTTCTTGCTAAGTCGCGGTTGCTTAGAGCGTATTTTATTGTTTTTCTTAATTGGCGCAGATCTTCTCGATACTATATTTTTTTTAATAGTTAATATTTAGAAGTCCGTTTGGAATGCATGTATAGAAAATATTGAAATTCAATTAATAAACAGTTCGAATTGTTGAAATTTATTGCACTTTGATGGTGTTGCAGGTTTTCTTTATGAAATCAAAAATCAAACTAAAAATTCAAAAAGCCAAATCAAAAATTTGCAAGCATTTATAGGGTTTTCTCATACATTTGCCAAACTAAGTGGAAACAATCGTATTTTTATAGATTCTTTATCAAAAACTTGGAAGGGAAATAAATCGTGAAGTTCGAAAAGTATTTCTAATAGAAGCTTTACCTCCTATTTATTTTGTTAAACTATCTAAACTGCTCTTTTTGTATTATTTTCCATCATTAGTTGTTGTTATAATCCTACTTAGAACCTCTAATTTGACAGCAAAAGTAAGAAAGCCATCATTAGCAGCTGTAATGGAAATAAATGTTATTTTTCCTCTCATACTCTCGCCACAGGATAACTTTTAACGATTAATCGTGAAACGTTTGGTTCTGAAGAATACATTTTTAATAAGGTTTGTATTGTATACTCTAATCCTGTCAATCATCAATTTTAATCTAATATAATTGGGAAAAAGAAACAAAGAGAGCTGAACTCCTGCAGTTGATAGTTTTTTAATGGAAATCCTTTGACCAAATCCATTTAATTCCATGACAATGTTTTTATAGAAGGTGTCCAACCGTAATCGACAGTTTTTTGTTCATAAAAAAAGGATTTTCTATTAAAAAACACGGTTCAATGGCAAAGAGTGACACTCAAAAGGGCAAAACTATTTTAAAATTCAGCGGAAAACTGTAGAAACTAATTTTAATTCATCAGCGAACCGGATAATCGAAATAAAAATCAATAGTTAAGAGTCAGAAAAGTAAGGATATAGCATAATTTATGTATAAGAAAGGAAGAAGGATGTGCAAACAGACACATATCAAAAGTAGGATGCATGTATGATTAATTGAATAAAAAAAATATCCTTCTAGGAGAACTCAGACAATGGGTAGACATCTGAAGTTGCAGGAAAAATAGTGCAAATACAATTTGGTTTAAACAAAGGAACGGAAAATGCAAAGCCAAATGGAACATGGAAACGCCAAGCTCCAAGCGCCAAGCTCCCAGCCAAGCACCAAGGACCAAGGAGCAAGCGACATGAAAAGGAATTTCTGCAGAAATAGTCAAAAGAGGGGGCACCGAAGCAGAAGGAAATTGCATTAGTTGCGCAGACAACGAAATGGAGGCACGTAAAAGGCCCACCAGTCGCAAAATCCATTCGTACGATGGTGTCGAGGGATTTATTCCATGCGAAGGATACAAAAAGGGATTCGGGGACGCAGTTGGCAACCCCTTCATTATGGCTCCGACCTGGCCAGAGTCATGCATACGTTATATCCGTCGTTCCCCCGACATTTCTGTTCATATAACTAAAAGTAATGTTTTCATAACTTGAGGTGCAAGTCGGATTTATACTATAAACATGTGTGTAGCAGGAGGCTCTTGGAATGTTATTAGCCAGGACGAAAAGGCAACCAAATGTAGGTAATATATTATATTTATGGTGTATCCTTAAGGTAAGTTAAAGATAAACCTTCCTAGTTTCTAAAACAAATCTACAAGGAACCTGATGATCTCCTAACTTCAAATAATAGCTAACTTTTTTCAGGGGTACAACTTCATTAATTTATTGGCCAAGACATTCCCCAACCAAACAACTCAACCGGATGACAAAAAAGAAAAGAAAAATTAAGTAATATTATGTATTTGTCAGTAACGTGAGCAACATGCAAAGCGATAGGAAAATAAAACAACAAACAACACATGGAGCCCGGAGGTCTATTGCCAGGATAATAAGGAAAAATTTGACTGCTACGTGACAGAGTGCCCCACATAGTTGAACGTTGCAAGTTGGGGGCCATACAACCGCGAGGCTCTGACTCGGTTGCCAAGTCAGAGTTTGCGAAAAAAAAAGGACAAAACTGAAGAGGATACGCTGGAGTGGGTGCTCTTCTTAAAAATTCTGTTTAATATGCTAAACAATTTTACATTTCAGGCAAAGTTATGAAGAAATCGCAACTCGAGACTGATTTCATATTCCCCTGGCAAGGCTAGCCGGCTCTCTGTCAATAAATCAATAAAGACCGTCCTTTGTCGTCATTCCGCCTGTATGGGTTGGTCCCAGTGCATATTGCGCAATCCATACGCCTGATATATACGCCGGGTTTCGTTTTTTTATAACGACAACGATATAAAATGATATTAATTAGTATTTATCTAAGACTTTTATATCAATGACCGTTTAACACTGAGATAGAAAAAACTATTGTCACTCTGTGTGTGGAGCTTAAATGAAATTTCATGGCAATAGTCCTGGTCTCGGCCTGCGCCGGGTGACTCATCGGTTGTCGGCTGAGTGGCGCCTCATGCGAAGTGCCACACATAGCATGGGGAAAACGCAAGAAAATAATGAAAATAATGGCGGACACGGAGTTTGAGGCAAATTATTATTGCCTACATTTTGACATTTTTTTGGGATCAATAATCGTATGAAAAATAAGTCATTTACTTTAGGAAACTCTATTAAAAATATATTAAACCAAAAAGGGTACACAAAACTTATAGGATATCCTCTGTCGTTTACTTAAGCCTGACCCTGTTCTATCCCTGAAAGTTTACTGACCATCAGCATCCGCCTCCAAATCTCAGAGACATTAAGAGCATATTGTACTAGCCATAACATATACATAAGCCTACATATGTTACTATGATGGTCAGAATTTGTTGCAAATGTTTGTGCCCCAACCCCCTGGTAGCTGCAACGTACACAATTTCTATGACGGAAACAAGCTTCTGCTGCCAAACACAATTTGTATACACACAAATTCAATTTCGTGCAGATCGATGATGGTTTTTAGAATGCCAAATAAAAGGATAACCAAACAGGAGTGTACAACCAAAAAAAAAAAAAGCAACTACATTGATATCATTGAATGGAAAATGCTCCATGGACAATGCTTACCCGCTGGCAAAATTCCGGGTGCCCTGCACGTATGGCAGAAGCACTGCATCACCGAATCGCGTACTAATCCAATCAGCATTTTCAGGTTGTTTTACGTATCGCTTAACTATAGAATATATACTCGATAATAGCCAGGGGGTTGTAATTGGTTTTTGTTAATGACGATTCTTTTTGGTTTTTAGGTACAATTACACAGGAATTTCGATTTTCACTTTCGGGTTTTGGAATTTCTTTTCAAGACAACCACTTGCTGCTGGCCGATATTGATTAATTGGTTGAAGAACAGCAAGAGCAGCCGCTGTCAAGTGTTTCTTAAAATACAGATGGGAGATTTTTACGCGACGCAAATTATCCTTTTTTGGTTTGTTTTGTTTGTGTTTTGTTTCTTTTTCTTTGTTTTCTTTTTTTTTTGTTAGTCCCTTGAAAAAGGCACACAACAGCGTCTAAATTGTAGCGAGCAGAGCGAACGACAAACACAAACTAAGTTATGTCGATGTTAATTTTTCAATAGCAGGCGAACGACTGGACGACCTCCCAGCCACATCCAGTACTGGCGCCAACGTCACTGCCGGCGACGGCGTTGGCGTTGGCGTCGGCGCCGTGCCTGGTTCCATGTTAAAGGCAAGGACAATGCACACACCAAAGGACATAGCTCTTGTCAGGAGGGGGGACGGTCTCTGCACCCCAAGTCAAAGCCAACAAACACTCCAAAGAGAGAGCCAAGAGAGAAAGAGCTTTGGCCAAAACCGTCAGGGAGCGACAGGGAGCAGGCGTTGGTAAACAGTTAATGCCGCTAAAATAATTTGTTAATTAAATCATTTCCACTTTCTGGCCATTAGTAATTTTTAAAATTTCACACTTTATTTCCCTTAATTTCTCTACCTCCGGAATTGTCAGCGGGATTTGGGAAGAGCCTGCGCAGTGCTGGAAAAAAAATGGATGCATTGGCTCAGAGCGAATTGGCGGAAGAGAGCCGGGAAGGTGGCCACGGAAAAGCCGGCTGATTTCATAATATTCGCCAAGCACCTTAACCCAAAATCTATGGTTAGATGTTACACAGAAATATTTACTTTTTAAGGATCATAAACGAAAGGATAACAAAGAACTAATCAAAAATTTCAAGCCAGACTAATAAAAATATTGAATTAGAAACAGATACCTTTCTAGTTAATCCAAAAAAAAACATTAAAAAATCAAAAATATTTATATTATCCTTCAACACTATTTGAGTTTTAGCTTTAAGCCTAATTCGAAACCGTTAAAGCCGCAGAAGTATCAAATATTTTCAACCTGGCAATGACATAGAGAAGCCCAATTGTGAGAGAAGTTCGAAAGCAGATTTTCGAATATCGAAAAGGTTTAGACGGAAGAGAGGAAATGGCCAAGAAATGGCTGAGAGCGAGAGGAAGTGGCGCTAAAGTAAAACAAATAAAAACAGCGATGACTCAAAAAGCAGCCAAAAGCCGAAAACATCGAAAAATGGGAATTGGGAACGAGAGGACACCGTTCCTAGTGCGCCGTTCAAGCCAAAAAGGACATTCGGAGACACGACAAAGCGCCGGAACGGCGCCAACTCAAGCAACCACACTTGGATGAATCACGTCGTGACTCCGGAGGAAGAGAGTCCTTCATGGGTGTTCCTACCTACCACGCTTTCTCTTTTGAATATGAGGTTTTGGTAAAAACAACAGGAAACATCGCTTCATATGTTTTGTTCAACTATCTATTCGAGATCCTATAAGGATTAATTGCTGTTACTATTGCTCTTTTTATTCCAGGATTTTTGTTAAAAGATGGACAGGTTAGAGATAATACTATTAAAAAATTCGAAATAAAAATCTCCCACAACTTTAATAATAAAGCACAGCCTAAAACCAATATTTCCTTTACGCGGATATCAAAAAGCTAACGTCATCGGCCCAAGGCATGACTCACGGACCGAACCGAAACCCCCCAGCTCCTTATCTCAAAAATATATAGTATATAGTCACCCCTGAGTTGGTCCTTTTGATTCAAGGAGGCGAAACTACAACGATGGTAAAAACATTTGTCGCTGACGTCGAGCCGACGCCGAGCGGCTTTTGCAAAACCAAAAGCTACAACCCCAAAACAAGTGCAACCGTTTTTGACAGGACATACAAGAAAAAAACAGGCAAAAGGCAGTTAAAGTTCGATTGCATGCTTAGAGCCCATTGCAAGTCCAGATCCTACAAACCCCTCCTCCACCCAAACATATCCTTTTTACAATATAACCAAGATATTAAATTTCCAGCTTGCGGTTTGCTTTTTTTTTTACTCTTGGCGATTCCTTCAAATGTCCTGGAAATATGTTTAATTTTATTTTACACCAATTGTTATATAAGAATCATATGCAAAGTGTCTTCGACACGAGAACATTATTTTCTAGAGTCCTAGAGTCCCCCACAGGTTCATTAAACTGCAGTCATGACGTGGCATTATGTTTATATGCAGGCATTGTCTGCGATATGGATAGGTCCTGTTGGCGCCTGTGGGCTGGCCGAAGGGCGAGCACTTCAAAATGCAGGACAGGATGGTAAATATCGATCATAATCTACATATAGATGGCTTCCAAGTAAATGCCTTAATGTGTCTTTGGCCCTGACTTCTCGTCCTGCCACTGTACGTGACTATTACACATACGAAGGATATTATTAACGCTGTCTCTCTATTTTATACACACTCGTATATATAAAGAAACGTTTGTTTTAGGCCACGCCCCTTTTTATTTACTCGTTTTTTCTACCTCAACCTCCAACGTTTGAAGGACAATTCTGCAGTTGCGGTAAATTGCTTGCAACCAAAAGTTGTGCAGGACTTTCATGGTTTTTATAACCTGCCAGAGATCCCTTAATATGGTTTATTTTAACTGACATCGTCCAGTGTTAATAGAGTCATAAAACAACAGATAAAATCAAACGGGCAATCTGCAGCATCCTTTACCTTGTTTTAACTGCAACGCAAGCGACGTCAAGATGGGACGCGTCGTATTAAAGGATACTCAAAAAGGATATGTTGTTGACGCTGACTAAAGCGGAAAACTTACATTTTCCTTGTTAACATACAGCTCAGACGCAAAATGTGACTGCGATGACATTTTACGAGACATAGAAAATATCAAAAAGCATGCAAAAGCCAAGGATATGAGATCCTGAATGTTTTATACCCTGCCAAAGGATAGAGTTGCCAGACTTTTTTGTTTTCTATTTAATATTAGAAATTATTGCTTTAAATTTGTAGCCTTTTTGATCTGGGATAAAGCACCCACAATATATCCTTTAAATAGAATTCAATTGAGTGCTTTAACTCCACAGGTCCACGGCTATAAAAGGGAAAAAATAAAAATTACTTAAGTGAAAAGCGTCAGGGGATTTTCATGTTTCCCGTGGATGAAAAACTCAATTGATGTGGGGACCGCTTATCCCACCTTTAGTCCTTTTCAGTCCTAACCCCCGGCTCCAGGATTTTCAGTTCACGTGTGCAAATGCATTAATAATGATGTGTGGGGACTACGCACGGTAAGCGACTCGCTGCACGTAATGCGTCACGTGTGGCACCCTTAGGGGTTAAGGGTCACCCTTTAAAGGGGACGATTGTGCGACTTAACCAATACATCATATACGAGAGAGCAACAAGATTTTGATTATGATAAGGAACAGTCTAGTACGCAGTAAATCCAAGGGATACAAAATCCAATCTTAATTTCTGGAAAGTCTTAGAAAGGGCATCAAAACTTCGACTTTGAGGCCGAAAGGACTCGGGATTAAACAACTGTTGCAGTTCGATTTCCCTCTGCGTGTCAAGACCACCTTTCCCTTCCTCCCTTTTTTTTACTTCCCGATAACCTGGACTTCTATTTACACTTACAGGTGTGTGCTGTGGATGCGAAACCTCCAATTTGGGGGCAATCCACCGGTAGACCACCCCCATTTCGAATAACCCTCGAAACCGCACAAAAACCCAGCAAAGTATAGAAATAATTAATTGTCTAAAGTGCCTTATTTCAGTAAATTTGTAGCCAGCAAGATGCGTACCGTACAGATGGAAGTTATAAAAGGAAGTGGCGTTGAAGCTGGGGAAGTTTTCTGATAAAACGATTTCCCCGCTCGCAGTTAGTTAGTTGGTCCTTGAGCAAAAGGTACACAGAAAAAGTTTGTGGTTCGGTTGGACTTAGTTTTTATGGTATATAACAACTTTATTTAACGCATCTGGCATTCCAAGTAGGTGGCTAATTTAATGAAAGAAGTGGGAAAAAAACTGTAGTAGATAGTATATGTACCCAATACTTAAGAACAGAAGCTCAAAGCTCATCTTGTCGTTCTGGTACTTACCTTGTTAAGTTAGTTTTTGTTTAAAAGGACCTTAAAGTTTTATATGTCTTGGGTTCACAATTAGATTTAAATTTAATGGAAGAAAAATAAAGTAGGAAAAGCTGTAGTAGATAGTATATATACCCGATACTTAAGATCAGAAGCTCAAAGCTCATCCTACCGTTCTGGTACTTACCTTGTTAAGTTAGTTTTTTTTTAAAAGCAGCTTATAGTTTTATATGTTTTGGGTTCACAATTCGATTTAAATTTAATGGAAGAAAAAGAAAGTAGGAGAAGCTGTTGGAGATAGTATATATACCCGATACTTAAGAGCAGAAGCTCAAAGCTCATCCTACCGTTCTGGTACTTACCTTGTTAAGTTAGTTTTTTTTTAAAAGCAGCTTAAAGTTTTATATGTTTTGGGTTCACAATTCGATTTAAATTTAATGGAAGAAAAAGGAAGTATATTATCTTTCCGCTTTGGTACTTACCTGTTTTTTTTTAGTAAGTTTCTCCTTAAAAGGACCTTAAAGTTCTATCGGTTGGACAATTGGATTTAAAGTAAAAAAAAGTCCAAACTGGTAACAATTCTTAGCTTGCAATTATAAAGGAAACTTCACACAAGACGACAACACCATGAAAGTGTCGCGTCCCCTCGGGGAGAAGGTCCTGGATCCTTAAAAATCGCATAAAACAGTTTGCGAGAGACCTACATAAAACCAGTTGCGAAACGTCTGCTGCCATATTCTTGCACCACAACCCTACAACTGCTCAGAGCTCGGTGCAGTAAGGAAAAATGGTCATTACTATATACTTGTACAATTCTATATAAAACGAGTGCTGAAAACTAACTAAGGCTGTTACCGAAGTTTATATACCCTAGATTTTAAAGCTTATATTCGATATGTATTGTAAAACCCATAAAGATTATGTTTTTTTTTCGTAAAATAGAGACACTTTTTTAACCTCTATAGTATTGAAACCTCTACAACTCCTGTCTCCTAAGTCCTGGCTATCAATCAAATTTCAACTGCGGCATTTCCAGGTCGGGAATGATTCGTTCGGGACAATGCATATTATAACACCCTCCTGGCAGGGTAGGAGAGTAGGGCGGAAAAAGAGCAACAAACTATGTACGCAAGCATTTTTGCAAAAGTTTATTGAACCGGAACTTGAGCGGCGGTTTCGCCTGTGAAATGTGGCAACAATGCTGCTCTGCTCCCATGGCCAGAATGAGGGCTAACTGCACCTCCTAGCCCACAGACTCAGACTCAGACTCGACTCTGGGTGGTAGTATGTGTCTGAGCCATGTCTGCGCTACCCTTCTTGAGTGGGGACTTCCCCGTATTTGCTTAGCTTATATTGTATTTGCACTCATCGACAATATAGACCAAGTATACGCTGTAATATTGTCAAAAAGTTTACAGTGAAAGAAATATCGACGAGTCTTTATCAAGAATTTACAAATAATACGCAAAACTTTCTGTAAATGTAAAAATAGTATTTATTTACTTACGTTCAGCATCAACTGCGTTATTCACCATTTTATTAAAGTGATTTATAAGCCTTGAGATGTACAAATATAAAGCTTTCCAATATGGACTCTAAAAAATAAAATTTATGTAAAATAAAAGAAATAGTAGTAAGAAATAAATCAAATAAATTAGAAAGAAAAGTTAAGCTAACTTTTCGACCAAAATCTTATTTAAACTAAGCTAAAACTTACATTGCAAATCTTTGTTTTTAAGGTTCTAAAGAAAATACCGTTACTGATCTCTCCAAGCTTTTTCGATAATTTCAATGTTATCGATATTTAAAACTCAATACTCAATGCTATTGCATTGCATATTCTAAAGGGAATAGATAAATAAATGAACCGTTATTAAACGATCTCTACAAGCTTTTACGATAATTTCAAAGTTATCGAAAGAATGCTTATTTAGTTGCTATTTCATTGCCCTTTGTTGTGCGGATGTAAAGATGGGCAAAGTTAACCGACGCTTTGTATTGAAACGAGCGACAGCTTTAACAGCTTTAATTGAAAGACTAACGGGGGGACTACAAGGGACTTGAATTGCGATCCTGATCAAGAATATATAGAAGTACATAATACATAATATACTTTTTTGTTGAATCTTCAGAATCATGACAAAAAACAACCGCAAATACAGAGAGAATAAATATAGAAACGAAGTGCGATGGATGCGGACAATAAAACCGGAAAAGAAGCATATTGCGTTGGCGCGGAGTTGCTATTGTTGCAACTGCGCAGTGGAAATAAGGGAATATTTGCAACAAACTGAAACCGGATTCTCTTTGACGAGCTCACTTACCAGAAAATGGTTACTTTTAGACGAACTACAAAAGCCGGGATACAAAACAATGACTTTGCGTACACACACAATTATCGAAGTTAGCTCAGAAATACAATTTAAAAAGCCACTTTGAAGACTTTACAAGTAAGTTTGTGGAATCTGCGACCAGCACTTTTTCCTCTACGTTGCGATCGCGTCGACGAAATGTACTCGAATGCAAGGAAGAAACTGAAAGCAAAAAAGGAAAGCTAAAGCCATGACGCCTTTGCACAGTAGTTGGGAGAGATTGTAGTAGATCAATAAACAAAGTTTTTGATTTTATAAATCTTTATTTGATAAGAAAAATACTTTTTATATAGATGTCTGTAAATGACAGCTAAAAAATCAATATTTTAGGCCACAAATTTAATGAACTTTGACATCAATTTGAGTACAACCTTAAGATTCATTTTTAATTTAAAATATTAAAGAAAGTCTTACAACTTTACAAACTTTTACATTTCCCAGCTTTGCCCACTGTGCTTTGTCCCGGTTGATGGACAACATCTGTGCGGTTAAGTTGCTACGGGAAAAAAAGAGATGACTGTTTCATAAAGTTCTTTATTGCTGTTTATTTTTGGCGGTTGCAAATGACAATTTGAAACGGAAACTAAGAATTCCCCTAGATCCTTAACAGAAGCAAATAAAGTTTCTATTTAGTTAAAAAGGTTCAAAAAGAGAAATTTTAAACCAAAGAACATTCCTCATACATGGGAATTCCCTTAGAATAATAAAGAAAAGCTAATAGAACGCAGATAAAGCTATTCAAGATCAGCAGTGAAACCATTACAGGATGGCCCAGGGTCGTTGAACTTATCAGTAATGAACCGTGGGGCAACCCACTCTGAAGCAAATCGAAATGGAAGCTGATACAAAGCTGCTTTCTTATCAGCTGGGCAAGGTGTTGGAGAGTGTCGCGGTTAAAGTGACAAATCAATTTAATCTCTTGGGCGGTTGGAAAGTGAAATTTGATCGATTCGCGCTAGAAAAACGGGTCCACGCACTTTTCAAATATAATGGCATCAAAACAAGTTCAGGTGCGTAAACAGTTGAAAGACAGTTTTCGCTCAAACAACCATTAAAACTGGCTTTGTATTTAAATTCAAATTGTGCCCACACAATTTTTTAAACGGTTCAACAAAGAGAAACACGAGGTCAAGCGAAGCTTAAACAAAATCAAGAAATCATTTTAAAGCGTAGATATACGTCGATATATATGTATATCGAGAATTCTTTTATCTGCAAGATCCTATCTTTCTATTATTTTTCTGTCTGGAAGATTAATGCGGGTTGATCTTTATTCCTATTCCTTTTTATAAAAGAACAAAATATAAACATGTTTATTTCGGTTTTATAATATTTCATAGAACCTTAACGACCTAGAGTATAGATTGTTTATCATCTTAAGTGCTCATTAACTGGAGTAGCAAAAATATAGATGCTGATTCATGACAAAATGCAACAAAGAAAGCTTGCTGGCTCCAATGACCATAAATAAGCGATTCTTTTGTTTCAAGATTTGATTGGAAACTGGATCTTAAAGTCGTTCTTTGTCTCTTTTTTTTAAAGACACCTACTTAGGTAAACAGCCCAGGACAATGAGCCGGAAGACGATCAATTCAATAAAACAAATAAAAGCTTTTACATGCGACAAAAATAAAAGTCATCTGGTCAAATTATTTAAACTATCTGGTAGCACTGGTCACAAAGGAGGCCTAAACGGCCTTTATTCAATTACTCTGTGAATTATTCTTGGAAGATATATTTATTATTTTAATTAAATTAATTAAAACTAAAAATAATGGCGTAAAAAGCTTTGGTATTTGTAAATCCCCGAGCCGGCAATATTAAAGCAGCAATCGATATATCGATAAATTTGTGTGTCATCCCTATTCAGTGTACGTGGATTTCGACGCAACTTTCTCAGGCCTAAACATAAGGAAAATTCACAGTTTAAAGCCTCTCACTGAAGCTAGATATGAGGAAGGACCGCTGAGACGAAACCCCCGAATTCCTCAGCGAAGCACATCCTTCAGGCATTTCAGAAAAGGAGTCTACCCGTGTCTAGACTGAACTCACCAGTTGCCCTTCGGCTAGGCCTGATAAATCGAGCGAGTCCACAACAATCCCCTACCCCTGAAGTCGGTCGATTCTCTTTAATTATTGATAATGGCCCCCACCCGCCGTCCTAGCGACGGCTTGCTGGCCCGTGTGAACTTTCCACTGTACGCCGTCGACATGCTTACCAGCCGCCACATCCTGGTGGCAGGAGGAGGCGGTTCCAGCAAAACGGGCGTTGCCAATGGCTTTGTAAGACCTGCAAGCAGTCGAATTACTTAGAATTCTAACCAATGTTTCTCTTCTAGGAAATCTACGAGCTATACCACAACGGGACTCACTTCTGCGCGGAGGAGGTGCTGCGCCATGAAACGGGAGCCAACGTGGTGATGAACTTTGCCGTCCGCAATGGTGGACGAAGGGGTTATCTGTGTGCCGGCCAGGAGGCACACTGTCAAATGTACTACGTTCAGCCGCGCGTCGAGACCGAGGAGGACGGAAATGCCAATGGAGTTGGGGAAGGAAAACCAGCTCCAGCGGAAAGACCACACGAGAACGGAAATCTACGGCAGAGGAATGTGCCTTCGGGAGTGGAGAACCTTTCAAACGGCCACAAGCCACCTACATCGGCTGCCGAAATACTGCGGCAGTTCCAGCGTTTGCGCTTCGATATCCAGGCGGTAGATGTGGTGCAGACAGACTTTCTCAAAAGCGCTGAACCGCTGCAGCGGGTGGTGCGTATCAGCGGCAACGGGCGCCTGATGGCCACCGGTGGCACTGACGGCAAGCTACGAGTCTGGTCTTTCCCCCAAATGAGCCTGGCCGCTGAGCTTTCGGCCCACACCAAGGAGATCGATGATTTGGACTTTAGTCCCGACTGCAAGTACATCGCCAGCATCTCAAAAGACGCCCAGGGTCTGGTATGGGACTTGGCCAATGGAAAGGTGCAACACAAACTGCAGTGGCAGACGCCCGAGGGCGCCAAGTATCTGTTTAAACGCTGTCGCTACGGTACAGTGGAGGCCCGCAAGGACCAGTACCGACTCTTTACAATCGCCAATCCGTTGGGAAAGGTGGGCCGGCAGCGAGGCTTCCTCCAGCACTGGGATTGTGCCAGTGGGCAGCTGCGCCAGGCGGTGGGCATCGATGAAAGCCTGTCCTCGCTGGCGGTGCGAGATGATGGACGGTTCTTGGCCGTTGGAACCATGTTCTCAGGAAGCGTATCCATGTACATAGCATTTAGTCTGCAGGTAAATGAATCCCTTGCTAGAAAGCTTCCGACGCATTCATTGTCATGATTCCCCTTTCAGCGCGTGCTCCACATTCCACATGCACACTCCATGTTCGTGACGGGCCTGCAATTTCTGCCGATCACCAATGAGGAGGGGCCGCCAATTTCCAGCGACACTGAGGCAGCAGTGCTCTCCATCTCTGTCGACAATAAAGTCTGCATCCACAGTCTGCCTCAAAGACGTAAGCCGAACGTTAGATTATCCTGAAAAGGTTCTCACTTTCTTTAATTACAGGAACGATCCCTGCCTGGGTTGCCATTGCCTTCATAATCGCCATGATCTTCATCGTGTTTGTGATGTGCTCCTATTTTGGCATCTGATGAGGACTTGTGGTGCCGAGCTTACACAGTTTACGTTATATTATGTACACAGGTTTTAGTTATGTATTAGGCCCCAAGACCCCTCGCAGCGTAACGCCCACTCGCGATTATTAATTTAAGTGTATAGTTTGTGCCGGTTGCCTTATCTCTTAACTAAATTCAATGTTTTTCTATCTATATTGTAATATAATTTAATCTCTCTAGCCGTTCTCTTTGCGTCTCTCAGATCAATCATTGATCGTTTCGTCTGCTCTAACAGTTGTACATGATTATTTTTAATAAGTCTTTAGTTGCAATTGAAAATAAACAAACATGTAAAAGGGCACACGCCCCTGAAAAAATGGTTAAATCAATTATTGAATCATTTTTATAAATAAAAAGTTTGTTAATTAAACTAAAGTGGCTTGATCATAGTAATCGTGGTCACAAATAAATGAAATGTATAGCCATTTGTTTAAAAAACATGGAAACGAGTCTCTTTATTCCTGGCAGTACTATTTAGGGATCCAATCCTGGGGATATTCTAGGATCATCCTTCATAGCAAAAATTGACGATTCCCCTTAAGTCAAAACAAATTTCTAGTTTATATTTTTATTATAATGCGGTTTTTTATTTTATTCATGATTTTATTTACTTTTTTCTTCCAATATTTGATACTACAAATTAGGCCTAAAAATTAACTTATGTTTTTGAAGCACTTAATTATAATTTGTTATTTTCTGGTTGGTAAATGTTTAAATCTAGTTATTTTTGCTTGCATCTTGCTTATCAGTTCAATTACCATTTCTGTGTTTATTATTTTTTCTTTCATTAATGTTTCCGATGTCTGCCGTAGTTTTTTAATCAATTATTATTTTTTTTGTGTTTGTATATAAAATATAAAATGCTTATCAAATGGTGGATGAATGATCTCAAGGATGATGATGATGTTTTATACTAATTTTGGAGGGGAGGAAGAAGTTTGGCGAGCAGAGTTTATTTCAATAATAAATAAGTTTTATAGGTAATATATGTATGTAAAATGCCAATATGGCTTTCATTCATCCGTAGATACATATATTATATTTCCATTTTTTTATATGGTTTTTATGTTTTTTTTTGTTTTTTTGTAAAATAATGCACGCAAACTTATTATTGTGTACGCTTCATGCTTGGATGTTTCTTGTTGTAGTTATTCTGTTTATAATATTAATTAGTGATGCCAACGCTTAATACCCATCATAATGCCAGTTTCTGCAAAATTTGACTAAGTTACAACACAGGAAAACAGAAACGAGAAACAATATTTGCCAAATTAAAGTCGAAATCGTATAATGTTTGGAAAAAACAATTAATTTCCATCAAATAAAATATTTAACAAAATGTACATTCATTCGAACTTTTTAATGAAAGTGTAAATTTGAAACAATTTTTCTCTCCCTTTTTTTTAATAATACTTTTGGCATTTTCCTTTCGATGCTAGAAAAAAAATCCTTTCGCTTCCTTGGTATATTCCTTATCGTCTCAAAGAAAGGGTTTAAACTAGTTTCAGTTAGAATTTGTTTGGACAGTCTTTATGCTGATTGGAGGAGGGAGGGCCTGAGCCCGGACCGAGCTCGGCCTGAGCCTACGAGGCCTTGGCGAACTGGATGACCGAGCTCATCCGCATCACCTTCGACCCGGAACTATCCAAGGTATCCATCGTTGGATGGTCAGCGCCAGCAGCAGCAGAGTTTGCATCTCCGCCTGCCCCCTGGGTCTTCTCCAACTCCCCGTGGCCGCCGTCGCCCTTGTTCATGTAGTGTTTGCGTTTGCGCAGCGGGAGGGTCATCACATTCCGGTCGGCCATCAGCAGGGAGTCGCTTTCCGGCGAGGAACTCCGCTCAGGGGACTCAGTGCTCGATCTCAGACCGATGGCGGCCTCCACGCGACGCACGATATCCGGATTAGGCAAGGCGGATCTAAGAGAGGAGAATCCTGATTAGTGATTATTTTGGATTAAGAGATCCTTAAGGTAATACTTACTCGTACTTGGGCACTGGGGCGTAACCCTTGTGGAGTCCATGGCGGGCCAGATCTCCGCGCTTGAAGTGCTCGATGAGAACTGTCGCTTCGTGGGTGTCATCATAGTTGGCCGCCAGATCGCTGACGTGCAGCTGCTGCTGCTGTTGCTGCTGGGGAGGCGGCTGGTATTGCATCTGCTGCTCTGGAGGGGGTGTGGCGGCATGACCACGACGCAGTTGGATCATTTGCAAGGCGGCGGCATGCACATCCTCGTCCTGATCACGTTCCGGCACTTGCTCGTCGATGTCGTGGTGACGGCGTGCCATGCTGGCGGCCTCGAGCAGGGCCGGATTGATGGTGAGTCCGGCGGCCTGGGGCTGCAGCTCCACTAGACTGGGTTGGGCCTGGTAGTAGGTGACAGGCGGGGTGGGCAGCTGACCACCCGCCACCTGCTGTATGCTGAGGTCAGTGGGCAGCTCCTCGTCCGTATAGTTGCTGTGGGCTAGCTGGGCGCTGGAGACGCCGCTGTCCCGGCTCAGGGCATCCTGCTCCACCTGGGCGGGCAGATAGTGGGCCGAGGTGGGCGGCGGCGAGGCCAGGCTGCTCGTCGAGGGCGAGTACGTGGAGCTGGGAGAACTGGGAGAGAATGGAGAGGCCGAAGCCGAGGCCGAGACGGAGACGGAGGCTGGGGCTGCCTTGGCTCCGCGGGGCTGACGTGACTGGCGAGGCTTCTTGGTGGCTGCCGGAGAGCTGGGCGGCGAGTTGCTGCTGCTCTCGGAGACTTCGCTGCTGACGCCGTGCGAGGATGGTGACACCACGGAGGAGGAGGAGGTGCCTGTACCGGCCGCTGCTGCCTCCGCCTCATCGTCGGGAATCTCATTGGCATGGCCCTTGATGTGGGCCTCCATCTCCTTCTTGTTCTTGAACGTCTCGTCGCAGATGGTGCACTTGTAGCACTTGGATCCGTAGTGCTGGACCCGGTGCAGCTTCAGGACGTGGTTGTAGCCAAAGTCGCGGAAGCAGATGTCGCAGTGGTAGGGCTTCTCGCCCGTATGGGTGCGCGAGTGCACCTTCAGCTGTTTGGAGCAGGTGAATCCCTTGCCGCAGCCCGGCTCCGGGCACTTGTACGGCTTTTCGCCGGTGTGGGTGCGCATGTGGATGACCAACTGGCCCGACTGGATGAAGGTCTTCTCGCAGACGGAGCACTTGTGCGGTCGCTCGCCGGTATGGATGCGCATATGGCGATGCAGCTTGCCGGAGTGCTCAAAGGCCCGGCCGCATACCTCGCACTTGTAGGGACGCTCCTTGGTATGGATGCGCCGATGGACCTGCAGGTTCTCCTTGACGCTGAACAGTTTGTGGCAGAACTCGCACTCGAAGGGTCGCTCTCCGGTATGGGTTCGGTAATGACGGATCTGTAAGAGAGAGCATCATGAGGATTAGGATTCACTTCATAACCAACGGACCTTTTTTGTTTTTTTTCTTGCGCCCATTCTAATAATAAAAACGATTCCATTCGCACTCGCGCCTGCGCTGTACTGTATTTGGTGTTTGTTTCATTTATCCAAGTAACGGTACTGTGCCCTATTTCTATTCCCTTTTCTTACATTTACTGCTATTTCTACTACTATTTCTAATGACTCTTTCTCTTACTTTGCGTTCTTTTGTTTCTATTTCCTAGCAACTACAGTGGTTTCAGGCTACTAGTTTTTTTTGTAAATAAATCTTTTCTTTCATAAAATTTTTAAATAATTTTAAATTTTTTATTCATTAAGGATCTCTTAGCTAAGGATCTCTTAATTAAGGATCTCTTATCTATCTCTAGATTACTTACCAGCCTGGCAGGAACGGCAAAGGTCTTCTGGCACACATTGCACTGATAGGGATCGGCTCCGGCAGCCACATTGGCCAGCGGCTTGATGGTTGGGCTCTTGGGGATGCCCACCGGGAGACCCGCCTCGTTCAGCTCGATGGCGGGCGGTAACGTGGCGGCAGAAGGATTGCCGCCTCCTTCTACCATGGAGAGCTCTGCGTTCTTGGCATGCGACTTGGTGTGGGAGGTGTGGGCCGACTTGCTCCCGAAGGTCATGCCACACTGTTCGCACTTGAACTGCGGCTTGTTGACTCCGGACTTGCGTGGCTGCGGCTGCGCCTGCGCTTGGGGTTGGGGTTGGGGTTGTGCCGCTGCTGGGACAAAGTTTACGGACACCTCTGTCTTGATCCTGTTGACTCCTGGCGTCGAGGTGGAAACTATCTGCTGCTGCTGCTGCTGCTGCTGCTGGATAGCTCTCTGGTAGCTTTCGAACTGCTGCTGCTCCTGGAGGTGCTGCTGCTGCTGCTGGAGTTGCAACTGTCGCTGCTGCGGTGTCTGCAGGAGCTCATAGTGCTCCTGGCCGCCGGAGGCAAGGACTCTCAGACCCGAGTTCGAGGACGTCGTTGTCGCTGTCAGCGCGGGCTGAACCTGCAGGCAGAACTGCGCCTGACTGGGTTGCTCCGTTTTTATAAGCAGCTGGTTAGCGGGATAGTAAACCATTTTGGATGCGGTTGTTGAATCTGGAAAGGATGCAAGGAAAAATGTTTGAATAAATATGGGATTAAAGGTGAGATTAATATTATATAAAAAAGTAGTAGTAATAGTAGTAGAAATAGTAGTAAAAGTAGTAGTAATAGTAGTAGTAGTAGTAGTATTAGTAATGGTAGTAAAAGAAGTAGTAGTGGTAGGAAAAGAAGTAGTAGTAGTAGTACTAAAAGTAGCAGTAGTAGTAGTAGTAGTAGTAGTAGTAGTAGTAGTAAAAGTAGTAGTAGTAGTATTAGTAGTAGTAGTAGTAAAAGTAGTAGTAGTAGTAGTAGTAAAAGTAGTAGTAGTAGTAAAAGTAGTAATAGTAGTAGTAAAAGTAGTAGTAGTAGTAGTAGTAGTAGTAAGTAATAGTAGTAGTAGTAAAAGAAGTAGTAGTAGTAGTAAAAGTAGTAGTAGTAGTAAAAGTAGTAGTAGTAGTAAAAGTAGTAGTAGTAGTAAAAGTAGTAGTAGTAGTATTAGTAAAAGAAGTAGTAGTAGTAGTAGTAAAAGTAGTAGTAGTAGTACTAGTAGTAGTAGTAAAAGTAGTAGTAAAAGCAGTAGTAATAGTAGTAGGAAAAGTAGTAGTAATAGTAGTAAAAAAGTACCTTAATTTTGAACTTATAGAACCCAAAACCCTTCCCCAAAATCCTTGTCATAACCTGCTTTACAAGTTTCATTGACCTGATCCTGCCACAAAGGATAGAAAATACGCAAAAAAAAAACCCCCCCAAGGATGTGGAAACTTCCATACGGGTGGGTTGGGAAAGCCTCATGGAAACGGGAAAAGGGGGAGTGGAACGAACGGGATAAACCCACCCCTGGAAGGGCTACGCACTTTTTCTTAAAGCCGGTATTTTCCGGCAAAAGGAAAATGCAAAAGAAAAACCGAGACAGAGAGAGAGTGCAAAAGAGAGTGAGAAAAAGTCTTTGAAAACTACGCAATATGTGGGTGAGTTTTAAAATTTCCCTCGCGGGGAGGGAAATTTAAAGAAATTCGAGGATATTTTGGATAAACCCAGAGCTGAGCTTTTCTACCGGCATAGTTTTTTCCACCCTCTCTCTCTCCCGTTCTCCCTCTCCCTCTCCTTCGTGTTTACTGTTATGAAAATGTAAACCCCCCACAACCTCCTCCCCGCCCCCCAAAAAAACGGTAAACTGGGTATACCAAATCAAAATGGCGACGCCAAAAAAAAAAAAAAGAGGGTGCGACAAAAAAAATAAAAAACAAAAAGCGATTCGAACTTTCCGGTAAGAAAATTTTCTTCGTTTTACCTTTCGCCGATTTTTTGGAAACATTCTTCGGTTTATTCTTGGATATATCCACCAAATCATTATCCGATTTTTGGCCAGCATCGTTAATCCAAATTTTCTTCGTACTCCAAGCGGTATCCTTTTTGTTTTCAGTCATTTTGATTATTTTTTTTGATTATAATTCCTAGTTACATGGCAAAAAATGTTCCAGACAGAGAGATCTTTCAAAAAATTGTATAAATCAGACTTCGGGAATTATCAGTCCTTTGTGGTTTATAGCTGCAGTCTTAAGATTAATATTACTTTTCAATATTTCCTTTACATATTTCGATGATTATTATTATTTTCGATCAGTTTATTATTTTCTTAGACAAGAATCTTCATTTGACGCGTGATTTTCTCCTTGATCAAGTTTTTCTTAATAATTTTAATAATTTTCTTCAAATCTTTGGACTGTTGAATGGGATAAGTGGGTTGGTAGACTTGAACGTGCTGCGGCGGCTGATGGCGATAATTATTCTGATGATGCTGTTGATGGTGACCGCCTTGACCCGCTCCCTTGTTCATGCGCATTTTCCTAAATGATCTCAGAATATCGTTCATCGAGAAATCGGTCATTTTTCCGTTTAAACTTCGGGAACTACGCACTTGAACTTCAACTTTCACATTCACATTTTCGGTCCCGAGGTTCTAGCTTCGATGGTTCGACTGGGAATGGTGGGTGAGTTGCCGAAAACTCAACCTCGAACCCCAAAAAAAAAAAAAAACAAACTTCTCGACACGGAAAAACCAACCACCAACCATGAGGGACTTATTTTTTGGATAATTTCCCTCAATTGGAAAATGTTTGAGTGGGAATGGGAGTTGGAATTGGAGTGGGAATGGGAGTTGGGAATGGAATGGGAAATGGGAGAGGGAATTGGAGTGGGAATGGGAGTTGGAATGGGAGTGGGAATGGGAGTTGGAACAGGAGTGGAAACGGAAAATGAGATCTTTTCCAATTTGAGAGGTATTTGAGGGACTAATTTTTTGGAAAATTTCCCTCAATTGGAAAATGTTTGAGTGGGAATGGGAGTTGTAATTGGAGTGGGAATTTGAGTTGGGAATGGGAGTTGGGAATGGAATGGGAAATGGGAGAGGGAATTGGAGTGGGAATCGGAGTTGGAACGGGAATTAGAGTGGAAAAGGGAATGGGAATGGGAGTGGGAATGGAAGTGGAAACGGAAAATGAGATCTTTTCCAATTTGAGAGGTATTTTTGAGAGGTATTTTCCTGTTTGAGTGTTTTCTGATAAGAAATAACTTTTTTTTTTAGCAGAATTCGTAGCAGATTGGGGAAATTATGAAAAAAAAACCAATTTGTGATTAATTTTAATTGGTAATGATGATTTTGTACTTTTTCTTTAATCAATTCCATTTTTTTTGATAACTAAAAACTAAACTAAAACATATCTATTTATAAAATTAAACGAAAATAATAAGAATTTTGCCCTTTAGCTTATATTTAGAAAGCCTACGAACAGATTCCCCTTCACAAATCTAACAAATCCCCTAAAAAAAACCAAAAAACCAACAAATGTTAAGATACAATTTTGAGTGAAAAGTTCAAAAAACTTTTTCGGCTTTTTCGGCTTTTGTTAAGGTTGTTTATTCTGTTGAGCGTGAAACTAGCGCAAAAGTTCATTAACATTCGACATAAAAACTATTTTCGTGGCGCGTATCGGTGGAGACACCGAAGGCGAAGAAAGACGAGATCCAAGATCCGAGATCGGAGAATTCTTCGGGTAGCTTCGCTTCGGTTTTTTGGGGGGAGCTACCCGACCAAAAAGTATCTGAAGGTACGACAAACGAGGCACCATTTTGAAGTGTGTTCGAGGTTTTCCTCGATTCATATTTTGACCACGTCGGAATTCCGTTATTTTGTTGGGATAGCTCAGAAATAGAGCTCAGAAATTAAAACGGGTTTTATGGGTCGAGAAAAGGCTTACAAGTGGAATGAATCTCAAAGTTGTTTGGATAGATCAGTAAACCGAGAGAAGAATTCATGAAGAATTTGTATTCTATTTGTTCATAAATATTATGAATATTTTTCTACAACTAATAATCAAGATCAGAAAAACAAAACTATATAAATTTTCCATTTTTTCCACCTGACCTATTAGGTAATATCATAATAGAGCTTGTTTTTATGCCATAATATGGGAATTACTATATAACTAGGAAGAAATGCAATGTTTAGCTAATAATATTTATTTATATTTCGCAATAAAGCTAATGCTTATCTCTCAAACGGGAATTACATGATTATTTAGAATGAACAAATAAGATTAAATAAGATTACGATTCTACAGATTCTACGTATTTTCAAGTCAAAGAAGAATTTAGTTATAGAATAAAATATAATTCTAGATAATAGTTCTAGTTTAAAAGTATCTTTTTTATCTATAAATCAAAAGATATCAGATATTTTTTTTTTTTTTTAAATTTAAGGGTGTAAGATTTCGGTTTTGGGTTCATTGTTTGGTCTTTGGCTTTCCGCGGGTTCAATGACCTATTCAATACTATTTCAATAAGCAAATTGTAAGCTCTTCGTATTCGATGATTCCCCTGCTGGGTTCCCGATTTGTTTATGTATCTGAGTATCTTTTAGGTTGCTGAGTATCTTTTCACGAATATCCATTACAAAACAAATTGATGAGTTTACAAATTGTTTTATTTATATTCTTGAATACTGTTTAGTTTGAGTTTTAATATTATATAAGATATAAAAAGATTTATGACAAAATATTGCAACTACCATATTTTAGGGAAACGATTTCTAAGGAAATTAATTCTAGTTAAAAATTTCTATTTAATTTCTTGAATATTTTCACTCCATTTTATGTTTGGTTGGTAAAAAATTCATGTTCATTCATGATTTTGTTTTTTTAGGTTAGCTTTTCATTAAAAATTAAAATTTTTTTGAATATATTCCCGCCTTTTATTTTAAGATATTTAACAATTCTTGTTTAAAAATGGTAAAAAGTAATTCATTATGTTTTTTTTTTTTATACTCTTTACACCTTTTTCCTTCAGTTTGTTTAGCTTTTCATTGCGAAGGTCTAGACACGACGTCTAAGCCAGGGCTGCCTGGCTGCGTGACTGAGCAGCTGCTGCGCCGTCGACATCGACGTCGGCAGAGAGGCACGCACAAACTGCGTGGGCCGCGTCGTCGGTTGGCGTAGGTCAAAAAGCGGCCAAGACGGGGGGAAGTCACATGCGAAACGCTAATGATGAGAACGCTGACTAGTGTATAGTGTGGAGGAAATTAAATAACGTTATAAAACGTATAAAAATGTGGCGTAATATACAGCAATCCCCCGTACTCGCTCTAAATTATGAAATTCTTGCGGTTAAATGCGAAAATTTTAAAGCTTCTCTTAGGGCGAGGGGGAAAACAACCCCTGTGAGGTGTTTTCACTTTTTTTTCGGTGTCGGGGAAAACCACTGCCACGGACGCAAATGGCGCAGCAAGCGACTTCCCTTTCGTTTGGCCAAGCCACCCGTCCCACCCACACGACCTCGCTGCTCTGCCACTGCTCTGGTGCTGCAACAGTCACCGCGAACAGCGAACAGAACAACATGCTTACTCATTGCAGAAGAGAGTATGAGTTGGCGAGAGACGAGTGGGCGGGGTGGGTGGCCAGCACGCGCATTGATTGCCGGCTGTCGGAAAACTCATGCACGGCCTCCTTATGGCCGAGCCAGGCCAGCTGCTCGGCAAGCGAGTCGCAAACCCATGCACGCCCTCCACGTGTAGTTCAAGTTCAAGACAACAACGAGAACGGTCCGATACGGGAGAGGGGGGATGGTGCAGAGTGAGGACGTGAGAGTGAGTGGCGACATTGAGAATGTGAGAGTGCAGCAGGCTGCGCTGCCCACGTCGACGTTTGCAGTCAGCTTTGGCCGAGCTGCAGCAGCTACTATAAAAGTGTGCGTGTGCAATGTCCTGTAGGTGTGATGTTTCGAGGATTTTGAATTGCATACTTTTTTAGTCATTTTTTATAAATTTCGTGTTATTTTCTATTTTTTTAATATTATTTTAGATGAATTTCGAAGTCTTGTTTTTGCCTCTGTTATTAATTCGAATTAATTTATTTTTATGTACATTTACAGTATATTTATTCCACGCCATGACGCTGCCGCCCTCTGCTCAACCTCAATCCAGCGGGTCAACGAACTCCCCCCGCCATGACAAAAGCAACAACAACAAAAAAAAAGCTCACAACGATATTTTCGGAGTGTGTGAAGAAGAAAAAGAAACCCAAAAGCGAATCCAACAAATGTATCTGTGATCGTGTTGGAAGGGTAGGGGACTGGGGGGTACAATACACTTGCAGGTTTTTGTAATTTTAGTAAAAAAAAATTTCGAGAATAAAAAAACCGAAAACCCAAAACCCGAAAAACACACAAAGAAGGCAGCACAAGTGTTTTTTTTTTTGTTGGAAGTGCAGCGACGCTGACTGCGCTGCTACTGCGAGGGGGAGACGACTCCAATTACAATCTCTTGTTTGAGTTTTTTTTGTTACTTTATTTCTTAAATAAAATTGAATTACACTTTTTAATGCATTTTAAAAATAATCACGGAATGACGTGTCTCCGAGAGGGAGTGCCAAAGCCAAAGTTAAAGCTTTGGAAATTTTTTTGGGGACGTTAAACGAGTTCTCTCTGGAGAGCTTCCGGCATTGGAAATAATTATGATTAAAAAAAAACAATTATTGATGGGCGTATCAGGGAGGCTTGTACCCGGTTCCGGCCTAAAGATAATTTTAACCTCATTTTTTTAAGATCCAAAACGTCAGCGAAGCAAGTTTCGATTTTCTTCTTGATCCGATCGAGAATATATATAACATTGCCTGCTTTTTGGTATAATATTATGTACAAATTTGTGGCAAAAACATGTTAGACAGGTTATCGACCACAAAAAACCGCAACAAAAGCTAAAGATTTATTTCTAAATAAAAAAAAAAAGAAACAAAAATACCCAAAAAATACTTAGAAAAAATCATAAAATAATAAAATTACATCAAAAATTAGTATAAATATATTAATTAGTAAGAAAATGTTAATTAAATAATTATAAACTTGAATTTTTAAAAGAAATTTCTATTTTTTAGGGATTTTATTTTTGTCCCAAGGGAATTTTCAACTATATTTAGTATATATTTAGTATTTAGTATATATTTAGTATTTAGTATTTTAAGTAAATATTTTAAAAAGTGAAACAATGAGAAGTTGCAACAAAAAAAGCGATAAAAAACCGTGTACAGCCAACGAGTTGCGTCAAAAGCGACGCGTCGCAGCAGTCTTGTCCTTGAACTTGGCAAAAAACGCTTTGCATTTGTAGTTGTATTTGTATATGTTTCGTGCACACGCACACAGATACATTCACACACAAATGCATTTTCGGTTTTCAAATACAAAAGCTGCAATTGCTCTTCGAAATACACTTAGAAAATTGCACCACTTTGTTTGTTAACAAATCTTTGCTTTTCTAATTAATTTTCTCTTAATTAATTGCATTAAATATGTTTCAATTTTTATTTCTAAAACAAAGCTAATATTTGTCCAATAATTTCAAATTTTCATAGAATAGGAAAAAAAAATACTAAAAAACAAAAGAAAAAAATTCTCGTGAAATCAAATATATACAAATTTATTTATATATATATTAAGATTAAGCTGTATGGATCATCAAGCTATTTTTTTTTTAGCAAATAGAACAAAGAAATCGGAAACGAAAACAAAAACTGATACAAATTTTGTTAACCAAGGTCAACGTTTTAAATATACAAAATTAGGGTATTCTAATGTCTAGAAATTATTTCGAGAAATTGGAAAATAAATATAAGATTTTTAGATACTTTTATGATTAAAATTTAAAGCTTTTTTTAAGTCTAGCTCTTTTTAATGTCTAGAAATTAAATATAAAGATAATAAAATAACAAAAATAAATATAAGATTTTTAGATAGTTTTCAGGTTAAAATTGAAAGATCATTTTAAGCATCTTTTTGATGTCTAAAAATTAGAAAACAAAATATAAATAGAAAATATTAATATATTAGAAAATATTAATATATTAGAAAATATTAATATATTAGAAAATATTCATAAAATAGGAAATATACGATTTTTATATACTTTTAAGTTGAAAATTTAAACCTCTTTTTATGCATCTATTTATTCTCTATTAATTCTTTAACTTAATTTCTTTCCTAAATTCCTTGAAATTATATTATTTTATCGATATAAGATATTTAGATAGTTTTTTGTTAAAAAAAGAAACTCTTAATATTTACTTTAACAATTTTTTGATTAAAATCGAAAGCTCTTTTTATGCTTTAATATTTATTTTAACAATTTCTTTAACAATTTCTTATTAAATTCCTTTTAATTATATATTTTACGATAGATTTTAGATAGTTTTTATTTTCAAAAAATAAACCTCTTTTAATGCTTTAAATATTTTTTGAAATATTCTTTAACTTAATTTCCTAAGAATCGATAGAGTATCTAAACCTTCGTCTTTTTTCTACTTCGTTTATTTATAAAATCGAAAAAGTATCAAAAGAGAATGCTGATAAACAAACACACAAAGCGAACGGCAAAAAAAATTTTTAGAATTAAGAAGCAACAAAAAAAAAAGAAACCCAAAAATATGGCGGATTTTTGTTAATGGGAGAAGCAAGAAGGGGGGAGGCAGGGGGGTAGGGTATTCTATAGATACAGAATTTTTGGCACACAGATACAAATACAGATACAAACACACAGATACAAAAAGTACGCATACATTGGCGTGGGTATTACGCATGTCTGCGAACCGGCTTTTTTTTTATTTCTTATTTTTTTTTTTCGTATTTTTTGTTAACCTTAGCGATGGTATTCTATCGCTAAGTATCTGTGTGTGTGTGTGTGTGTTTTTGTGTGCTTTTGTATCTCAAAGATATTCAAAGGCAGCGAGTACATCCGCTCGATATTTGTTGCTGAGGCGTTCCAATACGAAACGTAATGGGGTAGGCAAAGGGTCGTCATCGTCGTGGTCGTTGCTAGATTAATCAAAAATCGGGAATCGGGAATCGGAATATGGAATTCCAGGGACTCACGAGTTTGTCATGTGATCCTGTTTCTGAATACCCCACAAGATAAGCCACCAAAAATAAAACATTTTAACCATGAAATCAGAGAATACCGAACCGACTTTCCGATAAGACTTTCCGAACAATTTTTAATTTTAGCTTTTAATAAAAAACAAAAAAAAAAAAAAACACTTGAACATTATTGGGTTTGATCTATAAATACAAGTCGATGCTATAAAACGGAGAATTTTAGAACTAAAGTAGTACTAAAGATATCGGAGAGTAATAATTGCCATAAAAACAAAGTCCAAAGATGAATCTAAAACATTATCGATTTCGATTCAAAAGTATCTGTAAGCCTGATAGGCTAAACGGAAACGGTACTTCGACATGTCTGTTCTTGTTGTGGATTCAACATTGGAATTTTTTAAGACCACAAAACCATTCATAAATTCATATTAACGGAAAAGGTTGAGCTTCCAGTACTTTGAATATCGCCAAAAGATTGATAAGAGTTCTGGGTTCTGGATTCTGATAACCGATAATTGATAACTGATAACTGATAAGTGATAACTGTTAACTCCCGCTTCCAGGTGGAACGTGAATGAACGCAGCTACGACCAGAGAGTATTATTCTTGTTCAAGAATGAAATCAACTTGACAATTTCTACGATAACACCTGCCATGCCAGAATTTAGCTTCTTTTTTCTGCTTCTTTTCTTGTTTTTTTTTTTAAACTTTTTTTCTGCTTTTTTACCTTTTTTTGTTTTTCCTTTGCTTTTTATTTTTTTCCATTTTTTCCTACTTTTTTGGCTTTTTATTGTATTTTTCTTTTTTTTGCCTTTTTTTTTTGCCTTTTTTCTGTTTTTTTTCTGCCTTTTTTCTGTTTTTTTTTGCCTTTTTTTCTGTTTTTTTGCCTTTTTTTCTGTTTTCTTTCTGCTTTTTTTTTTTATTGTATAATCGTTGTTTTCATGGGGCTCTCCAACCCAACAGTTTCCTGTCTTCTATACCCTATAAAATCGCTCAACTAATCTCTGGAATTTCCTTAATTATGGCAGAGTTCTCTTTATTGGCATGAAACTCAAAGACTTTCAATTTCATTAATAAACTTGGATACTATTTGTATAGGGTTTATCAAAATCTAAAGCAATATAATTATACCTATTTTAAATAATATTCAATCTTTATTGAAGTATATCATTATTTCTTACGAATTCTACATTTATAAGCACGAAACCGATCTTAGACAATGTTACAGAAAATAATAAATAAATATAAAAAAATAAATAAAAAATAAAAAAAAATAACCTAATAGAATAGCCAATAGAAGCTTAGTCACCGATTTATGCTTATTTTGAATAATATACCGTATAACCCTATAACCCTATAACACTCTTGCATTCTATTATACAAATACATCCATAATTCTACGAAATTCGTCCTATTTTGAATAAAAAATAACCCCAGAAACTAATAGAATAACCAAAAGAAGCTTTACTCAAATCTCAATCCAAATCTATTAACGAATCTTGCTTATTTTTAATATTACTTGTATTATAACCCTAAAAACTAATCTTGTATTTACCGATATTACCGATTATTTGTAATACTTATACTATATAAACCCAAATATAACCCCTAATATAACCCCTTATATAACCTCTATTTTCTTCTAAATTCTGTTCTATTCTTTAAATTTTTACTTTGAACTTAAAATTCTTTGAAATCTATTCTCCTTCTAATCTATCAACTTTATTTAAGGAAAATTCCATGAAAATATTATTTCATTTCCATAATGTCAAGACCTTGTAGAGCCTTTTCGTAGTACGATATGATTTACGAGGTATTTTGATAGTCAAGTGGCGAATTCCGCCAAAAAAAAATATAATAATAATAATTCAAGGGCCAAACGAACTTTTGCTTTCGATCGGTTTTCTTAGAAGATCGAATGTCAAGTGGGATATAGATAGTAGGCGTAGAGTCGCCTGATCCTGACACGAGCCACGCACCTCTCAATGACTCACCCCAAGGCAGACCCATGAGTCACTATTGTTTAGGAAACCCCTCTTGAAAATCGCGGCATTATCAAAAAATTTGCAAATACCTAGAACAATATTATATATAGAGAGATTGGCCTATTGTCACGATGACTCAAGCGGTCCGGTGGATAATGGAATGGACTCTTTTTTTTGAGTCATCAGGTACTTTTTTTTTCTCTCACTGCATTGCGGTAATCGATGAAATAACCCGCAACACCCGCAACATGGTTAAATAATGACAAATTCATGCACATTTTGTGATTTTTCTGTGATTGCGCATTTATAGATCTGTTTGAGATACTTTCGGTTCGCTTATCACTTGACGTACAAACTCTATGGTTTGACGTAGGTTTTCTGCCACATTACGTATACGACATGATGGTTAAATGGAATTAATAGGAATAGGAACTTTTATAGAAATTTTTATTCAATGATGAAATACAGTACAGAGTTCATCACTTACCATAAAATTGAATAGAATTTATTCTGAAATCCTGATTTAAGCACTTTTTCTTCTGCACTCTTCTTAGATAGAGTTTTTTTTTATTTCAAGTGTTTTTTTTAACACTTTTTTTGGCTGTTTTTTTCGATCAACTTTGATTTTTGTTTTTTTTTGTCGTTCTGTGGGAGTGGCGCGTCTAAGCACGCGAATCGACCAACGGCAAGTGTTTTTCACCAAAAACTTTTGTCAGTGTTTTGCTTTCCCGTATTCGCAGCCGTAGACCCGTAGAACCGTAATCGCAATTCTGCTTCTGCTGCTGCTGCTCTCTTACTCTCTCTCTGCTTTGGCTTGACGATGACCAATTACAAAAAATATTGTGGAAGGGAAACCGTTAGAACCGAGCCCGAGCCCGAACCATTTCTGTTTTGTTATTGTTACTGTTATTTGCTGAGCAAGCTGATCGCCACAGCCACACTAGGCGTATACTTAATAAAGGCTAGAGACTAGGCTAGGCTAGGCAATGGTATTGGTATTGGTATTGGTGCGTTGCGTTTCTCTCCGCAACTTCGTGGGTTCTTCGTGGCTGCTCGTCTCTGCTTCGGCTTCTTGATTTTTCGGCTAACCTTCGATGTTATAAAATTATTATTTTCAAGTTTAGAATCGTGTTTGCTGTTGTTGTTGTTTATGTTGTTGTTGCTTTTCGATTTCCGTATGTTTGTGTTCGTGAGCGCTTTTTTTTATTGTATTTGTTTTTTTTTTGCTATTTATTATCTGCCGAGCAACTTGCAATTAACATTTTGTTGTTGTTGTTGGCTGCGCACATTCACACGCCACTATAAACAATATTGACCTAGGTTGTTTATGTACAAATATACATAACGCCATAGGGTCTTTTGAGGAAATTACAGAACTTTGATTAACACTTTCCAACACTTTTGTTCCGTGCTGAAGTTTTCAATTTTTTTTTGATTTGCAGCAGAAAGTAAGTTTCAGTCTTTTTTTGAGTTATTTAAATTTACACAAAACGTAAAAAATTGATTTAAAAATTGCACTTGCGTATGCTTAAACTTTATTTTTAACTTTTCCACTACTTTAGATTATTTATTATATACTTATTTATGGTTTATATTATATAGATTTTGTTGTTGTTTTTATTTTGTATTTTTAAGGCAAACGAGATCAACGGATATGTGGCGCGTTCTAATACTACTAAAGGTTTTCATCCGTTCGTAAGTTGCTGACGCGTCGCCTGCTCGTCGAGAAATACGAGAAAAGTACGAACCAAAAAATTCACCGAGAACAAAGCTAGCTGAGCAGAGGCAGCGGCAGCGGCGCTGACTGCGACTGCGACGGAGGTGTCGACTGCGACGCTGGCGTTAGGGGCGCAGAATGAAAGTGGCTCGCTGTATCTGTGTGTGCATATATTCTGGTGTGTGCTTGAGTGTATGTGTGTGTATCTGGAACCGGCATTTGCCACAGCTGCCTCTCGCAAAAAAAAAAAAAAACTCGCAACTCAAGCCGACTTCGCTTTTCGGCAATTGTGTGTATTTTCGCTGCCTTCGCAACGCAACGCAACGCAACGACAACGACAACGGCAACCAAATAACGCTCAACTTACTCAATAAAATTTTTATTATGATATCTACGCACACGTAAAAACAAAACAAAAAAAAAACCGAAGAAAAAAAAACAGAAAAAAGCGATTCTCTGCTCTGCTTTTTGCCCTGCCCACTGCGGCGTGTCTCTCGGCGTTGGGTTTGGGTTTTCCGTTCCTATCGCCCACGTGACGGACGGACGGACACTTGACCGAACCGCAGATTTGTTAACAAAGAGCATGGCAGTTGCCGTGTCACCGGTCAAAGGTTCTCCGATTCGATAACATCAAGCAAGGTTCTAGTTGCTAAACGGAGAATTAATCGAAACAAAAAGCTTATTATTTAAGCGATCAAACAAGATCAATCATGAATTCTTACACATTCTAAAAGTTTACACACTTCCGTTTTAGAATTTATTTAAATTACTTGATCCTGAAGGATATTGATTATGAATATTGTCCTTTATTATTCCCTTTTTTTTCCCTTTTTTTTGTTAATTATGATTTTCGTGCAGCTCCCGTTACAACCGACTGAGAGGCGCTGTCGTTGATCGTACGGTTACAATTGCGGGGATGGAAGTCTGCTGAAATATTGTACTTTTATTTATTATTTATTTATTTTTTAGTTGGTTACGCTGACGTTTATTGTACGGCTCGGAGAAGCTGAATATTGCCTTCCCAGTTGAGTCCGAACTAAGAGCCAACATCATCATTTAATTTTATTATTTTATTAAAAAATAAAACTAAATTAATTTCAAAGGCAAAACAGCTTACACAGCCGTTTCACAGGCAGAAAATGGTTGCCAATATCTTGGCCTGGCCAAAAGAATAAAACAGTTGCTGTCTGTCTGTTTGTTTTTAATGAGTTTTTAGAACCAGTTGGTGGTACCAGGGAAAGCATCTGGACAGCAAATAGAGTTGGGTTATCGAAAAAATATATATTGTTTTCAAATCAAAATCATATTCAAAGAAAAGAAATGGCTACAAAAATGTTAAAAACAGACCTGATCGTGTTTTCTGGTGAATTTTAAGCATCAACTGCAGTCCGTTTCGTTGACGTTTTTTTTTGTCTTTTCAAAGAGTGTGTTGACCCGCGATCTTTTATGGGACGACGGGGCGGACATGAGAATGAAAATTATAAAGATATGGCTGCATAAATAAACGAAGAACGAAGAAATTAAGAAATTTCAATGAAAACCGAAAACTCCAAGTTCAGGGCAAAGAAAGCAGCAGCAGAGGAAGCAGCAGAGGCTGTAGCAGAGGCAACAGCAGAGGCAGCAGCAGAGACAGCAGCAGCAGCGGCAGAGGCGCATTTCCTGCACCAACATTTAAGATGGGGCGGGAATCACGGGGTCAGGCAGTGCAATAAATTCAAGCTTCATCCCTGCCACGGCTCGACAACGACCAACACCAACACAAATGGCCGCGAGCCGCAACAAGAACCCCCAAACCCTCAATGTCTGGGCAACGTTGCAAAAAGGACAAACCCGACGCCGGCAGAGGGGCAGAGTGGCAGAACGGCAGAACGCAGCGCGTCAGCGCAGCACAGCAGCAGCAGCGAGCGTCGCGTGGCGGACGTGCAACAGTTTTCCGATATATCCAGAGGACGTGCCACGGTTTTCCAACACATGCTGCACATGCAGGAGAGGCAGCAGCAGAGGCAGAGGCATTGCATGTTTGCAAATATGTTTGTTCTCTCTCTTTTGTTTGTAGCTGTATCCGCCATGCTTGAGAGTCTGCTATGTATCTACACTTGTACATTGCAGATACAAAGATACAAAGATACATAGATACAAAGATACACCTGCTCAGGTTTTTGCATTTTTTTTTCAAGACCTATGCTAAGATCTATGCTATGCTAGCTTCGTTTGGTAAAAAATCTAGACTTTTAATTATTAAAGATACTTTTTGAGTTACAAAGGGGGCTTGTTCTTACCTATATCTTACTCATTTTTACAAAAACATTTCGAGATACTTGTAATAAATGGATTCATATTATTCTGTGACTTTTTCTAGGTTAATAGGTCTTCCGTTTTTGAAAGTATCTTTAAAAAAAAACGCATTTTTGCTGCCCAAAACTATAAGAAATTAAATCAGAAATAAATAAATAGATTCCAAAATAGATGGAATAACCCTCCTCATCCCAAAAATCTTATAGAATTTACCAAAAAACTAACATTAAGAGAAGGATATATGAAAGTACCAAGCTATGGTTCTACTAGCTACTCCAAAATACGTAACTCTAGTACTTCCGAAAACCCTTTGAAGAATATTATTGTAAAGATTGTAAATATTGTAAAGAATCGCACTTATCAGACTTGAGGCGCATCTAGAAGCATCTTAGGTAAACAAATTTATTGGCATCGTAATAATAGGAATTGCATCAGATTGGATAACTCAATACTATATTTGCACGTTGGAGAATATTCAGGCTGTATAACAGATACATATTGTACTATACGATATAGTACGTATAGTGTTGTGTCTACAAAAATTCAAATTGCTCGGTTGTACGTTTTTTGATATATGGCATAAATTTCCGAGTGCAAGTGGATGGTTGGTTGGATGAATGCCTATCGAGTTATGCAATCCGATGCATTGCTTAAAAAAGCGTTCTCCGGATTTGAGTCCGTACCCAGACCCGGACCCGCAACCGTAACCGTAACCATAACCGTACTTATATTACGTATCGTCGTTTTGCGTACAAAGTTGCGGTAGCTCGCGGTACTCGAACTTGTTGCGCCCTCGCCAGATGTAATAGGGCTCTGTCCGAGTGTTGACAATACTTTGTGGGGTCCCTAATATTTGCACACTGATTGTGCCCTTTTTTTTGTAGCGAGCACCACCCCCACTGCCACCCACTGCCACCCACTGCCACCCACGTGTCCCCTGTGCCCTCTCCGTCGTCGAATTCCAATCGCAAATTGGACGGCGCAGTTTATTTTCGTTGTTATCTAGAGAGGTAAACAATGCTAACAAGTTAGTTATCTTACGAAACATTTCTACACCGAACGGATGACGTTAATAATTATTAGGTGAGATAATAATCAAATTTAATTAGGAAAGAATTGTGGGAGGTTCCTGAAAAAAAGGTCCCTAAAAAGATTACGATTGAAATCCATAGTCTTCTTCCTGGAAAAACATGAAACTTTATATGAAACTTTATACAATCCTAAATGATATTACCATACTTGTATATCCTTTATAGAATATCATTATCCGTATCATTTAATATTTATTGTCTAGGGTCAGTTTCTCAAATATTAATCATTGAGATAAAAGGCAGCAAGTACCTCTTACCTTTCCAGACATTGTGCAATGTTTTTATATAAAAAAAAGGAATCTTGCACAATGGGAAAGATCGGGAAACAATGTATATAATGACATAATGAGGCGATAAGATAGGTGGCACTCGTGGAGGAAATTAGTGTTATGCGAGGCCCATTTATAACTTTGTGTAAAAACTTTCGAACGTCAGCATTAGACTCGGCAATCTTGAATGGTTTTTCGCTGGCATTATCAGAAAGCAGTTGCGCAGATTTGCTATCAAAATAATATTTGTACCCTTAATGAAAGAGCAAAGCGTTCGTTTAAGGACAAAACCGAAGATGAAATACTCTTTATGATGGTTTAGAGACTCTTGAGCAATATAACCTTGATTTTTATCTAGTTTTTTTTTAATACAAGATAAATATTTTTTATTTATTTTTCCCGATTCAATTATAATACCCTTCATAAGGGTATAAAACTCTGGTTTTATCAATTAATTTGTTGCATTTCTATTGATAGTTCTTGAAAATAGCAATGACAAGTAGAAAGCTTTTTTATTTTTAAGTTCAAAGGCTTTGTTTGGTATGAAATAACCGGAAGTCTTGGCTGTAGTAGTTCTACTTCTAAAAAAGTAACAAGAATGTACATTTTTTATCGGAAACTTTTGCAGAAACTAAACAACTCTGGGAAGCACTGTAATAGGGAGTTGCAATACGGGGCGTATAAGTAATTTTCTTAGAAACTTTTAAAATCATCTCGTTAAGGGATGATCTCTTGAAAATAGAAAAGGAATATTATATGAAAAGTATATTTAGTATATTTGTTTATATTTCTATAATCCGATAACTCCAGGAACTAAACAACTCTGGGGAGTAATAGGGAGTTGCAATACGGGGCGTATGAGTAATTTTTATGATCTCTTAAAAATAAGTAAAGGAATATTATATGGAAAGTATATATATTTGTGTATATTTCTATAATCTAATAACTCTATGAGCAACTCTGGGAATAACTTGAAAAGGGAGTTGAAATGAACTACAGGGCGTATGAGTAATTTTCTTAGAAACTTTTTAAGTCATCTCGTTGAGGGATGATCTCTTGAAAATAAGAAAAGAAATATTATATGGAAAGTATATATAATATAATATTATATATTTGTGTATATTTCTATAATCCTACACTTCAGTAAATAATTACCAAGTTAATACAGTTGTTATTGTTTGTATTTCCCGGGCTCGCTTGTACGGACAAACCTAAATAATTGTTGACTTAAATAGCAGTCGTGAAAATAAAGTAATTAGCATTAGGAAATTCTTGTTTTGAGGCGCGACTGCTTATTGTTGGATAATCAATGATTTAATTAGAAGAACTAAGCATTCAGGGACTAAATTTATTTATTAGAGTGAGTATATAATGGGTTTTTGGTTAAAAATATAAATAAAAAAAAGGTTTTTTAGGATTTTAAAATGAGAAATAAACTCTTCCTATATTTTTAAGCTTAAATAAAATAATGGACTTAAAAGATTGAAAATTAATTGATTTTTCTAACTTAAAGACACCTAAAAAGGGGCGTGAGAATTACCCTAAAAATGAAGACATTCATGTTTCTCTCCATTCTTAGGGCTTTACACAATGTAGATTCACTGTACTCGAAAAGTGGTTGTTGTTTTTGGGTTTTTCGCAGACTTGGACATTCCTGTAAGTGATAATTCGGTGAAAAGGGGAGTGGGAGTGATAAGGGAACGAGGCGGCGGTGTTGCCATTTTGCACGTAGGCAGACTGCGTCAATATTAACTGCATTGAACGGCAGTCCCAGCCCCAGCTCCAACGACAGCCCCATCGACTGCTCTCTCCGATCTGCGCCACTCTCTTTCTGGTAACTTTTCTCTCACTGCACTTTCCTCTGCTGCGCTCTCGCTGGTGCGGTTCATTGACCGCCTACACGTGCATCGAAAACCATTGCACGTCCTCCCACCTAGGACCTAGGCATCCGTTGTCGAAAACTCTTGCACTGCCTCTGCCGTTACACGCTGCATTTATCGCATGCACATGTTGGCCATCTAGCCATCTCGCTCGCACAACTATTAAAGGCCTTATTTTAGCTAGACAGAGCTCTCTTGCCTGATATTTTTTTTGTTTTCTTATTAGCTGCGCGTGGCCTATGGCTGTGTGAGTGCAGCAACCGCCGCCACCCCCCCCGCTCTGCCAGTGGCTTGCATTCTGTCATGACGGCAACAAAGTTGCTCCTATCTCAACAGAGCTTGCACTGCGATTATTTTCGGGCATTGCACGCCCACGATATTTATGTCACATCGCCGACTATTGATTATTTTTAGTTGTCCATCGCTAATCGAAGGTTTATTAGAGGTACCGGGTATGGATATAATTTAGTAATTTATTTATTTTTTTCCGAAATATTCCAAAATGAGAAGCAAAATGGCGTGTTTTATTGTTTTATTTAATTTTCTATTTATATTCAAATATTTTAAATGAGAAGTAGCTGCAAATGTTTGATAGTTTTTAAATAAAAAGGCAGAAAAACGGGGAGTATAACCTACAATATGTACTTTTTGAGGTTATTTGAGAATATAAATATTTATTTTCTTCTAAAGGGGAACTGGAAATTTACAGGGACTTTTGTTAGTAGCTCGCAAACTAACTAAACATTTACTAAACTTAATCTAAGAGGCCTTGACCACTCAAGGTAATACTTATTTGGGCATTGACTTGGCTCTCAAATATGTCCTCCCCGCCTCGCCAGCACCCCTTTAATAATCGCCTTACCTGCTTTATGGCTGCACGTGCATCGCCATTGGTTGCCGTGGTGGCAGAATGCATTATAGAAAATGCAAAAATCGAACAGCAATAATTTATAATATTTACGATGACACGGTCTACTAGCAAAACAGAGAACTTGACTGTTAGGCAGTCTGGGCAGTTCCGGTGCCATTGTACGCCGTAATGTTACGTACGCCCCTGGAAATTGGGGGGCGCGTGAAAGGAAATTGCCCCTCAATTTCGAATTTGGAGCACAAAGGCGAGAAATGTGATTTATGTCAATAGGGTGTCAATAACCAGAAACACAGATTAGATCGCCCTGCTATATTTCAATGAATTTCCTTACCCTTAATATTAATAATCTATATTTCATAATCTATATTTTATAATCAATATTTTATTCCCAATTAAAAATCTATCTTTAAATCTCAAAACTTTCCTTAGACTTTTAAGACTAATTAAAAGTTTTCCAGTTCCTGAAGCCATAAACTTCAAAATGTATCTGGAGAAATCTTATATCTAACATTAGATTCGCAAATTAAGGATTTCTAATAGAACCAGAAAACAGAAATGAAGTTCCACCCTTAATAAGGACTTTTATGTTTTCTCCTTTTGTAATTTCAGAATTTTATTCATATCTTTGATTCTTTGAGTGCCAAATTACTTCCTATTTGAAAACCCTCTTCTAGTTATCAGGATCTCCCTTGGTGGTAGGACTTTTTCGTCCTGACAAGTAGAAAATCTTTCCAAAACTCCAACCCAAAAAATATCAAAAGTACGCATGAGTTGCTCTACGAATTCCTTTTACGAACTTCCTTTTGGCTTTTTCCAGCCAATCTTGAGTTTTCCAACTTGGATTTTCCTTTTCGTTGCAAGTTCAATGACCCTCTAGTTTCCTTTTCACTTTCTTGAAACCAAAAAATTTCCCTTTCGGTGGTTAACTTTCAGCAAGGATGAGGTGCGAGGGTGGTTTTGCCAATTGACATGCGCATAATTTCCCCATTACGGAACGGATTTCTCGTCCTGCCACCAATCTCCACCTCCTTGGTGCGTATTTTTGGGGGCTGTTGGAAGGAAGTCTTTGTTATGGTCGGTGTGGAAACACTATTGTTTGTTTGCTTTTAATTTGGAGCTTTTACCGGCCACCGGCATATGCCAATAATAAAAGTCCTGAAAATATAATAGACAACAGATTTGTTATAGATTAAGCCAAGGGGTTTTTTTTTTTGTGAAGACTAATTAGAATTCTAAAAGCATATTCTGTTGTCTGGGAAGGTCTATTAAATCAGATGAAATCCTATCAAATATTATTATAGAAAGCAATAGTTCTTAAGTCATGTTCCTAAAAAGAACATTAAGAACTATGTACGTAGAAACGTCTTTTCTATGGCTTTTGGGAAAAGTTAATGTTCTATTTTTATTCCAATAAAAGTATGATGTTAGGTACTTATTATATTATATTTTCTTTAATATAAAATTAAAATTAAAATAAAGTTTTTATTAAATAATTATAAACCAGATGCTGTCCCACATAAAATCTACATTTATACATCTTTTTTCTTTTACATTTATGTATTTTTTGACCTATTTATCTTTATAAATAATTTCCTCAAAGAACTGTAAAGAAATATCTAAGGAATACCTCGGGAATAAAGCTTCTGCCGGTTAGAGATGGTTAGAATTGGAAACCAGATTGTAAAAGATACAAAAAAAAGAGCAGATTTTGAGAGAAAGATGTAAAGAGAGGAAGAGATAGGAAGTTCCCCCTTATACATCTTATCTATTACTATGGATACCGTTACTCCAAGGGTCATTGGCCTTACCCAAAAAAAAAAAAAAAGACTCACGCACTTGTAGTCCGACCAGAACCAGAACACACACACACACACGCACTCAAAGTGTATTATGTCATGCTCATAATTTCCAATTGGAGGGAAATTTACGTTTGAGTGATAGTGGTTTGAGTGGGAAATCTTTGTGGGATATTTTTAACGGGGTTTGAGAGAAACTGAAGTGAAAGTTTTGAGATGTTTGAGAGCTGGGAAATTTCTATAAACTCTCTTTAAAAGATAGAATAAGAAAAGAGTAATATAGATTGATCTTATTATTTTGATAAATACTGATCTCTATGAGTATTTAAACCTAATCAGGAATTATAATATAAAATTATATTCTTTTATAAAGAAAATTTCCCTCATTGAGCTGCGCAAACTCGAAGCGACTACGCAATACAATTGAAATTGTTTGGAGGCGAAAGCTATGCGTAGTATCCCCCAAAAAGATTTTCCTTTATAGAACTGGTGTGACAACAGGGAAATTTTCTGACAACTTGGGAAATTGACGATTCGTGACCCATTTTCAGTACAATGTTCGGCAAAGAGTTCAAAGACCCCGGCCGATTGAGACTGAAGAGGAGGGGCTTTGGTTTTTGGTGGCGAAATACTACGAAATCCGTCGGACAACCCCACGTATATATTCTCATCTGTGCTTTTTTGGAACAATTTAATGTTCTATATTGCTTCGACGCCCCCACAAAATATTTGATTGTAACCAATGCAACTTTTAGCTTTTCGTGTGTATGTCATGATGTCATTTTCCGAGTTAGTTTTCCTATTTTTCGGATGTTTTTTTGGGGGGGAGCCCTGAGGGTGGAAATGCATAATCAGCACTTGGCTTTATTTATGCCTACTTTTAATGCGTGTCCCACCCGGACTGCGACTGGGATTGGGGGTTGCTTTCCAATTTAATTTGTATCCAAGGCAAAGCTTTAGATTCAACATAGACACGGGCTTGACCCATATACTAATAGTTCTCTTGTGGGGACCCCTATATCATATATTTTTTTTAACTGATTACCAAAATATTATAAATTCTTTTATTAAGAGATCATTTTTAGATCATAAAATAGCCATAAAAGGAGGGAAAATGTAAATACAATTAAATTTTAAATCCATTAGATGATAAAACCCACATAATTTAATAATATTTAGCTGGTATTCTATTCAAATTTGGTTCCTAACTTGTTCGTACTTTAAATAAATGATTCTATCATGGAAATCAGTTGAAAATAAACCCAATATAATATTTAACAAAATAAACTGAACATATAACTGAATAAAATAGAATGAGGTCTTATAAAAAAGATAATTTTTAAAATATTTTGTATTTAAACCACTAAAAACCCCTTGTTTCATCCAAAATATATACTTAATAAAGACTTAAGAAAGGGGTCAGAATTAAAGCGAAATATTATATTCAACGCCAAACCCCGAACAAGAGAAGAAATCTTTGGACGCGCCAAAAGTTCAAGAACCCCATGAAAACAGTAACGCGCAGACGTTGCCATCAACACAGACACCATGCCATGCCCCGCCATGACTCCGCCTCAGATGGTTTACCGGCCACGATGTTGCACGGACTGTTTACCCCGCGTGTCGAACGAAAGTGAGACTCTGCTGCCCCCCTCACTCAACTCATCGCTAGATACGTACTTTTTGCGCTGCCCCGGATGGTTCATTGAACCTTGGGAAATTCGGAAGTAGTCCCAAAAGCCAAGCACATAGCTACTCCACCTCCAGGACAAGCTCTCCACCGCCAGCAGAAGCATTCTGGATGCGTTCAGGTCGCGGGGGTAATCGAAATAGAAACACTTGGAAAACACGCTAAGCTATATTGGTACGAAACAGAAATTTTGTTAAGAGAACGACACACCCTTGGCCCTCCATCAACCAAAAGTTTAGTACTAAATGTATAACTCTATGCCACTTAATGGTTTTGTATACTTAACATTTTTTTAGGGTCATCAGCGATGTAGATTTTTAAGTTTTTTAAACATTTAGAGGTATTTTGGAAATACCCGAGATGTACCCTCAATAAAGCCACAGATATTTGTTTAAATAATAAATATAGGGATTGATATTGAGAAATAAGGTAAGTTTCCACTAGAAACTAGACATTGATCAGCAAATCTAATAATTACATTAAATAGAAACTCTAAAATTAGTTTTCTTCAAATTTATTTCATTGTTTTGTTTTTTTACTTATCATTTTGTTTTTTTAGTAACTTTACACGTTCATAAAAAATATATTTAAATCATTATTACCAACATTTAGCTGTCACATTTGTGTGTGTTTTAAAAGGTCCAAAGAACAAATACTTTCAAGTGAAACAAACACAAATTGTACTTAATTAATTTTGGGATATAATTCTAACGAAGGCATGTAATCATAGGATGTGATTGCAAACTATAAATATTTAAATGGAAATTCAATAATAAATCGCTATAATTAAAACCTAAATGCCAAAAATATATATCCGATTTAGAAACGAACTTTGCTCTTGGTCACTTCGGAAAGGTGCAACATAATCCTTTTTAACAAATAAAACATTTCAATACCGATCTCTTAGGTGAGCGTGCGTGTGAGTGAGTTTGTTGTGTTCTTTTACATATGTCATTTGATTGTTTTATTACACCAACTATTTGTTCTTTTACTGCTGAGCCGGGGCTGGCTGTGGCTGCGGCGCTAGGCGAGTCACGAATCCGATGCCTCCGCGAATGATCTTGCCCACGGCGGGTGGCGAACGGGCGGCCAGAGTCTCGAAGGTAATACGCAGCTCGGCGAAAGCGGTGCGCGGATAGGGATTGCGGCGCGAGCTGTACCGCATGACCAAGTAGTGGTAGTAGATGATGGGGGTCATCAGACCAGCGTGGCTCCTGCAAGATATTATCAATATATTTTAAGGAATTCTTTAAAGATTTATGCTAAACTTACATAAAGATCAGAACGATAGCATAGGGCATAATGAAGATCTCACAAAATGCAGTTGCTTTGAGAATGTTGGCTGCCTGGAACTCCACAATCGAGATGATGAAACGGGCACCCCACCACGAATTCTGACCAATCAGCTATAAAAAGAACTCCAATTAATTGAATCGATCAATCTCGAGGTCTCTGTACTCTGTCTGTACTTACATCAAGAAGTTTGAGCGAGTAGCTGGAGGCGTGCAAGACGGAGATAAGCAAGATGGGAATCAGAACCAGCAGGGATGGTCGGATGTTGAAGAAGATCAACGAGTACATCATGTAATGACACGAGTCTTCTGCAAACAGACGGGCCAGGAACTCGCGGCTGAAGGAAAAGGCGGGAATGCGCTGGTGTAAGCGCAGGGCTGAGATGGCGGCATTGGCCAAAAGGACCTTGCTAAAGGAGCTCTGTTGGGAACTATATTAAAACAAAAAACGTTGAGACCTATAAAGCAATCTCATTTGTTGGTGAAAAAAAACCTACGTGAATATGGGCAGAACATAGCTGACGGTGAAGAAAATTGCCAGAAGGCGCAGGGCCCAGAGGGCCGAGTCGATCCGGTTTGTTTGGAAATGCTGCAAGAGCTTCAGATGCGGCTTCTGTGATTGCGTCTGCTGCTGCTGGGAGGAGCTCTCGGAGCTGTTGTTCTCGGCGCTGTCAAAGCGCGGAGTTTGTTCAGTGGCTGTGCTCATGTTGGGGCGGCTTTGGCTTTGGTTCTTTGCTTTCCTCTGGATTTCTCAGTCTGCAAGTTGTCATGAAAAGAAAGAAAAAAGGCAAACCAAATAAGTGAGGCGTTTACCTAAGGCGTTATCGGTGGGAATTCTGGTCTTATCTTGGCGTAAGAGCTAACGATAAGAATGGTTAGTCGTCTTATCTAATGAGTACCTGCTTATGCTTCGCTTTTATTAAAATTCCGTACTGTTCGAGGAGGAGTAGCTTGAACTAAACCTGCAACATAATGCTAGCCCGAATGAAACCTGGGTAGTGGCACGTGTGAGTTTCAAACTAAAAGCCCGCTTTGGAGCCACTCAAATAGAAACTTTTTCGGGCTTTTGACCACAATTACAGGCAGTGAGTGCTTTGCATAAGCAGCCAAAAAAAAAGAAATCAGAGGCCAAGCAGAGAGTTATGAAAGAAATAACCAGAAAGGAAAGCCGAAGCTCAACATGCCCTCATGCAGTTATCTTTAATTAAAAATATATATTCTCGAGTACATGAGTGTAATAATCACCAATTCATGCTCTATATGCCACTTTCCCTGGATGTCAGCCTGTGTCAGCTATTAAATTTAGTTAACCGGTTTGAATGAAACCTTCTTAATGCGTCTGGTAATCTGGTCTTTGTAGTTTTAATTGAAAAACTGGCAGGGATATGTGTCTGGATCTAATATGGATCACGAATGTATAGTCATAGCTACCTAAGGCATCTTTCCATGGGAACTATCAGGAAATTGTAAGGTTTACTGATGCAATATTCGTGTTAATGAAGCACCAAAACTATTAACCAACCATTACTTGACAGACGAACCGCAATATGCGTGTCGTAATATAATGCCGAATACACGAAATGTTACCGCAAACAAGTGGCAACAGGTGGATACGAGTTGGGGGCGACGTGGAGCTATTGGGAAAGCTAACCAATCAACGGAGTGTAGCCCACCAGTAGTGATAACCATTAAGGATAATTTAAAATGCAGGACAAGGGCTGGTTATCGATTTGAATATGAAGTATGGTTCTCTAATGAAACTAGGTCAGCGCTTGGGCTTCCTTTTGGGATAATTGCTTTTCACAAATATTGATCCATTGGGTCCCAGACCCTGGACTGGTGAAATATAAATCAATAAATGACGTCACGTGGTCGATCGGGAGGCAGTAGGAACACGTCAGTTCTGAAATTTGGCGGCAGAGGCTACCTCCGTTTGACATGATTGCCTCCAATAATAGACTGAGATCGAGAGATCGCTGTGAGCCCTATGTCACCGCGCTCAAAGTGCAACCCTAAGCCCACGATTCAACAGCTGGAGTGGGACGTGGTCTGGGAAGCTGCACATCCGGAATTAGAGGTTTCCTCTTGGTCCCTTAATGACCATAGTTCGCCCGCATTATTTGGGGTCGCCGTGACAGCTGAACCTCGTGGATCTGTCTGCGGTGCAACTGTCCGTAGTCCGTAGCACATTTTCATTAAATTCGAGACATGTCGGAGGCAGAAAGTTGGCACAGGTAGTTGGCCAGCCTCTCTCCCAGTGCGGAAACCCCAAATAAGCTCCAGACGCGCACTAATTATAGTAGATTCCTGACAAACCTTGATTTTTGTGTAATTAAATTGGTTATGAAGAGGAACTCACCAGCCAATTGGCAGCTAGCCTGTCTTTTCTGTGATATGATAATAAATTTACACGTAAATTAATACGTCTCGGTTTCTCTCCTGCTTTCTAGATATGCGGCTCTTCGCGGAACTGGTTCGATTGTACTCAACAATCGGTGGAGTTTTATCGACAGGGGTTCCCCGCACGTTTTTATTTAAATAATTATAGATATTTTAAGTTTCCGACAAAAAGGAAATATAATGTTTGATACATATTTCAGTTATAATTGCTTACATAGCTAATATCTACAAATTGAATACCTTAAAAATCATTAATCGATTTCGCTATCGATGAGCTACCACCATTGATTCTTAAAACGCACATTTTAGTTAGTTTATTTAAAAATTATTATTATATTAGTACTTGTAGTTAATTATACAAAAATGGATGAAGATATTGCCCTTCCAGCCGACACGTTGGCCATTTTAAACGAATTCCTGGCGGAACGTTCAAAAAGGGAAGCTGAAGAAGAGGATCGGATTCTAAACAAGACCGGTAAGGATGCCCTATTTGAAGAGGATTGGGTAAGCGTTTAGTCTGAATTGTAAAACCTATTTAAGCATAATCCATGCTTACAGCAACTAAGCCAGTTCTGGTACAGCACCAAGACCAAACTCATAGTGCGGGACGTAGTCGGGAAACTCCTGGAAGAGCAAGGCGGGCAATCAAAGGAATTTAGCATAGCTCTGCTGTCGTGCCCATCGCTATACAAGGACATCAAGGATATCCACAGCCAAGGTTACTATCCTACTTTATATTATACCCCATTTTTGGATACTAATGACCTGGTTTTAGTTACAATCTTCGAGTTTGACAAACGATTTGAGGCCTACGGTACCGACTTTCGGCATTATGACTTCAATTGTATAGATGACAATCCCAATTACCTCAAGGAGCACCATCAGCAGTACGATTTAATCATTGCCGACCCACCCTTCTTATCCCAAGAGTGCATTACCAAAATGTCTGAGATAATCACGAAACTGCAGCGTAACCCACAGGAATCAAAGCTAATCTTTTGCTCTGGAGAGGTGGTAGAGCCATGGCTGACCGCCTGCTTGTCCGTTCACAAGTGCAGCTTCCACCCGGAGCACGAACGCAATCTGGGCAATCAATTTGTCAGTTATGCTAATTTTGATTTGGACAAATATATTGAAAATAAATAAGCACGTTGTGTTATCATGTGGGTGTGTGTGGTTTAAATGCCAGAAAGAAACTATTTGGCAACAACATCGGCCTCTTTTCGTTGTTGGACCAGCTCGCGGAGGCCATCTTCTTGGTCTTTCAGCGACTTTTGCAGAAATTCCTTTTTCTTCTCAAGCAGCTCTATCGCCTTGTCGCATTTTTCCTGCTTGGCCTTAAGGTCTTCTCTCATGTTTTGCACGTTGGTTAGCAGGAACATGCGTCCCACGGATTGGTAAACTCTGTAATTGAACGAAATTCGAATAAAATGGTTGATCTCGGGTTAATATTAGTATTTTCGCACGCACTTAGTGTCGTCGGAAAGATTGCTGGTGCCCTTCTCTGTTAGCTGGTATTTGTGCTTTCCGGTCTTGACCATGTCGCATTTCATGTCAATCATATTGATCTTTTTCGTCGTCTCCAGCTTGGTGGTTTGCATCTCACTGAAGGCCTGGGGAGAAGCAGAAGCAATGAGTAACTCGTCCAAATGCAAACACGCGGTAGGTGGCTTGGGCGTCGTCTTGTCCACATACCTTCTTCAGTTCTATGTCCATTTGTGCCATTTTGCCTAATGTTATCTTTTTCACTGATAAAACAAGTAATAGGAATTGTTTTCAATACGAATTTATCAAATCTTTCAACACCTGCCAGTTTTTTCCTATGAATCTAAGGGAAACATCGGTGAATTCTGAGCTGTACTTTACAACACTGTTTCATTTCAACACTAATTGTGAAAATGGAACTGGATCCAAAACAATTGATTTACCAAATTCGTTAATATATATTTTAAATTAACAGAAAGTTAAATGGACTTGAAACAAATTAAAATCTGATATACCTATTTAGTTTTACCGTAATACTGTTTTCTGATTTTAATTTTTAGTTGTAAGACGGAAAATAAATATGGGGTTAAAAATTTTAAAGAAGATCCATCAGAAAAATGACAAAAAATCTAAAAAAAAAATCGTTCCCAGATTTTAACAAAGACTTATAGAGAATCGATCCACTAATCGTTTAAGGTATTCCGCTTAGTACTAGTAGAAGTAGCAGAAAAAGCCCCTTTTAATGAATTAAGTATTTATTTTTAAATTATAAAATTAAAATACCAAATAAATTAAAATATTAAATGAAAATGCCTTCCTCCATTCTCATAAGGTACAGTTTATGAGAATCGAGGAGGAAGGCGCTTTTTTAATAGATTTCAGTATTTATTTTTAAATAAAAAATTAAAATATGAAAATAGCAAATAAATTAAAATATTAAATGAAAAGTGCCGTCCTCCTCGATTCTCATTAGGTACTGCTTATGAGAATCGAGGAGGAGGGCGCTTTTAATAGATTTTAGAATTTATTTTTAAATTATAAAATTTAAATAAAATAATAATCATAAATAAATTATAATAATAATAATATAGTTATTTTCGGACAAATGAGACTATATGGGCCCCAATGACAACTATATATCAGCCAAACTTCATCCAATTCCTAAGAGGAATACCTTAAAAGAATTATGGATCAATTCTGTATCAAACTGCATCCAAATCTAGAAACTTATTTCATTTTGGATTTTTTGTCGATTTTGCTAGGCCATCCCCTTGGAAATTGTGAAAAATGCTTTGAAAGCACAATATGGCCACACTAATGGGTACATCTCAGCCAAAACACATCCGATTCTTAAGCGGAATACCTCAAAAGAATTCTAAATCGATTCTCTATCAATATACATTCAATTCTGATACCAGAACATATTTTAAATTTTTTGTTACATTTCCTGGATCACATTTTCCTTTTCAAAATCACAAATCATAAAAATGCTATGAAAGCACAATATGGCCACGCCAATGGCTATATCTCAGCCAAAACACATCCAATTCTTAAGCGGAATACCTCAAAAGAATTCTAAATCGATTCTCTATCAATCTAAATTCAATTCTGAGACCAGAACATATTTTAAATTTTTTGTCACATTTTCTGGATCACATTTTCCCTTTGAAAATCATAAATCATAAAAATGCTTTGAAAGCACAATATGGCCACATTAATGGCTATATCTCAGCCAAAACACATCCAATTCTTAAGCGGAATACCTCAAAAGAATTCTAAATCGATTCTCTATCAATCTACATTCAATTCTGAGACCAGAACATATTTTAAATTTTTTGTCACATTTTCTGGATCACATTTTCCCTTTGAAAATCATAAATCATAAAAATGCTTTGAAAGCACAATATGGCCACATTAATGGCTATATCTCAGCCAAAACACATCCAATTCTTAAGCGGAATACCTTAAATAATTCCTAAATCGATTCTCTATCAATCTACATTCAATTCTGAGACAAGAACATATTTGAAATTTTTTGTCACATTTTCTGGATCACATTTTCCCTTTGAAAATCATAAATCATAAAAATGCTTTGAAAGCACAATATGGCCACATTAATGGCTATATCTCAGCCAAAGCACATCCAATTCTTAAGCGGAATACCTCAAAAGAATTCTAAATCGGTTCTCTATCAATCTACATTCAATTCTGAGACCAGAACATATTTTAAATTTTTTGTCACATTTTCTGGATCACATTTTCCCTTTGAAAATCATAAATCATAAAAATGCTTTGAAAGCACAATATGGCCACATTAATGGCTATATCTCAGCCAAAACACATCCAATTCTTAAGCGGAATACCTCAAAAGAATTCTAAATCGGTTCTCTATCAATCTACATTCAATTCTGAGACCAGAACATATTTTAAATTTTTTGTCACATTTTCTGGATCACATTTTCCCTTTGAAAATCATAAATCATAAAAATGCTTTGAAAGCACAATATGGCCACATTAATTGCTATATCTCAGCCAAAACACATCCAATTCTTAAGCGGAATACCTCAAAAGAATTCTAAATCGATTCTCTATCAATCTACATTCAATTCTGAGACCAGAACATATTTTAAATTTTTTGTCACATTTTCTGGATCACATTTTCCCTTTGAAAATCATAAATCATAAAAATGCTTTGAAAGCACAATATGGCCACATTAATGGCTATATCTCAGCCAAAACACATCCAATTCTTAAGCGGAATACCTCAAAAGAATTCTAAATCGATTCTCTATCAATCTACATTCAATTCTGAGACCAGAACATATTTTAAATTTTTTGTCACATTTTCTGGATCACATTTTCCCTTTGAAAATCATAAATCATAAAAATGCTTTGAAAGCACAATATGGCCACATTAATGGCTATATCTCAGCCAAAACACATCCAATTCTTAAGCGGAATACCTTAAATAATTCCTAAATCGATTCTCTATCAATCTACATTCAATTCTGAGACCAGAACATAATTTAAATTTTTTGTCACATTTTCTGGATCACATTTTCCCTTTGAAAATCATAAATCATAAAAATGCTTTGAAAGCACAACATGGCCACATTAATGGCTATATCTCAGCCAAAACACATCCAATTCTTCAGCGGAATACCTCAAAAGAATTCTAAATCGATTCTCTATCAATCTACATTCAATTCTGAGACCAGAACATAATTTAAATTTTTTGTCACATTTTCTGGATCACATTTTCCCTTTGAAAATCATAAATCATAAAAATGCTTTGAAAGCACAACATGGCCACATTAATGGCTATATCTCAGCCAAAACACATCCAATTCTTAAGCGGAATACCTCAAAAGAATTCTAAATCGGTTCTCTATCAATCTACATTCAATTCTGAGACCAGAACATATTTTAAATTTTTTGTCACATTTTCTGGATCATATTTTCCCTTTGAAAATCATAAATCATAAAAATGCTTTGAAAGCACAATATGGCCACATTAATGGCTATATCTCAGCCAAAACACATCCAATTCTTAAGCGGAATACCTCAAAAGAATTCTAAATCGGTTCTTTATCAATCTACATTCAATTCTGAGACCAGAACATATTTTAAATTTTTTGTCACATTTTCTGGATCACATTTTCCCTTTGAAAATCATAAATCATAAAAATGCTTTGAAAGCACAATATGGCCACATTAATGGCTATATCTCAGCCAAAACACATCCAATTCTTAAGCGGAATACCTCAAAAGAATTCTAAATCGATTCTCTATCAATCTACATTCAATTCTGAGACCAGAACATAATTTAAATTTTTTGTCACATTTTCTGGATCACATTTTCCCTTTGAAAATCATAAATCATAAAAATGCTTTGAAAGCACAATATGGCCACATTAATGGCTATATCTCAGCCAAAACACATCCAATTCTTAAGCGGAATACCTCAAAAGAATTCTAAATCGATTCTCTATCAATCTACATTCAATTCTGAGACCAGAACATATTTTAAATTTTTTGTTACATTTTCTGGATCACATTTTCCTTTTGAAAATCATAAATCATAAAAATGCTATGAAAGCACAATATGGCCACGCCAATGGCTATATCTCAGCCAAAACACATCCAATTCTTAAGCGGAATACCTCAAAAGAATTCTAAATCGGTTCTCTATCAATCTACATTCAATTCTGAGACCAGAACATATTTTAAATTTTTTGTCACATTTTCTGGATCACATTTTCCCTTTGAAAATCATAAATCATAAAAATGCTTTGAAAGCACAATATGGCCACATTAATTGCTATATCTCAGCCAAAACACATCCAATTCTTAAGCGGAATACCTCAAAAGAATTCTAAATCGATTCTCTATCAATCTACATTCAATTCTGAGACCAGAACATATTTTAAATTTTTTGTCACATTTTCTGGATCACATTTTCCCTTTGAAAATCATAAATCATAAAAATGCTTTGAAAGCACAATATGGCCACATTAATGGCTATATCTCAGCCAAAACACATCCAATTCTTAAGCGGAATACCTCAAAAGAATTCTAAATCGATTCTCTATCAATCTACATTCAATTCTGAGACCAGAACATATTTTAAATTTTTTGTCACATTTTCTGGATCACATTTTCCCTTTGAAAATCATAAATCATAAAAATGCTTTGAAAGCACAATATGGCCACATTAATGGCTATATCTCAGCCAAAACACATCCAATTCTTAAGCGGAATACCTTAAATAATTCCTAAATCGATTCTCTATCAATCTACATTCAATTCTGAGACCAGAACATAATTTAAATTTTTTGTCACATTTTCTGGATCACATTTTCCCTTTGAAAATCATAAATCATAAAAATGCTTTGAAAGCACAACATGGCCACATTAATGGCTATATCTCAGCCAAAACACATCCAATTCTTCAGCGGAATACCTCAAAAGAATTCTAAATCGATTCTCTATCAATCTACATTCAATTCTGAGACCAGAACATAATTTAAATTTTTTGTCACATTTTCTGGATCACATTTTCCCTTTGAAAATCATAAATCATAAAAATGCTTTGAAAGCACAACATGGCCACATTAATGGCTATATCTCAGCCAAAACACATCCAATTCTTAAGCGGAATACCTCAAAAGAATTCTAAATCGGTTCTCTATCAATCTACATTCAATTCTGAGACCAGAACATATTTTAAATTTTTTGTCACATTTTCTGGATCATATTTTCCCTTTGAAAATCATAAATCATAAAAATGCTTTGAAAGCACAATATGGCCACATTAATGGCTATATCTCAGCCAAAACACATCCAATTCTTAAGCGGAATACCTCAAAAGAATTCTAAATCGGTTCTTTATCAATCTACATTCAATTCTGAGACCAGAACATATTTTAAATTTTTTGTCACATTTTCTGGATCACATTTTCCCTTTGAAAATCATAAATCATAAAAATGCTTTAAAAGCACAGTATGGCCACATTAATGGCTATATCTCAGCCAAAACACATCCAATTCTTAAGCGGAATACCTCAAAAGAATTCTAAATCGATTCTTTATCAATCTACATTCAATTCTGAGACCAGAACATATTTTAAATTTTTTGTCACATTTTCTGGATCACATTTTCCTTCACCAATCGTTTAAGGTATTCCGATCAAGAATTGAATATATATTGGCTAAGATATAGTCTCCGATTTGGGCCATATTAGTCTTTCCTTTGGTTTAATTTTTTTGAAGGTGTCCAAAAAAAATTTGTGATCTGATTTTTATGCCGTTTGATTTGTAATCGATCCACAAATCTTTTAAGGTAGTCCGCTGGACAATTGGAGGGGAATGGTGGAACATTTTAGACAAAAAGTAGTATTATTTCTATGTTTTTAAAACCTTTTGCATACATTCAAAGTACTGCCACCCGTATCACCGGTTAACTGTAATCGAGTTTCCTGTAAACAAACACATGACTTTGTCCCCAATGGGGCTACGAGGTCGGTGGGAGGGGCATAGGCTGCTAAAAAGAGGAAATTTTTATATAAAGAATGAAAGAAAAGACAACTTCGGCAGAGGTGAGGTTTACCATATATACCCTTGTAGTTAAATCGAGAATTTTATTGGCTAGACATATAGAAAATATCGGATATATTTGGCCGATCCTTCAAAAAATCAGCCCAGCCTCTTATAAAATGCAGTTTGGAAAAAGATTTAATATTTTAAAACTAAATACAAAAATCTGTTACTAGCGCCCTCCTCCTCGATTCTCATAAGCTGTACCTAATGAGAATCGAGGAGGAGGGCACTTTTCATTAGGTATTTAAATTTATTTTGTATATTAATATTTTAGTTGTATACTTTAAAAATAAATACTGAAACCTATTAATATCGCCCTCCTCCTCGATTCTCATAAGCTGTACCTAATGAGAATCGAGAAGGACGGCACTTTTCGTTTAATATTTTAATTTGTTTTGTATTTTAATATACCATATATAGTTTATATTTTAAAAATTAATACTTAAACTTAATAACAGCGCCTTAGCTGGATTCAGATGGATAGAGAATCGATCCACCAATCGTTTAACATATTCCGCTTGGGAATCGGATCAATATTGGCAAAGATACAGCCCTCAAAATTTTGAAAGGGGATCGAAAAATTGGCAAAAAATCTAAAAGACAGCCCTCAAATTTTTGAAAGGGGATCGTTCCCAGATTTTGATGCAGATGTTTATGAAGAATCTATCTATATATTATAATCGGATAATTATTGCCAAAGATATAGCTATTAATATCCCTATCCCTATTGATTTTCTTGTAGCGTAGGAAATGTATAAAAACAATATACCAATACACTTGACTCCCTATTAACCTAAATTACGAAGTCTGAAGCCCTCTAACTTTTCTTGAATGTATAAATGCTGGGCTTCAGCTTGCATCACCTTTTCATTACCCGGACGACATGGAGCGGTGGCACAACAAACTAGCCGTGGTTACCGGTGCCAGCGGTGGCATTGGAGCTGCCTGCGCCCGAGCCATGGTTGGAGCTGGGCTGCGGGTCGTGGGCCTAGCACGACGGGAGGCTAAACTAAAGGAGCTAAGAGAAAGCCTGCCGGCACACCTGAGGGCCAATTTTATTCCCCGGCGATGTGACGTCTCTAAGGAGGACCAGGTGATAAGCTCGTTCGACTGGATCGAACGGGAATTGGAGGGTCCGGACGTTCTTTTGAACAACGCTGGTATCACCCGCGAGACGGAGCTCGTGACCCCGGGAAACACCGACAAGTTACGGGAAGTCCTCGACACCAATGTGATGGGTGTGATCTGGTGCACCCGAGAGGCCTTTAACAACATGAAACGAAGGGGCGGCGAGGGCCACGTTTTGATCATAAACAGTATTGCTGGACATCAGGTCCTTAATTTTATAGACGTACTGCCCTCGTTCAATATCTACCCGGCCACCAAGTTTGCTATCACAGCCATAACTGAGACCTATCGCCAGGAATTTCAGCTTCATACGAAGAATATCCGGGTGACTGGAATATGTCCCGGCGCAGTCAACACAAACATCTTCCCGGAGGAGATACACTTCTACGTAAAGGACATGGCTAGACTGGAGCCCGCCAATATAGCTGATGCAGTCCTTTATGCCCTGCGTACTCCACCTCATGTTCAGGTAAATACAATATTCACTTTTGTTATAATTTAGATATATTTTATTTGATTTTCAGATTCACGAGATTACTATAAAACCAATGGGTGAAATGTTTTAAATATGTGTGGTTTGTGCCATAATAAAGTCTTTTTTCTTAATACTTTAAAGATATAAAATATTATGAATTAATTAGTTACAGGCAATAGCAATACATTTCAATATGAAAATCTTTCACACAATAAGATTGATGCCCATATCTGTCAGTTCTCGTAACAGGGCCGCCCAGAGTCAGATTCCTTCCTCCGGAAAGTTCCCGGTTCGTCTCAAGTATTGTGGCATCAAAGCAGCCATCGCCGGGTGTTGTCACCAAGCGGACCAGAATGTGATGAACATTGTCTTTTGACATTCCGTAAGCGGCAGTAACATCCTTCAAGCGTAACCTTTGGCACTGGGGGTAGGGCTTGATGAGTTCGTTGATTTTGGCCACTGCGAACTTGGCCGCCAGTTGGACAGACATTTTTTCGGTGGAGATACTGGTCAGTTCGTCGCAAAGGCAGTAGTGATGCGGTATCCCGGCGGTGCTGCAATTTCTGTGCTCGGGAATCGGTAAAAACAGACTGATGCCTCTTTGGTTTTCTGGCAAACTTTGCGTTCGGTTTATAATATTATCATCAGTAAGCTGATCAAGGTGGATAACGTCTTTAAGGGTCTCATGGAGGTCAAAAGTCGTTATTAAACTTCGCGCGTTGTTCTGAAGATTGTGCATGGCTAGAGGATACCTTTCCTTCATCCACTTCGGATAAATTGCAATGAGGAGGGGCTGCGACATCTCGCGCTGACCCAGATATGTTCTGGAAAAGCCTTCAAATCTCAGGCCATGGTCACTCATAAATAAGATCAGAGTGTGTTCCATGATGCCTTCATCTTGTATCTTTCGAAACATATTCAGATAGTCCTTGTCCACTAACCTTGCAAAGTTGAAGTGGTCATGGATGCCCTGCATCTTCCAGAAGAATGAGAAGAATGGTCGCTGCCGCAAGTGCGGCAATAGTTTATAGATAAATTCATAATACTGCTGCTCATAGAGTCGACTTCCTGTACACCTAAAGTCCAACCGGGTTCTATATAAACTAGTTTCTTCTGCCTCCCGCAGGACAGGGCGAAAGTAGAAATCAGTGGGTTGCTTTTTGAAACCACTCTTTAGATAAATAAATAATGCATACAGATCGCTGTCCTCTCCAAAACTGGTTGAGTATCCTGCAGCTTTGAACTCATCCCACAGAAAGTGGCAAGTGTCATAGTTGGTGTAAGCCTCATAGCAAGCCGCCTCAAGATCCTCGGTTGTATTACCACTTAAAAGCGGAACCAGGTTGGGGTAGGTGTTCTTTCCAACTCGATTGTAACCCCAGAACTCTGTATGAGGTAGGCGCTCAATGAAGTCGGCTACTTGATGGAAGAAGCGAAGATAATGCATATGGGAAATGGAGTCAACTCCCATGATCATCACTGAAAGCTTACTTCCCACTGGCACAGACTCTGATGTGGCTTCAGGGGGTGGCAGGAAAAAAAGAACATCGTGAAAAATTAACCTGCCAAAGTCCACCCAGCACCAGATTCGTATATTCTGTTCACCGGATCCCACCTCAATGCGCTTGAAGTTGTTCTTTAGCCTTAGGGATTTTAATGAGATATATTTGTTGGAAAAATCATCATCCCGGATAAATTCACGGTACATACAGAAGAGACGCTTCTGCTTTAAGCGAAGTTTTCGAAAGTAACCGGAGTCTGGCAGGGCTCGAACCATGTAATTTCTACCATCTATAGTCTCGGCCATCATTAGCTGCAGTTCTGAGCAGTAAAATGGACCAAAGGGTCTCATATAGGTGACGGCAGCGTCCACAAAAGGTTTCATGGAATGTATTTGGCATCCCGAGGTATTGACAGAAAACTCACCATCATAGCTTATAAAACTTTCAGGCTCGTATCTTACTCTCCTATATCGCTTCCGTTTGCTTTTTAAATATAAAAGATAGCAAAGAAATAAGCAAAGACTTATTCGTAACCATCCGGTACGTTTCTTCGATCGTTTATTGATAGTCATCGGTTATTACGCAGCTTGTTTAATAACTTAATCCTTCTAGAACGTCAGACTTTTAAATGGCCTACTAAACATAAACCTTTCATTCCTAGATATGAAGGTAAAAAGAAAAGCGGCCCACTATCGGGTATATATGTATAAAGAAAACAATTATAACCAACGAATATTATATTTTTGTATTTAAAACTGTGAATTTTTCTAACGGGGAACCTCTGATTTTCAATTATTTCGTCTTAGAGCTCTTAAGGACTCACGCAGTGCCTCTTCGTTCAGTCTGTGCATACACAGGAACTGTCCGTTAATGAAGAGCACCGGAATGTCGTGCCGGAATAGGCGCAGGTACCTTACGTTTTCCTTACGATCGATGTAAACTTTCTCCAATCGGTATTGGCCAGCAAATTTGTGCTCCAACCTTTCAACTAACTCGTCGCACAAGGGGCATGGATCTCGAGTGTACAATGTAAGCAAAGGCTTTCCATCATTATGGGGGATTTTGGGAGCTCTGAAATATTGAGTTGGATGAGAGAAACTAGTCACACACAGAAACAAAACATAAACATACATTTTTTCAAGAATCATACTCAAGGAACGACCGTCTGGCATTCCCATAAAGGCACAGCCTAACCCGCCTGGTGGCAGGGAGTGTACAAGGTGGGTGAGCAAGTGGCTAGCCGTGATTTGCTTGGAGTCGTGCTTGCACAGGCGGTTGGCGTATAAATCCCGAAATAAGGTCTCCGAAATCGAGCATTTGTCGTCCGGGACCAAGATCCAACTGTGAACCTCGCTTGGCTTGATAGGTTCCTTCTCATGCAAGCGGTACATTGCCTGCCCCTGGTTCTCCCCTATCGTAAACTCTCGAAGCAATGCAAGAGGCTGTAGTTGGAGGCGCTGGGCGGTCTGCTGGGTGGTCCAGGCTAAAGCAGCGGCTCCTAGGATTTGTGCGGGCTCCTGATCAGCCTTTAACCTCCTAGGTGCCCGTTGTTGCTGAACTGCCATCATCTCATTGGCCAACAGTCCGTGTTCCGGCTGAACCACCTGGCTTCGAACATCACTGGTGATGATGCACTGGTCTGCTTCACTTTGCAAGCTCTCCAAGGTTATCTGCAGCCCTCTGATAGAACAGAAGTCTTCTTGCAAAGGGTGAACGTCGCACTTGAGACCCAGACCTTTGGAGATATCACACAAGCGTTCGCCGCAATGTGTAGCCGGCATTTTGGATGAGGAACAGACAATCAACTTCTTGAACTCAATGTGTGGCACGGTGGTCCGTTTGACCAGTTCGTCGACTACCATGCCGACTAAACGTTGTTCCTCGTTCTGAAAGGGAGCGCTCGGCGTCCTTACAGCAGCCGCAATCACCACCGGGTTTTTGTACAGGCGAGCCGGATGGTTTTGTGGGGAGCCATGGCGCAACACCTGCCAGATGCTGTGGAGAACAGGGAGTGTTAACAAATGTCTAGTCACATTTGACCAACGTACGTACTGTCTTGGGCTGCATGGGCGCAAACTTCCTGACATCTTCACTGCTCTGGGCTCCCCAATTAAAAATCCAAAATTACTTTCATTTTTTCCTTTTAACAAAAAATGATTACCCTCTGATACCCAGTGACCAAAAGTACGATTTTTATTGATTAGAAGACGAAATTTTATGTTTATTTGACTTGAATGGGAAAATAAATTATATAATTATTAAAGAATAATAAATAAACTATGGATATCCATTAAAAATAATCACACAGATTTATAGAGTATTTAATATTCGAATCCGTTAACTTTTCTCATTTTTTCGATAGTCTGTCATCTGCTATCGAATATCCCTTGTGCCAGCTGTTGGGCATCTGCGAAAACAATAACAGTAACGGAGAAAGTTAGTTTAGCTTAAAAAGTTTACTAATTACTAGTTTTTAGTCAACCCCGAGCTGACCCGGCATTGGGATCAACAGATTGACGCCCAAGCTATACAAAAGATTACTTCTTTAACTTGAAAGTTCAATGGAAGTGACCTTGAAGAAGCCCAGACTCATGACGCATAAAAACTCAGTGCAAGCCAATGGTGAAGAGAGCGAATCCGAATGTGAAAGCGAAAGCCATCCGGACGGGCTTGCTTTTGGTTGGAGGGCTTTGCCCGAACCAACGCTTTTGAAGATCTTTGAGCGTCTCAGTGTTGGGGAACTGCTCCAGGCGAGCCTCTGTTGTCGTAGGTGGAACGAAATCGCGAACGATGATTTGCTGTGGCGTCAGAAGTTTCAGGAGCGCTTTAGAGCCTCTCCTAGCATTCACCTGAAGCCGGGGGCTCAGAGTTGGCGCCATGAATACCAACGACTCTCCACACACATACCCTTTGTCCTGGCGCAGCGCTTGGAGCCAACGATGGAGGCGAACCACGGGCATACGCATCAGGTGCTTCATGTGAGCTTTGCCCACAACGGAGAGATGTTCGCCACCTGCTCCAAAGATGGAAATGTGATAGTAAGTTTTCTTTTCTCCTTACTGAGGTGACATATTTAGAGATTGTATCGAACAGATTTGGAACGCGAATCATCCTTGCACCGAGCGGTATGCGCATAATATGAAACAGTTCAGCTGGAAGTACTCGCAGTACTCGCAGTTCAACCAAAGCGACACCCTGCTACTCGTCTCCGGGGTGCATTTCGGATCGCCGCAGTCTACATCCGGCGAAATTGCGGTCTTCTACTTGGGGGCAACCGAGTCATACCTTAGATGTAGGGTTGTCAATCGTCCCTATGACATATTCGGAACCTGGTTCAGCGACCAATATCTGATCTCCGGCGACCTGCACTGGCTGGCGCATTTGGTGAGTACCTCGGTGCTGTGGCTTAATAAAGCGAACCAAGAGATTGACTCGGAACACGTGCCTATAATGAGTCAAATGTACAAGTTCTATAACCGCAATGCCAGTTCGGTTAGAGCCATCATGATAGCTAGATGTCCATGGCTGGACGAGAGCAACGATCCGTTAGCCAAGGCAGTGGAGGAAGCTGCTAGCAGTACTGCCACTTTGCCAACCAAAAATGAAGAGCCACACAGCTCGTCAGCAAGTGGAAATCCGCTGTCCCACGCAGCTAGTCTGCGTAGGACAAGAAGTGCCACGCCCGAGGAGAACAACTTGCCAGACATCAGCGAACAACGCTCCAAAGAGCGAAGTGGAGACGCCACCATTCACTATCTGGATGAGTACAGAAAGGCGGTGGCCCCGGCGAATGAGACCAACGAGGAGGAGGACGAGGAATACGAATCGATGGACGTGCCTGAGGAGTACGACGAACTGGAGAGTAATATGCCCAAGTACCTCATATTCTCGACGGGATCCAAGACCTTTACACCCCACCAGATTGGCTTTAAACGCATACGAAACGTTTACTTTCCTAAAAAACTCGATCCTGGTCCCTCATTGAAGCAGAGGATAGCTGCCAAGAAGGCGGCGGAGAAACAACAACAAGAGACGCCGCGAACAGACCCCGACTGGTGGGACTACGAGTCCGTTAAAGATCGGTTCGACAAAGTGGATAAGGTGATAGATCTGCACGGGCACATAATTGGCATGGCGTTGAGCCCAGACCACCGCTACCTATATGTTAACACGCGTCCGTGGCCTCGCGATTACGTTATTTCCAATCCTCTAGAACCACCGCCAATCGCACAGGAGATCGACATCCATGTCATCGACCTTACGATTCTTAAGCGAGTAGGAAATATGCTTCGGGCCCATAAGGCCTACACCCCCAGCACAGAGTGCTTCTTCATTTTTCTCGATGTCTGTGAGGAATATGTTGCCAGTGGGGCTGAAGACCATCATGCCTACTTGTGGGATCGCTACTACGGCATCAGCCTGGCAAAGTTCAAGCACTCGGATGTGGTAAACAGCGTAGCCTTTAATCCTCGTGACCCCGAGATGTTAGTAACAACAAGCGACGACTACACCATTAAGGTAAGCTTATACCTCTATTATTTGAAGGTTAATTTTCAATCCTTCCATAGGTTTGGCGTTCTCGGGCCAAGGCCAAGGAGTATAATATCCCAGTCAACGTAAGTGAGTCCTTTGAACTGAAGCACAAGAACTGAAGTCTCTGAAACTTCGGCTCGCCTTTAAACAACGCAAGTTATTCTAACTGCCCGATTGTATATCTTTTTTATGGTATTTACTGTTTGAAGATAGTTGGTTCCCAATTTGTTAACGTTTTTAAATTATATTACATATTAAAAATTATGTTAACACTACAAATTGCCTGCCTGTTCAAAGTCATTGCCTTGGCTGGGGATTTGTGGCTTTGTGGGTACGGAAATCGGCTCAGCCGGAGGAGGACTTGCGTCTGCGGCCTGTGTTGAGGTGGAAGGCGCATCCGGCAACATTCCGTGCGGAGTGGACCCATCCCCGTCCCCGTGATCGTGGCTATGGTTGTGTTTGGAGTTCTTCTTACGCCTCTCTGGGTGGCCAAAGCAGTGCTCGCAATCTTCATCATCCTCCGAAGAACTCTCGCCGAATGCCAGTGGTTTTTTGTATATGCAGCAGCCTAAAAAATAGGATTGGGATAATTATAAGTGGCTGAGGAAGGTGAGGTAGGTGTGCTAATACATTTGGATTTCTTCCGATTTAGGTGTTCATTGTCGATAACTCCGTCGTGAAAAACGACCCGGCGTTCGTCCCTTGGATTTTCGAGTCTCAGCTGCAGTGTTGGAGTTGTGCTAGAGCCCTCTGCAGTCGCAGTGGCATCAGATTCATCTATAATTTTGGTGGTCGTCCCGTTCGTTGACTCATTGCAAGGTTTTTGGGCCATTTTAAACAAAGTAAATAATAAGTAATCTAATAATATATCAAGTGTGAACGTATGGAATTTACTGACAGATGATTTGTCTTTCTCAATCTGGCAACGTCACTTTTAATTCAAAATGTTGAATATAAATAATCAAATGTATATTTCTTAGAGTACTACAACTATTTTTTAAGTTTAAATTTTCTACTACAAAATTTGTGCAATAAATCCTTAAAAAATCGAATATCAAAGTTAGGAAATAAAAAAATGCAAAAATTGGATCTAATTGTCAAAATGATAGACTTTAATTAAGCTAAACTATTTATCAATATATATTGTTTATAACTTTAGTAAATTAATAAATAAACGTTGATTAAGATATAAATTCTTCAGAATACCCCTATTTAATCGCGGTATGGCAACGCCGTGGACAAACGTCACAGTTTAGCTGTCAGCCAGTTGAGTCGAAAATGGCAGCAATTGTGCGATTTAATTTGTTAGCTTCGCCGCAAATTGGTAAATAATAGGATCATATATACCTTCAGTTCATTTAAAGGCATTCCCCCTTTACGGTGTTGCCCATTTTGGGCTTTGCCAAGGCCTTACAACAGGCAAATCACTCAGTTCCTTACTATCAAATTATGTAATTTTTGCGCAAAGCAAAACAAACGTTGGTCCGTTCGTTGCGTATTCTATTGATTTCTCGTGTACCTTGCAGTTGCGGCTTTGCCGGCGAGGCTAAACCTACAGCGTCTACAAAGCACCCAGGCCCCGCCACCAGGAACTCCTCCGCCGCAGACGAAGACCAAGTTCGGTCCCCTGGCGGACGAGGACCGAATCTTCACCAACCTGTATGGTCGTCATGACTGGAGGCTAAAGGGAGCCCAGAAGCGCGGCGACTGGTATAAGACAAAGGAGATTGTGCTGAAGGGCCCTGACTGGATTATCAATGAGATCAAGACGTCGGGTCTCCGTGGTCGCGGAGGAGCTGGTTTTCCCAGTGGAATGAAGTGGTCCTTCATGAACAAGCCCGGAGATGGTCGCCCCAAATACTTGGTGGTCAACGCCGATGAAGGTAAGTAGGAAGCTGCATGTGTAAAATATATTACTTTACGTTTTCTTATTTTTACAGGTGAGCCTGGCACTTGCAAGGATCGCGAGATTATGCGACATGATCCTCACAAGCTGGTGGAAGGCTGTCTGATTGCGGGTCGTGCCATGGGTGCCCAGGCCGCCTATATTTACATTCGCGGCGAGTTCTACAACGAGGCTTCCAACATGCAATTGGCCATCGCAGAAGCCTACCAGGCTGGCTTGATTGGCAAGAACGCGTGTGGAACTGGATATGACTTCGATGTTTTCATGCACCGTGGTGCTGGCGCTTACATTTGTGGCGAGGAAACAGCTTTAATCGAGTCATTGGAGGGCAAGCAGGGCAAGCCCCGCTTGAAGCCTCCATTCCCGGCTGATGTGGGAGTCTTCGGTTGCCCCACCACAGTCACCAACGTCGAGACAGTAGCAGTGGCTCCAAGTATTTGCCGTCGTGGTGGCAATTGGTTCGCCAGCTTTGGACGAACTCGTAACTCTGGAACTAAACTTTTCAACATCTCTGGCCACGTAAACAGGCCGTGCACTGTCGAAGAGGAAATGTCCATTCCGCTGAAGGAGCTTATCGAACGGCACTGCGGAGGCGTTACTGGAGGCTGGGACAATCTTCTTGGCGTTATTCCCGGTGGCTCATCCACCCCCATCATACCCAAGAACGTGTGCGATGATGTGATCATGGACTTTGACGGCCTAATCGCTGCGCAAACATCACTGGGAACTGCTGCTATCATCGTCATGGATAAGTCAACTGATGTGATCAAGGCCATCGCCAGGCTTATTTCCTTCTACAAGCACGAGAGTTGCGGCCAGTGCACCCCCTGCCGCGAGGGTATTGGCTGGATGAACAAAATCATGACTCGGTAAGGTCAACCTAACAAATTCACAAAGTTGCATTACTAAATTTATTTGTTTTCTCCTGTAGCTTTGTCAAAGGTGATGCGCAACCTGCTGAGATTGACATGTTGTGGGAGATCTCCAAGCAAATCGAGGGACACACTATCTGCGCTTTAGGTGACGGTGCTGCATGGCCAGTTCAGGGCCTTATCCGCCACTTCCGGCCTGAGGTCGAGAAACGCATGCAACAATATGCGCAGCAGGCGAAGCGGGCCTCCAACTAAGATACAAATGTTATAGCTAATTTTATTGATTTCTTCAACCCGAGCGCTGCTAGCAGCAAATAAAGTGTAATGTTCTCCAAAAATATAGCTTTTTAAACATATATTTATCGGTTGAATTCAGAAATGTGTGTCTACGATTGAGAACGTATCTTTCAATTCAATTTCAAGTTTTTAATATGTTTGATGACAGCCTCTATATCCTCCGAATCTGGGGTGTGGTGATTTGGTGGAAAACTGCAGAGACTTAAAGGACCTCCTATTTGCCTCTCAATTCCTGGTAAATCCTTGCATCGTGCCGGTATAAACTGGTATCTGAAAAATCATCTTATTAAATAGTGCTATATAAATTTTAAAATCGACCGACTCTTTAGCTCCATATATCAAAACTATTAAAAGAATAAGCACCATCAGGAAGAGTATCACTGTTCTAAAAAACATTTTTTAAGATCTTTGTGGAGTTAGATCCGGTGTCTAGAACGTCCAATTGTAGACTTCGAATTGATTCGATGCTACAAAGTTCCAAGTTAAGAATACTACTCGGATCGCCTACATTTGGATGATAATTTTATGCAAATTGCATGTTACGGGTAAGTCTTAATGAATAATTAATGCACCTTTGTTTGGCAAAGTATTTTAATAGAAAAATGTCGGTATGATTCAACAATTTTTATTCCAAATTATTAGTCAGCTATTATTATTCATAATGGTAAATAATACTTTAATACTTTACTTTATTGTTTTGTAATGAAAGTCAAATATTTAGTCAAATACCTCTTCTTGTAATCAAAAACCCTAAAGAAAATTAAATAGAAACACGAAAGTTTTAATAAATGAATAATTAATGCACCTTTAGCAAAGTATTTTAATAGAAAAAGGCCGGTATGATTAAGCAATTTTAATTCTTAATTATTAGTCAGCGATTATTATTCATAATGATTAATAATACTTTAGCTATGCCTATTATATTCATTTTGTGATGAAATCTTAAGTCAAATACCTTTTCTTGTAATCAAAAGCACTAAAGAAAATTAAATAGAAACAGGAAAGTTGTAGTAAAACAATGACTATTGGTATGCAGTTTATTTATAGGTTGTCTTTTTTCGATGAAATTTAGTTAAAGTACAAAATTATATTTATTTAGAGTAAATTTAAAGATAAAACCATTTCAGATGTTTTTAATAGAACAATATTTTGAAACAAAAATGTGGTAAACACATTAGTTAACCACCATGTGGACGAGGTATACAGATACAGATCTAAAATAAACAAGTCGAAATGCCTTGAGGAGTTCCCACATAGCCAATGAAACCCGCTCCTGAGTCTGATCTTCTGGATTTGAAACACGTAGGAGTATGTATTCCCTGGATTTCTCAGCTCTTTCAGCTTGAATAACACTACACAGGAGGTTCAGTTTACTGAACGATATTAAAAATGACTAGAAAAGTGTATAAAGAATTAAGTCATATAAATACGTTTACAATACTATGTTTTTTTTTTTTAACCATTTCCGCACATTTATGTATACTAATATTTTGTTAAGTTTTTCTTTGTTAATATATGTACTTGTATGTATAAATTTAGTATATATGCATGTTTTATTAGGTATGTATTCGAGTTTAGTTTTTAGTTGGTTAAAAGTTTTAGATTTTGTTAGTTTGATTCGTTTGTATCGTTTTGGTTTGAGTTGGCTTAAAGCGTTTACTTATTGCTTATCTATGAGGAGGAACATAGTACAATATTTCAGCTTAAAAGACTAAACAACATTTCGAAGAAGTCACTAGAAGAGTTCTCTATTTACTTATGTTTTTCTTAAATCTTTTTTTTTTTTTTGGTTTAATTTTCAGTTTTTATCTTTAGTTTTTCGTTAACGTTTTTGCTCTTCGTGGGCAGGAGTTGCATAGCTTTAGGGGCACAACATTTTAGCATTTAAAAGGCGTCAACTAACACTTCTATGAAAACAGATTTGCGAACTATAGTAGTTGCTTAGAGCTTTTGAAAAACATCTAGATACAATAGTTCCGATTAGTTGGGCTTCGAGTTCGGGACGAAGGGTTTCGTGGGTATTGTAGGGTCGTTCGGTGACTTCAGGATGGCGCAAGTAAAAAATATATATATTATGGTATATGCATTTATGTGTCTATACAATATGTATATCAAGTTTAGTTTAGTATCACAACTAGTAGAGATAATGCGAAGAGGCCTGAGCTCTATACTGTTTCGGTGTCAGCTTGATCAGCTTGGGGTTGAATGCCCCAAGGGCCGCCTCGTTGGTGGATGACGGTGGCGGCGGGGCTGTGTGCGTCCGGAAACGCGACCTTAGAAAGTTTTGCATGGAGCGCAGCCGGATGATGGGGGCGCAGGGCGATTGTCGAAGCGAGTTGTGGTTTAGCGCCCAGTAGATCACCGGACTAATGGCCGAGTAAAAGTAGCCTGAAAGTGCAATCCAAGAGCTATAGAAAAGGTAATCTCACTCCTCCAAAACAGGTGAACTCACCAAGCAGAAGGCTAAAGTACACAGAGGTCTGGCTGCAGTGCTGCTTGTAGCCGAAATTCGTATAGAAGATGCAGAAGACATGCGGCGCCCAGCAGACGATGAAGATTACGGCGGATGCGATTAACATATTGGCCAGATGCCGGCGGGACCGAAGCGTCGAGGTCTGGGGGAGCGGTATCCCTGGAGTGGCAGGACCTCTTCCCGAGCGATGGATGCGCTGGCGTTGCGAATGGGCACGTATCTCCCTCATAGCTCTAAAGATATTCAAAGGTCAAAGTTAAAATCTCTATAAAAGAAGAAACAAACTTGCTCTGGACCTACCTGGGTGAAATGGGATTGCTGGAGCGATAGGAACCCGGTTCAAGGGCCAATCCCGGCATGCGAGGCTGGAGGGCATGCAGCTGAATGTCGCCAGGACTAACCGGTATGGAGTCCGCACCGGTACCAGCGCCGTTTCCATTACCATTCGACGTTCCATCCGCCGTGGTGGCGCCTCCGCAAGCCTCCTGCTGAGCATTGGGGCATCCTGTTACGATTACCATGTGAGTCTGGCGTCGCAGGATGGGAATGGGAAGCGGCAGCTCTCCGTGTGCCGCCCGAGCCGTCAGAGACAGGGCACAGAGCTTGCGACGCACACCGCAGTGATTGAGGAGCACCCCCAATCCCGGAAGCACAAAAACGGCGATCGTATGAAAAATGATGAACATGAACATGGAGTTAGCGCTCAAGTCGGAGGTGCAGCTGATGCTGACCGGATTCGGGGTGGTAATGGCCCCACGACTGCCACCTTTGACTGTCACCGACTTGGCGATTATCTTATAGGCGAACAGGAAAGGTGTACTAATAGTTGCCGACGCCAGCCAGGATAGGAGAGCTAGGGAGACGTGAAGGTAGCGCCTCTGACGCAGTTGCGCCAGGCGGGGATGCTTAACGGTGGCGTAGCGGTCGAGGGAAAGCATGAAAAATGAAATGGTACTGGCCGCTACAGGCATTACCTACAAAACGATTTTATTTCCAGATAATGCTTGTTTAATATATGTTACAGGACTCACCTGGATATAGTGGATGAGTTTACAAAGCACCAGCGGCAGAGATCGCGTCCTGCGGTTCATTGCGAGATTAAGGAGGGTGACGGGAGCAGAGATACCCGTGACCAGCAGGTCGGCTATGCATACGGCCAGCAGAAGAGGATTTCGCAAGCGAACTGACGAGGCCGAGCAGAGGGTGAGGACCAGCGTGGAGTTGCCTACGACGCCGCCAAAGACCACCAGGCCATAGCTAATGGCAAGGAGAAGCAGCGTCAGCGAGGAGATGTCGTGCTCGGGGTCCGCGTTGCCTGTGTCCAGGTCGTAGGGATTGCCTATACTAAAGTTACCGTAGTCGAGGTCAGTTGGAGACCCATCCTGGTCGGTGGCGAGCTGATTGTAATCGAGCGTCGAGAAGTGCAGCTCCGCGGAGTCAAGGTCTTGGCTGAGATCCAAGTGATGGCGCCGGTAAGAGTTCTCCCACCATTGCTGCAGATTAATGCTGCTCATTCTTCCGTCACTGATTCCGGATTAATTGGCTGCCGTGGTCTGCTTCGTGCTCCAATTTCGATGTGGCGGGATTCGCTGGCGATGCGTCGGTTTGGTCGCCTCATTTCATACTAAAGGTGCTGCCATGTGGCGCCTAATGAGAAGGTAAAAAGTAACAAAATGCCATCATCGTCATCAGTTTGCTATTCTCCGGCAGACCATACTCCTGCCTCAGACACTCAGGGACCGTTCAAACCGCCAAATTCGCATGCACACACACAGATACTCATCCACCCACTCACATTCGTCCTCCCACGGAAGTGTGCATCTCGTCCTCTAAACATCCTCCTCTTCACCTCGAGCTCTGACACTGACACTTATGCAATAAGAGCACGAGAACGAATGGGAACAAGGCCCACTTAGAGATTAGTGCTTCGCTTCCTTCCGCATTCCGCCACAGGATGACACCCACATCCTCTACCTTTTGCATCGTTTGCATCGCTGCCTCGTTTGCCCAACGCCGGATTCCAAATGAATGGCAACGTAGCCTTGTACTTTGCGCCCTCGACGGAGAACCGGCGGGTGAGCTTCTGGGTCTCCGTGTCACCCTCCTTGGTACATATTGGTACTATCTCTTGCAGGAGATTTTTTAGGGGTTTTTTAGGGGTTCTTGGATTCAAGAACACCAAGAACAACGAAAACCTAGCATTATTGTCTTGAAAAAGAAGTGTTTTTAAAAATATAGATCCACAAAGCTTTTAAAAGAAGTACCACAAAGAGACCTCCCAAATTGCTAAGTTTAATAAATAAAGTTCCTCTTTGTGATTAAATTTAATGGTAAAATATTTGAGCTACCAGGTCTAGTATAGCGCAAACCCAAAGAAGGATAACGTTTTTCAGGATTTCATCCAACACACTATACTCGTTTTTCACTATTATTTCGGTGTATTTGACCTTGCGAAGATAATGAGTCACCCTGCTTCCAAAATCCTTTCTGATGCATCTACGTATGAGCAACGCCACCACCCCCTGAGCCACTGAGTTTGCCTTTTGTTTGGGTCGGTTGCGGGTGGATATCGGGAGATGGAGAGCCTGTCGCTGGCATCAGCGGCTTGCGTCAGCCTTTACTGTGCTGATGCTGTGTATCAGTTTTATTTTGCGAATGGATGCAGGAGCCGAGGGCAGGGACGCGGGACGGGGTCTAGGATACAAGAGGCTGCCGACTCCCAGCCGCCATTGTCCTGCGCAGTGTCTGTGTGCGGGTGGGTGTTCGATGTCAACGCTTTTGCCTTTTGCTGTGGTTTTTCCTCTGCTCATTGCGGCTGATGATGTGACAGACGTTTGCTTAATTTGCGTTAATTTAATCGTGGCCGACAGTGTGCTTACCCCCACATGTGTTCGGATGAGCAGGAGTGTATGTAAGGATGTGGGCACATGCTGCTCCTGTCCTGTCAGTTCGTCTGCTAGTCCACAAGAAAGGAAGCTCTGCCGACTATTTTTGTTTTCATTAATGCATCCCCAGACTAAACAGGTGCCCCAACATGTGTGTACACCGTACATTGTACGTAAGTTAAGTGTCCTTTTTCTTATTTGCTTACAATGCCAATAACCTGTTGAGCTGCTTTTCGGAATTCTCATTATTTTGACGTTACGTGCTAGTAAAGTAGAAATTAAAGCTCATTTTTTCTAGGAGTAGTTTTAATAGTCTTTTTTAGAAACTCTGAAATAATTCAAATTATATTTATATAGGGAATGATATAGAAAATTTGTATTTTAATAAATGCTCTGGAAAACCAACTGTGATTTTTAAATTAAACTTATTTTAAAATTTCTGATTAGATTTCTAATGAGAGGCGCCATTTTGTTTCGCCATTTTGGAGTCATTTCATTTTAATCAGTTTTTTGAAGACATTATTCTTTACTTATTGTCAATCTAGGACCTTTTTGTTGTAAAATAGATGCCTCATTTTTCTAATCAATCATTAGAATCTTAAATTACCATAAAAGATAGTTAAAATCTTTCCTAAGAACTTAACTCTAACAAAAATAATAACTAACTATAAATAATTCTTAAAATACAAAACCTCTTTGTTTAGGATAAGCCACAATATTAGAATATTATTCAAAAGTCCCAAAAATTTTGATTTCCATGTCAATATCTTAAAATTAAAAACAAAATCGTGACAAATCCATTTTGATCCTTTTGGAACGAGGCTTCCCAATTATCCATGACAGAATTTGATGGTATTGAAAATATAATTGAAAATAAAATGTGTATGTATTAATTTGCGTCATTCAAACGTCAGCAACAAGCACAAAAGGTGACAAAAGCCAAGCTAAGAGCTGGAAGAGAGGCGCCCAAGAATGGAAGCCGTGGTGGCCAATGAGCTAAAACGAGAATAAGAGCGAGAGATGCCTCATGCCCCCGGGCATGGTGCGCTTACTACTGTTGTGGTAATACGAAAAGTGTCCGCCACAGGTGAGTTAACTCAGTTGATAGACCACAATAAGGAATAACTATCCAATCTATCTACTATCCTAGCCAAGTCAGAGAATATATGTATTTCAGGATTCGGCTACTTTCGCATATGACTTTCCTTTAACTTCAACTTGCCCGCTGCTTTTTGTCTGTCTTTATTGATTTTGGCAGCTTTTATACTCATATTATGAGCACGAGTTGGGGAAGGAGAGTCCTGGGGAAGCGAGGACGACCAGGTCCAGACTTCTTGTCCGTTGGCTTCTTCGTGACTGCCACAATGGCGAGCAAACATTCTTTGTATTTGGCAGATGGGCGCGCTAACGCTAAAAAGAATTAATTATTTTTCGTATATTTATGGCCTTTTTTCCGACTAATTCAAAGCCAAATAATGGATTTTATGAAGGGCCCTCATTAATTCATTTCACTTTCCCTCTTCACTCTACATTCTTCGCGACTTTTTCAACTTTCCCAGCCAACAGCCAACTACTATTATGTGGGCGGGAAAATGGGAGAGGCAAATCCTACAACCTGAAAATGGCTCATCACATGGCCGTGTAAAAAACGACACCATAATTACAAACCATAAAAATGCTTGGCATGACAGAGGCAAAAAAACGCAAAAATAATGTTGCATACCAATTAGTGCGGCATCAAACACACGCAAAGACAGCACTGACAGCAAGGACCTCCCCACACGTCGTATACGTAATAACCTACCGTGTTTGCCGAGTAGCATACGTCTATATATACGTCTATATAGATTTTGTTAAGTGGCTCTGATTCTGGATTTGATGCTGCTTCTGCTTCTGCTTCTGATTATTTTTGTTTCGGATGCTGTTTTGTTGTTGTGAATCCTAGTACTGCTTCTGTTGCTTGATTTGTAAAAGGCACTGTAATTTACAGTTAGATTCTATTTTGTTTTTTGCTGCGCCGTTGTTTTTTGTCAATTTTATTAAATACACTTTTAGCAAATATGATACGTGATACGTGATTCAGGTGTTTTGTGCTTTGTAAAATTTCATTAAAAAACTCCGTCCGTCGCCATCTTCGAAATATTCTGTTGATATTGTTACATTGAACGGCCGTGTGTACAAGTGTGTGTGTGTGTGTATATGAGTGTGTGTGTGTGTGTGTCGGTGTCGGTGTCGGTGTCGGGGTGGGGGAGAGCGAAAAAAGGTAAAACGAAACTCAAAGCGCGGCGTGCAGAAACGGTTCCTCAGCGGCGCACATTGCTCGACAGAACCACGGCGGAAGACTGTAACGTTGGATGGCAGGGTCCTGAATCCGGAGTCAAAAGTCGTCATCCAAGAGAGCGAGTCGAGCTTTTGGCGCAAGCTTTTCCGCCCCCTAACTTTCGCTTTCCGTCATCGGCCCGGAGACTAGGACAATGGACGGGTCAGGACAGCCCAGGAACAGCCAGAGTACTGTGAAGCCACACTCTGAAGGACCAGCTCTTTACTTTTTGTGTTCCTTTTTTGGTCTAAATGGTTATGATTCACTAGAAAGAAGGTTATTCCGGGCCATTACATTACATTAAGGATATTCTGCAAGACTCATGGTTCTAAAGGAAATTTTTATCCGAAAAAAAGTATTGCCTACTTCTAGGCTTCATTTTTTTTCCTTTCTGAATCGCGGATAAAATGGAACTCAGAGCAAACTCGAATCAAATTTCTAAAATAATAAAAGAATTTAGTGCTCGCTCGAAAACACCCCAATAATAGTCAAAAATTTTTCTAAATACTAACTTTTTCTTTATTTAAATATTTCCTTTTATATAGTTAAAATGCATGATGTATTGTTAATAGTTGCAACTGTTGGATTTCTTCCATGGTATACTTTAGATTTTGCACCTATTCTCTTAATTCGTTAATTTAAGTGGTTTTTATTTGTAGTTGATTTTTCTCACACTGTTCAAAAAAGAATACTGAACTTGTTTCGCGTACATTAAACAAAATAAAACTTAATGAACATTGGATTCGTGAGTAAATATTTAAAATTAAAGGTGGGCGACAATAAATTAAAAAGACAAAGATATAGATAGATAGATAGATGAAGAATGGAATCGGTTTTTAGTAATGAGAATAAATTAAAGGTTCAAGTAAAATCTGAGATTATCGTATAGTATAAATATCGAGAATATCGTAGCTACAAACTTTGAACTTATTTCATAAAATTTGATGGGTGGTGCGTTTTGTTTTCACTTCAATAAGTAGCAGCATAGTTTCGATCGATCAGTTCTCAGAGTTTCTGATAGAGTGGTAGTTCTGGTTTGGTAACCCACTTGGAGCAGTATTGTAGTTGGCAGCGGTATACATTGAAGCGGCACTTGGCCACTTTCGGAAAAGCCCTCAACCCTAATCGTCAATAGTGTATTCGGACATCTTGTCGTACTTTTGCTTGGTGGCCTCATGGGTGGTGTCCACGAGCAGCGCCGTGTGGGAATAGCCCATGGTGACCTGAGGTATCTTGATGCCGTCCATCTTCGGCACCTCCTTGGGCACCGTTGAGGACTTCTGGAACTCGCCAATGCCCAACTCACCAAATGTTGGCGATGCACCCCAGGCAATCAGTGTATCATCGGCCGAAATCACAATCGAGGTATTGGCGCAGCCAATGTCGGTTATATTCCACCCGGAAAGGTCCTGAACCGGCTTCGGATACATATTGGCCTCGCCCGTCTTCTTGTTCTGACCAAACAGAAAGAGTAGGCCAAGCTCATTGACAACCAGGCTGAAAGTGGAGCCACAGAAGACACTACGGCCACCGCGGCCTTGGGTCTCGTAGAACTTCATCAGGCGCGGCACCATCTCGTCCTTGGGCTCGGCATGACCAAGACGCCCAAATCCACCAAAGCCCCAGCTGTATACTCGCTTCTTGGAGTCTATAGCGACCTGGAAATATAAAATTAAAACGGATAAAAACGAGGAACACAATGAGTATTCAAAATCTTATACCGTGTGGTTATTGCCGCAGGCAAAGTCTACGATCTGGACACCATCTACAGGTGTCACATGGCCCTCCTTGCTCTTCTCAATGTAGAGAACAACCTTCTTGGGCGATGTCTCGAAGTGGAATGACAGTTTATTGGCATTTACAAAGTACTTGGCATCCGTGTTGTGGCCGAGCTGACCATATTCGGGCAACCCGAAGGTGTGAAGGTTACCCTTGATGTCCAGAATGACTGAAAACTCGGCACCGCATCCAATTCGAATGATGGGTGGTCCACGATAATTTATCGGTGTCGGAGTGTAAATATTGGCGTGAGTGTTACCAACGCCGCATTGCCCCGACTTGTTCTCACCGCAGGCATACACGGTGCCCGTGTCAGTGAGGAAGAGTGTGTGATGCCGCCCAACAGCCGCCTGCACCACGTTCTCCTGCTCTAGAGCCGGGATGATCGTAGGCTTCTCCACCAGCTTGATGTCTTGGCTGAGGCCCAACTGACCGCTTGGATTCCGTCCGAATCCCATCGCCTTACGCTCCATGTTGATAAGGATGGTATGGGCTGCACTCGGACCACTGGCCACATAGCGATACTGCGCGAGAGAAGAACTTAGATCACACTCATAGGCAGAATAAGAAGAGCCGCTTGCTTACCTTTTCGTCTGTGAACCGATGGAAACTGTATAGGTTTGGACGAACTTTTGTGACGTTTTTACGGTCTCGCTTGCCGGTCAAGTCCCAGGTCACCATGCCAGCCACCAGCAGCTGTCCCGGAGTCTTCTCCAGGGAAGCCAGCAGATCCTCGGGCAGTTTGCTAGGTGGATCCAGGTCGTCATGGGGAATGAGCACCTCCATCTGATTGGCGGCAGCCACCTGCTGTGCGGCATCGTCGTCGGACTCATCGCTGAACTCGTCCTCGTAGTCCGACTCCTTCTTCTTGGGGCGCCGCTTGTTGGGTCCGGCTCCGTTTCCACCTGCCTTGCGTTTAGCCGACATCTTTTCTATTTTCTGGCGCTTCGATCGGTTATGTTATGTTTTTCTCTGCACAGCAGCTGAAATGGAATAGAGTCTGAGTTTGAGCCTGAGAACCAAAACCAGAATTGATACGCAGCAAAGCGTAACGCACAAGCCGCTTCGCTCTCCCGCTCGGTGGTGGCGTTGTGTGTTTATGTGTGTCGTATGTCGTATGTCGGTGTGCGACTGTTTGAGTGGTGGTTTTTGCAAGAAAAACAAAATGAAAGCCGCTGCCACAGAACCGACGCTAGGCTGTTTTTTTTCTTAAATCTCTTACTCGAATTACTCAAAAAATACATACTTGGAAATGTGAAACTGTTTTAACTAAGATATATTAACTCCTGAGCTTTAAAAGCAATCAGTTCCGGCCTGAGCTTCGAATGGGACGCAAAAATTAAAGTAGCGTCACTTCACAAATACAAAGACGCATTTTTTACAGAATACGAGTATATCGCATTTTTATTTGCCAAATTAAGCCGCTCTTGGAGTGACTTCTTTTTCAAGCTTTTCAGTTAATATTCACAACGTAGACTTACATATTTATTGATGATTGTTTCTTTTTGCCGGAAAAATAGCAAATTAACGTTTAAAGAACTGATTTCAATCGGACACCTATGGAATCGTGTTGGTAAACGTCAAACAAACACTTTTTTTTGAGTTAGTGCTGTAAAATGGTCCAAACCAATTTGCTAAAAACTGCAAAACAAAACAATGTTGTAAAATAAAATATTACAGTCAACACAGCGTTTAAAGAACTGTTTACATTTAAAAATATATATGTAGATTAAATGATTCCCAAATAAAAGACAGTACTTAATACCATTACATAAAATTTCCTTTAATTTTGTCGATTCATCCGATTTTAACAATTTGGTTTTGAAATTATACATTTTATTGTGAGGAATATGAGGGCTTTAAATATATGTCATTACATCTTAGTATTTTGATTTTGCATTGTCATCGATTGGTAGCTGACTGATTCATTAAAATCTTATGAGTGGCTGTTGATGGCGCTCACGATAATCGGTGACATCGGGCATAAGCTCCTCCCGAAAGCGTTCATGGTTCCTAACAAACTGCTCCAACGATCGTATTCGCTGTTGGTCGGAGCATTTGGTGCGGCTATTCTTGCGTTGGCCTCGTTGTAATACTGCGTTTCCAGGATCACGTACTTCCGAATAAAAGACGCTGCTTTCCTGGGGGGCTGGCGGACGGCGCCGTTGAGCTTTCGGCGTACCATGCGGACTCCCGTTTCCGTTGCCGTTGGCATCTGCAAGTGGAAAGAGCTTGTATCCTGGCTTTGGCAACAAACAACAAAGTTTTGCGAATATTTCGCCAAGGGGCATGTTGACAAAGAGACTAATTTCGAGCAGGCACGGTCACACAATGATGAGTTATTTTCATTCGAATTTTGAAGCTGAGATCGTGGTGATGATAATCCAACATTTTAAGGAGAAAAACAGCTTGTATTGACTTTTGCAGCGATGAGCATACCTTTCTTAAGCATGAGCTGTTCCTGCTGTAATCGTGCATTGCTGGAACCGAAGTACCCGTTGACGAATGGCATTGGTGACAAAACAGTTCCACTTCTAACAGAACTGTCGGGTGGCGGGGGAGCTGGCCTATTAAAGGGATTCGTTCGTCTGGGCGGCGGCTTCGGCTTGGACCCTGCCAGTGTACTTTGAGCGCTATCTATCGAGTGGCCAAGCATTTCTAGAGGTACAAAAGTTATTACATATTAAAATGAAGAACTGCTTCTATAAATATCCTCACTGTTTTTTGAGTCATCGATTTCTTGGAGCTGTCGCTGCAGCTCAGCCACCACGATTCGTTTGTACTCGTAGCCGGCGCAGGTAAGAGCCTTCATCCACGCCTCCATGCTCTCCTGGTTATCAGCAGCAAGGATGTAAGTGCGATTTCCATTGAAAGCGATCTCAAAGCAATAGTGCTCCATTTCATTTGACAGTTCAATGGTGCATCCTTCCACAATGATCAGGCCGAGTGGCTCCTTATCCACCCGCGACTCGAAATAGAACAGAAGGTTTCCCTTCAGCACAAAGTAGCGCCGTTGAAATGCCTTGTTGACCTCGCCCCGTTTGTTAAGGAAGCCTAAAGAAGATTTCGATGATTAATTTTTATGCAAGCAGAGATGATAGAGCAACACAAACCTTCCATGTCGTAGGGAGGCGTCTTGGCGAACACATACAGATTCTTCTCGTTAATCTTCATGATGGCGGGTGGCGGGTGACGGACTTGGACTACATCCGATGTATAAATAAGCGGTCCTGGCTATTTCCGCTCCCTTTTTAATAGTTTTATTTTATTGAGCAGGTAGAAAGGTGCGAAAAATAAGTCCCTCGCAAACAGCTGTTGCCAATGTTGCCACACCCATGAAATGAATTTCTTGGCTCTAAAACTGTGTTTACAACACAAAAGAGCATACTGTCTTGGCGTCGGTTGTTGAACGGGTTGTAACGCAGGAAAATGTCATATTTACTCACAGAAATCGCACTGGAGATGCTGGGCTACAAGTTCTACGACACTAATGGCGCGTTTCACCTCACCAACTTCCAAAACAACACAGCAAACGCCGAAACTACCTCCGACGAGCCTTCATTGTCCGAATTCATCAATGGGCCCGACCCTGTAAATGGGGAGCCTCATTCACGGAACGGTGACGCCAGCCATTGGGACTTGCTACGGGAAAAAGAGCCACTACCACAACTACCTACTGCGCCGGTGTTCCAAAAGCCGCGACGCACACCTGCCAAGGCACTGGCCAAAATAGTGGATTACGAGAGCGAGAAGATTGCTAGCCAAATCACGGCTAGACTGGAAAAGACGGCACTTCGCAGTGCGGCTACAGACAACGAAGCGATGCTGGAAGAAATTGTCGCTGAGGAGAAGAGACTGATAGGCGAGGACGCCGCGGAAATGCGACTGTTCCGAGAATATTTACAAGGGCGTCTGAAGGGGCTGGACCAGAAACCCTTTCAGAAATACATGCGCACCTTTGGGCCAGAGTAGGTTTACATCATCATGTAATCGTTTTGCAAGCAGTCAAATTTCTTGAAAAAAATTGCGTTAAAATTTTATTACTAATAAATGGATTATCAGATTGAGATACCGGTCCTGCGGTTTCAGTTCGTGTCTGTCAGTGTGTCCACTCCAGCGCTGCCAGCCCCGTCGATAGCTCGCTCTATCGTGTTCAGGCCATCACTAGCACCACCAGGAACAACACACGAGTAAAGGTCAGCTCTCGTAACTTGTTCTGAAATTATTGGATATAATTCAGAGTTTCCCTTCAAAATTCGTCCTCGTGAACCGCACTAACACACTTTCTCGTCTCGCCTTCCATACCCGCTGGTCCATAGGTTTACCTACAGCTCGTTTGTGACTTTGGACAGACCTCCCGATCGAACAGTGACGAAAACGGCGCTTGCATAATGAAAATCTGGACGTCGGAGCACATATTCAACCACCCGTGGGAAACGGTCACCCAGGCTGCGTGGCGCAAGTACCCCAATCCGATGACGCCCTCAATCATTGGCACGGACGTGGTCGAGCGGCGGGTGGTGGACGGCGTACTGCATACGCATCGACTGGTGCAGTCCAAATGGTATTTCCCCAAATGGACGCATGCGCTAATCGGAACGGCGAAGACCTGCTTTGCTAGTGAGCGGTCCACGGTGGACCCGGAACGCAAGCAAATGGTACTGAAGACGAACAACCTTACATTTTGCCGCAACATCAGCGTGGACGAAGTTCTCCACTACGAGCCACATCCGGCGGACGCCACCAAGACCCTGCTGAAGCAGGAAGCTACTGTGACCGTGTACGGCGTCCCGCTGTCCCACTACATGGAGGACTTGCTAACCTCCACCATCAGTACAAATGCCGGCAAGGGGCGGCAGGGCCTTGAGTGGGTCATTGGGCTGATTAACACAGAAGTCCAGGGCATTGCCCGGGGGACGGATGAACTGCTGCACAGTACACGGCGATCCATTGACGAGGTTACCGAGAGCGCCCGCAAGAGCATGGATGAGATTAGCACGCAAGCCGCCAAGGCGGCGAAAGCAATGCACATAACGTAGGTGGCTACGAAGCGGCAAGATGATGGTGCGGGCCGCGCAGGCTGTTAAATAGTGAATAATCTTAGATGGCGCTAGGACCGCCGTTTTAGTTCAAGAATAACGAATGGCAGATCGACAACTAGCACACACAAGTGGCAGTATCCATTAAGCTTTCCTCAAATCTTTGCATATATTTTTTATCCCGAGTCCCTTCCAAAAGTTTTCACCATCAGCCTCACTCAGCCTGATGTAAACCTATTGGCCAGAAAAGCTAGTCGCTATTTCGGAAAAAGTTGGAGGAACACATAATATTACTGGAACTTATATAAACAGTCAGATCTATAAGATTAATTACGCAATACACAGATATGTAACCGTAAAATGTCGCGGAAAGCCAAGATCGAAAAGAGCATCAATAAAACGATAAATTTGCCTAAAAGCCTTTCTTATTTTTTGTTATATTTTTTTTTAAATTTCATAGGTTTTTGCGCTTTTGGCAGCGTCTGACCAATCTTTTTGCTGCTGCATTGTATCTTAAAAAAAAGTGGCATGCGTTGTGCATGTGTATTTCAATTAAATTCTTAACGAAGGCTAATGGTCGATTATTTTTGCAACCGAGAACGGCAATCTGTGACGTCGGGCCACAGACATTGATTTTTGTTGCTGTTGCTATGGTCGGGGGAATGAGTCTGACGCGGAAAGCCCACGTGCCTGCTTACAAGAACAATGGAAATGATAAAGAATAGAAAGCTTTTGGGAGGGTATGTTCTTTTTGCTTTCCCATAAGCTTTAAGTAACTTATATTGGCGGATCATTTAAACTAGGAATTTATGCATGACAGGAAAATAAGCATTGAACAAAAAAAAGGTAAAACCTTGTTAAATGCTTGTTTTACTTTCAAAATTAAACTTGCTAGCATTCTTTGTTTATTTATCATTACAGTTGCTTTAAAACTGTGAGATATCAACAGGTCGCCAAAAAAGCTTTATGATTAAGCCTTAATCTATTCATTTAGAGTGGCCAGAGCTTAGCGGTCTAAGCGGCGCCTAAGAGAGGTGCCCCAACAAAAGAGAGAAGGTCCCAAAGTCTCAGTCTCATCTGGATCACACGTGCTCCACTGATACCATCCATTCGAGTTAGTTGTGCCAATTGGGGCCCCTCCTGTGTTTTTTTTCCTTTCTGTAAAAAAATATGTTTACGCTGGCTAATCAGTATCAGCTCCAGTACTGCCAGAAACAAAAACAAGTTGTGACGGCAGAGGCTGCGCCTTCAGTGCATCCAATCTGATCGGCAGTAACCTGATCCGCGGTTGCGGCTGTGGTGGAGGTGCTACTTGATAACCCCCTGCGTGGGCACCGGCCTCTGGGTTGTCAACGGCTTTACACCGTCCCAGATCAGTCGCAATCCGACAAGTAAGCTGCACACACGGATTTCTTTCAAGTATTCGGTTTCTTGCAGACCCACGACATGGTAATCCTACGCTACTATGATGTGCAGGCCCACGATGCGGCTGAGGAGCAGACGGTGTTGCGTCGCCTCCAGGTCGAAGACAAAAGTGTTGTCTCTGTTCGTCTGGAGCGGTGCTACCACCTGGAGTATACCGGTCAGGCGGAGCACTCTGTGGCCCTGGACGATCTTCTCGTATGGCTCGTCAAGCATCCCATGAGCAGTGGTCAGAGTCTGACCAAGCAGTCGGTGCTTCGCTCAGAGGATCCTCGTCAACTCCTCCTGGAGATTGGGCCACGTTTCAATTTCTCCACGCCTTACTCCACCAACTGTGTCAACATCTTCCAGAACCTTGGTTACACGGAGGTTCGCCGCATGGAAACCTCCAATCGCTATCTTTTGACCTTCAGTGGAAACTCCGCAGCACGGGATCCGTTGATATTTTTCCACGTTCTGGGCGATCGCATGACCCAGTGTCTTTACACGGCAGGAAACATTCCAAAGTCCAGCTTCGATGAGCAGTTGCCGTCGCGGCAAGCTGATTGGCACTTTGTTCCCATTTTGGAGGAGGGACCGTTGGCCTTGCAGCGTGTAAACAAGGAGCTGGGCCTCGCCTTCACAGACTTCGACCTTGAGTACTATTACGAACTCTTTGCCAAAACCCTTCGACGAAATCCCACTACCGTGGAGCTGTTCGACTGCGCTCAGAGCAACAGCGAGCATTCCCGGCATTGGTTCTTCCGGGGGCGCATGATTATCGATGGAGAGGAGCAACCCAAGTCTCTTATCCGAATGATTATGGACACGCAAGACCACACGAATCCGAATAACACCATCAAGTTCAGTGATAACAGTAGCGCCATGCAGGGATTCAAGTACGATGCCATTGTACCGTCCTCGGTGGTGGGTCCAGGTCCAGTCAGTTTGAAAAGCGTGGAGTCTGACCTCATCTTTACGGCAGAGACCCATAATATGCCCACAGCTGTGGCGCCCTTCAGTGGGGCCACGACTGGCACGGGAGGACGATTGCGGGATGTTCAAGGCGTTGGAAGAGGTGGTGTCCCGATTGCCGGCACAGCAGGTTACTGCGTTGGCGCTCTTCATATTCCAGGTAATTATAGAAAGAAAGAAAGATTACCAAACCTATTGAGTAAAAATGTCTTATTCTTTACAGGTTACAATCAGCCCTACGAACCCTCCGACTGCCAGTACCCTTCGACCTTTGCGCCGCCACTGCAAGTTCTGATAGAGGCCAGCAACGGCGCCTCGGACTATGGCAACAAGTTCGGCGAGCCCGTGATCTCTGGCTTTGCTCTATCCTACGGCCTTCGGAGCGTGGCCGATCCTAGCCAGCGCAACGAATTCGTCAAGCCCATCATGTTCAGCGGCGGTCTCGGCACTATGCCGGCTACGATGCGTGAGAAGCTGCCGCCTGTTCGAGGCTATCTGCTGGCCAAGATTGGGGGTCCAGTGTATAGGATTGGTGTAGGCGGCGGTGCCGCAAGTTCTGTGGAAGTCCAAGGTTCTGGAGACGCTGAGTTGGATTTCAATGCTGTACAGCGGGGCGACGCCGAAATGGAGAACAAGCTTAATCGCATGGTTCGTGCCTGTTTGGAATTGGGTGACAAAAACCCCATTTTGGCCATCCATGACCAAGGCGCCGGCGGTAATGGCAACGTGCTCAAGGAGCTAGTGGAGCCTGGTTTCGCTGGAGCCGTTATTTACTCAAAAGAGTTCCAGCTGGGCGATCCAACTATCACTGCCCTTGAGCTTTGGGGCGCGGAGTACCAGGAGAACAATGCTATTCTCTGCAAGGCGGAAGATCGGGAACTTCTGGAGAGGATCTGCCAACGTGAACGATGCCCCATCAGCTTTGTGGGAGTTGTAACTGGCGACGGAAGAGTTACTCTTTTAGAAGAGGCTGCACCCAAGGATCTGGAGAAGGCCCTTCCCATTAGTAGCAGCGAGAAAAATGCTCCATTCAGCCTAGATTTGAAAAACGTTTTGGGCGACATGCCTAAAAGGACCTATGAGCTGACCCGAGAGGTAACACCTCTAAAGGACTTGGAGCTTCCAAAAGACCTACGCTTGGAAGATGCTCTAGAGCGCGTCCTAAGCTTGGTGGCCGTTGGCAGTAAACGCTTCCTTACCAACAAGGTGGATCGCTGCGTTGGAGGACTTATCGCCCAGCAGCAATGCGTAGGACCTTTGCAGGCTCCCCTGGCTGATTATGCTCTGACCACTGTCTCGCACTTTACCCACTCTGGAATCGCAACTTCCATTGGCACACAGCCGCTTAAGGGCCTACTGGATCCCGCTGCAATGGCTAGGATGTGTGTAGCGGAGGCGATCAGCAATCTTGTTTTTGTCAAGATCAGCGAATTGGCTGATGTTAAGTGCTCGGGCAACTGGATGTGGGCCGCAAAGTTACCGGGAGAAGGAGCTAAGATGTTTGATGCCTGCAAGGAACTTTGCAAAGTCCTAGAGGAGTTACATATTGCCATTGACGGCGGCAAGGACTCCCTGTCTATGGCTGCCAAGGTAGGCAAAGAGACCATCAAGTCCCCGGGAACCCTTGTCATCTCCACCTACGCTCCGTGTCCGGACGTGCGACTCAGAGTTACTCCTGACCTAAAAGGACCTGCCTCAGGCTCCAAAACAGTACTGCTTTGGATTAATTTGGAGGAAAAACTGCGACTTGGCGGCTCTGCGCTAGCCCAGGCCTACGCTCAGCAGGGCAAGGAGTCACCAAATCTTTTGACAAGCGATAGGTTGGTAAAGGCCTTTGGCGTTACTCAATCCTTGCTGGCAGAAAAAGTGCTCCTCGCTGGCCATGATGTCAGTGACGGAGGCTTACTCGTTTGCCTCGTTGAAATGGCTATCGGTGGAATAAGTGGTATCGAAGTGGATTTGTCCGAAGCCCTGTCCAAGCTGAAGCATTATGATGCAGCCGCCGAGAAGATTGGACGTCCCGAGCTGGCGGTTCTCTTTGCCGAGGAATGTGGATGGGTTGTGGAGGTACAAGAGTCGGACTTGCAGCGAGTTAAGTCGATGTACACTGCCGCTGAAGTGCCCACTTACCTTGTGGGTGAAACAACTGGATTCGGTCTTGGCTCTCGATTCGTTGTCAAGTCAGGAAAGGCAACCCTTCTGGACATACCCGTTCGACAACTTTACAAACAGTGGGAACGCACCAGCTACGAGTTGGAGAAACTGCAAGCCAATGAGGCATGCGCCCAAGCAGAATATGACAGTCTCGAATTCCGTCAAGCCCCACAGTACAAGGGACCTGAAAACCTTCAAGCTGAGCTTACCCTTAAGCGGGCCTCTGCTCCCGTTCGCGTGGCCGTACTTCGAGAGGAAGGCGTCAATAGTGAGCGCGAGATGATGGCCTGTCTTCTCAGGGCAAACTTCGAGGTCCACGACGTAACCATGTCAGATCTTTTGAAGGGTAAGTGAAAAATACCTCAATTAGTATAAGGAGTAGTTTAACATTTGGTTTGAACATTAAATTTTTATAGGTACCACCACATTATCCCAATACCGAGGACTGATCTTTCCGGGAGGATTCAGCTATGCAGACACTTTGGGATCGGCAAAGGGCTGGGCAGCCAACATTGTCCACAGCCAGAGTCTAAAGCTTCAGTTCGAGGACTTTAGGAAACGCCAGGACGTTTTCTCCCTCGGAATTTGCAATGGCTGCCAACTGATGACCCTAATAGGTTTTGTAGGAAACTCGAAAAGCCAAATGGGAACAGAGCCTGACTTGGCTTTGCTACACAATCGCTCCCAACGATTCGAGTGTCGTTGGTCCACTGTAAGAATTCCACCCAATCGCTCTATAATGCTAGCAAATATGCAGGATCTAATCCTTGGTTGTTGGGTGGCCCATGGTGAAGGACGCTTTGCTTTTAAAGAGGAAACCCTTATAAAAACACTTCAGTCGGAGAAATTGGTTACTCTGCAATATGTGGATGACCAGGGTGAGCCCACGGAACTCTATCCTATGAATCCGAATGGTAGTCCTCTGGGTATTGCCGGGCTTTGCTCGCTGGATGGCCGCCATTTGGCTCTGATGCCTCATCCAGAGCGATGCAGCTCCATGTATCAATGGCCTTACGTGCCGCCCGGATTCGAGGTGCCCGCCACCAACACGGAAAGCCCTTGGCAATTAATGTTTAACAACGCCTATAACTGGTGTGTTAATCTGAATAATTAAATATTTAATATTTTAAATGCATTTGTTTTATTATTATAAAATACTATATACATAACGAATTTATACCCTATTTTTGTACAAATAAAATCACTATTAAACATATTAACCTAAAAACAACTTACAACCTGAGAGGAACTGTTAAAGACTAGTTGGAAATCTGTAACAAGCACTTTAGGTAGTTGGCCTTGGCACCTGGTGCCGCCATGTATTTGGAGTTCCAGTCATGTTCGTTAATCTGAAGTACTTTATAGCCCATCATTTCCAGATGCTTCATTTTCAAAGACTCGGGTCCTCGCAAAGCGGTGAGATCGTTCTCACAAAAGGAGTCCAGCTTAAGCAGAAGTATTGCCACTCTGGAAATAGGAATACCAAGATGATAAGAGACAATTATTTCGTTGGCTTAATACGGAATATTACTTTGTTATCCGATCCAAGATGGTCGCCTCAACGGGGGGCGCAGGAATTGGTTTCTTATTGCGATCAAAGTGTATCACAAAGTCTATTTGGTAGCCATAAGGAGTCGTGTGATTGCACCGGAAATGGTTTTCATTCTTAAGTAACTTCTGCAATAGCTCCTTCACATCTCTACTAAAAGAATTAGACTGAACGGATCCTGAAAATGTATATTTATGCTTAGAATTGAGCTGTACGTGTTATTTAAATTCATATAATTACTTTTGCTCAACTGGGCTTCAATATAGTTTTGCTGGAACCAGGGAACGTTCGCCTCGGGCAGATCTAAGCAGACAGTACGGTTTAGCTGCATAACCAAATTGAGCACCCGCTCCGGATAGGTAGCCTTAGAGTAGCAGACTTGTATCTCATCCTCAATACGCTGTATGAACTTGACGCAGAATATCCTATTGACCAACTCCTCCGGTATGGACTTATAAAAACAAAGTGCAAGGCAAGCTTGGACCAGCGACAGCCCACTCATTTGTTCAAAGTCCCTTAGCAAGACTTCAGATGCATGATCCAATACCTCCAGAGAGACTGGAGTGTATCCCAAGTTGTAGGAACAAGTAAGGACCTTTTCGACAGTATCCCCCGTGACATGTTCCTTCTGCTCGGATATGTACCCAAACATGGACTCCAGCAGCTCAGGGACCAGATACTGCGATGCGTTAAAGTTGTACGCCATATCTCGAACTATTCGCGAGCTAAGATCCTTGCAATGCAGAGATTTATATACTGATAGGGATTTGTTGTAGACCACCGTGTTCTTTAGAGCTACAAAGAAATTATCAACTTTGATACCAAACAAATATTTTAAACTTACATTTCCGATGGCTGAGGGTTCGCACAATCATGCTAAGATCAGTGGGACTTAGCGGGTTCTCCTCCGCAGTGGAAAGGTGCCTCTCAGCACAACCTATGAGCACATTGTCCATGGTCGCTAGTTGCATGCCCGCCAGCGACGGAAGATGCTGTCGAAACCGAAGTTCGCAGGCTATCTGCATGCCCCTGCTAAGCAGAAAGCACTCGTGGATGTCCAGCTGCGAAGACATGGCTAGCAACTTGCTTAGCAAAACATTGGGAAACTTCTTCCAGGAGAAGGGTGTGTGACCATAGGCAAGTACAAAGGCCGCCAATCGTGCGAACTTGGCCGGTAGCCGACCCGCTACGTCTTCCTCCATGGCGCTCATGCACATTTGACTCAGCTTTTTCTCCACCGCCAAATGGCGATATGTTCCTCCGAGATTGTTATTGAAGTTCATATAGCGCTGACAGTGCCTCAGAAAGCGCATATGCGTTTGTTCCTCCACGGACGAATCTAACTCCCGGACAACACCTGACCAGTAGGTGTCGCAAAATGTTAGGTCGGCGATCTTTAGTGCTCTTAAAACGTTAAATAAGTGCCCACTTGCATTGGGAAGGAGCCAGGCTTCCTCCGAGTGAAGAAGTTCCCGAAAGTTCTGCGTATATTTGTCCCTTTCCAATGGGGAAGCAAAGGGCACAACGCAGGAGAGCGCGTCGGCAGATGCCTCCTCCTTTAGGAGCTTCTCTGAAAACTCTTTTAGCGGTTTTATTAACTCCGCCGGCTCTTGGTGATGTAAGAATGCCCGACAAACGCTTTTCAAATCAGCGGAATCCAAGTGAGGAATACAAGGTTGCAGGACTAGCATAATCTTTCTGATAAGCTGGGTGTGGCGCTGTGACCACACCGGAATATTTAGCATGTGGAGTGCTTTTAGCAACGCCTTTGGAGTCTCCTTACTGAGGACATTTTGGTCTATCAGTTCAATCACTCTTGTCTTGAAGTTATTAAGCAGTTCCTCATCGACTAGCATGTGGAGCTGGAAGAGACAAGTCGACAATAGGCGGACCTGCTCTTCGCTGCAACACTGAGCAATGTGCTTCTCGAGGTGATGCACAAAGTTTCTACAAACGAGAGGAGTAAAGAAGTCACGCTCTAGATTTACACCCACTGCTAGTCGGGACAAGGCGGTCAGAGGAATGAGGTCTTTATCCGCCTTTCTATTCACCAGGAAAAGGGCTCGTGTTAAAGCTGCCTCGACGGCTGGTTCACCGTTTCCTATGTGCATTTTGCGGAGGTACAGATACGTTCGACTAAGATCGTCCACGTCCAGTTGGTCTATGTGCGGTTCTAGCTTGGGCAATATACTCAGTAGTAGGCGGTCTGTGACGGTATTTCTCTGCTGATGATTCAAGCTTTGGTAGTGCTGCCATAAAATGGAGATTCCCTCCACAATATGGATGCTCTGCAGGACATTGTTTTCCATCACCTCCAAGACATTGTCACTTGTCTGTGCCTCAGCTAGCCGAGTGAGTAAGAGGTCCTGCTCTGAAGACATCGCTGTCACAGAAGTGTCGTGAGGATGTTTGTTGTCGATGCTGAAGTGTCTTCTTTGCTGAAATGTTCCTTCTAATGCAAACGCCGGTACTTGTAGAGGCAGTCTCGTCGTGACATTTGTGGACTTCCTTTCCAGTCTTATGTGGCGCATTTGCAGAAAATATTGCAAGTATTTCCATTGTGCGCGAGATATATGATTCAGATACATTAAGATATTCCTTTGTTTAATTCAGAATATGTTAAATAATAACAAAAATCGTTCGTATAAACATGTGAGAGAACGGGCTATCAGCTGGTCGACACAGCTGAGCTGCTAATTTTATATAAAAATAATCCTGCTTTAGTATGTTTCCTTGAATACAATAATAAGTTAATTATATTATAAGGTTTCGAGAAGATTAATTACATATTTAGTTTAAAAATATTATATTTATTGTTTTTAATTTCCGTTCAAATCGGGAACTAGTTCATGTTCATACTTCAGACTCAGACTCAACTAGTTGTGTTTTGGTTTGCGCTTTACTTTTATTAACAATTTTATTTCCCAATAATTTATTTGCTTTATTGAAATGTCAAGCAGCGATCGCCCAACTCACAATCAGGTGACTGTGCTTCAAGACGGCTACTCCTACCCGGATACAAAAAATGTGTCACAGATGAGGGCGAACTGCACCTGCACCCTGATACGCTGTCGGGATGGGAACAATATAATTGTGGACACGATGACTGCATGGGATGGAGAGCATCTTGAATCGTTAGTACGTCAACAAGGCCTGAAACCTAATGACATTCACGTGGTAGTCTGTACTCATGGACACTCGGACCATATTGGATGCAATTACCTGTTTCAAAAGGCGCGAATGCATTTCGTTGGAGCTTGCGGCTCGAATCGTGACCTTTACTTTGATCTACCAGAGGATCTCAATCTGGACTCGAATTCGGAGGTAATTGTCAGGAGGACCCCTGGGCATACACTCAGTTGCGTTTCAGTGATTGTTAGGAACTCTCAACTTGGCACCGTTGGCATAACAGGAGATCTGTTCGAGCGGCAGGAGGACATAGATGACGAGAGTATTTGGAGGGAGGCCGGCAGTGAGGATGCTAAGCAACAAGTAGAGCAGCGTATGAAGATGGCGGAGATTTGTGATTTTATTGTTCCAGGACATGGTCCTATGTTTCCAATTGACGCCTCAGTGCGCTCAAAGCTTGCTAAAGTTGGCGCAAGTAATTAAAAAACGAAGAAAATAATATACCAATTTAAATATTTTCAGAATGTAGGCGTGTTGTTAAATGTATATATATAAACCAATTATATTATTCTGTGGCAATATTAAATATCCCGCGCTAAAACCTTGTTTTATGATATAAACTTACTATTCGTTATCAAAAGTACATATGTTAAAAAATACTAAATAAAATTTCGGCCTGGTATGTGGTTCCACAGATCTGGCAGCACTGGTAGGAACACCATTGTTTTGATAAATCGCACTTAAATCACAATTGGAAAATATTTCTGAGCCCCATTTACGGAACAAGCATTATCATCTTTCCCTCCTAATGGATCCCAGCGCGAGCGCAGCCGACAAGTTGGCCTCCAAGACGGCCAGCAGCAACTCGCTGGACAGCAGCTCCAAGTCTAGTTCCCTGGGCTCCAAGCACGGAGGCGGAGAGAATGGAATGTTGCGCGACACGCCCTTCGTTTACCTGGACGGCGAAGAGGACCAAGATCAAAAGAACGATGTAACCTATGTCTGCCCCTACCGCGGGCCGGTCTTCGGGGCCCTGACCATCACTAACTACCGCCTATACTTCCGGTCGCTACCGCTACGGGACCAGGAACCTCCCGTGATTGTAGACGTTCCTCTGGGTGTGATAGCAAGGGTGGAAAAAATCGGTGGTGCCACGTCGCGCGGCGAGAACTCTTATGGTATCGAAATTTTCTGCAAGGACATGCGAAACCTGCGCTTCGCCCACAAGCAGCAGAATCATTCGCGCAGGACGGTGTTCGAGAAGCTGCAGGCCAATGCGTTCCCACTGTCGTATAGCGGACGACTATTCGCTTTTGCGCATGCAGCGGCCAATGCTGTAAACGGAAATGGTGGCTGGGACGGCTGGGCAGTTTACGAGCCGCTGGCTGAGTTGCGGCGTCTAGGCGTGCCGAATGATATGTGGCGGGCAACCAAGATAAATGAATCGTATGCCGTTTGTGACAGCTATCCGGCCGTTTGGGCTGTGCCCAAAGCAGCATCCGATGATTTCCTGCGTCGAGTGGCTCAGTTCCGATCCCGATGCCGCCTACCCGTACTATCCTGGATGAATCCCCGTACGCAGGCAACCATAACACGATGCTCCCAGCCGCTGGTTGGGGTGAGCGGCAAGCGTAATGCCGACGATGAAACCTATCTCAGCTATATTATGGAAGCCAACGCTCAATCAGATAAATTGACCATCATGGACGCACGCCCCAGTGCCAATGCCATCGCCAACAAAGCTAAGGGCGGCGGCTATGAATCGGAGGATGCTTACAAGATTGTGGAAATCAACTTTCTCGACATACACAATATCCACGTAATGCGCGAGAGTCTGCGCAAGGTGAAGGAGGCCTGTTTCCCCACCACAGACGACTCCAAGTGGCAGACGGCTATCGACAACACTCTTTGGCTGAAGCACATCCGTTGCATTCTTGCTGGCGCCGTCAGAATTGTGGACAAGGTGGAGACCTTGAGCACCTCAGTCGTGGTACACTGCTCGGATGGCTGGGATCGCACTGCCCAGCTTACTGCCTTATCCATGCTACTACTTGATCCCTATTACCGCACAGTGCGAGGCTTCGAGGTTTTAATCGAAAAGGAGTGGCTCTCCTTTGGCCACAAGTTCCAGCAACGAGTTGGTCATGGCGACAATAAGCACTCTGATGCGGACCGCTCGCCCGTATTCCTTCAGTTTATAGACAGCGTTTGGCAAGTTAGTCAGCAGTACAGCAACGCCTTTGAATTCAATGAGCACTTCCTCATAACAATTGTGGATCATCTGTATTCGTGCCGTTTTGGCACGTTTCTTTGTAATACTGAAGCTGAGCGAGTAGCCGAAGGTGAGTTTCTCTCTAAAATCTTCACTGCATAAACTAATTATTTTTTCTTACAGACTTGAAGCACAAAACCACATCATTGTGGACGCACATCAACTCCTCCTTGGATCAGTATTTAAATCCGTTGTTTCCATCGTTCACCCATGGACCAGAGCTGGTTCTGCGCCCCAACGCCAGTGTGCGTACGCTGCGATTGTGGAAGGGCTTGTATTGCCGCTGGAACCCAGGCTTGTGCGCTCCCCAGCATGGATTCCTGCGCACTCGGGAACTTCTTTCCAGGCAGGATCAGCTCTTCAAGCAGGTCAACGAGTTGCGGCTAAAGTTGACCAATCGTAGCAACAGCATGCAGACGACAACGCGATTGGCCTCGCCCATGCACTAAAAGTATTCTTCTAATTCCTTTTTAAATTAATGGATAAATATATTTTATGTGACCTAGTAACAGTATGCATCGTATGGAAATAGTTCGTTTGGCCGGGAGGGATATTTTTGTTCAATCTATGTATGCTTTTGAATGCAAATCATTTACCAAATCTAGCTTAGAGTTTATTTACTAAAACCAAAACTGCCTTATGTAATTTCATTAATTATATTTAATTGGATTATATTATACTTTCCATATCAATTAACTAAAAACTGTATCAATTCTCGAAAATTGTCATTAAAAGTAACTATTGAATGACAAGAACGACAGCAATGACAAAATGATAATAAAGTTTGGTGGCCAACTGTGGCGTGCACCTGCAGGATTCATTCATAAATTCGACTCCAAGGAGACGCCTGCGCACAGGACTTCGCACCCCACAATCCTGCACCCGTCCAAAAGTTACACTTAATTTCGGCTTTGCGCCAAAATTAAATCACAGCTGCCTCAGTTCCTTTTCGCACGTTCATTTGGACGGTCGCGTTCGTTCGTATCTGTGGGATTCTTTAAATTTCAGAAATTGTGTTCCGATACCATCAGGAGATGACCGCCGAGTCCTACATTATACTGTGGTTTTTGTGTGTTATAAGCAGTGGTCTGGGATCATCAGACCAGCCGGAAGTTCTCCTGGTCATCGCCTGCCCGCCACTGCCGCGACAAGCCCAGGAAGAATGTTTTAGTTTATTAGAAAATATTCAAGCCCAGCATCTGCAAATGAAACATGCTGGTTCTGTCCCCGGGGATTATGTCCTTAATGTGCATATTATACATGAGCTTTTCAATTATTGGACCCTACTGGATGCACTGCCTCATTTGGGACGCCAGACACGTATTCTAAAGGTGCACACGGAATGGATTATTTGGTGTCAATACAATACACATGTGGCTTCCCTGCGCGGCTTGCTCGAGCAACTTTGTCGCCAAAATTCGGCGGAGGTGAGCTATCCCCCGGGAGTTTGGACCGTTGAAGGTTGTGTAAAGGTTTTTTCTTCAGCTTGCCTACTACGGACACGCCCTGTACGATACGGAGGCCACTATTGTCCACCACTTTGCTCATTATAAGAATCCACAGTGGTTTCCGTATCCAATGCTAAGAGCCGGAATTATTTTCACTGGTGTCTTGCTACGAAGGTAATGTCTTATTATTAATGATAGTTTTTTAGATATTAGATATTTTAGATATTTTTATATTCTTTATAGTTTTATTCTTTAGCTTTCAAAGTTTAAAATAAAGTTTGGATAAAGTTTGACCAAAAGAAATCAAAAAGTTTTCAAAAAAGTGTTTTCAAATTCATAAATTAACTGGCCTAAAAGGAGTCGGAAATAAATTAAAACAGTTTTCCCATATTTAATTATAAAAACATAAAAACATTTATATTTTTGTTTGTGTTGTCTTTTCTTTTAAGTTAATTTGCTGTGCTAACTAAATTCCTTTATAGATGGTTCAAAAAATTAGGAAAAAAAGGGACTTTTATATAGTTTCGAAATAAGTTAACCCGATCGTCTATAATGTTTGTTTTAAGGCTGGTGGAACATCTGGCCTCTAATGCCCATAACAGCAGCCGCCCCAGCGAGTTCTCCATCGATGCATCTCATGAGCTAGCGCGCTTCATATTCGAAAACTTATCGCAGGACCCGCCACCCGGCGCAGCCAAGTCAGGGAAAATCATTCTGAAAAATGCCGCCTACATTTGTCCCACCGCTGCGGCAAGTAAATCCTTGGGGATTGTGACCGAAGCGACTCCTTGTGCGATGCATGCAACATCAGAGGAGCCATCTGGCTGGCTGCCCTCGACTCTGGGGCACCGAAAGGAGCGCTGTGTAAGTTTATTTATACCTTTGATATAGCGGCATTATTTTTTAGCTCATAAATCAATTTAAGAGTTTTTTAAATAAGATAAAAAGTGTTGTGAAGTGTGCCTTTCCGTTTGTTCACGTTCCAAATATTTTTTTATTGACATTGAAAAATGATATAGTTTAACCTCCTTGATTCCTGATATTTAATTAATTTAAAGTATTCAAGTTTTTGTTTTGATTCGATTTCTGTTTAAGATTTCACAACCTTTACCACCCGAAAGTGCAAGAAGATCCCGCTCCAAATTAAAGCACACATGATGGGAAACCAGAATCCCATGCGGTTTTCTGGTAGCTTGGACCCCTCTTAGCAATTAGTATTTGAAACCTACATAACCATAAATTCAGTATCGGCTTCCACTTGATGTTTATCGAACCCACATTTCTCTCTCTCTATGTTCGTGACCCACACCTGAACCTGTGCACAGTTTCATACAACAGGATCGCACATATATTTCGCAATCAAAACCTGTGCGAAATTCCATAAGGAACGCATTCCAATCGTCGGACGCACCTGGGCAACGGACGCCCGGCACCGGAGATACTACAGCGACGTGGCAGGTGAGCAAGTGGTGACAATGAGCGGGCAATTAATGCAAATGTGGGTGATTCAATTGCGGCAGGAGGAGAGTGGTTGGAGGGGAAGGATACGCACACTCAAACCTTTAGGGTGACTCTCATGTTAAAGCTCTGGGAAGGAAAACGGTTCGATTTTAAGAAAAAATTACTCATACGACCCGTATGGCAGGTTGTTGGAATTAAAAATCGTTCCCATGGTAACATTTGGTTCTTATTTCCTTTTGAAGTATTAACTGTGTCAATTTTGAATACAAAATAATGAAGAGGTTAAAATAAGTATTATTTAAACGAGAACCACCCTAAAGTACATATAGCATGTATTTGAGCATCACATTAACAAAAACATGATGAGGCCGAGTGACAGACAAACAAAACACACTTGCTCAGGATGTGGGTATGTGTATTTGTGTGTGGCATACAATTCACTCTCGTCCTCACCCCGTAGGATCTGCCCCGGTTGCACTCTTCGCCCAGTAGTCCAACTTATTGAATATTCATTGATTTGACTTTGCGATTCCCCATTCTCCTCCAAAAAACCACAACAGACGTCAGCATACCGACAATCAGCACCGGCATACCGAACGTGCAGACTGGACATTGTGCCAAAACAATGGCAATTTTACAATTATCCCTCAAGGATATTGGCGAGAAAATGGACATACGCTGGCTCATGCTCGTAGACGATGATACTCTGTTGAGGTAAGGAAACCTGGGTACATTTCGTTTTAAAGCCTCTTCAAATTGGGCGAAAATTGCTGCTTTAACAGAATCTAATAAAGGAACTTTATGATTAATTTTCCTATTTTTCAATCAAACCCTTTTATATCCTTGCTATGATAGACCCTGAAAACCCAATTAAAAGAACTCCTTTTCAGTTAACAGGAACATTGTTTCATTTTTATTTCGCGGATTAAATGCATGAAGGCGCATTCAATTAAAATATTGGTATTGAAAAATTGTTCTTATCCTGTACACGCAAATTTGTTTCTTCCGCCCACTTTCCGTCTCATTGTGGCAAGAACAGTGTGCCCCGGCTAAGCGAGCTGTTGAGCTACCACGACCACAGAGAGCTCATGTATCTGGGACAGCGCTATGGCTACCGACTGTATGCCCCAGATGGCTTCAACTACCACACGGGAGGAGCCGGCATCCTGCTCAGCCTGCCCCTGGTCCACCTCGTCGTAGAGCGCTGTAGTTGTCCGAGTGACAGTGCTCCGGATGATATGATCCTAGGATACTGCCTGCAGGCGCTGGGCGTGGCGGCGATACCAGTGCCCGGAATGCACCAGGCCCGGCCGCAGGACTATGCGCGAGAGCTGTTGCAGCTGCAGCCAGCAGTCTCCTTTCATAAATTCTGGAATATGGAGCCGGAGCAGACGTACCGACAATGGCTACGCGGCACCAACAGTGGTGGCAACCGAAGTGCACCGTTTGGGGAGGGCAAGGCACGGCTTCAGCCCGACGACGCTGCTCAGCTGCACCTGCGACGACGGCCTCCTTTGCCTGGAGGCGGCGGTGTATATCCACTGGATTTGCCTGACAAGCATTTGGATCTCTAGTTCGTTCAGGTGAGTACTAATTAAAAAAAAAACAACAAACGACTCTGCCGGTGACAGTTGGACGAAAGTTGCCGCCGCAACTTGTAGACGATGATGGAGGGGATTGGTTAGAGGTTGGGAGTAGTGGGGCAGGGCCTAGAAACCAATCTACAGACTGCCATCAAGCGACTGCCAAGCACACGAAATCTCATTTTAAATAGACAAAAAAGGTTTGCCAGGTGTCGCGTTACGATGGGCATTATCCAAAGCCGTGTACTTACGTGTGTGTACTGCGGCTTTCGTGTCAGTTTAATTAGTGAAAATGCTCAAATGCGGTTGCGACTTTCTCTGCAATATGCATAAAACATGGTTGAAAATGAATAAGTTAGTTAGAAGGTTACTAACCTCTAAAAGCTAGGGACAATCGTAAATTAAATCCTTTTTAAAATGGGCGACAAAACATCTAGGTTAATAAAACTGTCATAGTTTTTAACAGTGTTTCTGTCTCGATTGAAAGTTGCCCAGGAACTACCGATTTTGCCGATTTCCCGCAACTGGCATACAATTTACATTTAATTGAATTCCATAGCATTTTCCGCAGATATTCCACCTAAACTAAAACCTCATTAAATGCAAATTTTGAACGTCCTGTGAAATGCTTTGCATTAAGGAGCATCAACAGCTTACGCTTGAGTGATTTTTTCAAATGGTTACCTTGGCCATTGGGCAGTCACTCCATCCCACCTCCACCTCGTTCCATTCCCGGACACTTACTGTATTGACTTTAATATCATTCTGACAAAGCCAAGTCAAGTAATCAAATCACGTTTGCATTTGCCCTCCATTCATGCAACTTATATTTTATTTATATGAATTCCTTTGTCAATTTCTCTCACCATCGGCCATACACAATCTGCTTTATTTATTTAAATGCATGTCAATAGGATTCCCAAGTATCTTATGTAGGTGACAATTAGTTTGGTCACTTGCAACCAAATAAGGAGAAAAATGTGCCAACTTGTTTACGACTGCCTGCCCGTTGACAGTTGGAATTGAAATATTAAAGACTCAATTAAATTTCAATCAAGTTTATTTACTTTAAGTTTTCTTATACACTATTTTATTATTTATCTTAGTCTTGTAACTTCTCCACGATTAAGTTCCTGCCACATTTACGTGCCAGGACGTACAGTTTACATCCTGAAGGTTTCCTAATTAGTTGTGGATTTTTCAATAAAGCAACCCAGTCACGGCGACACTGCCACTGCCACTGCGGCAAGTTGAATTTAAAACAAAATTTAATTAACAGCTTTGCAGTGGAATAAATGCTGCATCTGACCGAGTTAAAGCCTTTACTTCTTCCACGGAGTTTACAAACGCGATATCTTTGCACAGTTTTCATTTCATCTGGATTGTGTTTTTATCTAAATTAAACTTAGAACTGGTACCTGGAGTTGACGAGTATACTGGGATTTATTTGATTTTCATTATATTTATATAAAAATTAAAAAACAGAATTTTTAAAGAGAAAGAATCCTTACAATAAAACCATAATATCTTGAGGAGTATAACGTTTTACAAAATTTTCTTTGCATAAAATTACAGTTTGTCCTGCGGCAGGACTCTCACGCACACACAAATACGCACTAGAAAAGATTAAACGGACACATGGGTGTTGCTTGTGGCTACTTGAAAGTAGATTATGCCAAGCAATGTCACATCAACGAAGGTCCAACTGGAGGGTGGCTTACAGTGGGGTTTTTTTAATCCAAAAAGTTTTTTAAAAGTAAAAATATTGAAAGTTTTATTCTTCGAACTTTCTTTACCTTTAATTGGCTATCAAATTTTGTTAATAAATGCGATTCCTTTTAAATAATAAACAGTTTCCAAGTCAAGTATCCCATTGTGCAAGCTGTAAGATTCTTTAATCTGGCTTAAAATATCAGAAAGTTAAACCATAAGAAAATTTAAGTAACCGTCCTCGAGTCACCAAGTCAAAAATCAAGTAGAAAGAAATCAAGCATTGGAGGGAATTCCTTTAAAAATAAATATCTTAAAAAGTGTGCATTAAATCCCTAGGGATTTGCGAGCATTTTGCGACAGGACTAAGTTTCATCCAGGACTTTGGTGTTTGTTTCGTTTGGAGGCCAACTTGGCGTCCAGTTCCCAGATGAGTTTAGATAATTGTTTTAGTTTTATGTTTAAATTTTCCATAGTTTCTTCATTTATTTGCCGGCGGAAACCTTGAATTGCTAAAGAAAAATATGGGTTTGTATATAGAATTCAACAGTTTTGAGCTCATTTTCTTAGAGTTATTCTGATTGATTTCATGCTGTTTTGACTTGATGAATATTCATATAGAAGCCGCAAGGACCTACCCTTCGCTTTGTAGGCAACAGTTTAGTCAAACAGAGAGCATGTCATCCATGGCTTCATTCTCTTTCTGGACTCGTCCTGTCCCATTCCAGGGGCCCAGTTAACGTGCAATAAATTCAAGTCCATGTCTAAACTTAAGTTTAACTCGAGGAAAAGCATTTTGTGTCTATCAGGGCGTCTAATCTGCAGTCCAACCCATCTAACCAACTTACCACGTGCAATAAATTCCAAGGCGCAACGTCTGCACTATTTTCCCTTAGCCCAGGGCCTTCTCCTCTTTGTTGGCAGGATAAAGGGACTTTGAGGGTAACAGGACTCTAAGCCACGCGCCCGTACGTGATCTGATAGGGAATAAAAGGCCACCACAGCCACGGAAACGGCGACATGTGTGTGCAAAGTTTCGGACAAGTTGAGTTGCCACAATTGTTTGGCCTAAAGCACACCCACCTGCGTAACCCTCATGCCCTGCTCCCGGATATTCCTGAATCGACAAGAACTTGAGGCTGCGCTAATTTACTTTAAATTGGTTCTGCCACCGGGATCGTGTTTCACTTCCATATAAGAATTATCAATGATAAATGACTTTCGAAAACCTTTTGCCCATCTTGGACTGCGCTACTTGGCTACTTCAACCACCAAGAATAAAAAAAAAATATGAATTACATTAATATATTAATGACTAATCATTATATTCTGGTCTTTAGCCATTAGAGCACTAAAGTTAGTCACCCTAATGTCATTATTAAATTGGTAAATCAAGGCTAATATACCAGAAATGCCAAATAAGCTATTGAACTTAACAATAGTGTGGGGACTGCCAAATCCTTGACAAATTTTCTTTGAGCGCATTTTATTTTTCTTTGGCTTTCCATAATTAATGAGCCAAGTTGTAGGACCTTTTGTCCAAACTTTTACAACTGCCCTTAGCCCAGAGTCCGTGTTGAAATGAGAGTCCTAGGCGTATTGTTGACCCGATTGGCTACTTATCGGCGCAACGCAATCAGGAAAGGCGTGGCAGGAACGTCAACGGCTGTAATGAGAGGTTTCGAAAAAAGGAGGAAACATTTCCGTACATTTATTACTATTATTTTCGAGTTTTTTGGTGGGTAAGCCCTCCTATTAGACCCTTGTTTTTACAGGACATATGTACAGGAAATCCTTATGAGCTGGATATAGAATATTTCATAATAGAACAACACGAAAACCATTTCAGGCCAGCATGATTTCCTTAAAATATGCTTTTAATGTTGAAGCTCCACGTGACGCCGTAAATTAGCACAGCGTCATTGCAATTTCTATTATTTCCACAAACGAAATGAAAATTTTTTAACGTCACTGGAAATACCACAAACTTGATTCGTTTTTGGCATTGAAAATGTGATTGCAGCACAAATGGCCAACACCAATGGACCATAAATCATGGCAGAAACGAAAATGGCTTAGAACATTTTTACGCACAATTGGCCAAACACCAAAACACAATTTAGAAACTTCGATTTAAAACGAGTTTCTTTAAAGATTTATTATTTGGAAATTGTTACGAATGGATATTTAAAAAGTCTTTTAACGAGAATGTAAAGTTTTCATTTCTAATTTTGAATACGTAGTTCCATCATCAACTAAGCGAATATTTTTAATGAACACTTTGAAATAAATATTCTCATAGACACGCCACCACAGGGGGAGTAATTTGTGTATATTTTAAAAGAAATCTTGAATGTTTTCAGCTGCCTTCGACATTTTCATAATTGTGCTCAAGCTTCGCGGTTTCAGGAGCACGCACTAATTAGTCAAGGCTCTGGCATTAGGGAAGTAAATTCTTGAAACTGGATGGCTGGTTCGTGACATGCTTTTAAATTTACAATTTCATATTTATTTGTCATAAAGAACATTTTTATATTATGGACACGTAAAAAACATGAGACCACAACTTTTTTAAGGCGACTTTAGTGGGAAAATCCTTTAGATCCTTTTCGATTGGTTCGTTTTTTGACCACGTAACAAAGAAATAAGGAAATTATGAATAAATAACATTTAACATTACCAATAATTCTGTTTTATAATTCCAGATTCCACTGAATGAGACTCATAGTTTTATTTTGGGAGGCAAACAGGATAAAGGATCAATTCTACGTTATACATAAAATTAGTTTAAAAGTTTTGTTATAAGTAAATAAATACAAATTATAAAAGCATTATTGTTGGTTTTTAATTAAAAACAAACCAAGTAGTTTTATCAAATACTAAATTAAGATCAGAAAAGGCCTTGATTACGAAGAATTTCCATTTTGTGAAGCTTTTTGCAAACTGTGTTTGCACAGAAACACAAAATCAAACCGCATTTTAATGACATTATTCAATCAGTTTCTTGCTCTCCCGGTGGACAAAAACCAATTGCAACTGGCGTTGCAATTAGGGGATCTTTTGTCTATAATTTTAATTAACGATTTACATTTCCATAGATATGTATCGGCAACATTCCGCCTTCGGAAGAGGAAACTTGATATGAATATTAGACAAGAACGCAATGCACCGTAAACTGACTAAGCTTAAAACAATTAAAATTCAGTCTTCAATTAATTAGAATCAATTCGCAGGATGCAGGACACAGGACCCTGAGCAGGGAACGTGACTGGCAAACTTCCGCCTTTCGGCATGCGGCCGTTAAATAAACGCAACCTGCGGTGAGTGGGCAGTGGGTGGTGGACAGTGGGTGGCTGGCTTGCGGAGTGCGGTAGTCTCGGATGCAGTTGTGTTGTGGTATTTAGTTTTTGTTTTCGGACCATTTGATGGCAATGGCCGCATACCCACACACACATACACAAACTCACATGGATCTGTGAAGGACATCCGGTACAAAACAAAATCGGACGAGCACCAATATACGTGCAAAGTTTACGAAAACATTAGCTTTTCCCCGGCTTAATCCTGTATTCAATTCCTGTTTCTGGTGCTGTTCTTGCTCCTGCTCGACCTATGTTTAATTATTTGCAGGTTTGTACATACATTTAGGGTTTAAAATACATATACTTAAGGAAGTTAAATTCATTAACATTTTACTCAGATTTTTGGAACTAAATACAAAAATTGAATGCCTAATTAAAAAATTAGACATTTAAATATCAAATTTTACAGATAATGAAGCAATTATCGAGTTAAAATATAACTAAAGGGTCCAACATAATTATATTACTGGAAGAGTAATAGAATAAAATTTAAATTTGAATTTTGCCAGTGCTGCCCATTAAAATGAATAAATCGAAATTTATCGACGTTAAAATAAACCAAAAATATAATGAAATAAAGTTAACTTTATTCAAAACTTGATTTTAAATATAAAGTTTATTTTAAGTTTTAAATTTCAAAATAAAGCTTAGCTTAAACGCAGAATTTAAAGTAGGATTATTAAAGAGATTTTGTACAACTATAATCTGGTCACATTGCTGTGTACAAAACGTGTTGCCGCAATAATTACCAAAATAAATCAAGAATGGTTGAACTAGAGGGCTACACAGGTATGAGAACTTCTAAATCGCTTATTATAGCTTCTAATAATGATTTATTCCAATTTCCAGTGGTTCCCCTGCGGACATCGCCCGACGCCCAGCATTGCCACAGCATATACATGCGGGAGCACTTCATCCGCTTGATGGACCCTAACAAACCGAAGGGCCGCACACTTTTCCTTCTAAATGTACCCCCTTATGTGACGGAGAGAAGCATTAAGACGGTCTTTAGCCAGGTGGGAAACATAGAAGCAGTACAATTTGCCGCTAAACCGGGCAAAGAGGAGACTATTAAATGGTATGAAGGAGCCAACGAACCGTTCTCCCTCCAACGCCCACCCTTCGTCTTTAAGGTGGCATACGTGATCTTTGAGAAGAGCAGCAGCATTGCCAAGGCACTGGCCATCAAAAGCATCGATCTATTCAACAGTAGCGGCGAGTGCACCATCAAAACTGGCATGGATCTTTGGCACGAGGAGTACGAAAAACGTTTCCTGTTAAACCCTGTAAAAACGAAGGCCCTGATTCGCAAGTACATGATTGCGCACGACAAAAAGGAGAGGGCGGAGGCCCAGGCTGCCAAAAACAGTGAGGCCGATGCCGACGGTTGGGTGACCGTCGGCAAGGACGGTCGCAATGCTGGCTTTGAGCAGAAGGAGTCAGTTATCAATCGAGTGGAACGCAAATTGGCGTCGGACAAGAAGACCAAGGAGCTTACAAACTTTTACACCTTCCAAATACGCGAGAGCAAGATGCAGAACATCGTGGAGATGCGCAAGAAGTTCGAAGAGGACAAGCGAAAGATCGAGCTGCTGAAGCAGTCGCGCCGATTCAAACCATTTTAGACCATACTCTTAGGCTTAAATCGAATAAAACTTCTTTATGATACAAACTCGCAACACTCGAGCCAGTTGACTTGACCGCCAGTAAATCCTCATAAATTCGGTGCTGCTATTGACACTTTGCCGCGACCAAGCCTGGTCGGGCCGGGCAGGGCCAAAAATTCACAGTCAATGCCATAACTTATAACTGGTCGCAGTCAGAGGCGGCCATAAAAGCGCATAAAAAGCGGACAAAAAGAAAGCCAAATTGGCAGTGGGGAAAGGAGGAAGACGGCCAACAACAACCGCTGAGCTTATTGTGTGATAATCGTGTATGGTTTATGTTAATTTGGGAAATGATAAAAATATTTCTCTTATCAGTTTTAATCATTATAATCATCGCTGTGCCGTCGTCGCAGCTTACGGCTTGCGACGATCTCTGCAACTCGTCCAGTCCACGCACAGCACGCGATCCCCCATCTCCGTTTTGATATATGAATTTCAGGTAAAATCCAGGGGTGGATTAGCTGAGGATATTCAAATCAAAATAATAATTGTCACACACAAAATACCTTTTAGAATTTTAAGTCTAACTTTTGGATAAGAACATTGTCAATTGTAAATGAATGTAGTTTTAAGATCAAACTACAAATACCTATTAAAAGTACTGTTCTGATATTATTAATTTAATATAAATGTATCTTTTAATCTTGGTACGCCCCTGATTCGTGGCGTGGCTAATGTGGCGCGCGTAAATTTTCGAGGCATCTGCAAGTCCCTTGGTAACCCGAGTATCCACGGAGGCTTGGAGTTCTTTGGTTCTTGTTGAAGTCGTCGTCGGGTCCGGGATTGGCGATGGTATTGCTGGTGCCGTTGTTATTGGTGGCCTACTGTGGAGCCTAAAGACAGCATCACATTCATAATTTCTTCCGATTCGTATCGTTTTAAACATTTTAAATTGATGAAAATGCGATAAATCATAATCGCCAATGTCGGCCCGGACCAGGCCCAGACACTTGGGACACTTGGGGGAAACCACGGCAAACCCTCGCAACACTCGGTACCATGTCCGGGTGATGGAACGATTTATGAGCCTTTAATATTATAAAGTGTTAACGGAACGAGTTATTAAGGTAATATGAATGCGCATAAGTTAATAAAGGCTGGAAACGATTAGCTTGGGCGGTGGTGGCGATGCTCAGCGAAGCATCGTCTAAGGTTGCATTTAGGTAATCGCCAAGATGTGGCCCCGGTATCAGCCTCGTCTTGGCCAGGCTCTACCAACCAGCAAGCCGATCGTCGGACACACAAGATGTCGAAAAATATAACATGAGCCGACCACACGTATGTCTCCCATGCCGCACAGCTGGACACCGGGCTCAGTCCTCAGTGCTCCGTCCGTTCGATGAGATCGCTGGGCGTCCAACGAGAAAAAATAAACAGACTCGCCAGCCATATCTTGTGAGCAGAGCAATCAATAAATTTGAACACATGAGCGGACGCGAATGTAGACAGCAACACACAGCCACATTCAAGATGGAACAACCAAAAACAACAGAAATTACAACCGCGGCGATAAGTGCCATGACGACTGATTGGACAGGACGGATGACCCCTTGGCCAGAGAAACTGAAAGTGTATGATATGAAGCTGATTTCATTACAAAGTATTAATAGGGCTTGATGAAAATAATGCCTAATTGTCCTTTGTTTGGTATACAAACTTCTAATTGCAGCAACAATCCATTTGATGTTATGTGCAATATTTTGAAATATCTCCATAAAAAGTTGTATTTCAGTAAATCAGCTTATAAAATTCTCAAGTAATAAGTATAAATAATATATTTTTTTTTTTTTTTTTTTTTTTTTTTTTTAAATTTTAATTTTGTAAGTATTGAAACCGTGCTACAATTTTGCACCTTAACAACACAAGCAATAAATAATATATAAAATGAAAATTAAAATTTAGAACAGGATATTTTACGAGAAAATGCAATATGATGACATTGTTGAGATTCCCCAATTCCTAAAGTGCCTAAGACCCCAAAAATCAAACACGATTAGTTTGAATTGATCAATAATAAACTTTATTTATAATTCAATATTCACATTATGCATATAATTAGTAACAATCCCCAAAATTAAACCACGAAGAGGTGTCCACATCATCGGTTATAATGGGCTCCCTGCGCGCCGTTGAGGGTCCGTATAGATTGTATCGCCGGGATCCAGCTATAACTTCACGGTAGCGTCTCACAGGAGTCCGTGACATGTGCAGCTCCATAAGGTCCCACTCGTTAACATCACGGAAAACGGACCGGATCATGTGCATGCGGCCCAAGAGTTCAGTTTCCCGCATTCCTTCGTATCCACGTCCTGTTCGAGCCCGGAATGTCTTGTAGACCTCGCTCTGGTGCTTCGTCTCGGTGGCAGTTTGTAACTCCTTGCGGTATAGGGCCCTAATACCTCGACCCAGGTGGCGGATATGCTCGAAATTGCGAACGTTAAGGGCCACCAGAGAAACAGCATCCAAGTTCAGTAGTTTGTGTCCATCGATGTAGTTCTCCCGAAAGGTTTGCTGCCAGGAAAAGTAGAAAGTTTGTTCTTAATTGTAAGCAGAAGAATCAAATTGAAGGATTTGATACAAAAATCCCAAGCAACCTTTCTTACCTCATACTCGGGATATCCGAAATTGCGTAACCAATCGGCGACATCGTTAATGCTCCACTTGAAAACCTCGGAACGAGCTTGGGAATCCACCACAGCAGCACAGAGATTGAAAAGTGAATCCGGAGTTGCCTTAAAAGGAAGCGGTACCTCCAGATTATCATACTGCACGTCCGGGAACATATAACTAGGATATCGGAAACAAAAGTCCTCTTCGTCCCCCTGCGATGGGGTCTCACAAATGTCCGGACTCTCCATATCCCTAACACTGCGCTGCAAAGGCGTCTGTATCGACGACGACGAGGACGAGAACGACTCCATTCAAGCGGACCAGACAAGAAGAACTGTGCCTTGGTTAACCCAAATTTAGTTGCCTCACAACGCTTTGGTTGCGGTTTGGTTACCCTCAAGAAGAAGTGGCTTTCGTGTCTGTTTACGTTGTTTGTTTCCTTTTCATTTGTTTCCTTTCCATTTATTTTATGCCCTACTTCAAGAACTTCAAGACTGTTGGACATCGTGCGAAAATGAGAGTCATATTGCCAGGCGTTAAAATCGTTTATAATCCTCATTCTATGCTTTTTGAAATGGCAATTTCCTTTTCAAAATAGTAAAAATCTTTACCCCCCTGAAATAATACGTTTTGCGTACGGGTTCAGGGTATTTATCAATATTTATTTAGCTTGAAAAATTGTTTTTATGGAATTTTCGATATTCCAAGCAACATATAGGCAAGGTTCCAGTTCCATTTATTTGAACTGTGATTGCATTTGCATATTCCAGCCCCCACGATTGTGGTGCTAGGGGGGTTTGGGTACCAAATCCGCTCGGTGGGTGGCTTGGATGACGAAAAGTTTGTTTGGTAAACTCAGTCACGGCAGAACGCTTGTAAATGACACGAACATTGTTTCACACTTTTCGAATTTTCACTTCACTAAGACGGGTAGGTACTCATAGAGGATAAAGGGATTCATATTTTATATTATTTATATTTGATAGTTAAAAGGAAAACTAATAAACAGCTTGGAATACTGGCCATTAGTAGTAATTAGTTTCGGGTATCTTACAGTCAAGAATCTCACCTCTAGCGTGCCCAAAGTTATTTGTTTCTTTCTTGAAATTTACAATGTTTGCTTACAATGACTTAATGGCGCAGAAAATTTGTAAAAGCATGCAATGCATATTTCCGATTGGTGTCACTTCTCTGATTGTGGTTTTCATTAGGATTTTAAAGGGTTACGAGCACAATAACCCACTTTACGAGAGTAGACACCCTGGAGCTATTGGAGCCTGCCTTGAGAGATCGGTAAATCCCACACCAATTAACCCCGCCAACAGAGCAAAAGAGATGCCGCATCGGCGATACGAGTTTGTGGCTTGAGACTCCGCCCACTGGGAATGGATGCTTCGCATTGGCCAGATGCCGTCGAGCCATGGCCTCTCCGTAAGTTGGGGGCGCATGGGAACCGGAATCGCCGGCATGGGTGTGTATAGTGTGCAGGGCACGGAATATAGGAACATATGGAGAAATCGGTAAACAAATCTCAGCCCCGATCGAGGAAACAATCTCCGGCCGAGCAAATGACACAGCGGTGTGTTTGTATTTAAACAACCAAGCCAAACTGTATGGCAAGTATCTGCTCCATGTGTGGTTACAGTGGGTGCAAATGGTTTGGGATGTTCAGGAGGGACTTAAGAAGCTGTAAACTGATTCTAAAGTTAATATATTTAATGAGTTCCAGAGTATTTTCTGAGGATATTCTTTACTTAAACGCATGAGTACTTTCCTGATTAGTTAGTTATTTCTTCAAGTCTGGTTTAGACTTGTAAATATCGCTTATAAGAATCTTTCCAATATACTCCAACTAACCTAATACCTTTAACCCACTGTAAGCATCAGGAACACACAATCCAGTGAGATTTACCTAAACGCCAGACTCTTTTCGTGTAGTATGCGCCAACGGCAATCGATCGATCGCTGTTGGGCTTGCTCCCGGCCGGTTCCGATCAGTTCTGTGTGGGCTGTCTTCCTAAGCGGTTTCAAGTCGACGGAGTGCTGTTCCTTATCCTACCGATAGATTCGCGATTTTCTCCTTACCCATCAAATGGTGATATAGTGATCCTTTGTGCTTATTATTAATTGGAAAGATCGGCTTTCCTTAATCGTATTAAACTGATATTTTTCGAGCATAATCGAGTGATGTTACTTCACGAGAGCGCCGCCACCATGGAACAGAGTGTGCCCGAGAATCTAAGCACTCACGTGTACAATGAGTGCGAAGCGCAATCCTGTCGAGAGCCTGCCAAAAAGTTGTCCCCCAGTCCACCCCCTGCCACCACCTCCATCCCTGCCAGCTCCACTAAAGTAAAACTAAGTTTCAGTGTCGACAGACTACTGGGCTCAGATCCCAGCGGCAGTCGCAACCCTCCTGCCTCCTCCGTGAAGTCATGTTGCGATGCCAACATCTTCTCCTGCTGCTCATATTCGCACTGTTTCAACCAAACTGGTGCCGAAGCCAATAAGATCGGATATGTTCCCATCCCAGCTCCTGTTCAAAGCCCAGCAGCGCATCCGTTTCCCTACGCTGGACTCGACAAACTATATCCGAGCCTTTACCCGGATTACAAGTCTGTGATGAGGCCATTGCCCATTCGGCCAGCGGAACATGGTAAGGATCTAAGGCGATCTATAGTTTTTATAGAATTCTAAAGGAATATATGTATTTTTAATCATAATCTATTTATTGAGAAAATAAACTGACAGTAAAGATGATAGACGTGGTTATTGGACTAGGCATGTGTTTCATCATTAATGTGTTTTATTTAAAAAAAAAAAAATAATTTTAAAATACTATTGAAAGGTAAAAACGTGACCATCCTGTCGAGCCCCTAAAAATAGGCAACAAAAATTGTTAATGATAGCATGATTTCCTGTTCTAAGTATCGGATGTTAATAGTCGAAATATTTTTAAACTTTTAATACTAAACAACTCGTATTAGGTTTTATATAAAAAATATATATTTAACTTAAATTTTTAGGAGCTCATTATACTCTAGCATTCGGTTTATAATGGGAATCTGAAAGGAATTTTCGCATTTGCCAATCAAAAATTGTGGCGGACTTTTGAGCTCAATCCCACATTTATAGACTTCAATTATCAAAGGCAGGAAAATTACAAAGGAAAATCAAGCAATGAATTCGGGAAGCGTGTGTTCCCGGAAAAGCAAATGAGAATTCTTGAGATCAGAACAACTGCAATCGAGTGTTTTTTGATTGGAATTATTAGTTCATCTGTGGCCATATTGTGAAATATTCCTCGGGCCAGGCCAACTGTACGATATTCATTGTTATTGACGAAAGAAGTTTGTTTGTTTTTTGAAACCACCAAGGAAAATATTTCAATAGTTTTTTGAATGATGCTTTTGTTAAGGGCTGCAAGCCAGCATGTATATATGAAAAACAAATAGATTATATTGGAACTCTACGAGGGAATTGTTTATCATTGGGAAAGATAAATATCACACCCCTTGTTTCATTTCCTTTTTTTGTATACATTGTTTTAAGAGAAAGGATTATTCATTTTATAAAAAACAAAGTTCTATATATTTATTAAAATGAAATAATTCTAAACTTAGGGTTTACTAAAAGGAAGAACTGCGAGGACTCTGCGAGTTTTTAATCCCTGATTCCATTATAATCTTTATAAAGTTTAAATAATTCCTCGTCTCTCTTTCTGTTTAAAAACTTTTAAAGAACTTTTCGATTTTGGAAATTATTTTTCAAGCAAAACCCCACCCAAGAAGTTCTTACATTCTAATGATTATGCCTTTTAAATGATGTTGAAACCAATTAGCTACTTGATTTGTTTAAATATTAATGAAAATTATCAATACTTGGCAAATTAGCAGAATCTTTAAGTTAATGGCAATGGTAGTAAGAAATAAGAATTAATAGCAAAACACCTTCAATCAGCAACAGAAAAGGCAAAGAAACAACCCGCCTTTGAAGGCGTTTCATCAATCCTGCGGACGCATTAAATAAATTAAATTCAAAAGAAACAGTGCGATTAACACAAATTTATGAACAAATTAAGAATCTGACTTTAAAAATAAACTTGAGGCGTAGGGTAGCTAGATGGAAGGCCGATGATTGGATAGGAATTGTGTGAATAAGTTGTTTATTTGCTTGAGCAATTGGGCCGTCAATTATGGTCCAGTACAGATAGCTATCCATCTAATTGCTTTCTATAATGAATTGATCCGCTGGCATATCAGAAGGAGTCTTCACCGCAAGTCTCGGAGATTGATAGGACGACACGGGCCAAAAGTCGGAAAGGAATACTTAACCCAAGAGGCTAGGCTGCCGTTTCAGTGACTGACTGACTCACTGGCTGGCCGGCTGAGGAACTGAGGGAATGACTAATTGAGAAATTGAATGCGGTATGTTTAGGGGCCAAGCCAAAGGCCAACTATTTACACAGGCACCCACTGGGGTGGCCTTTCAGGAGGTGGAGATGGAGAGCCTCTGGCTCGGCTACCTGCCGCGTCCAACTAGCTTCGCCACTCGGAAGATGCATTCCATGATGGATTGATCGCTTCGTATCGCACGTCATAAAATCGTGGCCAATCCAGATAACTTTGCTTCTCCTCCGGCATTCCTCCACTATCCGTATCTGTATCTGTGTCTGACTATTTGTTTCTGTTGCCAGTTCCGCTCCGTGTTGAGTAGTTTGTTTGATTGTTTTTGCTTTTTGGCTGCCGATCGACGGATCGATCGATCGATGGCTGCGCCCGAAAACATTTATCTGTGATGAAAACGCGGTCTGGGAACTAATCTGGCGCCGTGTGTCTAATTAATTAACCATTTATATGTTAATCCAATTGTTGGCTATGCTCCAACAGTGCTCAACGATTTAGGGCCAATGATGGGTATAGGAAACTTTTGATTTTTTAAGATTCCCAACAGCAGGGTAGAGTCGTCTTTATCAATTACACTTGTTCGAATCTTCAAAGTGGCAGACTGAGTAGTCTTTAGTTTTATTGCGAGACTAGAGGGAAAATATTATGTACATCGAGTATCGTTTTTTTATGAAAAGTTAGTAAGTATCATTAGAAGTACCATATTAGAAAATCTATCTATCGTTTAATGTATTCTCCTATAAAATCCCATTTCAAGAAACCCCTTTTAAGGACTCAAACAATGTAGGCTGATCCTTTTTTCGAGGTCGTAAAGTTCATCGTAAAGAATGCATCGAAATGTATTCGCAAAGCCATAAATTCGAGGCAAAGTGCAAATAAATCGATAAATGCTAAACAAAGCCATAGATTTACGAAACACAAACACATATTTATTCTACCCAGAATGCATCCGCATCCAGGCAGCGGAATTTCGAGTGATTTAAGGTCGCGGTTCGAAATTATCACAACTCATTAAGATATATACCGGGCCACAAGATTGCCGCTCAATATTTACAAATGTATCCAAAAGTCGGCAATTAAGAAGTTGGCGCTGTGCGAGGGCCTGTATATCTCACGGATACTCGAGGGAGGTGTTGAAAATTGGTGGAAACTCATTATAACAAACCGCCGATAGTTGACACAAACCAAATGCCTAAAGGCCAATTAAGGCGTTATTATGGTATACGCCTTGCTTCTTTCAGATGCAGATTCAGATGTAGTCGCAGTCGCAGATACAGATACAGATACACTTGTATCTATGTACAAGTGCATCGCATTTCCGTTGCAGCGTAAATAGACGGGAACACCTAGAGTGTTTTTCTTGAGTAAATAAAACACTCGGTCCAGAAAACAATTAGACGCCTGCCGAGAACCCGAAATGCCCAAAATGAAAACGAAATTTACATAACAACTCATACAAAGTTTATGAAAAGGCCAATAAAAAATGCATAAACTAGTTTATAACTTGAACAAGGGAACAAGGTATTGCCAGCTCCTTGAGATAGGCAGATATTTAAAAAACATTTAACCAAAAAAATATAAAATAGTACTGGCCATCGGCCTCAACCTCGTATGCCCCATGTCGTGTTCGATTACCCCAAATAATTTTCGCCTTCCCAGTGGTAATTGTTGCCTTTTTTTGTTGTTTTTCTGATTCTCGTTCCTGATAAACAAACAGACCGCCCCGCATCCACAAAAATACCTCAATGATTATTTCCAATTAAGTGAAAATTTTATTATAAACAAACTCATTTAAATATTTTCGCCGTGCGTTTCATTGAACAAAATAATTTACTCAAACATTCGAACCAATTCGAATTTCATATTTTTGCTGTCGAAATAATAATATTATTTCTTGGCTGCGTTTTCTGTAAATAAGGAAATGCGTGAATTGAATTTAACAAAGAATATATTATTTCCCGCGGATATACTCTGCAATTAGTGAAGGAGGATGTGCCCTATAAGTAATGGCGGTTCTTGCTTTATAAAAATAAATAATCTAAGAGTTGTGTAAAATATGCCGCCATACGTGGGAGCACAAACAATAATCTTTCGCAAGAAATTAAGACTTACGATTATGTATTGTTATAAAAAAAACAAGTTATTGCCTTCCTTTTCCTTGATTTAATATTCTCTGGGCTCTATATGTCAATCTATGGTTAAATAAACTAATCAAATGGTTTGTTTTAGAGATAAATACTAAGTTAATAGATTCCTTGAATAGTCAGAAATTTTTCCCGAAGGATTCTTCGGGACACTGTTAAACTAAATCTATTATTTAATAATATCGCCTTTCTAATGTTTCCCATCCTCCTTTAGCCACACCCCCATATCCCGCTTTGGCCACCAACGCCTTACTCCGGTTCCATCATCATCAGCAGCATAAGCCGCCGCACAGTCCATCGGCTCCTCCTCCGCCTGGGGCGTTGCTGGCGCCGCTTCATCACAGCCTGAAGAGCCTCCAGCAGCAGCAGCGGTTCCTGGGCAAAACCTCCCAGCAATTGGACAACATTTCCGCTTCAAGCGGATCGGGGTCTCTACAGAATTTGAGCACTTCCAGCCAGGGTAATGGAACTGGAGGTAACAGTGGCAGCAGCAGCAACAACAACGGGAAACGAAAACGCTCCTGGTCTCGTGCTGTATTTACGAATCTGCAGCGAAAGGGTCTCGAGATTCAGTTCCAGCAGCAAAAGTACATAACCAAGCCGGATCGCCGCAAGTTGGCGGCCCGGTTAAACCTTACAGACGCTCAGGTGGGTGTGGAGACTGGGATTCGTCCAAGTAAACGATTCTACGTTCTAGATTATCCCCAGGTCAAGGTGTGGTTTCAAAACCGTCGCATGAAGTGGCGACACACGAGGGAAAACCTGAAAAGTGGACAAGAGAAGCAGCCCCACCAGCAGTCCATACCGCCCCCTGCCGGAGCAGGCGGAGGCGAAGTTGGCTCAAAGCCCAGTGGAACGACACAGGAAGCCCTGGACTTCAGCTCCGACAGCTGCTCCAGCGTAGACCTAAGTGAGGAGGCCGACGATGATGATACCATGGAGATCGATGTGGTGGAGTAACATGGACCAAAATCTTCGAGAGAAATGCCATTTAGATGTATTCGAAGCGCTAGCAATAATGTAGATACTGCAAACAAAAATTAATTTATTGAAAAAGAATTACTTTAAATATGATTTCTATTTATATTCTATTTATTTACATAATAAAACGAAAAGCAAAGCGATATTTCATGAAGTTTTTAGATGAATTTCTTGTACGTTGTTTTTTGGAGTAGAAAATATTTAATTAAAAACATTTCCACGGTATTCGCAGTAGGTAATGCTGAATAATAAAGAAATAAATGCAAAAAGTAGCCACAACAAATAGGGGAACAAATTTAATTAAGGGAATACCGCTGCGATCAGCAGAATATGAAACTCCACGACGACGATGAGACCTTCTCTAATCAAGACGACGATAAAAGCCGATACCACTAGAATGGGTTGAATGGGGAATGTTTATGGCGACACTTGGTCAAGCGGAGCACGGGGCATGGGGCATGGGACACGGGGCAGGGTGCTGGGGTAATTAGACAAACAGTGGCAGCAAACTGTTGATGCACGACATTGAAATATAACACAATCGGTTTGTTATTGTCATGCCCTTTAAGGAGTATATTTTCTGTTACACTAAATAAATATATCTTATAAATTAATAATATGAGTTCAAGTGTTTCAGTATCTATTAATTGATATAGTTTTCTTATCTAAAATAGATTATCTTTACTTCTCTTAATTTGAAATTATTATTTTCAAGAGTATAGTTTCTTCGTCTTAACCGAAATGGAACTTTCTTTTAATTCAACTTGGAATATATCCGCTGATGTTCAGTTTTGTGCGGCAAAGTCCGGAGAGCGGTTCGGTTTCTGCTTAAGTGGCTCGCGTTCTTGAACCAAATAATGGATTAATTGTGGATTTCATATAGATAATAAAGAATTATCAGTTGAAAAACAGAAAACGCACAAGCAATGGGTAATACTCAGACACGTCCATTGGAAAATCGTGGTGCTGCTTCTCGAAGAAGTAGTAAGTAATGTTAACAAATGATATATTATATTATAGATAATCTTAAAACCCCTTCTACCAGGCATCTTGTGGAACTTTAGGTATCCAAGTAGTGTGCGAAATCGCGAGGACTTATCCATGATGGTGCACAACTCTCGGATGAGCATTGCCGACTGGCTGGATATTCTGGAACTGCAGCAGTACGAAGGTTTGAATCGTGAGGAGGTCTGGTATAGACACTGCTATAGAAACTATTTTGTTCTAAAGGAAACCTGCAAGAATACAGCAACGTGGACGATGTAGTGGACATCACCGACAAGGAGCTAAAGCGCTGCGGAGTACGTCCTGCCCATCGCCAGAAGATGGTCAATAGTCTCCTGGGCGTGAGGGCCAAACGTCGACAATCCATGAATTTAGAGGGTAAGTCTGCAAACAATATTATAAATATCATATATTTTAATCAGCGCAAAGCACTATCTCTTTCAGCGAGTCGTGAATCCGGGACTGGAGGAGTACTTCAACGCAAAAATTCCTGTCCAATGGTTTATCTTGGAGACAAGTCACTCGAAATGGTGAAGAATAGTGATAACCTATCCAATGTGATAACTACTAAAAGCGGAAAGGTTCTGAAGCAACTCCACTTGGAGAAGAATTCTACAATGTAAGTATCAAATAAATTGATCTGGGATTTTTGAAATGCTGACATAAACCGGCATAAAAAAATCCCTTTTTTTGACTTCCCCTTCTCGAGGGTATGTTTTCTCACACGATATATTTCAATAACAAAAAATGTGCGCATGCCCCAAAAAAAATGTCCTTCGAAACCCGCACGTAGAGCATCTCTGGCAGTCAACAACCCCCGTAAGGACACCGCACTCGGCATAAGGACATCGTTGTAGCAGTTCAGAATTAAGTGTCGCAAGGTTCAGACAACTTCAAAATAATACTATAAATCTGCAAGTTTAGTTTTCTTTTTAAGTTTTTCTTCTGTGATAGAAAACCTAAAGGGAAAGCATTAAATACAAGAAGTCTGTAGAGTTAATAGTGTTCTTAAAGCTTACATTTATATGTAAAGGATATTAGGATAGGGTGCGGTCTCGCCAGAATTTTCAGTGATTAGAAACTAAAATGGGCGTATCAGGTAAGTGATTTTAAATAAAAAAACAAAATAAGCTTTAAATATTGTTAAGTTTCTATAAAACATTCAGCTTTAAGATTATAAACAAGTTCGATGGTTTGTTCTTAGAATACTACAACTTTTTTACTACAGTCCTGTTTGTGTTTTTGTACTTGAACTTCATAAAAAAAGTTGTGCATGTACCAGCCACTCAATCCTGCTAGAGAAAATATCCCAAAGGCCGCCTTTTTGGGGCGAATGGCCCTGTCTTAACTCCAAATTACCCAAAATAAGGAACACCCTCACCTTCTCATTACTCACGATTCCTCTCCATCCACAGTTACGAGGAACTGAGACCGCGCTCAAAGTGCAACAGCCCTCTTTGGATGACTGGCGACTCCGAGATGGACAACCAGGACAGCAGCACTGCCTCCACTCCAGTGGCCAATGGACAGCCCAATCCCGGCGATCAACAGGAGGCCTTGGCCCTGAAGAAGGCTCTGGAATGGGAGTTGAGTCTGGACGCCCGGGAGCTACGTTCCCATGCCTGGTACCATGGAGCCCTGCCCCGCCAGAGGGCCGAGGAGATTGTGCAACGCGAAGGCGACTTCCTGGTCCGCGACTGTGCTTCCCAACCGGACAACTATGTTCTTAGTTGTCGCAGCAAGGCAGCGGTTCTGCATTTTGTGCTTAACAAGGTGAGTATGGAGACTAGGATGTCCTTAGATTACAAAGGAAATAGGATGGATACCTAGAATTTCTAAAATCTCATCAAGATTTACGATCCGAACCTTTATTTCACTTTAATTTCCATAAAAGCTATAATTTAAAAAGTATCCTTGGACCTATCGCCCCAAAAGATAGGAAACTTTTGAAGCTTGATTTGAAGCTCCTTACTTTATCCGACATTCAACTTTAATTTCTTAATCCTTATATTACAGTTGGTCCTTCAGCCGGAGACGGTTTATGAACGCGTTCAATACCAATTCGAAGAAGACGCCTTCGATACGGTGCCGGACCTGATAACCTTCTACGTGGGCTCTGGAAAACCCATCTCGGCCGCCTCAGGAGCCCTTATCCAATATCCATGCAACCGGACCTATCCGCTCTCCTTCTACGGCCACAAGATCGTGGGGAACCAGCTGCACACCCAGATGCTGGCGGGTCTCCGTGGTCTGAGTCCTCTCAACTCGCCCATGGGCAACGGGGCAGGAGTGCCGAACAGTGTTCCAGGGGTTTTCAGCTTCGAAAACCCCCAACGAGAGCAGCAGCCCCTAGGCGGAAATCCCCAAAGCTCGCCACCTCGGGTACGACGAGAAGTTCCACCGCCACCTCGAGTTCCCTGCAAGAAGCAGCAGCGCTCTCAGAGCCTGACGCCAGCCCAGGCCATGGTGGTGAGCAATATCAACAAAATGCAGGAACAGCAGCAGCTCTTGGCGAATGCCAATGGGAATGGCATGGCCCGCTTCCAGACGATTGCCAGGTGCAATCCCACAAGTGAGCTTCACCTGGAGAGCAAGTTCTCTACCCACTCGCTTCCAAGGACCAGCACGTCTGCTGCCCATGAGCTGCGCCAGCAAGCTGCGGCCCGAATTTCGAGCCTGGCCAGGAACTGTAGCCTCGACTTGACGGAGGACTCCAGACCGCCAAGCCCGCCACCTAAGCCACGCAAGGAGGCTGTGGCCGCCGTGCTGGCCTACCAAGCCAGCGGCTCTGACTCTGGGAACGGCTCTGGAGACTCCGCCCTCGGAGATGCTTGCGAAGTGAGCATTCAAAGAGGGGTTGTCATCAAGAATCCCCGGTTTATGAGCAGCTCAGCCTCCAATGGGACCCTAAAAAGCTTTACTGACTTCGATGCTCTTGCCTCTGAGGAGCAGCTTTTCGCTATGGCCATTGAGGAGATAAAACCTGTAAGTCTTCGCTGTTTTCTTGGCCATCAAACCTCATTTAACAATTTATTGTTTACTCCTTCAGACCAGCAAGTTTGATTTTGAAAACTTTAGCACTCTATTACTGCCATCGGTGGAGAATAAGCCCCTGGACGGAGATGCCCTAAACACCTTCAAGATGATGCTGCTGGAGACGGGCCCAAAGCTGCTGGCGGAGCACATAACCCGCATAGACGTGGCCCTCCTATTGGATGAGCCACCCAACGAGGAAGACTACTATCTGAGTTGTTCGGGACTAGAACTACTGACGCTGCCGCATGGAAAAGTCTTTCGGGAGGATATGATAGAGAGGACGCAGTGCATAAAGCTTATGGTGGCTGTGACGATACTCACCTGCCAAACGGATCTCGATCGGGCGGAGCTACTCAGCAAGTGGATTCAAATTGCGGTGGAGACCAAGACGGCTTTGGGAAACCTCTTCGGATTTTGCGCAATCATGTTGGGGCTTTGCATGCAACAGGTAAGTGTGCTATCCATTTATTTAATTCCCAAATGACATCCTTGATTACCCTTTTAGATACAGAAACTGGATCAGGCATGGCATATACTGCGGCAACAGTATACGGACAGTGCCTTTACCTTCGAGGCCAAGTTACGTCCCACTCTGAGCAGCATGAACGAGGCCTCCAATCCTCAGGCGCCGAACACAACCGTTCCCCATGTTCTGCTCTACTCCCTGCTGATCGATCGTCCTGTTTTGGACATCCTAAATTATTCAAACATCGACGATCGTCCCACCCTATACTACACCTGCATTGCGCCCTGGGAGTCAAAGGCGGATGACTTTGGGATGACCATCAATTACCAACACCTGGATGCGTCGCGTGGCTTTCTAAAGAACTTGGATCTGTACCGAAAGAATGCCAAATGTATTTTGGAAGATGCCAGCACCAGGATGGATGAGTTATTGTCAGATGCATTTCGGTAAGTAAACTTTAATGAATTTAAAAAAAAACCTACAACCATTATGATTCCCTTTGTAGAACTGAGTTCCATGTTAAATTCCTTTGGGGCAGCTCCGGAATCACTGCCACAGCCAAGGATCGTCACAGTAAGCTGGAAAAGGTGCTGAGCCTCATGGCTGACAAATTCAGCATGATGGCCGAAACTAATAGGCAATAATGACCCAATAATGGAGATTCCATTAGAACTCCTTCTGTCACCAATGTGTTGTCATCACTTTTTTCCCCAACTTCAAGTTTCTACACAAAATATAATCTATCTCCAATTGCCGATTGACCCTCCGCCAATTAAAAATTCTTGCTGTCTCTACCTCAGCCCGAGTATATTTAATAATTAAGCAGACACACAGAAGCACTTTATGTTACAGTTCAAATATTTATTAATCCTTAATTAAGACAAATTTAGATTTACAAACATGCGAATGCAATGTGACATGGAATCACGGAATCAAAATAGAAATCAATATTTATATTTATTTTGTCCAGGAGAGAACTCACACTTTAACGCACTACTAAAGTCTAATAATTACCAACACTACGTATAACTATATTAAATATTCTACTATAGATCGGACAATATATACTAATCAAAGCATCGTATACATAATATCGCATAATTATATATCATACCATGAATACACTGGGAGTGCATAATTTTGCAATTTTGTAAGTGATACAGCAGTAAAGGTAACGCGAATAAAGAAAATAAATTAAAACTAAGCCCAAAATAGTATTTGTGAAAATACGATTTATTTAGCTCTTTATATAATTATAAAACATAAAGGTATATTATATATCGATGTCAAGATCTGCAAAAAATTCGATATTTGGATTGGAGGTGAACAAACGAAGTTATGGCCAAATCGTTTAAATTTTTCAAAATGCAAAATCACGTATAAGCCCAAATGTCCTTTCCTCATCCTCTTGCTTAAGTTTTTAAAGATATTTTTGCCAATTTGTATCCGATTTCACACCAAGATACCATTTAAGAATGGGGGCTTCTTGTGCTTTTCAATACAATCAGAGATTTTTATTGAATCGTAATGTAAACTTTATAAAATCGTTTCAAACGTCGCCTATACGCCTATATGTCCTTTTGTCGCCCCCTTACTTATGTTTTTGAAGAATACGCTTAATAGACATAAAATTATTAGATAGTACTCGAAGATCCAAGTTCGTGAAGGTATAACTTTCACCGATTGGAGGTGAACAAACCAAGGTATTGCCCTTTCGATCGATAAATTGCATTGTTTTTGAATTGCCAAATACGGAAAGTGGATATTTGTTAAAATGTAACTTTTTTAACTATTTGATATCGTATACTTTATTCAATTTCAAACCGATTTTACAACGAAATACCATTCATGAATCAGAGCTTCACTCTGCTTCAATCTGCATCAAAGAATCTGAGAAACTGACCGAAAAAAATTTTGATCGATTTTTCGACATTTTTAAAAGGGGTACCATCATGATTTTTTTCAAAAATCGACCAAATTTTTTTTGTTAGATATTTTTTATCTTTGGATGCACGTAAAAGAAGATTGAAGCCCTGATTTAAAAATGACATTTCGTTTCAAAATCGGTTGCAAATTAGCTTAGATAAGCAAATAAAACTGTTCCATAAAAGTGAAATTTTAGATTTTCAACATATAGGAAGTGGACGTTTCTCAAAAACTCATTTTTTCTTCCTTTTGATTAAGTTTTTAAGGATATTTTTGTCATTTTTCAGCCGATTTCGAATGAAGATGCCATTTTAGAATGGGGGCTTCATTTGTTTTCCATTACAATCACTGATTTTCATAGAATCGTAATGTAAACTTTATAAAATCGTTTCAAACGTCGCCTTTACGCCTATATGTCCTTTTCTCGCCCCCTTACTTATGTTTATGAAGAATACGCTTAATAGACATACGATTATTAGATAGTACTCGAAGATCCAAATACGGGAAGGTATAACTTTCGCTGATTGGAGGTGAACAAACGAAGTTATGGCCAAATCGGTAAAATTTATCAAAATACAAAATCACGTACAAGCCCAAATGTCCTTTCCTCATCCTCTTGCTTAAATTTTTAAAGATATTTTTGCCAATTTGTATCCGATTTCACACGAAGATACCATTTAAGAATGGGGGCTTCCTTTGCTTTCTATTAAAATCAGAGATTTGTATTGAATCGTAATGTAAACTTTATAAAATCGTTTCAAACGTCGCCCTTACGCCTATATGTCCTTTTCTCGCCCCCTTACTTATGTTTTTGAAGAATACGCTTAATAGACATACGATTATTAGATAGTACTCGAAGATCCAAAGTCGGGAAGGTATAAATTTCGCTGATTGGAGGTGAACAAACGAAGTTATGGCCAAATCGGTAAAATTTATCAAAATACAAAATCACGTACAAGCCCAAATGTCCTTTCCTCATCCTCTTGCTTAAATTTTTAAAGATATTTTTGCCAATTTGTATCCGATTTCACACGAAGATACCATTTAAGAATGGGGGCTTCCTTTGCTTTCTATTAAAATCAGAGATTTGTATTGAATCGTAATGTAAACTTTATAAAATCGTTTCAAACGTCGCCTTTACGCCTATATGTCCTTTTCTCGCCCCCTTACTTATGTTTATGAAGAATACGCTTAATAGACATACGATTATTAGATAGTACTCGAAGGTCCAAATACGGGAAGGTATAACTTTCGCTGATTGGAGGTGAACAAACGAAGTTATGGCCAAATCGGTAAAATTTATCAAAATACAAAATCACGTACAAGCCCAAATGTCCTTTCCTCATCCTCTTGCTTAAGTTTTTAAAGATATTTTTGCCAATTTGTATCCGATTTCACACGAAGATACCATTTATGAATGGGGGCTTCCTTTGCTTTCTATTAAAATCAGAGATTTGTATTGAATCGTAATGTAAACTTTATAAAATCGTTTCAAACGTCGCCCTTACGCCTATATGTCCTTTTCTCGCCCCCTTACTTATGTTTTTGAAGAATACGCTTAATAGACATACGATTATTAGATAGTACTCGAAGATCCAAAGTCGGGAAGGTATAAATTTCGCTGATTGGAGGTGAACAAACGAAGTTATGGCCAAATCGGTAAAATTGATCAAAATACAAAATCACGTATAAGCCCAAATGTCCTTTCCTCATCCTCTTGCTTAAGTTTTTAAAGATATTTTTGCCAATTTGTATCCGATTTCACACCAAGATACCATTTAAGAATGGGGGCTTCTTGTGCTTTTCAATACAAGCAGAGATTTTTATTGAATCGGAATGTAAACTTTATAAAATCGTTTCAAACGTCGCCTTTACGCCTATATGTCCTTTTCTCGCCCCCTTACTTATGTTTTTGAAGAATACGCTTAATAGACATACGATTATTAGATAGTACTCGAAGATCCAAATACGGGAAGGTATAAATTTCGCTGATTGGAGGTGAACAAACGAAGTTATGGCCAAATCGGTAAAATTTATCAAAATACAAAATCACGTACAAGCCCAAATGTTCTTTCCTCATCCTCTTGCTTAAGTTTTTAAAGATATTTTTGCCAATTTGTATCCGATTACACACGAAGATACCATTTAGGAATGGGGGCTTCCTTTGCTTTCTATTAAAATCAGAGATTTGTATTGAATCGTAATGTAAACTTTATAAAATCGTTTCAAACGTCGCCTTTACGCCTATATGTCCTTTTCTCGCCCCCTTACTTATGTTTATGAAGAATACGCTTAATAGACATACGATTATTAGATAGTACTCGAAGATCCAAATACGGGAAGGTATAAATTTCGCTGATTGGAGGTGAACAAACGAAGTTATGGCCAAATCGGTAAAATTTATCAAAATACAAAATCACGTACAAGCCCAAATGTCCTTTCCTCATCCTCTTGCTTAAGTTTTTAAAGATATTTTTGCCAATTTGTATCCGATTTCACACCAAGATACCATTTAAGAATGGGGGCTTCCTTTGCTTTCTATTGAAATCAGAGATTTGTATTGAATCGTAATGTAAACTTTATAAAATCGTTTCAAACGTCGCCCTTACGCCTATATGTCCTTTTTTCGCCCCCTTACTTATGTTTTTGAAGAATACGCTTAATAGACATACGATTATTAGATAGTACTCGAAGATCCAAAGTCGGGAAGGTATAAATTTCGCTGATTGGAGGTGAACAAACGAAGTTATGGCCAAATCGGTAAAATTTATAAAAATGCAAAATCACGTATAAGCCCAAATGTCCTTTCCTCATCCTTTTGCTTAAGTTTTTAAAGATATTTTTGCCAATTTGTATCCGATTTCACACCAAGATACCATTTAAGAATGGGGGCTTCATTTGCTTTCCATTACAATCAGAGATTTGTATTGAATCATAATGTAAACTTTATAAAATCGTTTCAAACGTCGCCTATACGCCTATATGTCCTTTTCTCGCCCCCTTACTTATGTTTTTGAAGAATACGCTTAATAGACATACGATTATTAGATAGTACTCGAAGATACAAGTTCGGGAAGGTATAACTTTCGCTGGTTGGAGGTGAACAAACGAAGTTATGGCCAAATCGGTAAAATTTATCAAAATACAAAATCACGTACAAGCCCAAATGTTCTTTCCTCATCCTCTTGCTTAAGTTTTTAAAGATATTTTTGCCAATTTGTATCCGATTACACACGAAGATACCATTTAGGAATGGGGGCTTCCTTTGCTTTCTATTAAAATCAGAGATTTGTATTGAATCGTAATGTAAACTTTATAAAATCGTTTCAAACGTCGCCTTTACGCCTATATGTCCTTTTCTCGCCCCCTTACTTATGTTTATGAAGAATACGCTTAATAGACATACGATTATTAGATAGTACTCGAAGATCCAAATACGGGAAGGTATAAATTTCGCTGATTGGAGGTGAACAAACGAAGTTATGGCCAAATCGGTAAAATTTATCAAAATACAAAATCACGTACAAGCCCAAATGTCCTTTCCTCATCCTCTTGCTTAAGTTTTTAAAGATATTTTTGCCAATTTGTATCCGATTTCACACCAAGATACCATTTAAGAATGGGGGCTTCCTTTGCTTTCTATTGAAATCAGAGATTTGTATTGAATCGTAATGTAAACTTTATAAAATCGTTTCAAACGTCGCCCTTACGCCTATATGTCCTTTTTTCGCCCCCTTACTTATGTTTTTGAAGAATACGCTTAATAGACATACGATTATTAGATAGTACTCGAAGATCCAAAGTCGGGAAGGTATAAATTTCGCTGATTGGAGGTGAACAAACGAAGTTATTGCCAAATCGGTAAAATTTATAAAAATGCAAAATCACGTATAAGCCCAAATGTCCTTTCCTCATCCTTTTGCTTAAGTTTTTAAAGATATTTTTGCCAATTTGTATCCGATTTCACACCAAGATACCATTTAAGAATGGGGGCTTCATTTGCTTTCCATTACAATCAGAGATTTGTATTGAATCATAATGTAAACTTTATAAAATCGTTTCAAACGTCGCCTATACGCCTATATGTCCTTTTCTCGCCCCCTTACTTATGTTTTTGAAGAATACGCTTAATAGACATACGATTATTAGATAGTACTCGAAGATACAAGTTCGGGAAGGTATAACTTTCGCTGGTTGGAGGTGAACAAACCAAGGTATTGCCCTTTCGATCGATAAATTGCATTGTTTTTGAATTGCCAAATACGGAAAGTGGATATATTTTAAAATGTAACTTTTTTAACCATTTGATATCGTATATTTTATTCAATTTCAAACCGATTTCACAACGAAATACCATTCATGAATCAGGGCTTCACTCTGCTTCAATCTGCATCAAAGAATCTGAGAAACTGACCAAAAAAATTTTTGATCGATTTTTCGACATTTTTAAAAGGGGTACCATCATGATTTTTTTCAAAAATCGACCAAAATTTTTTTTGTTAGATATTTTTTATCTTTGGATGCACGTTAAAGGAGATTGAAGCCCTGATTTAAAAATGACATTTCGTTTCAAAATCGGTTGCAAATTAGCTTAGATATTCAAATAAAACTGTTCTAAAAAAGTGAAATTTTAGATTTTCAACCTATAGGAAGTGGACGTTTCTCAAAAACTCATTTTTTCTTCCTTCTGATTAAGTTTTTAAGGATATTTTTGTCATTTTTCAACCGATTTCGAATAAAGATGCCATTTTAGAATGGGGGCTTCATTTGCTTTCCATTACAATCACTGATTTTCTTAGAATCGTAATGTAAACTTTATAAAATCGTGTCAAACGTCGCCTTTACGCCTATATGTTCTTTTCTCGCCCCCTTACTTATGTTTTTGAAGAATACGCTTAATAGACATACGATTATTAGATAGTACTCGAAGATCCAAATACGGGAAGGTATAACTTTCGCTGATTGGAGGTGAACAAACGAAGTTATGGCCAAATCGGTAAAATTTATCAAAATACAAAATCACGTATAAGCCCAAATGTCCTTTCCTCATCCTCTTGCTTAAGTTTTTGAAGATATTTTTGCCAATTTGTATCCGATTTCACACGAAGATACCATTTAAGAATGGGGGCTTCATTTGCTTTCTATTAAAATCAGAGATTTGTATTGAATCGTAATGTAAACTTTATAAAATCGTTTCAAACGTCGCCTTTACGCCTATATGTCCTTTTCTCGCCCCCTTACTTATGTTTATGAAGAATACGCTTAATAGACATACGATTATTAGATAGTACTCGAAGATCCAAATACGGGAAGGTATAACTTTCGCTGATTGGAGGTGAACAAACGAAGTTGTGGCCAAATCGGTAAAATTTATCAAAATACAAAATCACGTACAAGCCCAAATGTCCTTTCCTCATCCTCTTGCTTAAGTTTTTAAAGATATTTTTGCCAATTTGTATCCGATTTCACACGAAGATACCATTTAAGAATGGGGGCTTCATTTGCTTTCTATTAAAATCAGAGATTTGTATTGAATCGTAATGTAAACTTTATAAAATCGTTTCAAACGTCGCCTTTACGCCTATATGTCCTTTTCTCGCCCCCTTACTTATGTTTTTGAAGAATACGCTTAATAGACATACGATTATTAGATAGTACTCGAAGATCCAAATACGGGAAGGTATAACTTTCGCTGATTGGAGGTGAACAAACGAAGTTATGGCCAAATCGGTAAAATTTATCAAAATACAAAATCACGTACAAGCCCAAATGTCCTTTCCTCATCCTCTTGCTTAAGTTTTTAAAGATATTTTTGCCAATTTGTATCCGATTTCACACGAAGATACCATTTAAGAATGGGGGCTTCCTTTGCTTTCTATTAAAATCAGAGATTTGTATTGAATCGTAATGTAAACTTTATAAAATCGTTTCAAACGTCCCCCTTACGCCTATATGTCGTTTTCTCGCCCCCTTACTTATGTTTTTGAAGAATACGCTTAATAGACATACGATTATTAGATAGTACTCGAAGATACAAGTTCGGGAAGGTATAACTTTCGCTGATTGGAGGTGAACAAACGAAGTTATGGCCAAATCGTTTAAATTTATCAAAATGCAAAATCACGTATAAGTCCAAATGTCCTTTCCACATCCTTTTGCTTAAGTTTTAAAAGATATTTTTGCCAATTTGTATCCGATTTCACACCAAGATACCATTTAAGAATGGGGGCTTCTTGTGCTTTTTAATACAATCAGAGATTTGTATTGAATCGTAATGTAAACTTTATAAAATCGTTTCAAACGTCGCCTATACGCCTATATGTCCTTTTGTCGCCCCCTTACTTATGTTTTTGAAGAATACGCTTAATATACATAAAATTATTAGATAGTACTCGAAGATCCAAGTTCGTGAAGGTATAACTTTCACCGATTGGAGGTGAACAAACCAAGGTATTGCCCTTTCGATAGATAAATTGCATTGTTTTTGAATTGCCAAATACGGATATTTGCTATATATTTGCTAGTGGATATTTGCTAGAATGTAACTTTTTTAACCATTTGATATCGTATACTTTATTCAATTTCAAACCGATTTTACAACGAAATACCATTCATGAATCAGAGCTTCACTCTGCTTCAATCTGCATCAAAGAATCTGAGAAACTGACCGAAAAAAATTTTGATCGATTTTTCGACATTTTTAAAAGGGGTACCTTCATGATTTTTTTCAAAAATCGACCAAATTTTTTTTGTTAGATATTTTTTATCTTTGGATGCACGTAAAAGAAGATTGAAGCCCTGATTTAAAAATGACATTTCGTTTCAAAATCGGTTGCAAATTAGCTTAGATAAGCAAATAAAACTGTTCCATAAAAGTGAAATTTTAGATTTTCAACATATAGGAAGTGGACGTTTCTCAAAAACTCATTTTTTCTTCCTTTTGATTAAGTTTTTAAGGATATTTTTGTCATTTTTCAGCCGATTTCGAATGAAGATGCCATTTTAGAATGGGGGCTTCATTTGTTTTCCATTACAATCACTGATTTTCATAGAATCGTAATGTAAACTTTATAAAATCGTTTCAAACGTCGCCTTTACGCGTATATGTCCTTTTCTCGCCCCCTTACTTATGTTTATGAAGAATACGCTTAATAGACATACGATTATTAGATAGTACTCGAAGATCCAAATACGGGAAGGTATAACTTTCGCTGATTGGAGGTGAACAAACGAAGTTATGGCCAAATCGGTAAAATTTATCAAAATACAAAATCACGTATAAGCCCAAATGTCCTTTCCTCATCCTCTTGCTTAAGTTTTTAAAGATATTTTTGCCAATTTGTATCCGATTTCACACGAAGATACCATTTAAGAATGGGGGCTTCCTTTGCTTTCTATTAAAATCAGAGATTTGTATTGAATCGTAATGTAAACTTTATAAAATCGTTTCAAACGTCGCCCTTACGCCTATATGTCCTTTTCTCGCCCCCTTACTTATGTTTTTGAAGAATACGCTTAATAGACATACGATTATTAGATAGTACTCGAAGATCCAAAGTCGGGAAGGTATAACTTTCGCTGATTGGAGGTGAACAAACGAAGTTATGGCCAAATCGGTAAAATTTATCAAAATACAAAATCACGTACAAGCCCAAATGTCCTTTCCTCATCCTCTTGCTTAAATTTTTAAAGATATTTTTGCCAATTTGTATCCGATTTCACACGAAGATACCATTTAAGAATGGGGGCTTCCTTTGCTTTCTATTAAAATCAGAGATTTGTATTGAATCGTAATGTAAACTTTATAAAATCGTTTCAAACGTCGCCTTTACGCCTATATGTCCTTTTCTCGCCCCCTTACTTATGTTTATGAAGAATACGCTTAATAGACATACGATTATTAGATAGTACTCGAAGGTCCAAATACGGGAAGGTATAACTTTCGCTGATTGGAGGTGAACAAACGAAGTTATGGCCAAATCGGTAAAATTTATCAAAATACAAAATCACGTACAAGCCCAAATGTCCTTTCCTCATCCTCTTGCTTAAGTTTTTAAAGATATTTTTGCCAATTTGTATCCGATTTCACACGAAGATACCATTTATGAATGGGGGCTTCCTTTGCTTTCTATTAAAATCAGAGATTTGTATTGAATCGTAATGTAAACTTTATAAAATCGTTTCAAACGTCGCCCTTACGCCTATATGTCCTTTTCTCGCCCCCTTACTTATGTTTTTGAAGAATACGCTTAATAGACATACGATTATTAGATAGTACTCGAAGATCCAAAGTCGGAAAGGTATAAATTTCGCTGATTGGAGGTGAACAAACGAAGTTATGGCCAAATCGGTAAAATTGATCAAAATACAAAATCACGTATAAGCCCAAATGTCCTTTCCTCATCCTCTTGCTTAAGTTTTTAAAGTTATTTTTGCCAATTTGTATCCGATTTCACACCAAGATACCATTTAAGAATGGGGGCTTCTTGTGCTTTTCAATACAAGCAGAGATTTTTATTGAATCGGAATGTAAACTTTATAAAATCGTTTCAAACGTCGCCTTTACGCCTATATGTCCTTTTCTCGCCCCCTTACTTATGTTTTTGAAGAATACGCTTAATAGACATACGATTATTAGATAGTACTCGAAGATCCAAATACGGGAAGGTATAAATTTCGCTGATTGGAGGTGAACAAACGAAGTTATGGCCAAATCGGTAAAATTTATCAAAATACAAAATCACGTACAAGCCCAAATGTTCTTTCCTCATCCTCTTGCTTAAGTTTTTAAAGATATTTTTGCCAATTTGTATCCGATTACACACGAAGATACCATTTAGGAATGGGGGCTTCCTTTGCTTTCTATTAAAATCAGAGATTTGTATTGAATCGTAATGTAAACTTTATAAAATCGTTTCAAACGTCGCCTTTACGCCTATATGTCCTTTTCTCGCCCCCTTACTTATGTTTATGAAGAATACGCTTAATAGACATACGATTATTAGATAGTACTCGAAGATCCAAATACGGGAAGGTATAAATTTCGCTGATTGGAGGTGAACAAACGAAGTTATGGCCAAATCGGTAAAATTTATCAAAATACAAAATCACGTACAAGCCCAAATGTCCTTTCCTCATCCTCTTGCTTAAGTTTTTAAAGATATTTTTGCCAATTTGTATCCGATTTCACACCAAGATACCATTTAAGAATGGGGGCTTCCTTTGCTTTCTATTGAAATCAGAGATTTGTATTGAATCGTAATGTAAACTTTATAAAATCGTTTCAAACGTCGCCCTTACGCCTATATGTCCTTTTTTCGCCCCCTTACTTATGTTTTTGAAGAATACGCTTAATAGACATACGATTATTAGATAGTACTCGAAGATCCAAAGTCGGGAAGGTATAAATTTCGCTGATTGGAGGTGAACAAACGAAGTTATGGCCAAATCGGTAAAATTTATAAAAATGCAAAATCACGTATAAGCCCAAATGTCCTTTCCTCATCCTTTTGCTTAAGTTTTTAAAGATATTTTTGCCAATTTGTATCCGATTTCACACCAAGAAACCATTTAAGAATGGGGGCTTCATTTGCTTTCCATTACAATCAGAGATTTGTATTGAATCATAATGTAAACTTTATAAAATCGTTTCAAACGTCGCCTATACGCCTATATGTCCTTTTCTCGCCCCCTTACTTATGTTTTTGAAGAATACGCCTAATAGACATACGATTATTAGATAGTACTCGAAGATACAAGTTCGGGAAGGTATAACTTTCGCTGATTGGAGGTGAACAAACCAAGGTATTGCCCTTTCGATCGATAAATTGCATTGTTTTTGAATTGCCAAATACGGAAAGTGGATATATGTTAAAATGTAACTTTTTTAACCATTTGATATCGTATATTTTATTCAATTTCAAACCGATTTCACAACGAAATACCATTCATGAATCAGGGCTTCACTCTGCTTCAATCTGCATCAAAGAATCTGAGAAACTGACCAAAAAAATTTTTGATCGATTTTTCGACATTTTTAAAAGTGGTACCCCTTTTCATGATTTTTTTCAAAAATCGACCAAAATTTTTTTTGTTAGATATTTTTTATCTTTGGATGCACGTTAAAGGAGATTGAAGCCCTGATTTAAAAATGACATTTCGTTTCAAAATCGGTTGCAAATTAGCTTAGATATTCAAATAAAACTGTTCTAAAAAAGTGAAATTTTAGATTTTCAACCTATAGGAAGTGGACGTTTCTCAAAAACTCATTTTTTCTTCCTTTTGATTAAGTTTTTAAGGATATTTTTGTCATTTTTCAACCGATTTCGAATAAAGATGCCATTTTAGAATGGGGGCTTCATTTGCTTTCCATTACAATCACTGATTTTCTTAGAATCGTAATGTAAACTTTATAAAATCGTGTCAAACGTCGCCTTTACGCCTATATGTTCTTTTCTCGCCCCCTTACTTATGTTTTTGAAGAATACGCTTAATAGACATACGATTATTAGATAGTACTCGAAGATCCAAATACGGGAAGGTATAACTTTCGCTGATTGGAGGTGAACAAACGAAGTTATGGCCAAATCGGTAAAATTTATCAAAATACAAAATCACGTATAAGCCCAAATGTCCTTTCCTCATCCTCTTGCTTAAGTTTTTGAAGATATTTTTGCCAATTTGTATCCGATTTCACACGAAGATACCATTTAAGAATGGGGGCTTCATTTGCTTTCTATTAAAATCAAAGATTTGTATTGAATCGTAATGTAAACTTTATAAAATCGTTACAAACGTCGCCTTTACGCCTATATGTCCTTTTCTCGCCCCCTTACTTATGTTTTTGAAGAATACGCTTAATAGACATACGATTATAAGATAGTACTCGAAGATCCAAAGTCGGGAAGGTATAAATTTCGCTGATTGGAGGTGAACAAACGAAGTTATGGCCAAATCGGTAAAATTTATAAAAATGCAAAATCACGTATAAGCCCAAATGTCCTTTCCTCATCCTTTTGCTTAAGTTTTTAAAGATATTTTTGCCAATTTGTATCCGATTTCACACCAAGATACCATTTAAGAATGGGGGCTTCATTTGCTTTCCATTACAATCAGAGATTTGTATTGAATCATAATGTAAACTTTATAAAATCGTTTCAAACGTCGCCTATACGCCTATATGTCCTTTTCTCGCCCCCTTACTTATGTTTTTGAAGAATACGCTTAATAGACATACGATTATTAGATAGTACTCGAAGATACAAGTTCGGGAAGGTATAAATTTCGCTGATTGGAGATGAACAAACGAAGTTATGGCCAAATCGTTTAAATTTATCAAAATGCAAAATCACGTATAAGCCCAAATGTCCTTTCCTCATCCTCTTGCTTAAGTTTTTAAAGATATTTTTGCCAATTTGTATCCGATTTCACACCAAGATACCATTTAAGAATGGGGGCTTCTTTTGCTTTTCAATACAATCAGAGATTTTGATTGAATCGTAATGTAAACTTTATAAAATCGTTTCAAACGTCGCCTATACGCCTATATGTCCTTTTCTCGCCCCCTTACTTATGTTTTTTAAGAATACGCTTAATAGACATACGATTATTAGATAGTACTCGAAGATCCAAAGTCGGGAAGGTATAAATTTCGCTGATTGGAGGTGAACAAACGAAGTTATGGCCAAATCGGTAAAATTTATAAAAATGCAAAATCACGTATAAGCCCAAATGTCCTTTCCTCATCCTTTTGCTTAAGTTTTTAAAGATATTTTTGCCAATTTGTATCCGATTTCACACCAAGAAACCATTTAAGAATGGGGGCTTCATTTGCTTTCCATTACAATCAGAGATTTGTATTGAATCATAATGTAAACTTTATAAAATCGTTTCAAACGTCGCCTATACGCCTATATGTCCTTTTCTCGCCCCCTTACTTATGTTTTTGAAGAATACGCCTAATAGACATACGATTATTAGATAGTACTCGAAGATACAAGTTCGGGAAGGTATAACTTTCGCTGATTGGAGGTGAACAAACCAAGGTATTGCCCTTTCGATCGATAAATTGCATTGTTTTTGAATTGCCAAATACGGAAAGTGGATATATGTTAAAATGTAACTTTTTTAACCATTTGATATCGTATATTTTATTCAATTTCAAACCGATTTCACAACGAAATACCATTCATGAATCAGGGCTTCACTCTGCTTCAATCTGCATCAAAGAATCTGAGAAACTGACCAAAAAAATTTTTGATCGATTTTTCGACATTTTTAAAAGTGGTACCCCTTTTCATGATTTTTTTCAAAAATCGACCAAAATTTTTTTTGTTAGATATTTTTTATCTTTGGATGCACGTTAAAGGAGATTGAAGCCCTGATTTAAAAATGACATTTCGTTTCAAAATCGGTTGCAAATTAGCTTAGATATTCAAATAAAACTGTTCTAAAAAAGTGAAATTTTAGATTTTCAACCTATAGGAAGTGGACGTTTCTCAAAAACTCATTTTTTCTTCCTTTTGATTAAGTTTTTAAGGATATTTTTGTCATTTTTCAACCGATTTCGAATAAAGATGCCATTTTAGAATGGGGGCTTCATTTGCTTTCCATTACAATCACTGATTTTCTTAGAATCGTAATGTAAACTTTATAAAATCGTGTCAAACGTCGCCTTTACGCCTATATGTTCTTTTCTCGCCCCCTTACTTATGTTTTTGAAGAATACGCTTAATAGACATACGATTATTAGATAGTACTCGAAGATCCAAATACGGGAAGGTATAACTTTCGCTGATTGGAGGTGAACAAACGAAGTTATGGCCAAATCGGTAAAATTTATCAAAATACAAAATCACGTATAAGCCCAAATGTCCTTTCCTCATCCTCTTGCTTAAGTTTTTGAAGATATTTTTGCCAATTTGTATCCGATTTCACACGAAGATACCATTTAAGAATGGGGGCTTCATTTGCTTTCTATTAAAATCAAAGATTTGTATTGAATCGTAATGTAAACTTTATAAAATCGTTACAAACGTCGCCTTTACGCCTATATGTCCTTTTCTCGCCCCCTTACTTATGTTTTTGAAGAATACGCTTAATAGACATACGATTATAAGATAGTACTCGAAGATCCAAAGTCGGGAAGGTATAAATTTCGCTGATTGGAGGTGAACAAACGAAGTTATGGCCAAATCGGTAAAATTTATAAAAATGCAAAATCACGTATAAGCCCAAATGTCCTTTCCTCATCCTTTTGCTTAAGTTTTTAAAGATATTTTTGCCAATTTGTATCCGATTTCACACCAAGATACCATTTAAGAATGGGGGCTTCATTTGCTTTCCATTACAATCAGAGATTTGTATTGAATCATAATGTAAACTTTATAAAATCGTTTCAAACGTCGCCTATACGCCTATATGTCCTTTTCTCGCCCCCTTACTTATGTTTTTGAAGAATACGCTTAATAGACATACGATTATTAGATAGTACTCGAAGATACAAGTTCGGGAAGGTATAAATTTCGCTGATTGGAGATGAACAAACGAAGTTATGGCCAAATCGTTTAAATTTATCAAAATGCAAAATCACGTATAAGCCCAAATGTCCTTTCCTCATCCTCTTGCTTAAGTTTTTAAAGATATTTTTGCCAATTTGTATCCGATTTCACACCAAGATACCATTTAAGAATGGGGGCTTCTTTTGCTTTTCAATACAATCAGAGATTTTGATTGAATCGTAATGTAAACTTTATAAAATCGTTTCAAACGTCGCCTATACGCCTATATGTCCTTTTCTCGCCCCCTTACTTATGTTTTTTAAGAATACGCTTAATAGACCATACGATTATAAGATAGTACTCGAAGATCCAAATTCGGGAAGGTATAAATTTCGCTGATTGGAGGTGAACAAACGAAGTTATGGCCAAATCGGTAAAATTTATAAAAATGCAAAATTACGTATAAGCCCAAATGTCCTTTCCTCATCCTTTTGCTTAAGTTTTTAAAGATATTTTTGCCAATTTGTATCCGATTTCACACCAAGATACCATTTAAGAATGGGGGCTTCATTTGCTTTCCATTACAATCAGAGATTTTTATTGAATCGTAATGTAAACTTTATAAAATCGTTTCAAACGTCGCCTATACGCCTATATGTCCTTTTGTCGCCCCCTTACTTATGTTTTTGAAGAATACGCTTAATAGACATACGATTATTAGATAGTACTTGAAGATCCAAGATCGTGAAGGTATAACTTTCACCGATTGGAGGTGAACAAACCAAGGTATTGCCCTTTCGATAGATAAATTGCATTGTTTTTGAATTGCCAAATACGGAAAGTGGATATATGTTAAAATGTAACTTTTTTAACCATTTGATATCGTATATTTTATTCAATTTCAAACCGATTTCACAACGAAATACCATTCATGAATCAGGGCTTCACTCTGCTTCAATCTGCATCAAAGAATCTGAGAAACTGACCAAAAAAATTTTTGATCGATTTTTCGACATTTTTAAAAGGGGTACCATCATGATTTTTTTCAAAAATCGACCAAATTTTTTTTGTTAGATATTTTTTATCTTTGGATGCACGTAAAAGAAGATTGAAGCCCTGATTTAAAAATGACATTTCGTTTCAAAATCGATTGCAAATTAGCTTAGATAATCAAATAAAACTGTTCCATAAAAGTGAATATTAAGATTTTCAACATATAAGAAGTGGACGTTTCTCAAAAACTCATTTTTTCTTCCTTTTGATTAAGTTTTTAAGGATATTTTTGTCATTTTTCAGCCGATTTCGAATAAAGATGCCATTTTAGAATGGGGGCTTCATTTGCTTTCCATTACAATCACTGATTTTCATATAATCGTAATGTAAACTTTATAAAATCGTTTCAAACGTCGCCTTTACGCCTATATGTCCTTTTCTCGCCCCCTTACTTATGTTTTTGAAGAATACGCTTAATAGACATACGATTATTAGATAGTACTCGAAAATACAAGTTCGGAAAGGTATAACTTTCCCTGATTGGAGGTGAACAAACGAAGTTATGGCCAAATCGGTAAAATTTATCATAATACAAAATCACGTACAAGCCCAAATGCCCTTTCCACATCCTCTTGCTTAAGTTTTTAAAGATATTTTTGCCAATTTGTATCCGATTTCACACCAAGATACCATTTAAGAATGGGGGCTTCCTTTGCTTTCTATTAAAATCAGAGATTTGTATTGAATCGTAATGTAAACTTTATAAAATCGTTTCAAACGTCGCCCTTACGCTTATATGTCCTTTTCTCGCCCCCTTACCTATGTTTTTGAAGAATACGCTTAATAGACATACGATTATTAGATAGTACTCGAAAATACAAGTTCGGAAAGGTATAACTTTCCCTGATTGGAGGTGAACAAACGAAGTTATGGCCAAATCGTTTAAATTTTTCAAAATGCAATATCACGTATAAGCCCAAATGTCCTTTCCTCATCCTCTTGCTTAAGTTTTTAAAGATATTTTTGCCAATTTGTATCCGATTTCACACCAAGATACCATTTAAGAATGGGGGCTTCTTTTGCTTTTCAATACAATCAGAGATTTTGATTGAATCGTAATGTAAACTTTATAAAATCGTTTCAAACGTCGCCTTTACGCCTATATGTCCTTTTCTCGCCCCCTTACTTATGTTTTTGAAGAATACGCTTAATAGACATACGATTATTAGATAGTACTCGAAGATCCAAATACGGGAAGGTATAACTTTCGCTGATTGGAGGTGAACAAACGAAGTTATGGCCAAATCGGTAAAATTTATCAAAATACAAAATCACGTATAAGCCCAAATGTCCTTTCCTCATCCTTTTGCTTAAGTTTTTAAAGATATTTTTGCCAATTTGTATCCGATTTCACACCAAGATACCATTTAAGAATGGGGGCTTCTTTTGCTTTTCAATACAATCAGAGATTTTGATTGAATCGTAATGTAAACTTTATAAAATCGTTTCAAACGTCGCCTATACGCCTATATGTCCTTTTCTCGCCCCCTTACTTATGTTTTTTAAGAATACGCTTAATAGACCATACGATTATAAGATAGTACTCGAAGATCCAAATTCGGGAAGGTATAAATTTCGCTGATTGGAGGTGAACAAACGAAGTTATGGCCAAATCGGTAAAATTTATAAAAATGCAAAATTACGTATAAGCCCAAATGTCCTTTCCTCATCCTTTTGCTTAAGTTTTTAAAGATATTTTTGCCAATTTGTATCCGATTTCACACCAAGATACCATTTAAGAATGGGGGCTTCATTTGCTTTCCATTACAATCAGAGATTTTTATTGAATCGTAATGTAAACTTTATAAAATCGTTTCAAACGTCGCCTATACGCCTATATGTCCTTTTGTCGCCCCCTTACTTATGTTTTTGAAGAATACGCTTAATAGACATACGATTATTAGATAGTACTTGAAGATCCAAGATCGTGAAGGTATAACTTTCACCGATTGGAGGTGAACAAACCAAGGTATTGCCCTTTCGATAGATAAATTGCATTGTTTTTGAATTGCCAAATACGGAAAGTGGATATATGTTAAAATGTAACTTTTTTAACCATTTGATATCGTATATTTTATTCAATTTCAAACCGATTTCACAACGAAATACCATTCATGAATCAGGGCTTCACTCTGCTTCAATCTGCATCAAAGAATCTGAGAAACTGACCAAAAAAATTTTTGATCGATTTTTCGACATTTTTAAAAGGGGTACCATCATGATTTTTTTCAAAAATCGACCAAATTTTTTTTGTTAGATATTTTTTATCTTTGGATGCACGTAAAAGAAGATTGAAGCCCTGATTTAAAAATGACATTTCGTTTCAAAATCGATTGCAAATTAGCTTAGATAATCAAATAAAACTGTTCCATAAAAGTGAATATTAAGATTTTCAACATATAAGAAGTGGACGTTTCTCAAAAACTCATTTTTTCTTCCTTTTGATTAAGTTTTTAAGGATATTTTTGTCATTTTTCAGCCGATTTCGAATAAAGATGCCATTTTAGAATGGGGGCTTCATTTGCTTTCCATTACAATCACTGATTTTCATATAATCGTAATGTAAACTTTATAAAATCGTTTCAAACGTCGCCTTTACGCCTATATGTCCTTTTCTCGCCCCCTTACTTATGTTTTTGAAGAATACGCTTAATAGACATACGATTATTAGATAGTACTCGAAAATACAAGTTCGGAAAGGTATAACTTTCCCTGATTGGAGGTGAACAAACGAAGTTATGGCCAAATCGGTAAAATTTATCATAATACAAAATCACGTACAAGCCCAAATGCCCTTTCCACATCCTCTTGCTTAAGTTTTTAAAGATATTTTTGCCAATTTGTATCCGATTTCACACCAAGATACCATTTAAGAATGGGGGCTTCCTTTGCTTTCTATTAAAATCAGAGATTTGTATTGAATCGTAATGTAAACTTTATAAAATCGTTTCAAACGTCGCCCTTACGCTTATATGTCCTTTTCTCGCCCCCTTACCTATGTTTTTGAAGAATACGCTTAATAGACATACGATTATTAGATAGTACTCGAAAATACAAGTTCGGAAAGGTATAACTTTCCCTGATTGGAGGTGAACAAACGAAGTTATGGCCAAATCGTTTAAATTTTTCAAAATGCAATATCACGTATAAGCCCAAATGTCCTTTCCTCATCCTCTTGCTTAAGTTTTTAAAGATATTTTTGCCAATTTGTATCCGATTTCACACCAAGATACCATTTAAGAATGGGGGCTTCTTTTGCTTTTCAATACAATCAGAGATTTTGATTGAATCGTAATGTAAACTTTATAAAATCGTTTCAAACGTCGCCTTTACGCCTATATGTCCTTTTCTCGCCCCCTTACTTATGTTTTTGAAGAATACGCTTAATAGACATACGATTATTAGATAGTACTCGAAGATCCAAATACGGGAAGGTATAACTTTCGCTGATTGGAGGTGAACAAACGAAGTTATGGCCAAATCGGTAAAATTTATCAAAATACAAAATCACGTATAAGCCCAAATGTCCTTTCCTCATCCTTTTGCTTAAGTTTTTAAAGATATTTTTGCCAATTTGTATCCGATTTCACACCAAGATACCATTTAAGAATGGGGGCTTCATTTGCTTTCCATTACAATCAGAGATTTGTATTGAATCATAATGTAAACTTTATAAAATCGTTTCAAACGTCGCCTATACGCCTATATGTCCTTTTCTCGCCCCCTTACTCATGTTTTTGAAGAATACGCTTAATAGACATACGATTATTAGATAGTACTCGAAGATACAAGTTCGGGAAGGTATAACTTTCGCTGATTGGAGGTGAACAAACGAAGTTATGGCCAAATCGTTTAAATTTATCAAAATGCAAAATCACGTATAAGCCCAAATGTCCTTTCCTCATCCTCTTGCTTAAGTTTTTAAAGATATTTTTGCCAATTTGTATCCGATTTCACACCAAGATACCATTTAAGAATGGGGGCTTCATTTGCTTTCCATTACAATCAGAGATTTTTATTGAATCGTAATGTAAACTTTATAAAATCGTTTCAAACGTCGCCTTTACGCCTATATGTCCTTTTCTCGCCCCTTACTTATGTTTTTTAAGAATACGCTTAATAGACCATACGATTATAAGATAGTACTCGAAGATCCAAATTCGGGAAGGTATAAATTTCGCTGATTGGAGGTGAACAAACGAAGTTATGGCCAAATCGGTAAAATTTATCAAAATACAAAATCACGTACAAGCCCAAATGTTCTTTCCTCATCCTCTTGCTTAAGTTTTTAAAGATATTTTTGCCAATTTGTATCCGATTACACACGAAGATACCATTTAGGAATGGGGGCTTCCTTTGCTTTCTATTAAAATCAGAGATTTGTATTGAATCGTAATGTAAACTTTATAAAATCGTTTCAAACGTCGCCTTTACGCCTATATGTCCTTTTCTCGCCCCCTTACTTATGTTTATGAAGAATACGCTTAATAGACATACGATTATTAGATAGTACTCGAAGATCCAAATACGGGAAGGTATAAATTTCGCTGATTGGAGGTGAACAAACGAAGTTATGGCCAAATCGGTAAAATTTATCAAAATACAAAATCACGTACAAGCCCAAATGCCCTTTCCACATCCTCTTGCTTAAGTTTTTAAAGATATTTTTGCCAATTTGTATCCGATTTCACACGAAGATACCATTTAAGAATGGGGGCTTCCTTTGCTTTCTATTAAAATCAGAGATTTGTATTGAATCGTAATGTAAACTTTATAAAATCGTTTCAAACGTCGCCCTTACGCTTATATGTCCTTTTCTCGCCCCCTTACTTATGTTTTTGAAGAATACGCTTAATAGACATACGATTATTAGATAGTACTCGAAAATACAAGTTCGGAAAGGTATAACTTTCCCTGATTGGAGGTGAACAAACGAAGTTATGGCCAAATCGTTTAAATTTTTCAAAATGCAATATCACGTATAAGCCCAAATGTCCTTTCCTCATCCTCTTGCTTAAGTTTTTAAAGATATTTTTGCCAATTTGTATCCGATTTCACACCAAGATACCATTTAAGAATGGGGGCTTCTTTTGCTTTTCAATACAATCAGAGATTTTGATTGAATCGGAATGTAAACTTTATAAAATCGTTTCAAACGTCGCCTTTACGCCTATATGTCCTTTTCTCGCCCCCTTACTTATGTTTTTGAAGAATACGCTTAATAGACATACGATTATAAGATAGTACTCGAAGATCCAAAGTCGGGAAGGTATAAATTTCGCTGATTGGAGGTGAACAAACGAAGTTATGGCCAAATCGGTAAAATTTATAAAAATGCAAAATCACGTATAAGCCCAAATGTCCTTTCCTCATCCTTTTGCTTAAGTTTTTAAAGATATTTTTGCCAATTTGTATCCGATTTCACACCAAGATACCATTTAAGAATGGGGGCTTCATTTGCTTTCCATTACAATCAGAGATTTGTATTGAATCATAATGTAAACTTTATAAAATCGTTTCAAACGTCGCCTATACGCCTATATGTCCTTTTCTCGCCCCCTTACTTATGTTTTTGAAGAATACGCTTAATAGACATACGATTATTAGATAGTACTCGAAGATCCAAATACGAGAAGGTATAACTTTCGCTGATTGGAGGTGAACAAACGAAGTTATGGCCAAATCGTTTAAATTTATCAAAATGCAAAATCACGTATAAGCCCAAATGTCCTTTCCTCATCCTCTTGCTTAAGTTTTTAAAGATATTTTTGCCAATTTGTATCCGATTTTACACCAAAATACCATTTAAGAATGGGGGCTTCTTGTGCTTTTCAATACAATCACAGATTTTCATAGAATCGTAATGTAAACTTTATAAAATCGTTTCAAACGTCGCCTTTACGCCTATATGTCCTTTTCTCGCCCCTTACTTATGTTTTTTAAGAATACGCTTAATAGACCATACGATTATAAGATAGTACTCGAAGATCCAAATTCGGGAAGGTATAAATTTCGCTGATTGGAGGTGAACAAACGAAGTTTTGGCCGAATCGCTAAAATTTATAAAAATGCAAAATTACGTATAAGCCCAAATGTCCTTTCCTCATCCTTTTGCTTAAGTTTTTAAAGATATTTTTGCCAATTTGTATCCGATTTCACACCAAGATACCATTTAAGAATGGGGGCTTCATTTGCTTTCCATTACAATCAGAGATTTTTATTGAATCGTAATGTAAACTTTATAAAATCGTTTCAAACGTCGCCTATACGCCTATATGTCCTTTTCTCGCCCTCTTACTTATGTTTTTGAAGAATACGCTTAATAGACATACGATTATTAGATAGTACTCGAAGATCCAAATACGAGAAGGTATAACTTTCGCTGATTGGAGGTGAACAAACCAAGTTATTGCCCTTTCGATCGATAAATTGCATTGTTTTTGAATTGCCAAATACGGAAAGTGGATATATGTTAAAATGTAACTTTTTTAACCATTTGATATCGTATATTTTATTCAATTTCAAACCGATTTCACAACGAAATACCATTCATGAATCAGGGCTTCACTCTGCTTCAATCTGCATCAAAGAATCTGAGAAACTGACCAAAAAAATTTTTGATCGATTTTTCGACATTTTTAAAAGGGGTACCATCATGATTTTTTTCAAAAATCGACCAAATTTTTTTTGTTAGATATTTTTTATCTTTGGATGCACGTTAAAGGAGATTGAAGCCCTGATTTAAAAATGACATTTCGTTTCAAAATCGGTTGCAAATTAGCTTAGATATTCAAATAAAACTGTTCTAAAAAAGTGAAATTTTAGATTTTCAACATATAGGAAGTGGACGTTTCTCAAAAACTCATTTTTTCTTCCTTTTGATTAAGTTTTTAAGGATATTTTTGTCATTTTTCAGCCGATTTCGAATAAAGATGCCATTTTAGAATGGGGGCTTCATTTGCTTTCCATTACAATCACTGATTTTCATATAATCGTAATGTAAACTTTATAAAATCGTTTCAAACGTCGCCTTTACGCCTATATGTCCTTTTCTCGCCCCCTTACTTATGTTTTTGAAGAATACGCTTAATAGACATACGATTATTAGATAGTACTCGAAAATACAAGTTCGGAAAGGTATAACTTTCCCTGATTGGAGGTGAACAAACGAAGTTATGGCCAAATCGGTAAAATTTATCATAATACAAAATCACGTACAAGCCCAAATGCCCTTTCCACATCCTCTTGCTTAAGTTTTTAAAGATATTTTTGCCAATTTGTATCCGATTTCACACCAAGATACCATTTAAGAATGGGGGCTTCCTTTGCTTTCTATTAAAATCAGAGATTTGTATTGAATCGTAATGTAAACTTTATAAAATCGTTTCAAACGTCGCCCTTACGCTTATATGTCCTTTTCTCGCCCCCTTACCTATGTTTTTGAAGAATACGCTTAATAGACATACGATTATTAGATAGTACTCGAAAATACAAGTTCGGAAAGGTATAACTTTCCCTGATTGGAGGTGAACAAACGAAGTTATGGCCAAATCGTTTAAATTTTTCAAAATGCAATATCACGTATAAGCCCAAATGTCCTTTCCTCATCCTCTTGCTTAAGTTTTTAAAGATATTTTTGCCAATTTGTATCCGATTTCACACCAAGATACCATTTAAGAATGGGGGCTTCTTTTGCTTTTCAATACAATCAGAGATTTTGATTGAATCGTAATGTAAACTTTATAAAATCGTTTCAAACGTCGCCTTTACGCCTATATGTCCTTTTCTCGCCCCCTTACTTATGTTTTTGAAGAATACGCTTAATAGACATACGATTATTAGATAGTACTCGAAGATCCAAATACGGGAAGGTATAACTTTCGCTGATTGGAGGTGAACAAACGAAGTTATGGCCAAATCGGTAAAATTTATCAAAATACAAAATCACGTATAAGCCCAAATGTCCTTTCCTCATCCTTTTGCTTAAGTTTTTAAAGATATTTTTGCCAATTTGTATCCGATTTCACACCAAGATACCATTTAAGAATGGGGGCTTCTTTTGCTTTTCAATACAATCAGAGATTTTGATTGAATCGTAATGTAAACTTTATAAAATCGTTTCAAACGTCGCCTATACGCCTATATGTCCTTTTCTCGCCCCCTTACTTATGTTTTTTAAGAATACGCTTAATAGACCATACGATTATAAGATAGTACTCGAAGATCCAAATTCGGGAAGGTATAAATTTCGCTGATTGGAGGTGAACAAACGAAGTTATGGCCAAATCGGTAAAATTTATAAAAATGCAAAATTACGTATAAGCCCAAATGTCCTTTCCTCATCCTTTTGCTTAAGTTTTTAAAGATATTTTTGCCAATTTGTATCCGATTTCACACCAAGATACCATTTAAGAATGGGGGCTTCATTTGCTTTCCATTACAATCAGAGATTTTTATTGAATCGTAATGTAAACTTTATAAAATCGTTTCAAACGTCGCCTATACGCCTATATGTCCTTTTGTCGCCCCCTTACTTATGTTTTTGAAGAATACGCTTAATAGACATACGATTATTAGATAGTACTTGAAGATCCAAGATCGTGAAGGTATAACTTTCACCGATTGGAGGTGAACAAACCAAGGTATTGCCCTTTCGATAGATAAATTGCATTGTTTTTGAATTGCCAAATACGGAAAGTGGATATATGTTAAAATGTAACTTTTTTAACCATTTGATATCGTATATTTTATTCAATTTCAAACCGATTTCACAACGAAATACCATTCATGAATCAGGGCTTCACTCTGCTTCAATCTGCATCAAAGAATCTGAGAAACTGACCAAAAAAATTTTTGATCGATTTTTCGACATTTTTAAAAGGGGTACCATCATGATTTTTTTCAAAAATCGACCAAATTTTTTTTGTTAGATATTTTTATCTTTGGATGCACGTAAAAGAAGATTGAAGCCCTGATTTAAAAATGACATTTCGTTTCAAAATCGATTGCAAATTAGCTTAGATAATCAAATAAAACTGTTCCATAAAAGTGAATATTAAGATTTTCAACATATAAGAAGTGGACGTTTCTCAAAAACTCATTTTTTCTTCCTTTTGATTAAGTTTTTAAGGATATTTTTGTCATTTTTCAGCCGATTTCGAATAAAGATGCCATTTTAGAATGGGGGCTTCATTTGCTTTCCATTACAATCACTGATTTTCATATAATCGTAATGTAAACTTTATAAAATCGTTTCAAACGTCGCCTTTACGCCTATATGTCCTTTTCTCGCCCCCTTACTTATGTTTTTGAAGAATACGCTTAATAGACATACGATTATTAGATAGTACTCGAAAATACAAGTTCGGAAAGGTATAACTTTCCCTGATTGGAGGTGAACAAACGAAGTTATGGCCAAATCGGTAAAATTTATCATAATACAAAATCACGTACAAGCCCAAATGCCCTTTCCACATCCTCTTGCTTAAGTTTTTAAAGATATTTTTGCCAATTTGTATCCGATTTCACACCAAGATACCATTTAAGAATGGGGGCTTCCTTTGCTTTCTATTAAAATCAGAGATTTGTATTGAATCGTAATGTAAACTTTATAAAATCGTTTCAAACGTCGCCCTTACGCTTATATGTCCTTTTCTCGCCCCCTTACCTATGTTTTTGAAGAATACGCTTAATAGACATACGATTATTAGATAGTACTCGAAAATACAAGTTCGGAAAGGTATAACTTTCCCTGATTGGAGGTGAACAAACGAAGTTATGGCCAAATCGTTTAAATTTTTCAAAATGCAATATCACGTATAAGCCCAAATGTCCTTTCCTCATCCTCTTGCTTAAGTTTTTAAAGATATTTTTGCCAATTTGTATCCGATTTCACACCAAGATACCATTTAAGAATGGGGGCTTCTTTTGCTTTTCAATACAATCAGAGATTTTGATTGAATCGTAATGTAAACTTTATAAAATCGTTTCAAACGTCGCCTTTACGCCTATATGTCCTTTTCTCGCCCCCTTACTTATGTTTTTGAAGAATACGCTTAATAGACATACGATTATTAGATAGTACTCGAAGATCCAAATACGGGAAGGTATAACTTTCGCTGATTGGAGGTGAACAAACGAAGTTATGGCCAAATCGGTAAAATTTATCAAAATACAAATTCACGTATAAGCCCAAATGTCCTTTCCTCATCCTTTTGCTTAAGTTTTTAAAGATATTTTTGCCAATTTGTATCCGATTTCACACCAAGATACCATTTAAGAATGGGGGCTTCATTTGCTTTCCATTACAATCAGAGATTTGTATTGAATCATAATGTAAACTTTATAAAATCGTTTCAAACGTCGCCTATACGCCTATATGTCCTTTTCTCGCCCCCTTACTCATGTTTTTGAAGAATACGCTTAATAGACATACGATTATTAGATAGTACTCGAAGATACAAGTTCGGGAAGGTATAACTTTCGCTGATTGGAGGTGAACAAACGAAGTTATGGCCAAATCGTTTAAATTTATCAAAATGCAAAATCACGTATAAGCCCAAATGTCCTTTCCTCATCCTCTTGCTTAAGTTTTTAAAGATATTTTTGCCAATTTGTATCCGATTTCACACCAAGATACCATTTAAGAATGGGGGCTTCATTTGCTTTCCATTACAATCAGAGATTTTTATTGAATCGTAATGTAAACTTTATAAAATCGTTTCAAACGTCGCCTTTACGCCTATATGTCCTTTTCTCGCCCCTTACTTATGTTTTTTAAGAATACGCTTAATAGACCATACGATTATAAGATAGTACTCGAAGATCCAAATTCGGGAAGGTATAAATTTCGCTGATTGGAGGTGAACAAACGAAGTTATGGCCAAATCGGTAAAATTTATCAAAATACAAAATCACGTACAAGCCCAAATGTTCTTTCCTCATCCTCTTGCTTAAGTTTTTAAAGATATTTTTGCCAATTTGTATCCGATTACACACGAAGATACCATTTAGGAATGGGGGCTTCCTTTGCTTTCTATTAAAATCAGAGATTTGTATTGAATCGTAATGTAAACTTTATAAAATCGTTTCAAACGTCGCCTTTACGCCTATATGTCCTTTTCTCGCCCCCTTACTTATGTTTATGAAGAATACGCTTAATAGACATACGATTATTAGATAGTACTCGAAGATCCAAATACGGGAAGGTATAAATTTCGCTGATTGGAGGTGAACAAACGAAGTTATGGCCAAATCGGTAAAATTTATCAAAATACAAAATCACGTACAAGCCCAAATGCCCTTTCCACATCCTCTTGCTTAAGTTTTTAAAGATATTTTTGCCAATTTGTATCCGATTTCACACGAAGATACCATTTAAGAATGGGGGCTTCCTTTGCTTTCTATTAAAATCAGAGATTTGTATTGAATCGTAATGTAAACTTTATAAAATCGTTTCAAACGTCGCCCTTACGCTTATATGTCCTTTTCTCGCCCCCTTACTTATGTTTTTGAAGAATACGCTTAATAGACATACGATTATTAGATAGTACTCGAAAATACAAGTTCGGAAAGGTATAACTTTCCCTGATTGGAGGTGAACAAACGAAGTTATGGCCAAATCGTTTAAATTTTTCAAAATGCAATATCACGTATAAGCCCAAATGTCCTTTCCTCATCCTCTTGCTTAAGTTTTTAAAGATATTTTTGCCAATTTGTATCCGATTTCACACCAAGATACCATTTAAGAATGGGGGCTTCTTTTGCTTTTCAATACAATCAGAGATTTTGATTGAATCGGAATGTAAACTTTATAAAATCGTTTCAAACGTCGCCTTTACGCCTATATGTCCTTTTCTCGCCCCCTTACTTATGTTTTTGAAGAATACGCTTAATAGACATACGATTATAAGATAGTACTCGAAGATCCAAAGTCGGGAAGGTATAAATTTCGCTGATTGGAGGTGAACAAACGAAGTTATGGCCAAATCGGTAAAATTTATAAAAATGCAAAATCACGTATAAGCCCAAATGTCCTTTCCTCATCCTTTTGCTTAAGTTTTTAAAGATATTTTTGCCAATTTGTATCCGATTTCACACCAAGATACCATTTAAGAATGGGGGCTTCATTTGCTTTCCATTACAATCAGAGATTTGTATTGAATCATAATGTAAACTTTATAAAATCGTTTCAAACGTCGCCTATACGCCTATATGTCCTTTTCTCGCCCCCTTACTTATGTTTTTGAAGAATACGCTTAATAGACATACGATTATTAGATAGTACTCGAAGATCCAAATACGAGAAGGTATAACTTTCGCTGATTGGAGGTGAACAAACGAAGTTATGGCCAAATCGTTTAAATTTATCAAAATGCAAAATCACGTATAAGCCCAAATGTCCTTTCCTCATCCTCTTGCTTAAGTTTTTAAAGATATTTTTGCCAATTTGTATCCGATTTTACACCAAAATACCATTTAAGAATGGGGGCTTCTTGTGCTTTTCAATACAATCACAGATTTTCATAGAATCGTAATGTAAACTTTATAAAATCGTTTCAAACGTCGCCTTTACGCCTATATGTCCTTTTCTCGCCCCTTACTTATGTTTTTTAAGAATACGCTTAATAGACCATACGATTATAAGATAGTACTCGAAGATCCAAATTCGGGAAGGTATAAATTTCGCTGATTGGAGGTGAACAAACGAAGTTTTGGCCGAATCGGTAAAATTTATAAAAATGCAAAATTACGTATAAGCCCAAATGTCCTTTCCTCATCCTTTTGCTTAAGTTTTTAAAGATATTTTTGCCAATTTGTATCCGATTTCACACCAAGATACCATTTAAGAATGGGGGCTTCATTTGCTTTCCATTACAATCAGAGATTTTTATTGAATCGTAATGTAAACTTTATAAAATCGTTTCAAACGTCGCCTATACGCCTATATGTCCTTTTCTCGCCCTCTTACTTATGTTTTTGAAGAATACGCTTAATAGACATACGATTATTAGATAGTACTCGAAGATCCAAATACGAGAAGGTATAACTTTCGCTGATTGGAGGTGAACAAACCAAGTTATTGCCCTTTCGATCGATAAATTGCATTGTTTTTGAATTGCCAAATACGGAAAGTGGATATATGTTAAAATGTAACTTTTTTAACCATTTGATATCGTATATTTTATTCAATTTCAAACCGATTTCACAACGAAATACCATTCATGAATCAGGGCTTCACTCTGCTTCAATCTGCATCAAAGAATCTGAGAAACTGACCAAAAAAATTTTTGATCGATTTTTCGACATTTTTAAAAGGGGTACCATCATGATTTTTTTCAAAAATCGACCAAATTTTTTTTGTTAGATATTTTTTATCTTTGGATGCACGTTAAAGGAGATTGAAGCCCTGATTTAAAAATGACATTTCGTTTCAAAATCGGTTGCAAATTAGCTTAGATATTCAAATAAAACTGTTCTAAAAAAGTGAAATTTTAGATTTTCAACATATAGGAAGTGGACGTTTCTCAAAAACTCATTTTTTCTTCCTTTTGATTAAGTTTTTAAGGATATTTTTGTCATTTTTCAGCCGATTTCGAATAAAGATGCCATTTTAGAATGGGGGCTTCATTTGCTTTCCATTACAATCACTGATTTTCATAGAATCGTAATGTAAACTTTATAAAATCGTGTCAAACGTCGCCTTTACGCCTATATGTCCTTTTCTCGCCCCCTTACTTATGTTTTTGAAGAATACGCTTAATAGACATACGATTATTAGATAGTACTCGAAGATCCAAATACGGGAAGGTATAAATTTTGCTGATTGGAGGTGAACAAACGAAGTTATGGCCAAATCGTTTAAATTTATCAAAACGCAAAATCACGTATAAGTCCAAATGTCCTTTCCATATCCTTTTGCTTAAGTTTTTAAAGATATTTTTGCCAATTTGTATCCGATTTCACACCAAGATACCATTTAAGAATGGGGGCTTCTTGTGCTTTTTAATACAATCAGAGATTTGTATTGAATCATAATGTAAACTTCATAAAATCGTTTCAAACGTCGCCTATACGCCTATATGTCCTTTTCTCGCCCCCTTACTTATGTTTTTGAAGAATACGCTTAATAGACATACGATTATTAGATAGTACTCGAAGATACAAGTTCGGGAAGGTATAACTTTCGCTGATTGGAGGTGAACAAACGAAGTTATGGCCAAATCGGTAAAATTTATCAAAATACAAAATCACGTATAAGCCCAAATGTCCTTTCCTCATCCTCTTGCTTAAGTTTTTGAAGATATTTTTGCCAATTTGTATCCGATTTCACACGAAGATACCATTTAAGAATGAGGGCTTCCTTTGCTTTCTATTAAAATCAGAGATTTGTATTGAATCGTAATGTAAACTTTATAAAATCGTTTCAAACGTCGCCTATACGCCTATATGTCCTTTTGTCGCCCCCTTACTTATGTTTTTGAAGAATACGCTTAATAGACATACGATTATTAGATAGTACTTGAAGATCCAAGATCGTGAAGGTATAACTTTCACCGATTGGAGGTGAACAAACCAAGGTATTGCCCTTTCGATAGATAAATTGCATTGTTTTTGAATTGCCAAATACGGAAAGTGGATATATTTTAAAATGTAACTTTTTTAACCATTTGATATCGTATATTTTATTCAATTTCAAACCGATTTCACAACGAAATACCATTCATGAATCAGGGCTTCTCTGCTTCAATCTGCATCAAAGAATCTGAGAAACTGACCAAAAAAATTTTTGATCGATTTTTCGACATTTTTAAAAGGGGTACCATCATGATTTTTTTCAAAAATCGACCAAATTTTTTTTGTTAGATATTTTTTATCTTTGGATGCACGTAAAAGAAGATTGAAGCCCTGATTTAAAAATGACATTTCGTTTCAAAATCGATTGCAAATTAGCTTAGATAATCAAATAAAACTGTTCCATAAAAGTGAATATTAAGATTTTCAACATATAAGAAGTGGACGTTTCTCAAAAACTCATTTTTTCTTCCTTTTGATTAAGTTTTTAAGGATATTTTTGTCATTTTTCAGCCGATTTCGAATAAAGATGCCATTTTAGAATGGGGGCTTCATTTGCTTTCCATTACAATCACTGATTTTCATATAATCGTAATGTAAACTTTATAAAATCGTTTCAAACGTCGCCTTTACGCCTATATGTCCTTTTCTCGCCCCCTTACTTATGTTTTTGAAGAATACGCTTAATAGACATACGATTATTAGATAGTACTCGAAAATACAAGTTCGGAAAGGTATAACTTTCCCTGATTGGAGGTGAACAAACGAAGTTATGGCCAAATCGGTAAAATTTATCAAAATACAAAATCACGTACAAGCCCAAATGCCCTTTCCACATCCTCTTGCTTAAGTTTTTAAAGATATTTTTGCCAATTTGTATCCGATTTCACACCAAGATACCATTTAAGAATGGGGGCTTCATTTGCTTTCCATTACAATCAGAGATTTGTATTGAATCATAATGTAAACTTTATAAAATCGTTTCAAACGTCGCCTATACGCCTATATGTCCTTTTCTCGCCCCCTTACTTATGTTTTTGAAGAATACGCTTAATAGACATACGATTATTAGATAGTACTCGAAGATCCAAATACGGGAAGGTATAACTTTCGCTGATTGGAGGTGAACAAACGAAGTTATGGCCAAATCGGTAAAATTGATCAAAATACAAAATCACGTATAAGCCAAAATGTCCTTTCCTCATCCTCTTGCTTAAGTTTTTAAAGATATTTTTGCCAATTTGTATCCGATTTCACACGAAGATACCATTTAAGAATGAGGGCTTCCTTTGCTTTCTATTAAAATCAGAGATTTGTATTGAATCGTAATGTAAACTTTATAAAATCGTTTCAAACGTCGCCTTTACGCCTATATGTCCTTTTCTCGCCCCCTTACTTATGTTTTTGAAGAATACGCTTAATAGACATACGATTATTAGATAGTACTCGAAGATCCAAATACGAGAAGGTATAACTTTCGCTGATTGGAGGTGAACAAACCAAGTTATTGCCCTTTCGATCGATAAATTGCATTGTTTTTGAATTGCCAAATACGGAAAGTGGATATATGTTAAAATGTAACTTTTTTAACCATTTGATATCGTATATTTTATTCAATTTCAAACCGATTTCACAACGAAATACCATTCATGAATCAGGGCTTCACTCTGCTTCAATCTGCATCAAAGAATCTGAGAAACTGACCAAAAAAATTTTTAATCGATTTTTCGACATTTTTAAAAGGGGTACCATCATGATTTTTTTCAAAAATCGACGAAATTTTTTTTGTTAGATATTTTTTATATTTGGATGCACGTTAAAGGAGATTGAAGCCCTGATTTAAAAATGACATTTCATTTAAAAATCGGTTGCAAGTTAACTTAGATATTGAAATAAAACTGTTCTAAAAAAAGGAAATTTTAGATTTTCAATATCCAGGAAGTGGACAAACCAAGTTATTGCCCTTTCGATAGATAAATTTCATGGTTTTTAAATTGAAAAATACAAACTGGAAAAAAACCGTTTCCCTTCCATCCTCCCAATTTTATATTCAAAACTCCAATTCCATATTTTAAAAGATGTTTATTGTCAATCCAATATTCTTCATACAGTATTTTGTACATTATTTTCATTAACGTAAACTAACTAACTCATTAACTACAAGTATATAATAACATATATTGTTATGAAATACTAAAACAATACAAGACTAATCCTGATCTTCTGTATTCCCAGCACTGCGACCAATGATATCAGTTTCGCCACGAGGATTGCTGCGTCTGTTTTGATCGTCCTGCTTAATCCTGGATATCACCTACTAAGCACTAAGTAGTTTGGCACCACAGGACAGCTTCTGTTCGAGAGGAATCGGTAACCTGTTTCGGTATCTATGTTTCTGTAGCGGGATAGAACAGAAACGGCAACTCCAGCCCAATTCTGCGAGCTCCAACAAAGGCGGGATATCCCAATCCTGTAAATAGAAGATAGAAATAAAAATGGTTAATAAAAAAATAAACTATTTTTAAAAGGATACATTGTGGATTTTATTTGGGGGGTATTCTAGTTTTAGTTATTTTCAGGAGTGAAGGCAGGATAAAAAATACTCAGAGACAAACCGTTTAATAATGGCCAATTAATCCTTAATTAACGCATATAAATTCCCAGTAACTGCTTGAAATAAAATAATAAAGGGAAATTTTAGATTTTCAACATATAGGAAGTGGACGTTTCTCAAAAACTCATTTTTTCTTCCTTTTGATTAAGTTTTTAAGGATATTTTTGTCATTTTTCAGCCGATTTCGAACAAAGATGCCATGATCAAAATTTTTTTTGGTCAGTTTCTCAGATTCTTTGATGCAGATTGAAGCAGAGTGAAGCCCTGATTCATGAATGGTATTTTGTTTTGAAATCGGTTTGAAATTGAGTAAAATATACGCTATCAAATGGTTAAAAAAGTTACATTTTAGCAAATATCAACTTTCCGTATTTTGCAATTCAAAAACAATGCAATTTATCTATCGAAAGGGCAACAACTTGGTTTGTTCACCTCCAATCGGTGAAATTTATACCTTCCAGAATTTGGATCTTCGAGTACTATCTAATAATCGTATGTCTATTAAGCGTATTCTTCAAAAACATAAGTAAGGGGGCGAGAAAAGGACATATAGGCGTATAGGCGACGTTTGAAACGATTTTATAAAGTTTACATTACGATTTAATAAAAATCTCTGATTGTATTAAAAAGCACAAGAAGCCCCCATTCTTAAATGGTATCTTGGTGTGAAATCGGATACAAATTGTCAAAAATATCTTTAAAAACTTAAGCAAAAGGATGAGGAAAGGACATTTGGGCTTATACGTGATTTTGCATTTTGATAAATTTTACGGATTTACTAATAACTTCGTTTGTTCACCTCCAATCAGCGAAAGTTATACCTTCCTGAATTTGAATCTTCGAGTACTATCTAGTAATCGTATGTCTATTAAGCGTATTCTTTAAAAACATAAGTAAGGGGGCGAGAAAAGGACATATAGGCGTATAGGCGACGTTTGAAATGATTTCATAAAGTTTACATTACGATTCAATAAAAATCTCTGATTGTAATGGAAAGCAAATGAAGTCCTGATTCTTTAATGGTATTTTTTTCTAAATCGGGGAAGAAATGGCTAAGATATTCATAAAAAAGTATTCATAAGAAAATCGAAATTAGAATTGGCCGATTTTCGCAAATAATGACAATGGTACCCCTTTTCAAAATTGCCTAATTGTTTGTGTTCGATTTTTATATATTTTTATGCCGATGGGAGGGGAACTGAGTCCTGTTTTATAAATGCTATTCCGTTCCCAAATGTCTTGAAATTGCTAAGATATTTTTAAAAACGGCGACAGACATTCGTAAAAATTATACTCGGCAAAGAGAATTGGTAAATATTAGGTAAGGATTGTCTATATATCAGACAGGATATAGTCGCCTCATCCTTTGCTGCATAGTATGGGCCGTTGAAAGTCTAAAACTTCAATCTGTTGTAATAATATAAAGTTATAATACCCTGCAAGGCCGTATTGATTTGAAATCAATAAGCACTTATCGTAATGACTTCTAATCCCCACTGAATGGGATTCGATTATAAAAAAACACTTGAGAAAAGGCCTCACATTTGTTAAACGGAAAAAATAAAACCATTGAATTAAAAATAACAGAGTCGCCGGCGATATGCACATGTTTATCAGCCACTCAAGAGGCGGTCAGAGGCTTTATCAGTCCTCCAGGAAAGTAACGTCCAAAGTACCCCTTACCCATTATCCCATTACCCATGGAACGGCTTGACATTGTGCTCCGGTCAGTGCTGGGAACCGGTCGATGGTTTCTCCGCCTTAATTTGAATCTAAAACTTAAATAAAAGAGCGAGCTTTGAGTCTGCTTTTTGTCTGTTGGCTTCCCAAGTCCCCTCCAAGCAAAAATGAGCGATTGTTTTCGCTCCAAACGCAAATTGACAATGGCCGTGAGCGCTTGTGTGATCATCGCGGTGATGGCCCTCACTGTTGGCCTCTGTGTGGGGCTGAGTAGTGGCACCGAAGGTCGCGAGGTGAGTTTCAGTTGGAGGATTTGGATCATAAAAGGCGTCTAAAGGCGTACTAAAATACACATCCTGCAGGATCAGCCCAAGTTCACCATTGACCACGACGCCAATACTTTCCTGCTGGATGGAGAACCTTTTCGCTATGTCTCCGGATCTTTCCACTATTTCCGGGCAGTGCCAGAGGCCTGGCGTAGTCGATTGCGCACCATGCGAGCTTCCGGTCTCAATGCACTGGATACGTAAGCTTTCACTTAAGTCTTAACGACTTTCAGTTTATCTCTTTTATAATTATAACTATATTATTTCGCGACTGTTCAGCTACGTCGAGTGGTCACTCCATAATCCCCACGATGGCGAATACACCTGGGAGGGCATTGCGGATGTGGTAAAGTTTCTGGAGATTGCCCAAGAGGAAGATTTCTACATTATCCTACGCCCAGGACCGTATATATGCGCCGAGAGAGATAACGTAAGTCCTTCATTTGAACAATAAGCCAAGATAACATTAAAGTTCCTCTGGTTTTAAGGGCGGCCTTCCCCACTGGCTCTTCAAGAAATACCCGAACATTAAGATGAGAACTAACGATCCGGACTATATAGCCGAGGTGGGTAAATGGTATGCCCAACTAATGCCACGGCTCCAACACCTGCTCGTGGGCAACGGAGGTAAAATAATCATGGTTCAGGTGGAGAACGAGTACGGAGACTACGCCTGCGACCACGACTACCTGAACTGGCTGCGTGACGAGACTGAGAAGTACGTGTCTGGCAAGGCCCTTCTTTTCACGGTGGATATTCCCAATGAGAAAATGAGCTGCGGGAAAATAGATAACGTATTCGCAACCACGGACTTTGGTATCGATCGCAGTAAGTGGAACTCTCTTACTTTGTCCTTTGGTCTGTCCTCATTCCGATTCCATTGTCTAATCCAGTTCATGAAATTGATGAAATATGGAAAATGCTGCGAGTCCAACAGCCAACTGGTCCGCTGGTTAACTCTGAATTCTATCCTGGTTGGTTGACCCACTGGCAGGAGCAGAACCAAAGACGTGACGGCCAAGTTGTAGCCGATGCATTAAAGTAAGACTTGCCAGAGTTTAAAAGAGAGTTCAGGTGCTAAAACTTTATTTTTATTACAACAGAACCATTCTAAGCTATAATGCCAGCGTAAACTTATATATGTTCTTTGGTGGCACAAACTTCGGATTCACTGCCGGAGCCAACTACGACCTTGATGGAGGAATTGGTTACGCCGCGGATATCACCAGCTATGACTACGACGCGGTCATGGATGAGGCCGGTGGCGTGACTTCCAAATACGACAAAATCAAGGCTGTGATCGGAGAGTTTCTTGAGCTGCCTGAAATTACACTGAGTCCTGCCAAGCGATTGGCATACGGAAAAGTGGAGGTGACACCGGAGCTGGCCCTGCTCTCGGCAGAGGGAAGAGCTGCCCTTTCCAAAGGAGATCCTGTTGAGTCCCTTAAGCCCAAAACATTCGAGGAACTGGACCAATACTCGGGACTGGTACTGTATGAAACCGAACTGCCTACCATGGACCTAGATCCGGCGCTCCTCAAAGTTGACCAGATCCATGATCGCGCCCATGTCTTTGTTGATCAGGAGCTCGTGGGCACTCTCTCCCGTGAGGCGCAGATCTACTCCTTGCCTCTTAGTAAGGGCTGGGGTAACACTCTCCAGCTGCTGGTAGAAAATCAGGGACGGATTAATTTCTACATTTCCAACGACACTAAAGGTATTTTCGGCGATGTGAGCTTGCAGTTACACAACGGTGGCTACTTACCACTGGAGAACTGGAGGAGTACTGCCTTTCCCCTAGATCAGTCCTCAGTCGAGCTCTGGCGTCGAGAGCGCAACAGCGAAAAAGCCCTGGACTCGTTCCTGGCCAGGCAACGCATCCTTCGCAATGGACCCCTTTTGTATACAGGCAACTTCAAAGTGGATGAAGTGGGCGACTCCTACCTAAACATGGCTGGATGGGGCAAGGGTGTGGCCTACGTCAACGGCTTCAATCTTGGACGTTACTGGCCAGTAGCAGGTCCCCAAGTTACTTTGTATGTTCCCAATGAAATCCTTCAGGTGGGAGACAACTCGTTGGTTATCCTCGAGTATCAGCGAGCGAATAAGACAACAAACGGTGCCGATCTGCCCGCTGTGCAGTTCGATGCAGTGGCTCAATTGGATGGACAGTCCGGAGACGTTTCCCTCAAATAATGCACCTTTTATTGTTATTCATGAATTTTTTTATTTTTTATTTAAAGCAGTTTTGATTGATATTTGCACAACAACCTTTGTTAAGCTATAATATACATTTTCTAGTTCTTATCATAACCACATTATTTTCTATTTAAATAAATTTTTAATGTGCTTGACTGAATCTCTTTTGTTTTATTTGCAATTGACGCTGAGTTACCTCTATTATCTATTTTTTAATAGCTCTTTTACAATAACAGTCACATTTATTTTATAATAGAGTTTTTCGGATTTGTTTTTAAGGGAATATTTTAAATCATTGGCAAATGGAGATTCAGATATTATTTAAATGTTGCTTTAAAGATCAATTTAATAATTGAATACCTAAAAGATTCTTCGGTTTTACTTTTTTGATTGGCAAAGAGAGATTCTTACTTTATTTAAAGTTATGGAAATATTGTGGGATGTTTTATAATAGTTTTTCGATTAAGACCTTGAAAAAGTGTTCACCAAAATATTTCCTTTATTTTTTTGAAAAATACATTTTGGGGAAAGGATTGGGAATGTTTTGATGTTATTATTTAATTTGGGTAGAAAATAAAAGAGTATTTATTATTTACTTTAGAGCCTTTTAAAAAAGCTCATGCTGAATACTTTGTTTAGGGCAGTGAAGTACTAGTCTGAAGTCTTCATTTAATATGTTTCAGTTTTTTTTTCGTGGATTGTTGGCGATTTTTTTTAAAGCTGCATCTTTAAAAGTTATTTAAAACACTTTCCCGCTATGTAAAAAGGAAAGTATTCTGTCCTCGTTTAAGCGCATTACAAACGTTGCATATAAAAATTATTATTTAAGAGAATCTATAATAAACTTTCTTAATTCTGTGTTTCAAAAATATATGCATGTGCTTTAGGTTTAGCTAGCAGTATCGTTTTTATTCTTAAGCATTTTTTAAGGTCATAAAAATCATTAAGCAAGCTGCATGGTTTATATTTTGTGCCCCCACACAAAAAAGTTTGTGACTCGTTTTTAAAAACTGACATTAGTGGTGCTAGGTTGTTCAGTAGTTTTTCAGTTTAGGAAAGAGTTGCGTTTTATTTTCGTTTCTCATTTGGAAAATTGTTGCATACAATTTTGTGTTTTTTATCTTTTTGTTTTTCTATACAGTTCATATAATATATCACAGCTGCATTTCAAGTTAAAATTTTTGTTTCTCCTTTACCATCGTTTACATTCATTGTAAAAAGTATAGAAAATCTATTCAAAACGTTTAGCTATTGTAATCTAGTAAATTTTATATGTTGGCCAAGATAAGCCCAAGTAATAACAGAACAAAATTTGGCAACCTAGTTATTATTTAGTCAGTATCCACAAAGACGGAATGCATTTGCTTTAGCTAAGTTTAAATCATTTTTTGTGGCAAACATTGTGTAAGGGGATTTATAATTTATAACCAGCTCTAACAATACTTGTATTGTGAAAAATTGGTTGAGATTCATAAATTATATATAGTAGATTGTTCATAAATTATAATTCCCCATATAGTTATACCCTTGAGACTTTGACATGCATGGGTATATAAGCTTCGGCACTGCCCGAAGTTAGTTCTCCTTTCTTTCAAATATCGTTTGTTCGTAAGCTATGTTAACTCCTATATAAGAGCGATTGGGCAGATGAGTATTAGTAGTTTTTGATTATTAGTTATTTTCACTGCCCATCTCTTACCAATCTCTTACCAATATCTTACCAGTTTAACCCTCCTAAAGTGCTGTGGGGGCAGCAATACCCATTTGTCAGTGCCATTTCGACTTCTGAGTGTAAATGTCAGCACGTAGATTTTGTGCAAAACAAATTCCCAAAATCTGAAAAATATATAATTTATTAGCTTGTCTGTTGTTTTTTTTTATGACCCAGAGAATTTTAAAGAAATAATTTAAATAAAAACCTGGAAAAACATCGCAATTATGACAGATGTAGAAATAATAATCAAATTGTGTTCCATCCATTCCTCGCCAGCTGGAACGCATCCCTTTTCATAGATTATTTTTGACAGTTCCAAAGCCTGTCAAACATAAATAAAAATAAAACAAATTAAACATGCATATAAAATAAATAATATAGAAACTAAATTTAAGAAATCAGCAGGTTTCAACCAAATCAAATCGTTAAAGCAATATCGTAAATAAACTGACAGAGACTAAGATAAAACAAAATGTGTAAATAAAGATTTCTTGGTTTTTATAGAACTTCCGTAAGCACCTGCAAAACAAGCAGACCCACGCAACAGGCCGCCACACTAATTAGATGAGCCTCCAGCCAATCCTCACCAGCGCGCAAACAACCGCGCTCGTGTATGTTTCTATCCACTGGCTGCTTGCGTAAAAATGTCAGTAAAACTAACTAAATTGGGGGAACCCGATAGATAATCCAACCAATTAACTTACGTATCCCTCCTTCCGGACATCGTAGCCACACTGTTTGTTCTTGATAAGCTCCTGGGGTCGCCGGCGGCAGCAGGAGAATGGCACGCCGCAAGCCTCTCGGCTGCCAATAGCGATAGACGAGCAGTTAAAGTAGTTGTTGCTGTCCCAGTCCTTGGGTCCGTCTATTCCGCAGCACTGCAGCCAGTCCTCTTGTATCCAATCAATTAGATTCTGTTGGTCAGCATCCTCGCGGTAGTGTCGAATGAACGCCTTTAGACCCTCCGTAGCCTGGTCTTTAATCTGGACATGGACATGGACACAGAATTCGTTAACAACACTACGAATGGGTGTATAATGTTACTCACCCAGCCCTTGTCCTTGAGCACAAATGCCAGCGCACAAAAGCCAATCTCAGCTATGAGAAGGACACTCAAGAAGATGGCATACTGCAGATATAATCTAGGTATTATTCGGCCTTGATATATGTATCTTCGAATCACTTACCGCCCCCAGGAGACAGGTGTTCTCCCGCAGTGCACCCACGCTACCCATAAAGCCTAACAAAGAGGTGACTCCGCCGAGTATAATCAACACAAAGGCAGGGTCGAGGGCGATAAAATGCAGCCGCGTGATGTTGCGGAACATGTCCTTTTCGGACCAGGCCCAGACTCCAACCGAGAGAACCAATAACGCCGAGAGCCAGAGGATAACATTGCTGGCGAAGAGCAGGTACTTCAGGCAGCAACTGATCTCGCTGGTTTCTCTCCTGTATTTGCGCACTGCGGGCATCGCTGGCCGGGCTGGTTAACTTCGGTGGCACCTGGCTACAAAAAGAAAACAAAAGGCTACGAGTTTCTAATTTTTTCTGGTAGATTGTTGTTGTGTTTCAATAGAGATGGGAGAGTACTCTTATCGATGAACAGGAGAGAGCTTTTTATTTCGTTCAAGTTTTGAATTCAAGTATCTTACAACTAAGAAGCAAAACATTGTATCTATAAGAGTTAATTTATGATTTTATCTGAAAAAATAAGTGAAGAGCCTTGTTTATTATCGAGCTATAAGCTGGTATTTTAGTATTATCTTCTGCACTGGAGCATGGAATCTGGCAACACTGGGCTGAATCGGTAACGGGGTCACACTGGACACATGTAGAAGGAGGAAAACGCAGACATCGAAGAAAGAAATCATCCGAAAGCAAAATAAATACACATTTTGCTAGATTGCAAGTGTCGGGCTCGGTGTTTATGGAACATTTCGATCATTCGCGGAGCGTGCGCGGCAACCATCTATGACGACAGTGAGTTTTTTCCCCATCACCCAGCGCCCAGCACCCGAATGTGTGTACTAGTGTGTGTGTGTGTGTGTGCGTGCGTGAGCTTGTGGGAACTTCTGATGGCAGAAATTGTTTAATTAGCAGCGAATTAGGAACTAAAATCACTGGCTTACATACCAGACTGGCGCACGGGTGAAAGAGTGTTCGAAAGGAGCTGAAAAGTGGAAAACTATAGGCACTGAGACGGCCACCAGGACAAACAACCCCCCGCACTCAATCGAGAAAATGTTTGTATGTCTACGCGCTGCTGGCAGCGCAGTCGACGGTCGAAAATCTGTAATAAAAAGTGAAAATTCATCCGATAATAACCAAATTCGGATGCGCTAGGTTAGGCCAGTCAACTATTGTGTGGAGAACGGTGGATAAAATACGGTGGAGAATAAAACGTGAACAGAATATCGCGCAGCCAGTTTGTACGCCAGCAGCGCTGCAAAGTGCGTTGCGTCGCCCCAGGTCGCCATCATAGCAAAAAAAAAAAAAAAAAAAAAAAACGAAACGACGAAAAAAAAAACGGGAAAAAAATATTGAGATCCCACTGGCACTGGAAAATGGGGATAGCGGGATAGTATATCTAGTATATTGTTAGTGAAAATGTTCAATGTGCGGGAGTGGATTCTTTGAAAAGTACAGTGCTGCATTGCTTTCCCTTCCGCACACTCCCCCACACTCCACCTCCTTCGCACAGTTGTTAATATTGCAATATGGCAGTGCAAATGCGTAAAAATCTGTTGTGATTGTTCTTGTTGTTGTTCTTGTTTCATGTTGTTGTTGTGGCACGTTGCAAGTCTAATTCTTTTTTTTTTTCCAAATTCCCAATTTGTCGGTGTTTTTTCTCAAAAAGCCTTAAAATAGTAAGAACGATTTTCGTGTTAATTTCGCTAAAAACCGTATGTATATATGTACTTGACGCGTGTGTGTTTGTTTCCGAGTACCTGTGTGTATCCGTGTGTGTCGTCTGTGGCTGTGTATAAGCTGCATGCCTCCCCCCATATATGTGTGTGTGTGCGGCTGAAAATGAAAATTATGTAAAGAAGCTTTTGGCTCAGGCTCGCTTTTTGTCAAGCCTCGAAGCCGCCGTGCAACGTGATCTACGCATCCTTTGCGGCTGTCGGAGACGGACACGGAAGCAGCTGAGAGATAAACCCTCCAACCGGTGCCCCAAATTGGGGTAAACATTTTCTGCAGCCTCAGTCCAGGTCCAGGTCCCCGTCTCCGTCTCCCCGGTCCCATTCGATGTACTTTGCTCACTTGTGATACAGAAAAACGGTACTCGCACTCGCCTGCCGCCTGCTGCCTGCTGCCTCTCTGCCTCTTCTGTAAGAGAGTGAGAGAGGTCGGGCTCTTCCTGATCAAGCGTACGAGAAACTATAGTTTCTATAGCCCAGCCAGGCAGCCATCCGACAGCCAGCTACGCACTCCCCACCCACTTTTACTCCCTTGCCGCACGACGGTGCACGGTGGTGGTGCGCCCCACATTTGTTTGCCAGTGTGTATGTGTCTAACGTTGCTACAACCACCAAAGCAGAGCTTTGCCACAGCAGCAGCAGCAGCAGCAGCAGCAGCCACGGCTACTTCCATTTATCTGTCGGGGGAAAATGTAACAAATATTAACAACAAACGTTAACCTGAACGTGAACGTTTTTTTCCAAAATGGCTTCGTTTCCGTTTCGATTCGAAGACCATTTTCACCCTTCCCATCCTCAGTCTCTGAACTCTGGTGTCCAAAAGTGTATGTATTTAGTACAACAAGTCCTTACCGAGGACTCGACAGTGTTTTGCAATAATACATCAAAAGCCACACACATCCGTGAACTCTCACATCCGCTTTGATTAATAAGTTTATTGGTCGCCATGTTATACACACCACTTTTGTATGCAACAAATTCATCATCTAAAAGGGTTTAGCTTGCCGGAAGAGAAAACGGAACGGAGAACGGGTATTTTATGTAAAAATACTAGACTTTAAGAAAGTCTGGTTTTGGATAAGAAACCCTTTTTTCAAAAAGACAACAAAGTCCACGAAATTTATTTCATCAAAAAAAATTATTGATCCTAACCTAGAAAAAACACACATTAATCCACCGAAATGGCAGTAAAAATTGTATAAATCCAGAAAACCCGTTTGATTACCTTTGAAAAAGTGTTAAAAAATATAAAAGAAAACATTATTTTGACAATTATTGATCCTAACCTAGAAAAAACACACTATAATCCATCGAAATGGCAGTAGAAATCGTATAATTCTCTGCAAACCCTTCGATTTCCTTTAAAAAAGGTTATACAAATATAAAAGAAAACAATATTTTGACAATTATTTATCCTAACCTAGAAAAAAAAACATTTTAATCCACGGAAATGACAATAAAACATAGAAATTCTACAAACTTACTACTTTCCTTTTAAAAAGTATATAAAAAAGGTTAAAAAGGTTATAACTTTTTCCTTGGCGGATATTGGAAGCCATTTTTTAAAATAAAATCTATATTAAATCTATAATTAATTGTTTAATTAAACTTAAGTTTGAACTGTTTTTTGCTTTGACTATAATGTTACAGGGAGCAGAATAAATTTACAAAAAAAATTACAATAAACGAAAATAAACGAGCCTTTAACCACGATTTATTCTGCATTTTCTGCTTTTTTATTGAAATCGAACTAATAGGGAAAATTTCAAAATGAAATCAGAGTTTCATTACAAATCGAATGACCTCACCTCCCTTCTGAAGCTCGTTAACTAATTGTTTGTAAATTTTGTGTAATCATTCCAGAGACACGAAATATAATAAGACGAAGCTGAACGAATTTGAGAAATATGTCCGCCAAAACTGAGGCGGACAACACGGTGGCCGCCAGTACGGGCGGAGGCGGCGGCGCCGCCAACAGCGGCAGTTCATCATCATCAGGGGGCAGCGGTGTGTTTGCCAACGGAACAGCGACTCCGGCACGTCGCCTGCGCACTCGCAATTCAACCGGAAATGGAGCGACGAGCGGCGGGGATTCCGCCAAGAAATCTTCTAACACCAACAACGACGACTCGCCCATAGCCCTAACACCTGCAGGACTAGCAGGATCTCAGACACATCAACAGATGGCTGCCACACCGGCAGCCGTGGAGCGGCCCATGCCCAGCGTGCCGATGAACCATGCCAGCAGCAGCGTCTCGGCCAGCAAGAAGTATCACAACAGCTGCCCCCATCCAACGCCCACTCCCACCGGGAGCCACAAGAAGCCAGTCCACACCCAGCCGCATAGCACTAATAAGTTTGATCAGAACAAGAACGAGGAGTTTCACTTCGATACGCCCCCGGAGTGTCCGGTGTTTCGTCCCACAGCCGAGGAGTTCAAGAATCCTCTGGCATACATCAGTAAGATTCGGTCCGTGGCCGAGAAGAGCGGCATTGCCAAGATCCTGCCGCCGGCCAGTTGGTCACCTCCGTTCGCCGTAGACGTGGACAAGCTTCGGTTTGTGCCGCGAGTCCAGCGGCTAAACGAGCTGGAGGCCAAGACGCGGGTCAAACTCAACTTTCTCGACCAGATCGCCAAGTTCTGGGAGTTGCAGGGCTCCTCGCTCAAGATTCCCATGGTGGAGCGCAAGGCTCTCGATCTGTACACGCTGCACCGCATCGTCCAGGAGGAGGGTGGCATGGAGCAGACCACCAAGGATCGCAAATGGGCCAAGGTGGCCAACCGGATGCAATATCCCTCGAGCAAGAGCGTTGGTGCTACTCTCAAGGCACACTATGAACGCATTCTGCATCCCTTTGAGGTTTATACTTCCGGCAAGGTTTTGGGCGGAGCTTCCGGAGTAGGCGGAACTCCCGTCAAGTTGGAGGACGGCGGCGGCGGAACGGACTACAAGGCCCACGAGATACCCGTTCGACAGCAGATTGCTCCTCCCAATGAGAACAGTACACGCCGTTCCAAGCGCTTTGGCAACTCCACCGCCAGCTGCGGCTTAGGTCTTCCGAGTCCCGGATCCAAACCCGTCATCGTCAAAACCGAAACTAAAGAAGAGTTCAAGCGCGACCTCCTAAGCAGCTTTAATGCCGTGAATAGCTCTGGAAATCCGGGAGCTGGCATGCCATCCAACACCCGTGGCGCTGCCCAGAAGAAGGGCGCTGCTGCTGGTGCTGGCGAGCAGCCTCCTCTCATTGTTGATCCTCTAATGAAGTACATTTGCCACATCTGCAACCGTGGCGACGTCGAGGAGTCGATGCTGCTCTGCGACGGATGCGACGACAGCTATCACACCTTCTGTTTGCTGCCGCCTTTGACAAGCATTCCCAAAGGTTGGTATTTAAAGAAACAAAAGCTCTTATAGATCGCTAATTATCACACTTTTTTTATTATCCCTTCAGGAGAATGGCTCTGTCCGCGCTGTGTAGTGGAGGAGGTCAGCAAGCCGCAGGAAGCCTTTGGTTTTGAGCAAGCAGAGCGGGAATACACCTTGCAACAGTTTGGGCAGATGGCGGACCAGTTCAAGCAGGAGTATTTCCGCAAGCCGGTGCACCTGGTGCCCACAGAGATGGTCGAGCGGGAGTTCTGGCGCATTGTGTCCTCCATTGACGAGGACGTGACAGTCGAATACGGCGCCGATCTGCACACAATGGACCATGGCTCCGGTTTTCCCACAAAGAGCTCGCTTTACTTGCTTCCCGGCGACCAGGAGTACGCCGAGTCCAGTTGGAATTTGAATAATCTTCCGTTGTTGGAGGACTCGATCCTGGGTCACATCAATGCCGATATAAGTGGCATGAACGCGCCCTGGATGTACGTGGGCATGTGCTTTGCAGCCTTCTGCTGGCACAACGAGGACCACTGGAGCTACTCGATCAACTACCTGCATTGGGGAGAACCGAAGACCTGGTACGGCGTGCCCGGCTCCTGTGCCGAGCAGTTCGAAGAGACCATGAAGCAGGCTGCCCCGGAACTATTCTCATCGCAGCCCGATCTCCTGCACCAGCTGGTGACGATCATGAACCCCAACATCCTGATGAACAACCGCGTTCCGGTGTACCGCACCGACCAGCACGCCGGCGAGTTTGTGATCACCTTTCCGCGGGCCTACCACGCCGGCTTCAATCAGGGCTACAACTTTGCCGAGGCCGTCAACTTTGCCCCCGCCGACTGGCTGAAGATGGGGCGCGAGTGCGTCAATCACTACTCCATGCTGCGCCGCTTCTGCGTCTTCTCGCACGACGAACTCGTCTGCAAGATGGCCCTGGAGCCGGCCAAGCTAACGTTTGGCATCGCCACCGCCTGCTACATCGACATGGCGGAAATGGTCGACACCGAAAAGAAACTGCGGAAATCCCTTCTCGAGTGGGGTGTCACGCGCGCAGAAAGGCGCGCCTTTGAGCTGGTCAGCGACGATGAGCGCCATTGCCAGGAGTGCAACACCACCTGTTTCCTGTCGGCGGTGGCCTGCGAGTGCAACGACAAGTTGATTGTCTGCCTGCGCCACTACACTGTTCTCTGCGGCTGTGCTCCCGAGAAGCATACTCTGATCTATCGCTATACCCTGGACGAGATGCCGCTAATGCTGCAGAAGCTGAAGGTTAAGGCGCACAGCTTTGAGCGCTGGCTATCTCGGTGTCGTGATATCGTGGATGCGCACACCCCCACCTCGGTTACCTTGCAGGAGTTGCAGGAGCTGTGCAAGGAGGCTGAGAACAAGAAATTCCCCTCTTCGCTTCTGATCGATCGTCTCAATGCGGCGGCCATTGAGGCCGAAAAGTGCGTCACTGTCATCCAGCAGTTGGGTATTAATAAGGTTTGTATCTCAGTCGCGACTCCATAAAGTAGGCAATTAAAAATCGAAATAACTTGATATGGTTTCAGGTACGCACTCGCTCCGATCACAACCAGGAGGCGGCTCAGTACAAGCTGACCATGGAGGAGCTGGAACTGTTTGTCCAGGAAATTGATAATCTCTGCTGCATCATTGATGAGGGCGCCTCGGTGCGGGAACTGCTCGTGCTGGGCAAGCAATTCGTTGATCGGGCCGAGAGGCAGCTGCAGCTCACGCTGGAGTCCCTCGAGGAGAGTGAGCTGGAAACGCTGATCAGCGAGGGGAGTTCGCTGCGAATTGAGCTGCAACAGCTCGACCTCTTGCAGAAGCGTCTGAAGCAATGCAAGTGGTTCAAGCGCTCGCAGGGTTTAAGGGAGACCAGCTCCAAGCTGACCTATCAGGACGTCAAGAATTTACTGCACATGGCAGCGGCTGATCTGGACCCGACGGATCCGTATGTGGACAGGGAGATGCGAAAGTTGCAGCAGATAGGTGCGGAAATCGAGGCTTGGGAGGCACAGGCGGCCAAGTACTTCCGGCGGCTGACGCAGCAGCACGAGCTGGCCGAGATCGAGCAGTTCCTGAAGTCGGCCACCGAAATAAACGGTCAGGTGCCCTCGCACGGTCTGCTCAAGGATGCTCTGCGAAAGGCGCGCGAGTGGCTGCGGGCCGTGGAGCAGCTGCAGCAAAACAACCACGTCACCTATTGCCACACCCTCGAATCGATGATCGATCGGGGACTGAATATACCCATTCAGTTGGAGGAGCTCAGCCGAATGCAGGGCCACCTGAAGAGCGCTCACCAGTGGAAAGAGAACACGGCCTGTGCTTTCTTGAAGAAGGGCACTTTCTACACCCTGCTGGAGGTTTTAATGCCCAGAGCAGATCCCATCAACATTGACTCTGATCTCAAGCCCCGTTTTCAGGTAATATCAAATTTCAAACTCCATTCGCGTTCTTCTGCTAATTTATTGCCGTTACAGGACGATTTTCTTAAGGAGAAAAATCCTGCAGAGATCGTGGCCAGCTTCAAGCACGCCGAAGAGCAGGAGTTGCTAGACATGCGCGACTTGCGGCGTCAGAACATGACCAAGAACCCCATGCGCGACATATTCTGTCTGTGCAAGTGCGATTTCCGAGGCCTGATGTACAACTGCCAGCTGTGCCGCGACTGGTTCCACGAGGACTGCGTCCCTCTGCCTTCGGTTACGAATTCGAATGGGATTCCCAACGGCGGCGGCGGCGGCGGCGGCGGAGTCTCAACGGGTGCGAATCGTCCAAAATGGCTATGTCCCAGCTGCGTGCGGTCGAAGCGGCCTCGCCTGGAGACCATTTTACCGCTCTTGGTGCAACTGCAGCAGCTTCCGATCCGATTGCCCGAGGACGAGGCTCTCCGTTGCTTGGCGGAGCGGGCCATGAACTGGCAAGACCGAGCCAGGAAGGCCCTAAGTAGTCCCGATGTGAGTGCGGCCCAGGAAGCGATTATGGCCCAGCAAGAGCAAAAGCGTCGCTCCGAGATCGGAGGACCTGGAGTTGGCAATATCAACAGTCCACGCAAGGCGCGCCGCCACGCCTGTCTGTCCAAGGAGGCTGGCGGGTCCACAGAGTCCGATGTTGACGACGACGACGACGAGGACGAATGCCGGCTGCGCATCGTCGAGGACGGCTTCAGCAATGACGAGGAAGAGGCACGTTCCGCCGCCGCGGTTGCCACCGTCCCCAACAGCGAGTCCAACTCCGATCTCCTAAAGCTACTGTCCGACAGCGAAATCGAGAACCTACTCGACCTGATGATGGAGGGCGACCTGCTCGAAGTTTCACTCGACGAAACGCTGGAGCTGTGGCGCATTCTGGCCACGATGCCGCCCACCCTCCAGGAGGTGGAGGCCATGGACCGGGTTTCCCAGCACATGCAGCGCCAGCAACAGCAGCCGCCGCCGCCGCAGTCGTTGGTCAACTCGGGCGCGGAAGACTCCAACGACAGCCTGCTAGTCCAAAACAGCCCCAACAGCAACAGCAATAGTGGCAGCGCAGCTCCGGCGTCCGCCAACAGCGGCGGTCGCAATAAGAAGCGGCGTTCCAACGACACCAGCGGAAACGCCGCCGTGCCGCGCAAGAAACAGAGCACACCCAAGCAGACGCCGGGCAAGAAGGGACCCGCGGCAACCGGAGCTGGTCGTAAAAGCGACGCGAAGGTTGTGCCAGCTGCAGCTTCTGTGGCGGATGCCGATGTGGAGAATAAGCAGTCCAACGGCGGCAACACCAACTCCAATTCCGGCACCACAACACCCACACCCGGATCGGCGCACAAGAAACGCAAGCGGACCTCAAACACCGCGAATAATAACAACAATAATAGCACCAACAACAGCAACAGCAGCAGCGCCAACAACAACGGGGGAACTGGACAGGCTGCGGCTGCTGCTGCAGCAGTTAGTGGCAATAGCGGCTCCACCAGCGGCCAGAAGAAGCATGCCCAGCGTTCGCAGCAGGCGGCACAGGAGGACGACGAGGAGGAGTGCCGGGCGGAGAACTGCCACAAGCCGACCGGTCGAGAGGTGGACTGGGTGCAGTGCGACGGGGGCTGCAACGAATGGTTCCACATGTACTGCGTGGGCCTGAATCGAAGTCAAATAAAGGCCGACGACGACTACATCTGCATTCGCTGTACTAAAACGGTGGCCATCGGAGTCTCCAGCCACAATCTGGGCACGGGCACGGGCACGAACACGACGACGACGGCGGGCAAACAGAGGACAGTGCAATCGGCGCGATAGAGGATTGCTAGATTTTAGACTAAACAGATTTTGCAGTAACAGCCGAGTTGTGTTTTATAACTAAAAAAAAAAAACACAAATTCAAGGGATGAGCGCCGACTAACGGCCATTACTAAGTTTAGTAAAAGTCACTTGAAAGTTTTGTAGTACATATTTACCAATTATCAGTACATTTACTCATCCGCAGCGTAAAAAAAACAATTGAAAAAAAGCAAACAAAAAAAAAAAAGGAAACAAGAATCAAACATAAGGGTATCGTTTAAGTAAAAAACTAAAACTAAAAAACAAAATGAAAACCAACACATAATTAATTTTTGTTGATGAATTCAACCCATTTTATGTTCGTTAAACGTTCTTTTATTATATTTTATCCATTACCATTACCTGCTATTTTTAGTTTTTGTTAATTTAATCACTTTTGTGTTCGCTTTAAGATTTTTACAACGCACACGCAGTGTTTTTTTATTCCTCTTAACCCAACCGACCAGAATTTTCTTTACTTTTGTACATTTTTTGTTTACTCAAAGTGGCTAACAAGAAATATTATCAATCTTCCAATATAATGCGTGGCGCCTTGTAAAAACACCTTTCTTTGTATGTTTTTGTTCATAAAAAATTAAAAAAAAAAAAAACTATTGATTTCAAAGTGTTAGGCTAAGAAACCCTCCCAAGTTTAGTTTAAACGAATCTAATACCCCACAAACAAAACTTGTTAATAACGGTCCTACATTATACATTATAAAATTCATTATAAATCTAAGTTTACATTTAAAATACAATGAAAAATGTATAATTTTTAATTCTTAATTAGTAAGTTGACTAGAAAACAAGCAACTTTGGAGTAATCGTACATTTACAATAAAAAAACGAAAACACTTGCAAAAACATCTTGATAATGTTGCCGTACACAACACCATACAAAAAGAACTTAGAATTATGCATAAAAACAAGAAAAATAAAAAACAAAAATGGTAAATGTAAAATCATTCTAAATGTGTATAAAAAAAAATCGAAGCTAACAACCTTGCTGGTCCGCACAGCAAGCAACCCAAGATAAAAAATTAAAAAATAAAAATCAAATGAAAACAAAGCCCTAGACAGAATAAGGAGTGACACTTTTTTAATTTATTAAGCTGGTAATGTACGATGATTTCCCTATAAAACGGGTTAAAAAGCTACAAAAACACACACAACCACCCCTCACAACACACACTTTCCCACAACAAATATGTAATTCTATAATATAAATAAATTATATATAAATAGTAATTTAAAGAAAACATTCTCTTTTTTTTTTTTGAATCACTTTGAGGAATCGATAACCACGTCAAGGGTGAATATTACTTCACAAGAGCACAGGTGTGCCTGCCTGTCGTGGCAATTGGTCATGGAAAAACGTCAAATCTATAACCGATTTATCAGTTAAAGGTAGTCTGGGTATTGCCTTAAATAGAAACAAGGTTAGTCGTATGGGAACTATTATCTTGGAATAGGATTATTCAAGATGATTCATAATAGTATTTTGGGTAATCTCATGTTAACAACTCTTTAAGCTATTATAGGCAGTTTGCGAAAAATCATATAACCTTATTGGATAGCCGCTTATCGAAATTATCTTTATCAGGGGAATAGGGGACATTATTTTTCATATTCCCAGCTCAGTGCGCACATGACATGTGCCATGCAATCAAAAATATAATGCGAACAATCACTTCACGTGCCCCATTAATAGTGTTTTTCGAGTTAGAGTTATTACAATAGGGCATAGCCGTTTTTTATTTAGCTGAAATATTGATTGTATTCGGTACATGCAGACAGACAGGCCAACAACAGAGATTGTTTTTTACTTTATTCTTAGGTAATGTTTTCAAGAGTCTATAAAAAATAGTAGCTGGTTTAGGTTTTAGTTGAACTGTTGCCTGGTCGTCTGCCTGATCATGCACACAAAATATGTATATTATGAAGAGTACGTTACGTTATATAATACAATTATAAAGCAATATAAATATCCATCGAAAATACTAAGACAACAGTACATGTATTACACACTAGATTTAACAGGCTTTTCAACTTATGAGGTAACAATTTTTAGTTAAAGCGTCCGAATGTGTCCCTTGGTTAGGCCCTTGGTTAGGCCACATCCTAGCAATGATACACCAGATATATACACCGGAATAGTTCGAATCAGAGTGCCTGTATCTCGTCCCTCTAATAAATTGCCTCGCATGTGCATGTATAAAAAGCAGTTATAGGTCTAACGCTGAGATTACATTCGTGCCGGGAAACCATGAGTAGCATCTGCAGCCTAAGAGGCCAGGCCACGCTGGCGGCGCTTCACCCTCGCGTAGGGTCCCACCGCCGGATCCATGATGAAGTCGTAGAGAACCCGGGTCCAGCTAGTATGCTGGGGCATTGTCTCGTAGAATTCCTTGGCAATGCGCTTCACCTCGGGCAGCCGGGAGCCGGGCACAGCCGGGAAGTCGTGGTGCTCGTTGTGGTAGCCCACGTTAAAGGTGATCCAGTTGAGCGGCCCGTAGTAGGAGTACGTTTCGAAGCCCTTGGCGAACATGTAGTGCTCCGAAATGAAGTGACCGGCCACTGGGTGCAGGCCCATGGCCAGGATGCTGCCAATCAGTAAATAGGCCAGTGGTTTCCATCCCAGAAAGTAGACAATCACAGCGTTGAACGTCAGCTGCACCACCGTGTTGATGATTTCAAGGCGCGTCGGTGGCTTGGGGTTGATCACCAGTGGACGGAATATATAAAAGAATGGCTGCAGGCACACCCACAGGAACTTTCCGAAGGTGGTATCGAAGAGTCGAGCCTCGAGTAGAGTGGGTATGTCCGTATCAATGGCCTCATCGCCTTGGTAACTGCAAGAAACAGAACAAATGAATATTAATTTAAGATGGATTTGGTTTGGAAAGGACTCCTTTTGTGGATAATAAGAGATTTATGCTTTTCAGACTACTAGCATTGTTCCCAGAAAGTCTCACCAGTCGACCGACCTTTTTTTACCGGCAATCAACAATCCACTTGACGGTGCACCTGAGCGATTAGATAAGCCTTATCGCCGATTTTCAGTGAATGAGGGTGACTGTAAACACAAACATATAGACGGGGAAGTATTTATTTTCCTAAGAGTCTTAGAATATCCCATAATTGGGGACTTTTTCCACACAACCTTGGGGTTCTTAGTCAACTTAGTCAAACGCAAATCAAATTGAATTGGAATAGGAAGAGTGTAGAGTGTAGAGTATCTCAGAAATCGCTACGAGAGCGCTACGTGACCAATTGAGCGAAACCCGCAATCCAGATATATTCGTCTAAGCCCGAGGGCTATAGAGTTCGCTGGAAGTAATCTTATCGCCGCAATTTACACGCACTCGATGTCCAGGAATCCGGAGCTCAACGCGAAATTGACTCATGGGCTTATCGAGGAGTGTACTTTCCGTCGGAGCTGGGGTTACGCATGGGGGGAGGAGCAGTGTTGCACAACACCCGGCTAACCAGAAGAAAAGGGCAGGGGAGCGAGCCGGCAATGACTACGCCCCAGCAACAAATATGTATGGGTGCGCCGCCTTCGTTAACTACGTCATGGAATATTCAGCAAAAGACACTTACCGGTGGTGCTCGAGATGGTACTTCTTGAAGGATATACTCATGGGCAGGCCGATGGGCAGGTTGCAGATGAAGCCCAGAATTCGGTTGTGCATCGGCCGGCTGTGTCCGAAGGCCAGGTTGTGGGATATCTCGTGCACGGCCAGCATAAGCGAGTGGTTGATGATTCCCCCGAAGCAGTAGGCTGCCACTATGAGCCACGACCAGGACAGGTCTTTGACCACGAACAGGGCCAGGATCTGGGTGAGGACCATGGCGCCGGCCACCCACTTGAAGTTGGGGTCGTGTCCAAAGAGTTTCTTGATCTGCGGGTACTTTTCCAGGATGATCTTGCGCCGCGAGGCGTGCGGCTCTTCCGTGTAGACCCATTCGAAGTCACTTCGCGACACTTTCTGTCCCATTTCGGATTTTTGATTTTAGATTTTAGATTTGTTGATTTGCAGAGAATTTCGACGAGCCGGTGCTAGTTTGTTGACATTATCGACCGGAGTGCCGTATTGGGAAAAAATCAAAATTCACAAACCAGAAACCAGAAACCGACGGCGAGCCTAAAGATTAGACAAAAAGTGTAACCAGTTTGTATGTAAGTATCGATATAATATATCGATACTTTGCGACATTCTAAAAATTAATTTTTATAGTCTAAAAGGTTCTTAATAAGCCGTAGTAACGTAATTTGATCCTAATAAAAATCTTTTAATTCGCTTTATTCGTTTTAATGGTTACTTTTGTTATTATTTAGCAGTTTCGTTTTTGGTATTTTTTGTATGGGTCAATTTTGGTATTTAAAAGAACCGCCAAATACAAATTCAATATATTAAAAAAAAACTTGAATATTTTAATATATACGAATAATACGAAAGCTTTTTCCAGCTACTATTACTACTAAAATATACAAAAACTTGAAAAAAACACTACAAAGAGTAAGAGGTTAAGTTAAGGTAGTTACTACCTTAAGTCCGATAAGTACTTAGCCCCACCGTCTGATGGCGCCAGTATCGCAAGATTAATTTATTATCCTGTAGGACATTCTCGTAGACGGCTACTGTCAAATTTTCAGCCAGATCGATTTGTAGCAGCCGGCGAAACATGGATCCACTGGTAAACACCAAGAACAGAGACCAAGGAACAGTAAACCCGGTGAACCTGCTCCCAAGAGGTTGAAGACTGTCGCCTCATTGGCCGGAAAGTTGATGGCCACCGTGATGGGATTCACAAGGTGTGATCCTGGAGAACGGCAAAATGATCACAGGGCAGTACTATGACGAATTATTGTCCCGATTCGACACGGAATTGAAGAAAAAACCGTCCCCACTTGACAAAGAAAAAAGTCCTTTTCCACCATGATTACAAGTCCCTCGCCCTCGTCGACGCCAAATTAGGCTACGAACTGCTGCCCCATCCAGAGTATTCTCCAGATTTCTCCAGAGTCGCAGGCTCCGTGCAACTTTCTGTTTCCAAACCTGAAAAAGTCACTCACCGGACAATGAGATCATCGCCGCAATGGAGGAGCATTTTGCAGACCTCGAGAAAACATATTTTGTCCGCAGGATTAAAGAAATTGGAGCATCGCTGGGTCAAGTGTATGGATCTAAAAGGAGACCATGTTGTTGAATCTATTCCTTGAATATATGGTACTCCTGAGTTAAAGATATCTAAATCAGAGGTTTTCTATTTTAACATAATGTTTAGCAATGTTTTTTTCCCGGTTTTTATCTAGATTCGTATAGAAATGTGTAAACACATAGGGATTTAGTGTGTTGGTTTTTAATATATTTTATCAATAGTTCTAGAAAAAAGCTAAAACAAAGGTGTGGCAAAAAGATGGTTGATGGTGTGGCTTTTGCAATAAGTAAGTCAACCCGTTTTAGCAAGTGCCATCAGCGTGCACTCGATTGGTTTTAATAATAATATTATAACTTTCTGTTGTTCTTTAGATAGATGCAAATGGTTTTGTATATATTTATATATATTTGTTGTTGCTGGTTGACGACGCAGTTTTAAAATTGATGTTACACAGGGAGGAGGAACTAAATGAATACAGGGTGCTGCTGCTGCTGCTGCTGCTGGTGCTTGCGGCGGCTGCTCGGCGACGAGATGTTGCTTGCCCCAGAGACGCGATGATGATGTTACGCTGCTGCTTCTGCCGCTGCTGTCGAAGATGTTGTTGTTGTTGCCCGTTTTAATTTTTTTTAGTCCGTGTCGTTGGTAGCTGCTGCCTTGCTTCGAATTGGTTCTTGAATTGGTTTTTGAATAAATATATATTTAACTTGACTTTAATGCTTCTTTGCTGATCTTTGAATAAGTTTATAAGTTTTGCGCTCGTTTATTTCGATTTCGCAGTTCTTGCTAGCTGTTTTTTGCTCACTCACTTTTCTTATTTTTTTTTAATTAATTAATGTTGTTTGTTGTTGGTTTTGTTATTTAGAATTCTTAGTTGTTTGGCGGCTCAACAGAATCAACAGAAATTTAAATCAAATCGGCAATATTAGCAGGCATTTCCTCAATAGTAGTGTGGTAGAATTGTTCAATATCCTTAAGGATTCGTCGATCATCGTCGGTGATGAAGTTGATCGCAACGCCCTTGCGACCGAAACGGCCACCGCGACCGATTCTGCAAAAGAAGGAATTAATCAGAAATTATAAGCTGATCCTTTGAAAATTGTATTGTTTAGAATCCTTACCTATGAATATAGTTCTCACGGTTCGAGGGCAGGTCATAGTTGATGACCAACGACACCTGCTGCACATCAATACCGCGCGCCAGTAAATCAGTGGTGATCAAGACACGGGAAGAGCCCGAACGGAATTGTTTCATGATGACCTCGCGATCGCGCTGCTCCATGTCGCCGTGCATGGCCGAGACGGTGAAGTTGTGGGTGGACATCTCCTGGGTCAGCTGGTCGACCTTGCGACGGGTGTTGCAGAAGATGACCGACTGGGTGATGGACAGGGTGTCGTACAAGTCGCACAAAGTGCCCAGCTTCCAGTTCTCCTGCTTCACATTCACGTAGAACTGCTTGATACCCTCGAGGGTCAGCTCCTCCTTCTTAACCAGGATGCTGACGGGTTCGCGCATGAAGCAACGGCTCACCTCCAGCACATCGGGAGGCATGGTGGCGGACAGAAGGATCACCTGCACATCGGGTGGCAGCATCTTGAACACGTCCTGGATCTGGTCCTTGAAACCGCGCGACAACATCTCATCGGCCTCGTCGAGGACGAAGAGCTTGATGTACTGCGTGCGCAGCACCTTGCGGTTGATCATGTCGTAGACACGGCCCGGTGTTCCCACCACCACATGGCAGCCGGACTCCAGGATGCGGGCATCCTCGCGCACGTTGGTGCCGCCAATGCAGGCGTGCGAGTGCACCTTCATGTACTCGCCCAGCGCCATCACGACGCGCTGGATCTGAGTGGCCAGCTCACGAGTGGGGGCCAGGATCAAGGCCTGGCACTCGCGGATGGACGTGTCGATCTGCTGAAGGATGGCGATCGAGAAGGTGGCCGTCTTGCCAGTTCCTGTGGAAAACCAGAATTTATAGAATGCGATTTTTTAGCTTTGTTTTTATAGAACAAGGAGATAAGGTAGGGTTTCTGGTAAGGATTAGGCCTCGCAAGAGATCTCTAGGTAGAGTCTGCCTCATTTTTCAGGTAGAAATCGAGGCCGCTGGCTTTCTTATGAACTTTCTTTTTCCAAGAACGTTGGGAAAGGCGGTTAAGAATGCTGCAGCTGGCAAGCGAAAAAAAAAATAGGCGCGCAAGCGCAGAGACGCCACCAGAGAGAGAGAGAGCGATCCAGAAAGCGGGAAAGCAGCAAGAGAGCGGGAATGCGGATTCGTCATCGGACGGTGACTATCCAGAATTTTCGATTTTCGGGGAGCTCCCAGTTTTTTTTTTTTTTTTTTTTTTTAATAATTATTGCAAAAAAAAAAAAAAGACTCACCCGATTGCGCTTGGGCAATGACATCGCGACCCTTGACGCACGGAATGATGGCGCGCTGCTGGATGGCCGAGGGCTTCTCGAAACCATAACCGTAGATGCCGCGCAGCAGCTCCTCGCGCAAGTTCATGTCATCGAAGTTGTCGTAAACCTCGTGCCAGGTTGACTCGATGACTCCCTCGGGGTCCATGCCGGCGGGACCATCCTGAGCTATTTCACTTCGATCATCCCTGCAGGAAAAAAAAAAAAAAAACAATAAAAAACGGGTTAATAAAACTCGAAAAAAAGAAAAAATTGGTTTGAGGGAGAAGCTCGACTCGGCCTTTGGCTGCCCTCAATGTCTCAGATTTGTTGGTTATGGCGAATCGCGCTTGGCAACCGTCGCAAACGGCAGACTGTAGACGGTTTTTCTGTTGGGTTTTTTATGGTTTTTTTTTTTTCTACGATTCGACACTCACATTATCAACAATAAAAAATTGACTAGACAAATTTATATCCTGAATTTCGACGGCTTGAGCACCGTTCACTTAAACAATTTCTTCTATTGTTGTATCTGCTAAGAATGAGTAACCGAGAATTTTGAGTATTCCCCCCGTGTTTCACAGTCGTCGATTGCTAAGCGTTAACGTGTTTTCGTCGTTTCGTCGTTCCGTATTTTCGATTGTGTTCATCAGAAGAACACAGGGTTGCCAGCTATCGACAATCGAGTGCGACAGAGATGACTCTATAGCTGGAGAGTGTCAATGTCAGTGGTTGTTGCTCACGATGCACGATGAGAGAGAGAGAGAGAGCAGTCGGGCAACATTCGCGTAACTCTAGCAGTGTTGCCTACCGGCCGTTCTTCAAAATAGTAGTAGCCGGCCGACACAAAAAAAGTAGTAGTAGCAAATTTTAGGTGTGTGAAAAATTTGAGAAAGCCGAGGAGGCGAGCGGGGTGGACTGCTGGCGACTGTTTGGAAATGGCCGGAAATTCGTTGCTATTGATAGAACGTCCTAGGCGTGTTATTGTCCAGCAATGAGTCAGCTTATGTGTGCGTGACAGCTGGCTGGCCCTCCTCTTATTGAAGATGAGTCAAGTGCAAATGGCGCTGAAACTGGCACAAAAAAGTACGAATTCCATTTAATACAATAGCAACATATTCGTTGAGCAACGACTTCGCTCTCCATTCTCCATGCTCTGTCGTTCATCTCGCTCGCTCTCTCCCTCGCACCCTCGGCGCTGTCATTCGGGGACGACGGCCGTCGTATAATTTTTTCTTTGTGTTCCATACATTTCTGACGGTCACGAAATTTTCAAGTCAATTTTTTAATGTTGTCTCACTGTGGAATTGGGCCGAAACCAGGTGGAAACGACGGCGAACGGAATTACCGTGCTGCTTTTCACATTTCGTACGGTTAATTTAGGGATTATACTAACATTTTCTGAAAATTATTTGGCACTTTTTATACACGTGCTGCTACTGATTTGTTAAACCAAGCAAAAGGCTCCATCTTGCAAAAGTCGGAAGTGATGTGAGAAAACATCGCCGCCTATCGATACTTGATCGTGAACTATCGATTGCCATGCCACATATTCCAGCGTTTTTCAGCACTGTTTAACTGTTTTTCCGCTAAATTAATATGAATCGTTTAAATAGTAATTCCTATAGAAAGTATAAAATACAAGATTTTTTTTAAATAATAAAAAAAACAAGGCATTTATAACATTTATAAAAAGAATAAGTTATATTCGATAGTTTTCGATTATAAACTAACGATAACAAAATCTCCCATTGACTCCCGCCCCTAGCATAAATCGATGTTTTTCCACCTCTAAAAGTGAGTGCCGTGGGGGTTTTCCGAGCCGCATTTAAATAGTAAGTTTAACTAGTTATAACCTGAAGTTAAAATATATGAGATGTGCTTAAAACAGCCAGCTTGCATTTGAAAGAAAGGTGATTTATCCGAAATAAAGAAGCTCTTTGAATTGACAATGAAAAGAGCAACACATGTACGCGGCCAGGGCGACGGCGTCGGCTGTCGTTTGCGTGTGTGTATAAGTGCGAAAAATTAAATGGGGAAAAGTTAAGCAGCAAGCAGCCGGTCGGCCTGAGAAAAGGAATTATCTAGCTGGACCGCCGGATAACGACACATTATCTCAAGTACTTGTACGTCTTGCGGGCGTAACATGGAGGAAAATGCGCCATCGCGTACATATATGTGCTGAATTTAAAGGCTATTTTTAATTTATGACAGTTACTCAGTGCCGGCCAAGAAAGCGCCGATTCATAACACTCACCAACACACTCGCACCCCCGGAGAGTGGTGAGAGTCACGGCTGAGTCATCGTTTTCTCTCACTCGCTCATTTGCATTGTCCGCTGCCGGCTGATTAATAACGGCCCGCCACGTAAGCCATCTCCCTCGCACGCAAGCCGTTCTCTCGCCCTCGCATTCACTCTTACAAAAAAAATCTCCAAAAAAATACTTTTTAATTTCGTCACATTTGCGAAATAATCTTTAATTTTTCGCAATTTTCCTTAAATTTCTAAAGAATTTTTAATGCCGTCTGGCAACCCAATTCCAAATCGGAGAAATATTACTCCCACACTTCGTCGGAAAACTAATTTTTTTCCTCAGTGTACCGAAGCCGAAGCACGACCAGAGCCGACGACCAAGCCCCACGAAGGCTGACACTGTACGAGCTACGGGCCACGGATTGCTGCGATTGCTGCGGCAAAACGGTTTTTCACTCTGAGCAAGTCGGACGTATATCGTTGGAGCTGCTGCCCTGCCGTACGGTCTCTGTGTTAGTCTCAACCCTCGACTCTCGTTGTGTTTGTGGCTGTGCTTAGTGTGTGTGTATATGTGAGTTTTCCGTTTTCCGGAGGAAGAAAATTGGGTTTAGTAGTGTGCGTTTCGCCGTTTATCAGAATCGGCCCAGGAACGTTATATTGGCCGATTCTGAATCCAAGTCGGCGGACGGGTTTCTGCCACGGCAAAAAGGGCGAGGGGAAAGAATAGCAAGAAACAAAGAGAGCGCACAGCTTGCAGAATTAACGGGCCGCCAGCGATAAATGTTAATTTCTGTCTCTTTCTCTCTTTCCATCTCTCGTTGCAGTTCTAAATAAGTTTCCATAAGAAAATAGGAAAAATCGTAATCGTCTGCGTTGCGGTTTTCTTTGTCCTCCGTCAACGTCAACAGTCAAGAGTCAACACTGCACACTGCAAGCAAATTTTCGGGTGACCCTCGAAACGAAAGTGCTACGCGCCGCGCCAACCAGTTTCTCAACCTCCAAACCAAACCCACAAACAAAGCAGCACCATGAGCTGGCAAGACTACGTCGACAACCAACTCCTTGCTTCGCAATGCGTGACCAAAGCTTGCATTGCCGGACACGACGGCAACGTCTGGGCGCAGTCCAACGGCTTTGAGGTAAGTATTTAATACTAACTAATACGGAAAATAACGGAAATACGGAAATCCGGACGTGGAACGATAATCCGGCTAGTTGACAATGAATTTTCGCAAGTTCAAGGGTGTGACTGCCAACTGCCTCCCCCCAGCTGCTCTCGCGCATACTCACACGGGACACTCACAAAAGGAGGCACATGCATGGCCGCCATGATTACTTTTGGTGATAAAGAGTAGCGCAGCAACTCCCACCCCGCTTCAATCTCTCACTCTGGCTGTGAGTGTTCACCCCCCGCGTCTGCGCTCTCCGGACTCCAGGCTTCTCTTTTGGGGAGTGGGCGGGTGCGTGTGTCCGTGATCGTGCCCCCATTCCTACACCTCCACCTCCACCCTATGCTGCTCCTAATCTAAGCCGAGCTTGGCGATAAGAGCTTTTTTTTTTTGGACCCCAATTAGTCGGGTTCCATCGATGACTATTCGCTCCTTTGAATGAGTCATTCTGTTGATTCGTCACTCATTCACGATTCATCACTCTCGGCTTCGATTCGAGGTAATCAGAAAGGCACTTAAGGTGTTTCCATCTGTGGTGGCGGAGAAATCTGATATCAGCAGCAGCCCCCGTTTACAGTACAGATGTTGTGACTTTGACACTTTACAACACTGGTTGTCTGATAATAAAGTCTGGGGTCCACTCCCTTTTCCGAAGAAAGAGAAGGAGAGAGAGAGTTGGGTTCTCCTATTGCCCGCCTGCTTGCCTTTATCAGTGACACTCGCTGTTGTTGTTGTTGTGCAGGCTGGTATTATCGCTTTTTTTTCTCTGCCTTCTTACTTCCTCTGCCGGCAAAAATTCATTCTGTTTATCGGATTCGTATCTTGAGGGGGGAGTGAGATGCCGCGTCACCAACAGAAAGATGTTCAAATATTTTGAGCGTTTTTTTTAAGCGCGCCACGTTTTTTCGCTGTATCTGTGTGACAAGTGTGTGAGTGTGTGCAACTTCCTGCCGGCTCCATGTGCTTTTATCCTGTTTCCCCCGCCGTCTGTTGCTGCGGCTGCGGGACATGCCACTCCCTTTTCCTTTGTCTGTTGCATTAGAAACCACCGATTCAGTCATGACTTGGCAGTACCACTTTTTTTTGCCAACTTCTCTATTCCGTTAAATATTCTCTATGCGTACTCTTCTTTGAGTATCACTTTCGCTTCTTTATCTCATTATTTTTGTCATTTTTTTTGTATTACCTTCTCGCAATTTTTCTTTCCCATAAACAATACTTTTTGTTTTTTTTTTTGCGGTTGACCAAAACCACCTTGCCAGACTGTTTTTAGAAATCGGCCAAAAGTTGGCTCTCATTTTTTGAGCGCTTATCAGGAACGTCTTTATTTATTTTGTTTCGCATTTCGCGAACTTGGCGAACAATAACCATATAAAAACCGGCTTTATAAGGCCAAGTCGACAAGGCTTATATATGTATATATACGATATATATATATATATATATTCATGAACCGTATATAGATATATTTGAAATGCAACTGAAAATCGTAGAGAAATGTCCGTTTTTGGCGTTTTATGTAAACAAAGGCGTTTTTTTTTTTTTTGGCAGGCCTTAGCTTAGCTCGATTTATTAAAATTTTTGGAATAACTTTAAGCTTTAAAAACCGGCTTTTCTCTCGCTCTCTTTCGCCTCTTTCTCCGTCTCACTCGTCGAGTTCTACGCTCAATGGAAACTTCTCGAGGCTGAGTGTCTTTTTTTTCTCGATTTTTTTTTTTTTGAGTGGAATTTCACTGTGGAACATGTGGTTGACTTTTTTAATCATATTCGTTCGATATTGAAATTAATATATTTTTCCTTCTCTCTCTCTCTCTCTCTATGTCTCTCTTTGTTGCTCCAAGCCGAGTTTTTGCAACTTCTCCCGTATTTGGTCAAGGCTATTGTTGCTTTCTCTCTTGGCTCTCTTTCGGCTGTATCTGCCACGCGCCTTCTTTTCTCTTTCTCTTAAGCGGCGGCTCTCTTTTAACGGATAAGTCGCGTTCAGGTGTGCAAAAAAACTTGTTTTTCAAAGCCAAAAAATCAAGACGATATCCCTCTTATATACCTCCTTTTCCCTTTGTTTCTTCCGCCCTTACAGTCGGGTTACCCCCTGGTTTCCCTTTTCCTTTATTCCTCCCCTTCTATGGGTCACATTTTTGTTAATGAGTTGGCAGTTGGCAGTTGGCAGTTCGGAGTTGTGGCGATGTGGCCGCATTTTGTTGCCAACTGTTTGCAATTGGGTGGTGCTCCGGTGCTCTGGTGGTGGGCTTTGTTTGCGTGGGCTATCGCAGCGCCGTCTGCTGCTGATTAGGGCGGGTTCCAGTATCCTTTCCCCTCCTCCTCCTCCTCCTCCTCCTCCTCCGCCTGCTGCAGCACACCCTGACGTGCGTGACTCAAGACTCCAAGTCCGAATATTGCCAAAAACCATCTGCTTATTAAAATTTATTGCTTTTCTCTCTCCCCCCTCCCAAAAAAGGTGACAAAGGAGGAGCTGGCCAAACTGATCAGCGGTTTCGACCAGCAGGACCTGCTCACCAGCAATGGCGTAACACTCGCCGGCCAGCGGTACATTTACCTCTCCGGCACAGACCGCGTCGTCCGTGCCAAGCTCGGCAGGAGCGGAGTGCACTGCATGAAGACAACACAAGGTAAGTCTTGGTCTATAAACTAAGAATAAGAATAAATAAAGAAATTTTATTAAGAATTTATAGAAGAAATAAAAACCATTGAAAGGTCTGGTTATCCAGAGATTCCCAGGAAACTTTGAATAAACTTTTTTTTTAATCTTTAGCGTTAAAAAATGAAACCATTTTCTATAGAAATTTATTGTGGAATATGAGACATTGTTGGAGACGGTTTTTCTGCCTTATAGAGTTTTATTTTCTTTGTTCTTAGCCTGGGTCGATAGGATCGTTATCGATCTGAAGTCTTTTGGGGGAACTGATTACAATTATCAGGGGGTGTTTTTTTTTCTTTCTTTGGTGTTTAGTTAACGACAAGAAATGTTTAATTCAACTCGGGAGCTCGTATTTGGGGAGCTATCGCGGGTGCAAAGAATTTAATCCAACGACAAACTCTGGAAAAAAAAAGTGATAAGAACTTTTGGTAGTTTTTTAGTTCAAAATGCTAGGTTGCTAGACTTGTAAAAGCCGCAAAATAAGTTGGCCATTTCAATGCCGTTGCAGCCGTTTTGTGCCATTTTCTAGCCACTAGAAAGAGGCTAATTTTGTTGTTTGACACGTCAGCCGCCCCGCGTCCATATTTGTACAGTTTTTGTGGCAACTGTTGCGCGGCGCGGCGCGTCTATACCTCGCCCGCCGCTGCTGCTGTTGCTGCTGCTGCCACAAGCTCAAGGTTATTGCCATAATCCGTTTCAAGTGCACAAATGTGTGTGTGTTTGTGCCACGTTTGGCTGTGTATTTGTGCAGCGCCTGAAATGGAGAAGCTAAAATAAAAATAGAAGCAAAGAAATGTCTAAATTAAAGGCCAAAACTGGTCTGTGGCGCCACTGGTTGCCGCTGGAACTCTCCCCAATTCTGGCTTAAAGCCGCCTCAAACAGCTGATTGGCCAGTTCTAGCCTTGCAGTCTGTTTAGATTTCAATAAAAATTATATTAAATAGAAGCGAAAACGCTATCTTAATTAGAGTCTAAAAAAGAAGGGGGGATTCCTGTTGACTAGAAGGAGTAGGATACGTTGGATTCAACAGTAATTATCCTCGTTATGGTTTAACCTAATGACCTTGTTTTCCGGGCGAGGAATTTCATACGATACGATACTGATAACATTTTCTTTCGGTTTTTTTAACGTTCTTGTAGAGGAGCTCCACTGTCCAGCTGTCATGGAGAGCGATGCAGGGTGTCAAGTTTATTGACCCTCGAGTCAAGCTTTGACTTCGAACCAAGTTCTCCGCTCAATCAATTAGACTTCTATCACTTTTTAGCTTTGCTGCTCATTTGATTAATGTATGCCACCTGGACCTGGCTTGGCTCTGACTCTGGTCAAGTCTGGCTCTCCATGCCTGTCCGTCCGGTTTTCAACGCCAGACTCTGGCTTGACTTTATTGAGCGGTTTATTCATAATTTCCAGTTGGCGGCAAGATGCTACTGCTGTAAAATACTGTTAGTTCTTGTTTCTCCGCTGGCGGCAGAGGCTTTCTCTTGGCCGTTTCGAGAGCATTGTCAACCGGGGACTGGCAGCGCTAAAAAACGTAATTAAGTAGAGATAGAGAAGGTGATTTTTGAACAATAAGAGATGGAAAGATTGTCAAAACATTGTATTGCTATTTTTTGAATAATTTACAAGAATTTTAAAACTGATTTTTTTTGCTTATTTTTTTTATCCATTTTTCAGCCGTGATCGTTTCCATCTATGAGGATCCCGTTCAGCCCCAGCAGGCCGCATCCGTCGTGGAGAAACTTGGAGATTATCTAATTACTTGCGGGTACTAGGAGAATAAATAAAAACACAAAACAACACCCCATCAACCCACAACAACAACAACACACCAACAACAACCAACAACAACTACAACAACAGAAAAAAAACAGCAACAAATTTGATAAGAGAGAAAAACCGTAAATGAACTAATAACACATAAAAAGTAATTATTAATATTTAAATTTATGGAAAGAAAGAAAGAAAAACAACAACAACAACAACAACAACAACGGCCAAGAAGAAGAAGAAGAAGTAATTTGCGGTTTTTGTGTTTGCGATGTTTGCGGTGAAGAAGATCAGATCAGGAGAACGAACGGAACGAGACAGCAAATGCTAAAAAAATAATGTGAAAAAAAAAAACGCAAATAATTACCCAACTACAAAATTATAAATTTCTGCATTATTATATTTAAAACTTTTTGGTTTATATGATAAAGAAAAAAACAAAATAAAAGGAAAACACAAAACTAAATCAAAGCATAACTAAGAACTCAGTCATTAACCCTGGATTCAACAGCGATCCTTGAACAAGAACTGTCACTGTCATGCAAAATAAATAAAAAAAAAAAAAAACAAAACAACGCAAAAAAATAATATAAAATTAATAAGAAATAACATCAATGCAAAAGCAGGCAAATTTTTGAAACGATTTTTATATAGCAATGTATACACAATCGATACTGTTCTGTATATTTATACATACGTACACGCAGGTTTTATACAAAAAAAAAAAAAACAAATAATAAAAAACAGAGAGAGAGAGTGAGGCAAGGGAAGAAACCGCCGGAGATGAGGGGAAATTGGTCAACGGAAATGAAGCAAAGGGAATGAAAGTGGAGGAAACCAGACCAGACACACAGGAAAATTCCAACCAATATAATTGAATATATCTATATATATATATATATATTTATATATGTAAACTATTTGGAGATCCATTTGGATCCATGACGATGCTCTATTTTTATGTGGTGTTCAAACTAGTGGTTCCCTTTTTTTTATAGCAGAGAATTTCTATCTTAAAGCATCATTCACAGATTCAGATTGAGATTCAGATCAAGTATATTTCCCGCCATATGTAGGTATCCACCCCCTCTCACTCACTTTTGAAGCGTTGCTTTTCATGTTTGTGTCATTTTCGTAACGAAATCCTAGCAAAAAGTATCTATATCTCTGAATGAATCATTAGCTGAGTTTGCGCTTCAGGAAGACATTGTGGCTGAACCCGGATTCGGCACTCGAATTGCCATTTACCATTTACCATTTACATAACGCTAGCGTAACAAGTGCATGTTTAACCCATTTAACTACGTACGAGTACTACCGAGCATTCATATTTAAATGGCTTTTTTTTATGTTTAAGCAAAAACCTAAAGTCTTCTTTCGCGCTTAATCCCGATTCCGATCCCGATCCGTCTAAGATCCGTCACTAAAAAGACCTCCCAACCACACCCTATCCCTGCCCGATCCATTCCCTGATATACTCGTCGTACAAGCAAACGAAACGTGAAATGAAAACCGAATGCATAATTTACGGATATAAAAAAAAGCAAAATATATAATACGATACTTTAATACTATTGAAATAAAAAAGGCGAGTGAGACAAACGAAAAGCTCCTCATAAAAAATTAGCATTCGCCGCATTATTCTCTTTTTTGGGTGGTTGGTGGGGCTGCCTGGCTGGCTAGCTATCTGGAATCGATAGATCAATGAACTCTGTGCTCTTATCTTTGAAATGGTTTTTTTTTTTCAGTTAATTAAAGGTCAAGTATGCGAGAATTCAGGTTATTTTCGTGGCTGCAGTATCTGTGTTCTCGCCACGAAAAACATCTTCCAAAAATACATTTTTGGGAGCGTTTGCCAATAAATAATGTTTTTACATTTACGTCTGACAGCCGGAGATCCTTGTCCACCTGCCCACACATGTTTGGCAATGCATTGCGGCCTTATGAATACGCAAAATTTAATATATTTTAAGCACTCAATGAAACAGAAATTAACCTAAAAAGCATCTGGATCGAAGATAAACCACAAGGTGATGCTCTCAGTAGTTTTCCGCTGTTTAATCAATCACCAAATATTTTCTATAATTATTCTTGGAGGTTTCTGGGCTCCACTTTGCTCGGCGATTTAAAGCGCGTGTTCTTTCAACATTCTCCAAAATGATGAATTAATCATTTCCATACTCTGTTTTGGGGTTTCCAAGGTTCTAAGTTAATTTCAAAAGTAAACTATCATCTTAAGTAGTGTTTCATAAATTTATATCAATTTGTACTAAATCCTAAGACAACTAGAAATATACTTTATACTCCCACGGAACTACGGATCTCCTATTTTTTGTTTAAAGTACATAGAAATCGGTAAACTCGAATACAATAAATTTTGAAATGATCTGGACCTACTACTTGGGGACATTCCAGCCGTCACATTTGTCGTCTGTCGTTAAAAAACCTCGACTTAATCAGGCTTTAGAAGCCAGCTTGTCCTTCCCACTCGCGGAGCTGCTCGATCGATAGCCATAGAAGTACGGAGAACGGGCCTAGCCGGAACCAGGTTGGCCACAGCCCCTTATATAGCGTTAGGGCTCCCTCCTCCTTAACCATAATCCTGATACAGTCCATTGTGTTTTTATAGTAGAGATTTTTTCCATCCTTGTCCACTGGCTGGTTCATCATCCGCGACTTGATCACGTCCGCTGGAGTGCTGAGCACGGAGGCCACTAAACCGGCACACATCGATGCCATGAAGCGCAGGGGCACCCCTTCCTCCAGTTGAAAATGATGCTTGAAGGTTCGTTTGCTGAGATCGTAGCTGCCCACGTCTCCGGTGGTCATCATGCAGGCGCGAAAGCAACTGGGACCGATGCCTTTCCACATCGCCGTCAATCCGCCGAATCTGTAGATGTCCGCGAACGCCTGGAACATGTTGTGGACGCGCGCCTCTTTGCCCATTTGAATGCGTCTGCCCTCCGTCTGCATTCGCACCTTGACGATGTCGAAGGGATTGGCCACGGCCTGGGCAATGCACCCTGCCACGAAACCGCAGCTGAGGGCGGCGACGACGCCTAGGGACTCCTCCTTTCGCTCGTTTGTGTAGATAAAGGGACGCCGGAAGACGTCATACAGGACGACACGTCCTGAGTTGAAGAGTAAATTCCGAGTAACCATCGCCGAAAATCCGGCGTACATCGACTTGAAGCCCTCCACTTTCCACATATTACGTATGGTCCCAATGAAATGGGGCATCTTGGCGCCCGTCTTTTTGGCCTCTTCACCCTCCACCTGCATCCGGGTCTTGGCCACGTCCAGGGGAAACACAAACGACTCGGCAAAGTTGGCGCCCAAAAACGTATTCACATATAACTGGAAGAGATTCCGGGCAGTTAGCGGCTCCACCACATTGATGGGAGGGAATCGTGGCTTGTCGTCGTCGTAAGTGGGTCGCAGATGCCAGTACTGATTATTGTCCTTGTCCATTTTACCAACCATCGAGTTGTTTTTACATAAGTGTGAATGATACAAAAAATATTGTGTATGTTGTGTGTGTACACTGTTCTACAATTTGAAACTTCACGTGTTTAGTGGAACGGGAACAATCGAAAGGCGACTGGGATCGTCCAGGCTAATAGCCTTCAACGCCTCTGTGGCGGCGGATTTGCTCAAAGGTCATCCAGAAGACCATCGACCAGGGGCTGACCCGCAGCCAGTAGGGCAGGAAACCCTTGTACATAGCCACGAGTCCCTCTTGCTTCAGCATCTTGTTTAGGCAGTCCAAGGAGCCCTTGTAGTGGAGTCCTCGTCCCCAGGCGTCTGTCGGCTGGTTCATGATCCGCGACTTTATCACATCCGCCGGTGTGCTTAGTCCGGCGCCCGCGAATCCTGCAATGATGGCCGACAGGAACTGGATTCCTCTGCTGTCCGGCTGGTCGAGGAACCTCATCAAATTTCTCTTGCTCAGATCGTAGAAGCTAACGTCTCCTTTTTTTGTGGAATAAAGGAAAGGGAAGCTGCAGGACAACAAAAATCATTAAAGCTTACCTAAAGTAACCAGGGCGGCACACCAAGTGCTGGGCACGGTACCTTTCCAGAGCCCAACGACCCCGCCCGTTTGGTAAATGGAAGATAGAGCCTGGAAAACGTTGTGGATGCGAGGAGGTTCGCCCAACAGACGACGCTTGCCCTCCATCTGCATCTGGATCTTGATCAGGTCACTGGGAACGGTGACAATATTGGCGCCAGCGCCAGCGGCGATTCCGCTAATCGAAGAGCCCAGGAACGTCAGGCGAGGCCTGCCATCCTTGCCGGCCACGATGACCCTTTGTCGGATGTTGTCGTAGATGAGCATCTTGATGCCGCTGAAGAGGGAGTGGCGCAGAATCATGGCGGAGATGCCACCGTATAGCTTATGGATACCTTCTTCCTTGATGATGCCCTGGGCGGTGGCCAATAGGCCTCGGTATCGCGCATCCCCGCTCCTACCCGCCTGGCTGGCGATCTCGCCCTGCATATGCATCCGTGTCTTGCACACATCGAAGGGATAGCCCACAACCTCGGCACTGCAGGCGGAGGCGAAGGAGGTCATGTACATCTCCAGGAACGGAGTCTTCCTGTTCGACACTAGGTAGTGCAGTGTCAGTGGACCATCCTCCTCCGGCAGCGGGTACGGAGCAAACGCCGAGACACAATCCCAGTCCCTGTCCGGTGATTCCTTGGAGTGTTCGTGTGGTGGGGGAACTGCATTATCTTGCGATGCCATAATGGCCAGACTCTAGTGGTGTACTAACAAAATAGTAACGGCCTTAGCAGTAACTATCTATCTGAAAGCAAAACATTTTTTAAACAACCATGTCTGGGAATTTAGGCTGAAAAATTGAGAAGCTTGGATAAAATGACATAAAAATTTGGGTTTAAATCAAATCATTTTTCCCTACAGTTTTCATAAGGTTTCCGTTTAAGTTTTTATTTTAGGAAAGATATGACCCTCAAAACCATTGCAGTTGAAAACAACCCCCTTGGGAAAAGGAGGAGCACCAATATAATTCTATAACACTCCCTTTTTCCTACGAGTACGATGAATAAGAGGAGCTGTCATTCAACTGTCTGTCTTTCGGTTTCCAACTTTAATGTTTAAATACCTCCTAACCCATTAATCCCACGACCAACCCCCTCACAAGTCTTCAGCACTTTTGTTAAATGAAAATGGGGGGAAACGTGGAAAGTCTTCGACACACGCAATCCTAGTGCGATCTGAGAATGGGTTTTCACTGTTTATTAGTCATTAGCCCTCGGCGGAGGGCTGACTTACATATAGGTCAGGTCAGTTTCGAAGAAGTGGCACTCCCAGTCATCTAATACTCGGTGACCGACTCACCGATTTTCGGTTTTTATGCCAATTTCAAGTTCCATAAAACAATGGTTGATTTCGGCCCCCAGACACCTTTGGAAAGTGCTGACCATTGGCAGATGGTCGGAACAATCGTGGAAACTTGAGAAGTTTGTTGAACTAACCAATCGAAATGTTTGTTAAAATTGCAAAAATCAGCTTAAAAGGCAAATGTAGCTAATAATTTGTCAAACCTAGAACTTTCGATGCCCTTTTGTATTTGATACTATATTTTCTAAAGGCCCTACCTTTCCGTAATGTTTCTTAAAATACTGCATTAGGAATCTTTCGTTATTGTATATTATTTTAAAGTTTTATAATTATCTTAGAGTTTGGGTAATACTTTCGGAAAGGGTATTATTACCTTTAAATGTGGAACCTGCCAATGAGGTCCGTTGAAGAATCGCCAATGCATTTGTATTCATTCAGTTTATTGAATTCAAGTGAAACAAACTCCTATTACGAGCACGAGTTTTATGGAAAGTCAAAGAACATAAAGGAAACGAGTTCAGTTTGTGAGGAAATTTCGAAAGATTGCGGGGCAACTCCTCCATTGGGTAATACTTGTGGGTGTGGAAAGAAGTTCTATGGATCTTACCTCGTTTTTTCCATTGCAGTAGCTTCCAAAGTGCTATAAAAGCTTAGCTTCAGGCCGATCGGAAGTTAGTGATCGGAAGAATATGGAAATCAATTCACAGTTCCGGAAACTGATGTGGTTGTGGATCTGCCTTGTCGCCTGGCTTGGTGTAGCCGCCTCCCAAGGCACCATGACCACAATCTGCGTGGAGATCAGACCCAGTGGACCGCAGGAGGAGCCCTACTACATGTGTCGTGGAGCCACCTTCGGTGCTGAGAACTCAAAGCAGGGCTGTGTGGAAGTCCGGAACCAAGGTGGACAAGGAGAACCCTACTATTTATGCCGGGGCGTGGAATATTTTGGTCCTGCTGGCGAAAGTCGCCCTTTGCCTGAGCACTTTCCAGTTGAGCCTCATACCTTTCCGTCCTTTCCCGCCTTTGGAGGCGGGAAATTTCAGGCTGTCCCACCACCGTATCCGCCGACACACCAGGACCAACCAACCCAGTCTCAGCCTCCTCTTGAGCAGCCGCAACCCGTCCCCCAGTATGGATTCCATGGAGGCTCTATGGCAGCCTATGCACCTTCAATTCCAGCGCAGCCGTATGGCCTGCCAGCAGTTTCTCACCCACCTCATGGAGGCCCGCCTGCAGCTGCAGCAGGAGTTCCAGTTGGCACAGGCCCAGCGTCCACGTCCCCTCCGCATGATCCTGCAGCGGCTGCGAGAGCGGCGAAACCCTTGAGGAATCACGACCTATTAGCAAGCAGTCGCCATCGTCCGGGCCTTGACGAGGATGTCCTGGGTATGCCAAATATAGGACACAAACATGATGAGCTCAATCAGCAGTATCGCCGGCCAGTGGAACAGCGGCAACCTCAGGAGCAACTGGTGTGGGTTCCAGTGACTCAAGACCCCGAGAACGATCCCGTGATGAAGGCTTTTTACAAGAGCTTGGCCGCAGACCCGGTAGTGGCCCAAGCGGGTCCAGGCTATGCTCCGCCACAGGATCCTTACCAACAGAACCCACCTCCGCCACCGCCACCACCATCGCCTCAAGGCTACGTCCAGCCAGAGGTGTCCAGTAACTATTGCAGCGAATGCAGTGCAGCCACACCCACAGTCCAATGTCCGACGAATCCGAATACGGAAAACGGAATGAGTTACATGCCTGCCTGCCCTAGCTTCCAGCCGGTCATCATAGCCATGCCCTGTTATGGTTCTCATCAGCCGGGAAATTATGTGCCCATCGCGAGACCTGGACCCCCAGTTCCAAGAGCCCAAGGAGTGGGTTCGCCCTTTGGAGTGCCGCCTCCCTTCGGAGGGGCCTTAGCGTTGGGTGGCCAGGTGGGAAGTCCCTTTGGCATGGCCCCGCGGATGGGAGATCAGCATGTCGGCGCCCCCTTTGGCATGGGGTTTGGCCTTAATCCCATTCTGAATCCTTTCGGCCCATTTGGAAACCTCAATCCATTTAATCCCTTCAACCGAATCCTCGGATCACCAGCTTCTACAATGCCCACCCCTCAGCCCAATATATTCCAGAATGTATTTCAGCCTTTCGACGGTCTAGAGAGTTCTACGGCTTCTGATTCCTCTTCATCCATGGATTCAGCCACTGAAAGATCCGGGAAGATCAATTTCTCCGCCAGCACTCCAGCCCCTCCCAGTGCAACACCGAGTGAAACCGTTGGTGCTGCTCAGGCAAGTATTGATGATCAGGACTCGGCTGAGGATGAAGAGGATAGTGGTGACCAGGTGACCACAGCCATTCCAGCTTTCGAAGATGACTCCTCTGATAAGGATTCAAAAGAGATGACGGCGAAGCAGCTGGTTGACAAGGCAGCCGCTCTGATAAAGCCTGAAAAAAGGAAACGACACAATTCTCGATCGAATAGTCCCCAGAAACGAAAGTATCTACAACAATTGTAGTTGTTTAACTTAAGGAAATCAATAAATTTTTAATAATAATATGGAAAGAATTCTTATTTCTTAACATATTCTTGGTGCCTGGGGGGAGTCCCGTAACCCTCTTCAAAGCCTTCAAGTTGTAAATATATTAAGGTTGTAACTAGAGGAAGTTCCTCTCAATTGTCTTTAAAAGAACTTCCTTGTAACGGCCAGAAACTTAACGAAACTTTGAGAGACTTCCAGAAGCTTCCCTGGCTGACCCATTTAGCATTTTTTAAGAATGTTCTCCAAACCAGAGGCAATGAGTAAGCCAATCCGCGATGAATAAGCCACTTTAGGAAGCATTTCATATAGACATACTATATTTATATTTATTATGTATACGTGTATCTTTTTTCTCTGCCATTTCCCGACGTACTTCCGTTCGGCTAAGCCGCATTTCGCTTTCCTCCGGCATTCAGTTGAGCCGATTTATGGCTCTTCAAAAAACACAGAAAAAATCCAGCCACGCTCCACGAACCAAACAGGAACATCAAGGGTTGAGGTTGAGCTGTGTTTCGCTGGCGATTAGCAATTTCGAGCACGTAAGAGAACAATTTAAATAAACAATAAATGAAGCAACAATATAATCATGATGAAAATGCAAGTAATAACTGAAGTCAATGCACCTGACTTTAAGGTTGCAGGCGGCTTATAGGTTTGGTTTTTGGATAAAATATTAAATACAATTTACTTAATACCTGAAGTTTTGCCTTGTCCCAAGTCGTATACCCTCTCCACCAGGGAGTACCGGGTATGTATTCAGAAAAACAAAAGCCCTTACTCAGCATTACCAGAATTTGTGACAATCCGGGGGGCTCTTGTGCAAACAATTATACCCAATCGAGGGTAAGTATTCGAAACTGATGAACTTGCAATAGTGGCAAGTTTTTGGCAGCAGCTCGATGGAAAACTCTGGCTAGAAAAATTGGTAGTCGAAATCGTTATTTCGCGACGCGAGGTTTGAAGTACCACAACAGAATGATTGACTCTCGAAAAGGTTCAATAGTTTTGGCCGTGTTGGCTGTGTGTTCTGGCCTGTCCAACTCTAACCAGGATGTGCCAGCTACCAATCGGATTGCTATGGCAGTACCGGGTGAAGCGCTCTACTATATGAATGCAGATGTGGGACTTTCTGTAGCACCCACCGATTCCCTGAAACGCACTAACCGTTCCCTGCTAAAGTGGTGGGATGATATCTTCCTTCGAAATAATAATTGCTGCAACAATAACAACAATGTGGTTTATCCTCCAGCACCTGTGATTCCGCCGCTTTTGAACAACAACTGCAACAATGGGCTGCAGCTGGATAACCTCGATCCTTTCAAGCAGATCAAGCTCTTCAAAAAGCTGCCCGAGCTCTTCCCAACTCCGAGTCCTTGCGGTCAGACTTGCGGCGGATGCGGGCAGCTTCCGCAACCCCAGCCCTATGTGGCTCCTGCTCCCGCTCCTGTGTATGTGCCATTGCCAGAGGAGGAATATGTAAAACCAAGTCCTGAATACGGCCCGGGAGACGGTGATGCTGGCTATGTGGCACCGCCCTCCACGGACACCTATGTGGCTCCCGCTGCTCCTGCGTACGAAGCTCCTGCGCCGCCGGCGGTTGTAACTTATGATGCACCTGCTCCAGCCTACGAGGCCCCAGTTGCTCCGCCTGCGGCTTATGAGTCCCCAGCTGGTGGCTATAATGCTCCAGCTCCTGCTCCTGCCGCCGATGGGTATTTGCAACCGCCCCAGGCCGCTGCGCCACAACCTCCGCAGATTGTCTACCAGCCCATCATTTACGTCTCTACCCCTTTGGTGTCGAAATCGCAGGTGCAGGTTGACGAGAATGCCTATGGTGCTCCGGCAGCACCTCCAGCTCCAGTCTACGAGCCTCCAGCGCCTGCCTACCAGGCTCCTCCACCTCCAGCGCCCTGTGGGGGCTACCCTTCCTACAACGCCCCACCCACTCCCAACTATGGCACGCCCTCTTGCCAATCGCCCATCCGCCTGTCCCTGATCGACCAACCTTATAGAGTGGCTCCGGAACTATTCGAGGAGTACAACTACCGCCTCGCCTTGGCGGCCCAAAATCTAATATAGCCTACGACCTTGACCAAAATGTAAATAAAAAGTATCTAAAGATTTTGCGATTATTATTTAGTGGGTTTTAACTTATGAGTCTATCTTGGTAACCTATCCTGGTTAAAAATTATGATATTTGTACATATTTCATGGAATTTTTTGGTTCTGAAAGATTAAATGAGAAATCGGAAAGAGTAGGTTTGTATATCCGAAAGGAAGACATCTAGAGATATCTAAAGAAGGAAGGCATTTGATGATTTTGAATAAAATTATACCTAAACTAAAAATAAATTGTTTTTTATATAAGAAGGTTCATCAAACCGGGATATTCACATAGTTTTGGGCTATCTAAGTTACCTATGAGAGGCTGTGGGTTATTTTTTTGATTTCAGAGGTCAGAGGTTTCTGAAATCGTAATAAATCTGTTAAAATATTATAATGTAAGTAAAAATTTATACCCCTAGCAGATGGTATTATAATTTTGGCCAAAAGTATGCAATACGAGGTCGTAGGTCAATACAATTTAATAGTTCTTTCTATAAAGTTTCTATGAAAACTTCAAGTATTTCTTCAACTATAATACATCCCAGAATTAGCTTAAATACCCACTTTATGGGGAATTTATTCGATCTGTGAAGTGACACCATTATTTTTTTAGATTAAAATAGGTTAATGATATCGAGAAATCTTCTCGTTTTCCATTAATAGTTAAAATACTTAAATGGAAAACAATAAATTGGCTTTTATATGAAGAGGAGGTTTTCTGTACTACGGGTTTAAAAAACATGATTTCAAAGGAGTTTTTTTTTATCTTTCTGCAGAATTATATCTAAAAACCTATATTTTTTATTATAATTTAATATAATTTTAACCTGAATGCCGAGTTGATTCATTCGTCAGACCTTCAGACAGTGAATTTGCATTACACATAACTCGACTTGATATCTTATACAGGTTTCTTACAAAGTCACAGATGACGTAGCAAGAATTTGAGCTGGCAAAAGGCGGACTCTATCCAGCTGTTCCCCACTCATCGTTCTGTTTTCGGTTTCAGAATCAAAATTCCATAACACATTGCACTAGATAAACTAAAACCCCAACTCCGATCCAGAAGCCAGAAGCCAGGCCGGCATGAGGGCAGGTTGTGTGAAATGCGATAATCACCCGAAGATAGGAGCCAGCCATGACCAAGACCAAGTGAAAGTGACCGCAGGCCGAGGAAGTGGCTCGTCTGCGCCCGGCTGCTCCCACCAATTATTATGGAGGCGTCCGATGCGGTTGCCTCCACGCCATGCCACGCCACTTCCTCGCTTTGCATGTGGCACGCACTCCTCTTACTCCTCCTACTCCTCTTACTGTGGCGATCATCGCCTCACATTTACACGCCCCGTGCTCGGATGCATGACGCGATGCTTTTCATAATCTCTTACTTGGTGAGTGAGCGGAAAATATGGCTTGTTTGATCTTCGGTGGTGTTGGCCAGGGGACGGTCCAGGAACCATACCCTATAGGCCAGAAAGTATGTAATAAAAGCTGACCTAATTGTGTCCGAGCATTAAGAGGGGTGTTGCAAAATAAATTAGTATGATGGTTAATTTTAATTAGGAACCATAAACCCAACACCTCTTTATACTTATTCCCTTTTTCAAGAAAATTGACTTAGTAGATCAAATCCTTTTAATTATTACAAGTTTCTTTTAGAAAAGAGGTTGTAACACATGGTTTTTGAGAAACCTTCTAATTATCCTTCTAAAAATCTCTATCATAGGATAGGATTTATTCCCCGACTATTTCTTAAAAAATACAATTAATACGAATATACTTGATCTAATTTAGCACCCAAAAGTCTCAACCGGAAAAGGTTTATATAGTTTTCCGATATCATCTAAGAGTTGTGGAAAATAAACACCCTTTTAAGGCATTTTTATTACTAAAAACTATAAAGAGATTCATATCTACTACTTAAGATTGTTTGTCACCACAAAGATATAAAGATATCCAATAAAAATGCCGCACAACATAATAAATAATTATAGCGACGAAGCTCCCAAGATGTCTGATCTAGGCGGGGGCCTCTAAAATCGAATTCAATTGAGAATTTCTTAAGCAATTATATTTTTGGCTTGTGTGGTAATGATATCTGACCTAACTCAAAAATTCTCTTCTGGTGAGATCTGAGTGAGTCCGTTTGAATCCGAGTCATTGCCATATATTTTTAAAGTGAGTGAAACATCCCATGTTGCCTTTGTAGGGGGTTTTATCAAGAAAAATGTACACACATGTTCCTATATATGAATATTCGTATATTCACACTCTCTGGCTGTGTATTCGAAAAGAAACATATTGGGGGAGAATTCAAAACAAAATACGAATTTTATATTTAATTTTGGTTATTTATATGCCCGCTATAGATAATACAATTTCGAGTTCCGTCAAGTTATTTGGGTCGTTGCACTATACTTATGTATATGTCTGAAATCTTGGGAAAATTTTGGTAAGTGCGTTCCAAAATTTTCGAAAAAAGCAAAGATAGAAGACCTGCTTTTCCAAAAACAATGACAATTTCTTTCGATTTAGTTAAAATGGAAAAATTAAATGAATTTTTGGGCATCTTGGGCATATATTTTATCCGAGGTTTTTATAATATTTAGAGACTGTGTGATTTTGATGTAAAATATGTATACTTTTCATAATAATTTTAATTTTAGGAGGAAATTCTAGGAGAATAACAGGAAATACTGCTACCTATTAGAACAATACCATTTTTCCTCATTAAGGTTTAGGAAATACGTTTATTGAGTTTTGAAACATGATTTGAGATAAAATTGGACAGTTCATTATTTGGAAATAAACCCTAAGCAAATAATAATACAATATAATATGTATCAAATCTAAAAACTATAGAAAATATAATGTGAAAAAGTAAAAAGAAGGTACATTTGAAGTTAAAGTACAAGTTAAAGAGAAAGTTAATATTACAAAGATCAAGTCTTAGGAATCTCTTTAGTCTACAAGACCCATTTGTAATATTTCGACACATGTAAAAACCAGATGCCTTTCATATTTCCACCCACCTTTGGGGGGCAATGCACCAGATTCAAAAATGTGTTAACAATTTTGCCAACCTAAACACTCTGCCGCCCAGAGATGACCCAAAAAAGTGATGTCGTGGTTTTAACCAAGTCAGCGGTATATATCAGCCAAGTTGGGCTGATAATGCAGAAAGAAGAAATCAAGACAAAAACGAGTGCAAAAGTGTAGTTAAAGTGTTTTAGTTCTGGACTTAGTGCTAACTGGGCAGATCGGTTGACTATATAAACTAGAAGATTGGTCGGTATTGGCATCAGTCACCTTTGGTAACTACAACAGCTCAACCAGCTCTCTTCAGCCAACCAACACCAACTCCAACTCCAATCAAGATGAAATCCTTTGTGTGCATCGCCCTCGTCGCCTTCGCCGCCGCCGCTCTGGCTTCCCCCACCAACGTGGCCACTTCGGCCCTTACCGGCACCACCGGCGGAGCTACCGGCCAGGACAGCGATGTGGAGGGAGTCACCGGCCAGGGCTATGGTGATCTGACCCGTCTGCGCAAGTCTGCCTACGGTGGCAGCTCCGGCGGCTATGGAGGCTCCAGCATCCAGGCTCCCCCCTGCCCCAAGAACTACCTGTTCAGCTGCCAGCCCAACCTTGCCCCCGTGCCATGCAGCGCTCCCGCTCCCAGCTACGGATCCGCCGGCGCCTACTCCTCCCCGGTGGCCACCTACGTCGCCCCCAACTACGGCGTGCCCCAGCACCAGCAGCAGCTCTACAGCGCCTACCTTCCCCAGGCCTATGGCTACCAGTACTAAGGACTAGTCCATCTGCCGCCACAGCCATTTGATCTTCGACCTTTGATAAAAACAAAATACTGATACACCGATAAAAATACAAAAAAAATATATTTGCATAATAAAAAGCAAAAAACTAAATTACTAAAGTCTTTTTAATCATTTCCTTATCTCTCTCATTAACTTTTTTTAATCAAATTGGATTCTGATAGATAACTATTACTATATTTTATCATCTGCTCCTCCGATTTGGTTGGTTTTTAGTGGAATTCAAAATAAACTACTCGGCTTTTGGGGGATAGTCCCCCCCAGAACATAATCTACTTAAATAAGAGTAGGTTTTTCTCTTATGGTTTCATCTAAATCTTTCTACTATATCTTAAGATCGTTTTCAGAAGGTAAATCACCAAATTTATACGCTATTAAATATGTTGTTTATATAAATAAGATACACATTAAAAAGAGGTATAGAAATATATTTATCGTAACAATGGCTAACCACTTGTGATATGGCTCGTATACCCATAACCCAAATAAAATACCCATTAAATATGTAGAAACAAGTTTTATTTTAATTTAAAAAATATTTAAATTTCTCTAAAACCTTTGAGCAATTTCTGGATAAGTTCTAAATAGTTCTTAATTCCAAAACTTGATGAGTTAAAAGTGCGTTACAGCATTTGTTTTTGATCGATAATTAAACTAAAGATTTAGTAAGCTAAGATATAATATAAATGGAAATATTTACTAATAAAATGTATTATTTTAGTCTGTTAAACTCTTGGTGTTTCTATTTTAAGACGTAAGCCAAATATGGGAAACTAATTGCAAAGTTGGCAACTACTTCGTTTACCTGGAACTCTGGATTTTAGAGCCGAGCTGGGTCTATGAACTTTAATTAATGCTTAAATAAGCCAAAATATGTTTAAAAAAACAAGTATTTTATTGGGATCGCGGATGAGGATGAGGAAAAGCTATTGCGACACATCCGAGACAGCGATGCAAATCGACAAGCGAAGCGCAAAAGTGGAAAAGTGAAAAGTGCAAACGCTTGGGTAATACGATATCCGATCCAATCAAATGGTTGACTGGACGGTCAGCCCCCACCGGCTTCGGAGACGCAACCCCTAGCCACATACAATGTGCTGGCCTTCGGGTTTCAGGTTCTCCAGTTTCTCGGTGAACAGTAATGTCTTGACCAGGGCGCGAATGGGACATGGGACACGGGACATGGGCCAGGGCCCTTTCCGGATGCCTGGTTATGCGACCCCATTTTTAAGCCATTTCCCCTGACTAGAATGTGCGACCCACTGACCCACCCACCTGACCGGGTCACCTTGCCTCCGACTGTCTGTCTTGGCTGCATTTTCTTTCACTTTCGCTTGGCATTGCATTTTCAGATGAATGAAGTTATAAAAACCATCTGACCTGGCCGCAACTTGGTTGTCTCAGTTTACACGGCCGCAAGAGTAATCAATATGCTGAGATATCTTGGATTCCTCCTCATCATAGCCGGGGCCAATTGTTTGGGCTACAATCCCGTGCTTACGCCCTCCACCCGCTGCGTGAGAAGCTTGCCCCTGCCCCTGTATCACTTTATTCCGATGCGGGCTCTCAGTTCCACGACCTTCCTAGATGATCCGGACTCGCACTTAGAGCTGATTCGTCAAGCGCGCCAACAGCAGATTGTTCAGGAGGTGATTGTGGAGAACAACTTTGGAGGCCCTGGCTTCGGAGGACCCGGATTTGGAAATCCCGGGTTCGGAGGTCCAGGTTTCGGAAGTCCCGGATTCGGAGGACCCGGATTTGGAGGTCCAGGTTTTGGCGGTCCAGGCTTTGGAGGTCCAGGATTCGGGGGACCTGGATTCGGCAGACCAGGCCGCTTTAAGGGAATAGGCTTTGCTCGTAGCTACGACCAGGAGGAGCCAGAGACATACGAGGCGCCACCAGCTGGGATTCCCTCTCCGCCCTGCCCAAAGAACTACGTGTTTTCCTGTGAGGCGGTCATCAAGCCGGTTCCCTGCGGTTCCAGCTCCTGTTCTGGCTATTGAGAGAAAAAGTACTGACAAATGCATGCAAATTAAAAATCATATAAAAATTTAGTTGTTTATATTGATTCTAAGGCGATCATCGAGGTTTTATCTAGAGATCGAATATAGTAAATTGGTAGCTACTAGATTTATAAATCATTCATGGTATTCCGTATAAGAATTGAATGATTGTTGGCCATGAAAGAGATATTGCAAGGCCTATGGGTCCTTCACATCCAGAGAGATGTCCCCATACAGTGGATAGAGAATCTCTCCACAGATCTTGTAAGATATTTACCTTTGGAATTATATTAAAATTGGCGAAGATATAGATATCGCTGCGGGCTATATTATCCGTCCCACTTCTAAAAAATTTTTCAAGGCGTCTCACGGGAAAAGGAGAACAAAACGATTCGAAATTTCGCTTCAGATTCAATCGCAGATCCATAATAAATCTAAATACAAGTATTGTAAAGTTTTCTCCTTGTACATTGGGTAAATAGTGGAAAAGACAGCCAAACATTATTTGAAATTCTTAAATAAGTCTTAGGCTTTGAAGAGGATTGAAAAAAAAGCTAAACATAAATCCTTTCATGTATTTCGATTAGGAATCGAATACTAAGTCCTTTTCTAGGAGTATCATGGCAAGAGAAGCCTCACCAATTAATAAATCAATGTTTTATCTTATAAGCAATGCATTTTATTCAAAGGTTCGTTATTGATCATGATCGGATTTACAACTCGCGGACGTAAGGGACGGCGTACTGTGGCACGTACTGGGAGTATGCGCCGGCGGATCCGTAGGATGGAGCTGGGGCAGAGCAGGGCACGGGCTGGAGAGAGGGCTGGCAGCTGAACAGGTAGTTCTTGGGGCACGGCGGCGACGGGATGGAGGCCGGGGCGGAGTAAGCTGGGGCGGCAGGAGCAGGTGCGGAGTAAGCCGGGGCAGCGGGTGCGGCGTAAGCTGGGGCAGCAGGAGCGGCAGGTGCAGAGTAGGCTGGGGCAGCAGGTGCGGAATAGGATGGAGCAGCAGGTGCGGAGTACGAGGGAGCGGCAGCTGGTGCTCCGTATCCGCCGTAAGCGGCACGGGACACACGGATGTTCTCGGCCAAGGGTGCTGGGATCAGGATGCCCTGGGTGGGTTGCAGCTGGATGGTCTCGCCAGAGACGGACAAAGCCAGGACAGCGATGACGACGATGTTTCCAAGGTTGAAGGCCATTTTAAAAGAAGGTTTTGCTGTCTCTACTTGCTGCTGAAGTGGCGAACGAAGACGAACTGTTGGTTAAGTCTCTGGAAACGATCAACTTTATAGCACTAACCTGTAACAGCCAAATAGCAAGAATTGCATTGCCGGAGTGGAACACCAACCAGCGGAAAAAAATGCAAATCCAAGCATAGAGTCCCAAAAATGCTGACATCCGTCCAACCAAAAACCGGGGAGTGCTTCGGTGTCGGATATTGGGTTTACATTTTTTGTGGTTGCTCTGCATTGGGCACATAACTGGCTATGATGACGTTTTGGTTATTAGTCCTCATTATGGTGACCTTAAATCCGAGATGGTCTAAAGCCACTTCTTCATCGATGTTCCAGTTTCTGGAGGGACGGAATAGTGAAAGCGACCAGAATTGGTCCCACCTGCTGCCCACGAATTTCTACTCTGAAATAAACCAGCAGTACTACCGGAGATTTCGACGCCAGACAAGGATTGGAATAGAAAAATGGATACAACCACCATTACTTTTCGAATATGCACGATATATTCGGGAATAAACAAAGAAACTATTTAAGAAAATACAATATTACTTAATTTATATATCTAATAAAAACATGGAATTTAAATTCAAATATATCCCTCTACTTTGGTCGAACCCATTTTGAAATCGATAACCAAAAGGCTTAGCAGGATATGCGCATGCCCGCGTGGGCGCCTTTGACGTCACTAAGGCAAAGGACACAACAAACTTTGGGCTATCCAAAAACACTAAAAAGGACTCCTTTCGACCAACCAAAAAGTTGCCAATAAAGTTAGTAATGAAGCTAACCCTGCGACGCTACTCCTGGACCCTGATGCTGCAGTTTGCCCTTCTGGGAGTGGATCTCTTCTTTAATGCTTTTGGAGATTCGCTGGCGAGGAATCGATTGCAGACCGCTATACTATTCTTTGTGTAAGTGGACTTGCAAACTCAACCAGATCTTTGCTTATAACCAAGATATTGACCTTAGCATCCAGGATGTCCTCATCATTGCGGAGTATGTCCTCTTTACGTTCACACTGCACTCGACCTGTGTCCACCAGGTGGGAGCCTCGCACATAATCCTTCGCAACTGCAAGCTATTCCTTATCAGCGTCACCATCTACTTCCTGCTGTCGGCCTCGCAACACTTTTGGATCGTCTCCCAGTATCGCCTGGCTCCGGGAAATGAGGCTGTCGAGTGGCCACTTGGATTGATTGCTTTGTCCGTGACCCAGCGTATAGGTAAGGATTATTGATCATCTTCCCCGGCTAACTCATTTCATATACATGTCTTCCTCGAGCAGTCTCGGTGTTCTATTACTACAGCTGCAAGTCAACGGCACTGACCATGGCCGATCCCCGTTTCAAGGAGGAGTACGTTGATTGGATTGCAGAGCAGTTGGGTGATAAGTAAAGGGACTGGGACTGGAAAGGGTAGATTCTAGATAGAAGGGCAATTTTAAATTGGTAATGGGAAGTGCAAATAAAGTGTAAAACATTTCAATAAAATTAAATAGTCATGTAAATACCTCTAAATATTCTTCGTTTAATATTTATTAGAGAGACTCTTAGCGCCATCTATTGCTCAAGTTGGAGAAAGTATTCCTCCAAGGTTATCAAAAGAAAGTCTGCTTTAGGCCTATAAATATTATTGCTTTATTTATTTAACTAATTTGATTTCAATACACAATAAATATTTACATATATTTCGTGGATAAGCACCATTTAATTATATTGTCAAAAACTTTAAACACCTACTCGACGCTTCCAATGTACTTCGGTAGGTTGAAATGATAAAGCTAATCGAATATTAGATAACATAATCAGTAGGGGTCAACAATTAGAAATTTTTGCATAATAAACGGTCCCCTTAAACTAGTTGGTCCCCAGGAAAGGGCGTTGAATTACGTCCCCATGTAGGAAAAAGGCACGCCGAAGAGGCGTTCCCATTCCTTTCCCACTGCATTGAGGCAGCATTCGGCACTGGATTGCGTTTCGAAATGCAATTGCCAGATCTCACACTTGTTCTGCGTCTCATCAATAAAATTGATCAGGAATTGTCGGTCTGAGACTTGTTCCACATCCACCAAATTGCTCATTGGTTGGATGAGACCAAACTCTAATGGAGGCGGAGAAGAATCAAGTTTCTTCGGCGATAGCCAAGACAATTTGCCTTTTCCTGAGACATAGACATGTGATTCTGTTGTCCAGAGTATGCACGGCTCAAAGCTTTGTTGCTCCTGGTCACAGCTCCATTGGCAGCGGGGTAAAAGAGTGCACATTTTAACCGGCTCGGTCTCAATCGCCTGCAAGTATTTGCTGAGCACCGGGGATGGCTGTTGACTTAGTTTGCATTGAACAGGCAAGTGATTGTCTAAATAAAAATAAATAGTTTTATGAAATTGAATAACATTCATTTAAAAGAAGAATATCTACCTTGCAGGTACAGAAGTAAGCTGTCGGTCCTCAGCATGTCGAACATCAGTAAAGTAAATCCACCCCATCCGCTCAAAGTAAAGGAGAGTCCCAGCTTCCAAGGCAATAGCTTCACAGACACCAACCGATCAACAGTCACACTGACGATCTGGCGGAGCCACTTGGCCACGTCGTCTTCGGGCGATCCAAAAGCCTCCATCAGGTATATCTTTTTAGTGGAAATCACCACGAGTCCCTCTCCTAGGGCCTGGGTCTGTCCATTGTAGATCCGTCCTTTGGCCAACCATTTGATGTGCTCCTCTTCCTGCTTAAACTTGTTCTGGTAAAAGTAGAGCTTGAGGCGGTGGTCAATGTCGCCAAAGTTGCTGTAGTTAAACTTGTATGGCTGGGCTCCGGATGCGACGGCCTGCGATTCTATTAGTTTCTTGGAGCTGGACATAAGAAGATTGGTTGATTGGAAGACGGATGCGAAGGGTTGAGTGCCAGCTTCTGTGGATTTTGGAGCTTGAAGCTGTCCGTTGGCATCTTTGGTTGTAGCACTAGTCTGGCTACTTTCCGACTCTGTGAGCGGAGAGTTTGGCACGTTTTGGAGCTTTTCCTTGCTCTGCTGCTCGTAAGAGGTGCATATGCTGTCCGTTACCGAACCCGACGAGCTGCTCTCTGTTAGCTGCACTTGGGCAATAGCTGCTGGGGTTTCAATCACTGGGTCTGATGTGGATGGGGCTGCTGGCTGGGTTCGCTCGCCCAGCACCTGCTCCACTTCCCGTTCTAGGAAACTCTGCGTTTGAAGAACAGCATCGCTGGGCTGGGTAAGACCTGATAGTTGAGATAGGCGCCGCTCTTCGGAGGCTTTTCTACTACCACTTTGCACAAAGTTCGGGTCCAGCACTTCAATGCTGGACTGGCTCGGATTGGAGATGATGTCCACATCACTTTCATTGGCCCGGAACTCCAGATCCCGATCCGTATTCGAACTACCAACAACCGACTGATTGGAGTCGAAGGAGCTCCGTGAGTTCGTAATTTTAGAGCAGGAGCTACTATCATTCAGGGAGTTGGCAGAACCTACAATAGTTCAAGGTTAGTGAAACGTTGGGATTGGCTAATACAAATTCAGATGAAGCAGCATTGCTTCTATTATATTTAATAAATATTATTTCATGTTAATTAAATTTGGAAGATATTAAGCAGTTGTGGGCAATCAGTATTTTACACGCCCCACACCTTTTGACTATTAAATAGGCATTGGAATCAACTAGAAATCATAAACTGAGGACGTGTAAAACAGTTGTTATTACAAAGGCCCTCAAATGCTGCTTCACAGAACAAACTAAAATGCAAATTTGAATTGCTTAGCAAAAATCAAATAAAAAAGTATACAAATTGGCATATTAACTTTTGGTGGTTTGCATCAAACTCCTATGCTTTGGTGTGTTTTTAGCGGTTGTTAGCCTGCAGTTGGCCACTAAAGTATTAATTAATATTTATACATCACAACAATGTTATTGTTGCCGGTTGGTGGGTGAGAGAAAAAGTACAAAAACAATGTAAATATACAAAAGTTAGATTGGTTTTTGCCATATCGTTTTGTGTTTGCATGCAAAAGAAAAAGAAATAAATAAAAAATTAAATCAATGTACAATAATAATGACCAACTTAAGCTTAAAAATACCAGTCAACGATTTACATAAATCAAAAAGTGTCTTAACAATTAACCAATGGAAACCATAAAATTAACTACAATAATAAAAAGTTTAAAAACATTCCAAAACTTGATCAACATAAAAGAGAAGGCCAATTAAGGACTTGCCAATGCTATTATTTTCCTCCTTATTTAACGTTAAAATTGGCGCTGTCACTGGCGACTCTTCAACAATCAAGGCGGGTGATATTTTTAGCTCCGGCGGAATTTCCACTTTGGCTTTCTCCATAGAAGCCGATAGATCCGTAACCTCTGTCACATATACACTTCGACAGTCTGGACAACGCAAGCCTAAAGATAGAATATTTGTGATATTTTTATAATAACTAATCATAACTATCTTCAATAAAAGCTGGACATACCATCTGTTTTGTATCGTTTGCTTTGCGTTTTTTGTTCTACTGTGAACTGTGACATACAATTTATGCAGCGATAGATGGCAATGTTCATTTCTGTGAGATCGCGTTGCGACAGAATATCGCGGAGCTTTCCTTCTAATTCCTAGGTGTACAAAAAGGGATTATTTTATATCGTTTGCCACTCTTTATATGCCTTTACTAACCTGGCATAATGTATTCTCAACACAATATATGCGCTCCTTTTTATCCTGACGAATAGTGCTAAAATTTATTCGAAGTGTATTTGACTTTACACGCTCGCAGGATTCCAAAGTTTTTAGACTCCACTTTGTGATAGTTCTATTGAAAACGTGTTTCTTAGTTTATTTCTGTTATTTCAATAAATACTGCGGACTCACCGTTCACTGAGGGTGTCCTTCTCGCGAATAAAGTTCGAGGATATGGTAAGGAACAAAGCTTCGCTTGGCTTTTGTTCATTATAAACAATATAGGTTTCCTCGTCGGGTTCCGCATCCGAAACTGAAAGAAAAGCTTGAATAAAAGTTACAAATTGTCCAGGAATTAAACTAACCCAGATTTTCTTCATGTGTAGCATCTGGACTGCTGGCATAGAGACTAAGCAATTGCTTATGTTTGTCAGGCTCTTGATCCTCCTTGGGTGCTACTGTGGCACTATCATTCATGCTCTCATATTGGGTCTGGTCTCCTTCGCAGGTCTCGTACAAAGTTTGTCCTGATAAATTATCGGCATCGGCTTTTATAGGAGTGAGTGTGGTGTCAAAGTGCGTGCTGAGAGCCGTGTTGTTTGTCGGTGTGGAGCTCATGTTAAGATGCTCCTCCTCAACCATCTCTGCTTGAGCTTGCGAAGATTCGGATAGCACGCCCAGATACTCTTCGAACCGCTGGCGGCCCTCGTTGCTTTCCTCTACACTTGTCTGTGACACCGCCATACTTAGTAAACGCTCAGCGTCACCTCCATTCAGCCATTCCTGGGACACCAGGGTCGTTAAAGCAGGGGTCTCCTTTTCGACCGGCTTGGGTTTCGAAGCGGTCTCACTGGGTTCGTCTATGATTACGTTCCGGATGCGATTCCTAGTTTTTTTGGAACTGCTACTGACCAAGGATGTATCCGTTTCCACCGACTGCTCTGCTTCGGAAGAATTGCCGTTGCCCCTGATCGACACCGATCGCTGAGACCCGAAGCTAGAGAACTGAGAACCATCACTTGTATTGACAGAGGCACGGGAACTGTTTATCGAGACGGAGCTACTCCTCGGGAAACGGGGTCCTATGTAGCGCCACTTTTGACTGCCCGTCAGTGCTTTTTCTGCCTTGGACAAGGGCTCGAAGTCTAGCACAAACTTCACGGTTGAAGTCTGCTTGTGCAGATACTGCGCTGTCGCCTGCCGATGCTTGGGATTACACGCTAAAGGATTTCCCTGAAGGCAGAGCGTGGTTAAAGTCATAATGGCGCTCAGGGGCAGTAACTGCGAGTGCTCCAGCAGGCAGTTGTCGGACAGATCCAGGCTGTTTAGAACGTCCAGCTTGGCAATATCCAGCAGCTCCTCCACAAAATTGTTGCTAATGTTAAGGAGAAGTAGTCGCCTTCCCGCTTCCATATGGAGCTGCGGCAGATGCGTCAGGCAGTTGTAGCTCAGATCGAGGGTTTTTAGATGTGGTAGCCACTTTATTGCCGCCACACTGGTGAGTTTGTTGTGTCGCAGGCACAGATGCTGGAGGTGCTGGGCAAACTCCAGAGCCGTGTCCACGCTGCGCAGGTTGTTGTAGCTGAAGTCGGCCGATTGCAGCTCGTTCCAGACGAACCCGTTCGAGTTATCGCCGCCGCAGCGCGTAATAATGTCGTCGACACAAGTTAAACTCTTCACACAAATAAGATGCTGCAGCTGGACCCGCAGTGGCTGGATGCCCACCACCTGGTTTATGTTGATCTTGTGCACCTCGAGCCTCTTCAGTCCCCGGAACTTGGCAATATCAATGGGACCCTCGAAGTGCAGTTCACTTGGAAAGTAGGTCAGTTTCAGCAACGTCGTTTTCTGCACGAAATCATGCAGCAGCTGAAGATCGGGAAACACGCTGGACTTGGCATTGATGGGCTTCACCACTTGAAAGGCCTGGTCGTGCGTGTAGGGGCTCCCTGCAGCAGCGTTGTCAGTGTCAGCAATCAAAGTGAAGGAATCGTTCAGGGCCCGGAGGAGGGAACCTACAAGGAGGGGCATTAGTCGCAGTTTTTTATGGGAAATGTGATCCGGGCGGAGAACAAAGCCGTGTGTCAGCCAACGCCCGCATGTCAGTCGTGGCTCGGATCGCCCGGACTGCGTCTCACTCACCTGATAACGTTAAGGTAAATTCAGAACTCAATATTTTGTCGCCGTTTTGGCGCAGCAGGTTGGCCAGTTCCGTAATTTTCTGGGGATCCATGGTCGATTCTCCGCTCCTACATACACGGATTTATCTGCAAAGATTCGGGAATCATTAAAGCACTTTGATTCTGATGCGTAATGCACCAGTTTCTATTCTACGACTAATACATGTTCATATTATTTCCAGCACAACAAAGGCAATTGCGTATGACGCTGCTGTCAGCTGTTTAAATGCCCCAAAATTCTATTTACATTATGGCACAGGCTGATTTTGTCATCTATCTAATGAGTCTGCAGCATCATTCGAAGATTCATTCGCTTTAAATGATCAATAAAGTCTTGGAAATATTCCACTTTCAGTAAACACTATATATTTTTGTTATGCTTCTTCTTCTTCTTGGTTTTCAAGTTCCGCCTTGAACTGGTTCCATGAAATTTGCAATATTAGAGATGACACCTATTTCGATATAGCAAAAGATAATACCTTTTGGAAAAACCATGATTTTTAGTCAGGTTTACAACCAGTAATATATTTTATTTATTATATATTTATACACATATTTTTTACATTAAAAAAGATTATAATTTTCAAAATATTCTACTTTACAAGCCCGAATAAAACACAAATAAAGAAGCATGTCTATAAAGTTTTTAATTTATTAATATAAAATATAAATTAGTTTAACAAACTTCAATAATATAAATTCTTAAAAAACAGTTCCAATTCTTGAAGCAGCATCCAAGTCAAAATCCTAATCCATTTCTTCCACATTTCGGAAACATAATCTGTTTCAGTTTCTAGAATACAAAATATTTGGTAAGCTTTCTCTTACCAATAAAAGTTCCCCATTCACCTCGTCTTTACGAAAACCATTAATTTTCATATTTATTTATTTAACTACTCAGCTTTTATTGCAACACTGTTTTATCATTTAAATTCTAATATCTACTATTCATTCCGGTTAAAATTAAACTAATGTGGTTCTGTGTCGAAACTCGACCATTATCCATTCGATTCCTGCTGGTAATGGTAATACTCTTGGCCACAAAATGACAATATCAACATTTTTTTAGGTACTCGCGCATTTTATATTGTAAAATTAAAGCAGACTTCGGTGTTTCTTGTTAGTTTTCTCTGGTGTGGATCGTTGGATATGCTTGGACTAAATTAAAAACGAACTAAAACAACCTATAAAAGATTATAGAGTTATAGAGCTGGGTAGTTATGGGATCTTCTGGCAGTCCCTTGATTTTTGTAAACTTGGAGTTGTGCTGAAAAAATACGTTTTCGCTCTTTGGTGCATAAAAATGTTAAAAAACGTTTGTTCTTGTCTTTGAGATTTACAAAGTTTGCCTGTGAAATAAAATACAAACAGCATTAGTCAAAATAGAATTACAAAATTCGAAATGGTTAACTCTTGAAACATTTTTTGTTATAAAAACACAACCGTGCCTGAAACAACTCAAGTTTTCGAAATAATTAAGCCTGGAATTTTGATACGTACTGCTCCGCCAATTTGTGCTGCCAATTTTTATCGAATTTCGAATGCCAATTGAAGAATGCTTTTAATTGTGATATACAAAAATGTATATTTATTATTTATTTTCAACAAATCCAATTCATTTAATAAATATGACACTTTTTATTTGGTTCTTCGTTTGTCTAACACATAAACACTTTACACAATTATCGAGAGATATTATAATGAAAACAGTGGTAAATAAAAAAGTATTAGAAGGAAATGCAAGTTGCTGCTGACATGAAAAGCGGCTTGATTGAATTATCGCATATATCGTACAATATATATGCTATATATGCCGGTTGTATATGAGTGGTGAAGTAGATGACTTGTCTTGACTTGATCTTTGCGAGTAGATTTAGTATTTACAATATACATTTGACTGTTCTGGTTTTGGGTGTAACACAGTTTAGAGTTTTGGCGACGGCATGATGGACGTATCCCTATGAAAAATAATATAGAAAGAAAATAAGAAAACAAATATTGAATGTTATGAATGAAACACAAAACTGTTTAGGTATTGTCATTGACTAAAGAATGGAAAATAGAAATGGCTGAATAATATGGTGATTGTGAATGGCCTGATATGATGATTTAGAAGAAATATACTTGTTTTTTTCCATTTTTAATTTGGGGAAATTTAGAATTTCGCTCTGCTTTATTATTCAGCTGTTTGTTATTTTAAAGCTTAGTTAAGTAACGAGAGGATATTATTAAAATTAATTTAAAAAAAACAAACATTCCAAATATAATAAAATAACAGAAACAGAAGGTGCAATAACTAAAGTTTAGGAAACGATAAACTAAAAAGTACAGCAACTTAAGAATCTATTATTAAATCAAGAAAGTACACGGTGAGCATACATAGCAGGAGGATTATCGAAGGATATACAGAAAGTCGGGATTCAAAGGAGGCAGGATTAACGGGCACAAAAGAAGCATTACAAACGCAAACGAACGACTTACATATGCTCAGGGTGATTGCGTATGCAATCGATTAAATCATTAGGCTTGAGCTGATTTGTGCAAATTTTGTGGATAGCCGTGAACAGAGGAAACCTGCAAAAAAACCAAAAGTGTTTTTAGAAGATCGAATTTAGATATTGATATCGAGGCTTACTTGTCTTCCAGGCCCTTGTTCTTCAGCATGTAGTTAACCTCCTCGGCAGTGGGTGGGCCCTGCAGTTTCTGGCCATTTAACATTTCCTTTTCCAGTTCTTCAATAGTTTTTCCGGAGGTAACAAAGGCCTCAGATACGCGACGATTGCGGCCACCTATGACAGATTATGAGGACAATATTAATGTTGTTTGTTTGCCAGTTTCATTTAAAGAGGCCATAATGTCATTAAACATTAAACCCCAACAGCGATAACCTATCAAATGCAAAACCTAATAGCCCTCTTAATGTTAGTGCAATTGTACTTGTTTCCAGTTCTCAATCTATGAATCATAATTCATTGGAAAATACTAAAAAACAACTATTTATCTTAACAATTATTACCCACCGTAACATGTCGTGATCAGATCGGCAACACCGCAGCTCTCGAAGAAGGTAGACAGCTTGCTGCCGGGATAGAAGACATCGACGAAGCGGATCATCTCCATGAGACCCAATCGAATCACAGCCGCTTTGGTGTTGTCGCCCAACTTGAGGCCATCCACGAAGCCCGCACCGCAGGCAACGATGTTCTTGAGGGCACCACAGACCTCAACGGCGTCGGCATCGTCGACGACGACCACGCGGAAGTGGTTGGCCTGGAAGAGGTCGCGGAGTACCTTGCCGTATTTCTTGTCCGTGCAGCCGATGGTTGTCTCGCAGAAGTTGCCCTCAGCCACTTCGTTGGCCAGATTGGCGCCCATCAGCACGGCGCATGGGATCTACAGAAAGAAATCACGTGGGTGTTGACATTTCTGCGCGGGTCACCTTTGCGACAGACGGCCACTTACCTTGAGGTGTCGCGTGATAATATGCGAAATCAGATCAATGCCGCCGCCCTCGGCCTTGTCGAAGCCCTTGATCAGGGAGATGGCGATGGCATTGGGCTTGATCTTGCCGAGGAGCTGTTTGCAGAAGTTGGGAATGAACTGGTGGGGCACTACGAAGATCAGGATGTCGGCGTTCTTGGCAGCCTCAACCAGGTCGGGCACAGCCACCTGTAGGGTGCAGGGACAATAAAAAAGACTTGAGTAATTGCTTTCTGATAAGAATACTAAAAAAAAAAGAAGAATAAGTCATGAATTTTGATAAGAATACTGAAGGTTGAATGAAGGGAACTGCAGAGTGAATGAGGAAATCAGTTTTCCGGCTCGTGTTCTGCTTTAATTTTTGGAGGCGCGTCTCTCTAGATGTCTAGACTATATAAAGAGTGGGGCTCGATCGTCGATCGTCTGATCTTCAAGCGATTAAGTTATTCGCATATCGCCCTGCTGGCATTGCCAACCAACCTGTTTTTGCCGCTTTTTCAACTTAGTTTGCGTTGTTTTTTTACATAAACTTGTTTACAACTTTTGCGTTGGTTTTTAATTTATTTATAATTGTAACCTTATTGGGGGTGTTACGACTGCGCCATGAATTAAGAAATATATAAGCTTTGGAGCAGGAAAAACATCTATTCACTCGCTTTATTATTATTATTAAGGTGTAAAGTTCAGTAGTCGTTGGCCTTTATCTCGAGATAAGAATCGACTTGGCATTGCAACAGGTTTTATAGAATGATTATGGAACCAAAAATAAATCTGGATCTTCCTAATAGAAAACAAACGCATATCACGATGATTTATTGTCTCTGTTTCGAGTTAGCAAGTAAACAAAAATGTGCTAATCGAAATCGAAATAATCTTTATGAAACATAAGATCTCAATAATAGAAACTGAGTATTTTTTTTTTTATTATTCATTAACTTATTTTGCTCATCTGTTTTGCAGTCTTGCTGCATTTTTGACATTGCTCCTGATCTTTGTTTTTTGGCTAACAAATTATATAGAACAATTTGTTGTTTTGATGCTTAAGGCCACTAAACGTTTGCCAAAATACACAAAATACTTGTATATATCTATCCGTGAGAGTGAGTGATACGTATAGACGCTATAGATTCTATAGCATGGAAAGTCTCACCGATATTTTGGTATGTTTTTGTTTTTTTCGTTTTTATCAATTCATGCTGTTAACGCATGATTGTAATACATATTTATACGGGTGGGTATTTATGGGTGTGTTTGTTCGGAAAGTTTTCCTAAGCAATTGGGGGAAGACTTGGAAGTGACTATTTGCTCTGTGGACTGTGTTTGGACAGGGACGCAGCTAGTCATTGCTACTGGGATGGATTTTATCGCCTGACATGGCAAAACATTTGGGTTATCTATAATCAGTAAATGCTAAAGCTCGAGTGGTTTGTGGAGCACATACATATGTATGAATACAGCCGTTTGAAGTGGATCGCCTGGTTATCGGTTGCAAATTATTTCCTAATATAATATTGACGCAACTTACCCTCTGAAACACAAGAGAGGGGGAGTGCTTTGGGAGGACTGAAACCCAAGCCGGCCTTGACCTACGCCAAAGGCATTGGGGCCAAGATTTAAGAGAAACCCAAACACAGAGAGATAGAGAGAGAGCTGGCAGGGTGCTATAAGAGCAGCATTGGCAACCCACCGAAGGTGAAACTGTTTTGTTGTTGACGTCCCTGAAAAAAATGCATTGGGCCAAAACAACAGCCCGAGAGAGAGACGAGAGGCCAGGAGAGTATAAATAGACGTGCATTCGCCTGATTAGATAATTTGGCGCTGCACGGTCAAGATCAAGGCAAAGGCCTTTTATGTAAGGCATACATAAGGAGTACATATGTGCCTGGGAAGCGTTAATCCGTCAACACCGACAGCTGTTACATAAGGAGGCAGCAGAAAACGTGAATAACTGAAATTACAAACCACTGGGAACTGGCCTGGTTATCGAGAATGCATCTCGGAGAATGTGGATGCATTCCTAAGTGGTGACGATGGAGGAACCTGCACCTGAACTTACCACATTTGGAGGCAGTTTGTGGCCCTTCAGGTACTTGACGTTCTCATGGGTTTCGTTGATTATCTCCGTTAGCTTCTTGCCATCGATCAGCTCCTCGTAGACGAACATGGTCACTCGCTCCTCGAACTCGGGCAGGGCAGATGCGTTGGCGCCCACAATCTTGGCGATGGCCGAACCCCTGGAGAGCAGTCAGAGACGGGTTAGGATGCGTACGATTCTTATATAATAATTGCATCGCATCGTCAAGTGGCAGATTAAATGCACTCACCAGTTGCCGGAGCCAACAATGCACACATTCACTTTTTCCGCCATTCCGTCCGCTTTAATGTGCTTTCTGTTGATAGTTTCTGCTGCAGTTTGTGCTTCTTCTGTTAGCCCTGGAGGTGGGTGCTACTTCGCGACCGGACGAATGGTAGGTGAAACCACAAATGACACGTTGGAGCCGACTACGTGTGATATGGTAGTCTGCTTTTATACTCGGGTACTCGGCAGCGCTCGGAGCAATACGAATCCCCACATGTTAATATAAGCGAAACAAGCAAGTCGCAAGTCGAACAAGAAAAGTTGGAGCAACGTCTGAGCGAAGAGAGTGCACCCTTCGTGCGTCTCTGGCTGTGTGGGTGTGAGAGTGCAACTTGTTTCGTTGGGAAGAACTGGCTCCCTTACATCGCTATTCTGAATTTGACTTCTTTTTGTAATTGTATGATTTTTTAGCCATCCCAGAGTCCAGGATTTTCTATTGATTTAATCTAATTAATAAACGAAGATTATTGGTTAGTAGCGGGAATCCTCCCTGGTTTTTCAGTTAGTGTTGTAAAACGCACCAACTGTCACAGGGTGCGTAGTGTTGGTAAACACTAATGGTTCATCACATGAAAGACTTCCATCTCTAACAGTTGGCGGCTATTTTGAAAATGTCCATCGGTTTTCCGGACTTGAAATTGGCAGGATCAAACTATTTTGCTGGTATTATCAAACTCGCTAAGTTATATCGTACTTCTATACCCAAAACTTGCCACTAAACACTTTCACGACTACAATTTTTAAGAAACTGTTGAAAAAATTCTAATATTTGAAAGAAGTAAGTTTAAATTATTAGCTTAAGTCTTTTATTGAATTTAAAATGGTAAATGTAATTGCTAATGTAAATGAAATAATGCCTGGCTTTACTTTACTCAAATTTAGTACCGGTGTAAGTGATTTATTTTAGTAAAAAGACAGGTAAAGGCAGGTCTTTAAAAGCATCCGAAACCACGCCTTTTGAATATAATTCATATTTTAATGAGAACCTGAAACAACGGTGGCTATAAGGAATCACATTCTGCCATGGAAATATGCGATGCCACATGTCCAAAACCACCCACACACTCTGGCAAAGGAGCAGCAGCCGGAAACACACCAGACCAGAGATACCAAGTCAGGCCACGAGCATAACGTGCAACTTTCCAGCTTTCGCCGCAATCAATTTTACGGGTGCACAGCAGCAACACAAAAAGCAACAACAGCCACCAGGAGATTGCCTTGGATGCTGCAATGGAATTAAAGCCACCCCGAGCACAGCCACGCCAAACCGCTCAACCAACCACTCAACCACCCAGCCACTCAGCCTCTCAGCCTCCATGGTGTACACCCACGCCCACGCCCACGCCCATCTACCTACCTACTACCTACTAGTAGTAGTACATACAACGGTGGCAAACAGAGTTAGACACGCAACGAACGTGAGGAAAGCACGTGGTCCAGCTCACATGAAGGTATTAGCGCGTAACATCGCTGCATGATTAACCTCCTCCATGGGTCAATGCTAGGCGGAGGATTGCATGTGTACGGGGGCATCGTCGAGGTCATGCTCCTGTTTTTCGACTCTAGAACTTGCAACACTGATGCAGCTTTCAGCTGGGCTAAGACAACCCAAGTCCCGATGCTTCCCGATGATGGATTGTGATTGGATTATTAAATCATCATTATTTTAGATTTTAAAATTATTAATTTCCTGATATTTTGTAAAAATTAACTAACATTTAACTGCAACGTTTTCCCGCCATTTTTGGTTTACATTTTTTGTTGCCTACTTAAATGGGCACATGAAATATTCCTCCTGGATTCCTAGAAAATTCGCTTTCTATAATTATTTCTCCCTTTGAAGTTTTGAAAAAAAGTAAAATATAAAATAGATTTATAAATTGTACAATTCCTATGTAGCAATTCATAAATGAAGGACAAATAGAAAATATAAAACGCTTGACAATTGATTGCTTTTCCATATCTGCCCTTTTGCGCGAAATTATTATTTGTGCTCACCCGTCATGACAAATTGGTCTTTTTGGAATCATTTTGCATTTGCATCCGCTCGACTGGACGGCAGTATGTGAAATTTTTGCGAACAAACTCGACATTCCGATGCAGTTATAAATTCTATTCCGTCCTATGACAACCCACGCAACACATTGCATTGACAAGTGCCACAATTCACATCATCAAGATTGCGTGGAGATTGAGTCACGCCCAAATTTAGAACCCATATCACATATCATACATCGGTTATCCCATATCTCACATCCCATATCCCCATATCCCATATTCAATATGGAAACCACCTTTTTATCCTTGGCTAATTCGCATGTCATGCTGACGATAAACTGCTCATTGTTGATGGCCATGTCGGCGATGTTGTGGTAAGTGGTAGGTGGCAAGTGGTAAGGGGAATTAACCCTTTTCTGTTTCTGTTCTACTCCATGCTGAGCTATTTGAAGACCAATCTGCCTATAAAAAACAATGATGGACATTGTGGACTTGGGCATAGAATAATAGTACATAAAAAATAAAAAATGTTGCAGGACCAAAAATAAAATCATGTACGCAGTAACGAGACCCAAAAAGGGAAGACCCAAAAAAGAAGAAGAAACATTAAAGGATTTGAAGGATTGCAGGGCTATTGGATGATCTTGTATTCATTAAAACTGGGAATTTGAGATAATATTCTCTAGTATATTCTAACTTTCTAGATAATAATTTGTTGTGCTGGAACGGTATATTTTTATCAGGATAATGTTCTCATGATTTTGTAGGATTAATTATGTAGGATTATGTGTTAAGATTTTGTTTTTATTTTGTTTTCAACCCTAGTTTGTTGTTATTATCTTTAAGGACGAAAACAAGTGTTCTTTTAATATTTAAATAAATGTTTAAAAACTAAAAATTAACCCAATCTGTGTTGAACAAAAAGAATATTCTTGGAAATATGTCCTTAAAAAAAGGGTATCGCAAGACTAAAAGAAGACAACTCTAAGCGGATGTAGCGCGCTTATCCTTTTTCACACACACACAGGCAGACAGAAATACACACAGCTATACACACAAGGACAGCTGGGCAGTACTTTTTATTTTTCATTATTATTTTTGCTTTATTTAAACCACACAAAATACTTAAGACGATTTTGTGTTTTGTGGCCCAAGATGTATCGCCCATGGCCAGCAATGGCTGCAAAAGTGTGAAAAGAAGTGATAAAAGTTTTCCCCACCTCCTGCCTTGGGAAGGGGCCAGGATGTGGGCGTGTGATGGATGGAGGTCAGAGGGGGAGACAACAAGATGAAATAAAAGGGTAATGTATACATGTCCAAGCGGTCTATGCGGCTGTCCCTCTGATGGTCCCAGCGCCGCCCAAGGCGCTTGCATATGCAAAATAAGACTTCACTCTTTACCTTTTGCCAAAGACATTTGTCTCAGACAATTGAATCGGTCCTTTGATGACAGGACGAGATTTTCAGGCGCTGAGCATCAATAATAGACGTATTCCGCACATGTTCTCTGTCAAGGCGTTTCCCACTCGGTTTCTCGATAAAGTCCTCGGACTCGCAATCGCACTGGCAAAATTTATGACATCTCACACTGCAGCTCCTTTGGCGGAGGTCCTTCCTCGGACAATGCTTAAGCGGTTTCGGACTATGCCAAAGCATCCAAATTGAGGATTTTTATTTTCATTTCTGTTTTTATGATTTACATTTTTATTTGCCATTCGCTTTGCCATGTAAAATGTTTTGGCACTCGTGCCATGTAATTTATTTTCATCTTTTTATTCGGCGCTTCATTTCGTCCATTTCGTATTTGTTCTTTTTTTTGTTTTTAAAAGTTCCAAGCTCTTAATTGTTTTAATTGCTTCAAATATAATCTTTAAACATACTTTCTTGTGGGAATTCTTCCATTAACTTAATTTACTTTGGCTGGTTAAGGTCGGCGCGTTTATTTAATTCATCAAATAAAAGAAAAAAGTATGGAAAGTCCATTATGACAATAAAAACCTCGACTGTCCTTTATAAATAAATGTTTTGTTTGTGAATGCATTTGAATTCATTTTTGTTAATACCTAAAAATGTGGCGAATCCCCAAAATGTCCATAACTTATTTTTCTCTACGAGATCTGGGTTCTGCTAACTTGATTTCAACCTTCGAATCAACTATTATTTTCAAGTCCGGACAATAAAGATACAGAGTTTCTTTTAAATGCATACAGATTAAAAGCTTTTAAGTTCAGGTTCTGATGGGGAAAGAATATCCTTTTAAGGATCCAATAGCTCTTCCATCTGAGTGTCTTCTTAAGGTATAAGTCAGAAGTCATCGTTTTTGAGAGAGTATTCGACTAATTTAAAGAAAAGTTAACTAACCGTCCTTTTCTAGTTATTTACTCCTACATCGGAATTAAGTACATTTTTCTCCTATGAAACCTATGCAAATATTTTTATGTAATAGTACTTAAGTACACATCCAATATAAAATATGTCTGTTCTAACCAAAACACACAGAAACGAGAAAAAACTAACGACTGAAAAGTAACAGTGGGGCAAAATATGAAACAAAAATTTAGTCGATTGTCCTGCGGCAAAGTTGTCTTTTCATTTTCACGATTTCTAAAAAGGTTATTCCGAATGTATCGCTAAATCGACAAAATAAACCACGAGATGGTACAGGAGGGGAAATTGGGAAAATGGAAAAATTTGTAAAGAAATGTCAGACTGCGGTTAGGGAAGTAATTGGAAAAGGGAATTCATAATTTCAGATCAGACTCTTCAAGGATTTAAAACTGTGTTAGTTATAAATTATAGTTCTCCTATATTCTTTCAATTCCCAAAATAATCCTGAAAGTTACTTACTTTGAAATGAAACCATTTAAAAACATTGTTATTAAAAGATTTTTTTTCAGAACAAATTGTTTTATTTGAAGCGAATATCTTAAATTATATTTTATAAATGTCATTTAGACTAGATTATGACTATGGATAATGGTAAAGCTTTACGGAACTATCCCGTGCCTCTTAGCCGAATGGATATTAAAGCCAAAACGCGAAAAAGGTGGAAACGTCTGCGAAAAGGCTATTGGATTCGCAGGAAGGGGAAAAAGGACATACCATTCCAGGGATTTGTATGGATGGTTTGGGGGCAAGGTGGAGCTAAAATGGATGATGGATGCCCTGCCAGGTCCTTGCCAGGTTGAAATAACATGAGCAATTTTTAGAAAAACGACGACAAAACGTCGAATGAAAGATAAATAAAGCGGACCACACAGGCGAGCGTAACAAAAAAATTGGTAAAAGATTGAATAAAATAAGGATATGGAGTGTTAGAAAATGGCACGAAAGTAAAAGCAAGCGGGGGCCGCGAACCGTGTCCAAAGAGGCCCGTGGTGGGCGGCGGCGGCTCCAATGCAGGGGCGTGGCCTTACATATATTGTACGTATATCCTTTACATGATGGCCCCTGCGAACTAGCACAGCTTCGACTATTGCCGCAGCGAATTAGTACATTTCCACAACTTTTTCATTGTCCTCCCCGGCGAATCGAAACAGTTTTTTCAATTTTTCGATTTTTTTTTGTTTTAGGTCGCGCTCGGAATATGAATATTTTTGCAAGTGACAGAGTGGCCGCTTAAATGCTACTAAATCGATTTTGATTACATTGCAAAGCCCAGCCTGGCAGGAGTGGTTCACTTCTCCACCTGGGCCGGCGGCTCCATGGTGTACATGTCGCGGAGCAGACGGGCGATCGGCACATTGCCAATGGTCTCCTTGAAGAACAACGCCTCGATGGTAGCGGCCCGGATGGTGCGCAGTGAGGGCAGCAGGAGTAGGAGGCGTCCGAAGCGGGTGGCCTGGCGGGGGTAGCGCAGGCGCACGTGGTCGGAGAGGATGCACTGGGCCTGGTCCTGCAGCATCTCCACCGGTTGCACGTCGCATAGGCCGGCGGTTTCCGGGGCGAACAGGGCGATGGCCTTCATGCATCCCACCTCGCTGCCGTCTGGTGTGATCTGGCGGAACCGGCAGAGTATCTCCTGGATGGTCTTCATCTCCGTCTGCGTAGCCTCGTCCTGCAGCACCCTTTCCCGGATGAGTGGTGACTCCAGGATGGGCGTGAGGTCCAAGGGAATCGTCCATTGCGCCAGGTTGAGCAGGAAGAGCTCCTTCCAGGACTCCTAATAAGAGAGAAGTTTTTCGTTAGAGTTTTGTTAAGATGGTTAGAGAAATTCAAGGATCGAAAAACTATAAATTGTAGGACAATATCCTTACCTGGAGCAGCAAGTGCTGGTCGTTCTTGGAGAGGGTCTGGAAGGGCATGAGGCACTTGACCCAGCGTACCGCCATAAATAGCAGGCGCGCCGTCGTCTCCTGCAGCATCTCCCAGGAGAGCAGCCTCGAGTCGAGCAGCTGCTGGGGGAAGAGCAGCGTGTTGTGCTGGACCTGGTACTGGATCAGCTCCTGGCACTTGTCGGGGCTGAGAAGCAGCTCCAGGAACCCGTTGGATGCCGAGGCGACTGCTGCCGAGGATTGGCAGGCAACCTCCCCGTTCCGCATTGGCGGTGGAGTGGGCGTGGTAGGCGTAGGTGATCCGGATGTAAAGCTCGCCTGCTTGTTCTCTCCATTGTTGTTGTTGTTGTGGCTAATGATATTGTTATTGTTGTTATGGATCCGTAACAGGCCGTGGCTGGGAGGAGTAAGGCTATGCTGCGATGTCTGCCGAGGCACAGGTGATCCGGAAGAGGCTGCCAAACTGTGCGAGTCCGTGAGCGTGGGCGCCGGGGAGATGCTGCCGGCACTCAGAGGCGGCGAAGCCGACGGGGAGGGAGTCTCCGTCTCTACATTGACGCGCGGACTCTCGCTTCCCAGACTCAGGCCCCCATCACCGGCTCCGCTTCGCGATCCAATGCTCGAGATAGACTGTACGGAGTTGCTGGGCGACGGGGAAGAGTAGTTGTTGCTGCCGGTGGGCACCATCTGACCTGCCGATCCGTAGGGAGTGCTGGTGGAGGACACTACGGCGGCAACAGCCGTGGCCGTAATTGCCGGCAACTTGCTAGCCGCCTCGGCAATTAAGTTATGGTGCAATAAGTGTGGGGGGAAGGACAGAGACGGGCCACCGGCGCCGGATCCTGTGCTGGATATGGAGCTGCCATTGCCACCGCTGTTTAGGCCACTGTGTGGAGCCACCAACGCGTGTCCCGGATGACCCGGATGGTGGAAGGCCGTCGCATGCTGCTGCTGTTGGCCGCCGGACCCCGTGTGATGGTGGTGCCCCAGCGGAGCTCCTGCTTGCTGCTGTCCACTGGCCGCCAGATGGAATCCTCCCCCTGTCGTCGGCGGTGGGGGCGGATGGGTGGAGATGTGCTGCGTGTAGTTGAACGAGGCCGAGACATTTGTCACGAGGGAGACGGGCAGGTGACCGGCATGGTGATGGTGTAGACCGGCTGCGGCGGCGGCAGCAGCGGCCGCATGGTGGGCGGCTGCCGCATGGGCATGGGCGTGGTGGTGATGATGATGGTGATGGTGGGCGGCAGCTGCATGGTGGGCAGCCGCCGCTGCCGCCGCATGATGATGGTGATGCAGCTGCGGATGGAGCTTCGGCTTCCTGGGACCACGCTCGTGCTGCACAGCTGAAGCAAAGGACACAATAGGAGACATTAATTTCAAGCTTAAGATCTAGATACATATATTATCCTATATATCAGTTTAATTCTCTAATAGCAACTCCTATCTGTAGAACTGTAGAACAAAACTGTTTCTTAATATCTTTCTATCTGTATCTGATTATACTTTAAAGTATTTGTTTTTTTTTTGTTTCCAATAGATTCTATTTACATATCACACCCAACCAGATCTGAATCTGATTTACATAAAATCAGTTCAAGTGTGTAATTGCGATAATCTGCCTCTAAGTAGATAAATAAACAAAGTTAATTTCAAAGATACTCTTTTTCGGCTTTCTTTCTGTTTTGTATCTTTTCGAAACTTTTCATAAACGCTTTGAAGTGTGCATTGGTCCCAAAAGGTTAGCTCTTCCCCGATTTGGCTTGGGTAGCTCCGGACAGTGCTCCGGAGAGAGAGCTCCGGAGAAGGACATCATAAACCGATTATTAAAATGCTAGAGATGCAAAGATACAAGGCTGAAAAGATACTGTGTAGCAAATAGGTCTTACTGTCCTTGGTCGTGTGAACTGTTGCATATGCCGGAAGAACCGGAAGAGAAATGTGTGGAGGGGGAGTGTGTGTGGCTGCCATGACTTTTATTTGTTTGTAATTAAATGTATCTGTAGCTGGAGTTGCTGCGTATCTTGTAGATTGCATGACGTGGCGCAAAGGGGGTGACATTTTAATCCCCAGCTAATCGCATATGTGAAAGCGTCTCCCTGTAAAATGACTGCAGCCACTTGAGGGCTTTTACCTCAAGCTATCGCTCTCGGCCTGGCCCTGGCTTCCAACTAGCATAAAAAAACTTGGCAGCTCGGCACAAAAAGTCTCAAAGCTTTCAAAAGATCACAAATTTCAATTAAAGAAAATGAAAAACTCATCAAATTTTTATGCTGCGGGTTTAACAAACTTCGGGTCCCAATTTCCAGGGGCGCTTAAAAATTGTGGTTCAGCAAAAGACAGGAAACGAATAAAACAAAAAAAATTGTGAAAAGTTGAAAATACCCCCCGGGAAACTTGCACTTCCAGCTAACCCTTTTGCCTATGACTCCGTAGTCCTTCTTTTCCTTTGGCCTTTTCTTCGGCAAACACAGAAACGTGTGAAAAATTAGCTGCCATGATGCCAAAGTAAAATTAAATTTTTTTAGACTCTTCTTTGGTAGTCTACTTTTTGGTAAATATGATTAAAGATTTTTTAAAGCTTTTTTTAAAGTTTTAAAGAGCCTTGAAGGATACGTCCTCTGCTTGATCACTTCAAAGCTTAAATACATTTTTGTCAGTCTTTTGTTAGTCCTAAAATCCTTACAGCTTTATGAAGTTACAAAATGTAATGGTACCAAAACATCCTCATATAATATTTGCAGAAATGATAAATTGATCCCAATATAATAAGAACTTCCTCCACAATTGTAACCATTTTATGCCGAATTTGTCTCACAATGACTGACAACTCAAATCTCTTTCCAACTGACAAGAAGTGCGGTCATTATGGACTATTAAGTACTTCAGTACAAGCCCATACCTTTCAGATCCGAATGCGAATCCGTTTCCGGGTCGTAACACCCCTGCCTGGGTCACATCATCCCCGCAGCACATCGAATCACTTCAAGTGTTTTTCTAATTTCACGGTTTATATTTCTTTTTATTTTATTTTCAGTTTCAGTTTGAATGGCTCGCTGTGGTGGCTTTTCCCCTCGCAAAATACGCAAACGTTGCCTTATTTACTTTTAATTTGCCTGCCAAACAATCGCATTTTGATACATCTTATTTTTTTTCTCCGTAAATATTTATTACGACATTATCTGTGGCTGTGGCGGTCCAAGTGGCCCCGCATATATTGTAAGGGCGCTGCTTATTACCGTTTACCGATTTATTTATTTCGATTTCTTGGGCACGCATTGCGCTTTTCAGCTTATGGACGTCCTGTTTCCGTCGTCCTGGCCCTGGTCCTGGAAATGTTGCTGATGGTGATCACCGTCGTCATTATTTGGGATTTTTGCGTGCTCTGAAATCGACGTGGTGGCCACCGTCGCTGCCTCGTTGTGGGAACCGACCAGCTGCAAGGCAGCTCGCTTTTCCACTGCCACTTATCATTAATTTTTCCGCTGCTTTTTCCTTTTGCCCATTTGCCCATTCTGGCATCCTGACATTCCTGCCTTTGTCCGGGTGTGCCTTTGGGCAACTTCCCCTTCACGGCCAGGCTCTTTCTCGGTTCCTCCGTTCGCTCTTCATCTCCAAATGAATGCATGTATTTTGACATATTTTTTTTTGTTCCTTCACGGAACGTCTGGTCCGCTTCCCTCCTCTGTGTTATAATTAATTGATTAGCTTCAGCAAATCGGTCAATATGTTTGTTCTACCACACTTTTTGTGTTCTTCCCACTTCCTGCGGCGAGCTAAGGCGCTAAGTTGAGGGGAGTGGTCCTCATAATGAGTTGCTAATTAAATTTGTAGGTTGTAATTTTTTTCGGGTTTCGCTGGCTCTCGGAGCTCTGAAACTTTTTCTTACACATGGGACTTTCCAGGTGTCAATACATGAGATGAAACAAGAATATGCTGAGCTTAAGGGTAAATCCTTTAAATTAGATTTCCAGAGGAGCTTAAAAGTCAAGGACTATGCTTGGCTAAGCCGGGGTATGCCAGGAACTATACTCATATCTTGGCCAATTTTTATTCGATTCCCAATCGGAATACCTTAAATGATTTGTAAATCGATTCCCTCTGCATTAAAATCAGGAAACGAATTTCGTTTTCGATTGTTCGTCAATTTTTCTGATGGATCCCCCTTTCAAAAATATTGAAAAATGGCTTGGAGGGATAATATGGGTCTTTCGATAGCTGTATCTTTGGAAATATTGATCCGATTCACAAGCGGAGAATCTTAAACGATTGGATGGATTCTCTGTCAATCTGCATTAAAATCTGATAACAACTCATTTATTCTTTCATTAAATCTGCATTAAAATCTGATAACAATTTATTTATTATTTCATTAAATGAAAAGTACCGTCCTCCTCCATTCCCATAAAGTAAAGCTCTATTAATAGGCTTTAGTATTTATTTTTTAAATGTAAAATTTTAAAAATTAAAATATGAAATAAATTAAAATATTAAACGAAAAGTGCCGTCCTCCTCGATTCTCATTACGTACAGCTTATGAGAATCGAGGAGGAGGGCGATATTAATAGGTTTCAGTATTTATTTTTAAAGTATACAATTAAAATATTAATATATAAATAAATTTAAATACCTAATGAAAAGTGCCCTCCTCCTCGATTCTCATTACGTACAGCTTATGAGAATCGAGGAGGAGGGCGATATTAATAGGTTTCAGTATTTATTTTTAAAGTATACAATTAAAATATTAATATATAAATAAATTTAAATACCTAATGAAAAGTGCCCTCCTCCTCGATTCTCATTACGTACAGCTTATGAGAATCGAGGAGGAAGGCGCTATTACCAGATTTTATTATTTATTTTTCAAATATCAGATCTTTTTTGATAATGAATTTTATAAGAGGCTGAACTCATTTTTTTAAGGATCGGCCAAATATATCCGATATTTTATAATCAATATCTCTAATCAATAGAAACCGCCATTTAACTGCAAGGGTATATAAACCTCACCTTCGCCGAAGTTGTCTTTCCATTCTTTCTTTATATAAAAATTTCTTCTTTTTAGCAGCCTCCACCTCCCATCCACCTTGTAACCCAATTGGGGCCAAAGTCATGCGTTTGTTTACAGGAAACTCGATTACAGTTAAGCGGTGATACGGCATCCAAATCTGATAACAAATTTTTTTTTTAGATTCTCAATTTGTCTGTGTTCCCTTTCAAAAATATGGAAAAATGCTTTGGAGGGACAGTATGGGTCTTCCGCTAAATGGCTATATCTTTGCCAATATTGATTCGATTCTTAAGCGGAATACCTTAAACGATTAGTGAATCGATTCTTCATCAATCTGCATCAAAATCTGAAAACGAATTATTTTTCGATTTTTTGAAAATTTTTCTGATGGAACCCCTTTTAAAAATATTGAAAAATGGCTTGGAGGGATAACATTGGTCTTTCGATAGCTGTATCTTTGGCAATATTGATCCGATTCTTAAGCGGAATACCTTAAACGATTTGTGGATCGAATCTCCATCAATCTGCATCAAAATCCTGAAAAAACTTTTTTTTCGATTTTTTGAAAATTTTTCTGATGGAACCATTTTCAAAAATATTGAAAAATGCTTCGGAGGGATAATGTGGGTCTTTCGATAGCTGTATCTTTGGCAATATTAATCCGATTCTTAAGCGGAATACCTTAAACGATTAGTGGATCGATTCTCCATCAATCTGCATCAAAATCTGGAAACGAATTATTTTTCGATTTTTTGAAAGTTTTTCTGATGGAACCCCTTTTAAAAATATTGAAAAATGCTTCGGAGGGATAATGTGGGTCTTTCGATAGCTGTATCTTTGGCAATATTAATCCGATTCTTAAGCGAAATACCTTAAACGATTAGTGGATCGATTCTCCATCAATCTGCATCAAAATCTGGAAACGAATTATTTTTCGATTTTTTGAAAATTTTTCTGGCGGAACCCCTTTCAAAAATATTAAAAAATTCTTAGGAGCAATAATATGGGTATTTCGATAGCTGTATCTTTGGCAATATTGATCCGATTCTTAAGCAGAATACCTTAACTGAATAGTAATTAAACAAGTAATATTTGAAAATATGAAAATATACACGAAAAGTGTCGCAAACATTTTTGTTTACAAATTTTGTGAGAAATCTCTATGTAAAAATTTTTCTTTAGGGAAATTTTAAGCGATATCTTGTCAAACTTCCATCAAATGCGGTTCTAATTTTATTGTAGTCTTCCCTTGGCGTACTCCTTACTGACCCACCAATCCAATCAGCTCCTCTCAAGATTTGGAGTAACTTTAACTTTCTCGCTTTCGGAAAATAGAAAAGTTTACAAAACCCCGTATAAACAAGGCTCTTAACGAAGGCAGTTACCCCGCCACCAAGTCCTGGGCAAGGATTATATGTATATGGAAAATGTTAATGCAAACAGTAACTACAAGACCGATGCGAAAGGCAAGAACATTTCCAAGATTCAGTCAACGGTGAACTTATGGCAGGACTAGAAATTGAAAATAAATGTACAATGTTGCCTACTTCTGGGCGTTGAAGCTCTTTTGTCAACAGTCTGGGGGTTTTGCCACCTGCCTAACCCTTTTTTGGCCAGTGTAATGGCACAAGCACCGACTTGTCGGTTTCCTATCAGTTTCCTATCGGTTTCAATGGTAATTTTTGCTGTTTTTGTTTATGTCTATTTCGGAGACGACTTTTTGGCGCTGGCGCAAAAGGCAGCCTTGCCAGACTCGACAGACTCGCCAGACTCGACAGAGTCGGCTAATTTCATGACCACATTTTAACGTATTGATTTTTCTGAGGTTAATGAATATGCAAACCATACAATCTACAATATATATGTATGTATTTGATTCTGATATTTATGTTGCAGCCTTTGAGTTTCGCCATATTCTCTGCCATTTATATTACGTATACGCAATTTCATTTACACATGACTGCAGGGCACAAAAAGCCATGGCGCAGGGACACGCCCACACGAGCTATACACACACATACACACACAGCCATACGGACACCTACACAGTCGCATCGTGTTTTACTTAATTGACATTATAGCCTACTACGATATGTGCATACACTTTCGCCGGGGACAGTGCGACATGTAAATGCGCCTGGCTTGCACATGTCATCGACATCGACACTGCATCCCCTTGATGCCTTTACCCCTTTCAACCCCTTGACCTCTTTGCCACACACATGCCCACCCACACTGCCTTATGTGTGAGTGACAAACGTGTCAGTGTCAACATTAAAAGCGGATTTAAAATCACTAGGAGCAGCGGCCGGACGGAGCTCGTTGGACCAGAACGGGAGTCAGATGGGTGGAAGCCTTCGGCCTCATAGGGCCAGGCTGCCGTCGGCCAGGGAACTCCAATGAGTATACAATTTTTAAAGTCTCTCCAACGAAAATCAACGGTATTATCTATAAAGAATGTATTTTTGAAGCAATAAAAACATATGAAATCTACGTGTTTTAATCCTTTCCTATTTTCATAACTGAAATCAAGATATTTTCGAACCCTTTTTCCTGGATAATCGCAACGAAAAATAAGAAAGGGAATCATACTTTTGGCAATGTCTAAGTCTATATAATTGTTATACAGCAAATATTTGATATGGTTTGGCGATTCCTAAAACTATATTATAAAATAAACCTTTTTTTTTGAAATTCGTTTTGTTTTTTAAGTACAACTCATGGGAACAGAGAAATTAAAGGCTGTGATCTTCTTCAGGCTTCTTTTTTAAATTATTTTTCCTTTTTTCGATTATAAAATCTATATTAATACCATTTTTAATCTCTCAATTCGTCTTCGACCTTTTAATATCAACATTATGTACACTTCAGGCCATCACAAGCATCATTAGACATCACTTTTCGGGTCATCACGCACGCAGTCGAGGGGAGTAAGTGTATCACCATTATCAAGCCCCCTTCTTTATATATATTTTATTTACCCCACCCAACCTCCAGAGTTTTTTTTGTAAAGTAAGAATGGGATTTGAGAAGCGACACAAATCACTCAAAATGAAAAATCCGCTTAAAATGCCGCGTAAATATTTGCAAAGCGAAAGAAAGTAAAGAATCGCCTGGTGGCTTAGGTAGTATGCGTGCTGATGATGCTGACACTTTGGAGTATACAAATGCAAATACCATTAAATGTGACAAGTGGCAACATAATTTTTTAGAAGAGCTTTTGGTGTCTTTTTTTTTTTTTTTTTTTGCCTCCATTACACACCCCCGGAATATTAGCATACAAAGTAGCCAACATTCGTAAGACAGGCACTTTGGTGGAAAGGGCAGTTCCCGAACAGCGCGGACCCTGAAATGTGCGATGTTTCTCATATTTTCCCATAATAACTTATTTTTCAGCTCTAAAGTGGGTGTTGGTCAGCTCAATGCTGTCATAATGCCATATTATCGAGGGAGGAATGCCCACAGTTGGGAAATCCTTCAAAGGACGACAAAGTTTTGTTGGTCTTTAAGAAAAATTAGAATAATTCTAACCCTGTTGGATACTTTTCAATTATTATTGGCTCCCAGCATATTGAAAATTCCGACCGGAAAAGGCCAACTAAAAATGGACAACCAGAAGACCAGAAGACCAGAAACCATTTTTTCCTTTCACCCCCCAGAGCATCTTCACCCCCCAGAAGAGACACCCAACGACTTATCTGCTCGCGTGACCCCTTCCTAACAAAAGCAAAAAAACCAAAAAAAAATGTTTCACAAACGTGCCTTGAACGATTTTTGTGGCTTTTTTGCTTTCTGTTCTAAACAACAAAAGCATTTTGTCTGGGGGAGACTACAATGGTGGACCATACGAAGTTGGGACTCTCTTGGAATGAGTGCTAGTTGTTTTGGGAAAGATGTGTGAAATGTTTGGTGTCGATGTGTGTTTGTTGTTTATTTACAGCAACCAGCCAACAAAAACCCCAAAAACGTAGCCTAACATGGGGATTTGTAGCGGGAAACTAAGAAAATTTCAGCAAAAGAATGGCAGGAACAAGAACATTCTCTAGCACGCCCAAATCCCAGCCATTGTTGTACTTTTTGGAAAGTTTCTGAATATTTTTTTGTAGGTTTTCCGCAGGGATAACTTTTATGGTTACGCTAAAGAAAGCAAATGGGAAGATTTTATAATTATATACGAGCCACTATTTATAATCCCCCTAAAAAAAACTTATAGAGCATAAAATTGTAGGTAAACCCTTAGCTTTTAGAGAACACCAGTTATCCTTGAACGGTCTAACTTCTGATCAGCCACATTTGGGTTCGAAGGTCGGCCCTTCAGTTGACTGACGTCTAAGTTGAGGCTTTTGGGAATCATCAGTTGATTGTCAATACATTTTAGCCGCATTTTCAGCGAACAGATAATGCGTGTAATCCGCTATTAAATGCACATTGTCAATCGCTTCCACCCCATAGCTCCCACTCCATCCCATCCCATCGAATCCAATGCCATTCCCCTCGTCCTGGACAATCGGCCTTGCGTGCGAGAAAGTCTGGAATAATTCTCACGCCGCTCTTGTCCCCGGATCCCAGGCTTTATCCCGGATCGTCTGTGCACTGAACCCATCAGGGGCAGCTTCTGAATACAACATTGATGCGAATAGATGGGCTTGGCTCCGGAATATAGTCGACAACCCGAGCTCATCGCAATAATGTGTTTTTATGCTACATTTAATTTTGGCTTAAGAGCTTTAAAGCTAGTATTGTTGTATTGAGTGGCGAATTCGGTATGGTTGTCGGGCTCCTGGCTGTCAATTGTTAGTCCGGCTTAGATGAATTTTATTCAATTATATAAAACACAAATTTTTCTTTTAGTTATAGTTGCATATCGTAGTTAAGATTATCGTTATTTATGAAATAAGAAACTATCTTTGCAATCTGCAATCTTTGCTTGAAAATAAACTAATTTTTATTTAAATTACTATTAAAAAAATGTAAAATATATAACACAACAACAATTGTCTCATTCCCATGCCATCCATTTGCTAAAATCAGTTTCCCCCGTGGGGACTTTCGCCTCCGAGGCACGACCACAGGATCTAGGCAGAGGACTCGCATAATTTATAATCAGCTTAATGACAAACACAACAAAAGTTCAAATGGCATTCTACAGGGTCTAGTCGCAACGAGGGAACGAGTGGAGGGAGCCCGCGGGTTTTTGGTTTTCGAGTTTAATGTAATTTATGCCCAAAAAACCTTGACGTGGGCGAGACAGGGCTTCACGAGCTAATTTGCTGCATAATTAAATGTATTTGGCAAGTAAAACAAAGACTTGCGGGCCAGGTCGTAAGCGAAGGACTTCATGGGAACCAGAAAAGGCTACTTACCATCCTTGTTCATGGCCGATTGGAAGCACTTGGCGAGACGGCACGCGCGACACTGATTCCGATGAGTCTTGTCCACAGGACATCGCCCCTTCAGATCGCCGGTGGCTTTGCAGGTGTAAATGCGATTTCGATGGATGCTGCGCTTAAAAAACCCCGAGCAGCCTGAAAGCAGCCAGTATTAGTCCAGCTTACATTGGTAATTCATTTAATCCTCTAGGCCTCACCATCACAACTGTAGATCCCATAGTGCTTGCCGGAACTTCGATCGCCGCAGACCTTACAAGGAATATCCAGTAAGCGATCGCCCGCTATAAAATAAATGCAGGAACAATCATTAAATAGAGAAATAAATATATAGAACACATCTTAAATGTACATTATTCGCAAGTTTTCATCGGCGCACCTATGATTTTACCATTAACTCGATATAAAAACATAGTTAGGCCCCACTAAGTAGGCAATAGAAAATGTTACCTCATTGATATGATTGATCGACCTAATATAATATGATTTGAAAATATCGCGTAAATTGTGTTAATTTGTATTGTATTCTATACGAATTGAATGATATAATATTAATTTAGAGAACACTCAATTAAAGACTTGGTTTTCCCTTTATTTGGCGTATCTTCCTTGGATTAAGGACCTGTGGACTTGAGCAAATACACGGCGTCACGTGCCAAAGATTTGGACAATTTTGTGGCGTTGCTTCGAGTGTGTTTGCCGCAGATTAGCAAGTGAAAACGGCACTCACTCATCCTTCCAGGATTCTTTTAATACGTGTATGTGTGGCTGGGGGCGGGAGTATCAGGAATGGCGGGAAGCCAGCCCTTTGACTGGCACACTTCGCAAATTAAGTTCAACACTCGGCACTTGTCAAAATAAAACGCTGTCCCTTTGTTGTGGTCCTTTGTTCTGTGACATTTGACATATTGTCGCTGGTTGGGTTCAGGCCGGGGTTCGTGTCGGTTTTACGGGGTTTCGGGGTTTTGGCCGGCGCGTGTTGCCAATTTTCACACCCTGCATCATCGGCAATTGTCCGCAGCGTGTTAACACCTTTCGAGTGGATGTGCGTGTCCGCTTTGGGGTTGCACCAGGGGACAGAGTCGGATAGTCCCTCAGGAACCCTCGGGGTCGGACCTTTTTCAGCCTCTTATTTTTTAAAATTTTGCGATTTTGTTGATTTTACATATTTATGTTTATTTACGCCATCACTTTTTACTTTGTGCCCCATTTGTTGTTAGTGTTTGGTGTGCGGGTTATGATTCTATCATATATCAACGCCTAACAATATGTTTTTGAAGGGGGTATGGAAATTTCCATTATGTTTTGATAGGCAAAAGGAGTTTTAAGCTGGACATTTAAGGGGCATGGGAAAAAACGTGAGATTTTCGAGTTTTCGTTGTGGCACTTTTCAGATTGAGTTAACTTTAAACTCGGAATGTCTATTAATGTAGCAAAAGGGTTGGAGGAAAATGGGAATTGATGTTTGAAACTTGCAGCTTTGCAAATAAGTTGACCACTTTTTTTTCAATTCAATTCGCCAATTGGGACTTTCTCAGAATAATAACACCTTCTATTCCCACTTTAGAGTAGCTTCTAAAATTATTTATCCTTTTTAAGGTGTTGCAATCCTTAAATTGAATAAATAGTAGAATAAACGTACATTCTCAAGTTTGAAATTAAAATGGTTTCGGTTTATATTCAACAAGGAATACCTTTAAGTTAAGGATTCAATCTTAAAACACCAAAATTGGAGTAAATTCTTTGAATTTATGTTTGAGGAATGATGGAACATTGAAACTATATACATTTTCAGTTCAACTTAATGAAACCTTGACTTTTTGTTGGAAGAAAGAGCTTGTAAGCTACAGAATTCAATAAACCTGTTCAGCTCGTATAATTCAATATAATATATAATATATTAATTATATATAAAGCATATTTTATTGTTCCATTTATATGATGTCATTCTAAGGTACAGAGAACCCTTAATGAAATCTCTGATGAAAAGCCATTAAATCAAGGCTTTATTAATAAATATTTGTAGTTTAAGGAGCTTAAAACACGCACTCTTCAAATTGTATTCATTTCATTCATTTTTTTTAAATTTATCCCTTGAAAACATCCTTTATTTGCATTGCCGACGGTTGAAAAGTCCGACGCAAAATCGCGATAGTTGAGAAAAACCTTTACCTGTGCCCATTTTCCTTTGATGGAAATATTTAAACCCTAAAGTATCCAGTTTGGTAAACTTTGCAGTCCACAGTGTTCACTAAAACTTGTATTTTCTTAACTATTATTAACTATTTTGAATTTTAATTAACTTGTAGTATTAACTACGGGAATTTTCATTTGCCGACGCGATTCTGTGCCGCTGGGAAATGCTGGTGGCGGAGGGAAATGCAAATGCGGATCGCATGGACTGACGGACCAACTGCGAATGAGGCGAGTGAATCTATGGCTGGCAGAGCCAGCAGCGAACAGACCGCCAATTACGAAAGTGAAGCTGCCTAGGAGAGGTCCTTTTTTGCAGTCAATTTGACAGGAGGGCGAGCAAAGCCAAAAGCAGTAACCCACCCACCCACTCATCCCACCACCTCGTCCTGCTCATCATCCTCCATCCTCGTCCGTAGCCATGGCTCACCATGGAAAGCCACAATCGAAAAAGGCGAAATGGGGAAAATGAAAAGCAGCGTACGCTGAGCAATGGAAAACGAATGAAAACAAAACCAAAAAAGAAACCAAACGAAAGTCGAAAATTTACAAAAAGCTACCAAACGTTACATTTCATCCCTTGAGAGTGGACCGGAAGCAACCAAAACCCACCCACTCGCCCACACACACATACACTCTCACAGAAGTCCTGGCGAGCAAGGAATATAGGAGGGAGAGGATGACAGAGGGGAGAGTCGGGCAACCAACCGGAAAACGCCCTTTTTTCAGTGTCCCGTCCTGATGCGATTACAGCAAATGAGGGTACTTCCTGCCGTCCACCATTTTTGTTTTTTATATTTCTTGTTGTTGTTGTTGCACACAGACACACACAGACACACACAGATGCGCACAGGCCGCACACTGACGTCGTACATATACTGTGGCTTTCGACAATTCACCACAAAATGTCAAGAATGACGAAAAGCTATCTGAGGAGCATCCTTGTATTGGTATGATGTGCTGCAGCGTTCCTGCTCTCGTGGCAGGACATCTCCCTCGCACGCTCGCTCCTTGCTCCTTGCTCCTTGCTCCTTGTTCCTTGCTCTTCCTTGCTCGGCAAATATCCTTCGCCAGCAGAGTGCCGGCAGGCTTCTCTCGCTTTTTTCTCCATTTTATCATTTTTTTTTCTACTTTTTTCCTGCTCTACGGATGGGTGGCAGCCGGCGGTTGTAGGCTGTCGGATTATTAGTTCTAAAGTCAGGTCTCAGCTGCCGAAAGGGCGGTACAGTGAAGGGTACATCAAGCAGCAGGAGTCAATTGAGCCTGGATGGTACAAGTGATCCGTTTTAATTAATTATGGGGGTTTTCAAGGACAGGTTATTAAGGTGATGAAGTGATTTTTTCTAGTTTCTTTTTTTCTGTTTTCTAGACTTTATTTTAAATTATACAGTTTAGATCATTATCAGATTTATTATTATTAGATCAAGCGATCAATTTCAGGAGTCTCAGTTTGTATAAAAACAAATGATTATATTTCTATATTTTATTTAATATCTGTTGGTGAAAATCTTCCTAATATCGTTGATTTGATGTACTCTTTTATGAAAACAATGCTATTATAGCAGTTAAAAAAGGAACACTAAAACAAAATGTACTTAACTATAAGGACAGTTTTTAAATTAAGATAAACGTAAATATTACTTAAAATAACTTAAAATTTAAATTCCATTAGAAACCATGACTTTTATTACGGAAAGACCTAAAAGACCTTGTGGCCTAAGAGGTTTCATAAGATACAGTGGACCCCATCAGTGACCAAGTACAGGACTTCAGTAATGGATATGGCATATGTGGGTGGAATATATATACCCCATGGAGCCTTACATATACATACTCGTATGTATTAACGAATTCATATGTGTTGGAGCAGAAGTAGAGCTCTTGTGGCAGTACTCCTACTTTTGGCATTTCCGCCATGACGTTTCCCCAGTTCCCACTGGCCGAAGAGGCATCTCGGTAGGTCCAGGGGTCTGTTGCGTGGTGTTGTTGGTATGTTGATAGGGGTTGATTTACTGACTCTCATCTAAATTGAAATGACTTTAGCGGCACAGTGAGTGGGGCCGCACCCACACATGTGCACGGGGTCGGGTTAGGCTAGGCCAGGATAGGCATTACCCCCAGCTTAGGGGTGGAGTCTTGTAAGTCGGTTCGGCATGGACTCAGGATTAGTTACACAGCCCATTTGTCTGGTTGTGGTCGTGTATATGGCGCCGCTGCCAGTGCTCGTATATAACCCAAACCCTGATCCGGGATCACCCATATCCCCAAACTGCAATCCTGCGGTTATATTAACCAGTTAGAATGCAAAGTCATTCGCAGGTAAGGCTGCCATCCACCCTCCACCCTCGGCATTCCACAGATTAACCCAGGAGTCCTCCCAACCTCTGAACTCCAACCTACAACCTAACCCCCAGGATCTCCTCCTCCCCACATACATACATGGCAAATTTGCGGCATCAAGAAGTCGCATTTTTCTCTCTCTGTCCATGAGTGACTCCAACTCACCCCTTCGGTTTGTGAGGCCACGCCTCCGCGGCAAGGAAACTCACCACTTTTTGGGAAAACCAGGCGCATGCGTTTCAACAAATTCGAAATCGAGTTCGAAAATATTTTCTGTGAAAAGTAGGCTTTGCTTTTTCATTTTTATTGCTTGCCCGGGCCCGGATCGTACACAGCTCATTCGTTCCGGCATAGTCAAACAAATCGAAAGTCAATCTAACAGAAAATAATTCATTGTAATTTTTTGTTAGGTATTTTTGTAGCCAAAAATTAATCGTTGTTCTGTCAGCGCGGTCACAGATTGTCGGGTGAGTCGAAGATAACTTTTTCCGGTTAAAATAGTAAGTGATACGTGGCACTTTTTGCAGTCAGCATGGATGGATATTATCAGAGCAACAGTTGCAACTTCAACCACAGCGGCTATTCGCAGCGATCCGTTAACAGGAGCTACGGATCCTGCTGCAACTGCTCCGGGGGTAGTTGTTCGCGAATGGGTGCTGGGGCCAGCCCAATGTCGAGCCAAATGCATAGCCAGAGCATGAGCCAGCTGAGTTGTCCAGGTGGCAATTGTTGCCCCGGCGGAGTGTGTTCTGCTGGGAAAGCTCGCTTCTATTCCGACCGGCAAAACCGTGGACGCTAACGCCCAAGAGTTGGCGCTTCCATATGTGTAGCGGACAGCCTGACAGGATGACGACGTTATGGAGTCATACACATTCTCATTCGTAGCATGGTCATAGATCCTTGTACTACGTCGCAGAATTGTTTCGTAATGCGTATTCAGGCTCTGACACGGATAAGGGCCAATCCCATTATCGCATGCGGTTACGAAGATTCCAACCTTTTTACAACATTCCACGTCCATTCACAGTATAGAATGTAATTTTATACAGTTCCATGGATATCTACTGCCGTCAGAACATTGAAAAACTACTCAGAAAACCCGGTCAAATTCAATGTCAACACTATACATAAATAGCAGAGCTAATAAATTCCATTTTATAACAATTTCTACTGTTTTTGAAATCGATTCATTCTCCCTTTAGGAGATCCTTTTCTAGATGTTTTTTTTTTTCATTTGGAGTTCTTAACGACCAGCCAACTAATCTCAGGAGGCTTACAAATTGTTTTATTATAAAAAATCCCTCAACCTGTAATGATGTCTTTCCCACCTAGACAAATAAAAATGCAATATTAACGAATCTCATTTTATTAAATTTCATATTCTTTTTGCATAATGTAATATTTAGGTTTTGCTTCTCATAAACTAACAGTAAATATATATATATATATTTTTTTTATTTGTATAATCCTTGCTGATAATTTTATTTATATTTTAGTTAATACAGGTTCTTCTTGAGTTGGTATAGTGTTCTCTCACGTTAAACTTATGATAGCTGTCTAATATTTTGTTGTCTTTGCTGTATAGTTCCATGAAATGTGTGTAGAAGAGGGTCTGAAGTGTTTGGGGTTCCACGTCCTTTGATAAGGTTCAAGGACTGAAGAGATAGTCGGTATTAATTGGTGCTACCTTAACATTCATGTATTTTAACTGACACAGCTACATATTTGTAAATTATTATCGATTCAACATGTAGATTCTCTACAAAATACCATTTGTGTTTTTACTCCTACACCACTACTAATTTATTTATCTAATTTAATTTTCTACTTTTAATCGTGTTTTATTATTATTTGTCTTTAGTATTTACAAAATTGAAATAATACGGGTTCGCTGTCCAAACCAATGGAGTGTCTTAAATCATATATATTTTTTTTAGTAAATGGAAAACAATTTGGAAAAGATTAAAGGGAACTTCTCAAAAATAATATGACAGCATATACTGGCTAATATTTATTTTTATTTTATAGTTTACCACTATTATTCATTGTTAAAGTTGCAATCTTTAGTATTGCTTATACAATATATATATTAGGGACCCAGCTATCAACACTTCTTGCTTTACCTTTAATTTCATTGCATTTAAAAGTAATTTTGAGAAAATCTACTTGCCATTAGATACGTACATTTATGCATTAATATTGATTTCCGTGAGAGGTTTGTGTGTTGTGTGCCTGTTTGAGATACTGTAACATCTGTCTAGATGTGTGAAATTTTTAGAAAATGTTCTAGTCCTTTGTTAATTGATATAATTGGCGGTGCTTGTTCGTGTTAAAGTTCATAGACGGGTTTTTAACACCTTATTTACGGTATACATTAAGCTTTTCTTTTAACGATATTCTTGTGCGCTTTCCAAATAGGTAAGCTGCGGGTTGTCTAGGTTCTGGGAAGGTGTATAATCCAAAATCTTACTTTTACCCTTGCTATATTTATATAAAAGGATTAATTTTTGGTTTACAGACTTTGAACGAGAAACACAATATAATTTTGAAGTACTACTTTAAGCCGATTTGTTAATTCCTTTTAAATCAAAACTTTGAAATGCAGAACTGCAAGGGTACAAAAACTTTGGCTGCGATAGAAGTAAGCGTTTTGTACTTTTTTAATTTTATAGATATTTTACATAACTAGAAATTGTCTATGCTTTTGGTTAATATGCAACATTTATTGTGGTTTAATTCAGAGTGTAATAAATTACTATAACTAAGAATATAAATTATATTGCAACATGTTGTGGGTATATAAAAAAAATTCGATTTAAAATATATATAAAGATAAAGTATAAAATCATATTACAGCCTTGTGTCGAAGTTAGATTAACTTGATTTGGTTAAAATACAAAATAAAATACATAGTAATTAAAAAAATAAGTTATATATATAAATGTCATTAATGTCTTTTTTAAACAATCATAAACGCATATAAATTATTTAGTTTTCTACTTCCACTCATTCAATAATTCCACCCTAATTGTCAAACGAACTTGTGCGCAGTTGGCCATAACAAGCCTGGCATACCCTAACCGGCTTTAAGATGCGCAGCCTAGAGATTTCAGACTCGAATCTGCTGCACTTATTGCAAAAGACCTGCCCACAGTTGCGACAATGATGCTTCCTTTCATAGAGAGTGAATCTGAAAAGAAATAATGATGATATAAATATATTGCAAAGAAGGTTTGCAATAATTGTTAATACTTACTTCACATGGCATTTAACGCACTGATCTGCTCCCTCATCCTTTAGCCAATGATCAGCTACTCCTCTGCCCGGCTGCTCTGCAACGCTCCACGAGAAGATGCGACCACGTGCATCGCCTATTAATCATAATAAGCATTAGAAACTATTTATTTAAACATTCTTTCTATGTTATACTTACCAACATAAAGGATTTTATGATCTTTAGATACTGTCAACGCTGTAATGCTAGCTGGTTCGGCATTATCTTTGCGATCGTATGCCGTGTGCATTGTTAATTTTGAGCGGAACATTAATTGACGCTGCCACCGGAATCCTGGTCAACATGGAAATCAATAAGGCTCATACTTCCAAAGAAATGTATATTTTATACATACCCTTTCGTAAAACCTGGTCGCCTCTTGGCCTTTCATTGTCTATAACTACGAAACCATCCGTCAAACTAGTATCCGATTTACTCGGTCTTATAGCATGTTCATCTAAAGAGGAGAGGGAAGTTATTAAACTTTTTAGAGACTTATTATAGAAACCTTCGTACCTTCTGTGAGTTTTGGATCAGAACTACAGCCAGGTGCTTCTACCGTGGCGGATTTCATCTCATGCAAGCTCTTTGCTCCAGAAATGGAGCTCTTTCTTCGCTCCGCTTGGGCGGCCTCCTTGGCATTCTGTTCCGACTTGGTCGATTCCTGGCTATGTTGCGATGCCTCCGAGATGCTGCTTTCCGATGCTGACTTTACAATATCTACAAGAAGACTTTCAAGGAACGATAAAGGATAAATATTTGATTTCTACAAACCGTTTTCTTCTTCAGGCTGTGGAAAACTTGCTATGGGTTTGAAAATGTCAATGTTTTCGGCTTTATTGTCGCCCTTATTGTCTTTTATATCCGATGAAATAGAATCTGGTTTGTCCTGGGATGAAACCTCCACTCCGCGCTTTAACTTGCGATCGATTGGCACCTGGGTGTGTTCCAGCGACCACATCTGCAAACCAGAATGCATAAGCATTTTCTGGATCATATCTTAATCTTCCGACAACTCACCCTTACTACTCCGTCGGTGGAGCCTGTTATGACCACATTCTGTTGGTCCCATTCGCGGATCTGGGAGAAGGCCACACACAGAATCTGCTGCATGCGGTCTGCGCTGCCCACGCACGTGTTTACCATTGAGAGTGGGTCACCGTTGATGGACCAAACATGCAGCCACGTTGCCGAGCACGTGGCAATCTCACCTGTCAGATCATTGATGGCTACGGCGGCAACGACACCGGCATGACCACGCAACTGTCGCACGAATGTGAATCGCGACATGTCCCACACAATGGCAGTTCCATCCCGCGACCCCGACACGATTACGTTGTAGGCGGCACTGGCCGCCAGACAGGTTACGGCATCGGTATGCCCGTGTAACGAATGCTTAACACTGAGGCTTTTCCGGTTGGCGTCGAACTTCCAAATGGTCACCACCGAACTGGTTCCGGCCGTGACAATCATCTTGGCGTTGGGGCAAGCGCACGTAAGGATTTCACCAGAGTTCTGGGCCGCTGCCTCCGAAACAAATGACGCTCGATCCGTGTCGTAAAGGCCAACTCGGAGGGAGTGGTCAGCGAATCCCCAAGCAATATATTTCGTATACGATGGCGGCATCATCACCTTGTTTTGCTCCACAGCGAACACTGTCTTATCCGGCTGAAGTATTTGCCCGACCGGACCCTTTAGCTCTTTGATGGGCTGCAGACTGGGCTTAAGATTATCCAAATTGTGGAAAAAGAGCCGGTCTGTCTGGAGAACTGTGCTATTGCCTTGAATCAATGACGTGGGATCGATTAAAGCCGAATGACGAGAGCTGCCCATTTTCTTGGCAGGATGCGCCTTCTTAAAAAGCTGTTTTGGTATCTGTCCAAAGTTATTGATAAAGCCAATGGTGGCATTTTTCTTGAGCGGATCATCAATGCTGCAAGGATAGTATTTCAAAATAATTGAAATAAAATTTATTATAACAACTTTACTTACTTGTAAATATCCACATTCCCCTCATAAAAGAGATGGTGGAACACATTGACGGCATCTACGGCGGTTGGACCTTGCTGCTTGCAGCCAAATATTAAGTCGATCCACTAAAAATATAAAGAGTTATAGGATTACTAAACTCTAGACACCAACGAACTAACCAGATGCAAATGCTGGCTGACATAGTCGCACTCTAAAGCGCTCCTATGCAATCGGATGAACTCCCTTGGATCCTGCTTGGCCCACGGGGGGAGAATAACGTGGTTGAGGGTCTCCCCGTTCTGCTTTGTTCCCAAATCAAAGTTGTTGAAATTGCTAAGGAACTCGGGCAGGTAGAAGAACTCCGGAATGAGCTCTTTGACATCGGCCATGTTGAGCTTTGAGGCTGAGAGCCAGGCCTCCTTAATGCTGTGAAACATACGGTCTGCGAGATCAAAATGACCGCCTTGAAGCTTGAGGAACGGCTGCGAGAAGGGCTCAAGTCGGACAAGGTATGAGCAAACGATCATGGCGGAACTGTAGTGAGTGCCGTAGTGGTAGGGCGGTGTCTCTCCGTGCGGGTCATCCCACTCCTTGAACCGCTTCTGAAACTGCTCCAATCTCTCGTCTGCCTGGGCGCCCATGGGTCGCGAGAAGTCGCGGAAGGTCTTGGGATTGGACAGATCAAGCTCCTCGGAGTCGTAGTCGGCCAGGATCCAGGGAAACACGGGATATTGCATCAGGTCGTTGTAGCTGCGCCCCGCCAGAGTGTTCAGGTGCATGAGGTACTGGAAGTTGGAGATCTCGCCGCGCACCCACCGCTGCGTAACAGAGGTTTCCCCAATTAGCCCACTAAAGATACCGGCCGTCTGTTCCACACTGGCTGTGCGTTTTTGTCCAGCCACCGACTGTTGGGCGTTGTCGTTCAGGGCAGTGGCCAGTGCCAGGAATCGCTGGTTGACCTTATTGCGTACTTTGCGTGGGAAGCTCAGAAGGTAGTTGCGTCCGTCCTCCGAAAACACTTCCAAGGCTATAGGCTGCAAAAGGTAGCGGCGCTTGTGCACCTCGCGGATCTCCTCGTAGGCGAACTTGGAGCATTGCCGCAGCTTGTGACTCACGGCACGCGAGGTGGTCGAAGAGGTGCCCCCTGAATTCGGTATAATCGGCTCGTAGGCTCCCGGAGGAAGGGTATCAATGTCGCGAATCTCACGGTTCTTGAGTAGCGTGAACCCGTCTACGATATAGCAGTGTTCCTTGCCGAACAGCAACAGGCCCTCGAAGGTGTCCAGACCTTGGACCCGTGCGCAGCGGAACATGAAACCGATCTTTTCCTGTTCTTCCAGCAAGCGCAAGAACGTTTCATTGTCACTGGTCATGGAGGTGTCCTCCTCCTCTTCATCGTCCTCGGGTGCGTTGCCATCAACAGACTCCTGGGTGTACGTGGTCGATCCGTGGCCTCCCAACTTCGGGGATACAGGCGGCGGTGGTGTAGACGTAGAGCTGCTGGCCTCTAGTCGATGCTGATGCACTGCCTCCAACGAGCTCTGCTGCTGCACCGAGTGCTGTTCCACAGCCTCGGCCAGGATGCGAGGCTGCTGCTGCCCGTGCAGGGCATATGTCTTGCTGTCCAGACTGGAGGCTACTTTGTACTTAAGCTGGCGGTTGTCCGGCAGCTCCAGCTCGGGGCGGTAAGGATAATGCAGATAGAAGACGTCATTGCGCATCGTCTTTTTGCGCATGCGGTGGGGGCCCTCGGTGGTGTCTAGGATCCACTTGTCCAGCGAGCAACAGCCGGCGGGACCCCACAGGCCTCGCTCCCGCGTTAACTCCGTTTCCGACTGCACCCAGTCCTGGTAGACGTAGCGGTGGGTGTGCTGCAGCATTTGCTGATACTGCTTGCTGCGCAGCTCCAGCAAATCTTTCACCAGCTGCACATGGATACCCGTGGACTCGTAAGCAACCTCTCGACTCATGTTCGACTTGGTACGCACTAGCTCCTCCTTCTTGGTCTTTGTGCGGCTTGTGAGGCGTGACAGACCTCCTGTGACCTTCTGAATCTTCGACTGAATCTGAGTGTGCAGTTCCATGGGTGCTCGGTAAGAGGCCTTTCGCTCTGCCTCGACGTAATTGAACCACAACCTCGATGCCAGCTCCATTACTTGCTCGCGTGTGGTCTGCAGATCTGGAGCCTTGCAGTTGGGCTGTGGGGGCGTCAGGGACACCTTGAAGACCTCCTCAATGGCTGGCTTTTTGCACACATACAGCTCCTCCCAGACCCGGAAAGCAGCCCCGACAATCAGATTGTGGCCCTGAAGCTGGTTGAGATCCTCGTCCTTGGGCTCCGTGGTCTCTGTCTGTGGATTCACGTGCCAGGTGGTGTTGCGACTGGTTGCCGGCTCCAAAACGATCTTCATGTCGGCCGTCAGCTGCAGTAGGCAGTAGGTCAGGCAGCCCACAAACTCCAGTTCGTGGTTCCCTGCTCCGAAAATAAGCAGGCGGTGCTGAATGATCTTATGTAAAGCCTCCAGTACGCTAACTTGCTCAGCCCGGGAGTCGTCGGTGGGTCGGGAGAGAAGGAAGAGGATGCTGCGATTAAGCGAATGGTGGAGGTGCTCCAGTGACAGAGACGAGGATCGGCGCTTGGCCTGGGCTATCAGCTTTATGACAAAGTCGAAGATGTCGTGCGGATTGCGGGCGAGGCATCCCTGCCACAATTTGTCCACCACGCGTGCTGTCAAGTAAAAGACGTTCGGGGCGATGTGTTGCGTCTGACTCTGTAGGAGCGGTACCAAGGGCAGAGCCGCCTGTTCACCCACGAGCACGTCGGCGGCCAGTAAATGATCCATTAGGGCAATAATGATTTGGGTCTGGTACTGGACCTGCAAGGGAAGCTCCGCCGTGTCGGGGGCTGCGTCCAGAACGAGATCTATTACGGGCGTGGTTTTCCCCTGCATGTTCAGACCGAGGGAGTCGACTACAATGACGCGCAAGAAGTCGATGATGCACTTGCTCACCGGGTGCGCAGCCAGTTTGGGCTGCGGGGCAGCTCCGTGGAGCGTTTCCGGCGGGGGCAGGACAAAGCTGCTGCCTGTGCCATCGGTGGGCGTTGAGGCTCCGCTGTTTGGCTCAGAATCCGCCGCTCGAGACCCGGGAGGGAAGAGCACGGCTACCAACGAGGTGACCACATCACCGGCCATCATCACGGGTGAAAAATCGGTAAGATTCTGGTACAGGCTAAACAGCAGCTGGATAATTGTCTCCGGATGGCTATGCAGCCAGGGTGCACATTCTCCGCCGTGCACGATCGCCCTAACCATGGCTAGGAGGACACACACACCCTCGGGACAGACGCTAAGCTTGGGTAGCTGCGTATTGGCCGATACGGGGGCTCCCCATAAGAACGACCAAACGCGGTCCAGATCGAACTTGGTGTGCTCGGTGGCCAGTACTTTTACCGGCTGGCCCATGATCAAGGCAGTGATCAGGAAATACAACTCTGGGACGTCTAGATGATGCTGCATCAGCCATTCGAGCATTTGGAAACCTGAAGAACAAAAAAAATTTACATTATTTTTAATTAAATAACAATAAAGAACAGACTTTACCTGGAATATTTAATGCTGCCGCTCGCACCTCTCCTGCGATTTGGGTCGGCAGGTGCTGAATGGTGTTCTGAGGAGTGGCTACGATTACAGTGCCAGTTCCGTTGGTGGGACGCTGGTTAAGCTGCTGGGCACCGAGGCCTAGCATCTTGCGTTGAGACACCATCTCCGTGAAGCGCAGGTAGCCTCCGTTATGGGTCGCATCCCTGAAGCGGACCAGGAAGCTCTCGTTTGCGCACACCACTACCAGAATGCGTACAGAAATGATGACGGTGGTGAAGTGGACGTGGGGCTGCATGAAAAGGAGTAGCCAGTCCATTCCCAGGGTCTTGGATATATCGTCGCATATGACATAATTCACGGTATTGCGGGGCGTGAAAAGCAGACCATGAAGCAGCGAAAGACAACGATTTCGTAAGTAAATATTCTGGGCCACGCCACCATCCTGGTCATCGCTGAGGTTCTTTATACTGGGTAAGGGTATGCTGCGCTCTAGATTTCCGTCCTGTTGGCGAGGCAGCTTCGAAGCCACATACTGGCCATACAACAGAAGATCGGTATGGCGTGGCTGGCCCCCGAGAAGCGTCTCAAGCAGACTAAAGAGGATCTCACGCGTTGAGTGGTCCTGGATTTGAGTGATTATGTGCAGCAACTTGACCAGCAACTGCAGGTCCCGCATGATCTTTACGTTCTGCTTTTTCTCGCTAGACTCTACAGCTAGCTCTAAAAGATGTTCCAAAAGAGACCGAAGAAGACCATTGGGGGCGTTGTGCCAAATTTCTAGGTCGCATAGCAGATCCTGGAAAGCTGTTACGTTCGGAATGGCGGACATGTCCTGGCCACTGTTTACGGTGCCCACGAGACCGAAGGTCAGGTGCAGAATGTGCGAATTCAGAAGATGCTTTTTCTTTTTAAAGAACATGCCAAGCGTTTGGTAGCATCGTTTCCGGTCCATTTCAGCCTGGGCAGCTCGATTGCTGCGCACCACACAGGTTAATGCTTTTACGCCAGCGTACAAGGACTCCACATCCTGAGCCATGGCGATAATGCCCAAAAGAACGTTGCAGCCGCCCACAGTGTCAATCATGGCCGAGACAGGATGCGGACTAAAGACGCGGACGCCCAGATATCCCACCACTACGCCACCAAGGGAGCGACCAGCTCCAGCCAAGTGTCCGGCAGAGTTGTGTAAAATCCTGAAAATCAATAAGATTTACTTTTAGGAAAAATATTCTTATGGGAAAAACCTACTTAATTGGAGTGGCATTCTCGTGGGAGTTCATATTCAGCTGCTTGGCAATGCTCTTGTTGTCTGCCCTACTGTATACCTTTCGGATCTTAACCAGCGTCAGCTTAGACACTGCTTTAGCGTTGAGACCCAGGAGGACGCGATCTTCGGGCACCAGTGGGGCTAGGGGTTCCGCTTGCTTTCCCAACTGGGGAGCCTGCAGCGAGCCCATGTAGTGGGGACCCAATTGGAAGATTGTCTGCACAGTTTGCTGCGTTAGAACGTCTTCGAGAAGATGGCACACGCCCTGCTTCCAGCAAAGACGAGAGTAGCGACGCCAAATGGGTGGAGTTCCTATGTAACCAAAGATCTGAGTGGCCGATGTCAAGCTGGCGCTGCTGGCCCCCGGATGCTGGGCGATGTAGTGCAACTTCTGTGTATGCATAGGCACTCCATCGAGGTACAGCGACAAGCTGGAGTTTTTGAGCACGGCCCGATTGAGCACAACCACAAGATTGTGCCATTGTCCCTCATGCAAGAGATCTGGGCACCAGATGCGAGCAATGCCGTCATCAGATCCTTCTGGTTCCCAATCCCCAATGCCTAGAAATCATTTAAATTTTACAAAAAATCTTAATATATCGTTTTTTACAATGATCTCACTTTTTCTTGGGGTAACCAAGGTCTCCTGAGTGGACACCACGATGGCCTTGTCCCGAGCTGAGAGAAGAATCGATAGACATGCTAGATTGTCTTCTCGTGGATTGTGAATTGTTCGCACGAGGGTCAGGAGACGCACACAATGCGGGTCCGTCTTGGGATCAGAGAACTTTTCCACACAGAACCAGGTGGAGTACGTGAGTCCCGTTTGCGGCGGAAAGATACGATCACCAGCTCCAATTCCGCCGATGGTGTTTGCATCGATGGTTCCACCGGCAGTGGCTGTTGCCTGAGGCGCCAACGAGGGCAGGTACAGGCAGCCAAATCCCTCAGCAGACATATCCAGTTCCACGAATGGAGGCAGCGTGCTCGAGCCGTGGGCGCGAAAATCGCGGGGCGTTGTCATGGAGACAAGCGTTTTAATCCGGGTCAGCGGAACAGGACCCCCCATTCTGTATGGACTCTGCAGATCGATGTCGGCACAAGAAAGCGGCTCACCCAGCCGCAAAAACTGTCGCAGCTCCGTGGGCTGCAGAGCCTGGGCAGCCAGACGTTCCAGGATGTACTGCATGGGAACGTGAAGTGGATGCGACTCCTCCGCCAGCGCCCTGCGCGTCAACTTCAACAGCTTCTCGGCCAGACCATGGTCACACATTATTTGCTGATTGCGCTCACTCCGCACCAGCGACTTGATGACCTCGCTAAGGTACACCTGCAACTGCATCGCCTGGAGCGGAGTGTCGTCAAGCTCCACAGCCGGTAGCAGCTGGAGCATGCAGAGCACAACACCCGGATGTACAATCCGTGGCTCGGGACTGGGTTGCGTAAGATTAAGCTGGCTTGGATGCACCGGTGCTGCTAGTTCCTTACTGGGAGACCGCGAGCTCGGCGGTGGATCGCTGAAGAGAGTAATTATGCCGCTCAAGTTGGGAGCTTCAAAGTTATCCAGGGCTATGCTATAAAGGAGCCGGAAAACGATGCACACATAGGAGAGAGGATACGGGACGTCATCTGAGAAGCTGCGGAGTAAAAGAGTAAGTAAGATTCTTTATAAAAAAAGAAACTCAGTTGAAACCAACCTAACACTCAGTATATCGCCACTGAAAATCTCATGGTAGTACTTAAGCAGCGACTGCTGGGGTTCGTATGTTTCTGTGAAGTCCTGCAGGGAGGAGGAACCTCCAAAGCATCCCAGCAGGCGGAGGGTATCGCACAGCGAAGTGCTGCTGATCTCCTGATGAAAGAACTTGGCATTTGCTGGCTCAAAGCGCATCGCAGTGGCGAGGGTCTGGCAGACGATCTGCAGCAACAGAATGAGGTCCTGCTGGGGAATGCCCGGTTGCAGGTGGGCCATGCTGCCGTCCAGCGATACAAACACACTCGTCAGATACACAAAGCCACCAACCTTCCGGAAAACCGTACGAGTGCGATGCGAATCCTTGAGACAACCCAGCAGCATGTTGAGTATCTGAATCTTGAACTCCACTTGTAGCGGGCTCACCCCGTGCATTAGCGAGAGAATGTGCAGCATGTCGTCGTCCCCGCCTGCGGAAAGGATTAGCTCTCGTACTATTCCCAGGGCCTGTGGTCGGCAGTGCTTGAACTTGACCAGTTCGTGGACGCACTTGGCTCCGCCGTATTCCCGGAACAGCTGGGCGTTGTTGTTAGCTCCGCCGCCAAGGAGCATCGTAAGTGCCTCAAGGACTAGCTTGCCGAGGGTATCGTGTAGGTCCGGTTCCTGGTTTTCTGCTGGTTCCACCACTACCGATTCGTCGCTATCGGTAATCTCGTGTACGTGAGTGGCGTAACGCGTCAGACAGCCGGCGAAAATCTCCAGGATTCCAACTTCCCGGTAGACGTCTTTGAAGACGGCATTGTGCCGCAGGACATTCAGCAGAGACTTTAGGCATAAGATGCTGCAGGCTGTCGACTGGTTGTGCTTCAGCAGCAGAGCCATACTGATCAGTTCCTTGCAGGGGACAAAGTTCAGCTGGAAGACTATAAACTCCAACAGATCGAAAAACTTCTCCTGAATCTGCGGACCTTTCAGGTGAATGCGTTCCGCAAAGGAGCTCAAAGTGTGCTCCGACTCTAGGATGAAGTAATTGGCATTTTCCGAGTGATAAACCCGGGAAATGGCGTCCAAGATAGTGCAGCACAGCGCCGGCGTCGTTGACTTAAGGAAAACATTCTGCAGGACCTGGAAAGCATATACATTTCGAACGCATGTCTCGCGGGATGTGGATTGCGGTAGCTGGAAGTTCTGTAGCTTGAATGCCGTGTTGAACTGAGCTGCTGGCGGGCGAAGCTCATAGAACCCGCACATACACAGCGAGGAGATCATCAGAACCAGGTTGCGAATAGCTGCCTGTATTTCCAGGGACTGATTCCGGTTATTATCGAACCTAAGAAGGTGTCTCAAAATTAGACTTGGCCAAGAAAAAGAATATAAGTACTTACTTTAGCAGAAAGTCACAGAGAAAAACGTAACCCTGTGAGGCGCGAAAGTCGTCCATTAGTATTTGGGACACCTGACTGGAGTCTTTGAGGAAGCAGAAAACGGTGACGAACATTTCAACAATTTCCAATGGATTCCCAAACGTCAGACGCTGCATGTTGTCCACACAAAGCGCCATGCAGCCCTTGGCTGAAATATATAGGAAAAAAACCATAAATCGGGAAATTTTAAATTGAATTTTAGGACACCCACAATGTATATAGCTAACGACGGATTCGGTCAATCCGTGCCGGGATATGGTGGTCAGGATCTCGGCTGCATTTTTGCGCCACACAATGTTGTGGATGGGACAAGGTGATGTGATGGCCGAGAAGAGCAACGTGAGATCGTCCATTCGAGCCAGTTCTTCAGCTGGATAGGGATACGAGCAGAGCTTGACCAGCAGCTGTACAAAGACCTTCTGCAGTAGAGTGCGTCGCTCCTGAGCGTTGAAATCGCTTATGGTTCCACCATCCGGTGCCGGAGCATCGTCTTCCACGATGGGCAGATCAAAGAATAGATACAAGCACTTGACCAGCGTGGAAGGGACTGCAGCGGCGGTCATTACCTGGGAAGAAAGTTTATGGTTAGCGTCAGATGACCCTTTAAAAGACTCTAAGCCATACTTGAATCAGAGATACATCGCCATTGGCCAGCAGGTTCAGGGTGGCCAGAAGCATCCAGCCGCTGCTGGTCTCCTCGGTGGTCTCCACCTCTAGAAACTTCACGATGGCGATGGATGCAGCCTCGGTGCTCTGGTTGGAAGCCCGCTTGCGAATCTCGCTGACCATAAGGCGGGACACCTGCTGGCAGAAGGCCACCACGTCCCAGAACTTCTCGCTCATGTCGTTGGCTGGGCAGCTGCCGAAAACCTACAAAGATTAAAAGCTAGAATTGGATACAGTGCGTGGAAAGTTATGAAAAACCTTGCAAAATAGGGGCAGCATATCGTAGAGCTTGTTGTCGCGTTCCTGCTCGCTCAGTGGTTCCTTGGGATGAGTATACTCGTTGAAGAGTTTCTTCAAGGTGCTCAGGCTGATCTGGATTCGAGCATCCAACAATGTCTCCTCCCCAGCTCGTCCATTGGCGGATGCTGGTGCATTGCACTCCACGGCGGGTCTTGCGGGTGATCCATTGGCCGCCGGGGAATCGCCACTACTACTGCCACTGGCGCTTCCTGCGCTGGCCACGCCGCGCAGCTTGCGCATTACGTTCATGTTTGGGCTGATACAGTTGCGTTTCTCTTAAACTGTAATTAAGATTGAAAAGAATCAACTATTAGGGGAAAATATACAAAAAGAAAAGGTTGAAGTGTGGTAGGGAATAATATTTATTATGGTAGGTCTTTAAAATAGGGTTTCAGTAGGTCGCTGTAGCCATGCTTCACTGCTGATAAGTGGGAAACCTGTTGATATCAGTCGTTAATAATTCTCTTGGGTTCTCCTATTATACATCTAGCTTAGAGATTTCCTGTCCAATGGGTGGAATGTATTTATATCTAACAGTTAGCTTGACCCTAAGCAAAAAGGGGAGACAACATATTAATGAAATTTAAACGCAGAACTGTTAACTGTAGTCTTTCTAGCCTGGGATTCCCATTCTCGGTTGTGTCTAGAGCTTCTTGATTGGCCTAATTTGCACACAAAAAACATTTCCCTAGTATCTCTCTCATCCATTGAGCTGCCTAAGCTACTCGAAAATCACATCATCGCACAGCACATTCCAGTAAGTGTTATTTAGTTGTTTTCAATGCGATTCTATTTGCGGCGGAGCCCTCGCCACCGATTTAATTAGCGGCCGGTGGAGGTGAATCACACAAAGCTGCCATTTATTGTATCTTTGTATGCCCCTTTCGATTATTTGCTTTTGGGGAGTGAATGAACGTGCGAGCGTTGCCTCAGCAAGTGATCGAGAGAGTGGGCGACAACAAATATTTATTTATGTTTGTGGCTTCGATACGCCAGACAGCTGTTGGTTGGAGTTTACTTATTGCGTTTGTTTACCCGAACTCCCCACCCGATGGAGCAACATTTGGGGCAGATAACGGGTTGTTGGGGCTTTTTGGGGTTTCACTAGGCCGTCTCTTTCATCTTGGGTTTTGTTTTGCTCCACTCAATCGCGCATCCACGACAATTTTATTGATTTTTCCTCCTCCCCCGACCTATGGCAGCCCACAGCAGTCTCAGGTGCAATATTTGAATGTTTCGAAGCACTTTCGTTGCATATTCCACGGCGCCAACACTTACTTTTAGTCCGTATCGCTTGCATTGTGACTTTTGTGGGTTTTTCAACTCGATTTTACATCTTAATCTGGAGATGAAAATTCAAGCAAATTTTTGCTTAGCCTCTCGTCGTTTTCTTCTCTCTTTTTGTTCAAGTTCTGATTGTATTTTCCAACACTAAAATTAGTAGTGATAAAAAACGTTACTTCCCCATCAGCTGATTCATTTTTACGCGTAGTGATGTCTAACGGCCGCTTTTTAGAGTTGCTTTTAAAACAATCGTTTCAGTTATTTTTTAAATTTAAAGTTAAAAGTTTGAAATCTGGATACTTTTTAAAATAGCAATACAACTTTATAAAGAAAATGTAAATATAGATTTACGTCAGCTTTTACACTTACAGACGAACTAAGAAATAAAAACTTTAGTATTTAAAATTCGAACTTTTAAAGTTGTGTCGTTTAAATTATGTTTGACAAAAGTTAAATTAAAATAAATAACAATCTTTGGTAAGTGTCTGGCATTTAGTTTTATGTTAACTTAACGATTGATTTGTGATAGTAATCACAAAAATCAAGAGTTACGTTTTCTATTTATTTTTAAAGAATATGAAGTTTAAACCATTTTTCCTAAATAATTAACTCTTTCATAAATGATCTGTAATAATTACTCTATAATCTAATTGGATTTTGTATTTACAAACATAGTTTTTTCTAATAGATAGAATCAGATAAAAACTCTTTGTTATTGAAAGTTAATTTTATTTTATTGTCGTATTGTTCTTGATGCAAGTACAAAACTTCTAAAAGCTTTTAATTTTTAAATTGGACGATTTTGCGGTTAGCGATTTCAAAAATTGCCTTTGTAAATATTAAAACCATTGATTGCCTGCATCTGCAATTGTGTTTTCTCAGTTCGGGGTTATTAACATTTGTGCCTGAATTCACACACGTTCTAATTGCAAAAATCAACAGATATTAGTCAGTTATGACAAAAAAATTATTTGCATATTGATTGCAAACTCTGTGCTCTGGTTCATGTTTTGATAATGATGTCATTTGATGTTGATTCGTTTGATAAAGGGACCAGGCCGGCCGGCTGCGGCTTTATTGGATTAGAATGACAAGGCAATCAAATGCGGCTCACGTCCATGTGTCCCAATTTCAGATGGAGGGAATGTCAGTAGGCAGAAGCCAAATGCAATTTCATTTCGAAAATGAAATGCAGATTAAATTACATTTTTAAATCAATTAGGGGTGCAAAAGTATAGGCGTGGCACGTTAAATATTTAACCATCGTTTGGAGCCGGAGTGCCATCAGGGGGTAGGATAATCCTTCATGTCTGTCCGAGTCTCGGCTTTCCAGGATCCCCCCAAATAGTTTGCTTTGGGCGTTGGCCTCGTCACACCTCGCCACACCCATTATGCCCCCTGGCCGTTGCGTGACTGTTCATATTCCTCCACCGGCTCAACGGTGGCGCCGATGGCCACACATAGTACATAAGTTCCACCGGTAAGTTCTCTAATGCTTTTTTATGTGCCCAGCACAAGTCCGACAGCCAGCCTTTGGGGCTTGGCACTCTGCATTTTCCACCTTCGAAGGTGCTCCCAAAATATTTCTGCCTGCCACAAAAGAAATATGAGGGGAAGGCATATGAGGCTCGTACATAGCCGGTGGCAAGAAGACCTGCGAATGCGGCAATATAATAATGGATTTTCCTCTTCAAGCCATAAATATAAAAGCAACTGACAAAAATTGAAACAATATTTCTGTCTCCCCAAAAATAGATAGCCCTTCCAGCCACAACCCACAAAAAATTGATGAGAAATCACAATGAAAAGGTTTATTTTCTATTGGTTCTGAAACCCAACAAGCACAAAAGGATACTCCAATCCATGCTAAATAAATCTGATGAAAATCTCATAAAAATCTCGTTTCGAGGAGGTTGTTTGAATAATATTTACGACGTTTTCGATACTAAATTATTTAATCATAATTTAATTTCTCTATTACTCTAAGCCCTTGTTGTTTTCAAATTGTGACATCCTACTGGAGGAGCTCCTTCTTCACCTCCGTGTCGGAAAATTTGAAAGCGTCAGACCGAAATTAATTTACACAGAATTCATGTGGGACTCATTAGGCTTGGGGTTCCCCCTTTTTTTGTGTGCAAAAAACTTTTATTTCTTGTCCCGGCACTTCATCTTCTTGTTGTTGACAATGAGCGAAACATTTGCGTATCGGAATTGGCAGGACTCCGCACAGGGGAAAAAGGATATATACTTGTCTCCGTTCTCCCTGAAGACACTTTCATGAATATTCATGCCCTGGGAAGTGAGTCTTAAATTGAGACGGTAGACACTTTATCCTCAGCTTTTCGGATTAACATAAAATTTCATTTGATGGTGTTTTTGGTGAAGATTTTTATGGGGTATAAAAGATTTCATATCGCAACTAACTTGTTTTCGGGATTTGATACGCTATGCTTAACCAAATCACCGAGGACCATCCGGATGATGGGAATTGGCTAAGGTTATGGCCCAAACAGGGGTTCGCCGCGTTGATACGTGAGTAGATTTTGAAGTGGTTTAGTTTGGGTTTAGATTTTTGGGTAACTTAACTCGTGGTGCATTTATAGATTTTAATAATGCAGATTTTCTTTATTAAGGATTAAGAGTTACAAACTTGGGGGGATTTTTTCAGCTTACCCAACTAAAATTTGTATTTCCCAGACTCGACTCCATTCCAAAGGCAATTCTAACGCATTAAGTTAATGTTTTTGTCCAGCTATTAAAAAGATTAACTGGTTTTCTCCGGCTACTGAAAAGTACTGAAAAGCTCTAGACCCTGACTCTAACCAGCAAAGTGTGGATGATTTTTATTGATGTTTGAATCGATTTAAGACATTGTCGCATCAATAAAAAGCTGAAAACAAATTCAAAACAAGAACTGGCGATTATTTGGTTTTGCTTTCGATGAAGCTTGTCCGTGATGATGGAGCAAGTTGAAAGATTGATGGCTTTCCGACAAGGTTGTTCCATTTTTTGGTGCCTCATTCTTGTTGATTCTTTACTTTGAATCTCGGTGTTTGTGAACGAAAATTCGAGTGCAAATATGAGTTTATTAAACAGCAAATATATGACAGCGGCTATAAATGAGAAATGCATTCGCCCAAAAAGTCAGTTCTTTCACTGATTTCATCATGATCCGGTCGCTTATCTTCCTCAGTTGTTGCCTGCTCTTGGCCTTGGGAAGCGAAGAGGTGGTGGAGGTAACCGAAGGAGAGTTTGAGGGAGGGACTTACCCACCCATCATAGATGATATCTTCCCCGTCAGCTCCGATGAGCTTCCTGTAATGAAGGATCCCTCGACCCAGGAGCAGGATGTGATGACGGCCAACAAGATCAACTGGCTTCCGGTGTGGCAGGAGTCGGATCACTCCGGATTTCGCGAAGCTCGTGAATCGGAACCGGAACCGGAACAACTTACCACTCCTTTCCCCGAAACGTCCGCTGCCAATCCCATAGTCCTGAAGGACAACAAAGTTTGTCCAATTGACGCTCCTCGCGGACTGACCAACCTCATCCGTGTAGCGCGTCCCATGCTGCCCACCTCTCGTCTAGCTAATATCCTGGCCAACGCCGCCGAGGATCCGCAGGTGCAGGGCTTAATCAAAGTGCTTCGCAGCGATCGGCTAAAGGAGCAGGTGTTGCGCCTGAGGTCCTCGAAACAGCATCAGGCCCTGCAGGACTTTATTTGCCAAAAGCTCCAGCTGGACTCCACTGTCTACATTCAATTCATAAGGGTATTTCTGAATGTCCATACATCCGAGCTTCCAACAAGTCCTCTGCCCAACCGTCGCCAGGGAATTCGAGGCCTCCTCCAGGATCTTCGGGATGCCCTGCCTCGCGCTGCCTTAAGGGACATGTATCTCCGTCTTTATGCCTCGGACTCGCAGCTGGCTACGTCGGTGCGTATCATTCGTGGTGTCGAGTTCCGGCGATTACTTCGTAATCTGCGATCCTTGAAAGAGTACGATTCGATTGTCCAGGAGCTGGAGAAGACTGGATTGTCCGTTCGACAGGTACAAATGCTAGTGTCCAATGCCCTGGGCTGGACTTCCATGGACTTTGGATCTGAGACTGCAATTGTGGATGTCTAGAGATGCAGTTGGAAGGTTTACTACGCGAGAAAAGAAAAACATCTAAAACTATAATCAGTATTTTACAAATTCGATTAATATTTGTTTAGAAGATTTATTTCTAACGATTTCTACCTTTTATTGGGCCTTTCATTCAGATTATAAAAATTCAATTATTGAGGAACTCTTTCCTTCTAAAGGCCTTCAAATTATAACACCCTAAAAATGTATATTAAAAAATGTAATAATATCTTCTGAACCCCAAGCCCGGGCGCTGTGTTTGATCATTTCAAATCGATGAACTCCCTGCTGTCATCTGTCACCCAATTTTACATCATCTCATCAAAAAGCAGACAAAATGCGGGGTCTAGAAACAACTGGATAAGAAATTTATAACTCATTCGTTGCAATTATAGAACTACCACGACGGGTAAAAATGGGACTGCGACTCGGCCTCTGGACGTGTTTATGTCTTCCAGCCAGAAGCTAGAGGCAACCGAAACCACTTCAAATTCGTTCAGGGTCAGAATCATTAGGGCAGACATATCTGGCGATGTCGATGTTGCCGGTTGGTGTCGCCGCATGTTGCCACCAGTAGCCACGCGGCATCGCTCAAAAAAATAACAAACAATATAGAAAAATTGATGCCACATATGTACGAGTATGTGGCCTCTGCAAAGACCTCCGTTGGCATCCATGGAGCTGTCAACGCCAGATCCTAATGAAGGCAACAGTTGCTATAAACAAATTAGAGACGCATCGGGGCAGACAGTAGCCGACAGAAGTCGATTCTGGTCTATAAATAAGAACTTAAAGGGCCCGCCCGAAAGGGTCGTTTACGGAAATACGAGCTCAATATTTTTTTATATTTTATTTACCTCAGGACTTGTGGCAACAATTTGAAGCCGCGTTTCAGTCTGCATGTGTCAAAGTAAATAAACAATTTGTGGAAATTGAAAGGCATTGCATCTGGCGGGGTTGTCGGTGTTCTATTTTATAAGAATTTTCACAAAGTAAATGCCAACCATTCTTTTAAGCCTCAAATCATCTCACGACTTGGACCTTGTTTCGTTTGGCCAGTGGAGGAGGTTGACACACTTCAATGTCCAACTGTAGGCTGAGAAGCTGTTGCATGGCAAAAGCGTTTCACAAAATCTCGCCAATTGCCTGGCGAAAATCACAACAATGGAAACCGGCAACCAGCCAACTAAAAAACAACGTTTTCCTCTACCTTTGTTACAGCATTTTCGTTTTGCTATTCAAACTCAATTAAGCAAATGGGAGAGTTGCTGTTGCCGTTGCACGTTGCCGTGGCTTTGTTCCCCAACGCTTTTTCCCTTTGGGAGCCAGAAAAGGTCCAGGGTTTCCAGACACCCGCACCTGGTGCACTCGCCATCAAAGTTAAAACAATGCATTCGGAGAAAATCATAATAAGTTCGGGTTTAAATTATTAATACAGTCGGGAAAGGGAATTGCAAGTGCAAGTTGTTGCTTGCCAAAAACATTTCAGAAGGCTTAATAAATTAGTTATTTGTTTTATGTTTTTAAAACAGCCACTGACCAATATTTGCGAGTGTATAATGCACTCCACTTTCAACTTTACGCTCTGTGCTTCCGCTGGAGTTGTCGTAGTCGCTGGCAAAATTCCCTCGCTCCGGCTCTGGTCTCCAGGAGAATTGTGGAGCTGCAATTGCTGCATTTGTTGGCAGATGACGACCATCTGGACACGGTTGGGCAAACTCGCAGATCTCTTGGCTCGCAAGTTGAAACGGCTTACCCACGCTGCCAGTCTGCCAGTCTGTTAAGACAAGCCAACCAAGGCCAATGAACCGCCCGGTACTCCAAATAATCCGACCTCAGCCAACGCAACATGTACGAAAAAAAAACAAACGAATTACAAACTCAGATCAGTAGTATGTTTGGGGCCAAGAACTCGGGGCCTGTTTTGGCCATGAAAAGTGACTCTTTACGTCATCGAAACGATTGGATGGATAGAAGCCTACTGGTATCAGAGTGCTACTAGGCAAAACTCCGGCCACGCCAACGGAAGCCATTAGAAGTCAAGCCGGGCCAAGAACTTGTGCCACTCACGATGGAGGAGGACGGCGGAGGAGAGGTTTCTCTCTGGCATTCCAAGCAATTAATAATAATTTCCGCTGCCACTAACACAAAAGCCAACTGGAAGCTTTTTCCCGGCATTGTTGCCGCTGCTGCGCTTATGTCTCTATTCTGAAGATGGCCCGAACACGCCATGGTTTCAGGTCTCTTTTTTGTCTTTTCTCAGAAGTTAGCTACAGTACAAGTTAGTGTTGCTAATTTTTGAGTATCTGGTAGTAGGATCTTGGCCAAAAGTGTTAAGCGCAGGTAGAGTTCCTGAAATCTCGTATTTCATTGATGGTTCACAAAAAGCTGTAATCAACTTCATAGAACTTCATCCACGTTTCATTACTCATTTTATAATTGGATGGTCTAGTTTTGGACGGCGGTGCCCATAAATTTCGAGTCATGGAAACAAAGCGCATTCGCTTAACAAAGGATGGGTAGATAGAGGACTGTCTCAGTCATATATTAACTACTTTGGACTAGGGCGTTACGCATCTTCATGCCACAGATACTCTGCCCTGCAACTGAGAGCCCGAAACCGAAATCGAACCACAAATGAAATTAAAATTCCATAAATGGATATAACATAATGACCAGTTGAAGTGATTAATCTCTGTGGTCTTTGATAGAATCGTAGCATCGTAGAACCGTTGCTTACATAGCCGGGGCCCCCAGCTGGAGAAGAACAGCCTCTCTGTGGAAAGCAAACAAAGCCGCCTCTTTGGCTGCCACGCATGACTTGCCGTTTGCTGGAGCGCTTAACCCAAATCTTAACAAAAATTTCGGACACACTGGTGTATCGTATATAGTGCGTTCTGGATACACTTTATGGCTTCACCCCTCAGCAAGCCAGAAAGAGCTCAAGCTCAGTGAGCTATACCCTCGTATACTCTTTGAGTGCATGGAGAACCATTGCGATGACAACAATAACCAGAATTGGAGTGCATATTGGCGCTTCCCAAGCCCGGCGACGACTTGCTTTAATCAGCGCTTTTTGATCTGGACAAAACAATTGTCGGCCGGCACAATAACCACCGAGGCACCCACTCGGAGCCCCGCCAGCCACTCGTTGATGCTTTGACTTCTTCGGTGGCGCATATAAATTGTTTTGAAAACTTGCTGAGTTTTCAATCGGGCCCTTGCTGGAGCAGAGGGTGATGGCTACCCCGTGGATAGAGAGAACGAGGGGTTTGTTCAATTTGTTTGGTCAGCTCCGAGTTCGTTTCAGTCCAGTGTGTCCGTGTGTCCGGTAGCGATTGCAATTGCTGCTGTTACATGGCCATGGGACTGGGGACTAACTGCGTCTATTGAATTTTGGGCTGGCGTTGGGTTGTCAGTGTCCGGCAAGTCAACTTTGATCTGGTGACAAAAAAAAGAGAAGCTACGACAATTTTTTGGGTCAGTTATTGGGGTAACTGCGTTGATTTGTTTTTGATGATTGATGAACCTGGCGGGGAAATCTAACAAACACGAGAACAAGTTAAAGACTTTGCTTTTATAAGCCACAGTCATTCACAAAATTTACAATCAATGAATACTGAAGCTAAAACCAGATTTTTTGTGAATGAATTTTGGTTTGGTTTGGCTTTAAAGAGGTTTTCGACCAACGCAAAGCTTTTCGGGCCAGGGTGACAGGCCAATAAAACAACTGCAGCTTGTGCCGTGAAGCTAAAAACCCCATAAAAAACGAAACATAAACAGGTATGCAATCAAGTTGACTCCAATCGATGCAAAAGGTGTAGGCGCTGGGGAAAAGTTGCCACAAACCCAAGCTGGCGGCGCCATGCCGAAACAAAAATCGATGGGTTCCTCGAAACAAAAGATGATTTCAATATAATTGTTCAGGTGGGATTACATGGCCATAAATGGCACCAAATAAATGAAGCTCAAGTCGTCGACCTACGGCAATGTCGAGTCTAATATTGTTAGTGTCTATTTCGTGGGCGATATTAAATGTAAATTTCTAAAACAATTGCGTTCTAAAGAGCTGACCTTCTGGGTAATATTACAAGAGACAAGATACTGATATTGTTGTAGCCAAAAAAAAACGTGTCTCTTCCAGATTGTCGCACGAAAAAGTTTTCTGGCAAAATATATAGAATATGAAATGATATCTGACTCACTCACAGTTGTACTCCACCCGAATATGTGGCAATCTAGTAAGTGAAAGCGGGTGGCAGCCAATGTGAATTGAATTTGAAAAAGTGCATCAGAGAGTCGAAGGGAGGATGCAACTCCCACGTCAACCGCGCATCCATTGTTGCAACATGCCATGCAATTGCTGCTCTATGAAAGACAATCGCTGGCAATTGCTCGAGTAGGATGAGTATCTCATGGATGTGTGACTGGCTGGCTGGTTGGCTGGCAGTCACAATTGTGTCAACGCTGCACTTTTTCACTTTTTTCTCACATTACCAGTACCAGTGCTAGCAAAAGTCTGAGTAACTGAATAGTACGAGCGACTTGTTGCCTTGCTTTCTACTGCTCGGCCAATTTGCAACTTTCCAGATGCCACCAACAGCATCTCAAAGTGTGTGTCGAGTGTGTAGAGTGTGTGGCATTGGGTGTAGTCATAAAATAATGTGAAAACGTGGATGTTACGCTTGATTTTTTCAGCGATTTATGTGTCATTGTTTTGCCGTTTGGAATTACCCAGGCCCATTGAGGCAATTGCTAGTGTTTGTGTTTCTGATACTGAAGCTGATGCTCTTGCTGATGCTGATGGTAATGTGATGTTGATAACTTTCCCTCCCCACGATCATTTTGAAGAGTGCGTGATGAGCGGAAGTCGATTCCATGCCCCGATCTGTCCAAGATGATGTAATGCCAGCACCCACTGCCATTTGATTAACCGAATTAGTGCTGCCTTGGGAAACCTGAAGAAAGGAAAGTTTTTCGCTTCAATAGGTAATAATACCTCATAATCATTATCAGGTGGCAGCGCCCATTGAAGTTTGGCTCTAAATTGAAAATTAAATGCGCCAAAGCAGGGCTTACCTTCTACGGTGAAATCCAATATGCAATAGTCGCGACTTACATGCTACTAAGCGACTTGTGTCCATATGTGGACTTAATTCGTCTCAAGCCGCTCAATTTGCATACATTTAAGCCTACTATGTAGTACAGAGGCGCTCCAAGTGGGCGCCAAACGCCCACAATTTCGTGGGTTTTGTCTAATACGTTGGTTTTGGTTTGGAAAATTAGACAACATAGTGGTATTTCCTTCCGATTATTTCCAATGAATAACTATCCATACCCGGTACATAAACACATATGTTTTTTACTTTTGTATATACTAAAGAAAAAGAAATCTTTTTACTTTTTCCTCAACAAATTCAAATGTGGGTGCCACCGTTATATGAAAATTATGGTGGCGGAAGTCTACAACGGCACGTATTTAAATAAAAAAAACATAATCTCTCTGGGTAGTACCCTCAAAGTACGCAGACAAAACTAATTTTAATGTAGGTTTTGTATATATCTTTAAAACAAAACAATTGCCACAAAATTATCTTCTGAAAAGCAAAGCACACATTTGCATACTTTGTAGTCATTGCTTCATATGAGACACTTTTCATTGAAATGAAAGTGAATGGTAACGACATCTATTAAAGTGGAATGCCGATTGAACCACTGATTGTTATAGAGTTGGAAATCCACATTGAGAAATGAAATGCTGTAACATCAACTATTACCATTCTTAAAGTAATTTTGACATCCAATCTCTTGAGCTCTCTATTGGGGATTGGTTACCCGTTTTCCGGTTCAATTCCGATCTAGAACCTGATTATTTTGGTGTCATCTAATACCCCGATAGCCAGCCTGTATATTGTATAATAAGCCTTAGCACGCAGACCCCTGCCGAAAATCTGGGACGTCAATTAAAAGTCCATTATCGACACCGCGGATGCTGCGCCAGCCAGAACTGCCTGTAAATTTGTTTAATATACAATTTCCGCTTTGGCTTCTGGCCACATGAGGAGGAGGATTTTCCTGGTAGCGTTTGGCATCACCTCGACCCAGACCCAGAGCTAATTAGCCCGGCTACTAGTTCTTTTGTGGGGAAATTATGCCAGGTTTGGTGTGAATATGTAGTCGCTCGGCTGTCGGCGAGTGGGGTCACCTGATTGGGGGGCAGGATGATTGATGCTCTATCCGAGGTGTGCCCCAGGTGTGTTTGCTTGTTGGCAGCCACTCCATAGGAAGTTGCAACATAGTTCTGCCAACCGAGCCGCAGAGTGCCGCAAATCGATGCCTTTTCCAACGCACTTTGTGCTCGTATTGTGCAAAATTAGTCCGCAATTCGATCGGGCTTCCTTGGTAGCGTTCAGTTGGCTGATTGATTGCAAAGTGCTGCCGATGGATGCTGTGTCGATGAATTCCACTTGAATTCCAATCGAGTGGAGCTTCGTTTTGTGTTTCTGCCTTTTGAGCAAAAGCCGACAATAAACAGGGAACGAAGACATTTAAGTAATGCAGTAAATCGATGATATACGAAGGCATCACAAGCATGCCAACTGAGTTAACCCGTTGAAAACGTAAATAATAAGGAAATATGTTTAATTATAATATATAGTATATAGTATTGTATATAATCCTCGAAACACTCTATCCAATTAATATTTTCAGATTGTTGGGTTATTTCTGTCCAATTTTCAGAGGGTTAAACCTTGTTCACTTCCACAATGGGCAAACGTGAGTTCATTAGCCCATTCAACAAGCCCTTCAATCAGTCCAGCATCCAGGAGTGATAGAAGAAGTGGAATATTATAGGAAAGGGACTTCCCCTTTGGCTGGGTCAGTTTCCACCGGAAAATATTCGCTTCCGTTCTTTGGCCCTACCATTCTAGGGCCTGGCAAATAAATTACAATTAAATGCAGCAAACATGCAACACCAATATTCTCCGCGGAACCCGGCGGATGTATATTTATCAAGTGGATCCATACAGAGAAACAAAATATTTTAAAACAAAAAATATATAGTTAAAGGATACATGTCATTGATGAGATCTAAATGAGGTTTCTACAAGTAATTCTACTCTATTGGATGCTCAGGATAAGAAGTAATTTCTCTCTCTGTAGCGAGTAGATCATTAGTCCCTACCCTGCAGCCTCCTCCCCTTTTCCACACTCTGTTCCAGTGGCTTCTGTTTAGGTGCCCTTTCCACATGGAGCGACAGTAAAAGTGGTCTATCCATGCAGCATGCTAATCCGGAAGTGGGTCATTTCCCGAACGCAACTGAAAGCGTTTGCCAGCCCTATGAAGCTTCGGATATCATGCCACAATAGAGCTCCACCATGGGAAATTAAAACCGAAAACTGCAGCCAAGGGCTGGCTCCAAATCAGACTCACATTCTGAGCCATCTTCATCATGCGGCAATCAAAATAAGAAATGAGACATTGTCTCCAGGGTGGGAACTGCTGACAGGCCAGATGAGCTTTCCACATTATGCAAGAATAAAATCGAAAGTTGACTAATTGAGAAGTTAATGAGAAGTGAAAATCACATCAACTTGTGGGGTTTCTAAAGGGAATATATTAGATCTGTTAGATAATACAAGATTCTTATCCATTGTGGCTTTAAACTAGGTAATACCTAGTTTGTTGACAGGTTAACGTTGTAAATATATTCACTTAAAAATTCACTTAAATGCGTATTATATATCTTAAAAGGAAATAAGCAATTTGAAACGCTTTAAGCCCCAAAAATGACTCGACTCTTGTCCAAAATCTAAGTTTGGCGCCAAACTTCATACAAAATGCGAGCAAGTTGTGTATAATTCTGATGGTTTTTTTTTTATCAATTAGTGGAGGAACACCCACCCGATAAGGCGTTGGTGGGGACCGAGCCACTGAATGACCGCTCGCCTACGAAACGGCCATGTCTCCGTTTAACCCACTCCCACACCCAATTCCGCTTTCAATTTTGACGCGTGCGCAGGCGCAAGCCTTCATTTGCATATTAAAAAAACAAAACAAAAAATAAAAATAAAATAGATGTGGGCGAAATTTTTATTTGATGGTTTTTCATTCTGTTCGAGCTAAGACGGCGGATGTCGTTGATAATATTCGTCTGGTTTCGAGTTTGGGTTTCATTTCACAAGACAATGCTGCGAAATCTTCTTGCATTCTCACATTAATTTGAGTTGCAGACTTTCAAGATTTCCAGCACGAAATAAAAATCTTTTTTGGGCTAATTAACGAAACCATCTTAATGGTATAAGCATAATTGTAATTAAAATCAGCTCATTATTTTCAGTCACGTTACATGTAGAAAGTTACATGCTAGGGTGTGAAATAATCAAGTTGAAAATAAACTAAATCCAAACAATTGTTTTATTCATATATTTCATATGTAATCTACGGAAATCTATAGCTTGGAAATCATTATTTTAATATTTCTGGTAGAATTTAGTAGGTATTAACATTATGGTATGAAAATTAAAACAAAATAACCCTATCGAAATGATTATTTGCGTCAAATTAATATTATTTAGTGCTCCATTTTTAATATATAAAAACAATTAGCAGTTTGTTAAAGTTAGTACTGCAGGATGGGTAGCTTTCTTGTGTATTTGACTGTCATTTGTAGGTAAGCTCCCTTTTTTCTAGACTTTCAATAGTTAACTTTTAAAACATTTTAGTGAATTTTTATTACTTGACCGGGATAGGAGCTCAAGTTCCTATAGAAAAAAAGAGCGTTCAGCCAAAAACGGAAACGATATACAAAATAATTGGACAAGAAAACTTAAAAAATGACGCCCAAATATTACCCGCGACGTTTTCCAGGTTCAACCAAAGGCTCTTGAAACAAATTATTTATAAATCGGTTCTTGCAATGAATAAGATCAGAGAAGAGACATCAAAGGTGAGAAAATACGAAGCATTGTTGGAAACAATGAACCAAACTGTGAGTGCCATCAATGATGAAATGAATAAGAAGAGGAAAAAGCTGACCAAAGCCAATCACAAGTTAGTCCAAATCCATGCCAGGATGCAGCACAACAAGCTCTTACTGGATCGCTGCGAACACTCAAAGATGCAGGACAGATTGGTTGTGGATCGGGACAAAAAGTCCCATGAATCGACTGAAAGGGAAGCAAAAGACAAACCCGAGACAAGGGAATATTTCCTTCAAAATTATTTAAATCTTCTCGGGGATTTGCAGAAGATGGTAGACCAGCAATACGTTGACTATGCCAAGTTTGAGGGGAATGATAGGATCGACATTTAGTGGAATTTAGAACCTTTTATAATAAGATGCTTTAAGGTTTCCTTATACCTTTTTGGGTCTTCTCTAATCTAACAATAAAGAAAATTTTATACTTTTCACTGTCAGGGTTTCTTTTGAAGACGACTTTTCGCTAAAAATGAAGCTAAAGTGTTAAAATAAGTAGACCTTGGACAAGTCTTGGGCAAGATCGGAAACGTATATTATATTATGGTTATAATTCAAAAAGACCAAAAAAAAGGGTTAATATATAAATATATTTAATAGGTAATCCAGCAAGATTTATAGTCTTGAAAATTAAAACAAAATAACCCTATCGAAATGATTTTCTGTGGTAAATTAATATTATTCGATAGCTAATTTCTATATATATAACTTCGATTCTTTGACAATAAAGCTGGTATTGCAGGATGGAATTCTATTTTGTGTGTTTGACTGTCTTTTGTAGGTAAGCTCTTCTTTTCTAGATTGTCAAATGTTAATTTAGAAAATCTTTTAGTAAATTTGTATTACTTGAACGGGGTAGATGCTCAAATTTCTGTAGAAAAAAAGAGTGCTCAGCCGAATGAAACAAACTCGGTTCACAATCCACATGTGCCATTGGATGGAATAAAACACTCAATAAATGACACCCAAAAACCATCCCCGACGTATTCCAAATTCAACCAAAGGCTCTTGAAACAAATATTCTATAAATTACATATTGCAAATAATACGATCAGAGAACAGACTGCAAAGGTGAGAAAATACGAAGCATTGTTGGAAAACATGAACCAAGATGACACTATCATCAGTGATGAGAAGGTCCAAAAGAGGATGGAACTGATGAAAGCCAATCAAAAATTGGCGCAGATCCAGGTCAGACTAGAGCACAACAAGCTCCTACTGGAACGTTGCGATAATCTTAAAACTCGTGATGAGTGGATTCGGAACTGGGCCAAGAAGGGGGCCCAAAAGAAGGCTGAAAAAATAGCAAAACCTGAGGCAAGAATGTATTTCCTTAGGAATTATTTGTGGCTACTCGAGGACTTCCAGTTTAGGATAAACCGGGAATACAATGACTTTGCTAAGATAGAAGCACAATAAAGTAAACTTCTTACTAGTGTCTGTCAGGGTGTTGTGTTTTCCATATTATATTATTTACTAGTAAAAGTCAGGCAGAACCAATTCAGGGAACTTATATAACCTAAGAGTCTCTTATAAAAGCAAAATATTTATGATCAGACTTCTGTCAACTATTCCAAGATGAGGTTGCCAGTGTTTTGTGGAATAATTTTATGTAAGTTCTGTTTTAAGAACGTTTAAGTTTTTATTTTCATAGACTTTTCTGGCAGTTTTAATAGTCAACGTGGCACGGAGTTATGGCTCGTCTACGAAAAATGAAAAAAGTGATCCCAAGAATGATTCTCTTCCAGCCAAAAACGATTCTCCTCCACCTAAAAGTGATGTCCTCAAAAACGACAATCCTCCAGGCAAAAACGATTCTCCTCCACCTAAAAGTGATGATACAAAGAAGGATTCTCCTCCAGTCAAAATCGATTCTCCTTCGGCCAAAAAAGATTCTCCTCCAGGCAAAAACGATTCTCCTCCACCCAAAAGTGGTGATCCCGCAAAGGCTTTACCCAAGAGTGATGACACCCAAAGTGATTCTCTAGAAAGTGATGCTCCCAAAGTTGACATAAATAGGGTATTACCCGGAACGTTCCCCGTCTCGGAGGATATAAAGGAAGCAAAGGAAAGGCTTCTATTAGAGGAGGGTAAAGGCCGCTACTACCAAAATCTAGTCCGCCAATTGTTTAATGAGGTGAACAGGAGGAATATATCCTTAGAGAATGAAAGGAAGAAAATCATGGAATTAGATGGGAAACTGAAGGATATGAGAGGCATGTTGATAGAGGCGCAGCTGCAGCTTCTCAGTTTAAGGAAACAAGTTCAGATGTGTAAAGGTCCTGGGGATGAGCTTTCCTTCAAGGAAGCGTATCGACTCGGTGGGATTGAAAGCAAGAGACTGCTAAAGGAGGAGCTTGAGCCCATTATTAGGTTGTCGAATCGAAACCTTTACCGCAAACTGCTCAAAGCGATGTACCAAAGGATAAGGTCGGAACGGGATCGAGTTTCATCGTTGATGGGGGAAAAGGTCACGACCAAAAGGCCCGTGTTCCACATTTTCCCCACCCTGCCATGGAATTAGTTCATAGAAGTATTTTGTGAGTCTTTAACTTGAAATAAACTTAAAGACATTCCAATTGAATGAACAACTTAGGCGGGACCAATCCCATTTATCATGGTTACTTTAAAAATCAGTAATTTGATTAGTTGAGGTTACTTTACCATATATGGAAAGGGATCGGCTTATTTTCTGTTCAGTCGCAAAACTTACTTCACATCATGAATTATATCGTTCTAATTTGCATTTGCCGTAAGTTACAAGGGAATTTTTAAAATCCAGATTAATTGAATAATAGTATTCAAATCAATTTAGTTTTTGCATTCTTCTGGAAGAGCACTCAGGCTAATCCCTCTTATAGCGTGCAGTCCATGTCCAGGTCTAGTTCTCAGAAAATGATCAACGGTACTCTTAGGACCCTCTACTCCTATAACGTCCAGGACGATGTGAATGATTTTAATGGGCCGATGGTCCACAATCGTTTTGCCTCCTTTAACTCGGACTTAATGAGTCCAGTGGAGCAGGATAATATACGTCAACGTCTTCTTGATATGAATAAGAAATAATACGTAACAAAATAATGTAACATTTTTTAAGAGTTTCAAGTTATATGATTTGTAATCCGGGCCTTATGTAGAGCCCACTACTAATATATTCTTATTTCAATAAAATTCTAAAAAGCTATAGCATAAAGTCTACAAGTGGTTAAATAATTTGCCAAGACTACAGAAAGATACCTAGTGAGAGAAAGGTAGTAGTCTGTAATTATTTAAATTTTACTATATAGGGATTTTTATATGGGATATCTGCGATAAATCGGAACGTAAGTTGTTTACAATTATCCCCTATGACTATTGCAAAATTCTCTGTATTGTTTTTCACAAAATTCCTAAAAATGCTTTGCCTATCAAAGGCGGAACAGGTTAATTTGGTTGTGGATTCCATATATGTAAATGACTCAATACTCTCAGTATTATAGGCCTTCAAGCCTATATTTCAAAGAACTTATTGATATATTGGTCAATTAAGTATGTAAGAAATCAAATATTGGATTCGATACTCCCATAAGAAGCTATTCAAATCGCTGAAATTTAAGATGACAAACTGGATAGTATTTTAAAAAGAAATACAATTTTTGATTTACAATGTACTTACTTTCTATAATATTTGACTAGGAGAGTGTGGATTTCGGATTATAAAGTTTTCTTTGTAAAAGATTCTGCGGCGCCCTGTGGTCGAACCCAAAACGTCTTCCCCTTTTAGTCCATAAAGTAATACGAATACCTGCGGATACTTACCTGTTTCCGGCTACCTGTCGCCTTCATTTCTGATCATTTTAGACTGGCCTAGTTTTTATGTAGAGTAGAGATAGGAGAGGTTTCATTAACTGGAATCCACTCCAAGGTATCTAAAGGTAAAAGTGTCGCATTTCATGAGTTTTAAATGGTCCAGACGCCGCTGGTCACTTCGCTGCTTGAATGCGTTTCATTTAACGGACTTATGAATACTTTTGAATATTTGGGATCTCGGATTTGGGTTCGCATCTTAGGGCGCTGCTTGAGTTCTCTAAATGTCCATAATTTATGGTATTTACTTTGTTAGCTCAACACTTACTATCAGTTTTATGGCCGGCCATTGAAAGGGTTGTGTCTGATGGACTTGGAATACCATTCTGGAAAATATTTATGGTATTTAGCAGACTCGGAGCATAGAGAGAACGCACTGGATGCGTAATTTTCTTATTGCGTGTTGAGCTTTTAATTATATTTAACTAATTAACATGAAGAGACAGAAAACTTGAGAATGTAACAAATCCGGCAATTATAAGGTTTTTACTGCCTGCGTAATTTTATGAGCCACATTCAAGAAAATTGTCACGTAATCAAATATGCTGAAATATAATAAAAGTCGTAAAAACACACCTTTCAGTTTATTTTGTATTTATTCCCCTATCATCAGTTTTTCCTTTTTGTGACAACAAGTAAGAACATTTTCAACTCTTAAAAACTGCTTCTTCGGCTTATTATTTCTTTATATAAATTCCATTATACCTTTACCATATTTATGATGGGCGGGCCATTGAGTGCCAATTCTGTTGCTAGGAAATCAGGGGTATCCAAGTTAAACAGGATGTATTGGATCAAATCTTATCTAAATCAGCTTTGCAGCTAAGCAAACACCATTGTGTTTATTCAACTGGCAAATATTTAAGCTTTTCGTTGATAAGAAACACAATATGCTTGTACAAAGGGTACAAAGGGGTTCTTTACACTTTAATTAAAAACGGACAACAAATGTTTCAGTAAAACTTGAAGAAGATTTCTTTTCATGCTCTGAAGTCAATTTTTCCTCGAAATTGTCAGTGTAAGTCCTAAAGAAGGTTTTTTTCTTGGAAATTCTAGGAGAGCTTAAAGCTAATAGAGTACAAGGCTACAATCAAAAACTCATTTATAAATAGGACATGGTAAGCGAAAATAATGACTTTTAGAAACTTATTCCCCTACTGGCACTTGAGGTAAACAAATTCTCTGACAACAGACAATTAAACTGAAAAAAAGTAATATTTGCATATTAAATACTGGGGGGAACTGTCCTGTAAAGACAACTTTTCATTGACAAATTTTTGAGAAAACCAGCAATGGTTTCAAACTGGGAAACGACAGATGAAAGACTCCCAGCTTGAAATAAAACGTTTTCAAATAAACAATAAATGAAAAGGTATTAAGGTTTATTCTCGTGTAGGCTGTTTTTTTTGATTCGGGACTCATTCATAAAGTCGAGTTCACTTCAGAGTTGGTATTATGGACGATGCCGCGGGAGGTCTTGGCACAGTCAAGGCGAATCGATTGTTCTTCACTTCCGTTTCCTGTCCTGCGGCGCAACGAATTCGACTTCTTTTTTGGGTCCATTGTCCTTAGCCAATCGATGCAAAAGTCATTTGGAAGATGACCAACTCAGTGCAAGTGTTGGCTAAGTAGTTTCCACTCGGCAGTTGAAGTGTCTCGGACTCGGCCAGGTGTTCAGGCGAGTCCGAGTCAAGTCTCGTGCAGAGATTAAATAACGTTTAGATTTGAGAAGGAGGAGGGCGGAATTAAATTTTAATTACTTGAACGAGGTCTGCCACATATACTCGTAGATTGCCGAAGCATTTTAGCCCATTGATCGGCCATTCATTCGGCAATTCATTAATTTGATAGAGCTTAGCCATCCTTTGCCAACCACCACACATGGGCTGATGAGTAACTGCTTCAACACAAAGGATTTCAATTAATTTGTCATTTGCCGATGTTTATCAATAACTGATTTCCGCTCGTTAATGCCGGCCACAAAATAAACACGAAAATCACAAAAATCCAAAATAACACACTGGGGCAAAAATATCTTTTATTCGGCCGCCACAATAAACAATCAAAACTCATTTGTTAATTTTTGTTAGACTAGCAACGGATGTTGTTGTTGATGATATGATAATTTTATAAGTTTCAAGTTTCCCAGATAAATTTGTCTAAAACAAAAATAACCTTAGAATGCTGAAATTTATTTGGGAAAATACTATTATGTCAAAGTCAAGCCCGTCTCTAATCGCAACTATCTTTTCGGTTCTTCAATTTGTTGAAATGGAACTTTTTCTTTACTTTCCTCGTTAGAGATGTATCTAATTAATTAGCTTTTGCACTTGTTTTCATTGATTCGGGTTGGATTATTTGGGGCCACAAATTCGGGCCCTGCGGAACTAATAAACGATGTGGTTAATCAGTTAATTGCTGATTCGAGCCACCAGGTCACGTAACTGAGCCCCAGGATTGTGCGTGGGCGAACTTTAATTGTTTAAACAATCGCAAATTGATAAGTCACGAACTTGGGAAGTTGAACTTGTGAAACTGAGCATCTGCCCAATCTTTAGCGAATCCTCAAATTCCGCAGCTCTTTGATTTTATCCCACGAATGTCTCGTGCAGGCTGTTTTTCCTTTTCTGCATTGTGGAGGATTGTGTGCGGTTTCACGTTTTGCTAATTTCTTCAAATTAATTTGGTTGTTGTTGTCTTGGCTGGCGCAATTTTGCTTACCAATCAATTGAATTGAAAGCGAAAACCTGAAAGTGTGAGTGAAAATGATTTGCAATCAAACCACTTTGATTAAAGCATTCAGTTTTGATTAACTCTAATGGGACGGGCGACTGGAGGCAGGAGACCGTAAATGTCGACGTTTGAAAGTGCCAAGACTGTGTGTTTTTTATTCGCTTCACATCTGAAGTGTGTGTTGAACACCCACAGCTAGAAAAATTAATTTCGAATTTGTTTTTTTCCCCAAAAAAGAAAATAGGGGCAGATGGCCTAAGATTTATATCAAACAAGGAGGACATTGAAATACTCTTTCCTGGAATTTTGTTTAGAATTAGTTTACAAATTGTTTAATATCTATAGTCGCTTAGAAGTTCTTTTTTAAACTCTTACTTCTGCAACTATAAAATATGTATTTATTTTTAAAGAAGAGAACTCCTGACTATCTAATTATTTTTTCCAACTTTCCATTTTCATTTTTGTGGCCCCACACGAGTGGCACTTGTTACGATTAACCCTTTGATGGTACCCCAAATAATTATTAATTAATGTTCTGGCAGCTGCTTTTGGTGGCACTGCTTTTTTGTTTTGTTGTCGGATCCCCAGTTTTTTAATAAAGCCAACGAGTTTCGTCTACGCCTCTCACTGCTTTTTCCATATTTTGCTGATGGTAATATAATTAAGTGGGTTTTGTTTTGCCTATAATTATGCCGCTTTTGATGTATTATTTGACACATTTTCAGCGAGACAAAAAAACAAGAAATTATTCCAAAATTATGTTCAATAATTAAGGATTTAATTGTATCAAAATGTTTTTTATCGATGTTGGGTGAAGTATTTTCCATTAGATGTTTATCAATCAATACCTTGACCTCAAATAATTCTTCAAAAATTAAAAAACAACGGTATAGAAACTTCGGCTCTGCCCAACAAATGGATTTCCTTTGCTCGATTTAGACGAACATGGAATGACTATGTTTGTGAATTTGTGGTGTTGCCAAATTAAGTGTATTCACTAATTGGTGGTTTCACAAATTGAGGTTTTTAGATCAGGGAATTATTGGCGGATTAAACGAATAATTCACACCTTTTGTGGGTAGCGAATCGGCAAATTGCCATGAATATTTTTATAAATGGCTTACGTCTTACTTAAATTATGTTTTTCGGTTAAAAAAGTTGTGTGTGTCAGTCGAGATGCCGCTAGTCACGATAGGTTCTTATTTGTTGGGATGTCTTGGATATTTGGCAATTCAACTCGTGGTCTTTGCAGGCTTTGCAATGATGAGGGTAGCCAAAAACAAAATTTCCTGGTTTCATTTTTACGACAGACTGCATTTACCTATTATAGGACCAACAGTTTAAATAAAGGATAAAAACTTTAATAAATTTTCTGCTTTAAATTGGCTTTAACGCTTTTAACTTTATGCGTCGTTCGTGGCAATATATTTGAGGGAATTGTCGCTGCAAAAATAAAACATAAGCCTCTCGAACTGACGTGTGATTTGAATAAGCCTTTAAACATTCTATTTAAATTACGAAGTTCTCAAAGAATCACTTTCCCATGCGGCTTACAGGCAACTCATCAGTGGCCATCAATGACTCGGCCCATTCACAGCATTTTTGTCGGCTTTGCCAATTTGTCAGTCATCTCGATGGTCGTTTTGATATTCACGGAGTGTTAACATGTAAATGGCTGTCTTAACAATGTTCATTGAGACTGAATCTAAAACATTGATAAAATTTTCGATCCACGGACGGAGGGAACTAAAAAAAATACATATATTATACCATAAATTAACAGATTTATATACGAAGCTCTGATTTCCTGTGAGCTACATAGTCCCCCATTCCATCCACAAGTTCACAAATCCATTGATCAATGAAGCTTTCGTGTGGTTTTTTTCTACTCATTGGTGGTTAGCACCAATTCCATTGTCTTTGCGGTCTCCGAGGGGTTTTTTGGTCGTCAACCTGACAGTGACTTCATTGATAAACTTGGTAGCTGCCGCTTCCTCTTTCCAAGCTGCTGTTTTTTTTTATTCATTCATAGTATTGGCCCTTTCATGGCATTTTTCTGTTGTTTTTTTTTTGCTCAAATCCGGTCGCCGGCACTGGTCTGCCGGTTGTTTGCCCTTTTTCTCGACCGGTGTCGATGTCAGGTGACTCTAGTCACCGACCAACCTTTCTGTGAATGCTGATTTGAGTGGAATACTAGGTAATCATTACTCTGAAATTGTAACAATAACTAGGAAATAGTTGGAAGATGGTAACCTAACCTATTTATTTTTCAATCATCCCACCTATACCCCCAATTAGCTTAAAAAGAAACATCGATCAGTTTTTTTTGTTGCAATTTTATTAATGCCCATGCTGGATGTTGGAATACATAAGTGCGTACATACATACATAAAATATTATATAATATTATATATTCGTGTGTGTGTCTTTCTTGTGTGCGTGTCCAGGCTCCTTTGTGACTTTGCTGCTGCGCTTTTTCCGGGATCAGATCCCAAGTTTAGGCCGCCAGGGCCTCATCCAACTTCTGGGCCGGAGCTTCTGGTGCGGGAACCAAGGGATCGGCGTTGGCTGAGAGAGCCACAAAGTTGGCATCACCTCCCTGGGCGCTTGGGTTCAACTTCTGTCCCACGGAAGAAACTATCGGTGCTGGATGGGGACCAGGATCAGCCACGGGGTTGGCCACGGGTTCTGGATCCGGTGAAGGCTCTGCCTTGGGCTTCGGATCGGCTACCGGACTGGGTTCGGGTCCTGGGGCCGGCAGCGGAGAGCCGTAGACTCCGTGGAGGACGGCGAACGTTGCTACTACCAGAATCACGGAGGCTATTTTTAATTTATCACACATTGACCTGGCCAAGGACTCTACTTACCGCAGGCAAATGCCAACACTGTAATGAGTTTCATTTTCGTTGCAAAATTGATGTGTGTGGGATCCAGAGGCTGGGAATGCTTTTATAGGGAGCTGGCCAGGTCTGCAATCAGTGGGCCAAGAATCAATTAACTTTATGCCAGACCATGAATTCTGATTAGGTTAGTGTAACAGCTATAAAAAATAATTCAATTAGACCTCCGATTTGGTCAAAGAGTTCATAGGGTTTTAGAGGAAAATGTATCTTTATTTATGAAATGTATACTTTTATTTATAGTATTCTAAAAGGTTGGTAACTTTGGTTTTGTCAGTCCTGCATTTTATTTCAATAAACCAGGTTAAGCAAAATAACTCCATTAAACAAAAACTAAGACTTTAAAAGAGACTCTTTATTCCTAAAAAAGTAAATTAAAGAAACTTTTTGGTGACCAAATTCTTAAGCTATTAACGATTGAAAAGACATTTTTATTGTTTGAAGTTGTATGAAAACATAAATTTGGAAATATGAATTCTATACAATACAGTTGAAAGGTAACTAACCTTCGTCATATCTAGTAATTTACTTAAAGAGTAAATAAAAAATAACTCTTATTTTTTTTTTTAAATTCAAAGCCAACAAAGCTTTATTAAATTTTCATTGAAATAGACTTATTTATTAAATATCATTAGATATTTTATAAGGAATCTTGTGAGTTGACCTTGTCCATGGAAATTCCGAACGTCCTCTTGCGACAGATCCAATGCAACAATTTTTTTCAGTGGAAAGAAAGCCAAGAACCACACCTGCAAAGGACCAAGAATTTCAATAATTTCATATGGTTTTTTTATTCAAGTTTTTGACTTACCGAGACCGACAAGAAGAGTTTTTAAACGCATTGCAATATAAAACAAGTTCCCTTCACAAAATGCGCTAAAACTGTTCGGTTGGCAGTTTATAGCGCACTTTCTGTGACTTTTAATGGGCAATCGACTCTATAAAATCAATTTAGAATGCATCACAGCGACAAATGCTATAAAATTTTATATGATTTCATAGGTCGAACAAAACATGTATCAAAAATGTGCATTTGAGAGCTTTCTAGTAACATTATTATCAGTTTTTTAAGGCCTCATGTCTTGGATATCTTTGGATACCTCTTGTACGATTTCTCAGCGATGACTACATCTGCGGCCATAGACACCCCTTTCTACGCTACATAAAAATTTACGAAACATTTTTGTTTAGGGTTAAAAATACCCTTAAAATGAAGAAAAACCTGAACTTAAAGTGTGTCGAATAGAATCGGCTTCAGTATATATTTTATAATAATATGTTTAGCTTTTTGTTTATTTAAGAAAGAAAACTGAACACAGCAGAATGGGAATTTATATTCTAAATATTATATTTGGTATGTAATATAATACAGTAAAAGCCTGTTGAAATTCACAAATATTTTAAGGATTATTAATATTGGGGATTAGTGGATTAAAAGACAGCTGCAAGGTGTGTGCCTGGAATACGGATATTCATTGTGGAATAGCTATTAATGAGAGCTGTGCATTTAAAGGCTTAAACCGGTGCACCGTAGAACGAGCTTCATGTATTCGAGAACTTTACTCAGCCTCCCGTAAGTCATTCACTAATGGTGAATAATTATAAATATTTTGTCTTTACAGCCTTTGGCAAAATATTGAAAGGGACGTGTCCCGATGGCATAAAAAAGTGCCGCAGAACTGGGTATTTGTTTGCCGCGCAAAACAAGGTCTAGAAACAAGATCTAGTTAATAGACAGGGACAAGCCAAAATGCGCAAAAAATTATGTTTTGTATAAAACTATCTTATTGTAAGCTCGGAACTCCTTGTTATCTTTTGCTAATCACTTGAAATATATATTTGAAGTCAGATACAACCAGATAAATGGAGTGCAAACAGGTTGTGAAGGCCAAAGAATCCTTCTGCGGGCTGCTTTGAACAGTTTCCGCTTGACTTGGCCAAATGCCGACCACCTGACCACGATGACAGCGGATATGGCCAAGACGTCGTCGCCACTCTCTGTCTGGGGCTCCAATAGCAAATGCCACCTGTAAGGGCCTTAAAGCAGTTGTTTCACAGCTGCCCTTAGTTTTTTTTGGCTTCAGCTTTATTAAACTTATGTATTGCTATTTTTTTTGGAGCCGCTCGTGGCACTTGCCACTTGAGCAGACGCCCCAAACGGAAGCTTAAGTTTATCGATACGGCACCTGGCTATATCAGCTGCCACCTGACCCTGGCTAGGGACACACATACGAGGCGGAGGTGTGTCCAGAAGGTCTGTGTTTGCTTTTTTATGATCTCCTACGTAACAATTTATCTGAGTCACTCGGATGGCAGGCGCTATCCCCCTGAGGGGGCAACTCAAATTCTTCTATCACTCGAATGGAGATATGATTTCAACTCGAATGGAGAAGGTCTCTCTCTTGACGGATGGCAAGCATCACTGGGCCACTGGCAGAGTCTTCCTGCCACGTTTCGTTTATTTATGATTTACGGCTATTGCTTACACCACACTCGTAGCATGTATCGTATATATAGGAAATGTGCAGAGCACGCAAAAAGTGGCATCAAGGGGGAAGTCGGTATCGTGTCCCACTTGACAGACTCCGCTACCATCCGGAGTAGATGCAGACCCAGAAACTGATGCCGATACTGATGGCGATGTCGAGACTATAGCAACCTGTACATACATATATATGTTGGGTTTGGGGCAACTGTTTTGTTTACAATTGGAGCACGTCTGTTTTGGCTGGGGCAGCTGCTGACCAGTGGCCGTTAACTTGCAGCCGGCAACCGAGCAGCTGAGTCTGCAATTACAACGCCGAGCGAGTGAGTGATGCCAGAATTGCATCTCACAGTGTTTTATGTTTCCATTTTTCGTACAAGTACTTCGCTGAAAATAGCCCATAAAAAATAGAGGATGCAAAATATATAAAAAAAAATATATTCAAATATAAAATTATAATGTTGTCGTTGCCTCAAATGTTGTTTGGTCGTAATTAAAAGTCAAATGCAAACACAAGTTGCAGGCGAACTTGCTACTAGACTCAGCGACATGTGCCGCAGATGCTCCTCTATGTGCAACATGAGGAATGTTTATTTTTCACGGGTTCATGTGAAAAGCGTGCTACATACCATTAATTAACAATTTCCCTTTGAGTTTTCAAATATTTAAGCATATTTAACAAAGGTATGCCAATTAAGGTAATGATAGGAAATGGTCTGATTTTATTCCAAAGAACCAGATGCCTTACCTATGGACCATTGACCCTATGAACCCTTATTACAAATCATCCAATTCATTCACAAACCGTTGATCTATAACTGAATATAATCAAGTTTGCATAACTTTGCCATGCTCTGGTTAATTAAATAAATAAAAGCACGCAAATTGGTTCCGCATTTTTCGCCAAAAGTTTTTCTTAACTCGAAGAATAAATTATGACCGCGTAGGGGCTACTCATCATGTCCATCTATCAAGATATAATGAATTTGACTTTGCACATCACAAGTTTTTGTTGTTTCCTTCTGGTCCGCAAAATTATTGAGCAAACAAAAACAAAAGATCCACCAATTTGGGGGCTTTTTATACCTTGGTTTTTGCTCAGCTGATGATAATTTTACTTTCATTAATAATCGTTGGACTTTTTAACTTGTCAAAATTAATTTTTCATCATTTGGTTTTTGCTGTCGGTTCGTCGAAATAAATCGTGTTAGAAAATCAAGCGAACCAAATTATTGCGATGTCGAAACAAACAAACTTGCACTTTCTTTTCGGTTTCTTGGCTTTGTGATTCGGACTTTAAAAGTTCATTAAGATAAGTCTCTTATTTTTTGGTTTATTTTCTGATAAAAATGCTGATTTATCAGGTATTCTAAAGTGAGAGTCCGGAAGGTGAATCTTCAATGATTTATAAATGTTGCACAATCTCGTCTGCCAGATACATTGTATGAGTAATGCAAATTTGGACTAAAGGTCCGATTAAAGAATATGATATATGTATACCTTGAGATACAATTTATACAAGCAATATATCTTTTATTTATTTAACTTGTTGAGTAAAATATTTAGTCAAAAATCATTTGATTATTCAATAAAGTTGCTTTAACTCTATGTGAGTGATTTTTTCACATGGAAGTCGAGATCAGCAGACCAGGGAAAAGGCCAGCCAGGCCCCTACCTCCAAAACCCACCAACATTATCCGAGCCCATCCGGCGTCACTCAACTGCGTCTGCCGTTCTTTTTTTTTGTTGTTTTTTTTCTGTGCTGCCACCCATCCCCAAAACGGAGTGTCGCGAGGAAACCCACATGCCGAGTCTGATTGGAAACCAGTTTTCCACTCTCCGGACTCCGGAGGAACTGCCCCAGACGGAGGTGATATTGAAACCCCAGCCTACACAAACAGAGAACCGAGAGAGGGTCCCCTAGACATCATTGTTCTGAAAATATATACGATATTTTTCAACCACATGAAAAGGTTTATCAGAAACATTCATTATTTGGTTAATACAAGTACGTATAACTATTGATTTTAAATAACAGTTAATCAGTGTAATTTTACTAGGGCATGGTTCAAGCTGGGCTCTGTAATTCGGCTGAGTGTAGTCTAAGAGAGAGTAAAAGAAGAGAGAAGAGAAAGCAAACATGTTGCGGAGCTCACATACGGCCCTGACAACATGTTGCTAAGGTACACTGGTAAAAATTGCTTTGTTTTTTTATTATTTAAACATTAATGTCTTCAAAAAATACCATTCTATTGAAGAGGTATAAAGTCTAAAACTGGAATGAATTTTATATTATTTAAAATGTATATTCAACTAAGAGAGAGGCGTTTCTGGTTTCATTTTAGCCTGTTTGTCTGATATTTTTTAGAATGAGGAAATATATTTTATTTAATTTATATTTGGTTTTACTTGATAACTTATTTCTTGCAGTGCAGAACCTTAGCTCGATCTGCTCTCTGCTAGCCGGCTGGCTCTCGCACTGGTATAGACCTCGCAGAGGCTAACCCCGAGACTCAATTCGTCTGTAAACATTGCCGAGTGCGGTCGAAGTCGCTCCCACATCGCGATTAGCTGGCTAACGGTAGTCTAGTCGAACTGATTAGCGACGACGAAACTAAAAACAGAAACTGAAAGTGCAACCGAGCCGAAAATAAGACATATTTCTATATTTATGGCCAGTTTATAAAAATAGTAGTAGTGATCAGATTTGGAGACTAAATCAGAAATCAAAGTGCGCAAACGCATCGTCGAAGAACTCTGCTGCACCCTGCACCTGTTTCCTGTGTGCGGTGCATCCGTTCCCCTGCAGTGGCGCCCTCTCCATCCGCTGCACGAGGCACGTACGCAGTGCGAGGCACCTCCGGTCAAGGCGGCGTATGAAAATGTGCCGCGTATGTAAAGTACAGTGAAGTGCGTGATAGCTTAATGCCAGCCAAAGGGCTATAAAAAAAACCAAATTAAAAACCAAACAAAAAAAAAACGAGGGAAAAAGTTAAGAAAACAAGAACAGTGCGACCTTGTCTTGTCTTCGGCGGACTTCTTTTTCCGCCATCAATCAAAGTCTTTGGATTACACATAAAAAAAAAAACAGCTTTGGATATAAACCCCTCGCCGGCTTAAAGGTAAGCCTCCAGATCTAAAAATCTAACCCAGTTTTCGCTATTAAAGAAAGTTGCTTCGATTTTAATTTCTTTTTTTGTTGGGTAGTCAAAATCCACAATCTTGTTACTCAAAGATTATAGAATCGGGGCAGGAATCTTGAGAACTTTTAGCCAGGCCTGAACTCCTAACGGTTGTCCTAAAGTTGTTGGCAACTCATTTCCGCTTTTGCCAAGATCATTTGAATGGATTTTCTGTAAATCATTGTCCGGTTGTTCGGCATAAAAGTCCGCAATTCTGCAACTGAACAATTTGCTCAGCATTTTTATGTAAATTCCATTGATTATTTCTCTCATGGGGTCGGCCATTCAAGACAAAAGGCCTTCCCAACTATGGTATTTAAAAAACGCATAACTTTTTATGTAAATAACCTGGGCCGTTGAGTTTCTTAATTAGTTAATGCTGATTGGTTGAACGTTTATTAATGACAACTTTGAAAACTCAAAACAATTGAATTCGATGAATATCTTGAAGGAAAATCAGACTAAATTATGGGATACTTTTTGAATTCGTACTTTCTGGGAAATAATACAATAAATAATACCTCGAAATTGTTGAAACGGATATCATTTGTTACTCAGAAATTAATGGTTTGTCCAGCTCCTTCAACGTTGAGCTCATCTTCTAATTAAGGCAAATTCAGTTGAAGCTTTTCAGTGGAAAAAAACAATAAAAAAAACATATTATTTCACACAAAGTAGCAAAAACAGTTTAACAAAAACACAAAAAAAGCTACAAGTCTGCCAAGGTGCTGACACAAGATCGTCATATTGAGTGACTGATGTGATGACTGGAGATATTCCCAAAGTGCCAAAGCGATTTTGAAGCGATTATACAATGTCCAAGTCTACCTTGGATTTTCACTTCATTTCCAGGCAATTTTCCTGTCCGTTGTACCAACCTACCATGATATTGATATTGAATTAATTTCCTGTTTCACCGACGTGTGAGGGTGCTGGACCTGCACATCGAAAATGCCAAGCACGTAGTCTACAGTTTCGAGAACATCTCGTCTTTGTTCAATTTTGTTTGGCTAATTAAAAATCAGGAAATGCACACAAAATAATGCACCATCCTGGTTTTTCCATCCCATCCTGAATCGTGAGGGTTTCCTCGTCAGGCTTATAGGCCTCCGTCAAGTGGGATTATTTTTCGGGGAATGTTAACAGGTAGGCTTAGGGTTCGGTGCCTGGAAAATCACGTATTAATCTGGTCTCAATTCATACCTATTGATTAATGGGTCACCGGGAGTGGGAAGGATTCGAGTGCGGTTTGAGACGAACTCCAAAATATATGCAAATTGGCAAGCACTTGTTTAAAATATCTTGGAAATTGTGCCACTTCTCTGGTTGGCAGTTGGCACTTGGCAGTTGGCTCTGAACTTATAAGCCAATTTGGCATCATTTGCAATTCAATGAGTCATGAGCAGAGCATTTTGTTCAAGCTGATAATTTCAAAAATTCCCAATTCCAATTCCGTTGAAATAAAAAAAAAAAACTCGTATGGCTGGTTCATGCTAACTTGGCTAAATTAAAGTCAGAGCCTTTACACAAGCTTGGCACAAAGTCAGCGAAAAAAAATGAAAATTGGAGCCCCCGAATTTCTCTTCGTCAAAGTTGGTTAATATTTTTTGTTGACACTTTGTTTCGTTAGCTAATTAACAAAATACACAAAATATTTTAACTGTATTCGCTGTTATTACCGCGAATTATGGAAAATAGTTATCAGACAACGACAACAGACGAGAGAGTGTGTTAACTTGGCTTAGATTAGTCATCAATTGGCAGTGCGAGAGGTTGATTTAAATTACTTGGAAAAATGTAGAGAGGCTGATGGCTTGGCATAATTTCTTAGTTAATCACATTATACCTTGGGGTTTCTATTGTCAAAGTGTGGCTTTCGGCTTTAATCGATTTTTTCTGTTGTTTTTTGTAGATGGATGGGTTCCATTAGGGTCAATTTAAAGTGAGTTCTGCTGAGGCCTTTGGCCACCTTGTCAAACTTTCTATCTGTCGTAAAGTTAAGCTGGGAAATCATTCTCAAGACTCGCTTTCTAGTGGCGAATAAAAACAGGTGCCTCTGGTCCAGTTCTGGTCCATCCATCCGCCCACCTGAGGAAGCTGTGCAGATTCTCACACATAGACAAAACTTTGCTTTGAAAAGCGTTTCTTTTTTTCTCCTGTTTTTTGTTGCCTTTTGGATGCTTACCTCAACCGCAACTGCAACCGTAAGTTGTTTCTGTTGCTGGATTGCCTCTTGATGGTCTTGCTTGATGGTTTGTTTCCCAGGTCATATCCTGGGACAGGAATTTGTTGTCTTGGTCCCTTGGCTTAATGCACTGTGGGAATGCGGAATGTTGCGGGGCTAAAAGTTGATTTACTCACTCTTTGTGCCCCCGTTCTGCTTTCTGTTGCAAGTGAACAAGTTGGGATTCATTAACCATCCGGCAATCTGGCAGTACTACTTTTACTATAAAGTGTTTAGCTTTAAGTTCCCACTGGCCAGGCCGGGCTCTCTTGTAATCGATATGCGTGTAACACCCGGCTGGTAGCGGCCGGAAATTCTCGTACTTAAAGCCGAGAAAGGATTGAAAAACAGTGCCGAGAGTTGAATCGACAAAAAAAGAAATTGAAACACCGGGTACCGGGTTTTGTACACTTTGTTTGTAGCTCTATTTGAGCGTGTTTAATTTCTGTTCATCAGTCAGAGCTTGGCTCGAAAAAAACAAACGTGGAGGGGAACACTCTTTATAGTAAATTGTGTTTTTTTTTGGGTCCAGTCCTGCTTTTGCTGCTTTTGACAAATTAACCGACCTAAAAGCCGTTCCTGGCACTGCAGTTGGACACATTCCACTGGCCACTGCTGCCAAGTGACAAGTTGATGTCTTCCTTGGCACATCGTACATTGTTCCGAAGGGGTTCAAGTGGTCGGGGAGGGAAAGGATACTACTGGCCAAGCAGGATGCCACCGACGGGCTATCCCAGGCGACTTAATTGTGCGTTTGCAAATTTGTGTGAGAACCAGTTTGGTTCAACACTTCAGTCTTGTTTTTTTTTTCTGGGTAGCCCCGAAATTGTGGCCTAATGACTGCTGGCCGTTTAAAGAGTCTTTCCGAGTTTTGTTCCCATTTAAGGCGAATGCCTTGAACCTCCTCGGATGCCCCATAAATGCATCCCAGTAATCGGACCACTCAGACCTAAATGCTCGCTTATTTATAGAGCTTATCAGCCCATGGGATGTATTTACAAATAGGGACAAGGGCTTCCACTGTTGCTTTCTTCTCATTTCTAAGATAAACCATATATCAGCAGCAGCGTGGGGCTGCCACTTAATATTGAAACAACTTAATCGACGCTTCGGTAAACAAATCGAGGGAAACAAAAAAAAAGAAACAGAAACAGAAACAGAAGAAATATGGAAAATATTAATTGTCCGCTTAAGTGGATGCTGGGGGAAGGCATCCAGCATCCAGCATCCATCCTCTAGCATATTTATGGAATATGCACAAAAGAATAGCATTAAAAAGAAAATATTTATATACAACCCCCAGACGAGGAAAAAAACATATTACTTCATTAGGGCGAGGCGTAGCACTTCCCGGAATCATTGCCTTCTGCATTCCATTTGGGGAATTGCTTTTTTTTTCCGCTGCCCGAGTTGCAATGGCATTAGGGAGCCGATTTTTAGAGCCATGTGGGTTTTAGTGTTTGGTAAATGTTTTGTTTTCGATAATTTATGCAAAACAAATGAGCTGAATTCTCGTTTGTCGTTATCCTTTAAACTGTGGCTTCTCCCTCCAAAATCCCTATAACCCTTCCGACTAAAAAATAAAAGTTAACAAAGCATTTCGCCTTTAAACTGTGTTGCAATAATTTATCGAAAACCGCACAAATTGTAAAACAAAACCTGAACCGCTTTTCCATGAATAACTTCGATGGAAATTTGTGTTTTGGTTGTCTTTTTTTTTTATTATTTTTATGCAATTGTGTAAAACGCCGAAGCGAAATAAGAATTTATAATTTCCGCCCAGAGCTGAAAGCTTTATTCGTTTTAATATTAACGCTGCTGGGCGCTTATTTTTTTTATTCTATTTAATTTGATTTTTTTAATTTATGAGATGGTCAGGATTTTGCGGGGCATCGGGTGCTGTAAATTCATGAAATATGATACAAGTTCGTGGAAAATAATGCAGCCGCCATGCAAATAAATAATCTGGTAAAATATTCAACAAAACATAAGGGAAAGTCAGTCTAAAAAAAAGGTACTCGTACATAAATTTGCATAGGCCTGTGGTGGTTTTTATTTAATCAAGCATTATTCCCTGATTACTAAATAAATAAAAAGCAGCTTTAAGTTCCCGTTTTAAAGCACTCGATGGTAGGAAAATCCTGTTTAATTTATATACTTGACATTAATGTTTTTTTCACTATATTGCACATTCCTGTATGCACGGATTTATTGTGGAATAATTTCTCAATTATTGTTGAATTGAATAAAACATAATGCGAAATATGAAGAGTGCATAATTGATTAATTAATTGAAAAACAATTGAGTTTAATTGAGTGTCATATCGAGATTTTGCAGCCTCATTTTTTATTGTGGGTTTTCCCCCGAATCCCGCGGCATTGTTTTAATTCGCTTAAACACACGTCCAGCATGAATGCTTGTGGATTGGTAAGTTTTAGCTTCCGACATGGACAGGTTGTCAGGGACTAGCAGCTTTTTACAGTTAATGTTACATCGTAGGCCGAGAGTCTATCATTATTTGGTGCAAATACCAGAGGTGCAACTTTTTGTCATCTAGTCGCGCGTTGCAGGGTCTTTGGCCAGGCTTAATGGTAAGAAAATTGCCTTGGCCAATCACCTGCTGCCGCATGCCACATGCCCCATGTGGCGACTTTTGTTGACAGACGCGGAAGAGACCGGAGCAGCCAAGTCAAAGACCGCGGACCCAGACCGAGCTTGGGATGTTGCAGCAACGCGTGCTGCGCGTTGAAAGCGGCAACGTCAAAGCGTGACAAATAGCTGCAAGATGGAGATGTTGTTGTGGCAGATTCCTCCTTAAGTCCCTCTAGAAGGTCCGAAGACAAACTTCTTGGAGTCCAATTGTCGCCAAGAACTGCATCTTCTAAGGAAAGTTTCCAGCAACTTGTTACTTTTTATATGAGAAATGTTTTGAAAATGTTTTTGCAAATGTTTTGGCAACTATTTCCACACAACCATAATGCATAAAAAATAACTGGAATCTGCCGAACCATAAATTAAATTTATGAACTTTAAAGTTTCAGCAACTAAGCTGTAATTTTTGGTCTCTGAATATGTAAACCAAAGGAGAGTTCCACCTCTTATCGTGGCAGCACATTTTTAGGAAAATTCCCAACTTGGCTAACTTGTTGCTTGGCCAAAACTGTAAGCCAAAGATAATCAGAGAAGAAGCCAAAAATGTTAATTTTGTTGGTAGATTGTAGTACATTTGCGGAGCGAAGCCATTAGAAGGCCACATTTGAACTTAATTTGCCTGAAACTCGACAAAGTCACATTTTATGCCTAATTCTATTAGTACTTGGCCAACAAATTTTTGTTTTAGCTCTGTGTTCTGTGTTTTGGCCATTACTTCTTCTCTTTTGACAATGAAAAACTAGTTTAGCTTAAGCAGTCATTCCCAAGAAATCCAAAATCCGAACTCCAACTCCAACTCGAGTCCCGGAAAAAAGGCAAAAAGCCACCGCCGCCAAACCCAATGACCACAGCTCATTAAAGTATCAGAAAATTTATATATTTTGCCAACACGGCCCGAAGGCCATTCCCGGTTTGTAACTCACATAACGTAGTTACACAAAAATACATATTTTTTTTTTTTTTTGCTTCTGGCCAGACATAATCAGCTTCCTGTCCCAGCCTGCTCCACAAAAGGCCTGCTGAGATACAGAAATTTCTACAAAGAGATCTGCCCTCTCATGCCGACAAATTGTCGAGTTGACAAACTATCGCTTACTAAACACTTTCAGATACCCCTCAAACATTATAAAGGAGACAAAAACTATAGCCATTGGAATGCAATTTCTTTTCAAAGTCAAGGCAGGAAATGATGCCCTTAAGGCCTTAAAGGTTTTCCAATTCCAATAAAAACACTGACAAATAGCAGGCTAATAAAGGAGACTTATTAATGGTTCTTTAAATTGAAAGGACGAGTTTTTAATGTCCTTGAATTGGATGAAATGTCACTTCCTATGTGTGCTTTCCGAATTAATAGGAAAAACGTTCAAGGCCCTAAGCTTGTATAGAAATAATTATGTGGGCCATACTTTTAACGATGTCCCTTATCTAAGATGATGCATCAATCCCAAACACATGCCGACAGAATAGATTCTTTTCCATGAAATCTAAAGAAAACCACAGCAGCACACCTCTTTTCACACCTCTCAGCCTTTTTGTTATTCCATTTATTTTTAGTTGTGGGCGTTTGTGTAGGCACACTGGTCAGACAATGGCCTGAAAATTAATCTTGTTAGCAGCATCTGACCTTAGATGTCAGATGCAATGTCAGGGGTTGCCTCGGGAGGAAACAGAATGTGGGGCTGTGGTGCTGCTGTTGAACCGGAAACTGCATTTGCATCCAAACGAAACCAAAAACTATAAACGCATTTAAACAGCAGAATCTTTTAGATGAGCCCCTGGCATCTATTTAAATGGCTCCACAATCAAAGTGGCCGACGATTTCATCAATAACCCAAACCGGATTCGTGAATGCCTAGTCTGGTCTGGTCTTTGCCTGGAAAAACATCATCGACATTTTCCATTTCCATGCCGCATTTTCCATATGTTGTGCACAGCTCTCATAGTGTCGCTGAGATACAGAGATACAGAGATACTGAGATACAGAGATGCTACCTGCTGTGGCAAGAGATCTCAATGTGAGGCAGCTGCTGCTCCTGGGACTTGTTTCTCCGCCGTTTCTCATAGCGAATTTCCCACACTGCTCTAGAGAATATGGGCAGGACTGCAAGTCAGCTGCCAGCTCAGCTTCCATTCGCCGTATCAAGTGTATCTCATGGATGCGAGTTGGCGTAGCGAAAGCATATGTGCGTAGCCAGATTGTTTTGTTGCTCTGTTCCCTTGGTTTTCTGATTCCTTTTTTTTTCGAGAGAGATTTTTTCATATGGTATTTGAAATTGCACATACAGTGGCAGCTGTTGCAGGGCCAAGTGGCAGGTTCGGGGAATAGTTGCACGTTGTAGGTTGCACTTCAACAGCAGTTTGGCTGATTAATGTTGTGGGAAATGTATTTAAGTTCTAACTACTTTTTATTAAATAAAATACAATATTTTTGCCCTTTCCCTTCGAAGACAAACTCAACTGGTTGGATCTTTAGCCACTTTAACTACCAAAGAAAACTATTTAAACGGTAATTTGAGCTCTTCTAAGCTGTTGGCAACAGGCAACTGGCCAAGTCGGGTAAAAGTTGCTGGGCTGCCTGGAACGAGATGACAAATAAAAATTAATAGCTGCGATTGCGATGGCGAGGGCGAGGGCTCTGGGACAACACAGAGTTCCTTTGCCCCCGGTTTTTTGTCCAGATCGTCCACTCCGAAACCGTCTTCCCTCAGATGCTGCCCCAGATTACGCTGTCCCGTCCCGACCCGGCTCCTTTGGCGGCTTTTGTTTACCTTTGCGTTGAGGTTTTTTCTTCTGTTTTTGCATGGAGTGTGAGCGGCTTTTGTCGGTTTTGTTCGCGGTCCGTTAAAATCCCTGAATGTAGGAGGTTTGTATGTATTTTGTCGAAAAATTTATATACCCCATACATACTTAGATATTTTGCATAATGCGACGGCGCCTGAAAGCTGCTGCTGCTGCTGCTGTTGCTGTTGCTGTGTCCTTCTCTTAATAGTCTTAAATTCCTGAGCAAATAATTTGACAGCAAATAGTACCCAGTGCCAATGGCCAGAGACAAAGGCCCGAAAAGGACATGAATGCCATGAATACGGAATACACAAGATAGAATCCCGAATACAGAGGAGATTCGAAAAAAATGTTAAATATTTGTCCTTTAACATTTTTTTTTTTTTATAACGACTCGCTGAGCACATAACAAGAAATGAAATTCGCTAATGAATTGGCTTACCTAGTTGGGAAATTAGAAAAGACCCCAAAACTGCTTTTGAAGTGTCTGGCTGGGAAAGGCATTTCCCTACTCTTGCACTTAAGTATGTTCTTATTGGCAAGAAATGGAATTTCCGTTAAAACATTTCCTGTTTTACACACGCACATCCTTCCCCAACTCCACCCAAAAATCAAAAGAAAAGAAAAAGGCAAGGGGAAAATTAATGTCGGTTTCAATTTTCCCCACACATGCCAGAACCTTTGTTTCTTTTCACTCGAGCCGGTGACGCGAGGTGCGGCCTCGGCTTGGGGCTGGGAAGACATCGCCAGTAGGCGGTTAGGGTGTGGCCTGGAGTGGGTGGTTGCCACCGCCCAATGCTGGAAATAATCGCTACTTCGATTACTGTAATGCAACTAAAGTCACCTTTTCGCTAAATATATGTCCCACATCGGCAATTTAAATATCAAAACATATCTAGATTGGAATTTAGTATTTTCTTTGCGGCTGCCACTGGGCAGGCACCGGATGCCAAATGCTTTTCGAACCAGTTTATGTTATGGTCAATACAAAAACTATCCCACTCTGGGCTATAAATCATATCGAAAAGAATTTATGCGGCAAGCAAATTCCTTGGCTTGGAACGTGTTTCCATCCAACAGGTTGCCAGTTGCCAGTTGCCAGTTGCCAGCATCCAGCGGAAGTGTCTAGAAAACTACTTGCCACTCGGTGTATGAGTGTGTAAACACATCTGTCCCGAGACTTCTTAATTAGTGGGGAAGTGATTTCCTCCAATACGACATCCTGGACTCAAGGAAACTGGTACTGGTACTCTTCGCTCCAGGGCACAAACTCATTAAGAAAGTTTATTGAGCATCGGAACTCCATAGAATACCATAAATGAAATCAACGCAATTGCTCACAATTATCCCATTGGCTTTGGTCTTTATTTTCAAGTGAAATTTTAATGTTGAAACTTGCCAATGAGTTTGTTTTGTAATCCACAATGGACTTCTCCATCGTTCTTGTTCTGTTTGTAATTATATCCGAAATAGCGTAACTTTTTCCGCAAGAATCAGAAACAATTATTAACAGAGCTCTAAATCTTTCTGCCCCACCCACTGCTGCCACACATATGCTGCCGAGGAGTCCAATTTATGACAGAGCCCAAAAACTTTTCGCTCTAAAGTATGCAATGGCAAATTGCGCGTGCCTCCTTGGAGTGCCTCGGAGGCAGGAGCTTTGGCAGGACCTCCACTATGGGGCAGGATATCATTACAGTTTGCACCTTAAATAAAATTCCCAAACTCCTAGTCAAGAAACGTGTCTAGCTTTCATAATTTCGTTTAAAACGATACTCGGAAATAAAAGTTGAGTTTCAGGAACTTACTTTATGATTAAAAACGAGAATGCTTTATTTGATAATAGAAAAATGTCACAAGGATTCAGATACATACGAGACTATAGCGTTTGCTATGCAGACTTTTGGCCAAAGGATGTGGTCGATGACCCCATTGTGCAGGGCATACCTGGCATCCTTCTGAATATTTCTATCTGTGTGTGAGCTCGACTGCATTCAATTCAATTTCATAGTTGATTCTCGCACCTACGCAAAATTTACGACACTTTTAAAATGTGCAATTTATGAACGTTGTCGATGGGTGGATGGAGGCAGGAGGATGGCAAAAGGATGCCCGAGGTGGCAAACACAGTGTGTGTGTGCAACGTGTGTGCAAAAAGTGATGCTGAAACACAGTAATTCGTGCTACGTACGAGTATAGGATGCATAGAATTTTCAGTTTCATTTCGCAAATGATTTCAAAGGCAGGACTAACGAAGTTTGCCTGCCAAACAATGGAGCCACCTGCCTGCTGAAGGATAACAATAGATTAATTATGCTGCTTAGCTACCAGAAAGTAAACTTTGTATTGCGCCCCTGATTTGTTGATTTTGTGAAGTGCAATTAAATATGGAGAAACTCTGTTATTTAGATAGACATTAGCACATGCCGGAAATATCGATCTGGTTGCATAAATTCCATTTGGAAAAGCCGAAAAGTATGCAAATGATTAAGTGACAAAATGTCGGTGGCAGGAGGCAACATCAATGACAGCCCGACACTGTTAGTTGACCGCAAATTTTAAACATTCCCATCGAAATCAGTTAAGGGATGAGCCCTGGGATGGGTAATGGAAACAGGTTTACCCGAAAGTATGTTCTAAATAATTTAGAATTATTTCAAAACGCCGCATAGCATGACATGTGACGTTGCTGGAACCCCAACATCATCATCACCCATCCGCCCCATTGTCACGTGTACTCTGCTGTGACAACATCTATGTAGGCATCCTGGATACCCCTGCTGCCCCTTTTGGACACTGCAGTTTATCTCTCACTTCATGCTTACATAATTTCCTAAACATAATTTCCCAGTCTGCTTATAGAGAGCTGGAGCGTTGCTGGAGCGTCGCGCATGTTAATCTTCGGGGTCTTGTTTTGCGTAATAACTGGCCGGGTTGGGTTTGGTTTGGGTTTGGGTATTTAGGGACGAGGATTCCGCATAAGGGCGCCCTGATCCCAGAACCCCCCCTGGATAGTCAGTAGCTGGAGCGCCAAAGTGGTTGCCAAAATTACGAAACTAATTGAATGTTACGTAATTAGCATTTACATTTTTATTGCAAGTTCCGGGATATTTTTTGTAGATCTAGAAACATGATATTCCTTTATGCAAGTTGCTTGTTTCCTGTTGTTGACTTGATTTTGTCACAGTGTCGGAAATGTGAGAGATGTCTAATTCGCAGGAATCCTTTCCAGCTGCAGCAGCCCTTTGTTTGTGGCATTACTCTTAATTCCGCTTCATGCACGACTTGTGGACTTTTTGCCCTTTTGGTTCTATTTTCAGATGGCAGCCTTGGGTCCCTTGGACGCCTCGTTGGTGCCTCGTTGGATGCATTCTACTCCTCCGCTTTCAGGGCTCGGTTTCTTGGCCACCGTTTTAATGAGGAGCTGCTCGTTTAATGCAATGCGCGGCTAAAGCTTCTTAATTGTTAAAAAACAAAAGCCCGCAAAGAGGGTGTGAAAAAAACGCAAGACCTCAGCTCCAAGCCCCAAGCTAACCATCCAACCACTCATGGAATCTGCAAAAAGCCGAGCTCTGCTAACTTTTATTTTGTACCAAAATAATTCTGTTTCAACTTAACGAAAGTTTGTGGATTTAATTTTTTCGGTTATTGAATCCGTTTTACTTTTGCGATTTCCCATAAAGCTATTAACCCACAGCCACCTTGAATGCCTAAAAAAATAGAACCAAAGGCGGCTATAAAAAGCCAACAAACTGGGCATAAATTAACCGTAAAGCGAAACATTAAAAATCACTCAACTAAGAACCAGCCAAGTAAATAGAAAGAAACGATGCTTCGCTGAACATCGAGGCATAATAAGTAAAAAAAAAATCATATTCTCAAAAAGTTATTCCCCGATCAAAGAGAACAGAGCTCCGCAAAATCCAAGCTCATTAAAGAAACTTAATTCTATTGACTGGAATAAGTGAATTTTTATGAATTGCATTTAAATTGAAATCGAAATGCGATTAAAACATGACATCTGTCACCATATCGAATTTGTTCTGTATTTCCACCATACATATTCATTAAATAGTCTTTCCAACATTCCTGATGGAGTTAATTATGTAATTAAATGCTGAAAGCCTTTGAGGGACATTTAAATGATTGAAAATTGAGAGAGAAACTTGCAAACAGTATCTTATATCCATTTGTCAATATCTTAAGTAACACACATAATATATCCATTCATGTAACTCATTTGTCTTCTCTGGGGTTACAAATGGTGTTGTAGAACTTTGACTTTCGACACTTTTTCGCCCAGATGCATTTTGGCCTTTTTTGTGGTTCATTTTTTTGCTTTTGCTTTTGCTTTCTTAACCATTTTTCTTCGACGGCAGCCCGAAATGATGAGAAAAAGATGCCCATCTTTTCGCAAATGTGGTAAGGTTCTTCCCCTTTTGCCTTTGATTAATAAAGGCATGGTAACATGACATCTAGAATCTTATCAGACGCGTCAACAGAAATGGTTCCAAGGCAAAATCTCCGAGGTATTATGGTTGGCCAAGTTTCCCTCACACTCAAAGTGCTTTTGCGTGTTCGTTGACAAAATATCCTTCGTCGTCAACCGTCAACCCGTCAATGGGACACTTTGTTTTGGCCCTTTTCATTCTTGCTGCCGGCTTTTATTCGGTTCCTTTTCTAGTCTGTTGGCCATGAAAGTATTTTCCAACGCTCCTGCTGTCATTGCTCGGGTAATTCAATCAATAATTCCTTTCGGCCGTTTCTCTTTCACGAATGTGTGAAAATGATAAAGGATGTCCTGGACTGATACATTTTCAAGTGTATATATATTTAACTGAAAACTTTGTGCTTTTTACCAGCAACAAGTTCAAGGACATGTGATTCTCTGCCGAATGTCACGGCTGAAAAATTTTATTGCCCTTAAAGCTGATAAATCTCAGCAGTGCATGCAAGACAATGTCTTTGTTTTTTGTGAGTAGTTACGGTTCTTAAATACCTCGTTTTAATCGAATTAATACAAGTTACCTTAGATACATAGTAGACCTTGTTAAAAGGCAAGCGAGTAAAAATATTCGAGTTACTGAAATTCGGCTATTGTGAAAATCCTCACAACCTCGCAGTCAGAGAGGCTTCCATCTGCTTTGCAGTTTCCTCGCAGCGAAACTTGAAATTAAAACATTCCTCGTAAGTTGAAAGCATATCTTATGGTTTTTATTGCCTCTTCTGTATCCTGCCAGCAGTTGTAAGTTGGCAATGTCTGTCTGGCATTTATTTACTGCTCTGTCTCCCATTCGGAGTCTCAAGCTTCAAGTGCCAGGACCACCCAGTTCCTGGATTGCCATCTGGAAATTGTGTGACTCTAAAGGAGACACTTAAAGGAGACCTCCGACCTTGGGTGGCGACTATTGATGGCTCATAATTGGAAAACTTTTTGGCCGGCATTATCCTGGCTAAGCTAGCTAAGCTAGAGCCAAAAACAACTCAATTAGACCTCAATTGGAGTTTTTCTTGGCCAATTCCAATCCAAGAGCCAGCTACCTGTGATGGCTTGTAAATCAGCATCTTATATCCATTTGGGGTGGCCTTTTCCCTTTCCTCGTTTGTGAAACTGAATTTTACTAACCTTATTTTTGTCCAAGTCCAGGTCCAATCTTCTTTTTCTTCCGAATCCGCCTCGTTCCTTCAGTTTATTTCAATTTTTATGCCCAGCCATGTGTATGGTCCTAAAATTTTATGCGAATTTCTAATTCAATTTCATGTTAACGATATTTTCATCTGATTTCCCTCCTCACGCCCGGTTGTCACATTTTCCCGTCTTGCCTCACTTACATATAATTTGATTTGAGATTATTGCTTTTGCCTGCTTTTTTATCTCTGTGTGAAGAACTAATTTATTTAATTTGCAATTTCAAGCCACAAATTCAATGTGTTGCATTGTTTTAAACTTTAAATATTCATGTTCCATATTATCGTCTTCGATAAAAGAGGTTTACAGAGACCGAAGTTCAAAGTTGCAACGACCCAAGCGCTGTTATCTCGTTAAACTCTGCAACATTAACCGCTAATTGTGGGTGCAGTAGACGTCAGCACTCAAGCGGGTCCACCAGACCCTGTATTAAACCCCATCCCCTACTCCATTTAACCCATAATCTAGACGGGGAGGGAGTTGACTCCTCTGCTTGGTGAAATTCTATGCCGGTTCGTTATGGTTCACTGGCTCATCGGGGTGCGGTGCCGCGAATTGGGACTTTGACTTGGTCTTGGTCTCGGACGAGGCTCTGCGACTAATTAATCGTGATTGTCGCATAAATATTTCTCCGTTTTTTGTCGTGTATTTAATTAAACGTGCCTGGATTCATATTAATGCAAATGTATATTTGCCATATGCTGCTCAGTAGATTGCATAACCGGATGTTGAGCTGGGGCCGTGCCACAAACTTCCGCAGCAATTGCCTTACAATGCAGAACCTCGCCTGACTGGTTAGGGATCTCCCTGATGGATGATGCAGGGGCTCAAACAGTAGTGGCAGGGGCATTGGGCCGTGGCATGAGATGGCTGAAGCTTCGGTACGACATTCAATCAATTGTCAGGCGGCGATTTTCCCCCCGTTGAGTGTCTTTTGGCTGCCCCATTTCGCTTTCACGGCTCATTGTCAGTGCAGCAATGCGGGGCGGAGACACAGCGGGTATTTTAATAATTTCTATACCTCCTGGCTCCAGCTACGCACCCCCTTGTATTGTTTCTCGAATACTGATTCGATTGAGGTACCCTTTCCTATACATTTTACCCCTCAATAACCCTAAAGAGGCTGTCTTCTGTAGGGCGCTGAGAGGTACGTGTAACCCCTTGAAAATCCCAGCCCACTTCAAGACCCTCGCCCTGCTTATTTGTTGCCGAACACTTTCGACAGGAAGGATGGCATTTTTTTTTGTCAGCATGTAGTCCCCGACAACGACAACACACCGGATGCTGCGTTTTTATTTACTCTAGCAAGTGTCTTTTGAGAATAAATAATTTATGTATTCACATTTTTTGATACATGCCTTCAAAGTTAACCCGCATTCATTTTCCACGTCTTTTTTCACTTTCCAGATGCTGAAGCACGTACAAATCTCTCCCCTTCGCAATCGCTCCGATTCCGTATCGCTGCGCTCCTCCAGCCACGTCTCCTCCTGCGCCAGCTCCATGTGCGGCAGTCCGGAGCCAACCACGGATCTGCAAAGGACTCCCTCGCGCGCCTCCAGCTACTCGAGTCTCAACGAGCAGCTGCCACAGGTGAGTTTCCCCCCAAAAACAATTTTCCACGACAGCGTTTAACTGATGGCTATTCTCTTGTCCATAGACCACTATCAAGGTGTATACAAATTGCCTCAAGATCGACATTGAGTACAAGACACTTGGAATCCAGTGGGATACCACCAGCAAGGAGGTGATCTCTCAGTTGCTCAGACGGTAAGTACTGCCACTTCTTTTGACTCTTGAAACAATCCATAAAATGAATTCTTTTTCTTTCCGAACAGCTTAAAGATGCGTCACCGTGACCCGAGACTCTTCTACTTGTCCATGGAAGTGGCCGTTCGCCGGGCTGGAGTCAAGACTATCCTGGTTCTCGACGACGATACGCGTCCGGCCATCATGCAGGCCTGCCACCCTAAAGGCGAGTCCCGCTTCGTCCTGCAACTGAAGCCGGGTGGCCTGATTCGCGTTCACACCTCAGCCCTGCAGCCAAGTTCCCAGTACAAGTCTCTGGTAATCAGCGAAGAGACCACCAGTGATGAGCTGCTGCAGTTGCTCCTCGGATGCTACAGCTCTCCGGAGCCCGTCGAGAGCTTCTCCCTGTATGAGGTCTGTCCCGGCCAGGAGTGCCAGCGGAAGCTGCATCCCGACGACCTTCCCCTCCGAACCCAGGCCGAGCGGATGAAGCGCGGCGAGAACTGTCACTTCCTGGTACGCCGAACTCCCAACTACGCGCGCCGTCGCCAGCTGCTCGCCAAATTAAACGAGGCCATTGGGCAGGCGGCCGTGGCGGCGGAGGACGCCACCAGCCTCCTGGAGCTCTCCCTCGAATCAGACCTATCCATCTCCGAGGACTTGCACAGCTGCAGCAGCCGGAGCAGCAGCGAGGACCCTGAGGACGAGGATGCGGACGAGTGCGCCAGTAGCTCTGGCTCCTCCGACAACTCCACGGAGTGCACCCTGCGGCGCGACTTCTACCCACGAGTCACCCCGGCCAATTCTACGGTAGCCGTTGTAGCCGTGTCGCCTGCCCGGGCCTACAGTCCTGTTTACAATATCCGCGAGATTCGCACCTCCTCGCACTCCTTCTCCTCGCTAGGCAAGGACAAGAAGCTGCTAGACATCAACATGAACGCCCGGTATGCACCCGCAGGCATATACAACAGACTGATGCCCGTGGCGGAGATGGAGAGCCAGGATATGAATGGCAATCCTGCCGTAAAACTCACTGCCGAGGCCGTCAACAACAACCCGGCCAAAGGACTCGGCCACTTTGTCTACCTGTAGCACTGGAAGAGATTCGCAAAGGGTCGGATGGCAAATAAAACACAAAAGTAGGGGAAAAAAACGAGTACCCTTGGGACCAAAGATGCATTTGTAGTTTAAGCATTTAGATTGGAACATGTACATAGTAAATGTAGTTATGGTAGGATAATGTAATATCTAAAAGCAAAAATGAGTTCTTATATTAAGAGAGACAGGAAAGGATGCAGTTCACCTTAATATATTGCAAAGAAACCATCTGCTAACAATCCCAAATAAAACGGAGTCTATAGCTAACTTGAATATGAATAAGAATTTCAAAAGCTCATGGCTAACATTTGTCTAGAAACCAAAACACTTAATAATAATAAAATCACCTGAAAATTAAATACTTGTTTATTTTTAACTTCTCTTTGGTATAAAAACGGCTTCAGGGAGTTTGAGATAATGGCATTGACAGCTTTCGATCCATATTTTAGTCAATATTTAGAGAATTGGAAAGGATTTTGATGGATAGTAATAGCACTCGAAAATAAACGATCGGGATGGTACACCTTTCGCCGATTAGAGATGAAAAAACGAATTTATGGTTAATTCGGTCAAATATAATATATCAAAATGCAACATTTGTGTATAAGCCCTAATGTCGTTTGCTTACCTTTTGCTTAAGTTTTAAGTTTCAAACATAACCCTTTTCTCATCCTTTTGCTTAAGTTTTTGAGGATATTTTTGACAATTTGTATCCGAAATGACACCAGAATACCGTTTATAAATCAGAACTTCATTCCCCATCAATCTGTATCAAAAGTTTGAAAAATTGAAACAAAAAAAAATTTGGACTTTTTTTTTCGAAAAAAAAAACATGATGGTACCCCTTTCCAAAATTGCGAAAATCGGGTCAGATTTTAGTTTTCGAGATTTTGATTGGGAATGAAAGTACTCGAAAATACAAGATCTGGAAGGTATAACATTCGCCGATCGGAGCTATATTAACCAAGTTATGGCAAATTCCCTAAAATTTAACGAAATGAAATCATTTCCAATATCAGTTATAAGTCCGAATGTCTTTTTTTGTGCTCTTCCTTAGGTTTTTAGTGAATATTTATGCCATTTCACATCCGATTTCGCTACGGAACAGCATTACCGAATCAGGACTTTATTTGCTTTCAATCTTTTCCAAAGATTAACATTTAATCTAAGCGTAAGCCTAATAAAATCTTGTCGAATGTCACATTTGAACATAACCCGTCGTTTCTTGCTATATACCTTTGGTTTGTAAGCAATGTTTTGTAGAAATGTATAAAAATATTATAGTACTCGAAGATATAATATCAGAATGGTATAACATTTGACAATCGAAGGTGTATTAACAAAGTTATGGCAAATTCCCCAAAATTTAACGAAATGAAATCATTTCCAATATCAGTTATAAGTCCGAATGTCCTTTTTTGTGCTCTTCCTTAGGTTTTTAGCGAATATTTACTCCATTTCACATCCGATTTCGCTACGGAACAGCATTAACGAATCAGGACTTTATTTGCTTTCAATCTTTTCCAAAGATTAACATTTAATCTAAGCGTAAGCCTAATAAAATCTTGTCGAATGTCACATTTGAACATAACCCGTCGTTTCTTGCTATATACCTTTGGTTTGTAAGCAATGTTTTGTAGAAATGTATAAAAATATTATAGTACTCGAAGATATAATATCAGAATGGTATAACATTTGACAATCGAAGGTGTATTAACAAAGTTATGGCAAATTCCCTAAAATTTAACGAAATGAAATCATTTCCAATATCAGTTATAAGTCCGAATGTCCTTTTTTGTGCTCTTCCTTAGGTTTTTAGTGAATATTTATGCCATTTCACATCCGATTTCGCTACGGAACAGCATTAACGAATCAGGACTTTATTTGCTTTCAATCTTTTCCAAAGATTAACATTTAATCTAAGCGTAAGCCTAATAAAATTTTGTCGAATGTCACATTTGAACAGAACCCATCTTTTCTTGCTATATACCTTTGGTTTGTAAGCAATGTTTTGTAGAAATGTATAAAAATATTATAGTACTCGAAGATATAATATCAGAATGGTATAACATTTGACAATCGAAGGTGTATTAACAAAGTTATGGCAAATTCCCTAAAATTTAACGAAATGAAATCATTTCCAATATCAGTTATAAGTCCGAATGTCTTTTTTTGTGCTCTTCCTTAGGTTTTTAGTGAATATTTATGCCATTTCACATCCGATTTCGCTACGGAACAGCATTAACGAATCAGGACTTTATTTGCTTTCAATCTTTTCCAAAGATTAACATTTAATCTAAGCGTAAGCCTAATAAAATCTTGTCGAATGTCACATTTGAACATAACCCGTCGTTTCTTGCTATATACCTTTGGTTTGTAAGCAATGTTTTATAGAAATGTATAAAAATATTATAGTACTCGAAGATATAATATCAGAATGGTATAACATTTGACAATCGAAGGTGTATTAACAAAGTTATGGCAAATTCCCTAAAATTTAACGAAATGAAATCATTTCCAATATCAGTTATAAGTCCGAATGTCCTTTTTTGTGCTCTTCCTTAGGTTTTTAGCGAATATTTACGCCATTTCACATCCGATTTCGCTACGGAACAGCATTAACGAATCAGGACTTTATTTGCTTTCAATCTTTTCCAAAGATTAACATTTAATCTAAGCGTAAGCCTAATAAAATCTTGTCGAATGTCACTTTTGAACATAACCCGTCGTTTCTTGCTATATACCTTTGGTTTGTAAGCAATGTTTTATAGAAATGTATAAAAATATTATAGTACTCGAAGATATAATATCAGAATGGTATAACATTTGACAATCGAAGGTGTATTAACAAAGTTATGGCAAATTCCCTAAAATTTAACGAAATGAAATCATTTCCAATATCAGTTATAAGTCCGAATGTCCTTTTTTGTGCTCTTCCTTAGGTTTTTAGCGAATATTTACGCCATTTCACATCCGATTTCGCTACGGAACAGCATTAACGAATCAGGACTTTATTTGCTTTCAATCTTTTCCAAAGATTAACATTTATTCTAAGCGTAAGCCTAATAAAATCTTGTCGAATGTCACATTTGAACATAACCCGTCGTTTCTTGCTATATACCTTTGCTTTGTAAGCAATGTTTTGTAGAAATGTATAAAAATATTATAGTACTCGAAGATATAATATCAGAATGGTATAACATTTGACAATCGAAGGTGTATTAACAAAGTTATGGCAAATTCCCCAAAATTTAACGAAATGAAATCATTTCCAATATCAGTTATAAGTCCGAATGTCCTTTTTTGTGCTCTTCCTTAGGTTTTTAGCGAATATTTATGCCATTTCACATCCGATTTCGCTACGGAACATCATTAACGAATCAGGACTTTATTTGCTTTCAATCTTTTCCAAAGATTAACATTTAATCTAAGCGTAAGCCTAATAAAATTTTGTCGAATGTCACATTTGAACAGAACCCATCTTTTCTCGCTATATACCTTCGGTTTGTAAGCAATGTTTTCTAAAAATGTATAAAAATATTATAGTACTCGAAGATATAAGATCAGAATGGTATAACATTTGGCAATCGAAGGTGTATTAACAAAGTTGTGGCTAATTCACTAAAAGGTATAGAAATAAAATCGTATTAAAAATCATTATAAGCCCGAATGTCCTTTTTCGATGTTTTCCTCAGGTTTTCTGAAAATATTTTTGCCTTTTCGCATCCGATTTTGCAACGGAATGCCGTTTATAAATCAGAACTTCATTCCCCATCAATCTGCATCAAAAGTTTGAAAAATTGAAACAAAAAAAAATTTGGACCTTTTTTTCTAAAAAAAACATGATGGTACCCCTTTCCAAAATTGCGAAAATCGGGTCAGATTTTAGTTTTCGAGATTTTGATTGGGAATGAAAGTACTCGAAAATACAAGATCTAGAAGGTATAACATTCGCCGATCGGAGCTATATTAACCAAGTTATGGCAAATTCCCTAAAATTTAACGAAATGAAATCATTTCCAATATCAGTTATAAGTCCGAATGTCCTTTTATGTCTTCTTCCTTAGGTTTTTAGCGAATATTTAAGCCATTTCACATCCGATTTCGCTACGGAACAGCATTAACGAATCAGGACTTTATTTGCTTTCAATCTTTTCCAATGATTAACATTTAATCTAAGCGTAAGCCTAATAAAATCTTGTCGAATGTCACATATGAACATAACCCGTCGTTTCTTGCTATATACCTTTGGTTTGTAAGCAATGTTTTGTAGAAATGTATAAAAATATTATAGTACTCGAAGATATAAGATCAGAATGGTATAACATATGACAATCGAAGGTGTATTAACAAAGTTGTGGCTAATTTACTAAAAGGTATAGAAATAAAATCGTATTAAAAATCATTATAAGCCCGAATGTCCTTTTTCGATGTTTTCCTCAGGTTTTTTGAAAATATTTGTGCCTTTTCGCATCCGATTTTGCAACGGAATGCCGTTTATAAATCACAACTTCATTCCCCATCAATCTGCATCAAAAGTTTGAAAAATTGAAACAAAAAAAAATTTGGACCTTTTTTTTTCGAAAAAAAACATGATGGTACCCCTTTCCAAAATTGCGAAAATCGGGTCAGATTTTAGTTTTCGAGATTTTGATTGGGAATGAAAGTACTTGAAAATACAAGATCTGGAAGGTATAACATTCGCCGATCGGAGCTATATTAACCAAGTTATGGCTAATTCCCTAAAATTTAACGAAATGAAATCATTTCCAATATCAGTTATAAGTCCGAATGTCCTTTTTTGTGCTCTTCCTTAGGTTTTTAGCGAATATTTAAGCCATTTCACATCCGATTTCGCTACGGAACAGCATTAACGAATCAGGACTTTATTAGCTTTCAATCTTTTCCAAAGATTAACATTTAATCTAAGCGTAAGCCTAATAAAATCTTGTCGAATGTCACATTTGAACATAACCCGTCGTTTCTTGCTATATAACTTTGGTTTTTAAGCAATGTTTTGTAGAAATGTATAAAAATATTATAGTACTCGAAGATATAAGATCAGAATGGTATAACATATGACAATCGAAGGTGTATTAACAAAGTTGTGGCTAATTCACTAAAAGGTATAGAAATAAATCGTATTAAAAATCATTATAAGCCCGAATGTCCTTTTTCGATGTTTTCCTCAGGTTTTTTGAAAATATTTGTTCCTTTTCGTATCCGATTTTGCAACGGAATGCCGTTTATAAATCACAAGTTCATTCCCCATCAATCTGCATCAAAAGTTTGAAAAATTGAAACAAAAAAAAATTTGGACCTTTTTTTCGAAAAAAAACATGATGGTACCCCTTTCCAAAATTGCGAAAATCGGGTCAGATTTTAGTTTTCGAGATTTTGATTGGGAATGAAAGTACTTGAAAATACAAGATCTGAAAGGTATAACATTCGCCGATCGGAGCTATATTAACCAAGTTATGGCAAATTCCCTAAAATTTAACGAAATGAAATCATTTCCAATATCAGTTATAAGTCCGAATGTCCTTTTATGTCTTCTTCCTTAGGTTTTTAGCGAATATTTAAGCCATTTCACATCCGATTTCGCTACGGAACAGCATTAACGAATCAGGACTTTATTTGCTTTCAATCTTTTCCAATGATTAACATTTAATCTAAGCGTAAGCCTAATAAAATCTTGTCGAATGTCACATATGAACATAACCCGTCGTTTCTTGCTATATACCTTTGGTTTGTAAGCAATGTTTTGTAGAAATGTATAAAAATATTATAGTACTCGAAGATATAAGATCAGAATGGTATAACATATGACAATCGAAGGTGTATTAACAAAGTTGTGGCTAATTTACTAAAAGGTATAGAAATAAAATCGTATTAAAAATCATTATAAGCCCGAATGTCCTTTTTCGATGTTTTCCTCAGGTTTTTTGAAAATATTTGTGCCTTTTCGCATCCGATTTTGCAACGGAATGCCGTTTATAAATCACAACTTCATTCCCCATCAATCTGCATCAAAAGTTTGAAAAATTGAAACAAAAAAAAATTTGGACCTTTTTTTTCGAAAAAAAACATGATGGTACCCCTTTCCAAAATTGCGAAAATCGGGTCAGATTTTAGTTTTCGAGATTTTGATTGGGAATGAAAGTACTTGAAAATACAAGATCTGGAAGGTATAACATTCGCCGATCGGAGCTATATTAACCAAGTTATGGCTAATTCCCTAAAATTTAACGAAATGAAATCATTTCCAATATCAGTTATAAGTCCGAATGTCCTTTTTTGTGCTCTTCCTTAGGTTTTTAGCGAATATTTAAGCCATTTCACATCCGATTTCGCTACGGAACAGCATTAACGAATCAGGACTTTATTAGCTTTCAATCTTTTCCAAAGATTAACATTTAATCTAAGCGTAAGCCTAATAAAATCTTGTCGAATGTCACATTTGAACATAACCCGTCGTTTCTTGCTATATAACTTTGGTTTTTAAGCAATGTTTTGTAGAAATGTATAAAAATATTATAGTACTCGAAGATATAAGATCAGAATGGTATAACATATGACAATCGAAGGTGTATTAACAAAGTTGTGGCTAATTCACTAAAAGGTATAGAAATAAATCGTATTAAAAATCATTATAAGCCCGAATGTCCTTTTTCGATGTTTTCCTCAGGTTTTTTGAAAATATTTGTTCCTTTTCGTATCCGATTTTGCAACGGAATGCCGTTTATAAATCACAAGTTCATTCCCCATCAATCTGCATCAAAAGTTTGAAAAATTGAAACAAAAAAAAATTTGGACCTTTTTTTTCGAAAAAAAACATGATGGTACCCCTTTCCAAAATTGCGAAAATCGGGTCAGATTTTAGTTTTCGAGATTTTGATTGGGAATGAAAGTACTTGAAAATACAAGATCTGAAAGGTATAACATTCGCCGATCGGAGCTATATTAACCAAGTTATGGCAAATTCCCTAAAATTTAACGAAATGAAATCATTTCCAATATCAGTTATAAGTCCGAATGTCCTTTTATGTCTTCTTCCTTAGGTTTTTAGCGAATATTTAAGCCATTTCACATCCGATTTCGCTACGGAACAGCATTAACGAATCAGGACTTTATTTGCTTTCAATCTTTTCCAATGATTAACATTTAATCTAAGCGTAAGCCTAATAAAATCTTGTCGAATGTCACATATGAACATAACCCGTCGTTTATTGCTATATACCTTTGGTTTGTAAGCAATGTTTTGTAGAAATGTATAAAAATATTATAGTACTCGAAGATATAAGATCAGAATGGTATAACATATGACAATCGAAGGTGTATTAACAAAGTTGTGGCTAATTCACTAAAAGGTATAGAAATAAATCGTATTAAAAATCATTATAAGCCCGAATGTCTTTTTTCGATGTTTTCCTCAGGTTTTTTGAAAATATTTGTGCCTTTTCGCATCCGATTTTGCAACGGAATGCCGTTTATAAATCACAACTTCATTCCCCATCAATCTGCATCAAAAGTTTGAAAAATTGAAACAAAAAAAAATTTGGACCTTTTTTTTCGAAAAAAAACATGATGGTACCCCTTTCCAAAATTGCGAAAATCGGGTCAGATTTTAGTTTTCGAGATTTTGATTGGGAATGAAAGTACTTGAAAATACAAGATCTGGAAGGTATAACATTCGCCGATCGGAGCTATATTAACCAAGTTATGGCAAATTCCCTAAAATTTAACGAAATGAAATCATTTCCAATATCAGTTATAAGTCCGAATGTCCTTTTATGTCTTCTTCCTTAGGTTTTTAGCGAATATTTAAGCCATTTCACATCCGATTTCGCTACGGAACAGCATTAACGAATCAGGACTTCATTAGCTTTCAATCTTTTCCAAAGATTAACATTTAATCTAAGCGTAAGCCTAATAAAATCTTGTCGAATGTCACATATGAACATAACCCGTCGTTTCTTGCTATATACCTTTGGTTTGTAAGCAATGTTTTGTAGAAATGTATAAAAATATTATAGTACTCGAAGATATAAGATCAGAATGGTATAACATATGACAATCGAAGGTGTATTAACAAAGTTGTGGCTAATTTACTAAAAGGTATAGAAATAAAATCGTATTAAAAATCATTATAAGCCCGAATGTCCTTTTTCGATGTTTTCCTCAGGTTTTTTAAAAATATTTGTGCCTTTTCGCATCCGATTTTGCAACGGAATGCCGTTTATAAATCACAACTTCATTCCCCATCAATCTGCATCAAAAGTTTGAAAAATTGAAACAAAAAAAAATTTGGACCTTTTTTTCTAAAAAAAACATGATGGTACCCCTTTCCAAAATTGCGAAAATCGGGTCAGATTTTAGTTTTCGAGATTTTGATTGGGAATGAAAGTACTCGAAAATACAAGATCTAGAAGGTATAACATTCGCCGATCGGAGCTATATTAACCAAGTTATGGCAAATTCCCTAAAATTTAACGAAATGAAATCATTTCCAATATCAGTTATAAGTCCGAATGTCCTTTTATGTCTTCTTCCTTAGGTTTTTAGCGAATATTTAAGCCATTTCACATCCGATTTCGCTACGGAACAGCATTAACGAATCAGGACTTTATTTGCTTTCAATCTTTTCCAATGATTAACATTTAATCTAAGCGTAAGCCTAATAAAATCTTGTCGAATGTCACATATGAACATAACCCGTCGTTTCTTGCTATATACCTTTGGTTTGTAAGCAATGTTTTGTAGAAATGTATAAAAATATTATAGTACTCGAAGATATAAGATCAGAATGGTATAACATATGACAATCGAAGGTGTATTAACAAAGTTGTGGCTAATTTACTAAAAGGTATAGAAATAAAATCGTATTAAAAATCATTATAAGCCCGAATGTCCTTTTTCGATGTTTTCCTCAGGTTTTTTGAAAATATTTGTGCCTTTTCGCATCCGATTTTGCAACGGAATGCCGTTTATAAATCACAACTTCATTCCCCATCAATCTGCATCAAAAGTTTGAAAAATTGAAACAAAAAAAAATTTGGACCTTTTTTTTCGAAAAAAAACATGATGGTACCCCTTTCCAAAATTGCGAAAATCGGGTCAGATTTTAGTTTTCGAGATTTTGATTGGGAATGAAAGTACTTGAAAATACAAGATCTGGAAGGTATAACATTCGCCGATCGGAGCTATATTAACCAAGTTATGGCTAATTCCCTAAAATTTAACGAAATGAAATCATTTCCAATATCAGTTATAAGTCCGAATGTCCTTTTATGTCTTCTTCCTTAGGTTTTTAGCGAATATTTAAGCCATTTCACATCCGATTTCGCTACGGAACAGCATTAACGAATCAGGACTTTATTAGCTTTCAATCTTTTCCAAAGATTAACATTTAATCTAAGCGTAAGCCTAATAAAATCTTGTCGAATGTCATATATGAACATAACCCGTCGTTTCTTGCTATATACCTTTGGTTTGTAAGCAATGTTTTGTAGAAATGTATAAAAATATTATAGTACTCGAAGATATAAGATCAGAATGGTATAACATATGACAATCGAAGGTGTATTAACAAAGTTGTGGCTAATTTACTAAAAGGTATAGAAATAAAATCGTATTAAAAATCATTATAAGCCCGAATGTCCTTTTTCGATGTTTTCCTCAGGTTTTTTAAAAATATTTGTGCCTTTTCGCATCCGATTTTGCAACGGAATGCCGTTTATAAATCACAACTTCATTCCCCATCAATCTGCATCAAAAGTTTGAAAAATTGAAACAAAAAAAAATTTGGACCTTTTTTTTCGAAAAAAAACATGATGGTACCCCTTTCCAAAATTGCGAAAATCGGGTCAGATTTTAGTTTTCGAGATTTTGATTGGGAATGAAAGTTCTTGAAAATACAAGATCTGGAAGGTATAACATTCGCCGATCGGAGCTATATTAACCAAGTTATGGCAAATTCCCTAAAATTTAACGAAATGAAATCATTTCCAATATCAGTTATAAGTCCGAATGTCCTTTTATGTCTTCTTCCTTAGGTTTTTAGCAAATATTTAAGCCATTTCACATCCGATTTCGCTACGGAACAGCATTAACGAATCAGGACTTTATTTGCTTTCAATCTTTTCCAAAGATTAACATTTAATCTAAGCGTAAGCCTAATAAAATCTTGTCGAATGTCAAATTTGAACATAACCCGTTGTTTCTTGCTATATACCTTTGGTTTGTAAGCAATATTTTGTAGAAATGTATAAAAATATTATAGTACTCGAAGATATAAGATCAGAATGGTATCACATTTGACAATCGAAGGTGTATTAACAAAGTTGTGGCTAATTTACTAAAAGGTATAGAAATAAAATCGTATTAAAAATCATTATAAGCCCGAATGTCCTTTTTCGATGTTTTCCTCAGGTTTTTTGAAAATATTTGTGCCTTTTCGCATCCGATTTTGCAACGGAATGCCGTTTATAAATCACAACTTCATTCCCCATCAATCTGCATCAAAAGTTTGAAAAATTGAAACAAAAAAAAATTTGGACCTTTTTTTTTCGAAAAAAAACATGATGGTACCCCTTTCCAAAATTGCGAAAATCGGGTCAGATTTTAGTTTTCGAGATTTTGATTGGGAATGAAAGTACTTGAAAATACAAGATCTGGAAGGTATAACATTCGCCGATCGGAGCTATATTAACCAAGTTATGGCTAATTCCCTAAAATTTAACGAAATGAAATCATTTCCAATATCAGTTATAAGTCCGAATGTCCTTTTATGTCTTCTTCCTTAGGTTTTTAGCGAATATTTAAGCCATTTCACATCCGATTTCGCTACGGAACAGCATTAACGAATCAGGACTTTATTAGCTTTCAATCTTTTCCAAAGATTAACATTTAATCTAAGCGTAAGCCTAATAAAATCTTGTCGAATGTCATATATGAACATAACCCGTCGTTTCTTGCTATATACCTTTGGTTTGTAAGCAATGTTTTGTAGAAATGTATAAAAATATTATAGTACTCGAAGATATAAGATCAGAATGGTATAACATATGACAATCGAAGGTGTATTAACAAAGTTGTGGCTAATTTACTAAAAGGTATAGAAATAAAATCGTATTAAAAATCATTATAAGCCCGAATGTCCTTTTTCGATGTTTTCCTCAGGTTTTTTAAAAATATTTGTGCCTTTTCGCATCCGATTTTGCAACGGAATGCCGTTTATAAATCACAACTTCATTCCCCATCAATCTGCATCAAAAGTTTGAAAAATTGAAACAAAAAAAAATTTGGACCTTTTTTTCGAAAAAAAACATGATGGTACCCCTTTCCAAAATTGCGAAAATCGGGTCAGATTTTAGTTTTCGAGATTTTGATTGGGAATGAAAGTTCTTGAAAATACAAGATCTGGAAGGTATAACATTCGCCGATCGGAGCTATATTAACCAAGTTATGGCAAATTCCCTAAAATTTAACGAAATGAAATCATTTCCAATATCAGTTATAAGTCCGAATGTCCTTTTATGTCTTCTTCCTTAGGTTTTTAGCAAATATTTAAGCCATTTCACATCCGATTTCGCTACGGAACAGCATTAACGAATCAGGACTTTATTTGCTTTCAATCTTTTCCAAAGATTAACATTTAATCTAAGCGTAAGCCTAATAAAATCTTGTCGAATGTCAAATTTGAACATAACCCGTTGTTTCTTGCTATATACCTTTGGTTTGTAAGCAATATTTTGTAGAAATGTATAAAAATATTATAGTACTCGAAGATATAAGATCAGAATGGTATCACATTTGACAATCGAAGGTGTATTAACAAAGTTGTGGCTAATTTACTAAAAGGTATAGAAATAAAATCGTATTAAAAATCATTATAAGCCCGAATGTCCTTTTTCGATGTTTTCCTCAGGTTTTTTGAAAATATTTGTGCCTTTTCGCATCCGATTTTGCAACGGAATGCCGTTTATAAATCACAACTTCATTCCCCATCAATCTGCATCAAAAGTTTGAAAAATTGAAACAAAAAAAAATTTGGACCTTTTTTTTCGAAAAAAAACATGATGGTACCCCTTTCCAAAATTGCGAAAATCGGGTCAGATTTTAGTTTTCGAGATTTTGATTGGGAATGAAAGTACTTGAAAATACAAGATCTGGAAGGTATAACATTCGCCGATCGGAGCTATATAAACCAAGTTATGGCTAATTCCCTAAAATTTAACGAAATGAAATCATTTCCAATATCAGTTATAAGTCCGAATGTCCTTTTATGTCTTCTTCCTTAGGTTTTTAGCGAATATTTAAGCCATTTCACATCCGATTTCGCTACGGAACAGCATTAACGAATCAGGACTTTATTAGCTTTCAATCTTTTCCAAAGATTAACATTTAATCTAAGCGTAAGCCTAATAAAATCTTGTCGAATGTCACATATGAACATAACCCGTCGTTTCTTGCTATATACCTTTGGTTTGTAAGCAATGTTTTGTAGAAATGTATAAAAATATTATAGTACTCGAAGATATAAGATCAGAATGGTATAACATATGACAATCGAAGGTGTATTAACAAAGTTGTGGCTAATTTACTAAAAGGTATAGAAATAAAATCGTATTAAAAATCATTATAAGCCCGAATGTCCTTTTTCGATGTTTTCCTCAGGTTTTTTAAAAATATTTGTGCCTTTTCGCATCCGATTTTGCAACGGAATGCCGTTTATAAATCACAACTTCATTCCCCATCAATCTGCATCAAAAGTTTGAAAAATTGAAACAAAAAAAAATTTGGACCTTTTTTTCTAAAAAAAACATGATGGTACCCCTTTCCAAAATTGCGAAAATCGGGTCAGATTTTAGTTTTCGAGATTTTGATTGGGAATGAAAGTACTCGAAAATACAAGATCTAGAAGGTATAACATTCGCCGATCGGAGCTATATTAACCAAGTTATGGCAAATTCCCTAAAATTTAACGAAATGAAATCATTTCCAATATCAGTTATAAGTCCGAATGTCCTTTTATGTCTTCTTCCTTAGGTTTTTAGCGAATATTTAAGCCATTTCACATCCGATTTCGCTACGGAACAGCATTAACGAATCAGGACTTTATTTGCTTTCAATCTTTTCCAATGATTAACATTTAATCTAAGCGTAAGCCTAATAAAATCTTGTCGAATGTCACATATGAACATAACCCGTCGTTTCTTGCTATATACCTTTGGTTTGTAAGCAATGTTTTGTAGAAATGTATAAAAATATTATAGTACTCGAAGATATAAGATCAGAATGGTATAACATATGACAATCGAAGGTGTATTAACAAAGTTGTGGCTAATTTACTAAAAGGTATAGAAATAAAATCGTATTAAAAATCATTATAAGCCCGAATGTCCTTTTTCGATGTTTTCCTCAGGTTTTTTGAAAATATTTGTGCCTTTTCGCATCCGATTTTGCAACGGAATGCCGTTTATAAATCACAACTTCATTCCCCATCAATCTGCATCAAAAGTTTGAAAAATTGAAACAAAAAAAAATTTGGACCTTTTTTTTTCGAAAAAAAACATGATGGTACCCCTTTCCAAAATTGCGAAAATCGGGTCAGATTTTAGTTTTCGAGATTTTGATTGGGAATGAAAGTACTTGAAAATACAAGATCTGGAAGGTATAACATTCGCCGATCGGAGCTATATAAACCAAGTTATGGCTAATTCCCTAAAATTTAACGAAATGAAATCATTTCCAATATCAGTTATAAGTCCGAATGTCCTTTTATGTCTTCTTCCTTAGGTTTTTAGCGAATATTTAAGCCATTTCACATCCGATTTCGCTACGGAACAGCATTAACGAATCAGGACTTTATTAGCTTTCAATCTTTTCCAAAGATTAACATTTAATCTAAGCGTAAGCCTAATAAAATCTTGTCGAATGTCACATATGAACATAACCCGTCGTTTCTTGCTATATACCTTTGGTTTGTAAGCAATGTTTTGTAGAAATGTATAAAAATATTATAGTACTCGAAGATATAAGATCAGAATGGTATAACATATGACAATCGAAGGTGTATTAACAAAGTTGTGGCTAATTTACTAAAAGGTATAGAAATAAAATCGTATTAAAAATCATTATAAGCCCGAATGTCCTTTTTCGATGTTTTCCTCAGGTTTTTTAAAAATATTTGTGCCTTTTCGCATCCGATTTTGCAACGGAATGCCGTTTATAAATCACAACTTCATTCCCCATCAATCTGCATCAAAAGTTTGAAAAATTGAAACAAAAAAAAATTTGGACCTTTTTTTCTAAAAAAAACATGATGGTACCCCTTTCCAAAATTGCGAAAATCGGGTCAGATTTTAGTTTTCGAGATTTTGATTGGGAATGAAAGTACTCGAAAATACAAGATCTAGAAGGTATAACATTCGCCGATCGGAGCTATATTAACCAAGTTATGGCAAATTCCCTAAAATTTAACGAAATGAAATCATTTCCAATATCAGTTATAAGTCCGAATGTCCTTTTATGTCTTCTTCCTTAGGTTTTTAGCGAATATTTAAGCCATTTCACATCCGATTTCGCTACGGAACAGCATTAACGAATCAGGACTTTATTTGCTTTCAATCTTTTCCAATGATTAACATTTAATCTAAGCGTAAGCCTAATAAAATCTTGTCGAATGTCACATATGAACATAACCCGTCGTTTCTTGCTATATACCTTTGGTTTGTAAGCAATGTTTTGTAGAAATGTATAAAAATATTATAGTACTCGAAGATATAAGATCAGAATGGTATAACATATGACAATCGAAGGTGTATTAACAAAGTTGTGGCTAATTTACTAAAAGGTATAGAAATAAAATCGTATTAAAAATCATTATAAGCCCGAATGTCCTTTTTCGATGTTTTCCTCAGGTTTTTTGAAAATATTTGTGCCTTTTCGCATCCGATTTTGCAACGGAATGCCGTTTATAAATCACAACTTCATTCCCCATCAATCTGCATCAAAAGTTTGAAAAATTGAAACAAAAAAAAATTTGGACCTTTTTTTTTCGAAAAAAAACATGATGGTACCCCTTTCCAAAATTGCGAAAATCGGGTCAGATTTTAGTTTTCGAGATTTTGATTGGGAATGAAAGTACTTGAAAATACAAGATCTGGAAGGTATAACATTCGCCGATCGGAGCTATATTAACCAAGTTATGGCTAATTCCCTAAAATTTAACGAAATGAAATCATTTCCAATATCAGTTATAAGTCCGAATGTCCTTTTATGTCTTCTTCCTTAGGTTTTTAGCGAATATTTAAGCCATTTCACATCCGATTTCGCTACGGAACAGCATTAACGAATCAGGACTTTATTAGCTTTCAATCTTTTCCAAAGATTAACATTTAATCTAAGCGTAAGCCTAATAAAATCTTGTCGAATGTCATATATGAACATAACCCGTCGTTTCTTGCTATATACCTTTGGTTTGTAAGCAATGTTTTGTAGAAATGTATAAAAATATTATAGTACTCGAAGATATAAGATCAGAATGGTATAACATATGACAATCGAAGGTGTATTAACAAAGTTGTGGCTAATTTACTAAAAGGTATAGAAATAAAATCGTATTAAAAATCATTATAAGCCCGAATGTCCTTTTTCGATGTTTTCCTCAGGTTTTTTAAAAATATTTGTGCCTTTTCGCATCCGATTTTGCAACGGAATGCCGTTTATAAATCACAACTTCATTCCCCATCAATCTGCATCAAAAGTTTGAAAAATTGAAACAAAAAAAAATTTGGACCTTTTTTTTCGAAAAAAAACATGATGGTACCCCTTTCCAAAATTGCGAAAATCGGGTCAGATTTTAGTTTTCGAGATTGTGATTGGGAATGAAAGTACTTGAAAATACAAAATCTGGAAGGTATAACATTCGCCGATCGGAGCTATATTAACCAAGTTATGGCAAATTCCCTAAAATTTAACGAAATGAAATCATTTCCAATATCAGTTATAAGTCCGAATGTCCTTTTTTGTGCTCTTCCTTAGGTTTTTAGTGAATATTTATGCCATTTCACATCCGATTTCGCTACGGAACAGCATTAACGAATCAGGACTTTATTTGCTTTCAATCTTTTCCAAAGATTAACATTTAATCTAAGCTTAAGCCTAATAAAATCTTGTCGAATGTCAAATTTGAACATAACCCGTCGTTTCTTGCTATATACCTTTGGTTTGTAAGCAATGTTTTGTAGAAATGTATAAAAATATTATAGTACTCGAAGATATAAGATCAGAATGGTATAACATTTGACAATCGAAGGTGTATTAACAAAGTTGTGGCTAATTTACTAAAAGGTATAGAAATAAAATCGTATTAAAAATCATTATAAGCCCGAATGTCCTTTTTCGATGTTTTTCTCAGGTTTTTTGAAAATATTTGTGCCTTTTCGCATCCGATTTTGCAACGGAATGCCGTTTATAAATCACAACTTCATTCCCCATCAATCTGCATCAAAAGTTTGAAAAATTGAAACAAAAAAAAATTTGGACCTTTTTTTTCGAAAAAAAACATGATGGTACCCCTTTCCAAAATTGCGAAAATCGGGTCAGATTTTAGTTTTCGAGATTTTGATTGGGAATGAAAGTACTTGAAAATACAAGATCTGGAAGGTATAACATTCGCCGATCGGAGCTATATTAACCAAGTTATGGCAAATTCCCTAAAATTTAACGAAATGAAATCGTTTCCAATATCAGTTATAAGTCCGAATGTCCTTTTTTGTGCTCTTCCTTAGGTTTTTAGCGAATATTTATGCCATTCCACATTCGATTTCGCTACGGAACAGAATTAACGAATCAGGACTTTATTTGCTTTCAATCTTTTTCAAAGATTAACATTTAATCTAAGCGTAAGCCCAATAAAATCTTGTCGAATGTCACATATGAACATAACCCGTCGTTTCTTGCTATATACCTTTGGTTTGTAAGCAATGTTTTCTAAAAATGTATAAAAATATTATAGTACTCCAAGATATAAGATCAGAATGGTATAACATTTAACAATCGAAGGTTTATTAACAAAGTTGTGGCTAATTTACTAAAAGGTATAGAAATAAAATCGTATTAAAAATCATTATAAGCCCGAATGTCCTTTTTCGATGTTTTTCTCAGGTTTTTTGAAAATATTTGTGCCTTTTCGCATCCGATTTTGCAACGGAATGCCGTTTATAAATCACAACTTCATTCCCCATCAATCTGCATCAAAAGTTTGAAAAATTGAAACAAAAAAAAATTTGGACCTTTTTTTTCGAAAAAAAACATGATGGTACCCCTTTCCAAAATTGCGAAAATCGGGTCAGTTTTGAGTTTTCGAGATTTTGATTGGGAATGAAAGTACTTGAAAATACAAGATCTGGAAGGTATAACATTCGCCGATCGGAGCTATATTAACCAAGTTATGGCAAATTCCCTAAAATTTAACGAAATGAAATCATTTCCAATATCAGTTATAAGTCCGAATGTCCTTTTTTGTGCTCTTCCTTAGGTTTTTAGCGAATATTTATGCCATTTCACATCTGATTTCGCTACGGAACAGAATTAACGAATCAGGACTTTATTTGCTTTCAATCTTTTCCAAAGATTAACATTTAATCTAAGCGTAAGCCCAATAAAATCTTGTCGAATGTCACATATGAACATAACCCGTCGTTTCTTGCTATATACCTTTGGTTTGTAAGCAATGTTTTCTAAAAATGTATAAAAATATTATAGTACTCGAAGATATAAGATCAGAATGGTGTAACATTTAACAATCGAAGGTGTATTAACAAAGTTGTGGCTAATTTACTAAAAGGTATAGAAATAAAATCGTATTAAAAATCATTATAAGCCCGAATGTCCTTTTTTGATTTTTTAATCAGGTTTTTTGAAAATATTTGTGCCTTTTCGCATCCGATTTTGCAACGGAATGCCGTTTATAAATCACAACTTCATTCCCCATCAATCTGCATCAAAAGTTTGAAAAATTGAAACAAAAAAAAATTTGGACCTTTTTTTTCGAAAAAAAACATGATGGTACCCCTTTCCAAAATTGCGAAAATCGGGTCAGTTTTGAGTTTTCGAGATTTTGATTGGGAATGAAAGTACTTGAAAATACAAGATCTGGAAGGTATAACATTCGCCGATCGGAGCTATATTAACCAAGTTATGGCAAATTCCCTAAAATTTAACGAAATGAAATCATTTCCAATATCAGTTATAAGTCCGAATGTCCTTTTTTGTGCTCTTCCTTAGGTTTTTAGCGAATATTTATGCCATTTCACATCCGATTTCGCTACGGAACAGCATTAACGAATCAGGACTTTATTTGCTTTCAATCTTTTCCAAAGATTAACATTTAATCTAAGCTTAAGCCTAATAAAATCTTGTCGAATGTCACATTTGAACATAACCCGTCGTTTCTTGCTATATACCTTTGGTTTGTAAGCAATGTTTTGTAGAAATGTATAAAAATATTATAGTACTCGAAGATATAAGATCAGAATGGTATAACATTTGACAATCGAAGGTGTATTAACAAAGTTGTGGCTAATTCACTAAAAGGTATAGAAATAAAATCGTATTAAAAATCATTAAAAGCCCGAATGTCCTTTTTCGATGTTTTCCTCAGGTTTTTTGAAAATATTTTTGCCTTTTCGAATCCGATTTTGCAACGGAATGCCGTTTATAAATCAGAACTTCATTCCCCATCAATCTGCATCAAAAGTTTGAAAAATTGAAACAAAAAAAAATTTGGACCTTTTTTTTCGAAAAAAAACATGATGGTACCCCTTTCCAAAATTGCGAAAATCGGGTCAGATTTTAGTTTTCGAGATTTTGATTTGGAATGAAAGTACTTGAAAATACAAGATCTGGAAGGTATAACATTCGCCGATCGGAGCTATATTAACCAAGTTAGGAAATTCCGTAAAATTTAACGAAATGAAATCATTTCCAATATCAGTTATAAGTCCGAATGGCCTTTTTTGTGCTCTTCCTTAGGTTTTTAGTGAATATTTATGCCATTTCACATCCGATTTTGCTACGGAACAGCATTAACGAATCAGGACTTTATTTGCTTTCAATCTTTTCCAAAGATTAACATTTAATCTAAGCTTAAGCCTAATAAAATCTTGTCGAATGTCACATATGAACATAACCCGTCGTTTCTTGCTATATACCTTTGGTTTGTAAGCAATGTTTCGTAGAAATGTATAAAAATATTATAGTACTCGAAGATATAAGATCAGAATGGTATAACATTTGACAATCGAAGGTGTATTAACAAAGTTGTGGCTAATTTACTAAAAGGTATAGAAATAAAATCGTATTAAAAATCATTATAAGCCCGAATGTCCTTTTTCGATGTTTTTCTCAGGTTTTTTGAAAATATTTGTGCCTTTTCGCATCCGATTTTGCAACTTCATTCCCCATCAATCTGCATCAAAAGTTTGAAAAATTGAAACAAAAAAAATTTGGACCTTTTTTTTCGAAAAAAAACATGATGGTACCCCTTTCCAAAATTGCGAAAATCGGGTCAGTTTTGAGTTTTCGAGATTTTGATTGGGAATGAAAGTACTTGAAAATACAAGATCTGGAAGGTATAACATTCGCCGATCGGAGCTATATTAACCAAGTTATGGCAAATTCCCTAAAATTTAAGGAAATGAAATCATTTCCAATATCAGTTATAAGTCCGAATGTCCTTTGTTGTGCTCTTCCTTAGGTTTTTAGCGAATATTTATGCCATTTCACATCCGATTTCGCTACGGAACAGCATTAACGAATCAGGACTTTATTTGCTTTCAATCTTTTCCAAAGATTAACATTTAATCTAAGCTTAAGCCTAATAAAATCTTGTCGAATGTCACATATGAACATAACCCGTCGTTTCTTGCTATATACCTTTGGTTTGTAAGCAATGTTTTGTAGAAATGTATAAAAATATTATAGTACTCGAAGATATAAGATCAGAATGGTATAACATTTAACAATCGAAGGTGTATTAACAAAGTTGTGGCTAATTTACTAAAAGGTATAGAAATAAAATCGTATTAAAAATCATTATAAGCCCGAATGTCCTTTTTTGATTTTTTCATCAGGTTTTTTGAAAATATTTGTTCCTTTTCGCATCCGATTTTGCAACGGAATGCCGTTTATAAATCACAACTTCATTCCCCATCAATCTGCATCAAAAGTTTGAAAAATTGAAACAAAAAAAAATGTGGACCTTTTTTTTTCGAAAAAAAACATGATGGTACCCCTTTCCAAAATTGCGAAAATCGGGTCAGATTTTAGTTTTCGAGATTTTGATTGGGAATGAAAGTACTTGAAAATACAAGATCTGGAAGGTATAACATTCGCCGATCGGAGCTATATTAACCAAGTTATGGCTAATTCCCTAAAATTTAACGAAATGAAATCATTTCCAATATCAGTTATAAGTCCGAATGTCCTTTTATGTCTTCTTCCTTAGGTTTTTAGCGAATATTTAAGCCATTTCACATCCGATTTCGCTACGGAACAGCATTAACGAATCAGGACTTTATTAGCTTTCAATCTTTTCCAAAGATTAACATTTAATCTAAGCGTAAGCCTAATAAAATCTTGTCGAATGTCACATATGAACATAACCCGTCGTTTCTTGCTATATACCTTTGGTTTGTAAGCAATGTTTTGTAGAAATGTTTAAAAATATTATAGTACTCGAAGATATAAGATCAGAATGGTATAACATTTGACAATCGAAGGTGTATTAACAAAGTTGTGGCTAATTCACTAAAAGGTATAGAAATAAAATCGTATTAAAAATCATTATAAGCCCGAATGTCCTTTTTCGATGTTTTCCTCAGGTTTTTTGAAAATATTTGTGCCTTTTCGCATCCGATTTTGCAACGGAATGCCGTTTATAAATCACAACTTCATTCCCCATCAATCTGCATCAAAAGTTTGAAAAATTGAAACAAAAAAAAATTTGGACCTTTTTTTTTCGAAAAAAAACATGATGGTACCCCTTTCCAAAATTGCGAAAATCGGGTCAGATTTTAGTTTTCGAGATTTTGATTGGGAATGAAAGTACTCGAAAATACAAGATGTGGAGGGTATAACATTCGCTGGTCGGAGCTTTATTAACCAAGTTATGGCAAATTCCCTAAAATTTAACGAAATGAAATCATTTTCAATATCAGTTATAATTCCGAATGTCCTTTTTGTCCTTTTGATTAACGAATCAGTTCTTCATTTGCTTTTAATCTTATTAAAGATCAATATTTAATCTAATCGTAAACTTAACTTAGGTTAAATGACCTTAAACCTGAAAATAAAAAAACCCCATAATCAAAACTCATATATAAATATACTTTTTAAAACATTTTTATTTATTCCTTTTTTTACACTTATTTGCAGGATAACCTAAACCTAAATATTTTGAAAACGGTATCTTAAATTTTCTATAAAGAACTACATGCTATTGATATACTAATCCTTTTGTACTATATCCTCATGTCTGTGGCTATGGATGTCAATTCATCTTGAGATCTCCAACGGTATTCCAGTCGCTCTTCAGCAGCTCCTGGATGCGCATCTTGGCTTGGCCACGTGCCTGGTAAGTCCCATTGCCTGTTAAGTCGAATTCTAGTAATAGATTGCCATGAGCTAATCTAGTTTGATTCCTGCAGATGAGGGGGCCTCACAGTTACGCCTCAGGATACACTGGTGAAGGATAACCTCGAGGATTCGATGCAAAAGCGACGCGTGACCTACAAAGTGTTGCAGATAATGTCAGGATACCAGGTTACAGGACACCGGTACAATTGGATAGACGACATCTGTTCCATCATCGATCGCCTCTAGCTGCCAACGCCTCAACGAACCTCTGTGGAGGGAAATCATTGGGATTCATTAGCTTCTTTTCGGTTATATTCATTAAGATCGATTTATTTTAGCATATAGTCTATCGTCTATACAACTTCTATAATGTAAGCCTTTAAATGTAACAGGATTAAAAATAAATGCTATAAAATGGATAAACTGTGTGTTTTATTCGGGGGGTATTAGAAACTATTTCCGTTCAGTTGGGAAAAATATTTAGGAAGGGCAACTTCGCTTTAATTCAGCCTTGGATAGGGCAAATTAGTTACCATGTGGTGCCTTTACAATTTTTTTGGAAACGATTCCACGAAACGTGTTCTACCAAATCTTTTATAATGCCTTAAGCTATTTCCTTACCCGAATGTCCTTTTTGGCTATTTTCCTCAGGTTTTTTAAAAATATTTTTGCCTTTTCGCATCCGATTTTGCAACGGAATGCCGTTTGTAAATCAGAACTTCATTCCCCATCAATCTGCATCAAAAATTTGAAAAATTGAAACAAAAAAAAATTTGGACCTTTTTTTTCGAAAAAAAACATGATGGTACCCCTTTCCAAAATTGCGAAAATCGGGTCAGATTTTAGTTTTCGAGATTTTGATTGGGAATGAAAGTACTTGAAAATACAAGATCTGGAAGGTATAACATTCGCCGATCGGAGCTATATTAACCAAGTTATGGCTAATTCCCTAAAATTTAACGAAATGAAATCATTTCCAATATCAGTTATAAGTCCGAATGTCCTTTTATGTCTTCTTCCTTAGGTTTTTAGCGAATATTTATGCCATTTTACATCCGATTTCGCTACGGAACAGCATTAACGAATCAGGACTTTATTTGCTTTCAATCTTTTCCAAAGATTAACATATAATCTAAGCGTAAGCCTAATAAAATCTTGTCGAATGTCACATTTGAACATAACCCGTCGTTTCTTGCTATATACCTTTGGTTTGTAAGCAATGTTTTGTAGAAATGTATAAAAATATTATAGTACTCGAAGATATAATATCAGAATGGTATAACATTTGACAATCGAAGGTGTATTAACAAAGTTATGGCAAATTCACTAGGATATATAGAAAAAAAATCGTATTAAAAATCATTATAAGCCCGAATGTCCTTTTTCGATGTTTTCCTCAGGTTTTTTGAAAATATTTTTGCCTTTCGCATCCGATTTTGCAACGGAATGCCGTGTATAAATCAGAACTTCATTGCCCTTCAATATGCATCAAAAGTTTGATAAATTTAAACAAAAAAAAATTTGGATTTGTATGAAAATTAACAGAGAAAAAATAAGTTACAGTTACAAACTATTAATTAATCCCTCAAACAGTTATTAAAATATACAAAAAATGGCAATTGGATTGGCAAATTTAACGCTCAATTGCCATTTTTTGCTTTAAAAAAAGCCAAACATAAAGGTTTCAATTGACTTAACGCGCTTTCATACGGAATTATAATATCCGAAATTATAAAACCTCTTTGGTATACAAAATTTACCTTATATATCCGGCCAGCCCATAAATAAGGCTACAATTAATGCGGTCGGCTACGCAATTTGTATTTTACGTAATGGGTGCTGGAAGTCCTGGCTTTGGCTCGCGCTCCGTTCCGCTCCGACTCATGTTCCGGCTCCGGCTCCCGCTCCGAATCCACTTTTCCTGTTGATGGTCTGTGGGCAGGCTTATGGGCAATGATTTACGCAGCGCGTATATAATTTCCAGAGCCATAGGCTTTTAATGCTTAAATGAGCTTACTTTACATAATAATCGAAGGATTTTAAACAACGCAAGGCGAAAGGCTTCCGCGGAGCCGACGCTCTCACTTATGTAAGTGGCCAATACTTTTCGGGTAACCCCGAAACCCCAAGCGGCTTTGGGGGGCTAAAAGTCTCAGGGTCTCCGGGTCTCAGTGTAGAGAACCTTTTTAGTAATTTATTAGGAAAGGTCGCTCTCGGGCCAAATTAAAAATCAACAAAATTACCCAATCAAATCCAATTTGCCGCATCCTAAAATAATAACTGCTACGGCTGGATGGATAAGAGATCCTTTTAGGATGAATCACAGTGGCTCTGATTTTAAAGCTTGCGGCTGGCAGAAAGTTGGTTTTGTTTTCGTTTTGCTCATTTTTGCAAATTTAAAATTTAGTACGGCGTCTAAATTGCATTTTCGAACTCATAAAAAATGCAAGCCGAATTGGGTTGAGTTGAGTTTCTGCTTCTGTTGCAGCTGCCAGCTGTGCAAACGGAACCGGAAATGCTAAACAGGGCTGCTCTGCTCTGCTGTGCTCTGCTGGCCTAATAACTTAAGCACTTAAGTCGAATTTAAAATTTTCAAAGAAAGGCAAAAGTGGCATACGCCTTTTCCGGCACTCCGGATGCTGGGATGCTGTGCTTCTCGGCTGTAGGACAACTGGGCTGGTGGATGCAAGAATGCAGGACCTGCCTGCATTTAAATTTCTGACAAAACTTCGAAGGCTGCTGCACTCAAGATAACTGCCAGGCCATAAAAATATTTAAATTCTATCCATTTTCCTTTGCGCCTGATAGTTTTCCTGGCAAATGTACAAGCCAGTGATTTGACTCCAAAAGCCCGGTGGGCTAATTCTACCCGAACTACAAACCAAAGTTGATTTTCCCCCTCAAATAAAATAAAAATTGGATAAAAATTGAATAAAAATTTTTTGGGAAAAAATCCAAGAACCAGGCAAACAGAAATTCTCAGACGAACGATCCATCAGGTAGACCGAAAATGTTTTGGGTTTTTGGTTTCGGTTTTGGTTTCTGGGGGAGGGAAGGCTATTCGGGCCAAGATGCAATCACTCTTTGCCAAGAGTAGAATGAAAACGAAAATGAAAAGTTTTCTACAAGTTTCATTTGTCTTTCGTATTACACTTAATTTCCTTCATTCAAATTAATTTTAAGAGCACACACAAAAAGAACTTTCGGGTTGCTGTCGGCAGTTGTCCAATCCAAAGTTGGCCTGTCAAATTGTATGCCACTTGCTGGAAAACTTGGCACTTAACTTTTGGCATTGTGCAAACATGGGGATCAAGTCGTGGTCGAGCGAAAACTTTCCACAATGCCTCGGATATGCACACACTTTTTGTGTAACCCTACACATGTTTGTAAGTTTATTCCAGGACATCAACAGGCTATCTGGGTCTGCCCACTATCCCACTGCGTTGCATCGAAACCTTGACTAACTTTGGCTGTACAAAAATGGCTAAGCTCAGTTAGTTAGGCGCTTGCTTAATCACCCACGCAACACGGCTATTGGAAACTTGGACAAAACTGAATCCAAGTAACAATCTGCAACTGGTTCGACTAATTGCCATAAGCTGTTAGGTAAATTTTTACCTCTACCCCGGTTCAGCCCTCCCCCCTGTTATTTTTTACATTGCTAATCGGATTAGGTGACAATCTGCCCACAGCCACGCCCCCACCGCAACACATCAACGGGCCCAGCCCTCAGTTGCAAGTTTGCGCTTTGTTGCAATTGAGTTTGCAATTTTTTACTCGAACGCAACGCAATCCCTTCTATGCTCCAGGCCAAGTCCAATGGCTCGGACATTGGACATTGGAAGCTAATTTCTAATGGCCTGGGGAAATTATGAAGTACTTCCCCCATCCACCTCATTGGCCTGACAGCTTCAAATAGAAAGTTTAGTGTCAATAAGTTAAGCTGCCTGCCCGGCTTTTATTAATTAAAAGTCGAATGCATAAATTGCTTGTCTTCTCGGCTTAAACACAATGAGCCCTTCAACCCATTAAGTGTGCCTGTGACGGGCATCGACTGGATTTAAATAGCTATTAAATGGCAGTTTAGAGAAAATGCATTCGACTAAAGTCAAAGGATAATAGCTATCTTTTTCCGGTTTTCGTCAAATTTGATTCGCAATACAATGAAGGTTTTGTGTACTTACTCGTAAATCCATTCAATTTTCCTCTTGTCGTTTGTCCAGCATGTGAGAGTTCATAAATCTTAGAGTCTTATCTCGAGTTCCTGGGCCTGCGAATACTTTTTGGAGCAACTTCAGGGTGATTTATGTCAAGCCGCAATATCTCAAGACGCTTTTAATTACGAGGAATCCCGCAAACAGAAATAACTCTCTCGATGCATAGTCTAGGTTTTTGGTTCTTAAATCGTTTTTTTTTTGTGGCGGCAACTTGACACAGTTTATGGATCGCTGTTTGCATAACAAAGACTCGGACACAAAGGGTCAACGGATAAGAGAGATGAGACCAAAAAACGGACAAAACAAATGGCCAAAGCAAACAACGAGATTCAAGAGTTTTTGCCCAGATTTTTGATTTTTAATTTGCGCCAACGTCAGACAATCCTGGTAATTGAGTTTTCGCCCGTCTCCGAGTCCCCTCGTGCTGCCTTTTTTTCCCAGTTTCCACGGTTTCCCCAGTTGACTTGCGAAAAATCTGACAACCGGAGTGCGAATGTGAAGTGCTGCGCTTAGCACAAAAATTCGACACAAAAATCGGATCATTTTCAATGCACTTTGCCTCTGTGTGCCATATTTTTTTTGTTTTTGGTTGTTTTTTTTTTTGGCAACCACAGCGAAGCGTGCTCTCTGTCTGACCATAAAATCATTCCCATCAGATATCCGATACTGCGGGGAGGCTATATAGTAAATAAATTGTATCTCTATGCCAGTCCGCATTTTGTGCGGCCGTTAATTTTATTCAAATTATCTGACTGATTTCCGCTGTAACGAGTGGAGGAAAGATAGCATTTGACAACGCCAATGGTTAGGTACACTTGCCGATTCTAGAATTCTTACCAAAAGGTCCTAAGAATATCAAGGAATTATCTTAAAAAATTTGAGCTTCTGCTCGGAATCAAATAAGTTTCATGGGAAGTAGCAACTTTCATTATAAATGCCCCAAATAAACCCTAGGTTATATTTCCCAGTATTACACATATTTTTCCCACAGGATCTGATCCAAAAATAAACTGTCCTTTAAATTATAGTTTTTTTCATACTTTTGTGCAAAACTACATTATCCTTTCTGCAAAAATAAATGCAAAGTTGCAAACCTGAAGAATAATTTGAATGCAGAAATGATTCTTGAGCTTGATTTATTACTATTATTTTTTTCCATGTGAAGTCATGCTTACATTAAAATCTTAAACTAAAAACTTGACAAGTTTGCAAAGCCATGCTCCTGGAGATGCATGCAAACGTTCAAGAAATAATCAATACTAGGTCGGTTTTTTTTGGCTCCTTCGTGAATTTTTTTCTCGAATTATCTGACTGGGTTCTAAGCGGAGTATATTCGATTCAATGGCAAATCCAATTCAAGCAGCCGGCATCTAAGAAAATCACAATTAAGGGCTACCTAACGACTAAACGGACCAGAAGTACATAGATGCCATTTATCGGATGGATCGCGTCTAAGGGCGTCGTCCAAAGAGCTTCAGGGGCTTCCTGCAGCAACTTGGCCATCAAAGCTGCTCGTTCCCAATGTGGGTGGTGTCCGTGGGCAGGGAGTGTGTCTGCAGAGAGAGAGAACGAAGTAATAAGACGGGAGTCGATACATGGCTGGGACATGGGCCGGGGAAAAAAACACTTACCTGCAGCGCCTTGCGCTTGTGATGCATCGAGGAGTTCGATGACGACTTGCCCTTGCCCTTCTTCCAGGAGCAGAGGAGCAGCTCCTTCATGCCCTTGCGAAAATTGCGACTCAGGAAGGCGTAGAGCAGGGGATTTACGCCCGAATTGAAGTACGTGACCAGAAAGGTGAGCGGCGTTAGCAGCGCATTAAAATTGGAATCACCGCGATATGAACGTGACCTGCAAATGCATATACATGGAAATAACTATCTGTCTGTTTATACAACACAATGCGTGTTCTGTGTTCTCTGTTCTGTGTTCTGTACTTATGCAAATGAGCATCTGTTGGGCAAAAACATTGAAACAGGTTCAAAATTGGGTGTCCTGTTTCAAAGTAGATTAGAGGACCCCCGAATATAAAACTTTGCTGGCCGAAAGTATTCCACAACTCTAATGGGATTCCACCCACCTTACATCTCACATCACAGCCGGCACACTCTCAAAAGCTACTTTTCAAAAACCACAAGCTTCAGTTTCAGCTTTCAACTATGAAATTCATGAAAATTCAGTTTAAAATTCCGCTAGTGAATCGCATTAATTATGCACGAAATGTATTGTCGCAAATTGGAAAGTTCAAATTGGACCTTTCGCAGTTGCGAAAATGGCCAACATATTTAATTATACATTTTCTTTAGAAGAACTTTCATAAAACAAGAACATGGCACTTAAAACAGTGATTTAAGTAAATTGATTTGATTGAATTCTAATCATATTGTAGAAGCTTTAATTTTTTGATATTCGACTGAGAGATGAGCTCTACTTTAAGCCCCAGAACTGGCCGTCTAAAGCTCTACCGCAACTGGTAGTCCTTGCCAAAGAAAACACTCTTAGTCAACTGTCAAAATGGCTTGCACTTATTGTTTGTTGAAAATCCGCCTTACAGTTGCAAGTGCCAAGTGCCTTAAGGTCACTTGTGGCCTTCGCTTTGTTTACGGCTTACACCGCCACTTCGAGTCCTTTTTGCCAATTGGACGCCACAACTTTCAACTTCCAACAACCGAACTTGAGTTTCGATTCGTTATGGCAACGATATATTTAAGTCCGGCTCCATCCCGGCTCCCTGGGATGGCCTTTTGGCCAGTTCTGATGCCTTTAATGAGCCGCAGTCGTCAACTGGTGCAGTTATTACCACAATGTCTCTCTACTCCTTCGCCCCTCCTGTGAACTGGCCACATTCAGACGGCCCTAAGCCAGATGAAAACGGTTTGTGAGCTAATAATGAGCACATGTCACTCACTCACTGGTCTCGGACCTTGTCGCATTTGCGGATTTTAGCGGCATGGTGTAATCCAATTGCCGGCACGTGGCAATTACTCGGCAGTGTTGAACTTGAAGCCTCCCCTCCAATCACATTTATATGATTATGTCACTCTGGGAGCATCTCAAATTAGGCATCCGCAAAGGAGTCCTTAAAGATGCAAATAAACTGGATTTCCGGTTAAACTTTGTCACTTCCCAGTCTGGCCTGTTGGGTTCCCTAATTGACTAATTGCTGACTAGCATTTTCCATTAGACCGGCCATTTGTCATTGTTAGAGTTTCAGGTTATAAGAGCTCTCTACTTAGTGCCGGAAATAATAATTAAAGAGTTTCCAACAGATCCATCATACCGCACATTTGGCAAGCATTTGGGAGATTTATTCAAGTTTTATTCGTTGTCTGCAAGAAAAATAGCTAAAACGCATTTCCATTTATTTCCGACAGCAAACTGCAGTTGGCAAATGGAAGAAAAAAATATGTAGATGTTGGCGAAATGTTGTTGGCAAATAGATTTGATTTCTGGCAAATAACAAGATGAAGTATCCCCGCCCACAACAACAGTCTTCTGTCAGTGCCATAATTGAGATTTATACACGAATTGTCAGCGGGGCAGGGCAAGAGTTGTTTACTCGTTGGGACGTGGTGCTCCTCCGATTTAGCCATATTTAACAAATTGGCCTCTTCTTTCAATGTTTATATTACAGGGTGGATGTCGTGATTTGTTTGGACACCGGACCACCTCACTCGAATGTCTATAATCTGCCACATAATGGCCACGTTACAGCAAGCAAGCGAGTCCCACTCGGCCGGAACACAAAAGAAATAAACGGACGGAAAAAATACGAGAGATATTACGATGCTGACAGATGCCATTCGTGCGTAAGAGCACCTCCCATCTGCCAGATGGAATTAAAAGAATTTTAAAACCTTGTCAATTTTTTATTAAGCTATTTGTCACTCACACAGCCCCGAATAATAAAGCGAATGTGGGTGGTTCGAAAGTTTACTGCATCTGTCCAATTTATTGGCATAAATTTTTTTCTGATACTATACGAAAAATTCAATGCATCCCTGTGTAATTGTGGCTAATGGAATTTTGTCCTTTTTGGCGTCCCTTTACGGAGTAACCGATGACTCCCAGCAATAAAAATGATAATTAAGGGCAATTCATGATTCGAATGACATGCGCAATTTTAATTCCTTTCAATAATTTCTTCAATGATAAAGCTTAAAAGGGCATGAAGCCAGCCCATAAAACTATTTGTTCAGTTTTCTTCTTAAAATACACAATTTAATGGAAGTTAAATATTTTCTTCATTACTGTTGGTTTTAGAAGGTAAGGTCCAATATTTACAGGCGATTAAAATGAAGGAGCATTAATTTATTACAGCAAATATTTGTTGCTTGCCTTTTAGGATTGGCTAAGAAAAATATTCAGCAAACAAAACCGAGGAAGGTAATAAACTAAGAAAAATGTAGTATAAACTATATTACTAACTTCCATTACCTAATTAAATAATAGCTCTAAAATTCCTCCTAATGTTGTTCCTAATTAAATAATGAAATACAAAATATATAACCTGAATAAATCATTTCAAATTCGTAATATCTTATAAGCTGCTTAAAAGTTTGCAAAGTGTACATTATTATATTTAAAGCAATTAATTTCGTCCTGAAGCAAACAACTCACGAACACCCCCACCCACACTACCGCCCTGGCAATTTTCAGAGTCCGCCCACGAATTAAGCTTACACCAGATAATTGCGCCCCAATTCAGTGCCACCAAACCGAGTCGCCACTTTTCGATGCCACAACGGAAGCGGAACTGCTGCTAAAAAGCAAGTGAAATTTAACTTGTACGAGGGCTCGTTTTAAAGGTCATCAGGGCAGTGGGTAGAAAATTAAACTTTGACTTGAGATCCCATTAAGAAATAGCGTTTGTGTTTTCAAACCCACACAAATTGGTAAAATGTACAATGCCACTATTATTTCATTACGTTTATTGGTTAATAATAGTTTCAATTTATATTTAAAATTGTGGCCAACATATCAAGCTTTAGAGTTGATTTGAAAGTTATGTTAAGGTTTTTGGAGCATACCCATTTAAAGACATTTTAAATATATTCAAGTCACCCAATCTTATTTTTTAGTCATGGTAAATAAATTAAATCCAACTATGACCAAGAACCTGCTTTGAAATTTTCATTTAGATTTCTATTGCCATTAGAATTAAGAACCGTGACACCCCACAGTCTTTTTAAAGTTATGAATATTGTGTTTAAAATTTTTCAGTTAATGTCTCAACACTTTAGCTTTATTGGCCACAATTTTTCGGTGTAAACTCACCAGTACTGCCACATTTTGCGGGCGTGATACGGCAAATTGCAGAGAGCGAACGTCAGCACGAATATTATCAGCATACGGACGACGCCGCGGCGGGCGCGGAGCACGTTGCTGGAGGAGTGGGACATGTGGGTGGCACCGGCGGCGCCCACACCTCCACCGCCCCCAGTGTGGCCTTGCCGCTGGTGGTGGGCGTGGTGATAGAAACTGGTCTTGCGGCAGGCGCTCACAATGGGACGATCGGCCTCGAGGGAAACCTGCGCATATTAACGGGTGGAAAAGTCATCGGGTTAATCGCCTTCAGAGCTTAAAGGAGCATTAACCTATTCATGTGGGACTTCTAGGGGAATAATAGACATATATATATATATATAGAGATGCACCTACCTTGCAATTATCAAGCTAATTTGTGTTGTGTGTGGTTGTTGGTGGGTTTTGGTGGGTTAGTACAGTAAGTAGTAGTGGGAGAACCAAACGGAGTTATTGATCAAACGAATCGCAAAGAGAGAAAGATAGTTCAACGAAAAGATAGTTAAAAAGTTGTAGGTGGATCAAGGTCAAAAGTATATAAAGATAAAATATAAATGTAATCCGTATCTATGGTGGTTATCAATGTGAAAAGTGACTTGTGAAAAAAATCGTCTTCTGCATCATCTTTCAATATTTCCGATTACTAAAGTTGCAAGTCAGTGTCAGTTTGCTTTTGGTCAATACCATTCGATTGCTGTTCTCTGAAAACTTTCGCCGTCCCTTGCCACTTTTCTGGATGATTTGTTTCAGTTTTCATCTTTCGACCAACTGTCGAACAACTAGCTCCATTTTCCGTAAGGTCAGCGATATTTTTAATGTGCATTGACACCTGCTACGGTGGCCAAACCAAACTCAGCTATTTGGCCTCTTCCCTGCCAAAACTTTCGCCAACTAAATTTCCCGGAAAAGTTTTAATGAGCCCGGTATTTGTCAAGCTCACTACTTATACATAATACATTATCGGTAACTGCTCAAATTATGACATTTTCAGGGTGGCCCCTTTCCACACTAAATCAACTGGGGTCTAAACTGCCACCGGACCTTAATTGCTCCAGCTGCTCCACCTTCTTTCAGTAGATTTCCTTCAATTGTGACTAGAAATTCGGGTGAGAAAATTCTTTATTCATGAGCATCGATTTGTCCAAGTGGTAATGGGCTTTATTTTATACCCCAGAGTATTAAATATTTAAATTTTGTACACGTTTAGGGAAGTGTTTTCCAAACGGAACGTCCTCTTTAAAATTCTTTAAGACTGACAAAGAAAAGGCGTTACCTGCCATTAAAATAAACTATTTAACTTACTATTTTTATATTTATATATTTTCAATGTTATTTCAATGTTTTTTAAAGACCCAAGTATAAATACAAATGGTTTTTTAATGTGGTTGTTTTCATTTGGTCCCCCGAGAAAAAAGTGACTTTAATTAAATGACAGCATCAATGGCGCAACAAACTGAAAACAAACATTTTTATTTTCATTTCTAACCAACTCCCGATGGGGGAAATATCATATATATTTCAAGAGATCAGAAATATTTTATAAAATGACTTTCTTCGTCATTCATTTGAAAATGTAAGATTTCCTCTTAAATTTCAATGGATGATACGGAGACAAACTATCAAGTCTAACAGAAACCTTTTGCTTTTCCGCTTGACAAATTCCGACTGTCTTTAAAGTGAATGACCTATTTTTGCCGTGAAATTCCTTTGTACTATGGTTACACCTCCTTTTTGTGCAATCATTTTTTAACATATTTTTCTCAAATGCTTGACACACCCTGCTCTTTTCTTTTGGAAGTATTGTTTTCGTGGAATCTCACCTGACTCTCTGTGATGCTGACGCCGCGCTTCTCATATTTACTGCTCTGTTTACGTGACAAGGACGTGGTGCTGCTGCCGGCGGAAGCGAGTGACGAACCACCGCCGCCCACTCCCACACCAACACCCACACTCCCACCAGGAGCTCCAGCCCCCCCGCCAGGAGGCGCTGAGGTCGCCACTGGGGCCGCCGATGCCAGCTGATGGTGCTGATGTGCGTGGACATGGTGGTGCGGGTGCTGGTGCTGGTGATGGTGGTGGTGATGTTGGTGGTGATACATGCTATTGTGCATGCCCATGCCATTGTCCTGTCCAGATTGTTGCTGCTGCTGCGGATGCTGATGCTGTGCCACATGGGGCGTGAGACCGCGGGAACTGCGCCACAAAGCAATGGCGATTTTGCTGTAAAGCACCTGCAATGGAAATGCATTTTCCTTAATGTCATTAAACAAATTAAAAGCTAAAACCAAGGTCTAATTCTCATATGTAGGCAGATCTAGGATAGAAGTGAATTAAATATAGTCCTTGGATGGGATGATGCTAAAAACATCAAATTGGTTGAGATGTTGGATTTTTCCTAACAAAGTGATTTTCAATCGTTAACAGACAAAGTTCGAGGAGCTTATAAAAATCCTTTTTAAATCCTGTAATACCCAAAACATTTTCAAGGGGCTTAAAGTGTTGGTGACCTGACAAGCTTTCGGAGCACGCAATAAATTTAAAACAAGAGGCAATATTCATTCCAACATACACAAGGACTTCATTATAAATTTAAATGGTTTCAAATGCTTTAAATCTTGTTAAAAATACTCACTGTCATCACCAATAGTGGCATCACGTAGAGGAGCACAAAGTTGATCATGTCAAGCAGTTTGGAGTTGAACATCTCCCGGTCGAGGACACAGATCTCCTCCTCCTGGCCATCCTGGGTGTGGATATTCTTGATGGTCTTGCTGAATACGAACTTGGGCGTCGAGTATACCGCCGATGTTATCCAAACAGTGACAATGACCATCTGCAAAAAGCAAACCTTAACATTTTGTTTTTGCCACAAACACGCGAGCTATTTGTTAAACACAAAGCTCGCGTTTTTATCTATCATTTAGTCTGTTGACTTTGTGTTTTGTACCTTTATTACAACCATTTACATTAACAATGGCGTTTTAAGTTTTCAAAATTGTCTAATTTGTCCGCCAGAATGTGTACTCTCCCAGCAGGACATTGGCCAGGACCAAAGTCTGTATTTACGTTAGACCCTTCGGCGGAAAAATATATTTGACAGCCATAAAGTTAAGGCCATGGCTTAATAAGCCTTTTTAGATTCAAAGGCAATGTAATTTTTGGGCTGAGTTTTATATTTATTTTTGGAGCTGCCTTTTAACAAGTTTTAATGGCTTGCAAATGAAGGTCGGAATTAGTTTGTTAAACTTGTGAAAAATGTTTGCCAATTTTGTTTATATCAAGGGACCCTTGTTAGGTTTGAAATTAAATAAATTTTATGGACACATTAAAGAAGCTATGAAAAGAATATTTAAAAATAGTAAGGAAAACCATTTAATATTTACCCTTAATCGAGCCGCTGTCAAAATCTGCTTGCATGTTATTGGATGCACGATGGCGAAATACCTCTCCATGCAAATCACAACCAGGATGAAAATCGAGGCCGTATAGCTCAGGGAGTGTACAAACTGATACATCCGACAAAGAAACTCCCCGAAGACCCAGCTGAAACGAGAAAGAATCAAGGACTCAATAATTATGGATTGCTAGAAGTTGTTCCCTTTAAAGAGCGACAACGCGAATTCAATAGAAGACCAGACCCATCAAATTTTACGACATGCCAACGAAACTAAATGTGGCATTAAGGTGTCATTAGTATTTTTGGTGCGAAAAGCTTTTTGCCTCCTTTATTTTATTATCGGATAAAAATACATTTAAAAAGGCGACGGATCATTGTATTTTGGGATTAGCACGTAATTCTATTTTGTCGCTGCTTCCCCCCCAGGAGGTGTGGGGTTGTAATGGCTAGAATTTCAACGGCTAAGTGGTTTTATTGCGGTTTCTATTTTACTACATCGGATGCCCTTAATATCTTAAATTTCCACAACAAGTTGAAAGGATGTCAGTCATGCCATAATAAAATTCCTTTTTATCGAAGTGTAATAAGGTTAATGTTTCCTTTATGGTTTTTATTATTTTATATTAAAGGAAATTATTAAATATTTTTAAAACTTAATAGACCCTTTCTTACAGTCAGATATGAATAGAAGGGATCATGTCCTCTAGACTTTATAAAGAAATCTTTGCTAAAAAGTTGTACATTCTCATCTAGAAATTCTTTACCTAAGCGTAACTTAATTTAGGAATTCTTTGCAAACCAAATTAACTTGGCTAGGATACAAAACGCTTTATTAGTTATCCTTGCTGGTGATATAATACACTGCACAATAGTGTCGACCAGAAGGTACTAACTACTTTTTCCCCTAGCCTTTTTATATATTCGCACGTCGCTGCAACGTGTTCGCAAGAAGCAACGAAACAATGCAAATAAACACCGAGGGTAGGCGATGTGAATAGGTCAGGTGAAAAACCCGAATGTCGACCAGAAAATGCACACAGGAAAGTACCGCCTGGGGCTTGATGCTTTTTTTCCTGCAGTTTGTGGCTGCGGCAGCAACATGCTGCTGCATATTGCACACTAAAATGTTGAATTTTTGTGCTGCATTCTTTTGGGCGCAACTGTCTGACAGGCATGTCAGACGGCGACAGCCTTTGAATAATAAATAGCTGGCAAAATACATTTTCCTCTCAACGACTCCATAATGCTCTTCATTCAATCACTTGACTTCTGGTTGAATAAAAAAGCGAAAGCTTCTGGTTGCGCTTCCAAAAATACTATTCAATGTTGCATGGGAAAATACAAGGACCTGGCATTGTTTTTCTCTACTCGTGAATGAGAAAGACTTTAATAAAATTAAACAAGCTGCATGTATAAATATTTTTTTTATCGCTTTTACTCACCTGTCTATGAGATAGATGGACAAGTTTTGCATCACACAAAAGAGGCCGACACAGAAGTCCGCAAACGCCAAGTTGGCCAAAAAGAAATTCGTGATGGAGCGAAGCCGCCGCGATAAAGTGACCACCAAAATGACCAGCAGGTTTCCTGGGAATATAAAATAATAAATAAGTAACTATGAGTTTTGGACAGAACAAGAACAATATATTATTTAGCAAATTCTACCTTTAAACCTTTTTATGTTCTCTTTCTTGCGGAAGAAGAAACTTAATTCAAAACTTTTAACAAACATGAAGCCTAAACCAAGAATAAAAGAAATCTGTGAGTTGGCCAGAGTGTTAGATTTCGAATTTCTTACTGGCACTTGAAGGTTTTAATAATAAATTGAGCCAGAAACAAACGTATTATTTGGACCACACACACTCCGGCCAAATGTCAAGAAAAACTTTTTTAATTACAATGGATAGTCAGAGTTGATGGGCACGAGAAAACAACGAAACGGAAACAAAAACCAAACGAAAGCTCCAAAATAAAAATATAAAAACAACCGAAAAATGTTCACAACTTGAACGCGTGCTCGGAAATCCGATACTAAAAGTGGAAAGTCCAGAAGGCTTTTCCACTATTCTATGTATTATGTATATTGTATCCTTGCACACTTCACACATATATTTTGAAAGAGTTTTAATTGTATTTATTTCTTGGATGCTATTCAATTAGTTGCCGTCTAAGCCAGGCTAAGGAGGTCAAATCGTTGGCATAATCAATGTAATAGTAAGCCTTTAAATTTTGAGGCTTCTCACTTCTGCACAACGCAAAGCATGTGTAATATAATCAATTGCTTCGAATTAATATTAGAAATTCGCCTTGGTAACTAATTAGGCAGTCAATTTCCATCAATTAGTGGTCAAGACATCAAATTTGGACAAGAAACAGATTGTTCAGACAATTCCCATCCATTAAATGGCTTACAAACTTTGCAAAGCCAAAGAACGTGATATGTAAATTCAGTGCTTAGAATTAAATAACATTGAAATGAATGGAAAATTAGATCAGTGAAGCTGAAATGTCATGGATGGGAAATTAAGTATACGCAGAGCTATCTTTAAGCGATGTCCGGGGGCAGAGCAATTAGTTGAAGAGAATCCCTAAACATACACACATTTGCCAACACATCAAACAGGGAAAAGGGCTGTCCCAGAGACAGAAACCAACAAACAGGCAAACAGAAACTTGGGACGTGATTGCAGCATGCTAATTTTATGGGCGAGTCTGGCATGTGTGGCACTGCCCCATTCCGCTCACCATTCCATCCATCCGACTCTCTGAAGTTGCCCGAAACACTGAATAAGTTGCTTTCATTTTGCAATGGCCTGCACATTGCAATGACGTGGTTGACTTTATGTCTAATGGTCGGCTATTCGGACCCATTTGTAGCCATTCTGTATGGTGACCAAACACGTTCCCCGCTTACATTGTCCTCTTTGCGTCGGTGCGGTTAATAAAGTCCACATTGGACAATGCCCGAAATGGCTCCTAACACCCAATCATACAATGTAATTGATTTCGAATGTCGGGACCCTAACACGCCCACCATTTTCGGGATAAAAGAAGCTTTGCTCAAATGCCACAATTCCGGCAACGGTTTTTTCAAGCGTATAAATGCCATGCGGACGCTATTCTCTTTCGAATATGTTATCTCTCAATAATTTCCGGGCAAGGAAGCTTATAGGCAAATACATTATGACCTATAATAATTATTTACCCATCAAATAATAAATAATAATATAAATATGTTTGGCAAGACCTTTACGCTAAGATTATAAGTTGAAAATTGAGAATGTCTAGGAGTGATATATGGATCCATGGCTATGACGAAATCTTTGCTAAAAATGAATAGGGAATAAAACTACAAATATTTTAAAGTATATATGTAAAAATATCGCAGGGTTTTCAAAGGGTTTCATGGCAAAAGGTTTCCGTACCCTATCTGTAATTTTACTGTTGCTTGGTAGGAAATGAAAAAAGAAATCCTTTAAGCTTCTTTAAGCTACTTTAAGATGTTGCCTAAATATAGAAATTTCTAAAACCCTTTTGATAAACACTTTATTTTTATAAAGGCGTAGCAGCCAGAAGCTCCCTTATCGTTCAGATTTAAATTGTTGCAAAAGGAGGTTTTTAATAAATGTAACTTTAATTAGCGTCAATTAAGAGTCTGTACTTTGTCTTAGTTAAACCTTTACTCACCAAAGAAGCAGCAGCAAAAGACAATCGAGTAGAGGGTTATAAATATAACGCGCACATCGGTGCGGTCGAAAATGTATTCACTGGCCTCCTCGTCTTCCTCGTCCTCGAAATGGTCCAGGCCGAGTCCTGGGACTCCTGTAGTCTGGGAGTCAACCAGGTCGGTAGTGCTTTCGCCATAGGGTATTGAATAATCGGTGTCGTTTGTAAAGAGGCTGGAAGTCGTAGGGTTGGTTGGGGCTTCATCGGCAGACACTGCCAGGGCGGCAATGAAGAGGAAGCCCAGGACCAGGCCCGGAAATGACTGGAGTCCTGTGGAGGACATTCGCGGTTTCTGGCCTCCGTTGGGATGGGGTCGCTGCGGTTTGCGCGGTCGTTGAGCGGAAGAGCTAAAATTTGTTGAGATGCCATTGATAGTGTTGCTCTGATTATGCCCTGCCTCGCTGTTTCCGTCTTTATTATCGTTGCCATCTTCATAAGCCGCTGATATGTTTACCCTGTCACTTTGGTGTCGTTGTTTATGCCGTTGTCGTTGTGGTAGCTGCCTCCATGTTGCATCCGCATCCTGTTCCCAGGACATCAGTGTTGTCATTATCATAGCAGTGTGATATAATCAAGTGTAGCTGCAAGGGGAAGTACATATACCAGAGTTATTATCATACAAAGGATTAGATGTTGTGTTTCATATTAAAGACTATGTCCTAGTGAATTCAGGCTGAGGCTTTAAGCTTTAGTCCCATGTTCCAACATACAATATTTAAGTGACTTTTCTAAGCTACATGATATATATAGCAATTTTTCCTGTACCCTATCCATAGCGAACGGCTTTTTCATTTCATTGACTGCAAAGTCACGTCTCAAATTCACAGCCTGGCAATTACATTTTGCTTCCCCTATAGAAATATTCACAGGACAATGTTCGAGTATATTTTTTAATTAAGCCTCATTTACTGTTGAATATAATTAAGGACTTCGTCACCTATTGACTGGCTGTAGCTTGTTTCGTTCTCAGAATAGAAATTATGATTTTAATTTGTATTCAGAGTGTTCGAAAACTCCTCCACCCCTTGACATTGGTCTTATCCTGCTGTCGGGTTTCATGCTGTTTTTAATATCCACTAAGTCCTGTGCTAATTACACAAATGCAAGTCCCATAATCATTCCCCGCCCCTTGCTTTGATTATTGCTCTCTGGTGTACTGGGTGTCCTGGATGTCCTGGGTGTGTGCAATAGTACAAATATGCACTCACTAATGACAACACAACACTCTAAAATTGCGCAAACAAAACGGCTGTCAAGTAATTAGCGCTGCTAAATTGTCATTCATCTATGTACATATACAAGTGCCATGAATCAGAACACCATGAATAATTTGCATCTAAAACTATAAAATAAATGTATACAGTTCGGAGGAAACATTTTAGATCCAAGGGCATTGAATTAATTCTACCAACTACGTTTTACATCCTTTAAAACTTTATAATACAGGAAATGTATTGTTATTCAAAGAACAAGTATTTTTATATTTAAATAAAGCAGCAATTGAAAAGTTGTTTATTTGAAAATTCAAACTTTAAGTTTAAGTTGAAAGTTGCTTGAAAATAGCTGTCTGAATAATGTCTGTGCTTCTGTCAAAATATCCTTGCCGCCACGTCCATCTGACATCAAGAGAAATGGGGAAAAAAAACAAAATATTTTGACTTTCATTGCTGAGACACGAAGCAAGCCAATAAATGGGCATCTATGGTAAGAAATTTTTACCAGATGTTTTTACTCAATTTTTTACTAACCATTTTTTTCATCCAAACACTAAGCTAAATGCACTATTAAGGTCTTGTTCCACCTTTTACCCGATTCTTTTTGAGAAAATGAACGAATTTCATATTTTTTCTTCAGCTACAGACTCCGCATGTCGTCACCCGCAGCTAATATCAAATGCAGATGCTGCAAGGATGTCGAAAGATGCGACAGGATAGCTTGGATATGCACGTACATGAGCACAAATTTGCAGTTTCACCTCGGGGCCCTCGAATTTCCATGTTTTCCGTTTCCTTTCCATTTTCCACAGGCCCACGCCCAGGACCATGCCCAGGCCCAGGTAATTGCAGAAGTTGCTCACAACAACGGGATTAGTTTGCGTTTAAGTGATATTACGTGCCCGTTGAGCTCGTGTCATCTCCAGAGATTTTTGTTGGAGGTGTGCATGCGAGGAGCAAAATTGGCACCTGCACTCTGGGGTCTAGCCATATCCTGAGGCGAACCCACTAGTCATCTTTACATTCTTGCAATGGAAAGACTTTACTTTTTTCATACTATAAACACTTTTGCAGTATTTGCGGCTTAGAGTGTCATAAATTGAAGGATTTCTGTTCAACCTTTTGCCTGTCAATTGCATTTTTTCCATTTCTCACCCACGAAATACAATTCGGCACATTGATGGAAAGATTTTCCCTTCTTAATTTCAGGAAACCTGCGGCTTCAGAAAACATTAAATTCCATGAAATCTAGAAATTGCATTTGATTTTTGTTTGCATTTCATGCAAATAAATGAAGGGTTAATTATTTCATTATAAACAAACATTGTTGATGGGCAAATATTAGCTCTATTATTATATGTAATTATTTTTTTGAGCGTCAGGTTTAAAGAATTGCAATATATTCTACCCTTCATAGCCTTTAATAATAATCATTTTCGGATTTATTACAAAAATTACAAAAATGATTTCGGTAGAAACAAGAAGTCTTAACAAGTTAACTGCCTAGGATTTAAATAACTACTAAAATGCAAATTTCAAGCCGTTCATTCCTCGACTATCAACATAAAAAACTTTACCTGTTCAACTATTCGTTTGGCTTCTCCCACTCCTCTGCCACTGCCAAGAAGTTGATGGCTAGAAAGTCGGGTAATTGGAAAGGCGAGGAGAGATTGTCGCGCTGTTGGCACTTCCGGAACGGAAATTGCTTGGCGTTTTAATGAGCCAAGTGGCTCACAGTTTGATTGTGTGTCTGGGCCACTAAGGAGCTCCGAGTCTGCATCAAATGAAAGCTGACGTCAGCCTGGCTTTAAGTGTCTAAATTGATTTCCCTGATACTTATTTAATTAAAACCAGATGCATGAGCACTGAGAGCTCTCTGCTACATGTTTACTTTCCTCAAGGGATTCTTCAATCCATGTTTGAGAACCAATTCTGGGCTCTCAAAACTATAATTTATCGCAATGGTAAAGGATATCTAATAAATAAAATGTTATTAAATCAATAACCAGACATATTTTTCCTCCGTGTAAGCTACTTTCCAAGTTGAGGTGTCAAAACACAAGGTACAAGGTGAGGAAAGCAGCTTGTGGGGGTCATGGCCTTGGCCACCTTTGGGCTCTTTTCTTGCCCCGCAATTGTTAGATTGTTAGTGAAGAGCATGCATTGAAAACTTTTGTTTGTCTGCTCGGTGACAAGGAAGTGGGTGGAAACCGCACTGGGTGGGCCAAAGGCGCAAAGACGAGACGTCGCTACTCAGACGGTAGTGAACCATGTTATTGGAAGCCAATTTAGCAGACAACATCACTGACTTTTTGAGCCGTGCAACCAATTTGTGCAATAAAAGTGTTGCAACAAAAGCCGCCGGCCACTCGAGTTGCATATTTATGGGGCATAGCGATTTATGTGCCTCGGATGGCTGAAGAAATGCTGGAGAGCGGTTTAAACGTCAATTGGGAATCGTCTTTGCGCGACAATTTTCAATAAATTTGCATTCGGCTGGGATGCTCTGAAAATCTGCCCACCACCTCCTATCTCCACCCCTTTCCATCAACTTCGAATAATTTATGGCCGCGACTTGTCGAAGGATTCGCGGCGAGGCTGGTGGATCCGGGTCGAATGGGTCGAAGATTATGCAACTTTTTTTTCGCTTTTTTCCGACGCCTCTTCATGGCATTTCCAGCATAAACTCCCAATTGAAAGCCACCCGCTGGCAAATTTCGCACGGACAACTTTTGGCTTTGGGGAATATCTGAAAGTTGACTTTTCCTCCGAATTTCCACATGTATTTATTGTATAAATTGCAAGTGATAGTGGTTTTGCATGAAAAGTAAACACTTTTGATTTAAAGGAAATTTGGAGGATAGAGGAGCACTATAGCCATTTAATATCTTAAAGCCTTCCTTGCATTTGGCAATACTCGATTGAAGCCATACAATTTAATTATTTCGTTATAAAATAAAATGAGCCCCCAATGCGCTTCCAAAACAAAAAGAAAGTAGGGATTGCAGATGCCAGGATTGGAAAGGAAATTTTGGGCGGCTGCCATTGGAGGTTCTCCTTTGGAATTTTATACTCATAGATATAACCACAGACGAGATAAATTTAAAAATCATTAGGAAATGCAGTTTCAAGCACATGTGGACCCACCCACAAGGCAATCGTTTACGTCCAAAGAAAACAAAAAAATCTTAAAAGCTTTCTGTCCGTTCTTATCTTGAAAATTTCATTGCTTCGTTTTGTTCCTTCTTGCCAAAATCTTTAAAGGACGTAGTTTTAGTGAAAAATATGTTGACAAAAGACGCTTAAAGTCAGTTTGATAAATTGTAATTTGTTATTTATTTTATTATTCTAAAAGAGCATATTTCATTGCAATTTACTAAAAATAAAACAAGAGAAGACATAGAATTATTTAAGCTTTTTAAAGCAATAAAGGGTGTCTAGATTCAAGGCTCGACTTCACACTTTCTTACTATTATAAGGAATAAATTGCAGAAAATATGAAGGTCATTCATCATACTCAAATGATGGTTGGCGAGCACCAGCCGCATAAATATTACATTATAATTATGATGGCCAGACGACTTGGGTGAGATGTAGGTGGAAAAGTTTGAGCTGGAAAAATTAATCAAGCACTTGGAAAAACAGAAGCAGTTCTGTAACGACTTTCGCCCATTCATTATTTTGAATGTCGTCGTCGTCTGGCAGCACTAGAACAAAACTTTTCCCACCAACTAATCGAAGACATCACAAAACAAAAAATGGACAACAGTCCGCAGACGAAACCCATAAAGTCGGAATGCCTAATAAAGTCGTTGCCTTTGCAGAGGAAAGTAACTTGGCCTCGTGTGTCGGGCCCTAATCAAATTGTCAATAATCTAGCCATTAGACCAATCCATTTATATAAATAAAGATTTTCCGCTTTTGCAGATATCCGCAATTTCAAAGAAGACATTACAGCCACTATCTGCCAAGAAGGACATTTTAAACTCCATTGAGAAATAAAATATTTCAAATCCCTTGTGTGATGTTTCTTCTAGACAAAGTTATTCCCTTATGTTCTAACAAAATACTATCATTGTTTTCATTTTCATACAGCTTTCTGTTTCCAATGAACTAAGCCCGCAGCCTCAATAAATTGCAAACATAATTAATTAACTATAATGAAATAATGCCTGTTTCAAACAATGGCGATTGAAAAACCCTCAATTTAATTAAATCATCATAGTCACTAATTTGTTAGCAGTACATGTGTTTGCGTTTATTGAATTCAACACTTAATTCATGATTGCCTTTTTAACATAAAACACAAATATCCACACCTAAAACTAGAGCCTCTTATGAAGCAATCAACAAAATGGCACAAAACAAACTTTTTAAAGGGAAAATTTGCATTTGGTAAACCCATAGAGGTTACTTTGGTTCACATAAATCCAGACCTTTGAGACCAAATCTCCTCACTCGGAATGTGAATTCTTTGTCCAATAGTACAGTGTCTTGGGCCATAAAATCCGTAAGACAAATAAATATCAGAAAATATAAACATAAACAGCAGTTGGTTGGAATTTATACTTCATGTATGCAATATTTTAGGAAAAAGGCTATAAGTAGGGGCTATCTTGTAGAACAAACACTTGACAATTGCCGTCCTTTGGTTTTATGTCTTGGATGCATATCGATAAGCCCAATCATATTGCAAAAATCGATTGGGGATTGCCACCTGTCTGGCCATATAAGCCGCACAAGGCGTTGTCATTCTTGATAAAGTATAGACGTCCTCCCCAAGGCGGGGTCGTCCGTTCTTTCAGCTTTCAGAAGGCACTTTATCCGCGCCACAGCTATCAGCCGTTCATAATCATTTGTCCTTGCGGCAAAGATCCTTTAACCAGGTCCTCTTAGCTCGCCCGCCGCCTCCATCATAAATATACACAACGACATGCAGCCAGGACTCGGGAGGCTCGTAAGTTTATCACTTAAACGCCATCTTCATGGCATTTTGCTAAAGGTGCTAAAGTGAAACTCGACGACGCAAAATTGATTTTGTCTTAGCAACTTTCACACATTTTTTGTCGCATTTCTGTCGAAGGATATATTTAATTTATGCCTTGCAAATGTAAACGAAAAATGTGATTTTCTTGCACAGTTTATGATGGCCACTTTGTTTTAGTATCTTGTGTTCGTTTTCCCGTCATGCTAGCAATTTATGGGTTTGCATAAGAACAGCGAAATTTATGGCCCGACATTGGCACCACTTAATGGAGGGTTGCATAATGGACGAAGTTTTGATCCCGTCGAGTTTTTGGTCCTATTTTTCAAGTACTCTGCATGACAATCTAATTTTTATAAATTGGCCAATCAAACCCATATCCATGCTTGAAAAGTTAAGGAAATATATATTTATGCCAGACTCTGAAATGTGTTCAATTTGTTTCGAAATTTTGTATTTCAATAGATTTTTTATTAGACATTATAAAAAAATAGGGTCTAAGACAACACTGCGTATGAATGATATATATTAGGTAAAATTCTTGGAAATTTATTAAATGTATGAACTGATAACGTGGAAAGCTTTTAATATATTTTTTTATATGGAATCTATAAAACTACATAATTAAAAAAAAAATAGTTGTATATAAAATCTAAACTAAGGCAATATATTTTACTTATTTTTTTTTTGGAAATTTATACAATTTATGAACAGGTAATTCATATAATTTCTTATGAAGAATTATTCTTATAAGGGAACTGTATACTTTTCGAAAAAATGTTGTATGAAAACTAAGGCAAGACTGCGTATGAGTGATTTTTTAAACCATTTTTCCATTTTTTTTATTTTTTTTTTTATATATATTGCTTTTTTAAATTCACTTTTACAATATAATGATGTAAAACACAATTTCCGTGTTTCCCTTTAAAAGTTTGGTGTTTATCTTTTAAATTTCGGAAGCTTAATAATTTATTCTGGCTGTAATTTAAAACTCACACAATTTCATAAAAACACACAATCATGCTTTTTTTTCTTGTTGCTCTTTAATTTTTATTATTTATCTTTCAAGTTGGTTGTAAAGTCGTGACTACGAATTTTTTCATTTTTCCATTAACATTAAATTTAATTGCACTTTTATTGGGAAATTTCGGGTTGGTTATGTAACCTGATTGAATAAACTCATTTTATTTATTCAAATAAAACCTAAAGGCATATGTGGCAAAAGGCCAAACACTTTTTTAATACCTAACATGTATAGAAATATATACGTACTCTGGATTATAGAGCCTGGCACTTAAGGATTTGGACAAGAAAAGTTTGTTAAGCTAATGCTAGGAAATATTTTCCGTATTTTCACATTCTTTTTCACCATGAAAACATTCCATTTCGAACCAAATTGCCGCCCTCCTTCGATTATTCGCCCATTTGCATACACAATGCGATTTGAATGGTGGGCGGGTGACGAGTTATCCAAAAAGGTAAAACCAATTTTTTTGCTGCCTTTTTTTTTTGCTTTTTGCCGCCCACTTGTAACACACTACAAATCATTGAATGCTCCACTGACAAAATTGATTTATTTTTTGTTTCCCCTTTGTTTTCATTTACTTGTTCGATCGTATAGTACTCGTTCAATTGTAAACGGCTTGATTTTTGTATCAGACTGCGATGCCAACATGGAGATTCGGGTTTTTATGATTGCATGCTTTTTTGCCGGTTCAGCAAATACAATAGAAGTGCAAAAACAAGCGAATAAACTGGATTTTATTGATGGAGCGCTTAAACGATATAAATTAATTACTTTCGGCTTTACAAATATAGATATTCTGGTTTTTGTTTCCAATTACCAAACTATCGCTTTGCTATCTTTAAAGGATAACACTTCGTGAGTTCCTAAAAAGGACTTCTCCGCTATTCATATTTAAATAACCACAAATTTACAATGTTAAAGCTGAAGGAACTCAATTCATCACAACGTCAAAGATCTCTTCAAGCATTTTTAGTGGTTTAGCTCCTTCTCCGTCTTCTCCATGGGCATGGGGCAAAGGATACAAAAAGCACGTTACGATGTTAACTTTTGCAACCGGAAATTGTTTTGACGTTTGTTGTGGTTTATGCCAAAAGAGCGACCGCCCGCCCAAAACAGGAAGTCGTGAGTTCTGTGCTCCGATCTGACCTGACCCCTTTCTGGCGACCTCAGCTAGTTAAATATGGTGTTTCTGTAGCTGACTTTTTTGGACCCAAATGAGATTGCGGTTGTCGCTTAGCTGTTATTTCAGTTCGTTAGCATACATTTGTGTTGAACAACATGAAATTCGCCACCGACTGTCTGCATTAAGATTCGAGAACGTAATTATCCCCAACAGTGGCTTCTGAGGGGTTGGAGCTAACTTTCCATGCAAATGAGTTTAAAATTGCACACAAAAAAAAACCGCCAAGAAGGAGGAAATGCTTAATGAATGCATTGCGCAAATTACATTGTGGAAGCCACAAGATTGCGTGACAGTGCCGTTGGCGACCCATTTGGAAGGAACAATGCCGAGGTATGTATCTCCTGGCCAAGTTGAAAGTTCAAACGCGACGTCGGTCTGGGGTATTGGGTAGGGGGTGCAGGTGACTGGGTTTATTTTTCACTATTTCATCGAAGGTCACCGCAAATTGCTCGACCTTAAAACTAAAGGAGCCGGCATTTCGCGTTGATTGTTTTGTAAATAATAAATGAACAAATATTTTCTCTAATAATATATTTTTTCATCGATTTGCTACAATTACATTTTTTTGTCGCGTTCTTTACCACACGAAATGAAAACTATTGTTTATTTAGATTCGGTATCTCTGGGGTTTATGGCTTATGGTTTTTGCAATTGCTAAATTTTGCAAATGACAAGTAAATATTTTAAAATGGTATTTGTTATTATTAAAGCATGAACATTTTTCAAAGGATATTTCAATTTCTACTCCATTGAAACAACATTGCGTGTTGTTTAATAAAATCAATACATAAACTATTGCGATAAATATAATTGTACCAAGAAAATGATGCAATGATTAGCATTCATTTAATAAAACTGATCTATTGATTTTTACAAATACAAAGCACTTGACCAACAGCCTAGTCTAATTTATATTCATAATTCAGTCAATTTGATGTGAACTTTGGCATATAAGCTGGGGATTAACTTGAATAAAGTAACCTTCAAAATGAAGAATGCCTTTCAAGCTTAAAAGCTGGTCATATGGAGGAGAGCCTACCACCTATTTGTTTAAGCTCCTTTGTGCAGGCCAAAATATCTTTGGGCCACAGACATGTATACATTAATATGCACGAGGCAAGAAGCAGGGCACAGGACTCCGACAACATATCATATGTACGGGTATAGTTGGGCGATCCTTTACAAAGGACATGTTTATTTTTATGATTATGTAAACAGGTCAGACTAAGGAAGACGGCGAACAACATATATAATAAATGTGCGGTCTTTGAGCCCTAAATGCACATGATACTTTAAGTTTGTTAGCCATAAACCCTGGGCTCTTTGGCTCTTCCAGCCGGCATCCAGACTACGATTGATTAAAGGAGAGCAGCAACCAAAGATACAATATCTGGTTTCCTTCACGTACCTGTTGCCAAACCCTTGCCCGAATTAACAATTCAAATTATGGCAATAAGTTCTGCAGTTCCTATTTACGAGTGTGTTGCGGATCTGCATTTGTGGGTTCTGTACTGTTTCCGGTTTTTTTAGGGATGAGCTCCCCGGAGTGTGTTTTACGACTGAAATATGCAACAGCACCTCCGGAGTTATACACCAAAATTGCTTTTGGAGTTTTGCATATTTCCTCGCCTGTGCTTTAACATATGCTGCGGTTAAAGCTCACATTCTATTTTTGCGCAAGAAATATCAAATCAGATTGGAACTTTGATGGGATTTCTCCCATTCATTTAGTTTTAGCTTTTATGCGTGAAAAAAGTTTATATCTATGCATGCATATGTTTCGAGCATGCGAGGCTTCAAATAGCTGAAACAAAATTAAAAATATTAAAGACACAATCGAGTGAAAAAACTTGGTTTGAGGAAAAACGAATAATTTTTTCTTTGCCTTAATGAACGATTGTTTTTCTTTTATTCAATTGAGACGTGGGCGTGCACATGTGCAAATATTGTGGCACTTGGGAATCAGATTCGCAAATAGAAGCAAAAATAAGGCGTGAATCCTAATCTACTGGCATAAGACACACCTGCTGCCAATTCCCATCATACTTGTTTATTATATTCCGTAAAAGAAAGCAATGGTTAGGCTGACATTTCATTTTCGTCGAAAAGAGGATTGCTGATGGATAATAAATATTAAAAATAATTATATTATATTATATTTATATTATTTATATTATAAAATTAAATTATTCTTACCTTCTTAAAAGGACTCGTAAATTTGTTGGTTAGGTTTAATATTTCTCTTCTACTAAAGTTAAACTACTTTTAATCAAATATTTGAATCTTGCGTATTATTTATTACTTAGATCATTGGTTTCTTGTTATTTATTGGAACATGAAGATTTCATGACTGGTTTTCCTCAAATATACCAAATGATTTTTCACACAACGAAGATTTAGGCGTTGTGGGAATACAACACGAATGATTTTCATTAAAACACATGATAAATTATACGGAATTCCACAGGGTAGTATCCTTAAGTAGCGTTGTATTTTATTTTGCACTAAATGCTTCATTAATTTGACTCTGCACAAGTCGTTAGACGATTTACATGTTTACATTTCGTATATTTTTGTATGTTTTTCATTTGTTTTTCACATTTGTCTATAGAAATATTGTGGGTCTCCGAATAGCTCGACGAACTCGACACATTGCTATAAATATTCCAAAAATATTATTTTCCATTCTCTCAATTATTTGTACAATACATTGTAATATTGAACAAAAATTAAGACGGAAAGCAACTTGCTATTTATTGGACCGTGAATTTACGTTTAATGGCTTTTAATGTAGTCTTAACATTTTTATGGCCCAAATAAATATAAAAACTGTCTGTTGATCTCAATAACCAAATAATAATAACCAAAATAGTTTTATGATAAAAACAGCATCGTATAATTTGCATGTCCTTGGGAATACTTTAAAGTAACTAATTTCAACCTCAGGTGTGCAGATTTTAGGCTCTTAAAAAGTTTTAAAACCACTTTTATAGACATTTGCGTCGCGTCGGTCTGATGATTTCATGGCAAATAAGTCTTTAAGTTTCAGACCTTACATTATGTCCATTTGATAATTAAACTTTTTGATGACAAAATCTTCAACTTTAATGGAAAAATGACAAACTTGAAAACTTAAAAATTAGTGATCTGTTCAAAAAAAGTTTCAAAACTAATAGAACTCTTTATAGATGTAAGGTTACTTAGTCGAATCGAAATCGAAGAAGTTTTGGAGGATATTCTTAATACGATTTTCGTTTGAAACTTCGATCATAAATCAAATTGAACAATTCGAGTGTTCTGACACATCCACGCAATTTTGCATTTTAATTTATAGACTTCACACGACTTTAACATAAATATTTCAAAAATCACGGACTTGTCGATACGGAGAAATCGACAGCAGAACTCACACAACTGCACGTTTGTCCGGGGTTTTTGGTCGAAAATCGAGTGAAATATTATCCAAAGTCACTCGGAGCCTTGGCCGATTTCCCGTCCGGTTTTGGCAATTTGGCGTCCGATTCGTATGAGGTTCCGCGACGTTCTGGCCCCTCGGTCTTTTTGAGGCGAACGGACCAGCGAAAGCCACCCGAGTCGGTGGAACTCGGCTGGTGGCATGCCACTTTGGTTACAGTTAACAGAGCTCTGCTAGATTAACAGGCTCTGTGCTCGTCCCTCTTCCTGTGGCACGCTTGCTTCACATTTGCGTCACGTGCGGATGTCCTTTTGCTGCTGTTGTTGCATTGAACTTGAACTAGTGGCAAAGTTGTTGCCGCTGCGGTTATTATTGCTGCTGTTGTTCTTCTCACGTTGGCGCGCATTTTGCCGGTTATTTTTGTGGTCATCTCTCCTCCAAAGCGCTCACCACGCAGGCGCCCTGCTTGGGGGTGAGCAAATATCAGATATGTGTTTTATTTTTTTTGTTTTTACTGGTTAAATTATTGAAATTCAAATTATGAATATCAGAATATCATTTTAAAATATGTTTAGTCGAAAAATACTGCATCCCGGGCAAGAACTACAACTTCAGATGTTGAGAAATTCAAGAAACAATTATTTATCAAAGTTTGTCAAGTTTCTCAAAGATTAAAGAATGGATAAAATCCTTATCACTGCCTAATTCTATGTTATGATCGTTTAGGTCCTTACTTTTTTAGCTAAAATAAACACATTTGTAACAAAACCTAAAATAATTGCAGAATGAACATCAATTCCCTTGAAGAATTTTTTGTTGCATACTTTTAGGAGTCTTTGAACGCCATAGTTAAAATCGCCATTTTCTTTTTTGCCAAGATGGTATTTTTGTTACAGTTTTCGCTGAATTATAGTATTTATCAATCTAATGTATAAGATATCAATTTAAAGAGTAATTTTAAATTCTAATGCATATCAACATTAGAAACAATATATTCTTTCAAATTAAATTTGAAGAAGTTTATCCTTTCCAGATATCACTAAAATACCAGAAATATCAACAATTTATATTTTTTTTAATAAAATATTTTCCAGCCAACTGAAAACTTTAAAAAGAAAAAGTGCGGAAATTTACCGCAAAGGACTTAACGTTAAGTTATGGACGCCATTCTTATGCCTGAGACGAATCCTTGGCTCTAGTGGCTGTTGCAACGTGAACTTGATACTGAAAACCGAGCAACTCTGAATGCAAAAACTGGCGTCTGTTGGAGAAGATTTGCTTGCATAAAAGTTTACAAACAAAAATCAATCGTCGATAGTAAGTCTGGTTAGAGGCTTCTTGCAAAGTCGCCCCCTTTTTCCAAGATATTAAGCAAAGCCGCCTAGTGCATGTGTTTAAAGTTTGGATCCGTAAGAATTGGCCAGTGTTTTTTGCACAGAAAACCACAGAACACAAGAAAACATATCAAGTGGAACTTTTAAAATGAAAAATAATAAATATATATTTTGACTTTAAACAAACCATATTATAAAAGCAATATTTTTCAATTTATTAACAAGTTTTTTTATTATTTCCACAATATTTATTAATCTGCAAGGGTAAAACATGTGAGGCTTGTGCTCAAAATAATTTTTTATATCCTCCATTTATCAGTTTTTTTTTGTAGAACATGAGCAACTACGATGAAGAAGTTTTTCGCCTCACAGCCAAGTTCAAGTAGAAAAGTCGTAAGTCCTAGACAGGACATGGAATCGGTGAATGCTTGGAAATCGAAAGCATTAAAATGTAACCGGTAAGCTTTTGGTAAATAATTTAAGTATGTATACATTGGGCTTAGAAGCGAACAAAGTAGAGTGTGGGGAAAATAAAGATTAAAAGTTCCATTGGACTTTGAATGCAAATTTAATTTTAAAACGTAGCATGTGGCATCGCATCGGAATTAAATCAATTGTTTCCGCAACTCTGGCACAATTCACTTGAAATTTAATTGATTTTGCCCCAGCAGTGCTCCAACCAGTCGACAATGCGGTTGGTTAAACAAGCAGAAGAAACCAAACATGCTGGATGGAACAGTAACTCATCAAAGGCAATTAATTGAACAATGCATATAGTTTCTGATAAATTCACACACATGACAAGACCCTTGAGTGGAAACTACCAGAGTCACAAGAATTTACTTGAGTTAAGAGGGGAAAATCATATTAAATGTGTAAGTTTTTGTGATTTTCCACCAGTTTAGAGGTGACAGTCAGAAAGATACTTATAATTATTATCGCATTAGTAGTTAAGTCCTTTTTAATCTGCTCTTTTAAAATAGTCATTCATATTGCCTTTTCGCTAAACATTAAAGTGTCTGGATGTTGAGGATAGCAACGCCCTGATCCATCCCCATTAGCCAAATACTGGATATATCTTCCCTCGCATTTAATCAAATAAGTCCACCCAGTAGAGTCAGTTCCACAGACAATACTTGGAAGCTAAGCAATCCATCAAGCGAGGGCGTGGAAAACATTAAGTTTATCTTGGAGACCTTAAACAAAGAAACTATTAAAATCAAGTCACACTGCTGTGCATGTTATCTATGTGGAGGATATTTGTTAAAGCTGAATGCAGAGTTTGCCAAAGGGTTCATTAGACTTTCCAGTTGGAACATCAAAGCCAATGAACGTATAAAATGCAAGATAGGAAACCAGCCTGAAAGGAAAAAAGGACACGATGGCAGATGCAGCTGCCTCAAAGACGGCACAACAACGTTGCAAAAAAACTTCAAACAAAGGCCAAAAAGCCTTGCAGAATAAAAGCAAACGTGACACACGACATTGAACTATGTTGCGTTGGTAAACCGAAGCAAAGTATGCAGAGGCTTATGCCTCATACAGAGGCAGAATGAAAAAAGGAGGCAGGTGAAAAAAATAGCATCATTCCGCTGTTTGTGAGAGAAAAGTTTGCCGACCGGACTTTTTGAAAAGTTTGGCCCGAAAAGGAACTTGCAGCAAATCGCTTGTATAATTGTCGATGCCTGAGGATATTTAGTCCAGCCTACACTCCACCATCCCGCATACAATCTAGCACTTATCTGCTCTTTAAGGCCGTGTTTGATTTGCACACGCAGGGTAAAGGCAAAGTGCCATTCTCTGCCTTTCTGGCCCGTCTTTTATGCCGCTCTGGGCTGCCATTATTCATTAGATGGCTATGGCTGCTCGTGAATGGGTCGCAACGTGCCAAAGTTTGGTTTTGGCTTGGTTTCGTTTGGTTTGGTTGGGTTTCGTTTGGCAAACACTTGCCAAGCCCACTCGCCTGCTGTTTCGGGATTGTTCTAATTAGTGACGAGATGGAAAGTTTAGGCCAAGTTTCAGCTGCTAGCTGCTTAGTGGCAACACATCATCAATACCAGTTGCCCCTGGGGGCTTGCTGTGCTCTTTAAGCATTTCAAACTTCATAAATATCTTTATAGCTTTTTGATGAAATAATTAAAATTGGTAATAAATTAAATTTGACTAGAGAAGGATGGATGTATTAAAAAAAGGAAGATGAAGAGGTGCTCTTTAAATTATTATAAAAACATAACTAATAGGATTAAGCAGGATTAGAATGTATTTTATAGTTCAATACCATTTTATAGTACTAAGAATAGTACAGATTTTATTAAAGAAAAGGCAATACAAAAGTACGCCATACTTTACTCTCAGCTCATGTTTTAGCCCTGTGAAGTTTTTCAAAAAGTTCCCCTAAAAAATTGGTACTTGCTCGTTAAACAATCATTTATAATTCAATTATGTTGATGTTTTAATAACAGTACCCGGTATTGGGTCATTGTCAATAGCCAGAGGAAATTTGTAATTACAGAAAACTGGCGGTTCGTCAGAGCCATGGCTACAGGTGGGCGTTCGAAGGGAACCTCCATCGGCGTCATCTTGGCCGCCCTATGGCACGTTTCGTGTCAATAACTTACAATTAGCTGATGGTGGTGGGCGGCCATTTGGGGGCGTGTCCTTCTTCCCTTTTGGCCAAAACTAATAGATAATAATGACAACACCACAAGTGCTGCTGGTTCACTGGCCCTCTGCACGCCTGCAAGTGGATGGATGGATGACACTGGATAGGTTCACTGCACCATTTATGCCCCGGTACTCCTTGTGTACAAAGGACTTTGCTATTCGTGCAAATGAATGCACGAAATTCTGGGAAGGAAGCTCTTGCACGCAAAAAAATCATATTTATGAAGAACTATTAATTAGAATAGAAAACCTAGTACTTTGTTTCCATCCTCGACATGGTTAAAAATACTTTTAGCGCAAAACATGCTATTTTGGTTTCTATTAATCATGAAACCCTAATGGATTGAGGCCAAAGACATTCTTGGCCACTTTATATATAAAATCGTGGGTATTATGTGTAGTATAAAACCTTTAATGTATTAAAATACATTTTAAAAGCTCTGTGTCTGGTCAAAGTTGAATGGTCAGTGGCCGGGTTTTCGGCCAACGTGGAGCGTTTTTTTTTGCCAATTTCATTGTTAAATGCAAATCGGGAATCCCTAGACATCTGGTGGCGAACATCATAAAATGCAAGCCAAACAACTTTTTATTAAATTCCCAACACACAATTATACGAGCTCCAGGTGCGCCAGACCGGCAGGTAATGTCCTCGTCACTTAATTTCAATTGAGACAAACTTATTCAGTTGTTCAGTACTTTATTTTATTTTTAATGTTTAACATTACCATTATGGACTCTGAAATGCCTTTCTAGCAACTCAGAAGGCTATATTCGTTGAGTCAACAAACTCAAGTTTATTTTCATGTTAGAACTTCATTTCTTATTGAGCAATCAGCAACAAAATCGAAAATGCCGTTTAACAAGGTAAGTAATTCAATAATATAAAAATAAAATTATAGTTTTCATTTCGTTGGATATATTCAGCCCCCGGAAATCCAGTTTCCCATACACAATGTTCACTTCAATAAAAGTATGGCCAATTTAAAAGTGGCCTGTATCCTAGCCCTGTTAGCGCCTCTTACCTTATATACATTCCGGAATGCGCCACATTTAAGGAAGTACAAACAATTCTATTCACATTACGATCCTTTGGATGCCTTCGACCGTATGATGAATGGTGGTTACCTGGACTCATGTCCTCCTGGTAGCGGCGGCAAAAAGGACAAGGACAAGGACAAGAAAAAGAAGAAATAGAAATAGAAATAGTCTAGCAAGCATTTCGAATATGAAAACATTATCAAGTGTAATGGATTGAAAGATACCAGACAACATACAAATCTTATAATATGCCGTCACACTGGAAAGGAAATCAAACATGGTTCAGAATTCTAAGAAATTGAACTGGAGCATTGCAAAACATCTTTAATTTGGAAAAATCTACAAGATAGGTTGCCGTTATATATAATTTTGGTCTAAAATGAATCCAAATTAAAAAACACTCATCCAATGACAACTATATAAAACACACCTTGCTTTTTGCGGAGCATTGTATTTTGAATTCAATGATCGAAATTTGAACATTCATTTTACGCATAAGACAAATATCTTTACTCTCGTTAATACAGCATTAGCTGTGAATACGTTTTAAAATGTTAAAATAAATTGGAGAATTGCAGACTAATGATTTGATTTTAGAATTTCAATTCCCGTTTGATTTAAACGACTGATGTAACCATATTTATCCTGCGAGTGTGGCAAAAGTTATCAAGCAGGCTGGATAAAAGTTTTCAAATCAAGTTTCTTGCTAACCAAGATGAGGGGCGAAACCAAAACCCAAGTCGGATGACAAGCTGCGACAAACTTGCAAACAGTATCGAAAATGAAACTTTTTTGGTGGCAGGCGAATCGTACGAGGCTCGTCCACAACACGAGTGTCCTTGTATAATGCCAGAAATGCATAAAATTTCAATAAACTTTGTGCCTCTGATGCATGCTAAGAAAAAGGGATTCGCGGCATTTTCGCAATCCGGCCTGAAAAAGGTTGTAAGTGCAACGTAAGTGAAATTGGGAAATTTATTGTTCATTGCGCGTTGACATGTGGTGTGGCATTGTCACGCTGACTGGGTTAAAAGGGGAATTTAAAGACCCAAAGAGAAGCCATTGGTGCCTATCCAGAGCTATTCATGCAGCAAGCCGCATCATGTCGCTAACTATCTTATTCAGAAGAGTGCCTCATAGTTTTGCTCAACCAACTTTCAGCGTTTAAGCCAAAGCTTCTTATTGCCTGACCCGAAAATATTTCAGCAAACGCCACCCATTTTAAAAGGCTGTGGTGACTCTTGACAGTTCCTGCCCCTTTCGGCCGAGCTTCCCATTTTCCTGACAGGGGCCACGAGACGTGCTCGGCTTGTAGAACACCTCCAACATCAGACCGCAAATGCTGCAAATTGCTTGCTCGACAGCAGCCACAATAGCAAATAAACTAGAGAGGTTAAGAAGCAAAAGTCGCTATGGAATTACTCTATGACAAACAAAAAAACCATAACGTGGGCTTTTCCTGAATAAAATGGGAGCTGCAATCTACCCACTCCATCTATTCTATCCAATTTCATTGATATAACTTTGTCCCATTGTCTTAAATACCTAGAAGAGATTTTAATTTCATACCTATTTTAATTACATGTAACAAGATTAATGTCTATAAACTTGTAAGGTAGCAAAAGAAGTACTTCAAAGAATTTTCCTGAGCCGCGTCGCCCATGGTCCCCGGCTATTTTGCATATTGCTGCTGCCCACGTAAACAGAAATATTTTTTGCCACGTCCTGCTGCCCAAAAGTATTTCAGGAGATTCCTTCTTTTTTTTCGTTGGATAAACAAGGCAACATTTTTATGGCTGCTTCCGGTCCTGGGAAAGTTGCATCTTAAGCGCTGTTTGCCATCACTTTCAAGTCCTATTTCTTGGTGTTTTTCTTACCGCTTACATGTGTTTAGGAGAAGTGTTTTTATAGACATGATTATGTGTTCTTGGACTCATACCCTTTGTAACAGTCTGCCAGTTAATTTACATATTGTATATTTCCATAAGCGAGCAATACTGTTTTTGAAATATGAGAATATAAGAAAGATAATTTCGAAAAGAATCTAATATGTTTGTATCTACATACATTTTTTTGAGTACATTCTCTGTGAAGATCCCCTCTTGCATAATTTCCAATCTCATTAACTGACGCACTAGCCTTCGGCCAAGGATTTTCTGATTACGAATTCTTCAACCAACATGTTTACGACCGCTTGGGTATCTTCCTGGCAAGCAATACCATGAAGTATTCCATTATGCTGGGCCCGTCCAATTGCAAGTCATAAACATTCCTTTTCAAGCAAAATGTATTGGGCAAAATGTTTCATCGTCTGCAGGGCAACAGTGGTAACAAAATGTTTACGACCACCAACGGCTAGGCAGTTGAATTTGAAAATCCCGAAATTGACATTCGCCTCTGACAGATTATTAACTCCTTGTTGATACACCAAGTCCTTGTCCTACCCATACCCTGCCATTACTGCTTTTATAAATCAAAGTGGCTAAAAGGATATACTCGTTGGCTTGTTCACGCCACTAAGGTAAAATTCGTTGCCTGCTCGTTTGGCAATTTGCAATTTGACAACTCAGCTCAGAAGTTTTCAACCTGTTAATGCGGCACGAACTCATTCCGTGTGCCCAGAAGTTGATTTATTACATATATTTATGGTTGAAAGGGCTAAATTCAATGTCCTATTTATTGGCGGAAAATGGTTATTATAGCAATTCGCAAGCCAAACCCAAATTGTTCTTGTTCTGTTCGAACAATTGAACTTCTTGATTGAGTTGGGTAGGTATTTTGGGGGGGAAATGGGCATATCGAGAGTACAAAGAATGTGTAAAAGTTGGACCGATGCATTTGTCAGGTTTTAAAAGGAAAAAAAGGGAGTTGCACTAAACTTTTCTGCTGCAATATCGAGAAAAATATATTGAAAAGGGATTCTAATAAGGTTTTAAGGATATTTTTGCCATTTTGTATCCGATCTCGCACCAAATACCATTTAAGAAACTGGACTTCAATAACTGCCCATAATAATCAAAGATATTTACTAAGTCAAAGTGTAAACTTCATAAAATCATTATAAACATCGTCTATGCGCCCATATGTCCTTTTCTCGTCCCCTAACTTAGGTTTTTAAGGACTACGCTTCATATATTTACGATAATTAGGTAATACTCAAAGATCCAAATTCAGGAAGCTATAACTTTCGCCGATTGGAGTTGAACAACCCAAGTTATGGCTTATCCAATAAGGTTTATGGCTTTAAGACTTTATCAAATTCCACAGACTAGATTTCTTGTCCGAAAAGCATTGGGTATTACGGAATGCGGAAATTTTATTCCAACAAACTTCCTTTATATTAAAAGGATTCTTTAGTTCAAACTCTTTTGGTAAAATAGAGCCCTGCCCCAAAAATAGCGGCACGCTCATCCTAACATATGAAGCCGGAATAAAATATACATACAATACTGGAGCCATAACAACGAAGAACAAAAGAGAATTTGATTAAATAAAAAATATGGTTCCAAGGGAATGTGATTCGACCACAAGCGCGGGTGCGATGCTAACATAATTTATGAAAAACATGACTTTCAGTTCAATGTAAAGCTCAGGATGTGCCTCTGAAATACTTGGTCTTAATCACAGAGCAAGCTGAATACGTTGACACGTTGTGGGAATATCAAATGGTAGACATGGTCCGAAAAAAACACCCAGAAAGATGAATGTGCTCAGAGATTTAAGTAATGTACTGCATGTTACGCATACGCTATGTTGTCAGAAAAATTGCTACAAAGTGGCAAATGCTTAATACCGCATTCCGACTCTCCCTCGGTCTCACTTCTTAAAGGCATCATCATAAATTAAAACACTTGAAGACAAAAACCCGTTCCAACTTTCATAAAAAAAAACCATCCTCGAAAAATGATTTCCCCCTACGTGGCCCGGTCCCACGGGGCGTATGCTTAATTTTTTTCTTCTAAAAATGTTCCATCTGTGGTTGAGCTCAAACATCAAAGCTCATAACGGACTGAGAGAAATGTCTATAAATAAACGAACCAGAAAAAATACAAATTTATTGAATTGAGTTTTACATTCATCCTTTTTGCCACCCTTAGAAAATTCTACAAAGATATGAGGCTCTTTAATACGAATATATCTTTAATATATAAAAGAGTAATGTCTTCTTAATCCACTTTTTACTACCAATCATTAAACAGTAACAAGTAATACTGCTTCTGAAACTATACGGCAATCCAGGCAATTAAAGCCATAACTTCTTTCTATCTACGCAGTTTGCTGAAATTTTTGCCATTTACCAACCGCCTCGCCGAATTTCATTTTGTTGATGGCGACCAAAGTTTTATCGATGCCTTGAAATGCATTACGGGCTTGCACTTTTCAAAGATAGGATTATTAAACTTGTATCAAAAGTTGGAAGCCATTGCAAATTTAAACACATTTCAATAGTGTCCTCGCGTTAAGAGAATGGAAAACTGTGTATGCAATTATTTTGAACCCGCCATCGTTAGTCCTTTTAATCTTTTCACGTGAGGCGTTCGCCCCGACATGTGGCAGTATTTACGCTAACAACAACAGCAAAAGCCACATAAAAACAAAAATAATTTGTATGGCCGTGCAACGGTCGGGTTAACCGAACTCAAGTCGCTGAATTACACAGTTTGGAAGCTTTTCACCGACAGTTGTCACGGCACCAATCGATTTGCAATGGTCGGCAATAAATGTACCTGGAAGGGGACGAAATTCTCTGACAGCTTTGTTTTAATTTATTTTTGTAGCAACACTGCTCTTTTGTCTGCCCAAAGATAATTAAAAAACTATTCTTTAGGGGAATGAATATTATACAAACTTTAAATTCCTTTTACACTTTTTGTTAAGAGTTAACTTACAACTTTGTTTTTCACATTATTTTTCCTTCATTTATGAATCCTTTTTTGCCCACAAACCATTATATTTTTAAGTGTAAAAGACAACTTTCACCATATTTTATTTTTTAAACGTAGGAGGCACGCTTACGGCAATGAAGAGGAATAAAGTGAAAGATTCATGAGACATTTTTCTCCAGCCATGAGTTTCAAAAAAGTTTCTGGTGTGTGTCTTAAGGGAATTAATCAAGTACATTGAACTGTAAGCTAACAACACCCAACTTAAAGCCCTTCTGAATCTTAACTTGTCAACAAAAAACTTGGGACAATTGTGAAGAATACTTTTGGTCATCGGTTCACGCGAAAATCCGGCGGGAATTGAGTTTAATATTCTTGAGGTAACTTTAATATAAATATTTGAACTTTAGCTTTTTCCAATGAATTCAATATGCATCAGATGGAGGATATGCTTCCTATTTTCTTCACAATTTAATATAATTATTGTATCTGTATAAGAAGAAACTCATAAAGGCATACAAATCAGCATGAAGGAACCAATTTAACGCTATTAAGCGCCAGAAAGTGTCTCGTAGTTTTGTTTTCCAACTCATTTGAAACAAAATGAAACTCTTTATAGTCCTTTCCTCCAGTTTATTTATATCCTTTACCGTCGCTTGTGAAGTTTTGTGTTCAGTAAATTATCGTCCAGTCTGCGGATTCGATGGCGATTGCTATACTGATGCCCGAAACGTTTGCATTATGGGGAATATAAATTGTCTAAGACGAAAGACTAAATCGTCAGGTAAAATCAAGAGCTAAGGTTAAGGAAATTGTAACCAATCCACAAATCTTTGCAGAATACAGCTACATTAGACCTGGAATGTGTAATACTTCCTTAAAAAGATGCAAAAAGAGTTTAGCAGAAACAGAAGATATGTAGACTGTGTTTCATATCAAATAAAAAGTTATTAACTTAATATGCATAAAATTATTTGTTGCAGCAAAAGAATGGGCAAATTGCTCGGCAATGCCGCGTACATGGAAGTGTTCTGAACAGCAAATATATTACGAAAATCCGAAGCTAAGCTACAAAGTTACTTAACCAAGAAATTTTGAAAATGGCTGACTCGGGCAACTGTCGTCGGCTTCAGCACCAGCGCCGCCGCCCGCCTCCGCTCAAATCGTATTTGCAGTCGTAGACAAATGTCCTGACCGAAATCCGCGGAGCGAAGAGGGAGACGGATCACTGGAACACTACCGTGCGTCTGCCGCCGAAGGACCCGTCGTCCCTCGGCGGAGGCATCGGAAAGCCGATCCGAACTGTGTCGCCTCAGCAATGCCAGGCAGAATTACTGGGAAACAAAGGTGTGACGGAGGGTCGGCACTGAGCAGATCTGATAAACAGATGAATTACCTGTATATCGATCGATGCACAGAACAATCACAGAATACACTTCCACCGTTATTTCGAAAATTTCCCTTCTTATTTGAACTATTTGGGAAACAGGAGTTGAGAATTATAAGAGCGGTTTTTTACCAAACCGGAAACAGGGTAGTTTTTGGCATGTGGAACCTGTTTTCTACGTACGAAAATATCTATGTACGTACGTGAACACTTTTTTTTTAGAAATTACATTCCTTAAAAATTAATTAATTAATAAGAAATAATAAAAATATGTAGTTGTTTCACTTGAACAACTTATTTATGTAAAATTGTTCATCGCGGGAATCGAACCCGCGTTGATTTTGACAAAGTTCTGCATCAGTCAGCCTTTGACAGACATCGCCAACTGACACAAGGTAGGTGATGGCTGACAACGCCAAACATGAATCACACAGGCGGTTCCTTATTTTTAAAAGACATTTTAAATAGAATATATATCCTTATTTCAACTAATTTTTAAAGATTTTGTCACTATTAAACTAATTTAATAAATTAATACACCTAACTGAACCCTCACCAACCGCTTTGCTTTAAAATAAGCCTCAAATGATGAAGTAATAAGACATCAATAGTCCTATAATTTATTTCTATATCCTGCGAAATTACTTTGGAAAGCCTTAGGCAAATTGCATTAAAAGAATAATAAAAAGGACAAATAATAATTTTTTAAGACTTCTAACGTACCAATTAACGTTCAATTTCCCCAAATCAATTAAGTATTTTGTATCAAAGCTAATTGCTTTTCCGCAACATTCGTGGGGGCCTAATTGTTAAGCTTTGTTAACAAAAAGATAAATGGGAAGGAAAATTGTATTTCTTCATTGTTGTCTTTCAATAATGAAAATAAATAACCTTGGGGTCGACAGCAATGATTTTGGCAAGAGATTTTACCCCAAAATTAAATTCCAATTCAGATTTTGATATAAGTTCTTAGACAAAACAAGTGTCTTTTGAGTTAAATAAAGTATTTGATGGCAATTGCAATTTTAACGATGCATCGCTTTTCGGAAACTATTTGAAATTTCCAAATTAAGATATTAAACATGAACAAAATCCTGTGCCAATTACATTTCATTCCTGGCCATTTAAAACAGCTTTAAAATTTTCAACTTTCCGGTGACATTTGCCTGAGCGTGTGTGCTGCCTCGCAGCATTATACAACCGCCGCAATCCGCAATTAGTTGCGCTCTTAATCCGAGACGTAAACACCACACCCAGCAACACCCAACAGCCAACAGCCAAGAACCAACAGCCGTGATGGAGCTTATCCCATCCAGTTTCCGGCGCTGCAAAATTTTCTACCAATTTGTCCCAAACATTGGCGCTGGCTTTAATGCCTTGCAATTAGTTGGCGTGCTTGTTTACCCCAAAGGAAAACCGATTTGTAAACCTTATTTTGAATGCTTAACGCTTCTTAATGTACGTCCCAGCGTGTGTTTTAGCCTTCTAAATGAAGGACAAATTTAAATAAATTAATCGGTGGTCAGCAGCAGCCACAGCTCCCAGGTAGCCTAGCCAGGTTGGGCTTTTGGAGACCACAAGAAGAGGTTGGTTCGATACAAAGGAGACACAACATGCATATAAGTTCAAAATTTCGGTCCCCAGGTCATTCAAGTTTATTTGTTCAGCCTTTCACGGCTTTTATAAAGTAATTTTCGACTTTGATAGCGACATGTCAGGCGCAGGACATACCTTCGTGCACGCAAAGGTAATTGTTTTGCGGTGTAGTCTGCTAATGAATGCGTACCTTCTTACCAGACGGGTCGAGGTTACTTAGAATCATTGGATTAATATGTTAACATGCATATAAACGCGGTTATTTAAACAGTCTACTGAACATTTGGCTCAAGGCGGGTCTATTTATAAAACTGGAATTGCCAAGAACCTTCCCAAATCTTGGTATAAGTTAAACAGGTTTCATTTAAATTATTAACTCGTTCACAAATTAAAAATGACGATAAAAGGATTTAGACGTAGGAAGTACGAAAAGTATTTACAAGTACTCATATATAACTAAAATTAAAGGCGTTTATCCGGCGGAGTCTTCGGGAACCTCCAGGTTTAGGCAGTTGATCCAGAAGTTGTCGATGGTGTGGTACAAATGAGGCAACGTGTTACCAATGCCATGGTTCTCGTCTGTGTACGTCTATAATATTAAGGAAATATATAAGCTTATGTGGGTTTAAGTATTTAAGATTCTTTACCTGTTCTTCGAATGGAATATCTGCCCTCTGGAGCAATTTGGCCAACAGCAACGAGTTCTGGTAGTGGACATTATCATCTCCGGATCCGTGAACTAGCAGGAAATTGTGGGTCTTGAAGTTGTCCAGGTTTTGGAAAGCACTGCTGTCGTTATACTTTTGACCATTATCCTCTTCAGTTGGCAGTCCCATATACCGTTCAGTATAAATTGTATCTATCGAGGAATATCATATATTAAATATCTTAATCTTATCTACTTTTATTAGTGACTTACCGTAGTACAACCAGGAGGTGACGGGAGCTACTGAAACTCCGCACTGGAAGATGCGACCAGTATCTTTTTCGATGGTCTTGGCCGTCATGTAGCCTCCATAGCTCCATCCCCAGATGCCGCAACGCTCCGGGTCCACATAGGTAAGGTTCTGCATCCATTGAGTGACAAATAATTGATCCTCGACTTCGTGGTCTCCCAGGTCGTTGTTGACAGAGAAGAGCAGGTCCTTGCCCTTGTTTCCTGTACCACGACCATCGATGTACGCGTAGATTGTATCTCTGGAGGTGGTCACAAAAGCCTCATAGCCCACCACAAACGTGTTGGTCACCCGCACTGAGTTGGGTCCCTGGTAGACCACCACGATTAGGGGATACTTCTTGGTCTCGTCGAAGCTTGGCGGGAGGGCAAGCTTTGCATAACCAATGCTTCCATCCGCTAAGGTAACATTTAGAAAGCGGTAGGTGGGACGTTGCTTCGCCTCCAGGGTGGCTCTGTAGGCTGAATTCAACTCCCAGTCGACAAGGAGAGTATGCGTGGTGGCCTCGAAGATGCGGGTATAGTAAGGATTGGGACCATTGCAGGACAGGGTGTAGTAGGAGAAGGACTTGCTGAATGTGGCGCTGGCGGAAAGGCACTTCTGTCCATCCACGTCGATCTGGTTACAACTAAGGCAGTCATTGTTGCTGAACACATGGTAGACTGAGGGATCATGGGGCTGAGTGGCTTGATAATAGCTGTAAAAAAATGATTGGTTTATAGAGTTATACAATTTCATACTTGATTATACTTACAGCTTGTCCCTTGCTTCGTCATATCCATAAATGGACAAGACCGTGAAATTTCCACGCGATTGCCAACTATTGACTCCTGTCTCCAAATCGAGGTTCCACACCTGTGGCCAGTTATCGATGAAGTAAATAAAGATGCAGCTTTTGCCCGTCTCGAGGCACTTGGGTGTGCTGATGTCCACCCAGCCCTGCGGCTCCTCCAGTCGCTTAACCTCTGCGCATTGTCCCTGGTAACTGCAGCTCTGAATGGAGGAGAGGTTCTGTCGCCGATTCATCCAGGTGATCAGCAGGTGAGTTTCATTGGACCACACCACGTTCTGCAGGATGTGGTCACTGCCGACAACCTCCACTGGCGCCACAATACGCTGCATGGTTGGATCAGTGTCGGCGACGTCGTAAACTCGAAGAGACACCAGTGGGTTCTTGGTGCCCGACTTTGGGTACTTGAGGTGCTCCTCGTGCGGATATTGGTAGTAGGTTGTATCCCCATCGCCGTAAAGGAAATAATTGAAGGTCTCCACCTCGGTGTCATCGAAGAATCCCACCGCCAGCTTGGATCCGTCCGCAGACCACCAGATAGCGCTTCCACTGCTGAGCACCTCCTCTTCGTAAACCCAATCGGGTACTCCGTTGTAGACAACTCCGTCAACGCCGTCGTCCGTAATACTAATCTCCAGATTCTCGTTGAAATGGATGTATACATTGTTGAGGTAGACATATGCCAGGCGGTCCCGTCGAGGCGACCATCCGCAGTACTGCAGCTTCTCGCCCTTGTGGATCTGGACCGTGGTGTTGCTTTCGATGTCATAGACATCGTACTGGGCTATGTAAGAGTGCCGGAACTTCTCGGTAAGATTGTGACGGATCAGGATCTTTGTGTTATCCGCTGACAGTGTGAAGGTGGCCCCCACATAGTTGTTCTGAAAGATTTTGTTCGATTCATTAGTAAAGGTTCTGAGGAATAACTTCTCGAAACCTACCAGAAACGAAGAAGCCTGGAAAATTGTGTCTGTTTTGGTGGCAGCGTTAAATTTGTGAATGGATCTATCCGAGGCAGTATAATAAAACTCTTCATCTGTAAAGCGAAAACACTGATTAATTAGAGAATTCTAAAATGTTTAATCCAACATTAATTTAAAGAATTCAATTAGAAATACAAAACAAAAGCTATATTGTAACTGGCACTATAATTAATTGAAATGTAGCAGCTGTTTGGCAACTCGCCTGACAGCTCCAGCGGTTATAAGCCAATAAAATTGAATATATTTCGAAAACGTATTCAACAATGTGATCCAGTTGGCATTAACAATAGAAATTAAAGAAATAAAACTTTCTTTTTGAATTGAAATCATGGCTGATTTGAAGGTAGTGGGTTTCCCTTTTTGAAGGGTATTTTCACTATCTAGACACGTTCATTTTAGTTAACCACAAGACCATGATAAGCAACCGCATATTATCACGCTATCAAGGTACTAACTTGATGATCATAATTCATAGAAGATTAGATTTGAGGAGTTAGATTTCTTCGGGTTTCAATATGACAAAAAACGACATATTTTTGTGTTAAGACATATTGGTTATGGAATCATGGGGTTTTTTTTAAAAGTAAAAACTCAAAATGGATGTTTACGTTGATGCTATGGGAAAGTCGAGGCACGGAAATAAATGAAAAGACATGGCATTGCCCTTAATTATAATAAAGTAGCGCATTGATAAAGCCGGAACGCGGTGCGAATTCCCAGTCTGATAATGTGACTCCCCAGTGGGGTTTGTCCGGGCTCCGGATGATAGAATGAAAGTAAACAATTTTAAGCGGGTCATCGAACCAACACCAACCTGTTATCCAGGTGCCATTGAAAGTACGAAGCCCCGAGGTTCCGGAAAGGGCCTCCGTTAGTTCCCACGCCGTCTTATTCGCGGTTCCCACCTCGTCAGCCACTCGACCTAGAACCGCCGCCTGGACTGATGGCCCAAAGCAGAGTATGGCCACTAAAAGCGGCACCACCATTGAATGCAATTTGTCATGCATGTCCAAAGCACCAAGAACGAATTTTCCACTTGTCACACCGCGAAATTCAGAACCCACAAAGCGACAACTCACCGCTATGCCGTCGCAAAGCAACTGAGTTCGGAGTCGCGGAATCAAAAATCAATTACAATCACACAGCAATTAGCACGGACGACGGCGGCGGCGACGCTTACGACTACGCTACAGCCACTGGCAGCGTCGATTACGTTGCTCTGGATTGGATGTGAAGAGAGACGAGGTGGATCCCCAGTGATGGAGAGTTCGTCGTGCTCCAAGCTCCAAGCCGCTCATGGAGCTTACCAGCCTTGCCAGATACGCGCCAGAATTTTGATTTATTCAAAATCGTTTTTTGAATAATACTCAGCCTAACTTTAAAAGTTATATCGTAAAAGCTACTCATTCAAAAACACCATGGACTAAATACATGGACCCATAACTAGACGTATTTATATAGGTTATAAATTAAAAATCGTGGCAATATTCATTGCAACGTTGCATTGTTTTAGCAAGTTTTTGCAAATGAAAAGTTTACCATTAAATACCCTATCCTAACTTTAAAAGTTATATCACAAAAGTCACTTAATAAAAAACACCATAAGCTAAATTTTATCCTATAACTAGACGTATTTATATAGATTCTAAATTAACAATCTCGGCAATATTCATTGCAACATTGCGGCATTCATTGCAAGGTTGTAAATCAAAATAGTAAAAACACTTTTAAGAATATATTTCTTTTTAATACAACTTACCACTAAGCTAATCTTACCATAAGCTAAATTTTATCCTATAACTAGACGTATTTTTATAGATTTTAAATTAACAATATCGGCAATATTCATTGCAACATTGCAACATTCATTGCAAGGTTGTAAATCAAAATAGTAAAAAACCCTTTTAGGAATATATTTCTTTTTAATACATCTTACCACTGAACCATGTTCCATTAAAACGGATTAATTTTAAGCGACGGATTGCTTCCATTAACTTCCATGGATGTTTCACTTGATTTTTGGTTTTTGCATTTATTGGATAAATGAACGAAAACTCAAATTGTATTAATAAAAGCGAAACATTTAATAAGAATCCAATACGCATATTTAAATAAAGCTTAATGGATGTGGACTGCATTAAATTTCGACCACGAATGACTATAGTTAACTCCTGGTTTTGGTTTATATCGCCATCGACGGAACCCGAACCAAGTCGAGTTCGGATGGAGCCGAAGAAATACAAACCAAACCCCAAGTTTAAGAAATAGAATTTTAGCTAAAACATTGCAGGTAGATCCAGCTTGAAAACTAATCAAGCGGTTTAAAAAAGAAAAATAGGTACGATTGCCAAAGCCGAGCTGCGATCCTTTCAAAAACCATCTTTTTGGTTCCTATAATTTACTATAGAAAATCGTATAATTTTTTTACGAATTAGGTTTATTCTTAATCTTATAAACAGTGTGGCATGTGTTGCTTAAGTTCTTAAGTAATGGTTAAAACATGGGACACACATGCAGAGTGCTACTGAATTCCAGTAAATAATGTAAAAAGTTTCATGTCCAGAAATTAGGTTTCAAAATCCGAAAAGTGGTCACAAATCAACCGATCAACCGACAAACCGATGGCTAGTTTGACGGCGCTTTTATGGCTGCTGTAGCTGCATAACCCTATTCAAGATCTGTGCCTGCTGCTCCAGACACTTGGGAAAGAATGACTGCATCAGTTCGATCTTTCGCTCCTCGAGCTGTAGGCGTTGACGTGAAATCTTTGTCTGCTCGTGGAGCAGCTGGTTCTTCTTTCGCACCTCCTCCATGTAGAGGACCTCTAGCGAGTCGGAGGGCGGGATATTAACTGACCCGCAAGGTCGCCCGCGCTTTCTTGGCACAGGCACAGGCGACGCTGCCACAGCAGTCGTGGGATTAGTATTGTTAGTAATGGTGGCAGGAGATGTCGCAGGCGGCACGCTCACTGTGCCATTGGCGTTGGTGGCCACGCTGATTTTATTATTGCTACTATTGATATAGGCAACCGCCGTAATAGGCTGTTGGTTGATGGTGGAGCTAGTGACTGCATTGTGAGAGTTATTATTGACAAAGTTAGTAGTAGTTTGTAGCTGCAACTGTGATTCATAGCCAGGTTGAAATTGTTGTTGTTGATGAAGTTGTTGCTGTGCCTGCTGTTGCTGTGGCTGCTGCTGATGTTGTTGCTGTGGCTGCTGCTGATGTTGTTGCTGTGGCTGCTGCTGCTGCTGTTGTTGCTGGGGCTGCAGATGTTGTTGCAACTGCGGTTGTGGCTGCCGCTGCTGCTGCTGCTGTTGCCGCACCTGCAGCTGTTGTTGCTGCTGCTGTTGTTGCTGCTGCTGTTGCTGCTGCTGCTGTTGTTGTTGCTGCAGCTGCTGTGGAGTCTGAAGCTCAAGAAGCTGAGCAGGCTCAGCCGGCGAATACTGTTGCTCTTGGGAAGGGAACGAGATGTAATCGTCGTCCTCGTAATCGTTCTTTACAGCCACATCGTACTGATCCGTAAAGAGCTCCGTGCTGAAGTTCATGCCGCCGCTGTTGTTGTGGCTGCTGCCATTGTTGCTGTTGCTGTTATTGTTGTAACAGGTGACAGCAGAAGGATCTCCTCCGGCCTGCTGCGGCTGCTCGACGAGCTGGTGCTGTTGAATCTGGTCCGAGGGGCCGTCTTCTCGGGGCGGAGTCATGTCACGGTTGTTGAGCAGAGCCTCTGGTGGCAGGGGCTCGGCGTTCTTAGGCCTATGCAGGTTTTTAAGGATTCGGTTGATGATATCGTATTTCTTCCAGCGCGTGGCGTACGTGGAAGGGTCCGTCTGGAGCTGCTTCTTTACTTGCCTGCAAAAGGATTGATTAAGAAGGGAAACGATGCTGGAATTTTTTAAAACTCACCTGAATTTGGCTCTGGTCTGGTTTACCTTCATTTGGATCTCTTCCGGCTTCACGTCCACGCTGTAGCGTTCGCGCAGCTCCTCGGACCACTTGCCAAAAAATATGGTGTTCTTGCCTGTGCGCGTCAGTCTCCAGTTGTCACGTCCCCAGATCTCGTAGAGGCGCTCCTCCTCGCTGGGCGTCCAGTAGCGACGCGCCTTCTCCTTCGCCCTGCCTTCTAGCAGCTCCTGACCCCCGCACATAGCTGTATCCATGCGCGAAGCACTCCTCTCCTAAAAACGGTTTGTCACCTCTCCTCGGTTGTCAGCCGGCTTGAATTACACAATCCAGCTAGGTGTTTTCAAGGCAAAGCGAATCCAACAGATTTTCGCACAAAAAATCAACAATAGCTCTTGTACACAGAACTATATGACCGTCCGCGGCTGGGATCCCAAACATAACGCAGCGTTGCCAGATTGTTTCAAAAGATGGAAGTCAAATATGAATTACAATAATTTGATGACTTTAGAGAACATTAAACTATGGCTTATGAGTGAAAATTTATAAAAACAAGATTAAATTATGCATCAGATTTAAATATATAGCAAAACTGCGGTCTTGTATCGCATTTTGGGCACACTAATAGCTTTTCTGGATTTTCCCGAATTCCGCCTCTGGTACTCGGTCACGTACAAAATGTTTTGATAATTTCAACATTTTCTGAGAACTTGAAAAATGATTGGAAACAAACACGCGCGGCTGCGCTACTACACTTCCTTGGAGGAGGCTGTGCTGCTGAGAATGTGGCGCATCCACCTGCCGGACATTCCCTCCTACTCGGAGAATCTCCCGATTTTCCGCGACATCGCCTTTGCTCTCCAACGAAACGGAATAAGGCTGAACAAGCAGGAGGTTCGCCGGCGCCTTAACTCGTACAGGAATAAGTATTTGTAAGAAAAGTTAAATAGTCAATATTCCCAGTTTTTTGATTCAAAATATTCTCTCCATAGAACCGAACGAAACCGAGTAGAGGCCAACCCAGAGTACAAGCCAGAATGGCGCCTCTACTCCGTAATTGATAGTTTGTTGAATCCACGTCGACCCGCCGCGGTCGTGTCTGATGTTCGAGACGTAGTGGAGGCAGCCGCCACCAGGGCCCGAGCTGATCTCCCTGCCTTGCCGCCCATTCTGTACATGCCGGCATCTCAGATCCAGTTCGAACGCCAACCCGACGGATGTGCCTTCATCGAGCCCCTGAATATAACATCTGTGCAGAGTACGGAGCCTGCCCACCTACCCTGCACCATTATCAAGACTGAAGTTAAGCCCACAGAGCTTGAACTGGCCGCTGCCATATCCAATTATCCTTCCCCAGCCATCGAAAGAGTCCCTTTGGCGCCAGCCAATCACCAACTGCCGGCAACGGTGGAGCCTTTAATTGGGGTCGGTGTCAACGGGCTACCGGACGCTGCCAAAAAGAGACGTGCCCGCCGCAGCATCATGCCGCGAACTGGTCAGATCACGATGGCCATGATAGAGGCCATTCGGAAGCAGAACCAAATGCTCGAGGAGGAAAACGATGCCAATCAGCTGCTGCTGCAACAGAAGGAGAAGCAGTTCCTGTTGATGGAGCAGAGTTTCATCAACTACATGGACCACCAGGAGGAAATCCTTGCGAAATTGTTGCAGCTCGATATTAAGCTTAATTGATTAAATAGTTTTAAGTACGCGGCAGCTAATTAGGCCATAAGCTTTAAAGCCAAAATAAGATTAAGATTGGGGGATTGGGAGTGCCATGGAACAGAAGCTGATAACTGATAACTGGGTATACGTTGAAAACAGAGCCCAATGAGAATCTTAGGGATTACTGAATTTTTTTTGTTCCTTTCGGACACAAGTCACATTAGAAATTGCCTACAAACCGAAGATAATTTTATTTTTTATGTCTATATGAATTAAAACGAGACGTATTTTGAAGAAATAACTGAATCAAGGTAGTTTTTTATTACAAATAAGTAATCTTTCTTAGTTTTGTTTAAAATTTCAAACTTTACCGCCCATGTTTCAGATTCCGCTGTTCCAATTCGGGATTGTCGCGTTGCAGCACTTCCAACCAGATGGCAGCCCTCACGTCGTATCGATATTATCTACTTGTTCTATTATCTGTAGATTTAGTCTTACAATTAAACCACCTAATACTTTATCCACATATAGTTCTTAAAAATCTCATTAAAAGAAAACAGAAAAAGTATCGATATTTTTCGATACTCAGGCATGCCCGACCACTATCGCGATATAAATATATTATCAACAACCCTAAGAAATCGTCAATAGAGCGGATGTGTGCAGGGCAGAAGTTTACCCAGCGAGTGGGGGATTCAAAACCTTTTCTGTTGAGCTCTTACAACCGACTCCGCTGCCCGTTCGAGCCACGGTTTTGGCCGAGCTTTGAATGGAAAATTGAATAAAAATAAAAACCGAACAATGCTAATTAATTTGATGCTCTGACGAGGCTCGACGGACAGTGTTTTTCTGTGACAAAAGCTTTTCGCGGTTTTCTTATTGTTTTCCCAATCGTCAAAGAGGCTGGGAAAAAAAACAGGACACCAAAGGAGTGCCGCCGTGTGTGAAAATCGGGTGAAAAAAAAAACCGAATTTTTGGCCAAAGGCCGAAAGCCGAGCCTTTGTGGCAAGCGTAAGCGCGAGAAAAAAAAATACTTCGCTGCAGCCTTGTGCGTGCCGAAGAAGCAGAAGGTGTGTAGACGAGCCGGAGAAAGCCAGATCGCCGCCCCAAAATCCCAAACCCCAAAATAAATCGCCACCGCAAAAGCAGTGGCTAAAAAAATCCCCATAAAGTGTAACGAAAATATTTAAATATTTCGCGAGAGGCCTTTAATGTTGTTGTATTGTTTGGATGGATTTCGTTTTAATGCAGTGCAGCCTGTTTGTGTGTGCGTGAGTGGCCGAGTGGCATAACCAAAAATCAGCTGGTCCGCCCAGCCCATCCCGACGACCCGACCTTACATGTGTTTTGCGCAGTTTACTGTAAAAGGTGGAGCTTTTCCTTTTCCTTTTTGGCGTGCCTTTTCGACTTGGATAATCTCTTCTTCGCTTTTTTTTTTTTCTGAATTTCTGAAAAGTCACTGCGATAAAAACCCGTTTCCCCGTGTTGCGTCTCGCGACTCTTCTCCTGCTACTGCTGCTGTTTCAGCTTCGTTCTCTGTTTGTCGCGTCACGCCTTGTTTCTTGTTTTTGTTGTGTATTTTATCGCTCTTGCTCTTGCTCTCGTCTCTTCCATTCATAGAAAACGGTCAGCAGAAGATACAATAACAAAAACAACAGATACAACAAAAACAACAGTAAAAGCAGCGCCGCGATTTCTTTATTATTCGCCCAAAAGGCAAAAACCAAACAAAAAACGAAAAACGCCGCCGAATCAAAGATAAAACTTCGTGCCACAACAACAAACACAACAAAAACAACAACTACAATAACTACATCCATTAAACGAGAGAAATATTGAAATAATTAGCAGCTGTAATAATCGAAAATTGTTGAGCTTTTATTGCTATTGTTAGTGTTGTTGTTGTTGTTGTTATTGTCATTACTGTACTTTGTATGTGATGTAAGTTTCATAAAAAAAAATATCTTGTTTTTTTTTTACCCCAAAAATGCGTAACTAAGGCAATTGTTTGGATTTTTTTTTCGATGATTTCTGTCTCGTAAAAAACAATCTCTTTATCTGCTCAAAATTTTCCCTTGTTTCTATTCACAAAATAATATACTTTTCCAGACATATCTAGGAATATATATATATATATATATGTATATTGTTTGCATTGTATTTATTATTTATGATTAACTAAATATCTGGAATAATGCCAACCTTTATCATATCTCTGGGCATAACCCGCATTGGGGATTTATGGTTTCCGAGTCATAGGGAATATGATATCTATTTAATATACCAAAGTAATCGCAAAACAACCAGGAAATTAAATATAAATTTAGCTGAAATTAAGCAATATGCAAGTATATTTAGGAAATTAATAATCAATGAATCAGAAATTTAAAAAAAAAAAAAACAAACTTGAAACAACAAAAAATCAAAAAATTCCCACGAGTCTACGAGAAGTCTAGGCCTGTAGACGAGCAGGGAGAATTCTACGGGGAATTATAGAAGATAATCTTAATTAGTTGAGATAAAATACTACTGGATATAGAGTCCTCAAATAGAATACTTATCCCTCCTCCAAAATACCCTTCGATAACCTATTTTTTTGGTATTTCAAGAAACCATCCATTATTATCTTTAGAGTCTATTTTGTCTTTCAAAAAAAACTATTATTATCTTTTGGCATATTTTAGAATTATAGCAGATAATCGTATCTATTTAATATACGATAAAAAAACTATATCCAGTATTTTATTCCACAAATAGAATAGAGCGATAACCCCCTTCAATAATACTCACTATTTTTTCTCTTTTTCGAGAAAAAAGCGTTTGTTTATCTATTTCAAGAAACTATTATTGTTTTTTATTTGATTCTAAAAAAACGTCTCCCTGCTCTCGTTTATTTTTTTACAAATGGTTTGCTAATAAATATAAACTTGTCAGGCATTTAAAAATACGTTTGTGTTTCCTCAAAGTCCCCATTTATAAAGCCAGAGGAAAAGCCATAAATCTCCAAGTCGTTTGTGGCTAAAAATTGTCACCAACTAAGCATATTAACAACAGAAATATTAGTCTTTTTTTTTGTCTAATATTCGAGGGAGTGATAAATAGAAGAGTCTTAAAAATAAACTAAATACCATATCGAAGTCTTAAACGATGTGGGAATTTGATTTTTTTGACATTGAACATTTTTTAATGGAAGATAATTTATTTTTGATATGATAGGAGCTTGGTTTTTATACATTTTATGATTATTTTTACACTCTTTCTGTTATTTAATAAACATTAATTGATTTAATAAAACTGCAAGTGTTTGCCAAGCACCTAAGAAGCCACTACCTTGGACTGATTGTTGCCTCAAAAGTTTACAATTTGATAAGAGGAGAACGAGGTGTTGGCTGAGTCCGAGACGGAGGAGGACTGGATGGGATGTCTGGTTGGTGGACACGTAATCCACATTCGATGCTGATAAGCTTGGCATATATTCCAGGCTCTTAAACAATATAATTCCTGATAAAAAAAAAACGCCAAACCGGAAATGAGTGTTTTTATTAGAGCTATTAGAGCTATAAAATAGTACCAAGACGAAGTGTTTCTTTGACTTTATCAGAAAATTGGTCTTAAAAGTTGTACCTCAACTTTCGGTTTCTTTTAAATAATTTGATATCCAGGAATTAAAGGTTTCCTTTCAAGAAATCCCCTTCAGAATAGTCCTTCTTGAGACGGAAGTAAAGTCTTAAACTTTATCATTTAATTGTCAACTTAATTGCTTAAATTTGTCTTTTAAGTTGTACCTTAGGGTTGTATTTCTTTCAAATAATTAAAGATATCAAGGAATCAAAGCTTTCTTTTCAAGAAATCCTCTTCAGAAGGACTATTTTCTGTGTTGTAAAGTCTTGAACTTGCTTGAAACTCAGAGACTGAGAAGCTTTACATTTTGTATAATTGAGTTGTGGAAATTGCATTAAAAAGAAGTATAAATTATGACCCTTAGAGTATATAGTTATTCCTTTCCTAAACCCATACCTTACCCCTGGTATTGATTTACAATTCTGCGGTTAACCGCTTTTAACCATTTTGATGCGTTTTGTTTTCGTGTCGTTTTGCCATTTGAACGCTTTTCCAGACCCCAGTCCACAGATCCCAGACTTTCTAAGTCTAATTCAATTAAATACATTTTTTCCTACAAATTTCCTACAAGTTTTCCATGCAGGTGCATGTTGGAGTCCTTTGAGGTTGCAAAAGAATCTTCAACTTCCTGCCCCTCGAATGATGTCGCTTTCTGCGGTTTCAAGTGTTTTTTTTCCGCTTTCTACGATTGCATTGAAACCTAATACTTTTTTTTTAATTAATTTTATTGCCCGACTGCCCTTTTTTGTTTACTTTTTTTGTCTTATCATTGTAATTTGATTAATTTATTTATTGCGTTTGGTTTTTGTTTAGAATATTCCCTTTTTTCTTGCCTTTTTTTTGGGTTAACGAAAAAAAACTCTCCCCTCTAGAAATTAGTCACGCTTTACTGTCAGTCAGTCAGTCGTTTGTTTGTTGTTGTTGTTGTTTTTTTCAGGGGCACGGCCAGGGCAACATGACGGAGGGTGGACAGGTGTATTCTTTATGGGATATGCTGACACTTTCCCACCTGCCACTGGCGACCCACTTAGGGGTCCGTCGCCAAGCAGCAATGTCATCGTTGCTCAAGACATGTGTGCAGTCCTGGGCGACCCTTAGAATAAGGGTTTATCTAGGAATTTAATAAACAGGATATCAAACAGGATATAAACCTTAACAATCTTGGATTGAAAAGAATATAGAACCCAAAAAAGATCTCTCATTTTTTTTTTTTTGAAAACTTTTCAGACAACAATTCAACTAAAAATTAGTCGCTTTGCCGTGTAAATTTTTGCTAATTTAACGTAAAAAGCTAATTAAATTCGTTGCACTAATTACAGCAATTGGCTTTGGGTAAAAAAAAAACAAATAAAACAAACTATTAAATAAATATTAGTCTCATAATACTCATAATGATTAATTTCTTTCAATAAAAAATGATGGGAAAATATTCTTACATTTCTTTCTTCTAAAGTTTCTATAAGAGTCATACCTCAAAAAATATCTACTCCGTGACAAATAGCAATATAAAATCTAGAATCTAAATAGATTCGGATTGCAAATTGTTATAAAAGAAAATTTCAAAACTTACGAATAAAGTTTTTACAGGTTTTTACAGGTTTTTCCACGTTTTTTCATTCCAAAGTTAGATAATTTGTTTTTTTTTTTGGGAGAGAAAAGCTTTGGAGCACGTTTAAGCACGTTTAAGCATGTTTGTTTTTGTTTCTATTATTTTAATATTGCGAGTTTTTTTTTATTAAATAAGGAAATCGAGCTATAAGCTATATATATTTTATAATGCTTTCTCATACTTTGCTATGGCTTTGGTTTGATTCAAGATTTCTTTACATTCTTTATCGGAAAACTAATCGAATTCCCTTGGATTTTTGGCTGAAGGAGAATCATAATTATGTAGTTTCAAGATTTAATATAGAATATAGAAGATATATAATATAGAAGTTTGTTTTTAAATTAAGAAGTAAATGATATAAAAAGGGGAAAGGGAATGAAATAGATATTTCTATAAGTTTCAAGCCTTTCTGTGAGACAGATTTGAACCTTTTCTTTCCTTCGATCGAAGCCTGCCAAGTCTCAATTACCAAGTTGGCTAAAAGATTAGATTAGAAGGGGTCTAGGGACTATGGGTCATGGAAACTGCCAGATTATGGCCTGAACTTGACCTTGTCTTGGTCCTAAGAGCCCGTTCGTGTACGAGTGCCATAGTTTCCAATCCTGAGTGATTTATAAAGAAGACTCTCATCCCCAGTGACAATTTTTCAATTATATGATTTAGTATTCCGTCAATCTGGCAGTTGATTGGGTTTCCATAATAACCTTGAGCCTATCTACGAAGGCTTTTACTTTTAAAAAAAGTTAAGACTTGATAAGCCATATTAATTATTATTTTAAAAGACATTTGTCATGATTAACGTTTTTTGAATTCCCCAAACAATTGATTTGTATTTTTAGAGAATTACTTTTTGACATTGAGATTCTTTTTGTTTTGTTTTGAAAATATTTTTCGGTTTCTTTTTGATATTTTTAGATATTTTTAGATATTGCCTGGGACCTAATGTACAAGGTTTAATTTTATTTTATTTGTCTGTGATTTTTCGTGACTTGGTTGCAATTACAATTACTTGCCAAAAATATACTCGTATTTAATATAATATTTGTACGACAAATGCGTTTTAAAAGCTTTTCGCCATTGAATGGGTTTTGATAAACAAACAGCGATGATAAGAGCCAGAGCTAGACATAGGTCTGGGAATAACCTTTTTTTTGTTACTAATTTTTATGGTTCAACAGAAATGCTGCTTATCAGAAGGGAAACATAATACTTTTAAGGCTTTACAAACGTTTTATAATCAATGTAGTTTCTTATCAAAGAAAGAAGAATCTTCAAGAGTATTTCCCAAAAATGTTCTACACCTCCGATAAGTTATCGTACAAGCTTGTAGTAGTTAGTTGATTAGATTTTTCCTAACAAAACCAGGTTGTTTGACATTTTTTAAGTTTAGATTCCTAATATTAATTACAATCAAAAAACCTCTGTTTTTTATGCTAATTCAAGTACTTCTTTAAACACTCTCTATCCCCTATTTGTTTTTTAATAAAACTCTGTCTATTTGTCATACAAATATCGTTGTTTTTTTACCTTTTTTCGCTTCTGTCTGTACATATTGAATTTTGGCCTTGTTGACATTATCTACGACTCCCCAGATATCGTCAATGGTTGGACTTTATTTAATTAGACCTGCCACCGCAGTCCCCCAGAGAAGTCATGATTTATGAAACACTATTTACAAAGCTGATAATTTTTACCACTAAGTAAAGTCTGTCTTTCGGCAAAAACTACTCTTAAATACTCAATCTACTTAATAATTTATTTAAACATTTGCATTAATATAAACTTTGTTTTCTTTTTCAGATATCAGCACAAAAAACAGGTAAGAATGTCTCTCAAAAAAAGGTCGAAGATCGTTATGTAGCTGACTAAGAATATATATATAAGAATATTCCCAAATAAACGATACAATAAAACCCAAATCTGAAATGTTTTATATAAAATTTGTCATCGTTTTTATTTGTAATAAAGAAAAGTTACTCATTTATGGTTTGGAATACTGATATATCTTTGGGAATGGCGTGTGACGAGTTGGAAATCTATAAAACGTGACAAAATATAAGAAAAAAATATAGAATAAGTGTTTCAAAATACGTTGATTCTAATACATATTCCATTACATGGTTGTTTTCCAAAATAAATACATTCCTTGGTTAAATATCGAGCAAGTTTATTGTCCTTTGTCTTTATTTACTTTACTTTTATTTGCTTCCAAATGGATTGTCGTTTTCATTAACCCTAATTAGCTAGCTGGTGACGTTGACATTAGTGACCATTGAGGTAAATGCATGTCGACTTTCTTTATATTTGCAAAACATCGTAGAGTGAGTGTAGAGTGCCTGGTGTGACATTTTGTGGCACACGTTTTTCTATCGTTTCTCCAATCGTTTTCTGTTTTACTTAACTTTCCTGCCTCGGGACGGGGCACCAGCTTACTGACCATGACCTCCAGTTGTTGCCAGTCACCATCTGTATTCTCTTCTGGCACTTTTTCAAGAGAAGAGTACTTTCAACTACGAGTATTTATTGGTTTCAATTGGTAACCAGGTTCTCTGGGAACTTAGTCCTCCCTTACTGACAGTAAGCAAAACATTAATAAATATTCAATTCGGATCAAGTGTGTTTACAAGCTTTCCATTTACTTCAAATATGCTAATGTTATTTCTATTTCTATTCCTTAAGCTTACTTACTAGCCAGGGCTAGCCAGTACGTCGACCCAGCGCTACTTTACAGCCTTTACAGCCTTACAGCCTTGCAGCCTTACAGCCCACATGATCCAAACAAGTTTTGTTTAAAAAAAGAGAAAAAAAAATGGCACGAGACTGGCTTGAGGTTTGTCTGACTTTGAACTCAATACGCAGCAATTGCTTGAGTATATATTTTTGAGAATAAATCGCCAGGTCCATTGCCAGTTTCAAGTTAAACCTAAAACCCGACTGAAAATTGGTAAAAATTTCAAGAGAAGAGATTGACTTTAGGTCTGCTTGTTAGTTTAGTTAACCAATTAAGTTTGCTTTGTAAAATAATTAATTTAAACATTCAGGCAGTCTCTTTGTTTGTGGCATGCTTAATTGCCTCTGTTTGCTTCCCTTGACTTGTTGAACTCTCAAGGTAACCAGAAGTGGAAGCCACAAGCTTTTAATTATTACGAAATAAAGAAGAAATAAAAACGTAGATTAGGCTTAAGGTTTTCTGAAATATAAATAATGTTATAGTATTTTGGATCTAGTTTATTAGATGACGATGGAAGTCACTTATTGCCATCAAAAGTGAAACTGTCACAACTCCAGGTTTATCCAAAAACATGATCTTCCGTTTTAACGTAAGCATTTATTCGTCTGAAATGTGATCGAAAATAATGCAGGGTGTCCGAGTGTTGTCCGAAACCCTAATGACCTATGACCTGTGACCTATGACCTACAACACAACCCCACTACTGCATGCGTCCACCTTCAGTCGTCTGGATGTAGGGGGCGGGTCCCTGGCCTTGTTGCTGGCGCAATTGCTTGGGCGGATTGTTTTGAATGTTGGGCGGGGGGTGGTCGGCATGGTCCTGTTCGCTGGCTTCGGGATGCTCCGGCACCTCGGCGGACTCCTGGGGTATCTGCCCGGGCCCCGTTGCCTCCTCGCCATCCTGGGGCTCGGGATCGCCATCACTACTAAGCAGGGAATAACTTTTTGGCTTCTTGAGCAGGAATCGGGTGTTTGGATGCTGCTGTGTCTCGAGTTCCAGGCGCTCGATCAACCATCCCTTGTTGGGCGAGTTGCTGGCCCAAAAGTAGACGGTTCCCTTGTCCTTCGAACCGCGCACCGTCACCTGGAGCTGCGCCCGCTCGCCGTCGCACCGGTTCTTCTCGTTCGACACATTGAATCCCGACTCTCTGATGGGCTCCCCCAAAAGACCCACCGCTCCGCTGTGCTGGCGCAGTTGCTGAATGGCCATTTGGTAGACGGCCGATTGGCGCACCTGGTCCTCCAGACGCCAGCGCATATAGGCCACGGCCGAGATGGAAGCCAGTGCTCCGCAAATGCAGATACTACCTAGCGTTCGCTTCGAGGGCAGTCCGATTCTCAGCTTCAACGTGGGCATTACGGCCTCTTCAAAATCTCAGAAAGTTTTTTTGGAATTTTGTGGAGGTGTAGGGGGCGCCTACAAATGTTTTGAATGCTTAAAACGTTAAAACAACAAAATGTCACCAAAACTGACAATATTTTCTTTCAATTATCTCGAGTGCCGCAGAGATTTTGCAAAATTCGTGAATAATTCCTGGTCCTGGCCTTTGGATAATTGCAGTGAAGCTACACCAAGAAGGAAGCTTGGTCAGCCATACAACTGCCAACCATATTCTAGCGGCTTCGTTCAATTTTGTAGTCGGCTTTCAAAAGGCGTGGACCAAAACGATTACCGCAGAAAAATCTGGAAAAAATCGCAGAAAACTTGTTTTTCTTTTTCTGTGTTTTGCCGCACAGTGGGATGGAAAATCATGTTCATGGGAGCTCTGACAAGCCTCAAACATCGCTCTCCAATGGTGAAAATTTAATCGAAACTTAAAGACTTTATGCAAATGCATTTACTGGAAGATGGATAGAAGCCTTTGTAGGGTGAATCTCTCCCATGAAACCACTTTATTAAACGTGAATCACTTTGAGGCTCTTTAGATAATGCCAAGTAATGAGTTTTACATCATCAGCTGCTTAATTTAGTCATGTCCCTGTATGCCAGATTCCCCGAGCTGTCAAGCTATTGGCTTATAAGGTTGATATTGCTTATTTTTAAACCAACTACTTAGCCCCCCAACTACTCGTTGATTTTATTTTAATAATACAAGTAAGCTGTGCTGTGCGATGCGTCGGCTCTTTAATAGTTTTATGTCGAAGCGAGTAAATGAAGCGCATCGTTCATTAAGAAACATGATGATGATGGCCAGGTAAGCTCTTGGGCCAGGGTCGGACCTTGGTAGGAATCACAAAACTGGTTGCTATCCCCCCGACAAAGATGAGAAATGCAATTGAGGTTTCGATTGCGATGGCGTCATGCGATAAAGCCGAAATAAGACTACCCCTTGATGGCGATTTTCACAAAATTCTTGAAAGATTTGATCGAAAACGTAGCTAGCGGCGCTTTTTTTGCGCCTTCATTAACTCCAAGAAGGCTTCAAGGCAAATTACCCATTAGCCTTAAACAACTTAAAGACCATCAATTATACAAGCATCGCCTTTAAGGCGAAAGATGCCAATCTATTAGCATTTTTGTCGCTTTTTATCCACAAAAGGTAAATAGAGTTCATACTTGGCTGTAGAGGCCCATCAATCTTGTAGGAGGATCAAGACAAAAGCCCACCCGAGTACTTCTATTTGCTTCCAAATTTTCAGCAATCAATTATGGAAACCAAAACTGGCAAGGGCTTCAATGAGTACTGGGTATTTATAGTACAATAAAGTTGCGTTAAATCAAAATGTAAAATACGATGACGCAGACGACGCGACGGCGGTGCCAGGTTGAATTTAAAGTCAACTCCAAGGCTGTTGTTTTAATTGCTTGTCTCCGGTCTTGTCTTCAAGTACGGCCAACACCATCAACAACGGTAACAAAAACAACAAGCTGAATTATGTTAGCGCCATAAATAAAATAAACACTGAACGCTGCAAGAGGGCGGACGATCTTACTCGGACAGGAACAGTCAGAAGGCGGAGCTGGAGCTGGAGCTGGAGCTCGGAGGACCAACGTGAAATGAGCTCGCTTTTAATTGCAAGTTGTAAACGCTTTAAGGGTGGAGCTCAAACAACACAAACAAACAAGAAACCGGAAAGAAACTCTACCTTCGTGCAGGTCAAAAGCTTAACTTTTATGAGAATATATATTACGATTTCAAAATTGTATTCTTTGTCTTTGTGGAATCTTATCGCCAAGTCTGCGGCTTTTGTTTAGTAATTCTTGGAAATAATCTACGGAAATAATGCAAACTAACTGTGATCGCCCAGACACTTGATCGTGGCATTATCTTAGACCAGACAAAACATCCTAAAAGTGTCTGCTCCAACGAGTCGAGAGTATGGCCAAGATTTTTTATATAGAAGGGATTATGTAACAGATAAGAGATAGTATTAGTTTTGTAATTGAAAACGTAAAGCAAGGTTGGCTCTACAATTCTTCTTAAACAATATTTTAATAGCATTTTTTCGAAATACTTTTATCTTGTAGTGTTTTTTTTTTCACATAAACTGGAAACTTTCGAGAGGCAGAACTCATAAATCTTTCAGGAAGTTGTTCTTCTGTTCTTAAGATTATTTTTTATTTGCAATTTCTTTGATAAGCTTCAAAATCCTACCGTGAAAGAAGAGATTAAACAAAATTCATAGAAATAAGGAAAAAGCTTGTTGTTCGAGAGTTTTTTATGGTATCTTTTTTTTTGCAATTAATTCTGGGAATGTACAAATGCTTAAACCTAACTGTTTATAGAATAAAATAAATTCCTAAAAAATTCCTAAGAAAATTAACCCAAAAATGTTAGTTTTTTTCCGCAAATGATATATTTTTATGGCGGTCTTGTCTAAGATGGAAATTAAGGAAAGAAAAGATGGAATCGGTGGTCTTTAACACAAATTGTGAAACTCACAAAGAGCTTTGCAAAAATATACAGAATTCTATGCTTTCCTCTATTTTATAAATAATTAAACAGAAAAAGGAGCTCTGTGTTCTTTGCGAATTTTTAAAGTGTCTTTTCTCGTTTTTTGTCGCATTTTCTTATTAAGACTTTTTGCATACTGCAAAAATATCTACCGAAAGTTTTATACACTCTTGAGTGTTATTATATAATAATATTAAATAAATAAGGAGTATAGGTAATTGCAATTCCGTATCCATGTCCTAAGTTTACCTCCTTTTGTCATGTTTTTGCGACATTCTTGTAAAAACTCACATACTTCTTAGTCTTCATATTTAATTCATGCTGCGTGTCGGGGATAAAACGAACATTTTCCTTAATTTACTTAAAGCAGGAGGAGCCGTGGAAAAGCCATGCACTCAGAAAGAAAACCCTAAGTGGCTTTCTCTATTAGAAATCCCCCGATAAGGAGCTCTCTGAAAACTAACAAGTGCCTCAGATGCAGATGCGAGATCTGGTAGATACATTAATAAAAACTGTTCTGTTTTTTGTGCTCATGTAGCCAGTTTTTTTTTTTTTTTTAGCTCATACATTGTATTGCAGTCATAATTCCCTCCTTCCGGCCCGGCCAGCTACTGGAAAAGATAATCGATTCCAGTGGCACCTGTCCAGTAATTGAGAGTGCTCCGCTTTTGTCAGTTGTGGGGGCATTAATGTCACGCATTTACATTTCGAACTAGACTGCCCCCAAAACATAGACAATTGTCTCTGGCAATTAGAATAATGATTTGGCAGAGCTCGACCTGGAATTATAAATGTATAATGGGCAGAGACACAAGGTCGCCTAATGCTGAGGATCTGTAAAATTTGAAACAATAAAGTTATTGATTCCGGTAGAACTTTGGCTATCACTAGGATGGTCGCGTGATACCAGAATATAGCTAGTATCTGGCAAACAATATTATATATTATATACTATATAGTTATGTATACATCGGAGCCAAGAGGAGTGGCGTGTTTGGGTCGATTCATTAGTGCCAATGCACTTCCCATCTTTGTCGCCAGTCGTATAGCTTGGAATTGTGTTACGCGTCTAAGAGGTCAAAACCAATCGATTTTTTTTTGCCTTTCCATTCCACTTTCCTACTTTGCTTATTGCCAACTCACGTGCTGCCATTAAATATGATATTATATACCATATAAACCTCCTCTATATATAATATATGTGTTTGCTCTCCTTTTCGGGCTATAATGAGTTTAGCCATCATTCAAGGAGGGAACAAATATTTAAGCAACTCTAGAATGAAGACAAATTTTATCGTAAATATTATTATTTCTTTAAGCGACTTTAAGCGACAAAATTGTATACAGAAATTGTTATGTCATGAGACATCGGAATTAACTTGATTTGATATTTCCGTGACCATCGTCATTATTTCTGTTTTGTGACCACAATATATGTACAACTAAGTATCCATCCGCTCCGCTCGTGTAGAGCGCTTCAATTACAAGACTATCATAAAAACAAAGTATTGTATTTTATTCAAATCCCCCCATGGTCGCATGGTCGCTTTAAAGATACACATGAATTAATCAAGCCAAATGACGAATGGAAATCAATATCGAACTAAGCCTAACGTCTTATGATGGTTTCTTGTATAGAAAAAGAAAACTTGGCTAAACATCGTAATTTTGTCATACTTTATGGCCATAATACTCAAAGATTGATGAGTATCATTAAAATGGAACAAAATTTCATCAGATTTTAAGCGGTAATTAAATGCCTGGGTAGGAATGATAATAAATTACCTTCGAGAATGATTTCTTAAGAACCGTTTAATTGAATTCTTTTCGAATTTTAATTAAAAACTTTAACTCTTTTTTCGACAATCAACAAAGTCCCATCTTTTCATTTCATCTTTTTACCATAGATAGACCTGGTATCAGAGGACTGCCTGTACTATATACCAGTACTTAATGATTCCCTTATCTACAGTTCGTATCCCCCAACTAGATGGACATTATATTGACCACTTAACTTCCTCTGCAAAAAATAGCTAAAAAAAAAAAAAAAAAGAGGCAAGACAGGAAGAGAAGAAATAATAAGACATTCCACGGGGGCTCCAGGGCCAGATCTCTTTTTTGTTTAAGCATAATGGGCCAAAGAGCCGGTGGAGAAAAAAAAAAAGGGTAGTTGAGGTTCACTTAAGGCCAACGAATTCAGTTTCTCAGTTTCTCGGTTTCTGGTTGGCAACCAGCAAAAAATGGCTAACCAGAAACATAACTATGAAGAGATCGCATCAAGTTAGAGTAAATATTCTCATGGATCTCTGAAGGGCCTAAAAATCTCTAAAAATTTGAAGACTAAACTGGGTCACTTTTTGCCTATTTTGCATATCGATCACACTCGTAAAAATAATCACGTTTTGCTCTAAATTTCCAAAAATCAATTGTCGTGATATTTTGCATAATTGGTAAGGCCCTCGGGTGATAAACTGAACACACGTCTTGTCTAGGGAAGGTGTTTCAAATATCTAACCGAAGTTTTAATACCTTTTAATAGAATTTATTCCAAGAACTTTAAGAAACATGAAAAAAACCTGTAAAAAGACAAGTTTTCTTCGCATTTGAATTGCCAAAAGGGGTACAACCCCACCAAGAAGTGTATTTCTATCCAAGACTGATCATAAAAGCCAACTCCCCAGAGTAAAGCCTACGCAGAATGGTTGCCATGCCGAGTTCTCCCTAAAAAACATGCCTTTTTTTTATTATTCTTAGATATCAAATTAGCCGCCGGCTACACTAAAGATTAAGATGCTGCTTTGCTGTTTGCTGATGCTGGACGAGTGTCGGACTGTTGGGCGAGCTAGCTGCTGGATTAGTTTCCTGTGTTCGCAATGTGTGGATTATTTTTTCGGGGACTGGACTGGACTGGAATGAGCCAACCCGTGAGCCGTGTTGGTCATGCAAATTCATCAAATGTTAATGGCCACGAAACAAACAAAACCGGTGGCACTTCAGGAGGCCTTTTTGCGAGGCCTAAGACTCTTGGCCCCGTTTGTCGATGGATGATGGAGCAATGAACTCCATTCATCAGTCAAAAATATATATGATTTTTAACTCTGTTTGGGAGAGTCTGTGGTACAGTCAGAGGTTTTGTGAAATATTAATGGTTTTAAAACACGAATTTGTAATCAAAAATCTATGAAAAATATAGATCTTCACTCATGTTACTCGAAAACTATTCATTTATTAATTACATTATTATTATATAAGAAAAGAATGCAGAATTATGAAAAAAAAAAAAAAACATTATGGAAATGCGCAATAGAAAAGCAAACTAATTGCCATTTGTTAAAAGGCTGCTGCCTGCTTGTCAAATTGTTTCCTGTGCGACATTTTGTTTGGTTAATTGTGCTAAATGATAACTACTTGTGGGTGTTAGATAGCAAAGACAAATAACCTACGTAAGTAGAAAACACACAAACAATACGTTAGAAGCCACTGGCAATCCGGTGGGTCATACAGTTCCACTGCAGAAGCCTCCGACTTCGCATTACTAACTTCTCAATATGGATTCCAAAAGGCAAGATCGGTGTAGCTCTAAGGCTTACTTTTAAACAAACACTTTTCTTCTATTTTTTAATCGTTATTTATTTTATTATCGTTATTAAAGCTTACCTTTTTTCTTGTCTCTTTTTCAGCTGCAACATGCGTTTTGAACCTTTAGGCCAGAAAATGTTCACTCGCCGCAACTGGTTGCTTCGATGCAGCATCCTGATCAATGTGGCGGTGATCCTGTACATTGGCAGTCAGTTGATGATTGGCGGCGGCAACAACTTCACAAACGGCGGAAGCTTCCTGCTGCAGGATCAGCAGCCGGCTGCCATCGTCCAGGCGGCACCTGGATCTCCACCGGCCCAAGTCCAGCAGCCACAAGCCACGCCAAAGAACGAGAACGTACGAAATATTTGAATTCTCTTAAGAGTTTTTCTTTTAATAATATTCCTTATTGATTCTTCAGCTGGAAATCTTCGAGTCTGAGGAGAAACTGCTGGCCAATGCCAATGCTCAAGCTGCGGTGGCAGGAGCGCCTGCGCCGGTGTCTGATGGTGCAGCTGCTCCGCTCGTGGCCAACGACAGTGGCGGTGGTGGAGCTGCTGCCCTGGCGGACCCCGCTCAGGTGATCGATAATATCGGTGGTGGAGCAGTAGCCGGCCCCCTGGGAGGTAATCCGGAGCTGAACAACACACAGTCCGACGGCTACATAGTCACCGGTGACGAGAAGGAGCTGGAAGAGCGGGTGCGCTCCTTGATTAACTGCTACGATCACGACTACCACCAGCAGACCCTGCAGCGCGGCGACTTCTGGGTCCTGCAGAACTACGTGCAGGCGGATCACGGCGAGATCAAGTGCCACGAGTCGATCACCTACACGACGCACGCTGACTACACCTTCCTGGACAACCTTGTGCCGCTGCTGGAGCGATGGAACGCCCCGGTGAGCATCGCCATGCACGCCCCCGGTACTGACTTCCAGCCCACGTTGGACTCGATTCGGTATCTGCGAGACTGCTTACCGGGCAGCCATTTGGTGCGGGCCTACACCACCTTCCACGTGTACTTCGGTACCAAGCACATTCCCAAGTCGATTCCCAAGTCTAATCAGGCTTTAAAGACGGCCTACAACTGCACACTGCCTCCTCCCTACTTAAACGTCAGCTCCGGTCACCTGTACAAGGCGCAGAAGAAGCTGCTTTATCCTGTGAACGTAGGTCGCAATATTGCCCGCGATTCGGCTCTGACCCACTTCATTCTGGCCTCGGACATTGAGCTGTACCCGAATCCGGGTCTTGTGAAGAAATTTCTCGAGATGATTGCCCGCAACGAGCAGTACTTGAGGCGCAAGGCTCCCAGGTGGGTCGCGATCTTCGGAAGTCATTAAAATCCCTACTAACCGCTTTATTTTGATTTCTTCTTGTAGAGTTTTTCCTTTGGCCATTTTTGAAGTGGAAGAAAACTCCCCTGTTCCGCATGATAAGACCGAACTGCAGGAGTTCCTTCGCACTGGCAAGGCTATACCCTTCCACAAACGCGTTTGTGCCAGTTGCCATGGCGTGCCGAAGTCTAAGGAATGGATGTCGGCCAATGAAACGGACGATCTCAGTGTGTTCCACATAGGTAAATACAAATTAAGGATTCTTAGAAATATAGTTATAATACTCTAATGGTAACTCCTTTACAGGGAAACGAACTGGGTATTATGTGCACTGGGAGCCGATCTACATTGGAACCCATGCGGATCCACATTACGATGAACGGCTGAGCTGGGAGGGGAAGAGCGACAAGATGCCACAGGTGAGCTAAATATTCAAATATTCAAGTATAACTCTGATTTATTTTCGAATTTCCTTTCAGGGCTATGCGCTGTGTGTGCTAGACTATGAATTCCACATACTGGACAACGCATTTCTCGTGCATAAGCCGGGAATCAAAGTACTGAAGAAGGACAACCGACGGGCCATGCTGTCGGGCAAGACGAACCAGCTGATACGAAAGATCATCTATCCAGAACTGAAAATAATGTACGGCATGCGCAAGGGATGTGCGATATAGTAACTAATCATGAAACTGAGCTGAGCTCCTCCAGACTTGAGCAAGACGAAAAAGAAGAAGGCGAAAAGACTTCAACCAACTACACTATTACTATTTGCAATGCTATAGATAGATAGACGGCGACGGCGACGGCTCGATAGATTTCAATTCAGCCTATAACATAGGAGGCGCACTGCAAGTGTGCATCTTTCAATTAGCTAGAAAGTTAGCGTTAGGACTATTAGAGTATTACGTAGTAAGGCTTAGCTATAGGTCGTGTCGTGTCTTGTCACCTATTGGTTTATACTGCGATCGGGGTTCTTGTTAGCCTGCTACTGCAGTAGCCTGCAGAGCCTTGGTAGCGAAGCTTACGTACGTACGTTTAACGTAATTAGGTATGACGCAGAGTAGGGAGTTAAGTTAGTTTACCTGCAGAATTAAGAGCGATTTTCTGATGGCCAAATAAGGAGCGCAATGGGCGTGACTTAGCCACATCTGGACTTACTCTAATTCCATAGACTTCCTGTAAATATTAACGCGAATTGAATCGCTGGGTGGACACCCCCTGCTCTCTGGTAATCCGAGACTGGAGAGTTCAGTTACCGGATTCCCACTACTCATAGGCAGTCATTTTTCAGTTACTATTCTAGCCCATTAACCTAAGTTTAGAGTTTAGTTAGCCGAATTTTCCATTACCTATTACGTATCCATATCGTTGTGGAATTAGTTCTTTATTTTTGTCTTTCCTTAACGAAATACTCAATCAGAAAAATAGGAAACTACAAATTTATACACTTTGGCGAAATGCCGAGCAACAGTCTAACCATTTTCGTGTCTGAGTTCTCATGGTTATTTCTAGAACACAACTTCATATATATTTTCTTGGCAATGTAGACTTACTACAACGACCAAAACGTAGATTAGACCGACTACCGGGCCAAAATAATTTGTATTTATTAATTGACTTCAATAGACGAGTATATTTGAGTGTTAAATTGCTATCTATTAAATAGACTTTTGAGAAATAGATCGAAAACTAAGTAAAAATAGAATGCTAAAGATGAGTTTCAAGAAAACACAAATAATATTAATCTTATGTAAGAGTAAGAGTACACACACTGAGAATTGATTTGTTAAAACTACACACTGAATGGTAGTCAAAACAATTATTGCAATTGTAGATTACATTTCAATAAGCGTAAATGCAAACCGTGATATTTGTACTAGTAAAAGCAAGATGGATATGTTAAACGTAACTGATAAGAAATGAAGGGACAGATCGAAGGCAGAGACATCAAACTAAGCGTAAAATGAATTTTGGATATGTTTTTTTATTAGTGTTGAACATTAAGTCAAACTTGTGCACATAGAATTGTTGAAAACATAATTATATTGGATTCGAATTAGCAGTTCGAATTTCAAATAAATGCTGAAGATTTTCGTTGAGTAGGCCTTATCGAAATGATAAAAATTAATAATGATAAAAAAAAAAGAAAAAATCGATATTATTTTCTATAAATAAGGACAAATTAATTTAGTCTTTAGCTGGATTAAAAAAAATATTTGCGAATGATGTTTGAAAAACCATTTGATATTGACTTGGGAACAACTTGCAACAATTGATGTTTGTATTTATTTTTTATGAAAAGAAACCCCAATGCTTTATTTCAAACATTTTCTGACCAAGTCTTTAATTAATTAATTCGCTAATCGACACCTATAATACATATTTTCCATTAGTATAACTCAAATATCAGTAGCCCTAATGAAAATTGTTGGAAAAGTAGCTAAGAGCGGATAAAATACACAAATTGGAAGAATGTATTTGAATAAAGAAATGTATAAAAGTGCCTTAGAAAAATCGAAGAAAATATTGAATATTTTTATGAACCACTAATCGATGCAGCTGGAATATTTCCTGAGTTAATTGGCATTTTATTTATACGCAAAGAAATCCATTTTCACAAAATCAAAACCTACACAAATGTATTTAATTGTATTTGGAAAAAAACAAGCATTAACTTTTATTTGTATATAGTTAGTAAATTAAATCTTTGCGTCGTTACTTAATGAGTCTTCTTGATGTTGCCCAGCCTGCCAATTGTTTGTTGAATTCCATTTACTTTATGATGAGAAATTAGTTTAGTTTTTTATAATTATTTGATTAGACCTTGGCCTGATTTGACCAATTTATCTCTGATTGCAGAAATTTGACTTATTCATATGAACCTATCTTAATAGGAATATAAATATACGTATATTTTTTGTAAGAGTTAAGTGCAAATCTGCTGAGCATGGACTAATAGCTACAATTTAAGAAAACATAAAAACACGAACATTAAAAAACTAAAGAAAGTTTACATATAAAAATGTCAAAATAAAGAAACATCATTTTAAAACAATGCGGAATCTTTTACTTCGATTTAGTACACCTGCGTAAGGCATCAGTTTCATCGGAATTTTTAACCAGTTTTTCTGGCTTTTGGCATTTACGCATATATCTTTTAGTCATACGCGTATATATCATCTTTCATTATTCTTTTATGATCGAAAAACTTGATTTGTGATAACAAGAAGGGGAACTACTTTGTGCTATGATGAAATTTTACACTCCTAGATTAATAAGTTAGAAGTAGTAGGCTTTTTAATCAAATTTAAATCTTTTTAATATCCAAAGATAATACAGAAGGCCGTCTGGCAAGTAATGTTAATATTAAGTAATAAGAAACAGACAGCCAAGCCCATTTGAAATCCCCGTACCAGCTCGAATATAATTCCAAGATCATTGTCAAACTGTCGAGATTGGTACTCATTGGCACAGACGACCTTTAGTTCAGGTTTTGTCGATTTCTGTGGCTGTTCAACGAAAACAAAAGTGCGAAATATGCAAATTTCAGAGGTGATATTATCATTATTTAAATAGAGATTTCTTTGATTAATACTTAAGACGGTTGCTAGCCGAAACCGAAACCTAAACCGAAAGTAGAAGAACTTGCTGCTGTGACAAACTGAATCATCTTGAGACAAGCCGAGCTTTTTCTGTCGAAATTTATACCACATTCGATTACCTTTTTGCTTTGTTTGTTGGTTATTTATTTGCATGTATCTTTTTTACGGCTGCTGTTACTAAAAGCTGAGATACTAAGATACTCACATACTCGTACCGACGATGACGACAATTGGTGTTGCGAATCATCCAAGGCGCCTGGGAAGATCAGCAAGCTTCGGAATCCGGCGACAGTTCGGCTTTTGGCCGCTCTGATCATCATGGCAGAGCTTCGGGAGACTTTGGTTTCCATTTTTTACCAGTTAATATCAGCGTTGCGTTTCTAGCGCGCAACAGTCGAAATTGTCAGTTCGTTGGCTGAGCACTAGCCTCGTCTTTACCTGAAAATCTATATATCGAAAATCAATATACCACCGGTCGATATGGCTAAAATATATATCAGTGCTTTGTTGTGCCTGGCCATGTTTGGCTCCATGGGTTAGTACAAAAACATGAAAACCACAATTAAATAGTCATTGTAGCTTGTTGCATAATATTTTTTGTACACCTTGTTTGTCTTTCGTCGTGAGAAAGGAAATAACAGGATTATCAAAAGGACAAAAACCTATAAATGATTGCATTTCTCAAGCTTTCAATAAATATTTCAACTTAAAAAAATGATTCAATTAAAAAGTATATAAGTAGTATAGCATAAAAATTCCAGGACTATTTATAAAGTATATTCTCCCAGGACTAAACAGGTATCCTTAAGATACTACATTATGAGTTCTACTGTTGAATTTATCAGGAACCAAACTTGTATTATGCTATAAATTTTAATCCATATGATAAAACTAAAAGTGAAACCAACTACATCAGCTTTGGATTAAATGCTCTGAATGACACCCATGAGATGGCACTGCACCCACAAATCCACAATGACTTTGTGGCAATTCCCACAATTAATTGAATTTTGCATAACCATAGATACAAAGATACAAAGATACAACGTCATCGTTGTACTACTTTCATCCGTGGGAGCTTCAGCTATTCAGTTCACAAAAGTTTCATCAATACGAGGAAATAATATGAATTGTAAATAGCCAAACATTGAAGAGCAAAAGTGCATATCATAGTTAAAGGTTACCTCAGTGTGGGAATTTGTACTTCCCAGCTACCGAAAATTATCGTTTGTTTTATTTCAAGGCCAAATGGCCAGCTCTTAAAGATTGAGTTCACATGCTGTACGAGTATGAGCCAGGAAAAAAAATCAATATTGCATAACCTTTGGCTGCTATTGGCACATTGGTTTATTGTTTAATGTCGACGACGACAAGAAACAAGTTTTCACGCAGCTAGCCAGTCAGACATGTTCAGGGAACCTGAAGGTGACAGATCGATCTAGATGTGAGCTCAGCTCATTGCTGACCTTCAAGCGTCTTTGCCATCTTCATTAAATCTTCGCTGTGATTAGCGTATTATAAAAATCAGGATTACTTAATTAAAATACTTACATAAAACAGTAGTCCAGTAATCGCGGTTAAGCTAAGTTTAGTTTTAAGTTAAATCATAAACCTTTTACCATTCATCCACCGCGTTTGTTATATTTACGTGAAGTTTTTCAACAAGTTTAAGGAAATGTTCTGTAAAATAGAAATAAAAGCAGTTTCTCATCATAAATCATTAGAGGTAAGCCCATACTTTCATACGAAGGGACTTTATTAATCGATCTTTTACGTATTTTAGCTGCCGCAGTCAGTGGAGGATGCAAAGAGGCAAATGGCACCGCCCCAGTGTCAGGATCCTGTGATGCCTACATAGAGTGCAAGAATGGAGTGGCCGAGGAGAAGCTGTGCCCCGATGGCCTGCTCTACAACGAGAAGTCTACGGGTTACCCCTGCGGCTACCCAATCGACGTGGAGTGCTCCTCTGCCTCGGCCCGTCTGCAGGCCGCCCAGCCGACGGACGACTGTCCCCACCAGTTCGGTTACTACCGCATGGGAGACGCCAGCCATTGTGGTCAGTTCATGAACTGCGCTGCTGGACGCGGATTTGTCTTCGACTGCCCCGAAGGTCTGGCCTGGAACCCGGCCACCTACAAGTGCGATTGGCCCGACCAGGTCGAGGACTGTGATGCCGAGGCTTTCCTGGGCTTCAGCTGCCCAGCTCCGGCCCCCAAATCAGATCTCCTTGGCGAGCAGGAAGCGGACTACACCTTCCATCCGTCTCAGGAGAATTGCCAAGTGTACTTCATCTGCATCGAGGGACGACCCCGCCGCATCGGTTGCGGCGAGGATCAGGCTTTCAACCAGGAGCTGAAACAATGCGACGACATCGACAATGTGCCAAACTGCAGCAGTGCCATCAGGGAGAAGGGTGCCCAGATCAAGGCAGCCCGTCAACACGCCAAAAAGAACTAAAAAGTCGTGATTTTGGATACACAGGCCATAATGGCATTGAGTTGCTCGAGTTTTCTAGTCTGTAGTTAAAGTCCTTGCCAGTTTATTGTTCAACTTTTTGCTAATCCTAATAAAATGTTTATGAGAAATGAAACTTGGTTTTATGCTAATATATCTAAAGACTTAATTTTAGAAATTAAAACTTCAGGTTGACAACTAATATAAATTATTTTCTGATTCTAGTTCTTTGCTCTCCGGAGTGCCCGATACCCAATGGACGTTTCGCTGCCGGAGACCAGTGCGATGCCTACACAGAATGCCAGGACGATGTGCCGGTTGACAAGCTGTGTCCAGATGGTCTGCTCTTCCACCAGCGCACCAAGGCAACCGGAGAGTGCACCTACGCTCCCTTCAGCACCTGCAAGGAGAGGACTCGCCTGCAGCCTGCCAACGGCACCGATGAGTGCCCCCGCCAGTTCGGTTTCTATCCAAACGGGGACGAGACCAAGTGCGGTGTCTACCGTAATTGCGCTCATGGCGTGGCCACCGTGACCAAGTGCCCTGAGGGATTGGCTTTCAACGAAGACACTTACCAGTGCGACTGGCCCGATCTAGTGGCCAACTGCAATGCCGAGGCCTACCTGGGATTCAACTGCCCTGCCGCGGATCAGACTGATGATGGTCGCGCCGCTCCGGTGGACGTCAGTCCCGAGGGTGAGCTCCGCTATTACAGACATCCCCAGACCTGCAAGAAGTATTTCGTGTGCGTGAACGGTCACCCGCGCCTCTACAACTGCGGCAAGTACCTCGCCTTCAACTCGGAGTCCAAGTTGTGCGATTTCTACAACAAGGTACCCGAGTGCTATGCCCTGCTCAAGGAGAAGCAGAGACTGAAGGCCCAGAAGCAGGCGCCAACTCTGGCGGAGTCCATGGCTTAGGTTCCCGGAATGCCGGAACGCATCCAGAGGCTGGAAGCTTAGAACTTCCTGAGCAAAAATTATTATTCTGTAAATATGTAAACTTTTCTTATGGTTTCAATAAATGAGTAATTTTTATATCAAAATAATTGTATTATCTAAAAATTATTCGAGAATGGAGAGTTGACTTTTCTCAAAAACTCACTTTTTTAACCATTTGATAGCGGATATTTTATTCGATTTTAAACCGATTTTAAAACAAAATACCATTTATGAATCAGAGCTCCACTCTGCTTTGATCTGCATCAAAAAATCCGAGATACTAAACAAAAAAAATTTATCCGATTTTTCAAAATTTTGAAAGGGGTAACATCATGAATTTTTCAAAAAATCGATGAAAATTTTTTGGTTCTACTTTTCCAATCTTTTGATGCAGATTGATAGTAAATGATTTTCTGATTTATAAATGGTATTCCTTTTCGAAATCGGATAAAAAATGTATGAAATATTTGCAAAAAGAGTGTTTAAAAACCATCAATTTGGGACAATGCCGATTTTCGAAAATTTTCTAAATAAAATATGGCACAGATCGAAGGAAATTGATTTTGTGAATTGTTTGAGGCATTACTTTTTAAAATCGGTTAAGAAATGGCGAAGTTATGCGCTTTAAAAGAAACGCTATTTCGTCGGCCAGATTGGTTAAAATTCATATGAACGAAAATCTGAAGTACATACCAGGCGAACAGAAATCAGCAGAAGGTCGAGCAGTGACGTAAAATTAACATAAATTGCAATTAGTATAAGAGATTACTCTCTCTCTCAGCATGTAATTGTTCCTTAGCTGGCCCCATTGGCCCCAACTAAGTAGGTGTTTTTTTGCAGGCAAAAGCTGAGTAATATAAGATCGAAGAATCACCCAACTTCTTTAATTTTTTCTTTAAGTTTAAAACCGTCTTGTTTCATGTTAAATTGGTTTTCTACTTCCCAATTATCAGTTTTGTTTTAAATTTAGAATAAATAAACAAATAATTATGGAAAATACAGCTGAAGGGTTATCCTCTGACTCTCTACAAAAAAAAATGAGAAAAACGGTACTAAAATCCATGATGGCCGAGCTTTCGCCAATCCCTGCATCTGAATATCCAGTCCAGATTGGAAATATGCTCCCAGAGATGTCGCTTCCCATGCGTGTCACAAATTTGGGGCTTGGGTGACTGAAAATGCATGTATTCCTATGGGGGCAGTTGCCTCGTGGCGATCTTTCATGCCAAATCATAACGGGACCACACGCTCCACCGTCATCTCTAACTTATGTACCTGCCCCCTAGAAAGAGATTAGTGCCATTATCCCTCTCCACCCCATAGGGTGTAAGTTAGTTTCCCCCACCCCATAAGGGGGAATGGGAAGAAGGAGCCCCACCATATCTACATTAGCACAGTTTGTCTCCCTTGCCCCCACATGAGTAGAAGAGAGTAATCTCTTATACTAATTAAAATTTTTGCTACTTTGACGTCAGAGTTCGACCTTCTGCTGATTTATGTTCGCCTGGTACCTCAAATCTGAACGCAGGCGAAACCGCTCCAAGCTCGGAGCAAAAATTTGGGACAAAAGTGTGGATTTTATGGAAAAATCTGCAAAATCGAGTTACTGAATAAATAACACAGATAAAAATTAAATTAAGCCGTGTTCATTTATTTTTATAAATAAATTTAATAAATAATTGCAATTAACTAAATAAATTTATTGCGGATTTTTTTTAAAGCATAATAAAAATATTTGCTACAGCTTTAAAGTCGAAACATCATAATTTGGGGTCACATTGGCCTTTCCACGCATTCTACAATATTTTAAAAGGGGTACCATAAAAAAATTTACCAAAAATTTAAAAATTTGTCTAATACCAGTATTTTTATTGTATGCAGATTGATAGAGAATCCAAATAGAGATTTCCAAATCGTTTAAGGTATTCCGCTTGGGAATCGGATCAATATTAGCAAAGATATGGCCATCGATGTGGACCACATTGTCCCCATGAAGCATTTTTTAATATTTTTGAAAGGGGATCCCATCAGAAAAATTGACAAAAAATAGAACAAATAATTTGTAACCAGATTTGGATGTAGATTGATAAAAAATCGATCCACAAATCGTTTCAGGTATTCCGCTTGGAATAAATATTGGCCGAGATACAGCCGAAAAGATATAGGATATATTTGGCCGATCCTTCAAAGAACCAGTCAAGCCTCCTTTTAAATGCATTTTGAAAAAAATATTCAATATTTTCAAAATAAATACAAAAATCTGTTAATAGCGCCTTCCTCCTCGATTCTCATAAGCTGCACCTTATGAGAATCGAGGAGGACGGCTCTTTTCATTTAGAATTTAAATATATTTGTTATTTTGAATAGTTTAATGATTTTTCATTTACATGATTTTTTCTAAAAATTGACTAAATTTTTTTTTGATATATTTTTGGATCTTTGGATGCAGGTTAATGGAGATTGAAGCCCCACTTCAAAATTCCGAAAATTAATATTCAGTTTGTATTTGGTTTTATTTAATTTATTTCTCTGTAATTTATAATCAGTTTCAAATTGCAGATTTGTTTGTTTGTGTGATTTTGTGTTTGAATTTAATAATATCTGGCTTATTAGTAATTTGGTAGATTAAACATAATTAAAATGTACACGTTTTTAAGTTTGATGTCCAACCACATTCACAATTTAATTTTTGATATTTTACAATGAATTTTCGTTTCAAAGACAAATTAAAGAAATTCGTAATCGAAATACAATATTTTTGGGTTGGAAAATAATTTAAGCTCGAATTTGTTATGATTCATTGAAAACATGTATTACGTTTTATCACCGTGTAACCAATTTGTAATTTATTTTATTCAGAATTTCTGTTTAAGTTAAGCTTAAAAACTAAATCGTCATCCTTTCATCCTTTCCAAATCGATCACTTTCATTTATCTGTGATTTGTTGTCTTTGGCTATAAAAATTAAATTACAGTTTTTTAGTATTAGCTTTTTGCTTTTTGAAGTTTTGCACTATTTTTTTTTGTAGGTCTTTTATCTGTTGTGTTGGTTTTATATTGTTCGTTACATTAAATTACTACAAATAAATAGTATTTAGTTCAGTGTTGTGTTTGTTTGGTTTTACAAATTGTTGTTTTCCTTCGATTCATATCGTTTCTATCGTTTCTTCCTTATTTGTGGAGCTTGGCTAAGGCGACTTTTGTTTGGTTGTTTTCACTTTGTTTTTGTTTTTGTTGTCTTCACATTTTGCAATATATTTAACTTTTGTATCTTTCCGACTTCACATATCCATTTACATACACAAAGAGGAACAATTTGCACTCGTATTTCAATCGAACATAAAATCATTTCAAAATCAAATTAGGAAAATCGAATTTTTCGTGAAATTAGTTTTGAAAACCAAACCAAATGTATTTTTTAGTTTTTCGTTTTTAAATTTGTGCTACAAATTCGGCTATTAAAATTATTTATCTTCATACACACATTTGAGAAAAAGTTTCAGTATCGTTTCGGTTTCATTGTTTATTTTGTTACATTTTGTTCTCATCATTTTTAACATACTCAGTCTTTCAGCTTTCAACATAAATAAATTAATTAAATTAATTTATTTAATTACATTTAAAAAAGATGTTGCTTGCTTCCGGTAAATGATTTCGAGTTCTATTGCAGTTATATGGTAATTTCTCGCTGGTCTGATCAATATTGCTTGTCTTTAAAATTTATAGCCAAAAAGTTTTACACGAAAATTTGGAAAAAATTTCTCATCCTTAGTCAAAGTTGTTTGTAAACGCCAAATGTTTGCTTGCATTCTTTCTATATGTAACTTAAATCTATTCTGATTTTTATTTATCATGTATTTTTGTATTTATATTGTTTTTAATTTATTATGTATTATGTATTACATTTTCATTATTACGAGCGAATTAATTTCTTGTTTATCAAACTTTTAAATATTCTGAGTGGACGTAGCTTTTTTTCCGTTCTGGTTTTAATAAAAAGATTCCACTTAATTTTAATAATACAATACAATTTTTGTTTTCTTTATTCAGTTGTTTTTAGGAGTTTTTCAGTAGGCATTTCAACTTAAAAATGTTTTTCCCGCTGTCTGTCTTTGTGTTTCGAGTATTTACTTTTACATTTTGGTTTCATTTATTATTTGGGTGGGTTTTTATTATAGTTTTATTATATAATCTTGTCATCGATCCTTGTATTTCAATCCGCCAACTGAAACGGCTGTTGTCAAAATTTCTTCTAGATTTGTTCTTACTGTATAAACCGGTCTTTTGTTAAGGCATCTTATTTTCTCATCTATTTTTTTGAATTTTTAAAATATATATTTTTGGCCTCATGGAAAGGTAGTTTGCTTGATATTTAAAATAAAACCTAAACCATTAAATGTTGCCCAAAGTTGTTTAATTTTGTGTTCTGGTACTCCTAAAAACAACGAAATATTTCTTCATTCTTAAATTCATTTTTTGTCTCTGTGCCCTAAGTTAAATTTTGTAGTTTAAAAACTTATGCTCGCTCTTTTTGCAGGGTAATATAGTGTACTAGACTAAATTTGTTTCTATTTGGAATTAAAGTGTTACGGTTTGGAAATGGTCTTATGTACTTGTACACCTAATTTTACTTTTCTAACACAACTCAAATTTTGGCGGCCGAAAATATGCAGTTTACAATGCGCTTTAACTAGAATATATAATATATATTTAGATTTCCAGAAAATGCAGTTTCCTTTTGGTTAAGATTCTTACAGGACTAAAAAACAAAACCCTATCTGTATTTGAAATAAGAAAAAATCTAAACTTAACGATGGGTTAAATTAAATAAAAACACATTTGTTGATTTGAAAATAATATGAAAAATTTTAATGAAAGTTTCAATAAAAAATTCAACACAAATTAAAGCAATAACATCATTTCTGGGGTTTCAATAATAAGTTGTTGGGAAAAAAACTTAATCATAATTCTTTTAATTGCATTAAAAATGGTTTTTTTTTGAACTGTTTCTAGTTTCCTTGATTAGTGAAACTTTCGCTTTTTACCAACGCGCTTCTTTCCTTTGCCCTTCTTGGCCAATTTTCTCTTTTTGCTTCCATCACCACGCAGCTTAGATTCCCGGCTAATCTCTCCAAGGATTTCATCGCCGAGTGTACCTAAAAACAAAGGAATTTAATTAATTTTAGATTTATTGGAATCATATTGTTGATTTAAAGCATACCCAAGGTGGTTAGCTTGCGCTGGCGATGCTTTTCCGCTTTGGTCACCGGCAGGCGCATCAAGTAGGTCTCCTCGTACTCCTGCTTTTCCTTTTGGGCCAGGGAGAGCATCTGCTGGGCCCGGGAGCCAGATGACACTTCAGTGGGCGCGTCTAGGTACTCCTCCTTGAGGTCTTGCAGCATGGATGAACTGTGGGGAATACAAACGATCCATAAGATACAAAATCAAGCTAAGAGACTCATCTTAAAACTCACGTTATTGCCCGCTTCTTGGCCCGATCCAGAGCCTTCTTCTCTTTGTCAGCTTCACGTTCATCGCCATCGTAGTAGACGGGCTTGATGCGCGGTGGGACATAGACTCCGGACTTGCCAGCTGTGGCTGCCTTGCGCGGCTTTTTCGCCGCACCGGCTTCGTCCTCTTCGTCCTCGTCACTGTCCTCCTCCGAGTCGTCGTCTCCCTCCTCCTCGTCAACGCCGGCACTGATCATCATGCCCTCCGGATTCGGTTTGTAGAGAATGGGATCTGAATTGCTGGATACGCCGGTCGTTGCCGTCTTCACAAGCTTGTCGATCTGGTAGCGCAGCTTGTGGTCAATGGGCCGGATCTTCTCCAGGACAGTTCGAATCTCAATCAGACGCTCGATGGACGGGTCACCCTCGATGGTCTCCCCCGAGCACTTGCGCAGCACAACGTAGGTCAGGTTGATCAAGTAGTCCAGCAGCATGTGGTATTTGACTTCGAGGAAGCTGAGTCCGTACTCGGTGGTCAGCTCACCGCTCTTGACGCGCTGCAGCATTCCCTCCACGAGGTCTGTCACCTGCTTGACATTGCTGTTCATCTCCCCAAGGAGCTGGATGGCCTGCGGGATGTCCTGCTGCCCTTGCACCTCACAATCGTAATCGAGAGCCTATAAATGGAATGTTTGTGATTATTTTCTGATAATAAATTCAGATTATAAGCATCCTTTAGGAGGATGGCAAACATTGCGTCGTGTGACCCGCACCCTCCAGTCTGTGCTATGAATCTCATTTGCATATTTCATTGGCAGGCATTTAATTATTTTCATGTTACAACAATTTTGTCTACATATTCCGCCATTTTGTCTTTTGGCTGAAACATGTATTTATTTTAATTAATATTAATAAAGGTTTTTGGGGAGAGAATGGAACCTTTCGAGGCCTAAAAATTTATGAAAATTTCATCTACTACAAACCTAGGGTAATATTTTTTAATGAATCAAAGAAATAGCATAATATTTTATGCATTTTAATTAGTTTTCGAGAGAGAGTTTTCGGGAATATTTTGATGGAGCCAGCGAAAGATTTTTATTGCAGTCGCATCCGGAATGCCAAAACCAAACAAAATGCAAACGAATAAACATTTTTTTCGACATTTTCGGCCGCCACATGAATAAAATATAAACCGCAATTTGTAAATGTTTGCTCTCAACTCCCCCTGACTGGTCCTGGGTCCTGCCACATATTCCGTTTGTCCTGCCGAACCGCAATTTCAGAATTTAATGATTAATTTTATGGTGTCTGGCTCTCAACCAGCACGGCTTTGAGTGCATCTGCATAATTTTCAGTCAGTTCAGCGATGGAATCATTATGGACAAAACTTTGCCATCCAATTTATTTTTAAATAATGCCTTGCATTGCATTAATGCAATAAATAAACTGTCTGTATGGGTTTTGGCCCGGCTTTGGCTTTGTTAATTCCTCTGATCTTTGCATATTTATAGGCTGAATTTTAATTGAAAATTCAACAATTTTATTGGCTACAATGCATCTGCAATTGATGCCATGTAAATGTAGCTTTGCTTATAATGGCGAATAAATAATTGCATATTTTATTTTTTCACTGAAAATGCGTTTGGATTTTATCAGGCATAAATGGCGTTTGCTAATTTCCAATGCATTTTAATTTATTTTGGTTTTCAGCAACAGAGTTTGTTGTATAATTGCTAAGCCAATTTAATATAATTAAAATCGTATTACTCTAGATATAAGTTTTGGAATCCGAAGAGGCCTTAGACATTATTTTATTCTCGATTTAGTCTAAAAAACAGAATTTTAAGATGTTTTTTTTTTTAGTATTCTATGGTTTTAAGGTGATGGATTCGGAGGTGTCCTGTCCCTCCCCATTGTACCACCCATTTAGACCTCGTATACAATCCAAAAATTCTCGAATATATAAAATATATACAAACATCTAGGAAAAACGACAGCCAAAAACGACGGAAAAAAAACACATTATTTTTTATGAAATATTGCCAATCAGAAATGAAACCGAAAATAAATCGATTGGTGCAACAAACGCATATAGCTTGCAACACAACATGGAAACAGAGTTTCGCTGGTTTAACAATAAAAAAAAAAAAACAACAACTACGTGTATGTCCCTGCTGGGGGATCGAAAGAGTCGGGAAAACACAGACTATATATCTCTCTGACCCTCTCGTTGAAATTCGTCGTGCCACGCGAAAAAAGGAGGGTGGCACCGTGGTTGGGTGGTAGGATGGGTGGGTGCTGTGGTTGGGCTGTTGCAGGGTCGGCTGCTGCGTCTGTGTGTGGGTCCGAATTGAAACAGAGTTGAGTCCCTATACCACCTACTCTCCACCCTCAAAAACTCATGTTGGATTCTACCCTCACCCGCAGTCTCGTTATGGTAGCCATGTGTCGCTTTTTTGACTGCACTCTCTGGGCCTGAGCCTCTGCCAGGACCTGGCCCTGCTTCGTGTCGCTTTGCCGCTCCAGGACAAAAGCCTCGCGGGTCCCAAAAACGCGACGAATGATTGGGTGACATTAAGTGGGTAGATGGGTAGTTGGGTTCGGAGTTGGGAGTTGGGATGTCCTGATGCTGCTGCTGCTGCTGCTGCTGCTGCTGCACGTTGCATTTGCATGGGTGAGGCATAATTGGAAAGAGCAGAGAAAACTAGCCGGGAAGAGCAAGCAAAGCCTACCCCACCCATCCCTTGGCTTATCTGGACGGAAACCTTTGCATATTGATGATGTTTCTGGACCGATTCCCTTTGTCATTCACTTGGCCAGGCCTGGTTATTGTTGGGCAAGATTCGTTTTTTCGGACTTTAAAGTGTCAGCTGAGAGAGTTCCAGGTCAGCCAGGGATTCTACAAAACCAAGACAATAAAAAACTGAAAGTGTTGACTCTTATCCTGGATCACCTGATCCTTTGTGGGTGTGGCTAGGCTTTCTATTTATAAATTAAAGTACATAATGCTCGATTTATAGAATAATAATGAGAATTACTCGTTGGCTGTTTGTATAAATGCGACAGCCACATAAATTTTCATGCCAATAAAATAAACAAGCCGGGAATTGTTAGTAAAAATATGTACGAGAGGTGAGTTAGTGGGCGGAACAGGAACACCACCGACAGAGAGCTACCATAGCTATATACGAATATATATATATATATATACATATATATACGGGTATATAAAGGCCCAACTCTGTTTCCGTTCGCGCTTCCCCATGCATGCATAAATTGCGCGAATTTTTAACGTTAGTTCCATGGCCAGAAACAACATTCGGAGTGGCAGGTGGGCGGTTGGGCCGTTGGGGGGCAGACAGTCGGAAACACAGACGTTGTCACAACAAATGCTCGACGAAATTTATATAAATTTTAAATACAATTTGCTAGTGAGCCGAGTCGAGCCTCCCCCGGTTTCGCGAATGAAAACATCGACGGATAACAAAAATTGTGGAACGATGCAGATGGACAAACAGGAATGAGGGTTAGACTGTCGATAAATGCAGATTTCGCGAGGGTGGAGGATGTGAAGGAGGAAAAACTATCGCATAATTGGAAATCGTACATTCCTTTGTCGGGACTGCATAGAATACATAGTTCAAATATTCCAGCGTTTGTTGATTTTTTGATATTTAAATATTCACACAAGTTTTTCCAATAGATGGGTGTGGCCTTTGGGATCCGATTTTGTTTCAAATCCTATAGATTTTTCTTTCAGAAGTATGCTTTATTAAGCGTTTTTCTTTCCCGAAATTAGAATAAGATTCATTCCCAAAACCATCTCATTCTCCAATTAGCTTTCTCTCAAAAAAAGAATCCACTTTTTGGTGGAAACAAACCCCGAACCCTGACCCTTATTCAATTCAAATAAAGTCCCCTCATAGTCATCCCGTGTCTTGTTTATAAACTCAATGGATGGAATGGATGTAGAAGACCGGAATGCGACTCCATTGAGTTTTTTGAAGGGGAAACGCATCGTCCAATCCATTAAAAACACGCACTGAGACCGAAACAACCGAAAAAAAAAATTAACCGAAAACGGGACAGGACAGGACAGGATAAGGAACGGATGACAGAACGACGACCAAGTTTATGAATGATGAATGTGTAATGAATTTTAGGCATATATCCACAGCTTGGCTACCGCAAATTGTGGCTGAGCTCAGCTACAGATGCGAGTTGCAGATAAATTTCTGTAAATTAAATGGACAAACTCCTGGTTGGAAAGCATATTACCGGAAAATTGCCGGCAACCCTTGGAAGATAGAATTTTGTACGGAAAAAAAATCCAACCCGAAACAGAAAATCTCATTACAATTTCAACGCGATCAGACAAAGCAGCATCATACGGAAGAGGTTTGAGAAGAACGCAAGCCCTGATGATGAAATGGATTTTTATCCTAAAACAGGACAACACAACAAATGCAGAAAATATGGCAAGCGGGAAGGAGTAAAAAATTTTGGAAAAAAAAGATAATGGAAGGGTTACTTTTTCACAAGTACAAATAGAAGATACTCTTCCAAATGTTTTAAGAGGTTTAAAGACCCATAAAAGGTATATAACTTTAAATAATAATACTTTATAATTTAAAAAAGCAAAAGAACTTAATTTTTATGGATCTCGTATATTAAATAAATAAATAGAAAAAAAGCTTAGGTAACTAGACTAGCTTTAGAGGGTAAACCAAAGGGAAGGAATCGCATCCAACTCTTCCTGCTTGTCCTGGAACCAACTCGTTCCTCGTCCCGTAAAAAATGCAAATCCCAAGTCAAAGCTTAGCGCCGTATCCCGTACGTGGAAACCTGGCAACAACCGTGCCGCCCATTCCGGCTCCACTCAAAGCACAAAAAAAACCATAAAAAAATGGAAGAAAAATCACACATATATGTAGACATATGAGTAATGGAGAAAAAAAAATTGCTAGGCGGGAATGGAATTTGAAAACGTATGTCCTGGCATAATGTAATATAGAATGGCAGGGGGTTTGGTCAGTTGTTGTGAAAGGACTGGAAGGATATAACTAGGGAGGCAGGGGGGGAAGGCCAATTCAATAAAAATGAAAAAAATAAAACAGGGAAAAAATAAAAAACCGCCACTCCGATTGCTACTGCCTGGCAGTTTTGAATTGGAAGCCAGCTAGCTGGGCTTCGGATTTGAGTGGGTGGAAAGGGTCAGGATTGTGGGTGGGTTATGGGTGGGTTATGGGCTACATGGCTCTCCGGATCAATGACGAAAGTGCGTTGAAGTGTAGTGCAAACAATGGCAAAAAAGCATTGGCAAAAAAACATTTGCAAATAGAGCAAAGGATGTAAACTTTTATGCATATGCCCGGTATAAAGAGCTTAAAAAAAGGGACGTGTGTTTCAAGAGTTTTAAACTTCTAATCGTAATATAGAAAGAATATTTTCTATATCGCTTAGATTCGTTTAAACAACAAGCATCAAGAAGGTTACTTGAGCCAAAAAAAAAAAGCAAACTTTGACATATTTTTTGAGCCAAAAGTCAACGTTTGACATTAAACAGCGGACAGAGGCTCTCCGCCTATGTGGAAAATGCCGACACAAAGGGCCCAGGATGTACAGGCGGAGACATCTCATAAAGCAACTGACAGCCCCCTAACTTTGCACCAAACCCCAGCCATCTGACACCGCTAACGACCGGCGCTAAAACGTCATCCAGACAGCGGCTGTGGCGGCCACGGTGGCGACGATGGAGGCGGCACTGGGCGGATATGGAGCAAAAGTTCCGAAAACAAAAACGTGGAGCACAATGGGGAAAAAATGGTCCACAAGTTACTTGAGCTTGAACCATCGTCGCCGCTTTTCACATGCCATTCCATTGCATTTTTTGTCCACGTCCGGAATAGGGCGGCAATTTCCACCGATGGGGCCTGGACCAAGGAAACGGCGTTTCATTGTTTGCTCCGCGGATACTCCACTCCACTCTAGCTCTGGTATCCCGGCAGGACCTCCCTGGGTATGATTTTGACGTCTGTTAAGTTGGTCCTTTGGCTTCAACGAGAAGGCTAATGGCTATCCAATGATTCCTACGACATTCTCTGCGGCAAAATGCGTCTATTTTTGCATTTGTTTGAGGATATGGGGAATGCGTCTTTTAATCAGCGCTGCTACGCCACAATGAAAACTGACAGGTTGTGGGACATCATAGTTTGAAATTGAACTAGATCCCTAAAACTTACCAGAGATTATAAATCACGCTTAAAACTTACCTCTTGTTTGTGAAAAACGAAAAACTATTTAATATTTAAGAGAAAGAATGGCAAATAATGTAAATCTTTTAAGAGAAATATAGTTGTAACAAAGTTGCATTAAAAAGTGTGCTTAAACTATTATTACCCTTAACAAAGTAAACTAAAAAACTGCACTCGTAATAATAATTAAAAGCCAATAACATTAAATAACGACCAAGTGTGAAGTCACATCGAGACTAAAACTGACATAAAAACTCAGAAATAAAAAAGCAAATGCGAAAGGGGAACCTTTTTTCCTTCCTCCTTCCATAGTTACCCTTTCCGCGAAAGGATTTTATTTTGTACCCTTTTCGGACAGTGCATTTTTAATATAATTTTTCAGACCCGAATCAACCCATTTTTTTCCAACCTTCCAAATGTTTTTTCACCCTCGCCATGACAACCTCCGTGTTTGCAATGGGCGTGTTTACAAAAATATATACATATAGAGGTATATTTTTACCCTTGTTGAGATTATTATAATTCTAGCCAGATTTTTGCAATCAAGCCACCTTAAACCTCTCACCCAGATCCACCCATGAATGGGTTTCAACAAAAAAAAAGTGTGAAGAGTGCAGTAGAATTTTTAATTTTTGGTTTTCGACATAATTAATTCCAACTCGCCAAAATGTCCTTTATTATCAAGTATTAATATCTTCCCCAACATTCTATAACAATAAATTTTATCCCTCTCTTGCAGTTTATAAATGTTTTTCATATGAAAATTTTTAAAATTCTATTTGGAGGTTGGAGGTCCTCACACTTTGTCAACTGTCCGGTTTGCAAGTGGCCTTTTTTTTTATGTTTTTGCTGTTTTTTGTTTTAAATTCTTTTTTTAATTTGTGTATTTGGCTGGGGGAAAAAAATGGCCAGGAGCGTGGATGTTGGCAAGCATCGTTGTCACGCAAAGCGTCAAAAAGCGGAAGTAGAAATGGAAAAAAAATGGCAAAAAGTTTTTTTTCGAGTAAGCAGAAAAGTATATTTTTCCCGGTACGTAAGCAAAATATCCTGACATTCCTTCAAAATATGCTTTAATTAATTATAAATTTATAATAGAAATTGCAGACATTTTTTAAGTGGAAAAAGTCAGAGAAGTGGAAGAAACATTCTTAATGTTAAGTTTTATAATACATTTTATTTCCAAAAATATCTAACTATATATATGTACAAAATAAGTTAATTCAGTGAATGGTTTAAAACATTTTCCAGCCTTGACGAGAAACTTAATCACGATATGACTTCCGCACGATATGGCATTAAATAAACTCCCAGAAAAACACTTAAAAAACTAATCTAACCCTCACCCATCACGGCGTGACCCTTTCAACCCGGTCTGACCACAAAATAGGGCTGCTCTTGGCTGGGGCAAGACACGTGGTCGAAGAGATCGGGCAGCTCGGGAGGTCGCGGTTTTTGATCGTCCGGCGACAGCATGCTGTTCCACAGCATATTCGAGAGAACGGCATGTCCCCGCTGACTGAAGTGGAAGCAGTCGTGGGCGAAGAACCGCCAGTCAAAGCTACCATTCGGCAGGGTGGGGCCTTTGATGTTGGACAGCATAGGATGGGCCACGACGGCAAAATCATCGCGGTGGAATTCCGGCTGCCGGGCAATGTCCAGTTCCACTCGCTGCATGCGGAGGAGGGTTTGCTTGCGCTGCTTCAGCTGAGTGCTGTTCAGGGTCCTGTCGATCAGGCAATGACAGCCCACTTGGTGGACCACGTAGCACTGCAGTGGCACACGCGTCATGGTGTCGAGCACCTTGGCCACGTTGGGCACGACCACCAGGTTGATCAGCAGACGGGGAACGTGGTCGCGCAGCAACCGGAAGGCCTGGCGGAGATCGTTGGCGTGCTGGTCGAGGAAGTCCTGTGGCCGGTCCCAGTGGCACAGGTCCGAGCAAATGTCATTGTTGCCGACGAAGATGGTGAGGAGCTTCCAGTGGCGCTTCATGTCCACGTTGGGGTCACGTTGCATGAGGTCGATGAGGACGCGGGCCTGGAAGGGCAAATCCCTTGACATGATCATCGGCTCGGCGATGTTCAGCCGGGATTGGCGATGATTCACCACCAAGCTGTTGGTCACGGAAAACCCGTACAGGTTGGGATTAAAGATCTTCAGGATGTTGGGCAGGGTGACAAACCGCCGCCAGGTGGACAGGCCTCCGCCCGAGAAGGTCAGGCCTCGGAACTCGTTGATCATGTCGATGGCATTGTTGGACAGAATCCCATTACCCGCCGACAGGGAGTCCCCAAAGGCAGCTATAATGTCGATGTCCCCGGGTCGCAGACGCTCTATGGAAGTGGGCGGACTACTGGACCGGGTGTTGTTCAAAGGACAAGGGAAGGGCTCCTTCTTCGACACCAACGCCTGGACTTTTCCCTCGCGCCGTCCCCGGTCCTTCAAAGCCTTCATATTCGAGACAGCCCACCTGAGCATCAACTGTCTGGTGCCGAGGAACAGTTGGCGGAAATCCCGGTCGGCGTAGGTGTACAGCTGTAGGCCATTCTTGATCCTTTGAGGGTTGTACCGTTGGGGGCGTACTCCGATATCAGCCAGTAGCTTTTCCGATCGGTTCTGGCGTCGTATCCGGGTATGCGCCGGCTCCGCAGAAGAGCAGACCAAAAGCAATAAGCCCAAATGCAGTAAAGTGACCTTTGACATCGTGAATGATTGTTAGGAAGTTGTCCATTCGGTTTCACTTTCCCAAGCTTGTACCCGACGGACTTCTGAACGCGTTCTCATCCGCGAGGCATGTGCGTTGCGCGTTTTTAATGCCTGCCAAAAAAAATTACTTATACGAACGGTGGGTCCGGCTTGGGTTTGGATTCACAAACTAGCGAGTTCGGTTCTTTCCATTAAAGGCATCACCTGAGACAGAGGCGAGCCGAGCCGAGGCGGGGCTGACTGGGGACAGAGCTCAGAACTTGACTTAAAAGCGTTGACCGAGACATTAACAGTCATAAAAATGAAAAAGCGGCCTGATAGCAAAGCCAGCCCGGGGTTCAAAGATGTACAAAAAGACACAAAACAATGAATAAAAACAAAACTCAGGAAGCTCGACGGCAAAGTACTTACTCTTTTATTTACTCTTTTCATTTATTATCAATTAACTAAATAAATAAATAATGTTCCTTAACAAAAGACTTGAAAAAGTTCAACTGGAACGGGGGGACAATGAATCATTTCCTTTATTTTTTTTTATAGTTTGTGAATCTTACAACTCGCTCTGAAAACTTTTACACCCTTTGAGTAATGGGTATGAGGCAGCCTAAGAAAAATAAAATTAATATACAAATTAATTACCTTGTGCTATCCACAACACGGTAATGCATATGTTTTTTTGGAAGCCAAAATCGTCTTATAAATAAATTGGAGCGAAAAAGTGGCAGAGGCGTAGGATTTGCATCAGATTCAAACTCTTTTTTATATTCAAAAATACAGAGATAGATCATAAAGAGCCTTTATAATGTTATTTATAATATATTAAGCTATTTAAGCTATTAGGTATATCGGAACCTACGCCACTGTCTATAATTAAGGGTCGTTTGGTGTTAAGACCTTCGTCTATTCAAGCCTGATTTTGAGTCAAAAAACAAGCCAAAAAAACAAGTTAAAATATATCCACAAATATTTGCACATTAAGCTTAAGTGAGTTTTGTAATGTAATTGTTGCTCGAAATGCCTGAGATAGATAATGGCTAATTGTTTGCCCAGATCTCGCGGTAAGAGCCTTTGGACAAGTGTTTGACTTTGTATGCCAAAAACATATCCGTTTTTTGTCGAACTTGATAGCGGTTGTTGACCACCGAACGGCGAAAATAATTTAAATAAAATTAAAATAAAATATTAAAAAGAGATCTATAAATAAATGGAGCTACGCTTTGAGGCTTGTCTGAGATCTGTAAACAGAGCCGAGGGGCCGGAACGTGATGGAATTTTTTGTCCAGACCCCAACTTCCGCTTTTTTCCACTCCCATTCAGGGGAGGATTCCATTAATATTGATAAAAAATAGGCTTAATTTTTTAATTTTCTCTTCTTGGTTGATAAATATATTTCAATATTTCTTTTTGAGATTTGATTTCTGTCTTAGATAATTATAGTTTATTAATGCTTTGTTGACCTTATGCAAAAATAATGTTTTTTACGTGTTATTTCCCCCAACATTATTTTGATGCCATCATTTAGATTTAAAAAAAAAAAAAAGCAATAAAGTCCCAATGAAGGACTTCCAGGCCTTAAAAACGGTGAAATTTATATTATTAAAATCATGTTAAGCTTTGATTGAACAAGTCACGATAATTGGCTCAGGAGATTATAAGAGCTTTCGGAAATGGCTTAAAGCAAAAGCTCGAATTATTAGCTTGAATATTAAAATCAGTCGAAGGCAAGTTGCCAGACTGTTGAAATTATTTGGTAATTATTTGGTAATGTTGTGAAAATAAATAAAAAAGAATACTATTTATTTATTAAATTATAACCACTTGTTAATCAAACCAGAGAATGACTTTCATAGTTTAGAAAAAGAAGATGGTTTTCCTTCCTAGAGGGATTGATCTAAGCCAAGTTTTAAAGCCTTTTTTTATGTGATAACTAAAAAATGTACAAATGAACAAACTAATATAAAATCTATGCTTTTATTAGTCTTCATAATTTATAAATATAAGATTGACCAAAAATTGGTAGCATTGGTTTCCTTTACTAAATATTGTTATAAGCCAAGTTTTAAAGCCTTTTATTATTATTTTTTAATTAAAAAATATACAAATAATATTCATAAAAAAGAGATTTATTAAAAAAAGGATTGCTTTCCTTCAATAAAGAATGATATAGACCAACTTTTTAAAACCTCTTTTTATTTGTTAACTAAAAAAGTTACAAACTTATATAAAATATATGCCTCTAATAGTCTACAACAAGCAATTTCAAGGGCATAACAAGTTTGGCTTGTACTACCTATAGGTATTATCCAGTTTTTAATGTATCTCATTGATTCAAATTAAGCATTCCAGATATATTTTTTACATCTGTAATTAATGCAGATTGTGATAAGAAACAATTAGCAATGCAGGCAACCAGAACGTGGGGAAAATGTTAAATGTTTTACAAGGGAGATGCTTGTACTATATATAATATAAAGTATATTTTAATATTTCTAAACCATATATGGCGTAGTTGCTATTACTTAGGTAATAAAATAGAGTTTTAAAAACATTATTTCTGGTTTAAAAAAGCCGCTCTGTCTGTAGGAATGAAATTAAAAACGATGATGAAAAAATTGTATTAGTGGGAATGGTAAAAAAATTTTAATCGGCGGCTAAGCATTGTCAATTGCTTTGTTTTTTTTTTTAATAACCCGCTGAGCAGGGGGTACTGCAAGGGAGGGGGAGAGGATGTACGGGTGTACAGGTGTAGCGTGATGTACAGGTGCAGAGCCATTGGGCAGGAGCACGTTCATCATACCCTAAGTGGGTTAATTTGTCGGGTTAACCGACAACCTCTCAGTGCTAACAAACCACAGCACGCTGGTGGACAATGGGAGAGGTGTAGCTTTTTTTGCGATAAAAAAAATTATATTTATATTATATTTTTTTTTCTTATAAAAGTCTTAGATTTATTTGATTTTAACTGCTTTTTCTGATAAATTAATCTTTGATAATGTTTCGATTTCAAGTACAACTTTGTAATTAAAAAAGGTAAAAAAAAAATCATAGTTTTCGATTTAGACATCCCACCGTAAACGAGAGCGAAAAGGGCAGGAGAGCTGGGAGAGGGAGCGAGTCCGATAGCAGCGCGCGCTTGCGCAGTCGCAGCTTCAAGGTCGCCTATTGTAAAAGAAAGCGCCATCGCACGGCCTTGAACACGAAAAAATATGTTAAAAGGCAATGGCTTAAACAGGGCAGAAGATAAAACGCGCCAGCCAGATGGTATGATTTTGGATTGAACCCAAAAACTTGATCTTTATTTTAGCTTTCCTTTAGTTTTGCGTGGAAACGATTGTTTTAAACACAAAAACCTATCGAAATGTGAGCAAACAAGCCTGTTTCAAGTCCCATAAAGTTTATGCTTGAGTAAGACAATGGGCAAGCCGAGCGTTTTGAGCCAATTTATACACTTGTTAGGTTTTCGTTAGGGTTTTTTTTTGTTTTTTTTGCAAACTTGTGCAAGACCGCAAAGCAAACTCCGACTGAAAAAAAAAAACTATACAGCATCTCAAAATCCAATATGTGGTAAATCGGGGTTAAATATTTTGTAAATAGGTTAATAGTATGCAGATTTTATCGACAAATTGGGCAAAATAGGTTCGAGAGTGAGGAAATATTTTTGCAAACCCCCCACAAATTAGTTATCTTTATTTTTGAGAGAGTGAATAAATTATTTTTTAAAAGACAATAAAACAAAAGTAATTTTTAATGACATCCCGTGTTTTTTGTGTACTAACCTTTGAGTTCTAGTCTTTGTTCAAAGTTCATCGTCGTAAGAATTCAGCTTATTACTCTAGAAATCTATTTTATTTTTAGGTCCGAAATGTAGCCACAAGATGCCTATTATTGTTCTTATTTGTTAAGCTTCCTCATTCTTAAGTCTTAAGACTTTGAACTTAGAAAGAATCTTTTTACACTTCTTTGTATTTTTATTTTTTAAACTATGTAAGAATTAACGTTCAAAATTCAAAACAAATACGGAATTGTATTTGTTTTCGAATCATTATTATTATTAGAATTGCTTACTTGCAACAAAGTGTTTACATCTTGATTGCGAGCCATAAATTCTTACCTGAAATGAAATAAAACGAATATTAAGTTGGTTAATGATGAATTTTCAATAAAAAACTGGTTATGGAAACAATTAATCAATATAAAAAAAAGGTTATATATATTAAGGGATAATGCCAGACTAATTAAACTTTGTACCCTTTGGTAAGCCCCAGACATAAATGTGTGATGTCGCATTAATAGACACATTTCCGACAATCTATCAAAAAAAAAAACACATGTTTCTCTGTAAAGAAGGCAACAAAAATTGCACAAATCTTTAAATGATTTTTATTTTCGAGCAAGTATGTCTCCGCTGACCGAAGAAACTGAAACCGAAGACCAAGGGACGCCGTGACGTTGCGCTGACTGCGATGTCTGAGCTGGCGCAAGCCGGGCTTGGGATTGGTATTGGGCTTGGGCTTGGGTGGAAAAAGAGCTTGCGAGTACCCGATCCGGCACTTGGGGAGCTCAGTCGAGAAACGGAGCTCGCTAGCGACACTTGGGGTAAGCGGAGACCGAGTCCAACCGAGACCGAGAGCCGAAACCAGAGCTATAGCCAAGAGCCGCCACACACTTGAAAATCGGCGAAAAGCACGAAAGAGCAACAGCAACTGGTCGCCAAGAAATTGCAACACAAAAAGCGCGCGTGCGCAACCCGATAAGTTAGAAAAAGAGCGTTGTGTGGTGCCCCAGCCTAGGAAAATCAAACAAAAGTACGGTTAATGTGTGGAAAAAATCAGTATTTTTACTCATTTAATTATGTTATTTAAAGTGTTTTTTGTGACTCGCTCTCGCCGTGTAAATAAAATGTGATAATCTATATTGTATACATTTCAATACAATAATTTCGTAAGAAACCAGTGTAAACCGAAACCGAAACCTAAACTAACCTCCTGAACTGAACATAAATACTGTGTTTTTAAAAGATACAAATCTCTGAAAGAAAACCGAAACCACAAAGCATGACCAGCACCAGTGTTTTGCATCCAAGAGTGTGTTGTGAACAGAAAAAAACTTTTGCAATAGAATTACGAAAAGGAAAACTAACTTTTGTAAGAAAAAACTAAACATGTATGCAAATACCCAAAACGAACCAAAATATTATCTAAAAAATAAAAAGCATTTTAAAGAAGAGGTAAGGAGTCTTCAAAAGTGACCTCGTGAAGAGAGGAAAATGCAAGGAAAAATTAGGCAACTTCCTAGTTGAGTTCCTAGATTTGAGATGAGCTGGAAAAAAAGCTAGGATTAAGTATTACAAAATCTATATAAATGTAGAGCGAGTAACCCGCAGTGCTATAAATAAACTTAATTATAATATAAAGATATAAAGACTCCCGTACAGTATGTCACATGACATGCAACATTTTTTTTTAGTAGATTTTGTTGTGGATGTAACATAAAAGACTATAAAAAGCATGACTGGGACAAACCCGAGCAAAAAAAAGTTATAATCAAACACAGAAGCTAACACTCGCAACTAAAACTGGCAAAAAAAAAAAAAGATACAAAAACTTTTGATCATTAACTCGAAACATTTGAAAAGTTAATGTGATTGCAAAAATTAGATAAAAGCTATTAGGAAGAAGAATTTAATATTATTTCTTAAATATTTATAATTTAGAAAAAAAAATAGTTACTCCAAGACACTGTGAATGATGTTGGTGTCTCGGCAGTGTTGCAGTTTAACCGAAATGATTGTTGTGGCATTATATAAGAAGTGGCCATGCCACAAAAAAAATACAAAATAATATGAAAGAGAAAGAAGAAATCGGTAAAAGAGTCGACAGGTGAGAAGGAAGCAAAGTTGTCAGAGCGAGAGAGAGCCAGCTTGGGGAGCTGCAACATGTTGCACGAACGAAACACTACGGATTGGGGCAATGGGGAGCTCCGTTAAACGGAATCAAGGTAGCAACTGTAGCAAGAGGGAGTTCTTGGTGCTGAGAAAGCGATTTGGAGGTCTGTTTTTCTTATTGTTGTTTTTCTAAGCAGCTCATGGTCGCGCCACACCCCTCGCAGCTCAATTGCAGAAATTGCAAAACATTGGCAAATAAAAAGCGATTTCATATGCGAAGGCGACAACAGCAACAAGAAGCAACCGCCATCAATACATCAATATGCCATAAAACCACTAATTTTTGGAACCGCTCGCAATTAAGTCACAGCGTCAGCAGCAGTCGGTTAGGTTAGTCCGTCCCGTCCCGTCGGTGGTAACCAGTTGGCCAGTTGGCAACCTTGATGACGCTGCTTACAGCTTGTTGTTTTATAAGTTTTGTAAGTTATGGAGGAGGGTTTTCCAACAAAATATTATAATTTTTGGGGGAATCAGCATCCCCTCAGCAGCATCTCTAGATTTTATTAAAAAATATAATCATTGTTGTCCTTTGCGTCACTCTTTTTTTGTTCCAATGTTAAGCAAACAAAAATAATAATACACAGAGTTATGACCACGACTGTTTGTACTAACCTTACTCAATTTCAATTTTTTGTTTTTTGTTTTTTTTTTCGGCTATACGTTTTTTTTTTTTTGAGGTTTACTTTCGACCAGTTTATGGGCGTTTCGTGTTTGTTCAGTTTTGTATTTTATTGTTAATTTTGTTAGACTATGTACAGGTTATATACTAAGATATATAGATATATATGAATATACAAGTATGACATATAAGTATGACGGATAAACTTGTAGAAATGCAATGGAATGGCCTCAAAGTGGGTCAAAGACAGTTTGGCGAGGTCACCGGCTAGCGAGCTGTTGTTTTGTAACACTAAACATTCGTTTCTCTCTTTAATTTTAAAAAAATCATCAAGTTTTATTACTAAAAAAAAAAATAAGAAATATATATTTAAATGATTCATTCCACACAATTCTTAAGTTATATGTAAAATATTACCCACACATCCCATCCCAGAGCTCTTCCTAATTTAAATTTACTTTCGTGTCTTGACGATTTGCTTATTCAGAATGCATTCTGACTGACGTTGATCTATAGGTACGAGAATATATAGGTATATAGACTCTATAGACTATATAAGAATTGTTATTCAAGACGTTCATGTGAGTCTTCCTCTATTGTCTCGAGTGTCTCAAGTGTCTCGCTTTTTAGAAATTAGCACACAGTGTAAAGAAAGAGTTTCCCTTTGAAGTCTTTTGTTTGTCAACTATTTCTCAGTAAAAGTCATGTAAATGGATTACAAATAATGCCTGTAATATTTTTAAACCCGACTTAATAGGTACATTTGTATTAAAAATTTGTCATTAGCATCCAGCAAGGGGCAAAGCCCTCTGCACATTTCTGTAGATTGTGTCCAAACTGCCAAGTAGTTGACTTAAAAAATTCACTCACCATTCAAAGAATAAAAAACTTGGGTAATTAGCAAGTACTTAGAATACACATAGCAAGTCCGAAATAAATTATGGACCGGCCAAACACTTTGAGTGCCTCGGCACGTGTATGTCATAAAGGCAGGCGAATCAATAAAATACATAACCAAATCCAGGGGCCTCTTCAATTGACGCAAATGATTTATGATAATAATTTTTTGTCAGAGTGTTTTTGGAGGCTAAGAAGAAGTCTACGCAACAGGCCATTAAAATTAGGAATAAATTATTATAGAATTATGAAATATAAACCAAAACTGTGCTAGATAAAACTTTTCCAAAGATTATTTCTCTGGAAAACACGAATTCTAGTTTTTTTGTTCTTGAAATTTAAAATATAATTTCGCGGACTACGAAATGTTAAAGTTTGAGTAATAAAACGTATTTTAAAACCTCACTCGACTCTAAACTTCTTTTCTAGAAAACCACAACCTTAAGATGGCGGCCGTTGAAGTGAGGAATGGTTGCAAGTACTATGGCTCCAAATCGAATCCAAAAGTGGTGCTCAACCAGCTTAATATGAACGTAATGCGTGGCTCAATGTGAGTTTTATTTAAAAAACTAAACCCCAACACCAACTAAATCGAATCTCCTACCAGTTACGGCTTACTGGGTGCCTCCGGATGTGGCAAGACCACGCTGCTCTCCTGCATCGTTGGCCAAAGGCGTCTCAACGGGGGAGAGGTTACGGTGCTGGGCGTCAAGCCCGGAGTACCGGGCAGCGGAGTGCCTGGCTCCCGGGTAGGCTTCATGCCCCAGGAGATCGCTCTGGTGGAGGAGATGACCGTCAAGGAGACGATCTTTTACTTTGGACGCATCTACGGCCTGACGGACGAAAAGATCCGAGAGAAGTTCAAGCTGCTCAAGGAGCTCCTCCAGCTGCCTCCGGCCAGACAGATGATCAAGCAGTGCAGTGGAGGTCAGCAGCGACGTCTCTCCTTCGCCTGCGCCATGATCCACGATCCCGAGCTGCTCATCCTGGACGAGCCCACAGTGGGATTGGATCCCATGTTGCGGGAAAAGTTAGTATCTAACTTCTTGGTGTTCTTTATTGAATATTTGTTATCCTTTTTGTAGAATCTGGAACTTCCTTGTGGAGACTACAAGGAACAGCAAGCTGGCTGTGATCATTACCACACATTACATCGAAGAGGCCAAGCAGGCCAATTGTGTAGGTTTTTGAGTTTAAAACTAAATATTCCTTAATTAATTAATAATTTCCCTTAATTTATAGATTGGTTTGATGCGGAATGGCGTGCTTTTGGCTGAGGATACTCCCACAAACATCATGATCAAGTTCGGAACGCAATCGATCGAGGATGCCTTTTTAATTCTAAGCCAGCGGCAGGGCAACGAGGACGATCTGGTACAGATCATGGACCACAACAAGAACCAGACCTTGCCCGCGGCTGTGCTGCCTCCGGAGGTCATTGACTCGAGTGAACCGAACACGCCGGAGAAGCCACCCATCCCCTACGAGGAGGCTCCCAACGAGAACCGCAAGAAGATTTTCTTCACCACCAAGGGCAGGATCAAGGCCCTGATGACGAAGAACTTTGTGCAACTTTTTAGACAGCCCTCGTAAGTTGTCAAATCAGAGAGAGGGAGACTTCCATTTAAATTTCCTTCTAATTTCTTTTTTAGAGGTATTATCTTTATGCTGCTGTTTCCGCTCATCCAACTGACTTGCTTCTATCTGGCCATCGGCAAGACGCCCACGAATCTCGAGCTGGGAGTGTACTCCGGCGAGGTTGGAAGCTATGGCGAGTGCTTCGACGATAATCTGGTCACGGTTTACAGCGACAGCGAGAACAGCTGCCAGTTCAACAAGCTCTCCTGCCGATACATTCGCGAGCTGGGCGACGATGTGGCCACCCGGAAGTACTACTCCAACGAGGCAGATGCTCTAAGCGATGCAAAGAAAGCCGTCACTGTCGGATACTTGCACTTTGCCCAGAATTTCAGTGAGTCTATATTCTCGGTGATGGAGGATGGCATCCATGCCACCGATGGAGCTGTGGATCATGCCGAGTTGAGTGTCCATATTGACATGACGGGTAAGGAGTCCTGGTACGAATCTGACAGAATCTCCTTAACTCTCTGATCCTCTGATTCCCAGACCAACAAGTGGCTTACTATATGCAAAGGAAACTCCGTGACAAGTTCAGCGCCTTTATGAGGAGCGTGGTCAAGGATTGCAATGCCTCGGCAGCCCTCGTCGAACTTCCCGTGCAGTTTCAGGAGCCCATATTCGGCTCTACGGACATCGAGTTCCAGCAGTATTGTGCTCCCGGAGTGGTAATGACGTAAGTATGGCCTGGATATGGAATACAACAACCTTAATCCGTTTTCTATATCACCTAGAATGGTCTTCTTCCTGGCCACTTTGATGACAGCTGCTGTTTTCATTTCGGAACGCATGGATGGCATTTGGGATAGGACCCTCTTGGCTGGTGTTTCCGCCACCGAAATGCTGTGGGCCCATCTCTTGACCCAACTCATTATCATGGCCCTGCAATCGTTCGAGGTTATCATGTACATTGGCCTGGTTTTCGATACCTACAACAATGGCGACACCACGACGCTCATCGGATTACTCACACTTACCGCCTTTTGCGGCATGCTGTTCGGTGGGTCTAATTAATAGCTTCAACAACTATTAGGACGGGTTTACCATAACGTTTTTTTTTCTCGTACTGTACTAACAGGTCTCTTTATTTCGGTATTTTGTAAGTCACACACTGAAGCGAACTTTGTGGCAACCGGAGCCTTCTACCCCATGATTATACTTTGCGGTTTGTATCTCAAAAACGTTTCTTAAACTCTCCATTACAGAGTTGTTAATCCTTTTCAGGACTCCTGTGGCCTTTGGAGAGCATGCCGCAGTTCCTGCAGGACCTCGTGATGGTGCTGCCCTTCACAATACCCTCCATCTCGGCCCGCAATGTGATCGAAAAGGGCTGGGGCATCACCAACTCCAAGGTGTACAATGGCTTCCTGGTCATGACCGGCTGGACGATCATCTTCTTCGTCCTCTGCCTCATCGGCATTAGGAGGAAGTCATAAATTTCGGGGGTCCTTCGCAACTAGTTGTAACGAATTAGCATTTTTTTTAGGTGATATTACATCCATATCGTTCTAATTTAATAATTATCGGAAGCACATCACTCGCATGCTAAAGACTCTCATCAAACACAAAAAAAAAAAAAAAACATTACATTCTTGGACACTTTTCGTCCGGGGGGGTTACTAAGGTTTAAGGGGTGTGCGTGTCTCACAACAAAAATATTTATAAAAACACCGAAGAAATATAATATATATTCTATTCATTCAAGAGAATGTGTATTAAGACATCAAGTTAATAAAATGAATTTAAACAGAAAGCAAAACTGTGTCATTTATTTTTCTACTCATGATTCTCATGATGCATTCAAGGCAGCAGCAAACTAAAGCGAAAGTTCCTTGCCACTTCCTCCTAAAATATATCTATATATATCTATATATATATATCTAGAATGTACAGAATATATATATATATATATATAATCGTCTATCTTAGTGTGTGGGCCAAGGGCAAGGACATGTCGACGACGACGACGACGACGATGTTGAGGACGTGGCAAAGTTGCTGACACACTTCGTGTGTGCTCCAAAAGCGCCAGACAGAAAGTCTGCCCGTCTATATGTCCTTAACCCCTCACCTGACTATCCTCCCTCTGCCTTTGTTCTCTGCCGGCAGAAATTTTTATTACAAAACTTTATCTTTGCCAAATACGTAAACGAAAACGACGACAACAATGCTCGGCTATCCAGGCTATCTTGCCACATCCTGGCTAACCGAGAATGTATCTATGTAGATTTGTGGGTGTTTATGTTCGGGTCTCACCATGTCCTTGTGCTGGGTGCTGGGTTGCAGGAGTAGTTTGTATTTAATACACAAGTATTACTTGCATAAAATGTGTGCTCGAAAGTTTACCCAAAAACTTGTTGCCCAGAAAGTAATGGCAGGAGTCTGGCTTTGGATTTTTGTAAACAAGTTTCGATTCTTTAATCGAAGGGGTGCTAAAGGAGTGCCCTGAATGTAGGTCGTTGTTGGATTAACATTTATTGACTAGACTTCTAATAAAAGGGGTATTTATTGTCCTTGAAAGACGGATATGACCTTTAACAAAGATGTTAAGAATCTTTTAATAAAAAGCCAAGTTTTAGGCTAATTACACGGGTGATACCTTTTTAAAATCAATATTATCCAGGACCTTGTGTACTCTTAAAAAGTAAAGGAGTCGCTTTACGGAATATATTGAGTATCCTTTTGCCAAAAAGATATGAGAAGCAGGGCAGTCCAAATCAAAGACGACGTTTGCATTTCATTGACCTTTTAAATGGCACAAAGATACATACGAATGATAACTCCCACACTCGAAGCACTCACACTGCAACCTGCCACACTCCAAGCTGCAAGTACCCACAACAGTCGCAGCAGCGGCACACACTTTTGCATGTCAGTCAATGTTCTTCTCGATGCTCCCTGCGAAAAATGGAGAAAAATGTGATTCGAGAGTTTATTCAATTTGCCGCATGTGTATTGCGTATTGCTGCGTGTACAGGGGACAGGGGTCTGCTTTAAGGGGGCATGCCACACAGCACATGACGTCTGATGGACAACCAGAAATTGTGGGGGAGCAGAGCTAGGTGGGTGAACTCTCTCTGGCAATATAATACAATCATCGTTGGACTTGGATTCGATGCGCATTCGATACGTTTTGCTGCAGCTACCGCACCGCGTCCAGTCGATGATACATGCCACATGCGTAGGTACCAGGACTCCCCCGATGCACTCTCACATGGGCAGAGGCCTGCTTTTTGCTCTCATGTGCTGGCCCAGCCAGGCCTTTTACATAGGCTCGACATGCTGCCTCGTTCCACTCACTCGCCATCGGGTGGGGACTTCGATCCGTTTTGGTTGCTCCTTCTCGCTCGCTCCCTATTTACCCATCATGTACAGAGTCCTGTGTGTCCTGCCAGTGCTGCACATACGATGCGATGCGATACTCTCCGGCGCATGGGGAGGATGGAGCAGGTGGGGTCCTGCGTTTGGCCTTTTGCCTGGCACACATAACAAGAGCAGCAGCAGCAGCAGCAGCAGCAACCAAACCAAACCAAACCAGCGACAGCGCAAATGCTGATTGGGTTCGCACAGTGGTCTTGTCTCAGTCGAAAACCCCGAAAAAATGTCCTTTGGGGAGTTATGTTTATTAAAAATGTTAATGGTTAAAAAATAAACACAAATCTGTTATAATTTATGCTAAAACCGTCTTAAGGAAGCTTTAAGCCAACCGCTGCATTCTTAAACCACAAAAAGACATGATGAAACTTGTATAATAAGTACCAGGTATCATTTAACCTGAAAATAACTTGATGTATTTATCTTCTTTTACAGCATATGATACCTTTTTTAAATCTTTTTATAATTAATTAATACTTTATAGATTAATATCTATAGATATGTTTAGATTTCCATCCTACCGTGCAGAGAAGTGGGGGTTTTTTTTGTGGCAAAACAACAATAGGGAAACGTAAATGGCGGTAATACATGCGTGGGGAAAACCCAGGGAAATGCACAACCGAAGGAGGAGTACGCCAGATCCTGATGGGGGGCTGCGTTGCGTCATTTTTTTGGGGAGGAAGAAATCGGGAGTCGTCGCTGGCAGTGGCACTGCGATGGCGATGAGGATGGCGACAGCAACGCAGCCTATTTCGCAGGCAGGAAAAATAAAAATCAGAGAGTGGGATCGGACCATGGTGACGACGAGGAGGTCGATGGGTGGGTGGGTCTGTACAGGAAGGCATTAGTTGGGAGAGACGGAGTCCAACACACAACACACTAAAATGCAGTCGGGGAAAAACACGACGAGGTGAATACAACTGCCATACAAAGGGGGGGAGACTATATATACGAGGAGCTGGATGTCATGTATTGCCATTGACCAGACCAGGCCAGGCCAGGCCAAGCGAGGCCATCTGCCGTCCCATTCGGACGCTCAGCCACCGAACCTATCTCTCTCTGGCTCCTGTTTACCAATTTATTTTGCGCACAATACGAAAGACGGAAAATGCATGAGGCCACCGGCTGCTACCCATCGCTAGCCACCCACAAGCCACCCTATTAGCCACCCTACTAGCCACCCTACTAGCCACCCACTAGCCACCCACTATATATATGTTTTGGGAAAAAATCATGCGTTTTAAAACGAATGCAAGGAGCGGCTCGAAAACTGTGGAGATTCCAGTTCGATTTTTGGTCACAACCGACAAAAAAAAGCAGCCATCTGCCTTTAGATCCTTTCTCCTTTTTAGATGTACTCCTTTTGCATCCTTTAGCTGTTCAAGTTTTGCTGTGTTTTGTGTTAGGACTTTGTGCTAGGACTTCTTTGTTTTTTCTTCTCAGTTTCTGATTTTTCGGTTCTAGATTTGGGATCCTAACTAAGCAGGCTATGAGAAACCCAAAAACCTTTCTCTATCTAGAGAAAACCTTAACTCATTCATTCGAGCTCAGTCCTGCTCTTCGACAACATCATCGAAAAGATGCTCCGAATTATTTTTTGCCTTATTTTGGCTTTGCCTCAACGATTCACAACGACTGTCCTTCTAGAGGAAGACCTCAAGGACCAAATGGTAACGTATCTCCAGCCAGAGATGCCTTTTATTGAAGACGGACAGACCCTGCTCCAAATGATGTACCTCAGCGACCGCGTAAGGATCTTTTGCACGCGACCCAAACCCTTCAACATCCTGAATGCTTTCCAAACGAATCGCTTGAGTCTCAAGCTCCAAGATGGCGGGGAGTACAGGCAGTACATGGCGGACACCGTGCGCGAGATCTACCAGGCCCATCGCCAGCAGAACGAGAACTTCGACGGAAAGTCACTTGGCAAGCGTGATCAGGAGTACCACTTTGTCCCACTGAACTCCCACGCCCACACCTGCTACGGGATTCACACGAATAACCCATACGCCCTGATCCTCGAGGAGAATCCCTGCGATCTGGAGCGGGTGGCACAGTTTATCCTTGGGATTGTCCTCTGGTTGACCTCGCCCCACCTGGCGGATTCCCTGATTTGTCTTTACTTCTCGGCGGCGGCCCTCGGAGCCCATGTGGCAAGTCTCTTTGTGATTTGTGCCTTTCTGTATGCTCATAGCAAGGAGCGGCTTCGTCAAGTACCTTGGTCTATCCGGGCCAACTTCAAGCTGGTGTTTGAGGAGCGTCCCACTTGGGTGGCCCTGGGACTGGTGGGCGGTGCTTGGCTGTTCCAGAACGGTTGCAAGAAGCTGGAGGGGCTGTGGCGCTACAAATGGCTGCATCGCTTGCACCTGCGACTCCTCAAGACTACCGCCTACTGGCTGATCCTCACCGCCTCTGATCACAAGCGGTTCGGATGGGTCTGTGTCTGTGTTCTTTTTCCCTTTCCGGAGTTTTGGTCGCTTTTGAAGTGGCTGAGGAGGCAGTGTGTCCTCTGTCGTCGCTGCGTCGTGCCACCCCATGTACGCCAGCTGCTCAGCGAGGAACAGTTCCAGGCCCAGGCCGGCTTCGAAACACAAATGGCTCTCGCCAGGATGCGCGATCGCCTCAACCAGACGCCGCCCACATGGCAGCAGATCTCCCACTTGCATGCTCCGAACCAGTTTGCGGGTTTTCTGAGTGGAGAGAGCCATGTAGGAAGGACCGGGGAGAACCAGCTAGCCAGGATCGGGGAGAACCAGCTAGCCAGGACCGGGGAGAACCAGCTAGCCAGGACCGGGGAGAACCACCTAGCCGGGACCGGGGAGAACCACCTAGCCGGGACCGGGGAGAGCCACCAAGCCAGGACCGGGGAGAACCAGCTAGCCAGGACCGGGGAGAACCACCTAGCCGGGACCGGGGAGAGCCACCAAGCCAGGACCGGGGAGAGGACCGAGTCGAGTACCCGCTTCAAGCTGCCGCAAGGAAACAGCAGCTTCGATAACATCCACATCCGTCATCGCCAGGAGCAGCGGGAGCGGTTCGGTGCCAGCTGTGAATGCTGCTCGGTTAGGAATGTCATGGTCAGCCCCTCCACCTGGAATAGCTATGCCAGGGCCCTGCAGTTCGAGGCTCCTTCTGCTACATCTGTAAAAACGCTCTATCGCAATCCTGAATACCAAGAGTCAGAGCAGCAGGATTTCTTTAATTAACCTACAATCCTTTGGCACAAAGGATAAATGTTTCATTTTTATTGTGAACAACAATGTTCAAAACCCTTTTTTTTACAAATTTTTTTAGGCTCTTAATTCTATAAAAATTCATTGTTTTTACACACTAAACGTTTCAGACATTATTATCCTTAGAAATAGAAGAGGTACATGGAGGTTTAGATAACCTCGCTAGGACTCTGCTTATAACTGGAAATTAAATGGAAACCAGCTGCCCCATTATCCACAGAAAAAAAGAGTTGCAGCTGCAACTGCAACAGCAAACTTTGGTCAAACATCAGAAATGCTCGTTCGTTTTGGCTATTGAACGCAGGAGGCCAAAACGCTATGCAAATAGCAGGGAAAACGGTTGCCAACCCACCGCCCAGTCACCACCCAATCAACCACCACTTCCCACTCCCACCTACCTGCAGGACCCTGAAGCAGGAGCGATTGCAGGGGAAGGACGATGAACGAAGGCCTAGACCTACTCGACCGGGAATCGGCAACTGCAAATGCAAATGGGCAAAAATGCTCTTTGACGATGGCATAGATGTGGGGGTGGTTGGGTGGCATGATTGAGCGAAGAGTAGGAGGAGGAGGAGGTGGCATGATGGGGCAGCTTCGTATGAGCTAAAAGCTGGCGGGCGGACAGTTGGAAAGTTGGCCGGGGCAAGCGCAAAACGCATTTCAAATCGAAAAGTGGAACTTCATTTATTTGGCGGGTGGTGGAGGACGGTGACAGGTAACTAACTGGAGTTGGTCCTGCCTGCCACATAAGCCTGCCACATATGGGGAAGCCTCGACTTAAAGACAATGAAGGGTATTACATTGTTTTCTATTTTTTTCTAAAATATCAATTACCACTTCTCATTGTAAACATTTTTATCAGATTGTTAGAATTAGAAATTATCAAAATTTCAATATTTTTCATGACATTTATAGGGTGTCAATGGACGAAACTATCAAATCGAGGACTATCCTCCTTGCCACAGAGCAATGGTGGATGGAAAATTGACTAAATGCAACGTTTTCGTGTTCATTACGCTTCGAGGAGAGGACAACCGGACGGACATACGGTCTAGGTTTAGCCATATCTAATAGCCAATTTTTCCCTCTGACTTTTGAACCCCAATCGAGGATTGGGATTTGCAGGTTTTTCGGTGGTGGATTCCCAGATTCCCGGATTCCCAGTTGGGACAGGCGGCAGGGTGGAAGCTGCTGCTGCATTGTTCTGGGTTATGGCAGGGTTAGGGTGGTGAGGCGCGAATCCATTCGGGGTGGTCACTGGAAAGTGCAATCGAGGGTTCCGTTCAGGGATGGTGGGGTGTCCATGAATTGCGTCAAAATGTCAGTCGATATATTCCCACCCTGTGGATGCAATGCAACTTTTGGAAAAAAAACCGAATCCCGAGTGTTTTCAAATATGCCATAATCTCGGTATTGAAATCTTGTTAAAAATGGGAACACAGAGGAGGGTTTCCTGATGGGATATAGGAGTCAAAAATCGAATGAATAGGACAGTAGGATTGAGGAGGACCTTTGATTTTTAGGATCTACCAACCGTAACTTCATAGATAAATATACTCCTTTAAGTCCTTTTCAAAAGGGCTAGCTAATTAAGGAAATTTAAGCTTGAAAGGATGATGGTTAGGTTGCTTTTGTTAAAGGACTTCAAGGGGTTTCAAAACAAAAATCAACCTGATTGTTCCTTCCTTTGAGGACTGTTCCTCCCTGCACTCACCTGCACCATTTCTTGAGATGTGTGTCCTAATCCTTAGGTGATTCAATTACCGGTTCCACACCGGCTCCAGCTAAATGATAGTCCCACGCGTGTGACGGTGAGAGAGTCCCAACCGACTAGAGAGAGCTGCGTAAGCAAAACAAACGAGCAGCCACAACAACGTAACAAAGTAAGTCGAGAGAACGAACGCACGTGGTTTAGTTTAGTTTTGTTTAATTGCGATTTAATTTAGATGTTTTTTTTTGTTAATTATTTCACACGCGACGCATTGTATTAGAGGAGGAAGTGAGGAGAGCGGGATTTAGAGGAAGACACGCGGGTTATGGGTTTCGATTTGTTGTACTTTATACTTTTTCGTTAGCCGCGTTTTGTTCCAAGTTGCAGTTGGTTTTAATCACCGATGTTATTGCATTTTTGTGAGTTGCGTTGGGCTGTTGACGCCTCGCGACGCTGCGTGATTTTGATGCGTTTTTTGGGGTTCACGGGGTTCTTGGTCAGCTGCGATTCGAATTGCACGTCCTAACGCGATTGGGAATCAAACTACCTGGTCACACTAGGTATTCGATAACTGCTTATTCGATATTTCGATTACAGAATCCCTCACATTTATTCGATTACAATATCACAAAAGTCCATCACCATTATCAAAAGGGATTTGTTTACTTAGTTTTTTGAAATAGAATTTTTAATAGACCGTTAACCATGTCCGATAACGAGTACGAACGCTTCGAAATCACGGACTACGACCTGGACAATGAGTTCAACATGAACAGGCCCCGCGGGCGTCACAGCAAGCACCAGCAGATCTACGGTAAGTCCGGAGAGTCACGTTATTTCTCCCTTTTTATAAGCAATTTCTGTCTCCAGGCATTTGGGCAGATGACAGCGAGGAGGAGAGCGGCGGAGAGGGAAGACTGCGCAGGGGACGGTCCTCCCGGCAGCCCAAGGACTACACCTTGCCCGTGAACTTCGTGGCCGGCGGCATACAGCAGGCGGGCAAGAAAAAGAAGAAAAGCATCAAAGGAGATGACCAAAAGGGAGACGACGACCATGCCGAGGAGCAGGAAGGAAGCGATGACTCCGCCGGAAGCACTCGGCCCGCCTTTGGACGACGCAGCGATGCCGACAGCTCAGACAGTTCTGCAGAAGAGGGGCGGCCGTCTCTGGGCAAAGCCCCAGAGAAGTCCACCTTCCAACATCGCTCCCACATTGCCAGCGATCGAAACGTGGGCGCCTGGGAGCAGCACACTCGCGGTATTGGCGCCAAGCTCCTTCTCCAGATGGGCTATGAGCCCGGCAAGGGTCTGGGCAAGGACCTGCAGGGTATTTCCCAGCCTGTTCAGGCTCACGTGCGCAAGGGTAGAGGCGCCATCGGGGCATATGGTCCCGAAACAGCAGCCAGCATTGGGGGAAAAAGCGCCAAAGCCATCAAGGTGGACGAGGATGTGCGGGAGGCCAAGGAGTTCAAGGAACAGCTCAATAAATGGCGCAAGGGAGGCGCTGCCACAGATTCCCAGGAGCGCCAGGGCAAACGTTACTATTACAAATCCGTGGAAGAGGTTATAGCCAAGGGAAACAAGTCCAGCCACTTGCTATCCGAGAAGCTGAGCAAGAAACTGGGCAACGTTCCAGTGATTGACATGACGGGACCAGAAAAACGGGTGCTCAGTGGCTACCATGCGCTGGGCCAAGCAAAAATCACTCCAGAAGAGACACTCTTCGACGCTGAAACCACAGACAAGGGAGCCGGACCGGCCCCTGCTTCAGTGTTCTCTATGCCCGAGCTGACGCACAATTTGCAGCTGTTGGTTAGCCAGACGGAGCAGGAAATCATTGCCATTGACAAACAGGAGCGGGAGTGCTCCAATCAGCAAGTGGCCTTGGAAAGCGAGCACCGCAGGCTCGAGGAAATAGTCCAGCTGGAGCGTAACCATATTCGCACACTCGAAGAGGTACTAGAGCGCGTGGAACGGCTGAATGATGATCCGGAAATCGGCTTGGCGCAAGCGGAGCGACTGTTCCGGGAACTGCTCGAACAATACGCAGCTGAGTTCCAAGAATTCGGTCTGGCGGACTTGGCAGCAGGAGTCATTGCACCGCTCATGAAGAGAGACTTAGCCCAGTGGCAGCCACTGGAGCAGCCAACAGAGCCCATTCACTTGGTAAAGAAGTGGCGGGCAATGCTGCAGAACGGCAATTCTGCGGAACATCAGCTGCGAAACGTATTCGATCCGTACTCTTCCCTGATCTGGGCAGGAGTTATGCCTTCGTTTCGTGCCTGCGCAGCGGCTTGGCAGCCCAAAGAGCACTCGCCCATGGCAGCTCTACTCGATGCTTGGGCTCCTTTGTTGCCAGCTTGGGTGCTTGACTCTATGCTGGAACAGCTTGTGCTGCCGCGATTGGTTGTCGGGGTCCAGGGATGGGATCCCCTTACCGACACCGTGCCAATCGACAGCTGGGTGCTGCCTTGGTCCTATATTCTGGGTGATAAGCTGGAGGAGGCAGTCTATCCGCAGATCCGCAGCAAGCTCGGTGAGGCTTTGCGCGCTTGGTCTCCACAGGATCGTTCGGCGAGAGCCATGCTGACGCCCTGGCAAAATGCATTTCCTCCGGAAGAGATGCAGGAGTTCCTTCAGCGGCACATTGTGCCGAAACTACAGGTTGTTCTAGGTGAATTCTCTATCAATCCAGTGCACCAGGACCTGGAGCTGTGGAATCAAGTGTGGGAGTGGCACGAGCTCATCGATCCCATGTACATGGCTTTGCTGCTGGACAAGCACTTCTTCCCGCGCTGGATGCAGGTTTTGGTGCTGTGGCTCAACCAGTCGCCCGACTATGCGGAAATATCGCGCTGGTACACAGGCTGGAAGAGCATGTTCTCCGAAGCTGTGCTGCGGGAACCGAGTGTAAAGGAGCACCTCCGGCGAGCACTGGACATGATGCACCGTGCCAGCGATGCCCTATTGCAGCCCACGGCTACACCTCCGCCTCCAGTACCACCAGCTGCAGTCCCTGTAGGCCTATTGCCTCCTGTTATGATGCTGGATATGATTCACCAACCTGCCCAGCTGGAGTTCAAGGAGCTCGTGTCGCAGCGTTGTGCCGAGCTGGGCATTATCTTTGCCCCATTGCCCGGGAGAAGAGAGTTGGGAAAGCAGGTAAGTAGGTCATTTATATCCAACGTTTTTAGCCTCTAACCATATCCTTTACTGCAGATCTACCGAGTTGGAAAGCTCTTTTGCTACATCGACAGAAACGTTTGTATGCTCAGCGATGCCAGCTTTACCAATTGGCAGCCCGTGGGTCTCAACCAACTGTTGGAACGATCACAAACGGGCATTGTTTAAATATATGTGTTTTAAATAAATAACTTCTATTGACTAATTTGTTTTTAAAAAATTATAGACATTATGAAATGTGTAAAAACTCAAATACCAGTTAAAGAAAAACTAATTTAAAAAAGAAAATAAAAATGTTTAATTCACATTTTTTACTAAACGGACCACTATAAAACCATATGTATTCCTTTTCTAGCTTGATAAGTATGAGTTTGCTTCTTTCATCCACAGTTCCCCAAATAAAAATCCATAACTTTAGTAGAAGAACTTTATTCTGATAACGACTAAGCGACTGCACAAAACAGACCGCAAGGTTTTGAGAAAATAGAAAACATATGTTAGTTTTTTGGGACTGATCGTCCAAGCGGATAAATGGTCCCGAGACTCAAGATCGGAAGCAGCAGAAATCATTCAGAAAGTGCTGTCCCGGGAAAGAAACGACTTGAAGCGAAGCGCGGTACCCAAAATATTTTAAAGGTTATTTCAAAAAAATTTGCAAAAAATCTAAACAATTTTCCGTTAGCAGATTTGAATGCAGATTAAAGGAAAATCGATCCGCAAATCTTTTAAGATATTCCGCTTAGGAATCGGATCAATATTGGCAAAGATACAGCCATCGAAAGACCCATATTATTGCTCCAAAGCATTTTTTAATATTTTTGAAAGGGAAAATCAGAAAAATTGACAAAAAAAAAAAAAACAGAATTTGTTTCCAGATTTTGATGCAGATTGATAGAGAATCGATCCACCAATTGTTGAAGGTATTTCGCATAGGAATCGGATCAATATTGCCAAAGATACAGCTATCGAAAGACCCATATTATCCCTCCGTACCATTTTCAATATTTTTAAAAGGGGATCCATCAGAAAAATTGACAAAAAATATAAAACAAAACTTGTTTCCAGATTTTGATGCAGATTGATAGAGAATCGATCCACCAATTGTTGAAGGTATTTCGCGTAGGAATCGGATCAATATTGACAAAGATACAGCTATCGAAAGACCCATATTATCCCTCCGTACCATTTTCAACATTTTTAAAAGAATCAGAAAAATTGAAAAAAAACATAAAACAAAATTTGTTTCCAGATTTTTATGCAGATTGATAGAGAATCGATCCACCAATTGTTGAAGGTATTTCGCGTAGGAATCGGATCAATATTGCCAAAGATACAACTATCGAAAGACCCATATTATCCCTCCGTACCATTTTCAACATTTTTAAAAGGGGATCCATCAGAAAAATTGACAAAAAATATAAAACAAAATTTGTTTCCAGATTTTGATGCAGATTGATAGAGAATCGATCCACCAATTGTTGAAGGTATTTCGCGTAGGAATCGGATCAATATTGCCAAAGATACAGCTATCGAAAGACCCATATTATCCCTCCGTACCATTTTCAATATTTTTAAAAGGGGATCCATCAGAAAAATTGACAAAAAATATAAAACAGAATTTGTTTCCAGATTTTGATGCAGATTGATAGAGAATCGATCCACCAATTATTAAAGGTATTTCGCGTAGGAATCGGATGAATATTGTCAAAGATACAGCTATCAAAAGACCCATATTATCCCTCCGTACCATTTTCAACATTTTTAAAAGGGGATCCATCAGAAAAATTGACAAAAAATATAAAACAAAATTTGTTTCCAGATTTTGATGCAAATTGATAGAGAATCGATGCACCAATTGTTGAAGGTATTTCGCGTAGGAATCCGATCAATATTGCCAAAGATACAGCTATCGAAAGACCCATATTATCCCTCCGTACCATTTTCAACATTTTTAAAAGGGGATCCATCAGAAAAATTGACAAAAAACATAAAACAAAATTTGTTTCCAGATTTTGATGCAGATTGATAGAGAATCGATCCACCAATTGTTGAAGGTATTTCGCGTAGGAATCGGATCAATATTGCCAAAGATACAGCTATTGAAAGACCCATATTATCCCTCCGTACCATTTTCAACATTTTTAAAAGGGGATCCATCAGAAAAATTAACAAAAAAACTAAAATTTATTCTGTTACCAGATTTGAATGCAGATTGATAGTGAATCGATTTACAAATCATTTAAGGTATCCCGCTTAGGAATCGGATCATTGATGGCAAAGATACATCCATCGAAAGGCGCATTTTATCCCTCCGAAACATTTTTCAATATTTTCGAAAGGGGACCCATCAGAAAAATTTACAAAAAATTGAATACAAAATTCGTTCCCAGATTTTAATTTATGGAGAATCGATCCACCAATCGTTTAAGGTATTCCGCTTAAAAATCGGATCATATTTGGTTTCCCAAGCTTTTTTCAAGGGGGGGACCCACGGGAAAACTGTCCTCTTGTACATTTTTAATATGTTTTAGGGTAACCATTGATCGATAGCAGATTTCCAAATTTAAGGTACTGGCGTAAGCTATTAAAAGACTATGTTGGAACTTATCAGGCTGTTTTTGGAATCTCTTAGGGAAAAAATAGGTCGACGTGTTGCAGCTGATGTATCAGTCTATTGAGCCAAATCTAATCGGAATAAAAGTAAATATGTACAAATGTACAAATATTGTTATATTTATACAGATTGATAACTTGATGGATAAGCGGGACAAACCCATTCATTTCGATCGAGTTGGGTTTACACATTGGTCAGATGTTATTCTGACCAGTGAACGATTGGACGAGCTTGTCGTTTTTTAAAGGTATAATTAAAAATTAATAAAGTCGTGTAAAAGTTTTTGTGTAACAGTAACAGATCGAGTAACATCTTAATATCAATATATAGTTATTTTATTACTGGAAGTTTAAGAGGTATCTGGTGAAAAACGAGCGTATATTCAATTCATCTAATGAGAAGTTTTATTCAAACAAGGAATGGTTCTTTTTTATATCAGATGTTAGACGTATAAATTTCAGAATAATGTGTATTGTGCATCTAAATATATAAATAAAATAAAAGCATATATACTTATAAGTACAAAATAATACGAAATTTGTTATGTATTTGATATAAAATAGAAGCAATGTTTAGATTAGATTTCAGTTCAAGTGGTTTTACGATAATTTTTGATAAGATTGTTTAGTTTTTTCTTTAAATAAAACTTACTAATCTATTTATATAGTTTTAAAAGCGTATTATATACTGGAAAACAAATCAATAGCCAAACCCTGACCGGTTTACTGTTTAGTAGAAGCTTTAATTGGATGAGTTCAATAATATTTGTGGAAGATAGATTAGGAAGGTAAATTAGGAAAGCATAATAAGTACTCCCCCGATGATACACTGATATCCCAAACTGTCCTGCATATAGAAATTTTGTTTACCAAAGGGGTAATGCTAATGTGACTTCTGTAATGGAATTATCGAGATTTATATTGTTTTGGTTCCTTTATTACATGACCTCCGAAATGAAGAGCTTAAAATAACAGACATTCGTATTATGTTTAGCATGGCGGCGGTTTGCTGTAACTCCAAAGGATTCGTGCGCCTGTTTCCAATTATTTTGCTCTTCAATACCGCACTATTTCTGGTCTGGAAGAATTTGCAGCAGGCTCAGGAGCTCAATCAGAATATAGTTTGGAATGTAAAAGAACAGACATCCATTGAAGAAGACTGTTCTAAATATGTGAAGCCCCCGGAAGACAAGGAGGTTTCTCCTCGAACACTGGAGCTCATGGAACTACTCAAGTGCCGGGATCGTTCGCTTCGGTTCGAGAGAATGCAGCATGGAAGCTACTGGTTGCTCCAGAATCTTGTGATCGGAAGGAAAAGTAGACACATTGGCTGTGCCGAGTCTATAACATACACCACGATTGGAGATTATTCCTTCTTTGGCCATCTGAAGCCTCTGGTTGATAGGTACTTAAGCCGGTTTTCTAGGACAAGTCTTTGATTTTATTATCCCTTCCATTCATTTCCGCAGGTGGCGTGCCCCAGTGAGTTTTGCCATTTTTGCACCTGGCTATGATATGAAAGCCACTCTGGATGCCATTCAGTATGTGCGAAACTGTGTGGACGACAATGAGACCATTAAGGACTGGGTCTCCTTCCATATCTACTTTCCCAATCAGCACATGCCCGACAAGGTGCCCTTCAACATGGCCCAGGTCCTTAGCCGTCCTTATACCTGCACCTTGGCAAATGGTACCATGGCTCCCGCGCCCTATACCCTCATTCCCCGGAGTGAAAGCTACAAGACCACGGCCAACCTAACCTATCCGATTAATGTGGGCCGAAATATAGCCCGGCAGGCGGTCAATACCCACTTCATCCTTGCTTCCGATATTGAGCTGTACCCCAGCTTGGATTTCGTGGACGACTTCCTGGACATGGTGATTGGCAATCATAGTGTCCTGGCCCTGGACTCTCAGCAGCCGCGGAGGGTTTACCCGCTGCCAGTTTTCGAGATCGCTTCTGGAGCGGAGGTTCCTAGGGACAAGGACGAGCTGTTGGCACTTTATCAGAAAAAAGCAGCCCAGGGGTTCCATGAAAAGCTATGTGGATCCTGCCACAAGGTTCCTCGACAAAAGGATTGGCTGAAAAAACCGGTCAATGAGCTGGATGGACTGCAGCTCTTTAGTCACACCTTGCGGGAGAAAAAGTTCAAATTCTGGGAGCCATTCTATGTAAGCGACAATACGGAGCCGCTTTTCGATGAGAGGGTCACCTGGGAAGGACAGTCCAATAAACGAATACAGGTGAGTTTAAAATAGGTCTAGCCAAATATAATCATAATTACGATTCGTTTTCCAGAACTATGCCATGTGTCTGATGGGCTACGAGTACCATGTCCTGCATCCCGCATTTTTGGTGCACAGTCCTGGCATCAAGAAAGTCACTGAGGGTTCAGTTTCTCGCAAAAAATTTGCAGAGGAAATGACAAAATTCATAAATGGTAAAATCAAGCCCGAATATCATGTGTTGTATGGAAAAAACTCAGCTTGCTACACGTGACGAATGATTATTAGAAGTATTGAAACAAGTTTCGGTAATTGAAAACATTTTATGATGTATTATTGGACATATCTCGCCTGTGCTTTAAAATAATTTGATAGTAGCGGGATGATCGTGATCGAGTATACCAATCCTGCGCAAATTCATCTGGCACCAGACTTTCAAGACAAAACGAGTCATAAATTATGAGATTTGGTTATATTGTTTACTCACCTTATTACTTTAGTATAGAAACGAATCCAGGTGTGCCTCCTGAAACACATTTTTTTGGCTATGATTCGACGACGTTTCGAACTCAAGATCCTCCAATTATCGGGAGTGCGTCGTATGAGAAAGACTCCATCCAAAACCATGAAGGTGTACTTCAAATCAATTAGAACCTGGTTCTGAAGAAAAGGACCTTTCGAATTTCGTATAAGTCTAGCTATGTTTTACTAATAATTGTAGTTATTGTAATTATTTATAATAAATATTTTCAAGTAAAAGCTTCTTTTATAGTGTTAAGAGGTACAATAGGGTTTCTCTGGAATAGCATCAATATAATGCTTTTAAAAATGGATTTGCAATAAATAGTTGTTCATAAATTGGGTGTAGGAAAAAGTAAAGTTAACCTTTAAGTTTTTGCTTTGTTCAAGTACGGGTTCGTTGTCATCCAGTTCATCGTAAAGGGGTTCCAATTCATTGATGCTCACGTAAGCCGTGCAAAAGTCCATCTTCTTTGAGTTCTCGTAGATAAAGATTTCGTCTTTGGGGTTTGGGGCATCCAGCCATCTCTTCTGCCTCCGTGAGGTTCTTGAATCCTTAAGAGCCTGCAGTAGCTGAGTTTTGCCCTGTGGCAAGGTGGCCCCTGCCTCGTGAGGAAAAACCGGCAGGCAGAATACACTATAATTAGAATATTCAATTCAAATGGCTTAATGGTCAATCAAACGTACGTTGTATACGGCTTGGGTATGTCAGCAAATCGCCAGCTATCGTGGTTCCAGACAAATTCCAAAAACTTTTTAGGAAATTTAGGCGTTGGTAGGAGCTGAATATCTATCGAGAGGACGTAGTAAGTAAATATATTCAGCCTAGCCACATTCCGGAGTAAATTCGAGGGGTACTTAAGCCTTTTTCGATGCCAATAACTTTGATTATGGGTTGAATTCTCAAACACGGCATTTAGATTGAACTTTTTGCTATTAGACAAGTCTTGCCAAGTTATTCGTTTCAGGTTTTTGGGTAAATGTTGATTGTGAATTACCAAGTGGATGGTAACAAACCGGCTCATTAGTTTTCTCATTCCCTGACAGGTGTTGAGATAGCAAAGGGATTCAATTGCCTTGTCAAAGTCTGAGCCGCAGGCATAGATCGAAAGACTGATGGGACCTTCCCATCTAAATGGTTAAATGGAGCTCCAAGTATAAATTGTTAGCAATCACAAGTATAACTTACCTTTGTAGCAATCTTGGCAATAGACCAAGGTCTGTATAAGCCGCATGAGTGGCTAAAGTGACACTTTCGTTGGCAACGAAAACCTCTTCGGCAACAATAAAATTATGCCACACCCAATAGTCCCCATTTTGACGGATATATCCTTTGACTTCCACCTTTGCAGAGCTAGACTCGTCCCAATCGGTGCAAATATTATAGACCAGTAGTCTTAATGTGCAGACGATCAGGAAAATGCATATTATGAATAGGATTTTCGCCCAAATTAGAGGCATTTTCTAACTTATTTTCAGGGAAAACCCCAAAAAGTCAGGGGTTACTAAATGCCTTGATATATTTTTATTGACAAATGGACTTATAATTTAAATCTTAACAATAACACTTTAGGCTGCAAGTTTGTTGGGATTCCAATAATCACCGTTGAGGGCATTTCGTAACAAAACTTTAGAAACGAGTTCCCCTCTCTGAAAATATTCCGACGATTTATCCTGGACTAATGATTTCTTACGAACTTGTGGCCCATTTCTCTCATACTGCCACCATTTTTGGGGCTGCTTATCCCAAAGCTTTTGGCCTGGCTTTGGCATTACGTAGATTATAATTGGTTTCGAGGGATTGGGAGAGTCTTCAGCAAAGTCAAGTTTCGTGATTCCATTAAAAATTGGATTAAGGGGATCACTTCCGTAGAGTCGTTGATATTTCTCACTCCGCACTAATTGCATAATTTGTACAAAGGCAATTAGAGCCAATGTATCATAGGCCACAAGCACTGGAAAAACAATCGTACTCTAAGGCTTATGTATCTTTAATATTTAATTTCTTACTTGAATAGAAAGTGAGACTTATGGTGAGAAGAATCAAGATGTTCAGCGGAACAGCACGTCTGACAATTCTAAGCGAAAAAATTATAATAACAACCGTCTGGACCGTGTAACAAATTTCGAATATTGCCAGCGGTATGACATGGAACTTCTTGAGCTAAAATAGAAAATATATTAGTGTTTAGGTAATTATTTAAAGGATAACATACTTTATAGGCTCCAAAGGCTGCAACAACACAGGAAATTATATGAAAAAAACTGTAGAGCTGGAAAAAAATCATCAACTCCCTGGGATCTGTGATTAAATTTTGGATTACCAGAAAAATCAATGTACAGGTAATTAAACTTACATCTCTCCATCCAGTTGATATAACTATGAACTATGGTACTGGTCCTGTAATAGTTTTCGAAAATGTGAAGAATCGCGTGGAGGAAGTTAGTGCCATCGGTGAAAATCAGCCACATAAAAACGATGTTTTTAAACTGAGTACAGAAAACAGACTATTAGGGAGTATTTTGTAGGGGAATCATTTTCATTTACTAACAGTAGCCGCCGCACTAATAACCAGAACTCCCAACCGAACCGAAGCGCAGAAGAAGTAGCTCTCCATGAGCACCATGATTTCCAAATCCCGACATTCTGGATTATCCGAGACATTTTGTCCAACTTCATGCCGGTTTGGCAGTCAAATGATAAATGGCAGCCATTCGAGTTGGCATTTGAGGCTTTCGGCCTTTTGGCTCCATTAGCGCGTTTAGATTGGAATCTCTTACATGATTTTTTCATTTTCTGTGCAGCAATTACTTGGCCTTTGTTATTCCAAAGCAATATCCTTTCACACAGTTGGTATAGCGCTTTAGTGGACCTAGGTAGTTGCTTTTTGATTTATAGTTTGACATTTAGAAAATATCATTTCCAATATGTTATTCATGGAATCCTATATGTGCTATTGCTCGGTGCGACTGGGTGTCATCATTGTCGCTATTTTGAGCATTGTAAGTCATTATAACTAATATTTTTTAAAGCCCCTATCAATCCAGTTCAACTCAACTCCAGATTCGTGCCTCGGCCATGAGTATCTGCCTTTTAACAATAGGTCTTAAAATATTCGATCCTCTAATTGAACTATTCAAACAAGATGCAGAGTATCAAGACAGAAAGTATGTTCGGATGTATATCAACTGGATGGAGGATTGTAAGTGAATAAGATTTCTAAACAGTCTATAATCAATAACTTATAATTGTAGCTCCTGACAGTTTCATGATGTGTTTTCAAATCACGTGTTATGTCGACATTGGAGCTGCCATCTTAAGTGTTTGGGGTGCCTTAAAGGTATATAATTTCAAAATAATTAATTACCTTAATTATTTTATTTATTTCAATAGTTGAAAAAGTGGCTTTTACTTCCCGTGATTGTTCTTGAGCTTATTTACTTTATAATCATCACCATCCTGCATATTATAACGATGATCATGCTTAAGAAGCAAATTAACTTGGGTTTCCTGATAATTCTTACACTAGTAGGATGTTTTTATTTATGTAAGTAAGATGTCCTGTTTCTTTAATCCTTAAATGGATATTTAAAGATAAAACTTCTTAGTATTTGTGGGCTACAACGGCATTACCTGCGTGGCCATGTTCCAAATCATTAGCCTGGTCAAGAGCACTAAGTATAGGGAGCTGTACGGGGAGGATCCCTTCCATCCGCTGGCCTTGAAGCCCGTCAAGACTAAAGAATCCCATCAGCCTCTCCGGGTCCTCAATATGCACGACATGAGCATGCACGATACTGACATCGATGAACAGAAGCGGCTGAGTAAGTTGGGCCTCTGGCCACGGCGACCACCGCCGGTGGTGTCCGTCATCCCAGTCAAGGGGCGCTACCCTCAGCCCAAAATCAAGTGGTGGCAGCAACAGGCCCTGGACACTGACACGGACAAGGTGCAGGACCCGTCCGTCTACAACAATTGGCAGCCCAGGGAGCTACTCAATGGAGTGGGTGGCGATGTGCAGCGGAAGAACGCCCTGAATCGTCGGTACGCCGAAGCCCAGATGCAGAGATGGTACTAGTTGCTGGAGCGGATCTAACCCAAAGTATATTACTTTATTTTCGATAGCAAACAAAAGTCAGTCGCATTGCCAATTCAATCTCAACTCTCGACTAAACAGTGTGAATATAAAATGCCTTATAAGTTATTAAATAAAATTTCGATTCCTCTTTTCCGCACTTCAGAGAACTTAACAATTTAGAGACACTACCTCAATAATATCCTTAGCTCCCGCCGGGACTCAAGTTTTGCCTTTTGATTTTTTGGTGAACACTTTGCATAAACGGCACTCCAGATTATGCAACTGTCTGGGCGACGCTTTGCATATCCTCCGGTTGGACAAGAAGTGGGATGCTTCAATGGCTTCAATAGTTCGACGTACAAATGCTTTTTCTTATTTTACATTGCCAACAAAGTGCACAGCGACCGAAAAATGGAGGAAATAAATGGAACCGAGAAGGGGAATGATGCAGATAACTTGGCAGACCATTGTCCTGGTCAAATAAAAATAAAATAATAAAAGTGCCTAACAATTGGTTGGTTGGCGGTTGCAATGGTTCGTCTCGAATAAAGACCAAAATCTAGGTTTGGCATTCAACGATACACTCGGCCTTTCATATTGTTTGCCATTTGAAGTCCCGACCCCATGGATGTAACTTGTCCTCAAGAGATTTCAGCGTTGTGTGTTGGCAGTTGCATATTTTTCATTGGCCGCTGTCCGACCTGCCACTTGGGGCAAGCTCAACTTCAATTATAATTTAATTAAAACTTTTTCAAACTGCAGCAAAATGTGAGACCTAATACCTCGCCGAGAGAGTGCATGCATTTCAGGTTTATTTTTGATATATTCTTATCCTTTTATTATCAGCAGGAAACAATATAAATTCTGTAAAATAAGGACACATTTTAATTGCAACTTTTGCTCAAATTGTGGGCAGATGGTGTTCACTGCGATGAAGTAGGGTTCCATTCTTGTTCAAGGACTGCAGTTTCATGTAATCCTGATGCGGATGGTGATGATGTGTTGTGCTTGGTAACAGAGGCAACGAGGTGTTTGAAGTCTGTAAAAAGTATGAAGGGTTTAGCCATATCTTAAGGGTTTTAGGTAAAAGACTAACCTTTGATTTGTCTCGGGATGCGGCAACTGCGGCCGCCTGGGCGGGACCCGTCTGCAGCTGCTGGGCCGCCGTGGCAAGCATGAACTGCTGGGAAGCAAGCTGTTGCTGCCGCAAAGAGGCTGCCTCCAGACTATTGGCGTGCTCCAGCTCCCGCTGCTTGGCGATGTAGTCGTCGAAGTACGAGTGCTTGATCAGCTTATCGCAGGACCATCGCTTGGCTGGATCCTTGTCGAGGCACTTCTTGAGGAAGTCGATGGTCAGCGGGTTCTGCAGCGACTTGGGCGGCATCTTGTCCTCCAGGGGCTCCAGGTTGGGCGGCACCGGCAGGGTGATGCCCTTGAAATACTCGTTCTGTCCGAAGATCTGAATGTGTCGAGGCAGCAGGTCCCCCAGGGTCTTCCGGATAAGGTACAGTTGGTCAACATCGCTCCGACCCGGCCAGAGTGCCTCGCCTCTCACCAGCTCAGCGAAGAGGCAGCCGATGGCCCACACGTCCACTGGAGTCCCGTACTGAGTGTCGCCCACAAGTAGCTCCGGAGCCCGGTACCATCTGGTGGCCACGTAGTCTGTGTAGTTCTCACCCGGACTCAGCATGCGGGCGAACCCGAAGTCGCACAGCTTCACCTGACCCTGGGCCGTCAAAAGGATGTTCTCCGGCTTGATGTCCCGATGCAGACACCCTTGCTTGTGGCAGTAGGCCACCCCAAGGAGCGTCTGGTAACAGATCTGTTTTGTTAGGTGTTCCGGGCAGCCCTGCGGATGGCGCTCCAGCTCGTGGAGCACGGTCAGCTCGCAGAACTCGAATACCAGGTGCAGGCGGCGCTTTCGCCGGAACACTTCCAGCAGGGAAACCAGATTCGGATGCTTCAGATTCTGTTCAGATTCAAGGTAATTCAAGAAACTCTGAATCTCTCTTTATATTTCAACTCACTTTCAGTAGCCTTATCTCTCTCAGTGCTATTTTCCGGATGGCCGGATCATCCTCGGACTCCACAAACCTCTTGACCGCCACCAAAGCACCCGTCTCCCGATCCCGACACTTGTAGACAACGCCGTAGGAGCCCTCGCCCAACCGACTGAGTTTCTCGTAGCGGTCCATTTTGCTACTACCTTGTGGTCTGGAAGGAAATGTACAAAGAAGTTATTCCGAGATTTCGAATTGGAGTGCGGCCAGCATTATTTTAGAGATGGAAGTGGGTTTTACCTTAAGCTCAAACATTGACCACGTTTGATGTTTGCACGTCGCATTGCTTTGCATTGAGCACATAAAATGTTTACAAATTTTTCTGTTTGGTAGCTCAGACACGAACACATATGGGATCACAAAAGGCGAATTTGGTTTTCGTATGTGGATATGGAATGGAATGATTTTCGTTCTGGTATTTGATTCGTGAATACTTCGGTGATTTTGATGTGTTTATATACAATTTTGGTTAAGCTTATCTATGTTTTTGGGGTTGTCCAGAATTTAGTATGATTTGCATTTCGTTGAAATGATACAAAAAAACATATGAGAAAATGTTAAATAAAAGTAGGAAATAATGAATGTTTAGAGTTTTGGGTGTCTGAAAGTCATGTGTGAGATTGAAAACTGAATGATGGAAAATTTCGATACATCAATAAAATGAACAGCCGTTTTTTCCCTGAAATATTATTGACCTCCATTGGACAGGAATCACTTGTACATGGCTCGTACACCAGAACCTGTCAGTTCAAGGTAAGGTGACTGAACTTCATTAGAGCTTCTCCTCGGTATATCCAACATGTGAGTGAGTCATAAACATAACATGCAATTAAATATTCATGTGAAAGAACAAACCAACACAAAAACGAACACCAAAGGACACGTAAAGTCTGGTAAGCAGGTGACTTACCTAGGCACCCATCTGGCTAAAATTTGACGTATTTGCAACTAGGTTTTTTGTATGAAAATTCAGTTGAATTGATTTAGAAACTCTATTGATTAGTGATAATTCTAGAATACACACCATGCACCAGGTTTACAAGTACTACTTCCTGTTCACAAACGATCAATAAACTATTATCAATTGGCAAGCCTATGGAACAGACGTTTATTTTGAGTGACAACCAACCACTGAATAGAAGGAAGTTCTCTACGGCATTAGCTCAGGTCTCTGGACTCCACCCCGCTAGCCAATGTCATAGCAATCCGACCAAAGTTAACACAGCAAAAACCACAACAAAACATGCGCAGTTGCCCCAAAGTTATTTAAGAAGTTTCGCCCTGCTTTGGTCGCCCTATTTGTTGTTTTTTGTTAGCGACCACCGGAAGGTATTTGAGGAATACTTCTTTACCTTTTCTTTAGTTTCAACTTGAGGTTATCTGGAGTTTACCTCAAGAGACGGAAAAGTACCTTGAAAACTGGGTTTTAAGTCAAAGTGTTCGAGAAGTGCCAGGGAGAAGTGGTTTGGGAGTGCAGGGTCTACTTTAATAGCTCAATCAAGTTATTTATTGCATTAAAAAATAATTTAGATTCTTGGAAAATTTTCTTTCTTACCTTCGCAGCGAAAACAACTTGGATATGTCAAACATTTTCATTGCAAATGAGAAGTTCCTGGAATACACTGGGGCTTCTTTTTGAACTCCAACTCATTAATTGAACCAAAACCCGCTGGTTTCTTTCAGAAGTTGGCTAAAACAGAACCTTAATGGTTTTATGGTTATGGGTATTCACTTTTATTAGACCGAAAAGGGAGCCAGTAGAAAAGCACGATGTAAGGACGTTAAGAGCCGCCAAACGACTGAAGGCTGTTGGCCAAAACCTGCCAGGCAGGAACTCAAACGGAGTTGGTTTTTGGCTCAAATGCACTGGGGGACATCGAATGTACATATTTAGTATACGCCGTGTTGGACGTTGGTGACTTTGATTCCCCAGCTTTTCTATTCTCTCCGGTACTCGGCCGAAGATCGCGTGTTGCATTAAGTATGCATTAAAATGCAATGGGATAGCACGAAAGCTGGCGTCTAATATGAATTACGGTGTTATGTCACGCATATGGACAGCCCAGATGGAGCTCGATGGAGAGGTCAAGAAAGTGTATTCCATCTAAATCAGTCTCACTTTTTCAAGACATCGATTGTCTTCAGCCGTTGACCTTTTTTTGAACAGTGAAAGACAAGGGAAACCCAAGGGAAAGCCCTGGAAAAGCCACAGAAATGCGGTTGAAGTGGCTTTTTGTAATCAATTTGCATAATTACCATCCTTTGACTATTTATAGATTTGACAGCTTTTGTTTTCCGCGTCTGTACTAAAAAATTCTCTTTTATTCGCGCCCCTTGTGGCTTTTAATTATATTTTCTGTTTGTATTGTTCGCGTTGTTTGCTCACCAAATTAATTCACGGTTCTTAGCGCGAACTTTCGCATTTCACTCTGGGGGTCAACGCTCCACTCGCCGGCCATAAAAGTGTTGAACAATTCAACTGCTTGTAAGCCGATTGCTATTGGAATTTTATGCGAAAACAAAAGAGTATAAACTTTTATGGATGTAAGAGTTTGAGTGGAACATCAACTCGAAATAATTATTGATATTTGCTATTCTTATTTTGAAAAAGGTATATTTGCTCTGACTTGAGTAGCAAATGCTGGGTACCGGGTATCAATTGTATATAGGGTTAAAAAAAAAGCGCAATCTCATGTGCTAGCCCATAAAAAAGTGTTACTATAAACGCAACGTGTCCTCGCAAGGAGTGGCACATAACTTTCCAGTATATTTACAGGTGTTAGGGGGCTGCAGGGGATGGTAATGTTGTGTTGATGTGGCCTTGTGGGGAAACAACCGTAAAGTTCAATAAATAACAAGCTATTAATGCCAAATGTTCGCACACGCACCGGGAAGGCTGCAGAGAAAAGCGATACTCGTACATTCTGCAGAAACCAAAAGGAAGGATTCGGTGGATTGGTGCTGTGTGGTAGATGGTCTGTGGTATAGTCCTGCGTGTGCAAAGGCCAAGGACACTGCAACACCACCAAGCCGATTTAAATGTCATTGGGAAAAAAGTTTATCCTCTGTTCGGCTTGCAACATTTTTCACTTTCACTCCGCAAAAAGTTGGCAAAGTTTGATAATTAGGCCCACGGAGGCAATACCCACCTGGACTCTCTGGCCTCGACTAATTCGGCCTCATTGCACACCTGAATCTTTTGGAGGAGCCGGTAGAGAAAGGAGTTCTGTAGAGCTTGCGGTAAGTAGTACGAGTAATTCTGAAACATTTCTCGTCCCGACGTTCGAACAACTGAAGAGCCACAGGCTGACTAAGGATGACTAAGGCTTGATTGTCCTGTTCCGTCCTGTCCTGTCTGCTTATTTTATCGATATATGTTTAAAAATGCATCGAAAATCGTGAATATTTTATGCAAAGATTGCCATTTTGAACCGCCGACAGGCGAGAAACAATCTGACGTGTTACGTGCCGGCAAAATAGAATTTCTTTCGAAAGGGATTTTTTTTGGGTCAGCAAACAAGCGGCATGCAAATGAAACAAAAAACTAACATTATGCGCGAAGTGAGAGTTTCGACGGCGGCCAAACAGATCCTGGCAAGCTACTGTCTGACAAAATTCGCCACATGCAAAATCGGAGCTCACGAAATCAGAATCATGCCCCCAAAACAGAGGCAAAGAAATTGTTGCAGCGGTTGGAGGGTTGTAGGTTGTAGGATTGGAGGGTTTTAGGGGTTTCAATCATTTCGAAAAAATGCTAGAATGGTGAGATTTAGTGTGGGAATGGGAACGGCTGCCAAATGCCGCCTGGCTAAGGTTGTTTAGCGAAGAAATCCAGAAAAGGTAATTCTTAGAAACGAAACTGTTGGCTTGCTTTCTCTTTAAAAGAAAGCTCCAAGTTCCTAGCCCCGAATTAAAGTGGGACTTTTTTGTTTCTGATAATCCTCTAATCCTTCTTTTCAACATTCTTCTAACATATAAATTGGCCAAAAGCAGACGCTCCACAAAATGATTTCAATCACACTCAAATATTGGAGCCAAAAAAACGAATATATATGTTTATTTTTCTGGGAAAATCGCCAAAGCAAAAGCGCAAATGGCGCTGACAGGTTTGCTCTTCGTCTTTTCTGAGCAGAAGCATTAAAAACCGCTAAATCATAAGCTGCCACTTCCGCTTCCTCAAAGTATGCAATATTTGTTGTGAGTCGCTTTTTCCGAATTGTCAGTCCGTGATGGAGAGCGTTGTAGTGGTGGTAGTGATGGTGGGTTGTGTTGGGTGGCAGTGGGAGGTGGTGTGGGTGAGTTCCTCCCCTCGGGGTGGCTGGAGACAGAAATCAAACAAAAAAGTAAAACAAGGCAACGAACGCATTCAATGCAATTTGATGTCTGTCTACTTGATTTCATTTCTTTTTGTTTTTGTTCGATTGGACTCCTCGCTCTTTCTTTTATCCTTTTTTCTGTGCACATATTCCCTTTAATTGAATTTGAATTTGATTGGAGTTTTTGTCTTCTCGCAGCTCACATTTCTGGCTGGAAAAGTTCTGGGTTGGCCGGGAACTTTCTGGTTTGTTTGGATATTTCTTGATTTGCTGAAGTTTATTTAACTATCGTTTATGAGCTGCGAGTGCAATAATACTCATTTATAATGCATTAAATTGCATTTGAGGAGTCGGGAATCAATTGTTCATAAAATTGAATTAAAAATATTAATTAGTATTTTACAGAAAAAAACAAATTGAATTAAATTATCAAAAAACTTGCATTAAAAAAGGATGATTGAATTAACTCTACTTATTCATCTATTAAAACACTTTCTTTTTTATATAACTTCAGCTTAAAATGTAAATTATAACCCACACCAAGGCGTAACAGGTGTAAAAACTATCTTTATTTAACCGGCAATAACAATGTTGTTATAAAAAAAAAACTTGAAAGGGCCGTCAAGGCTTCGCGTTAACTTGAAAAATACTTTAAGGATATGGCATAGCCCTTGAAAATAGTTTATCTGAAGGTCAATCAGCCAGTCAAGTTCAGACCAAAATAATGCAAACATTTTTTTAAGGATATCTTCCTTTCACCAGCAAGGCAATGCAATGAGTTTAATTAAAAATTTTAGTTTCGAATTTTGATTTTGATTTAACTTACCTTCTGGGCAGAAGTGGAAGATGATTACCAAACAGCCAGAGACGTTTTTCTCCAAACCATTTGTCCATAGACAAGCGCTCATTTATTGATTAAAAAATATTGCTTTAATTTACGTTAGGATTTACGCATTTCACCGGGATTAATCCGAGCTTTTCACACGCGTAATGGGAGACAAATATTTTGCGTCCGCTGGCTGCAAATAATTCAGAGACTTTGTTTATATGCGACCGGAGCTGGGAGCTCGGAGCTCGGAACTCGGAGCTCTCCAGGCTGAAGGCGTAGTTGAAATTTTTACATGCGCGAGCCGACGAAGACAATGGACGGGGCCGGCAGGAGTAGGGCCTGTTGGGGTGTTGGCGACGGTTGACATTGGCAACGAAGGATCTGCCGGCTGGAGAGGGAACTGACCGGGCACGGGGTTGTTTTTCCTGCTATTTTAGTTATTAATAGTGTTGTTATAGTGTTGTTTGCGTTGCACGTTGTCAATCTGTTGTCATTAAAAACAAACAAGTTTAGTGGAAAATCCATGCCTTAGTTTTGAATCTGTTTTGTGACACAAAAAGTGTAGGAAATTGCGTGAATTGATCATTTATAAAGCAATTAGATACGGAGCTGGCTTCTAAAAGTGGAACACGATGCTTCTTGATAGCTTAATGGACACAAAAACTGTGTAATTTCTGCAATTAAGGTCGAACATTAATTATTTACATGGAAGTTTTTAGGCTTTTGATAGTTTCTCAATGAAATTCAAGCTTTTTGCATTGGTTTGTATCAAGTAGAATATCAAGTAGAATTTAAAATTATTTAAACTAAGAGTGTTTGTTAATTTATTAATAATAAAACAAATTTAAAGCCTATTCAGGTGTTTGCTTTGGGAAAGGACAAGTTTTTACCAAAACAAAGGAGCAATCGAAGCTTGGGAAAAGCTACCACCACAAAAAAGCCGCTAAATCACACGCGAAAGCTTTTGCTTAGCTTATTTAGGACTGGCAATGCCTTTGTTAAAGTAACGGCAAAACAGAATTATGAAATTTCATGGGCAGCTCACCGGGCCCAGGAGGGGAATAATACCAGTTCACACAAACGCATTAACCATGGCAACCTGGGCCACACGCAGTCACGAAACCTCACACACCGACAACAAATACCGGTGGCCATATGCAAAAATTTCACACACACAGAAGCACCAATGCATTTACACACGTGTATGCACAGTTTGTTGTTCTTTCTCTCTCTGTGTGTGTGTGTGAGTGTACTTTGCATTTAAAGTCTTTACTCTTCTCTTATGCTTACTGTTTCTTTTTTTTTTTTGGTTGGCATTTGTTACTCTTTTTTTGTGAGATTTCACTTTTTCAACTGCAACAAAACACAGAAAACATACCCGAAAAGCGATAACCTTTAAAAAGAGCTCGTATGCTAAAACTAAATAACGACATTAAATCCAAATGGCAACCAGGACGAGGTAGACCAACTGCAACCCATGTGAGTGCGATAGTAATGCTACATAGTAGCTCTCACTAGAACGGAAGACGTTCCCCTTCAAGTCCTTTTGTCTCTCTGTGGGTTTAATACCCACAGTGGTTGCAAGGTATTAACAAAGAGTTGTTCTTTTATATGATTTTTCGAAAAGGTTTTATAAATATTACTCATACGACCATAGGGAAAAATTCTTAAACAGTCAATACCGGTAGAATGGATTCATGAAAAACAAGTTAATGTTTGTCATATCAGCTATAAAATACTAAAAGTGAGTTTTTAAGCTTCGGTGATGTTTTGAAAATTACGTATACGACCCGTATATTGCCTGGCAAGAGGTATCTGATAGTCGGGGAGCTGCTATTTCGGTTTTCCTCTACGGAAGTCGTTGCCTAGGCCAACTAAAAAACCGGCAACTGGCAACTTGAAGCCAAATACATATGTGGCTATGCTGCCGCTTTCTCTCTCACGCTTCTCCCTCATTCAGGTTCTAAAATACAAATGAGGGGAATTGTTTTCGGTGTGCAACAAATTTTTTATGATTATCCTTTCTTTTTTGTGGGAATCCTTTGCGAGTTCTGCCGGCAGCTTTAACTTGTTGTTATGCGACATTTGGGGGAGAAGACCAGAAGGAAGGAAAGGCGCAACTGGAAGGAAACGGAAAGCTTCCGGAGAACGGGATTAACACCTGCTTTGTGGGTACCTTCAAGCCCCGAATTTATTGTATTTGTTTACAAGCTTTTTGCGTGCGCAAATTCGGTGCATCGGACCAAGTTATGCGCAAGTTGGCCCTCATTTCCTGTGCTTATACTTGTAAAATTTGCCGGTGGCGACTTAACCGAGAATTATAGTGCGCTCAGATAATGTGAAATGGAAAGTGCAGAGGAGAATTGTCGGATTTAGTTTGCATTACGAGTTGGAGTGGCATTCTAATATTCGGAAGCCCTTCTACAAAATTTTTGTAACTGTGTGACAATGTTGCCATTTCAGTTTTTATTCTCAACAAAAGAGATTGCATTGTAAAATATAGCTTCTGAGAAAGCATTTTCCATTTTCGATGGGAAGACAACAATGCGTATGCGCAATATGATTGAAAGTCATTGCGTGATTTTACGTTTCCCATTTAAAATTTCTAGCATCTTGTTGGTGTTAGTTACTTTGTATTAGCGTTCTAAATTCAAACTTATAGCTCTTCCATTAGACATGTTTTGGTTTCAAAGTTTACTATTGTCACTACCTAAAAATAGATGCGGTGTTGTTGAAATAAAATTTAAAAACATAAACGAGTCTTTGGGCAGAAAACTTTCCCAGACTTTTCCCTGCTCTTCCTTTCTTTCTCACACATTCCAGGTACACGAACAACCTTGCGAAAAAGTTCCATAACAAAATTTATGCGCGTAACTGAGCGTTCTGAAAACAAAAGTGCTGAAAAATGAGCAAATAAGACAAGAGGGGCAATGGGGGCCTAGACGGTAGTGCCAGGATACTGGCCAGGGTGCAGAAGCTGCCTTCTTTGGTACAACTTTTAAATAAATTTCTAAATACTCGAGTTGCACTTGCCTCGAGACGATCGCGGGCAAACGTGGCAAAGTTTAAATGCTTGAAGGGATATGCCCCACTTTTTCGATGATGAGCATCATGATGATGGCGGAGTGTAGCGGGGAAGCAGCGGATTGGACGGGCCTGGTTGCCCAACACTTTTGACTTTTGCGGTGGCAAAGTTTTTCCTTGTACCTGGCCAAGAGTTCGAACCCGAGTTGCTTCGAATCCGTGCTCTCCGCCTTCGCTTCTGTACAAGAATTTATGTTAATAACTTTTCGCTTAAGTGTGTTGGCTTGTGTAAAGTTATGTTCCTGATAATGGCATTGATAGCGTTGTAAATATTCTCTATATAGGTTTTATGACTTTGGACGAAGTGAAAAAAACTTTCCATTTTCTCATTTCTAAGGGTAAAACACATATTAAAAGCTATTCACGACATGTTGCTTATAATTTGCTATACAATCAGTTACCAATAGTTGTAGTGAAGATTCTATTTAACTCCAACACCTATTTTATAGAGAACCAAAGCTAATACTCTTTCCAGCAGAGTAGAAAATTAAACTATTACTCCATTAGATTGTTTAGACACACCATGGTGCCAGACTTCAATACACACAATTTGCACTTCAAGCATTGGCTTTCTGGCCTGGGACCTGAATTGGGGCCCTTGTTGTCCTGGCCAGCACGCCTCCTCATTGCCAGCATACATGTTTATGGGCGGAAATTACATGGCTATCAAAACATAAGCGTCAGTTGAATGCTGTTTTGAGCCTAGTGCCTATGCAAATGACTGCGGTCAGTGTACATACCTATGAATGTGAATACATATGTGCATCGAACACACTATTCAGTGCAGAAGGACCTTCTAGGAGTCTATGGTCTAGCATGGTCTAGAGATGGCACGGATTAATACAATAAACAACAATTTGTTAACTCTACAAATTGGATTTCCAATTTAGGGAAACGTTTTATAAAATATCGTTTTTCAAAAGAGTTACTCAAAAATATAGTTCAACTCAGTTTTGTCTTTAAATTTGTATTTTTTAGTAACTCCTTTCTTTTAATAAACTGCACATTTTTTGACACTTAAATGTTTTACACACCGTTGCATTTCAATCTTCGAATTACATTGGCCCTTGTAGAGGAGATTGAAACGAATCCAAAATTTGCCCCAAATGCATATTTGCCTAGAAATTTCAGCAGTCTGCAAAAGCTTTGGGTTTCAGTTTCCTACTCCTTTGAATTGCCGGCAAAACTACTTTTGATTACTGCTGCAAGTACAATGAAGTCTCACTTATTGGATGCAGCAGCCAGTCAAGCTTAACTTTTGGCTCTATGGAAGCCACCATACCGCCTCCTGCCCCACTGGCATTCTCCTCCACAGCAATTCGATAGTTTTGGTAACATGACGAAAGTTTTGGAGTTTGGAGAAGAATCGAGGACTTCTTGGCGGTTTGCTTATTTTGCGTATTGATTAAATTTAACTCAAACTTATTTATGCCGAGGGTTTTAGCATCCGTTTAAAAGCTTGAGCTGTTCCCATTGTTTCAATTTCCAATTGCTTGCCAGCTACTTGTTGAGATTCTGGCAAGGCAAAAGCCTAATTACATATTGAATTCATTGAATAGAATTGGTGGTATTGTTTCAGTTCACTGATATAATAATTTATGGGACTTCCTTTTTAATTTTCCCCTTTTTCGCTGGAGCATGTCTAAAAGTTTTTTACAACCACTCGCAACTCGCAGTTGAGATGCCGCGATGCTTAGTCATCTTCAAATGGCTCAATAATATCTCCATCCACTCTCGAGGCCCAGACCCGCTGCAAGAACTTAGTTAATATCTTATATGTGACAGTGGCAGTACTTGGAAATGCCAGCCAGAATGCTGTCATAATGTGACTCTATTTTTCCCCCTCTTCCAGTCAAAGTTTTCTCCTCTAGTGGCTGGCTGCTCTTTCATACTCGTATTGTTATTTTGTGGCCGCGTAATATGCCACATACATTAGGAAATGTTAAAATGATATAAAAACCGCAGCAAGGAAACAGGGCAGCAGTGAGCAACAAAAATGTGACACTGGTTTTTGATTGCCATTTTGTCATGGTTCTTATGAAACCTTTGTGGAAGTGTCATTGTGTGTTCAGCTGTGCAACTTCGTATTTTACTCGCGGCTCAATTCACTGCAAAAATTCAAGTAAACTATGAGTTGCAATTGTGGTTGCACCGCAAAACAGTGGGCATAATTACTAAAACGGAGAGATTTTGTTGCTTCCCCACAAAGGACCTTCAGTTAAGCATTTTCTACAAGTTGTTTTACTCTTCCCGTTGAAATTATACATTTGAAGTACCTTTAATTTTAACTATACAATATAATATTTACTTCCTCCCAAAAGACGTCTCTGTATATTTTCTTGTGTATTTTTTCTGCATTCGCCTTCGTTTATCTTCCGATTTTTTTATGCGACATCCAGGTTTCTTTTTTTGTTGAGTTCCATAAAATTATACAGGTTTTTATTAAAATGTCTTTAAGGCACAAGTAAGCTAAGTGTGAAGTAGCGACCGCGTTTATTGTGCTTGGCTAACTATTACTTGCACTTTTGGCCCGTGGCGGTTGAAAGGTTTGCTTAAAGTCGCAATTTTCTTTCATGCCACAGCAAGTTGCCACCAGGAAAAGTACCATGAAATATACATGACTAAAGTTTTCTCATTTTAGCCTTAGTGTGAGCTAAAGAAACATAATCATTATGTAATAATTAGCATCATGCATTAAGCAATCGGGGGCAAGAGGGTAATCTGCTTCGTTAGATAAGACGTGGCTGGAAAGTCTCATCAAGACTGGATAAATACCATACAATCTCGATAAGCTAATAATGTAAACAAAATCGTTGAGGGGAAGACTGCTTTTGGGGGATGTTTACGGCTTTCTAACCTGTTGTTGTGAATGCCCATTTGAGCCCCAAAATTGGTCAAGCGAGTAATTATCTCAATTGTCGTTTGCCGTTTACGGTCACTTGGCTTTTAAGGTGTTAACAAGGCGGAAAGCGTATATTGGTAATGTAAGAGGGATTTAGAGAGAAAATGCTTGAAAAATCAACAGAATATTCAAATTGATCGAAGTATGAATTGGCGGCTTGTACTCCCTACTTTTTTGTTTTGTTTTTCTTAAAAAACACAAAAATCTCTTTGTGGTTGGCTCTCTCTTCCAAACCAGAGTCTCCTTGTGTTTGCTCCAAAAAACCTTAAGAAAATAATAGGAAGCCAGAGTAAGGAAATTTTCACAGACTCTGCCAAGTCGTACACAAAAACCTTTTAAATTCTTTTCAATAATTTCAATAAATGTATGTGTACAATTTCCATAAACATATAAATAAGATTGTGACACGCCCAACACTTGGCTCAAAATGCAGGGAATAGGATACAAAATATTTTGAATAATCGACAAAACTCTTTTGGCAGTGACTTTTGACACAGATCTCAAAGGTCGTTGGTGCGGAAGGGTGAAACCGGGTAGGTGGGCGACGCCTTACATTTGCATTAAGTAATTGAATTTTGTTTTGCAATTTATTTCTATAAAAGCATATGCCAATGCGGTTCGTGGTAAAATAAAGTGCTGTGATTTGGCTTGAAAACACTTAAAAGAGCATTATGCTTTGATGTATTTCAAGATAGAATAGACCAGAATCGGGATTCTAGATATTTAGATATTGGTTTAGCGATGATCGCCTTTCTCTTCAAGCTTTTAATGTTAAACTATGACTATACTATAATGTTTAATCACAAGCAATGGAAAAAGCTTTTTGATTTAAGGATTCTTTATAAGCATCATGGCATTCCTAAGAATTATATTGTCAACTCGGAAAGTCTTGGCCTTTGTTTTATCAGCCATCAGCACGTATGTGAAGAGAAGTATTTGATGCTTCTAGTTTTCGTACTTTATGCGTAGGAATACAAGGATTGGCAGGACCTCAACGCCCCCGCCACCCTGTGCCACTGCATTTTTATGCCCTTCACACATCATTCAGCAACAAATTGCTGCAGGCGAGGAATGCTCACATTGCTAAAGATGCTTGAAATCTATTTGAGAGACAAAAAAGATAAAAACTTGAGGGTGGAGCGAAGGACCAAAGGCGGAATGTCAACAGCCAGCGGAAAGTGTCTCGAGACTATGGATTCGTGACCAGGCTGCGTGTCCATTGGAGTCAGCACGTGCCACGGGTTTTATTATCATGAGCTGTAAGCTCTGGCAACTTTTTATTATCTTTTTTGCTCCTCGAAAGCGAACTTTAACACTTTCTGGCCACCACTCGGACGAGGATATCTCTTCTCAGCTAAACTTGAGCCGTAAATAGAGCCCAAATTAAGTTTAAAGTAGGAGCCACACTTTTTGCTTGACCTTCCGTTACGATTTTAATGACCCGACCGTCCAACCAGCCAAGTTCTTAAAACCATAAAAATTCTCATTCGATACACATACTTGCTGCAATAATGGTTGCATGTTAAGGTTTTCTGGATAAAACCTTTTACTCCTTAGGTTTTATGGTGTTTCCTCTCCTGATTGTCTTGAATAAATTATATTTTTGTGTAAAATTTTCATTTCTTAATACAGAACATTTTTGGATTTTCAATTATCTGTTGACACTTTCTTGCATCGCAAGTGCCAAGCATGAATTAATTTGATTACAAGTTGAAATTTGATATTTGTGGTGCGTGCACTTTCCAATTTTACTTGGAGAAACTTTTGTATATTTCACTAGCTAGTAGCTACCATAGTCACGCCCCCCTATTTTGTTTACAAAAACTTGATGTCAGGCCTGCTGGAAAGTTTTCCCTTTGCTACCGTGATGGTCTCCGTCGCAGCTTTTGCTTGTCTTGGATGCAATTTGCGGGCAGACAGGGCGTATGAATAATTAAATCTTCGCCCAGGCGGCGCTGGGCGGCAATGGGCGGAGGCGGTTCGACTGAAATTCACATATCCTTGAGCCTCACTTTGTTTACGGATAGAGTATTTTTCACTTTTCTTCCTTTTCTCGATGCATTCCTTTACCCCAGGGCTTTTTACAGATGAGTATTCTTTCCATCATTTGCATTTCTCATTAAGGCCTCATCAAATGCTTCTCACATTTTAAGAAGCTGTCTTAATGTATTGTGACAATATTTAACTTTAAAGTAAAATACTCCCAGTTGGCTTAAGAACTTAAGTAAATTAATATTTGTTTGGGTAATTATTGAGTTTTCGGGTTTAATTTGAAAGGCAAACAAATATGATTTCTTGCAGCAAATAAATCAGAAGGAATAAATCCCAATTGCAGTTGGCAACTAATTGTTTAGTTGACTTTTGTTCCGTCCCACAATTGTCTTCTTTTGTATGCCAGACAAGCAACATTGAAAATTTACACAACAAAATATACTTAGGAGATAAACGATTCGAGAAAGTGGGGGCGCATCATGCAAATAAAGCAGAAAGTACCCCTAACAAGATTTTCCCCGGACAAAGGAAAAGCCAATGGAAAAGGCGAAGGCAAAAGTGGAAACGTGGAAAAGTGGAAAAGCAGTCTACGTGTTTGGCGTCAAAATGGCCGCGTATGGAAGGCAGAGTAAAAAAATATTAAGTCTAAGTGCGTCGCCTTTCGTTAATATTAACTTTTCCGCTCACTTTCTTTCCCTTTTCTGTTTTTGTGTTGCAAACTTTTCCTTCTTTCGAAAGTTAGGCGCCACCCAAAAAAAAAAAAACCAACAACAACGGCACCCCAAAATAGATAACAAAATGGGGCAAGCATAATAAAGATTTCTGTTTATTTTTCCAGTCATGCATAAAATATTAAATTATTAGTTATGAAGTGTAACACACAACCAGCAACAATTATTGCGGAGGTGTCGGATTTTCCGCTACAGTTTTTGCTTCCATTTGAATAAATTTTAAACCATAAATTGTTGGACACGGGAAAAAACAAATTTAAGTAGATTATGTTTGGCTTTCCGTGTCCCAAAAAGGATGACAATTCGTTGGCATTGCTAATTAATATTGGCGGGCTTCCCATTTTGCATATATGTAGTTACATTTGACAATGGAATAATCAAATTGTTGCTGAAATTAAAGCGAAATCGAAAACTTTAAAAGCGAAATAATCTTGGATTAATCACTATAGAGAGATCGGGCTTTAATTACTTCCTGTCCATTTGCCAATTAACTCGTTTCCCAATAATACAAAAACCAAAAGAAAACCCGGTATCTGAGGCGAAAGTTTCGTGGCGGGTGGGAAGGATCCCGGCGAAAGGATGCAGAATGCCTCCTCAAGTTTCCCTTCTTAGCCGCAAACATGCGGCCACAAGGAAAACCCAATCCTTATCATTGGAGCGTCTTTGGCACGTCGGTGGCAAGGAGCAATCGGGCTCCCGGAGACGGAGGAGTGGAAAAATGAAAAATTGCGTCAAGAGACAACTAGGACTCGGGTTCAACTAATGGTATTATAAAACGGAAAAGAATGGAAGCTAAAGGACAGGGCACACAAATTGATTAAGTGCCAGAAAAGATGTAGCGACGTTCGCATTTCGACGTTGGTTTTATTCGGTATCAAAATTAGCCCAAAATATCACACCAGGACTAACGAGTTCAACTTCATTAGGTCGGCAACTTGATTTAATTCGGTCGGTACAAATGTGTTCCGGTAGCGACGGCGACGGCGAATTAGAAATACTCCATCCAAAATTACAAAGTCGAATTTCAGACCAACAAGTAGTTGAAGCTGCGAACAGAGTTCTTAGCAAGTTTTCATTGAAAATAAACCAAAAAGAAGCGTGTCTTACCTGTAAACTTTGGTTTGAAAGAGGTGAATCGTCAGTGCGCTGATCAAAGAACGGCTCGAACAAATTTACTCCAACATGCGACTCACAAAACGTTGAATCCTTACTTAATTTATAAATGCTAATCTCTTCGTCATTTCCTTGACTATTTAACCACAAATCCAAATCTATTGGTCGATCAGTTTCAGCCATAATTGGCGTATTATTTTCCCTAGAATAAGCTCTCAAATCGGATTTGCATGTGGGATAAATATTCTCATCAATGGATAGCTGGAAAATTGGAAGACAGAAAACGCTAAAGGAAAAATAATTATAAAAGCAATTAATCCAAAATTAAAATAATATCACCTTTTGAAAGGCTGCCTCAAGTTTAGCTGCTTTATGAAATTAATAAAGAGTTTGGGAAAGTTCATAGTGGGCAGAAGATCAAGTTCTAAAGGAAAAATATAATAGGTTTTAACATTCCAACGGGCCACGTTCTTCAGCAAATGCAACGGATATCTTGAATATTTTTCGTCTACAAAGGAATAATTTTTCTGACTACTCTCAGACGGTTGAGTTTCATGAGGATTATATGGATCCATCTTGCGTAGATTTTCGGGCATATAATCTTGGTGCAGGACCAAGTGCACGGAGACCCATTTCCTAAAACTGAATGCGGTAGTCGAACTGTTCCTTAGGTGGTACAGTCCTTCAAGAACCTTCTCGAAATCGTCCGGAAACACAAAGACGGCCAAACTAATTGGTGCATCCCAGCGAACAATTAGCCATTCCAGATACTTAAAGTCGCGGTAAGTTCCATGGGTGGTTAGGGTTATACTCTGATTGGAGTGTAACTTAAGACCGTCGGCCGGAATGTAGTCCTTGTAGATCCAGTACTCGCCATTCTGTTGCAGAGGAAATTTTAGTTCTTCAAAGTATTGGGGCCGGTGCAGGATTTTGCGAGGGTGGAGCCAAAAATAATATGCCAATATTAGCAATCCTAGAAATATAACACACTCTCTGAAGCAGATGACATGGCCGTATCTTATGCACATTTTTATTCCAGTGTTAATGATAAGTTTCCAAAATTCTTGAAAGATTGTATATAATAGAAATATATGACGTTGACTACTTTGCTTTAGTTTGTTTTAATAAGATGGGCGTAAGTTTTATAATAAATGTTACCGAAATCAATTTTCCTGCCCATAGTGGCTGGTAAACCGTTTCCTTGCCCCGCATAGTTGCATGCCGCCATGTCATCATCCTGGCCATAAATCAAGCTTTCCATTAGCGGAGCCGCCACTGGAATGCCTATTTGCAAGACTCCGGATAATGGCCACATCAAGGTGATTTTTAATTTTTTCGCCCTTTACAGTTTTGTGCAGCTGCACAGCCCTTTGGCGACCTGCAGGATTTTCAAATAAATCAGCCTGGAGATGATATAATAAATTCATGTTGGAGGTGTCGAAAGGAATTATATAAAATATATAATTTGGATATAAAAAAATCATCACAACCTATTAGACATATTACCGCTCCGGGCTAGCTCGTTTTCGGCATTTATGATTAACAATGAGCAAACATGCAAGGCCCTTGTGGGGTTGGCTTGTCATTAAGACACCCCTCCCGGCCCAACATGGTCCGGGAACATTTCTCCGGCGGAGGCGGATGAAGCCTTATTGGAAGCTTTCTTCCACGCCTTCCGGTTCTGCCTGCCTAACAAACATTTGTCATTTCTGCCACCGACATGCCGGCCCATGCACATTTGCAAATAGTTCCCCCCCTTTGGTAATACCCAGGAAATCTGATACTAGAAGAGTATATAAAGTTTTTAGTCAAACATAAATATCATTTCTGGAACTTCAGGTCCTTTTCATTATCCATATTTCATCCTAAACGCTCTTCTAAAGGTTTTTAAGTAGTCTTGTTGATTTCTAATAATAATTGCTGGGTATCCGTTATCGAAACTTCTCATGTTTTCATTTTTTTCCTTTGGAGCTCGTTATGGCCATCTTTCTAAGTGTGAAATTATAAATTGTTCAGAATTTATGAGCAAGCTCTGCACTTTTGCACCTATACATCGCAGGTAAAATTACCCGGCTTTCCATCTACGTTTCGGGTTTTAAGATGGTTGGAATGTGAACATTTTTTGCTAATCTAGGTGGCTGGATAAAGAAGGAACTAAAGATTTTGGCAAGAAATTAGGCACTGGAAGCTCCATAAATTTAAATACTTTTATCAATAAGCGGCACTCGTAGACTCGTAGAAAGTATTTAACAAAATCTTTAAGTGTAATTATCTTCAAGGTTAACCGCATTCCTATTCCTTTTCAAAAATGGCAAATTAAATTAAATAGAAGTAGGTCCTTTCCCATGTAAATTGGTTTATTTCCGGTCCGGCTTAAGACACTTCTCTTTCTTCAGTCCTTGCCCGTTTTGATGATTTTTAATGAGCCGCAGGCTGAGATCCTTGCGCCTACTATTCCCATAATTTATTAACGAGACTTTGAGCGTCAACTGCCGTTCCGCAAAGTGAGCCCGTCGAGACAATGTGAGAGTTCTCATGCATAATTAAACACGTAATTAACCATTATTATCAGCGTCTGATTTCAGCCAGCTCCTGGTGAGTCCTTGTCCAACCTGTAATGAGTTTGGAAAGAACTCTGTGGGTAAACTTTTTCCCGCTTTTTTCAGGCAATCAGACAAGCCGGACCCATTTTGATTTGTGTCAGGAGCCAGAACGTTACTCGGACTGGGAAAATTACAGTTGCTAATGAACACTAATTAATTAGGGAGCTCGGCTCTGGAACGTGTCCTGTGGCAGGTGAAACATTGTGCCCTTTGCCATGGATAGGCTAACAAGTCAATTAACTTATAAGCTTAACTTATAAACTACAAGGTAACCTTAATAAATAAATATATTATCCATATTGTAAAATGAAAATAATATATAAAAATAACTTGTTTGAAAGGCTATTGACCTTTCAAAACTCTAACGCTCACATTTTATTAATTTTCTCATATTTTTTCCTTATTTTTTGCAAGCTTTTTGTTCAGCACCTTAATGGTCTCCTGTGGCGAACATCAAAGCCCTGTATGGGTTCTTCTGCCCCAACTTCTATTCCAGTTCCTTTTATCCCCGTTTACCCATCCAAATGGCTCGTAATTTTCACAATTAGCAGACGACAAGCTAGGCTGGGAATTTACATTTGGCGGAAACAGTAGGAACAGCAGAAAAAAAAATTCATTTAAAGGAATTTGTGAGCCAATAAATCTCCATGACGGGTTGCCTTGAAAATTAGCATCGAATATCCTTGCTGAAAGTACCTATTATGCATTTATTGTTTACAGAGGCACTAACGAAGGAGTTTTTTAAAATGGTATAAATTTTAGTTTTTTGAGGTTTTAAATCTAAAGTTTTTTAATGACATGCTTTTAAAGATTTCCGACTAGATTTTTACTCTAAGCTTTTTCCCCTAAACGACTCCTTTTAACTTTTTGCAGATCCTCCTCCTCATTGGAATGCTGTTGGAAACTTTTTGATGCATTTTTAACCACTCGTTGACCTTTACAGCTCAACCATAGCTATGCTCTTATTAAAGTTTTTGTTTCAACTTTCACTATTCAGCCTTTTTCCTATTCCTTTGGGTGTTGGGTTTAAGTCTAAGAAAATATATATTATATAAGCGAGTTCAGTGAATGAGTTTAGTCAAAACCAGTGGATATAATAATCAAGCCTTCACGGTAGTCGAAATGTATATTTAATTTTAATTAGAAAAGTTTTCCGTTTAAATTCAACTTGTAAAGGACATTTTCTTGCGATTTTTGTTTCGGCGAACGAAAAATTGAAATAAAGCAAAAGTTTGACTTCCAAGGAGGGCCGGACGATGAGGGCGAATAAAAATCTAATGCTGGCCAGCGTTTCAAGACATTTTTCTCGGATAGAAACTGTAAGAAAATTGAAAGTAAAGTCCAAGTTAGATAAGTTTGTAGCCAGATATTTAAACAGAGACATTTAAATGGAACCCTACACTTAAAAACTAAGTAGTTTTCGGTTGAATAATCTGACTATTCTTAAGAAAGATGAAACTTTTCATTGATTTTTATTCAGGTAAAAGGTACATCAGGTATTTATTATTTTTCTTGAAACATGGATTTCAATTGTTTAATTTTTTGTTTAAATTTAAAGCTTACCCACCAGTTAAAAAGACAATAGAAAAAAAATACAGCTTTGATGAAAATAAAAAAATTCTTTAGGAAAAACACAAACCTAAAAAAACTGGCTTTAATTAAAATCAAATATCACCTGTCAGAGAAAATAATTTTTTGTTCGATTAGTAGAAGTCAGTCAGGTTGAATTTCTACTGAAGTACACAGAAAAAAAGATTACTTTCTGAGAGTTTCAGAAATCCTTTCCAAGAAGGTTTAGAAGAATATGTAATATTCATAAATTTGTTAAGTTTTTTTATCCAAAAAAGGTAAAATAAAAGTTCAAACTTTAAAACAGGTCCCCAGAATATGTTTCAGAGTGTGAAACTCTGCTTTAAGCCAAATACTGTAAGCCTGATCGACTAAGACAAGAGTATTGAACCATATTTGACATTGATTGACTGGGTAGCTTTTGGCTTGGCCAAAATCAGGTGTCGAAGCAGTCCACTTGAGGTCAAATAAGATACATTTTGTCTGTATTTTGGGTTTGTGGTTGTCGGTTTTGCTCTTGGAAACGAGTTAGGATAGATTTCAAACTAGACAACGACTGTAAAAAGAATTGCATGCATAAATAATGGCAGAAAAAATTCCTAAAACGCTCTTATGTAACTTTTTTAAAGTCCTAGTTAAAAATGAGAAGTAGTAGTCATAGACCTTGGTTCAACAGCTCTCCATGGCTTAACATTTACTTGCTCTACTTTACCAGATTGTTCATATGTGCTCTGGGTCTAATTTAATTAAAAAGAACTTAAAGCACTTTAACTAGTCGGCATGCAACACGCCATATCCTCTTCCTTCGCCGTGTATCCTTCGCCGTGTATCCTTCGCCAATTTGTTACGCTTTTAATTTGTTAATTCATTCGCTGGTGAGCCTGAGAGTGTATCTCTGGCTGTTCGTGCCAGGGGCTAAGCATTTTATTGGCCAGAAACATTTTTAGCTCAACGTTTCTGTGTGGCACTAACTGCAACAAGTGCAACAAGTCAACGTCGACCTGTCACACGTGGATGCCCATTCCCGCCACAGCCTCCCACCTTACGTCCAATCCAAATGCAAACAAAAGCCGGTTCACGTTTTGCAGTCGCTTATGCTGTGTTTGATTTTGTTTGTTTTAACTGCTTTCACTTTGCCACATATTTACCTCCGTGTGCGTCCATGTGGGTGGGCCGTGCCATGCCTCAAATGAAAAATGGAAAATCCCCGTTTATTTGCACTCCCAACACCCAGCCAGCAAGGGCTCTGCATTTTATATATCCAACTCGTAGGCCTCGACTTAATAAAAGTGAATGCAATCCATATGCCGGCACACAATGTGCCTAATAAATTTTATATCTTGTGTGAAATATTAAAATTCCGCACGGGAGACATGGCAGGATATCAGTTCTAAGGTGTTGGTTAAAAATTTTCTGAGTAGATCCCGAGAAACAGCGGGGATTTGTTTTTATAGGTAGGCACTAAATTTTCCGAGGCTTCAAATTAAAGCGCAAATACATATTTGGCATAAAAGAAATATATAAACTGAGACGTTTTGTTTACATGACTATTTAAATAAGCAATGCTTATACCTTCTTCCGCATTGTTTTCGTGGGTTGAAAGTAAATCTGGCTATCGAGACCTCAAAAGCCATCCACCCAACGCAATAAAAGTCTAACAATTGACTTGTTTGCCCTGGAACAAAAAATTCAGGCAATACAAATGATTAATGTTCGCTGTGTCAGCCGGAAAATATGTGCTGGCTGTCTATGTTGCCGCAGATAGATGACTGTGCCACGGCCAGGGGATGCCATAAAGGCTTTCCCACCGACCCCAAGCATACATCACGGACTACATCTGTTAACTGCTAGTGCAAACAGCAAAACAGACTAAAGTTGTCTAACTTATGCTGATTATAGTCCACATTGCCCGCAAGTTATTATCAAATGTCTCCCCAGAGTAATATATATCTGAAAACACACTAGTCCGGGAAAGCCCCCATTTTATTTACTAGATTTTTTCCTCGTGGAAAGGGGTCGGTGAGGTGAGGGTTCGGTTTTGGGCGGTACCAGCTCTTAACACACTAATCGAATTTTCTCTATGAAATACCGTTTTGGGCCCTCTGGTTAAACGGCTGGCCTATTCCAATGCCAAAGGCAAAGGGGCATTATGGGTGTGGGCCTGTATGTATGGAAAAACAAGTGCCTCTAAATGACCTTGTTAATCATGTTCCTGTTTGCTTATGTGCGTGATTTATGCTTATTTATATTTTATTCACTTTTCTATGAAAATACTAGTAAAATACAATAGGGAGAGAGGCCAGCCGAGAAATCCTTTGTTTGAATTATTATGGGCTAGAGAATAAAATAGGAAACTTGTTTGTGACCGTACCCAATAATAATATACCGAACCCTTTTAATACATCCGTTTTAGTCACGCTTATTTCCATGAGAAATATGGATAATAAAAAGATTTATATAAACATTAATTGCTTAAATCTTTAAAAAAATCAGATTAATTTAAAATAAATCCCTTTAAATTGCTTTAATTCTGATTAAAAGGCACGATTTGATTAGAACTCCACACTTCGATTCATTTGGTCGATGTCCGTTAAATGTTTAACATTTCATGGTTTTTATTGTTGAATAAATAAACCATAATTGAGCCATTAGCCAATTGTTTGATAGCTATTATTGTCACGGCAAACTATTCAACCCAACCAATATCCTAGCCTGTCCTGTCCTTTTAATGTTTGAATATATTTCAGCTGTTTTGTGTTCATCAAAAACCACGCCTTGCTTGCTCCTCTGTGGGGACGTGCGTTGACATAAACAGGTTAAATCCAATAAAAACATTTGGCTTACTGAATTTATATTGTAAACGACCTTGTCAACAGGAAGGTGAACACGTTTTGCAAATATTTGTACAAAAATTACGTATATTTATACTATATATATTCTATACATAGTATAAAGTATCAAAGTAGTGGGCTTTCTTTTGCGGCAATTTTAGTTTTAAGAAAGTGCGTAGTCCTGTTAGGATTTAAAGAGTTCCTTAAAAATAATTAGTGGCGAAAAGTTATGAAACAGAAATCGTTAAGAAGAAAATTAGCAAACCAAAGCACTGAAGCCCGAATGCAATTAGCACTTGAACTGACAAGAGCCAAAGCGCTGTGAATTGCGGCGGAAAAAACCCGACAAAACCCACTTTTGCGGTAGCCTCGGCATAGGAAGGCGATGACAACCATTCTTTAAGTATACCCGTCAGAAAAATATGCAGCAGCTCGAGCTAATTAAAAAAAGAATTAAATTTTCACTCTGGACTCTCGTCCACAGACTCTGAGCTATATCCATCAAAAAAGGAAGCGAAAATCTCTTCCCTACTTTTCGCATGAAGCTTATTGCCTTGGCTACTTTAAAATATTTATTCAGGGTCGAACGTAATCATTAACACGGTCGATAATATTAATAAAGTCCAAATGGCCAATAAAAATAAATTGGAGAGGAGAAAGGTGGAAAAATAAATGAGAGTTGACAAGGCCACGTATCCATTTCCAGCTTTATATTTGATTGTTTACTGATGTTTATCGTGATGTGTAAATTTGCAAGCTCATTGGCTGCAGTATGGTTCAAACCCCTGCCACCGCCCCACTCCCTTTTGAACACTCACATTTTACCCACAAACTTGTCCTCTTTCATCTTTCAGCTGTCAAGCGGCTTTATGCCATTGATAGGACACCTCCTGATACCTCACACCCAAACCACCGCCTTCGCATGAAAGCGTGCGTGTGCATTTCATTGGTTTAAGAGCATTTATTTAATTGCAGAACATTTGCGCTGAGTTTAATTTGCATTAATGGGACATGACATTTTAATTGGATTAATTGCGTTTATTAAGTGCTTCGACTCCCGCTCCATGGAATCGAACTGCAAAGCTGATTGCGCTTCTCCACTCGACCAGTCAGCGGAAATAGCTTTGACAGCCAAAGGCAGGTAGATCGATTAACAAAAATAAATACAGGTGGCAATGAGCGAGTTATTTATAAAACAATATAATTGACATGGCTTCGCTGTTGTGAAAAAAATAAGTAACTTGGCTTTGGTTATTTTCCTGCTGCTAATTAACATTTTCTATAGCATACTTTTTAGGGCAGGCCATTGTAGGAGGTGAAAACTCAGAGGCATTACGTCTGTTGTTTGTTTTTCTTATTAACTTGGAATCTGAAATATAATTATACGCCAGACTTTAAACACAGGAAAAGCTCTATTCAACTTAAACTATAATTTATCTTGGACCAATTCCAAGTCCTTCAGCTAAGTCTTTTAGAAACTTATAGTTTACAAACCTAAAATCACACTTACTTATAAATACAATGTTTAAAAAAATACATCGCATCTGACAGCAATGACTACTTACAGCCACTCTGATGTCGAAGCGGAAATATTTGCTTACCACCGAAAAAATCACACATCAAATATGATTGAATCGAAGTCGATCGGAATCAGAAATTGGGAAGCTGTCAGGAACTATTTTCAGCCAACACGCTTAGAAAATTGCTTATAATAATAAAGCCACCATATGGCGAAAAGTCTACCCATTATAATTTGTATTCTTCCAGAAATACTCAGAAAATGAGTTTTTTGCTTGGCAACGAAATCGACGAAAATAAATAAAATTTATGTTATTTATTATGTAATTTATGCATGTAGCACGCCGTTCGTTTGACTTTGTGAGCCTTCAGTTTTCTGTCAATCATTCTGACAGTTTCTGTAATCAATGTTATGGAACGTGTTACAATATTTTCGGGGGTACATAAATAGATTTGGTTTTAAAAATAATCGGCGGGAAGTTCCCCTCTTCATACCCCGTAATCAGAGTCTATAGCGGTTGTGCTATATATATTTGGCCATTCAACTTTTTCTGAAAATGCCGCATCATTGGCAGAGGAACCCAACCACAGAACTTGTTTTGAGAGACATACCATAAATCTTGGTCGTTTATAGAACGGGGTTGGTCCGATCCGGCGCTTAAAAGCCGTTTAATAAGTCTGACCATAAAGGTCCCCGACAAATGTATGCGGCTGGACTGTGAGGAGTCCAATACAATAATGGAGATTTTGAAAAGAAGATTGTCGCAATTTCCTCTGGAGTCGGTCAGGGCTGGTCGATTGTGGCCACTGCATTGGCTGGTCATAAATTTAAACGGTCGCCTATTGAAAAGTTTACATGGTAGTATGTTTTGTCGCATAATTAGTCTCGATACTCATTGAGTAAAGGAGTATATTATGTATATTCGTGCCAAATTGTTCAATGGGGCAACGAGAAAATAAGTAGTTCCTCCACTGACCAATTCAAACAGAGAATACTCGAATATTCACACTAGTATTAGAAGACCGTCAGAGGATAATGCTAAAACTTTCGCCACAAATGAAATGGAGCGAGTCACCTTTCATCAATAAAGTCAAGCCACAACTTTATTTGCTCATTCAGCTCAATCACAGATCAAATAGCTGGGAAAAAGTGTGGCAGAGGAAATACCTGGCAAACTATTTGAACTATCCCCAACCTTTGACTGCAAATAACAAGCTGCAGATTGCAGTGGAGAATCCTTGTTGGATCCTTAAAACGATTGGAGTGGGAGGATGAAGCCAGACAATTGCCCCAAGGAGTCGGACAGGCAGCATAAATTGCCCCGACATGAAAAATTTTCTGGGCTAAGGCCAAGTTACCTCATCATCCTTACTCTTACGGGTATTCCTTTGTTTTTCGTCAAGCAATTCACCAAAAGCCTGAGATTGAACAAATGCATATCCATATCTGCGGGCCAGAATGATTTCCCTAGCAGTATAAAAGTGGTCCACATAACTCTAAAAGAGAGATAGTCAGGGTAACTACCAGTTATTTATTCAACAAGTTTCTATATTTTTTTTTAAATAAAACTTACCAATATTTCTTTGAATATGTTACTCGGTTAAGAGCGTATTTATTTTGCTACAGTTCTTACAGATTACAATAAATTATAAATTCGTAAAGCCAACAAGGACCCTAGTTGTCTATGTTTTCCACCCAGTTTGTCCCTTTTAAGCCTCCTCTCACAAGTCCAGAAATTCCCCCGAAATTATTTGGTTGCCTTTGTTAAATTGTCATCCTCCCAAATGTATGTAAAATGGAAAAATAAGTAACAAATTATGTGTAAAGCTGGGAATGGACGTCGCCGTTAACATGGGGACCCAGAAGTGTTCCCTGGAAGATAACAAACAGCAGTAATTAGAAGAGACATCGGGATTCCCACAAAGGATGTTCTATGCATAATTAAACACCAAATTAAGCACTATCATGAGGAGTTCAGGCTACACGGTGAAAATAATTCTCATTCTTAGCAGTGGGTTACATTTTAACTTGTTGAACTTGGCTGAAAGTAGCAGGAACTAATTTTTATTAATAATTAAAAATTATTTACTCATTAATGTTGGAATCGTGCTTATGTACTACCGACCCATTAGGGCAACAAGTAAGTGCCCAGTGACCTTCGGGGACATTTCATCATCTTAATGGCGTGGGAGGCGGGCGACAAATCTGTGAATCCTGACGACGACACTCAAATTATAAGGTCATTTGGCTGTCGTCCTTCGGCTTAGACGGTTTGCGTTCCTCTTTGTCACCTGTTATTGCGGCGAGGACTGTCAATAGCACTTAAATAGACACATGGGCAATTGCTCAGAAACGGCAGGAGGAGAACGACCCTTCAGGGGAAGCTTATGTAGGTGCTTAGCGAGAGGAGTGCCATAGACGATAGGGGTTTTAAAGAGGGTCAAATGTTGAGGGACTTGGCCCCCTAAGGATTTCTGTGAAGCCATTCACAATAGGACGAAACAAGCCAAGGAAGTAATGAAAACTTTAAAGTTATCCCTCTGACAGAAGATAATCATTATCCATTATCATTTCTTAGCACATTTGTGGAGCTATCTATTCGATTGCCTGTGGTGTCATACCAACCTCCTAATCACAGCAATTAGTAATTACGCAGCCGCCGTCCATCCTATCCTCACCTGGTTCACACCTGCCCCGGCACTTATCCCTTTTAATTAGGCGCCACCGAAAGGTGAACATTTCAGAGGTATCCCAAAGAGGCAGCCAAGTGGTAACTCACTGACTCTTTTCTGCCATCCCGTGCCTTTTCCTTCCCTGTGTCTGTCAGTTCGCATTTTGCTTTGGCAGATGCCTACACTGGAAGAGCCAAACGCTTTGGGCCCATTTCTAATTTTCATTTTAATTATTACAAGTATTATTCTGAAAATCAAGTGAGCGGCAACTTTGGCAATTCCCCCATTTAGCTCACCACGCCCCGTCAACACCCGCAGGCAGCAGTCGGTGTGGCAGCTGCTACATTTTTCCGTTTTCTTTGCCACAATCCGCCCATTCCCCCCTTCTCACCGTCGCCCATCCTAGCCCACCTGCCGCCGTAGCTTTCTCCCACTGGGAACCCACTGGTGTCTGTGTGCTATCATATTTCACGCCTATTAGCATTTTAATTTAATTAACAATTATGGCGACAGTTTGAGTTGTCTGTAAGGAAAATATACGATATTTCAAGGTATCTTCTGAAAAGTTAGCGGAAAAGGGTTTCCCGCCGGGAACCGGGTACATTGCGTCCCCTTCAATCCGATAGCAGAACGCATTTGACTTGCACCTTAAAGTGAAATTGACTCGTTACAAAAGTTCTCAGCTTAAACTTTCTGCCAGTTTATATTCTTTTTATTGCCACAAAGCTTAGTTGCAATGTTTGACTTTGAGGTTGAACTCAGTAAAAATTTGCTCGGTAACTTCATTGCCAGACTGACAAAGAGCCTCAAACGGAGGGATATTAGTTTCCGATTCCGGAAATAATTCCACGTAGCTATTTGCACGTAACCCCAGACAGACGGGCAGGTGGCCAGACAATTTGGCCGTTTGTGGAAATCAGATATAAAGTTCAGGAACGCCCATCGGGTAAGATATATGTACTTCTGTATACGGAGGATCTTACTTGGACATGGACAGGGACAAGGTTCAACTATCGAAAACACTGAAAAATAATTGATCCATATGGCATTTGTGATTTGAATTTTTAATAATTGAATTAAACTAATTCACTTGGTCGCACAAGCAAATATTTAAAGATAGAATTAAATTGTTGTCATAACAACTTATCACTTGGCCAGGTTTAGTTTCAGGTTACGTCAGTTGCTGTGGAGCAAAACAATAATGAAATTTATTCCATCATTCAAACCATCAATCAAACTGGATATGGTTTTTGTTTTCAGGCGAGGCGAAACCTGAAATACAAATGAAAATTCCTGCGGTTCGAATGTTTGCCACAAATTGGTTTACAAAATTGCAGCCTGACTACGCCATAGTAAAAAGCTAATTTTTTGCATCCTTAAAAGGGTATAAATTACATTTAAATTAGATAGTTTTTGTTTTAAAATAAATCTAAATAGAATTATTGAAAGCAGTGCTTCGATTTTTTCTAATAAAATTGAAAACCAATGTGTTTTTTGTCTTTTAAAATGGTTAATGTTTCAAAGAGGTCTTTGTAATTGTAGTTAAGCGGCTTGGTAAAGTATTAAATTGAACTGTGTTTTTGTGTTGTATACCCCTGGAGTTACATTTTTACCGAAATAATTGCATTATTCAGTAGACAGATTTAAGCGCTTTTTCCGCTTTAATAGTTGGCAGTTTGTGCTCACCTTTACTCTGCCATAGGTTAGCCCCGAAGACACAATGGGTTTACTTGACTCCCATTCGTGTTTTTGCCACGTTTTTCCGCTTTTATGTTAACTACAAAGGCAGGGGCAGAGGCAGTGGCAGTGGCAAATGAAGAGGCTGAGAGTCAAGAAGAAAGAAAAACATGGGGAAAGAAATCCTGGCAGAGGGGTTCTTTTGTGCGATGCGAGACGATTGCAATTGCAATGCCGATGCTCGTATTTTACCCTGGACTGCAGGCAAGCATGAGAATTTAATGAGCAACCACTGGTGGACCTTTGAAGTTTAAGTTTTTTTGCTTTCATCCTTTTTTTGTGGAGTAGTAGGAGTAGGACTAGCAGTTGCAAAGTTTGAACTGTTGAAGTTTTAATCGAGTTATTGGCAGGCAGGGTAAAGGGATGTCGGCAATAAACCCCTCCGACTTCTGAACGCACAAATTTATTCTGTTTCGGATTAGCTGTACTTATAAAAGAGGCATACTAGTATCAAAAATGATATAATAAAAGCCTTAAAGATTCAAAGCCTTTCTTGATATGCCAACCGCAGAGCACAGACAAATTAAATATTCAACTTCAATCGATTGTAATTACCTTGATATTAATGCCGGTCTACCAAATTAATTGCACAAGCATTAAATTGAATTTATTAATTTCATGGCCTTAGCTGGCTATTTTCCATTTGGCTATTTGCGGTTTTGGGCAAATAGTTTCGGTCTAATTGTTGGAAATATTGCGCCATTACATACGTAAACAGTACTCAGACGGTAGAGTTTAGTTCAGGTTTCGATTTCGTGTGGTTTGTTTTGTTGGGTAAACAATAACACGGCGTTTGCTGCTTGAATTATTGAAATTTGATTTTGTGTTTTGTACTCGTATGTGGAATCAGCAGAGCTTAAACGTATTGTGGTATGATTGTTGGCAAAAGTTTGCACAAGCTTCTAAATTTATATTTATTTGCCATGCATCAATAGCAGATGTAAAAACTTGGCAAAACAATTAGCCAAATTTGTCAATTTCAGATATTTTTCTGAGAAATTTACTGCGCACACTTTTGACATTTGTCTCCGACCCTATGAAGTACAACTTTTATAATCATACTCACCGTCTTAGTCCTTCTTAGTCCCTAGGACCTTCACATCTGAAATAATTTAAACTAACCCTGTCAATACCCCATAAATAAAACACAAAATGAATGTTTTAAATAGGTTTGTTTTTCAATCTTAGGTTTTTTATTTTTTTCTACTATTCACAGGATGTAATTATGCGTTAAATCCCGCGCAATTAGTACTATCCAGCGTAGAAAGGAGCTCTCGGCCCATGATCCATTTGCCTTTGTACGGACTCAGGGTCCGAAAGAGGTAAAAGTCGTCCAGTGGCTCGAAAGTGAGATACAGTATGGTTCAGAATGACATAGGACGATTCAGCAATCCTTGTGGCGAAGCTGACATCCTTGGCTGCGGTTCTGAGAATAGATTATTTTATTATTATTAGTTTTATAAACATATTGAAACTTGTAGAACTTGAGGGCAGAAAAAATTATCAACAGATCGCGTTAATGTTTTTTTCAGTTTCGAAAACGGGCTTTTGGTCATTTCCAATGGCCATATCTCGATAAATATATGACATATCGACAATTGTTATACCTCTCTCTTGGAGTACTATTATCTTCAATAAAAACCTGGCAAACAAAAATCTATCCCGATTTTCGGAAAAAACATGATGGTATCCCTTTTAAAAATTGCGAAAAATCGATCAAATTTTTTTTTCCCGGTTTTTTAAATATTTTGATGCAGATCGAAGGGAAATGAAGTTCTTATGAATAATTGGTAACCCGGTGCCAAATCGGTTGAGAAATGGCCAAAATATACATTAAAACATGACCAAAAATCTAGAAAGATAAAAGTAGACCCAATTTTTATTTAGTTTCTTGTACGTTTTTCCAAATATTTTGATGCAGATCAAAGGGAAATGAAGTTCCTATTAATAAATGGTATACCGTTTCCAAATCGGTTGAGAAATGGCCGAAATATTCATTAAAAAGTGACGGAAGATCGAAAAAATACCATTCTGGCCTATTTTTGCAAAAAAATCATGATGGTACCCCTTTTAAAAATTGCGAAAAATCGATCGAATTTTTTTTGCCCGGTTTTCTAAATATTTTGATGCATATCGAAGGGAAATGAAGTTCTTATGAATAATTGGTAACCCGGTGCCAAATCGGTTGAGAAATGGCCAAAATATACATTAAAACATGACCAAAAATCTAGAAAGATAAAAGTAGACCCAATTTTTATTTAGTTTCTTGTACGTTTTTCCAAATATTTTGATGCAGATCAAAGGGAAATGAAGTTCCTATTAATAAATGGTATACCGTTTCCAAATCGGTTGAGAAATGGCCGAAATATTCATTAAAAAGTGACGGAAGATCGATAAAATACAATTCTGGCCTATTTTTGCAAAAAAAATCATGATGGTACCCCTTTTAAAAATTGCGAAAAATCGATCGAATTTTTTTTGCCCGGTTTTCTAAATATTTTGATGCAGATCGAAGGAAAATGAAGTTCCTATAAATAATTGGTAACCCGGTGCCAAATCGGTTGAGAAATGGCCGAAATATTCATTAAAAAGTGACGGAAGATCGAAAAAATACCATTCTGGCCTATTTTTGCAAAAAAATCATGATGGTACCCCTTTTAAAAATTGCGAAAAATCGATCGAATTTTTTTTGCCCGGTTTTCTAAATATTTTGATGCAGATCGAAGGAAAATGAAGTTTCTATAAATAATTGGTAACCCGGTGCCAAATCGGTTGAGAAATGGCCAAAATATACATTAAAAGATGACCAAAAATCTAAAAACATATAAGTAGACCCAATTTTTATTTAGTTTCTTGTACGGTTTTCCAAATATTTTGATGCAGATCAAAGGGAAATGAAGTTTCTATTAATAAATGGTATACCGTTTCCAAATCGGTTGAGAAATGGGCTAAATATTCATTAAAAGGTGACGGAAGACCGAAAAAATACCATTCTGGCCTATTTTTGCAAAAAAATCATGATGGTACCCCTTTTAAAAATTGCGAAAAATCGATCGAATTTTTTTGCCCGGTTTTCTAAATATTTTGATGCAGATCGAAGGAAAATGAAGTTCCTATAAATAATTGGTAACCCGGTGCCAAATCGGTTGAGAAATGGCCAAAATATACATTAAAAGATGACCAAAAATCTAAAAACATATAAGTAGACCCAATTTTTATTTAGTTTCTTGTACGGTTTTCCAAATATTTTGATGCAGATCAAAGGGAAATGAAGTTCCTATTAATAAATGGTATACCGTTTCCAAATCGGTTGAGAAATTACCAAAATATTCATTAAAAGGTGACGGAAAATCGAAAAACTACCATTCTGGCCCATTTTTGCAAAAAAATCATGATGGTACCCCTTTTAAAAATTGCGAAATATCGATCGAATTTTTTTTGCCCGGTTTTCTAAATATTTTGATGCAGATCGAAGGAAAATGAAGTTCTTATGAATAATTGGTAACCCGGTGCCAAATCGGTTGAGAAATGGCCAAAATATACATTAAAAGATGACCAAAAATCTAAAAACATATAAGTAGAACCAATTTTTATTTAGTTTGTTGTACGGTTTTCCAAATATTTTGATGCAGATCAAAGGGAAATTAAGTTCCTATTAATAAATGGTATACCGTTTCCAAATCGGTTGAGAAATGGCCGAAATATTCATTAAAAAGTGACGGAAGATCGAAAAAATACCATTCTGGCCTATTTTTGCAAAAAAATCATGATGGTACCCCTTTTAAAAATTGCGAAAAATCGATCGAATTTTTTTTACCCGGTTTTCTAAATATTTTGATGCAGATCGAAGTGATATGTAGTTCCTATAAATAATTGGTAGCCCGGTGCCAAATCGGGTGAGAAATGGCCAAAATATATATTAAAAGATGACCAAAAATCTAAAAAGATTTAAGTAGACCCAATTTTTAATTAGTTTCTTGTACGGGCTTTCCAAATATTTTGATGCAGATCAAAGGGAAATGAAGTTCCTATTAATAAATGGTATACCGTTTCCAAATCGGTTGAGAAATGGGCGAAATATTCATTAAAAGGTGACGGAAAATCGAAAAAATACCATTCTGGCCTATTTTTGCAAAAAAATCATGATGGTACCCCTTTTAAAAATTGCGAAAAATCGATCGAATTTTTTTTACCCGGTTTTCTAAATATTTTGATGCTGATCGAAGGGATATGTAGTTCATATAAATAATTGGTAGCCCGGTGCCAAATCGGTTGAGAAATGGCCAAAATATATATTAAAAGATGACCAAAAATCTAAAAAGATATAAGTAGACCCAATTTTTATTTAGTTTCTTGTACGGTTTTCGAAATATTTTGATGCAGATCAAAGGGAAATGAAGTTCCTATTAATAAATGGTATACCGTTTCCAAATCGGTTGAGAAATGGCCGAAATATTCATTAAAAAGTGACGGAAGATCGAAAAAATACCATTCTGGCCTATTTTTGCAAAAAAATCATGATGGTACCCCTTTTAAAAATTGCGAAAAATCGATCGAATTTTTTTTACCCGGTTTTCTAAATATTTTGATGCAGATCGAAGTGATATGTAGTTCCTATAAATAATTGGTAGCCCGGTGCCAAATCGGGTGAGAAATGGCCAAAATATATATTAAAAGATGACCAAAAATCTAAAAAGATTTAAGTAGACCCAATTTTTAATTAGTTTCTTGTACGGGCTTTCCAAATATTTTGATGCAGATCAAAGGGAAATGAAGTTCCTATTAATAAATGGTATACCGTTTCCAAATCGGTTGAGAAATGGGCGAAATATTCATTAAAAGGTGACGGAAAATCGAAAAAATACCATTCTGGCCTATTTTTGCAAAAAAATCATGATGGTACCCCTTTTAAAAATTGCGAAAAATCGATCGAATTTTTTTTACCCGGTTTTCTAAATATTTTGATGCTGATCGAAGGGATATGTAGTTCATATAAATAATTGGTAGCCCGGTGCCAAATCGGTTGAGAAATGGCCAAAATATATATTAAAAGATGACCAAAAATCTAAAAAGATATAAGTAGACCCAATTTTTATTTAGTTTCTTGTACGGTTTTCGAAATATTTTGATGCAGATCAAAGGGAAATGAAGTTCCTATTAATAAATGGTATACCGTTTCCAAATCGGTTGAGAAATGGCCGAAATATTCATTAAAAAGGTGACGGAAAATCGAAAAAATACCATTCTGGCCCATTTTTGCAAAAAAATCATGATGGTACCCCTTTTAAAAATTGCGAAATATCGATCGAATTTTTTTTGCCCGGTTTTCTAAATATTTTGATGCAGATCGAAGGAAAATGAAGTTCTTATGAATAATTGGTAACCCGGTGCCAAATCGGTTGAGAAATGGCCAAAATATACATTAAAAGATGACCAAAAATCTAAAAACATATAAGTAGACCCAATTTTTATTTAGTTTCTTGTACGGTTTTCCAAATATTTTGATGCAGATCAAAGGGAAATGAAGTTCCTATTAATAAATGGTATACCGTTTCCAAATCGGTTGAGAAATTACCAAAATATTCATTAAAAGGTGACGGAAAATCGAAAAACTACCATTCTGGCCCATTTTTGCAAAGAAATCATGATGGTACCCCTTTTAAAAATTGCGAAATATCGATCGAATTTTTTTTGCCCGGTTTTCTAAATATTTTGATGCAGATCGAAGGAAAATGAAGTTCTTATGAATAATTGGTAACCCGGTGCCAAATCGGTTGAGAAATGGCCAAAATATACATAAAAAGATGACCAAAAATCTAAAAACATATAAGTAGAACCAATTTTTATTTAGTTTCTTGTACGGTTTTCCAAATATTTTGATGCAGATCAAAGGGAAATTAAGTTCCTATTAATAAATGGTATACCGTTTCCAAATCGGTTGAGAAATGGCCGAAATATTCATTAAAAAGTGACGGAAGATCGAAAAAATACCATTCTGGCCTATTTTTGCAAAAAAATCATGATGGTACCCCTTTTAAAAATTGCGAAAAATCGATCGAATTTTTTTTACCCGGTTTTCTAAATATTTTGATGCAGATCGAAGTGATATGTAGTTCCTATAAATAATTGGTAGCCCGGTGCCAAATCGGTTGAGAAATGGCCAAAATATATATTAAAAGATGACCAAAAATCTAAAAAGATTTAAGTAGACCCAATTTTTAATTAGTTTCTTGTACGGGCTTTCCAAATATTTTGATGCAGATCAAAGGGAAATGAAGTTCCTATTAATAAATGGTATACCGTTTCCAAATCGGTTGAGAAATGGGCGAAATATTCATTAAAAGGTGACGGAAGATCGAAAAAATACCATTCTGGCCTATTTTTGCAAAAAAATCATGATGGTACCCCTTTTAAAAATTGCGAAAAATCGATCGAATTTTTTTTGCCCGGTTTTCTAAATATTTTGATGCATATCGAAGGGAAATGAAGTTCTTATGAATAATTGGTAACCCGGTGCCAAATCGGTTGAGAAATGGCCGAAATATTCATTAAAAAGTGACGGAAGATCGAAAAAATACCATTCTGGCCTATTTTTGCAAAAAAATCATGATGGTACCCCTTTTCAAAATTGCGAAATATCGATCGAATTTTTTTTGCCCGGTTTTCTAAATATTTTGATGCAGATCGAAGGAAAATTAAGTTCCTGTAAATAATTGGTAACCCGGTGCCAAATCGGTTGAGAAATGGCCAAAATATACATTAAAAGATGACCAAAAATCTAAAAACATAAAGGTAGACCCAATTTTTATTTAGTTTCTTGTACGGTTTTCCAAATATTTTGATGCAGATCAAAGGGAAATGAAGTTCCTATTAATAAATGGTATACCGTTTCCAAATCGGTTGAGAAATGACCAAAATATTCATTAAAAGGTGACGGAAAATCGAAAAAATACCATTCTGGCCCATTTTTGCAAAAAAATCATGATGGTACCCCTTTTAAAAATTGCGAAATATCGATCGAATTTTTTTTGCCCGGTTTTCTAAATATTTTGATGCAGATCGAAGGAAAATGAAGTTCTTATGAATAATTGGTAACCCGTTGCCAAATCGGTTGAGAAATGGCCAAAATATATATTAAAAGATGACCAAAAATCTAAAAACATATAAGTAGACCCAATTTTTATTTAGTTTCTTGTACGGTTTTCCAAATATTTTGATGCAGATCAAAGGGAAATGAAGTTCCTATTAATAAATGGTATACCGTTTCCAAATCGGTTGAGAAATGGCCGAAATATTCATTAAAAAGTGACGGAAGATCGAAAAAATACCATTCTGGCCTATTTTTGCAAAAAAATCATGATGGTACCCCTTTTAAAAATTGCGAAAAATCGATCGAATTTTTTTTGCCCGGTTTTCTAAATATTTTGATGCAGATCGAAGGGAAATGAAGTTCTTATGAATAATTGGTAACCCGGTGCCAAATCGGTTGAGAAATGGCCAAAATATACATTAAAACATGACCAAAAATCTAGAAAGATATAAGTAGACCCAATTTTTATTTAGTTTCTTGTACGGTTTTCCAAATATTTTGATGCAGATCAAAGGGAAATTAAGTTCCTATTAATAAATGGTATACCGTTTCCAAATCGGTTGAGAAATGACCAAAATATTCATTAAAAGGTGACGGAAAATCGAAAAAATACCATTCTGGCCCATTTTTGCAAAAAAATCATGATGGTACCCCTTTTAAAAATTGCGAAATATCGATCGAATTTTTTTTGCCCGGTTTTCTAAATATTTTGATGCAGATCGAAGGGATATGAAGTTCCTATAAATAATTGGTAACCCGGTGCCAAATCGGTTGAGAAATGGCCAAAATATACATTAAAAGATGACCAAAAATCTAAAAACATATAAGTAGACCCAATTTTTATTTAGTTTCTTGTACGGTTTTCGAAATATTTTGATGCAGATCAAAGGGAAATGAAGTTCCTATTAATAAATGGTATACCGTTTCCAAATCGGTTGAGAAATGACCAAAATATTCATTAAAAGGTGACGGAAAATCGAAAAAATACCATTCTGGCCCATTTTTGCAAAAAAATCATGATGGTACCCCTTTTAAAAATTGCGAAAAATCGATCGAATTTTTTTTGCCCGGTTTTCTAAATATTTTGATGCAGATCGAAGGAAAATGATTGGTAAATAATTGGTAACCCGGTGCCAAATCGGTTGAGAAATGGCCAAAATATACATTAAAAGATGACCAAAAATCTAAAAACATATAAGTAGACCCAATTTTTATTTAGTTTCTTGTACGGTTTTCGAAATATTTTGATGCAGATCAAAGGGAAATGAAGTTCCTATTAATAAATGGTATACCGTTTCCAAATCGGTTGAGAAATGGCCGAAATATTCATTAAAAAGTGACGGAAGATCGAAAAAATACCATTCTGGCCTATTTTTCCAAAAAAATCATGATGGTACCCCTTTTAAAAATTGCGAAAAATCGATCGAATTTTTTTTGCCCGGTTTTCTAAATATTTTGATGCAGATCGAAGGAAAATGAAGTTCTTATGAATAATTGGTAAGCCGGTGCCAAATCGGTTGAGAAATGGCCAAAATATACATTAAAACATGACCAAAAATCTAGAAAGATAAAAGTAGACCCAATTTTTATTTAGTTTCTTGTACGGTTTTCCAAATATTTTGATGCAGATCAAAGGGAAATGAAGTTCCTATTAATAAATGGTATACCGTTTCCAAATCGGTTGAGAAATGGCCGAAATATTCATTAAAAAGTGACGGAAGATCGAAAAAATACCATTCTGGCCTATTTTTCCAAAAAAATCATGATGGTACCCCTTTTAAAAATTGCGAAAAATCGATCGAATTTTTTTTGCCCGGTTTTCTAAATATTTTGATGCAGATCGAAGGAAAATGATTGGTAAATAATTGGAAACCCGGTGCCAAATCGGTTGAGAAATGGCCAAAATATACATTAAAAGATGACCAAAAATCTAAAAACATATAAGTAGACCCAATTTTTATTTAGTTTCTTGTACGGTTTTCGAAATATTTTGATGCAGATCAAAGGGAAATGAAGTTCCTATTAATAAATGGTATACCGTTTCCAAATCGGTTGAGAAATGGCCGAAATATTCATTAAAAAGTGACGGAAGATCGAAAAAATACCATTCTGGCCTATTTTTCCAAAAAAATCATGATGGTACCCCTTTTAAAAATTGCGAAAAATCGATCGAATTTTTTTGCCCGGTTTTCTAAATATTTTGATGCAGATCGAAGGAAAATGAAGTTCTTATGAATAATTGGTAAGCCGGTGCCAAATCGGTTGAGAAATGGCCAAAATATACATTAAAAGATGACCAAAAATCTAAAAACATAAAAGTAGAACCAATTTTTATTTAGTTTCTTGTACGGTTTTCCAAATATTTTCATGCAGATCAAAGGGAAATGAAGTTCCTATTAATAAATGGTATACCGTTTCCAAATCGGTTGAGAAATGGCCGAAATATTCATTAAAAAGTGACGGAAGATCGAAAAAATACCATTCTGGCCTATTTTTGCAAAAAAATCATGATGGTACCCCTTTTAAAAATTGCGAAAAATCGATCGAATTTTTTTTGCCCGGTTTTCTAAATATTTTAATGCAGATCGAAGGAAAATGAAGTTCCTGTAAATAATTGGTAACCCGGTGCCAAATCGGTTGAGAAATGGCCAAAATATACATTAAAAGATGACCAAAAATCTAAAAACATATAAGTAGACCCAATTTTTATTTAGTTTCGTGTACGGTTTTCGAAATATTTTGATGCAGATCAAAGGGAAATGAAGTTCCTATTAATAAATGGTATACCGTTTCCAAATCGGTTGAGAAATGGCCGAAATATTCATTAAAAAGTGACGGAAGATCGAAAAAATACCATTCTGGCCTATTTTTCCAAAAAAATCATGATGGTACCCCTTTTAAAAATTGCGAAAAATCGATCGAATTTTTTTTGCCCGGTTTTCTAAATATTTTGATGCAGATCGAAGGAAAATGAAGTTCTTATGAATAATTGGTAAACCGGTGCCAAATCGGTTGAGAAATGGCCAAAATATACATTAAAAGATGACCAAAAATCTAAAAACATCAAAGTAGAACCAATTTTTATTTAGTTTCTTGTACGGTTTTCCAAATATTTTGATGCAGATCAAAGGGAAATGAAGTTCCTATTAATAAATGGTATACCGTTTCCAAATCGGTTGAGAAATGGCCGAAATATTCATTAAAAAGTGACGGAAGATCGAAAAAATACCATTCTGGCCTATTTTTGCAAAAAAATCATGATGGTACCCCTTTTAAAAATTGCGAAAAATCGATCGAATTTTTTTTGCCCGGTTTTCTAAATATTTTGATGCAGATCGAAGGAAAATGAAGTTCCTGTAAATAATTGGTAACCCGGTGCCAAATCGGTTGAGAAATGGCCAAAATATACATTAAAAGATGACCAAAAATCTAAAAACATATAAGTAGACCCAATTTTTATTTAGTTTCTTGTACGGTTTTCGAAATATTTTGATGCAGATCAAAGGGAAATGAAGTTCCTATTAATAAATGGTATACCGTTTCCAAATCGGTTGATAAATGGCCAAAATATACATTAAAAGATGACCAAAAATCTAAAAACATATAAGTAGAACCAATTTTTATTTAGTTTCTTGTACGGTTTTCCAAATATTTTGATGCAGATCAAAGGGAAATGAAGTTCCTATTAATAAATGGTATACCGTTTCCAAATCGGTTGAGAAATGGCCGAAATATTCATTAAAAAGTGACGGAAGATCGAAAAAATACCATTCTTGCCCATTTTTGCAAAAAAATCATGATGGTACCCCTTTTAAAAATTGCGAAAAATCGATCGAATTTTTTTTGCCCGGTTTTCTAAATATTTTGATGCATATCGAAGGGAAATGAAGTTCTTATGAATAATTGGTAACCCGGTGCCAAATCGGTTGAGAAATGGCCAAAATATACATTAAAACATGACCAAAAATCTAGAAAGATAAAAGTAGACCCAATTTTTATTTAGTTTCTTGTACGGTTTTCCAAATATTTTGATGCAGATCAAAGGGAAATTAAGTTCCTATTAATAAATGGTATACCGTTTCCAAATCGGTTGAGAAATGACCAAAATATTCATTAAAAGGTGACGGAAAATCGAAAAAATACCATTCTGGCCCATTTTTGCAAAAAAATCATGATGGTACCCCTTTTAAAAATTGCGAAATATCGATCGAATTTTTTTGCCCGGTTTTCTAAATATTTTGATGCAGATCGAAGGGATATGAAGTTCCTATAAATAATTGGTAAGCCGGTGCCAAATCGGTTGAGAAATGGCCAAAATATACATTAAAACATGACCAAAAATCTAGAAAGATAAAAGTAGACCCAATTTTTATTTAGTTTCTTGTACGGTTTTCCAAATATTTTGATGCAGATCAAAGGGAAATGAAGTTCCTATTAATAAATGGTATACCGTTTCCAAATCGGTTGAGAAATGGCCGAAATATTCATTAAAAAGTGACGGAAGATCGAAAAAATACCATTCTGGCCTATTTTTCCAAAAAAATCATGATGGTACCCCTTTTAAAAATTGCGAAAAATCGATCGAATTTTTTTTGCCCGGTTTTCTAAATATTTTGATGCAGATCGAAGGAAAATGATTGGTAAATAATTGGTAACCCGGTGCCAAATCGGTTGAGAAATGGCCAAAATATACATTAAAAGATGACCAAAAATCTAAAAACATATAAGTAGACCCAATTTTTATTTAGTTTCTTGTACGGTTTTCGAAATATTTTGATGCAGATCAAAGGGAAATGAAGTTCCTATTAATAAATGGTATACCGTTTCCAAATCGGTTGAGAAATGGCCGAAATATTCATTAAAAAGTGACGGAAGATCGAAAAAATACCATTCTGGCCTATTTTTCCAAAAAAATCATGATGGTACCCCTTTTAAAAATTGCGAAAAATCGATCGAATTTTTTTTGCCCGGTTTTCTAAATATTTTGATGCAGATCGAAGGAAAATGAAGTTCTTATGAATAATTGGTAAACCGGTGCCAAATCGGTTGAGAAATGGCCAAAATATACATTAAAAGATGACCAAAAATCTAAAAACATCAAAGTAGAACCAATTTTTATTTAGTTTCTTGTACGGTTTTCCAAATATTTTGATGCAGATCAAAGGGAAATGAAGTTCCTATTAATAAATGGTATACCGTTTCCAAATCGGTTGAGAAATGGCCGAAATATTCATTAAAAAGTGACGGAAGATCGAAAAAATACCATTCTGGCCTATTTTTGCAAAAAAATCATGATGGTACCCCTTTTAAAAATTGCGAAAAATCGATCGAATTTTTTTTGCCCGGTTTTCTAAATATTTTGATGCAGATCGAAGGAAAATGAAGTTCCTGTAAATAATTGGTAACCCGGTGCCAAATCGGTTGAGAAATGGCCAAAATATACATTAAAAGATGACCAAAAATCTAAAAACATATAAGTAGACCCAATTTTTATTTAGTTTCTTGTACGGTTTTCGAAATATTTTGATGCAGATCAAAGGGAAATGAAGTTCCTATTAATAAATGGTATACCGTTTCCAAATCGGTTGATAAATGGCCAAAATATACATTAAAAGATGACCAAAAATCTAAAAACATATAAGTAGAACCAATTTTTATTTAGTTTCTTGTACGGTTTTCCAAATATTTTGATGCAGATCAAAGGGAAATTAAGTTCCTATTAATAAATGGTATACCGTTTCCAAATCGGTGGAGAAATGGCCGAAATATTCATTAAAAAGTGACGGAAGATCGGTAAAATACCATTCTGGCCTATTTTTGCAAAAAAATCATGATGGTACCCCTTTTAAAAATTGCGAAAAATCGATCGAATTTTTTTTGCCCGGTTTTCTAAATATTTTGATGCAGATCGAAGGAAAATGAAGTTCCTGTAAATAATTGGTAACCCGGTGCCAAATCGGTTGAGAAATGGCCAAAATATACATTAAAAGATGACCAAAAATCTAAAAACATATAAGTAGACCCAATTTTTATTTAGTTTCTTGTACGGTTTTCGAAATATTTTGATGCAGATCAAAGGGAAATGAAGTTCCTATTAATAAATGGTATACCGTTTCCAAATCGGTTGAGAAATGACCAAAATATTCATTAAAAGGTGACGGAAAATCGAAAAAATACCATTCTGGCCCATTTTTGCAAAAAAATCATGATGGTACCCCTTTTAAAAATTGCGAAAAATCGATCGAATTTTTTTTGCCCGGTTTTCTAAATATTTTGATGCAGATCGAAGGGAAATGAAGTTCTTATGAATAATTGGTAACCCGGTGCCAAATCGGTTGAGAAATGGCCAAAATATACATTAAAACATGACCAAAAATCTAGAAAGATAAAAGTAGACCCAATTTTTATTTAGTTTCTTGTACGGTTTTCCAAATATTTTGATGCAGATCAAAGGGAAATGAAGTTCCTATTAATAAATGGTATACCGTTTTTAAATCGGTTGAGAAATGGCCGAAATATTCATTAAAAAGTGACGGAAGATCGAAAAAATACCATTCTGGCCTATTTTTCCAAAAAAATCATGATGGTACCCCTTTTAAAAATTGCGAAAAATCGATCGAATTTTTTTTGCCCGGTTTTCTAAATATTTTGATGCAGATCGAAGGAAAATGAAGTTCCTGTAAATAATTGGTAACCCGGTGCCAAATCGGTTGAGAAATGGCCAAAATATACATTAAAAGATGACCAAAAATCTAAAAACATATAAGTAGACCCAATTTTTATTTAGTTTCTTGTACGGTTTTCGAAATATTTTGATGCAGATCAAAGGGAAATGAAGTTCCTATTAATAAATGGTATACCGTTTCCAAATCGGTTGAGAAATGGCCGAAATATTCATTAAAAAGTGACGGAAGATCGAAAAAATACCATTCTGGCCTATTTTTCCAAAAAAATCATGATGGTACCCCTTTTAAAAATTGCGAAATATCGATCGAATTTTTTTGCCCGGTTTTCTAAATATTTTGATGCAGATCGAAGGAAAATGAAGTTCTTATGAATAATTGGTAAGCCGGTGCCAAATCGGTTGAGAAATGGCCAAAATATACATTAAAAGATGACCAAAAATCTAAAAACATAAAAGTAGAACCAATTTTTATTTAGTTTCTTGTACGGTTTTCCAAATATTTTGATGCAGATCAAAGGGAAATGAAGTTCCTATTAATAAATGGTATACCGTTTCCAAATCGGTTGAGAAATGGCCGAAATATTCATTAAAAAGTGACGGAAGATCGAAAAAATACCATTCTGGCCTATTTTTGCAAAAAAATCATGATGGTACCCCTTTTAAAAATTGCGAAAAATCGATCGAATTTTTTTGCCCGGTTTTCTAAATATTTTGATGCAGATCGAAGGAAAATGAAGTTCCTGTAAATAATTGGTAACCCGGTGCCAAATCGGTTGAGAAATGGCCAAAATATACATTAAAAGATGACCAAAAATCTAGAAAGATAAAAGTAGACCCAATTTTTATTTAGTTTCTTGTACGGTTTTCCAAATATTTTGATGCAGATCAAAGGGAAATGAAGTTCCTATTAATAAATGGTATACCGTTTCCAAATCGGTTGAGAAATGGCCGAAATATTCATTAAAAAGTGACGGAAGATCGAAAAAATACCATTCTGGCCTATTTTTCCAAAAAAATCATGATGGTACCCCTTTTAAAAATTGCGAAAAATCGATCGAATTTTTTTTGCCCGGTTTTCTAAATATTTTGATGCAGATCGAAGAAAAATGAAGTTCTTATGAATAATTGGTAAACCGGTGCCAAATCGGTTGAGAAATGGCCAAAATATACATTAAAAGATGACCAAAAATCTAAAAACATAAAAGTAGAACCAATTTTTATTTAGTTTCTTTTACGGTTTTCCAAATATTTTGATGCAGATCAAAGGGAAATGAAGTTCCTATTAATAAATGGTATACCGTTTCCAAATCGGTTGAGAAATGGCCGAAATATTCATTAAAAAGTGACGGAAGATCGAAAAAATACCATTCTGGCCTATTTTTGCAAAAAAAATCATGATGGTACCCCTTTTAAAAATTGCGAAAAATCGATCGAATTTTTTTTGCCCGGTTTTCTAAATATTTTGATGCAGATCGAAGGAAAATGAAGTTCTTATGAATAATTGGTAAACCGGTGCCAAATCGGTTGAGAAATGGCCAAAATATACATTAAAAGATGACCAAAAATCTAAAAACATAAAAGTAGAACCAATTTTTATTTAGTTTCTTGTACGGTTTTCCAAATATTTTGATGCAGATCAAAGGGAAATGAAGTTCCTATTAATAAATGGTATACCGTTTCCAAATCGGTTGAGAAATGTCCGAAATATTCATTAAAAAGTGACGGAAGATCGAAAAAATACCATTCTGGCCCATTTTTGCAAAAAAATCATGATGGTACCCCTTTTAAAAATTGCGAAAAATCGATCGAATTTTTTTGCCCGGTTTTCTAAATATTTTGATGCAGATCGAAGGAAAATGAAGTTCCTATAAATAATTGGTAACCCGGTGCCAAATCGGTTGAGAAATGGCCAAAATATACATTAAAACATGACCAAAAATCTAAAAACATATAAGTAGACCCAATTTTTATTTAGTTTCTTGTACGGTTTTCGAAATATTTTGATGCAGATCAAAGGGAAATGAAGTTCCTATTAATAAATGGTATACCGTTTCCAAATCGGTTGAGAAATGACCAAAATATTCATTAAAAGGTGACGGAAAATCGAAAAAATACCATTCTGGCCCATTTTTGCAAAAAAATCATGATGGTACCCCTTTTAAAAATTGCGAAAAATCGATCGAATTTTTTTGCCCGGTTTTCTAAATATTTTGATGCATATCGAAGGGAAATGAAGTTCCTGTGAATAATTGGTAACCCGGTGCCAAATCGGTTGAGAAATGGCCAAAATATACATTAAAACATGACCAAAAATCTAGAAAGATAAAAGTAGACCCAATTTTTATTTAGTTTCTTGTACGGTTTTCCAAATATTTTGATGCAGATCAAAGGGAAATGAAGTTCCTATTAATAAATGGTATACCGTTTCCAAATCGGTTGAGAAATGGCCGAAATATTCATTAAAAAGTGACGGAAGATCGAAAAAATACCATTCTGGCCTATTTTTCCAAAAAAATCATGATGGTACCCCTTTTAAAAATTGCGAAAAATCGATCGAATTTTTTTGCCCGGTTTTTTAAATATTTTTATGCAGATCGAAGGGAAATGAAGTTCTTATGAATAATTGGTAACCCGGTGCCAAATCGGTTGAGAAATGGCCAAAATATACATTAAAACATGACCAAAAATCTAGAAAGATAAAAGTAGACCCAATTTTTATTTAGTTTCTTGTACGGTTTTCCAAATATTTTGATGCAGATCAAAGGGAAATGAAGTTCCTATTAATAAATGGTATACCGTTTCCAAATCGGTTGAGAAATGGCCGAAATATTCATTAAAAAGTGACGGAAGATCGAAAAAATACCATTCTGGCCTATTTTTGCAAAAAAATCATGATGGTACCCCTTTTAAAAATTGCGAAAAATCGATCGAATTTTTTTTGCCCAGTTTTCTAAATATTTTGATGCAGATCGAAGGAAAATGAAGTTCTTATGAATAATTGGTAAACCGGTGCCAAATCGGTTGAGAAATGGCCAAAATATACATTAAAAGATGACCAAAAATCTAAAAACATAAAAGTAGAACCAATTTTTATTTAGTTTCTTTTACGGTTTTCCAAATATTTTGATGGAGATCAAAGGGAAATGAAGTTCCTATTAATAAATGGTATACCGTTTCCAAATCGGTTGAGAAATGGCCGAAATATTCATTAAAAAGTGACGGAAGATCGAAAAAATACCATTCTGGCCTATTTTTGCAAAAAAAATCATGATGGTACCCCTTTTAAAAATTGCGAAAAATCGATCGAATTTTTTTTGCCCGGTTTTCTAAATATTTTGATGCAGATCGAAGAAAAATGAAGTTCTTATGAATAATTGGTAAACCGGTGCCAAATCGGTTGAGAAATGGCCAAAATATACATTAAAAGATGACCAAAAATCTAAAAACATAAAAGTAGAACCAATTTTTATTTAGTTTCTTTTACGGTTTTCCAAATATTTTGATGGAGATCAAAGGGAAATGAAGTTCCTATTAATAAATGGTATACCGTTTCCAAATCGGTTGAGAAATGGCCGAAATATTCATTAAAAAGTGACGGAAGATCGAAAAAATACCATTCTGGCCTATTTTTGCAAAAAAATCATGATGGTACCCCTTTTAAAAATTGCGAAAAATCGATCGAATTTTTTTTGCCCGGTTTTCTAAATATTTTGATGCAGATCGAAGGAAAATGAAGTTCTTATGAATAATTGGTAAACCGGTGCCAAATCGGTTGAGAAATGGCCAAAATATACATTAAAAGATGACCAAAAATCTAAAAACATAAAAGTAGAACCAATTTTTATTTAGTTTCTTGTACGGTTTTCCAAATATTTTGATGCAGATCAAAGGGAAATGAAGTTCCTATTAATAAATGGTATACCGTTTCCAAATCGGTTGAGAAATGTCCGAAATATTCATTAAAAAGTGACGGAAGATCGAAAAAATACCATTCTGGCCCATTTTTGCAAAAAAATCATGATGGTACCCCTTTTAAAAATTGCGAAAAATCGATCGAATTTTTTTTGCCCGGTTTTCTAAATATTTTGATGCAGATCGAAGGAAAATGAAGTTCCTATAAATAATTGGTAACCCGGTGCCAAATCGGTTGAGAAATGGCCAAAATATACATTAAAAGATGACCAAAAATCTAAAAACATATAAGTAGACCCAATTTTTTTTTAGTTTCTTGTACGGTTTTCGAAATATTTTGATGCAGATCAAAGGGAAATGAAGTTCCTATTAATAAATGGTATACCGTTTCCAAATCGGTTGAGAAATGACCAAAATATTCATTAAAAGGTGACGGAAAATCGAAAAAATACCATTCTGGCCCATTTTTGCAAAAAAATCATGATGGTACCCCTTTTAAAAATTGCGAAAAATCGATCGAATTTTTTTTGCCCGGTTTTCTAAATATTTTGATGCATATCGAAGGGAAATGAAGTTCCTGTGAATAATTGGTAACCCGGTGCCAAATCGGTTGAGAAATGGCCAAAATATACATTAAAAGATGACCAAAAATCTAAAAACATAAAAGTAGAACCAATTTTTATTTAGTTTCTTTTACGGTTTTCCAAATATTTTGATGGAGATCAAAGGGAAATGAAGTTCCTATTAATAAATGGTATACCGTTTCCAAATCGGTTGAGAAATGGCCGAAATATTCATTAAAAAGTGACGGAAGATCGAAAAAATACCATTCTGGCCTATTTTTCCAAAAAAATCATGATGGTACCCCTTTTAAAAATTGCGAAAAATCGATCGAATTTTTTTTGCCCGGTTTTTTAAATATTTTTATGCAGATCGAAGGGAAATGAAGTTCTTATGAATAATTGGTAACCCGGTGCCAAATCGGTTGAGAAATGGCCAAAATATACATTAAAACATGACCAAAAATCTAGAAAGATAAAAGTAGACCCAATTTTTATTTAGTTTCTTGTACGGTTTTCCAAATATTTTGATGCAGATCAAAGGGAAATGAAGTTCCTATTAATAAATGGTATACCGTTTCCAAATCGGTTGAGAAATGGCCGAAATATTCATTAAAAAGTGACGGAAGATCGAAAAAATACCATTCTGGCCTATTTTTGCAAAAAAATCATGATGGTACCCCTTTTAAAAATTGCGAAAAATCGATCGAATTTTTTTTGCCCAGTTTTCTAAATATTTTGATGCAGATCGAAGGAAAATGAAGTTCTTATGAATAATTGGTAAACCGGTGCCAAATCGGTTGAGAAATGGCCAAAATATACATTAAAAGATGACCAAAAATCTAAAAACATAAAAGTAGAACCAATTTTTATTTAGTTTCTTTTACGGTTTTCCAAATATTTTGATGGAGATCAAAGGGAAATGAAGTTCCTATTAATAAATGGTATACCGTTTCCAAATCGGTTGAGAAATGGCCGAAATATTCATTAAAAAGTGACGGAAGATCGAAAAAATACCATTCTGGCCTATTTTTGCAAAAAAATCATGATGGTACCCCTTTTAAAAATTGCGAAAAATCGATCGAATTTTTTTTGCCCGGTTTTCTAAATATTTTGATGCAGATCGAAGAAAAATGAAGTTCTTATGAATAATTGGTAAACCGGTGCCAAATCGGTTGAGAAATGGCCAAAATATACATTAAAAGATGACCAAAAATCTAAAAACATAAAAGTAGAACCAATTTTTATTTAGTTTCTTTTACGGTTTTCCAAATATTTTGATGGAGATCAAAGGGAAATGAAGTTCCTATTAATAAATGGTATACCGTTTCCAAATCGGTTGAGAAATGGCCGAAATATTCATTAAAAAGTGACGGAAGATCGAAAAAATACCATTCTGGCCTATTTTTGCAAAAAAATCATGATGGTACCCCTTTTAAAAATTGCGAAAAATCGATCGAATTTTTTTGCCCGGTTTTCTAAATATTTTGATGCAGATCGAAGGAAAATGAAGTTCTTATGAATAATTGGTAAACCGGTGCCAAATCGGTTGAGAAATGGCCAAAATATACATTAAAAGATGACCAAAAATCTAAAAACATAAAAGTAGAACCAATTTTTATTTAGTTTCTTGTACGGTTTTCCAAATATTTTGATGCAGATCAAAGGGAAATGAAGTTCCTATTAATAAATGGTATACCGTTTCCAAATCGGTTGAGAAATGTCCGAAATATTCATTAAAAAGTGACGGAAGATCGAAAAAATACCATTCTGGCCCATTTTTGCAAAAAAATCATGATGGTACCCCTTTTAAAAATTGCGAAAAATCGATCGAATTTTTTTTGCCCGGTTTTCTAAATATTTTGATGCAGATCGAAGGAAAATGAAGTTCCTATAAATAATTGGTAACCCGGTGCCAAATCGGTTGAGAAATGGCCAAAATATACATTAAAAGATGACCAAAAATCTAAAAACATATAAGTAGACCCAATTTTTATTTAGTTTCTTGTACGGTTTTCGAAATATTTTGATGCAGATCAAAGGGAAATGAAGTTCCTATTAATAAATGGTATACCGTTTCCAAATCGGTTGAGAAATGACCAAAATATTCATTAAAAGGTGACGGAAAATCGAAAAAATACCATTCTGGCCCATTTTTGCAAAAAAATCATGATGGTACCCCTTTTAAAAATTGCGAAAAATCGATCGAATTTTTTTTGCCCGGTTTTCTAAATATTTTGATGCATATCGAAGGGAAATGAAGTTCCTGTGAATAATTGGTAACCCGGTGCCAAATCGGTTGAGAAATGGCCAAAATATACATTAAAAGATGACCAAAAATCTAAAAACATATAAGTAGACCCAATTTTTATTTAGTTTCTTGTACGGTTTTCGAAATATTTTGATGCAGATCAAAGGGAAATGAAGTTCCTATTAATAAATGGTATACCGTTTCCAAATCGGTTGAGAAATGGCCGAAATATTCATTAAAAAGTGACGGAAGATCGAAAAAATACCATTCTGGCCTATTTTTCCAAAAAAATCATGATGGTACCCCTTTTAAAAATTGCGAAAAATCGATCGAATTTTTTTTGCCCGGTTTTTTAAATATTTTTATGCAGATCGAAGGAAAATGAAGTTCCTATAAATAATTGGTAACCCGGTGCCAAATCGGTTAAGAAATTATCGAAATATTCATAAAAAGGGACGGAAGATCGATAAAATACCATTCTGGCCTATTTTTGCAAAAAAATCATGATGGTGTACCCCTTTTAAAAATTGCGAAAAATCGATTCTAAATATTTTGATGCAGATCAAAGGGAAATGAAGTTCCTATAAATAATTGGTAACCCGGTGCCAAATCGGTTGAGAAATGGCCAAAATATACATTAAAAGATGACCAAAAATCTAAAAACATATAAGTAGACCCAATTTTTATTTAGTTTCTTGTACGGTTTTCCAAATATTTTGATGCAGATCAAAGGGAAATGAAGTTCCTATTAATAAATGGTATACCGTTTCCAAATCGGTTGAGAAATGGCCGAAATATTCATTAAAAAGTGACGGAATATCGAAAAAATACCATTCTGGCCTATTTTTGCAAAAAAATCATGATGGTACCCCTTTTAAAAATTGCGAAAAATCGATCGAATTTTTTTTGCCCGGTTTTCTAAATATTTTGATGCAGATCGAAGGGAAATGAAGTTCTTATGAATAATTGGTAACCCGGTGCCAAATCGGTTGAGAAATGGCCAAAATATACATTAAAAGATGACCAAAAATCTAAAAACATAAAAGTAGAACCAATTTTTATTTAGTTTCTTGTACGGTTTTCCAAATATTTTTATGCAGAACAAAGGAATATGAAGTTCCTATTAATAAATGGTATACCGTTTCCAAATCGGTTGAGAAATGGCCGAAATATTCATTAAAAAGTGACGGAAGATCGAAAAAATACCATTCTGGTCTATTTTTGCAAAAAGAATCATGATGGTACCCCTTTTAAAAATTGCGAAAAATCGATCGAATTTTTTTGCCCGGTTTTCTAAATATTTTGATGCAGATCGAAGGGAAATGAAGTTCTTATGAATAATTGGTAACCCGGTGCCAAATCGGTTGAGAAATGGCCAAAATATACATTAAAAGATGACCAAAAATCTAAAAACATAAAACCAATTTAGAACCAATTTTTATTTAGTTTCTTGTACGGTTTTCCAAATATTTTGATGCAGATCAAAGGGAAATGAAGTTCCTATTAATAAATGGTATACCGTTTCCAAATCGGTTGGGAAATGGCCGAAATATTCATTAAAAAGTGTCGGAAGATCGAAAAAATACCATTCTGGCCTATTTTTCCAAAAAAATCATGATGGTACCCCTTTTAAAAATTGCGAAAAATCAATCGAATTTTTTTTGCCCGGTTTTCTAAATATTTTGATGCAGATCGAAGGAAAATGAAGTTCTTATGAATAATTGGTAAACCGGTGCCAAATCGGTTGAGAAATGGCCAAAATATACATTAAAAGATGACCAAAAATCTAAAAACATAAAAGTAGAACCAATTTTTATTTAGTTTCTTGTACGGTTTTCCAAATATTTTGATGCAGATCAAAGGGAAATGAAGTTCCTATTAATAAATGGTATACCGTTTCCAAATCGGTTGAGAAATGTCCGAAATATTCATTAAAAAGTGACGGAAGATCGAAAAAATACCATTCTGGCCCATTTTTGCAAAAAAATCATGATGGTACCCCTTTTAAAAATTGCGAAAAATCGATCGAATTTTTTTTGCCCGGTTTTCTAAATATTTTGATGCATATCGAAGGGAAATGAAGTTCCTGTGAATAATTGGTAACCCGGTGCCAAATCGGTTGAGAAATGGCCAAAATATACATTAAAAGATGACCAAAAATCTAAAAACATATAAGTAGACCCAATTTTTATTTAGTTTCTTGTACGGTTTTCGAAATATTTTGATGCAGATCAAAGGGAAATGAAGTTCCTATTAATAAATGGTATACCGTTTCCAAATCGGTTGAGAAATGGCCGAAATATTCATTAAAAAGTGACGGAAGATCGAAAAAATACCATTCTGGCCTATTTTTCCAAAAAAATCATGATGGTACCCCTTTTAAAAATTGCGAAAAATCGATCGAATTTTTTTTGCCCGGTTTTTTAAATATTTTTATGCAGATCGAAGGAAAATGAAGTTCCTATAAATAATTGGTAACCCGGTGCCAAATCGGTTAAGAAATTATCGAAATATTCATAAAAAGGGACGGAAGATCGATAAAATACCATTCTGGCCTATTTTTGCAAAAAAATCATGATGGTGTACCCCTTTTAAAAATTGCGAAAAATCGATTCTAAATATTTTGATGCAGATCAAAGGGAAATGAAGTTCCTATAAATAATTGGTAACCCGGTGCCAAATCGGTTGAGAAATGGCCAAAATATACATTAAAAGATGACCAAAAATCTAAAAACATATAAGTAGACCCAATTTTTATTTAGTTTCTTGTACGGTTTTCCAAATATTTTGATGCAGATCAAAGGGAAATGAAGTTCCTATTAATAAATGGTATACCGTTTCCAAATCGGTTGAGAAATGTCCGAAATATTCATTAAAAAGTGACGGAAGATCGAAAAAATACCATTCTGGCCCATTTTTGCAAAAAAATCATGATGGTACCCCTTTTAAAAATTGCGAAAAATCGATCGAATTTTTTTGCCCGGTTTTCTAAATATTTTGATGCAGATCGAAGGAAAATGAAGTTCCTATAAATAATTGGTAACCCGGTGCCAAATCGGTTGAGAAATGGCCAAAATATACATTAAAAGATGACCAAAAATCTAAAAACATATAAGTAGACCCAATTTTTATTTAGTTTCTTGTACGGTTTTCGAAATATTTTGATGCAGATCAAAGGGAAATGAAGTTCCTATTAATAAATGGTATACCGTTTCCAAATCGGTTGAGAAATGACCAAAATATTCATTAAAAGGTGACGGAAAATCGAAAAAATACCATTCTGGCCCATTTTTGCAAAAAAATCATGATGGTACCCCTTTTAAAAATTGCGAAAAATCGATCGAATTTTTTTTGCCCGGTTTTCTAAATATTTTGATGCAGATCGAAGGGAAATGAAGTTCTTATGAATAATTGGTAACCCGGTGCCAAATCGGTTGAGAAATGGCCAAAATATACATAAAAAGATGACCAAAAATCTAAAAACATAAAAGTAGAACCAATTTTTATTTAGTTTCTTGTACGGTTTTCCAAATATTTTTATGCAGAACAAAGGAATATGAAGTTCCTATTAATAAATGGTATACCGTTTCCAAATCGGTTGAGAAATGGCCGAAATATTCATTAAAAAGTGACGGAAGATCGAAAAAATACCATTCTGGTCTATTTTTGCAAAAAGAATCATGATGGTACCCCTTTTAAAAATTGCGAAAAATCGATCGAATTTTTTTGCCCGGTTTTCTAAATATTTTGATGCAGATCGAAGGGAAATGAAGTTCTTATGAATAATTGGTAAACCGGTGCCAAATCGGTTGAGAAATGGCCAAAATATACATTAAAAGATGACCAAAAATCTAAAAACATAAAACCAATTTAGAACCAATTTTTATTTAGTTTCTTGTACGGTTTTCCAAATATTTTGATGCAGATCAAAGGGAAATGAAGTTCCTATTAATAAATGGTATACTGTTTCCAAATCGGTTGAGAAATGACCGAAATATTCTTTAAAAGGTGATGGAAGATAGAAAAAATACCATTCTGGCCTATTCATGATGATGCCCCTATTAAAAATTGCGAAAAATCCCTCGTAAATGAAACACACAATGTATCTTTTAAATAAGAGTTTGTTTATTATTCTAATGTTTTTATTCCTATTTCTAATTACAGGATATATTTAGTTGTGCCGCCTTAATTTAATTCGCTACTAGTAGTTCCCAGCGTAGAAAGGAGCATTTGGACGATGATCATTCCGCGATTGCATGGACTCAGGCTCCTGAAGAGGTAAAAGTCGTCGAGTGGTTCCCATGTGCGTACCAGGTAAGATCCAGGATGACTCAGGATGACGCAGGACAATCCAACAATCCTAGTGACGAAGCTGACATCCTTGGCTGCAGTGCTGGGAATAGATTATGTTAAGATTATTAGTTTTATAAATATATTGATAATATTTGTATAACTTTCAGTTTATAATATTATAATAAAGTTTTATTAAAATAATTGAATTTGAGTTTTAATCTTTGTAGCTATTCGAGGGTGTAGGGCACAAAAATTATCAACAGTTCGGGTTTAAACTTTAATTTCGAGAACTGTTGTTTTCAACTTCCAGTATCCATAACTCGGTTAATATTTGGCATATCGGCAGTTCTTATATCTTCCCGATCACGCCTCTTGGAGTACCATTATCTTTAATAAAAACCTGGCAAAAAAAATCTGACCCGATTTTCGCAAAATATCATGATGGTACCCCTTTTAAAAATTGCGAAAAATCAATCTAATTTCTTTTTCCCGGTTTTCTAAATATTTTGATGCAGATCGAAGGGAAATGAAGTTCTTATGAATAATTGGTAACCCGGTGCCAAATCGGTTGAGAAATGGCCAAAATATACATTAAAAGATGACCAAAAATCTAGAAAGATAAAAGTAGACCCTATTTTTATTTAGTTTCTTGTACGGTTTTCCAAATATTTTGATGCAGATCAAAGGGAAATGAAGTTCCTATTAATAAATGGTATACCGTTTCCAAATCGGTTGAGAAATGACCATAATATTCATTAAAAGGTGACGGAAAATCGAAAAAATACCATTCTGGCCCATTTTTGCAAAAAAATCATGATGGTACCCCTTTTAAAAATTGCGAAAAATCGATCGAATTTTTTTTGCCCGGTTTTCTAAATATTTTGATGCATATCGAAGGGAAATGAAGTTCTTATGAATAATTGGTAAGCCGGTGCCAAATCGGTTGAGAAATGGCCAAAATATACATTAAAAGATGACCAAAAATCTAGAAAGATAAAAGTAGACCCAATTTTTATTTAGTTTCTTGTACGGTTTTCCAAATATTTTGATGCAGATCAAAGGGAAATGAAGTTCCTATTAATAAATGGTATACCGTTTCCAAATCGGTTGGGAAATGGCCGAAATATTCATTAAAAAGTGACGGAAGATCGAAAAAATACCATTCTGGCCTATTTTTGCAAAAAAATCATGATGGTACCCCTTTTAAATAGCAAAGATATTCAATAAAAGGTGACAGAGAATGAAGAAAATTGATAAAAATCGGGAATCCCTTCCACAATACTTTATAATTTAAAATAGTATCTCATTTTTCGAAGTGAAATCACAAAAGTTTTTTTTTTTTAAATTCAAAGCTAATCAGAAAGTAAACGCTCATTCTAATTTAACAACGGACCCTGGAATCTGGAATCTTTCAATTAATTCCGACCACCACCCGGGTGCATACCTTACTAATTGGGTTTATCAATGCTTGGCATTGGGGGTTTTGCATAATTAAAAAGTCTGGTTTAACTAGCTTTAACTACGTTCAGTTTTTTGGACGCAAAAGAAAACAATTTTTGGCTTTTGCAAATGCAAATTTCATTGCTCATACGACATGTGTTGCCTGCTTTCATACGTGATGCATGTGGGTCGGTTGGTTCGTGAGCGTTTCAGTTTCTGTTCTGTTTAAATTTGATTCCATTTTTCGGCATAGTTCTCTGAACAGCATCGAATGTTTATTTTCCGTTGGGTTAAATCCGACATTTATCAGTATTGAACCAGTAGAAAAAAGGAAGATTCAGATGTCGAATAGCTTTTCAAACCTGACTTATTGCATATTGTACTCGCCAGAAGCTAATACGACAAATTTTTGAAAATAATTCGGGCCAACTCCTGGCCTAACATTTGAAATGCGAAAATTCGGCAAAATGGAAAATGTCTCGTGTTCTGAATAGAATTTCGTTTTGGGTAATCATCTTATTTGGTTTTTTTGCGGTGCAAAACATGTGAAATCAGAAAGGCCCAGCCTGGATGGACTCCCCCAAGACCCTGAACACTTGCCTTGGTTATGAAAAACTTTGCTTATGCATAAATTTTGCTTCCCGCGAGTTCAAAACTGAAATGTTTAAAAGCGCATGAAAATGTTGTTACAACTTTGAAGTTTTTGCAGGATCGTTTTTATGCGGTTCACAAACACTAACTACGAGTATGAGAATGTGTGTGCACCTTAAAGAGCGGTCCGGGTATTTGTAAGCGGTATTAAAAGGATTTCCATAGAAATTTTCAAACTTTCCTGCCCTTCCCTGCTCAGCATGCAAATGTAGAATTAACAATTGCTTTAGAAGAGCACCAGTTAGTAGTTAAATGTTTTCATTTGACTGCCATTTGGAAATGAATAACCCAAATGGGTTTTTGGCATTAATTGTGATTTAAAAAAACCTAAGGTGGAGTAGCTCTCCATAAGTTTCTTAAATAACCGACTCCTGGTTAGGTGTTTCTTAACATTTGTAGTTTTTACTATGTAAATATTTTTATTTGGTTAAGCCAGGCCAAAGCCCAGCAAAAATCCCCCCAAAAAAGCCACACATAATCGCCCGCTGGTGGTGCAAAGAGTCCAAGCCTTTTCTCTCAGCTGTATATTCGCCAGGGTGGACTCCTCTGAGCGCAATGTATTGGAAATTCGACGTTCATTACGATTTTGATCCTGACCTGAGAGTACTTTGAGAATGTCCAGCTTGACAACGCCGGCATGGAGGGCCACTTCGCAGACCAAAATGGTCGCGCCAGCGGCCACGGCCACCAACTTACTGGCCTTCAGGAGAACGTAACCGGTAAGAAATCCGCCAGCAGCTCCTAGCCCGATTTGCGAGAACGGCGATTTCGGGGATAAATTATTCATTGCTGTGAGTGTAGCAGTGAGATATTGGCTTTAGCGGCAGTATCTTAGATCTGATGTTCTTCTACGTACTTTCCTTCGCCAGTAATAAATCACTCATGTTGGCTTCTTTTTCGTCAAAGTTTTGTGCTTGGTATTGTGAAGTGTTGTTATTTTGTTACATTTTTTGAATTTGCGAAATCGATGTCAAAGCATGCTATGCTAAAAATTGTTTAAAAAATAGCCGTCCATGGATTTCTGATAGAATCATGTTTGAAAATTCATTATTATGACAATAATTCTATTTTTGAGACTAAACAACAGGCTTGTCAAAAACCCTTATAGATTCTGAACATTTACATGCTTATCCTGATGAAATTGTTTGGTATACAGGTCGTATGATTAATTTTTAATAAAACTTAAAGAACGTGTCAAGAAAATTAAGCAATAAAAATTTCCGATTTTAATAATCTGGTTCTAAATCCTATTATTTTCAATTGCTAAGTCCATATTTTCAAAATTAGGTTATGGATTAATCCTAATTATCTATAAATCACTCTAAGATTTGTCCAAGTGTATTTAATTGCCTTTTCCCTTGGTCAAGAATAGAAATAGAGTTAAAAGTTCAATTGCCTTGAATACGTAAATGGTTTCTTCTCTCTCTTGAATGCATTTTGGTTTTTTGGAGTGCCAGGGGTTTTATTTAATTTATCGTTCAATTATGCACCCAGAAACGCCCCGTTCGAGTGGCAGAGGTGGAAAGGGAAGCAAACGGGAGGCTTTTGGAGCTGTCGAGGTGTTTTCGCTTATCACAAACTGAAAATCAAATTAACAATGAGCACGCAAATTGCCACAAATGACTGCAGGAACAGGGAAGGCTCCAGGAAAAAAGGGAACTGCGCTATTCAACTACTTTTCAGGCGATTATCTGGCAGAAGTAATACAGTCGTTTAATGGTTTTCGTACAAACCATTTCTCAGGCAGACAACAGCAGGGACAGCGCCTCTGGCCGATTCACATAGCCAGAATTACAGTATTTGGACACTTAAATTGACATTAATAGAAAAAGTATATTGTAAAACTGTCTTGGCAAGTGAGAATGGTAAAACCGTACATTAAATATATATATAACTGAGCACATGCGGCCATAAAATGGAGACCCAACTGTCCAAAAAGAAGCTAAAACGATCCAAACAATCTGGTAACAATTTCAGCAAGAATTTGGAACGTGTATGCCAAAGAAAGAGACTTTGAAGCAAGGAAACTTGTATAATTTTATTTTTAAATTTAAACAATTATTAAAATTAATTGGAAATATAAGTTAAATGGATTTTTATAGAAGTATTCCAATAATAAGTAATGTGGGTGGTTGTAATTATGACAGATATAATCATGTTTTATAAGTAAACACATTTAATCCGCTTTATAAGTGATATCTGCGAGTGTAATTATGTATATTTGCACTATTTAAATGCCAACTAAAGAGCCCGCGCCCCACCATATGGTTAATGTGATGTGGGCCAACTCGCATGACCGAGTATGGCCGAGAATGACCAAGTGGAGGCAAAACCCGGCAACTTTGGATATTTGGGAGAGGCAAGCTCTTGCCCGTTGACATGCTGTAAATTTGAAAACAGTCATCCAGTGGATAAAGAGTTGGATGTTGGCTCAAAGCAAACGTTTCTCCAGCTGCTAGTTGGATGTTTTATTTGTGTGCGGGCCGGAACAACAAATTAACTGCGGTGAGCAGACGAGGATTGGGCAGATTGCCAGAGTTGTTAGAGTTGTTAGAGAAACGCAAGCGATGAGCGCAGTTTTGTGGTTACAGTTGATGGAAAATGAGAAAGCATATCCAGGACTAGGCGAAAGGATCTGAGGGCGGCAAGAGAGTTTCTTACCGAGCTAAATGGCTTTTTTACTTTGAAAAATTAATTTAGATTCTGCAAGCTGATTTAGATAGTATTTATATTAAAAAGAACAAAGCAAATAAAATGGGAAACATTTAAAAACGAAATTCATGGTCCATGCTGGCCACTTTCAGTCTTCCTAAAAGAACACAAATATGAAATTATATAACATACAAATTGATTTCGAAATTGAGAAGCCTTGACTCTAAATAGGACAAAAGGACCAAATATGCATACCTGCAAATTCTCATGTGTACCTTGTATGGTAAATAATTCTATATTGTAGCAAACAATTTCGGGAATTATTTGAGACATGCAATTCTATCTTTTCTGATCCCACTGATGCTTGAAAGTTTTATATGCTGTGCGTGCCAGATGAAACCTTTTGGGTCAAATTAGTGAAGCTCTCGGAAGGTCCTGGGAAGGTCCTGCAGCGCTTCTTAGCACTTTGCATAAATTCATGCGAGACTCGACTTTACTGTCTTTATGTTGCTGAATTTTTACGCATTTTATACGTGACTCTGGCCGAGGACATCGGCCCTTTTGTTGCCCTTTCTTGGCCAAATGCTTAATGAATAAATTAAAGAGGGAAACCAGGTGGGACAGAATCACAATTTTGTATGCAGAGTTTTATTTTTCTCCATGGCTTTGTTAACGATTTAAGTTGTGAATAATTTTTTAATTATAATGGGTTAATGGTGCACCTGACACCGTTTTGAATATCCAGTAATACTTCAGTGAGCACAGTCCAAAAATATTCTTTAACTGTTGGATAGTTGGATTTTGTTTTGCATTTGCGGTTATAATCTAGGTTTTGGTAAGATTCTAATTAAGTGGCGTTGGCATGACGATGTCACATAATCAACAGAAAATAAACCATTTTGATATTTGAAATGTAGCATTGCAAGAAATTGTATCTCTCGGTTGCTGTTTGGCAATTGAGGTCCGAAAAGAATCTCTGGCAGAACGGGATTGTCTTTTGATTAATGGGTTTGCGGACTGGGAAATTTGGCTGCGTTTCCAACAGTTGGGATTATGCATTAGAATTCTGCTCCCAGCCAGTTGGATTCTATTAACACCCCACTAACAGTTGAAGGCGCTACATTTCTCGCCCGCACCAGCCGTCCTGGCCCAGCCTTCGTCCTGGCCCCAAGCTTTTCGTCCTTTTTTTTGTTAGCTGGAATGCTTGGTGTTTGGTGTTTCTCTGTGTCGCTGTCTTCAGTGTAACACATGTCGCCACTTAATGCGCTGGGTGCATACAAAATGAGATGGGTTTGGGGCGGGGTGGGTCGAGTGTCGGGTGTTTCGGTTGAAATGTGGCAACCATGCTCCAGCTGACGCCATTGGCAAAATGCAACAAGGAGGCAGGCAGGCGTCTAAGATGTCGTGTTGCATAACTCCAGAGCTTCAGGCAATTCATTTTTAAATTGATAGCATTTTAATCTCTGAAGCTCTTATTCCAGTCGAACAGTGTTCGAGTGCTTTGAAATATGAAAATGCCAGGAAAATCCTTTTAGTGTCTGTACTTTCCCTCTCCTATTATTTGATTCACTCTGATTTCCCAACTCTTGGCTCCGTAATTAAGCAATGTAATTGATTAATTGTCTGTTAGCTGACACATCGGTTGAACCAAAGTCCACAAAAGCAGAGGCGACTGCGTTTCGCAGGGGGAAAAAAAATCAGCAATCAATGCAGTTGATTGTCCAGTTAACCCGGCAGTTTCGTTTGTGTCCTGAAATGTTTAACCAGCCAGGACCTCCGCCCGATGCAGTTCTGCAAAAAAATTATCGCTTGTGAAAAAGTGAGAGGAGTATATTTTATTCTCCTCTTAATTGCATCCAGCAAAAAATGTGACCCATAATTTAAGGTTACTGATTAGGCTAGATGCTTTATTTTCTGTCCTCTTTGAAAAAGTCTTGATCTTTTAGACTTTCGAAAGACTGTATGTGAAATATGGATTTGTGTCATAATTGATACGTTTATTTCTATCTGCATGTCATTTAGTCTACCACAATGTAGTGCCATTGCAAATCCAATTAATAGAATCCCGTCTGGAATCAACTTGCTGAAGAAGAAACCAACAAACACATTAAAAACTGGTAAGTCAAAGCATCGCTTTATAAATTTATGTTCTGCAATTTCGAATTGTCAGGTCAACCAACAGGGATGCCTGGGGATTCCAATAAAGCTCGGATGCCGGGTAAGTCAGGAAATTAGAAACGTATGCCATTGGTTGTCCAGGACCCCAGGACACATATGTATGTAAACACCCACCGCCTCCTCCCGCCTCCCGCCTCCCGCTCGAAAGGGACTGCAACAATGCAATCTAAAGCTCAAATGCAAGGGCAACAGATGCATTTCCTGGACGTGGGACTGGAGTGAGGACTCTGGAGTGAGGAATAGAACACTGAGCTCGGTGTTAAACGAAATTCATGGTACCGCTGTCTCTCATGGCAGGGACTGTTTGAATGCCATTTCCGTTTATGAATTGCGCCGCCCAAGGGTCAGTTTAGATAGCATCTGGCCTGGTAAAGATGAACTGTTTTGGATTTGAGTGGCTGTGGCCGTTTGGTTTTTGTTCGTTGCCTGAAAAGGAGGCTCTCTTTTTTTTTTTTTGAAGAGCCCCTTTCGGTCTCGTATCGAAGATTTGAAGGCGCAATATAGAAATTCAATTATGAGTTCGTCTAGGGTGCCAAATCGGCACTCGTGTAAATGCATAAAACGAATTTGTTTATGGCGCTGCGAGAGGCAACTGAATTTGCGACATGAGGCAACGGCAACGCCTTAGACCGATGACTGCAACCGACACCAGTCGCCTGCTCTCCACATGTCGTCCCGATTCCCAGACTGGGGGACTGCCAAAAACATGTAAAAACGAAATCCCCCAATATGTTTATGGCCAAAGTTCAAAGACTTTTGTTTGTCTTTTGATGGGGTGCAAATCGAAATTGAATTTCGCCAGGCTAAACCCGAAACATTTTTTCCCAGCACCAGATCTCGATTCAGATTCAGCTATAGCACCCCCGTTCGCTTAACGCTCTCTCATAAAACGCAAACATTTGCAGGAAGAACGCCCGAAATGTTTCGGCCACATAAATCATAACAATGGCCATATTGTATATGTAAAGCGGCAAGTAACAAGGCCACTGCTGCTGCTGCTGCCGCCTCTGTTGCAGTTGCATGTCGCACTTGTATGTGCGGTACGACAAGCATACAAAAATTAAAATCAAATGCAATATAAATCTGGTCAAAATGCTGGAAGAGTACGTGCCAGATGCTTTGGGACATATTTTTTCCGGCCAAGATATATCTGAAATCACTCAGATCGTACGTTATTATTAATATCTTTTATGGAAGTCTGAATAATATTTATCAAAGGAAATTTAAGAAATTCTAGAAAAACCCACATATTTTCTCATTGATGGGCATCCCTTAGTCGTTGCAAATCCTTTCCCGCTTCGTTGGAAAAACTTTCTTTTTTATAAAATATATATTCTTTCCTCTAGTTTTTTTTTGACCGCCCATTGTAAGTATTGTCATAAATTGTGCATTTTTCAAATGTTCGCCATGTAGGCGAGGGCAATTTTCTAGCAATTGTAAATCTGATTTAATGCCCCACAGAGAATAGGATTAGCCGGGGTCGGAAATCTGTTGTTGGGGCGTTCGTCGTTGTGGCAAGAACAGTGACATATGAGGCCTTAACGGCTAACACTCGACGCGGCCTTTTTCATAATTAAGTGGCTCATTGTTGTGGCCCGAGGGGCCAGATTCTCGTCTAGCATCATTAAGACACGTGGCTGGGATCGTCGTCTTAACAAGCACTTGAACATCACACGGTAAGCTGAAAGTGCAATTTGTGTTGACAACATAAACAGCCCCAGGCCGCGACCATGTTGCATATTGCATATTGCATTGGCAACAACTGGAGTGCGAGCTGCGTCAAGGATAAGCCGCGGGCCGAATGCTCAACATGCATAGAACGATGCTACGTTCCTAAACACGGTTTCGCGCCCACTTTACTCAAAGGCCTCTAACGATTTTCTTAGCCCGTTTTATGATTACGAGCCCGAGGAGGCTTGAAGTGGCTCAAGAACCAGGTACTCGCTTAGGCAGAAGCCTCTCCGAAAACTATCCGAGCAGATTATATCATGCCTCAAACCTAAACGAATGTCTTTATAAATGTCGCATAGCAGGAAGGGCATGAAATTGAATATCACATTTCGAACTTTGACTTATAGATGCCCTTCATTCAAACGATACACATGCGAGTTGACCATTATTTATTTTTAAAACTAAATCATTTTCATTCATTAATATTCGCAACATATATTGAAAAATCGGCTTGTATGCAAGACTGCTTATCCCATATCAGTGTAAAATAATCGATTCCAGTAATATGTTGAGTTCACTTAAACATCATACGCTTCAAATTTGGAATATTAGTTCTTGGAAATTGAAATTTTCGAAACTATTCTAATTAACTTGGAATCGGCCCTACATGCCCATTCCTCCTAGGGCTCCCATCCCAGCTGCAGCACCAGCGGCGGCGGCCTCCTCTAGTGGCAACTCGGTGACAACCGCCTCGGCTGTAGTCAGGAGCGAAGCCACCCCGGCGGCATCAGTGATAGCAGTACGCACGACCTTGGTGGGGTCGATGATGCCGCGCTCTATCATGTTGCCGTACTCGCCCTTCAAGGCATCGTAGCCGTAGTCTCCGTCCAGGATCTCCACTTTAGCCACCACCATAGCCCCGTCCACGCCGGCGTTCTTGGCGATCGTGAGGCAGGGCATGCGAAGAGCCCGCCGAATGATCTCGACGCCCAATTTCTGGTCTTCGTTGACGCCGTTGACATCGTTCAGCTTTTGGATGCAGCGAAGCAGGGCGGTGCCCCCACCGGGCACGATGCCCTCCTCCACGGCAGCACGAGTGGCGTTGAGGGCGTCGTTAACACGGTCCTTTTTCTCGCTCACCTCCACGTCGCTGGAACCTCCCACCCGGAGCAGGGCCACTCCCGAGGAGAGCCGCGCCACGCGCTCCTGTATCTTCTCCTTCTCATAGGAGGAGGTTGACTCCTTGATAGCCTCCCGTAGGTTCTCCACTCGCTTATCAATCTGCTCCTTCTGGCCCTTGCCCTTCAATAGCATGGTGTCGTCCTTAGTGACTACCACCTCGCCCACACGTCCGAAGTCGCTCAGCTTGATATCCTCGAGCCGCACTAGGTTGGCCTCGTCCCCGAATACGATACCTCCGGTGGCGATTGCCAGGTCCGCCAAGGTATCCTTGCGATTGTCCCCAAATCCGGGAGCTTTCACGGCACACACCTGGAGGCCCACCTTCAAACGATTAACCACCATGGTGCTCAGCGCCTCGCCCTCGACGTCCTCCGCGATGATGACCAGAGGTTTGCGCTGCGCATTGGCTAACTCCAAAGCAGGAACGATGCTCTGTGCCGACTTGATTTTCTTTTCGCAGAAGAGAAGCAGAGCATCCTGAAACTCTGCCTTGGCCCCCTTGGAGGCATTGATGAAGTACGGGGAAATGTATCCGCGGTCGAACTTTAAGCCTTCGATGACCTCTAGTTCGTCGCAGAGGGTCTTGCCATCCTTGACTGTGATGACTCCGTCGCGGCCCACTTTCTTGATGGCCTCGCTGATGAGGTTGCCCACCGACTTGTCGCCGTTTGCAGAAATGGTGGCGACCTGACAGATCTCCTCGGGTGTACTCACCGGCCGCGACATTTTACGCAAATTATCCTTGACCGACTCGATGGCCAGCATTACTCCTCGCCGGATCTCCACCGGATTGGCACCACGCGAGATCTTTTCGAAACCCTCCTTGGCAATAGCGCGAGCCAGAACGGTGGCTGTGGTGGTTCCGTCGCCGGCCTCCTCGTTGGTATTGTTGGCCACGTCCTGGACCAATTTCGCCCCAATATTCTGGAACTTGTCCTTGAGAGCAATGGATTTGGCCACCGTCACACCGTCTTTGGTAATCTTCGGAGATCCCCAGCTCTGCTCGATGATCACATTGCGACCTTTGGGGCCCATGGTCACAGCCACGGCGTCCGCCAACACGTCCACACCCTGCAGCATCATGGCCCTGACCTCGGGACCGAACTTGACATCCTTGGCATAGAAGCGAGTGCCCCAAAGATGCCGATTGATCTTCATGCTCCGCTGCAGGGAGGTGGAGTAACTGGAAAACATGCGAATCATGACGAGCTACAGATGGAATTGGATTAGTAATCTTTTTTTCAAATATTTCATTGAAATTGATTCCACTCACAGCTTATTACCTTTTTTTTGATAAATCCGTAAGCACTGTTTTCACTTCAGAAGCACAATATGATATGGGAAAGTGTTCTGAAAAGTCGAAGCTTGTTGACAGGTCGATTTGGCATATGGAGATTCAAAAACCATGGCCTACTAATACAGAAAGAGTTACCAAAACATCGTAAGAAAAGATGTAAGCCTGGTATTACCAAAACAAGCATAGCTGGGCAATAAGAGCTAATTTATGGGTAATACTATGTCAGCTGGAATGCAAAAACATGCTTAATTTATAAAACCAAGTGAAAATTGTTACCTGTTGTCACAAGCTGTCTGGAAGCTTAGAGCAGGACTGCCGCGGCACTTTGACAGGTAATTAAAACACAAATATTATCAAAGGGTGGGTACACAGGAGTGGCTTTGTAACCGCCCACCCAATCGGGCCCATTTTGCAATTTTAATTTTCATGAACAAGCCTCGCCATTTGTCCACAATGTCTGTATCCTTCGCCTTAACAGTTTTCAATTTGCCCGTTCGCTTGTAAGCGCAGCTGACAGTGACTAGCGAACGATACCCCATCCGAGGGCTTATGTTTCTTGGCGCTGGAGTTGTCTGGGAGATGAAGGAGGGGGATTGGAAGGCAGGAGTCCACCATCCCCCAGTAGGTTCCGTGGCAAACCCATTCCTTTTCCCCTTTATTGTATTTCGGTCGCTGTCGTCTCACATTTTTACGACTATTTAAATGGTTTTCACTTTTCGGTTACAAATTGTCCTCCAGGTAATAGCCGGCGCGCCAGCTGAAGTGGGTTGGGAGGCCGCCAAGAGTGAATTTCAATTGCGAGCGGGTTAGCAGTGGCTTACTCGAGTGGCAAGGATGTGACCCAGTCCTGGGATTTTGTTTCAGCTGTGGGACTGGCCTTAAATTTGAAAGCTTAACTTTATTTTCGACTTAGCTCATGTGCCAGTTATTGGTAACGATTATTGTTGATTTCAATTTAAGGTACAATATTATTAAGGGATTTAATTGGATATAAGTTATAAGAATGAAATATAAAATTCATTATATATTATTCAAGCAATTTCGATTCTCTTGCCAATCATTGGGGTCATCAATTTCTCTTTCCCAGAGGGTGCTACAGATTCATACGATTTAATTAGTTCGGTAGTCGAAAATTAGGAGACATTAATATTACAACAGCATGCTGGACGCTGGCCGCTGGCCACCAGGCTGAGAAAATAAGTGTTGGAGGTAAGGACATGGGAAATGGACTGCGAAGGGCCCACACATCATTAGGAAAATGGGCAAACTTAAAGAAAATTAGCAGCTGCCTCAGGGGCTGACTAGAGATGGCAAATGAAACACATTTATTTGAATGTAATCCATTATGAAATCGCATAATGAAGAGATTAGGGCAGTCGTACGGGGCGCAATTAATAAATGACCCGACAAAAGGACAAACAAGGAAAGGGCAACGAAACTGACCTCTGTCCGAAGGAAGCTTGCGTGTTTGGCTCGCGAAAAAATCCAATAAATTAGGCAAACGGCAATCATTACTCTTTTTGTATATTTGCGGTTCAGACAAATAAATCAGTTAAAGTTTTCGGCCAGCATTATACTTTAAGGATAATTATATTGTGAAAGTGAAAGTAAGGGGCGAGGACAATAACCCAAATCAGCACTATGTTGAGACAGCTGGCGATGGGTACTTGGCCTTTTGTTCAAACTCTTTCAAACAATGTTGGCCCAAAGGGCTTTGCAGTTCATTTAACTTTTCGACTTGACTTTAACAAATTCTGGCCGGCCAAAGGCAATCTCAGACGTGGTTTTCCCTTTTAGCCTGTTCATCAATGACACAGTCCGACAAATTAAAGCTATTTTAGTCTTTTATTAATGAAAAGAATTGTATTTTGGGGTTTTTTTAATGAGTATACAAAAAAGGTTAATAATAAAGTTCGTTTAATATCGTTTAAATAGGAATTCAAAAATATGTTGTCCAGTGTAATAAACCACAAAAACTGAACACGCAACAGGCTAAGGTCGATGAAAGGAGGCTAAATGTGAAGCCTAAGTATAAAAGGAGTTAATGGCATGGCACAAAGTTTAATTAAAAATACGTGCAAAGTTGTTAACTCAAAAATGATGGTCAAAATCTTGAGGAAGTTATCAAGGGAGACTCAAGCCATTGTGCTTATAAGATTGATTAGGTAATTGGTTGGAAAAACGAAAGATTTAAAGGTATGGCTTGTATTTATGCATTATTATGGATGGGTTTTTTATCATTTATTCAAGGTTATAATAAACTCATGAAAATGAAATAAAGGACCAAGCCTTTCTCAAGGATATATCCCCTGCTTTTAAAAGGGTCACTTGCAAAGTAAACGAAGCTTTTGGATTAATAAAAAAAAAGCATTTTAAAAAGAACATCTATTATTTAAAGCTCCAACTAACAGCGAAGTGTATTTTTGAAAGTGTAGGCCTGTGGTCTGGCTCGATTTGCTGTTTAGCTTTTGCCGCATGCCCCATGCCCCACACACACAGTACCCGAACACTTTCCCGTCAAACCCAACGCCGATGTCTGGGTCAGCTCACATGAGCCGGATGCACATTAAAAAGGGCATTTCCGGTATTTAGGTTAGCTCGCTTGACTCTGGCCGTGTTCGGTATTTATAGTTCGGCGATTTCAGCGCGTTCGCCTCAAAGGACGTCAGGTGGAAAAGGTCATGCTGGGCCCGACGTTGCTTGGCGTGTGTTACGGCTTTTGGCATAAGAAATTAGAAATATATCGGCTTTCGACTTTATTTCCCATTGGCGAAAAGCAGAAAAGTTACCCAATCAAAAATTATACTGTCGGAGAGAATGAAAAACACGTTCGAAATGGTGATGGGGACGGGAACGAATGAGGGGACGGAGACTGGACTCGAAGATGCAATGCGTTCTGGGGCAATCATAAGACCGACACATCCCGAAAAGTTTGGTCGAAACGAAAAGTTTCGTCTTAACCCAGTCATTGTCTGCCGTCGAATGGAAAAAAATATAGGGGGAAACAACGAAGTGAGAACTGTCCAAAAAGTGTTTTAGGTTAAGCGCAAACTTTTGCACACAAACGGCTTTTGACGGTCATTTTAATAAATTGAAAACTGGCGAAAGGGATGCTGGGATACAGGATTCTAGGGGCAGAAGGACTCGCGACTCTGAAATCGATAAGGGGACACAAGGGACGATTGCTACTTTTGCTGCATACTTACGGGCGCTCTTTGGCCGGGTTCATAAAATCTGTTTACAGACTATAAATAAGCGATTCGATTTGTTTTTCTTATAAAACTTTTTACCTTCCGCCCCGGAACTTGAGACCATCATCGCTTATGCATGTCAAGGACCCCGAAAACTAAACAAATCATGGGGATAAGCCATAATGTTTTCATCTTGACCGAAAGTTTTAAACATTTTTATTGAGTTTGCTTTGTAATTTAAATTGTTTGTCCCCAACTTGTTGACATTGAAGAGGACGGGCAGACAAACCAGGACGTAACCCAGTCATCCTACCAGCCATCCTGCCAGCCATCCTCTCAGCATTGTGGAGAGCAAAAAGATTCCTTGCTGCCAGATAACCAATTTTTTACTCCTAGTGACTTTCAATCAATCGCATCAGTGTTCATTGTAGCGTCTAAAAATACGTTAGTCTGTGGATGCCCTCTTCTCACATGTGCACACACTCATTCCTACCGATGGAATAATCGAAGCTTCAATAAATCCGTCAGCGACAGTCATAAAATAGAAAAACCAGGAATACCAATGTTGGAAATTTTTGAAAAGGAAGCAGGCACACACCGCAGATCTCATTCAGCTTTGTCCCCAAACGACCTACGTACATTCAATTTTCGCAAAATCAATGTCGATTTTGCGGAAGAAAGACTGGCTATGTTATATTGCAAATTTTGACTGGAATTCAAGCTATTTTTCAGGACTTAGTTTTTGGCACTTTGTCGCTTTATTGTCTTTATCCTAAATATCCTTATTTTTTAGTAATCATAAATATTTAGAATAGTCAGAATTAATTCCCAATAGTGGACACCTTTAATGTAATGACATAAAATTCTTTCAATCTCAGGGGCTTGAAATCAATTACCACACTTTTTAGCTCAACCAGAAAATCCTTTGGCAATTTTCTTAACTTAAGTAATATGTTTGCCTGCTAGTGTGTCTGTAGAAGCAGAATAACAACATAATTCATTTTGTCACTTCTATCTACTTGTTATTAAATTGTTTTGTGAGCCCTCTCATCGCATGTGGCTTGCCCTTTGCCTTTGCCACTCCTTTTAGCGACTACCATTGTTGGCATATGAAATTTATGGAAATTATAATACGCAAATACACAAGTTACATTCGGAGACACAATAAGCAAGAAATTTGTTCCTTGTTTCTGGTTGTAAAAACAAAGAAGGGCGTCAGCCTCAATTCATCCTGCCCGAATCCAGTGGTGAAATATGCGAAATATTTGCAGGATTGCAACAGCATCCGAGAGTAGATACTTTTTACGTGCCGGAGGCACAATGCATCCGTTGGGTGTACAAAGTCAAGAGCCCGCCTGACATAATTAAAACAATTCAAGTTTTCCCTTCTTTTCGCCTGTCAAGCCAGCTGCTAATTATGATCTCCCAGAAGCATATTTTATTTAATTTTATTTTTATAGCTTTCAAGCAATTTTCGGATAGAAATTTCTCACAGTTTTAGCATTACAGCCACTTCTTGAGCGTTTGTCGCTTTTAATAATAATTTGAATCCCTGCCAATGTTTTAAGCTCGATTACACTTTTATCTTGGCAATGGGATTGTATTTAAAAAATGATATATTTATTATTAAAATCTGCCAAGTCAATTGCCAAGCCTCTTAGCCTATTAAAAAATTATGAATATTTTGAATATCTATTCTTATTTCTAAAAGTATTTAATTGTGCCACATTTTAAATCGGAAAAATGGTAATTTTTAATATGAATTTCCGCCAATTGAACAAAGGAAATTTATAGAACTATTGATACTATTAAATACTTTTGGATTTGGGCATGAACCTGGAAATATTTATACGAAATTCAATTTGACTTTTGGCTGCCATTTATGGTAAAAAAATTATCAAAAGCATCAGCACTTCCACCATCAATAAAATCAATGAGAAAAAATGTTCTGCTGATTGTTTTGCAGTATTCTCGTATATTTTTGGTTTGAATGATTTCGGGAATTGCAATTTTCGAGGGCAATTTAAATCTCACCCATATACACGCGCTACCAAGGGCAATTAACATTGATTGAAAGCCGGTGGTGTACAATATTAAGGACTGGGAAGGAGTAACACGAAATGGAAGTCAATAAAATGCCCAGTAAAATTCAAGACTTCAATCAATATGTCAATATTAAATAGTTGAATTAAAGGATTGCTAGGAATTGAAGAGGGTTAAAAATTTCAGCTAAAAGCTTGGAAGCTTCGCAACATATCGGAATCACTTAAAGAATATTTTCAGTAACTCCGTACTAGTACAGCTTCAAAATATTTCTGTTTATATTCAGATTGAATTTTCAAATCACGTTCAGTAAATGCTAGCATAATGGTTGTGAAAAAATATGTATTTTCATCCGTATGGCATCTGTTAAATTTGGGGGAGATCTCTTATTGACAGCACGTTTTTCTTGTTACACATTTATCGAACTTGATTTTATGCTTACGAGCTCTTATGCCTCTATTTGCAGAAGATACATCTATTTTCATATCTCAGAGTAATGTTTTTAAGCTTGGAAAGAACGTAGATTTATTTGAATATTGCATACATATTAAATAAATTAGCTTTTGGCCTAACCAATTGCCAGTTTTAACTGTGAAAAATATTATATTTTCGAAGCAAACAAAAGACTTCTGCTGGCTTAGCAATAAATAAATGTTCGAAGAATGCATTTGGTCTGGATATTAATGTTTTTGTGTCACTTATCAAAGGTAGCTGATAATTTATGTGGAGGGAATATTGCATGTAAAATGGCTATGCCTGGAAAGACTATAGTACGGACTGGAACACTTTTTATGCACGAGAAAGAATGAGTTTACCTGCGTGGACAAATGGTGCGTTTGCGGCAGACCCTGTAAGCGAAATTAAACTACCTCAGCAAGAACATTTTGCATTATTCTATAGAAATTTTCGAAATTCATTGACTTTTGCTTCCAATTAACAGCGTTTTCACTTTCAAAACAAAGCCAACTGAGGTAGAAATGTCGGAGTCAGCACATCAGCCACAGAAAGCGCGTCGTTGCAGAAAAGAGCATGGTATCTACCGCATCTGGCTGGCTAATTATGGGCGAAATCCAAGAGCGAATCTGCTAGAAATATGGCATGAGGATGGCTGTTGATTGTGGATTGAAATCCAAAACTCGCATCCGCCGAGTTGGCTGTCCGTCGAGCATGGGAGTTGCGATTGATGGATATCCGCGCTGGTGGTGCTCTGGCGGATGAAAATTCATCTTCCCCTGGACACTGCATGCTGCATCTCGGGGCAATCAAACGGAACTCTTCACGTTATATATAGTCTGTTTAGCGGAAAGTGTTGCCTTTAAGCGGGCTTTTCTTCCACTTTTTTCCTTTGCCAAACCGTCTTTCTTTAGCCCGCTCATTTTTTCTTGCGATTTTGGTGCGATTCCTGTCTTGACGGCCTTATTAAGTTGGCGCCTCGCTGGAAACCGTAACCCGTCTCAGCAGGGCAAACTTTTTTGCTTGCCAGCGGCGGTCCCGGTTCGCTTTTTTTTCGGTATCATCATCGTTGCAACTTCATTGTCAAAGTTGGGTTTGTCGAAGTGCGCAAAGGAAAACTGCAAGAAATTACGCCAAGCAAACACACAGAACTCGAGTGTTGGAACAAAGATGCGGCGGCGTATTGCCAGTTGGTCGCTAATTATATGTAAATAGCTAAGACAGAACTGCTGCATAATGGTGGATAATCTGGCACCTCTTGAGATAGCTCTGTAGAGGTAATCAAGGCCAATGGGCTGCAAATAGGAACGTTAAAATGATCAAAGACCAGACTTTAAATCATTTAATGTAATAATCGATTTGAATGATATTCTTGAGTTAATTTTGCTTAAGTAGCTGGAAGTGTTTAATTAGAAAATGCAAATTAGGGCTTATTTGTACAGCATTGCTTTGATAATTTTCTTGGGGAACGAATATTTCGAGAAATATATGTCTTTAAGAGTCTTGTCCTTAAACATTTTTCAATAGGAATACCGAAACATTCCTCTCCATTTTGCCTAATAAAAAGACAATTAGTTGCGAGCCATATAAATTCCTCAGCATTTAAGTCATTAGTGAAGAAAAATTTCATTACACTTTCTCTGGGTGCGTGCGAACGCATTTTTCTCAGGTTTGGTCCCCGGAGGAGCCCGCAATACCCGGAATATAGAATAGAATTACAAATTTTGCAAACAGAGACAAAAAATGGAGTTCAAAATGACAAAATAAACGAGTGGTCGGGTAGGAAAGGCAAATAGAACATGCTCTCCATATGAAGAACACCAACTAACACGTACAAAACGCATAAACATTCTTGCCTAAGTGAGTTTTCACATAAATTTTGACCCGACTGGAGGATGCAGGATGCGTTACAGAGTTCGGGTCTCAATGTCGTGGGATGGCCAAGGCAAATTGTATGAGAAGCTACACACTTACGCATAAATTCCTTTGGAGCGAATAACAAGTTTTGGCTTTCTTGTAGGTTGACTATCTTTCCAGTTGTTCTTTTATTTATGTTACCGCAAGTAAATGCAGTAACTGGACTCCAGATGGATCCCTTACAGTCTCGTTTTACTTTCAAACCAGAAGCAAGTGTCACTTAGAAAAGATATGTATATTTACCAAGTTAAAGGTTCCAATTCACTTAAGTTTAAGCCAAATAAGGGATCATTAAAGCCAAGTGTCTTGTACATAATCTGAGTGGCAGACATTGGCCAAAAATCTAAAATGCATAAATGGAAAGAACTATAAACCATGAATATTCTTGATCGGGACAAAGAGAAAATTCCTTTGGGCCAAAGTGGCCTTTTAATAAAATTCTCGTTGAGTTTTGGACAATTCATGGCTTGCATTATGCAAGCGGGTCTAGTCCTGTGATTCTCAAGTCCCTAAACTTAGAATCGGTGGAAAATAAGCAACTTTAGTGGCATTTTTCTTAAGAGAATTGACACATTGAAAGAGTATCCTGTCTCCCGAGGACCTCTCTTTGTCTGTTAGCAGAGACTGACTGCCGCACACATTACTGACCTACATCAAGTCCAATTTATTTATGCCGGCTGCCAAATTCATTCCCCGGGGCATTGATGGGCTCCAGTCCTCCGACTCCTTTCCCGTGTCCATGATGGATATGATTGTTGGCATTGCTCCATGGCCCGCCTCTTTAACTCTCCATCCCTTTTGGCTAGTTGCAATTACGAGTTTGGTTACTGGCTTTAATAATAATGGTTTGTAATTTGCATAAATAATGTTTGATTTTGCATTGACGAGGGTAAAGTGTGCGAGTGTGTCTGGGCCATTTTAAATGATTTAATGTTTTTGGCCATCATTTAGGCCTTTTCGTTTAACAAAGGACCGAAATTCTCCTCTATTTTTGGATGCCAATCTGCACTACAAATTAGTCAGCTCTTGTATTTTATGACTAGATCAGATTGGTGAGTTCTGATAATGGAGCTGTTGGGTTCCGTAGAATTCACTTGCTGGCATTATCAGAATATGGTGATTTTCTGTCATATCCTGTCTCACTGTTAACCCTCTAACAGACTCTAACAGAGTATTCTCTTAAAGGACATCGCTCTCTTTGCTGTTGCCCTTCGGTGGGGCTTTACAACTTCGCAATAGCTCGGCGAACTGCCCGAACTTCTTGCCGAAGGACCCCCGTCATTCGGTTGCTGGCGACCAGGGACGATTATGGCCCCGAAAGAACTTTGTGTAATCAGTGCGTGATGCTAAGCAAATTAGTTTAGTGTGGTTTTAGTGCGCAACGTTGACAGACGGTCTGCTCGCATTTACTTTCCCTGCAGTGTCGAAACTCGGACTGGTCCTTACGTGAAGCGTTGCTCGAGACAAGTGCGTGCGTTTAGGCGGCGTTTTTCAAGCCAATGTTCCGTGTGAGCCCGCCAAAATTTCCGAAGACGGCGCCTTCGAAATCATAAATACGTAAGAAAAAGCGAACAAAACGAAAGAAATTAATAAATAAATAAGTGCAAGCTACAACTGGAGACGCCAGCTTGACAGGCCAATGCCAACTTCAATTTGGTACTTCATTTTTCGGAGCTGGCTAACGCAAATCGTGCCAGGACCTGGCTGCTTGCCGGTATTCTTAGCTATGTGGCGTTTATCCTTGCATTTTGTTTGGCCCTCTCCCTGCTTTTGCCTGCCTTTCGGTTGCCACTTTCATGGCCAGTCGTGCGTGGCTCATTAAATTTCTGGCTAAAATAGAAGAGAACAAAAGCATCACAACATGCCATAGTTCCTGGCTGGGGAATTTAATGAAGAGCATTACTGGCATTGTGCAATTGCGGTGTTTTATTTGAAATTTCACTTTGACTGTCACGCCAATTGAATTAATTAAACCGCGGAATTTGGGATTTAGTTTGACATTTAATTATTGCAATTAAAAGTGGCCTGTGGAGACCGCTTTTTGCACAAAAAGCAACGGCGACTAAACCCAAATAAAACAGGCAGGCCTGCAGACAGAAGCAGGATAAAAGGGAATTATGAAAATGTTATTCTTTGATATAGTTGTTTTACAAGTTGTTGACTATAATGGAATGTGACGTTTTTATTTCTGTCAGCCTTTCTGTGTTTCACACAATATTATTTAACACTACTTATTTATTTAATCTCTGGTTGCCGGAATACCCAGCGGGACTGGGGTTAATATTTCATTATTTCATGACTGTAAAGGGTTTCGATCGATACATGAACTGTAGGATTAAGCTGTAAAAATCATACCTATTAGCTTAAATTTTATTTAATCAATTCTATTTAATCAAAATCTGTTGCCCAAAGAATTGTCCTTATTCATCGTCTACGCCTACACACGCAATGATATTGATCGCAGACCCGGTCGTCCTTTCCGGTGCACAGATATGGCACATGAATTGCGAATACCAACGAGGAGATGATTCCCATAGCCAAGAAACAAAACAGCATCCATTTCATCTTGGAAGAATATTCTATTTCTTCAGTCTTTCCAGTTGAATTCGTTTCTCTCAACTGGATACATTTCTATTTCAATAAAAGATGCAGCTTATATTATTTTCCATGTTGAAAAAATCAGTTTGCTTCGGTTTAACTATGAAAATTTAATTCTCCAGCTTTGGTTCTGTTCCATTTCTATAAACTTTTAGTATAAATATTCATGGATTTCGAATTACAAACTTTTTTTGCAAATGCAAATGCAAAAAAAAATCATTTTATAAAGCTATAAAATCACAATTCTTGGCATAATTCATAACTTCCGGAATGTGAACCTCCTGGGCATGTACAATATTTGATTGTTTGAAGAAACTTTTCAGTAATCGTAGAAATAACTTTGTTGGTAGCATTTAACTATGGACAAAGACATCTGTTATTGGTGGTACAATTCACTCTGTATATGGTATTATTTTCACTGCATATTGTGTCTCGATCGATGGAAATGGAACGAAATCTTTCGCCACAACAAAGGGCCACAGCGTACATCCTTAGCCAGAGAACCATCGTTCATGCTATGAAAAATTAAACTAAAATCTATTCTTATTACTTAGCAAATCTAGCGGTTATAATATAATTATGAAGGGGTAATTACCATATATAGATAAGTTTGTAGCTTTTTTAAAGAAAAGACCCTTATCCTAAATCAAGGCAATATTTTTGGAAATATTTCTGGGATAATTACCATGATAGGCTCTACTAAATTTACAAAATAAAACTTGTCCGAATTGTTGGCAAGAATTTGTACTTCTCTAATAAAAATGATGCAGCTTTGAGCCAAACTATCAAATAAAACTGGTAGCCGACCACAATATATTTTCGCACACGCATACCCCAAATTCTCGTTATAAAAACAACATGAATTTGGGCTGCTGAATGCAACGTGCAGGTTGCATGCCTTCCAATAAGCGGCATAAAATATTCGCCATACACACACATGCACACACTCTGCAACACGTTCACTAACACAAACACACAAGGATGATGCGCCCGCAGCAAGTGCGGGAAATATTTTATGCACTTTATGCGGCTTGGAGAGCGCTTGCTGTTGGGATCGCTAATTAGGCAATATGCGCTTGATTGTGTTATAATCATTAAAACTGGCAATGTATGGCCAACATGGCATGCTTGCTTTCGGAACATTGTCGGAAAAGTATTTCGCACTTGCTTTACATTTCCATCATACAAACTAAAATGTTTTCCCTTCTCAAAATTCGATGCTTTTCACATTTCTGACCCAATACAGTTTACATTAAGGTTGTATTCATTAGGCCTTCAATGGTTATAATTTTAGAGTAATGTGCTTAACTGCTTTAGGTTATTCCGTAATGAGTTGAATAAACAAAGAAGAGGAAAATTCCCATATTCAAACAGAATACAGGGAAACAGGTCGTATGAGTAATGTTATAGTACAACATGTCGTATGAGTAATTTCCTCAAAAAGTTGAGGGAAAACTTTACTTTTGGATAACTAATATTGCAATATTTCTTTTCTAGTTTTGAAACATCGATAGGCTTATTATTATAACTATAGTTTTGATATAAATAATCGGTGCTTTTTATAATACACACAAGATATAAGAATTTTAACAGCTTTCTATTTAATCCTAACATTGATAGTAACAAATTTTAGGAAAACCCTAAAAGCTAAATAAAAAGAGCTATATATTTTCCTTCTATATTTAAAGCTTTTGAGCTATAGGGAAGCAATTAATTTGAAGAAGATTAATTGAATATTCGAAATGATCTTTAAGGCTGCAGCAGTTTACTATCAATGCGACCCAAAGCCACACCAGAGCGGTTGGGGCAAACCTGACTGAACGACCAGGAAACGGAAGCAAGAGAAAGCAAACACGTGCCGGAAAAATGGCGGCTTGCAACAATGTTGACACATACACGTGCACACACAACCTCACAGCAAACGCCCGCATTGTATATGTAAAGCTACTTGTAAGCTGGCCAATTTTTTATGCATTTATGCATTTTCATCCCTGTTGCAGCTTCACCATCCCACACAGCCCTCCCCCTTGGCCGCTGACCGATTTTTTATTAAAGTTTCCCGTTAAGAAAAGCGCAGAAACCGCTCCAACAACAGGCCATGTCCCCTACCAAGCTGTTTCCCTTGCCCAAACGCATTTTTTTAGGTTAATCAAATGCAAGGCGAGAAAAATACGCTGAACGAGGAAAGGGATGAGGATGGTGATGGTAATGGGGAAGGGGATGGGAATGGGAATGGGGGAGCTGCCACTGCTGCAGGCTAGTTAGTTCGAGCAAGCGTTGGAGCACACATTTTGCCATCTTTTTATGCACGCATTCCAAATGGCTGGCCATATTATAGGAAATTGCAGAGCCGAGAAGGACGAAGGACCAAGGCGCTTACTTGGCAAAGCGAAAGCGTCAAGGCAACTGACAGCCGAGATGGACGGAGCTGTGATTTGATTTTTACACTCGACAGCTACTTGCAGCCAGTAAACAGATGAGTTATTGCAAATGATGTAAATGTCCTTGACGGCGTTGTCTCCAAATAATTACGTTCATATAATGGACTCGTTTCTGTCGGCAACAACTGCAACTGTCCTTAGTTATTGTTTTCTTTATTTACGACATTATATCATTTTTAATGCATCCCTTTGCTTTGGTAACTATTTCAGTTTTATTCAATTTAAATATATGAACTCGATGATTGGATTACTTTTCCACAAATTTACTGCACTCTTTTCAATAATGTGCATCTACAACTTCAGAGATCCAAGCAACCGAGATTCTTTCACTCCGCCGGCCCCCTGTCCGGGCAGGTGACATAAACAAGCTTTTTATTTGGCATTCTGCTGCAGTTTTTGACACGCAAAGTAGTAAAACGTTTAACAAAAAGAATGCAAAATGAGAAAAGAAGAGAAATGCAGATAGCCAAAAGGAACATAAGTTTAGCGGAAAGGATTCTGATGGCAGGGACTCGACTATGAAATACCCGTTACTGCCAGAAAGCTGAAAGTAACTGAAATTGTAAAAGGATTTAGTGCCCCAACAGGAATTCCGATATGTCCTTTCACACTTCAAGTTCTAAGTACAAAACGGAATCGCGTGATGAAACGAAAATATAGGGAAAGGCGAAGAGAGTTGAATCGAATATATCAGGGTACGGTTAGTCAGGGTCTAATTCCAGGGTCCGGGTCCGGGTCCGGGTCCGATGGGAGGTATCATTTGTTATTTAATTTCCGAGCCAAGGAAAAGGAAAGAGCCGGAAAATGCAGGAATGCGGGGATTAGCAACTGTCATTGACAGCTGGGAATCATAGATACCATTTAGCTGGCTGGAAATCGCTGGCCGCCGTTGCCGCATTTTGTTGTTTGTCATTTAACGATTGACAGCTTGTGATAAAGTGAAAGAGGCGAAATAAAACGGCACGAACCCAAACACCTAAACAAAACAAAAGCAGTCGGGAAAATACAATACAATGCGCGAAATGAAAATGGCCCGAGACAAGACACCTCCCAGCCATCAAATAGAAATGTTAATGACGCACCCAAGCTGCCAGCCAGAAAGGTGTCAACCATCGGGAGCTTTGGCCAGGATTGCTTAGTTAGCCGCCCATTGGCAAGGACTTTTCGTGTCCTTTTTTTTGGCCAGCCATTTATCATAATGGCGTTGTTGGACCTGTCGGACTGATTTGACTCTAACTCTGGAGCAGCAGATGGGACTCTAATCTCTTAATCAAAGATAACGAAAGGAAGTCGCACAGAACAATGATGCCAAATTTTTCTCTCTGTGTGCATTGTTATTTTGTGCATCAAGATTGATGTCCTGTTTGAATAGCGATCTAATTAATGATTGGAGAGTGAATGTTTCCCCATAACTATGACAGCCTGAAACAATTGAAACTGCCTTGAATTGAAACTGGTTAAGGCCAAAACCAAAATCACACTTCAGGTTAAGACGGGAAATGACCTACTCCTCTGAAAAAAAACCAATACATGAAAGGGCGACATTGTAGCCAACGCTGTCACCTTGAATTTTGTGGCAGCACTCCCTTGGCCCCAAAAGTTCACGGATTCGTGGCATGCAAACCTGGTTAGGCCAATTTATTAAAAACAAAACCATTTGTCACATTTCGTTAAGGTTTTCGCCACAATTCTGTTATCTCTTTTATGCAGGCAATATTCTTCGTTTTTCTGTGGCGTTTTCTACGCTTTTGTTGCTTTAGTTATCTTAATGATATTTCCAAGGGATGTTGACTAAAAAAATATATAAATGGTCAACGGCCACACAAAGGTGACAAAACCCCGGAAAGCGAGTCATAATAATAAAAGTCAGTCCGACATTATTCTTCATTAATTCACACCTGGCCAGCAGCTAAAGGGATATCGGGGCAACGCTGGCAATAATACTCAGTACAAAATAACAATATAAATAATGAAAAAATGGCAGACCTTTTTCTGGCTTCTTAGAAAAGATTCGCATGAGTGACGGGAAAATCATGACCTGGGATCTGGCCGCAATTAGTTGATTGCCACCACTCAATGCCCTCAAAGATGGAAAGTGCTTTCAATTTCATAAGCGACCCTTCAATGTTTTCCACCCCCTTTTCCCGGTATCTGTTTCTAGCCATCTCTGGCACTTTCTTCGGCCACACTCGACGGGAAATTAAACTTGTCCAAAAGTTTAAATGCCTTTCTGCCGCTTTCCGTTGCGTTGCGCTTCACTTTTGTTTTCAAGTTTTCTGTGATTTCCTCCTGACCTGACAGAGAGAGTCCTGTACTTCTTTATGTTCCCCTTAGCCCCTTTACTGCATTTTCTTCAGTCAAAAGGAGTATATGCTCAGTTGGACTTTTCCAATTTTCCCGCTTCCAGAAATTGTACAAAGTTCGGTCCCTGAATCGGCCCCCAAAATGAGAAATGTGTGCAAATACGAATAGTTTGTTTAAGGGAGGAGCTTTTACACCAGCCAAGACTTACAAATGTCTAATTGCCATTCAAAGAAGATACTAAACCATTGACATCATAACGTATGTGAATATTGGTATTTTGTGTATTATACATATTTCATAAATTGTTTAAATATATTCGTGTCATTACAATATTAAGCTTAAATATTTTAATGCAGATATCTATTACCATCTGAAGAAAGCATTTAAGACCCATTTTATTGCAATTAAAATAAAGAAGTTATTGCGATTTTAAGAACATTATGAAATTCTCCCATTCAAAGCTCTCCCTTGTTTGCTCAATTTTCAAACTATTAACAGCTCCTCTTTTCCTATTCAGCTTAATAAACAATTCTGTATTATGTATAACCGCACATTTTGTGGGAAAAAGGGATATTCGAGGGCAGGAGAGGGTGCATAAATAATTGAATCATATTTAACAATGTTATACGATAAAACGTAGTGGAGGGCTGTTTGCCGGCAAAAAATAAATAAGCTTAAAAATTAAAAGCCATTCATTTAAAAGCTATTTATTCCTGTTGAATATTTAACTCAAATATATTATACAGAATATTTTTCCCTTTCCCCAACATCCTCGTTACAGTGGCCATTCGCTGGGGAGTTGACCTCTGGCCCTGCAACTGCAGTGATGCACTCGAAACGTTATTCAGATTCTCGGCTTGGAGCTGAGCAAATAAATGCACACACATTTTTAAGAATTCTAACAAACCGGGACTGAATCAAGCGAACTCGACAAGGATATTCCTAGAAAAACACAGCAGAGAACTTAAAAGCATTCAGAGTGAAAACAACGTTACAAGCAGGACTAAACAAAACAGGAATTGCATAATCAAATCGGCCCGGCGCGGCGCAAACGAACAAAAAAGACGGAACGGAAAAAATTGAAATTAAAATATTTCCGCTGACAGCGGAGTCAGCCACGCTGGCACAATGAAACTGCACCGGAAGCGCGAAATGTCGGAAATATCCTCTCGGCTAATTGTTGCCGCCGCCTCGCTCATCTGTCTGACGGTATCTCTTACATTATGCACCGCCCAGGAAAACGACGACGAGGATAGCGTCCTGCACCACCTCGACCTGCACCACCAGCACCAAGACTTCATCATTGGCGAGTCAGAGGAGCGGGATCACATTGCACATCACTTGGGTAAGCCCTAATTTGTATTACTTAAAATAATTATAATATTTTCAGTTCAAACTTTTTATTTTTAAGCTAACTATTGCCTATTCTTATGGGTTCATAGTAATCTGTTCAACTTACTGAGATGCAAAAGCGAAAATAAAAATCATTTTGTAATAAAAACAAATGAAGAAAGCTATGTTGAGGCAAGCCCGAAGGTTGTTTACCTTTTGCAACTATATTAAATTGGCTTACAGTATGTTTAATTGGGCAAAGAGAAAAGAAAGTTTATTTTTTAAGTATTTAGTGTTCTAGTTTCCTTGGGGTTATGATATTCTTATGGGAATAAAGAAGGTCTCAGCGAAGTTTGAACCACTTCCTGTGTTTGGAAAATGAAAAATTTCCATTTTTATAAGAGTTTTGCTCGCATATATGAGCTAATTCGCAACCGATTTTGAAACGAAATGCCACTTTTGAATCAATCTCCATTAACCTGCATCCAAAGATCCAAAAAGTAGACAAAAAAAAAATTAATGGGCTTTTAGAAAAAAATCATGATGTTACCCCTTTCAAAATTTGCGAAAATCGGCGTTGTCCCAAATTGATGATTTTGAGACAGTCTTTTGCAAATATTTTATGCATTTTTCATCGGATTTGGAAAAGGAATACCATGTATTAATCAGGAACTCATTCCCCATCAATCTGCATCAAAAGATATGAAAAGTAGAAAAAAAAATTTTTTGTAGATTTTTGAAAAATTCATGATGTTACCCCTTTCAAAATTTTCGAAAATCGGAAATTTTTTTTTTGTTTATTTTATCGAATTCTTTGATGCAGATCGAACAAGACTGAAGCCCTGATTCATAAATGGTATTTCGTTTAGAAATCGGTTGGAAATCGAATAAAATATACGCTATCAAATGATTAAAAAAGTGCGCTTTTGAGAAATATCAACTTACCGTATTTTACAATTTAATTTATCTATCAATAGGGCGAATTAATTAAGTTTGCGCTTCGATTAAACATAAATCTCTAATAAAGATTGAAAGCAAATGAAGTCCCGATTCTTAAATGGTATTCTTTATTCCATTGGTGCGTATACGTAATATTTGCAACTAGTTTATATTCCGTATACGCCCCGATGAACATTTTGATACATTTTCATAAAGAAAATAATGATATTTTCCATATTTTCAAGAAAAACATCTCAACTTTAATTGAATAAGATATTCTTTTAAAAAAATTATTACTATTATAAAAAAAAAACCTTCAAAGGCAATTATTGAAGTCCTTAAAAACTTTCTTAGCCCATAAAAAGTAAGCCGTAAAAATAAGATTATGCAAGAGCCATCGGATAAGTGTGTCAAAATAATCTTTTACTCTCTCTCTCGTTGACTTGACCAGTATAATCGAAAAGGGCTTTAACACGCTCTATTTACTTTCCAGTGTTCCGGCTGGTCACAAGGTCAACTACGGCGCCTTTGCCAAGTGCTAACAAAAAGTTTTGAGTGGCTTAAACCTTGCACCCTCTAAGCTATGTGGATGTCATTTCAAGTGAAATATGTGACTGCCAGTGTGGCTCAGCCAAAATAAAAAAAAAAAAGAACAGGGTAAAGAAACTAGCTTGGCTCATTGAACACAAACCGGGGTTAAGAGCGGTTAGAGTTGGCGGCACGTAGTCCCACGTTGGGCCTGTTTAAGTTGTCTTTGTCCGCCTGAATCCCCCAGCATAATTAAGGGGCACACATGGCGTATGCGTATTGTGGCCTGCTCCCGACCTACAAACAGACACACGTTGTACACCTCTCCGCTATCCGCTCTCCCCTGTTCAAATACGACACTGTCTCCCACGCACACATAACCACTTAAGCTTTCTTTGTCTCTGACTTGTGGGCTACAAGTCGTCCTGAGTCCTGCGGTCTGCTGCCGGCGTCCTGCTCCGCCCGCTACCAAAACTTCGTACGCCTCGACGGCTCAACAAGTGGACAAACATTGACATTGCACAGACTGTTGAACCTCTGAAAATATCTTCCTTGGGTCTGTGTGAGCTTGCGGCTGTGTGAGTCTACTTATGACAAAAAGTGATTGACATTGTGATTGATGGCACTTTGGGTCGACAGTTTCTGGGCTTATGACTTGACATGATGACCAACTATCCCATTGTGTGATCCATGAATTTTCTTCGAAAGGGGTTTTGTGTAAATTTCTTTATTTGGCTAGCGAGGATTTTCGAAGGACATTCTGGCTCACTCATGATGGACATTGCGGATTACAGTTTTTAATGAGGACCAGATATTAGGAAACAGTTTTGAAAACATTCCTTTTTTTAAATAACCTTTAAAAATTGAAGGACGCTTTCACGCACTCTACTGTGTTTAAGCCTTTTCAGTCATTAAAGCCATTGTCCTGACACCTTTTGCAGTTTTTTTGTGCCTGTGTCCTGTTATTGTTTTAACAGCCTGGAGCACTGTGGTCCTGCCTCTTTTTTATGGAGTCAGCTTGTAGTTTGGCGCTTTGATTGACTAGATTTCCAAAGTCTCTTTGCACATCCTTCTTCCGCTTTGAATAATTTGGCGTTGGAATATGGAATATTCTATTTTCTTCGCGAGGTAGATCAAATTTATTGGTAAATAAAAGTCAATCAAAGATGTACGCTATAAAAAAAAATTGTATACTTGTTCAGGTATTTATGGTGGGTTCTGGTGCGTTTGATTTTTGAAGAAGGAAAAATGTTTCATTAAGATCCTTTTTGATCCTATGAATAGTTCGTTTCTAATACCATTCGGAAAGGGTGTACAAATGTCGCAAACAAACGTCGGACGTCCTGGAGAGTATTCGTACTTTGTTGTTTTTAGCTCTGATGCCGCTGATGTGCCGGCAATTGTTTGACAATTTTTCAACAATTTCCCCACGGACTGCGCACATTTTTTGCCGCCGCACTCGCTTCTGCCTCCGCCTCCACCACCACCTCCATCACTGTGTCAATTCCTTTTTTATTCTCAGCCATTTTGTTGTCTATGCCCGTGTTTGCGTTTGTGTGAGCGCTTTTTTCACACGCTCGCGCGTTGCAATTAAAAGAATGCAGGATTTTTACGCCGGCGGAGGGTGTAGAAGGTGCCGGAGCAAAAGGCTATGGGGTGGGACTATGATGGGTGGAGGCGTGGCTGCACAACAATCTCGGTGACTGGTGGCCTTTGAGGCTGATGTTTCTGATGTTTGTACTGTTTGTTTTTGTGCCTTAGTTTTTGTAATTTGTATTTTGTATTTTATTTTGTCCACTTTCAGAGCTGTTATTCTTGGTTTCAACCGAAACAGGCGACACGGCAACTTCAAAAAGTGATACAAATTTTATTTTCAACATCAAAAAGGTGGGTGAGAGACGCACTTGTGCTCGCTGGGCTCCCATGCCGGCCAACTCAATTAGCCAAAACTTTTCTCCAGCCTAATGAGTATGCAAATGGAAACGGAAGGCGCCAAAAGAGCGCAACACCTGTGAAAATTTGCCAACTTCTAATTCGGCCATGGTGAAATACATACAGGAAAGTTGCAACAAAGTGTGATCTATTTGCCACGCACAAGAAGCGAGTAGTTTCAGGCATTGCCAAGTTTTATCATCTCTTTAAACTGATGTAGTACCAAAGTTGGCTTACAAAACTTATGGACAAAGCCGTAAAACCAGCAAAGAACGTAGCCAATGTTGGTTCGTTCTTATGGGCTTGAATAAATTCGGCTAATTGGAATCATTAGCCCGGCCAAAGCAAACACTTTGGAAGTCCAAACACCCAGGAATCATAGACAAATTTGGCGCAAATTTCGGGCAGTTGACACTTCCCCGGCTGATAATCCGGCGATGCCTGCCAGGCCAATAAATCATCTGGGCTAGTGGCAGACAGCGAGTCGTGGATTGGCTTAGATGTGCTGGGGAAAATCAACAGCCACCGTTGTGGCAGCATGTGCTCAGCTTCTCAGGTCGTCCTTGCTACACCACAAAAAATGGGAGCGTAAATTAATATTCGCCTTTGCCGTTGCCTTTGCCTGCGATATCGTATCCTTAATTTCATGGGGGCTTCGCTCCAGGCTCTCGGTACGCTTGTACTCTTTTTGTTGCATAATTTTCGGCGCTCTTGCAGGATATATTTTCATTTGTTTGCCTTTGTTTTTTTCAGTTTTGTTTTGGCTTCGCTTCGGTGTTTGGGCGGTAGTAGCTGTCTCATTGTTTGCCAGCGACAATGTTCAGATGCAAAATTTAAGGCATATTTCTTGGCGCCGTGCCGCAGGAAAAACGGCCAAATAAATAAATCTACTTTGAATTAGCGCCATTTACTTTACATTTATTCTCCGCCGCTCTGAAATTTATATGTTGAGGGAAGTACTCAGCCCGATGTAATTTTTTCTACACATTTTTTCCTTTTAAAGATTCCTTGCCTTTGTTGTTCTTGTCGTTTCAATTTGGCGGCGCGTGCTTTTTGGCTAATGAAGTTTTGAGGTTAGATAGGCAGGAAAATGGAAGCTGCCCTCTAGGTGTGCAGCTAAGTGGACACGGAATGTGGGTCACTTCAAGGCGGTGGTTCAAATCGAATCGAAGCAAGTGGGGAAATTGAGTTTTCATTATGTACTCTCCAAGACCGCAACTTTTGAAAAGCGGTAATTTGCTTCAAATGAAATTTAACAATAATATGAACACGCAATATGGAACGCTTTAAACTGAAGGATATTAAGGTAACAGCTCTGAATGAATGTGAATCCTTGGTTTTGTTTGGCCCAAATGCCAGTAACATTCAAGGTATTTTTGCAGAGCTCCTCCATTCGTTTATATGAATCCATCTTTTCTGTTACCCTTTCTTTTCTGCAACTCAATTACCACACAGTTGCCGACAGTCTCCCAGCATTCAAGCCCATCCTTTGGGTCCAAAAGCGACTCCTCCTTGCGCTTCTCTTTATTTAGTCTCGCAGAGAATCTTTCACGGTCACGTCGTATTGCCTGCAAATCACGTCATGCTAGAGCATCGTATTCTATGAAAGGGATAGACAAAAAGCTAGCATCTCGAAAGAAACTTTTGCAACTGTTTCGGGCTTTCGGTTTTTGTGAGTGCGGTCTGGAGCGGAGGCACGTACCAATCCCGGACAGAATTTGTTGGCCCGCTCGATGAGTTTTCTATGTCTGCACATGGGCCAAAAGCCGCAAAAAGTAGCGGTAGGAGATAGTCGGAAGGCGGAAGGGCAACATTGTGGCTGAAGAAATGGGAAGTGACAGGACTGCGAGTATGCAACACCAAACGTTGCAAACAACGTCCCGGCCAAGTTGCATACGAAAGTTGTTCCAAAGCATTTGATGTTTTGCCTCTTGCCACTGCACCACCCCCAACGTTCGATAAATCGAATTTATTGCATACTTTTGTGCGTTTGCGTCAACCGCAAAATGTATTTGCATTGCCAGCCAGCTGAGTCAGTTAGAGGGGCATGTCGAAGGATTCGCAAAAGTCGCAAAATTTCCAAGACCCGCCCAGCATTTAATAAAATGCAGACTGCAAACGGCTTGGGTCGTCAAGGGTCGACCGGAAAACACGAAAATTAATTGAAAATTTGTCTCTCTCCCATCGTGCTGGGTCTTTGTCGGAGTCTTGGCTTTCAATTTGACTCCGTTTCAAATTTCTGTTTCTTCGGCGTTGGGGAATCCATTTGCTTTATTGAGTCGTCTGCCTGCACGCACGGAGACACGTGAGCAAGGACACTCTACTAATACATAGATCCATTATTTTATGGCGCAGCCAGAGTATCAAAAAAATACTATGACGATAGGGCAGTATGCGCCGAAGGTCCTGGGCCAAATATAAATAAAAATCGATAGCAAAAATAGTCGGCAACCCTAGTAGATTTCTTTACTTAAATTGATTTTTTGCACTAAAATTTAATAACTTTAATTCCGTTTGCCATATCGTGATTGTAGTTACTGTAAATATTTATACAAAACCGACACAATATTCACCAATAATTGCAATATTTCCCTACGGCTTCGCGTTCCCAGCTTTCTAAATGTTGGCTCATATAATCGTAAATATTTGAAACTATTTGGCATCATTTGCTAAATATTTTATGACACACTCTGGTAATGGATTCCATCCGTGGCACCTCTCCTCTTAACCCTTGTCCGGGCACCTATTTCAGAGGTGCTGCACAAAAATCGAATTGCAACCTCATTTTGTGGCTACTCGCCATAAGAAAAAAGCGTTCGAGGAGCTAAGCTAAAATATTTGAGAAAATACTTCAAACGAGAACTCTTTACTCCTTGCCGCGGTGTGGTTTTTTGGGGGGTTTAGCTTGCCAATTTTAAGCAAAAACATGGGGGGCATCTCTCTGTATATTATCTAAACACACTTCTTACCGCAAATTGAATTTGCACTAAGGCTAACCATGCCAATATTAACTATCCATCTCAATGTACTCTCCTTTGCTTCTATTTCTTGTACTCGACTGGATCAACTGACGTACTTTTCATGCCTTGACGCCAATCGGACGGGAATCGTAAAGCGGAAATGCAAAATAAGGAAGAGCTACTAGAGGATATACGCGAGGACACGGTTGTCAATGCGATACCCGAGAAAGGTAAGTCAGCAACAATTTCAGCTTATCCTGTGATTCCTGCGATATCATGCCAAAGCTGTTTCCGCTAGTCATATAATTTGAATTTTCACATGAATCCAAATTCGACAGCAAACATTTATAAATTGCATACTTGCATCATGAAAGTTGGAAAGGATACTTTACAGATTTTAGAAATTATTTTACTACATTTAATGCATTTCCACTTATTCTTACAAAATGAAATAGTCTGCCAACTGAGTCCTTACTCGTCCTTACAAATTGGGTGTATTTAATTTCGAGGCCGATGACACACTCCTGCTAGTTGGCAGACTCACCGATTTGATATCGCTTTACTTATCCCCTGTGTCGTCACGTGCTTCCCCTTACTATGTCCATGGCCCTCCATCAAGCGGCACCAGTAAGTCAGGTGCTCTCCCACCCAGCCCCATCCTTGGGAATCCCCGGCAGTGAGCTGCTTTGGCTCTTGTCGCAGTCTTTTTCTCGCTTTTAAATTTTATTTATTGTAAATTGTATTTGAAACGTGCTGAGGTTCTGTTTTCTCTGCAGAAAGAAATGCTAAGCTTGCCCTTGGCATGGATACATGGATATGGGTGAAAGCGGAGAAAGGCATCTTTATGTATGCGTGTGTGTGTATGAGTGTGTGTGCGTAGTGTGTGTGTGTGTGAGTGAGGGTATCTCGTATGTGTATCTCATGCAGAACCTAAGTGTGTCGTGCAACTTAATAGAGTTGTTTAGCATTTAAATAGCGCCATTTACTGTTGCTGCTGCTACTGCTGCTGGCGCTGGTGCCTCTGGATGTTGCCGTTGCGCTTATTAAGTTGAAATGCCAGTCAAGTCGACTCGACTTAATAAAGTTCACTTAAAGCAACAGAGAGTAGGAAAATTGTGCCTAGTGAGCATGAGTAAGTGGCCCATTAGGCTCTGGTGACTTAGTCAAACTAGTTTATAATATCAAATGGGTCTCCGCTTTCTACATACGAGTCTATGACTAAAGACTATTCAAATTGGATTCCAAGCACTTTAAGATATTTTCCCGTCCAACAGAATATTATACTGGGATTTTCTTTTCATTCGCTAAGCCCCTTCACAGTGAAAGCGCTAAACGGCGATTTGCAATTTCTTCCGCTCCATCATAAACATTATGTTAAGCACCCCGAGCCTAAGGCTCTGCTCATATCCACTTCTGCCACATACTCGTAGCATATGCACATTAAATCCTAATTTTATATAGCCATAAATCCACTAAACAATCACACTTTCGATCCCAAAATGTGTAACAAATTTTCACATACTCGCACGCGTCCATCTTGATGGAAATATGCCATAAAATCACTCACACTTGGCACACTCTCTGGTAATACGTGGATATATCAATAAGCGAACCCAAATCAAATAAGTTATCAAAGGGCAGAAGACAGTGATGAGGCTGCGAGGTGAAATGGGGACGAAGATAGCTTTATTTAGCTTTGACGCATCGATGGTTCTGTCATTGAGCCTATTACCTGTGTATTAGTTGAGTGTAAGTTCGTACTATCATCAGGATCAAGAAAGTTAAACTGTTGGGTTAAAGATAGGCATACATTGTAATGTTGATGTAAATTTACAGAGCTCAAATATGGAATGCTCTTCAATATATTCCCCCATGAGAAAACCCCGATGTCCAATGGAAAGTTTCATTCGCAAAAATTCGTGGATATTGTCGACAACTCAGAACGTGATGCTTAGGAAGAGATTAGGCGACAATCAACGACGGAACAAGCACTTACACAAACGACAAGCGGAAAGTTGCCCATCTTGGGACGATGAACATTTGCCGCAATTGAGATTTACGGCCACATCAATAAAGGCACAGAGAAAAAAGACGTCAAACCCATGCCACTTTGGGTCGTCATGCCAGCTTATCGCCTTGTTTACGAATTTTAAGTACAAGATTGTTATGTGTTGATTTGACTCAACCGATGCGTGCCCCGCATATGAGAAAAAGAGGCCGTCTGACACGAGTATGTTGGCTGGTTTTTGTTTCTGTTGTTCTTTTCGGTTTTTATATTTTATTTTATTATGTTATTCCGGGGGGCGACAGGACCAAGTTCTTTGAGCATGTCTGCAACAAGCAACTGCAAACGCAAACATAAACACAAACACAAGCAAAATGTGGCGGAGACCAAGCTTTTGGCTCATTCCACCCTTTTTTGTCGGCCATTTTAAGCCGAGAATCAAAACCACAAATCTGTTGCATACTTGCGGGCGCGTTTAAAGTCATCGCGCTCTTTCGACGCTTCGCTGAACATTCCTCATCCTTCGTGGCCCTTGATGTGTGGGTGTTGCTGTTTGCGTTTGTGCTGGTATTGGTGTTGGTGGAAGAAGGACCTTGATTGACTGTTTGAGAACTGGCTGACAGGAGTGACTAGGCCGGGTCTGCTGATGTTGATGAGGGTTATGCTAACGAGATCCACCCAGCCTGTTGATATCCGATTTAAATCAATGCACAACAATTAAATTTAATTTAATTTAATCATTACTATTAAATTATATGGTAAAAGCCATCGAGTAGGTGGCTTTAGGACCCAGAGACAGATACACTGACTGGTGCTTTTATAATACCATAAATACACTCGATCGTACGAAAAGTTCAAGTAATTACTAGTCTTGGATTTAATTACCTCTGTGACTGAAGTTGTTAGACGCCAATTTTGATTTGTGGTTGGGTAAGTTAGGCTGCACGGTTCAAAGGTTGCGAGACATTGATAGAGTTCAATTGAAGTAATTATGCGGTCGTCCTGGCATATTATCCGCAAGTCGCGTTGATTTAAGGGGTTGATGGATTCATGGGTCGAATTGGCGGATATTTGGATGAATTAACATAACAAAAATGTTGCAAAAGTGGTCACATTATCTTAGAATTAGGGATCTTAACTTAATAATCGTCCAAATAAGTTAAGCTCCCCTATTCTAAAACAGTTTGACTTTAATTCGATGCCTTGCGAAAACACAACATTTGAGCAGCCCTTTAGTTTAATCGAAACAAAGGTAGATACAGATGTTTCAATCATTCAATACAAGAAACAACCTGATATGTACCTTGTTTTAGATTAAATCAAGAACACACCTTTATTAAATATTAAATGACTTTTACAGATCTTCCAAAGTTTGGTGGGCTCCTGCAAAATGTGACGGTCCCCGTGAGCCGAGAGGCTGTTCTCCAGTGTGTTGTTGATAATTTGCAGACTTACAAGGTGAGTTTGAGGCCATATATTATACATTGAAAGGATAGCAATTATTTCACAAAATACAGAATGACAATGCATCACTTTAGTTCACTGTATTGACTTTTAATGTGAGATGATTTTATTATTGTCATTGTTGCTTGGGGGCAGGCAAATTGCAAGCTAGTGAAAGTGATGTCTGATTCGAGGCGAAGACAACATTTTCTCTACCTTATAGCTTGAGTGCCTCTGGAAAGGTGGTTGGGCCAAAAGTCGAGTATATTTGATCGCCAGAAAACGAAGCTAATGAAAGCACAACCTCAGTAACCGGTGATCAAAGAATACTCGAACTTAAGTCGCCTTTTATGGAATTTGGATTATTGCAAGCGTTGGCACAGATTTGATGCCATGTTAGAAGTGTCCCAGACCGTATAGCAGTCACAACTCAGAGCTATGCAATCAGGAATACTCAGAATCTGGCACAAAACTCATATATTGATTCGACGATTGAAAGATTGCTCGATTGGCCGATGCGTTGAGCTGTTTTTTTGAGCTATATTTCATAATACCCCCGATGACAAAGGCGCCTCCAGGAAAGGTCTTTATCAACCCGAGTACTAAGAATATAGAACAAAATTGAAATAAATTTAACTTCACCCCTGGCCAATTTCTGTTGCCACAATTTTCCACCAGTTAGCCGTGCTATCCGAAGTGCTTTTCACCTTTCGGCGACACTTTCTCCCCCCTGTCTGGCCGTAATAAATGAGCTCCGGCCACGCCACCTGGGCATTAGCATGGGGAAGAGAAAATCGGTGAACGTTTTAGTTTTACAACTCGAATCTACCGAAATATAAACTGTTTCGTTTACTCCTTGTATATATAGTAGTATGCTACTACAATTTTTTCTCGTCTCTCGTTCGACTAGATTGCGTGGCTACGTGTCGATACACAGACCATTTTAACGATACAAAATCACGTCATAACCAAAAATCATCGCATGAGCATAACTCATGCCGAGAAACGTGCTTGGATATTGCGTATACGAGATGTAAAGGAGTCCGACAAAGGCTGGTAAGTATTGACTATCCGGCAGATGGAATCCACACTTTTATTTCCATGTTATTGCCCCTCAAAGTGTGATACTTTAATTGCAATTGCGATTCAAGCTTCACCTCCGAGCTCCTCATCCATCTCAGAGCAGGGCATACAATTCTCATTTTACAACCTAATACACGGCAATCTAATACACAAATCCGATTTGAATCGTTGTCAGGTACATGTGCCAAATCAACACGGACCCCATGAAGAGCCAAGTGGGCTACCTAGACGTTGTGGGTGAGTATTTTGAGTAACGTAGCGTAGGCGTGGGCGTGGGTGTGCGGGATTATGATTGCGCAATGGCGCCCATCAAATGGATCGCCGGGGGGACTAAAACGAATTGTAATTTGTCTTGAGTGACTCGACGAACACACGGAGCCACACTCGGAGTTTGAACAAAGTTGCTGTTGATAGTTTTTCAAATTGCACTAATTGCTCAGCCAAGTGGCGATTGGAATTCAGAATGTGGGTTAGTTCGCCAGAGTAGAAAACTACCAGAAAGTGGTTCAAACTTCTAACTACACTCGATTGGGTCTAATTGCTAAAAGAGGAGCGTTCGCCAGTTGAGCAAATATTCCATGCTTCATCCAGGCAAGTCCAGGCCAGTCCAGTCAGCGGCCATGGCAACGGGTTTTTGTTAAAAAATTTTTCACTTAACCAACACATTAGTTAGTTAGGACACCCCAAAAACACTCTCCCAGTGAACGAAAGGTAATGAAACAATTTACATTCAACGTGCACCTGTCCTATCCATGTCCAGGTCGTCCTGGTCGTCCTGGCCGCCCTGTCGTCCATGTCCGGGCGTTAATTATTCAGGCTGCGTAAGGCTACGAAAAACCTCAGAGCAGACACAATGGGTCCGTGGGAAGGTCCGTCACTTAGGCGAATTTAAAATGAATATGCAGCCCCCAGTTCGGATCTGAGGTTTTTGGAGCTCGTTTCCGGTTGCCTTGCCTTGCCTCGCCGTCCTGTCCCGTCCTCGCCCGTCCCGAACCGCATAAGTAACCACTCCGGTTGATTGTGTTCTCATTGATGTTGAAATTCATTAAGGGCTTTCAGGCACTGAAAGAAAAATAGTTTCCATTAGCTAAGTGGGAATTTTTCTTAATGATCTAGTCTGCTATTTTTTATAAGTGTTCCGCGGTTGGTTTCCATAAACAAGACGGCAAACCGCTTTCAATCAGTAAGGCTTTTCTAGCTGAACCAGAAATTGTGCGATTTTGCGCTGAATATATTTTGGACCACCCACTATTATTGCTGTCGTCCTTTTAAAGGCACACCGCGAAATAGGCAAATAAACGGTGCCAAAAAAACGGTCACAATTTGAAAGCCAGAAAAGAAAAAAATCGTGGAAAAGTTCTTAGCCATGAAAGAGGATAAATTGTAAACCTACCCTGGAAAGTCTTTCCAATTTTTTTAATTTTCTATAAACCAAATATATCTCCAACATCTACTAATCATAATAAATATAATAAATATATAATAATATAATACGGAGGGAAAAAAACTTAAATACACACAAAACTAAATATTTTGGCACTCAAACAAAGTTTTTAATGCCAGCTTTGTTTTATTCATCAGGTGGTTTTTTGCTATTGTTTTCGTTTCCAACAAAAACGTACCCGTTCGTTGTCAGGCATTCAATATTTTATATAAAAGAATAGAGACAAAAAGACTAACCCAAGTCCAAACCAAAACAGAGATTAAAATAATAGGATAAATATTGTTTGCAATATTAGCGGTTTGGAATTATTCACCTAAAAATTGTACGACTTAAAGCTGTCGCTGCTTTAACGCCCCCAAAAATGTTATCGGCTTCTTTCGCCATCACAATTCAATTGAGATTAATTTCAGTTAAATCAATTTGATCACACATCATTTCACCTGATTCCATAACTTATCGGCCCCCGTGGCGCACAATGGCGCGGCGATAACAAAAAATATTGCCAGCCACTCCCACGTCCACTTAGCTCGCTCACCGATTGAGAAACTCGCAACCCGCAACTCGCAACATATGACATGAGCCTAGTCATTGAGAAGAAGTACAAAGGAGCCCCCCGGCTCCAGGCTCTTTGGGAAAACGAGTTTGGTGGAGTGGAACATTGGCAGCGTGGAGGGGCGTGGGCCAGGGTAAGAGTCAAAGTAAATTTTGTAAAACATGCACATCATTGTTGGCATGAAAACTTTGAAGTCACATTCCCTTTCGGGCGGTCGTCCTGTAAATTGAAAGCCTGTGGATGTCAAGCCAATCAACGAAAATAAAAGGAAAATTCGACTGCTCCTATAAATGGCACAACCTACATTGGACTAATTGGATTTTTTAATAAGTGTAGCGTAGAATGAGCGGGTAAAGCCATAACATAACCAGAATACCTTCCATTAGCTAGTGCCAACAAATTTCACATTGTCCTTAGAAGACCCTCAAGCTTGAAATTTTTTGCAAACAAGATATCGAAACAATATAAAATGTAGGTTCCTGGATAAGTTTCCATCTTGCTATTTGGATTTTGTCAAGTGAAAATTGGTCAAGTGTAAAATTATAATTAATGGCAACGGCAAGAGACTTGAAGAACCACAAAACGCTTCTGATTTCTGTGGGTAGCAAATGACGAATTTCCGAAACTCCAAAGCTTACAGCTGGTTTTCAGCTGGTTAGGCAATCGAGCATGGAGGTGGGATTTGCTTTTGGGATGGAGAATGTGCAGGTTTCCTAACTAGCTTTAAATGTAGTTAACCAAAATGTTACAGCTTAATAACAATGAATTTCGTTATATTTCTCTCTTTCATGCAACAACAATTCGTGCTCGCGGAACTCAAAATGTAACTACCAATTGTCTGACACCTGGCCCGGACAACTCACGAATGCATTGTTGCCCTCCGGCCCACATGGCGTATGAATAATATTGTATGTCGCCTGCCCCCATGTGCGCGTTTATGGTGCACAGTGCCACCCGACATACTGGACTATCCGACCAGCACTGATATGGTAATACGTGAGGGCTCCAACGTAACCCTTAAATGCGCCGCGACGGGCTCTCCAACTCCGACGATAACCTGGCGACGCGAAGGTGGCGAAGTGATACCGCTTCCCAACGGGGTCGAGAGTGAGTTACAGTTAGGCGCATGCAAATCATTTGGGCCGAAACGCCCAACCGGCCGAAACGCTCATTGGGCGCATTAAATGCGGTTACTTTCCACTCTGTTATGGCCAACTTTCCTTGAGCATGTGCATGTGTGCCGACTATAATTTTGTCTAAAAGCGTGGATGATTCGGCAAAACTTTGCCGTCCAGAGGAAAATTAATATTTTGGCCATGTGCCGTATGAGTTGCAATTAAGTTTTGTGTTTGGATAATAATAAACTTAGTCAGAGTATCACAATATTCAATAATTAGATTATATTATGGATTATGAATTACAAACTGCATTAAAAAGCTTTTAGGTTTTACTAATTTATTTAATATGCTTTCAAGATGATTTTCCAAAGAGACTAGTTTTCAAAAGAAGAGAATTCTAGCCTTGGTTTAAGAATAAGTTATAAATTGATTCAAAGACTTATTGCCTGACTAGACCTAACTCCTTTAAAGGTCTCAATATTAATTGCCCCCAAAACGGTTTGCTTTTTATCAATATTCCCCAGCTGTCGCCTACAATGGATCCTTCCTGACCATCTCCAAAGTGAACCGGCTGAACATGGGCGCCTATCTCTGCATCGCCTCCAACGGAATTCCTCCGACAGTCAGCAAGCGTGTTATGCTCATTGTGCACTGTAAGTAGTCTTTGCCAAAGAGCAAGAGTGAAAAGTGGCAAAAAAAACAAGGGGGGTCACTGAAGCTGGTGCATATCAATTTTAGCATATTTAAATATTTATAGTTTTGCGTCAGAGCGCCGCATGCTGCTCCCAGGAGGGGGCACTGGGCTCCAGACGAGACCGCAGCAACCGAATTCAGCTCCAGCTCTAGACCCAGTCACAGACTGGGTGACACACACAAAGCTCCACTTGAAATCTTGCCATGCTAAATATGCTCTGCATTTAAAATTCCCAAGGGGCTCCCTGGGCCGAAGGGGACCCGAGCCGGAAAATACTGTACACTTTTAGGTGCCATGCATAAAGCCCCTAATTAAGTCTGTGTTTTTGGCTCCTCGACTCCCTGGCAGCTAGTTAACATTTTTTTTGGGGCCTCGTTAATTAAATAAAAATTGAAATTTCCCAACAATTTGTTGTATAATTTCACGTTGCATATATTTAAGCTAAGCAAACAAAGCGAATGACTCCAAAGGATACCCCGTCCGTTCAGTTAGCCAACCGTAGTTGGAATCGTTCAGCTTTAAAAGCAAAGGATTTTTATATGGCTTTCTATAGAATGAAAAAGCAATTAGTTTGAAACAATAAATGGCAACCGCACCGAACTGCTAAACGGCACCATAAAAAGATAAATACCCAGGAATGGAAACGTAGATATCGTATTCGATATCGAAGCTTATATTCTCTATATAATCTGCACCTTTTTCCTTATATTCTATTTTTATAAGTCAATTTTTAGTGAATTTTAAAATATGCAAAACTTGCATATGTTTTCACAATTCGATTTCTATCTGTTACCTTTACGAAAACTTCCCACAGTTCCTCCCATGATCTGGATTCAAAATCAATTAGTTGGCGCAGCTCTTAACCAAAACATAACTCTGGAATGCCAGTCGGAAGCGTATCCCAAGTCCATTAATTACTGGATGAAGAATGATACGATTATTGTGCCAGGTAAGTAAGAAGACTACAGAAAATTACCATTGAAAGATGAGGGTTTTAGTCATAAACTTCTATTATAAGAACCAATTAGTTTAAAATCGTTGACTCCTGCTAACATAGATAGAAAGGGTTTCCCTTCATTTAGCCTCTTCATAAGTTCCACTCATCTTCTCCGGGAAATGAACTGGGCTTGATGGCGAGAAGGTTGTACATTCCAAGTGAAAAGCGAACGAAAAAATCAACATCCAGACGACCACTTGAATCCGCGGCCGCAGAGTTACTCGTCCAGTCCAACTCAATTGGTGGCCCCAACTGGCCAGTTGGACAGGAAAAGGCATCGTCATCGGCATAGAGTCGAAAGGGCAAGGACTATGATTTTTTGCCTTTTCCAGCAGTTTTTTGCCAGCACAGAGAATGCAAAAAAGTGATTGAAAATGAACTCAAGTCAGAAGCAGGTGCTGGAACTGTCCAGCGGTCGCTGGATTTTAATGGATTTTCTGTTTTAGTTTGGAAGAGTTGAGTGAAATTTTCATAACCGCAAGAGTGGCAGAATGCGGTGACAGAGACCACTCATGTGCCACTGTCTGGTCCTATAATATCTTTGTGGGAAGGCATTAGGAATCCTCCTTTTCCCGACCCCAAAACACAATTATTTTTAATCAAGCACACGACCGAAATCTTCATCTTGTATTGCAAATGTAATCAGTCGGTTGACAGGACTTGATGCATAACAATTGCTGGGACCTCAACTGAGTGTAATTCTTGGCTCAAAACTATTACAATAAATCTAACCGACATCAAACGTAAATCAAAACCTGCCTGGCAAACAAAACAAGCCAAATCCAACAAGACCGACAACAGATTTGTTTTTGTATAAATTAAAACAGACCATTTGACAGGGGCAGTTGGGACCCAAAATTCGTCCTGGATCAACTTGTTTTGAGCCGGGACGAGTACAAAAGTTCTTTCTCAGTTAAATCACTTTGTCAAGATGCTTCTATGTCCAATAAGGGGTTAAGGTTCCCTGCGTTAATAGGGAAGCCTCCTTTTCCCATCCATCTCTAAACGTTTTCTGTTTTTCCATGCCCATTCAGGTGAGCGCTTTGTTCCAGAAACCATTGAAACCGGATACAAAATTACAATGCGACTGAACATATATGACGTGGACATTCAGGACTTCGGGGCATATCGCTGTGTAGCCAAGAACTCTCTGGGCGACACCGACGGTGGAATCAAACTCTATCGTAAGTATTGACAAAACCAACAATATATAGCACGTCACATTCAATAGCCATAAACGTAACCACACAAACAATGACCATATGTCAGAAGGCCGTTGGCAATTAGGCACACAACAATTTACCCCAATGGAGCGTTTAATTAAAGCCAAAGAATCTGCAGGGGGTCACATGCCTTGGGACCAATAAACAGTTGAAACAATGGTTGAAACTGAAATATGTAGATGTCGTTAGCTTTAAGATTGAAAGCGAAGATAAACAAGTTCTTAAAGTTAAACTTTGATTTCCTGTAATACTTTCATATTGGGTGGAAAATCCCTAAGGCCAGGTTGAGTACCTGAACAAGTCATAAGCCATAAGCCCTTTTGACACTAGTTAGTCACATTCTTTTCTCTTCACAGACATTCCTCAGACCACCACGATGACGACAATGGCCCCAACCGTATCGATCAACACGGTGCCCGTGCTTATTGTCAAGTACAACAAAGGTCAGGCTTTAAGTTAGTTGACAACACCCTCTCGACCACCCACTGACACTTTTCTCACCTCTGCAGAACAACGATACAACAGCAACCAGAATGCCAACAGCAATCCCTACAATTTCAATTCCGGCAGCAATCAGCAGAACACGAAGCTGCAACGCAACAAACCCAACGGCAAGGGGCTGGATCAGTCCTCCTCCGGGGTAAACAACTTCTTCGTGGGAGCCACTTCGAGCTTGTGGAACACCCAGGATCACTACGGCGCTACCAATACCAGGGGCAGGGACTATCACCAGCAACAACAACAGCAACAGTCACAACATCTCGGTGAGTTCGGGTTCTGGAAATACGCCAGGGAATCCTCATTGTGCCGCTTAAGCCACTCCCAGACGCACCAATTGATGATGGGACAGGGTGGGGACAGGATGGGGAATCCTTCCCCTGTGTGCCATAGCATTTCATAAATATTTCGCCATTTATTTTATGTTTATGACAAATCATAACGGCTTTAGCTGCTTGGCTTAAGGGTCTTTTGGCATGTCGTTGTCGGCACTTGTTAGATATAGATACTTTTGGCTCACTCTGCGATAATATCGGGTGAGAACAGGACTAAGGAATGCCCAGTAAAGGCTACACTGCAAACTAAATAATATTTCCAAAACTACATACATATTTATTGTAATATTATCTCAAGCTGTTCAAATGAAATTTTTGAGGACATCTTTGCAGGTTTCATTTCAACATCTTGGATATTTTTCCAATTACTTTTCAGTCTATAACTTGAAACACTTATATGCTCTTCTGACACTGGGTAGGCCTATAAATTTTTGGCCAAAGCATATGAAAGTTTTCTTTTGTATTTCTTTTCCGTTTCCTAAAATAAAAATATGAGTTTCTAGCATGCAATACGAAGTAGGGTTCTCCTCTCAATCTTTCCCCAGTTTGCTGAGTTGACAATGTGTCTGGTATAATGTGTTGCTAATGCGGACCATCGTAATGTACAATCATCATAAATAATAACGGGCTTTTGCCATTTGTTCTACGCCAAAGAATGGGAAATATTTAGCTGGAGGTGTCCGAGAAACTATCGAACTTAAAGGTTAAAGAACAAGTCAAGTCTTCTTGGACCAGCTGGCAATCGATAAGCATAAAATTTTATACTTCCATCCCGATTTTTGCTTGTAGCGTTTGCTTTCGCTCGTCTCCCTAGACCCCCAGGCAGGCCCCTCACAATTTTCACAATTGGCGACAATGTCGCCCCCTTTTTTCCGCCCCTAACCTCCTTTGCAAGGACGAAAGCATAAAAATTTACAGGCCCTCTGCTGCGAAGTGGAAATTTTCTGCATACGCGCTCGACTAAAAATATATTGCACTTGACAAAATCAAATAGAACAAATTGAATATGAACGTGGGTGGCGGTGTGGGTGGCACAGAAGGCGGTATTTGGGGAGTACTTTCAAAAGAGAGTGTCCAAAGAAAGTGCAGTATAAAAATGGCAGACAAATTGCACATAAGGCGTCAAAGCGATAGAGCTGCCCCCAAACTTATCACGCCATCTGAAGAAATTTTTGGCAAACGCAAGCGAAAATGTTGCATCACTGGCAAAGGACATCCCGGGGATACAGGCGGGATGCAATAGCGGGTTACACTCCCAGTACACGGACTCGAGAATGACGACAACTTTCAAGTGTACCATGCAACGTCGTAAGCGCTGCGTTTACAGTTAGATTTATTACCTGCTAGATGTTGCACATATCGTGCCAGGCAGCCCCAGGGAAGGGTGTGGTTGCACAAGCCCTTCTCCTCCCATCCTGCCCCAAAGAGTCGTGGGCGTAGCTAGTTATCTCATCGTTGCAAGTTTTGCATATGTATGAGTGTCGCGCGATTGTTTTTGCAGCTCGGCCGCTGACACTTTAAGGCGGAACAACCCGAGTTGCATGTCCGAGTGGGTGGGTTGCGCCACCCGGTCCCATCTTCCCATTCCCATTAATTTCGGGGACTAGGAAATGAGCTTGGCGAAAGTGATTTCGAGAAGGCGATACCGAAACTTGCCTCCTAACTTGTAAGTTTCCAGCCAAAAAGTAAAGAGCAAGCCGGGCAACAATTTATACCCGGTACATGGGTTGTCGGTTTTCTTCTCCTACTGAAATATTTATTTCCAACAAAACTAAAATATACACAATTATGCAATCAACAATTGTTTTTTGTGTCTTACCTCAGTCCGATAACGAAAACACACTTAGCCAATTAAAATTCAATCTACAAATTTCATCGACTCAGGACTTTTGGGGGGGGTGAACGTTGCAAGACAGGGAGTTCAATTGGTAAGCACTTAGGTTGCCACAGACCACATGACTGGTATTCCCATTTAGTACTTCCGATGCATTTGGCTCGCCACTTAAACTGTCATTAAAATGTTGCAATCAACCACAGAAGCTGCAGCAACGGTCAAGGCTCTGCCCGGCTCTTCCCAGCTCTTCCCGGCTCTTCCCGGCTCTTTTCGTTGCCTCTCCGTTGCCATATTTAATTTGTGCGACCGACGAACAAACAATACGGCACAAATTACAAGGCAATGCAATAAAAAGAAATTGTGACGGGTCCGGAGTCGAGCGTCCGGGCTGGCAAGTGCGAATTTGGACATGGAGTGTCCGGACCTCGAACAGATGATTACTTCAACATTCAGTGTCTGGCAATAATTTGCCTATAATTGCACTGGCCACCCATCCGTTCGCTTCCATATGCGGCAAGTGAGAAATGATAAAGTTAACGAAATGCAACAGACAGCAACAGTAACCGAATTGGAATCGCGTGTGGCTGCCGTTTTTATAACAGTCTTGCCCCTTGGTCCCTGCCCCTTGCCTCTTGTCCCGGCCCCTACCACGCCTCCGGGTCATAAAAGGGGGCAAAAATTGTGAAAAACTTCACAATAAATTAAACACATGGAAGGTCCAAAATGGGTCTTAAGTGCAAAGCGAGAGTACCAGCCTCGATTTTCCTTTCATCAACCCTTACTTCCTTCATGAGTTCAACAGGCACGGAAGTCGAGGCGTGAAAGCTGCCACCAAATGGAAGTTGAAGTCCCTTAAGGAATTGTTTTTCATGATTCGTACAGACTATTGTTCTAAAAAAAAAAACAAAAACCAATATCACAAAAACTTCTTTAAGAGAATCGCTTTTGAAACAATCAAGTTATATTCTTTAACATTTAAGTTTAAAAAGAGAAGCTTAGGTAACTCTTATAATGTCCTTCATTGTAGGATTACTCAAAAATAGCTAAGATATGAAACTCTGTTTAAAATATTGATTTAATTCATCGTAAAAACGAGCAATCATATGACTATTTGTCAACTTTCCAAGCAATCATCTACTTTGAAGTGACCATAAAAAAGATAAAAGGTAAAGAGCTTTACCAACATGAGCAATTTATTTCTATTAGGTCAATTGGACGCCAGGGGATTGGTAGGAATATTATGCAGGAATTCCTTCAAGTTTTAAGTAGTTGCCCTCCTTTGCAAGAGCGGTGTTTGTCTTAAAGAGTTTTTCCTGAGCAAACAGGACCTTCTTTGCTTTTCCTCTGATTTTCTCTCCTCCCTGTTTACGCCTAAGCGCTTTAAAGACACCGTCGGGACATTTTGAATCTCCCATCCCCACCCCCAGCTCACACACTCAGACACACGCATAAACACATGCTCAAACGTCTATAAAAATCAGCCATGCTCCCACGCCCAGAAGGACGCACTCACACACACAAAGAGTGACGGGACAAACATGGACGTCGATTTTGGTGTTGGTTTTGCTGGGTTTTACAAATGCACAGGGAAAAATAGTGTACACACTTCTAGAGGTATTTTATACAATATTTTAGAAATAAATTAATCAAATGATAAAGTAGATTAAAAAAATCAAAGCATTAGGAACTTTATTCTTAGAATTATTCAGTTTCTTTTTACCATTTTTGACATTTTTTCTCTGACTTTCTCCAACTGACAGGAGCTCTTATGTAGATTCAGTGCAAGGTGATAAATTATCTCTAGATTTCTCTAAATTTTGTAGATAACTCAACATTCCAATAGACTAAAACTATCAATTGATTATTTCTAATTATGTTTTTTTGGCGTGTAAGAATGTTTGCGGACGCCAGCAAAACAAGCAAGGCAATAACAGGCCAGGAATGGCAGCGCAAAGGAGTTTTGTGGAAAAGCTGCTTATAGAAAAATAAAAAACCCAGAACTGAGAATGGAGAACCGAACCAAAAGACACACAGACAAAGACACAATCCCACCCACACCCACTGATGTATTGCACACACATAACCATCAGCCAAATAAATTTTCAACCCGGTGCAAAGCAATTTGCGCATTTCCGTAATAAAAACAAAGGGGTCCTCGTTAAAAACAAAACGAAACGAAACGAAACGAAAAGTCCCTAGGTGGACCGAAAGCAACAACACCGAAAATAAAGGACCAACCGTTTTGTGCCATATTTCATAGTTATTCCAAAGTTCGTTCAATGCAATGAATTTCGACTGCGTCGATTACGGTTTATGGGGTCAGACCAGTTTTTTTTCCTGCTCCCATATCATATATATTTTTTTCATTTACACCGACGAGGGAAATCAGACAGTCTGCGTATGCAAATTATAGTAGAAAAACAAAAAAGTTTATTGAAAAATGGCAGATTATTTGGCCAAACAAAAGAAGAGTCCCTAAACTCTTTCTATATACTCTATATTCTTGAGGGAATAACTTCGTTTTGGATATCAAAATTTGGCAAATCAACCAAGATAGCCCCACAAATAATTGTTTGTAATCTGCGACCTCGTAATGACCGTTGACCATTGCCAAACTGAAATGAAATAAAGTCAAAACATGGAGGGCTAAATAAAAGGAGCGAACCATTTCATTCCGCTGGCGAACCCAAAAGGCAAACAAATGTCCAATGAAACAGATTGCAGAGAAAACAAGCAGCCAAAAAAACGAGAAAAAAATGTTGGGAAAGGCGACTCGGCAAAAAAATACAAACTGCAGGATAAATTGATGGCAAAAACAATACACAACTTACCCAAACACCCAACCACCCACACTTCATACACTCGAATGTACACACAAGCCCGTCTGCCTTTTTGGAATGCATGGCGCAAGGGTTTAACGCACTTAAGCAATAAAAATCGAAACAATTTTCGAAGCTGCCAAGTGAAATTGAAACAAAATACTGGCAAAGGGCCGTCAACGTAGGAAATACTCTCGCTTTCCGTTCTAGAGGGACAAAAATATCCTATGGCTGTGTGATAGTGAGTGTGAATGTTATAAGTGGAGCAAGCAAAGTTGTGTGTCCTTTTTTTTAAATGCAATACTTTCGGCTTTTGCCAATTGACAAACAGTATGGGTTTGCTCCCCTCCAAGGATGCCACCTCCCTCCTCCCCTTCGAAGGGGTCGTTTTATCTCTTTCGGCTTGTCGCCTGCTACAAATGGCTGGCCATAAACGCATCCTGTGTCTATTGTTTCTGCTCGTTGGTGTGTGGCAACGCATAATTGAAAAAGGACATTCAGCTGATGACATTCGAGTTGAATGTAACCAAGTGAAGGGCACATCATAAAGTGGCATGTGCCATGTGGCAGTTGATTAAGTCAGCCAAGACCGTCAAGTAAACGCCAAGCACCCACAAAAACATCATAAATTTTTTCAATCAATCTAACTGAGCTCATACCATACCATTTTTCATTTCCAGGACCCGATCACGGAAGCATCTATCGGTCGGATGGCAAAATTCCGCAACTCATCAAGCACGACGCCAAGTCCCTGACAGACGACCTCGATCGCATCCAGGACCTGAAGAGCGGGGCCCATCCCGTTGGATCCTTTTTGACTGCTTTCTTTGCATCGTTGGCTTTCGGACTAGTCTACTCGTGGGCGTGGCAGGAGTAAAGTTTCCCCCTGCAAATATTGTACAAAAACTGAGAAAAATCTGCAAGGCGAAATCCGATGTTAGTTTAAGATGAATTACTTTGTAAGCAATAATCGTACAGGACTAGAGCCGAAGTTTGTCAGGATGAATCGTTTATTTTTGTGCTAAGTGCAAAGTTGCTTACTGTAAAAAGTTGTTGATATTAAGATAATTAGTAATTAAGTGGCAAGGTCGAAGATTAGTTTGTGGGTTCGTCGCAACGCAATGGAAATACAAAGTATTAGAATGTAACTCTGAGAACTTAAAACATCACTGGGGCATCCGAGGTCATAGCCTTTTCTTTTAGACCCCGTTCTAGCTTAGTTTTCAAGCACTGCAAGCTGTATATTAACTACTACAATGAAAAAATGTCATTTTGCTTTAATCGAAATAAAAAGAAACCGTCTTACGTGTAATAAACATGAAATTCTTCCTTTGTGTCTATTTAGGGCTTACCTCTAAATCAGGTAAGATATGCAAAAGTTACTTAATTTATGGGATATTTAATTTGGTTTTTTTTTATAAAGTAAAAAGTTAAAACTCAAATCAAATTTCTCCTATTAAAAAAAATACTTTTAAATTAGAATACACCGGTCTTGTTCGTCGAGCTTATGCTCCTTTGTTGTTTTATTTTGAAAATACCCGAGGCGAATACTTACTGAACCGCAAAATGTTCTACCCAATCAACTCAATTTCCAGCCACCCGCTGCCATTGTTTACTTCCCAGCGAATTTGAACGCCATCGACCATTGCAAAATTTTTCATTTTCATTAAAGAAGTAAGCGCAAAAAACGCTCGCGACTTTATAATTTAATTAAAAAAGCGCAGGGTAGGCCAAAAGTAGAATGGAGTAGAATACTGCAAGCGAACGGCAAGCGGCAAGCGGCAAAAACGGCAAAAAAAACCAAAAAAATAATTATTAAAATAAATTAAATGTCTGCTGTTGCCCTCATAAACTTCACCGAGTGGGCAATTAAAGGCACCATTATGTGGACAAGGGGCAGGATTCCAGGAATGCCGGGTGATGGGGCAGCGTTAGTTTTTTCCTCGTAAGTTCAAAAGTTAATCGGTACTCTAAAAAGTCTGCACGCCCACAACAATGGATAATGGCCAGTGAAAAATTTATAATACCTCGAATAAAATTATTTGATTTATTGAGAATTACTTTTAAAGCATTTTCAAATGGTTCTATTTCTAGAACAATTTGGTACATTTTCCAGGATTTATAATAGGTAATAGTAAACGAATCATCTGAGAAAAATGCTATAGATTTCAGATATTTTTCACTTTCTTTATGAAAGCCTTCATGAATTCTGGTTCTGAATAATATCTGCTCTGAATTTTTGATAAGGTTTCAAGTTTCGAATTAAACTTTCCCACGAAATAATTAACTAATTAATCAGGTAAGAATCAAGTCCCTTTATTAACTTCATTTCAGGAAAAAGATTATACTTGAAAAATTGATTGAACAAACAAACCGTTTTAATTTTTTATGTAATTTGTATTATTATTTCATCATCGTAATTGGTCGAATTAATAGGCGGTGTAATAAAATAAGAACAACAAAATATTTCTTTTTTTTTATGAAGCCATTTAATTATGGGAAACCGCAATATATTTTTCACCAATATTATAAATGCGTCAAGGATGAAATATTTTCATCTCCGATTTTTGCAGTGGGTTACGGGAGGGAGTGAGCTCCCTTAAAAGAGCTCCATTTTTTGAAGAGTAACTCCTTTAACTCCTTTTGTGTCCTGTGTCCTTTTCTATATGCGAAGAGTATACATTTGATAGTTTTTACACAACATTTTTGCATAAATATATATAAATAGTTAAAAACTTAATAACTTACAATATTAGTATTCTGTATCACAACAAAGACAATTAAAAGATTCGTTTACAAACTTAAATGAATTTTTAATGATTTCAAAAAATTAAAGAATATCCTTTAGCAGAGAACGCAACCTCAAAACTCACCTTTAGCAAGTCTAAAAACCATAAGGGATTTTTCGAAACAACTGCTGTTAGGACGGGTTATTCAATATAATTTTGTATTTTATTGTTTAATATTAATGTTAATGGCTTAAATAGTATATTCAAAATGTCTTTCGTAAGAAATATACAGTATAAAGCTTCTAAATATCCAAAATTCAGAGAAAACAGCTGAGGCCCATCTATGTGTCGTGAAAGAAGAAACAATGCGTCCTCTATCGGCTGGTGGCGGAAACGTAACTTTCGGAGTTAAACATATTCACTCCGAAATCATTTCCGCCCTGGTTTCATTTGAAATTTTTAAATCTAAAGGCAGACTAGACCTCCGTTCTTTTTAATATATTTTAGTTAATAATTTAATTAATAACTTTCCAGTTAGTTGAGTTAAGTTGGGATTTTGTTTTTAAAAAAGTTCAATATGATTTCAATAATGACTTCAAAGCGTCAGAGAGTATAGGTAGTTGGTTTTTTAATTATTGTCTAAGAAGATTTTCAATATTATTTTCCTTAGTTCTTATTGTTAAATACCGAAGCCGACTGTTTTTAAAAATTGGAACACATTTCGACGAACAGATTACAAATATCACGCTTTTAAAAAATAACAAAAGCTAAAACACAAATTCATAAAGTAACAAATAAATGTTTAATCCCATATTTTGCATTATTTTTATGTTAATTTGTTATACAAATTACAGAATTAAAAATGAATGTAATTATATGAGTTTTATGATGTCAAAAGCTATATTCTAATGCCTTTTTAAGTTATCATCTCCTAACTTCTCAGATAACTTAAGAACAAAGAAAATATCCATCTGGAATCTGGAATCAAGTTTAAAAAATTCCTTTGAAATTATAAATATTTGTTCAGGCCCGTTTCCGATTGTCATTTTAACTGGAATGAAAGGTGGGACGGATGGTCAAGTTGCCAAGAAGTTGCCGCAGCTGGCGATCCCATGACGAACCCGATCCCCTGGCCAAGCAGGGGCAGATCGATTGCGAATCGATTCATTGGCAATTGTGCGAAAACAGGGAGGCAAGTCGCGACTAATATAAATAACGTATCGAATGAACAGTTCGCTCCTGATAGTCCGTCAGCATAAAATTCAATTAAATCTACCAGTTTGGCGGTCGATTGAAAGCCAAACCGAAATTTATAGCTGCCGCAAAACTGCCACTGACTTTGTCCCTGCCTCTGCCTCTGCCTCAGCCCCCAAACACCCCGTTGTCGCAAGTGCACCTAAGGCAACTGGTCGGCTATCCCCGAACCCGACACCATGGGCATTAAATCAACACACACGATACACTCAGCCACCCACCTTGGGCGGTGGCATGGGGCGGTGCAGAAGCACACAGGTAAACTGCAGGGGTTTTTGGCCAGCCATGTGAGTCGAGGAAAAGCCATTGCGGTTCAGTTTGATGCACTTCTCTGACCACCACCCAAAACCAAACCAAATGCCATACACCACCCACTCGACTCGCTGGCATCGTCAAGTATGTGAGAGTTTCTCCCATAAATCCAAACATTTACAATATTTTGCTAATTAGCAAAATATGTGTGAATAATGCATTTGACAAAAGGGAGTAGGGGGTGGCAGCTTGGATGCCTGGCAGTCGGCCGGTGCATCCTGTAGGTGTCATATTAAATTTATGACCAAAACTGGCCACATAATCAACAGACACTCGCCCAGACATAGGCTGTGACAAGTGGCGGAGTGGCAGGAGAGGTAGGAGAGGCAGGAGCGAACAGTCGCAACATTTTGGTCATTTTGATGATTAGTTGTGGCCAAGCAAAAGTTTCATCTGCCAGGCATAATGATTAGAATTAATCAATAAACGTGATGATGGAGGGAAGTCGGCTGACATATTTGGATGTATTGGGGATTGGATTGTGGCAAGTTGGACTTGTAATTTCATTCGAAAACTACAAACCAAAGGCATATGCACTTGTTCACTTAATTATCAAGTAATTATACATACGTTTTATATTTCATTTGTGTCCAGAAATTCACAAAAACACTTGTTCCCGAATTAATTTATAAAACAATACTTTCGCACTGCGACTTGACCGTTCGAGGTGGCAGATCCATTTGAATCCAATCGAATCAAATCCAAATCGGGGACTGATCCATTGCCTTGCTGAGAACAAATCGAATCACAATCGAAAAGTATCGCTTTGAAGAGAGATTACTGGAGACTTAAAGAGCTCTTAAGGAAATTATAGTTTATAGAAGAGAGCTAATGTCGGGTGATACTATATCTTGGGAAAGGAATAGTTATTACTCTTTCCAATTAACTAATAAATAAAGATTTTACTTGCCTTATTTATGGAAAAGAAGTGAGAATAAATAGCTTTACTAATTTGAAAAAAATAGTTTTTTTCTGAAAAGAGCATCCTAAAGTTGATTTTCTCCAGTCAACTCCCGTTTACACATTCTGATGAGCTGGCCATTTGATATAAACAAACTTTTTATATGGAATTTGGTTTAGTTCTTTTGCTTTTTTTCCCCTTCAACTGATAAAGTTTTGCTTTCTCTCCTCTTGCCATTAAAAATCACAGGAGTTGATAGCTGAAATGATATTCTTCCTTCCTGCCTCAGAAATTAATGTCTTTATCACCAATAATATTGAAATTTTCGGGAGACTTGGGAATGATTATATTTCTTTATGGGGGCTTAATTGGCAATTTCCTAAGCGGACTGGAAACCTTGAGGTTGCATCCATAACTCAGAAAGAAGTTTTGTCTATTAAGCGGCGCCGTAAAAGCGAAAATGTAGTCGTAATTTATGACAGTTAAGCTGCTAACAAACTATCCTGCAGATAATTCTCCACCTCCAGGAGCAGCTTTGCATGTTCAGCCACAATCAGAGCTGGGGTGAGTAGGAGGAGGCGTGGTTCAAAGGTGACTTCGTGGGGTCATGATGGGGAAAGAACTGCAGCTGCCGTCGTCGTCGTCGACGTTGAACCCAACACAAAACGCGGCAGCGAGTGAAAAGCAATTATCAGGTGTCAAAATTTATATTAGAGGGCCTCAGCCAAAAAAGGAATCCAACAAGACGAAAGCAACGCAAAATAAGAAAAACATGAAACTTGAAAATAACTTGCGGATCCTGCTGGTATTGATACACAAACAAAAATCCAATCACTTTCGATTAGAAATGGTAAACCTTTGACCTACTGGACTTTTCTATCTAATCTGATTGCAAAGATTTTAAGCATCTTATTGTTTAAAATATTTTAAATATACTTTTAAATTTGTAGATATAATATCCTTATCCCCAAATCGTTTTCTCTGTAATTCTAACCCTTCACTATAGAAATGATTTGTGGCTCCAGTGCATTGGCACGCAATGCAAACTTTCCAAAAGAGCAAGAAGGGTAGCGAAATCGGTAGATACTTGCTATATAGTATAGCGCCCAGAAGTTGCCGGGACGCGGTACTTCCTTTTCAATATTTTTCGCCCTCCGACAATCTTTTTTTTATTCCGCATAAAATCTGTTAGTCGTGTGTTGGTAGTATTCTTACCAGGCCATTATTTATTAGCCATGTGCGTGCATGTGTTGTGTGAAAATGATAGGCCGGCGATGAATAGTTTGAAGGCAGTGGGAAAGGTGGCTTGATTAGCTCCCGAAAGGCACCTGATGTATGGTATGTATGATGGCAATTAAAAGAGATGGGTAGGTGGCTAGTTGAAATACTCCCGCCCAGGTGCCTGACACAATCTGGCACGATTATTGAAAAATTTTGCTCCTGCTGGTGTGCGTTTTGTTATTGTCTGGAATTTGGTAAGGGATTCCCTGTCTAGCCCAGGGCACTTGTCTACCTCAGCTCAGCTCCCTCATATCGTGAAAAGATCTTTAAGAAGCATTGAAAATTAATTAAATGATAAATCACAAGTTTACATTCTGAAGAAGTGTTGAAGAAATTCTGAAGACATTACTGGCCAATATTATGGCAAATATTAGCAAAGGTATTGGTAATACCAATTATAATTTAAGTGGAGTTATTTATTTGCTATTTTTTCTATACCTTTTATAGTAAATTTCGAAAGCTTAAAATACATTTGCTCATTCTCATTAATTTGCACATATTTTGGTTTATATTTTATAAGATAAATGTACCTTACCTTATTAGAAACGAGAAGGTTGTTGATATTTATTATTTTTTATTATTTATTAATTTTTAAAGTTCTTATATGTTTTTACAGAATATTTTATTATTATATTAAATGAGCAATAACTCTAAAAACTCGAAAGTTTTTAAATTGAGGGACTAGCTCGTAAGGAAACCAGGAAATAGGAGAAAACAGGAAATGGGAGGAGATTTTGATCATGAATATATCTGTATAGGATCGGAGATGACACTTTCCTTTAGTCAAAATTATAATCCTCTCTCCAACATAACATTAATCTTTCGGGATCCAACAATTACAGAAGCAAAGAAGTAGATCAAGTGGTTTAACCCTTTTGGCCATACGACAAGGCCATGACCAATGACAATTAGTTTGTCGGATACACGCACCCACCGCCTGCACCGACCACTCCGGAGAGGCCCAACCCTTTGCCACGCCATGGAAATTCATTCATAAATCCGAGCCAGTGATCCCACGCGCCCAGAAGTGGGCTGAGAAAATTTCGTGCCACCAAAAGCCAGCTAAGTCGCTGTTCAACTTTCGTTCAACCGAGCCGAGAATGGAGCGAGCGTTTCAATCGTGGTGAGTTTCCACAGCACACCCCCCATTGGGCAGCACTCTCCACCGCACACATACACACACGCCCACGTGGAGCCAAGTTAGAAAAAAAAGAAGCACAACGAACAGAAAAGCGCCCGCCAACAAAAAGCAAAATAAAATGTGGCCCGGCAACAACAAAAATCACAGTTGTCTGATTCGTTCGCGACGCAACGGCCACCGCTGGCCCCCCACGCCCGCTGCTCCATGGCATGGCCCACCCACCCCCACACAAACGACCTCCCGGCCGCCCCATCCTCAAAAAGAACGCCAACGATTCGCCCCACAAAGCATCTTCGGTGGAGCTCGTGGCTCGGCTGGTGTCGCCTCGCCCGACTTTGGCCGCATCGTTGGCCTTTAGTCCTCCGACAGTCCTCGTGCCGTACGGTTGTGCGTCCTTCCAGCTGCAACAGTGTCCTGTGTCCTGTGTCGCGGGCTGCTTTTGCCGCCAAGTGTTGCATTCGAATTGGAAGCCAGTGGATAATTGCATATTGTTGCAGTTGTTGAGCCATGCGAGTGCCGTGTTGACCAACAATAAAGTTCGTTTTAAGAGCATAACCACAAATCAGTACTGCTTGAAAATTCAAAATAATTAACTAAGTTTAAAACTTGAAAAAGAAGTTAAAAAAAAGAGAGTGATCGAGAGAAAGGAGTTTTGGGAAAAGTCTTTGATCTTTTAGCAATATTATCCTGCCTATGAAAGAAACCCTTGCTTCCCTATTGATCTTCAATTTAAACAAAATCTCCCCTAAAAGCCATGCAGTTTTAGGTTTTTTGTGGCTTTGTTTTGATTTTGGCCACGTGAGAAGGCATTAATATGAGAACGTTTTTGGCATATCAACAACAAGTATAACTCCCTCGCGTGCCGTGGCGGCAACATTCGCCGTCAGCTGCGTGTTTATTGTAATTATATTTAAAGTAAAAACAATAGCCATGTTATTTATGTTATGAAGCAACAACCAGCGACCGATGAGCCATTTTTCGGCGGTCACATGGCTTCATTTTCGTCCTGTGCGATGCGTGTACTCGTCGTCCTATGTCGTCCTGGCAATTGCCAACTGAATGTGTCTGGTCAAGTACTCGACGCCTGTTTATTGCCAAATACGATGAGTGTGTGGGCCCGGGTCTGGGCCAGAGCGGTGCACTCTATGGGTTTTAGGCCAGTCAACAATTGCATATTTTATGTTTCACGGCTGCCAGGCTGTCCGTCCGTCCGGCTGTAATTTAAAGTTCATTGATATCCATAAAGCGCAGAGAGACGGCCAGACGGTCGGTCGGTCGGTCATTCCCATGTAAATCCGATATTTGTCTGCCTTGCAATTCTTGTTTTTGTTGTGACTATGTTGCGGGTATTTTGGGAAATCGGGGGTGGTCGAACATAATAATATTCGCCCATTTTTGGGGCTCCCAGGAGGATGCTAGGCAAGGCTGTGGCGCCTTTCGCATGTTTTCAATTTATGTCATTTCTCGATTATTTGCATTTTACATACAATTTTTGATCAGTTTTCGTTATTATCTGTTTGTTTGTGATAGCGGCAGGTACAAATCCGAATATTCAGTAGACACAAATATTGTTGAAATGTGTAGTACACACGGATTGCTTCTAAGTTGTTTTCAAAGTCCAGCCTGGTCCGCCGGGCTACAATCTCCAAAATCTATTGAATATCATAATACATAGATGCCCTGGCATATGAATTGAATCCAAAGAGGTCTTGGAGTTCGGGCGACTCGAAAATGCTTCCGGCCCAACATGTTTGTGGCAACATCACCTGCCACTTGTGTTTCTGTTGTTAATAACAAGCGATAATAATCGACTTCCGTGTGGCAAAAAAAAAGTTGGGTGCAAGGAAGCCTAGAAACTGAAGAAATAAAAAACACCAACCACACTTTGCATACCTAAGGAGCTGCCAAGTCGACAACTTAAACTATGCTAATATGATGCAGGGGTCTGCCAACTAGCTCTGCCTTAGCCCTGGGCCCCGATTAAAAAATAAAAGCCTTGATTACGGATAAAATGCAAAGTCTATCAAGTGTTAAATCATTTCAACCGCAAAATTCAGAGGCGTGAAAATAGAATCCTGTTTATTTTAAGATCACTTACTGATTTGGCTTTCGACTTAGCTGCGAACACATTTCTTATCTAAGTACTGATTTTTAATAAAGGAGGAACAAGTTTTAAGTAATTCTTTCAAAGCAAAGAGTAGAAACACAAACCTTATAACTTCCTTAAGTTATTTTCAAGAAATAGGTTTATTGAAGTCTTATGCTTCTGTGTTCCAAGAATTCTAAACGTTGGCTTCGAATATAAATCATCCATATTTATTGTATCACTCGAAATAATCTCTCTGTTTGGTTTCGGCTAAGATATATAATATATTCCGGGCCATAAAACAATTGCTAATAATGGCATCCAAAAATAAGTACGAACCCATCTTCGAACGAAATTGAAGCTTGAAATCCTTGATTTTCTGCTTGGCAATAAATGTGCTATTCAAAAGCGGAACACCTTATACTATTTGTGGATCGATTCTCCATTAATTGGCATCAATATCTTTTTTCTTTTAAATATTGTCTTAAGTTTGCTAATGGGTGTCCTTAAAAAATGTTGAATAATGCTTGGGAAGAACCATTATCCCCAGAAATGCTTTTATTTTAATAAAGGGGATAATATGGGTCTTTCGATGGCTATATATTTGCCAATATTGATCTGAATTCTAAGCGGAACACCTAAAACGATTGGTGGATCGATTCCTCACCAATCTGGATCAAAATCTGACAACGAATTTTTTTTTAGATTTTTTGTGAATTTTTCTGATGGATCCCCTTTAAAAAATATTGAAAAATGCTTCGGAGGGATAATATGGGTCTTTCGATGGATGTATATTTGCCAATATTGATTTAAGCGGAATACCTTAAACGATTTGTGGATCCATTATCTATCAATCTGTATCTGTATATCTGATAATAAATTAATTTTAAGTTTTTTTGTCAATTTTTCTGATGAATCCCCTTTCAAAAATATTGAAAACTGCTTCGTAAGGATAATATGGGACTTTCGCTGGCTGCATATTTGCCAATATTCATCTGATTTCTAAGCGGACCTTAAATATTTTGTAAATAAATACCTTGTTATTCTGGGGGGAATACCTTAAAGGTTATTGGCTTTATTAGCTATCAAAATACGTGAATAATGTAATTTAAAAATGGACAAAATACAAATTGGCAGGATATCCAGGAGCTTCAAATACACAAGTTATTTTTAAAACCGTACAACAAGGATCATAAATAACACGACTCCTTTGACCCTTAATGACCAATAACGAAAGTCGGAAAAGAAACCAGTACAATTAGTTATGTAAACAGGGACTTTTGATACCGACCTGCTTTGATATGGCTTTGTTGGGGGGTCCGGCTGTAGGTAAAAAGTCAAAGCCATCACCAGTCCTTGTCTCCGGCTCGTGACGTAGCCCGCATGCTCTAAATTATTAATAATATTGCCATGCCCATTTGCTAGACATTTTTACTGCCTACCACTGGTCTACCCCTGCACCACGCCCCCACTCCACGACAGCCCGCCTTTCCACCTGCCTGCCCCATTCTGTGAGCTATTTGCAACGCTGTCGCTTGTCTTTTGTAGTCTACTTTTCTGGGCATGCCATGTGAATTCGGATGGCTGTGTGCCACTGACAAAGACAGCCCAACACATGCCGGTAACTCTGCTTTCAATTGCGCTAAATTATAAAAAAAAATCAATAGGAACAAAGAGAAAGGAGAGGGAAAAATTTTAATGAAATGTCATTTTAAAATTGTTGCTGTCAGTTTGTGGGCGCCAGAAGCAAGGCCTCTTTTCCGAACGAAATATCGTTTGCATGCTCTGACTCATGGTCAGGTCAGTTGGAATGTTAATTTCCATCTGCAGGAAAGGTCCTTCGCCTGTTGACTTCGAATTTTCTTTTTATGCAGTCTACAGTTCGTAATGAAATACATTGAAATGGTGGAATAGTCAAGAGTATGTTTGAGTTTTATGATGATTTTAAGAATTAATTAATATAATATAGTAGAGGTTCAATTTGAACAAAATTATCACTAACTAATTTTACACAAATTGAACTTGGTTTTCGTTTAAATCGTAATTTTAAGCCTTTAATTTCGTAACTCTGGGATTATAGGCGACCTTTAGTGACATGTCACTTGCTCAGGGCTTAATAGAAACAAAAGAGAATTAAACTTTGATAGGAGGGGCAAGTATTTAGAGCCGCCATCGTAACGATGCACGATTTGATGCTTTATTTACGAGTCCACACACGAAACATTTCATTTCCGTTCCATATAACGTACCCTTTGACCCTTACTCCGACGTTTAAATGCCGTGAAGGAGTCCGAGGCAAGAATAAAATGAAATGAGCAGAGAGCCAGAGGCAGAGGCAGACGAGTGGGAAAAAGGAAGCGCATGCAACACCTTTCTCAAAAAGATAGTTGCAGGCTCGTAGTTAATTTCTGGCAGCTGTTTGCCTGTACAATTTACACAGCCACAACACGCAAAATAAGCCCAGAGTCGAGGCAAATAACTGGGAAAAGAAATATGCTGAGTCTGCCTCCATGGGGCAGGAATATCCGGATAGGAAGTCCCAAGCACCCGACCAACAAAACACCCATAGCCCAAAGCCCAAAGCCCAGAGCACGGAGTCCGGAGTACGTAGTCCGGGGCACGGAGCCCTTTGCCCACGGCTAGAACCGGAGGTCTGCCTTTAAACTTGAAACTTTTTAATTTGGCGTATTTTCGACCGGTATCACGATTATTGTTTGCCATTGTTCCGAAGTTCTGATTCTGTTTTCAAGTACTTTTTGTTGAACTTTGCCCTGGTGCCTGTTTACACGCATAAATAGCAGCGGCAATAGCCAGAAGTTGATGCCATTAGAGGCGCGCTAATGGCTGCCAATTACGAGGTGCGGTTATGCCCCTCTGGGACCTGGATCCTCCTGGACCCTCCTGGATTCTCCTGGCTCTTTTCGCCCACTCTCTTTATTTCCCAGCAGCTACAGATTCTTGTTATTATTATTAGCATTGACGGTGTAAAACAAGTGTATGAATTGCAGATCCAGCATTGCTAATGCAACGAGTGATTAACAAAGTTAATCGCAATTCGGTTTCATGTACAAAGAACACTGAATGCCTTGGAGCGGATAATCAAAATATTTTAATCTCTAAAATGGAAAGCAAATATGGTCTGCGTTCTGTTAGTTTGGCTAATGCCTTGAGTTGTTCTGTAAACATTCTACTGATCGTGGTTTTAATGAGTGATCAATGCCATCTACAAAGAGTGGAAGTTCCAGCGGAGGTGATAGGTAAGTTCCCCAATAATAACTCATAATCATCACTTCATATATCAGCTATCAAATTCCAATTACTTACCAATAAAGCGTTGCCACCCTCATGAAGCTAATATCCTTTCCCTTTGTTACAGTTGATCCCAAATTTAGTTCTCCAATTGTAAATATGACAGCGCCGGTGGGACGTGATGCCTTCCTAACCTGCGTCGTCCAGGACCTGGGCCCGTACAAGGTGAGTGGCTGGCTGTGTACAAAATCCGATAATAACCGAGCTTTAAATCAGAAAATCAGTTCGTTTGTCGTTTGGGGGACTTCGGGACTACAGACTCTCTACCATTTGGAGCTGAGGGCTCAATTACACACTCGAAGAGCAGCCACAAAAACCAAAACCATAACCAAAACCGAAACCGAAACCGGCCGCATTAATATTCATTAACATTTCACCATCAACCATCATCCCCGGTAGCACCGGGACCAGCCCGGGTGGGTAATCTCAAAGACCGAATCTCGACACCCAAAAGCGGGAAACAAAAGTGGAATGGAAGTGGAAATGAAAGTGAAAATAAAAACATAAATAGGGATATTCCGAGCTTACTGAATGACAAAAGCGAAAATCACATAAAAAGTAATTGAAATATGAATGAGGACGTGTTAAGCGACTCCTGGAGTGGAGAGGAGTCCCTTGCCACCTGTCTCCTACCCCTGGGTGTCTGTGTTTTTATTTGCATTTGCATTGCTTTTCCCCGTTTTGGGGGAAACAGATGTATCCGTGCTCCCTGCCAGGTAGATCTCCATTGAAGTGCAAAGCTTTGTCCCAGCTCTGCGCCGGGGTTGGCATTCGGATCCGGTGGTATTGCGAGGATTTGGAAGTGGGTTTATGCCCCTCAACTCCACTGCTTGTTTCCTTGCACAATTAAGCGATGTTCCGCTCAAAGATAATTGAGCAGGCACTTGGGTGTAATTACTTACTTTATGCTGACAGCCTGATGGGACCCCAAAACAAACCAAATTTAATTTAACCGAGAATAATTCAGAGCCTTCGATTGAATTCACTGGAAATTAGCCGAGGTTTAATTTATTTACGTCCTGAATATTCTAATATATCACAAATAGCTTCACGTGTTGACATGCCGCCCGAAATAAAGGAAAGGACGCCAGGCTCTCGTCATTTTCACATGCAAGGCTTTGGCCAAAGGATTGGCCTCCTAACCTTTCACCCCCAACCCATACATTGTTTTCAGCTTTTTAGCTTACAAGCTGCGTGCTTTATCACATAATAATTTACCATGGTAATTGTACAATTACGGGCTCCTCCATAGGTGTGTTCTGTGGTGTGTGCGTGTGTTACAAAATTCCATGAATAGTTTTGGGAATACATTTTTTGTTCATAAATGAGCAGCTTTGCATGGCAGTTATGTTCAATTTGGCTCTCTGATGCACTGCTGTTTACCGGCATGCCAGATAAGGATATCACAGGAATGCGATTATACCCAGCTATTATATATGTATTCAGTGGTCATTATAATGGCATTTTATTTGTTTGTTAGGCAGAAAAGCGAGCCTCCAATCAAGACCAGCCCCTGAAGGCAGTTTACTTTATGGATTTTAGATTCAAAGCTTTTCAAGTCAAGGGATTTAGTTTTAATTTCTAGCTAAACTTTTTCGTAAAGTTAAATATTATTTAAAAATATATTTTAGGTGGCGTGGCTTCGAGTCGATACCCAAACTATACTTACCATACAAAATCATGTTATTACAAAGAATCAGAGAATTGGAATTGCCAATTCCGAGCACAAGACATGGACGATGCGTATCAAGGATATCAAAGAGTCAGACAAAGGATGGTAAGCTCAAAAGTGAGGGATTGTTTTCAAAATTAATATAAATTAATACAAATATTTCAGGTACATGTGCCAAATAAACACAGATCCAATGAAAAGCCAAATGGGTTACCTAGACGTTGTAGGTAAGTTTTTGGCTTAAAATACAAGCCAAAATGGGAGAAAAGGTTTCTGAGTTCCACAAAGCTATTATTAAGGATATCGGTTGAGAGAGTCGCGGCTTAATTAATTCTGCTTGCCGAGATTTCAGGACCCCACTCTGTGAATATAGCGACTCTCCAGCGTGGGTGCTTGAACGAGTTTAACCGTCCACTGAACCGCACAAATTGTTGATTTTGAATTAAAACAGCAGCACCAAAGCTACGGCATAAGAAATTCCCGGCCTAGGAAGTGGTCAGCGGGCACATTTGGTTGTCCATTTACGGTCCGGTTTTGCTCGTTTTCCCTCCCTGGGCCCGATTCCATCCTGCCACCCGGCGTATCCCACATGCCACTCAACTGCCTAAATACCTTTCGCTGGCAAATCTAAATCAACGCGCTATATATTTTAGCCACCATTGCAGTCGGCGCGGCATTCACCGGCGCGGCAAACACGAAAAAGTATAATCAACTGGGTGTATTTGCACTGGATAATCAGCGACCAGTGTACAGTGGATTGAATAGTGTTTGTCTAATTAATTGACAAATGGAAAAGTTAAACAAAGAATATTTAGACAGGATTGATATGATTGATTCTTTAAAAAAAAACTTTATATAATAGAAGAAAACTGTTTCTAGTTTTACTTTCCTGAAATGTTATAGCAGAAGATTTTAGCCTAGGAAACCCCTTGATATATTATCCTGGGCGTTTGGGTTTTAGAATTGGGAATCAATCATATACACCCGTAACTCGTACTCAAGTTAATGTTGACCGTGTGCTAGTTAAAGTTTTCAATCTCTAAACTCTTTTGGAAGTGTTGTGAAAACTAGTTGTAGATCATTTTGTGCCACTGTAGGCCATACAGCAAACAGGAAATCGAGGGATGGCGGAAAAGCGGCTATGGGATACATTCGGGTCGAAGGAGGGTGAACTTTTGGATGGTGGGCAATAGTGGCACCGGCGAATGGTGGTCGCTCCTGATGATTTTCGTGACCGAGTGCAGTTAAATTGTTGACGACAAACTGTAGAGGAAGCGGTACAGCTTTACCATTTTTCGGATTCGTATGCTGCCACTTCAGGTGGCCCAAGTGGACGACCGGCGACCCTCATACATTGAAGTCTGTTCGCAGTTGGGGCATTTAAATGTGGCATTTGAGCGTTTCAGGACTCGGAGGCTCAGTCATTCGACGATTCAATTCCAAAACTGGCAAGACAATTGATATATGCTTGGGTGTGGCTAAATAATAGCTGTATAAAAACGGAGTGTGTCAGATTTAATACTCTCCCCACACCAATGGTTTCAATTACCGAACTCCACCCTGATTTTCCGCAGCCATGAATGTATGGATCCCAGGATCCCCACCTAGTGGACTGCAATTTTCCCGCTCCCTGACTAACCTTGGCCACTTAATGACCATCCAGTGGCCAGTGGCTGGTGACCAGTGGCCAGTGGTCAGTGACCAGTTGGCAGTGAATAGCACACAGGCTGACTCACGCGGAGCAAGCGAGCTTAACAAGCTGTTTGTCAACACCAGCACATTTTTTGGTAATTTACCAACCACATAATTGTGGGATATTATATGCATACAGGCCAGAGACCAGCCCAGCATTATTACGATTTCATGGTTCACAGGTTTTCCGTTGTGGGTGTTCTCTCTCCGTCGTCCTGCCGTCCATGCCGTCCATGCCGGCCTTACCGTCCTTACCGCCACCGCTGGACGTGGTAATAATTTGTATTTTTGCGGGACATGTGAAAAGTTTGTCTTTTAAACAAAGGCACATGCGACGACGATTCCCCAATTTGCACCATGGTCGAAATTCAGACGGGAATACGTTTGGCCGCGTATGAATCATAGCCACAAAAAGGACTCTCTGGTGCAGGCAAATTAGTTTTGAAAAAATTACAATTTTAAATGATTTAAAATGGCTGCAGCTTACATTTATCTCTTGTTTTCCCCTTCAACCTTTCTCTTTTCATGTTCTGTGCAATATTTTTGTTAAATGTTTGTTGTTGTAAACATTATCTACCAACCACCGACCGACGAACGTCTGGTGACCTCGATGGCAATCGGATGGCTTCCGTTCCTACTGGGCCGCCGTTGCCCGGCTGCAGTACCGCCGGATATCCTAGATTATCCTACAAGCACGGACATGGTCGTTCGCGAGGGCAGTAACGTGACGCTCAAATGCGCTGCTACCGGTTCACCAGAGCCGACAATTACATGGCGACGTGAAAGTGGAGTACCCATCGAGCTGTCCAGCGGAGAGGAAGGTAAGTGGAGCTGGCACGAGTTTGCGCACTTGGAAATAAGTGTGGGTATTGTCCGTGATCATGTCAGGATACTATTGAGATTATTTTTCTGGTAGTTCAGTTCTTATTCTTATTAAAAAAATTTTGTAAAAGAAAAACAACTTTTCAAATAGCGAAGATACTTACAAGAATTTGGGGGATTGTAGTTTTTATTGTTTGATTTTCTCCCAGTGTGGCACAAGTTCACCTGGCCAAAGCCATCACCATTCTTCTGCCCTTTCTGCTGATTTGTAAGTACCTTTTGCTGCTGTTGTTGTCGACTCCGCTGCCTGCATGAGGCTATCCAACATTTTGGCGAACTTTTAAACAAAAAGCCAGCAATAGCAGCAGGAGCAGCAGCAACCGTTGCCAGAGTTGGCCGGCAGCAAACGCGCCCAGAGCCCGCCTCTGGGCCAAATCCAACCCAAGCCCGTTGATGTATAGACCCTGGTGGGTGGCAGCCACGAGGCCCGTTTGTGGCCAAAAGCACCAGCAGAATGCAGACTGCAGTGGGCCATCCTGCCAGCATGCTGAAATGGTATGGTCCTTGCTGTTTGGTCCTTCATGATGATGATGGCGAACTGACAGAATTAGCAAATGGTTTGGGCCGATCGAAGATGGAGCTGGAGGTGAAGGCAAAGGTTACAGGGATGCATAAGTGTTTGGTGGAGCAGAGTAGATTTGCTAATTGGCCTTGAGGGTGGCCCAAGTAGGGGGGCTCTGAGATTGAATTTTGAAAGTCTCTATCCCAATGGGGCTAGCAAACTTTTAATAGAAAACCACCATTTAAAAAAACTTTAATAACATACATAAATATATATACATATATACCTATATAATATATAAGGTGATTTTTGTATAAAATGACTTTTTTAACCATTTGATAGCGCATATTTTCTTCCATTTCGAACCGATTTCAAAACGAAATACCATTCATGAATCAGGGCTTCAGTCTGCTTCGATGTGCTTCAAAGAATCCGAGAAATTACCCAAAAAAATTTGAAACGATTTTTCGATATTTTGAAAAGGGGTACCATCGTGATTTTTTCAAAAATCGACTAAATTTTTTTTAATCTAATTTTTGGATCGTTGGATGCAGTTTAAAGGAGATTAAAGCCCTGATTCAAAAATGGTATTTCGTTTCAAAATCGGTTGGGAATTATCTCAGATATTCAAAAAAGACTTTTATAAAAACTGAAAATTTTAGGTTTTCAAAATACGGGAAGTGGACATTTTTCAAAAACTCATTTTCTCATTCTTTTGCTCAAGATGCACCCGATTTTGCACCAAGATACAATACCATTTAGTAATTGGGAGTTCATTTACTGTCCATCATAATCAAAGATTTCTTATTAACCGACGTGTAAATTTGATAAAATCATTTTAAGCCGTCCTACCCACTGAATATTAATGGATCTCATGGATTTTAATTCGCTCATTTATCCTGACATCTCATAACTCCTATTCTGAAGCCATAAATTTAATATTTAATGCTACCCTGACCATCAAAACAATTTTTAACCCTTGCTTTTAATAACGAATATACGCAAAAAAACGGTAGGCAGAAGAACTGCCAAAATGCAGAATAAAAACTGAGCTGCAATCAAAGGCACTCCAGAGAAAGCTACTCGGAAAATTAAAGGGAAAAAAACTCATACAGCTAAATGAGAGGATTTTTTAAAAAAAATATATGTAAAAAACTTGGTCAAATGACCTTTTCGTAGGGGGCTTAAATGCCCAACACCCCACCAACATGTCTGCTTCCTGTCCGCCAACCGCCAGGTCCTTTCATTTCCCATTTTCATAGGTGCACGGAGTGGTTATGTGAAAATTCCATAGAAAATAAGGGGTATTACAAAATTGGTGTCTGCACTTAGATGAATTATCAAGGAATGGAACAAAATAATAACAGCATTAAAACACTTCATTTACCATTTTTTTTAAAGTTATATATCTAACCATAATTGGTTCAAATACATTATTATATTAAGAGATTTGATTTGAACTCACATTTGATTATTTTTTGTGTACTTGGCTTGTTGCGAAAAAATGTAGAAGCCGAAAAAATTACACGTTTTCGTGGCTATTACGTTTAATGTCGCACTGTGAGCCCGAATCGAATCGAATGGCAAAAAACTGGTCTGAAAGTGGGGCTAATGAGCGACTCGGCTGTGTCAAAGTGGTGGCCGTCGACAAAACCAAATCAATAAACGAAAAATCGGCTTATTATTGTGTCCTGCAACTTAACGTAACAGTATCAAGTGCAAACTAGCCAGCATTTCCGTTTCCGGTCCACCCAAACACAATCACACTCTCGCCTGTGTGGCTGCCGGAGTTGCCGGCTTAAACCGGCCAGCCAGTGTGCAATTTTTATAATATAAACCACAGTTCGGCTATCGGGACAGGATGTTCTTCCACCGACCCACCAAAACGACCAGCAACTCCATAAAAGTCAACATTATGTACATATTAGAATATTTTTTCTATGCATAAAAGTTTCGTTGAATGCGCATCGAGAATGGAAAATTGTGGTGTGGTAATATAGAATGGTATGGTTACTGGGTTGTTATGGGTATCTGTATAGTCAATAGCTAAAAAGCAAGCAAAAGAAATTAGTTTTACAAGGAAACATATGTGATATTAAATACAGACAGTAGAGGGCTAAAGGAAGAATATTTTGGTTTGTTATGTCTATGAATCATCCTGAAAAGAATTAAAATTTCTAGACCAATAAGAAGTACTTTTTAACATATTTCACAGTTCCCAGCATTGAGGGAACAGACCTTGTAATTCCGAATATAAAACGCCAGCACATGGGAGCTTACCTTTGCATAGCTTCCAATGGAGTACCGCCATCAGTGAGCAAAAGGATAACACTAGTAGTTCATTGTAAGTTTATAAAAGGTCCCAATAACGATGAAAACTCCACACTTCCATCTTCTCTGTGCCAGTTCCACCGATGATCACCGTCCAAAATCAATTGATAGGAGCCGTGGAGGGAAAAGGCGTTACCTTGGAATGCGAATCGGAGGCCTATCCCAAATCAATAAACTACTGGACCCGGGAACGTGGAGAGATTGTGCCACCAGGTAGGAGTCAAAATTAAACCCGAAAACCAAACATTAAAAATGTCATAAACCGTGGAAAACACATTAGTCGGACTACCGACTACCGAATCCTGCCAGATAAAGTTCGCAGTCGTGTCAAGGGGTCGCACCACCGACTAACGAACTGATGACCACTAAGTGCAAAAACTGCACTCGACAGACGCAGACACACCACAAAAAGTTGTTAATTAGCTGATTTAGAGACTCGCCAGAGACGGAGAACATCCTCCGCCCATGTCCTCGAGGGCAGGGCTTAACACGGAGGGCAAAGGCAGCTCGGCAAAGGAGCGACGCGTCGGGGATAACTGTTTTCGTATCCGTTGTCATAAATGGAAATAAAATTAATTTACAATTTTGTGCCTGGCAGATTTTAATTGACAACAGAAAAACCGAACCGAGAGCACCGAACCCAGATCCGACCCAGAATCCCCTGCCCAATCCTCTTGGTGTGACATGCGTTCGTGCATAAATTTTATGCCTGTCAGCAACATTGTTGAAACTTTAGCCCAGCCCAGCCCGTCCCACCCGTCCGTAGTCGGCGGCGATGTGCGCGTGACATGCATTTAATTATTAAATAACGCAAAATTTCAATTAAACATTAATTAGTTTATTATTTTAATGAAGTATTAACTCGGAAATCAAACCTTTCGGCGTACAGGTGGCAAATACACGGCCAATGTTACGGAAATCGGCGGCTATCGCAATGCCATGAGGCTCCACATAAATCCCCTTTCTCAGTCGGAATTCGGGGCCTATCGATGTGTGGCGAAGAACTCTCTGGGCGACACCGATGGCACCATCAAGCTATATAGTGAGTATCCTCCCTCTCAAGGACTTAACAACGTTGAGTTATGGAAAGCAAATGATTTCTTACCAGGAATACCACCAAATGCTGTGAACTATGTGGAAAACTTTGAGGTGCGACATAAAGGTAAGCGAAAAAGAATAATTTCTAAATTGAATACCCTTGAATTAGATGTGGTGATAAATTCAAGCTACCCATCTCTGGAAGAGTAGATAAAGTGCGGAAAAAGAAAAATTTAATAGCCACTTGGCATACATTTAAGATGAGCAGAAAATATTCTGTATTTCCCGACTTGGCTTGGCAGGAATCATGGGAAATATAAAGCTGGAAGCTGGAAGAAAAAAGCAAGAGCAGGGGCAAGCAAGACCAAAAGCACATAAATAATTCATACGCCATGCAAATCCGTTCCAAATCGTCAACGCCACGGATCAGGTGGAGGTTCAGGTGGCAGGTCGGCAGAGGTCGGCAGACTTTGGCGGAGGTTGGCGGGTCGAGAGTTTGTGGCAAATGGTGGATTGCAGCCTCCAGACCCCGATCCAGACCCAGACTTTGGGGGCCCAAAGTAAGAAAGATGGTAGTGGAAATTGAAACTCAACAAACTGCGACAAGTTTATTATGAATATGCATTCGAATGAATGCGAATCATTTTTAGCAGTTACTTATAAACACTAAGCTTCTGGGCCGCAACTAGCCACCAACTTAACCAACTTAACTAAATTCAATGATTCAATTTTTCCTGCACAGGCAAAAAGCGGACGAAAAGCTCCGAGTCGTATCATCCGGCCAGGGCCCAGGAGCACAGTGGCGAGGACATGGAAAATCCCGGCAAAAGAAAAGGTAAGAACTGGATGGGAAATGGTAAATGGATGGTAGATGCCAGAGGTTGTGGCGAGTGCGGCTTGCCGATTAGGGTTATGGGCCATATTTCAAGCATTTTCCTTGCGGTTTGGGTCCAGTTTAACAGGCCACTTGAGACAGGACGAATGCCATAAAAAGGATACCCTAGCCCTAGCCCTAGCCCAAGCCCAAACCCAGCCCGTCACCGTTTAACAGATTTTCACACTAATTTGCGTAGCAAAAAAAACTCAAACAAAAATGGGGAGGGAGGACCTGTTCTGCGCAGGTTGAAAAAGTTCGGCACAGGTAAGGAGTCCAGCTTCTCGGAGGTCTTAGGGCATAATTGTATATCAATAAACACGCTCGGCTTGGCTTTATGGCAATTTAATGATTTGTAAATACTTGGCCACAATAAAAATAAATTCGTTCCATGGCTAACAGTTGGAATATTCGTATTTTCTGGGTTGCTTCCTTGTTTGATTTTGTGGTTGGGAAAGAAAAAAGGAAGGGCCGTATAACTTTATTATAATTCATTAAATTCAATTGTTAGAAATATAAAAGAAAATTTTCTGTTGTTTACCTTTCGATTTTTGTGGTCAGACCAATTAAGGTTATAAATTAAAGGGCGTAGCAGGGAACTTGGCAACCTAGTTTGTAGCCTGTCGAGGACTTATCACACTAGGCCAGGCCTAGGACCTGATAATCACTTAGCCAATTTCCGATATTCGGCCCAGGCCCACGTATCCCATTAACAACGAATTTCTTTCTGCAGCCGATTTGAGCCTCAGTGCGGAGGGAATCGACAGCATGTACGGATCCTCGGGTGCTCCGCCCAGGCAGCAGCATCAGGATTTGGTCTTCAAGGGACTGCTTATGGCAGTGGCCGTGTCCATGACGGTGGCGGGAATGATGCGGAGCAACCGGATGACACAGCTGCCACAAACACTGACGCATGTTTGACACAGACGCCATGTAGACATGGAGGACATGAAGGACATGGAGTCGTCCCTGGGCCTCAACTGGGAGTTGTAGTCCGTGGAAGTGGCTGCGCGACGACGACGATTGAGTTTGTCAATGCCAAACGTTAGTAGGTGCTGATTTATGGCTCGTTGTGGCTGCTTTTAGTTAAAGTCTGCCAGCGCGGCATTACATATATCAACTTCACGACGAAGTGCGGTCCGCATCTGTAGTTAGTAAGTCAAACAGGCTTCCTTTTCTCCCCTTCCTCCGCTACCCCGAAACACACACGAAAAAGGATTCAATTCTAGGTTCAAGTTTATGGCGTAACAGTGTATCTTTTGTAAAAATCACAATGTGCAAATCAATTGCATGAAATGTATATAGAAAGTATTGCACGATTTTTTGAGTTTCTCCTGCCTGGGAAATAAATCCGAGGAAAGGAGGCACTACCCCGTTGTATATTATAATGTATGTATAAACCTGATGTGAGAGACTGGATCTGTGCAAATTAAAGTTGAATTGCCGATTATTTGAGAGCTAAAGTGGTGTATAGTTTTCGTCAGGGCCGAAAAAATAGTGTAGCTTTTAAGGGAAGAGTGACAGGACAAAGGCAGTTTACCATTTGGGAGCAGATGTTGTGGGCAGCAAATGAATCACAGATATCACAAATACTCTACAGATTATGTCTACGAATCGGAAATACAAAAAAGACAAGTAAATATTCGCCAAATGCTCAGCAACATGCTTTTGTAAAAAATAAATATTATATTTAAGGCTGTATACGAATGAACGAAATCCAAACAAAAATCAGCCATAATTAATGCTCAATCGGTTTTCTTAATCCTGCTTCATTGCTCCCGAAGTTATTGGACTACCTTTCAGCGTTCAAAAGTAAATGAATCGTATTGAAAATCTTAAAAAAACCAACGTATACATATCATTTACATAATTAATAATATTAAACCTAAAATTGACATAGAGGGTGCGAATTTTGTTAAAGAAATTCGATCGTGGCGTGACGATCGTGGCATTTTTCTTTTTAAAAAATTATAAATTGCTTCAGATGCCAAAAAGAAAATTGGATTTGCCATTTGGAGGTTTTTTTAAATTAACAAAAATGTGCTTTTGAGTATGTTAAAAAATAAAATCGTTTAGAAATTGGCATTTGACTTGAGTTTCGAAATCATGAACGAAGCTTCGACTTCCAAACAAAAAAATTTAAATTAAAAAAGTTCTTTATTTTTGGTTTTGCTAAAACGAAGCTTTTGTGGGCTTGAGGTCGCGTGGATGAAGGTCATCCACCAGATCGCGAACTTACAAGGAATCCAAAGCAGCGAAAACGTTCCAATATCATTAAAGTTGTTAAAATGTAAAAGTTATAGGTAAAGTAATACCTATTGCTATTAATATGAGCATACAAATATCATTAAATACCTATATAGAATATATAAAAATGTAATATATAAATGTAAACACAACTTGGATAAAGTTACATGTAATTATAAAATAAATATAAATATTGATATTACAATTATTGTTTTTTTAAATGGGTATAGAAAACGGCCCTGGGCTTAAGTTAGATTTCCTTTTTAGGGTAAAGGTTAGAATTTTGGAAGAACTATCAAAATGCCGCAATGGCTTGCATGAATTAGAAATATACCCGACTGGACACTAAAAAATCAAATTAAAAGCGGCAACAAATTTGAAATAAAAAAAAATTACTTTCATTAAGGAAACTTTAAGTGCGGGTCAACACGCAAAACCAAACCAAACCGAACCAACAAAGCAAAGCCAAAATTAGAAAACACAACTCGGAAAACTCTTTAAAAAGCTTTGGCTAATAAAAAGCCCTAACCATTTCGGCCAGGACCAAGTATGAGTGTGCGAGTATGTGTGTGTGTCTGTACTTGTATGAGTTACGAGTAGTTTTTATTACATTTGTTTCCAGGAATTTTCAGACATGCCAAAACAGGTGCCACCGCAGCACCACTCGGCTTACGTGAGCTGCGAGCTGCTAGCTGCTAGCTGCTTGTTTGCTCATTTTTTAGTGCATTTTCATGGATTTTTTCTCTCGCCAGTCAGTATTTCCCAGTCTGAGCGGCAAAGTGCCGGACTACCAAAGTATTGGAGTAGTGGAGCACCGGAGTGCCATGACCTGTGGCCTGATCTGACACACAAAATGTATTTACATATTATGCATATAAATCTGAGTGTTGGAATTTTGTTAAAATGCGTTTACACCATCGGAGATTGGGCAAAGCTATTGCCCGATGGCATTTGATGCAATAGCCTCTAGTTCAAATAAATAATATCTAACCTAGATCAGTTAAATCCAAACATTTGTGAAAGGATTAGTCTAATTCCAGCCTCAGCTCAAGTCCTAAATGTATTCTTAGAGCCGTAAAAATATACAAAGTTTTCGTTTTTAACATTTCACCCTATTATTGTTGTGTATAAATGTCATTTAAAATACATTAAACTATTTTAAGCTCACAGCAATTAATCAGTTACGGTTTAAATATAATTTCATATCACAACAATATCAAAATGTATTTAATAAATTGATGTTAAATATTCAGCAATTGCATAACAAATCTTCTAATACGCTACCAGGTAAGGTTTATATATTAACATAATTACGATAATTTTGCCAAAGGACTCGAAATGGCGACTCTGAACACAATTAACATTACTTAAATATACATTAAGGTTAAAGACGCGCAATTTCTTCATGTTTTGAGGCTATTTTTTTGGCGCTGAGTTGTTTATCAAAGCTGCGGGTTGGATGGGTGGGTGGGAGAAAGTCTGACGGATTCCCAAAAATTGCGTGACGCACCAAAAAAAAAGCAAATCAACACACAAAGGAACCCGGCAGAGAATGGCCTGGAAATGGTGGTGAAAAGGGGACAAAATGTCGAACAGGAAGGGCAATGAAAATAAACACAGTAATTAAGTTAATGAGCATTTTGAGATTTATTATTAATTTACTTTCATACTGCGTTGGCCTGCGTTCTGCCGCGAAATAATTTCAAGTATTATATATATATTTTTTTTCTCTTGGTTTCGTTTTTGTGGTTATTTATTATAATTATTGGCCAGCTTTCGCTTTCATCCAACATTCTTTTTACAGCTTTGATTTGCATCTCGTTCAAGCCAACAAAACTGTGCTAATCTGGCTTTCGAATGTTATTTCAGAATAATTGTTTCATTATTCGCACGATTGTGTGCAGGAACTATTAATATTTATTTAAACGGCTTAAACGGTGCAAATTATTTTAAATACTTGCGAAGGCATTGTAAAAATTAGCATTTTTTCTGTTTTCTCTTTGTTCTTCGACAAAGGAAACTCATACCATAAACCTTTTATTGAAAGCCGTTTCGATGGATAAACTAATTGAAAGACAATTTATTGGCCCTAAACTGCTTCAAATTATGTTTATCAATTCACACGGAACACAGCCATGTTCTGGCTAGGAAAAAATCTCAATCCCTACACATTTGAAGCCAAAACCATTATCAGAACCCAACCAGATAATGATAATGCTAATGACTATGGGCCCGAAAGCGATTAAGCGAACCCACAAACGTGTAAACAAATTGCTGACCAACTAGAGCACTAATCACCTCAGAAATAGTCCCTTCTCGGACATATACTCGTACGCTCCGCTCCAAGGAGTCCCTTGGACGCTTTCAGATAACCCACATAATCATGTCTGACTAGCTCAGCTCTCAACGTGTAAACAAAACTACAATTAATCAAAGATTTTACGTTACGGGACTTTATTACACGAGGCTTTGGTTAATTGCATAAATAAAAGTCTGATGACCGGGGAGAGTAGAAGCTTAATTAAGCCTGCTCCACCACCTGCCGGCTCCCCATGGACTCGGCAAATAAATAATAAAAACACAAATTGACACAAACGCACGCCGGGACAAAGCCGAGGACATCGGGTGGTGGCGCGAAAGGATCCAGGAACAAATAAGAAACAAAGATGTATTGTGTCCTTAGACAAACGCATTATATGAAATTGTTTCCGTTTATCATTGGGACACATGGACACAATCTCTATATTTCATGATTGGATATATTAAATTCTATATTAAGTTTCTTCGGAAATAATTTATGGTATTTTTAGATGCCCATTTAATGATCCCCACTAATAGTCTTGGCTATAATGCTTCATATTTTTTAGTTTATTGGTGTAGCCAAATCTTTGCAGATAGAACCGCCGTTACCAAATAAACATAGTTTTTCAAAATATTGTAAAATTTATCAGTCGGCCCAGCAACTCAGGTAGGTTCTCAGTACATCACCACCTAGGTCTCCAGAGAGATCAACCAGAGGCTTTGCCTTAATTAATTTTTTTTTTTTGGGTAGATTTTTCACTTATTAGATTAAAAGTTTGAAAAGTTTAAAATAAAGCGTATAAGAATAATGGTTCTATGGGGATCATTAATGACTGCGACCGGCTTTGGGAGAATCAATGTTGGAAACCCACTGGACAGGATTGATGTAGATGTTGGAGATGGTGCCGCGCAGAGTGTCGAATCCTTGATTAAGCGGCACCGGTTTGGCCCGCTTGTCCACCTGCTTCATCCAAATTTTCCAGGCACCCTGCGATCGCATCTTTCGCTCTTCCTCCTGCTGTTTCTTTGACTCCTGAAGTTTCTGTAGGCGTTCCCGCTCCTGCTGTTGTTTCTCCAACTTGACGCGCTCCCATTCCTTGAGTCCCATCTTGGTGGACTCCGGTGCCACACGCCGTGGCGGTCTAGTCGGTGTGGTCAATCCTAAGCCAATGCCGTAGTTGGAGCTGGTGGCCGATGAGTTCCCGGAGCTTGACGGACTTGAACTGGCACTTGTATTGATGACTTTTCTGGTCGATGCCTTCCGTTGCTTCTGATGTTGTTCCTCCTTGCTGCGGCACCACTCCTGAAATCGTTCCTGCGAAAGTTTCTGGCGAAGAGCCACCTCCGCTTCACGCTTCTCCCGCTCCCTCTTGTCGGCCAAGATCTTCTTCTGATTCTGAGCCGCCTTCCGCGCCTTCCAGTCCTCGTAGGCCGTTTGGGACCGGCGCTCCTTGACCTCATCCAAGTTCTTGAAGTAGGTGGACGTATCCGAGTTGACACTGGCCAGACTCAGGGAGGGCACAACGTTGCTCTGATTATCGGACGGTTCCATGCCGGACATGTCCGACCAGCTCCTGGTGGATACCGACGAGCCATTGTGGAAGCGATGACTGCCCCGGGTGCTCAGGTCGTAGGTGCGGCTAGAGATCTGGCCTTGATCGGCCTCACTGATGGTATCTAGTTGAGAGATCATCTTAGCCTCATCGCGAGTGTTCGGCATAAAGTAGGTCCTGCCGCTGAGGTTGTCCAGATTGTCGTCTTCATCACCGCTCTCTGTCTCTGTGGGCACAAAGCTGCTAAAAGATGATACCGATGCAGTGTCGTCTCTAATGTTGACCATGGTCTCTGTGTCCGTGGCTATTGGTTCATCGGGCTGCCCCATTATTGTTCCTAGCTCACTTTCGTTATCAATATCGTCAAGGTCCTGAAGTTCCTGCAGATCGGCAAGCTCCTTTTGATTCTGTACGCCAGTCATTTTGTACATAGCATCACTGGCCTCCTCCTCATCCAGTTGCTGGAAGAAACTCATGATCGAGTCTGCATCACTACCAGATGCATCTGCGCCATCCTCCTCATAATTCAACTCGGCCACCATTTCCGTAGTCTTCTTGATCTTAACATTGAAATCGGATTCGACTTCCTTCAGCGGTTCGTGCTGCAAAGCTCCATCGCCATCGCCTCCCTGACCCACAAATCTGACGGTTTCGGGAGCTCCGTTAGTGCGATTCGTGTAGCCCAGCATGGATCCAGTCTCGTCCTCGTCGCTGATATCCGAAATGGGCAAGGCGCTCCTCCAAGAGACTCCCTTGCGATCCACCACTTTTCCATCGCTGCTACGACGCGCTACGAAGGCCATTCCGAGAGATCTGTGGAATACAGTGGCGAGGATAAGTTCTGAACAAATTTCTATATACTTTTCGGAGCGATCCGATGTGTTTGGCACTTTGTAGAATGAGGTGGATGTACTTGATGTTTATGACGAGAGTTCAGACATGGATTGCTACGACCTAAAGAAAAAACTATGTCAACCGACTCTCTCAGTGTATCGGCCAACTCGAATTCAATTCTGGCAAAATGAAAACATTTTAACTAATGACAAACAATTACTAAAACAACGAGAATGGCTTAGAAACTATGGCGAAGCCAAAAGGCAATTAAACCCATAAGACCCCCACACACCGACCTCTTTCCATTATGGCTGTTATGGGCTCTTTATTGTCGAGTGTCCCTGATTTCTCCTCCCCGCTTTCCCCGTAAATGGTTGGCCCTATCCCCCTAATGAGGGTCAACCCACACGCCAAAAAATATCTCACATGCACACCCCACGGATAGTGTCATAAAAAAACTTATCGTCTTTGGCTTTTAGGCGATTACGGGCTGGCAGACACAATAAAATGAGTTTGTACCTCGTTAAACTGTCTATCGCATTAGCCATCATCTTGGCTGCCAAATTTAAAACAGGGCCAGTGCAAACAATTAAGTTGGTTTCTTTCTTTTAACGAGCCTCTAAATAACTTGTCCAAATTGTGTTCGGAATGGGTGTGTAGGTTGCGTGTACTGTTTGGGTTTCTAATTTAAGAATTTCTATCAAATACTTCTTTATTTCTTCAAAATATAGAAATAATATTTTAAACTAAGGAAGAGTACTCCTTCCTCTTGCGTGGAAATGTGTAACCCAATTTTTTGCTTAAATTCCAAGACTGGCACCTTAATTTGATGTTTCATGGGAAAAATCTGAGCTGCTGCTTTTTCTTTAATATTGCGTGACATGTAGGATTGAAACTTTCTTCCAATGGAAGAATAGCACAAAATATGTATCAATAAATACAACAAATCCCTGCACAAGAGGTTAAGTAGTACATCTTAAATTTTGTTTCAGCGAAGGCTTTTACGAATTATTTGAATTGATTTGTCCAATTCGAAAAGGTAATTATTTTTGTTGGCTTTACATTTTATTTATTTAAAATTTCAAGTCAAATTGATTATTGATTAGTTTTTAATTGGCGTGAACGACCTTATTTACATAACAAGCCAGCACTTTATTATATTAAATCAAACTCTAAAATCAATTAAATAGGAAATTAACTAGCAAATTAAATAAAACCTTAAACCAAGAGTAAACTTCAGAGCATAAAGTTACTAAGAAAATTCGATATATAGAATTTAAAAACAATAATAATTTGTTGTCCTGTGTTAGTCGGCCATCATTTGTTGGACTTTGGTCCTTGGACGTAAGTTTAATTAAAAACGTGACAATTTTACCTGTGGCCAATGCAGCGCATATTTCATACGCCATGTGGGCCCGCCGACCAAATGGTCGACGCATCGGTCGGGCGTGGTGGCCTGGCCAGACCCGATTCTGATTCGTAAATATTTAAAATGTTGTTTACATTTATAACAAATTGTGTGCAGCAATCGAATGTCGTTACATTTCACTTTCGCCGGCCACGAATTTAATTTACTGGATGAATGTCATATTCTGAGGCCGTCGCGGCGCAGTGTTTCAGTGGTTGTGGATTTTAATCAATAAATCGTGAAATTGGTTAATTTTGACACCAGCATATCAATCAGTTTCAGAATTTCATTAAGACTCACCTTAATACCTGTTAGGTTCAGATCTTGGCGATTAACTTGGTCACCGGAGAGAAGGTTATATGCGAATGCGAAGAGAAGTGAAAAAAAATATATAATTTTTGTAGATACTTGATAGAATGTTAATGTAAGAGTAAGTAAGACTTGGTTGTGACAGTTCTCGAACTACCTACTTGGGGGCATTCAATTTAATATAATTAAAATGTGTGAAACCCTCATACCGGTTTGAAAAGTCTCCCACTTTTCAACGGTTCGATGAAAGTCCTTAATTTCTTGGCAGCTCACGCACAATTCGATACGAAGGACAAAACTCTGTTCCCCTGCCAACCACAAACAAATCAGATAAGTAAGTAAGCAAAAATAAAGTAAAGGAATTGGAAACAGGAAAGTAAAACACGAAAACCTGAGCCATTGCTCTTGCGGAGACCATTTACTTAATTAACTTATGTCCGATGAAAAAGTTTGGACAATTTACCTTTACCTTAACTTTAACTTAAAGCCCATTTAAAAAATGTGTGGCATTGATTAAAGACATTAAAAATAAAGTTTATCAAATCATATATTATAAATTTAATAGTCATTTATTAGTCGATATTTGTAATCAAAACACTTTTAATCCTTTGGCCTAATAAATTATTTTTGAGCTACGATAAATAAATAACAGAAAACTTACAACTATTAACCGCATGATAAATAAAAACCAATATAATTAACTTAAGAGAAAAAATTAATTTTTTCCACAATCATAACAAAGTTTTTTGTTTTTGATTACATTTTCCGAATAATTTAATGGAATGCAAAGGTCCCACAAAATAGTCTAACAAAATTAGAAATTGTTTGCCGCAAAAACAAATTAAATATTTCTATCCAATAATCAAATTTTCTATATATAAAAAGTTCAAATACAAGGGCAATAAAATACGTCTGGAAGACGTACCTTTTTGTATATAACTTTTGAATATAAGCTCAAATCATATTTAACGCTCTCAATGTCCTTAAAATTCAATTAGTCCTATTAAATCAAGAAACTTTGGAGCTCAGTCTCTCTTCCAATATTCCTCGAATTTTGAGTTTTGAATATTTTAAACCACTCCTTTCCACACTTGCGACAAAATCAAATTCTTCGTGTCATATGAACTCCAGATTGACACAGTTTTTGAGGCAATGACTTGCCGAGCATTTTGGCATAGATGGCAGACTCAGTGCAGACACAGTCGACCACATCAGACAACAAGATAGAGCCAAGTTTGTTGGAAAGAAGGCGGCGAGACGTTGCAGTTACAGTTGCCCCAAAGCCATAATTGGTTGCGTCACTCCATGAGTCCCGAGTTCGCTTCAAGTTGTTGTCGTTGTCGTTGTTGTCGTCATAACGACGCCCACACAATCTCATCCACGAACTAGCTCAGGAACTCGCTCAGAAACTCACTCACCGACTCGAAAACCGACTGTGTGTACTAGTTTGAAAGTACGCTGCATTTAAATAAGATAAATGCAACCGTCCACTAATTGAATTGCTGACAAGATTTTCCAAGCATCCGCACACAGCCGACAAACCGAAAGCCATGGCTGTCGTCTCTTCAAATTTCGGTAATTAATAATTTCAAGTAACCGGAAGTGTGACACAGGCCTGGAGTACACTATCAGGATCATGAACAACCTCGGAGGAACAAGTTTTGTCCGCGCACTCGCCTGCTGTCCGAGGAACTTTGTTTGGACTGTGTGTCGGTAGTTTAAAGTTGGAATTGTATGCAACTTTATGAAACCAAACCTGGCTAAGTGTGATGGCAGATAAATGGAATTTGTTAAACAAGAACGACAGTGTCCACGAAATACAAATAATAAAAAAAAAAACCAGCATTAAAACTAAAAAAATGTCTAAACAACGGAAAAGTAGCCCTGAGCGCAATCAGCCCAAAAAAGTATGCTACAAAAATTTACTTTGCATAAAAAATGTCCTTTGTCACATTTATCTTACCAGAAATCAAGCAATTTGTAGTTAAACTTATCTAATGACATCCCTTCTAATTCATTATAGTTTCATAAGCGCTAATTAATTCAATTTAATTAATTTCTCTTGAGTATTCTATGATTTTTCCCCTAAAACTTCTTACTTCCATACATGCTACAATTCATCTTCGTTCCTTGACTTTAAAGCCAAGAGAAACTCACTTACCTCACCTTAACATGGAATAGCCAGATCTGAATAGCTAAAATACGTTGATTTTTTGGCTAAAACATGCCTATCATTGTACCGTGTCGGATCTGGCGAAATGTATCTTTCACGCTAAATTTATTTGTAATGATGCCCGACAGCCCGGGCTCCGCTCTGCGCCAAAAGCCAACCATGAGTTGGGAAGAAAAAACCCAAATCGAGGCTGCTATGGCACATTAGTGGCCTTACCAAAAATCCCCAATCATAAAGAGAGCGAGCAGAATCGTGGCAACTTTTCGCGAACGCATTTTTCATGTCGAAATCGTTGGTTCTCGAGCAAATGATGTCCCTTGGGGTGTCGTTCCTGGAGTGGGAGGAGCCTGGTGAAGTAGCCGCATGTGTAGCTCTAATGAAATAAACATGTTTATTAGATACGAATGCTAGTCAGCGAGGGACCATGCTTTTTACGGTTACGCTTCTTATTGCCGTTTTTTCTGTGTTCACGGGGCTTATGATTAATATTAAGTGTAGCTGCCTTACACCTGTCCGCTTGGAATTAATTGAATTATTTTTTTCTTCTCAAAAACGTGCCCTGGGAAAACGAACGCCCAAGAAGTGCAAAGAAGCGACGGCAACCAATGGCATTATAAATTCAAAAGGCATCAAATACAGAGGAAATGCAATTAAAACGGTGCAAGGTTCACATCACCTCCCCAAAGTGTTGGTCTGTAGTGTGGCTAAGCACAAATTACCAACAGCTACTTAGACGGTAGTGAAAAAATGTTAAAACTGGTCGAGAAGCTGCAGCCAGGACGACTGCCCTATTATGCTTAATTAAGCTGCTTTTCGCACTTCTCGGAGGCAAACTTGGTGGAAAGAAAGTGGCCTTCTTCGAAGCGCTTCAGAGGTGAGACCAAGTCCAGTAAGTTGCATAAATTTTGTAAAAAGAAACGAGGAGAGTTGTTAAGCTTCAAGTGGACTTGATAAGTTCATAATTATTGCATTTCTTCAAGATTCTCCCAAGAAAGAATTTCTTAAAATGTTTATTAGAAAATGGCAATAGCTCTTAGCATTACGTTACTATTTAAAACCCAATTTTAAACCAATAGAAGAGCTCCGTTGACTCATTATTTCCTATTGAATTGCCATTGAAGCTCAAAATTTGAACTTTAATAGTTAAAGGGGATAGCCCTTCATAATTATTTCCCATAGAAATTCGACTATCCATTTAATGATAAAAAACCACATTCAAACAATCAGAAAATACGAATATGTAAAGTTTAATTCCAGTGCACTGTTCATTCAGCATAAAAAGGTAATGAGGTTAATGTTTGCATTGAACCCAAAAAATGGGGAATGCAAAGCTATGTTACTTCAATATCAAGTCCTGTCCTAGCCAACCGCCTCATCATCCTCTCCACCTGATGCCATTATAAAGGCATCGCGGGATTTCAAAATGTTTGTGCAGAAAAGTGAGGCAAACAAGCTGGCAAAAGGGAACATTTGAACATTTGAAGAGACCAACTAATCAAGGTAATGAAATCATTTTTATTTAAGCTTATTTTTTCTTTTTACTTTTTTTCTGCTGAGAGTTTAGCCTCTCAGCACTTGCAAACAAAAAATTAAGGGAAGTGCAGTTCAAAGTGTTGGTTCGAGGCTGGGGATCTGTTTTTTTATCCCTTCCCGTTGTTGTCTGGCGGTTCCACTACTCACTAGGTCCAATCCTCCCCTGGGATTGGGGCTATTTATATTTAAAATTAAATGTACTAGACCATAAGGAAGATTAAAGAAAAGTGCTTAGGCGGTATTTGAGGAGTGGTTTGTAGAATAATTTAAATATTAGTTAAATAGGGTTAATAATCAAAAAAAATTCTTAAATAGACAATAAACTACGCTGTAAACATTGCATTATTAGATATACAAATTCGTTTATATTCGATTTATGATCCGGACTGTATCTATTGTGTTACTCGGCAAAATGGAAACTTAATTTGTTGACAGAGAAAGAGAAAGGAGCCAACACTGAAGATTCTCGTTACAAAGCCAGCATATAAACATAACCATGAAAGATATTTGAAATAATAACATACGTGACCGCATTTACAATTTTCAAATCAAAATCCAAGCTGTGGAAGAAGGAATCGCTTGGGTTCGAGGGCGAAATGAATTCATTGTCTGTCTATAGCCTCGCATGTGAAATGAATTTAATGCCGAGGGTTGGGAGGACGACATTCATTTAAGTGTCATAGGCTTGCCATGAAATTTGTTAACTTTTATGCATTCTAATTTTGGTCTTGAGCAATTTTATGATTGCTTAGACTTTGAATTAGGGGTAGAATATTTCAAGGATATGATCTCGGAATAATAGCAAATCGATAGTCCCTGTTGAACAACTTTATTCTTCATAGTCGAGACATAGTTTATAGAAATTCGGTCACCAAACTCGAAAACTCGAAAAGAATTTGAATAATTTACCCCTCATGACAAAATTCAACCATAGGAATATTATTGCGGCTGGAAGTAGAGCCTGGCATCCTGTCATAATTAGCAATAATGAAGTCATAAAACCGCAATGCAATCAGGAATGCGCAAAACATACAGTTTAACACAAACTCTCCCCAAAATGACTCGCTGAAAAGTCGAATTGCATACATTTTGAAAAGGTGGCAAGTGCAGCGGGGAACCACTGGATGCCACTGCAATGTACCCATTCATTTCATTTAATGCCACTAATAACCAAATTCGAAGTCAGGGTCGCGCAGTCATTATAAAATATTTATAAATCATTGGCACGCATAATTAGCTTGTCACAAAGTGCTCAGATTTTTGGCGTTACCAGTTTGTCTCTAATATTTATGTGAAACTTTTCTTGTGCGCCAAATTATTCGAAACCACTGGCCTCCAAATAGCATTCGATTTCGTTCTGGTAATTTTAGAAACAATAATTCATGATAAAGACATCTTTCAAGTTTTTAACTCTTTTTTTTAGGACAATGCATCTTTATAAAACAAAATAAGTTGCATGCATTCTTTTTCCCCATAAAAAATGGAAGTTCCTATATAATCTAAAGGATTTTATTAAAGACTTAATTAAGAAAATCTGACAAGTGTGGTAAAATAAATGGCCTCATATCAGTTTTCCATGTTGCTGGGACAAGAAATTCGAGATCCATTACAGAGTGATTATACCCTTCGCCAAATTGTGTGCCGTGTATGCTGGAGATCCCTATATCGGGGGTGAGGCGTCGAAACCCGATGTCATGTTGCGACAGGCATCACAGGCGTTATGCCCCGCATCCGTGCGAGTCGTTCTGCATCCGTCTGCATCCGTACATGTGTTCGTAGAGGTCATAAAGTAATCAGCGGAAATGTCAATGAGTCGCCGCCATTTACTGATGTGTCGGCCACTGAGGTTTGCACCGTTGGCGTCGGGATATCACCAAGGTACGATATGTATTCTTTATGCCCTGCCAGTGCGTTTTGCGGGCGTTGTTATTATGGTGCTGTTGTGTCTGGGAATTGTAATTAAAATTTTCCACGGCATATGTGCGGGGATGGGCACTTCACAGGCATTACTGTGTGGGTTTTGGGTGGAGAAAAACAACCGTTTGTGTGAGACACCCAGCAATTACAGAGTGAAAACTCAACTCTAGATTCGACATCGTCCCCACTTACAAAATAGAGCCTTGTCAATCGAGTCGAAAAGTAGAAAACGAATAAATTATAACGTTCACTGTTCTCATTTAACTTAAACGGATCCACACCATTCCACAAACCTTTTTTAATACACCAGCGAAATGGCATTCTGTGGTCACGTGGGCGAGGATGGGCACCTTGTTATCCGGGAGGAGACCTACACCTCGAGGACTCTCCTTCGGCGATCCGCGTCCTCTTCCACAGAGTCCTCCATGTCACAATCGTCGCCAGAACCAGTGAGCCCAAGTTACACGTCCCGTACTTATTCCGTAAAGGGCGACACCGACGATCTATCCATTAGTTGGTCGGTTATGTATAAGGAATTGAAGCAGTCGGTGCCTTCCTTGCCCCTCAGTTCGCAGACAAGCTCCCCGAATAATATGAAAGATGTGGATAACATTAAGGTAGGATTTATGGTTTCAGACACTCAGTTACTCAGGTCATCCTCCAAAGATACGGCGTAATCCCAATGAGGCCTATCTCAACTGGTATTCCACAAAGCGGCGGTTGCGCGAGAAGCAGCTTGAGGTGCAAAAACAGGAACGGGAATACGGGCAGCAGCAGGCGGAGGAACGCAAGCGACTCGCCCAAATTTCCTACGACCAGTGGCTGAAGCACAAGACCCGACTGGCAGAAATTCAGCGACTCGAGAAGGAATTCGATATACAAACAAGCTCCCAAGCTACAAGCTCTTCCTCCACTAAACTGGTCAGGGCCAAGCGCAATGTGTCCCAGGACGAAGTGCGTGAAGTGGTGCAAGATTGGAGAAAGAAAAAGGAACAGCAGCTGCAGGCGCAGCGCGAGGAAAAGCGCCGAGAAATGATCTCCAAGGAGCAGGAGGGGGAGCGACGCAAGACCCTGGCCGAGGCGGCTTGGAAGAAGTGGATTAGCAAGGTGGGCGACAAGCCAAGACCAGTACCGCTCAACCAGGGAATTGACTCCCTCAGAGGCACCGTCTCGCAAATATATGTGAATCCCCAGGCCTGGCAGGACCCCCTCAAGCCACCAAAGAAGTAACCCAACGGAATACTTACTTAGTTCTGATTTCTAGATGCGTTTCTATATTCATGTTCCATATAACTAATTAAAATTGTAAGAAAATTGTTTAAAATATGAAGCCTGTTCGTGTTGGGACTGGTAGAAGCCACCTATCTGAAAAAGTAATTATTTATCTTTTTACTATTTTAAAATCTTATATTCATTTGAAGCAATTACATAAGATATACGATACGTGAACCATAGGATATGTTTGATGGCAAGAAAAAACTATGCGTTACAGTTTGAAAAACAAACAGGCAAATGAAACAAATATCGAAACGTATCCTTTAACTTCAACTACCAAGTTGCACACTCAATAAAATTTCAATTGTTGTTGGACAAGATTCAGTTTTGGTTCTCACTATAAGCTAGGAACGAGGGTATTATGGTGCAGTAGGGGAAAGGGGTTTGAGCTTTGTCCATTTTCATTAGATTTTCGGAACTAGCCAAATGCTGTATACGATCCTGTTGTCTGAGAAGTTACAAAATTATATTGGTCTAAAATAAAATAAGGTACGGTACTGATGCTTCTCAGTAGCTACCAGAATGGAAACCGAATCACAGGGATATTGGGATTGCAAAAAGGGGAGACCCGGGAGAGAATGGGGGTGAAACCGAAATACAAACAAACAAAGCCAAAGGCCTAAAGTTCATTTGCACAATTTCCCTGCTTTCGGCCAGCTCGCAGCTCCCCTTGCAGCAAAGTCAAAGGCTAGTACGAGCTGAGCAAACAAAAAGACCAAAAAGACGTTGGAAATCCTTTTGATGAGGTCAACGTCGGTTTGGTTTCCTGTTCACACACATATGCAACAGTCTCCACATATATGAGAAAGAGCACTGCGAATAAAATTATAGTGGGTTTGTGTATTCTTTGCAGAAATACTTATTTTTACTCGATTAATCTGTCGTAAAAGCTGTCCTAATTTTTTACCTTTGAGTAGTTTTTTTTCCTCATTACATTATATATTTTTCTCAGTGCACTTTTGACCAGTCGAACGCTTATTCGGTGTGTGTATGTGTGTGTGTATTTACGAGATACTAGACGATGATGAGGAAAAAGGGTTGGGTTGCAAAGGGGACATGTGCCGTGTATATAGAGCATTGGCAGGATTAAATTTGGAAGGTATTGAAGCATGTTATTCGTCATCAATGTAGTTTGCACTAACTAGTTTGTGTTGCGTTTGGCTCCTTTTGTTGTCATAGCTGTTGTTGTTGTTATCGTTGTTGTTATTGTTGCTATTGCACCACAACTTGACCGAAGAGTCAGGACGACCCAGGGCAAAGAGTCAAGTCCTTGCCAGGCTGTTTGCATTGTTTACGCACTTTAGCTTTGATATTATTGTAGTGCGTATTTCGACCTGATAACTACAGCCACATGGCCAAGGTAATGGCCGGCTCTGGCAAGCAATTGATTGAATCCCAGTACCAGTACCAGTCCCAGTCAGCAATATCAGGTAGCAAGGACACGCTGACATTTTCAAGTATTAATATTTTACTTGTTTTGGAAAAGTTGTTGCTTAACTAACTTGCTGACTAAATTCATAAAATCAAATTAAGTCAATTATGTTCAAATCCTATTTTTAATTTAATAAAGCTGTTGAAATTAATAATTCTTCCACATTATACTTGCAGGATTTTGTAAAACACAAAAAAAAAACTTAGCAAGGAGGCAGAAAATATTCTCAAGATCATGGTTGGGTTTGAGGAAAGCATTGCATTGTTTTTGGAGGAAATCGGGAACATTTTTCATCATCTGCAGGAGCAAGTCCTGTGTTGTTTTCCATAGTTATTGATCGTCAGTCATCAGTTTGATAAATGTAAAGCCCATTGTCTAAAGCCTTCATATCGGCGGCTACGCTAGCTGCCTTCACTTTTCTTTTATTCTTCACCTGCCTTTGTGTAATGGCCGCTCGGACAGGATCTCCATTTTCGATTGCATTATTTATGTGCTCGGCAAGCGGTCTGTTGTGGTTTCCAAGGAGGCATAAGACTTTCATTGTTTTCCCACCTAAACACACGGCAATTTATCTCTAGGTTTCTTTTTTTTTTTGCATTGCACTGACAACGACTCCACAATCGCCATCTTTCATGAACTTGAACGCTTTGTTCGCGGACTTAAACCAGTCCACAGGTAGTCAAACCAACTCTAATAAAAATTAAGCCAAACTGTTCAACGCGATTAGTTCGAGCAGCATGCAAGGAATTTAAAATCAACAATTAATTAGGAACAAGTTGAAATTCATTAGATGCGCTAATCAGGCCCGCATTTACATGAAGCCGATACCCTTGGCACTGAAAAAAAAACCTCATAAAATCAAGAGGCAAAAAATGGGAAATTATGTCAGCAATTAGGCAAACTATGACACGGGAAGGAGACTAACAGGCCAGAGTGGAAAGTAGACGGAGGAAAAGAGACTGTGGACATCATTAAAAAGTCATTTACATGCAGGCTGGGCCGCCTCGCAGGACATTTAGTCAGGAGGTAGGGAGGTCGGGATGTTGGGAGGTGGATGTGGGTGGAGGCACTGGGCAGATGGCATGAAGGACATAGAAGTGAACGGATTCGCCTAACGCTCAGACGGTGACTCTGTGACTCGCTAACTGACTGGGGCAGTTTGTTAATTTTAGATTTGAAACACGTTTCAAACTCAATTTTATCGCATGTTACGCCTTGCTGCCTTTTCGCTTTATGCCACATGCCGACAGGCTGATGGCCAGGACATTTCCCAGCTAAATGTGGACCCCTTCCTACCACGGATTTTCGGTTCCGACACTTGGAACGTCGTCGTCGTCATCATCGCCATCGTCGTCGTCGTCACCAACGGTGTTTGACGTTGTCGTCATTTCCATGCAAAGACTGGTCCAATTAGAGGGCAACGTATAATTTATGCGCCTCAAGAACCTTGTTACAAATTGGCCATTGTTGCTGCCATTGCCATTGATAGGTTTCCCCTTCCCCAGCCATCCCGAATTACTATAAAAAACCTCTCATATGAAAACTTGCAGCGCACAATGAAAAGTTCAACAAAAGCATTATTCACAAAGTTTTAATATAATTTTTCGCAAAATATTTTTTCATGCGAAAAAGTCCTTTTTTGTGACTAGGCCCAGCCTAGCTGACTGACCGCACGCATGGGAATTTTGACAGGTGCTTCATAGAAAACTCACAAAGCTAATTAAGAAATATGCCAAAGTTGCCTCCACAGAACTTTTGTCCGAAATCTACAGTCGGTGCATTCTCATCCCTAGGGGTTTCCAATTTTGTATTTAAAGAGAAACATGGGAATTTTTATTGCATTCCCAACATTTTAAAGTAATTTTATTTGGAAAATATTTATGCTTTCTTTGGCCCGAAGAATATATTGAAATCTTGTATTTATTTTCCGCCAAAGTATGTTTGAAGAAGAGATTATAGTTTGCAACACAAAGTATGTTTTCAAATATATACTAAAAGAATACATTTTACGCAAATAATGCAACCCTTTGCCCCCTCGAGGAGCATCTTTATTTAATCAAGCATAGTTTAAAAGTTGTGAGGAAAACTTTTGGCTCTGCAATTGTTTTGCACAAATGCCTTTTGACATTTTTGTTTACCTCTGTTACTCTGCCGGGTCATGAGATGCGAATATTTGTCGCAATCAAATAAAAACTTTCCAGGCTTATAAAAAGAAAACGGAAAGGAGAACGGAAAGAGGTCTCAGGGGAAATCGTTGGGCAAAAGCCAAAAGGGAAGCAGAGCCTAGCTACTTTTGGTTCAAAAATCTAATAACTGTTAAATCACCTGCAAAATGTTCATTTCACAGCGCTATAAACACGCATCGGGGCTCGTCCTTGTCCCGGCCGACCCCTTGTCGTCTTAAACACTTACAAGGACTTAACAGCCTTTTGTTATTTTGCCTGCCTAGCCCTGTCTGTCACTTTAATCTGCCTGCCACACGCAGAAAAGTCGAAGCAAGAAAGCAGAATCATGCGAAGGACACTCGCTCATACGAGTATAAGGAAAGTTTGCATGCCTGGCTTGGAAAGTTCTTAACACGCGCCTCCGACTTAAATAAGCCATATTCTAGTCGTCTTCCCAGTTCACATCATTGCCACACTGACTGACTGCCTGACTGGCTGACTGGCTGACTTTCTGTTTTGGTCCGGGCTCCGGAAATTTTTATGGCGTGGATTGCTTATTAATTGCACGGATTTTCACTACGTATAAGCGGAAAACAACAAAAAGTTTATTTTTTTATTTAACAGGCTTTTAATTAAAAGAACTTACCAACATTTTTTGTAAGATCTAACCATTCTGGGTGATGCTACTCCCCGTTTAATCAATACTTTAACAATTTATATTAAACGTCTACTTTCAGACTTCAATTTAAGGTTCTTTGGCAGGTGATTGAGAATACTCTGAAATTCGAAATACTTTCCATTCCGAAAACTTTTACCGAACTAGCTAACATAACTTGGCTTGTTCACCTCTAATCGGCGAAATTTATACCTTTCCGAATTTATATCTTCGAGTACTATCTAAATATCGTATCTATTTATCGAATTTCTTAAAACCATAATTCAGGGGTCGAGAAAACGACATTATGAAAAGAAAAGATTCCCTGTGTGTTTAAGAAATAATTGAACTTTGACATCTATTTTATACAAGGTGCTCAAGCACAAGAAACAAAAATATGAATGCTATTATTTAACACATTGACCCTTACATGTTTGTGATTTTTCGGTCTTTAAGTTTTAAAAATATTCCTCGGGGAAATAATTTCGATTTCTATCAATGAAAATGTGTGTAATACATGGCCATCTAATGGAATTTTGGGTTTCGAGGGTTTTCAGCAGTTCAGTGGCTTTATCATACAAACTCGTACGAGTACTCGGATGTCTCTGTTTTCGATAAAAGCAAATTGTGTAGCAAACGTCATTGAAGCCGTGCAACTTGTTTGTAAATTATAAAATAATGCCGGCTGTATTGCCAAACGCCGTCGTCTGCCTGACTGCCTTTTGCTTCCACATACTTTTGTTTTTGCATTTTCGTAAAAGCCATAAGGGGAGTGGAGACACGGTATGGCAATTTTTATGCCCCCTTGACTAAGTGGCACATTTTGGCTTAGCTTTTAGACACAGCGACTGGAGCATATACGAGACCCATTCCAGGAGCGAATCTCTAATAACCACATCGACAGATGAGGCTGTTACTAATTGGTAATTAGATAAATATTTGCGGTTTTGTTACTTTTTAGAAATGATATTTTCACGTGGCTTGCATGTCATTAAAAAACAGAAAACTTTGGTTTTGTTACACAAAATAGAGTTCTACTCCTACAAAAACAAAATATAAACCATACTAAATGGGACTGATGAAAACAACTCTGTTTTTTACAGTGTTCTAGCTTGATGTTTTGAATTATTTCGGGATTTTTGGAATCCGCTACTGAGTAGTGTGGCGGGGCTGTCGAGACGTTTGGCGTTGTGGCATTGCAGCTTGCATGTCTGCCCCGCCAACACACTCGACTGTCGGCACTGTCAAATAACTGACATTACCCCACCACCACAGGTTGCCCCGTTGCCCCGTTGCATCACCGCAGACGACGCCGAGTTGTCGTCATCATTGCAACGTCGCGCACATTTCGTGACTGCGAACAATAAAAATTTCGATTAGAATGTAAAAGCAACAACCGGCCGCCGCGGCAACTTCAACTGCAACGGCCACGGCAACGGCAACGGCAATCAAATTGTACGGACTAAGGCAGGACGAGGCAGGACAAGATTTGGGCGACGGGCAGGCAAAGGGCGGTCTCAGACGTATAATAGCAAGAAATAGCTAAATTGTATATTAATAGAAAATGAAATCTAAAATGTTATTTGGCCCAAGTGGGTGGCTATGTGGCTGGGTGGTTGGCTAGCAGATTGATAGATTTGGGCCTGGGAAGGTTTAAACTTAATTAAGTCAATGTGGTAAGATATTATTACTTTCCGAATTCGACAATTTAATTTACCTTTTAGTTTTGCGTCAGTGATTATTGTTTGATTTTCCCATACACACACTCCAAAACCCAAACACTTTTTCAACAGACTAGAAAGTTGAGAGGCTTTCAAGACAACAAGGTGTTTCACAAATCGTCTCTGTCAGACGACGTATTGAAGTTTCAATTGGGTAGACAGGAAGGTAGGTTCATCCGAACATTTAGTTTTTATCGATCCCCATAACACCGTTTTTGGAGGTCCAGCAGAATGGCATTTGTGGGTCGTATGAACAGCAAGGGTTCACTGGTCGCTTGCGAGGTCTTCCGCCTCCAGCGGTCCAAGAAGCAATCCCCACCGAGCTCCGCCTGCCCGAATGAGGAGGACGACGAACCGTGCGAGATGCTCCCCCACGCCAAGGGCTCCAGGACCTATATCAAGACTTATGACGAGGGGAGCCGCCTGCGGGACATGGGCAGTCCCAGCACGGTGCGCTACGTGGGCAGCTCCGTGTCGTCCAGCGACCTCGTCTCGTTGGACGAAACGGAGACCTCCACCCTGCGCTGCGGCTCGCTTCCGTCCACGGGCACCCTGGACGGGGCCAAGATCGATGAGGGTGTGACTGCAGATCTAGAGCTGAATTCCGAGACGGAGACCCTCCGCCTCCAGATGAGCGACGCCAGCAGCAGCAGCATCAGCAGTGAAAGCAGTGATAGCAGTGGCAGCAGTGGCAGCAGGAGCAGCAGCAGCAGACAGAGCTCCTCCCGGGAGGAGGACCCCAACGACAAGGACTCGACCACCTCGATGTGTAGTTGGGAAGAGGCCATGTCCAGGAACGGTAGCATGATTGCATCATGCCCCTCGCAGGATGCCAATCGTAGTGTCACCGTGTCCTCCCTGCGCCTAAGCTCCGGCGGCGGATCGCCGCCCCTGACCTTCACCCGCCGCCTGGATCCCATCCGTCTGGAACGCCCCGCTGCGGAGGCCTACGAGAACTGGCTGTCAGCCAAGCGACGGCAGCGCCAATGCAAGCAACAGGCGGAACGAGCGGAGCAGGCGGCTCTGCAGCAAAGGGTGGCCCTGCGGCAGCAACTGTCTAAGCAGCGGTACGATGAGTGGTGCCGACAGAAGTCCCAGCAGGCCTACACCACCACTAGCACTCCCGAACCCAGGAGATCAAACCCAGGAACGACGCGCAGGAAGTACGTTAATCCACAGAGGAATCATCTACAGGAGTGGGAGTTGGAGAAGCTGCGCCTGGCGGAACAGCGCCGGCTTGAGCGCCAGAACGCCCAGAGGCGGCAAATGCAGGAGAAGATCCAACGGCAGCAGCATGCGGAACAGGCCTTCCAGCGGTGGATCAAAAACGTGGCCCAGCGACCCAAGCCAGTGCCCAGTTGCCAAGGGATACAGTCGCTCCGCGGCACTATATCAGATATATACATCAATCCCAATCGGTGGGTCGATTGAACTGGGCTGGGCTGGATCCGACCCCACGGTCAAGGATCTGGAAAGTTTAAAAGCAAAGTTAATACTATGCCATATTTACCCATTTGAATACATTAATTAAACGCCATACAACGTTAAAATTAGTTTTTAATCAGACAAAAAAGTGATGGGACAACGGGATGTATCTCGATAATATTGATACCCGCTACTTAGGCAGCTCGTCTGTAGATTTAATGAATTGTAATGTTCTTTAAAAACTCACCCAACTAATCCCTTTCTATCCATCAAAATAAGGGGCATATTACTCATTAGCAAGGCGAAAAGCAAAACCCATTGCAGGTCAAAAGGATTCCATTAACGAGCTCAACACAGTTTGAAGTCTTTATACATCTCGTTGAGAATAACTGGTGTGTGAGATGTGTGAATGGGAGTTATTCCTAACACTTCAAATCAAAACATTTGCTAACATCATCGATGTATCCTTTTCACAGCCTGACGCTTTCAGCAAAAAGAGGGCATGCAGTCTGTATTTTTGCTTTGGAAATCTTTGATGCTGCTCTCATAAAAAACTCTTTAAAATTTAAGTAACTACAGAACTTTACATATAAGTAAGAATAATTACCGGATATCGTTAATCTTTCTACTCGCTTTCTTTTAGCTTGAACCATTTCAAGTTAATAAAACAATCAACGATTCTGAAATTTGGCCGCCCTCGGCTGATTTATGTTTAATTAAACGGCCAAAACTGTCTTGCACCTCTTATTTTTTAAGGGCAGCTAAACTCTGAGAACTTCTCCACCTGTCGCTTAAGTGACACAATAAAAATGAGAGACAGGACGAAGGTAAGAGCTGCCTGGGTCTGGGCCTGAGCCTGGGCAGGCAGGAAATTTATACAAAGTTATTTAATATGAAAATGGCGTGCCAGAAAAAATTGTGTTATTATTTGTGCTTCGGTTAGCTCCAGGGTCACTTGTCCTAAAGCGATTTAGTTTCTTTATTCTTTTTTCGGTGTGCGAGTCGGATTCCAGATGGGATTCGAGATGGAAATCGACAGACGGCTCAACAGACCCGACATCCGCAAGTAATAATACAATTATTTATATTCATCTGGAAAATTAGCAGCGCCCGTTGACCCCTGAACTCAATTTACATGTTAATCAAATTAAAGCAGCTTCCCACTTTTATTAATCCGAAGCCATTCCTGTTCCCTGGACGAAACCTCAACAGTTTATACATATATGTTATGAGTTTCACATTTTTCTTTTTTTTTCCTCTGCTTTCATGCTGGGGCCATTTTTTAATAATTTAATCCACTGCAATTGAGCGTCATGGCATGCATTTCAAGCCTAGACAGATTTATCGAAAACACAAACAAAGACTATCCATGCCATCCAAGCTGCCATACTGGCTCTGAGAGCTAAGGGAGTGGAAAAAAGGAGAATCAAATATTTTTGCGCAAACATTGATTGGCAATCGCAGTGAAAGGCGATTTCGGTGGGGGCTGTCTGAAGGACAAGCATGGGTTTGGGTGGTGCACGGTAGCAGGGTGGTGCTGCGTGTTAACATACACCCGGACATCTGTAAATGTTCACTCTGGCCATAATACACGGGAAGAAAATGTTAAAGAACCTGAAGAATATCAAACTTATGAAACATTTTTATTAAATTTCAAAATAAATGTAATTCATAATTATATAAAATATATATTAATTCTTTAGAACTAAACTTTTTCGTAATGAGAAACTTGATTTACTTTTCATCCTATATCCTTAAGGGACTTAATGGAAACATATCACTTTTCTATTACAGGTTTTCATCTTAGAAATATGCCATATATTGGAGGAACCCTTAATTATAGATGAACCCCTAATAAATGGAATATTTTTAATAATTTTTACAATAATTTTTTACTTCTGTACACCCATATGTACTCTCGCCCATAAAGTCATGATGAACTCCTGACGCACGGTGTTCGAGGGCGTGACGAACAAACATTGGCTGTTAAAAAATCGAAAGATGAAAACAGAAGAGGTGAAAGGTGAAGTGGTAGCGGGCGGCGCAGACTTGTTTTATAAATGAAAATTCATTGAAAACTGATAGCGTGTGAAAAATAAACGGCATAAAAATATGATGTGTCCGTACTGGAGCTTATCAACTACCATGAAAATGATATCGAAATTGATGGATTTGCAAGCAAAGGAAAAAACAAAGATCCTATTAAGAAAATTATTTCGTTAAAATAACAAATATTGTTAGGAGAGCTATAGGCTATTTGAAAAGTAAAATTAATAAATGCAAAAAGTGCATCTACCGGGCTACTAAACCTTATAAAAAAGTCTTAGTAACACCACAAATTTATGTCAATAACTGCAACCAGAATGAAAAGAGTTTGCTTTTGATTGGAGATATTTTTCAAGAGCCAATTAGCAATAGATGTCAAAGATCTACAGCTTTAGAAGTCAAGTCAACCAAATTAAATTAATTAAAATAACTTGTCAGACTCAAAAAAAAGCCTAAAAAACAAGTAAATATTTTATGTGACATATTTCTTTTGATTAACATTGTTTAAGGATTTATATTAAGGGTGCTCTTATAACGTAAAATTAATAACTTGAATTGAAATTCATTATAGAATAATAAGATAAATCACTAAATAGCTACTTGACTTTATAAAAATATTTATTTGAAAAACAATGTAAATATGCGCAAACCCTTATGTATTCCTTTCGCAGCGGTCATTGTATGGAAAATAATAATTTAATTAGCACAATCCACGTCGAGGGCAACGGCAGCATCCAGGGGTTATGAGCTGCAACCTAAAATTTGCATACATATCAAAAATACCAATTATGGCAACATTTTGCTGTCGCCAATTCATGGCAGCCCCATGCCTTTCTGCTTCATCTTCATGCATTAGGCCAATTCACTGGCCACAAACGACCCGGGAAAGAGCAAAGGGTAAAGGGCAATGATGGCTGTTTGGGGTTGGGGGTGTGTGAACGTATATACTGGCATTTTCAATGGTGCTCATGCATTAATGTTCAAAAGTCAATTAGTGGTTTCCATAAATGTGATTAAATTAAGTGACAATATTGTTACAGTTTTTACACTTTTTGGCTTTTGGCTTTTGGCTTCATTTGAATTGGTCTAACACTGCCCTGTAAATTGGCTTATATCGATGTGGGCGGCTCGGGGCGAGGCAGTGCGGTTGCATTTAATCGAAAAATTTAACTTTAATTTGGCAAGTAATATCCGAGCATATGTGTCAATGAGGATTTACGCCAAACACATGTTTTGTAAGCAATTTACGGAACGGTATGTGATATCCAGTACAATTTTGTTTTAGAATTTTAGAGACTTTCTTAATTTCAGTTAATGGCTACAGGATTTTAAGGACAAACAACAAAACAAACCCCGTTCCTAGCCTTCTGTCCAAACTCATGACAAGATACATATGCAAACCCAAACACCAGGGACATTTTTTCACTTGTCTCTTAGCATTTTTAAAATCAAAAAGCGACACAACGTCAAAACAATTTGTCGTCATTTAAAAGTCGACATTTAAATAAGAAAATGCAAATGCGAGGACAACTGTCCTCGGAAGCAGACTGTTACATTTTCCACGACAGTGGAAACACCGAGGCTCTGTCTAAATGTAAGCAATAATATTTTTTATGCGCACGAAAGACACCCGTACCGCATACCCGTACGTTTCGTTTGCATAAAATTAAGTCTCAGACTACGGCAGCGACTGCGACTGCGACTGCTGTCCCGCTTCTGGTCGAGCATTACGAGCGCAGCTGCAAATGTTAAGTGCCAGCAAAATCGCCAGCCATGCCCAGATACAAATATACTCGTACATACAAACATGCGAACAGGCACTCTCGTACATTGCCTTTGCAAAAACGTGTCTATTACAATTCAATTTGACAATAGGCGCACACAAAAGCCAACCCAAGCAACAAACCAGCCATTCAACCGCGCTAAGCTGCCACACAGGCCCTCAAAGCCCCCACACACACGGAGACACGTATGGGCGCCAAAAAGTAGGCAACGAAATCTGCAAAAAAACGCCGACTATCCTTGCACTCTCCTAGCACTTTCATGCCAATTGTGCAACTGATAAGCATTATTATTTACTTATTTATGAATTTGTATTTGAAACTTCATTTTATTTGTAATTAGTTTAATTGAATTTTGCGGAAAAAAACAATATTTTCCATGCCATTTAGTAAACTATAAATGATTCAATTAATACAATACAAGCGTTTACGTGTTTGGCATTTATAGCACTTCAAACATTTAGTAATTACCAAGGACAAGCTCTACGTTCAACCTTTTGTCATTGAATTTGGTTAAATATTTATTTTCATACATTTTTTACAGGTCTGACAGGTTAAAGGATATTTCAAGATTTCTTTTCATAAGGATTTTGTGTAAATACCATGTAATTCCCAATATTCCTGAATCTTTTATAAACCTTTCACCTTTGTGAAGTGTATTTGCACTTCGAATTAAGCCATCTTATTCTTTTATAGACATTTATGTTTGTTTATTTGTATTTTGGCCATGTGTTTTAACTGCAACGGAAACGTCAAGTAACTTTTTTTCAGCTCTACGTATGTTAGTTGATGAAAAACTGGCTAAAAAAAAAGAAAGCAAATGAAATGGGAAAAAACACAAAAATCTGAGCGACGCAGGTGGCACCGGTGACGGAGGCCACAACAATGGTGACAATATGGAGCACGTTGTGGAACGTTTGGGAACTCGACTTCCCCTAGTCCCTGGGGCGTTATTTGCACGTTTCCGGTATAAATACACAACAGCCGAGATTTGTTTATGCGAAATGAAGCGCACAAAAGACAATTCGAATAAATGTAGCCAGAGCCGGAGCCAGAGTATTTTCCGACCACCTAAACCACCCACTTTTGAAGTGTACGAGTATGTGGGTCGGCGGCTTTCAGTTCCCTGGTGCGTGACTTTGGCGGAAATAAAATTTGTCAGCTTCTGGTGAGTGCCATGAGTCGTGACTTTAAATCAAGTTACAAATGCTCTGATACGAGTATGTTGTCGAAACATTTGGGACTTTTCTTTCCGGTCCCAACAGGTTGCAAATTGGATCATTACATAATGGTGTCCATTATTCAACATGATACACCAGCCATGATACAGACCTCCCCCCCATTAGATTCCATGCCTCCTCTCAACCATCAATCATTTAAAACTGATCCAATAACTAATCGCCAAATTGCGATAACCATCTTCCTAATATCTTGTGACCAACGAGTAGGTTTTCACCCAGCCAGTAAATAAATCATATGTGAAAACTTTTTCACTTAGATAATATCTTACGGCAGGTTATGTATATGTTGCCGGTCCTCCGAACATAACGATAGTCATAAGTTTGAGTTGCTACTTTGGTCTGGCAAAGGAAAGGCACACTGGTTCTGGAAGGTTCAATTTAATAGAAACCGAACCCGATTTTAGTAAAAATAATTCTTGTCATAATAAAATAATTTATTCTATATAAAGTTGATTACTTTTTTAACCATTCGATAGCGTATATTTTATTCGATTCCCAACCGATTTCAAAACGAAATACCGTTCATAAATCAGGGCTTCAGTCTGCTTCGATCTGCATTAAAGAATCCGAGAAACTGAACAAAAAAAGTTAAGCCCATTTTTCAAAATTTTGAAAGGGGTACCAATATGATTTTTTTCAAATATCGATGAAAAACCGATTTTTCTACTTTTACAATCTTTTAATGCAGGTTGAGAGAGAATGAAGTCCTGATTCATAAATGGTATTTCTTTTCCAAATACGATAAAAAATGTATAAAGTATTTGCAAAAGAGTGTCTCAAAACCATTACTTTGGAACAATACCAAAGTTACTTTCCATTATAATCAAAGATTTCTATTTAATGAAAATGTTATTAAACTCTTCTCGCCCCCTAACTTGGAGTTTTAAAGAAACTACTTGATATATATACGGTAATTAGAGAGTACTCGAAGATACAAGTTCGGGAAGGTATACCTTTTATGTTTTAAATGGAAAGCTATTGAGTCTAGGTAGATATTTTACTATTAAATCAAATATTAATAATATAATATTAAACAATATTAAACAATATAAACAAATAAATCTGTTTATCCCAAAAAAAGGAGACCATTTTTCTAAGGAAATATATTTAAATAAAACCCAAGACTTAAAATCACTGTGCTGCTCCGGATTTTCCAGCCGGAAAAAAAAGTTTATCTAAGGCAAATAGCCTTAGGCTGCTACTTGTAAAGTTATTCTTTTACAAAAACCAACACGCACTCCCACACTCAAACTCCTTGGTCCAAAAATATATATGAGAAAAAATAGAATATTCGACTGCGGCCGATGATGATGAATGGTTGGCGTGTGGGTTAGTTTTACGGGAACATGTGAAAGAATTCACATCAATTTGTAAGTAACCCGGGCAGGGTCCTGGGCGTTTCAACTTTACACCAACAGCCACTACTAGTTGCAGCAGCAGCAGCAACAGACTCTGGGATATCCGTTGACCGAATCGATGACTTTAAGAAACCGAAACCATAGTCCAGATTCAGAGACCCGAGCCAGAAAATAGACTGGTCACGTATTATTATGGCCACAAAGCTTTGTCGCCCTGCCAGAATTTGATTTCGCTTGCCAACTTATAGGCGCCTCTGCATTTGACTCCACGTCCTGGTCTCTGTGACTGCTGTCCCGTGCTGTGCCGTGCAGTCCTCGCCCGGACTGGACGGGCGTCCTTGTTTGGATTTGGGTGTTGACAACGTCCGTCAGGTCGGCCGATGATGGCGTTTGCTGATAACGTGAGTTTCCCGGTCTCTCTTCCAGGCCAGACCTACTAATTTTTTATGGCCCTCGCCATGAAGTTCTGCCCTTTCTGGCTTGTGCTTTTTTTGCTGGCCAAATATCAAATTGTTTTTAGAGCAGTCACCGGGTGGCAGCTTTTTTTGTGTCAGCAGCCAGCCACTTTTTATTGTCACCGTGTTTCTAGTCTTTTTCCACTGGCCCTGTAATCTGGCTCGGTGGGATTACAGTCGTGCGTGAAACCGCAGCCGGCTAAACGGATTCGGCAGTCCTGTCCACGGGTTGTGGGACTCCTAGCAGCGCCGTTCCCAGTATTTAACATCTCAATTTTAGTGCTAGAGGTCTGTTTGATCTTTGACGCTTTTAAGATGTCTCTAGATTTCAAGCAAGTAACACTATGGAGAATGAAGACAGTTCAACAAGTTTGACTTTGAGAAGATTTTTAGGTGATTAAAATGGAGAGAGTACCCGATATCGTACTGCTCATATTACTCAAACTATTGTTTAAAAATTGTACATTTTATTGGAAGGATTTCAAGCCACAAATAACATAACCCACAGAAATTTGATAATCCTACAAAGGTCATATTTTCCAGTCCTGGCAAATTACCTCGATTTCCTCACAGACTTTCGAGTAGCCTTAAATTGCAACTTGAAATCAAAGTCGTAAGCAATGTTACACAAGTATCTGGAAAGCTTACATAAGCTAATCTTACACCAACATTCGTTCAACTACTATCCACCAGGATGAGCATCCATCAGAGCAATTTTCCATTTGCATGCCCTAAAAGGTGACCAATTGTGGAATTTAAAGTCATCAAAATATTTGCCATGGCACCAGAATTCAAATTGATAAATTACGAAAATACTAATTAAGACCGTGAGTGTTGTTGTATGGCATTGCATTGCAAGATATTACGATATTAATAATTTCCATAACCCGGCACACCATAAATCTTACAGAGTTTGAGCCTTGAGTAAACTCCTCTGTCCGCCACCAGCCGTCTCTGCCCCTAAACTCTCTTTCAAAATCAAACCACTCTTGTCCCTGTTGTAGTCGCAGGAGCCGCTTAAGTTCATGTCATTTGTCATATTTGAATTTTACACTTCCTTCCGGTCGTCGGCTCCCTTGGAATTGCAATTTGCCAGCGTCCTCGGCAGGATTACCCCGCTCCATCCCCCAGATCCCAATCATCTTTGCTTCCACCACCCCCCCGAAATGACTCACCCATTATAATTAACCAAGTTGCTTGAACCACCCGTCATCGTCATCGTCCTCGGCCCGTCATGGGCATGACAAATATCTTCAATTGCAGTTCCTGCCTATCTGCGGGATGCATCTCAGTAGGGCGGTTGCATTTTGCAATTCTAGTTGTTGCTGTTGGTGCTGTTGCTGTTGTTGTTGCAATTGCAGTTGCATATCCTCACAAGCCTCGAATGTCCACCAAGTTTATGCAAATTTCGTCGTCGTCGTTGCCTTGATGCCGACATCCTGATTCTCGCTGACTGCCTACTTTAGATAAATTCCAGCGATTATAGATGCTCAATTGCACGTGCCTACGAACATATGCCTTCTCATATATATACAATTTATATATGTATATATCTTTATGTATAATTGGATACATCTATATGTCAGAGACATACATATTTCGGACGATGAGTGGGTGCGTTGGGGATTTTGGTAAATTGATTTTAAATTTACTATTTAGATGACTTTCGTGAATTTTGCATGTTGCTGCCCGAATTATTTTCTTATTAATTATACATCTTCTAATGAATAGGAAATTAATTATGGCCCCTATTCCAATATGTATGTACTTTGTACAATCAATGTATTTTATGAAATGTCTTTTCGCTTTCGGGGATTAATTAGGTAATGAGATGAATGATATGAATTGACAACTTTAGAAAATCAATTAAAGCTGTATAAATACAATGGTAGAAAAAAGTACCGCCTATCAGTACAGCCAAGAAGCTCAAATACAAATTGGCAATTAATATAAAACATCGAACAACATCGAACTTCAGATACATTTGTAAGGACATGTGTACATTAACCCATTGTCGCAAAAACCCATTCAATGTGAAATGTGAGACCCGTAAATGTGAATAGAAAATGCAAGCAGTTGGCAAACACTTTTCAACAATTCTTGAATTGGTTTCTTGTTACAGCTCTCCTAAATGTTTCCCATCTTTAATCAAAGCAAATGGTCAAGCTTGGCATTCAGAAAACTTGGGGGAAATACTGGGGGAAAGTCCTAAAATGTATTTAAATTGAATTTCTTGCAAAATAGCTTGATGTAAACGAGAGAGTCATCTTACTAGTTAAACATATTTTAAACAATATATATCTACTAAACCATAAGTTTCTGGCAGTGTAATTATATTGCTTTTGTCTTCCATTTCTATTGAGGGCGTAAAAGTTCTTGGCTTTTCGTTATGAAAGTGTTCATGTGTATTGCATTAGATTTGATTTCGAGCTCACTTTACACACTTGATTTCAATTACAAACTTTCTTCAGTGGCATGGAACTGCTGCAGGCACTTGCCTAACGAGTAAAAATTTTAAAAGGGGGAATTGCAATAACCTCACGGCTTAGTCCTGGAAAACCTTGACTTAAGCAACCAGCCACAAGTTGCATGTTTGCAGCGCGTAAATTTTTTCCCTTTACAGCCAAGACAGACAATCGAATGAGAAAGTTGTATTTTATGTGCGGACAATAAACGGTTGGAATTAAACTTCAATACCCAGTACATGCAAAATTCAGAGCATATTCAGGAACCCTTTAATCTCAGGTAAGCAACCTCCCAATGGGTATCCCCTGTTGATATCCCTAAATCAGAGTCCTGGGAAGTTTAATTTATTTTCTGCTTGCATTGTGCGGCGGAAGTGCTTAAAATTGAAGAAGCGGACACGCCTTCGAGGAACTACTTAGATACTAATGATACATTTAAATGGGCGAATCCACAGGCGATAGGACCACATACACAAATCACCACTTGACCACTTCTGATACTTGTTAACCCAAAAAAAGTGTTCCTTAAAAAGCATAAATAGTAAAATATTAAGGACCATCACAGTGCCAAGCACCCTTGGAACTTGTGCCTTTGGTTTAAAAAACAACTTTCCACAGACAAGGACCTCAAGTACATTACACAGACACCAAAAATAAAGCTCTGGGGCTATGCCAGTTTAGGAAATCAGCAGACTGGTGGCTCCATAAAGTATGATTAGCTAAAGCGGGGGAGTAGTTTACTTTGGACTTAGAGGCTATGAAAACGGATAGTATAGTCAGGAGATTAGTTCTCACTACATCATTTAAAATATACTTTTTATAATATAAACAGAAAATTCAAGAGACATCTTAAGAGAAAAACACTTTAAAGATGACTATGTCCTAGTCCTTTAATAAAAACTAAAGCAACCATTTTAAAAATATTTATATGACTTTAGGATTTATTTTTTAATTCATATTATTATCAGTTACCTTAAACTTCCTTTAAAAGTAACTACAAATACTAATTAACTTTCTATGATTATTTTTCTTGTGTCCACCCTATAGTTTCCATGTTGTCTCGATGTCCTTGCTGTTTATCTATTTGAAAAAGAAAGTTTCCTTTTGGCTTTGTGGTTGGATTTTAATATTGGCACTAAGTAGCTATCAGAACGTCGCCGGACCATTCAAAATGAAGTGGCTAACTTGTTTATTATTGTTATTATGACTCTACTTCTCAATGGCTCTTTATCTGCATCGGGTTTTTCTTTTCGCAAGTTTTCTACTGCAAATAGTTGAGTTTTTCGAGTGTCTGCTTTTCGACAATGTTGAATGGTATTTTCTTTTAATTAAAAAGCAAATTCCGACCGTCTCTGTCATTAGGCTGATTGAAAACTGGAGATATACTCCATGGAAGTAGATGGCTTTCAGGCAGCTGGACAAGCCAGGACCAGCATGACGACCAGGCCGACTCCAAGTAAGCAATTTTCCCAAAAACAGTAAATAACAAATAACTGCATACCGTGTCGATTTTTAAGTGCTTCGCCTGAAATGGTCGAGTTGGCGCAGGAAAAAACGACCAAAACGGGAAATAAACTCAAAAGTTGAACTGCCAGTTAAAGGCGCCCACGGCTTCGACCTCTGCAATGTATCCAAATAAGCACTTGGGCCATGAAATGTGGAAACAGCCAGCCGCATAATGACCACGGTCGGGGTCTCATTTTTGTTTGCATGTGCAAACCATGAAGTATTCTAAGCCTTCGTGTCGATATGTTCACATCGTCTAATGACTTTCAAAGCCGAAACCATGCACTTTGTGCGTAGTCCTTCCATGGAAATAATAGACCTGGGCAGCATACGAGTATGCGTGTTGCTAAGGAGGACGGATTTAATTGAAACAGCCATTTGAACCTAGTAAAAATTTACAACGAAAAGATCTCTTCCATAAATGGTACAATCTTAGTTAAAAGAGAACTTAAATTTTTACGAGTATAAATTCGTATAAATTCATTTTTTTATCACATAAAAAAAGCAACATTGATGCTTTAATTATATCTCTGTCAAATTGATTAACCTTTCGGCTAAAATTCTGTGGCTGAATTTCTGTTGATTTACTGACAATCGGGGCATTCTTTTTTAGTTTATATTATCTTTAAAAATAATAGTAGCTCTATAATTGATATACAATAGTGACGCCAACTAAGCATTTATTATGGCTTTATTATTTCGATTCCCAATCGATTGTACATGCTGTGTGGAAATGTTCGATCTTTGAATTCGAATAGAATGAAAATCGAGAAGTGGAACAGCGGAAAATCGGAAAACGAAAGCATAAACTAGCGCCGCAATTAATTTTTCGCGCAAACCGTGCAAATAATCAAAAATGAGATTGAAATGGCATAGCTGCTGCATGCCTCTGATATTTTTGTTGCAGAAAAACAAGAAAAAACCTCACCTAGTTGCACCGTTGAAATGGCTAGAAAATTGTTATCCCATGATTGCGGTGAGTTTTGGGTGGTTTTGCTTAGAGTCCGGTGTCCACTGACCGACCACTGGGTGCCCATTTCTCGTTGCCCGCTACGCAGTTGGCAGTCATGAAACAATAATGTCCGCAAATTGACGCCACAAGCTGTTGGTTCAATGAGAAAGCCCACCCACCATCCGCCATCCACCCACCCACACCCGTAGCTTACCCAGAATGCACATGCAACTGCGTCTGTGGCACTTCCTCTGCGTCGCCATATTGAATTTGAACCTCTGCCGGAGCCTACGCGGGTCCTTTGCTTCTCTGTCTTCCCTACGTGAACCCGAGCCCGGTCCCGGACCCAACCCCATCTTGGTGTTCCCCAGCAGGCTCTGGGCTATTGGGCCCTCCCTGCCAGCTTTCCTCTTTGTTTTGGTTCTGTTTTTATTTGCCAGCTTGCTTTCTGCTGGTTAGCTGGTCGAATTTCCCGAAATTTGCAGCTCCTAGGCAATCTATGCACTTGGAGAAAATACATTTTCTTTCAAATATATAGAGAGAATAGAAGAGACTTCTAAGGATAAGCACGAAGCCATTAGTAATATTGGTACTAAAATCTCATTAGCTATGTATTTTTAGAAAGTAAAGACTGTTTCTTAAAGTGTATTTTGTTGTCATTGGAGCGCTTGTCATCGAAGGCAGCAAATTGGCTCCCCTCGCCTGCATAACGTGGACAGCACGCGCCATAATTATCATAAGAGTTGCGACTGGGCTGGCAACTTGTTTTTTAAAATGCATTGTGAGTCGCCTGAAATCGAAATTTAGTGGAGATTTGTTTGCAGACCAAAGCTTTCCCTAAATCCTGGCTTTGAAATCAAATATAAAAATCAATCCTAGACGAAACAAAGACAACGGTGCGTATACGCAATGTTAAGTTAATTTGATTTATTTTTCTTAAAAAAATATGATTTTAAAGGTTTCTTTTTACTCATTTCATAAAAAAAATTCCGAAAACATATCCTTGCTATAAACAAATTAGCCAACAGCCGAAACAAAACTATAAATTGCCAGCTTTATTATAAAAATCTCACCAATAAATACCAATTAATATTTTATCCGCAATATAAAGCACCCAAGCTATAAAACAATTTGTGGTTTTTTAGAAACTGATATCACGTTAAAACCAAAAAACAAAACCAAAAAAATTGAAATTGTGCCGCAAATAACAATAAAAAAAATTGTACAATGTGGTTTAAGGACTCACAACGGCTAAAACAATTCGGCCAATAAAATAAAGGAAAAAAAAGGGGAAAAAAGAGAGAACCAAACGCATTTATTCAAATCAAAACGAATATAGAGCCTTGTCCGAAGCGGAAAGAAATCTAGTTTGGTAAATCCCGGAAACTAAACTGGGGTCGTCACACACTCAATTGGAGTCCCACAGTCCTGTCCCCACAACATGGTCGACATCCCTTCACACGCACTGTTTGCCATAATGTTTTGTGAATCTTTTTCCTTTTGGTTTGTGCTCGGTTTTTTTTTTTTGGTTTTTCTGGTTTTTTCGGTTTTTTGCTGCCCTTTTTTGTTGCTTTTATTGGTCTGTCATGTTTATCTTGGCAAGTTGTTTTTGTTTGGCATGTAATCGAGTCAATTGTTTCCGCTCCGTCGATGGGGCAATCGAGTGCGTCGGTTTTTATGTGTTTTTTTTTCTTTGGTAAAAGGAAACTTTTGTTTTCCGTGTTGTTGCTCTACGGTGTTGATACAACCAACATCCGTCCAATGAATTGTTGCCTGGGGGCGTTGCTGACATGGGTTAATAAGCTTGTGGGTCTGTCACTTTTGACTGAGATGAGGAACCCGAATATTAAATTAAGTGTTTGCCGCTTTTACACAAGCCTTTGGTAATGAGCGTATAATTTATACTACCTTTTTCACACTCCATTTGTTGTTCTAAAAAAAAGGATAAATATTCCTTTTAATAACGCGAAATGGTTCACTTCCGATTAGCTAAGACGATTGGAAGATCGATTCTACTTTAATATGCATCAAAATCTATTTTTCCCATGAATTCCCTTTAAAAAAAATATAAAATACACCTTTAACTTTCAGCTTTAATTTGAAAAGCACAGCTCAGAAATAAAAACTTTTTACCCGCTCTACTTAACATTCCCGTCAGCCATTACCACCCACAAATTTGGGTTTCTTGTGTTGGCAGGCTTGGCGTCAATTACCGGGCCATAATTAACCCTTATTTGTACATTTTATAGCCAGCACCGTAAAAGAGCCATTTAAATTACAAAGCGCAATACAAACCATAGCCATTTGGCAGGCGGGCAATGTCGTTTGTTAATCGGCTGCTTGCATTTCCCGAGAGTCCTGCGACCTGAAATTTCGAGGAGGCCGCGTCCTGGCCGGCGGATTGTCTGAGGTGGAATGTTTATGCGTTGAGTGGCATTTAACTTTAAGGCGAAATTGGCCAACAGTCGCCTTGAAGCAGCTTACATATTGAGTGAGCTGCGGGCAAGCGGCTTAACTCCCATAATCAAAGTATCTGGCCCGAACGCAGCCCCAGACACTTGACCCTTTCGCCATGGCCACTCCACTTCCTTCCTCATCTGCCCAATCCCCGTTCGAAATTCCATAGCCCGGCCTTTTTTATGTTGGCTACTAAAGGCCCACAGAGTGTGTATTTTGATGCGGGATCTGCTCATCGAAGTGGTCGGAAACAGAACAAAACGCAGTCCAAAAATTGCTTGTTAGGTCATCAAAATTCAATGGCTTTTGGACGTCTGTATGGGGCCAGTTTGAAATTTTCTGAACATACACCAAAGGCTTAAAACAAACTGATAATTTAATTAAGGGGTTACAACATTTGCAACTGATTGTAGGTCGAGTTAATGAATTTCACTAACAATAAATCCGATTAAGGAGCTTACTCTTCTAGAACTTTCCTTAAATTGGAAAGATTTTTGCAAAGAATACAGCACTATTTATTTTTAATTTTTATTCCAAGATTAATAATATATAAATAGATAAAATAAGTTTTGTAAATCATTAAAGTATGCTTTAACCTTTTAATTAATTAAACACATTTCTTGACTAGTTCTAGGCTTAAAAAATTTCACAGAATGTTTGCAAGCCTTTTCACTATTCTAATTAGTTGTCCTTTCCCGTTTTTTTCTCTTTTTGACACTGGACACCGCGGACATTTGCTCCAAGGAGGAGTAGCCCGTGGACGTGGAGTCCCTGCTCTGTAAATGGGTATATCGTGGCTTTTTGGTCTTCCAGAAGTGTATCAGAAACATGAATTCCCCCTTTAAGGCCATCTTGGGGGTTATCTGAAAATATAGTATTAGGCCCAAGATTAGTTGTTAGTTTTGAAATGTGAAAGGACTCTTTCCTGCCTTTTCTTTCAGTGCGATGCGCTGGACATGCCTCAGGAACTCGCCCACTCCAACCATAAATGCAATAATCAAACCCACTATTAGCATCGTAAACAGTCCTCCCACCGTTTTCATAGCAAGCTTATCGTCCTGGACGGTTTTGGTTCTCTTGTGACTGGAACTACCATTTGTGTTGAGCCATTTATTCTTAAAATTGTACAGTATTCCTCGCTCGCTGAGCCTGAGAATCCCCACGCTTAAATTGGACCGAAAATTGGCGTCTGCAAGGATTTCGATATTAAGTTTGAATATCAAATTAATAATTTTGCAAGACTTACTCAGCGGAACGGCAATGCCATAGTGCTTCTGGCCGAAACTCTCACCAATCTGGGTCAGCTCGCGGTTTCGCTGGACATGGTACTGCAGGCTGGTGGTTTCCATCAGGAAGGCATAGGATCCCTTGCTCACCTTGACTCGTTGGACACCCTCCTCATTGCTCTTGGTAAAGGCATCCGGCTTGAAGGAAAGCATTTTGTTCCAGGCCATTCGATTCTCGGTGTCATTTGAGTCTGAAAAATACACCGAGGTGGCACCTCCCCGAATGGTGCCAAACTGCACTTTGTTCTGGTCGACGAGATCATGAAGAGAGGCTATGTCATTGGACATCTTTGACGAGGTAACGAAGGCGGCTAACTTGGCAATGTACGTTTGGGAGACCAGCAGGGTGAAGATCCACCAAAATGCCGTCAGCAATCGCATGGGAAGACCCCTAAAATGTGATACCTAGCATAATATTGAAAAGTATATGGTATGATATTACTTACCTCGGCAAAATATCACATCCCTGGTTGAGCATTGAACCCAATACCAGCCACAGAGTGTTCCGCATATGCCAAATATTCTCCTGTTCCATCTCATTGTTGCCGTTGTCCACCGGCTTCTCCCACTCAAATGGGTCCATGCGGCCCGTGAAAATTAAGGCAATCCCGATTATTAACATTGCTATTATGACATAAAGCCAGACCTTAAAACTGTAGGGATTAAGGAATCCGTACCCATTTGGCTCTGGCGGAGGTTTCTTATACGAAAGGATGCTGATTCCCAGCTGCATGAAGGGAACCGTAAAGTCCACAACCGATCGACGTGCCTGTGTGATGGTCAAGTCACAAATGCCTATCTGGGCACGCTAAGGAGAGAAAATTGCATATAAAAAATACTTTTTTTTATTGTTTGTATCAAGTCCTCACATTGTCAATCAATGCTCGAATAATTCCATCCCATTCATCAGTTGCAGGATCGTAACTTCCATACTTATTATCCTTCACAGGCTCAAAATCGAACTCAAACTTACATTCCTGAGCCAAAGCGTAAATTAGATCCACTGCATAGCCCTCGAATCGATCGTTTCCTTCGTAGTGAATTCCCTCTGGCTCTTCTCTGTGGGAAGTAGAATCTGTATTTAATTTGAACACATATTTGAAAAGAATCTTTTGTGAAAGACCAACCTCCAGCTAAAGTATGGTTGACCCACACGTGTTGCAATCTTGTAGCGGACGGGTTTCTGGGAGAAATCGACCTTGTCCTCCTGTCGTCTTTGCTTCATGGCCTGAGTGGAGTTTTCCCTGATCTTATCATAGCTGACCATTTGATACTCCTTGTTCCAGATGTAGTCTACCCGATCGATAATGGGATTATAAACATCCAAATTAAAATCGTCCCGCTGTCCATCAGCATTTATGTGGAGCCTCTGGGTCTTGAAAGGAGGTTTGGCTTGCTTCGGAGAAATCTTAGAATATTTCAAAAGTAATGTGTTAAAATTATTTTGCAGGAAATATCTGTTAACTCACATTCTTCATTAGTTCGACCAAAAGTGGTCCTGGCTGCCAAAATCCATGGCCACATCTGGTTTGAGGCGCGTAAAATCCCGGTCGTTGGCTCAACTCCTTAAGGGCGTTGTAGAACAAGACAATTGAGTCATAAACAAGTTGAGATTCCAGCGAGTCAAACTATAAAAATGTGGTTAAGATAATAATAAATTTAGATTTAGATTTTAGATTTTTTAACGTCCTACCATATGGTCCACTGTATTGTCAAACGCATCAATCTCATCTTGAATCGGCTGTGGAATGTAATTTCGTATCCTGATAGATGAAATTGATACAGTGAATTCCTTTGAGTAGAAACGATCGATGCCACTTATTTGTGTTTCCAGATTCGTTAGAAACAAATGCTGAAAATATTTAAATTATTCGATGTATTTTTGTTTAAAAATAGCAAGTAACAATTTACATTAAACGCCCCGGTCATATTAAATCCAATAGAGGCGTTGATTACGTTTACCAAAATGTCAGGGGGGCAGTCCAGGAGGACATACTTTTCATTAACATCACTGATCTTTTTCCATAGAATCCGGTAGTCATCTCCTCGTTCAAATTGCCGCAATTTAATCCCTGATTTATGGAGCTGCTTCCAAGCTAATATATGCTGAAGGCGATTAAGATCTGCAAGAATAAAATAAGGAACTCTTGCATGGATATATACGCAAGACTCAATACCCACTGGTGCTTTTTTCGTAGACAAGAGTGAATGAGTTCCAATTGAAGCTCTTGCTGGACAATATATCCAAGATAGCAGTGGACAGGAGCAGCTCCATGGGGGCCACATTAACAGTCATTTGATGGTTGAGACGCTCCCTAGCCGACTTTTGGGATGGCCAATCGAACTGCAAATGGGGAATACCTGTCGCATTGCAGAGCACCTCAACAATATCTTAATATAAACAGAGAAACATAGAGATTTTGTATTTAATGAGAGTGAGAGTTAAATCAACTGGCTTGGGCATTTTGTTTAGAATTGTCCGGGGAACTAACAAAACACACAATAATGCGTCCGAGCAAAACACAAAGAGCAAAAAACCTAAAAGTCGGATGCGATTTTTCTTGGCAATTGTTCAAATGGTCTCCGTCTAAACGAATATATATAGGAATCTAAAGCCAGAAAGCAAAATTTTAATGGCAAACATGTGAGTGAAAGTTTGTTTAGATGATTTGAAGAATCATTAACGAGGTTGACGAGCCTTTAGATATTCTTTCAAGACTCTCTGACGGATTCTGCTCCCTCTACGCCCTCCATCTGTCTCTCGATATTAACAAAATGGAATTTATATATGCTCCTGCGTGTGCTTGCAGACTGGCATTTTTTTGTGATGGCAACACATAAGATTTTGTTTAAAAATAATTTAATGATGGGTAGGTAGACGGAAAATAAAAAACAAAAGCAACTTACCGCTGGTCGTCTTTGAACTTGGTCCGAAAATAGCCACCACACCATTTCCAATCAACTCACAGGCTAAAAAGTAAAATCCAAAATGTCTCTTAATCGCTTCCATGCATTTTACCAAACTAACTCACCCATCTCTTGCAGGGCAATACTGTCATCTAAGGCCAGGAAATGCTTGATGGTATCTAACTTCAAGCCGGGATTTATGGCATTCACTTCCTCGATAGCCGCATCGAAGGCCTCGGCAAGCTTCATCTCCGTATCGAAGAAGACAGCTCCTAACAGTCATAATTTCGTAAATATTTTGTTGTTGATTTTAGTATAAAAAACCACAAAAACTAACCAATTCTGAAAACTATAGCATCTTCGTTGGTGCAACTGGATAACGCCACAGTGGCAAACAGGAAAAACTGCAACGCGAACATCGTGTCATCTGTACCAGGTCATAATTGGGTCAGGTTTTAATAAGCGATTCCGTTCACTTCACAGCATTCGTGATTCGAATGGGAAATACAATTTCAGCTCGACTAACAAAAAATAGGACTCGAACTGTTCGGGGGAAAAGTTGGCCAAGCACTGGGGAGGCCATATTAAAAAAATACATTTTTTGGAGCGAATCCACGAGAGAACTTTTTGTTTCTACGTCAACGACAACCACTGCTGTGAGTGCCGGAGGAGTCCCATTTGTTCGTCGGATAGCACGCACTGTCACGGGGGGACCCGATCACCTCGATCTCTAGCTGGAAATGGACCAATAAATATGTGTGCTCTAAAATTAGGTGAGACGTACGCCTCCACAACGGGATAAGTGGGGTGCATCATATGTCTAAAAAATATTTACAAAAAAATATATTTCGTACATTTCATCAATGAATTCCATACTCTTTCGATTTTCTGCTGTACAGACTTTAGAATATACAAAAATATATATCAGGAAACAGATCTAAGAATAATTTCATATCTTGCTTTATTTATTGGTGATATTAATTTTTAAGCGACGAATCAATTTAGCTGAAAACAAAGCCAACAAAGTAGTTTTAAATTTAAAATAGGTTTCCATGTTATTGCTTTTGTTGAAAAGACAACTACTCTACGAAACTATTGTAATAAAATAGTTTTACAGCTATAGACACCCGATATTAAGTTTTAATGTTAAATAAAAATCAGAAACCAACTGAAAAGACGTTCAACTACATTTTATTACATTTTACTACATTTTATTAAAATTTTGGCTGAAAAATATTGTGAAAGTTTTCAACTAGTTGTCTTGCTGCGGCTTTTCTCCTTGGAACTACGCCTTGAATCGGAGGATCTTCTGGAAGTCGACTTGTCACTGCTACTAGAGATCCTCATGGGTTTCTTGCGGACCCAGAACTTGAGAGCAAACATGAATTCCGCTTTAAGGGCTTCCCAAGGTGTAACCCGCTCCTCAACCGCCACATTCTGGACATTCCAGAGAAACTCGGCTATGCCCAGGAAGACGCCAGTCAGGACGCCACCAGCCAGCACAAGGAAAACTCCTCCCAGCTCGATGATGGACAGGTCGTCGCCATCCACCACGTGGGCGAATTCGCAGGTGACATTATGCTTCTTCCACCACTTGTTCTTCATCTTGTAAAGGTCGCCCTTTTCACTCAACTGGAGAATGGAAACACTGAGGTTGGTCCGATAATCAGCGCCTGGTTAGGATAAAAAAAGTAACTGAAAGAGTCCACATCTATACAAGTTGGTCTCACCCAAGGGCACAGCCAGGCCGTAATGCTTCTCGCCTATCTGCCCACCAATTTGCGTTAAATTGCAATTCCGCTCCACGTTGTACGTCATGCTGGTGGTCTCCATTAAGAAGGCATACTTACCCGCCTCCCTCTCGACCCTGGCCACGCCCTCCTTGTTGGTGGTGGTGAAGGCGGAGGGCTCGAAGTCCTTCATTTTATTCCAGGCCCTCTGATAATCGGTGTCATTTGACTCGGAGAAGAATAGGGAAGTGCTGCCACCCCGCATACTGCCGAAGCTAACCTCGTCCTGTTCGATGAGATCCTGCAGGCTGTTGATGGTGCTCTGCCACTTGTCGCTGGTCAGAAAGGCTGCCAAGTTGGCGGTGTAAGTACTGAGCATCATAAGGGCAAAGAACCACCACATTCCAGTCAGGATACGCATATGGGGACCCCTTAAACAAAGAACCATTAATAATCATTCAATAATTCTACTGAGCTTTTTACCTACCTCGGAAGTATATCGCAACCCTGTTGCATTATAGATCCCACCATTAGCCATGTAGAGTTGTTCACATTCCAAATATTCTCCAGTTCATCAGGATCTTTGATTGCCGGATTGGGAGGCAGCCACTCCCGATATGAAAGCCTAAAAAAAGGGAATTAATTCAACCAATATCGGCAAAGACTCATTTTAAAAAACTACCTGGCAATGAAAACGAAAGCCAAAGTCATCACTAACTGAGCAAAAATCATGTAAATCCAGACCTCGACGGCAAAGGGTGCCAAAAAGGCAAACGGATTTTTGGCTTCTGGTGGTTTCTTGTAATGCAAAATACTTATGCCGAGCTGCATGAAGGGAACTGTGAAATCAACAACAGATCTTCGCAGTTGGGTAATAGTAAGATCAGAAACTCCGATCTGAGCATGCTGGAAATTAAATAAAGGATTGGATTTTTTATGAAACAAAAATCAAAAAAGGAACCTACATGATCTATTAGTTTTCGAATCATTCCATCCCATTGCTTTGTCTCGGGGTTGTATTTTCCATTTCCATTCTCAATCATGAACTCATAATCAAACTGCATCATTTCGGAAAGTTTTCTAATGAGGTCTACAGCATATCCCTCGTATTTTTCTCGTCCTACATAGTTTTCATGGTCTTCCCTACAAAAAAAAATTTAAGAATCGATTAATATTGAAATATAGTAAAGTATATTTTCCTAGAACAGACTTCATCATAAAATAGGGCTCCTCGTAGTGGGTAACAACAGTGTAAAGTCTACGCTGCTCTGAAAAATCCTGACTGGTTCCTGTGCTTTCCAGCTCCAGACTGAGGCGACGCTTCTTTATTCCATTATCGGGGGTCCAGATCATCATGGGCTCGTTCACCGTCGGCTTGTAGATCTCCAGGTTGAAGTCTGTCCGCTGTCCATAGTCGTCTAGTCTCATATTTTCTGTCTTGAAGTTGGGCTCCACATCATCCTCGGATATTGTCTTCATTTCGTTAACTATAAAAGGTCCTAGTATCCAGGGACTGGTACTGCCACAATATCGATTCGGTGGTTGGTAGGGCTCCATGGCAGCTATAACCCTTCTGGCCGAGTTCGAAAAGAGCACCACAGCATCGTATATGAGAATCGGCAGCATGGTTTGATTTCCCAGTATTTGCTTTTGGTTTCACATGATCAGAAATGTATTGATTTTATTTATGGTATTTTTTATATCTACTTACATCCACCATTGTGATACGAGTCTTTTTTCTATCAAAGGGGTTTGGGTCTGCTATTTTCAAGCGGACTGAGGTAATATTTGCTTTAAAGTCTTCATTGTAAATGTCCCTCAGTCCGGAACTGTGTGAGTCCAGATGCGTGAGAAACCAATTCTTGAGATACATAATGCTTGGTTAAATTATATTTCAATTATTTTTAGCCCATCCTCTCACCCTAAAAGGTCCCTGCAGCTTAAAGTCCACCGAAACCTTGAGTAATTCCTTTAAAGTTTTTGGATCGCAGTCCAGAATAATGCGGTGTTCATGGAAGGTTTCGTCTATTTCCTTCCACAGCACTCGATAGTCCTCCGCGTAGTCTGCCAAATTCCGGAGCTTCACATAGTCACTGTTTAGGGCCTGAATATTCATAAGATCTTGTAGACGTGCCAGACCTATAAGAGGTGAGGAATAAATAACATATGAAACCCACAATTCATCAGGTTTACCTTCCGGTGTTTCATAGATCAAAGTAAAGGTACGCCACTCATAGTTGGTCTTGATGATCTCGAAGTAGGCGCGCGATAGGACTGAGAGGGAAGGTGCCACATTGACGGACATTTTGTGATTGAGATGCTCCTGCCGGGTCGCTTCCAACTTCAAATCGTACTCAATGTGTGGAATGCCAGTCGTGTTTGCAATTTGCGCCACAATATCTGTGAAGAAACGGAGGAGCATCACCTCGGTGAACAGATGTATTTAGCCTTACACTCTAGATGCGAGCGTACCACTAGCTGCCTTTGAACTTGGTCCAAAAATAGCCGCAACGCCATCGGAAATCAGTTCACAAGCTATACGGAAGATATTTAACTCATAAATTTTGTTTCGAAGCTGCATGGGTATTTATTCACTCACTTAGCTGCTGCAGGAGAAAACTATCATTGGTGGGCATATATCTTTTGATGGGGACGAATCGTATGTCGCCGAACTTCAAGTTATTGACATCTCTCAGAGCCTGATCGAAGCTCAGTTCGATATCCTTTTCATTTTCATAGAAAATGGCACCTTAAATTGTGAATTGTAAGACCGAGACAATATTTTCGGCTCATTCTAAAGACCTACCCACGGCAATATCATTGCGATCACCTCCGCCAAAGGCGAGTATTGTTTTAACAAATACGATAATGAAAGGGTAAATGTAACCTGGAGACAAATGCATTATTATTCTCTTCCAAATTCTTGTTTACCTCAAAACACTCAAAGCTAATTGAATTTTCTAAATGCAGCAGCCATTTCGGTATATTCACTTTCCAGTTACATATATATATTATTTTTATATATGTACAGATAGGGGGACACACACGAAAGCACCGAAAATTACGCAAAAATTAATAGTGAATTTATTTTCTGAGATTTTTCCACGCGACACGGCGTCTAGTCTTAAAGCGCCTCGCGCGCCTACTGACTGCCACAACTGACTGACACGAATGGGACTCCGGCAGGGGCTCTCTCTTCAGTGCCTCTCCGTCCCACGGATCGTATACGTAACGTGCTCTCGGGCGGATACGAGGCTGATGTGCCATCATTCATCCAACCGCCATTTTTAATCGAATGATGTTACTTTGAGTTTATAAGGAATATTTCCCAAAACATTTCCTCTAGGAAACATGTTTCTCCCATTATTACTATTTTTATTTATTATCTTGATCAGTTTTTAAATCACATTTTACGACGTATACGATGATCGTAAATAGCACAAGATCCATGTTTTTCAGATTCCAGAAACGTGCACAATGAATTCTTTGCAGTGATGAATTTCTCAATAGGTAGCATGGTACTATCGCCTTTGTAGAGAAAACTCAACCCTTTGTCAGTATCCGGGATAATCTTATAATTATCCGAGTCATTGTAACGCACAGTGCCATTTTTCCATGTCACAAAGCTCAAATCCAGACTATTTGGCTCCAGTCGCCGGCGTCCCGCAAAAATATCCGTCCAAGGATGAGATTTGAATTCGCCGAGTTTGAATCTTCTCAAGCTTTGCTCCAAATCAATGTAACCAGAAACAGTGAAACCCTTGGAGTCCCGAGTAGTTACAAAAATAATTGTCTGGTTCGGAAGAGATATATGTAAAAATGAATTAAAACTTATATATTTATAACTACTATAATTCTTTTAAAGCTCTTACCGATACTGTTTTAGTTGTGTTTAGTTTTTCCCGCTCCGAGATAGCAACCACCAGTGGATCCACAAACATATTGTGCTCACTGAAATAAAAGTGCGAGCCCAGAGGACGAAGGGTCTTGTCCGTGAATTGATCAGGAGAGAGGACTAACGTCCCTACCATTGCCCTCAGGGGAGCCAGTTGACGCATTATTTCGCGATTCGGGAGATATCGCTTGTCCTCGATTCTGATAAAGCTATCCAAATACTTCTCGTAGGCAAGCCGCTGATATCTAGCTTCGCTATTATCCTGATCCTGATCCTGATTCATTGGAAAACCATACGAGGCTTTTTTCTTAGCTGTCCTAGGCGGTGATAAATCCATAGTTCAACCAAAATAAAGGAAAACACAGCCACAAGAAGAAATAAATAAATGTGTTTGACGAACAGAGAGCAGCAACGAAAGTTTTGTGTTGACAACTAAAAATGTAAATGGAAAATGTTTATTCTTGACACAATTACACTTCAAACACTAACACTTTTCAATAACATTAAACATTATATTTCTGAAAAAACCACACAGAGCGCGAAGCTCTTGACTAAAGTCCAAGGACAACACATCCAGATATGTCCGTTCAGCAGGACTTTAGCGTATTGGAATTCGACAACTACAATGATTACATTAACTCCTTTGCCACCGTCCAGGACAACCGGTACCTAAGCAATCAGAGCACAATCAAAACTATCGTCGAGCTGGGCTATCGGTCCACCAAGGTGCCCTACAGTGCCGAAGAGTTTGCGAATCGGGTCAGATTAGCTCTGGAGGCCATCAGGCCAAAGACCACACATGTAGGCCTATTCAGCGACTTGATGTCACCAACGAACACGGACCCAGTGCTACTGGAGTTCAAGGCCCGAGAGTCGCTCAACTTGAACAAGATTCTTTCGGTGAGTAAGAGATACCCGGTACTTTTCCATTTACCAAATAAAAACATTGACTTTCTTGTAACAGACAATCGTCTTCACATCGTATATACACATCGATGGATCGGAGATATCTGGATACATTGATTTGGACATGAGTTGGCGGAACTGCTTGCGGCAGACTCTGAAGCACACGGATTGGCGCGGCGTCTTTGCAGGTCGCACCCGCCTAAAACCTCTACCCCATCATCTCAGCTACTCGAATCCCAGATACAATCTGGTCAAGTACACTCAAAGCGACAACTACTGGGTGGTGCATGACCATTATTTTGGCCTGATGTTCATGCACAGAGGAGACCACAAAATGATTTCTGTGGGTGGACAGCACAATATGTACACGAGGAATGCCAAGAGGTCGATGGTCTACTCACCGAAGTACGGATATGTCGTCTTCTATGATCACGTTGTGCGCAAAAAGGTCTAGTCCTGTGGCAAAATCAAAATTTTATCTAGTGTTTTGTGACTAAAACAATGATTAAATAAAATAAATTATTTTATTTATTCTTGTATACCATAAATCAATGCTATTAATCACAAGAGATAAACCAATTTTGTTGTCTTACTTCTTGGTAGATCTCGATATAGAAGCCTGCTCTCAGAATATTTGATTGTTTTTAGAATATGCTAAGCAAAACAAACACCAGAGACACTCTCTCGAACCGCTTTTGCACTCAAATATTTTTAAATTTAGCATAGTTTTGAATCCAATCGGATTTCTTATATCTTTTGCTCATTGCATCTCAGACCTCCGAACATAAAAAGTGCATTTTCCTCGTCTGCGGGTTTTACATCATCAGAAAAAAAACACAAACATTTAACTGAGGAGTTTACATCAATGTTATCCTCCAGTTATGGTGTCCGTCATCCATAATACCATACTTTTTACACAGGTTTTGCTGAATCTTTTGCCCTTTATTTCGGCTAGAAATCAGTTTTCTGTGGGTAAGTAGGTCACCTGCCCTAATTCCTCTTAGATGCAAAATATTGCACACATTTTCTAGGCAGCATCTTTACATCGGACAAGGATGAGTCGGAAATTGCATTTAGAACCGCTGTCCATCGAGCAAATATATTGGAGCGGAACATAGAACTTGTTCCTATCGTCATGTACGCCGACACAGATGATAGCTTCCTCATGGAAAAGATTGGTAATTGTTATGAAACATATTTTCTTTTCAAAATGTATATCCTTTTTTCAGTTTGCAATTTAATCTCTCAGGGAGCCATTGCCATTTTCGGACCCAGCACAGGCAGCAGTTCTGGCAAGTAAATCCCGATTATGACAAAGAGTATAATGATATATCTTTACTTTTTTGAAAACAGATATAATAGCATCGATCTGTGATACTTTGGACATACCTCACATCGTATACGATTGGATACCGAATGAATCCATACCGGATCGAGAACACTCTACCATGACCCTCAATGTTCATCCTGACAACCTATTGCTATCCCAAGGATTGGCTGAAATCGTTCAAAGTTTTGGTTGGCGGAGCTTCACCATTGTTTACGAGTCCGACAAAGGTAGAGAATAAACTGACTGAAAATATAGAAACATTTTATGGCAATATTCTCAGAGCTTCAGCAACTGCAGGATATCCTGCAAATCGGAGAACCCATCAGCTACCCAACCACCGTAAAACAATTTGCATCGGATGGGGATCATAGACCTTTCCTGAAGGAAATCAAACTGTCCACCGACAACTGTCTGATCCTGCACTGCTCCCCGGATAATTTATTGGGAATATTGCAGCAAGCAAATGAACTGAAAATGTTGGGCGAATATCAGGTACGAGACCCTATAAAATATATATTTTTATTCAAAAAGGAAACAACTCTTTCAGAGCATTTTTATACCCTTATTGGATACCCATACCATTGAGTTTGGTGATCTTTCTGGTGTTGAAGCCAATATAACCACGATCCGTCTAATGGACCCCACGGACTTTCACATTAAGAACGTTGTCCACGACTGGGAGGAGCGGGAGAAGCAGGAAGGACGTTACTACAAAGTGGAGCCCCATCAGGTGAAAACCCACATGATACTCCTAAATGATGCCGTTTGGCTCTTTTCGAAGGGACTGACAGAGTTGGGAATTCTGGAGGAACTGGCAGCACCCGAATTGGAATGCCGACGGAAGAAACCATGGCCCTTTGGCAGGCGGATTATTGAATTTATGAAAGCCGTAAGTTTATAATTTAAACATGGTTCTATATACAGAAAGTTTATACATGATACAGCGTTCAGATGAAACATCCACTGGAAGGATTGACTTTAACGAGAATGGACAAAGAAGCTTCTTCACCTTACGCTTCATGGAATTGAGTTCTGGCGGTTTCACAGACCTGGCCACGTGGGATCCAGTTAATGGCTTGGATGTACTCAACGACGAAGAGGAAAGCGAAAAAAGAGTGGGCCTCAAATTGTCTAACAAAACATTTATTGTATCCTCCCGGCTGGGTGCTCCATTTCTGACGCTTCGAGAACCCAACGAGGGGGAAATCCTTTCAGGAAACGCTCGATATGAAGGTTACTCCATAGACCTTATCGATGCCATTGCCAAAATGTTAAACTTTAAATACGAATTTCGCTTGTCTCCTGATGGGAAATATGGGGCTCTAAACAAAGTGACCCAAACCTGGGATGGAATTGTGAGACAACTAATTGATGGTGTGAGTATAAAATATTTAGTTAACTTTTTGAAATGAAATATTACAACGTGTCTCGTTTCAGAATGCGGATCTTGGTATTTGTGATCTGACAATGACATCTTCGAGGCGTCAGGCCGTGGACTTTACGCCGCCCTTTATGACCCTGGGCATCAGTATTCTCTTCTCCAAGCCACCCACCCCACCCACAGATCTGTTCTCCTTCCTGTTGCCTTTCTCCCTGGATGTGTGGATCTACATGGGATCGGCGTATTTGTTTATATCTCTGCTCCTATTTGCCCTCGCCCGAATGGCACCCGATGATTGGGAGAACCCGCATCCTTGCAAGGAACCCGAGGAAGTCGAGAATATATGGTCTATAATGAACACCATGTGGCTTTCGATTGGATCACTTATGGGTCAAGGCTGTGATATTCTTCCCAAGGCTGCCTCCACCAGATTGGTGACTGGAATGTGGTGGTTCTTCGCCTTGATGATGTTGAACTCCTATACCGCAAACTTGGCCGCTTTTCTTACCAATTCCCGCCAAGGAAATACCATCAGCAGTGCCGAAGATTTGGCTGCCCAAACTAAAATCAAGTATGGAGTCATGTCCGGTGGCTCCACCCAAGGCTTCTTCCGGGACTCCAACTTCAGTACGTATCAGAAAATGTGGACAGCTATGGATAGCGCCAGTCCCTCGGTCTTCACGAAGACAAACGACGAGGGTGTGGAGAGGGTCCAGAAGGGCAAGAACCTCTATGCTTTCTTCATGGAATCAACCACTTTGGAGTACAATGCGGAGCGAAAGTGTGATCTGGTTCAGATCGGAGGCTGGCTAGATTATAAAAGCTATGGCATTGCCATGCCATTTAGTAAGTATTATAAAATAACACACTTTTTAGAAGTAATTAACATTAGAAGACCCTTTCAGACTCTCCATATCGAAAGCAGATTAGTGGAGCTGTTCTAAAACTAGGAGAACTTGGCCAGCTGGCGGAGCTGAAGCGCAAGTGGTGGAAGGAAATGCACGGAGGCGGCAACTGTGAGAAAACCGACGAAGAAGGAGGCGACACACCGGAGCTGGGACTGGAGAATGTGGGCGGTGTATTCCTTGTACTGGGACTTGGATTATTTGCCGCCATGGTCCTGGGATGTTCGGAATTTCTGTGGAACGTCAAGTCAGTGGCAATCGAAGAGAAGGTAAAATTCCAAATTGCATTCCTGGTTCTGCATTCTGAGTACCATTTAGTGGCAATATTAAATCACAAACTGGTATTCTTATATTCCACAGATTTCGCTTAAAGAAGCTTTTAAAGCCGAAGCACTTTTTGCTGCAAAAATATGGATTATTACGAAGCCTGTTCACACCAGTACCGGCGATTCATCATCGTCGAACTCAAGCTCATCATCCAAGTCCGGAAAGGCAGCTTCCAGTAGATCGAAGCATTCGTCAAAGTCACTGGGCCTTTCGATGAAAAGTATTAAAAGCTCAGATAATCACGACCCAGAGGCCTCGGTTCACCAGAAACTGAAAAAAATTGGCTCCATGTTTTCCCTAAAATCACAAAAGACGACAACACCGCCTCCAGAAATTGGGTGGAAATTGGACAAGTCAACGCAGATAGATGAAATTCCGGCTGAAGACGAACCAGAAATGATTCCTCAACCCGAAGAGCCACAACATAGACACCATCACCATCATCATCATCATCATCATCATCATCGTCATCGTCATCACCACAGAGAAGAGCATCCGGAAACGGATCAAATACAGGCCTTTCGGTCCAGCAAAATAAGCAATGGTGTCTAAAAATACATTACTTTTTTCATCAAAAGCTTAAATATTATAATAAAAGTTATCTTTTCTTGCCGCATTGACATTTATTATAAATAAATAAATACAATATTGTATCGTATTTATTTACAGATATTATATACATGAACATTTTTATTAGTTTCGTTTGGTTTGGGATTATAAATTTCGACAGTAAAGTTTTTATATTTATTTAAATAAAGATTATATTAATCTAGCTTTGATATTTTTGATTTATTTTTTTGTTTAATACTTAGCTTTTTAAGTAATTCATTGTTTTTGCTTCTTTTGAACTAATATTGTAAAGAATTTTGAGTTGAATGTTAAAAATAACCTTTAAGTGATTTATTCTATACGTCTGAGTTTTTTATATACCCTTGCAGGCGAAGTTATTTTACAAAAAATTGTATTGCAAGAAGGAAAAATTAGTATTAGGGTTAGGAGGATAGAGCTTTGTCAGTTAAACTGAAGCAGATCATTTCAAGCGGATAAAGTATGAATATCCTTTAAAAGAAATTCACGATTATGTATGAAATAAGAGTTCTTAAGAGATCGAAGATTTGTTTCGCTCAAAACGAAAGGCTGTTTATTTAGCAGCTAGTTAGGGACTTTCGACTGCAAGGACATAAAATCCTCGGCTTGGGCCAAAGATAGATTTCTTATATAGTTAATTTGAAGGTACATCATTGGTTGCTTATACTACATTTCAATTGAATTTGCTTTTGGATTTTTATTGAGCTTCTTTTGCACAATTTTTCTAGTCTTCACTTCGCATACATACTCGTACATTGATAAATAAAAATCTATAACTATAAAAAAACAGCTTGAATTGGAGCTTGCGAGAAAATCTAATCGATATGGTACAAGAGACATAAGCGGAAAGAGCTTAAATAAACATTTTGTACAAGTCGGAAAATTCATCATCATTGTCAAGGATATATATATACAGAATAAGAATATGTGGAAATTCTTTTATTAAAATTAGATAAATATAAATTAAAATACTTTTTTTTTGCTTTTATTTTTAGGAGTATTTTTTTTTTGTTGTCAGACCTTAAGTCATACTTGTCCTCCCTTTGCAGGATTGCTTTTCGCCACTTATTTTTTGTTTTTAGGGATTTTACTAACTTTGCTAGTTATTTGCTTTTTTTTGTGTTCAGTCAACACGTCTGGGTTTCGTCGGCTTGGTCAATCCTTGGCTGCAATGGCCACAGGGGGGAATTGGCGCTCATCGTAGAGTTTTGTTGGTGTGTCGATAGCATCACAGAGCTTGCGAAATTTTGCGGAATCTGAGGAGGGGAAGATGAAAGCTTTAGTTTCCTTTCAAATGATATCATATTTGATATACTAACCAGACATTGCATCCGCCTGCTCACCCCTCAGAATACTCGCATAGCTGTTGTCTGGCATTGGATCAGGATTCTCGATGAGAACACTCGCAGCGCAACTTTTCAGCATATTTAACGACGAAGGCTGTGAAGGGATGGTTGAACTCGCCTTTATTTGCGATCTCAACACACTCTCGCTCAGCTGAAGCTCAATCACATCCTCGAGGGCTCCGCGTAAATCGTGGACCGACAACAGTTTACAGGATCCTCCCCTTTCCGCGTTGAAATCGTGGACATAGAGGAAGCCGTCTTCGCAGGCGATCAGGAGACGGAGTTCCTTCTGTACGCGGGTCAGGGCGCAAATATGCTTCAGACCTGCCTGGGCCAGTTGCACGGTGGCAAAGGATCGGTCCTGGGCCAGCACATCAGTCACCTGTGAGGGCAGAAGCAAGGAGGAGACCGCCTTGGAGAACATTCCTCCCCAACTGGCAACTGGAGCGGGAGTGGCTTCCTCAGTAGAAGCAGCAGGCGCTGACTCCTTGTTCGCCTCATCAGATTTGGCGGCTACTTCGGCTAAAATAATGAAAGGTATTATTAGAATAAAAGTAATATTTTCAGAGTTTTATCCTACCAATGGCCTTCAGCTCGACAGTCTCCACAGCCTGGGCATCAATCTTAAATATGTGTACGGTCTCCGTGTTGGAGGAGGCGCACAGGAAGTCACCACCGACCGCGAAAACCAGAGAGGCAATGCGGACGCAGCTCACGCCTCGTCGAAACTCCTGAACCCGCTGGCCGTTTTTGACGCAGAAAACCCGGATGACAGTACCACGCTCAGAGGCGGTGGCCAGAAGAGTGCCACTGGTCGAGAATGTCAGTGCCGAAAGGGGCGTGTCGTGGGCTTTGATGGTGATGCCGGTGCGAAGCTTGCTCGCATTGAAGATGCGCAACTCTCCGCTGGTCTGGCAGATGGGAAAGGCCAAGAGGGAGTTCAAGGAGAGGGCGCAGAGGCCCTGCTCGTTGGGGGCGATGTTGTCGATGGAATGCAGGATCTTCATGTCGCGAATGTCGTGGATGTGTATGCTCTCCGCCAGGCAGACAATCAGACGCTGCCGGTTCATCCGGACGCACAGAATATCCGAGGGGTAGAAGCAGTTGCAGATGTCCTGCTTCTTTTTGAAGTGCAACATCTTGAGGCAGTTGGGCTTCAGGGTGGTGACCAGCACTACCAGCGAGCTGTTGAAGAGCCTCTCCACAATCCGTATCTGCTCTGTGTTGTCCTTGGCGAAGATCTCCTCCACCTTATCCTGGCCAGATATGGAGTACAAACGAAGGCCCGTAGAACTCAATACGGACAGCGAGCTGCAAGAATAAAATATACGAAGATTAAATAATCATTAACGTTAAATTGTGACACAATTCTGACCTCATTTTGGCATCACTAACTAACTAATCATATTTATTGTTTAATTAGCCCTCTCGGGCTTGCAAAAATTGCCGTAGTGGACGGTATTTCACGTCCCCATGGCGGGGTATTGGTTAAAGTTTTCAACTAGCAATAACCGCACCTCAGTAGAACTTCATTGGTTACGGTATTGCCACTGCGCAAAGATAACTAAGACACGTACACTGAGGTTAGTACACTGCAGCGCCGTCAGAACTGGTTGCGAATTATAAGTCAGCATTCGCAGCCGACATGTCACTGCATGCTTTTAGGCTACTCCTTTGATGTTTTATGGAAAATTGCAACAAAGAATGTCCAAATCTGGACAAAGGTATTATTCTCCTCCTATTTTGGTTAAATTTTATAAAATTACTGGCCATTTGCATGTCTTTTAGAGTATGAAAAAATATGTTCATAAACCTTTTGTCTTTCAAAGTTTTTATTATTTCTTATTATATATTACATATTATTTAAGCAAAAGTGTTTGAAATTTCCAGTACTACTAAAAACAGTAGCAAAACAATACTTTCTAAATGCAATAATTGCGTAAAGCTTTCCGCATTGGGGTGCAAAATGTAAACAAAAACAAGACTGAGTAACGGATTGGGGAAGGTGGGGCCAATGGGGAGTCAGTTTTGGCAAAATTTAGGACATTTAAATAAAATACCGCATAAGTTTATTAAATTTTAAATTATTTTTATATTTATTTTATTGATTTTCCACACAAGTTTTTATTTTATGTTTGACTAGAAAAGTTTGTACTTAAAAAATATTACAAGTTTGTTAAAAGCCTTTCCTTGAATATAAAAAATATAGACCTTTTATTTACTTGAATATTTATTAAAGCTTAAATTAGCTTGCATTAAAGCAAAAGGTTTTGGGAAATTCAAGTGCGACTAAAAACAGTTTGTGCCATATTTATATAAACTCTAACACAACATTCTTGAGATCAAGCTTTGAACTTTTGCGATTTGTGTCGAAGCACTTTGTACCCTTTTCCAGAGCCAGAGCCTTTTCCCTTCAAAGAAGGTCGCTGGGCGAGAGTTGAGATTCTCCTTCTGCCAGATATATCTGCATGGCCTTAAATAGCAAAGCGATGCCCAGCTGCTTCTTCTGTTTCATCGTCCAGGACTGAGCCGGTCCGTAGTAATCCCCACGCTTCAGGTTGGTCAGGTGCACCAGGCCCAATGCGTCGATAATGGACGCCTCACGGGTGTAGGCATCAATCGGGATGATGTTGTGGAAAACATGCAGGCAGACAACGCCACTTCCGTGCTGCCAAATCCCCAATATACGATCTAGCTTCTCACTGCCCATCTTTGCATCGACAGGCGGCGGCGAACGAAAGACTTCCGGCTGCAGGGTACGGAATCCTCCAACGCGTTCTCCGTTCTTCTTGCTGCGCTTCTGGTGAAGACGAGTGTGCTGTCTCATGGCATCGTACAGATGGGCGTAGGGCCGGGAAGTCTTGCCCTTTCCCACGTAGAATATAGAGTCGAGAAAGCGCTGCCACACGTCGAACTTCTCGAGGAAAGCGCTCTCCCCGGGCAGGTTTCGTGAAATCCGCGGATCGATCAGCATGTAAATGAAGCTCTGCTTCAGATGTCCCTCTCGCATGTTTTTCTTTGGCAGGTTGCTTTTGGCAAAGTGCTGAGCGGAAGCGGCCTCATGCGGCATGTAGTCACAAATCTTGGCGAAATCCTCCGGCGACCTCAAGGTACGATGCAGCTCAACGGAGTAACGAATCTGGGAATCTTGGGCATGCTTTTGGGCGGCCATCAAGGCATCTGTGTTCCTCTTGTACTTGATGAGTTGTTTGATGTAAAGCCGCTTTGTGGTCTTTGTAATAGGACCGACCGGAGCACCCAACTGGGTGAGTTCCCTGCGTAAGGCATCCGTCTCATAGTCGAGCGGGAGAGTCACGTTTGTGCTTGCTGTAGTGTCCAGATCGGGCTTCTTCTGTGAAGGCTTCGCAGTAACCCTTTTCCGATCCTCCTCGTTTTGCAGAAACTTGGCCTCGTAAAAAACCAATCCATTCTCGTCGTCCGTGTGGACATAGGCCTCCTTGATCTGCAGGAAATACTCCTCCTGTCGCCGCGGACTGTCCAAGTCATTGTTGGCGGTGACAAAACTTTGCTCCGTCTCGGGCTCCACAATCACTGCCTGGGAGACCTGCTCCACCAAATGCTCGAAGACCTGCCGTCCCGAGTTGCAGGCCTCTTCTGCTGTCTCCTCAGAGTTCTCCTCCAATCGCAAGTGCTGCTGCACGTGCTGTTTGAAGTTAAAGTCATCTTCTTCCATGGCCTTATCCACGAGGGCCTCCACATGCTCATCGTATTGCTTGAGCAGAGACTGACGAGCCCGCGACCGATTCACCTTCTCCCGCCAGCTCTCGATGAGCGATCGCTGCTTGGGGTGGTCCGGATCCTCCACATGACGCTCTTGCTGGCTCTGAATGAGCTGCGTGAGATGGGCTTCGGTGAGCGCAAACAGGTTGACAGACTCCTCATCCGGCAAAGGCGGAATAATGTGAACCTCGTTGCTAATATCTGGAAACTTGGGCTGCGGTCGGTTCCGTCTATGGGTGATATTTATATAGTAGGGAGAAGTAACGTCGTGGTTATACTTCAGCTGATTGGGAGTACTCTGTTGCTGCTTCTCCAGCTTCTTCTTTTGCTTCTGCTTGAAAATGTGATCCCGCAGAAGCTGCAGAACCTCAAAGTGACACTCCTCAATGGCATAGTGCACCGGCAGTTTGTTTTCTTCGTCTGGAAGATCTGGTCGAGCTCCTCGCTCCAGGAGCATCCTTACCAGCTCTACCCGTCCATAGATACTGGCAATATGCAGAGCCGTGGTCTTGCCATCGCAGAAGGAATCCACGTCCAAGTCGGGGCACTCCAGGAATCGGGAAAGGATCCTTCTGGCTAGATCCCCGTTACGCATGCCGCACACGTAATGCAGGGGTGCCAAGCCACGCTCGCAGGGCACGATGCCAGCGTTTATGGTGTTCCTGTCCAGCATGGACATGATGTCCGCTTCATTCTCATCCTCCAAGGCGTCGAGGAGGGTCAGTGCTAAAAAATTTGCACGCTGCTCCATCGCTGCTAGCCCCAAATTGATTTTTCCCCATGCACTGTCTCTCTCTCTAATTGCAAATTGCACTCAATTGTGGTTTAATTTTCATTTTCAATGCCACCTCTATGTTGTTGTTTGAAGTTTGGTATTTTTCGAATATGGCCATATTTTGGTATTTTTTTTTGCCAGACTTGCCAGATGTGCAAAAAACATACCTTGTCTTTGGTATATTACGCTCCACATTTGAATCCGGTTTTTAAAACTATCAAACTTATTATCATATTCTAATATTTGGCAGGCAATTGGCTTTCAAATCACGATGTAAACAATGCTTCTGTGAGCGCAACACGTGTTGTTTTTTTGCGCCCCATTTTCGAAACTAGTTTTCGAAGGGCGTGTGCGCTAAAATGGGGCTCAAGGTTGCAGACGCGATAGCGATTCGCGGTCAGTTGTTGCTCACTGATTTTCATGTTGATGTTAAAAAGAGTCTCGTTAATCTTTGTAAGCGTCTGTGACACTCATAAGAAAGCAATAAGAATATAGAATTCTTTTCCAGTATAAATGTTTATACACTACCACAAAATTCTTTTAAAAAACTATTGAAAAGAGTATCCAAACTTCACACTAAGACTATCTTGTTTTTATTGCGATGTTTGTATGTTTATTTGTTATTACCAACAATTTGTTAGTAAACAAAAACAAAGTAAGCAATACCAAAAAAATATAAAAACAACAATGACTAGCGTAAAAGCAAATAAGCCTGAGGTCTTCATGTAAAAAATGATAAATTGATACCCAATAGGAGGCTATGGTCGTCATTTCCTGCTCCTGCCATTGAAAAATAACATACATAGGTACATATTATCATTTGTTAGGTTTTTTACTAAATGGAGTCCATTCACCCTCACAGTGATTTGTTGATAATTCGACGAAAGGCTCTCCTTCTCCTTATCTTCCCCGCTTTCTAAAAGATTGCCTGTTTTTACCAGAGCTTTATTAATTGCAATTAAAAATGAAATATTTTTGTTTCAAGTCAGCTGATATTCACTGAGACAAAAAACTCTCAATTTAATGATTCCTTTTTTTAAATTTATTTTATAGAAAGTATTGTTTCTTCATATCTGAGCTTTTTTTTTGCTTACTGCTGTACTTTGAGATGAGACTTAAAAAGTTACGGTACATTTGTACCAAATGACATCAGCTGAGCGAAAATAATCACAAAAGTGCAAAAGCAGAAACTTGTTTATTAAGCTCGGAATTTGTAGCTGTATTAGTTCATACTAAGAATAAATAATACAAACATAAGTATAGTCGTCAGCTGTTGCGCACTACACATGCATGAGTAGAATATGTGCGTCAGGGTACCAAAACCACTGTTATTTTTGCAGCTTGATGGCCAGTGTAGTCCCCCACTGCCCCCCCACACAAACTATATTTCGTAATATGTAGAAATGTATATGCATGTTATTGTTATTCGAATTGCTTGTTTGCATGTTCTAATAAACTACATATACATAAGTAAGTGACGCCGTTCCACTCTCACCCATAGTCGAGCTATTAAGAATTCGCCCCCTCCATGAAATTAAACCACAGCAGCTGTTTTTGCCTTGTTTACTCGTGTCGTTTGTCGATTTTTGTATCTCAATTGTTTGATATGGCTTGCCATTTTTTCGCTACGGTGACCTTCCTAGCTGGTGCTGGTGCTGGTGCCCAAGGATTAATCTAGTTTTTGCTACTTACGTAAAATCCTGGTTGAAATTCATCTGATAATTGGCCATTGTGTTCAGCTTTCGTTGTACAGCTTTAATTTTAGATCTATTTCACTTTCACTGGCTTTTTGTAGATTTTTGTAGATTATTTTGGTATTTGTATCTTTTCACCTTTTCACTTTCGAAATAAACAAATATTAAATGGGTAAACAGGCGAGCGAGCAACGCAAATTGTTTGATTGGTTTTTCGATTTTTTAATTGGGTATTTAGAGTCGCCTTTGTTGTTTTTCTATGACTGTTTGCCTTTGTTTTCTCGTTCTATCAACACCCCCAAACTCACAAGACATACACATCGAAAATGGGTCTTTTGAACAGCAAGTTATCGATTATCGAACCAGTTCGACAGCAAAATACGAGTTTATCAACGGTATTAAAACATGACAGTTATTTTTTAATTTTCAAATAAAATTATAGTTTTTTTTATAAATATTTTATTCCGCAGACACGCTTAACTATTTTTATTTCCCTTTTATAAAGTGAACAAATAGACCACCTATTTAGTTAATATTGATAAAATTTATGTGGGTTTCAAACTAAATTATTTTTTTTTTATAACTGAAGAAATAGTCTATAAATAAGGGATAGTATTATAATAATAACATTGTTTTAATATTGTATCCAATATATTATATATATTCTAAGAATACTAAAATAAACTAGTTCTTTTTCGGAGAGTGCTGAACTTATAGGAGATATTGCACAGCCTTAGGTATTTTTAGCCAATCAGGACACGACCACATTGATAGTCACAATAGAAAATAAAGCCTTTTCATTTGTTTTAAATAGTGGATTTTGTTTGCAAAAAGGCTAGCCCTGCCCTTATGAATATGCATATTCAAGAGCCTAAACAATTGTGCTACTAGACAGCGTGCGGTTCGAACTAATGATGAGTGTTTTCAGTGCCAATTGTGCGGATTTACCAGAGTAGTATACAATTTTTTCGTACGATACGGAAAATTTTCCCCGTTCTCGGGACGCATGAAAAATGGCGGCTTCAGAAGGGCCAACAATTCCAATTCAAACCGAGGCGATCTCGGAGGAATGCAAGGATGACGACGCTATAACCTCCACACATCACACGTGCGCCAACGATCCAGACTTCGCTGTGATTTGTGCGTTTTTGCAGAAATTCGCCAAGGATTTGGGTCTCAATTTGCCGAATTTCAAACATTTGCAGGACTGGTTGACCACAAACGATGAAGGTGAGCCTGAGGAAGTGCCAAACAAATGTATTTAATCGGAAAACTAAGGGTTTTTTAATAGTAAAATAGCCAATAGACTTTGGTCTTTGGTAAACAAGAAAAAAATATATCAATTATTTACGTAGAGCAGGTTTAAGGGGTTTTTTTTAAGCAATAAATGAATCAGATTTTGTTGTTGTTTAATTAAAATTGTTTATCCTCTACTTTTAACAATTATAATGGAAATAATTCTATAATTTCCTTCCAGTTTCCGAGCTCAAGGACTTGCATATAAAGCTGTTAAGGAAAACCCGAAAGACAGTCCACGAGAAGAACTGGGAGTCGGCCCTGAGCAAGTTTTGCTTTGGTTATTCTGTACAGGATGCCTGGGAGGTAGAACGCTTCGGATACAAGAATTCCAGCCTCAGGGTCAAGCTTCGAATACTCAGGGTAAGGAATTTAATTAAAAATTAACGTTTTTTATACTAAAACTATTATTTTAGGAACTTTTGGAAAGTCAGTTTGAAAGGAATGCGAAATTCCGTGCCCACATCCTGACCTTGAATGCGGATACCCTGCGATCGGAGCCCATTGGAAGGGATCGGCTGGGGCATACCTACTGGCTGACGCAGGACTCGGAATGCAACCTGCGCATCTACCAGGAGCACCTTGACGAAGAGATCTGGCAGGTGGTCGCCACCAACCGGGAGGAATTTGTCAATCTAATCAGTAGGCTGCGCGGCAACGAGGTTGTGCTGCCATCGAAGGACATTGGAGAGGCCGACGAGGATACCAGCAGTAGCAATAGTTGTCCTGTTAAACTGCCACCTCCCGAGGAAAAGGAGGAGGAGGACGAGAAGGAAAAAGAGCCAGAAGAAGTAGAACAGCCTGTAAAGGCGATACCCAACCTCAAAATCAAACTTCGCTCCCCCGACCAGGAGGAGTCAAAGACCAAAAAGGTCAAGGTAAGTAGGAGAGAAAATCTTAAAAAGGAATTATTAAATATGATTCCCCCTTCAACAGCCCCTGCTTATAAGCCAGGCCAAGCTAAGCGGTACTGCATCGCCCGCACAGGTCAAGAAGCGTTCTGTCGAGGAGATCGATAGCAGTCCGACAGCTTCCCAGGACCAGCAACAGCTGAAGAAGTACCGGCCCACTCTCCTAGACACGAAGCGCATCAAGAAACCAAGTCGTTATGAAAGCACTAAGATTGAAAACGAAGGAGAGTCTGGAGAGGAGGAAGAGGACGAAGATTCCGAACTGGATGAGGCTGAGGAGGAGGAAGAAGACGATGTCGACAGTGCTGCCGCGGACATCGAAGAGGACGACGATGATGATGATGATGATGATGATGATGAGGATGGGGATGATGACGTAGGAGAGGCCATCGAAGAACCAACTATGGTAGTCCGCGGACAAGGATCGGGGCGAGATTGTGATGGGGAGTTGCCTTTTTCGTTTGAATCCGATGAGCTGCTGTTCAGTGACGTCGTGGAAGACCCTGTGGTGCATGTGACAGGGCAAGGAAGCGGCAACGACTGCCTGGTGGGAAATGGGAAAAACGAGGCTGCCGAAGGTGAGACGGCCACGGACCAATCGGAGCCCAAGGCAACGTTCTTCTTCGGCGAGCCAGGATGCCTTAAATTGAGTCCAATAAAACAAACAACAAAGCTGGAAACGAAGCGCAGTATCTTTGACAGCCTTAGTGAGGAGAAAACAAATGGAGAAAGCGAAAAGCCCGCAGAGGAGCCTTCGCTACACAATGAGAATCGAATTATAGAGGCTTCTAAAGGGAGTATGGAAACACCAGCTACTTCCAATGAATATAATAAAAAGGAGAATTATGAAGAAACTAAAACAGAGGAAAGTTCAAAAGAAATACTCAAAGAGAAGGAGGATCTTAATGTCCCTGAAGAATATAAGATCAAAGTAATTGAAACTAATACAGAAACTTCCTCAAAAGTCGAATTACAGAAGGAAATTCAAGACAGCACATCAGAGAGTCCAGAAGATGCTGAAGCCAAGGCTGAAAAAAGAGAAATCACTGCAGACGGTCTGGCAGATTCGAAAGAAAAACATACTGAAGAGGCTTCTACTGAAAGCAATGCGACTCCAAAAAGCAATGATGAACCTCAACCAGAGGAAAAGCAGGCGAGAACTGACTTGGGAAACGATAGAAGAAAAATTAGTTCCTTTGACGATCGGAATGATACAGACTTGACGAATCTAGAAAAATGTAAACGAATCGAAAATGAAATGGCAACTCAAAGTGAAAACGCTTCCATTAGCCAAACTACAAACAATACTTGTTTGCAAGAAACAATCCCAACAGAGATTCGAGAAACCGAAAAAGTTGTTCCTGATCAATTTGTTACCAAAAAAGATCCCCCCGAGATATTAGATGGAAATAAAACCGATGATGAGACAATAAAAAAGAGCAATGCCTCCGTAGTTAATGACAAGATATCAGAGCAAGTACAAAACGAATTGCCCAAACCGGTCAAGAGCCTAATTTCCAAAGAGAATGGAAGCGACAATGTGGACAAGAGTCACAAAAAGTCCCATCCCGACGAAGATTCAGTACCTAAACCTACTTCACCAGCCACACCAGCTGGTTGTGATAGCCTTCAGTCCAGAAATCGCAAGCGACGTCTCAACGAATGCGATCGCACTCTTAGAAATTCTACCTCAGAAAGCGATGTTCTCGAGGATGAAGAAGCTGGCCCGGACGATCTAGATGTGGGCGGGAAACGCATAAAGATGCGCCCAAAAATCACAAACGTGGAAGCCAGACGTAAGGTGGAAGCCCAAAAGACCCAAATCGAAGAGACAACGTCATCCAGCGGGGAGGAGGATCCCCGATCGAGGCTTAAGATCGCTGCCCCTAAAAGAATTCTAGAGAAGTCTCCTCCCACCAAGCAAAAGCCCACGCTGGCAGAGATCATTGAAAAGAAGCTAAAGAAAACGCCGGAAAAGGCGTTTTCGGAGAAGGAAACCCCCGAGGAGAGTTCTAAACAAGATGGTGGAGACGCCACGCTGCCAAAGCCGTTCCCAGAAGCTACACCTCCGCCCACATCCTATAATCCCCCCAAGAAGTCTCCAGTGACCAAGCCCCTTAAGAAGAATCTCCTCACGCAATTGCGGCAGGAAGAAAGCGATGAAGAGCCTGTACCCCGAAAGCGAAACAACAGCGAAACCACTGTGCCTTCGATTCCAACACCAAGTTCTGGGTTAGTTAAATCAGAGGATCGCAAGCGCCGCAGCAGCGAAGATGCCAAGGACTCCGCCACAACGGAATCCCCGCCCAGCGATGTGTCTGCCTCCATTGCCAACGAAAAGCTGAAACGAAACGAAGAGAAGAGTGTCGATAAATCGCCTGAGCTGGCATCCAAAGAATCCTCACCTCCAACCAAGGAACCATCCTTGGCTCCAGAAGGGTCAGCTCGCCGTTCGGGTCGCCGAGGAGGAGCCGCTGTTGTCCTCTCTGAACTTCCGCAGCCAAAAAGAACAAGAGGTGGATCAAAAGAAAAGCCTCAGTCTGAGGAAAAAGTTAAAGAGGAGTCCGAGGAGGAAGATCATCAAGAGAAGTCGTCGCCTAAAATAATACCTAAGCCAAAATGTGAGGTCAAACGGAAGTCTTCTGATGAGGAATCGCTAAAGAAATCGCCACAAAAAGAGCAAGCTATCGAGGAAGAATCAATTAAGGAAGAATCTGTTAAGGAAGATCCAATCAAGGATAATCCAATCAAGGAAGATCCAATCAAGGAAGATCCAGTCAAAGAAGATCCAATCAAGGAAGAAGCAACCAAGGAAGATCCAATCAAGGAAGAAGCAACCAAGGAAGAATCATCCAAGGAAGAACCAACCAAGGGAGAACCAACCAAGGAAGAACCAACTGATGAAGATCCTCTTAAAGAGGAACCCAAGGAAGAGCCAAAGCCAAAGGTTGGACGAGGACGTGGTCCACGAAAAAAGCGAGAGGTGGACACCACCAACATCATTGAAGCCAACGACTCCGAGACTCCAGTCCGTCAATCCCGCCGGATAGCCCAACAAAAGATCAAAGAAGAGGCAGAGCGGCGTAAACAAGAGGAGGTGGCCCTGCGCAGCATGAAGCAAGAGCTGAAGAAGAAAAAGAAGGCCGAAAAGGAAGCAGATCCAACAGTGTTAGAGCCATCCGGGGAGGAGTCCGAGTCCGAGGCCAGCGAAGCCGAAGAAGAGACTCGCAGCAAAAAGAAAAAGAAGTGTCCGGGGAAGGACGGCGCCTGGTCATCCGATTCAGAGGAGCAACCGGAGAGCGAGGAGGAGGAAGAGGAGCCCCCTCACTACGAAACTGATCCAGGCTCCCCGCTCTTTCGCTCGGACCACGAGTTCTCCCCTGAATCCGAGTTGGAGGACGAGTCTCAGGTGGTGCCCATGAAGCGGGCTCGCACTGTGCGCAAGGAGAACGCCGAGGAGCAGAGCGATGATGCGGAGGAGGCGTGTCAAAAGTGCGGCAAATCGGACCATCCCGAATGGATTCTTCTATGCGACACCCCGGCCTGCAACAAGGGCTACCACTGCTCCTGTCTTTCGCCGGTCCTCTTCTACATCCCCGAGGGCGACTGGCATTGCCCGCCCTGCCAGCAGGAGCAGCTCATTGCTGCTCTGGAGTGTCAGCTGCAGCAATTCGATTCCATGGTGGCGCAGAAGGAGCAGGAGCGCCGGCTGGCCGAAGAGCAGGCTGAGCGTGAGAGACGCGAGCAAGAGGCATCCACAAAGGCGGCCCAGGATGCTGACTCCAGGGACGATTACGACGACAACGAAGAGGAGGAGGAGCACACGATGGCCAGAAAGGCGGACAAGGTGAAGAGACGTCGCGGTGATGGTCGTAGCAATCGTCGAGCGGCCAAGAGGGGCACCCGACGAAGACGGGGCAACGAATCCGATTCCAGCAAGGGAAAATATGGAAGCAGTGGCTCGGGATCCAGGTCTGGGTCGGGTTCCCGTTCCGGTTCTAGCAGCAATAGCAGCAGCAGCTACTCCGATTCGGACGACGAGCCCATCTACAAGCTGCGCAAGCGGCGACAGATTAATGTGAGCTATCGCCTTAATGAATACGATGACCTGATTAACTCGGCGCTGAAGAAGGAAATGGACGAGGTGGCGGGGGCTGGAAATTTGGGTCGTGGCAAGGACATCTCTACCATCATTGAGGCTGACAAGGAGAAGGCACGACGCGACGGAGAGGATTCTTCGGATGAAAAGAAGGAGGAAAAAGAAGGCGACGAGTCTGAGTCTAAGAAGAAGGATAAGGGCAGCGACGAAGGGGCCTCCACCTCCGAGGACGAGATTCTCGTCCAGCGCAATAAAGTGAAGCAGCCTCCGACTAAGAAAAAGTCCCGCAAACTAACGACACTGGATGTGAGCAGCGAGGAGGACAATGGCAGCGACGAGGACTTTAAGACCTCCAGCTACTCGGACGAGGACAGTTCGCAGTCGGGATCCGGGGACTCGGACTCTAGTCTGGAGGTGTACAGGCGTCCAGGGCGGGGGAAGAAACAGAGAAAGGCGGCTAGAAGGGCGGCCCGGGAAAGGCGGAAAGACCGCAAGTTCGTTGTGGAAGGAAGCGACGAGAGCGAGGAGGAGCCGCATCGGACCACGAAATCAAAGAAAAAGAAAAAGGAGGACTCTGACTACACGGAGACCGAAACGGAAGACGACGAAAACGGGTCGGATCTTTCCGAGAACGTGGACAGTGCCGATCTATGCGACGATACCACTTCTGACAGTGAAGACGGTGCTTGGCGTCCATCCTCCAAACGAAAGAAGGCCGCAGCCAAGAAGTCCAATGCCGGTGGCATCGCCCGAAAGTCTCCGAAGTTGAAGAAGCCCTTCGCCCAGACAGCAAAGAAAGTCAAGCGCCTGGAGTACTCCGACGACGATATCAGCGAAAGTGAGCCCGAAGATGAAGACGAGGAAGGCGAAGAGAATGCTCCGTTGTCGGGAAAAGGCTCTGGCAAGCAGCCCCGCTCCCAGCCTCTGAAACCGGCTGCTTCGGCCTCGCAGTCGGGCAAGGGTAAAAGCAAACCCAAGCCCAAGAAGAAAAAGGCTTCGTCTTCCAACGACGAAGACGATGGAGCCGCCTCTGATGATCGAACTCGCACTCGGGGAAGACGCTACGCTTATATTGAGGAGGGTGAGTTGTACTTTTTAGATCTGAGTCTTGTACTTTATTATTTAACCAACAAATATTCTCTTTAGACGATGACAGTTCCGATGGGGGAATCAAACCTGGTGTTCACAGGCCAGACACACCTCCTGAAGAGCGGCAGAAATTCATTCAGCGGCAAGAGGAGATTAAACGCATGCTCGCCGAGAAGAATGCCGAAGGAGCCAAGCTGGCGGCCACACCGCGTCTCACGCCCATCAAGGCGGGTGCGGGACCTGCCGGTTCAGAGAAGCGAACTCCCGGAAAGGCAGCCGGCGGCGGCGGCGGCGGCGATTCCCTGTCCACAGTGCCACTCTCGGTTATCCGGCAGGCCAAGGTGCTAGACATTGACTACCTGCAGCGCAAGGGCGAGACGATCGGCGATCTGGAGGACGTGGATGAGTCCGAGCTAGATGACGCAGAGTTACCTGACGATCTACCTGAAGATATGGAGGACGCCATTGCGCGTATGGTTGAGGAAGAGGAACAGTTTAGCGCAGCAGTGGCGGCCAGAGAGCTGCCTGGCGCTGAGGAGGTCCTCCGTACTACTCCCTCAAAATCGAAGCAATCTAAGAGTGCTCCTGAGAATGCGACAGTGGTTTCTGCTCCCGCTCCTGCTCCGGTTACCAGTGCTTCTGGTTTGCAGGAGCCTCTCCGGAAGAGACTTCCTATGCCCACAATGCATCCACCGCTACTGAGACACCAATTTCCGCACGCCAGTCAAGGTCCTCCTCATTCGCTGCTGCCACCCCAATCGATGCACGGAATGCACCCAATGCTGCAGCGCCATCTTTCCCAAGCCGTGCCACCACCCCCGACCATGCAGCTCCTCCAGAATGCCCTCTCAGCTCCTCTGAATCGATCAAACTATGCCAATGCTCCGCCATCTTCTCAACACTTGCCCCTAGTCATGTCCATGCCCTCGGCTGCAGCGGCGGCGGCTCACATCATGCAATCCGTGGCCGCCTCAGCTTCAGCCCGCCCACCGGATGCGGCGTCTGGCAATGCATCGTCGGACTCGAAACCACGTGGCAGGAGGAAAAAGGTGACTCCCCTCAGAGACCAATTGCAGAAGCAACAGGCGGCGGCAGCAATGACGGCAGCTACGTCTTCGGTTCCTGGGTCGGTTCCTCCTCCAAAGACTAAAGGACCACCGCCAACTACAGAGGCTCCGGTGATTCCGAGGATGCCGCCACACATTCCACCGCACCATGGACGTCCCCATGGGCATGGCCCGCCTGCCGGAATGTATCCAAGCACCTCGGATTTGGCCCGATTTTATGGACAACCGACGATACCTCCCGGTGCTGGATCCCGTTCTCCTTCCTCGTCGCCAGGTCCTCCTCGTCACCTGCTGAGACCACCAATGCCTCCGGGTCTGCCTCCAACCCACTCCACACTGCGCCCCACTTACGGACCACCACCGCCGCTTCGTGGTTCTGTGCCACCCACGTCCACGGCAAGTGTGGGCTCACAGAATCCACGAGCACCGTTCCTTCATGGTCCGGAACATCATGGAGCACCGCCAGGTCCGTCCATGAGTGCCGCCTACGGCTCCGGACCGCCGCCTGCGAGACATGCATCGCCTCATCTAAATCCTTACAGGTAAGAGCTATATATTTTTGATCAAAAATACATTTAATCTGAAATATCAATCTTTTAGACCACCTCCGACTATTTATGGTAATCCCAATTTCCCTCCTCGTGTTGGTGGACCACCGGGTGTTGGGAATCTACGACCCGGATCCGTGGACTATACCACCGGACCACGTAAGTTGTTTGGAAATACAAAATATTTTGGGTTAGATGGTTATTTTTCATCTTCCTCATCTTCTCCTCTTCGAACTTTAGGGGCATATCCTCCATATGGCTATTACCCTCCTCCTCCGCCACTGACAACCACCTCCGCTCATGCACCACCAACCTCGGTGATTGTGAGTGCACCGCCGCCATCGACGCCAACAAACCACTCGGTGTCTGCACTGACAAGAGTCAAATCCCCAGCTGCAGGACCTCTAGCACAGCCACCGGCGCCATCTCCCGAAGTAGCCCCAGGTGCCCCAATACCCGTGGAGGCCACTTCCCACAAACCGACTGTTGCTTCGGTAATAACAAGCAAAAAGCTGACAACCCTGGAGGCGTACACAATACAGAAATCTCCGATGGCTGTGGTCGGCGAGGTGTCGGGAGCGCCGGTAGCCACAAACTCACCAGTTGCCATTGCCGAGGATGACTCCGGGTCGCCGCATGGGGCAGGGGCCCTGGGAGCTGGAACTGGCGCCACAGCTGTGGGAGAGTTCAGTGGACTAGTGAGCTACTTTAGTTCCCAACAGGACGATTATGACACATAACTAACGTCGCCGGGCGCATAAAAATCTGTAAATAATGTTGCTCATGCATATAGTATCGGGCGGATCGATTTGCTTAACTAGTGAAGAGTATTTTCCCAAAGTGTAAAGCATCAAAAATCACTCAAAAATCATCCGATGCTCTCCAAAACTTTTTAAAAGTTTGTTTTCAATCGGATATTTATTTTCTAAAGAACAATATAATTTATTTAATTAAAAAAGCCAACCGAAAAAGGTTAACTTATTTTCTTACTGAGGTTCGGAGATCCCATCGATAACGAATATATATTTTTTTAACAATTTAATTTGGTTCCCCATTAAATCGACCCGCCCTTTTGGTAAAGAAATTTACACAAATAGTGTGTATCTGCATGGAATGTGACTGCTTTAGGCTACTTATTGGAAATTCATTCCCAAACGCAATCTATAAAGTGCATATAAAGAATAAAAGCATTATTATTTATCTTGATTCTCATTTTAGAAATTATATTTAACAATTTGATTTAATTTGATTTGTGCTAGATTTAGATATTTAAGCAGTTAATTGTAAGCTCATTTTATTTGATGTCTATTTTTTATTTATGATTTTCTTTAGCTAAAGCAAAACATCAACTACGTTTAGTATTCTAATTTTAAATGTAAATTGTACAAGCTCTATGAAATACGCATATGTTATCTATGAAACATACCATTAAAACTAAACAAAAATAACGAAAACTTGTGCAAATCATAACTACAGGTACACAACATTCGAGGCAAAGGTGTAGACTTGCTTTGACTCGTATACTTATAATAAATTAACTAATTAAATAACATTAGCAATTAACAACAGAATGCAGCGCATCATAATATATAATAAATAAACCTACCTAATCATTGCAAAAAAATGCAAACGGTATTCTGATAAAGAGATAAAAACAATAAAATTATCATTAGTTGAAAAAGTAAATTAAACTATAATATTATTTTGTGGATCTGCTTGGGTGGATATTAAAAAATGATATAGATTGGTCAATCCTATAATGTTTTTTTATGCCACCTGGAAGTGTATATGAGCTTCGGGTCGTCTAACAGATGGCTTTCCTTTTATTTTTTAATAATTCATGTGGTTAACTAATTGGTTAATTAAACACTAAACGACAAAAAAGAAAACAAAAAGCTTATAAAAAACATATAAACGTTATAAAACATACAAAGCTTAAAACTAAAGGTTTGACAAGAGAAAGAGTTTGGATTCCTTTTTTTTTACTTCCTATATTTTTTTTTATTGTTTTTGGTTAAAAAATTATACGAAAACCTTCTTGGATCCCATTTAAATTGCCACATACGAAGATCTTACATCTTAATTTTTTATCCACGTTCAAATTTAAAAGATTTTGATATACAAACTTTTAATATATTGATTTAAAAATCGTATCTGATGTTATGTTTGATGATACGTTTCGTTTGCTGGCGAGTGTAAGTGACCGGGGGCTAACGACATAATCGAAAATATATTTATATACAAGCCGAGCTTTTTTTTTTAAACAAATTTGGTTTGTTGTTGCTGTTTGAACTTATTAAGTGGTATCATTAAAACGGATTACGCCTCTTTTGAGTTTTTTTTCTCACACAATGTATCTGCATTGTTATTCGGCATGGAAATAGGTAAAGCCAATTCGGACAAGCGCATAAATTGATTTGATTTTAAGTAAAATATGCTTTCGGATGATGCATTTATGCATTAAACATTAAGCAATATGCATGGTTTCGATTGGCTTGTATTTACAACAAAATAAAAAATGGGCAAATATTTTGCCAGGCTGCCGGGCTGCCTGGACTGAAGGCCGTTTAAACACGCAAACACTATAGAAAAAGTATTTCGAAAATATTGAATCGAATTATTCAATATATTTAAATTAAGACTCAGGTTTAAATTAAAATGTTACAGTTTTCTATCTTTTTTTATACACGCAAAACGCAATGAGATTAAAACTAGTTTTGAGGAATCATATTTCGATTCCCGGCAGTAATAATTTTGAAACTGTGTCAACCTTTGTAAGATCAATTAATTGAAACCAAAAAGTAGAAAATATGCCATATCACTATCGATCTTATTTAGGGAAAAAAACTAGGAGCTTACACTCACACAATAGGGTACATAATACATCAAATAATATATAAACAATTCCAGCTGGGGGGCTTCACACAGGGCCAACCCTAAATATTTAATATTTAAATTAATTAAGCTGCAGCGCATGTCTGCCTTAGGTATTTCGTTTTCATTAATTACAAGTTCACAGATGCTAAAGCCGGAGCCAGACTCGGAGCCGAGCCGGACATCCTTGAGCCAAACAAGCTGCGCTTAGTCAAGCGTGTAGTTTGGTCATTAGCACCGACTATTGGTCAAACAAGACAAATTTCCGCTAACTAAAAGTGAAAAGCCGATCGTGACCTATGTGGCTTAAGTTGGCGGCCCTTACAGCTCTTCGCAGCATCTTCGGCGTTGGTGTCCCGTCGGTCTAGAGCGTCTCTATCTGTATCTATATCTGCCCTATTGACATTGCAAAACCCCAATCTCCCGATAGCGATGAGAGCCGGCCACGCATGCGCAGCATACGCCACGGAGAGCAGCTGTCTTAACCCCAAACCTGGTCCGTTGATCACTCTCACTCACACTACCTTTCCAAGATGAAAAATATCTTAACAAGAGTTGGATGATCATGAAAAATAAGATATGATTCAAGTCCAATGGGTTTCTAAAAAAAAACTGACTACCTTCTACATTTTATATTAAAAGTACCGGGTATAAAAGTAATATTTTACATAAACAAATAGGTCTTAAGACTTTAATCTACTTAGTTTATATGGATGATTATGAAAAATAAGCAATCATTGAAGTCCAATGGGTTTCCCTAAAAACTGACTACTTCCTTCATTTTCTATCAAAAGTACCGGGTATGAAAAGTATATTGTTAATAAATAAACTTATATAGGTCTTAAAAGTTAACTAACTTAAATAAATTTAACCACTATTAACATTATTTAATAATTTAAATCAAATTTAGTTATAAAATACAAAGTGAAATGGAAAACCTGAATATTCATAAGCTATTATTTCGATCAGTATGGAAGCCCACAACAGGGTTAAGTAGCACCGCTCTACTCTGTCCAAGACTTAAGTATTACTTTTTTTTTTTTGACAAGCTACCTCTGTTAGGAAGAAGAAGAAGCAGAGAAGAAACCCCTCAGATAGAGGCACATGAGCAGACATCTGGCCAAATCAAAGATTGACCTAAACTCGTATTTCGGTATAAAAGTGCCGGCCCATCTGCAGTTGGTCATCATTCAGCATCAGCGTCTTGCGACCCGAGCTTTCCAAAGTTAATCCAACGAACTAACGTAGCCCAACAAATCAACAACAATGGTGGGTGATGACCGCATCCCAGCTCCAGATCCTTTTTTAATCCGAGTGTTTCCTTTATTTCAGAAACTCTTCGTGTTTGCTGTGTGCGCTATTGCCGTGGCTTCCGCCGATGTGTCCCACCTCAACTTGGGCAGCGGCAGCGGCTACAGCTACAACAAGCCCACTCCGACCTTTAACATCCCTGCTCCGGCTCCAGTTTACTCTGCTCCGGCTCCTGCTCCAGTTTACTCCGCACCTGCTCCAGCTCCAGTGTACTCTGCTCCCGCTCCGGCTCCAGTTTACTCTGCTCCCGCTCCGGCTCCAGTTTACTCTGCTCCCGCTCCAGCTCCAGCTCCTGAGTACCTGCCACCTGTCCAGGACATCCCAGCTCCTGCACCAGCACCAGTTTACTCTGCTCCTGCCCCAGCTCCAGTTTACTCTGCCCCAGCTCCTGCTCCAGTCTACTCCGCACCTGCCCCAGCTCCAGTTTACTCCGCTCCCGCCCCAGCACCTGAGTACCTGCCACCCGTCCAGGACATCCCCGCTCCTGCACCAGCTCCAGTTTACTCTGCCCCTGCCCCGGCTCCAGTCTACTCTGCTCCCGCCCCAGCTCCAGTTTACTCTGCTCCAGCTCCTGCTCCAGTCTACTCTGCTCCTGCTCCTGCTCCAGCTCCCGAGTACCTGCCCCCTGTTCAGGACATCCCAGCTCCTGCCCCAGCACCAGTCTACTCTGCCCCTGCTCCAGCTCCAGTTTACTCTGCCCCTGCCCCAGCTCCAGTCTACTCTGCTCCCGCCCCAGCTCCAGTTTACTCTGCTCCAGCTCCTGCTCCAGTCTACTCTGCTCCTGCTCCAGCTCCCGAGTACCTGCCCCCTGTCCAGGACATCCCAGCTCCTGCCCCAGCACCAGTGTACTCTGCCCCGGCCCCAGCTCCAGTCTACTCTGCTCCTGCCCCAGCTCCAGTCTACTCTGCCCCTGCCCCAGCTCCCGTCTACTCTGCTCCCGCTCCCGTGGAGTCCGTCGAGTCCAGCGGCTACAGCTACAACGTGCCTGCCAAGCGCTTCCGCTTCTAAGGAGGGTCAGCCCGGACAGCTTGTTAAATTAACAAGCCAAGCCACACATTATTGTTGAATATTGTTGTTACAAACAGTTCCGTTGAGATTTTAGCGATAAATATAAATAAAAAATAAAAAATTAATTATAAATTTCAATGTGTTAATATTATATATAATCCCTTCAACACTTGGTCTTACGCGATGAGGTTTCAACTAAAGATCGAACCCATTCACCACAATAAAACTGGGCTTAAGTGGTACAATTTGCGTAAGCTTTCGCAAAATCGGCACAAAGGCCCGCTTTATTATAAATAGATGACCTTGCATATGTGCCATAACAGTTAAAAGGTCCATGATACAGATATTGATCGCAGTTGGAGATGCTGCAAACGGAAAAGTCGTTATTTAAATGAAAAATATCAATTTGGATGACTAATTTTTAATTCAGTATCAGTTTTATTATTTTATTAGGGACACTAAAGTAATATTATGCGATGTTTTATTAATGCATGATTATGTATTGTAATTGGCGCCGAAAGCTTAATTTTGAATGATAAAAAAAGTGTTCGAAAATATTAAAAAATTCATTATCGATGTTTATCGAGTTGGTGTTGCTCAATGAGAGAGAGTAATGCCGCTCTCTGAGAGCTCTACCGACTGCACTGTAAAAAAAAAGCCAGGCCTAAATATGAATATTAAATATTAAATATTTATTCTTAAAAAAATCAGTTTCCAAATTAAAAGTATACATTTAAATATCAATTTGGCACTTTGCTAAATCTCCAACTCTGATCTGTAGACTAACTACCGACTTCCTGTGTCATCTTTACAAATAAACAGACTACTCTTAACTGAAAAAGTAATGAGTATAAATGGTAATGCTAAATGGCTGCTGCTAATTGTTAATTGTAAATAATAATGAACCTTCAATGCATTAAAAGTTGCCATTTGGGAATTGCAGCAAGGTCACCCAAATCTTTTAGCAGATAAACCAAAACACTTTTGAAGTATGTCTCATAATGTTTATCTTTTTTATGATTCATGCCATTTTAGTAAAATTAACCTACAGTAACCTATATAATAAACCTATATTAAGCTCTTTAGGTAAAACTATATTTCAGATGAAAATTAAATGAAATCCTTAAAAAAAATATTTGAAAAATCCCAAATTCAAATTTTTATATTTAAAGTAGTCATTTATAGAACGAATTTTGTTTTGTATAAATTCATAAACAAAAGCCTATGGGGGTTTTTAAACTTATTTAAGCTTAGCTTTCTAAGAGATGACACTTTTCACTGTAGTATCGATTGTGGTTCTACCACCCATCGATCGTTATTTAAATCAACACCGCTAACGTGATCACATGGATGCTATCTCCTGAACCCCATGAAATATTCTTAAACGCATCAATATTAATAATCAGAATAACAATTTCCTTCAAGTCTTATTATTTAAAATAGAATTAACATGAATTACAATTTCTTGAAAAGCCAACTGGGCACACTATCTTATTTCATACAATTGGTAACATACACAGGTTATCCATTTTCTTTCGACTGAGCTCTTTGAGACGCCCTTTCCCATCACCGCTAAACTGGGCTTATTATTTTCAGCATTTTCTTATGTCCATTGTCTTCATTGGACAACGAGCAGCTGGTCACACTATTTTCATCATTTGCTTTGCCCATTTTCTTCATTGTTTATGTTCTGATTGGACCGCGAGCGGACGTTGCTGCTAACTTAAAAAAAATCATAAAAAGCGGATGTGTGTAACGAATTTTAATTTATAAAATATCCCAAGGGGAAAGTCCTAAATATCGCGTTTGTTCGATCGACTAAATATATTTACAAATAGAAAAAGAGATCCAAGCCTGCCGAACGTGAGCAAATAAAGTAATTTTTCGTGTCTTGCTATCTCGCTTGCTTCAAAGGTGTGTGCTTGTGTGTGTGTGAGTGTTTCATGAATTTCGGATGGTCCGAGAAAATGGAGTGAAAATCAGAGGCGCTAAGGCCAACATTTATTCAAAGTTGCAATTAAAAATCAAACGAATAGGATCTTAATTCACAGAATGCAGACGAAAAAGGCATGCCGAGAACGCGCAACAAGATAAAATTGAAGGTTATTCTTTGTCAATGTGTGCGTGTGTGTTTCTGTGTGTGTGTGTGAGTAAATGTTCCAATCTGCAGCCATTGTAAACAAAAAAGCAAGTGTTGAGAGGGAGAGAGAAGGAGAGAGTGCGCAGGCTCGAAGAAAGCAAGGCGCAAAGCAAAGGCTGGAAATGTCAATAAACTCTGCAAAAGGTGAGGAATAACGAAACGCTATAGTGTAAAATAAAAGCCAGGCACTGGGCACTCGAAGAAAGCCAGCAAGCAAGTGCAAAAAAAAAAAAGCAGCAAAGAAAGACGGATGGACGTGTGTGCGTCGGTTCTGACGGTTCGACGGTGTGCAGAAAAGTTTTCTGGTTTTTTGCCTGCAACAGCTTCCGCGTTTTGCTGTTTTTTTTTCTGTTTTTGCTGTTTTTTGCTGTTGCGGCTCCAACAAGTTTCGTGTCCCGTGTGTGTCCGTTTGTTCTCGCCAGTGCATTTTATTTATTTGATTGTCAATTTGCAGCCTCGGCAGTCTCTGGGGCTCGGGTGCTGGACTCGCTGCTGGCTGGATGAGAAATTAACCGTAAATAATTCACAGGTGCAAAATCCGGCCGATATTTCGTCGTGCAATAGTTTTTACTGTTATTCGAATCACCTTGAGGTGAGAGAGAAATACCGTAACATAAAAAAGGAGGCATGATTCAAACATGATTTCCTTGCTTCAATGTTTGGGATCAAAAGTGGAAACTAATAATACTTGAATGACCCAAATGTTTTTCGGGTTTATTATTAATCTTATCAAAAAGCGAACAAAATCATCATAACTTTTCAATCGACTGAACCAAAAGACAATCGGAATTTAATCTAAAAAAAACGGTAAGATATTTATAGAATTTTTTATATGGAGAATTTTACACTCTAAATATTCTTGAAAAATTATGGAAAATTTTAGAATTCCTATTCCTATCATTGTTAAATTGTTAAATAAATAAATAAATTAAAGGAAATACAAAATAAATAGATTGTAAATAGATTTGATATATTTCTTTATTTTAAAAAAAGAAAGAAGTGAGGTGGGTGATTGGTTATTTCGTTTAAAAAATGAAATGTTGCAGACGTTTTTTTTTCGTATTTTTTAAGGCCATTTTGTCTGGCTTGTATCTTGACCCAGAAAATATCCGCCAAGTATTTCCGTCGAGACCCAAGTTTGGGCCTCCATTGAGTCAGTTTATACTTTTTTTTTTTTTTAAAGTTCTCATTAAGATTTTGACTTGGTTGATTTGCGGTTTTGATGTTTTTTATGTATATTTAGCTTTCTTCGCTCATGCGCCGACTACCCTCTTGCCTTTGACTTGTTTTTATTTTGTTAACTGGTCTTGAATGCGGTTCTTACTTTTAACAAAAGATCCACCGCAAAGTCTTGTAAGTTGATTGGCTCCTTTCGGTGGGTTCAGCGTGTCGGGATTATTTATGTTCTTGAAGACCCTTTAAGATCCTTTTTATTTACACTTTTTTAAAGCCATAAATTTGGGAAAGGATACTAAAGGGTATTATTTCTATAGAAAATTCTCAACAGATACTTTATTTTGGTTTGCAATTCCTTTATTAATATTCAAATGCAAATTATTTTCTACCGATTTATTCTTTTTTCTGTTCTATTCCCTGACTTTGGAAATTATAACTTGTCTAGAGGTTTAAATTGTTGATCAAAGACTGTCATAAAAGCAGCAACAACAACAGCAACCGCAACTCGACTGACAGCTCCCCAACCGGTTCTCTTGGTTATTGTATCTTCAGGCGTTCCCCCGTCAATGTAGTCGGTGCCTTACCATATCTTTGCCATATCTCTGCTTGAAATACATAAATAGTTACAAACTTACATGCTTTTCAGCATCGTCTGGCTTTGCCTTGCCACTGCCTCTGCCTTGCCACTGCCTTGCCTCTGCCTCTGCCTCTGCCTCTGATTGCTAATTAGCCGTTAACAATTGCAACATTGACCTCCTCATTGTACATATTTTCATTTATTCATTTTATTTAGTTATTTTTTTTAGCGTTTAAAATAGCATAAAAATTCCTAACTTATTTCAATTTTTTTTTTTTAATTTTTTCTTGCTATTCCGAGCTGATTTCTAGCGCTGCTAAAAAAAGATGCTAAAAAAAACCACAAAAGATATAATTTTTAACAGCATAAAGTTAAATATTAAATCTTATTTAAAGGAATTTATATATTTAATATCTAAGATTATTATAAAGCCTTTTTGTTTCTAGAGTTCTGAGCTGAAAACAAGAAGTTTTCCTTTTTTTTTTGGCTTATATTTCATTATAATTATAAATATTATATATTTTCCTTACATTTTCAAAGTTTCTAGTTTTTTTATTATTTTGTAATTATAAATATTTTCCTTACATTTTTCAACTTCTAGCTACGCTAACTTTTGTTTTTTTTTCGACCAGTTATTTGTCGTTGCCGTTGCCGTTGCCTTTTAGCCATGTTTGTGCCATTTTGTTGCAACTTCCAACTTCCAACTGGCAACTGGCAAGTTGCAAGCCCATTGCCATAACTGTGCAGTTGCTGCCTCTGTATTTTGTATTTTGTATTTTGTGGTTACTGATTTTTTTTCGCTGTCTATACGTGTCTATACAAACATGATGGTTTTGGCCAATTTTTTGCCAATTTTTTGCCAGTTTACAGTTTACAGTTTCTGGCTGGTGGTAGTAGGTGACGTGGGGCCATGGCAAAAAAAAAAGACACAGACATGTTGCTCACTAAATGCATAAAAAATAGTAGAAAAAAAAATAGTAGAAAAAATAAAGTAAATGTAGTTGCTGCTGGTTGCTAGTTGGCAGTGCAGTTTGTTGTTTCTGCAACCGACTGTTGCTCATTGTTGTGCAACAATTGAAAGCCTTTTTGGACCAAGACTGAACTTTGTTTTGAAAAAGAAATATGCAAGGCTTTGGGGTCTTAGCCTGAGGAGGTTTTAAGTTGTTAAATTTATCAATTAATATGAGTTTTGTGACTTGAATTAGAACTAAATCTTAGTCCTTGATTAGTTTTTTCAAAGATTCTTAAAGAAATAACCCGAAAGAAACTTTCAAGAAATAAACAACTTTTTTCAGCTCTCAAAAGCTTAAATAAACAATAAATTTATAATAAAAAAGATAGAAATTGTGGAACAACTTAGTGGGGAAGGATTTTGGGTAGGATTTTGTCTAGATTTTGACATGAAAAAAAGAAATCGATAATTAAGAAATCTTTCAAAAACTTTAAGAAAAAAGTAACTTTATTTTGAACTCAAATTCCTAAATAAACATTAAATTTGTGATAAATGTTATGAATGATGTTTTATGTTTGGAAAGTCTTCTATCTATCTTAGTATAGAAACTATGGAACGACTTCTTGGGGTAAGATTTTGGTTAGAACTGAATCTTGATCCGAAAAAAGAAATCAATCCCAGGATAATATCTTACTTTCTTAAAACATTTTTTTATGGGTAATATGGAGTTTTTTTTTTGAGTTTTTTCTTCAAAGGAAATATATGAAAACACTAAAAAACCTCTAAATAATATTCCTATTCTCCCGAATCCAGTTTTTAGCACCTTTTTATGCTTCTCTCGATGACTAATCCCGCAAAAATTGCCAACAGATTTTGGTTTTGAGAGGGTTTGGCATGGATTTGCTTTAAATTCGTATTTAAACCAGCTGGAAAGGAAAAACAACGACTTTCCAATTAGAAATATTGCATAAAAGTTGTTTTTTAAGAGACTTTTGGAACGAAAAATGTTCGGAATATTTTATTAAAAAAAAAAAAAAAAAAAATGAAAATAAGAAGCTATAATAAGGGAGTCTCCAACTCGATTCTTAACCAATTTTGAACCCATATTTGATCCCATATTGATCCCAAAGATATTTAATTAATATTTTATATTAAAAAACGGAAATGAGAAGCTAAATTTAGGGAGTTTCACCCTCATTCTTAACCAACTTTGATCTCCCAATTAAACGAAATATTATATCTAAATTGGAAAAATTGGATTGCAATTTTTAAGATTAACCCGTATCTGATGAAATATAAAAATCAAATCGCAGAACATAGAAGAGAGTGAGAGATCAATGAACACATTGGTGTGGAGGGGGAGGAGGGGGAAAAGAAGAAGACACGACCAGACACAAGGAAGCGCCAAAAGGGGACAAAGACTACTTAAACCCGTTGTGGAGCAGAGGAGCGGAGCAGACAATAGAGAGGCCAAACACGTTCAAACATTGCCACCAGTAGAGGCAGAAGAAGACGGATGCAGTAAAAAAAAAAACACAAGAAAGGAAAGCTCGGAAAGTCGAGAGAGGATATACTCTGCTTCTCTAAAGGTTAAAGAAGAGTAGTGCGTCGGTTATACCGCTAGGAAGAGTATAAAAAAAGCAGAACAACGACTTGTTGCCAAGAACTCGATAAAAAAAAAAGAACTCAAACTTTAACTCAAAGTAAAACTAAGCTAAAGCGGCGACAAAGAGGAGAACCATGAAAGAGAGATCCGCACGAAGAACAGAAAAAATAATAATAACACGTCATGCTGACTGCCCTTGCTACCTTCCACTGAAATTCCCCCCCGAACACTCTCTTCCCCTCGAACTCTGTTCTCGGACTCTGGCAAGAAGAACAAGTTGTAAATGAGGCAGAAACCAGCAACCGAAACCGAACCGTGGTAGTGGCAGTGGTAGTGGCAGTGGCAGCGGCAGAACGGAGGAGTGCCAGCTGAAGACGAAGACCCAAAGAGAGCGGCGGATAAGGTCATTGGCGGCCATTGACTTCCTCCCGCCGATGACCTTGCCCGAAAAATGTAAAAAAAAAACCTGGAAAACTGGGCATCTATTAGGAGTCTATCTTTGAGATACAAATACGAGTGCATCTATGAAGTTGCTTGGCAGGGAGATTGTACGGGGTTCTGGGCGTAGTGCCAAGAGACTATTTGACGTTTTACAGATACAAGATACAGATACAAGGCACTAACCGAGTATCTAAGAGATTCTAAACTGAATTAATTATTTGAATTGAAGGTAAAAAATGGGATTGGCCAGCTTCTGGTGAGGGGTTTCTTATCCAAGAATAGATATTACTAATAGGTTTGCTATGGGAATTCTAAACTATATAATATCTATTCTTTTTTCACCTTTTTTTCCGAGGAAAAAACATAGATACCTTTAGATTTCCTTTTGTATTTCATAAATAATATTGTATTAAAAGAGAGTTCCTTCATTTAAATACCGAATCCCTCCTTCTCACCTTTTTTTAGTACTGATTTTTTTTTTGCCAGCTTGGCTCAAACCAAAATTTGGCCCAAAACCGATTGGCAACATTTTACAAGAAAAGCTCAGCTGCATATGCATTTGGCTGAAAACGATCGCAACAACCTTGTGCCACAACAACTTGGCTAGTATTTCTGTTAGCTTGATTTTTTTTCTCGCTTTTTGTTGCCAATTCTTTGCTTAGACTTCGCATTTGGCAAGCAACGTAAGCAACGCGTCGCTGACCTGGCTTTTGATTTTAATTAAACACACGCAACCGGGCCTGAATCGTATTTCGAGCCAAAGCCAGCTCCGTTTTGCTGCACAATGCCACCCAAAAGCAGTGGCAGTTGCAGTTGCAACACCAATAGCGAAACGAGTTCTAAGAGAAGGAAAACTGAAAGAAAAAAAGTATCTATGAGACCAAGGTACAGAGTTCTTAATTAAGATACTTTCTTTGGGAGGTTTTTTTTATAGATTTCAATAAAAAAACAAGCGTATTTATGCCACATTCTTAGTTTTTTAGTCTGATTATTTTCCAAAGAATCTTTTTGGTTTTTAAATATAGATACTTCTTTCAGATACTAAAAATATCTTTTTAGCTTTCTTTTATCTTTATTAAACTAAATTGATTTCTTGCAGTGGAACCTTGCACTGGTACCGGTTTGCTGCAGTTTTAGCTGTTCCTATGTCTAAGTTTTTTTTACAAGGAAACTGTGGCAAGACCGCTGCCAACCAGCAAAGCTATTAAACGCACCTGTTTAAATCAAGTTTTGTTTACAGAAAATCGTTCCAACTAAATGAAATATGTCGTAGATATATACTAAACCCCTTTTGTACATTGAAATATACAAATTTTATTTAGATATTTTCCAAAGCAAATCCCTAAACCAACATCATAATCCTTTCAGGATGCAATTAGGGTAACCTGGATACAAAAATATGTACATTCTACACCTCTAATAAGTTCGATTTTTTGTTTAACATTGAAATTCAACATTTGCCTAGCCCTTGACAAGGATATTAACATATTTCTCCCCTTTATTCCGGGTAAAACAAAAAAAACTCATATTCGGAGAAAAGCTTTGGATGTCAACCACCCCCATGGTCAGAGGTCAAAGCGAAAGGGAAACGAAATGTGCAACCCTCGAACCCTTCAAAACCGGGAAACATATCCATTTCATCAATATTGTATTGTTTAAGGGATTTCCGCTCCAAAACATCAATATATTAAAAGCTTTTTGTATATTTCAAACAATTTTTTAGAGGAAAAATCGTAAAAAATGGATTTTTCTGTTAAAAATTAAAGGTAGACTTATAGTTCTCAACTGGTTGAGTCCAAAAATCAATCTACGAACTCAATCTCATGATAAATCTATAGGTTAAAAGATACAAGATATTGTTGCTGTGCCAAAAATTTAACCAGCCACTGTATGTGTGTGTGTGCGACAGAACATGAAAAAAAAAAAGCAAACTAAGAATGCTGACCACTCACTCCGGTGGTGGTGGGGCTCTCCCCCGCTTCAGCCCCATCGGTTCTCACACACCCGTAACTGAGAGAACAATTCTTTACCCCAAGAGAGAGAGAGAGCGGTTTGACTAGTCATTTTTCATACAATACTTCTTTTTCTTCTTGTTTTTTTTTTTATTCCGCGCTCCATCTCCATTCCCCCACACACATGCACACAATGCCCCCAATATGGGGATTTCTGTTCTTTTCTTATACCACCATCACCTAAGTAAAAGACGACTCAACGAAAAAAAAAATGACTCATACTTTTCTCTTTCTCTATCTTTTTACTCTCTCGAAATCTTTGTTGGCTCCCCTTTTATCCCCCGCCCCTTTTTTGGGGCCGCGCATGTGTTACGCCTTACATGTGTATTGGGTTGTCTTCGTTGCGCCGTCTTCTTCGTGGTCTGCTTCGTCGTCGTCGTCGTTTCGTTGCTGTTGTTGTATGCAAGGTCGTTTGCGTACAAAATTCAACATTATTTGAAGGTCGTCCTTTGCCCGCTCTGCGCGTCGTTCTTTTTTCTCACTCACTCTCGCGTTCTTGGGGTTGTGGTTGGGGTTAGGGTTGGGGTTGGGGTTGGATTTGGCGTAATTTCGTATAAGATATGAGAATTTTCTTTCTTTATTTTGAAGGAGAGCAAAAAAAAGGATTTTTTGAATTTAATTTTTTATTTAAATTTTTGACAAAAATACAATTCTGTTAGTATTTTCTCTTAGTGCAGGGAAATAGTTAAATGTTTAAAAATGGGGGCAACGGACAAAGTGGCGTGGTCGCCAATTTTCACTCCAAAGATACGACGCCCTCTTGGTCAATGACACTTTTCGCCTTCGTCTTTGGCTTTGGCTTGGCTCTTCCCTCTAGTTGAATTTTCTGAAGAAATTGTAATTTTTTAAACACAAAGCGACAACAAAAAAAAGCGGCAAGAAATGATAATGATAAGAAGTGAATGAACAGAATATATAGAAAAGAGCGATGGCGAGTAAACTCAATTAGCATAAGTGGCGGTGGATGCTCCGACCAAGGTCGTCAGGGTGGGTGACTACCGGATGGCATTGACCCTATTGTTGTGGCTTCTTGTGGGGTTCGGGGTTTAAATTATTGTAACTTTCTTTGTTAATTTGTAATTTATTTTAAAGAATTCTTTGTTCTTTTTGATATTTATTTGCAGTTTCATAACACAATATGGAACCGAATCAACGCCACCTATCAAACTTTTACAAATTGCACGACTGAGAGAAAAAGTCTTTGCTAAAAAAGAGAAGCCACCAAGTGGTAGCTAGGAGAGGCCATATTTTTTAACGCTGCAACGTGTCAACATGCCGAACATGTCCAGCATCAAGGCGGAGCAACAGAGTACGCCCCTGGGCAGTACCGGGAGCTTTCAACTACCGAACAACAGCAATGCAACAATGCCGATGCCCCCGGGAGGAGCAACTGCTGGAGGAGCAACCCCAACCCGGCACAATGTTTCCGTGACGAACATTAAATGCGAGCTGGACGAACCGTCGACGCCAAATGGGAACCTGGTGCCGGTCATCGCCAACTATGAACTCCATTCGGGCAGCCTGCTCATCCCGCTGACCGGACAACCAACAAGCCAGGAGGATGAGTCCGACTCCGAGGCAGAACTGACAAACATTGAGAACCTGAAGGTGCGGCGACGGGCCTCGGACAAGAACGGACCCCGACCCATGTCCTGGGAGGGGGAGCTGAGTGAACCGGAGGCCGATGGCGGGGAAGAGCCCATGGAAACGGAGCCAACGATCAAAAGGGAGCTTTTGGCGTCTCATCCTGCCACCACCCTGCAGCCCATCAAGACCGAGCTGGAGAACATTGACGGTGAGCTGCACCAGCACCAGGGAAAGCCCTACACGCTGTCCAGTTCCACGCCGCACTCCGGCCCCAAGCTGAAGCTGGCGCCCACCCAGAGCGATCCGATTAATCTTAAGTTTGAGCCGCCGCTGGGCGAGAACAACTCCCCGCTTCTGGCGGCACGCAGCAAGTCCAGCAGCGGTGGCCACCTGCCGCTGCCCGCCAATCCCAGTCCCGACTCCGCCATACATTCCGTCTACACGCACAGCTCACCCTCCCAGTCGCCGCTGACCTCCCGCCACGCGCCCTACACGCCCTCCCTCAGCCGCAACAACAGCGACGCCTCCCACAGCAGCTGCTACAGCTACAGCTCCGAGTTCAGTCCCACCCACTCGCCCATTCAGGCGCGTCATGCTCCGCCCAGTGGCGTCCTGTACGGGAACGGGGGTCTGCACCACCACAGCGTCCTGTACCGACCGCTCAAGATGGAGGCTTCATCCACCGGCTCTTCGGGAAGTCACGAGGCCCAGAATCTTAGCATGGATTCCGTCTGCAGCAGCCTGGACGTGGGTAGCTCGGGATCATCGCTTCCCGCCTCGCCGGCTGGCATTTCACGGCAACAACTCATCAACTCTCCGTGTCCCATTTGCGGGGACAAGATCAGTGGCTTCCATTACGGGATATTCTCGTGCGAGTCCTGCAAGGGATTCTTCAAGCGAACCGTACAGAATCGGAAGAACTACGTCTGCGTAAGGGGTGGACCCTGCCAGGTGAGCATCTCCACGCGCAAGAAATGTCCGGCTTGCAGGTTCGAGAAATGCCTGCAAAAGGGCATGAAACTAGAAGCTATTCGCGAGGACAGGACACGGGGCGGTCGCTCCACCTACCAGTGCTCCTACACGCTGCCCAACTCGATGCTTAGCCCGCTGGTGAGTCCCGACCAGGCGACACCATCTCCAGGGGTTGCTAACCAGCAGCAGCAGCAGCAGCAGCAGCCAAATCAGCAACAGAGACTTCATCAGCTAAACGGATTTGGTGGCACTTCGGTTTCCCTGCCCGCCAGTCCGAATCTTGGAGCCTCCATCAAGCTGGAGGAGTCGGTTGATCCCGTAAAGCAGACCCAACGCACAGGAAGCATTCCGCAACTTCTAAAGGTGAAGTCTTACATTTAATTTGTCTTAAACTAAACTTTAAACTAATCTATATTATTATTTTATAGGAAATTATGGATGTTGAACATCTGTGGCAGTACACCGACGCAGAGCTGGCGCGCATCAATCAACCGCTGTCTGCCTTTGCATCCGGCAGTTCCTCGACGACCTCATCGTCTGCCGCTTCCCCAGCCGCCCACGGACAACCCCCACAGCAGCCACAACTGACCAATCCACTGCTGGCCAGTGCCGGTCTATCGTCCAACGGAGAGAACGCCAACCCCGATCTAATCGCCCATCTGTGCAATGTTGCCGACCATCGTCTCTATAAGATTGTGAAATGGTGCAAAAGCTTGCCGCTATTCAAGAACATTTCGGTGTGTTTCTATATAATTTATTCAGAAAACAATTAATAACTTATTATTATTTGTTATTCCATCCTAGATCGATGATCAAATATGTTTGCTAATCAATTCTTGGTGTGAGCTTTTGCTCTTCTCCTGCTGTTTTCGTTCCATCGACACTCCAGGCGAAATAAAAATGTCACAAGGCAGAAAGATAACCCTATCGCAGGCCAAGTCCAATGGTTTGCAGGTTAATATTATTTATAAACAATTAAAAAAAAGGATTATTTAATTATTTTAATGTTTTTTTCAGACCTGCATTGAAAGAATGCTAAATCTGACAGATCACTTAAGACGTTTGCGCGTGGATCGCTATGAATACGTGGCCATGAAAGTGATTGTGCTGTTGCAGTCGGGTAATCATAATTAAAACAATTTCAAATTCAAATCAAACTTAAAAATATATTTCCATCAGATACAACAGAGTTGCAGGAGTCTGTCAAGGTGCGAGAGTGCCAGGAGAAGGCATTGCAGAGCTTACAGGCCTATACCCTGGCCCACTATCCCGAAACTCCCTCAAAGTTTGGAGAACTCCTGCTACGCATTCCCGATCTGCAGCGTACGTGCCAGGTGAGTGCTACAATAATCTTTCTATAGATTAACAATAAGAATAACTAATTATAATTTATTTACTTCCAAAGCTTGGAAAGGAGATGCTGACGATCAAAACTGGCGATGGGGCTGATTTCAATTTGCTGATGGAACTACTACGCGGAGAACATTGACAATTGATTATTCTGATGGAAATTTGCTACCATTGGCACAAGTTTTACACATTTAGTATTAGATATTATGATGTATTTAAAGTAACGTTTTCTATCTATAAGCTCTGAAAATATGTGCCTAAAAACCAAAGCCACACTAGCAGCCACTTCGAGCCCCATGAGAATGAAACTAAGCGCAAAATTGCCAAATTTTTACACACAAATATATATTTTGATATATGCCATGTCAGGGGCTACGATTGCTGCTATTGTCGGTGGGTGTTCCAGTAAAAAAAAAAAAAAAGAAAGAAAAGAAAAGAAAGTATATAACGTTTTTGCTATATATACATATTTGACTTATGTATAAAGAAAACTAAAGCACACATGGAAAATGAAAAGACTAAGAAATTTATTTAAGGGATTAACTTTAGTATAACGAAGGAAGTAAATCGAAAATGGATAAAATTAAAAACTAAAAAAAAAACAGAAAGTAAAAAACAAGAATCAAATCAAATTAAGTTAGCGACTTTTTATATGTATCTATTTAAGAGCAAATATTCAAACTATTTTTTAATGAAATGCCAAAACCGATTTGGTGTAAAGAAGAGCTGCTAGAATTTTCGATACATATATCTATATACATATATATACAATACATTAATACAAATCGGACGGATGATGTCCAATTTTTAAAAGTTTTTAGCATTTAGTCTTAGTGCAATTTCACCCATGTCTACAATATACGAGCATATTTTGAAATATGCATAGTATTTCTCCAGATATGGTCGCAAAAACTTTAAACAAGAAAAGACCACTCAAAAACCGCCAGCTGGCTAAGTTGGCTAAGACTCCTCCAGTGATTCTATTTGTTACATGAAAAAAAAAAACAACCCACACACAAAACTACTTATACAATATATTATTATTAATATATTATATATAAATCAAATGTATAATTGAATTTAATTTTGTAAGTTTTCATTGATTTCTTCATTATGATTATTATTATTAGTCGTTCTTACTTAAATAGCTGAAGCAAATCCTGCAACAGGATTAAAAACAAAACACCTACAAGAATATAAACAGTTGAATGATATAATTAATATGCGGTACTCGTATTTGTATATAATACCGGAAAAGGCTTCCGGATTACGGAAGAGTGTTTGCAGAAATTCAAGACTAAAACTAAACCAATTTATTGACAAATTTCTGATAAAAACAGCGAATCTATTGCAAAGGAACGATGCTTGACAAAAACAAAAAAAAAAGAGTTCCTTGATGCATACGAGAATCCTTTTTTTACAATAGACATGTCGTAGGCTGAGTACCGGATATTTAAGAGTCGATGCCCTTGACTATTGCCGTCTTTACTAGTTTTTCGCTTATAAAAATACATATGTTTCTTCAATAGTTAGATCTGTATCCTGAATATTTGTGTCTATATGTGTGTACGTTAACTATAAAAAAAAAAAACTTTTAGCCCCACCAGAAGAAAGAAAAATCAAATTCAAAATAGAAAAACTGAAAACTGAAATATAAAAATGTAATTACAATAATAATTATCTACCATAAAATGAGAACCACATACGTAAGAGTATTGTGATTTGAAATTAATGTAGAAAATATAATAATTACAAAACAAAAACCATTGCCACTTGTTTTTTGAATCGATATTTTTATTTTTTAGTTCTTCACAGAAGATATTCCTTGTTTTTAGAGATTATTCCAACCCAGCGATGTCCCTTCCGTTGATGTACAGAAAAAACGAAAATGTATCATTAAAATAGTCTTGTGAGAATTACTAACTATCAATATGCAGTTTACGAAAGTTGAATAAAAAGACAAACATTTAAACTTCAATTAAAAACTCATTAATTGCGGGGCTTTTATTAATTTTTATTTGATTTAACTGCCCTCTGGTTTCTGTAGGAGGAAAAAGAATAAAAGTATCTTCTGGATATTGCAAAGTTTATGAATTTGAACAGGATTTTCCTTTTTTAGCAACCGCTACAGGTGTTCGGGCAAGGACAGCTAGAAAAAGGATATTATCTTATGACGCCATAACAGGATAGAACTTTACTTACGTGACCTGACTTAGGGGATAGCAGCAACTCATGTCTGGACAGAAAGGATCTCCAATACCATAAATTCCAGGCGACTGGCCGCCGCATAGGTCACCACATATGGGGCCGCACCCAGGAGGAGGAGAGCAGCACATACTGGGTGCACACTGGCATGATCCACAACAACCACCTGGGCAAGATTGTGAACAGGCGCACCGGGTAAGTCCACCAAATCCTCCACCAAGTGGTATATCCTCGCAGCAGCAGCCACCTCCCGTGCTAGGAAATGCATTTGCCCGGCAACAAATCGGTCTGTAGTCCCTCATATAAACAGTTTGGCTTTGGATCCTATCGTTCAAGTGAGACCCACAACAACATTGATTTCCGAAGCAGCTGTCGAAGCAGGGCATCTGAGGGCAACTCGGTCCGCACCTTGGCGGGCAACAATCCTGTGGCGGGCAGCAACTCGGTGGCGGACAGCAATCCTGTGACGGGCAGCAATACTGTGGGGGGCAGCAATCCTGCGGCGGGCAGCAAGTCGGTAGCGGGCAGCAATCCGGTGGCGGGCAGCAAGTCGGTGGCGGGCAGCAATCCGGTGGCGGGCAGCAATCCATTGGCGGACAGCAATACTGTGCCGGGCAGCAATCCGGTGGCGGACAACAAACCGGAAGCGGACAGCAATTCGGTAGCGGACAGCAACCCGGGAGCGGACAGCAATACGGTGGCGGAAAGTCTGCTAGAGGCGGAAGGCAAACCGGTGGTGGAGGTGGCGGACAACTTTTCTGTGACATCTCTTTGCAAGGTGGACAGAATTCTGGTGGTGGCGGAGAGAAATTGGTAAGCGAGGAGCTGCAACTACAGTCCGTCGAAGATGAACGGCGATCACGGGGAGGACAATTGGAAACTTTTTTAGACGGACAGGAATCGGACGGAGGTTGGCAGCCATTCGGCTGAGATGGGCAGCAACCTGATGGAGGACAGCAACTGGGTGGCGGAGGACAGCAACTAGGTGGAGGAGGACAGCAACTAGGTGGAGGAGGACAGCAACCTGGTTGAGCTGAACAGCAACAAGATAAAGGAAGGTAACAGCAAGCTGGTGGATCTGGACTGCAACTTGGTGGTGGGTCGCAAGTACCTGAAGCATGGCGGTAAGTGTCCGGTTTTTGCTCGTTTGATGTCCTCCCTTTGCAGTCCTGGGAGAAGCAATCAGATCCCTCCCGATTATTCTTCTGAAATGAGTCACAGCAGCTGGCACAGGAATTCGAGCCATCCGAGCTGCAATCCTGAGAAACGTTTGATTCCGATGTATAAGTTCGATTGATTGTACAGCTGGATGAGCCTTGTTTAGAAGGCTGGGATTCACATGATGGTGGCAGCGGTGGAGCAGATGGCGGGCAGCATTGCCCTTGAGGTGGACACTGAATCAATTGGGTATAGCAGGTATATCCGCAATAAGGAGCACACGATGGGCTTGTATCAAAATTTCCACAAATTTCCGGTTCAGCAAAAGTAACATAGGTCGATTGATTGCAACTCGCAGATTCTAAAAAAAAAATATAAAATTACAATTAGAATCTAGGATAGTTCTTTTGGTTTTCATTAAAATAAAGAAATAATTACCTTCCCCTTGACTGCCGCAGTTTTTAATAATTTGTCCGGAAGCAATGCGGGAATACAAGCTAAATAAATGGATTATCTTAGAAGTATTGTATCTTTTTTTGAAACGTATTTGAATTCATTACCTTAAGTCCATGGATTCATTGCATCGGTTTCCTTTATTAGACTTTAAAGTTGTAACAGATATGGAATTACTTGTATTCCTAAAAGATTGGCTGAGGCTGTGCGCTGGTGAAGCCCCTAAAACTATAGATGGAGAAAGCTTCGTATCAGGATCGAAATTTTTCAAAGTAATCTGGGATGGTGCATAACTCGGTTCAGAAATATTGGAGCTAATACCAACATTATTGAAATCATTTTCCATATTATTGTTTTTCAATATGGAAGAGGGTAATTTTTGAACATGTTTTGAACCCCGGGAAGGTATATATGTCTTGTAGATTGCATCAAGACTTTTGATGTTTTTTATTGTTTTGAGAGTTGCCTGGCTCTCCTCCATGCCTGTGTAATTAACATTGGGACGCTCCATTGAAGTTTGCCACTTCAGGGAACACAAAACAATAAAAAACCGGAAAAACTTGAAACATTTAAAATTTTGAAAACATTTTACAATACGATTTGGAATTTCCTACATTGTCAAGAATATCAATTTATCGGAGCTGCTTGGTTCTCGTTTTAATTGAAAACTGTAGTTTAATATTAAAAAATGTTTCAGAAACTTTTTTTTGAAAAGATTTTCCGTTACGCCTCAACCAGTGTGTGTCCAAGAATTTTGAAATAAAGTACCGTGTGTATACACTCTACATGATTATATCGATAATAAATTCGTTTTATCGATACTTGAAGTATACCATACCAAGCTTTTACCTAACTTCCAGATAAATATGAACACAAGTTGTAAATAAAGATTTAAAATCCTATATTATGAATGTAAAACTTGTGTTTAACGCCTTTCGCGTTCTACGGAACAGCAGCTGTAATTTGTCACAAGCGCGGAAGTATGGTAATGGATTGTTACAAATCACATGTTGGATTATTTCATAACATGCCGGTTTTCTGTATTATATTCACACAGCCACTCCGCCTAAAAGATTTTACAAGAAAACCTCTGTTCTGAGCAGCGATGGAGGTTACGAGGTGGTGCTGGACCACCGAAAACTGAAGACACCAAAGGGAACACCATTTACGGTGCGCAGCGAACCTCTGGCCATAGCCGTGGCCACCGAATTCGATGCCCAGAAGGAGCACATCGAAAGGTCTCGCATGCACCTCTCCGCCCTCTGCTTTACGGCCATTGACAATCCCAACCATCTGACCAAGCTGGACATGGTTAACTACCTGCTAAACTTTATCCCAACAGACACAGTTCTCTTTCAGTATGATGTAAGTTTGTGCATCTAGCCTGATACAAAACCTGATAATTACACTAAGAAATACGTTGCAGGACGAGAAAGCTCTTCAGGAATTGCAGCAAAATGAATGGGATCCTGTTATTGATTGGTTCAACCAGCGCTTCGAGGTTAACCTGCAGAAGACCATGAATATAACGCCTCCAAACATCAGTGAAGAAGACAAGATTAAAATTGCCAAGCATTTGCAGTCCTACAGTTTAGAAATACTTCATGGTACTAGCAATTATTTAATTTTTTTGAATATCTAATCGTATAACACGTATTTTATAGGATTTGTGTTTGCTGTGGATACATTGAAGTCCATTATCCTGGCTTGCGCGGTCATCGAGCAAATGCTTCCCGTGGAGAAGGCGGTGGCCCTGTCCCGTTTGGAGGAGGAGTATCAGCTCAATTTCTGGGGGCGTGTGGAGTGGGCCCACGACCTGAGCCAACAGGAGTTGCAGGCCCGATTGGCAGCTGCCGTGTTGTACGTTCACCTCAACTGTTCCGAGAATTTTGTGAAAGAAAAGTTAATTCTATGAGGTTGTTAAAAAGCATTTTTTATGTTATAAAAACATTAAAAACTATGTCTTTGGCGCCATTATTTAAAAATCTGTGTTTAGTGATCATTTTTAAATTTCACGAGCTTTTAGTGTAGCTATAGTAGAGCTTTATTAATATCGATACCACTATCGATTATGTCGATATATTTTAAATCGAAGCGTTTTTCCCACATCGAATTGAAAATGAGATTCGGTCACATTGCTATTCACTCTATTGTTCGGTTGTGTGCCATTTTTTTAGCGAATTTCGAATTGAGCCAATTAAATAAACGCAAAAGTGTAGGACAATCTAACAATCTCCACATGTGCGCGTAGGGCTATTGAATCCATTGGTAAGCAGCTAAACCATGGCTCCGTCGCTTGCGTGCGTGCGTTTGTGTTGGTGTGCGAGTCGTGTCCACCTCCGCCCCCGCTCCCCCAGTAAAGTTTTAATTAAAGTGCCTGCCGTCCGAGAGGAGTAAAGTGTTGAAATGAGATTTAGCTGAAAACAGAGCAATCAAAGAGCTGAAAAAAAAATCATAACTGCGTTTATTGTGCAAGGGCGGGGAGGGGTGGCGCATCTCCTGACTCACGTTGACTTGCTCTGTCCCTCTCTGACTCTTTTTACATTCTCCTCTGCTGCTGCCTCCGCTGCTTGCATAGAGCGCAAAAAAGTGACAACAACAACAAGAACAACAATAACGACAGCAACGGACCGTGTTCTTGAAAATGTACACTCTCATCATCTCCTAACGTCATCATTCATTAATTATTGGCATTGCAACAAAAATGCAATTCGCTTTCGTATTGATTTAAGCGCAGATCATTTTCCAAAACAAATAACGGAAACACGAAACAAGTAGTACGACGCCCTTAGGTACTGGGCTGCCCTAGGGCTGCCACCTTGTTTCGTTTTCATATTCCGTTTTTTTTTTTTTTTCCTGCTCATTGAGAAGTCCAATTACTTTTTGTTGTTGTTGTTGTTGTTTCTATTGAAATTTAAATTTTCGCTTGCCTGCTCCAAAAAGTGTGTATAATATTTCGTTTTCGAATTCGTTTTCGTTTCGTTCTGTGCCTCGTTCGCATCCGCTATATAATCAGCTGCTTGTAACATCGCCGCCCACCAAAAACGGAAATTCCGTGCACGGATTCAAAAATATATCTACGGATTACGGATTAATAGGTGAGTCGAGTCAGATATAGTATTCTGATTCTAAATCTAAAGGAATTTCCATTCCAAATGACAGTTATTAAAGAGGTTTTATTTTTTTAAGAGAATGTTTCACCTTGAAATGAGCCATACATTTCGCACAGTGGGGTATTTGACCTTAAAAATGTCGTTAATTTAATGAATTTTATCATCCAATTTATGGATAGATATGGTTTTGAGTTATATGTGTTTATGGTTATGAAAATCCCCTTGCCTATCTTTGATTTATGATAAAAAATCTGATAATAAACGATTGAAGGTTTTCGGATATTTAAAAATATTGTTGGTTTTTAAATATTTAGTTTAGTTTTTTGTTTTAAATTTTTCAGTTTTCTTTCAAATTGTCTAAACACCATTATCTATGAGGTAATCGAAACAAAATACTTTTTCCAGCTGATTTTCCACTTTTTTCCCCTCAAAAAAAAACAGAAAGTTATCCTTGTAACATTTGGAAATTAAAATTTAATCAAGAAAACATTAGACAACTGTTTTTAAATTAATGTAGGATGTTAAAATCCAAAAAAATAATAATAGAAAACAAAGAAAAACTGTTTTTAAATGATAAATGGTTCTTAAGGTAGAAATTTCTATATTTATGTATCAAAAATCAAGAAAATAATCATAGAAAACATTAGACAACTGTTTTTAAAGTGTTCTTAAGGTGGAAATGTATTGATTTTTATAAAAAAAAACAAGCACAATATGGCCCACCGTGATGTCTATATCTCAGCGGAAAACCTTAAATGATTTTTAGATCTATTCTCTATCAATCCACATCAAAATCTGATACCAAATCCGACATCCGATTCTTAAGCGGAATATGATTCGTTATCAAATGATTCGTAGATCGATTCGCTATCAAATCTGCATAAAAAATTAAGAAGTTTTTAAATTATTTGTCAATTTTTTGTAGATAAAAAAATCTGAGAAGTAAACTTTAAATCGATTTTTTTTGTCAATTTTTTCCATAAGAAAGGTATGGGGAAGACCTATATCTGTTCTAATTTTCATATAATTTCTATTGTTATTTATTTTTTATTAGAAAATTGTCTCATTTATGAACAAAATACTATATAATCGAAGCGTAAAAAACGTTATGCCAACCGGAAGTAACTATTATTCTACTTATTTACATAAGAGTAGACGAAAAAAAAAATAAAACTAGTTTCTTTGGCAATAAATTTCATTTATTTTAAACAATCAGTTAAACAAAAAACAACAAAAAAAGATGGACTTGTTTAACCTTGAGAGGAGGAGGTACTGGGTCTGGTGCTGGTCTGGTCTGGAATTTCAATCTCGTAACCAAAACTGTTGTCAAGTGCGGCGGTGACTGTGTGTTTGCGATGTTTGCGATGTTTTGCGGCGAATTGTCATATCAAATCACCTCCAATGAGGTTAAACCCGGTGGGGGGGACGAGCATCAAGCCATCAAGCCATCAAACCATCAATTTGCACGCCCAGGAATGGAATGAAATATAACTTTAACTGCTTCTGCTTCTGCTTCTGCTTCTCTAATGAGGATGCATTCAATTAAAAACAAAAAATAAAAAAAAAAAACACTTGCCACATGTGGGTGCTCTCATAATCCGTTGTCCGATTTGGGTTTCCCATGCTAGGTAATATATCTTTGTTTAATAAATAATATTAAATAAATATGGCACTCACTGCTTGAGCATTTTTCTCCGTATTGGAATTTTTTCCATGAATCAGCACAACGTATAAATACCATCGAGTCGAGGTAAATACCTTTTTTTTTTTGTAAATTTCTGATATTTATTTATGAGAAAAATTGACGGGAACATTATCCATTAGGTAATCGAAACAAAATGCTATAGATTTTCCCTTAAAAAAACAAAAACAAAGGGTATTCCAAGGGTAGCATTTTGAAATTAAAAAAAAAATAATACAAAATATTAAATAAATACCATTTTGTGTATTTGTTTTTTTTTGTTAAATTTTAAGCCCGATATTTACGTAAATATTTATTTATTTTTATATATTTATTTATGAGAAACAGGAACAGGAATATGCTGATTCTTTTGAATCTGTCTTCAGGAAAGTGGCACAAAGTCCCCTTTAGGGTTTATAATTATCAACTCAATGGGTGGATTGTATCTTAATTTATTATATAAAAAATGTTCCTAATTTATCCCTCAACCTTCCTCCCTTCCTGACTAAATTTATTATATAAAAAATGTTCCCGATTAAAGCTTTTTTCTGGCTCTTTCGGGATTCCATTTGAAACTCTACTCAGGGTTTCCCTAAATTACAAACCCTACTAATTATAATTATTAACTAAACGCATTAATTTGAACTAAATTTATTATAAAAAAATGATCCTGAAGACCTCAGCTGCTCTGGCAATAAATATTCTAACTCCTGAATTGAGTTTTTAAGAATTTCTAAGAATATTCCTATATTCCTATAATAAAGCTTATGTCTGGCACTTTTGGGTTTCTATTTGGAACCTAATTCTCAGGGCCAAGTTAGAAGAATTGAGCTGTAAGCTTTTTGAAGAGTAAGAAAGAAGCCAGAAGCTAGAGCTACCTTGTTCAACCAGTCGGGCAGCATTTTCGATTTAAATGACACGAAAAGTTTAAAGAAAACTGATGTTAACATTTCTCCAGGTACTCGTACTCGTACATTGCTCTGATTTGCGTAATTACGCAATTTTTTGTCGGTTTGGTTAAACATTTTGTTGCCATTTTGGACAATTTTTGGTTTCAATTGCCATTCGGACATTCAGAAAGAAAAGGTTGTGGCAGAAAAAAAATAAGAACAGAAAGCAGAGAAGGAAGTTTGTTGAAAATTTGAAACATTTTTGTGGTAGATTCAAGATGCTTTACAGAATAAGGATTTAAGGATTTTGTATTATAATTCCTCACCACAGACAGAAAAAGCCTTTTTTTTCCTTCTCATTATTAAAGCCTTGATGCAATTTTGGTTGAAAATTCCATTTAGGAATCTCCAAGAATAAGAAAATGTTGACAGAAAACTAGAAATCAGAAGCAGAAGGAAATTTTAACCAATTTTGTGTTAAATTCAACAGATTTTTTTAGCAATATTTCTATCATTTTTTGTGGTAGATCCAACACATTTTAAGCAAAAATAGTTACTTTTCATGAGAGTCTTAGACCCTCTTCTAAGGACTTTCATCATAATTCTCCTTTACAGACCCTGCAAAGCCTCTTTTTTTCCTCGTTATTAACGCCTTGAAGTAACTTTCATCCTCTTTGTTGAAAATTTCAACGAAACTTTGGTAAATCCAATACATTTTAAGCCAAAATAGTTGGTTTTCATCACAGTCCTAGATCCTCTTCTAAGGATTTCCATGATAATTCCCCAAATAGACCCTGCCAAGCCATTTTTTTGCCTTCTTATCAACGCCTTGACGCAATTTTTATCATCTTTTGGTAAATCCAATATATTTTAAGCAAAAATAATGGCTTTATATCAGAGAAAAGAGTTCTCTTCTAAGGATTTCTATCCTAAATACCCTTCACATACCGCAAATCCTTCTTTCGCCTCATTATCAACGCCTTGAAGCAATCATTTTCATCATCTTTGGCAGGTGACAGGTGGAAGGACTAAGAATAAGTGTTTCCGACTTCCCTGTACCTATTCCGGTTTTTTTTCTTTTCGTTTCTACTTGCCACAAAAAAGAGAACATTCGTAGGTCACTTGAACTACGAATAGCCCTCAGGGTGTGGGTGGGTTCCCCGTTAAACCACCCCAAAAAAAAAAAAAAAAAAAACTGGGTTTCACATGAAAACACAAATCAGCTCCGCCAAATTATTGATTTTTTTTTGTTTTTTTTTGAACTTTGTCCTGTTTAAACACAAAAATTGTTTTAGTTTAACGTCGATATTTGTTCCTGTATTCCGTGTCCTGCGGTCTAATGGCTCTAAACACGCACAGTCAGCCGGAAAGTTGGTTTAATATTTAATTCGAATTTAGGAAAACTTTACTTTCACTTTAGTTTTATTTTTTTGAAGCTTTAAAAGCAGATAAAAAGTAGCAATTCCTTTTTTTAAAGCTTTCCTAGAACTATTTTCTGACTCATTGTGGTTCAAAAAGAAACCTACCGTCACCTCTAGGCAGCTCTTTTTTCTCGAAAACCCATAAAAGTACAATTGTCGGCGGATATCGTTGCTTTGATAACATTATCTCGAGTTCTATTCGATTTGTTGGACAGGAGTTAAGCAAGACTTCCCATTCTAATTATTATTATCTTTGTTTTAAAATCAGCTAAAAGCTAATCAGCTAAAAAAAAATGCGTAATAGCTTGGACTAAAGTTCCCGGAACTTAGATAAGAATCATTGTCCATATGGAACGCTTTCCAACATCATGTTGGTACATTTGTAAAGCTATGAACATTTTTGCAAACCTTATCGGTGGGGAGGGACTTATCGAAAGGTTAAAGATATCAATAACTTTTGCACTTAAAACATACGTATATAGTAGTCACCCCCACAGTTTATGGAACTGTTTACCTTCGATAAGCAAAAAAAAACACGAATCAAACAAAGGTAACTAATAAACTAATAATTACAAAGCACAGCTATTCGATAAGGTTTGTTGTATATTTCAGACAAATACAAATATATATAGATAAGGAAACCCCTTCTATCGCAAACGAACACTTTTCATTTTTTATACATACTTAAAAAAATAATTCAAGAGACATAATCATAATCGCTGTAGTACTTGGCGGCTGATAAGTGCTCTAAAAATAGCAATTAAATTCGGTGCAAACGGCCTTGAAAATTCGAAATTGGTATTTTTTCAGAAGAATCTGTTCAGAGGGTAATTATTATTGCTGTTATTTCGATAATCGCCGATGAAAATTCTTCAAAAATCTTCAGAATTTTTCAATAGAATCAAAAGAGAGCAAAAATACAAGAAAAATCATTAAAATTTTTCAATAAATAGAGAGAGAAATGGATGAGAAGGAATTCCGAAAAACTGGATTGTTTATACCCATGAGATGGGGATAATACATTTTTTTTATATCCTAAAATTGTTCCAAAATGGTGGATAAAATAGGGAAATTATCAAAAAAATGATAATGATTAAATTTCGGGCTTAATTATAAAGTATTTGTCTTAATTTTCTATCCCAAAAAGCTTTAAATATATGAATAGAATAAAAAAAATTACTAAATTTCCGATTAAATTATGAAATATTTGTCATAATTTAAAAAAATAAGAAACCAAGAAGCTTTATTGGTACGAAAATAGTTTCTAAATTATGGATTCGATCCAGAGAAAGACTCTTTAGATCGGTATTTCTATCAAAAATTGCTTGAAAGATAGGAAAATAGTTTCAAAATTATGAATAGAATCAAGACATTATCAAAGTTTAGACTAAATTAAGAAATAATTGTCTTGATTCCCCAATAAATCTCAAGAATCTTTAAAGATAGGCATAATATTTACTTTCTAAATTATAGATAGAATTAAGAAATCCCAAAAAAAAAAACGGGATAAATTATGAAGAAAGATTCGTCATTCCTCTTGAGATCTTACTTAAGCTTTGCTTTTTGTGTAATATTTCTACATTTATTTAATATACAATCACGACTCCAGACAAGGCTTAAAAAAACACTCTTTATTACTTCAACCCATAAACCGAAAAAAAAATAAAACACAAAAAAAAAGTTTTCATTTTGAATATAAAGTAAATAAAAGCTAGCCTCGTACTAAAAGGAACTTAATTGTATAATGAACTTGTAAAACGTTATATTACTTACGTAATGCGAGTATAAAATTTTAAATAATAGTAAAGGAACAAACCCGTGTAAGTTTATCAAAGAACAAACAAATTAATACAAGTAGTTGAGCTCGAGCTCCTCGCCCACTTGGCATCGCAACAAAAAAATGCGATAAATGCTAATTGCGACATCGACCCGGGTCTGGGGTATTGTTGAATCAAAAGTGTTTCATTCAAATTCAACCTCAATGATGTCGTAATCTCAGTTTTCATCTCAAAGCTGGACTTGAGTACTTCCTGATGAGAAATATTTGTAATGTTTTCCACACAAAAAGGTTGCAAGAGGAGTAATATTTGTAATGTTTTCTTTCCACACAAAGAAACCTAAAATGTTCTGCTTGGGGGGGATTCACAAAATTCCAAAAAAAAAAACTTTATTGATAGTTTAAGGAAATTGTTATTCTTGTTATATTTTTCTTAGGAAATAAAAGCTTCTTATTGAAGATAAGTACTCGTACACGAGCCAATCGTGTTTCTTGAGTGCAAATGTCCGAAGTTTCGTTCTGCTACGTCTCTCTTAATTGAACATAATATATTGTAGAAAAAAAAATGGTTTGATTTGATTCATGGATGGATGGTAAATCAGACAGAGGGTCAACCTGAGCACCAAGTAACCTTTAATTTGTTATTTTTATTGGATGCGGAGCTCAATAATTTGTTGGGTTTTTAATCAAAGTGTTTTACTCCTCAGCACCTTTGTTATATTTAGAGAAGGTTTCCCATCTATTCTATCCTGTATTTGAATACCAAGTGAGCTCTGGGTGTAAGGTTTCACCTTTTACTGATTTTTTTCTATTTTAAACTCTCAAACTTTTAAATTAATTGAATGCCGCCTCGCTTTCTTCTTCGAATTTTTCAAACACAGAACCAGAACCAGAAGCGTTGATGACCAGAAGAACCCAGAAGATCTTCCTAGAAATGGCAGTCAAGTAACAGGACAGCAAGGACATTAAAATCATTAAAATTAAACAAAATAGAAGCTAAGTAAGAAGGCCACAAGTTGGATAAAGTACCCGCGGATCCTGCAAGAGCATTAAAACCGCATTTAAGGTTGACACCCACCCCGTTTGGGAACCCTCGGAACCCAGTAGACATTTTTTAGCTCCCGCTCGGTGGCAGGAAGAGAGAAGACCACGGATTGTTGGCAAAGAATTGATGACATTGCTCGGGCCTAGCGCCCCTGGAATGGCCTTTATGATGAAAAAGAAAAAGTACAAGTTTAATGTGGAAGTCCAGCTGCAGGATCTGGTGGAGGTGGCCCTGGTTAATGAGGTGTTGTTTGCCAAGATTCGCCTGCTCGATGGCGGATCCTTTCAGGAGTACAGTAGCCGGTGAGTAAACATCCAATTATTATTATTATTTTCCTTTACTGACAAAACCACTTTTGTCCCGTCTACAGCGAGGAGGTGCGCAACCATCGCGTCGAGTGGAATCGCAGCTTTGAGTTCCCCTGCAAGATGAGTGCAAATGCCTCGACCGGTGTCCTGGATCCCTGCCACTTGCGTATATCGATACGCAAGGAGATGAAGGGCGGTCGCAGTTACTATAAGCTGGGCTTTATTGACCTCAATTTGGCGGAATTTGCCGGCGCCGGCCTCACCTCGCGCCGCTTCCTTCTCGAGGGCTACGACTTGCGTCATCGCCTCGACAATTCAATGCTGCGAGTTAGCATTAAGATGCATATGTTAAGCGGTGATATTCTTTTCAAAGCGTACGTCTCTTTAACTAACCTGCATACCTGCGACCTGTATTAATAAGAATTTTCTGCTTTTAGTCCTACCCCCAGTCTTAAAAGCAAACAAAGCAAACCCTCCATGGATGACATAACCAATGCCGCCACCGGAGTTGGTCTGCAAACGCCTACGGCCAGCGCCTTGCCCACAATTGGAGCTGGCAGTGGTGGCTCGGCGATTCCATTGGGAGGCAGTGGAGCCACTTTGGGCGGAGTCGCCAGCGCCCAGGGGATGCAGGCAACACGAACAGTTCCCAACACCAAGGAGGAGGGTAATGTCTGATGACATTTCATTGGATTAAGGATTAAGTAATTGTTTAAAATTTTACAAAAAAGTCATTGCAGAGTTCGATAGGGAGCTGTTCGCGGCTATTGTAACAGACTCTGGATTGTCAGAGTCCTCCGAGTCGGCGGTGACGCTGACCACGGACAATCTGCAGCAACATTCATCTGCGTCAAGCGCCACCACGCCGGTGTCGTCTCAGGCTGCTCCCGGTTTGGGAATTATCGGAAGCAACAACTTTGGCACCACAGGAGCAGTGATTGGTTTCTCTGGTGGTAATGTGGTCAGCACCGCAAACCTAATGGAAATAGGTCATTCGAGAAATTCCAGTAATACTAGTCAAGTTAGTAACTGCTTCAGTCCAAAAGATATCCTTTTTTTTTTTTTGTTATCGGTATCCTTTTGTAGATGTCAAAGGGTTCGGGGTATAGCAGCTTTTCCCACAGTCAACATTCGCGGCAAAGTTCCGAGGGGGACTCGGGACATGCAAGGTAAGTTTCCAATCTCAAACCTAAGGCTTTTTGCTTTTTTTTTTTATGTCCCTATTTTGGCCTTATTTGCCTATGGTATGTGTAAGTCAAAATTATTTAAATAACCTCTCTTATATCATAACCGAATAATGCTCTAATATTTATTATAATACCATATGCATTAATGCTTAAGCATTATCTACAAAAAAAATGTATCTAAAAGCCTTTTTTTCGAACCATATCTTAAAGTATATATGATTAGCTTACATGACAAATCTATATTTTATAAGGTACAACAATTTAACAGCATCTTCCTTGTTTGTTTACTAAAACTTAATGTATTCACTACATTTTTGGATACCCTTTTATGGGGTATTGTTACTATTTCGAATCATAATCACCTCAAAAGTCGATATAAATATCTCAGGCATCTACTCTATTTATGTTGCATGTGGAATATGTGTCGAATAATTATCGTAGGAAAAGCAACTCTTATTATTTAAGGATACTAGGATATTAAGGGTACTAGTTAGGTAAAACAAAAAGCAAATATAGAGTCTTATATAATATATAAGTCGGTATTGAACTGAAGAAGCTTCTAAAGTATTGGGGTCCTCTTTCCTTTCCTTTTTAAACCATTTGAGAGCGTATATTTATATTCGGTTTCGAACCGATTTCAAAACTAAATACAATTCATGTATCGGGGCTTTAGTCTGCTTCGATCTGCATCAAAGAATCCGAGAAACTAAACAAACAAAAATTAAGCCGATTTTTCAAAATTTTTCATCAGGATTTTTTGCGAAATCTGCCTTCTATAATTCACTTTTTCATCAACCATTCTATCAATTATAAACCGATTTTGTAGTGGAATACCATTTTGGAATCAGAACCTCGTTTTCCTTCAATCAATTGAAGGATTTGAAAAATCTTTAGATGCAGATTGAGAAAAAATGAAGTCCTGATTCATAAATTGTATTACAGTGCCAAATCCGATACAAAAGATATCATCTATTAGTGTCCTCTAAAATGGTTCAAAATTTATTAAAATACCAAATATCGGATTTATTTAGCCGATTAAGTATATGAGATGATATTATATAAGAAACGAGGAGGAGGGCTGTATTAAAATTCCAACTCACCGGACTACCGGATTTCTTTGGGAGCTTAAGTATATAGAATGAGAATCGAGGAGGAGGGCGCTATTAAAATACCAACTATCGGATTTGGTATATGGTATGAGAATCGAGGAGGAGGGCGCTGTTAAAAGGCCATCTATCGGATTTATTTGGGAGCTTAAGTGTATAGAATGAGAATCGAGGAGGAGGGCGCTATCAAAATTCCAACTATCAGATTTGTTTTTGGCGATTAGGTATATGGTATGAGAATCGAGGAGGAGGGCGCTGTTAAAAGGCCATCTATCGGATTTGTTTGGGAGCTTAAGTATATATTATGAGAATCGAGGAGGAGGGCTCTATTAAAATTCCAACTATTCGGATTTATTTGGGAGCTTAAGTATATAGAATGAGAATCGAGGAGGAGGGCGCTGTTAAAATGCCATCTATCGGATTTATTTGGGAGCTTAAGTATATAGAATGAGAATCGAGGAGGAGGGCGCTATTAAAATAGCAAATATCAGATTTATTTTTGTCGATTATGTATAAAGTATGAGAATCGAGGAGGAGGGCGCTATTAATTTAATTTAAATTAAATGGCGGTTTCGATTGGCAAGAAATAAACCAACTATTGGATATATTTGGCCGGTTAAGTATGTATTATGAGAATCAAGGAGGAGGGCTCTATTAATTAAAGTTAAATAGCGGTTACCAACTATCTATATCTTCTATTTATCTGTACCAATTATCAGATTTATTTTTTTGTTCGAATTTTACAATCTTTTCCACTTTTCTACTCAATAAATTTCAGGCAAAAAGTCAATAACTTTGCTACTAATTGTCAGATCGGCAAATGTTATACCTTCCCGATCTTGTATTTTCGATTACTATCTTTCTCTATCAAAAACTGACAAACTAAAATCTGACTCGATTTTCGAAAATTTTGAAAGGGGTACCATCATGATTTTTGCCAAAAATCGACTCAAAATTTTATTTCTAGATTTTCCCGATATTTTAATGCAGATCGACGGGGAATGAAGCTCTGATTCATAAATGATATTCCATTTTGAAATCTGATTTAAAATAGATAAAATATTTGCAAAAGACTGTCCAAAAACTTTTCTTTTTGGCCAATGCCGTCATTCCATAATTTGAACTTGGTCAAAAAGGCTTTTCTTTCTACTCGATAAATTTCACGGAAAAGTCCATAACTTGGCTTATAATTGGCGGATCGACAAATGTTATGCCTTTCTGATCTTAGACCTTCGAGTACTATTGATTTCTATCAAAATCTATACATCGAAAATCTGACCCGATTTTTCAAAATTTTGAAAGGGGTAACATCATGATTTTTTGCAAAAATCGATAAAAAATTTTTTGTTCTACTTTTCCAATCTTTTGATGCAGATCGAAAGGGAATAAAGCCCTGATTTGTAAATGGTATTCCTTTTCCAAATCCGATGAAAAATGTATGAAATATTTACAAAAGAATGTCCCAAAACCATCGATTTGAGACAATGTCGATTTTCGAGAATTTTGAAAGGGGTAACATCATAATTTTTTTCAAAAATTGACCAAATTTTTTTTGGTCGGTTTTTTGGCTTCTTGGATGCAGATTAAAGGAGATTGAAACCCTGTTTAAAAAATGGAATTTTGTTTTAAAATCGATTGGAAATTAGCTTAGATATTCGAATAAAACGGTACCAAAAATGAAAATTTTTGATTTTTAAAATACGGGAAGTGGAAATTTGTCAAAAAACTCATTTTCTCATTATTGAGCAGTTTGTCAATTTATTAAATATTTACTTTTTTGGATAGTAATAAGATAAAAGAAAGCCAAAAGCAAGACAAACTCTAAAGCGATGAAACAGAAGCTTTATTAAATCAATATTTTAAATAAGAATAAATGAAACAATACATTGTATATTGTAAATATATGTGGTCTCAAAGGAAAGAATTATTAAATTGGATGAAGAAAATATAGAAAGGATAGTTGGTTTTAAAATAAAAATTAGTAAAAGTTTTAGTAAAATTTTCACTTATTCTTATTTCGAAGTATTTCTAATTTAAAACTATTGCTATTATACAATATTTAATGCTATGATAAATCAAAATATATAATTATATACTCATATTCGCTCCCATTCATACCAACCATCAACTAATATAGGAATAAAAGTATTACTCTCTATGTCTAGGGTTCTGCATTATTATGAAATATTTATCTTTTATGTTTTAGTTTAAAATATTGGTATTATGGTAGCCTTCTAATTTATTCCTTACTAGCTTACTAATTATGATTTTTATGTTTTTGGTTTATTTTAATGTTTTAATTTTAATATACTTGAATTCTTCTTTCTTTCTTAACCAAAATTATTTGATTATTAACAAAATGGGGTGATTGGACAACTAACTGCCAAAAATAATTAATACTTACCAACCTTACCAACATAAATAATCAAAATAAATCAACGGCCGCCTTCCGACTCAAATCCAAAACTCAATAAACTATAGTCGTTTTAGAAAATCCGTTTCTCTACTCAATAGACTTAATCAGAAAGCACTAAATGCCATGAAATTAAATATACCACACGGTCGCCATCGTGCTCAAAAGACCACGGAACAGGAGCAGCCCCTTCCTGTGGTGGTGGTGGCGGCTCCACAGAGTCAAGTCCAGACCAAGTTTACGCTCAGCACCACCATCGAGTATGTTAGCGAGGAACAGCTCTACCAGACTCCGAACTCGACGATGAGCCACGGGGACACGCTGGCCTTTGAGGAGTTCCGCACCCCGATGGCGGAGATCCCAGCCCCTCAGTTTCTTCCGCTGGCCGGAGTGGGTGGTGCAACGCCTGGCTCCACATATCAGAGTGCCGGATCTCCGTCCCATGCGTCGCAGTACGACAGCGGAGAGACGAGTGACACGGAGGAGTCCCTCAACGAAGACTCGGGCGACAACGACTCGGGCCTCGAGGAGAACTACCACACTCCGCGGGTGGCCAAGATCAAGTCCATGGAGAATCTCTCCATTCTAGAAATGGAATTCCACAAGGCCTCGATGGAGCTGGACCGCAACTCGCCGCGGCGCCTCAAGCAGCTGGCCGAGCATGCACAAATCCCGAAAATCAAATCTCTCAACAATCTGTGCTTTGACGAGTACGCCGAGCAGGCTGTACGCGAGGAGTTCCAGCGGATGCACGAGCAGTCCCTGGAGGAGCGTCTGCGCTTCCAACAGCAGCACCACAATCTCCGCAAGAACTCCACAACGTCGATCGGATCGTCGGGCAAGCTGTTTGTGAAGCACATTAGCCACCAGAGCCACCACCACATCAAGGTGGGCAATGCCAAGTTCATTGGCCAGGACGGCAGCAGTAGTCCGCAGGCGGCACACTATCCAATCCAGAAGATGCGATCGATGGGCACCATACCGGACATTGTAAGCGAACGCATCGAGGCGGATCCATTCCTAACCCCGACCACAGAGAGAAAACCGAATTTCCCCCGCCTCATTCAGTCAGCGGAGAAGCCCACCGCCCTGGGCCACAACACCGTGAATCGTCTGCTTAGCTATGACGTGGTTGACTCCCCGGTGGAGTCTGTGGCCAGTTCGGTGACCTTCATGTCGCGGACACCGTTCGAACGGGCCTATCGGCGCAACATCCTTCAGGGATCGTCCTCGACGCCCCTGCCGCCCCAGGAAGGGTTCGTCATGCGGCCACACTCTACGAATTCCACATACGAGCTAATGAGGTGCGTCGTGTTTCCATTTCCAACCAACTTCAAGCAATCAAACCCAAAAACGTTGCCTATAACTATATATACATTTGATAAAATTAGCAAACGGAAGGCTAATCGTTACTCGTTCGTTAATCGTTCTTACTTGTTCTAAAACTCTAGACTGTCTAGACTGTTTAGCTTTCAACTGTTTATGTCCTAGTTCTATGTCCTAGTTCTAGACATAGTCCAGTCCCTGGTATTGGTCCATTATCCCCTAAATCGTTATCGTTTCCATATGGTACTTTCCCCTGATTTTCGTTACTCATTTCGTTACTCATTTCGTTCTATTTCGTTTTATTTGTTATTGTCTTTTGAAGTTGCTACTAACTATCTAAAGTTTATTATAATTACAAAAGGGTTACACTATATAGTATGGGTTTTAATAGTAAGATAATTATTTGGACAGGAAAAGATTGTACAAAAAAGGTGAAACACGGTTTAAGAATTACTCAACTAATGGATATTTAACGATGTGCCAGATACAAGATAATACCCAGAAATCGTAGAAAAACTTCTGTATAAACAATATAACAAAAAAAACAAGTAGAGTGGCTCACATTTAGTACCAACCAACAATTAGTTTCTGATTTAACTGATATTAACAATTTTAAATAGCAAATAAAGCTAGAAAAGCTAATGATTTCTTTCGTATATTTAAGTAAGAATGGGTTTTTGCTATATTTATTTTGTAAAATCTGGCAGAACCACTTCATATATTCATTCATTAGAGTTTCAAATCGATAGAGAATCTATGGAAACATTTTATTATTTTTGCAATTAATATGATTTTAGACTATCATATGTGTGAATGAAAGTGTTTCTTAGCTACTAGGATATTTTAAGTCCCTGTTTTTTGTTTTGGTTGATTTTTAAGATATTCTAATCCTAAAGAATGTTTTATTTGTGCACCTGCCTTCTGTGTCTCTAAAAAATACTTAAATCCATCGATGCGTCAATACAGAGGCTTCAGTGGAGTTCCTCGTCGACTTTTCGATAGCAGCAACAATGGCCACAACAGTGGCAACATTAACAAACAGCAGCAGGCGGGTGGAGCAACTGGTTATGTTTCCGGGTGCACCAGTTCCTCGCCATGCGGAACCCTGGCCAGCATCCATTCGAATCACTCGGCCTCCTCGTCGAATGGCAGCAACAGCAACAGCAGCCACAGTGGAGTCATCTTTCAGTGCACCACCGGGAGTGGTCAGAGCGTTGTGGACTCGGTTTCCCAGCAGACACACCAGCAGCAGCAGCAGCAGACTGGTTCGCCCAATGGCCACGACAGCAGTCCCCGGATAGGCAATGTCCTGTCGAATGATGCCATCGGCTCCCTGGCTGCCAGTCCCACGGACGCCTGCAGCATCCGCTCCAATCCCTCGGCCGCCTCCCTTTTGCTCTCCACGTCGGCAGCTGCCGCCGAGGCTTCCGCCCTGGGCTCGGCCACCACCATGTCCGTATCAGGAGCAACGCTTTCACCGCTGGCCACCACTCAGATCATTCGCCGCCCTAGCATCACTATGATGTGGGTTGAGTCTAAGTTCATCTCTTGGCTTTTTCTGTTTAGATATTCACCTGCTTCCAAGCTATAGTATTGTCGAAATTAGATCTTTTTCAAAAACCCTTGAAACCTGTCGTAGAAAACACTGTTTTCATTTCATTTTAAACCCCTTAAAATAATTGGATTGTCCTTTTATTTCTTAGACTCTAGTTGGAAAGATAAAACACTTTTACATTTCATTCCACAAAATCCATAAAATGTTGTGTTTTTGCCTCTTGAATTAGGATTCTAGTCCTGAAGTCAAGTCCTGTTGAAGTCAATGCTTGTTTTTCGGTTTTTGTGTACTTGTTCCTTAATTATTTTAATTTATTTTATAAATCTACGATAGTGATCATTAATTTCATTTCAAATATGATTTATTAGGCATGTATATTCAGGGATAAAATAATATGTATTACAAAAAATGCTTAAAAATGTCCAAATCGTTGTTTTCAGGACATTGTGCTTCGGTTTTTGAGACAAAATTTAAATTGAAACAATTGGAATATTACATTTTCCACATAAGTTAATACTTTTATTAAAACATATTGGGGTTAAACAAAATTGTCTATACTTTAAATCCATTATATAGTAAGCCGTTTATGTTTTGAAACTATTATTGATGAGTGCGATAATGCTTTTTGTTTTGATTTGTATTCTTTTTTTTGAGTTTTTTAAAATATTACACACATATGTGACCGTCACAGCACTGTTACTTCATATAATTTTTAAGGCACAAAAATTATAAAGGCATGTTGTGTAAAGAATGTATTTAATTTAAATTGTTTTGCCCTATTATTGCCTGTGTTAGCGATGATTTGTAATTAAGCTGCACCGAAGAACCCTTTTTGAAATACGAAACTAATGCTTTTCTTTCTCATTTTAATTCTTTAGGAATCCAAGTTCCGGTTCTTTAGTTATAAGTGAAACAGGATCTTTAGATCGCACGAAAAGCAGTGGCGAGAAGCGCAAGAAAGGACCGCTGGAAGACGGGCCACGAGTTTCAGACCGGGTAGAGGAGACGCGGGTCAATCCGAACTCATTAATAGATGAGATTTTAAGTGATACAAAGCTGGACCAATTTGAAGAATCAGCAGAAAGTGAGTGATGACTATGAAAAACTATTGAATTTTTATTAATTTGTGTTATTTTTTGTAGCCTCTGGATTGCAACTTTACATCGCACGAGATGGTACCGCCTCGTTGGGGGGTCACGAGGTCAAGTCGAGCGTCCGAGCGGGAGCTCTGAAGCAAGTGGTCATGCAGGATAGAAGATAGTAGTGTCCACCGCGAGACTACAACAAACTGTTTTATAAAATGTATTAGAAGACTAACTCAGAAAGTAACAACAGCATAAACCATAACGAACTAATCGTAGTAGTTTAGGATATGCAAATACGTTTACTTGCTAACTGATGTGAGAATACAACAAATACGCTATATAATTCTATATAAATGTATGTCGTGTCAACACCACTAGTTATATACGCTTGTATTCCGACGTGCATAAACGTAACGTGTGTATGTTTTATAGATTTGTTAACTGGCAGCACTCGAAAAGATTGCGAATTGCAAATTTGATGCGCTCTCTAATTAATAGCCCCGGATCTTTTGGGAATGTTTAAAAACAGAAAAAAGAAATGGAATAACTTTCCATTGAATATTATAAAACGTAATCACTGTAAATCCGAGCATAGCAGCATATGCAAAGTAATTACATAACAACAACAAAAAAAAAATACAAGTAGATAAAATAAAAATTTAAAGTTCCATTCGCAAAATTTTAAATTAAAGAATCGAAGAAGAAGAAGGTCTCGTGACATCTTAAAAATATTCCTCAACGTAATCAAAATAGAATGAAAATAATCTTGGAGTATTTTGTCGGAATTAAGATCTCGTGTCGGATATTCTGATATACAATACAATACAATGCAGCATTCACACATTCAAATAGTCTAACCTCTAACCTTTGGCATTATTTCATATCTCATATCTCATATCTCATATAAAGAAAGAAAGTTTGCATTTTTGTTTCAACAAAACACACACAATACACACATTTATATAGTTTTGTTATTAGTCACAAAAAATACGAGTTCATCGGCCTGGCCTCATTGTATGTATGGATGTGTGTACATTGCTAATCTCTGCTAACTTGTATACATTTTAAGCTATTAGTTAGCGTTTTAAAGGCCTATAAACCGTTACAGCAATTCGTGCAAATATCATGGCAGTAATAGGATAAGTTTCAACGTTTTGATGTAAACAAAAAACAAAAACAAAAGTCTATGTATATGTAAAGCATTATGTTAAATGTGAAAGAATAAATCGCAATTATTAATTATCTTATGAATTATGTTCATAGCCTGTGGAAAATTTCTCTTATGTTAATTTGTAAACAAAATCGAAACTGCTTCTAACTTTAGTTTTTTAAATTGTACATGAAAACTAAAACTATGAAATAAAGTGAAATCCCTTGGTTAAAAATAAACACAGGTTTTTTAAATTAATAAATTAAATATTTCCCAAAAAATCAATCAATAAATTCGGATAATCCAAAAGATACAAGTTTCGTATCTCTTAGTACGTATTTTTGTATCTCTCAGTACGCATCGTCGCATCTCTTTCCACCCAAGTGCGGCAAATTTTATTCGTCGAAGTTCGGCCATTTGCGCCTGTGACCACTTTTGAAGTACCAGGCGAACAGAAACGATCAGAAGGTTGCTGCGTGACGTCAGTGCAGAAATATTTTGAAATTTTTGTATGAAGGAGGGAAAGAGACAAAGGCTGTAGTTTCAGTTATGGTGGGGGCGGAGTTTCCTTTCTCACTAACGGCACTGAGCTTAACTAGTGCTGGCAGCCTTCCAGTGTTCGGCACGACAGCTTTGCACGAAGCTAAGCACGAAGCAACGATCCCCATAGGAAACTGTTACCTTTCACTCACGCCAGCCCCTACATCGTGACACGCTCAGATCTTGCCAACACTATGAGCAGCTTTCCAGTCTGGACTGGAAATTGGGAGGCTGTGATTGGTGGAAGATCGGCCATCATGGATTACAGTACCGTTGTTTCAATTTTAACTAGTGCTGGCAGCCTTCCAGTGTTCGGCACGACAGCTTTGCACGAAGCTAAGCACGAAGCACCGATCCCCATAGGGAACTGTTACCTTTCACTCACGCCAGCCCCTACATCGTGACACGTTCAGATCTTGCCAACACTATGAGCAGCTTTCCAATCTGGACTGGAAATTGGGAGGCTGTGATTGGTGGCAGATCGGCCATCATGGATTACAGTACCGTTGTTTCAATTCTAACGGGAAATGGAGGGGAAATTTTTCTGGGGAAGAAACCACCTTCTGCTGATTTCTGTTCGCCTAGTACTTCAGATTTTCTCCCATACGAATTTTGACAAATTTTCGAGTCCGCAGATTTTGTAAACGCGACTTTTGAGAAGCGCATATCTCGGCCATTCCTTGACCGATTTTGGAAAATTAGGTCTCAAACGATTCAGGACGACGAATTCCCTTCGATCTGCATCCAAAAAAGGGGAATTTGGGATAATTAAAATTTGACCAAATTTTGGCAAGTCATGAGGGTACCACCCCTTGCCAAAATTCCGAAAATCGGGTCAGATTTTTGATGACCAGATTTTGTTTGGGAATGATAGTATTTGAAGAGCCAAATGTGGGAGTGCAAACCATTTGCAGATCGGACAAATATCAGCCGAGATATGGCTATTCCCGTCCTAAAACTTTTATTAAACTAAGATCTCTGGTTTCAGCATTATTTTTTTTTAATTATAAACATAAAATCGACATGGCTTTATAAAATTTTATAAAATTCAATAACGATTCTCAACAAAACGCAGGTAGGTTCCACCTTTCGCTGTGAGGACAAAGGCTTTCGGGTCGAACTTCATTTCCGGCAGAGTTTTATCACATAGCTCCACCGAAAAGTTCTTCAGGATGTGGAGTAGCCCCACTTTGATCTCCAGTTGACCCAGCAATGTCCCAATGCAGCCCCTTGGCCCGGCTCCGAAAGGTAGATAAGTCATGGGATGATGTTGCTGCCGTTGTCCTGGCGCGAATCGCTCTGGATCAAACGTCTCCGGATTGGGCCAGAACTGAAAAAGAAAGCGAATTAGTGAATTGGAAATACAGAAGAGAGTCTATGATCTCACCTGTGGATCATGATGAAGGCCCAGCACGGATATGTATACTGGAGTGCCGGAACGCAATTTAAAAGGAGTGCCACAGTTCCATTCGGAGAGATCGTATCCCTCTGGGGCATTACAACATCGATCCAAGAAAGCCGTGGGCGGATACATTCTTAGTACTTCATCCACCACCTGTCGCAGGTATGTCATCCCGTTGATGATGTCGCAGCTGAGTTGCTTATTTTGGCTGGATTGGAGAACCTCCCGAAGCTCTTCCCTTAACCGAGTTTGAATCAATGGCTTCTTGGCCAGCTCGTACAGGGCGAAGGTAATGGTCGAGGAGGATGTGTCAAAGCCGGCTAAAAGCAGAAAGGCCGCCTGGGCCACGAAGAAATCCGGACGATGAATAATGCTGTCCGGGGATTCGCTACTCTTTAATTGCAGGAAAATATCTATTAGATCATGCCGCTTTATCCCACTAGACTCCCGTTCTGCCAGAATAAAGTCCATGGACTGACGCATAAACCTTTCATATTCCTCAGAATAAAGATGTGTCCGAATCCTGCCAGACAATCGCGGAAAGAAGAACATCGTGAAGAGGTGGATTAACCGCTTCGGGCGAGGATCATTGACTTCGATGCACATCTGCCGGAACTCAGCCTGAGGATTCTGCAAGCTGTGTGCTTCAATTCCAAAGGCCAGGGAAGCAATGATGTCCGTGGTGAAAAGCGCGCACAATTGCTTGACTTCGAGTTCCATGGAATGCTTTCCACTTAGCTGGACATCCATGTGATCCTCCAATTGCTGACCAACGCGTTCCAGTAATCCGTACATCTGGCGAACCTTTCCAACCGCAAAGAATGGTGCAAATATCTTGTGAATCTCCCGCCAAGTATCGTATTTGCAGAAGAATAGATTCTGTGAACCCATCGTATCGTGTACAGGATCGGTGGTTTCAAAGCGACTCGAGAACTTCGAAAAGTCCTCCACCATAATCCGTTTGATGAGTGCTGGATCCCTCAAAAGTAGAGCATGGTTGTGCAGAACATGAATTCCCACGTACGGATGCCCGGCGGCGGCATCACTTTGATACATTTCCTTAAACTGATCGCCGAAACAGCATCCGCCACGCAATAAATTCCATACATTTCCCACAAAGGGTGTAGGCGGGATACTGGGGACTCCTAATCGCCTCCAAAAGTTGAAGTGATATTTCTGCCAAAGCCAGACGATTGCGATCGTAAACAAAAGCACCCAACTGCCATTTATTGCCAGCAGTACGAGTAATCCAATAGCCGCAATAGCCACAATAATTGCAATGATGTCGATGGTCATGATTACGTGAGGAAAGCCAAACATCAACTGCATACGGATTCGGATTCGGATTCCTATGGAGAATTTATATTTCATATTAGTAACTGCGAAAATTGCACTCACCTTCTGCGCTCCCAAAACACTCTGCAGTCTTCTATCAGATCGAGTCGTCTTGTTTACAGCGTTGAGTGAACTCAGCCAACGCCTTGATTCGCTCATTCGGTTCTCAGCTTGATTATCAACAATTGTAACCGATTTTACATATACGAGTATAGATAGCACTTATCGCGAGTACATTTGCGAGCGAGACAAGAAACGCGGAAGCTACATACAAACATTGGGTAGTAGATGATACAAACAATTTGTTTACAAAAACATTTATGGTACAGCTTTAACAATATTATAAATTTGTAAAATTCTGTATTTATTTTACCCTTAAGTCAAAAATGGTAGGCACTATTTGCTGCATTGCGTAATAATGACGACAGCTGCCAATCTCTTGTATAAAAATCTTTCTAACTTTCTTTTTTTGTACAATTCACAATGAATTTCGGCGAGCAATTAAGCCAAACAATTTGTAGCATTTATTACTAAAGAAAAGACTGATTAAATTCTTATCACGGACACGAGCATCAACTGTTTTAGCCATGTAGGTTCGGATGCTGTCCACTTGAGTTCTGCAAGGCCTTGGTGACCTCATCCTGCAAGGTGCTGGGTGGCTCTGACACAATGTCTGTGTGCATTGATAGGTACTTCAATTTATTTGTAACAGCTGCAACAGAAATTGTATAAATAATAGCTTTATTATATGTAGAGTAGCTATTTACCAGGTCGCAGATCAATGAGGGAGCAGTGCTGATCCACCCACAAGAAGGCAGTCCGCCGAAGCTCGTCCAGACTAGCACTTGAAACAGTGGAAGTGTAAGAGGCAAGCAGTGGCTCCAAAATGAGACCCAACTAAGGTAAGTATTCAAACTTAATAAGATAAATAAAAATTATAAAGTATTTAACTTACAATCCAAAACTTCCAGTCGTTCATTGTGTTGTACCTCACATAGATCTCGTACAACTGTCGCACATGCTCTGATCCCTGCCTCGTCACAGGCGCTCCATTTGCCGGCAGAATGGAGTGGAGGTGCCTATGGGAAAAGTTTTTTTCATTTTCATTTTTTCCAAGATAAAAGTAATATAAAAGAGGCTTTACTTACGTTAGTGAGTTGTTTAGGTCGTCCCGCTCGATTCGAAGTGCCTCGATCTTATCCTTTAGAACACTGCGCTCCTGTCGCAATTGCTTAATGTGGTCCGCGCCCTTCTGCAGCATCGCTGCCTTGCTCAGTTTGGCATTCGGGTTGAGCTGAAGTTGTGGAATAAGTGCGTGCAGGGTGTCAAAGCCGTTCTTTATATTATAGCGCCGCTTCTGCTCGGCATGAATATGGCCGGCGCGCCGCTGGGTGTCCCGTGGCTGGAACTTTAAACTGGACGACGGCGAGAGCGGCGAATCCTGGGAGTCGTGAAACGGCGAGTCCGGCGATAGGCTAAGGCTACTGCTGCCCAGGTTGCCAATGGAGGGGCCAAAGCTCTGCATTTTGCCACCACCGGGCGGACTGTTCAGTGCCGGATTGACGGCCATGGGTAATGAGACTGACTTCTTTGGTGAGAGTTGTTGCGTTGGCACGGGAACCGGAAGCGGAACGGGCGTGGTGATTGCAGCATAAAGAGCCGGAGACATGTTGCTGCTGTTACTGGTGGTGGCTATGGCATTACCGGACGTTGAATTGGATTGTGAACTATTCGCAACGGCTGTCTGCAAACGTGAATCTGCAAGCGAATACAATTTTTAATAAAGTTCAAATATATTAAGGGTTCTCACTCACTTGACGTCAGTAATTGGGCAAGTGTGCTGTTAAGCATAGGATCGCTGGTGGCAGGTTGCATTGGCTCCGCGACCAGCAGGTTGCTGCAACTGTGGGAGCTCAGGGAAGACCCACACGCCCGGGCAGCTGCCACCACAGACGTGTGTTGCTGATGCATCGAGTTGCTGCGCACCCTAGACTTTCCCTTCACATGATACTTGGGCACGGCGAAAGGTTGCTCGTGGATGAGCTGTCTGCCGTCGGACGGCTTGTTCAGAGTTACATTCAGCGGCAAGCTATTGGAGCGATGGATTTCTTTGGGCAAGATGGTGTTTGGCGACACCCACGTGGCTGTTCCTGTACTGGCAGCAGAGGTCTGTTGGTGTTGCTGCTGTTGCTGATGTTGCTGCTGATGCTGTTGCTGCAACAAACAGGCCACTGCTGATTGGTGTTGCTGCTGATGGGTGGGAGGTGTCTGCTGCTGGCGTGTCATCTGCAAGAGCTGCTGGGTACTCAGACTCAGGGAGAGCGACTGTTGCATCTGCGGCGGCTCAGGCTGCATGTATGCTTGCTGCTGTTGTTGCGGCAACCGAGGGACATTGAGAAACGTTCCCGTCGAGGCAGACTTCTTGAATTGCGGATACGGTTTGTAGCCGATAGAGTTGTATCCGCCATCATTATGCAAGGACAGGATGTCGTTCTGCAGAGGCTCCACCTTGACATTAAGAGGCTGCTGCTGCTGCTGTTGCTGCTGCTGGTAGTTGTCTGCGTAGCCGCTTAGGAAACTTTGGTTTGGGAACGAGTTCGCCTGCTGAGTGGGAAAATGTTGCTGTTGCTGGTTAAGCTGCTGCTGCTGCTGCTGCTGCTGTTGAGATGCCTGGAAAGAAGCAGCTTGCAACCCAATGCCTCCGCCCATCTGAGACTGATGTTGCTGATTTTTCTGCTGCTCGGCCAGCATCTGCTGGTAGAGGTTCGTCTGATGCAACGTGGGCTGGGCCTTGTCGTAGTTGTGAGGCTCCCGCCGGAATGGCCTTTGTGTGCTCTTGGCCACCCGGCCGTTGATGACACACCTGTTGCTGGTACTCTCACCCGTACTCAGGGCACCGAAGTGCTTGCTGCCGTGCATCCGACCCGGCAACGACGCGGAGTCACCCAACAACAGCGACTCGTTGGCGGCCTGCTGTTCCTGTCGCGCCACCGAAAACCTTTGTTCGATCTCGCTATAGGCCATTGTGTTGATGGGGGTGTTGAGCTCCATCATGTTGGTGTCGATGTTGCCAGGGCCACTGTTGCCACTGATAACGACATCCATCATGCTGTCACTGCTGTAGAGTGTGTGCGGGGCACCTACAATGGCTGACAGGCAGTAGTCGTCGTTCTTGAGCATCTCAGCGTCGGTTCCTTCCTCAGGAACAGGCGGCAACCGTGTTGTTGATATTAGATCTGAGGAGGAAGGGTTTTTTCCAGTAAAACTTTCACATTTTCTAAGATATTTCCAAGTCTTCCGATTACTTACCTGAGAAAGTAACGTCAATGTCATCTAAATTCGGTTGAAGAGGGCCTAGACTTGGCTGTATGAAATCCGCGATGCTTGCGCCTCGAGCTAGTCAAGAATTCAAATCTTTAATTAATTTGAAAATATTATTTAATCTCAAGTTGATGCCTTACCGATTTCTCTACAATCCGGAAATGGAAACGGAACATTTATGGCAGAGAATAATGTGTCCGTTGTCCAGTCGTCTGGCATAAGATTCCTATCGTTCAGGGGCGACCATTCCAGAAAGTCCAACTCACTTTTCTACAAACAAAACATTAAAGGTAATCAATAGATTTTTCATAAACGATAGTCGCAGCCAGACGTCTAAATTTATTAACGCCTGTCAGTCGGTTGGGTCATGTGTTGGGTTGCGTTAAAAATGAAGTGGAAACTTTTTTGCAGGTTTATTTCGTTTTAAAAGTAGGATGAAACATACAAGTAGTTATCATTTCTTGGGAATCCTCATTAGTACACTACACTAACTATCCACAGATAATGCTATATTTGAAGCAATTAATTTAATTGAAATATGGATGACTGAAAAGGTAGCTCAGTTGGTTAGTTCACTTTTTGAGATACAAGCAAAAGCATGTGTAGAGTCCAGAGAAGGATTCTGGGCTTCTTGCATTACCAGCGATACTTCGGACTGAGTGACTTGGTCTTTTCCGATTCGCCATACGTGTTTGGAGTCCATGGCACCTGGTTATCCTATGGACTACAAATTTTGGTATCCCTGATTTTCGTGTCTGCTCTGGTGGCTGCTCTTTCCGAGTCCATTTACTACTTGGAAACGGATACGCAGACGGGCAACATATTCGACAATGCTGTCATAATAGGCACATCTATCACCCAGCTCATGGCGAACCTGTGGTTCCGTTGCCATCAAAAATCACAATTGAAACTTTTGCGGAGACTGTCGTCGCGGACAAAAATGTTTCCGCAAATGGACTCTCTGACAAGGAATTCCCTTAAATGGATTCAGCGAATCTGGTTGCTAATTTGTCTTTTTTACATATTAATGTTAATACCATTTGCGTTACAAGTTTGGCTCAGAACTATCCAGTTTGGCCGTGTGGTTATCCTGTTGGGATTCTTCATTCGAAACATTCAGGCCAATTACCTCTACACCTGCTATAGTGGAATGGTCTGCATTATGCAGGGGATTCTACGTATTCAAGCCGGGAAGCTACAAGACCTTGTGGCCACTGGATCCCTAACAATGGGCAGTCTAGGGAGCTATTTAAGAACCCACGATCTCATCCTACTGCTGTCCCAGAGGGAACTAGTTGATGTTTACGGCGGATCCCTGCTTTTCCAGTTCCTATACGAAGTTATGCAGTGCATTCTCATATTCTACATCACCACCTTGGAGAAGTTCCGTACAAGGGAGATATTGGTCGCCTTTATTTGGCTGGCTCCGGTAATTTTGTACATCATCCTACCATTGGCTGTCAATGACGTTTTTAATCAGGTAAGTGTTGAGAGACTGTGTTTGGGTGTGTTTAGTCAAGGTTTAAGGATAGAATAACAAATCGCGATGTTTGTGAATCATTTAGTTTGAGTAATCAAAGAAGTAGCTCTTAAAATCATAGGAAACTAAGTGCTTTATAAGAATCAGACTTCAATCTAGTACCACGCTAGTAACCATTCGAAATGGAAGACGTTCAGTCCGGAGAACTTTGTGCCTACTATCGCCTGTGCCGGTATTTGGGAATATTCTGTATCGATTACAATCCCAACCAGAAGAAGTACATGCTACGCCGCAGCCTCATCTGCTACGTGGTGCACTTTTCGCTGCAAGCCTACCTCGTAGGTTGCATGGCTGTGATGATCATCTATTGGCGGCGGTGCTTCAAGTCGGAGCTGACCAAAACCGGCAACCACTTTGATCGACTGGTGGTGGTGGTGGCTCTGGGCATACTGGTGGTGCAGAACGCCTGGCTCATCTGGCTGCAGGCTCCACATCTGCGTATAGTCCGCCAGATCGAGCGATATCGCAGCAGGCACCTGGCTAATCTTCGCCTGGTTCTGCCCAGGCGGCTGCTCTGGGTAATCATTGCCACCAACATCCTGTACTTGGGAAACTTTATAAAAACGTGCATGTTCGAATGGCTGGTGGAGGCTTCCCGTCTGTTTATAATCACGTCGCTGGGATTTCCCCTACGCTACCTGGTCACCAGCTTCACAATGGGCACCTACTTTTGCATGATGCATATCCTGAAGCTGGTGATTAGTTGGAACCAGTCCAGGATTGAGGATATTCTAAAGCACTTGAATAACTGCAAGGAAAACAACTTGATCCGTCTACGCGGTTGCCTGGATCTCCACGATCGGCTGATCATCCTCTGCAATGTTGATATAAGTCTCGTTTATGGTTTTATCGCCTGGCTTTCTTGGATGTTTGCCTCGCTTGACGTATCCGGCGTTATTTATTTAACCATGATAATCCAAACGAATAAGCCCCTCGGCCAAAAATTGTTCACCAGCTTAGTGTGGCTTTTTCCAACATTTCTAACCTGCACTGCTATTTTTATGGGCAATCGAGTCGCGGTTCAGGTATGTAAAAGTATAATTTTTCCTCTATATTCGAGGTGTATATATTTCGGGAATCGACCTTACAACACTTCCACGCGCTCATCAACCTTTCCATTAGATATCTAGATCTATATCCCATTAAGTATTGATTAAAAAAAAGGTAGGGACTAAACGAAGTAACATTGACCAGTCCATTGCTTTCCGTCATGTCTTACGGTGTGGAACTGCGCTTTTACCTCATAACCCTCAAGGCGTTCGGGCTTTTGTGCATCAGCAATGATTCCGAAGGATTAAAAACGCATATATCCAGGACGGATGAAACTATTGGAGTGGCAGGACTTGTCGCTTCTCAGTTCCTAGTACTGATAGCCCTGAGCCATGTAATAATTCAAGGCAAGGACTATGAACTTCCCTTCTACGGTCAAGTGGGAAACACGTATTTCAAGATCAATTACGGATTTGCCTGCCTGACAGTCTCGCTAGTACATATTTGCTTCTATGTGCAACGCCACAAGCTAGAGTCCCTGATTTCAAGGCTAATCTATTCGAACTGGTTGGATCTGCAGGACTTTAAAGACACAGGTCATTGGCGGGATTTTGGCATCTTTGCCAGCCAGGTTTTACTCACGGTTCTGCTGCAAACCAAGGCATATCTTGACTCTGGCATTGCGGTCTGGAAAACTTTTGTCATAGTTTTCTTCTCTACCTATTGCTACATTCTGGTTGGCCTTGTCATCTACTTTCATACTTATCTAGTCCGGATTTCGACTACTTTGATGCAGCTCTACAATAAAGACCTGGCCAGAGCTAGCCTATCGAGTGTAGCTTTAGCCCAGAAGTCATTCTGTTTTCGATTGCGGCAGAGAAGCCAACTTCTGTATCTCTGCCAGGATCAGATAACCAACAACTTCGGGATTCCCTTGGTTTTAATTATATCATTCATGCTCTTGTCAGCACCCGGTGCTCTTTTCTATCTAGTAACCGTCGTCATTGAGATGGACGCCCATCGATTGGGACTTGGCTATGTGGTCCACGCGTTCATCAATACGATCCTTTGGATTCTGCCCTTTGCAGTGGCTATCGTAAAGTGTCTCCGCTCGGATTCAGTGAAAATAGAGGTAAGCTGATGGGTAGAAACCCCCTCAAAAGGGACACGCATGTCATAACCTAATGGACTCCACCCAACTATACAAATATTGGCTTGACTTGTTAGTTTTGGGGCAGTAGTGCGGCGTCCCTGACTAACTCAATATTTATAAAGACGAGCCCAGTTCTTAGACTCTCAATAATGTTTATTAGTTTATCAAAGTCCACAGAATGTCGCGCAACGTTTTTAGGGAGTTTCAATTTCAACTAAAAACCCTACGTTGGTTGGGAGTCTTCCGGTTTAGCGTCAACTTAGAAGAAGGTTTGGTGTTGGAGAAGGACTCCGAGAATCGAAAGGCTCGACTATATCTGGCTATGGCGTTTCTAAACACGTGCATCTTCAACATATACTGCTCCTTCTATTCGCATCATCTCAAAATGGGAAAACACAACACCACCGGGAACTACTATGGCCTCATCAACATTCGGAGCTGCACTCTGGTGACCCTCCTGGTTTACATCCAGCTCTATGCCCAACGGTGTCGCTTTGCCAGGCTTTTAGAGTCAATCTTGAGGCTTCACCGACTCCTACAAGGCAACAGTAGAGTCTCTAACTTTTGGATGCTCTACATCCTGAATATAACGCTTTTTGTGACTTGCGTTTTGAACTACGCCCACGGCTATTGGGAGGCCGGAGTGCATCCGCAATTTATTCCCATTTACCTCCTGCAATACGGATTTGCATACCTCATCCTGGGCCAGATGGTGGTTCTTTTCGCCTTTTTCCAACGCATTCTACTCTCGGCCTTCAGGCTCCACAACCAAATGCTAAAGGAAAACTTAAAGCAAAGTTGCAATTTCCACAAAACCTTTAGCGAATACAATGATTTGGTTAGTCTCTGCCGAGTGGAGATGCACCAATGTTTTGGGCCCCTGCTTTTGTTCATTATCGGATTCATATTTCTGATAACGCCTGCAGGACCCTTCTTCCTGATTTCCACCATTTTTGTGGGCAGCAGGCACCGGTCTTGGCGTTTCCTCTTGATTTGCCTCACCAGCTCCTACTGGAGTATACCCTGGGTTACCTTGCTCTATCTAGTCATGGGATTTACAGATGTCGAGGCAGAGGTGAGTACTTGAAGAGCTAAAAGAACTATAAGACTTATTTTCAATAATTTTGAAATGTGAATCTTTGAAGAGTGAGAAAAGATAAGAGTGAGAAAGCTAATTTTTAAGATTCTTTTGTCTTATCTTAACAAAAACGTGTGTCTTTCTCATCATTTTATTAGATTTATCTTATCTTGACTATCTCTTGAATATCAAGTAGATGTATCTCTTGCACAAAGAAATTATTATTATCATTTGTGATCCATCAATCATGATTGGGACTTTAAAATAGTTTGAAATAATCCTTATGGGGTGCAAATCCCCAAGAATATTATTTACGGGTTGTAGTTCAATTACTTTATCCATAAACGGATGACCCTAATTAATTACCTTTCAATTACTGTATTAATCTTTTACTATCCGATTATCCTGATTATTCAGGAACAAAAAGAGTCCGTTCATTAGGTTGATTGGTTAGTTTGCAGCGAGTCTTCGAGGACAGCATGTCTCCATTGTGCCGGGATTTGCGACTCTACCTTCGTCTGCTCCATCTGCTGGGCATGATGTGCTGGCAGTTCGATTCGGATAGCGGTGTCCTTTCGGCCACACCCTCAGAAGAGCGATACGCCCTCGCTTATACCCTGATTATTTTGGTAGCCTCCACCGGGTTCTTCACTTATGCTCACCTGCATCCACAAATATTATACGTGGAGGTGTACAACCGGACGGGCAACTTCTACGAAACGATTATCTTTCGGGGCACCTGCCTGATAATCTTCCTGCTCTATGGTATTCTCTACTTGCGGCGCCACCGACACCGCAAGCTAATCCAGGACATGCTGCAGCTAAATCGAAGATGCCTGAACAAAAGCACAGACAGGCAATTCCTCAACTACTTCATCCTTTACGGAGTCCTTACTGTGCTCAGTTTTACCAACTACTGGAACGGTTATGGCCGATCCGGAATGGCCACAATCCCCTTGGTCCTTTGCTTGGTAATCTACGGATATTCCTTCATAGTGCTCTGCCTCCTGCTTGTGTTTTTCGTGTGCCTCAAAATGATTATGGCTGCCGGAATAACTCATTATAATCGGGAGTTTTGTCTAAGGATTCTCCCGTCTTCCCTTGAAGGTAGACAACGAATCCTGGCCATTTGCCATGGTGAACTGGCCGACTGTTTCGGCTTACTGATGCTACCAATTGTTGCCTTGGTCTTGCTCATAGCACCCTCTGGTCCCTTCTATATGATCAGCACAGTGATGGAGGGAAAGTTTGCGGGAGATGCAGACCTAAGAATGTTTCTCACCTCCGCCACCTGGAGTCTCCCGTGGATAATCATGTTGGTTCTCATGCTTCGATCTAATGGCATTACGGTGGAAGTGAGTTTTTTTTTGTGGGATTGGATAAAATAAGCAGGAACTTCTAGTCTACTTTCTATTTACTTTCCTATTTTAATAGTTTTCTATATCTTCTTTCAGGCTAACAAGACAGCTAAAATATTGGCCAAAGTACCAAGAACTGGCTCGGGATTGGATAAAATGGTAAGTTAAGAATGTTTCTTTTAATATAAATCAGCGGATGTCATATCTTTGCCAATATTAATCCGATTCTTAAGCGGAATACCTTTAACTATTCTTGGATCGATTTACCATCAATTTTAATCAACATCTAAATTCTAAATTTAATTTGAATTTTTAGTCAATTTTTCCCATGGATTCCCTTTAAAAAATTGGAAAGTAAACATTGAGCGAAAATATGGCCAACCGCGATTACCATATCTTTGCCAATATGCCTCCGATTCATAAGCGGAATACCTTAAACGATTGGATGGATTGATTCTCTATCAATCTACATTAAAATCTGATAACAAAAATATTTATTTTATTAAATAAAAAGGGTAAACCGCTATTAATAGGTTTTAGTATCTATTTTTAAAATATAAAATTAAAAAATATTAAAATACGAAACAAATCAAAATATTATAACGAAAAGTGCCGTCCTTCTAAGGTACAGCTTATGAGAATCGAGGAGGAAGGCGATATTAATAGTTTTTAGTATTTATTTTTTAAATATACAATTAAAATATTAAAATAGCAAATCAATTTAAATTCTTAATGAAAAGTGCCCTCCTCCTCGATTCTCATTAGGTACAGCTTATGAGAATCGAGGAGGAAGGCGCTATTACCAGATTTTATGATTTATTTTTCAAATATCAGATCTTTTTTGATAATGAATTTTATAAGAGGATGGAGTGATTTTTTTAAGGATCGGTCAAATATATCCGATATTTGCTATATATCTCTAACCAATAGAAACCGCCATTTAACTTCAAGGGTATATAAACCTCACCTATGCCCGAAGTTGTCTTTTCTTTCTTTATATAAAAATTTCCTCTTTTTAGCGGCCTACCCCCTTCCACTCACCTCGTAGCCCCATTGGGGACAAAGCTTACATAAAACTCAATTACAGTTAAGCGGTGATACGGGTGGGTGATACCTTAAAAAAATTAAGAAATCAAAGGACAGTCCAATATAGCCCAATTCCAAAGCTATATCTTGGCCAATATCTATCCGATTCTTGATCGGAATACCTTAAAAGATTTTTGGATCGATTCTCTATCAAGCTGCATCCAAATTTGATAACAAATTTTTTTTTTAGATTTTTTGTCAATTTTTCTAATGGATCCCCTTTCAAAAATATTGAAAAATGCTTCGGAGGGATAATGTGGATCTTTCGGTAGCTGTATCTTTGCCAATATTGATCCGATTCATAAGCGGAATACCTTAAACGATTTGTGGATCGATTCTTTATCAATCTGCATCGAAATCACGTAACAGAACATTTTTTGTCAATTTTACTGATGGATCCCCTTTCAAAAATATTGAAAAATATTAAAAAATTCTTCGGAAGGATAATATGGGTTTTTCGATGGCTGTATCTTTGCCAATATTGATCCGATTCCCAAGAGGAATATCTCAATCGATTTATGGATCCATCCTCTATCAATCCGCATCACAATCTGGTAAACGGATAATTTTCAGATTTTTTCTCAATATTTCTTATGGATCCACTTTTTCAAAAATATTAAAAATTGCTTAAGAAGCCCCATAGACTCCAAGAACTGGCTATATCTCCGTCAAAAATCATCCGATATTTAAGCGGAACACCTTAAAAGATTTGAAGATCGATTCTTTATTAATCTACATCCAAATCTGGAAACAAATTAAATTTCAGATTTTTTGTCAATTTTTTCGATGGCTTTCCTTTGAAAAATTGGAAACTACACCCGCGATTGCCTTATCTTTGCCAGAATGCATCCGATTAAACGATTTTTTTGGACATTTTTTTATCAATCTCTCTTCTATATTCCAGATAGAAAAATTTCTACTAAAGAACCTTCGACAACAGCCCATCCTGACAGCCTATGGATTCTTCGCATTGGATAAAAGTACCCTATTTAAGGTAATATTTTTTAGAAAATGCCCCTTAATTATAATACCTCTTAATTAATAGTAATTATTCAAACTTTTTTTTTTTAGCTTTTTACAGCCATCTTTACGTATATGGTAATCCTAGTTCAATTCAAGGAAATGGAAAACTCAACGAAATCTATTAAAGTATAAAATATTACTTACCGAATCGTAAGTCAAACATCCGGTTGCCTTTGATCTATAGTTTTTGCGCCATTTTCTGTATTCAGCTTTAATCACGGCTGAATGACGTTTCCAATACTTGCCTTCAAGTACAACTGTCTGTATTATAAAAGAAAGATTATTAAATAGTACAAATACAATAAACTTTATTCTAAACAAATGTGTTTTATACTTCCGTAAAGATAAAGACTAATAGTGTTTGCAAGGATTTAAGACTGAGACTAAATAATGTCTAATTAAGGTAATCCCTTAGTAAGTATTGGAGCGTCGACCCCAATTTCCCAACCAATTATCACCTTTATTGGAATGTCACCCACTAAGGCTATAATGTATTAATATTTTAAATATTGTAGCAGTCTGCCAGCACGCAAGCTTTCTCCACGGGCTGCCTTAATTAATACAAGTTGTAAAACCGATAAGATAATGCAGGAACATAGTCGATTCCATCCCCGAATTTTCTGATAAGGTTTTGGCCGTGATAAAGAAAGGTCTTCAGCCTCGTCAAGGTCCGATAGGGAAATTACCCTTAGACGAAAAGAATATTTAAGGGGAAAGGTTTGGATACAAGACAAGATAAAAAACAAAACAAAAATGGTATATATTAGTTCATGAAAGCTAATTCGAGTGTTTTTTTTATCATTTCTATTGTAGATATCTGCGGAATTCTTTCTCTTTATAACTTCTTTGGAACCACAAAGTTTATGTTTTTCAAAATACCTAAGATATGGCGGCTTGTTTCTTATTTTATAGTCGGAAATACTTTTATAATCTCTCTGGGAATAACCCGATTCCGTCATTAAATAGGTGATTGGAGAGTACAAAACTTTCGCTTGGAAGAACTAGAACAATATTTGTTTTGATTTCAAGTAATTTTGTTAAAGTCTCTTCTTTGTATCCTTGCAATGGAATATAAAAACTTTTTTCCAGTTACCAGGCATTCTATTTTCTATATAAAACTCTAACTAGATAATAGATACAATCCGAGACTTACCTGAGGATTACTGTGTATGTCAACGTCCAACGGCGAGGCGAATTGACACACCGGAGTTCTGCGCTTTTGTATGACTGCAAAATAGAAAACGTACGAATTCAGTTTTGTAAGGGCGTAGCTCTCATTAAAAAAAAAAAAATATATCATGATAAGATTTAGCGGAGATAGGTGGGAGATAGCGAGTTTCCCGGAGATGACAAAACCCACCCAGCAACACGTGTGTGGAGAGCTCATCAGGCTCATCTTAATCATTATTTTTTATGCATAACTCTTACGCACAATAACCGATTATTTTTCCACAAAGTTATCTAAGAGGTAGTACTACATAAGTAAGGATTATTTTTATCCAACTTTCTGGGTGTTGCAATGACTAACGAATAGAATTTATAGGATAATTGGGATTTTCTATAGCTATTGGAAAGAATTTAAAGTTAAATAATGGCCAGGACTCATCAGGTTTATCAATTAAATTTAAAGTTAACTACCAAATTTTGTAGAAATCATATAAATAAAACACTTGGTAGTCTAAAAATAGGTATCACCCAACATGATACCTTTCAGTGTCACGATGGGAGGTGCGATATGGCATTTTGCATGCATTTATATAATATTCGAAATTAATTAATAATTCTCGTTTGAAATGTTTTCAGATTATTAATACGAAGCGCCGTCTATCTAATATGAGTAATTAGGAAGTTTTCTTAGAAAAAAATGGATACTTTTAAGGCTAAAATAACTCATTTTGGTAATATTGGTAAGCAATATTATATTATTTTTATTAATATTTATCATTTAAAATGTTTTCTGATTACTTATATGATTACTAATATTTTTTTTAATATCTAATATGAGTAATTAGAAGGTTTCTACTACACAAAAGATACTACTTTTTAGTCTAAAATAAAGATAATTCAGTCACTTATTTTGGTAAGCATGATAATATGATATTAGTTTTAGACAAGCCCCTAAAAATGCCTAAATTTTTCCACGCTTCACAGTTATAAAATGATAAAACGTAGTCTCTATCTGGGGAGTCTGGAAAAAACATTGTACTTGGGTTTCGCTTTATACGATTTAGTCTAGGAGAGAAAATGGAATGGGGGCTACGAGGTCAAAGTATAGTCTTTATTTTTGGACAAGCCCCTAAAAATGCCTAAATTTTTCCACGCTCCACAGTTATAAAATGATAAAACAAGAGTCTCTATCTGGGGATTCTGCAAAAAAAAATATTGTATTTGGGTTTTGCTTTATACGATTTAGTCTAGGAGAGAAAATGTCAAAGTATAGTCTTTATTTTTGGGTCTCTAAGGGGTCTTAGGGTACTAATTCTAATAAAGAATCATAGACGAATCTTCTTAAAATATATATTCGAAATATTTGAATTGTTTCGTATAAAACGTATAAATACAATTGAAAAAAATTTCCAACTTAGTCAACTATTTGGGGAGTCTGCAAAAATATTACATCTGAGTCTTAAGTCTAGGAGAAATCTACTAACCACGAGGTCAAAGTATAGTCTTTAGTTTTGGGTGTCTAAGGGGTCTAAAGATAATGAAGAATCATTGACGTTTTTTTTTATAAAAATTCATCAAAATATTCGAATTGTGTCGAAAAAAATGTCCAACTTAGTCAACTATTTGGGGAGTCTGCAAAAACATTGTGTATGAGTTTTAGATCTAGGAAAGATCTACGATCTACGAGGACAAAATGTAGTCTTTTTTATTGGACATCTAATGGGTCTAAGGTGTCTAAGGAGTCTCTAAAAGTAATGAAAAATCATAGACAAATCTTACATAAAAATTCATCAAAATATTCGAATCTTACATAAAAATTCATTAAAATATTCGAATTGTGTCGAAAAAATGTCCAACTTAGTCAACTATTTGGGGAGCCTGCAAAAATATTGTATCTGAGTTTTAGGTTTAGAAAAGATCTACGATCTACGAGGACAAAATTAGTCTTTTTTATTGGATGTCTAAGTTGTCTAAGGAGTTTCTAAAAGTAATGAAAAATCATAGACAAATCTTACATAAAAATTCATCAAAATATTCGAATCGTATAAATCGTATAAATAAAATTTGAACAAAAATTTCCATTTGCCTTTGTGGGTGTTTGTTGTGTTTGTTGTTGTTTGTCGGTCTGTGGGCAATCTGTTAGAGGGAAGAGATAATCGCGGACGCCGACGTTCTGTGTACGGCTGTGTAAAGCAGCGCCGCTGGCTTCTCACTCGCACTAATGATGTAACGGACGGAAAATTTTGAAAATTATATCAGTAGCCGATCCGACCCGTTGCAGACAAACAGAACAGAATCTATATGTTTTTGATTTATATAATATTCTGTATTTTTTGTTTAGCTTTTGTTTCCGTCTCCGCTGAAGGTGCTAATCAATGGGACACTTGCTGGATGCTTGGAGCTGGATTGCTCTGGACAAGAACAACATCTGAGCCACACTTCATATATTGTACGAGTATTTCGTCTATTAGCAAAGGAGCCTGCTGTCTACACGAGCGAGCGGCTGTGCACTAAAGCGGGTGTACGTATTAGCTGCTGCTGCTAGCCTAGACTAGCCTAGAGTCTGCGGTAGCCGGCCAAAAACAAAATCCCGTGAAATTTAAATGAAATGACAACCGGTGCCGGTGTATTGTATGGCCGAAGAGAGCTCCAGACTCTGATAAGGGCTCTGGCAAGCACGCCCGACGACGACAACGACAACGAGGAGGCCCTGATAAGGGCAAAAAAAAAAAGAGGAACGCCAAAGACGATTGCGGAGGAGTAGACAGACCCGCCTGGCAACCCAGTCAGGTTTCCCAGGTTCAATGTCTTGGAAACTCTAACCTGGTATCCCGAGATCATACTTACATTGCATGTGCCAGCATCGCCAGATGACATTGTTGAGACGGATTTTGTCCTTCCAGCGAAGACGGACACCCTTGAAATGATTCCATTTGGGGGAAGTGAGCTTTTGGCTGGAAAAAGAAATAATAATAATTATTGGAAACTCTTTAGAAGAATAATATTCGATTACCCCGTGAAACAGTATCAAAATTATTACACCTACTCTATGGGTCCCCTTATCGGGAATCTATCTATCTCTGTTGACATAATAAAGAAAAATCGTTTGCAGGCCGATTGCAGGTCTAAATATAGACAAACCCCTAACCCCAACAGAGCCGCAATCTCTGGGAAATCTATCTATATATTAATAGGTATCGATCAAGCTATAAAACCGATTTAAATATCGTATAATTCCTGGGTTTTTCCTCTCAAACTTGATTTTATTTTAAAGAGTTCTAGGATTAAGCTTTCTCTTTTAGATACATTTCAAGAGTTATTCCAAAACCCTCTAGTATTTGTATCTGCGCATTATTATTCTTAGCATTTTAATACCAAAACAAGCTGCTTGCAAAAAACAAAACAACCTGAATGAAAATTGTGTATAAATGCCACAGCGAGAGCTAGCTGATAAGCTCTTATAACATAATACTTCTGGCCCTGATAAGACACGACACGGAGAGTCCAATAAATTTTGCTGATCGCTGGGCTGGGAAACAAAGGAAATAAAAAACGAAGTCGCCATCGGACTGGACGGTTCAGGACTGGAGTTAAAAATAGATCCAAATAAACGCACATGTCGTACGATCTTTGATGATGACTAAAGCTATATGGACTACCCTACTCTAACAATAACAATTATGGGGAAATCAATTTGTTTTGGATTATTAGATCAAGCAGAGATCAAAACGAGTACTAGAAGAGGTTTTTCAGGCTCTAAACCAGGTTGAATGGCCTCTTGAGAAGCAAAGTTGTAACCAAAGTTAATTCAGAAAACTATCAAATCTTTCTTAGATCCAAAACTGGACTAGATTAAAAGTTAAAACTAAAGAGTTTGTAGGGAAAATGTAGAGCTACTCTCCAATATTGGGAAACCTGATCAGTAAGTAAGATATAATTTTGGATCATCAACAGGTAGTGCCATTGCCAGTGCGACTTTGGCAAGACTTTGAAATGCATTTAAATAAAAAAAAAAACGAAGCCATTATGATACTCTGATTTTTCCACCGATTTTCGCCAACGTTGGCTGTAATGGGAGTAGCAAGGCGGTCGGGGCCAGCGATTAAAGCAAATTTTCGCCCAAACGTAAGTAACCCGAGCAGCCACCTCGCGTCGCAACATGTGCCGCTGCCGCTGCCGCCGCCGCGTCCACGATTATGCGTCCAAAGCGGTCCAAGCATTTTTTGGTTGCTGGATTTTCGATTTGTCAGTTTGGCGGTTATCACGCGGGTCGAGCGTGAACGCTGTTCAGCGTTCGGTTATTGTTTTATTTGGGTTTTTGGGAGCTAGGCACGTGTAGGTTGCTGATGATGATGGGGGGGGACTCACTCACCTGTAGGCCAGATTCATGCACTTGAAGAGCTTTGTCAGCGACGTTTCGATCTCCAGGTGCGAGGTAATCATGCTCATGCTGTTCTCATCGCACTCCTGATCCATGCGATTCGTTTGGCTGACCGTCTGCGGGACATAAAGCTGGACATCGCGGCAGGTATTGGCCGGCTCGCCTGGCTTGTCCAGCGTGGGGTCCTCGGGATCGAGCATCTTAACCTCCTCATCGTCCTCGAGATCGTCCTGCGCCTCCTCGGCCTCAAAGTGCGAGACCATGAACTGCCCAGAGTGTATGGACTCCCGTTCTGCCGCGGATTCTGCGGATGCCGTAGCTGCCGCGTTTCCATACTGAAGATGCGGGAAGGTTTGCTGCGGATGCGGATGCTGTTGCTGCTGCTGATGCTGCAGCGGGTGCGGCTGCTGCTGCTGTTGCGGTTCTTGATGAGGAAACATTTGGCTGGTGTGTTGATAGCTCTCGTATTTATTAAGCATCATTTTTTCGTCTATGCCCCACTTCGTCGCAGTCCGGTGTTTTGAAAATGTTTCGCGGCTTTTTATCGGTCGTGACGAGGCACATTTAATGCTTCTTTTAATGTCTCTCTCTCTCTCTCAGGTATGGCAATTAACTCTTGGCGCTGGCTGGGAATTTTCCATCACTCTGTAGTAACAGGTTCGCGGGTCAAACAAAAATTTTCAATCTATGACTAAATATTAACACGTCTATTAATACGCTAAAAACGCGCTTCTTAAATTAATTCGAACCACTTGTAATTGATTTGTTTACTATCCGGGAATGGCTCTCCGATTTGCACCTTCGTTTGGCTTTGGCTTTGGCTTAATTAATTCATCTGAAGCTCTTTTCTCCCCGTTTATAGGTTTGTTCGATGCCAACGAACGCGTCATCAGCTCAATAATAACAAAAATATAGCGCACACACGTTCACACGCGCAATAGCTGGGGGCGGGCTGTGCAGACGTCAGAAGGCGACGTCAGGGGACGCTTCCGTACCGCCGCCGCAATTGCCGATAATGAAAACTCAATTGCCGCTGCCAATGCCGCTGCCGCTGCCGACGATCCAGCTATTTCCATCGAAAAAAAAACGCTCAAAAGCACGCGCGCGACGAGGATCGTGGCAAGTGGATACGCAAACGGCGGGCAAGCAAACGTGGAGGCGAGAGTTCCAAGTGGAACTGTTCAAAGAACGAATCTGCGAGCCAGGCGAAACCTGTGCGCTGTGCGCTGTTCCCCTGCACACAACCAAAACATTGAACAGCTGACGTGCTCTTCTCTTCTCTTCACCGTGCTGCCACCGTCCCGCTCTCTCACTCTTATCAGCATGGGAATGAGGAATGCGTGAAGAGCCAACACTACTACTATAACGTTATTTTTTTATTTTCCTCCTAAAACAAGCTCATCTACACTCTACACTCTATACTCTACACTCCATCGAAATCGCATTTGACCTTGCCTCGCGCTAGCTCCGAGTTTACACTTTTGACCTCTGTTTCGGGACACGGGTTGCCCATTATTTTCTGAGGCGCATACACGCCCACTCGCACTCCCAGTCGTAGTCGCACACTATCAAAAGTTTGGGGGCATAGCTGCAGCTGCCTCCAAGTACACACCGCGTAAACGCACACACGCGCACCACAAACTGCTACGTAGTTTAACTGCAATTCAACAATAACAACAAATTTAATATTAATCGCGGGGAGCGAGCCCTCGCCCACCCAGTAGGGTTGTCAAGTAGGTTTGAAAAAAATCGATAGTTCGATACCAACGAAAAGGCGAGCTAGAAACGGAAGTGTGAGAAACTATACCATTGTCGTTTTTTTTTTTAAATATATTAAAGATGTTATAAGATGACTTAATTTTTCAAATGAAAATAATTTAAATAAATAATAATTGGGTATAAAAACAACAAAAATATCTATTTCTTCAAGAAAAACACAAAAGTACTGTTTACATATCAAAATTGCACTATGGTACGATTTTTTAGCACAATGACTCGATATCGATTATTTCTTATCGATAATTTTTAGTACTGTGTCCCGCGCGCTGGTCACTCTTCATTATAAGCCCAAATGAAACGCAAAAAGGTCCAGATTTTTTATCCAAAGTTTTCGGCATTTATATTGACGTAAAGATGGCTTTATAGTTTGCATATTAGCAACAACCAACAGCACCTAGGTGCCCCAAACACACAAAAAATGGAAACGTATACAAAACTCCCGTGAGTATTTTGCGAAAGACTTAATAATTTCACAATCTGCCTGCCTGCACACTGTTGCAAAGCGGTTGCACATTCCCCTTGCCCCTTGTAGTCTTTATGAATCACCACACATGTCTTGGCTTGTATGGATTCTAGTTTGGTTAGCAGGGGGGGTATTAACGTGGCAAATTCGCATCACAGGCAATGTGGCATGCAACCGAGCGAAAAATACCAGGTAGACATTGGCTGACGCAATAGTTGCCTGGAATTGGGTAATCCGTGTTGCAAGGTGTCTGAAACTTGCCACCCACATGTTAAGGGTAGAAATGCAACGGAATTCAGGGATGTCATCTATATATTCATTCATAAATTGATTTGTTTTCAAAATAATAGAATTAAGGAAGCTGGATGAGGGAGAAGATCGATTCGATTTCAGTTTTTGAAAACATTTTGTCCGTTTTTTTGTCTTCCAGCAAAAGGATAAGGTAAAATACGTTAAAAGCTAGAATTTATTATTTATTATTCCTAGAAATTTATTGAAATTCCTCACATTACTTGCACTTGAGGCTGCCTAATCAGCATGACATGGCAATCGATTCGGTTCGATTAGGGTTATGACTTATTAGACACTCTAATCAATCTTTTTTTGTTTTTCAAAAACCTTGCAGCGCCATCATGGCATCCTTACAACAACCAGAATCACAACAACAACAACCATTCTTCGCATTCTTCGGACCGGATTTCATCTTTTCAAGACAAAGCATATCCCCTGTAACTTTTGACACTGATTTCGACTATGGACACAACATTTCACCTAACCATGGACAGTCTGGATCTGCCCAAGGAACTCTACTGGGACCTCAAGCTGGAGCCGCAGTCCCCAACCTCTGCGGTGGCCTCCGAGCTCTTCTCGCTCAGTGAGCCAACCTGCTCCGAGTGGTTTGACGACGATAACTTTGCAAATGGTATAGACTGGGCTTTTTTTTTTCTATATTCAGAATGGTTTTTAAATCAGTTTGAGTTCTTACAGGAATTACTTTAATTGGTGATGAGGAATCCCTGTCCCTGCATGAAGCTGCCTCTCTGGAGATGCTCTGTGACGAGGAGCTGGTTGTGGAAATATTTGATTTGAAGGATGAAGGCAAGTATTTACAGAGATTGATACTCTAAAGTATACATTTAAGTACTATTCTTTAAGTTAATTAATTGTTATTAAATATAGATCAAACTTTGTTTAAATTTAATAGAGGTTTATGGTTAAAAAGAGTTAATCGAGTGTAAAGGAAACCTAATTATAGATCAATATCTGTTAATATTTATAAGAGGTTTCAAAGAATTAATCTATTTAAGAGGAAATATAACAACATAATTTTAAGTTTCTCAGTTCAAAGCTGAGTTCAAGGTCGAAGTTCATGAATAGGAACATGAAGAGTGCAAAAGTTCGATTGGATTTATAATTATTCGAATTCTCAATTAAAAACTGAGCATTTTTATAAATCAAAGCTTTAAACCTATGAATCAGAGTCATAAAGCCATTCTCTATTACCAAAACTAATTGATAGTCTTTCAATTAAAAGTATTATATCATAAATTATGATATTATTTTGGCACAATTTAGCATTTTTATAAATCAAAGCTTTTAACCCGAAGAAGTCGAATCGTAAAAACATTCCCTATAATAGAAATTTTTCTATGAAAATTCTAACAAGATCATTTATTATAATATATTTATCTGGTATTCAAATAACTATAGTTTTGTAGTAGAAATAAACCTTATTTTTGTCGCGTACTGCCATTCAAGCCAGACCACAGTGGGACAAGTCGCAGCGTTCAAGCAAGTCAAGTTGATAAACCGGATCCAGATTGGTTTTGTTTTTATTAATGCTGTATGATTTCGCTGTATTATTGAGCGACTTATAAACCGTCTACAGGCCTCTTTTGTTTCCGACCTGGTCCGATCAAAAAGCCAATTGTGGGCCAACAAAAACAACGAGCCCTACGAGTACGAGTAAGAGCCATGTAATCGGAAGCAATGTTTGTCTGATCACGCGGCAAGCGAGTGATTTCTTGGGGTTTCTCTTAAATATTCTCTTTTTTGCGAGTATTCAGATTTTACTTTAATAAAAATAAATACAAAACAGCTGCTTTTATGTTATTTTGTAAATAATACGTAAACAATATTGTAAAGCCTCTTTGTTAGGTAAAAATTTGGGGCGGATCTTGTCTTTTAATAAAGTTGAAATTTACTTTGAGGACGTGCCCCTGTTTTACATTGAATTTTGTTCAGGTTTTACAAGGTAGTTCCTATATATAACTTTCCAAGTGGCAATACATATATGAAGCTCGGCGAAAGAGAGCTGATGATATACTTTAAACATCATAAAATATATTTACTTAATAAGTTTATGAGATTCAATCGTTTTCTGTCTAATCACTTTGGGTTTGCCTTTAAAATTCTTTATCTTGATTTTATTATCATGTCAAACTCGATTCGAGCCGCCAAGTCAAAGTCCTGCTCTACTCTTATTTGTATTCGATACTCAAAGTCAAAGCATTCAAAGTCTATGAGGTTTTAAGAGTGTTATTCATCGGATTTTGAATGCGATCGCTCACTTTTTGCTGCTTTTGATAGCGACTCTGACTCTGACTCAAAACAAAGCAAAAAGATTGATCTTATTGCAGGGTTACACTCTCTGGATTGTGTCTCTCTGCCAAGCGGGCTTTAGGTTGACCAAAAACGCTGTTGCTCCGCGTTCCAAAGTCAGTACAAAATCGTTACTCAGAGACGAGCGTTCGGATCGAAACCTGGCTTTGACTTCGATTCGATTTCTCCCGCCCCGTGTTCCCCGCCCACCGTGTGTTGCCGTCTTAATAAACAACACAACACAAAGAAAACTTCCCAAAGCGACTAAAAAACAAGCACCAGCCAGCAGTTCAAATACAATCAAAAGTCTGCGCGTTTTTTTTAAAGCGTCGCAAAAGACAAACAAAGGCAGGCGCGCAGGCAGTCGCTGTCTCGAACTCGAAAATTGACTTAAATTAATGTGTATTGAGAGAAATATATATATATATATATTTTTAAATGCTTCTGATAAAGGAAATCTGGCGCGCCAACAAGAATAAATCAAAGCAATTTTTATTCTAATCGATTGACAGTAACAGTCTCTGTGTTTTGTCTTCGCGACGAACCTTCTAGGCTTGAAAAAAGGACTACGAGAGTTGTTTTTCGCAACTATATGTAGCCTGGCGATATATTCGCAGATCCCTCAAGATTCGAGTGCGGCCATTAAGGAGTTTGTGAGCATGATACCGCATTGTGGATACCGCTACATGTGGAACCGTGAAATTGTGATCAATTCGCAAAAGTTGGTGAAACGACGTTAAGACTTGAGAGATCTCCAGTTGACCAAACTGTCCGGCCACGCCTGTATTTTGCGGCAGCAGTTACATAACACGGACCAGCGGACAGGACTTGGACGATAACATCCGCCATCCCACAGTTATCTCAAAGTCGAAAAAAAAAAACTCTAAGAAATACCTTTTGCCACGTGCCTTAATTGTTGAGTTTTTTCTTTCATCGTTTTTGTAAATATGTTTTTTGTCAATTATTGATTCCAGTCAAAGTGCTTTTAACCAACAATCGAGTCAATAGCAATTCGAGTATATATTCAAAATTTTTACTGTGATTTTTCTACTGAAAACAATTAAAGTACGCCTCATACGCAATATATACGATACGAATATCTTTCACATATTTTTATTACCCTTCATATCGTTTTTTAAATAGTTTTACTTTTAGTTTAGAATCTTTTTTCTACAACTCTTTTTTATATATATATATATTCTTGATCTACTGCCTTTCTTATTTGTTTGTAAGCTTAAGACCCCATTTCATTTATCAATCATACATTTTTCACTAAAAAAAAACACGACTGACTGCTGCCGCAAACATGAGCACATATATATTTATGCAAGCCTATGGTTAGTATAAAAAAAAAACAGGCTGATTTTTTAACCAATATATAACAATCAAGAATCAAGATAGTTATTACACTTTTTATTGTGACTTAATTGAAAAGGCATTGCTTGGAAATGTCTAGAAATATCAATTGAATATCATTCCATTGTTTAGGTCGGAATGAAATGCCATTTTATGCAAATTAAAACTATCTATATAGGATTTTATGTAATAGAAACATATATAACTTTTGGGTTTATTCAAATGGGTTTTACTTCAGAGTTTCCTAGCTAAGCCTGCTAATCTTTGTGATTTTCCATAGCATTAGTACGCCAAGGTTGTTGCTAATCATGTTCCCATTAAATATAAATATAAATATGTATTTTTTTGTATACTATATAAAGTTTCTAATGTGAATGTCTGTTGCCCTATATGATAATTGCAATATTAATTGATAATTTTCATTGGTAAAAAAGTAAAGATAACAAATTCAAAGCAATTTTTGACCTCCTTTTCGAGTATCAAAAAGGAAATGCGTTTTTTTCATTAACAAGGATAAATGATAATCAGTTGAATTAAATTGCATTTTGAAGGTGATTTATTATTGATTATTAATCTAATATAAAACATAAACCGAAACCTGTGACGTACTTTTCAAAGAATTATAAAGATTTGCTAGGCAGGCTTGGCAACAGGCCTTCAGCCTTAAGTACTTATGTAAATCAATTAATGCAGTTACAGATTGCTCTGCTTTTAAAATATTCAAAAGCGCAGCTGCTGCTGGGCGGGGAGAGACTTATTTTTGTTTTAAAAGAGACAGATTGATTGGAAACGTGTTATGCTAATCGAATCTAACGCGGGAGAGGTGAATGTGTGACTGGCTGGTGTACTGGCTCCATATCAAGGTGTCGCTGGGTCACATTTTATAATTCAAACAGGTGCAACAATGTTATTTAGAAAGCTTTCAACTCCCCGACACTATCAATTCTCTCTCAGATCTGATCTCTCAGTGGGATCGTCGAACTTGGCTTTTTTTCAAAAAACGTTTCAAGGGATAATGGATTCTAGATATTAAAACCTTGATTTCCAACCTATCCAACAGAATGCCTTCTGGATCAAAAAGCTCCTCTAAACTACATCAACTATGAGGCCAACAGCTATCAGTCCAACATCGATGTGGTCAGCCAGCCAATAGTGCACGAAATTAAATGCGCCTCTGATGTCCGGGTGGACCCAACGGTTGACTTCACTTGCGATGCCCCATCCCTGATACTGCAGCAGCTAACTCCTCCTCAGTCTCCGCCACAATTCGATGCTATCAAACAACAAGCAGAGCCCCATTCGGTGCTTGTCAAAGCCGAGGAAAAGGTGGTAAGTCGAAGGAGTAGAATCTCTTCCAAATCTATTCTAAATCGAATTATATATTTTCCAGCAATATTATGCATCTGATTCTGCAACTCCGTCGGCAGCTGCAACGCCCGCAACCTTCACCTTCAATACATGGGTGGGCGGAAGCGAAATTGCCAGGGAAAACCAGATGATCGATGATATTGTCAACATGCGGGCCCAGGAGTTGGAAATCCCCACCAACTGGGAGCAGGACGACTGCGAATCACAGGCCTCATCCTCGCTGGGTGGCAGCAGTGCCAGCCGAGTGAGTGGCAGCATAGCGGACGCCGACGAAGAGTGGATTCCCGAGTCCATCAGCAGCAGCTCCTCCCCAGCTCACACCTCCGTGGAGGAGCTGGCCGTCAGCCCAAAGAAGCGTACTCGCACCTACGGCCGAGGCGTGGAAGACCGCAAGATACGAAAGAAGGAACAAAACAAGAATGCGGCCACTCGCTACAGGCAAAAGAAGAAGCTGGAAATGGAGAACGTTATGGGCGAGGAGCAGGTGCTATCCCAGGAGAACGAAGTCCTTCGTCAGACCCTCAAGGAGCGCCGCAACGAGATGCGCTATCTCCGCCAATTGATTCGGGAATTCTACCAGGAGCGCAAGCGCTAAACTTCATTATGTCTCATTTAATTTTAATTTTTGTTTGCAAAGTTATCGTAATATTTAACCCAAGGCTTCCCAAAACCCTCACCACAAATCACACTTTCTTTTCCATAACCCTGCCCCAACCTAGAATCCTCCCAAGAAAATGCCCCAGTACGCAAGTATGTACGCAGTTTGTCCTTGTTTTCGCTTTTTGGCACTCATGACGGGTCTCTGGACTCCAATTCATTCTTGCCAGTGATTTGCATTGACGAAAATCCAACATCAGACAACACAGGCCAGTGTTCTCGTTAAAAAACGATCAAGAAAACCTTTTCAATTGTTTTTGCTTTCAAAAAAAGAACACCCTATGTTGCATCTGCTGTACATATTTGCGATAACCTTTGGGGCATTAACAAAAATAAACAATTTCTTGACAATTTTTGTAATGCCTGTAAATCAATAAATAAGTTTAAAGAATATTATTTCAAATCGGCAATAAATCAAAGGGTTTTCAAACTAAATTCAGCTTAAATATTAATGTGTTTTGGTTCTGCAGTAAAAGTTTTAATATAAAACAAGGATCCTCGATATAACTTTCTATTTATCTTAAGCGTAGTTATCAACTCTTTACTTTGCATTTGTGTACAAGCAGCCAGTAAAGCTTAATCAAAGACCAGAGCCATCTAGCTATAGTCTATCGAAAAAACTTGCGTTAATTAATTTACAATCAACAAGTTTATATAAGCCAACTTTGCTCCAGAGCGCTCTTCACATGTGGGATGTCTGTGAAAGCTTCGCTAGGAGGATGTCGTGGGCGTAATCGGATTATGATTATGGGGGTGTTATTAGAGCCAACTTGCCCATCGAACATACTTGCTGAAGTGCATTGAAATTAAATCGCAAAATGCCAATTAATTGAAAAATTGCACGGGAAAGGCAGGACCCAAAAATGTCATGGTATGCATAGAAATTGGTATACCTAAATCGGGAAAAACAAAACAATCTCCGTCCTCCATCCTCCATCTAATGGGGCTAGAACTGGTTGGAGATGGGGGTGGACGGTGGACGGTGGACGGGACATGGGTTGCTGTGGGATTTGCACTCGGGACATTTTGACGGATGAGTCGACGACGTGAGCCACAAGACTTGTCTTGGGCCCAGTGGCAGTGCGTATTTCTTTGGCTCGCCATTTTCACTACTAAACTAAATTTTCCACATCGTTAATTTATATTAATATGATTTCTGTGTCAACGGTCGATGCGTTTGCTGTCCAGAGCTCGCTTTCCATGTCGTCGTCGTCGTCGTCGTCGTCGTCGTCTCCATCGTCCTCAACCTCATCTCGGTCTAATGTCGACTCCCGCCGTGTATGACATGCCAGCCACGGCGCCCATGGAGGTCGCCAGCACAATATTTATCTAAATTGTTATTTTTCACACTCACGCAGTTCAATGAATTCGTGAAAATTACGTTTGGGACTTTGTGTTTGCCAAAGCCATCGTCGGCGTTGTCGCTTAAGAACTTCGATCCTTTCGCCGAGCCCATGCCGGCGACCGAGCGACTCTTTAAGCGTGTTTCCTCTTAAGTACATCGAAGTACATACATATATTGGCATCAAATTCAATTTTCACGCTTTGTGTTAATCCTGTTATTAGCTTCCGTTCCGTTCAGTAGAAGGATTCCAGCCAGGGGATAGCATCTCTTCAACTTTTTCTCGTCCTGTCGGTTTAAGTTATTTGATCTACTCATGGGTACTTGTGGTTCTTTAGAACCAGAACCAAACCATTGAAAAGTTTATCTATTTGATTTATTTCAAGTGGTTTAAATATCGATTCGTTTTAGGGTTAGGGTTAAGGGGTTAAGGGTTAAAAAGTAATGAAAAATATATCTGTGAGAACTAAAGTCCGTTCTCAGTTTGAATCGTAGTTACAATGTTGACTTGTTTACAAATTGGTTGTCTAGCATCTCACAAATCAGGTATTCAGATATACTCGTTGTGATTTCCGATTATATCTTAATTAATGGACAAGTATTGTTTGTTTGCTTGAAAAGCTTGAAATCTTGAAAGTAGTGAGAACTATCCCCCGGTTTGTAATGGAAAATAATAATATGATGTCCTTGCTTGGCCCCAAAAGATCTCGTTTGTGGTTTCAAAATTATCACCACTGCCTTCAATCTCTGGAGAAATTAACAAACAAACAGGAAAAGAAATCAATACCATCGTTAGATTTAATTAGGCATCAAATAACGAAAAGGCCAAGCTAAATCATAAACCAAATGGCCTGAAACTGACCCAAGTGCCGGCAGAATTCTACCCTCTAACCCCGAGGTGGGACGAAACACTTTAAAATACAATTAAAAGTCAAAACGTCACTGTAAATGGAAGCCAGTGGGCAACCCTCTAAGGACTGGGAGCAGGACCAGGACCAGGACCAGAGAGTCGCCATTGCGGCGCCAAAAGGGAAAGTGTTGATCCGGGGTGAGGAACATGACACTCGTTTTACATAACATTTAACAAAATTATAATGAGGCATAGAATAAATGGTATTCGGCTGGCGGGCAGGCTGGCTGGCGGGCTGGCTGGCGGGCTGGCAGGGCTTGGGTTTAACCCTCGACGAATGTTAATGAGATAATATGAAGTAATCATGTATAACATTTCACAGGACATTATATTTTTCTCTTTGTAATGCCAGAGACAATGTCTTTTGATTTTCAATCAGGGCTTCCCTCTAAGCATTAATATTGTGTGAAATTTATACAAGAGATAGGTTCTTCTAAAAGCCAAAGGACATAAGTCCGAAGTCATGTTCAAACGAGAACCACATTACACATCCATTTGTACAAATTGAATTACCTCAAAGAAGAAATTACAGAGCCTGATACTACATACATATATAATTATCAAATCAGAGTAATTACTGCCCCAGGCAGAGATAAAGAGTCTTTTTTGTCGAGTCTTGAACTCAAGATTTAATATACTATTTAAGAAATTTGATTTCGATGATGTTTGCTTTCCATTATTTGTTCTTTGGCCAACCAAAGTTGCCATCACTAAGTAATTTTATGAGCCAATCCACTTTTTGGACTTCAGTTCAGTTTCCTCCCTGTTCCTGTGGTCTTATCTAATCGCATTAAGTGCGAAAAAGTTATTGTGCCTCCTTATCGCCACCCGCACACATACGATGGCACAACCATTTTTTACCTACACCCCTCGGGCTGCCACCCCGTTAGCATAAAAATAAAAAAGTTAAATAATATAAACACAAGGCGAAAAAAGCGGGTTTTCGAAGCGGATCGAACATACGGGCCAATTTCATTTCGATTGTAATTCTACGAAAGGGTGTAGTCGTCCAAGTCGGATTTTCCGGGGTTAAAAACTAGAAAGGTGCAACTACTTTTTATTGTTAGGTTTTATTTGCAATTTCAACTAAAAGAGGAATCTATTAGGCAAGAATTGAAATTTGTTCGACCACAAAAGGATTTAAGAATTAGTTTTGCTTTAATATCGATTTTAAAAATATCATCAATTTTCTTACCCATATTCCTGTGTCGGCGAACAACTTTGTGACAAATAAAATCAAATGCAATTTCACGGCTATTTGAATGGGACAAAACGAGAAGCACTCTCCACATTCCCCAATAATGAAATAAATGAGCGTCATTTTCAATTTGCCACGCAGATGAGCCACCAAAGAATGCAGCAGAGTGGGTCTCCATTCTGCCACAACCCGGTGTACGAGTGTATCAGAGGCAAAGAGGCTGATGCAACATGCGGCAACGGCAACGGCAACGGCAACGGCAACGGCAAGAGAGCAGCGGGGCTTTAAGCCAAGTGCATACAGACAAGGGGCACGATGGGCTTATGGGAAGTACACCATGAAGTATGCACCATCTGCAATTAGCGGTATTTCGAGTCTTCTCAACTCGACATACCATTCAAAAATTACACATTTACCCATAGCGAGGTCCTGTCCCAGGATACGTGACATTTAGGCAATTGCCTGTTAGCCACTTTCGAGTGGTGAATGTTGAGAAGACAAATTTTTAGTACAGATGACAATGAGAAATGCACTTGGAAAATATTTGATATAAAAACATTCCAATTGACCCTTCAAAATCCGACTTCTCTTTATAAAAAGATGCTTTTTGGGAATACGAATTGAAGCTAAAAATAATATGCTTTGAATAAGAATTTTGATCAAGTGACTTTGTGGCTTTGGGGGAAGCTCCATAAATGTATATTTAATTAGCCAAAGGCAAGCCAGTCTCCTTCTACCAATTTGTTTGTCAATTGAGCTTTTGAAAAGGCTTCAAAAAAAAAAAAAAAAAAAAAGAGAGATCTGACAACCATGGGACTGTCCTTCCACTCCTCTCGGGTAAACAAAAATCGAATAAAACTCATGTCACATGAATCCTTAGGAAAATCAAAAACAATTAAAGTTTACTCAAGAAAAACAACAACCAGAGAGCTCATCAGCATGCTTCACACACGCTTATTTCCTATTGCCGTGTGGGGGTGGCACGGTCATGTGTGTAAACATGATCTATTTCCCCACATTTCCCCTCGCCTTCCCACCATCTGCCCCACACACAGATACACACTTACACACACATATGTGTGTGTGTTAGCCACAATGGGAAGATAACGTTGCCTACTTTTGCACGCTATTCGCCAACGCAAACAACTTTCGCATGACGTCGTTTGACGTTTGATTCTACGTTCTCATGCCCCACTCTTTGCTTCATGCCCCAAGTACAACTTGCCCCAACGCCCCCTCTTGCCACGTCTTCCCTGCTTCACCGATAAATAAATTTGTACATTTGGTGTAAATGCAAATAGATTGTTCTTCCCATGTGTGGGTGGGTCGGTTGGGTGATTAAAGGGTGGCGATTCCAGTGACAAGGAGAGAGGTTGCTGGGGCAAGAGGCGTCGCTCATTTGCGGCTTGGCCAAAGCGGCGCCAGTCAGCCGACCAAGCAATCTGAATCCCTTCCAGCCCCAACAGTCCCTCGTCACCCCTTTGCCACTCTCATTGTCGCAGGATACAAAATTTAAAATATTCATATTGGTTGTTTTTTTTTCTATAATATAGTTTAATGGCGAGGTAAGCCCCATTGTCCTTGAGGCCTTATCGAATCTATAGAACCTCAATAGGAAACAGTCTTGATTTTGGCAGATTTAATGCCAAATCCAGATCCAGATCCAGATCAGTGGGGGCTATTAGTGTTAACGACATTTGAAGACCTTATAATATCCTCGCGGGAGTCCCTCCAAGGAGTCAGACCACACCCCACCTTACAGTCTTGTAATGTGCCATCAATAACAATTACCTTTCGTGTCATTTTCCGAAGGTGCAAATCGCGAGCCATCAAAGGCAGGCTGCGGACGTCAGTGGTCCTGTAACTTGCCACTTCCCACCCACTTACCATTCCAGGTCGGGCATTTCAATTAATATCGCTTCATTGAACGTGCTACCGTAATTTAAATGCTAATTTTTCAAATTATTCTCTTTTTTTCTTCTACTTTTGCCTTTGGGCAAAGTTTTGCGATTTTCATAATCACAAATCAGGTGTAACTTAAACTTTGATTACATTAACATTGTAAAGCAAGAGAGTATCCTTTGCAACATAAATAACTTTATCCCTAACCACATGTCCTTTGCATACAGTTTGATGTAGAGCAACTGTTTTTCAGCAATTTTCCATCAACTTTTTAATGACACCAATTAGTAATTCTTAAGCCACTGATGCAAACAGCTTCCCAGGAACATGAACAGGACCATGAAAGGCAGAAAGGCAGAAAGGCAGCAAGGAGAGCAACCATATTAAAGGCCGCCTTTTATATGTTTTCCAACATCCAACATCGTCCTTCTGGCTCGTTACATCGAAATGTATGCTATAAATATAAATTCTCTCCCTTGGCTCTCGGTTTTTCATCGGCTGCAGTGTAAATAATAATTATGTTGACTTATTTTTTCCCTCTTAATGTGGGTGGAAAGACTTAACAAACACCAAGTGCCTGATTTAAGACACACAAGTCTCTGAACAGCATTCCATTCAAAGTTTTATTTAAGGGTTCTCGAGTGGAGTGGAGGGATAAAGTGATTGAAAGAATTTTAATGGTAATGAGCAGGGAACTTAATAATCTTCAATATCCACCGATTTCTCAGATTTCTACTCAATCAAGAAATAGAGTTTTGATTCTCCTGATCTCTGATCTCCTTCCTTAAAAGAATCCCTAAGGGTAAAGGAAGTCCCTGGGCAAGATTTGTCTCTTTTTTGTAAACCTTTTATAAGGAATCCAAGTAAGATTTACTAAATAAATCCCCACCCTGAACTAAGTAAATATTAATATATTGCCTCCGATTATGTGAGAAATATTTAGCCCCAATCTCGGAATAATAATTTAAATATTCCAGTGACCGACACCCTTCTCTCCCCATTCTGGGGGGACCTTGGTTGGACCTGTCGACATGGTCTTTTGCGGTGATCCGACAAGAAATTGGAAGGACACTGAGCATCCGTTGAGGACGAGGACGGGAGAGGCTGTGAAGATTTTTTCGCTATTGACATTTGACAGGCCGATGCTTTGGATGCCTTGGTCCCAGAGGGCAGGAAGCTTATTCCGGTCAGGGTGCGCCTTCTTAGCATTATGTTTTTTTAGTTCCCTCCGTGTTCTTGGAATTGGTTTATATATTTTTTCTTGTTTTTAACATTTTTAAATAACCGCGGGTGCGATTCCCCTGCCACGCTAAGCGCCAGCTTAGAAGGTCCTTCTAGATGGGGTTGGGGCATGCCCCTTGTGATTAAATTTGTGTCTTAAACGTGTTAAAGTCGATGAGGGACGGGCTGCTTAAATATGCCAGTCATGTGGTGAAGCCTTCTTTTTTTCCATTCTTTTTTGATTCTATTAAAGGCGGTGGGTGTTAAGCTAAGGATTGGATTGAATCGAATTTTGCGGTTGCCATGATTGCTGATGGCGACACTCTACACTTTTGAAATTCATTTACTGAGAATTTATATATATTTTTTATCAGCTTACATTGTTTTTTAATTTTTTTGGTGAAGTCTATTCAGGTGAGCAACCTGAGGTATTCATTTTTAGAATTATAATCAAATTATGCCATGTAATATATACTAAAGACTCTTTAACTCATTACACTCATATTCTTCTCTCTCCTAAGACCCGTGACATGTTTTACCTCTTTGAATTCAAGAGGACCTTCAGCATTAAGGATTAAGGAAGGAAAACTTACAGCCTCCTCCCATTAAAAACTAGACTTTTATATACAAATATGTACGAATATATCTCAAACTAAAAGTCTATGTTCAATATTAAATAGGGCAGTTGTTTGCTTGGTTTTGGCTTATGACAGAGAGAGTCAATCCCTATGATCGGTTTAATAAATCAAAAAATGAGCCGCAGCCAGCAGACGCAACTCTCGAACACGAACAAGGGGCATGCCGCACCGCAAATGGCCAAGAACTTTTCTGATTGAAAATAATGTAAATGCCCTTTTGTTAAGGATTGCATGAAGCTTTGGTCTACCCATCTCTACTTTCTGCCCTCCGCCTGGTCTGCAGTCTATTTTTAAATATTCATGTTTATTATTTTCATATCGAGGTTCAAAACACTTTCAGGATAGTATACACCCGGTTTCCTGTGTTTTACATAATGTCCTTGCAGACAACGTGCTTCCCTCGCCCACCTAACAAAATCCTGTTGCCTGTTTAAAAATATTAACTGTCAATCTGTATTTGGCGACACTTGGATGAAGGAGAGCTATGGGGCAGGACTGCAAGTACTGGCAGTGCACTTGTTGTTGAAGTTGGCTTAAAGGCCACGACTAGAGGAGTGAGGGAATGACTATCCAATGAATAAACATTTGGCTAGAAACCTATTGATTCTCCAAAGAGCAAAGATGAGGAATGCACAAGAAAAAAATATGAAAACTTAAAAAAAAATGTTGAAAAAACCGATAATGATAAAAATCCTTTCAACTCTTGATTTTGAAAAGACAGAAGAGAACACATTTCGGGCAACAGTTTATTATCTTCCAACAATAGTTTATCATGAGATAAAACCTCTCCGATAAGGACACACACAACAAGAGTATAAACAAACAGACGATAATAATAATAACAGTATACAGTATACAACTCACTCAGTCAATTGGAGTTGGTAACAAAAGGATCTGGCGGTTGTGGGTGTTGAATGCAGGCCGTTGAGAGGAACATGCGTCACCGGGACTAATCAGGCACCCATTCCCCTTGATTTCTCAAACCACCCTTGCCGCTGGCTGGCCCTCGTTGCTGCACCCCCCTGGAGTTGGGCTGAGCACGTGGTGTACATGTCTAGGAACTCCAAAACACAAGCCACCCCGTTGGGCCGCTGAGGGATGTGGGATGTGGGATATGGGATGGAGTAGCTGATCCAAGCCCGCAGCCCTCAATGGGAGTGAGTTTTGGAGTTGGATAACATGTATTTAGGGTACTTTATAGAAATTTTTAAGGGGAATATCTTTATATGGATTTTACCTCTTATAATAATCGAGAGTCCCAAATTGAAATATTTCGATAAATATAGAATACAACTCTTACAAAATAGAATCAAAATCAGATATCAATTCATGACCAAAAATAGCCTTATCATATTATATATAATATTTGAAAAAAAAGGTCTCAGACTGAGCCAGAAACTTTATCCCTGCTCATCGGCTGGCAAACCCGAAACCCACTCCATTTTGACTCACCTTTTGAGCCTTTTGAGTTGCTCTCGATTCGTCAGTCAGCTTTCACTCGGGACGTCGGGTCGGTGGACACCCCAGACCTATGGGTTGTGTGGACTTGTTGCTCGACTCGTGCCACATCGGCCGCAACTTGTGATTCGCCTTTGGCCCGAGCTCGGGTTGCCAAACGGCGACACTTCGTCGTTGCAGCCATTCCACAAGTGGCCGTCATTCTTAACGCTTCCGCGTTTCCGGTCTACTCTGCGCGCTTTCAGTTCCGCTAATCTTGATCCATTTGGTCGGTATCGGTATCGGTATCTCGGGTATCGGAAAAACCCTGTGAATCAATCCAGAAATATATTGTGAAAATTAGTGTTGTTTATCGGATAGGAAAGTTTTCAAAAAAAACAACAAATAAAATGTTCCGAAAAATCATTGTGAAGAGTTGGCACATTTTGTGTAGAATTTGTGATTGAAAAATACAATTCATGACAAATAAATATTGAAAAGATTCGAAATAATAATACGGCAGCCATTGCTTAATAAATTTGTAAGTAAGAGGTTTCATTTTGCTTTAAATTTAAGCAAAATCAAAGAGAATACGATAAAAAAACAATGGATTTAGCAAATATTTAAAAAATGTCTCAAGATTGTATATGCCGCTGGAAGGGAATACCTAAAAAAACACAAAAGTGATATCATAAATAGGAAAAAAGTATCTTTTTGAATCTCTAAAAACATTTTCAAATCAGTTAATATACTTGAATTGCTCGGGAGTTTATAAAAAAAACTTAAAGAAGCTTTTTTTCCTATAAATAAAATTAATAAAACATTACAAGGACTTTGGCAAATTTTTCTTAACAAAATTTATCAAAATTACAATGGTCCGCATACATATTATACCCGTCGATCGAGGATTTTGTCGTAATAGCTTTTCATTCAGCTTTTCATTCAATGCGATTGAATAATTTGAGTTTATAGAATTATCCATAACTGTGTTAATGCCACAACGATATTCCCAATATACTTGTCAAAAGCAGTGCACCATTGTTCCAGTTTTGCTTCACATCCAAGCCCACATCCAAGAAGGCAAACAAAACATTCTTTATTTTCTATTTTCTAGAAAGCATAATAAATATTACACAAGACAAGGTGCAGACTGTGGCATGAAATGCCAAGAACCTGAACTCCTTGCACTGAATTTCAAAGTCAACTTTTGGATTGGGTTAAAGGCGTATATGGCTTTCTAAATTGTATTTTTTAAATTCAAATTTAAAATCAAAACAAGTCAAATAATGTAAATTAATCAAATAAATACCTAGGGGACCCGGAAATGGACATCATACATCATGAACCTCGTTGATCCCTCTATAAGATAGCATACTTTTTGGGGCATATAAGCCTGTGGTCTTGGATATATTCCCTTAATTTGTATTCCTTTGTGAGACATTAAAATTAAATAGAAAAGAATAATAACCTAAGAAACGCCATTAACAGTTTAACATTATCTTGGAGTGTTTTTTTCTTGAAACACTCTTAAAGAATAGCGATACTCAAGGGTCAAAGCAACATTTGTCGTTAAATAATACCGACACTTTTGATTTTTTTCTCAACCTCAACGCCCACCGAGAAGGAATTGCACCGCAAAATGCGCGTTTTCTATTACAACAAAGTCGATGTTCATGTCCAGGCCGCCAGGACCTCGTTTCCCCGTGTCCCCGCTCTTTAAATGCCGCAGCACAATTTCCGGGTCAAATGCTAGAAAGCCAAAGGGCATAACCATAACAACGCGAATGCTGCCAAGGCACTTCATCGGTCACCTATTGCTTATAGTTTTCTTGTTCTTAATTTAAACAAAAAGCAACCCATTAAGTACACATCAGACTGGATGAAAACCAAGTTTATGTTTCATTTTTAATGTTTGACGCGGTTTTAAGTCTAGATTAAAGTTCAACCCCATAAAAAGAGATTAGTTTTGGGCTATGCCATCAATAAAGCATATAAAAGAAAGACAATTCAATGTATATTCCCCAAATTTTGGATACATTTTGGGTTTCCAATATTACCGGCATTTTCCTTTCCAAATCTGACATCTCGAAATCATAACGATGCGTCACTCGACCTAATTTATATGTCAAACAGTCACGTGTGTTGTTCAATTAATGTAGCAAATATCGATAAAAGATAACGAGTGTTCAAATAGATGTCAGATATCAGGCAAAACAAAAGACAATAAATAAATAAAAACTCATAAATCCTTGCAGATGATATGGAAAATAAATCGTTGGTGAAATTATGGCGTTTTAGAAAATATATAATTATTGGTTTTTTTCAAAAAGTTAAAAAAAAAGATTTTAAATTATACAAACATGGTTTATGATTTGATTTCCCTTGAAAGTAGGGTTTTGGAGTATAGTCTGAGAAATTTAAAAAAGTTCTAGAAGTTCAAAATTTAGAGTATTGAAAAATTTTAGAGAGTTTGAACAGAAACTATTTTCTTCTGTTTTTCTGAGAAAATATATTCTTATTAATGTATATCCTTAAAACTTAATATTGTTTATCTTTTCCACATCCTGTAGCTCACAATTTCTGGATTTCTGTGAATGTTTGAAAACTTTCAAAGCCATGAATGCCACACAGCTGACGGAATTGATGAGCAGCCACGACTTCATGCAGCTGCAACAACAATTGCACCATAACAACAACAATTACAACACGGACGGGCACAATGGCCTATCGCCGGAATCGGCGGAGGGGATCTCGCGACCCGTGCGACGTGCCACCAGACGCACCTCACAGGTAAACGGACAGAAAGCGTGGGGGGACTGTCATTTTCATAGCATTTTCTCTGTTGCGTTGCAGTTAAGCAATAACACCTGCGACCTGGAGATGACAGATTCCAGTTCGCAGAGCGACGACACGAGCGGAGGCGGCGGCAGCAGCAATGGCGGTGGCAGCAGCACCACCACCAATGGCCAGCAGCAGGGCGGTGCCCAGGACAGCCAACGGGCCTCGAGTCGGGGTCGTGGCCAGCCGGCCGGAAACGGAAGCTGCTCCTCGAGCCTAACGCCCAACAGCGCCCACTCAAGCTCCTCCAATGCCAATTCAAGCGCCAACCGGAGGCGCAAGGGCGCCTTGAATGCCAAGGAGCGGAATCTGCGGCGTCTGGAGTCCAACGAGCGAGAGAGGATGCGAATGCATAGTTTGAACGATGCCTTCCAGTCGCTCCGCGAAGTGATCCCCCACGTGGAGATGGAACGGCGGCTGTCCAAGATCGAGACCCTGACCCTGGCCAAAAACTACATCATCAATCTGACGCACATTATACTCTCCAAGCGCAACGAAGAGGCCGCAGCCATGGAGCTCAACTCCGGAGCCGTCGGCGGAGTTCTGCTCTCCAATCTAACGGCGGAGAATGGGGCTGGGGCCGGGTTGGGTGCCGCTGCCATTAGTGCAAATGCTGCCACGCTCTGCTTCGAGGACACGCTGGCCAATGGGGGAGCCTACGACTGTGCGCTCTTGGCCGCCACCGATGGCAGCCTGCTGAACGCCTCCGCTGTGGCAAGCAGCACCACGATGCAGGGACTCCAGCCTCAGAGCATGCACATACAGACGCCGCTGGAGCATCAGCAGGCCAACCTGCCCCACCATCAGCAGGCGATGCTTAGCCATGTCCACATGGGAGGCACGATGTTGCAACCACAGCAGCAACAACATCAGCAACATCAGCAGCAGCAACAGTCTACTCTGATACTCAATGGCAACACTCCGGTGGGGGTGGGAGTTGGGATTGGTGTGGGAGTAGGTGTGGGGGTGGGCGTTGGTGTTGGCAGCAATTCCGGAAACTTTCCGGATGTTAACGATAATTTTGATGAACCATTTCGGGAGTTTTTATAAGCCCCAGAGTGGGTTGGTTATGGGGTATCAGCTCTATAAAGTCTCGGAATTAAAAGTAAATTTTTTTGTTTTTAAAATTAAAACAAGGTTTTTGGTTGACAGATTGAAAAAAAATCGTTTCAATAGTCCAATCTTTATAACCAATTTATTTGTATTATCATTTTTGTTATCAATTCAAAAAAAATTTAGAATTTTGGCAAATGAACTCATTTTAATTTTCATTTAAGACAAAAAATATTTATTATTAATTATTAATATATATCATATAATACCAGTTACCGAATCAGTTCAAGCATGCGCAAAATCAAAGATTAAAGCCTAATAAGTAGAATAAGTAAGAGCCAAACGCAGTCAAATTTAATAAATTATATTATGTTGGAATATAGTAAGTAAAAACACTCAAAAAAAAAACAGAGAAGATTTGACACCTGTTTTCATTATCCTTTTGAACTTTTTACGATTTGTTTCCATTAATTTCCTTGTTAAGTTGTCAGTATTTTCCCAATAGAAGGATATACCCAAGTCGAGGAGGTCCTTGGATGCCTATGTTCGATAGTATGTGAATGCGATTATATAATTGCCAGCAATAGCAACAACACAAAGCATCAATTACCGTTAACTAGCAACGCTGGCGATGTCGATGGCGATGGCGACTGCGGAACGGTCGCCGTCGAAGTGACGCGCCAATAAGTTAATTTACCACCCATGATCTTTTTAATGCACTTGAAACTTGCCAAGGATTAAGAGGGGAAGGAGATCCTGCAGGAGAGAGTAAAGTCGTGGGTCGTGGGGGCTTCTAAACAATTAACACACCGAAACGTTGAATGGCTCACAGGAATTGGCACACTTCCGTTATGGGTCGCCTGTATACGACCTCGTTGGGGTCCAACGGGACACGGAAAGGGAACAGCACTAGTGACGCTCGGAACGGTAAACAGTAATAAAATAACGGTGCTCAATGGGTGGTGGGACATTGGGTGGGTGGGTGTTCCAGTGATGTGTGAGGGAGCTTAAGGAGATGCTGGGGTCTTAGCAGCAATTAAATGAAAAATTGTCGATAGGGTGGACTCTGTTTTCGTAGATCCCAAGTTAAGCTTGTTGATTATGTTTTATTAGTCGGGATGTGTAAATATGTAGCTAAAACATACAAAACTAAACATACATAAAAGTATGTCTATAAGCAAACAAAGATAAATCGCTATAATCGTGTCCTGAAGCGATCAGTTCATTCAATTGTAATTCTAGTCATGTTCTAACCGCGAAAATAACACTACAAATATATATATATATTAAATATTTAAATAATTAACAAAAACGCAATATAGATGTTTAGTAATTTCCTAGATGCGCTCATTGTAAAGGTTAAAATAAAATTACTGTCTATTAAACATAAGTATACTTAATGTTTCAAAAATGTTGCTTAACAACCAACGTTATGAGCGAAATGTAAGCAAAAAGCAAAGATTATTTTAAAAAAATATTCATATTTCCTACAAAACAAAATACAACTCGTACTGTAAATAATATCTAAGGGTTTGGTTTGACGAGCATTTGTTGGGTACAAGAAAATTCAAGTATATTTAAAACATCTTTATGAGTAGAGTACAATGTAAAAATAATGCTATAAACTCTTCAAACGGTGCAAACGAAAATATATTAAATAAAATTAAATAGTTTTTAGTGTTTTTATTAAGGCTTTTAAGGAAATGGTAAGTTAAAACGGATGTTCGATTGCTGCCATTAAAAATGGCTGTCCATCCGCCTGTCGGCCATTTTTAAAACAAAATAACAGCGCCATCTTTCTGGATTTTTATAAGTTTTAAAAAACCAATATTAAGGAAAATCATAAGATAAACTAATTGATGTTTTTTATTTTATATTCATATTTAAAGTAACAGTATTTTTTTTGATTATTTCCCCCATTTGATTACTTTCAATGGAGTTGCCATATCGGTAAAGAAAGATCCGGGGAATAACACTATAAAAAGGTGTTCAGAAACAAGTTTGTCTTTTCCGCCTTTTGAAGTAAAATGGGGGATTACATTTTGAAATAATACAACTAAAGAGTAGGGGGAAGTTAAATATTTACTTAAAAAATACCATTTCAATGTCCCACTATCATAAATTTATAAACTTCTTACACAGAACCATTAAAAAACCTTTAATAGTTACTATATTTTTGTGAATATTTCTAATCAGGACTTGAAAGAACTCCAAATATTATCTATAAATGACGGATTTAAGAGGGACAAAGTCCTACATTCTTTCTAAGTTCACCCATTAACTTTTTCTTACATAGAATAAAAACATTGAAAAGTTATTGCTCCGGTATCATGAAAAAAGGTTTTTTGAATTACCGCGCACTCTATGGATTTTTTAGAACCTTTTTCAGCTTAACCAGAGCAACCTGGAAACTCTGGAAACCAGAACATTATTTGTATTTTCGTTGTTGTGCCGATAAGAGTACTGTGTGTGCGGATAAACCAAACGTTTCAAAAGTGCAGTGATTTTGCAACAAAAGTATATACAAAAATTAGATCGCGTTTTTTTAAGATTATCTGTAAGTCAACGAGTCTAGACGATTTCTAGAATTGAATTTTAAAGCTGGAGTTGCGACTCCAATAGGTAGAGACAGAATCAGAGCGGCTTATGCGAAAGGAGGGAGACGAGTGTGAAGTTATTTCTTTTCAGGTTCACTGCCTGACTTCCGCTCCACTTTTCAGGTCTTTGTTTTTCCTAGTTTTTTCTTTCTAAAATCTCGTTTCTACCTGAGGTTTTGTTCTCTGCAGCATACTTAGTCGAAATCTTTATGTTTTCAAACGGTTATTGCGTTGCAATGGCCTAAAAAAGGTGCTCCGATGCGTGAGAATTCCGCTGACCAGGCCAACGGGTTTGTTACCAAAATTAATAGATGGCACGCAACCCCTCAGGTGTATCATTATGCACCAACACACATGTCCAACCCATCGAAGGACTGGCATTATTGATGTCCAGACCCAGTTTCATGTTATGGCCAACTCTCCCTCAAAAGCTCTTCACCTGGTGGCCGTTACTGGTGGTACAGTGGGGTCTCTCTATAGTTAAATTTGTTACTATTATACTTTGGAGTAAGTTTGGGGGAAGTTACTCGAGGAACAGATACTGGAAATCCCTAGGATACACCTGTGCAAGTCCTTATAGCTTAACTATAAATAAATGATTTATAACCCCTTTCTATATAGGCCGGAAATCTAAAATATATATATCTTACCACACCCAGGACATAACGTCCTTTCACCCACACATAGGTGATGTTTTATTGATTGCTCTTCACGTCAGGTGGTCAGGTGGTCAGGTAAAAGTTTTATTTCTCCCTATTTCCAGGGAATATTATTGTCCCAGTGACGATTGGCCATTTTTTTTTCCACGTCTGACACGATTTCAAAACGATCGATTTCGCATAACAACAGGCTGGAGGGTAAATTTTTTTTGTGCCTATGCCAAGGAAGGGCTGGGGTAGCATTGCGCTAATTGGAGCAGCGACCTCTTCTAATTGAAGAGTTCAAACATATGGGGTTAGCTCAATAAATGTAATATGTGGAGACCGTAAATTGCACGAAAATTAGTAGAGCCTAAATAAATATGAAATATATAAGCAATCTTTTAACCAAGATCTGTCACGGGGAAAGGCAAGACTTATTGGGAAACTATACATCAATCTTGTCCAACTCCAGAATCAATAAAATTAAAAATACTCTTAAATACTTTTATACTTCGTCCTCGTAAATCATTTTGATCTGATATCTGTACGACTTTATTATTTGGGTTGAGGTTTTCTTCACTGAACTGGCTGCACTCAATGCACCCAAAGCATTTTGTCCTTGTAACAAATGCTTTACCCCAAGCCATGGCGTGGTCATCACCCACAACCACCCACAACCCGATAGAAACGCGACTACAACTGGGCCACTTGAGGCTAGAATGGTGCCAAACAAAATTATTACATCAAATAATCGGAAAAAAAGTTGCCTCTATTAGTGTTATGTGGTCAGGACAGGACTTTTTTTTTAGGAAAAAAGTAGGGGGTAGTAATGGGGTAGCAGGATATTGGGTAAGCTTCAAGAGTGCCCAAGAGATACCACGCAGTTGGACTTTGATTTTTGGGGTGGGCTTGGCTTGGAGTCCTATATTTTAGGGCCATTCGCTTACGGTTGACCATAATATTGATTTTTGTGTTATTATCATTTCTCTTTCAACCCTATTCCTGGCCAGCTTTGAAGTACGATTTAACGGTTTTGGGAACACAATGGCATCAGGTGGCTTGGCATGTGTCAAATATTTGACATTCTTCTGCAATCTTCTGTTTGCGGTAAGTTTTTCAAAAACAAAACATTTTATTTGAAACAAAATTAACTTCTATTCCATTTGCTGTATTTTCAGCTCACCGGACTCCTCATCTTTCTGGTGGGTGGAATGGTCCAACTGAATTATGCCCATTATTCAAACTTCGTTAGCGACCACATTTGGACGGCACCCATTATCCTTATGATTGTGGGTGCTGCCGTGGCCATCATCTGTTTCCTGGGCTGCTGTGGAGCTCTGAAGGAGAGCAGTTGCATGATTCTGAGCTTTGCCATCTTGGCCGTGGTTATTTTCCTCTTCGAGATTGGGCTGGGCGTGGCCGGCTATGTGAAGCACACGGGTCTGCAGCAACTGATGGAGGGACAGTTCAACTCGACCATGAATAGCTACAAACAAAGGGACGACTACCGCGATGCCTGGACTCTGCTGCAAACTGAGCTGGACTGCTGTGGCACCTATGGACCGGAAGATTGGGAAGTCATCTTCCCGAACAAGACCCTACCGGCTGCCTGTTGCTCGGTCATTAATCTTAGCGAAGCCAAGGAGTGCACCATTACCCATGCCACTCAGCAGGGTTGCCTGCAGAAACTCTTAAAGATATTGGACTCGAAAACCTTGATCTTAGCCGCAGTGGTCTTGGCCGTGGCTGGTATTCAGGTAAGTCTCCGAGTTGTGTTTTTGATTCATTTTGACTCATTAATTGGAATTATATTTTAGGTCTTAACCATATTATTCGCTTGCTGCCTTTATCGTTCGTTTCGGAGAAGCTACGATCACGTTTAAGATACGCAGCGAAGATCCTGTTTGTCGTCTTTGAACTGGAAGCACCGATTTTCGTATTCTAAAAGTTTTAGAATCGAACTTGTCCACTTAAATTCTCACCAGAAAAATGCCAATTTATTTTTCCACCTGAAATACCATCGTATTCCCATTAAATTTGTATTATTTATATTCATTATTATATAAAATTATACATATATGTTAAACAATCACGTAGACATGGTGCACCATCCATTCATTTTCATTATCCGAAAAGTCCCACCATTTTTTTAGCCTTTTTTTAAAGAGAACTGAATCTCTACATATCTGCAAAATATCAATTTTAAAGGAAACCTTTTGGAAAGAATCTCTCTTATCCCCTTTTGAAGGAGAAGTTAAAATATTGGATTGTATTTTGGAAATCTTATACTCGAAAAGCTGTGATCTGGCTTTGTTTTGTTTTCGTTGTTGGTTTTTAAGTTCAAAATAGAAATTTTGGTAGATTTCGCAGATTTTAAGAATAAAATAACTAATAAAACTTTAACATTGTGAGTAGTCCACAGAAATGTTTTGCAAACTCGAACCAAATGAACAGAAATCTTTTTCTTATAAATTATTTATGCCTTATAGTATTAATTATCACCCGTAGGTGCACCGATATAATGTAAATTTCAACATTTTTAAACACACACAATAAATCGGCTTCAAATCGAATTTAAAACATTAAGATTGAACTGCATTATACAAAAGCATTTTTAAACAACACAACATATGAATCTTGAGGCTTTTATAATGGACGATCATTGTATTTGTAATTGTCTACAACTAAAAAAAAAACTTGAATATTATTAGTGACTTTATGAATTTTAAATATGTATTTGTATGTAACCTTAAATAAAAAACGTTTGTGAAGCACCACAGAATGTCCTTTTTTAACTATTTAATAGCGTATATTTTACTCTATTTTGAACCGATTTAAAAACGAAATACCATTTATGTTTCAGGACTTCATTCCGCTTAGATTTGCATCAAAAAATCCGAGAAACTAACCAAAAAACTTTTGACCAATTTTTCGCAATTTTTAAAAGGGGTACCATCATGATTTTTGCTAAAAATCGACGAAATTTTTGTTGTGGAAATTTTATAATATTTCGATAGAGATTCAAATAGGATTACGGCCTGATTTATAAATGCTATTCCCTTTTGAAATCGGATTTAAAATAGATAAAATATTTGCAAAAGACTGTCCAAAAACTTTTCTTTTTGGCCAATGATTGGAACTTGGTCAAAAAAGCTTTTTTACTCGACAAATTTCATGGAAAAGTCCATAACTTTGCCAAAAATCGTCAGATCGACAAATGTCATGCCTTCCTGATCTTAGAACTTCGAGTACTATTCATTTCCATCAGAATCTAGCCATCGATAATCTGACCCAATTTTCGCAAATTTTAAAAGGGGTAACATCATGATTTTTTCAAAAAATGGATTAAAATTTTTTTGTTCTACTTTTTCAATCTTTTGATACAGGTTAAAAGGGAATGAATTTCCGATTCATAAATGGTATTTCTTTTCCAAATCCGATGAAAAATGTATGAAATATTTGCAAAAGAGTGTCTCAAAACCATGAATTTGGAAAAATGCTGATTTTCGAAAATTTTGAAAGGGGTAACATCATGATTTTTTCAAAAAATGGATTAAAAATTTTTTGTTCTACTTTTTCAATCTTTTGATGCAGATTGAAAGGGAATGAAGCCCTGATTTGTAAATGGTATTCCTATTGCAAATCCGATGAAAAATGTATGAAATATTTGCAAAAGAGTGTCTCAAAACCATCAATTTTGGAAAATGCCGATTTTCGAAAATTTTGAAAGGGGTAACATCATGATTTTTTCAAAAAATGGATTAAAAATTTTTTGTTCTACTTTTTCAATCTTTTGATGCAGGTTAAAAGGGAATGAATTCCCGATTCATAAATGGTATTCCTTTTCCAAATCCGATGAAAAATGTATGAAATATTTGCAAAAGAGTGTCTCAAAACCATCAATTTGGGAAAATGCCGATTTTCGAAAATTTTGAAAACCCATTAATTTTTTTGCTGTCTACTTTTTGGATTTTTGGATGCAGGTTAATGGAGATTGTAGCCCTGATTCAAAATCGGTTGCGAATTAGCTGAGATACTCGAACAAAAAGTTGACATTTGTCAACTTTTGCCTTTTGATTACGTTTTATACTTTAAAAGTTTTATACTTTATCGAAGCGAAGACTTCTGTTTTTATTTGATGATTTTTATTTTGATAAATTTTAGAGGGTTTTTGGCTTTACTTAGATACCAATAACACCGGTTGCCAATAGTAACGTTGTAATAAAATCAATTTGATTGTTTAATTGAAGTAAATAACATACAAAAGTTGGCTATTCTGCAACTGCGTCAACAAGTCTTTCTTTCTCATCCAAATAAGCAGTTGACATTCAAAAATTACAATTTTCAGTGTGTACTAAATAATAGAAACAATGTCACAAAGTTCCGGAACAGCGACTGCCCGCCGGGAAATAACTGGCCTGAATCGTATGACCACCAAGGGCCTGAAAGAGCTCTGCAAAAGGGACAAACTCTACCAAACTCCTCGACTTAATGATGTTCTTTACTTGCACTACCAGGGTAAATATTATCTCTCTTACTATTTGAATAAATCGAACTATTAGTGCCATTTTAGGCTATCAATGCATTGAGTGCTTGGAGGAGTACACGGAGCTAAAGTGCCTTTGGCTAGAATGTAATGCCATTTCCGAGATCCAAGGACTGGAGAAACTCGGCAAACTAAAGTGTCTGTTCCTTCAGAATAATCTCATTACAAAAATGGAGAATTTAGCTTCTTGTCCCGAGCTCGATACCCTGAATCTGAGCTCGAATCATATTCGAAAAATCGAGAATATTGGCACCGACATATTACCAGTTCTAAATACCCTTAACATATCATCGAACTATCTGAAAGATGCAGACAGCCTTTACGATTTGATTCACTGCAAGACATTGTCGGTATTGGATTTATCGAACAACAGAATCGATGATATTCTTATTGTCAAGATATTTGAACAGATGCCAAATCTGAAAGTCTTGGTCCTGCAGGGAAATCCTGTTGTATCCAGACTTCCACAATATCGTAAAACCTTAATACTGGCTTGTGTAAGTTGCTGAAAGTCTATAGTCCTTATAATCCTTTCTATGAAGTTATTTGGTTTCATTCGATTTTAGAAAGAACTCACATATTTGGACAGTCGTCCTGTTTTTCCTCGTGATCGTGCTTGTGCTGAGGCTTGGTAAGAGAATCTAATCCAATCCAAGAGAATCCAATAAATAAAATGATTCCCTAGGAAACGAGAGGGCTATGAGGGAGAACGTAAGGAAAACAACCGCTGGATTCGTGCCGAGCGTCGAAAAATACGTGACAGTGTCAACAGTAAGCTGAATAGAACTCACATAATTCCAACTTATTAATATTATTAATATTTAGGCACCATTCGTATGCGAAACCGTCATCGACCACCTGACCAACAGGATCCTCTGCTTAGGTCAAGTGACTCCGAAGAGGAGCAAAAAGCCATCATGAGCGCCGAGGACTGCCGCAAAAAATGCGATTTGGAAAATGATACGGTGGATGACCTGTGGGACGAGGTGTCGGGTGTTGATCCATCCTCGAAGAACTCCGGCAGTTCCAGTTCCGCTGAAGATAATGAAAGCGTCGGCTCCCATGCCGATCATATAGCCGAGCAAATAAGTAATCGCCGACCCCTAGAGGGACGCCCCAAGGCCTTGTATGATACTAAATCGAGTGATACGGAAGTCCGTCGGAAATCGGAAGATAAGGAAATCAAAGATAATGAAAAGGAGCACTTGGAAACCCAAAAGGGTACTTCTAAAGCAAAACGTATTGTAATAATGGAGGGGAAACTAGACGAACTGGATACTGAGGAAAAAACTAAGGAAGAGCTCGAAGACCCTGATCCAAAAGAACAACCTGACACAGAGTCTTTTGCAAATATAGAAGATAAGCCCCAAACTCCAATCAGTGACTCCGAACAGGATTCCGAAGACATAAAGCATACTTGCACGGCTTTGAAGACTTTGGCCGAAAACCAGGATAAGGATAAGCCCGAAACCCGTCAGGATATTAGAAATCGGCTTGTTGAGGAGATGTTAAGCTGTTTCAAGCCCGAATTGCATGATGATCAAGGAGTTTCCATTGAGGAGCTCCTGGAACACGAACCCCTAGATAATGCACCAGAAATCAAGCAGAAAAGTGGCGATGAAACTAACGAATGTGTTAGAGAAGAACTAGAAACCCCGAATTTATATACTACAGTGAAAACCAGAATGGAAATGGACTACGAAGAAGACTGTGTTATAGCTACTGAGAAGTGCTCTCACGACTTGGAGGAAATGGGTATGCATCTGGACGAGGATCTAGAGGAACTTCGGATGTCCTCTGAGCTCAAGTCTGGAGTGGTGGACGACCCCAGGGACCACACTGACTCCGAGACAGACGAAGAAGCTTTAAAGTATCAATTGGAGGCAAAATCCCCTCTCCTTACTGATAAAATAAATGAATGTCGAAACAAATTAAAGGAGCGAATGGAGGCCAAGTCTGAGAGCGCCAAATTGTCCACCATCGACGAATCCGAGAGGGAGCAGTTGTTTGCAAAAATCCTGGACGATAGTACGGATAATGTGCCCAAACGAATATTTGGCGAAGGGCTTGATATCCCATCCAAGGATTGGTCGAAGGAGGAGTGTAAACTTCAGCTTCCTCGATCGGAACTAGAGAATCCCAATGAGGAGGAAAATATTTTCACGAAACCCATCACAAACATGACAAGCGTCGAAGCTGCCGAAAGAATTTGCGCGAAAATGGAGAAAAAGTTGGCAGCAGACGAGGAGGACCTTCGCAAACTCCTACAGGACCTGGAAAACCAAGCCAATGAAATGTATAATGTTGAAACCACTGTTGAGTACCAAGAGGAAGTCACCGTAAAGGATTCCGAATCCGAAACCGAATTGACGCGCGTTTGTACTTCATTGTTAGATGAACTCATTGGCGAGCTAATAATCGAGAACATAATTCCCATTAAAAAGAATACAAATTTCGAGTTTGGACCGATTGAGTCCGATGAGGAGTACAGCTACTCAGCAGAACCGAAGTTGGAAAAGCTAGTGCCCCCGGAACTTGAAGATCCGGCCCGTGGCAAAAGCATTCGTGAGTGCCTCGACACCTTCGCTGATTTTGTGACTGCGATGGTTGATCCTAAAACTCCATCGTTGCTGGGACGCAAGGCAACCTCTGGAGTGGAGAAAATTCGAGCTGCCCAGGAGCTGCTCAAGTCCAAGAATCTTGAAGAATTCAACCAAGACACTGCCGAGAGTTTGGACGCTCGTATAGCCAAGGAAAACGAGAAGCGAAAGCGGCATGTGGCACATTCCTCAGCAAGATGCTTTGCCCAAAAAGAGAAATATGATGACACCCTGGAGGTGGTGGACAATAAACTGATGGTTGTCAAGAAGGATACTGGGGAATTGGAAGAATTGCCTCCACCACCGCCATTGATAAGTGACTCGGAATCTGACTACGACTCGGCCGAGGAAAGTCAAGCACATGTGGCGTATCTTAAACGGCCTTGGACTACTCCCTATCAGCCCAAGCCGAGGAAGTCGGAGGAGCATTTGGTTGTGGAGGCCATGAAGCGGTGCGCCGACGAAGAGAAGGAGAACGAGCCCGAGCCCGAGCCCGAACCGGAGTCCGAATTCCATTCACTTGAAGCCATGACAACCTTCGGCAATCTGGACACGGAATTCTTCCAGAAGTTGGATCTCCAGCAACTTCCCAAAACCGATGAAGCCGAGGCCGCCATAGAATGCATGCGATCCTACAATGAACTCAAGGCCTGCATGAAGTCCGGGTCGCAGGAGGTGCAGTTCACCAACGAAGAAACCGAAATGCTTCAAACAATTCTATGCAAAGATGAATCCGAAGCCAAGGCTAAGCCCATTGATCCAAAAGTGGAGGAGGAAGATGAATTGTTAAAGAGAATGGTGACCCGCATGAAGGAGTACGAGGAACGGGAGCACCAACTTCTATTAGTTCCCCCAGCCAATAATGATGAGGTAAAGCCCATCAGTTTGTCCATGGGTGGATCCAAGATATTCGAACAAAAGAGTCAAGTTGTTGTAACTGAGATCGATGAATCGGAAGATAAAGGTGCAGCAGTTAGTGATCCAAAAGAAGACGATGCTGATGATAAAGACAAGACATTTAATGAACTAAAAGAGGAAGCGGAAGCCAATACAAAAAGTACAATTTCCGCCGAAGGAAACAAGGAATCGAATCCCAAATCCAAAGCCCGTCATAATAGTGATATTGACGACGATGTCAAGTCTGATGCTTCAACCGATTATGAATCTGCTGATGAAGTGGCTATGGTTGAGCCCCCGGTTCTTCCGGAATCCGTTTTAAAATCATTCTACTCCGAGGAATTCAAGGAGGAATTAAAAATCGTACAAGAACGGGAGGAAGCCATACGCAGGAACTTGTCCAGTCTAAAGGAAAGAAATATGCAAAAACCCATCGTTAATGTGATGGATGAGACGGCTTCGCAATTAGAAATTGAACAGAAAACTATATCTTCTGCTGAACCGGCGAAGCCCACAGCATCCGAAGTAGCAAAGGCCAAATGGGCCAAGATAGCCAAAAATTTGCACGAGTTTCTCGATCCCGAGGAAATAGCCAGGTTGAATAAACAAGAGTTTGCTGAAAGCGATGAAGGCGATGATGAGGACTTCAAATTGCAGATCATTGAAATACATAGTGACAAGGAGGAAGCTGATGCGGTCGGGGATGATAAAAACCAAGCAGTTCCACAAGAACTCCCTATTATTGAGGAGGAAACCAACACAGAAGTGTTGCAGGAAATTGAATCCACAGAACAGGAGAATTTTGTAGATACCCCAAAAGATCTGGAATCAGTATCAAAAACTAACGATATTGAGGATACCAACACAGAAGGGTCAAAGGAAGTTAAATCCAAAGAACAGGAAAATGTCGGAGATACCCCAGAATCAGGATCAAAAACTAGCAATATTGAGGATTCAAACACAGAGGGCTTGAAGGAAATTGAATCCCCAGAACAGGAAAACGTTGCAGATACCCCAAAAGATCTGCAATCAGTATCAAACACTAATAATATTGAGGATACCAACACAGAAGGCTTTAAGGAAATTGAATCCCCAGAACAGGAAAACGTTGGAGATAAACCAAAATCAGAATCAAAAATTGAATCAAATACGAAGGAAACCGCTTCAAAACCATTTATAATTGATTATTTCGAAGCACCGGAAGACAAATCAACGGATGAGGATCCACTTTGTCAAGAATCTTTAAAAACACAAGAAATTGAGTGCAATTTGGAGATCCTAGACGACGACGGTGAAGTTGTCCTCAAGGAGATCGGCGTTAGTGCTCAAGTTACTTTTAAATAAATTTTCATACGTTTCTAGTTATTTTCCAAGTTGATGAACATTTTAAAAATGTATAATAAATATATATTGTATATTTATAATCACTTTGTATTGATAAGGTACCAGATAGATTCGAATCCGCTCTGAACCAGTAAAGAAGCAATGGTCTATGGAAATTAATAAAAAGTAAAAAACACTTGAAAGGCGATTAGGCGGACTTCGGTTATACCGTTTGCCCCGGCAAGTCTATCGAAATTGGCACATCTTGAACCACTTTAAACTGGATCGAAATTCTATAGTGCAGCTGAAAAACCGGTTCGCTTTGTTTTTTAATGCTCGTTCCTGGCGCAGGGCAATCGACCAGGTTATCACTAAGCAGCTGCCACTGATTAGACCTGAACCTTTGCTTGTTTCTACTTTTTTATAGACGGGCCCCAAAATTTCACCACCTAGCAGCAGTTGATCACATGCTCAAAATTGTTTACTCTGACTTCTGAATAATAGATTTCCAAGTCTTATCATTGTCATTGTATACCCCCCAAGTATGAATGTCAAAACTAAACACCTGATCTTTCAAATGTTTCATATTTATACAATTTTTTATCAATTCGGATGTTTATAATAAAATTATTTTGGTTTATTCAAGGTCTGGGATAAGATATGGTAGCTTTTCCCAAACTTTCAATGTACGATAAAATATTTTTAATAGAGACTTTTATCTTATCTAATTATGTCAGTTTGAAAGCTATAATAAAAAATTAAGTGGGCCAAACATTTGAGTATTTTTTTTTGGCTTCTCGTTCTCTAATTACATAATAAACGCAAATAATGTTTCTTTATAAAGTACTAAATTGCATTAAGACTATCAGATAGGTAACCATAGCGGCTAAGATCTGGAAATAACATCAAATAGTTTCTTGTTTGGTTTAAAAATTTTAAGATATATACAAACCGACATTAGAAGAGAGTTATCGATGATCATAAACCCCTCAATATTGATTTCCAAGGCATTGTGCTCCACTTGCATCACAAATTCCGAGACCAGATCAATGTAGGCAGGTTCTGCCAAAGTCTGGGTGCTGCAGGCCAGCCTTCGGATATGGCTGCCAATTAAGAGGCTCTAATGAAAAAGTATAATAAATTTATGAAAAATATAGAAGAAATCGGAGTTACCTGTCTTCTGCATTGCTCACCAAATCGACAAAACATTAAAATCGAAAGCAACGAGGGCAGGAGAACAGAAAATGTGGCATAGAGGTATTGGTATTCGTAAATCCCGGCCAGGACTTGTTGAGTCCAGTACATATTTACGACACTCTCCAGGAACATTACCACATAGATGGTGAGGAGGGGCCAGCCAAAGAGGTGGCTAAAATAGTTGAACAGACGATAGAGCTCAATGTAGCTCTGTTTAAGGGATAAAAGATAGTCCAGGGAACAGATTAGCTTGCAGTTTCCGTCCAGTATGCAATGTCCACTGATCAGGTGACAGTTAAGGACGGTCAGTATCCGATTTTCCATGCTATATACGATTTCGCCCATTAAACTACCATAAAATAGCAATAATAGAAACTGCACCCTAATGATGACAATGGATGGGAATGAAAACCAAAAGTAAGGGACGCGTCCTTCAAATACCGCATACAAGAGTATTGATGGAACAAAGCTCAAGGTGTAGATTAATCCAAGGGCTATGATCTTGTAGCAACTATAACACTTGAATCTCTTGCTAGATATTTTCAGTTTGCTCTGAAGTCGCACGTTTAGGCTCTCCATTTCCAGACAAAACCTGTAGTAGCCATTATAGTGGACTATCATCTGAACCTGTATCAGGGTGGAGCACACGATATTGGCTGAGAAAACGATTCCGTTGACCAGCATTGAGAAAAATATACCGGCATTTCTTTCGATGTAAACAGCACTACCAAAAACGATCGTATTAAGTAATATCAAAAAAATTGTATAGGCCACTTGTATGTTCTGAAAATAGGAATTATTCTCAGACCATGGCACGAGTCCCAGAAGAGAAAAGTATTTTAGTTTCGATTGCAAGGCGTACAGCATTCCGTGGTTTTTAAACCTGAACTAAAGGCAAATGCTTGACGAATAAATTAGTACTTAATGGAATTAGTTTTAAGTATTCATGGTTTCCCGGGTAACAAGTACTCCAGATTGATCAGAATGTATATCTTTTTTGTATCTGAATCCATCTTTTCAATAATATTTTCCAGTTATTGCGAAATCTATTCCTTAGCCCGTAGTCGAGGCTTTTCTTTTTCACATTTAAACATTTTTTTTATAGCTTTGAACATATTCTATAATATATTTCTTTTTTCTGTGTAGCTAATCAATAGGTCATCAAAGTATTCGATTATTTTAAAATGAAAACACGTGGCCTGGGATGAAAACGAAAACCCCACTCAGCAATAATTCCAGGTGAGTCAGTGGGTCTCAACTTACATTCCGTCTACTTTCCCAAGTGTTGGGCCATCTTCAATTCTTCGGAGAACTACACCAAAAAAAAAAATCAGTGATCATGCAAAATCGACACGCGTACAGAATAAGTTGCAGCTATATTCATGGGACAGATAAGAAATCTAGTTCTGAATGATTTAATTATGACATATATGCGAAGTGAGTCGAAAGTTTGTTGTGTTTTTTTGTTAATCATCTCTTGATAACGTACTTGTGTGTGCCAGCCAAGGGTATAAATACGACTCGGCTAATTCCCTCAGTTTCAGTTGATAGTTGACCGGCTTTGAAGGTACTTGCCGAGTAAATTGAAAGCAAAAGTATATTACCAGAATTGGTCGGATTAAAACCGCTCGTTAAGATTAGAGAAAGTCAACTTAAAGTGTTTGCTACGGAAGTGCTAAAGTGTCAATAACCATGGCTGTTAGTACATATATTTTGAATATTCTAGAATAAGAATCTCTCTTCCATGGTTTCTAATTGAACTCTAATTTTCAGTTAAAACTGCGTATTGCCATTATTGGGCAAAGTAATTTTGCGGCAGATGTTTTGGAGCTTCTGCTGGAGCGCTCGAATATCGAGATTGTTGGAGTCTTCACAATCCCGGACAAGGGAAGTCGAGAGGATGTACTGGCAACCACAGCCGCGGCCCACAAAATTCCCGTGTTCAAGTTCGCCAGTTGGCGTCGCAAAGGAGTGACCCTGCCGGAGGTCTTGGCGCAGTACAAAACAGTGGGAGCTACTCTGAATGTGCTGCCCTACTGTTCCCAGTTCATTCCCATGGAGGTGATCGATGGAGCGCCTTTGGGAAGCATCTGCTATCATCCCTCCATTCTGCCGCGCCATCGGGGAGCCAGCGCCATTTCCTGGACACTGATCGAAGGGGACGAAGTGGCCGGCTTCAGTATTTTCTGGGCCGACGACGGCCTGGACACGGGACCACTGCTGCTAACCCGTCAGACCAACCTGGAGCCCACGGACACCCTGGACACCATCTACAAGCGGTTTCTCTACCCCGAAGGCGTCAAAGCCATGGGAGTAGCTGTCGACATGGTGGCCAATGGAACTGCTCCCAAAATCACCCAGACCGAGGTCGGGGCCACCTACGATCCGGCCATGTTCAAGGCCGAGAACCAGGTGCTTAATCTCCAGCAATCGGCAGAGCGAATCTGGAACTTCGTGCGAGGTCTGGACTCAGTACCCGGAGCCATAGTCTCGGTGGTACAGCCGGACGGCACCGAGAAGGAGATTCGTCTCTTTGGAGCTCATCTCTACTCCGCCGGCCCAGTATCCGGTGGCCAGGCCCTACGCCTGAAGGGTCTCAACAAGCCAGCCTGGATCCACAGTGCCGGTCTTCTAATCGAGGGTACCGATGGTGCTTTCGTCAACGTCCGGCGCGTCAAACGCGGCTCCAAAGTCATCAATGCCAGCCAGTGGTTCCAGCAAGGACAACAGCAACCCATCACCGACTTCAGTGACGATGAGCTGGCCAAGAAGGTGCAATTGACTGGCATCTGGCAGGCCATAATCAAGCAGCAAATCGAACCTTCGACGGATTTCTTTGCGGCCGGCGCTGGGTCTATGGATGTGGTGCGTCTGGTAGAGGAAGTTAAGGAGGCCTTCGATGTGCCCCTGGAGAACGAGCAGGTCTTTATGGCCCCGGTGTTTGAAGAGTTCTTCGACCTACTAGTGAGGACCCTGCGCCAGGGCAGTGGAGGTGGAGATGGTCAACAGCTAGACTACGAAGGCTTCACTCTGAAAGCCAACAAGCGACAGATTCGAGTTCCCACCCAGCTCTTTATCAATGGGGAGTTTGTGGACGCCGAAAAAAGTGCCGCACTGGACATTGTGAACCCCACCGATGAGGAGGTGCTCTGCCAGGTGGCTTGTGCCTCGGCCAAGGACGTCGATAAGGCGGTGCAGGCTGCTCACAATGCTTTCTACGGGCCATGGAAGCAGATTTCAGCCAGACAACGAGGCCAACTAATGCTTAATCTGGCCGACTTAATGGAGAAGCACAAGGAGGAACTGGCCACCATCGAATCGGTGGACTCGGGAGCAGTGTATACGCTGGCCCTGAAGACCCACATTGGCATGTCCATTGATGCCTGGCGGTACTTTGCCGGCTGGTGCGACAAGATTCAGGGAAACACGATCCCGGTCAACCCAGCGAGACCCAACAATGTCCTAACCTTCACTCGCAAGGAACCCATCGGCGTCTGTGGCCTTGTCACACCTTGGAACTATCCTTTGATGATGCTCTCCTGGAAGATGGCCGCCTGCATTGCTGCTGGAAACACTTGCCTGATTAAACCCGCCCAGACTTGCCCACTGACTGCTTTGAAATTCGCCGAGCTGACAGTCCGAGCCGGATTCCCCGCCGGTGTCATTAACGTCCTGCCTGGCAAGGGATCCGATGCTGGTCAGGCTGTGGCCGATCATCCTCTGGTACGCAAACTGGGATTCACCGGATCCACACCCATCGGCAAGCACATTATGAAGTCCTGTGCGGACTCAAACCTCAAGAAGTGCTCCCTCGAGCTGGGCGGCAAGAGTCCGCTAATTATTTTCGCTGACTGTGATCTGGACAAGGCCGTGAAGCACGTAAGTGATACTTTTGGGATTTTTAAGACATTATGTTGACTTTATAATTGCTTTTGCCAGGGCATGTCTTCGGTGTTCTTTAACAAGGGAGAAAACTGCATCGCCGCTGGTCGACTTTTTGTGGAGGATCGCATTCACGATGAGTTTGTGCGGCGAGTACTCAAGGACTTGCGTTCGATGACCATTGGGGATCCACTCAACCGCTCCACTGCCCACGGACCCCAGAACCACAAGGCCCACTTCGAGAAGCTCTTGGAGTTCTGCCAGAAGGGCGTGGCTGAGGGAGCCACCCTCGTGTACGGCGGTGGCCGTGTTCCGAATCTCAAAGGCTACTTCTTCACGCCCACCGTCTTTACCAACGTCACCGACGACATGTTCATTGCCCAGGAGGAGTCCTTCGGCCCCATCATGATAATCTCAAAGTTCAATGGCAGCGACGTGGACTCTGTGATGCAGCGTGCCAATCGGACAGAGTACGGCCTGGCCAGTGGGGTCTTCACCCAGGACATTAGTAAAGCCCTCAGCTTTGCCGATCGCATCGAAGCCGGCACGGTGTTCATCAATGTCTACAACAAGACCGACGTGGCTGCTCCCTTTGGCGGCTTCAAGCAGAGCGGCTATGGCAAGGATCTGGGCCAGGAGGCGCTCAACGATTATCTGAAGACCAAGTGTGTTACTATAGAATATTAAAGGGCTCTGTTTGAATCTGAGATTCACGCGCCCCTTCAGGAAAAAGACTTTATACATTGCAGAGCATTTAGTTAGCTACTACGTCCTATAAATAAACAATAATACTTTGTTAAGTAACAAAAAGGATTTTTAAATATTTTTTAGGCTTTTTTCTACTGTCTGACTTAGCTTGGACTGTTTTTTTATTACATCTGATATATATTTGTTGTGTAACTAAAAATCAGCTGAGCCTTTGACGTAGGAGCTGAGAATGTTTCAAAGAGAAAGAAAAGCTCTAGCCACCCTTTTAGGTTTCACCAACAAATTTCCTTTTAACAAGGAAATCTATACTCCTATTCTTCGTTTTAATGGCTTAAATTACACATTTCATTAGTTTTTGCAGCCCAACTCCTTCGGATAATGGAAATAATCAATAAATTTTCTATTGCAAGGACGATTCTCTCTTTTTTTTTCCATCGCCAAGCAATCATTTTACTGCGCAGGACAACTTCAGATTCGCCGCATCCGATTATTGCCGCTGAAAAGTTGTTTCTGCTTTGGACCAGATTGATTTGCTTGGGCTTTGATTAAGGATGTGGATCCTGGCATATTAATTGCCTAAAAATAATGACAAAAGGCCAACAAAAGGTCAATAGTTCACCAATGCAGAGAAAGAAATTTGGAATTTATTTATTTTAGTTTCGAAAAGATAAAACTTCCTTTGATAGACCAATACTTGAGGGACAAGATTGCGTGAGAATAGAAGGACATGATTATATCATCAAAGACAAGAGACATCTCATTGAATCATTGTATTGAAAAATATATATTAGGTATTAGCCAAACCCACTCCTTTTCCTATAAATTTAAATAGAAATGCTTAGCTATCTAATATTATATTTTATATATTTCATGGAAAAAAATATTTGTTTTAAAAGTCTGAATTCGAAAAGGTTTTCGAGGCACTGAAAAAGTAGCTGAAAGCTCTTCACTCGCAATCCCTAAAGAGCGGAGTGCGTTGTAGAAAAAAAAAAGGAAGAATGCGATACCGCCGCCGACTTTTTATTCCAATGCCACAGCACCTATTTGAGTAGAAAATTTAGCGGCGCGATGAAAAAGCTCCGACGCGGTGGTGTTTTCCAAGCAAAGCTGCCGCTGCCGCTGCCAACCACCCGGCGCCCAACGCCCAACGCCCCATGCCACACCCCCTACGCCACACGCCCCATGCCCCACGGTCCACACTTCCACTCTCCCTGCTATGGTGCTGTGGCGTTATCTTGTGGACGTAACCGATGGGGCCGATGTGGAACGAAGCCGAAACCCAGAGTCGAGTCCGCGTCCGAGTCCGAGTCCGAGCCCGAAAGCCAGCGATTCCCAGCTGCAATTTGCGATGGACTGGCACTATCATTGGCGTTTTAACTGTGGACGGTTGGTACTCGCACTCGCTGGCGGATTAACGGAATATATATTCATCTATATATACATATATATTGATGTATATAGAATTCGCTGCATATATATATATATTTAGAGATAATATGTACAAGACTGCGTAGAGACTGCGTTGCAAAAGCCAAAGAAAATCCATTCTGTATGTGTGTAGAGTCGGAAAATCGTCCCAAGATTCCTTACATACTTCTCCGAATTGCTGATTACATAAAAATCCACCAATCAATAATGAAAAAAAAAAGCCCGAAAGAAACCGAAAGTTGTGTGTTGGTCGAAACTGAAACAAAACTGAATCAAATATAAAAATTTAAAAGTGCACAATAACGTAACAAAAAAAAAATATGTATAAAAAAAATAAGAAAAAGTTGATTAAGTCCATGCGATAGAGAAAAAATAAAAGTGACATTTGAGACAAGGACATTATGCCAGAGGCAAGGATATCCTTGTAAAACCCATATACATACATACAGAATTTCGATTTTTCTGTCAAACCAAAACCCAGTACGAGTACGAGTACGATTATCTTGTATCTTGTATCTTGTACCTTAAACAAAGCAATCAATAATTCAAATGGAATATTCCTCAAGTGCAATTGATTTCTCTTCTTGTTTCGAGATAAAAAAAAAGTGTTAATATATATTTAAATGATATCATTTTCTATATCATTAATAGACATTTTCCTGACTTGGTTTGCTTAGAATGAGTATAAAATCTATCGGTAAGATACAGAGAGGCATAGATTCCTTGAGGTGTTGTGCTGCAGAGCCTTTTCGTTGCCTACATTTGTGCGCCGTGCCCTTTTCTACATAACCGCTTCCATCCACCCCCACCGCCTTCTTTTCGCCACTTCCCACGCCCAACGACCCACGACCCACGACCCACGACCAAAGGCGCCGGAATAGAACCGATTCGAGTCGGGACGCGTTGCGCAATGTGTGCCGCAAAAGGGCAGCTCAGTCGGCAGCCGCGTCACAAGTTACAGAATAAAAAAAACGTCCAGCTGTGGCTATTCTTAAAAATTTTGGCTTTAAATAAATTGGTAACAAAGAGAAGAAAAGGTAGGAAAACCGAAAATTCTGTGATAGCCTCCTGTTATATCACAAAGTAAGTCCTGACCTTGCCTCACCCCAGAGTCATCCCATTTGCCACTCAATTTTATCTTCAATTAGGATAGAAACCTAATATTCTGATCTACTTAAAAGTATTCTTTAGTTTGAAAGATGAAAATCATTAATTAGTCCTTCGGTTACACTGTTGCGGTTAGTCCTGGGAAGTCCGGTCATCAGATAATTCCATTCATCCATTCGATTCTCCTTCGGCTAATCTCGAAGGAGTCAGTCACTAGGCTGGCGCCCAGCTGTCAGACGAAAAAAAAAGCTCTGCTGCACCAAAACCAAAACCAAAGGAAAAGTTATCCTTCCAGGACGAGATTCCAGTAGCATTCTCTTTATTCTTGCCACAATCACTCTCTCTCTCTCTCTATCTCTCTGTTGGACAATGCGCCGGCGCCTATTTGCTTGGATTGGCTTTTCGAGGTTTTTTCCACGCTTAATATTACATAACAGTTGGCAGAGTGTGTGGCTAAAATAGGCAGTGGTGGCTGAAACTAAATTCAACTATAAAATATCTAACACATAAATGCATTAAAATTGCAGATAAATAATTGATAAAAAAAAGGGAAAAGTCAGACAACTGCTGGATGCAAAGGCAAAGGTGACCCCCAAATTACGTCTCCAGTCAAGGAAAATGTAATTAAAACGAACAACTTTATGCAATAAGTGTGTTTCAATAGGAAAAACTGATCAATTTTTTGGAAAACATTCCGATTCTCCGATTCTTACATAAATGAAAAGTAAAGAGTGTAAAGCTTATTGGTTTTGCAAAGACATTCCCACAAAAAAAAACACTAAAAGTGATTTACACTTTTATATTGTATTAATAATTACTTTTCCTGTATATCTAATCGCTCACCCATTTCCTATTTCAGTAAAGAGAAAGTATAACGAAAATTTTAACAAAATACTGCTTCGAACATTCCATAATAAACCGAAAATGATGTACCAACGCAGTTGATTAAGAAATCTCACAAATAACAAATTAAAAAAAAACACCAATAAACATCAGCTATATATATATATATTATATTCATAATTAATAAGCGTTTAAAACTTGAAATTAAACTCTAAGCTACCAACAACAACAACAACAACAACAAATAAGAATAGTTTAAAAGGACTAGCTTTATAGGCAAAAAAAAAACACCTTCCTACAACTAAAGTGACAAAACGATTGTATAAACTAATTCAAGTCAACAATATAATATAATATAATGGCCGACAAAAAAATTGGTGAATATTATGCGCCCCCGCCAAAAATGGGCAAGTGGGAGGGTTTCAAAAAATTCCTATGGAACAGTGAAACTAGCCAATGCCTTGGACGCACCGGTTCCAGTTGGGGTAAGTATTTATTTACATTAGATATAGGTTTCAAATAATATTTACTTAGTTTAAATATAGAAATAATTAATAGGTTTAAACAAACTCACCCAAAAGTCGAAGCTATTTCAGGCTTTTTAGTCTTCTGATTGCATAATTGTGCACCTTTTCCGTTGTCTATATTAGTAATCACATTTGTCGTTTTTTATTGGAATGAATGTATACCCATGTCTATGAGTAATCGGTTGAAACCTCCCTCGACGTCAGAAAGAAGCATTAAAAACTTTTGTTTGTTTTTTACTTTTGTAATCAGCTGAGGAAGACAACAAAATTGTAGCTTTTAAAAGGTTAATACTTCAATGGGAATTAAATAATAAATGAAATATTCATTAAAGAATTAAACAAATGGTGAAGAAGTTTTGTTTATAGAATTATATTATATATTCATATTTTTGTTAAATATTCCTTAAAAAGAAGCTTCATCTAAATTTATTTTAAATGGTAAAGAAGTCTTGTTTACTTTCAACCCAATTCCCTACTTTTATAGAAGAAAAAATCGTGCCTTCATATAGGTATACCTTCGTATTTGCATGCGATCTCTGCTATACTAGACTACTGCTTGACTATAATCTGAGAAAATCGATTTCGGCCCCAATTTCAACTGTCACCATGGCTAAAAGCTTAGGGCTTAAAAAGGCGGTTGGCTGTTGCCTGTTCTCTAGTTTCTTTTTTTTATCGTTAGCCTACTTGGAAACAAGTGTTGGGATGAGTTGTTAGCCAAACAATTACCCCTTTCTAGTACAAAAACTAATTAATCGCAAGCGAAAGTCCAATTTTAAATGCCCAATGACTAAGATTTGATTGAAAAGGGATCCTATTCGTTGTTTGAGAAATCAATTAGTTGCAGTTTCATTCTGTTTCTGTGTTTTTTTTTGTTAACAAAGTCTTTGAAAATCTCTTAAAAATCTCTGAAAATTCATCAATTGCCGCTTTGAAAAAGTTGTACGTATGGCACTCGATTATTGACATCAATTTGTTGAACAACAATCAAGCAGGACAAGGCTACAAACTAGACAATTATATGGGCAGCGAAAACGAACCAATTTACACTGGGCCACGAAACCTCTTTGACGCAGCAACATTTTTTTTTGCTAATAAGTTTACGTTTTTTATCGCCACAATTAACAACAGAGTCACAGAAAATTGCATAAGCTGTAGAAACTTTGTGTAACAACTCATTCTAATTAATAATAAAGATTTCAAATCATAAATGCCAAAATAAAAGCTCTTTCTTGAATCAAACCAATTAAGATTTGACGTCGTATCGCGATCGTCTCGTCGTCTTGTCTCAATCTAATTCAATTTTATTCCATTAATATTTTTGAGTCTGGATTTCGAGCAAAGTCGATAATGAAAATGGCAGTTATTCCAAAGTTTTAGGTGGAATATTAAGAGAAAACCATATTCCAATAAGGCCAATACTAACACACAATACAATCAAAATTAATTAATTTTTAATCTAAAACTCTAAAAATACCTGAATTTTTTAAGTTTCTCAAGAAGGGTTTCTGAAAATGCTGCCTCTTGCAATACTTTGTAGGAGCTACGATTTGATACATTATATTCGGAAAATATAGGGCTAAAAAAATGCACTTCTGTGCAAATGTCAAAGTTCAAAGGAGACAAGAAGCGAGAGCAAAAAAGCTGCAATTGTGCGCAGGGTCTAGCGTATACGTAACAGGCTTATGTTGCTTTACAATCTGAAGTTTAAATTGTAACATTTTTAAAAGCTAACCTAATCGTTTTTTTTAATCCAAAAATCCAGACATCCAAAGAAAAATGAGATTAAAAAGCATTCAAAAATTCCTAAATTACATGATTTTTGAAAAATATCTTCAATCTTGACACAAACTCAATAACTAGTTGTTAAATAATATGAAACGGAAATAAATAGAGCATGATATTAATTAATTTGGAGTAATCTTCTTGGCCATCAAAAACTACGGAATGTCAATTTAGTTTTGCGAGGGAGGATTCAGTAGTTTGAATGATTAATTACATAAGATACAATCTGCGATTATAACACAATAATAGTCTGGCATACTAATATTCGTATGGAAAAATCAGCAGTATCCGATATATAAAAATATAGATGTTATTTCTAGCAGAAAGCTTTCAAGAGTGCGCTCAAAACTGCGCAATCGCACTCCAAAGCTTCTCCCTTAGCTTTTCAGGTTGCAACTTATTTTTATACTAAAGCCCAGTTTTTTTATATGAATATAAAAAAAATAAATAAATTATTTAGTGATTCATTAAATCAAATGCTAATTATTCTTATTAGTTTAATAGAAAAGTCAATTAAGCCAAGTCCTTCCAATAACTCCCACAAAAATGAATATTAAAATCCTCAAAACTAAAAGAATCTGCTATGCAATAAATTTCCATTAAAAAAATTAGTTATAAAATACTTTCCCACGCTATACATTATTCAAAAGATCTCGGAACGATTTTCCCACATCAAACTATAATTAAAAGCTCAAACGACCAATCTGTGATCTTAATTTAAAGGCCAAACAAATAAATATTGTCACAGTTTCTCATGTAACTTATTTTGTTAGACCAACTATCTTTTTCCAATCCTAATAGAATAGATAACTCCTTCTGATCCCCATCCCTGACGATTCCTTTCGCACTGTATGTGAAAATTTTAACCTCTCATCCCATATTTTATCCCCTGAACTCTCCCTCAATGTTAAAATAGTTAAATTGTATATATATTAAGCAGATCATTGTTAAATAAATGAAATTATAGACACATTTTTTAATACAAATTTTGTAACTCTTTTCAGCGAAAATCCTCCTGTTCTATATAATATTTTATGCGGCGTTAACCGGATTCTTTGCTGCCATATTCACTGTATTTTACACAACATTGGACAATGAAAAGCCCAAATGGATGCTTGACAACGGATTGATTGGATCCAACCCAGGTTAGTAAATGGTTTTTTAACGATTTTTGAAGAGCTTTAGGAAAGTTTTTCCATGAAATCCGTATTTGGATCGATAGTATGGTCTATGTAAGGGTGATTTTTGAAGAGCTATAAGAAAGCCATAAAAAAATCAAAAAATTTGGTTAAAAAAATTGAAATCCTTATTTCGGTCGATAGTACGTTCCATATAATTTCATTTTTGAAGATGATTTCATGCAAATGTGTACTAAAGACATAAAATCTAATATAGCACCTTAAAAATAGTCTATAGGCGATAAATCGCACGATCTAGCCGGTCCCGGAACTCGCCTATCAACAAGTTCATTGTGACTCGTACTGTGGCATGTGGCACCGTATTGTTGAAACCAAATGTCATGCAAATCAAGCTTTTGCATTTTGGGCAAAAAAAAACGTTTGATATCATCTTTGAAGTCCGGTCCCATAAACCGCAACAAGCTTTGACTTTTTCTGGATGCATTGGTTTGCAATGCTCTTACAATGTTGACGATTATACAAAACATGAAACGTGCTAATAGCTAAAAAATCAGCATATAGATAATTTACTAATTGCTTAAGATTATTAATTATTCTTGAAAACTGTAATGAAAACGGAAATAAGATAACTAAAGCCATAAAACTTACTAAACTACTTACTTGTATTGTTTTTTTAACCTCGTCAGGTCTTGGTTTCCGACCCATGCCCCCAGAGGCAAATGTTGAGAGCACATTAGTTTGGTATGAATCATCCAAAGAAGATAATTACAAGTACTGGGTTGATGAAACTGCTCGTTTCCTGAAATGTAAGTATTATCCTCTTTAAACCATATTTTTAATCAAATAAATGTACATTGATGTGTTAATTGTATTTAATTAAGAAAATCAAAGAAAATCTGAAATACCCTTGCAGTTGCTTCCATGAAAAGTTGTCGAGTAATTATAAGTCTCGAAAAATATTAAAAAATATAAAACAATAATTATACGTATTTACATGAAACTTTACTTACATTTAAGTCTTTTATATACATATGTAAAATATGTAAAAATGTAGAAAACGCATGAAGGGGCTCTCCTAGGATAACGGTGCTTTACGCACAAGTTCCCGCCATTTTGAGAACCGTCTACGAATGTCACTAAATTTCAATAGTTACATCAAAATGATCCATTTAAATAGACAAAATTTACTAACCTCAATGCAAGGACTATCTTTATTCCATATCCATTATTAAAAATGTTCCAAAAACACGACAAACTTTTAATTAACGAAGAACTAAGAAAAGGATGCGATCGCACTGGCGGGGAAAAAGAGTGTTAGTAAACAGTGTTAGTTAGTAAAGCTGCCATACTTTTCAGCACTGGTGTTGTCCAACACTACCAAGAAGTTTAGCGCCAATTAAAAGGCTTTTAAATGTTCAATTTAAACAAAAACCTCTGCAAGGGTATAGATTTTAGACTTTGTTCTGTTCTGAACATTTTAACTATGTATCGGTATGGCAAATGATTTGTTTTTTGAAGCCTCGGTCACCGAAGCTTGTGTTTTATTTGTTTAAAATTTTTACATAAATTTATTTCAAACATTTGATTTTTGGAAACCTTTTTTAAAAAGATCACAGTAAGTTTTTTATGTTCAGCAAACAATGTATTTCGATACTCGTATTGCTAACTCCGAAGTCTCCCAATAATGTATGCTACAGTTTTCTAATTCCCTGTTCTCTATACCGATTTATTAACATTTATTTTATCCAATTTATAGCTTACGAGGATCTTGAGAAACAAAATCAAGTCAACTGCAGCTTCGAAAATCCTCCTCCACCTGGCAAAGTATGTGGAATAGATGTTAACAGTTTCTCTCCGTGTACATTCGACAAAAACTTTGGTTACCATGTGGCCAGGCCCTGCATATTCCTAAAGTTAAATAAGGTACATTAAACTAACATTAAATAACATAACCTAACTACTAAAAGCTTTTATAAAATATTAAACTTTTTAGATTTACAATTGGGTGCCAGAGATTTATAACGATTCTAAAACTTTGCCAAACGAAATGCCTGAAGAACTGAAGCAGCACATCAAGGAAAAACAAAGTCTGCGACCCAATGAGGTATACATTTCCAACTATATATTGTATATAAAAAGTATAGCAAAGGTTTATTTTCAGACCAATGTCGTTTGGGTATCGTGCGAGGGTGAAAATCCCGCCGATGTTGAAAACATCAAGGCCCGTGATTACTACCCACGTATGGGTTTCCCACGTTACTATTTTCCGTTCCAAAACATCCAGGGGTACATTCCACCAATTGTCGCTGTGCAATTTACTGTCGAAAGTAAGTATCCTAAAAAAAGTGTTCTTTTTTTTATAAATAAGAGCGCAAACTGGGGCTTAAGTATCCTGCTTAGCGTATTATCCTTGTTTCCGATGGCCCCGTAACCTAACCCCGTAACAGACTTTTTCATTTAGAGCTACACAAAGGAAACAGGACTCTTTTTGACCTTTTTTCTTCATGCTTTTTGTTCCACTTAACTTTTAAATGGAATCTTACGCTTAGTTAAAACTTTACCATAAATGGCATATAATGAGGACATTTACTAAATAATGATGTTCCTGTTGCTGAAAAAGGAGTACATATTTAATAGGACTTTAGACAAAAGGAACATTTAATTGCTGTCATTAAATAAAAAGGTCTCCTCTGATTGTTTATTGTTTTGAAATTCATTAATGGAAAGCTTCTTGACGGCATTCAATTTAGATATAGTTTTAACGAATATTCTCCCTGCTAAATATATATTTGATAGAGATATCGCTCAAATTTAAGGTTATGTTCCTGCTAATCAGGATGCTGTTTGATTATTTTAAATTTGCTAAATAAAATTTTTCCCTTCCGTTGTATCCTTTTAGCTGGCGTCTTAATAAACATCGAGTGCAAAGCTTGGGCCCGCAACATCAACCACGATCGCTCGGAAAGGAGAGGATCCGTCCACTTCGAGTTGATGGTTGATTAAGAAATACGTTAAAAAAAAATAAAAAGCAGCCGAGAGGACATACAGCGTGCGACAGTATCAGAGCAGCTGGAATCGAGGAAGCAATGTGAAAACGATGGAGTGGGAGAAAGTGAAGAAAGTTAGAGAGAAAACAGCAAAACATAAGCAAAGTGTAGCCACAAGCATAAACAACGGGTTTATTGCAAGAAAAATTGCATTCAAGATACAGCAGCAACCAAAGACAGAACTAAAAAAAAGAACAAGCTACAAGAAAAAAAAGAAGGATTACTTAAAAAATCTAGCGCTTTAATGCAAATAAAAAAAATATATAAGAACCTACCCAACGCTACCAACAGAACGCCCCACACGGAATCTTAAAAAAAACTAAATTTTTTAGAAACATTTTATTTAGTTTACCATTTAGGAAAAAAAAGTTAAAATAATATTGGCAGTCCACGAATATTAGAGCAAAATATGTATAATCAGAAAAATTAAAAAAAGAAAAAAAAAAAACAAGAAAAAAATATATATAACCGTTGTTAATACCGTTTTTAGACTAGCCACATCATGGCGGAATATTCAAACGCATAATAAATGCGATTGTAACCAATGAATGAGTTACAAAAGTTGTATTTACATCGAGGCCTGAAAGTTACATTTTTTGGATTCCTTTGCCGCATTTTATTGCCTAAAGCAGCACAACAAAAAATCGCAGGTGCATTGCGAAAGCCACAAGAACTTGAGTCAAATTTTGTTAACAAGAAAATACTGTTCATTCATGAAATGAAAGTTATATCGTTCACACCACACCACTGCTAGTTTGATCGAAATAATTTACCTTCTCCGTGGTCGAACTAGGAGAGTTTTATAACATTAATACCCCTAATCCTATATCTTCAGGTTACATATGGCAAACACTGCCAAAAATTCCCTACAACGATGTGGCCAGTGTAAAAGACGGTAAAAGAGTTTTATTTTGCTTTTTGTAAATTGTTTTCGGGCAAGAATCAAGAAAAACAAATAAACGACAAAAGCAGCGAATTAAACATTGAAACATTAAACAAGAACAAAAACTGTACTCAAGTATAAATGAAATGAAAAAAATGCGTAAAACTATTGTTTTAATTTATAAAAAAATTCAATACGTTTATAAATTGTAAAATTGGAGGACACACAACAACAAAATATACCAACCGAGTATTGTTTTCTACCTATAGTTTATTTTTTTGTTGCATATTTAAGCATATTTTCCCAAAATAAAAAACCAAAAAAAAAAAAATAAAAATAAATAAAAAAAAGGATGAAATATTTATTAAGAAAGCCCAATTTATATTCAATACTTAACAGAATCAAATAAAAACAGAAATCGCAACAAAAAATAGTTAATAAAAAAAAATATTAAAATCGCAGAAATGGAAAAAGATTATAAAACTTGAAAATTTAAGGAACAACTCCGAATTCAATTGAGAAATCTGAAACAAATATACAGATTATGAAAATGAAAATGATTGAATAAAAAGCTGTTCAGCTGTTCATGAATAAAATTGAAGCACGGAGTAACTGGTTACAATAAAAAATGATAAGCATTCGAAACGAAAAAATATTATGTTCACACAACCACAAGCCCTAAAAATAATAAATTGAAATAATTCAAATAAATAAAAAACACCAAATCCGTTTCCATACTATGATCATACTATGTTTTGCAGCTAATCCAATCCAATTCAGAGGAAGACCAAAAGGATACTACTTATCGGGGGGACCTGCCCCACTGTCCCCTGTCTTTCACATGCCATTCAGTTACTAACTCTTCACAAAAACCCAAAGTGGCAGCGAATCTTAGTGGATACGATTATTAATTTTTACTTACAGATTAACTGCAGACTCTGCAAAAGATACTAAGCATAACAGGCACTGTTTAGTAAATATACCAACTCTAAAGTCAAGCTTTTTCATTTACCTAAATAAAGAACCCCAATATAATAGTTCTTAATTAGGGAAAACCAATGCCTAATAATTAACCCCTTTTTTCCATCCACTTACTCGTATATAGCGTAATATGTAAGAGAATAGCAGAATGAAAGAATAAAAATAAATGTTATACCGTTTGAAAGTTTTGTCAGAATAAAATAACAAAATACTTAATAAAATAAAGCGAAAAACAAAAACCAAAAAAAACCCAAATAAATTTAATAAGAAATAGATAAATGGAAATGGTTAAATGAATATTAAATTATATTAAAAAAAAATAATGCATACTTTCATAAAATGAAGTTTAGATGTAAATTACCGCGGCTTAAGAACATTTAAAAAATAGATAATGGGGCCTCTAAATAAATCAGAGAAAACTTTAGGATCATTTTACTAAATAGTTTTTTCACAGAATTCTGTTATAAAAAATACAATTGTTTTCTTATTGCCTCAATAAATACCCATATAATTCGAAAGTATTTTAAATATACAATATTTTGTTTTTAAGGAGAACGAAGCTATGCTAAATCTTTTTGATGTTTGTTAAATTCATGTTTTCTATGACTAAGCAGCAGAGAGACCTTATATAATGGAGAAATAATTAGTTAAGTAGTCAAATTAATTGCCTGCAGCATGTGTTGTCACAAAGAATAATAAAGAATAACTGAAGGGAGATCTTTAATATAGAATATCGATTCCGAACAAACGCAGGCAATCGCAGGCAGGAAATGAGTTATTGATTTTTATTTAATGTTTTATTTTTTGTCAGGATATCATTGTTTTATATTATATATTATGTTACTCCCCGGCAAAGTGTTCCCAAAACCGCCGATAATATTAATGGGTTATCTGGGGTAAAACAAAGAAAACCAAACGAAAAAACTTAAAAACTACTTTAAACAAAAATAAAAATTAACACATAAAAATATATGAGAAAAACTGCCGTAAACTGTTAAACCTTTAAATTCCAGAAATTTAATTTTTTTTAATTCAGATTTACCTTGCCGATTTGCGGTTGCCAGACAGGACTTAATAGTAGAAATCACTATAGATTCTTACTCATCTTTAGGCGGCAACAACTAGCACATAATTAAAATGAATTATATTTAACAAGCATGTATAAAAACTGCCATTTTTTACACGAAGTGTACGTAAAAATAAAAAAAACCAAAAGGTAAGACAAACATAAAACATTTAACCGTTTTTATGTGTAAACCCAAAAAGAAAAAACCAACCGCAACCGTGACGTCAATAAATATTTCAAAAACACTTTGCAATTTCTTGTCAGACTTGTCCGACAAATTTGGAAATAAAATCTGTATAGAAAATCGTATATTTCGATTTCAGATAAATTTAATTTTCCTTTTCCATATGCAAGACCATTATATTCATGGATTTTTGGTCTTCAGTTCATTGGATCTCCCTCAGAAAAGAGTGACACTACGGCGTATATTCCAAAATCGAAAAGTTTTTTGTCAAATTCAACAGATTAAATATTACTTAAAGTTATATTTTGTCTTTGATTTAATTGGATTTCGGTTTAAACATTTACCAATGAAACATAAAGAAAGAAAATGGCAAAAATAGCGGCAATAGGAAAATATTAAATAGAAAACTAAGAGATACAAATGTATTTAAAATAAGTCTTAAAAATCTAAGGCAACTATAACATAAAGACATATATACATGGAAATATATGCAATATGTTATAATTAATAGTACAGAAACAAAGTAAATTATATTTAAGTGCATACAGTTTAGATTTTAGTTTATCACCCTCACAAGAAAAACAAAAATATTAAAATAAACAATTACACCCAAAATACAGGGGAACTTCGGAGCAGCTTAATAACTTCAGTTTTAAATATAATGTATTTAGAAAAACAATTTGCAAGCTCTAATAAATAGTAACTTAATAAAAACAAAAAAAAAACAAAAAAAAAACAACTTGCATCTGCAAAAATTAAGAAAGAGAATCTTTATTGTGTTTAAAAATTAAATTCCAAAGAACCTTAAAATATTGCTTTAATTTAGAAAATATCATCGTAAACCCGAAAAAAATGGTGTATCTAGAATATGAAAACCAAAACACTGCTTTTTTTATGATTTAAGTTGAATAAAAAAAAATATTAAAAAAAAAAATAACAAAAAAAAAAACAAATAAAACATAAGCTGTAATATTAAAATGAACTCACAAGTATATAAATTTACGAAGATGAAAAATAACAACAAAAGGTTACATAAAACATTAAAGAAATTTAAAAAGGAAAATCGTGTATGAGTAATAAAAAATGAAATACTTGAAAAATTTTACTGAATTCAATAAAAATATTATGTTGATATGGAATTAAGTAATTCCAAATAAACAAAAAAGGTCGTAGTGTTTTTATTAAGTTAATTATTATGATAAAAAGTTATTAAATTAAAAAAAAAACGGTGGCATGGTATAAATCATCGATGTTATCGATAGTTTTTGAGGTTATCTCATTGACCGCCAATTAACGGACATTTTTAATTCAAATTCCTAACTGGGGATCTGTTTTGCCAAAACACAGCAATTTGAGAAAACAAATTCAACGCGGGACATCAAATTATAACCATTTAGAAGTTCAAGCCCTGTCAATGACGTCGAAAACAATAAAAGACTAAAAAATTTTTGTCATTATCATTGTCGTTGTCATCGGGACAAGTTATTTTCACATTCAAAGAGGCACACATTTCAGGAAATTTTTGATATTCAAGAAAATGGCATTTTCTGGACACGTAACCGTATCTGGACAACTAATTCGTGACGAATTATATAGTGGGAAAACGCTCAATCGTCGATCCACCGCATCCTGCGTATCACCAGCCTCTCCGTTATCGTCCAAAACGTCGCCCCAAAACATCGCATCCCACAAGTATTATGGAGAAGACGACAAGTTCGATTCCAAGCTATCATCGCCCCAGCCCATGGACAGTTGGTCAGTTATGTACGAAGGATTCAAGCCGCCTGAGAGCCAAAGTGACGCGATGCTCGCTCTGCACTTCAGTTCTCAGGCGAGCTCCCTGAATTATTTGCGACACGTAGATAGCATCAAGGTAAAATCTAATATTTACTGTCTTTAAGAAAATATGTGCATTAAAATTTGTATATTTAATCTCAAGAAAAAAGAACTTGGGAACTTTTGCAATTAGTTTAAAAGTAAAGTCTTTATTTTTGTGACCAGATGAACCGGGAACCTGGTGCTTCCTATGAGAACTGGTATTCCGCCAAGCAGAGGCAGCAACAGAAACAGATGCACCTCCTAAAGCGAGACAAGGACTTCGACCAGCAACGGGCGAAGGAGCGCAAGGAGCTAGCCCAGATGTGTTACAACCAGTGGCTCAAGGACAAAGCTCGTTTGGCAGAAAGTCAAAGGATGGAGAAACACCTTCAAACGGCGGCGATGCAAGCCAGCTTGGCCCTGTCCAAGAACTCTATGCAATCATTATTACATCCGTTAAAGGCATTATCGTCTACAAAGCTCAGTAAGCCAACTAGGAACGTGTCACAGGATGAGATTCGCAAAGTGGCAAAAGACTGGTGGCTAAAAAAGCAGCAGCAGCAAAAAGCACAGCGCGAGGCGCAAAGGCAGAATATTATTTTCAAAGCATTTGAGGAAGAGCATCGCAAGCAAATGGCCGAAATGTCCTGGAAAAATTGGATGGGCAACGCGAGCAAACATTAAAGACATTTAAAAAGAAAAATTGTGTATAAGTAACAAAAAATAAAATACTTGAAAAATTTTACTGAATTCAATAAAAATATTAAGTTGATATGGAATTATGTTATTCCAAATACACAAAAAGGTCGTAGTGTTTTCATTAAGCTAATTATTACGTTACAAAATTATTAAATGTGCAAAAAAAAAACGGCGGTTCGAAACTACCGAAACTTTTGAAAGTTTTTAAGGTTATCTCATTGGGTCCCAACTAAAGCTTCCAAAGGATTTCTAATTTTTAACAGGTGATCGGTTTTGGGAGAACTTGAATCCAGGATAAACTCAGCAGTTGGAGAAAACAAACTCAATGTGGGATATGAATTAATAATCATTTAGAAGGTCGAGCTCTGTCAATGACGTCGAAAACAATAAAAGCCTAAAAAATTTTTGTCATTATATTGATCGGAATAACAAGTTAGTTTCCACATTCAACGAGGCACATTTCAGGAAATTTTTGATATAGAAGAAAATGGCATTCTCTGGACACGTAACCGTATCTGGGCAAATAATTCGTGACGAATTATATAGTGGAAAAACGCTCAATCGTCGATCCACCTCATCCTGTGTATCACCCGCCTTTCCGTTATCGTCTAAAGCGTCGTCCCAAAGCATCGCATCCTACAAGTATTATGGAGAGGAAGTGGACGACAAGGTCGATTCCAAGCCATCATCGCCCCAACCCATGGACAGTTGGTCAGTTATGTACGAAGGATCCAAGCCGTCTGAGAGCCAAAATGACGCGATGCCCACTCTGCACTTCAGTTCTCAGTCGAGCTCCCTGAATTATTTGCGACACGTAGATAGCATAAAGGTAAAATCTAAAAAAACTTGAAAACTTTTGCGATTAGTTTGATAGTAAAGTTCTGATTTTTTCGATAAGGTGCAACGGAAACCTGCAGCTACCTATGAGAATTGGTATTCCGCCAAGCAGAGGCAGCGACAGAAACAGATGCAGCTCCTGAAGCGAGACCAGGACTACGAAAAGCAACGGGCGAAGGAGCGCAAGGAGTTAGCCCAGATGTGCTACAACCAGTGGCTCAAGGACAAAGCTCGTTTGGCAGAAAATCAAAGGATGGAGAAACACCTTCAAACGGCGGCGATGCAAGCCAGCTTGGCCATGTCCAAGAGCTCAATCGAATCCTCGTCAAGTCCGATAAAGGCATCGTCTACAAAGCTCAGTAAGCCAACTAGGAACGTGTCCCAGGACGAGATTCGCAAAGTGGTTGAGGATTGGTGGTTAAAGAAGCAGAAGCAGCAAAAAGCCCAGCGCGAGGCGAAGAGGCAGAATATTATTTTCAAAGCATTTGAGGAAGAGCGTCGCAAGGAAATGGCTGAAATGGCCTGGCAAAAGTGGATGGACAACGTGAGCGAAAAGCCGAAACCGGTGCCCCTCAACAAGGGAATGGACTCACTTCGGGGCACTATCTCCCAATTGTATGTCAATCCCCAACAATGGCTGGGCCCCATCGACTCACCCAAGTAGTTGCCGGAAAGATTCAAAAAACTATTCTGATTTGTTGTCTCTGTATTGTAGAATCGTAACTTAAATTATATAAAAATTGTTTAGCATATGTATTGTTCGAAAAAACGTAAAATTAAAATGCATATTGTTTAAAAATTTAATTTTATACTTTATTATTTTAAATACCAAAATCTTTGATTCTTTAAAAGTTCTTTGACTTGAGGGTTTATCAGAAAACCGATTAAGGCTTTTGTATACTTCCGTAGAAAAAGAAACAATAGCTTATTAATCCTTTTAAATATGAAATTTGCAAATCTTGGATTTTTTATAAAACTGTCACTTTATCGTATTCTATTCGGAATCATTTCTATTTCGGTCAAACCTACTTCCTAGTCATCTTCAAAATTATGTCGGTCAATAACAACTAGCACGAAGATCTTTTCCTGCCATCAAAAATGTTTCAGCCAGTCCTTCCAAACGTCAACCATGAGAGAGAGTCGCCAGCATCGTCATCATCAAAGCCTCCAGTTCCGCCGCCGAGTCCAATGAGCAGGCATCAAAAGCGCCGGGAAAGAAGGAAGCAGCGCCTCCAAGATGTGCAGCATTCGCTGTACACCCGGCACTTTTCCAACTTTCGTCTGCCGGTGCTAGTGCCCTCGTATTCGGATGAGCAGCTTCTACGGCTGGACCGGGACCAATCACTAACAGCTCCGTCAAGCGACCGAAGTGGGCGCAGCCCGCTCTTTGTAATCCCGCCCAGCAACTCGCCATGGGAACGACTGCGTATGGTTGACTGCCCATGCAGTGGCTGCCGCTGTTCCCTGCATATATCGGCTTTGCTTGGTCACTATTTGAACGATCATCTCCCGAGTATGGGAGTTCCACTTGTCGAGCTGACGCCTGGCAAACGTGTTTCCATGAGTTGCCATGTTAGTAGCCTCGAGAGCGATATTAACTCATTGCTGGGAATATTTGTGTACCGGCGATATGGGCTAAACCCGCTTAAGTGCCAACGGAACACCCACTTGCCCTCAAAATACCGACAGTATTCGCAACATGATGCACTCATGGTCTTTGCATGTCGCACCCGACATTCGATGCTGTGGCAACGCTCCAAGACCAAGAACGATGTCCTGGCCATTTGGGTTAGCACTCCCCTGCAAGAGGCTTTTATTTCCCTACGCCTAATAGTCCAACCGTCCAAGTCTACCCGCTACTACTCGAAACAATTGAAGGCACGTCCTATACACCAAGGCTGTCTGCCTTGCAAGGAGTTTATAAAAACCGACAGCAACGTCATTCTCATAAGCTATGACGACCTGCGGGAGCTGATGGACTTGGACGTATGGCAGCAAATGCTAATAGTGGAGCTGAAGGTAGTCGGCGAGGAAAAGATTTAAAAATTCCAATAAAGACAACAAAATTTAAATATTTTTTGCGTTGTATTTTCATCTAAAATATAAACATTGAAACATACATATGAATTTATAAATAATTAGAACAAAGTATCGGAGATTACGTTTAACATAGCAGCTTCCTGCTAATCCGGGCTTCATAATTGCGCTTCCATTTCGTATTTACATTCAGCAAATTACAAATTTGGAAAACTGCACCAGTTTTACTTTGCTATTTATTCACCTTACATATATTTCATATAATTTAGCAAGTTACATTCCCAATTACGAATTGGTAAAATGATTTACAATTTTGATCTTACATAGAATTTTGACTTTAAATTTGCTAAATTAAGGTATTACAAATATATATATATGCACTTATATATATATATGCATATATACAAATATATATATAATATGTATATATATATATATTTGCATATAACATCATATCATCAAGGCTTTGGAAAAGCCGCATGTGCGACCCGCAGCTATTCAAAAAATTGTACTAAAAAACAAGAGAGCATGCTGCTAATGCTGGGTGGCTGCAACGAATTTGGCTTTAGCGAGTTTTGGGAGCGGCGCATCGCATTTAACGTAAAAATTAAAGGAAATTGAATGGCGAGAACTAAACGAAACGAACTAATAAAAATTAAACTAAACATCCAGTAAAACAACTCTCTAGCCGGATTCGGATACCGACTACCCTGCCTTTTGAGTCAGCTTTTGCTTTTGCAGAGCCTCGAAAGCCTCGATTTCTTTCTTTTCTTTGGCTTGGTTGCGGCGCTCATATTCCAGCCGATGAGAGATAATGCGTTCAACAATGCGCTCGGTTGTCATCTCGTTGCCGGAATCAATTAGCTCAAAGATAGCACGTGTTTTTGGCAGGGCATATGGATCACTCTTTCCATCCTCCAACGAGATCGGGGTGCGTCCGTGACAAACCACATCTATTTTAAAGTGTTCCAGCAGTTCCTCTGTAACGCAGTAAGGCGCTCCAATGACAACCTCATTGACAAACTGTGAATAAAACGCGAATAAGTAATTTCTTTTAATAGAAAATATGAAATGCTAACTTTGCATGCCAGAACACTGAGAACACGTTCGTGAAGATTCATAATTGGGTAATTGCTGCCCTTGTACGAGTTGACTACGGGATCTGTGTGCAACCCAACGATTAAATAGTCACCCAGTTTCTTGGCCTTTTCCAGGAAATCCAGGTGTCCAACATGAAACAGATCAAAGGCGCCAGCAACATAAACCTATTTATTAAAAAAAAACATGTTAATGCCATTCAAAAGAGGGTTCGTAAGTCAAGAACTTACGATTTTGTCGCCTGGATTCGGCGATTTTCCATCACTAAACTGTATGATCTTTTGGGTAGTGGGTAAGAATTGACTGCAACCAGTCCAGGGACTCTTCGCAGCCGAATCTTGACCCATGTTCGATGAACCTGAATGGAATTTTATTTGTTGTTTTAAAATGTTCACTGTTTTGTAATTTTTTGGTATTGTAAAAGCAACAGACAAATGCAGCGTGTAATTAATTAATTAAATAGCGTAATTTACGTTTAGGATTGGATATTTTGATTTTGATTTTGAGTTGGATTCAGATTTGGATATTTGATCATTGGGTTTTTGCATTTTGAATTCATTTCGCGTCGCGCACACAGACGGGACATTTTGAAATCATTCAGAGGGTTCATAAATATTTGTATTATTATATTGTTTTTGGTTAGTGGCAAACAGTGCGTACATAGAAATAAAAAAGAGAAAGAGTAAAGATGTAGAGCAAAATAAATCAAAGAATTAGTCTGGATCAACAATTGAAAATATGTTAAATGGTCTGATAAAGAAACTAAAGAAGTATTTGCGCAATATAGGTAAGGTAAGGTAAGGTATGGTAAGCATTGAATCAAATAACTAACAGACATTATTGAGAATGTCCTTACTTAGAACTGATTTCAACGTTTTTTGATGCGCAGCATGCAGAAATATAAATAAGAGTACGAAAGAGATATAATTTCGAATAGAAGTGATACAAAATAATAGCTTATTCTTGTTAATAATTGTTACAAAATGAGAATATAATGGAATCTTTGCACAACACAAAGATAGTGCTCTGTGAGAGAATTAAAATTATACACAAAACCATATTAAAAACAGAATCGACGTTGGAAAGTCGAGTGCTACCTTCTTTCTCGATATCATATTCGGCTGATCCTTGGCGGAAGTGATTGCGGGTAAGGAGCAGCATGCGACCCACAAGATCTGTGGTAGAGACTCCTGCCGTGCGGCGGACTTCCCTAGAGGAAACACAAGATAAAGTTATGGTTAATCTCGAATATTAGATAATTTGTATCTGAACTTACTTATAGCGGTTAGCTGACTTAACGAGATGGTATGTATCTACACCCTCGGCGGTCATTGTAATGTCATCTAGAAACGAGAAGATTATTATAATCTTTCGAGCATTTTATCGATTGTTTTGATAACTCACCGCCATGGACACAGAAATCACAGTTGTTTTGGTCAAGAACCTCAAGCGTGGTAACGTAGGGAGCACCCAGAACCACCTCGTCCACCCACTTGATGCCCTTCACCATCTTGACTCGCTCCTCCTCCGTGAAGACCGGGGGTCCCTTGTGCTTGGCGATCTCCTCATCGGTGTGTATGCCAACAATTACTTTATCGCCAAGAGCTTTGGCTTGTCGCAGGGAATTGGCATGTCCGAAGTGCACCATATCATAGCTGTAGAGGAAACGAAAAAAGGAAACCAGTTATTAGATAAGACGGAACAAGTTTTTTTTTTTTTTTTGAGTACCGGAAATGTTGGTTTGCACAAAATTGAATTATATTTCAGATACAATTCTTCGGAAAAGGTACAGAAGTTAGGAATTGAAACCAAATTGATCGAAAACCGCATCTTGGCCAAATTTTTATTGAAAGTTGTTTTCAAAACTAGGTTAAGAGTCGTGAAGATTTCAGTTAGTTTAAGCTAATAAAGTTGGCTTTATGATGCTTGGTTGGTTATTATTTCAATAAACTTGCTGGTCATTTTATGTAAGCTTTAACTTTAAAGAAAGTTAAGTCTTGCTGGGTCATGAAGCGGTAGTACGGCAAGGAGGTTACACCACTTACTTTTAAAAGAATTCCCTTCCTGTTACGTCTACAAATATTATTCATAGACCTATTATAGCACGTGCCGATATTTTTGGTTTTGATAAGCCATTCACAACGTGAGAGACCGTTTAAATTCCATTTAATACCCATTACGTACGAGTATTTCCACCTTCACATGATGACATGCCAATATATTTGCTTTCTAACAAGGTAAAGGCAATGCACTATCGGGAATGTGTAAAACATTTAGCAACATTTTAATAAAAACTTATTGATTTGTGTGATAGTAAGAAACCAAGACCAAACGACCAACAGCAGCAGCTGGTAAAAACGTGGTCCATTTGTTAATGGAAGCGGGATGAGAACCTTTGCTCCCGGAGATTTTTGAATCAGAAATAAATCTATGCCGATCGCGGGAGGGAACCAAGCAAAGTAAACAAGAAATATATGTACAGAAAAGTACAAGAGACACTGGGGCCGCTTAATCAATTGAATGGGCGGGCAACGAGCACAAGCAACGACAGCAATGCCGACGAAGTACATTCCTGATTAAAAAATATCACGCGATTCTCAGTAGAATTTGTGCTCTGACTACGAACCCCACAAACCCCAAACCCCAAACCCCAAAGCCAGCAGCGAATCAAGTGGATTTGGTTCATGGGGCCTCCTCCTCCTCCTACTAGTAGCTTAGCTTAGCTTAGCTCGTAAAAAAAAAGGCTCCATCTCTCTTACAGTATTACGAGCTAGTCCAAGTTCATTGACATTATCACAAAACGGAGTCGAGCAAGTGCGATCGTTAGGTACATAGAGAAATCAATCTCAAGATTCAATCTCATTCGTTTGCTTGCGTCAAAGATGATGAATCTCGGGTGATTAAAATATTTGGCCCATTTTGCGCATGAGTCTTGCCTGACACTGGGTTATATTCGTCCGATTAACCAGCAACATCTGAGCAGTTTGTTTGTTTATATTTTGGTTTCGATGGGTAGCTATTCGCTGGTGATAATTTAAGGCTAAATATGCTTCTGTCCGGTTAGTTATCAGCATGAACCTGAATCTACATACTTTGGCCAAGCGTAATCTTTTAACCGTGTCAAATTCCTTTAATAACCCGGAAGTACAGAGTGGAAATGCTTTTTTCTAGGAATTTTAAGTGGTTTTTAACAAAGTTTAAGGGTCTCTTTTAAGAGGGTAATAAAAACATTTCATTTGTCGTTGATAGAAAGCAGGAAACATTGTTTGGGTCTTTAGGCTGACTCCTTGGCTTTACTTTTTCAAGGTTTTCGGACATTACATTTCTTAATCATTAATTATCATTTTTACAAAGTTTAAGTGTCGGAATTTGAAACTTAAGAGGAAAACATGAAGCTATAAAATAGAATTCTTAGTTCCTATTGCAAATATTACTTTTGTATAGAAAATATTATTCGGATCTCTAGTCCGACTCCATCGGACATTACACCTTAAAGTTATAAATACAAAATCGACTATTTGAACAATGCTGTTTCACTTTATTTTGTGGTGTGCTATTTTAATTCTCGCAGCTGTATTAATATACTGTCCTGAATGCTCTGACCCCTCGAAAATGTCAATTGATATATAAAAATGCGAAACTGCCAGCCCTTGAGAGCTTGAGAGCTTGAGAGCCAGCGACGTGGCCAGTCCGGGACGGGGGAATCAAAAATCACGTGATTTTTCAGGGACTACCGGCGCATTGGTACATCCGACAACAAGGCCACGTAAGCCCGCCAATAAAAGAATGCTCTGAAGGGAGTATTATAGTGAGGCATAGACGGGGACGCCCAACAAAAGCCATTCAACAAATTTTTAGGGGTATACATAGAGAGAATCGTATGATTCTGTTTACTGGGCGTGTTCGAGTACTGTGTGCCTTTTCCAAATTGGAAACGGATGTATACACTAGAGAGTCTATAAAAAGAGGTTGAAAAAGGCAACAGTCTCGTTACATTTTGGTTGCAATGAAACTTGTTGTGATAGGACAATTATCCATGTTGCCATAAAATGAGTAATTTCTAATAAAACCAAACCGGTTTGAATGAATCCATTGCATATACTCGTACAGATTACAGATTGTGTTGTTATTCTCATGGATGCTGAAATAATAATAATCCCACACAGCTATGATGACGAGCTAAGCGTGAAACGTTTTCCATTTTCCCCAGACGACCTTGAACCTGAAATCGACATTTCCATCGGAATTACCAAGTATATTCGTATGTACGTTTGACGGTTTAGCACAAATTCGTTAATCAATGCGGAAACCCTGAAACCTAGTCAGTCCACCCGAAAAAATGTTATTTATCGCGCTCCGATTAGGCTGCGGAATCTATGGAGAACCTGTGGCGGCCACTGGAATGGGATGATGTAACACTATAGAAGAGTTGCCTGCCTGGCCTACTGCCCTATCTTAACTGGTTTCTTAAACAACACACATAGAGGAAATCCCTCCTTGAGTGAGACACTGTCCCTCCCGGTCAAGTGACTCACCAGCCATCGCACCAGACGCGGACTTCCTTCTTTTTCGGCTGGCCGTTGCATGTTGTGTTGTTGCTGTCAGTGCTGTTGCTGGTGTTGCAGCAGCTGTCGCCGTTCGCCCGCTTGTCCTCCATAGCTGACTTATTGAATTTCTTGTCCAATTTAGATTTAGATCGGTTTTCACTGTACGCACATCGATGTTTCAACGTAGAACATAGAGAAGAGCGTTGTTTTGTTGTATTTTGTTTTGTTGTTCAAGGCAAAAACTCGACGACGTTCACACTTCGAGCACTGTGTTTAATTTGTTCTCAACGACGGCGACTCTCGTTATATTTATTTCCCGAGCTACTTGGTTTCCATGCTCAAAATCGAGAGTTCACATCGGGCATTGGGGGGTGACGAGCCTTATCAGCGCGGGCGCAGGAAAATCGGGCTGGGTCTCGGGCGTTGTGGTGGAGGGCACCGTTGTTTTTTGTCTCGTTTTGGTCGCATTAGTACTAGGGGTTTGTCCAAACGTGCATTCCTATGTATTGGCCTCACTATGTAATAATAACATATATATTTTTATGATCAAGAATCTCAGCAGAACGAAGTGATATGTACTTACATTATTAAATTCGTATTCTTCATACTTTCAGTAGTTCTGTCATTTACAGAAATTTTAATAAATGGCTGGGTGCTGGAAAATATTCTTATATATAAGCATATTTATAATTAAATTCCTTGAAATGAATAACGAATAATGTTTGAAAAAAATGTCCTTAAGTTTTAACATATATCTATATTTGTATAATTCAGAATCTAGACAATCTAGACAATCTATATCCAACCTAGAATCCCGACCGATAACTATCGATAGGTAAAAACAAAAATATACTGGGTACCCCTAACGATAAAGTGGCTAATCAAAAGAAATATTTGCTGCCTAATAGGAATGTAATACACAACAAAAAACAATAAATACGCCAAAATAGAGCGAAATAATAATCGACAGAAACAAACCCGGCCCTGATAATGAAATCATGCAACAGCACTGTCAGTTCGGGCACTGTTTTGTAGACAGCATTAAGTATATTTTTTTAGTTTTCACGTGCTAAATTCAGAAAAACTCCTTCCACAATTGCTATACGGTACGTTTGAAGCATTTAACCCCAACGGAGTGACCGCGATGTCGACCGCGAAGCGAGGAGCGCGGCTCATGGCCTACGTCTCGGCCGAGGAACAACTGCTGGACATCTACTCGCCGTTGGCACCAGGAGACGAGGTGGAGGTGGACGAGGCCATTGTTGATGAAGCCGCCGGAACGGAGACAGTACCTGGAGCGGACGCTGGAGCGACCGTTGATGAAAATGTGAACGTCCACCCGGACGATGGCTTTCCCTGCGAGGACTCGCAGTTCCGGGAGCAAGGCAAGGGCCTGGATCCAGCAGTAGACAGCATGCTGCACGTGATCTCCAACGACTCGGATATACATAGCCTCATCTCGAGCGACGGTTTCGGTAGCGGCAGCGGCAGCGGGTTCAAGGGCTGGGAGGAGCACCACTCGAGTACGAGCAGGATATCCGATAATGCCCAATATATATATGGACTGTGCCGCGGCATTATGCCGGAAGAGGATGCGATCCCGACTACGACAGCCGGTTGGGAGTGCACGCCAGCCAAACGTTCCCTCAGCTGCCGCGAAGTTGTCGATATCAATGGTGGGTTTCGCTTTACAGCTTAATTCCTTTGTATCTTTCATTATTAAGCAAGAAACCTAGCTAATAGACTCGAACATCCCTATTTCAGATTCTCCTGAAGCTGCAAGAGACTCTACTCTATCCTTGCTGCATGCTGTCGCCAATAATCCCGGCGTCTTGCTCAACGGAAGCGTTGATCAGTTCGTTTTGGTGCCGCACGGAAATGAGGAGGAGGAAGATGAAGGCGACGACGACGACCTGCGGCCAGTTGAGGAGCCATGCGTTATCTATGAAACCGTCGACAGAGAGAATATGGTCATGCTCGCCGAAGAGCATTGCTGTGAGATAATCGTCGCTACGCAAGGAGTTTCAAACGAGCAAGAGTTCGCCATTCTAATGGCCGGCAATGGAGCTGGAGCACTTCTAGGCTTGCTGCCTGACGAGAGGAGTCCGAACCAACGTCTCAATGGAGCCTACATCGAGGAGGTAATTGGTGAGATGGGCGAGCACGAGGCACGATTGGCGGACGGGAATGTATACCTTAGCGATGCCGCTCTCAGGCAACCGCTTGTGCATTCAGAAATGGTGGAGGACGAGGCCAATGAGGAGAATGAAAACGCCACCTTTGTAGACGACACCCCAATGGAAGAGGAACGTCCTGACATCTGTCAGGTCTATGACCATGAGCTAGAAGACCATGACGATGAGGAGGATGACTGCGTCATAGAGCAGCCTCCTGTACAACCCATTATCATCGCGGAGCTGGAGGAAGAGCAGCCTTTACAGAATCAACTCACAACTCACAAGATGCCTCGCGAGCATAGTAGCCCCACAGAGTTTCCAGTGAGCTCTTCATCCATGCCCAACGCCAGTTATAATTATGATTACGACGACGAGCTGATGGAAGGGCATGTTCCATCGAAGATGGTGCCATTGAAGCGGAAGTGCCCTCCATTGATGAAGAACACTCTATATGCAGAGGCCATGGACCGGAGGCTGGCCAGTATTTGTCAGGCACAGCCTCAAATGACGCCTGCCGAGAAAGTTTCCAGCTGGGAGACAGCGGCCAGCGAGGACTGTGCAGGCGTTGAGGACGTGGAGAGTTTCCAAGCGGCTTTTGAGCATCACGAGGCTGTCAAAGCTCCCCAGAGACAACATAACTTTCTGGAATTTCGAGAAGCATTGGCCCGCAACCTGGAGAAGATTAGCCGCGATATAATGCAAGCGTCTGACTCGGTGCGGGATCTGCCTCAGGAGCGGGTGTTACAGAGGCGTCTTTTGCACGTCATGCCCACTGAAGAGACTATTGTGCTGGACGACGACGAGGACGACTGCTATGAGGTGGTTATGGACAATGCGTCGGTAACTACTTTGGTCCCCGAACAGGAACATCGGGAGCAGCATCAGGAGCAGTTGCAGATTCCACCTGTTACCGATGTAAAGACCACGGAGACGCAGACCTCGGTGGAGAGGCAGTATACCAAAAACACATCCACCACAGATCTTAAAGAGTTTTCGCCAAAGACACCCGCTGACATATCCCCACCCCCATCGGGACTCTTGGAAACGGTCTCTAAAGCGGTCTCTGCAGCGACTCCTAGAGATATTATCGATTCCACAGATCCTACAACAAGCGATCTGGTGGGTGCAGGCGACCGGCATCTGGCCAACCGTGTGCGAGATGTCCTGCGGCATCAGCAATTAATGGAACAAAAGCAACAGCAACAGTTGTATCACTTCCAGGAGACGACAAGTGAGCCATCCGGTAAGAATGTTTATTATTCTTTGGGTTTTCTGTTTTAACATTATTTTGTTTCCTCACAGAAACGCCTATGCAGATGCAGTTGAACCGGAGTGCCCAGTACGCCAGTCCCAATGATGCCATGTTTTACGAGCAGCAAGAGTTCTGCAACTATCTGGGCCTCACCGAGTTGGCAACGGCGAATGCGGTGGCCACTGCGATGCGGGAGCTAGCCAATAGCACGATTGCTCGTCGCTCGCTTCGGGTGCGCCCGCAGCAGCAGCTGGAGAGGATGCGCAGCGATGTGCGGGGCAAACGACGAGATAGGGAGCGGGAGCGGCAACACGACAACGAAAAGAAGCAACCTGTAACCACAAGCAGCGATATGAGCACCGACAAGGAGGAGAACTTTATATCCCAAACGGCACAGGTGGATCTGGAACTCGTTTGCGAAGCGACCACAGAGACCACAAGCGAACAGTGTCAGGCAGCGTTTCCTGTACCATTAGCGAACCAGCAACGGATGCAGGAAGATGCTGCGGATGCTAGAAAGGAGTTGAGAGAAAAATCAAAATCCCCCATCGAGCTCTCGCCAAAGGCCATAGAAAAGGAACCCATTAAGTCAAAATGGCAGAATGCAAGCATTTCCACTTTTATGCAAGACTTGCAAAGGAAAAAGCTTGAGAGCCAAGTAAGCATTGAAGGGCATCGGAAAAAGTCTGTGGAGGCAGCCTTTGCCAAAGTCTACGAGGCTGCTGCGCCGACGCAATCGAAGGTCCTGGAGTGTATGCAACAGCGCTTGCGCCAGGCGCGCGAAGCAAAGCCTTCCATCTATATCATTCAGGCGACTCACAACGCTCCTTCGCAAACGAATACCCCGACACCAACGCAAACCTCTCATGTTTCCTCTTCGCCGGTTCACTTGCTGGACGCATTGGGCGATGTTTCTGCTCCGCACCCCACCGGGTTGATTCATGCAACGGCGAAGCGGACTTTAAAGGCAAATGCGGCAAAACCAAATCAAATGGCAAGCGTAACCATTGCCCCGATTAGTCCAGCCGCGAGAGCACCGAAACACAGAAAGACACACGGGGCACCGAAGCCAGAGATAGTTCCCAAACGCCGTCGCACCACTCTTGGTGCTCCTAGTACGGGGAAACAGGCTCGCATCCGGGACTTGGTGACTCGTTCCACTACCCACTTGAACTCTAAGCTGCTGCGCAACCGCAAGATCAACCTTCTGAAAAGCTACGCCCTTACGGATGAAGTGTCGCAGAACCGAGGCAAGCGATTGAGTGGCGGCAGTACGCAAGGCGCCAAAAAAGTCCAAATGTCCAAGACGATGCGATCCGGCCTGAAGAGGCCCGAGCCAGTGGAAAAGCCCTTGCCCGAGCAGCACCGCCTGCAGCAACAGCAACTAGCTCCGCCGAACTCGCCCCGCAAAACCAAAGCTATAAAACCGAGCCCCGATCCCAAGTCGACTACAGCCAACGCTGTGTCCAACCAACCCGTAAAGCGCACTAAGCGCTTGCGTACCAAATCTCTGCCTGCTACTTTCGGAAACTCTTCTGGCCATAATGTGGCTGCAGCTCCTGCCACCACCCAGCTTCCTAAAATCATACCTAAAATGGTTTCGGATGATCACAAAGCTGATATACGGGAAACTACCCCGGATAAAGCAGCCTATGCACAGCCTGTTCTAATTTACCCTCCGACACCATCACCACCGCCACCACCTGCGCCGGCGACTCCCAAGGCAGGGGTCGAGCGTCGCATACGACAACCAGCGGGCACTCTGACTCAACCTAGCCTAGAGAAAAGCATTCTATCCACTCCGCCAGGGGGTCTTCTGCGACTCAACGAAGGATCCACACTACTTTCGAATCCCCTTAGCCCCAAGTACGGTCCGGTCTTATACATGTACTACGAGTTGGATCAGTTGATCGTGCTACAGGAAACCTGCCTCACCTTCTGGAAGTTTTCAAAGGTATTCAATCTGCTACACCATCCACGGCCTAGCTTCCCGACCCTGGGTGGCACACACGATGCGACCGATCAACAGGCCCAGCCCTCAAAGGAAAAAGATCTCGATGCAGAACTAATGCCACGATGGGTAAACCTTGGCAGAGTACGGAGAATAACCACCGGTAAGTGGGAGTCCCCTGTCAGTGGGAGTACATCTTATTAGATTAATCTTATTCCTTTTATAAATTATAGATATTGAGGTGCAAAATCCATACGGAAGCCGGATTTGTATGCACAACTCGACGCCGGTTTACTTGGAGATGCGCTGTCGTCCATTAGATCAGCACAAGCGAGAAGTTAAACTGACGACGCTGCATGTGAATGTGTATTATTTTTGCGAGGAGGAGCTGCGACCCCGCATGCATTCCGTGCACCTGGATGCCGTAAACTGGTAAGTAACCGGCAAGGCTTGAATCTGAATCATCTTCTAATTGCAATACACTTTTAATCCCATAGCGAACCATCACACGTGGTCTTCACAAGTATTGCAGAATCACGGTATTTTGTCATGGCCTGGCAGCAGGAGACTATGATAGGAAAGCCACGCTCCGGCATTTGCAAGTACTCCCTCACCCCCACTCTGGACACCCTGGCTTCGATAAGGGAGTTCAAGCAGCTACGCCACGAACTCTATAATATCGAGTGCTTGTCGGAAGATCGCCTGATTGGCTATGGACTTTCCCGCGTTACCGTTTGGGACCACCGCAGCGGAGACACGCTGATGAACTACGACCTGGGTCGTCCTCTAGGCAGAAGCTTGGCTGCCATGCATTACCCTAGCCTGGATTTGGATCAGAGCAGCATGCTGGTGCTGTACCAGCTTATTCGTGAGCCGTGCCGCCCATCTGAAGTTCATGTTATTGCCTGCGAGCTCTCGCATGCCACCCCGTCACATCGCCTGTTGCATGTACACCAGCTGCCGTCGCCACAGTTCGATAGCACCCTCGAGGCGGTAAATTCCGGAGAACATCTTATCATAAAGTCTGGGTCGCGAGATGAGGCCTGGATAAGCGCTGCCGATCCGCGCCAATTAACCTATTTGGCGCCTCAAATAAACGGAGCCCAGCGCTACTATGTCCGGCAGAAATCGCAAGTTATTGAGATGTCACCAAAGTCGCTAATGGTGGATAGCATCGCCAATCTCATGCTCAGATTAGCCATTCAACAGCAAGAACACAAGTATCCGCCAGTTTCTCCTCCAGAGTCTCCTCGACCTAGTGGTATTTCATCCCTTCCAGTGTAGATAAATTGTAGGTAGTCCTCGTTTCGTTGAAACAAGTATTTTGTGTTATTGCCACATTTCGTCAAAATTCAGAGAACAAAATTGAATATCGCCTTAACCGAAACCGAACTGAAACGACACCAAGTATGAAGTATGAAGTATGTTTCCTGGCTGTTGGCCCAGAACGTGGTGCAAATATAAATTTATGTTTATTAAAATCTGATAGTTAAACGGAAAACGGTCCGCATCATCATCCAGTTATTCATCATCTAGACTAAGTCTTCAATAAGTCAGTCCCGCTAAGATTTAAATTCACTGTTTAAGTATTTTTAATGCATTGTTTTTTCTTTATTTTTTTTCTCAAAGAAAAACAAAATCCTTGAAGTAGGTTAATAATTTAATTATCTGCTCTGAGCTGAACTAGCGGATGAAGTGTCATAAGTTCAAATGAAAAAACCAAAATGAAAAAATGTCATTAAATGGAAAAATAAACATAAAAGTATACAATTTTTTATTACATCTTTGAAAGTGTTTTGAAAGTCGAGTTCCAGGATCTGTAACCAAAAGTGCCCCTCCCAATAAAATAAGTTTTAGATACTTCTTCGATTTATATATTTAAGTCTACTTTTGCACACAATCTAAATATTTTTAACTAAACATTCGCTCGTTTTCCCGAGATGCTACATTTCTAACTAGTTATTCTTAATTAATTAGTTCTTAGTATGTTATTACGATCTAGTTTATGTACACGAGTTTTACTTACAAAAAAGTAAAATTCATCTAAAAATCGCGAGGCTGTGGCCCAACTTTACAAAGAAAATGTACGAGGATGCGTAAATGTGTGAACACGTAAAACGAGTCCAGGAAGCAGTTCGATACCATTAATTAGTTCCTATCTCAAAATGCACAATTCCTTCAATTTCCGGATGAGTTAAAAAAAATCTTACGTGTCTAGTAAAGTACAAGAATTTCAAATTTAGTTGCTTTTCAATCATTTACAAATAATGAATCCTGAAAAAATATATATACTTTGGCGGACACTACTTAAGAGTAAAAGAGGCCCCTGTTCGCAGGAGCAGTTGCGCTAGCGCTAATGCTGGGGCGAGAAGGTAGCAACAATCACTACAATTCCTTTTCCGGCTTTTGGTTTAAGATCGCTGTGTCGTTCTTCCGTTGCTCCTTGGCCAGCTGCCAGCGTTTGAATTCAACCATCTGCATGATGCGAACGCGGAGCGGATCCTTTCTTCTCTTCATAGTGGTCGTCAGTTTTCCAAACTCTACACTATACATAAAGACGACTGGAATGTTGACATCATCTTTCCCGTCGCCGGACATAGCAAACATGGGCTGTGTCTCACCGGAAGATCCCGGGACGTTATCACAGACAATTAGCGCCGCTGCGCCTGACTTCTGAGCTAGACGTGCTTTACTCACGAAAGTGCAGTCGCCGCGTTCGGCTATCAGCACTTTGCCCTTTGCCTCTTCTGCATTATCTAGCCTGTCGTCACAGGCGCGCAGCGGCATAGAGAACACCAGATCGCCCTCCACGAACTGATCGCCTATTAGCTCCGGGCTAAAGTGCGATGGTCCGGCCATTAGGGCGGCCCAGTCCTGACCCTTTTCGTCTGTAGGGAACGCCACCGCCTGTGTGATATAAAAAGTGATATACAAACATGTCAAGCCAAATATTTTCATTGCTAATAAGGTACCTGTAATGCCGCCAGCTGGTTCATACTCTGCAGCTTGGTTAGTTCAAGCATTTCCTGCATAAACTGCAATCCCATTTCGCCTTCCTCGTGGCTCTTGGCCTAAGTTAAAACAAGGAAAAAATACCTTAATTAGCTTATACAAATTAATGTAAAAATGTTGACTAGAGAAGTATGATAGTAAGATAGTAAGACGGATCATGCGAACAAAACCAAAAACGCGAAACAGAAAAAAACTTACATTATAGAAACTATGAAACAGTCGCACCTTGCCTTGGCTGCGGTCGCCTACCGACACCATGGTGATGCCCATGTCGTAAACAGCTCGCAGATGATCCGCATTGCTTGCCTGAAAATCCAGGGCGCTGAGTCGCTTGCCGCTATTGGTACGCGGGCACGAGCCCGTAATGAAGTTGCGCAGTGGTTTGCGTACTTTCTCAGGAAAAAGCTTATTGGAACTGGGGCAGGTGCGCATGAAGTCGAGTACGTTGTGCTCTTCTGATTGGCGAAAGCCTAAAAAAAACAATTATGGTTTAATATATCTGGAAAACATCTGCGAAATTTACGATATTACGTGGCAAAACTTGTTTAAAACACGTTCAGTTTCAATATTGAGGTAATTGAACTTGTCTAGGCTTTAAATTAATTTTACCAAATAAGAAGGCTTTGTATTATTATTATTATACTTCTATTACGTACTAAACGTTGCATTGCCCAATTGGGCAATCGATAGAGGTAGCAGGTGTGCTTCGGTTGTGAAGACAAACTCGTCAATGTTAATAATCAAATCCTGCGGATCGGAGAAGAGCAGAAACAGGTACTTTATTGTTTCGGAAAGTACAAATGAATCCATTCGATCCTCGTGCTTCCCCGTTCGAACATCATTGACCGCTGCATATCCACAAGAGACTTTTGCATATTGCTGGAGTGTTTTCAGTGCCCGCTTGCCGACCTGGAGGTAGTGATGGTCTCCGGTGGCTCGGTACAGAAAGTATGTGGATTCGATAAATTCGGGACGCAGTGGATGCTGGCCCCAATGGATCTGGAAGTCTACGGTGAACGCTTCGGGAATGAAAGTATGCATCTGCATAACCTGTTGATGGAAATCGTAAAAGATTATATACCAAACAGACAGAATTAATTAAAACATACTTGGTAAAGCATTTCGTGGGTCTGAACAGCAGGCTTAAGGTCGCCGGAAAGAACTTGCAGGCCAGGCCAGAATGCCAGAAGCGAGTCCATAAAGTTCTTGGATTTGGCATGGGGCCGATGCATGAGCACATCCAGCAGCATGGGTCCCTCACTGACGTACTTCATGACCGCATTGTAATGGCGGTTAAATCGGGCCAAGTACTTGTCGTCGCCAAGTAGAACATACGACTTGAAAAGGTACTCGTAATAGCTATCGATTCCCGCCCCGACTCCGGAATCGCGGCGCACCCAGTCGCCGGAATGAACGTTGAGCACGGTGCCCATCAGGTCGGAGCCGCGATGACGCAGTTTCCACAACGCATCCATGGCTGCGTGGGCGCGTACTTCGAATATGGGATCTCCCGTGAGACGTGAAAGGGCGGCGAACTCCAAGAGGATTGTCCCCGCACAGGCGGTGCATGTCTCTCGAGACTTCTTTAGCTGCGGATCTTTCATACCCAGACGCAGGTTGACTCGGGCGTGCGGAATCCCCGTAGATGTATTGAAGGCTGGGAGCAGCCGATAGCCCAGCTCCCGGGACATCTCCAATAGCTCGCCCTTGTACCAGTGCATCGTATCAGCATGCTTCTGCAAATACTCGGCCAGAATGTGGGCGGACAACAGACCTCCGACCATGCGGATATTTGTCTCGAAAACGGACACAATAATGTCGCTATCGAACTGTACATCGCGGATGACCAGCTTTACGGCATGTTCGAACTCCGTGAAGTCCCCCAGCAGCACAAGTGTGTCCAGGGAATCCACAAGGGTCATGGAGAAGCTAAAAAAAAAAGGGGTCTTTAGTAAACTCGGTTGGATTATGAAGCAAAATTCGCTTACTTTCCGAGAATGTCGTCCATGTCACCACGCGAAGGCGTCACTCCTCGATAACGTCCTTTACAGGACAGTGGCATCAGCTCGTCGGCCGGATATGCGTTCTCCATATAAGCATGATATGCATGATAGAACATGTCGCGGGCTTCCTCCCTACGATTAACAATCAGAATATGTTATCTACGTTGTTCTATTTTATATTTTATAGTTCGAGATAAAAGATTATTTTCGATTCACTTGCTAAGTGATAAAAATGAGAATCTAAGCAGCCTGTTTACCTCAATTCAGCCCGCTCCTTCTTGGACATGTTCTGCGTGGGTATGGAGGTTTCTGTACTCAGGACACAGGCCACCAGGATCAGCAATGCCACTGTGAATGTGAGTACCAGCCGGTGGCCAGGGCCAGGAGCGGCAGAGGTAGCGGTAGCGGGGAAGACAGCGTACAGCGGCATTGTGTTGGGTCAAAAGCAACTTTGGCAGCAAAATGTTGTTAATGTTAATCGTGGTTTTGTCTCTGTTTTCAAGCTGCGTTCGTTGCCGCTGCCTCTGTGACGTTGACCTTCACTTTGAACGTGCTGTTGAAACCAACTCCTCTGTGTGGGTTAATGTTGTCTTGGGTCTTGGGTTTTGGGTCTTGGGTTTTGATGGCTCCTCTTTCTCTGGTCCGCCTGATTTAACTTTTAAATTTGAATTAAAAAAAGGTTTAATTAGCACTGGGACACTGGGACAAAATCGATGTAACATAATTATCTATAAAAATAGCCACAAAACTGCTTACTCGCTGACGAAGCGACGACCTAATTTTTCGAGACCGTGTATGTGCGTTTTCGCACTTTTTCCTGCAATTGTGGGTCGACACTGCGAATCATACATCGCAATGCGGTAATGTTCCACAAAACATTGTATTCTGAATCTCGTTTTTTTGATTCCCAGTTTCCCAGTTCCAGTCCCAATCCCAAATGACCACGACTGCAGCAAAGTTGACGCCGTCGCCTCCGTGCCTTGCCAGCAGTTCGCCAAAACGATTGGGTATGTGATGCCTTAGGTGAAGGAGTGCTTTGCCATAGAGTGCTTCGCTGGCGATTTCCCAACCATCAATTTCCTTATCAACACCGCGCAGTTTTCTTTATTTTTATTTTATCACAAAAAACCACTTGCGCCGAGCCCGGCAGTGTGACCTAATCCACTGAGTTGCTTTCGATATCTATCGGGGATTATTTCGTTCGTTCAAAGCACGGTTCGCGCTACCGCCACAAAGTTGTAAAAATGGTAAATAAAACGTATTCAATGTTGATATTGGCTAAGACTGTGTTTCTTTCAGCGTCGCAGCTTGGCGCCCAGCCAAAGGATCGGGCAAACTTCTGCGTCCCGTCACTCCTTTACGCCGCCGCTGCTAAAAAAGAACAAACGTTCCTGTCAGAAGGATCTGCGACTAGATACAGATGAGGATACGGACAAGGACAGAAGGCGGCTTGGACTTCGAGATGCCACCAACTCGGCGGATATTCCCCTGCCCATTCGCTTCACGGCAAACAGTGCTTACGAGCAGGCCATCGCCCAGGTGCTAGCCAGAAAGTTCAAGGTTCCCATTGACAACTATGTCCCGGATTATGGGGGCAATCGGTGCCTGGGCGTTCGTCGCCTCGTCGTCCGGCGCCCTCTGCACGATCCGCAGGCCTGCAATGCTCTAGTTCTCTTCGAACCACCCAATTACACGGAGCACCAGCGAATGGCCATGGACGCGAGCAAGGTGCTCGTTCACGTTGTGGTGGATCCGATACTGAGCAACATCCTGCGACCGCATCAGCGCGAGGGCGTTCGATTTATGTACGATTGTGTGGAAGGAAAACGAGGTAGCTTCAACGGCTGCATCATGGCCGATGAAATGGGCTTGGGGAAGACTCTGCAGTGCGTGACGCTGGTCTGGACTCTGTTGCGGCAGGGCCCTGAGTGTAAGCCGACCATCAACAAAGCGATTGTTGTATCTCCCTCGTCCCTGGTCAAGAATTGGGAGAAGGAATTCACGAAATGGCTCCAGGGCCGGATCCTCTGCCTGGCCATGGAAGGAGGCACCAAAGAGAACACAATACGCGCCCTAGAACAATTTTCTATGACCTCCTCCCGATTGGGCACTCCCATCCTGCTTATCAGCTACGAGACCTTCCGTATATACGCCGAGATCCTTTGCAAGTACGAGGTTGGCATGGTGATCTGCGATGAGGGCCACCGACTGAAGAATAGCGACAATCTTACATACCAAGCTCTGATGGGACTTAAAACTAAGCGCCGGGTACTCCTCTCAGGAACACCCATACAGAACGATCTCACGGAATACTTTAGCCTGGTGAACTTTGTAAATCCCGAGATGTTGGGCACAGCTTCAGATTTTAAGCGTAACTTTGAGAGCAGCATTCTGAGGGGTCAGAACGCTGATTCCACCGAGGGGGAGAGAAAAAAGGCCATTGAGAAGACACAGGAGCTTATCGGACTGGTCGATCAATGTATTATCCGTCGCACAAATCAGATTCTCACCAAGTACCTACCAATTAAGTTTGAAATGGTTATTTGCGCCAAGCTCACTTCTATTCAGCTTGAACTCTACACAAACTTCCTTAATTCGGATCAAGTGCGACGCAGTCTAGCCGGTAAGTTTGCATCCTTTGGCATATAACTTCATTCCATTCAAACCTTTTCCAAGACTGCAATGAGAAGGCCTCGCTGACGGCATTGGCGGACATCACGACCCTGAAGAAAATTTGCAGTCATCCAGATCTCATCTACGACAAAATAGCTGCCAAGGAAAAGGGTTTTGAAAAGTCCCAGAATGTGATGCCTTGTAACTACAAGCCAAAGTAAGAATTATATTATATTAATTAACATTTATCACTTATTTAGTTCCTATTAATTTCTACATTTCATCCTGCAGAGAACTTAGCCCTGAGTTAAGTGGCAAGTTTAAGTTGCTCGATTTCATGCTGGCCGCTATCCGTGCCGATGGAAACGACAAGGTCGTCCTCATCTCAAACTATACACAAACTCTCGACTTGTTTGAACAGCTAGCGCGAAAAAGAAGCTATGGTTTTGTAAGACTAGATGGCACCATGTCCATCAAGAATCGCTCAAAAGTGGTGGACAGATTTAATGACCCAGACTCCGAATGCTTTCTCTTCATGTTGAGCAGTAAAGCTGGTGGATGTGGCTTAAATTTGATTGGAGCGAATCGGCTGTTCATGTTTGATCCCGACTGGAATCCAGCCAACGATGAGCAAGCCATGGCCAGAGTGTGGCGTGACGGACAAAAAAAGCCATGTTACATCTACCGGCTAGTGGCGGTAAGTGTCTTGAATTAAGACAAAACTTTTATATAAATAATCCACATTGTATGAAATATTTTAGAGCGGTACAATTGAGGAGAAGATCCTTCAGAGGCAGACACATAAGAAATCCCTGTCCAGCACTATCATTGATAACAACGAGTCCTCGGAAAAACACTTCACACGCGATGACCTAAAGGACTTGTTCAGCTTTGATGCAAAAATTCTTTCCGACACGCACGAAAAGTAAGTGTATTATTTTTTAAATATTAATTCTGACATGATATTAAATCCTTTGTAGGCTCAAGTGCAAGCGTTGTGTACAAAACATCCAAACGAAGCCGCCCTCCGAAAGCACAGACTGTACATCTCACTTGTCACAGTGGTATCACTGCTCAAATAACCGCGGACTACCCGATAACATTTTAGCCCAGGCTTGGACGGACAGCAAATGCGTCTCATTTGTTTTCCACCACCGATCCCAAGCCAAAGAGGTTCCAGAAAATCCCGAATCTACAGAATCCGCGGCAGGTCCAGTGGAGGAGAATCGATCGAGCAGTAGAAAGCGCCCATCTACACCCCAAAGTGATGACAGCGCCGATGAAGACTTCATGGGATTTTAGACAATTTTCAGTTTAATTTATTTTTATTTTGTTGAATGAATCAATGTTAGCTCTATTATTATTTGTCTTTGATTTTTCTTGAAACTTGAACAAGAACAAGAAAATATCTAACATATTCCAAGTGGAACGTCAGCGGAAGTTAAATGACGGATAAAGGCTTTTGCGGAAATTGTGGCAAACAGCCAATTCAACTAACATATTCGTTTTTCCGCAAATACTGATTAATTTCTGTTTACAAAGTCACCAATTGTATAAAAAGCCTAGAAATATAAGTTGTTGCCTTTTAAGTTTAGTAAGATTCCAAATGCAACGAAAAATGATATTCTTTCAAGATCAAGTTGTGATCGGCAAAAAATAAAAAAACACTAGGCATAGTGTGGATTAAAACCCTGTATAAATATTAAACTATTTGCAGTACTAACACAGTCAGTAGAACACTTCATGTATTCAAGTCCAAGAGCTACACATCAATTATTTTATGCTCTAGCTCCCCCCAAACATTGCTTTTCTCCGGAGCTTTTTGCAAAGGTGTGGGCTCCTTCTGCAGTTGCGTCAAAAATGCACCAATCCCTTGATAGTACCTAAAATAGGAGACATTAATACGTAAAGACTAAAGCCGCTTAATCTAAGTTTAAACAAACCCATCTACTATCCATGTATCGTTGTGAGAGCCGCCGGGAAACTCAAGCAGGCGTTTCAGCTCGCTACCGCATTTGGCATACAAGGCGCGCATCATGCGCGGTGGCACTAGGTTGTCAGCAAGACCCGATATAAACAAAAATGGAACCGAGCACTTGCCTATCTTTCTAATGGACTGGTACTGCAATATAAATGATTTAAGCGTTAAAATTAGACCACAAACACAAAACAACATCCTTGTCATCATCACCTTGTTCTTAAACATAAGATTTGGTATGTACTTCACAGCGGGATGCACCAGCTCCACTGCCATTTCTGGTATACTGCTAAAAGTGTTCTCAACAATGGCGCACATGACCTTCTGACCATAGACGGTATCAGCGGCCACATCAATTACCACTGCGCCGCCTAGGGAGCGCCCGAATAGGATTAACTGCGAATGGTCAAGGTCGTGGCGGGTGTACAGGTAATCGATGGCCGCCCTCGCATCAGTGACGAGACCGCGTTCCGTTGGTATACCGGTGGACAAACCGTAGCCACGGTACTCAACCATGAGAATATTGCAATGCAAATGGTGATAAATGCCCCACACCTACAACGAAAATTTGTGTTTAACAATACATAATTTGATCTCTTCTAGCGTGTTTTCCACAAACATTTTGCATGCGATGACCCATGTTTCCAGCGTTGCCATGGAAGTAGATCAGCGTCGGCACCGATTTACTTCGCTCCTCCGGCTGGACGATCCAGAATCCGTGCAACGTCACCCCGTCGGGTGTCTTGATGCTAACTGTGATGTGGGGAAGGTTGTGCATGCTCGGAATGGGAATGTAGATTCGCGAATTTGCTGGCAAATCCGGATGGTAAAGCAACAGATCTTGTGCATAATAGCCTATCACTGTGAAGGAGAATTCATATGAGACTCTTGGGTATATGTTAGCGTTGGGTTACGTACGAAGCAAAACGACAGCGAAGACGGCGAACGTCAGATATCCCCCGTAGAAATAGTAAAATATGAAGGTTAGCAAAAATGCAGCGAGAATTCCAACGCCGACACCTCGCGACTTGGGCAGTTCTATGCCCACTTCCTTCATAGTCTTCTCGCTTCCAGCTGAGCTACATGTCCAGTCTAGAATCCACAACGAAAACAAAACCCAATTCAAAGGAATAACAACTAGGCAACTGTGGAGGAGGAGGTGCAACAAAAACAAATTAGTGTTGCCCGATAACAATAGTGAGGGCACAATTTCAAAATTAGAGTAGGAACGGTCATACTTAATTTCAAAAAGTCCGTTTATTATTTTTGTACTCTGTTTTATGTTTTTGCACACTATTTAGAAAATTCCTAACCGCTTTATCTTATAACTAGTGAATTTTCAAATAATCGATCGATTTTGATATTTAGCATAGAAAAAAAAGAGTTCCAATTATTTAATTTACCCATTTTTAACGCTTATTATATTTGTTTTTAAAGATTTATCGTTTAAAAATATTGAGCTGGAGCTGCCACCTTGTTTAGACCTTTTTTAGAGATGACATTGCTATATATACCAGGGCTGGCATAATTTTTAGAGATGAAAATACGTCAGAGGTGGCACTCGATGAAGAGATGGCACTAAAAACAAAATGGCGTATTTTTTATTACAAGAAGAAGAAGAAGTCAAAGACGACGTGAACATCTTTTGTGTGCCGAAAAAGTGCATTTAAAAACAAGTGGGCAACGGGGAAAGCGTAAACATTTGCCAGCTATTGTGTACAAGTGGATTGCCCGTATTTAATGAGCGCTACAAGGCAACTGGGAGTGCTACCACGACAATATAATGAGCCAGGTGAGTAGGCCTTGAAAAAGCTGTGAATGTCGAAAGTCGGTGTGTGTGAAAAAAGTCGGAAAAAGTATGAATTTCTATCATCATTCGAAGCGAGGCGATTCAAATCAGTTTCGTCTGAGTTGTCGTGTGAGTATAAACTAAAATCGAGTGCTCCTAACGAAACACACGTTCCGTATTGTGGGCGTGGCCTCTCAGCCCCGAAGTCCGCGGGAGTCCCAGTACGAGACACCCGCACTCTGTTGGCTGTTGGGGCGGCTGCGACCGAGTTGGTTTGATTGATCAAAGGATTTTTCCATTAAATGAGCCTTGTTTCAACCATCTGATGATGGAATTCAACTCTCCAGGCTCTAAGGTGGCTCTTGATGTTGAATTTTTCGAAATCTGTTGGGTACCCATTTTCGAAAATTCTCTTCAAATTCAGCCTTTTCGGTTTGTTTTCATCTTCTGTGCCACTAAAAATCCTTTAAAATGCATGGATTTCATTGTTTTCTAGTGTAACTTGAAAATTTTCATCCGTTACGTAATCAGAAATCCAAAGGTAAAAAGTTTTCATAGAGGAATTTTGGACAGAATTGCTGGATTTTTGGTCACTAAATCGACAGCCGGCAATCTTAATCGTTCTTCTAGTCTATTTTTCTTTTGTTAAAAATCATTGCAAATGTTTTTCACAAAGTACCCTAATATATTTGTCTTTATTTAAGTAAATATTTATCCATTTAGTGAATCCACGCAGGATTTAGGATGCACTTTCTATTCCTAAGGTCTTTTTTAGTTCAGTTGGGAGTTGATGTTTTTTTCCACAGAAAAGATTCATAAAATCTCAACAGGTTTTGCTTTCCAATCCCCTTGTTGGGCACAAAGAATCACAAAGAATCCTTCCATCTTATACTATTTATCCCAATTAAATTGCAATGGATCTTTTCTTTATTCTATGGCACTCCAGGCACTCAATGAATCCGCTAATAGTATAGGCTCAGACGAACAAGATGATAATCGGGACGAAGCCAATATCAGCGAAAACAGTGGCAGCGGAAGCGGGAGTGGCTCCTCCGGATCGGACTCTGATTCGGACAGCTCCTCGGGAAACTCTAGTGATGGCTCAACGGATCGGGAGGCCAAACCATCGGCGACGGCCGGCTTTCCGCCAACAGCAGCTGCCGCTCAAGCCGACAGCAAGACAAACGGGTTCACAGATGATCAGGACAGCTCTAGCGCTGGCTCGAGTGGCAGTGATTCGGAATCCGAGACTGAGGCACAGCCTGACCAGCAGAGCAACCAGCAGAGTAAATCTAATGAAAGGATCGACAGGAGCTCCTCCAGAACGGGGCACGACGATGACGACGATGAAACTGGCCAGCAGAATGCCACCAGCGAACCCTCTGCTGACGAAGCCAGTGACAGTTCCGCCAAAGTCTCTTCTACCTCCAGCAGCAGCAGCGTAAGTCGAGTTTTTTGAATACCACCTATAGCATCTATAGCATCCATAGCATCACATTTGGCTTTGGTTTTTTAACAGGAGGACGACGAAGAGGATTATAGACCAAAACGTACGCGCCAAGCACGTAAACTGCCACCTGCCGCAGACAAATCCAAACGTGTCCCGGCTCCAAAGAAAAAAAAGAAAACGTGAGATTGTCAACTACCAACCGTTTTCTGCATTTGTTTTGTCAACTTGATTATTTCAATTCTCAGCTGGGACTCGGACGAAAGTGACGAGAGCGAGGAGAGTGATGAGGATACATCCGCCACGAACAAACGCAAACCTGCAGCCACAGCCGCAGCCTCTAGGAACAAGGCAGCTCAACAGCAGCAACGTCGCAGGGTAAAGTCCTTCAGCTCGGAGGATAGCGACGATGACGACGCTAGCAAGAGGTAAGGGTTATTTTTTCAGCTCTTACCAATTTCATTTCTAACCTATGGTTTACTTCGATGTGCGACCAGATGTGCAACACGTCGCACTGCAGCCGCCGTAAGCTACAAGGAGGCATCGGAGGATGAGGCCACCGACTCGGAAGATCTGCTGGACTTCGAATACGACGAGAGCCAGGCGGCTGCCTCTGCTGCCGCCGCCGAGGAGGAGGAGAAGTGCGAAACTATCGAGCGTATCCTGGACCAGCGAGTGGGGAAGAAAGGATGCACAGGAAACCAAACGACGATGTACGCCATTGAGGAGAACGGATTCGATCCGAATGCAGGCTATGATGAATGTCAAATGCCTGAAAGTGATGTCAACTCAGAGGTTCAGTTCCTGATCAAATGGAAGGGTTGGTCCTACATTCACAACACCTGGGAATCGGAGAACACTCTGCGCGAGATGAAGGCCAAGGGTATGAAAAAGTTGGACAACTTCATCAAGAAGGAACAGGATCTGACTTACTGGCGGCGTTACGCCGGGCCCGAAGACATCGACTACTTTGAATGTCAGCTTGAACTGCAGCAAGAGCTGCTCAAGTCTTACAACAATGTGGACCGCATCATTGCGAAGGGCTCCAAACCCGATGACGGCACCGAGGAATACCTGTGCAAATGGCAATCGCTACCGTACGCGGAGTCTACATGGGAAGACGCAGCTCTGGTTATGCGCAAGTGGAAGCGGTGCGCGGAGCAGTTCAGCGAACGCGAATGCTCAAAATGTACACCATCGCGACACTGCAGGGTTCTCAAATACCGACCAAAATTCTCACGTCTGAAAATCCAGCCAGAGTTTTTGTTACCAAACCTCACCCTGAGGGACTACCAGATGGATGGCCTGAACTGGCTGCTGCACTCGTGGTGCAAGGAGAACTCTGTTATACTGGCCGATGAGATGGGCCTGGGCAAGACCATTCAAACGATTTGCTTCTTGTATGCGCTTTTCAAAGTCCATCATCTATACGGGCCGTTTCTTTGCGTTGTGCCTCTGAGTACTATGACCGCCTGGCAGCGCGAATTCAATCTGTGGGCGCCCGACTTGAATGTGGTTACTTATTTGGGTGACATTAAGTCGCGCGAGCTCATCCAGCAATACGAATGGCAGTTCGAAGGCTCCAAAAGGCTCAAATTCAACTGCATTCTTACAACTTACGAGATTGTTCTGAAGGACAAGCAGTTCCTGGGCACACTTCAGTGGGCGGCGCTTTTAGTGGACGAGGCGCATCGTCTGAAGAATGACGATTCGTTGCTGTACAAATCCCTTAAGGAATTTGATACCAATCACCGTTTGCTTATCACCGGCACACCCCTACAGAACTCTTTGAAGGAGCTTTGGGCACTACTGCACTTTATTATGCCGGAAAAGTTTGACACATGGGAGAACTTCGAGATACAGCACGGAAATGCGGAAGACAAAGGGTACACGCGCTTGCACCAGCAACTGGAGCCGTACATTCTTCGTCGAGTCAAGAAGGACGTGGAAAAGTCGCTGCCGGCCAAAGTAGAACAAATCCTGCGCGTGGAAATGACCTCGTTGCAAAAGCAGTACTACAAATGGATCCTTACCAAGAATTTCGATGCCCTGCGCAAAGGGAAGCGCGGCAGTACCTCAACCTTCTTGAACATAGTCATTGAATTGAAGAAATGCTGCAACCACGCGGCCCTCATTCGGCCTTCGGAGTTCGAGTTAATGGGTCTGCAGCAGGATGAAGCGCTGCAGACATTGCTCAAAGGATCGGGCAAACTGGTGCTACTGGATAAGTTGCTTTGCCGTTTAAAGGAGACCGGCCACCGGGTCCTTATCTTTTCCCAGATGGTGCGCATGCTGGACGTCCTGGCAGATTACTTGCAGAAGCGCCATTTTCCCTTCCAGCGCCTCGATGGCAGCATCAAGGGAGAAATGAGACGACAAGCCCTAGATCACTTTAACGCCGAAGGCAGCCAGGATTTTTGCTTTTTACTCTCAACAAGGGCAGGAGGATTGGGCATAAACCTGGCCACAGCCGATACGGTAATCATTTTCGATTCGGATTGGAATCCTCAGAATGATTTGCAGGCACAGGCGAGAGCCCATCGTATCGGACAGAAAAACCAAGTCAACATTTATCGCCTGGTCACAGCCCGATCCGTTGAGGAGCAGATTGTGGAACGAGCCAAACAGAAAATGGTCCTGGATCACCTCGTCATTCAAAGAATGGACACCACGGGTCGAACTGTGCTGGATAAAAGCGGCAATGGCCACTCCTCCAACTCGAATCCCTTCAACAAGGATGACTTGTCCGCTATTTTGAAATTCGGAGCCGAGGAGCTGTTCAAAGACGAACAGGAGCATGACGATGAACTGGTTTGCGACATCGATGAGATTCTGCGAAGGGCAGAGACCCGGAACGAGGACCCCGAAATGCCGGGCGATGACCTGCTCTCCGCTTTTAAAGTGGCCAGTATAGCTGCCTTCGAGGAGGAACCAAATGATGCGGCCAACAAACATGATCAGAATGCAGGCGATGAGGAGGATGACAGCAAAGACTGGGATGACATTATCCCAGAGGGTTTTCGAAAGGTCATCGAAGACCAGGAGAGAGCTAAGGAAATGGAAGATCTCTACCTTCCGCCCCGTAGAAAGACTGCAGCCGCCAATCAGGCTGATGGAAAGCGAGGTGCCGGCAAGGGTAAGGCCAAGCAACAGGCCAATGACTCTGCGGATTCCGATTATGAACTTGGGTCAGACGGCAGCGGAGACGATGGTCGTCCTCGCAAACGGGGACGCCCTGCCATGAAGGAGAAGATAACAGGTTTCACAGATGCCGAGTTGAGGCGCTTCATTCGCAGTTACAAGAAATTTCCTGCTCCTTTGCATCGCCTAGAGGCCATTGCTTGCGACGCCGAGCTCCAGGAGAAGCCGCTGGCTGAGTTGAAACGCCTCGGCGAAATGCTGCACGACCGATGCGTCCAGTTTTTGGATGAACACAAGGAGGAAGACCAAAAGACTCTGACGGTGGATGAGACGTCCGGTGCCAAGCAGCGCCGTGCCCGCGCAACTTTCTCGGTAAAGCTGGGAGGCGTCTCTTTCAACGCCAAAAAGCTGTTAGCTTGCGAGCAGGAGCTGCAGCCATTAAACGAGCTGATGCCCAACGCTGTCGAGGAACGTCTGAATTGGACGTTCAACATCAAGACTCGGGCTCCACTGTTTGACGTCGACTGGGGAGCCGAGGAGGACACGAAGCTGTTGTGCGGTATATATCAGTACGGGATCGGGTCGTGGGAGCAAATGAAGCTGGACCCCGCGCTCAAGCTAACGGATAAGATTCTCTTGAACGACACGCGCAAACCGCAGGCAAAGCAGCTGCAAACAAGAGCCGAATACCTATTGAAGATTATTAAGAAGAATGTGGAGCTTACAAAAGGAGGGCAGCGGCGCCAACGCCGTCCTCGAGCCTCCAAAGCCACCGACAGCAAAGTTGCCAGTCAACTTGGAGCCAGTTCTAACGTCGAGAGTAAGCCGCATGAGGGCGAGGAAGCTGTGGTCGCCGCCGAGAGCAGTGCCACTCAAGCGGACCATTCCGCCGCATCACCGCACAATACTTCGGCCGTTGAACAGTCGGGCGGCAATGCCAAGAAGGCTAAGAGGGCCAAGGCCCGCACAAAGAAGACAAGCGCTTCGGACAACAACGGCAACAAGCCCATGCACTTTACGGCCAACAATGAGCCCCGAGCCCTGGAGGTGTTGGGGGACTTGGATCCCAGCATTTTCAACGAATGCAAAGAAAAAATGCGACCGGTTAAAAAGGCGCTTAAGGCTCTGGACCAGCCAGATTTAAGTTTGTCGGACCAGGACCAGTTGCAACACACCAGAGATTGCCTACTGCAGATTGGCAGGCAGATCGACGTATGCCTGCAACCCTACAGCGACTCGGAGAAAAAGGAGTGGCGCAGTAACCTGTGGTATTTCGTGTCTAAGTTTACGGAGCTTGACGCAAAGCGTCTGTTCAAGATTTATAAGCATGCCCTTAAACAGGAATCTGGCGAGGGAAAAGGAAAGGGCAAGGATGGAGTCAAGGATGCCACCGGTAGTCCTAGCAAATCCAAAAGAAATGGGCTTCCGGCGGAAAAGGAAAAGGATAAAGAACGCGACAAGGGTGCCGGCAAAAAGAAAAAAAAGGACAAAGAAAGAAGCGGACCGGCTCGTTTTCCAGATCCCGGTGGCGCTCTTGCATCTGCACGTTTCGCCAACGATTCGCCCCTAAAAAGGAAAAGGGACGAGAATGATGCAGACGCCAGCAGTGCAATAACGGGCATTCCTGGCGGAGGCATTAGCGACCACTTAAAGTCAATGTCCTTTAAGCGTGTCAACATAGAGCGTCACGAGGAAAGAAAAAAGCATCAACGGGGCGATTACTACGGTGGCAGTGGAGCGCCTCCTGGTACGGTGGGTCCCTACGAGGGTAGCGGCAGTAGCAGCTCCCGCCGACAAGGTCTCAACTCGCCCTCCACACCCAACAGTCGTAGTAGTCGTGCTGGCTACGAGCCACCGCCTGCCCCCTCCGGTTACACGCCAGAGGCAGAGCGGTGGCATGCCCGGGAACGGTAATGAGTCTTACCTATCTTACAGTCTATATTCAATCCTAATTGTTGCCTTCCGTTTCAGATACAGCCTTGACTATAAACGGGATAGGTACGATCCAGGGTATCCCCGTAGCGGGGGCGCCTCCGGTGGGTATCATCGCGATCATCGTGAACGGGATCGTGACCGACGCCCCGATAAGCGTAGGTGAGTTCAAGTGATAACATTCTATTGCCTACAATTTCGTATCAATATACAAATATTTTTTATTACTTTCTTTATTTAGATATCCTTCCACTCACCTGCCACCACATGCCTACTCAAACCATTACCTGCCGCCCAACTACTACATGCCGAATGGAGTTGTACCAGGCTTGCCGCCACCGCCTCCTGGATATCGCACTGATCCTCGCGGCTATCCAGTCATGCCACGCGACTATCCGGCCGATTACAGACGTAGCGATTATGAGCGGCGCACGCAAACGTGAGGTGCCGGCACCCGATGATTTAGAACCTGAGTTGTACATAAAATTCTAGACTTAAGCAACTAAGCAACGCTGTAATCGAACCAGCATACAATACGTTTATTGTAGCTCCATAGATATGTACAAGAAATACCTAGCAGCTAGTATAGGCTACTATAAATTATGTGACACATCCGATCGCACAGCATGCACTGTATCATTGAGCATAGAGCGCTAATACCAGCAAACTAAAGTTAAACCTACTGTGTATAAGTCAAAGGCTTTAACGTTCGTTAAACGTTATTGCAAAACATTATTTTTGTACCATTTAAATGTAAAACATATACAGCAGGTTATCGAGGTGAGCTGTTAATAGCCACGACGGAAATGTCGTTTAAAAGCTTTTAAACAAACAACCAATTCTCACTATTTATACATTAACATATATATTTTTAAACACATAAACACACAAGCAATGGGGCCCATTGGGGAGTCCAGGAATTCGTTTCATTGTAATGTTGTTTTGAAGCAGACGATGGATTTGCTTTACGTCTATATTGCATTCATACTTTTATATACATTTAGAAATAAACAGCGAATGAATCGGAAATGTGTAATTTAGTTAAATTTAAAGCTATTAATATTAATGGGATAATACAAAAAAGCGAAGTAGTTGACGTAAAATCTATTATATCAATAAATTATGAATTATATTCAAGTTAAATTGATGCTGCTGGTAACGTATCCTTGATTCGTATCCTAGTTATTTTCACATATTTCATGGATTTATGGATTTAAAAATAACCACGATATATACCAAAAAATTAGGGTGTTGCCGGACTGTTCGTTTTGTTTGTGGCAATCTTGACAGCTAGAAGGAATCTAATCCTTGATTTAGGAATTGAAGTTGTATAGGATCCAACAAAGTAATCGTAATTCTTGGACAGATCTCTCTAGCATCAATGTACAAAAGTATAAAATATATACAAAAGTATAAAACCCGGAAAGCCGCATGAAAGTCTGGTAGCACTGGTGCTGCATGCTTGTCCATAGCATTGGATTGTTTATTAAAAATGGAAACTGAACTGGATGGCTCTGAATTGGGAACGAAGGAATACTGGGATTCCAGCTATAAGCGCGAGATTGGGAACTACAAGAGCCATGGTGATGTCGGAGAAATCTGGTTCGACGAGGACTCGCAGCAGCGCGTAATTGATTGGCTGTTGAAGCGGGAGATGGACAAGCATGCCCGGGTACTGGACTTGGGCTGCGGCAACGGCATGTTCCTAGTAGGAATGGCTAACGAAGGATTCGATCAGTTGATGGGTGTTGATTATTCAGCGGATGCCGTTGAGCTGGCAAACAGCATTTCTCATGACAAAGAATACAATATTAGTTACAAAGTGGCAGATTTAACGCAGCCACAGAATGAATTGGGAACCTTCGATGTTGTTCACGACAAAGGCACCTACGATGCGATTAGTCTATGCCCAGATAATCCCAAGGAGAAGCGTGCTTCCTATCTGGCCACGGTTGAGAACTTATTGAGCTCTGCGGAGAGTCTGTTTGTTATCACATCTTGCAACTGGACCGAAGAGGAACTAGTGCTCAGCTTTTCCGAGAAACTGGTAAAATATGCTACCATTCCCACACCCACATTTAAGTTTGGGGGCAAGGTTGGAAATGTGGTTACCTCAGTTGTGTTTAAGAAAAAATGAATAAAATATTTGTTTATTATCAGACTTAATTGGATGAAAACACCCTTAGTGGTTTAAAAACATATAAAAATATACACGGTAAAATAGTAAGGCCAAAATAGAACTTTCCTAAGTGGAATGGTAGGGTTATTGCTTCTTAGGTGTTCCTAGGGACACAACCTGGTCAAATGGAATCGCTTGCTCCTCGGCAAAAGCCAAAAAATCCATGCCATAATCTTGTATAAGCGACGTCAACATGGACACATCAGCTTCCGCCTGATGAGCATTTGATGCTGGGCAATTGAACCTGCTGGAGTACAAATTTCCCAATCGATATTTACCGCGAGGTGGACGGCGTTCAGTTGTGGCACATTGCAATCCACTGAATAATTGACGACGCGAGCGAAATTCTTTGACTCCTTTTTTCGGTTCCGACTGTTCCTCATCGCTATCAAAAGATCCTCGGCGCTTGGAAGCCGCTTCGCTACGTGTCAAAGTAGGACGTTTTGGAGTAGTTTCATTTATTCTTCGCCAGTCGACTTCTTTTGTGGGTTTGGTTTCTGGAATCGCCTCACTTTGTGCTTCTTCAGAGAGCTCTGTATTTTTTGAAGGTGCAGTGTCCTGGGGTAGATCTTCTCTTTTAAGTTCGGTTTCCGCGCAAGCTGCCTCTGGCACTTCTTTAGTAATTTCTTCTTCGGGACACTTGTCGTCTATTTCCAAAAAGGCACGAAGCGAATCAACACAAGTAACTCCAGGAAGGATTCCAGTGGGGGGAAGTTCCGCGATATGCTTCTCCAGAGCCTGTTTGATAATGGGAAAGTCGAAATTCCAACCATTGTGTGCCACTAAGCAAACTGGAGCGGGCAAATGTTTCAGAAAACTAAGAATTAGCCCCACGGAATCCTTACTAAACTTTGACTCGCGTTCCAGTAAATAGTTGCTCAAACCTGAAACATATTTTTATGAAGATTGGATTGTATGATATGGGATCTTTATGTGACTGACCTGTAATCCTCTCTGCCTCCGGTTGGACCATCATGGAAGCCTGAAACAGTAGGTTTAATTTGTGCAAAACCCTTGGTGGCTGCGGTAGGGCAGACTCTATGCTATTTTGGTCATCCAATTTAGCGTTAGTTTGTCTTAAAAGAGCTGCATCAAATGCATGTATGCATAATTCTGTAATGCCAACTCGGTTGTTACAATAGGCTGGTAAGTTTGTGGTCTCCAGATCCAGGACAGCAATTGTGGAAATTTGAGGACGATCTCCGCTGAGCTCTCCGTTCGAGTTCATGGTCTGTTTAAAATTTTATTTTGTTCCACTCGCTTGTCACGCTTAAATCAGACACTACACATAATTTAAAATTATTTCACAAGCAAAACTTCGGGATAAGAAAATTGAATGGAAACAAAAGAAACTTATCGGCAGATAATGTTATCGATTGTTTGGCCAAACAGTATATCGCGTTTTTTGAACATGACTCTCAATGGAATAGGTAACGGAAATGTAATTTGAGCCATTTTCAGCATTAATTTACAAAATTGTTATAATTATTAATTGTAGAATTAATTAAATTTAATTAATAATACAATAATATAGAAGTTTAAGAATACAACTGTGAAAATTTTTTAAAACCTTAATGTAATCAGCTGACTGGTATTTTGTATGACAAAAATTTATTAAAATTCTTTTTATTAGAAACAAAGTAAAACGCAAACAGTTGTAACGTTACAATATAGAGCAAATGCATTAAAATTCTCTTAAATACAAACATGCTAGTCAATACTGAGGAATTCATAATCCCGCGTCTTTTTAGTTATATAATTTGGGGAATACATTCGAGCTGAAAACTGGCACGCTGAAGGATCCCCGTGCCTTCCGTTTAAAGTTTCCTAGACACCGCCACTGATTACCGACTTGGCTTCATCTGTTTTCGTATCTGCCGATGAGCGCTTCACAGAAAACTGCAGATAGTTGTCGCGAGTAGCCGCTTCGTACTCCTGAACAAGACAGTCAACCGTCTCCCGGGACTCATCTAGCTCTACAAGATCGTCTTTAAAGATATCCTCCCGGCGAAACTGGTCAAGGAAAGCACCTCGCTTCCGTAATTTGTCGTACTGGTTAAGGGCTCGCTCAAATAGTGAACAGATGCTGGTATGGTTCGCCAGCATCAATCCAGATACGCGGTGATTGCTCTGCACGTACGGTGACGAGCGGGACAAGGCTACTTGGATGGACGTAGGGCCCCAGGGTATAAACTGGGCCATCTTGCGGTCGCGTATTCGCTGCAGCGACTTGTGTACTTGCGTGGGGTCCACCTCGCCCTGGATTATATTCAATATGGATATGTAGCAATGATGGTTTGTTTTATCGGGCCCCGTAGAAACCATCATATTTTTTGGCTGCAAAAGTCTCCGCATAACGTCAAGTACTGTTGTTTTTCGTACATTTACTGTCGCTTGACTATTGATGTCGGAATCGCTGGTCAATGGCGTGTAGCCTGTCATAAGGAAGTGCAGCTGAGGCGTCGGGATCAGAGGAGCCATAAGTCCTATGAGGTTATTGTTCATGTAGGACGGGTACCGCAAAGTCGTGGTGCTTACGCTCATAATAGTGGAAACCAAGTTGTTGATCTGCGAGAAACTGGGGTTTTGAATGTGTAGCCTGTCGCACGCGATTCGATTGAGTGCTGTGTTGTCCAGCACGACTACACTGTCTGCAGCACTGGTCAGCCGCCTCAGGGTCAGCATGGAGTTGTAAGGCTGCACAACCACGTCGCTAATTTCATCCTGGTTGGGAAACACACTAAAAGTCTGGATGAGCTTTTTCGGGTAGCGGTCCGCCAGCCTCTCCATTATAAACGACCCCATGCCGGAGCCAGTGCCACCAGCTATGGAGTGGCAAAGAATGAAGCCCTCCATGGAGTCGCTTCCATCGGCTTCTCGATCAATAATGTCAAACACCTCCTCTTGCAACTTGTCGCCTTGGCTGTAGCCTGAGGCCCAATTGTTGCCCGCACCGCCACCATGCTTGGATAGGTAAACATTCTCTGGATTGTAAAGTTTGGAGTAGGCTGATCCCATAATGGTGTTGATGACCCTCGGCTCCAAGTCCAACAGCACCGCCCGAGGTATATAGTGGTCGTCATCTGCTTGATAGAAGAATACGTCCTTGCGGTCCATGCCGTCGGTGGCAAAGTCCTCAAGGACACCGCTCGGGGATATTCCATGCTCCAAGCACAAACGCTTCCAAAACTCAAAGCCAACTGTGGATGTAAATTAATTAGCTCCAGTTGCATCTAAATAATCTTGGATTAACTTGCTCTGATTGCCGCATTGGCCCAACTGCAGAGTGATTATTTCACTTGGCATCCTCGATTTTTTTTTGGGCTCAAGCGTAAAATGATGCTGCGTTCGATTTCCGCCCTCTTCGCCTGGAGCGCTCTATACTGGACAGATGTAAAGTATTTTAATGTTGATTATTGTAAGCAACACGAAACGAAAAAGATAACGACTAGGTTTTTCCCTATTATTTAAAATAATTCCACAGCGGGTTTGTGTTTGCAATTTTTACCTCAGTGTTGTAAACGCGTTACTGAAATATCGACCACGAACTGGCTCAAGAAGGTGGCGCCAGTCACTTTGTTTCAATGGATATCGATTTAAAATATTAGCTATTCGTTAAAGAAATAAAAAGCCAGAGGTCCAGTCTTAAAAGAAAAATTTTAGACGTTTATTTTAGTTTATCATTTCTTCAGCTGCAAGTAGGTCCGTCTTAGTTTATTCGATGTTTCAATAACAACATTCAATAATATCACAGGGCTGTGTAACGTTCTAGTTTCATCGCATTCAAGACTGAAGCCGGCTTGGCGTTGTTGCCCGCGCTGTTTTCTTCCCCGTGTTGATTAGGAAGCTGCAAAAAACCAAAGAAAAAAGGCACATAAAGTGGACAATCATAATAAGCATTGCCTAATTAATTATTAGAATTTGCCAACCTTTTATCTTAAAGATGCCCCGAGTCAAAAGCTCAAATAAGAAAGCAGAGACGGTGTCTGAGGCAGCAGACCCCACTCCAAACGGCAATGGATTTGTGCCTGCCGAAGAAGTATCTAAGCCTGCAGCGGCAACAACCAAAGGTGCGGCGAAGGGAAAGTCACGTGCCAAAAAGAATGTTAAGGAGGAAGCTGAATCTAATCCTTTAGAAGATCTGCAGCCGCTGGAAAATAAAAAGGCGCCAGCGACTTCGCGTGGTAAGAAGAAGCAGGCGTCGCAGGGTACAGAAGATATTGGCGTGACCAAGGCTGTGGTCAAGTCGAGGGGGCGCTCGAAAAAGGCAAGCGTTGAGCCAGATGAAGCAGAAGTTGAGGAGTCTGTGGTCAAAGCAGCGCCCGCAAAGGGGCGGAAAAGGAAAGAACCTTCTGAAGATGCCGCGGCGCCGGCAGAGCCACCCAAACGAAGAACAAAAAAGGATTCTGCGCCGCCTATCGAAGAATTGCCAGCTCCGTCGTCACCTTCAGAAGGGAAACCCAAAAGGGGGAGCGTGTGTCCAAACCGGCACGAGGAACGAAGAGGCTGGCAGACTCGGAAATCGCGATGGCTCTTATGGAGGAAGAGGAACCAGATGTCGAGCCTCCTAAAACTGCGCCAAAGCGCAGTAGGAAGCAAAAGCCAGAAGCCGATCCACCAGAGGATCTCGAAGAAATAGAGGAAGCTCCCTCTAAGGAAGCCCCAAAGAAAAGAGCTGGTAAAAAAGTTAAGGAAAATAACGCTAAGACTGAAGCTGGTCTGAAAGGCAAAAAAAATACAGCAAAGCCTGCAGAGGATCCCGATTTAATACAGGAAGCTCCACCAAAGGAACCACCTAAGAAAAAAACGACCAAAAAAGCCAAGGAGAACGACGCTGAAGGTGAAACTGAGCTGAAGGCTGAAAAGAAGCCCACAAAGGCTCGGGGTAAAAAGGTAGTGCCAGAAGAGAAACCAGTGACCACTGAGAAACGTGGTCAAAAGGCAGTTGTTGAAGAGGAGATCACCAAAGACGATGATCTTAATGGAAACCCTGAGCCAGGTACGTAAAACTAATGTACACACGTACACGTAATGATAACTATATTAAATTGAAAACATCCTTGCAGTTCGCAGCAGGAAAAAAGCAGCTGCCAAGGAAAAGAAAGATGAGGAAATCGACGGTTCTAAAAGTATGTTGGCTGAGCAATCCGGCTGCGGTGGCGGTGCCGTATTGAAAAGCTTGCAAAACATGCTAAACTTCTGTTTTCCAGCATCCAAAGCTGCCAAGAACACCGGGGCTGGGACGGAATTGGATAAGTCTGCGTTTACCCTCCCCAGCGACAAGACGTTCAACTTAAAAATATCTAGCTGGAATGTGGCTGGTCTGAGAGCCTGGTTAAAGAAGGACGGTCTAAAGTTGGTGGACCTCGAGGAGCCGGATATATTCTGTCTGCAGGTAAGCCAATATCTAATCGTGTATGTAAGTAATGTAATTCAAACACAATTTTAAGGAAACCAAGTGCTCGAATGATCAGTTGCCAGAGGAGGTTACTCGGCTTCCAGGCTACCATCCTTACTGGCTGTGTATGCCGGGTGGATACGCTGGCGTTGCAATTTATAGCAAGATCATGCCCATAAACGTGGAGTACGGTATCGGAAATGAAGAATTCGACGATGTGGGTCGCATGATTACGGCGGAATATGAAAAGTTTTACCTAATCAATGTATATGTCCCCAATTCGGGCCGCAAATTGGTGAACTTGGAGCAGCGCATGCGTTGGGAAAAACTATTCCAAGCACACGTAAAAAAGCTAGATGCACTTAAGCCTGTTGTCATTTGTGGTGACATGAACGTTTCCCACATGCCCATCGACTTGGCAAACCCGAAAACAAACACCAGGAATGCCGGATTTACCCAAGAAGAGCGAGATAAAATGACTGAGCTATTGAGTCTTGGTTTTGTGGATTCCTTTAGGCATCTTTATCCGGACCGTAAGAGCGCCTATACCTTTTGGACCTACATGTCCAATGCCCGAGCTCGCGATGTTGGCTGGAGATTGGACTACTGCCTCGTCTCAGAACGCTTTGTCTCCAAGGTGGTGGAACACGAGATTCGTAAGCAATGTCTAGGAAGCGATCATTGCCCCATTACCATATTCTTCAATATTTAAATATCATTTTTCTGTTTATGCTATATTTATCCTCTTTGTTCTTTATTATTTATTTTCAAACCACATTTAACATTCATTTTTGTAATGTCCTTTATTTTTTGTTAGAAGTTTTGTTGTAGATCGACCTTTAAATTTTAGTATTGAACAAAATAAATATTTCATTTACGAACTGAAATTGGGAAGAATAAAGTCAATAAAGAAAAAGAAATGCAGTTTTTTGCAGTTTAGTTGCTTTAGTGGCAATTAGTTTATTACGTTTCAACAAAATCCTTTTCCTTTTTTGTGAAACTTTGAGAGAAATACTTCTCAGCAATAAAATAAGCATAAAATTGTTATATCTTATAATTCATTCAAAACCAAATGGTATTAAAATATGGTCTTATATAAAATTAATTTAAATAAATAACCGAAAATATTCAAATGCTCGAGACATCGATACTAGATTCGATTTTACCATAAAAAAAAGCAGACTTTTAGTGTGTTTCCCAACCAGGATGAAATTAGCGACGTGGTTGTGCAGCCTTACAACTCCATGGTCTCCAATATGGTCTTATATAAAATTAATTTAAATAAATAACCGAAAATATTCAAATGCTCGAGACATCGATACTAGATTCGATTTTACCATAAAATCGAATCTAGTATCGATGTCTCGAGCATTTGAATACCACCTTGATCAAAAAGTTCCCGGAATCACCACCGTGTGGCGCTTTCAGTCACCCGATTTTAGTTCTCTTTTTTTTTTTAGGTTGGCACAACCCGGATTGACATTCTATAATAATTAATATAATAATAATAATAATATAATTTTCAGCTTGATAGTGTGACATTTGTAAAAGTGACGCCGTATTGAGTACATCTACGATTGTGCGTGTTCTCGATTTTGTACTATTTTGAAAATGGAATTGAATTTGCAACAACGAGTTTGTATTAAATTTTGTGTTAAAAACGGTTTCAATGGTGCGACGTCATTGAAAATGTTAGAAAAAAGTTTCGGCAACGATACTGTGAAGAAAACAGTCGTCTATCAGTGGCACGAGCGTTTCAGAAGTGGCCGTGAGTCCGTGAACGACGATGAACGCAGTGGCAGACCATCGACATCGAAAACCGACGAAAACATCGACAAGATCAAAGACTGGATGACCGTAGACCGCAAATTGACCATTAGAGAGATGGCAGAGGAGTTAGACATTGCTTTTGGATCCGTTCAAGACATTTTGGTTAATGATTTGGGCCTCAGACGTGTCGCTGCAAAGCTGGTGCCGAAAGACCTGAATTTCGTGCAAAAAAGGAACCGCGTTGACATCGCAAAAGACATGATTTCTACGGCCGAATCCGACCCAACATTCATTAAACGGATTATTACGCCGCTGGAAAATAAAAAGGCGCCTTCGCGTGGTAAGAAGAAGCAGGCGTCGCAGGGTACAGAAGATATTGGCGTGACCAAGGCTGTGGTCAAGTCGAGGGGGCGCTCGAAAAAGGCAAGCGTTGAGCCAGATGAAGCAGAAGTTGAGGAGTCTGTGGTCAAAGCAGCGCCCGCAAAGGGGCGGAAAAGGAAAGAACCTTCTGAAGATGCCGCGGCGCCGGCAGAGCCACCCAAACGAAGAACAAAAAAGGATTCTGCGCCGCCTATCGAAGAATTGCCAGCTCCGTCGTCACCTTCAGAAGGGAAACCCAAAAAGGGGGAGCGTGTGTCCAAACCGGCACGAGGAACGAAGAGGCTGGCAGACTCGGAAATCGCGATGGCTCTTATGGAGGAAGAGGAACCAGATGTCGAGCCTCCTAAAACTGCGCCAAAGCGCAGTAGGAAGCAAAAGCCAGAAGCCGATCCACCAGAGGATCTCGAAGAAATAGAGGAAGCTCCCTCTAAGGAAGCCCCAAAGAAAAGAGCTGGTAAAAAAGTTAAGGAAAATAACGCTAAGACTGAAGCTGGTCTGAAAGGCAAAAAAAATACAGCAAAGCCTGCAGAGGATCCCGATTTAATACAGGAAGCTCCACCAAAGGAACCACCTAAGAAAAAAACGACCAAAAAAGCCAAGGAGAACGACGCTGAAGGTGAAACTGAGCTGAAGGCTGAAAAGAAGCCCACAAAGGCTCGGGGTAAAAAGGTAGTGCCAGAAGAGAAACCAGTGACCACTGAGAAACGTGGTCAAAAGGCAGTTGTTGAAGAGGAGATCACCAAAGACGATGATCTTAATGGAAACCCTGAGCCAGGTACGTAAAACTAATGTACACACGTACACGTAATGATAACTATATTAAATTGAAAACATCCTTGCAGTTCGCAGCAGGAAAAAAGCAGCTGCCAAGGAAAAGAAAGATGAGGAAATCGACGGTTCTAAAAGTATGTTGGCTGAGAAATCCGGCTTCGGTGGCGGTGCCGTATTGAAAAGCTTGCAAAACATGCTTTTCATGCCGGATTTACCCAAGAAGAGCGAGATAAAATGACTGAGCTATTGAGTCTTGGTTTTGTGGATTCCTTTAGGCATCTTTATCCGGACCGTAAGAGCGCCTATACCTTTTGGACCTACATGTCCAATGCCCGAGCTCGCGATGTTGGCTGGAGATTGGACTACTGCCTCGTCTCAGAACGCTTTGTCTCCAAGGTGGTGGAACACGAGATTCGTAAGCAATGTCTAGGAAGCGATCATTGCCCCATTACCATATTCTTCAATATTTAAATATCATTTTTCTGTTTATGCTATATTTATCCTCTTTGTTCTTTATTATTTATTTTCAAACCACATTTAACATTCATTTTTGTAATGTCCTTTATTTTTTGTTAGAAGTTTTGTTGTAGATCGACCTTTAAATTTTAGTATTGAACAAAATAAATATTTCATTTACGAACTGAAATTGGGAAGAATAAAGTCAATAAAGAAAAAGAAATGCAGTTTTTTCATAGTTGCTTTAGTGGCAATTAGTTTATTACGTTTCAACAAAATCCTTTTCCTTTTTTGTGAAACTTTGAGAGAAATACTTCTCAGCAATAAAATAAGCATAAAATTGTTATATCTTATAATTCATTCACAACCAAATGGTATTAAAATATGGTCTTATAAATTGTTGAAAATATTCAAATGCTCGAGACATCGATACTAGATTCGATTTTATTTCAGCCCTACAAGAATACCATCTCTGACTTCCCGCTTTAATTTGTATTCCCTCCAAAATGTCATTTGTTTAGAATAAACTCAAAGCATAAGTTGACATGGTTGAAACACCGGAGAAAAATATATCCTCATCGCCTAGAAAGGGGTCTCCCCTGAAATTGGATATGGATTCTGTGGGGCATCCGGAGTGCCAGAATCAAAAATCCCCAAAGAAACAGCAACAGGATGTAAATTCCGACGAGTTGCAGTACTTGAATCTAATAAGCAGTATCATCAATTTTGGGGAGCGTCGAATGGACCGCACTGAAGTTGGAACGCTGTCTATTTTTGGATCACAGATGCGTTTTTCTATGAGGGATTGCTTTCCCTTGTTGACCACCAAACGTGTCTTCTTCCGAGCAGTAGCCGAAGAGTTGCTGTGGTTTGTGGCTGGCAAAACGGACGCTAAGCTATTGCAGGCCAAGAACGTTCACATCTGGGACGGAAATAGCACCAGGGAGTTCTTGGACAAGCTTGGACATACGGACCGAGCTGTTGGAGACTTGGGACCGGTATACGGTTTTCAATGGCGACACTTTGGTGCTGAATATACCACATGTGACGATGACTATAGCGGAAAGGGTATCGATCAACTGCAACAGGTTATTGACACGATAAGGAAAAATCCTTCGGACCGACGGATTATCATGTCAGCATGGAATCCGATGGACATCCCAAAAATGGCGTTGCCTCCATGCCACTGTTTGGCTCAGTTTTATGTATCTCAAGAGCGTGGGGAGCTTTCCTGCCAGCTTTATCAACGAAGCGCCGACATGGGACTGGGTGTGCCCTTTAACATTGCCTCATACGCCTTGCTGACCTACATGATCGCTCATATAACGGGTCTTAAGCCAGGTGACTTTGTTCACAATATGGGAGATACGCATGTCTACCTAAATCATGTGGAGCCCCTTAAGGAGCAACTTGAGCGCACACCGCGTCCCTTCCCTAAACTAGTTATTAAACGCCAGGTTCAGAACATCGAAGATTTTCGCTACGAAGACTTCGAAGTTGTTGATTACAATCCCTATCCTAATATAAAGATGGATATGGCTGTCTAAGGGCCTACCTTTTATGTTTATTGTTTACTGAGTGTTTATTGAGTACTGAACATGGCGTTCGCGAATACTTATATTTTAATCAATATCATTTTTATTATTTTAATCAGAAAATGTTGAACTCTTTTAAAAAGATTGAATAAAAAGGAAGATTTTAATAAGGAAAATGCGGTTCTAGTGGTACCAATAAAACAAATTTAAAAAGATAATTATGAATCTTAATAAACCTTTTTTAACACAATATTGTTTATATACTTTTATTTACTTTTGAATTAAGTATAAAATACCGTATTCCAAATATCGTGTCCACTATTATGATTTTTTGCGAAAATAGGCCGGATTGGTATTTTTGCTATTTTCCGTCACCTTTTAATGAATATCTTAGCCATTTCTCAACCGATTTGGAAACAGAATACCATTTATGAATCAGGACTTCATTGGCCATTGATCTGCGATAAAATTTTGGGAAAACCGTACAGAAAACCTAATGAAAATCGGGCCTATTGTTCGTTCACTTTTATTTTTGTCACCTTTTAGTGAATATCTTCGCCATTTCGTAAAAGATTTCGAAAAGAAATACCATTTTTTAATAACAGCTTCATTTTCCATTAATCAGCATCAAAATATTTTGAATACTGATCAAAAATATCAAAAGAAAACCATACCAAACTATAATCGGGCTCACTTCTATCATTTCGCTTTCCAATTACCTTTTAAAGAATATTTTAGCCATTTCGTAACCGATTTGGAAAAGGAATACCATTTATAAATAAGAACTTCATTCCCTATTAATTTCCACCAAAATATTTGGAAAACAGAACAATCGAAATTTTATCGTTTTTTCGCAATTTTGGAAAGGGGTACCATCACGATTTTTTGCGAAAATAGCCCGGATTGGTATTTTTGCTATTTTCCGTCACCTTTTAATGAATATCTTAGCCATTTCTCAACCGATTTGGAAACAGAATACCATTTATGAATCAGGACTTCATTGGCCATTGATCTGCGATAAAATTTTGGGAAAACCGTACAGAAAACCTAATGAAAATCGGGCCTATTGTTCGTTCACTTTTATTTTTGTCACCTTTTAGTGAATATCTTCGCCATTTCGTAAAAGATTTCGAAAAGAAATACCATTTTTTAATAACTGCTTCATTTTCCATTAATCAGCATCAAAATATTTTGAATACTGATCAAAAATATCAAAAGAAAACCATACCAAACTATAGTCGGGCTCACTTCTATCATTTCGCTTTCCAATTACCTTTTAGAGAATATCTTAGCCATTTCGTAACCGATTTGGAAAAGGAATACCATTTATAAATAAGAACTTCATTCCCTATTAATTTGCATCAAAATATTTGGAAAACAGAACAATCGAAATTTGATCGTTTTTTCGCAATTTTGGAAAGGGGTACCATCACGATTTTTTGCGAAAATAGGCCGGATTGGTATTTTTGCTATTTTCCGTCACCTTTTAATGAATATCTTATCCATTTCTCAACCGATTTGGGAACAGGATACCATTTATGAATCAGGACTTCGTTGGCCATTGATCTGCGATAAAATTTTGGGAAAACCGTACAGAAAACCTAATGAAAATCGGGCCTATTGTTCGTTCACTTTTATTTTTGTCACCTTTTAGTGAATATCTTCGCCATTTCGTAAAAGATTTCGAAAAGAAATACCATTTTTTAATAACTGCTTCATTTTCCATTAATCAGCATCAAAATATTTTGAATACTGATCAAAAATATCAAAAGAAAACCATACCAAACTATAGTCGGGCTCACTTCTATCATTTCGCTTTCCAATTACCTTTTAGAGAATATCTTAGCCATTTCGTAACCGATTTGGAAAAGGAATACCATTTATAAATAAGAACTTTATTCCCTATTAATCTGCATCAAAATATTTGGAAAACAGAACAATCGAAATTTTATCGTTTTTTCGCAATTTTGGAAAGGGGTACCATCACGATTTTTTGCGAAAATAGGCCGGATTGGTATTTTTGCTATTTTCCGTCACCTTTTAATGAATATCTTAGCCATTTCTCAACCGATTTGGGAACAGGATACCATTTATTGAAAGGAACTTCATTCTCCATATATCTGCATCTAAATATTTGGAAAACAGAACAATCGAAATTTTATCGTTTTTTCGCAATTTTGGAAAGGGGTACCATCACGATTTTTTGCGAAAATAGGCCGGATTGGTATTTTTGCTATTTTCCGTCACCTTTTAATGAATATCTTAGCCATTTCTCCACCGATTTGGGAACAGGATACCATTTATGAATCAGGACTTCATTGGCCATTGATCTGCGATAAAATTTTGGGAAAACCGTACAGAAAACCTAATGAAAATCGGGCCTATTGTTCGTTCACTTTTATTTTTGTCACCTTTTAGTGAATATCTTCGCCATTTCGTAAAAGATTTCGAAAAGAAATACCATTTTTTAATAACTGCTTCATTTTCCATTAATCAGCATCAAAATATTTTGAATACTGATCAAAAATATCAAAAGAAAACCATACCAAACTATAGTCGGGCTCACTTCTATCATTTCGCTTTCCAATTACCTTTTAGAGAATATCTTAGCCATTTCGTAACCGATTTGGAAAAGAAATACCATTTATAAATAAGAACTTCATTCCCTATTAATTTCCATCAAAATATTTGGAAAACAGAACAATCGAAATTTGATCGTTTTTTCGCAATTTTGGAAAGGGGTACCATCACGATTTTTTGCGAAAATAGGCCGGATTGGTATTTTTGCTATTTTCCGTCACCATTTAATGAATATCTTAGCCATTTCTCAACCGATTTGGGAACAGGATACCATTTATGAATCAGGACTTCGTTGGCCATTGATCTGCGATAAAATTTTGGGAAAACCGTACAGAAAACCTAATGAAAATCGGGCCTATTGTTCGTTCACTTTTATTTTTGTCACCTTTTAGTGAATATCTTCGCCATTTCGTAAAAGATTTCGAAAAGAAATACCATTTTTTAATAACTGCTTCATTTTCCATTAATCAGCATCAAAATATTTTGAATACTGATCAAAAATATCAAAAGAAAACCATACCAAACTATAGTCGGGCTCACTTCTATCATTTCGCTTTCCAATTACCTTTTAGAGAATATCTTAGCCATTTCGTAACCGATTTGGAAAAGGAATACCATTTATAAATAAGAACTTCATTCCCTATTAATTTGCATCAAAATATTTGGAAAACAGAACAATCGAAATTTTATCGTTTTTTCGCAATTTTGGAAAGGGGTACCATCACGATTTTTTGCGAAAATAGGCCGGATTGGTATTTTTGCTATTTTCCGTCACCTTTTAATGAATATCTTAGCCATTTCTCAACCGATTTGGGAAGAGGATACCATTTATTGAAAGGAACTTCATTCTCCATATATCTGCATCTAAATATTTGGAAAACAGAACAATCGAAATTTTATCGTTTTTTCGCAATTTTGGAAAGGGGTACCATCACGATTTTTTGCGAAAATAGCCCGGATTGGTATTTTTGCTATTTTCCGTCACCTTTTAATGAATATCTTAGCCATTTCTCAACCGATTTGGAAACAGAATACCATTTATGAATCAGGACTTCGTTGGCCATTGATCTGCGATAAAATTTTGGGAAAACCGTACAGAAAACCTAATGAAAATCGGGCCTATTGTTCGTTCACTTTTATTTTTGTCACCTTTTAGTGAATATCTTCGCCATTTCGTAAAAGATTTCGAAAAGAAATACCATTTTTTAATAACTGCTTCATTTTCCATTAATCAGCATCAAAATATTTTGAATACTGATCAAAAATATCAAAAGAAAACCATACCAAACTATAGTCGGGCTCACTTCTATCATTTCGCTTTCCAATTACCTTTTAGAGAATATCTTAGCCATTTCGTAACCGATTTGGAAAAGGAATACCATTTATAAATAAGAACTTCATTCCCTATTAATTTCCATCAAAATATTTGGAAAACAGAACAATCGAAATTTTATCGTTTTTTCGCAATTTTGGAAAGGGGTACCATCACGATTTTTTGCGAAAATAGGCCGGATTGGTATTTTTGCTATTTTCCGTCACCTTTTAATGAATATCTTAGCCATTTCTCAACCGATTTGGAAACAGAATACCATTTATGAATCAGGACTTCATTGGCCATTGATCTGCGATAAAATTTTGGGAAAACCGTACAGAAAACCTAATGAAAATCGGGCCTATTGTTCGTTCACTTTTATTTTTGTCACCTTTTAGTGAATATCTTCGCCAATTCGTAAAAGATTTCGAAAAGAAATACCATTTTTTAATAACTGCTTCATTTTCCATTAATCAGCATCAAAATATTTTGAATACTGATCAAAAATATCAAAAGAAAACCATACCAAACTATAGTCGGGCTCACTTCTATCATTTCGCTTTCCAATTACCTTTTAGAGAATATCTTAGCCATTTCGTAACCGATTTGGAAAAGGAATACCATTTATAAATAAGAACTTCATTCCCTATTAATTTCCATCAAAATATTTGGAAAACAGAACAATCGAAATTTTATCGTTTTTTCGCAATTTTGGAAAGGGGTACCATCACGATTTTTTGCGAAAATAGGCCGGATTGGTATTTTTGCTATTTTCCGTCACCTTTTAATGAATATCTTAGCCATTTCTCAACCGATTTGGGAACAGGATACCATTTATGAATCAGGACTTCGTTGGCCATTGATCTGCGATAAAATTTTGGGAAAACCGTACAGAAAACCTAATGAAAATCGGGCCTATTGTTCGTTCACTTTTATTTTTGTCACCTTTTAGTGAATATCTTCGCCATTTCGTAAAAGATTTCGAAAAGAAATACCATTTTTTAATAACAGCTTCATTTTCCATTAATCAGCATCAAAATATTTTGAATACTGATCAAAAATATCAAAAGAAAACCATACCAAACTATAATCGGGCTCACTTCTATCATTTCGCTTTCCAATTACCTTTTAGAGAATATCTTAGCCATTTCGTAACCGATTTGAAAAAGGAATACCATTTATAAATAAGAACTTTATTCCCTATTAATCTGCATCAAAATATTTGGAAAACAGAACAATCGAAATTTTATCGTTTTTTCGCAATTTTGGAAAGGGGTACCATCACGATTTTTTGCGAAAATAGGCCGGATTGGTATTTTTGCTATTTTCCGTCACCTTTTAATGAATATCTTAGCCATTTCTCAACCGATTTGGGAAGAGGATACCATTTATTGAAAGGAACTTCATTCTCCATATATCTGCATCTAAATATTTGGAAAACAGAACAATCGAAATTTTATCGTTTTTTCGCAATTTTGGAAAGGGGTACCATCACGATTTTTTGCGAAAATAGGCCGGATTGGTATTTTTGCTATTTTCCGTCACCTTTTAATGAATATCTTAGCCATTTCTCAACCGATTTGGAAACAGAATACCATTTATGAATCAGGACTTCGTTGGCCATTGATCTGCGATAAAATTTTGGGAAAACCGTACAGAAAACCTAATGAAAATCGGGCCTATTGTTCGTTCACTTTTATTTTTGTCACCTTTTAGTGAATATCTTCGCCATTTCGTAAAAGATTTCGAAAAGAAATACCATTTTTTAATAACTGCTTCATTTTCCATTAATCAGCATCAAAATATTTTGAATACTGATCAAAAATATCAAAAGAAAACCATACCAAACTATAGTCGGGCTCACTTCTATCATTTCGCTTTCCAATTACCTTTTAGAGAATATCTTAGCCATTTCGTAACCGATTTGGAAAAGAAATACCATTTATAAATAAGAACTTCATTCCCTATTAATTTCCATCAAAATATTTGGAAAACAGAAAAATCGAAATTTTATCGTTTTTTCGCAATTTTGGAAAGGGGTATCACGATTTTTTGCGAAAATAGGCCGGATTGGTATTTTTGCTATTTTCCGTCACCTTTTAATGAATATCTTAGCCATTTCTCAACCGATTTGGGAACAGGATACCATTTATTGAAAGGAACTTCATTCTCCATATATCTGCATCTAAATATTTGGAAAACAGAACAATCGAAATTTTATCGTTTTTTCGCAATTTTGGAAAGGGGTACCATCACGATTTTTTGCGAAAATAGCCCGGATTGGTATTTTTGCTATTTTCCGTCACCTTTTAATGAATATCTTAGCCATTTCTCAACCGATTTGGAAACAGAATACCATTTATGAATCAGGACTTCGTTGGCCATTGATCTGCGATAAAATTTTGGGAAAACCGTACAGAAAACCTAATGAAAATCGGGCCTATTGTTCGTTCACTTTTATTTTTGTCACCTTTTAGTGAATATCTTCGCCAATTCGTAAAAGATTTCGAAAAGAAATACCATTTTTTAATAACTGCTTCATTTTCCATTAATCAACATCAAAATATTTTGAATACTGATCAAAAATATCAAAAGAAAGCCATACCAAACTATAGTCGGGCTCACTTCTATCATTTCGCTTTCCAATTACCTTTTAGAGAATATCTTAGCCATTTCGTAACCGATTTGGAAAAGGAATACCATTTATAAATAAGAACTTCATTCCCTATTAATTTCCATCAAAATATTTGGAAAACAGAACAATCGAAATTTGATCGTTTTTTCGCAATTTTGGAAAGGGGTACCATCACGATTTTTTGCGAAAATAGGCCGGATTGGTATTTTTGCTATTTTCCGTCACCATTTAATGAATATCTTAGCCATTTCTCAACCGATTTGGGAACAGGATACCATTTATGAATCAGGACTTCGTTGGCCATTGATCTGCGATAAAATTTTGGGAAAACCGTACAGAAAACCTAATGAAAATCGGGCCTATTGTTCGTTCACTTTTATTTTTGTCACCTTTTAGTGAATATCTTCGCCATTTCGTAAAAGATTTCGAAAAGAAATACCATTTTTTAATAACTGCTTCATTTTCCATTAATCAGCATCAAAATATTTTGAATACTGATCAAAAATATCAAAAGAAAACCATACCAAACTATAGTCGGGCTCACTTCTATCATTTCGCTTTCCAATTACCTTTTAGAGAATATCTTAGCCATTTCGTAACCGATTTGGAAAAGGAATACCATTTATAAATAAGAACTTCATTCCCTATTAATTTGCATCAAAATATTTGGAAAACAGAACAATCGAAATTTTATCGTTTTTTCGCAATTTTGGAAAGGGGTACCATCACGATTTTTTGCGAAAATAGGCCGGATTGGTATTTTTGCTATTTTCCGTCACCTTTTAATGAATATCTTAGCCATTTCTCAACCGATTTGGGAAGAGGATACCATTTATTGAAAGGAACTTCATTCTCCATATATCTGCATCTAAATATTTGGAAAACAGAACAATCGAAATTTTATCGTTTTTTCGCAATTTTGGAAAGGGGTACCATCACGATTTTTTGCGAAAATAGCCCGGATTGGTATTTTTGCTATTTTCCGTCACCTTTTAATGAATATCTTAGCCATTTCTCAACCGATTTGGAAACAGAATACCATTTATGAATCAGGACTTCGTTGGCCATTGATCTGCGATAAAATTTTGGGAAAACCGTACAGAAAACCTAATGAAAATCGGGCCTATTGTTCGTTCACTTTTATTTTTGTCACCTTTTAGTGAATATCTTCGCCATTTCGTAAAAGATTTCGAAAAGAAATACCATTTTTTAATAACTGCTTCATTTTCCATTAATCAGCATCAAAATATTTTGAATACTGATCAAAAATATCAAAAGAAAACCATACCAAACTATAGTCGGGCTCACTTCTATCATTTCGCTTTCCAATTACCTTTTAGAGAATATCTTAGCCATTTCGTAACCGATTTGGAAAAGGAATACCATTTATAAATAAGAACTTCATTCCCTATTAATTTCCATCAAAATATTTGGAAAACAGAACAATCGAAATTTTATCGTTTTTTCGCAATTTTGGAAAGGGGTACCATCACGATTTTTTGCGAAAATAGGCCGGATTGGTATTTTTGCTATTTTCCGTCACCTTTTAATGAATATCTTAGCCATTTCTCAACCGATTTGGAAACAGAATACCATTTATGAATCAGGACTTCATTGGCCATTGATCTGCGATAAAATTTTGGGAAAACCGTACAGAAAACCTAATGAAAATCGGGCCTATTGTTCGTTCACTTTTATTTTTGTCACCTTTTAGTGAATATCTTCGCCAATTCGTAAAAGATTTCGAAAAGAAATACCATTTTTTAATAACTGCTTCATTTTCCATTAATCAGCATCAAAATATTTTGAATACTGATCAAAAATATCAAAAGAAAACCATACCAAACTATAGTCGGGCTCACTTCTATCATTTCGCTTTCCAATTACCTTTTAGAGAATATCTTAGCCATTTCGTAACCGATTTGGAAAAGGAATACCATTTATAAATAAGAACTTCATTCCCTATTAATTTCCATCAAAATATTTGGAAAACAGAACAATCGAAATTTTATCGTTTTTTCGCAATTTTGGAAAGGGGTACCATCACGATTTTTTGCGAAAATAGGCCGGATTGGTATTTTTGCTATTTTCCGTCACCTTTTAATGAATATCTTAGCCATTTCTCAACCGATTTGGGAACAGGATACCATTTATGAATCAGGACTTCGTTGGCCATTGATCTGCGATAAAATTTTGGGAAAACCGTACAGAAAACCTAATGAAAATCGGGCCTATTGTTCGTTCACTTTTATTTTTGTCACCTTTTAGTGAATATCTTCGCCATTTCGTAAAAGATTTCGAAAAGAAATACCATTTTTTAATAACAGCTTCATTTTCCATTAATCAGCATCAAAATATTTTGAATACTGATCAAAAATATCAAAAGAAAACCATACCAAACTATAATCGGGCTCACTTCTATCATTTCGCTTTCCAATTACCTTTTAGAGAATATCTTAGCCATTTCGTAACCGATTTGAAAAAGGAATACCATTTATAAATAAGAACTTTATTCCCTATTAATCTGCATCAAAATATTTGGAAAACAGAACAATCGAAATTTTATCGTTTTTTCGCAATTTTGGAAAGGGGTACCATCACGATTTTTTGCGAAAATAGGCCGGATTGGTATTTTTGCTATTTTCCGTCACCTTTTAATGAATATCTTAGCCATTTCTCAACCGATTTGGGAAGAGGATACCATTTATTGAAAGGAACTTCATTCTCCATATATCTGCATCTAAATATTTGGAAAACAGAACAATCGAAATTTTATCGTTTTTTCGCAATTTTGGAAAGGGGTACCATCACGATTTTTTGCGAAAATAGGCCGGATTGGTATTTTTGCTATTTTCCGTCACCTTTTAATGAATATCTTAGCCATTTCTCAACCGATTTGGAAACAGAATACCATTTATGAATCAGGACTTCGTTGGCCATTGATCTGCGATAAAATTTTGGGAAAACCGTACAGAAAACCTAATGAAAATCGGGCCTATTGTTCGTTCACTTTTATTTTTGTCACCTTTTAGTGAATATCTTCGCCATTTCGTAAAAGATTTCGAAAAGAAATACCATTTTTTAATAACTGCTTCATTTTCCATTAATCAGCATCAAAATATTTTGAATACTGATCAAAAATATCAAAAGAAAACCATACCAAACTATAGTCGGGCTCACTTCTATCATTTCGCTTTCCAATTACCTTTTAGAGAATATCTTAGCCATTTCGTAACCGATTTGGAAAAGAAATACCATTTATAAATAAGAACTTCATTCCCTATTAATTTCCATCAAAATATTTGGAAAACAGAAAAATCGAAATTTTATCGTTTTTTCGCAATTTTGGAAAGGGGTATCACGATTTTTTGCGAAAATAGGCCGGATTGGTATTTTTGCTATTTTCCGTCACCTTTTAATGAATATCTTAGCCATTTCTCAACCGATTTGGGAACAGGATACCATTTATTGAAAGGAACTTCATTCTCCATATATCTGCATCTAAATATTTGGAAAACAGAACAATCGAAATTTTATCGTTTTTTCGCAATTTTGGAAAGGGGTACCATCACGATTTTTTGCGAAAATAGGCCGGATTGGTATTTTTGCTATTTTCCGTCACCTTTTAATGAATATCTTAGCCATTTCTCCACCGATTTGGGAACAGGATACCATTTATGAATCAGGACTTCATTGGCCATTGATCTGCGATAAAATTTTGGGAAAACCGTACAGAAAACCTAATGAAAATCGGGCCTATTGTTCGTTCACTTTTATTTTTGTCACCTTTTAGTGAATATCTTCGCCATTTCGTAAAAGATTTCGAAAAGAAATACCATTTTTTAATAACTGCTTCATTTTCCATTAATCAGCATCAAAATATTTTGAATACTGATCAAAAATATCAAAAGAAAACCATACCAAACTATAGTCGGGCTCACTTCTATCATTTCGCTTTCCAATTACCTTTTAGAGAATATCTTAGCCATTTCGTAACCGATTTGGAAAAGGAATACCATTTATAAATATGAACTTCATTCCCTATTGATCTGCATCAAAATATTTGGAAAACAGAACAATCGAAATTTTATCGTTTTTTCGCAATTTTGGAAAGGGGTACCATCACGATTTTTTGCGAAAATAGGCCGGATTGGTATTTTTGCTATTTTCCGTCACCTTTTAATGAATATCTTAGCCATTTCTCAACCGATTTGGAAACAGAATACCATTTATGAATCAGGACTTCGTTGGCCATTGATCTGCGATAAAATTTTGGGAAAACCGTACAGAAAACCTAATGAAAATCGGGCCTATTGTTCGTTCACTTTTATTTTTGTCACCTTTTAGTGAATATCTTCGCCAATTCGTAAAAGATTTCGAAAAGAAATACCATTTTTTAATAACTGCTTCATTTTCCATTAATCAGCATCAAAATATTTTGAATACTGATCAAAAATATCAAAAGAAAACCATACCAAACTATAGTCGGGCTCACTTCTATCATTTCGCTTTCCAATTACCTTTTAGAGAATATCTTAGCCATTTCGTAACCGATTTGGAAAAGGAATACCATTTATAAATAAGAACTTCATTCCCTATTAATTTGCATCAAAATAATTGGAAAACAGAACAATCGAAATTTTATCGTTTTTTCGCAATTTTGGAAAGGGGTACCATCACGATTTTTTGCGAAAATAGGCCGGATTGGTATTTTTGCTATTTTCCGTCACCTTTTAATGAATATCTTAGCCATTTCTCCACCGATTTGGGAACAGGATACCATTTATGAATCAGGACTTCATTGGCCATTGATCTGCGATAAAATTTTAGGAAAACCGTACAGAAAACCTAATGAAAATCGGGCCTATTGTTCGTTCACTTTTATTTTTGTCACCTTTTAGTGAATATCTTCGCCATTTCGTAAAAGATTTCGAAAAGAAATACCATTTTTTAATAACTGCTTCATTTTCCATTAATCAGCATCAAAATATTTTGAATACTGATCAAAAATATCAAAAGAAAACCATACCAAACTATAGTCGGGCTCACTTCTATCATTTCGCTTTCCAATTACCTTTTAGAGAATATCTTAGCCATTTCGTAACCGATTTGGAAAAGGAATACCATTTATAAATAAGAACTTCATTCCCTATTAATCTGCATCAAAATATTTGGAAAACAGAACAATCGAAATTTTATCGTTTTTTCGCAATTTTTTGCGAAAATAGGCCGGATTGGTATTTTTGCTATTTTCCGTCACCTTTTAATGAATATCTTAGCCATTTCTCAACCGATTTGGGAACAGGATACCATTTATGAATCAGGACTTCGTTGGCCATTGCGATAAAATTTTGGGAAAACCGTACAGAAAACCTAATGAAAATCGGGCCTATTGTTCGTTCACTTTTATTTTTGTCACCTTTTAGTGAATATCTTCGCCAATTCGTAAAAGATTTCGAAAAGAAATACCATTTTTTAATAACTGCTTCATTTTCCATTAATCAGCATCAAAATATTTTGAATACTGATCAAAAATATCAAAAGAAAACCATACCAAACTATAATCGGGCTCACTTCTATCATTTCGCTTTCCAATTACCTTTTAGAGAATATCTTAGCCATTTCGTAACCGATTTGCAAAAGGAATACCATTTATAAATAAGAACTTTATTCCCTATTAATCTGCATCAAAATATTTGGAAAACAGAACAATCGAAATTTTATCGTTTTTTCGCAATTTTGGAAAGGGGTACCATCACGATTTTTTGCGAAAATAGGCCGGATTGGTATTTTTGCTATTTTCCGTCACCTTTTAATGAATATCTTAGCCATTTCTCAACCGATTTGGGAACAGGATACCATTTATTGAAAGGAACTTCATTCTCCATATATCTGCATCTAAATATTTGGAAAACAGAACAATCGAAATTTTATCGTTTTTTCGCAATTTTGGAAAGGGGTACCATCACGATTTTTTGCGAAAATAGGCCGGATTGGTATTTTTGCTATTTTCCGTCACCTTTTAATGAATATCTTATGCATTTCTCAACCGATTTGGAAACAGAATACCATTTATGAATCAGGACTTCATTGGCCATTGATCTGCGATAAAATTTTGGGAAAACCGTACAGAAAACCTAATGAAAATCGGGCCTATTGTTCGTTCACTTTTATTTTTGTCACCTTTTAGTGAATATCTTCGCCAATTCGTAAAAGATTTCGAAAAGAAATACCATTTTTTAATAACTGCTTCATTTTCCATTAATCAGCATCAAAATATTTTGAATACTGATCAAAAATATCAAAAGAAAACCATACCAAACTATAGTCGGGCTCACTTCTATCATTTCGCTTTCCAATTACCTTTTAGAGAATATCTTAGCCATTTCGTAACCGATTTGGAAAAGGAATACCATTTATAAATAAGAACTTCATTCCCTATTAATTTCCATCAAAATATTTGGAAAACAGAACAATCGAAATTTTATCGTTTTTTCGCAATTTTGGAAAGGGGTACCATCACGATTTTTTGCGAAAATAGGCCGGATTGGTATTTTTGCTATTTTCCGTCACCTTTTAATGAATATCTTAGCCATTTCTCAACCGATTTGGGAACAGGATACCATTTATGAATCAGGACTTCGTTGGCCATTGCGATAAAATTTTGGGAAAACCGTACAGAAAACCTAATGAAAATCGGGCCTATTGTTCGTTCACTTTTATTTTTGTCACCTTTTAGTGAGTATCTTCGCCATTTCGTAAAAGATTTCGAAAAGAAATACCATTTTTTAATAACAGCTTCATTTTCCATTAATCAGCATCAAAATATTTTGAATACTGATCAAAAATATCAAAAGAAAACCATACCAAACTATAATCGGGCTCACTTCTATCATTTCGCTTTCCAATTACCTTTTAGAGAATATCTTAGCCATTTCGTAACCGATTTGGAAAAGGAATACCATTTATAAATAAGAACTTCATTCCCTATTAATTTGCATCAAAATAATTGGAAAACAGAACAATCGAAATTTTATCGTTTTTTCGCAATTTTGGAAAGGGGTACCATCACGATTTTTTGCGAAAATAGGCCGGATTGGTATTTTTGCTATTTTCCGTCACCTTTTAATGAATATCTTAGCCATTTCTCAACCGATTTGGGAACAGGATACCATTTATGAATCAGGACTTCGTTGGCCATTGATCTGCGATAAAATTTTGGGAAAACCGTACAGAAAACCTAATGAAAATCGGGCCTATTGTTCGTTCACTTTTATTTTTGTCACCTTTTAGTGAATATCTTCGCCATTTTGTAAAAGATTTCGAAAAGAAATACCATTTTTTAATAACAGCTTCATTTTCCATTAATCAGCATCAAAATATTTTGAATACTGATCAAAAATATCAAAAGAAAACCATACCAAACTATAATCGGGCTCACTTCTATCATTTCGCTTTCCAATTACCTTTTAGAGAATATCTTAGCCATTTCGTAAAAGATTTGAAAAAGGAATACCATTTATATATAAGAACTTTATTCCCTATTAATCTGCATCAAAATATTTGGAAAACAGAACAATCGAAATTTTATCGTTTTTTCGCAATTTTGGAAAGGGGTACCATCACGATTTTTTGCGAAAATAGGCCGGATTGGTATTTTTGCTATTTTCCGTCACCTTTTAATGAATATCTTAGCCATTTCTCAACCGATTTGGGAAGAGGATACCATTTATTGAAAGGAACTTTATTCTCCATATATCTGCATCAAAATATTTGGAAAACAGAACAATCGAAATTTTATCGTTTTTTCGCAATTTTGGAAAGGGGTACCATCACGATTTTTTGCGAAAATAGGCCGGATTGGTATTTTTGCTATTTTCCGTCACCTTTTAATGAATATCTTAGCCATTTCTCAACCGATTTGGAAACAGAATACCATTTATGAATCAGGACTTCGTTGGCCATTGATCTGCGATAAAATTTTGGGAAAACCGTACAGAAAACCTAATGAAAATCGGGCCTATTGTTCGTTCACTTTTATTTTTGTCACCTTTTAGTGAATATCTTCGCCAATTCGTAAAAGATTTCGAAAAGAAATACCATTTTTTAATAACTGCTTCATTTTCCATTAATCAGCATCAAAATATTTTGAATACTGATCAAAAATATCAAAAGAAAACCATACCAAACTATAGTCGGGCTCACTTCTATCATTTCGCTTTCCAATTACCTTTTAGAGAATATCTTAGCCATTTCGTAACCGATTTGGAAAAGGAATACCATTTATAAATAAGAACTTCATTCCCTATTAATCTGCATCAAAATATTTGGAAAACAGAACAATCGAAATTTTATCGTTTTTTCGCAATTTTGGAAAGGGGTACCATCACGATTTTTTGCGAAAATAGGCCGGATTGGTATTTTTGCTATTTTCCGTCACCTTTTAATGAATATCTTAGCCATTTCTCAACCGATTTGGGAACAGGATACCATTTATGAATCAGGACTTTGTTGGCCATTGATCTGCGATAAAATTTTGGGAAAACCGTACAGAAAACCTAATGAAAATCGGGCCTATTGTTCGTTCACTTTTATTTTTGTCACCTTTTAGTGAATATCTTCGCCATTTCGTAAAAGATTTCGAAAAGAAATACCATTTTTTAATAACAGCTTCATTTTCCATTAATCAGCATCAAAATATTTTGAATACTGATCAAAAATATCAAAAGAAAACCATACCAAACTATAATCGGGCTCACTTCTATCATTTCGCTTTCCAATTACCTTTTAAAGAATATTTTAGCCATTTCGTAACCGATTTGGAAAAGGAATACCATTTATAAATAAGAACTTCATTCCCTATTAATTTCCATCAAAATATTTGGAAAACAGAACAATCGAAATTTTATCGTTTTTTCGCAATTTTGGAAAGGGGTACCATCACGATTTTTTGCGAAAATAGGCCGGATTGGTATTTTTGCTATTTTCCGTCACCTTTTAATGAATATCTTAGCCATTTCTCAACCGATTTGGAAACAGAATACCATTTATGAATCAGGACTTCGTTGGCCATTGATCTGCGATAAAATTTTGGAAAAACCGTACAGAAAACCTAATGAAAATCGGGCCTATTGTTCGTTCACTTTTATTTTTGTCACCTTTTAGTGAATATCTTCGCCAATTCGTAAAAGATTTCGAAAAGAAATACCATTTTTTAATAACAGCTTCATTTTCCATTAATCAGCATCAAAATATTTTGAATACTGATCAAAAATATCAAAAGAATACCATACCAAACTATAATCGGGCTCACTTCTATCATTTCGCTTTCCAATTACCTTTTAGAGAATATCTTAGCCATTTCGTAACCGATTTGGAAAAGGAATACCATTTATAAATAAGAACTTCATTCCCTATTAATTTGCATCAAAATATTTGGATACCATTTATGAATCAGGACTTCGTTGGCCATTGATCTGCGATAAAATTTTGGGAAAACCGTACAGAAAACCTAATGAAAATCGGGCCTATTGTTCGTTCACTTTTATTTTTGTCACCTTTTAGTGAATATCTTCGCCATTTCGTAAAAGATTTCGAAAAGAAATACCATTTTTTAATAACAGCTTCATTTTCCATTAATCAGCATCAAAATATTTTGAATACTGATCAAAAATATCAAAAGAAAACCATACCAAACTATAATCGGGCTCACTTCTATCATTTCGCTTTCCAATTACCTTTTAAAGAATATTTTAGCCATTTCGTAACCGATTTGGAAAAGGAATACCATTTATAAATAAGAACTTCATTCCCTATTAATTTCCATCAAAATATTTGGAAAACAGAACAATCGAAATTTTATCGTTTTTTCGCAATTTTGGAAAGGGGTACCATCACGATTTTTTGCGAAAATAGGCCGGATTGGTATTTTTGCTATTTTCCGTCACCTTTTAATGAATATCTTAGCCATTTCTCAACCGATTTGGAAACAGAATACCATTTATGAATCAGGACTTCTTTGGCCATTGATCTGCGATAAAATTTTGGGAAAACCGTACAGAAAACCTAATGAAAATCGGGCCTATTGTTCGTTCACTTTTATTTTTGTCACCTTTTAGTGAATATCTTCGCCATTTCGTAAAAGATTTCGAAAAGAAATACCATTTTTTAATAACAGCTTCATTTTCCATTAATCAGCATCAAAATATTTTGAATACTGATCAAAAATATCAAAAGAAAACCATACCAAACTATAATCGGGCTCACTTCTATCATTTCGCTTTCCAATTACCTTTTAAAGAATATTTTAGCCATTTCGTAACCGATTTGGAAAAGGAATACCATTTATAAATAAGAACTTCATTCCCTATTAATTTCCATCAAAATATTTGGAAAACAGAACAATCGAAATTTTATCGTTTTTTCGCAATTTTGGAAAGGGGTACCATCACGATTTTTTGCGAAAATAGGCCGGATTAGTATTTTTGCTATTTTCCGTCACCTTTTAATGAATATCTTAGCCATTTCTCAACCGATTTGGAAACAGAATACCATTTATGAATCAGGACTTCGTTGGCCATTGATCTGCGATAAAATTTTGGGAAAACCGTACAGAAAACCTAATGAAAATCGAGCCTATTGTTCGTTCACTTTTATTTTTGTCACCTTTTAGTGAATATCTTCGCCAATTCGTAAAAGATTTCGAAAAGAAATACCATTTTTTAATAACTGCTTCATTTTCCATTAATCAGCATCAAAATATTTTGAATACTGATCAAAAATATCAAAAGAAAACCATACCAAACTATAATCGGGCTCACTTCTATCATTTCGCTTTCCAATTACCTTTTAAAGAATATTTTAGCCATTTCGTAACCGATTTGGAAAAGGAATACCATTTATAAATAAGAACTTCATTCCCTATTAATTTCCATCAAAATATTTGGAAAACAGAACAATCGAAATTTTATCGTTTTTTCGCAATTTTGGAAAGGGGTACCATCACGATTTTTTGCGAAAATAGGCCGGATTGGTATTTTTGCTATTTTCCGTCACCTTTTAATGAATATCTTAGCCATTTCTCAACCGATTTGGAAACAGAATACCATTTATGAATCAGGACTTCGTTGGCCATTGATCTGCGATAAAATTTTGGGAAAACCGTACAGAAAACCTAATGAAAATCGGGCCTATTGTTCGTTCACTTTTATTTTTGTCACCTTTTAGTGAATATCTTCGCCATTTCGTAAAAGATTTCGAAAAGAAATACCATTTTTTAATAACAGCTTCATTTTCCATTAATCAGCATCAAAATATTTTGAATACTGATTAAAAATATCAAAAGAAAACCATACCAAACTATAATCGGGCTCACTTCTATCATTTCGCTTTCCAATTACCTTCCAATATTTTAGCCATTTCGTAACCGATTTGGAAAAGGAATACCATTTATAAATAAGAACTTCATTCCCTATTAATTTCCATCAAAATATTTGGAAAACAGAACAATCGAAATTTTATCGTTTTTTCGCAATTTTGGAAAGGGGTACCATCACGATTATTTGCGAAAATAGGCCGGATTGGTATTTTTGCTATTTTCCGTCACCTTTTAATGAATATCTTAGCCATTTCTCAACCGATTTGGAAACAGAATACCATTTATGAATCAGGACTTCGTTGGCCATTGATCTGCGATAAAATTTTGGGAAAACCGTACAGAAAACCTAATGAAAATCGAGCCTATTGTTCGTTCACTTTTATTTTTGTCACCTTTTAGTGAATATCTTCGCCAATTCGTAAAAGATTTCGAAAAGAAATACCATTTTTTAATAACAGCTTCATTTTCCATTAATCAGCATCAAAATATTTTGAATACTGATCAAAAATATCAAAAGAATACCATACCAAACTATAATCGGGCTCACTTCTATCATTTCGCTTTCCAATTACCTTTTAGAGAATATCTTAGCCATTTCTCAACCCATTTCGAAAAGGAATACCATTTATAAATAAGAACTTTATTCCCTATTAATCTGCATCAAAATATTTGGAAAACAGAACAATCGAAATTTTATCGTTTTTTCGCAATTTTGGAAAGGGGTACCATCACGATTTTTTGCGAAAATAGGCCGGATTGGTATTTTTTCGATGTCCCGTCACCTTTTAACGAATATCTTAGCCATTTCTCAACCGATTTGGGAACAGGATATCATTTATGAATCAGGACTTCGTTGGCCATTGATCTGCAATAAAATTTTGGGAAAACCGTACAGAAAACCTAATGAAAATCGGGCCTATTGTTCGTTCACTTTTATTTTTGTCACCTTTTAGTGAGTATCTTCGCCATTTCGTAAAAGATTTCGAAAAGAAATACCATTTTATAATAACAGCTTCATTTTCCATTAATCAGCATCAAAATATTTTGAATACTGATCAAAAATATCAAAAGAAAACCATACCAAACTATAATCGGGCTCACTTCTATCATTTCGCTTTCCAATTACCTTTTAGAGAATATCTTAGCCATTTCGTAACCGATTTGGAAAAGGAATACCATTTATAAATAAGAACTTCATTCCCTATTAATTTGCATCAAAATATTTGGAAAACAGGACAATCGAAATTTTATCGTTTTTTCGCAATTTTGGAAAGGGGTACCATCACGATTTTTTGCGAAAATAGGCCGGATTGGTATTTTTGCTATTTTCCGTCACCTTTTAATGAATATCTTATCCATTTCTCAACCGATTTGGAAACAGAATACCATTTATGAATCAGGACTTCGTTGGCCATTGATCTGCGATAAAATTTTGGGAAAACCGTACAGAAAACCTAATGAAAATCGGGCCTATTGTTCGTTCACTTTTATTTTTGTCACCTTTTAGTGAATATCTTCGCCAATTCGTAAAAGATTTCGAAAAGAAATACCATTTTTTAATAATAGCTTCATTTTCCATTAATCAGCATCAAAATATTTTGAATACTGATCAAAAATATCAAAAGAAAACCATACCAAACTATAGTCGGGCTCACTTCTATCATTTCGCTTTCCAATTACCTTTTAATGAATATCTTAGCCATTTCTCAACCGATTTGGAAAAGGAATACCATTTATAAATAAGAACTTCATTCCCTATTGATCTGCATCAAAATATTTGGAAAACAGAACAATCGAAATTTTATCGTTTTTTCGCAATTTTGGAAAGGGGTACCATCACGATTTTTTGCGAAAATAGGCCGGATTGGTATTTTTGCTATTTTCCGTCACCTTTTAATGAATATCTTATCCATTTCTCAACCGATTTGGAAACAGAATACCATTTATGAATCAGGACTTCGTTGGCCATTGATCTGCAATAAAATTTTGGGAAAACCGTACAGAAAACCTAATGAAAATCGGGCCTATTGTTCGTTCACTTTTATTTTTGTCACCTTTTAGTGAGTATCTTCGCCATTTCGTAAAAGATTTCGAAAAGAAATACCATTTTTTAATAACAGCTTCATTTTCCATTAATCAGCATCAAAATATTTTGAATACTGATCAAAAATATCGAAAGAAAACCATACCAAACTATAATCGGGCTCACTTCTATCATTTCGCTTTCCAATTACCTTTTAGAGAATATCTTAGCCATTTCGTAACCGATTTGGAAAAGGAATACCATTTATAAATAAGAACTTCATTCCCTATTAATTTGCATCAAAATATTTGGAAAACAGGACAATCGAAATTTTATCGTTTTTTCGCAATTTTGGAAAGGGGTACCATCACGATTTTTTGCGAAAATAGGCCGGATTGGTATTTTTGCTATTTTCCGTCACCTTTTAATGAATATCTTAGCCATTTCTCAACCGATTTGGAAACAGAATACCATTTATGAATCAGGACTTCGTTGGCCATTGATCTGCGATAAAATTTTGGGAAAACCGTACAGAAAACCTAATGAAAATCGGGCCTATTGTTCGTTCACTTTTATTTTTGTCACCTTTTAGTGAATATCTTCGCCAATTCGTAAAAGATTTCGAAAAGAAATACCATTTTTTAATAACAGCTTCATTTTCCATTAATCAGCATCAAAATATTTTGAATACTGATCAAAAATATCAAAAGAAAACCATACCAAACTATAGTCGGGCTCACTTCTATCATTTCGCTTTCCAATTACCTTTTAGAGAATATCTTAGCCATTTCGCAACCGATTTGGAAAAGGAATACCATTTATAAATAAGAACTTCATTCCCTATTGATCTGCATCAAAATATTTGGAAAACAGAACAATCGAAATTTGATCGTTTTTTCGCAATTTTGGAAAGGGGTACCATCACGATTTTTTGCGAAAATAGGCCGGATTGGTATTTTTGCTATTTTCCGTCACCTTTTAATGAATATCTTATCCATTTCTCAACCGATTTGGAAACAGAATACCATTTATGAATCAGGACTTCGTTGGCCATTGATCTGCAATAAAATTTTGGGAAAACCGTACAGAAAACCTAATGAAAATCGGGCCTATTGTTCGTTCACTTTTATTTTTGTCACCTTTTAGTGAATATCTTCGCCAATTCGTAAAAGATTTCGAAAAGAAATACCATTTTTTAATAATAGCTTCATTTTCCATTAATCAGCATCAAAATATTTTGAATACTGATCAAAAATATCAAAAGAAAACCATACCAAACTATAGTCGGGCTCACTTCTATCATTTCGCTTTCCAATTACCTTTTAATGAATATCTTAGCCATTTCTCAACCGATTTGGAAAAGGAATACCATTTATAAATAAGAACTTCATTCCCTATTGATCTGCATCAAAATATTTGGAAAACAGAACAATCGAAATTTGATCGTTTTTTCGCAATTTTGGAAAGGGGTACCATCACGATTTTTTGCGAAAATAGGCCGGATTGGTATTTTTGCTATTTTCCGTCACCTTTTAATGAATATCTTATCCATTTCTCAACCGATTTGGAAACAGAATACCATTTATGAATCAGGACTTCGTTGGCCATTGATCTGCAATAAAATTTTGGGAAAACCGTACAGAAAACCTAATGAAAATCGGGCCTATTGTTCGTTCACTTTTATTTTTGTCACCTTTTAGTGAATATCTTCGCCAATTCGTAAAAGATTTCGAAAAGAAATACCATTTTTTAATAATAGCTTCATTTTCCATTAATCAGCATCAAAATATTTTGAATACTGATCAAAAATATCAAAAGAAAACCATACCAAACTATAATCGGGCTCACTTCTATCATTTCGCTTTCCAATTACCTTTTAATGAATATCTTAGCCATTTCTCAACCGATTTGGAAAAGGAATACCATTTATTGATAGGAACTTCATTCTCCATATATCTGCACCTAAATATTTGGAAAACAGAACTATCGAAATTGTATCGTTTTTTCGCAATTTTGTAATTGGGTACAAATCGGGACTATTGTTTTTGTTTTTTTAATGTTGGTGACATTTTAATGAATATGTTAGCCATTTCCCAAGTCTTGCATTCCTGAAATTATTAAAAATAAACACCCTTTAAATGAAACACACAATGTATCCTTGAAAGCATTTTTATTTATTCATACCATTTTTATTTTACAGGTTTTTTTTACATGATGGAAACATGTTGCAGCAGTTGGTGGTTTGTCCTTGCGTTCGAGGTTCCGTTCCTTGGGTTGGAGTCGCCGTCCCATTGATGTCCTGCCCTGGGGAAAGGGATCCGAGGCTCAGCAAAAATAGACGTCGTCCTCCTTAGTTGAGGCAGTATCTGTCGATATGAAACACAATGAAGCAGCGATCATTGTGGTGGAGCTGAAATCTTTAGTTGCGGTCCTGAAAACACAGCATTTGAACCACACTTCACCCAGACGCTTCCTTCCTTAAGGATATGCCACAACGCCATCGTTTCTGTGGCAGGACATCTTGGGGATGACAACTCTAGGTATTGAGGGCGGCACGTTTTATTTCTGTTAATAAAAACAATGAATAAATAATAATGTTTTACAACGTATATGCTGTGTGTTTTCATTGGTGTCGGCGAGGGGGGTGTGGTTGTGTAGATGTTATTTGAAAAGACATTAGGTATGAAGGTCCTGCCAATCCATAATCTCCGCCTTGTAAACGGGTTTCTGCTATTCGGTATCTTCGCTATTTCCAAATCCATTTGGGAAGGGAATACCAGGGTGTCATTGGCATCAATTAATATGGATCTGGATCTTCAATATTTTTACCGATTTTATTTTTCGCTGTCTATGGCTTTTTGTGAAAATTGACCAGTAAAATTTTTTGTTTTTCATTCAACTTTTTAAGGAATATCTTAACTATATCGCAACCGATTTGGAAAAGGAATACCAATTATTGATAGGAACTTCATTCTCTATATATCTACATCAAAATATTTGAAAAAACGGAACGGAAATAGGCCGGATTGGTATTTTTGCTATTTTCCGTCACCTTTTAATGAATATGTTAGCCATTTCTCAACCGATTTGGGAACAGAATACCATTTATGAATCAGGACTTCGTTGGCCATTGATCTGCGATAAAATTTTGGGAAAACCGTACAGAAAACCTAATGAAAATCGGGCCTATTGTTCGTTCACTTTTATTTTTGTCACCTTTTAGTGAATATCTTCGCCAATTCGTAAAAGATTTCGAAAAGAAATACCATTTTTTAATAACTGCTTCATTTTCCATTAATCAGCATCAAAATATTTTGAATACTGATCAAAAATATCAAAAGAAAACCATACCAAACTATAATCGGGCTCACTTCTATCATTTCGCTTTCCAATTACCTTTTAAAGAATATTTTAGCCATTTCGTAACCGATTTGGAAAAGGAATACCCTTTATAAATAAGAACTTCATTCCCTATAAATTTGCATCAAAATATTTCGAAAACAGAACAATCGAAATTTTATCGTTTTTTCGCAATTTTGGAAAGGGGTACCATCACGATTTTTTGCGAAAATAGGCCGGATTGGTATTTTTGCTATTTTCCGTCACCTTTTAATGAATATCTTAGCCATTTCTCAACCGATTTGGGAACAGAATACCATTTATTGATAGGAACTTCATTCTCCATATATCTGCATCTAAATATTTGGAAAACAGAACTATTGAAATTTTATTGTTTTTTTGCAATTTTGGGATGGGGTACCATCATGATTTTTTGCGAAAATAGACCGAATTGGTATTTTTTCGATTTTCGTTTACCTTTTAATGAATATCTTAGCCATTTCTCAACCGATTTGGGAACAGAATACCATTTATGAATCAGGACTTCGTTGGCCATTGATCTGCGATAAAATTTTGGGAAAACCGTACAGAAAACCTAATGAAAATCGGGCCTATTGTTCGTTCACTTTTATTTTTGTCACCTTTTAGTGAATATCTTCGCCAATTCGTAAAAGATTTCGAAAAGAAATACCATTTTTTAATAACTGCTTCATTTTCCATTAATCAGCATCAAAATATTTTGAATACTGATCAAAAATATCAAAAGAAAACCATACCAAACTATAGTCGGGCTCACTTCTATCATTTCGCTTTCCAATTACCTTTTAGAGAATATCTTAGCCATTTCGTAACCGATTTGGAAAAGGAATACCATTTATAAATAAGAACTTCATTCCCTATTAATTTGCATCAAAATATTTGGAAAACAGAACAATCGAAATTTTATCGTTTTTTCGCAATTTTGGAAAGGGGTACCATCACGATTTTTTGCGAAAATAGGCCGGATTGGTATTTTTGCTATTTTCCGTCACCATTTAATGAATATCTTAGCCATTTCTCAACCGATTTGGGAACAGGATACCATTTATGAATCAGGACTTCGTTGGCCATTGATCTGCGATAAAATTTTGGGAAAACCGTACAGAAAACCTAATGAAAATCGGGCCTATTGTTCGTTCACTTTTATTTTTGTCACCTTTTAGTGAATATCTTCGCCAATTCGTAAAAGATTTCGAAAAGAAATACCATTTTTTAATAACTGCTTCATTTTCCATTAATCAGCATCAAAATATTTTGAATACTGATCAAAAATATCAAAAGAAAACCATACCAAACTATAGTCGGGCTCACTTCTATCATTTCGCTTTCCAATTACCTTTTAGAGAATATCTTAGCCATTTCGTAACCGATTTGGAAAAGGAATACCATTTATAAATAAGAACTTCATTCCCTATTAATTTGCATCAAAATATTTGGAAAACAGAACTATCGAAATTTTATCGTTTTTTCGCAATTTTGGAAATTTTTGGAAAGGGGTACCATCACGATTTTTTGCGAAAATAGGCCGGATTGGTATTTTTGCTATTTTCCGTCACCTTTTAATGAATATCTTATCCATTTCTCAACCGATTTGGAAACAGAATACCATTTATGAATCAGGACTTCGTTGGCCATTGATCTGCAATAAAATTTTGGGAAAACCGTACAGAAAACCTAATGAAAATCGGGCCTATTGTTCGTTCACTTTTATTTTTGTCACCTTTTAGTGAATATCTTCGCCAATTCGTAAAAGATTTCGAAAAGAAATACCATTTTTTAATAATAGCTTCATTTTCCATTAATCAGCATCAAAATATTTTGAATACTGATCAAAAATATCAAAAGAAAACCATACCAAACTATAATCGGGCTCACTTCTATCATTTCGCTTTCCAATTACCTTTTAATGAATATCTTAGCCATTTCTCAACCGATTTGGAAAAGGAATACCATTTATTGATAGGAACTTCATTCTCCATATATCTGCACCTAAATATTTGGAAAACAGAACTATCGAAATTGTATCGTTTTTTCGCAATTTTGTAATTGGGTACAAATCGGGACTATTGTTTTTGTTTTTTTAATGTTGGTGACATTTTAATGAATATGTTAGCCATTTCCCAAGTCTTGCATTCCTGAAATTATTAAAAATAAACACCCTTTAAATGAAACACACAATGTATCCTTGAAAGCATTTTTATTTATTCATACCATTTTTATTTTACAGGTTTTTTTTACATGATGGAAACATGTTGCAGCAGTTGGTGGTTTGTCCTTGCGTTCGAGGTTCCGTTCCTTGGGTTGGAGTCGCCGTCCCATTGATGTCCTGCCCTGGGGAAAGGGATCCGAGGCTCAGCAAAAATAGACGTCGTCCTCCTTAGTTGAGGCAGTATCTGTCGATATGAAACACAATGAAGCAGCGATCATTGTGGTGGAGCTGAAATCTTTAGTTGCGGTCCTGAAAACACAGCATTTGAACCACACTTCACCCAGACGCTTCCTTCCTTAAGGATATGCCACAACGCCATCGTTTCTGTGGCAGGACATCTTGGGGATGACAACTCTAGGTATTGAGGGCGGCACGTTTTATTTCTGTTAATAAAAACAATGAATAAATAATAATGTTTTACAACGTATATGCTGTGTGTTTTCATTGGTGTCGGCGAGGGGGGTGTGGTTGTGTAGATGTTATTTGAAAAGACATTAGGTATGAAGGTCCTGCCAATCCATAATCTCCGCCTTGTAAACGGGTTTCTGCTATTCGGTATCTTCGCTATTTCCAAATCCATTTGGGAAGGGAATACCAGGGTGTCATTGGCATCAATTAATATGGATCTGGATCTTCAATATTTTTACCGATTTTATTTTTCGCTGTCTATGGCTTTTTGTGAAAATTGACCAGTAAAATTTTTTGTTTTTCATTCAACTTTTTAAGGAATATCTTAACTATATCGCAACCGATTTGGAAAAGGAATACCAATTATTGATAGGAACTTCATTCTCTATATATCTACATCAAACTATTTGAAAAAACGGAACGGAAATAGGCCGGATTGGTATTTTTGCTATTTTCCGTCACCTTTTAATGAATATGTTAGCCATTTCTCAACCGATTTGGGAACAGAATACCATTTATAGATATGAACTTCATTCTCCATATATCTGCATATAATTATTTGGAAAACAGAACTATCCAAATTTTATCGGTTTTTCGCAATTTTGGAAAGGGGTACCATCACGATTTTTTGCGAAAATAGGCCGGATTGGTATTTTTGCTATTTTCCGTCACCTTTTAATGAATATCTTAGCCATTTCTCAACCGATTTGGAAACAGAATACCATTTATGAATCAGGACTTCGTTGGCCATTGATCTGCGATAAAATTTTGGGAAAACCGTACAGAAAACCTAATGAAAATCGGGCCTATTGTTCGTTCACTTTTATTTTTGTCACCTTTTAGTGAATATCTTCGCCATTTCGTAAAAGATTTCGAAAAGAAATACCATTTTTTAATAACAGCTTCATTTTCCATTAATCAGCATCAAAATATTTTGAATACTGATCAAAAATATCAAAAGAAAACCATACCAAACTATAGTCGGGCTCACTTCTATCATTTCGCTTTCCAATTACCTTTTAGAGAATATCTTAGCCATTTCTCAACCCATTTCGAAAAGGAATACCATTTATAAATAAGAACTTTATTCCCTATTAATCTGCATCAAAATATTTGGAAAACAGAACAATCGAAATTTTATCGTTTTTTCGCAATTTTGGAAAGGGGTACCATCACGATTTTTTGCGAAAATAGGCCGGATTGGTATTTTTGCTATTTTTCGTCACCTTTTAATGAATATCTTAGCCATTTCTCAACCGATTTGGAAAAGGAATACCATTTATAAATAAGAACTTTATTCCCTATTAATCTGCATCAAAATATTTGGAAAACAGGACAATCGAAATTTTATCGTTTTTTCGCAATTTTGGAAAGGGGTACCATCACGATTTTTTGCGAAAATAGGCCGGATTGGTATTTTTTCGATTTCCCGTCACCTTTTAATGAATATGTTGGCCATTTCTCAACCGATTTGGGAACAGAATACCATTTATTGATAGGAACTTCATTCTCCATGTATCTGCATCTAAATATTTGGAAAACATAACTATCGAAATTTTATCGTTTTTTCGCAATTTTGGAAAGGGGTACCATCACGATTTTTTTGCGAAAATAGGCCGGATTAGTATTTGAGCTATTTTCCTCCACCTTTTAATAAATATCTTAGCCATTTCTCAACCGATTTGGGAACAGAATACCATTTATGAATCAAGACTTTGTTGGCCATTAATCTGCGATAAAATTTTGGGAAAACCGTACAGAAAACCTAATGAAAATCAGGCCTATTTTTCGTTCACTTTTATTTATGTCGCCTTTTAGTGAATATCTTCGCCATTTCGTAAAAGATTTCGAAAAGAAATAGCATTTTTTAATAGGAGCTTCGTTTTCCATTAATTAGCATCAAAATATTTGGAATACTGATCAAAAATATCAAAAGAAAACCATACCAAACTATAATCGGGCTCACTTCTATCATTTCGCTTTCCAATTACCTTTTAGAGAATATCTTAGCCATTTCGTAACCGATTTGGAAAAGGAATACCATTTATAAATAAGAACTTCATTCCCTATTAATTTCCATCAAAATATTTGGAAAACAGAACAATCGAAATTTTATCGTTTTTTCGCAATTTTGGAAAGGGGTACCATCACGATTTTTTGCGAAAATAGGCCGGATTGGTATTTTTGCTATTTTCCGTCACCTTTTAATGAATATCTTAGCCATTTCTCAACCGATTTGGAAACAGAATACCATTTATGAATCAGGACTTCGTTGGCCATTGATCTGCGATAAAATTTTGGGAAAACCGTACAGAAAACCTAATGAAAATCGGGCCTATTGTTCGTTCACTTTTATTTTTGTCACCTTTTAGTGAATATCTTCGCCAATTCGTAAAAGATTTCGAAAAGAAATACCATTTTTTAATAACTGCTTCATTTTCCATTAATCAGCATCAAAATATTTTGAATACTGATCAAAAATATCAAAAGAAAACCATACCAAACTATAGTCGGGCTCACTTCTATCATTTCGCTTTCCAATTACCTTTTAGAGAATATCTTAGCCATTTCGTAACCGATTTGGAAAAGGAATACCATTTATAAATAAGAACTTCATTCCCTATTAATTTGCATCAAAATATTTGGAAAACAGAACTATCGAAATTTTATCGTTTTTTCGCAATTTTGGAAATTTTTGGAAAGGGGTACCATCACGATTTTTTGCGAAAATAGGCCGGATTGGTATTTTTGCTATTTTCCGTCACCTTTTAATGAATATCTTAGCCATTTCTCAACCGATTTGGAAACAGAATACCATTTATGAATCAGGACTTCGTTGGCCATTGATCTGCGATAAAATTTTGGGAAAACCGTACAGAAAACCTAATGAAAATCGGGCCTATTGTTCGTTCACTTTTATTTTTGTCACCTTTTAGTGAATATCTTCGCCAATTCGTAAAAGATTTCGAAAAGAAATACCATTTTTTAATAATAGCTTCATTTTCCATTAATCAGCATCAAAATATTTTGAATACTGATCAAAAATATCAAAAGAAAACCATACCAAACTATAGTCGGGCTCACTTCTATCATTTCGCTTTCCAATTACCTTTTAATGAATATCTTAGCCATTTCTCAACCGATTTGGAAAAGGAATACCATTTATAAATAAGAACTTCATTCCCTATTGATCTGCATCAAAATATTTGGAAAACAGAACAATCGAAATTTTATCGTTTTTTCGCAATTTTGGAAAGGGGTACCATCACGATTTTTTGCGAAAATAGGCCGGATTGGTATTTTTGCTATTTTCCGTCACCTTTTAATGAATATCTTATCCATTTCTCAACCGATTTGGAAACAGAATACCATTTATGAATCAGGACTTCGTTGGCCATTGATCTGCAATAAAATTTTGGGAAAACCGTACAGAAAACCTAATGAAAATCGGGCCTATTGTTCGTTCACTTTTATTTTTGTCACCTTTTAGTGAGTATCTTCGCCATTTCGTAAAAGATTTCGAAAAGAAATACCATTTTTTAATAACAGCTTCATTTTCCATTAATCAGCATCAAAATATTTTGAATACTGATCAAAAATATCGAAAGAAAACCATACCAAACTATAATCGGGCTCACTTCTATCATTTCGCTTTCCAATTACCTTTTAGAGAATATCTTAGCCATTTCGTAACCGATTTGGAAAAGGAATACCATTTATAAATAAGAACTTCATTCCCTATTAATTTGCATCAAAATATTTGGAAAACAGGACAATCGAAATTTTATCGTTTTTTCGCAATTTTGGAAAGGGGTACCATCACGATTTTTTGCGAAAATAGGCCGGATTGGTATTTTTGCTATTTTCCGTCACCTTTTAATGAATATCTTATCCATTTCTCAACCGATTTGGAAACAGAATACCATTTATGAATCAGGACTTCGTTGGCCATTGATCTGCAATAAAATTTTGGGAAAACCGTACAGAAAACCTAATGAAAATCGGGCCTATTGTTCGTTCACTTTTATTTTTGTCACCTTTTAGTGAGTATCTTCGCCATTTCGTAAAAGATTTCGAAAAGAAATACCATTTTTTAATAACAGCTTCATTTTCCATTAATCAGCATCAAAATATTTTGAATACTGATCAAAAATATCGAAAGAAAACCATACCAAACTATAATCGGGCTCACTTCTATCATTTCGCTTTCCAATTACCTTTTAGAGAATATCTTAGCCATTTCGTAACCGATTTGGAAAAGGAATACCATTTATAAATAAGAACTTCATTCCCTATTAATTTGCATCAAAATATTTGGAAAACAGGACAATCGAAATTTTATCGTTTTTTCGCAATTTTGGAAAGGGGTACCATCACGATTTTTTGCGAAAATAGGCCGGATTGGTATTTTTGCTATTTTCCGTCACCTTTTAATGAATATCTTAGCCATTTCTCAACCGATTTGGAAACAGAATACCATTTATGAATCAGGACTTCGTTGGCCATTGATCTGCGATAAAATTTTGGGAAAACCGTACAGAAAACCTAATGAAAATCGGGCCTATTGTTCGTTCACTTTTATTTTTGTCACCTTTTAGTGAATATCTTCGCCAATTCGTAAAAGATTTCGAAAAGAAATACCATTTTTTAATAACTGCTTCATTTTCCATTAATCAGCATCAAAATATTTTGAATACTGATCAAAAATATCAAAAGAAAACCATACCAAACTATAGTCGGGCTCACTTCTATCATTTCGCTTTCCAATTACCTTTTAGAGAATATCTTAGCCATTTCGTAACCGATTTGGAAAAGGAATACCATTTATAAATAAGAACTTCATTCCCTATTAATTTGCATCAAAATATTTGGAAAACAGAACAATCGAAATTTTATCGTTTTTTCGCAATTTTGGAAAGGGGTACCATCACGATTTTTTGCGAAAATAGGCCGGATTGGTATTTTTGCTATTTTCCGTCACCATTTAATGAATATCTTAGCCATTTCTCAACCGATTTGGGAACAGGATACCATTTATGAATCAGGACTTCGTTGGCCATTGATCTGCGATAAAATTTTGGGAAAACCGTACAGAAAACCTAATGAAAATCGGGCCTATTGTTCGTTCACTTTTATTTTTGTCACCTTTTAGTGAATATCTTCGCCAATTCGTAAAAGATTTCGAAAAGAAATACCATTTTTTAATAACTGCTTCATTTTCCATTAATCAGCATCAAAATATTTTGAATACTGATCAAAAATATCAAAAGAAAACCATACCAAACTATAGTCGGGCTCACTTCTATCATTTCGCTTTCCAATTACCTTTTAGAGAATATCTTAGCCATTTCGTAACCGATTTGGAAAAGGAATACCATTTATAAATAAGAACTTCATTCCCTATTAATTTGCATCAAAATATTTGGAAAACAGGACAATCGAAATTTTATCGTTTTTTCGCAATTTTGGAAAGGGGTACCATCACGATTTTTTGCGAAAATAGGCCGGATTGGTATTTTTGCTATTTTCCGTCACCTTTTAATGAATATCTTAGCCATTTCTCAACCGATTTGGAAACAGAATACCATTTATGAATCAGGACTTCGTTGGCCATTGATCTGCGATAAAATTTTGGGAAAACCGTACAGAAAACCTAATGAAAATCGGGCCTATTGTTCGTTCACTTTTATTTTTGTCACCTTTTAGTGAATATCTTCGCCAATTCGTAAAAGATTTCGAAAAGAAATACCATTTTTTAATAACTGCTTCATTTTCCATTAATCAGCATCAAAATATTTTGAATACTGATCAAAAATATCAAAAGAAAACCATACCAAACTATAATCGGGCTCACTTCTATCATTTCGCTTTCCAATTACCTTTTAAAGAATATTTTAGCCATTTCGTAACCGATTTGGAAAAGGAATACCCTTTATAAATAAGAACTTCATTCCCTATAAATTTGCATCAAAATATTTCGAAAACAGAACAATCGAAATTTTATCGTTTTTTCGCAATTTTGGAAAGGGGTACCATCACGATTTTTTGCGAAAATAGGCCGGATTAGTATTTTTGCTATTTTCCGTCACCTTTTAATGAATATCTTAGCCATTTCTCAACCGATTTGGGAACAGAATACCATTTATTGATAGGAACTTCATTCTCCATATATCTGCATCTAAATATTTGGAAAACAGAACTATTGAAATTTTATTGTTTTTTTGCAATTTTGGGATGGGGTACCATCATGATTTTTTGCGAAAATAGACCGAATTGGTATTTTTTCGATTTTCGTTTACCTTTTAATGAATATCTTAGCCATTTCCCAACCGATATGGGAGCAGAATACCATTTATAAATCAAGACTTCATTGTCCATTGATCTGCAACAAAATTTTAGGAAAACCGAACAAAAAGCGGGTCTTCTGCTATTTTTTTTTCGATTTTGTATACCTTCTTATGAATATCTCGGGTTTTATGTAAACTATTTGTTAAAGGAATACCATTTTTTTTAAATCTACACTCGCCATTGTTTTGCATCAAAATAAAAACTTAAATTTATGTTTATTGACTATGGTAGAGTTATGCTAACAAGATTTTAATTATCAACCTTAGTCATAAGTTGAATATTAACCATAATAATATCGAATCATATGTGGTATATGGTATTACTAATTCCGGCATTCTACGTAGGACTACGGCCAAGAACACCAACTGCGGCACAAGGTTTCATGGATACTCCATCATTCTGCAGCATCCAGAATTCGTGGTTTCCTCCTTCAAAATGCTGGACGCTCGTTTCGCCGAGGATCTGCTCCAGCGAGTCGGCGTCGTTGTTCCCGTGGCAGGACAACAGTGGGACAACAACTACAACGCTAGGATTATGGTAGCCTGTTCTAATATTGTAAAAAGGAAAAGCAATAAATATATAAAGAATATACTGTGTGTTTTATTGGGGGTATTTTATTTAAAAACTCTTTAGTCATGAAGGTCCTGCAAATGCAGAATTTGTAAAAAACGAATTTGAGTGACACTCAATGTTTTTTATAGAAAAATCTTCGTTGCGTAATTCCCACTATGATTTTTTCGACTTTCTTGAAATTTTTTAATAAATATCTACAACGTAAATGTGAAAAATTTGTATAGTGAATCTGATTTTTTTTTGTTAAATTTCGATTGGGATTTGCACTCAAAGTTTTTTTTGTATTCTCAAATATATATTGAAAAAAAAACAATTAAAACGATTTAAACACATCGTTTCATAGCTTTATTTGAATAAATTTTTGCTTTCATTCATCATGTGTCGCGTGTGTATGGTGTTTGTAAATTCTCAGAGTAATCCATAATGAAGTATAATTGATTCTTAATAAATCTTGCACAGAGTATACCGTAAATATGCTATATAAATTTACTTGACATTTTCTCCACCTAATAATGTGATTTCTTTCTTTGTTCGTATTGGTTTTCTTGTGTTTTTTTTCTATACTTTAATTGAATGAAAATTCGAAGAAAATTGATTTTATGTTAATATGAAAGATTTCGACAGTAATTTAAATACAATATGTAATTTATGCACCTTAATTAAATTGGATTAATTTTTTCCCCGTTTTGTTCTGTGATGATTAAAGATAAGTACATATATATTTGCTACAATACAATACTGTCCACCAATATTTTGACAATGTATAATATATAAATATAACGACGAGAAAGGATCATACTAATAATATATTTCGGTATTTAATATATGGCATAATATACTATGCAAGCTAAACCATAGACAAATAGAAATGATTGTTTTAATTATGTTCATTAACTTATGTTGAGCTTGAAAGAGCGAATGCCACTAGAGTTCTGAGTTGAGTTAAGATTCCATATATATTTTGAATTTTGGCTAAGTGATTCCAGCTTCTTGAATTCAATTACCGTTCCCCTTGACATGCGTTTAACAATAGTGCTTAAAATTAATACCTTTGACTAAGTTCCTTTCGGCTAAGACTTTTTTATTTAATTAATTTATAATAAACTTTAAGTGTTGTATTTTACTTGAACATTTAAACATATATAGAGAACGTCTTTCCCACCGAATTTTTATGACGACGAGCACTATTAAAATGGTTTCTTTCTATGCATATACTCGTACAATATAGTATGTTTTGATAACTGCGATCAGTAGGTAATGGCTACAGGACACAGGAAAACAAAGAGTTTGGATAGAAGACTCTACAAGCTCTCCGGTTGGCATACTTCCAATGTGTAAATAATTAAACACATTCATGAGCAGGGCTTTCGCTAATTTCGTTTCAAGTTCGATTCTTCTATAACTTATGTGTCTCGTAGTAATTATTTTGTAGCCCCACGACTTGTTGTGGAGCAAAGGAAAGGACCGTCCCGTTCGACTATTTGTTTATTTTCGAGTTTTTGTGTTGTAAGAGAGAAACAGACAGATTTAAAGAGAGAGCGCGCTGCAGGCATCTGATCCTGTAGATCCTGCAGGCATTTGCACAACCTTTTTGGCTTCAAAACGCGAATGGGCATTCAGACATCCAGAATTGATTAACAAAGTGAGTGGCAATTGCTCACTCTGCTTTTTCATACGTCTTTGGTTTTCGGATTTGTTTCCATTTGTTTTTGGGTGTAAAAGTATAAAAGTGTACTGTAATTAAGCCTTTCACTTGGTAGTTAAAATGGTATTTGTAACTCGTCCATTTTTTGTCACTTTTCGATTTCGATCTACTCGTCGAGATCCTTTTCTCATACGACGAGTAATCATCCTTTGTTTTCAAGATATGCGCTTTGTTTTCTATTTTCCCTTCCTTATATTTTGTTTTCTCTTTTAAATGTTAACATTATTTCGTTTTTATTTGCTTTCATGTAAAAATTATCAATTTACTTGCTTGCTTGCCTTATATTCTTCTTTCTCGATTCTTTAGTCTTTTCTGAATTTAGTTAAAAGTTCAGTTGTAGTTATCCTTGCCGGATTTCGTTCTATTACGTATGCTTCGCTATCCTTCTCTTGAAGTGTCCATTCTGTTCGACTCGAAATCGCCTTTTTTCATTTTTCATTTATCCTTTTTGTTTTTTTGTATATTATTGTGCGGTGTTTTTGTTCGTTACCATACCCATTAAGTATTTAATATGTATATAATATATAATATAATATATTGTATAGTACTCATGTATATATTTAAATTTTTAAAATACTTTTTTGGTTTCCTCCTCCATTACCTTAATCATTTATAAAACATTTCTTCTTAAAAAATGTATATAATCGATTGCTTTTTGTTGTTCATGCTTTTCATTTACCTTTACTTCATCTGCAATTGCAATTGCAATTTATATTGCAATTGCATCTTCCTGGGCATACGGGTATACGGTTCGATTGTTTTCTATAATCCCGCACATACGCACAAAAAATTGTGCCTTTATTTGTTACATATTGTATAAAAAACGTTTCATCTTGGTGTTTTCTTTTAACTATTAGTATTCTTGCTTTGAAATTTACTGGAAGGTATTTCTTTTCTAATTTACTGCTTTTATAGACAGAATTACAATTTAATTTTCAGTCAAGCTTTAGCGCATGATTTTGAGTCGGTTTTTTTTGTTCGAATTTACGATGTGTGATTTGTGATTTGTGTGAGTGGCCTTTTTGTGATTTCTTGGGTAGGATAGAAAAGTGGACTAGAGGAATATAAGCCGATGATTCTACAAACGTTAGAATTGGCATTTTGGTTTCTCTATGGACTACGCACATACATACCTAATAATCATAACCATTATATCTGTGTATCATTTTTTATATTGTATATCGCTCGGTTTTCTTTGCAATTAGTTTCAAATAGTATGCAATCAATTTATTTGACTTATACTCGTACATGAAAATGGGGTTTTCGATTTTAGAATGTTTTCCATGACTTAGTATTCATCTTATTTTCATGGCATTTATGTATAAGTATTTAAAATTTGCAATACACAACATCAATATATTGTTAATCATATGTAATAGTTTTTTGTTTATAGTTATAGATTTTTAAGTTAAAGATATAGCATAGTTTAGTTTCGTAACATTGCGATATTTATCTATAGGGGGTTTCTTTATAAAAAATTCAAATACGGTTAAATATAGAATTTAAATGAAATAATATTAGAATAAATAATCGTTTTTTTTTTTAAATTATTAATTAAATAAAATAAATTTGAAGCACCATATTAAATTATGTCTTTTTCAATCATGCCTTGCACAAACTTTGTTGATGACTGAATCTGTTGATTTTTTCCCTTTAAGGTTTGTATTTAAAAATGTATTTTTAGTTTGGCCATTTTTATCAATTGTATTTTATTTAGTTTAAACTATTGCTGTGAAAATTGGGCTTAAACAAATTCGTTTTAATGAAACGCATTGTCATCTAACATTTATGTTACTAACACTTCGCTTGATCTGCGTTAATTCTTCAATTCTTCGACTAGGGAGGGACTTCTTTATGAACCTTGTTATCAGATCTATAACATATCTTAGAATGGCATGCTTAGAGTTTGTAGCTGGCGTTGATTTGATCTCCTCAATCGTTGATCACTTGTTATTTCTTCTCTGTTCTCTGTTTGAATTGGTATTATATTCCGTTTCCTGTTTTCAATTTTTCTTAAACATTTATTCGTTGTATTCGAAAAATTCTGGTTTGGATACTTTCGCCAAGTACATGTGGCCATTCTTTGTTCAACTGATTCCGTGTTACAAGACACCACCCACATTTAAGGGAGCCTATAGTTATATGTTTTTAAAAAAAATGTATAAATAGTGATTAACATAGGATAGTGCAAGGGGTTCCTGGGCAACGGAACAAATATTACAATAGAATAAAGAGTTTGAGTATAATATTATGCATACATCTTTTATTTTAGCAAAAGTTATACATTAAATATATAAAACATAAACATATGTATGTCTTGTTTGTTTTGCTTTGAGTACTAGTAATTCCTATTTAGCTTTCTTTCGCATTTCGCATTACGCATTACGCATTCCGCATTGTCTTCTTGCAAAATGGTTTGACTATAAGCCAAACGTTTCTGTTTAAACATTCAGTTCTGTTTTCGTATTTCAATTTATACATTTATTTATAGCTTAAATATTTGTCAAGTTTGCTTTTCATTCTTTGGTGGATTGTTGGCTTCTATGCCTTGAAATTTTACTTAATATTCTCCGTTTAAAAATATCCGTTGAATATACTCGTACTCTTCCTTCTAAATCTCAAACAAAAACTTAACTACAGATTTAGCAAGTTTCTTTCTTTCCTATTATCTTTTTTGGAAGCTTTTATTTTGCAAGAGATGACTAGTAGCGACGAAAATTGCATCCAACATCATTTGAATGTTTGCTTTATCGCCTAATCTAAGATAAACAAGAAATATATAGACAGAAAATCATAAAAGTTGTTCAGATTAAAACCATAACGAAAAATATTTGAATCTGGTTAACTATATATGTAGTTTGATAAACAAAATAGAACATAGGACTCGGAAAATGAACGCCCCAAATAAGATAATTTTACAAAACGGCTGACATATACGTATATTCACCAAAAGACGGTCGCAACAAACTATGCAATCGCTGCCTCTACTATATGCCTCTAAGATGGCTAAGAAAACGGCCAAAAGATGTTCTCATTAATAAAACCAATTGGACCAAGCGGACATGTATCCGTTGCTACTGTTGATGTTTTTGTTGCTCGAACCTCCGCCGGAAGCATTAGTTACGGGATGTCCTAGACCAAGGCCGATGCCTCCATTGGTTCGTTGGCTGATTGAGCTAGTTGAGCTGTTGCTGGGTGTAGCTGCGGCAGCGGCGCTGTTTGCCACATTAGTTAAGAACTGGGCGAACTCCTGTTGCAGCTGCAGCTGTTGCTGTAACAACTCAAAGTGATTCTGGGGCTTGTTGTAGACAAATTTCGTAGAGGTCTTGAGGATGTTGGTCGACGATGACGGTGTCGAAAATGTGGAGGTGGCAGTGGCTCCAGTAGCATCGCCATTGGACTCATGGTGGCCATTACTGCTACGAATTGTTGCCGTTGTCGATGCTACGGTAGATGATGTTGCTGAGATGCTACTAACTGGTCTCTTTGGTGGAGGCAATATTTGTTGCTTGTTACTCGTGTTCGTTGACTTCTGTTTGTTCGTATTGCTATTGTTACTATTGGTGTTGTTGCTGTTGTGCTGTCTGTTGTTGCTATGATTAGCGTATTTGCCAAACGGATAGGCCGCAGTGCAGTTGTTGTGGTTGGTGTTTTTCATGTTGCCAATGGTACCGTGATGATGTTGGTTATGAAGTACTAGACCATTGGCCGCCAAAGCCGCCGCCGTCGCATTGGCATTGACAACAGCAGCCAACTTTGTTAATAATTACGTTTGCTTGTTTTTGTTGGTCTTAAAGCTGACCTGAAGTACACGGTTGCCCAGTGTATAACCATTTAGGGACTGAATGGCTAGCACAGCCTCCTCGTAATTCGTCATTGTAACAAAACCGAATCCCTTGCATTTATTGCTTTGAAGATCTCGTATCACCTGTTGACATATAAGATATAAAAACTTTCTATTATCATAAAAAATACCCACCTTTACTGACTGCACAGCCCCGAAAGGTCCAAACAGCTGCCACAGTACGTTCTCCTCCGTCTCAGGCGCCAAATTGTAAACGAAAATACACCATCCGGAGCTGGCAATTGTATTGCCTTGAATCATTCCGTTGGTGATCAGATCGCTCGTCAAAGGTGAGTAGCGAGAGATGACAGAGCTACAGGAAATTCCAATTTATTATGACTAATGGAATGTATACAAAATAGAGATTATTACTGACCTATAGCGGCCTGCGTTGGGATGAATAGCTGCGGCAGCGGCTGCAGCTGCTGCTCCTGCAGCGGTATTCGCCGGAAATGCTCGTCCGCCCCTCGCATTCTGGGGGGCAATGTATGCTGCAAGAGGCTGCATGCTATTCTTGTTGCTACTGGGATTGTTGGCGAACTTGACGGTTATTGGTTCGGTGGAATTTTTTGGTGTGGTACCATTTAGCTCCTTGATGGCCCGGTCGGCTTCGAAACGTTGATCAAATCGTATGAAACCGACTCCCTTGGAGAGACCTGAAACGAGCAAAATATGTTAAAAGGCGTGAATGGGAAAAGAATGCTTTAAAACACAGGTAAAATGATATAGAACACAAGAATTAAGCTAATTTATGTTGTTTTAATAGCTACATTGGGATCGTATTGTTTAGCAAATAATGAAAACATCTTAAATGAAGTGCTTATGAAGATTGTAAAATATTATGTACAAATAATTTCTAATTAAGAAATGCTTTTGAAAGTGAAATTCTATTAAATCCTATCAGTATGCCAAAGGGAAGTATATTTTTTACATGCTTAATCTATGATTTAATGAAACATTTTTTACAGTCAGTCATTATATTAAATGAGTGTGCTTTTCAATAAGTATGGATAGTATTATTTAGTCTGTAAGCTTCAAGTGCGATGAACAGCAATCAGAAACAATTAAACGTAAGAAAATTAAAATTAAAAACATACCCTGTGCATGTTCATCTTATTTGGTTTGAATATTACATGTAAAAATAAGATAAGGTTGCATTAAATATAATTCAAATAGAAATCAAAGCAAGGATCGTATTGTATGCAATCTAGGGGCTTATCATAAATTTAGACATTATTTTTGTATAGATTTTAGGACGACATGCTCACCAAATTATATGAAACAAAAGTTAAAAATTAATTTGTTTTTGGTTTATAAAATGTATAATTCCGATATGGGTTTCAACGTTTTTAAGGAACTTAACCTACCAGTGATATTATCACATAGTATGCGCGAAGTTATGATCTTGCCGTATGGACTGAACAACGATTCCAAATCGGACTGAGTCATATTTTTTGGAAGACCCGATACATAGAGATTTGCACCCTTGATGCTCTCGGAACTGGGGCGAGCAATAGAGACCTTGATAGTTTTATTCTGAAGCCGCAAGCCATTCAATGCATTTATGGCCTTTTCCGCATCCTCCTGCTTTACGTAGTTGACGAAACCATAGCCCAAGCTTTGACCTTAAAAAAAGGGTTTAAAAATTTTTAAATTGATGCTTTGGAGTTGAGAAAATTAAGAAACTTACCTGTCACCTTGTCGCGAATCAATTTGCAGCTCTCCACCTCCCCGAAACTAACGAACAGCGAACGGATCTCGTCCTGGGACATGGTCTGTGGCAAGTAGTTCACAATTAAATTGGTCTTGGGATCTGGTTCATTGTTATTGTTGTTGTTTGCGGCCGAGTTGTTATTGTTGTTGTTGTTGTTGTTGTTTTGGGCCGCATTATTAGTTCCCATCTGTCCACTGGCTGTGTTCGTTGTGGATCCAGCCGAAGGTGCCACTGGAGTTGCGGGTGTAGAGCCACCGTTTGTCTGAGCCTGACTGTTGCTTCCATTGTTGGATGTCGTCGATCCTTGACCTCCTCCAGTGGTGCTGTTGGTAGCTCCAGCTCCCGAGGGTTGTTGTTGTTGCTGCTGTTGAACGGCTACCTGTCCTTCAACCATGATGATGCGATTACTGCTGCTGCTGCTGCTAAGGGGAATTTCTTATTAATAATTTATTACTTTAATGGTTAAACTAGGCTTTAGTCCATTACCAACGTTTCAGACAAGGGCTCTGAGTGGAACGTTTGTAATAGTTGCAGTCAAAGTAATATGATTTTTTCATATTTAACCCTTTAAACCTGATTCAATTTTGACCCCCAAAGTGAATATTACTCTAACAAAGCAAAGCCTAGACTTTGAGGCAACGAATCTTTACAGCTTCTTTCTCGAAAACTTGACCAAGAGGCAGAATTAAAGAGGGAGAAAGTTCAATGAGTGTCTGTAGATATAATACTGCTGTGAAGTCTGAAAAAAATACAAAAATGTATTATTGATTTAAGGTTTTATACTTGTATTTCAAATATCTTACCCTTTTTAGATGCACAGATTCTATAGCCTAGTTATGAGCGCCGGGAGGATTCCCCACTGCTTACTGGCATCCAGTGCGTATGAGAGTTAACTACGGGCCCAAGTTTACTGAAATAAATAACAAAAAAAAAAAACACAAAAAACTAGAGCAAATAAAATTGCAATAAAAAAATCAATTATTTTAATTCAATTTAAATGGAATGCGGGTCTGGTTCAGGCGTTCCACGCGTTCAGGCATTCTTTTATCTTTTCCAAAGTTTACCTCGAAGGGAAAACACGGAGGGAAAGTCGTTTTTTATACGAAACCCTCTAAATGTTGACATGTTTTTTGTTCTTGTGGTAAGAAAATTTCCCTGTTAGCCGACATTTTACAGACAGTTACAGACCGGAACTGGAATAATTTACTATTGAAATTAAACAGTTAAAACCAAATCAATGCCATGAAATGTTGGTTGTTTTTTTATTTTGCAACAGAAACAATCAAAGAAAAGGCTAATATTTTATAAATAAACAAACAAACGAGCAGAATGAACGTCAGAAAACGCAAATGCTAAGAATGTGCCTCTGCATGCTCTGCGTAGCCGGCAAGATTAAACAGTCGAAAATATGTATTTTTAAAACAATAAAAACCCAGTCGCAGCTGATGAAGGCGTATTTGAGGTTAAGTAGCCTCTCAGCGCATATAAAGTTTTGGTTTTCCTCAAGAAAGTCAAGAATTTTGAAATATATTTGGATTATATAAAGCTGGCATGGTTTACCTGTTCGCTTATTTCGCATCAAAACGAATTTAACTCATCGCTGATTTCCGATTTGCGGCGTGATTATGAAACAATTTTCATTGGATATTTGGTTTTATATTTTTAGTAATATCCACACAGATTGAGAGTATACGAGTATAATTCTCCCAAAACAAAGCGACAAACAAAACAATTTTGTGGCACAATCAAAACAATCAAATAATATTAGGATAATATTTTTTGTATCCAATTTGAGTTCCGTGTACTTGTTGTTGGAAAAATGAATAAAACTAAGAAAAACTCAAAGTTGAAACTAATTCGTAATAAGAATAATAATAATAAGGAAATAAACCGAACGGAAAGTAGAAAAGAACGCGTTCCTGCAACTCAACAGAACAGAAATAAACTGATTTGGCGAGCGGCGTGGAAATTATTTTTATGCCAGTCGCCTACGAAGGCGAATATACGAATATACGAATATACGAATATAGTGTATGTACCGTCCAAGAATCGGGAAAATAACGAGGGGGATATATCCGAGAGAGAGACAGACACCTTCTTGGCCAGAACTCATAGTAGTTTGCGCAGCACATGGGAGATGTCCGACCGAATGGAATGGATTGGATCACAACATTCACAAAATAATATATATAGCTACTATATGTTCGCGGCCATATCGCGGCTATAGCCGTAAGGTAAGCCGTAAGATGCACGAGAGGAGGTAATTTATAATTGGATTTAACGCAAGCACATACTCGTATATTTACATGCACTTTTGTAATTCTGTAATTGCGTTACAAGAATTGGTTAAAATTCAATAGTTCTGATTGTCAGCGAGACGACAGCTGTTATTGTGGAGCAAGCTGGAATAAAAACCAAGTCGGTTTGCAAAACAATTGTACAAACGGTAGCCCAGATCTTTAACCATTTTAGCCAAAAGATGGATTGGGTCAAGTTGCATTCGGAAGGAAAAACAGGTTTCTTTGAATCTGCTTTGGATTTTGTAGATTTTGGAAAGTTAATACTTTAATCCTTAAGGTCTTTGGATATTTTAAATTGATTTTGAGGTTAACAATTACTCACTTCCTGCCTAAAGTTCATTAAAATATCCTCCATCTTTAAATCCTAACTGTTTACAAACTTCTAGAATGAACTAGTTCTTATTTAGGTATTAATTTCTATATTAAAAAAAGGAAGGAATACAAGAGGAGAAAACGATGTAAAAAGTGCGACAGCATACATTTCATTCACAAATTTGTGAATTTGTTTTTTTTTTTTTTGCTAATTTATGGAAAAAAGAACTGCATCTAACCATTGTTGCATGTGTGCGAAGAGCGCAACTATTGAATTTGCATCCAAAGAGTCATTCAAAGTGCAGGAACAAAACAAAAAAGTGACACACCTTGCAACAGAAAAAAGCAGAGCAGGAGAAAATGAAAATACTGAGAAAAGCAACGAAGGAAAAGCGGAAGAAAAGGGGAGCATCTAAGGCTAATGCTTTCTGGGAGCATCGGAGCATTTGGGTGCGGCAAAATAAACAGGAGATACGGATACGGAAAAAAGAGAAAGAGGGACCGCCTACAACCTGCACCGGAAACGCAGCAGTCAGCTGAGCGCGCCCCAAGATATGCAACGAAAAGAGAGAGCTAGTCGAGCTCAGAGAGCCAAGCTTAGCTGTAAGCTTCGTCTGCTTTTCCCAAGCGAAAGGAGGGCGGTGGGCGCCAGGCGTTGTTTTAAGATCAGGGGCGCTGTCAATTGCTCTTCAAAATATTATAGTAAACGATTCTTTTTGGTAATAATTACAGATAGGTTCTATCGTTTCATAGTTATTACTTTATGACATCAATATTGTTAAGCCATTTTTAAAGTATTTGATAAAATATTTAAATCCAATAATGCTTGGTATGCATTTTACTCTTAAGCCCCTTTTGATAAATGCGATATAGGCCCGGCCTAATAAAGTTCCGCTCCTGGTCTCGTTCTTTTTTGGGTTAAATGGCGGCTGCAGGATGCCGGCGCTGCACGAAACCCAGATGCATTGATGTGTGTGTAGGCGGCAAATGTATGTACATCTGAGTGTAGAGAAATGGCGATTCTGTCCAAAGCGAGCAGCCCCAAAGCCCCACAGCCACACAGCCCCATTGAAACCCGTTTTACTATTGCATAGCTGCGGGGCGGCGGGTGTTCATTTCTCTTTTCACACAAATACCAACTTACGTACATGTATGCATTGGAAAAAATCGACATTGGGTGTGGGCACTTTTGAAATAAAATGCTGTAACTATTTTCGTGGCTTGATTTGTTCGCTTACTTTTGTGTAAGCGCCGGAAAGTATTCGTTTCCGTCTCTTTCACAACTTTAGGTTAACGCTTCCAAAGAATATTTAGGATTTAGGACTTAGAATTTCAGTCGTAGCAAATTATGATTTTCGAAAAACTAAGTTCAGCACACACGTTGAAGGCTTTCGAACTGAATCCGAGATACATATGCATTTGTATTTGACACTTTTGCAATGGGCATATATATATCCGTGGGCGCAATTGTGTAAGTATGCAAGATACCGATATATAACAATTCAGAAACGACGGAGAATCAAAAAACACAACTTGCTGCCGGAGAGTGCAAGAACTAAATGTGTTCGATTGCCGCCAGGATAGCTGCAGCAAGGACTGCAGCGAAATGGCTCCTTCTTCTCGCGTACAGTCGAGTACGCTGAGAGAGTGAGATAAAAGCCTAGCATAACTGCGTAGTTTTACAGTGCCACGCACAGTGGGGTCAAAACTGAGCTTTCAAATCAAATAGATGCAAGTTTTTTACTAAACTAAACCAATTCTATGAATAATTGATAGAAACTAGTTTATCTAATCCTCTATATTAAGCTTAACATTTAAGCTATTTTAACACGATCAGTAAATAAGTTTAAATTATCCTTTGTGAGTCTACAAAATTTATCAAATTTATTGCAAGTTTATGAGAATGGCGAGCTTGGCTCCGGCTCCAACAATAACAAGAAACCTGGAGCTGCAAGTTGCGCAGGCTGCAATATAACGGTACTCATTCTCTGACAATTACTGCCACTCTCTTTAGTCGGTACTTAGCCGAATGTACCCTACATTCGTTTGCAAAACATAAACAAGGAAATGCACCCGTAAACACGAATCGAATTGTGGTAGGTTCTTACCCACCAAGCGCTCCGAGAGCCCTACGCCGGCTGCTTGGCGATGGCTAAGCTTCGGGAAAGAGAGCCGCACTGCACCAAAACAAATGTTTGAAGAAGAAAGGAAGGCAAGCTTGCGGCCGAGCCAAAGCTTTATATACCCTACCAGGCATTTTTCATCCACAAACAAAATGGACGTCAAACGACGCAAGCTTGAGTTGTGGAAAATGTGAAGCCTGGAATTGTATCTATTTATTAAATGCATAACCCTATCAAGTATACTAAAGAAATTCTTAAGGATGTGGTATAAAATATACATATTCGGCAGATAAATGTACCTTTTAACTGATTGTATCCTTTGGAATAAACAATAATACCCTCTAAGAGGGTATTATAGCCACATCGAAGAGCAGCTTGAAGAGAGCGAGAGCAATTTGGCGAGCTCAACTTGACATCATTTGTGTCAAAAGACCATTGAACTCTGTAGAATAGCCCCCACAGTCCCCACCCTTTTCTAAGGGGAATTGTTTTGTTGCTTTTTCCCGACAACAACTCACTCACTCGAATTTGTACATATCGGGCCAGTACCTAGCTCGGATCCAAACCTTCATTACTGTGTCCAAAAATCTTCAGTCTTTCATTTAATATTGAGTATAATTAGTAATTGGAATATTTATTCAAAATAAACTTCTTTGAGGAAATATTTAACATTGATTCAAAATGGATATACGTATAGATATGATTTAATTTTAAATTCAGAATTTTTGACAAAATATATTTTATGAGAAAAAAAATGTTAAGCTTTGTTCTGTTTCTCCTTTCAGTTGAACTTAAAAAATTATTTCTGTAATTCGATTAAGTAGGACATTATTAAGGCAATTAAAAAAATTGTGAAAAACAAAAAAAAATAAATGTAAAATATGTTTCTTAAAAATGCGTGCTTCATATGTATATATTCATAAAAATATAAGAAAGTTAATAATAATAATTCTGATGTACATTTCCCTCAACCTTTGGTCCCTGCCAATAAGGATTGCCATTTTGTGATCCTCCAAAATTCTGATTTTGATTCTGATTAAAATTAGAGTCCTGATACTGGCTGTTGGTATTCGGATTCCAACGTTGATTGTTGTAATTCCAATTGGCATTTTGGGTGTAACCCTGAGGTTGTGGCAGTACCCAATATCGATTTAATGAATTGGAATTCGGATTATAATAAGTTCCAGTCTGCGTTTGCAAGAGATTGTTTGAATTATTGAAATTTGGGTTTATGCCGTTACGCGGATAATAATTTTGGTTAAACGCATTCCAGTTTTGGTAGGTATTATTCAAATTCCAATTTGGATCCCTAGGATTCCAAATCTCGTTTGAAGTTGTAGAAGTATTGGTTGGGTAATAGCAATTTTCCTTATAATCATTTAGTTGGTTGTTGTTTCCATAGGAATATCCATTAGACGGGTTCCAATTTTGTGCTCTAAAATTTAGTTGTGGTTGATTTATTTGATTTTGTGAAATGGTGTGCCTTGAAGGATTCAACTGGGCTTGCAATGGTTTCCATCCAGGATGCCAAGGATTCCATTGAGCATACAAAGAATTTTGTTGGTATGGTCCCACTGCCGAGCTCCATGGCTGATATCCTTGACGATTCCATTGATTTTGGAAATTCTGGTTCCTTAAAGCATACCATTGGTTGTTCTGCGCGTTCCATTGGTCTTGTACAGCCCGTTGATACTTTTGAAGATCCAGCTGGGTAATAGGAGGATGCCATTGTTGATTAAATGCTGCAGGTTGTGGAACTGCATTTAATTGATTATTTTGATTATTAAAAAGTAGTTTTTTTGGACCGCCATACTGAGGTTGACCATATTGAAATCGCACCGATTGATTTGGAATTATGTGATCATTGTTGAGCGGTTGAGCGTTTGGCATTAGGTTAGCTTGAAAGTTATTGTTGAGGTTTTCAGCAAAATTATTGGCATCTCCATCGTTGTTCGTTTCCGGGCTTGCCAACATTTTGTTAATGTCGGCCACCACCACGAGGTCCTCAAAGTTTGTAATTTCGTTGCTTTGGTCAAAGTTTTCCACTTTGTTTTGGATCAGGTCAGGGAGTTCCTTTGATTTCACAATTATTGGAGTATGTGAATCGCTTGAGTCCAATTTTTCGAGATTTCCATAACCAGTTTCGATTTCCTGCTTCACAATTGGGGATTGGCGCTTCTCCTTATCTGGGCTGCCATCTTTTTCCGTTTTTATAGTGTTATTTAATAACAAATTTATGGATTCCGGTATTTCAGGCTTAATTAGAATTGGGTTGATAGCAGACTCCATGTTAAGAGCTGCAATAGTGCGCATCATTTTGGCGCGCCTGCGCTGCAAGCGGCGTCGTTTCGATCGGGTAGGCGTCGGGAATTCTCCCACATCTTCCACCTCGGTTATGTTGCCTTTTTTCGAGCACGACATGTGGTTTCTACACAACGCTTAAGCCAATAAAACAAAAATCACCAGAATTTCGATTTAACTTACATTTTAAGAACGCCAAAAAAAACGAGGTTAGGATCTCAGTACCAGGAAGTGATCTGTACGCTTGCGCTTTTATGTGCTGGAAAACTATGAAAAAGCACCAAAAGTAATATTACACAACACTGACTTTTTGACGTAGTTTAAACTATACTGTCAATCGATTATATTCTATCGAATATATATTAAAGTTAACGTAACGGAAGTGCGGGGCTTTAGAATAAAAAATGTCCAGCCAAGTCTTAATTGAGCTTTTATAACGCCAACGTTTTAATCATAAATACTTACGATGAATTTTCTATTAAGAATATTTTTAAATGAAACGACAAAAATGAATTGTTACAATTTTTGATGTTTTATTCGTTTGATTTATCAACTACTTTTACGGTAATTGAATATTAAGTTGGTTGTTTCAGTTTGTTGTTGCTTAAACTTTAATAAGTGTACTTCGTTTTAGCTGCGGCTGATTTTAATTATATTTTTACAAAATATATATGTTTATTTTTTACCTTTTACCTTTTACCTTTTACTTTTGTTAATGAACTGTTTTGTGTATTTTATTCATTTTTGTCTTTTGCCTTCAACACAAAACCCCAGCTTAGAACATAATTTTGTTGCATTTTCTGCTCGCTCTATCGGTATGGTTTTTGTTTTTGTTGTTGTTGTTGTTTTTTTTACTACAATAACGCTTAACAAAATATAATTACTAACTATTCCTAGGCCCATTTGAATTTGTTTTGTTGCTGTTGGTGATCTTGCAGTTATCGCTTATCGCTGCAAGTTGAACTTATCGTTTTGAAAAAATTTAACTATAATGTCTACGTCGTTTAGTTGTATTTCTTTGTGTATATATATAAAAATATATATATGTATATATCGTCGTATATACCAATATATAAGTTAGTATATGTATGGATGTATTTATGTGTATGTACGTATGTCTTCATCTGACCTGTCCGGAGCTTTTGCTCCTTTACCTACATCATTTATTATTTACAATGTTTTTTTTTTTTTTTATTTTTAACAATACACATGCGTATTCATTTGTAATAATTACACTTAGTTGCTTGCATTCCATTCAATCCCTTTCATCATTTCAGAGGTAAACCTAAAATTTGTCTATATTAATATTTTGTTTTCGTGTTTCGTGTTTTGAATTTGAGTGCATTGTTTCCCCAGAACCTTAATATTTTTCACAAACTCTACGTGTATCTTTGTTTCGTTTAAATGTTTTCGTTTACATATTAGTTGGTTTTTTTTGTTTTTTTTTTGTTTGGCCAAAAGTCAATAACCGAAATTTTTGTTTAGCGAAACAACGCCACACCAATTTATCAAAGTATCCCCGTCCCTTCATGGGGTTGTGTGGTCTATTTAATCTTGGCTGATTAAAAACTGCTTAAATTAGTTAACTGCATTCCACATTTGTTTGGCATTTTAAAAATATATATTATGTGTATATATATTTATATATAATATAAGTATATCGATTTCAAGGGCAAGTCTATTTCGATTGAATCTTAACTCGATTAATTCTACTAATGCACTATTAGTTTTTGCGTTTGTTTGAGAGTTTTTGAGGCACCCATTATGAATGAAATCGAATGAATCGAATCGGTGAATACGAGTAAGTATATGGTATAGGGGGAAAACAACAACAAAACAATAAGATAAAAGAAATAAAACCAAAGATTAAAATTCCATATTTATATATTTGAAATATATGTATATTAGTATACAATTTTTCATTGATGCATTTTGTTCTAGAACGTGCCGTGATTGTTTTAAAAGAATTAGTTTAAAATTAATAAAAAAGGGGTAGCATTAAACATAATTCATAATAAAATATTACAAAGAACTAATAACTATAACTTTTCCTTATATAGGCCATTATATTCAAGTTTTTGCCAACATTTGGACATTACCCAAAATGCAGCAAAGTAAAAAAATTAACTAAAACTTAAACAAATTAGAAAGCCGTCTTTACTTAACTTTTTACGCAAAACGAAAACAAAATTCACCTAAAATTTGTGTGTTGATGGAGATAGGGAGAGAACAAAAATCAATTGAAGAACTTGTCACCAAAGATTGATAGACCAAATCGTGTCCCGGCCATCATCCATGGAAACAGACAACAACTCATCAGGTGGCCCGTCCACCAGTCGCGCAGCAACTTCTGAAGCCCATACTTCCCATGTCTTTTATGGGTAAAACCAAAAAGAGGGTCCTCCTTGCTGAATAACCTCTATCCGAAGACGCGTCATATCCTGCCGAGTGGTTTACTCGGCAAACAAAACCGACATGTGCTATCCCGAATATTGCCGCGTATGACCTAAAAGATGTACGAAATACTGTCTATGATCACCTGATTGCCGGAACACTCACCAAGGAACTCCATGCCGATTGTCTATGGTGAGAGGACTGGAGTTCATGTGGAGTCACCATAGGATCTAGCGGTACGAATGTGAGTCCTTTCAGTGCATTGACCGTGTCAACTTATAGTAAAGTCTGGTTTCGATCCTTTCTGTATACCGACTGGGCAGGGCAACATATCTTGATTAGAGAAGCCGCCTATCAGAGTCTTTAAAGGGACAAAGTGAGATTGTCCGACCAGCACACGCTCCTGGTTACGACAAGATCTCGGAAGACTATGCATCTTGGAAAGACGATGCAAACTTCCGAAATCTAATAGCATCTATAGATATGTTCTATACGAAATTTCCTGGTCGAACTTTTAGTCTTTGTTCGAGGTATAAGGACTGCACCGCTTTGTCCGCCCTTTTCAAATTGAAGAGATCGATGGGAATCAAGAAAGAGAACAACGATGCGATATGTTAGTTCATCGCCGATGAATCCCTACGGATCACAAAGCCTGGTCAAGTCAGGAGGTAGGGAGATCCGACTCATTTCGGACTCACAATCAAGACCCCATATTCATCAGTGATGAACCCCAACTTCTATTTCTTTGCAAATTCAATCGCAATTCCAGATCCAGAAACGCCGTGTACCACGAGATATCAGCAGGAAGCTCCGTCATCATGAATATTGTGTTTGTTGCAACAATTCTTCGAGACTCAACAGAGTATGGACAACTATGATGCGGCCAGATTGGCAAAGAGTGATCTATCCACCAGGACGAACAGTAAGAGGGTGGCAAGATAGCAGGAGCCAGTCTCTCGGGACCCAGAACCCAGAAGAATGGTTTGACTATATGGACAGCATTAACTGGATCTATACAGATCGCATGTCAGGAAGTAAAAGGTAATCTCAGCAACGTGAGAGAGAATTCGCTGGCCGACAAATTGAAGACCATGTTGCCCAGCCCTTCCGAGTCAGATGAACCTGAGCTCTAGTAGGTCACATCAATGAGACCGATGTGTGTTCCATCATGGAAAAAAAAAAGGAAAATAATAGGGTAAGGGTAAGAGTAAGAGGGTCGCGACAAGTTCCTTTTTAGCATATCTGTTTTTGATCTTAAAGTCTAAACATATAGCTAGTATAACTTGAAATGTTGGTTTTGTGTTTCTTGTGTGTGTGTGTGTGTTTGTAGTGTAGTTCGTGGTAATATCAACTAAAACTATGCATAAATATAAAGCTAAACATGCTTACAACAATTGCAAATTGAGCATAAGGAAATAAGTAATTGGTGTGCATATACAAAATACAAACATATACAAATTATAAATTAATAACAAATAATTTCTTGTGTTGCTATGTTTTTGATGTTTCCTTTTTCTCATTCTCTTTTGGAAGGTTATTGGTTTCGACTTATTCTCTTTTGTTTTCTTTTGTTTTTGTTTTGTTTTGTTTCCTTTCGTTACTTTCGATTGTTGACTAACTAAATAGTAGCTTGAAACTAGTATATATTACATACTATAGTTGCTAATTTGGCCTGACTTTTGTTTAGACACGTTTGGTGGTGTTTCTGTTTATCTATATTTCTGATTCTGATTCTGATTCTGATTTTTGTTTAGTTTCGCTATTGATTTGGATGCGCCGGATGAGAGACTGCATCCCTGAGCGTCTTAAGACCAGCTTGCACATACCGGAACACCTCATGCATAGTGCTGTGAAGCGTTAGAGGTCCGTTTTCATGGTCCAGTTCGCGGAAGAAATCTACGAAAGTAAAGCCATGATTGAGATGAGGTTGCGATTGGTATTGGGATGTGGATAAGATATATCCTTACCTATATGATTCCCTTTGCGCACCAATCTATCGGCTTGATCCCACAACTCATGAGCACTGTGCACATAGCTCAGATATTCATTCTGCTTGCAGAGCTGATTATGTATGTCTTGAGGCACTATTCTTCCCGGCGGCGTATTCGAACCAGAGCCCTTTGAATATTATTATAAAAAAATATATTAGTTGAAGTTTGAGTGAAATTTAAGACTTTATTGACTTACCTGAGAGCCCACCGAGTTCGATGGCGAAATGGACGATGGCGTGTTTCCATTTACAATGTCTCCCCTACCCGTGCGAAAGAAGTCTGTAAGGCTGCCAATGATGGCCCGACAATTCGCTCTTCGTAAGTTGTACAACTTAAGCGATATCAAGGATTGGCAACGCAAGCTAACAATTAAGAATTATTATTAAGAATTATTGATTCCTGGTTTTAGTCCTGGTTACAAGTCTCATTACCTAAGTATGGCCACTTTGTTGTGAGTCTCATGCTGTCCATTATTCGATTGTTGGTAAGGACGAAACTTGGATGAGATGAATCTGAAAAGAAACATTTTTTTTAAGATACAATAAGAATGTTCTTTTACGTGTATGTAAAAAAAAGGCCCACTATTTGGCACACTTTACTCACTTAATTAGGGACAAGGTGTCCTTATACATAGTGTAGGTTGCCGCCTCCGAGCTACAACGCTCCATGGCGTCGGCAGTCAGTAGAAAGTAAACAACAGCTTCCAGATATAAAGTGACCTGGTTGAAGGAATCCCGCTCCGAGTCGGCGGCGTGCTTCCGATTGATGGCTTCCTGCAGAAACTGGTTGTTTTTTCTTCGCAACAACAAAAATAATTAAAAAAACATAATAAATATCAAATAAACAAACAGAAATGTCCAAAATTCCCACCTTAGATCATCGCTGGGATGCTCCTCTTCGCGATCAAAGTACGATCGGTAGATAAGGCGTGTGACTGGGGCTGGAGGAGCTGATGGGGCTGTGGGTTCAGGAACTGTCAAAGCTACTTGTGGAGATGCCGCCGATGTTGCCGATGGAGGTGGCGTCGTCTGCACGGCTTCGTTGCAGGTGATGGGCGGTACAATGGCAATGGCTGTGGTTACCGGGGGAGGCGGAAGAGGAGACATGGCCAGTAGCTTCTTGGTGGGGCTGCCATTGGGAGCACACCCGATTCCGATGCCGATACCGATGCCAGTCGCAGCGACAGCGGCAGCGGCAGCCGCATCCTCGTGTAGTAGCTGAAGCTTATCGTAGGAGATGCGATCGTTGTTGGGCATTCGTTCGTGATTGTTGGATGGCAACAGCTCCTTGCAGATCTGCACTTGATCCGTTTTCTCCTTTTTCCGCTTCTTCTCCTTGTAGGGACTGGAGCTGGAGCTGGAGCTGCGCTTGCGCCTTCGACCGGGTGGCTGCTCCCTGTCCCGTTCCCGTTCTCGTTCCCGCTCCCTTTCCCGCTCCCGCTCTCGATCCCGGTCACGGTCGCGTTCCTGCTTCAGCTGGAACTCCTGTTTCACGCTGCCGGGCTTGAATTTGGCTTCGTAGTCCGGATCGGGCTCGGGCTTCACCGGGTGCTCGGGTTTGACTTTGGTGGCGGGACTGGCGTCGTTGACATATCCGTTGGGTATCTGGACCGCTGCTGGGGCCTGATCCTTGGGCGTCAAGTGGCCGTTTTGTTGGGCGGGCGTCAGTTTCTTCAAGCGCATAATGCGCTCCCGCGACAGCTTGCTCAGGTCGATCTTACAGATCAGAGAGGTCAGGTGTGGCGTGGTTGTCCTGGCCGGGGAGGCCAGACTCGTTCCCAGTACCTGCTGTGCCTGGTGCTGCTGCTGGAGTTGCTGGGTGGGCGTCAGCCGTGGCTTCACTGCATTGGCGGCAGCTGCCAGCTGCGAGGACTGTGTCACGGCATCCAGCTTGCCCTGCTGCTGCTCCTCCTGCAGGTCCATGATGACCACCTGGCCCTGTTTCTTGGCGCCACCTTCTTTCGGGTTAAAGATCCTCGTCAGCGTACTGATCTTGTTCTTGTCGCTCTTCGGCTTCCGCTCGCGCTCCTTCTCGTGCCGCGCCTCATCCTCTTCCCCACTGCTGCTGCTGCCGGCTCCCGTGCCACCCCGGTCACCACTCGAGGAGGAGCAATCGGAGCTGCTGAGCTGTTGGCTGTGCTGGCTCATCACCTGCGGCTTGTAAGACGGCAGCTGTTGGTTCAGTGACTTTCCGCTTCCGGCCTGGATTCTCGCCTGGTCCTCGGGCTCGCTGCCGCTGGTGCTGGGCGAACTACTGCCGCTGCCCAGAAGCACCTTGGCTGCCACCGCCCCCGTCTTGTTCAGCTTGACGATTCGGCAGTTTGTGTTCTGCGTCTCCTCCGTGTCGTCGCTGCTGCTCGAGGAGCTGCTCGACTTGGAGCTGGATCCGGCACTCGAGGAGCTGTCGTCGTCCGAACTACTACTGTCCGGATGGACATTCGTGGTCTTCAAGGGCCCGGACGCCGATGCGGATGCGGACGCGGACACCGACAAAGGCGTGGCCAGCTTCTTGGTTGGTGTGTTGCCGTTGGAGCTGCTCTGACTGGAATGATCACGTTTCCGGGTGGTGCCCATGGCTGGGAGGGCCTTGCATAGCGGCTTCTTGGCGGCCGTCAATGTCGGCCCTTTGGTCTGTGAGCTGCTTCCGGCTGAGGCGCTGCTCAGGTTGCCACTGCCTCCGCTTTGCTGCTGTTGCTGCTGCTTTCGCGGCCTGCCTCGCTTCTTGGCCTGCACCGTCGCCGCAGACTGCGAGTGAACAGAGACGGCGGCGTAATCCAGGCCAGGATGTTTGGGCGCCGGTTCGTCCTCATCGCTGGAATTGACAATTGGTGTACTCGTCTTCTTCTTGCGTTGCTTCTTTTGGCGCTGTTTCGGTGACTTGGGCAGCGGCAAGATGGGCATGAGGATGACGCTATTGTTGGTCGGCGCCTTTTGCATCAAAGTCGGATTAACTCGCATTACAGTCGTAATGGCTGCGGGAACCCCGGGTAGTTGAAACGTCTCCCCAGGACCCGTCATAGGCACAACCTCTCCGCCGGTCGCACTATCCGAGCTACTGCTGCTGCTCGAAGAGCTGCCGCTAGTGCCGGAGTCCGAGAGCCGCGAGGCGAGAAGCGCCTCCGCCGACTCGCGTTTTATTTGGTTTTTTGCAACTGCTGCCAGATTCATCTCGGGCAGCCCGTCGATGGCCTCCTTTTTCACCGACACTGGGGTGACGCTGAGGTCAGCTCTGTAATGCAATTGCTGCTGCTGCTGCTGCTCCTCGTCGTCGTCGTCCTCCTCGACCTCATCCATGTCCATGGGATCGTCGTGAATCTTTTCGTTCTTGACGATCGCCGTCGTCACCTCAATGGACTCCGGTATGATTTGGGCGCCACCCGGCAGAATTCCCGGCACTTTCATGCTCACATTCCCGGGGTTAACGGTCTCAGTGTTGGTTTGGTTGGCGGGCTTTGGAAAGAATCTACTCAGTGTCCACTTGTTGCTCTCCGTGGGCGATGGCGTCTTGTTCGAGGCGCTGCCGCTCGTGCTCATGGTGCCAGCCGATGTGGTGGCTCCATTGCCGGATCCACAGGAGTTAACTCCTCCACCAACAGGAGTGCTACTCCCAAACCCGCTAGAAGTCAACAGTCCTGTTATCGTATTGCTACCTCCAGCGATGATCGCGTGCCTGTATTTCTTCTTTTCGCTTTTTCCATTCGCCGTCAACTGTTGCGACCTTTGCGGCTGCTGCGGATGGAGGATTTGCTGCTGCTGCTGTTGCTGTTGGAGAGGTTGCGGCTGCAGCTGCAGTGGCTGTTGGTGATGCAGCGGTTTGTGATTGGACAGTGTTTGGGCATCGTTTTTGCTGCTCGACTCACTGCCCGACTCGCTGGAATCAGACTCGGAGCTATTGCTACTGTTTCCCGCCGACCTGCTAAGAATCGAAACGAAATCAACAAATTAGTTTTCGTTTACCTTCTGATTTTTAGATTTAAGATTTAGGATTTAGGATACAAGCTTACCTCTCCTTTTTTGGCTGCTCATCCTCCGACTCGGACAATTCCAAATCATTCTCGAGGCTGCAAATATACAAGTATCTCGTAAAGATCAGATTCAAAGGATTCTTGAAGACACTTTACTCACCACGAGTCCTGCTTCTCCAGCGAATGGTTCTTTTCCGTTTTCAGCGGCTTGGCGGCTGCAGGCGAGGTGATGGCGGAAGCTGCTTTGGGCGGCGTGGGTGGCAGTTGCTGCAGTTGCTGCAGCGGCGCCAAGCCCAGTCCCACCACCTCCGTGGAACCCGTTAGACCCGTTGTTGCCCCGCCCAGTGGCAGTTGACTGGCCTGAGGCGGAGTCGTCAGCAGCGGGGCGATCGGCGAGGCGATGGGCGCAATGGGGGCGAACAGAGGCGTCATCAGGGCCGATGGCTGGGAGGACAATGGCGAGCTAATCATATCGTCCATGTACTTGTTTTTGTTCGGTCCGTTGAGGTTGTAGTTCTCCCGGACTGGGGCATGCGGCGTCGCTGCTATCGAGGTGAGAGGCGTAACCCGAAAGTTGTCCGCCATCTCGCTGATCATCTTGCTGATGTCCTTCTGCTGAGCAAAAGAGAGTTCCAAATCAAATTTAAAGATTTGTAAAGATGGATTTTGTTTGCTCTTCAAAACTCACCTCCTGGGGGGGCAGTGGTGGTGGTGGACCGGCTCCGCTGCTGTTCCTTTTACTGGCCGCTGGCGGGATGAAGCGACCGCCTGTGCCGTTGTGCAGCGAGGGGGCTGGTGGGCCGAGAAAGGACTTTTCCCGCCCATTAGGCATCTGGGTGGTGAGGGGCGGACCCAATGGCGTGCTCGTGGGTGCTCCGCTGGTGTTGTTTGTGTTTGTGGCGCTGGACGAATTGCTGTTACTGCTGGAGCTGGAGCTGGAGCTGGATCTGGGCGGACCGCGTGGCGGGGCCATGCCGCTACTCGAAGGAATGTCATTCTTCATCGGCTGGCCCGGATAACCGCCGCGTCCGTTGTAGGGCGGCTTGTTGTCCGCCTGCTTGACATACGTCGAGGGACGTTGCTGTTGCTGGTAGTGCTGCTGCTGCTGCTGCTGCTGCTGCTGACTGGGCAGAGCGGAGTTGACGGAGGCGGAAGCGGAGGCAGAAGTTGAGCCTGACGTTGAGACTGACGTTCCAGTGTAGGAGGGGGAGTGGCCCAAGGACTTTGGCGCTGGCTGTAGGGGTGCCTGCTGGCGCGGATTGCCGGCGCCCTGCGTATGTCGACTAATCCCCACCGTCGACTGATTAATATACACCCGCGCATCCACGAACTCCCCCAGTGCCGCCGTGATCTCCGCATCGCCCTCCGGCACCCGTCTCGGCTCCCCAAATAGACTAGTTTCCCGATCATCGATCTGTATTCCCTGCTGCCGTTCGATTTTCTCACGCTCGCGTCTTTTCCGCCGCTCGTACTCCTCCATGCTGGAACGAAATGAATCACGGGAAGGGATTAGTTACTTTTGCAACGTTTGCTATTTGCTTTTTTTTTTTTTTTTGTTTTGTTTATAGATTTTATTGTTTAGATTTTTTACTTTTATGCAGTGCAATAACAACAACAACAACAACAACAACAAGAACAACAACAACAGCAAATAAACATCACAAGACGAACAACAGAACAACAAACATCAAGCGCATAACAGAATTCCAATTCGTTATTAAATTTCAATCTCATTTCGGTATCATTCTGACGTTGACAGATATCCTGGACTTTAAGGATATCATTTCACATGCAGATTATGGGACAGGATATAGAGACAGTAGTAGTCAGTAGTCAGTAGCAACTAAAATTAGTATTTTCTTAGGTTTGATTTGCATTTTTTTTTGCAACTATTTTAAACTTAGTTTAAGATTTATCTCTTAGATATCATAGATATCATCTAAGGTCAGTGCTTGGTTAATTAAATTTGTATTTATTTTTAGATACGTATCTAAAGAGTGTTTCTTATGTGTTTAGATTATTTATTCTCTTAATCATTCCTGCCAAGATTAAGCCTTGACTCTCTTCTAAGCTATGGTAAGCCTTGTCTCTCTTCTATAATTATTTGATGTTCTCTTAACTAACATTTTCTTAATAATTCCTGCCACGATTAAGCCTTGACTCTCTTCTATATCTTTTTAACTTTTTCCTCCTTAAGCCTTGTCTCTCTTCTACAATTATTTGATGGTCTCTTAACTAACATTTTCTTTATAATTATTCTTCTTCTTGAACCGATAAATATTGATCTCGTTCTTGTGGACAAGATGTTAGTTTGGCAAGCATTGGGGTAAGTGTCAGGGGGGTTTGACATGCACACACGCAAGGAGCATAGATTCCGAAGTCAAACAACATTAAGTCCACAAGGAGAACGCCTTTGGGGGGGGTGGGAGACAAACATTGGCTTTTAAATTTTGTTTTGTTTTGTTTTTTTTTAATTATTGAGGGGGTGGGTGGCGGGGTGTAGTGCAGACATGCATGATAACAAAACACATACATGTTAGACCGGCAGAGCGACAGAGACGGGGACAGACTAACAGAAACAGAAAGAGGAAGAGAAACAGAAACAGAAACAGTAACAGAGACAGAGACAGAGACACAAGGACACAGAGACTAACAAACTAACACAAAGACAGGATGTGGCAGGATAATGTCGTAGACAGCCAAGGACTCTAAAACTTACTTATAATTTTGGCTGTACAAATTGTTGTTGTATTGCTGTAGTTGTTCTTGTTGTTGCTGTTGTTGAAGTTGCAGTTGTTGTTGTTGTTGTTGCTGCTGAATAAGTAGAATGCTGTTGCTGTTGTTGTTGCTGTTGGGGTGGTGGTGCTGGTGTTGTTGTTGCTGCTGTTGTGCCATAACGCGCGATTAGCATCAAGACTAATTAATGTACAATATATAATTAAATAATCCTCAGGTAAGATAGAGAGAGAGAGTCAGACAGACAGACAGACGGACAGAGACGGACAAACGGGGTCAAAATAAAGTGGAGGATTAGGAGTAGGAGTAGGAGGAGGAGGAGGAGGGGGGTGGGTGAGGCGAAAAAACGCAATCAATCCCCTCTCTCTTTCGCTCGCTCTCTAGCTATCTCCCTTGCTTGCTTGCAAAGTTGCAGTTTCCTATGTTATTGTTGTAATTTTGCGACGTTGAAACGGCGCTTTGCTCCTATTGTTGTTGTTGCAGATGCAGTAGTTGTTGTTATTGTTGTTATTTCTGTTGCTGTTGCATTCAATTTGCAACATCGCTTGCAACATTTTGGTTTTGCTTTAGCTTTTGAATAAGTTTTTAAGGCTCTGCTGCAGTTTATCAACTTTTCTACAGTCTTCTCAATTCATTCTCAATTTCTTCTTTATCTTTAATTATATCTTCTATTTCTTTTGTTTTGTTTTGTTTTGTTTTTCTATTTCTTTTTGTAACAGACTTTTCTCTTAAATGCTTAAATGCTCTTAAATCTGCCCAATTAGTTAGTTGTTTGGAGTCTTTTATTGCTTGAGTATGTCGTATGTCGTATGTCTTCTCTAAAATTGTATGTTTTTAATGGAAAAATTCAATTTGTAGTACCTGAAACGAATACAAAAACGAAAATCTACAGTTAGTAAGATGTTTTCAATCAATAGATATAGATATTTAGTATCTTAAAGTAGCGTAATATTAGCGAAACTTACAGATTAAAGAGAATTTGCATTGCTTTAAGAGTCGTTGATCGATTTCTCTTTATCTTCCCACCGATTTATACCTGATTATACTTGTACGACTATATACAAAGATAACAAAGACCCACCCTGTACAAAAACCATTTTAAAAGCAAATTCAAAGTATTTCTATAAGATAAAACATTCAGTAAACGTTGATAAGTGCAACATTTAATGATCTAATCAGGAATACAAAGAGTGTTTATTTAGGGAAATCCCCGACATCCAAATATATACAATATTGCTGCCTCGCCAATGTTGCCATATCTGACAGTCGGTTTCCAAGTCTCCAGTCGTCGGGAACGCTTCCAAATGAGCGGAAAAAATATCAAAGATACGCCTGCCAGTGGTTCTCCTTCGAGTGAAAATGATTCCGAATCCGTAACCGACCAGAAACCCATCGAAAACCTACCAAAAATATCATCCAATATCAAAGATACGCCTGCCAGTGGTTCTCCTTCGAGTGAAAATGATTCCGAATCCGTAACAAACCAGAAACCCATCGAAAACCTACCAAAAATATCATCCAATATCAAAGATACGCCTGCCAGTGGTTCTCCTTCGAGTGAAAAGAAACGAAAAGTCTGCAAAGTCTGCGATTCCGAATCCGTAACAGACCAGAAACCCATCGAAAACCTACCAAAAATATCATCCAATAACAAAGATACGCCAGCCAGTGATTCTCCTTCGAGTGAAAATGATTCCGAATCCGTAACTGACCAGAAACCCATCGAAAACCTACCAAAAATATCATCCAATATCAAAGATACGCCTACCAGTGGTTCACCTTCGAGTGAAAATGATTCCGAATCCGTAACAAACCAGAAACCCATCGAAAACCTACCAAAAATATCATCCAATATCAAAGATACGCCTGCCAGTGGTTCTCCTTCGAGTGAAAAGAAACGAAAAGTCTGCAAAGTCTGCGATTCCGAATCCGTAACAGACCAGAAACCCATCGAAAAGCTAACAAAAATACTAGTTTTAAATATAGATTGCTTTAACCGTATATTCTCATTCCTAAGTTTAAAGGATCAACTAAATCTGGCCCGTTCATACCGCGAAATCGAAAGTAAATACATGATCTATGCCCAGCACAAGTACAAATATATCACGGAATCCATAACCAATAGCCTGATTGCAACCGATTTGCAGTATCTGCTGGAACTGGTCAATGAACATGTCCTCAGCTATGAGACAACGCTGCATCAGAGTTCCGAGGCGGAAGACCTGTTGTGGGTGTTGCGGCTGCACTGCCCCGTGCTTAGACGCCTCCAGATGACGTTCCGGCGGCCTCGATGGGACGACTTACAGCAATTGAAGAACCTGAATACTCTGCACGCCTGTCTGAATTTCAGAAACCCAGCAGACTACAAGCGATTCTACTTCAGTCTATCCACTAATCTGCCATGTCTGAGGAAACTCAAGTTGGACTCGAGAAGCTCATGCCATTCTGCTGATGGTCTCCATTTCATGGAAAAGCTGGAGTACTTGGAGTATCCCTTGGACTCCGTTGGATTGACAGTCTCCTTCATGATGATGAAAAATCTACGCTATCTCAAGTTGTCGAGTTTAGACAACAACCTGACCAAGGAGAGCTTCGAAGTGATCGTCAGGAACTGCCAAAAGTTGGAAAAGTTCGGGTTTACCGCTCATGAAAGTGTGCCATACGAAATGATTAGTGAGCTGCCCAATCTGAAGCACATCATGATGTGGAATTCGGAGATCTCAAGAGTCGGTTTCCTAGAGGCACTCATCAATAAGACCGGTGCTCCCCTGGAGAGTCTTATTCTGGATGGATGCCCTCTGTACGGTGCCCAGATCGAGCATTTGTGCGATATTATTTCCCTTCGAGAACTCTGGCTAAATTCTAACGATAATGATATTGTCAACATCAGACCCATTCTCAGGCTACAAAATCTGGAATACCTTCATTTGGATATGCCAGACATTAGCAACAGGCAGTTGGTGGATCTGCTGGTCGGTTGCCCACGTCTACGGGTGCTAAATGTCCTAAACGGACCGGATATTACTTTCGATTTTATTCGTTCGTTGAGGCAGCTAAGCTTTTCCGATCGTCGAGCTAAAATCTATTTAGAAAACACTCGGTTGCACTGGAACTTGGATCAAAACTATAAACTGAAGAATCTGGATATCATTAAAGGCTCTTTGAAAGCTCCAATTTTATTTAATACTCCTCCAATTTGGTAGATCGATGATACCTTTTAATATTGAATTATTTATCATGGAATGCCCGATTTTGATGCCACAGAAAAACCCTTAGATGCGACCCAAAAGGCAGCTCTTGGTAAGCACCGAAAGGTAAGCACCAGACCAGACACATACTCCTTCGGCTAATTTCATATTCATATGCATATTTAGACTAACTACCAGCCGAGTACCAGGACCAGAAGGATAAGGCACAAGGCAGAGCAGTCGCAGGACGAACGAAGGCAAAAACTCGGCATATATTCTACAGTTTTAACCTTTGTTTTAAGCAACATTTTGTAACAATATACTCGTATTTGATGTAAAATCCCTGACTAGGATATGGGAAAAGGATGAGCAGGGGAGCTAGGCGATGAATTATCCCCCCTTTGCTCTGCTCCTTGTACGATGCCGTGTGTGTGTGCATCCCTCGGACAGGATTTATTATCAAATGGGCGCCATAGACTAACGACCATAGACTCCCCACCGTAGTCCTTTCGCATGTCTGAACAAGTAGAGTCAACAAATTTTATGCCACTCATTAAACTTTCTTTCAGCTTAGCTAAGGCCTGGCCATGGATTAAGGTTTTTTTTTTTAGAAGCCTTAAAGGTCTAAAGGTTTAAAGCTGTAGCTTCATTAACGATAAACAACGATATATCCTGCATAGTCCATCCTAGACTATCTCCGACTATGATTAGAGATTTCTGATTCTGCAATGATTAATAAATAAATATTTGCATTATAAAAGTCACTAGAAATGTTGGCAAGTGCATGAGTGGCATTCTGTGGCAACACATCTACATTTGAAATAAATGTATCTAAAGTTTAGTTGGTCGGTAGTTTCATTCTTTTATCTACTGCTCAACGTTCAACTCCATGCCAAACACTCTGTAACACAATTATCTCTCGCCTCTTTCCTCTTAGAATGTGTCCACGGATGTGTATAATCCTGCAGGACTTGCTATTGTGTCATACACACGACACTCCATGGGTGGTGGGACATTCAACCATCCAACGAAAAAGTTTTACTTTGATAGTTGGGAATATTTTTTAGCGTTTTTTTGTTTTTTTATTTCTGGCTCTTTTTCTGTTTTTGACAACTTACTCGTGCTCCTGCGTTGCGTTGCGTTCCCCCTCGAAAATTTGTCTCTGACTAGACTTTGATTTTAGTATAAATGGTAAGTATGTAGACTAGATTTAGGTTCGGAATAAGAGAGACCTTTTTAGAGACCTCTGAAGTCCTAAAAAAAAAAAGCGTTCCCCCAAAGAATCTTCGATATGAAACGATTTATTAATTATTTTATTAATTGATTGATTAGTCAGAAAATTGAACTTTGAGTCATCCAGTCATCAGGCAGCACGATTTTACGATTTGATATTAGAAAAAAAAAAAAAAGCTAATATAATTTAGCACTGATCGATATCGATATCGACCTGTTGGCCAATTGAGCTCTAAATGACCAGAAAGTGCACAGAACAGCGACACAGTCAACAAGGTTGCATTAAAAACATAGTTATGTGGCGCCACAGACACTTACACTTACTTGCATCCCCAAACAAGAGACCCCAGACCCAGCTTGTGGCTGTCTGTGGCTCCTTTCCCAGCTAAGGATGGAGGAGCTGCTCTGTTTAAGTTCTAGTTTAAAGTTTTAATAATAGTTATAATATTTATTGTAATTATGTATTAAATAGGCTTTCAAAATACTATATTATATATAAATAAAATGTAATGTGAAGCTTTCCATAAATGAAAGTCTGTCCAGAGGGGAATCATTGAAACTTAGAAAGTTCTCAACCGATTTTTCTTAAATTTTGAACCAACATTCCGCCAAGCTCGGCAAGGATTTATATCCTATTATTATCCTATCCTATCATCCTATCCTATCATCCTATCCTATCATCCTATCCTATTACAATTAGAATATTGAATCATAAAAATTTACTTTATTTTACATTTTTAATACTTAAAAATACATGTTATTTTGATAATATTTTTATAATATTGTATAAAATTAAAAAAATCCAGATAGAAGTACTCGTACTTGTTGCTTGGTGAGTCAGCTTTATGGAGGAAATAGTTTTATTCCCAAAAAATAATCTGACACAACTTTGATAAGGAAAAAAAAGCTACTTTTTGCGGTTATTTAATGTTGAAATAGTTCAAGGGAATTACTTTAATCAGACTTTAAATTCTATTCCCGATTTTATGCAATATTAAAGGGTAAAAAAAAAAATGAAATCAAGTATGAAAATATCAAATTTTGTAGCAAACAAAATAATTATAATAACAAAAACCACTAAAACGGGTTTTTGGGAAATGCATCATGGAACCAGAAAAGCAATTAGGTAATTATATAAGCTGCTTACACTTGCCACATTGTAATGCCACATAAATTACAGAGGGAGAACTGGCCACTGACCAGATATGCAACAATAATAAATAACAATAACCTATGGATGGTATTATTGCAAGGATATTGACACAACCAGCGGCAGATCCTAAGACACACCTCATTAATCTGTAATTTATGCGGCTGCGGTTTTTTTTTTTTTTTTTTTCATATAAAGGATATAGGAAGGGATATAGGGGGTGCTTACATCGCATTATTATGTGTAAGCATAACCAAATAAGTAGTCTAGATGGGGGTTGGGTTGGGTGGTAACCCATCTAGCCTAACCACACAATAAAGTCACGCGAAATATGAAAATCATTTCGGCAAATGTTGGGTTGGGTTTCCGGGTTCCTCCTCATCCTCATCCTCATCCTTCCTGACTGGCATATTGAGCAAAACATCAAGTCAAGTCGCTTCGAGGGGGCTTCGAAGGACATCCAAGAGGACGGGGTCATACGTGCTTGTTAGACATAACTTCCCATTACAATACTCTCTTGCCAGGAGCAGACTGACATGGAGCATACAGCATGGGAATTTCAAATATGGTTGAAGTTGAAGTTTCCTTCAAAGCGAATATGTTTATACCCTTCAAAGGATATTAATTATCATATTTTTGAGTGTCTTTTTTAATAAAGAAAAATAGAGAAATGGGAAAACCAAAATGAAAAATTGATCAATGAAAGAAAACGATTCCCTTTAAGGAAAATGGAGCTGGAAATTGGTCAAAACTCATCCTGGTTTAGCTCCAATAAGGAATTTCTGGTTGCGGGGTAATATTTTGAATGGATTTTGGTTTGGTTTTGGATTTTCCACACCCAGTTCCCGGGTTTTTGGTTAAAATATTGTATCTTAGTCTTAGTCACTGTGATGTCTAGCGATGCGATGTGTGGCAGCTGTAGGGCCGGAAATGTCGTTAAATTAAATTGTTTGAGTCAAAATTAATGTACAACAAAGTCAAGAAGACGTACTGTGACAACAACAACAAAGGGTTAGGGGTTAGAGGTTAAAGTGAATGTTGGGGGCGTGTAGCTGCTCGTACGTGACAGATTTTGATGAAATTGGGCATTTTTTTTTCAGGTCGCCTTGTTTTGCTTTGTCTTTGTACGAGTATGTGGCAAGGTCCTCCTCATGTGGGTGTTAAATATGTGGCCGCAGGATTCAACAGACTTATAGAAATTCCATCAATATTATTCAGTTTTTCAGTGTAGTTTTCTCAAACAATAAAGAATGTCCTTTCCCTGGGAATATGAAAGGATATGGGAAAAAGTATAGAAAAAAGTAATAATGGACGAGAACTATGAAGGAAAAAATAGTTAGGAAATGTATTTTGTGGGCAAAACGAAGTGGAAATGCCCTTTCCTTAGATAGAAATAGAGCATTAGGTTTTTTTAAGGAACAAAATATACTTTAAACTAGCCTTTCTATGAGATTCTTCTAAGAGAGTATGAAAAGCTTTTGAATTACGAAACAAAAACTGGATAAATATTTGATAATTTTTGATAAAAATTAACTCCTCGTTTATGAAGCGTTAACCCTTAACGATCCAACAGTTGCAGTAACCGACGACAGGTGCAAAGGATTCCATTCCCTTTGGATTCTCTTCTTTGTTTCTACTCTATTCAGGATTTAAATCAATTAAAAAGTTCTGTATTTTACTCTGCCGCTTGTGATTAACTCAATTTTAGACTAAAAATTATTTAAAAACTACATTTTAATAGCATTGAATTTTTTAGACTTGAAAAAAAAACTCTCCTAGTGCTTGATTCTTAGGAATACGTGAAAACTTTTATACTTTCTGCTTATAAAGATGTAATTTTCTTTCCAAATCAGGGCTATCCTTCCAAGCAGAGATAATAAAGACTGGACTGGACTCGAAAGCCTCCTCTATAATCCCAAAAAAATGGCAACATTTTTCCCTTTTAGCTCCTCAAACTTGAATAAGAAAGTATTATATAAACTGTCACTGCTTTATGGTATGTTATTTTTTATATATTTTATACAAAAGCCCATTCATAGTTCACAGTCAGGCGGCTTTCTTGCCGAGCAATCCTCTGGGAAGGATCTGGGAAGTATCCTTAGAAGGATTGCAATGGCATTAAATTCAGAACAAGCCACTACAAACAAGACAGTTTTGGGAAGTTTCCGGGCAATAATTAAATATGTTATATATATTATGGCGTGTACTGTAAATGGCCTTACGTGTTAATGACCCGCACGGACCCGGGCCCGGGCCCTTGTGTACAATTGAAGGTCGTTGACCTTGCTGCCTTAACACGAACAATTTATGTAAATGTTTAAATAAAGGAGTGCTCAGAAGAATTACAAGGATACAAGGAACATTTAGGATATGTAAAAATTTGATTTAAAATATTTTTAATAAAAATTCATCTTAGAAAATCCACATTTACGCGCTTTCTCTTGTTTTCTTTTTAGGAACCCCTCCAGACCCCTCATAAGGATATAAAAACTTCATTATAAACATTTTTATTAATTATTTCTATCAGAAAATCATCTAAAAACTAATTAAATAGTAAATCATAAACAATTAAGCCATTGATTCTACATTTCCAGACTTTTTCTTGCTTCTTATTTGTGCCAGGACTGTGCCAGGACCTCTGGAACTTTGGGGAACTTCATGTGACAACGAAACTAGCCCCAAAACAGGGGCAGGAACCCCCTCCCCAGACCTCTAAACAATGTTTGCGTGAAACATTCCTCGTGGGAGTAGACAAAATGCCTTTGAAACATGTTGCTTTTGGCAGCTTAATAGCTTTTTTTGTACAAATAATTTTTTAGCTTTTTTTCGGATCTATATCTAAGACTCAAATTATATTGATTAAGCTATTAAGTTTAATAAATTAGTATTCAAAAGAAAAGACTTTTGCGTAGAAAATGTTTGTTGCATTTCTTATTTCTTTCAGTCAGTGGATCGATGAAAAGAGTGACTAGAATGGGAAGGACCAGGACGATGACGCAGGTCGCTTTGAAGGAGTTAAAAACGGACTTTTAAGACGTCAACAGGAGAATACTTTAAACCCTGTACATGCTTTCCAATAAATTAATATCAATTTGCAAGCAAATAAAAATTAAAAAGTCGAATGGAAAGTCGGGGAAATGTGTCAACGAATCGAAACGAGCGATAATTATTTCCGCAGGTGACAAATTAAAAGATAAAACTGAAAGCTCTCGGTTTATCCTTGTTTTTCACTTTCTTTCTGGTGTTTGCTTTCTCCCCCTGATAAGGCAATGTCCTCAAAAAAAGGAACAAAAAATAATAAATGTTTGCTTTTTTTAAAATATAAAACGATTTTTTGTTATTTCTTCAAGAATAAGAGGAACAAATATTCGCTTTTTTTTTTACTCTATTTCTCATTAACTTTTATATATTTTAGTAATTTTTTTAGTCATTTTTTTTACCCATTTTTTTTTAGTCCTTTTTAGTTAAATTATATATGAAAAATAAAAAATAAGCTTTAAAGTGATTGAAACTCCCCATCAGATCACCCAGCAGGGAACGCGGGACCAAAAATAAACGGCCTACATTTTAGAGGTACCTCCGAGTTCCATTCACGCCCAGTTGCCGCGTTCGCCTTGCCACGCCACAACGTTCACCCATTTTCGACGAAATACGAAAATATCTTTAGCGAAAAGTTCAATAAATGCTTTATTTCCATTCGAAAGAGACTTTCGTTCGTTTCAGAGTTGAAAGACAGAACCGAAACTATTACTGGGCGGCCGTCAACCCAATTGCCTTTGCTGGGTTTTTTTTTTGTTGGACGATTTTTTATTATTTTTTACATCTCTGCATGGGGGACGGGGGACGGGAGACGGGGGACTATACCGATTTCCTGGCAGCAGAAGGCTCAACTGTAAAACCGGAAAATTTCCTACTTCCTGACTGACTGCCAGAGCCTGCCTGCCGAAGGACTCTACTCTCTGAATGAAAATGCACTAAGAATCAACAACTAAAAAGCTTACACAGAAAATGGATGATGAAAGGCGATTTTTTTTTGTGGCAGTGTATGGGATGTGCTGCTCCCTTTTGCAAAGTTAAATTTTTTTGTAGTTCTGATATCCTTTTTGCAGCACCCCAGCATCCTGCACCCCCCTAACCCACCTCTAACCCACTGGTGCCACTCAACGCGCATAAAACTCTTGAAAATGCTTTTGCTCGTAAATTTTGAAGCAACTGGGAAAAGGACGCAGGAGCAGAACGCAGGAGCAGGACGCAGGAGGATGAGCAAGTATATCCCTGCAGGCGTCTAAAGGCTGCTGTTTTGTTGGTATTTATGTTGTTGTTGATTTCGCTGTTGCAAGAATGGAGAATGGAGAACGGAGAACGCCATGCAGGACACTGCCGCAACCATTGTTGGCTTGCCGCCTTCTTCCATCCTTCTCCTGCCATCGTCATGCAAATTTATTTTCAAATGCGGCCAGTAAAGGGCCATGTGTGCAAACATCCCCCCCCCTACCTCACTTCCCCCTCTCTATATCTGGTCTGGTACTAAAACCAATTTCGTGGAAAATATGTTGCAGGAGCAAACCTACATCCAGGATAAACTATATTCTTGCCATATTAAATATTTAGTCCTTGATTAATGAAGCGAATTTTTTAAAACTAGCTCTTGAAAATGATGTCTTGATTAGCTTTTAGACTTGTTCTTCAACAAAAGCTTGTCCTAATCATGAATAAGCATGACTAATCATGACTTTTCATGAATAAATTAATAATAAAACCGTAAACTATTGAAAATTATACAAAAACATTAAAAAACAGAGGAGAAAAAGCAAATTAGAATCCAACAAAGATGTCCTGATTAGCCATTAAACTTGTTCTTCAACCAACGAAAGCTCCTCCTTAATAACTTAATCATCAATAAATCATCAATAATAAAACCGTAAATTAATTAAAATTACACAAATACATTAAGGACATTAAGAAAAGAGGAGAAAAGAGGAGAAATAGCAATTTAGAATCCTTTTATAGAAACGTAAACATTGACAGAAAATCTTCAAAGGGAATTCCCTAATGTTTTTTGTGGTTGCACAGAGCTGGTTGTTGCAAGGAGAAACACATTTGACAACCCGAAGCTGCAACCTTATTTGTTGATCTTTAAGTTACATTTCTTTCCTCTCTTCTCTTCCCTATATGGTATAATAAATTTGCATTAAAGGGTTGCAAGTGGCACGTCCTCCTCTATCTGCAACTCTACACAACAACCTTCTGTCCTACATGAACTGAGTATGAAAAAAAACAAAACTTTCCACAACTTTTTCAACAGCTGCGCTTGAAGTAACGCTTCCATTTTCCATTTACCCCCCCTTGGCAGGAGGGCAGGAGGGCAGGAGCAAAGGATATAAGTGGAACTAAGAACGCATCGTCCACTTTTGACTTTTGAACTTCCTTAACCACTTGGACTCATCAACTTCTTGGCTGTTACTCTTTTTCTGCTCTGCTGGGGGGTTTCTCTACCCTTTTCGAGGTCCTTCAATAAGGTCCTGGAGTTTATTTAAGGACTGAGCAAGGACACATCGTCAAAGTAGTGTTTTTTCTAAAGTCTGGTATATTTTTGTAATAAAATCCAATCCTGAATCAACCTTTGGGTTTAAATAAAATTACAGGGTACATCAAGTTCGATATGGTATAAAACTAACCTTGTTCTGGGGTTTTTCCAAGGTTTTGGGTGGGATTGGGTTTCTTTTTCTTTTTCATAAAACTTCTATAATTTGCGTAAACCACAAACAAGAAGCAGATTTCTCAAAAAACCAGGTTACCATAAAAAGACAAACCAAAATTAAGATAAAATATGACCAAGTTCTTAGCATTATCCAAGTTTTATGGAGTTTCTTGAAACTTTTTTAAGGAAATTCTTGAAGCTTATTTTTGGACTATATCCAGTCTGGCCTAAATTTCATTCCATTCCCGATCTCCAGCGATGAAATATGGACCATCCGCCAAGTGATAAGCAATAACAGCAATCCAAGAAAAACCAAAAGAAAAAAAAAGTAAATAAATAAATAAATAAAAAAGAAAAAACAAAAACAATGAGCCGCCTCATCGAATAATGGAGAAATTTGTTTGTTTGTGCGCTCTCTTTTTCCATTTGGGTTTTCGGGTAGAAGGCAATAACCTTGAGGCAGGTTTTTCACATAACGTCGATGCCGAAGTCGGCTCTCCGACCGAGCACAGACATACCGTATATATAGCCGAGGCGAGTGAACGAGTCAGCGCGCCGGGGAGAGCGCCGCCGCTGCTCTCACCAATAAAATAAGCTTCATTAAAAAGGTGAGCAAAAAAACAAAAAAACAAAAAAAAAACAAAATAAAGGTAAAAACAATGTAAAACTGTGCTTGTTGTGAACTGGCAAAGAAAATAAAATAAAATTGAAACAAAAGAATATTGAATGCATTTTGAGTGGAAAATTATTCAAAGCTTAAAAAATTTAATAAAAAAAACAAGGAAGGAAAGCTTACTATTGGTGTTTCTGGTATTTCTCTTTTTTTATTATAACTTTTAATTTATTAATCCTAATCCTGAATCATACTTTATCCCTAAAATATACTTTTGGGTCAGAAAAAAAAAACAAAGAAATGCTTACTTCTGGTGGAGTATTTAGAGTATTATTTATGGTATTTATTTTTTTTTCTTAAAATTTATCAATCCTCCTCCTGAATCATCCTTTGGATGAGACAAATCAATAAAATGCTTCTTTATCGCATTCTCCCTCTCCCCTCTTATCAAAAATTCTAAACACTTTGAAGCGTTGAATGGTAGTTTTGGCAGCAAAGACGGCCAGCCAAGATGGCAAAAAAATGTTTCTGGGTCAGCGGCGAAGAGAAATGCCAGCCATGTTCGAGACTCTTGGCCCACCTTTGTGTTGATGTTGATGTTGTTGTCGTCTTTCTAGTTATCGTTGTTACTGTTGTTGTTGTTGTTGCCAGGAATTGTCATTAATCATTGTCAGTTAAACAATAACAAGCTCAGACAGGAGCAGAAGCAGCAACAACATTTTGTCATCGAAGGGGTGGCAAGTTGGTCTAAACAAGTGGCACACGCATCGCGTGCCACCAGAGAAGAAGAGGCTAGAAAAGTGAAACCCAAATACTGTCACAGGGAAGGGAAAGAAAGGGAGGGGAACAATTATAAAAAAAAGAAAGATGGTAAAAAAATGGTATAAAAAAAAGAAAGATGGTAAAAAATGTTATAAAAAAAGAAAGATGGTAAAGAAATAGGAAAAAATTAAGGGTTAACCGTTTCGAAAGACTATGGTAAGATTTGAGAGACTGTTTTAAGTATATTTAGTTTTATTTTATTAAAATCTTTTAAAAACAAGCAAACTTTTTAATATTCTTGACAACAATTACAAAAATTACAAAAAAACAATTACAAAAAAAAAGAAAGATGGTTAAAAAATACGAAAAAATCGAAAAGTTAAGCATCGTCAAAGGGTTAAGGTAAGATTTTACACAAAATAACACCCAGAGAGACCCTTTTCAAGCCCATTAAGTCCGATTTTTCACAAAATAATACCCCGAGAGAGACCTTTTTAAGCTCCATTAACTTTTATCTTATTGAAATCTTTTAAAAACGAGCCTTCTATATTAAAAGCTTTTATTATGTTATTTATCTAATATCTTATTAAAATCCTTAAAAAACAACTAGATTTTTCAATATACTTGCATTGTAAAATATCTTTAACATTTTCAAGACAAACCAAGACAGACCAAGACTCACCTGCAACGAAAAACAAGCAAAAAAGTATATATATTAGTACATTATTTATCAAATCAAGCAAATAGCAAAAAATTGGAATACAAATTTGAAACTTTTCCTTGGGATAGTTTCAGATACAATAAAACCCAACCCCAACCCTGAGCCACGCAATTTACTCCCCTTTTGAGACGACCTTGCGGGGGCGCGACTACTCCCCCGCCTTTGTTCTTGGCCTATTTTAAAGTTTCATCGATCAAACTACGAGACCGTCGCTTTTATTGACTCTAAGCTTTACTTTGTAAACCTAAAATGGTTTCTTTTTTATCCATTTTTTATATTTCTTAAAAAAACTGCTTCGAATTCTGTTTGTGAGCTTTACTTTGTAAAATTTGTTTCTTTTTTATGCATTTTTTATATTTGTTAAAAAACTGCTCCCAATTCTAGTTAAAATAATAATAAAGCTAACCTAGTTTAAATTGATTTACGAATAATATGATTTTTTTTACTTCTGGTAACCCATAAAAACAGAATAAATGGAAGTAGGTTTCCAACTTATTGTTAAAAAAGTTAAAAAAAAGTCAAAAGAAAGCTGATATTGCATTATTTTTGACTTCAAGATTATCATTTATTCCCCTAACCATAATATTTCCCGAAAACCAAGGAACTAGAGGTATTAAGGTTCCTAAAACCAACAAAAAAAAAAAAAAAATAAAAAATAAAACCCAGTCAAAGCGAGAAAGAAATATTTAGGCCAAAGACAAACAAAGCTGCTACCAAATTGCATTAGCCAAATCACAGAACCAGAAACTTTTCAACCATGAAACAGAACCAACAAAAACCCGACGAAAAAGAAAGCAAACTGCAAACAAAATAAACAGTGGAAAAAAAAAACAAGAAAAAAAAAACAATTAAAGAGAGTAAAAGAGAGTAAAAAAAATAAAAAAAAGTCAATCTAGTCAAGAGTCGAGATACGAGATACGACTAAAGCGAAAAACGATAAACATATTCGAGAGCCGCAAAGAATGAGCAAAAAAAAAAAACATAAACTAAATAAGGCAACCTTGACAACAATTAACACACAAACGTCTACAGAGAGAGAGAGAGGGGGGAAAAAAGTGTGGCCAAGAGAGGTAAATATACTTAGAGGTGGGCGGAAGGGCGGCAGGCACGCTTTTTGAACAACAACAAAAATACTGCACGCGTGCAGAAATACGAAACGAAAGTCGCGCCTCCGAGGCAATCAATCAATGTAAGCGCGTTTTTAAACAAAGACCAAAGAGCAGCGCCAATAAATGGAGAGGGAATCGATAAACAGACTTGACCACAGATTAGATAAACGCGAATGTTTGACAAAAAACACACACAAATTTGTTTGATGTTTGATCAAAACTGGTCATTCAATTAATCAAAAAAAAAACATTTATTTGTTTAGTTTCGTTAAATACTGAAAGCTTTGGACTTTTTTTTAATGGAAAATATAGATAAATCGAATGAAATATTAAATTTTAGTTATGATTTGGTTTTTATTTAAATTTTTTTGATTAAAATATTTTAAAAAAAAACACTTCTTTTTATTGAAATTTCGTTAAATATTGAAATCTTAAAGCTTTTTTTTAATACCAAAATAGTAGATTTAGTAGTATTTAAAAAAAAACACATTTAGTGGTATTATTGCGATAAATACTGCAATTTTTAGACTTTTTTTTTTAGTAGAAAAGATAAAGATATCGTAAAAAGTTTTATAAAAAACACATTTCTTGATGAAGTTTCTTAAAATACTGAAATATTTAGGCTCTTTTTCAAAAGAAAAGATAAGGAAATCGAATTCTTGGTTAACTTCGTAAAATACTGCAATCTTTAGACTCTTTTTTTTAATAGAAAAGATAAAGAAATCGAATGAAATTATAAGTTTTATAAGAAAAACATGTATATGTGTAATTTTTAGATATATTTCTTCAATAGAAAAGATAAAAAAGTCGAAGAAATGGAATAATTATTCCAAGTTTGAGCGAGTCCTTGCAAAAACCCCACCATATGGTTTGTAAAAAGTTTGCCATTTTGCACTCCCCTTTTGAAATACATGCGAAAAAAAGGAGCATAAAAGCCGCCAATGAGTTATAAAATACATATCAGTTGTGGCAACATGGAGGGGCAGGCAGCGGAAGCAGAAGGAGCTTCAAAGGACTTTTGAGACGACGAAAGGGACGACGAAGGGCTTGCAAGTAGAAAAGAATGAAACTGCCACTTGAAGCAGAAACCAAACGAAAAGACAAGGGGCCGGGAGAGGAACGAATAGAAAAACAAAAGCCCAGCAGCAGGACGATGGCGACGGCGACAGCGAGGACGAGAACGCAGACGAAGACGAGGACTAGGACGAGGACGAGGACAAGCACGAGGACAACTTCGCTCGGGCAAACCCAGTAGCAATGATGATTTATGTACGAAGGAACAGGTCGTCCTGGTGGAGAATGGAGAGAGGCAAGTACTTGAGTATTCATGCAATTTCTGGGTTATAGCCACCATTAAACTTGCCCCAAACTAAACAGGGAGCAGCAACTGGGCGGAACACGGACACAGAAGAGTCCTTTGGGGCACTACGAACTGACTACGAAAATTATCCATAAACAAAACATTTGTTTTTGAAGCAAAAATTAAAAAAGGTGTTGCCAATAATATTCAATTGCCACACGCGACTATCATCTTGCCACAAAACTATAGATAGTTACAAGATAGATCCTGCCACAAGGACTGGGAGTCCTAGGTTGTGTGTTTAAGTTGCATTTGGAAATTACATGCAGGGGGCATTGACAATCCAATGTTGCAACCAGGACTCGTGTGTATATTTCAGACACAGCTCGAAAAAGTCTGTGGCAGTCTGTCCTGCAACGAGTCCTTGTAAAAAGGCACAAAAGAAATTGACAGAGTTCAGTGGTTGGGCTGGAAGGATGTTTTGCCTTTGCGCAAAGGCAGGAGGCAGGAGGCAGGAGGCAGGCAGCAGGCAGGAGGCAGCAGGCGGTGGCAAGTTTGAATCAAAAGAAACGAGGAGGCATCTTTTGGGTGTGGTTCATCCTAGTCTGGCTCGATTTTTCTAACAAATTTACCCTTTTCCCGGCTCACTTCTGGCTTTTGATGTGAATATCTGTTGCACGGGATGACTGGATGACATATTCTTGCAACTTAAGGGGGATTATTGCTTTCTCATCAAGTTCCCGAGCAGAGAAAATTAAATACCAAGTTAAGTGTCTCGTTTGAAGCGGCATAACCGAGCCACTTTTGTGCCTCTAAAAAGTGTTTAAAAAAAATATTCAATTCTTTATTGACAGTTGGGGCAGTGTGGCACGTTGAAGCGACACATAAGCAGTTGCGAAACAGCACACGCCGCACACACGCCGCACGTTCCTCACATTTCTCTCTCACAGGGACACAGGTTTCCGGGATACACACGGGATCTACGGCAAGGACTTTGGCTTTTTATTGAATTACGTGACTCGGAGTCCTATTCCTCGGCAGCTACACTCGAAATTTTTAATTGGCCACAATTTGCATAACTTGGGGAGAGGCAGGAACTGTTTTGGAGTCTCATAAAATATCTCCAAGATTATCCAAAGATTATGTCGAAATATATACTTTTCTTTCTTGATTTTTCGAGTGCATATAGAAGTATATCAGGACATTATTTTAAACTTGGTTACTTGGAAACTTTCGGGCAAGGCAACGTGCCGCCACGTTGAAAGGAAATGAAAATGTTGCTCGGGGGTCTCTCCACCAAGGAGACGATGTCGAGACGATGAATTCGGAAGCTAAGAATATATAAGAAGCTAAATATATATCCGAATAACCGATTTCCAAGAAGTACTTCTTGCCAGATACACCTTTGCCTCTAAAAAAAAGTGAAGAAAAAAATTCAATTATTTCCAAAATTTTTGATTCTCAACAAAATCGTATTCGTAACCCTTTCCTACACTTTATTCGGAGAAAACTATCTCGAAGATAGATCGAATAGATTCGATTTGTACGATAAACGGCAGCGCCCCTCAGTACTACCCACCTTTCAAAGCAAGAAACGCACTCGTCTACTTCCTCCTCGTAATCTTTTCTATATTTTATACTCTCTATCCCCGCGATCCAAACCGTACGATAAACGACAGCGCTCGAGCAGTATTCAAGGATAGCAAGAATTAGGGTGATGTATAAGGATCTGGCTATGCAAGGATCATTAAAGTGGAATTAAATCCCGGATCGTGAGGTCCAAACCGTACGATAAACGACAGCGCTCGAGCAGTATTCAAGGATAGCAGGAAATAGGGTAATAATAAGGATATAAGGTGGTGAAAGGATCCTTAAATTGGAATTAAATCACGGATCGTGAGGTCCAAACCGTACGATAAACAACAGCGCTCGAGCAGTATTTAAGGATAGCAATAATTAGGGTGATGTATAAGGATCTGGCTATGAAAGGATCATTAAATGGGAATCAAATCAAGGTCTATCAGCAACTACACCTCGTAAACCTTCATTTCGAAAGAAAATATATGCAAGAAAATATATTCGCGCCAACAAAAAAGCGAAAACGTGCAAAAATGTACGAGAAAAACCAGAACTAAGACAAAAAAAAATATAAATAAAAAATATATATATACTCGTATATAGAAGTATTCATTATAATTCCAGCAACCGAACCGAGTCTTACGGCTTTCTTATCAAGTGGCAAGTTATCAGAATCTAAATAAGCTTGTATGGGTATCTCTTTGACCTCTATCTGGCTCTCTCGCTCTCGCTCGCGCTCTTGCTGCCTCTCGCTTCCACCACAATCTCTTCACTATCAGGCATACGAAACGTGATGGAAAACAAGCCCTCAACCTCAAATCGGCAAAAAGATTATTAGCTTGGCTAACCTTGAATGTGAGTTCTTTTTTATAGAGAAAAAAAAAATAAACTATTCCTCACAGGATTGCTCTTTTTATAATAAATATCGTTTAATTTCATATAAAATAGTCGAAAGCAAATCAAAGCGTAAAAATATTCTTTAAATAAAACTGCACAAATCTATCTGCAACTATGAGTATCTAAAAAAAGAACAGCCAAGATATTTTTAGAGTCTCAAGAGAATTGAGCAAACGGATTCTTTTCTTTACCAAAAAAAAATTAGTTTCTATTTCAACCTATTTCAAGCTAAAAATGATTCATTTTTTTAATTATAATTTTATAATAATCAACAATAAGATGATAATGAATGACAATTAAACAAATTTATGAATAGTTTTTCAACGAAAAATATTGCTAATTTTGAGCAAAAAACTTTCTGTAATTATGTCTTGTTTTTAGGTTATTGAATATTTTCTATTAAAAAAGTGTTCAAGATGCCGATTATTAGCCAATTTATGGACTTTTCCGTGAAATTTTTTAAAGTAATATCATGGAGTAACGGAATTGGCCAAAAATACAATTTTTTGGACATTCTTTTGCAAATATTTTATGTATTTTCAAATCAGATCGAATTCGAAAATTTCGAAACTCGGCATTTTTCCAAATTGATGTTTTTGGAGACACGCTTTTCCAAATATTTCATACATTTTTCATCGGATTTGGAAAAGGAATACCATTTATTAATCAGAAATTCATTCCCTCTTAAACTGCATCAAAAGATTGGAAAAGTAGAACGAAAAAAATTTTAATCGATTTTTGGAAAAAATCCTGATGGTACCCCTTTGAAAAATCGGAAAAAATAGGTCAAAATTTTTGTTGTTCGACCTTCCGAATCCTTGAATGCAAATCGAAGAAAAAAAATGTTCTGATTCCAAAATGGTATTCCGTTCAAAAATCGGTTGCAAAATATTCAAAATATTCATAAAAAAAGCGAAAGAAAAGCGCTCAAAATTACACTGAGACCAATTTTGACAAAAATCATGATGTAACCCCTTTAAAAATTTTGAAAAATCGGTTAAAATTTTAGTTTGCCAGATTTTGATTGGGATCGATAGTACTCAAAGATGCAAGATCGGGAAGGTATAACATTTTGAAATTATGCCAATTATTACGTAAAATATCGATAATTCCCTGAACAAAAATAAGGCAAAAAGGCTTGTTGGCTAAGGGATGATTCCATTTGGCCAAAATCGTAACTTTTAAGTCACTTTTTAGGCAATATCTTATCTAATTGGCATTGGAATTAAAAAAAGGAATATAATTAATGCATTAAAGCTTCATTCCTCGTCGATTTGCATTAAAATATCGTGAAAATCGAGAGATCAAATTTTTAGTCAATTTTTGGCAAAAAAAAAAATCCGCCTAATTTTATTTGTTTAATTTCTCGGATTCTTTGAAGCGGAAGTTCAAAGCAGAATAAAGTCCTGAAACATGAATGGTATTTCGTTTCCGAAATGGCTAAGATATTCATTAAAAAGCGACAGAAAATTAATAAAAAAAAAAAAAAAATTATCCAAAAAGCAATGCTCTCACGTTCCCTGAAATATCAGAAGCGGAAAAATATTATTAAATTGTAATCCCAAAGTAGAAAAAACCAAAACCCTGCCCCATGTGCCCCATAACCAGGAAACGCACATTGAGAAGAGTCTCTTCCATCGATCGTAATAAGCTACAAAATTGAATTTAAAAACCATTTACTTAAAAGTGTGAATATACTCTAAATTATAATAAATATTTATGCATTTATCACAACCCGAACGGAGTATTATAATTCCCTAGGAAATACATAAATATTTTAATAGTTTCTGATAAACTTTCTCACGGAAGCCTAAGCGATCAGAATATACAAGAACCTACTTCCTTGGCAATCAAACACTCATTAAAAAGTCCTTCAATAAGGCCTCGGGTTACAGTTTTCAACCACAATCTCGCAACTAATTCACCACCGGAAGTTTTACACAGCAAAAGGACGAAAAGGAACAAGGAGCAAGGAGCAAGAAGAGGGCGAGAGGCCTTGCATTAAACACAAAAACAAACAGTCCATTCCGACATGCCCCAAAGGCTTTGCTGATGTCCTTTCGCCTCCTCTTATTCCTTATCCCTGACCCATGCCGGCCTTGTCGTCCTTGTCGATTCTTTGTCTCTTCTTGTCAATATTAATATTGAAGGAACAAAGTAAACGGAAAACAAGCACGAATACGACACTTTTATCCTTTATTCTATAAAAACAAAAAATAGAACAAATTGTGGATATAAACAGGATAAACTATGATTTTCAAGATTCCCTATAAATGTTCCTTAAAATCCTGGCAACAAGGAGGAAGGATATTTCCTTGGAATACGATACTTTATCCCTTTTTTCTATGAAAAAAAATACTAAAAAACTATGATCTTATGATCCACAAAGCTATAGCAACGTCAAGATGTCCTATAAATGTTCCCAACTGTGGCTATTCTTTAATATTCAATAACAATCGGAGGTCCTGTAACTAAGTATCTGTATTTAATGTATCTCAATCTACTGTTTTCAGTTCATTAAGAGATCAAATTGCGGATATAAATCGTAGAAACTATTATCTTATGATCTATAATCTCAAGATTAATAATAAAGGTTCCTATAAGGGGATCCTGTGACAAAGTATCTGTAACTGAATGTATTTCAATCTACTGTTTTTTTGAACTTATTAAGAAAAGATACAAAAACCATTACTCATCTATAAAAAATAGAGCAAATTCTGGATATATAACTGGCTATAAACTATAATCTTATGATCCACAAAGCTAAAGCAATCTCAAGGAGGTTCCCTGATCCCTGGTTCCAAAGTATCTGTAACTGAATGTATCTCAATCTTCCTTTTTCAGACAGTTTTAAGCACAAATTCTTACTGTAAATATTAAAAATGAAAAACAAAAACAAATTTCCCGTTACAATCACCCGTACAAGACGGAATTAATGGGAATTTAATTATATTTAAAATTGAATAGTTTAAAAGCCCCGTTAAGGTTCAATGCAGCAACAACAAGACCAACAAAAACAACAACAAACGCATCTTAAAAAGCTTCTTAAAACCGAATTTTCCACTTGCCAAAGGTGGGGAGCAGAGACCGGGGACCACAGACGGAACCCCCTTGGCCAGAGGGAGAGGCGAATGCAATAACGGGTGCTGGAGCAGGAGGAGGAGGAGGAGGAGGAGGAGCAGGCGTCTGCAAGTGAAAGAGCAGACCCACAAAAAAACCCCCCCACAATACTCTCACTCGCTCTTCCACGCGCTCTCTCTCTCTCTATCTATCTATCTCACGCTCTGTTTATGGCATGGCGCTAAAAGCAACCGAGTGCCGTTTTTTCAGTTCTTTTATTTTATTTTATTTTATTTTTGTGGCGACTGCTATTTATATGTATCTATGATAGCGATGTGCATGTGCTTGTTGTTTCTTCTCGGCAGAGGGGGGTGGTGGTGGTTAGGCAGTAAATGTGGGCGTACAATTTTCAATTATACATTTTCATTGACAATAAAAAAACAAAAAAACAAAAGAGAGAGAAAGAAAAGTATAGAGTTTCTAGTTAAAAAAAAAATTAAAATCCCTGCTAATCTAATTAGGAGTAGAAGAAAAACACTTAAAAAATAACACCTACCGTGGCTTTGTTAATTTTTTCATATGTATATCCATATCGGGTTCCCGTTATCCGTAATCCCGGCGCCGGGCATTGGCGTCTAGTTAATCCAAGGCTCCTCGTTAGCTGCGAAGGATACTCCTCTCCTTTTCCTATTTACTCCTTGAAGTCGCGATGTAGGTTTGCGCGTTGCTTTTTAGGCACCGCATCAGTTGTTGTTTTTTGTTGCTGTTGGCAGGTTGTTTAGCGTTGTTGTTGTTGTTGTTGTTGTTTTTTATCCATATATATTTTTATTTGTTTTTGTTTTAAATTTGAATTTTAACATTTAACAATTTAATTGATAATTATTGATAATATTGCTCGATTCGCTGTTGGTTCTTGAGGTTGCTGTTGTTTAACAAAGTTTGTTTGTTTTGTTTTGTTTTGTTGTTTGTTTTGTTGTTGGTTTGGTGTTGCTTAAGCACTTGGGGCGCATTTTTTATTCATAAAAAATTTGTTACAGTTATTCATTGATTAACCTATGAATAGTAGGGTATAAATGGATTTTTCGTACTTTTCTCGATTATTTTTGTAATTTTTTAGAATAGAATTTGTTGTAATTTGCACTTGTTTTAAATATTCTACTTGTTTTTTTTTTTTTTTTAATTATGTTTTCGATAAAGTAATTCCCTTAAAGTAATCGCGTTGGTTTAAGCTTCTAAACTTTGTGGATTGTATAAACTGTTTTCTCTCCTAATAGGATATTTTTTGTTTTAAGTTTATGATATATATATTTTAGGTAGCTCTTTATATAGCTACATTATCTTCATTAAGATTTGATTGCACCGTTATTATTTAACGCACTTAATCGCGAATCGCGAATCATTTTCTTTTTCTGTTTCTGTATATATTATTCATTTTTTTTACAGATATATATATATATATATATATATATATATATGAATCTGGCGTGTATATATATATTAGCTATTGGAAGGCGGACTTATATTAATTAGCTAATGTTTACGAATTCATGTTTTTTTCGGTTTTTGTAAAGCTAATGGCTACTATATTGATAATTCAATTGATAATAATCGCGTTACGGTTAACTTTTTATCTTACATTAATTTATTCTTTGTGTTTTTTTTTTTTGTTTATTTAATTGTTATTGCTTTTATTTGAGGCGATTTAATGGGGTTTCTGAAAGTATGAAAAGGATGAAAATAATGTCTAAAATGGAACGTTTTCTGGATACAAAATTCAACTTTAAATACATTGTAAGACATTGTTTTTGAAACACTTGAGATTTGTTTTTAATTTGCCTAAAAATTCGTCTTACGACACATTCTCTCTCTTCCAGCTGCGACAACAAAACGCCGAAAGCCACAAAAATAAAAACCACATGCAAGGACACCCACACATGCGCCAGCTCTCTATCATTGTTGCTCTGCCGGCGGCAACAGCTGTTGATCGCAATTGCAGCGCAGCGCTGCGCTGCTGATGGAATAACAGCAGGTGTTAAGTATAAGAAAAAAAAAGAATGAAAAATCAAAAATGTACATTTCATAAAACCGCCAGCCAGATGAACGAGAAAATTATCTCAAAAAACTCTCTCAATCTCATTGCTTTTGTTTTTTTTTTGTGTTTCTTGTTGTTTCTGTTTCATTCATTATACCCATACATAGATGTTTTTGGTGTTGTTGTTGTAGGAGTAAGCAAAGGGCAACGCACCGCTTCAAACAAAAAAAAAAAAGTGTTCCTTTGCCAAACAACAACAACACTAACACCGACCAGCAGTTCCGTTAGCCGCAGCGAACGTGCGAACAATGAGCGAGAGGAGAAAAAAAAAAGGAAAGACAGAGACAGAGATGGCGAGGTAGAGGAGGAGGTCCAAGTGCCGTTTGAAAAATTGACAATAAAAAACGTTCCGAACCGAAGTCAATGCGCATTTCACTTTTTTCGCTTGCCTCTTGTTTCGTCTCTTCTTTTTCGTTTTCAAGTTTTATTTTTTTTTTTCACTCGTATAAAAATGAGAAAGCGAAATTGTTGTTGTATTTGATCTGTTGATTTCTTTTTCAAATTGTTGATATACATATGTTTATATATTTAATGATTTTCATTGAAATAGGGGCAGGATACGAAAGGACACGACAGGGGAACCGATTTTTATTCATTTTACAAAATATATCCATTATATTCACTTTTCACGGATGAACTTACACGGATGAACGTTTTTTTTTTTTTCTCACATTTCGACTACATTGGCTTTGGCTTTTGCTTTTTGCTTTTTGCTTTTACTTTGCTTTTGATTTTGCTTCTGATTTTGCTTTTGGCTCTGCTTTTGCTTTTGCTTTTGCATTTGCTTTACTTATGCCTCTGAACTTTGCACACTGAAAAAACATTGATTGCACACTCTATGTAGTATAATTAAAGCACTTTTATTGCAGTAGAATTATAGATTTTGGCGTAAACGGCGCGTCGCGAATGCAAAATGGGAGTTTAAGCAATTCTTTGCAGTTTTGCCATTTTTTGCCATTTAATTTCGATGCGACCGCTATGAAATCCAAAACAGAGTGAAGAGTTCAGACGGCTCGGAGGAGGCCAACGCGAGAGAGCGCCAAAGAGAGACAGACAGTGTGTGAGCATGCTCACGGAGCGGGATTTGTTGTTGTCAATTAATGTTAGTGTTGCCAATACATTGGAATTTGAAACCGTGTGAATAACAAAAAGGGAAAACGCTACTGCGGGATCTTTAGCTCCGGTGCTCCGGTGCTCGGGTGGATTGTTTTGAAATTTGATTTCATGAATCAATAAAGTTTGTGACGTTGGTCACTCATTTTCCTAACACAACAAACATTCATTATTTGTCAGTAATATGTTCCGGTATGGTAATTGGGAGATCGGCGATCTATATCTTAGAAATTGTCTCAGCAATGCCTCATCGTTGGGAATTACTCACAAAGCTGGGTCTTGATGAGGCATTTCTTACATTTCTTAACAATCTAAATAGATTTATTTCGATATTTTAAGTACTTTTTTTTTATTTTTGATTGAAGCTTTTTATAAAAAATAGTTGCCATAGCTTTGATTATAACTTGTTTTTATCCAACTGGTTCCGGTTTGCATCAAATTCCGTTTCTAAATTCAATTATTTTTATACAGAAATGACAAATAAATTGTAGGTTAATCGTGTTTATTCTTTAGAAAGAAAAGTGTTGGAATTTAAATTTTCACAAAAGTTTAACTGATTTCTTTACAGAATTTCATCAGATCCTAAATGGAGGCAAGATTTTAAGTAAATGTTTGATTATTTTTGTTTTTTAGCCTGAGTGGACTATTGGAATGTCGGCTTTCAAACAATTAAGAACTCTTCTTATCAGAATCGCCTTGAGGTGTGTTTGCTGCCCAAGCTCTCTTTTTTTTCTTCTTTTTTTTTTTTGCTCTCCTTTCGTCATCAGCTTGTTTTTATTTCTCGTCGAATCTAAACTAAATAACGAATTGTGGGATGGATGGGATGATAAGGAGGAGGGCAGACAGGCGAGGAGGCAAATTGAAAGGCTGCTAATTTTTGACTTTAGATAAGTTGTAGTCGGTGCGGTGCATACACCTAAATAATAAATAAATAAAAAATACAAAAAAAAAAAAAAAATTATACAAAAACAAAAGCAAAGCCGCCCCAACACAGACAAACATAAAGCGCCAAAAGAGCGCGTCCGTCTGGTATTTGACGTTTATTACTTCGTAGTTCTTTTTGTTGTTGTAGCTGCTGCTACTGCTGCTGCTGCCTCTTTTTTTCTGCTGCGCATAGCAAATTAAAATTAAAAGTTTTGCGAGAGAGAGAGCAAAAACAAAAAAAAACAAAAACAAAAACAACAAAAGCAAAGCCAGGAAAAACCAAAATTAATTTCTTTACTTTCGACTTTCGTCGGCTAGCGGAGAGCGGCGTGCGGCGAGCGGGGAAGGACTGGGAGAGAGAGGCACTGACGAACTTTTGACACATTTGGCTTTAACCAATTTTGTTTATAACATTTGGCTTGGATGGCTTGCTTGCTTCGCTTTTCCACTTACCTTTTTCTGCCAAGCTGTTGCGACTACAGCTTCGAATTTTGTTGTGTCCAAATTAAAAATGTTTTAACATTATTTAACACAAATACGCACACAGTCACCCATTTTTCAGTGTAGTAATTTGTTGTTGTTGTGGTGGTGGTGGTGGTACTGGTGGTGGTGGTGGCGATAAAGCCTTGTGGTTATTTCGTTGGCGGTAAATTGTTGTTGTTGCTGCTTTCAGCATTTTCAGCGATAGCCGACTGTTGCACTTTTCACATTTTATTGGTCAAGCTGCTACCATTGTTTCTTTTCTATTTTGTAGTTAACATAAAAAACGTACGCGAAAATGCAAAGTCGCTCGTACACGCACACATATCTAGGCCTAGAGGTGGGACTTTTATTCGAATATATGTGTGTTTGCTTGTGTATATTTATACACTGCCCCTATCGTTATCGGATGTATTATCGAATTTTTTTAATTTTTGTTTTGCTCTTATGATTCTTTGCCTGAAAGCGATCTGGTAGCTCTCGCGCGCTATTGAAATTAAGACAATAGGAGAAATGGCTTCAAATTTGACTTAATAAAAACTTGTATATTTCATATAAATTTAAGTTTATTGGTAGATACACTAGGCGTATATAATGAAGTATTAGAAATTTTGTTATCAGCAGATATTTATAGTTGATAAAAATGAAAGTGGATTCATTGAGAAGATAAACATACAGGGTTTTAATTTAGGATATTGATAAAAATTAAACAATTTTGTTTAATCGGAGTAATCAAAAGGTACCTGATACAGGTGTGACCGGACATGGTACTTAATTAAATACAAGAACAGCTGATTTTAAATCAAAGGGACTGTGAGAGCATCTGGCAACGCTGGTAAAAAAAAACGATATCAATTGCGTTCTCATCGAACTTCCACCTCTATAAATAGCAGCTGTTCCACTTGGTGGTAATTTAATTTACCCGGTTCCTACATACCGGTTCGCCTTGCCGATCAAGAGAGCGAGTACTTTGTATCTCTGTATTTTTTATATGAAAATATCTTTTCGGTTGTCTGGACGTAAACTTTGTATTCGCACGCAAAACACAAAACAACGCCGCGTTTCAACTTGTTTCGCGTTCGGCTAAATAATCTTTGTGTTTTTTACATAATTAAGCAGAAAACTACAGCATGACAAACACCGACGTGCGCAAGAGAAAAGTAAGGCAAAGGTTAAAAGGGTGATAAAACAGCATTTGTACTCTGATCAAAAGATTCTCTCACTCATCGGATTCCTGAAATTGTTGCTCTTTTGACGCGGAAGTTGAGAGTCAAATGATCCGTGCACCCATTAGATTAATTGTTTCGAGCCAAAAATTTGCTTGACTAAACACTAAATTTAAAAAACAAATTAAGGAAATTAAAATAGACGGAGAAGCAGTTTTTGAAAACCTTTTCTCCGGCTCTCTTCGGAGACTCGACTTTTTGCTTTTTTTTCTGATATGCAAATTAGTATTGGATTAGAAACGTGTGCCTGGTACGACTAAAAAATGTGCTATAACAGATTAGTTTTTTCTCAATTTTCGTTACATTTTAACCGGCCGGATCTTTTTTGATCATTCAGCGACAGTTTTTTTTTATCCGAATCTCTCATTCGCAAGGTCATTCAGGGGCTGGCACGCAAAAAAAAACATCAAACAATACAACAAAATACAATTAAGTTGGCATCTATTCCTAGATCTAGCCAGACAACTTTTTATTCGCTGTCTGGGATCGGTAGATTGCACTACGTGTGGGTGGAGAACAGGATGCACTATCTGCAGGGGGAAAAGCAGCGCCGGAACAGGTTGCAAGTGAGTCGAGAACGTGGCAAGAAAGTACACTCCCACCATCAGATACACAGTTCAAAATATATTAGAGATACATATATTGATTAAAGTTAAAATGTAATTATAAAAGTAATTCCACGTAATAAGACTTCCTATTCATGAAATTCAATTATCAATGCCTGGTGCTATCTTTTGGCTTAACGCCAGCATTACGATTTATTTCATTTATTGATAAAAGTATTTCATTTTTTGATTCTTACTCATCGTTAATCGCAGCATTTAAAAACAATCACGTAGCCGGTTATCAATTGATTTATTGATTACAATGGAAAGCGTGGATTCCGTCACAAATGTTCTCCGCTTACAACCAGAAATTAAAAAAAAATATTCCAGACATATAGAGTAGATAATGGGTTCCCCGCATTGTTTGCCAGTACAACTAAATTCCATTAAGACTGTATCTCAAAAGTCTTTTCAATATTTGGCTCCACTATAACGTCATACACTTACCCAGTAGAGGAACATTTGTTTAAATAATGGGAATTTCATCAGGTTTGTTTGTTACCCCGGGTCCAATCTAATATTTAATCAAGCTAAAAAGAGTCCATAAGTGGCGAAAGACGAATCGACAATTGTTAGACGGTTTCCACCTTATCGTTGTCATATCGCATTTGACCTTAAAATGATAAGAAAGTCGTGCTACGCGATCTACTACAAATTTTTGTAATTTGGCATGACTTTGAACTTTATAAAAATCAGGTTTTAGATCTTAAACTAATTTGAAACTCGGGTTTAAAGAGCTTTAAGAATAACGCTTTTTGTTTTAATAAAAAATTGTGATATTTTTGGCGGGTAATCGAAAATATTTAAAGAATTCAAATATAATATTCTATAACCGCCTTTAGAGGGTTAAGAAAGGCGGCAAAGCTGTCTTTGAACTAATTTGAAAATTGAATTTAAGAAAAAGAGTTACTTTTGATAAGCTTTTCTTTTTTAATCGAAAATTGTGATAATTTTGGCGGGTAAATATTTACAAAATTCAAGTTTAATATTTTTAAACCGACTTTAGAGGGTTAAGAAAGGCGACAAAGCTGTATTTTTTTTTATAATATATTTAAAGAATATTCAATATAACAAAGTTTAACCAGCTTTAAAGGGTTAAGTAAGGCGGCAAAGCTGTCGTTTCTGCAGCGCTTTTGGTCACACTGTCACTTGAAACCAGGGAAATTTTTCATGTCATTTGGGAACTTTTGTTGTGCTACCAAAAAAGTCAAGAAAGGGGAGGCGAATGCGCAGAGAATTCCACGCCGCATGTCCTGTAACAACAACAAAATAAACAACAACAAAGTCGAGGCATTTTCGCAAAATTACTTTTAAATCGACGAACGGACCGGACCTGTCGATAAAAGCCAAGAAAACAGAAAAAGATAAAATGAGAATGAAAATAACGTAATCATTGACGTTGCAAGAGATAACAGTCGCCGGAGAGGGCGGAAGGAGACAAATATTTGAAAAGCCAACGAAACAGCTGAACAAGTCAGCAGTTATGCATAAATGTTGTGACCTTAAAAAGAAGTCGAGCCATGAAATACGAATATAAGCTGGTAGAAAAACGAATTGAAGCTGAAAATTTCAAAAAGAAAAAAACAGAAACTAAAACCTTTTTCTTTACTTCCATTTCCATTTCCAGTTGGCGACAGATGAGAAGCCGCCAAGGCGAAAAGGTAGCGGTTCGCCCAGCGGCAACAGCAGCGGAAATCGTGGCGGTACCAGCGGCCTCAAGATCTCATTTCTATGTCTGATCGTATCCGTGATCCTTCTGCTCTTTGTGTTCGGTGTGTATCGACTTTATTATTGTAAAAATGCTCCTCCTACTCCCCCCAGAGCTGTGCTAACTAAACCCTCTGACTTTCCCACTGTTACTGTTCCGTATTTGCATGTGGAACCACATTTTCCGCCGCCGCCATCACCATCGTCCACTCATCGTGCTGTCCTCAAAAAACCAACAACAATCCCTAAAACCGAACCAGGCTTCGTTTCGGAGAACGCCAGTCCATACCTGGCCAGGTTGGCCTCCAAGTTCGGGTACAGCAAGGTGCAGTATGCCGCCATCATTGATGCCGGCTCCACGGGAAGCCGTGTCCTGGCCTACAAGTTCAATCGGAGCTTCATCGACAACAAACTGGTGCTGTACGAGGAGCTGTTCAAGGAGCGCAAGCCCGGCTTGAGCTCTTTTGCCGACAATCCTGCCGAGGGAGCCCACTCCATCAAGTTGCTGTTGGACGAGGCTCGCGCCTTCATACCCAAGGAGCACTGGTCGTCCACACCGCTGGTTCTGAAAGCTACTGCGGGATTAAGGCTTCTTCCCGCCAGCAAGGCTGAGAACATTCTGAATGCTGTGCGAGAATTGTTCGCAAAGTCGGAGTTCAGCGTTGATATGGATGCCGTGGAAATCATGGAGGGCACCGACGAAGGTATCTTCAGCTGGTTCACAGTCAACTTCCTGCTGGGACGTCTATCCAAGACCAACCAAGCTGCGGCCCTCGACTTGGGAGGTGGCAGCACGCAGGTTACTTTCTCCCCAACCGACCCCGAACAGGTTCCCATCTACGACAAGTACATGCACGAGGTGGTTACCTCCAGCAAGAAGATCAATGTCTTCACCCACAGCTACCTTGGCCTGGGTCTGATGGCCGCCCGTCACGCCGTCTTCACGCATGGCTACAAGAAGGAGGAGAACGTCCTGGAGAGCGTCTGCGTGAATCCCATCATTGCCAATCGTACCTGGACGTACGGCAATGTCCAGTACAAGGTCAGTGGCAAGGAGAACGGCAAGTCCAGTGCCGAGCAGCCCATTGTCGACTTTGAAGCCTGCTTGGAGCTGGTCAAGAGCAAGGTGATGCCGCTGGTCAAGCCCAAGCCGTTCACCCTCAAGCAGCATACAGTGGCCGCTTTCAGCTACTACTTTGAGCGGGCCATCGAGTCGGGTCTGGTGGATCCCCTGGCAGGTGGAGAGACCACTGTGGAGGCGTATCGCAAGAAGGCACAGGAGATCTGCGCCATTCCCAATGATGAGCAGCCCTTCATGTGCTTCGATCTCACATTCATCTCCACGCTGTTGCGCGAAGGATTCGGCCTTAACGACGGAAAGAAAATAAAGGTGCGTTGTTGCTCTCTCCTAATAATTATTCATAATTGTTAATATTTTTGTTTTATTCTAGCTTTACAAGAAAATCGATGGCCATGAAATCTCGTGGGCTCTGGGATGTGCCTATAACGTCCTGACTAGCGATGAAAAATTCAATAATTCCTAACGCTCCTCCAGTAGTCCAGTAGTCCATAGATGAAATAATAACTTTTAAAAGATTGTTAGCTGAAATTGTTTATAGAGTGCCTTAAACGTGCATCGAGTATACTATGAATAGAGACCCTCAAAACTTATTAAAACACAAAAATACACTCAGACATTGCCTATATACATACTTGTGGTCGATAAATTTCGTTTTTGCTCTGTACAATTTATTTCAATTGTCTCTTAATTAAAGCTGGAGGATGAACGCCACTAGCCTAGCCCATATACTGATACTGTGACTGCACATAATGTTTAGTTTTTAATTCCAATTTTGTGTGATTCCTAACTCTATAACTTTACACTGAATTCCTCTTGTACATAAATTTACACATCGGAATATATTTACGAACTATGTAAGCCAGCCTAGAATGCTAGAGAACATTTCTATTTGTTTTTTTTCACATATATGCAAATGTTAATTTAGTTTTTTTTGCAAATCAATAAACTGTTAACGAATCTAAATATGTTTTTTTATAGGGTTATAGCGGGTTCCATCGATGACGTCGTCTTGGTTAAAACGAAACTTTAATGTTTTAAATAGATTATTTTATTACTGTTTTACAAGACTTTAAAAAAATAAAACTTTAAAACGGATTAAAATCCTGTCTGGGTATTGAGTTGGAATTTTCGTGTAGATTTCTGTACAAATAAAACTAAGGAATAATAAAAACGAAAACGGGAGAGGTCTACAAATATAGCTACAAATAATCTAAAACTTTTGGGTTTCAGGGCCTCTCCAATATCTGCGGTTTAATGCCAAGCCGATCGATAATATACTGCGGCATGCAGAGGGTAGGGTTTATAGCCTTTAAGCCGGAATGTCCAAGCAGCGACAGGCCGCCAATGCCGAAAAGCGTGTGGAATATGTCGGGCATGTTGCCGGTGCGATCGGAAAACCCGCCCGTCTCCAAGTCCTGGCAGGAGAGGATGAACTGCTGGAGCTTCTCTGAGCTGATCCAGTGCAGGCGACCCATAATGGTCAGGGAGGCGAGCACCCACCAGGAGTAGCACACGTCAGGTAGCTTTTCCGGCCTGCCGTTGAGACCGCCTGAAGGCAGCTGCCTCTCGCACAGCCACCAGCCCAGTTTGTCCACGTCGAGTAGGTGCAAGCGATTCGTCAAAGAGAAGAATCCCACGCAGCAGTAGATGAGGCCTAGAATGAATTTGTGATATTTCAAGGTTTCTTTTTGGTAACGTGGGGACTCACCTGCATGCGACTCAGCTCCTGGTTTGGACCCGAAGCCACCGTCTGTCTGGTTGCAGCAGGAAAGTACAAATTTCACGGCTTTCTCCACGTCAATGGTCTGCTCGGTTCGCTGCAGCAGTGTTAGAGTTGCTACAGCACAGAAACTGAATCGTGTATCCACTTCGCCCCATTTGTCGCCAAAAAAGCTGCCGTCCGGTTGTTGTAATCCTACGACGAATCGCACCACCGCATCGCAATCTATCTCATCCAGAGCATCGTAGGTACACAGGATTTGCACCGCTGACAGGGTATACAACAGGTGGGGATCGTGTCCCTCGCAGGGAGCGAATCCTCCGGTCGTGGGGCACTGACACCGCTTCACAAAGTCAATGATGAACTTGCGCTCCAGGCGATCCAGCTGACCCATTATGTCCAGGGCGGTGGTGCCCCAGTATATGCCCGACATGCGCAGGAACTCGGTCATGCAGTACTCGTAGTCATCCTCCTGTTTTCCATGGTTCTCGATGTACTCGACATGCTTCCAGAACTGCAGAGACTTGTTGCTGGCTTCCGCATCGCCACCGCCGTTTGTCGGCTTAACGAAGGTCGTGAAATCCATCGCTTATTGCTTTCAATTGGTTCGTCCTCTTCTGGGTGCTCGTCTAAATGAATTAATTGCCCCGAAATATTGGTGGACAAAGTTTCCAAGAGAACCGCAGCTGATTCATCTGCAAGATAGTTGGCAACGCGGTTCATTGTTATCAGTCAGCTGTTCCAGCCAGAGGCACAATCAAAGGGGAATTGTTTATTAGTCTCTAAATATTTAAACATATTCATTATGCTCTTTTCTATTAATGTATTTATTTAATACGTTATCTAGTCCTTGTTTTATTTAATCAACAATAATCGAGAAACTGCTTGATTTGTGTATCCCTGGTTTTACGAAGTCACGTTGAAAAGGTCACACTGGCACCTCAGCTGACTTCAATTTTTGCGGCATTTCATGCAAAGCTTTTCCTAATTTTTCAACTACGTCGATATAGAATTTTCCGTTGATATGTCGGGCAAGGCTTTAAATATTGGAGATCAGTTTCCCAATTTCGAGGCCGAGACCAATGAGGGGAAGATTGATTTCTACGAATGGATGGGAGACAGCTGGGCCATCCTGTTCTCCCATCCGGCGGACTATACTCCTGTTTGCACAACGGAGTTGTCGCGGGTTGGGTCCTTGGTTCCTGAATTCCTGAAGAGAGGCGTCAAGCCGATAGCATTGTCCTGCGACAGCGCTCAGTCGCACAGAGGATGGATCGAGGACATCAAGAGTTTTGGCAGTAAGTTTGGGAAAAACCGGCCTTGATAGAAACCTTTTCATAAAATGTATTTTTTCAGAGCTTGGAAGCTTCGACTATCCCATTATAGCCGACGACAAACGTGAACTGGCTTTGAAGTTTAATATGCTGGACAAGGATGAGCTAAACGCTGACGGAATCCCTCTCACTTGTCGTGCTGTTTTCATCATAGACGAAAAAAAGAAGCTGCGCCTGTCGATCCTTTATCCGGCGACAACTGGAAGGAATTTCGAGTGAGTTGCTTATTGATTTTATACCCTCTGGGACAGCCCGAACAATGTGTAACCTTTAAACTATTAATAAGCACTTAGATACTGTAGCTACAATTACCAATTACAGAAAATTATACCCTTTTGTTTGGATAATTGCAGTGAAATTCTTCGCGTTATTGACTCGCTGCAGTTGACACAAACAAAGAGTGTGGCCACTCCTGCAGATTGGAAACGGGGTGATAATTGCATGGTTTTGCCAACGGTGAAGCCGGAAGAGGTTCCCAAACTCTTTCCCAAGGGTATAGAAACGGTTGAGGTGCCTTCGGGCAAGACCTATCTAAGAATTACCCCTCAGCCATAGACAAAGTCAGCTTTTAAACATGACTTTATTACAAAAAATATAAAATAAAAATTAACAACAAAATAATGCACAATAAATCGTTCACTTACAACCATAATTCCACAGAAAGACGCTTTTCGTAAAAAATGGAAAGCGTCTCCTGTTGGGGAAATTGTACAAGAAACATTTTGCTTACAAACTAAATCAGATGGGAATGCGACATTTTGCGTTTCGTTTTGTGGTATAAAATAAATATACAATTAAAATTTGTGAATTTTAGGTTATAGATAGTAAAGACATTGCAACTGGATAACCGTAGGGCTAGGATAAATAAGGCCAACTCTGTACAATAACCGAATTGCTTTCGAGGATAGATGAAAGCTAAAGACCAAGCTCGTGCCCGCAACCAAAGGAAACTGAAAGTAATCAAAAATGGTTAATAATATTGGTCAAAGTCTTAATTTTATAAGAAACATAAACACAACAGTGAGGCGCAACTTTCTCTTATGAGTGTTTTTGAATATGCTAATGAAATGCAAATATTAAGACATGTAAAGTAAAAGTTATCTCGCTTCAAACCGGTTTTTATCTAATCTGAATATTTGCGGGAATTCCTTGGGAAAAATTTGTTATTGACAAACTTGTTCTCGGTTCTGGATAATACAAGTTATAACACTTTATACGATTTACTACTTTAATCTAAAAACTAACATTGTACTTACATTTTAACTAACTCTTGCCCCTTTCCGCCAGTTGATAAGAACGTTGGCGTCAGCGTCTGCGTTGAGGCGATGCCTGGAGCATTCGCGCAAAGCGTCTTCCAACAAAAGGCCACAGGATGAGAACGGCGAACCATAGGGGCGAGATATTCTTAAAAGGCCACCAAGAAGGATGCGTTTTTTTCCACGCTGCTCGCTGTGACTTCTGGACACTGTGCAGCTCATTTACAGAGGCTTCAAGGCTCTTAACCCTCTGCTGCATGGCACCCACGTCGCTGTTCATGCGCGAGATTGCCAGCTGGATCTGTTTCAGTAGGTCCGTGTTGTGGGTAATCGCTTGGGTCAGCTCGTGGCTAAGGTCGTAGGGGTCGTCGTATTCGTCGTCCGAGGGCTCTACGATTGCCACACTGCTGTTGTTCGTATAATTGTGGGAGTCGTGTGCGAAATTGTTGTGTTTTCCCACGTAGCCATTGGTCAGTGGCGGGTCAGTTATGTGGCCATTAGTTATCACTGCCTCACTGGGGACATTATCCTGGATAGACTCCGATGAAGCTAGCGGAGCATCGAATTCCCCTTCAACATTGCCGTTTAAGCCGTGTTGTGGACTGTTTGTGCGCGAATGGAACGGCGAGTTGGGATGCGATTCGGCAATCTCGCGCATTCCCGGCGACACAAGTTCCAGTTCATCCAGATTAATGCTCCCCAGACCGTCCAGACTGCCAACGAAGTTTTGTACGTTCTCTGTAAAGGACATCGTCTCAATGATTTCCTGCAGGCTCTCGACATAGCGCTGCATAGCCTGTTCCTTGTTCAGGTGGCGATTGTCGTGCCAGGCGTCCCATTTGGCCCTTCCCACTACGTCCCAAAAGCCGGGCTTCTTTTGATCGACGGCTCCCTCGGTGGCCTGCTTGAAGAGGCCGTAAAACTTGAGCATCATGGATGTACTTGGCTGATAAGGCCCATTCTTGGGCAGTCCTTTAATCACGTTGACGGCGGCTTGGAAACGCTGTTCGATTGCTGCAGCCATGTCTGTAAGATTAGGCAAACAATAAAATCAAGCATCGATAAGATAGGAGGCGGGCCAAGTTCACATATTCGGGCGGATTATCCACCAGCCCCACGGCCGTTTCTTGACTCCAAAGTGAACGTCTTGGACGGCGCTTACAAATTACCTAATTACTTTTGTGCAATTACAGTGATGCAAGCTGTTGCGGGCAGTGACGGGGCCTGTGTGGCTGTGGACCGCTATTGATTCAAGTGGCAGGTCATATATCCACCGCAGCGAATAAGACGAAGCTAATGGTTTCCGTGCCAAAGTTCGAGTTCTGAAGTTCAGTTTGCCGATGCCCGTTTTTTACGATTAAGCTTCTCAAGCTGAAGCTTTTCCACTCGCCGTTGTTCTTATCAACCTCGGCGTATCGACGCGCAAATAAATTGTGCTCTTCCCACTGACCAGGCAGGCCTTCAATTCAAGTTGCAATCAAATAAAATCCAAAACAAAACCCAAAACTCTCTCTGTAATTGGTGAGCGTGAACGTGTGCATGTGGGTGTGTGTGTGTGGGTGCAGTGGTGTAATAATATTATTGATACGATATCGATATGAATAGTTACAGCTAGAGATGTTATACATTTTTAAACAAATTAATTAAATATAGTTAAATTTACACAGACTTTAATAGAAATTAATCATTAATATTAAACTTATTAAAATAAAGAGCAATTTAATATTTAGTATTTAATTTTTATATCGATTATGCCCCGTCTCTAATTGATACGATACACGATGCAATGTTTGGTATTACCTCCGAATCATAAAATGGTCACTCACTTTTTCATTTCGTCAAAATCGGTAATCAAAGGGCTTAATTATTTGCATTATTTTTAAAGAAACGCCCGCAAAGCTTTCCGAAAGCTGCTACCATTGAGTCAGAAGTGCCAGCGCTGGCTGAAACAAATCGCATTGTTAAATCGGGAAGGAGAACGACAATTATCGGAAATCAAACGGCGGCGAAGGCAATTTCACAAGACTTGCGAGTGGAGTGTCTGCCAGAGCGGAGAGTGACTTCATTGCAATTAAACATGAAATTTGCTGCAACGTCAACCAGAGCACGAAATTTTTGTACTATAGCCAAGCACGGAGAACAACGCCTGAGTATAAAAAAGATACACCCGCGCCAATCGACGACCTTCATTCCGCGATCGGAGTTAAGCATTTCCAAACACCAGAGACAATCGTTTAAAATTGCCAAAAACTGGAAACACCAAAGCTTTTGCATAGGTGCTTCCTGATTAAAAACGTTTCTTCGACCATAAAACCCAAGTTTTTTTTCTAAATTTCAAACAAAATATCCGAGTATCCAACGAAAATCTAACCTAAATTCCAACGCCAAGTAATCAATAAATCGGAGCAAACACGTGCGTTTAGTTGCCGCCAAAGTGTAGACATTTTTCGCACTCGTGTAGACATCTGTTGTCCCTCTTCTTTTCTTTCTTGTCTGCGGTCAAAGGACACACTCGTCTACAGGGCATTTGTCAAAACCTTTCCTGTCACAAAGCAGGCCAAACACAAATAACCAAAACGTCGTCGTTGTCAGCTCGAATCAAAATTCGTGAACAACGCAAATTCCATTCCGCTAACGACAACAACAACAGCAACATCATGCCGCGACGCAACAAGAAAGCGGGACCAGGCAAAGGTGAGTCACAATTGTGAAACAAAGATAAAGATGCAGAAGAGTCAGGTATATTTTAGAAGAAAATCGTTTTTGAAATAAATTCTAGGTAGCAAAAAAAAAATTAGCAGTTGAAAGATCAGCCTTTTATAGCCTTGAAGAGTCTACAAAAAATATGACTTAGACAAAGAGAAACGTATTTAAGATTACATTTGAAATAAAACTAGGCATTTTTTATATTAAAAACAACGCTAATCATTCAGATTAAACTGTTAGTGCCACCTTTCGCTTGTTAGATCTTCAATTACATAAAGATTCCGCAAAGAAAATAAAAGAAATTGCTATAACTGTACTAAACAGCTGTGTTTCCTGTTTGCATAATATAGCCTTGCACTCTATAGATAGCTTAGCATGAATATTTGGAGGATTTAACAAGTTCAAAAGCCAGGTGTTCACTTTTAGAATGTGAAAAATTCGGAAATTCCATTGGCAATGATGCGAAAAGTCATAAATGCTGCCTCCTGGCTGCCTTGTAAAAGTTTACATTAGCTTTGGCTATAACCTTTTGCATTAGTCATGCATTTTGTATTGAATATTTCACCAGTTTTTGTGCATTTCGTTTGTTAAACAAAAACAAAGCTTTTTCTATCTGCAACCTGTTTGCCAATCACGAAAATAATCATTTTCGCTTTGTTGCTGTGTGCCGTGTTGGCAGCCAAAGCCAAAGCTTTTCACGCGCTCAGCTGACAGCTCGCCACAACAAAAAAAAATAATCAACGGAGCAGCGGTAGTGTATGTGCTGCGTAAATATGTACATATGTACCTACACATTTGTATGTTTTCCCAGATGTTAACGAATTTATATATGTACATACATATAGAAGTATTTTCAATGCCAGATTATCAAAATCACGAAAAAAGCAATCGCTATCAAATCATTAGCATTATCCTTGTTTAAACTACAAGAAACAAAGGATTTTTCATATTTTTACATAAAAAATAAAAGCCTCACTAACAATTTGTAAATAAATGGACAATAAATGAACAATTAATTGAAAAGAGAACAAAATTACTTCCGTTTTTAGTTTATTTTTCCAAATTTAAAGCAAAAATGAATACAATTATATAAGTTATTGATTAAAACAGCAAGTTTTCTGTTCTCATTACTCAAAAGCGACATAAAGTGAGTTCAAAGTTTGCATAATTTCCCAAAAAGTCTCAATCCTAAACAGCTGTTTGCCGTTTCTTTTTGTAATAACCGTTTATTTTATTACCTTAAAGCTGTCTTGCCTTGTCTGTCTTGAAAGGGGAAAATGTAATGTTAGGTGAAAACAGCTTTGCCCCAAATAGAAAACGTGCAGGAAAGAAAAACAAAATTGCCGTAACGGGTTTTTCTTTGGACAGAAACTTGTTGCACAATACTGGCTCTCAAACTGTGCTCTTGAAGGTCATTGCTGTGCTGTTGGCATGAGTTGTGGGGGTTTTTTTTTCTTACTTCTCTTTATATATGTGTATGAAAGTGTGTGTGCCTATCGAAATGGAAGTACATAGACACAATAAATAACAGTTTTATTCCCTAAGTAGACATTTTTTTAAGTGCTTCTGCAATAGATACAGTTTTACAAGCACTGGTGATAAGAGATACAAGGTTTGACAACCTAAATATTACGTTTCAATATCTAGGTTGAAAAAGTAGTTAAAGAACCATAAAAAAAACAACAATTTACGTTTGAAATATAAATTAAAACGAATATAATTTACCTTTCTAGGTCGCAACAATGACTCCAATTCGGACGACGAGTCCTTTGATAACTTAAGCGTTTATTCGCATGTTTCGGAGATTGCTTCCTCGGAGGCCACCGATGAGTTGGCCAACGAGCGCTTCGAGGAGAAGTTCGAGAAGGCCCTGGAGCAGGCCACCGAGAAGTCGGCCCAGACCCGTGTCCAGGCTTTGCAGTCGATTTGCGAGCTTCTGATGCATCGCTATATGCCGGACTTTGTGGAGGACCGCAAGATGACTCTGATGGATTTCGTGGAGAAGAGCATTCGCCGGGGCAAGGGTCAGGAGCAGGTTTGGGGCGCCAGACTCGCCCCTCTCCTCGTACTGCAGATGGGCGGCGACGAGGGCATTTCCAAGGCGATGAATCAGTTCCTCCTGACCACCGTCCAGGACAAGTCTCTGAGCTATGATGCTAGGGCCAAGTGCTGCACAGCCCTGGGTTTGCTTAACTTCCTCGGCTGCGAAGATGTCGGCGAGCTGGTGCAGTTGATGCAGTACTTCGAGGGAATCTTCGCTGGCAGCTATCTGCGTGGCGATGACAAGACTCCGGTCTCGGTCACTGCCGAGGCGGGCAACTTACATGCCGAGGCTTTGTCCGCCTGGGGATTGTTACTCACTTTGATACCTTCGGGTGATTTTGTTTCTTTGATGACTACCGGACAGAACATGTTTCCGTAAGTATAAAGCTCGGCTATTATATACCAAACGTGAATAAAATCCCTTTTATTACTTTGTAGTTCTATTAAAAAATTCTTGGGTCTTTTCCAATCAACCCATTTGGATGTTCGCATGGCCGCTGGCGAGACCATTGCTTTAATACTGGAATCGGGCCGTGCCCATGATGATGACTTCCTGGAGGAGGACATACCCGATTTGACCGAAGCTGTTAAGCAACTGGCCACCGATTCACACAAGTACCGTGCCAAGCGCGATCGCAAGGCCCAGCGTGCTACCTTCAGAGATGTTCTGCGCTATTTGGAGGTAAGTTTAAAAAAAAAAAACTAGGTTTTTACGCTACCAAAAATTTACTGAAACCAAAAAGCACATGACATAGATTAAGGGATATCACTTCATCTCGGCACAAGTGAACTTGAGCTCGTGCTTGCAGTATTTGGCCAAGCACTTGGAGTGGTCGTGCAGCTTGTTCCGCATAATGACGCAGCCGTTGCGGCTGATCGAGTCCATGTATTCGCTAAAGTTCGGCATCTTGCGGTAGGTGGTTGGGGCCGCACTCCAGTGGGAGTTGCTGCCCGAGTCGACAAACTGCGCCGAGTCCGCGAACGTGGTCTTGAACGGCTTGTATGACTTTTCGCACTCGTCCCGCGATGCCTCGTAGCCGCTCGAGGACTCACGTTCCAGTTCGTTCATCACATTTTGCCGGAACTCGGAGCAGGGTCCGCGTTCATTCATCAGCTTGTTGGCGTATTGCTTGGAGGACTCATCTTCGGTCTTCAGACTCTCGTATATTCCCTCCGGGTACTCGTTCATGTTGCAGTAGTCGATCTGATAGGTGGTATACATACGGTTCTTCTCCAGCCTGCGGCTAAGCTCCTCCTTGGGGAGTACTTTGAGGCGCTCGTACAGATCGGGGTAGACGGTACGCAGGATCTTGAGGAAACGGTTGGGCTGCAGCTTGAAGCAGTCGGTTTCCGCTGAGAAGGCCATTTTCTCAACCTGGTCGGGGGACAGTTGAGTCGGTATGAGTCGCGGATCTACTAGCTTTCCCATTGGCGCTATGCCCGTCCACTCCACACCGCTGCAGTCCTTGGAGGCAGCCGGCGGCATGTTGATCTTGGACTCGTCCACACATTCACATTCAACCACCTTGGGACCATCGTGACCCTCTAGACCCTTGGCCCGTGTGAGGAATTCATACCTTTTCGCACTTGGTGGCACGTAGTCATGCTGATAGGTTGATAACATCATCTTGGTTGAAAAATATTACCACAAAAAAATTGCCAAAAAATATATATTTTTTTGTTTTTTGTTTCTGTTTTTACGAAAAATTTTACAATACAAAAAAATTTGGTCTGTTCTGGATGAATCTGAGACTAAAACTGATCGTTCCACATGTCTATGCTCGGAACCATTATTCGTTGCCTACCCTGATACAAAAATATTCATTCATTCATTCATTTGTTTGCAGGAGGACATTTCTCCAGAGATTAACATTCGCTTTGGACACGAGTCGCTAACCCTGGACGCTTGGTCTATTCACCATCAATACTCGGCCCTGTGCACGGTCATGGGACCCGGAATGACCTCTCAGCTGCAGGAGAATGAATTTATTCGCGACATTTTCCAATTGGGACCGCGTCCAACCAACACCGGCATTAATGGCAATGCCAAAGTCAAGCAGTCCAAGCTGGAACGTGTAAGTTTATGGTTGATGTTTCTTTTAAATCTCAAATATTTGACAGTTTTTTTGTCTTTTTTTATAGCACCTGGTCAATGCGGCCGCATTCAAGGCACGCTCTATTTCACGTGGAAAGAATCGCGACAAGCGTTCGGCCGTCGTCACTTAAATTTATTGAAATCATCCAAAATGAAGAACCCAAAACCATTACCCAACATTATATTCTTTATAGCTAACTTTGGACGTACTAGTTGAATTTTTTCTAATTTTAGCTTATACAGGGCGTTTCGTAGCCAAAGTTGAAAAACTAAGTCTAAATTTAGAATAATTCGGAATGATTATGTAACAAAATTCGTCTAGTTGATAACTATAACTACACGAAGGAGCCATGATTTAAATATTATTGAATATTTATCGTTTACACAGAAGTTGTGTTTCATTAATTATAAGGCAGTCCACATTGCGATTTCTCACATACAGATTGCGATGTGGGGAGACTTCTTATGTTGTTGATGTTTTTTATATTACGAGTAGGTGTAATTAATAAATAAATATGTATACCGCTTTAGTGTTGCTAAAATAATTGAATGGCAACATATTGAAGTTAGTCATTGCTTAAATTGGCGTCTTATATGCATATTATATAAGCTATGTGTATTATACATATATTTTGTAGTAAATACGTGTAAAATAAACAACTTTAGGCTTACAAAAAATGTTTAATGTATTTTATTTTGAAACTGGAACTGAAACATATTCTGGAGGGAAATGCTTTAGAAGCACAAATGGACCACAGTGATGGCTATATCTCAGCTAATATTTATCCGATTTTTAAGCGGAATGCCTTAAATGATTCGTAGATCGATTCTCTATCTATCCACAGCAAAACCTCAGACCAAATTATATTTTGAATTTTTTTTACATTTTTTGGGGCATCCCCTTCGAAAATGCTGAAAATGCTTTAGCATGAAAATGCTTTAAAAGCACGAATGCCCCACAGTGAAGGCTATATCTCAGTCAAAATACATCCGATTCTTTAGCGGAATACCTTAAATACTTCGTAGATCGATTCTCTATTAATCTAGATCAAAATCTGAAACCAAATTATAATTTGAATTTTTTTTAACTTTTTCTGGGGCATTCCCTTCGAAAATCATAAAAATGCTTTGGAAGCACAAATGGCCCACAACGATGGCTATATCTCAGCAAATATTCATCCGATTCTTTAGCGGAATACCTTAAATGATTCGTAGATCGATTCTCTATCAATCCACATAAAAACCTCAGACCAAATTATATTTTGAATTTTTTTTTACATTTTTTAGGGCATCCCCTTCGAAAATGCGGAAAATTCTTTAGCATAAGAATGCTTTAAAAGCACGAATGCCCCACAGTGGAGGCTATATCTCAGTCAAAATACATCCGATTCTTTAGCGGAATACCTTAAATGATTCGTAGATCGATTCTCTATTAATCTAGATCAAAATCTGAAACCAAATTATAATTTGAATTTTTTTTAACTTTTTCTGGGGCATCCCCTTCGAAAATCATAAAAATGCTTTGGAAGCACGAATGCCCCACAGTGAAGGCTATATCTCAGTCAAAATACATCCGATTCTTTAGCGGAATACCTTAAATGATTCGTAGATCGATTCTCTATTAATCTAGATCAAAATCTGAAACCAAATTATAATTTGAATTTTTTTTAACTTTTTCTGGGGCATCCCCTTCGAAAATCATAAAAATGCTTTGGAAGCACGAATGCCCCACAGTGAAGGCTATATCTCAGTCAAAATACATCCGATTCTTTAGCGGAATACCTTAAATACTTCGTAGATCGATTCTCTATTAATCTAGATCAAAATCTGAAACCAAATTATAATTTGAATTTTTTTTAACTTTTTCTGGGGCATCCCCTTCGAAAATCATAAAAATGCTTTGAAAGCACAAATGGCCCACAACGATGGCTATATCTCAGCAAATATTCATCCGATTCTTTAGCGGAATACCTTAAATGATTCGTAGATCGATTCTCTATCAATCCACATCAAAATCTCAGACCAAATTATATTTTGAATTTTTTTCTACATTTTTTGGGGCATCCCCTTCGAAAATGCTGAAAATCCTTTAGCATGAAAATGCTTTGGAAGCACAAATGGCCCACAACGATGGCTATATCTCAGCAAATATTCATCCGATTCTTTAGCGGAATACCTTAAATGATTCGTAGATCGATTCTCTATTAATCTAGATCAAAATCTGAAACCAAATTATAATTTGAATTTTTTTTTAACTTTTTCTGGGGCATCACCTCGAAAATCATAAAAATGCTTTGGAAGCACAAATGGCCCACAGTCATAGCTTTATCTCAGCTAATATACATCCTATTCTTTACCAGATTATCTTAAATGATTCGTAGATCGATTCTCTATCATACCACATTAAAATCTGAAACCAAATTATATTTTGAATTTTTTTAAACTTTTTTTTGGGGCATCCCCTTTGAAAATCATAAAAATTCTTTCAAAGCACAAATGGCCCACAGTGATAGCTATATCTCAGTCAAAACACATCCGATTCTTTACCGGAATACCTTAAATGATTCGTAAATCAATTCTCTATCAAACCGCATCAAAATCTGAAACCAAATTATATTTTGAATTTTTTTAACTTTTTCTGAGGCATCTCCTTTGAAAATCATAAAAATTCTTTCTGCACCATATGGAAGCAAAAAGGGCTTTAACTTGGTTTGTGCGGCCCACAACGTTACGCCCATAAAAAAAAGAAATAATGTTTTGAATTCTATAAATAATATAGTTATATTTAAGTTGTTGGATTTATCACAAAAATTTTATGGTTACTTATTTTATGTGTTGGATTTTTCCATCTCATTTGCAGTTTTGTTTTGCTTTGCTTTGACAAATCTTGTGTAGCTACTACAATAAAATGTATATATATATATATGTATTGATATATATGGGAGAAAACTATTTTATAAATTAGCATCTTACGTTGATAACTTAGTGATTAATGCGAAACTTATTCCAATAGAATACAAAGTAAAAACCTATTCACTTAATTTAATATTCGCCAAGTATTGTAATTCCAATATACTTGTATAAGTCGTTTGCATCCAGGGATGAAACAGAAAATGATATTTATGAAATCGAAATGCTTTTGTAAATTAGTTTTAAATAAAAAAAATACAAACACAAATCTACAAAATATTGTGGCTGACTCACTGGCTTATCGAAGCATCAAATATGTTGTTTCTTCACTTTTCAGGCTACTTGGCAACGCGTTTATAATCTCAAGATGTTATCTGTATCTTTTTTTTCATCCGTTTCGTTTGTTTTTTGCAATTGATACTGACCTATGCTTACACTATATAATATTTGGCTTTTTTTTAATACGATTCGCTTGTGGAAACTTGAATGATTTGAGAAACAAAATTGACTCGCTAATCGAAACTGTTTTCGCTACTCTCTTTGCTACTCATTAACTGGTCAAACCTATGTACACAATTGAGGATGGGGGCAGGTGGCAGGACCTTTCCCTCGTGTGATGCGTAAACTAATAATTTAGCATTGAGCAAATAGTGTGCTAAACGCATTCTAAACTAGGTAAGTAAGTTGCAATATCTGAAATTTCAGCTGATGTGTGTGTCTGTTTAGGGCTTCCCTAGTCCAAGGATTCCGCATTTACGTCGCCACTCCTGTTCGAGCTGCTGCCGCTGACGTACTGGCGCTGACATCTTCGCAAATGGTGTGTAGCTTCTCCATTTCTGAGCTTGTCACAATATTGATCGAACTAACTTTGGCCCGCTGATAGGCCACCACTGTGTTCTCGCCCAAGCACTTGACGCAAACGTATCCGATGAGCACAGCGATGCCAACGGTCATGACGCGCACCAACGGATCCACGTACATCTGTATAACGACCCAGGCAGTGGCTCCGGTTACGCACATTAGGGTTATCAATATGACCGTCTTGGACCAGTGCTGGATAGTAAATCCTTTGTCCCATTCCAGTCTGGAAAGAATGAAAACAAATTGTTAATGATTTCCCTTATCAAGGTAACAATAAACTGATAATAGTTGTTTTTCCCATTCTTATCACAATGATACTTACTTTTTGGACTTCTCAATCTCGTAGGGATGTCCACACACCTTACAGGCCAAGAGTGCCTCCGAATTGCTGCAGCTTTCTACAAGCCACCGCTTGAGGCATTCGTGATGAACGGAGCTGACGTCCCCGGTGCACCGACAGGGCTGGATTAGAGGCTCTGGCTTATCGGAGTCGTAGCAAATCCAACAATCCTTCTTGGTTAAAAAGGACTGACCTTCCTCGGGCGAGAGCTTGTTGGTGTCGGCATTCAATGTGGGAATCGATGGGTCGATTTGGCGGGAGAGAAGCTTCCGAGGATTCAGGATCCAAAGCTGTTCGGGAGCCATTGAATTCCAGAGGCAGCAGGGAAACCAAAGTGCAACACCGATCTCGGCAATGCGGAAAATAATGTCATGCCAGTTGCGAGAATTAACTGGAACCCTGACAAAAAATAACAAATTATTTAAAACCAGATGTTGCCAAATTAAAAGCTTTCACTCACTTTTCCTTCCAGAAGTCGCCCAAAGTTTCTGAAGTGAGAAAACCTACAATAACTATGAGCATCACGGCCTGACTAAGTAGTCCGAATCGCGACTGGTGCAGCTGGGAGGCGTTCACGATCGCCTCGCTGGGTCCCAGGATTTTGCCCGTCTGATCGTAGACGAAGCCGCCGCGTAGTTTGAAGAACACCTCCACGCCGTAAATTAGAAAGAAAATCACCACAATCAGAAGTAATACTGCATAACAGCCGTTGAAGATGTGAGCATAATCGCGACGCTTTGCGTTCATCAGAGAATTGAAGACCTCTATGCCGAAGAGGCTGTACAGGAAGAAGTTGAAGGCCACAAAGCCGAGGAAGCTCTTCGACAGAAACTGCGACTTTTCCCAGCGAATGTCGCGCAGGTGAAAGATCTGGAACGGTGAACGGAGGAAACACGAATGAGTTACTATATCTAGCAATCGTAGCCCCGAAAGTCTCCCTCCGAATGAGCTTATGCACTGTAGTGTCGGTTTGGAGTACTAATTAATGGTGTCCCTAGATACGTTGCGACAACAATTGATTTTGCTGGCAAGTACAAGTGCACTTGACACCTTATCGCCTATATATACTATATATACTAGATTCGCAATGGCAAGTACAAGTGAACGCTGAACAATTGGGGAACACAATTACGGTTGCCGGCTATGATAATGAGGTTCTCATGTTCCCAAGTTCTCATGGTATTATCAGGAATAATAGCGTCAGGCTACTGGATCGCCATTTTGGAGTCGATAATAGTTAATCCAGGTAGTGGTGCGTTCGTGACACAACCATAAAAAGTTTAAATATATATCATGGTTGGACAGTGGTCTATTTTAAGATATCTTTTCTATAGCTAAGCTATTCAGTTAACTAGAATATCCGCCGTACTATCTAATGATGAAATATCTATTATTTATCTATTAATTTCCGCGATATTTTGGCAAACTGCATTGTAATGGGCTCTGCATTTGGTTATAATTGGCAAGCATTTTAAAATGTACCCTTTAAAAAGTTGGCAGGAAGCCTACGAAATTATTTCTATTAATATGATTGCACCCTCGAATGTTCCTCCTTCTGCTGGTCAGTGCTTATCAAACTATTTATTTCTGGACTTTCATCCTGATGTGGCATTTCTCACCTCGGCCCACATGCAGACAATCAGAGAAGCGCAGGTCATAAGCAAAGGATAATAAGCGGACATCAGGGTTACGGCCCATTGTGGCTGCAGATCCAACTGAAAAAGGATATGAAAAGGATAGTTTTGTTAATTTTAAAATTCAATAGAATAGATAAAAAGATACTCACTGGAGTCGTGAAGTAAGCGCCTCGTAATGATGCCGCAACAAAAACCATGAAGTAGAGTAGTTTCTGGGTGGTGATGCGACAGGCTCGAAGGATCGAGGGCTGCTTGAGGCGCTGATACTCGGCCACGATGCAGATGAGCAGCTGGATGACCGAGATGAGGGCCACCACATAGAAGACCGTGGATATGCCGACATAGTAGGGGAAGTTGAAGATGTCGCACTCGTTGCCCGCATACCGAATGTCGCAGACGCAAGTATTGTTGATGCAATCCCCTCTCCCCGAGCAGCTGAGATCGTTGTCCGGCGTAAAGGGGCCATAGATGCCACCGGATGCTGCCTTGCTGTGTCCATTCCGCATTTGACTGGCGGCCGCTTCCAGCGGTGATTGCAGAACTCGTTTCGAGCAACGCATTAAGGTATCGAGGCTGGGAAGCATCCTATATTAAATCAGCTGAAAATAGAATTAGAATATCAATTAGAAAATTATTAATATCGAAGGGAAATCTAAGAAGGATATTTTCACAATGCATTCCAACAACTATTAAAAACACATTAAAATGTTCTTAAAGAAAGTAGAGTCAAAATTTTAATTTAAAAATGATTCATGCCAAAATAAAACATAAATAAGTTTATACTTTGATGTTTTAATCTTCTTGTTTTCTCTTCCTTGTTGATGATTTTGTTTATCATTCTCGAAATCAATCAAATACATATTTTTCTATAAACATTTTTTAAGAGCTTTTAAAGTAGTTTCTCTCTTCACAATCGTGTCTAAAAAAATTAACATATGCTTTGGGCCAAATATTGATAATAGAATAATAAAATAAGAGACCATAAATAAGCGTGAAGGTTTTATATTTTTATTTACCAAGTCACACCGATGTATTAGTTTAGATTTCTGTTGCCAGCAGTTGGCGAAAATTTCAACGATAAGATAAAGTTCACCGAAAAGTCACAGCAGACAAAGCGAGTTGAGAGAGAAAATTTAACTTGCTTTTTTAATAGAAAAACAGCACACGTACTACTAAATATTCCTCTTTAATTAATTACTATAATTTAAGGATTATATCTTTTTTTTGGAAATAATTTGTTCTTGTAAGGGATTCACATTTATGAAGCTTGTCCTATGGATTATGTAAGCTGTATTATCTTTTAGATGTTTCAGGTGTTTCAGGACCAAGATCATAGGTCAATATTTTTATTAAAAAAGCATTTTAAAATGCAAGAATAAGTTATTTTTGGTTCGAGATAAGAAAATGTCAAGGCTGCAATGATTGGAATGTATTTTGGACTCTTGTTTCCGATGGGAGATGGGAAGTTTGCAAAGGACCGAAGTTTACTGGACCGGAAATATTGAAATCCATTTAAACAATCACAAAATCACAATGCCCCATAGGAGAGGTCGGTTGCCTCTGGTCCCAGACTGGCCCCATTATGAGCACCCACCATTGTTGTAAATTTCATCTTTGTGCACTTTGCTTTCGATTTCGGTTTCATTTGTGCCACAGCTGAGTGGCAACCAGAAATTGCATTCGTTCCACGGACATTTGAGCTGCTCTCTCTTTTTTTTTTTCCACTATATATCTGACTATATATCGGGTATTACAACACAAAAATAGCACGTAAATGATGTTATGTTTATAGTTAATACGAGTTTGTGTAGTTAGTTTAGCGTTTGGGTAGTGGAACGTGGAACTCGTTCGACCGATCAGACTGAAGTGAGTATATATATATATTCCGTTCGCAGCCGATCTCCCGGGTGCGAGTGCGAGTGTGAGTCGAGTGCCAGTGCGAGTCCAAACAAATCGAAAGAGTATCTCTCAGATACTCTCTGCTGAGTGGCCCAACACCAACGCCAGGCAGAATTTCTTATTAACTTAACAGCAACTCGGCAATTAATTTCCATCACGAGTCGCGTTGCCGCGTACTGGCATTGGCTTAATAAATTTATCCATAAACAAACAATGAAATTCTTTTCCATTTATTATTTTTTTATCCCACTAATCTTTCTGAAAACTTAAATACACCAATTTACGTGAATTTAACGCCAATTGTAAATTAATTATTTCCGTTTGACAAGAATATTTGAAAAAAAAACAAACTCTATGCCAATAAAAAAATGCAAATATTTATTAAAAACTCATTTAGGTTTGTTTAATTAAAGCTTTACGTCATCTATTATATTATTATTTTATTCATTTTTAACCAGGGTTTTTAACAAGGGTTTTCCAACCCGAAACCACCTTTTTTTCAACCTATATTTGCCTTAATTATTCATCAACAATCGTTAAACCAAACAATTGTTCCAACATTTTGAAACATTCTCTCTTTTCTGGGTCAGAGTAGCTGAGTAGCAGGTATCTTACAGCCAATATGATCAGTTTTTTTTATTAGAAACTAGTTTTTTATCTCCCACAGCTGAGTTACAGCGAACCGGTTATTCAATCTGTCCACTGATTTATTTAAAAGCCAGACCTCAAGCTCACGGCGTGGCCCTTGGTTGAATGAACGAATAACAGACTCAGTACCTAGGAGGGGCTTTACTTCCATTTTATATTCGTTTTTTAAATGCTTTTAAAGTTTCAAAATTATATTTTCCGCCATCTAAAATATACGCTTAGGTCGTTAAAAATACATTAAACATTACGGGTATTAAAAATATGAAGTGTTTTCTACGGGTATTAATTTATATTTCAGAGTTTGAGATTCTTTATTGAGAGTATCTTATAGATTAGGTGCTCCGATTCGTAAGCTAGTTTGTCCGGTTCTAAATAGAACTCTTAATAACTAAATTAAACATTACAGCTATAAATATATATAAATATGAAGTATTTTTTATGGATATTCATTTATATTTAACTTCTTGATCTTCTTTATTAAGAGCTAACCCCTTATCCCGTATCTCATAGATTAATTATAAATAATGCCTGACAATTTCGATTATGTGTAAGCTAGTTTGTCCGGTTCTAAATAGAACTTTTAATAAGTAATTGCTTAGGCTTCTACTTTTTGTAGTTTCTGTACTTTATGAAGGTTTGGAGTGGCTGTCAACGCCCCTTGAAAAAATTATAGTAAATGGCTTCAAAGTCGTTCAACCGAAAATTAAACTTATTTTGATTAGAGGAAATTTTTTTTGTATCATAAAAAAAAAGCTTATAATTTGTTAGAAAAACCTAAATTTAAGCTAATTTTTTAAGGAAAGTTAGAGAGTATCTGTATCTATGTGATGACATCCAAATTGCGTCATTCGCAAAATAAAAACAGGAATTCCAGAACCGAATTTCAGAACAGTTCAGTCCAAGTGCAAAATAGGTGAGTACATTGATTGATAATAAATTCATCAAATAAATTGAGAACACCCTGCCGAACCCAATTGAAAACCAAATTCATGACCTTCAAATTAAAATTTAATTAACTTTTGTGACGTACGCGTTCTTCTGCACCTAAAACTCGGCCTTTTTTTGTGCCATAGACAAGTCAATTAATTTCCATTTGGATGCCATTAGAGTTCGTTTAAAGAAGACTTAAATAATCCAACTAAAAACTGGAAAAAAACTAATAAATAATGGTTGCGATTCTCGTTGCAAATTCCTTTACATTTATGAGGTGCAAGTTCCTAGATTGTAAAGCGATAGATTGGTCAATGATATCTTAAAAAAATAGAACCTTATCAGTGTGAAAAATAATTGACTTCCAAGAGTGTAACCTCTTGTTTTGACAAACTACATGAGTCAGTTTTGTTTTAAGGGTTTAATTGAATCAGTTTAATATGAGTCATGTCTATGATTTCACACAGAAAGGGATAAATCAATTAGAAAAAAATGAGATAATGCTTTAAATTCTTAAACCAAAATGACATCATTTGAGAACAATATATAATGTAACCTTCATTATATAACCGATAATCATGCAGTTTGGAAAGTTTTCTAATATGCACAACACCCATACGCTCTTCATACTCACAAAGTATCCATTTGGGTGCTACGATTAGGAGTGCTCTATCAAGGCCTATCTAGGGCTATGCGTAAGCTGAAAGAGAATCGCTGAGAGGTTAGCCACAACTGCTCCATGTTTTCCACAAATGAATATTTCAGCCAGAAAGTCACAGCTGATCCGCCGCAAAACGAAAATAAAAGTTAAACCCCACTAAAAGGAAAAGTTTGTAACTTGCGATTGTTTTGCGGTTGAAAAGAAAACTAATATCTAGAAAACTTACTTAGATCAAATATTTATATTAGTCTCTATTACAACAATAATAAATTAATAGATTATTCGAAACACACGAACTTTTTTTGGGGCTCGGCACGTATCGCTCCCAAAGTCTAGCCCATTAAATAAATCCTCATTCCGTCTGCCATTCCGCGTGCATTTCCCACTCCGCAAAAGCCCACGTCGTCGTCGTTGGGTAATTTTATACGGAATACAGAATTCCTGCCTACATTTACATTTAATGTTTGGCCCCCAGAGCGTGTTCTCTTCCTATGGAGGAGTATCTGCCCCCCTTTTTTTTTTTCGTACCTTGTGCCCATCGAAGCTTAACGCGTGCCATCTTTGAAAGACACAAAACAAGACAACGAAAGTTTCATAAAAAAAAACAAGAAAATAAAGTCGTTATATATATAAAATATATACGTAGAAGGGTTTTCGAATAACTTTTTGAAGATGATTAATAGTTGGAACGCTCGTCAAGAACATCATTTTGATATTTTTGTGATAAAATTAAACAGTTTTGTTTGGATTCTATCAAGATTTTATTAAAAAAAAAAATACATAAATTTGTAAAGAAACTAAAACTTTTGTAATAATATTCTTTTCTTGCTATCCAGGCTTGCCTGTACCCGAGTGCAAGTAAATAAAAGCGAATATTTATTTGCGGGACAAGCAGATAATCTTTTTTTTTGTGCAAGAAAAAGATAAAAAAAATACAAAAAAATTATACAGAAAGCCATACGATAAATAACAAAAAATAAAAAGGAAAAAAAAACGCGCAAAAAGCAAAAGCAAATTAATGTGAATGGACGCGCAGGCCTGTGTTTGTTTGTTTGTTTGTCGGACGTTACTTTGGCCAATGGCGCGTCGAAAGCTAAGGCAGAGGCAGAGCAAAGACAGACAATTCATTTTCTAAGTGCGATTTCGGTGCAATATGGGTGCACTTGCACTGGGCGTAATGGGTGGGTGGCGCACAGTGGAATGGGAAACGTATTGAGCGCAAAACATAGAAAAACAAAAAAGGTTACGTTTTATGTATGTTGGCAAAGAGAAAACTGTTGTCAGCATTATAACTGCTGTCGTAAAAAGGAATTCTTATTTATTATTTTGACACCAATAACAACCTCAACCTCTTATGCCATTTATGGCCTACGAAAAAAATGTACCCCATCCACTGTGCGACTCGTATTGCAATTTCTGCACTTGCAACATAAGCTCTTGGCTTTGTCTCGTGTTTACGGGTATTATTATTGTGATTACCGTGAGTCACCTTTAGAGGATCATAAACCTGGAGTCGCTCGTTAATGAGTCAGACAGATTTCAGCACGCGACGCCGTAAGGGCAGACGTAAACCAGGAACGTACGTAGGTGTACACTAAACGTAATTGAACGCGCAGATAAACTATCACTCACCTAATACTTTTTGCACAATATTTAAGTGGTTGTCTGTTGAATACTGTCCACGTTAGTCCAGCCCAAAAAACAGGATTTTAAGTGTTTGTTTCACTGAATTACATAAATTATCTCGACAATTGTTTGCAATTTTTGTTGTCCCCTTTTTGCACTTTTTTCGCTTTTTCCAGGACGCGCGGCTCCCGTTTTCGCTTGGGCGTACTTTTATGCTCGCAACCCACAATTCTTTGTGCCCTAAACTAAAAAACTAAAAACTACAGCACATTTTATTTCGACTCTATTGTTTTGCTCTATTTGGTTCAGGGTTCAGTGTTACCAGACCATGGTTGTGAATTCTCCCCGAATGATGACACTCAAAATTTGTCTAGTATTTTTTTCGCTTCAAAATTACTTATAAAAGTATGTTAAAGTAAATATATATTTAAATTAGCAATTTTGCAATATTATATTATATGAGGAATAAATATATAATATAAATCAAAATTAAAATAAGTTTAATGATAAATATAAAAAATATATAAAGGAACACGTCTTTTTGTACTAGTGGTCTGTGGATGTGGATTCATGTTTGCACTGTTTACAAATATTGAAAAATAATATAGAAGCATTCTTATTATTAGGATAAATATAAGGATGAATAAGTACTTAGTCACTCCATGTCAAGGCTTTAATTTTTATCTTAAAAGGAGCTTTTCAATCATGAACATCCACTACGTATTTTTAGCGCCAAATTCAAGACAAATTGTCTTTAAGTTTAATATTTACAGCTTTATACATTAAATTAATAAACTTTGATACAATAGAATCTATTGTGGTAAATAAATTCTCAAAACAAAGATAGAAGCGTTCATGAAGGAAATATTGTAAATAGTTGTTGATATGGAAGGGAAATTCATGTCTTTTAGACATTTCTATAAAAAAGGCAGTTATGGATTATTAAATATCTCCACAGAGTCCCGAAAAACAGCAAAACACACTTCTAATACGTTACAATTACAAGGGAATTCGCTTTATTACCAAAATCAAGTTCATATTATTGTTTTTTTTTTAACACATTTAGAAGTTCCTGAAAGAGAAAAAGGAAGACAAGTTAGTACCAGGTAATGAAAGGTAAGGAATGCATCAGCTTACTTGGTAATGAGGCCATCCTTCTTGGCCAGACGCACAATGCAGTCGTCGGACTCTCCCATGCGACGGATCTCTCCGCAGATGGCATAAGTCTTGGCACCGTCGGTCTGGCGGCCAGTCTCGGGATCCACATCGACAATGGTCAGTTGCACGGAAGCGTGATCCTTGGCGTGGATGATCCTGTTGGACGCCGAGCTGCAAGTATCAACAATACGGGTTAGGAAATCTGCATCCAATTAGAAGGGGAACACGTGTTTCACTTACCATTTGCGGGGCACATACAGATCAACATTCTCACCGGCGTCGTTCTCCATTTTGTTGGACTGCAAAGTAGGAAAAGCAATAATAAAATTTTGAGTTCATTTTATTGGTTCGAAATCGTTGTTTAACTCACTTTTTTTTGGCTATTTGCAAATCAAGCGACCGCAATCGGCGATGGAGGAGAAAAAGAGAAAGAACTGACAGAAAGACGTGAAGTTGGCTGCGCTGCGTGTGGCGCGCTCTCGTGGCACTATTTGGTACTACACAGTTTATTTGGTATTCTTTTAAGGTTTTGTGTTGATTATTCTATTAAACTAAACTATATTTAAATAAATAATATATTAATGGCATTTATATATTTAATTTTTAATAAATTAAAAAAAAATATCCTAAACTGCAAAATTGTTTTTTTTAACAGTTTAAAAGTGTTTATTTATTCTACGCACGGTCACACTCGGTAAGCCTAAATGTGGGCTACAATTTCGCGACGTCTCCGGATATTCTTTCAGAATTATGTGCTTTAAGTGACTTTATTTGATAAGTGCGAATTTATAAACTATCAAAAAGTATATCGCTTTAAAATTAATTATACCTACATGTGAGTATTGCGTTTAAGCGAAAACAATAAGCAGTCCAAAGTCTTCAGTCCAAAGCAGGAAAAGGATATGGGGTAGCTATGTGACCTCGCTCGATGTCAGCAGGGATTTTCGTCAATGGAAAGCAGTTTTTGTTACTTTGCTATATTTATTCCTGCAATTCCAACGCCATAGTATGGGTGGATTTTTGTTCTATGGAATGTGGGAAGAGGAATTGTTTTCATTCTTACTAAGCTCGCGCTTTGTCGTGGCAATCGCAATTCGCGTTGCCTATTTATAGGCGTCGCTCGCAACATGTATGTATGTATGTATGTATGTTGTATATTCAATGAACTTTCAACGGTGCGCCTGAGGTCAGGATATTGCTCATTTCAACGTTCAACGTTTTTGTTGGAGAACTGTAAAAAATGTGTATAAAGTTGTATCAAATGTAATGTACCTCGTTACAGGGTATATAAAAAAATTTAAAATATATCTATAGATTTAATATTAAAAGTTTTTGAGCAACGTGGCCAAGTTTCTTTAAAATTTAAGCTTTAGCCATTCATGTAGGGTATGTAATTGTCGGCTCTACCGCAAGCGAACCTGTATTTCTGGTTGCTCTCAAGAGCGAACCGGTAACCGGTAACACATGCTCAAACCGGGTAAATGGATAACGAGCAAGATCGTGATATGCCCGGATAAATAATAAAAGCTTAGACCAGCCAACTCGAACCCAACAAGTTGAAGCATTCTGAGGGTTTGGTTCAGTTTAAACGGTTTTCGGTTTTTTAAATTTGGTAAACGGCGTGAACGTTTGAGTTTGTTTTTTATTCGTTTTTGGACCCGCGACTTATTGAGGCGAAATCTCGGGTGAGGAGCAGGTTGCCTGTTGACCTTTTATTTGTGCAAATGATGATATTTTTGCATAATATACGCGAGAGTCAAAACGATAAATAAAAAGATCACGATAACGTCAGGTTCTATTTATAAATTTTAGCTAAAAGATAGTGTGTGATTCGTGAACTGTGTAACAGAAAGTACAATTTAGTAAAAATTATACATATTTTTGTGTGTTTTCAGTGTTTTAGCACTAAAATCTTATCAGTTTCGAGTCCGTTATACGGGAAACATATCGGCTCGTCAGCTTATCGTTGATTATCATTGAACTTTTTACAATTCAAAGATATTGATAGCCATAAATATGAGCCAACATGGTGATTTGTCCAATCGCGGTTTTCATGTTCATGTTTTCATGTTCTTTCGAAAAGCTAATGATGTGGGACTTATGGTATTGCACGCCATAATTCCATTTAATGAAACCCCAAAAAAAAAAAAAAACCTCAAAAAATGTAATCAAGAAGGCCTGTAACTGAGGAAAACCCCAAAAGGAAATCTGACCCGAAAAGAAAACTGTGGAAACTGTCAACATCACAAAGTGCGTGTCTGCCCAACATGATGACGAAATACCACAAAAAAAAAAAAAAACTAAATCTAAAGCACTTTCTAGGTCAAAAGTTGAAAGGCAAACTGCAGGGCATCATGCTGGGTCATAAAGGAATGGCTTTGGCAAGAAAAAATTATATCCTTTTGCTGGGAAAACAAATATTTGGACGAAGAACTATTATAAATTTAATCTTTAAACTAATTCGATAGGTTTCCAGGGCCACATTTTTGGGCATTACCTTTCCCCAGTTGATTTTTGAAAATACTTTCTTTTTTTTTCTTCCCTTTTCTAGGCATTTAATAACATGAACTTGTTTTTGCACTTAAACTAAGACTTGGCACGTGCCTTTTTAATACACTTTGAAAAGGTTTTAGTCATTGTTTAAATTTAAAACACAAAAACCGCAACTTATTCAAGGAATTCCTTCATATATTTTGCAGATCTTTTGGATTTTGGAAACTGCTAACCCAAAAATTAAGCAACAATTGGATTAAGGATTTAAATGTAGATGAAAATGATGTGGCCTGAACTGCTGTACCCTGTTTTTGGCTAGGCTTCTGCCGTTTTAAGCCACTTTTGTTAAACTTGTTGCCTGTTGCTTGTGGCTTGTTGCCTGTTGCCTGTTGCTTGTTGGTTGTTGCACTGGTGTACTGTTAACCAGTAGTTGGCTGAAGACCGAGGAGCAGAGTTACAGTTTGAAAAAATCGGTCAATGGAAACGGGCTTGTAAGCAGGTGCAAGAGCTTGGAGAGCCAGAGCCAGTAACCGACTCAGATTCATTGGCCAGGAGGGGGAGGATCCACTAGAATGTCGCTGAAGGTAAGTAAATGATCAATGGTTGACCCATAAAAAACGTAATTGACTCAATTAGAACGGGTTTGATGGGATTTTAATTGACAAATTGAACTAGAAAAGGATTAAATATTAAACAAGGTCAAGGCTTTGAAGAGGACCTACGTATATCCTTGCTTCTGGCCACTCTCATAAATATCTCAGCCATCATCATCTTTTTATTATGAGTACAAGTATTAAAGCAAAAAGCATCCGTTGTCATTATGTCATACGAGGTGAACCAGCATTTGCATTGTTGCACCTCGATGGGGCAACTTGAATCACGTTAGGCGAGGTGTTGCCTCGTCTTTGTGAGTCTTGTTTTGCTTTTGCCTTTCAACAGGTGCTTCAGTCCTCTTCACGAGTGCCCCTCGCAGCTGCAAGTACATTCCACATTCATGTGCCACACTTAATTCGCTTTATTAACGCAAACCTGACATTTTATGGACATTTTTTTTATTGTATTTCCCCATTCCAACCCAACTCTGTATAGGCTCAAGATTGGGTGTGGAAGAATGTGGTACGGTTGGTAAAGGTTATTTAAAATTTAATTTAAAATAAACAATTAGTTTACATGCATCATTTGTTTTTTGTCTCAGCTTTGACCCTAATTAATGCGGAAAAAGAAACTAAAACCATTTCCATTTGAGCCTCTGATGATGCAATTACTGAGTGGTCTTCATTTGTATTTTGACAGCTGCTCCAAATCTTGTTAATTGTTAATGTTAATTGATTTTTTTTGTTATTCCCAAATAGAAGGAGACTCCCTCCGATGTGCAACTGCACATGGCAGCCATGAGGGGCGATGAGGTGGCTCTTCTGCGGGTTCTGGACAGCGGAAAGGTTCACGTGGATTGCAAAGACGAGGTAAGCTTGATGTTTTTTATGAAATATGTATAAAAAACTATCGCATATACATAACTTAAAATAAGTTCCTTTATAGTTATTTAACTACCAAACATAATTGCTTAAAAAATGTTGTCATTGAATTGTTACAAAACTTTTGGCGGAAATGAAAAACAATGTGTTATGAAGGCTTAAACCGTGTTAAAATCAGTTAACACTTTGTTGGCTCAAATGCGCACCAATTGGCAAAGAAGACGAGTAACTGCACCCACAAATAATTATTTTCAAGACGTTTTAGTCGACTACAAACTTTCCCTTTAGTTTTTAGTTACTTTTACCTTAAAGACTAAGCTAGAGTAGTCTTCGAAGAGAACTTAAGAATCAGTCTACAAATACAAGAAGAATGTTTTATTGCACCTTGAAAGTGCATTAAAATCGAAATTAAATTTCACTTGAGGTTCACCGGAGCGTGGACACTCGTCCAAACTAGAGTGGGTCGTGGGGTTACTATATATATAGAAGTTTATATATATTTTACCAGATGGCTGATGTCGGCTGTCTGATGGCTGGCAAGAGACCACGGAAAGGGCACACAACTTGACTGGGGGCTATGTGGTTCCCCCTTTTTTGGATTTGGATCAAGCGCATCCAAAGCGATTGGCGGCGTTTTCTCTTTCGGACACACTATTTTTATTGGTGTTTCCTTATTAAACGATTTGTTTTTTTATATAGAGTCCAAACTGCAGAGTCCGACATGCATGCAAATTCACACGAATCAGGCTAAACAATTAGAGAAAATTGCAATGCATTTTTTTTAGAACTGAATTCGTAGTGAATGGGAAATTGCCAGGCATTTGTTATGGGTAGATAAGTTTGTGCGTGAGTATTATCGGTTTAAGATCTAAGAAATGGTAGAAATTTCTCTTGAAATTTATGTGATATGGTTTTGCTTTATAATAAATTGTTAAACTTTATCAAAAAGTTGTTTAAAAATGAAATTAAACACATTTTTTATATCCTTCCTAGGATGGAACGACACCTTTAATTTTGGCTGCTGCTGGAGGTCATACTTACTGTGTAATGGAACTCCTGGACCAGGGTGCGGATCCCAATTCTCGACGTCTAACCGGCACGACACCCCTCTTCTTTGCCGCTCAGGGCGGTCACTTGGACGTGGTTAAGATCCTGATGAAGGCCGGTGCCAGTGTGGACACGCCGTCTGCGGATGGTGGCACGCCTCTTTTTGTGGCAGCCCAAGGCGGACATGTGAAAATCGTACGTGAACTCCTGGATTGCGGGGCAAATGTCAACGCACACATGAAGGTAATTAAATATTTTGACTTTCGAAATCTTGTAGAAGCTAATTCCCAAAATCTTCTTTTAGGATCGCGCCACGCCAGTGTTTATATCCGCACAGAATGGACACCGGACAGTATTGTCGCTGTTAATCCAGGCGGATGCCGAGATCGACGTGAAGCGCATGGATGGTGCCACACCCCTTTGGATAGCTGCCCAGATGGGGCAGGACCACATCTGCAAGGTACTGCTGCAGAACGGTGCCAATGTGGATACGGTACGCTGTGACGGCGCTACCCCGCTCTTCAAGGCCGCCCACAAGGGGCATGCGGCGGTCATCACCGTGCTGCTCAAGTACCGCCCCAATCTGGGCCTGCTACCCAACGGGGAGTCGGCGCTGCATGCGGCGGCCATGTTCGGCCACATGACCGTCTGCAAGCAGTTGGTGGCCGCCGGGAGCGATGTGCTGCTGAAGAACCAGGAGGGTCTGACGGCCCTGCAGTTGGCCCACCAGCAGAAGTACACCTCCATCTGTGATTACCTCCAGGAGCGGGTCCGATCTGTGGTGGCGCGATCCGCCAAGGCCTTGGCCCCCAACACGATCACATCGGGCCTGACCCCAAAGGTCACAACGATGTCGGCGTAAAGACCGTGTCCTCTCGCCTCCAAAGTACCTTTTTGCACAATACGTTGGCCTTTTTGCTTATGTTTGAAGACAGCAAGGCACTGGGCAATCCACTTAGGGAGTATTCATTCAGCTAATATTTGGATAATAATATTATATATTATATTAAACTCCCTTATTGCATTGCCTTCTGCAGGGTAACCCAAATACCCGATCCTGCACAAAAATAACCGAATAAATAATTCACTACTAAGAACACGTCCATGCTAAACCAAATAGCAGCCCCCAAAAATATATAAAAACTATATATATATATATTAGATAATGCGTATCATTCATATATAAACAAAACAATTTGAGCTTGTATTTTGGAATTTAAATTTAAATTTAACAATAACAATAAAGATACCGATCACTATAAAAGAATGTTAACAAGGACCCAAAATAAATAATGCAACCTCTGTACATAATCATCAAGATAATATTTAAATTATACTTAAATCTATTTATAGTCCAAAAAAAATTACCCTAAGCAATTGTTGATGAGTGCTTTAAGTTTTGCCGCCTTTGTGTATTTAACTTAGATATTAGTTACACTTAATGGTTTTCAGCTTATTTTCCTGTAAAAATACTTAATAATTTTTTACCTTATTCGCATATTTAATAAATTGACCCAAAATAATTGAAAAATTGTTTTTAAAAGAAGAGCGTCCAAGGTATAAGACTTTTTAGAAAAAGCTTCTCGGTTTTAGAAGAGTTTGGCACTAAGCTTAGTACAGCTTTTAAACTGCTTTGCACTGCTTGAAATAACGTTTATTTGAAAATTGTGTTTTTATTAGAATTAATTTTCAGGATTTCCCTAATATTAAATTATTCTAATAATGCATATTTGTAGTTTCCGAAATCATTTACTTTAACATTGTAGATTTTTAAACTTTTTAAGAGTTGACAATTTAATTTCGTTCCTTAAACTTCAGACGTTGTATTTATAAATAATTAATTAACCAACTCATTTTTACATGTTGTATTTTACAATTTATAATAGTGATATTTCTGGTATTTCTTAAAGTGCTGCATAAATTTTGTTTATCTATTGTATTATTTCTTAAACAAGTTATATTTAATCAACTGTTTTTTTAATCTAATTGTCCAACCACTGGGCCAGGCCTAGACAACTATCTGGATGATCAGTCTGGTGGTATGCGTTTTGGGGTTCAGTTCGAGGCAAAAATTACAGTGTTTCGGTTTTGACGTAATATATTTATTGATACAAGTGCCGTTACAAGGGAAATTTCGATCGACCTTAAAAAACAGAGGTCTGAAAAATGTCAAGCTCTAGTCTCCTTTCCCGTTCACTGCTTGCGGAAGGTAATTAAAAACAAAAACTCAATAAATATCCTGTCAGGGTCTTTAAAATTAAAAAGGGTTAATTGAAGATAATCATGAAATCTAAAGAACATAATTAAACTTCCAAAATTTTGACTACCAATTCTGTAAATACTTTTACCAGTTATAATATATTTTATGATCCTGACTAAAAATTTTCCCAGTGTCACCTAAAGTAAATATATGACATCTGAACTCAAGAAGTTAAGAATTTGTGGTACCATTTGATTTAATACGTAGAATTTCTAAACTCCATTTTGCTTTTTCACCTGTGCGTCGCGTGACGTCTTGTTTTTACCAAATTTTAACTTGTTTTTCACCTGGAGTATAAAAATAAAGAATAAAATGTGCCACTTCCCCATCTTGTTTATTTTATGAAAGAAAAATAGATCAAGCTACTTAAAAATAGCCACTGCCAATTTTAGCTGGCAGTAAATATAAAGATGTTTTTAGACAAAAATGTAATACCCTTTTGACCCTTTTTGGTTTTTAATATCTTTTAATTCCTGTTTACAGCCCCCCGTTCCAAGAATCGCTCGGTTTTTACCCTGATAGTTGGCTTGGTGGTGGGCTACTGCCTGGCACAGTTGTTTACCAACCTCGCACCGCAAGAGAGCCTGTACCCTTACCTGACCAGACGTTTGAGTCAACCTTCGAATGCCACAACTAACCGCGAGTCCTTGCTCCTGTCCGAGGGACCCGAGCATCATCCCTTCCAGCACGAGCATCCCGATGACAATTCCACCGCGGCAGAGCAGCTTAAGAAGGAGGTGCGAATCCTGTGCTGGGTGATGACCAATCCCACCAACCACAGGAAGAAGGCGCGCCACGTGAAGCGGACCTGGGGCAAACGCTGCAATACTCTCCTCTTTATGAGTTCCGGGCATGACAATGAGCTGCCCACCGTGCAGCTAGATGTGGGCGAAGGTCGGGAGAACCTGTGGGCCAAGGTGAAAGCGGCGTTCACGTATGTCTATCAGCACCACTACAATGATGCCGACTGGTTCTACAAGGCGGATGACGACACCTACGCGGTAATAGAGAATATGCGGTACATGTTGTATCCGTACAATCCCCAGACACCCGTGCACTTTGGCTTCAAGTTCAAGCCCTTTGTGAAACAGGGCTACATGTCCGGCGGAGCTGGTTACATTCTCAGCAAGGAGGCACTCCGGCGCTTCGTCGTCGAAGGTATTCCCAACAAAAAGTACTGCCTGCCAGGAACGGTTATTAACGAGGATATCGAGATCGGAAAGTGCATGGCTAATTTGAACGTAACGGCTGGAGACTCCAGAGACGAGATGGGACGCGGCAGGATGTTTCCCTTTGTCCCCGAACATCATCTGATTCCGGCCAAGTGGGACAAGAACTTCTGGTACTGGAACTATCAATACTACAAAACTGATGATGTAAGTTTGGCCATTTAAGAGCTAGAAAAGCAATAGATTGGGGCAATTAACCCTAACCTAATGAGCCTTAAAATATCATAAATCTTCGGATTCTAGAAATCTTAAAGTTCATTTAACTTTTTGAATATTTTTTTCCAACCATACAGGGCTTGGACTGCTGCTCGGACTTGGCCATCTCATTCCATTATGTGGCTCCCAATTTGATGTATGTCCTGGATTATCTCATTTATCATCTGAAACCCTACGGCTTGATGAGATCTCTGGAAGCCCTGCCTCCCAAACTCCAAGTGGGTCAGTTGCTACCCCCGCCTGTAAATCGACCGGCTGCCAGTAATGAGGATTCCGTGGATGACTACGACAGGATCTATACGACAACAACTGAGAAACCAAAGGAACCTGATGCCCGTGAAATGGACTCCAAGGAGTTGGAGAGTGAGGAAAGAAAGTACAAGGAAACAGAAGAAGACTCTGACTCAAAAAGATCTAGATCCAGGGAATCAAACCATGATACGGAGGAAAGAGATGAAAGTGAGGATGAGAAATCCAGAGAACATTAATTCAACTTACTTTCTTTTGAGAAATATAACCCTTGTAGTGGATCTTCAATTAGTTGTAAAAATAAAGCTCTTAAATGTTTTTCTTTTTAAGAGATAATTTTAAACAAGTTTGGGACGCCTTTTGCTTGACTAATTGCCATATAATATGATGCTAGGCAATTTGTTATTGTGCCATTTCATTTTGACGATTAATATAGACTAGTCGATACGTGTTGTGTTCTCAAAATGATGGAGAAAAAAGGATCGCTTTTCAAGGAACGGAACAACCCTATTAACCATCAACAGTCAACGGGGTCATCGTCCCGTCCGGTGCTCTTTCTCCTTTTAGGCATAGGAATCGGTTACTTGATCACACAGGTTGTTCTTCTGCCCATTATAGATTTTAAATCGAGCTCTAATCACACGGAACAAAGGAATCCCCTGGATATCGACTTGACCGAAAAGGTTCGCGTTTTGTGCTACGTCAGCACAACGCCAAAATTCGGCACGGCAGCCACGGCAGTGTTCCAAACTTGGGGAAGACGTTGCAACAAGCTCATATTCTTTACCACCAATTTGAAACAAGCACCACCCGGATCCGTGGTTCTGCCGGGTACCCTACGCGAATCTTGGAAGAACACCAAGAGCGCCCTAAAATATATCTACAAGAATCACTTAAACGATGCAGACTGGTTTCTGGAGGCAGACGACATGACCTACGTTGTGATGGAAAATTTGCGCTATATGGTGTACCCCTTCAGTCCGGAGACGCCAATGTATTTCGGATATCCTGGCACTTTGATGAGCCGGGCTGCCCTGCGGAGAGTGGTAGAGGATGGCCTGCCAAATCCATCAAAATGTGAGGAAAAGGATACTGGAGCCACCTTGGGCAGACTGAAGGAGTGTCTCGACAACTCCGATGTGGTGGAGGGCAACTCCAGGGACTCGAAAGGGCGAAGACGTATGTACCTCATTGAGCCACAGGCAAGGTCCAATCAATATCTTCACTACGACCCATACTTTTGGTACTGGAAGTTTATCCTTTTAAGGACCCAAGAAGTTTGTAAAATTTTAAACTTAAACTGTCTAGCATTGTCATTGATTTTTCTCTTTTAGGGCATTTTCGCTTGGTCTGACTATCCCGTGTCCTTTCCTTATCTTAATTATCGCTACCTGCACAGTTTTGAATATTTAATATATAGATTGCGATCCTTTGGTCAACAATTTTACGACGAGTCTCTTCCCAGCAAATTTGTGCCCGAAAAAAATAAGGACAAAGATCCAGAAAGTGGCGAAATGGAAGCCCCAGTCGATTACGCCTATTAATGAATATTATTATCAATTCATTGAATAATGGTATTTATCTTTGCAAATATACCTTTGATTTTAAATAAGAAAACCTTAAACGATTCGATTTTTTGTCAAATATTCTAAGTAGGATATAATTACTATCGATTAGACCAAGATATTTGATTTATTTACGTCAATCCAATTGAATGACATTTAGAAAGTTCGTATAAAGCAAAGATGGAGTATACGTGGTTTTTCCGAGACTTGATCTTTTCAACCGTAGCTTGGCTTGTTGTCATCGAGGCGATTATATTCTACGGGAGCACCTACTTTAATGAGATCCACGAAACAATATGCAAGCCCTACAAGGAGAAATTACAGGAATATGATATTGGAGTTCGGAGTCAGCACTGGGACGACAATCGGATAGCTCGGCTGCTGGAGGAGAACGTCCGGGTGCATTGCCTGGTTTACTTGGACCCTTCTGATCGAAAGTTAGGCTCTTTGAAAACTAATCACATTCGACATTCTTGGGCCCGACGTTGCAATCATCTGAGTATCGTCAACCTCTGGGAGTCCACTTTGCCGGCTGCCTGTCTTCAGGTTTATAAGGAGTTCCACGATAGTCTCGACTGGCTCCTGGTTGTATATTTAGATTCGTATGTTATTGTGGAGAATCTTCGCTTTCTGTTGGCTCATTATTCGCCCAAGGAAGCCATATATTTCAGCGCCCGGCACTCTTTCTATATATATGCTCATGTGGGCCAGGTCGCTACTACCGATTATGTCTTTAGTCGCGAGGCTTTGGAACAACTGTCCACAACGAATTGCCTGAAGGACGATTTCTACATGCAGGACTGCTTGAGGAGGGTGAGGAAAGGACCCAGCAAGAAGCTTCAGCCGCTTGATGTTCCGGATGAAGTGATTCCCTTTACTTTGCGGCAAAAGTTTTGGTTGTGGCCGTGTGTCTACCGATCCGTCTATGAAAATGAGGTTGGTTTTTAAGAACTATTTAATTTTATATTTTATCTTCAGATCTATTTATTAGAGTAGGGAGAGCTGTTATGGTCGAGGAGTACTGTACCCCTATGCCAGTGGCAAGCAGATGAACATCATAGAATTTTTTCTCTATCATCTGCGAGCCTATGGTCATGTCAATGAATTACCAGAGCTGAGCTCCGTGCATTTCCCCAAAAGGATACCCCATAGGCCACGTAAGGACAAGGTGGCCAGAACCCTCTTTAATTCCGTGAGGATCATGTGCCTTGTCTTGACCTGGTCAAAGAACTACATGATAGGGATGAAAGCCATCAGTGAGACCTGGGGCCGTCACTGCAACCGGGTGGTCTACTACACGAACTCCTCACGGAGCAACATGGCCGGAGTGGAGACTATGGCTCTGAATGTCAGTGATGATTACGGGACACTCTGGGGCAAGACCAAGGCTGCCTTTAGCCACGCCTACGCACACTACCACTCTGAGGTGGATTGGTTCTACAAGGCTGATGACGACACCTATGCTATTATCGAGAATATGCGCTACTTGCTGCAGCCTTACTCACCCGAATCGAAGATTTATTTCGGTTCCACATTTGCCAGAATGGACAACGTATACATGTCTGGGGGAGCTGGTTATGTTCTCAGCCGGAAGGCAGTAAGGTTGTTAGTGAAAATGGGGATCAAGAAAAGGATATGCTATTCGGATATCCATGGCACCGAGGACTTTGAGATGGGAAAATGTCTCAGTCAGTTGAATGTGGTTGCCGGTGAATCCAGAGACATCTATGGGCGTCATCGATTTTTTTCCCTCTCCCTTGGACATTTTATTATACCCGGCTATGATGATGAAAACTTTTGGCTAAAGGACTACCTTCATCACCCGTTAAGTTCGGTGAGAAACTGCAACTCCCTATGATTTAAAAAACTTGATTGTTTATGATTTTTTTCTTTATTTCCAGGGCATGGAGTGCTGTTCAACTTATTCTATATCAATGCACTACATGTCGCACCACGAAATGTATTTTCTGGAAACGATTCTATACAAAGCGCGACCCTATGGGATTGTAAATGGACATCCTCCAATGAGAAGCTCTAAATTGGCAACAATGAATTTTTGAGGCTTCAAATCGAACTTAACACTCTTTATGGCTCATTATATTTCTTTGGCATTGTAATAGAGTTTTAGAGTTATAACTTAACTTAATGTTTTACTTTGGCTTCCTTTGGGTTCGATTTTTGTAATGTCTCGGAATGAATTTTCTCTTCATCGGGCAAGTCATAACTCCAATTCTGTATTTCGTCTTCAACCGATCTTCTGGCTGGCATTTTCTCCGGGTGCTTGGATATTCCAAAAGTTTTTAGTTTGTAGATAATATATTCCAGAACATAAAAACTGTTGGGGTTATTATAATGGAACGTAATAGCTGAGTTTGAACAGCAATCGGTGGAAGCCTGTCGAATAGAAATACAATAAAGCTGTTAAGAGAAAATTAATATTCGATTTTGTAATTTAATCTTACATTGGACAACTTGTAAAAGCGGTATGGCTTGTACCATGGAGGGGGATTGGGATATGATTGAAGGGGCGAGTAGGGTATAAAGCGGTTAAGTCCCTGCTCATCCCGGGTGTCTCCACCGACCACGCCCACTGCCTGCAGACAGCGTCCCAACTCCACGTCCTCGTATCCGAAACTGCGGCTACTACAGATACTGCTATTAGTGAATCCCAACTTCATGAAACGATAAAGTGCCATTTTGCTCAGGACATAACCTGCTCCACCTGACATGTAGCCCTGAATGGGATTTGTGATATATGTATTATAAATGGTTTGAATATAAAACAATATGAGTTTTTAAAATACCTGTTTTACTTGTGAGCTGCGGAGTTTATTACCAAAATAAACAGGTTCCATTGGACTGAAGGGATATAGAAAAGAACGCAGGTTTTCCATGATCACATATCTGAAAAATGAGAATCAATTCACTTAATAAGATTTCATTTACATAAAAAGGATGTCATTATTATTCTTACGTGTCTTCATCTGCTTTTAGAAACCAGTCATAGTCCTGGAAATTATGTTTGTAGACATACTCCAGAGACGCCCTCATTTTGCCCCACAAGTTGGAGTAGCCCTCCTTGACCTTAAGGCCCACGGCTCCCAGGCTCTTGTCCTCCTTGGTGCTCATGAATATCAGTTTGTCGCACCGCGCTCCCCAGGTGCGTTTGATGTGGATGGCCCGGCTTTGATGGGTCTTCGGGCTGGTGGGCACTATGCACAGGATGCGAGGTTCATTAATGGGGCGAGTGGCTGAGGGCTTATCCATATTGCTGGTGGAGGTCCTGGGTGTATCCGAGGGAGTGGCTGGGGCCGTGGGGCAGGTGCTGGTTCTGTGGCTGCTCGGGAAGGGGCCCCTTGCCTTTAGGAAGTTATCGGGGAACTGCCAACGGGCACGGCGTAACAGCTCCGACAAAAGGACACCCCAAGCCAGGCCAATGAGCAGCATCAGGAGCAGCTCCAGACGTTTGCGTTGTTGTCGTAGTCCTTGCATAATTACTTGCTCTTAATGGGCTAAAAAAAATATTAAATAATATGTCTATGATAAGTACTTGTCAATACTTCAATATTCAGTAATATTATAATAGGGTGTTTCTTTTTATACATACAAATTATGACAGTCTTGGTTTTGATAAACTATAATATGTGATAAATATTTATTCAAGTATTAATACCCGTAACCTGTTTACCCATAATAAATAAAAATATAAACTTAAAAAAATTCAAACATATTGTAGCTTCATAGCAAATATTTAAAAAAGACAAAGTAGTTCAAAAAAATAAAAGGGAAACCCCAATAAAAGTTTGTGAGAAATCATTTAAATATTTATCTTGATAATAAAAATTCATGAATCAACTGATTTTGTTTTTCTGTTTTGTTTCTGTGAGTATCGGTTTTTGTTTACGTTTTTGGCGGCAAAGCGATGTCGCTGGTTTTGGTAGCTGGCTTTTTTGTTGTCTTCAAAAATCCGAGTTAACACATTCTTGAGGCAGTGACGCAGACGCTGATTGAGACGGAGTTGGAGACGGAGACGGCGACCAGAAAGCTTGTAAAGATGCGGTTGACCTTCGGGTTGAGAGACTCGAACGCTTCATGTTATGCCATGTTGCAATAGTAAGTCACAATATTTTTGTAAAAGTTCAATACGATTCGCAATTACTAAATAGTTACAAAAAAACACAAGATGATGGCAATTCCAACGTTTTCTTCAGCCGTTGCAATCGAATTAAGTCCGTTTCAAATCGCTGCCTTCTGTCACTTTACGAGGGTCTTGGAAGAGGGATTTGTAAGACCAATTATGTGACTTCCCGGCTCTTTCTTCGATCGCTTTTCACTTTATATGCGCTCCGGCACTTGCACAGAATTTCAAACACAAACAAAAAGGCAATAAATACGGCCCAAACGCCACTTGAAGTCAAATACACAAAATAAACAGAGAGTCGATGAAAAAATAAATAGCTGAGACGTCTTCGCACCTCGCCGGTTGTTCACAGACTTGGCTTAAATAAACTTGCCGTTGTTGATGTTGGTGAAAAAATATACTAACGCTTTCGAAAAATAAATGTTGCCACATTTGTATGTTTTTTAAATATTCAGGATAAAAATATTCACTCAATCTACTGATCAAGATAGGCTAAAGGGTCCAAGTCTTCACCTTTATAAAGTTATATTATTTATAAGTTATTATCTCTAATGATTAGGTTGTTTTTGGTTTAAAATATCCAATAAAAATTTACATATTTTTAAAGCCAAACTTAATAAACTTGAACTTCCTATTAAATCGTGTTTAAAATATCATTTAGCGAAGTACTACTGTTAAGCTTTCGAAGAGCTTAAATATCCCTTAAGCTAGGCTTCATAAAATATCAGAAATTTGAGTATATGGATTCGATTTTATTTATTAGAAAACTAAAAGTAAATGAAGTACAATGAGGGCGTACACGATGACGGCGTAACCGAGGAGGATAACTCAGGCGTAGGGACCTCCAGAGGCGTCCAGGCCACGAGGAGCGTTGGCGTAGCTGTCCTGGGCGAAGGTGTTGGTCACCCCAGAGCTAGAGCTCGACCCAGCAGACTCAGATCCCGACCGACTAAGGGATTCTAAGGCTGCCTCCGATTTGGAGCGTTCATCCAGGTTAAAGTTGGGGACAGCCTGAGCCGCTTGAGTCACTTGCGTTATCCTGGTGCTGGGTATTAACACCGTCTTCAGGGCATATGGTACTCGCCTCACCACCGCATTGAAACCGTGGACATCATCCGCCGTGTAGGTCACAGTGCGCTTGTAGCCATCAGGATCGACAAGGCTGTAGAAGCCACGCACTACATATCCGTCACGGGTCTCGCTGTGCTCCTTGATGTCTCCGGTGCTCTCGTCGTTGACGGCATAGTTGAAGCTGTAGCTGGCGGGCGGGAAGACCTCTGGCTGGGACGCCACCTGGCTCTGACGAAGCACTGGCAGTGGGGAGGGCAGAAGGATGGCTTCGGCGTTGACAGCGCTAGCGGCGTTCTGGAGAAGATTAGAGGCCTGGACACTGGCCGATCGGCTGCCAGCGGCGAACTCATTGGTTTTGGGAGCCACGTAATCATAGCCATCGGGAGTTGCCTCCGAGTTAAGGGCATTGTTGCTGGGAGTGTGATAATCACTGAGGAAATCCTCGCCAGAACTGGGAGAGTTCTGTTCCAAGGAGTTCACTGCCGTGGCTGCCTTATCGTTGTAGTTGTACTCCTGTTGGCCAGCTGCCATTAGGGCCATGGATAAAAGGAGAATTGCCTGTAAATGATAAGAAATTAGTTAAATATCCTAATTGGTTGTGATTCCAACCCACCTTGGCTGCCATCTCGCTAGATTTGAATCTTCCTTCCGAACGTCTGACTGCACAAATTGTAGGCTAACTGTCGTGATAATTGAAGCAACTCCGAGTTTATATACCTCGTCTCTTGCACTCGATCATTACTCAATTGAGTCAGTTATACAATGTCATGCGCCGCAATTGATTCATTGATTTCCCATTGTCCGAAGACATCACCAACTATTGGTAACACTTTCATTTTCATCTGGCCATCATTTTTATGCTGCGTAAGCTGAAACGAAGCTGACCAATTTGACGGCCAAAAGAACTGGAACAAAGTTCCCAAAGCTTCATAGCGGGAATCAATTTCATAGTTTTTTCTGGCTTGTCTGATTTCTTATTAGTATGCTAATAGTTTGAGAAGAATTATTATTTAATTAACACCAATTCATATTCTTTTCCAATTGTTTTTGTCCCATAAATGTCAAAAAATATCTAAAACTTTCGGTTTCATTTAGCAATGGGTTTTGAATTGGAAATATGTAAATATTTATTCGATAATAACAATGAATTTTTGTAAATAATATTAAGCTTTTATGAAAAACACATAGGAACTCGATTCTTAGTGTCGTCTGGCTGGAATCGCTTTTCTTATCTGCCACAAAATCGTAGCCTTTTGATGAGTTTGATAAGAAAATCAAGTAAACCGGTTGCTGGCCAACTCCGCTGACGAGCTGCTGTTTGATTTCGGGTGATTTGCCGCTTTGGCCAAAACAATCGGGTGCCGAACGCGGCGGAGAACACATCGCATTGGCAACATGACGGCCAAGATCAAACTGCGAACGCAGTTGCATTTGCTGACGGGATTCACCGGGGGATTCGTGTTTGCCTTTGTCCTGCTCCTGTACGTCTACGATGTGAGTAGGGAGTCGCCCTGCTGGAGCAGCTCCACGGCATTCTACACGGCCACGGCGACTTTGGGTCAGACGACGGAAGTTCCTCCATCGCGGATATTGTGCATGGTGCTTACTCATCCGGAGAACCTGGATGGCCCAGTCAGAACTGTCCACAACACCTGGGGAAAGCGGTGCAGCCATCTGGTATTTGCCAGCAGTGAATCCTACGAGCCCCTGGGCGTGGTCCGGGTGGTGGAAACCGACGGCGGCGGCTACGAGGATCTGTGGAACAAGACCCGTGAGGGATTCCGTCATGTTTGGGAGCGTTATGGACGGGATTTCGATTGGTTTCTCAAGGCGGATGATGATACGTGAGTTATTCCCGTACCATTAGGTGTCTCCCGGTTTTATTATTCGTCTTGCCAGATATGTCGTTATGGAGAATCTGCAGTATCTGCTGAGCGGGTTCGATCCGGAAACGCCCGTTTATTTCGGACACAAAATGTCACGGTATAATGTGGTGAGTTATAAGTGATTTATCAATTAATGAGCGACGCTAATAAAAAATTTGATTAGTTAGTTGTCATTATAATTAGAATAAAGAAATTTTGAATTTATATTTGAAAAATAATCTCTGCCATCAGTTTTAAATTAACTGCTCTCCTACCATGTTATTGTCGCCCGTTTCTCGAAACTAATTTGAATTGCAAAAAATTTGCCACGACATTGGGAGACCGTTCTAGGATTTTCAGTTCTCTAATTGAATAATGTCTTCCGAACTTTGCAGACAAGCTCCCAGACGACCATACCATGTTTCTGTCAAATTAAGGTTTTGGGAATATCTATTTAATGTTATATATTTCAACAGCAAATCAATTCATAATATTCCAACTTATTTTCCTTTGCCGAAACGGAAACGTATGTTAGCACGCAATCGATTGATGTTATTCAAATATCTCTTTGTATTCATTTAAACTTACTTGCTTAAATAGGTTTTAGAAATTCGATAATGTGAGAGTTTTTTATTCAGGAATAACCGGTCTCTAGTGGTGTGTGTAATTTCTTTACAATTAATAGCAAATTATTGTGCATTGTGTGTGATGTTTTATGGAGATGTTCGTTTTATTATTGCTAGAATGATATCATGCTGTTTTTAATATATCGTTGCTACCAAAATGCTTCTTGTATTCGCGTTTTCCGTGTGCATAGATCAATGGCAGGCAGCTTGAAACAATAAGAAATTAAATTCGCATTAACAAACTCAGATACAACCTGCAGTCTGCGCAGACTAATGGCCATATCTCACCTGAGGTCATCACGATTACCTGTCACGCATCTTTCACAGCCGCGCCTTGTAGTCAGTGGCCACTGGCCTGTTGATTTATTTGGCCTTTTGACATTTGAGAGAGTTGTGCAAGCATTTTGTAAGACAAAGTACAAATATTTTGGCTGCATATATCAACAAACAAACTATGGAAGGCCCCCACCTGGTCCTACAAACTGTGGCACTCAAATATCTTCTTTGTTTGTGCTTCTGTTTCTCACAGATTTTGAATAGAAAAAACTTTATCAGCCGCTAATTGTTCCTAATGCATCATAAATGTTATAATGATATTTGATTGATGTCTGTTATTATTCGCCTGACTCTTGATATATTAGTGTGGGTTTTCTTAAAGTTTTTAAATGTTTAAGATCCGCCAGCATCGGGCCAATTACCATATCTGGCAGATTGAATGAATTATGCGGTGTTTAATGAGATTTGGAATATTCAATTTATTTTGACTGTGCTTTTGAAATGGAAATTTGTATTCATCATAAAATAACATACACATTTTAGGTTGGTTTTCGTAAACATCAAAATTATATGTAATCTAAGGTGACAATTATATCAAGTCACTTTATCATCCTCCATAATTTGCAAGCTTTGCTTGTTCGCATTTGGATTTTTGTGATTTCTGATGTATTTTGACACTTTACCGCCCGCAGTGCGACCTTTAACTGAAGATTTAACAACTTGATGTTTGTTTTTTTAACCCTCTAATGCTAAAACCCGTACACCGTTACTAAAGTTAGGAATATTTGGCGGGGCTTTGATGGCAATATTCATATTTCAAGGTTGTTTTCTGTAAAGTTTTAACCGGTTTAGTACTGCTACTAGGGTGTGTGGCATCTAAATAGCATTTTTACCCTATAACTTGTGAATATTAATTATGACTAATAAAAATATTATATTTTTCCAGAGTTACATGTCCGGTGGGGCTTCTTATATTCTAAGCCGTGAGGCTCTGAATCGTTTCATGACTCAAGCTTACGATTACGATGCGATTTGTCCACCGCCAAAGAAGATGGGAATCGAGGACTTTTACATGGGAATCTGTTTGCAGAATGTGGGCGTTCATTTGGTGGATTCTTCGCAGGCTTTGGATATTGATAGGCAGCCCAAGTTTATGTCATTGGACCTGCAGAGCCATCTTTCAGATTCAAACTCAAGTATACCGGACTGGTTACGGCTCATGAGTGTTGCGCCAGTTGAAACAGTGAGTCTTTTAAAGATCCTTCGTAAATATTATTAACAATATTGATATATTTTAGGGACTTCGATGTTGTTCCAACTATTCTGTGGCTTTCCATTACGCAAGCCACGAACGCATGATGCTTTATGAATTTTTACTCTATCATCTGAGAGTCTTTGGGCGACCCGAGACATCTGAAACCTACAAAAAGTATCAGTTAAGCTTAACTGATTTGGTAAATCGTTTTCCATTGGAGGACAACTCGTATATAAAAGACTTGCAAGAAATGTCCGAGAAGCCTGACAATTTCTAAGCAATTAATTTATGAATATATTTTATTTATGATATTATCAGTAAAGCATACTATGTGATTTTAATTTATTAAACAAGGAAGCTGTAACCGGCTTATACAAGTCGTTTATAACTACCGTATAATTTAATTAATTTTGTGTTTTTTTTAGATAAAATACATAAATATGTTCTGTTTATTTCCTCAAAGACAAAAATAGTGTAATTTCCTCTTGGTAAGGCAATGGAGTTCTACCCCATCGCCATTTTACATGCTTCGCCATTTTACGTCATGTTACGCCATTGTACATCACGTCATGCCATTTTACTTTCTGGCATCTTCGATTTTGTAGCATACTTTTTGGCATGCTTAAGAACAGGCTATTTTCCCAATAAGAGATTACATTTAAATTAAATTGTATCCTTTTAAGTTAAATAAAAACTAAATAAATATAAATATTAGTTAATAATATAAACAGAAATTGAAGCTTTTTTACTACTCTATTAAATAAATATGATTTTAAAGCCAAATTAACAATAACAAGTCTTGGAGGTGCACTGTTGTTAATGAAATGGTGTTTGAAGAATCTATTTTGCAATAATAATATTGTATATTTCCAAAAGAGGCTTTTAATATTTTAGTTCCTAATGTTAAGTTAATTCAAGTGCTTGGCAATTAAAGTGTTTAAACAATTACGGCTTAGTGGAGTACATAAAGGCTTGTATTCTGTTTGGTTCTCCTTCAGGAGGGCATTCTTGCATGAAGGGCTGATCGACTGCACCGGATTAGTCTGGAACCAATAAAATGTAGTAATTTTCAGTTCCAAAGTCAATGCCTCAGTCTCACCTCACTGCCGCTACACCGACTTCGGGGTATTCGCAAGTGTGAGTGCCTGAAACAAAGTTTGTTTTAATGACGAGCCGTTGCCAAGTTAAACTTAATTAAATCCAAAATCACGTACGCATGCCCGGTGTGTGTCAGCTGGCATTTGGTTTTTTACCTCCCCTCCGGATGGAATGCGTTTGGCGATTGAGATGTTTTACAGAAACCGAATACAGCATTTTATGGCCAAATTGCAAATAGAAATAATACACACTGCACTTTAGATCGATTCGAGCAGCATCGGTCATTAATATCATGTAGGCAAGTGAAAGGGAACTTGAAGCTTTAGTTTTGATTTTTGTTTTTACATGAATACTTATAGTACATTGTAACATTGTAGCATTACCCGGCTTGGATTATAGTTAGACATGAGCTCAGTATGTTAATGGGTTAATACTAGTAATTGAACATAAAAGCAAAACTCATGCATGCCCACACATCGCATCCATCCATTGTGGAAATAAATTCTTCAACACATGTGCAAACAGGGCGCTTAGCCGGTGCTGGGAGTGGGCCATAAGTGCACCTTGGAATTGCACTTGAATGCAGCGCTATGGATATGGGATGGGTCCGTGTGTGATGCGAATTGGCTTCTTGGGTGCATTAGGGCTTTAATAATTCGTTTTAAATGACTGTGGGAAATAGTCCTAAGACTTTGATTGCTTCGCTTTTAAAATTTAATTACACACACATTTTGTAGCAACAAAAATTGATGATAAATGTGCGTATTATTTTTCGTGAATATCAAGTTTTTGGGCACTCCAAAATTTGCCAGAGAGCACCACCAGCATAACTTAATCAGCGGTTTCTTTTCTGCTTGTCATGATGAAGTAATCTATGATTTACCAATCAAAATCCATCACTGATCAATTAGACATTTGTTTTGTAAAAATTCTGAGCATGCATTTGTTGAATGATAATTCTGGCAAGATAAGATAATGTATATAAAGAAATACCAATCCATCTTTGTCTATTAAATGGTTAAAAATAGTCAAAAATTGATCGATTTTCTACAAATGTGACTTCCATTCATAAATTCATATTTTTGACCAAGTTAAGACATGGAAAGTAAAACAAAGTAACCTTTATTATTCCAGTTGAACTTGTACTATGCTTAGCATTGATTAAAACCCTTTACTGGTTTTTTCTTGCTTAATTAGCAATTTACCTTTCAATCGAGCTAGATCAAAGAATCCAATTAGTGGGAATTCCACTCAATTTATGAGACTTACAAACTCGGCGCTGAAACTATTTGCTAACAAGCTAAGCTAACATAGCTACCAACTGCAGCTACCTACTAGTTAATTCAGTTTACTTATTTACCAAAGCTCAATGCTTCTCCATTCCAAAACGGCCGTCACACAGTGCGTATGCTTAATGCGTTTGCCTTAACTTTGACTTACTTCGCTCTGCTGTGCTGCCTGCTGCCTGCTGCCTGAGAGTTGTCGGTTTCAATGGCGCGTGTTCCATTTTGTGGGCCGACACAAGCTATACAAGTTGCTCGGAATGGTTTTTGTTACTGCTCTTGTTATTGTCACCTGTCTGATTATTATTATTATTTTTTTTATGCTTTTTTTCTTTGAAATGTGCGTTGTCTACTCGCAAAGCACGACCTTCGCGCACTCGATTTGCAAACCATTAAAATTGATTTTATTTGTAACTTGAATTTGAAATTGTATCGAAATCCAAGCTGTAAAAAATCAATTACTTAGCAATGCGTGGCCGTCTCTTAGTCATAAATTGTCTATTGTATAAGCTTAAGTTGTTTCAATCGCACAATTTTTTGCTGTGAAAGTTTATGAACCATTTTCCTCTTTGTTGTTTTTGGTCTATGATGCCGAGCAAGATGAATTAATTATTAATGCGATTGAAATATTTTCAGGTAATTTTATATGTAACAAAAAAATGAGGTAAGATATTAGTAATGAATATATTATAGTAAACTTTTTTGTGTTTAATCTATTAAGTGTAGTATTATGAAAATAATGGTTTCTTTTGAAGGATATTTATAGATTTTTTGTGAGTATAATTTTCATTAATTTCGTTGCCCAGTTTATCCACAGTGATAAAATTATTTCTAATTCTTTTTACCCTTCACTTTTTGTTGTGGCCAAGAACCAAGGAATGCGGTATATTTGTTTGTGTTTTCCACTTTTGAGTTCGGTGTGCGTAGATTGTTGGGGAGCTACTCGAAAGCTTGTTTGGAACACATAATTGATGTTGAAGCCCAAATTGTTTTGGGAATTGCTGGCAATACATGAAGTCTGGCAACAGGAACATTAAATAAAGATGAAGAATGCTATAGAATATTTAGTATCTTGCCTATTTTTCCAAATTATTACACACTAAATGGTTAATTGACAATTTAAAATTCCATAAAAATCAAACAGCTGCTGATCGAATCGAGTTAACTTACTCAACTTCAAATTGTTCACTTAGAATGGGGCCTTCGCAAAGAAAAATGCCTCAACAAGTTGCCTCATTGCACGCACAGATAAATCAAGAATCAAGAATCGACGACAATCGGCAGCACATGAAAATTAATTAATTTAATTACTTATCAAGTTGAATTGCTTTGGAGTTTCGAGAGCTCAACTTATGTTTGTGATGTGTTTTTTAGTTTTTTGTGCTTATTTAATGACAATGGAGCTGGTACTGCTTCAGAATTGTTATATCTTTTTTGTAATTCGATTTAAAGATATGTCCAAGTGCATAACGATTTTTTGTTCCATCCAATGCGTGTTCTTTTCCATTAATACATATTTATAGATGCGACCGTTTCTGCCTCGATCTCCACTCACTGCACTTGTTAAGCTCGGCTCGAATCGAAGATAAATAAGAATTTTAATTGATTTTAATGTGCACAGCTGCACTATGGAGATCCAACCGCATATGACGACTTCTGACTATTGACTGACATCCGAACAAAGATCGAAGAGCCACGGGGCCGAGGTACGGGGCTGGCAAGAAGACGGGACAAAGGGTAAGTGGCTGTTGACATACTCATAAAAAAAAATTGACATTAAAATATTGTCTATAGAATAGCTCAAAGATTCGCAAATAAATCATTGGGTAATTGATAATTACATTAAATGATTTTTGCCTTTTGAGAACGTGCATAGATTTCTAATTGAAGTATAAAAATGTAATGTATCATAAAAATCAAATTAATATCATATTTTCCTACAAATTTTAGCCAGAAACATCCAATCTTCAGAGCCGTCTCAAGAACCATCCAGATTGGTCTCTTGCGGCACGATCAGGAACTCCTCGCAGCATGGGTGCCGGATTTAAACCAATCAATTAACCGCTGAGAGCAAGAGGCAAGTGAGAGAGTGGCTGACTGTCAGAGGATGGGGTTTCTTGCCTGCTGCACTGCATCCGCCAGGCTGGGAAATTCCCGGCACTGGCATGAACTATGTATGCTGCGAGAGAAAGGGCAGGAGGCAGGCGAATGATTAATTCGACACGTCACGTCAAATATAATATGACGGAACTTATTTAGAGGCGGACATGGCGGGATCCCAAAAGCCGACCCGAAATGGAGCAGCAGTAGCTCTGGTACCCCAACAAAGAGAGAACGATCGCACAGTGGAAATGACAGAAAATGGGCCTATTTATGGGAATTACTTCTTCCCTTCAATGAAGACAAATGATTTTATAGTTTTTATGACATGGAATTTTATTTAGTAATCTATATTTGGTTAATTAAAAACTAAAAACATTTTAAAAGTAATATATTATTGATTAATATTTATTTATTTAATTAGAAATCAGTTTAAAAGTACCACCGATCGGGTTATTGCGCCCACTGTGGACCGGTTCCGATGTTCCCATCGAGCCGAGCTCCAAAGTGGAGGTCTCCCGCATAGCTAGGCTGGCCTGAGCTCAGTTTCCATCGAACTCTAGGCCCCACCGGACGCAGGTTGCTGCCACAGACCTCGCCCCCGCCTCGACCCGCTCCTCATTCTCCCGCCTCGCTCCGGTTCGTGTGTGCTGGTGAGATTGCAGACGAAGACGAGAGTGAATGTGAATGTGAAACGTGTCGCGCATGCGCCGCGTCGTCTTCACCGTTATTGTACGCTATACGTGTGTGCGGCTCTTTGTTGCCGTTTTTTTTCGTTAAATTTATCTATTTTATGCAAAACGATGACCGGAGTTATGCCAAGTTACTCAAAATTGCCGGAAAAAAATAGTGCAAAAACCCGATAAAATCAAACACCCACCCAGACACCAACCTGATATAATTTTTTGTGGATATATTTTGGAGCCCGCCTGCTATCTCTTTTGCTCATCTTTAAAGCTAGCCTTCTCTGTTGCTCTCCCGTCGTGCTTGCGTGTGTGTGGGGCTTTTTTGGGTCCCCTTTCGGTGTTGCGAGTCTTCTTTGTTCGAAGCTTCGTCGCCGTCTTGGCTTTGCTTACGATTTCGTTCATGAATTTAATTCATTTTCGTGTTTAATTTTTTTTTATCTTTTCTTTTTTTTACACCTCTGCCTCAGCCTCAGCCTCAGCTTCAGCCTCCCATACCATAACATAGTTGGTTTTTCGCAATATTTTTGTGCAGAAAACCCAGCGAATACCCCAAGAAACCCACAAAATTACAAGCCACATGATGTTGTTTCCAAAGAGATATGTTAAAACATCTGGTAAATAAGAAGTAACACCTAGTCTTTTACTTTTAGTTTATTTTTTACTTTGAAAAAGTATCTTTTAAACAAAATTTTTAATTTAAATCATGTGGAAGGTTTTTGTCGTAATAAATTGAGTTCTTAATCACTTCAAAGTCTTTTAAATACCAAAATATTGCAAATAGTTTTGTCAGTTAGTATTTTCTATAAAATTGTTGTCATGTTTTGGTTGTTTTTGCATTCCTAAAAGCGACGTTTTACCGTTTAACTGGAGTTTGTCATCAATATTTCCATAGAAATGTTGAATTCCGGCAAGTTTTAGGTATGACTCGTTGGGAAAAATATTCAAGTGCTTTGGAGGCAAATATTAAAAATAAAGTATTTCAATCAATGATATTTTATACGCGTTGAGTGTCATTAAAATTTCGATGCCGTTTTTATTTTATTTAATAGTTGCCAATTCTGGTTTGGATACAAAACCGAGTCCGGGCAGCGACGCGTTCAATAGGTTTCGGAAATTATCTTGATTTTTGCGCAGCCATTTCAGAAATTAGCTAAAGAAATATTTATTAATTGATATGAGGAAGCTGCGGGCTATGTTCAGAAAGTCGCGGCTTTCGGCTTTCGGCTTCTACTACAAAAATAAAGACGTTTTTTTTTCGTGCTTTGTACCGTAATTTCAAAGTGATTATTGCCGTTCAGTCTTCCACGCTTTCTTGACTTTCTCGCTCGCCATCGCGCCGTCTCCCTTCCACCGCCTCCTTTTCTTTTTTGGGGGCGGTTCGCCCACAACTTGCAGACGGATTTGAATTTGGCTTTTACCACACTACAGTGTTTTCTCTGGTTTATGGCCATTTAATAATAATCTGTAAAAAAATATTAGGCGGAAAAATGTTTAGCGGTTTTTTATGAGACGGGGCGGTGGGTGGTGGGCAGTGGGCCGACTTGGCGTCTTGTCTTTATGACTTTGTTAGCTTTAGTACTCGACCATTGTTGTAATGTTAATTGTTTGCCGTTGTGCAATGGCATTTTATATATTTTTTAATACTCTTTGTAGCTTCTTTACTGCCTTGCCTCATACATAGTTGTATGTTTGTTGGTTTTTTGTTTGTTTTTTTTTCGGCTTCTTTCTCTGCCATTGTCGATTATGACTAATGTTTGTCGGTTTGTAAGCTAACAGAAGGTCAATTGTTTTGTGGCCAAATCCGTTTATCCGCTTCTCCCCCATCGCTCCTCATCATTCTCCTCTTTCAGCCGCCTCATTCCTCCCCATTTGTGTTGCCATTTATTTGGCCATACACCATATTGCATTATCTTATGCAATATAATTAATTTGAAAACATTAACGAACCATTACGGCATTTACTTAGGCTTTTCTGCGGTTTAAGTCGAATAAAAATATCTGAAAAAGTGAACTAAAAAAAGCTAATGACTGCCAATTCATAATTATCGGGAAAGTTATGGAAGAAAACAGCAAATAAATCATACAAAATTTCCTCAAAAATAAAAGTGCTTTTAATAATTTATAACAAAAATCATTTCTCTTTAATTTTAGAGATCAATATGTTTAACCCTTAAGTGCGAAAATGGCAACGAAAAGCAAAATAATGCAAAATTAAATAAAAATTCCCGCTACTCCACTATATAAAAAGTTTGCTTAATTAATTTAACAATAAAACCGCAACGTAATCGAGCCAGTTTTGTGCTTAGTAACAAAAACAAAATAGATATAAATAATACAAATATTGTTTTCAATCAATATGAGTGTTCCAAGCGCGCCCCGCCAGGGGGCAGCTAGCAAGCAAAAAAATCAAGATCCATGTCCGCGTCCGTGTCCGCGTCCAAATACTCGTAAAAAATGCACACCGCGGCTCCATTTGCTGCTCCCCAAGTACGGGGGAGATGCCGCTAGCTGGGTCTTGCCATTGTTACTGATTAGTCTCGGCTTGGATCTGGGCTTCGTCCATTGTTATGGTGAGTACCGCAGTACCAGTACCAACGTCCTAGCACTTCCATCCCCCGCATCTTTTTTTTTCTATGCTTATTCAATTCAATTAGGCTGATTTGCATATGAATGGATCGTGTCTGCTCTGAGATCCGATCCGATCCGATCAATAAGCATATAGAAAGTTTTCATGTCTAAATTAGACAATGTTAATGATTAGTTTTATTTTATTATTTAATTAAAATTAAGAACGTTCCTAGCTAAAAGACAGTATTTTAGTTACTTTACGCTTAAAGTTAGTTAAAAAATGAATACTTAAACAGTAGATGGAATAGCTTTAAGGTAACTCTGTTGTGGAATGCAAAATTTATGACAAATAAACATTTCAGAGCAGCCTACTCAAAGGCCTTGTCCATAATTAGTTAAACCATTTTAAATACAATTTAAAAATTGGTGTAAATGTTGCAATGTCTTTGCCACAATGTGGCAACACTGGCAAGAGGTGTGTCTTACCCGACACCCGAGTCAAAAGTCAATGCACGATCTCACCTTTTTTCCTCTTCACTAAGAGATGGATTTTTGTTATTTATTTGTAATTTTATTTATGAGGCCAACGGCATAGAGAGTTGCAATTTTTTCCAGCCGTTTAGTTTAATGAAATTAACACAATAAAAAGTTTAATAAAAGCCATTGTTGAAAGCAACCCCGCCTAGCGCAGCATGATCGGTTGAACTGAAAGTTATAGCCATCTCCGATCGCCCAGCAGGTGTCTTGTAATATAATTTGTAACACTTTGTTTTCTAAATAGGATTCAGGACGGGATACAAATCGCTTTTTGTTTAAGAGGAAAAAAAATAAAAAGATATAAAAGTATTGATTTATTCACATTAATTGGGATATTTTTTAAAACCTTTAAGTGTTTCCAACTAAATGAGTTCTTTTTTGGAAAAAAATGGGGAATTTTAGAATGAATCACAATATTTTCCTTTAACTTTTTCTTCACGACTTCATAAAGTCCCCGAATTTTTATTGTAATGTAAAGTACTGTGATGTAGTCACTAGAACTTTGATTAATTAATAAAAACTGATTAAAAAAAGACCAGATTTAAAATACTAACAAGCCTTTATTTAAACCTCAAACTTGGAATTACTGCATTCTTTTTTTTTGCTAAATAAGGCTTGTTTAGTTGAAATGAATTCTTTGGATCTCATTAGCGGCTTGATTTGTGCGAATTGTGTTTCATTGTAAAATTAAATTAAGTCATGTGCACATTTTTTATATTCCATCTGATTTGGCAACCAATTAACAGCTAACAAATAGATATTGCTGTCAGTATTATTTCATTTTTTAGCTCCTTAATTAGTGCTCCTTAATTTGTAAGCAGGCTCTTAAATCTTGACGGAAAACGAAAGTTTTTTTTGGATTTCGAAACTCGGTAAAAAAATATGTACTACACATGGAACTAATTAGGATAATTAATTAAGGGTAAATAATTTGCTAATCCTTGACAAAGTGTCTTAAAAATTTTGATTCTTTGGGTACTTTTATTTTCTGTAAAAAAATACCTTCTTTGAAATGCATTTAAAAAATATATTATTTAAAATATTTAATATAAAGTAATTTAGTTTAATTTATAACAATAATAAACAAGTTTTTCATTAAAAGTTACGCAGAAACTAAAAATGATAGTTTATTTTTTGATTTTTCGCGCATAAATCAAAAGACTTAGGAAACGAACGTGATAATACAAAAAAATACCAAAAATATACCCAAAAGTGCAGAAAGTGCGGCACGGCAATCAACAAAGAGAGTAACGAGCTTGGGAATAAAACAGAATTGCCCATAAATGTGTATTTTATAGGGTAAAGCGAATAAATATTTTGTAGTAAAGGGAATCCGTGAGGTCGTGCATGTTTTTTGAGTCTAAAAAAGGAGCAACGAGTATAAGAAGAGACCGTCATCATGCAGGTGTTATTTATTTTTTATTTATCATTTTTTTTGCTTAAATTCCATACAACGCCAACGCAGATTTATATATAAAGTACATCGCAGCTGAAGAGAATAAAGATGAGAAAAATATACCATAAAAAATATAGTGTACTTGATATACCTATTCATCTGAACCGCATAGTATAAGTATATAATTTAGCAGAGTCAGCTGAGCTGAGACCTCCTCTCTCCGACGGCTTCGCATTCTGGCAAGGTTTTGGTTAACCGGATCTGACAGAGTTAACTGTTTTAGGCATGCGACTGAATAATCTCTGTTTGTATTTCTGCTATTTCTGCTATTTCTGCTATTTCCATCCATCCATCCATCCATCCATCCATCACTTCCTTTCAAAGTTGCTCACTACTCGAGCTATTTCTGGCAATGGCTTTTAAAAATAGTACTACTTCAGTCATGATCTGCAATCAATGACGATTCTTTATAAGTCGTAGCCTTGCCATTAAATAAAATAATAATAAAAAAGAAATATGTTGTTTGTAAGTAATAACGAAAATAAATTACCATCGAGCCTATTAGAATGAACGCAAAAAACTGGTTTAAACACATGTCGCGAGATTTTCGTCTAAGCATTTTTTTGTTTTAGAATATTTGGTACTTTTTTTTGGCTGCGGCCATTGGCTTGGTAATTTTTTAACTGGTTTAGGTCTCCCCAGTCCAGTGCAAATAAGCCATAATAAAAACGTTTAGCGTCAGAACAATTACGCTTACCTGATTTTTATCACCTTCTGGTGTCGTCTGTATACAAGATATATTTATATTTAAGGTTTATATAAACATTTACAACATTAACATGCAAACAGGGAATTGTAAATATCTTTGAATAACGTTGAAAAATTGCATTTTTTAAAACCCACTTAAACTTTGCAATTACCATAAATTAGAACAAACATAATATTCTAGCTTAATGGTCAATAAGCCAGCCTTTACTCCATTTTAGAGACAAATTGGTAACATGTGCTACAATTATCGGCGTGTGTGATTGATAATTCCAATTAGAATTAAGGAATGTTTAATGTTAATTAAGTTTTACGATGACAAAATGACCAAACGATTATTTCGAGTCAGAAACTAGACACAGATATGTAAATGAGTATTTAAAAATTGTATTGACCATTTATGCAGAGACTAAGCTGCGGGTTTTATTATTTTTCCATATTAGTAATAAAGAAATCTATATTTTTCAGAGAAAATGTATAGTCAGACTGAGAAACAGCGCTACGATGGCTGGTACAATAACCTGGCCCATCCAGATTGGGGATCTGTAGGTAAGTCGTGGCCTGGAATGTCCGGCAGGTGCTGACAACTTTCACAAAAGACTGGCTAGAACCAGACGATTACGCTTCAATTAGAATCGATCTGGATTTGCATATTGATTCAAGCATTAATGCCATTAACATATTAGCCAGATGTGAGTGATCACCTTTGCTCGTCTTTCAGATAGCCATCTGGTTCGCAAGGCACCGCCCTCGTATTCCGATGGGGTCTATGCCATGGCAGGAGCCAACCGGCCCTCTACCCGGAGACTCAGCCGCTTATTCATGCGCGGCCGGGACGGACTGGGATCGAAGTACAATAGAACAGCCCTTCTGGCCTTCTTTGGCCAGGTGGTGGCCAATGAGATCGTGATGGCGTCGGAGTCGGGCTGTCCCATTGAAATGCATCGCATTGAGATCGAGAAGTGCGACGAGATGTACGACCGAGAGTGCCGGGGGGACAAGTACATTCCGTTCCATAGGGCGGCCTACGACCGGGACACCGGACAGAGTCCGAACGCGCCCAGAGAACAGGTGGGTTCAGGGTGACGTAGTCTGAACAATATCGCAATAAAGCCTACTCCGCAGATAAATCAAATGACTGCTTGGATTGATGGCAGTTTCATTTACAGCACCTCCGAGGCCTGGCTCAACGCCATGCGCTCCTTCCACAACGGCACTCTGTTGACCCAAAAGGATGGAAAGCTTCCGGTGCGGAACACCATGCGGGTGCCGCTCTTCAACAATCCTGTGCCGAATGTCATGAAGATGCTTAGTCCAGAGAGGCTCTTTCGTAAGTAATTTTAAGTTTTAAAATCTCAGCTTACTAACAGTTTCCAATAAGTTCTTGGTGACCCGCGCACTAACCAGAATCCTGCCGTGCTCTCCTTCGCCATCTTGTTCCTGCGGTGGCACAACACCCTGGCGCAGCGCATCAAGCGCCTGCATCCCGACTGGAGCGACGAGGACATCTATCAACGGGCCCGCCACACTGTGATTGCCAGTCTCCAGAATGTGATCGTCTACGAATACCTGCCCGCTTTTCTTGGGACATCTCTGCCTCCTTACGACGGATATAAGCAAGACATTCATCCTGGAATAGGCCATATCTTCCAGGCGGCTGCATTTCGCTTTGGCCACACAATGATCCCGCCGGGCATTTACAGACGCGATGGGCAGTGCAACTTCAAGGAAACACCCATGGGATATCCTGCCATCCGTCTGTGCTCCACATGGTGGGATTCCAGCGTAAGTTTTTATCCTTCTTGGTGTTAATAAGTATTAATAGTCTCTTTTTCCAGGGCTTCTTTAGCGATACCAGCGTGGAAGAGGTTCTTATGGGACTAGCTTCGCAGATATCAGAGCGCGAGGATCCTGTTTTATGCTCCGATGTGCGGGACAAGCTCTTTGGACCCATGGAATTTACGCGCCGGGACTTGGGAGCCCTCAATATCATGCGAGGGCGCGACAATGGATTGCCAGATTACAATACAGCCAGGGAGTCCTATGGCCTGAAGAGGCACAAGACCTGGACGGACATCAATCCGCCGCTTTTTGAAACACAGCCAGAACTCTTGGAGTAAGTAATATCGTATACTTACGGAAATACCATTATTTTATATCCTTTATTTTGTAGCATGCTTAAAGAGGCATACAAAAACAAACTGGACGATGTGGACGTCTATGTGGGTGGCATGCTGGAGTCCTACGGGCAGCCGGGAGAGTTCTTCACGGCAGTGATTAAGGAGCAGTTCCAGCGCCTCCGAGACGCCGACCGCTTTTGGTTTGAGAACGAACGAAACGGAATCTTCACACCCGAGGAGATCGCAGAGCTGCGAAAAATTACCCTGTGGGACATAATTGTCAACAGCACAGACGTGACTGTCGATGAGATCCAAAAGGACGTGTTTATGTGGCGTACCGGTGATCCCTGCCCGCAGCCCATGCAGTTGAACGCCACCGAGTTGGAGCCCTGCACTTATCTAGAGGGCTACGATTACTTTTCCGGCTCCGAGCTAATGTTCATCTACGTGTGTGTCTTTCTGGGATTCGTGCCCATCTTGTGTGCTGGAGCTGGTTACTGCGTAGTCAAGCTTCAGAACAGCAAGCGGAGGCGCCTGAAGATCAGGCAGGAGGCGCTGCGGGCACCCCAGCACAAGGGCTCTGTAGACAAGATGCTGGCCAGGGAGTGGTTGCACGCCAACCACAAGCGTTTGGTCACCGTCAAGTTCGGTCCGGAGGCTGCTATCTACACTGTGGATAGGAAGGGCGAAAAGCTTCGGACCTTCAGCCTGAAACATGTCGATGTGGTTAGCGTGGAGGAGTCTGCCACGAACCATATTAAGAAGAAGCCCTACATTCTGTTGCGGGTTCCCAGCGATCATGATCTGGTCTTGGAGTTGGAGTCTTACGGAGCGCGTCGTAAGTTTGTGAAGAAGCTGGAGGATTTCCTGTTGCTGCACAAGAAGGAGCTGACCGTGATGGAGGTGAATCGGGACATCATGTTGGCCCGCGCCGAGACCCGAGAACGTCGCCAAAAGCGGCTGGAGTACTTCTTCCGCGAAGCCTATGCCCTGACCTTTGGCCTGCGTCCCGGCGAGAGAAGACGGCGTTCGGATGCATCCAGTGACGGTGAGGTGATGACCGTCATGCGAACCAGCCTCTCCAAGGCAGAGTTTGCCGCTGCTCTGGGAATGAAACCCAACGACATGTTCGTTCGGAAAATGTTCAACATCGTGGACAAGGACCAGGACGGTCGAATCAGTTTCCAGGAGTTCCTGGAGACCGTCGTCCTGTTCTCGCGTGGCAAGACAGACGACAAGCTGCGGATTATTTTCGACATGTGCGACAACGATCGCAACGGAGTCATCGACAAGGGAGAACTAAGCGAGATGATGCGCTCCCTTGTGGAGATCGCAAGGACAACGAGCCTGAGCGATGACCAAGTCACCGAGCTGATAGATGGCATGTTCCAGGACGTTGGCTTGGAGCACAAGAACCATCTGACCTACCAAGACTTCAAGCTAATGATGAAGGAGTACAAGGGAGACTTTGTGGCGATCGGACTGGACTGTAAGGGGGCCAAACAGAACTTCTTGGACACCTCCACGAATGTGGCGCGTATGACGTCCTTCAACATTGAACCGATGCAGGACAAGCCACGTCACTGGCTGCTGGGCAAGTGGGATGCTTACATCACGTTCCTGGAGGAGAATCGACAGAACATCTTCTATCTGTTCCTCTTCTATGTTGTGACCATTGTCCTGTTCGTGGAGCGCTTCATTCATTATTCGTTCATGGCGGAGCACACTGACTTGCGGCACATTATGGGTGTGGGAATCGCCATCACCAGGGGATCTGCTGCCTCGCTCTCCTTCTGCTACTCCCTGCTACTCCTGACCATGTCCAGGTACGATATCGTTTTCTAAAACCTGATCTTTTTTTTAAGTTTTTTTTTTAACCGCAGGAACCTGATCACAAAGCTGAAGGAGTTCCCCATCCAGCAGTACATTCCCCTGGACTCGCATATTCAATTCCACAAGATTGCCGCCTGCACTGCCCTCTTCTTCTCCGTGTTGCATACTGTGGGTCACATTGTCAACTTCTACCATGTATCCACCCAATCGCACGAGAACCTGCGCTGCTTGACCCGGGAAGTGCACTTTGCCTCGGACTACAAGCCGGACATCACCTTCTGGCTCTTCCAGACAGTGACTGGCACAACAGGTGTTCTCCTGTTCATCATTATGTGCATCATCTTCGTGTTCGCTCATCCCACGATACGGAAGAAGGCGTACAACTTCTTCTGGAACATGCACACGCTCTACATTGGACTATATTTGCTGAGTTTAGTTCACGGACTGGCCAGACTGACGGGTCCTCCCCGTTTCTGGATGTTCTTCCTGGGTCCGGGCATTGTCTACACCTTGGACAAGATCGTTTCGCTGCGCACCAAGTACATGGCGTTGGATGTGATTGAAACCGACCTGCTGCCCTCGGACGTGATCAAGATCAAGTTCTATCGACCGCCTAATCTCAAGTACCTGTCTGGGCAGTGGGTGCGCCTCTCGTGCACAGCTTTTAGGCCCCACGAAATGCACAGTTTTACGCTGACCTCGGCGCCGCATGAGAACTACCTCAGCTGCCACATTAAGGCCCAAGGCCCGTGGACCTGGAAGCTGCGGAATTACTTCGATCCATGCAACTACAACCCAGAGGACCAGCCCAAGATCCGAATCGAAGGACCGTTTGGAGGCGGCAACCAGGACTGGTACAAGTTCGAAGTGGCCGTAATGGTGGGCGGCGGCATCGGAGTGACCCCGTACGCCTCTATCCTAAACGACCTTGTCTTTGGGACCAGCACCAATCGCTACTCGGGCGTGGCCTGTAAGAAGGTGTACTTCCTGTGGATCTGTCCCTCGCACAAGCACTTCGAATGGTTCATCGACGTGCTGCGGGACGTGGAGAAGAAGGATGTAACCAATGTGTTGGAAATACACATATTCATCACGCAGTTCTTCCACAAGTTTGATCTGCGAACGACAATGTTGGTAAGTAGACGTAAAGTATAAGATTTTAATCTATGAAACTAATGTCCTTTCTGTTTTCAGTATATCTGTGAAAATCATTTCCAGCGACTGTCCAAGACTTCGATATTTACGGGTCTTAAGGCCGTAAATCATTTCGGGCGACCGGATATGTCCAGCTTCCTGAAGTTTGTTCAAAAGAAGCACTCTTATGTAAGTCGTGACTCGTTCTTAATAGAAATAGATACTTACTTACCATATCCTTTTTTAGGTATCCAAAATAGGAGTGTTCTCCTGCGGCCCTCGGCCGCTGACCAAGAGCGTGATGTCTGCCTGTGATGAAGTGAATAAAACACGAAAATTGCCTTATTTCATTCACCACTTTGAGAACTTTGGCTAAGTGTTCGCCAGCGATTTGCAATTAATCCTGCCAGCTGCCCTGTGCCCTGTTATCCTCCGTTCTACCTGCCGGCCTCTCTCAACGACAGCTAATTGTATTCTTAAGATTCATTCATTAGTTTACCCGATGTACTTATATCGCTATCGCTATCTTCTCGTATATCTCCTAATGTTAAGCCACGCGTTCAATCGTAATTAAGTCAAGTTTCGTTTAGTTCATTATGAAAAGATACCCCATTGATACGAAAATCCAGCAAGAGAAACAAAATGAAAGAACAACAAAACGGCCTCTACTTATATATGTGTATGTGTGTATATGTGTATTTATTGAAAATATGATTTGTTATCAGTTTTTGTAAAGCATTCGCATTATTTATTAAAAATTTACGATTATGTTGAATAGGCGCAAAGAATGGAATTTAAAAAAGGGTTTTCTACCACCAACAATTGGCGCCAACAAGCAGTTTGCGGAATAGAAACTGCGCAGGCGCCGAAAACATCTGTTTAAGGATGTTTGTCACCCCAAAACAAACAACAAAAAATATTTACTTTCCACATTCAGTTATCTTTTGCATTTGTGAATAAATAAGGAAAGAATTACATTGGACAGCCATGGAGAATGTCAGACTGCTGGTAATGGAATCCTACAGTAATTTGCTCGATCGGGAGCTTTCTATCAACGAGTGGGCCCAAGAGCGGTTGGTTTTTCTTGTTTTTCGCCAGATTTTCACACTTGCTTAAACATTTTCAATTTCAGCTTAGGTTTTGCGGAGCCTTTTTGGCGTTTTATGAGCATATATCTGCAGCCCAGCATCCTGTTTAATCTTTTAATTCCTTTATCTGGCATCTACAGCCAGGAGCTTCTCACGCATCTCTTATCGGCGGTTACTCTGGTCAGCACCTTGAACTCTTTTGAGAAGTGGTATGCTTTAATGAAAATATTTGTATACAACATTTGATAGAAAGCTCTCCCGCCTTAACCATTGTTTTTAATGTGAGAAACAAAAATAGATACGTTAGTGAAAAGGTAAAGGACATTGGGGCTTGTTGCCCTAAAAAGTAGGCAACAAAATAGTGAACTTATTGAGAACTTTACTCTTGTGAGTTTATTTTTATAGAAACACTAATAAAGAGCGTCTAGATTCTTTCTTCCTTTACTAACGTCTTATTTTTCCCAGGATCTATCCAGAAATGCGTCCTCTATGGTGGCTTCGAGAGCAGTTTGCCAAAGGCCATGTGCTAAACAAGCCGCAGATCGCTTTGGAAAGTCATAATCTTAGTTGTGAGACTAGTGGCGGCCTTCCCTGTGCCCACTCCATGACATTCACGGTTTTTGTTCTTATCCTGGCCTCGTTCTTCTTCGTTCACTGCTGGCAGAGATTCGTCTACTGGCGCTCGTCCATTTGGCGGTTCCTGCTGTATCCCTTAATCGTCGGAGTGGTGGTCTGCATGTGGCTAAGCCGCCTCTACCTGGCAACAGAGTTCCTACACCAGTGCGTTCTGGGCAGTTACTTCGGCATCAGAGCCCTAAATTGTTTTGAGGGAAACATAAAGTATCTATACTCTAGACGGCGCCGAAGCGCTGTGATAGTGGTTGCCCTTTTGGGAGGAATTGCTGTGGGAGTTTATTTTCTTAAGAAGCGTCTAAATATTGATCCGCATTGGTCAGTAAGACAGGTGAGTATACGAGTATATGAGTATTACCCAAGCATTTATCTTATTTCCCTCTTTCAGGCCTTCAAATGGTGTCCTGAAGCCACATATATGCGTCATGAGGCGAGTCCTATATTCATGTTGACACGAGATTTGGGTAATCTAATGGGAATGGCCCTGGCGTCGCCACTATCAAAGCAGTAATTATCCTTCATAATGGATTCTATGATACCCCATATGATATTAATATATAATTGCAGGAAGTCAAAGGAGTCAACATTTTGGCGACGTTGCAGTGTCCTGGGAGCTTTGGAGTTGATCAACTATGGCTTAAGACAAGCGACTCCCAAACAAAATGGCCGATTTGCTTTCTTGGCCTATGAATTCTCTAGAAATGCTTTCCATTCCCTGACCTTGCTTAAATATTTAACCAAGTTTTATTAGAATAAAATTAGCATTTTTATATAAAATGAAAAGAAATAAGACATCATAATTTATTTCACTATAAAGCCTATAAGGTCACCGCAATTTTGACAACATATCCTATATACGAACAGATTTTTTTCCTGCGGAAATAATTGCATCAAAGGAATGAAATCAAATATATCAAAACTCGTTTTACTTACTTTCTTGATTTTCTTCTCCCTCATTTTGCAGATTGGTGTTTTTGGTGGAGTTTCTCCTGTCCGACCGAAAGAGGCAGTCCACGCGATCTGCCTCGAAAAAGGCGTACACCACGCGCACGTTGTTGGTGAATCCACCTCCGTCCTTCCAGGCGCTTACAATTATAATGGGATCCCCGTCCGTGATGATTTCCGACTTTTTGGCAACTGTTAGGGCAAACTGAACCCTGGCATCGACGTCCGTGGCATAGTCGTTGCTCGGTTCGGAGGTATAGACCACGGGAAGGACACCCCGGTGAATGTAGACCCAGCGAGAGGTCCTTTCGCAGCGCGTTACCGCCAGGATGGGGCAGCGGGGACGAAATTTGCTAATCAGAGTGGCGGAACGGCCCGAACTGGTCAGGACTACTATTAGGGTGGCGTTGGTGCGCTTTGCCGTTTCCACAGCGGCAATGGCCAGAGAGTGGGCTGCGTCCAGCTCGCCGCGCACTTCGTTAACCAGATCCGAGAAGAGATCCCGGAACCAGAGAACCTTCTCCGCCTCACGGCAGAGGTTGTCGCAAGTGGCTACCGTTTCTCTGGGATAGGGCCCGATGGCCACCTCCGAGGAGAGCATGATGCAGTCCGCTCCATCGATAATCGCGTTGGCCAAGTCGAAACACTCGGCTCTAGTGGGCTGTAGTTGAAACCTCATTGACTCCAGGATGTTGGAGGCCACAATCACCGGCTTGCCCGCCTTGTTGCACTGGCCCAGAATGCTCTTCTGGGTGATGAACAGCTTCTCCATGGGTATCTGGGTGCCGAGATCCGCCCTCGACAGGAGCACCCCATCTGCAGCCCGCATTATCTCCGAGAATCGGCTCAACGCAATCTTGCTGTCTATTTTGGCAATAATCTTGATGTGCTTCCCCTTCTCACCCAAAACCGAGCGAAGTTCTTTCACATTCTTTGCACTGCGAACCGCCGAGGCGAACAGAAAGTCCACATTGGCTTTCATACTGAACTGAATGTCGTACATGTCCTTTTCGGAGACCGCCGGCAGGTCAATCTCAATCTCGGGTAAGATGACATTGCAATTGTTATTTAGCTGCCCACCTTGAATGACCTCGCAGAGTAACCCGTCCACGCCTACCTCCATAATGTGGAGCATGAGCTTGCCATCGTCTATGAACAGGCGATCTCCTGTTTTGGTCAGATTGATAATGTTCGCGTAGTCAACGTAGACAGCCTCCTTGTTGCCCTTGTCGTACAGGTCTCGGTTAATCGACAGTCGTATATTGTCCCCGGTACGAAGAAACACATCACCATCCAGTAAGCCGGTTCGGATCTGTGGTCCTCGTGTGTCCGCCGCTATGGCCACAGTTCGAAGGTGTCCTGTCTCATGTTGAATTTTCTCGAGAGCGTCCTGCACCAGCTCAATGGTCTTCGAATGCATCTCGTGGGACTCGTGGGAAAAGTTCAGACGGAATATGTTGACTCCCTTCAAAATCATGTTGTAGATTGTGTCCAGATTGCGCGAACTATGGGATATGGTTGCGATCAGCGATACCAGACGTTGGTGCGTGGCCTGGTGGGAGATCTCCAGCTCGCAGATGTGATCCAGTTGAGTGGATCCCTCCTTTAGCACTGGTTTCGCGGAGTGAGACATACCAAAAGTTTATAAGAATAGAAACTTAAATTTTGAGAAACCTATATCAAAATTACAACTCTTAATCTGACAATATATGACAAACAAATAGATGCTTTCAATGTCCCTAAAAACTTAGGCAAAAGGATTAGACAAGAACATTTCGGCTTATATGTGATTTTGAATTTTGATATATTTTACCGAATTAGCTATAACTTGGCTTGTGTTTCTCCAATCGGCGAATGGTATACCTTCCCGAATTTGTATTTTCAAGTACTATCCAATTATCGTATATTTATGAAGGGTATTCCCTAAAAACTTAAGTTAGGGAACGAGAAAAGGACATTTGGGCGCATAGACGATGTTTGAAACGATTTTATGAAGTTTACACTTCGAATAAATAGAAATCTTTCATAACGATAAACAGGAAATAGAGTCCTGATTCTTAAATGGTGTCTTGTGACAAAATCGGACGAAAAATAGCAAAAATATCCTTAAAAACCTGACCAAAAGAGGAGAAAATGAATTTTTTTTAAATGTCCACTTCCCGTATTTTCAAAAACTAAAATTTCCCTTTTTAGAACAGTGTTTTTTTTAATATCAAAGCTAATTCGCAACCGATTTTGGAATGAAATGCCATTTATGAATCAAGGATTTAATCTCCTTTAACCTGCACCCTATTATCCAAAAAAACGAACAAAAATTTTCTCGATTTTTGAAAAATCATGATGGTCAAAATTTTGAAAAATCGGCAAATATTTTTTTTTTTAGTTTCTCGGATTCTTTGATGCAGATCGAAAAAGACTAAAGCCCTGACTCATGAATGGTATTTGGTTTTGAAATCGGTTTAAAATTAAATAGAATATACGTTATCAAATGGTTAAAAAAGTGAGATTTTAAGAAATATCAACTTTCCCTATTTTAAAATTTAAAAACAATTCAATTTATCCATCAACAGGGCCATAACTTGGTTTTATTACCTCCAATCGGCAAATGGTATACCTTCCCGAATTTGGATCTTCGAGTACTATCTAATAATCGTATGTCTTTTAAGCGTGTTCTTCAAAAACATAAGTAAGGGGGTGAGAAAAGGTAAATAGGCGTATAGGCGACGTTTGAAACGATTTTATAAAATTTACATTACGATTCAATAAAAATCTTTGACTACAATGGAAAGCAAATGAAGCCCCCATTCTAAAATGGTATCCTTGTTCGAAATCGGCTTAAAAATGACAAAAATATCCTTAAAAACTTAATCAAAAGGAAGAAAAAATGAGTTTTTGAAAAACGTCCACTTCCTATATGTTAAAAATCTAAAATTTCACTTTTTTAGAACAGTTTTTTTTGAATATCTAGGCTAATTTGCAACCGATTTTGAAACGAAATGTCATTTTTAAATCAGGGCTTCAATCTCCTTTAACGTGCATCCAAAGATAAAAAATAACTAACAAAAAAAATTTGGTCGATTTTTGAAAAAAATCATGATGGTACCCCTTTTAAAAATGTCGAAAAATCGGTCAAAATTTTTTTTGGTGAGTTTCTCAGATTCTTTGATGCAGATTGAAGCAGAGTGAAGCCCTGATTCATGAATGGTATTACGTTTTGAAATCGGTTTGAAATTGAATAAAATATACGCTATCAAATGGTTAAACAAGTTACATTTTAACAAATATCAACTTTCCGTATTTGGCAATTCAAAAACAATGCAATTTATCTATCGAAAGGGCAATAACTTGGTTTGTTCACCTCCAATCAGCGAAAGTCATACCTTCACGAATTTGGATCTTCGAGTACTATCTAATAATCGTATGTCTTTTAAGCGTGTTCTTCAAAAACATAAGTAAGGGGGCGAGAAAAGGACATATAGGCGTATAGGCGACGTTTGAAACGATTTTATAAAATTTACATTACGATTCAATAAAAATCTCTGATTGTTATGGAAAGCAAATGAAGCCCCCTTTCTTAAATGGTATCTTGGTGTGAAATCGGATGCAAATTGGCAAAAATATCTTTAAAAACTTAAGCAAGAGGATGAGGAAAGGACATTTGATTATACGTGCTTTTGCATTTTGATAAATTTTACCGATTTGGCCATAACTTCGTTTGTTTACCTCCAATCAGCGAAAGTCATACCTTCCCGAATTTGGATTTTCGAGTACTATCTAATAATCGTATGTCTATTAAGCGTGTTCTTCAAAAACATAAGTAAGGGGACGAGAAAAGGACATATAGGCGTATAGGCGACGTTTGAAATGATTTTATAAAATTTACATTACGATTCAATAAAAATCTCTGATTGTTTTGAAAAGCAAATGAAGCCCCCTTTCTTAAATGGTATCTTGGTGTTAAATCGGATACAAATTGGCAAAAATATCTTTAAAAACTTAAGCAAGAGGATGAGGAAAGGACATTTGCTTATACATGCTTTTGCATTTTGATAAATTTTACCGATTTGGCTATAACTTCGTTTGTTCACCTCCAATCAGCGAAAGTCATACTTTCCCGAATTTGGATCTTCGAGTACTATTTAATAATCGTATGTCTATTAAGCGTGTTCTTCAAAAACATAAGTAAGGGGGCGAGAAAAGGACATATAGGCATATAGGCGACGTTTGAAACGATTTTATAAAATTTACATTACGATTCAATAAAAATCTTTGACTACAATGGAAAGCAAATGAAGCCCCCATTCTAAAATGGTATCTTTGTTCGAAATCGGCTTAAAAATGACAAAAATATCCTTACAAACTTAATCAAAAGGAAGAAAAAATGAGTTTTTGACAAACGTCCACTTCCTATATGTTGAAAATCTAAAATTTCACTTTTTTAGAACAGTTTTTTTTGAATATCTAGGCTAATTTGCAACCGATTTTGAAACAAAATGTCATTTTTAAATCAGGGCTTCAATCTCCTTTAACGTGCATTCAAAGATAAAAAATATCTAACAAAAAAAATTTGGTCGATTTTTGAAAAAAATCATGATGGTACCCCTTTTAAAAATGTCGAAAAATCGATCAAAATTTTTTTTGCTCAGTTTCTCAAATTCTTTGATGCAGATTGAAGCAGAGTGATTCATAAATGGTATTACGTTTTGAAATCGGTTTGGAATTGAATAAAATATACGCTATCAAATGGTTAAAAAAGTTACATTTTAACAAATATATACTTTCCGTATTTGGCAATTCAAAAACAATGCAATTTATCTATCGAAAGGGCAATAACTTGGTTTATTCACCTCCAATCAGCGAAAGTCATACCTTCCCGAATTTGGATCTTCGAGTACTATCTAATAATCGTATGTCTTTTAAGCGTGTTCTTCAAAAACATAAGTAAGGTGGCGAGAAAAGGACATATAGGCGTATAGGCGACGTTTGAAACGATTTTATAAAATTTACATTACGATTCAATGAAAATCTCTGATTGTTATGGAAAGCAAACGAAGCCCCCTTTCTTAAATGGTATCTTGGTGTGAAATCGGATGCAAATTGGCAAAAATATCTTTAAAAACTTAAGCAAGAGGATGAGGAAAGGACATTTGCTTATACGTGCTTTTGCATTTTGATAAATTTTACCGATTTGGCCATAACTTCGTTTGTTCACCTCCAATCAGCGAAAGTCATACCTTCCCGAATTTGGATCTTCGAGTACTATCTTATAATCGTATGTCTATTAAGCGTGTTCTTCAAAAACATAAGTAAGGGGACGAGAAAAGGACATATAGGCGTATAGGCGACGTTTGAAGCAATTTTATAAAATTTACATTACGATTCAATATGTCTCTGATTGTTATGGAAAGCAAATGAAGCCCCCTTTCTTAAATGGTATCTTGGTGTGAAATCGGATGCAAATTGGCAAAAATATCTTTAAAAACTTAAGCAAGAGGATGAGGAAAGGACATTTGATTATACGTGCTTTTGCATTTTGATAAATTTTACCGATTTGGCCATAACTTCGTTTGTTCACCTCCAATCAGCGAAAGTCATACCTTCCCGAATTTGGATTTTCGAGTACTATCTAAAAATCGTATGTCTATTAAGCGTGTTCTTCAAAAACATAAGTAAGGGGACGAGAAAAGGACATATAGGCGTATAGGCGACGTTTGAAACGATTTTATAAAAATTACATTACGATTCAATAAAAATCTCTGATTGTTTTGAAAAGCAAATGAAGCCCCCTTTCTTAAATGGTATCTTGGTGTGAAATCGGATACAAATTGGCAAAAATATCTTTAAAAACTTAAGCAAGAGGATGAGGAAAGGACATTTGCTTATACATGCTTTTGCATTTTGATAAATTTTACCGATTTGGCTATAACTTCGTTTGTTCACCTCCAATCAGCGAAAGTCATACCTTCCCGAATTTGGATCTTCTAGTACTCGAAGATCTAATAATCGTATGTCTATTAAGCGTGTTCTTCAAAAACATAAGTAAGGGGACGAGAAAAGGACATATAGGTGTATAGGCGACGTTTGAAATGATTTTATAAAATTTACATTACGATTCAATTAAAATCTCTGATTGTTATGGAAAGCAAATGAAGCCCCCTTTCTTAAATGGTATCTTGGTGTGAAATCGGATACAAATTGGCAAAAATATCTTTAAAAACTTAAGCAAGAGGATGAGGAAAGGACATTTGCTTATAAGTGCTTTTTCATTTTGATAAATTTTACCGATTTAGCCATAACTTCGTTTGTTCACCTCCAATCAGCGAAAGTCATACCTTCCCGAATTTAGATCTTCGAGTACTATCTAATAATCGTATGTCTTTTAAGCGTGTTCTTCAAAAACATAAGTAAGGGGGCGAGAAAAGGTATATAGGCGTATAGGCGACGATTGAAACGATTTTATAAAATTTACATTACGATTCAATAAAAATCTTTGACTACAATGGAAAGCAAATGAAGCCCCCATTCTAAAATGGTATCCTTGTTCGAAATCCGCTTAAAAATGACAAAAATATCCTTAAAAACTTAATCAAAAGGAAGAAAAAATGAGTTTTTGAAAAACGTCCACTTCCTATATGTTAAAAATCTAAAATTTCACTTTTTTAGAACAGTTTTTTTTGAATATCTAAGCTAATTTGCAACCGATTTTGAAACGAAATGTCATTTTTAAATCAGGGCTTCAATCTCCTTTAACGTGCATCCAAAGATAAAAAATAACTAACAAAAAAAATTTGGTCGATTTTTGAAAAAAATCATGATGGTACCCCTTTTAAAAATGTCGAAAAATCGGTCAAAATTTTTTTTGGTGAGTTTCTCAGATTCTTTGATGCAGATTGAAGCAGAGTGAAGCCCTGATTCATGAATGGTATTACGTTTTGAAATCGGTTTGAAATTGAATAAAATATAAGCTATCAAATGGTTAAACAAGTTACATTTTAACAAATATCAACTTTCCGTATTTGGCAATTCAAAAACAATGCAATTTATCTATCGAAAGGGCAATAACTTGGTTTGTTCACCTCCAATCAGCGAAAGTCATACCTTCACGAATTTGGATCTTCGAGTACTATCTAATAATCGTATGTCTTTTAAGCGTGTTCTTCAAAAACATAAGTAAGGGGGCGAGAAAAGGACATATAGGCGTATAGGCGACGTTTGAAACGATTTTATAAAATTTACATTACGATTCAATAAAAATCTCTGATTGTTATGGAAAGCAAATGAAGCCCCCATTCTAAAATGGTATCTTTGTTCGAAATCGGCTTAAAAATGACAAAAATATCCTTACAAACTTAATCAAAAGGAAGAAAAAATGAGTTTTTGACAAACGTCCACTTCCTATATGTTGAAAATCTAAAATTTCACTTTTTTAGAACAGTTTTTTTTGAATATCTAGGCTAATTTGCAACCGATTTTGAAACAAAATGTCATTTTTAAATCAGGGCTTCAATCTCCTTTAACGTGCATCCAAAGATAAAAAATATCTAACAAAAAAAATTTGGTCGATTTTTGAAAAAAATCATGATGGTACCCCTTTTAAAAATGTCGAAAAATCGATCAAAATTTTTTTTGCTCAGTTTCTCAAATTCTTTGATGCAGATTGAAGCAGAGTGAAGCTCTGATTCATGAATGGTATTACGTTTTGAAATCGGTTTGGAATTGAATAAAATATACGCTATCAAATGGTTAAAAAAGTTACATTTTAACAAATATATACTTTCCGTATTTGGCAATTCAAAAACAATGCAATTTATCTATCGAAAGGGCAATAACTTGGTTTATTCACCTCCAATCAGCGAAAGTCATACCTTCCCGAATTTGGATCTTCGAGTACTATCTAATAATCGTATGTCTTTTAAGCGTGTTCTTCAAAAACATAAGTAAGGTGGCGAGAAAAGGACATATAGGCGTATAGGCGACGTTTGAAACGATTTTATAAAATTTACATTACGATTCAATGAAAATCTCTGATTGTTATGGAAAGCAAACGAAGCCCCCTTTCTTAAATGGTATCTTGGTGTGAAATCGGATGCAAATTGGCAAAAATATCTTTAAAAACTTAAGCAAGAGGATGAGGAAAGGACATTTGCTTATACGTGCTTTTGCATTTTGATAAATTTTACCGATTTGGCCATAACTTCGTTTGTTCACCTCCAATCAGCGAAAGTCATACCTTCCCGAATTTGGATCTTCGAGTACTATCTAATAATCGTATGTCTATTAAGCGTGTTCTTCAAAAACATAAGTAAGGGGACGAGAAAAGGACATATAGGCGTATAGGCGACGTTTGAAGCAATTTTATAAAATTTACATTACGATTCAATATATGTCTCTGATTGTTATGGAAAGCAAATGAAGCCCCCTTTCTTAAATGGTATCTTGGTGTGAAATCGGATACAAATTGGCAAAAATATCTTTAAAAACTTAAGCAAGAGGATGAGGAAAGGACATTTGCTTATACATGCTTTTGCATTTTGATAAATTTTACCGATTTGGCTATAACTTCGTTTGTTCACCTCCAATCAGCGAAAGTCATACCTTCCCGAATTTGGATCTTCTAGTACTCGAAGATCTAATAATCGTATGTCTTTTAAGCGTGTTCTTCAAAAACATAAGTAAGGGGGCGAGAAAAGGTATATAGGCGTATAGGCGACGATTGAAACGATTTTATAAAATTTACATTACGATTCAATAAAAATCTTTGACTACAATGGAAAGCAAATGAAGCCCCCATTCTAAAATGGTATCCTTGTTCGAAATCCGCTTAAAAATGACAAAAATATCCTTAAAAACTTAATCAAAAGGAAGAAAAAATGAGTTTTTGAAAAACGTCCACTTCCTATATGTTAAAAATCTAAAATTTCACTTTTTTAGAACAGTTTTTTTTGAATATCTAAGCTAATTTGCAACCGATTTTGAAACGAAATGTCATTTTTAAATCAGGGCTTCAATCTCCTTTAACGTGCATCCAAAGATAAAAAATAACTAACAAAAAAAATTTTGTCGATTTTTGAAAAAAAATCATGATGGTACCCCTTTTAAAAATGTCGAAAAATCGATCAATTTTTTTTTATGCTCAGTTTCTCAAATTCTTTGATGCAGATTGAAGCAGAGTGAAGCCCTGATTCATGAATGGTATTACGTTTTGAAATCGGTTTGAAATTGAATAAAATATACGCTATCAAATGGTTAAAAAAGTTACATTTTAACAAATATGCACTTTCCGTATTTGGCAATTCAAAAACAATGCAATTTATCTATCGAAAGGGCAATAACTTGGTTTGTTCCCCTCCAATCAGCGAAAGTCATACCTTCACGAATTTGGATCTTCGAGTTCTATCTAAAATTCGTATGTCAATTAAGCGTATTCTTTAAAAACATAAGTAAGGGGACGAGAAAAGGACATATAGGTGTATAGGCGACGTTTGAAACGATTTTATAAAATTTACATTACGATTCAATAAAAATCTCTGATTGTTATGGAAAGCAAATGAAGCCCCCTTTCTTAAATGGTATCTTGGTGTGAAATTGGATGCAAATTGGCAAAAATATTTTTAAAAACTTAAGCAAGAGGATGAGGAAAGGACATTTGCTTATACGTGCTTTTGCATTTTGATAAATTTTACCGATTTGGCCGTAACTTCGTTTGTTCACCTCCAATCAGCGAAAGTCATACCTTCCCGAATTTGGATCTTTGAGTACTATCCAATAATCGTATATCTATTAAGCGTGTTCTTCAAAAATATAAGTAAGGGGACGAGAAAAGGACATATAGGCGCATAGGCGACGTTTGAAATGATTTTATAAAATTTACATTACGATTCAATAAAAATCTCTGATTGTTTTGAAAAGCAAATGAAGCCCCCTTTCTTAAATGGTATCTTGGTGTGAAATCGGATGCAAATTGGCAAAAATATTTTTAAAAACTTAAGCAAGAGGATGAGGAAAGGACATTTGATTATACGTGCTTTTGCATTTTGATAAATTTTACCGATTTGGCCGTAACTTCGTTTGTTCACCTCCAATCAGCGAAAGTCATACCTTCCCGAATTTGGATCTTCGAGTACTATCTAATAATCGTATGTCTATTAAGCGTGTTCTTCAAAAACATAAGTAAGGGGACGAGAAAAGGATATATAGGCGTATAGGCGACGTTTGAAATGATTTTATAAAATTTACATTACGATTCAATAAAAATCTCTGATTGTTTTGAAAAGCAAATGAAGCCCCCTTTCTTAAATGGTATCTTGGTGTGAAATCGGATACAAATTGGCAAAAATATCTTTAAAAACTTAAGCAAGAGGATGAGGAAAGGACATTTGCTTATACATGCTTTTGCATTTTGATAAATTTTACCGATTTGGCTATAACTTCGTTTGTTCACCTCCAATCAGCGAAAGTCATACCTTCCCGAATTTGGATCTTCTAGTACTCGAAGATCTAATAATCGTATGTCTATTAAGCGTGTTCTTCAAAAACATAAGTAAGGGGACGAGAAAAGGACATATAGGTGTATAGGCGACGTTTGAAATGATTTTATAAAATTTACATTACGATTCAATTAAAATCTCTGATTGTTATGGAAAGCAAATGAAGCCCCCTTTCTTAAATGGTATCTTGGTGTGAAATCGGATACAAATTGGCAAAAATATCTTTAAAAACTTAAGCAAGAGGATGAGGAAAGGACATTTGATAAATTCATTTTGATAAATTTTACCGATTTAGCCATAACTTCGTTTGTTCACCTCCAATCAGCGAAAGTCATACCTTCCCGAATTTAGATCTTCGAGTACTATCTAATAATCGTATGTCTTTTAAGCGTGTTCTTCAAAAACATAAGTAAGGGGGCGAGAAAAGGTATATAGGCGTATAGGCGACGATTGAAACGATTTTATAAAATTTACATTACGATTCAATAAAAATCTTTGACTACAATGGAAAGCAAATGAAGCCCCCATTCTAAAATGGTATCCTTGTTCGAAATCGGCTTAAAAATGACAAAAATATCCTTAAAAACTTAATCAAAAGGAAGAAAAAATGAGTTTTTGAAAAACGTCCACTTCCTATATGTTAAAAATCTAAAATTTCACTTTTTTAGAACAGTTTTTTTTGAATATCTAGGCTAATTTGCAACCGATTTTGAAACGAAATGTCATTTTTAAATCAGGGCTTCAATCTCCTTTAACGTGCATCCAAAGATAAAAAATAACTAACAAAAAAAATTTGGTCGATTTTTGAAAAAAATCATGATGGTACCCCTTTTAAAAATGTCGAAAAATCGGTCAAAATTTTTTTTGGTGAGTTTCTCAGATTCTTTGATGCAGATTGAAGCAGAGTGAAGCCCTGATTCATGAATGGTATTACGTTTTGAAATCGGTTTGAAATTGAATAAAATATACGCTATCAAATGGTTAAACAAGTTACATTTTAACAAATATCAACTTTCCGTATTTGGCAATTCAAAAACAATGCAATTTATCTATCGAAAGGGCAATAACTTGGTTTGTTCACCTCCAATCAGCAAAAGTCATACCTTCCCGAATTTGGATCTTCGAGTACTATCTAATAATCGTATGTCTTTTAAGCGTGTTCTTCAAAAACATAAGTAAGGGGGCGAGAAAAGGACATATAGGCGTATAGGCGACGATTGAAACGATTTTATAAAATTTACATTACGATTCAATAAAAATCTTTGACTACAATGGAAAGCAAATGAAGCCCCCTTTCTTAAATGGTATCTTGGTGTGAAATCGGATACAAATTGGCAAAAATATCTTTAAAAACTTAAGCAAGAGGATGAGGAAAGGACATTTGCTTATAAGTGCTTTTTCATTTTGATAAATTTTACCGATTTAGCCATAACTTCGTTTGTTCACCTCCAATCAGCGAAAGTCATACCTTCCCGAATTTGGATCTTCGAGTACTATCTAATAATCGTATGTCTTTTAAGCGTGTTCTTCAAAAACATAAGTAAGGGGCGAGAAAAGGACATATAGGCGTATAGGCGACGTTTGAAACGATTTTATAAAATTTACATTACGATTCAATAAAAATCTATGATTGTTATGGAAAGCAAATGAAGCCCCCTTTCTTAAATGGTATCTTGGTGTGAAATTGGATGCAAATTGGCAAAAATATCTTTAAAAACTTAAGCAAGAGGATGAGGAAAGGACATTTGATTATACGTGCTTTTGCATTTTGATAAATTTTACCGATTTGGCCATAACTTCGTTTGTTTACCTCCAATCAGCGAAAGTCATACCTTCCCGAATTTGGATTTTCGAGTACTATCTAATAATCGTATGTCTATTAAGCGTGTTCTTCAAAAACATAAGTAAGGGGACGAGAAAAGGACATATAGGCGTATAGGCGACGTTTGAAATTATTTTATAAAATTTACATTACGATTCAATAAAAATCTCTGATTGTTTTGAAAAGCAAATGAAGCCCCCTTTCTTAAATGGTATCTTGGTGTGAAATTGGATGCAAATTGGCAAAAATATCTTTAAAAACTTAAGCAAGAGGATGAGGAAAGGACATTTGCTTATACGTGCTTTTGCATTTTGATAAATTTTACCGATTTGGCCATAACTTCGTTTGTTCACCTCCAATCAGCGAAAGTCATACCTTCCCGAATTTGGATCTTCTAGTACTCGAAGATCTAATAATCGTATGTCTATTAAGCGTGTTCTTCAAAAACATAAGTAAGGGGACGAGAAAAGGACATATAGGTGTATAGGCGACGTTTGAAATGATTTTATAAAATTTACATTACGATTCAATTAAAATCTCTGATTGTTATGGAAAGCACATGAAGCCCCCTTTCTTAAATGGTATCTTGGTGTGAAATCGGATACAAATTGGCAAAAATATCTTTAAAAACTTAAGCAAGAGGATGAGGAAAGGACATTTGATAAATTCATTTTGATAAATTTTACCGATTTAGCCATAACTTCGTTTGTTCACCTCCAATCAGCGAAAGTCATACCTTCCCGAATTTAGATCTTCGAGTACTATCTAATAATCGTATGTCTTTTAAGCGTGTTCTTCAAAAACATAAGTAAGGGGGCGAGAAAAGGTATATAGGCGTATAGGCGACGATTGAAACGATTTTATAAAATTTACATTACGATTCAATAAAAATCTTTGACTACAATGGAAAGCAAATGAAGCCCCCATTCTAAAATGGTATCCTTGTTCGAAATCGGCTTAAAAATGACAAAAATATCCTTAAAAACTTAATCAAAAGGAAGAAAAAATGAGTTTTTGAAAAACGTCCACTTCCTATATGTTAAAAATCTAAAATTTCACTTTTTTAGAACAGTTTTTTTTGAATATCTAAGCTAATTTGCAACCGATTTTGAAACGAAATGTCATTTTTAAATCAGGGCTTCAATCTCCTTTAACGTGCATCCAAAGATAAAAAATAACTAACAAAAAAAATTTGGTCGATTTTTGAAAAAAATCATGATGGTACCCCTTTTAAAAATGTCGAAAAATCGGTCAAAATTTTTTTTGGTGAGTTTCTCAAATTCTTTGATGCAGATTGAAGCAGAGTGAAACCCTGATTCATGAATGGTATTACGTTTTGAAATCGGTTTGAAATTGAATAAAATATACGCTATCAAATGGTTAAAAAAGTTACATTTTAACAAATATCAACTTTCCGTATTTGGCAATTCAAAAACAATGCAATTTATCTATCGAAAGGGCAATAACTTGGTTTGTTCACCTCCAATCAGCGAAAGTCATACCTTCACGAATTTGGATCTTCGAGTACTATCTAATAATCGTATGTCTTTTAAGCGTGTTCTTCAAAAACATAAGTAAGGGGGCGAGAAAAGGACATATAGGCGTATAGGAGACGTTTGAAATGATTTTATAAAATTTACATTACGATTCAATAAAAATCTCTGATTGTTTTGAAAAGCAAATGAAGCCCCCTTTCTTAAATGGTATCTTGGTGTGAAATTGGATACAAATTGGCAAAAATATCTTTAAAAACTTAAGCAAGAGGATGAGGAAAGGACATTTGCTTATACGTGCTTTTGCATTTTGATAAATTTTACTGATTTGGCCATAACTTCGTTTGTTCACCTCCAATCAGCGAAAGTCATACCTTCCCGAATTTGGATCTTCGAGTACTATCTAATAATCGTATGTCTATTAAGCGTGTTCTTCAAAAACATAAGTAAGGGGGCGAGAAAAGGACATATAGGCATATAGGCGACGTTTGAAACGATTTTATAAAATTTACATTACGATTCAATAAAAATCTTTGACTACAATGGAAAGCAAATGAAGCCCCCATTCTAAAATGGTATCTTTGTTCGAAATCGGCTTAAAAATGACAAAAATATCCTTACAAACTTAATCAAAAGGAAGAAAAAATGAGTTTTTGACAAACGTCCACTTCCTATATGTTGAAAATCTAAAATTTCACTTTTTTAGAACAGTTTTTTTTGAATATCTAGGCTAATTTGCAACCGATTTTGAAACGAAATGTCATTTTTAAATCAGGGCTTCAATCTCCTTTAACGTGCATCCAAAGATAAAAAATATCTAACAAAAAAAATTTTGTCGATTTTTGAAAAAAATCATGATGGTACCCCTTTTAAAAATGTCGAAAAATCGGTCAAAATTTTTTTTGGTGAGTTTCTCAGATTCTTTGATGCAGATTGAAGCAGAGTGAAGCCCTGATTCATGAATGGTATTACGTTTTGAAATCGGTTTGAAATTGAATAAAATATAAGCTATCAAATGGTTAAACAAGTTACATTTTAACAAATATCAACTTTCCGTATTTGGCAATTCAAAAACAATGCAATTTATCTATCGAAAGGGCAATAACTTGGTTTGTTCACCTCCAATCAGCGAAAGTCATACCTTCACGAATTTGGATCTTCGAGTACTATCTAATAATCGTATGTCTTTTAAGCGTGTTCTTCAAAAACATAAGTAAGGGGGCGAGAAAAGGACATATAGGCGTATAGGCGACGTTTGAAACGATTTTATAAAATTTACATTACGATTCAATAAAAATCTCTGATTGTTATGGAAAGCAAATGAAGCCCCCTTTCTTAAATGGTATCTTGGTGTGAAATCGGATGCAAATTGGCAAAAATATCTTTAAAAACTTAAGCAAGAGGATGAGGAAAGGACATTTGATTATACGTGCTTTTGCATTTTGATAAATTTTACCGATTTGGCCATAACTTCGTTTGTTTACCTCCAATCAGCGAAAGTCATACCTTCCCGAATTTGGATTTTCGAGTACTATCTAATAATCGTATGTCTATTAAGCGTGTTCTTCAAAAACATAAGTAAGGGGACGAGAAAAGGACATATAGGCGTATAGGCGACGTTTGAAATTATTTTATAAAATTTACATTACGATTCAATAAAAATCTCTGATTGTTTTGAAAAGCAAATGAAGCCCCCTTTCTTAAATGGTATCTTGGTGTGAAATTGGATACAAATTGGCAAAAATATCTTTAAAAACTTAAGCAAGAGGATGAGGAAAGGACATTTGCTTATACGTGCTTTTGCATTTTGATAAATTTTACCGATTTGGCCATAACTTCGTTTGTTCACCTCCAATCAGCGAAAGTCATACCTTCCCGAATTTGGATCTTCGAGTACTATCTAATAATCGTATGTCTATTAAGCGTGTTCTTCAAAAACATAAGTAAGGGGGCGAGAAAAGGACATATAGGCATATAGGCGACGTTTGAAACGATTTTATAAAATTTACATTACGATTCAATAAAAATCTTTGACTACAATGGAAAGCAAATGAAGCCCCCATTCTAAAATGGTATCTTTGTTCGAAATCGGCTTAAAAATGACAAAAATATCCTTACAAACTTAATCAAAAGGAAGAAAAAATGAGTTTTTGACAAACGTCCACTTCCTATATGTTGAAAATCTAAAATTTCACTTTTTTAGAACAGTTTTTTTTGAATATCTAGGCTAATTTGCAACCGATTTTGAAACGAAATGTCATTTTTAAATCAGGCCTTCAATCTCCTTTAACGTGCATCCAAAGATAAAAAATATCTAACAAAAAAAATTTTGTCGATTTTTGAAAAAAATCATGATGGTACCCCTTTTAAAAATGTCGAAAAATCGGTCAAAATTTTTTTTGGTGAGTTTCTCAGATTCTTTGATGCAGATTGAAGCAGAGTGAAGCCCTGATTCATGAATGGTATTACGTTTTGAAATCGGTTTGAAATTGAATAAAATATAAGCTATCAAATGGTTAAACAAGTTACATTTTAACAAATATCAACTTTCCGTATTTGGCAATTCAAAAACAATGCAATTTATCTATCGAAAGGGCAATAACTTGGTTTGTTCACCTCCAATCAGCGAAAGTTATACCTTCACGAATTTGGATCTTCGAGTACTATCTAATAATCGTATGTCTTTTAAGCGTGTTCTTCAAAAACATAAGTAAGGGGGCGAGAAAAGGACATATAGGCGTATAGGCGACGTTTGAAACGATTTTATAAAATTTACATTACGATTCAATAAAAATCTCTGATTGTTATGGAAAGCAAATGAAGCCCCCTTTCTTAAATGGTATCTTGGTGTGAAATTGGATGCAAATTGGCAAAAATATCTTTAAAAACTTAAGCAAGAGGATGAGGAAAGGACATTTGATTATACGTGCTTTTGCATTTTGATAAATTTTACCGATTTGGCCATAACTTCGTTTGTTTACCTCCAATCAGCGAAAGTCATACCTTCCCGAATTTGGATTTTCGAGTACTATCTAATAATCGTATGTCTATTAAGCGTGTTCTTCAAAAACATAAGTAAGGGGACGAGAAAAGGACATATAGGCGTATAGGCGACGTTTGAAATGATTTTATAAAATTTACATTACGATTCAATAAAAATCTCTGATTGTTTTGAAAAGCAAATGAAGCCCCCTTTCTTAAATGGTATCTTGGTGTGAAATTGGATACAAATTGGCAAAAATATCTTTAAAAACTTAAGCAAGAGGATGAGGAAAGGACATTTGCTTATACGTGCTTTTGCATTTTGATAAATTTTACCGATTTGGCCATAACTTCGTTTGTTCACCTCCAATCAGCGAAAGTCATACCTTCCCGAATTTGGATCTTCGAGTACTATCTAATAATCGTATGTCTATTAAGCGTGTTCTTCAAAAACATAAGTAAGGGGGCGAGAAAAGGACATATAGGCATATAGGCGACGTTTGAAACGATTTTATAAAATTTACATTACGATTCAATAAAAATCTTTGACTACAATGGAAAGCAAATGAAGCCCCCATTCTAAAATGGTATCTTTGTTCGAAATCGGCTTAAAAATGACAAAAATATCCTTACAAACTTAATCAAAAGGAAGAAAAAATGAGTTTTTGACAAACGTCCACTTCCTATATGTTGAAAATCTAAAATTTCACTTTTTTAGAACAGTTTTTTTTGAATATCTAGGCTAATTTGCAACCGATTTTGAAACGAAATGTCATTTTTAAATCAGGGCTTCAATCTCCTTTAACGTGCATCCAAAGATAAAAAATATCTAACAAAAAAAATTTTGTCGATTTTTGAAAAAAATCATGATGGTACCCCTTTTAAAAATGTCGAAAAATCGGTCAAAATTTTTTTTGGTGAGTTTCTCAGATTCTTTGATGCAGATTGAAGCAGAGTGAAGCCCTGATTCATGAATGGTATTACGTTTTGAAATCGGTTTGAAATTGAATAAAATATACGCTATCAAATGGTTAAACAAGTTACATTTTAACATATATCAACTTTCCGTATTTGGCAATTCAAAAACAATGCAATTTATCTATCGAAAGGGCAATAACTTGGTTTGTTCACCTCCAATCAGCGAAAGTCATACCTTCACGAATTTGGATCTTCGAGTACTATCTAATAATCGTATGTCTTTTAAGCGTGTTCTTCAAAAACATAAGTAAGGGGGCGAGAAAAGGACATATAGGCGTATAGGAGACGTTTGAAATGATTTTATAAAATTTACATTACGATTCAATAAAAATCTCTGATTGTTTTGAAAAGCAAATGAAGCCCCCTTTCTTAAATGGTATCTTGGTGTGAAATTGGATACAAATTGGCAAAAATATCTTTAAAAACTTAAGCAAGAGGATGAGGAAAGGACATTTGCTTATACGTGCTTTTGCATTTTGATAAATTTTACCGATTTGGCCATAACTTCGTTTGTTCACCTCCAATCAGCGAAAGTCATACCTTCCCGAATTTGGATCTTCGAGTACTATCTAATAATCGTATGTCTATTAAGCGTGTTCTTCAAAAACATAAGTAAGGGGGCGAGAAAAGGACATATAGGCATATAGGCGACGTTTGAAACGATTTTATAAAATTTACATTACGATTCAATAAAAATCTTTGACTACAATGGAAAGCAAATGAAGCCCCCATTCTAAAATGGTATCTTTGTTCGAAATCGGCTTAAAAATGACAAAAATATCCTTACAAACTTAATCAAAAGGAAGAAAAAATGAGTTTTTGACAAACGTCCACTTCCTATATGTTGAAAATCTAAAATTTCACTTTTTTAGAACAGTTTTTTTGAATATCTAGGCTAATTTGCAACCGATTTTGAAACGAAATGTCATTTTTAAATCAGGGCTTCAATCTCCTTTAACGTGCATCCAAAGATAAAAAATATCTAACAAAAAAAATTTGGTCGATTTTTGAAAAAAATCATGATGGTACCCCTTTTAAAAATGTCGAAAAATCGATCAAAATTTTTTTTGCTCAGTTTCTCAAATTCTTTGATGCAGATTGAAGCAGAGTGAAGCCCTGATTCATGAATGGTATTACGTTTTGAAATCGGTTTGAAATTGAATAAAATATACGCTATCAAATGGTTAAACAAGTTACATTTTAACATATATCAACTTTCCGTATTTGGCAATTCAAAAACAATGCAATTTATCTATCGAAAGGGCAATAACTTGGTTTGTTCACCTCCAATCAGCGAAAGTCATACCTTCACGAATTTGGATCTTCGAGTACTATCTAATAATCGTATGTCTTTTAAGCGTGTTCTTCAAAAACATAAGTAAGGGGGCGAGAAAAGGACATATAGGCGTATAGGAGACGTTTGAAATGATTTTATAAAATTTACATTACGATTCAATAAAAATCTCTGATTGTTTTGAAAAGCAAATGAAGCCCCCTTTCTTAAATGGTATCTTGGTGTGAAATTGGATACAAATTGGATACATATAGGCGCAAGTTATCATACCCATGATTCAGGGGCCCTTGCCCAATTTATAAACAATTTTTTGGAAATCCAATCTGAACGATTGACTTCCTTTGTTCTTTCCTTTGCTCTCAAAAGTCGCACTTCGCCGGCCTGCCACTGTTTACATAAACAAATTCAAATCTTCTCACCAAGTCTTGAGAACCAAGCCGCTGCCGGTCCACAGCTTGGCCACTTGGGTAAACAATCTTTCGTAACGTAAACACAGCCTCCTCTAGGTGACAAAGATCTAATTGCGCTTCAATCAAAATTGCATCGATCAGCATAATTGAATTTCACAACGCAGTGGAATAATTTCAGCATAAAGCTTTTATCGAAAGCCCAAGAAGTTTCCAAAGAAAAGCTCCTGGCCGAGGTTAATTGGATGAAGGCTTAGAATCCTAAGATCAGTCTGATTCGGGACGAAGAAAAGAAAAGTTCAAAGATTGAAAAGTGTCTTGTAATTGTGAATTAAGTTAAAAAGAAAATCTTCAATAAAGTTATATTAAATTAAAAAAAAATATTTTTTTAAATATTTTTAACTAATAACAAATTTAATTGGCGCCCAACGTGGGGCGGTGTACTTAAAAGTTCTAAATAAATATTAACGATAACAAGTTAAATACAAAACAGAACTCGCGCCGCCAACAACCCATATTTTTAGTGGAAAAATTAAAACATCCACAATAATCCAACGACATCTAACAACTGTGACAGTGATCGTGGAAAAACTTAATTGGAAATTAATTAATGCAATAACCCAATTAAGAATTTAATATAAAAAAGGAGAACTGAATACTTAATTCAATTTACAAGAACACGATAACAAATCTAAAAATCAACATCAACCAAAAACCAAAAACTACGAGTGACTAAAGAGTTAACAAATCAAGATAAAAAGATATAAACTAAAGAAAGAAGGAAGCCCATTTGATACAAACAAGTTACATTCTGAGAAGGAAGACCCCAACGGGAAATAAGCAGAACAATTAAACAGAAGGAAGACCCCAACGGAAGATAAACTAAAGGAAGACCCCAACGGAAGATACACTGACATTCCATCAGAAAGTATCGTGAGCAAAAAAGTAATATTAAGACTTTAAATTAATAAAATAAGATCAAGATAAATAGAACATTGCGAAGATTTAACATTACTAAATTAATTTAAAAAAAAAAAAATTAATTAAACAGAACAATCTGGAAAATTTAATAGAAAGTTTTGATAATTTAAATTTAAAAATGGCAACCGGAGGTTCAGCACCAAACAACTCTGTGGGCGGGTTATCTAGCGCCAGCAGTCTGACTATGGAATTAATAAACAGATTAATAAGTGTACAATTAGGTGAAGTTACCAAAAAAATTGAAGGGATAGAGGTAAAATTAACTGCTAACAATAATGAAGTTGAAGATTATAAAACCCAAACATTTGACCGAACTGTAAAATGCGAAACTACACTAGAGGTAGTTAAATCTTTACCAAAGTTCACGGGTGAAATAACCCAATATGTAGGCTGGAGAGAAGCGGCAGAAATCGCCATGAGTCTGTATAAAATTGAAAGTGAACAATATTTTATCGCTTTAACAATTCTTCGTAATAAAATCATGGGAGCAGCACACGATGCTCTAACTAACCATGGAACTGTTTTAAACTTTCAAGCAATACTTTCTAGATTGGATTTTATTTATAATGATAAAAGACCAATCCATGTTCTGGAATCAGAATTAAGCGTCCTTCGACAGGGACGCATGACCATTACAGAGTTTTACAATGAAGTTAACAAGAAAATGACATTACTCGTAAATAAAACTATAATGACATACGGAAAAGACAGCGAAATAACCAAAGAAACTAATAAAACAATTAGGAGCAACGCTCTTCGAATTTTTATTTCTGGATTGAATGGATCTATCTCAGAAACTCTCTTTTCTCTTAACCCACCGGACTTGCCGAACGCTTTGGCTAAGTGCCAAGAATTAGAATCAAATAACTTTCGAGCCCAATTCGCAAATAAGTACTATGGGTTCAAAATTGAAAATAAAAATCAGGGTAATAACCTTAGATTTAACTCAGTAAATTCTAGACTGAATATCAACACTTCAAATAGAATGAATAATAATTGGCCACAAAACGGTAACAATGGGCAAAACAATAATTGGAATCTTCACAACAATTCCAAAAATCAACCCCCACCAGAACCTATGGAAGTTGATAGCACCATTAGGATTCAAAATCGTCCGAATAATAACTACAATCGTCCGTATAGAAATTATAACGGGTACAATAATAACAGGCAGAGTTATAATAATTTTTCTCAAAGAAATAATTATAATCAAACCCAAACACAAAAAACTGAACCGCAAGCCCCATTAAAAAGGGAATCAACTGGGACAGTTAATCAACCAGCTCAAAAAACTATGAGGGTAAACAACATTAACGAGGACCATTTTTTAGATCAGCAACCAACAGAGGAATGCCCCATATATTAAGGGTGGATAGAAAAACTAAAAGAAAATTAAATATATTAATCGACACAGGGGCCACGGCCTGTTATATTAAAAAGGGAATTTATGAAAACAAAAATGAACTATCAATATATAAAAGAATATCCACAGTCCATGGGCATTCTATAATAAAATATTATCATATGATAAATATATTTGGAGTTAGATATTTATTTTATGAAATCGAAGGTCTAGAATCCGATCTATTAATTGGGATAAATTTATTAAGAAGAATAGGTGCTAAGCTAGATATTCAAAACGGCATCTTGGAATATAACGGGGTAAAAGAGAAACTTGTATACAATGGCAAGGAAGAAAAACACGAATTGTGTTTAATTGGGGATAACAATACTCTTCCATTAAAAGAGTATATTATAAAAAAATACTTCGATATTCAAAAAGAGTATGAAGATGAATCAGTAATTGCTGAAGGAAGTTTATATAGCATGGGATCAAAAAATCCTGAGCACGCCGACGTTGAATTATCCGTCATTAATAAAACTAATAGTTTGGGATATAAAAATCCTGAACACGCCGACGATGTTAATTCCGTCAAATTAAAATCGAAAAGTTTTGGATATAAAAATCCTGAACACGCCGACGATGTTAATTCCGTCAAATTAAAATCGAAAAGTTTTGGATATAAAAATCCTGAACACGCCGACGATGTTAATTCCGTCAATTTAAAATTGAATAGTTTGGGAAATGAAAATCCTGAACACGCCGTCGTAGAATTATCCGACAAGCAAAGATTAAATAATGTTAAAATATTTTCAAATCAAATAAAGGATTTAGAAAATGACATTATAAACACAATCGAAAGGGAGCATTCAAAAATAGATATGCAAATCCCATTTCGAACCGATATTCGAGGTGAAGTAAATACCGAACATGACAGAGCAATTTATGGAAAACAATATCCTTATGCTATGTCGGTCTCAGATTTCGTTAATAATGAAATCGATAGAATGCTAAGGGAACAAATTATAAGACCAAGTAGAAGCCCTTACAATTCGCCAGTCTTAGTAGTACCCAAAAAGGGTCAAAACGAAGATGGAACACCAAAACATCGACTAGTTATTGACTATAAAAAATTAAATGAAAATACGATACCTGATCGGTATCCAATGCAAGATCCATCCGTCATACTAGCGAACCTGGGAAAATCAAAATACTTCTCAACCATCGACTTGGAATCCGGCTTCCATCAAATTTTAATGAAAGATTCCGATATTGAAAAAACTGCTTTTTCCATTAATAATGGGAAGTTTGAATTCTTACGTATGCCATTTGGGTTAACAAACGCCCCTAGAATATTTCAAAGAGCAATGGATGATATATTAAGAGAACAAGTCGGAAAAACTTGTCATGTTTATATGGATGATATTATAATCTTTTCCAATACAATGGAACAACATTATACTGATCTAATTCAAATAATTAATATTTTACAACAGGCAAATATGAAAATTTCTCTTGAAAAATCTAAATTCTTCAAATTAGAAACAGCATTTCTTGGTTATATTGTTTCTCACAACGTAATTAAAACTGACCCCGAAAAAATAGCAACTATTCAAAGTTATCCAATTCCAAAAAATATTCGAGAGTTACGAAGCTTTTTAGGCTTAGCCGGATACTATAGAAAATTCGTCCGTAATTACGCACAAATTGCCAAACCTTTGACAAAATATTTAGGAGGAGAAAATGGAAAAGTAGCTAGACGAATGTCGCTAAAAATTTCTATACAACTTGACAATTCAGCTATACAAGCATTCAATGAAATTAAGGAAAACCTAATTGCTCAGGTAGAATTAGTACAACCCGACTACAATAAAAAGTTCACTCTAACAACAGACGCATCAGATATAGCTATAGGAGCAGTTTTATCCCAAGAGAATAAACCAATTACCTTTATTTCAAAAACACTCAATAAAACCGAACAACTATATGCTACGAATAAAAAGGAGCTACTAGCAATTGTTTGGGCATTAAAAAATCTGAGAAATTATTTATATGGAGTAGTAGGCATTGAAATTCAGACTGACCATCAGTCATTGTCATTTACAATTTCTGACAAAAATCCTAACATAGAAATGAAAAGGTGGTACTCATTCATAGAAAGCTTCACTCCTAAAATAGTTTACAAACCAGGAACAACAAATGTGGTAGCCGACGCTTTATCAAGAATAAAGTTGAACAATATTACTGAAAGTAATAATGATCAATCAGATGAATCAAGCTCAGATATAAATACTCAGCACTCTGCTGAAAGTAGTTACGAAAATACTATTCAAGAAACACGCAAACCCCTGAACCAGTTTAAACAACAACTGTTGCTAACTACTGGGAGGTTTACGGTACACGAATCAATTTCAGTCTTTGGCAAAATTAGACACATAATAGAATACGACACACCGGAAAACTTAATTACAATATTAAAGGAATATCTTCCCCCTAACATAACAGTCGGAGTACACTGTACAGTCGAAGATTTATACCATATCCAATTACCATTAAAAAGTAACTTTTCAAACAAATTTCTTTTTACAAAATTATTTTTACAAGATGTTGAAAATAATGAAGATAAAGCCTTAATTATTGAAGAAACACATTCTCGAGCTCACAGGGGACTCGAAGAAAATTATAAACAAATTAGTAGATTATACTATTGGCCAAATCTATTTATTAAACTAAAAGAGTACATAAAAAATTGCCAAATTTGTAACGAAAATAAATATAATAGACACCCGGTGAAAATTCCCATAGGAGAGGCACAAATTCCAACAAAAGAAGGTGAAAACCTTCACATTGACATATATTACGCTCAACATTTAACATTTCTAACCTGTATCGATGCTTATTCGAAATATTTGGTCATCAAAGAAATTCAAAACAAATTAAATATTGAAAATAAAGTATTGGAATTATTGCAACAGTTTCCTAGAGCTAAATTAATCATGATTGATAACGAGCCAAGCTTTACCTCGGCTCAATTCAAATCCTTTGCACAACGAAGCGGACTAGCATTAATCTATGCCGATCCGAGACATAGTACAACGAACGGACAGGTAGAAAGAGCACATTCAACTTTAACAGAATTAGCTCGCTGTATCAAGGAAGAGTTCAATATAATTGATCATTCAGAAATTCTGATTAGAGCCGCCCAAGCGTACAATCAAACTATACACTCAATAACTAATCAAAAACCATTCGATATACTGTACAATAAAGTTGAACATGAAAATAACCCACAAGCTTTAAAGCTTGCTCAAACTAAAATGTTAGAAGTTCACAATGAAAATAGAAAGACCAAAAATTACCATGTCGGTCAAATTGTTTACGAGAAAAAACACGGGGAACGAAATAAACTCAAACCAAGATATAAAAAACAAATAGTTAAAGAGGTTAAACCTAATAAAATTATAATTAACAACAGGAATAGGATCATTCATAAAGATAACATTAAGTTTTAAATGTGTTTACCTACATGATACCATTTTGTTAAATTATTAGTTCTTATTTTTTATTTGTTAAATAATTGGTTCTTATTTTTTATTTGTTAAACTATTGGTTCTTATTTTTCTTACAATTTCCAGTAAGATGATTTTATTACTGATCATTCCCTACCTTATCACTTCCGCAAGAAGCGAAATCATTGATTATTCAAACCATGAGTTTTTTCTGTTCAAGGACAAAAAGGATGTTCTTACTTACGAATCCTATAACGAATTATTTCACGTAACCAATTTAAGCTTTTATAAAGAAATAATAAATGTAGAATCTCAAAACATAAATAGAGACCCTAATAAAAGATCACAATGGGAAATCAAATACGACTTAGCAGTTATCAAACTACTATTATCTCAGTTAACACCATCTAGATCCAAAAGGGGAATTAATGAAATAGGCACCATGTGGAAATGGATTGCTGGAACTCCGGATCATGATGACTTCATGAAAATACAAGATAAAATCAATGACTTAATAGTTAATAATAATAAACAATCTATTATCAACTCCAAATTGTTCAAAGAAATAGAATCTCTTTCTGATGACTTTAAACATGTGTTTATCGATCAAGATCTACCATTAAGAAAACATCGCTTAAGACTATTAACTTTTGACCTGCAAAATTTAATCGATACTATTACATTGGCTAAAATTGATGTCTTCAATACAAAAATGTTAAACACGGAAGACATAAAAGAAATATTAAGTCACGAACAAAGACCGGTAATCATAACCGATTTAATGGATATCTCTGTGTTCAAAATTGTAATTCATAAAGACCTACTTATTATTTATATAAAATACCCTATAATTTCTAACAGATGTGACATATACTATGCCAGAGCCATTTCCAAATCAGATGGAAAACTAGTTATAAGCAATCAAGTCGCAAAATGCGATAATACCTATTATGAAATGTCTACATTTAATATCGAACTTTTTAACAACTACTGTATCATTAGTAAAGTAAAAACCTGTTTCACAAAATTATTAAATGGAGAGAAATCGACTTGTAAGAAAATTAGAGAAAAAAATCAAAAAATAGATATCATTCAAGACGGTGCCATTTTTATAAGTGGTAACAATATTGTTAACAACTCCCAGTTAAACGGATCTTTCCTTATAACATTTAACGGTACAACCACCATTAATAACATCTCTTATACAAATATTGAAAACAAAATTATTGAATATATAGCTGCAAACCATTTCACAAATTATGAAATTTCTGATTACATTTTGTCAAATAATTCTGAACTCTCCTTAGATAATATTAAAATTTTAAATCCATTCATTAAAGTTAATAATACCAAGATATCACTTTCCTTTATATTATTAATTTTAATCATTATATATTTAATTTTTTTAATTATTATTAAATATATTCACATTATATTTGTAACCAAAAAACATCGGCCAGATATAGAAGAAAGCTTTAATCATGAAGAATTTTTAACAGAATTAAGGGCCCACCTAAATGAAACTCGAAATGAATCGGGACGCTCCATTTTAGAAGGGGGAGAGTTATCATACCCATGATTCAGGGGCCCTTGCCCAATTTATAAACAATTTTTTGGAAATCCAATCTGAACGATTGACTTCCTTTGTTCTTTCCTTTGCTCTCAAAAGTCGCACTTCGCCGGCCTGCCACTGTTTACATAAACAAATTCAAATCTTCTCACCAAGTCTTGAGAACCAAGCCGCTGCCGGTCCACAGCTTGGCCACTTGGGTAAACAATCTTTCGTAACGTAAACACAGCCTCCTCTAGGTGACAAAGATCTAATTGCGCTTCAATCAAAATTGCATCGATCAGCATAATTGAATTTCACAACGCAGTGGAATAATTTCAGCATAAAGCTTTTATCGAAAGCCCAAGAAGTTTCCAAAGAAAAGCTCCTGGCCGAGGTTAATTGGATGAAGGCTTAGAATCCTAAGATCAGTCTGATTCGGGACGAAGAAAAGAAAAGTTCAAAGATTGAAAAGTGTCTTGTAATTGTGAATTAAGTTAAAAAGAAAATCTTCAATAAAGTTATATTAAATTAAAAAAAAATATTTTTTTAAATATTTTTAACTAATAACAAATTTAATTCGCATAGGCGACGTTTGAAATGATTTTATAAAATTTACATTACGATTCAATTAAAATTTCTGATTGTTATGGAAAGCAAATGAAGCCCCCTTTCTTAAATGGTATCTTGGTGTGAAATCGGATACAAATTGGCAAAAATATCTTTAAAAACTTTAGCAAGAGGATGAGGAAAGGACATTTGCTTTTAAGTGCTTTTTCATTTTGATAAATTTTACCGATTTAGCCATAACTTCGTTTGTTTACCTCCAATCAGCGAAAGTCATACCTTCCCGAATTTGGATTTTCGAGTACTATCTAATAATCGTATGCCTATTAAGCGTGTTCTTCAAAAACATAAGTAAGGGGACGAGAAAAGGACATATAGGCGTATAGGCGACGTTTGAAATGATTTTATAAAATTTACATAATGATTCAATAAAAATCTCTGATTGTTTTGAAAAGCAAATGAAGCCCCCTTTCTTAAATGGTATCTTGGTGTGAAATTGGATACAAATTGGCAAAAATATCTTTAAAAACTTAAGCAAGAGGATGAGGAAAGGACATTTGCTTATACGTGCTTTTGCATTTTGATAAATTTTACCGATTTGGCCATAACTTCGTTTGTTCACCTCCAATCAGCGAAAGTCATACCTTCCCGAATTTGGATCTTCGAGTACTATCTAATAATCGTATGTCTATTAAGCGTGTTCTTCAAAAACATAAGTAAGGGGGCGAGAAAAGGACATATAGGCATATAGGCGACGTTTGAAACGATTTTATAAAATTTACATTACGATTCAATAAAAATCTTTGACTACAATGGAAAGCAAATGAAGCCCCCATTCTAAAATGGTATCTTTGTTCGAAATCGGCTTAAAAATGACAAAAATATCCTTACAAACTTAATCAAAAGGAAGAAAAAATGAGTTTTTGACAAACGTCCACTTCCTATATGTTGAAAATCTAAAATTTCACTTTTTTAGAACAGTTTTTTTTGAATATCTAGGCTAATTTGCAACCGATTTTGAAATGTCATTTTTAAATCAGGGCTTCAATCTCCTTTAACGTGCATCCAAAGATAAAAAATATCTAACAAAAAAAATTTTGTCGATTTTTGAAAAAAATCATGATGGTACCCCTTTTAAAAATGTCGAAAAATCGGTCAAAATTTTTTTTGGTGAGTTTCTCAGATTCTTTGATGCAGATTGAAGCAGAGTGAAGCCCTGATTCATGAATGGTATTACGTTTTGAAATCGGTTTGAAATTGAATAAAATATAAGCTATCAAATGGTTAAACAAGTTACATTTTAACAAATATCAACTTTCCGTATTTGGCAATTCAAAAACAATGCAATTTATCTATCGAAAGGGCAATAACTTGGTTTGTTCACCTCCAATCAGCGAAAGTCATACCTTCACGAATTTGGATCTTCGAGTACTATCTAATAATCGTATGTCTTTTAAGCGTGTTCTTCAAAAACATAAGTAAGGGGGCGAGAAAAGGACATATAGGCGTATAGGCGACGTTTGAAACGATTTTATAAAATTTACATTACGATTCAATAAAAATCTCTGATTGTTATGGAAAGCAAATGAAGCCCCCTTTCTTAAATGGTATCTTGGTGTGAAATCGGATGCAAATTGGCAAAAATATCTTTAAAAACTTAAGCAAGAGGATGAGGAAAGGACATTTGATTATACGTGCTTTTGCATTTTGATAAATTTTACCGATTTGGCCATAACTTCGTTTGTTCACCTCCAATCAGCGAAAGTCATACCTTCCCGAATTTGGATCTTCGAGTACTATCTAATAATCGTATGTCTATTAAGCGTGTTCTTCAAAAACATAAGTAAGGGGGCGAGAAAAGGACATATAGGCATATAGGCGACGTTTGAAACGATTTTATAAAATTTACATTACGATTCAATAAAAATCTTTGACTACAATGGAAAGCAAATGAAGCCCCCATTCTAAAATGGTATCTTTGTTCGAAATCGGCTTAAAAATGACAAAAATATCCTTACAAACTTAATCAAAAGGAAGAAAAAATGAGTTTTTGACAAACGTCCACTTCCTATATGTTGAAAATCTAAAATTTCACTTTTTTAGAACAGTTTTTTTGAATATCTAGGCTAATTTGCAACCGATTTTGAAACGAAATGTCATTTTTAAATCAGGGCTTCAATCTCCTTTAACGTGCATCCAAAGATAAAAAATATCTAACAAAAAAAATTTTGTCGATTTTTGAAAAAAATCATGATGGTACCCCTTTTAAAAATGTCGAAAAATCGGTCAAAATTTTTTTTGGTGAGTTTCTCAGATTCTTTGATGCAGATTGAAGCAGAGTGAAGCCCTGATTCATGAATGGTATTACGTTTTGAAATCGGTTTGAAATTGAATAAAATATACGCTATCAAATGGTTAAACAAGTTACATTTTAACAAATATCAACTTTCCGTATTTGGCAATTCAGAAAAACAATGCAATTTATCTATCGAAAGGGCAATAACTTGGTTTGTTCACCTCCAATCAGCGAAAGTCATACCTTCACGAATTTGGATCTTCGAGTACTATCTAATAATCGTATGTCTTTTAAGCGTGTTCTTCAAAAACATAAGTAAGGGGGCGAGAAAAGGACATATAGGCGTATAGGCGACGTTTGAAACGATTTTATAAAATTTACATTACGATTCAATAAAAATCTCTGATTGTTATGGAAAGCAAATGAAGCCCCCTTTCTTAAATGGTATCTTGGTGTGAAATCGGATAGAAATTGGCAAAAATATCTTTAAAAACTTAAGCAAGAGGATGCGGAAAGGACATTTGCTTATACGTGCTTTTGCATTTTGATAAATTTTACCGATTTGGCCATAACTTCGTTTGTTCACCTCCAATCAGCGAAAGTCATACCTTCCCGAATTTGGATCTTTGAGTACTATCCAATAATCGTATATCTATTAAGCGTGTTCTTCAAAAATATAAGTAAGGGGACGCGAAAAGGACATATAGGCGCATAGGCGACGTTTGAAATGATTTTATAAAATTTACATTACGATTCAATTAAAATTTCTGATTGTTATGGAAAGCAAATGAAGCCCCCTTTCTTAAATGGTATCTTGGTGTGAAATCGGATACAAATTTGCAAAAATATCTTTAAAAACTTAAGCAAGAGGATGAGGAAAGGACATTTGCTTTTAAGTGCTTTTTCATTTTGATAAATTTTACCGATTTAGCCATAACTTCGTTTGTTTACCTCCAATCAGCGAAAGTCATACCTTCCCGAATTTGGATCTTCGAGTACTATCTAATAATCGTATGTCTTTTAAACGTGTTCTTCAAAAACATAATTAAGGGGGCGAGAAAAGGACATATAGGCGTATAGGCGACGTTTGAAACGATTTTATAAAATTTACATTACGATTCAATATATATCTCTGATTGTTATGGAAAGCAAATGAAGCCCCCTTTCTTAAATGGTATCTTGGTGTGAAATCGGATAGAAATTGGCAAAAATATCTTTAAAAACTTAAGCAAGAGGATGAGGAAAGGACATTTGCTTATACGTGCTTTTGCATTTTGATAAATTTTACCGATTTGGCCATAACTTCGTTTGTTCAGCTCCAATCAGCGAAAGTCATACCTTCCCGAATTTGGATCTTTGAGTACTATCCAATAATCGTATATCTATTAAGCTTGTTCTTCAAAAACATAAGTAAGGGGGCGAGAAAATGACATATAGGCGTGTAGGCGACGTTTGAAATGATTTTATAAAATTTACATTACGATTCAATAAAAATCTTCGACTACAATGGAAAGCAAATGAAGCCCCAATTCGAAAATGGTATCTTTGTTCGAAATCGGCTAAAAAATGACAAAAATATCCTTAAAAACCTAATCAAAAGGAAGAAAAAATGAGTTTTTGACAAACGTCCACTTCCTATATGTTGAAATTTAAAATTTCCCTTAATTATTTTATTTCAAGCAGTTACTGGGATTTGATATGCGTTAATTAAGGATTAATTGGCCACTATTAAACGGTTTGTCGCTGAGTATTTTTAATTCTGCCTTCATTCCTGAAAATAACTAAAACTAGAATACCCCCCAAATAAAATCCACAATGTATCTTTTTAAAAATAGTTTATTTTTTTTATTAACCATTTTTATTTCTATCTTCTATTTACAGGATTGGGATATTCCGCCTTTGTTGGAGCTCGCAGAATTGGGCTGGAGTTGCCGTTTCTGTTCTATCCCGCTACAGAAAGATAGATATCGAAACAGGTTGCCGATTCCTGTCGAACAATAGCCGTCCTGTGGTGCCAAACAACTAAGTGCTTAGTAGGTGATATCCAGGATTAAGCAGGACGATCAAAACAGACGCAGCAATCCTCGTGGCGAAACTGATATCATTGGTCGCAGTGCTGGGAATACAGAAGATCAGGATTAGTCTTGTATTGTTTTATCTATTTCATAACAATATATGTTATTATATAATTGTACTTAGTTAATATTAATATACAATAGTTCTTTTAGAAATTAGTTTATGTTAATGAAAATAATGTACAAAATACTGTATGAAGAATATTGGATTTACAATAAACATCTTTTAAAATATGGAATTGGAGTTTTGAATATAAAATTGGGGGGATGGAAGGGAAACGGTTTTTTTTTAGTTCGTATTTTTCAATTTAAAAACAATGTAATATATCTATCGAAAGGGCAATAACTTGGTTTGTTCACCGCCAATCAGCGAAAGTCATACCTTCCCGAATTTGAATCTTCGAGTACTATCTAATAATTGTATGTCTATTAAGCATATTCTTTAAAAACAAAAGTAAGGGGACGAGAAAAGGACATATAGGCGTATAGGCGACGTTTGAAATGATTTTATAAAATTTACATTACGATTCAATAAAAATCTCTGATTGTAATGGAAAGCAAATAAAGTCCCCTTTCTTAAATGGTATCTTGGTGTGAAATCGGATACAAATTGGCAAAAATATCTTTAAAAACTTAAGCAAGAGGATGAGGAAAGGACATTTGCTTATACGTGCTTTTGCATTTTGATAAATTTTACCGATTTGGCCATAACTTCGTTTGTTCACCTCCAATCAGCGAAAGTCATACCTTCCCGAATTTGGATCTTCGAGTACTATCTAATAATCGTATGTCTATTAAGCGTGTTCTTCAAAAACATAAGTAAGGGGGCGAGAAAAGGACATATAGGCGTATAGGCGACGTTTGAAACGATTTTATAAAATTTACATTACGATTCAATATATATCTCTGATTGTTATGGAAAGCAAATGAAGCCCCCATTCTAAAATGGTATCTTTGTTCGAAATCGGCTTAAAAATGACAAAAATATCCTTACAAACTTAATCAAAAGGAAGAAAAAATGAGTTTTTGACAAACGTCCACTTCCTATATGTTGAAAATCTAAAATTTCACTTTTTTAGAACAGTTTTTTTTGAATATCTAGGCTAATTTGCAACCGATTTTGAAACGAAATGTCATTTTTAAATCAGGGCTTCAATCTCCTTTAACGTGCATCCAAAGATAAAAAATATCTAACAAAAAAAATTTGGTTGATTTTTGAAAAAAATCATGATGGTACCCCTTTTAAAAATGTCGAAAAATCGGTCAAAATTTTTTTTTGGTGAGTTTCTCAGATTCTTTGATGCAGATTGAAGCAGAGTGAAGCCCTGATTCATGAATGGTATTACGTTTTGAAATCGGTTTGAAATTGAATAAAATATACGCTATCAAATGGTTAAACAAGTTACATTTTAACAAATATCAACTTTCCGTATTTGGCAATTCAAAAACAATGCAATTTATCTATCGAAAGGGCAATAACTTGGTTTGTTCCCCTCCAATCAGCGAAAGTCATACCTTCACGAATTTGGATCTTCGAGTTCTATCTAAAATTCGTATGTCAATTAAGCGTATTCTTTAAAAACATAAGTAAGGGGACGAGAAAAGGACATATAGGCGTATAGGCGACGTTTGAAACGATTTTATAAAATTTACATTACGATTCAATAAAAATCTCTGATTGTTATGGAAAGCAAATGAAGCCCCCTTTCTTAAATGGTATCTTGGTGTGAAATCGGATACAAATTGGCAAAAATATCTTTAAAAACTTAAGCAAGAGGATGAGGAAAGGACATTTGCTTATAAGTGCTTTTTCATTTTGATAAATTTTACCGATTTGGCCATAACTTCGTTTGTTACCTCCAATCAGCGAAAGTCATACCTTCCCGAATTTGGATTTTCTAGTACTCGAAGATCTAATAATCGTATGTCTATTAAGCGTGTTCTTCAAAAACATAAGTAAGGGGGCGAGAAAAGGACATATAGGCATATAGGCGACGTTTGAAACGATTTTATAAAATTTACATTACGATTCAATAAAAATCTTTGACTACAATGGAAAGCAAATGAAGCCCCCATTCTAAAATGGTATCTTTGTTCGAAATCGGCTTAAAAATGACAAAAATATCCTTACAAACTTAATCAAAAGGAAGAAAAAATGAGTTTTTGACAAACGTCCACTTCCTATATGTTGAAAATCTAAAATTTCACTTTTTTAGAACAGTTTTTTTTGAATATCTAGGCTAATTTGCAACCGATTTTGAAACGAAATGTCATTTTTAAATCAGGGCTTCAATCTCCTTTAACGTGCATCCAAAGATAAAAAATATCTAACAAAAAAAATTTTGTCGATTTTTGGTGAGTTTCTCAGATTCTTTGATGCAGATTGAAGCAGAGTGAAGCCCTGATTCATGAATGGTATTACGTTTTGAAATCGGTTTGAAATTGAATAAAATATACGCTATCAAATGGTTAAACAAGTTACATTTTAACAAATATCAACTTTCCGTATTTGGCAATTCAGAAAAACAATGCAATTTATCTATCGAAAGGGCAATAACTTGGTTTGTTCACCTCCAATCAGCGAAAGTCATACCTTCACGAATTTGGATCTTCGAGTACTATCTAATAATCGTATGTCTTTTAAGCGTGTTCTTCAAAAACATAAGTAAGGGGGCGAGAAAAGGTATATAGGCGTATAGGCGACGATTGAAACGATTTTATAAAATTTACATTACGATTCAATAAAAATCTTTGACTACAATGGAAAGCAAATGAAGCCCCCATTCTAAAATGGTATCCTTGTTCGAAATCGGCTTAAAAATGACAAAAATATCCTTAAAAACTTAATCAAAAGGAAGAAAAAATGAGTTTTTGAAAAACGTCCACTTCCTATATGTTAAAAATATAAATGTCATTTTTAAACCAGGGCTTCAATCTCCTTTAACGTGCATCCAAAGATAAAAAATAACTAACAAAAAAAATTTGGTCGATTTTTGAAAAAAATCATGATGGTACCCCTTTTAAAAATGTCGAAAAATCGATCAAAATTTTTTTGGTCAGTTTCTCAGCTTCTTTGATGCAGATTGAAGCAGAGTGAAAGCCTGATTCATGAATGGTATTACGTTTTGAAATCGGGTTGAAATTGAATAAAATATACGTTATCAAATGGCTAAAAAGTGAGCTTTTAAGAAATATCAACTTTCCCTATTTTACAATTTAAAAACAATTCAATTTATCCATCAAAAGGGCCATAACTTGCTTTATTCACCTCCAATCCGCAAATGGTATACCTTCCCGAATTTGTATTTTCGAGTACTATCCAAATATGGTATATATATGAAGGGTATTCCCTTAAAAACTTAAGTTAGGGGGTGAAGAAAGGACATATGGGCGCATAGACGGTGTTTGAAATCTGGAAAAGAGGGTTATCCCATCCTCACCCAAAAGTAAAGCCGTAATTACATTATTTTAAAAGAGGTTTTATTTTCTGGTTTTTTATACTTTTTTCATCATCAATAATTAAATAATCTTTACTAGAATCCAACTAATTTTAGACAACTATCATTACTACTAGTTGATTTGAGCTATTTGCTAACTACCTATATACTTCGAGCGCTTAAGTACCTTTCACATTAGCTTTATGTTAAGGCATTAATTAATTGCAACTACAACTAATGGCAGCACATGCTCTTAGGATAATTATTATTAATTTAATAACGCTAATGTAAATGCCTTGAAAATGAGTTTAAATTAATTGAAGAGAAATGAAGTTGAACATTAAGTGAAATGGAGTGAAAGCTACGTCTAATTTGTCCGATATGTAAGTTGGTTGATAGCCAGCGGAACTATTGTAGATCTCTGTTTGTAGGTCCAAACACCGACTATCTGCAGCCGCACGACTCCACCACCATGTTGGGAAGGGTCTTCAACGTGGCCGTGTTGCTCGAGTCCATCACGACCAGCTGCAGCGAGGAATACTGTTTGGCGGTGCAGCAAGGCACCAACTCTAGCGACTTGTTCGCATTGCTCGTCGATAGAATTTTCTGTAAAAAAAGAAACCAAAATTAGTATATAAAATAAACACAAAATGAAATGAAGAGGTCCTCTCTTCTTGAGATACTTACCATGAGGGAACTGTGATGGGATGCCGCTTGCGTTACGCTCGCCACCGAGCTGCAGGATCCTCTACAAAAGTAGGCATTGTAACCCTCCGGCTGCAGGATCCAGTTGCTCCAGCCGATTTCCTTGAAGGAGATGTATAGCTGCTCCCGACAGCACTCGGTAACGCCACTGGAACAATTAATGCTTCGCTTCTGGCGAGATTTTGTTCGCCGGCTCTGCGTATCGATCATGATGAATGGTCGATAGTCCTTATCAACTGAAATGATCTCCTCCATGTTGCTGACATCGCAGGACTCGCAGGCTATGTGGATGAGATGGCTCAGCTCATGACTGCCAATCCAGCGCTTGATGGGCCATTCAATGTCGATTTTCATCCATTCATCTAAAAACATGATAAAAAATCAAAATGATAAGGTAAGCTTGATTTCTTAATATCTTTGTATAGTTAATTCTATACAAAATAAGTCTTGGTGTATACCCTGAAAAGCTTTCCCTGTTGTTTGTTTATTTAACAATTAAAATAATATTTTTTAATCATTTTTCTTATCAAGCAATTGACCCCAGAAACTCCTATTTTCGGGGGGTAGAACGGACACTGATGCCTTTTGGCCAAAGTTCAGTGTTTTCATATTTCGCCATGTTATTCACCCACACGAATCTGCGGCTCTGCAATCACGAATCTGCGAAATGATCTGTCTAATTGAAAACACAAACAATGATGAAGCGGTCAGCGGTTGCAAACGTTGCCACTTATCTGCCAACAATACACTTTTGAAAATTCCCTTATAATATAGGGGGTGTCACTGAATTTGATTTCTCTCCTAAGGCTATTAGGGTCAGTTTTGGCAGCTTCGCTGCTACTGATCAAAGGTCCGAACGTGCTGATTCGTTTCTTTTGAATTGATTAGAGTCTGACGATGAATCGCCGCTTACCTTGAGCATCCACCGACTGAATGGCAATGGTCTTGGCCACTGGCAGGTACTTGGAGTCTTCCTGCTGCTCCACCTCTACCTCGGAAACCACGATTGTCTGTTGCTTTTGGGTGCTATTCAGCTGAGTGCCATCTTCTACTGGTGTGGTGCGATTCTGCTTGTTCTTGTAGAGCCACAAGACGGCGGTGCTAACGTCGAATCCCTCAGTATTGGGATCATCGATCTTAAAGCTGAAGCACATTGATGGTTTCGAGCCCACGCGCTGGCATTCAACATGCTCTACAAATAATCAAAATGAATAATTAATTAATTTTAATCGGTTTCTATGATTAGTTAATAATTCTTTAATATAATTTGTTTTTAATGCAAAGATTTCTCACCTCTATTGAGAAGTATGAACTTTTTGCTGGTGCGTGCATAGTAGTCGTCCAGCTCCTTGTTTTTTGTGGAGTCATCGGGATTGGAGATGGTTACGCCTTCAAAAATGGGCTTGGGCAGTTCTATGGCGGCAACCTTGGGGCTCTCCTTAAGGCGGAGTTTCTCCAGGATCTGCTGCTTGACGAACTCGATTCGAAGGTGTGTCAGCTGCTCCTCGGTAATGTGCTCCACTTGGCGATTGCTTTCGCATTTGGGACAGCCACCGCCACGGGGTTTCACTGAAATGGTGATGTTTTTCTCCAACAAATGAGCATCGGCTACTACTGGTGGCTCGGGTTCCGGCTCCATCTCCTGCTTTTGCTCTGGCTCCAGTTTCTGTTCCTGATGGTGCCTTCGATCCTCTGCCATTAGTTCGTTTCGGGTAAATTCCAATGGAGTCAATTCCAAATCGGATAGATCATCGGAAAAGGAAGATGAGCCTTGCGGAGCATCCCCGAACATGCGAGGATAGTCCTCACTCTCGACGGGATTCTGCTTGCGATACTCCTTCTCGTCCTGCTCGAGCAGAAGCTGCCACAGATGGGGCAGTGGCAGGTGTCCCGGGGCATGGTGGTTGTAGCTACGCTCCTGCTGCAATAGGTGCTCCTGCTGGTGCAGGACATGTCGCTTAAGCCTGGCGTAGTACTCCTTCTCGCTGATCGGTGCTTCGTCCTCCTCGCTGGTTGGATCCGGTTCTACGTGCTTTTGCTGCCTAGATCTCTTCTGGCGGATGTGGTGTTGCTGCTGCAGTTGCTGCGACGTGTGCTGCACGAGAGGATGGGCCTGGTGCTTGGGCCGCGGTCGAAGGATGTCGCCACGGGAACTGGGGTGTGAGCGGGCGTGCAGGCGATTATAAATGTTATTATTCTCCAAGGCCAGGCACACCAGCAGCACTAAAGCAATAAAGTATTTTGCCATTTTTAGGATAATTTTTATTTTACAAAACGTTTTGTAAGTCGAATTACTTTATTGGTTAACTTTTTTTCACTCAAATTTAACTTTTCGAAAGGCGCTGATTACTATCTGTTCGGCAGCATTAAAATATCAATAACTCTCCTTTCTTGATTTGCAAAACACATAGAATTAAATCTTTGTTCACTTGGTTGTGCCGTTGTTACGTTTTGTTCAATCACGTTTTTGAAATAATTATAATTTTTTACTGCTTATTCGCCTCGACGATGCATGATGAAAAGTATACAGATTTTGAAATTATTTGTCTGCAAGTAAAAGACATTTTTGTTTCATTAAAATACAAGAAATTTGTAATAAAAAAAAAAGCAATTAAAAAAGGCATTAAGTCCCTGCATTTTATCACTTTTCCGTAGAAAATCTCACTTAATTCTTTGAGGAATTTCGTCATTTATTTACTCTGCCAAGTTAAAAACGATAAGGAGGCAAGGTGCAAATTTTTGACATTAAATTCGAAAAGATTTAGTTTCATTTAAAAGTCAAGCGGATCGCGCAAAAATTTCGTTCACGTTATCTCGAAGAAATTGCGCACAGCCCACAGGTTGGGGCTGCTAATCGATCCAGAACCTAAGCCGGAACGTAGTTGTAGCAGGGTTGCTGATAAGCAGGTGCAATTAGGTGGCAATTAGATGGACCACACACGTACCGTGAGGCACTCCGATTCGCTTTATTGGAATTTGATGACTTAGCAGGCAAGTCGCCAGGGGGCAACGGCGATCACTTTGAAACCGGACACGAAACACGAGATTGAAAGCTTTCAGAGGGCTTCTGTTTTTTGACCGTTTATACGGATTTGGAGAGTATATAATATATATATTTCTATATGCTTCCTTTTTGGACTTGCGACAACGCAAACGAGTTGTGAATGAATGAAGCGGTTGGCTGATTAGTAGAACAATTTATGTGACGATGGCCGCTGATTGATCGTTCCGCAAGCGGGACAGCCAGAGAGCGAGCACGAGCCGAAGGCACCCGAACATATAGTAGACCGATCGGTTGTGCGATTACGCGGCCATAACTCGAATTCCCAGACCCCAGACCCCAGACCCCTGAGACCGAGACCGATACCACGGTTACGGTTACATGTCGCTCTCGGCGAAGACCAATTGCATATGCAAATTGTTTCGCTCATTGCATCAGCCTCAAGAAAAGCGCTGCAACAAAAAAAAAATAAACGCAATCTGCATAAAATTCTTGCTTGAAGTTTTATTTTTGGTTCCGCAGCCCACCTGTAAGTGCCACGCCCCTAGACGGCGCCGTCACCGTCACGTTTTTTTCGGTTTTCGGAAGCGTTTAGCGACAATGGGCAATTTTGGTTTGAATGGAATTTATGATTGGATCGTATCATATCGGATCGGATCGGATCGGATCGAGTGGCCATTCATGCTAATTACCCCGCATCGCAATCAAGCTTGACTTTGATGATCCGGCGCGATTGTGTGTCAATCAATTAATAGTGAACACGTTGCTGATAAGAGTCGCTCTTTTGCGCCCCACCATCAAACGTTTTATGATTGTACTTGCCAGTTTGGTGTCAGTGCGTTTTTCATATAAAAAAAAGGGAACATGATACCTACATACGTATATACCAATCAATATATGACACGAATCCGACGGCCAATTAATGATGCTTACTATATATGATTTAATCGGATTTCGGTAATCGAAGCGATCGATTAAAAAATCACTTGCATTCTAAATGAATTGTTGTCTATATTTTCCGACTGGCCTTTCAAATGGGGGGAATATTCAAATGAAAAGTTGATATTTTATGGGTATTTTAAGTGGGCGATTCACAGGCACGGTTGAGTTTACATATATTTCTGTTTGGGAATTTCATCAGCCAGATTTTTGTTATTTTTGCTTTTCGGTCTAGGCTAAATGTGGAACAGTCGGGTAAGGTCAAGAAAACTGAAATGAAGGCCAGGCCAAATCACGAGTTATACGGCTTTTCATTTAAATAAGTTTTAAAACAGAACACGTGCCTTCTTCACACTTTCGTATAAACTGGGAATTTCTAGAAAACTATTAGATCATCAAAATATAATATATAGAAATTAACTTATATATTATAGGCATTAATTAATTTTCTTTGGAATTGATAGGCGATTTTGCAACATTGTACAAGAGTTGAATGACAGATTAATTTACCTTGAACGTGTGCTCTTTTTGAAGGACCTCTAAGGAACAGGTTCAAAAGTATCTTTATTATTATGAACTGTACTTTTAAGCTGCTTAAGATGGAAGTAGAACATTTTATTTGACAAGTTACATAACTTTTATTTAAACTTTAATCAGTTGTGTACCCAATTATGAGGCGTACTTTTTCGTCCTTGATTCGGACAAGCATAGGTCGCTGTACTTATCAACCGATCGCATAATTTTCCACCAGCGACGACGTGGTTTGCCACGTTCCAAAATCTGAGTTTTTTCCACATCAACCCAAATGACGCCGATCATGGCAGCAGGGGGGCTGTCATAACAGATCAAAGCCGACTGGACGGGATCGGATGAGGAAGTGGGAGCCGAGAACCGAGCATCACCACACACGTGACATGCGGCACACTTTTTGACGTAATCAAGGCTCTGCACTGGCCGACTTATCAGTAGCAGAAATCAGCCAGAGGCGTGTGGCTCATTGCGATCGGTGGTCAGAAAAGGGTGGTGGGCTGGGTAAAGGGGCAGAAGTTGAAGAAGGTCACCCGAAGCCCAGCTACTGGGGCAACGCTACGACGACGTCACCGAGCACATTGACAGCGCGTGATCGCGTCAGCTCCCAGTTGCCAACCAATGCAAATCGGAGCAATTCAAGTTTTCTTTTTTTTAAGTATGGTTTTCGAGTTGGGTTTCAAGATGAGATGCTCTGCTGTGCAGTGCGATGCGAGGTGCAAAGTACAGCAGCATGGAGTGGCTCCCCGACTGACTTGACGACTCTTCTTGGGGGTTTTCCATCCGCTCAGCCGCCCCGTATCATTTTCGCATTAATTACGGGGCAGCGGCTGGGGCTATCGTAATTGGCGGGCATTATCACTTGCATTTCTTTCGCCTGCGGTTGAATGCACTGCGAAAAATGCGCTGTCTCTTGGCTTGGTTTTTGGCAATAAATCTTCCCAACGCTGCTGTACATTCTGTTTACTGGGCCCGTGCTGGGTGATCAGCCCCTGCCAGCATGTCTCGTTTTGTGAACTTTGGAACCGCTCACGGAGATTGCCCCGATTGCCAGCAGCAACGCAAATTAATCTGCCTCAATACTTTTTCCCCCACACGCTGGCTGCTGATGCTCAAATAAATTTCAGGATTTTCTAATACCACTTGGGGATACCAATGTTTCGGTGAAAATTCCACAAAACTGTCACACGTCAGTCAAAATTTATAGGTTAGGCGTAGAATTTTGAAACGATATTGGACTTTGAATTGCTTATTAATCATTCGAAGGTACCCCTATCGCTTTTAAATTATAATCTGATAAAATCATAAATTTATCTTTTAAAGCCTTGGGAAACTTCCCCCAATTACCCCAGTTTTGCGAAACAATCTGGTTCAAGGGTATAAACTTTTTATGTCTTTATAACATTTTATTAAACCATTAAATTAGTAATGCTTGGGATTTTCTCTTGAATTCCCTATTGGCATTACGTAACTTACCTAAGTTAATAATCCATTGATAGTTTGTAGGAAAAAAAACATGAAGTTTTACTGTTCGTGATTTAAAAATGTCCTTGAATTTTTCTTAATCAGTTTTTTGCCTATTTTTTGCCTTTTTTTAATTCATTTGCTCTGACTTTGTGTTGATCATTGTTTTCATTTCACAATTTGAACTTGATCTCCTCAGCGTGACAAGCCACTATTTTTGATTTGATTGAACATAAACGATCCCTTTTTGATGACGGCAAACGTTTTTCGTGGGATTTCACGTCGAGCACTGTTAATCAGGATGTGTCACCCAATAATTGATTGTTTTTTTTATACAATATTATATTATTTATTTGATTTTGGTCCGATCGTCGAGAACGTCTGCGTGTGAATAATCCAACGATGGGCGACAGCAACCGCAAAGGCTGCCCTGGAATTGGTATGACTATCTGGATCTGTATGGGTGCGGGATTGGGTGCGAGAGTGGGTATTGGTATTGGTATGGGTATGGCCCAGTCTGCAGGCCGCAGACAGGCGCGTTGTTTGATAACAGACATGATTGGCGCACTCCTTCGACGGAGCTGTGACTTATTAAGTGATGCGCAATATTTTTATTTTTTTCAATAATGGAAAGCCAGAGAGAGAGAGAGAGGAACTAAGCTGGTTACTGATAAGGTGCACCGATGCGAAATCCGGTTCCGTTCGCCTCCTGTCTCGAACACCCACGCCGGCATCGAACACGTCCGATGCTCCAAGTTCCATGTTCCAAGCCCCAAGCCCCAAGCCCCAAGTACCCAACCTCCATGTTCGATGTTGGGGCTCGCTGTTGGAGCTCGACGACCGCAATTCGTCACTGCCGACGTCGTCATCCACTTGCGGGGTATTCTGCCTTTACCGGCTGATGCCGGACTTGGTCCAACAAGTCCAAAGTTCAGCACCTGCCGGCCTGTCTGATAGCGGCCATGTCTTCAATGGCTAATGGCGATCGGTGGGGGAGATTGCTTTCCCCCATTGCTTTCCCCCTCATAAGTGAAATTGGATTTTTGGTTTTTTGTTCTGGGAGGTAATCGATTTATTTTTATTTCGCCACCAACCACCAGCCCACTGCCCACTGCCCACTGGTCACTGGCCACTAGCCACTTATCGAGGGGCAATTACGAAGCTCTTGAGGTTTTTGTTTTCCCCTTGCCATCTGTTTTCGTTGATTAGCATTTGTGATCGAATAATTTGGAGTATTCACGCGATCAGAGCATGCCGCTGGCTGCTGTTGGATGAAAATCACCAAGGATCATAGACTATGTAAATTTTCCATTATTTTCAAAACCTTACATGACTCTACAGATTAAGTATGTCTGGATTTTTACCTTGAATCCCCATTCAATGCGTTCACCTCAACCAAATTAAATCAAATATATAATGAATTGAGGTATACACGATCTGTTCCCAACCTAAGTCTAATTTATAACTGGCGCGCGTGCTGGAAAACACGTCACAAAATCTAATCTTTGTCAGGCCTCTACAATTTCTGTTTTCATTTTCAAAACTATTTTAATTTTATAATAAGAAACAACACAGTAGCTATTATTTAAGACTTTTTTTATTTATACCCTAACTGAGGGTATTTCAATAAAAACTATTTCATAGTTTCAAGATTAAATCAATTAAATAAGTTATTGGTAATGGCCTTGCAAGTTTAGTTATTTAATTTCAAACTGAAATAGATTCTAAAACTAAAAATGAATATTAAAACTCTTGAAAAATGGAAAAGTAATACTTACTATGGTTTTGGTTTACAGGTTATAACGAGGGCCAAAGAACAAAGTCTTCTGATTACAGAGGATTTCTTGTTGACAACCGGAAAGTGACCAGACATAAACACAAATATACAGTTTGTATTAATATATATTTTGATAACCATTGATAACACCCACGACTTTCGATTTAATTATAAAAAAGAACACAAAGAAATTTAATTGCAAACAATAAAAAAAACTCATTGGAGGGCAGATTAGTAGCAAAATAATTAATTAAACAAGGTTGAAATGCTTACGGAAACTTAATCAACATATTATAAAGTTCAGAAATAGATTTTACAACATTTATAAACATTCAGAAAAATATACATAAGTATACGGAATTTTTAACCAATTTTTAACCGAAAAGGGAAATCTTAAAATCCAATAAATTCATTAACACCTTTTAAATTTTTGGAGGCTCTTTAATACGGAACAGGTGTGTTCTGTCCATGTGGGCACTGTGTGAATCCTCGAGAGAAGATAATCACAAGAAAGGCGAAAAAAACCTGCAAGAATTCAAATTAATTAAAAAATGAATCCAATATTTAATCAGTTCGTTCGGGGAACTTTCCGTTTCCTTTGTAAATGTGTGGCAATTGATATTGGAGTGAAGTAATTACGACGCTCGGAACGACATTGTACGAGAGGCGATGATGGACGGAATTGACATCTGGACTTCGGACCCCCCCCGCAAATCGACTGTACCAGACAGACAGACTAGACGACATCACATCTATTTATTATTCGAAATCGAGCCACCCGACTGACAGCGAAAATTAAGATTTTCTCGGGCACAAAGTCCACTTACGAGTCATGCGCCAGACGTGTGAACCAAATTCGAGTTTTATCGAATTGTACTCACTCAATTCCCCCAATCACTTGGCTGCAGTAAAGAGCAATTAATGCGAATGGCCCCTCCTCTTGTGGCACGCATGCAACGCGTGTCCCCCGAAAGAATTTCGTTCAAGATGATGCATTAATTTAAGAAAAATCTAAACCCTGACGTCGTTTTTGGTATTGGTCCAATCGATGACGCATTTGCCAAGATTTGCCTTTCTTTTTAGAGCTAAAAATATATATGGTCCCGTCTAAATTTAACTTAAATGCATAGAAAATATTTTGTCACTAATATATATTTGCCTTTCGATCAATCTCTGTGGTCAGATTTTATGCTTTAGGAAGAGATATACCAGCCACGAGGTGCCACATGTTTTAAATTTAATGAAGAGGTGCTAAAAAATGGTATTAACATGCCCATCTGCGCCTCAAAATTTGGTCAAAAAATAAATTTAGACTATGATGAAGCAGTTTAATAGAGCGGAAAGCTCTCCATATAAATAATGTATTATTTCCGAGTTAATTTCGATAAAGAAACCTTAAACTTATAAGGAATTGATTTCAAGTTAAATAATCGAGTAAAATTTAAATGAATCATATTTTAGAAAGGCAAAACAAAGTCTAAACATTGAAAATATTATCAGTTGCCAAATTAGCGCAACAAACTTCGGGACACTGATTAAGAATCTTAGTGCACCATTGGGTTATAAATCCGTGATAAGGGGCATACAATCAAACAGCATATAAACAAAAATATGCAAACCCAAGAGAAACGATTTCAACATTTTCGGGGGCACGTGTAGCCTTGCCATAACCTCGACCACCAAAAATGATTGATACCAAATGAAACAAGCAATAAAAACATAGGAAAAAAACCAAACATCATTTGATTGGAGGAATCTAATCTGATGATGCACGAACCCAACAAAAACGGAAGAGAAGAAAGGAAGTACCTCATCATAACGACGTAAAAAGTTGCCACACATTGCATGGATTGCCTTGGATGACACAGCAACCCGAATCCAAAATTGCAGTTACCACACAGTCGGTCCGAGCGCGTGCCGAACGTGGCCCCTTATCACCTCTGGGGGCAAGTTCAAGAGCCCCCCACTGCCCTCCGTGCGGCGGTGATAAGTGCGTGGACGAGTGCGTGTTTACATTTCGTTCGCCAGCTTCAATAATCAATCTTGGGTATAATGGTTTGATTTGAAGCATTCTTTTCGAGGACTGAACGATACGATGGGCGTTTAATTAATTTTGGCCCGATTATTGATTGCTTTGCAAGGGTTTTAAAGATAAAAGATATTGAAAATCACGAACATCGATTGTATAAGCGTATGGCTGCCTGCCTGATCGCAGCGTGGTGGCCACTATCCAAATTCGTGATATGTTAACTAGGTCACAAAGGACTACAAATGAATAATACTTGAACTGAATAAACTAGTACTTAAAATCAAGCTGTGGAAACTTATTTATTCAATTAGTTCAATCTAAAATCGATCCGAGAAGTTTGTTTTTGGAGGTCACTCTTGGAATATTGCTCATACGCACTGTTGCCTTACCTTAGATGTGCTATTATTTTTTTACTTTTAAGTAAAAAATAATGAGAATTTAATATAACTTGCTTAATTAACAAGTCTAATCAGGAATCCATTTGAAAAATTTTGTGTTTGGAGGTCATTTTGCAAATATTACTCATACGCACTGTTGCCCTACCTTAGAAGGGCTATGCATTTTTTACTTTTAAGTTATTACTCATGAGAATTTATAATAACTCGTTTAATTAAGAATTCCAATCTGGAGTATAGCTCAGACATTAGTTTCTCGAGATCACTCCTAAAATATTGCTCATACGCACCGTAGTCTTCTTTGACATTTAACCAGATAAAAGGAAATTGCTGATGAAAATCTAAAAATGAGGATCAAATAATTTGAAAACACTTCTCATAAATTTAGTTAATAATTTTTCATTTATTTTTCGTTCTTTTCTTGTCATTTGTTTTATGTTTTCTGTTCCATCGTTAATAATATTTTGTTTTATAATATTTTTAGCTGTTTTCTTCCTGTTTCATGTTGTATTAATCTTAACTTGGGTTTAATTATTTAAATATTACCAGTTACTTATAATTTTTTGGTTTATAATTAGAATAATGAGCAAGTTTATATTCATTTATAATTAATTTATGCATGTATGCGTTTTCATTATTTTACCTTAACAGTTAGGCTTCTCGCAAACATGGTTTCTCTTTTTTACTTTTTCTAATCGTCAATAGTTTACCATATGTTTTAAACTATTAGGTGAAATTCTTTGTAGACTTTTCATACAAAATAACATATACTATGTTTGTGTGTTGATGTGTGTTGTTTGTTTTGTTTAAAACCGAAAATATTTGACTTTTTTCTATCCAAGTTTGAAGCTTTTTCGAACAATTTCGATATTTATTATCTGCCTTTGTTTTTGGGTCTCAGAGATATACAGATATTGTATATACGTATGAATTACACATGTGTACATATTTATATGTATTACTGTTTCGGTTTCGCTTTAAACATTTATATTTTCAAATCTCATAATGACAAATTCAATTAAACAACAATTTTCTTCACAATTTAAAAATGGTATTTGGTTTTGTTGAGTTTTTTTACCTTAGTTTAATGCCTTCGACAACAATAACAGAATTTATGAACCCCGAATATTACTTGATAGAATGATTTAAGTACCAAATAACGCGTTTAGTCCAGTAATTGGTTTCTAATTTTACATGAATGTATGCGTAGTTGCCATTTCATTGCAATTATCATCCTTCCTGTTTCCGGTTTCCGGTCTTAATTTAATTTTAACACTGAATGCGGCAATTAAAGGTTAAGAAAATTATCAAAGTAAAATTAGCAGCAAATTAGGAAACTGTATTTTTGCATTTCGACTAGTCTCTTCGTAAACATTTTGGAGAAAGAGTTTAATTCATTGATATTGTAGATCGCTTTGCTTGTGCTATATAATAATGAGATTTTTTTGGGGTTTTGGATTGCTTTATATAAATGTTCCATATAGAAAGTTGCTTGTATATAGGGTTTATAGAGAGCAAAAGTGTTGTATATTATAATTATAGTTGATTTTGGTTTTGGTTTTTTGTTTTTCTTGTTGTATCTTTAGCAAAAAGCACGATTTCCAAAAAGCAAAAATCGCATTGTCAAAAATTGTATTTAATTCGTAATTCAATAATGGTAGTTTTATTTTGTAATTCATATTGTTTTTCATTTTTCATTTTCCATTAAGACCAATAAATATTACATTCCATTTTTTTTCTTCATTATATAGTCGTATTTATATGCCTTTAGAAAATTGTGGACTACACATACAAACATTTCGATTCTCCTATAAAAATAAAGAAACATAGAAAATGTGGCAGAACATTATCAAATTCTTATGATTTTCAGTAAAAAGTTTTACTTTATTTTCAAAACTTTGATATTGATATGGAATTTGTTGTTCGTTTTTTTGTTTTGTTGTTTTTGGAAAGTAGAAATACATAAATATGTATGTTAGTTTTCGAATGAAATACATAGTTTGTCGCTGGAGTGAGAATGTGACCGAGATAGAGGAAAGAGATTGAGAGGATAATGGAAATGGAAATGGTTGATCCTGATCGTAACTGTTAGGGTTATGGGGTATATTTTGTGTTGTTCTGCCTTCTGCGGCCTACCAGGTATTTATCCATTGCAACTGCCTCATTACACACTTTCTCACATCCTCACCCATGCCACAAAATGTCAGTCGATGCACACCCCCAGCCATGCACACACCAGCCCAGACACACACCCAACCACACTCGCAACACCAAACACACTCGACATTGTCATTGGTAACAAACAGCTCTTATGAGATAATGACTTACAATTGAATATTAGGTTTTTGGGTTTATTACATATTTATATTAAGTATTCTGCTAATATTTCTTCTAATGCTTGTATGAATCGCCTCGCCAGCCTATCTCGACCTTTTGCTCCTTTTGCTGATGTTGCCAAAACTTTCAGCCCTAACTAACTACATTATCTAAGATGCTATGGGGTCTCCTAATGTCCTTTTTTCATTTGGCTCTTTCCATTCCAGCTTATAGCTGTTGATGCGGCCGAGAGCGAAAGTTTTTCGAATGTTTAATGCTTGGGTAATGACTTTTCGAGTTAAATGTTTTTTTTAGTATATATATGTATGTCCTTATATAATCGTATTTTAGTTTAAGTTAATAAGTAGTTATTGATTAATAAATGGTTTTACTTTGTTTGGATTTCTTTTTTCGTTAAGTATTTTAATGGAAGACATTTTTTATACAAGTTTAAGACACAGAAAATATTCTTTTTTTATATATGTATAAGTATTGATGTATGTATGTATGTATATGCTTTGCGTTTTTTTTCAGTGTGAAGTTTTAATTGTGAATATGTTAGTGTTTCAAGTAATTTCGATTTTTCTTAAGATCTTGGAAATAGGTTTGATTTTCGAAGAAAAAACAAAAATAAAATATTTTCTAAACATCGATCGATATGTTAATTCCTATATAGTCAACATAAACTTGGAAAATGTTAAATTGAATATAAATGAAAGGGCTAAAATAGCTCAAGCTGATTTAGTTTTCTTCTCATTCCCCGTCATTTTTATAAAAATGTATATAAAATAATTTACTATTTCTTCCCTTTATTTCTTTCATTTTTTTGTTTTTGCTGTGAAACTAATAAGATATTTAGTTTTTAATGTAGGCTTTTCACTAAGCAACCAATTTGTTTCTCAATCTTGGAAGTGACCCACATATATACATTAGTCTCCGATCTGGACATTCAATTAAATTAATTGGTTTCGGCTTAGTTTTTCGTAGTTTTTTTCGTGTTATTGGTGTGCTTTTGCTATTTTTACATTGCTGTCTGGTAGTTCAAGTCTTCCATTTGTTTGTGTTTGTTTTTAAAATTATAATTTATAATACTTTATAGTTGTGCGTACGTAGTTGAGTGCATAATTAACCGTCTTTCTTATTTTTGTGTTTTACAATAGAAAACAGGAAAAAACTAATCATTATCGGTAGGAATTTTGTTCATATTTAATGTATATTCATAATATTTACAGAATCCAACTGTCAAATAGTTTTATTTTGTTATTACACTTGGTAAATTAGTTTTGCACTCATTATTTGTATGTCCTATTCGGTAATTAGGATCAAATAAATATAATATATACTCGTATATTGGGAAACAAAGCTCGACTAAATCCTTTAATTGAAATTATTTTGCTTATTGCACACTGAATTCATGTTTAGCTATAATTGTTTCTAATTTTAATTTTCATCTCCCGCAAATTATTGTCTACAAACATATAAACTCGTTAGTGTTATTTTTTGTAATGGTTGCCAGCTCGTTTGGTTTACCGAATCATTTAAAAATATTGTAGTTTTCCCATTGGCCATTTGGCTATGCAAAATGGTGGCTAAGAAGCGGTTTACAGCATCCACTTTGACGGCAAATCAAGTAACAAAAACTTTACATCGTACGAAAAGCCAAAGCGTGCCTCCGCTTGTTCCTGTGATACAAAAATAGTCCAAACCTAATCCTCAAAAGTAATTTAGTGCTCGTATCACGCATTGGCCAGCACATAGGTCACGATCACCATCAGGAGATGGGCCACGACCACCGACCCGGACATGTGCAGAAGGGTGCTGCCCCGCCCACACTGCTGTATCTCGATCTCTTCGGGATGGTAATTGATGCACTTCCTGGGTCTTCGCCGCGACTCTTGTTCCTGGCCCTGTCGCCTGGTACTGCAGGCTCCTGATTGTCCCAGAAAATTGAATTTAATGTCTTTCAATTCATGAGATATATTTAACAACAACTCACCTATAACTCCAGACTCCTCCATTGGATCGATGTCCAGTTGCTTGGATCCACATGGACACAAAGTGTCCACTACCAGCAGGATGAGATTGCTGTGCGGGATCTTCTGAACACTGAATGGCCTTTCGCAGCCAGAAATATGGCAATTCGTGAGTTTTCCCTGTAAAATTTATCCCATTTAATTGAAGACTCTGACTCGACTGAGCCACTTACCTTTAGAGGATTGTTTTGGCCGCCTTGAATCAATCGTTCCGGCTGGAGCATGTAGAGATCTGTACGCAGGTCGCAGCGTCTTGCATTCTGAGGATCCGGGGCAAACCTTGGTCCAGCATGAGGCTTGTGTTGCTTGGGCGGTGGCGTCGTGTATTCCTAAATGATACATGAAAATATATAATAAATAGTTTTTTTTTGCAATATAATTAACTCACCACATCGGCTGTGGTAAAGAACTCATCCATTTCCTGGTCCACTGGCAAGTTATAATCATTTTCTTCCGGTTCGTATTCATCGGAATAGTTGTTTTCCATAAAAATGACGTCCTCATTATCGTAAGTATATTCATCCTGCGGCCAGGCTCGCAGCGCACTCGGCATTAAGGACAACCAGGCTGCACTTAAAGCCACCAAATGATTGAAGAACCAGGATGCGATACGATTCGGTTTCATTATTCCACCGGCAGCCGTATACGGATTATCAGCATCGGAACAGACTCCTTGATAATCATTGACGGTAACCCTTTTGTAGATACGATCCTGGACCAAGGAATCCATAATGGTGCCGTCTATTTGGCCAAAGAACTTGCCAGTGTGTTCCATCTCCTCGGAGATTATAACGAACCCACTATTGTCCAGGACATAACAGTCCAGGTTGTCTGAGGCACAAGTTCTTTTGCATCCCGTCATTCCAGTACACTAAAAAAGCATTTATAAAGCAATTATAAAACCCTTTCAAAGAAACTCTGGACCTACCGTAGAAGTAATATTGATGAAGTGCTTGGCTAGCGAATCATGCTGGAACTGGAGACCCACAACTGCTGCAGGGGCCTTGTGGCCTCGGTGCTCCACGAAGATGGCATGGGAGGCGGTGACCAGGGTGGCATTGGACTTGATGGCATACCCCGATCCGAAGGGAACACTATAAACGAAGCTGTCGGGCTCCACGGCATGCTGGTCGATGGCCCGCTTGTACCAGGTGGTGTCCATGGCCCGCACATTATCCTCGCTGAAGTGACTGTAGAAAACGACAAAAAGATTTTATTAATATAAATATTAATTAAAATATTGATACACTTACGGTTCAGGGGTGTCTTCAGGCCTCTTGATGTGGTCGATCCAGCGGAGAAGACCCGATCGCGTTCCCACAAAAGAAGTTGCCACAACAAACTTTTGATACCCTTGCCTGAGAATAAACAATGAATTATATTAGTTCCACGCATTAGCATATTTTTGATTAGTTGGGGGAGCATTTCTAGGGGATCATTTTTCAAGCCTCTATGTAGTTGGTCCTCTAAAGTGGCTGCTCTTCATAAATACCAATTGCATTCATAATACTCTTCCATTTACCTCTTTAAAATTGCCATTAATGTGGCGATTGGACTATAGAAAGGTTTCATATAAAGTTTTGTGCATTTTAGTTAAAAATTGCATTTGGTTAAATAAATTATATAAAATTATTTGCAGTGGAGAAAACATTTTCAATTATTTATAATGTGGGAGGTGCAGATATTTCGCAAATGATTATTGAATATATTTTGATTGTATAAAGAAATAGAGTGAGGAAAATATATGTGGAGAGAAAGTGATGTTTGTGCTTTAGTAATATTTTTCAACATAAATATCAATCAGATCAGATTTCAGCATAAAAATCATAAAACGGTGTTAAAACTACCGGTGATTAAAAATTAAAATTATAGCATTTATTTCAAAAAAATAGTTACAATAAGGAAAACCATAATTTAAGACAAAAAGGAAAGTTGAATTTTTGCATTAAGAGTATCGGGTATAATTATAACTGATTTGGTTCTAAATAAAAATAAAAATTTGCCCTATTTCTAGGCATCCATGTTTGGTTCTACCATATTTATACATCATAAAAACTTACTGCTTGTCCTCCTTGCCGTTGGAGGTGCCTGTGGTGTTCCGGTCGAGACCATCGGTGACCATGGCGTCGCGCACCAAGCTCTGGATCAGGGTTCGATCGCAGTAATAGGGCTCAGCCTTGCGAGATCCCTGAGAGTTTAAGTGCTGCGACCCAAAGTGGCTTGAGCCGGGTGAGTTGCCACTTGAGCCACTATGCAGATTGTGGTGTGGTTGCGGTGACTTGGGTCGAACCTGGAAAAGCAAATAGTTAATTAATAGAGATCCAAAAAGTTGAACCGCTTTTCTAGTTTGATTGCTTACCGACATCCACTTCCAACCGGGGCGTCCGGCGCGAGACAGAAAGTGCAGAACCTGCTCTTCTGGCGACCCAAAGCTGGGCTCCTGATCTCGCGACGAGTATTCACCGGAACTCTCCCGCTCCTTCTCCAGATCGCTGACGCTATTGTACTCGCAGTACACCCAATCAGGATGTACGCGCCAGTTGTCTCCCTTGAAATATTCCGTAACTAAAAAAAAACACAATTTTAAGTTTTAGAAGAAAGCAAATCTAAGAAGCGGACTCACCATTGTTACGGGAATGCCGGATTTCCTGCTGGGAGACAAACTCATGGCTACCGTATTTCTCCGGGAGTACAATAGCCAGCGTAAACGGCGTATCCTCGATGGGTCCGTAGAAATAGCGATGGGTGCGAGTGGATACGCGTTTGGTCTCATCGTAATGGCTAAGAACCGTGAACTCTGTTTCTCCCTCCTTGGGTCGGATCATGTCGCCACGCATCTGATGGAAAAGAATATAAAGTTGATGCGAAATAATAAATATTTGTTAAACCCACCTCATTTAGTAAGTTTTTATTCATCTCCACTATCTCGTGATCATTTCCGATTTCCGTTTCCGGCAGTTCCAACTCCGTAATGTCGACCGAGGCGTATTTGGGCTTCAGCTGGTCAATGTACTGATTGCCATCGCTTAGGGGTCGCAGGTCCGGGTGGTACAACACTCGGCCATTGTTATCGACGATAAACGAATATCCATTCGGTCCCAACTTGTGCTGGGGGATCACCTTGCGGATCTCCTCGATGGGCACATCGGTGCCCACCACGCCCAGCAGATTTGCTACGCGAACCGAATGGTTCCGTCTATCGAAGACCGGAGTTGAAACTGTCGTCACCAGGCGTCGCTGGTACTCTGAGTCCCGGCCGAGTCCGCCCGACTTGCCGGCCACAAACACCGGGCTCCAGTGCACCGGATGGTCCGCCTGGTACATGATCATCGGACGTGCCATCACCAGAGCGTAATCGATCACTTTGCGCCGCGCCTCCTCATAGTCGTTGATCTGCACGAAGAAACCCTTGTTGGAGCACGCCATGTCGTGCAAGTTGCTCCTGCTCCCAGAATCGCTTCCTATCAAGTACGTGAAAATCCGGACAGGCATATGCGGCCAGTTGTACTGCTTGATAACGTCCTTGTGAGACTCCGAGGTGCTTTCCGTGATGAGCATGATGGCCTGGTTGCACTGGCTTCCTGCTCCCGATTGATTGTACTAAAGGGCAAAGAATTAGCTTTTGATTTTAAGTCAACTATCTTGATTATTTACCTTGTGAAGCAAACTGAAAGCATACTCCAGTCCCGCCGTAAAGTTTGCCGTGTCTTGCAGCTTGATGGCCTTTACAGCGGATTTGATCTCCTGAATGTTGTCGGGCGTGGCTCGAACCATGCGGTCCTTGAAACACGGTACAGGAGTTTTTACCACCTCCGAGAAGGTGATGAGGTTGACAAAGTCGTCTTCGCCCAAAGTGTCCAAGATGTTGAAGGCGGTAGCCATGCCCAGGTCAAAAGACTTCTCCGACATACTCGATGAAGCGTCCAGCAGAATCATCTAAGTAGATACGAGAGTATTTAGTATATTCAGAGCGAAGAAAGTGGCATAAGTAGTACTCACAATATCCTTGGGCGATGAAGCTGCCTGCACGAACCAGTTGTGGGTGCGGAAGTCATGGATAAGTTTGCTGCCCTTGGAGCCCTCTGGGGGCCAGGCAGTGCCCGGAAAGCGGCGCAGGAAGCCCGTGGACGAGCCGAAATATTGCCACGATAGTGCCGGATCTTGCTCTAAGTTGTTCTGGAAGAGCGGGTCCAAGTGGGCGCTCCACTGCAGCGCCGACTTCACGTCCGCCGCCTCGTCCAGATCGACACCATGGGGCACCAGAATCGAACTTAGACTGAGATTGACTGGCAGGCGCTCGAAGCGCCGCATGAACCGGATGTCCATGTGCCGGGCTCCGTCCGCCAGCTTGCCGTCGGCGTTGTACTCGTTAATCCGCCGGGCGTCGTAGTGCTGTTGGTTGCCCGAGGGCGACTCCGCCTGTCCCTGGCCCTCCAGTTCGGAGAGAGCTGCCTGCTCGGCAGAGTCCATCAGGCGCTGAAAGGGTTTTCGGTTTAGCTCAAGTTTCAGCAATGATTCGAGGGTGTGGATGGGGTGTGGGAATGCTGGCAAAGTTTCCACGCTTTATGCAATTTATTCTCTGGAAAAGGACTTAAATTGCATAAAGCAAAGGATTTTCTTTGCCACGTTTTGTTTTTCTTTGCCCAACTTGGGCTTGAGCATGGGTATGTGGGTTGTAATTCAAAGCGAGGCTTCATACATAATATGTACCCCTAAAAGTATGCAACACATTCGAGACTTATATTCAAAGAAAATATTAGAACTTTAAAATATCATATCCAACTTTCATGGATTTCATAAAATAGATTTAAATACTTTCTTCAAAGTTTATGAATTTTCATTTATGTTTCCATCAAACTAAATCCATCTTTAGTTTGAAACTTTCTAGGACTAACTACGATTTTTATTTGATGGGTATTTCAATATTTCCACAACTATTTAATAACAACTGGAGTATTTAATCGCATTCCAATGTAGCCACCCAAGACCCAACAAATCACCAAAATTCTGTAGAGGATTTTGCAACTTGGCACACAAATTATTTCCCAAAGTTTGACTCGGCTCCCGCAGTATACTTTTCATAAGACGCAAACAAGAACTTTAGCTGCAGCGAAATTAGACCCCGAGAAGGAGGTGGGTTCGGAGGCAGACACCTACCCCAAAGAAGGACAAACACCTGCAGTCATAAACACAGAGGATGAGCCAATTCGACTCCCAGACGCGCCTGGGGAAAGCGCCAGGATAATGGTGGAGGAGCGCCTGGGTGACCTGAAGACGCTGCCGTTGGTCCCACTGCTGGCGTTGCTGCCGTGGAGCTCTGTATGTGGGTGCATTGAAATACTTCAACTACTTTGGCACAATGGTAAAGAGAAGCTTAAAAACAGAATAAAAACTGAAGCTGAAGCTGGAAACTCTCTCACATAGACTTCGAGCCTGGGGAAGATTTCAATGTAAATTGGTTGACGTTGGGCAAAAGGTGGAGCCACGGGAATGTGTCAGCGACTCAGACAAATAGCACCAAACTAAAGAAAATCTGCTCTGATAGTGGATGGAGAAGTGGGAAAAGAAAGTTGTTGCGTTGAAAACTTCATTCCAGGTGGGCCACCAGCTCCCAACTCACCTTTCACAAGCCTCTAACTTATTTGCACATTTTTCGAGTGTTCAAATTAGTTAAGGACTTTCAGAGTTTGGACAAAAAGGCGTTGAGCATCAGGCTAGTTAGGGCATTAACTAATAAACATGCAAAAGTGAGTCAATAGAAGGAACTAAGTGAGTAACTAAAGATAAAGTGAAGAGTTCATATCGAATATCAAGGATAGAGAAAAAAACTTTTTGTTCTGACACAAAAGGTTGGGAAATCCGGAATGGAAATAGAGGTATTGATAACAAAGATACAAGTTTCAAATAAATTGTAATACTACACATTTTTAGAAAGTCTTCAAAGTTATCCAGCAAGTCAAAGCAAGTAATGCATTTGTAAATAATTGCGACACTAGTAGTTGCTCTGTTTAACACAGCTCGAGACGTAACATGGACAAGAGAATTATAAAATATTTCGTGTATTTTTTTGTACAATATTATGCACTTATGAAAAGGTCGTGTCGCCGATACAAAAAGGGTTGCACACAGCATAGAGGGTGTGGGTGCTGCTGGGTGTTGGGTGCCTCGGTGGTTGTTCGAGGGCCCTGAGCAATGCCCTCTCGCACACAATTCTCATTTGACACCAGCTGGCTTCCCTCTCGCTCGACTGTGCAGCTGTCGACATCTTAACATTCAAAAGCCAACAATGACAACGACGGCTAAGAGTAGGACTCATGCCACGGCTGCACCCCAAAAAAAATAACACGGAAAGTTTTTCAATTTATTAAATATTAATAAAAGTTATACTCCCCAAAGGTTATGAGTTTCTATTTGAAAGAATAGAACTCGTTCCCTTTAATAATGATCTTGTTTAGTTTATTAAATCGTTTTTTTATGTGTAAAAGACCAAGAGCGAGACTGTGGCAACCTGCTCAAATGTCAGCGGTGCAGTGTCTGAGCTCTGCCGGAATTAGCAAAATGCAGCTACTTGCACGCAATTTGTTCGCAAGGCAAACGTCGAGAGGATGGCGACGCGAAGGACTCTGGGCGTTGGCTGGAGCAACAGCCTCAAAGTATGCTGTGGAAAAATGCTCGGAAAAAAGAACCCGCGTTGACCATTTGCCAAGTCAAAAGCTAAAGCCAGCCGAGTGATTTTCTCCCCCTTTTTTTCCAACAGACTTCCCTAGCCCAGTCCTTTCGTTGCTGTTCGCCTTTCCTTTAGAAAAAGGCTGGATGTGTGTTTAAGCAACGATTTCTGTCTGCCTTAAGACTTTTCTTTTCTCAGCTCTCGGATTGACTTTTTCTTTTAGACATTTTTTTTTCGGTAGTTCAATATATTTGCCAGCTGAATAGACGTGCCAAATGTTGAGGCAATAAGTTTTTCAGCCAACAGAGAAATTTATATTACGTTTTAATATGAGTTTAGAAAAATATTTCACGCTTTAACGATGCCATTTCTATTACAAGATAGATTTCCAGGAAAAATGCAAATGATAAGATTAGAAAGATTAACTAGAAAAGAAGCAGGCATGAATCTAGAAACTATCTTGTTTTAGACAAAGAAATTCATTTTTTAGTTTTATGTGTGCAGTTTCATTACTTTTTTCAGACACTTTATGCGGTCTTCCCTAAGGATTTCTAATCCTTTTCTTGAGAGATAGTGCAAAGCTTTCTTTCTTTCCTGCTTCTTTAACTTTTCTGGTATGAAAAGTGGCTAAGTTCTTTTCGGAGCTTATCTTTGACCTCAAAGAAAACTTAAAACCTTGTATAGTCTAGATTTTAGTTGGATTAAGGTCCGAGTTTAGTTATGAATTTATAAAAAATAATAAAAGAAACTATATTGCTGAATCTAATAATGATTTTACTGCAATTACAATTTAATTTTAGAGATTGGCTGTCGCGATTGAGATTTCAAGAATGAATGCTTTTAGTGCGAAGCATCCTTCGGGCATGTTTCTATTTAAAACAGCCGAAGAGCTTTCCAATGCACTCAAAGCATGTACACATTTACGGTCTAGCTATTCGTCCATCTACCCTCTCGCTCTCGCCACCTAATGCCCTGTATGTCCTTATGCTCTCCCTCTTGCACAATGTCAACGTCAAAGTGCAAGTGGCATTATAGAAAAGAAGTCAACAGCAAGGAGGTGGAGGGCCTTGAACGCTGGGCGGATGGGCGAATGGGCGGATAGGCGGATAGTTGGATGGGTGGTTGGGTGAGTGCGAAAAGGCCAACGAGCCGAGCAGACACACTGAAAGGAGGCGGGACAATGGGGCGTGGCAATGCGTTTTTTTGCCATTAAATGCAATTTTAAAGTCAATTTTAACTGGGAAGTGAATGCAAATAAAGGCTGTCAGCAACAGGACACAGCGATTAGTGAGAGCGCAGGGCCGGAACGGGGCGTCGAAGGCGGCAAAGGTTTAAAACTTTCTGTTGCTGTTGCAAAGGGAAAGCGGCAGCATTGACAGGCGTTGATATAAATCGAATTAGCAACGGCGATTGAAACATTTTCCCAGCCGGGCGGCAAGGCGGGGCTGGCGATGCACGGGGGCACGAATTATTACGCATACGCCACGTCAACGAAAAGGAAGGAAGGTAGGCATGTGAAAAGCGGTGGCCTCGGGATAGTGGGGGAAAAAAAAAGAAATGCCTGCATGAGAGAGCGAGAGCTGGTGTGCGTGTGTATATTTGTGTGTGGCATCTGCAGTTGCCTTTATGTTTACAGGCAATTAGCATTTTATTGCCGCTCCAAACAAAAGGCAACTGCAGGTGCCCATGCGAATGATGCGAGGCCCATGGGGCGAAGAGGACAGCAACGGCAGCAACGGCAGCATAGAGAGCAAAGGAGCGAACAGTGCATCCTGAGAGCTGACTATGACGTTGATGGAGGTGGAATCCAAAAGCCAGGATGGGGGCGGTCTGGGGGCGGCAGGTGCTCGCCTGGTCGCACACGAGTTGGTTTTCATTATTTTTCATGTTCGACGTGAGCGCAAATTGTCGGCGGCAGACAGGCCTTGCCACGGCTACTGGTAGTTCACAGAGCCAGGCTCGATTCTGTGGATTACATTCTGTCAAATTGATTTCATAAAAAATAATTAGTGGGCCAACACCCACACGCTCATTATCACGGATTACATAAATATTAAACCAAATATACTGCAACGAATTAACATTTGTCCTTTGAAAGTGAACCAACCAAGTTATTTAAATTCCTTTAAATAGATAAATTGTATTGTTTTTGAATTTTAAAATACAGAATGTTGATATTTGTCAAAAGCTAACTTTTTAACCATTTGATAGCGTATATTTTATTCAATTTTGATCCGATTTCAAAACGATATACCATTCGTGAATCAGGGCTTCAGCCTGCTTCGCCTGCATCAAAGGATCCGAGAAACTAAACAAAAAAATTTAAGCCTATTTTTCGAAATTTTGAAAGGGGTAACATCATGATTTTTTGCAAAAACCGTCAAAAAATTTTTTGTTCTACTTTTCAAATCTTTTGATGCAGATTGAGAGAAAATGAATTCCTGATTAATAAATGGGATTCCCTTTCCAATTTCGATGGAAAATGTTTGAAATATCAGCAAAAGAGTGTCTCAAAATCATCAATTTGGGACAATGCCGATTTTCGAAATTTTGAAAGGGGTAACATCATGATTTTTTGCAAAAATCGATAAAAATTTTTTTGTTCTACTTTTCTAATCTTTTGATGCAGAGTCAGAGAGAATGAATTCCTGATTAATAAATGGTATTCCCCTTCCAAATCCGATGAAAAATGTTTGAAATATCAGCAAAAGAGTGTCTCAAAATCATCAATTTGGGACAATGCCGATTTTCGAAATTTTGAAAGGGGTTACATCATGATTTTTTGCAAAAATCGTCAAAAAATTTTTTGTTCTACTTTTCAAATCTTTTGATGCAGATTCAGAGAGAATGAATTTCTGATTAATAAATGGGATTCCCTTTCCAAATCCGATGAAAAATGTTTGAAATATCAGCAAAAGAGTGTCTCAAAATCATCAATTTGGGACAATGCCGATTTTCAAAATTTTGAAAGGGGTTACATCATGATTTTTTGCAAAAATAGTCAAAAAATTTTTTGTTCTACTTTTCAAATCTTTTGATGCAGATTGAGAAAGAATGAATTCCTGATTAATAAATGGTATTCCTTTTCCAAATACGATGAAAAATGTTTGAAATATCAGCAAAAGAGTGTCTCAAAATCATCAATTTGGGACAATGCCGATTTTCAAAATTTTGAAAGGGGTTACATCATGATTTTTTGCAAAAATCGTAAAAAAATTTTTTGTTCTTCTTTTCCAATCTTTTGATGTAGATCGACGGGGAATGAAGCCCTGATTAATAAATGGTATTCCATTTTCAAATACGATGAAAAATGTATGAATTATTTGCAAAACCATCAACTTGGGTCAATACCGTTTTTCGAAGATTTTGAAAAGGGTAAGTACTTGGACGTTTGCCTTCCAGTTCATTACCGCATTACATTACCAATCCTCAAAAGAAGCTATTAAATATCCAATATTTGGCATGTGCCTTCAATATTGTTTTATTCAATCACGTGTATACATTATTGAACTTGTTATTGGGTTCTCAAAGTATTAATCCATTAAGATACAAGAACGTTTATTAACAACATTTTTATTGAGTTCCCAAACAATTCACGTAAACACGAGTTTTAGAATTTTGCAATATTTAATCAAAGTTCATTGACCATCACCGGCATGTTTTTTATTCTAACAAACAAGACTTTTTTGTCAGCTTTTTTTCTTATTTCTTTTATTTTACACACTTTTATTTTCCATTTTTCGGTTAAAATATTAAACACTTAGTTTATTGTTAAAATCTTAAGAGTAAATCGAAGTGGCGCGATGGGGTTTCAGGCTATCCACGCTGATGCTGCCGTTGGACACAATTCAACAAGGAATTCACGTCTTTCAAGTCAATGATTAGGTTGCCATTTTTGGAGTAGAAGCCTCCGTTGCATCCCTGAGGTGCTGCCAAACAACAGGCCACCATCAGACAGCTAATAAGCAAAAGAAAAACAAAGGCCGGCGAGTCCATTCTCAAGCGAACTGTTCGATGCAATCAGCAAAATATAACTGCCTGTTCAGATTGAGTTTCAAGCGAGATTATATGAGATTCTAATCAAATCGGGAGATTCCCAGAGACGAGATTCAGAGCGTAATGCGCAGATATAGTAAGTATGCGAAGTATCAATTACCGAGCAATCGCAAAGCTCTTCCAGCACAAAACTCGTTGCTTGGAGAAATTCCCCAATACCCCCAATCCCACTAATTATGAGTTTCATTCTCATTATCATCAGGTCAATGGTATGCACAAGTCTAATAAAGCATATTTTTATTTATTTTTTTTCTAAGTTAAGCATTCGTAAATCTATTTTCCCTGGAAGCTCCCTGTTTGCGAAGCCACTGGCCGTAATGAGCTTGTTGTTCTGCTTTAATCCAAACATGTGGCTAAAACCTGTATCTTATATATGGCAATTATAAACTGGGCATCGCCCTACCTCTTGTGGATCTAAGCCTGATACTTGGAAATTTTCTTTTATAATTTTAAATATAATACTTCCGGGTGCAGAGAAATAAATTACCTATTAATTTTCATTATAATTTCAAACTATATATTGTATATATAACGATTTTCTTAACCCTTATATAACCAAAATCATAGGGGATGTAAAATTTATCGTATGAATAAAATAAAACCATCTTGCACACATAATTCTGTTGGGAAAATACTTCCAATTTTGTTTTTCCTATCGCTGATTTTGCTCCTGGCTGTTTTTGATGTTGCCACGTCTGTTTTTGGTAGTCGTGTAGGTTGATTTTTAATTAATGGTGCTTCGTATGCGTTTTGCGTCATGACCAAAAACTTCCGGCTAACAGAAGGAAGAGAGAAAGCTGCGGTCAGTCTGTCCGGGGCGCGTTTTGTGTGCCGGAGACCAAAGGGACAGCATCTGCGTATCCTGGACGGATGCGTGTATGTGCCCGTTGTCCACAAGAAACCGTTGGCATAAAAACAAACAAACCAAAGCAAAAAATGCCCACACACCAAATTTAATCGATATTTTGCGGAAATCATAAAAAATTATTTATGTATACCCACGCACTTGGATGTCAGACCATAAAATCCTGGCCCATGCGTTGATTATAACATTTAATTGTTATTCTGGTCTTATTAATGATGACTGTACGAGTATCCTTGCGTATGCTTAAGCACTTGCTTCATGTTGTAAATAATTTCATAATTAAATTAAATGGTTGCTAGAAGTTAATGTAGTAGGACATACAGAGCAATTTGCCATTAGGAGCCTAGGGTAAAACTTTCTTGCAGATGAATGGCCTGACATCGAAGACGAATGTCAAAGGACAGAGACAGAGAGTTTGGAGGGAAAGAGAGAGCAGCAGTGAGGGGGTGACAAGCTAAAGAGACACTTTGCCAGAACAATCAATCAAAATGGCCAGCTTAAAACGCAGTAAATCGGTTCAGTTTTCCAAACAGCTATTGACATTTATAGCCGAGCCCGTAACGATTATAATTTATAAAAACTTTCAAAAGTAACAAATGAATAGAGGGAAAAAATTGAATGTATCGTAATTCATTTAAATTCTGTTTGTATAAAATAAAATAAAATAAAAACGAAGCATGGTTGAGATTGCACGCTTAAATACAAAACAGTTATCAAGGAACATCTTAAGGAGAATGTTTTGTATAAAATCCATATATATATATATACTTTTATTCATATATACATACAATATATATATTTATATGGACACATTAAACTGATTGATTGGCTATATCGATAAACCACTGTGTAATCCATCGTGGTCGGTAAAATGTACCCGGAGTACCAGAGAAGTTCACTGATTCGCGGGGCACTCCGTGGAGCCACAAAGAGACACAGACCGCAAGTACCACAGAAAGAAGGCAGATTGGGATTGGGAGTAAAAGTGCGGTAAAAGGAGGGCGTGGCAGCTCATCCTTGGCGAGGACAAGAGCTTGGCCCCGTGACAACGCTGAGCACGCACTCGCAGCAGCTGCGGGCGCCATCAAAAACTTGTGCTTGTGGCGGGGCGTACTTTAATTTCAATTTGTCGCCGACCTCCATCCATTCACCCCACCTACCCATGGAACGGGGACAGGACCATCGCTGGAATGAGACTGGCCCAACGGCAATTTATTGTTTTCCACTTTACGCCAGTGTCCCACTAGAGAAGTTGTCCCGTTCGCTTGTTATTGTTTTGTTGTGTTTTTTAGTGTCCTGCTCGAATTTGAGGTTCTCCCATCGCCGTTTTCCCGTGAGCTTTAAGCAATTGAGCTACTTGTCAATCGCGGGCACATCGGAAGGAAACAGGACACAGAGGAAGTTACAGTGAAAGAAAAACCTTAAGCGATATCGACACAAAATCTAACAATGTATATGCGTAAGGATACCCATATTTTGCTCATTCACCAATGAAATCATAAACTTGATTTCTTAAAACAAAACTAAGGGATTTCTTAGAGGAATTTTTAAGTGTAAAATAAAAGGGGAGAGTTGGTATGACAGTGGATCCGGGGTTATTCACTTACCATGACAGCATTTCGCTTAAAATCCATAAAGTTCTTCACCTCAGCGGCCAATTCTCGGAGCAGGATAATACCATCCTTGCGTTTCACTTCGATGTCGTTGTCCTTGAAGCGCTGCAAATGAACAAAGAATAACCAGAATCATCAGATACACAATTCTCAGTACATTTTATAGCGATAAACTATATAACTGATGGGCGATTCGAGAGAAAAAAGGGTTAAAGGGTTGTAAAACTTTGCGTTTTCTTATTGCCCAACATAAAACTCTGATGTACTTCGGAAATGGAAATAAGGAGTAGCCGAAGATGGCTTCAGGCGGTTCTTAAATGGATATTAAATTGATTTTAGTACATCTTATTAATTTAATTGGGTTTTCATTAGCAGGAAACAGAGAAAAAATACTCAAACCAGGCATCTAAGAACAAAAAGAATAGATTGAATAATCAAGGTCCTGAAAAAAAGCCTAACACAGCATACATTCTAGCTATCTTTAAGGGACATAAACAAAGCCTTTTGAACTTGCAACACTGGGATATACCATAAGTATAATTAAATTTCACATACCATTGCACTTATCCCCCGCGACGCACACACACGCACATAGCTCTCATTCCAAATGGCAGAAACTTGCCACAATCTGAAGAGGGACACGCAAACATTTTAGTTTCTCGGTTAGATTGAAGCTGAGACACGCATTTAGTGGCCAAGTTAATGGCTTCAACATTTTGTTTTGATTTTAGTCCATCCACCCACGCAAGGAACGCTGCCACACATACGGTGATGCCTTTCGTCCTTATAATGGGTTTTCCATTGAACGTGTTGTCATTTGTTTTAATGGAGAATTCTGATGAGTTTTCCTTCTGTTTTCTCTTCGGGTTTTTTCCCCAGACGAATTCCACAACCCATAATCATCGACATCATATGCAAATGCATTTTATGACTTTTTCATGCATCTGAGTGCCACAAATTAGCAATTTAGAAATTAAGTTATTTGTGGGTGTGGCCATGTTCCATTTCAAATTGTCACTCTTCAAAGCAACTGTCAGTTAAATTATATTTCTGCCCGTCGCATTCGTTATCATCAACGTCATTGCAACGAATGGAGAAAAAGAGGTGTCAGCGGGGATAGGAGAGCGCCAGGCGGCAGGCGGCAGCTCAGGGGGGCGTGCGTGTGTCTCCAGCGAATTAATTAGAAAACTTTTCTTAACTGATCCGGTGCCAGAAGGACCAGCAGTCGGAAAACAGAGGACTCCTCAAAGCAGCTTGGGCCGAAAAGAATACGCTCAGCTATGAATATGCACATAACTTCATACATACAATTTTATTAGGGTGGTTCGAGGAACGAGAAGGAGAATGTACTTTTAAAAATTTTGAGAACTATGCCTATCAGAAGCTGAAAATATGTTTTTTAAACTCATACGCGCGCATATCACTCATACGCAATGTTGCCATAGCCAAAACTCCACATATTTCCGAATTTGAAACAAAAACTAATCATGCATAATGATAATTTCAAATTTTCCATAGTATTGATGATTAGCAAAAAAAATTTATAATCTGGCACACGGGGCGTATGAGTATTTTCTCTCTAATAAATTACGCATACGCAGTGTTGCCCATGCATACAATATTTTATATTGAAACATAACAGAAAGTTGGCAGACAAATAATAAGAAATGTGTAGGTTTAACTTAACGATTAATTTACAAACTCTTAATTTCGACAAAAAAACCTTACAAAGAACCACCCTAATCTTCATACATACTCTTATATAAAAGGATATAAATACGTATTTGTATGGGTACGTTCACCAGAGACATTGCAAATAATTGTGGCTTGAGCCAAAACCTAACCATTGTGCTCTCCGTGTGTTTTTGGTCTTGGCAATGCGAATATGTGTGTCGTCGTAGAAGTAAAACTGTAAGGAGAAAACTCTTTGAGGCATTCATTAGTTGGCTAAAGAAAATGTCACCCACACAAGTTGAAAGAAAAAATGAGAGTTTTCCCAGTTTTCCCAGTTTCACATCACCCTTTGTCTGTCATGGTTGTAATGCCATTGAGCATTATAAATTTTACACGAGGATTTCGAAAACTCTGAAATCTTCTCTACTGACTGCACTTGACTCACCCATAGCTCTTTTCGACTTTGAAAGACTTAAGCGATGGCATTAGATGGACATTTGCTAAATGGCTACTTGGGTATCGACTTTTGAAGCGAAAATAAAGACCCCAAGGACTATTTTTTTGTGGTTTTTCGCCGTTTTAAGGTCTATCGACACTATGTAATTGATGACTTAAAAAGCCGCTTTGCTTTTATAATAAAAACTTGACTCGCCCTATGCGAGCTGCTCTTTTCATAATTGAAACCTAATAATTAATACAAAATAATCGCTAAATGTAACACAAAAGACGACGGTAATTAAAAAGATGTTGAGCAACAAGCCGCATTGTAGTAGGACAAAAAAAAAACTATATTTTGTATGTACAGGGAGGAATCTTGCCACGGCTAGGTGGCAGTCTCTGTGGTGGCCTCGCCCACAAAAACCTCACACAACTTTTATGCGATGGCAACATTTTATAAAGCAATTTCAACGAGAGAAGCATCGAAATGCAATGCACGCCTGAAAGATGCACGCGTATGTATGTGTGTGGGTGAGAGTGTCCTGCAAGGGGGGTAGTGGGTAGGGGGTGGTGTAAGAACTATATACAATATGTATACAATATGGGTAGCACTCGAAGCTAAGGGCGAGAGGCACAGCGGCCATAGAAAGTTTTTCATTTTGCGGTTGACTCTGGAATTCGAAAATGTTGCGCAAGGCGGAGTCCTGCACTTCCTTTCTACCCCACCAGCCGCCCTTCCTCCTTCCTCCTGGGGTGGTGGGGTGCGTATACAGCTGGCACAAAACTTAAAGTGGAGCAAGGACATCCAAGAGGGGCATCCATCTTGGGGCAACGGAGATGGAAGAGAGTGGAAATAAGGAGCATTCCTGAGCTTTGGCTTCTGCTCCCGTTGAATTCTTGCGCAAGTTAAGAAGCTTACGCATGCAGGAGCAAGATTCAACAGCAGTTCCACCCACCTCCACCTGTGCACTATACAAAATTGTTTACTCTGTATATTTATTCTATAAAATCTAGTCTTTCTTTTAGTCATCTACTGACAAAGCCACTTTTTATCAATTACTTTAGATCTTCTTTTAATTTGTTATGTAAAATCAACTTCAAACTAAAATTACTTTAAAATTTCAAGTTCAGTGTAACGCTATACATAACTAGGCGTCCCGACTTCCACTTGTATAAATGATTATGCACCAAAGTGCCTTGGCAAGTTGGGAAACCAGAGCCGCCCTTTACTATGGTCTTGTCTGGAAATGCGCTAATTAGATTTTAATGAAGATGTCGCTGGCATCCCTTTACTCGTGTTCCCGTCCCAACCTAATGTTTAGTTTCTCATCTGGAAAAGGAGTAGCAATGTCTTGCATCAACGCACATGTTAAACTTGCAGTTATTTTTTCAGATTTCTTTTCCAGATTTTTATAAAAAAAAGTTATATTTATTTCAAGAGGGGTACCTGTCACTCTCCAGATAGATATTTAAGCCCCTACAACACATTGAATTAAATATTTCATTTACGCCATACTTTCATTAAGCATAACACCCGAAAAGCCCAGGATCTCCGCACTTAACATTTGTTTGCCGGCAGCTGTGTGTCATACTCGCATTTTCGCCACCAAACGACAACGACAGACCCAAATATTTGCATAGACAAGGACTGTCTATATGCATACATTTATAAGGCTCTGCGTATATAAGCTTATATGTATTAAGCTGATATGCTGGGCTCTGTGGGCCTGCAGCCCCGTAATGCATTTGGGACGCCACAAAAGCCGGTGGAGTAGCCCCACAAAGGAGTGGAGTTTCCCTTAGCCACCCGAGGCCCTCAAGTGCGTCGCCGAGTCGCCGAGTTGCCGAGTCGCCGCCTTGATTTACGATTAGTCTCTTTGCAGTCCGCAGCACTGTTCGCCACACACTTAGTTAGCCAAACACACAAAACCAACTCGATCTGTCTACTCCAAACTTCACGCCCCGGCTTACTCTATGTCCCCACCCTCTGACCACTCGGTGCTCTACAAGGCCTTTGTATTTTCCACTTAATTCAGAAGCGTAGGAGTAGCACGTTGAGGTGTATATGAGCAGAAGGAGGGCTTATAATGAAACCTTTAAACTTTGAAAATATTAAAGCAAACGATGGCACGTTTAGCCTGCGAAAAGTATGGCTCATTATTTTGAACTACGTGCAAAATGAAAAAATATTTTCGCCTGCCAAACAGGAGAGAGAGAAAGTGGAGAAAATTGTACGTTTTAAGCATCCTAACTTTAATTTGTCCTACATTTGAATAAATTTATATTTTAACCCCAAAAGATTTAATAAAGTAGCGCTCATTTTGCATTATGAAGCCTTACTGGCTGTAGTATGTCCTTGGCGAGTCCCTTACCGGCTTGCTGATAGGCCCTAGAATGACTGTACCTTGTTGGAGGTTTCATCTGACTGAACAACATATTTCACAGCTTAGGTAGATACTTTTTTTTTACGCTAGTCAACGCTAAACGCAGTGAAGCCAGCGGCACACGGAAAATAAAATAAATGAATATGCGCCACGCAAAGGCATTCCACATACACTTTCTCACCTCAAGCCGCGACCCAGCCAAAGCGCCACCACCCCCACGGCTACCCACCCCGGCACCTCATTCGTGGCAGCCATTTAATCTTCAGGATGTTTTTGTTGTCCTGCGACGCCTTTCGCATAACTGAACGTGTACACTGCATTTGTTTTTCATTTTATTATGCTACTTTAAAATGGCGAGCGAACAACGTAACAACGGAGAAAGCAGCTAAGCAAAATATAAAAGAAACAGAAAGAAAGACACGACGGATAAACGAGGGCAACAAATAATGAGATGGACCACACCCGCAACCATCGTCCGCTTTCCTTTTTTAAATTTTTCCCTCCTCTTGTATTATATGGCAAAACATTTTTTTAAGGACAACATACAATTCAATGGGAGAAGAGAAAAGGCGGACAACAATGAGATGACATTGAAGATAAATAATTCTATTAAAATTTCCGCGCTGACATGTCAATATTTCAAATATAGTAATAACAATTTTGTTAAAAGTGAAAACTGAAAGCCAGGAAGAAGTGCTCAAAACTTGTAACATTTAAACTGAATAATCGTATTATATTAAAGATTAATTTAGCAATATTTGCACAACACCTAGAAGTTTACTCCTTTATTGCGCCGTGTCAATAATTATAAAAAGACATACAATTTATTAGCTTTTGCTGTTAACAATAGAGTCGATGGTTGAGTATTAAAACGAAAGGCGTTAACAAGGGAGGGGAGCCCACAGGACCACGAACAAAACACAAACAAACAGACTGAAGGACAGATAAACTTTCCCATACACAAAATGGCATGACATAATGTTTGTAATGCACATACAAATGTAGATACACACACACACTCGTGTATGTATATGAGAATATATACAACACATATATATTAAAACGCACACAGGACGATTTCAACTGTTCGCTTTTCCCAACGCACAACGTCGCGTATACTTGATATTTAATTCAATCTGGGCGTAGGTTTTCATATTTTTTTTTGTGCCGCTGTGCTGTGTCGTGTGCTTTAAATTAACACAAACAAACATTGTCAGCGACAGCAGCACCCACCACTGCCACCAACAACAACAAAAACACACCAGCAAGTAAGAACAGAGCAGCAGCAGCAGCAGCAACAAGGCACTTGACAATTACAGACTCAATGACAGTCACAGCCAGCAAATTTATTTGCATTTTAGCTGCCTTTCTGGCACCGACTTCGCACCCATTCCTCTACTTTACCTCGTCCCATATAATATCGCTGATATTTATACACTCCTCGGAATCATGAACATTTATAAACAATGATTTAGTTAGGATTTAAATTTATTAGAAAACAAGGACTATTCGTTTAATAGGGAATCTTTAATTATCAAGAGAAGTACTCCCGATTTCAAGGTATCTCGATATCTATTTCATTAACAGCTCAAAAGTTAGGAGAAGCAGTTTTAGAAATAAAAACCTATTCATAGCTTAGTCCGATTCTTCCACAAAGATTTTTAAAGAGTATATAAATGGAAGCCTGAGATCCCAGCAGTATTTTAAATAAGCAAGACCCCATAAATGTAACGGCCTCACACATAATCAGAATCGCACAATAAAAGCAGCTCACTAACTCATGTACATCTGATTAAACGCGAAAATACGCGCGACTAGCCAGAGGGTGAGCCATGAAAGGAGGAGGAAGGACGTGCCATCCTTGGGATACGCCAACAGCCACCGCAGACCACGCAGTCAACCAAAGCCAAACACAGCCATGCTTATTAACATAGATAGCAGCCAGTCACATACTCGTACTTACGTATTATATAAAGTATAAGCCCGGCCAACTCCCACCCGGGTCCCCTCAATTAGCCTTATTTGTGTTTAAATTGCATTAGGGACGGCAAGAACCAACAAAAGATCCAAATAAGAACGTCAAAGAAAACACGAAAAATTGACGCATTCGTTGGTTAAGCTCCTGGCTAAGCTCCGCCATTCGGAGCACTTATCGATACATTTTTTCTTATCGATAAAGTTCAAATAAGTGAGCTCCAAGAGCTTAACTGTATTTGTTACGACTAAACCGAGGCAGAAGCACTGAACCCACCCGACCAGGTCGAGCGAAGCCATTAGCCAATGCGATTTGTAGGACCACATATCAGGATTATCTAATACATATGGCATGGCCTTCATGCCACTAATATTGTAGTATTGTATAATATGAATGTGCGTGCCGAGTCTGGCCATATGTTGGTCACAATTACTTACACTTTTTATCTCGTTCATTTTGGTAAATTGTCGTCCAAACTCCCAGAGATCGACTCCGAATTTCAAGGCCCAGTTGCGAACTCTGGAATAAAAAAAAGAGTTTTAATACAAATGAATAATTAATGGCTTTGGATAAACTTAAATAAGAAGGTTTAATCGATAACTCGTTACCAATTACCCGCCAACATGTGGCTGATTAAAAATCAATTTGAATAAGTTTTAAATTATGCATAAATTATTTCTGTTTAATTACGTATGCGAAATACAAATACAAATCTTTCATTAAGCAATAAATTTCTGGCTGGAAAGTACACACCATAATTATCCCTATTATAATTGTTATAATACGAATCTCTTCAGAATGTTTGCCAACAAGTTTCGCGAAGAAAGGAAGAGAGGTCCTGCAGGAAAACTCATTACGAGCTTGCCAAGAGACAGGGGCAGGACCTCCCAAGACCAAGAAGCAACTATTGTAAAAACATTTTCGAAGCATTTACAATCTAAACGCGAGACTTGAAAAAGGAAAACAAAGCCAACAAAACAAGAGCTCATAAAATCAGTCAGTGAAGCAAAAAGTCCACAGGAAATTCCAAGTAAAGTAAAAAAGAGCACAAAATCGGAGACCAAAGTCGAGTCAGTGAAGCCAGAAAGTTGAGGCGTTTATTCAAACAAAAAGTAGAATATTAAAAATAAAGTAAAAACCAACGAACGAGGAAAAACACCCGAAAAGCCAAGTTAAGTTGAGCCACTGTAAAGACCATGCAAAATAATGCTCCCGAAAATATTTGCACAATTTTATGGCATTATCTGCAATATCAATACGCGCTGCCAGAGTGCCGATGGGAGTGGGTGGTGTGGGTTGTTGGGACGATGGAGTGGTGAGAAGGGAACCCAGAGCTCTGCCAGCAGTAACCGCAGCAACGTTGCGTATACGCAATGTTGATTATGTTGAGCCGGCGGCGGGCAAAACGAACGAACGAGCCAGCACACAGCGACACAACAACAGACAAGGACCAAAAGGACGAGGACGAGAACGAGGACGAGAAGGAGGACGAAAAGGAGGACCGAGCTTCCCTATCTAGATACAAAATAAGCGCATGTTTATATGCTATGGCCATAAAGGGTGGCACCGATACGTAGATCAGGGCGGGTGTGGAGTAAGCCGAAGGGGAAGAAAAGACGGCAGATTGCGGACGAGGAAGTGCAACTGCAGTCAAGCAGCCACAGACAAAGTTTTATGGCCTGGGCGATGGCAAAAATGAATTTAAATTATATGAAAATTGTATTATGAACGGAAGCTCCGCCGAGGAGAGCCAGCATTCCAGCATGCCCTCCGGCCATAAAAGCGTAAACAATGAAGCGAAATAAAGTGGCCAACAAAGTGATTGAAATTCGATAATACTGAAGACTGGCCTACAACAAAGGGCAGGACAATTAAAAGACAACAACATGGGTAATTGTACAAATACTTTAAACAAAAACCAGGATTTAAATAAATCAAATTTCAGTTGGACTTTGGTAAAAAATATGCCAGCTATACCACCAAGATAATGTTAATAATCCAGAATTCAAATGCATCTATATATATCGTATAAACTATATACGAGTCTTTCATATAAGGAATAAAACAATGTATGAGCGTAAGCCCAAAGTAAAAGCAACTTGGAAAAACATTGAAATGTGGCTCAAAGCAGCAAAAAGCTTGAAAGGCCTTCAACATCATCTCCTTGGGCCAAAGTAGAATAGATTTTTGCCTGCTTCTTTGGAATCTTCCGTGCCGGTGGCCAGTAAAATAAAAACTAACATTTTGTTTAGCTAGTTTTTCTTTCTTTTGCAGTTTTCTATTTGGCCAGAAACTTGACAATGGCTAAAACCATATCTGTGTTTGTGTATATATGTACAGGGTGTAGGGTGCAGGGTGTAGGGTGTGGGAATGAGGCTGAGAGTGCTCAGGTGTATTCGTAATGACTTTCTATTCTGCCTCAGCATTTTGAGCACGAACGAACCACGTATGTCATGCTCAAGTATCATATACATACACCTAGAGCCATCGAACTAGTTTCGTTTCATTGCCTTTTTTCCATCCATTGCTGCCATCGTTGCTGCCATTGGCCGCTTCTTGTTTGGCTTTGACGCTTTTCACTTTTCTTGCTGGCCTGCTCAGGTGAAAATAGGCTGAAAGTCTGGCTGGCTGATGGTAATAGTCTCAGAGAGTAGGTCGATGGGCTCTTGCCAGTTTGCTTCTTTGCAATTGAAATCAATTTCCCTTCGCCTTCGCCGTTGCCAGCAAACTTGAATGCATCTTAACGAGAATTTGGCCTTTTTTTCTGCATATCCTTAAGGACAGCTCATCCATATAGGTGACGAATTTCGTCAGACTCAGACTCAGACTCGGTACAACGAAATGCAGGATATTAAATTTAAGAAAAAACTCTTTTTGAAGCGATGAGTACCTCTTATTCGGGCAGGGTAATGCCAATTGTTGCAAATTAGTTTGTCGTGTTGCATGCCATCCATTATCCACTTGTATTCAGTAACGGAAATGGAAAATAAAAACCAAAATAATACGATAGACGTCGGAGGGCTGTCACTTCAGTTTATGCTCTGTTTCAAATGCCGCTTAATGCACTTTCACTGTTTTTTGTAAAAAGTAGTTAGTGCTCGGCTTGCTCCCTTTTTGTTGTCGATTTTGTTTCATTTATTCATTTAAGCCGACATGTCTGTAATTAGATATATTCCCCTTACCCGGAAAAGCTCCAACGTCACTTAATATCACTCGTAATCTGCATTTAGTTTGCATTAAAGTCTTTTCTGATTTAAAATCTGATTTTTTTGCAATTATATAATTGTGTAATTTAGGTAGTTTTTAAAACAAGCATTCCCCCGTTATAATGCTCTTAAACTTTCTAGCCGAGGCACACTTCCAATCAGTCATGGCAGCATTTTCTGACCATATCGAGGGACCAAGAGTTGCACCAGAATCCTGTCAATGCAAGGACCACTACATGAAGGAAAGGAATACTTAAGCAAATGAAGCATGAATTAAAATGACGATGGCGGCCATTGCAACTCAAAATAAGGCAATTGGAAGGGCACGTAGATCGGGATATAAGGAAGGCCTAAGAAAACCCCGTTGAAGGCCAGGAAGAAAGAAAAGCAAGTATGTCGAATGAAAATACATCGCTTTCGTCTTCGGTTACAATAAAGAACGAGATTTGGGTCAGTTACATGAAAAGCAATGTGGCCAAATCCAAAGCGTAGGACCATTGCCCCAACTGCTTCCAGAAACTGAAGCCAGAAACAGGACCAACTTCATCATCAACAACATCATCCCTGGCCGAATCATAATCGTCAGAGCGTCAGAGCCCTCAAGGCTTCTCTCACAGTTCGTCTTGTCGTCACCCGGGCTGGGGGTTTTTCCGCCTGCCAGCAAAAGTTGAAATAAATTTAATTGAATTTCTGCAGTGACATAAAGCAAATGGCAACATGTAGGCAGGACATGGAAGGAGAGAGACCCAAAGGGACTCAATGCGGCAGCGAAAGCAAAAGTTTGTTTTTCAAATTAATACAAAAAATTCATTTTATGCATATGCTTCAACATATAAATATTTGACAATGGAAACATTAAAGTCCCATACTGTACTGTAATACTTTAAAAATTGTAAAATTTAAGATCAATAATGTTGTCTAGACAAATAAAAAACATGTTTCGAAAACGTACAGCCAACTTTATTCCTGATTTCTCTTTAAATATAACACAAGGCATTATTTAATGGCTGTATCCATTAAGGTCTTTAATATAATACATAAACCTTAATCAAGCTTAGTTGCCAGAAGTGGAAAAAGAAATTCTATTAACGAAACTACAAAAGCATCAACAAATAACTAACTAAATTTCCACATAAAACCCGTATGCCAAAACTAATTTCAATAAATAAAAGTGACATTAGATACAAGAGGAGGACAACAAAAAATCACTTAGTGACTCGGTTCTGGTTTCCGGTCCCCGCTTTTTTCCTTCCTCGCCCGAAACCGGCCAACATTTCCAACAAACGCCACTTGCCCTTGCCTGCAAATGGCAGTTGGTTTTTGGGTTAATTAGCCAAGTGAGCGCTGCGGTTACGTGTGTTCCCTACTCCCACACCACCTAACCACCCCCTCAGCCAGCCACTGGTTCGGAGTCACCGTTAAAGCTAATTGCAAAATCCTATTATGTATCCATTAGATACGCATACTTTGTGTGTCAACGTCCAAATAGGCAGGCACAAAAATATCTTTTCGCCACATCAAAAACCCCAACCCACATGTTTGAAAACCCCTTTTTGATAGTAATTTAATTGTGGAATATGTTTTTGGTAGAAGGACTTGCTCTTCCTAATTCTGGATACAATGTTTTTACAGCAATATTAAAGATGGGATCAATATCGACAAAGTAACAGACTTTGCAGTGCAATCCCTAATATTATCCGGCAACCAAGGAGTTACAAGGAATATCTTAAACCCAATTATTTTAAGTGTAAAAGCCGTAAAATCGACTTAAAACGAAACGAAATAACTATTTCCACAACCACTTATCATTTAAGAGGAAATAATATACATTTTTGATGAAACATGAAGCCCGGGGACTTGTTGAAACAGAATAAACAAATTTACAATTAATTTCCTGTTCAAGGAAATTGCCAACATGTTTGGCAAACGCATAATTGAGAATTTTGGTGTTAGATGTGGATAGTGGGTGGTGGATGGTGGGTGGTGGGTGACGGATGCAAAATGATGAATAAAACTTACTCATTGTGTGGTATATCCTCATCCTGATCTCCGACAGCTTCAAATATGTGCATTTTGAATATTAGCACGCCCAGCACAATGGCCACAAAGCAGCTCCAGTGTTTGCGTTCCATTTCTGTTTATTTTACCCTTTCGTGTGCGTATTTATTTGGGTCAATTTGTTTTGGATAGTTCACAATTCACTAGTTTGAGGTTTCCTCCACTTTAGATTGGTTTTTAGTTGCAGTTGCCAAAAATGTCGAATTATTCGTTTCCCGCGTCCTTGCCACGTTCGATAAAACCACACAAAAAATTCCCTGCTAATGTATACTCGATTTGAATTTATTTTATTTCGATAGGATATGTTTGGTTTTATTATTATTTTGTTGATTACGATGGCTTTTTCATATACTTGATGTGAATTTTTCACATTCTGACATTTTGTAGTGCCAAATGTTTTTATTGTTTTCATCAGGTGTGTTCAACATTGTTGCAAAACTAGTCAGTTGATGGTCGACGACAAATTTTAATTGCACAGGTAACTGGATATGTGAGTATTATTCGGGAATCCTAGATTGAGTTGTGGCCTGAAAAAAGAGAACAAAATGAATTTAATAAAAGGACTAAAAAATATATGTTGTATTGTATGAAATATAGAATATCTAATCCCAATTCCAATTTCGACCTGATAAAAGTTTCTGCCAACCAGGTATGCACTTTGTGGCTTAGTAATAATTTTTTTTTGGTATAAATATCTGTAGTACACAGAAATAATTTGTAATCGCTTTGGAAATAGTTTTCAACTCAACTCTCAAACAGGATATTTTCCACGCATGTGGTCGGTCGGTCGTTGGTGGGGCAGTGGCAGTGGCGGTGGGCAGTATTCCGGGCTTCACATGAATTTGACCTAGAAATGCGCTGCCACCCGCCGCCACTCCGACCTTACTCACACATACATAGATGCAGTAGCATAACTCACACGCACATGGGCAGAACTTCGGGATGCTTTCGAACAAGGACTCGAACTCGAATCCGTTATTGTGGCACATGCGCAGAAGGGGTAGGCGGCTTTACACTCATTCACTCCGAATCCTTTTCAACAAAGACTGTGTGTGTGTGTGACTTTTTTGTATGGGCATGCCGCCCCCTAAAACGGCACATAGTCCCACATCCTACCCAGAAAGCCAATGGTCCTGTGTGCTGCCAAGGATATCGCGAAATTATTTTCATTATATATGGTGGAAGGCATTCGCCTGCTCTGCCCTGACAGCCGCATCTGCATAAAATAAAGACAATTTGTTGCGGCCAATACGCATTCACAGGCACAGTCACAGGCACACATAAATATGTGCTTGGTTCCTCTTTGCAGTCATATAACTAAGTACTCGACGTACATAGAGCCTGTGCATGCAACCGGATTTTATACGCTTCTCTGGCCCACCTACCCCGCTTGCCTTTTATCCTCCTCTGGCTCGACATCAAAAAGTTTGACAGAAATGGAACGGCAGCCCCACACTTGCAACACAGAACACGGAAGATGAATCAGATGCAAGGCGTCGACTTTATTTCATGCCCCATACAAATACAGCTTTAACCACATGTATAAAAAATAATTTAAACTATTTTCAATCCTGTGACAAAGTGAAGCTTGCCATTTAGGTTTCTGATGCATTTAATTGGTCAAAAGGATAACATAATTGGAATATAATACTTGACTTTATCTTCTTGTTAAATCCAAACTAATCTTTAGAATGGAACTTTAAGGATCTTACCACCCTAAGCGGGATCTCCCTAACATATTAAGGATATATTTGATATTTTTACTATCTATTTATATATTAAAACTGTATTGTTTCTTTTCAAAAATGATTCTGATTGAACCCTGATTGAACCCACTATCTTTGCTCTTAAAGACATCTCAAACTAAATAAGATTGGGAACACCGGTCAACGTTTTTTTGCAAAAAACTAAAGCAAACACACATTTTCATTCACGATTACACACCATCGAAAGGGTATTGAGTGGAAAAGAAAGCCGCAAAAATAATAGTGATGATAAAAATAAAAATGTGTGCAACATGGCGTATACGCAACGTTAGCGCCAGGCAACGTCAAGCGAACGAAACGAAACCATTGTTAAAAAGTGAAAGTTTATAGTTGGCGCACGTTCATAAAGTTTTGCGTGTTATACAAAAGATTTATTATATCGCACATATCGCTCGCTAGCTCCTGCCGTTCTTTTTCCATTTCCCCATCCTGGTCCGCGTCCGCCTTGATTTTGCCTCACTTTTCCCTCCTCCTCCTCCTCCTCCTCCTCCTCGCTGTTTTGTTTGCTTTGGTTTTTTATGTTTGGCCTGGGCTGGTCTTTTTGATTTTTGCTTAGCTTACAACAGCAGCAGCAGCTAAAAAGCAATATGGCCTTGGGAGTTTTCATAATGGAATTAATGTGCCTGTGAAAATTTCAATAGGCAGCGGCCAAAACTTTTTACAGCCAGAGACGGATGGCTGTATGGAATTTTGATAAGTTCTAAATACGATTTGTGTTTTACAAGCAGGTCACGTTTGTGGCTTAAGAAAAAACTATTATTTTAAATTATTTATAGTAATAGAAAGGGATTTCAATATATTTATAAAGTCGAAAGTTTATCTGCGATAACTTCCTCATTACTTAGTAAGGTAAGGAAAGATGGCGAACCAAAATATATTATATACAGAATCCTGAATCCTGGCATGAATTAGTATTGAAAACAAACCCCATCAGAGCCTAAACAAAACCGATTCGTGATGTTTGTTATGTTCATATTAATGCGAACAAAGAGCTTAAATAGGAGCAGCCGTGGAGCAGGACTCCAGGGAACAGGGATATGGCAGAGGGAGGCACGGCCAGGCCAAAGGTTACGAGGTATTGGTCAAGCCTTGAGATTTTACGCAGCTGCGTAAGCTGCGTGGCTATAGTACACGTACACGATAAACCGTTATTATGTGCCATATACACGTGTTCCAGTGTGTGTGTTTTGCGGGAGCGTGCGTAGTAGTAAATAGTAAAACGGCATAGCATACTTTTTTGGGCGCGCAAACAAATCGCACGCCTACAACCGCACACATTAACTAGCAACAAAAACGGGAATTAAATACACGCTATATTTGAGTAATTGAAGGATTCGCTTTATTTATGGCGAGTTTAGCGATTTTTCTTGGCTTGTATTAGTTATTTAACTTTTTGTTTTGTCCATTTTATTGTGCAATCAGCAAGGCAACTGGATCTCTCTTGGCTTTCCCAGCTCTCCACCCAATCCTCCCACTTTCTGTCGCTCTCTCTCTTTCGCTCACTTACTTGATGCCTCTGCGCGCCAAATTCGCAATTCCGAATCCCAGTGCGAAAAAGTTTACCAAAAACAAATCCCCCAAGCTTTTGGGGGTGTAGCTTGGCCGTGGGGTGGCTATAGGCGGATGGCGGATGGCGGATAACGGGTGGGTGGCGCAGCGAGGTGCAGCGTTTTGCCGACACTTTTTACTACGCGACTTTCGAGATGGAGAAAGCGACGAAACGCGATGGCGAAGACGAAATGCGAATTACGAAAGGCGAAATGCGAAACGGAGAGACGACGAGAGATTTATTCGACTGCGCGGCTTCGTCTCTTCGGTTTTTTTTGGCGCTCACAAATATTGCACCACCACAGGCACACGCACATACATAATACATATACACATATATCTGTATTGGATTTTTTCCAACGTTTGGATTTCAGGATATCCTGCGGCGTACAGAGCTTCACAAACTAGCTTTGTTAATTTTCATAAATTTCGGCGGACAATAACAGGCGCAATGTATGTCGCTTTTGTGATTTCTTGTTGTTTTTGCTTCACTTTGACTTGTCTGACCAAATAATTAATTCACATATGGTTGTTTTCTCTGATTTATTTAATTATTTTAGAATATTTTCTCAGACCAAAAGGCTTATGGGCAGAATTAAATTCTTTTTGGGCGCGCTTTCTGCTTAGAACGCATCCAATCTCGCCAGATTCTCGCCACGAACTGTGTACACTTGGGGCAAGGTTGCTCGGTCTTGGGGCATGCTTGCTCAGTTTCGAAACTCGTTTCCTGCTCATTTTTAACGGACATTGTTGGGGTTGCTCGTTGGGGGTCCTGCAGCGTTGCCAGATGGCGCTACCTCCACTGTTAACAGAATGTTAGTTAACATTCCACGCCTATTAATATATATCGCACTCGGTGCGATTGATAAATTCGCGCCTACTAATAATTCAAATAGCTCTCCATTAGACCTGTTTTTTTAAAACCCAATGATTATCACAAATTCCGATTAAATTAATCATTGAATCAATTGAGGTTCCGACCCAAAAGGCTCGTAATAACAAAAGTAATAATAAAGCCATTTGTGTTTGCAGTTTATTTACAAAAATATTTATTTATTTACTCGTTAAATTCAACTTGAATTATATAGTTTATGATTTAGTTTTATTTGTTTATTGACATCAAATCATAAATATAAGCGTACTTTTCAAATTACTTAAAATAGAATTCATATTTTTAAAATGATTATTGCTTTTACAACTAAAAATAAAACATAAATACATTATATTTTTTTGTTTGTTTTTCATTTAGAGTTTTGTGTTTTTTTGTTTGAATTCAGCCTTAAAAGTATGAACACTTAATTATAGCTACTATATTTTATATTTAAATTTAGCAAATAATAATTTTCTACTGTTTTGCCTTGTTGCCTTTGAATGTACATAAGATATTTTAAGCCGTATATAGATATTGTACACTTATATAATAATATATTATATGCGTTTCAATTAAGGTTATTTCTTTAATTTCTTTTCATTTTGTTTTTTTTGTATTGTGTGCTTTTGCTTTTTTATGTACAAGGTTTATTTGCTAAGCAAATTATGGCAAATTAGTCTAAATTAAAAATGTTACAATGTATATATTTTCTTTACTGTTTGTTTCATTCATTTATTTTTAAATCAATAATTCATCAAATGCCAATACTTCGTCACTCCATGTCAGCTGTGGATTGGTTGTCTTTATGATAGTTTGATAGTTTGGTTTCTTATTAGTCGGGTTAATTGTTCAATGCGAATGAATCAAAGCATAGCCTTAGTCGGTTTAGTCATTTCCCTCGACTTATATTACTAATTTTAGTTGATTAGTCAAGTAATTGCGTTGGGCTGCTGCTGCCCGCTCATCTACATGTCAGATTAGTGGGTTAATCTTGCTTTTACTTTGAGGTTGATGGGAGCCATTGATAGCTGGACATATATTGGACGACTTATCTGTTTTTTTTAGTAGATTCAGTGTTCAATTTTTTTTTTGTATATGCGAAAAGGTTTCTAGCTTTTGTTTTCTCTCTTGCCGCTTGTATAAATAAGTCTATTGGTTAATTCAGTTTTCCCTTGTCTGATGTACTCTCTTTGTAATCATATTTTTTGTTTGATAGATAGTGAAGTGTACTATTAAAATTATATTTCTTTTCTGGATAAATACACAAAATTTAAATAATAAACTGTGCGAGGAAATCGTTTTCGCGGCAGCAAAGTTTTAGCAGCAAAGTGCGCGAAAAATATTTCTGATTAAACATATGTTTAGCATAGGAATTAGGCAACTAATAACTTTTCACTTAACAAAAATAATTTAAATATAAGAAACACTTAACGTAGAGACTGTTTGGGCGGGTATGGTGAGAGTTAGAGATTGACCAGGAGCCGGACCGCCGATCCCTCAGCGGTTGCCCCTGATGCTGCTGTCATTGCTGCTGCTCACAGCAATGTGGCTGCTGCTGCTGCCCGCGGCGCATGTGGCTGCGGAGGCAAGGCTACTTCTGGCTGATGTCTCCTCACCCTCGTCGCCCAGATCCTCGTCCGGCTTGTGACTAGAGGCGGGAGGTGTCAGAAGACTTTCTGGAGCGCGCAGCGCAGTGGCCGGAGAGGCCTGAGTGCGAGCTCGCATCGCGTGCACCGCATCTTGTGCCATCAGTACTTCGTCCTGGAAAGAATAAAAAATGAATAATTAGCATTTATTGAAACTCTTTCTTCACTGTCTCTCCCGCTATGAAGTTTTATGATTAAATGACTCAACAACCGCCAGATACTTACATACATATCCATGGTGGTGGTGTGGGTTTGGATGATGTGCGCGTCGTCGGTGACAATATTTGGGCACACGAGGGCCAGACCGAACTTGTTGCTGACCTGCTCGTTCTGCTCGTTCATATGGAGGAAGGCGGCCTTTTTGGAGATGACCCGGAAGAAGGGCTCCATCCAGCGGGCGCAAGGCAGGATCACCTGCCAATCCAATCCAGAGCAACGCAGAGCAATCTCACTATAAAAAAAAATAAAATAAAATTATAATCGGTTCTACCACGAGAAAGATTCTTGTAACTCACCGATTGAATGTATGACTGATGGCGGCCGCAGCCAGCACTGAGTAGGAGTAGTTGGCCATGCCCACGTCCAGGGTGCACAGATCCAGCAGCTGGGACGTCTGCACGAACTCGAACCCAGAGAACTGCGGGTAAATGAAGGCATCGTCCGCTGCCGAGGCTTCCGTCGCCTTCTGTCGGCTCAAAGAGGCGAAAGATGCTGGGGTACGGTTGTTGGCATTAAGCTGCATGTAGACGCCCAACCATCCGGTTATTGTGATGGGGCTGATCTCCCAGTCGAGGGCCTGCAGCAGGACCTTCTCGTGATTGAGGATGTCTCGCTCCGTGCAAGCGCCATCCGTCACGTAGGCAAACTCTCCGATCTTCGGCGGGTAGATCTCCTCCACCTTGGCGGCCACGAAAAGGCAGGTAATGCCGATCAGTTGCAAGTGGGTTTTCTGCACCTTTCGCGCCACAAGCAAGTAGCGGTCCAGGTAGTCGACGGCCAGATAGAACGTCTCCCGGTGGAGCTTGTACACCTCACAGACCTCGATTAACCAGTCCAGAAGGATGGCACGCATGCGCGGCTGCAATCCGGGATGCTGCTCCAGCATTATGGGGCTGCGCAGGCGCGAATCCTGCTCATCCCGCTGGCACATCAGACGCCACACGTCCGCTGCATTGGCCCAGGCTAGCGCCGGAAGCGGGCACTGTCGCTGTGTGTTCTCATCCGCCGGCGACATCATGAATTCGAAGGCCACTGGCTCGACCAAGTTGATGGGAAAGGCGCTGGTGCGCATGTGCTTCTGGAAACCCGGAGTTCTTTCACCATCTCCCGCCTGTTGGTGACTGCTGGTCGAAGAGGCTGGAGAAACGGTGGAGGAGTTGATCTCCTCGTTGTCGTCCTCCTCCTCCTCCTCCCCGTCACCGTCTTCATCCTCGTCGTACGAGTAATCCTCGCAACTGTCGTCCAGCAGATCATCGTCCTCGTGCTGGTCGTTTTGAGGGCTATCCACCTTGGTACCGTAGCGGACCACCACAGGAGGTTGCTTGCCGGCCAAACCGCGGTCAGGACTGGGTGTGCTGTCGGGGCTGTCAGACAGAGGACTGTTGGCCGCCTCCGGGAGCTCTTCAGCCGGCGAACTGCGGATACTCAGGAGCTCATGGGTGCTCTGTCCGTCGGCGGAAACGACCGGAGAGGTGTAAACCGAGGAGGCCACTGAGGAGAGATTGCTCTGGTCACTGGCATACAGAACGGGCAGGCGCTGCATCCGTTTGGCCGATGGGGGCTCGAAACCGATTTCAGGATCCTTAAAATGAAGAGAAAAAGATTTAGGGGTTATTCCAATGATGAAAAGACTCCAAAACTAGAAGGACAACTTGATCCACTATAAAAAAAATATCAAAAGAGACAATGAAGACCAACAATCATTACCATTTCAATGAATTTTCGCTTCTGTTCCAACTTCATAATAACATGAACCGACCAATGAAAAGAGCAACCGAAGTCAGAAACTGGATCACACGGGTGGCAGCGGAATTAGAAACGTGTCTCGGATATAATTAGCCCAAGAAGGATCTGGCAGGATAGCAGGCCAAGACAATTTATGTGGGTACGCCTGTCAAAATTCTTAATCCCAGATAGATGGACCCTGTTTTGGACCAAATGCACCCGCACAAAATTCAAGCCAGGAGATCGCACAATAGATGAAGGTTTCAGGGTTCGTATAGAGGTACAACAATAACACTTTGGCAGGATATTCACTTGGGAGTTTTTAATCCGTTTATGTTTTTGGTATTGAGATAATTTACAAAAATTTGATATTGCACTTTCGCTTCGATGATGAGAATTTGAAAGCAGTCTTTGGTTGAAATTTCTTTCGTTGTTTCGTTGGTTCGTTGTTTCTTTGGTGTGATTAAATATTTGTGCAAACAGATTTTTGGTTATAGCATTGAAGTAACTAATTTTAGGCTTTGTTCTTTTGGTTTTTTCGGTGTTGAGTTTTGTTATCGTTGCAGTTGTTGACTTGGCAATCCGGTTCTTAAATTAGTTCTTTGCACTCTATGTTGATTATTAATATGTGTCAGTCTCAACTCTAGCTTCTTGCTCTTCTCGTCTTAGCAACAATTCATTTTGGTTTCAGTCTCTTTAAGTTGTTTTTTGCTTTTTTTTTTTTTGGCTTCACTCTGCGTTTGGCTAAATCGAGTACCAATCGCGTTGACGTGCGCTGTGCAACTGAGCTCAGCCTAGTCCGTTCCAGATCGCCGATCCCCGTAGATCGTCGTTATCCTGCTCAACGAGTGCAACGGCTCAGAATAGGGGTTGCTTTCGTTGCACCAAACAGGATCGCAGACCTTTTTCCGTCCCTTTCCGCTGCTCGGGTATTTACCCGAGGGTAGTTCCCCCTTCACGGAGTTCTTGTCGATCCATCGGGTAGTATCCGTATTTCTTGAGACTTTAGACATTAGACCTTGTTGTTTTTGCAATGCATTTTCGCCTCTGGGTGTTTATCAGCCCAACAACAAATCCTCGACGGCTGCGGCCCCTTCTCCTGATCCTCATCCTGATCCTTTCTACAATTATTTTTGTCAACATCCTTGTGCGTCCAGGTAGACGTCTAGGCAAGACGTTTTGAAAAATCACTACCTACTCCCCAGGAGCAATACATAACGGATATATGAATTATTTCTACTAGTATTATAACGTTTGGGTCCAGGCTACTTTTCCTCAATAAATAATATATTTTGCAAGGATACCTTGTGGGGTGGGCCATTGGCAAAAAGCCAAAAAATGAGGCATAGTCTTAAGGCATCTTATTCCAGATTTTGAATCGTAAGATTACAGCACGAAGGAGAAATGACAAAAAAAAAAAAACGTGAACAATGGAAATCCTTGACCATTGTTCTGGCAGACAGACAGATGATGGAAAACAGAAGCCAAGATCAGAAAGTCCATAAAGTAAAAAAAATTATTGTAGACAATATGGTTTCAATATGGAGAAAGGAATCGGAGCTGAAACCTTGCCAAAGTCAAGATTGTAAATCAAAAACTTTGGCAATTCTTTAAAGGCATATCCTGTGTCTCGTCAACTTCCTAACTAGCAATCTCACACATCATAAAAGCTTAACAATATCGAGCCAACCCTCAAAACTTTCCCTACGCGGATGCTCATTAAAGATTTTCACATAATTTGTTGCGTAAAAATGAGGGAAAAAATTTTATGATATTTATGTGACAGTTTTAATTGTTTGAGTAGGTTTGCCTTTTCCAAGACATACACATACAGAAGTTCCCCTCATGGAATGTTTTTTTTTTTTGTCTCAAGACAGGAAAAAAGGTCCAAGATGCATGACAAATTTAATTTCTTATTCTTTTTGGCCAACAACTGCAGCAACCCCGCCAGAGAGATGATTTAGGTAATGGAGAATGACAATCTCGGAACAAAGTAGAAAATGGACATGGACATGGACATGCATATGGACACATGCCAAGGTGGTACCCAGATGCGATGTAATTAAAATCAAAGCGTGCAATGGCATAAGGAAAGATGGTCAGCATTCCTCCAGTCACATTGCCTTGGTGCGTGGACATTGCATCTGCCATTGTGGAGTTGGTCAAGCGTTATGGAATCGGATTCAGAAAGATTATGGCGAAAATACTTGGATTCTTGAAGGAAGCGAGTGTGTTCAACCAGCGAGTGTGAGAAATAAGTGAACTGTAAAGTGGGCTGGAATCTGGACCAAAGCGAGAGGGTTGCAGCATCCCAATCGCAAGTTTAACAAGGGTTAAACTGGGTTGATGCCCTTAAGCCGCCTCAAGGATTTTTGATATTTGGCCCAAGTCCGTCCAACCGAGCAGCTGCTGCTGCATTTCTTGATCCTGCTTGATCAGCTCCTTGAAGCGCAGCCCACGAGGCACCTAAAACATCTCTCGAAATCTCTCTGGGAGGGAGTCCGTGGGTCGTCGGGGCAGATGATGCAATTCCTCAAGTTCTGGGGTACACACAAAGCAGTCAAGAAGCAATTGTTATGCGACAACCTCCGCGTCGTCAACCTCAATATCCTGGTGCCCCATTGTGTTCCTTTTTTTTTCTCTTGCCATCTCTTTCCGTAGGGCTACAGCGATCTCTTTCTGGTTTCCTTATTCCCGTACCACTAAAGTCCTGTGCTTATGTGTCGTAATCTTTCGTCTGCCGTCTGCTCGATACCGAAACACCTTTACTTTTCAGTCCTTGGCATGGGTCCAGGTGTAACTTTTTGCCTTTGTTATTGCTGTTGCCGTGTAATACGCTGCTTTGTTGTTCCATTCAATTTATTTTCCTTCTTTTTCGTTTCATTTCGTTTCTTTCATAGAATTTAATTTAACATTTCATAATTGTTAACTTATTTCCTACCCGAAAAGGAGAAATCTCAAGGCTTTGGCTGACAAATTACTTATCCTCGTGATCATTCAAATTAAGCTCATGTCCTGTCCAGTTGCTCTTCATTTAATAAATGATATGCAAACAACATGCCAAAGGACAAATCCCAAATGGACAATAACAAACACTCATATTTCTAGCCCAGTAACTGACCTCTGGTCATTCCGGAAGGGGGTAATCCTTTCGCGGTTACTTGACGGGATTTTTCATCAAGGAAATATTACTTTCGAGGGTCGCAAAAAACGCTCGGACATGTAATTAATCATGAAATCGGTGAGATCCATGAAAACTCGAATTAAAGCATAACCCAAGAGAGAAACCAGAGGAGGGTTTAAGTGGACAAAGGACAAACCGCGAATCTATTTCGAAGGGATTAACCAGAAATGATAAATGTTATACAATAATTACCTGAAGAGCGGAAATCAATATCGTTTTAAGAAAAGAAAAGAAAGTCTTATCTAATCAAAAAATCTTACAGAATCTAATTTTGTTTGCAATCAATGACAGAAAATCCCCTTAAAAGTAAGAAAACTTTCAATTACAAGAAATCATTATCCTCTATCCCAAAATGGGATGCAATCTGGGAAAGTGAAACTTGAAATCATATTCCCACAATGTCCCAGGACTGACTTGACAGAAATCAAGCCCAGCACTTGATTGCTCAGACAAGAATCTGGAAGAACCCTCAAAAGCAACCCTATCCGTTGTTTTGGGATAAAAGAAAAGAAAAGAAGTTTGCTTGAAAAAAAAGCGAAACTTTCGTCGATTTCATGCTTGCCATGTAAAGGGGAATAAAAAGGGCTTACATTACACTGACAAATTGGTAAAATAATACCATAATTTTGATCCTTGTGCCGGCAGCAAAACAAATATTGTATATTATTTCAAAGACCGCATTCCAAAACGTCCCAAAACCAGACGTCACATGCATCGCAAGGATACGAAGATGATTTGCATAAAAGTTTAACGGAAATCTAATGAGCAGACGTCGGCAGGAACAGGACGCATTTGCATAAGGACAACGTCCTGAAACGGGGTAGCAAAATGCAACCCAGTCGGAAACCATTTTTATGGAATGCCATAACATCTTCCGAAGAAGCAAATGTCGTCTCGATGAATATTTAATTAGGAAAGAAAGGTACAAACTCGGCCCAGTGATCCTTGAAAAAGGATAAGGCATTGCACAACCCCTCAATGGCTGCTTCGCTGCTCCGTGTTTGCGGTTTCATGAATGTGTCCCATTCCTGAACAAACGCATCCCGATCCCGTCTTGATCTAGTTTCCTGCCTCAAGCTAACCTATAACTATCGCAATTTTAAATTTTCTTACTTCGAACCTTAACGGACATTTGCCACCTTGACTTCTGGATCCGGAGTTTTGGGCTCTGGGTTCTGGCTTTCTGGATAGGAAAACCAACCCCCGGCGAGCGGGAGAAGTCCGACTTTGGCTCAAGGTGTGCGCGCAAGCGCAACGTCGCTGTCGCCATCGCCGTCTGTCCTTGGTCTCCTTTGTCCTTTCGGGCATATGCTCAACATACTGCCAAGACCCCTTCGGAATTCTTACCCAACAATGTTTGTCGGAAGGGGAGCAGCGTACGTTACTTGCAAAACGTTTTTTTTTCTTCCGTATGAAAGTGACATTTGTTTGGCAGGGCAGGAATAGTATACAAAAAAACCCAAACTCGCTTGCAAAAAATAAACAAGAAAATAATCCCAGTTAAGGGAAACGAATTATGAAATACCCTCGGTCTATAGGATTTTCAATATTCTTAAGAAATATTATTTTGATAGCTACTTAGGGTAACAAATATAATTTTTGCACGTAAAGAGATTCTCATAGAAAGACAGCCCCCAGAGATTGCCTTGGAAGGATCTTTTGCACCAATACAGCTGCCAGAAGCCGCAGCAAGAAGCCATTGTTTCGTCCTTGCTTTGATTGCAGCTACTTGAGGAGGAGAGATCTGACTTAAAGGCAATAGACCGAATGCTGCTAACTGAGCGTTTATTTTTGGGCTCATCTTGGCATTGTGTTTTTGGGTAGAGAAGTGCCAAGTAGCCGGCTACGTGCCCAGCAGCTTGTTTGAGGATCAAAGGAGTAGAAACCTCTAAAGGACTGCCCATTCAAGCAGCAAAGCAAATACAATATTGTTTACTAAATATACAAAAATTAGATAGATAGAGCTGCGTCTGAAAACAAATCTAAGCTTCAAAAGATAAGAAGAATGAGTAGGTCAGTTAAAAATTACTCGAATCAAAGGTCTATAAAGACAAACATTAAATTAATTAAAAATTCCAAACTAGACTCGAAAACCATTAATTTTGCAACAAACTAGCTGATCATCTTCCAGATCGTTCGGTTCATTGGCTCTCAGTCGCTCTATCGTTGTTCTTTCCTGATAAGATTGCAAAAAGCAACGAGGTCACATGGTCTGATAATGCAACTTCATTCATAAAACTTATTTGCTGCAAATACAGAATTTTACGAAGGGGGAGGGATCATCAACTTACCTTGGCATCATCGTTGGAGTCGCTGGTTAAACGCCGTTTACGTTTATTGCCATTCGACGTGGTGGCTGTGGATGTTGCCAGGTTCTGATTATCACAGGAGCACATATCGCTTCCTCTGGATGTTGCTGAGGCTTCCGGGAACTTCTGTTGGAGTCCACTCGATGACGACGAGGTGGAGGGAGCTGTGGACAAGGGCGGGTTGGGGCTACTGCTACTCCTGCTACTGCTGCTGCTGCTGCTGCTGCTGACGACGACGACAATGTTGCTGCTACTGGCTTCCGATTCGCTGGCGGTGGCTGGGACTATGCTTCCATTTGGCTCAGTGCTGCTGGTAGAAGAAACACTGAAACAAAAAAAAAGTAAAGGTATTAAAAAGTTAGATTAGACACTTTCTTTAAATCGAAAACATCGGGTTTATATTATAGAATCCGTGGGTGTCAGGGTGTCAGGGTGCCTGTATGACTACAACAATTTCCAAATTTCTTTTGTATTTTTTTTTCGCAAAATAGAGAAATTCAATATGCCACGGAGGCATGCAGCAAATCATATAGGGGCGTTCTAAAATAGATACAGAATACAAAACGGAACGAACATAAATTCATTGAATTTTGACACGGCATTCGAGAATCGCGATGCGAGAGTCGAGATTGAGGCGCCCAACGGATACATTAATATTTAACATCCGGGAAATTGAAATCGAGATGACTGATCGAGGGAAATGGGATCGCGAGGCCCTCGGGCCGGGAAAGCCTTTCTCCCCGACTCTTTCGAGATTATTGAGCAATTTTGGCAAATTTGCATGCACATTATGCATAATGCAAGAGGCTGGGCGGACCAACGGAAAGAATGAATACTATGTTGAGATCCTTGAAAGGAAGAAGCACCCCAAAAGGACAGATGTTCTATCGTCTTGCCGCTCAAGTGGCGCGAAGGGGGAAAAAAACTGCACTTCAAGCAATTCGATGCGCGAATTTTTTTAGCAACTTGAGAAAGGGGCAAAAAAAAAACAGAATCTAACCCTTCAGGGAAAGACGATGGAATAAAAAAGGTAGACAGAAATATTTCTGTGGCATTACAGCCTCCTGTTTTGATCCTTGCCCCGGTCTGCCCTTCTCTATCGATCGCGTTTAATCGTTTAATGAACAAGAAAAAGTAATCACGTAGTAAATTACAAGGAAATGGAATCGCTTAAAAATGAGTTATGGCGAGAAATGTCCCGGCCTGTGGAGAAAGGACTAATGGAGTGTACGTGCACGAGGACTGTGCAAGTTTTCCCGCTTTCTTTTCCAACCCGATCTTGGTCTCGATCCCAGTGCCGGGGTCAGGGTTGCCGCGGCTAAAGGTTCAAACAGAAATTTGTCATTTCGAGGTGAAAGTTTCCTTTCCTTTGCGGCGCGACCAGAAACCTTGTTTCGGTTTTGGTTGGTTTCCCCTTTTCTGTCTGAATCCCTGTAGGTAAAAAAAAAAAAATAGAATCAGTATGGGGTTGCGTGAGTCTATCCCTTGAATGATAAGAAAAACTATCTGTTAGAGGAGATAGTTCCAGGAATGCCCCTGCTTTACATTATAAGGAGACTCTATCGAAGGACCCATCTTTCTCACATGATAAATTATGTCAAAATAATCGGCTCCTATTAGAAATTAGTAATTTATTACTCAATTTTGTATTTTTTTAACCTGCAAGGACATAAAGGTTTCCTGTAACCGTGAAAAACATTTCAAAACTTTTCAAACATAACCTCTTGAGTTGCCCCAAAAAGTATGCAGTAGATTTTTGCATTCAACATTCTTCATAAATTCCGTTATAGATGACCGCGATATGTTTTCGCAACACATACCAATAATTATGTCGCACACATGCTGACCACGAAATATGTCCATAAAATGGACTATCACTTAAGTGATCGACGAGATCAGGACTAGGCAAGGACTGCAAAGGGGTCGCAACTGACGAAACCAAATGACTAGGCAATTATGCAATTATTGTCATGCGCAGGCACCCACCAGCACCCACAAGGAGGGTGAAACATATTAAACTCAATTAATTTCTGTCGAATAGTGTTGGCCAGGACATGACAAGGACTTTTGGCAATGCCAGGGAAAGCCGCAATGACAACATTATCAGCCGATGTCACCCCTAAGAGTCAGATCCCATGCCACAACTAAACACTTTTCTAATGACATTTTCGCGCGCAATTATTTACTAATCACACGCAGGACCTTTAGCCATGAAGCGATCCTGCAAAGGTATGCCGAGTGTAGAGGAATGCGGCACTTGGTTATCAACGCTGTATCCACTTTGACACCTACAGGAGCCATCTGTTGGGTCGAAAGTCGAAGTTCGGGAAAACGCCAGTGAAAATGCATTTTAGATTATCACACTCGAAAGGTGGCCTGCGGTAGTGGAAGGATCCCAAACAGTTACAGCTCCTGCGGGTTTATCTGTTCTTTCCAAATGCATTGACGCAGAACCAGTTGGCCACGTCACTTTATAATTACGAATTACGAATAGAAAAAAACTATTAGATAAAGATCTTTTGGTAAAAATGAATTAAAGACAGACCCAGTACCAGGATAGTTAGTGGTAGAAAGGAAGTGGGTCGGATGTCGTCGCAGGAAGTTGGAGAATCGTCTTTTTGGCCTTCATGTGGGGTGTTAATTAGTTTGGTTAAAACTGACAAGGAAGTGGAAGTCACGAACTGTTTGATGTTTGATGTTTGATGGGAAAAGGAAATGCCTGTGGAGAGAAGGCCAACCATAATGAATACACCTTCCAAACTTTAAAAGTATTTAAATTTTATTAATATTTTTAATATTGGTACATTTGTACATCTTTCTGTTACTTTCACCTGGAAAAGAATTATATTTTTTGAAAGCAAAAAACTAACCTCTTGGCATATAAACCCATAATTGTACGGCCTGAAGGTGCCGTTGATATTTGTAATCCTGATTATGTTGAAGAAGCTGCTCGTATAAAGCAGATTGAGGCTTGAAAGTGTTGAATAATTTAAGAGGAACTGTAAAGAAAATAAATAAAATAAAAAAGATATAATTAAAATCAATAAAATAATCCTTAAAAAAATGATTTAAAAACCCTGAATATGTTCATCATATGCTTCTTGCTTTTACATTTTTAACGACTTGACGAAACCTATCAACAGCTATTTCAGCATTTCCTTGAGATCCTTAAGAGAGAAAACAACATATGATCCTTGAAAACAGAGGCTGATAGGGGATCTCACACTCCGCATGAGGTCGTGGAAAACCCAAAACAAATTTGTTTACGTGAGTTTTTCTCAAAAAAATAAAAAAACGAGAAATACATAAGAACTTTTTGCTTTTAAAAAAACGTAAACAGCATCGTAAATATTATCGAATGTGTGTAAATATATTCAAATTACAGGATAAGACGTTGCGGGTTATCTAACAGGTAGTCACGGCAGGACTCCCAATAGACTCTCAATCGATGCCAACTGCTGCAGTTTCCGTGCTGCACCTTCAGCTGTCACTCTGCACTTCAAAAACTAGTTTCTACATTATTTTAGATATTTTTTTAGGGATATCCTTTATCCCTATTTTCTATAAATGAATTTCTAGTAGTGTACCCTAGGTCAGGTGCTTCCTATTCGGCGCATGCGCAGCGTCAACATTTTCTAGTGGCTTACAACGCTTAATTATATCGATTCCCTGTGTCTCCAACCACGATGATGCACCTGTTGTGGCATGGCCTGGCCAGCATTAATGCGATGCGGGCAGGTGAGTGGTGGAGAGTGGCAGCTGGCCAAGTCCTACCCCACCTCAAAGGATTCTCGGCTGTGTCTCTGTAACTTCAATTGACTCTCTTCCCCCTCGCTAATTGTATCCTGTCGCGTTTCCTTCCCCCATCCTTGTGTTTTTCATTTCGGAATTTTATTTCCTTTTCATTCGGCAATGTGACATATGGGCCTGGCGTTATATTCGCCACGATTTATGGACCGCCTGCCATTCAGTTCCGACACCTTTTTTCTTACCCCATAAAGGAATGCTTTTTACCGAATACTTTCTTTCTCTTGCTTTCTTATCCTTGTGCTCTATATCCTTTTTTGTCTCTCTTTCCATTTGCTTTTCCCGGTTTCCCAGGATTATTTTGCTTTTCACCAACCATCATTTTCACACTAATTGCGGATATGCCTTCTAATTAATTGGGTTGCTGTTCTACCCCGAAGTCTTTTCAGGATATTTTTTGAGCTCTCATTCAGGTTTTACAACCCTCAGTCTTTTTATTTAGTTAGTCCTTAAAAATATAGAAAAGTTTCTAAGAAAAATGAAGATCTTTGAAGTGAAAGATCTTCAGATCTTGTACATTTTTCAAAGTTAAGTTTTTTGATAAAAAATAATTATTAAAAACCAGAAAAGATTGTATCTTATGACAAGGGAATCTTGCAAACTAATGACTCAATCCTTTTAGCCAAGACTAAAGGACTAACTAATAGCATGAGATCCTACCAAGGATCGGTTCGGATGCAGCTTCCTCTAATGAAGATTAAGTGAAGAGCTGTGGAAGCCAGTTAAGTAGAATTCCGGTGCGACAGGTATACAAATATGGATGGCTCTGAGATAGATACCGGTACCGGGCTTCCTTTCTCTGCCTAATTAGAAGCGTTTACCTGGACGGGGTCCAAGGTCATTCAAACAAGGGCGAAAGGATTTCACTGGAAATAGATCCGCGGCTCTATTTGCCTTGTCCCGGAGATTTCCCACAAGGAAATGGAGCGCGGGATGCGAAGAAAAGACGAAAAGACGATGCGAAATCCAATGAAACTCGAAGCAATGCAAAGAAGAATGCATAAAATGCGAAAAAGGAGAGCGCAAAAAAATGTTTTCTTATACATAAAAACAATATATATATATAAATGTATATAGAAACGCATGTATCTGCGTATCTTAAAGTGTACATAAGGAGGAAAACAGGTCTCGAGACCTCTCTGGCGACGACGACGGCGACGGCGTCTTTTGTCTGGCCCTGCAATTTTTGTGCGTCCTTTTTTTGTCTTTTTAGTTGCATTTTGGGCTATGCACATGCAAGGAGATACATTCCAAAGATACTCGAGATAAATGCAGAAGAAGTATCTGAGTATCTGAGGGTATCTGTTGCATTGTCAATGCCATTGCTCAGCTCCTTGGCATCGCTTTTGTTTTGCGGTTTTTTTTAGCTGCAACTTCGAGTTCCTTAAACTTGAAAACAAAATAAAATGAAGTGGATATTAAGAGCAAAAGATACACTATAAAAAAAGGCAAGCATGTAGCTGAAAAAATCGTAAAAAGTATCTAAACTTCGATTCTAACAAGTATACCCAAGACCCTCCCGAGTTACAGGGTATTAAATACTAAAAACAGGAAAGTCGATCGCCGTAGAAGACCTTCTTTCGGTCGCCTGCGTTCGTGTATCTGTATCTGTATCTGAGCCTGTGTCGGGGAATGTATCTGTGAGATACAATGCATGTGTATGCGTCGTTCTGGTATCTGGGCAACGGCGTGTGAAAGTAAAGCAAGAGCAGGGTATGGGGAGAGAGATGGCATCCCATCCAAACCGAGCGAAGGAGAACAAATCAAAGTTCTTGAATGGAGAAGTGGCGGCAGCGGCGGCGTTCCAGTTCCAGGAATCGACGGCCTTGAAGTAGCCGTTAGGACGAGCCACGACCGAAGCGGCGAGACGCGCTCAATTGACTATTTAGTTTATATTTAGCAGCATCTAAAGGATGCCCATAACCAGCTCAAGTGGCCAACGTCCTGTCTGCTGGACTATCCTTTGTTTGTCTGGGAATAACTGGAAACTGTTTATCATTGTTGTTTCTGCCCGTCATACGGCTTCTCCAGGCTCTGGCTCTGATTCTGATTCCGATTCCTTGTAGCCTCCTTGCCCCTGCCCCTTTGAGGCGGCTAAAATGCGGCATAAATATCGACACAAAAAACGGCATATTTCTTAAACAATCCGCATTTGTAATTGAGAAATATTTGTTCGATTCTTTACCAGGAATTCGGGTTAATATAGGCAGGTGATACAATGTCTTACATGATGGGAAAATATTACCAAAGAGATTTCCCTTTTCTTTCTTTGTTTTTTTTTATTGAAACTCTTTTAAAAGGATGCCGCAAGGATGGTGAGATGGTGAAGGTGGGAAGCACTTGAAACGGGAATTTGTTGGTCCAGCCCCTCTTTAAACAGAGAAGGTGCTAAGGTTTTGAATAACCAAGAGAAAGGATAAACAAACAGGACAAAAAATACATTTTTTTCATTGTTTAATATTTGAAAACCAAAAAGTTAAGATAGAGTAGATGCTTTTGACGTGGTTTAGGACAGATTAGATAAAGCTTTTCTGACCCCAAACGAGAAGAATACGATTCGACAGTCTAAGAGGAGAATTTCGACGATCATGACATAATCCAAGGCAACACGAAACAATTAAGTATACAAAAAACCAACCCCACCGACCATTTACCACCACCCCCTAACCCGCCTCATACCACACCAACTCAACACGTTTGGCGGCGCAAAAACGCAAAAAAGCCGAGAGGCAAAGAATGCGAAAAAAATATATATCTATATACAGTATATGCGAAAACCAGAAAAGAAGAAAGTCGATCGAGGCAAAAAAAAAAACATTAACTATGTATAAAAGAAAACAACAACAAGAACCAAAGAAATTGTAGCAGGTAATTCGAAGGCACAAAGCGGGGCCCGCGAAATATCAATGAACTCCATTCGCCAAGCGTAAGCGTAGATCGGCTTAGATGACCTCCCTCCCCACACACAAAAGCAAACCCCATGTATCGTATGTGTGTATGTGTGTGTGTACATGGGGGACGTACTACCAAATATTTTTGCGCCACTTTTGGCATAATTCCCCGTAAAGTTCCCAGCTCGCTGAATGTGTTGTTTTTTGTGTTTTTTTTTTTATTTTTATTTCAAGCAATATTTGTTGTTTTCTTTGCGCAGCTCGTTTTTCCACCTCCGCTTTGCTCGCTGCTTCGTTTTCGTCAAGTTTCCAAAGGTTCGAAGTTTCGCGTTGTACTTTTCCCGCCGCAACCGTCGCAGTCGCTGCGCAGCCAACGACGCTGCCGACGTCGACCGAGGTGGTACTAAAAGTTTTTGTTTCTTGTTGCTGTAGCTCACACACACACACACACACATAGAGCCGCTCCACTGGAGAATGGTGAAAGACGTAGGGGAAAAAGTGAGTTCACTCGCTGTTCTGATTGGAATAAAACGGAAGAGCTTCTTTCGCTGTGTGCGTGCGTGCATGGAGCAAAGCACGAGAGTCGTGAGAGCCAGCGGTCTCTCCGTGGGAGCCCATTTCTACCATCGACTGGGCCAGTGTGTGTGTCGTTCGGGAGAAGCGTATATAAATGAAATGAGCATGGGGAAAGAATGGAGAGACACAAAGTGGCGCGAATTAGGCGTTTGGGCTGGCGCAGTCTGGTTTTACCGCCCAAAATCTATGCGAATGGCGGGAAAGTGCAATTCGGGCGGGAGAAAGATTAGAAAGTTGCCCAAGAACCGAAGAAAAGCTCCAGCAGCACCCAAAAGGGGGGTGATCTATCATTGCCAGCTTCCAATTGGACAAACAGTTCAGTGAACTTGAAAACATTCTGTGCAGTACGGCATTTCCAATTGCAATTCAGCAGTCAGCCAGTCGTTATTCCAATTAGATTCCAACGGTTAAATCTCATGGCACGTCAGTTTCAGTTTTCTTATAAGACCAGCGGTGAACCACATTTGAAGCGTTGTATTTGTAGCCAAAAATGCAAAGACACGACGACAACACGACATTCTCTCCCACTTTCCCTGCTGCCCACCCGCAGCCCTCTAACCGCTATCCGCCGCCTCCACATACCCCACTCTCACACACACGCGTCATAATTTTTTTTCGTACGAGACACACTTATTTTTTTCGATTGCCGGATTGCCGTATTGCCGTATTCGCAGCAAATATTCCGTAAAATTGTGCAATTGTTTTTACCTTCGGAAAAGCACTTGTAGGCGGAGTTTAACGGAGTTTCCTTGTGAGAATTTGCATTTGGGGCGTACGTATGCCGGGGTACGTACCGGCCGCACTTTGAATTGGGAATTGGAATTGGATTTGGAATTGACCGATTTTCAAGAGATGTGTCGCCGTCGTCGCCGTCACACGCCGGACCACGAAAACTTCACGAGCAGCGGCAGCAAAAAAGTGATCGGAATCGGCACCCAACCTGCCGGCTGCCAGCTGCCGGCTTGTCGGATCGCCGGCAGAGACGCCAGCAGAGACGTCGACTGCGGCGAGTGTGCAGAGGAACGCGCCAAAACAGGCGGATCTGAAGCGCCAAAAAATGCAACAACCACATTGCTGCCTTGTTGTAGTTGTAGTTGTAGTTGTTGGTATCTCAACTGACATTTCCAAGAGAAGAGCGAGAAAAAGATTGGGGGGAGATATTGGATGGAGGAGGATTCTCCCGCGCAAAGTGGCCGAGGCCGAGGAGGCTCCACTTTGCCAGAGAGAGCTCCAACTCCGCTGGTGGCAGTCTGCGCATTTTTTTGAATGGAGTCTGGAATTGGAGCTCGGGTAAAAAAAGGACGCCCTGGCCCATTTGAAAAGGGGACAGGAGAGCGGAGAAGAGTTCTGCCAGCTGCGATCAGCTGATGGGGCTGCCAGAAGGTTGGAAATAGTTCCAAGGTTATGGAATATTAATAAATATTTAAATGCACACTTGATTAAACAATCCTAACTAAATAACACCAATTACTGATTAGAATATAGAAAACAGTTGACAATTTTCAATCTTAAAAATAATATTGTTTAAAACATTAAAAACCATTCTTTTAAAGTTGCAACAAATATTCTAAGCTATATTTTATCTAATTAACTCATGCTTAGAAAACAAATATCCAACTTATTGTCAAATTTTCTTAAGTTCAATTGAAATTCCCTGAAAACACATGATCATCGTAGTTTCGCTGACTAGGTGGCAGCGCTACAAAAACCCAAACAAACCGCAACCACTTTGTTGTTGTCACCGATTGCCATTCCATCGTTTTTGGCATGTTCTTTGAATGCCCGCCAAACGGCTAAAATGACTGAAACTGCATTGCCGCTTTAGATCTTTGAAAAGGTAAAATCACGTAGAATCAGATTTTAAAATTAAATCAAAAATCGCAACACAATTTTGGAAAATAAAAGCAATCAAAGTTGGCGATTTCCCGCGCGCGGGAACTCGACGTCGCTGTCAGCATTGACAGCTGCGATCGCGGTCGGAGAGGAGATTGAAAGAGAGCGAGCAAGCAGGTTGCGGCGACAGAGAAAAAACGTGAGGTAGCAGCGACGTCGACGTTTTTTCACTGGTATGGGGGGGAATGGGATATTGGGCAAAGAAAAAAATTGTTAAAGCCAACGGAATCTGGGGGACGATGAAAAAGTTAAAGACCGATCCGTAGTAGAGGGCGGTGGGGTCACTACTTGTGGGATTCAAGAGCTTGGTCCGATTTCGGGACCTGCCTACACCTGCCAGGTGGCCATGCCTCCAGCAAAAATCACTTACCTGTCTTCCCAGCGCTAAAGATATGACCTGCGTGGATCTCGGATCTCGGATCGCGACCTGGCTGGATTCTCCTGGAGGCCACGCGATCTTCAAGAGGGCACACACTAAAACACACGCGGGTTGGTTGGGTGATGAAAAAAAAATTGCACACACCGCAGCAAGCACACACACACACCAAAAAGGCACAGCAGCAGCCAGCAAGACAATTTCGTCGTTTCCACGACCACCTTTTCTTTCCAACACTTGACCAGCTGAACCTCCTACAAGTCAAGGCCAAATACAGTGACTCGATCCCCGCTGGCTTATAGAATCTCTGGCCTTTCGGATTTTCGGGTCTAAGCGTTTGACTTGAACAGAACACAATTATCGGCAGCGCGACTGGGAGATCGGAGCTCATTTCTCAGTTCTAAGCAGGGTTGCCATCGTTTCGGTCGTTTCGAATTTATTTATTGGAATTCTGGCAACGTTCCGTCCCAACGATCGCTGAAAGTGTGGCGTTTGTCAGACAGCTTTTAAAATAAAGGCGCGGCATTTGACAACCAATGTTTTAGCAAAACAATAAGTCTAAATTCGAATTTATCAAATTTGATGTTTTAGTTTTACCGAAACCGATAAAACCTTTAAAACTTTTGTATGCAAGTAAATGTATGGGAATTTAGTATGTTTTTTACATAGTGTTAATCACTCGTTCAATTTAACATTCTGTTAAGATCTCGATTATTTAAGAGTTTTTTTTTACAGACGATATTTCGATTGGCACCACTCTTTTGTTTGCTAAAAGCTTAACAGAGGGTTAAAAGCCGCAATTTTAAGCCCCTCTTTGTTACTGTTACGTTATGATAAATTACACTCAAATAAATTATAATTAACTAATAATAATTATTATAATAGTCTGTCCAGGACATTTTTAGCAGAAATTTTCCCGGTCCCTGTATTAGGGTTTTTATCGCGTATCTTCATTTATTTTGTAATGTATTTTTCTAATATATTTTATTTATATTTTAACTAAAAAACACTTCACGGTATATCATTAAATTGTAGGAATATTCTCACAAATTGAGGAAATTTTACTCCTTTTTTGCAATATATATGTTTATTTCACGAAATAGTTACTTTCTTATTAATCAGTTATTTGAATTTTAGTATTTTTTAGTATAAATTCAAGTATTTAAATTTGAATTCCCTGCAGGTAAAAAATTTGTTCTATAAATTTAAATGTAGTTTGAATTAATGATTTCATAACTTTCATAGTTTTTCATAATTATCACAATAAGAAACACTCATAAATAGTTTTAATTGCATTTTCACCAAAAGTTTCTTCGTTTTTACCCGAAAGTTCATGCCTTAAATTTTTTAACTTTATTAATAATGGTTAAAAATGGCAATGGCTTTTTTTAAGAACTTTGATTTTTTTGAAATAGGGAACTGTTTTATAATTTATTGGAGGCCATAAAGCCATAAACCCGCCGCACTGGGTCTCCACCGAACACGGAAATGCAAATAAAAGAAAGTGACTGATAAAGAACGAAATAGCAGAATTGGGCCAGCTTCAAAGTGCTGGAGCAGCTTTTCAGATAATGCCAAAGAGGAAATATATAATTTCCATTTACCAGACGCTGCAGAAAAACCTCTTATTCAGCACAATCTACGTTCTCTAGAGCACTTTCTGTTTTTGTGTTTTCGTTTCCATGTTTATTGCGATTTCTGTTTTGATATTATAAATTTACGTTTCAAACTTAAGAAAACATCACTATGCCAGTTCGGAGATAGCCCCCCAATGGCTTATAAAGGCGATTCCTTGAAGCCACGGGCAGCGTAATCGGATGGCGCCGACCGATCGGACACCTTGGGGTATCCTTCGTCTCCGGGAACACACGCTTTGCGGGAGGAAATCACACGCCAGCCGCCTTTACGGGTCCAATCCTGCAATGGAAACCGGAAACAAGTAAGAGGATCGTTTCAAAACCATACTCCTGGTGGGTTTACTTACATTCTGATTGTATTTGAAGTAGTAGGCGCCGGCGTAGATTCCGGTGAGAGCGATGAGAGCCTTGCCGGTCCAGTATCGCACTGTGAACGCACGCTGGAATCCCTGGGAACACAAACGGAACCGCATGAAACCAAAACATTTTCAGCACATTTTGTGATTACATAAGCGGGACATCGGAAAACTCACCAGGGCGGGGGTCAGGGCGGAGCAGACCTTGTCCAGGGGGAAGCGATAGAAGCGTTTAAAGGGATTGTTCAGCTCCAGCTCCAGGGCGGGAACCTTGCGCGGTCCGTGGTGCAGTTCCTGGTCCTTGAGCCACTGTTTGCGCCAGGCCCGCTCATCCGGGGTCATTCCGATGAGACGCTCCCGCTCACGGACCATGCGGCCAGCAATGACCATCGGCTTGACGCCGCCCGTGTCCGACGCTCCTCCAGCCACCATTTTGCGCTATTGTTTGGGCCTGGTGACAAAGCAATCGCTAAAACTTCGGAAATTGTATAATTGTTTTTAACAGTTGACAGGTATTTGCTAGAGATGGGAGAGATAGGTTTACTGCTTGACCACCAGGTGGCTTTGAGGTTTAAAATTTATCGATTTTTCAATTTATTAATATAAAATATCTCTATTAAAAATATATTAAATATAAAAAAATAGTTTGTTTTAATACAGTCCTAGTTTGATTGAGAACACTGTCTTTAAATTGCATCTTAGTCCCCTTTCTGACGTCTGAAATTGTAAAATCGTATGGTGTATAAGTCCTTGATTTGGATTTATTACTTTTCTAGCTATTTCCCTCTATTAGGGAACCGCGTGCGTTTAATCGGGAAATTTAAATAAAAAAAAAAAGTAGAAGGTAAACAACACGGTTTTTGGGAATGGACATAGACGAGTTATTTGACTGCTTCAACGAAGCGCCTCCCGAGACACTGGAAGGGCCGCCAGCCTTCAGAGCGGAGGCTAAGGGCGTGGGGAACAATGCCGGGTCGAAGCGGCATGCAGAAGCCGCCTCAGAGGCGGACCAGCAAGTTGAGACGTCTGAGGACGGGGAGAAGGCCAAGAAACGGGCCAAACAGGATTCAAAATCCAGCGACGAGGAGCAGGAGAATGACAACAAAGACGGAGATGACAATGACGAAGTGGATCCCGAGGATATGGCTGATATGGAGGCCTTGCGCACGCGGATCGTGACTCATTTGTTGGATTCGCCAGAGGCCTGCACCCACGAGGTGGCCGCCCATCCAGACCACGAGTACATACCGCTGCAACCCTTCAACGGGATCCCGGCCAAGGAGTACCCCTTTGTGCTGGATCCCTTCCAGCGCCAGGCCATACTGTGCATCGACAACAGCCAGAGTGTCCTGGTCTCGGCCCACACATCGGCCGGAAAGACTGTGGTGGCGGAGTACGCCATCGCCAAGTCGCTGGCAGCCAAGCAGCGCGTCATCTACACCACTCCCATCAAGGCGCTGTCCAACCAGAAGTTCCGCGAGTTTACCGACGAGTTCAAGGACGTGGGCCTGGTGACCGGTGACGTGACCATTAATCCCTCCGCCTCCTGCCTGATCATGACCACCGAGATCTTGCGAAACATGCTCTACCGCGGCAGCGAAATCATGCGCGAGGTGGGCTGGGTTGTCTTCGACGAGATTCATTACATGCGCGACAAGGAGCGCGGCGTTGTCTGGGAGGAGACGCTCATCCTGCTGCCGGACAACGTGCGCTACGTCTTCCTCTCGGCCACGATACCCAATGCCCGCCAGTTCGCCGAGTGGGTCTGCCACCTGCACAAGCAGCCCTGCCACGTGGTCTACACCGATTACCGGCCCACTCCGCTGCAGCACTACATCTTCCCGGCGGGTGGCGACGGCATCCACTTGATTGTCGACGAGAAGGGGCAGTTTAAGGAGGACAACTTCAGCACGGCCATGGCTGTGCTGGCCAACGCAGGCGAAGCTGCCAAGGGCGATCAAAAGTCGCGAAAGGGTGGCATTAAGGGCACGAATGCGGGCCAGACGAACATCTTCAAGATCGTCAAGATGATCATGGAGCGCAACTTTGCCCCGGTCATCATATTCTCGTTCAGCAAGAAGGACTGCGAAATCTATGCCATGCAGATGGCCAAGCTGGACTTTAATACCGCGGATGAGAAGAAACTGGTGGACGAGGTCTTTAATAATGCAATGGATGTTCTGTCGGAGGAGGACCGGAGGTTGCCGCAGGTGGAGAATGTACTGCCGCTGCTCCGGCGCGGAATTGGCATCCATCACGGCGGCTTGCTGCCCATTCTCAAGGAGACCATCGAGATCCTGTTCGGCGAGGGTCTGATCAAAGCGCTCTTTGCCACCGAAACCTTCGCCATGGGCCTGAACATGCCGGCCAGGACGGTTCTGTTCACGGCACCGCGAAAATTCGATGGCAAGGACTTTCGCTGGATTAGTTCCGGCGAGTACATTCAGATGGCGGGTCGAGCCGGACGGCGTGGCCTTGACGACAAGGGCATCGTCATCCTGATGATCGACGAAAAGGTGTCGCCTGCCGTGGGCCGCGGCATTGTCCAGGGCAAGGCCGATCCCATCAACTCTGCCTTCCACCTCACCTACAACATGGTGCTGAACCTGCTGCGTGTCGAGGAGATCAATCCGGAGTACATGCTGGAGCGGAGTTTCTATCAGTTCCAGAACCAGGCCGCCCTGCCAGGCCTGCACGACAAGGTGGAGCAGAAGACGGCCGAACTGAACAAGATATCCATTAAGGAGGAGCACAACATTGCCTCCTACCACCACATCCGGTCCCAGCTGGAAAACTACGGCAAGGAGTTTCGCCAGTGGATCACGCGACCAGAGTATCTGCTGCCCTTTCTGCAGCCGGGAAGACTGGTCAAGGTATCGGCCGGGGCTCAGGAGTACGACTGGGGAATCGTGCTGAACTTCAAGAAGAAGGATCAGAGCCGCAAGAATCCGCTCAAGAGCGAGACTAGTGTCACCATCGACGTCCTGTTGCATGTCAGCGATGCGGCTGCAAAGTCTGGCGACACTGAGCCCTGCAAGCCCAACGAGCGTGGCTGCATGGAAGTGGTCCCAGTGGCTCATACCCTCATCACGCAGATTAGCTCCATCCGCGTGTACTTCCCCAACGATCTGCGCAGTGCAGACAACAGGCAGGCGGTGCTGAAGACCATCCAGGAAACCAAGAAGCGGTTTCCGCTGGGCCCACCCGTCCTAAACCCGATCGACGACATGAAGATCAAGGACAAGGAGTTTCGGGAGATTGTCAATGCCATTGCCCAGTTCGAGCAGCGCCTGGAGGAGCACCCGCTCCACAAATCGGCTGACTTGGATAAGCTCTACCGGCGGTACCAAGACAAGGTGGCGATTCAATCGGAGCTGACCGAACTGAAGCTCGAGCTGAAGGCCGCGCGTAGCCTTCTGCAGATGGAGGAGCTCAAGAACCGAAAGCGCGTCCTGCGCCGCATGGGCTATTGCAAGCCAGGGGACGTCATCGAGTTTAAAGGTCGGGTGGCCTGCGAGCTGAGTTCCGCGGACGAACTGCTGATGACCGAGATGATCTTCAATGGAATCTTTAACGATCTCACTGCTCCGCAGGCCCTGGCCCTGCTCTCTTGCTTTGTGTGCGACGAGAAATCCACGGAATCGCCAAAAAGCGCCAGCGAGCTGTCCGGTCCGCTAAGATCCATGCAGGATCTGGCGCGACGGATCGCCAAAGTTTCAAACGAGTGCAAGCTGACATTAGATGTCGACACCTACGTAGACAAGTTCAAGCCCTTCCTCATGGACGTGGTGCTGGCTTGGTGCAAGGGCTCCAGTTTCCTTGCCGTCTGCAAGATGACCGACATCTTTGAGGGCTCCATCATCCGATGCATGCGCCGCCTGGAGGAGCTGCTGCGGCAAATGTGCCAGGCCTCCAAGACCATCGGCAATACGGATCTAGAGAACAAGTTTTCCGAGGGGATTCGGCTTTTAAAACGCGACATTGTGTTCGCCGCTTCTTTGTATCTATAAGAAATATTTGTGGATTCCTGTTTATTGATTCAAAAAAAAAGTATAGTTAGATTTGAAAAATAGCCTAGTCTAAGCAAAAGTTCTGGTAAAATATTAGAAAACCTTTATATGTTTATATGACAATTTAAATGAAATTTTGATTCCTTTTATTATGAAAATAATTAAGCGGAAATAATTTATCTTTCATGGTTTTCTTGGTACACGGATATCGTTGATATGTTTGGTTATTTCTTTTAGAGTTTTATTGTCGGATAAGTGGTTCGATGCAGGATCCAATCGAAGTGGGATCCAAATTGTGATTCCTGAACAGCATAATATTTGAATTTTATCTCAAATTAAATTGTGTGTATCTCTATTTTGTATCTTGACGTTGTAATGTTTATTTTTTAATGCCGCTTTCGTACCACACTTTCCTCCTGCGCGGAACGTACCGCCCGAAACGCCCAGATCGGGGCTGGGTCTTCACGATCTTCCGGTGGGCCATCGTCCTGCCGCTGTGGTTCTTCGGTTCATTGGCCATGGTCTCATTGAAGCCGATACCTGTGATCTTCTCGATGATTAGCGTGGTGCCCAACCAGACTGTTATCCGGAGGGTGTCCACTCCGTACCACAAAGTTCAAATCGTCATAAAGGGCCCCGTGGATCATCACCTAACAATGAGTGCGTATGAGAATGTAACTTACTACCCTTTGGTAGCTGTGAGTTTGGAATGGTGCGAATCTGGTGCCTCTATGAATGAAACCGACATTCAGACTGATGCGTGGAACGTGTATTTGACTTCAGAACAGAGCGAGTTCCAGGTAGTTAAGAAGATTTTGGATCTGTATCCCACGAGTGAGATCCATGCTGAGGCCTGTCTCTTCTTTACAACTACTTCCCCTGCCCCAGTGGCACTGCTTTTGGAGACGGATTCTAGCGAATTGATCAGCTTTGTGGGGGTCATCTATGCAGCGGCGATTCTCTTGGTGCTGTACGTGATCATCGTTTGGGAGCTGTTGGATTCTACCTTGGCTGCTCTTCTGATGGCTACCATTGCCATTGTGGCCATTAGTATACTCGACAAACGGCCCACATTCAAGGAGATCTTCAGCTGGGTGGACTACCAACCACTCATGATGCTGTTCGGCACTATGTTATCAACGACGATAGCGGCGGAGACGGGGTTCTTCGACTACCTGGCTGTTTTCGCCTACAAAATTTCGAGGGGTAATCCCTGGGGACTTATGATCATATTGTCCACCATCTTATTCCCCTTGAATGCCTTCGAGGAGCAGACAGCTGTGATAATAGTGATTACTCCCGTGATCATCCGTCTCTGCGAGGAGATGTCCGTGCGGGTCACTCTCGTACTGATGGTGTTACTAATTGGCTCCACCATGGGCGCTGCCATGACTCTGGTAGGATGCCCAACCAATGCAATCATTGCCCATAATCCGGCGGTGTCCAAGATAACTAACTTTGTCGACTTCACGCTTCACATCATGCCCGGAATTCTGATCTCTTCGGTGATAATATTTCCACTCATCTACGTGACCAATCGCCACAGGTTGTACCAGCTGGACGAACAAGAAGTGTCGTTAACGCCAAAGAGAGGGGAGGAGTCGATTACGGGGAGGAGCTCGATTAGGGCGGCAGACTCGATTACGGAGGCAGCCTCGGACGATGAACCCACAGTCAGATTTCTCAATATTGACCCCGAGCCGGAGGAATCAGGAATCCTGCGACGGAATGGAAGCTTTTTTAACACCCTAATGTATTTGGAGACCCGGTACCGCATCCACAACAAGCCGCTCTTAATCAAATGTTGCGTAGCCTGGGGCTTTTCAATCACCTGCTACATATTGAATTCCATGTCCTTCATTCCGGGCGCCTCTTTGGGCTGGGTCTTTATTCTGGGAGTTCTTTTGCTGCTCATCTTGGCCGATAAGGATGACCTGACACCGGTCCTATCCATTCTGAACTGGAGCTTGATGCTTTACTTCGCTGCCCTTTTCGTTTTGGTGGCGGCTTTGGACCGGTTGTCCTTCTTCCACTGGGTGGGCTATATTTTAGTCAAAGTTATTTCAAGTGTGGATGAACGATACCAGACCACCATGGCCATAGTACTAATGCTCTGGACAAACGCATTGTTTTCGGCTTTTATCGACAGTACCGCAGGAACGACGATATTGCTGAGGCTGTGCGTCCTTGTGAGCAGCAACAAGCACATGAAAATTAAACTGGAGCCCTTGGTCTGGGCCATTGCCTATGGCGCCAGTTTGGGAGGAATGGGCACCCTCTATGGGAACCCTGCCAACTGGATAGCCGCCGGAATCGCAAGACACCACGGCTATAAGATCACTTTTCTTTCCTACTTATATTTCTGCTTTCCCTTGATGATCGTAACCATTTCAATCTGCAACATTTACCTGGTCTTCGTCCACTTGGTTCTCGAATGGGACAATTAGCTGAAAGATTTTGGGATTTCTATGTGATATAATCTCCGAAATTTTTTCTAATTTTGCTACCAACGAAAACGAACACTGATATATATATATGTATGGTATATAATTTATTGTGGGACATATACATTACACTTAATTTAGAAATACATAAGAATTATGCTTCCAAGCACGTAAAATACAAATATATACAGTAAACAGTAAACATTTACAAGATGCTTATGAAAACAAATTATTGGACGGTTCACACTGAATTGGTATGGTCTTTCTTGGCTTATATATGCGACACATAAAACATATAAATAAAACTATAACTAAGCTTGTATAAATATAAATGTATGAGTGAGTAAGGCACACTTGGTCAATGATTGGACGAGGGCACCGATTGTTAGAACCAGGTGGGGATCCATCAGAGACAAGTTCGAGGAATGAAGGCACTTTAGGTACTGCTCGATGTGTGGTTGGGTCTAAAATCTACCCATTTTAGTGATAAACTTACGATAATAGACGTGACAATCTTATAAATATGATTGAAATAATTGTACATTTTTAATTAAACCAATTATTTATTATTTTCGAATTTTTACTTAGCCTAAGTATTTATTTTTCTTGCACAATTACTCCTTGCAATTCTATTTTATAATTCTGTCAGAAAAACTGGATTCTGTTAATAATATTGGATTTCCAGTGACATTATATATAAATCATAATTTCCTATATCTAATACATACATTCTTCTAAAACATTTTTATTTACAAGCTCACACTTAAAGGCCCCAAACAAGGCTATGGAATGTCATTGATATGGATTTGTATTCGTTGGGTTATCGAACTTAAAAACAAAATTTAAATATAAAATAGCATAATCTAAAACTCAAAATTGAGATCTCAAAGATCTGCAAAAAACAAAATTTTTAAACTCTACTCTAAAATCTACAAATTTTGCTGAAATTAACTTAATACAAAATAAATTCCGTAAAAAAACTAAAGAAGTTAAAGAAAATATATTGGAAAATTAGTCTTTTTATAAAGATCTTATAAATTTTAATCGTTTAAGAACCAAATGGAATCTATTCTATCAGGGATTATGTGATGGAGTGACTCATCCACCTTATAGGTCGATGACGGACAAACGGACAGAAGGACAAAAGAAATCGACTTACCCTTGATCATCTACAGGATGTGGCTATGTGGTTGTTTGGACGATTCGGCTGACTCTCTAAGCGCATCCCGCACTTAGAGAGCGGTTACTTAGACGGACGTCTGCGGCACACCCTCCACCAGCTGGGTGCGTCTTGGTTGTGGCGCCGGCTGGGAGCTGAGCGTGGCTGTCGTAGTGGTGCGAGCGGAAGGCACAGGCGTGGTGCTTCGACTGCTGCCCGAGACACTGGCCGCCGTTGGAGTCCGCTTGGTGGGCTCCGCCTGCAGTTGTGGCACTGGAGTGCTAGAGAGCGGCTGCAGGAGTCGCTTCTCCTCGACGGGTCCTGTGGCCGCGGACTTGGCTGCTGTTCCATTGCCATTCGCCTGGGAGCGTGCCGAGACCGACTTGGTTAGGCTGCCGTTTGTTTCTTTCAGCGAGATGCCCGACTTGAGAGAGGCTTGGCTACCGGATTTCTGGGTCATGGTCAGCGAGCTGGGCGAGCGCAGAGAAGTGGTGTCTGTTTGAGCCTTGCTGGCCAAAGTCTTGGTAGACGGCGAGTCGCGGTACTCGTAGATGTTGTCCCTAGACCGGAGGGCATGGTGGTTGGTTACCATGTGGGCGTTGTCCACGCCTCGAGTGTCGGGTTCTGGCTCCATGCCCTCACCGTTGATGAAGACATCCTCGTCGTAGAAGCGATCCGATTGTCTGATTTCGGAGATGGTCATAAGTTTTAGGTGTTTTTTACAGAAAACAGAATAAGAATGACTTACCGCTTGGCGTTGCGCCACATGATGCAGCAGATGACCACCAGGACAATGAGGAAGAAGCAGGTAACGGACATGCTCCAAAAGGCGATTTGCAGCGGCTCTTTGGGCTCCCACCAATACTCGGTAGTGGGCGGGTAGGTGGGAACCAGAACTCCTATCACCGTGGGGAGGTACTGCGTCCAGAAAGCGCACTCCGTCTGCCGGTAGTTCAGCAGGATCGATGAGTTGAAGGTGGTGTTGATGTTCAGGTAGCGAATTTCACCCTGATATGCTCGCTGGAAGTGCATGCCCAGGACCTGTTGGGGCGTAGGATTGCTAAAAGAGATGGGTTTCAAATATAGAAATTAACTGGAATGTGGCAATGGTGGTAGTTACTTACCCGTATCTCGCAAAGTTCGAGTACGTCTGCATGAAGAAGTGACTCATATTCCGGTCATTGTCGGTCCACATGTTCCGTTGCAGGTGCTCCTTTTTGGGGAAGAACTCGGTGTCCATGAAGGGCGCTCCAGTGAGGAAGTATCTCTCGGTGTCGTGGGGATATTTGCGCCACTGCGGAAGGTTAAGCGCCTCCACTGTGGTGTTCAATACGTACATGTACACCGGCACCTTCTGTTCCAGGAGCAACTTGACCATCTGGTCGACTGGAGCTCGGTAGTAGAGATCGCTCAGCATGTTGATGTACTGGTCACGGATAATGGTGTTATTGTTCGGGTCCGGCCAGTAGGTGTACATGTACTTGATGGCTTCGTAGACCCCATTGGGGTTCAGAGTGTAGTTGTACCGGAAGACGTGTTCGCGGATCTTCTGCTCGAAGAATCTTCCGTCCAGCTCATAGTACGGACTTAGAGACTCGTTCTGTGCCACAAGGAAGGCCGCCTCCTGAGTAGTTACTCCCGTCATATACTGTATGTTCCTGTTAAAGCGACCAGCCCGGATAAGCGTCTCCGGCGTCTGGGTGAGGAACCGCCAGTCCTTTTCCCGCCAGCCCTCGTACCAGTCGTCGCCAGGCACCGTGAAATTGTGGTCCAGCACAGGACCCCAGGGAAAGCTGCCCACCTGTGGAGCGAACTCTGCATTGCCTAGCTCATAGAAGCTGCGTCCGGTTCGAAGGCAGTTGACCAGTTTCCACGACGACTCGATGGAGCAGCCGAGAAGCTGACCCAGCACCCGGCTAGTGTTCTGCGCCCGATACTTGTCTTGAATCAGAGCCCAGTCTGCCAGCGCCGATCCCGACTGGGCGATAACCCTCTTCACGATATTGCGAGTCTGTGGCGCCACCATGAGCAGTCCTGCGGAGGCTCCGCCAGCTCCTGGACCGAAGAGCGTTATTGAGTCACGATCGCCATTGAAGAACTCGATGTTGTCGTGGATCCAGCGCAAAGCCATGGCCTGGTCCAGGATTCCGTAGTTTCCAGGCGAGTTCTCATCCCCCGTGGATAAGAAACCCAGAGCTCCTAGACGGTAGTTAAGGGTCACCACCACAACGTCATAGAAAGATGCCAATATGTGACCCTGGAACAGGTTTGAGGCGCCTCTGATGAACTCTCCGCCGTGAATGTAGACCATTACTGGGTATTTCTGTGCCACACCAGCGCCAGTCTGAAAAAGGCAGTTGGGAATATTTTAACATATTTTAATTTGTTTAAGACTCTCTTACCTTGGGGGAGTAGACGTTCAAGTAGAGGCAATCTTCATCCATGTCCATGACTCCCTTGGTGGCACCTGTGTATCGAACGGGTTGTGGGCAGGCCGGTCCGAAGTCCACAGCTTGCAGCAACTGCCAGCCGCGGTGGGTGCGGGGCGGCTTGAATCTGCCCTCGAAGGTGGGCGGCAGGGAGTATGGAATTCCAAGAAAGGCCGAGCACTCGCCCATCACCCGGTCAACGGTCGAGTGATAGGGACGGTAGAAGGACTTGGGATCGGGGTTGTCATACATATACACCTTGAAGCCCTGCACCTGTCCATAGTTGGTAGTAACGAAGACGTCCCGGTCCAGGGTCAGCGAGTCCCTCCGCTGCTTGCCCTGCAAGTCCTCCCTCCATCCGGCCAGAACTCCAGGAAACTGTGTCCTGGCATTGGGGTCATTCTGAAATTCAGACCATCATTAGCACCATTCCATGGCTGAACAAATAGACCCACTGAGTCGATCAGTAAATGGGAAACATGTGTAATTGATTAAGTCGCCTTTGGCTTCACCCGGTGGCATGAAATCTTAATTAAGATTATTGCTTTGATATTGGAGCGATCTGCTCATCGGATGTACTCTCCATCTCAATGACTTGTCATTGTTCATTTGTGGACTGTTCTCCCAGGCCAGAGGTTTTTTTGGTGTCACAGAATTTAATTGATAAAGAGCGGGTTTAGCCAGCGTTGGCTGGCCAGTTAGTTTCAAAAGTAAGAAGATTACGATGAAAAAGATCGGGCAAGACAACTCTAATTGCATTAAAAAAATAATTAATTAAAAGTTTATTAATGTTCTTAGATGATTCAGTGTCTTTCTTATACGTTTTCATAATGTTTTGGGGTATCACTTTAAAATACTTTAAAATCATTCATTCCCTTAAGAGATCATTTTAAAAGTTCACTTACCGGATCGAAACGGAAACGATCCTCATTTGGCATTCCTTGTGGATATTGACCTGGTGGATTCCTGCCCGGGTAGTTGGCTCCAAACCCATTAGGCTGATAGTGGCCATAGCGACGATCGTTGAAGGTGTAAGTTCTGCAAACCGGAAACACCAGTTGAAAAGGAGATACGAACTGCGAGTGGGCTGACTCACCTGTAATCTGGATCACCTGGGTTCGGCCAGTCGACGCCAGGGCGGGAATAAAATCTAGGATCTCTCGTCTGGGCCTCGGCCAAGTGGCTCAAAGAGACGCAGATCAGAAAAGCTTGAAGCCACTTTAGTTTATCTCGATATTTTAATATGTGCATCATTATGAATTCTAAAAAATAAAGAGTTTTTTTTATTAATCACTTTAATACTCTTTTCATGGATCAAGGCATCCACATTTTTACGACTTTCGGAGAATTTTTATTTCCCTTTCCTAGCCCAATAAAGAAGCTCTACTCTAGAAATACATCTGATTCTTTTTTTTTGTATATTTATATGATCAAATGCAAACAAACCTACGACATCATAAATTTATAAACAAACAAATCTCGGCTTGGAGTATGAGTAAGAGTGACCAAACTGGTTTCCATTACGTTACTTGGCTCAAATACCATGGAGTCCGGCCTTAGAAGCCGAGAGACCGACAAACCCGTTTCAATGGTGGCTCAAAAAATGCGCTAAAAATAAGTTACAGCACAAAGTGTGGCTCCAATTTGATGGACGAAGTCTTTTTCCAAATGGGGCGACCTATTACACTGACGATTACGTGCATTGTCTGGGCGTCAATGGGTTAATTGTACTGATGAAGGTGAAAGGTCATTTCTTAAATGGGTTTAAGTCGGATCAATATGGAGAGAAGACAGCAGGGAATTCGATCAATCATAAAGAGAATGTACACATTTAAGTTTGAGAAAGTACTTTAAATGAGGTTGTTCAAGATCTTTCAAGACGTTTAAAATAAGAAGTATGCACAGAAACCTCCATAAATTAGTCATAAAGGAAGTTCGTTTTCCTAGTAAATGCAGGTTTTTGAAAATTAATTGAAAACGTAAGAAGATTTAACAAAAGGCGCGGAGCAGAGACACCTGGCAGCTAACAATTTTTCAATTTAGACGCTGCAATATCGATATAACTTTGAAGTTACTACCCCGTAGCTGCCATGTATCTGTGAAATGCATACAAACTGGCACAAGGACTCACACAGATACAGAGTGGTGTGGGTGTGGGTGTGTGAGTGCCGGGCATTAACCTGCTTGTGGATGCCTCAAGTTACCCGGTTCCTCGATTGCTCAACCCTTCGGGACGGGGTTCTTATTTAATTTACGGAAGTGCAAACGCCTGCACAAAATATTCTATATGCCGCGTTCGGTTTTCAACGAAAATAAGACTGGCTGGGAATTGTGATATTAAATTTCGTGTTGAAATATTGTTAGCTGTTTGTAGCTGTATCTTTGTTTTCGTTTGTATCGTCCCCGCAACCGAGTGAATCACTAGTAAGTAGTACGTTGATTTGTTTTTTCGCAATCAACCAAGCAAACAATAAAACGCAACGATAACGCTGAAAGTGAAGCACAGGTGTGCCTGTATTGGGAACTATGAGCGTAATTGTATCTGTATCTTTGTATCTGGACAGGTGTTGTTGTTGCACTCGTTTTTGGCTTAATCTCACTGTGCTTTACAGTTATGCTCCAGTTGATGACGTTGCCGAGGCAACTTGTTGCGGCTTCTACCTCGCGCCCTTCATTTCACTATCTAATCGCGATTTTCCAGCCATTCACCATCACCATCACCATAACCGTCCATTTCCATTTCCACTACCATTTCCATTTTTAGCCAATGTTTCTCACTCACTAACTTCCTTAGCCAACGCCCCGAAAAGTTAACAAAATAACAGGCAACCAAAAAAACATTCAACATGCGAGAAAAAACGTAACGCAACTGAAATGACCGTTTTTGAGTCACAAGCCCAGGTAGCCCAGGTAGCTATAGGCAATAACGTCAAAACGAGCCAAGAAGCCGTCTCTCTCACGCACACACTCGCTCACTCGGCTTGGCTAACACTCACACAGCACAGGTCTGTGTTACCAACAGTTCGAGACACACCAACACACCTGGCTCGGAACGGTTTCTGCCCACGATAGCGCGCGCAGCTCGATACGAAAACCAACTGACGCTCTCGAACGCTGCCACCGAAGTGAGGGCCCGGCCCCACTGGCATTTGAGTATGCTCCGATACCCGTCTACCATATATTCCAAGCCAGAGCCGGAGAACCTGCCAGAGCGGGAGAACACAGCGTGGGTGACAGTGGGAATCTTTCGGCTCTCAGTTGCAGGAGGAGATCTGGCTCAAGGGCGTACTATTAGGGGGTATTACAATCGGGGTAAAGGACATTACTCACATGACCATAAAGGTATAGTTTTTAGGGTGAGAGTTGATAAGATTTTCCTCCTTCTGTTTTTTATAGAAAACTAATCCCTTGATGGCTTGGCTAAATGTTTGCATAGCAAGTAAGGGAAAGTATTGATCTAGGATAAACTTCATCCTCTTCTCAATCTTCAAAACTTGTATCGCATTAAAATTGAATAACTTTTAAAGTTAATTATTAATCCCACTTAATTTAAATGTTTGCCTTTACCTCAAGCAGTATTTAACTTAATTTTTCCCTTCGCCTAATTGACCTAAGCACTTCATTAATAAAGAAAGGGTCAATATTGTAAACAGAGCGTGTCCGCGTTCAAGTGTTTTAATTGCTTCCCGCATCTTTGACATCGGAAGCTCCGTCTCCGTCTCCGTCTTCGGATAATTGAAATTAGCAGCTACGCCCCACCATGGACAGACTCAATATGTGGGGGTCACGATGTGAACCGATCTCCAATTGCGTTCTTGTGTTCTGGAACTGGGACTGGGACTGGAATATTGGATGAATCACAACTCATCGTCTTGGCTGCGTCGCATATAATAGAAATTGATTAGAAATTATGCAAAGTGCCATTCACTTTTGTGATGCAAAATTTCTAATTACTGAATCATTAAAAGCGGAAATCGTTTAAAGGTTCGTCCTACATAACTTCACTGCAATTAAATTTAAAATTGATTTCATTATTTTAGTGTACTGTGTGATTAAAATTAAATTGAAATTGAATTTTGGCTGTATTCTTTGCTTCTTTAAGAGATTCTCCTTGATGATATATTGCAAAATAACAATAAAACTTTTAAAGTTGGCGCCTAAAAGTTAAGAAGTTGCCAGACTGGCAGGTTTTGTGGCATCCAGTCAATCGGACTTATCGATGCATCGTTTTTCCATCCTAGTTGCTCCACCACTAATTGGGGAGCTCTTAACATTGATTTTGTAAATAAACGCTGAACGGCAGGCAGTTCGAACAACACATTTATACTAAACCATGGAGCCGCCATCGACTGGCGGGATCTCCTCCGCCGCCACCTCCGGGAACAGCTCTACCCACAAGTTCCACCCGTGCGACGAGGCCGTCATAGCCACCAACGACGACGCCAGTGACTGCAAACGCTGTGCGGTGCGACTGGGCTACTGGAAGGATGACTATATTGGTTACTTTGTGCGGAACCAGGAGCGAAAGGCGCCTGAGATCAATCGTGGCTACTTTGCTCGCGTCAAGGGGGTCGAGATGTGCGTCGAGAAGTTCCTGAAGGTCAGTCTGAGGGGGTGGCAAGGACAGTGCAAAGGCGTCGCAGTGTCTGGCATGTGCAAAGGTCGAATCGACCTCCTGTTGCACTGTTGACCAAGGACAATTTCAGGGCCAGCGATGCGCATGCTTGCGCTGGAGAAGATGGCCTTCTCGCTAAACTCAAAACTCTGCATTTTAATTGCAGAAAACTTCGGGAAACTGCCAGATCATTAACCTGGGCTGCGGCTTCGACACGCTCTACTTTCGCCTGAGGGATACCGCCCATCAAGTAAAGAACTTTATCGAGTTGGACTTCCCCACGGTCACTGCCCGCAAGTGCTACACAATTAAACGCAACAAGGCCCTGCTGGCCAAGATCCACGACGAGGACGGGGAGGTGCGGCTCAGTCCGACCGATCTGCATGGACCCAGCTACCATCTGATGGGTGTCGACCTGCGCAATCTGGACGAGGTGGACAATAAGCTGCAGCAAGCCGAAGTGGACTACTCCCTGCCCACCATCTTCCTTGCCGAGTGCGTGCTCGTGTATATCGAGGCGCAGAACTGCCGCAATCTGCTCCATTGGATAGCGCAAAAGTTCCAGGCCGCGGTCTTTGTCAACTACGAACAGGTTCGGCTTTATATTTATTCTATAATCTGTTGTAAATGTCATCTTTGATGTGTAAAGGTGAACATGAATGACCGTTTTGGGGAAGTAATGCTCAATAACCTGCGAGGACGTGGATGCAGTCTGGCCGGTGTCGAGTCCTGCTTGTCGCTGGAAACGCAGAGGAATCGCTTCAAGGATAGCGGCTGGACTGGAGCTCGCGCTTGGGACATGGTCCAGGTGTACGAAAGCATCTCGGCGTCAGAGCGACAACGGATCGAACGTCTGGAGATGCTCGACGAGGGCGAGTTGCTTTTGCAGCTTTTCCAACATTATTGCCTGGTAGTGGCCTGGCTGGGATTGGCTTTCCAGGACATAGATATCACGTGCGTGCCAGTGTAAAAATTCGTATCTAATTAGCACAAGTTTTTTGGTTTCCTTAAAAATAACAAATGCCATTTCTTTTATATTTTGCAATCTAGGGTAGAGGAGCTGATGTCTTCTCTGAATATTGACTAGGAAGAGGATACTTCAGCAGAGGTGGAGGTGGTGTCCCAACCACATTAACGCATCATTTATTGTCTCTTTGATATGCTTGAAAGGCTACGCCAAAACAATTAGCTTATCGTGTTAAATTAACAAAAAAGGAATATTCAAACAAAAAATCTGAACGTATTAAAGTATTTATCCCGCATATACAGACCAACCCACACGAAAATTAATTTGTAAATCTTGTATTGTTCCTTAACCGATTTCCCTTGTTAAACTATTTATACATTTATAAATTTTTTGCTTATTCTTAGACTACTATTTCATCACCAACGAGTTGTGCATAAAAGCAATGGCGAAAACTATTGATTAATGATCGATGGGCCATACTTTTTTCATTCCCCATTTATGTGTGCGTTGAAAAAGTGTAAATGTATTTGAAATTAATTAAAAACTTAATGTAATTGGAGAAAAAAATTAATTGGAGTTTTACTTTGTTTATATTGTGGCGGAAATTCGGATGGAAGGGATTGCAAGGATTCGAATCAATGGCGTATTCGGTATTTTTTTCTGTCAATAGATTCTCTAGTTGGATGACGTTTATTGTAAATGAAAATGGGAAATAATTGAAATGTATATAATAATTCGTTTTATTTATTATATAGATAATAATACAGGAAAACAAAAACAACTTTTCTCTCATAAATTTCCGCAGAATGGTTACGTTTCTTGTCCCAGGACTTAATCGGTCCAATCTATAGTAAAGTAGGACTTCAGGTTGAGTTCGTCATCCAATGTGGGTTCGCCTAGGACCAAAGGCCCAAACTGCTTGTCCACCATCACTTCTTGCCAAAAATCTTTAAGCCGCTTGTCCAGGGTGATCTTTTTCAGTTCCTTGGCAAACTTTTCGTACTCAAAATAGGCGTTGAATTCCAAGCAGCTTTGCCGGTAAAGGCCGATTATGTCGGACAGTTGTTCCAAATTAAGGGTTTTTCGTTCCAACAGCGTGACGATAACAACGCGGACTTGGGCGGAAAGGGCTTGGAACCGGGCATCCTTCTCTGTGGCATTGGATATGGAACGAACGATTTCCAGAAGCTGTTTGTAGTCTCCGACGGGATTGGATAGACCCACACCTTCTTGAGGCAAGGGGACGTCCTTTTCAACAGGCTCTTGCTTCACAGATATGGCGTCCTCCTGCTGTTCCTTGGCTTGAAGCTTATCCAGCCAAGCTCTACTATAGCGCAATGGGAAGAGCTCCTTTACTTTGGCAGCAGCCTGCTTTGACTTCTCTTCGATAGGCTCCGGCACGCTCCAGAACACATCCGAAAACTTTTTCTCTTTTAGCATTTGCTGGAATGACTCGTTGTCGTCCTTTTTGTTCTTGAGCACCTTGCGTTCCAGCAAGTCCATTATGTTCTGCTCGAAAATGCTGGGCAGTCCGTCGAACGGCAGCAGATCGTTTTGGGGCCACGGCCTCGGCTGCTGGGTGTCCCGCAGCGAGCACTCTAGGTCGGAGCTATCTATCAAACGATCGATGGCCTGTAACTGCTCTTCGCTGCACTCCGTCTTGGCGGTTCGCAAGACGGGAAAATCCCAGAAATGGTGCTGGCCCGAGTAGGATATCTCCAACATGTACAGAGTGGCTGGGTTCACGTCATCCGCCAGCCGAGGCAAGAGGACCACCATGCGCGGCTTGTTCAACTTTTTGCTATAAATCTTCCAGCAGAGGATGGCCCGATCGGAGGGTATTAAGGCACGCACCAGGGCATCCAGCTTCTTGGCGGAGCTGCTGTTTCCTTTTTGGTGGTTCAGCAGGTACAGCGAATCGCCGCAAAAATACTCGTCTGGCACGGCGTTGCGCTTAATGAATCCAAAGAAATGAAGTCCCGGCTCATGGGGTTCCTTGGCCTCCAACAAGCTATCATCGTACGGCACCGCTGTGCCACCAAGCATATACCCCGACACCAGGTCCTCCGGCAAAGGTTTAATTTCGGTTCCTTTGAGAAGGTACCGCGTCTCGCGGATGACCACTTCATTGTCCTCCGCCCAGACTTTCTCTAGCTTAACAGGAGCCTGGTTTTTCATGGCAATCATTCCCTCCAACTGAATGCTGATCGTGCTGCCAATATGCAGTTTCGCGTTCCACGTCCAGGGTCGCCTGCAGGTTATCCTAAACACGGATCTCAAGGCCTCCTTGAAGCTGCACAGACTCGCGTTGCAGCGGGAGACCAGTTTAAGGGCGTACTTTTGGTTTTCCAGTTCCTCGGGACCACACTTCCGGGAAAAGTTGAATATGGCCTGCGGCTGTCCAGTCTCGGCATTGTCGATGTAGGAAATGTTGTGGGAGCTGAAACAAAGCATTTAAGAGAAATTAGAATACAGAAAAGTTTGGGGTTTGAGGAACTTCTCACCCCACAATGAGTTCAATGCCTGCCTCGAGCAGGTTGTCCGTGATGGAGTTGAAGTTCTCGTAGTCTTGCGGCATATTATTAAAGTCGAATAGGAGGAGTATCCTTTGCCGGGCGGGCTTAAGCCTGAAAAAAGGTGATTAATAGTTTTGCAGGATTTTATTTAGTGGAAACTCACGCCATAGCCTGATCCTGCATAGCCAGCGCCACGTTCAGTCCATCGAGCCATTGCCCCTGGTCGGATGCAGTTTCGTTTACGAAGTCAAATAGCCTGAGCAACAGATTCCAGGTGCAAAGTTGGACGTCTCCGAACTCCACAACGTTGGGAGCGTTCAAGGAGTTTTTGCTGCGGTCACAGCCCACCAAAACAAAGGACACGTAGTCCTTGCGGTTGCACACGAGCTGTTGGAATTCGGTTAGCAAAGATCTCTAAGATCTAGCACTATATTCTTACTTTATCCTTCAAAATCTCCGCAACGCACTTCACCGATTTCAGTTTAACTTCCTCGGCAGCGCAGAGACGAATATCCAGCACTACGATTAGGCTCTCCTGTACAAAGAAACATAATATTACCTCATATTAAGTGTAGTTACTTGGATCCATACCTTATTAGACGCCATGGATTAGGTTTATTTGCTAAAAACCCAAATTCAAATAAGGGCCGGCGCAGATATTTCACAATGGTAAGACCTTTCTATCGATAACAGAAAAACCATACGATAAATATAGTATTATAGCAGCCAGCTTTATGTCGAGACCAACTGCGTGCTGCCATCTATTGGTAAATAGATGAAACCATACTTTAAGCACTGTTGAAGCCATTAAATTAAATATTTAATAATAAATGAATTAAGCAAAATTATGAAAAGTAGTTATAGTACTTAAATGGCAATTTTTAACAAGTTCCTTTAATCTTAACCCTTGAAAGCTCTCTTTTATTGATAAATTATTAAAACTACAATAAAATTGATGGTAAAGTTTTTTTTAATTTTATAGTTTCTCATATTTTTGTAACTTTTCTAGGTAGTCAGAGTTTTGCAAAAAATGATTAAATATTAAGTTTGTGTCAAGGACATTTGTAACAGGCCCGCCATATTCCGCCGGAAGACTCTCGTAGCCGACCATTTCCCGCAGTTTGCTCAAATGGCGTCCATCGTGAGTGAAGATCTGCAGGGATTTAGAATGAATTTAAAAATAAGATTCATATACAAATACTCACTCTTTCTTTAAATTCCTTGTTCATAAAAGGCATGAAAAGGGTAGATGTGACGTGCATGAGAAATCCACGTTGGATAATGTGGACTATCCGCTGACTGAAGGGCAGGACTCCGTTCTTTTCATTTACGACTTTCATAAACGAAGGTGAAAACTGTTTTAAGAAGTTCCGAGTTGTTCTGTTAAATGAAGATTTTAAATAGTTTACAAAATATTTCAAAAATATCGTTTATTTTACTTACCCTTGCAGATCGCAGATGACTGTAATGCCTTTCTCTTGGACCCGTGGCAGCAAAAGTAAGGACTCGAAGATGAGATCGTCCATTTCGACGAGACTCTGGAGATAGTCTGGGAATCGCTGGAATCCGTCCACCGTCTTGAAGATGACCAAGACACGTCCATCCCGGTCCACGTGGGGCATCACAAACCTGCAGAGGGTCCCGTAGAAGAGGGGCCGGTAGTGCTCGATGGAATGGCGGGCCACCCAAGTTGGATGGCGCCTCTTGAACTCATAGTAGGCGTGGATGGCCTGGTACGCTTTTATAGTGTCCCAGCGGGTATAGCAGAGAAACTTGGTTAGCAATACGTCCTCTGTTCCGACTCGTAGCTCATCGCACTCTAAAGAATAATTTCTAAGTCTTTTCTTTTCCATTTTAAAGATGGATCCTATAGATTATCTTACTTTCCACCAATTGCCTTAATTGTTTGATTTTGAAAATCTCTTCATCCGTGTGATCGAGTCGGGAATTCAGGAACATCATTCTAGTCGCTAAAAGATTAGATTATCACTTTTTAATTCGATCCGTTGTCCAGCCGCACTTGCAACACGATCGTTGCTCACTGACTAAAGTATTTTCTAAAAATTTATATTGAAGATATGAATTGTTTATTTGTTTATATATCGTACGCGTTGAAATTATTAATCGTCGTTAATTACTGGGAATCGATCGATTTTGTCAACTTGAACTTGGCTTGAGACAGGCCCAAGTGTTCAATATGTAAATAACTATTATATATGTACGAATTATTAATATCTTTCTCTAGATTGTATAAAATGGTTGGTGACTTTGTCTAAGACTCTGGAATAGACGCAAGTTTCCGTCAACGAGACCTAACCACGTATTCGACCCACAATTCATTTAAGCCGAAAGACTGAAAAAAGAAGAGCAGTCAAGGGAGAAAAAGTCTAGTCGAAAAGTAGTCGGACTCGACGCGAAAGGAAACTATAAGTACGATAATTGAAGAAAATGTCAGCTACACACGATGCTACGTGACTTAATAATGCCCCTTGTCTGTTCATAATAACGGTCACATCGTCCGCCCCCTACTCCGACCCACTGTTTCCAGCAATTTCATCATTTTCCATTTCATTAAGGTTTATTGATTGTCTTGGAAAAGTTTGGCGGACTTAGAAAAACTCTACAGTCTTTTAATTACAAAAATACGAACGCATTTAGAGGGAGCAGGCTCTATGGCATCCATCAAAGGTTGTCGCCATAAATGAGCCGAATAATTCGTGACTGTGATTAAAATGTCTAAATTAACATTGCACTTTGAATGTCCAATAGATAAAAATAGTATTTTTCCATTGTCATGACTCTGTAACTGCTCAGACCCAAAATAAAATTTGTAATGGCTTGATTATACAATGTTTTCGACTTTTATTGCCAGGTTTTATCGCGATATAAAATAATTTGTCCACTTGAAAGATTTTCGATTGGTATTATATTTAATTTTGATGGTGGCACACTTGAGTTCAATCTGCAAATGTTTCTAATTACCATTTTAATTCGGGTTATTTCAACAAATACAATTTTGTTCACCTACCATATATTTTGTCCATAAATAACCACAAAATTCGGGGTCTCTCTTTTCGATTTTAAGCAGTTGATGTAATTTAAATTAGTCGTTTGCAAATCTGACTTTTTGTAATTATCCAAAATCTATAAATAATGTATTTAATTTGAATGTTAAATAATAAACATTTGGTTTTGCGGTCGGGTTTCATACTCTGAGTAGCCATTGTTTGCATGCTGATTAAATTGCGGTTACCTGGATTGATGCCGCATTTGACAGTAATCAAGTAGCATTCAGTTTTACAATCAGAGCGTGTTTATTAGAAAATCCCAAATAGAGAATCGATTCACCAAAAAGTTGATGGGTATTTTATGCTTTTACATTAGGGGATATTTTGTAAACTGTGGCAGCTAAATAAATATAAAAAAGTGATCTCCTAGATAATCAAATAAATTAAATTATAAATCTGTTAGGATGCTGCATGTTTCTTTATTTCCATAAAGGCTGTTATTGCATTTGATATCCTCCCTATGCTAGGTCTAATTGAAATGCGATTTGTAAAATATTGGACCTGGGCTAACGAAGTACTCTATAAGCCTTCAATGAAAGGCATAATCCCGCCCAACCATAACACTAGGAAGTAAGTGTAGTGGGAAATCCTGGCAACGCCTATAATTTACGACACCTCTCACTCCTTTAGACCAGCCAACCAATGTTACCAACAAAATGCCAAAACAAAAGTGGGCCGGAGTCCCCATCCGATTCCTCACAATCCCTCCAGAGTCCTTCGCACTCCGGGCAACATGGAACAAATTACAAGTGTTGTAAAGTGTCATTTTTCAACAGGACCAAGGACTACTGGTTAGGGGGTAGGTGAACGCAATGTAGAAATAATCATAATGGCCGAGCGCATATTTGAGACGAAATCTTGCGTGGAAATGTTGTAGAAACAATAGCAACGAGAGCACAAAAACGATGCAAAAAAGAAAGGAAGAAAAATGTGAGCAAATTTCGCCGCCACAAGAAATGACCGAGAAAGCAGCAAAGGGCAAGGCGAAGCTTTCAGAAAAAAATACAAAAAATAGGAAAAAAACTAAACCAAATTCCAATTTGTCAGGAATTTGTTCAATTTTAGTTTTGCGGCGACCAGGACGGGATGAGCGGCTCGGGCCCGAACCGGATACCAAAAACCCTACCCACTCCCCGCCACTGACCATCTGCATGCCCCACACGTGCCGCCATGCAAAACCATAAGAAGCATAACGGGCAACCCCCAACCGCAGCCCCTTCCTCCTCTCGGGCATTGTGGCACTCTGGCAGTGGCCATTAAAGAGCTGCCACGACAAATCGCACACATTTAACACGCACACACAGTAAACCGGGGGCAATGGGGAGCCCTGTGGGGGAAAAAACTGCACACTTAACAGGCCCACAAAAAACCGTCAGGGGAAACAGCTGTTCGCAATGGCTCAAACAAAGTCTCCCAAAGAAGCCAATTGCTAGAGATGGAAGTCAGTTGCAAACGGAAATGGAGAGACGCCATTATTATTTATACACCATATCTGTGGTTATCGGTTTATTTCTATCGAAAATGTTGTGGTGAATTACGAATCTTTCTACCTCAGAAGGTAGAAAAATATGTTTCTTAATATTTAATTATGTAAGAGTTTTGTTAATTGTAATTGTTTAAACACTTATAATATAAAAAAAAGAAATGTTTCTTTGTTTTATTGATATTTTATTGATCTTTTTACTGTTAAGATCGTGAAATTATATACAATATTAACACAGCCTCACGTTCTCATCACAATCTAATGCCAACAATCAGTTTTCTTTTGCTTGCGGCCTCCCCTAATGACATTTGTATGCCACTGCAGACATGTGCAACTGTCGGAGCCGAAAAACACAGCTTCCAAAAACTTACCCACAGGATCTTTGGCTTTTTCATTAGCAGGGCAGCTTGCCAATTTGCATTGTCTGGCATAAGAAATAAGCCAAGTTGTATTGGCAATATCCTATGTCTATTCGCGTTAAACAAAAAAACAATTGTTTGATTACATTTTTTAAGTGCTGCTGCTTACATTTTGCCACGGGCTCTCAAAACAGTTGATAAATATTTGCTAACAAGAAACTTGAAGAAAAAATGTTGAAAACGAAAACCACTCAATTTTGTTGTCTTCGTGAACTGTTGTGTCTGCGGACGAAACAGAAAAGGAGATTTTTGTTATTCTCCCCCAGGCAGCACCATCATATTCGCAGCACAATTTCGACTCCCCAATGGATTTGTGGCTTGGGAAGGGGCTTACTAAATCTGCCGGGGCTGGTGCTTCGAGAGTTTTAATTGAATTTTGAGTGGAGTATTTAGGGATTTGTTATTTATAATAGAAAGAGCACACAGCCCGGGGAGCTCACGCAAATGGAATTGGCAACGTCCGATGAAATGTGCAGTGTCATGAAAATTTACTTCAATCTTGTGATATTTTGAAATTTTTGAATGATGTTGAAAGAAACATAGTATTTACTCATCGAATTTATTGGTCCAAATTATCAATTACTTGCTGGTTAAAATATACAGGATCTGGACCATTTTCAGGCCATCACAATGAGAAGAACCATTATCTAAAAGTGAAATTGAAGTTATTTCTAATAATTAATGAAGAGAAAATTCTTCAGATGGCCCATTAAAAAACACAAGGATCGTTCGGACACTCCTGATAATTGAATCCAAACAACACATGGCCATTCTCCAGGTGTCCATTATAAGTTGAATCCAGGTCAGATATACCGAAATAATTTCAATTTGACGACGCAATGTCAAAGCGGCCAAATCAAGTCCAGCATCTTTAAAAAGTTTGTACAAGTTTTTATTCGCCAATTTCATAACCAAATAGTATTTCTGATGTATTTAAATAATATATTGAAGTTATCCTCAGATGCCAACTAGGCTGAGTGGGGCTTTAATACAATTATATATCTAAAAATTTTGAAAATTTGTATCACTCCCAAGTTGCGAGTCCCAACACGTATTTAAACGTCCTTTTGTATCGAATTCTAAAGCTAATACGGATTAAAAATGTATCCGCTATTCAGAAACAAATGGCTTAGTATTATTGTACGATTCTTGTTCAAAATTGTGTTATAAAAAGCAATTTGTTAACGCCATAAAAGCTTGACCTCGCTGTTCTTTTTCCCCTAGTATTTTTTTCTGAATTTTTTTTTATAGTCGATGACCAATTTGAAAAGCAATATGTAGGAGGAAGCCTGGCGGTTATTCGAGCTCCCCAATCATCAGGCATGAGTCCAGTCAACTCGTTCCCCCCCGTCACATCCGACGGCCAACTTCTGCCAGCTTCTGGATGGCTCGAATTTACAGCAGCTATTTATTTTTGGCCAGCATTTGCGGCACATGTCGCATGGATGGGCTTGGAGTGGCTCCGGCTTTGTTTTCCTTTTACGAGTGTGAGTGCATTTGTTGTTCATTTCATTTAAATTACCCTGTGGCCGACCTCCTTGTCACAACATGTCGGTGGCGTCATATTGGGAACTGTTTGGTATCCCGCAATTCGCAATCGAATACTCATTGACCTTTTTTCCTTCAGATTTGGCTTTTATTTCTATCTTGTTGTTTTTGTATTGTGGGTTATTGTGGTTTTTTAATCAAGTTGTACGAGTATGTGAACAAATTTTGGCAAACGGATAGTTCTGCGAATGTATTGTGTTCAGAAAAAAAAATAGATTGTGCGCAAAATACAAAAAAAATAAAGAAATCGAATAGAAAATGAATGTTTTTGGAAAACAAGTAACTATTGTGTTAACTTTGTTTTTAAAAATTGGTTCTTAATACCTATATAGCTAAGAAATTGTAAAATATTAAAACTCATTCTACCACTTATTACCAATAACATACTCGTACATTCATCAACATAAATATATGTTTGTTTGCATACACCGGCACTTAAGACCTGGTATATACATTTCTTTTTGGCTTAAATGTGTAAAAAGGTATAAGCATAATATATTTTACGACTGCGTTATGTGTCTGCCAAAGTATGGAAAATTATTATTTTCTGTCTGGCTGTCTGTTTGTGTGCTTTGAACCTATTTCTGGCTGGGCCGTCACGAGAAAAGGGAAAGATGTACGACGTTTTATTATATTTAAATTACACAAAGCATTAAATATAATTCACTCACCACGCTCCATTTACTAAGGCTATACGAGGCAAACGGAGGCATTACTGTCTGCGCATATACGAGTAAGTATGCAACAACAATGTGCTGTTGAAAATCGCTGTAATACTTTTTCATCAATTATGATGCGCAAAAATATATATGCTGAGATTTACAATATCAAACATGGCTCACACAGACACACTCACACGAATGTCCTGCCATGGGTTTGAGCACACACACACAGACACTTAAAGAAGCACAGTTATACGCCGACATGCTCTAGATGGCAAACGCGTCATACTTTACTACTCACTAAATCCATTACAAAGTATTTACGTAGAAAATTGCTTTATATCTCTGCATATCTCTCGGCCGACGTCATCGTCGTTGTCCTCCGCTGTGTGCCCATTTATGTATTCGTATGATTATGGGAGTTCCTACAGCTACAAAAAATGTAAGTACGTGGGAATAATAGTAAGGAAGAAAAACCTTTTTAGCGATATTCCTCGAAGAAACTTCTAAGGTAGTCGACTTAAGCTCCGCTCAGAAACAACAACACATTGATGGCAAAAAGGCAGTGTGCAGCAATTTATTTGATTCTTTTTTTCTTAAATGTCAGTGGCAAATAAGAAAATATTAAAATAGATTTGTGAACGAACGACGAGGGCAAAGACAATGCCTGAGTAGCTGCACTGAGAGTTCGAAGGATAATAAAAGAGTATCGGGAATATAAAAAAGAATATTTAATATGAACTTTGCATTAAAAAATACAAAAATAAATTCCTTTATCTTATAATTTAAAATGAGGATATAAACATGAAAAAAGTTAAAAGTTAAAGTCTCTTTTAAAGATTCAGATCTTCCCCAATATTTTTCTTGGTTTTCTGTTTATCGAAAACCACAAAACATATACATAAAATTAAGCTTAGTAAACATTTTTTCTTCGAGTCTACTTCATAGGAAGCTATCGTCATTGCTATGATTTCCATTGCCAAGATGTTGGCGGTAAATCACAGCCAGTTTTCTTCAGCCTCCCACCCACGAACACTCATACTACACACATACTATATGTGGAATCGTAAAAAATGAAGGGAAAAGTATGCCAAAAAGCCAAAGTACGAGGCTATGTGTGTAATTCATAGAGGATTTGCGTGTGGGAGGAGGGAATTATTCATGCGGACATGATTGTGCTCACAACAATGGAGTTGATCGCAATCAGAGTCACCCGCCATCGTTTTCATCAACCTCTATGGTAGTATTTACACAGGTTAAACCTCCGATAAAAGATTAAATATTTTAAAGAGGGGTTCTCGAATTATAATTGCAAACAAATAAAATGATAAAAATAAGTAAAATGAAAATATCACAAATAAATTTGTCGTGCAGCGGTGCAAAATGGCAAACGCTGTCTCGAATTGCACTACGAATCAGTCTAGCGTGCTATCAATTACTGTGGCAAGTGTTGCACGTGCCACCGACACCGATCCTGCCCCTTCACCCTACCTTCTACCCTTGCCACTATCTAAGTCCTTGGTCCTTCCATCTATTCAGGACAGCTTGTTCATCTCATTGTGTTCCTTGGCATTTGCTCGCTTGGCTTTCCTTTCCAATTTTTCCATTACCCTCTTGGGGAGGGTTTGACTCCTTTATGATATCTTTCAATATGAAAAGGTTTAAAAAACTATGTTACTGTTTACAGACATAAGAGATTAGAGAGTAGAGGTTTAAAGAAATATATATATTTCACTGAAAATATCATCTAGGGTAACTTTTCTTCGTATCAGGAGAAATAGATAGTTTCCTTAGCCTTTTTTTCTAATTTCTTGTCGCACTTTGGTCGTTGTCTTGGCTGCTTTTTAGTCCAACATTCTGTAAGTGCCATGAACATCGTTGCATTTTCTTGACAATTTCTTTACTTTCCCAGCTTTTCTATTCCCGGCTTTTTGAGGGCTTTCAATTCTTGCACAATTTTTTAATTTTCTATGTGGATAAAAGAACTGAAAGAGTTGCCGATGCTGAAGGAATTTTAATTTTAGGTAGCAGAATACAACGCATATAGGAAGTAATCCACTGACTTATTCAATTTAAATACATAATTTCCTAATTCCGATTATATGCCAATTAAACGGATATGGGATTTCAAATCTTAACATGTTTTCTACACCTATTTGGGTATTCAATTAACCACAAATGAGCAAACAATTTCCAATTCTCTTATTTAGCCAAGTAAAATCACAATAACTCTGTTGGCCAAAACAAAACAAAACAAACTTCCAATCTTGTTTGTGTGTTGGGGCTCTGCATGGGAATTATTCGGCTTTTGAATAAATTGCAATTTAATTGTATGCAATTTGCCGTCGGGCTTAATACGTAATAGTTCAAAAGGACATTGTCCTAAGCCGTTGTATTAAGCCTAACCCCTAAAGCTGGTGTTATTATAATTTGGATACCTTTGTGTTTTGGTGGAAAATGGGAAAATGAAGGCTACAAGAAAGCATTAATAAAATACCCTTAATGATTTGTCGGTAGATATTCGTTATTTTGTAAGCAAGATATTAACATTTTGAATAGTAAACTTGGCAACCAAATTAAATAGAACGTAAATTCGTCTTTACCATACACAAGTTTGCTTTTCATATTAAATGCCAGAATGTAATAAGCATTAAATTTCGATGCAACCTGCAAGACTGCTGGCAAGGATATTTCCTCGCAGCCTGACAGCCCAATGCAATTACATTGTAATTACAAGCCACAGCAAGAGAACGTTTTAAATTTTGTATGTGCTGAGCAAATGTCTAAATGCAATAGTGCTACCAAAATGGATTATGAGCAGGAAGAGGAGGCGTTCCTCTTAAGCTGAGGCTTTTGCCTCATAAACATCCGATATGAGTTGGCTCTCAATGTCTGTGCGTTACAATAAAATTACGCTTGAAATGTGGCACGTAATTGTCGGCCCTCTTAGTCGCTTTGTCTTTCTAGTTCTCTAATTGCCGCAAGTGCCTCTGCCTTTGTATGATTTTAATTAGAATTAGGGTTCTAAGCCGGTGTTTTGATTCTTTAAGCCTTCTCTACACGTGCTCAGTAAATAGCAAGTAAATACAGTTGAGCCTCTGACCCGATTCACCTAATTAGCCGACTCAGATATCTGGAGATGTTTGGTAATCAAACGTTAGTATGGCCAATTGCTGTAAATTAATTTCCTAGCTGCGTTATGCAGCAATTGCAGTTTCCACTCCCAATTACAGCAAACTTGCTGCAATGCATAAATTTTCAGTACACACGAACCGATGCCAGAAATCAATGATTAATTTTATGTGGTTAGTAGTTCGATATTAGTTGAAATAGCAAAAGGGATTCGACGAGGGCTGTAGGTTGCTAGGCATTCTCCTCCTTTAATTAGATGCACAAGCAGAAGGATATCAACTTGGTTATTACTAAATGAGAATGGAGAATGGAATGAAATTCATTGGAAGCTTTAAATAAAAATCATAGCTTCATATTAAAATGACATTTAATTGTGGCCCTTTAAATGTAAACGATATCCCAGAGGCGAGGCATTGCCCTCAGTTAAATTTCACACTCATTCGGCATCCAGATATTCCAATTGATAAAAACATGCCTCAAAGAACGCCCAGATCATTAAAAAACAGAATGTGTGACATTGTGTCAGGCATAATAATAAAATTACAATTGCAGCACGGCGACAAACAATCGAGGGAAAATGTGCAAAATCAGCGAAAAAAAATGGTGGGGCGTCTCTCAAGGAAATGTCAAATCAAATTTATTGACTTCCATTGTTTGGCAAAAAAAAAGAAATGGAGGCAGTGACTCCGACTTCAAGCCGGGGACTCATTGAAATGTGAAAAGCCAATGACAGGGGACGAAGTGACATCGATGTGCACCTTTTTTTTTGGTCTCCTGTCTCGGAATCCTGCCGGGATTCGCCTTGTGGCACTTGTCGATTTGTTCTGCACTTTTCCTATTCGTATTTGTGCGCGATTAAAGAGCCGCTTAGCACGTTCGAATGCCTTCCAAAAGGTCCGGAGACAATCAGCGGAGCTCCATTCTTCTTTTGGAATTTAACACAGAAAAAAACACTGATGAAATGGCTTTGGTGGTCATGGCATTTAGAAGAAAATATTGAACTGATGATGCTTAGGTATAACTAGGTTGGGTGTTTTGAATGAGTGTCTTTTCCCCATTTTTCTTCCTGTGCATTCTCTGTTGACTTTGCACAATGCCTGCCGGCGGCGCTATAAAAATCATATGGTTGCCTTTAGTTTTTTGCAGCTTCGCCTTCAGTTGACTTTCTTTGTTGCCCAGCCCAGCTAAGTTTGACAATTATTTGCATTGTTCAGTGAAGTCGTTTGTTCAACATGCACATGAATCGGTAACTACAACATAAGTGACTCCATAGTTATGGCTCCCCTTTGGGATAGTTGGGTCCTTTCAAAAATCCGTCTTTATTGTGCACTATCCTTTGAATTTCCCGGCTGGGGGTGGTGCAAATGAAGTTAATCCTGCATTGACAAAAAGTGAGCGAACGATTAAATGGAGTAGAAAATGTTTGCCGAATGTTTTGTGAAGTTCGAATCGGAATGATTCGGGCTATTATTGAAAAAATCATCATCGTTTCAAACATCGCCTAAATGCCCATGTGTACTTTTCTCATCTTTTTTTGCTAAGTTTTAAAGGATATTTTTGCCTTTTGTATCCGATTTTGCACCAAGATACCACTTAGAAATTGGGACTTCATTTGCTGCCCATCAAAATCAAAGATTTCTTATTAACCAAAGTGTAAACTTCATAAAATCGTTTCAAACATAGCCTATAGGCTCATACGTCCCTTTTGTCGCCCCCGAGCTTATGTTTTTCAAAGATACGAAAATGGAAAGGTATAACTTTTAAGAATATTTTTTCCATGTGTCTTACTTCTCGTCTTACTGTCTCTATTTTTACCCAGAAAACTTAATCTATTTTATCTTTTAAACGAAAAGTTTGGCTACTTAACTATTTTCAACAAGTTTCCTATTTTTAGTACTATTTCTTGGAGAAATCACTTTATAAAGTCAGGGGCTGTCAGGCGGCAGCCACCAATTTTTCTCACACGAATATGCGAAATAAATGTTCTTCGCTTGACCCGAGAGCCTGTTGCCCTTCCAAATTCCAGACAGGCTCTAGAAAAGACATGCCTGTTGCCAAAAAAAGGAGAGAGCTGCCTTTTTGGAAATATCTATCTCTATCTCTGTCTGGTGACTGCCTTTTTAAATGGCTGTTTCCGCTTCCGGTTGCGTTACGTTTGACTTGCCTGCACGTAAATTTCGTGCTATTTTGTGGAAGAAAATTCGGTTGTTCCGCTCCCCACGACTTACTCATGTCGGCGGTAAATTTTAGTACAATGCATATATAATCTTTTTCACTTATCTTTGCATAGTTTCCTTTTACCGAGCCAGAACTTTTTACGGTCTGGGGTTAAAACTAGTGTCGTACATTTTTCCAGACCAGCCCAGCACCACTCGAGATTCGCGCCGCGTTGAGAGCCATGTAATGAATGAAAAGTTGGCTTGGAGTTGGAAAAGGTTGCGGCTTCCATGGCTCCAGCGAAAGGTGCAAAGGCATCGCAATTTTTGCAGAATGGCTCGGTTTAGTTTTTGCACTTGTCGACAATCTCGTGACAGATTTATGGGTTAATTATTGTGAATAGTGCCATGGGAACGTGGGCGGTTAAAAATGAAATCCAATTCGTTAGATTGTAGCACTGAGTTAGTAGTTAGACAAGTGTTCAACAGATTTGAAAATGTTTTCACAAATTTTGTTAAACTAAAAATATATAAAAATGTGATTTACTTTTAATGGTAAGTGGCCTGCTATAAATGGATGATCCAGAACATCTACTTAACCAATTTTAGTTCAACGCATATCCAGAATAAACCGAGAAGAAATGAACAACACACATTCAGCTAAAATCGAATTATTCAAAGACCGTATTGATTTCCTTTCCGACATCAAGCTGTCCCAGGCGGCGCCAGAAGACAGCGAATCGAATCCGTACGATGTGTTCATGGGGATCTGTGAATTGAGTGCCAGTCTTGGAAACTTCAGCCACAATGTGCCGAAGACGATGAAATTCTTGGCCGAGTACCAGACACCACACTCTGGCTCCTACGAGCTGGTCATGCTCAATAACTTTCGCAAGGAGTTTGAGCACCACCAAAATAGCCCTGACAAGGAGACAAGGATGCTGCACGAGGCCCGGGGAAATCTGTTTATGCATCTCTACAAGGAGTTGGTGGACATCGAGCCGGAGGAGAACCAGAGATTGGAGTACATGGAGCTCTGCTATGAGCTCATCGATTCCCAACATCCCATGGGCTCGGCAGGTGACCGGGTCGAGCTCATTAATCGGTTGCTCGTCCAGGTGCAAAATTTGATGCAGCGACTGGAGCAACGAAGTCTTGATAATACGGACTCAGAGGTACGTGTCACCGATTCTCTTATAGATATGTTTTTGGCGTCCAATAACTTAATGCTAGACTCTAAAATTGGGAGTATCACAAATATGGATGGCTTGAATAGCCTTTCACTTCCATTGAGAGGGTTAAGTTTTGAAAAAGGCATTGCTGTGATCCATAATCAAAAGCTGACTATAGCAGCGGAGTTGCGGCCGGAAGTCATCATAAACAGTCAATCAGATTTGATTATAGATCAGAGAAGTAATAATGAAGTTTGCGTAAAGAATAGTCTGAACAGTATCGAAGACGAGTCTGAAATTTTCGTAACTCCCGAACATGGGGACGTATCGCCTGAAGATGTTTTCGAGGACTTTCTTGAAAACAATTTTATCAGTGATTTTAATGAGGATTTTGATGGTGTTTTAGAAGATTGTGCTCCAATTGGTTTCGACATGGATCACATTGTAAATCACATTTTAAGCGTAAGGGAAGGTAAGGCCTTAAATACCTCATGGAAAATACCAGAGGCTGGAAAACCATTAAAAGAGCTGAAAACAAGAAAATTTTCTCCGCTTCTGCCTATTATACTTGAAGAGCCTCTTTTAGAAGATTTAAGCTTAGAAGAAAATATAGAAGGATATTTAAAGGAATCTCCAAAGAAATCAAAAAAAGAAAGCAATGTTCGGTCCGAGAAATTATACGAATTGGATAGGACTTCAGAGAAAAACTTAGAAACCCATAATGAGTCTACTTTGAAACTAAGCAAAATACCAAAATCTTTGAATCTTATTCAAAGGGCCCAAAAATCGAATAAAATCGAGTCCCCTAAACAACATTCAATGATAAGTAATAATAATGAAAACTTTTCCTTAAAAATACCATCATTGGAGGCCATTAATCAAACTATTTGTGATATTAAGGCTATGGTTTCTTGTCCAAATGTAAAAGTAAATTGTTTAAGTACCGTGTCTAATATTATACTTGAGGATAAGCCCCAACAGTCTGTTGATAATGAATTGCATTTAAGGCCAGTTTCCTCTAAACGTTCTGAAAGTGAAGAAATTTTCTCCCAAGTACCATCAATAAATGATATTAAAAATGCTGTTAGCGATATTAGAGCTACGATTTCTTATCCAAAAATAAAAGGCAAACGTTTGAGTCTAATACCTAAAATTATCCCAAAGAAAATACCCAAATTGTCTAAGCCATCGGGAAAAGAAAAAATACCAGCTCACGGGTCTCTAAACATAAAAATAGCAAGTATATCCCAAGAACCATCATTGAATGATATCAAAGACTCTGTTAGCGATATTAACGCTAAAACTTCTTTGTACAATATTAAAGTCAAAGATTTACCGATTCTTGAAAATATGGAAGAAATACCTAAAGAAGATGGCAATAACGAATTAGATTCTCCAGAAGTTAATTCCGAAAAATCCAACGAAGATTCAAGTTTATCATTACATTTTCCACCAGATGACTTTGAATTTTCTAGTACAGACGATGAAAAAAGGCAGACTTCCAGAAATGGACTTACTGATCCAAATACTTATAATAATCTGAAGAAAATACATGATTTGTTTTCAGAATTCCACAATAGAATCGAAACAGTGAAAGAAGCATCAGACCATCATTTCAAAATAGATGAGAATATTACCCCAAGAGGTTGCGCTGTAAACGGAAAAATAAAATCTCCTTCAACTTATGATGATCCCATATCTTTAAAATCTATAAACGTCGATGAGGAATCCAACAAATCATCGGATAAAGATCAGGAACCCCTCTCCCCAATATTGAGTAAAATCCATAAAACTTTTAGCGAAACTAGATTAAATGTTTTGAAGGAAGTCGATAAATCTATGACGGAACTGAAAAAAAAGAATTTGTTGTCCGAATCACAAAGTATAGAGGAAACTGACTCCCAGAAAGTGGAAAAGACGAAAAAAGTCTTTCAAGGACAGGCCTATGTTGTGGTATTTCCAAAAGATAATATTCCAGTGAAGGATTTAAACCAAAACTCAAAGCCATTAGTTATTAGTAGTAGAAACTCACATTTGTATTCTGTTGAAAAGCGAATTTTTGAAGGGAATACTTCCGCCACCCCTATAAATGAAGAAAGTGATAAGCAATCGCCTCGCAGAATATTAAATAATATAAAACAGAAGGCCAGTGAGATAAAGGTAAATATTATAAAGACAATGGATGAATCTCTATCGGCTCTAACGTCTCCCAGTCAAAAATTTGAAACTTTGCGATTACCTGAATTGGGTGAAAAAAGTAAAAAGAAGGAGCCAGAGGAGATTCCCTTGCCCAAAGTGACTTTGGATGGCGCAGGAGATCGATATGTAAGGTCAGATAGAGATGCGCAGATTGAAGTTTTCAATCCCTTACCAAAAACTACGCCATTGCAAGGTCCAGTGGATGTGGAGCCATGTTCCTCTCCGGAAACTAATAAGACTGAAACTGCTTCTAGTTCAGATAGAAAATCTCAAAATTTCCTTAAGTGGCAGCGCCAGCGCCATATAGTTGCAGCTCCTCGGGTGATCATTAAGCTCCTGAAATCAAAATCCGTTTATGAGAGAAATTTTCGAGATGCGGAATCCTTGAATTTCTATGAACAGTTGGAGCAGTTCTTCGAGATAATGAACGAAGAGGATTGTGGTCTACTAGCTGGGATCAATTTGGATACGATCCAAGCGAGGCTGGGAAAATTGCTCAGTCGGATCAAAAGCAATTTATCCAAGGATTTGAGCCACTCCGATTTGGCGATGGCTGTTGGTACGTACCAACTGAAGCACCTGCTGACCCGGGAGGAGAGAATCTGCTACGAGTCCGTGAGGCGGCAGCTCAGGAATAAGGAAGGGGATCCAGATGGCCAGAGCAGATTTGAGGCAGCCCTTTACGCAATGCTTGGGTACGAGTCAGATCACTTGAAAGCCACGGATCACAGTGGCAGGTTGCGGCTTCGTCTGCCACACCATCAGGAATCCGTCGGTGAGTCCTTTTTGCTTGTGGCCTTCGGCCATCTGGGATATCTCTACCGCTCACTTCAGGACCAGCTCCAAGGGCTAGGCCGGCGAGGAGAGACGGCTACTACTATCAGGAAATGCCTCCAGAGGGAACTTCTGTGCTTCTATGATTTATATGAGCTGCATAAAAATCAGCCATGCAGCCTGCTGCAATTGTACTGGAAAACTCGGGCCTTCCAGCTGCGGTTCCAATGTCTCCTTGATGTTATGCATAAAATTAATAATTCGAAGTCCATCGTAGTCTGCTTGATCCGAGAGGTGAGCCAAAGAGTCGGTTCGCATAGGGAATTGTTACAAAAGTGGCTGAACTCTGCCAGCAAGCCTTTGATTGACAAACTCGGCCGGTGGCTTACTTCTGGATACTTAACTGCCTTGGATCGCGATGAGTTCCTCATCGACCGGTCTATAGTTTCGCCAAGTGATGAGTTCTGGCAAAATCGCTATACGCTGACTGCCTCTTTTTCGGGTGTTTTCGATGCCCAGCTCTCCGAATTGATGATCAGCATTGGCAAGACCCAGGTGTACGCGCAAAAATATTTGGGCCTTCAGGTTGAAAGCTCTGTCAAGGAAGATGGTCTGTATTACAAATTGGGCTGTGCGCTCTCCCGCTTTTACGAAGAGGGAGATCAAGAATCTCTTTATAATCTTATGACCAAACTGCATTTGGAAGTATCTGGCCGGGTGCTACGATATCTTCGGCACATGAAAACAACGCCAGAGATTCTATTCCAAAAACTCCACCACTATGTGATGCTCTCGGATCGCCACTTTTGTGGACAACTGATGGATACTCTGGAGCCAGTTCTTGAAGAACCCGTCAGTTTTTTCAATAGCAACTTGCTTAATAAGATGATAGATCAAATGTTAACTAGGCCTCTTCCCGATCTTTATGTGGCCGAGGCCCCGGTCGAGGGGCCCAAATGCTGGTCACGATTCCTGCTTCGCTGGCGACTTCCGGGTTACTGGGTGCCTCTGCTGGGGGAGGATGCGTTGGATTACGAGAATATCTTCATGGGGCTGTGGAGATTCCACTATTCCAACTACATGATTTGCGAAAGGATCGTTCGCCAGCAGTATCATTTCAGCAAAAGAATGGAACTGCAAAGCTTTGATGGTTTGGAACTGGCTGACGAGTGCTTGGTCAAGTTAATAAAGTCCATAGTCGAGGTAATGAAAGTGCTAAAAAGCTATTTCCTTCAAGAAGTACTGGAGCAGGCTTATGTCGAGCTAGTTCATGGCTGCAGGGAGGCCAAAACGCTTGAGGAAATGTTGAAGGCAAATCGAACCTATCTGGATGCCATCAAGTTGGGCTGGTTCCAAACGCAAAGTTCTCACAAGACTATTCACTATTTGGATAGGATCTTTGGTATAATTCTGGAGTTGGAGAGCCAGCAACAAAAATTTTTCAGACTCGCTCAAATCCTACTAGACTATGTAATTGAAGGCCGTGGACGAAACAAATTAAAATCCGGAAAGTCATTTTCTAATCGAATGCAGGAGTTTCGCTGGTCCTGCCAAAATACTTGCGAGGCTCTCAAAGAGTTGGAGGAACATTTTCATTTGGCCATGATTGACTTTCTGTTTAGTCTGCATTTAGGGAATCGGCAATCCTTTAGGTTCCTGGCTGTAAAGCTAGACGCCATTGGTTACTATGAGAAAAGGGATCAAAGGTTGTGGTTGATACAACGTTTCGGATTTAAAAAGAAGACCAAGATGCTGAAATCTGGTGAAAATAAAGTGCAGCTTACGTTCTGACTATAAAATACATTTTATATATTTTTGTACCAACAAGTATGTGTAAATATAGTAATTTACATAAAGATAAATTTTATTGTCTTTTAGAATATTCTTTTTATGAAAAACATTTACTTTTTGCCACCTACACAGGCTCCAACTTTTTCTATGTGAAGTGAAAATTCGATTTGCAAGGAAAAGATGGGTTTTAAGCCCTTTTACGATTCTTTGTCTTTTGTCTATATTTAAATTGGATTTTAATTGAAAATTAAGAATCGACTTGGCAATATTTTCATTGTGCAGCTATGAAGCTGCCTTTTGTTATGCAAATGTTCTTTATTTTGTGGTCCCGTGTGAATAGCAGCAGAATGGGAGGGACAATCCGGACGACGACAGTAAGCTGTTTTAAATTAAAGAAAATAATGGGAAATTTACTTTTTGGCTTACGCTTTGGATAGACAAGCCACTCCATGGTACTGCAAATTCTTATTGCTCGTCGCAAATTAAATAAATTTTGATTTTCACTTTTCATATTTTTATTAACAACTTATGCTAACACTTTCAAAACAGCTCTCATCTGCATAACTTCGTTCGTTGTTCTTCGTTGAGGGGAAACTCGCACGGAGATATCTTTCAGCCGGAATCTCTGCCAGAAAAGTGAACAATGGAGAAAGGATGGCCCAGTCTTGGGCTCTTTGTTATCTGACAAACACAGCTGGCAGTCATCTCGGAAAGTCTTTCACATATCAGCGACTGAGCTGGATGAATTATAAAGCCAGCCCTGCCTCAAAAAAGAATGTCAAGAAGATAATTGAGCCCAGGCAGCAGGCATTTAATAAACTTGATTGGAACGACACGGAGGAGTGTCACATCGGGGAAGGTTGACAAGGTCCTGACATGCGACTCCTTTGAGAATAAGTTAACCGGCTGACTTGCTCGGCTGCTGATAGGCCAAATTAATTTCAAAGAACTTTTTCCTTCTGCAATGCGTTTTTTCGGCTATCTGAGCCATTTATTAATTTTGAAGAGATGGGTGGAGATTCAAAATAATTGTTTTTATGGCAACGGACAAAAAGAACCTACATTCTAATTTGAGATTGAAGATTCTTAATTTTTTATTATATTTGGGAAATACATTTTTTTAATATCGAATTCCATGAGAATTGATTCTTTTGGAAACCAACATTTTAATGGTTCGCCGTGTCAAATTAAACTATAAAATTTATTATTATGTCCGTTGACATACTTGAACTGTGCTAGGCAATAAATTCCAATACAAAGTAGCCGTTTCGGCTCGTATTTCTCCACCCAACTATATTGACAATTTGCTGTCAGTTTTTCTCACCCAAACACAGTACAATTTATGTGGCCTGGGCTAGGGCTTTATGAAATACTTCTCATTACGGCGCCAGAGGGAGGGAAGTCAATGGCTGCCGAGATGGCTGGAACATATTTGAACTATTTTCATTTCAATTGCAAACGGTTTGGCGCAGAGAAATCAATTGAATTGCCATTTCACATATGAAATGGTCATTTGTCAATGAACAACAATTGGAGGGCGTGGTCGCAGATGGCTTGAACGGTAATGGTATGGGAGGGAGGGAGGATGTTGCGGGGCCACTGGGGCAGGTCCGGAGATGGGATGACCGCTGCACAGTTGTGCGGTCACTCAAAATAGCCGCATAAATATGTCCTTTTCGTCCTGGCCGAGAACGATCTGCTGGCACTTTGCTCCTCCCACTGGCTAAATTGTTGGTCGTTATTAAATTTCCGCTGCGTTGAGTTCTCATTTCCGTTTCAATGGTCATTGCAGCTGACCGTCGTTCAATGGCCAAAGGATGTTTCCATGGGACATAGATCCACACATACACACACACTCACACATCGCTCATACACATACATATCTACATACGTGCATTGTATAAATATTTTTGGTCCTAGCTACATAAACAAAGGGGTTGCCACACAAAAGCCCCCGCAGCAGCACCCACGCTGCGTATGGGTAATATTCGATTATTATTTTTATTATCGTTTCCCACAGCCTATACAATAATCCTCATTTATCCAGTATTTGTGGCGATCAAAAATTGATTCTACAATTGAAATGTTGTTGCTTTTTCAATATATATTCCCATACACACTCCATATATAAATGGTAAATGTGCTTGGCTTTTTAGCTAAATTGAAACTAATTGAAATATGTGTGGATGGCGAAAAGCGATGGAAATGGGAGGGGAAAAGTGGGCTAAACTTTTGCCATAAATTTCAATAGGAGGGCATTTTCGGTATTTCCCTTTATCTCGGTTATAGTTCTCTTTCCTGTTTAATGTTTTACTTTTACGCCATCGGGCCGTGACCTCATTTATGGTTTTATTGTCACAGCTTTACATTATGTTTTAGTTTTGTTTTCTTTGGTTGGTGTTTATCAAGCTTTTTTTTTTGTAATTATATGTCTTGTTTTCTAAGTGTTTTCCATTGCCCTTTCCAACTTTCATTGGCATATGGAGGGATATACTTCCAAGAAACTTTTTTATCAAATCCTATTTTTGTGTTTAGATATTAACTTGCCGGTTTAATTAGGCGGAAAATGCTTTATCGGTATAATGCCCCTAAAACCCATTAAATATTATGGCTTTTAATGAAAATATAATGCAATGCCCATCAAAGAGCACCCCTACTTCTGTCCCATGGGTCTCTTTTATTGTTGGTTTTTCTTTTGTGGCCGTTGCTCCTTGGACGCAAAAAACAGAGCAGAAAAAAACGAAAACAAATAAATAACAAAATTATTCAAAATTATGGGCGACTCTTGGTAACTCTCTCCACGGCCCTATGTCTTAACCCTTGTGCTCCGTTAAATTTTCCGCCTTTTTGGCCGTTCTCATCCGAGTTTTTATTAAACTCACTCCATCCTCTGGGACAATGAAAAGTCTTAGAAAATGCATTAAAAAGGCGCTAAGTAAATATTAAAATTCTGTCAGACAACGGCGTGCGAGTGAAAGCGAGATTTTAACCCATTTTATTATTATTATTATTACTATTGTTATTGCCCCGACCATGACTCCTACTCCGGCTCAGACTCCGACTAAACAGAACTGGCTAATGGCCTTAGCCGTCGGACAATGTGGTCCTGGTTGTTTATTTACGCCATCCACTAATGGACAGCGCGGAATTGCTAAAAGAGTTTCCTTCGGCTCATATTATTTATTGCGGCAGGCTCTGACGATGGCCAGAACAAAGGATGTAATATTTATTCATTTCTTTATTGATTTATGGTATAGCATTTAAATCAAAATCCAGGCAAGAATGCTGAACATTTTATCAATTTGATATGCCTATTTATTATGATGTTTGTACTTTTCACCGTTTGAGCTTCTGCCCACCCAGTCGGCTTGATAAAATTTATGCCTCCACTGACCACAAAAGATTCATCTTCATTTCGTCTGTCCATGCAGACCCTCCTACCTCCTTGTGTGCCACCCATGCTTGATTAGTTGATGACACTTTGGGCGGGAGCCAGGGAACTCGGCTCTAACAATGTGTAGTTTCTCCATCCCCGACTTGGCCTGTGGTGTTTGCGGCTAATTTGATAAATACGCGCGCGTTTATTCAAATCAATCAGCGTCAGAAGCCACCACGGGTGGCGTTGAATGGAAAGGAGGCAGCATGAAAGGCAAAGGAGTCTCCAGTAGAGGACAAGTCATTGGCATCGTCTTCGCATCGCCTCCCATCGCTTCAGATTATCTTCACTCCTCCAGGATGCACACATCTTGTGGCATATAAATTTCAGCTGTTTCCACATGCACATTGGGCCTTAGATACACTCAAACGCCCACCCACACATCGCTCTTTGGAGATTTCATTAATGTGCGGTTAACTATAATGAGCCTGGTCTATGGAAGCACACCACGGGGAGGTCCTTTGGTTAAGTTGAGCTAACTGAAATCTTTGGCGAGAACGAAAATTCAAATTATCTCAGTCCTTTATGTCTGATTAAACACAAATAGCTTATTTTGTGTCTTCTAAGGAAGAAAGAAATCTTATAAATTAAATCCTTGAGCTGAAAATACTTACGTGAGATTGAAAGTTTAAATCGATTTCTTTCCCAAACCACGGTGCTGAAAATGAACTGCTCCTCCGTATTAACCACTTCATTTGAAAAGCATATGGTGTGAAGCATTTTTGCGGTGATATTGCCATAAATCACAATTGAAAATGGCATGAGCTCCTAAATCACATTAGTCGAAGGAATCAGACTTTTAGGAGGAACGGTTGACGCGCATTTTCCTAATGAGGTCAGAGTCTGGAAAGTCAAGATTATATGTATATGTATATTTATATCATTCAAGAGCAACCTGAGCTTGGGGTATTTACCTACTGGAGGGTGGACAATCACCATAAACTCCAAATGCAATCAAAATGTTGAAATAAACTTAACAAATCCCCCGTAAAGTTTTCCGTTCTTCTTGCCCAGCACATTTCCTCCACCTGTCAGCGGGGGAAAATTTTCCTGGTAGTGTTTAGTTCCTCCACGGTTGACTTCTTTCCCCACGAATGTTACTCTTGTTCCGCCAAAAAAAGGGGTGGTAGGGGTTTCCTTCGAGGTCTGCGGCTTGCGTATACGTTGCGTATACGTAATAAATTTCGCAATTGCCAGAGGAAAACTGTCCGCAAAAGTGTAATTGTAATGTTTGCACTCACCCTCTGTGTTGGCTGTATCTTGGTTTTTAGTTGGATTTTCTTGTATTTGCCAAGCGCTTGGGTAGCGGACTTGGATATGCAGGCGAGGACAGCTTCTTAAAATATTTGAAGCAATTTTTATAGCAATAAGAAGTATGCAATCTTAAAATGCACACATGATTGTCAGTTTTATAGGTGGAAAAGGGTGAATCAAGGGCAGAGCTGTTTCAGGTATCTTCGCAACTAATCTAATAAGTATAAAGTATTTACAATGTCTGGGAAAAAACGGATTGCATTTCTTTTTTAAGTCCCCTTCGATTGTCTAATAAGCGTCAGCCATTTTGATGTATAATATTAAATTTCACGCATTCCCGGCACTTGTAGCAAAGAAAGTTCATTTGAAAAAATTCCTTCATTGATAAGAAGGACTAAAATGTTTTTCCGGCGATTCATTAGGCGCTGGGGAAAAGTTTCATTTGGATTTGACATGCGAAAGTGTCAAATTACATTACGTTAATTTGGATTCTTTCTTAAGGCGTTAAGGACTCTCTGCTAAATCTGCCAAAAAAAGAAGTGTAAAGATGTAGCGATTTAAAAACTTTAAAAGGACCATAAAATTTGAATCAATATAAATATGACTCAAAAATGGACAAATATTAGGGAACAAGAGAGCATTTATTGTAAAATATATATATTTCATCGTGTATTGGATTTTCAAAGCATAAAAGTTGTTTATTCGCATCCATCGTTGCCTTTCATATTGCTTGTTGTGCAATTTATTTGCTCCGATTCCATTTTTAATTTCCTGACGTCTGGGTGTTTATTAAATTTTATTAGCTTTCTAGTATATTGGATTTCACGTTTTTGACAAGCAGGGGGTGGTGTCCTGCCTCGTTTAATATTGACAAAAGCTTGTTTGCCTGCCTTTCGTGTTTTGGACGAATTCAGATTCGGAATGTTGTTTGTTTAACTTGGACCTGATACCACGGCCTTGATCAATACGAGATTGAGTATGTCTTTGGCCGCTCCTAATGTTACGCCCGCCAATTCCACAGTCGAAACTAGTAGAGCCATAAAATAGCTTCGAAGATTCACATACCCCATCGTTTGAACATTGAAATCGGGCGTAGGCTGTTCGAATAACCTTTGAGTTGTTGCTAGACTCGATGCTTGACTAATTTTCGCTAATGCAACGAGAGGCACTGACTGACAGGGATGATGGAGGATTCTGTGGGGGGTGTGGCATAAAAAACTAATAAAATTTACGTTTATCCTTGAAAAGGCACTTGAAAATGCGCGCCTAATGCGCCCTTCGCATAGCGATGATGCTGATGGCAATGATGATGACGCGAAAGGCAGCTGAGCTTGAGGGACCGGCTGCCTTAATATAGACAAGCCCAGGACATGCCCCGAAAAGCCCGACGAGATCCCATTCCAGCGCCATCCAGGCCCGGCTAAAGTGCCATCGAATTTCAATTCAATTTGCGAGGCGAGGCATTCGCTAAGGGTGCGAAAAAATGTCTATAGCAAATTTTTGTGCGCCGCTTTTGACTTGAGTTGTAAGATGGGGCGATGGATGGGGGCATTCGTCCTGGGAGCGTGGAGCAATGAGAGGGGCGTGCCAGTGGCCTAGTGTATGAGTAATATCTGAGCAAAGGGTTACCCAGAATCGCTGATATTGATAGTCGCAAGCCGGAGAATAAGTAAGTCCGCTTTGAAGGATTTAGGGTTTCTTCTTGAGCTTTTTAGCGCCAGAATTTGGCTCCTTTTCGCTTTTTTCCCTTTATTATATCACGTTCTCAACATAAATGCGTTAAGTGGAGGCCGAACTGGTGGCGGGGGTGATTCAGGGCGTATTTGAAAAGCGCTTAAATTCAGTTGAGTGTTTTTTTTTTTATTTTCTCAAAAAGTCTTAAGCAATGGGCACATCCTTCCAAATGTGATATGCGTTGGAGGTCCTTTTTTTGTCTCATTGTCGGCTTAAAGCCGAATGAGCTCGCGGGCCTTTCAATCTCTTTATTCTGCCAGCACCGTAATACAATATTGGCAGGGTTTATCCTTTAGTTTATGTTATTGTATTAGCCTGTGGAGTGCCATCATAATTGAAAGGATTCTTTTTTGGTAAGCTGTTTTTAAAGAAACTGTTTTCTTTTTTCTTAATATGTACATATATTGTTTATATGGGCATTGTTTAAAGTGGATTAAGGTTTCTCAATTTTGTTAACATTTTTTGGAAAAGGTATAGTTTTTGTTTAGCATACCTTTATAATCTTTTTCTTGCCCTATTTAACTCCTTCCAAAGCATAGTTTTCTGCCAGATGTTCCAGATTTATTTGGAAAATTTGCAAGAAATCCAACCAACGTACTTTTCAATTTTGCCACCCATTTTTTTGTTCGTTTTGTTGAAAGCGAAATGTGTGTTTTAGTGGCTTGGCATTAGCATGTTGGTTATACATAAAGCTCGGCTGCTGGTCCCGGTCCCCACTTTTTCCCAGGAGGCATTGTGTCGTCTTGTAAAAACAAAAAAGAATTTATTTTTATGAAATTGGATGTTTTTGACTTTTGGTGTTGAAAATTTATGGTCGGCAAATATGCGGCTTTAGTTTTTTGCAATGCCTTTCCCGTTTATTTTTGGCTAACCGTGTGACATATGGTTATGACGATAAGTTTTCGAATTTTACCTTGTTTTAGCTCAAGGATTGTCTTGCCTAGGACTTGTAACCTTTAAGGTCAGTCTGTCACCATTCAGCTTGTCGTTTCAATGAATGGAGAAACTCATCAATAAAATTTGATGCTACACGTGGTGGAACTTAACGACGAATTGTCTATGCGGTCTGAAGTGGCCCAAACAATGAAAACAGCGAAAACAGAGATAGACCGCGGCCCTTTTGAAATCAAACACAAAGCCAGATCCAATATTATTTATTGTTTTGTCCTTGCGAATTCATTCAAATTGAAATCTATTTTTATACAAAGTGATTTATAGTCGTGAGCGCCTTGGAGGGCCTTTGGGATGAGACCATTTTGAGATTTGTCAATTAATTATAAATTTATTTATATATGCCATATAGAGATTTCTATTAGGAAAGCCAATTTCGTCGATTAGCAAGTTCAGCATCCTTTGCGAACTGGTCGAAGTTTGTGCAATAAAACCAACTTCTTTATGGGGAGTTGAGAGCACTTTGCCTTTGGAGTAATATCGCAACCATTATCGTCTCATTTTTCTTAGTTTTCTAACATTTTCCAGGATTGTTTCGGCGCGGAAGGAGCACTGCTTTCGTCTTTTCGCGCTTCGCCACTTCGACATTAGTTTCGCTTAGTGCGCAAAACTTGACCACACCGAACTGTAGAGCGTGTCGGAAAAACAAAAACCACTCGGCAAACTCAAGTTTATTGCCTTCTTTCACATTTTTCGTTCCACCTCCATATACCCTTTTTTGAGATGAAAAAAAACTTTTATACACACGTCCTGGCAGGACATTTTCGTTCCTGTATATATAAATGTATGTACTGAAAAGTTTTTTTATTTGCCAAACTGATGTTTGATACAATTTAAAAGAAAAGAAAGTTTTCTTTTAGTTTGAAAAATTTTTGTCAGAGTGTGGCCTGATGGTAATAAATCGCTTAGAACTTGCGGAAACTTTAGATTTTTAAATAATTTGATTGAATAAGACTCTCGCCAAGAATCGATATAGCAATAGTTCTAAATTCCTTAAAATTTATAGCGGCTTTTTCATCCTTCTCAAATTTTAATAATATATTCCAAGAAATATTAAAAGTTTCCAAATGAGCGGAATACGTTGCGGTTTTATTGCAAGTCTTTCATAATTCCACGCCCTTTTTTTATCAGGCTTTCGTGCTATAATAACAACATTAAATTTTTTAATGCCACACGCCGGGGCAAAAAAAAGTTGCCCAACCTGGGTGAGCATTATGGCCAAAACCAAACCCCTTCGCCGCCTACCAAAAGCGCTTTTTGCATAAAGTTCATATTAGGCACAAGGCCAGCGAAGGAAGATATGAAATAAGTACAAAAAATGGGCACGGGCAAAATTCCATTCAAATCATAATGAAAAGGAATTATGTATATGACCCGTAGAGTCGAAGGGAAAGGGTTTCAGTGAAATAAAAGATTATACTCGGCGGTTCAAAATAAAATGAAATGCGTAAAAAAGTATGAACAGGATAATTTCGCCCTTATGTAGCTCAACGTCGGTTACAACTTGGTTTTAATTAAAAGCAAAATAATCAGGTTATAGTGGAAACATATATTTTAGAGCCCACAGCCAATGCGGGCAGCCAAATTGGACTGGAAGCTTCGAAGAAAAAATTCAAATTGAACTTTGTTTCTTTGGCTTACAAATTGCTAAATATTTTCCATTAAAATGAAATGCAATTTTCCCTAAAAACTCTCTAGTGGTAGGGCACAACCGAAATAAGAACACAGAAAAAAACATTGAAAATTAATTAATGCCAATTTGTAAAAGCACTGAAATCGAAAACTTTTCTGTTCGTCCCAACACTTTCATTACTGCTTTGGCTTCAAACAAAAATGACCCTAAAAAACGTAGAAGAAAAAATTCTTTTCAACAAAAATTGTTCGTAAAGTTTTTAATAGAAATTACCATTTTGGTTGCTTGGCCGTTTGGTCAAGTGTCAATAATTGGAACCCAAGGACCCTTCCCACAAATCTGGCCCAATACTTCTGCGTAATTCGACACTTTTGATTTCAATAAATTCTTGTAATTAGCACCAAGCCGAAATTTCTTTTGGCTCAACTTTTTTTCTCCATCGCCTATGCTGTCAAAATATGTAAATTGAATTTGGTTCTTAGAAAAAGTCACTCCAATGGAAAGATTTGGTTGCTAAGAAGAACGAGTTGTACAGGTAAGCCTTGAATGTAAGGGTACAATTGTTGAATTTAATTAATGTGATGTAATTTGATGAAACTCCCGAAGAACACTCCAAATGTTCTTGCTAATAAAACACTTTAATACCCTTGGTCAGATTCCTTTTTGTGACAAGAAATTTTAAGCACCTTTTCGAGGAGGAAACAGAGAAGACAAATCACAGGCGAAACAACAAAGGACATATAACAATAAACAAAGGGGGAAAAATGCAAAACCGATGTCAACTACCGTCAACCATTGTAATGTCCCATATTTCCACAATCCATTTTTAACCCCATAGCCCTTGGCCAACAACGCCCGCAATATCGAGTCAAAGTTCTGGGCAAATTCCTAAGCAAAAGACAAAGAGAAAGACATGAAAGGAAAAATTATGCCTTTGGCACTTTTTAAAACATTTTGCTGGCGATTTCCTTTTGCTTGTTGTTGGCATTGTGTATCCTTCTTACTTTCGTGTATACGTTTATCGTTGCTATTACTCGCATATTTGTTATACAATGAATGTTTTTGCCCACCATCAGCCACACCCCCCATCTGGTAACCGGGTTCTTGTTTATTTTTCATTTGTAGCCGAACTCCGACCTACCCGACTTGTTATGCATATGATCTCCATACGCACAAACACACATGCAAATACACACACACACATTCGCATTCGTTAAGTGTTTATCTGTGTGAGTAAGAGAATTCGCGAGGCGGAAATGTACTGAAATGAGAAATTTCCGCTTCTGGTTCCGATGTCGGAAGTAAAACAAACGCCGATAAAACAGGCCCACGACTCTGCCAGCGAATGTTTCGAACAAAAAATGAGAGAACGAAAATTATAGTCACACGAAAAGGAAGAAGGCTGAAAGGTATAAATGATTGCCATTGATAATACGAGCGAGCGAAATATTGAAACCAGTTGCATACTTTTCGGCGTACTTCCTAGAATTTACGAACCATTTTCGCCATTCCCCCCATTGAAGGGCATAAATCGGATCGAGGCAGTTCCCTGGCCTCCAAATGCGTTTTTCGGCACCCGCTAATGGCACATAAATAACAACTACTAACTAAACGGTCAACCCAGGCGGTACTTGGTCTTTCCTATTCTGTTCATCCTAAGTATTTGGAGAGTGTGTGATGTTTAAGTACCAGTACTTTACTTTCCTATATATTTACTTTAAGTTTTTACTGTCTAAATAAAAACCATGCTTTGGTATGAATCAGTTTAAAGCGTTCTATTATTTAAAAGTTTAAAGCTATTAAAGAAGCTCCTCCATCCTATTTATAACTTTATAATATTTCATTTTTTTCCATTGCTTGACTTTATCAAATTTTATTACAATTTGATTATTTAATCGAATAAAAGCTACTTAAAAAAGTGCTTTTATCATAATTAATAATAATGAAATCGAACTTAGTCAATGGAATAACTTTTATGGCTTAAAAGAGCCCATAAAATCAATTATTGTTAGAAAATATATCATTAGCTTACGTTTTTATAAACTTTATAACAAGTGTATTTTCAATTGTTGTATACCTTTTTTTTTCTTAGGATAGTTTCAGAATTTGGGGTAGGGCACTCCCTGTTTCCCACACACCAAACAGCTTCTCCCATTGTTGGTTTTATGTTTGTTTCCCGCTGCCCCAACGCAACGCACATTAAAATTATGCCGAGAGTAATGTAGTCGGCACCCTGGACCACCTACACCCTGGCGTTTACATTCCGGGAACCATAAAGAACATAAATAAAGGAGCGAGGACGATGCTTTCCAAATGGGCGACAGGAGTATGCTGCTCTCGTGGACAGTGGACATTGGCAATTACCGTTGCCGTAGTTGTCACAGTTCCGTTCTTCCGCCCCTAACCAAAAACCACCGCCCCCGCTGACACTCTCTTTCTGTTGGATTGTCCAACCCCCTGGCTCATAACTGCCCACCCACTGTTTCTCGGAGTGAGAGGATTATTTGTGGCGGTTTTTGGCTTTCCTTTAGGTGGCCAATAAACAAGGCAACAATGCGTATACGCAGCGTGTGACGCTGCTGAAATACAATAACTGTGTGGATGAGTGGGTGGGTGTGGATGTGGGTGTGGGTGTGGGAGCTAATGTGTGTTGGTAATAAACAATCAATTTGTTCAAGAGTCGGTTGGATATTAGTGCGTTTGGTTTATGGTAATTAAATAATAAATATCATAATATGAAACATGCTTCATAATTTATGTTTCCTCACTGTGCCGTGTCAATTAGTTTAATAAAACGCTATAAATTACTTTTAAAATATTGTATTTTCCTTCTGTATATTCGAATATTCAGATTCATACATTCGTCCAATTCACAAATCTTTTGCGCCAAACTTTAGCAGCTTATCACCCAACTCTATAAACAAGCAGAACGTAAAGTGAGATACAGTCATCTGCTATATATAGGTTTTTGGTTTTTAGATGTATCCCTACCGCCCTCTGGTGACAAATAACACTAAATTAAAATTTTATTAGGGTCTTTATTGTGCGTCGCTTTGCGGGAAAAAAAGTAAAGGGAGCGGTTGTGGGGGAGTGTCAAAAAAAAAGGAAAAACTGGGAATATGTTTTAAATGTTTCCCAAAAACAAAATTCCTGTTTTCTGCTGTCTGTGTTTGCCTTTTGGGGCCAACAAACAAATGGCACAACAAATCCCCCACCCCATACCAAATAAAAAGTACAGAAAACCAAGGACAAAGAAAGAAAACGGGAATTCCCCAAATTGATTAAAACTTCATAAATTTACATTTTTATCGCAGTGGCCACAAAAAGTGGCCAAAAGAAATAAAACAAACAGAACAAAAGAATAAACTGGGGTCTGAAATTCGAACTCCGAAACGAAAAACAAAAAACCAATTCAACACGTAAGAAAGTAAAACGAAAACCACCCAGGAACGTACAGATACACTTATGAATATTTACACATGTTTCGGCAACGCAGCATCCCTCACCCGTATGGAAAAAAAGTGTTTTTTGTCACCTGCTTTTGGGCCCCTAAGCTGATTTGAACTCGAAAGCCAATGAATAAGGGCTGCAATAAAAGAAGCATTAGGGGAGCAGGCTTTTGGGGTTGGCTTTGGAGGTTGACTTCCTCCCAAATGAGAAATAAAAGTAAATTCACATCATCACAAAATATTATTAAGCAATCAGCCTCTGTTCTGGGTCTGCAGAAATGTGTGTTTTCCGAGGGGTGTTCACCTGGCTTGACAGAACCCGCTGATTAAGCGAAAGTGATTGAGTTTCCGAGGAATGGGAACTCACATTCAGCACAAGCACTTTTTAAGCAATGACATTTAATTAGAGCCAAGCAAACAATTTTAATTTATGCGTGCAATCCAAAAGAAAAGGCTTGATGTGTATTAAATTAGCATTTGAAAGAGAGCAAGAAAGGTTAGTGAACGTTGGTACCATTTCCAATCTCTTGCTAACTACGCTTAATATTTGAAATTTAAAAATAATACAGAGCTAAGCTAGTTAAGTAAACTATTTTAACAGTAAACCAACTTTCAGTCGAGAACGAACTTTCAAGCAAATGCATTTCGCAAAGTTTCTGTGAATATAGAAAAGGTTTAAAGGATATTTTTCAGGTGCGCTAAATAAAATTAAAAGTCAAAGTCATTAAAAGCCAAGTTTCGGTTTTACCTAAGCTGATTGGTCCGACACTGCGAAAAAGCTTTTCAAACTTCCATTTTCATTAAGGAGTCATCACCCAGACCCGAAAACAAAAGCCCTAAAATATAGTTTTAAGCTTATCAAGTTCGTCTGCTATTAGAAAATTTACGCCAGTTTCGGGTGGGGTTGATAAGCCTGCGAATAGACGGGGGTCGAGTTTGGAGGCAAAGAACAGTCCACAGCAATTATCGCCATTCTGTGCAATGGAATTCAAGGAATACCGCACTTTTGTATTCCCAAACCCACACACCCACGCCCCAAGCACACATCTACACATCTACAGACAAACAAATCGCAAAACATGATGGCAGCAATTACTGTTATTTGGCAAAGTCCTCTAAAAGCATTTATTACTGTCGCTAGGAAAATTTTTAATACTCTACCAATTGAGTAAAGTTTATATTTAAAATATTTTGTAGATCGATTGAAAGAATCTGAGAAGCATCCAATCAACTATTACTGAGTAAAGCCGAGCGGGAAGGCCTGAAAAAGGAGACTTTTTCTTGTTGATTTATTCAAAAATGGCCATGTCCTGTTTTTTAGGAAGAGTAACCTCTCCGAACAGAAGGGGCCTGAAAAGAAATGCAAACAGAATTGGTACAGAGGCAAAGTTTTCAATGGATAACGAGACACTGCACAGTATCGCACGGCGAGTACTCGCTCCTGTAACTACACACAATTCGGGGGCATTTTCAGGGCGCAGACTGAAAAACAAATATGCATTCTCCTGCCGCCCACGTTGCCCCATGCCGTCCAAACCTCCATGGCAAAACAATAACAATGCGCAATGACCCAAAACTAAACACCGAAGACTCTGGAAAAAACTGAAAAAAACACCAAGCAATGAGCGAACGTCGAAAAAACATTTGTGGCGCGCTTTTCAGTTTTGTTTTTATGGTTACAGGGAAGCCATGAAAAAAGGAAAAACTTGCATATAGCCATATGACGACGTTCATGGTGGATCTTTTTTGTTAGATTTTCTTGTTGGAGGCGTGAAAAGGTCCCTTCCGAGAACCAAAATCTCTGGTTTAGTTTCTTGTAGAAATTATAACTCATTTGAATATTTTTTGATTCTTTAATTTATAAAATTTGGAACATAATTCATTGTTTTGAATGGTTTTTAAGTTGAAAATCAATTCTTTTGCAGATCGAGTAGGATTTCAGAACTGCTCCAGTGCGTGTCAGTTTTTTTTGGGATAATCAACAATATTTTGAGTGTTTTTTGTGTGGAGTTGTGAGATTTTTTCGCCATCGTGTTTTTGTCCAAATTTGTTTTTAGCCGATTCCCCGTCGCCGCTGATGATGATGATGTTTCTGTTTCAGTTATTTCTGACGAAAAGAGAGTAACTTTACAGCATTATCCGATGGCTGAGGGCTAAAGTTCTGCGTTGCGAACCTTTTTTCCAAAAGGTTTTAATCGTGCCTCGTTATTTTTCAAGCCCCTGCCGAAATTTCAGTTTATAGGTCTTGTTTATGGCGTAAGGTTAAAATATAATTGACATTATTAATAGAAATCGGTGGCTTTCTTTTTGCATATTGTTCTGGCTTTTCCTGAATCTATACTTTTTTATTCAACAGCTCATCTTTCTCCGGCCATTTGGCTTTTAGTCGGGTTCCTTTCAACTACTGTGGAAGAAGTTTTGGCCACAGTTTTTCATGCTGGTGCGTGTTATCTTGTTAAAGCAAAACTTTAACTTTGCCAACTTGTCTTTACATTCGCACGGATACTTAATTCTTTATCTGTGTGAGGGCCTTTGTAGGTATCAGTGTGTGGGTGTGTGAGTGAGTGGTGCAGCGGGTGCAACAACAAATGGCCAGGCTAAGACCAAGGACTCCCTGGGCACATTTGGGCTCTGGTCCCTTGTCTGGCACATATCAAATGCAACATTTGCGCACCAATAGCCTGCCAGTTCGCAGGAACGGTTAGAAAAACAACATAAATTTCCACTTAAGTAAGTGTTTAAAAGAAAGATGCAGCCGAGCGAAGACAGCACCAGACCTCTGATAAACGATGTCTGAGGAAATAAAAATAATCGTTCGAGGGCAGCCCTGAATTTTGGAATGGTTGCAGTTGCTATGAATTCATAATAACATTGTGGCATTGATATGCGATAAAACACTATATCGAAGGAAGATTTTTAAAAAAAAATATATAATAATATTTGATTTAGGGTATCTGGGATTCTTTACTCTACATAAACTCCCCATTTTGTTCTCCTTCACTAACGATCTTTGTCTAACCACCCATTTTTGCATCGCCTTCCTGAATTCCTCTGTGCAAATATGCAAAAGTGCCAAGACGTTGGAGTTTGAAAGTTTGACGCCACTTACTGGGTCGAGTCTGGTCAAAAATTTGACTTTACGCTGCAGTTGAAGTTTTGGTTGATGGCTGAACTTCCCCGCTTAGCACGAAAAACAAATAAAGTATGACGGACTCCCCCAGCGGGACACCGACTTATATAATATATAATGAGAATGAGAATAAGACTGGATGTGGGTGAGTGTGGATGTGAATGTGGGTGGGAGGGCTATTTCTTCCAATAGAGCTTAAACTGACCAGCGAAATAACGACATGGACAAATCCGCAAGTAATCCAATGCGAACAGTTCGAACATTTGCAACCAGACCTGGCTAAAACGATAAGCAATAGCAAAGAGCAAAGAAAGTCCGCCCGCAGGCTGCTAGCCCAAAATACCAGAAAAATATTTTCAGCTACAACTCTACTAGTCCAGGGGGGAGATGGAGGATGGGTTGACTGGTGGAAGTGAAAAATCAAATGAAAAACTTTCTTGCAGCCAGGTGAAATGGTGGAGCTGCTGGTGCATTTGAACTTTTAGCCTTTTGGTTGTGCGAGTTGGTTGAGTTTTCTGCTGAAATGACTAAAAAACCCCAGCAGAAGAATAAGCCAAAATAAAAAGGAAAGAAAGAAGCAAATGGGAAGCCAGCAAAGACGAACGAACATTCCTTCAAGTTGGGGTTTTTGGGCTTTGGGTATGGGAGTCCAGGCCACCCAGGTTCCGTAAACCATCGTTCCCGAAAATTCCTTGGCGTATTCTCCGGCCTGGCTCCTTCGACTTTTGGGGATTCGGAGTTGTGGCGTGCAAACACATGCGTTAAATGGACGGCCATTTTGAATGGAGAAGGGAAGAGGGGGGTGGTATATTTGTGTTTGTGTGTAGGTGTGTGTGTGTACTTCCGATGCAGGCTAAACTTCCGCTGAGGCAAGGCGAAGGCTGCCATTGGAGAGATTGCGCCGGCAGCCCAAACAAAATGAATGTGCGAGCATTTACCTGCGAGGCAACCGAATCCTGAAGCCATTAAAATGCTTTTAATCAAATTAGTGCAAATATTAGCGTATTTAGTATTGAGTTACGTAGCAGTCCTTCAACAGCTGCAAGCTAACGATTGAGTCCGTTGCAAATTTCCAATGAAGATGTACCAATTGAGATTTGTCTTATCGATCGGAGTTGGGCTCTTTCAATTCCAATTGGGTTTAAGGCAAAAATTATAATTGAAATTTAATTGAAAACTATTGCAATCACATCTACATTAGCTAATTGAATGCCAGAATAGATTATGCTTGGTTTTTCCATAAAATTTGCATCTCTTTTGTATAAAAACATGGTAATCTTTTAGTAACAATCCATGTTGAATCCATATTAATTATCTAAGAGAGATATAATAAACGATAAAGACATTTGTAAAGCTAGTAAACAAAAAATTAAGCTTTAAAACATATTTTATTTTCGCTAAATTAAAAGGTAGTAAAATGCTTTTAAAATGCTAGTAAAACGTATCAATAAATGTTCTGCTTTAAAGCCCTGCTTAAATTTCCCAGATGTTAACATTTTTGGGACGAATTCCCAGTTAGCTGGGATGTCCTTTTCGATATCGAAAACGTAAGAAAAAGCTTATTTTTTGACGCTCTCTTGGTGGCCCTTTTCCCAGGATAGTCTCTCAATTGCTCTCTGTTGACGACCATAGCTCGTATCTCTGTGCCCGATTTCCCACTGACCTACAACTTCTGTTTCGCTAACAGAATTGGGCCCAAAACTTGGCCCCAAGTTCCTGGCTCCCGACTCCAAGTCGCGTCTGAAGTTGTACTTCAGAAAATGTTGTGATAGGTTGCGGAATGGTTTTGTTCTCCGGAGCCCATGCAGCATTTTGGAGAAGTGTTCTCCAAGTGGGTCGTAGTTCAGTGTGTTCTCAGTCTAGAAAATGATACTGAAAGTTGGCGAAACTTGAACTATTTTTATTGGCATAAATGCTCCATAATTGAAGAATTACATAATTTATTAAAAACAATTCTTATCAATACTGAAACCCTTTAAAAACAGAAACCAAACTGTAGAGCATTTAATTAAAGTCGAAGACTTATCTTCAACAATAAAATTTCACCTTTGTTGAACTCATACAAGTCCCCAAACTCATGAATGTGAATTTTATAATGAAAAAAACTGAGAAAAACTGAAAAGCTCATTAAACACTTGCCAAATCACACTTATGCCCCATTAGAGCACTAAATAAGCGAAAAACAGGCTGGGTCCAAAACCCCCAAAAGCAGGCAACGACAGCAGACCCTGTCGATTCCGGAATCCGGATCCGGGACTCCTACTCGGACCCGCAATCCTAATCCCACGGCAACCAGACTACACCAGAACTTTGAACCCAACAAATAACCCGCGGCGTGGCAGCGATGGCAGATGGAAATGAGGCGAGTGGTGGCCAGAAGGGGGAAAGGGCGGCTTTGGAGCTATTTAATGCCAAGGCTGACAAACTAACTCTGCTACTTTAACCCCTGCTGACCAATAAAGCCGCTTGTGTGATGGGCACAACAACAATGATAAAGTTTACCCCGAAAACACATGTTCAAACTGAAACAGGAAAAACAGGGAATCCAGAGCGCCCAAATAAAATTGAGCACATTAAAAAATGCTTCACAAATTTACAAATCTCCGAGTGAGATAAAATTTGCGATAAATCGAGGGTGAAAAACGAAGTACATAGACCAGAAAAAGGTCAACGGCAAGGGGCAAGGATTGTGAAAAATGGGCCAAGTACTGCCACAACCCGGATTTTAGATTGGCGCTACTCCTGTGACTTTTATTTAGATTTGGTTTATATTTACATAATCAGGGATATTGTAAATAAAAGTTTCAAAACCTAATTACACTTTTTCGACCAACTAGGTACTTATTAGATGAATACATAGTATTTAAACTAGTTTAAATTTGAAGCAAGTACTTCTGAGATTAACATTACCTTGATTTAACTTTATTCCGAATCTGATTAAATAAAAAAAAATTCACATTAAGTGAAGGCTTCACCACAGTCAATAGCTTTCAAAATCCAACCAGGAATAACATCGTTTACTTCCCACCGGAAGCGTGGGCGGGAAAATCGTATTGCCTACTACTCCTCATCACCGAATTTTCCCTCGTCCTTCGTCCTTGCCTGTGCACACAAATTACGCGTAATAATTTTATTTGCATGTTTTATTTAATTTTTCATGCCACTCTGATTACAAAATTGAATTGGCAGCTTAGTTTTATGCGCGCAGCTACTTGAGGCTGATGGAAGGACATTGGGGGGAATGGCGCCCAGGTGGAAAGTATTTCATCCCTGATTCAGAGGACCCACCAACTCCCCCTGTTGTCATACAATTAGCAAGGTCGGATGAGTAAAGCCCAGCCCAGGACCCTAACTCCAACAAATATCCACCAAGTTTCTAATGATGTTCGTCCGAAAATTTCTCCTGGTCTCATCTTCAGTTTCATTTGCTTTGACGTCGACATCATTTTACTTTACTGATTTGTATTTGTTGTTACTGCTACTGCTGTTTCTGTTCCAGTTCCTGTTCCTGTTTCTGATTTTGTTGGTTTTTGTGCCCTTCTCCAGTCACCCAAAATTTCATGCTGAATCATTACCAAGGCGAGCCAAAGAGAAGGACATGGAAGCCCTGATGGGAGCCACGGGGCTGGCAACTTAAATGCGCTTAAAATTAAATCTGATTTCATGAATATTGATTGATTGCTTTTACCTTGAATGAAAATCCGCTTCTGTGCTACTTTTACTTTATTCTTCGTCTTGTTACCACCGCCCTTGGCTACCTGGCCGCACATCCTGTTCCTGTTTCAGCTCCTGGCCCTTCTATCTCTCTGTATTGTTGGTCTTGAATTTTTTATTCTTTCCCTTTATTGGTAAGTTAAATTAATGAGCTTGAGATCTCGACCTTCCATCAGTTTTTTCCGTTTTTTAGGCATTATGTAAAATAATTTGACCGAAAATTTAATTGACTGCGAGGTTGGCTTCGACATTAAAACAATTTCAAGTAAAAAGTTCAAGGAAACAGCAATAGGATTAAAATAAATCTATAGGAAAGCTTTGCCACATATATTTCTTTAATTAAAGAAACGAATTTTTATAAAATGGATTTCCTTTTTACCCAGGACTTGAAGTCTGTGAAAGTCTGGCAAGGTTCTGGCCAGCCAGAAACAGACATTTGGAAAAATAATGGTTGAATAAAGTAAAAAAAAAAACTTGTAACCAAAAAACAAAGAAAAATAAAGAAACAACGGAAACGAATTTCCCGTTGAAAAACAATAACAAAAACTAAATAAGGACGAACCACAAACAGACAGAGAAACACATGCAAACAAGCTTAGAATCCGGCGGAGACCGAGAGAAAGAAATGACAAATACTCATCGAAGGGAAACAGCTGGAAAACGCACTCGGAAAATCCCGTACAGGGCTTCACTTGTTTTCCCTTTTATTTTTTTTCGGTTTTGGACCTTCTTATATTAAAATTTGATTTCTTTCGTTTCCAGCAGCTGGCATTGCTTGGTGGGGGTGGTAAAAAATATTTTAGTTGTCTTTGGAAATCAAAAAGAATTTTTTCCAAGATTTTTGACCTTTTTTTTGCAGCTTTTCCTTTCTTCTCGCCTGTCCGTGCGGTGTGATTGTGTTTGTTGCTGTCAGTTTCAGTTCCGCTTTTGGGGGATGCCAACTTTTGACTTCCTGCCAATGGTGACAGCTGCAGCGGTCTGGCTATCATCTTCTATTCCACAATTTCTGTGTGTTTCTAACTCTGCTGTAATTCAATCTGAAGATTTTTTCCTTTTTTTCGGTTCATCTTGAAACTTGTTTAAGTTCATATAACTTAGCAAGGTCATTGTGGAATAGAGAACTAGAGCATCACGTTTTGAATATATTTTTTTTCATGCCCATCTCTTGATCAAACAAAGTTTTTTGAGTCACAGAGTGTGGAAAAGTCGTTGTGTGGACTATAGATTACATTTCCATTTTTTTAGTACTACGATACCGACTTTCTAAGGCACCTTAGTTAACCTAGTTTTATGGGGCAGCTGTTTTTTGATGAAAGGCGCATTGAAAGCGAGAGTTTCAAGTGAGAGCTGGCTGGAAAAGGAAAGGAACTTGCCTGAATGAAAAGCCAAGAGGAAATGTTGCCCACAAAAGCATGGAATACGTTAGGAGATCAGGGTACGAAAGGTACAAGGTGCAAATAGGGCAGTATTTTAGGGCTATATAAGGAAACCAACTCCATATTCAACATAAAATCATAGTGCAGTCATTTTCTCCCTTCAATAATCTTCTTTAAATATATTAAAGTTAATTATAATGTGTTTTTCATATCATATTTTATTGTTAAATTACTGTTACAAAATTATTAACGCATTTATTACAGTCAGCTGAAAAGTTTCCTCTATTTGTATAATACTTTGCATTCTTTCTTGCAGAGAAAACTTTTCGAAATTTAATATTCATTTGGTCAACAAAAAGTTTTCACGGGAGTTTTAAATATATTTTCGTATAACAAAAAAGTTTGAACAAAAAGAGTTTTATTAAAAAAAAAAGTTTAATTAATACCATTAAATATAATCAAAAAACTGTTTGATTATGAACGTTTTTTAGGTATTTTAAAGCTTTAAGTTTTGAATTAGGTCCTTGTTGGGCTCTAGACTTATTTGGGTGAAGTAATTCAAAATATTTTCAAGTCTAGGAGAATGCAAAAATATGCTTCGAATATGTTATAAGCACTACCTCGTTATTGTTTACAAGTTTGTGAGGATTTACTATTTTTTCGATGTAGGGAAAAAATACAATTTCCGTGCTAAGTTGAAAAACAAACAAGAATTCCCTCGACTGCCAATTTTTAGCGTTCCGCCAGACCAAGCTCCGAAAAAGGAACTCACTACATTTCTGCCATTTCTCGACTCCTTCAGAGCCATCCCAGCATCCGAGCGCCTCTTGCAGATAAAGCAAAAGTAAATTTCCACTTGCAGTCAATAATCAACTAAGCATAAAATAGTATTTGAACTATTGAAGCAGCAAAAATGTTTTGCTGCTCTTCGTCGTCGCCAAAGCAGAAATATTCTATAAGGAGGAAAACTAAGAATCCGCTTTAAGTTAAGCAAAGAATCTAAACTTTTCAGTTTTCTACCCCTTATTTTTCAATCTATATTTTTTAGTTTATGCTTTATAAGTATGTGAAGCTGGTTATTGTACATTTACTTATGATTCTACACAGGCTGGCACTCAATTGAAGTAAAGTTGTTTCCTTGGTAAACTTCTATTTGCTACTCACAGTTTTTGCTACAAATAATCTACTAAGCCTAGCCCACAGTAAGCTGTCTGGAAAATGGTAGGTGTCTGGAAGGGGCAGACAAAAACGGTTGAGGGAAATGCTGACCTGTAGCCAAAAGATTTCTAGCTAATTTGCGGCAATAACATCAAAGCCGCTTCTTGGCCTTTTTTACTACCCTTTTTTTTCATTCCTTTCCCCATCAGGCCAATTGGCCCTTTTATGGTTTTCTTTTTTTAGCTGTGAGTGTGGGCAGAATATTGGGATGATGGCACGTCAGGTTCATTGCTTAAATTTTGCATAATATTTTTTCTTTCTTGGCATTAAAGTTATCAAAAGTATTTCACCTCTGTTTATTTCAAGTTCTAAAAATATAATCAATTAATTTTGTTAACTCGTTAATTATTAAGGCTTCTTACCAGGAAGCAGGCACTTCCTTTTCAGTCTACATTTATAAAAAATGTAGCTTTGCAGACATCACCATATGTCATTCACTGAAAGGACTTCCGGCATATGCAGAATCTGATGTTTTTTTGTTGGATTCTGTTTTTTTAGTCGCATAAAATTTTTTTTTTGGTTTTTTTCTTTCTCATAGAACGTATTTTTGTCAGTCTGAAACACAAATTGCTCATTAACTGAATGAAAAACAGACAGCGACCACAACAAAAATAGTCCTCGAAAAAAAGCATAGAATCTTTGAAAAGAAGCAAACAGAATTTTAAATTGCACACACAAACAAAACGGAAAATTCAATGAAATGTAATGGAAACGCAATAAAAACAGAAAAACGATTTGCGATTTTATGGGCCCGTTAGCCCCTATTTTTGAATGTATATATAGCCACGGATGGGTCCTATCGAACTTTGTGTGATAATTCATTAGAGGGTTCAACGGTCCGTAAAATTGAATTATGCTTTTGTTGATGGTTTCGTTTCGTTTTGGCCGTTTTAGAATTTTCATTTCGGTATCCAATACATAGTTTTTGTGAAATTATAAATTTAGCAATTTGGAAGACCTAACAGAAGGTTAGCTGTTGTTTTATATTTAACATTTAAACAAAGATTTAACATTATAATCTTTTATTTAAATTACAATCTATTACTTCTAATTAGTATCTGCAGCCTATCGATTGATTGGTCCGGTAGCAAAGCCACAAATATAAATCTAACTAAGCACATTACCCACCAATTGGCCACATACAATTACCAACAAAAAGCAGGCAGAAAAGTATTTATAACCAGCCAGGCTAATGATACCCCAGAGACCTCCTTCCAGGCCAAGTTGTGTCTATAAAAACATTTTGTTTACCTCTCTGTCTATGGCAACAGGAAGCCAAGTCCGCAAAAGCTGGACTCGATTGAATTGGGTCCTGGTCAGAGATAGATACAAAGCCGTGGCTAGATCCAAAGCCTGAACCGTAGCCAGAGCCGGAGCCAGAGCCAGAGCCGGAGAAAAACTCGATTGCAGTCGGAGCGATTTAGGGGATTTTCAAGTTAAGCGTCGGCTGTCAGCGATTGGCATGCGGCTTACAGGTGGTCCACGCCCTTGGTGGGATTATAAGGGGAGGGATCCGGTTACGGAGCTGGTTTATGGGCTTATGTAGCAAATGGATCCAACTAAATGAATAGTATACGAAGGAGAATTATCTAGCCAATTGAGAGATAAATCCACGCCTTTTGTTTCGGCTGGGCCTATAGTTCAAGGAGTACGTATATTCGAAACTTTATTATTTGCTTAGAAAAATATTATATTTCTTTAGTCTCTGATATAAGTTAAAAATTCAACGAAAGGCTGAAAATGGCTCAAAGGGCTTATCAACACAAACTCATCTCCTTTTAGGTTCATTCGAGATATTGAATATAGCCGCCTCGAGGGTGCAAAATGTCAATCAATTTTGTCGTTAAAAATGAACAAATCCAACAAAAAAAAAAAACGAAAGAAAAAAAAGAAAATGTGGAAAAAATGATATACAATCTATAATGTGGAAAAGTCGAACAAAATGCCAACTGACCTTCAGTCAAATGTTAACCCTTTTGAAAATTTGCATATAAAGAGGCCACGTGGTGTGGGTTAAGTGTGGGAGAGGTGGGCGTGGTGGGGCATCAGACTGTTAAAAGACGCTTTATGTTGTCAGGAAAGTGTGGAGAGGAAAATTCTTTATCCCGATTGTCATCTGGCGGCCATTGACTTCTGAGTGTGAGTGAGTGAGGTATGTGTTTTCAGTGTTTGTTTGTATACGGGGACTACGGACATTTATCAAGCATTATCTCCTTTTCACCCGTATCCTTTTTCATTTTCCTTCTTTTTTATTTTTGCGGTTTCTCCCCTGATAACAGCTGCAGTCAATTTGCATAACATACGCAGGACATTGAAAAGTGTGAAAGTGAAAATGTTCAAATTTATTCACTCGATATGTGCGATAGGCAATATAAATTATGAAACTTTTCAAAATTATATTGCCAAGTTATCGCATCGTGTCATATTGTCAATGTCAACTTGCTGAACAATAAAACCGACTGAGAGATATTGAAATTTTTATAATACTTATGGAAATGTCAAATATTTGGGAAATCGAAAAAGTTTATGATAAGGAGGAAAAGCATTCTACTCAAATTCGAATAGTTAATGCTTCCTAAAATAAACGAATATTCAAGATTAAACTCAAAGCTTTATTTGTACAACATACTTGTATATCTTTGTGTGGATAAAGTTTTTGTGGTTCCCTCGACTATTTCTTGATGATACAAAAGTTTTAAATTCTATGGATTGAAAATGAAAACCCCTCTATCTTCATCTACTGTATTTCCCCTTTTGGTTTCGACTTATATACCACAAATTTGTAGCGGCTACAAATTACAAATTGATTATACGTTCAACAAATGTGTTAATGTGGCATTGTTGGCAAACTTTTCTGATTGTGCACGAGCAAGTCAGGGATGGCTGGAACTCTCCACTGACCATAGACCATAATATATTACAACAAAACTGGAACATCCAACCCCACACGGAGATACCAATATGGCTGCAACACAGAAAAGTTTCGGTTTTTTTTGTTTCGGATTTTTGCAAGTTTTTGAAAACATTGTAAACCGAAACACACAACTGCCATACATGGACAACTCGCTGACAAGCGAAAAACTTTTCCTCGTGGCTCACAATTTATTATAACAAAATCCTAAGGTCAAAGTAGTTAAAATGTAAGTTGCCTTTTCAGATTTGTTGATGCCTTACGTTCGTGCCTGATTACATTTGCGAAATGTGTGTGTTTTGTATGTATAAATATTTAATTTGTTCTGGTTGTGTTGTTTTATGACTGATCGAATGAATAATTTCATACAGTTAAGTGTGTCGGCATAAATAATAAAAATATGCAAATGTATGTTTTTAATTTCTTTAATCTAGTGTGTAAAATTTAATTGTATTAAGGCGAATTATTTGTTAAACCAAACAAACAAATTTATTGAGGGATTCCCTTGGAATATCTATATATTAAGTAGTTCAAAGTATCAACCCTTAATCATTTTCAAAAAACGCATCTTTTTATCACTCAACACAAATGCTTTCAACCACAATTCGAAACCGCAAGGACAACAGGACCTCTAGTTGCTTTAAGAAGCAAATAAGCCAACTAAATCATGGCAACACCTCATTGAGCCTTAACCACCATGACCTGGCCAATGTTGCACGAACCATTAACGTGGCCCATTTGCATTCAGTTCTGTTAGACCGAAGAAGGCCAGTTCAAATTTAAATAATGGGCCGATTGTTTTGGCGTTAATTTGAAATGAATAAGCTGGAAATATAAAATTTTTTAAGGTTTGAAAAGAAAATTACGGATAGCAGAATACATAAAAATAAACTACTTATTCTTAATCTATTTATATTTGTTTTATATAAACCTTTTTGATAAACTTTTCTCTAAAATTAGGGAATGATTTATTTAAAGCCCTTACTAGTTTCTATTCCAATGCTTATACAGTACTTTCCATAGTTTTTTACCTCGTTAAATAATAAAACAAATATCCGGAGAAGCAAGAGCAAAATGTGACACTCAACTTTGCCATGTGAAGCAAATAAATCATCGTAAGTTTCCCGCCGGTGTAAAGGGCAGTTTTCCCCTCAAACGTTTCGGGTCTCCTCTTAAGTTAATTCAATTTAAAGAAAAAGAAAAAAACTTTATCGTGCAGTTTTCCTTTCCTTTTTGTAAGTTTTTTTTTTTTGTGATGCTGTGAAGGTTTCGCTTTGTCGCTTCATTTTGCGCAAAGTTTGCAGTTCCACAAAAGTTGACACGTCATCAACACAAAGAAGTTAAAGTTCCGCCCACCATCGCCTCCATCATTCCCGAGACCCACATCCATGGCCGCAATTTCTTACCCAATCCCCAAGTCAAAATAAACCACTCAATATGGAATATACGGAAAATGTAACAAGTTATTTGATCAACAAAAATATTGAAAGGAAGGAAAAGATATTAGGTTTTCGTCAAAGGATGTGTTTCCAAAAAATTTTACCTTATCAATAGGTTATTTTGTTTATCTATCTAAAGTCGAAAGTTAATAGGTGAATCTTAGCTTACAGCCGCTTGTCAGGGCTTTGCCTTAAATTTCGTCTGGTTACATAATATATAGACAGGTCCTTGGGTGATGGGAGGACGATTATAAATCCACAATCTAACAATTTGCCATGGCTCTCCAGGACTCATTTGGCATACATGCTGCCAACCACCCACAGCCTCGATTGATGGCAAAGTTATGTGAAAAGTTTTGATTTGTTTTAGTAAATTTATTTCACAATGGAAATTCTTTCCGGTTCAGCTTCACTCTATTCGAGTAGCCAGAAAACGAACGAACTCTTCAAATTAACTGAAATTCGAAGCTATGATGTATACTCTTGAGAAAGAAGGATACTCATACTTAAGTTTCTGCCAATATTTCAGATTTTCATAATTTATTTTTATAATTAATTTATTAAATTCAAAGTACAATAGTTAAAGTGCAAATAAAATATACATATGTTCAATGCGAATACCTTTAATAAAGAATATAAAAACTTCGATTTGTGTATAAGTTTGATTTTCTGACTGCTATTTTTATACTTCGCTGTACAGATTATTGTTTTGGGTTTTGTTTAAAATTTTATATATACTCGTATATTTTTTTACTTTCCTAACTTCACAGCGCTTATGCTTTTCTATTTAGACCGTTTCCCTTACTTTTCGCCAGGACCAGGACCTCTCTCAAATTCGTTCACAAGTTTTCCTTTATAAACTTGAGTTATAATTGAAAATATTGCCGAGTGTCTGGGTATTCCTTTTATTTTTCCTTACTTCCTGTTAAGTTTTCATGTTCTTACTGTTGTTGATTTTATTGGGGTTCAGTTGAGGAGCAGCTGTGTTTTTGCTTTAATTAAATTTTCCTGTCCACAAAGTTTAAATAGGTAACATGCTGAGAAATGAGTGTGTAAACAGAAATCATTTGTTTACGTAAAAGTTCTTTGAATAAAGAACAATAGGAAATGGAAAATATGGGCTTAATAAGCGTCTTGGAACCAGAAACGCCACAATTCTGAGATATAAAGTCTGCAGGGTAAAGCTAAAACATACGAAACGAAAACAAACCGGCGAATTACTTGTAAAATAATTAAATATATTCGTACATTAATTAATGTGCAAAAGCCTTTAAACAAAACAAATAATAATTATTTTTCGTGATGTTATTTAATGTTTAGAACATGGAAAAATTAATTAACCTATGCAAGAACCTGAAGAATGTTTTAGCAATAAAATCATTAATTAAATGAAATGTCTGAAACAGATTTTGCAGTTCAAGCTAACAATATCGCTGAGTGTTTGCACTGTAGTAGTTCTTTGTGCATTTTAAGTTCAAACCAAAAACTATTTATGCAATTATAGAAACATTTCCCAGTCAATGCATGTTTTCCAATATATATTTGTTTCTTAATTTGTTCCTTAATTAACATTGATTAGAATTTCAATTCGGCAATAGGCAATCGCCATTCCAACAAATACTCTCATTTTCTCGCTATCGAGCAATTTAATTAAGAATAAAGAATTTTGAGGCCATGATTTCCACGGCTTGGGCTGGCAAATGCCGTTTTATTAAAACTGCAGCTAGACAACAAACTTGCAATAAAGAAATCTTCCGCAACTGGGAAAGTAACTAAAAACCCAGCCAGAAACTAAACTAAATGCAGACATAAATATTTTATGCTTAAAGCAAGAAACTTTTGCAATTTGACTGCTGCTGCTCCAACAGCAACTGCTCTTGATGTTGCTCCTGCTGGTGCTTTTGGTGCTGTTGGTGTTGCAGTTGCAGTTGCCAAAAACCTCGACATACAACAAGGCAAACAATGTGGCAACCGGCTTAGCTGTTAGCTGTTGGCTGTTAGCCCTATCCTCCAACTCTGGCCCTTCTTGCCACTGCCACCGTATTTTTTTTGGTTCTCGGTCTTGGCCAAAATCTAAACATAAGTTAGCATTTAAGTTGGCGCAGGGCACGAAAGCATAAAATACGCACAACTACACATACGCTGGGAACCGCAGATATTCCCTCACCGACTTCCTCTCCCCTGCTGCACAGTGGTACAAAAGGTTCTTGCAACTATTTGTTCCAAGTTGAATAATCCTTCAATTGCAGTAACGAAATTTGGGTCTGTCGGAAACTGTTTCCTGTAAAAGATTAATATAGGCATTGCATGATGAACATTAAGAGAAGTAAAAATAATACTTGCCACTGTGATCAAAAAGTTTAGGAGCACTCTTGGACAGAATGGGGATTTCCGGCATCTTCTCCCGTCCAGAGTGTTGTGGTATTCGGTCCCACACAACAGGTATAAACAGAACATTGGGAAAGTCAATTAAAATTTGCCCTCTTTCCCAAATGCGGCGAGGCTTTAACTATTTAAAATGATGGGATTATTTGAATATTAAGGCTAATGTGAAAATTAGAAGGTTAAGATGGGGATAACCCATTGATGCCTATAAGTACTTCCAAAGCAATAATTTGCAATTCTTTAATTGATTTATTGCATTTTCATATTAAAGACGAAGTATTTTGAGTCACGATTTTCCAATCGTCGGCTAATACATCCCATCCATGGCATTTTCCGATCACATTTTTTTCACATTCCATCCAAGAGACAAGAGAATGGCGCAAAACCCAAACGGGAAAAATAAAAATCCATTACAATGCCCATAGAACGACGTGGCATTGAATAATTTATAGCTTGGGAAACTAATTAAAATTGCATGAACACGTCTCGAATGAAATTCAATGAAAATATTTGATTTCGATGTTGTGGCGAGTCACTTTGGTCTAAGCTTTTTATCTGAAACGTTTATGTCATGGCCCAGGGACTTTCAGTTTGTTCATTATCTTCAGCCATGATTGGATCTTCTAATTTAATTTAGATAAATATTTGCTCTATACGTTAGAGGAATATATTTTGTTAGAAACTAGTCTAGCTGTCTCATTTGACCCTTTTGTGTGTGAAATACTGAGATGGTAAGGGATATAATAAAAAAATTAATAGAATATTTAATAAAAACAATTTGTTAAAGCCCTTTGATTTGCGAGTCAGCAGTCCTTGACATTTTCCGATTGCATAAATCCCGCTTAACTTTAAGCCACGACACATGTATGCGGACAAGTTGGCCAATCAGTTTCAATGCCCGCAATTTGCCCGGCATTGTCATAAGCGTTACTAAAACCCTGTCCCTAAGATCTCTTAGAGATTGCCTCCGCCCATCGGCCATCGCCCACAACCACATGTCAATTATTTTAACAAGACAAAACGCATCAATGGGCAGTGGCTTGCCTCCAGGGCCGAATGGGGGGCCAAATGTATGCACTGTTCCAGCCGGTCTGTTTTATCCAGATGAAGTGCACGGATCCTCCCACGTACAAAAATATGTATGGTGTATGAATACGCATTAGTGTATTGTCCTGTCATTTAAAAAAAAGTAAAAATCCATCGCCTAGTGAAGAAAGTCGAAAATGAAGGGCCGAAGCAAATCCCCTTTGCGCTGAAATGGCTTAATGTCACTTTGTTTCATGCGGTCTTGTCACGTCTTTTTATAATGCTCAATGTTTATAGGGTATATTGGTTCTAATTCTGTTCAAATAGCCTTAATCTCAACGCTTTTAGGATAAATTATGTGCTGGATATAGGTATAAGTAATAATTTTATTCTACTATAGTAAATAAATTCAAATATTGAATGACTTTAATAAGATCAAGATGCTTAAAATGGTTAGAATTATAAAAAAAAAAATATTTTTTGGAATAATAATATTATATATAATAAATAATATAATATAAGTCAATAAATAATAATATGAAGGATTATAATTTTCAAAGGATGTAGCCCTGGCGAGGTACGAAATACTATTTCCCTTTATTTTATTTCTTGCGTGTGGCTCAACTCGGCTCAGCGCGATTCGGTAGGGGGTTCGGTACTCTGGGTCCTTTTGTTCAGCTGGCCCGGACACGTTGTCCATCAGTCAAATGTATATCGATTTCTCCGCCGTCTGTTGGTCGCTAGCCGCCCGGCACCTCGTTGCCTCGTCACTTTATCCTGCTGGCATTAGTTTTTGCCAATCAACACGCCCCGAATAGCTTGTCAATTATTTGCCAATTTCGAATCCCGAAACCGGGTGACAATGGGATTTGCTCCGTTTCATTTAATATCTGTGATGCCGGCAGACAGAGCTGGGATCTTGGTTGGTGGCCAATTGAAGGGCGCTGCCCTTGTTATAAATAAAATTTTCGACATCCATTTAATTCATTAAAAGTAGTCATTTCCGCGGCCTTTGCCGCCCTTCAACCCATTTCAATTAAAATGGCAAACTTATTTATGGCCGAGTCCGGTCGAATGTTGCCCGATGTAATCGTCGTCATGGGGATCACCAATACCGCCTATGGATGCCCATGGATGGAAGACTGCGTGTCATGCAAATTGAAATTAGCAGTGGCAATCCCCTGTCCCCCAAAACTCCCGCAGTTCGGGGCTAATTGTCGAGCCTCCAACCATCTAAATTTGTCGTTCAATTCGCGAGCGAAGGGATTGACGTTTGAGGGCTTTGTTTACAACATTTTTTCAGCGGGCGCTGGCGGTTGACAGTTGATTTATTGAGTGGTTGACGTTGTCTGCCTGATTGATGTGAAAGAGGTTCTTATATTCCTAAATGTTGGTCAAGCGCTTACAAATAAGTTCCAGGAGAAGAAGATTTTTGTAGGCAATATTTGTCGATCTAAGTCCATCGGATAACAAATCAGAACACCTAGACTCCCAATCGTGTTCAGTAAATAAGCGAGGAGAGTAAATATGGAGGGGGGAACCCAAAGATATGTCCCCTGCGGTTCATTCTCGAATCTGAGAGGCGACTCCGCCCCCTATCAACAATAAAGTAATTGAAAAAATAACTCCAACCAAAGCAAGCTCTCTGGCGTTAAAAAATATATGCCATGGCCTCAACATACATTGCAGCTGTGCCTGCCAAATGCGCAAGGACAACCGAAAAATGGAAGAAGATCCTTTGGAACGGGTGAAGAGCAACAACTGAATGCCGGGGTAGTGGCTGTTCGTTGGTCACTTTGGCTCGTTGAGAAATTGACATTTAAACATGAAATTCCAGCAGAAGTCGATGTCATGACAATGGCTAGGGCACTTTGGGGACGCTCCCCTCCTTCTCGTCCTGCCTGTTGTCTGCCTGTTTTCCTGGCAATCCTCGGCTCCTGGACTGTTGGTCTGTTGGACTGCAATCTCAGCACTGCTAGCGCATTGGGCAAACTTTAGATGCGTTCTGCTGAAAAAGAAATTGAAAATATATATCCCAGCGTACGTTGAGGTACGATGTGGACTCTTTCCCATATGACTGTCTATCCAACTGTCCATTCCCGATCCCCTCCACTGGCATGTCGGCGAGCACTTATCGATTTCTGAGACGGGCAGCCAAAGTGTTTGAAAAAAAGATTGAATCAAATAAACCGCAAAAAATAATGCCAAAAATCACACATTTAAAAAAAAAAAGAGAAAACGGCGGAGGAACCCATTAACACTAATCGCTTCCCCACAGACACATAAACAATTTATCTGACACACTCGCACTCACATATGTGCAGGCTCCTTTTTGTAAGTTGGCCGCAGGATCGAAGCCAGACTTTTCGGGTTTCCTGTGTGGAATATTTTGCTTACGCTGCCGAAAATTTATCACGTTAACCTTTGGGAAATGCTCATATAATTTATCTTCAAGAAAGTAAATTTTCCCCAAAAAGAAACCAACCAAAGACTAAGGCAAACGCCATCCACAGCAACCAAAACAGTGTTGCGGGAGAGCAGTTGCGACCGGCAGGTCCTACTAAAGTTTTCCAACTGTGGATGCTTTTCGCACAAATGTACTCAGGGGTCCTAGTCAGTGTGTATGTGCGAAGCTACGAAGGTAAAAAATTGCCCAAAGTTTAAAAACAAGGTGTGTGTGTTAGTGGGTGTGGCCATGTTTTAGGTGGGTGGGGCAACCTTTTGGTCGAAGCCCCTATTTTATACTCCCATCCCGACTTGCACCCAAAACATTGAGTGGATAAAAAATTAGGTTAATTTCAGGTGTGCGCCGGATTGATGGGCCACCATCCAAAAGCACTTGGCAAATAATTAATAAACATTAGACGTATTGCCCCTCTCGAAAAGGCTTTAATGCCCATTAGCTTAGGTCCGGGATTAAAGGATTTGATTTGTAATATATCTTTTAATTTTTCTTCCAAATAAATAAATTATTTTAGGAAATGGTTGAAAATTCGAGTTGTCGCATTAGACCGTTCCATCGCAGACCCTCCATCTTTTCTTCTGCAACTCTTTCTATGCCGGGGGACCTCATTTAATATGCTTTCATTGCAAACTTCCTCGCTTCTCGGAGTTCTTAGTACTGAAAATTTTTCCTAACATTTCTTCATTGCTCACCACATTGTCGTCGCTTCATTAAGAAAGTTTTTCTTTGCCGTTTTCCTAACATAAACGCTGAAAACTTAATTTCTTCTAAGTGAACTTGTTAAGTTTTACCCCTCGCATCTTTCTTTTCTCCTTTCTTTGCCACTTTCCCAGCCCCTACATATATATTTTTATATATTTTTTATTTAGTAAAGGGGCTGGTTGGGTGTTGCATGGGAAAATTCAAGGTTTTGATTTGCCAGTAGCTGGTTTGCCGTTGACACTTGCCGCCCACATTTTGGCTTCCTTTTCGCTGCCGCGTAGACTTAAGCGCATTAAAAAGGGAACTCTGTAGTGGTCAGATTAAAATTTGTTAATAGTATTAGTACATTAATTTGCAATGAATATTATTTAAATTATTTTTTATTTAAATAATAACATGTGATGTGATTGGAAGGCATTATGTCAAGGTAACTCAAAAATTTTAAAAAGAGAACATATTTTGGTGACAAAAAGGCTTGATATTTTATTTATCTTGAGGTAATTCAATTGGAAACACATGCTTTCTGCATAAGTGCCCTAATTAAGTGGTTAAACATGGCTGCAGCTTAACGAAGCACTTTTGCTGACTTTGAAGGCAGACATCGAAAAGTGCATCAAATTTCAATTAAATCAGACACACATCAGCACTTCATAAACATGAATTGAGTTCGGACCACGGACGAGAAGGCCGAAACCCGATCCGGCCAGACTGAACGAGTATATTGCTATCGGTATGGAGGTATTGGAGGTATGGAGGTTTGGAGCCAGGTTGGCAGGCGATGCACATTCAGTCAAGTTAAATGAACCGCATCTATTGGATATCTTTCTCTCTCTTTCATCCCCGGTTGCACCATCTCTTTCTGACATTCTGTGCGGGGGTTTGCGGGTCGACTGTGTTGAGAATCAAACGACGGCGATGGCAAATTTTGCTTTTGAAGGCAACATAAATTTTTCAAACGATTGACTCAGCAAAATGACCATGAATGTGTGACATCAGCATCGGCCAGGGGCATCCTCGTCTCCGTCCCCATCGCATCCTCATTATCGTCCTGCGACAGGACAAACAGACAGGAGCAGACATCAGGACAGGACCGTCTGGAGGGGCGAAGGTGGCTGGCTGGTTTCCTGCTCCGCACTCCCCGTTCCCTTGCCAAATATCCATAGGTAAACACGTGCATTGCCTGCTTCCGTTATCAGTCAGCTTGTTTGCCAGACTGCCGGGCCATTTCCATTTGGACACACCCACCTGCTCGATGGCTGCCCGCCATCTTCCCTTTCGTTTTGGCCTGTATTTATCTGCTTATTGACGCTTTGAAGTCTGTTGGAGTCGCACAATTTTCTCGCCCCCAAATCGGTGTGAGAATCGTCTTGACTCTTCTGTTTGCTCGTGTGTCGAAAATTAACTTTGAAAGATTTCCGCTGCCATGAAATTGTTTGACATAGCAGTTGCGGTTCAATGGATTTGATTCGTAGCCCCTTTTCAGGGCGATCTCGGAATGGCATTCTGATGTCTAAATTGGGCCCACAGTGCGTATGATTGATTTGATTTGACGTTCAATGACAAAGCCATGTAAATGCTTTAACTTCATGGGATTTAAAGCGAACTAAGCTTAAATTTATTTTCTTCACTTAACCAGAAACATAGAATTAATATATTACTGTGATTATTTTCCGAAATTATTCGATTTTACAAAGAAATTTATGCTATTTGCTAAGCAAAAGTGCAAGCATCAAGGACGCAAAATTCCTTTATCAATAAATCTATCACTTTATTGAATATTTCCGTTAGCCCGAGGCATAGAAAAATAAGAGGAATTAAACCAAAATTTAAATGATTCCACCAAAGTTGGCCCAAGGTTAGGCCAGCAGCGTCAATGTGGCGGCAACTAATAAAACGTGCACTAAATATTTATGAATTTTTATTTTACGACACCTTTGATGCATACCAGCTGCCACAACACAGACACAAAACAAAAAAAAAAATCGAGGGAACAATTTTCGTCGCTTTTCCATAATTTAACTTGAGAACAACACACAACCAAATTAACATAAAGCGGGAATTTTGTTCAGCAGAGAACTGAGAGAACCAAACAAAAAGAAAATCACGTTTTGCAATTAAACAACAAAAAAAAAGACTGAACAACTAGAGAGGGAATAATGCTATCCTTGAGATCCTGGTGGGCCTCCTCCCCATTAAAAAGTGGCCCTTGGAGCGGCCAAAGGACCTTGTTTATTTGGGTAACCAAAACAAAACTCAAAGCTGAAATGACAATGCAACAAAATAATTAAAAATTCGTGTGCAGAGGTTGATTTCCCAACATGGGGAGCCCAGTGAAATAAACCTTCCCTTTGCCGCCGGTCTGAAATTGCTTATGAATTGTAAACAGGAATGTCCTTTCGCTGCATGGCCTTCTGGAGTCCTGACCGGTTGGCCTGTTTGTGTTACGTGTGAATCATATTATATTTTCCGGCGCATGTTGGCCATAAAATTAGACAGAATAAGAAACCCCCGCTACCCATAATACAGGGTATCACATCGTCTAATTTGTGTAGTTTGTATATCAATGCGTTGTCTTTTAGCAATGTATCCGTTTATGACCCTTTGCAAAGAAGCATTAAAGTCCAAAAACTTTTTTAAACAAATCCCTCTGTAGTTAGCAAAATGTTCAAAAAATAGTGGCAAAGAAATATAAACCAGCCGCAAACAAATTGGGAGATCCAGAGCTTAAGCCGCCCAAAACCAAGTCACGTATTCAGGCACAAAGCGCATATATACAATATATAGTACACATGCAAACAAAAAGTTGCAGACCCGGTCGCATAATTGTATTGCATAATTTTAGCACGCGCACTTCCGGATCCCTCTCCAACGTCCTTTCTCCACAACCATCATCATCCATGTGACGGCAAACTAAGCGCATCCCATAAATACGCCTAGAAATATGCTGCAATATTTTTGTAGCAGCCTCATTCGCAGGCGCAGGCACAGACAATTCTCCACTACTTTTCTCATTACAAATTGGATTTTGCAGTCACATTTTGCTTATTACATTCAAAATCCATGCAAATTTCTTTATATGCCATGCCTTCCCGAAAAACTCTTCCCTTTTGCCCATTGAACCGCAGTCGCCGGTTGCGTTTTTTATGCTCCTCGAATGCACTGGAAACAGTTTCCATAATCAAAGAAATTACGCAGAGATTTTGAGAGGAACTGAAACAAAAAAAAATATTTTATTTTTAAATATATTTTTTCGGAGGGAATATCCGATTACTATTTTTTTTTATGAATATTAATTTGAAATTTTTCCTGTGCTGATTACACTTGCATCTCATTACTATTGCCCGCAGATAGCTACAAACAAACAAGCAAGTGGCAAGAAACGCAATAATATATATACAGGAGTCGGCTGCCAAGTTTATTCTGCAAATACAATAGAATATAGTTTCCTTTTTTTTTTGGCTTCGCTTTTCCACCGCCGCTCCAGCTGAGTTTGTGTGGAAATTAGCTGTGTGCAACGTGATAATACAATTTCAGTAAATTTTGCCAGCTTACAAAGTGCGCTAAAAGAACTTTATTGTCTGCAAAAGTGTAGATTATACTCATAATCATGATTGGGCTAGGAACCAGTCTACCCTATCGAGGGCATTAAGATGTACACTGGCGGATTAAATATAATATTTGCTATCCAATGATGAACAATTTTATTGGATAAAATATGATCTAATCAAATAAAGTTTCTCAAACACGAAAGCGAAATTACAATAGTGTTTTAAAGAAATTGCTATTTTTACAAACTATTTTTTCACAAATCATAATTTAAATTTTGAACAATGAATTGGTTACTTCCAGGACATTTTGACAAAGATCCTAACATTAAGTTTTCACGAGAACAAGCTGATATTTTAAATGCGAGTCAATGGATAATATAGGAAATTTTTGTTAGAGAAACTTAATTTGATTAGGCAAATCAACACAAGATGTTTGGAATCAACGTTAACCCAAACATTTACATAAGGACGCATTGAATATCGAATCTCTTCTTTCTGCATGGGAATTCGGCCACTGTGGTATTAGTTCCGGCTTCACAGTAGGTCTTGGGCGGTTCGACTCGGATGATTGCTTGCATAGGGTCCTCCACTTTGGGCGTGACAATCGGCGGTACCAGGGTTTCGTCTTCCTCCTGTATTGGAGCATCTAGCTGGCCTGGGTTTGGCTTAAAATCGATGTTATTCTTTTGAACACATTCGTCGTCGTTTTCTTCGATGACAAGGCGTTGTATTTCCTGATTGCGCATCATGGTAAAGGGTGATCTCAAATTCATGGTAAATGCCTCCAGACGAGGTCGACGTGGTGTTGTTTCTTTCCCACTGGTATTCAATCTTTTAACTGGTTTCCGCTGAGGGGTGGCTAACGGAGAAGGTCGACGTTTTCGACTAACACTGGAAGTAGTGGGGGCATTTGAACCATCGACGGCAATATCTGTGGACTCTGGCGGAGCCACACTTTGGGAATTCGGTACCTTTTTGGGAGTTCTGGTGGTTTTTGTGGTTGCCGGCTTCTTGGGAGTCTGCACAGTCTTGGACGTCTGGGGGGGACGTATGGGTCCACGTCCTCGAATCTGAGAGAAAGTACGCGGAGCTCTAGGTCTGGCACTAAGAGTCAGCAATGAGTCCGGTTGCGATTTCGGCTCTATCGACATCACCGTTTCCGGCTCCGGCTGAACATCCATTTGCTGTATTGAAAGTCTTAAACTGCTTCTTGTGACGCGTCCTGGCGTAGATGTGGCCACTGGTTGGGCGCTGTTAATCAAAGAAGCAGTGGAGGTCGACGGTTCTAAAGCATTTGAAGAGTCAGTAGAATTAACTAACTGATTATTTCGGCTAAAACTCATCTTGAAAAAATATTTGAAAACTAATTTTACTTGTTTAGCCGTTCCCGAAAACTCATTTACTTTTATGACAAAAATGGTCTACCTATGACAAAACTTTTACTGCTACTAAGTTTCTGGCTTTATCGTAAAGGTTTTTCAAATTTGTTTCATAGAAATGAATGGGTTATCAAAAAAATTAACTTGCCAGAATGTATTCAAATATATAACTTGTAAAATTATCAATTACGCTTGCATGAATAAAAAGCCGGGAAACAACGATAAAAAGGGAACCTACTTTTTTAAGTTTATATTCTGCAAAAAAAGGGATATTAATTAATTGTAATGCCTGTCGAGAGAAGCGAGGAGGGCCTCTGGCCAGGAACGGAGCAAGAATAACGAGCACCCATGGAAATAACCGCTGCGAAAACTTTGCCAGCTGTATTGCATTACGCCTTTAATTTCATTACAAGCCCGGGGCAGGCCCCAGTACTCCGGATCCGAGTTAGCCAATAAAATAGAGGAGAGGAACACTTGTAAAGTCTGCCGGGGCGGCATGGTGCTCCATGCAAGCTCATATTCCATGGTGTCTCGCCCATTATTGCAGCTGGTTATGGGTGCCTTGCTGGGGTTTGGGTTTATTATTTAATACTTTGAGCGTCGTACGTTGAAATTAGCGGCCATAAATCAATGAAACGACCCGCACAAGTCTACAATTTTCCAAGAAAATCGCGACAAACACATTTTGCCACATGAACTAGTTATTTTAGCTAATTAATTTGAGTCCCTATGCTGGCTAAGATGTTGTTCTTTAGTGGCTTTGGGGCTTATTAAAATACATTTAAATTTGACTATTTTGTTTTATTTTCAACTTTTAGAAGCGTTAAAGCTAACGCTACTTTAAATACTTTTGCAGCAAATTAGTAACTCCTAAGTCGATGAGATTTTCTTGTTTTTGAATACCAAGAAACTAATGGATATATTTTATTGGTAATCGATGATTTCCAAAGCACTGATTAGTGCTGATCTCTTTGTATAAAGGTTTAGTAAAGATCCTTGGATCCTGATGTATATTGTTGTTTGTTTCCCTCGACCACCATTGAGTATCATTTATAGACTGGACTAATTAGTAAAATATCTGAATCGAGACTGTGCGAAACATTTCAATTTGCATTTGATGGAACTTTTGGCGCAATTGCTTAACTAATTCCCCTAGCCTTTTCGACAAGAATGAGTTAGGCAAACAGAAGGCGAGCAACTTTCCACCCACCCATATACATTTAGCGGGAACAGACAAGACAAACAGCACAACCCAGTTACAACAACGCTGGCGTAGAAAACTCAAACAAGACAAGACACAGCACAAGGACAAGGCTAACCTAGATGGGTGGGATGGCGGTGGGTGGTGGCCTGTATATGGGTGGGTGGTGTATGTAGTGTATACTGGTTCCTGGTATGGGGTATATGAGGTAAGAAGTACGGGTACAACCGGCAGCAAGCTGGAGCATTCTGCGTGACGGTTACAGCATGGCAAACAAGACGGCAACGACTAGTAGTCGCACTGGCAAAGTTCTACAACTAATCCTGACTGATGTTGCGACAATATATACAAACAGCCATCTGGATACACACTCTTACAGTATGTATCTATGTATCCAAGTATCTATATGTGGAGTGGTACAACACATGCTTCAGATGCTTCGCAGCTACGCTTTGCTGCCTTATTTTCTGCCCTCTTGTTTGCAATTTGTGTTTAAGATTTATGCGTTAGCGCAAAAGTTGCATTTCAAATGGATTTATAAAAAAATATATAAAGTAATTTTACGCGTTGGAAAAACTTCAAGGCGAAAGCAGTTCCACATCGCTTATCTAATTCGCAAATAAAAATTTTGTATTTTTAAGCACTTTTATAAACCAACCCATTCGAATTTTTGCTGTACGTTTTTGTCACATAGATATTTGTTTTATTTGACCAGCTAATTAATTTATATTCCTGGATAAAATACAATAAATTATTGGCATTGGCTACCTCACTTAAAATTACACTTTTAATGGGAATTTTAATTTTTGCGGATATTATTATTTGCTAAAAATTAAATTCATTTAATGCTGACAGCCACAAAAATTATGGCAATTGGTTTCATTAATTAGGCGCAAAACGCTACGCGACCTGGCATCATTAAGCAAATTAGTTAGTTAACCTTTTATTCAATGTAAACAATGGAAACATTGTTAATGGTTGATTGATAAATTAAATTTTAATTGAAACCCCAAAGCGGACGATGGGTAGTTCCTTGCGGTGGTGATAATATATAGCTATAAATAAGTATATCCTTGGGCCGGAAAACTTTTGGAAAATGATTGAATGTATTTTCCAGGCCACAGCTGCGACTACTAGTTGATCGCACTTCCTACATGCTTTTCTTGATGGACATGTGTGGGTGGGTAAAAAGTTGGCTAAGAGCTTGAGTAATTTAATGACACAGACGCTTCAACTTTACATTTTCAGCCATAGTGTAGATGTAAACTGAAATTTTAATTGAAGCTGCAATTTAAGGTCTAATTTAAGGTCTACATTTTGAATATTAATCTCTGTATGAAGGTTTTTACTGATGTATGATCTGTTAATTATTGAAGACATCTCTCGAGACAATTGTTTTTCAATATGATTTGCTAATTAAACCTTTCGTGGCCTTTATAGTTTAAAACACTTTTATCACAGAGATCTGCAGTTGACTGTTATACATTTGCAAGCAATATATGAATTTGGTTTTCAGAGTTAACTGGGATTTGCCGTTTAATCATTGGTTGTCAATGATGTGTCAACATTCATGGAATCTCATTGAGCTGTGTTCGGAAAATTGCCATATTGAACTATGCAAATAACCGAAAATACTTCATATATTTGCTCAGTTTTTGTAATTTACAGCTGACAGAGTTGACAACCGGGAAGGGATGCACAAATGAAATGTTTTTAAAGGTGACATCGTAATTTGCAAGCACAAACTAATTACACCGCTTCTGAATGTGTATTGCAGACCAGCGAATTCGATATGAATTCAATAAACAAATAAATTAACGAAATTTTGCAACAAATCGGCGCCCGATTTTGTTAATTTTCAAAAGCAAAATATCCATATGTATTTACCAAACTAACTGCCAAAAGGACGCACTGGACCTCCCATAATAAAGTCATAAAATATATGCAAATAAATGAGCATTTTGATATTAAATTACTTAAAGCGAAGTTGTTATTGACTTAAAAAATATACAAATAAAAACTTAAGCGCATACCCTTTATAGATAAAAAAAACTATTCGAAGTTTTTTTTATGATTTACGATTTAAAATTTTAATTTATTTTATACTGTTTCTTTAAACGAATATTACTGACTAATGAGAGCATAATTTATTCATGGTATAGATTCAGTTCGAGGCTAAGTTTCAGCTCACCTGCCTGCGATATTTGCATAGGCCGCGAATTTTGTATTTTGCAGTTTCGCAAACACAATTACGATTTTCTGGATTGCATATGTAAGTGATGTGATGTGTGTTCTGGTGCATTGTATGGCTCAACAATTACGTTGTATTTATTTGAAATAGTTTACCGACAGTTGCCGCGGGTTGCCTCAGTTCAATCCGCCTTCACCCGAAATCTATACCCCACTTTCGACATAATTATTGCCATTTATTTTGTTGCGAATATCTGTGGGAACTATTTGTAAAGTATAAACATGAATATCCAAAATGTACCATATATATTGTATGCATATTGAACATCGCTCATACGATGCTTAGTTGGCTTTCCTGCAAATTGCATGAAGTGTTGTCGATTGGCAGGCCGTATCCTGGACGGGAATGGAGAGGTCGGGTTACTTCATTATAATTGCATACAACGCAGTTATGCTATGAGTTTATCAATCAAACAGCATTCTACAGTTTCTATATGAATATTTTGTTAAGCTTGCAGTTTGATTCCATGGTTTTATTCAACGCGCCAGCAGGATAATACGAATATCGATCAGGGTTTGGGTGGATGAAGGCAATTAAGCGGGTTTGTATAGAACTATTGCAAATTCCGTGTTTGCCAAAATATCAAATCAGGTTTAGATTGTTGAGAATTTTCTTTTTTAAGCCGCTTAAATTTCACAAGCAAAAAAAAAAAGTTTTATACCTCAATGAACACTTTGTTCGGAAAGGTTGCAAAAAGTATTAAAGAAATAAGTTCCTCGGCAGCCTATATAGACTTCGGAAGGTCCATCCTAATCCGATTGTGGCCAATTATTGCCGAAACCCCTAATTAAATGTTTCTATTGTTCTGGGCCTAATCGAAATCTCAAAAAACTTTGGCCATTCACCTGTCGCGTCGGGCTCTCGTTAAACGTTAAATTAATTTTGAGCCGGAGGCAAAAGTTTTGGTCTTTATCAAGGCAGAAAAAACTTTAAAAAGACAAGCCTCCCCGAAAACTAAGTGTAACTTCTTCGGTTGAGCCTTAAGAAGACTTTGGATTACTTGGAATGCGACTGAACTTTTTCCAACATCAAATTCTTAGCTTAATTTTTTCACAAGTAAACACTGTAATGGAACTTTCGCGATGGCCATTTAAAAAGAGTTTAAGTCTTGGCATTGGCCTTTTAATTAAAGGTTGGCAAGGAATCAACATAAATTGTCGGCACTCTCGGAGAGGAAGTTGATATTCTTCAACTTGAAGCTTGGAATTTAATTGTGACTATGTTTAGAACCACCAAAAATTTCTTTGTCATCAAACAAAGCACCAAGTGCCAGTCGTGATAGTTCCCCCACATGAACAGTTTGATGTTCACTTATCAAAAAGGACTTGGCCGTCAGTCCCATGACAGGAGGTGTATGCTTCAATGAAGCACTGCACCCACTTAGTTGGGGTTTCAGTTGTGAGCTCATTTCTTGCCAGCTTTTTCTTGATGTGAAACGGGGTCCTGGCTGGGGCTGTTCAATGGAGCTGTGGCTAGAAAGCCAGCGAAGCAAATTGTTTTTAATTAAAAGTAAACAATATCAATTCGTTCGACAGTTATCCTGTGATGATGCTGACATAGCCGGGTGCTCTCCAGGGACGCAGGACGTGGCCAGGACCTGCCCAAGCATCCGGTTGCATTGTTCTCGAGGGGAGGGATTAGGCAAGCAGCAAAACTAAATTATCAAGTAGCATCTCCCAGTGCAACTCTGACATGGCCCGTTCATTTATATCCAAACGCAAACATTTTCTTGCATCGCTCCTTTGCTTCTCAGACTATTATTAATTGTCCCGTCTGGCTGGGCGGGATTATCCAAAGTTAATTTTCTTTGTATTGGATGAAAGTTAGTGCTGCGCCAACTCATTCATATTTTATTTCAAAGTTTACAGTTCGGGCTTTTAATTTGTCTGATTTCAGGTATTTTTTTCTATTTTTTTTCAGTCCTTTCAAATTGTAAATGAATCGAGAAAGTTTCGGGAAGTTGGGAAACTGATTTTTGCTTTTAACGGTGGGCGTTGTTTTATTGGTCTTTATTTCTAATTATAAATAATTTCAAGTTAAGAATATTTAGATTTTATTCTTATATCATTCCAAAAAAATCAGTATTAGAAGTTCATGTCTGTCATCTGAACTCAAAATGATGTGCTGGAGCTCCTTTGCCCCAAATTATACATTTTCTGTATGTTTTGACTGCTCCGAAGTGCCACATTCTGCGTCCAACTATTTATTTTTATTTTTATGACTTAATGTTGCTCCAACAGCCCTGTCTGGGCGTGTGTGGCAATGTTGCCTTGCAAATATGTGAAAATTGCTCATTTGAAAGCTGACAGAAGCCAAAGCGGGTAACATAAAATGGGACTACATGAGGGGAGAATGTGTAGGCAAATTGCCAGTCCAAAATGTGGTTGACAATTTTTTGTATTCTTTTATTTTGTACATTTCCTGATGCTTATCAAAAATGTTTGACGCAATTTTGTGCAATAAAATTGTATGATGTGTTTATTTGCAATGTACTGTGAGGCCATAACAAATTTAAAGATCCAAAATAAATTTCGTTTTCTGGGTAGTTAGTATGCATGTTTTCCTAAATTTAACTGTTTTAGACCGAATATTATGCTATACGGGATTAATATTATTTTCCAAAACACAAAATTTTTAACATCCAGACATCATTGTAATAATAGAATTTGCAATCAAGCTTAAAATTCGTTGAACTCAAGTTTGGTTTTCCCCAAGCAAATCAATTATCTAAAAAGTTAAGAGTCAACTTTTTGCATGTGGCTCGCCCCCATAAATTACAAAAATTCTGCTCATATGTTGACGACTTCTGGGACATTAGGAAGCCTAATGAATGGAAACTTAAATCAATTAGATGGTAAACGATGATTAATGGATGTTATATTATATAATATTTTATTTTTGCTAAAACTTTTCATTTTAAAGAGCTGCAAGAAACTTGGCAACCATATGAATGGCATAAAGGTCCCCGATGGGGAAACAGGGACTACGAGGGTTATTGTTGTTTTGTGCCTATCACGCCTTTTTGGTTTCTGGAATTTTCTATTTTCCTCTGTTGTCCTTTCACGCCCCTATACCCTTCTGGTTCTTGTTTCCGTTTTTTCGTTTATTCGGCTTGGTGGATACAGTTCTTAAAATAAAAAATAATTTTAAAGTTTTTAGATAAGTAAAAAAGTATTTTGAAATCACTATACCTTTGTTGCTTTTCTTGGGTGTTACTGGAGTACGGTTATTTTTAAAGAGAATTTATTGGTCATTTTGCCGTAAGATCTAAAAGAGTGTCCGTGTATACTTGAAATGTTTTTCCCTTGGCTGCTTTGTATGCAGCTATGCAGCTGCTATCAGTTGTTGGACTTTCAATAGCCGAGTACACTTTTGGGCTGAAAGGAACACTCGAGAGCGCGGCCAGGAGGTATTTTTATCAGTGACAAAAAAAAGGCAAAACTACAAACTACATATCTTTCACACTTTTAAACACCTTTAAGGAAAATGTATTTTTGGAAAGAATTTCTAGTGTAAAAAACACAAAAACACGAGAACACTCCCAAAAGGCCGCCTGGTTATGTGAAAAACTGGCATAATCTCTGGAGCAGGCGACTTTAAGGCCCTGAGCTTGCTACCTTTGTGGGGGAATGCATCCTCTTCTGCAAGCTCCTTCAAGTAAGCATGTAATTTGCTGTTCGGACAGCTTGTCGCTGCTGACATTTTGGCTGAGCCTCGTCTGGGATTGGGTATCTGGGTCCCGCCTAACTAACTTCCTGTACATGGGTGATGACTTGTTCGGGCACTCTTACATCCCCGTCCGTCTCCGGGTGGGCATTCTTTGTCCTGCCAAACTCATGTGTGCAGGCCACGTTGTTGGTGACAAACTCCGCCAAATGACAACAGCCAGCCAACAGGGTTCGACTTTGCCTTTAGCTGCAGATGCAGATACTCGTTCCCAGCAGGCCAAAGCAGCTCCTGGTTGGAGGTTGGAGTGCTGGGAAAAACGCTGGTCCATGCCTGGGCTCAGTTATAGATACATCACGGTTGGATTGGTTTCGGCTTTGGCTTGCCCTCTCCTGATTTTCATCTGCTTTGCTTGCTCTTCCAGCCTGTGTATCAATCCAACAACGTGCCACTTGTTAACGCACAATGGAGTCCCTTGCACAACGTTGATTGATATGGCCTGGTCGAGGGTGCCCCAAGGGTGGGCTTTGTTCTGGGGGAAGTTAAGTTGTAGTTGTTGTACTTTGCCTACACAGCCCTCTAAGATTCGGGTGGAAAAAACTATCTTCATAGAACTATCTTTATGTATGACACATTTTCAGAGATTGATTGATCCAAATCGATAGTGTAAGAAAGAGTAAAAGAGTAAAGTTTCAAAAAGGACTTCAACGAATTACAAGTGAATGCGTAATTATATTTTATAGAATGTTGAAAAGAATTTTTAGGTGGCAGAATCATGCGAGTTGCACCTTTTTAGAAAATGTTTACAAAATATTGACAAAGCTATTATGTAACGCGTTCAAATTAATAGAAACGACAAGGCAAACACTCGAACGTGAACACACCAAAGGACGGGCCGGGCAGGGACGTCTTTTCAGGTAGCAGCTTTCTCTTTTGGCAAATCTCTTAAATGCTGTTTGCATGTTTGTTCGTGTCTTTGTTGGCAAATTAACACACACACCGACCCACACATACATTCAGGGGCGTACGTGAGCCTACACAAACATATATGCAGCCAAGGTAAACAAAATAGCGTAGCCTACCAATGCGGGCGGTGTATTTATTTACGCCTTTGAGTGGTTTACTCCCAACATCCTTCCATGTCTCTCCACCATTCCCTTCCCCCTATCCTTTTCACATGTCACTCGGCAGTTTTTATGGCTTTTTTATACGCCGGCATACTTTTTCCTCTTTTATTTTACACCTTTGCAAACAGTTTTAAAACAACTTTTGTGGCAAAGGTACTGAGTGGAATGGGCACATATTTAAAAGATTAATTTGAACCGTCATTGGGGTGCTTTTTACAAATATTCAAGAACACAGACATGGCTATGAATCATTTCCAAAAATGGCAGTAATACAGGCAAAGTATTTTCGACAATGATTATTATTTTCCAGAAACTGGTAGACAAATTTATAAATAAATCCATTCAACAACATTCCTTTTTCGCTAATTACCTGTGCGTTGGTTCCAGACCTGGCCAAAAACTTCTTTAAGTCGATAATCCGCTAATTAACCAACTTCCAAGATCGATGCAGTTTTTGCGCCTGTTTTGGCTGACATGCCTTTATTTTCCGGCTCAAAATCTTCCACAATGGCTGCCAACTCAACAATGTGGTAATTTTTTATTTAAAATAATATGATGCCCATTTTTGACACAAAAATATAAAGTTTTCATATCAAAAAATTTTGATTTTTAGGGGTTTTCATCCATAAATTTTAAAATCAATAGGAAATTTTATACGTTTTAGCATATTTTCGCATTATTATGCAATGCAAACAGGGGCCTAGATGCGAATATTCACAAACTTTAAAATGAAAAGTACGAAACTGAAAATATTGTAAAATATACAAAACCAGACAACAATAAACTTTTTCACAGACTGTGTTCTTGCCACTTTTCGCTTGTTTTTCAGCTTTCTGGCGCACCTGTTACCGCAACAGAAACAACAACAGCACAACACCTTGCTCCAAGTTTTTTGTTTGGCTGCAGTTTCTCTGAGTTTTGAGTTTTGTTTGCTTGTCAATGCAAAATTGTAGAAGGAAAAACAAAAAATCTCTGAAGTTGTACTTGATAATGCTCTGTGGGTACAAAAAAAAACCTATAATCAAATTGGAAAATAATTTGCATTTTATATATAAGAAAAGTTTTTGTAATCGGTTGGCCTGCAAATTCGGAGGTGTTTGTGGTTTGATTTATATATTATCCTGATCTATAGGTAATTAGCATATTGTTTACAAATATGTATATTAATTTTTATATTTTCGTCTGGAATATGCAGGATACCACCCACAAACAATTTTCCCAGGAGATGTGTCAAGATATGCCACTTAAACTTGACATGAACAGAACAAGAACTTAACAAGATGGGTTGCATGTCCTTTCACATGAGCAGCTCATAAAAATGCGATGTGAGACGGCAACACTTGTATGCTTTATGTTAGAGAAAGTTCTGGGCGCATCCAACCCTCTACCTGGGTCAGGTTACGTGCCCCAAGGCAGTACCAGAGTACCAGAGTGCCAGGGCTCTTCCTGCCAACACGCCATCCTGTCAAGCTCTCACTCAACGCCCATTCAGAGTTTATATGATACTATATGTAAGGGAGTGTCCTTTTCTACCTTTTGACGCTGCCTTGCTGGAGGGATGTGTTAATTACAGAAAAATTGCGAGAATTTGTATTATTTACTTTGTTTTCAGGCTCGAGTCTGAGCTTCCCGTTGTTTACCCCTTGTAGAATGTGTCCTGTGCGTGTGTGGGTTGCAATGTTGAAGGACATCGTCTAGGAAATCTCTGTCGTTTGCTTGCAAAGCGATACTTGAAAAGACATGATTGGAGCTTATCTGTATAATAATCTATCACAGTATTATGCTGATACTGTAATATATCTTCTTTTCGAGGCGAATGTGTTAGTTTTTAAATTGTAGTTCCTCTTTGAGCTTGAATGGGTGCTATCTAACTAACATTCTGGTCCTTCGGCATTCTTCCTTGGCATTCCATTTTAATTGTCTTTTGCGATTTGGCTAAGGCTTGTCTCGGATCTGGGCGTGTGCGTGTATTTGCGGCATTGTTTTCCGATTTTGTTCCTTGGTTGGTCCTTGCCTCTGTGTTATTGCATTCCTTTGCTTTGGTTTTTCGTAGCGCGTAAATAAATTTCATATCATGACATTTATTACTGACCCTTAAGGCTCACAACCCTCGCAGCCACCCAATCCGCAATCCAGAAACCCACAAGCCCAATACATGTGGGCCTGGAGATTACCAGCGCTTTTCCCCCTAGAGTTTTTCACTACCATTTCCGCTGGCAACGGCTTCCCAATGGCTTTTGCACAGCCGTAGTGGTTACAATTTTCATTTAAGATTTGTTTTCGCTTTTTAGCCGTTCCTGGTCCCCTCACACGCCCTTACATTTTGATTTATTTTTGCACTCAATGGGTGCTCGGGGGGCAATGGCGGCAGAACAATGACAAGAAATGCAAAACAAATGCAGAGGAAATGAACGAGGCCTGAAATGAACGCGCAATGAATAACGAAACGAATGAAAAGTGTGTGGAGCTGGAGATGAAGATTAAATGTAAGTGGACGGCGCACAGAAACAATTGTAGTTAATTTACGCGTACAGAGAAAAATGCATAACAAATTAATGAGGCTTCCAACGTAAATAAAGGCACTGCAAGAAATTGTTTCTTTAACTTGCTTGAAAGTAGCAACCTTCGTCCGTTTCTTTGCAAATGGCAAGGTTCAACCTTTATTAATCATACGCAGCGTTGTCCCAGCTTAAAAAATTCGTTTTCTAAGTTTTTTCATTACAACTGGGCTAGGAAAGGTGTCTTATTATAATGAGATTACCATAGAGTTCATACCTTTGGTTTACATAATAAAAAAGTTTACAAATGTATGGTATAAGGTGCGTATGAGTAATATTCTGAAAATAAAGCACTGAACAGTGATCCTCAATGTTCTAATAAACGGTATTAAAGCTAAAAAAAAGAGATTTTGCAGTGCACTGTAAAAGTCCAAGACAGTATTCTTGCCTCAAGGACTCGGATGTCATTTGTCCTGGCTTGCAACCTCGCTTTTAAAGCTCACTTGACTGTGAAATAAACGGACAACGCAAGATCTCCAGCCTGAATGGAGGGCAGTGAAAGAAAAAACGCATTGTCTTTGTCTTTTGCATAATTTATTTATATTTCCATTTTCATTGGACAGCGCGCGGTTCGCGCAGGAGAACAGGATGAAGAGGCGGCCGACAGATGCCTACAATTCCGGATCAGCAAATAATTACAAGCTTAATAACAAATTTAATATTGCGTGGCCTCGAAGGCCATTTTATTTATTGTTTACCCTTTGTACTTCCTTTATCTGAGGCCCACCTTCCTCAGCCGCCACCCACCTTCCCCACCCACTCGCCTTTTGCCTTTTAATGAGGGAAGGACGCCTGTTTGCGCTCCACTAACAATGAGCAGGTCTCTGCCCGCCGGGATTACAAAGGTCCCATCTTCGCCCTCGTCCGGCGACCTCTTTATTTGCTGTCCATTCGTTTACAGTTGCTGCCATTAAAGCTCGCACACGCTCATATTTACTCGTGACATCCACCAACACTCCGGAGTTACATGTTGTTTGTAGCACTTTAAGCTGTCTGAAGAGCTCTTGGCCTTGCAATTAGTTCGGGGAGAATTCAGCGCTCGTTTCTATTTCTTCCGCTTGTTGTAGCACATTTTGACGGGGATGTTGCGCCTTGGGCCCACTTCGGAATTACTGGACACACTGACAGGCTCACTTTAGAAAGTTCTCAGGCCGCGTTACTTAGTCTTTTCTGCTAATTGCCAAGTCAAGTTCTTGGCCAGCACAACAAAGAAGTGGCTTGAGTGGCGAAAATGCTTGGAGACAAAGATCATTCTACTAACAAACCTTTTTCATATTGAAAGAATGAAACTTAAACAATAACCCTTATGAAGAAGCATTTGAAATGAACATCATTTTTATTTTTTCCCACCTTGACTCAATACGCAAACTGTCAGAGATATTCAGCAGACCCAGAAAATTATTTCGTAGAAAAGCACAATGAGTACGATAACTTTGATTTTACCACCAAAAAATCTGTGTAAATATTATCCTTCGCAGATGGAAAAGACGGTAGGGAATCGAGGCTGGATCCGCCTCTGTTTGTGACCTGTGACATGGATGAGTTCCGGGATCCCAGCAAGAAACGCGCAGCTGTCGATGCCTGCGAGGAGCTCGACAAACTAGATGCCCAGGACGAGATCAGTGTTTCCAGTATCATATCGGCGCTTCTGCGTCCCATCGAGCCCTCTGACGACCAGTACAAAGAGTGCAACTGGAACATCGATCCCAAGCAGTTCCTGCCCGTAAAGCAGGCCATTGTGTTCAAGGAGCAACTGTTTGTGTCCCGGCTCAGGAACACCAACTGCAAACTAAGCGAGGACCTCAAGATCTTCTTTGAGCGCGAGCTGGATCAGATCGGACGCTTCTGCCTGAATGTGGAGGAGGCCTACGACGGGTATGTAGTCTTCTGCAGCAGCAAAATGAAGAAGGGCCGAGGGATTGTGGAGTGTGGTCACCAGCTGAAGGGCAAGTACGACGATAAGTTCCTATTAATTTGTGAGAAGCGCTCGGAGTTCGACCGGATTGACAACACACGGGTGGAGAAGATCCTGGAGGTGCGGAACCACGCCGACCTTCTGCTTACCGCCATTCGGGAGACGCGCATCAACGAAGAGGTCCAGCGTTTTAAGGCCCGCATCGACATCAAGGACCGCGACCATGTCTTCGTCCTGGACGGAGGCATTATGCTCCTGATGCGCCACCTGGTGTGCAACAACTTTGTCGGCAACTTTGAGTACTACACAATGAATTTGTATGGCCGCGTCCTGCGCTGCAATCTGGTGGTGCACAAGGAACGCAAGGTGGTGCGCATCTTCTACCGCACCTACAAGAACGTGGTGCACATTCTCACCCAGCAGTGCTTCAACGACGAGTTGCAGGACGTGGCCGAGACCTTTATGACCCCAGAGGGCCGGATCGTGATCCACTTTTGGCGTGGCTACAATTATCTGCTGCATGCCGCCTGCTTGCCTCCCAAGCGCAAGGAGACGATCCTACCAAAGCTGGAGCTTATGTGGCGCCAGAATGTTCAGCTTACTCGAAAGTTCCGGGAACTGAAGGCCCTTAATTACGAAAATGCCACCAACTACTTGAACGGCAACACCCAGCTGGCTGACTTTATGCAGGACTACGTCCTTAATCTTCTCCGGTACAAGCCTGCCAATGTGCTCGAGTTCTCCATCATGTTCTTTCAGAATATGGCTAAAGGCAACTAGATTCTGGTAGTCCCCTGCGAATGTTTATACAGTAAATTCCTAGTTTTTGTTAATCGTTTAATTGAAAGTAAATAAATTAAGAAAAATTAATGGCATTGTGTTTGTGTAATTAGTTTCATACTAATGTGTATTTTGTTTCCCAAGCCGGCAACATGAAAAAAATCAAAATAAAAAACATTATATAGTAACCGTTGCACCACAATGGGATCCCAGCAACCCGATTTTCTGTTTATTAACTTCAAACAATCGTTTCAACTTTCCTTTTCAGTTTCAGTTCGTTTTTCAACACAAAACAACCAATTCGGAGCTAGTTCCGGTACAAAACACACTTTTTCTTGCTTTGCCAGTTGGTTAGCAGTAATACTACTACAATGAATTGTCTTGAGAAGAAGGATGAGCCACAGGCGACCTGCAAGGGCATTGAAATAGATCTCAATCCGGGATCCGGAGCATGTCCGGCCCCGATTATCTGCCCTCTGCCCGAGGAGCCACGTTCCCATCGATTGAAAAAGGCCCCGCAGCCGGCGCTCGTGGCTCTCATCCCGCACCCTGACGAAGCTGCCCAGCAGCACATTGTCCAGAATATAACCGGGCCCGCTCAGGATCATCAAAAACTGCAGGTTGACCTTCAGGATGGAGTGGATCACCAACAACAACAATTGGCCGATATTCGGGCCGATCAGTTCAAGCAGTCGCAGGAACCTCGCCGGATGGAGGAAGTTCAGTTTGCTGTAAGTTATTCACAAATCTTCCCGATTCGATCCTATGTTTCCTCCAAATCTACCAAGACCTTCCAAAGAATTTTTCCATTTTTCCAAGGAGTCTCCCCCGCTTTTTATCAATTTTTTTTATGCAAGTTTATAGAGAATTGATTGAGAAATCTTTAAAGATATCCTGCTTGAAAATCGGAGGAGAATTGGCCGAGATATAGCCTTCGCCGTGGCAAATTGTCCTTTCACACATTCTTTGAAAATTTTAAAAGCGGATACAGATTGTTACCCAGATTTTGATGCAGATTTCTAAGAAATCGATCCACAAGTCATGTGAGGTATTCCCTTTTTATTCCTTTTTTAGCGATCTATGGATCCCAATGCGGACAACCTGCACAACCCGCCATGCTATCTGCCTCAGCAGGGCGACGAGTTGCCCCACAAAGGTCAGCTCATGCCCATGGGACCTATCGGACCCTGGGCTTCGGGCCAGGTGGACTGGAGCCCTATGGCGGGCATAACTGGCACTCGGCCCGTCGTGGATCGTTACTCGATTACGCGGTTCAGTCCTAACGAATGGCGTACGAGGAACCACGAGACGGTTCAGCTAGTCAACGGAGCATTAGGCAGGGCGGACAAGTAAGTGATGTTATGTATGGATCATTTCAATACACGCTTTACATAGAAATGTGTTTTTTGCAGGAACCGTTTCAGCGCAGCCACCGAATTCCTTCGGCTATCCGCTTTAGTAACCAAATCACAGGACGAGACCACCGACAAGTTGCGGACTCGCTCCCAGTTGATCGGCAAGTGGAAAAATACCTTGGAGAATGCCATCAAGGCAATGGCCGATGAGATTGCCACGATGGAGGTGGAGCGGATCAAACTACGCAAGTCAATGACTATCCTCGGGGTTCCAGAGTCAATTGTCAAGGAATGCATTGACAAGCGGGCCACACGCCCGGATACCGAGCTGGTCCGCGACCAAGTGGAGGAGGAGCTGGTAAATGAGTTGGCCCTGATCGCCGAGATCCGGCGGCTGTTGATGAAGACCCTCGAGGACTTTCAGACGCAGCAAGTGGAGAACCGGACTGCCCGTCAGCGCTTGGAATACGACTGGAGTGACAAAAAGGAGGCCTACGAAATCGATACCCTCAACACTGGTCTGAACAACAGTTCCCGGACGATCATGTTCCGGCCGGGAGCAGTACGCCAGCCTCCGGAACAGGCTTCCGAGAAGTATTGGGAACACTTCAGCATGGAGACCCTCGATGACTGCGAGAAGTGCCGGGCCAAGTCTGTGGCTCTACGAAATACTCTCAATTCCATTCTGTTGAATGCCGCCAGGGATATCCGCACGCAGGCGGATATCGTAGAGAAAGGCCTAACCTCGAGAATAAATTGCACGCAGGAGGCAGTTCAGCGCTTCGAGAATGACCTGCACAACGTCCTGCAGGACATGGCGGATGTGGAGAATCGCATCGTATCGATGCAACGCCGCATCGAATCCTTCGACTCCTCCATGAAGGTTGCCCAAACGCGCATGGACAACCGCAGTTATAGGCCTAACGTTGAGAACTGCCGCGATCTGGCCCAGCAGGCTCTCATTGACGGCGTCCACACGATTCAGAGCAGTGTCTCGGCCATGATGCACGAGCTGGAGGAGGCGGAACGGGTGAAGACAGACCTGGTCTCTGCTCGCAGCAAGCTTGAGCGGGAGATCATGCTTAAGCGGCGCACCCTCTTCATCGACCGCGAGCGCTGCATGCTCCTGCGGTCCCATTATCCTTCGGCCAACTCCCTCAGCGGGACTGGCCAGACATAAACGCAGCAGGGCGGAGGTTTTCCAAAATTTTTGTGTACGCTTTTTAGGCAGGTGATTAAATTAAGAGGTCTCATAGGTCAAGGAAAATATGTTTGGCTTTAAATGTTGACAAAATTTTACTAGTAATCTGTCTTTGAATAAAACGTATAACAATCTCATTTTATCATTTAAGCTTATCGCCGATAAAAATATGTTTGTATAAAGAAAGTACGAAGTATCTTGTATTCTATATAATACATCAATACATGGGTAATTTTAAGGTTAAAGCCTGGATAAACTCTGTGATATCGAAAATGCCGTTCGAGCACCTAATTTTCGGTTTCTGGTTTTAGCCCTTGAGCTCTTAAGTTGCTTTTAATAAATGCAATAAAATGCCATTAGAGGGCAATCAGACACGTTTGGAAATCCATATAACTGAAAGAAATATGTTGCCAATCCCCGTTCGGCTGCTTTATCCGCCACAGGGTCCCTAGGACACGTGTTGGCCTTAGTACTTACCAAAACACGTTCAACAGCTAGAACAACACGTACTCAATTTAGAGATACACGCTCGGAAAGAGGGAGGGTTGGATATTGATACGGAGGTATTTGAACATTCGTTAATGTTTGCCCTCCTCGAAGCAACAAATATTGGGACAGTTTGGTTGAGGTCCTGCAGAGTCCTCTTACTTCTCTTTTTCATCATATATGTATATGTTTCGTTTTCTATCTATCATCTATCTGGGATGATACATGTGGCACTCTGCTAGGAAGCCAATAAATTACTGAAACGGCAGAGCAGTATGCTGGAATTTCAAATTGAAAACAGAAAACGTTATGGCTCATTGAATATATTTTCCATTTTCCATTATAGTGTCCATATTTGGACCACATTTCTACATTGACTGAAGGTCAGAGCGATGTACTGTCAATTTTAAGATACATTAAAAAACAACAACCAAGAGAAAATGTGACTTGCAGCCAGGCTGTTCTGTCCTTCATTCTCAGACCAGTCTTCGGTATTTTTCCTTCTCTTCCAAACGTGCGAGGCACTTGTCGGCCAAGATTTATTTCCAACAAACGTGTTGTTTCTCATGTTGGCCAACAGTGGCATGGCCAAAGGGTTATAGCCTGCAGGAAATATTTTCCCCATCATGCTTGTTTTGTTTTATGTTGCCAAGGTCAAGGCTGGTTTTGGATGAAAAGGATATTTCGCATACGAGGCTTTTATTCCGTTTTCTTTTCAAATTCCTTTAACGATTTATTCCAGCTAAGTTGAAATTTAATTATCATCTAGAATATTCCACAAAATGTCCTCTACTTGGTCTCCAGAGTCGAAGTAGTTTTAGCCAAAAGTTTTTAAAGCAAATATACAACTCTATTACCAGAAAGATAGTCTCTGGGGGCATCAAACAGCCATAACTCAAATTTTCCACTCTCTCCCTACTTTTAGACCTGACCTGTCTTAAAAGGGAAATATCGTTTTTCTTATGTTTGCTGTATCCTGTTAATATTTCGTAATGCCGGTAAAAATCACAGCGTGTGGTTTTCGCAGCCAACTAAAAACGGCAAGAACGGCAGAAACATTGCATACATTTTGGCGCTGGAGCCGCTTGCAAAAATTGGCGGCCACCATCAGGGTCACCGCCCAACCAACCAACCCAACCACCCAACGGGAACTGTTTTTTGCGCTGGCACCATGCGGTGGCTAAGAAAAAATCTGTTGCATACTGTTTGCGGTAAAACGCAAAAAATGTTATATTTCAGCCGCCCGCTGGGAAAATGGGGGAAAATGGAATCCAAGCCGAATCGAAAAATAGGCATGAGACCAAAAAAAAAAGTCCATCCTTGTTTGATGTTCGCCTTTTTGTGTTTTTTTTATAGTAAGTAAAAAGTGAGCTTTATTCTGTTCTATGGGCTGTTTAAAGTTGAATGCCTGCTACTTGAGGCAAAACACTTTTTCGGCAACTATTTCTCAGTCGGAGATGTAAAGTTGAATGCCACACCTTCGACCCTGGGAGGCAATAATTTAACTTCAACGCAGCAAGACATGCAATTTAATTTTAACAAAACCTGACATTATCACACCAGCCAACAACAGGACCTCTTCCCTGAAAACCCCTCACGCACACACACAGGGAAAGACCCTGACACACATACGGAGAGAGAGGGAATGGTACGGGTTGCAACACAAAGTTAGTAACATAATAAGTAGCAATTTTCGGTTTCCGCTTTCCGGGCCAAGCGGCGGCAACGTCACTGGCAAGCTACCATAAAAATACATAAAATTGCGCCAGCTAAAAGAAAGCCAGCGAGTGCAGGAAGCTCACACATATACATACAGCCGCAGGCCCCTGGCAGAGCCGTAGGACTCGGAGGAGGAGCTGGGCTGGGCGTCCGGAATCGGAATCGGAATAGGGCGGGTCTGGTTGCCAAGAAAGTATAGTAACTGCATGCGGAGTAAATTGGAATTTTATAGTTGCAGCCACCGGCACAGGTGCCAGCAGCTGCTGCTGCCTAGCCCGGCGCGTGCTGCTAACACTGAAACGGAGACTTTAACCACTTCTGGTCATTCCGGAAAAGGATTTCTCCAAGAAGGAGTCTTGGCAAACCTTACCTTTTGGGTAAATACTTCTTCTGAACTAAAACCACAATTCTATAATACGGAAAACAAAGAAATCGTCGTACCGAATCCGAGGATTTGAGGTCTTTGAAAAGCTATACGTAAAAACATTCCAGGTTACAAAGTAATCTTTTAAATACAGAAGTAGGAATCCAATATATTATAAATACATGCCTTGATTAATATCTTCGTTTTAAATTGAATTCCTTGAATTTTGTAGGATTTTGTCGGAATCCTTTTCCTAGAACAGCGTTCGCGGCTTAGCCCGGGAAATGAAGATGCCGCTGACTTTGCAATGGCAGCTAAATTAGTTGCCGGCCACCTTCCGCAGTCTTGCAAAAGTCACTCAAAGCGATGACAACAGGGTGCCGGATGGTGGCTGGATGCGTGGGTGGTGGAATGGCGGAGGAGGTAAGCCAACAACAAAGGTTGCCGTCGCTCGTTAGCATTTTACAACACTGGCATCGGGCGGAGCACGTACAGAGTCGAGCAGCAGCTCCTCAGATGATTTGTGACCAGCTGCAACTTTTTGTTGCCAACGCCACCGGCAGCCATTTTTGATATTATTTCTGAGCTGCCTCTGCACTTCCGTTTCCGTTTTGGCCTGCGCCCCGACTCGCAGCGCTGCATGTAAATGGGGCTTCCCCTTTTTTTGAGATCGCCTATCAGCTTTGTCAAAGGACATGGTAGCAGGAGCGAGACGGCGTGTGCGTGTGCCAGGGAGAAAATTGAAGTTAATGTGGGTGACTGTTGATTTTATCTTCCCTGTAGACTTGTTGACTTGCCGGGTTAACTGTTGCAATGTTTATGACTTCATTATGCTAATAAAGGACATTATTTCTGCAGTTTTTTGGTTTCGGTCGAGTGGGCGCTGACAACTAAAGGCATAATGTTATTTGTGTCTGCAAACAAAGCACCTTAGATATTTTATTGAAGGCCTTATTGCTTTGGGGCTTGTTATTTAAAAAGATGGCACATAAAATGTATCAACGACTATTACATCAACGGTGTTTTTCAGTAATAAATACATTAAATTTCATTGCTAAAGTTTTGAGCGTGGTTTTAGTCCTGTGCAGGTATGACAGCCACAGACATTTGATGCATTTCGCAGGACTGCCTCGCACAGACCCCGTTCGTCCTCAAACAAGCCGATTAGCATACGTTTATCTCTGAGGCTCGCAGAATCCACCAAACCACGCCACCCTTTGAAGCCCATTTCATAGCGTTGGGGGGCGAGTGAGGTGGAAATCAGCAGATCGTGTCAAAAGCATCAACACAGGGCACCACAAGCTGCAAACGCAAACACAACCCATGCCCAAGCCCGAGCCCAAGCCTGGACAAACCCCACCAAAACCAAACCAAACCTAACCAAACTAAACCAAAACCTAAATTCGGCGCTCCGTGTCCCGTGTCCGACTTGCAGGCCCGGAACGCTGGCCACCCATCGCTAATGCGGCGTGAATATGCAAGGAGCCCTGGTCGATGGACGTGGTGATGTCAGCCGGGCCAGGCAGGACGTTATCATCATCAATGCACGATTTTTTGGGACGCTGTCAGGCTCAAATGTTTGCAGAGCTCTCTCTCTCCTGCTCTCTCTTTGGTCTTGATGCTTTCTGCTTGCCGGGATTCCCCGTTTTGCTAATGTGCGGTTTGGTGGTCGCTGGGGATTAGCCCAAGCCATCCACTTTTCCCGGAGTCCACACGCCGGAGACCCGGCTCCACGGATCCACTCACCTGTTTCTGTGTTGACGTTACCTGAAAAATCAAAATTCCGACACGAGTAGATTTTTGGGCATTTCATTACCAGGAATGTTGACTCCTCACTCTGAAAACGGTTGAATGACAAGCCCGAAAAAGGGGAATCGGACCAAGGCGTTGACACGTTTACAAACCTAATGTATGCAGGGCAATGAGGTGGTTTTTTAACTCAACATAAGACAGAAATTCTCAGAAAATTACGCATCTACCATGGGACTCTTGCTACAACTGCTCTCCGGAGGCAATATCCAGAAAAATGCCATTTAAATGCAAAGCATACATATCTTCGTCAGAGCACTGGAGTCCTCATAAATCTAAAGAACGTTCCTGTCATTCCTTGTCACTTGTTGAAGGTTTTGATTTTATTAAAAAATGTAAAAGAGTTCCTGCTAGACATACCTCACTACGAGAGTTCGATAATCTTCTGGTAATCATACATATATGTACATCGTTTTATGGAATCCTCAAATATATCATATAGAAGCAAGTATGGTCTTCAAGTGCATTGCAAACCTAAATAGCTCCTCGACCAAAAATCCGGACTCAACTTTTTGGCCAAACTTCTCATTTACAATCTCTGTTGGCAAAGTGTCTGAAAAAAGCGAAGCCCGAAAAGTTAAAACTGTGGCTCAGATGTCGTGGCTCGACTTTTGAGCCGGCAAAAAAAAACTTTTACTTCTTTCGCGCCCCAAAAACATCCGATGCCACTGGATCTGCGAATTCTTTGTTTGCGCATTTGTATGGGTGTCCTGACATGTGAGTATGTGGTGTGAGTTGGGTGTAGGGTGTGTGGATGTGCCGGCATTGAGCTGTTTGTCTTTTAATTGTTTGCACTTAAGTCGTTTGTTTGTTTGTTTGTTTGCTTTTTCGGCTGGCTTGTCTGTCTGCCAGGTTATGACTTTTGTGAGAAAAGTCGTTAGGAGAGCGCTCAAGCATATTACAGCCACAAAGTATGAGGTTTTTTTTCGAAGGATTAATCCTGAAGCTGAGGGTTATCCATGAAATAATGGTTTGTGGGCGTAAAACGAAAAATGGTATGTACAGAAATTTCTCGTCTAATTTGTTTTCAAGACAAATACCAAAAGACTTAAAAGTCTTCAAACCATTCTTTCTTCTGATATGATACGGTTACTCAAAACTATATTTTGACCCCGTTTACCATCGATGTGTCTCTGATATATTGCCTCTGATATATTGTATGGAAAAACTAGCAAAACTTTCCAAGAACCAAACACAAGCCGCATATATTTCCCATCTGAAACACCTGCAATCAAATGCAATGCCAATTGACTTATCTATGCGGTTGTCTTCCATCCTCCATCAGACTGAAAGTCCGGACTCCGGGCTCCAGAAAATTTTCCTTTCTTTTAACATACCAATGGCCAATCCTCCAACCTGCAATAACCAAATGTTTGCCATGACAAACAACAGCCAGAGCCCGGGCGAATGCAATCCGAATCCCTAACCTTAACACTTGGGTAAATTGATACACACATCAAAGTTGCGTTGCAATAGCCTCAAATCTTTCCGTAAATCAAGCAAAATGCAAATTTCACTAAAAGCTGAGGCATTTTCCGCAGGAAAGTGGAGACCGCAAAACCCGAAACCTGAACCACAAAAAAAGGAAGAATAAAGCGAATGGCGAAAGGAAAATTGTTGTTCAAAAATGGCTGCCAGGTAAACGGACATCGGTGAGGACGCCGTGTGACCAAAAAGGACACCCATCACCTCCTACCCCCAAATGCCGTATTTATCACTTGTACCCCTGTTCTCGATTCTCACCCTTCCATTACCAGATTTGGTTTTTGAAATCGCATACGAATCTCGGCCAATTGGATCGGGTTAGCCCAAGAGTTAGCCAAATGTGCGTTTGGGTTGAAATGGAATCGGGTTTATCCGGTGAATATCTTTGCCCCATATTTTGGGACAAGATTTAAGATTAATACTTTAAGGTACTTCTTAATTTTTTTCAGAAAATCGCAGGTAGTTCGCTTTAAAAATTCTCCTTGGACTTGCTTAATCCAATTTTCTTTGAAATCAAATTGGTCATTTTTAATACCTCTCGATCTCGGAAACAGGACAAAAGTCTGGTCGATTTTGTCTCATTTAATTAAACAAGGAAGCAGGCGTGTTTTATTTCAATTAGCCGCTTCCTCCCGGTGCGAAAGGAAATCGCCGCGGCCGAAGTGGAAGTTGCAACGCACAAAAACCTGTGCAACATAATTAATTGCATGCAACAATTTTCCAGCCCCGCCTAACTGCTGCCCGGTGAAAGTGGCAATCGATGGTTAGGGGGACACGGGTAAGACCGTGGTATTGAACCGACTTTGCCGGGTTCGCATGCCCCACATGAAATGTACGAAAATGGAAATCTGCATTTAATTTATTGATGCAACAACGGCAACGGCAACGGCAAGGACGGGACGAATTCGGATCTGGATGAGGATTTTCGCGCCCGCTGCCTAAATGTATGCAGCGTAAAATTGTTAAATGCGCGCTCAATCTGCATATAGGCGTGGATACCATGCCACGCCTCCAGCGCCACAACGTCCACCTCCTTTGGTGGCGGTGGCACCCGCCGAGTTCGCCGCCTGCATGTTGGCACCGAAATTGTTTCATTTCCCCATTAAAATGTACAGGCGAAAATGTTAAACACTTTATTGGTGGGCGGGACTGGCTGTAGGTGTGGCCGGAGGTGTCTACCTCCGATTGTTGCGGCTGTTTGCCACGTTAGCATATCTGTTTTTCATGTTCGCAGCGCTAATCGGGCCATGCCCGTCTGTTCTGCTTGTCTGACTCGATTTGGGGGATGTCCTTCCTCATTCTTCCCCATTCTGGCTCAGCCCCTTTTCTCCCACCCTGCCAAAGTGGCAGTCCACATGGGTTCATCCTAGACACTAGACGAGTGCACTCGCACGTTGCAAGAAATGAATCTGCGATTTATTGCACTGACTCGCACGACGGCGTTTCAGATAAAACTAATGGCTTGAAATATTACCCGTCATGAGGAGACTTCAACAGGTTAAATTCTAAGCTGATTGCGAGATAGTCATTAAAGTAATACAAAATTAAATTTTATGGGATTTGTTTTCCAAAGCTAAAAAATGTAAAGCTTTTTTCAAAACAGGAAATGAAATGGCTACACAAAAGCAAGTAAGCTCTCCATATGAATCAAATTTATTGCCGTCAAAGAACCTTATTGAATAATGCTTTTCACAAAATGTATAGATTGATTTTTTTTATCCTTTGAACCCTTTTCCATATACATATGGCAGTGACTCTACACCGCATTGTGGCCATATTCTCTTTTTAGTTTCCAAAATTGCAACTTTTTTGTGTCTTTGTTTACTTTGGTTTCAATTCAGCCGCCTGCCTTTTTGAAGAGCCCTTCTCCAATCCTCTATCCTACTACAACTAGTATTTTGGCGAGCGGCCAGATATCTGGCCAAGTCTCTATATAAAGCCATATATATTTGCTCAGTCGCCTCTGAGCCGAATCACCTCCTGCCTCCTGTGGCAGCGAATGGACCAAAGTTGAGTCGCAACCTTTTTGATTAGATTACGCAACGTAAAACTGGTTTGCAAATTGAATAAATGACTTTTGCGTTGCCAATATAAAACGTGTTTGAAATTTTTGATTAGGTAAACACACATAGGACGCGATTTTAGACCTTTCAGGCGCACCAACAAAAACATAAAAAAAAATGAAATAAAATAGAAAACAACAAACAACAGCGCGACAAAATGAACCGAAATGGCTCCGGCCAAGGACATGGAGGTCGGAATGTTCCGGACGAACTCCCTTTTTCCCGAGTCACTTTAGTGAAGGAGCCCTGCGAACCGAATATAATTTTTCAATTTGGTTCGGTGGCTATGGACAGCTTTGTGGTAAACGTGTTTTTTTTGGTAACAAGAGGGGTCCAATTAAAATTCATTAAGCGTAAATTAACATTGAAGTCGGTCATCATAAATTAAGTACACAGAATCTGGTTTGTGTGGAGAAAGAGAAAGCCGATTGAATGGTTTTTTGTGATGCTAATCAGGTATATATATACATATATACGTATATATATATATACGTATAGTTTCAGTATATTACTTAATATTAAAGATAACCTTGTAAAGTTCCAGAACCTGATTATATATACCTGATATATATATGTGTGTTACTACGATTATATAAAAGTGAGAAATACTTTGAGGGAAACTTCTCATTAATAAAGAAGTCCATTTTCAAAATTACGTTTAAGAATTCAAAGTTGGCAAGTTTCTTAGGCGCTCAAATCGGGTAAGCTCGATTCCAATTCAGGCTTAATGAGCTGTGTAATATTTGCATTTTGTTCACACCATGAAGCACTAATTTCACAGGACTTCCAGGGCCAGCGCCAAGATGCAGGCTATGTTTTATTTTTCTTGGCACAGTGCCGTCCAACAAATGTGCTGCAATTGCTTTAGCCTTTCTGGCCAAGCAAGCAAGCTTGGCAATCACAGAAAGGAAACAGGAGCCGGAGACACCAGAGGCACCAGAGACAACGAGGACGACATAAATCCATTACAGATTGTGAATGCGGAAAAAATCAGTGGCCATAATTCAATATTAAATCACTCAAACGCCAGGTTAAACCAATTCCAAATAGTGAATACATCTCGGGTCACAAAAAGCAGAACAATTAGTGTGTCACTCACTGCGGCGGAGAAAGCATGTAAAACGACGAAAGGAAGTGAAATGAGAAATGAGAAATGGCAAATCGGTTTCGTATGGCTTGTGTGTGCAGTCTCTGCTTTTAGCCAAATGAAAACCTCAAATGTGAGATCCCTTGCCACCAATGCTGGTTGCGTTCGGTTGCTGCCTTGGAAAACTTCTCCGGCAAAGTCAACAGAATATTTCAAAATAATAAATGTGTCCATTGGTGCAGGGATCTGTGGTGTAGCAGCAGCTCCAATGACAAAGTGCAAACGCACAATATTTGTCTAGGTCATGCATATCACAATCCGTTGTTCAGAGCTAGTCTAGGCAAAGGGCTAGGAAGGACAGGTAGGTAAGGTTAGGAGGAGGACTAAACCCCTCATTTTCCTATCGCAGCGATTTCAATCCAGTTTGCGAGTTAAATGCAAACAAAGCACAAAGGCAAATACACAAAACGCAAGACATATTAATCAGTGCAGGGACAGGTGAGACAGAGAGTAAGCGAGAGAGAGCGAGGGACTGATGAGTAAGTGTGAGCGAGAAACATATAGACATACAAGCAATTTCCAGCATTGGCTTTGGTTGGCCAAACAAATAAATTGCAATTTGTGTAATCTTAACACCTAGAGGCCAAAATCAATGGAGAACAAAGTCCTCCAAGCAGCCCGCCACACACTCGCACACAACTGCACTTACACATGCACACTCGCAGGACCTTTCACACACATGTGTGCAAATATATGCGGTGGGGTATCAGGTGTTTGGCAAAATATTTACAATCAAGCACAAAGCCAGAAAATGCATTGGGAATTACATTGTTCTATAATACGATGGGTACTCCATGTCGTTGGTTGGTTTCATTCACAATTAGGAATAGGGAAAGTGCGTCCCAGGGTCGTGCAATTTTATTTAGTTAACCCATATTTCATTTTCCGTAATAAAGAATTCAAAATTATCTATGTTAAGATGATTCTTTGGCAAGCCCGACTTCCTTGTAAGCGAATATTACGGCCATTTCGCATCCGAATCTAAAACAAAAGGACATTTATTAAACAGGATTTCCGTCCGCTTTAATCTGTATAAAATAAATTAAATCATGAAAAAGAAATAATTTCCGATTTTTTGAAAAAATGATGATGGTACCCCTTTCAAAATTTGCAAAAAATGGATAAAGTGTTGTTGTTCAGGATTTCATATTTCTTGATGCAGATCAAATGAATATGAAGTCCTGATTCATAAATGTTATTTAGTTCTCCAATCGCTTGCGAAATGGCAAAGATATTCATTAACATAGGAGTATCACAAAAACGAAAAAAAAATTACTCCGGCCTATTTTGGTAAAAACTTTCAAAATTAAAAAAAATCGGGTTAAGTTTTTTTGCTTTGTTTCGAGGATTCTCAGATGCAGATCAAATCAGACTGAAGCCCTTATAAATGGTGTTTCGTTTTCCAATTGGTTCGCAATCGAGTAAAATATACGCAATCAAATGGTTAAAACGTGAAGTTTGGCAGATATCAACTTCCGTATTTTTTTAATTTAAACAAAAATCAATTTGGTAAAATTAAATTTTACCAATAGGGCTACAACTTTGTTTATTCACCTCCAATCGGCGAAAGGTATGCCTTACCGAATTTGTATCATTGAGTACTGCTTAGATATCGTATATCTATCAAGCGTTTTTCTTCAAAACATTAGTTAGGGGCGAGAAAAGGACACAGGCGCATAGGCGATGTTTGAAACGACTTTACGACACTTCGAATAAATAGAAATCTTTCATTATGATAGACAGAATATGAAGTCCTGATTCTTAATTGGTATCTTGGTACGAAATCTTATACAAAATGGCGAAAATATCCCTAAAAACCTGAGCAAAAAGATGAGAAAATGAGTTTTTGACAAATGTCCACTTCCTATATGTTGAAAATCTAAAATTTCACTTTTTTAGAACAGTTTTATTTGAATATCTAAGCTAATTTGCAATCAATTTTGAAATGAAATGTCATTTTTAAATCAGGGCTTCAATCTCCTTTAACGTGCATCCAAAGATAAAAAATATCTAACAACAAAAATTTGGTCGATTTTTGAAAAAAATCATGATGGTACCCCTTTTAAAAATGTCGAAAAATCGATCGAAATTTTTTTTGGTCAGTTTTTCAGATTCTTTGATGCAGATTGAAGCAGAGTGAAGCCCTGATTCATGAATGGTATTACGTTTTGAAATCGGTTTGAAATTGAATAAAATATATGCTATCAAATGGTTAAAAAAGTTACATTTTAACAAATATCAACTTTCCGTATTTTGCAATTCAAAAACAATGCAATTTATCTATCGAATGAGCAATAACTTGGTTTGTTCACCTCCAATCAGCGAAAGTCATAGCTTCCCGAATTTGGATCTTCGAGTTCTATCTAAAATTCGTATGTCAATTAATCGTATTCTTTAAAAACATAAGTAAGGGGGCAAGAAAGTGACATATAGGCGTATAGGCGACGTTTGAAATGATTTTATAAAGTTTACATTACGATTCAATAAAAATCTCTGATTGTAATGGAAAGCAAATGAAGTTTCCATTCTTAAATGTTATCTAGGTGTGAAATCGGATACAAATTGGCAAAAATATCTTTAAAAACTTAAGCAAAAGGATAAGGAAGGACATTTGGGCTTATAAGTGAATATGCATTTTGATAAATTTTACCGATTTGGCTATAACTTCGATTGTTCACCTCCAATCAGCGAAAGTTATACCTTCCCGAACTTGGATGTTCGAGTACTATCTTAAATTCGTATTTCGATTAAGCGTATTCTTTAAAAACATAAATAAGGGGGCAAGAAAAGGACATATAGGCGTATAGGCGACGTTTGAAATGATTTTATAAAGTTTACACTACGATTCAATAGAATTCTCTTATTGTAATGGAAAGCAAAAGAAGCCCCCATTCTTAAATGCTATCTTGGTGTGAAATCGGATACAAATTGGCAAAAATATCTTTAAAAACTTAAGCAAAAGGATGAAGAAAGGACATTTGGGCTTATACGTGATGTTGCATTTTGATAAATTTTACCGATTTGGCCATAACTTCGATTGTTCATCTCCAATCAGCGAAAGTTATACCTTCCCGAAATTGGATGTTCGAGTACTATCTAAAATTTGTATCTCGATTAAGCGTATTCTTTAAAAACATAAATAAGGGGGCAAGAAAAGGACATATAGGCGTATAGGTGACGTTTGAAATGATTTTATAAAGTTTACACTACGATTCAATAGAAATCTCTGATTGTAATGGAAAGCAAATGAAGCTCCCATTCTTAAATGCTATCTTTGTTTGAAATCGGCTTAAAAATGGCAAAAATATCCTTAAAAACTTAATCAAAAGGAAGAAAAAATGAGTTTTTGACAAACGTCCATTTCCTGTATGTTGAAAATCTAAAATTTCCCTTTTTTAGAACAGTTTTATTTGAATATCTAAGCTAATTTGCAACCGATTTTGAAGCGAATTGTTATTTTTAAATCAGGGCTTCGGTCTCCTTTAACGTGCATCCAAAGATAAAAAAAATCTAACAAAAAAAATTTAGTCGAATTTTGAAAAAAATCATGATGGTACCCCTTTTAAAAATGTCGAAAAATCGATCGAAATTTTTTTTGGTCAGTTTCTCAGATTCTTTGATGCAGATTGAAGCAGAGTGAAGCTCTGATTCATGAATGGTATTTCGTTTTGAAATCGGTTTGAAATTAAATAAAACATACGCTATTAAATGGTTAAAAAAGTTACATTTAAACAAATATCAACTTTCCGTATTTTGCAATTCAAAATCAATGCAATTTATCTATCGAAAGGGCAATAACTTGGTTGTTCACTTCCAATCGGCGAAAGTTATCCCTTCCCGAACTTGTATCTTCCAGTACTATCTAATAATCGTTTGTCTAATAAGCGTATTCTTTAAAAACATAAGTAAGGGGGCAAGAAAGTGACATATAGGCGTATAGGTGACGTTTGAAATGATTTTATAAAGTTTACATTACGATTCAATAGAAATCTCTGATTGTAATGGAAAGCAAATGAAGCTCCCATTCTTAAATGGTATCTTTGTTTGAAATCGGCTTAAAAATGGCAAAAATATCCTTAAAAACTTAATCAAAAGGAAGAAAAAATGAGTTTTTGACAAACGTCCATTTCCTGTATGTTGAAAATCTAAAATTTCCCTTTTTTAGAACAGTTTTATTTGAATATCTAAGCTAGATTGCAACTGATTTTGAAACGAAATGTCATTTTTAAATCAGGGCTTCGGTCTCCTTTAACGTGCATGCAAAGATAAAAAAAATCTAACAAAAAAAATTTAGTCGAATTTTGAAAAAAATCATGATGGTACCCCTTTTAAAAATGTCGAAAAATCGATCGAAATTTTTTTTGGTCAGTTTCTCAGATTCTTTGATGCAGATTGAAGCAGAGTGAAGCTCTGATTCATGAATGGTATTTCGTTTTGAAATCGGTTTGAAATTGAATAAAACATACGCTATTAAATGGTTAAAAAAGTTACACTTTAACAAATATCAACTTTCCGTATTTTTCAATTCAAAATCAATGCAATTTATCTATCGAAAGGGCAATAACTTGGTTGTTCACCTCCAATCGGCGAAAGTTATCCCTTCCCGAACTTGTATCTTCCAGTATTATCTAATAATCGTTTGTCTAATAAGCGTATTCTTTAAAAACATAAGTAAGGGGGCAAGAAAGTGACATATAGGCGTATAGGCGACGTTTGAAACGATTTTATAAAGTTTACATTACGATTTAATGAAAATCTCTGATTGTAATGGAAAGCAAATGAAGTTCCCATTCTTAAATGCTATCTTGGTGTGAAATCGGATACAAATTGGAAAAAATATCTTAAAAAACTTAAGCAAAAGGATGAAGAAAGGACATTTGGGCTTATACGTGATGTTGCATTTTGATAAATTTTACCGATTTGGCCATAACTTCGATTGTTCATCTCCAATCAGCGAAAGTTATAACTTCCCGAAATTGGATGTTCGAGTACTATCTAAAATTCGTATCTCGATTAAGCGTATTCTTTAAAAACATAAATAAGGGGGCAAGAAAAGGACATATAGGCGTATAGGTGACGTTTGAAATGATTTTATAAAGTTTACATTACGATTCAATAGAAATCTCTGATTGTAATGGAAAGCAAATGAAGCTCCCATTCTTAAATGGTATCTTTGTTTGAAATCGGCTTAAAAATGGCAAAAATATCCTTAAAAACTTAATCAAAAGGAAGAAAAAATGAGTTTTTGACAAACGTCCATTTCCTGTATGTTGAAAATCTAAAATTTCCCTTTTTTAGAACAGTTTTATTTGAATATCTAAGCTAGATTGCAACTGATTTTGAAACGAAATGTCATTTTTAAATCAGGGCTTCGGTCTCCTTTAACGTGCATGCAAAGATAAAAAAAATCTAACAAAAAAAATTTAGTCGAATTTTGAAAAAAATCATGATGGTACCCCTTTTAAAAATGTCGAAAAATCGATCGAAATTTTTTTTGGTCAGTTTCTCAGATTCTTTGATGCAGATTGAAGCAGAGTGAAGCTCTGATTCATGAATGGTATTTCGTTTTGAAATCGGTTTGAAATTAAATAAAACATACGCTATTAAATGGTTAAAAAAGTTACATTTAAACAAATATCAACTTTCCGTATTTTGCAATTCAAAATCAATGCAATTTATCTATCGAAAGGGCAATAACTTGGTTGTTCACTTCCAATCGGCGAAAGTTATCCCTTCCCGAACTTGTATCTTCCAGTACTATCTAATAATCGTTTGTCTAATAAGCGTATTCTTTAAAAACATAAGTAAGGGGGCAAGAAAGTGACATATAGGCGTATAGGTGACGTTTGAAATGATTTTATAAAGTTTACATTACGATTCAATAGAAATCTCTGATTGTAATGGAAAGCAAATGAAGCTCCCATTCTTAAATGGTATCTTTGTTTGAAATCGGCTTAAAAATGGCAAAAATATCCTTAAAAACTTAATCAAAAGGAAGAAAAAATGAGTTTTTGACAAACGTCCATTTCCTGTATGTTGAAAATCTAAAATTTCCCTTTTTTAGAACAGTTTTATTTGAATATCTAAGCTAGATTGCAACTGATTTTGAAACGAAATGTCATTTTTAAATCAGGGCTTCGGTCTCCTTTAACGTGCATGCAAAGATAAAAAAAATCTAACAAAAAAAATTTAGTCGAATTTTGAAAAAAATCATGATGGTACCCCTTTTAAAAATGTCGAAAAATCGATCGAAATTTTTTTTGGTCAGTTTCTCAGATTCTTTGATGCAGATTGAAGCAGAGTGAAGCTCTGATTCATGAATGGTATTTCGTTTTGAAATCGGTTTGAAATTGAATAAAACATACGCTATTAAATGGTTAAAAAAGTTACATTTTAACAAATATCAACTTTCCGTATTTTTCAATTAAAAATCAATGCAATTTATCTATCGAAAGGGCAATAACTTGGTTGTTCACCTCCAATCGGCGAAAGTTATCCCTTCCCGAACTTGTATCTTCCAGTATTATCTAATAATCGTTTGTCTAATAAGCGTATTCTTTAAAAACATAAGTAAGGGGGCAAGAAAGTGACATATAGGCGTATAGGCGACGTTTGAAACGATTTTATAAAGTTTACATTACGATTTAATGAAAATCTCTGATTGTAATGGAAAGCAAATGAAGTTCCCATTCTTAAATGCTATCTTGGTGTGAAATCGGATACAAATTGGAAAAAATATCTTAAAAAACTTAAGCAAAAGGATGAAGAAAGGACATTTGGGCTTATACGTGATGTTGCATTTTGATAAATTTTACCGATTTGGCCATAACTTCGATTGTTCATCTCCAATCAGCGAAAGTTATAACTTCCCGAAATTGGATGTTCGAGTACTATCTAAAATTCGTATCTCGATTAAGCGTATTCTTTAAAAACATAAATAAGGGGGCAAGAAAAGGACATATAGGCGTATAGGTGACGTTTGAAATGATTTTATAAAGTTTACACTACGATTCAATAGAATTCTCTTATTGTAATGGAAAGCAAAAGAAGCCCCCATTCTTAAATGCTATCTTGGTGTGAAATCGGATACAAATTGGCAAAAATATCTTTAAAAACTTAAGCAAAAGGATGAAGAAAGGACATTTGGGCTTATACGTGATGTTGCATTTTGATAAATTTTACCGATTTGGCCATAACTTCGATTGTTCATCTCCAATCAGCGAAAATTATACCTTCCCGAAATTGGATGTTCGAGTACTATCTAAAATTCGTATCTCGATTAAGCGTATTCTTTAAAAACATAAATAAGGGGGCAAGAAAAGGACATATAGGCGTATAGGTGACGTTTGAAATGATTTTATAAAGTTTACACTACGATTCAATAGAAATCTCTGATTGTAATGGAAAGCAAATGAAGCTCCCATTCTTAAATGGTATCTTTGTTTGAAATCGGCTTAAAAATGGCAAAAATATCCTTAAAAACTTAATCAAAAGGAAGAAAAAATGAGTTTTTGACAAACGTCCATTTCCTGTATGTTGAAAATCTAAAATTTCCCTTTTTTAGAACAGTTTTATTTGAATATCTAAGCTAGATTGCAACTGATTTTGAAACGAAATGTCATTTTTAAATCAGGGCTTCGGTCTCCTTTAACGTGCATCCAAAGATAAAAAAAATCTAACAAAAAAAATGTAGTCGAATTTTGAAAAAAATCATGATGGTACCCCTTTTAAAAATGTCGAAAAATCGATCGAAATTTTTTTTGGTCAGTTTCTCAGATTCTTTGATGCAGATTGAAGCAGAGTGAAGCTCTGATTCATGAATGGTATTTCGTTTTGAAATCGGTTTGAAATTGAATAAAACATACGCTATTAAATGGTTAAAAAAGTTACATTTTAACAAATATAAACATTCCGTATTTTGCAATTCAAAATCAATGCAATTTATCTATCGAAAGGGCAATAACTTGGTTGTTCACCTCCAATCGGCGAAAGTTATCCCTTCCCGAACTTGTATCTTCCAGTATTATCTAATAATCGTTTGTCTAATAAGCGTATTCTTTAAAAACATAAGTAAGGGGGCAAGAAAGTGACATATAGGCGTATAGGCGACGTTTGAGACGATTTTATAAAGTTTACATTACGATTTAATGAAAATCTCTGATTGTAATGGAAAGCAAATGAAGTTCCCATTCTTAAATGCTATCTTGGTGTGAAATCGGATACAAATTGGAAAAAATATCTTAAAAAACTTAAGCAAAAGGATGAAGAAAGGACATTTGGGCTTATACGTGATTTTGAATTTTCATAAATTTTACCGATTTGGCCATAACTTCAATTGTTTATCTCCAATCAGCGAAAGTTATGCCTTCCCGAATTTGGATCTTCGAGTACTATCTAAAATTCGTAAGTCGATTAAGCGTATTCTTTAAAAACAAAAGTAAGGGGGCAAGAAAGTGACATATAGGCGTATAGGCGACGTTTGAAATGATTTTATAAAGTTTACATTACGATTCAATAAAAATCTCTGATTGTAATGGAAAGCAAATGAAGTTCCCATTCTTAAATGTTATCTAGGTGTGAAATCGGATACAAATTGGCAAAAATATCTTTAAAAACTTAAGCAAAAGGATGAAGAAAGGACATTTGGGCTTATACGTGATGTTGCATTTTGATAAATTTTACCGATTTGGCCATAACTTCGATTGTTCATCTCCAATCAGCGAAAGTTATAACTTCCCGAAATTGGATGTTCGAGTACTATCTAAAATTCGTATCTCGATTAAGCGTATTCTTTAAAAACATAAATAAGGGGGCAAGAAAAGGACATATAGGCGTAAAGGTGACGTTTGAAATGATTTTATAAAGTTTACATTACGATTCAATAGAAATCTCTGATTGTAATGGAAAGCAGATGAAGCTCCTATTCTTAAATGGTATCTTTGTTCGAAATCGGCTTAAAAATGGCAAAAATATCCTTAAAAACTTAATCAAAAGGAAGAAAAAATGAGTTTTTGACAAACGTCCACTTCCTATATGTTGAAAATCTAAAATATCCCATTTTTAGAAAAGTTTTATTTGAATATCTAAGCTAATTTGCAACCGATTTTGAAGCGAATTGTTATTTTTAAATCAGGGCTTCGGTCTCCTTTAACGTGCATCCAAAGATAAAAAAAATCTAATAAAAAAAATTTGGTCGATTTTTGAAAAAAATCATGGTGGTACCCCTCTTAAAAATGTCGAAAAATCGATCGAAATTTTTTTTGGTCAGTTTCTCAGATTCTTTGATGCAGATTGAAGCAGAGTGAAGCCCTGATTCATGAATGGTATTACGTTTTGAAATCGGTTTGAAATTGAATAAAATATATGCTATCAAATGGTTAAAAAAGTTACATTTTAACAAATATCAACTTTCCGTATTTTGCAATTCAAAAACAATGCAATTTATCTATCGAAAGAGCAATAACTTGGTTTGTTCACATCCAATCAGCGAAAGTCATACCTTCCCGAATTAGGATCTTCGAGTTCTATCTAAAATTCGTATGTCAATTAATCGTATTCTTTAAAAACATAAGTAAGGGGGCAAGAAAGTGACATATAGGCGTATAGGCGACGTTTGAAATGATTTTATAAAGTTTACATTACGATTCAATAAAAATCTCTGATTGTAATGGAAAGCAAATGAAGTTCCCATTCTTAAATGCTATCTTGGTGTGAAATCGGATACAAATTGGAAAAAATATCTTAAAAAACTTAAGCAAAAGGATGAAGAAAGGACATTTGGGCTTATACGTGATTTTGAATTTTCATAAATTTTACCGATTTGGCCATAACTTCAATTGTTCATCTCCAATCAGCGAAAGTTATGCCTTCCCGAATTTGGATCTTCGAGTACTATCTAAAATTCGTATGTCGATTAAGCGTATTCTTTAAAAACATAAATAAGGGGGCAAGAAAAGGACATATAGGCGTAAAGGTGACGTTTGAAATGATTTTATAAAGTTTACATTACGATTCAATAGAAATCTCTGATTGTAATGGAAAGCAAATGAAGCTCCCATTCTTAAATGGTATCTTTGTTTGAAATCGGTTTAAAAATGGCAAAAATATCCTTAAAAACTTAATCAAAAGGAAGAAAAAATGAGTTTTTGACAAACGTCCATTTCCTGTATGTTGAAAATCTAAAATTTCCCTTTTTTAGAACAGTTTTATTTGAATATCTAAGCTAGATTGCAACTGATTTTGAAACGAAATGTCATTTTAAATCAGGGCTTCGGTCTCCTTTAACGTGCATCCAAAGATAAAAAAAATCTAACAAAAAAAATTTAGTCGAATTTTGAAAAAAATCATGATGGTACCCCTTTTAAAAATGTCGAAAAATCGATCGAAATTTTTTTTGGTCAGTTTCTCAGATTCTTTGATGCAGATTGAAGCAGAGTGAAGCTCTGATTCATGAATGGTATTTCGTTTTGAAATCGGTTTGAAATTGAATAAAATATACGCTATTAAATGGTTAAAAAAGTTACATTTTAACAAATATCAACTTTCCGTATTTTGCAATTCAAAATCAATGCAATTTATCTATCGAAAGGGCAATAACTTGGTTGTTCACCTCCAATCGGCGAAAGTTATCCCTTCCCGAACTTGTATCTTCCAGTACTATCTAATAATCGTTTGTCTAATAAGCGTATTCTTTAAAAACATAAGTAAGGGGGCAAGAAAGTGACATATAGGCGTATAGGCGACGTTTGAGACGATTTTATAAAGTTTACATTACGATTTAATGAAAATCTCTGATTGTAATGGAAAGCAAATGAAGTTCCCATTCTTAAATGCTATCTTGGTGTGAAATCGGATACAAATTGGAAAAAATATCTTAAAAAACTTAAGCAAAAGGATGAAGAAAGGACATTTGGGCTTATACGTGATTTTGAATTTTCATAAATTTTACCGATTTGGCCATAACTTCAATTGTTCATCTCCAATCAGCGAAAGTTATGCCTTCCCGAATTTGGATCTTCGAGTACTATCTAAAATTCGTATGTCGATTAAGCGTATTCTTTAAAAACATAAGTAAGGGGGCAAGAAAAGGACATATAGGCGTAAAGGTGACGTTTGAAATGATTTTATAAAGTTTAAGTTGGAAAGCAAAAGAAGCCCCCATTCTTAAATGCTATCTTGGTGTGAAATCGGATACAAATTGGAAAAAATATCTTAAAAAACTTAAGCAAAAGGATGAAGAAAGGACATTTGGGCTTATACGTGATTTTGAATTTTCATAAATTTTACCGATTTGGCCATAACTTCAATTGTTCATCTCCAATCAGCGAAAGTTATGCCTTCCCGAATTTGGATCTTCGAGTACTATCTAAAATTCGTATGTCGATTAAGCGTATTCTTTAAAAACATAAATAAGGGGGCAAGAAAAGGACATATAGGCGTAAAGGTGACGTTTGAAATGATTTTATAAAGTTTACATTACGATTCAATAGAAATCTCTGATTGTAATGGAAAGCAAATGAAGCTCCCATTCTTAAATGGTATCTTTGTTTGAAATCGGTTTAAAAATGGCAAAAATATCCTTAAAAACTTAATCAAAAGGAAGAAAAAATGAGTTTTTGACAAACGTCCATTTCCTGTATGTTGAAAATCTAAAATTTCCCTTTTTTAGAACAGTTTTATTTGAATATCTAAGCTAGATTGCAACTGATTTTGAAACGAAATGTCATTTTAAATCAGGGCTTCGGTCTCCTTTAACGTGCATCCAAAGATAAAAAAAATCTAACAAAAAAAATTTGGTCGAATTTTGAAAAAAATCATGATGGTACCCCTTTTAAAAATGTCGAAAAATCGATCGAAATTTTTTTTGGTCAGTTTCTCAGATTCTTTGATGCAGATTGAAGCAGAGTGAAGCTCTGATTCATGAATGGTATTTCGTTTTGAAATCGGTTTGAAATTGAATAAAATATACGCTATTAAATGGTTAAAAAAGTTACATTTTAACAAATATCAACTTTCCGTATTTTGCAATTCAAAATCAATGCAATTTATCTATCGAAAGGGCAATAACTTGGTTGTTCACCTCCAATCGGCGAAAGTTATCCCTTCCCGAACTTGTATCTTCCAGTACTATCTAATAATCGTTTGTCTAATAAGCGTATTCTTTAAAAACATAAGTAAGGGGGCAAGAAAGTGACATATAGGCGTATAGGCGACGTTTGAGACGATTTTATAAAGTTTACATTACGATTTAATGAAAATCTCTGATTGTAATGGAAAGCAAATGAAGTTCCCATTCTTAAATGCTATCTTGGTGTGAAATCGGATACAAATTGGAAAAAATATCTTAAAAAACTTAAGCAAAAGGATGAAGAAAGGACATTTGGGCTTATACGTGATTTTGAATTTTCATAAATTTTACCGATTTGGCCATAACTTCAATTGTTCATCTCCAATCAGCGAAAGTTATGCCTTCCCGAATTTGGATCTTCGAGTACTATCTAAAATTCGTATGTCGATTAAGCGTATTCTTTAAAAACATAAGTAAGGGGGCAAGAAAAGGACATATAGGCGTAAAGGTGACGTTTGAAATGATTTTATAAAGTTTACATTACGATTCAATAAAAATCTCTTATTGTAGTGGAAAGCAAAAGAAGCCCCCATTCTTAAATGGTATCTTGGTGTGAAATCGGATACAAATTGGCAAAAATATCATTAAAAACTTAAGAAAAAGGATGAGGAAAGGACATTTGGGCTTCTAAGTGAATTTGCATTTTGATAAATTTTACCAATTGAGTCATAACTTCGTTTGTTCACCTCCAGTTAGCGAAAGTAATACCTTCCCGAATTTGGATCTTCGAGTACTATCTAAAATTCGTATGTCAATTAAGCGTATTCTTTAAAAACATAAGTAAGGGGGCAAGAAAAGGACATATAGGCGTATAGGCGACGTTTGAAATGATTTTATAAAGTTTACACTACGATTCAATAGAATTCTCTTATTGTAATGGAAAGCAAAAGAAGCCCCCATTCTTAAATGCTATCTTGGTGTGAAATCGGATACAAATTGGCAAATATATCTTTAAAAACTTAAGCAAAGGATGAGGAAAGGACATTTGGGCTTGTATGTGAATATGCATTTTGATAAATTTTACCGATTTGGCCATAACTTCGATTGTTCATCTCCAATTAGCAAAAGTAATACCTTTCCGAATTTGGATCTTCGAGTATTATCTAATAATCGTATGTCTATTAAGCGTATTCTTTAAAAACATAAGTAAGGGGGCAAGAAAAGGACATATAGGCGTATAGGCGACGTTTGAAATGATTTTATAAAGTTTACACTACGATTCAATAGAATTCTCTTATTGTAATGGAAAGCAAAAGAAGCCCCCATTCTTAAATGCTATCTTGGTGTGAAATCGGCTTAAAAATGGCAAAAATATCCTTAAAAACTTAATCAAAAGGAAGAAAAAATGAGTTTTTGACAAACGTCCATTTCCTGTATGTTGAAAATCTAAAATTTCCCTTTTTTAGAACAGTTTTATTTGAATATCTAAGCTAGATTGCAACTGATTTTGAAACGAAATGTCATTTTTAAATCAGGGCTTCGGTCTCCTTTAACGTGCATCCAAAGATAAAAAAAATCTAACAAAAAAAATTTGGTCGAATTTTGAAAAAAATCATGATGTCCTTTTAAAAATGTGGAAAAATCGATCGAAATTTTTTTTGGTCAGTTTCTCAGATTCTTTGATGCAGATTGAAGTAGAGTGACGCCCTGATTCATGAATGGTATTTCGTTTTGAAGTCGTTTTGAAATTGAATAAAACATACGCTATTAAATGGTTAAAAAAGTTACATTTTAACAAATATCAACTTTCCGTATTTTGCAATTCAAAAACAATGCAATTTATCTATCGAAAGGGCAATAACTTTTTCCTTTACCTTTCCGAATTTTTATCTTCGAATATTATCCAATCATCGTATATCTATCAAGCGTATTCCCTAAAAACCTAAGTTATGTGGCGAGAAAAGGATATATGGGCGCATAGGCGATGTTTGAAACGATTTTATGAAGTTTACATTTCGAATAAATAGAAATCTTTCCATATGATGGGCAGCAAGTGAAGTCCTGATTCTTTAAAGGTATCGTGGTGTGAAATCGGGTACAAAATGTCAAGAGTATCCTTAAAAACTTAGAAAAAAGGCTAAGACAAGGACATTTAGGCTTCTACGTGACTTTGAATTTTGATAAATTTTACCGAATTAGCTATAAATGGTTTGTTTTTCTCCATTCGGCAAAAGTGATACCTTCCCGAATTTGTATCTTCGAGTACTGCTTAGATATCGTATACCCATCAAGCGCTTTTCTTAAAAAAATTAGTTATGGGGAGAGAAAAAGACGCATGATTGCATATGCGACGTTTGAAACAATTGTTTGAAGTTTACACTTTTTAATTTAATAGAATTCTTTGAATTTAATGGACAGCAAATTAAGTCCCACTTCGTAAATAATAATAATAAATAATAAATAGTATTCTGAAGCTAAATTGGACACATAATGGAAAAAAAATCATCAAAAACTTAAGCAAAATGATAAAAAAATAAGTTTTTAAAAATTTCCCCGGTATTTTGAAAGTCTGAAACTTTCGATTATAGAACAGTTTTATTCAAATTTTTGTGCTATTTTGCAGTCAGTCTTCTTTAACTTGTTTCTGAAGATCCAAAAAATCAAACAAAAAAAATTCAGTCAAAATTTTTGGTTCACAAAAAAAAAAATTGGGAAAAAGGTTACAATTTTGTTTATTCAGGTTTTCATATCTTTTGATGTAGATCGAAGGGGATTGAAGTCCTTATTCACAAATTCTTTTTCCCTCCCTTCTGGAGGGAAAATTCTTTTTCCCTCCCTCCCTTCTTATTATATATCAAGTTTATTGTGAGAATATACATTGGAATTTCTTAAATAAAGCTCTTTAAAGCTTTTTATGACTATATTAACTCTAATTTTAATATTATATATAAAATTATTATTATTTTAAATCAGAGCTATCTCTGATATGTCTATACATAACTAATCCTGAAATTTTATATTCCCAGAAATGTGGCCAAGGACACCAGCTGCGTCATTATGTTCGAACTTCGAAGCTTCATGATGCCTCTATCATCCTGCAACATCCTGGACATCAAGTGGATGGAAGATCAAGCCGCTGAAAGACTTTTTACAGACTCTCCGCTTCCTCAACGATCAGCTATAATGGAACGATGTCATTATTTCCCCGGCGATACATAACAGAGACGACAACTCCAACATAAGGATACGCATATTCCAATCCTGTAAAAAGAAAAATGAATAAATTTAAAAAGCAATATACTTTTTGTTTTATTTTGGGGGTATTCTATACAAAAGATACTTAAGAAATGTAATAAAAGGTCCTGAAAATAAAGACAAGAAAACTCAAATTAAGTATACGCCCCGTGTTAATGAATTTCATAACTAATAATGCTTGGTTTCTATTCAATAAATAAGTCAAGTCTGCTGGGAGCATTTACTAATCACTTGAGTTTATTCAGTAAGTAAGACTTTTAAGCTTCTTAGAAGACAGTAAATAGAATCAAGCTTGAGAATTCATTTGCAAAATAATAAGTCTTTGAAATCTTTAAAATTTCATAAAAATATAATATTTCTGAAAGTAAAAATATTTGCTTTGCAATTTTCATGTTTTGACCCATAAAAAGACACTTTACTCCTATAAAACGAACATTTCGTTGGAGAATCAGCACTCTAAGATGGCCCTGAGGCCAGAGCCCCTAGGGCCTAACCAGAGTGCTTAAGTGGCTAAGCTCTCCATGATGAATGCATGCCCGACTTAAGTTTAACCCTAAAAGCGCATTTTTTAATTTCGGATCCTTACCACTTGCCACCAACTCCTCATCCTTTTAGCAACTCTTTCCGGTGCAGCTTAAAAGCTTTAAAGGAATTTATTGCAAACACTTTAAGTATTTTTGTGCAGCTCCTGGCGGTGTTTCTGTTCCTTATACATACCTGTAAGTTGGGGCAGAAATTATTCGCTTGGGTGTAAAGTGAAAGCAGCTAGAAAAACAATGAAACACTTGCAATAAGCAACAGTAAATGCCATCAACGGATCGATAGTGCTGAGGAAAGTGGAGAAATGCGTAGGTGTGCGTGTGCTGAACGTTATTTACAATGGGAATTTTATGGCGAAAACATTGGCCAGAACCGACGCCCTGTCCTGGACACATTTTTGCTGCTGGAGCCAAGTCTTTCAATATTTTCACACTTTTGTTTTTAGTTGTAATGTTTCCTCCATGCATGTGGCATGGCCAACGACATATGTGATGAGAATTTTGTCTCAAAAACGCAATACAATTGCACTTAATGGCTCTAGTCCTGTGCCTTGGAAGAAAATTGCCTTCGAGGTGGCTTGGCTCCAGCTGCCTGGAAGAAGAAAAATGGCTTCAATACTGTACAGCGATGGAGGTGGAAGGACACTATGTTCTGGGCAACAGGAACTTGACTATCTGCTCGGAAATATACGACCTCTGCTTGGAGTTTGTTTAGAAATTTATGAGAATTGTTAGCTTATAGGAAATATTTATACACTTGCTTTCAATATTGTTCAAATGCATTAACAGAAATTTTAAAATTACTGGTTTCCAAGCGGCGATTATTTTACCGTAAATAAATGATTAGTTAAATGATTTACGGTCTAGGTATCACCATTCATAATTAACAAATATTTAACCTCAGCATTTTCAGAGCTCATCGATTTTATCGCCCAATGTTTTCATTTCAAAGCCGCAAAACTTTTTGGTGTCCTTTTTTATGTAAGCTTGCAAATTAATTATGAACTTTTTCACATGGCCTTAGTTTTTTGCCAAATGCAAATATATTGCAAGGAATCTGACACTTTGGGCATCCATAATAAAATCAGTGCATTCTTTTTTTCCAAATAAATAAGTTATTAGGAATTTCCACAAAAAGGTCAAAATGGAAAATTCTACACTTTTTGTATATTGTCAAAGTTTAATTAATTTTCACATTTTTGCTTAGGTTTTTATTGGCACAATTAAAAATTAAATTCCTGTAAAAACTGATAACAAACAAAACATTGACTATTGCCATGGTAATATTGTGTAGAACGCAAAAGGCCAAATAAGAAAAAATTGTCTTCAAACTATTTTAATTTTGTCGTTTTTGTTGATATTAAACGTAGTTGGTTTTACATTTTTGACGTCCCAGGTATTCTTTGCCTTTTATTTGGCCTAATTAATGTCGTCTATAAGCTCATCGGGCATCAGATAAACATTAAACCTACTCAAACTGCCTGTCAATTGATTTATGTTAATTACTGTTAAACAAAATACGCCTGACTGATTGCTAAATTGATTTTAAATGATATGCAAATACAGAAAAAATCAACTCAGACACATAAAAAAAAATAAAAGAAATCATTCAACACGGCAACGACGATAATGACAATCTATTTTATCGCACTGATTGCTGTCCGTGTTGCAATTACCATATATGCAAAGAGTTAAAAGTGAGTTGGAAAAACGATGGAAAATGCGGCAAAATGGAAAGCTAACCACAGTATTTGATAACATTGATTGCACCCTTTTGTTTTAAAAATGCAGGCGCTTTTTCTAGGCAACCTTTGAGGGGCGATTTTTATAGTAGTTATTGCTAAATTGAATTTCGATTTTAAAGCTTCAAGGGGAACCCCTTGCATAAATTCTAATAAAAATTTGCTGCAATTTATTATGGCAGATCTAATCGGGCGGCTAGTGTGTCATCTGGTCTCGTGTAATCAAGAATGAGTAATTAAGGACTCCTATCCTCTGTCGACGATTAGGTTATGATGGGGGCCCGACAATAGGCCCTATTGACTTGTTGTCGGGGACTCAGCTGTCAAGAACAGCAACTTAGGGGGGCCGAGATAATGTCCTGCTGTGTCGGGCAGGCATTGCCGAGGTCCTGGACCATCATCAATGGTCTGGTTCACGGCGGGAAAGCAACTTGCAGCTAACTTGGCCCAGAAATGCAGATGCGCGCGTGTGAGGCTGGGATGGTCTTGGCCCAATGCCAGCACACAAAACTTGCCATAAATCCACTGGCAGCATATAATTAATAAGGATTAATTGTGCACCCGAACTTGTGCAGCGACAATGTTCCACACATATACGAGTACACATGTCCTACACAAATACAGATGCAGGCCAAGACAAAGCCGAGCACAATGTGTAGAATGAGGGGTATGCGTAGGTGGAATGGAGAGGAGGTGGTAGATGGAGATTGTATGGACGCAGTCAGAATTTAATTAATTAATAGCACAACTTTAGTCGTCCTGCAGAAGTGTGTGTAGGAGGGCGGCAGAATGCAAAGGAAATTTGCTGCGAACCGATAAGCAAAACTCGAACTCGGAAAATTATTTCCGGCATGTGTTTGTGGAAGAAATATTCTTGTAAAATGTTTGCCTTAATTAACAGATTCGGATCATGGCTCTTTATTAGAAACCTAATTGCCAAAATATCCACATTCCGTAAAGTAATATTGAATCAAATTATATTCAAATGCATTTAAATATTCTATATATCATATGATTTAATGAAAGCAAATACAAGATTTTAGATGAATTGAAATTGAAAATATTAAATATTAAAAAAAATTGGGTTTTTTAAATATTTTATTGTTTTAATTTATTACTATCGGATAGAATCGGCAATAAAAATATTTTCCTTTAAGTAAGATTTAGGGAATTTAATTGTCTTTGCACCAAATTATGACGAATGAATGCAATTCCTCTATATTGTGCAAAAATAAATGCATTTTGTGCAAAAGATTATTTAACCTGCTGCAGCTTTTCGATGCCAAATCTTGTAATTAAGGCGGCATTTGGCAGCAACTGAAAATTGTCGACTTAATTCAAACGGAAACGAAAACTTTTTATTAGCTCACCAATTTCTTCTACTTTTCTCTTCAGCATTTCAATTCACTGAACTTTTTTATCAGCCATTTTACAGTTTTCGTACTTAACTTAACATTCACTTGGCCGCCGTTTCTCCGCCTGGCAGGTGAGTGCAAAGAATGCAAGGGAAATGAAAGACGGCAATTAATGTTAAACTCTTGGCACAGCCCAGAGGATAGTTGAGCATTTGGCCAGCCAAAAAAAAAGGACGAACGGCTGAAGCCGACGAAGGAGGGCGCCATGGCAAGGGATTGGTTTTAATTAGGAAAAGTGTTTTATACTCCAATAACATTATGGTAAGCTTCGCAGGATTGAACCCGGAAGTCTTTGATACAAAGTTTTAAATTCAGGCAGAGGCCAGGTTTTTTTGGCCCATAGGATGAGAGTGGGATTAAAAATCAATATTATGCTTTTGAAACAGTCCAAAGAAAAAGTTTAAGTAATTTTTATCTTAAAACCTTATATTCTTAGATCTTTATAGTTAGTTGACCTATATTTTTAATACCCTGCTGATCTAATTTAATAGCAAACTATCAAAAAATGTTAAAGAATTTTAAGAAAAATTTTTTGAACATAAAAATAGGATGTTTTTCGTATTTTTTCTTAGGAAGTTGAAGGCAAAAGCAATTCTGTATTTATCTCTGTTTGTCATAGTTTATGCTTGACTGATTTTCCCATTACGTACGTGTATTTTTCTTTCAAAAAATATTTTTTATTGTGTCAACAATACAAAACAACAATAAAAAATCTGCGGACGCAGTTTAAGCTATTTTTTTCACGAATTTTTGCTTATGGCATCCAGAAAACTGTTTCAAAGCCCATCCCCGTCCAAGCATTTTAGTGGGTAAACAAGATTTTTGATGCGGCATAATTCCTTTGCCACTTTCTCGTCCTCCGGGTAATTGGTTTTTGATGCTTTGCTGATAACAACGTTGATGATGTCATAATTTTATTCGCCGAGCGCCAAAAGTCAAAACAAAAAGCGTTTAAATTTCAACGGTATGTGCTCATTGGAAGTAATTTGCATAATAATTTCATAATAATTTTCAACCTTTATTGGAGCATAATTAGGTGGTTTTTGTTATGATTTTTCGCGCCAACGAACTTAAAGTTTTTATAAAGCTATTATATTTATTGAACTACAACTTGTACAGAAAAAGTTACTCTAAGTTAAGCTTCTTAAGCGCCTTAGTTAATGGCGTTGGCAAAAGGATCTGGGAGCGTAAATGGGAACGCGAATTTTTAATAGACTGTGCGGCTTACACGCCAGGCACATACCAAACATACGAATGTTCGGGCTACATAATGTTTGCCTAAGATTCACAATGCTGTCCTAACCAGCCAGGGATAGCTAGACACCCAACCACCCACCGAAGTGGGTACTTCGCTTGGCATTCCGGGCTCGGTGCTCCATGCCCTGTGTCCTGTACCCTGTGCTGAACAATTTTTTGCACACGCTCCAGGAACCTTTACAAACACACTCGAGCTGCTCGAGAACGTTGCCGGATATTGGCTTCATACACCGCCAGCCAATTTTAAATTGCCAATATTGATTTATACGCCGCATGCGTTCCTGCCACATGGGGTAGCAAAGCCGTGTGCAGAGGGCCTGGTCTTCGCAGAACCACCGAAGTATTGTTAAGTTGCAATTTCGCAGGTGGTGGCCGTGACTGCAGTTCTGAAGATGGACGTGGGGCCAAAGTAAATGGGCTAGGGATTTCATGTAGTTAACGCTACCAGGATTTATTGGCCGGGCTTTAATAGTTGCACCCGCATGCATGCAATACCAATTTCTTTAAATATTCAGATGTGCAAACGTTTTATACATTACAGTACAGTATATAGAAGCATTCGCAAATATAACATTACTTAATCGAAATGCAATTGGATATGCCATAAAAACGAAAAAATTACTTGGCCATATTCCCGTAATTTTCTAGCACCGTCTCTATCCCACTTCGCTTGTGATTTCCCAAATCCCATTTAAGTATTCCCTTTGTGGGACAACAACAGTTGCGAAAAACTCCTTTGCATAATTCATGCAAAAACAAAAATGTTGAAGCCACTCGCCGTTGACTCCCAGAGCGTTGCTTGTTTATTAGTTTGAATCAGGTTGTGGTTTTTATGGTTTACTTTAAGACTTCCGATTTATAGAAATCACATCAAAATTCAACATTTTCCATACCCAGCAGATCGTCTCTAAAACACTTTTGTGGATAAAATTCACGTGGGATTTTATAACCTGGCCACCTGGGCAATTAAAAGAAATTAATTGCCCGCATTTACCATGAAAGTCATTATAAAGCTGTCAACTGCATTCGGCAACTGTATTATGGTCAGATCTGACACAAAATAACCCATTGCCCTTCTTTTATAATAATTGATTTTTTTAATACAGCATAAGACTTTCAGTTTTATTGCCTCCAAAGTGAATATATTGTGCGCAACATGTAACAATGAAAAAATAAAGAGCCACCTTAATGAATTTCCGCATTTACACAAGGCCATAAAAGATAGGAAATATAAAAAGCCACGGAGACTATTCTGTCATTTTCATGCGACGAAAACAATCATTATAAAATTGCATAAAGAGGATCAACATAAAAACATGACTGCGAAAAGCTAAATAAAAACACTCAATATATAATGAATGCATAAATAATTACGCTTAAAGGTTATGATAATAATGCGTTTGTTGGCATTGCAGTTGGGCTTATTGGGTTTCCACTGTTTCCCAAGCTGCTTAAACTTGTTGCAACAAACAGAGTTATTACTGCATGGCACCAAAATTGATTTATAAATATTTGTCTTGCCCACGGCCACAAGCAAACGAAGTAAAAATAACAACTGAAAATGGTAATTTGTTTTCCAAAAAATTTCATTTGCATGGTTTTAGGCACAATTCGCTTCCGCCAGGACTCGTCAGAGCTCTGGCTCTCAAGTCTGTGCCAGAAATTTCATTATGTTGAACATTTACTTCTCCTTCTTTCTTTTGAAATATGTTTTCTGGGGTTTGGTCAAGAAAGAGTAGGAAGTATCCATAAATCCCATATAAATCTATTATCTTTAAAAAAATCACGTAAATGTTAAAGACTTGTAATCAAAAACATCACTAAATATTTATTTTCGTTGAATTTACTCCATTAACATAAATTTTTAGGCAACGGGTATGAGAAATATCGAAATATTTAAATATGTGAGATTGTGAACGAATTTTGCATTTCCTGTGGGACGATGTTAAAGCCCCTTTAAGAACTTTGGCTAAAGAAGTTCATTGCATTGCCATTGGAATCGCCGCATTAGGGTTCTGGCTGGCATTGTCTTTACCGCTCTCCGTTATGCGGAAAGGAGCATCGATATTGTCTTTTACTGGGTTCTTGGTCCTCTTCCCCCTCTGTCAGTCTTGGCCTTTATTGTTATTTCGCCTGCCGTCATTATTTCAGTTGGCGCCTTGGCACTCGAGTTGGCCGGATTGTAAGTGTAGCCGCAGTTACCAGTTACCAGGAACCATCTCCCTGGCTCCCAGTTGGCCACTACCACTTCCAACCATTGGCTCCTGCGGCCGGGTCCTTTGGCATTGTGCGGAGCTGCCGTCGTGGCTGTTGCTTTTGCTGTAGATAAAGATAAATAGTCTCAGATAACGCTCAGTTATTTGCAAACAAATACAATTGCGGTTCATTGATGGCGGTTTCATTTTGCTTGTTCGCGCAGGAGGAAGTGCCAATGGGGCTGCTCTGGTCCATTATCCTGCGGTTCCATAACCGAGCCCCTCTGCTCCATGATGTCGGCTAGTCCGGAATATCAAGGGTATTCAAACTTTTCTCCTGCATCACGAACTTGTCGAACGTGTAGCTGATGAACTCTGCATACCACTTCCCGGCAACGCCCAGCCATTTCTGTGAGAGGTGGCCGGATGGTGTTTGTTTTTAAAAAATGCCACTAGATGGTTTATTTTCCCCACTTACCGCAATGGCGATGGCAGTGTCCGGCGACATGCCCCAGAAGCCGTGGGTAACTCCCACAACGAAGGCCATCAGCGGCTCGTACTCGTCCTCGTCGACAATGTACTTGAGCACCTCGAATGCTCTGCTCCAGCTAATTCGGCCCTGGCGCCTCAGGAACAGGACATCGCTTACGATCTGGGCCCTGTTCACGACGTGGATGCTACGGAAGTTGTCAAAGAGTGTTTTGGCCAACAGTTTCAGGTTCTGCTCGTCGTACTCGACCCTGTAATACCCGAGGGACTGCAGGTTGAAGATCACCCAGTCGTCGTCGTGCAGCGAAAGGTTTAGATGCAACTGTGGCCGCTCCGGAGTGAGCCAGGCTCTCGTCCGCGTCCACCGAAAGTTTGCCTTTTTTTGGACGGTAAAGGTAAGCGGGATCCACCAAAGCTCCGTCATGTTCTTGTTGAGGGCGGGACTTTGGACCACATCGACTCCACCCCCCCTTCGGCTGACCGTCACCAGAGGATAGCCTTTCTGCATAGTCCACGTATTCATGATGGTCCTCACATTGTAGTCCTTCGGGAGCGAATCGTGGCGCTCGTTCGCCAGCTGCATGGTCCGCAGGAAGATGTCCGGGGTGCTGCTGGCGTAGGTGTGCTGCCACAGGTGACGTTGCAGGCCGTCGAAGAAGGTGGTGTTGCCCAGTATGGCGCCGAGCATGGCCATTAGCGCCGTGGCCTTCTGGAGCACGTGGGTGTCTGACGGGCTGGGCACTAAACGCTGAACCAGCAACACACCCCCCACTTGGGTCTCATGCATCAATGCCGACTCCCGGTTGCGGAGAAGCATTCGCTGTCCCATGCGCGGCTGTACTTGGTCTATGGCCAGCGCCTGGAGCAAGCCAGATAGGCCCTCCAGCAGCCAGAGGTCTGTCCAAGACTCCATGCCCAGCAGGTTGCCGAACCACATGTGCGCCATCTCGTGGGCGACCAGTTCCAAGGTTTGAAGTTGCGTCCTCGTCATAGAACCACCAGTGTGCTCTGCTTGCAGGACCAACTTGCTGTTGTAGACCACCAGACCTAGGTTCTCCATAGCAGCCACAGGATAGTCTTCCACCACCAGTTGATCGATCTTCGCTAAAGGCAGCTGCACCTGCAATATCTCCTCCAAATGGGTAAGCAGCTGCGGCGCCACCTGCGCGGCGAAAGAGGTCTCGCGCACCTGTTCCGTCGGAGAACAGGTGCGAAAGCTGACGGGCCTTGCATTGGCCGACTGGCTGAACTGGCAGGTGAAGTTGTTCAGGGAGAATGCCAGCAGATAGGTGGGAATTGGAGGCGATGGCTCATGGACGGACCAAACATAGTTCGGCAATTGGCGGCTAAGGAGAAAGATTGGTTACGTACTCTTAACCAGAGACTTGAAATTAAATAGAAAATACTCACTTGGGCAGAACTGCCTGGACCTTCATGTTGCTGAAACTCTGGAAGCGCTTGTGATGACCATGGGTCACGTTGAAAGTGGCCCTTAGGGAAGGCTCGTCGAAGCTGGGCATTGTATTTCGGATGGCAAATCGATCAAAATGAGTGACCGAGTACCAGCTGCGAAGTATGAGCGGTTAGAGTAAAAAGAACAAATCATAATTCAAAACTTACTTCTTACGAGAGGAAGCTCCGTTTTCAAAGTAGCGCACGAAGTAACCACCCTGGCTTTCCTCTGACATGGGTCGTCCAAATTCAATTCTCAGTACATAGAACCTGCCCAGTCTCAGGGGCTTGTCAAAGGTGAGAGCTATATAATTGCGTCTCTTATTGAATTTCACCTTTATCAACTGAAGGACTTCGTAATCTGTGGACAAGCTTATTTCCTTTGTTAAAATTTTAAAGCCGGCTGCATGAAGAACCAGCTCTCTGGTCTCTTTCTGAACGTGAATGGATATATGGACGACACCCTCATATCGAAAGCTGGCCGAGTTTTCCAAATGGGTTATAAGTTTTATATTGTAATGGAAGGGAATCACAGTCGTTGGTAATTTCGGATGATCGTAGACACTTTCACATACCCCAACTTGGCAAAAACCCACAATAAATACGAGCAGCAAAAGACATATCCCCATACTGAAATTTGATACTCATTCAAAAAGGCTAAGAAGAGTTTCGACAAAAAGTGGTAAATGGCCAAAAAGGACACAATACAAATTTTAAATAGTTTTTAAATACATCTAATATATAAACCTTCTGACATATTAACACTGGTTTACTATTAGATAATTTTTTATGCATTTTAAAACAAATAATTTCATATTAAATAGGCTTCAAAAATTTTGTTTTGCCTGAAGCGGCAATACAATTTTGATAGCTTTGTCTCGTTTTCGGTGGTTTTTTTTAAACAATAATCAATGGAAATGCATCGAAACGTTCTACTTCTAAAAAGAGGTACACTTAATGGACCATTTGCAGAGATTTAGCCGCAAGAGGGAACTGAAAAGTAAAAGTTACATTCCCAGCTCTTTCAGAAGTCTTGACTCACTTTCCGGCTTTCACTTGCGGCCCGCAAAACTTTTCCAACTTTTTGCGCTACGTGCGTTTGTAGATTTACCTATGTGTCTGTTAGTGTGCGTGCGAGTATGAGTGTAAGTGTGTGGCAGGAATGCGTGTGAGTCCTGGGCCGTGCGCCGAAAAGTATGTTAAGCACTTTGGTCCCAGTTCGCAGACGCACTCCTGCCACAGCCAACAGCCCACAACCCTCGAACGCTGCGAGTTCGTATCTGGTTTGCGACTTATACGTGCATGTAATATGTGTAATTTATGACTGACGGGATGTGTGCCCTTAAATTATGTGCAAAATGATCACAAAAGCCGACCGGGCTTTTCGGGGCTAACAAACTTTGACTAAAAACTTTTCCACCGGTCGGGCCTCATCTGGGATATCAAAATATTGAGCGTCACGTGTGGCTTAGTTATTGGATTTGAGTTCTATATTTTCCAATCGATTTCCTTATCAATCTCAATAGCGAAATTAAATTTTCGTCCTTTACGCATTGATCTAGCCATTGTTTTAGGGAATTTCTACTCGTCCTGAGAAGATGTGATTCTTCCATCAGCGAAGAACGCCCTGGCACAATAAAGCCCAATCAGATTATGCTTATATCCTTTGGCCGATGGCCCCTTGCCCCAAAACCCCTTAAGTCTCAAAAAACCTTTGCCGACGCATTCGTTCATCTCAATCCGGATCCTAAATGAATTTTCATTTCCAATTACATTACAATTTCGCTTTTGCACCCCTGATAACTCTTCCCCGACCTGTCGACCGGTCCCTGTCTTTGTCTTTGTCTGCCACTGGTGGCATTCGATTTCCTAATTTTCAATTTTACACGTTTGGCAAACACTCGAGTCGAACAGCCGGATCAAAAACAGGACAAGAACCCAAGAGCCCATACCTAATCCTCATCCTCATACTCATCCCCATCTGGATCCGGATCCGGATCCGCATCGGTATGGCCCCCATACCAATTCAATCGCTGCACTATCCGCAGCAATGCCAGGCCAGAGACTTTTGAGAAATTTTAATTAAAATTGAATTTTCTTGCATTTAATTAAAAGCTTAGCTGGCGCGCATGAAAAATGAGAGAAGCCAAAGAAAAACTATCCTCTATGCGGATGCGGGTAAGGTTCAGTGTGTGGGTGTGGGTTAGGGTGTGGCCATGGATTGTGTCTATGGATGAGGGTGCGAATTCGGATGCGGATGCGGAAGTGGCAGGGCAGTCGAGTAAAAGAGCTTGCATTCGCTGCACCAGAGATATGAGTATCATCATCGTCAGCAGCCGGAGACCACACCCTCCTGCTTCGTTCTTTCGCCAAAAGAAAACGAAGCTGAAAACGTTTTCGTTTGTTTACACAGGCTAGGATCCTTGCCCCAACTAAATGCAACACTGACAGCTACTGTCAAAATATGCAACACGCCCATTTACATGCATAGATACTGTTGAAGATCCAGGCCAGACAATTGATTTTCAGCAAAACCAACCTATAGCCCAGAATTCCTATTTCATGAGTGGCCGAAAGAACAATTATCACGGCAATTGGATTTTGGGTTGTGGCGGGCTAATTAAGTTTTTTTGGCCACCATCGCTGTCCCCAGCTTGGCCTCTGTAAAATTTCGTCGATGCCGCAACATTTTCCACCACGTCCGGTCATGAAAGTGAATCATAGATGCAAAACGGAACTAGGGTCAGTAATTCGCAAGAGGCGGTCAGCCGGAAAGATTTGCTGGCAACATTTGTCTGGCTTAGCGATAATTTGTAATTGACCGCAATGAGTCATTTAGGGATCTGGAAGTGCTCTTTAACATTTTTCCTTTCAAATAGAAAAAGCGTAGAATTTATAGTACGTGTTTTAGTTTACCTATAAGTATTTGAATTCGATAAGCCCTTTCAATAGTTTAGTTTTAGCGATTAGTTATAATTAATTTAAAAATATTTTACATTTTTTCTGCATTTTTCTTTTGACTTCAAATCCAATTTAAAAGAAGCAATGTATTGCAAGGCATAGTTGGTATTTTTCTCCGAAACTTTTCCCGCAGAATGCCACGAAAAATTTCTTGTGCCGGCAAACTGACCAACCAAGTGATCAATGGCCAGCCCTTCTTCTTTCCGCAACAGATTCGAGATTTTGCGCTCAAAGCCACATAATTGCCTTAAATTTTTCATAAATTCCCCGCAAAATGTTTCAACCGGAGAATGTGGCACACGAACTCAGTTGCTGTAGGTAAATTTTCGAGTCGATTCTTGGCAGCGCCAACGAGCCGAGACTCCTCCAGATCCGGTGGCCGGGATCTGAGGACCGGCTGCTGGCATAAATAGTTTAATATAAAGCCCAGACAAAGACCCTGGGTGGACTGGGTGGCCCTTCGCTCATCTCATCTGATTCCCGCATAGTTTGAGCAGCTCGGACATGCTGTTTGGTTGGCCCTCTGCCTCCGAGGCCTCGGAGGCTGGTAAAGCGTTTCTTTTGTCCTGCGGTCGGAGGGGAAAAATATTTAATGCACCCACAACATTTTGCTTGGCTGGCAAGTGATAATGCACCCGCCCCTGGCTCATCTGGAGGGGGCCACTCTCCAGGCCTGGCTTGGCCTTTGGCGGGACTACAAAGGACCGAGGACAGCCGAACACACCATGGCCCGAAGGACCAAACTGGGCGTGCCACTAGTTATCAAAGCTACACAAGTCGGGTGGTAGTGGCCACTCTTCACCCCATGGCAGATTCGCTTTTTATATGCATATTCAACAGCGTGGAAATAATAGAGCCAACTTGCCGACAGTTATAGTCGCTTGTACAGTTGTCTAAAGACAGTCGGGATGCCGGAAGCAGGAAAAAGGAAGTAGGAAGCACTCATTGCCGGCACAGACATTTTCGACTATGGCTGCAGTCCCGGTAGATGGATCAATGTATTTTGGTCAGCACCGACATCGCTTTTTGGCTTCTAAATGGTTGCAAGAGTGTCCTTTTTGAAACATTTACAAGCCCTTTAAAGACTTGGCTCTTTTATTTTATTCTCTGTGGGGCTTTTTATGCTGAAATATTTTTATATTACACTCACATTTACCAGCTGATTTAATCCCCATCAATTGGCTGCGCTGACATAATTAAATTTGCGTTTCCTCAGAAGGCAAGACGGCAAAATAGACTCGCACAGCATTTGGCTAATTTGCCATTCAAAACACGCTTTAATCGAGCCCCTTCCGAGGCCTGCACGACAGCCAAACGAAATTGAAAGTGACATTTATGACAGAGACTGTACCGACATCCTCATCAGCATCATCAGTGGCTGCAGGAATTTCACCCTGTGGACATTGATTTGAATTCTGTCAACAATTTCGCAATGCCGACATCTGCGTAGGTGAGTGAGAGGCTTTCTGCCGCAGCAGAGAGACGAGAATTTAATTGTTGTCATTCTGACGTCCTCAAAGAAGAGTTTCACGTCGCCTGCCTTTGTGTTGTTCCTTTTGTGTTTCCTTATGAAACTGAATAGTAAACATAATAAACTCAAAAGTTTTGTAAATAATGATAATTATAAAATTATGCATACATTTTTTGTTACTGGATATAAATCTTGGGGCAATAAGAAAATTCTCTTAATAATTAATAATATTTTGATGTCAACAAATATAAAATATTTTTTAATTTTCTGTGTATGCAAAAATAAAGATTCTGTAACTTCCCATCCCTATAACCTATGAAGTTTATTTTCAATGTCATGGTTGCAGAGAATTGCAGAAATATCCTGCGGCTTTCCGCCCTACTTCTACCGACTCGTTTTTGTGTTTGCGCTCCTAATTTGTGGGCGTTGTTTTTTTTATATTCTTCTGGACCCTTTCCTCTGTAGCATTATTGTGATTTGGGCCATAATTATTTTTCTGGTTCGCTGTGAAATGCACTGGACGTGAATGCCCATTGCCGACCCCTTGGAAGACGCTTTGGTCCCCGGATGTGCCAACATTTTGCTTGTCACGAAAATGTTTCGTGTCAGATTTCGCGAGCTCCGGCTACTTTCCTGCAGGAAATATTCATTTTTAGTTACATATTTATGCTGTATATACCGTATATTTTCCGTATCCTCCGTGTAAACCATTATATATTTTTTTGCATTAGTATTAAAGAGTTGGGTTGGAGTTGAACTGCGCGGCACGTCAACGGTCCACTTATAGGAAGTCTCTTCCTTTTCCCAACCAGCTGACCCATGAAAAAGTTTATTCTTTTAGCAAAAGCTTACCGAATCGGCACAGTGTTTTGGGGCATGTTGATGAAGGCTTTAAGAAAATCAACAGAATATTTAAGAAAATGTACACAAATAAGTTTTGACTCCTTTTATAGTTTATGGTTTAAAATTTATTTTTTAAACCTATTATGAACTTCTTCCCACTGTGGACTACTCGCGGCACGTTCTCCCGGTCGCATTCTATATTTTTCAATTTGTAAACATATCCTGCGGTGTCGGAGCAGAAAACTGGTCTGAAAGGACGGTTTTAGACAGCATCTGGCCGCGCCTCTACCTCGGCCCTGGGATGAAATGCACTTGCTTCATTTGCATGGCGCGTTTTTCATGTCAACTTAATGTTTATTAGGAAGCGTCTCCTTCAATTGAAAGGACTCGGTGGAGTGAAGGGCAAACATATTTCCTTTTTTCAGTTGGCAGCTCCTGCTTGGCTTTAATTTGTCTAATGTAATGGGCCTGTCTATAAATTTTGTACGCCATTTTTAATAACAACCTAACTTGTAGGTATTTTTAATGATTAAATTGTTGGATCTTCTTAAAGGATCGAAGAGATTGGGAATATTATTGGCTTAAACTTGGGTTTTGCAGTTGGATTTTTATCCAGGGTAGCAGTTTGGCAACATTTGTGAAGTCACCCGGATGGCCATCCCTGCCACAAATGACAATGCCTACCTGCTCGAAGCGGTTGGGGTTTCGGAGCTGAGGGCAGACCAGGGGGGATCCACCATCGCCTTTGCAGCCGAGGCTTCCATTAGTAGCAAATCCGCGAATGAAGTTCTCAGATCCTTGATCGGCTCTTAATATGATGGCTACTTTTTTTAGGATACTGGGATATTCCAGGGAGTTTGTCTGTTCCAATCCCCAACCGTTGTAAAAGCAGCCAGTCCTGTTGAAAGTTGTCCTTGCCCGGGCCAGGCATATGGGCCGAATATTTGGCTGGATCGGGAAGGCGGATTTCAGGAAGAGCAGGGCGATATCGTTGACTCCGGAAGACTTATTGAAGTGCTCGTGCCGGACTATCCTTCTGACCTGATGGTCCACGTGTGAATACTTTTCTGCCGTCGTCGAGACATTCCATTCGCCAGCTCGCACCCTGAGATCGGCCTCCTCGGTATCGCTCAGGATTTGAGCGGCTGTGATCAAGACAATGGGTGAAACCAAGGATCCCCCACCTATGTAGCGAGTCACGGAGTCCCTCAGGTCTAAAACGGCCAGAACCCATGGGAACTGACCCGGCTTGGCCTCATTTTCCCGGGAAGATCTGTATACCTCCAGTCCGTTGGGATTATAGAAGCCGCATTCATTTGGCAATACCTTTGGGGAGTCTTTAATTTAACTTATTTAAAGTTTATTAATTCCGAAGGAACTTACGTGACTTTTCAGTTGTCGGTTTTGTGAAGCACCAACAACAGAACCCAAGAGAATCAGCAGCAGGCAAAAAAAAATATTCATTATTCTGAGGGGCACTTAAATCAAACTGATGTCGAATATTAAAAAACCGGCGAAGCAACAGAGACAATCGCAAATGTTATCAATAAGCTGCTGATAAGAACACAGGACTGTGTAAAAGTAAATAAGCAGCTTAATTTTTCTGAGAATCGTGACATTTATTTCTGTTTAATTTTCATATATATGAAATGTATTTATATGTAATTCTATTGAATTTTATAGTAATAAATTATATAAATTTTTTTAAATAAACAGTAAACGAGGATTAACATATATGGATCATGATTGTAAAAAAAAACATGTTTCGTTGATATATTTTATAGATTTAAGACCTAACTTAGTCTGTTGTTAACTACAAATGTTTATGTTTTAGGAACTGTTTTTATTTTAATGATTTTTTTTATGCTAAAAATGGAATAACGTATTATTTTCTACGAAATATTAATAAAACTGTCATTTTGATCGAAAAATTTAATTGTTTTTGAATTCTAAAATACGGAAAGTTGATATTCGGGTAAAGCTCACTTTTTTAACCATTTGATAGCGTATATTTTATTCAAATTGAAATCGATTTCAAAACGAAATATCCTTCATAATTCAGAGCTTCAGTCTGCTTCAATCTGCATCAAATAATACGAGAAACTGATTCAGAGTATAATCGGTGCGGTATTACAATTCCTGGCGGCATTTATATGACTGTAGAAAACAATGGCCAGGAGACGGGCTTTGTGTAGAATAATTTCCGTTCTTCTATCGTGGTCATGCACGATGGCGTCCAGCGGGGACTCGTTGGCGAGATCATTAGCGCTTCGAGCAGAAGGGCTTTAAGCTGATCGCCCTGAAGATCACCTGGGCCCCAAGCCGCCTCTCTTCCCTATAAGAAATAAAATTTCACAACATAGAGATATTTTTTATTTGTAGGATTGGATGTTTTCATTTATTCGAGTTTTAATATTTTGGACTAAATTATAATATAACATAATATAAAAAATAACAAACATTAAAATTCAAATATACATTATAATTCAAACATATTCAGCATTCCTTTCCGCAATCCGATCCAATACAAATGTCGCAGAAGCAGGCGCCAACCTCATAGTACTCCACGGTGCTAAGATCCGTATCATAGTAATCGTACAGCTTGACGTAGGAAGGCTTTTGCTGAGCCACCGCATGGGTTCGGGCTGCTGTCACTGTCACGCAGATCGGCTGATGCGGCATCAGGCTATCGAAGTAGACGATCACCTGAGTGTCACCATTCTTGGTTTCGACGAGTTTCACTTTGTCGACGGACTTGATATTGGTAACCCCAGTGGCATCAATTTCATAGCCGGAGGGAAGCTGGACCTCCATGAGAGCCATGTTGGTACCCTTGGTCGGATCGGTCTTACTGACGGGTGTATACTCGCCGCAGATGCGGAGCACCATCTGGTGACTGGATGAGCTTTGGACAGTTGGGGTGATGCTGAAGCTTGGATGTGGCTCCCTTGAAGCAACGTTATAGCGGTACGAGAGCTGGGCCATTCCTGCGCCACTGCCTACTGCGCGTAACTGGGCCCTCATAACGCCCTTTGGTAGCTCGAGCTTTTGCATTTGAAATGTATTCTCTTCGTTGAGAGTAAATTGGGTCTCTGGCTTATTAGTTGGGGTTACCCCAATATTCATGTTTGCTGGCTCCGATTTGAACACTATTGCGTACCTAATCAAGGCATGCAGGGCCACCACGGTACTTTGAGAGGAGCCGAAGCCTCCGTTGCTGTTTCGCTGTTTAATTAGCCAATCTGCAATGGGCTGAGGCGAGTAAGTCATGCCGTGCTCTAACACGGCCAGCAAGGCGTATGCAGTAGTTTCTACACCGGTCGCCCACCACTTGTGTCCATTTCTCTGCTGGGCCATGGAGTCCAACCTGTCCAAAATGGATGCGGCGCTATAATGCCTATTGATTTGTAGTGCAAAAGCTGCAATTGCCAGAGAGTACTCGTCATTCGAATTGGCGGCTGTTTTGGCCACATACTTGATTGCCCTGTTAATCACAAAATTATACTCCGTATTCTCCTGTTCGCCAAATAAAATATATTTTGTAAACAGTATAACTATAATTGGAAGCAGGAACTTACCTTGGTTTCGAGGAAGGTGAGCAGAACAAAGGAAGTTAGTGCCAAAGGTTCCAACAATTTGGTGTGAACGAGCTTTCCCCTTTCGAAGAACTCGCCGTAGGGTGATAGCCGTGAAGCAAGGAAACCAAATCCGTCCCTTAACACCTTAGGGTCCACGTAGGTATATGCCTTCGCCAAGTAAAAGGATCGGATCACATAGGCGGTCAGCCAGGTGCTGCCGTTCCCACGTCCCCAGGTACTGAACGCACCCCAGGTACTGAACGAACCGTCGGGGTGCTTGTAGGTGAGCTCACGCTGGTAGCCGGTGGTCAGGTACTTTCCAGCATTGACTGCCAGTTTGGGGTCCGATTGGCCGATCGCGTCAAGGTAGCGAAGTACCAAAATATTGGGTACGAAGTTAACCATGTTCTGTTCACCGCATCCGGTGGGTAATTTTATTAGCTTGCCCAACCCATTTATGACTGGCGCTTGGAAATGGCCTCCCATTTCTATTTTGGTAAATAGGGAGCCGGGCACCATGTCCTCGGGTAGTTCCGGCTCCAGCTCTCTTTCCATTTTCGCAACCGGGCCTTCAAGACTTTTAGCCTGACCCAGATTAATCAAAAACGGACGATTGACGACTTTTGTAACGCCATCAGCTTCCACCCTCAGACTCTGATAGATAGTGTCTCCGGCGATTTTTGAATTAGCCGAGATTTTCAGAGTTGTGAGCCCCACATTCTTGGGTCGAATTATAAACGAAAGACTTCTGGCACTATTGGCTTCAATCCTTAGTCGCTTTTCCCTCGTCAGTTGGGACCGGGCATTGGGTTCCACTGCACTGGCGACTTCGGCAAACTCGTACTCCTGATCCAAATTGTCCATTGACACCACCGCATCGGCGGGCTCCGTCATGTAGTTGAACACCAACACCGGTATGGCAATGATTTCTCCTGCGTTTTCAAAAAACTTTAATTTTACTGATGTTGTATTTACTTAGAAACGACTTACCGCGTTTCACAGAGTACGGCAAGTTGGTGGACACAAAGAACGGCTTGAATACTCGAATCCTCCGAGTACCCGCGGTCAAGGCAATACCGAAATGGGGGTGTAGGGAGAACCCAGTGAGAATCCAGGAGGTAATGGTATCAGGAATCTTTCGGCGTAGTTCGACAATGCTGCTATTCATTCTAAGGGAGAGGGAGAATATTTAATTACTTCTGGGCCGGAAATAATAATTTTTTAGCCTTACTCGCTTATATTCTCAAAGAGCCAAGTCTCCGGAAATAGTTGTCTTGGTGGCGGAGTAGATGCTTGCGAAGTGGTTGATGATGAAGACCGAGCGGGGACTTTTATGTCGCCTGTTTTTCAGAGATAGTTTATAAAAAATGCATTGTATTTCTTTATAGCTTGGCTTACCAATAGTTGCCACAAAATTATCCCTCACACTGTAAGAGTTGTAGCATCCAACTAATGGGAAAAATTATCTATTTATTTAATAAATTCTAATTATCTAAGGGAAAAGAGGAAGTCTTACCACCATCTTTGCAGTTGCCTGAAAATAATTAGAAGAAATTAGAAATTTTTAATATTTCAATGTGGCCTACCAGACTTACCGACAAAAGTATCGTTTTTAGGTATTGCGTTGGTTAAAAAAAGAAGCCCAGAGTTTTCATGTTGGGCAAGATCACTGAAGATTTGCTCACGGCTGAGGTCGTTACCGCCCCTTAGTAATAAGACGCTCTGGTCCACTCCAAGGAGTCCCACAAAGGAATGGGGTTGGGTCTTTACTTTCAGATTTACGATCTTTCCGGGCACAACGATCTTCGGCGCCGCTACTCCCATCTAAAAAAATATGAAAAATATTAAGAGTGTATTGGCCTCCATACAGGTCTTCCGCAAACTTACCGAGTTGCCAAAATCATTCTCAAAAGTGACAGTCTTCTGGTCCGTACGCACTTCCTTTTCCTCGAAGTTGTGCACATAGATCGTAGCTTCAGGGATCATATCGAATGTGGGATTAATCTTGATGGTCTTTTTTATTTGACCCGAGGGCATTGAAAAGTAGGAACTGAATAAAATGTTACCCCGAGCGACTACTGTGAGCAAGAAGTTCACAATCGGGGTTTTGGATGTCACCTCAATATTCAGGATCTCCTTCAATTTCGGTCTACAAAAAATATCTTCGGGATAAGCTCAAAAACTAAAAGTTCAAATAGTACTCACTTTAGGGTTTTAATCTCAATCATGAGGGACTTTTCGATCCTATAAATTGACTCATTAAGGCTGACTGAGTCCTCCAAAGTGGCAAGTACTTGGCAAACACTGCAGCTAATGTCGGGCAGGATCCTGTAGGCAGTGGCTACGCCGTTCTTCCTGACTGGTGCCTCAGATGTGCGTGTCTTGCCACAGCAGGAGAAGCTGTAGACGACATTACTTGACATATCTGTGGCGGGAGAATCATCCAAGCTCTTGACAACAACAGGAAAGGCAATCTCTACTCCAGGCCTAAAACTGATTGGCCAATCGTAGGACTCCAGGCGGTATCGATACTGGTGGAGGTTTACATAAGCAGTTCCGTTTTGCTTTAGATCGGTCAGCTCCTCAGTGACCACGGCCACAAGCTTCAATGGGGACTTCGCACTGGCGATGAAGGGAAGATCCACACTGGCCTTGCCCTTGATGTCGATGGTGTACTCCTCAAGGCTACCTTCTATGGAGATTGTGGCCTTGCCCTTAACCGCCTTGCCAAAGGTATATTTTGCAAAGACAATGACTTTGATATTTCCGGCAGATGCCAATATATTCCGGGCCGTGAGAACGGTCACCTCAAACTTGGGAAGCACATATTTGTCTACCTGGAAGGTCTTTATCTTCGAAACCACGTTCTGTATGGAGACAGCGAACTGCCAGATGCCCAGTACTGGTTGGTCGGAGAGCTGGAGCTCTCCTGAAAACACCCCCTTATCTGGCCTGATATCATCCCACTGTTGAATACGGTTCTGAGCTCCATCGGTGACCATAATGGAAATGGACTCGTGAATCCTGGCTGGCCGCGTGTGCCTGTCTAGAAACAGTACTCGGAACTGGACGAGGTCCCCAGGTTTGTAGGTAGCCTTATCCGTCTGTACATAGATCGTAGGCTTGTCGACGACAGTTTTTAGCTTCGTAACATTTCTAAACGAGACACTACCTGACCCCTCTACGGCGAGCAGATAATCACCATCAGACAGCTTTCCTATTCCAAATTGAATGGTCTTTGAGGACATGGAAAGGATATCAACTTCCTGTGTCTTTTCAAGCGAGGGTCCACTAATAGTGACACTAATGCGACTTCTTCCACTAGAACTGTGCACTGTATGTAGGGAAACCACCACATTGTAGTTCATGTTCGATCTAATTGTGTCAGGTGCCATGACCGAGTAGGTGCTGTATTGTAAATTGGTTCAACAAAAATAATTAAGTGAAAATTGGCTTCATCTAAATGATATGACTTTAAGTAATTTTGATTATTTTAATCGACTTAAATAAACACAAAGATTATATAATTTTTGTGTTAAAACTAACCCATATCCGTGTATACATAACACATATTGAAGGATACAAATCCACAGCAGCCACAAGTCCATGTAGATGATTATAATTTAAATTTAACTTTATAGATTTAAATCCGCAACCGATCAGTTTTAAAATACGCAGAACAATGCTACGTTCTTGCCGAAGTTGAACTTTTATGAGTCTGAAGACTCATAAGACCCAGACTGATAAGAAATTTCAAAGAATAACAAACCTACACATGCTTCTCAGAACCACTTTAACGTTTAAATAAAATTTTGGTCAGATTTCAAACGAAATATTTTGGTATATTCATTAATTTTTTTGCACTTAACGTAAATTCTGTGAGCCCTGTACAGGGTACATCCGTGTCACCCAAACCACCCACTTCCAACACTTCCACTTCCAGAACCATAACCGCATGTGGTGAAATTAACGCCGGCGCTACGCATTACCAGCCGCATCCAGGATCCGCAGGACTCCGCCCATACCATTCTGTTGTCACACCCCGCCGATAGGAGTCCTGCGGAGCATTTAACATTTTTTACTTTTACTCTTTTACTTTGAACAGACACCCAGCGACGCACAAATGCTTGTACATTAGCAACATTTGTGCAAATGCTTAGTCGTCACAGGTGCTGATTATATTGAAAATTATTAGAGAAACATTGCAGCATCAGACTCCCGGGGAGGTGTCGGAATGGCGGCATTTTGGTGGGGGCCTTGGGGTGCTGCATGTGGACTATAAAAATTGATTGCATACTTTGCGGCGGGCCAAGTGTGCCACGACTCGACGCAATTTTGTTTGAAGTCCTCTTACAAACAAGTTTAAGAGGAATGCCAATCGTTTTATAAAAAACATGTAACTAGTTTTAAAATCGTTTTTTACTAGGCTGGTTTTTTAATATTAAGTTTAGAATTACCCTTCCATCTTTAATATTTCTTAGTTTTTAAGTATTGTTAATTATTATTAGTTTTTTAAAGTTAGTTTTATTTTAGTAATTAAGGTAACGCTAAGCACACTTAGCCGGCAAGCCCTTCGGGCAGTATTAATAGATACCAAGGACACCAAGGACACCAAGGAGTTCTAAGATACCCTGTATGCCTCAATAAATAGTTATATACCATATATAAAAATAAAAATTCTCTTTATTATATCTAATTTTATAGCCAATAACTTGTTTATCTTTCGTTGCCTGTACTTGATAATAATTTAAAAAATATTGAGACACATCAGAGGTAGAGAAGGCCGTCATTATCTATGGATATCTATGGTATGTATGGATTATATGGTGAACATGTTGTATTTGGTATATTTTTAACAATATTATGAGTAGGGGAAATTTTCTTCCTTGACAGTTGTAGAAATCAAACGAAATTGTTACTTACACTACAGGGAATGCTCGTTCATATTACACGTTAATTTGTTTCCAAGTTGCTGCAACACACACACACACGTTATATTCATTAATTTGAAGACACTACACTGATGCACTCGCTTAAGATTCAGTTAGCCCACCATGCCACGTCTCCATGGAACGACGATCCCATTGAAGATGTAGTGGAAGAAGAGTAAGTCATCTAGGCATAATAATCTTTCTGACATTAAGACCCGAACTCGTCGATTAGGTACACAGACGTGGAGGAGGAATGCTACGAATGGCCCTTGGAGGTGAAGTTATCTAGGTAAGACCAGGTGCGTTTATTTATCTTTGAAATGTTTCCAACCTTCACTTAGGACCACGCTTTATGTTCTCGACCACAAGCTCTACCACGCCGCAAGACTCATCCAGACACAATGGCGTCGCTATCGCTTCCTCAAGCTGCTCTACCAACGCCGGCAGGCAGCTATCACCATCCAGCGTTGGTGGCGCGGCTTTCGGGTGCGAGGTCACTTGTGGTGCCTTCATGAGTTGCAACTGCAAGAGGCAGTTCTCGATCATTATAATCGAGCGGCCACTAAGATTCAGGCTCTCTTTCGGGGCTGGGAGGATCGGAGGCACGTCCACGATGCCGCCAGACTGCGCCAGATACAGATCGATGCCGTTGAGGAGGTGCTCCATTCCATGGCCCTTCAGATACACAGGAACCAAAAGACGGGACATATCCCTGGCATAGAATCTCTGCGAGACTCCAGGTGATGTTTCGGGAATGTTTCAGAGATCCTTCATGGGAACTCACATTTTGCTAAGGATTTCCATTTATACAATGGTTTTACAAAGATTTTAAAACTCAGTTTGTTTTTAAAATGAGTTACAAAGAAATAACCATTAAAAAGTACTTGTTCTTCGTAGAAAAAGTGTTTCTTACTATAAAGTACTGTCAATGGTTAAGATTTCTTAAGTTTTTATTTATTTTATATAAATTTAATGGGAGGAACACTATCTACAATAATAAACAAATCAAATTAGGTTAATAAACAGCGTTTAAAACTCTTTATTTTATATAGTTGTCTCTTAAAAGTGGAAAAGTTGCTGTCCATGATGTCCTTCCGCTATCACAATGTGCGGATGCTATACCTGGTGTCCCGCAAGATGAGCTACATGCAGGAGCAACGTCAAACCTTCAAGAAAGGAAAGTTTATGTTCCAGGTGCCCTACCCAGGTCCGAACGCCATCCACGAGTGCGGTCCTGTTCGGGATATGGACATGAAATTGGTCCATGCGGACATTGACGACCTCACGCAGGGCATCGTCGTTGAGTATGAGAAATTTCAGCAGAACAACCCGTTCAAGGAGATCTTTAACTTAAAGGAGACTCGTAATTATCTCATTGTATCAAAATTAAAACATAATTATTATCAATTCAATTAATTAGTAAAACGTCAGGAGCTGCGTAGACAGAGCATAGATAAAGAAAGGAAAAAATATCGACACTTTTGCGAAGACGTCTCAAACCATATGACTAAATGGTATATTTGGAAGGATGTTGAAAACTTCAAAATCAATCCGCACGTATTTTGTAGCCAAGAAAACATTGAAGCCTTTTACAAAAGAGTGGGATATTTGATATTTGATGAATACAATTTATCGTGCTTTTGCAAAGACAACATGCACGTCGTTAAAACTTGTGAACAAAAAACAATGTAACAAATATTTTTTATTAACAAAATTCGTTGCATATTTTTAATTATTCAAAATGTGGGAATGGTACAGGTGCAATTATCAAAAGTGAAACAATGAATACAAGGTCAGACAGCGACTAATTTGATTTTTTCTTCCAGAGAAAACCAACTGCCAACCACATCTGCACTTGACTGTTTACTAATTATATACAATTTTTTCACCTTTGCTTTCTTTAATTTAGCAAGGAGCAAAAGCACTTTCCAAGGAGGCAGCCATATTTTTCATGCGAGGAATTTCCTTTGTTTTTAGCAAGCATTTAATTTATTTTGCTGCTAAACGACGCACTGAAGCAATCTGTGAGGTTCGAGGTAAATCTTGGCATGCTTACCTATAAATATTTGACATGGCTACAATAGCATTCGCCTAGGTCCTGATTTGCCTGATTCGTGAGACGTGGCAGCCGCCTTAACCCAAACCATTTTGCCGTAACCTGTTCAGATCCCTTGGCATACGTGCAGGGGCTTCCAACGACCCGTGTAACCCGGAGTACCTTCTACGTGACTCCCGGCTCCGGCTCCGACTTGAACTGGGAATGAGCGCGCAAATCTAATTTGCGGATTTGCCTATAATTAATATGCACGATATGTGCCGCTAAGTTGTGTGAAAATTACTCTAGGCCTGACGTGACGGAGCTGGTTTCGTGTGGAACGCAAACAAAAACCATCTACTTCAATTACAATCTATCTAACCATCATTGGTGGCTCGTCCTATTTGATTTTACCCTCCTAAGTATTTCCTAATTAGTTGTTGATGACAAAAAGACGTGTGGCTATATGAAAAAATTTAATGTGCAACCAAATTTGTTACTTTTACGACCAGGTATACTGATTACAATATACAATACTGATTCAATTGGATAGGAGTTCAAAGTGACATAAGAAACAAAACAAATTGAAAGAATATTAATGGGATTAATTAATTATAACTTAAATTTTTAGCTTGTCGTTTCATTTGATGTAGAAAACGAATATTTAAATCATTTTTTCCCTCCCTTGAAGTTAAAACTTGGAAGTGCTTCTGTGGGGCCGAAACGCATTCAGCCAAATCAATTTTCCTTTTTGGAACGCCTCCAGATGAACCTTGACAAAGGGACCTGACTCAGCGAATTTCTTGCCCCTGTTTCCGGAATACTTCTTCATTCCGCCCAATTGGGGCGTTTCCGTAGACAAACTTTTAAGTTTTTAATTAATTTGTTTTGCTGCGGTACCCCTTCTTAGGCTGCAGTCCTTCTCGAGCCCGCCCTTCTTGTTCTCACTTTTCTTTCGGTGCTGGAGGAAAAAAGGTTAAGTGGTTTCATTTGGCAAACATTTACCCAGACCCGGACCCGAGCGGGAAGCGCCCCCAGCCACTCATCAATGCCCAAGTGTGTAAGACTTTTAATAGGCTTTTGTGTGGAAAATAAATTGATGCGGTGCACCTGTAAAACGCTTTAACAATAGGGCCGTCTGAGCCAGACGAATGTCTGTCCGTGTGATGCGGCCAACCGCATCCCAGCCCGAAAACTCTGAAACGAGAGGCTGCGGCGACTGCCAACCGAAACTCAGTTAATTTTGAGTAAATTGTTAGAAAATTGTTTGCTCCATCTGACTGGTGGGACTATGTGTCTGTGGCTTGTGGCCTTGACTTGAGAATTATGGCATTAAATTGGCCAGCATATGCATATACTTAACTACTAATTAAAAGAATTCCTACCCTTCAATATGCTTCTCAGATCATCGAAATAAATAAAGAGCAGATATATTTGAAGAAAAAATTGTAACAAGGAAACGTATGGCCAAAAAAAATTATATTTATTTGTCTTTTAAATTGAATAGGCTTTTTAGATGTTATATTTCCTGGCCATATTTTTTATTTATAGAAATTATTTCTTATTATTCTGTTTCACCTTGACTGTGATCATCCAAAGTTTGTAAAATATCTTAATATATAACCCATTGCAGCCGGGTTATCCTGTTGCACGAGATGTCCTGCCCGAAAGACCCAAAACATACTAAGCCTTCCACCATGCTTTTCGTACCCCTCGAGTATCCCGTCTATTCGGAAAGGGGTACGCGGCGCTTGAGAATACTCCATCAGGCGGCTCCACTTTAGCCTCCCTACCCAGTTAACGGTGCCAGGAGTGGCACAAAGCAAGTCCAGAATGCCGGAGTAAATGCCAACTTGAATTTCGGTCTCCTCCAGCAGCCTGGTAACTGAAGGGGAACATAACAATTGAATATAAATTCTTGTATGGTATATTTTTAAATTTTCCGTTTACCTATTTTTGTGGCAGGTTTAATGATATCGTGGCAGAGGGAGTTGAAAACTGTGCCATTCTGTTCCATCCAGCCTGGCATGTTCTCGAGTCCTAAAGCCCGGGTGACGTTCGTGCGGACAAATTCGCTCATTTGCGGATCCTCACCGTACCGGTACTCCTCGTCCACGTGGACCCGCCGCTGGGTGTTGTAAATGAAGACACCGCCAGTGCTGTCTGTGATTGCCTTTTGGACGTCGGATACCTTGATCAGGGCACGGAACCACTTTCCGGCGTACACATGTCTGGCCAGCTCGCCGGCCAGCTTGGAAATATTGCGGTAGCCACTCTCATCCACGATGCCCAGTTGGAGCAGAAAGGGCGCGTAAGAGAGAATACTGTCTAGCGGGGAGGTCCAGGGATTGCCCACCACCACCGACCTCAGTTGACAATCCACTTGGTGTCTCTTTCTGGCCAAGTGCAGTTGCAGAGCAAACTCGGGCGCCACCTTTCCACCGTAGCTCTCCGAGAATATATGCAGGGGAATGTGGCGGAACAGCGGGTATTTTCGGAGAAACTCTCGCATTAGAGTGACAAGATCGAGAGCTATCTGCAAGTTGGTCTTGGCAAAGCTTCCGTGCTCCTCCACATACCCAAACCCCGTGCCCACAGGGCTGTCCACGAAAAGCACATTGAAATGGCGGACCCAACTGCTCTCCCGGGGGCTCCCCTCGATGTCGGTGGGACCCAGCTGCTCGAAGACCCCGCTGCCAGTGGAGGCCACTCCCGGTCCGCCCTGTAGCCACAGAACCAGCGGCCGCTCCGAGAAGTTACTAACATTTGCCGTTGTGTAGAAGAGCCAGTAAAAGAGGTGGGCTCCCCGGCGCACTTCCACGTAGTCCCACTCCTGCTCGCTGGGTCCTATCCCAGAGCGTCCTGTTAAGAATTAGCTGATCAACTCTCCTGGGAAATCATCAGTGGAACCTCATTCTTTGCTCCAGGCATACCAACCTTGCACTGAGGCCAATGAAGCTACAATCAGCCACACCCAACACACCCAAGCTTTTCTTTGATTTGTACTGAACGGCATCGCAATTACTTTAATTGTCTCAAATGAGATGTGGAACTAGAAGATACACCGCCCGATCGGAGGGTAAATGCGCACTGATCGGTCTCAGTTCTTGGCCGTTGGCTATTTATAATTCCGAAATACATAGTGCTCCGGTAAACAAACTCAAAATGCTAGAAACATTTTTTGTACAACGCTGAATGTACTCTGTTGCTGATATTCACCCTTTTCCATAAATTGTTATTTAATTGAAGACACCGAAAATTTCTTCATTTAAATGCATCTAACATTTATTTAACTCAAGCAACATATTCCCTTTTTTTTAATATATAGTTGTATATATAAATAATGTAGTTAATGTAGTTTCGAAAATATATGTATATATTATGAATGTGGAAGTGTCTCCTTTAGAAAGTAAAAACATAATATCTGTTAACAATACTAGGTACGTCACATTATAGACAAAAATTGTGTATATTCATTGCCAAAAAGGTAAACATCGATCACGAATAAATGCACACCTAACAATTTGTTTACACTTAGTCGTTCGGAATACTAAAAATTAGCATCCGTTCGCATCGAAACTTTCTGCATTCGAATTTCATTGTTTGGGGGAGGAGTCGTCGTAACCAGTCACTTCTTTTAGAACATATTGCATGGCTATTGGATTGTCGCTGGGTGCCAAGTGTCCCGACCTATTGATCCAGTACATCCCGAACTGCCCACCGACTTTCTTGTAGCCCTGGAGTCTCCCGTTGACCACAATGGGAGTTCGTTCGGCCTTGAGGTACTCGGTTTTTTTGTTCCAGGACCAGTCCTTGATCAAAGCCAGGGTGGCCGCAGTTGGCACTAAAGTGTCTAATTGGCCGGAGTAGAAGTTGATCTTCACGGACGTTTTGTTAAGTAAGTAAGGGACTGAAAGAATTTAAAATTTGTACTGCAAGTGAAAACTAGATTTCAAAAGTGTGGGTATTCATTGCCAAAGCGAAGCATTTCGATAAATCTTAATTTAAGATCTTTTCCTTACCCATGGTAATATCCGATTTTAGCCGATCTGCGTGCAGGGAGGTGAGTACATCCAGCACCTGCGAGGCGTAGACACTTCCGTTGATCTGCAGAGCCTGGCTTACGTTCTCCTGCATGAAGTTGGTCAATTCTTCTCCGTAGCCGTAGGTGCGATCCTCGGACGGATCCACGTGTGACTGTGTGTTGTATAGGAACACCTCGCCCGTGAGATTTTGCATCAGCTCGTACCACTCCAGGTACTCGTCCGTGGCCTTTTCAAAGTCGTGCTCCTTCAGGGCGGTGAGGATCTTTTCTTCCTGGACATCTATCTGGGCCGCTCCATCTTCGTCGACCAGCCCATTGACGAAGAGATATCGGGAGTGCTCCTTGCAGATATGGCGGGTGGAGATCCAGGGGTTGCCAACAGTTACAGACTTCAGGATTCCCTGCTCAGCCATTTCTCCGGAACTCATGGCCGCGTCCAATCTGATAGCCAGGGCAGGGCCCATTTTTCCACCGTAACTCTCCGTAAAAATGTGCAACGGAACGGTCTTGAACTCCTTGTGACGCTTGTAAAAGTACTGCATGAAGGTCATTAGGTCATCGGTAAGCTCCTCATTGTTAGACACAATCAAGCTGGTGTTGTCCGCGTAGCTGTAGCCCGAACCCACCGGATTGTCCACGAACAGGATGTTGACGTGCTGCGCCCAGTTTCCTTCTCGCGGCTCTCCCTTGTGGTTCACTGGTCCCAGCTCGCCAAAGTTGCCCAAGGCCGAGGAGGGGCCTCCGGGACCGCCCTGGAGCCACAGAACCAGCGGACGGTCAGTGTAGCTGCTCACATTCGCGGTGGTGTAGTAGAGCCAGTAGAACATATGCGCACCATCGCGGACATCAACATAGCCCCAGTCTTGCTCCCCGGGACCGTATCCTTTGCGCGCCTCCGTCTGCAGGACGCCGATTGCCAGCAGGACCACAGTCACCATACAGCCGCAGCACCTCATTCTCGCAGGTGAGTTGCCCGTTTACTCGGATCTCCACAGCCGGAGCAGTGGCTATTTATCGGCGGTGCGGCGTATAATTATTTCGTTCGTGCCAGTGGAAAGATTATTTTAAAAATATATTTAAGAATGTTTTTTGTGCTTGGCCAACAACACTGTGAAAAATGCATTCTCACTAAGATAATTAACATTCTCGCACTTCAGCTAATTAAATACTTGTGTAATTCATTTTAGGGATATTTTATCATTATAAAAACTTAATAGAAGTCAGCAAAAATTATTTTCAGATACTTTTTGATAACAGCATTTTTTTGAGTGCTTCTATCCTTCTAAAACAAAAAGTTATGTGCTATGTACATTTTCATTGTTTATATAATATATATTATTTTAAAATTTTTGTCTGAAATTTGTAGCTGTTCTGTGTGTTTACTTTATCCGCGTTGAGAGCAAAAGTGCTGTATAAAAAATATAAACATATGGGAAGATCGATCTAATATAAACCCCCTATGGATTTAACTAGCTAATAGCTCTCATATAAAATAAAAAAAAAAATGTTAAAGCATCTTGTATGTAGCAAAATTTTAGTAGCATACTTTTTGGATGCACTTCACCATTGAAATGGGAACATTCTGCATGACTGTGTAATTTTTAATTGAAAAATGCTGAAAATTTAGTTGTTTGTTCCTTTATTACCTTTTTTAAACTAAAGCTCATATTAAAACTGTATAATTTGTTACAAAAGAGCGACAACGTATTGCGAATACATTAGAAAATTTATTAAGAAAATGTTTGTTGTGCATCATGCACGTCAAAAAGCTTTCGATGGAAGCAGCTTCTCGTTCCGGTGCTCTTGACAAGGCCAAGAGTATAACCCTATGTCTTTCCCGACGTGCCACTCCTATTACCCCTTTGAATCCTCAAAATCAGAGTGCAATTTTAATGGAAACCTGATGGCTACAGCTGCCGTTGGTGGCCAGTTTGCGCTGACAGGCGACCGCAAACGGATATCAATTTTGAAAATATGGCTGACAAGGCTACGGTAGCCAAACCGCAATTGCCAGTTCAATGCGTTTTCGATTGTCCATTAAGCAGCTCCAGCAGTTTGCTTTTTGCCTGCTGCCAAAAGTCATTATCAAGCAATTGGCCAGGCTGCAAAGGCAATCACTACCATAGAGCACATTCGAGCATTTAAGTTTCCCACATTCACAAAAAGCAAAATAGAAAATGTATTCTAGGAACATTTTGCCACAAAAACTACCTTTTTTTAACCAAAATACTCAAATTAAGCAATAAATTAACATTTTTCTCTAATCATAATTATAAATTATGGAAATGTAAGCATTTTCCCAGTGCTAGGTGTTTTTTTGGAAAATAAATTTTCCTCTACACTTTCCGGAACAATCCAGCATCCGGCAGGATCCCGTTCGCACCCACTGCAGCCAGGGATGGATACTCACATGCACAATAAATTTCGTGGCACCGTGCCACGCCCAGTGTCGACCCCTGCAGCATGCAGATGCTTAGCAAAGATGAGGCTGCTCACAGGATCCAGGATGCAGATTCAGTCGAGTGCGAAATTGCGAGCAGCAGCAACAAAGGCCCAGCCCAGGCAACACACTCTCTGATGATTCCCCCGGCGATGTTCGGTGGGTGTTGCCAAAATGCTTTTTTGAGACACAAAACCCCACAGATGCAACGCACACTAAAAACCACCCATGTGTCGCTGTTTTTCGTGTCAGCTCTCTACCAAATACTAAGAATCAAATGTCCGATTCTGTCGCTGGCAGACGCTTGTTTTTGTCACGTAAATTACAAGTTTTTCATTTGTGCTCCAGCTTCCGAATTTGGCCTGTACTCCAACTTGTTTTTGCCCTATTTTTATAGCTGACGAAGTAATATTTCACTCTTTACTAGGATACGGTGTCGGGGTCAAGCCAAAACCAGTAAAAAGTAATAATTGAAAATGGGTAAACAATGAGAAAAGTGCCAAATAATGCGGTGAAATATACATATTAAAGTAGTTAATGCAGTGCTTAAAATTTTTAATCCTTACAAAAATTTTAATTCCTTGAAAATAAAGTTCTGACGCAAATAGTGATCAAATAAAACAATTTTTATTTGGCTTCTTCAATATTTCTCATACACACATTAAACTTAAGGTCACACTAAGGTTAATGCTATGGCTAAATAGTTGTACAGTTTTTGAAACAGACACAGATGAACAGAGTAACGAATCTGTCTAGAAACCACAATCTTAACCATAAATCCTTGACGAACCCAACAAAACAAACATTTCGAATCCTGCTTAGAGAGTAAGGATATAAGAGTATGGCTGGTGAACATGTGAAAGGATGCGCTCTATGTTTATTTACACTTGACAGGATTAAAGTAGTCCTCGAGTCTTTTCAGGGGATGCATTCGTCTTTACAGATACGTACTTAATATAGGTATAGGTGTATACGAGTAGGTATATCCGGTATGCTGAGGACCTTTCACTGTTTATTTGCTATGCGATTTGCTAATTTTGGGTTCCATAATTGCTTAGCCCGCGCGGGGTATTCCCTCGGGAGCCCCTCTTGAAGTCCTTCTCTCCTGCCGGTGGCCAGCTTATCACCGCTCCAGGTTCCTGTTAAGATTCCTCCAGGCCCCCAAAGTCCATAAGCCCGGCCAGAAAAGCCCAAGGAGCTGGAGGAGATTCGGGCTAGAGACGCGTGCAGCAGCCACATCTGAAACAAAAGAAATAGGAATTGGCTTAGGACCTACATCCGAACATCCGAAAGATTGAAATCTGGCCCGGAAAGGGCACCCGCTGGTCAAATTAATCTTGGAATTAATTGCTTCCAGCTTAGCGCAGAGCATTAATAAATCGCTGCCATGCCGGGCAGAGGCAAACACACGGGATGGGATGGCAGTAGGGCTAATAAGGTGCTCGGTCCTTTTCGCTAACTTTGATTTAATGCTCCACAGTTTTTCATTGTAATGGCGTGCGTGTAAATGTATCCCTTGTGCATTTGTTTTGGTTGTAAAAACAATCGGGTCGAGATTTGTAAGCCCCCGACCACAGGCCCAGTTCGGTCAGTACCTCCCCCTCCCGCCTGCGATTGGGGCGTTTCCGTTTTGCCTATCTGTGGGCCAATTTTTAAGCTGATACAATGGAAAAGCAGATAAAGCCAACCGAGTAACGGCCGGAACTTAATCAAAGAGTATATTGATTGTCGCAATTGGCATGGGGTCTATTTTTAGGGATTAATTGAACCTTTGAGGCTGTCTAAATCCAGAAATAGCATTTATCTAGCCCTTCATTGGAGTACCCCGCTTCTAAAAACTTGATACTTACTTGAATGAATCAAGAATAGTTCGTTGTGTTCTTCCACACCGCCGGGCTGATCAAAAGGATACATATTAATGTCGGGAGAACGACCTGAAGCCATTATCCTAGGGCGATCCTCTTCAATCATTTTCTCCGTCTCCTGTGCATAGATATCGTGTATGCGAGCCGAGCATTTAAGCTAAATTATATACAAAAATTGAGAAATTATGTTTTTTGGCAAACTTTTGGCAAATTAAAAATAACGACCCACCTTCATGCGGCTTTTTATGAAGTGATGCACGGTTACCACGAAGTTGATCTCCAAGACAGCCGACTCGAGATGCTCGGCCAGATGGCGCTGGATGTCGTAGATCCGCAGGTAATTTGGAGGCACCTGTATATCGTTTATCCACCAGGTGAGGTTGGCTGCCGGCTTGGAGTAGTCCGACGAGCAGTTGCCGTTTACCACATCCCCCAAACGGTAGCGAGAATGGATGCCAGTGATAATAGGTCTTTGAGTGGGCAGTTCTGGAGGGAATTGGAGATCCTGTCAAGTATTGGTCGGGAATAATCTGCCAATACTTACCCACCACCTCCATGTCGGCGGCCACGATGTAAGTATCAAAGCTGGGTGCATCGGCGGAAACTTCGCAGGCAAATTTGCCCGAAATCGAGGTGGGCACATTTCGCAGAAATACATGACTAGCATTCGAATGGGTGGTCTGGAAAGTGAAAAAATAGGATTTCGTTAGATTTAAACTATTAATATTAATAAGTTTGAGTATCTGATTAATTGCTTTAAGTCATTGGCTTTGCGTAAGTAACCATCTTCAACATTTATTACATTCCTGAAGGCTACTCGTATTAACCATTTCATACGTGATATTTGTTATTTGCAGCGCCACTTTTAATATCCCCTTTTTTAATAAACTTCAGCAAAAGTCAACACAGAAATTAAAAGACCAAATTGTTAATTAAAGCTTTTGAACATCCATAAGACAAACAGAGCTGCACATCGAGAACAGGACTGATGTTTACTTTCCCGCCTACAAGAATGCTGTTGTCGTTAATTCCATCAGCAATTCGATGGGAGGCTTTTAAGCATTGAACTCGTTTCATTGAAAGTCCTTCATCATATAATCCTCAGAGAGCTCTTCATGTTTCCACTACTTAACACGAAACACAATGATTTTGGAAAACAAGCCCTTAACCTCCATTTAGTAATTTACAAATAATATTAATGGCTAATTTAATTGGCTTCACCTACCTCTACGTCTATTTCGTTTGTTTTCCTGAACGTCTTCCAGGCCGGATTCTCCTTTGGTGTGTAGCGATAGAACTCCCGTCGTCCCCGGTACCATTTTACTGAGTAAAGCGTATCGTTCTCGATGTCATAATTGCAGATTAAGAGCGCATTATCGCCGCGTTTCACGGCGGACGGGATGCGAACGTTGACATCCCGCAGCCCCACAGCGAGTCCTGGAAAAAGCAAAAAACCGGGCGGTGGAAAGGTGTAAATGAGTGGTTTCCATGGCAAGTTGGGCAAGCTTAATATGACAAGTTATTGTGGCTTAATTATGATCCCCAGCGGATTACAAGGGATTCTTCGCGCATGGCGGTAACTTAAACTACGACTTCAGGGGGAAAATATATGTACACTTATAAGTCACGAAAAACATAACACAGTAAATGCTGATTAACTGCAATGTTTTCTTTACCAAAGAGGCATTATGTGTCACCCTTAAAAATTGTTATTTTTAAGGTACTCAATAGAGGTTTGGCTTATTATTTCTTTCCATATCAGAATCGGATCGGAACAACCAAAGGATTAAGCATAAAGAGCCAGAAAAAAAGTATAAATCTACAAAGTACAAAACTATTGGCCACATTTGTTGATAATTCCATCGTTTTTTTGCCAGTTCGACCGCCGTTCATCCATAAATATATATGTACGTATATATATATCATCAGCCATAAAGAAAAAGTGGGTCACCGACCACGAAAGCAAACATCGAAACTCCAACAAAAACCCATGAAAACTTCAGTGTATGGAAGCGAAGTGGGTGCGAGGGAGACAACCGGCAGAGTCTACCCCAAAAAGCTGATTATAAAATAAAAATTCGGTGATCTCCATGGTGGCCAACAGCCCTGGGCTGTTCCCCTGTTCGAATTTATAAAAAGCTTCCTAGAAAAATTAAAATCGAAAGTGAATGGATTCGGAAAGGCCTGCTCTTGCTCTCTTCGAGAACCATCATAAATCATAAGGGGGGCCCGGCACTTTTGTCATCCGCCATCCACCATGTAGGAAATCGAGTTGTGGCATACGACCAGGGGCCCAGCAACCTCTGCTGCCCTGTACCATAGTCAAAGGTTGATGGGCACATGCCCGGGGCTCGGGGTCACTGAACTGAGAAGCGGACTAGAAGCTCATAGATTTCCAGCTGTAAGCCCATTATAACAGATGAGCGCACCCAATTAGGGGTAATTTATGCAAAAGTGGTTAGATTGTAGTCTGGGAAATCTGTTATATCTCGTAATTGTTAAATCTAAATAAAGGGATAAACAATTTCTACATATTCACTTATCCTACGCAACAAAAATCTAAAACTACACATGTTATGTGAATTGGGAATGAATTCAAAACAAAAGTTGGCTCATAAATATATGAATTTTAATCAAAAGCCGGTGTGTTCTTATTAGACATGTTTATATTTTCATAAGCAGTCTAGCATCCTAAAATAGCTTCTAGTTTCCAATTGTACAAAAGCAAATAACACTTTAAACCGGTTTGCTGGTGGGGATTTAGCTCTGCGAGTATCTCAACAATTGCTCCACCGCTGATTTTCGTATTCCCCCCACTTGGTTGGTAGCTGCTGGCGTTCGGTTTTTATTTTTTCCACGCGCCTCATTTCTGGTTAACCTTGAATACTAATTGTTGTTTCACGTTGACTTTAATGTTACTCGCTGCGTACGGAGCGCGATGTGGTTGTCGTTGTCGCCGCTTTGTTTTCGCCTCCATATCAGCATAAAAATTTCATGCTGCGTCCGCTCGATGGCTGCTGTGTAGCGCTGAGCGCCGGATCGAAATAGTACGAAAAAACTAATCTCATCCGCCGGGCCGGTCGTCTAGCCGGCCGCCGACCGCTGGCCAGGTCGAATTTGCGTAAACCGAGGCACTATTTGCTTAGCCGATGCGTTGGGGAGGGGCTACCGGACTGGGGGAACTGTAGCAAAGATTAGACGTCAGACTATTTAGAAACCGTTGCTGTTCTATTTTGGCCAGGCCAACAGAAGAGGGCCAGCACCGGCGCCGCGGACTTGCCAGCGAGTATTTACGTTTACGTTTAATTCAAAGAACCTTGAGGTTTTTGCCTCGATCGAACTGGAAAACCTTGGAAAACCAGAAGCGCTACCCAGCGATGGAGCAACAATATAAAACAACTGCCAAGGTAACAATAAATACACAGAAGGGAGGAGCTCATGAACAATCGAAGGGCTCTCAGAACTTGTACTAGCTTTATTGTAGCAACTAGAATGTTTATATTAATTCGATTTCTATAATTGCTTGTTATTTCAAAATAAATTAAGGAAAGCGTAGTTGAAATTCTAGTTGTAGAAAATATTAAAAGCCGGTTAGAACAAAGATAAAATGAAAACCATATAAAAATATACCTATATCTAAATCCACAAAGTTATTAAGCAAGATTATCGTAAACATTAATACGGTTTTCAATGGGCATTTTCAGTTAACTTTCTCCAAGCCTCGATGTGCGATTAACCACTTTCAACGCAAATTATTCTCCACCTTCCATGGCATTGTTTAAACTTCCCCACCAATAATAAAATAACCAAACAAAACAAAACACAACGATACGAAACAAATCGAATCTGAAATACAAGCAAAATGAAGCAACAAGCGAAACGAGGTCATTGTAAGCGAAACACCAACGGAAGAGCAATCCCGTTTATTTAGGCATTATGCTGACCTGTTACTTGCTGCCACTATATTATCGATCATGTTTTGAAAGCGAAAGGGAAGGCGACCGACAGACGAGCTGGGTGCGTGGCAGATACAGATACGCCGCCAGATACAGATACAGATACGCGTGGGGCGCGGCACAGATGCAGATACAGTTCGTTGGCTTGCGCTGTCTGCTTGCCTGGTCGACGAGCAAAGCCGGCTATCGATTTCTACATAAAAAACGAAAGTGAATTTCGGCAGACCGTCGAGCAGCGCATTGCCACGCCACTTGACCCACTTTTGGGCCCCGAACCGTTGCCTGACCCTGCGCCCCAAGGTTCAACGCTCCGGCCGCGGACACCAAGGTGAGCGGCCGCCAACGGTGTCACGTTCAGGGTCCGCCCCTGACCCACCGCCACGGCTATGGAGCGGATCGAGCACGATTGAAAGAAAAATCAGACGCCTGTTGCCCGCACCAGGCTTCCAGCAAATTCAGACTGAGTCTCGAGTGGTTTTGGTTTCAACTTTTTGGCAGTTCAATGACCCCCTCACTTTTGAATTTCGAAGATCGTTGACCGTACCGCGTTGGCGCAACAGAGACGGAGACAACCGAATGGGGCCACGCAGCAAGAGCTGGTGGTGGGAGCGAGAGGCAAACTGAATTAACGCTCAACGGTGGGGACCGCGTACGTTTTTTTGATGACATCAGCAAACACCGCAGTGCGCCCTCGATATAGCTAACCAATCACATTTAACAAAATAAAGACTAGATAACTGCTTCCGATTAGATTAATTTATCAGTAGCAGAAATTTGTCTGTCTATAGTTTTTGAATTGAATAGTTTTGAATGAATATATTCAAAAAAGAAAATAATTTTTGAAAACTCAAGTTCCCAAATATTTTATTGTAAATATACATATTATTTATTATTTCAACTTGCTAATCCAATGCCCAAAACAAACTATAAACTATATGAAATAGTGGCAGATATTACGGATTTTCGTACAGAAAAATACATAGCTATTTAAAAATATATTTATTTAATTTTTACATTTGTACAGCACAAAAAAAAAATATCTTTTTTATTTAAACAACAAAGTGAAAACTCAGTACATGATCGCTTGTTTGTTAGACTTTGAATTTGTTACTTCGAAATATACACTGCTAGATTCATTTCTGTCTAACTGGAAATGTTTATAAACTTTTGTGGGTGGCATCCCCTTGCTTATAAAACATTAATTTTTTTGTTAAATACGAAATTATAAACTTTTTGTACCAAGCGCACAGAAAGCGTTTGAAAGTCGTTTGTCGAATGCATCCACGGGTAGCACGCTCCACTCGAGTGGTTTTGTTTATCGGGGCACGGTGGGGCAGGTCGGTGGTGGTGCGATGGCTGGGACTGTGGGCTGTGGGCTGGGGGCGAGTTGAAATTGCTTGATAAGCTATGACACATCGGAAATCGAACCGTGTTGTGGACTATGGTGCGGATCGGACCCCAAGACTTATAGAATTTCCCAGTGTAAAGCGTAAAATTATATTCGCTTTTTATAAAACACTTTCGATTTCAATTTCCTCTCTTCAAAGCTGACCGTTTATCCAAAATCACAGGCGATCAGTGCACTAGAGGCAGTGGGTATATCTTCGGCATTTGCCTCTCGTTTGGATAAAAAGCGATTTGTAAAATACACTGAAGAAAATAATAAAAAGCCGTCATGATCTGAAGATCAATACCCTTAAATCACACAAAAAGAGTTACAATTGTTTTCAAAAAACCTCCATTTCAAATAGTAGAAGAGATTTAAATATTCTATTGAGTTGCCCAACAACTGTTCGAAATAGTTTTCTAGTCTTTATAGAAGCCATATTATTTTCAGTGCTTTTAATGTTTAAACAAATGACTACAAAGCTCAGCGATGAGTGGCAATAAGCAAATTAACCTCAGAGATACGTAGATACATACAAAAGCCCAACAAATGCGAGTATCTGTGTGCTTGTTGAGGCTCCATGTATGCGTTTACCGTACACAATCCCATTTATCAGCAAATGGCGGAGAGTCTCCAAGAGAAACACTGCTCGCGAAAGCTGCTCGCCTATTGGAATTAGTACAAAATAATACCGTATTTCCTAGAAACTTACGCATTCACCGTTACGCCGTATCGCGATAAGAGAGCCGGAGAAGAGCTGATAAAAGGGCATAGATGATCGCGATCTGCTCTCAACAACGACAACTAAGGGGAATTGTTTTTTATTTTGTTTAGAAATATTTAACGATACAGCGCGTGAAAAAGTTTAAAACATTTTAAATAGTTTGCTAATTGAACAGGCGTTCAGAAAACAGAAACGCTCTATAGGGGCAGCCCCAAAAAATCAGAATCTCACTGAAATATCCATTGTCATTGCTTTCAATGTACATTACGCAACCCACACATCAACGTGAGCAGATACACCCGAGATCTTGCTTTCCAATTTATAACCGATTTCACCCTGGTTTCAGATTAAATTGAAAACGTTATTATTTATATTTAAGCCAGTATTATAGTTTTTATAGAATTTAGAATAAAATTACCCTTTGAATGGCTAATAAATAAGAAGGCCAAATTGGCTGATGTTTCGCAATGGCCGTCATTTCCGACAAAATCTTAAAGTGTAAGTAAAGTGAGCGCCAGGGTCGTCAACAAAGGACTCACCTCCTCCGTTAGTCCGCACCCACCCACACCTTCCACAATGCTGGAGGGCTACTTAACACGATGTCAGGTGAGACGGAGGTTGGATATGGTGGATGGGTACTGGGCTGGGGAATCGGATACCTGACATCGTGCCTGTTGCACTTTTTGCACATAATCATGTCACATGAACGGACGACAGGCCAGGATATGAACAACAAGCCAACCGCCCCCTCTTTCGTCCTGGCAACATGTGACGCTTTGCTTTGGCTGCCCCTTACAAAAAAATATTATATATACGTATACCATATATATGTAAGTAAAGGAAAGGAGTCCTGGCTTTGAGGACCTTCCAGCTTATTTCCCGTCAGTTTGCTGCTTCCTCGCTCAACTTTTCACTTTATGTTTATGTTGTGTGTTGTGGGCTGTGACGTTGGCCACTGACACTTGGCTCCTGTTGCCGCTTTTCCTGTTCTTCCGGCTTTTCCTGCTCCTGCTGCTGCTCCAACTACTAGTAGTGCTGCTGCTCATGGTGCTCCTGCTGCTACTGCTTTTCCGGCTCCTGTCGCCTGTCTCTTTCTTCTCACAAGCGGATGTGACCGGAGTGGTGGCACCTGGACACGATGGGTGTTAAAATAACAGGCACCGAACATATTGACTTTTAAAATAAGCAGCATGGCGGTAAATTTTTATGAAACCCCAACACCTTACACCTCCAGTTTCTTTCCCGGCTTGCTGTGTCCCAGACAGCTGAGTGATTTATATATATTGTTTAATATTATTATGGCTGACAGGTGGCCATTCGAATCAGCTCCTGTCTCGGCCCGGTTCCGGCCGACGGATGTGCAAAATGCGAAAAATTGAGCACATTACAAGCTCAGACTCAGGCCCCGTATCCATGTCCATGTCCATGTCCATGTCCATATCCATGTCCTTGTTCATGTTCATGTCCACGTGTGGTTGGCAATAATTGTTAAAGTAAGCGGTTGGAAGGATGTGGGCCAAATGATGAAGTGATGGTCAACAGACTGAAGTTTTGCCGGTTATGTCAAGATCTAGAGCATTTTAAGGTAATTGCATCTATCCTGAAGGCTTAAATGCAATGCGGGTCAAAGATAGTTTAAGGGGACATTTGTTTTATATTTTAAAATTAAATCCAAGTCTGCAACAAATTTAAATTAAGCATAATAAAATGAGCTTATAACGAGCAAGGCCACTAACAGCTTCATTTATGCATTGCCCGGAACCGGATAAATGCTTCAAGGGGAAAATCAATTAATAAATAAATAAATGCGCCCGCAATTAATTTCCATTTTGTGTAACGCCCAATTCTTTTCCATTCCAAATTGATTTAATTTTAAATGTGTTTGTTAAATCCTCGAAACCCCCTCCCCATGACGATGAAATATGTGCAAAATGTTGCACTTTGGGTCAAAATCGGAATTGGGGATACATTTACAAAAGGTCTACAATAAAGATTCTATAACTTTTCCAACCAATACATTTGTGGCGTTTCTGTTACCACTTAGAATTGCTAAAGGTGGGGGTTTTCAAAAGCAACACCAGAACAGAGCAGGCTCAGGATCTCTCGGCTTTGAAATTTAGCTCGGAAAATGAAATTCAAGTATCATAAGAAACATCAGACGCTCGACTCAATTAAACAAGCACTTCGAAACATCGCACGTGGTTAGTAATATGGTCTCAAAAGAAACTTACATTGTATTAATTATCAGTAATTAAAGGAGTGGTAAAATGATTGATTTCTTCCCCAGTTCTTGGCAAGGCCTTTCTCTACCTGGGAACTCCTGCCCTTTGCCCGGTCCACCAGTCGTATTCTTTGTGCCACCTCCACTTCCAGTATCCGGGCGTGTGTCCTCTCTGCTGGCCCAGCACTCTACCCGGATCACGGATCCTGCAGCCATGCTCGAATCGATACTCTTCATACTGCGGCAGTTCTACCGATTCGTGTGTCCCCTGCAAATCTTCCATGAAATCGAGGAAATGGAACGAACCAACTGCCGCGAAGAACGGGAAATCTGGTATGAAATTTAAGATTCGGCGACATGACAACCAAACAAATTGATTAATGGCTGGCAATAAAGAGATTCCTGGTTTTTAGCTCCGAGTTACCCGTAGAGATGAGACCTCCACTCAACTCGACTCGGATTCGCACATAATTTTCGCATAAATTGTCAAATAATTTAAAGCCTCTCCAATTGAGCAGGAGTCAAGGTAACCGGGCCCTAAGCCTTCAAATGGAATTTATTGCCCAGGCATTAGGAGGGGGGTTGGGCCTGGAGTGAGTGCCATCTACTATCAGGCATCATTGAGTGTCGTTGAAATGCCAGTAATTGCGTATTAAAATTATACACCAGAGACCATTTGTCTAATGAAATGTAGCCGTGTCTGTGAGCTAATTAGGTTGTCGTTCTCCAACTTCCCTCTCCTGGCATCGTATTTATGCAAAGTAATTGAAGAACTAAGGACTATTGACCCAGGGGACTGAGTTGTGCTAATAATAAAGCAATCCTGGGTAAGATTTTAATTTTCTGCCTGACGAGGCCAAAACATAACCGAGGAGATGCACTACGGAAATTGTCACCTAGGACATTCAATATCTCTACTTTGCAATTCAAATGCGATTCCAGTGACCTCCCTTTGACCTCGTCCCAGGCATTTCAATAAGCCCCTTTGCTAGTTGCACAGCCAGTAGTCAATTTGTTTTTCTTGTCGGAAGCCGACGGAAACAAACCGCCCACATACGCACAACAACACATCACAACAAACATATCCTGAGAAGCCTTGACGTGTTTTCCGCCCTTTTTCCCATGTCTTTTTTGCTGCCGCCCCAGCAGTTGACACAATTTGACTTTTGGCATCCAAACGTTCTAACAACGTGAACTTTTGAACTAATCTATTTGTATTTGATTAACTTTGTAACAACAAAGCTGATGTTTTTGTTGTCCTGTTCTGTCGAGTGTGTTTTTTCCCTCCTCTCCCAGACACGTAACATGATGGTGGACATTCAGGTGATGCAGGTCGTTGAAGTTCTTTCCCGAATACTTTTTAGGGGATATTCCTTGAGTAACATTTAGGGTATATAGAAATTCAATAAAAGTATCAACTAAAGTGGCTTTAAAAGTACTAAAAAGATAGACTGACAAGAATATTTTCTAATAAAAACTAATAGCTTGTAAGTATAAGATAGCCCTTAAAAGTACCATTGATTGGCTTTTCTTGAGAGACCCAGCGATTATCGTAATTGCATTAACTATATATATGACATTGCTTTCTGAAGCCGTTGCCAATTATGAGGATATTGAGTCCTCTCCCCCTTGCTGTCATTAATACCACAAATTAGAAGGGAAAGTGGCTGTAAGCGGAGGCGGAGCAGAGGAGCCGAGCTCAACTAATAACTTCTACTTGCGTAAACAGCCCGTAAACCAATTTCTCCCGGCTGTGCTTTCATTAGCGTTGCTCGAACGGCCAAAGCCACCGCCCCCTGAAGTACCCTGGAGTCCATCCCCTGACTTTCGACCTCCAGGTTCGGCCTTGGCTCTGACTAAACGATTATTGGACTCTCCCCGTGCGCGTGTGCATTCAGCACAGTAGAAGTCGTGGCCGGCTAAGGCCGCTGCCCCACCGACTGTCAGATTTGTTAATTATGCACGTTATAATTAATGCTCACCATCTCCACTCCCACTCTCTGTTGACCCTCACGGCTCGGTATCACACTTGCCGGCTAATTTTCAATAAATTTGCGAGCTCAAAATATCATTTTCAACCTCCTGCTGTCATTCTGGCTGTCGGTTGTGCTTAATGCTTAAATGAAATCTAATCACGTTCTAATATCAGTTAAGCATGATAGCGAATTTTACGACCCGCCCATGAAGCTGATACACTGCCTCTTGCTTCCATTTCTGTTTCCCGTCTAGTTGTATTTCATTTCCGCCACTTAAGTGGGCCACTCGCCCTCTTTGCTTTGCAATTCTTTTTGGCAGAAAGCCAATGGCGAAAATTTGCATCCATTGGGCACGACTTTCATGCAATTGAAGGGGCGTTGTATCACTGAAAGGCCGAGCATAAATCAGAATTACGAAATTGTGTTTAAATAAAGTCTAGAATATCTAAATAAAGTATATGTCAATATTATTTCGTCTAAATTACAACTGTTACTTTTTTTTTATTTAACTGAGCCTTAGAAACTAAATTCAGGTAGTACCATGTTTATTGCCAGAGCAGCTGAGGCCTTCAGTCAGTTTAGTGTATTAATTGTTCATGTGTGGCTTATTTAAAATTACTAATTGTTAATGTTTTTTACATGGACATATTTGAGGAGTTGCTTTAAGGAAAGAATTCTTAGCGATGTGGTAGGTTTTTTATGTAGTAGCAGTCGTTGATGTTACTTAAATATCCGTAATATATAGAAAGTCGGTATTTATAAAAATCTCACTTTTTTAACCATTTGAAAGCGTATATTTTATTCGAATTGAATCCGATTTCAAAACCAAATACCATTCATGAATCAGGGCTTCACTCTGCTTCAATCTGCATCAAAGAATCTGAGAAACTGACCAAAAAAAATTTTGATCGATTTTTCGACATTTTTATAAGGGGTACCATCATGATTTTTTCAAAAATCGACCAAAATTTTTTTTGTTTTATTTTTTAGATCTTTGGATGCAGGTTAAAGTATATTGAAGCCCTGATTCAGAAATGGTATTTCGTTTCAAAATCGGTTTAAAATTATTTCAGATATTCGAAAAAAACTTTTCCAAAAATGGAAATTTTAGATTTTCAATATACGGTCAGTAGACACTTGCCGAAAACTCTTTTTCTCATTCATTTTCTTAAGTTTTTTTTAGGATATTTTTGGCATTTTTTACCCAATTTCGGACCAAGAAACCATTAAATTTTTGTAAACAAGGCTAGTGGTATTCTGTTTTTTATATAAGGAGATATTACTTCAGATGTTTTATAAAAGCCTTAAATTTCAGGGACATTTTCATAGCAACATGCGATGAGATGGGGTCATATTTCTCATTTCAAAATAGTGCAAGTGGATGTAAAACTCTCTTGGTGGCGCCCCGTTTTGCAGCATGCTTAATAACTTTTCATTTGAAAATGACGCCAGAGGGGCTGGGAAACTATTCCGCTTTCAAATTAGCAAACGGTTTTCCCTTCAAAAATCTAGTTAATTAGCGTTCAACAACAAACAACTCGGGGTGGAACAACAGCGTCATCATCGTCGTCGTACAACTTTTTCGGCGCGAAATAGTCGACAAACTGAGGAGATGCCACACCCCCTAGTCTACAGTGGGTCCTTTTAGCCGCCCACAGGGCTCCGAAAAAGTATGCAATGCAAAAGTGTTCGTGAATTAAGCAATTAGGAAGGAAGTGGGAAAAGCGAGGCGAAATAAAAGCACGGAATTAGCAGGAATCCTCTGGCCAAGTAGCCTATATTGGTATCCCAATCCTATACTTCCCCCACTGCTAATTGACCAATATTTCGGAACTGGAATCATCGACTTTGGGACGAGTCCTTGGCTATGACTTTGGTCCCGGTTAGGGAATATTCCTCTCGTTCTGGCATCCAAAATCGCCGGCATTCCACTCTCGGCATTAATATGGCCAATAAATTGAATTTATTTCAGGCAGCTTCCAATTCCAATTTTGAGCATAAGCTCCCCTAACAAATGGCTTTTCAAGCGAGGTTAGTTGGTTCTTAAAAAAATTTTGCCTTTTTAAATAAATTATTAAAAAACTGCAGGATTGGTTGTACTTCAATACTAAAGGATACAATTCTTATTAAATTTCCTAAGAAAACTTAAAGAGTGACTCAAGTCTCTTTTTTAAAATATTTCTGTTAGAGTATTCGGAATTCGAATTTTGTTCCGATTGTATCTTCCTTCCCATTTCTCGACTGCTTTTTGGCACATTGCTTATTGATTATTTTTACTAATTTATGTGCTAATAAAATTGTCAATTTGTATGCGTGCAGTGGCGTTTCGAATTGAAGCGAATTCTTCTGCTGCGAGTGGCTCAGTCTGGCACCAGAAAAAAAACGAATCCGTGGCTTGGCTGACAGGACCATTAGACTTAAGTGTCTTGTGCTGGCCAGCGGTTGCCCTCCCAACAGCCTCCCTTTGCCTGAAACATCTATGCCCTTCTCTCCCCAAGCTCCAATTCCCGGCTCTTTTCATTCCATCTTTATGCCAGAGGGCAGAATGCCAAAGGCGCTTACAGGACATCTCTCTGAAAATGATTTTCCGCTGAAAGCCAAGCGTCTGCCCCTTGGCTTTAGTTTCAGATTTTCACTGGATGCCTGCCTTTCAGGCCGGTCTGTTCAACTGGCTTATTATGCAGCATTTGAGTTTAAATACGGGCTCATGGATTTCCCCCAATTGCCCTGGGACTATTGGTAATCTTTTGCAGTAAGCGATTGGATCAGTATAAATGCAAATATTTTTGGGAAATATGGCAAGTTCGGGAGTTCCTTGAGACTAAAACTGAAATAGATTCACAAAGACGGTTAGAGTTACATTTCCAAAATAAGACCCATTGGGGAAAATATTGTTACTGAAAGTACAGCCTGTTCGGTTAGGAAATTCTATAAAAATGTACCGTCGCGCCATCTCTTGGCTTCAAGACCATGATAAAAAGAATATTTTCGCACACTTTCCTGAAGCACCAATTTCCACTTAGCAAACCTTTCTGGCTTTTACACCATTTGTGCCCATGGAGGGTTGGGGAAAGGCATCCGTCCCCTTGAACAAACCACTTGATGATGAAGACATTTTGCAGGCTAAAAAATCGTATTTACAACATAATTTACGCTTTAAATGGATAAGCGGTGGTGGCGGATAAAAAAGGAGCCAACAGGGCCCAAGTAACCAGCGAAGGTGTCACGGGGATGGGCGGCCGTAAACCCCATTCAAAGAGCTGCCACTCAAGGGCCACTTCGCCATAGTTGTCCTGGGAATGGGACTCTGGGTGCTGCAAAGAAATGGCACAGTTTGACGCTCTTTAATGCCGCACTTTTAGTGGTCAATGCAATGGCAGCCACAACAACGGCAAAATCGGGAACATTAACCAGGCCTTCATCCAGCGACAGCAGCATAAAGAAATGGCAAACTGACCCGACAAAATGACGGACAAACGCCGCCATCGACTTTCCGCGTTGCAGCCCCTATGGGCGCGCCGCCAGCTCGTTCGACTTGTTAAATTATGTAAAAATATAATTTTCCCTCAAAAGGCATTTGGCGGCGGAAAAGGGAAGGTGCAAATTATATTACACTGAGTGGAGTTGAGTTTTTCAGGCTCGGCTCTCTGCTTTCTGCCTTTTGATATCGTTCTGCGAAAATTGAATAAAAATAAAATTGTAATGTGTTTGCACCACGCCGAGATGATGATGAATTTGCGGTTGAGAACTGAAATGGAAATTAAAGGAGAAGTCGCGAAGAGGACTCTTAATGAGGTAAGATATTGAAGCTCCGTGCAGTTTTGAGTTTTGAGCTTCATGAAGATAAAGAAGGAATTCATATGACCTTCATTTTTAAGGCATTCGTGTATCATTGCCAAGGCAAATAAGATTTGATTTAATTCAGATTGAAACATAAGCATTATATTCTATTATCTTTCTCGAAGCAAATACAAACAAATATTGCATTTAATCGTAAACACATTGAAATGCGAGTATTGTAAATACTGTATTATTTATGGCACTCATCTCAGGGCCAAATGAACCAACACGGAGTGGCCAAACAGTTTTGGTCTGGCCCTTTGACTGTTTACATTCGATCTGCTTGCATTATGCATGACAAATCTGCTAATATATTTGCTTAAATATTAACCGATATCGGGAAGGGGCAGAGCAGGTACTGCCGGCCCACTTACGCCTTATTGATTCTGTGGCCCACAGCATCAGCTAATTGTGTCAGCTTTCGATCAGGGTTTATTGCCGGCCAAGCTGGCCCCCAAATACGATTTCGTGACGCACAAAAATTGCCTTTCGTCCTGCCAAAAGGACTCCAAAGAGCCAGAAGTGGTTCGTTTGAAGGGGGAGGAGATGGTATCGAAGCACTCAGAGTTAGCTAGTCGAATGTGGAACACATTGTGGCCCTATTGCTTTTAGCCTGAGCTCGCTTCTTGTTTATTTGTTTGTTTGACTGATTTGCTCTTGTTTATTTTGATTTCCGGCTCAAATGCTCAGATCACGGGGCAGTGGTGGGAGGCGGGCAGCGGGTGTCCTTGTCGATTTCTACATTGATTGTGTTGTCGCAGCAGGAGTTCGATTTCCTCTCCGGGAGTGTGTGTGTTTGTGCTGCAGCAGATTAGTGTTGACAAACAGGCAAATGGCAAAGGTGATGGCCTGCTGCTGCGGCGGCATCATCAGGGCCTGGTAATCCCATAAACACCTACCCATCCGTACCGTTTTCAGGACTTCACAGACTGAAAAGCTTTTGTTTAACGCCCCCTCATCCGTCATCGTCCGCCTCAAAGGGAATGGAAATCCTGCCCGGCCATCTGAAACGCCAATTCAATTGCCCTCGATAAAGAGTTTTCTCAGCGTTTCTTTTTTTCCCTCCAAACTTTGAATTACGTATTGGTTTGGGAGGGTTGGCGTAGTTAATTCGACATTATTTGCATAAAAAATGCATTAATGCGAAATTTATGTTTTTGTTTTGTGTGTTTTTTCTCTCAGATTGGCCCTGTTAATGGGTCACCAAGTCGTAATTCCCATTTTACAGTAAAACATAAACTGAGCTGAGCTCAGACATGGAATAACTTTTAGTTATTCGGTAAAAAAAGGTATGTTTAATATTTTACTTTTATGCGCCTGGTTTTTTCACGGCACATCGTAAATTCGTTGAAGTTTATATTTATAATTTGAATGAAGGTCGTTATTTTTGGTATAACAACTTCAGTAAACACGACTTGACAATCATTTTCCTGAGTTTGATCGGATCGGATTGAACCTTAATTTGTAACAAATTAACAATGAAATTTAGTAGATAAGATAAGTATTTAGGTGTAGAAATCCGCACTCATGAGATTAACAGTTAATTTCTAGTTTTTTGCCTTTTTTTTTAAATTAAACAATAAGAATGTACACTTATAATGGCCAAAGTTAAACACAGCTCTTGCACACCATCAAAAGGAAATTAAATGAAATTTTAATCCGTTCTCTGAGACTGTTTTCTGTTTGCATTTGGTTGGATGGAAACTGGCATTGGGCAGCCGTCGGCGCGACGCCCATAAAATGTTAATTCAGCAAAAATTATATTGCAGGCAGTTGCATTTTTAAGATGGACTCTGGATACACACAGGATACACGTTAAGGCAGCAGTAATTTCGGGAAAGGAAGTGCAGAAAATTCCATTAAGGGTGTAAATGAAAAAGTAATTACAAGCAATTATAAACACGTCTATTCCACACATGTATACCTACACATAACTCGCATGTCCAACGCACTCCAACAGGCTCCAAAAAAATAAAGCGAAGTGTAGCCAAAATGATCGCAAACTTTTCGCAGTCAACTTTTGCAAGCAATTAAATATATTTGTCACTTCAAAATGGCTGACAAGCCAGGACCTTACCAGAACCGCAACAGAACCGAATCGAGTACTGCAGGGTGCTGTGGCTGTCAAACATTAAACTTTGCTGCATGTCTAAAATGTTTGGCTCAAGACGCAAGTTGCCGCCTCCGTTTGGCAATGCAAAGAAACCTTCAACCTCAACATAAAGTTGCCCAGTAACTGGCACTCGTGAAAGTTGGCAAAGTTTTATTTTTCCCTTCCTCGCCACAACTAACTGCTTCACCCACAAAAGCGAAAATTTATAAAGTTTTAATCATGTAGAGCATTAACAACCCATACTGAACTGAGGGTGTGTGCATTGCACACATCAATCAAGTTGTTCCCAAAGTGCAAAATATAATTAAACTCCATGCTGTTCAAATTGAGAATGGAAAGTGCGATATAAATTCAAACGAAATTAGTCCTTGAAAACAAAACAAAAATAAACCTTAAGTTAGGTTAATGGGTATTTTCAAAGCGAAAGTATTTTAGTTTTAACAAAGGGTTTCATTCGAAACAGTCCTTTCTTCTAGGTCCACGCTTAAGAAAAGGACAATTCTTAAATACCATTTCGATAAGCTAAAGTTGAAGAATAACCACAACCAAAGACAAAAACCGAACCAATGCAGTAACTTTTTGCAGATTCACCCTCAAACCAAATTCCTGTTTCCTGTTGTTTGGGTAATGGTGGTAAGGGTGGCCAGCAGGACACTCTGGATGCATCCAAGTGGAATCAATTAATCTTTTCTCGCAAACATTTGCCATCGGCCCCAAGCCGAAAAAACAACACCAACATACTGACATCTAAGGAGTCTGAAAATGTGTGACCAGGATGGAGTATCCGGCTCCGTTACCGGCTCCTTGCCTACCCCTTCTCAATCTCATTCTGAGTGAAACGTTTCAAGAAAGTGCAGCTTGCAGCCATGAAAAATGATAAATTTCACTTTGTAGCGATGCCCCCCTTCTCAGCCACCCCATCTGGGCCCTTTTGAGCTCTGCTTCCCCGTGCTATTTTATTATTTATCAAGCTTATTACGAAAGCAGCAGCATCCACCAGGGAGTGGAAACAGACTTCAACTGCAACTGTGCAACACCCTGGGAGCCCTGCACTGGGCGGCTTGGGTTTGCCGCTTGGTTTGATATTGAAAAATTATTGCTTTTTATGAAACAGTGTCATAAATTATTCGTAATACATTAACAATTATTTAGTAGTTGTTTTCTCCCTTGCTCGCCGTCATCTACTCAAATTCGTGATATATGGTTAGTACTTACTCAGGCGAGTCTCGACCCACCAAAGGATAAAAGTTAATTTCATTTTGCAATCACTTACCTAAAACAAGAGTAGAGTTGCACAAGCTAGAGAAGAAATTTTATTAGTTTAGTACAAAACCAAGGGTAGGTTTTGGCTTGTGTACTTTGATATTTATTTTGAGGAAAGAAATTATTCTGATATCCCACTTAACAATCCCTTTGGATTGGAAAATTAAGCGCAAATCGGACATCAAAAACAAAAACTTGTTTAATTTATTTTAAGGCATCAAAACCCATGACAAAGCCTACTCAATTGTTTCATTCACAACCTCAACTACTTCGATGCTGGGAGAAGCCTCGACAGTTTGCCATAAAGTGGAGATTAATCTTGAGCCAGACTTTATGTCACATTATGCTTCCCCTTTTGGCATATTTACATCGACAAGGGAAGCCATCAGGCGAGTAAACACCTCAAGGATCTCCTGCCAAGGACACTTTTATTGATTTATCACGTCTGGCGTGAGTTATAATTGGATGCCAACATGGAGGAAGCTAGGGGATCTCTGTGTCCCATCAAGTGCAAAGTCGGCCTGGAATAAGTGACGTCTAGGGGGCAGATTTATGGCATATTTTACGAGCGCCGCCTTTTCTTTGCTTTTTGCGACGGCTTCTTAAAGCCTTTTTTGGCTGCTGCAAATTGGCTGATTAGCTGATGAAAGTGTAATTAAATTTTCGAGGCGGCACTTTGAGCCGAGTGATTAATTTGTGAGAGGCCGCATAATATTCCTTAAATTTATTAATTATGTCTAATTAATTATCGAGCTCATGACGATGCCACAGGATTTTATTTGTAGAGGTTCAATGAATGTTCAAAATTTAAAATTTTAGCTGATTCAATTCAATTTCAATCAATTTAAATTATATTCATTTTGGAATTTAATGTCCGCTCACTATATACCATACATATGGATATATTTGCTCTGTGGTTAGGGGAGTTGGGCCAGGAGTTTGGCCTGTCAAAACAGACTAAAGTCAATAAACTCGCCACTCTGGAATATTTTGGGGAAGGGATTTTTAATAATTTTGTTGGCACCTAAAGGAAAATAAACACTGCGCTAACTGAATGTTTTGGTCAACCGGGTAATGTTTACCTTGTGTCTGCGCCGAAAATTTCTTTAAAATGTAAACAAAACTCACGGTTAGCAATTAAAGACAAGGGTAAAGTGGGTGTCGTGTTAAAGGGAACTCGCAAGCGTTAACCGACATTCAATGGTATCAGGAATGAAGATAGCATCCATAAGAGCGAGAACTGAACCCATTACCCGGAATATTACACACATTTGCCTAGCCGTCAGCAAACTGGCTTTAATGGCAGCCCCGCATCCTGCCCTGACTCGGCACGCGGAAGCTCTTCAGGAGCAAGTGTAAAAGAAGGAGGTAACCACAGACCTTCGTCGACTTCCTAGCCCGGCACATATGCTTATAATGGCTTTTTGCAACTGCCACTCGCAGCCCAACAAGCAACTGGCAATTGCCAGCCAACAAGTAACCATGTATGTACGTCCGCAGGACGCCAGGACACCAGGATATATCCAGAGCCTTCTCGTTTCTAGCCCCGCCATTGTAGTAGCTGGTTTTCGTTAGAGTTAATCGGTGATGGCTGGCAACTTTTTATGGATGGTATCGAAAGGTATATGTGATCAGTGATCAGTGATTACTGATCAAGTTTTAAAGTGTTTTTATTTTAAACCGACCAATTTCATTGAGTGCTTTCAAAGATCCTCAAAAATGGTTAACCTAATAACTAATTATAAATTATATTCCTATCATAGGTGTTAGAGTATGACGCGTTCATCAGGATACCATCCTTTTTCGCTAGTTGTTTTTGTCAATTATGTTGCCGCTGTTTGTGGATGCCGTGTCCGTGGCTCGTGTACTTTAATTACGCCCTTTGCAGCAAATGTTGTTAACACACATACTGTCGTTCCGGCATTTACAGCCGGAAGTCAATGACTTTTTGTCGGCAAACCTCGCTCGGTTAAAATATAAATAGAGACGTTACCACCGGCTTAAGTCGCCCCGGCAAAAGTTGTTATTGTTTTAGACCATAATATGACCTTTGCCATAGGATGTAGCATGGGGACATTAAGTCATTTAGTTTTATTAGTTAAATCGCGCCGAGGACTTCCATGGAAAGCATATGGGTTAATTGCATAAATTAAGGCCGCATGAAGCGGTTATTTAAATTATTTTCCACCACGTGTCACGGAACTACCGGCGAAAAGGGAAAACCGGACGCAGAAGGCGAGCATAAATCATTGTTGGCATTTTTAAATTGGCTTTCAGGGCCGACTCGTTCCGTTTCGCCGTTGGCCTTGCTGTTGCCGTGCTCCGGCTCCTGGTCAGGATTAAGGCCAACCCGAAGGAGATCTCAGAGCAGTGCGCGTAAGCCATTTCGCAAACAGGAGAGCCGTGAAGCCATGGAGCCGAAGAGCCGGAGATGCCGTCGAAGCCAAGGCGAGGCGAACGGAAATTTAACAAAAATTGACTCAATTTGAATAAGCTATGGGAAAACGGAGGGAAAAGCGGAAAAATCAACCTGGGGCCAATGCCAGACGAATGCGAATGCATAAAAACAATGAAGCCAAAATACTAACGAAACAAAAGCCAAACAGGAAAATTCCCAAGGAATACATTGCATTGTCAAATGGAAAACCTGTGGCAAACTGAAAAAGAAATTTACTGCCACAACACCTGAGAGTTCGGTTTAGGGACTCTGTAGTTCAGAGGTCTTGAAACCAACCATCAAATCTTTGCGTTAGAGTAATTAAACTGCTCGTTGTATTAGTCCAAACTGTAAATATCGAAAATAGACTCCAATTAGTGTGAAATTCAATCAACTATCTTTCGATTAAGTTCAAGTCTCCAAAGACACCCCATTTCGTGTAGTCCTTGAAAGTTTTTCATGTTGCTTGGAAATAATTTCGCAGCAACATTTCGACAAGTTTGCCAAACACTCGAAGGCGCCAAATCGGTAAGGGGATCGGCACGCAATTGCTGTCAATTGTTGCCTGGATATCGTGGAGTCGTCATCAAAGTATGCAAAATCATGACCCAGCCCGGGGAAAGTTTCCGCGCAGGCCGAGGAAGTGGAAAGTCCTTCGGACAAAAGTTCGATTTGAATGGCTTTCACTTTGCCGCCCACGACGCCCACGATGCGGACGATGTTGTCGAGCTGTCTAATGCATTGATTGATGAGCATGTCATGAACTTATGACATTGATAGTTATAAATTATTATTATTTCGACATCGTTCTTGCCCAGAGCCAGAGCCCAATCGGCTCTGAGAAAACTTTTTCCCCGTCTGGGTCTGTCTTCTTTTTTCGTCCGAGGATAAAAACGTTTGACAACTAATTGACATTTAAAGTGCGCCCGACGAAGGACTCCCAACACAAATGATAACCATCTGACAGCTCACTCTTGTGATAAATTACGATTTATCGTACTCGAGTGTATAGATTTTCCTAGCTAAAGGATCATTTTCATGTTGCCAAAAAGCTATTTAATTTAAAAACTATAGAAAGAAATCAAATGACAAGGTAACTCTAATAAAGTTTCGAATTTGAACTATATTTTCAGTATTGCTTTAAAGTCCTAATGACCAAACACATTTTCCTTTTTTCCTGACTTTTTTCGATTCTGGCTCTGGCTCGCTCTATTCTGGCCGTATTCTCATTGTTTTTGTTGCTATTTATCATTTTGGCATCTTCATCGCTGTCATTAGGCGCGCATTTCGCTGCCCACCTGCCACTTTCAGGAATTTCCTTTGCTGTTGCCTGTCGACTGCCGCCCACCCGCCGTTTTAGAAATGTTTCAAAAATACACCTTGCCAGCGTAATGGAGGCAAATATTACACAGTCATAGTCCCACGGAGAAAAAAAAACATTTATATAGAGGAGAAATTTGATAAATGCGTTTTGCGGGTTTATTTAATGTTCGCCAAGTGCGTTCGTTGTGTGAGATTGTAAAAAAAATATAAAAAATAGAAGGGAAACGACTGCGGAACTCGAAAGGACAGAGCCCTTGGTCATTTTTTTAAGACCAGGAGACTCTTTTTGTAAAAGTTAACTGAGTAACGTCGATTTTTTAAGTGAATTTAATGTGTCGAGCGTTTATTTAGATGACTTATTGATAAAGTTTGTATATATTTCAGGATGCCCATAAAAAGGTGAAAATGATAAATCTTTTTATAGAGAAAGTGGTATTCCTCTCATTAATATAAAAGCTTTAATAATATTTAGAATTTATTTAATCCTTTCCAATTAAATCATTGTTAAAGCAGCTTAGGCGTTTACCGAGTGCCAGGGTGGGTTGCCTTTAAGCAGAATCAAATCAAATTAGCATTATTCAAGATATTTCCACAGCTATGAATATGCAATGCGAAATTCACGAAACACGTACCATGGCTACGTTAGACAGATCCTCCATGTGTATACTTGTATATTAATTTTCATGCGTCATGTTGGCCACACATGACGTCACTCTAATGATGACTGCCTTGATGATAATGATGATGATTTTCAGCTACCGCGAAATTCATTTGGAAACAATGCTCATACGGCAGGCAATGCCTTGCTTTAAAAAATTCCCGCACATTCATCACAAATCAACCTTTGTATGACGGAAACTATCTAGGAACTAGGCTATCCATGATTGGTCCTTTAATGATTCACATTTCTTAAAAACATATATTGGAAGTAAATATTCACTTTATATATCTGTTTACTTTGTATTTTGCCCTTTTATTTAACAGTCAACAGAAATAAAGAATAATATCTGTGTATTTTTAATTGGCAGTTCAAGGAAGCTGAAAAAAATAATAACAGGACACAAGTCTATAGGAATAATGTTGGCAATTGTTCGGCACTCACTATAATTTGCGCACTTTCATTAAATTTAACCCATTTTCATTTTGTTTTTCCATGCAGATTTTTGGCTTTGTTTTTCTCAGCCATGCCACACTCTTATTGTCAGGCCGCATTAGCACTTGGACCAGTGAACCAGCAAGGAAACTGGCCCAGCTCCGGCCACCAACCCGCCACCCACCGTCGACCGTCGACCGCCCAACGCCCACAAACAACAGGAAAACATTCCACTTCCTGTACGGGGACTTAATGAAAATAAATCTAAAAAAAAATATTAACAAAAGAAAGGCGTCGAGGAATGGCCTGGACAAGGGAGAGCGGACGCCGGAGTTACCTTTCACAGGTGAAAAGCTTAAACTTGGAACCCTGCTTGGGGGATTTCTTGATGACGCATTCAACAGCTTGGAAATAATAGCCCCTAACAAACAAACCAAACAAAACATTTCCCTCAAAAGAAGGCGTTGCCCTTACAAAAATGTTGAATGAGGGCTGGAAAACTCGGAAGGAAAAAAAACAAGCTCCCGGCGAAACCGATGCGTCTATGCTCTTGGAAATTAATCTTGATATAAAATTATTTAAATCAATGAACATTAACTAGGAAAAAAAGGTTAGCCAAGCTTTTGAGGCTGGGAATTTCAATTAGAAAAATAATTGATTATTTCAATTATTAGTATTAGTAATAGTATGTAAAAAAAAAACCGTCTACAAATTCAGAAAAGCCAGTGAGTTTAACAAAATTTTTAAAAGTACATGTGATATGCGAAGCGGAAATAAAAGTTTTATTGTATTTAATTGCGTCTAGGAACGTATATAAAATGTTTCCCTATTTTGAAGACCAACTGGATAGGTTCTTTTGACATAACTTTAAATTTTACCCATTCTCTATCTAATTTTAAACGATTAAGACTTCATAGCTGCTTTGTATTCATCAGGGTCGTCACATATTTTAAATCACTTACGAAAATGCTTTTCTCAATCTTTTTATCAATCAATAACCATGGCTCGTTTCTCCTCGTTCACTTTATATTGAATGCCATCAATAACAATAATATTCACAAATATGATAAGACATAAATCACGAAAGAAGCAGGCGCCACAAAATGCCTGGCTTAGGGTCCTGATTCGCTCCTGACCCTCGCACTCCTCTGCATCTCATGGCCCCTACCCCCCTGTGGGACAGTCTTCCAACCGCCAACCCTCTGATGGTCTGCAACACCATTTGGTCATGCGGAACACGCGCTTCACTGGCAACGACAACACAAAAAATACAAACAAAAAATAACATAAAAGTATGGATTGATGAGCAAAACTGCAAATACCCTATCTTTTAGCTAATAATTAAGTATCACATCAAATAATTCAGTTGTATTGCTATGCTATTGGTTTATAACTCTTCGGGTAGCTATAATATATCCTGGTTTTAACTTTAGATGAACTGAATAATTTACATATCTTGTACATAAAAACCCAATTAAAAAAGGTTAAGGTTTTATTTAAAAGGTGTGGCCAATTTGTTAGTCCCAAATAATATTGCAAGGCGAAACCCAAAATGTTCTGCACTGCGGGATCCTGACTGAATTTATTATACTCTTGCGAGGGTATAAAAAGAGCGCTAAGCAGGACCCCCGCCTACTCGATGGCGAGGATGATGGGGGATAGGACCTTCTCGTTGCAGGACTCGGAAGTGGAGCGGTACCGAGGAGGCGGCAACGTCACGCGGCGTTGTCATGGCGCAATAAAAATAAAAATCTAATTAGTATGCTGTTGACAGTTTAATCGTGATTACGCTGGCAAAAATGTCAGCTAAACGGGCGGTGCCTGGTGGGTGGATGGTTGGTTTGGGTGGCGTTGGTGGTGCTGGGGGTGTCCTGTGTTGGTGGCAAAGCGTCAACATCAACATGCCAACAGTTGATTCTTGGCGTTACTGTTGGTGCTCTTGGACGTTGAGCTTGGCATTTCCGGCAGCCGCCGCATGCATCGCGTGCGTGTCACAACAACAAGTGTGTTTACGTGGCGCGGAGTGTGGGTGTCAGCGATGCCTGGGCTTGTGTGGGTGTTAGAAGTTTAGAGCTGAAATTCATTCGTCGTCCTTTCGTTCGCGGATTCCCCAGCATGTGGCAGCAAAGCAAAAACATTGCTACTAATAAGCCACACTTGGCAAAACGAGGCGCAAACTGCAGTGCAAAACTGTTTTTAATAAAGGACTAAGGACGATTTTTACCGAGGTAAGTGCAAGCAAGTCGCAAAAGAGGTTAAAAATAGCTTTAATTTCAACAGTTTAGCCGATCTTTTATATTCATATTGTTTAGTCTTTGGCCCATCTCCCATCTCGCAGTGTTATTTTTGGTAGTCACATTTTGTTTCATACACCCAGACACGCTCGAATCGAATCCTGGCCGAGTGGTGGCCATTGAAATGCGTGTCTAGTGAAGGATACGCGGAACGTGATTGGAATGTTCAAGAGTCCTGTAGCAGTTGCCTCTTTGTTTCGAGTGGGTTGCGCCCAGAAATATGACTAAGTTAGCCCAGACTGGTGAAAAATTGACGGAGATGGAGGGGGTCAGAGCTAAGAGCACGTCACTTGGCCACATGCCAGTCAAAAGTCAAGAGACGGCTCTGAATTAAAATCAAGCTGTTGCGTAGATCTGGCCGGGCTCAGGCCGGAACCGGAAGTTGCTGCGATGAATTGCCTGCTCTAGCATCCGTTTTGCCTGCTTTTCGGAGCTTCGTCAATTTGCGGACCAACTTTCAAGTTCAGCTCAGAGAACTGCCCGAATTTTTCAATTTTTAATATAAAAGTGTAGGGATTTATGAGCGTTCCTTTTACAACTTTATTATGCCCCAATCTCACAATGAATGCTGGGATAAGGGACGAGGCGACCGGCAGCGAGGTCGGCAAAGACGCCGAGCAAAGGAATATGAAATGAAATTAAAGCTGCCGGAAATGCAGACAAAGCGACATCTCATTGCAGCAGCCGTTTTGCCCGGAGTGTCAGACGGAGATGGCTGAAATGGCTGCTGGAAACTGGAAAGCCGGGGAACTGAAATTAAATCCGATTCATATTGCCTGAGGCGCGAGGGAGGAAAGTGACAAACAAACAGTCTTATGTAACATCAAATTGCAGCGAGCCAGATATATTAAAAAATTAATAAAACGAGTTTTCTAAAGATAAAAAACGAGAGCACTTGAAAGAAGGGCATTAAAGCAATGGAGAGGCCTTCATAATGTGCCCCGGAACCGTCTGGCAGCCATCAAACATCACCATCAAATGGAGCAAAAGGCGATCCACAATGGAAGTCAATGGGGCAATGCAAATTACCTGCAAACGCAAAAGGCGACTTATGGTAGCAATTGTCATGAAAAGTTCTTTGAGTTTGAATAAAGCCTTTTATCGGTTGAAATGAAATATTTTTCCTTAACAATGGATGGTCCATTTGAGCGAATGAATGTTATAATCTTTCTATGCCCGGACTAGATAGTGATATTCCAGAACAAATACTGTGTTATCCTTGTTTTATTTTAGAGTTCAATTAGTTTATACTTAACTCATTAAGGATACTGTTTCTAGTTAATATGGTTTTCGTAAAGATGCACAAGCTTATTCATAAAAATTTATTGTTATTTTTAGCTACTGTTTCAGTTTAAATTGTGCCACTGCTGCGGTTTAATACGATTTGTAGAGCTATTTCTCTATAGAAACGCACACAAAAAAAGTCAATGCATATCCGGTGTTTTCGCAAATAAAAACCACAGGATAATTGAACCGCAAATGATGTGGATAGTGCCGTCAGCCCATGTGTGTGGGTGTGTTCGCTGTTTAAAAACCCAATTCCTTGGGGCCATAATTTCAATTATTGTTAAAGGCAATTTAAGACTCTCAAATTAAAGCGCGGCAGCGATTGGCATTACTTAATCGCGGCCAATTGGTAAAAGGTGAGGCCTTTGATTGAGTGGGTACTGTGACAATATTTGGATTGCGTTTTAAATACACTCACCTGGCAAACTGGCTAAATAAACAGCGGCAATGACGAAAAGTCGTCGCAGTTTAAGCGCCGGCCGTTGCATGCTGTTTGACTTGATTGTATTGCCCACAATTGTGTTTGTTTATTGAAAAATCAGTTAATAATTGAACAGCACGTTGTACTCCAAATACTATTTAATGTCATATATGATCAATATCCGTTTACCAGACCGCAAAAATCAATTTTTGCATTCCCTAACCCGTTTTGTCGTCCCTTTTGTTTTGGCTGCTCAGTATGTGCAATTTCCTTTTATTTTCGACGCTTGATTGGTTTTTTCTCTTGACTCTGTTTTGCGGTTGCACTTAATGCATTTTTTATTTCCCTCCCAAGGGCGTGTCCTTTCCTCCTCCGGTCCGCCAGTCAGCCACAATTAGCAATCTGCACAGGGAGTCGCATTTGTATTCGGATTTTTGCTCCAGCTTCATGCCACTGTCATGCATGTCGAATTGTGTAAATACGCTCGGGTTAGCTGCATTTCTTATTGAACTCGATTTGGCTATTTGCATTTTTCATATCCCTTCTACCATTTTTGCATATTCATTTCCGGCTTTCCTCAATTCTCCACTTTGCTACTCTGTGTATATTTTATACGATTTCACTTTTCTCTGAACTGAACTAGATTCGATCTGCAAAATGTATAGAGCAAAATATGGATTAGTAAGGAAATATATATGGTACTGGTATATGCTTATAAATCTATTAAGCTTATTTTTAACAAGTGAAACGTTATTAACTCCTGTGAAAACTCATAAATCAACGAAAAAAGACGGTAAGCATCGGCAGATCTCATCGCTTTTTATGTGACACTTTCCCGATTGGAGTTGTCATCGTCAAATTCAATATCCTTGCCAAGATTTACCGCCCTGGAGCCAAAGAATCCCGCGGGAGTGAATCACTGATGGACACTTTAAGCTGCAGCGGCTCCAGATTTTGGTGGCGTAGGGGTGAAAGCAAAACACAAGCTCAATGCATTTTCCAACTGATTTGAAAATCCAAATGTTGCCCATTAGCAAACCAAATACGCACAGTCCCACCGCAAAAGGGGCGGCAGACTTTGAAGCCACCGGAAGTGAAAGCCGACTGACTTTACATGGGAAATTGGCACAAGCCAAGCCATGAAATTGTACAACACGATTTTCACATTCCGTACATGACACCATTCCGACCGCTTCGCCGGGGACAGTAGCGCACATGTGTGTAAGGCAGCCGCCCGGATGGCAGCCTACTTTACATGCCTGCGATTCGATTTGCCGACGTTGTGTGCATGGGAAAATTCACTTATGGAAATCGAAGATTTTCGGAGTGGATTTCTGTCTGCTCTGCGTTCTCTTTTCCCATTTTCCTCACTGGTTTTTTTTTGTTTGCCTGGTTGGTTGGTTGGATGCGAGCACCGTAACGAAAACTAAACTGATATGAAGTATCAGCATTCAGTATTCAATGTAAATCCTTTAAGCTGAAAATGCGCTTGAAAGGAACCCATGACCCCTCTTCTCACATTGTTGGCTGACTGACAGCTTGACTGCGCCTCTGATTGGAGGTTCTGTCTCATAAAGAGACATCCTCGGCGGGAAAGCGTAAAACTATAGGTCTTCCCCTTGGTCCCAACCCCCTCAAATCAAGTTATATGAGTTCAACTGCGTACTTATTCCCAAGGGGCCTGATGCGAATCGAAGAGACCAAATATTTTCGACTCAGCCGCAATTTTTCGCGGTAAGTTGGCGATTGATTTAGTGGAGAAAAGTTATGAAAAAGCTGAATGCTTCTTGCATTCTATGTTCGATTAGGAGAAAGTTAGATATACAATAGAAATTATTTTATATGATTAAAATGACTTTTCTTGACTAGAACTAGACAGGCTTTCGAAGAATCGTCACTTAACTCATCAAAATGGCAGAACAGCAGTCACATATAAACACACCAGCACACATATGCCACATTAAAACAAAACCGAATAACCAAACACTTAATAAACACACAGACTCACGATGATTCAGCCGTACTCGAATTTGAGCCGCAAGATTTCTGTAGCGATAAGACTGGAAGAGGAAATGTACTGTGAGACAATAGACGAATCGTTTTACGATACCAGACCTCAACTGCTGACAGAAAACGCCTTGCGTACGTACAATGCTCTTCTCGATTACAAACAGTTCAAGGCTGCTAGGACAATCCAAAGGCACTTCCGCGGTTTTCTCAGCCGGCAAAATTATCTTAAACAGCACGAGGCTGCCACTAGGATCGCCAAATGGTGGCGTGGTTACTTGGTACGTCCATATATCGGAATAATCAAGCGATATGGACATTGTTTTGGTATTACTTTCTGCATATCCTAGGTCCGGGTTAATGTCTTTGAAAGAGCTGAGTCTTATCTGCAAGTTCGGGTAATGAAATTTTACCATGAGAAGGCCCAGATGATCCAAGCCATGTTCCGTGGTTGGAAAACGCGCCAGTACTTGCATGACTTCCAGGGAATGAAATTGCTGCAGCTACAGTACGCCGAGGATATGCTTAGTGAGCTGGCAAGGATGCTTTGGAAAATAAATCACAACCATCAACTGCCTGGTATCTATTCATTGCGCGAGTCTAGGTATACCTTTATTTATATTTCATAAGTTTAGACATCTAAATCTTAAGGTAAATCGTTGCAGTCTTCTCACCAAGATAGAGGACTTGTCGTGGACCTTCGGCTTTCGTTTCCATAATGGACGAGTACGGGCGGCCATCGCCTCGAAGAAAGCTTACATCAACGACAAACGAGTTGAATTCTTATCCGGTGAGAGATACTTCACATCTCCATATCCGGGTCCTGATTCAGAGGCACTCATGTTTGGCGAGGGCGTGCTAACCAAGAAAATCTGCACTGCCGGCCAGCGTACATTCCTGGTTTATGAGAATTCCTTCAGGGATTCGTATATGAGAAATATTTACAACAAGTTCGCAGCGAGTAAGTTCCGTGATTAATCGATTTTCGTATCAAAACTCATAGTTTCTATATCTTCAGGGCGACGAAATAGCATGAAAGTAAACCAGGCGAACATTAGGTCGTCCTTCTGTAGGGATATAGTCAAGCGAATGATCAAATTAAAAATAGTCCACAAGAGCGCGGAGAAGAAAACAATCTTCCAGTTTCTTGAAGAGCTTATGGCAAATACCGGAGACTATAACTGCCATTGCTTACCCAAACTGAGAGGGGATATCTTATGTAACTGAGGTTCCAAAGTTCTGAACGAATATCCGCTGTTGGGTGGGTAATCGGTCAGAACTGAAGATTCTATTGATGCGAGTATTAAGAGCCCTATCTTTTGAAATTTGTTGTTTGTAGTAGAACATCGTACAATAAACAAAGGAATAATGTATATTCATAAGTTGGGGCCGGTGTTTAGAAATTTTATGGGTAAGTACAAAGTTAGTGATCCGCGTGATTTATTACGAGAAGGGAAATACTTTGCCGTACTTATACAATCTCCAGGGAAAGTGTCTTCCTTGCAGATATGACTTCCCCCTGACCATCAAAATGCCCCTAGACACTGACAGACATTCCCCATTGCCATCAGTCACAAAATTTCACAAATTCCTCGACATAAAACAGACTCTCCCGCAACTGAAGAGCTTAATATTTTTTTTCTGTTTTTTTTTTTTAAATGTCAAGGCAACAAAAATTGAGGAAAACGAAATTCAGTTTCCTTTGTGCGAGTGCGTTTTTAGCAGCTCGCAATTTATTTGCAAACATTTATTATCGTTACTTTTGTTTTATTCGCCTTGAGTACTTTCGCTTGCGGAAATGTTGGGGTCACTTTTTATGCAGCATTGTTTTACGGTCGCGTTGTGGCTTGGTAATGAAATGGCCCGTCATAAAGGAGGCGGTCCAAGGTGGATAGGGCTGGCAGGGGCGGTATATCTCAAGGACTTTAAGTTGGAGAACAAATTAGTTTAAAGATAAGTGGGTTACACAATTTCGTGTTGGATACTTTGTGGCATTAAGTGGCTGTCTTGATTAGTCCGTCGAGATGGCAAACACAATCAGGCATCAGCACCAGACTGCACGTGAAAATGTTTAACAGCTGTCGATGGCAGAATGGAGGAGGATGAGGCGAAGGATTTAGGGTAAATAGCATGAAGGCACTCCTCTGGGGAATTGCAGGCGGGCTTAAAGGCATCTCCGCAATGCTCCTTTGGCCAAGTGCACAGTAAATACCAAAGCAATTTACACTGCAAAATTAACAAGCACCAAACCGCAACACGAGCCCGAGGTGCTGAAGTGGATTGGCTCGAACCCAGCTGGCCAAGGTGTTGCTCCAACTCCTGTTCCAGCTCCTGCTTCTGGTCCTGCTCCTACCACGAACTTTCTTCTCCGGGCTCTCACAGTCTAAGTCGAGCCGCAAGCACAAATGAATTTTTCCTGCTTTTCCTCGTCTTCTTCGAACTCCGTCTATTTATTTGCCTTTTTGGCCATTTTTGTTAGCCTCTTACACACGAATGCAATTAAGCTGACTGGACTGAGCCAATAACCCAACTGTATGGGAAAAATCAAAGGTTTACGAGATTTTTCTTCACCAGTTGAATTGGACCATGAGTTTTTTGTCTGTGGAAAGTTTGCAAAACAGTTTCGAAACCAATTATCTCAGCTCTGTACTAAAATGGTAATACTGAAGGACTTAAAATTCTATTGGATTATAAATTCTGTGTTTAGGATATAATTGAATATTAGTGAACTCTATGCAATGACCACAAAAATACAATGCTTATGGTTAGAGCGTGTGCACATTACACATTACTGAACATCCTTCCATAATGATAGCATCAGCTTCCATCAACGAACACTAATCGTACTTAAACTCCCAAGAGTCCTAAAATTTCATTCACATAAGTATTTTGCTGCCAAACTGACCATTAAACGAACGCACAAAGGATTCCAATTAGAGGTCGTAGCCAGCGGCTAGCAGCCAAGGCAGCCCGAAAACCTCGAACCATTTCCTTAACCCTAATCTTAATTATGCAAAAAACGAGGCCATGTGCGAAAACTACCAGAAATGGACGGAACGGGCAGCCCATTCGACAATAAACTAACACCAAGCTGCTGAGAGCTACCAAGTGCTTGGGTCATCAAAATGTGTCAGGCCGGTCGGAGCATGCAAATTTCAAACTTAATCATGGGACATAATATTGGGAATAGCGGGACCGGATCGGTCGGGAGGTATTCTGTGACCCTGGCGAAATCCCCGTTTATCAAATGGCCAGCACCACAACAGCTGTTCACTTTGAAATAGTTTTGGCCCCCGCCCCGGTCCGTTTTCTTCTCTCATCTCATGGCTGTCAAATGAGATTAAAATAAGCTCTTCCGTCAATCGACATCGACTTGGACTGCTGCTCGATGCTCGTATATATTACCCACATGACAATAGCTGACCCTTCGACCCACGCCGCCCCTCCACTCCTTGCCCTGTCTCCTCTCTCCAATATAATGGGCCAAGCGAATTTATAGCAATTGTGCACTAAAAGGGTTTTATCCACGCACAACAGCTTGACCAATAAAGCAACTAAGCGCATTTGTGCACCACTTCACAGAAAGGGGGAAGGATACACTAGGTTCGTGCCCTATACATAGGGTTCCGATGGGTGGACGAGAAAAGGGTTGGAACGGGCCAGGACATGAGCTTTGAGCGCCAGTTTATTGCCAAATTGAGTTCTCGGCCGAAAGGGAACGCGACAAAGCTTTGAGTATGGCGAACGTTGTCAACAACAGCTGCACAATTGAGATAAACTTCAATTTTCGTAAATTGTTTAGTTTATTGAAAAATCTGCGACATGTGAAGACTCTTCCATGGAGTGTGTGTGTGTGGCACATTAAGCGCTCTGAATTTTAATTCAATTTAACTTTAGTTTCAGTTTTGCAGCTTGCGGATGGCGGATGGCGGATGCCGGATGCCGGATGCCGGGAAGAGCAATTTATTGGCACATTTTATTTTACGAATTTATTGGATTTGATTGGAAAAGACCAGAACTGAATCCGTGGCAACTGGCAGCTGCAGAGCATTAAATTTTTAAATATCAGTTGCAAAACTATAAGTGGTCTAAACGGATTTCAAAGAACTTACCATACTAGCCGATATAATCAGGTAGCTTTTATAGAGTTTGTTGGTTTATATTATTAATTATTCTTACCATGATAATTTTGTGGAATTTATACCAGTAATTAGCTCCACAATTAATATAATGATTTACTAAAAATTTGCTTTTATTCGTTTGCTAAATGGCGTCTGACCTCATGACAGCCCCAAACATTTTATTTTAGTGTTTTCACAAGAAATCAAATATTTGCCAAATGCGGTTCAATTATTTTGACAGATATCACTAGAATTCGAACTGAACTTTTGCAATTATATTCCAAATCTTTTGTGTTGGTCAGATATATAAAATGATAATATTTCATCAGAATGTTGAGTCTATTTCGTTACATCGAATAGTCATATATGTATTTATTTCGCTTTTCGCTGAGTATGGAAATGACTTTGTGTACTTCAGGAGTACTTTTCGAGTGGGCGAGTCCACCTTCCTCCCAATTCTTTCTATCCAGTCAGGACTCCCTGCGGCACTCAAGACAACAAAGCCTGCATAGATCGAACTTTTCTCCTCCCGAACCACCAGAATATACATTCCTCTTATCGAAATCCCCAAAGGTCTACCTAAGCGTACCACCCACAGTCACTTGGAGAGGCCAGACACAATATCCAAATATCCGAGTACCTTATCCCTTATCCAATTCCTTCCCATATACTCGCATTCGCATTCACGTACTCGTACATTTCCCAGTGGAAAGCGATGCCAGTGTGTGCCCAAATTATGCGCATGCCGTTGATATTTTTCTTTTTTGGCCTCGGCACGATTTTCAATTCAAATGTTTTCTTTTTCTGGATTCGATTTCGCCGGCAGAACGGTAAGGTGAACGATGCGGTTACATGGGCGTGGCAGGCGAAAAACTTTTCGCATAAAATAAGGCAAGATAAATTGTTAATGCGTCTGTGGGGAAGCGATTAGCGGTGAATGTGCCGAGTTTATGTTTCAGTTCGTTTCGAAACTCCCTTTCCTTTCCCATGCCCATTTTCCACTCTAAGTCTGGGCTATTTAAATATTATTTCTGGTAACGAAGTTTCAGTGGCTTAAAGGAAAACGAAAAACGGCAACGCCAAACGACAAACAGGAGACGGAGATCGGGGATCGGAATACGGAAAAACTTCCGGCCAGATGCATTGCGGAAATATTTTCCAAATCGACTGCAGCACACACAACTAATATATGTCTGACTGGCACAAAAAAAAAAAAATAAAAATAAGAAATCCAACAAGCAGACGACAAAAGGTAAGTTGGCTCAGTGGAAGCTAAACTCTCGTTGCCATTGGCAATTTATTTTCAGCAGTCGGGCAAATCCAGCTCGGGGATTTTGTCCTTAGCCAGGGCAATTCCTCCTCCTCAGGATGCGAAAGCACTTCAGAACGCATTCAGGTGGCCAATTGGCAAATGCAACAGCCACTGCAGGCCCTGATAAATCGTTATTTATAATTTGTATTGTAAACGAAGAAATTTTTATTTTATATTTCACTGAGTGGTGGCAGTCTTCGTAAGAAGGGTCAAAACATGCTTATCAACGAGAAGAGACTTTGAGGGGAGGATTAAAATAAATAGTTTTACAAAACTGTAAGCTACACATATAAGCATTTTTCCGGAATCATTGATTTACACAGTAAACTAAATATCTAAGCTTAATATGAAATGTTTTAACTTTTATTTCAGTTATAATTGAATATTTTCCAAAGCACACGAATGTGCTCAGGGCTCTCTTCCATGATTAATTTAGCTTTCAAAGTTTTGTGTGGTTCGTGTTAGCAAATATTTTCATATTGAAATTTGCATTCTGTTGGCTGGACTAATGGAACAGACCCACCTAATGAATGCCCGGCTTATAGCTGCTGCCAACTGGAGTTGAAAGCCAGGTTCATCTGTCCTGGCCAAAAAGAAGACTTGGGCATAAATAAATGCGACTGTCAGTGGCAGCTGAAGAATTTGCAAGTCGGGCTTTGAGTGCTAGTGACAAGTTTTTGTGGAGGCGCCAGGACCAGCTGGATATCTGCTAGATCCGGGTCTAAGGTCGAAGACAGCTAGTCTGGTGAGGTCAACATTTGCCCCTAGTCCTCCAGAGTTCTGCTGCCGCAAGCGCTACTGTTGCTCACTTTTCAACGCTCCACTGAATCCTTGAGTGATGCAAGCCAACAGCCCCACGCCCCACGCCAATCCGCCTCCTTCCACTCGCAGTTGCAACTGCGAAATTACCTGCCCAAAGTTGCGTAACGAATCAGGTGTAAAAGCAGACCCAGTCAGACAAAGAAAAGTAGCCTCCGCCATTCAACTGACTGATATTATTATTCATGTTCCACCGCTGGGCGAACTTCTTTCAGTGGCCCAAATATGCATCCGACATAAAGTGCAATTGCCAACATAAATAAAAGTTTAAAACTTTCTCAAATAGAATTTTCAGTAGGCGAGCAGCCCAGCGAATTTAAATTGTGAATTCGAAGTACTCGAATCATGGTTATTAGTTAAATAGTTTTATGTAATTTAAGGCACTCCCCGTCACACGTCTAGACCTTTAATTTTAAAAGTGAAATAAAGAGATATTAATCTGTCCAACCTTTTTTGCAACTTTTTTAGTATGCCAAAAAGCAGCGTAGCATCAGAATACTAAAAAAACACGATTTATGGTATGCCACTTTTCTAAAGTAATACTCGCCAAATCCTCCTAATCCCAACTCGGCTTCAACCCATATTTATTGATTTAAAGTTTGAAAACTATTTGTGAGCTAAACTTAAAGATATATTGGGGGTTGGGGACTCGAGGCTGACCCAGAACCATTGTGCCACTATTGCCGTGGCGACAATCAAATAAATCACAAGTCCTGTGTCTAATTAAACTTAAGCTGTGCGACCCTTAACACTTGAGCTCGGCCTGTTGTCCTTGCCGCATTCCCACTCATTTGCATAAGGAGCGCGTTTGCTGCCTACCCGGTAAAAGATCAACGGGGGAGCCATTTCCAGCCGCCTCTTTGTACCATGATTCCTTCTTCCCTTTCCAGAAATGTTTCTATGCATATGAGACAAACTTTGTCCTTACTATCCTGCACCTCCTACGACCCTCTAGCCTCCCCCTTAACACCTCCTGAACGAAATAGTGCGTCACGCCCGCGTTTTGTGTCATGTGTGCCAATTAAAGTCGCTCCCACGCCCTCTGACGCCTCAAAAAGGATTTTAAGGCACAAAGAAGATAGACTTTGAAAGCGACAAGTCGAGTCTGAAATGTTCTTTAATTCATTCATGTATGTTTTAGATTAAAAATATTTAAATAGTTTTCTATCCTGGCATAAATTATGAACTATCTTTAGTTTCTGTTCGTTGTCGTAGAGATTCTAACAGCTCCTCTGATTGCTTCTTAAAATAGGCCAAGATGCGCCAGCACAAACTTCTATATCCACACCGAGAAAGCATCGGGCTCCTGGCAATATTTCCGGTATAAAGGGTATGAGAAAGCCAAGTGGCTTTCTTGGCCTTCGTGCCACCACCTCTCTTTGGACTTGGATCCTTGCTGGTAGCTCGTTGTGCGCATTATTAGCTGTCGTTTATTTTACCCAAGCATCCACCAAAAGGAGGCTGGCTGCAAGGAGCTCGAGTCGGGACCCCCAGCTGCTTTTGATGGGAGTGGCAGGGGGTCGGTGGGTCGGGAAGCATGGAGTACAACAAATTTCAGTTGTCGTTGTCATCGTCGCTCACTGGCTCGTTGAGCTCCTTGTGCTGTGCTACATATGCCAGGTCTTGCATCCTGGGGCTGCTTATCTTTGTACATTTAAAGTCATTAGCGAGCTCGGCTTTAAGAAGTTGCTTTCGGGAAAATCAATGCGGCCCCTCCGTGGCTCTGGGAAAGGACTGGAAATAGGGAGAATTGCAACGCTGTCAGGTTAAGAGCCTGCCAGACATCGCAAAAGAAATTATAAAATGAAAACAAAGTGCAAATATTTTTCTAATGTCTGACAGCAGCTGTTAAATGCTACGGAAAATCCCGACAAAGAAAACCCGGCTGGGAGGCGGTGGGTTGAGGGCGATTTTAGCGAGGGGCCAGGACACTAATGAACTATGAAAACAGCAGACGACAAACAAAAACAAAACGGAAGTGACAAAAAACTTTCTTTCAGGGAGAAAGGAACTACAGTGGGCAAAAGTAAGAAATATTTCTCTTTATAAATAAGCAATAGAAAAATGTTAGATATGATTTTAAAAATATGACCCCAAGCATTCTGAAGGTCTTAACCAAGTTTCTTTAAATATTTGAAAATGCTTGTATTAGGGAAAAGTTTTCAGCAGCTTTCCCACAGTATTGAATAATTAATTTGAAAAGAAAAACAGCTCGGAAAGTGAGCGGGCAAAGAAAGCAACAAGCAATCGCTTTTGGATTAGAAAAAATAGAGCAATATCCAAGTGCCGGACTTGTGGCATCCACTCAGCGATGCAGTCGCCACGGAGGAAGCGGAAGTGGGCGGTTTTGGGGGCAGTGATGGTGGCAGGACTCCTTTCGTTGGTGGCCACAAGATGGCGCTGTGCATTTACTTTTCTCCAGCTTGACAGCGCTCGAAATGAGACAAGTGGCAACAGCACCCGCAGCGGAAAATGCAGACAATGCTGTCGGACCAAGGAGTGTTGAAGGAGGAGGAAAATCGGGATGCCACGACAAAATGCTAATGCAAAAAAGTCGAGGGAGAAGGTCGATCTGAGGAGGCGAAGAAAAAAGGTGAGCTGCAATAGGTCTGTTGCCTGGCAACTTGATTCCTAGGTTTTGGTTTTGCTCTATTTGGTAATTTATGTGGCGACATTTTCCACTACCACGCCCTCACCACACCACCACAACCACCACCAACATTACAGCCACCACTTCCAAATCGCAGACCCATTCTCCTTCAGAATCGAGGATGTTTTTGTCGGGGCAACCACAAGGAATGGAACGAAACGAAAGCTGACGGGAAGCATTTTTGTGACAAGCGCACAAGTTTCACGCTTCAATGTGCAACCGAATGGCAAACGTATGGCGGCCTGGGCGGGGCGCAGTTGGGCGTGCCAATATCCACAACAGATGACTGACCTGCTGTTGGTTGGTGGCAAGTGAGTTAGAAAATTAAAATCACAATATGTTTGGAATTTGTTTCCATTTTCAAGTCCTTGCTTACATTCTTCCATCTATCGCGTGGCAGATTGGCAGGATGGATAAATACTGTCCCGAGTTTCCACCCTAACTTTATAATGGTAATGGTTTAAAGAGTTTAAAATTATATCTGCAAAGTATCAAAACAATTTGTGTATTTATGCTTTTTTTGCTGTTTCTACCTGTCGTGGAAAACTTTTTCTGTTGGCGACATTTTCTTTAAGTTTTCGCGGGCCGCCGTTCGTCGGCTGCTTCTGTTGTTATTATTATTCAGTTACTCTGTTTATACAGGCAAGTTATTCATACATTCATGAATATACATACCCGTATAAGGCACGTATCTCCCTTTGGCTCTGCCCCACACAGGACGAGAATTTGCATAAACACCAACGAACAACAAAAATAACCAGCCACGGATGTCCCAGTGTGTTCACCAAGTAGTAAGCGGGTAAAACATCCGCAGATAGCGCGATGTGATGTGGCTGGGTTTACTTTTAAATTTCCACTGTATACAGTTCCATCCACAAAAATTACACTGAAACAAACAACTTCGAGTCTTTAAAATACCTTCAAATGTACTTTAGATATGAGAATACTTGCAAAAGTTGATCTAAGCATTCGTCTAAAGAAATAACTACTAAACTACTAAACCCCATTTGATTTGTTTGGAATATAAGCACATTCCCAGTGTACCTTACTATGTATTTTCTCAGTTCAACTCCTTAGATTTTCACCACATATTTATATATGTACCCCAACTTATATTCCCACAATCCTTCGACTCCTATGCATGTTTATAAAATTGTCTAAATTCCCACAAGTTGATTTAAACTTTCTTCGCTTCTAGATGTTCTCGTTTGTTTGGTTGTGCTTATATATTTTTTATATAAAAAAAATGCTTTTGTTAGTTGGATGCCCGGCGGTGCCGCACAGGACTCTAATGCAAGTATCTCTTTCAGGCTCTCTTCTTGTTTTCAAAACCCACATTTCGTATACGTTACGTTTTTGCACAAACTAACTTGTTATTGTTGCTACAATAAAGCACAGACAAGCGGAAGTATCGTGTATTGTATTGTTGTTATTTTCACGGTGTCCTTTTGAGGTTTGTCGTTGTAGAAAATGCCACAAATGCACTCAGATATTGAAATCTGAGCCTTTGCTGCGAAAACCATGGGTTTATTTGTTCACTTTTACCATAAATTTTATTGTTCAAATTCGGTGCCTGCTCGTATGGATATAAGATAAGGCAGAAGCGAAGAAGTGCCACAAAAGCCTGACATTGAAAGCGAAAGTTTGAGAGGATATGTTGTGGAATTGAAGGAAGCTTTGATTCAATGTTTGACTAAAAGTTTAAGCTCAATTAAATGAATACATTCTAATTAACTGATTGATTAATAAATACGAAAACTGTTTGTGTTTTATTTATTTGAAAAATATGTAATTAATTGTACACACGTCGTATGGGTCATATTTTATTACTTCATGTGTCAGTTTAGTCATTTTAGTAATTTGAAATATTTAGGTTTATTCTGGCGTACGGGTCGTATGAGTTATATTTTTCGTCAATATTGCTCATACGACCCGTTGCATCTGAAAGATGAAATTCTTGTAAAACTAAAAATCCCGAACACCGTTTGGAATACCTTTGATTCGGAATTTTATTAATTGGTTATATTTGGGTTTATTTCTGGCGTACGGGTCGTATGAGCTATAATTTTTCACATATATTACTCATACGACCCATTGAATTTGTAGAAGATATTACTAATTCAAACGGTGACCCATACTTTTTTAGTTTTTCACAACTACTTATTATTTTTTTACTATATATAGATAGTTATAGATCATTTTTTTGTTTTGTGGAGGGATAAAATAAAGAGTCTGCATATTGTAACTTAGCAAGTAACTACAATATTACTAGCCGAGCAATGAAAAGATGTGGGAAATATTACGCAACTGTACATAATTCTCATCGGCTTGTCTTAGCCATGAGAGACTTGGCCCACTTACCCACTTGTACCGACTTGATCCACCTAATCTACTTTCCTACATCTGTTTATAATTTCAGCAAAGAACCTTTAGGCCTCTTTGGCATTGCACTTGACTGAACTTTTGCCCCCAAGCACTCACACTCGCACTGTCATCCACTCACCCGCACAACCATTGACACACTCGCATTCACACCCATACTCACGCTGGTATTCATGGCAGGGTTCCGTCAGCCGCTTTAACCAGCTAACCACTTGACTCAAGTGTTTGCTCACTTTGTGGGCCGCTCTTTCTGTCTATCTCCCACTTTCTCACCGAAAAAAAAGTCCTCCGACCACCCATACCAGTCATGCCACCCATCGCCCTGTTTCAGTCTTCTTAGTTACCGTTCCTGTTTGCGGTTGCTCTTTATTTTCGCATATGCTTCGGCACGCCCTATTTTGGGGCCACATGTTTTTGTTTTCTAGAGACTTTTCCAGTTTTTTCTTTGTTTTCAGCATTGCCCCTTGGCATTCCCATTGTCTGGCGGCTTTCATTCAACTTTATTTGTACTCGTGCATCATAAGGGTTTAATGGATTTGCTGCTGGCCTAGAAGAAAAGTTCCACGGCTCAGTCTTTAGGTTTGCATCATTTGCCCACTTTTCACACGCCCCTCCTTGTGGGATTGTGGGTGTGGGCCTACGCAATGATTATCATATTACGGCCATTGGTTTTGCCGAAGGAGCAACGCCCATTCTCGCAGCACTTCTTTTTATGACTTTATTTTCACCTCCCTTCTGGGGCGGCAGTTAATACATTTTTATAGACTTGCCAAACTACTTAACCGCCCCCCGCTAGGCCACTTTCACCATTAGCTTTTCGCGTGCTTTGTCATTGCCGTTAATAGACTTACTTTTCCTGGTCTCTGGACGGCTGAGGGGGAACGGGGAGGTTCGGGGGCAGTGACAGACCATTAAAGCCAACTGCCCAACTGCGGCTCAGGTGAGGCAAACGCCTTCCAACGACTCGACCAAGCGAAAATTTGTCAACACTGCGTATGCGTAATACGCATATAAAACTTCGCCTCTGTTGGAATTGTCGAAGGCCTATAACGTCATTGTGGAGCCCTTGGGATTATTTAGCAATTTTCTGATCCATTTAATGCTTAGGCTTAAATTGGATAGCCAATTAATTAATATTTCTATAAATTATTAAATAAGGAAATCGGAAATTCTTTTTGTGGTCTTCGATTTATCAAATAGAAGGTTCAGATTAGATGGGTGGTAGTAATTCTAAGTTACTTTGATTTGCTATACTTTCTTTGGACACTTGAAAATTATTCACTTTGGACTTATGAAAATACCAGAACAAGTGCAAAATAAATTCATCCAGCTATCCAATTCTTGCAGCATTTCTTTGCAATCTATTTGCCAGCGGTTTGTGTTTACATTTCCCAACATTTTGGCAGACTTCAGATGCAGCAGGCAGCAAGCAGCATGGAAAGACAACAATGGACATGACTAGCTCTGGATGTCGTAGTCTGAAGCTGTCTTTAACACACATCAAAGGCATTATTAACACCGCATACGCAAGTAGGGATTCTAAATGATGCCTTCAAGCTGGCTCAGGGGCCAAAAACCTAAAACATGTGTCGTTGGCCTTGTTTGCCTATGTGTGTGTGTGTGTGTGTGTGTGTCTTGGTGTCTCTGTGTGTGTGACACTGTGTGTGTGTGAGTCTGTGTAAGTGGCTGTATGTAGGAGCGTATTTATGAGCCATTGTATATAGTAGCTGGCAAGCATGGGCGCATTACATACACACATAAACTGCTTTTGGCGTGCATTAAGTGGTCTTAACTTTCAGCACAAGGACATGCTTTTTGTGGTCTTTAAAATTATTTCCCTTTCCTCTCGACCGTTCTTTTGAAAAGACGGATAGTGTAAGTACGTCTGTAAAGCCAATAAAATTTATATTGGCTTTCAAGGCAATGTAATGCGCTGAGAATGTTATACAAAAAAAATCGTAGCTTTAACATTCCTCAGGGTGTATAACTGAACTAAATGCATAAAAATATATGGTATTTCAAGTTGAGTCGCCCCTTTAAATTTTTCCAATCTTGGTGTCCTTCAATTTTTTATCAGCGCTCCAGCCCCATCTAGTTGGTTCGATAAACCTACCTATTTGGCTTGTCTGTGGGGCATCACGAAATTTACAACTGCCAATTTGGGAGTCAGGACCCGTCTGACCCTTTTTTTCCCCTTTTGGCTCATCAATGAACCAATAAAGTATGCTACGAAAAAAATTTGAGGTAGATAGGGCAAGCAATCCATGTTTTATATCCTCGTTATATGTGAAATCCATACAAACATACATGAGGGAATGTTTACCTGGGATTTTATATTGGTCTAACGAATTATCTTCTTTTGCTGCACAGCGGCTTTTGTAGTGCGTTGCATTTTTGAGCTTCCGTAATTAACATCCAGTAATATATTCAAGGTAAGATGACAGTGGCGGCAACTCGGCAGCTTGATAGATTGAAATTTGAGCCAGAATGGAAGCTGCATCACGTCTCTCTAGTTTGCCTGTCACTTTGCCTGCCCCGTGCTTTCCGCTTTCCCCCTTTCCGCAAAAGATGCTCCTCAATGTCGTTGCCACACTTCAAAGTTCGCGTTGTCGCCAAGTTCGGCGAGTAATGAAAGCTGCGTGCCTTCCGTCTGAAATTGCGGTGAAGGACGAGTGGGAGGACAAGAACGCGACAGCATTACGGCGCAAGGCGGTTGCATTCAAATTAAATAGCATTTTGATGAATATTGATTGATTGCCTTTGCCTTGGGGCAAATTAGAAGCGCAAACCGCATTGGCAAAGTTTTTATTTGCGCGCTGCAGGCTAAAAGCGAAAGTTCAACCTTGTGCTTGTGAGGGGCGGATTCGGATTAAAATAATTTGCAATTTCAATTGAATTCAGAGCGTTTTATTTAATTGGTCATTCGGTTCGTTGGTTTATCGCAAAACCCTGGAAACTTTAAGGAAGTATATTTAAGGATGTTACATTTTCTAAAAGCTTTTTATCACATTTAAAACAAATTTTAAAAAGAAAAGGATATTCCTTGTATTTGCTATAAAATTATTGCGAACTCATAGCGTGGCCACTTCTGACGAAAACTTCCCGTCTAGGAAACCAAATCTACGTTAAAGCATTTTAACTATGGAAGCTACAAAGTATTTTGGCTCTGAAGTATTCAAGCAAAAGGAGGAGAATGGAGTAGCCCCAATGCAAAGCAACGTCCTTTGCCAGGACACAATGCCAGCAGCAACCGGAAATGAGTAAACAAGCGTCAAATAGTGAAAACAGCGGACTCAAGAACAATGCCATACACCGAAGTCCTTGCAACTGCACCCATTCTCCACTCACTCCTTTGGTCCTTTTTCGTGCCTCACTACGAAAATACAAATAAATGAAACATTAAACGAGACAAGGATGCAGCGCCAAGGGGCCCTGAGAGGGAACTTGAAGGGGTCGTTGGGCAATGTGGAGAGGGCGCTCCATAAGGACGAAAAATGAGCGGCGAAGACAACAACCGGATATCCTGGAACTTTATAAGGAGCTCCCAGGCAGGCACCGAAAAAAGGACAACAAAACGCACCAGCAACTACGGCGACGACAAGGACTACGAAGTTTATTTTAACTTTTGATTTCCTCCTTGTGGAACATACCGCTCCTTCCACCCAGGGATCTACCGGAGTGCATTGGCAAATGATTCCATTGAGTGGCAAAGTTGCGCCTTTCGAGAGAGTATCGAGTGAGTCAGACTTGCATTAAAAATGAATTAAATTCCCGACTCAGCCGGCGGCACCAATGGAGAAAACTGACGGAGAGAAAATTCTCAGGTACAATATAATTTTCACCCGGCTCTTCGGATTTGTCGTTAAAGAACATATATTAAATTCTTTTATTGATAATGTTTGATTTTTATTTTATTACTGATGTCTGGATTTGCATCTATCCTAGTAAGCTGTATACAAATGCTAACACAAAATTTTTGCGTATCCCAGAAGTCTTACGCAGAATCGAACGGAACACTAAATCATCAACAACAAAACCCACAACCTCACAAAATTCACACACTGGTTTTCCTCCAGCTTTGATTTAAGTAAAAAGTGGATCATTTTGAAGTTCGTTTTATATAAAAGTATTTAAAAAAAAACCCGCGCCCAGGTAGGATTTTTAGTATAATCATCAACGTAAATAACATTGTATTGTCATGATTAGGAAAAAAAATGTGTTGAAACAAACTACAAACATTAGATTGCTTGGATGGTAAGTATAATTAATTGTAAAAAATATATTTTTTAATTGATATTCTCCAAATAGCTTAGCTTTTAAATTCTGGTCTGGATGCCGTTTTTCTGGATTGGGTTTTATTGGTTTTTGTAGGATTTTGGTGGATGAGTTTATATATCTAGAACTTATGTTATCTTATCTATCTTATAATTTAGGAGATTTTTTGAGTTGACAGCTAAAGCTTGGCCACAGTTAATATTGGTTCTTACCCTTGGTTTGGAACCATTTTTAAAGCAAGCTTTGACCGATATGTCAGTACTTACCAAGTAGCCATCAACTTTTCCGGAATATATACCTTTTATGAACTAGATATGGCGGGTGTTTACAGACGGCATGACGTTTCTGCTGCGTAAGATAACAAAATATTTGTTTTGATTCATAATTAAGTTGTATTTCCAAAAGCAATGTGATATATCCGATATCAGATCCTGAATGTGAAGACTTAGAAGGGGACGAAGATGAATCGGAGGCTCATGTTATACCTATTCTTCAGACACGGTAGGTCCCAAGTTAAGGAAGAGCAGTAAGTAAACGTTTCGTTTTGCAGTGCGGAAGGTCTTATACTGGACTACAAGCAGTTCTTGGCAGCTCGCAACATTCAGCGCTTTGTCCGCGGCTGGCAGGTGCGCCTCAAGCTACGAAAAATTGACCAATCCGCTGTAATCATTCAGAAATGGTGGCGCGGTTTTATGAGCAGAAAGAAACTGTTACCCTTGGTCGAACAGAGATTGCAGGAAGCATGTTTGGCTTTCTATAATAAATGTGCCAATAAAATCCAGAGTTTGTTCCGCGGCTGGTGGTCGCGCAAACACGTATACGATCTTACCAAGCTCAAGACACTGCAGTGTCTTCTGGCCGAGGATCTTATCTACTCGGTGGTCAAGGTATTGCACACGGCTAAAAAAAAGGATTTACTGCCTGGAGTCTACACGTTGCGAAATTATGAGTAAGATTTCCATTTAAACCTGGTGGAAAATATTCACATAGAACGCTGACATCTTTTTCAGAAAATGCCTCAAGACGTCCGAGCAGCTGTTGCTTACTTTCGGCTATCGCTTCTACAATGCTCACGCATGCTACAAAACTCTTAAGAATTCCTCGGTAGTATCCCATCAAGTGAAAGCTTTCCGCAATGCTGAAAAATATACAGTCGTTCCTTATCCGGGCTTTAATTATGGCGGCATCTGCGATCCTCAAACTTCCTACACCGCATTTATGAAAGATAGAACTGGTGAACTTTTCGATATAATTCAGATTTTCATGTCTGGTCACCGGGCCATGGACTTGGGCCACACTGTAAAGCGGGAGCAAACTTTGTTAGAGGAAGGAGGTATTAGATAATTAATTACCCATGCTTGGACCCTATATTTTATTTCATTTTCATGATTAAATTTCATTTTTATAGAAACGAAAGAAGAACACGAAGCGAAGTTGAAGAAGAAAAGGTTTTTTAAGCAAATTGTTTATAGTATGCAGAAGTGGAATGGCGATGATGGGAAAAGGTTTCTTCCAAGAGCTTTATTCAAAAAGCCCATGCCCATGTTATCTCTTCTGGACGAGGTTAAGGCAAATATCGAGGATATATACGGGTCCGTGGAGCCTTGCGTTTGTGAATATCATGGACCGATTATTAGCATCGACGAAGATTAATACGCCCATTTAAAATTTGTATATTTGATATGCATCAGTTAATAATTTATTTGTATATGTTTTAGCTGTAACCTTTAAATAAATGAGCATTTCATGAAATAAATGCGTTTTTGGTGATTTATTTGGGAGAATGGGTTTTAAGAATGGAACTTCTACAAGCTCCTTAAGCTCGAAAGAAAAACAAAAAATACGAGTAATCCTCGACCAAACCGAAACTGAAAATTGCAACTCAAGTAAATACAAACTAGCTGACCCTAATGAACTTGACTAAACAAATAGGCGGAAAGGAGGATGCCTGCACAATCTTAGGGGATTTAAACAGAGTAATTTCCCCCCCTGATTTCCTAGATATATACTGCCGTTACACCCTTAAAGAGTTTTCACTGCCATCGAGCATTTTGCACAAATGTAATAAGATGAAAACGAACCACAAAAGGAAAACAGCAGGACTAAAAGAAAATTGGCTTAGGAGAAGGGAACGTGTTTGCACAAAAATTTCATTCCTATTGATTGTATTCGAGTGGTATTTACCCATTTTTTTTGCTCGTATGTGAGTCGCGTGGTTTGCCCATTGTCGAGTCACAAAAGTCAACAGTCGTTCTAATAAATTCCTTCTGGTCTTGGTCCCTCTTCAAAGCGTGAGTCTGCAATACGGGTGCGCCAAGTTTCAAATTTTGTAACTGTAGTAACTTTATTTTAAGAACTAAGTAGTCTATGGACTGTAATTTTTCATAAAACCAAGTAGCCCATGGACTTTTTGTCGAACCGAATCGCACCTTAGAGCGAACGCAGGATTCAACATTCAGTCTGCTTCGGGGCCTCGGCCTGCGAACACATTAAAATTATCAGTTTTTTTTCGGCATGGAATACAAATTTATAAATTTCGGCTAGATTTAAGTGTAAAGTGTAATTTAGTTTTAAGCATAAAGTGAAACTACACACATTTATTGGAGATCAGAATACCGGTTTAACACAAGATACGCCCACCTTGTAGTGAGTGGCAACTTTTCCAACCGAAAAGTAAAGCGCCTAAGACTTCCTCCGTTTCAGATCCACTTCTCTCAATCAAAGATCCCGTCAAACTCAATTCAACTAACTCTCGTGGCAGTTACACCTTGGAGGATACCCCCATTTCAGAAAAATTCAAACTCTGGAAGACATCATAATCTGGATGACAATGCACTCTTGAAGGCTAGAGTCAAAACCCAATACACTCTTGAAGACATTATCAGGTCCTACAAGTCATCCTGCAAATCTACTCACCCAGATCAACCACCTCAAGCACCACGATCCTAACTCTCCCAAAAACATCACACTTTAACGGAATTAATTACTATACCTAATTCTGCCCCTTTCTAAAACATAACACTGGAAAGCAGTACACAGCAAACAAAAACAAACATAAGAACATATGTAATATATAATACAATACAAAGGAGATATATACAATAAATAAAACACAATACACTTCAAATTTTGTATGTTTTTCTGTTTTTGGATAAATGGTTGAGCAAGTTAATTAGATCGAAACTAGGTCAGAAAAACAAAGGCGCTGACTAAAAAATGCCCGTTAAACGGCAGAAAAAAAATTAACCCAAATATGCAAACAAGTTTGCCAAGCAGAAATGGAAACAAGTCTGGACTAAGTTGCACATTAACTTCCGCAGCTCATTAAGTCACTGTCAGCCCACCAAGGATTATGCTTGAGGCCGCTGGTTCGGGGGAAACTGGCGGAAAATGTATAGAAATTTATGTGACGCCAACTGGACGACAGGCGACCGGAGAGGAGCCCTAGGAGCCCCTTTAGCCACATTGCCCAGCGCAGAAAAACAAAAATAAAATATATTTGCTCATGTAAATTGGGGATGTGAGAAGCTGCCACGGCCACTCCGTTGAATTTAGATAAATCAGTGTGGCCGGAAGAAAAAATTGTTGAAAAGGTTGAATGAAAATGTCGACGCTTTTAGGGGGCAAAAAAAACTGAAAACAAATCTGACTCGTTGTGCTCCCTTAAACCCAAAGTTAAATTAGGTCGTTGGGCTTATTTTCGTATTTTCTTGTTTATTTTTTTATTTCTATAAAGGAACGACTATTCCTCCTTTTTTATACCAAGCAAAGGTCACGGGATGTCTTGGGGGGCATTGGGCCAGGCAGGCCAAACTAATTAGTGGCCATTTTGTGGGTGCTCCTTGTTTAATTAAATTTTAATATGAATTTAATTGAAATGCGTTAAAAAGGTCTGACCTGATTTAATTGAAGCGAGTTTTAAATCTTTATTTTTATTGCAAAACTAGCAAATCTCTGACAAAACTCGATTATTTAAGATACATTACTTACCCATTATTTGAGGGAAAGAAACCTCAATATTATTACATTTATTTTCTTAGGTCCTTGCCGTTTGGCTTCATTCAATAATTAGGGCACGACTGTTTGTAAAAAATGCAGATTGCACGACATTAATTAATTTTGTTATTGTGGCCCGTGGCATAAATTTTCCGCACTTGTCTTTGCAATTAAACACACGCGCCCTGGAAAAACAACCGACGAATCAACGAAAGGATGTCTGTTGACTTATTGGAGGCAGTGCTCGCTTGCAGAAACCGAAATTTGGAAGGACTCACGAATATTTGCGGAATCGTTCATACGCAATTATGAATTCGCCCAGCGAGACGGTAGGAGTCTTAAAACCTATTTTGTTGTTTGTGTTCTCGTGTTTTGGTGTCCTTTTTGTCCTGTTTGTTTTGCAGCCTTGTTCACGAATTTGTGGAGCAGTGCAGGTCGTGACCGGCGTGTGTCTGAGATCCAATTCGTTGCGCGTTATCAATGAAACTGCTGATTTTTCTCGTCATCGTCGCCAGCATCGCCCCAGAAAGGTTCGTTCGTGACCAATCGCGCTTTCTCTCGCGTCGTCGGCGTTTACTTTCTCCGCTCTTTCGCTCTCCCATCTTAACGAAAGTGCCGAAGTGCCAGCCGGGAGTTCCTGGCCGAGCGAGAGAAGCACTTGGGAAATTATACGGGTGTTTATTTATAACAGGAACTTAACAGCAGTCCTTTGGGGAAATTATATACTGCAATCCGACTAAGACTTAAGCGATTGGTCCCAAAATATGTAAGAATATGGGGAACTACAAATTATTATTTAGGAATCAAATTGTAAAACAAAATCAATCAAAAAAAGCTTACATAAAAATTGAAAAAACATTATCAGTCATTTTCATGGCTCAGAATAACACTTGAGAAAGTTTTAGTCCCTTCTTGATATTCTAAGTCAGAAGACCCTATACCTAGGCTATCAGTAGTCTTAGAATTACTTTCAATAACTAAATGTTTTCTTTTCTCATCCCTATCCAAAAATTAAATTCAATTAAATAGTCATTAAGTTAAGCCCGAATATTGCTCGTATCTTCTTGGAATTGATAATCCTTTATAAAATGTGCAAGGAAAATCCCTTTCGAATCGTTTGCTTAGGGGTAATTAATATCATTTAATTAGGAATTATGATTTCAGCTTTTAGTAAAATATGTAAGGAATTAGTGTAAGACCCCGTAAACATCATAATTCATAAGTTAGTCCGTTTCCATAAGCCAACTCTGTGCCACTTTAGTACAAGCTCCCATCACATATCCCATGTATGTTTAAAAGATTCTACAATATAATTTGCTTTGTAAACATATTCGTTTAAAGCCCTCAAAAAATCGTTTATGGCACATTATTAACTGGCCCTGAGTTAATGTAAATTCACGTAGTGATGGCAGGGAAGTGCCTTTAATATGCTTAATGTAATTATTAAAATCGCATAGAGAGAAGGGCACCGCATCCCTGCATACAAATGAACAAACATGCCGTTGAGTGAATTACCTTCCCGTGGATGTCATAAAATGAAGTACATTTACGTCATTTTTTATTGTTTCTCATACCGCCTCAAGAAAATGAAATGTGCATCAAAAATCCCTCCCTGTCAATTACAAACGCCTTGTTTTCGATACCCTTGCAAGGATGGGAAGATAAATGTCACCTACAGACAATGGGTATATATCAATCTTAAACGATTGGAAGGGAATATCTGTCAATCTGCATTAAAATCTGATAACAAATCATTTATTTTTTCATTAAATCTGCATTAAAATCTGATAACAATTTATTTATTATTTTATTAAATGAAAAGTACCGTCCTCCTTCATTCTCATAAGGTAAAGCGCCATTAATAGGCTTTAGCATTTATTTTTTAAATATTAAGTTAAAATATTAAAATACGAAACAAATTAAAATATTCAAGGAAAAGTCCTGTCTACCTCGATTTTCATTAGATACAGCTTATGAGAATCGAGGAGGAGGGCGATATTAATTGGTTTTAGTATTTATTTGTTAAATATAGAATTAAAATACTAAAATAGCAAATGAATTAGTATACTGAATGAAAAGTGCCCTCCTCCTCGATTCTCATTAGGTACACCTTATGAGAATCGAGGAGGACGGCGCTATTACCAGATTTTATTATTTATTTTTAAAATATCAGATCTTTTTTGATAATGAATTTTATAAGAGGCTGGATTTATTTTTTTAATGATCGGCCAAATATATCCGATATTTTCTATATGTCTAGCCAATAAAAACCTCGATTTAACTACAAGGGTATATATGGTAAACCTCTGCCGAAGTTGTCTTTTCTTACATTCTTTATATAAAAATTTCCTCTTTTTAGCAGCCTATCCCCCTCCCACCAACCTCGTAGCTGTTGGGGACAAAGTTTACAGAAAACTCGATTACAGTTAAGCGGTGATACGGGATGGCTGACACCTTAAAAAAATTAAGAAATCAAAGAAAAGTCCAATATGGCCCAAATCGGAAGGAATATCTTCGACAATATCTAGCCGATTCTTGATCGGAATACCTTAAAAGAATTGTGGATCGATTTCGTATCATTCCGCACCAAAACCTGAGAGTCAAATAGTTTTTACATTTATTGTCAATTTTATGATAATTGCGACCAAATTTTTGAATTTCCAAAATAAAGTTTTTCATCAACGGCCTTCGCAGCTTATCGATAAAGTTCTTTCGGGGTTATTTAGAAGTAAAACTTATCTTTTCGTCAAGATTTATTCCAGGTTTTATACCCCATATTTGTGGGGTATTGTAGGGTTGATAACAAAAGTAAACAATACGCTCAGGTCAACAGGTAAGCAATCAAAGCACTTCCAACCGCGTGAAATCTCAAGGAACGAAAAATAGACAAATCAAGCCTTCTAGTACGTTTCGATTATAAACCTTAGGAGTGATAAGGCTAGTGCATTATCATCAGTATGTGGATAGTGGGAAGCGAGAAGGCAATCGTTAAGTCGTTGTGCTAACGAAATGCTTTAGCAACCCCAAAAGTACCTACTAATACAAGTACCTACTAATATATGTACGTACAAATTTTTAGTACATACATGGTACATATACTTTTGGACGTGTGTGACAGGTCAGCACAGTGGGCCGAAGAGGAAAGACTGAAGAGGATGTTTACTAAACTGCGCAGCAGCAGCGGCGTGGGTGTAGCTAATTGGGAGGGCACAGTGGTATGTTTCGCGAGGCCAATGAATATTGGAAATTCTAAGATGCAGAAATATGTGGCGATCGTTTTAGGTCATGTTGCCTCTATGAACCAGTCACCATCCAAAATATTGAGGCAATATTTAAAAAATTATTCATTCCCTGATTTTGATGCAGAAGGATAGAGAATCGATCCACCAATCTTACATGCGACTTAATATCAATTTAATTAACTTGCTTAACCATTTATCCAAAAACAGAAAAACATACAAAATTTGAAGTGTATTGTGTTTTATTTATTGTATATATCTCCTTTGTATTGTATTATATATTACATATGTTCTTATGTTTGTTTTTGTTTGCTGTGTACTGCTTTCCAGTGTTATGTTTTAGAAAGGGGCAGAATTAGGTATAGTAATTAATTCCGTTAAAGTGTGATGTTTTTGGGAGAGTTAGGATAGTGGTGTTTGAGGTGGTTGATCTGGGTGAGTAGATGTGCAGGATGACTTGTAGGACCTGATAATGTCTTCAAGAGTGTATTGGGTTTTGACTCTAGCCTTCAAGAGTGTATTGTCATCCAGATTATGATGTCTTCCAGAATGTGTAGTCTTCCAGAGTTTGAATTTTTCTGAAATGGGGGTATCCTCCAAGGTGTAACTGCCACGAGAGTTAGTTGAATTGAGTTTGACGGGATCTTTGATTGAGAGAAGAGGATCTGAAACGGAGGAAGTCTTAGGCGCTTTACTTTTCAGTTGGAAAACTTGCCACTCACTACAAGGTGGGCGTTATCTTGTGTTAAACCGGTATTCTGATCTCCAATAAATGTGTGTAGTTTCACTTTATGCTTAGAACTAAATTACACTTTACACTTAAATCTAGCCGAAATTTATAAATTTGTATTCCATGCCGAAAAAAAAACTGATAATTTTAATGTGTTCGCAGGCCGAGGCCCCGAACCAGACTGAATGTTGAAGCCTCCGTTCGCTCTAAGGTGCGATTCTGTTCGACAAAAAGTCCATGGGCTACTTGGTTCTATGAAAAATAACACTCCATGGACTACTTAGTTCTCAAACATAAAATTTAAAATAAATTATGCTTCCTACGAGCCATATGACCCAGGACGATGTCTATGTCTTTGCCAATATTGATTCGATTCTCAAGTAGAATATCTTAAACGATTGGTGGATCTATTGTTTATTGGGCTGCATCAAAATCTGGAAACCAATTTTTATTTAGTTTTTTTTGTCAAATTTTGTTAATGGAACCTCAAAATATTTTGGAAAATGCTTATAAAATGCTTTATAGGGACAATATAGACCAAGACGATAGCTATATTTTTGCCAATATTGATCGGATACCTATTGTTAATTATTAAATAAAAATTATGTTTAGGTTATGTAGTTTGCCTTAAGGCTGTAACATAAATCTATTTAAGGACTGAGGCAAATGCGTTAGGTAATTATTTGGAAATCCAAAAAGTGTCCATTTGGAACATTACCCAAACTCTTCGACTTCAAAACAATCAACTTGAGCTCTTTTAACATGAAGGAAAAATGGGCAATAGATCAAGGAGAGGTACTTATGTTAACATTAAAAAAATCATAATTTTTTCGGTCGCTCTGAAATTTGTGGCAAAAAACTGACTTTGTGGCTAATGCAGATGGCAGGAGAAGCGAAGCGTGAAATGCTTTATGAATTATTATGCCAAGACTGAATATGAAGGTGGATGTTCACACGCCCCATATATAAATATTCTTTAAAAGATAAACAAAGTATTTCTAAAGGGCGGATTGCGGAGGTGTGTAATAAATTTCAATTGACTTATGAAGACGGTGGAGACTCTTTTTCAACAGAAAGTTTTTAGCGCGTACACGTGCCTATAAGCTGATAAAAATTGCTAAAATTTTCCTTTTCACATTGTTAATTTGTTCTGTTCCAAGTTTAAGTCCATGTTATTTGGAAAGAATGTCGCATCTATTCCATATAGAATTCTTTAAAGCCTGTTTAGCCATTGCTCCGTATTTTTTGTGGTTCATCTTTTCCTTTTATCAGCAAAACGAACTACCAAAATATATTTATATATTTGTCAAATTTTGGAAGGGCCAAGAAACAATCCACAAAGTTGCTACCAAGGGCGATGCATCATTTTTATGTGAAAAACTTTAGAACTGCCTAAGCTCTTAATGTTCCCTCAGCTCAGAGCAAAAAAGTCCTCAGCCAGAGTTGCCAGTTTTCCCCCGATTTCACACTTGTGCCCAAGCACACACAGACGGTTAGACTTTGTCTCACAGCACCCCAAAGGATATTAACAATAATCTAACCAAATTAACCCAAAGCACTAAAGTGTAAGTGACATTAAGTTAATTTTCGTGTGCGCCAGTGGTAGAACAAAGAAACGAGACGAAAATCCGTCGAGAAAAACAAAACGGAAAAACTGAAATAAAAGAAGTAGCAATATAATGAAGAGTGGAGGGAAAACTTACGTTTTATTTCCTTGTTTTTTTTTGCCCATGGTCCTAGCCCATGGTGGTCCTAGTCCTTGGTTGCATCAACTGTGCAAAATTTCCCACGAGATCAATCAGCCACAGGCTGATCAGGACGACCAACAACATGGCTGGCGATGTCAGGACTAGTAAAGGACTTTAAGGCTGTGCTGTTAGCCGAAGTAGAAAAAAAGCCTTATGGTCAATTTTTTTTTCTTTTTGCCAGTAAGGGGTTTCGAAAAATGTATTTTTTATAATTTATTTAACATTTAAATTATGACGACATTCTGGAAAGGGTATTAAATAAAGTATTAAGTATTAATCCTCTGAAAAGAAATATATTTTTTGTATTCAAAATTAAATTTGAATTAAAACAATGCAATACTCTTTATTTTCCAGTTTTCGTGTAAAATTAATACAACTTACTAGAGGCAGCGTATTAAGCGTTTGGCTCTGTCAGAACTGTTTTGTTTTCTTTTCCTTTTTTTTGTTATTACTGCCTGTTGGAAAGTTTTTTCTTTTGAAAAACTTTGACCTGCTCTGGTCTCAGTGTTTCGTTTTTTGTTCTTTTTTGTTTATTGTCTATAAGTAGAAGCAGCTTTTTCTTTAATATAAGTACATACGCAGTTTTTGTTTTCACCTTTTGGCATTGGCCTTTGTAAGTGTGCGGCTAATGAAGCGATGGCTGATAAAGCAAGTTGGCCCAGAGACGTGCGGATTTTATTCGGAGAGGGTAGGTTCTCAGTATTTTAGTTTTTCTGGGGGCGTGTACGTAGCAGAATGATAACTTGTATATCTTTTCAAAGCCATTAGTAATGGCAACAAATCCTTTGAAACGCCGCCTCTGTTCCTGAGTCCTACACAAAAATCGTAAAGACTAGATGACAAAAAGCAGAACCCAACTTTCATTAACAGGAAGCCCTAAAAAGAACGCATGTATTCGGGAAGCCGGGTACTAATTGTCCCAGTGTGTGGTGTCCGACCAAAGTCAGGGAAATATGCCTCGGAAGGAAAGATCCTGATTGATTAATGGATGTCAAGTGCCGGCATCGAGGTGACAAGTTCCCAAGTCGGTTTTTGGGTGGGGATTTGCCGTCACTAAATGATGTGCCAAATTAGACACTGACTGCCACAATATAAAATGTTGTCGCCGGGGGGAAAAGTGGGGAAGGGATGATTTTGCGGCGTCCGGCCAAAAATGTTTGCAATAAACTTGCAAAATGGCGTCCGGCAGAGGACATGAAAATTGTTTGAAGTTCCATTTCGGTTTGTGGCTCTCGATTCCCTTCTCCAGCTCTTTTTGGCGGAAACATTTAATTTTGCGCCCTAGAATTTGATGCAGAGTTTCTTGCACAACTTGCACTTCCGTCTACTTTTGCATTTCCGCCAGTGGCCAACCTGAGCATCGAATGGAGTTCAGGGTCCATTGCGGATGTCCGCGTGGCAATTTTAATGCAATTTTTATGCGCCCGTTTTTTGGCTTCCGATCTTTTATTTCGTTCTCGTTTTCCTCGTTCTCTCATCCTCCCACTACCACCGGTTTCATTTTCCTTCCCGTTTGCCATTTACTTTTTATCGTGTGCCATAATAGCAGTTATATCTTTCTTCAGCTGCAGTTTGTGGCAAGGTTTGGGCGCCGGTTCCGTTGCTGTTGCTGTTGCCGTTGGGAAATGTGTGGCAGGTCCTGGGCCCTGTTTCCTCGTGAGCGGATGACAGGTATGTGTGTTGTGTGCGGTACTTTTTGGCTTTAATTGGGTTAGACTGGACTACCATTTTCACGCCTTGTGGCGTCTAATTGAGTTTTTCAATACGGATTACCTAAAACTACGCTTAAGCGATTCGAGCTGAACGCAGGGTTCGATTAAGGGTTTCATAAATAAGTTTTCAAGCTAGTAGAATATCTGACCCTTTCAAGGGTCATCATGACATGAAGCTTATGTTGTAGAAAAAAGCCTCACAATTTATGAAACTTTGTAGTACATTTTATCTTCCAATTGAGAAAGTAGGCTAACTAACCTGTTAGCCGATTTTCGGGATGGGCACCAGTGGCGTGGTGAAAATTTTCTTAACTAACTTTTAAGTATTTTTCAAAAATAGACCCACAAAAAAGTGTCATGGAATATTTTTGCATAAAACCATTTTCCTTGCAGCCACTGCAAGACAATGTTGTAAACTAAGACCATAACCCTTACCCCCGTGCGGCATCTCGTCCCACCGAGAACTACAGCTTTTCCTCCGAAAGTTGTTGCTGCCCGAGAGCCCAAGAAAATTTCTATAAAAAGGCATAATAGACGTCAGTAAATGTCTGCAGCAGCAAAAGCAGAAAACTACAACAAAAGCATCAATAAACAGTGTAAAAGGCAGTTACCAGGCGAAGGGCTAAAACGGGGCATCCAGGGTTTCGGGCTGAGCCATAAAGCTTCCGCACATATTTTTATCGGTTTGGAGGACAAAAGTGGGAGAGGCGTGGGCATGGTCTTGGGCGTTGTCATACGTCAAAGATGCCCTATTGGGCGAGACAAACAAAGCCCGAAAGGAAAAGGGTGCACAACAAATTTAAAGTTGTGCGGTTGTCGAGCCCCGGAGTACCCCTAAGCCTCCGACATCTCCGATTTTCGAGTGCTGGCCACCAACAGCTGCCAATGATGCAAACAAACAAACCGCCCCAGGCTGGATTTTAAAAAGCACTTTACGAAGGCCAACAGAGGATCCTGTTGTGGGTGGGGCATGGGGCATGGGGCACGGAGAACGGGGCGTGGCAGCTGCCTGCGGCATCTATGAACCGAACGTGTGTGCGTTTGGCGGTTGCAAAGGAGGCGCCAGGCCGCGTGTGTGTGCGGATGGCCTGCGACACGCTTGATGCCAACGCAAATTTGTAAAATATTGACAAGCGAATCGTCGTTGCCGGGGCATAATTTAATAAATCAATATTTTATTAGCTGCAAAATATGCGCGTGCAGATGGCAGAGCGGAGACTATGGCGAGCTGATAAGAAAGGCATTTGACATAAGCGGAGCGTTGTGCTAAAATTATAAACAATATACAGGAATTGCACCTAAAAGATTCTATTAGGTTTTTATTAAATTTAAATAAATAATATAAGGGATCTTACTTTTTGAAATTTCTTGTCAACAAAATGGGCTTGGAATTCTGAAAAGCCTTTTCGAATGTAGTCTGCAGTTGAGTTAAGAAGCTCGAAAACTTTTGGTTTTGTATTCTTGTTGTTTTTTGGCGCTTTACGCACTCGGAAAAAATGCTCAACTGGCTGCTCTTTTCATTACTTATTTCTTTATGACGCTAATGTCCTTAATTCGTCAGTGTTAACCTAATTTCGCAGAATGGCAAGAGCGATGCTGGAGGGAACTTCAACGGCAACAGCAACGGCAATGGCAACACAAACGACGGCAGGCTAAAGGAAAATAGAAAGAATTATGCCAAGAAAGTTTTCTATTTTGTCGCAGCGGGTAAAAGTTTTGCGGCCAATGCGACGACTCCACTGAATGTATAGTACGTATCCTGGCCAAGTCCTTTGTGTGACACTCTCCCGACATGTTTGTGTGTGTGCTTTAGTGCGCATTCCCAAAGGCCATATAAATCATAATAATTTTGCAATGTAGCAATGGCCAAAGAGCATCCGAAGGAGAGTCGGCATATCCTTGTGGCATGTCTTTTATTTGCTACGTGTTGATGTCCTTTTGATGGCTCTTCTGCCGCCCCATTCCTCATGCCCCATTCTCTATCTCTAAGCCGCATTCCCTCTCCGCATATCGGAGAAAGCCCCTGGGGCAAATGACTGCCACACAAAACCGCCAAGCCAACCGATGTCCTGCTCCTGTCTTCGTCTTCTTACTGTTTCAGCCTTCAGGTCCGGGTCCGGGTCCGGATCCTAGTCCAGGCCGTGGTCCTGTTCCTGGCCATGGTCCTGTTGTGTGCGTGCGTGCGTGCCGCCTAGTATTTGTAATTCCTGGCAGCATGTCCAGCATAAAAATATACTTAAGTGATTTCTCTTGATTCACTTACATAGATTTGGGTTACATTTTCTGCTGGCGCTCCTATTTTTGGTTCGCCTCGACGTTCTTCAAAGCAAATAAATAATTTTTATGACGGCATGTATCCCCCAACCCAATCCCTTTCCATTCCATTCCTTTTCCGACCAAGTCCCGACTGATCCTTCATTTAATTTCGCTTAAAAGCGTCAAAAGTAAAGCTGTAATCATTTAAATGATTTATTTAGCTTGATTTACCATGTCCTTAGATCTTTTGCTTGGCTTGACATTTCCTCGTATTTGGGCCATTTCCATTTTGGCTTTCGCATCCTTCTTCCGTCCGTCTCGGGAGATTTATTCGCCGTCGCACGGGGTTGGAGGACATTCTCAATCATAATTTGTTGTGGCGTCGAAGTGATTATAATGGATTTATATGCATATCGTATCCGAGAGGTGGAATTTAATGTTTATTTTGGGTTCTCTGAGACTCGACGAGGGTTAAGGGATTTCTATGGGTGTTATCCCCGTATGGAATTTCTTAATTTATGATTCGGTCAAACCTAGAATCACTTTGAATAGAGTCTCCTAAATAAAAAAAAGGTTTCGAGTAGAATTTATCTGAGGGTGATTTAAATTTATAATCCACATTTTGCTACAATTGAGCCAGTTTTGATATATTTACTAAATACCTTTTGACTTCGATACTTGAAATAATTCTTGTGTGGTGATCATTTTTATAGAAAGCTTGTATAAATAATTAAAAACAAATTATTTATTAACTTATTCTCAATGACTTGTCTTGAACTACTTTTGAAAACAAAAGCCAGTTCATTGCTTATCCTTGACCTCACTGCAAACAACCAGTCATTAGGGGATTTTTGCGTTGCACACAAAAATTGTTTTAATTGTTATTTACTTTTTCGTTTTCTGCCCCCCGGCAATCAGAAAAGATGCAGAAGCGGCACTGCTCGAAAACAACGCTAATGACTAACTTTTGGCAAGCAACTAACAAAAATGCATACCGTGCATTGCTGTGTTGATCGGGAACCTAGTCCTCGTCCTTGCCCTCGTCCTGGCCCCCATCCTGGCCCTCGTCCTGGTCCTTGCCCTCGGCCTGCTTCTACCCTAGCTTCGTGTGCTATTGCTTTAGCAGTTATAGCCGCCAAAAACACTCAAAACCCATTAGGCAACACTTTATGCTTAGTTTTGAAGTTTCATGGCACAAAAAATAACAGCAACAAAGTTATACAATAACTTCGAGACGAATTTTTTGTACCCTTCTAAAAAGATAGATATCCTTATGCAAATGGTTAAAAAAACAAATATAGAATTTGTTTAAAAGCGAAGTCTTATCTCATAACACTTTGTATCTTAAAATTATCAATTACAGGGTAATAAATACACGCAGACCAACCGGAAATGAAAAGATTTATGAAAACGAAAGGAATGCTAACAAAAAAGAAATCCCGGGCGGCTTTGGGCCAAGTGAATTTTGCATATTAGCAGAGGATAACATTGCGTGGGAGAGAAATATGTTTGCTGGCATTGTAAAAACGCTGCTCACTTTTACAGAAACAACAACTCTGAGGCCAGGCCTACTTACTTCGGATCGGGTGATCCGGGGACGTGTCCGGGTGCATTTAAAGTGCAATTGCCGTACGCGACAACGGCGTCGGCCTTCGCAGAAACTTTTCATCACCCCACTTGCAAAATGCAAATGAATGGGCCACGCCCTCGAGGTCTACGCCCAAACAAAACAGCACCCGTACCTTACACTTGACAAAATTTCATATTTCTAAAGGTTTTCAGGGTTTTAAATAAACTTTATAAAAATCTCAGCCTATAGATTCGTAAAAATAATTTCTAGTACACTATTTCTCTCTTTTTTTTTCGTGCAGTGTTTCATCCCAAAACATCTTCCTAGAAAGTGGGCCTTGGGGGTCCTTCGGTTGAATGCGAAGCAGCTGCTGTAGGCGTTGCGTTTACATTGAAAATTACCCCACTTACTATATAAAGTGTTGACAAACGAGCTGACGATGAACGCTCACAGGAGGAAGATAAAAAGATGAATATGAAAGAACATTTACTGGGGGCGAATGGGAGCTTTGGTGATAATCTAACAAAGTAAACAGAGCTAAAACAAAAATATATACACATCAATTTAATAAAATTAAAATATTGAAATGGTTTAAAGCTCTTCTGATATGTTGTTGTCATAATTTACTCTCCCCAAAGCCCCAAGTTATTGCCGAAATCGCTTTCACAAGTAAGTCCCTTGAATTAAACCATATTCCCTGTGTATTTTCGAACCAGACATTCGGGGGTTAAGGACTTATCCCACATTCCAGTGTACCGGCCGACCGGGTTGCGTATTAACATAAATCGAATGCGCGGCGAAGGATGGCAGGACACGTCTCGCCGACTCCTTTGACACTCGCAAATCACTCAACACCATGATAGATGTATCCAGTACATGCCACCTTTTGGCCCCTTCTTCCTTCTCCTCTGGCCGCCACATCGTTTAACGCAATAGCGGCAACTATAAATTTTAAATTAATTTTGAAGTGCAGCCAGAGCTGGCTCCCGGAACAGTCGGCGCACATTCGGCAAAGGGCAACCCATCAACGTGGTCGCGGTGATGGGCCAAAGGCTGGGTTCTGGGAGATAGGGGCTTGGGGCGTGGCACTGAGGGACGGCGTAGTGACGACACTCACATGACACGCATTTTATTGCGCGTCAGTCGCCGCAGCTGACAGACAACGGAGCTTTTGAGTTGGGTTCCGTCCCTTAATGCCCTTGCAGAGGATACTTCAAAGTGCAACTTCAACTCAAATGTTTTGGTTAAGGCTCAATAAATTTTTTACTTTGTTTAAAATTAAGAAAATGATACATGATACATTGTATTCATCTGTTATGTTAAAGCATCTGTTCTACAGATTTCACAGTATTAAAGAAGTCGACCTCGAAGAACGAACTTTACTCTTTTTGAGCTTTTTTTTGGGCATTACTCGGATGACGACTCCTGGCTTCTTGAACGCTTTGTTGTCTGTCATTACAAGTGCATAAATTATTGTAACCACATTTGGCGGCGACGGAGAAAGCAACGGAGCGACTCGAGCAGCGGCGGCAGTGGTGGATCCATGGCGGTGCAGTGGTGGAGCTGCTTCTGTTGGCGTCACTGGTGGTGGCCATTGCAACAGTTGCCAGTTTTCAGTTGCTGATGACATGACAAAATATTTTCCCATCTGACTTTTGTTCGGAGCTCGTCTCACCCACGCTCTGGATTCTCTCGATGGCTGCAAATGTTGCTTTTGACTTTGATGCCAAAGCCACGCCAAATGTGTCACTGCCACCCCTTCCCACCAACAGCCACTGCAACTCCGTGCCACTACCAGCCTGCCACCAACCCAGTGACCTTTGTGCACTTGATGCGAGAAGGAGTTACGGATACACGCAGGGTGCGTGTGTGCATTTTGCTACCCCCAGCCGTTCTTTTGTGCATTTCATCGTAGATTCTATCATTTTCTACTCGCATGCTTCAGCGATTTTTGGAATTTTCAATTTGTTCAAAAGTTTTCGTAACAACGCCCAATGGTCTCGCTGCACCCTTCACCCTTCAACAAAAATTTATTGAAATTGGGACGAAATAGGAAGGACCCCGTTTAAGTTAAACAAAAGCGTTCCTATTACCATGAAACTATTTGTTCATTGAGGCTAAGAAAAAACCCGTAATAACCTAAAAGTTTATGAATTTTAAGTATTGAGAAATTAAAATGTCAAAGTCATTAAAATTCAACACAGGATACAGGGAAACCTACTACATTACTTAAGAAGTCTTGAAGAATAGGAGTTCGTCGAAAATAAATGGAACTCCACGAGCAGTATTTCTAATTCAAGTCAATAACTTAAGAAAACACACCTCGATATAAACATACTTTTAACAAATGAATCATTTACAACTATCACAACTTTCGATCATATAATAATTGGCAATTCATGATAAATGTTCTCATTGGTTGGCCAATGACCAAGTATATTTTTAGTTTCCAACTCATGTCTGACCTTTTCAACCCGCATGTATCGATTTAGCCACCCAGAAACGAAATCAAAACTCAATTTGCCAAATGCCAAGCATTATTTTATACTTATTAACCCAAAACCAAACTGAACTCAGTTCAAGTCAAAATTTATGGATGGTCAAGAAGGACATAAATATAACTCAGATACGAGTATGTATTTATTTTAAGCGAAAACTTTAGCCATTGCAGACGCAGCACGAAGACGATAGATTTATATTTATATTATCGAATCTGAAGCAGAAAACTGTCAATAATAAAACGCTTGATAAATGCTTAGAAAATGTGAGCCAAAATGTTTTACATGCGGATTAACGCAATAAATTTGATGCCCAACAAATAATGGTCCAGAAGATTTGTTGGTCAGTCGGCAGACACAGGCGTTTTGGGTGGGTCATGAAAAAGTTTGATTGGAAAACATATTTGTGATTTATTTGGCCAAACATTTAATAAATTTCCCTCCGAATATATTTATTTGATGCAACTTTGTTGAACCAAAGTCTTGGGGCCCCTCACTTAGCCCATTAAATCTGTGAGCTTCCTACACTGGGCAAATAACTTGATTAAAAAACCGCAAAAACCAATTTGAGGGTCCCGAATGACCACAGCAACTGTTTGGAGAGTGCCAGCCAGTCGTGTTCCTTCCCTTTTGGCCACTATGTTATGGCCGCCGCAATCCGATTCAATGTGTAATTTAACACGAAATGGAAAGCGATTGGCAGCAATGTCCGTGTGTGCGGACGTGTCTGAATTGTTGACCTGCACCCGCTCTGCAACTGCCCTGCCCACTGCCGACCTACCGACCAGCCCACCTGCCCAACTGAACCGCACACCTGGCTGAGGACTGGGGCGTTCCTCGTTCCGCCTGAGATGACTGCCAGTCGGGTGTCCGTGGGTGTGGGTCTATGTAGGTTCGGAGCCAGCCTGCCGCATTTCTAGGCCAGTTTATGGCTGGCGCTGGAGTTAACCAAAATCCCGCAATCCCCCGGGATTTGTCTTAGTGCGTGGTAGTTATTTGTCCAACCATTCCCATCCACCAGGGTTTTGCGGATAATTCAATTTACGAAATCTATTTCCTGCAAAGAATTTGACGAAAGCGATTTATATTTAGAAATTGAAACAGAGAGGTGTCCCTAAAATATATTCCATAACAGAAACATCACAAGTTTAGATTCTTTTTAAAAATTAAGTTTTTAATATTATTTCATTGAAAATTACTCATACGACCCGTAACACGGATAGCCGAACGAAAATCAGTTCTAAGGGGCTTTTTAGGGGAAAGGTCTTATATATCTTATATAGCGGAATAGTGTTTCGCCATGTGAAGCCTCAATCTGAAAACTGAGAATGGAAACCCATTTGAATGTCGGGAACATCCACATTTTGTGCAGACATTTTCGATTAAAATGCGTTGCATACTTTTATGCGCATATTCTCACAATCAGTCACTCTCTTACACAAACACAAACACACTCGCACTCACACTCAAACCGAGATTTCCATCAAGGACTTCCGCCAAGCCCACTTCACCAGAACAAATAATTAAGTTTTTCTCTAATTTTTTTTGGTTATGTTCTCGTAGTTGGTCTCGGCTTCTGGGCTCTTTCTGGGCTGGTTCTGGGCCGTCTCTAGGCCTGGGCCTGGGCCTGGGCCCCCCACTTCTCGACACGTACCTCTCGATGGGTAAAAACTTTTTGCTTTTTATGTCCTGCGCCCACTAGCCCCATCCTCAGCCCCAGCCCCAACTCTTAGCCATCACCACCCCCAATGCCACACATCCATATACAAACAAAGAACGGTGCATAAAATGTTTGTAAGTGACGTTGAAATTGAGACACTTGTCGCTTAATTGTTTTTCGAGTTTCCACACATAAAAAGGGGAAGGCAACCAAAGAAGTAACTTCATCTGCCCACTTTTCCAACAAGCACTACTATTCCTGGTATTGTTGTTTTTGTCGCCTGCCCTGAGACGTGCCAGGGAAATTGAAAAAGGTTTTGCCTTTTGCCTTTTTTAAGGGGGAATCACTTACAGTACCCGGATCCGGCATTGGATCTGTTCTGTTTGCTCGACTTCTTAGACTCCTGCGTTGTGTCTGTGAGGGCGTGGCCATGGGCAGAATTGCATTCGCCTGTGGTTACTTGTCTGCAGATTATTTTAAGTAATTATCAAGCGATTTGCGTAAAGGTCTCAAGAGCTCTCAACTTCTGAAGAGGTCTCTGATGACGATGCCGAGATGCCAAGGGGATGGGCGTGAATTAAACATGTAAATTTAAACAGCTAAGTGGAAGACAGTTGCATGTAATTGCGGTGGCATAGTGCCAGGACAAAAAGAGTAAAACTTTTATTTTCCGAGGCGATGAAAAGATGCAATTAAATGGCAGTTAGGAAATGTTGTTTCTCCCATTCCAAAGAGACTTATCATTTCTGTCTGTCTTCTCTGACAATTCAATAATTACCCGCAATGTCTTTTGGGTACTTTTATTAATATTGAAATGAGACAATATCTGCCCTTGCCATCTAAACAATGTACTTTCGGAAGCTAGTATTTTAGTTTTCGCCCCTTATTTTATTGTTAAATAATATTCACAGTTCTTTAATTATAATTGTTCTAATTGCCAACAGCACACAGAGATGGTTTTAATAAATTTATCAACAACTCCGTATGCTATTTTGCAGATTTTTATTTAATTCAATGGATGCTCTCCATAGGGCAAGGACACCGGGGTTGTCGGGGCACAACAGGGCTCCAGACATCAGACACGAAATTTAGGCAACGAAAACAGAGCTGGTAGTGTAAGCCACTTCCGGAAGACAACGACCCACAGCACCATGTTGCACTTTTTAGAAAACATCACAGATCCTGTCTACTTTTTTGTTTTTACTTAACGAAACTGGATCCTCTATAAATTCAGAGGTGAGGACATTTTGCAGTCACTAGTGTGGAACGATCAACGGTCGGTTACCTAAACACAGAACATTTAATACAATTTCGTGTGAATTGCAATATCCATTTCATTTTGAGAAGGGAGAAGACTGGGTGACCGACTGACTGTCCATTTGGCTGTCAAGCTGTGACATTAAAGGGTGAGCCTACAGGGTGGAGCCCTGCCTTTGAGTTGGCCTGTTGCTGTATGTATAAAATATTACGACCATAATTAATACTAAATTCCCCCAAATGGCGACGGGAAACTGTCAGCTGCAAAATCATTTGTGGCAAGGAGTAAGGGCAGAGGCTGAGGCTCCTGTTTTTGTACCCTGAGTTGCACCAGGATTTGTCTTCACTCAAAAAAATATCTTTATATAAACTTAAAAGGACATTTAAGCTCAATTAAATTGAATGAAAATGATTACTTTATAAGTATTGTAAGCTCGCTACCATGCCCAGTACATTTTTTTTATGGATCCAATTTATTTTTGTGTAGATTTAAACTCGCCCATCTCATGGCTTTGAGCCGTGTTCGTCCAAGGACTGGAACTGCAGCTGACTTATGCGTTGCGTCGTGCTGCAGCAAATTATAAAATGTTTGCCCTGCCGCATTTTCCACACATCGCACAAGTCATGTCCTGCAGGCCTCTTCGTTTGCCATAAACCGATGTGTCGTGCTGCATTAATTTTCTTTTTTACGACTCGTAATCAAATTAGCAACCCCAAGAAGAATTGAGGTCGCATCTTGCAGATAAAATTGGATGAAAGCTCACCGGAAAAGACTCTTAACCGGAAAAGGAAATAATTCTAGACTTTTAAGCCAATACCACACAGCCTTAAATTATGATTTTGGGTACATCTTCCTAATTTTTGACTACTGGTATTGATCCAGGCTATACCTAATACTGATTACCTAGGCAAATGTGCTAAGGAGGATAATTCTATACCGCAGGATCAAACGCACTAATTGAACGGGTCCCTCCTTGCTCGTGGGGATGCATATGCTCTACTCGCCCCCTCTAGCCATCCGTTCTCTTGAAATTACCCAAATCAATACATCGCATCGCTGTTGGCTAGAAACCGAAATTTCAAGTCTCAACCCCACATGCCTAGTCCTGCCACGTTGCAATCGAGTTGAGTTACACAGCCGCAAATAGACAAGCACTCCTTCCAGTTGAGTCACCAGGATTCTGGGCTAAAAGAGGGGGCCATACGCACTGGCGTTTTGGCCATAATTGGCTGCCTCGAGTGTTTGTGTGTGCGTATGAGCCGTCTGACGTTTATGATTGTGGCAAACAAAGGCTACGATGGCTGCACTTGAAATTGATAATTATGTTGCGCAATATTTGTGCACCAACCACATAGAATCAATGTGTTTGCTCTCGATTTATTCCATTGAATCACAAATAAATTTAATAAAACATGGTTAGCTATTGTAGGAAATCTAGGGATCCTCTTAAAGGCCAATCTTTTGAAAGCCACCTTTTTGGGAAACCAGTGCCAGAAATACTAAAATTAAAGTAGACTACCATTTTCCTGCCTGTTTCAGCTAATTTACGATTCTAACCAAAGAATTTTTGCAGGTTTCCAATATTTTCCACCCTATTTAAGTTCCGGAACATCCAGTGGCATTCAAGGCAATCCATTTGGTATAAGCATGGCTGCAAAAATGGTATCAAATACATGACATTTGGCCAACCATTCCGGGGATGGCCCTGCTCTGCTTCAATCCTCCCTCTTAGCTGAAACTAAACAGTACAAACAGGGCTGTCAACAACTGCAACATTTACCGCATGTCCACGTCCAGCCCGGAGCAGGATGGCAGGATGTTGTGGTTACCAGGGGCAACCAAGCCCTCTTCCCCCTGGCCAGATTAACCTCTTAGTGGGCCAAGTTGCTTCCACTACACCCGCCTTCTGTCATGAAACTTGCCCAAATTGATTAAATGCATTTTGGAAGAATGCATTCATTGCCAGTCTGAAACTTTTCGTGTAATTAATAAACGGAAGCTTTTGTAGTATCAAAATATAAAATGTTTATTAATTAATCGTGGAAATATACGGGCATCCCCGCGAATCTTTTATGCTGCTATGCTTCTACTGGTTGTTTTTGGTTCGATCGCTTTACATGTTTTGAGTTCCTCGCTTTATTTCTTGAGTTATTCGGGTTACTTTTATTGAATTCATTATTGTAATTATTGTAATTGTATTGTATTATTGTAATTCAATCGTATAAATCATTCAAGACACGGTGCTCCCTGTGAATCTTCTATGCTGCTATGTTCTGCTGGTTGTTTTGATTCAGTCGCTATATATGGTTCAAGTTTCGGTTTACGTTTTCGTTTTTTTAGTTTACTTTTCGATCTCTTCAGTTTTTTCATGGAGTTTTTGGAGTTTATTTATCGAGTTCTTGGGGTTTTTGATATTTTTGAATGTTTATACTATTATGTTTTTTACACGGCGCTGGATTAGGTTATTTAAATTTATATTCTTTGGGTTATTTTTCGAGTTCTTATGTTTACCTTTATGGTTGGAATTATTTTGATTTCTTCGGGTTAGAATCGATTTCTTCGGGTTAGAATCGATTTCTTCGGGTTAGAATCGATTTCTTCGGGTTAGATTCTAGTTCTTCGGGTTAGATTCGAGTTCTTCGGGTTGAATTAGAGTTCTTTGGGTTAGATTCGAGTTCTTCGGGTTAGATTCAAGTTCTTCGGGTTAGACTCGAGTTTTCCGGAATAGTTTCGAGTTTTTCGCGATACTTTTTGGGTTGTTCGGGTTAGTTTAGAGTTCTTGAGTTTACGTGTTTGCCCAATTATGCTTTTGTCACGGTGTTGGAAATCTATTAAATAATATTTTAAAAAAACATATATATATGTCACTTCCATTAAATGCTTGACCTTACCCTGGGGTCTGATAAAATGTAGTACAAAATTTCCACTTTATGCTTAACCTATATTGCTTTTAACTTTTTATAATTTTATCGATGTTTCGTATTTTTACGACCACACGAGACCCGGACCAAAACGAAAATGAATAATTGCTAGCCGAACCGCTGCCTTATATACAGGATGTGACACTTACGGCATGGCATACTTTTACAAAATTGTAATTTATTTTCTTTTAATAATCTTTATGATCTCTTTAAATTGAAAATTCTAGCTTCGAACACCTATCCATAATGGTTTGACTTTGGCCAGTTAATACCATAATATAGAATTTGAATGTCACATATTATATAATTTTTACTGTGCGACCCAATTTCTTCTTTTTGGAATAATTTTTGCAGCATTTGGCATGGAATTTATGATTGCACTAATATTAGATGAGTTTTAAAAAAATAGGAGAAAATTTACGCAAATCAAATAAGTTTTTTTTAATATTTTCTGGACGATTTTCCAAACAAATGGTTTTTTCTTTGACTCTATGTGGGCAAGCCAATTCAATAATTTATTGCCCAAAAATATCTAGTTGTTTTTTCGATAACATCTGCTGCAAATATTTAATCAAATCGCTAAAATTTAAAGGGAGCACAAAATGTCCAATAAAAAGGAAAACAAACAGAAAATTGTGTGACAAACGGCGGCCGACTCTCCAGCAAAAAAGTCACTCCCGTGGGGTGGCAATGTGAACTGTATTATCACCTCAAATGTGTGTAATAAAGTGCCGAGGAGGCCTCTGACACAAAGAACTTCTGCCCCGTCCCTCGAGCCCCGGGGAAGGGAGAAAACAACCGAAGGGTAGCATATGACAATGGGTGGCGACTCGACTCCAAACCCAGCATCCAAAACCCCGGCCAGAACAAAGGGCCAAGCCAGTGGAGTTATCATTGGGACCCAGACAACCAAACAGACGGCGGCTGGGGAGCATCAGACACATGCGCAAATAAATAAATTACACTTGGGCGGTGGAGTCATCTACTTAGTCCCCACAGGTGGACGCCTAACCTCCTGAGTAAGGACTTCAACGGAAAAGTATATTATATAAAATGATGATGGTCTTACTTCAAGCCTATTAAAGGCAAATATAGCTTTACCAAAACCTCTTACAAAAACCGCTTTCTTTTTAAAAACAAACAGTAGGCTTTGAATTTTGAAAAATCATGACAGGGTAGATTTGTTTAATTTTAAAGAAAACTCAGTACGCTTTCTAGTACTATTCAATAACGTATACAATTTATTATCATACACAAACGTTCACAGAAAATATAATAAAATTACTGCTTAGCCATGTCCAAGCCCACCGCTATCAAGGACGCTCTTGCCAAATGGGAGGACCGCAACAAACAGGAGGCGGCCACCGCCACGGATATCGGGTTGCAGTTTCAGTACCCACCCATTGAGAAAATGGACAACGTCCTGAGCAGTCTGACCGAGTGCCAGAAGTTGAGCCTCTCCTCGAATATGATCGAGAAGATCACTGGAATTTCGGGTATGAAGAACCTGAAGGTATTGAGTCTGGCCAGAAACAACCTAAAGACGCTCAACGGCATCGAGTCCCTGGCCGAAACCCTGGAGGAGCTATGGGTTAGCTACAATAACATTGAAAAAATCAAGCCCCTTGAGTCGATGAAAGCCATCAAGGTGTTCTATATATCCTTTAACCTCATCAAAGATTGGGCCGAGTTCATGCGCATCGCCATTCCCCCCAATCTGGGCGAGATCACCTTCGTGGGCAACCCCCTGAACGAGAACATGGAGCCAGCGACCTTTGTGGCCGAGGCAGTGCGTCGTCTGCCCAACTTGAAAAAACTGGACGGAGAGCCAGTCATTCGCTAGTTAGTGTTGTTTTCAATAACATGCAGAAAAAAACAGAGCCCTGGCAGTCATGCCAACCTTGTTAACCCAACAGAAACTCCTAAAATCCAGAATTCCATCCACATGTGTGTATTTCATTTCTTACATTTCTCATTGGTACTGCGTAGACAGAGTTTTCCTATTTTCAATGCGTTCTCGATGCTGCTGATGAGCCTATTGTTTTGCCTGACCATGTTTTCCCTAGACGCTTGGCTTGTATTTTTGCAAAAGGGGGTGTTCATTTCACTACCCAAAGTTCTTCACTTCTTGGTAAAGACGTCTTTTTATTCTAACCTAAATAGTCAAATCATTGGTTAAGGTTTCCTAGAAAAAAGCAGAAAAATTAAAAGTTTATCGTAGTGTATTTGGCACCTCAGTATTGCCTTCTATTTTATTTTAGTTTATAAAAATGGATAAGCTTAAGTGCTTGTATGGAAAGTCCTACATTGTTTGCATATTTTTAAGTCAAAAAAATAAACACGAATTGGAGATCTCTGTAGGAATTGTAATTCCAAAAAGGTAAAAAGCTTTGCCCAACATTTTTTCACAGAATGCGATGGAAAATGTTCTGTTTGTCTAAATAATTCATGCAATTGGATTTATTTCAATCAACAGATTCAGTCAGCATAACTCACATAATCCATCAGCAAACATCAATGCAATTTTATACCTAAAACGAAAGCCAACGGGAAAACACGAATAAGTGAAAACAATTGGACCCGTAGAGTCTCATAAGTTGACTTGGTTATTCGCACTCTATTTGTTTTCTGTGCATAAATAATCAACTATGTCAATGGAGTGGGCATGGCAGCCAAACAGACAGACAGACAGGCAGAGGGACAAACTGACAGAGAGAGATTTTTGGCAAACAAACAACTAAACAAAATATATGAGTATGTGAATTTTGTGTCAGACAGCCCGAAGGACACCAGATAAAACGTTGAATAAAATCATAAAAACAGCAGCCAAATTTCTGCCAAACCATAAGCAAACCAAACCCAATAAAGCCAATTGCCAGACACGAAAGTTTAATGAGACTTTTATGTCTTTTCGATTTAACAGCTTCTCTATATGGCTGTGCTTGTTGTTGGTTGTTGATGTTGCCTCTTTGCTGCTGCTGTTGTTATTTGATAAACAATAATATTAATGTAAACATGGAGGCCGGCGTAGTTCGACATTTTGGCAGACAACCAGCAAACGAGACTATTGTACAATTGGCTGCACACAAAAATATTTTCTGTCGGCCAACGAAACGCTCGGATGATTAGATAGGGAGGGATTACAAATACCATAAACATTTTGAAAAACTTAAAGCATAGTTGAATTTAAACCGAAAAAAAGTAAATCAATAATCTCAATCTTTCAAATTCGAAAGCTGTCTAAAAATGTATTCATTACATAAAACTTAATTCTTTTTTACTTTCTGCTTTGTGACCTTAGAGGAACTCTTTAACTTTTTCTTAATTAACCGAACAACAAGTCTTAATGCAAGGAATATGGCCAAGAGCAAGCAAACTAATATCACATATATGTCCAAATTATAGGCGGCTATGAAGCTCATGTGCACGATTGGACTTTGTAGATGGGGAGCTCCATGGTGTCGGATTACGTATTCCACCCAGTAAACGAGGGTGTCACGGGTACTCAACGGACGATCGCGGTAGAGTTCGGAGAACTTCTTCACCGCTTGGGTGTATTTGGGGTTCTCCAGCACCTCCTTGATGCCCGCGGCGAATGAATCTTCCTCAAGGTTTACCATGCTTTCGATCACGCCAAAGCCTTGCAATTCCATTTCGGCAGCATTGCCTGGTTGGTCTCCAAAAACTGGAAGGGCCAGCATGGGTTTGCCGTGGTACTGGGCTTCGGTGACACTGCCCTTGCCTGCGTGGGTTATAAACAGCTTGATGCTGGGATGCGCCAGGATGTCGTCCTGAGGAAGCCATTTGGCGAACAGAATGTTTTTCGACTGGCCGGGCAGGTTTTCCAGGTCGTCCCACTTCCAAATGACCTTCTGTTTCAGTTTCGAGAGGACTTTAAACATCTTCTGGACCGTATCTTGGTTAAGGTACTTTCCTTTCAGGTTGGAACCCAGGCTCAGTAGAATGGCTCCCTGCGGGGTATCCTTTAGGAAGTCGTCAAGGCTCTGGGGCAGGGGATCAGGCTTATCCTTGATCTGTATGCCTCCAACCTCAATTACTGCGGGCACATTGGGCCTAATGGGGCCCTCGCTGATTCCGTGAGAGGAAAAGAAAATAAGCGAAATGTTCTTGGTCAATTCTCCATAGGCGGGCAGAGTGGGATCGTTTTCGAAGTTCTCTCTGTAAAAAATATGATAGAATTGCGCCAAAACTGTCTGACTTCAGTATTCTCACCTGTATGTCTTCTCGTTATTGTACTCAATTATGGACCAAAACGCAAGATGGCCAACGGTGCTCAGGAGATTCACAATGCGCTGGCGAAGACCCATTGTTTCTCCTGGTTTCACATTGGTAGCCATTACTGGCACATAAGACAGCTCTCTGGGATTGCCCAGGACGTGTCCCAGAAAGGATGGGGGATTGGACATGGCTACCACGAGGGGCACCTTTAGCTTGTGTGCCAAAGTAAAATGGAAGCTGCTCATAAAATATCCCACAATGACCAAGTCAATCTTGTGTCTTTGTTTTCGTGGAGATCCTTGACTAGCGGGTGATTCATTACTTTGGCCGTTTTGGCGAAGGCAGTGCTCATTTTCCCCACTTTCCGAAGCATGAACATAAACGGGTTACTATTATCTGTCTTGGCCGAGTCGGCAAAAACTGAACTGAAAGCCTGAGCTTCATCCTCGTTGAGGGGCACTTGGATGTGGGTGATATTCTTGGGCAGGAACGGCGGCTTCAGGGCAGTTACCACAGTAACATTGTGTCCTCCTTCGGCCAGGATTCGGGCCATGGACATCTGGATGACTAAATGCGAGGGACTCAGGCTGGCGAAGAGTCCCACGATGTTGGCCCCGTAAGTTCCGACTACGAAACACAAAGCCAGAACGGCTACAAAATTTCGAATCGCGCCCATGTGTTTTAGTCAACAGATACTGACGAACTAATTTTGATAACCGAACCTAGAAAGGTTTTTAATGGCCCAGAAGCTCTGATAAGCACAATCCCTTATTCAAACAAAAAACCCATTCTTAAGATAAGAACTCGGCGACGAAGGCAGCCTATTGAGCTCCATGGTTGCTTTTAGCTTTCGTTACCCATTCATAAGCAATGATGAAAAGTTAAAGTTTGTTGGGTATTTATTCTTCTTTTTTTCTTATCAATTGCCCTCCTCTTATCATGACTGTTTATTTCGTAGTCTACGATTTCCGGAAAGGGTACACTGACCGCTAATCGCTGATCTTTCACCTGATAATGAATCTTCCTAATAAATTTTATAATTTTTTTTAAACTATAATAATAATATAAGGGGGTGAAGCGGATAGAAGTTTACCTCTCTTACATTTTTTGGTATCAGATACTTTTCTGAAGCCGATCGCACGCGTAGATTATTTAAAGATATAAAGAGAGATTATGTGCTTTTAAGGTGATGGTTTAAAATAGAGCTAATTTCTGTACTTTTTTAAAACACCGTCTAGTTAACTACTGTTTTTTTTTTTTAACATGCTTTCGTGTTAAAAATATTTCTGCCCAAATGCCAAATGCCGAAACCGTTTGAGGGTGTGTGTTTGTGAAAGCTTATAGAAAATTTACGTTGCAAGTTTGTGTGGCCACTGGCCAGGCTCTGTCGTGTTGTTCTGGTCGTTGGCAACTCTGGCAATGACAACACCGAACCGAACTACAACACTCCCTCTTACCAAAACTATCTCGCATGTACACTGTACCGAGTACAGTGAACACACCAACACATACCAACACGTCGGTGGGTGTGCGAAATTTCAAGTGGTTTTTGCGCTGTGGTTGCGCAATCGTTCGTTCGGTTTGCTCTGAGCTGGGTTTTATTTTTTTACACTCCTCCTACACTTGCTGTGGTCAAGGGCTATGTCGGTGTTGCCAAGTGTTGCCGTATATTCTAAATATGTCGGTTCGCCCCTGTTGGCCGGCTGTTGGGCCATCGGTCGGTCGGTGGCAAAACTTAAAAGTGGCCAAAACGACAGTTAAACGGCAGAATGGTCGAAAAGGCCACTTGGCAACCTAAACGTGTGATTTATGCCCCAATGATGATAAGAGACAATTGTAAGAGAAGCAGAAAAAAACGAAGAGCTACCAGACCCCAAACCTAGGGCAAAAAAGAAGCGAAGTTAAAGGGTTTTCCAGCTTTACACAGGTGTAGTTCGTGGGGTTGAGTTTCAGGCTAAAATTCTTTTGTACTACTATAATGTTTATTCAAGGTTACTTATCTGAAAATGGCAGAAACTTTAAGATACTTAAAGCTCGCACCGTACGCCAGTAATACTCTTTTTCTAACAGAGATTCGCATTCACATCTTGTGCCTGTCAAAGGAGCATAAATCTATTCAAAGTCTTTGCGAAAAATCCAGACAAATGCCAGAGATTACAAAAAGATTTCGGCCCACATGATGCATGAGGCCTCAAGCGGCGAAGGAACCTAGGACATGTGTGTGTCTGTTTGTAAGTGTATGTGTGTGTGTGTGTGTGTTGGCCTATCTGGCACCACAAACGTAACCGCCCAACGCACACAAAAACAATTAAAGCCTGATTAATAGTGCAGCCCACATTCGGCTGCTTTTCCACCTTTCGCCAAGTTGCCTTGGCCCCAAGAGCCACCCGCAACTCAGACTGCCATTCATGCTGAGTTATGACTTTTGCTGGCTGTTTAGCATACTTTTAGGCTCCTGACATTGTTCTCATGCCAAGATATGGGGTGTAAGTGTGTGTGGCCAAGCCCGCGCATAAGTCAAATTGTTGTTAATTTCACAGAGTTAACCCTTAAACCGAAATAGCAGCAGCGACATAACATAAATTCATTTCCCTCCGACCTCTGCTCGATGGGTTGGCAGCCCGTCATCCAACTTTTTATCCTGCAACATAGTATAAATCATTAAATTTTAATGTTTCCCAGGAGATCAATGAACATGACCGCGAATTATACTGGAGCGTGCTCTCAGCCGCATAAAAAGATTTCCCAACATAAAATGCATTTAACTCGAAAAAAAATCTGCATAAAAAGTTTCTGGCTTGGAGTTGCATTTTGTGCGGGTGGTTGACTATCTCTCTCGCTCTCGGTCTACGCGATGGCAAAAGGGCAACAACTCTTGAAAAAGATTAAAAAAAATATGGTAATGATATTGTTTTGCATGACTGATTGTCTAGACCATAAATTTGATGTACTGCAGTAAGCATTAAGCATTAAAGTTTCGTTTCAAATGAGCACTCTCTTGGTCTTTCCAATTTGTGATTGAAGTAATTTAAATAGAAAAACTGTAGATTTGAACTAACTAAGCATCAACTAAAACAGCAACCAAACACTTACAGTTTAAGTTTTTAACAGGAAGCCCCTCGAATGGAGTTCAGTAAATGAAAACATAAACTACTCTTCCGGCTTTTTAAAGTGTGCTCTACAAGATGGTACATGACAAACAAACCAGCACACTTTTCTCATACATTTGTAGACTCGCACCCGGATTGTAAATCAAAAAGTTTTCTAGTGCAAAATAGAGGCAGCACACTTGTAGATACTTATTTCGACGGCATCTGCCTGACACGCCCTCTAGAAGGCACTTTTACCAGCGTATTTGACATGAGAAATCATAAACAAGTTGTGCAAACTTCTGCTCGCTCGCATAGACAAAACTCCATTTTGCAACAGGAAGTCACACGCACACCCCTCTCCCACCCACTCACACCCCACTCATACCAGTGCAGCTGAAAATGTATAAATTAAAATTTTCGCATCGCGCAGTGGCCACCAAAAAGATGCGCCCTTCCTGAAAAGGACTAGGCACTGCAGGCATGAGGAAAATTTTGCATTTTCCAGCGTTTGGTAGGAGGAAATGGTTCTGGTTTTGGCTTAGTAAAGGGAAGAAAGGGTTGTTTACTTTTTGCGAAAAGATCATGGTGAGATCTTAAATTTTTGAACACGATTGTTAAAATATACGCAATATAGAGTATCCCAAAGTCTATAGATATTCTTGGTTGCATTTAATAATTTCCATTTTGTGTTTGTTTTTGCTTGTGTTTGACCAGAGCTGTGTGTGTCTGCGTTTGTGTCTTACATAAATAGTTTCTCATATTTAAATATTAAAGTTTTACTATGCTTTGCATCACATCTTGGCTGGCCCTTTGCCGACCCGAAACTTCCCTTCCCAGCCCTCATGGTTCGCATTATGTTTTGTGCATAACAATTAACTTCCGCTTTAAGCCGGGGCTCACAATCCTTCTGCTGCCGTTTGGCGTATGTTTAATTTCCGGCATTGCGTATACGCCTAGTACTAATAAACGGCATTTAATTTCACACAATTTTGCATTAATTTTCAGAGATTTTAGAAGCTTCTCTGGCCAAAAGCCTTTTTGTCATTCACCGACTGGAACTGTTATTAATGCTGTGATTAATTGTCGTGCCTCAAGACAATAAGCAAGAACAATTTGTTTTCAGTGACAACAAGCTGTCACCGAGCTGATAAAGAGTATGAAATTCCTGGATGGTCTGCGTCAATTTGATATTCTGGGCAGAGGTTCGGGAAATATTTGGATTCATCTCTCCTGGCATCAAAGCAAACACAGATTAAGGAGAATCCTGGTACGTTGTGTCAGGGAACTTTGGCAAAAAAGCTTGAGCTGACAATTTGCAAATTCGAATCTGCAGAATGCAGGCAATCTTCGGCATTGCTTCTTACCATAGACGAGCATATCTCTAGCAATAACAGCTTTACGGGTTATAAAATTCAATTATGCATATTCTTAGGAGCACGTGATGCCAATGCAAACAGATTCGCACATTCTAAGTGAGGCTGCCACAGCGCCTCAGCATTTGTGGAACACTTTGTTTGTTATTCCCAACCGTGTGGCTTGTCCTGACGATTAGTGGCTAGTATATTCAGTAAGGAGCCCCAGTTATCCTGACTGGATTTGAAAAGACAAGTCATTGCGAACTTCTCCCAAGTAGTAATAATTTTTTTTAACAGATTTTTTTTCTTACTTCTTTTAGGATACTTAACAAATTGTTTTCTTTCGGACCTTCCCCAGCCTCGTCCTGATTGTTTTTTATTGCCCGTTTTGTCATCTGGCCAGAGGATCCCAACCGCCCACTTCCTTGTCGCCGGGGCTGTTGTGCAACTTCCTGTTTCCGCTACGCTTCCTCATCTTCTTCCTCTCTTGTTCCCTATCCTTCTTCTTTCCCACCATCTCCGCCTCCTTTGCGTTCCACTCTCGTGCTTCGCTGATGTGTAAATTAATGTCATTTCGGGCGCGAGATTTTTTCCTTGGTATCTGCGTTTTTCGGGTTCAGGGATGCCTGGCCCACTCGCCTTTGTGGTCTGATTGAATTTTTATGATGCCTCGCTTTGGTTTGGCGTTTTGCATATTGTTTAGCTTTATTTTTGTGTATTTTTGTGTGCCAAGGGGGATGCGAAAAACATAATTAAGGTGATTTTATGCAGACCCTTCCCTATTCCACTCATTATTATCTGTGTTTTGGACTCTTCTGCCGGTTTAATTGTTTTTAATTAATTTTTTATGATTGAGACCGAAGGCCTCGAGCATTGGCATGTGGTAATTGTGCTCGAGCGTAGGCAGCGCATATTTTTTCGCTCCTTTTGAGCCTCTTAGGCTGTTCCGGTGATTATTTTTTTCGGTTGCTCTCGGCTCTTGTTAATTGCAAAACTTTTCTGCCTCTCACCAAACGGACAATAAAAAAAACAAGAAAAACAAGAAAAAAAACTATCCAGGCAGGCCGCCAGGATAGGCAGCCCTTAACACTTATTCTGATTGTTGTTGTGCACTCGAAAAACAATGAAATAAAATTTGTACACTAAAGTTTTACTACAGAACAGAACAGAACAGACCCGTACAGACTCAGACACGGACCGTATATTGCAGTGGGAGAAACTCATTTAGTTAGCATAACAAAGGGGCAGGTCGGAGCTGGCCGGGACCGGGTCGGGTGCTCGGGTGGACGGGTAGATGGTCTTAATAACCCACTAGCAAACACACTAATTTGCACTTGAGCCCAATAATGAGTGTGCCGACGAGTGGCTGACTGGATGAGAGCTGTGAGAGATCAGGCCGGGATTGGGTTTGCGCCGCCAGGCCTGAAGTGCCACAGTTTGTCTAGAATCTAAAAGTGATGTTCGAGTGTGCGGGCAAGTGTGTGGACTAATTTCTAATTTGAATGGTGATTTATGCAGTTTGGGAAGACCTTACTTTTGGGACTTTTGCCGCCGTGGGGCTGCGCAAGCTCACCTGTTGCGCGCCTGCAACTAATTAAATTTCCACTAAGGCCCGCCCAGAATAAATCCCACACCTTTCCCAAAGCCCGCACCTAACCTAAAACCGGCGGCTTCACCCATTCAGACCCGGACAGATTTCGGGCTTCAGTGCTAAAAATTAAACCAGCTTAAGACGAGCACCGTTGAAGGTTAATCTCCACTGCGGTCGCTTTTCATTAAATGCCTGTTCGGGCGCAAAAATAAAAATGAGAATTATTACTGGAGCCGGGCAGTGGCGTCCCAAGAAGGAAGGGAGCTCTCATAATAACCATAAGCCGTCAGGAATTAGTTGCATTTTCATCATTTTCATTTCATTTCGGCTTTCAGAATTTCTAAAATGGAATGAAAGGGAAATGTGCTTTGTGGTCTGTTGAAAATGAAAAGGATACGGCTCAGGTCCTCGTTCTTCCTTTTTTCTTCCAGCTACCTTCGGCTGTTTGTTATTGCCACTGTGACTGCTCCTGCTGTTGTTGGCAGCAAAGATTTTCATGGCTAAATGAGATGGTTTTTGTGGTCGGATGAACTAAGAAATACGAGAATGCTGATGGGAGGAACGGAGGAGTACCATGGAACTGACAGCTGTTGGCCTGGAAAAGTGGAATGTCAAAGGGCCCAGTCCGAGCGATGTAATGAAAAGTGAAATTTCAGAAGGGCGCATCGAGCTCGGGAATTAAGTTTATGGATTCTCCATGAAAATATTGTGGATGGAATAATCTACTAACTACTTTTTTCGGATTCCAATAAAGCCGTAGAAATGAGAGTTCAATTTTATAATAATTTCTGATTAAAACGTGGTTATGGCTTAGTTTTATTAACGGAAACTTATATCCCAGGAAAACCAACTGCACTCTGTATAATTTGAATACTTCACCTTCATTAAAATCATTTTCTTTCATCAACGCGAAGCCTTTAGTTTGTTCAACTATTTATCCTGAAAATTTGCAGCAAACTCCAGTATTCTGCGCTTGCCTGGATAACTAAACAAGCTCCACAACAATTTTAATGATAAGTTTTCTATGCAATAGCCAAACAAAGTGCAATTAAAAGTTTTCGGTAGTCTAAGAATTTTTGCATCCCAAAACTCCTGCAGTCCTCTCCACTTCCACCTCCACCTCCACCTCCGACTCCGTCTTCGACAACTTTCAACCTATTTGGCTAATTAATGCAAATTTAAATATTTATAAATATTTTTTGGAAATACAAGGCGAAACCATTTGGGCGATTGGTGGTGCGTGGAACCGCCGAGTGAAACCGCTGGAACCATTCAACCGCAGAGCGTAGTACCTACAGGACATTCGTATAAATGACAGGACATGTGGTAGTCCTGCCCTCGCTAACTCATTCAGTTCCCGTTGTGTCCCTTCGTGTGAATGCTTTTGTACTTTGCACTGCAATTTAGCAAATCGATTGGTTTTCCACCCACCGACACCGCCGATGCCATTCGATTTTTATGGCTTTCAAAAAGCCAGCAGACCCCAACAAATGACCTCCTGAAGCCCATCCCCTCGCCTTTTTCGCCCCCGATATGCAACGCAATAAAAAGCGCATGCGGCTGCCTACAGAGCCAAAGTCCGGGCCATAAAAAATCGCTAAACGGCAATAATAAAGCGGGCTACGGCAATAAAACCCTACAAGGAGTGCTCATCACAGCGAAGGTGGAGTACTCTTTTCAGTTTTAAGCATAATTTCATAAGATAAGGAAGCCAAATATTTTAGGTAAATTCAACCAAAATGAGTCTTATAAATAAAAATAAAAGCTACAAAACACTACATAGAATAGTTTAAATAGTTAAGGAACTCTGTTTTAGAGAACACATCGTTTACTTTGCAACGTTCGTTGCCAGCTTTGTTTGTATTCTCGCTGGGAAAACCCTTTCAAAAAACAAAAAAAAAATTGAATACAACTTCAAATTGAAACTTACTCCAACGTGAAGGATAAAGGAAAATCTTCGCTTTTACAGTAGACTTAGAGTCCGCTAGGTTCTTGTGTGTTCTTACAGACTTGGCCACGATAGCTTTAAAGCACATTTTACTATTTTTTTGCCAACTCCTGCACGTACAAGACAGAAGCAGTACCATCCTTTCTGCCCTTTAATGAAAGATCAAAAGGCATTAATGTGTATGAGAGTTCAGGGTCTGAAAAGGGACGAGTCTAACATTAGCGGAAACCATTTTAAGCTAATTTCGCATGTGAAACAGGTAGAAAGCGCACACACGATGGGACTTTTGTCGTTTTTGGATAGCAATCGACACGCGCAATTATTGCTCGACCGTTTTATTTGATTGTGAGTCTGGGAGAGATACGTGGCCAGCATTTAGTCCGTTTGATCTCAGCCATTTTGGCAATCAAACAAATTGAATTGAGATCGATTTTTGGTTTTGGCAAGTTTTCTTAAATATTTACAACGAAATGGGTTGGAACGTGTACCCAGGAAAAGCGTCGAATTCCCTTAATTCTAATTTACAGTGATTTTTGAGGTTTTTCTTCCATTGGGAAAAATATTTAATATGAAAAGCTTTGACCCAGATTAGGGATGACATGCTCCACATTGGCCAGCCTCGTTTTCTAGAAATTAGGCATAATATTTGCAATTTTCTTGTGCCACTTTCGTGGCAAGCCACATGTGTGTAGATTATTGTCACGGCTCGGCTCAAATGCACAGAGCGCATTAATCAGCGAAGGAACATTCTACTGTCAGGCAAAAAAAAAGAAAAAAATCAGTTAAAAGCGAATTGCAAATGTCAATGGGAGAGAAAGGGAGTGCGGCGAAAGTTGACAACCTGACAGCTGACTTGCCTAATTAGAAGCCAAGTGAAATAAAAATATTACACATACGCCATGTGTGCTCTTTTTCACTTTTTAATTTGCATCCAGTGGCGGCGGAGAAAAGGGGATCGGTTTGGGGCTTGGTTGTAAAGCAAGACTCTAGGCTGAATTTTGAATTGACATGGTCGAGCGCCCAAAGGGGGTAGAAATACTGTTGCAAATGTTTTTTCTGCTGTTGTAGTGCGCATACGAAATGAGCACACGCATAAGAATCGAGGCCGCACATTAATGCACACCACCCACCCACCAACACACCGAAGAGCGAATGTTAATTTAGATGCCTCATCCGAAAACAGCAGCCAAATGCAGATTCAAATGTGCATGCAGTCCCGGGCTCAGGCGACCGTGCCAAAGCCGCGCCCGTCGGGAGAATCGCGCCAAAACTAAAACTGCAAGCCAAGCCAACCACAAAAACCTGCCATGCAGGATGCAGTTCCTCACAAAAGCCTCTCGCATTCGCATTCGCCAACGTCATCGCCATCGCTATCGCCACCGCCGCCTTTATCCTTGCCATCAAACCCATCATCCTCGTCAGCGCAGGGATTGTGGCCTGCGTTGCTGTAACTCTTTTCAAATAATAATTAACAATTTATTCCCCAAACAGAACTCGCTAGCACACGCAGTGCACACATTTGAGTGTGCGAATGGGCCTGTCAACGTTAGTCATATCATTAGAGGCAACGTGTTGCTGACTTTTTGAGGCCTGCCGGGCTTGGGGGAAATCATGCCAATGATGCACTTAAAAAAACAGGATCAAGCGGTGTCCCACAAGGACATGCAAGTGATTTCAAATGCATTTTCTGCTCACAACGCTTCTGAATTTTTGGCAAATGTATCCAATGCAGTTTCACTGAAATCCCTTGTTCAAGATGTTCGTATCTAGCATTAATTATTTTTAAATTTTCGATTATCACACGTATTTTAATGGAATATTTCTAGTCTTACCTGGAGGTTTTTTGGCCATCCTTGATTACAATTATTTGCAGCTGCCCTTCATGAAAAACATGCAGAGTATCAAGTAATCGAGGCAAAGCCATTACTTTTTGGTTTTATTTTTTTTAAGCTGCCGCGGCTGACATTTTGTTTGTAGGCGCTCAGAAGTATGCAACTATATTTGTGTTTTTGCGGTTTCCCTTTGTATTTGTGCAGGGCACACACCAGCACACACATTGACAGACTGCCATTGAGCAGAGTCAAATGCATGTGCCGAGCATTCCGCGCCATGTCAAGCGGAAGTGAGTGTCTTTCGTTTTTGTTTACCCCTCTCAGGCATCCCTATGCCCGCCCTTTTTTCACATATCGTCCCTTGGATGGGACGGACGCTTACTGTTAATTAAAAATGGGCGCCAAGGAACAGGCAATGCAAGATGTGTGGGTGGGGTGAGCGTGTGTGGAAGTAACAAAAACGCAAGTTGAACGGGTCGTATGAGTATTTTAATTAGTTTGCATAATTATGTTCGCTCCCTGGCCCATGTTCTCCCACACAGGCAGGCTAAAACACACATCAACATACAAGCACAGAGCCTTTCTGGCCACCGCACAAAGTTACAAATTCCTTCTATATGTAGGAATCTCCTGCCCAACCTACGCCCATCAAGCGCGATTCCTTTTATGAGGATTTAACAACTTTTTGATACAAATTTGCATGCCTACAAATGTGTGTGCTCCGCCCGGATGTTTGATGTTGTCCTCCAAGGGCATTCCATTGTAACTTGCAGCTTTTTGGCATCTGAGGGGTGCGTTTTATTGGTGACTTTCTAGAGGTTTGTCGTATAACCCCTGCCAGGACTATCTGCGCAGTAACTCACCCGAATTTGTTTTTGGATCGAGTATCTGGAGCGCGATGGGAGTCCATGAAGTGCATTCGATAGATCAAACGGCAAGGATATTTATTTACTCTGTTATCCTACTCGAATCTTGCACTACTCAATTAAAACGCAATAAACGCCTCCACTTGAGGGCAATAGACAATTTAATTTAAAATTAAATGCCGGGCCCCCACTGTTTGATTTTCGCGCATAGATAAACAAATTAAGCGGCCTACACTCTGGATTTTTGTTGAATATTCACAGTGGGCTTAGTTTGTAATGGTCCCGGCCCGCACACGGGGGATATTGAATAATTGCATCATATATAAAAATAGGTATACAAACTCGATTCATAAAAGCATATGCTATTGGTTTACACATGAGCTGTTAAAGAAGCACAAAACTGAAAATAAAAACGCCGCGCAAATATTAAACATTTGACAGGAAACACATAAAATGATTATAAACAAAACGATGCAAAAAATATTTTTTGATTCCAAACAAACATTTGCAGAAAAAGCCTAATTAAAAAACTGGGCTTTAAAATTTCAGCAATTAACATTGGCAAACAGATTAAGCGATAAAATGAGCATAAATAATGCAGCGAAAGCGAATAATGTCTGCCCGATAGAGACGGCAAGATATACGGCGAAAGAGAGGGCAAATAAAATAAACCGATTTTGTGGGTCTGGGTAAATTGTTTTGTGTGTGCCACATAATTAATAGAGCGTATGGAAATGCCTTTGACAAATTATTTAAATGAGGCTAAAATATTCGCAAAAAATTATTCGTAAATCCGAAATGCCAAAGAAAATTATGAAATGCGTGAAAAAATATTTACTTATATTATAATATAAATGCGAAAACAAAGAGATAATTGTTTGACTGTATCATTCAGGTTTCAGCCAATCGATTACTTGTGAAATGTTACAAAATTAATATTCATGGCAGACATTGGCAGGATATTCGAATTATATAATTGTCCTTTACGGTATTGTTCAATGAAAAAAGTCTTTTTTATTAATTTAACATCTCGCGTAGCAACGCGTATAGCCTCAAAAGTCTCGTAAATAGCGTATCTAATAAAAACATATTGTTGATGTCCCATCCCAACAGTTTGCTTTCGAACTTAAAACTCATTCTATTACAATTTGCGCCATTCTCGGGGTCCTTCAATTCGATATTCAAGTTGATTGAAAACTGACAAATTGACAAAAGCTCAAATACCTTGGAAACTTATGAAAACTCATTTCCACATAGTCAAAAATGAACAACTCACAAGATAAATGAAATATCGAAAGTCGAAAACCTAGAGAAAAAATAAGAAAAGTTTATCGGGAAGATTGTTTTCGTTTATTTTTCCTGCTGACAATATTAAATTGTATTGTCATTCCGTAAGGATAGAAAGGTGAGCACTCTACGCTGAAATAGTCAGCCTCCTTGATCTGGATGACGACGGAGTGAGTGGCGATGGCGATGCCCATGTCGATGATGATGATGTGGCGCAATTTCTCAACAACAACTTCAACACCATCAATTTGCAGTTGTTTGTCCTTATGTCCCTACCCTTGGGCTGCCATTTCCCAGTGTAAAATAGAATATTGAAGCACATATGTTATTTTGGCGAAAAATAAGCAAATTTCCCTAACAAGTAAATAAAAGAAAGATGGAATATATTGCGGAACTAAAGATCTCTTTTATATTGATCGGGAAATTGAGTTGCCAACACAGTGTTTTACAATTTTTTAAAAGATGCCTCTCGATGTTGCAGCACATTATTTCTTTTATATTGGGGGAAGACCACGAAGGAATTTACTTTCCTTTCATGTAGCAGATGTTGAATTTGTAAAGCTACACGCACACGATGCAGTGGAACCCCAAAGGAACTTCCATCACGCATAAAAGGTTGCAACTTGCTTGCAGTTTGTTGCAAAATCCTGGCAACGATGATGAGGAGGTCGACGTGCTGCGAGCCAAGCAAATCAACCGGCATGCTGATGATGAGGAACTGGCTCCTCAGTTGCATATAGAAGCCCTAGAAAGTATAGAGAAAAGTTGGCTACTACTACGAGTTTCACTTTCGTGCCCAAGTGATTTGCGAGAATGCGAACGCCAGTGTGTGCTGCTGCTGCTGCTGCTGCTACCTTGCGGTGCACATAACAGTTAAGTAACGTCTTAAAACTTTAACCATGAACAAGGCACAAGTATCCCCGAGCCAAACCCATAGCCGGCCCACAACTCACACACAACAAATGTGCAAATTATGCTGCCTCCGGTAAAGTGCTTCAATGAGTGGGCGTGGCCTAAGCTACTTTCACCGCAAACTTTATTAGTTGGCCTCACCTTTCTGGCTTTCCATTATACGTTTTATACATCCCCAAAAAAGTTTTCCCTGGCTGGATGGCTAGATGGCTAGATGGCAAACTTAATCAATTTTCAAGCTATCCCTTGTACCCTTTAAATATTTAACACTTGTTCTGAATTAGATGAACATTGTCGAGGGGTCGAACATTTTTCAAAACCTTTCAAACTTTTTTTTAGAAACTTTTAATTAGCCATCTTTGGTTTTATTCCATATTATAGTTTATTCACAAAACTGTACAGTCTTAAAACGAATTTAAGTACAAATAAATAAAATAAAATTTTTTATTCTCGAGAATTTCAATAGTTTCCTTCCTACTTACAAATTATTGCCCCGCCCGACCACAATTCCTTGGCCGAGCGTATAAGAACGGAAGAAGTCGCCAAATGGAGGAAAGGAAACTGTTTTTGTTATAAAGCGTGTCCTGTGGCAAATTCTTTTGCGCCCAGGACACACACACACACACACCCGGACATAATTGCAGTATTCTTTTTCCTTGGCAGAGCTTCAGATGCCAATTTTTTTGCTCGTTTTACGCGTTCCGCTTTCAACGAATTAAATGGCATGAAATTAAAAGTTACTACGAGAAATTTTTGTGCTGCATTTGCAGGAAAACGTGAGAAATTATAAGTACAAAAGCAGGCGAAAAATAGGGAAGCGCGAAAACATGCGAACCAAAGAGAAGAATAAAATGAAATAAAACTGAAATAAAGCGAAAAGAAAAGAAACGAAAGGATGATAAAATATGAAAGTAAGTCTGAGCCCGCCGAGAGGCTGGTGGGTGGTGGGTGGTGGCTGGTGGGTGGGAATGGGACACAGTTGAAAGACAACAAGCAAATCTACTTAAATATCCCAGCGAATGGTAAGCCTTTCTTTGCTGTTTCATTCTTTGTGAATTATTTCTTCCTCGCCCCGTTCGGGGCCTTCGTCCAGGATTCCCTTTGTCCCTCGGTTAAGTCCATTTTGTGTTTTGTTTGTCCTTACCCCGTATAGAATATTATGCAAGTTATTTTCGCAACCCTGTGGAATAATAAGAAATCAGCGAAATATATTTATGACTTATTTTGTCCAAAGGACAAAAGAGCGTGCCGCAAAAAAATGAAGACAATAAAGTAAAAGGACGACAGAAATTGAAAGTTGTAGGTTGGGCCTATTAAAATTAAGGGAAGCCAGTAATTGGTATGAAAAAATAGTTTTTTTCGTTATCATAAAAATCGTTATCTGACTTTCTTCCTTGGAGAATTGAGCTTAGACTAAGGAAAGTACTAAGCTTGAGTCAGGGTTAACAATTTTTAACCCCAGTTTAAGCCCGGTATGATGAAAGAAGTTGGTCAGAATAGAATTGAAAAATTAACTTGTTCAAGGTAGTAGCATTTAAAAAACATTTTTACCAATAATCTCGGTGGTTTTTTCCAACTGTCGAAGGAAATTGAAACCATTATCAATAAATAGGCTTTATTCCAGACCATTGGATGTCTGATCTTAAGGAAACTTTATCTCTAGTTGGTTATTATTTTTAGCTCGGTACGCTTTTTTACTGATTTGAAAACTGCCAAACAGTTTAAGTTGTTGTAAATATTTGTTTCACAACATTGTTTGGTTTTGGTTGAAATTCGCAACTATTTTTTATAACATCCTTTATCCCAGTGCCTTTTTTATGCGAGTAGATGGAATGATTTGGGTGCCTTTTTTTAGGTTTATTTATTATTTTATCGCTGGATTGTGACATCGATTTATTGGGGTGATCTTTTGTTTAGTCCATTAAACAAATATTTGAAGAGCGGCGATACCCTCGCGTTGGATGTTTTCTCTTTTTGACAGGACACTAAATATTCGCGAGTCCATGTGGCAGCGCTGAAGTTAAGGTCCTCGCAGTTTAATTGAGTTGGAGGCAAAGCTGCAACTGTAGAGTCCTTGGCCCGGCCAAATTGAATTACCGCTAATCCAATAGATTAGAAGGCAGCAGCAGGACTTGCTTCTGAGTCGACTGTAATGCAATGCAAAAACAATAACAAAATTATGATGTCCAACATCAGTGTCAACGGACGACGTCAAGACCATCCTCAGAGACTTGCAAGATGACCTCAAAACTTGGAGCAAAGTATCACACCGTCAGCAGGGACTTCAAGGAGAAGGCGAAGGAGACGATGTCCTTGCTGTTGCATAACTTCCATCATCTTGTAATTTTCATTGTTTGTGCATTATTTTTCTACAGTAAGAATTTAATTAGCTGCCAAGACCCTCTCGGTGAATGCCATTCTGAATTTAAATAATGCATAAATTAACAGATTCTGCACATACACATTCACATTTGCTTAGTGCCACTTTAGGCGCCATAACTAATTATATGTTGACATGACATTTATTTGACTTGCATAAATTAGGCAATTAGTTGACGAGCGTTAATTAAGTTTTTGGAAATCGTGAAGCTAGGTGGGATTAAATTTCTCTGGGGTTTGAATATAATAGTCAGCCAAGTGGATTGTCGGGTAGAGGTACAAATTGCTTAAGTACTTTATTTACTAGCTTATTAAAAACATTTTAGTTAACTTAACGTGCACATTGAAAACCTAAAATGACTTCAACTAATATGCGGTTATATTTTTTCGGTCTAAAAGTTTTCAGATAATAAATTTATAATTTCAAAGGCTGCACTTGTCCAGAGAACACTCAAGACGAACCTCTTGTCCTCATACATTGTTACGTTTCCCAGTGGACTCTCACAAAGCTGGACAAGTCCTTGAAGCGGAAGAAATAAGTGAGGAAGGGGTTAGTATTCCAAGATGAGGGAATGGGGCAATGCAAGTGTCCGCCGTACATTTTATCGCCTGCACTCAACAGAAAGGTGAATGACGATGAACGCACCAAATTTTCGACACATTGTGGCTTTCATCTGTGGGGTGGGGTTGGCCGGAGTGGTATGCGGCATACGGGGCGTATACGCAATAAAGAAGCGACACTCAAAGCTGGGGTTGAGTGCAGGTTTCCCCGTTTCCCACCCACTGGCTGTCATCATTAGATTAGAGTGTTGGCCAGTTGGGCGAACAGGACGATGGAGTGGCAGGACGAGAAAGTGGGGGAGAAATTTTGTGCACATATCGAGGCAAAAGGACAAAAATTAAACTACGGGGCGTTGCCTTGTTAGGATGTGCGTTAAAATTGTAAAACACGATAGGCGGCGGGAGCGTGGGAGGCTTGGATGGGCGACTTTGGAATGAGTGGCCGCTGGGAGGGTGTGGGGGAGTGGCAAAGGACTGCACCCAGCTGTCCCGTGTTCTCCTGCCAGCCATGCTGTGGTCAGTTCTCGTTTATTTTGCGTATTAGACGCTGCTATTTTGTGCTTATTGTTCCCATTCACTCTATGCTACTTGCCTCTCAGTCTGTCGCTCGGCTCCATCGCTTTCTCTCCTTTTCTCGTTCGGCTCCTGTGTCCTGATCCCCTCCCCGACTGGCATGTCCTGTTATTTTTCGCTTGTTTGGTTTCTTTGGTGTCCCATTGTCAGCTCATTTGTAATTTTTGGCACAACGATTTCAAATTAAGCAACCGGAAATGAGCTGACATTTCGTATTCGGTTCGGTTCGTCCATTGCGTTCCACGCTCCTGTCGCCCACCAGCTTAACGGCACTTCTGCGGTTGCTCGTCATGATCGTCCTTATTGGACCAATCATCATCATCATCTTCAACACTGTAATCATCATCATCGCCGCCCAGACAGGACACCCAAGAACGGAATTTCTACTTGTCTTGTCTATTATGACAATATTAATATTTACATTTTACAGTTATTGTCTAGCCGAAGCATCCTTCCTCACACATTCTACATATATATAAACATATAAATATATTTATGTATATATATACGTTGAATACATATACATGTGTATCTGAATCATTCCCCTTGGCAGTGATGTTTTGGTCCCTGTGCTTTGGTTTGTTTGCTGCTGCTTGTCATGTTTGCTGCCTCGTATGCATTTGGTATTTTCTTGTTTATTGCTTTATGTTTCAACCGCTGCTGCATGTGTTCCTCCCCCGAAACCCACCTCGCTCCCACCTCCCACCACCACCCATCACCACTCCGATGTTTTATCTTGTCAATATGGTTTCCATTTTCTATGTTGTGCATTATTTCCGTTAGTTGTTGACCACTTTGGTCGCTGTCTCCGAAGTGTAGCCTCTTAGTTTCACATATCATATACTTGCTTTTTGAATGTAATTTTGTAAAACCAATTTAATGCATAGATACCGAGTATGTCAATTTCTATATGTATCCTCGATTTGTTGCTTTGCATGGACAATTTCTCAGAGGCTAATCTAGCAAAAATAAAACTTAAGCAAAAGCATGAGAAAAGGACATTCGGACTTATTGGTAATTTTGAATTTTGATGAATTTTACCGAATTATCCATAACATGGTTTGTTCACATTCAATCGGCTAAAAGTTATACCTTTCCGAAGTGAAAGGTATATTAAAAATCTAAAATTTCCATTTTTAGAACAGTTTTTTCGAATATTTAAGATAATTTTGAACCGATTTTGAAACAAAATACCATTTCTAAATCAGGGCTTCAATCTCCTTTAACCTGCATTCAAAGATCTAAAAAATATAACAAAAAAAAATTTGGTCAATTTTCGAAAAAAATCATGATGGTACCCCTTTCAAAATTTTGAAAAAACGTCAAAATTTTTTTTGCTTATTTTTAAGGATTCTTTGATGCAGATCGAAGAAGGCTGAAGTCCTGATTCATGGAAGGTATTTTGTTTTAAAATCGGTTAGAAATCGATTTAAATATACGCTATCAAATGGCTAAAAAGGTGAACTTTTAAAGAAATGGATGGGAAAAGTTAAGTAATAGCCATACATATAGGTATTTCAAAATAATATTTGGGAAAATATCTGTAAAATATTTATATATAATACTACAGCTGAATGTTTTCTCTTTAATACTTAAAGTAGCTACAAGATCTTTAAGTTATAATCTAAAAGTGTTATAGGTTTCTTTAAATTAAATGATTGTAATATTAATATAAATTTGAAATGGCTTTAACATAAGTAATTCCTGTAAAAAGGCTTCCGTGGCGTATCTCTCCCTTACAGTTCAAAGAGATGTTGTTTCTGTTATCCTTTTAAAATAAAATATCCTGCTTTTCGAATTTGAAAGCTCTTTCGGCCCTGTTACAACATCTTCTCTCTGGGCCGCGTAAATTTCCCTTGTCAGAAAACGCACTACGAGGAGGCTTCGGTCCGGGTTTCGTTCAGTTCCGAGACACGGGGACTGTGCTCTTTGCCCTGTGCTCTCCTCGGCAGGACACGACCGCAACCGAATCCTGACGCCCCGTAACAGCATCGGAATCGGCTCTGCCAGAGGCAGCCACTGTTGTTGGGATTCCGGCGAGTGCCGACAGCTTCCTGCTGCTGATGCTTCAGTTACATTGATAATGCCAAATCGTTTGGTTCGCTCTGTCGCTGCCACCGCTCACAAGGACGAAGCCACAACAACCACGACAACAAATTCGGCGCAGGCGAAAGCTAATATTTGAATCAATTTGAATAATAGCCAGATAAACAAACCGCACAAATATAAAATAATAGCCAACGGACAAAAAATGAATTAGCTAGTCTAATTGGCTGACGCAATTGAAACAAAATAGCGAAATCAGTGGACAAACAACTGCCGGCTAAAAAGTGTCAGAATTTGTGAAAATTAATATTTCACTAGAGATTTGAGTGCTACCAAAATAAAAACAAAAAGCAAACAGACAACGGACAACATACTGCACACAGAACACAAAAACAGGACCAAGCTAAACTTTTCTCCAAACTTTTGTTTCGAACACACACGTTTTTTTCCGCCCAACGCGATTTGTTCGCACAAAATTATGAAAAATATGTGAGAAGTGTGCAAAATCGAAAAAATACTCGGGGAGCAAGGACCTGTGCGGTGGGTGTAAAAAGCGTAACTGAGAGCCTCTGGCATAGGTCAAGCTCTGAACTTCAGTGCTAGATATTTTCTGGTCGGTCCCGGAATCCCCTACGTGGCTCTTCGAGTACCTTAGTCCCTAGCACACCCTGAACTCTATCCTTGTCCTAGTGCCGGTGTCTGTGTGTGTGGAAGCCCATGTAACGTGCTAAAATAAGTTAATTTATTGCCGGGGCAACAATAACAACAGCAGCTCGCAGAGACAACAATCGCCGGCAGTCATAACATTTACCTTGTTTCCCAGCTTCCCAAAAAGGTAGGTCGAGAATCTGGTTCTTAATCCGAATCTGCAATCCCTGCCTCGCTGGCTTTTGTTTGAGAACTCCCACTAGGTGATGATAATATCAGTTTTTTGTTGTATTTTGTGTTTTTGGGAATCATATCCTGCCGAAAAATAGATTCATTTGTGAGATTGGTGTTGTTTTCTAGGCTCACAATCAATGCAGATTGAGCTTATTAAATTTATTTTGATTCATTTGAAGATAATCACTTAGAACTTTTATATTTTTAATGCTTCAACTCATTATATTTTCACAAAACGAATTCAAATTTCTATTATTCTTCAACTGTTGAACAATAAAAATGAAACAAAGAAATTTTCAAATAAATTGACTAACTAAAGCAATTTAATAGGAAAATATTTGTTCTACCATCTCCCACTAGCCGTTGTCCAACAGTTCAATTGACCAGTCTTTGCTTTTCGAGCATGCTAAAAAATACAACAGGCGGTGGCACAAAAACTGTCAGATCCATGACCTATATAAGTACGGCGTGTAACCAAATAGATTGGAAACTTTCCACACGCATATGCATTTTGTTGCTTCACAAAAATTTTTACATTCCTCCACATCGACTCTGAAACCAAAACAAGTCATTTTCAGATTTCACCCATTTTTGTATTGTTTTTCTAGCCTCTCCTCCATCCAATGAAAACTTTTGTCAGCTATTCGAGTATTTCTATTTTTCCATTTTTTCCGTTCTGGCTTTTAAAAATTCGAATGTTAAATGATTTCGTGGCGCAAAGTTTGGCAACCCTGAAAGCGGACCTCGGTCATTTGTTAGCCTGTCAGGAGAGCCCGAAAAACTAGCTGAATAGAAGGGAATATGTAACTTTTGGCTGACACGTAAATTTATTGCATTAAAAATAGCAAAAGTTCCATCAAAAGTGCAACAACAGCAAGCACACTAATACAGCGGTCCAAAGCAGCCCCACTCCCAGCAGTTGCGGCACTTATTGGGCACGAAGTAGAAGGGCGGGGCACAGTTGCAGTTGCAGCATCCGCTGCAGGTACACTTCATGCAGGGCAGCACCGGTCCCACCGGCCCACAGCTGAGGCGGTACGACACAACGGCGCATGGACCGGGACCGCAGCTTGCGCCGCAGGATCCACCGCAGGGCCCGCAGCTACCGCAGGGTCCGCAGCTGCCACAAGGCCCACAGCCGGGTCCGCAAGGTCCGCATGAACCGCAAGGTCCGCAGGGTCCGCAGGGTCCGCATGGTCCGCAGGATCCACAGGGGCCGCAAGATCCACAGGGTCCGCAGGATCCGCAGGGTCCGCACGATCCGCAGGATCCACAGGGACCGCAGGATCCACAGGCTCCGCCACGCGGACGACACCGGGGTGTTGCACAACTCATCACGAAATTGGTTAATCTTCCGCCACTTGTGGCGAAACGCTTTCCCCAAAAAACGTTCTAAATACGCCGGACAAAGAGGGATCCTTCGGCTCTCTCAAAGCCCAGCCTCCTATTTAGCTCGATTTTTGGCCGCCACTCTTTGCAATATCACTTGGAAAATTTGGCAATTGTTGACGAGCAAAAGCTGTTGCAATTTCGTTAAATCTTTTTTTTTTTCTTTATTTGGCAAATGAGTAAAAGCAAATGTGTTGTAGGAAGATAGAACTTTCCTTCGATCTTGATACCAAGTTTATTTATCTTTCTTAACACGCTCATTTTATGCAAATTATGTTTAATAAGCCCATGACGCATAAGAGAACTTGCTTCTGGCTCTGAATTTTGAATTCATCATTCATACGCAGTGTTGTCTCCATTTTATAACTCATACGCAGCGTTGGTAGAATTCCCCAATTTTTCCACAATTTTTAATTCTTTTGTGGTTATCTTTAAAAGGGAAAAAATGCTAAAAGAATATTGATAAAAGGGTATTTTCCCTTTATTCCTGCCATATTGCTTCTGTAGGCCTCTAGTAGGCCGATTTTCATAGTTTTTTCGGCGCCAAAGGAGGCGTGGTGGGGATTGTCAGCGGTTGTCAAATCGAAAAACGAATCCGGCTGGGGTGGCCTCTTTACACTTCAGTTCATTCTCTAGCTTGGCCGGAACCACTCGATTTTGTGTCGACTCGGGTTTAAGTAACTGAAACAAAAACCATCACCAAACCAAATTAAAGATGTGTGGCGGTTGGGCCTGTTGTTCCTACGGTATCGCGTGCTGCAATCCGCGAAACTCGACCCTGCGTTACACAGGCCGCTGCTTCGCTCCCACCCCCTGTGGTCCCTACAACGACTGCTCTGCCTGCGGTGGGTGCTGTGGCGGATGCTAGGGTCCTGAGACTAAGCCGGAGCAGTCACATAATCGGGTGGAAAACGCCAGGCAAAACATTTTTAAAAAAGAAGGCCTAGAAACTGGAGATCTGTCATCAAAGAATCTAACCCATTCAGTCACAGTCTAGTCATTGCCGACTGAACACCTTTCCCCATAGAAAGGAGTAAGTTTTTATTTTAAATCAAAAGAAGAGATCTTCAATTAATTGCCGTTTTCATTTGATCAATTTAACCCATCTCCTTCAGTTTCTCCATACCGCACATTTGAATTCTACCTCAACCGCAATCAAAATGTGCGGTGGCTGGGCCTGTGCCTCCTACGAGCTGGCTTGCAACAATCCACCTTTGTCAACCCTCCGATATACTGGCCGCGACTTCATTCCTACACCTTGCGGGCCGTGCGATAAGTGCTATGTCCGCGACACGAGCCGCAAACACAACTCGAATAATTGCTATGTGCCGCATGTGCTTGCTCCCAAGGAGGCCAACCTGTGCTGGCAGAAATATACCATCGAAAAGAATTCAGAGCCCAAGGTACCGAAGTCCGAGTCAAAAGCTGGGCCAAAGCAAGAGAGTCCCGAAAAGAAATAGGCAATACTAGACTGATGACATAAAAAGCATTTTATTTTTCTGCATTTCCATCTGCTAAATTAAATGTTGTAGAAAATCACTTGAAACTTTCATTTAATACAATGGGGAAATCTTTTTGGGAATAAAATTCATTTCGATTTATAAATATCGACCACTGGGTCGATATTAATTCCGATCCAGTTTCTAAGATCAAATCCATAGATTTATCAAATCCAAAATCCTTTGATTCGAACCTTTGAAATTACAGAAACTACAAATTTCTTAGCTGGCAATTTATTGTTTTGTACACAAACCGAAAGCTCAGATTCCCAACCCATTTCCCCAATCTCTGCTTTCGAAGAAAACCTCGTGGATTGTCTCTAATAGAATGGTCCAAAGCAACCACACTCGCCTGCACAACAACACCTATTCGGAGGGCATGTCCAAGGACCACATGGAGGATTTGGACCGCAGCAGCAGTTGCTATAGTTCATGGCTGGAAGCGCGGGTCCAACAGGTCCATAAGACAAGGCATAAGATACCGATCCGCAGGCCGCTTGACAGCACATTTTCCAAATGAGTATTCTGTAATGAAACAAAGGCTATAAAAAGTTCGAAAGTTGATTTTTTTTTTTTTGAATATTTAAAACTTACACTTCTGGTACAAAAGATTTTTGTAAAAAAAAAAAAATATTCGATGATTTTTGGTTTTAGAAGTGAGCTCTGGTTGTGTACAAAACAAGCAACTAAAATGGAATGAGCTAACCCCACAAAGTTGTAGCCCAGGTCGTAAAAAGTTTTCTCCCCAGCCTACTTTAAACGAAAAAAATTCCTAAATATCGATCAAAGTCGAGTCTGGTAGTTCACAAATTTCACACATCAATGATTTAACATCAGGAGGAGCTAGCGAGCGACAAATAAAAAAAACTGAGTTTCAGTAACGGCAAAACAGCAGAGCAACAGTTTTGCTCCTGTGGCAAAAATAAGAAATCATTGAAACATGTCTAAAAAAAGACCGAGGAGCCTGGGGAATATAACACCAACCAACGGCAGCGTAAGGTTGAAGTGGATACCGAAAGGATTTCGCACAGGACGCGCTCTAAACTGAGTTAAAGTCGATGTCGTGGCAGACATGAAAGTCTATTAGACTCAACGAAGCAGCCTTAACGTCGTTTCCCAGCTTCCTTTGGCTTCGGGAAGGTTAATATATAGGCATCGGCGGGTGGGGCAGGATATTGGACGCAGGACCCCTGCGTGTGTGTCTGCTGGTGTTGTGATTCACAAAAGCTGACAAGCTCATCGATCCCTGAACATTAGCTAAACATAAATTACACACATGACTGCACAACAATTGAGGCGTTTATTATAATGTGTGTTCACACTTGAGGCTTTCAAAAGATGCACTCATACCGATAGGCAGGGAGTCCTGGGGCGCAGGGAGTTTCCATCGAAATCCAAGGAAAGATTTAAGCTTGGTAGCAAAGTTACGATTGATTACACTCAGCCGTGAAAACAAACAAGCAAATCGTTTAAAGAGAATGCTGAGTAAAATATGGAATTGCTTAGGAGTTTTCTAAAGTCTGTTTTTATTATTTAATTACTTATAATAAATGATGGAATATTGAAACTTCATAGGTTCAATTTAAACTAAGAAACAGGAGCAATTATAGATGCATGTGTTCGATCCGCTTGAATATATGTTTAATATTTTTCTTGATGTATGCTTTATATTTTCCTTTCCTTATGAAGATGACGCTCTAATTTTCGAGTAATTTATTCATTAGAACTAAATATTTCAAAAGCCACTTACATCGATTCACCTAAGAAGCTGACCCAAAAGGCTGCCTCTTGACGAAACATGAGCCACAAACCACAGACAGTTAAAAACTATTGCGAAACTCATTTCACGAGTGGCAAGAAAAAAGGGAAAACCAACTTCAAGACTGCAATTGAGGGTCCCCTACCTCCTTCTTCCAGGACAACAACCCACTTAAGATAATCTCATTGGTAGCATGCCAAAAAGTTATCCGTCCTATAAAAAAAACCATTCGCACACACACAGTGTATAAAAATGTCACCACAAAAAGAAAACGGCATGGAAAAAAATAAACACGGCAGGGTAAACAACTAGAGAGGCTTCAACTAAAAAGGTATTTCTTTTAAATCAAATACAACAATTTCTACTGGGATTCCATGGCTCCTCCGGGCCATACTTCTCGGCCTTTCCCTCTTCCAAGTGGACACGATGGGCACTTCATTTCACTCCAAAAACATATTGAGCCGGGCCACTTGAGTGTGCGCCAAGAGATAAGCGCAATTATACGGCTTCAAGTGCCGGACCCGGACACGGAGACGGACACGAATGGGGACCGCAAAGACCAGGCCACCCGGACGGACAAGCCGAGCAGCGTAAATCGTATAAATTAGGTAAAAAAAAAGAACTTGATGTTACTTATGTGTCACTGCCTTCATTGAGACAAATGTGGGGTCTTTAAGTGCATCTCGTTTTTGCCTTCGGATGCTTTAAATTTATTTTCTCCGGAAACAGATACTCATATTGAAAAGGTATACAAAAGAAGTTGGCAATTTTCGTGAACTTTGCCATCTCACATTTTGCCGCTGGTCCCTGGTCCCTGGTCAAGTGCTCGTTATGGGCAATTTCTGCTCAAACTGCTATTTGGATGCTTTTGTTTTACTTTCTTGTTTTTGCTGACCGCATGCTGAGTGCGGTGCTCCTAGTTTGTGGGCCTCCTTTGAAGGGCCTTTGTGGCTGATCTTAAAAGAGGCAGCAACTTGTCAAGCATCGGTTTCCAAAAATGTTGCCAAGAGCCCATTGAAAAGTTTCCTACACGAACTTCACAATATATTGATGGGTCTTGTTTCGTAATCATTTTTATGGGAAGTGTTTTCTGAAAATAAGTATTTCTTAAAGAAAAGTCCTAGCAAAAATGAAATTAATTCAAATATATTGTTTATTCTAATATAAAAACAGGCTCTATCTTATTTTAATTCTTTTTCTCCAATACGAAAGACCCAAATCTTGAGGTTAATTTAAATACGGAGCGTAACGGAGGCAAGACTGGCAGCTCACTTCCCTCGCCTCGTCCTTTTGTCGTGTGTTTGGCACCAAAGTCGTTTTTAGAACACTCCTGCCACTCTACTCCTTCGCAGGACTGCCTTTGCTAAGTTTTCTTCCTTTCGGTTTGGGTTGTGGTGTTTTTTGTGCTATTTCTTTTCTGTGCGTCGAGCTGCCAGGCGGCGTCAAACGTCGGGCGCCAATCCGTATGTGCGTGGGTGCGTATGAGTTATTCCTTTTCCCAGACCCTGGCCCCAGGACCCGGCTCGCTCTCAGTCGGTTTTTCTTCGCTTTTCGTTCTCGTTTTTTTTCGCTTTTCGTTTGGTAAATGCTGCGAAACATAAAACATCAAATGTAAATTGAAAGTCGTTCGTGTGTGAAACTGAATGTGTCATCAGTTGAAGCGTTTATCATTTTTTTTTACTGCTTTTCGTATTCGTATTCGTTTTTAGCTTCATCTACCACTGGCAAGTCCATTCCCCCTTGAGCGGTACAGATCAGAGTTTGCTTTAAGAAGTTTAGATTTTATTTGCCGGCGTGTCAAGTTGCCTTTAAACGGTTTCTTGTCTGGGCCGTCGGAAGGAGGAGGTGGGAGCCGGGCTAAGTTGTTTGCCTGCCAAAGAATGTGCGGAAAATTTCAGTGGAAGATGGGAGCGTTGACTGTGCAATGTCTTGTAAAATCTTTTATTTCCGTCCTGAAGACAGAAACCCCACATGCGTCGTCTGAGGCATCAAATTTCCCATATATTGTGTACACGTTTGATGCTAAGTTGTAAATATGAATATGAATTCGAACCACTTTAAGGATAAAAATAAAGTACCGAAAAGTATTGCATAACAAAGGGATGCCAGTTAATACGCAAATTGAATTCAATCCTTTGGGTTTCCATAGGAAGGTAAACTTTTTTACACAGCCGCAAAAGGAAAGAAATCCGATGCTCAGCTCCTTTTAGTCATCCAATAATTATTCTCAACTTTACTCAAAGAAAGCCCTCTTAGCTTATCTGTGCATTATTTAGAAAATAGTAAAAAATTTAAGAAAATTAAAATGAGCTTGAATGGTTAATGTAAGTTTCTTTTACGCCTTTGTGTTGCTGTTTTCCATGCAAATTCCAAGCTGAACTAAAACAATAGATGAGAAAATGCTCTTGCAACAACGACAGCTGCCAACTAGAGTTGCGGTTGCCTTTAGCCAAGTTGTCACTTTTGTTGTTTCTGGGCGGTGGCACTAACTTCATGTCAATCCTTTTGTGGCTTTGTCATTCGTTTAATTTGAATTTAAAATGTTATCCCGCCAAATGCAATAGACACACCTCTTTCGCCCAGCCCCTGTCAGCTCTGGCACTCATTTTCCACTTATTTACAATTACCACATTTTATTATACTCCCCTGGTCCTGCCCCTGCTACTGCTCCTGCTCCTGCCCAGTCCCTGTCCTTTCAGGATGCCCTTAACATTTTACCATTTTATTTATACTCCTGTTTATATTTGTCACACTTTTGTCTTTGTTTTCGGTTCAGCCCCCTTATTCAGCCTCTCGCCCCCTTGTCGTACGTTTTTAACTGCATTTTTGTGTGTCTGGCAGATCCCACACAGCAGCCCAGCCTCCAATTCCGTCTCCACAACCGCCACAGTAACCCCAAAACCCCCTCGACCCCAATTGGGCCAGACCTTGCAGATTTCGATTGTATTTTTGTTTATTTTGTTGCAATTTTAATTACTTTAATGAAAGTTTTAATTGCGAAATAGCAAAAACGCACCGAACGACAGAGACAGCTAGCCAAACGAGAACACAATGGGTGTAAGAGAGAGTGAAAGAGAGAGCGTGGAGTCGAAGGAAAGAGATGGGGCGATGGGGATGGCTGTAATGAGTTTTTGCGGTCTAAGAAAGGTTGGCAGCTGCACGACAACGATGACATGAACACACTGAAAACAGCTCCCTTGTTTTAGACTGTCAGGAAAATTCCTCCACCAGGTAGGAGCTGAGTTTCTACATTTATTGAACAATGCTTTCTCAGTTTAAATGATAATTTGACGGAGGAAAGCCTTTGCCAAGACTAAAGCAAACATAAATTGAAATGAAATCATTATGTCAACAATCATTTCAGTTAATTGGTCCTTTCAATCACAAATTTCTGATGATTTAAAGATAATGGCAACTCTATATACTTCTATACATAATCTAAAATTATACTAAAACTCATACAAATAATTTTAGTTTAATTTTTAGATCAAAGAAACCACAAGTGTTGATATATGTTCAAGAGTTTTGGGTTTATGCCCGTCACTTTGACGGTAATCTGATGGAAAAACTTCATAGGCACTGTAATTGCAGTTTGTGGTTACTTTCACTAAGATACACATACCTGGATATTTGCATATAGATGTATATATTTGCATATATCCCCAACGAGACTCACCACTTGACACACAAATCCGGGCAAGCAAATCGGCACAAAAATGCATGTCATACTGGGTCCTGCTCACAATTTCACAATTGCTGAGCCCCAGCTGAAGTGTACTATGGAATCAAAATGTGAAAACAATCCAAATACCACAATGCGGAATAAAGCAAGTGAGCCGTAATCAAGACAGGAGAGTAAATAGGGGGAAAAATAAAGCCAAATCGATTGAGAATGGAAATCAACAAGACCAATGAACTGTTTAAAATGCAAAAACAAAGATACCTCACAGAGCAGAATCAAAATATTGATGATTACAATAGGTTACCTAGAAAAAGTATGGTAATTGTAAATATTTTTAAAGTTCTAAAACTTTAAAACACATCAAGCCCATTCAAAATTAAATGTTATCCTTTAGAACGTGTATTCCACTTTTTAAAGTTTTGGCTATAAAATGCATTAATGCTTTGCATACTGTGCCCAACTGCAAACTCTAAACTTGAAAGGTCCTGGCGTACAATTATGAACGTATGTTTTCATGGGTGCACAGCGAAAGAGAAAAAGATACGCGAAATTGCATTTTTAGCAATCAGCTTTTAATTGTGTTTTCTATGTGCTCATTACCTTAAATGTATCCTCAGGGAGAGACTTCCAACTTGCCACTTGTATTTGGAAAAACTTATCCAAATTCTCTAACATTTGCCATAGCGCATTCTGTAGCTTTTGAAGCATTATTTTTCACATAGGTTTCTCTTATTTGGTAGCAACACGTAAAGGTTTCCCAGGACTGACTTATTTAAACTTTTTCAGCTTAATCCTTAATAAAACAACAAGCCCATGGTAAGGGATAAAGAGTAATAAGACTAAGGATGTCAGCGTTTAATGATAAAAAAAATATAAATAAGACTAAAAGGGAGGATTTCGTTAAATACATGTGTGGCTGAGGGATCGTCTGACACTTTTGTTTCAAATAGGTGAAAAAGTAGGAAAAGGGATATGCGAACCAAAGGCGAGAAGAAAATGGCCAGAAAAACCAAAAGAGAAAAGGAGTTTTTACGGGGAAAATCCGCCGTAAAAGGACCTACACATGTGGAGTCCTTAATGCCAGTATTTTGTATGTGTGGGAGCTTTATTTAAATGAAAAATAATTAAACCAAAGATTTAAGATGCTTTTGCTTTTTTTTTTAACCAAAATACAATTAGAAATTGGTCGTTAACCAATATAGAAACGAACAGAATTGCAAAATAAGAAAAAATTGTGCAATTGGACGCAAAAAGGACCTTCCTCGGGGACTGTTTGATATTTTTTCCAAATATAAAAGTAAAATGTTTTAGGTGTTTCGCTTCTCCTTCCTTTCCCTTTATTTTTTCCATGGATTAAGTTTTTTCCGGATACTTTTGTTGTTGCTATTTTTCCATTACTTTGTAAAACATACTCGAGGGTTGCAAATTAAGGATCGAATGTGTATTCTATCAATCTCTGGAATATAAGATTTATTTAATTAAAGTACTGCAGTTATTTGTATTAATCACTGTTGTCCAATATTGTTGTGAGACGAAACCACATTGTAGATAAAACTAAATAGACCTAAAATGAAAGAGTTAAAGGCAACAAATAATCTATTATTTAAATTAATTTTCATGGATTATTTATATGGCAATCAAAAACCAATGACATTAAATGGTGTTTTTGTTACGAATTCAAATCGTGGTAATTTAAATTGAAAGTGGAATGATAATGGCGCAGAATTGTCAATAAAATAGCAGCATGTGTATATTGAATAAAATGATAAGTAATTACGGAAAAGGTTTCTGATGAATATTTATTATTTTCTAACTTTTAGAAAGTACCTAATAATATTTTCCCTATAATTTATTGATATATATATTTTAATGGATAATAACTATCTCCTCAATTCCTCTAATGGTCGATTCTAATCTTTCTTTTAATTTTTTATTCAATTACAGCTGGATTAAAGCTTCGGTGTAAGCCCGACTACAAAGCCCAGAAGCAGACCGAATTCAATTGACATTTATTGGCCAATATATATTTATAAGGCCAAAATCGAAGCAAAGGAAATTCGAAAATAAAAAGCCGAAAGGGCAGGCCGCAAATACACAGAGACAACAGTATAAACATCTTTTCCAATGGCGAATTCGACTAAACAAGAGTCAACCATCCGCAACATGCAAATGGCCAACAAGTGCATGAGGCGATGGGCTGGGGAAAGGGGAGTGGCCACAGTGCCATCATTGGGACCACAAAATGGGCGTGGCCGCATCTGCTGGCTGGCCATGATACTGCTCCTCATGCTGGTGCCTGGTAAGTGAATTATATTTTATACGGGACATAGAACAATCTACCAGATTCAAATCACAGCTAATTTGAAGGACAGCAAAAAGTTTGATGAAAGATTTCAAAAAGATCAGCAAGACCTCCAAATAATAAATGACACTGATGGCTTTGCGAGTGACAGGCTAGAGTCCTTCTGTAGAGTCCTTGCTGTATCCAAGACTTGGGCGATAATTAATTTTTAAGCCGCGCGAAATGAAGCGCGGACGAGTGCTGCAAATGGGTGGGCGAAGTGTCCTTTTGAGGGGCTGGCGGTGGAAGAGAGGAAGGACAAAAAATCGTTCGTAAAATAAACAAATCTTATTTTTCCGCAAACATTATTTCTCATCAGATGTAGCAAAGCCAGCAGCAGCAATAATAGCAACACAGCAGCAATGACAACAACATTTTTCATAAATGCGCGCATTCATCTGCATGAAACGATGACCAAGGGGATCAAGGGAGCCTGCCAGCAAAGGAAGCAGTTTAATATTTCGAGGGGTGTTCAAAAAGTTTCCAGACTTACTGTACCAAAATATATGAGAAAACGAATTGGGCTTAGGAAAGGTGCAGCAAAAAACCTGAATGGGGTTCCTCCTTTTTTAAGGCTTAATTTAAACAATTTATTTCATCCCTAAGCCACATTCGAGTAAATGGAGCTATAAGAAACATAGTACTTGTTTATTTTTCAAAGGGATTCGAGTGGAAATTAATTAAAAATAAATGAATTCATTGATAATTATAAAATAACATCTAATTATGTGTGGAAAAACCTTTAAAATGACCATCAACTTATTCAAGTATAATCCTCAGTTCAGCTTTTAAACAATTGCAATAATCGAATTCCATAAACCACCCTAGCTGAGATACTCAACGGATTCAACTCATTGGGTGTTTCCCTCAGCTCCTCCTCAACCAAAAACCAAAATGATGATGTTGCAAAAGGAACTACGATACTAAATATCCATCCAATGCTTCTGACTGCCATCTTTGCTTCCTATATTTGGCTCATTCCTTTCATTTTTTTCTGTTTTTGGCCAAAAGGCGCGAGCGGGACAATGTGTAAACAAGCAAAACAAAAAGGCAACTTAACTTCAACGGCAATGGTGGGATATATACAATATATACGAAAGCAATTGCTGCCTAGAGACGGAGAATATTTCATAATTTTTTGCGTGATGAAGTCGCATTTGTTGGGATTAAATGAGATTTTCTTGCAATTACCCAATGCGTGGCAGGGCAGAACTTTTATTTATTTTGCTCTCCACTTTCTTGCTCAATATAATTTGGTTCTGCAATCCCCTCCAGTACTCATCGAAATTACAATTTCAGTTACCAGTTGGTTTGCAGCTTAGTCGAAAAACATTCCCTGGCTGTTATTGATTTGAAACTTTTTGGGTTGTGGCAAAGTTGCCTTTTCAATTTCACCGCAGATCGATCGATACTTTCTAATTTATGCTAAATGCACACAAAGGAGCCGGCGAAGGGAAAGTGCTCTTCCTGGACATAGTATCGTACTGAAAGCTAAACAATAAACAATGCACTGCATCGAATGTGGGGGCTAAACAAAATTTCCCCTGAAAAGGGAACAACTTTTCCATTGGTCTTCGGCCTAACACATCCGAAAATCCTTGCAACATGTCGGCCAGCCATTCCCCCAGCCATCCTCCAGGAAAATTTTCAAAATTGGCCATATCCTTCAATATAGGGCCGCCGGAAAAAGTTTGCTCTCTGTGGGCTCTTTCAATCACTAAGAACGAAACAATGCCAAAAAAGGAAATCAACACAAGAGGTGGAGATGAGTTTTCAATTTGTGCAGATTGCATAAAAGTCACTTGACATTCCTTAACTGAATAGTCATTATCTTCAACGAACTGACACTACTAGTACTCGTTTATTAAAAAGGTGATAGGACTCTGGCTGAGAGTTTTTTAATATTATTTGAGAGTCTTGAGGAACTAGCAGCTTTCCCGTATTTGTTAAATAAATCGTTTTGAAAGGATTTATTTAAATTAGGCATTAAAATGCATAAATAAAATGTACATTTTCCATTTTCTGGAATAGACAAGTTTTTCAAAAAGTTGGTACTACTAATAAGTAGCCAAGTACCAAAGTTGGTATACCTAACTGGTAGTTTCTACCTCTGGATCCTACACACACAGCAGTGTATATAAAAGCCCTCTTAGAAAGTCTCTCCCACACTCCACTTTGCATATCACATGAACTTGCACTTTGCATTTTTTGTTTCTGCGTTTTCGGCAAGACAGGTGGATGCTGGAATTAGGGAAATGGAGCCGGGAGCTCCGTGACTGCCGGGGTGCAGCAGGGCTTGGGGTAACCCGGTTGCTGAGTCGTCTTTGTCTGGCAGACATTCACCGTTTACTGTTCTGACATTCCAACTTGGCTGCAATGCAGGCAGGCGACTGACATGCCTTTTGTCAGCATCTAACTATTGTGTGAAGGGTGCGGTTGATGTCAGCCAGTTTGTCAGCTAGTTGGGGAGCAGGAGGTCATATCCTTTTAATCTGGTGGTTAATGTGGGAAAAATATGTGAGGCTTCTAGTCAAGTTCGTTCGCGAAAACCCAATATACAATACCTTATAAAAACATAATTACTCCCACTATACAAACATATTCATAATTGAAAACGGATCTAGGCCATTTTTTATTTTCCCTTTACATTTATCAAAATTAAAGCAGCTCACGCATCAAAGCTTAATCCATTCCAATGGCCATTTATGAATATCTCTTGAATGCAATTGAAAATTAATATGGCAGCTCTCGATGTGTAATCCCATAATGTACGAGTATATCAGCTACTAAGTGGCCTACGAACGTCATAGCAAGCTGAGCTCTGCTTAAAAGCATTTTATTTAAAAATTTGCATTTAATTTGCACAATATGACCGCAAAACCTACCTGAAACACAATTTCATGCATATACTGTACATAGTATATATGGGAAAGAAAATATGATCAAAAGGACGAGGAAAGCAGCCGGCTTAAATTGTGTACAAACTGGGATCCTTTGCCAACAAATACATACAAACATAACCAATTGTCGGCAAAAACCAACCAGACACCAACAACAGCACACGAAGCACCAACAAGATGGTCAATGTACCCGTACAATTTTTATTATTCTATTTTTTTCCCATATTTTTTTTGGTTATGAAATATGAGCCAAGTTTTCAATGCATGCCGGATGCATTCATTATGCCACTGACGAGACTCATAAAGAGTGAGCGGGAGGAGAATGTCAGAGGAGGACAGAGATAGTGAAAGCTTCGCACGCACACACACAGGCACACGCACACACATGTTATCCTTTATGGAGTTTCTTCACATTTTTTTACATTTATGACAAATGCATTGCACTCACTAGCCCCTCACACATGCTGACACATTCGCCATCTTTATGATCTCATGCATATGTATGCGTTTGTAAATGCCAGGATGCGCCGCCTGACAAAGAAAGAGCTGTTGTGCGAAAGAGCAGGGTAGAGTTATTAAAACCTGAAATATTGAGCGATTAAAAATCAAGAAAAATACAACTTTTTGCTTATTTAATATAATCGAAAAATTTGAAAAATATATATATAGACTCAAATTATATAAAATATATTAAGTAAAAGAATTAAATTAATTTTCCACTCAAATGAATAGTAACCCCTTCGTTACCCCATCCAACTGTGGCAGTAAAAAATTGAAACCAAGTGATGGAAACCCATAAAAGAAGGTGTAGAGAACGCCAAGTCACGGGATACGGCAAGAACTTGGCAAGAAGGCGTTTGCTAATTTTCTAAGACATCAATTTGGGGTGGTGGAAAGCTGAAAAGCAATGGAAGTACGTGGGAAAATGTCGCCCCGAGACTCCCTCAAAAACAGCGTTTTTTGCACTGATTTCGGAACGCACACATTTTGCATACTGATCAGCAATCAGTGGCATCAATTCTCTCCGAACTTAACTGTCTTGGGTTCAACTAGGAAGTGTCGCGTACAAATTAAAATTCCACTTTGGCATTTGGGGAATTCAATTATTTTTGGTGCCACCCGGGGGGCATGTCCCTGCCCTTTCCTTTCATGTAAGTTGACAGTTTGTCTTGTTGTTCAGCTTCGCTCTGACCACCAATAACCGGGAAAATAGCCCATCCCCGGCTCCACGAATAAATACCAAGGCATCTCTTACACATAGCCAGATTTATTGGCCTCGCTTCACGCTGATGCCAATTGTCAGGCAATGCAATCAGCGTGTTTATTGATTTGGAAAATTAAATATTTTTCCTTGATTTCCCAGGGAATAGAATGCAAAAGAGGAAAAGTCGTGCGCCTTGCCTTGCCATAAATAACGCAATCCGATTTGCTTTAGCACTTTGTTGTTTACTTTATGAAATTTCCGGATGCCCTTAGAAAGCATTTTAATTAGTTAAAATTTCCTACAATCTGACAGCGAGTGGGACGACTGAGGTGGATGGCTGGAAAGGTTGTGTGGCATTCACCACATTGTTTTCGCTTCCGTGTAGCGCACCGTTAAAAGCAAAAACATGTCTCGTCTACGCCGAGGAGAGGCGAAAAAATATAGTTTGAATTTCGCTTGCTTAACGGAAATGTATAAATTGCATTTTGCACCACCGCGAAAGAGCCTTAATGCGTGGATACGAGAATGTGAGGGGCCTGGACTGGAGTTAAGTGTGTTGAGTTTGGCTGAAACCAAAGCAGGTGCATCTGGAAGAATGTGCTAAATTTTAATGCACACATACTGCACCTGGAGGCTATGCAACTGGCGACAAAATCGTCACAACCAAACTGAGGATGGAATATAGAAAAGTTACCTTCTTTTAAAATTAAAAAAGTTACTTTTTATATAACAAAATTGTATTTGTATTGTATATTATTTTAGTCTATTAGGCTTTTGTTTCTGTGCATTATTTTTTACCCAATGGGGTTCCAGGTGGTTAACTCCACTCTGGTAGCTAACGCATAAAGGCCAAAAAGGAAAAAATGGCAAGGAAAAAAGATGGAAAGTGTTAAGAGCATTTCAGCTCTTCGTCTCGCCTGGCACACAATTCACAGACATTTTTCGCCAACACTCCTTGGGTTTTTTTTCGGCGAGGGAAAAGCACTTTACACTAATGCACCTGGAAATTTAAAACATGTCATAACATAAACATTTATCATCGCGACAAGAACCGGAAGTTAAATTTTGCACTTAACTTGGATTTATATTGACAAATTCTTCCATCCTAATGGATTCTAAAGTTCTTTGAATATTAATAATAACACTCGATGGAAACTAAAACTTGAAAGTTTTCTGAGAAACAAAACTAATCGCCACCTTCAATAAATCGTTTCTCCTTAACTTGGATACTTCGGAATTCTGTTTCGAAAGAAAGCGATATTAACAATGAGTGAAAAGATTTTAACAAAATGCTTTTAAATTTTAACTAATTGATTTTGTTGGCATATAATAAATAATTGAATAACCCCCCTAGCATTCTATTTCTGCCCTCTTATAGAAACCTAGAACAAAAATAAACAAAGCAAGAACAGGGCCAACTCCCCAAGAAAGTCTCATAAATTCCTTCAAGAATTTTCGTTAACGCCTCTCAGAAAAGCAGCCAAATTGGCTCTTGTTGGGGGGTTGGCTCTTGTCTGCTGGATGTGTGTGCTTAGGAAAATTTTTAATTTATTTCGATTTCACTTTTAATTTAGGCACTAATCTAGGCAATTTGTACTCTTACACGCCATTAAGCGAGACATGAAACGAGAAATTAGCCGATATCTGGGAAGCAAAGCGATAATTAAAGTACACTTCCTACGGAGCTTAAAGGTTATTAAGTTCCTTTTTTAATAAACAGCCATTTGACCTTAAGTCAGCTAATTATGGATCTAATATCCATTACAGTGGGTGTAGAAGTTTGAGCAGAAATTAAACTATAAGACCGTATTTTAACAATACAATATTTGGTGAAAAATGTATATATCGGTTGAGTAACTTTCAACAGATACAACTTGTGCTTGCCGATGGATAATGGGGGATAAAAAAATTGTAACGCCATACTCCATCGCCTTGCAGGGACTCTGGCATCCCCTCGATCATAAAAATGCCCACGGAATATTTATTTGCTTTCATTTATTTTCAATAATTTCAAATTTCCATTACATTAGTTTCTGTTGTTGTTTTTTTCTCCAGCTCCCTTATGATGTTCTTTATGCCTTTGCACGAAAAACAAACAAATTTCTGGGCGATTGCGACGCCACCCCATGTCCAACCCAACAGACCCACCAACCCATCGACAAATTCTTGCTTTGATTACTAAACTAAATTTCTCCCCGAAAAAGTTGCTACAAATATAAAATAAATGCCATCGGTCTTGGTGGAATACACCACCCTCCCGAGCCGAAAACTTTTCTCATTTCTACTTTGGGACGGACCCATCGATATGGCGGCGGTCCCGGCTGTTGGATTCTCTTCGATACATTTTTCCATGGGATGTTCGGATACTTGGATACTTTCTGATACTTTTCGCTTCTAGCCACCACAAATCCGAGTGACATTTGGCACTTGGCCTTCATCCTGTCTGTGGCGAACAAATTTACACATCTTTTGAGTTGTTTTCGGGTTTCTTTTTCCATTGATTTTTTTGTTGCCTCATTCCAAGTTGCTTTTGTCGTATAGCTTCCGTTTCCTGTTCATTTGTTCACATTTGGCATGTCAGATGCGAAAATTTTTTTAATAAAACTGTCAACAGTTGATGTAGATTAAGAAATTATGGCAGTTCAACGAAAGTTTCTCCAGCAGTGCTCGTTTTTTCTCCTCTTTGGGAGGAAAATCAATCAGCAACCCAGTTGAACTAATTATGTTGTTGCACAGAAAAAAAAATATACTGAAAATTTATATTTTTAAAAGGTATCATTGTGAGGTATATAGTTTTTCAGGAGATTCAGATCATTTATGACTTGGAATCTGCGTTTTCTCGTCTTTAAAATTCGATGGCATTTGAGTTTGATTCCGATTCAGACATCGCTTTGGTTTCGTCTATAGCTCCGTCCATATTTCTACTTTTATTGGCTCTTCTAAGCTGTCAGGAGTCGTTCCTATTGCGTTTTGGTTGCCAGGCTTTGCATTCGCTTGCAGAAACCATTGCAGGCATTATTGCTGCTCGTACATTGCAATTTCGTCGGACATCGCATCAGTATCATGAGAAACTGTATTTGGTTATTAGCAACCATAAGGTCATAGAGTTCGATTAACATTCTTTGGAGAGCAAACGTTGTAGGATTGTTTTCCACGTCGTTGTCCTATTGAAGGTAGCATTGTCTTTGTTTTCTAGTCAGGAGTTTCAGATCATCACAGTCTTTATTATATAATATCTAAAGATGCTATTTTAGCTAACTAAAAATTTTCATAACAATGAAAATATGTAATCATTTCCTAATACAGATCACACTTTCCACCCACCCACCAGTCAAACAAATCAGATTTTCCCAAAAATATGCTTAATGCATATTTTAAACAGTTAAAGCACTGCTGTGGAGCCCTTATCAAAACCAAATTACAAATCCCCGGCAGAAAAAATGAATGAAAGAGAAAGAACAAATAGGGGAGAGCCAACCCCAAGGGGATAAGCCGAACAACAATGGGATGATTGAAGGAGCAAAGTCCTTTATCAGGCGAGTGTGCCATAATAAATACGAACAAGACAAATGTGTGGAAACCAAAATGTCGAGGCTACGTCTTGTTTCACTCGTTGACTTTAAGTTGGACAAGACTCGGCGAATCTTAGTCACTCGAACATAATCGGGGAGCCAAAGACAAGTCCAAGACCAACAAAAAAGTAGACAGGAGGAGGCAAATCTAACCAACTAATAGAAGAAAGGACGGACTTAGTGCTGTTCTTGGTTGACTATTGATAAGCATCGAATTCATTAATTTATATGTTCGATGAGTATCAAGCATGGAATCGCACAAGCATGAAGGAGTTCGCCTGTGTCCGTCCGCTGTCCGGCGTCGTCGGGATGGCTTTGTAATGTGAAACTAAGTGATTTGAGCCGGACATGTGTACGGGACAAAGCGCCTTCCTTGACGCGTGTTTGTATCTCAGTACGTGTCTGTATATCTTCATTACAAATCCTAGCTGGCTTTTGGTTTCTGGATTTCAAATGAAATGTTCTGCCTGTTCGCCGAAGCAGTGAGCCCCACCTAGAATCGAACAGTGGTTCCAAGCAGAAGGATACATATATGTATTTTATATCGATTGTTTTTGGAGATGTGCGTAGAATTATTAATTGGTCCTCTTGTTACCGTTTATAATTATAAGCTTTATATAGATTTTAATTACATTAAACAAGGTCTTACATTCCACTTTAGATTAAATTTAAAGAGATACCACAGTGCCCTTCCGTTTCCACAGTGTATGGCCATAAACCAGAGCTGCCGTTGCCAGCTGCCTTTTCTTTGGGGGACTTGTAGCTTGACTTAAGTAGTAATTTCAATCAATTTGGCCGAGGCACCACCGAGATATACACATTTCCACCCACAAAGAACACACATGACAGTGTGAGCAAACAAAGACGGAAATAGAGCTCCTACCCATCGTCGGCGAACAATAAAATCTCAACTTAAATATGTCATAGCAATTAATACAAAGGCCAGACCCAAGCCAAATACAGACACCAGTCCGAAATGCCAACTACAAACACCCAGACGGGTAACAAAATCCGGAGGAGGGACCACAACTGGAACCTGGAACTAACGTAAAATAATGTATGAAAGGAAAGTAAAGTTGCTACCAAAAACATCGTGGGGATATTTTGATTGGTTGTGTGACGGGGCGTATGCGTAATATGTCCGGTGTCCTGGGCGATTCTTCATATTTCATCCTTGGCAAAGGTATTTTGCATTTGACAGCTCATTTGTGGCCTTCTTTGAAATTTACGATTCGGTTTTTGATCAATTCGAAAATTGTCAACTCTGCTCCGGATCCGATGATGTATTGCCAATCGAAGAGTCCGGCCCAACATGACCAAAAACATTTACACAATTAGAAAATAGCTCTGACTGGCCAATAAATCAACAATATTTATATACATCAACCAAGCCAAGACCACCAAGCCAAGCTAGTTAGAAGGTTGTAAATCAAATCGCTACAATCAATTAAAATACTAAAAACAAGGCCATTTAAGTTGTCAGGACTGCTGTGGGAATTTCGAAGGAAATGGAAGATTGACACGGCTTTTCAATGTTGCGATTTAAATTCAAAATGATTTTTGTGCTTTAATATAAATATTTGGACAGTTTTCGTTCTCGTGCGGTTAAATTTCTGGATTCTCTAGAGCTAAACAACATTTCGTGATTATTTTGGACCCATTTTGGGAATTCAAACATCTTGATGTCAATCATTAATCCCAGAAGCTATATTTGAGTGGCATAAGCATAATAAACAGAGAGGCAGACCGAAGCATTTTATTCCCATTGACTTTCCCTTTAGCACAGCTCGCCCCTTACATAAATTCCTTTAGATTATAGTGCCCACAGATCCAGAGATGCCAGCATGTCAAGTAGTCGCAAAACCAATGGCGGCAAGGTGCTGTGAAATGGCAGACAGCAACTGAAACTGCACAAGGGGACTAGGGAGATACCCGTCTGCTCCTTTCCATCCTCCTCCCCCAGTCGACTGAAAACATTGTTTTGTAATTTATTTTGTTTCAGACAGTTTTTCCAAAGTGAAATGCAGGCCCCGAACCAAAATCAACTTGCTACTTATGCGTCGTCATTGCATAAACAAGGCACTCGGCAGCAGCAGGTTTTCTGGTCTGGTATTCTCTAGGTTTTCTATTCTTTTTTTTTTGAGAAATTGCAACATTACGTGCTCCCAAGGAGCTTGGGGCCCAAATCCACTCCACTTCGCATGCAAAGCATGCACGGCTCCCCTGAGCTCTTTTCGCTCTGATAAATTGATATTTTCGGACTCTATCCGGGGACTTCCACATTTACCTTGGCCCCTGTTTAATTCAACTTACCTTTTTTTTTGTTTGGTTAGGCTATACGCAAATGGCAAAACTGTCCATTAACGGAAAATAAACAAGAATAAAAAGGTAACGTGAAAACAATAAGGTGGACAGAGCTACGGCAAAAAGTTGAAATCCTTTATTGGCCATTGTGACTCGTGGAGTCCTTTATCAGAATGCCTTAATTAAGAACGCCCAGTGTCTGGCCAAAGAGTCAGACTTCATTTCGATTTTTAACAGCGCAGCTGTTACCAAAAACCCCACCATTCAGCGTTCAACCAGGCCCGCCGCCACCCCAAAAATCCTTCCATTCTGACACAAAAAATGGAAACCAACAATTTGTAGTTTACAGTTAACAGAAAATCGAGCGGGAGTGGCGGTGGGTGGAGGCAGTGGAGCGGACATGGGACACGTTATTGGAAAAAGTACTGAAAATTGGTTTGTTTGGCGGCCCGATGTCTGACGAAATAACATTCAGCCTGCATCTATACATACGTGCACATATCGTTTATAGTTACCGTCATTGTGGAAAACTCTCGGATAGCAAAAGAAATTACTTCAGTAGAATGGACCAGTCCGGAGTCCGGAGTCCACACCAGACACCCGCAAAAAATAAAACCATCGAAAAGAGAACTTAAGCGATAGCCAGTCAATCAAGACTTTTTTATGGAGTTATTTCATATTCGCAGGTTTTTTATTTGCTTAACTTTTATGCGTATCTTCAATAAATCCCATGTAGTCAGTACGAAATTTCATTATTTGGTGAAACAAAATTAAAGGTTACTCCATTTTTAATAAGCTGTGTATCTTTTTTAATAATAATAATTACATGGAGATATCTTCAATATAGAATCTTTCTTTTTCAATTTGTCTAACATCACAAACACTTTCCCAGTCTCTATGCCAATCACAGGTGAGTGCATGGAAAACCATTTAGAATTCCAATTCCCCTGTATGCAGGTGGAAATAGTTTTGCGCAGCAAATATTTACAAGAAATTCAAAATTTAATTTATGCAAAAATTGTCGATTGAAGCGTGGTTTATGGTTTGAAAGGGGTTATGAGGGATTCGAGCCGATCCATCAAATGCAGTTGCAGCTGGACAGGCAAGATTGCTGGTGTCGAAAACTGCGAAGGGAATAAACAAAAAGTTCGTATACGAGTATTTGTATCTATGCATTTTGCATGCGGGCTTTCAGCAACTGTTGTCGCTCAGGTAGCAGATACATACGGAACATTGGCCAATGGTTCCACATTCACACAGGCCGGGGAACACGGCCAACCGTTTATGTTTATATTTGCCACATTGCCATAGTCCGTAACCCCCTCACATTTTGGCTAGTTCTGCAATTGGCAGAGACAGAAAAAATAAATAAGAAAGGAAACAATTTGGCCAGAGTCCCCAAGGATAAGGGAGATGGCCTAGCAATTAATATTTAAAAATCAATTTATAGGATATAGGATTAAGTATCAATGAAAAAGGTTACTCATGTGGTTTCTCTAAAACATTTATACATTAAGAAATTATAATTTAGAGAACAAATTAAGTAAAGCAATATCCACAGGAATGAGTGCAGAATAATTTCCTGTCTTTGGCCATAAAACACTCCTTTTCACCGCCCGAATCGCCAACTCATTGCATGTCAATGGAAACGAGTTTTTGCCGAAAGTCCTTTTGACCCGATGTCGGCGGGTAAGGTCGAACTCTGGGCTCTGCCATGTGGGATGATGTTTTTGGCGACGCTTTGTCGGTCGCCTGCAAAATCGCACACTTTCGAGCAAACACCAGACACTCATGCAAAACTCCCATGAATGCCAACTACAGGGTCCTTTCGTTTGTATCCTGGCCTGCTTTTGTGAGAGCCACACCCCTCAACGCCACCTCTGGGTCCACTAAGATGACATGTCAAATGCATGAACAAATAGTCCTTCAATTTTTCTTCCATTATGAGTTTATGTGATGGATTTGCACAAAACTTAAACTTGTTTCGCCATTAAGGATTTTTCCCACATATAAATTATGTTATCTTTTGAACAGTATTCTTGATTAATTTATACAATATATTTTTACAAGGCGATATTTAACCTCAGATACGTACAAAACTAAAATAATTCCTTCAACATATTTGAATAAATTTATACAAATTCTTTTATACAATATATTCAGCCACCTTTTTTTCCTTATTCGTGCCTTTTTTGGATCCCATTGCCATGGCACAAAGCGAAAAAACATGACAACAAACAAGTGTCATGCGAAAAATTGCACAGATTTTCATTTAACATAATTCCACCAACAAAAAAGTACACCGACAAACCTGAATGGCCAAAGCCAAAACCAAAAAAAAAGATAAAGGGGAGTATGCTGGGCTAGAAAAGAACCGCCATTGTCGCGGCTCCAATTCAATACAATAATAATAAAATTTGTATGCAAAATAGGCGTTGAGTGTTGAATGCATGCAAAGATTGCAGGCCGGCTGCTGATGATACAGCTGGGTGGTCCAGTGACTGGTCCAATGGGTGGCAGTAGAATGAAAGGATAGGGGTTAAGGGTGATGCGGGTTGTGGCTCGATTTACATATACAAATATGCCAGAACTGGCATTGTTGTCGTCGCTTTTGCGGGGAGTGCTGAAAAATCGTAATCAAAAATTGCGCAATAATTTGCATGTTTATTTAATAGCCCCAGCGCATAGACCTCCCCAATGACCTCCTACAGCATACCCCTTCCTGCCCACCCCTGGGAAAACACCACAAAGTGTCATTTGCTTTTGTGACACACACAGAGGGTGTGTGTATGGCGATGCATGGCAATGGTTGCATGTGCAAGGGCCGTACATTGCAGTGGCAAACATTTTTGGTGAACGCAGCAAACTGCGAAACTCTGTTTTTGGTTAACATTTTTTTTATTTTGGGTTGCTCATAGCCTTTTTTTTACATATATTCGTTGCCCTAGCTGGGGCTTACGCCCCTTTATTTCTGCCATTTAGTATCTCATTATGGGAGAGTTTTTGAGAGTTTTTTTTTAAAGCTGTTCTAATGAAATTGTCTGCGGGCTGAGCTTTGGTGTCACTCTTGGAGTTTTGTTTTTGAAATTGCGGTATAAACTGAAAGAAGAGTTGGACGCAAAATTTTATGACACTCTCATAACGAAACCAGAATAGCATCAACCAAAATTAGCGGAAAATGTTAAAGCCAGAGGTATTTGTGTTTGATTTTTGGCAGAGCAATATCATCATCAGCATCTTTGCTACACAAGTTATTATTATATTAAAAAATCAATATCTGCAAAGAAAAATTTGTAATTTCTTAAACAGTTTTATTGAATGTTTTGGCTATTTCGCAACCAATTTTGAAACGAAATACCATTTTTAAATCAGGACTTCAATCTTTTTTAAACCTGCATCCAAAGATATTAAATATTAAACAAAAAAATTTTTGTCGATTTTCGAAAAAAATCATGATGGTACCCCTTTCAAAATTTTGAAAAAACGTCAAAATTTTTTTTGCCTCGTTTCAAAGATACTTTGATGCAGTTCAAAGCAGACTGAAGTCCTGATTCAGGAAAGGCAGTTTGTTTTGAAATCGGTTCGAAATCGAATAAAATATACGCTATCAAATGCTTAAAAAAGTGAACTTTTGAGAAATATCAACTTTCCGTATTTTACAATTCAAAAACAATTGAATTTATATATAAAAAGGGCCAAAACTTGATTTGTTCACCTCCAATCGGCGAATGTTGTACCTTCCCGAATTTGTATCTTCGAGTACTATCTAGTTATCAAATATTTATCAAGGTTATATTCTAAAAACTCAAGTTAAGGGACGAGAAAAGGACATATGGGCGGATGGGCGAGGTTTGAAACAATTAAGTGAAGTTTACACTTCGATTAAATAAAAATTTATGATTATGATGGATAGCAAATGAAGTCCCGATTCTTAAATGGTATCTTGTTGCAAAATCGGATACAACTTGTAAAAAATATCATTAAAAACCTAGACAAAAGGTTGAGAAAAGGACATTCGGGCTTAAACGTGATGTTGCATTTCGATAAATTTTACCGAACTAGCCATAACTTGGTTTGTTGACCTCCAATCGGCAAAAGTTGTACCTTCCCGAATTTGTATCTTCGAGTACCATCTAGTTATTGTATATTTATCAAGGTTTTTTCCTAAAAACTTAAGTTAAGGGACGAGAAAAGGACATATGGGCGTATAGGCGAGGTTTGAAACGATTTAGTAAAGTTTACAATTCGTGTAAATAGAAATCTATGATTATGATGGACAGCAATTGAAGTCCCAATTCTTAAATGGTATCTTGGTGCAAAATCGGATACAAATGGGCAAAAATATCCTTAAAAACTTACGGAAAGAGATGAAAAAATGAGTTTTGGACAAATGTCCGCTTCCCGTATTTTGAAAAACCTGGAATTTCTATTATTGGAACAGTATAATTGGAATATCTGAGCTAATTCACAACCGATTTTGAAACGAAATACCATTTTTGAATCAGGACTTCAATCTTTTTTAACCTGCATCCAAAGATATTAAATATTAATCAAAAAAATTTTTGTCGATTTTCGAAAAAATCATGATGGTACCCCTTTCAAAATTTTGAAAAAACGTCAAAATTTTTTTTGCCTCGTTTCAAAGATACTTTGATGCAGTTCAAAGCAGACTGAAGTCCTGATTCAGGAAAGGCAGTTTGTTTTGAAATCGGTTCGAAATCGAATAAAATATACGCTATCAAATGTTTAAAAAAGTGAGCTTTTGAGAAATATCAACTTTCCGTATTTTACAATTCAAAAACAATTGAATTTATATATTAAAAGGGCCATAACTTGGTTTTTTAGCCCCAATTGGCGAAAATTATAACTTATTGAATTGGTACCTTCGAGTACTATCTAGTAGTCGTATATATGATTAGCGTATTCCTTAAAAACCTAAGTTAGAGGACGAAAAAAGGACATATGGGTCTATGGGCGATGTTTGAAACGATTTTATGAAGTTTTTAATTCGGTTAAATAGAAATCTTTGAACATAATATACAGCAAATGAAGTCACGATTCTTAAATGGCAAAAGGATGATAAAATGAGTTTTTGACAAATATTCAAGTTCCCGTATTTTGAATATCTGAAATTTCAATTTTTAAAACACATTTATTAAAATATCTGAGCTAATTCTTAACCGATTTTGAAACGAAAAACCATTTATGAATCAAGGCTTCTATCTCATTTAACCTGAATCGAAGATCTAAAATATCGATCAAAAAAAATTTAGTCGATTTTCGAAAAAAAAAATGATGGTACCCCTTTCCCTGATTTATGGAAGGCATTTTATTTGTTTTTTTAAAAAACTTCAATTTCTTGAATAGTTTTATGGAATATCTTAGCTAATTCGCAACTGCTTTCGAAACGGGATACTATTTCTGAATCAGGGTTTCGAAGTCGGTTTGAAAACGAAAAACGAAGTCCAAATTTGGAGATGCAGAGAATTCATAGCAGACTTGCAAAAGTACGAATAAAGAGAAAGCTATGTACGACATCATAGACAACCGAAAATAACACACACATAAGGAAAGGCAAACATGGCACAATATTTTGACTGTTACGTAATTTATTTGACATATTTATGGGGTTCATAAATACAGATACATATAAAAATGCGTTTATTTCTATTTGGTGATTTTTTAGTTTTTATGGCAAGCAATGAAAATACAAACAATAAAAGCAACAAAGTCAGCATCAAAAATGTGTTTATACGTGCAGGTTTGGAATTCTTCCAACAGCAGGGAGCTTGTTACACCCCAAAAAGTCCTGCCAATGTAATTGTAGTTGTAGTTGTTGCATCGCTCATACGCCGCTTGGTCAAAGTTGCAACAGCAAAACATAAAACATTTTTTATGTAATGATTTCTCTGCCTCCTCCTCTCCTGTTTTGGCTCTATTTTTCAAGTTTCGTTGGTCCTTTAGGTGGGGTCAGCTGCCCGAACTATTGACAGCTGATGATAAAAAATTGTTAAAAAAATAAACCAGACTGCTGGCTACTATGGCGAGATATTGGAAAATGTTTGGGTCCTTCAGATGGGGAAAACGGGGAAAACGAAGAGTATTTATAACTGGCTGATCTAATAACACTTTTAAGTATTCAACCTGATTGAAACGCCAATCCATTCCATTCGAGTACGCTTCAATGTATCCATCGGCGAATTAAACATTTTCGCCCTTACGCTTTTAATTTATGCATTTACTTTTTGGTTTGTTTGCCTTTCTTTATGTTGGCCAACAACTTGTGCCCCCACCACATTATTCGCTCTTCAGGAGTCTGTGGGCCTACCACCTGCGGCATTTTCACTCGCCGATGCCTGGGCTCTTATTGAAATTCCAAAGTTGAAATGACTGCAAAGAGAGTGAAAAGACATGGTCGGGATTCGGGAGGCACTGTCTGATGGTCGAGGACCTGGCTACAGCGTTGACAGCCATGTCAGCTGCCATTCTCATTCCCATTCTCATTCGGAATCCCATCCTCGTCATCGCCCTTTGGTGTTGGTTGCCCTTGTCCCGTCGGTTTCTTCTTTCCTGCGGTCGCATCTTGGTCTGGAGTCTGCTTTGAGTCTGCCCAGATATACACAATATATATTCAGAATAATATATTTGGTGGGCTCTTCGCTAAAGTATGAGAAGCACTTACCAGGCAACTTAGAGATAACCTCATCTTGGCTCACACTTTGCCACCCAGTTTGGTCTAAAATTTGTTTGGTTTGTTTGTGTTGTCTGGCCCTTTGTTTTGCTGCTTAACTTTTGATTAGCTTTTAATAAAACATAATGTGGCCAAATAAAATGCATTTGTCTGTAAAGTTTCATTCCAAATTTGGCACTCAAAAGTTGTGTTTAAAACAATAATAATAAAATCAATAAAAAGGTCAGCGAGAAAGAATATTTTTTTCTTTATAATTTGGATTCGTTGGATTATAGGACTCCAATAACTCGGCCATATTATTATTTAAATCCTTCATAAATTTTAACAAGCTATTAGGAAAAATATTTTGCTTGATAAATGCACAAAAGCTGAAACTCGTTTCTAATGTTAACAAAGAGGCTGAGTGAAAGCACAATGGAAGTTTAAAATATGTATGATAAAACTTGTCATACATACTGTAATATCCCCTAAGACCCAACTGGCCCTCCTATCCCAGGAGAACCTACTTTGTCCCAGTTGAGGTCTGTGCAGCTAAATGGTGCACCATTAAAAGTGGACATTTGTAAACATAAACTGACAGATAAACACCCAGAGCAGACGGGGAACTTTACCTTTACCTTTCTACAGTCCAGGGGGCGGAAAGTGAATGATACGGAGTTTCCCTTGCAATTTTCATTGGTTTATATATAAACACACACTCGGTGGCACAACCAAGGAAACTCGGGAGCTCACACACCCACACACACCCAACCACCCACACTCACCTAGAAGCCGTTAAAATACTTAACAAACGTAGATTGTAAAAGTTTTTTATAACAAAATAAAATGTCAGAGAAAGTTGTTGTTCTTGCTGCGGTTGGTCTGGAATGGGCCTTGGGGAGATCGGAATTGGTTGGTCAGTGCTAAACAACAATGTGCAGCTGAAGGACAATATTATACGCCCTTCTGCCATTCTGCCCTCGCGCTGCGATAAATGCTGCCACATCAAGTGAGGCCAGGAGGGCGGAGAAACTAAACAAAATACTCGCTCGTTATATGGGTCAATATGCGAAACAAAAGCATTGGGTAGCGGTGGAATCAGAAAAAAACAAACCAATGGCAACAAAACAAAACAAAACAGAGAAGCAGAAGCTTTAAAAATAGTTTGAAACAAAAAGGGGAATCTCTAATTCGAAGTAAGAAATACCCTTCAACTTAAAACTAAGCTGTGTTATCGATCAAGTAAAAGCATAATATATACGCTACTTAATCACGAATAAAATTCCTAGAGTTTCGAAATAAACTAGTCTTGGCCAATCTATTTCAAAACTTGATGTAACCCCTTACAACAGAGTAGGCAAATGATTGAAAAACAAGACAAAAATGCAACAAAACCAATGAGAAATTGGCGGCTAGTTCGGATAGTACTTTGTTTGCAATGTTTTCTGTTGTCATTCGAAACATCGCAGCATGGGCAGGGGTCAGAGGTTAGCTGTTTTCTCGATTATCAAAGGGCAGGTTTTCATGGTAGTTAGTCTCCATCTGGATGGCGTTGTATTTCCGTTGAAGTGAAAGGTGTTGGGGGAGGGGTCCGATTGCAACTCACCTTACTTGGTTTTTGCGCTACCCTGCAGTTGAGGTCAAAGTTGATATTCGGGAGGCATTGCAAATGGCGTACTGTTCAAACTGAAATGGGAGCAAACTAGTTTACATATAGACATAAAAACCCGAAAGCTTCTCACAGACCTCACAGAATATACAAATATTTTAAAATCTTTACTATTTTTCAGAAATTATCATAACCATTCTCTTGATATTTCCTCGATTCTTTCACCTTGCACTCAAAACGAATCTCATTTTATTTGCAGATTTTATTGTGGCACTTAAGGATGTTTCGGTAATGATTCCCCAGGCGGTGAAACGTGGCAGCAACGCTCTTTTCACGTGTAATTACGATATGGAGAATGATACTCTATATTCGGTGAAATGGTATAAGGGCAAGCGTGAGTTTTATCGCTACACACCCAAGGAGAACCCGGCAATGAAGGTCTTCGCCATGACAAGTGGTCTCAACGTTGAGGTGAGTGCCAAGCAGATATTGCCGGAGATATCTGCCTATATTTCCGTATATATATATGCACATCCTGAATGTATCCATTGCGGGCACATGTTACTACAGATGCGTGTAAATTATTTCCATAATGGCTGATTGCCAGCACCCTTTAAGCCCGTTTCCCGGTGGACTTGGCTTTCATAACGACATTTGCCAGCTTATTTGTCCCACCGTTCGTTATAATTATGCCAGTACATCCGTATTCCAGTAGCGCCGTTAAGAGTTGCTGGGCGTGGCCAATTAGTCGCGCTTGCGATTAACTTGCGGCTCATTAAAAAACAATATATACAGATTGCATAAGGCCCCACTGGAATAAAATCACTAACAGCCAAACTACGAAGCACTAAATACTCTCAAAGGTTGTCCTAAATCTCATCAGTGGTTTCTTTTGTTAAACAAAATATCATAATATATTGTCAAAATCTCAGAAAGTAGACATACCCCTAAGAAACGGAATGTATATTACCCAGGATATTGTTTGTCCCCTCTCTAGGGTATTAAGGTTAACGTTTAATTATTACATGGGAATACCGAGTGGCCAATTTGGTATTGGAAACAACTAATTGGGTTAAACAATCAAACGAAGTTCAGTTAATGATCCTTTGCTTCCTCCAACCTCTTTACACATAGCCAATCCATTTAATAACTTGCATATATATATACATATATAATATATATATCTGAATTTTAAACACGATATTAAATGAAAATTAAATTTGATTTTTATTAAATGAATTTCCGTATGAGGTTTCGCATTTTCTGTGCGAAGATTAAATTTTTCGATGGGAAAATGTTTCAAAGTTAAAGAACATTTTGGAAGAATAAAACACAAGACAGACTTGAGGGCAAAAGTGGAAACGATAGGCAAGATCACTACACTTAAAACCTTAAAATCAATGAATAATTTAAATACGAAATTAAATGTAGAGTTCATTTTAAGTAAGGCTTAATTTAAAAAAAAGGGTTTCCAAAGAGGATTAGGTCTTCTCCCCTAGGATAGCTGAGAGGCTCAAGAGTCACCCTGGCACCCCTTCGCTTTGAGTCAAGGAAATCTTAATCAAAGCCCGTTGACCACTTCAACTCTTCACCTTTATACCCTCAATTTGCAGTCACTTTTCATCCAAGCTATCTTTCACCCCCAGCTGCTGTGCTTTTCATTATTCATAACTGGGAAAACATATTCCTATTTTCCCAGTCTCTCCCTTTTGTGCTGCTCTCGTTTCGCTGTTTTTCACTTTTCATCTTGGCGTTGGTTATATTGAATTTCTATGCGCTATGCAGCGCGTCCAGCCAATTTTGGCTCACCTAATTTTTATTACGCTCTTCATTTCCTTTCACGCTTTCTTTGCCCCGTCCACTCACTTTCTCCATGGCTTTCTCTTTGCAGCGGAACCTTTCGAATCAGAGTCATGTCGTGCTGCAGTCGGTTCCGTTGAATATTTCGGGTAAATTTACATGCGAAATATCCGTAGAGGCTCCCACGTTCCAAACAGCCATGGTGTCCGGCGAAATGGAGGTAGTCGGTAAGTAAAAAAGTACCACAAATAAATTAAATTGGTGGAAACTTGAAAAGGATTTTAAAGCTATTTTTTCAATAGGTCTTAAATTATTTTATGATTTTATTTTATTTAAAAAAAAATGCAATTTCTTATATCTATTATTCTTGTACATTCTATAAACAAAACACTAAAAGTCGCTTTCATTTTTACAATTTTATCCACTGTGGCACTGCCAAAGAAAGAAGCAATCAAAATATGTACGAGGTTGAAAAATGCAGAGGCTAGAAAAAAGCAGAAAAGGCTGCGGTCGAGGCGAACAAATTAATTAGAACAAATGTGTTTGAGCCCGTGGCTGCGCTTTCGGCCCTTTTTCTAGCCAATTTTACATTTCCATTTCTTGACTCACAATTACCACTCTCTCACTCTTGGCCATCTTTTTGCAGAGCTACCGGAAGAGCACGCCGTGGTTACCGGGATACAGGCACGTTATCGCATTGGCGATTTGGTAGACGGCAATTGCTCAATTAAATACTCCAAACCGGCTGCTAATTTGACATGGACTATTAATGGTATTGTGGTAAGTTTTGGTTTCGTTTGCCACTGTTTTACCCCGTGCTTGCCACGCCTAGTCCGCCTTTCAATTAGCGGTCAATCGGTTAGCGAGGGGTTGAGGTCTCCGCGGGCTGAGACCTCCGATCGCTTTCAATTGATGGCAGTCAGTTTTTCAATTAGTCATTGGTAAAGAGCTAAATTCAAGTTTGGTGAGTCGGTACTTTGCGGTTTCCTGCACTTGATTGAGTTAAAATAGGTTGGTTGTTTTTGAATTATTTGAAAAATTTTCTCAAAAAAGGGTCCCTCTTGGTTAGATTTTTAAAATTGCTTAAATATTTTAGAAATTGTTATAGAACTAATTCATTTTTAGATGTTCAATAATAGGTTATCTCTTTAATTAATCCACGTCCAAGATCAATAAGCTCGATATCAGAAAAACTAGCCTTAAACGGAGGCATTTCCTTGCTATTTTTTACGCTGGTGTGTGCGATTTTTTATTTCTTGTCTGTTGCATACTTTTTGGCACCTGTGCGTGCACCATTTCCATTTTCCAGCGCCACATCTTTGGCATTTACATTTGCCTAGACCCACTCCATTTTGCTCTTTTTCTTCGGATATATACATTTTTTGAAATGCCGTCAGTTTTTATGCCCCTCGCTTTGGCTGGGCTGGATGTTTTATGGCCGCAACCACAGCAGTCGACTCCAACAGGAGGTCACACTGCCTCCTGCCAGGTTGCGCCCAGCTGCTGTCAAGGCTCTCCGCATGATTGCACAGGTGTCAAGGGGAGGCAGGGAAGAACGGGATGGGATGGGCGGAAAGGAAAGGAGAGGTAGGCGGTTCTATGTTGAAACTGCGGACATGTCCTGGCAATTTCTGTTCGGATTTTCAAGAAACGTTTAGGTTGTCAGCTAGTTTTTCTTGTGCGTTTCGTTTTTATGGAGCTGCGAAAACATTACCCTTCTCCCAGACAGTCGCTGTTGGTATTGCTATTGTTACTCCCGACTTCGGGGCCAACTTCTGGCAGCTGGAGTATAGTAAATGTGTTGTCAATGTCAGTGCCCCCTTCAAGTCATAATTCAAATTTGCGGTCTTTGTAGGGCTTTTTGTAGGCCGAGGGGGATCCTCCTTAAGTTGGTTGGGTTAAGTCAATGCTTAGCTTTTCGGAACATGAAGTTTGCTTTATAGGTCAGTAGGTGCAGGATTAAAGGTTCATCTGTGAAGAGGATTTTCAAGAGGGAAGTAACGAGGCAGTGCTGATAGAGCTTCTTAAACTGAACAACTTTATAATTTAAGAAAGATGAATTGTCTGATTTCAATATTCTATGTATATACATTCGGCCTGGTGAAGAAATACTTTAAAATATAAGCCAATATTACTCATACGCCCCATATTGCAGATAGAACTTTCACCGAAAATATCATTTACCAGTTTATAAAGTAAGCCGAAATTTAATGTTAAATTCCTATTAAATTTACAAGAAAGCTAAGACAAATTTATCCGTCTGTTTTGTGGTTTGCCAATAGAATCGATAGATTTTACTAAATTGGAAAATCTATCAAACTAATTTCCAAAGGCTACATGCAGATTTAACCGAAATGAGAAATAGATAAAATTCCATTTTAAAACGAAAATCTAGCAAGTGCTGCCCAGTGGCAGACTTAATCGCCAACCGAGGATGCAATTCAGCAAAAATATATATTTATTTATGTATATATAAACATATAAAAATGAAGCTTGGAAACTAACACAAACAGCACTTGAGTGTTGCCTACACCATGCGGTGGGTGCGGCCACTTGATCTTTTAGCTAACGAGCGCATTTCAACAGGAGCACCACTCACCCACCGTCCCGATGCCGTCATGTGTGCTGTCAGTTGTGGGTGTTTGGATGGTTGGATAGGTGGATGGGTGGGTCAGGCAACGGTATCTGGCACTTCAAACTAAACTCACCGCAAACAAAGTGGCCTCGTCTTCCCAGCACAACTCACCCATGTCCTTTGGCTCCTTTCCCTTCAACGTTTCCATTCCCAGCTCACCATCACCATCGCCATCGCCGTCATCATCATCGTCATCATCATCCATAGCATCCTCATCCTCGGCGTTGTCGTTGTGGTCTCTCTGCTCCAGTTAATCACTCAAGCGTAAATCTATTCATCATTCATAAGTTATAAATTTGCCTGGGCCGCTCTGGTGCGGTCTCTTTTATTTTTGGGTGAAGAAGTGTCAGCTTTTGGGATAGTTTTCGCTTTCAGGGTACGGCCCACTTCATCGAACGGATTGCTTCAACTATGCTACATATTCTACAAATTCTATTGATGAATATTTTCAAATTGATTTCGTTGCAAATTCGAGCACCAACTTGACACTATTCGTCTTCTTCTTTTCCTTCTACTTCTCTGTGCGGTTGTAGGTGCCACCGCATCACATTAAGACGTATCAAATCGAAAAGCGGGAGAACAGCACCCTGGAATCGGTCACAAGTGCCATACATTTCATGGTCACCAATCAACATTTTCTCAAGGGTCAGATGAGGGTAAGTGCCGCCCATACACACGGCTACAATCTGTCCCTGCTGAGCTCCTAATAAAGTTTCCATCTCTCTGTTTCCCCTTTGTTAGCTCAAGTGCACGGCCAACATCTTTGACATCTTTAAGGAGGAAATGGAGAGTGTCATCGAGGAGGACCGGCCCAGGATAATGGCTTCGGGCAGATCCTATGACATCAACAATTACCCACTCGATGAGCATACGAATGGGGATAGGGGCTTCGAGGATCACAACGAATCATATTTAACCTATTACTCAGGTAAGCTAAAAGGGAAAGGAATATATAGAGTCTGAGTATTAGATTTAATATAGCTTTGCTTTGCTCCTAATAAAGAAGTTAAATTTGACTTGTTTTTAATTAAATTATATTCGAGACAAAACAAAACCTTGCCTGCTTATCTGGAAAAGTTGAGTGATCCCTAACCGCAAGTTAAAGCCCCCAACAAATAGCAGAGGCGGACTGTAACCAAGTTGGCTTAGCCCACTGCATCCTGTTGAGACGGGCACCCAAAGCAAATTATGTAAATAAAATTGTGCAGCATAAACATTCTTCCAGGCTGCTAACAACCAGAAGGCTTATCGGATCAAATGGCGGGGAATCAAATTGGCATAAACTTAGTTTAGACATGAAAGATTGTCGTGGAATTGCGCCAGACTGTGCAGGACGGAAGCGGTGATTGGGGCCTTTGGCTAAAATGGGTATTTTTTTCTATATCCTTTTTAGCCCAGTTCCGTTGCGGTTTTCCTTTGCCACTTACCAACGACAACATTTGCTTAACACCGAGAGTAACGACAACACCAGGAATAACAAGTGTGTAAATGCATTGAGCTGAAAATTGTATTTAAAATGGAGTTCACAAGCTTAGTGATGAGAAAGTGGGAGGGCATATATACTCGTAAAAAAAAACTGAATTCAGGCAACAAAATCCCGGTTGCAGCCTTGAAGGGAAACCCCTAAGGTAGAAGTTGACATCCAACCCTCGCGGCTTACTCTTCATCGTCTATAACCAAATGGGATGAGAAAATTGCATGTTCCGATTTGTATTTTTGCATTCCTCCCTGAACTTTATGCAAATTCCATATTGACATATTCACGAACAAACTCAAAAGAGCAGTGGCTTAGGAATATATTTTTTAAGTTTTTTAAAGGATATTTTTTCAAGGCAGCAAAGAATGGTTAACATAAATGATCAGATCCCTCTATATTCTATCTTAAATCTCAGGCTCTTTTGCAGAAGCAAAAAATGTATTTCTAAAGGGAGATGTGCGTTAATGGAATCGATGTGCTCACACTTTTCTGTATGTCCTTCTATTATTTTCAGCGGATAATAGTCCATCGGGTGCCGCGACAGCTGCCAACGAAATCTTTTGGCGTTTCTGGCCATCACGACTCTCGGCAACACTTGGCCAAATGACGAAGCTCCGCATCAACAGGCAGTTAGCGGGGGCGGCTGCTTTTTTCACTGCTTTGGTTCTGGGGCCGGTGGCCCATCAAATTATCAACTGTCAATACACAAAGCCGGCGACGGCAGGAGCAGGACTGGTAACGGGAACAGGAAGGGCAAAGGTGCCACAAAAACGGCAACAGAAACAGCAACCAACGAAGCAACATCAACAAATGCCTGGAAGCAGCAACAGGGACGCAAAGGATGTGACAGCTTCAAAGGCGCCACCGCCACCATTCGCATCCTCATCCGCATCCGCATCCACATCCACATCGAGCGTCAAATGCTTTTATAATTGTCAAATGGCAATGCCAACTGAAAATCGCAATCTCGTGCAGCACGAGGATGATGATGATGGCGTAGCGAATATTGAAAGTGCAACGGCTGCTCCTGCTCCAGCTCCTGCTGCTGATATTGCTGCTGCTGCTGCTGTTGCTGGTGGAGTCGCGAGTTGCAGCATTAAGCGGCTGTCAGAAACACTTGTGGGGAATATGGAGGGCGTGGCCAGTTGGCTGGATCAACGAATATTGATGACTTTGAGGCGGCAGCCGATGGATGCGACGCAGACGCCGTGCAGCGCGTGCTGATGCCGAATTGATGATGAAATCCATTTCCGAAAGTAGCTTAAGGTGCTCTCCATGGCCCTTACACTGTGTGAAAAGTTGAATGCTATAATTAATATATATGCGAGTATTGATGGAATTCGCCAGCTGCATAATTTTATCTGGCAGTAGCTCTTAAGTGTTATACATAAGGTCAGGGACATACGGTAAAGCGATATATTTAATTACTGAAAGTATAGCTGGCAAGTGGGAAGTTTAAAAACAGGAAACACATATATTTTATGTTGAAAAAATCACCGAGATGGTGAAACCAGAAAAACAGTGTATTTATGTAAAATTACCCTGTATGGTGCATTCATAAATGTGTATCTTTAGCTTTGAATTTTTAATTCAATTTTTTTTTAAATGTAAGTCAAATTTCAAGGAGTAGATGACACTAATTTTATATTACATTCTTTAAAATTATGTTGCCTTTGATGGCTTTAATTAAAATTCATTCACTTTCTGGTTGTAACTTCAATCCGAAGGGGATTAATATGACCTTCTAGTTCATTCTAGTATTTTGGCGAAACCATTTATAAAAAAATCGCTCAAAAATTCAACTCCTTCAATTCAAAATATTGAAAAACTTTGTTCTTATCATCAATTCTTATCATAACTTATTTTGCACTGACAACTAAGTTGCAATCGTTGATTTTCCCTTCTTATCTTTGGAAGTCGAGTGTTCTTGTTATTCCGTATTATTTCAAAGCTTCTTTTGATACAAACAACAGCACAGTTTTAGATTTGCGAGTAATCCATAATCTCTAAACAAATGTTACAGTTATTCTTTGAGTGCGCTAACAGGGTAAAAAAATATGTATTAAATCACAAACAAAAAAGCAGATACCACTTAATATAATCCATATATCTTGTAAGTCGAATGAATTGCACTTACAAAGTCTTTATGTTCAGAAATATTTTTGCATAATCAAGGCATAAAGAAAAGGTGTCCGTAAATTATTTACAGTGTATAGAAAGCTGAACTTTAGACTGCACTTGAGCTTAGCTTTCGGGTACGGTAGTGCATTTTAAAGTGGGCTTTTGGTTAACATAAGCTAGGGAACAGCACTTCCAAAAAAAGCAAGTTAAACAATAAATAAATTCAAGCAAACACATAGTTTAGCTCGAAATAAATGTGTAAATAGATAAATGCGTAAAACCTTAAACTAAAAATATATATTATATATCCTCTGTACAGAAAGGAACTTTTTACGGTTGTGGTAATGGAAAACGAAATTAAAAATTGAAATAGTTCTTCGATTGTAGGAAGCCAGGAATTCATAGAACAATGGATAAAATAAACGAAACTTAATTTTTACTTTAACTCAAAAGAAATAAACAATTATTTGCACATTTTTGGCCATCAAAGATCCAGCGGTAAATAGTTCCTTTGCCTATATACTAAATAAATGTTGAAGTAATTGGTAATCCGATAATGAGAGGAAGAACCTAATCGTAATCTGTTAACAAGAATTAAATGTTTATTTAAATGTTTCCAACAACAAATTTCGTTTGCTGTTAACTTTATAAAGCGATAAATTATAGATGCAATTTGAAATCGAAATTTAAAGTTATATTAGATTGAAATATATTGTAAATTTGTATAGAAAATCTTTTATTTGGGGTTATTCCAAAAACGAAATCTGACTTATGTTATGTTTATAATTTATCGCTTTATAAGGCTTAGGGATTACCTTAAAATAAGTTTATAAAATGTAAATAGAATAATATATTTAAGATCATTAAATGCATATTCTTATAATACAAATGTAAATGTTAAACAGTTTTAATAATGTATAATCAAAGTAAAATTAACGTGCATGCGCCTAGAGTTCTCCAATCAAATCGTGTTGTGAAAATTGTCTTCCCTTATTTGTGTTGTCTTCATAATATTAATAACATTTTTAAAACACTTTGGTTTATCTTAATTATATTCAAATATTGTTTACAGGAGGACGAGAATTAAAGCTCATTTGGATGTTATTATCTAAGATTTTTCGAATAAGACAGAATAAAGCAGGAAATGCCAAGTGCTAAGCCCAGAACTTAATCTAAAGCAAATGCATTTTGCATAAAATTATAAAATATTCATATCCCCCATAAATACTCGAAAATGTGTAAAGCTAAACTCAAAGTAGGACTAAGACAACCTAAAAGTGGTGTAAAAATGCATAAAATTAAATAAATTTAGCCACTTACCAATTATGCATAGATATAATAGAATATAATAGAATGGTAATAACAACTTTAATGAACATTAATGTAAAATGTGAATGAAAATCAAAGCGAAGCATATAATATTAGTGTGTACCATAAACGTAAGCAGGCAAACTTCACATAAATAAACAAAAATAAATATTCAAAATGGTTTTTTCAATTTAAGGCGAAACAACTTCGAAGCACACTTTTCAAATGCACTGTAAAAGAATCTGAAAAGAACGACATCTGCAGAGCTTTAGAAGCTTACTCAAAGCTACGCTTAAAGCGACCATTGTAAAATAGTTGTAATGGTGTAAGTGAAAAAGCTTTCGTCAAACCGTTATCCAGCATTCGAAAAAGCTTGTGCTTAGCCGGCTGTTTGTGGGTTTGCTAACGGATCAGGTGCATATTTCGCTCTCTCCCACACGGAGCTTTCTCGTGTGAAGGTCAGTTGGGACATGGACCCACCGAGCAAGCTTGGCCCCGCAGTCAGCGCGCTTCAATGACGACATCCGCACGCCGCGCTCAACCCTTTAAATAAATTATTACCTACTAATAGTAATTTATATAATAAACGGATAATATATATTGAACAATTTTGGTGGCGCGGTGCCATTTTCCCTCCCCCCACTTGACGTCGGACGAACTCCACTTGGACAAAAACTCAGTTTCGCTCTTCATTCCATTTTCATTGAATTCAAATTTGTGTTTTCCACACACGTGTTTCTGTTACTTCCTTGCACCACACCTTGCACCCACACTTCGGCAGTGATTATTTTTTTGGGCAACATTGAAGAAAAAAATAAATCGACTACCAACCGATTCCATATTTGGACTATAATTTAACCAATTGACGGAAATTTAATTGAGCTAAAATTAACTAACAAGAGAATATAACTTTTTTTTTTTACGTAAAACGAGCGTGTTATTTGTTAAACTGATTTTACAATTGATTGTGTTTAAGTTAATTAATTTGAGACATCCTTATCTTTGTTTGTGCTTTGATACGAAACTCGACTTAAGGTAAGTCCCAACCGTATTTTGGCGGCAAAAAGTTGTAAGTTTTTACAATCTGCTCCACCTCTTATTCTGGCGCCAAAATGAATGAAAATGTTGCCAAGACCTGGGACCTGGGACCCACTGTTAAGTTCTTAACATAGCAACATTCCCACTGTTGGCCACCTTGGCAATATTTATTCTCTTCTGTTTTGTAGAAGAGGTTCATTGACCCACCAACAACAATAGCCAAGAGAAGGTCTCCGGTCTCCTGGCATCTGTTGGTGAAATCCATTCGTTCTACAGTTAGGATGCGTGTGGGGAAATCAGGGATCGGGAATCGGGAATCGGCCGGCTACTAACTTTCGATGTCAATTCAATTTCGTTCAATTACCTTCGAGTCGCCTTTAAAAGTGGTAGTCCCAAGACGCCCGAATTTCCAGCAAGCTATTCTGACGCAACCGCAAATCCCCGACCCCCGAGCACTAACTGATATTTATATACTGATATATTATTGATATATAGACTGATATATATACATTCGAACCCCAGTAGATCACACCCTAAATGCCTTTCGTCGAAAGATTCCAACAAATACGTAATTTTGTTATGAACGTTTGTCTCGCCGAGGCCATCCAATTTGTCCAGGACCTCTCGCACGCCATCTGCCTCGATTTCCAGGACCTGTTCAATCTCAAATAGGCCTCAAATCCTTGAGCCACCGATCGGTAAGTGCCGCCATTCCAGGAAAGTGAAAGTAAAGCGAAAGTGCCAAGCGGTATTACAGTTTCCAGTTATTTCGATTTTCTTTTCAATACGAGGGAGGGCTTGAAAGACCTCATGGCAGGATAGCCGTACAATTCAGAGGTTATGTAAAAATAGAACAGGCCTATTACAAATTACAAAATACAAATCGCAAAGGTTGAGCTTAAATTTCAAAACATTATTGAAACGAGAAGGCGTTTTTTTTCAATCACTTAAATTTGTTTGAGCCTTTCGGTATTGGAAAGTTTTTTCATCTAATGTATTTTTTTTTTTTTTAGAAATTTGTGTTTATTCATTTCGTTTTACAAATAACTTTTATTACATAAAATTAACTAAAATTAATTTAAGGTAATAAATAACGAAAAAATTTTATCACTTTGGATTCTTGACACGTTAATGAAGAAATTAGATCGGTAAGATCATTTTAATGGGGAATGATCAAAATTCTGCATTTTATATCTCATCCTTAGCTCATCTCACCAATCACCCGCACATTTTCACACATACCCCACACACATACACCCACACACACACACACACACACCCACACACCCACATACACTCACCCACACACTCATTAAAGCGCTTTTTAAATCGACAAATTGCTGTTAGCCAAAAACGGATAGAAACGACCGACATTTTTCCTGGTTTTGACAACAAAACTGATCCAAGACTGATCCATTCCGAAATGCTTTCTTGCGCATCCTTCAACAAACTCATTTACCCGTCGGCCGCAGATGTTGTCAAATCGCCGGTGGTGGGCGTGGAGGTGGGTGGCGGCGGTGGCGGACCCGGTGGTGGACCCGGTGGCGTGGGAGTTGGAATGGCGGGCATGGCCGGGAGCCTTGGATCCCTGGCCAGCCTCCAGACCCTGACCTCCGTCACGTCTATGGGGAGCGGAGCCCCGAGCGAGACCCACAGCGAGATATCCTCGGTGGACAGCGATTGGAGTGATATACGCGCCATCGCCATTAAGTTGGGCGTGCAAAATCCAGACGATCTGCACACCGAACGCTTCAAGGTGGATCGCCAGAAACTAGAGCAGATGATCAAGGGTAGGTCACCAGCAAAGATACACCAATAAAATATCATATTACCTATAAAATATACTGCCATTTCTTTATATTTTGTGTAGCGGAGAGTGCCATAGAAGGCATGAATGGAGCCGAGTATTTCTTTCATGATGTAAGTACACCCGATTTTTTTTGAAAGAAAAACAATTACCAAGCTGGGCATAGAGTGCCTTGCATTATGTGTAGTTTTCATACATTACATAACATGCTTTCGAATCTGTAGAACCTTAAGTTATTTACTCTTCGAACCAAATTTTTAAGTTATAGGATTCATGTCTTTCGTTTGGTTATTCGACCCTACCATAAATTTCAGTGTTTCGCGCAAAGCATTTTAATAACTGTTAAATCCGGCAATAATCCTTTTGACTTGATATAATTGATTCGCAATATATCCAATATCAACTGTTTTACTAGATCATGAACACGACGGATACCTATGTGAGCTGGCCTTGCAGACTTAAAATCGGCGCCAAGAGTAAGAAGGGTAAGGATCTTAGAGCGTTGCAGGATAAAGGGCAATTGTTGGTAATGAAGGATTGTTTATTAATCTTAAAGATCCCCATGTGCGAATTGTCGGAAAAGTGGAGCAGGTCCAGCGGGCCAAGGAACGCATTCTGAGCAGCCTTGACTCGAGGGTAAGTTTCAAATTTCCATTAAGAATCTTCATACCTGACATTTCCATCCAGGGCACCCGTGTGATCATGAAAATGGACGTCAGCTACACGGACCACTCGTACATTATTGGACGCGGCGGCAACAATATAAAGCGAATCATGGACGACACCCACACCCACATCCACTTTCCTGACTCCAATCGCTCTAATCCTACCGAGAAGTCCAACCAGGTGTCGCTGTGCGGCAGTCTGGAGGGCGTAGAGCGAGCCCGGGCCCTGGTCCGCCTGTCCACGCCCCTGCTCATCTCCTTCGAGATGCCCGTAATGGGACCCAGCAAACCGCAGCCGGACCACGAGACGCCCTACATCAAAATGATTGAGAGCAAGTTCAATGTGCAGGTAAGTTTATCGGAATGAATTTTGCTCCTATGGATTCTTCTCTATTCATTTCCAATGTACATATTCCAGGTCATATTCTCAACCCGTCCCAAGCTGCATACATCCCTGGTGCTGGTGAAGGGATCCGAAAGGGAGTCAGCCCAAGTGCGAGATGCCACTCAATTGCTGATCAACTTCGCCTGCGAGAGCATTGCGGTAAGTTCGAGGTCCATCATCAAGATCTACTTACTAATACGGATGGTTGTTTTCAGAGCCAAATTCTCGTGAATGTTCAGATGGAAATCTCGCCGCAACATCACGAGATCGTTAAGGGAAAAAATAACGTGAATCTGCTCAGCATTATGGAGCGCACCCAGACTAAGATCATCTTTCCGGATCTTAGTGATATGAATGTAAAGCCGCTCAAGAAGTCGCAGGTCACGATCAGCGGACGCATCGACAACGTTTACCTGGCACGACAACAATTGCTGGGCAATTTGCCCGTAGCATTGATCTTTGACTTTCCGGACAACCACAACGATGCCTCCGAGATAATGGGGCTCAACACCAAGTACGGTGTCTACATCACCCTGCGCCAGAAGCAGCGCCAAAGCACCTTGGCCATCGTGGTCAAGGGCGTGGAGAAGTTTATAGGTAGGTCGCAGATTTACTCGCTGTTTGATAAAACTTGTAAAACACTATCCCTTTCAGACAAAATATACGAAGCTCGTCAGGAGATACTGCGCCTGGCCACACCCTCCGTGAAGCCCGAGATTCCTGACCTTTACTTCATGCCCAAGGACAAAGACCTGAGCCTGGCATACCGAACTCAACTAACCGCCCTGCTCGCCGGCTATGTGGATAGTCCCAAGACCCCATCCCTGCTGCCGCCCGCTTTGGCAGGTCAGCTGACTCCCTACGCCAACAACAACCACCTGCTGCTGAATGCTAATGCAGGAGTGGCCGTGGGTGGTCTGGCCACGCCGACAGGAATCTGTGCGCCCACCCAGAAGTACATGCAGCTGCACAACAGCGCCTTCCAACAGGGTCAGACCGGGATGGCACAGGCAGGGCGCCCGCTTGCGGTGAACCACAACAACAATTACTTGCAGGTGCCCGGCGGAGTGGGCGGAGTATGCGGAGCGGGGCAGTTGAAGCCGCCGCCCATGAATGTTTCGCCCCGGAACAGCTGCAGCCAGAACACCAGCGGCTATCAGAGCTTCAGCAGCAGCACCACTTCGCTGGAGCAGTCGTATCCACCATATGCCCAGCTACAGGGAGCCGTCTCCTCCACTTCCTCCTCGGCGGGCTGTGCGAATCGGGCCCACTACTCGCCGGACTCCACATATGGTAGTGAAGCGGGCAGCGTGCCGGGGGGCGGCGGAGGGGGCGGTGCCCGCCTGGGTCGCCGACTGAGCGACGGCGTCCTCCTGGGCCTGGGCAACGGAGGTGGAGGAGCCCCCCTGCTGCCTGGCAGTGCCGAGAGCTACCGCAACTTGCACTACGACCTTTCGGGATCTGGATCGATTTCCGGTTCTGGAACAGGAGCTGCGTGCAGCAAGCATGCCAATGTCCACCGGGCGTTTGACTTCGACATGAAGCGGGCTTTGGGCTTTAAGGCCATGGAGAGGACCCCCATAGCCGGGGAGCTGCGCACTCCCACGCCAGCCTGGATGGGAATGGGCCTGAGTTGCACCTCACCCGCTCCGCTTGAGACGGCGGACGACGGTGGCGGTTCCGGAGCAGGAGCCGTCCCTGGAGTGGGTCCGGGAGCGGGCAATGGCTGGCGATTGCCGCCAGGACTGGGCTCGCCGTATGGGCTAAGCGCCACCACTGGACTGCTGGACGTCACGCCCGTGAATCGCCGAATGCATTTGGTCCAGCACAAGGACATCCAGACCCTGCTCACCAGCCTGGGCCTGGAGCATTACATCAGTGAGTAGTTCATGGCGAATGTATTTTACCAATTGTGTATTTGAGATGTGTTTCATAAAGTGCGTCGTTTCATCATTGTCTTTTGAATGTGATTGTCCTCAACCCAAAGCAAGTACTGTTGGGTATTTTTGTTCATTGTAATTTGGTTTTGGGCTTTGTCCATTATTTGATCAAACCATGTGGAATGTGCAGCCGCCACTTATTAACGTATTCGTCTTTCAGAAATTTTTGTGCTAAACGAAATCGACCTGGAAGTGTTCACCACGCTCACTGAGGAGAACCTGATGGAGCTGGGTATCGCAGCGTTTGGAGCTCGCAAGAAGCTGCTGGCGGCCATCCACACGCTGTTGGCGAGCGAGGCAGCCTGCAGCAGCATGCCCAGCAGCAGCTCCTCGCAGAATTCCTCGTCGCCGCGATTCTCCGGCAGTGCGGCACCCGGCGCCGAGCGCCGCCCCTCCAACCAGTGGTGATTCATCCACAGCCCCAGCCTCGAATCCTTGAAACCTCCAGTCCCTCAATCCTTCAATCCCCCAGCTGCCAACGACCACCAGGCATCTCCTCCTCCTCCCAAAACCCTTTATTTATTTACTCTCTTACAACTAGTGGGTACTCTTTGCATACTTTGCATCGTTTGGTAGTCGTATGATCAGTAACACGGAAGTTGAATCCCGGAAGCGGAAATAGAATATAGGAAATAGGAAGTAGGAAAACCAGTAGAGAACCTTTTGAAACATTCCCTAAACGCGCGTGTGAGAAACTCACACAAACAGTTTGGCATCGACCTTGACTTATACTCGCACTTGTACTCAAATTCCAAGTAGCAGAGCTGTGCTAGGGAAAAGTTATCAGAAGTTCCCTCTAGCTCGTAGTTGATCTTATTTTAAGCGATTAATTTATTTCGAAAATATTTATATACAAAAGCAAAAACAGAAAACCGAAAAAAAACACGAAAAAAAGGAAACAAAACTCTCTCCAGCTAAGATTCTGAATTATTTATGAAATCAAACTAAACGAAAGCCTGTATTGTAAGAAATGAATTTATGTAAATTAACTGAAATAGAAAACAGAAAATAGGTAATTGCAGCCTGTATTAAGTGATAAGCAAAAAAGTCACTCACTAAAATTTGATATGAATAAATTGATGTCCATGAAAAGTGAATCAATTTTAAAATCGTTTGCCTTCTTATTTCAGTTCCTCGTATTGATTCTTTTCTCCTATTTTTGGATTGAACTCGATCCTTGTCCAAGGATAATGAGGCTAATGACTCTGTTGTCTCCACTTGTCCCCATATTTTGTATTGCATTGTTGTTCTCCGTCTCGAAGGCGTGCCAAGAAACATTTCCCAGGACAACAAAATCCCATATGTATGTTTTTCACACACACACACACACACATACACACACACTACGGGGCGTGGCAGTGGGCTGGGTCGGGCTAATGAACTGGAAATGCTTTGCTCAAGTTGTCAGTTGAGTCCTTTCCGTACTGCGGTCATCGGCATAATTGCAAATTTTTATGATTATGACATTTCGGGCCCAAAGTGTTGCGTTGCTGCCAATGGTAACTAATTTTCCATGCCATCTCCCAGCCGGCTCGAGTTTTGTTGGTCATTTACATGGCTCGATGTTCCACTTAAGTGCTTCCAGAAGCCTTTTGGGGGGTCATCTTGGCAGGCCCTTTGATTTACAATTATGCTGGATTTGGAGAAGGGTTCATTGGCCAGACATTGAGTCGCCTGGTCATTGCTGGTCATTCATCAAAGTGTGCAATGTATACAAATATTTGGGATTATAATTTTATTTCTATCTAAGTTTGAAAGTTGGCTTTAAAATAGCTAAAAAATTTCTGTTTTTACGATGGAAAACTTTATAAATAACATTTTTGTTTCGTAAAAACTGGATTTATTTTGCTACTACCTATATAATATTCAGATTCTTTTCTTCCAAAGATATATTCCTCGTCTCCGCAAGGGGAAATTAGGTGAGTTTAGAGAAGCAGTGCTACAAGGAGTAGACCTATGATTGCGCAAGCAGTAATATAAAGCAGGGTTTTTCGAAATTAAAACTTACCACGACGGGGAAATTATTTGGCACCCACTACTCCTGACACACTTTTCTCTCACCAGGACTCTCTCTGCCCTTTCTCCCTGCAAGGACTCCAACACTTCGTGATTTTCCGAAATCTTGGCTCGGATTTTCCGAGCCGCGTTCGGCTAGCCCCGCGTCCTGTTCGCCAATTGGGAAATCTGTGCAAAGGACTCGTAGCAAGGCGAGCTCAGAGCCTTCCGCTGCAGTTTACATTGCGTTGCCTTTGCGTAAGGACATCATTCTGTTTTGCTCCACATTTTGTCGTGCGAGCAAGAGAAAAACATCGGTCAACAAAAAACAGATATAATCCAAAAATAAAAAAAAAAAATAAACTTAGTGCAACCGGAACGGAAACCGCGGATTGAACTCCTGCGTTTGTGAAAGTGGTCCTTCTGTTTTTGACATAGCACTTGCCGAAACATCGGAGCGGCAAAGGCGATCCGGAAAAGGATCTCGTCCTTAACTGGTTTTCCCGGGTGCGTGTATGTGGTTGTGTATTACTGTGCGAGGCTGTTGCTTCTCGTGCGACTGTGTGTGTTTGTGCAGTCACGTGTTCTAAGGTGATTTTAACGAGTTCCGCGATTCGCGACAGCAGATAAGCAGCAGCAGGAAAAGGACGAGAGAAAAGCGGAGAAAGCAGCTTAGGCGAGGCAAAAATATAAGGAACAGAGTGGCAAGCCAAGCAACGAAAATCCTCTTCTGCCAGGACGCACAGGATGCTCGGTCCTTGCGTGTTAAAGGATTCGCAAATAAATCTGCTAAAAATTGCATGAAATTAAATTGTTTGCCAAATTGTACCGAATACAAAAAACAAATACGAACGAAAACAAAGTCTTGTGAAATATGACTACCGAAATACATTAAGAATAATAAAAACCAGGAAAATAAAAAGCCGTTCATCTCTCCAAGCTAAAGGTAAGCCACATAGCTAGGATAATAAATATGTTTCTTAAAAGCTAAAGTATCTTTAAAGTTCTCAGCTTTTACTGAGATACCTAAAGAAAACTATTACGATATGGAAAAATTATCTGGAATACATTTTCCCATAGTTGATACTCGACTGGCAGGCCAATTTCAGGGATAACATTTCACATTCTTTCCGGGAAAAAGATGAACGGGAAGATAGACAGGAGGGCGTGCCCCAACTTATCCGGGGAGCAAACAAAACTTGTCAATTGCAAGGAATCGTGTCGGTGGAACCTTCGGAAACATTTCCCATAGTTGCTATAGGTTGCTGTAGAACTAAGCAACAATGTCTCGAACCGGGCCCTGCTCCTTCAATTTCCTTCTTTTTGTTGATGTAAAATGTCAACTGCCTAGCCGAGTTTCCTCCTCTCTGCTCTCGGTGCTCGGTTCGGTTTTTCGCTTTTTAGGCAGCTCACTGACTAGGCAAAAATTGTATTTAGTGGGACAATCAATATCGAATAGGGGGCGGAGTTGGCCGACAGTCAAACATTTATTTGATTGACTGATTGATATGTGAAATGATTTATTGCCGACGGAGTATTATTGTTTGGGGGCTCCCTGGCAAAGCAGCAACTTTCCACACAAGGCTGGGCCGAAAAACTTTTCAAAACAATGCTACTTCCTTCCTTTAACCGGTCGAAAAAAGGAAATTTATTTCGCACTCTATCTTTGCCATTTCGTTTATTTCGAGAATTTCTCACTGCCCAGTCGAAATGGCTAAAAACTTTCGCAGGCTTTATGTGAGAATAAAGTAAATAATGAAAGCTATTTAGCACAGCCAGGGGGCGCATTAAGTTGCCGCCGACGTTTTCGGATTATCCTGCGACCGGCTTAAAAACAACAACAGGATGAAATGCATGAATACACCGCTATAAAATACATTTATTTGTTTTAATGAATATTCTTTTGTAAATATTTTTTTATATTTGGTTTTGCCAAAAAAATCAGTTTAAAAATCTTAAAATCTGTGGCATGAACCTTAAAAAATCCTAATTGCATTCCCTATTAGCGGAAAAATAGATTTTTTCTTAGTGAAATAAAAGCCATGACCATCGTTTAATGAGCTGTGCCTTGATCTGAGCTTCGCCTGGAGAAATTTCAACAATTTTTTACTGCCACCTGCAACGGTGTCGCATTCTTCTCTGGTCCTGACATTTTTTTACTTCCTCATTTTTTGTCGTAGCTGAAAATGCAGTGTTTTATGAAAATGGTCGTCGGAAGCCTTTAAAAGAATGTGTAAAAAAATTAAATCATTTTTTAAAACTCATTTTCTGAAGCCATACAAAAATATTCACAATTAATTGCCTGAGCTGGGATTTTTGCTTAAATATTGATTGATATTGTCTTAATTTTATTTACTCCATTAGTTTAATTTTCTTTATTAGCCATTTAATATTTATTGCGTAATCGAATTGAATGCTCGATGCATGCCGAGTCGAAGCAAAAGCATCAAAATGCATAATTATGCAATCAAATAATTAATTAATTCGGATTCTGTTTGAATATGAATTTCTGATGGATCGTAATTGTGTATTGAGAATTAAGGTATTTTGTTTCCATTTTGCCGGATATGGCAGTATGGGAAGAATTTATTGAATATGAGAAGCCTCATTCATCATTGAGGGCAAAGTGCCATCTCAGGAAAAAGTTGAGCACAAATCCCCATTCTAATTTTTATCTCTGGTAATATATGGATTGAAAACGACAGAAACTTTACAAATTTTTCATCCTCTGCTCGTGATGCACAACTTTTTTCTGCTGGCCTTGCAAATCTTATATCGACTCAAACTTCGCCTGAACAAATATGAAAACACGGCGGAAAAAGAACCCCTTGGGCGATTGAAAATATTTCATATGTAAATCCATTGTTGTTGTTATCGGTGTGGCCAGTGGCTCTCCCGGATTCTGGATCCTGGTTCCGCAATCCCGAATCCTGAAACCCTAGTCTCGAATCCGGATTGCTGCCACCGTGGATGTGGCAGCAGTGTAATTTAGGGTTCCGTTGCCTACATTTCGGCGCCACAGGCGCATCTCAAGTGCAACACTCGCCGAGAAGACTCCGTACCTACAATATTTGCTGTTCGTTTGCGGTTGCGAAAATGTTGCGGCATGTGGAAATTTATTTCATAATCTCTGCAACAACAAGGCCACATACACACAGGCATGGAAAATGGGGAAAACTTTTGCATATGATAGGGCCAGACATGGGGCTGGGAACTATGAGTAGCTAAGCATGTAATTTATTTCCTTGAGTGCCCCCTTTCCTTTCCCTTTAAAAACTCCAGTATCGGGCTTCCTATTGGTTTGGGTTTCTGCATCTATGTAGCCATTTCTGATGCACAGAGGCGTTGGCTCTGAAAATATCGAGGGCTTACGGAAAATCTTTTACCTAATTTTGGAATAGTTTGCCTTTAGAGAGTACAAATCAACTAATACTGTGTTTGCGGATGATTTCTGTTTCTTGTTGTCCTATAAAAGTAGAAATAACAAGATCCACCAATCTATGATCTGAAAAATACGTCGTTATTTCACTCCCACATATGTGAGAACTACGCCTCTGTTAATATTGCAAATATTCGTTTTCTTTTCACATTTTTTTCTTTTTTTTGCGATGCAGCCATGCTAGTTTTCCGGTGTCGGTTGAACCAGCCATAAATTTGTTTCTGCTCCTTTTGTGGTGTCTGGTTTTTCTACTGCTGCCTGGAATTGCAGCTTCAGCTTCAGCTCCAGCCTTCGCTTTTTGCCGCTCCACTTCAGACCAATTTTATTTGACCACATAAATTGTTTACCAATTTTCACAAGCCCTGCGCAACTCTACTATATAGCTAAGTGAACTTTGTTTTTCGGTTTGAATGCTGAAAGCGGCTTAATAGCTTTCTCTCCTTTTGGCAAACCTATTATGATTTAGCAGTCAAAGTCGAGCAATCTATCTTTGTAAGAGTATGTCGGCCCGCTTGTTACATTGTTATCGAAAAATCTCTCTGATGATAGAAGTTCAACGCAATCCGATTTCACGGCAATCAGCAAGGATGACAGGATATATTTATTGCTTTGATAGTTTTGCAAATGTCCTATTTCGATAGCACGACTCATGATGGATTTATGAATTGAAATATTCAAATAAATGGAGAATCGCCAACATTTCTTTGTTATCTGATAACGGTTTCAATTAAGAAAAAATGTGTACGTTTCTTCACTACATACGAGTAAAGTCCACATGTAATTAACTAAGTCAACAGGGATCGGGGTTGCGGATTTGTGCTAACTTTTTATTCTTTTTTCTGGTTTTCAGCTCCTATTTGCAACTTTCCCTGCCGAAAAAGGAGGCGACCGTGTAGGAATGCACTCTTTGCGGCTTATCGCGTTGGGAGCAGACTTGGCCTTTTTGTTTGTCTTGCTTCCAGTCGCAGTCGGTCGTTTAAGTTTGTCAATGCATAAATTAAAAAGTTAAAAGTTTCCACCCAATTCTCCTTTGTTTTCCCTGTTTTCGGTTAGTTTTGTGCTTGCCCTAATGAAGCCAAAGCAATTAAGCCAGGGCACTGCGCTGTTAATGGGATATAGACAATATAGCAGCTTGGTCGGACCTCAGACCTCAGATCTCGGACCTTGGGACCATGTGAGCCACAATAAGAGTTTCCATACGAAATGTTTCTGGCTCTCCTCTTGTATCCTGATTCGGTAATACAATTTTCTGCTATAAAGGCTATCAACTTGTAAAAGTTCCTTCTCAAACTCAACCGGCTCTCGGCGTGTCCACTCAAGCTGACCAGGGGATTACTATAATCCGATTTCAAGCTTAAAGTGCGCCCAAAAGAAGCCGAGAATTTATGGAAAAGCATTGCACCCCCAGCCAGGTCAGAAACATTTGATGTGCAGTTAGGCAACAATGTGTTTTTTTGGCCGGGAACGGAACCCGCCTTCTTCTCCTCTGTTAATGGAAAACTTTTCACTCAAAGAGTATGTGTAGGTGTGCGAGAGGAAAATCGCTGCAGTTTTCTTTATAGTTATTACTTTATACAGTTTCCCTTGTTCCTTTCCTGCTGATTACAAAATTGCTTTCAATACTTTGCCCCAAAGAGTGACTATAAGAAACTCACTTTGCAACACCTGCCTCGGAGGCAACCTGGCCAAGTCGAATGCATTGGCCAAAAAGACTTACAGGCTGCAGCCAAAGTTTAACGCATTAAGAACCGGTGTTGCTGTCTGCCACCGATTCAGGATGTTGTTCCACCACGTTTTCGGGTTGGTGTTGTACACAACTACGCTTTACCCAAGACTTTTAGGGGCTGGTAGAAAACAAGGACTTTACATAAGCTCAAGTCACGTTAGTTTTCCAAGGTAAGGGCCAATAAATGCTTCTTACTTTCAAAAAATGTTCTGGAAAACATTTGTCGATATACTTATTTATATATATTTGGATCAAAGTTTTAATATTAATACTTTTCTTTTATTTCAGGAAAATCACTTCAGAATTGCTCATCATGCGGTTTCCCAGAATTGTCTATCAAACGGCTTTGGCCACAATACTTCTTGCCATCAACGTTGGTAAGCAAAACTGACACTTTATTACGCAAAATTTGTACAAAGTTGATTTCCATTATGGACAATTATCCCCTCATCATTCTAATTCTGTTTTATGGCTCGCATAATTTCAGTAAAATTTTATGATGGGAAAACATTGAATTGCAATTATGACTGACGTGAATAAAAAATAATATTTATGCTTATTAATTTCTCAATTTATTATTTTCAACGGTTTTCCGTTATGCGAATTGTTAATTATTTGCTATTAAAATAAATTAAAATAAATTTCAGAGAATGTGGTGGGGAAATTTATGAGATTTCATCACATAAATTGCACTGAAATAAAATTCGGTCTAATTAAATCAAAGAGAATAATTTAAATATTTGTTGAGGCCATAAAATGATTAGATTAATGAGTTTATGCGATTTGTTTGGGATAAACATGCGAAGCATTTGCAAATGTAGCTCCCCATATGACTTTGCAAGATTTAATTTATATATAACTTAAAATTTGATTTAAAGACCGCAAGACGCCGCATTCAAATGCCAAAGCCAATAACTCACTCTGTCAGCGTCTTCTCGCACATATAGACGATTAACTCTGGCCATACTTTACACACACTTCAAAATTTTATTGCCTCGTCTTTGCGGCTTTCGCCGCCATTGGAGGTCTCATTTTATTTACCATCGCACATAAATTCCAAAAACCGCACGCACACTCCAACTGCCGCGTTTCCAGGACGCTCGTACATGCATATAAATATTTCAGCATCTGCTAGGAGAAGACTACCAAACTGATTTATTCAATAAATCACACAAGTTGGTGCGGCTTCCTTCGCCCAAAGCCCACAGTCGCCCACACCCACTCACCTGGCTTTAACCCTTGAACGTGCGCCGCAGATTTAAATTTTATCTGCATCTTCGAGGCACTCAATCGGTTTCGGAGCAGAGTGCCAGGACATGTGTCAATAAAGGCGGAAAATATATCAATAAATGCATTTACCTTTGAGAAGTAGGCGTACATCAAGAAGGATAGAGAGGACAGGTAGGACAGGTAGGACAGGTAGCCCTGGTAGCCTGGTAGCCAGCATCTGACAGTTGATTTTCCTCCTATGTATCTATCCATCGCTTTATCAACAGAAACTTAAATGACAGAGAATACATCAAACGACATTTAATCCCTTCGCGTGACTAAATTTTGGACTCTTTGTCACTTTGAACGATCCAGTCGAGGAGCTGGCAGGATTTGAAGCCTCTCATATGGCCTGTTATCCTTTTTTCACGCCTGCTTTTTCTTCTTCTCGTTAGCACCCAACATCCATAGTGCTCTGAATGGGTCCGGTGCTCTTGATAAATGCTCTCAACGTGCCTGGCATTTGTTTTGTGTGGCGTACCTTTTTCAGTCTTTATTTGGTGAAACACGCTTTCGCCTCGGATGCTGTGACAAGTGACTTTTTGGGCTTAGTTTTTGCAATATTCAACACCACAGCTTCAAGTCTTGTAAAATATAAGGATTATGGTCTTGAAATGTGTGTTTTAAAATGGGGTAAACAATGTACTGGAAATACCTTAAAAAGCCAAGACTCTATCTTAGAATAAGAAGGCGGGTTAAACTCTTGTCTTCTTATTCAACATTAAATAGAATTGTAGAAATGATGTTTTAATATAAAAGATATCTCAAGCTTAACAAACCCGCTTTGATTTTATATATTAAGGTTATTCCTAATTAGATAGTACATACCTCAAGGTTCTTATCCCTAAAGCCCCTAAACAAAAAGCTGCCCCAGGTCGGTCTTAAGAACCAGACCTTCTTCTCAAATGCAGACATCGTATTTTGTTTAAATTAGCTCCATTGAAACCTGATTCACTGCCTTATGCACACAACCCGTGCAGCCAACGTGTTTTGGGTCAGCCCGAGGCGCCCATTAGCCTTGCAAGAGAGGATTGGCCGCCCATACCAGGAGCCCGTCCCACAAAAGAAACGGAACGTCTGGCGGTGCGTTCAATGCCGCACAAAAACGTTTATTAACCTGCCATTATCGAGCCGGGCCCAAGTGCACTCGACGTAGATGAGGACATTGTACTAGACTCCCGGGACCTTTTTCCCCCATACCCCACAGTCCATACCCTTCGTCCTTTCGGCAATTCACAATTCAGAGTGCCGATAAAAATCTCCAGCACGCACCACAATCGGTGTGACTTGGCTATTCGGTTTGTCGCACTCGCATTTCTATTTTGTCGAACAAAACTCACATACAAGTGGCTAATTAGCTGGGGGCCACGTAAAAATGGTCGTGCACTTGATTTACTTTTAATAACCACATGCTGAACCTTGGCCCGGAGTTCTTGCAAATTTGTGACAGCATTATTACCATTTCCATTTCGGTTTGTTTCAAACTTGTGTTAATGTCTTAATGTTATGGCCAACGAATTATTTGGGGAAATTGACATTTATTCGAGTTTGTGACCAGACGAGCTTTGTCTGGAAATTAGAGGCTATCATGCACAAAAGCCTGTAATTTGTATTAGCCGCAAATGTGATTTAAATTGCAAGGAGCAAACATTTTGGAGTGAAGTGGCATTCTCAGAGCTTATTGATTTTATTTTATTGACATCAATTAGAAGTCAAGTGTCTGATGGTCTGATTAGGTTTGTTTGATTTAATTGTGTGCCATCATTAAAACAGAGCCGAGTTGGAAAAACTGTTTATTAAATTCCAAAACTATTATTTCAAGCAACTGTAATTATAAAAAAATATTTAATTAATCAACTGCACTGGTTTCCTTTGCTAATTTCATCTTCCGGAAGACGTCATTTTAGTGTCATTTGCCGCAACTCCTTTTCACTTTGTCCTATTGCCTTTAATTAAAACGCAATCGAGGAAACCTCTTCGGTTGGAAATCAATTCCTGTATATATTATCGAACCAATTATTGAGCATGGAATACCGTGGCATGGAATTTTTGATCCGATGACATCTAGCAAACCATTTTTCCACTCGAGACATACCACCGCGCAGATCTCCTTTCGTCCTGGCAGACTTGCCATTCAAGGATGCTTGACTTGGCTTCGCCTTTCGCTTGGCATACTTAAAACTAACAGGCAAATCAATGGAAGAGGGTATCGGGGAGCTGCACAAAAAATATGAATAAGCTGCGAGTGTTTGGAATTTCGAATTCGAGTCGTTTCCTCGTTTGCTAAAAAATCATACCAAACGCTAACACCAAACCAGACCAAAGGGAGGCGGCCTCCGAACGACTATTATTGATGCAGGAACCTGAGCACCAGGGAAATGCCAGGGAAGTGCCAGGATTGGGGTAGAAGGGGGCCTGGTTGGATCGTTACATAAAATGCATGAAAATCTCGATTCGGCTAAAAGCTAAAAAAAGAAACCGAAAGCGTCGCCTGGGATGGAGGGGACAAATTGAAGCTTTAGCCACGACTGACAAACTGCAGCTGTAACGGCCAAATGTTTTTGTCCATTTTATTTTTCATTTTCGCTTCGTTTTCGTTGTCAAGCGGATGGGATGAAGCTTAACAATTTTTATGGCGATGCCCCATGAAGGCGGCATCGCCCAAAATATGGATGCCGTGGGTGGGTAGGGTTCGAGCCACGGGTTAAGCGGCTTAATTGCTCTGGTAAGGTCAATTCGGGGTACGCAAAGCCCTTCGAAAGGAAAACTATTTCCATGGATGCCGCCTGCAGGCGAAAAGCATTTCAGAGGCATGAAGAAATTTGCATAATAACAGGAAACAATTTAGTGTGTTTGAGTGCGTGTGCTGGGCCACCATATGAGCTCCCATCGGATCCTGGTCATTGGCTTTATGTTTGTTCCCCTAGCTATGCACCGGAAAACGATGTGTTAGCCTAACAAAATGTACCTCAAGCACAAATTGCAGAGGGAAAATATAAAGGAGGTGGATTAAATGCCAGAATGAAACTATTTTGCCTTCAATAATACCTTAACAAAATATATCAGCTCGATATTCGAAGTCTTACAAAAAAAATTGTCATTAAGTTTTTGTTAAGAGATTCAATTTGATTGAAACTTGTATTAGTTAAGAGCCAGCTTTCGATGCTTTAAGGACTTAAGCATCGTTTGGTATGATTATGTTGGTGTTTTTAAAACACACTAATTATCTGGCTAGCTCCAGGACCCTGGACAGATTTACATGCTACGGAATTTTAATATACGCATGTGAGCATCCAAACACGGATGCCATGTACGCCAGCCATTATCCGGCGGACTGCTTTGCCACGCCGGCAAATAGTTAATAAACATTATTAATATCTGGGTGGGTAAATGCCTGCCTGGCGTAGAACAGCAAAGCATAGCATGCACGCGCCGGACTGGAAGCAGAGACAGCAATTTTCACCTCTATTATGCAGCAAACCACTAAGCCGAGACCCCGAAATCCCGTCCACCAACTTCCTGGATGACCGGCGAGCTGCAGTCTAATAAAGAGCATTATGCAGGAGGTTGCCCCAGCAAAGAGTTTGTTTTTAATTAAATAATTAACATGCGATTTTCCGGCTGATGCCCCAAGGGCAACTTGATCCTTGAAATATAAAATTAGTGTCAGGTACTTGCCCGTTTTATCACAAACTGTTGTGGTGGCACAATTGATCAATATTAAAGCTGCTCAGTCGAAAAATTTAAATAATTAAAAGCCCATTATCGGAATTAAAATCGCATGCTAAATGGCATACACATTATATACCACCGATATATCATCTATAATTGTCAATGTAAATTCCCGTGGAGAGAAGAATTCCTGAAATTGCATTGCTGTGGAAATAATTGATTGTCTTCGGCTTAACAGATTGTATTAAATCGTTGAAGAGATCGTTTGAGGTGCATGATATTAAATAATTTAAATTCATGTGTTTGTTTCCCAGACTCTAGCATCGGAAGCAAGTGCCATCAAAAACTTCCTTTTCGGGCTGCCACTACAAAATGCATTGCAATTCATAACTCGGCGAACGAAAACAGGGAGCCACCAAGAAAAATTTTCAATCCGGGGCACAAAGGGACTGCTGCAATATCTCCTTCACATATGCAACTCGGGCAATCAACAAACGGCACAAAACGTGATCGTCCCTTCATGTCGCCACTCACCTTTCACCTTTCACCTTTTGCCGTTTCCTTTCACCAATGCTTGCGTCGCAGCAATAAAAACTTAATGCAAGTATTAAGTGCAACAGGCAACAGGGCCGTGCAACAGGGATAATTTAATGGTTCACCAACTGCAAATAAAGATTGTTGCGGCTTTGTGTGCCGAGAAAGTGGCAAATTAATAAACTTGACAGTTTTCCCTTTTGCTCGTAATTGCTGCTGCCCCAACAACAAGGGCAATCAAATTTATTGATTAAAAATTCCTTGCGCTCAATGCCATCACCATGTGAAAACCTTAAACTGTTCCAATCAATTCCATTCCCAAGAAAAGTTTCCAGCTACAAATTATTGCACATATCGACGTCGTTGATGCTTTGCAATTGTTGTTGCCTCCGTCGTTGGCTGTGACCTCAAATAATGAACGTGCAACCGAGCTGGTTTCCAATAAACACGTACGTTTCGAATGGCACTAATGGGTCATACGGAAACTTTTCCCGAGCGGTGGCATTCGCCGATTGCGATTGACACTTGGCGGGAATCGGGGCATAGGAAGTTCACTAATCAGAATTTGTGGCAAACAAGCTGCGAAAGTTGCTTTCAATTTAATTGATATGATTGCAAAGTGGTATTAGCAATTTGCTATTGACTTTTAAAGAATCCTAAATGCGGCACAACACTTGAAATGAAAAGATATCCGAACACCTCATTTCTAACAGAATGTTCGACAAAATTGAATGACTAAAATATGGTTTTCATATTTGTAACTTAAAGTTGTTTTTTGTGAGACAATTAAAAGGGACAGAAGTATCCTTCCAACGGATCCACAACTTCCTAGCTTCTGCTCCCATTTATTTCCACAAGACTCTATCAAGAAACCGCAACACACCCGCTCCAAAGGTTCCCAGCCCCGGCTCTCGCACACATGTGAGCCGCAAATCAATGAATAAAACTTCACACAAAACTCAATTTTCAACAAGTTTTCCGCATTCTAAACACATTTTTCTCCAGCCCCGCCCAGCCCAAAACGACTCAATGTGGCCGACACCAGAAACCTCCAAAGCTGAGACTGAAACTCGGAATTAAGGCCAAGACGTCATGATAAAAACTTTTGTCCTTTCTTGAGTAAAATTCCTTCTGGTTGTTTTTTTTTCATTCACTTTTTTTTGCTGTTGCTGAACTCTAGCCGTGTTGGTTTCTTGCCTTTCACACGCCAACTTGAACTTGACGCATGTTTGTTGGCAAACAATCCGACATCTCACGCCCCCACTTCGACCCGGCTGTGTTTGGCTCATTAAAATGCGCGGCATCGGGTCGGTGCCATCAAGCAAAGTTAAAACCAAAAGGACCCTGGATGTGGCTGCCGGAGTTAAAGGAGCCAAAGGACCTGGCCTGACCTGCCGTTCGGCATCTTTGAACGTCAGCCAAACAAATCTTATTTAATTTGGATTTGGCGCCTTTGCACGCCAACAAGCAAGTACCATTCCCATTTATTCAGCGGAGATGTCGTCGTGACACTTATTAGGAAGATCTTAAGAAGCAACAATACTTGAACCTTTATAAATTTTTTACAAAACTATACCAAAATTTATTTAGTTTTACTTAAGGATCAATGTAAATCATTAATTGGTATTTCTTCGATGCAAAATGTGTATTATATTTATTATATGGTTCATGTTTTGAGATGTTATAGAGATCACTTTTATTTGAATGCTCTTTTTTTTTATTTGATATCATTAATCATTGTTAAGGCTTATGAAAATAGTTCGTAAGTATCTTGATAGGATCCAAGGTCTATTGGCAAGGCGAATCACGTCACGATGGCAGCGCCAGGAGCCATTGACAGGACCCCCTCGAGTTAGCCTTTGGAAGGCCGCAGCTGTTGCTTCCAGGATGGCAAGTGCATTTGAATGGCTTGCTAACTTGCCCCCCACTAACTCGCCGGGTGCTGTTTGCCAAAGTGTTAAATGTCATGAAGGGTAAGCGCAGCTGGGCCGTTGAATTATGGAAGTTTCACTGCGCATTTACATTTACTACATGCCGTATTTATTATTTATGCTTGCTGCGTGAAATTCAAAGGGAACACGGGCGCACTTCCTCACAAGACGCACTTTCTACTGATGCCAGAGTCCGAGCCCTTCAGAGGGACAGCCTTCCGACAGCCATGGGATTTCAGCTTTTTATTAGTTGCGAAACTTATTCCGCTAGCTGTCAAATATATCATGGCTGTTACATATATTTCCCCCTGAATTTGGCGCATTCGCATAGTTTTGTGAAATATTTTATTATGAAAATTGGTCAGGGTGCACGGAGTGCAAGGACTTCCGTTTGGCAACTGAAAAATTGTGCAGGGCTTTATTATTTAATGCTCCTGGCGAAGTAAGTGCTGACAGCCCATGCGTGTCTGGCATACTAATTAAAGGCCAATTGATTTTCCGAGCTTCGACAGGAACAGGACACAGAGCCTTGTTAAATAAGTCAACAATTAAGGGCAGAAAAGGGTAAAACCAGAAAACAAATCTTTAAGAATGTGACAAGTTTGTGCTGAAAGCATTTTGCCTTTTATTTAAATTTCATTCCTGGAATGCCAACTATTTTGTTTCATTAAAATCTTTTTAAATATCTCAGGCCTTTGCCGCCCATGATTTTTCACATTCATTTGTTCTTCGCCTCAGGATATTATTTTCTCTAAGAATGCCAAGCATCCAGCCTCAAATACAAATCCTCGCAAAAGATTGTTGCTACATTAATAAATAAGTTCAAGTAATTGAAACTTTGTGGTCTTTCAGGATGGAATGGAAAAGTTTTTGTTGCTTGCAAACACAACAGTGAATAGAATTATTGTGAAAATAAGCAGAAATCGTTGTCTGGCAAATCGCTGCCAAGTCTCCTGAGCATCCTCATCTTGGATAGACCTTTCTCAACGATTATCGTTTGGGGAATTGGTGAAAGATTATTTAATTTCACAGTCTGGCCCGATACGCCGCCAAGCGTATCTAGGGACGAAAATTCATTTCGCCAAGTGGAAATTTCCGAATGAAAAATGAGAATGAGATAAAAAAACGACAATTCTTGAGGATTCGAACAGGTGTCCCCTGAAAAAAGTGGCAAAGGAGCAATTAGCCTAATTTGCACAGTCAATAAGGTGGAGTTAATTAAGCGCCAGTTCGGTTTGGCCTCCTACCATTATCAATTTCCGAGCAAAACAATTAATCATTTATACGCTCATTATACTTTAAACGCGGCTAAATTCAACTTAATTTGTGGGGACCCATCCCCATCCTCACTAAGTCACTGACGTCTGAAATCCTCTGGCGAATTTTCGGGCGTGGAAATTGTCAAGCCAGGATGAGACAGGGCCTCTCCTGGTGCGGCTCGTCCCTGTCCTTTTGGCTTCAATTGTGGCTGAAATTTGCTCGATTAGCGGAACGCTTTGACTGGCTAACGGACTGGAATGAAGTTGGCCTCATCGGATACGGTTCTTAGTGATTTGAGTCCTGACAATTGCCACACGGAATGTTGATAGAATTTTCGCTTGCCCCAAAAGTTAGAAAATGAAAAACGGAAAAACTTGGTATTTCCAAAAGAATGAAGAATAAACCATTTATATTCTAAATATCTTTATGATTATGAGATATTATATAAGATATAATTTATCTAAATCCTTAAATGTCTTAATGTCAATAAATAGATGAACAGCTAGCTTTAAAAAAAGAATTAAAAGAAAGCCATAGAATCAAGGAAAAGTTCGCAAGTCCACGGAAGAAGCACCAACTTCTGTTCTGGGCTGCCAATTACTGCAATTAACATTTATGGTGACGACCTCAAAAGGCGGTTAAGACTCACCCCCACTTCTAACCCGTTAGGTAATTAAGTAGAAAATTGCAGAAATTAACAAAACAGAAAAAAAATACTAAATCGAGTCGAGTTTTTACAGTTCTTCTTGCTGGGGCTATGAGAGATTTTCGGCCGTTGGCTGTGTGCTGGGTCTTAGACTGCTTAAAGAAAATTAATTAAAAATAAACATGGCACACGCTTGTTCTTTGGGAAATGCCAACCAAAATAGACCGCAGGCACCAAGGAAAATGGGCAAAACACCAGCAAATCCAAAAAAAATCCAATGAAGAGAAGAGCGAGAGCCAAAGCGTTGGAGAAGAAAACCCCATATCCAGACAAATAAGAAAAATGAAAGCCGAGCTAGCCAAATTCCAAACAAAAGCTCACGAAACATTTTGCGGCCACAAATCCGAGACGATAAGAAAATAAGTAAAAAAGAGCAGGACGAAAGGACGAGAGTGGGCTGGAAGAAGGGACCCGACTGGGAACGATAGAGAGTGAGCACCAAAAGTATTTAGTAATTACGTGAGGGCACGGGCACGGGCACGGGCATGGACATGGGCAGGGACGTTTCAACAGGAGGACAGGAGGAGGTGGAAGATTAGAGCAGACTTTCCCTGGCTAGGTGAAAATTGCATTAGAGCCGTTCCGGTGTGGAGCCAGAACTGCTGCCCCTAATAAGTCGGGCATGCGAGCCTTCATAATACGCCTCGATTTTTTTCCCCTCCCGAAACGGAATGGCCAGGACTTGGACCTGTCTAGGGTCGGGGTCTTCAGCCGGGGGACATGATTCCTAGGGGCGGTGTGGCCGGCACAGTATGCCATCAGACACATGAAAACTTTAGCACTAAGGAAACAGGAAGCTATTGTTTTGCGGTAGCCACCCTCTGACCTCAGCGGTAATTGTCCTGACCCCACCAGTAGCCCATTTGAATGCCCTCGGACCTTGGCCACCCACTTTTATTGTGGTTGCGGTAGTGCAGACCCGTCAATTTGTCTGATGTATGATGCATTTATATATATATATATATTTTTATATAGTAAATATGCAGCTGGCAGGTAATTTGAGTTTAATTTATTGGTAACTTTGACCCCAATTTGAAGGTTCATTTAGACCAATTGCATTTAGTGCAAGTGAATGTGACATATGTGATTGGGGCCAAGTTAACTTGAGTTCATCAATCGATAATGATTCTTCTCAGAATTCTAGGCTATTCTATGTCAACTATTTCCATTTCCTTTTTGTAAATGACTCCAAAAATTCAATTATCTAGCTTTTCATTAGCTTAGTTTACTAAAACTATTTCATACATGTAGTGAAAAGCCTTTTTATGCAAAAAAAAAATGCTTCGCACTCATTTAAATCCCTAGCAATAAATTCAACAAATTGCATTAAAGTTTCAACCGAATATTGGTAAAGAATATTTTTGTAAAAATGATTTTGTACGAAGGCCAGAATAAATAAAGAATAAATCCTATTTTCCCATAAAAGGAAAATAGCTTGGCGAGATAAATCGAAGATTGAAAGCCAAACACGAAAATAACCCAAAATGCATTCTTTCTTCCTGCATTCCATATCAAAAGAGAAAAGTAATAAAATATTAAAATAAATCAAGTGGAAAAAACAAGCTCAAAGTACAAAAATAAATGAAGAAATATTCCCAAATACAAGAAAAAAAAATAAAAACTGTGCAGGAAAGAATATTTCTTAGTTAGAAATAATATTCAATCGCTTATAAAGCATGAGTTTTTGGGTCTAAAAATAATACGAGCCTATTATAAAGTAAACATTATTTTTCCTTTCCTTTAATATAATCAAAGGTTTCAAAGGGGCAACTGAAGCTGAAATAAGCATGATAACGAAACCATACATTTTTTTACACATCTTCCAACCTAAAAAATGACAATTTCCACTGAAAGTTAACTCAATCAACTTTCCAATTAATTTTGCCACTCAGAGCAGCTGATTCTTTAAACTTCAATACTCTTCTTTGAATGCCAAACTTTTATTGAACATTTCGTTGTTCGTCGCGACCCAAAAACTCAAAGCGAATTACTGCTGTCAGCTCAGAGCTATAAGTTTGGTTTTCAATAAATTTCCAAATACCACCGCCACAGACCCTTACTCCTTAGTAAATGACAGTCTTTGCCACATTGGTTATTTGTGTCATTGAACTGCAGAAGGCAAGAGAAATTAACGCAAGCCGATTTAATTTGCAATTTCAATTCATTTGCTCTTGTCGAATTCCCTGCCAAATGTCTGTTTGCTGATTTCAAGACAATAAAGCATGGTGGTGCATGTCGGGTATTAATATATTAAATGAAAACTCCCCCTCCAATCGTTTTCCTTTATCCTCCTCCGCACAGAACTTCCCAATCGATTTAACCAACCCGATTTTCCCGCAAATCTTCTTCCCGAACCGTCGTCGCGTGAGTGTACCAAATTTTGGCTGGCAATCAAAACGCATTGCCAATCAATTGATTTACACAAAGGCCCTTTCCGGCCAACATCGCCATCCCTCCGCCATTGTTCATGTCTGATTTGGCAAATAGCTGTCATTGGGTTATCATAATGTCACTCCCAACGACTGGGTGGACATGGTAGACATTTCTATTCCCAAATAAATTGCTGTAAATGTACAAATTGGGATTTTACAGTCCAATCATTTGGTTTTAAAAACCTTTATCTTGTTAACTATATTACTTAAAATTTCATCGACTTCTATTACTTAAGCTTCAAGTCTCAAGTTGAAGCATTTATCTTGTTTTGTGTCACCTCTGTACGGCTAATTAAACTAATCCAATCCTCAACCGAAAATCAACAGCCAGAGTGTTAAGTTAAGCCAAAATGTATGTTACGGCTTTTGGCCAGGACCGGACTTGCTGGCAAAGGACAAATAGGATAACAAAACATGACAAAACAACAACAGCCACTGAAGCAGGAGAAGTTCCGCAAAAGACTAACTTAAATTTATAGGCATTGCGAGCAGGAATTGCAGCTTCCGGCAAGACCGGCAAAACATATACTGCCACATACTGAGCTCTCGGGGAATTCCCCAGATCCTGCGGGAAGCGGAGGGACATACATGTACATGGCAACTTCATTTCGCAGGAGTTGGAACTTTAGAGAAGTTCTCTTCCCATGAAGCGACGACGAGGACGACGACGAGGATAAGATAAAATATAAATGGCTTCGGTTTACTTGCGAGTGGGTGGAAATTTCGAAGCGGAAGTGCCACTGATAGCCGTCACATGCTGGAGATTTACTTATTAATGCCAGTTTCGAGTCCTGGGCCGACAACCTGCTCTGCGGGGGTATCCTGCGTGGCTTTGCTTTGTTTTGCTTTGATTTCAAGACGCCCCACCATAGCCCCCTTGAACTCTGCACCTTTCTGGATTTTTTTCTGGCTTCTCCTCTGTTGACTTTCGGCACCCTCCTGTGTATTTGAGACATAATTTGCGCCCAGAAGGATGTCTCTGGGTAAAGAACACTGCAGTCAGAAAGGACAGGCTGTTGCTCTTTGCTTTTAGTGAATTTGACAGTTTTATACGATTTATGTCATGGTAAATTAAAAATTACGCGCTCTGCCTTTCTCTCAAAGTAATATGGGTTTCTCCTGCAAATCGAGGAGGGTTAATTCCAAGGGTGAATACTACGAGGGTGTGTAGGGGTTGGGTTGTATGTAGTGTGGGTGAGATTAGAAAAGAAGACATCCAGAAAAACTTTTGGGGGTTGCTTGGAAACATATATTGTTATTGATGTGATCTTTAAAGTAGTTTCTAGGGTTACAGATTCAAGATAATTTTGATTTATGAATAATATTAGCATTTTATTTTCTATATACGAAATATAATAAAAAGCATGAGTCATGCATGAAAATAATCTAGGTTAATGCCAGAAATCCAGGCTAAAAAACTTTTGTCCTCAAAACAAAATCCATATAAAAACGTATTTATTCCCATTCAGAGATTGTTAATCTCCATTTTACATCTCTCTGGCTTTTATTCCCCATTTCCTGCCCCAAAAAAAAATGTATAAAATTTCAGCTACAAATCTGGAACGTTAATCTCTTCGTTAAACTCAAGTTATTTACAGGTCAACAAGTCAGCAGCTCTTTTCGCGATAGGAAAAGGGCCACCTGAAAAATAAAAGAAGCCTTGAACCCGACCAGTCCACAAAAAGCGATCCCCTCGGCCTAAACTACCATTTAACAGACACTTGTGTGTCCCATTTTGTTCGCCTTGCCACGACAAATTGTATAAAAATAAAATGGTGGGAAAGGTGGACCAAAAAAATACCGAAAAATTTAACAAATCCTCAAATAATTTGAACGTCTGGCCGAGGCGGATTGTAAGTGTGTTCGGTGTCTGTGAGTGTGTGTTAGGGGGCGTGGCAACACGGCCACTGTATAAATTTCCACCTGTGCTCCGTGTGAGGGAAAACACGCTGCCACTGCAATTTTCGCCTCTCGGATCTCGGCCCAAAGGAATGCAAAAGCGTGCAAAAAATGCCAAAAAAGGACTAAAGGACGAGAGGAAGAGCAAAAGCCTCCGATTGCAACACACACATGTGTTGGAAGAGGGAGGAGGGATCGAAAATGGATAATAAAAAGCTCATTGCAACAAATTCCTGCACAATTTCCAGTGTTAGATTAGAAACCGTGCACAAAAGAGCGAGTCAAGGGTTTTTCGGAAGGCACAACCCGGGGGATCGGGAAAAGGGTGTCATCTAGGGGGTGTTGGTTTTAAAAGGAGGGTCGACACCACATAAAATGCTTTGCCGGCTTGATTTTATTTTTTTGGTATTGGTTAAATCCTTCCAGAGGCCACCATTTTTTCTCGTATTTTTCTTTTATTCCTTAGCCAAGCCGGATGACTGTGTTCGCTTTCAGTTGTTTGATCCCCGGCACTTTTTCATAGCTTTTTCACCTCGCGACCTCCCAGGGTTAGTTCCAGTTTCACCGAACTATGCGCTATCTCTCCCAGAATCTATCCGCCCTCCCTTTCTCGTACTTGAACATTTCCCACGTTGCTTTACACTTGGCCACTTGTTCGTGGGATTTTATGAGCTTAGTTGGCGATTTAGCGATGCTTGTCTTATTTAGTTTTTAAATAAATGGCCAAGGATGTTAAGTTGGCTTTGCCTTTTGCACTGCCAGGCAAAAGTGGCTAAGACTTGTTGGATTTGTCGCTGCTCGAAGGGGCTTCTGCATTCTAAATCAGAAAGTGGGGATTATGAGGGGTCTATTAACAAACCATTATTACAGTCTTTTTCATTCATTCATTCATTTTTATAATTAAAGATGCCGTCTGCTAATTTGAATCTTTTTAGAGTAGCAAACGAAGCTGACTATCATGGATTGGAAATAGTTTTAGCTATTTCAGCTCCAATGAAGTTTTAACCAAATAAATCAAGGGTTAGGTTGGCATTAAAAGACCTCTATGTATATAAGCGGTGGGGATGAAACATTGAAGAGACTGGCAGAAATCCGTTGAAAGTTACACAGAAAGACATTAAATTTAATGAAAAAGGCCCAAACCCCAGGCCAAAACCAAAGCGAGCACAATTTGTCTGTGAGGAAAAGTGGAAAATGTGCCATTAAATGGCAAACATCGAGCAGAAAACTCTTTAAGCGTAAACAAAGAGGGGAACCCAGACTGAGACCGGGGTTTTTGTGCTTAAATTTCATAATCAACACAAAGGACAGACACAGAACCCTGCCACAGAGTCCTGAATGTCGGCGTTGAATGGCTCCACCGATCCGGCAAAGGCTACACTGAGCTGGGGATGGAGGATGAGACAGACTGGGTTGCTTCAACTTGGTCAGAATTGGTGGCACAACGAGTGCAGCGAGAAGAGCTCATGTGTGAGTGACTGACTGGATGTGCTTTGCGTTTGTGTTTGTGTTTGTGCAGGACAAACAACAACAATAACGAAAACAGCGGCAGTGCCAGCATTCATTTTCACCAAACCAGAAGAAGTGACATAAAAATGCATTAAGCTAGAATTGTCAACAATTTTTCAAGCCACCCCCAAAGGACGAGAGACGTCGAGTCGAGCATCCCCGACGCGATGGCGTCAAGTCCGCCTGAATAAACAGCCCGGAAAGGATGTCCCTTTCCGCCCCTCGGCTTGGCTTCGGCAAGAGGGAGACTGATAACCCCAGATGGTAGTCAAATCTGACTGAATAATGACTACCCAACTCGGGGACACTAATAGTGGCCGTTATGGATTTTGCGGAGCTACAACTCCGATTGGGTTACACTGTGAAGCGATTTTGCATTTTTAACGTCAGCACAAATTATGATAAATTTGGCGCCACAACTCCCCAGATATTAGCCGATGTCGGGGGTAATTGCTCGACAGGATTCGAGAGCAACCCCAATGATCTAGCCAAGTTTCGTGAACTTGTCGACCAGGCTAATAGAAAATTAAAACTGCAGATTGCCGCCTTTTCCATCTGTTGCTTGAGTGCCAGTGTAAGTCGGCGTTATGCACATTTCAAAAGCCAAGCCCCATAAACTTCGACTTTGCAAAGTTTCCACTTGGCCAAGGAACTCATAGTTATTCGCCAGTTTCTTGGAGTAAACTGTGTGGTCAGTCAGGCAAATGCTGTTCTTGCCCGGGACTTCATGTGGAAGGGAAATTATGTGCCAGTTAGGGTCATAATGCGGTGGGATCGGGGGCTCATAGTTTGCTAAAACTTTCAGTTTGCTTCTTTCCAGTTTTACTCTTTTCAATTAGCTGGACGAAACTTTCCGAAATATGCTTTGACAGAATGTGTCATAATTTCAACAACCCAGAGTAAAGGAAGGGGCTGCTCAGGTAAAAACTTCAAATGTCATTAACTCATAAGGATAATGTATTTAAAAGTTGACAAATTCCAATGGAATTTACTACCATTCCAGGCTTGTTCGCATACTTTTTTACTTTCTACGATTCTTAAAACATGGCAACATCTCGAGTGTCAAACATTCTTAAAACATTGTTTCATTCATAATAAGACCTACGTATTACTTAAGATAAAAAAAAATTCCTTTGGGAATTACCAGATTGGAAGATGCAACAAGGACACAGTCCGTTGCCCAATTCGATTATACAATCTCGCATAATCCAACTAAAGTCCTTGAGCTGGACAAAAGTAAATAGCCCGCAGAACAATCTGTTAACTGGGCCAACGCTTGGGAAACTGCAAGGATATGGCGGTGGCCGAGTGTAAATCACGGGGCTGCCGGACATTTGTTTGACACTCGAGATGGGACGAGTCTGGTCGCCACTTCTTAATATATGCCATGCATGTTGCATAAACAAGATTTAAACAAAAGCACAGCAGCAAAGGCAAATATTTGCCGCCGCGTGTCGCCAACAATGAGGCCGGATGAGGCGGGATGGTCTCCAAGGACGCCCGTCCCATAAAACGTAGAATCTGGCATTGCCCTTTCCCTGCCGCCACTGCCACGTCGAGTGCGGTCCCGTTTTTACTTTGTATGCCACTCACGTTGTGCTCGTTATTCATATTTATTGCACACGTTGTGAGAAGTTCCACCTCCTCCGAGTTGGTCGGAGGAGTAGTCCTGCCCCTGGAGTCCTGGTGGTGGTCTTCTATGCAGGCCACCTCCCCGGACAAATGGCCTGGTTGCATGGTTGCATTGTTCCTGCTGCTGGGGGGAATGATGGTAGGTGGGTGATGAGGGTCGAAGTGGTCCCCATTCTGGTGGCACCTCCCTCTTGCGGCAGTAGGCGTGCGGCTCGTGTCTGGCTGTAAAAACTTTGCAATTACAGTTATTTGATGGGATTTACAATGTACCTCCCTCCCACACTTGTGCGGGGTTGTTTGGACATTCATTTGTTGCCGGATTGTTGCAACCTTGTCTATTTAGTGTGGCATGAAATGGGAGCCACAGAAGGCAAAAGGCGCTAAATGACAGTGGGGTAGACATGAGTGCAAGGATAGGCAGGAGTGGCCGGAGAGACGAGTCGTAATAAAAGGAAATTGAGGTTTGAGTGTGTCTCAAGGGCAGTGCAATTTGCAGGGCTGCGGTTAAGGATTTCCGTTCCAGATTGCAATGGATACGTAACTTTCTGACAACAGAAAGCCTTGATTATATTACAAAAATTACTGGCTGTCTTTTACAATAATTGACTAATAAATTGGTGTACCGAAAAACTCTTTATGATTTTATATCAATGAAAGTGGATAAATTGTTTTTTAATTCTATTTCACATAATCAGACAACAATTTATTCATATTTTATGGTGAACCCAGGGGCCTTCGACTGGTCTTCCGCTTTGATATAAGCCGATTTATTTTGCCAACTCAGGGTGAAAATATCTTTCAATAAAACAGTGAATAAAGTATCTCAAAAAATATTCCTGTATTAAACATGTATAACTGAAAGTCTGTGTGGGCGTTTTGGGGTATGAGGGAGTTCAGTCAGTTAGAGATTTGTGGCATAAAGCCATGCCCAAAGTCATGTCAATACGTGATCAGACTAAATATTAAAAAATGGTTTAAATCAACCGAACATGATCGAATTTCATATACCCTATTACCAACCAATAAAGAAAATTACAAATTTTTTAATGTATTATTAATGAATATTATTCAATAGACAAAATTTATACATTCATTCGTAATTTAATATTCAATCCGCTGGTTTTGTGGGTGTTTTATTTATTTTTTTTTTAACAAATCAGCACATCCGACAAGCATCTAAAATATATGGGGAATCGTTGAATCAATAAAAGCCGTTTGGGATTTGTTTAATAAAAATTCCAAATAATAAAACTCAAAGTGGCCGCCATAAATTATGCACAACGCCGTAAACCAAAGTAGAAAAACAAGGGCGGCGATTGTCATAAAACAAAATGAAATTGATAATAAAATAAAAGCAAATTGTAAATTAAAAATGAGCTTGTGATGATTTTTTATCACTCTCAGGTCCAGGGGATTTCTGTTAGACAAAGCCTGTGGGAATTGTTTATTTAGTCCCCTTTTTTTCAGACTCAATGCATTGAAAGCATTACAGCCCTAAATGATATAATGGATTTGTTGAAAGGTTTGTTTTTAATTTCTTGTATTATTTTTTCATTTCAGACATGATCGGGGCTTTGAGAGATGTCCGAGTGCGAGTCCCCCATGCGGTCAGGCGAAATGAGAAGGCGATTCTGAAATGTTTCTACGACATCGAGGACGACAGCTTATATTCCGTGAAATGGTACAAGGGAAGGCGGGAATTCTACCGATATACTCCAAAGGAAAACCCGCCGATGAAAGTCTTTCACTTTCCAGGTGTCAAAGTGAGGGTAAGTTGATTGGTTTTATTTCTAATAAAACAATAGAAACAAATATTTGCATATTCACGTTTATGGAAGGCTTAAAATGCAGGGAAAAATTCTAAAGTATCAATGGAGAATTTACAAATTTTTCATTTGCATTTGGTTCTTGGATTAGATTTCTCATTTGGGTTCTATCACCTGCAGAATGAAAACCAATATATATATTGTCTACACTTAGCATTAAATATTTAATAGAGAGTTTATTCAAGGCTATAATTTTTGTGCTGTCAATATGGTTATCAAACAATCAGCGGACATTGTCCATTTGCTTAACACTCCATCCAAAATTGCAACTTTGAAAGGTACTATAGGACCTGTTATTTAAAAGTGCGAAAAATATTCCAGCCACAGATTTGTGTTTTAGTTTGTGCATGGCAATAAAAAAGGGCAAGCCAAAAAATTGAACCAAATAAATTAAACTAAACTAAACGGGTTGCGGCTTCAACAATGTAAAACATTTGCATTTCCAGGGCATTCAAATTGAACGCGATTCCACAGTTTGGAAGAAGGAACGAGGTGGCTAGCAGGATTGTGGGGAGTAGATGGATGGAATCACGAGAAATTTCAATGCACAATCAAATCAAAACACGGTTTTTAACTTCCGCTTCATTGCAGTTACGAGCCGGAAAAATAGAAGCGCCCACACGTTCCCATTCTCTGAACATTGAGATTCCGTTTCGAGCCCTGAACTTTTCCCTTTTTTTTTAGTTTTTTATTTTGAAATACGTTCGGGATAGCTGACAATATTTTTCAATAAATATTGGCATTTTTAAATTGGTTCAAAAATTATTCAGGCATATAAAGAAACACGTTGGCATTTTATTTATTTGCATACGGCTTTTGTGTGGGAATTTCTATTTTTCATTCAAATCTATTTTTCCAGCTCATGTGAGAAAAAATAAGATAAAAACATTCTTTTGGATTTGAAGAGCCATTCTCTATCAAATATAGTGACAATGCCAGAAGAATAGAAACGTTTCCCGCCAACAGAGAATGGCAAACATAAACAAAAAGAAATGCATCACGAATTAGAAGTTTATCGAAACCCAAAAACATTAAAAGTAATTTCTTTAATGCCGTAACTTCAATTAGACATTCTAGTGTCTTCGCAGAAAGCAATTATAAAGAACATATATGAAAACATGAATCTGAATGTTTGTATAAAGGCCTCTTCGATAGCCAGAAAATTCATATTCGTTTCATCTTTATTATTGAAAGCCTCGTAAAATGTGCAAAAAAATATTTAACTGGTGAATATATAGAAAGCAATCCGGAAGCAATCCAGGGAGATACGTTTGCTCGACAATGTTTCATCTGGCCAGCATATACGATATGTATAAATAAATATGAATATACATATATGTGCATTCTGGATTTTAAAATAAAATCGAATTTTTATTGCATGCACTCCCATATCCCCAATACATCTTCATTTTTTGGTTTTTTGCAGCGCATGTCCTCGAACGAGAGCCAAGTGGTACTCGATGCAGTTACAATGGCTACATCCGGTAAATACAGTTGCGAAGTATCTGCGGACGCGCCCTCATTTCATACATTAATAGCGGCCGCCGAATTGGAAGTTATTGGTAAGTGAAAAAAAATTTGGGTGTCCAGTTAAAATCGGAAAAAGATATGTTGGCCGGTGGCCATTATTTTCGTTTTTATTAAATACTTTCTGGATTGGAAAGGGATTTCATTTTCTGACTGAAAATATTTGTATCTGGGTCTTAATTAATTTTTTTTCAACAGCATGTTTCATGTCAAAAAGTAAATTAAAAAAAGTTTCAAACTCGGACTCCCGGAGGCAGAGAAAACTTTCCAAGTTGACCAACTGTCATATTCAATTGAGCGGACCAAGTCTGAGCCGGGCCAATGTGTGTTGGCTAAGACTTTGGGCATAAAACTTAAAAATAAACTCCTAGTTCGAATGTTTTGGCAGGAAAGCCGACAAAGTACAAACAAATTTGAGGCTAAACGAGATAAAGATGAAGACATTTAAGCCAGCAAACAAAATAAAGACCTTGGGAGCAAATGTTTTGCCAATGGTTTAGAGACGGTCAACAAACTGACAAGCTGACTGTGTGGGTGGATCCAAATTGGAGGGGTATAGCGGGTGGATAGTAATGTTGTGGGTGTTGGAGACCCCGCCGGGTTGGATTTGTTGACGTAGGTAAGCTCAAATTGGCTTGATAAACTTTTAGAAGTGTGTATATAATGTTTTGTGTTAGAAATGCGAATGTGTGCGACTTGTTGGTATTCATTCCGACTTTCCTAATTTCGATATAATGGACAATAAGGGAAGATATCTTTCAAGATTTTTGGGGTTTAGGCTTTGGGCAGCACTGAATTGCAGTTGTAGCCCTCCCTTTGACCAGGACAACTCGCAATTATTTCAATTATGAAAAGGCCTCTTACCAAACACACATACAACCGCATTTGCCGGACAATGATTGCCACACACACACGAGCACACACTCATGCACTTACAATTCCATTACACGCACACCCACTTAGCAATCCCAATTGACAGGCAGACAGACGGACAGGCGGTGAGGTGGGGTCAGGGTTTTGGCCGCATTCCGGTTTTTCCGAATGCCGCAGAGTATCAAAAATATAGTGACAAGCGATCTGGTTCACCTGTAAACTGATGCCATCTCCTTTTGCTTTCATACCATCCTCTTCTCTTGCAGAAACGCCGCACAATCCGCCATTCATAACGGGTATACGGGCCCGATATCGGGTCGGCGACATATTGCGAGGTAATTGCACATCCCGGCACTCGCGACCGGCGGCCAATCTCACATGGACAGTGAATAATGAAGAGGTGAGTACCGCCCCCTGCGAAAAATACCACCAAGCCACCAGTTGCCCCCTGCTGCCCCACTACCCCCTTACCTTTTTCAACGCCACTGCAAGCGCCGGGAATTATGCAAACACAATTTTCTTGTTTTCAAGCTCTGGCATCTGGTCGAAATTTATGCGCCTGTTTTTCGGAAACGGGTTTCGGGGTATTGGGGAATACGGGCTTAGTTCGCTCTGTAATTACCAGAAAAACACACGCATTCGAGGAGATCAACGCATCCCAACCCCTTCAATAACCATACATTATGCCGCCCATGCCAGGAACGTCAAATTTTAGGTGTAATTTTTATTTTTTTCGGCCATCGTATCATCCATATGTACCTACATTTGTGCATGCGTATCTGGTAATCGGGGGATATGAAAATGGGCGGAATTGAGAGAGAGGTCTGAAAGTGCCCTCGAGTCGGGGGACAATTTTCACAGCTTTGCATTTTACATTTCTCAATTATATTTTCCACTTGTCGAGACCTACGCCTACTCAGTGTACACACGTCCGTGGCAAACACACCGGCTACGGCTGAAAATTAATGTTTCCGCCGGGAGTTGGACCGAACCATTAACTTTTTCGCATACGTTTATTTAATTAGGGCCTCCAGACATTTCTGAATTTATTTGTCTTTTCAAAAACGAAATAAAAGTTGCCTGAAAAATTGCGTTTTAAAGGAATACGCTTGATAGGTATGCGATAATTAGATAGTACTCGAAGATACAAATTCGGGAAGATACAACTTTCGCCGATTGGAGGTCAACAAACCAAGTTATGGCTAGTTCGGTAAAATTTATCGAAATGCAATATCACGTTTAAGCCCGAATGTCCTTTTCTCAACCTTTTGTCTAGGTTTTTAATGATATTTTTGCCAATTTGTATCCGATTTTGCAACAAGATACCATTTAAGAATCGGGACTTCATTTGCTGTCCATCATAATCATAGATTTTCATTTAATCGAAGTGTAAACTTCACTAAATCGTTTCAAACCTCGCCTATACGCCCATATGTCCTTTCCTCGTCCCTTAACTTAAGTTTTTAGGAAAAAACCTTGATAAATATACAATAACTAGATAGTACTCGAAGATAAAAATTCGGGAAGGTACAACTTTTGCCGATTGGAGGTCAACAAACCAAGTTATGGCTAGTTCGGTAAAATTTATCGAAATGCAATATCACGTTTAAGCCCGAATGTCCTTTTCTCAATCTTTTGTCTAGGTTTTTAATGATATTTTTGCCAATTTGTATCCGATTTTGCAACAAGATACCATTTAAGAATCGGGGCTTCATTTGCTGTCTATCATAATCATAGATTTTCATTTAATCGAAGTGTAAACTTCACTAAATTGTTTTAAACCTCGCCTATACGCCCATATGTCCTTTTCTCGTCCCTTAACTTGAGTTTTTAGAAAAAAACCTTGATAAATATACAATAACTAGATAGTACTCGAGGATACAAATTCGGGAAGGTACAACTTTTGCCGATTGGAGGTGAACAAATCAAGTTATGGCCCTTTTAATATATAAACTCAATTGTTTTTGAATTGTAAAATACGGAAAGTTGATATTTCTCAAAAGTTCACTTTTTTAAACATTTGATAGCATATATTTTATTCGATTTCGAACCGATTTCAAAACAAACTGCCTTTCCTGAATCATGACTTCAGTCTGCTTTGAACTGCATCAAAGTATCTTTGAAACGAGGCAAAAAAAATTTTGACGTTTTTTCAAAATTTTGAAAGGGGTACCATCATGATTTTTTCGAAAATCGACAAAAATTTGTTTGATTAATATTTAATATCTTTGGATGCAGGTTAAAAAAGATTGAAGTCCTGATTCATAAATGGTATTTCGTTTCAAAATCGGTTGCGAATTAGCTCAGATATTCCAATTATACTGTTCCAATAATAGAAATTCCAGGTTTTTCAAAATACGGGAAGCGGACATTTGTCCAAAACTCATTTTTTTATCTCTTTCCGTAAGTTTTTAAGGATATTTTTGCCATTTTGTATCCGATTTTGCACCAAGATACCATTTAAGAATTGGGACTTCAATTGCTGTCCATTATAATCAGAGATTTCTATTTACACGAATTGTAAACTTCACTAAATCGTTTCAAACCTCGCCTATACGCCCATATGTCCTTTTCTCGTCCCTTAACTTAAGTTTTTAGGAAAAAACCTTGATAAATATACAATAACTAGATAGTACTCGAAGATACAAATTCGGGAAGGTACAACTTTTGCCGATTGGAGGTCAACAAACCAAGTTATGGCTAGTTCGGTAAAATTTATCGAAATGCAATATCACGTTTAAGCCCGAATGTCCTTTTCTCAACCTTTTGTCTAGGTTTTTAATGATATTTTTGCCAATTTGTATCCGATTTTGCAACAAGATACCATTTAAGAATCGGGACTTCATTTGCTGTCCATCATAATCATAGATTTTCATTTAATCGAAGTGTAAACTTCACTAAATCGTTTCAAACCTCGCCTATACGCCCATATGTCCTTTCCTCGTCCCTTAACTTAAGTTTTTAGGAAAAAACCTTGATAAATATACAATAACTAGATAGTACTCGAAGATACAAATTCGGGAAGGTACAACTTTTGCCGATTGGAGGTCAACAAACCAAGTTATGGCTAGTTCTGTAAAATTTATCGAAATGCAATATCACGTTTAAGCCCGAATGTCCTTTTCTCAATCTTTTGTCTAGGTTTTAAATGATATTTTTGCCAATTTGTATCCGATTTTGCAACAAGATACCATTTAAGAATCGGGACTTCATTTGCTCTCCATCATATTCATAGATTTTCATTTAATCGAACTGTAAACTTCACTAAATCGTTTCAAACCTCGCCTATACGCCCATATGTCCTTTCCTCGTCCCTTAACTTAAGTTTTTAGGAAAAAACCTTAATAAATATACATTAACTAGATAGTACTCGAAGATACAAATTCGGGAAGGTACAACTTTTGCCGATTGGAGGTCAACAAACCAAGTTATGGCTAGTTCGGTAAAATTTATCGAAATGCAATATCACGTTTAAGCCCGAATGTCCTTTTCTCAACCTTTTGTCTAGGTTTTTAATGATATTTTTGCCAATTTGTATCCGATTTTGCAACAAGATACCATTTAAGAATCGGGGCTTCATTTGCTGTCTATCATAATCATAGATTTTCATTTAATCGAAGTGTAAACTTCACTAAATTGTTTTAAACCTCGCCTATACGCCCATATGTCCTTTTCTCGTCCCTTAACTTGAGTTTTTAGAAAAAAACCTTGATAAATATACAATAACTAGATAGTACTCGAGGATACAAATTCGGGAAGGTACAACTTTTGCCGATTGGAGGTGAACAAATCAAGTTATGGCCCTTTTAATATATAAACTCAATTGTTTTTGAATTGTAAAATACGGAAAGTTGATATTTCTCAAAAGTTCACTTTTTTAAACATTTGATAGCATATATTTTATTCGATTTCGAACCGATTTCAAAACAAACTGCCTTTCCTGAATCATGACTTCAGTCTGCTTTGAACTGCATCAAAGTATCTTTGAAACGAGGCAAAAAAAATTTTGACGTTTTTTCAAAATTTTGAAAGGGGTACCATCATGATTTTTTCGAAAATCGACAAAAATTTGTTTGATTAATATTTAATATCTTTGGATGCAGGTTAAAAAAGATTGAAGTCCTGATTCATAAATGGTATTTCGTTTCAAAATCGGTTGCGAATTAGCTCAGATATTCCAATTATACTGTTCCAATAATAGAAATTCCAGGTTTTTCAAAATACGGGAAGCGGACATTTGTCCAAAACTCATTTTTTTATCTCTTTCCGTAAGTTTTTAAGGATATTTTTGCCATTTTGTATCCGATTTTGCACCAAGATACCATTTAAGAATTGGGACTTCAATTGCTGTCCATTATAATCAGAGATTTCTATTTACACGAATTGTAAACTTCACTAAATCGTTTCAAACCTCGCCTATACGCCCATATGTCCTTTTCTCGTCCCTTAACTTAAGTTTTTAGGAAAAAACCTTGATAAATATACAATAACTAGATAGTACTCGAAGATACAAATTCGGGAAGGTACAACTTTTGCCGATTGGAGGTCAACAAACCAAGTTATGGCTAGTTCGGTAAAATTTATCGAAATGCAATATCACGTTTAAGCCCGAATGTCCTTTTCTCAACCTTTTGTCTAGGTTTTTAATGATATTTTTGCCAATTTGTATCCGATTTTGCAACAAGATACCATTTAAGAATCGGGACTTCATTTGCTGTCCATCATAATCATAGATTTTCATTTAATCGAAGTGTAAACTTCACTAAATCGTTTCAAACCTCGCCTATACGCCCATATGTCCTTTCCTCGTCCCTTAACTTAAGTTTTTAGGAAAAAACCTTGATAAATATACAATAACTAGATAGTACTCGAAGATACAAATTCGGGAAGGTACAACTTTTGCCGATTGGAGGTCAACAAACCAAGTTATGGCTAGTTCTGTAAAATTTATCGAAATGCAATATCACGTTTAAGCCCGAATGTCCTTTTCTCAATCTTTTGTCTAGGTTTTAAATGATATTTTTGCCAATTTGTATCCGATTTTGCAACAAGATACCATTTAAGAATCGGGACTTCATTTGCTCTCCATCATATTCATAGATTTTCATTTAATCGAACTGTAAACTTCACTAAATCGTTTCAAACCTCGCCTATACGCCCATATGTCCTTTCCTCGTCCCTTAACTTAAGTTTTTAGGAAAAAACCTTAATAAATATACATTAACTAGATAGTACTCGAAGATACAAATTCGGGAAGGTACAACTTTTGCCGATTGGAGGTCAACAAACCAAGTTATGGCTAGTTCGGTAAAATTTATCGAAATGCAATATCACGTTTAAGCCCGAATGTCCTTTTCTCAACCTTTTGTCTAGGTTTTTAATGATATTTTTGCCAATTTGTATCCGATTTTGCAACAAGATACCATTTAAGAATCGGGACTTCATTTGCTGTCCATCATTATCATAGATTTTCATTTAATCGAAGTGTAAACTTCACTAAATCGTTTCAAACCTCGCCTATACGCCCATATGTCCTTTCCTCGTCCCTTAACTTAAGTTTTTAGGAAAAAACCTTGATAAATATACAATAACTAGATAGTACTCGAAGATACAAATTCGGGAAGGTACAACTTTTGCCGATTGGAGGTCAACAAACCAAGTTATGGCTAGTTCTGTAAAATTTATCGAAATGCAATATCACGTTTAAGCCCGAATGTCCTTTTCTCAATCTTTTGTCTAGGTTTTTAATGATATTTTTGCCAATTTGTATCCGATTTTGCAACAAGATACCATTTAAGAATCGGGACTTCATTTGCTGTCCATCATATTCATAGATTTTCATTTAATCGAACTGTAAACTTCACTAAATCGTTTCAAACCTCGCCTATACGCCCATATGTCCTTTCCTCGTCCCTTAACTTAAGTTTTTAGGAAAAAACCTTGATAAATATACAATAACTAGATAGTACTCGAAGATACAAATTCGGGAAGGTACAACTTTTGCCGATTGGAGGTCAACAAACCAAGTTATGGCTAGTTCTGTAAAATTTATCGAAATGCAATATCACGTTCAAGCCCGAATGTCCTTTTCTCAATCTTTTGTCTAGGTTTTTAATGATATTTTTGCCAATTTGTATCCGATTTTGCAACAAGATACCATTTAAGAATCGGGACTTCATTTGCTGTCTATCATAATCATAGATTTTCATTTAATCGAAGTGTAAACTTCACTAAATCGTTTCAAACCTCGCCTATACGCCCATATGTCCTTTCCTCGTCCCTTAACTTAAGTTTTTAGGAAAAAACCTTGATAAATATACAATAACTAGATAGTAATCGAAGATACAAATTCGGGAAGGTACAACTTTTGCCGATTGGAGGTCAACAAACCAAGTTATGGCTAGTTCGGTAAAATTTATCGAAATGCAATATCATGTTTAAGCCCGAATGTCCTTTTCTTAATCTTTTGTCTAGGTTTTTAATGATATTTTTGCCAATTTGTATCCGATTTTGCAACAAGATACCATTTAAGAATCGGGACTTCATTTGCTGTCCATCATAATCATAGATTTTCATTTAATCGAAGTGTAAACTTCACTAAATCGTTTCAAACCTCGCCTATACGCCCATATGTCCTTTTCTCGTCCCTTAACTTAAGTTTTTAGGAAAAAACCTTGATAAATATACAATAACTAGATACTACTCGAAGATACAAATTCGGGAAGGTACAACTTTTGCCGATTGGAGGTCAACAAACCAAGTTATGGCTAGTTCTGTAAAATTTATCGAAATTTAATATCACGTTTAAGCCCGAATGTCCTTTTCTCAATCTTTTGTCTAGGTTTTTAATGATATTTTTGCCAATTTGTATCCGATTTTGCAACAAGATACCATTTAAGAATCGGGACTTCATTTGCTGTCCATCATATTCATAGATTTTCATTTAATCGAAGTGTAAACTTCACTAAATCGTTTCAAACCTCGTCTATACGCCCATATGTCCTTTCCTCGTCCCTTAACTTAAGTTTTTAGGAATAAACCTTGATAAATATACAATAACTAGATAGTACTCGAAGATACAAATTCGGGAAGGTACAACTTTTGCCGATTGGAGGTCAACAAACCAAGTTATGGCTAGTTCGGTAAAATTTATCGAAATGCAATATCACGTTTAAGCCCGAATGTCCTTTTCTCAACCTTTTGTCTAGGTTTTTAATGATATTTTTGCCAATTTGTATCCGATTTTGCAACAAGATACCATTTAAGAATCGGGACTTCATTTGCTGTCCATCATAATCATAGATTTTCATTTAATCGAAGTGTAAACTTCACTAAATCGTTTCAAACCTCGCCTATACGCCCATATGTCCTTTTCTCGTCCCTTAACTTAAGTTTTTAGGAAAAAACCTTGATAAATATACAATAACTAGATACTTCTCGAAGATACAAATTCGGGAAGGTACAACTTTTGCCGATTGGAGGTCAACAAACCAAGTTATGGCTAGTTCGGTAAAATTTATCGAAATGCAATATCACGTTTAAGCCCGAATGTCCTTTTCTCAACCTTTTGTCTAGGTTTTTAATGATATTTTTGCCAATTTGTATCCGATTTTGCAACAAGATACCATTTAAGAATCGGGACTTCATTTGCTGTCCATCATAATCATAGATTTTCATTTAATCGAAGTGTAAACTTCACTAAATCGTTTCAAACCTCGCCTATACGCCCATATGTCCTTTCCTCGTCCCTTAACTTAAGTTTTTAGGAAAAAACCTTGATAAATATACAATAACTAGATACTTCTCGAAGATACAAATTCGGGAAGGTACAACTTTTGCCGATTGGAGGTCAACAAACCAAGTTATGGCTAGTTCTGTAAAATTTATCGAAATGCAATATCACGTTTAAGCCCGAATGTCCTTTTCTCAATCTTTTGTCTAGGTTTTTAATGATATTTTTGCCAATTTGTATCCGATTTTGCAACAAGATACCATTTAAGAATCGGGACTTCATTTGCTGTCCATCATATTCATAGATTTTCATTTAATCGAACTGTAAACTTCACTAAATCGTTTCAAACCTCGTCTATACGCCCATATGTCCTTTCCTCGTCCCTTAACTTAAGTTTTTAGGAATAAACCTTGATAAATATACAATAACTAGATAGTACTCGAAGATACAAATTCGGGAAGGTACAACTTTTGCCGATTGGAGGTCAACAAACCAAGTTATGGCTAGTTCGGTAAAATTTATCGAAATGCAATATCACGTTTAAGCCCGAATGTCCTTTTCTCAACCTTTTGTCTAGGTTTTTAATGATATTTTTGCCAATTTGTATCCGATTTTGCAACAAGATACCATTTAAGAATCGGGACTTCATTTGCTGTCCATCATAATCATAGATTTTCATTTAATCGAAGTGTAAACTTCACTAAATCGTTTCAAACCTCGCCTATACGCCCATATGTCCTTTTCTCGTCCCTTAACTTAAGTTTTTAGGAAAAAACCTTGATAAATATACAATAACTAGATAGTAGTCGAAGATACAAATTCGGGAAGGTACAACTTTTGCCGATTGGAGGTCAACAAACCAAGTTATGGCTAGTTCTGTAAAATTTATCGAAATGCAATATCACGTTTAAGCCCGAATGTCCTTTTCTCAACCTTTTGTCTAGGTTTTTAATGATATTTTTGCCAATTTGTATCCGATTTTGCAACAAGATACCATTTAAGAATCGGGACTTCATTTGCTGTCCATCATAATCATAGATTTTCATTTAATCGAAGTGTAAACTTCACTAAATCGTTTCAAACCTCGCCTTTACGCCCATATGTCCTTTCCTCGTCCCTTAACTTAAGTTTTTAGGAAAAAACCTTGATAAATATACAATAACTAGATAGTACTCGAAGATACAAATTCGGGAAGGTACAACTTTTGCCGATTGGAGGTGAACAAATCAAGTTATGGCCCTTTTAATATATAAACTCAATTGTTTTTGAATTGTAAAATACGGAAAGTTGATATTTCTCAAAAGTTCACTTTTTTAAACATTTGATAGCATATATTTTATTCGATTTCGAACCGATTTCAAAACAAACTGCCTTTCCTGAATCATGACCTCAGTCTGCTTTGAACTGCATCAAAGTATCTTTGAAACGAGGCAAAAAAAATTTTGACGTTTTTTCAAAATTTTGAAAGGGGTACCATCATGATTTTTTCGAAAATCGACAAAAATTTGTTTGATTAATATTTAATATCTTTGGATGCAGGTTAAAAAAGATTGAAGTCCTGATTCATAAATGGTATTTCGTTTCGAAATCGGTTGCGAATTAGCTCAGATATTCCAATTATACTGTTCCAATAATAGAAATTCCAGGTTTTTCAAAATACGGGAAGCGGACATTTGTCCAAAACTCATTTTTTTATCTCTTTCCGTAAGTTTTTAAGGATATTTTTGCCATTTTGTATCCGATTTGCACCAAGATACCATTTAAGAATTGGGACTTCAATTGCTGTCCATTATAATCAGAGATTTCTATTTACACGAATTGTAAACTTCACTAAATCGTTTCAAACCTCGCCTATACGCCCATATGTCCTTTTCTCGTCCCTTAACTTAAGTTTTTAGGAAAAAACCTTGATAAATATACAATAACTAGATAGTAATCGAAGATACAAATTCGGGAAGGTACAACTTTTGCCGATTGGAGGTCAACAAACCAAGTTATGGCTAGTTCGGTAAAATTTATCGAAATGCAATATCACGTTTAAGCCCGAATGTCCTTTTCTCAACCTTTTGTCTAGGTTTTTAATGATATTTTTGCCAATTTGTATCCGATTTTGCAAAAAGATACCATTTAAGAGTCGGGACTTCATTTGCTGTCCATCATAATCATAGATTTTCATTTAATCGAAGTGTAAACTTCACTAAATCGTTTCAAACCTCGCCTATACGCCCATATGTCCTTTCCTCGTCCCTTAACTTAAGTTTTTAGGAAAAAACCTTGATAAATATACAATAACTAGATAGTACTCGAAGATACAAATTCGGGAAGGTACAACTTTTGCCGATTGGAGGTCAACAAACCAAGTTATGGCTAGTTCGGTAAAATTTATCGAAATGCAATATCACGTTTAAGCCCGAATGTCCTTTTCTCAACCTTTTGTCTAGGTTTTTAATGATATTTTTGCCAATTTGTATCCGATTTTGCAACAAGATACCATTTAAGAATCGGGACTTCATTTGCTGTCCATCATAATCATAGATTTTCATTTAATCGAAGTGTAAACTTCACTAAATCGTTTCAAACCTCGCCTATACGCCCATATGTCCTTTCCTCGTCCCTTAACTTAAGTTTTTAGGAAAAAACCTTGATAAATATACAATAACTAGATAGTACTCGAGGATACAAATTCGGGAAGGTACAACTTTCGCCGATTGGAGGTGAACAAATCAAGTTATGGCCCTTTTAATATATAAATTCAATTGTTTTTGAATTGTAAAATACGGAAAGTTGATATTTCTCAAAAGTTCACTTTTTTAAACATTTGATAGCGTATATTTTATTCGATTTCAAACCGATTTCAAAACAAACTGCCTTTCCTGAATCATGACTTCAGTCTGCTTTGAACTGCATCAAAGTATCTTTGAAACGAGGCAAAAAAAATTTTGACGTTTTTTCAAAATTTTGAAAGGGGTACCATCATGATTTTTTCGAAAATCGACAAAAATTTGTTTGATTAATATTTAATATCTTTGGATGCAGGTTAAAAAAGATTGAAGTCCTGATTCATAAATGGTATTTCGTTTCAAAATCGGTTGCGAATTAGCTCAGATATTCCAATTATACTGTTCCAATAATAGAAATTCCAGGTTTTTCAAAATACGGGAAGCGGACATTTGTCCAAAACTCATTTTTTTATCTCTTTCCGTAAGTTTTTAAGGATATTTTTGCCATTTTGTATCCGATTTTGCACCAAGATACCATTTAAGAATTGGGACTTCAATTGCTGTCCATTATAATCAGAGATTTCTATTTACACGAATTGTAAACTTCACTAAATCGTTTCAAACCTCGCCTATACGCCCATATGTCCTTTTCTCGTCCCTTAACTTAAGTTTTTAGGAAAAAACCTTGATAAATATACAATAACTAGATAGTACTCGAAGATACAAATTCGGGAAGGTACAACTTTTGCCGATTGGAGGTCAACAAACCAAGTTATGGCTAGTTCGGTAAAATTTATCGAAATGCAATATCACGTTTAAGCCCGAATGTCCTTTTCTCAACCTTTTGTCTAGGTTTTTAATGATATTTTTGCCAATTTGTATCCGATTTTGCAACAAGATACCATTTAAGAATCGGGACTTCATTTGCTGTCCATCATAATCATAGATTTAACTTAAAAGAAGTTTATACTTCAAAGATTCGTTTTTATAAAGTTTATGGTATGCTTATGGAACTTATGGTAATAATCCAATTATGTTTAAATGATTTTCGGCAATTTTGCTTATATTTATATAAGAATTGTTTGTCTTTTCTGGAAAAACAATGAATTTTTTTATTTGGCGTGAACCTGCACCAACCATATGGAAAATTACATAATAAAAGACGTCTGCCTAAATAATTAGCTTCCATTTCCGTCGCAAAAAAAGTCAAGACTAATGGGAGAGGGGGAACCCATCGGGGAAAGAGATGGCAGCTGCAATTTCAGCATCAGTCAACGGCAAACAATGCTTATTGATGCTGCTGCATTATAGGAGCTGCACCGGAAACTGAAAACGGGTTACAGGCAGTCGGAAAACAAAGCCAACACGCACACTTATACTCCACCGCACACAAACACGCATACATATTACACACACATGCTACACCCACACACGCATACTTTATCCACACACACTAAACCCACATACACATGCATACATACTTACTCGTAGAGACAAACCACAATGGCGGGTGAATGGCTTGGGTGAATAGAAGAGCGAATGGCGCTGAATTGGTTGGCGAATTGAGTTGAGTTGGCCGCGCTTGGTCGATTGAATGTCCCTAATCCTCGACACACCTCTCCCGCTGTGGCCGTCATTCACGAAATACGCTTAAACAAGACACAAAAAAAAAAATACGAAACAAACAAAAACCACCAAAAACATACCACAAGTCTGGCAATCCGTAGAGAACCACTTGCGAAATAATCGAGTAACATGGACAAAAGCCAATGTTTCCCACAAAAACGAAATATCTCGGATTGCTAATCGGTCGGGGAAAATTATTTTGCAGTCCAGAAGTCAATCAAAGCCGACAGAATTGAAAATATGTCAAATGAAAATGGAAGCGGAGTCCATTTAACTAATTTGGAGAAGATTTATAAACTATTGAAAGGAATCTATTGAAATACATCAAATAAATATCTAAAATTTTGAATAATGCCTCTTTCCCCTATTGTAAAATAATTTAGTTTCATTATTTCATTAACTCTTGCAGGTGAATCCTTCTCACGTGCGTCACCACAAAATTATTCGAGAGTCCCGCAATGACTTGGAGTCCTCAATTGTTGGCATTCATTTCGTTGTAACCGATCAGCACTTTGACAATGGCAAGCTTAAGGTAAAACTTAGTCTAAAATTTAAGTTAGTTATTGGTATTTCACAAACGCTTTTTTGTAGCTTCGTTGTAGCGCCCAACTGCATGATATTTATTGGAAGACCACCGAAAAGACCGTGCTCGAGGTGGATCCATTCACAAAGTACGGAGTCGGGCCCAATGGAAATAGGGTTAGCCCCGACGAGTTTTACGACCAGTACACACTTCACGAGGATGACCAGTTTCACCATAAGAAGAATGGATATCTCACGCAGCTGCAGGGTGAGTACAACGGCGCCAATTAGTGCCAGGACACACTCATCCATACACTAGCGAAAATAAAAATAATAATATGGCTACCGTGGAAATAAAGTAACTTGGGTTTGATTTCTATTTATCCAAATTACAACTTTTATTTTATCCATTTAGGAAAAGAGTAGTTCCTTGGTTTCTAGTTACCCAAGTTCCACTGTAGCCAGTTAAGTGAAAAAATTCCAAGTACAGAAGAACATTGAATACATGACCTGCATTTGTCTGCGTCTCTTTCTATTTCTCGCTAGACTTGTTTCATTTTGTATTCCCAGGCGAAGAAGACGACGGAACGAATGATGGCGTGGAGGACGGAGGTGCTGCCTGGCGGGGAGCTGCCTCTTCCAGTTCCCGTCCAAGTCAATCGTGGGCGGTTGGCGGAGGCGGGCTGTTGCTGGCGGCGCTCAGCTGGACGCTCGGCAAGCAATTAGTGTTGTCGCCGTTGGAGGCGGCGTCAAAGACCGACGGTGTGTGCAACACCTGCAACACCCGAAACTCGGGCAGCCAAAGCTGCCAGAACAGCCAGGGCAATTCGGGGAGGCGCCATTGCTCAATCCGGCGGACTCACGGAATGCGGGTCATCGCAACAAAGCACAAGAAAAGCCTGCGGGCCTCGGACTGCAGCTGGCAAGGATGCACCACCACCATTAGCACAAATAGAAGCAGCAGATGCACCCGGCAATTAACATGATTCAATTGTCATGCAACTCTAGTGCCACACTTTAGGGATGGAAAGGATTTGCACGAAATGGATAAGGAAGTGGTCGAGGGAGTCGAGCTAAATAAGGAACGAAAAGGATATGGGGACTGTTTCAGCCCAAGGCCAAGACCCAGAAGCTACTGCAGAATGTATCTAAAATATTTACACACCTACACTACCACGAAGACACTCGTTTCAGCTAGCTCAAAGTAACTTCAGATGCATTTAAATGAAAATACAAAACAAAATTACCAGAAAAACGCTGCAGCGGTATTTATTTGTTTATCTTTCCAAGGCGGCGGAGCTAGAGGTCTCGAAATGGTTTCCGGCTCATACAAATTTCAGGAAAAGCTTTAGAGTGTATGCTTAATTAATTAAATTATTATAAATTAATGATGGACCCCACAAAACAATTTACGAGTATATTCGAGTGATTTGAAACCATTTGGAAGCCGCTCCACCAACTTTGTTTTCGTTTCATTAGATGAGTCGAAAAGCCAGAAAACGAAAACGAAAAATGTTGTGCTAAGCTTTTAATTCTTAGTTCACTAACAATTTATATATATTTATATATCAAAGTCAAGATTATTTATAAATCATATAAATGATGTTTATATATATGTATATGTACTATATAAAGTTATACTTAATATGCCTAAATGTATTTGCCCGAAAACCAAAAAGCAAACGAATGGCAAAATTAAGCGACTAGATCTTAAGTTTAAATATTGCCTACACATGTAAAAGAATATATGTATTGTAATTGTATATAATATATAATTGGAACAAGATAAGAAGATCGGCATATGTACTATATGATAAGTATTTATGGTAGATAATCAAAATAAAAACCAGAAGACAACTTACTAAAAACGTTTTTCAAATTGATTAGATAAGGAATCCTTATTTTTATTTTACCATCTCCTGTTTATGGTAATTTATAGTTCCACGAACTAACATAATTAATTAGTTAACATTTATTAAAATCCCTGGAACAATTACTCATGAATCTGCCCCCAAAACCATCCCAGGAGCTATGTCGTGTAATGAGCTCGGGATTTCCCATAAAACAAATGGCAAACAATAAACAGAATCTGGAGGGTTGGGGACCTGTAACAAAATCCGAAAGGACATCTCGCATCTGGCCATTAGTTTTTTTTTTCTTATTCTGGTTCACAAACAATTAGCATAACTAAAACGCTCAATTAAGCGCCTAAAATGCTGCTGCAAAATGTGACCAAGAAAGCCCTCCGAAGTCCTCTCTGATGTCCTTTTGCACTCTCGTCCTTTGCTTCAGTCCTCAGTGGCCAGACTAATGCAATTTTCACCTGGCCGCCGCTGCTTTCCTTTATTACCCATTTCCCTGTTGCTCGTTTTTTTTCTTGTGGATTTTTTGTACTTTTGGTTTTTTCTTCGGATTGTGAATTTTCTTCTTCGGTTTCACCCATTGTCTGTCACCGCGTAATGTTTATTTTTAATTATATTTCTTGGCCCATTTCTGTTGTTGTTGGTTGTTTTTTTATTTCATTTGGTTTTCCTTTCGGGGCTTTCTTTTCGTGTCGTGTGCTCTTTGGTCTTTGCCGGCATCGGTGGGTGTAATAAACGTTAATGGCGGTTGACCACAAAGAGAAATGGTCGCACATCGTACGGACCGCATTTACTGGGTGAGGCGAGATTCCTTTGTTTTGGAGGCATTAAATTTAATTGCCCCATTTTTAATTGGGGATTTGTTATCAGCTGTTTAGCGGCTTAATTAATTTCCATTTCTTATCCCCAAATCAACAGAAATGAAATCATATTTCGGCCAAATGCGAAAATCGTTTGTCATTTCGAGCGCAACTCCGGCCAAAGTTCTTAACAAAAGCGGCTAAAAGCATTTAACATGGAACCAAATAAGAAGTACAAGACTGCGAAAGCCAGAGAACTTTCTATTCTATTCCAGATAGTTCTTTTTCTTTGTTGGCTGCAGATGGTAGAAAGTTTTTTGCTGGGGCGAATAAAAAAAATTTAATAAAGTAAACGTCTTAGAGGGGAAAGTAAAGCCGCTTTTAAAAATGTTGCAGGAACAACTTGGCTTTTGCTTTTCACTTAGCCAACAACACGAACACTTTTAAGAAGATGTAGCTACATATTCATAATGCTGAATTTCCCTGATGTTTTTGTCTGTGTCACTTCCCTACTCTTATTCCTAGAGCCGTTGTCCTGGAGATTGAAAATTTATTCAAAAGTCTGCCGAGTTTTGTCAAGTCTGGCATAAGAGAACCGCCAGTTGAAGGATTTGCCTTGCCCCCCAGGATAATAACTTTAACTTGAAAAGTAGCCGAGGAAGCAGCTTTCCCTCTTTAGCTTGTCGCGTTACCTTCAAACATTTATTTGGGGTATTATTTAAGATCGGGGCAAACAGTATATAGCATTAACTATTCATTTAAAATTGTGAGAAATATTACGGTTTCTTCGGTGGAGTTAAAAATTTTTAATAGCCTCTATACACAACGCTCATACGACCTGTTGTCCAGCTTATGTATTGATTTGAAGGTAAATTAAATTATAATTTGGGACGAAACCACTGGTAACAGTTATGAACTATTTCAAAGTCATACCATAATCAGCTGGGAAAAATAAGTGCGACTAAAGTCACATATGTCGCCACAACTTGCCAACTTTCAGCACACCATTCACGGTGATAAACCATGACCTGGAGGTTCCATTTCACACTCGTGACCGAACAAACAAACTCACGCACAGCCACAGTTAAAGTCATAAATTTTTATTTATATGATGATGACTTAAGTTCTACGGGTGTTGCGTTAGCACCTGAGCAGCCCCAGCCCTAGCCCTTCACCTGGCAGTTACAACTTCCTTCGGATGGGCTTTACTTAAGTGCATGATTATGCTTTTAGTGGCACGTTCAGGTTTTGTCAGACAGTTTGCCATGTTGGCTTCATATCGTCCAAGAATACACAAACCAAACTTCAAATTATTTTTGTTGCAATGTGAAAAGCATAACCTGTCTTGGTCTTGGTCTTCGACTCGAGCATACGTGCGTTAATGGAAAATTCTCTTTGGAACTCATCACATTTATGTTGTATATTTCTGGTTTTGGTTCTCCTCTGCTGGTCTCAAGTTGTGAGTTGTATGGTTTGAGTATCTCTTAAGCTGCTGGGTGATGTTATTTTTTTTTTCTTGCTAGCTCCCTAATTAGCCGGACCGAACGTTTTAAGCTTCTTTATGGTCTCCCAGAAGTTTTGCCCATGAGTCCCAAAAATAAATAATTTCAAAAGTTCATAAACCGAAACGATGCTACAAAGAGCAGAACAGGGCAGTGAGTAAAATGTAATGCATTTTAAAATATTCAACATAAAGTTATTCTAGCAACATTGTGACAACAGTTGCGCTCAGTGACGTTAGCCACATAAAAATCGCTTAACTATGAAACCAAAAGTTATGTTCAAAAAATATTGCTCTGTTGCGAGCTTGCTGATAAAATCATAAAAAATATGTAGCCATTCAATGGCAGGACTTTTTAGTGCGTGCTTTGAGGCTCACTAGCCCTATAAACAGGCGCAGCATCCAGCAAAGTATGCAATCATCTTTGATGGGCATATGTGTAGGACCAAAAAAAAACGGCTAATAAAAGCATAAATAAACTACAATGGAACTCCAGAGCAAACATCGGAGAACCGATCCCCGAAAATAAGCAAAAGCTTCGAAAGGAGCCCATTGTATCATTCTGTCAGACAACAAACTAACGAATTGTCATATAAATTTTAATAAGCGCCGCCAAAGACTACAAAAATGTGCAAACATAATTATTGGCGGGAATGCAAGTCAAACAAGAATTTTATGGCCGACCAACTAGCTGGAAGCGCCGAAGTACGAGTGTGTAAATTATGGTGTCGAGCCCGAGGAATTAAAACATTTATGGAAAAAAACTGTCAGACAGACCAGACATTGTCTGCCATTCTCAGGCACTTCCTATGAGTCAGCTGGGAGTTTGCCAAGAAACAACAAAAAAGAAACATCACCATAAATTTAAGTCAAACAAAGCGTTTTGGTAGTTTTTGCCCTTATAAGTATGTACTCGTATGTATAATTTCCACATCTTTGGGTTGGGCTAAAAGCAAATTTGTCTCTTTGCCAACTGTCATGGTAGATTCTATTTCTACCTCCGTTGCCGTTGCCACAAAAATGTAGAATTTTATAAGGCGTAAACACTCAGAATGAATTTTTTGGTAACAACGTTAGGATTTTAAGGTATTCAATTTTAATAATAAGTGTAGAAGAGTTAAATATGGATTCTGGGATATTAAAACCACCGACCATCGCCACAATTATGGAAGAAGCCTTCGGGAGATGGAAAACATTTACCCTGTCGCCTGAGGAATCCTGCTGGAGGATAACAAAACTAGAGACAAATCACAGAGTCCATGCGTTGGCATGCGTTTTCCAACAGCGGTTAGAGTTTCTTGGTTTTGGGATGCTGAGAATACCATAGTGGATGCTGCGGGCTTCCCCGTCAGCCCGTCGTCTATGGTGAAATGATGCGACAAAGTAAGTAGCAAATGAGGTTTCTGGGGTTGTTCCACGGGAGCGGCTGTTTCTTCTACTTTAGTTGGCTGTGTTTGCTGCAACATAAATCAAAATCAAAGCCAAAACAGAAAAACAGCACGCCGGAGGCTAGCCAAGGAGTCGCATATATATATCCCCATTTTCGGATTCGCATTCGCCGGGAGGGGCTCGCAGTGTGCCGAGCAGAAGGAAATGCAGTTGTGTAGCCTAACAGTTAGATATGTTGAGATAAACAAATATTTTTCACTTTTTTACCCCGACAGAAACAGCAAGACAAGAAGACTAGTTGATGTTGCGTGCAAAGTGGATGATAAGTGAAATGTGTTCCCGTTTTCAGGAATATACATCTGGGTCGAAAATGTAATTGAACTTGGGAGAGAAAAAACTTAAAGTTGGAGACATTAAATTTCGTGCATTTATTAAAGAACTCCTTGGAATGTCTTCCCATAAAAACGTTTAAAAAAGTACTTTGTTTCGCTCCTTATTGGATATAACTTAATCGTTTGATAATAACCTCCAATTATGAATATTATCCAAATTAATTTGATCCTATTTTAGAATAAACCATTGCTAATTGCTTTTCGATAAAGTTAAATGAAACTGTCAAAACCAAGGGAAAATTTTTAAATTAGTTGAAACGACTAATTGTAATGCAAACAGAACATAAAATGCGAATAATGTAAATATTATACGTGAAATTTGTTTCAAATTCATTTGGCACTCGATATGCAGAAACTTAATAACGAGTTTAATGAACAAAAAACAAATATACTGGCAAATATACGAATAAATACCAGCGAATCCCACGCACGTATTAGCCGATAAGCACGCGCCTGACTGCGAGCCGATCCTGCATCCAGTGTCCTTATATATCCTCTCATTACGATGCTGATTGTTAATGAAGTGCACACTCAGAATCATTTCCCACATCGCACGGACGCAAATTGAACGAAAGAGAAACAAATTCAGTTTCGAGGGGAGACATACAAAAAATTGGGTGACAATTTTCGCTTCTTTCAACAGAATGTTCAAGTAAATAAAATTACATTACATTACGAAACCAGGAGAATGTAAAAAGCAAATGCTTGCATTTAAAATTTTGCACCTGTTTGGGCGGTGAATAAATATTTTATTAGGCGCAACGTTACACTGAAATGAAATTTCCGCCATTGGTGACACGTCCCGTTACCCAGATACTCACGCACACTCCCACACACGTCCTGCCACACAGATGCTCACGCACATGCCTGCGGGGAGAAAACGAAACCGAATATGGCGATGATTTCGAATCTAACGGTTGCCTTCTGTTTGCTCCCCCAACTGCCTTCTCCTCTTATGAATGGCCGGCGATGTGCCACAAACGCGACGAGTGGAGCTCGAGCTTTTACCCTTTGTATAAAATGAGGTGCACACCATGGGGCATATTGACTCCTGGCTGGGATCTGTCAGAAGCAACAGACTTTGGTCCAAAAACGAGAGGTTTTTATGGTCTGGCAATGTAATGAAAGGACTCCGAAAATCTGCATACCTTCGCTTTATATCCTTCTCAATTCTTTCCTTACGTTAAATTGGGATTGCAGTCGAAGAACCATTAAGCTGTTATATGTTCCTTATTGCATAATTTTAAAATATTTTTTACCTTAAGAATAAAGTGACTTCTGGTATTCGAAAGTCTGGACTTCAAAACATCCCGTATCTTTCCATTTTTCAATTTTGATTTTGGGCTTTTTTTCAATTCCATTTCAAAAAAGCATACGAATCAAGTTTTAAGCTTTGTTTGCACTTCGTTCTAGGCCTTTCACTCCTTCCTTTGATTAGAAATCGAAAGATACTATTCACACCTTTTTGTGACTTTCCAGACTTTACTTTCCAAGTCAGAATTCAATTTTAAATAGTAATTTATATGAGCTGTATTAATTACAGTGCAGCAAATATGATTAGATTGAGTTTATTGTTTACTTCTTATAATATATTTATTAACAGCATGTAAAAACTGTGTTTTTTTTAGTTTTTTTTAATCCAATAATTGATAAAGTGTCCCATATCTGGGAGTGACCGATGCTGCTCTTCTTCAAAGACAGTTAGATTTCAATAATTTTTTATTAAACGCAAGCTCCCCCTGGTCGACCAGGGAAAGAATGTTTATTATGCAAATCGAATCTACAGAGGCCAAAAGGAACAATATTGGACCACTGAAAAAGGAGCAAAAGAAAAGTTGCAGCGCACCCAGGACGATGTGGGCAAGTGGGTAAAATAACCAGAAGCATTAATTAATATTCAAGTGGTCTCCTCCCTATCCACACTCAGATCCGCCAACGCCATTGAGTCCGTATCCGTATCCTCCCACCCGGAGCTGTTATTTAATTCCTGAGGAAAGACGAGAGGAGATTGCCCGAGGGGAACTTATCAGTGTCAACGCTGTGCCAATAAAAACTATACTTGGATGCAAATATTCCACAATCAAACAAATAGCAGCATGAGGTGGAGTCGAGGATGGGGGGAACCACAATACAAACAGGGATGTGCAAACAAAAGCAGAAGAGGGGATCCCGCAGTTCGGGACGCTGTGTGAATCTTGCAGAAATAATGGCAGAAGCAGCTCCAAGGAGAGCCGGAAAAATGGGAAAGGATAACGAAGTATGAGAAAGGAGGGGAGAAAGGAGAAAAATCGGAGCGTGCTAAGTGCTGCCGCACGTTTTCCTTTTCCCTGACGCAACAGGACATCGCAGGAGTGGTTCGAGCTGCCCTTGGTTTCCTTTGCCGCTTTCGGCTTTGATTTGCTAAAGAAAAGGCTGAAACACCAGGCGGCAGGCACCACAATAGCAAGAAAAATTTGCATAGCTTACTGCAATTCGTTGCTTTTTTTCCAAACACCCGGACAAAGCAGCAACAACCACTCCGATTCCCTTGGTGCCAGTCTTTGCACTTCTTTTTATTTCACATTTTACTTTGCTCCTAGCCGAAGATGAAAAAAACACGCGAACAAGTTGCCAACTTTCATACGCCATGTGGGACGCACTTTTTCTGTTGTTCTTAAAAGTAAAAAAACCTAAGTGGCTGGGAAAGTTGTTTTTAAACTGATAGAATTTTTGAATCCCTTAGCTGACCTTTATTGTTATACTCCAGTAGCCAGTTAACTTTTATTTTACTAAGAAAAACTTTCAATTTTTTATTGCATAAAAGGGACGTTACAAACCCGAAGACATTTAAAGTATCTCAATTTTAGTTCGAGTAAAATAGAACAATAATAAAATGTATACATTTTTTTTATATAATAATATCCATCCAAGCTTTTATTCTAGAATTTAAAGCACCAATTGGCCCTGAAAGTCGCTTCTCCAAGCAACTGCATTTGGCGTTTAAGCGCTTTTATGCCAGGAAGAACCTCAGAAAAGCTTAAGAATAGAAACTCCTACCAGCTCAAAGCCATTTCCATTACCAGCGCAACACAAAACCAACCATTTACGCATTTTGTGCACTCTTACGCAATGCGAAATACCTGACGGATTGCCTGAGGGGGTGGACGTAGGGGTGGTAATGGGGTGGGTTAAGGTGGGTGGTGGGCAGATGAACCGTAATACGAGACAAGCTTGATAAACTATAAGCCGCAAATTTGCATGAAGCCGCCGTCTTCGACTACAAATTGCCATTAAATACAGAAACAAGAGGTGTATGGGTCTGGGCCTGGGAGCCCTAACGAACGGGTGAATGGGCGTGGCCGTTAACGGATACCCCACCGAAGTTTGTACATCTTTGCTCCACCTGGCCCCACCTCGCTCTGTCTGCCCCACGTGAAAGCTCCTACAATAACTGACACCAGTTGCTGGCTCTGCTTTCCACTTTGTTGCAACAATTTGCGCGACCCGAGGCGGCGGCAGCGGATGTGGCGGTAAAATGATGAAGCTGCACGTAACAAAAATCTAGAAAGTTCTTTCTTTTAAGCTTAAATAAAAAATAAAAACAAAATACCTTAATCTACTACAAAGAAAGAAACATATTTGTTTGATATATTTTTAAGCAAATCCCTCGAGGGCAACATATTATCGTAATCAAAACAATACTGTGATAAGTATTTGCTTCAATCTTAAATATACCAATACTTATTCCCTTGATAATGTTTTTTTCCCCGTGGACCTTGCTGCTTCTGCTACTTCATTGCATTTAATTCATTTTTATTGCAAAAGCTTACAGACAGATAGAGGAAAAGGATATACATGTAGGTGTGGTGCCAGGGGTGTAGTGGGAGAAAGGCCACTTGGGGTGCTCTTTAAATTATATTGGGCAAAATTTTATGCAGTTGGAGATGCTAAGCAAGGCGATCCGAAGGATGCAGCCGCCTCGTCCCTCTGGCCATGCATGCCCTACAAAAGTTTTTACAAAGTAGCTGCGGCAGCTGTTGCAAGTTTGAACAGCATCCAGGAGCCGGAGGAGAGCTTGGAGAAAGGAAGAAGGACTGGAGACGGAGGGCAGCCAGGACAGGACAAGGCGAGCAGACAGGCATTTTGATGAAGCTGCTTTATATATTGGGTGCTGGCTTTTGTTGGGCTGCCTGGCTCCTCCAAGGAGCAGCCAGAGCTGCCTGAGTTGCAGGAGCAGCAGCATAATTTAAATAGCATGTAAATTAGACGGAAGTCTAAAATGAGTGCATAATGTCTGCTAAAAGTGTCCTAAGTGATTGTAATTTAGGTAAAAGTTGCAGCGATAGCGCGGATATGACGAAGGGGCTTCTGGCTTAGAAGATAACTTGGAGGAGATACTTTGGACTAGATGTACTCCGAAAAATGTTGCATCCAGATTAGGGGTGTTTAACCCTTAAATTATCTTTTTGATTACTAAATTAGGGAAAATACATAGGGAGCTTGTATATTTTTTCTGAGAGACTCCCAGTTTTTTTTCTCTTTTCCTAAAACTCTGTATCATGGATTTATTAAAGCCTTAATAGCTGTTGAATTATAAGTAGAAGAATGACAAGGACATTGTAAAAAATAAATTAAGAGCCTTTCATTGTCCGGTTTTTCCTAAAGGAACTATTTGATTTCATTCTTTCAACATATTTTTCCGAACCGAAAATTAAGGAAAAACCCTAAAATGGAATCCAGAAAGAGAAAGGAGAAAAAACCAAAGCATCCTTGCCCAGATAAGATTCGGCTCAAAGTCTTCGAGGATTTGCTCGGGTCTTAACGCCTTTCACATCCGAATTTGGTTTTGGCCGCTTTTCATTTGGCCTATAAGGACCCAAGAGGAATAGCTGAAACAGGCTTCATTTTTCGATTTCTTCTTTGGGTCGTGCCTTGTTTTTTTGACAGAGCTTTAAGATAGTTCTTACCTGAAAAATTGAATAGGTTTTATCAAAAGATGTATTTTAGTTGGGTGGGGTAGTTGGTGGGTAGAATAACTTCAATTTAATTAGTATAATGACAATACATCTGAGTAAAAGGTAACTGCTTGCAACTGCTCTTCAGCCATTATACTACTATCTAAACTAGTTATACCTTTGGCAAAGTGCAGCGCAAACAGGCTTTTGGATCAACTTTGTTAACTTTGGCACTAAAATGCTTAACCCCATTCCAGCGCCCTCATCAAAAACAAACCCACTCGAGCTGCACCGTAATCTATCAATAATATTATTATGCGTAGTTGGTTAGTATCTCTTCAGTTTGTTGCCATTGGGAAGTTTTACCCCCATCCCAGGGGGCCAGGGAGGCACTCAACGCGGCTGGGTAATTCCTTAGGTAAATTTATAATTACTGGCAGCGACTTGAACTAGTTGCACCGGGAGTTGGAGCAACATTTTCCCCCGAGTAAATGAGTGTCCACTGGGGCCGAAGGAGTTTCGGCTGCAAAAGTTATATCAAGTTGTTGTCTGGCGGGTGACCAAAGCTCTCGGCAATCTAATTTCCATTTGCCTGGCCAGCTTCACCGCTTCATCCGCCACCCTTGGCCAAGTGCTCCTACTTTGTTGGCTTTTTCATTAGTTTTTCCATTCCATGGCAGCCACACCTGGAGCTGGCTAAAAAGTTCATTCTAAGCGAAATTAAGTGCCATTTTTATTCGATTTTGTTTCCACCCGTTTTTTGGGGTATGCAGAAGTGCACTCGGTAGTTACATTGAGTTTTAGAGACTTCACCACCAGAGGAACTCTCTTGGTTGGAAGTTTCTCTTTTTATTGATTTTAATGAAAATGCAATTAAAAATTCAGCAGAGCTCCGGGGTAAGTGCATTAACATAAACTGAAAAATGATTTATGCCGTGTTTGACATTTTAATTATGCTTGCCGACGCGGCAACAAACAAACAATCATGTAGATATATTCCTGTGTACTGTGTCCTACGTGTGAGTGATTTGTATTATGTCTTCCTTTTTTTCCGACCATTTGTTTTCATTTTGCATTTTTGTTGTTTGCAGTTCAATTTTTAATGTTCAATTAATTGCATTAAATTATGTGCGAAATTATACACTTAAAATACAATAAGTTTCCACCAACGTATGTATAGTCGCGTCGTATGAAATTTTTATGAAAATTAATGTTGAATTTTTTTTAATTTTAAAGTGAATAATGCAATTCATTAATTGGGAGTAATAAAAATGATAACGGGGCAGAGTATTATACTGTTATATCTTTAGTTTCTTTCTAACCCCCCCTAAAACTTTCCAACTTTTCCAAAGTATAATAATTATGCCTTATATATTGGGAATGTTAGAGAAGCTCTTTAAAGTAAATAAATATAATATATGGTTTATACTTTTTTGGTGCGTTTGCAGTAGCACTTTATGCTTTAAATCCATTCCCTTTCATTAACCTTACCTTATGGTCGTCTTATCATTTATTTCCTGGTCAGCACATCAAAAAGCAATTAATTTTTATACGTTGGTTTTGTGTTGGTTGCTTTATTTGTAATTTTTTTTTCGGTGAGCTAAACAACAATTTGCCAATGGCTTTCCGGACAGGACATACGCATACAGAAGCAATTAGTCAGAAAATTTAACACAGTTCATTGGGCAAATTTGAACATGGCCGAACCTAATGACATAATTTCGCCATCGACTGGATTAGATAATGCCCGGAATACATTGGCACGTTAGTTCGTCCGCCCCCGGTCCATCGCGGCAACTAATTGTTATAGGTCCTGCTCAGGACATGTTATAAGCCCAGGAGCAAAGATTAATGATTGGAAATCCCTAATGAAGTTACTCCCGGAGAAGTGGAGAAATTTCATCCCGCGTGTGCCCGATGAAGTGACGATGAAGATAATGACAAGTAGATGAAGTGCGGGGTATCTGCCCCCGGAGAATGCGAATCTCTTTTTATTTATGGACCCTTAAATTGCTGCTCTTTTGCATATTTACCTTGCTATTTTATTACGTGACGGAAATGAACCGAAATATAAAATAAAATAAAAACCGAATCTGAATCTGCTCTGGCATCGGAGCAGCGTCCACATAAACAGCGCGAAAACATTGTCACAGCATGAAGTCGAATGTTTTTTACATGCAAAAATATTTCATTTCCTCAGCAGCAAAATGTTAAATAATAAAAGGAAGGCAACAACAGACGGACAAAATAAGCGACAAAGTAAATTTCATACAGAAGGACGAGGGCGCGTGGGTGCCAGAAGCTCTCGGCAAATAAAAAACTGCAATAAAAATCTGTTTAACATGAAGTGCGGCGAACGCACAAAAGTCTGCCGCAGCGACAATTGCAAAGAAAAAAGGGAGATCCTGGAAAATCATCTTGTTCTGTCTTGGGTTGGCTCTGCCATACACTTTACAACTTATGAGTACTAATAAAATTTACTCGGCACACTCACTCGGCGACGATTCGCACAAAAAAAGATAGAAGCTGACGGAATTGCGCGAGTCCTTCAAGGTGTGCTCTTTGATAAAGGAACCCCTCCGGCATGTCCTTTCTGGTTAAGGACTAACTTGAGCACAGATCCGAATGGACAGCATAAAAGGCAAGGATTTCATTTTGAATTTAACAATATATTGTATCATTTCATCCAGGGCAGGGGTGGGATTGGCCAAGAGTGGTTACATTCGGTGCCTTCTGCAATTTCTGTGATAATTTCGCAAAAGAATGGGAGGAGCATCTCAGGGAAAGAATGAAAATCTTGATAAAATCTGTGATGCAAAGTTTATTGGGTTTTATTCAGTGTGCATTGGAGATTTTCTCTGCTGGTGACAATGAGAGAATATCCACATAATAGAGATGGATCCCCTTGACTTGTATTGGCTTTAAAAAAATTTAAAATGGATAATTGTAGGCTTGGTTTATTACCATTAGGAGAATTTGTTGTTCTTATCTTAATTTGTTCTGATCAATTTTTGCTAGTATAATTGTTTCTGTAACTTTGGGACGATTTTAATGTCAAAATATATTTTCAATAAAATAATTCAAAGCCTGAGAAACTCGAAATGTTTAAAGCCATGATAGGGAAGATGTCAGCCATCGTCCTGCTTCTTCTGCTGTTACATTCCAACCTGGATACCAGCTTGGCCATCTGGTTTCCTTGGTACTTCCACCGATATGGATTAGAGCCGCACTCTGCTCGACACGGCCAGAAGAGCATGAAATCGGGTGCTACTTGTCCTCCGGGATATGAGCCGAAGGCCACTGCGGTGCGGCAAGCCGGCGCCCTTCCTGGATGCGGGGCAGGATCCCAGTTAAAATCACGATCTGGATCAGGACCGGGACAAGGCGTAGAACCGGAATCCGCCCCAAAAGTGACGCCGCTAAACCTCTGCGATGATAACCCAATTCTGATGCAGCTGGCCAGGTTATATGTTGTGAGTCCTGAGAGGATTGTTTTGCTGTTGTCGCAGACCTCGCTTCCGGATTCCTGCGCAGAAATTCACAATGTTCTTGAAAACATCCAAGGCTCGATGCGCCACTGCACCCTGGCCTCGGACAACATATACGGCAAGCTGGCCAACGGGCTGAGCTACTTCCGGTCGGAGGTCTGCGACGGCGGGGACGGGAGCAACCGGAAGCGGTGCACCGGACTACAGGAAGCGCATACATGCCTCAAGGAGCTCCGAACGGACATGATCGAGTGCGAGGCTCCCGCGGACTGGTACGAGCGCCGGAACAAGACCAAGGTATGCCAGATCTTCAACGATGTCCTCGACTGCTACTATACCAGAGCGGCGCTTCTCTGCGGGCTCAATTCCGCCAGGGAGCTGAGGTCCTTTGCCGGCGACTGCATGGGCAGGGCCATGATCCATAGGTGCGATGTATCCAGTCGACTGCCCAGAGTGGATAATGCTATGCCCGCGAACTTCAACAAGGGCTATCGACTGGAGTCCTTTTTTGATAATCAACGTGCTAGGATCTACATTTTTGCATGCTCTTTTATTTACTTTTTAAGGCCCTGAATATATATTTCTGTTATAAACGAAGGGTATTAGTTGCTGCCGCTTATTCCCTAGATTGAAATTATTACTTTAAACGCGAAAACTTTTAAGATTCGTCCGCTAAAGTTTTTGTCTCGAGAAGGCCCAACTCAAAAGATCCTCTGTGCAAACCACAACTCTGATGGACCTTGGGATATTAACTTAATCAAATAACATGCTTAGTTCCGAAGGTGCTCTTTTCCAACCATCATTTATCTTTCAGTGGGCCCGAAATGCCAACGTAAGTGTTTGGCTTTTTTCAACTAAATTTCAATAAATACCCAAGGGGCTTAAGCTGTCGACAAAATAAGCCAATTTACTAACATAAACGTGCTACGTATGAGTGTGTGTGGATGTGTATCTGTGTGTCTATCTGTGCGATCCAGTGTGGGAGAGTGTGTGTGAGAGGTAACCGCAAATACACAAACACAGTTCTGAGGAAGCGCCGGTCGCCAAACCGATGTCGACATGACCTCTTGCTTAGAGCCAAACTCATCAATTATGTTGACGCGGCTGGAAAATGGCTGCGAGGGCTTTTGGCCCGGTTTTATTGGTAAGAGGACTGTGTAAGCGGTGAAGGGGTGTGCGGGAAAGCGGTCTGCCTATGTGGCCTTTGTTAATGACACCTTTACTAGTCGCTGGCAGGGCTGGATGGCAGCGGAACTATTGCGGTCAGCTGGTCGTGTTCTTTGCTCTTGCAGGCGTTTAGGTTCAAACTTAGATCCTTCTCGCCGTAGGAAATTCTCTCTGCAAAATAAGCCTCCGTCACTCACACGTGAATCCCGAAGGCATCGCGATTCGATTCCATTGCATATGAGATGACAATAAAAATTGGGTGGTAATTTAAGCTGAAACGGACTACTATACTCTAACTCACATACATTATTTAAAATAGATCCACCAATCGTTAGAGGTGCTCTGTTTGGAAATCGGACCAATATTGGCAAATATATAGCCAACGCCTCGGGCCATATTGTCCCTATGCCGCATTTTCCAATAATTTTAGAAGGGTATCCATCAGAAAAATTGACAAAAAATTTAAAAAATAATTTGTTACCCGGTTTGGATTCATAGAAAATTAAACTACCAATCGTTTAAGATATTCCGCTTAGGAATCGGATAATTATTGGCAAAGATACAGCTATCGAAAGACCCACATTATCGCACCGAAGCATTTTTCAATATTTTTGAAAGGGGATCCATCAGAAAAATTGACAAAAGATCCCTTGACAACCAATTCGCTTGGAAATCGGATTAATATTGGAGAAGATATAGCCATCGCTTCAGGCATTCTGTTCGTATTATATCCTTGGAGATAAATAAATAACGACACCCATGACCTTCTAGTAGCCGAGAGTAGGAAAAACAAATTAACTTTGATAAATAACTAAAATATCAGCTAAAAGTAGGAGTATCTCTCCTATTAAATTTAAGTAATTGAAGATTATTAAACGAAGCGATAGTGTTAAGTGAATATTTCGACACTGGTCCTGTCAGGCCAATAATTGAATAATCGTGTTTCAATTCTCGCAATAATTTCAATTGTTCCGCAAATTGCCAGCCATAAAACGAAGGTGGCAAAAAGATGGCTGCCAATACTAGAAATTTAATGCGATAATTAAGCACAGCCATGAAGTGTGGGTGGATGGGAGAAGGCGCCCAGCGATACCGTTAAAAGCACGCATTCAGGGCGTGCCATTTAGGTGGCCAAAAGGGGCGTGATGCTTGGGGCATGTGCCGCACCTCCACCCTCCTCCACCCACACAAGAATCGAGTGTGGCGCCCGTTTTGTGTCGCCATGGCTGACGTTGTCTACTCCATTAAAGTGAAGTTGCGCTTTTGTCCGTTGTTGTTGGTGCTCTTTTTGTTGCTCGGCGCCAACGAGACGACGAAAACAAAAAGCAGATTGTTCACAAACAAAACACGGGCCACATTTCAATGGGGTTTTACCTGTAAATACAGCCACCCGTCCAGAGATACAAAACAACAGGACGGTCTGTCCGCCCGACAATCACCACGTAGCTGTTTTCCACCAGATAAAGTACATTTTTTCTCCGAGTTCCACTTCTTCCCCAGTATTATATTGTACTCTATCAGGGGGTAAAACAAACGAAGGTTTATATACTTGTATATAAGTAAAAAATATGGAATAATTTTATTAAGATTATTTGAATTACCATTGATCATCTAGTGTTTAACAATATACTCTTTTTATGTAGCACTTCAAAGCATATTTAAGAAGGAATTCAACTGATATTCACAGAAATATTAATTTCATTTAATGATTTCCAAAAAAAAAGAGTAATAACGATTAAGTTTATCTTGGATATACTTCAGCTACCATTCTATTTTTTCTGGTTTGCCTTTCTTTGGCAAAATAAAAATAAGTGCTGTGGAACAGCTCTCACTCTATATATCCGAAGCTGGTGTCTTCAATTGACAATAAACATGGGAGTTGAATAGTAAGGCTAACCGGACAGAACTCTAAAACTTTGGTCATTCCCTGAGACGAATGTCCTTTGGTTGTGACTCATTTTACGATTTCGCGTAGCGTCCACATTTATTATCCCAAGAATAGGCATTAAGAAAATGTACTTACAGCTTCATTAAAATTCTTAGAATTAAACATTAATATTATTAATAGTTTTAATTAGTTATTGCAGATATAACATTGGATGCATTTCATATATCAAAATTATTTATGTTTAAATCAATTAAAATTAAACTATAACATACATTTCTCTTTAAATAAATACTTTTCGTTAACAATGTAAAAATAATAATTTATTTTAAAAATATGTACTGTTGTATTAAGTTACACTTTCGAATAGTTATTCCATAAAATGTATTCATAAAATAAAAAGTATTTAAAAAAAATACTTTATAGGGATTGCAACGAATATTTAAACGTAACCAAATACGTTTCATATGGTTTTTTAAAGTGGCAACCCAATTTTTTGCACCACAAGCAAACTCGATTGTTATGGAACACTTTATCAATAATTCAGCAAATATTTTGCTGATATAACTCATTTCGGTTCCATTCAAACCGAACTCAATCACGCCCTCAGCTTCACACCTCCAAATTCCATCAGCATCAATTCAACCGCGTGGACCCGAAGCCACACAATCCGACCTGCAGACCACATTTGTTTATGCTATTCGGGCCATTCAGATGCTCCGGCACGTATCGCAAGCCACAGTCAAAAAAGTAAATAAATAAAATAAAATCAGACAAAGACAAATTCCCAAAAAAGGAACAGAGAAGTGAGCATATTTAATAAGTTGACAAAACATATTTCACACGCACAAATGCGCCGGCTTTCGGTTGGCTTCCATTTTCGTTTGGGCCCGACTTACAAGCAACTGCCTACATATGTCAAGCATCATTATTAACAGATTTTTGGGTGCGACACGCACGAGACCCCAAAATTCCCGTCGTCCTTCCTGAGGTCTCCATTTAGCCCGGGGCCAGGCCAGCTGAGGGGAAGCGAAGGTGGCAGGGCGTGTGAAAACGTTATTGACATCTATTTCAATATTTATAAATGCACGCAAAAGTGCTGTCAGATGGTGCGGATGGCCAGGGAAGTATTTTGGGTTACATTAAATATTCCAAAAATAAGGGGAACTTTATCTTAAAATACAAGAAAGAAAAAACAGAGTTCAGATATAAATCATTATCAGCATCGGAACTTCAAGAATGCACTTAGTTTGAGTGATTTTCTCCAATGCAATATTCAATATTCCAATGCAAGACAGTCCCAGTCGGCCGTGTAAGTCGCATAAAATATGCATCAGTTCACGTTTACGGTACGCAGCTTCTCAAAGAACCTAGGGACCGGGCCTACGATTCTGGACAACTTCTGGCCAGGACTTTTCGACTGACACTAATACGCAAAGCTTGGTTGGACGACTAATAAGCGTGTGTCGAGATGCGGCAAAGTGGACTCATGGCCAAGTGGCCGTCCAATAGCCCATCCTCCTTTGGAGGAACATGGTCAAGTCTGGGAGCTGGCAATACTCGGATCCGAAAGTGCAACAAGAAAATTAAACCCACATCAAGCTGGAAGCATTGAACTGTTATAATCCGGGCTAGACATCGTTTCTCCAAATGCCCGAAAACTAAGCAAAACAAAACGTGCTCAGCACCAAAGGCCCCCTAAAATATTGCACGAATAAAATAGCAAGGCAAGGATATATATTGAAAGTCGCATCTGGGTAATAGAGCTTTAATAACGATATATAAGTAACAACTTTCGATTGTAAATTACGGTTCTCCCATTGACTCTAATTTAGATTTAAAAAAAAAGCGATGGGAAAGGAAATTGTTTATTAGGAATTCTCACAGTGCTTTGACCTTCTTAGAAATTTAAATCAAAACAAAAGCGAACCAAACACCAAAGACACGTCTCAGACATGCAAAAAAATAAAGAAAATTTGGTGCGAGAACGAGTTTGGAAAAGGAAAATTCTCGGACTCTGTTTCAGCCATATTATTGGCATATTTATGTGCAATGACCGAGCCACTATGGCTGACTTCAAGGCTTAGCTAGAGTTCAATGCATTGATTATATTTGGGTTGCGTATACGACATGGTGTCCCACACACAGAGGAGTCAATGTACAGACGCAATATTAAATTAATACATGCTCTAAATTTAAAACTTTAAAACTAGAATTTAAGGTACAAATAAGGGAGGAAGATCTAAAGGACAACCTTGAAAATTTCTTATACAAATTATTTCCACCATCTTCTGAAGCCACGTATTTAATTTGAAAGGAAAGTCAATGCCCGGACCACAAACTGAAGCAGTCAATAAAAGTCAGAGCGAAACTTGTGGCATTTGTGCTTATTATTGAGCATTCAAGTTGCCTCAAGCATGAATTATGTGCGGCCAGCGAATCAAAATTGGCTCAAATTCCTGGATCGCTTTGTTTGCCATTGAAACTCGAAATGAAGCGAAATGTATGCAAATAAGCGTAAAGATTCGCTTAGTGACTTTGACCCTAAGTGCTTAGCATTGTTCAATGATAAGTTAATTGAACTTTTGTTTAGTTCCGTGCGGATGGGTGAACTGTGAAAGTAGTCGTTTCAAAGGAAAAAACGCCATATAAAGGTCGTCTCTTTTGAAATTATATAACTATATAAAACTATATATACTTAACGAGTACTCAGGGTAGTGGAGAAAATAATGTCCATAAACGAATAAGTCACAGTTCATGGTCAATCAAGACATTGGCGCAAATAAGTTTCATTTGTTCGCATTGATTTTTCATAGGTATTAATGTTTTGTGTGTGGCTTGACCCAATTCTGAATAGCATTTTGTTTCACAGATGTCTCAGCAGTTTTCTCTTGAAGGTTAGATTTTGAAGCATTTAAGCAGAGGCCATGACCAGTCTTTCCCGACCCCAGCAATCAAATATTGAAATGCCGTCGTTCATTAAAACACAAATGCCCGACGAAACCTCAAAGACCAACTCAAGTCGAGTCTGTTAAACACTTTGAACTGAAGACGCGGCACTTCTTGAGCCGCAGACCCGTCTCGCTTCCCCTAATGACATGCAATTTAAGAGATTTTAAATAGTGGCTCACAAAAGTATGCCAACAGGATGCGGCATGTCAATGTCATTATGCAAGAAATGGCAGTGACGGCGCGACGCCATTGCGGTGGCAACCATTTTTGAAACTGCGATTTCACGCGGCTTGAATTTTTCATACGTCGTAAATATACCGACAAACACCAAGCGAACAGAAATTGTATGAATGTAAATATGTATGTACACGGTACACATAACAATAAATGCATTTTTAACACAAAATATATAATATATACTGTTGATTGTACATTGTACATATAAGCGTTTGCCTGGCTGCGCTTTTTCAAGAACTGGTCGAGGTAGAGCGAGTTTATAAAACATTTTTATGCTCCAATTTACAATCAAGCCACGCACCAAAAATTCATTGCCACCTGGAGCATGTGTGAAAAAAATAAAGCCACCCAAAGGCAAGCATCGAATGACTATAAGAAATTCAACTGGTCAATGCCAATGCACATTTTGCAAAATCTTTTGAGTTGTAACCACAATTCATGATATGCTCTACTCCCTATGTTTGTATCTCTCAAAAGTTTATTGATTTGAGTGCCTTAAAAATAAAATTTTAGTATAAAACAAACATTTTATGTTGTCCTTCTGAACATTACATGAAATGTGAACACTTCTCCGAGAGTAAAAAACAAAAACATCGCTTATCTATACGACAGGGATATCCTTTAAGCTCCATTTACAAACAAATCGAAAAAAACGAGCATCTGAGAATGTTTTTAGTATAATTTTACTCGGTGGCAGCGAAGGAGAACAAAAATAATTACATGGCACGCATCAGACAATGCAAGGTGAAAATTGCATTTGCCAGGAGGAAGGACAAAGGAGGAAAGTTGCGGAGGTAGCGGAGAAAGTAGAGAAAGCTGAAAAAGCTGGGAAAGCAGTACTCACATTACATGCTCCTTAAGTATCTTAAGACTCATACGTGCCACACGCGTTGAGGCTAAGGATATTTACGAAAACTTTTGTATCTGTGTATCTTTGGAGAGAGGCAAAAGTGCGGGGGACTTGTATGGCAAGGGGTGTCTAGAAAATACATTTAACAAAAACTTGAACGAAATTGTAATGCAAAGAAAAGGAAATTATACAACTTGTTGTTCCCGGATACTGAAACTGAGCAAGTCAAGAAGTTCTCTGTACCACTTCGCCCTGTTCCCCTTTGCCTGTTCTATGCTACAAGAAGTGACTTCCTTCCTTACCCACTTCTTATACTTTTCCAGCGTCTTTTTTTTTATTTTTATTTTTTTGAGAGGGAAAGTGAAGGCTTGGCACCTTTATTTAAGGCACCGCCCCAAGGAGCTTTTCCAACTGCAAGCTGGAGATTTAATAGCGAACGATGGCGCGGGAGGGTATATTCGGGAACGACATATGTTATGTCTTCTCCGCCTTCACTTCCGCCAACGCTACCTCCTCCGCAGTGTTTTGCCGTAGTCTGCCAGCATAAAGTCATTAAGTGGGGGAAATGAAAATAAATTTACGCTTGGTAAATAAATCTTTTTGATTCTCTCCACTTGTTCGCCATCTTATTTTTTTGTCTCTGCCGAACTACTCGAAAATCCTTTAATTAAATTTGTATGAAATTCTCAAGTTGAAAAAGTGCTCGAAGGAGAAACAAGATAATGGCATAATGAAAGTGAATCTTGGTTAATTAATAAATAAATTGATTTTTTTTACATTCACTTTAGTTCTCGGAAAGTAATTGAAGAAGAGAACCATAATTGCTGGTTAATTGAACGATTACGAACCAAAAACCAAATATAAATTTGAAATTCCTTTTCAACACCAGAAATTACTAAAGAATACAATTTTTGTTTGCCCAAAAACTTCATTCATTGATATCGTTTTACATAAACCCTGGAGCAAGTCCATATTGTAGCCTCTTCATTTTGGAAAGGGAAACAATGGGTTGTAAAAGAGTAGTAAAATCACTTATTTCAATTTCATCGTTGGTTTCTGGCAGCCCTTTTCAAGTTTATCATTCTCCCATACCACTCTGCCACATATTTGAGCATGCTTCATCTTTTATGTGGCAGAACATGCGCCAAACTTCGCCATCTCGCACAGTGGCTCACTTAACCCATTTCAGCAAATGCGTAAACATTTCACGTAATCGCTCAACACCTAATCAGCATTCAGCTTCAACCCTTGCTGCCACTGCTTCTGCTGCGGCTGCTGCTGCTCTTTGCTGCGGCATTGTGATGCAACAAAGTTTGAAAGAGGGGCATGCCTCGCCCCCGTTTCTTGCCAATTTCTTGCCTTGCAGCAGGTCGCTGCAGCGGCAGCAAAAGCCACAAAAGTTGATGCAATGAAGAAAAAGAAGGGAAACGAGCAGACCAACGTTTATCGCATTTTCTTGTTGCTCCCAGATACTGTTGTTCCTGGAAGTTCCTGGTAAGCATATAAGCATAAAGGATATACGTTGTAAATTTTCATTTTTATGAAGTTACACAAAGTACAGAAATGTGGTTACATTTTGGATTAAACTAAGGTAAGTAGGTATGCAAAATACGGAGAGTATGTGCTCATATTTTGTAGATCTAGCTACCAAGTTAAAAATGCTAAAATTTTACATCGATAGGGCATCTGTACCCCTTAAAGTTACACCTAGATTTGGAATGGCTAGTCTTGGCCAAAACTTATTTTGATGTATCACTTCCTCAATCAGTCTCATCTGTCACTCCACATGGAGCCGCCGCGGCCTTCTACTCTGAAAAACCTAGGAAGGAAATTTTCTCGCCACTCCTTTGGTTTTTAGCCCCAGTCACAAAGACGAGAAGGATGTCGTATGGTTGATTTATTTTACATGTCACGACATAAGCGCACTTCCAAGTGCCAATCGAGGGTCCCTACTGTAAGGATGGCTCGAAAAGAAATAGGAAGGGGATTGTCTGCAAATGTGACACGTTTGTGTGTTTTCGTGCGTGTAATAAATTTTTTATATGCAGTGCGGACGAACAAAAATAATGCTAAATTCTTAATCGACACCTGTCAATAAGGCAGCCCCTCGTCCTGTTCTCGTCCTTTGCCGCCATTGAGTTGATGTGAATGCGACTGTCTCCTGTCAGCGCCGCAGAGACTTCCGTCGCTTTTTTAATATGCCTCCCATGTGCTTAATACATAATGCTTTGCATATTTGTGGGTGTGGCATCTGGAGTGGGAGGATTGTCTGATTGCGGGGTTGCTCTGATTAATATCTGCAAGTATTGACAGCTGAGATTTTCTGTTCGAGAGGTCTCAGAGCTGAGTTAATAAAACATCGAGTGACATGTTTTAGGATGGGAACGTGCGTGAAATTCTAAAAAACTGCAAATCCTTTGCGGTCCACGTCCTTTCAAACGGATGCGCCATTGTGCTAAGCTTAGCTCTTAAATTGCTGTCCGTATTTTTTATTAAATATTCTGCATTGTTTGCAACTTTTATACAGGGCATAAGCAAACATAACTCATACGTCATGTACGCCCCGTACACCCTGCAACCGCAGCCCGTGGTTTTCATCTGTGTTCAGGGTCCGGAGCTGACCTCATCTCTCCACCTGGAGCAAAGTAAGTAAGCTCCAATAGCTGCGGCCCAACAAACATGGACTAATGACAGAGATTTATGCTGTAATTGCATTTAGAGGGTCAAAGGGGAGAAAGCAATTCTTGATTTAAATCCAGGTTGAAACTTGTGTACCCTAACTGCGATGCAAACTTAAATTCTTAATATAGAACTTTAAAGAAAAGTCAATGAGTCAGAAAATTATATAACTTTAAATATCTTTTAAAAATTCTAATTAATTTCCTTTTCCCTATACCCCTTTTTTGCTTAAGAGTATCCGATTTAAAAGAAATGCGGCATAAATAAGCACTGAAACCAATTATAAGTTTTGTTTTGCAGCTCGCAATTGCACATTTCTCCTTGCCCATTGCTCGGTGACATCGGGCAAACTGGGCGGGCAGCACAAAGTTTAATGAAATTGAAAATAAATGAGGAAACATTTTACACGGCTCCGATTCAGAATTTTAATTGCAAAGTGGTGGGGATAAGCGTTCGCTTAAACTGCGGAGCGGTGCACAAAGCAAGTGCAAGTTTAGTCCCCATCAGACGTGAATCAAATTGACGGAACAGTGGTTCAAAATTTTCATGTAAGACCCAAACTAATAAAAAATATTAAATATATACTCATTATCAAAAAATTTCTGTTCTATTCTCTTTTAAAAAAAACCAAAAATACTTTTTAGTAGCCAAATTTTGGACAAATATTCGTTTTAATCCATTCCTCACTTATTTTGTTAATCGCTTTAGGCTACGCTATCTCACATCGACATCATCCAAAACAAATGGCCAAATTAGCATAGTCCTGCCCCTTCCAGGACACTTTGCCGACTCCTCACACGTGCGCACTTGACTTGGACTTCATTGCACTTAGGGAGGAAAGAGTGGAGCACATACTTGTGCATTTTATGGGTCAAGTGTTTATTACGCCCACGGGCGTGGCACCCACTACAAGCCGAGAATACCGAGTCCTGAGCTCTGAGAACGTAGCTCAAAGGCGATGCAAAATTGTAACACATTGTTCCGAGAGCTGACAGCTTGAGGAGTGTTTTTGTTTACTTATGTAATTGTGACGTTTCCGTTTCCAGGCTTCACAGACTGAAGTGGAGGAAAACTTTTGTCCGAACTGTAGGCGGCTTTAATTGAAACCTAATTGCGCGAATATGTTACCCTTTTAATTGGCTCTGATGTCTCTGACACAGGAAAGGGCTCAAATCAACAATCTGTCATTGAGTCCTGAGTCCGGACTCCAGAGAACTATTTATTCAATATTTCCCCAAGTAACTAATTAGGTGAAGCCAAGTGAAAGTCTTGTAATTGCCTTTAATTGCATTTTGACCAATATGCTGTTTGGAAATTTCTGTTATGTGCCTTGGCAATATTTGGAAAGGCCTTCCTCAGCAATTGCAAACATAGGTTGCCTGTCAGAAATAAAGAAAACTCAATTAAAATCAGTCTATTGACACAATTAATAGGACACTGAACATCCTTAAATTTCCAACAGTTTCTGGTAGTTCATATTTACTTCTCGAACAACCCATTTACCATTCAGAAAAACCCATTTATAGTAATCTTTTATTCCATTACGGATTAACACACTTTTAATATTACGTATATGTATTTAAAAAGCTCCACAGTTGCTGTTTTGTGAAGCGACGGTGACATAATTTAAGCTACCAACACAATTTACCAATTAATTAACGGAGTGATTAAGTGTTTGAGCCCAAGGCTTGTTGCTATAGAAGCGTGCAAATCAATTTTTAACGCCTTTTTGCTCCTTTCATAAGCAAATTGAAATTAAACTGTGCAGAAAGGAGTGACATTGAGGCAGCCGGGGGCCAAACCCGTGAAAAACATAGGGAGAACAACTTTCGAGTTAAAACAACCATGAAATAACAGGAGACTGTGCATCCTTTTGGATGTCAAACCAGTGGATACCATAAATAGGAAATTTGATGGATATTAGAAACATGTCAAGCGATGCGTTTTGTTAACAATTTTTCGAAATTTATAAGCTTCTTTTTTGCTAAATTTTGGTAAAGCCTTAGTTAAGAACAAACTAAATAAATACTCTTATTAAAGCTGATTCGGAAATCAACTCCATTACTACATGTTTATGTTTAGTATTGCCAGCTAACAACTTTTTCCTAGAAACCAGACAAGTATGGCTAGTATGCTGTGTCCCAAGCCAAATCGTCTAATTAACTGGCAAACACCAGGGCGAATAGGAAACTTGATTCACTCACCCCCCCTGGGGCATCCTGACCTTACATGATCATACATACCTACCCTCGACCCATTTGCCAGGACTCTGCTCATTCGGAAAACTAATGACAATAATTTGGCAAAGTCTCATCACCAGTTTGCCAGTTTCTGGAGAACAATAAAATAAATATACTTGGGTCTATTTGGCCACTTACATGTCGTTGAAGTAACTTTTGAGGCTGTCATTGTCTTAATGGGGATTACAATAGAAACTTTGCTTTCCGAGGAGAAGTAGGAAGTCAGAAGGCAGGTCGCACATTTGAAGATGGATACGTGTGGCACATTATGCACGGAAATCAACTCTTTCCGGTGGCTAGATTTAAATAACAGCGGAGTGGAAATTGGGTACATTATTTGTCACGTTTGCTCTAGGCAAATAAATAGTGTGCTCGCTGCACACCCCGCGTATACGTGATGTTATTTCGTTTGACAATCCTGGCCTCGGTCCCGGCACCATCTCATCATCATCTTTATTGGCCATCATCGACAGTGGCGGTGGCGAGGCTGTCATTGAGCTTTATTGTTCTACAAATCGAATTCATTTGTATTATATGCGCATCGAAAATTTTTGTTTTTGGTGCTTAATTTATGCAAAAGTTGCATTAAAATGTCGCCAATATCCGAAAAAACTATTCGCCAGTTGTGGATTTCGTGTCGCAGCCAATAATACAGTAATGACGGACTTTTACGAGGTAAAATATATACCATATATATATCTCGTCAATTTCGAGTCATTTTAATAGCCGTGACAGCTTAATATTCTCTAAACTTTTAAATACATCAAAATTGTATTATTTCTGATTTTTAAACGACTTTTATAATCGTTATGCCTAATTTTGGAGCTACTCCATTTTTAAAAAGGGCCACCAATCAAAATATCTGCATTATTTAAAAGCGAGAGTTGTATAATCTCTTTACATGCTAATAAAAGTAAGCCCTCAGCTTATCACAATCATAATATAGGAATCTTTTTCACATTTCATTAAATTAGCATAAAAGGGTTGTTAATTCATATCCTCCTATCAACAAGCATTATTCAATCAATTTTCCATAACACTCTTGATGAAAATGGCTGATACTTAAAAAAGTGTACAATCCACATGACCCAATTATTGTTTTTTTATTAAGTTGGTCATTTTGATTAACAACCATTAGCCTTGTTATTTAATCCTTCGCAAAGCAAATATAATTTTCTTATTGATTTATTTACCTACACAAAAACAGCCCATTATTTTCTAGCAGAGGAAGCCAAAGGTCCTGAAAATGTGTTTTGTCAAAAGTTAATATCCCATAACTTGTCCATTATGTCAAAGCCTAGGAAGGGAAAGGGCCGAAATGAGTTCAAGTTACGGCCCAAAAAAATAAGGGAGAAATTACGCAACCTTTTAGTAAATTTTAGAGCATAGAATCGTCCGAGGGTCGCCCTTTCGGAACAGCAGGACCTTTGTTCCTTCTCAGCTTCCAACTGGACACATCCATTGTGCCACACATTTTTTTTGGCATGAATGGAATATCGAATAACATCTAATGGCCAACATTCAATAATGTGGCAAACTTTCTAATGAAATAAAAATTATTTAAAATATAGATATCTTTAATATTGCCAAAGTACTTCTGGGAAGACATTAAAGGGGACTTGGAGGTCTTTTTGTATCTTTAAGTCCAAAAAATTCACACACTCCCATCTATTCAAACTTTATTTTGTTCAAATATTACTTTTAAAAGTTATTTGTAGTGACAAAAAAAACAATTAGCTAATTCCAAAAGTACACAAGCTTTCAAAAGGAACTGGAAAATCAATGCTTAAATCAGGATGTCGTAGGAATATGATAGTCTCCAGAAGAAAAGAAGCTTGTTGAGTGGATCGCTTGCCCTTTGTTTGATGGCATAATAAATATTTCGCTTGCCCTCAGTCAATAGTGCCAACAATAGAGACCTCTACTGTCAATTCCAATCCGAAGCGCAAACCTTAAGTAAAACTCAATGTCCAAAGCGTCCACACAAGCGGAAGTCCTCGGTGTTTGTATAGGCCCAAGGACCAAGGTGTTCAAAGGATGGGCCAGTCTTTTGTCAAAGCGGTCCGAAAGACAACTGCCTTGAAATCGCTTTTTATATGCCATTGATTCGATGCTCTTGTGGCTTGTTTGGCCATTTGACCGTTTTCCTCCAACTTTCCTCTCGCTTTGTGGAAGGACTCCTCGAGACGATTGGAAGTTCTTAAAAATGATAGCGGCTAGGAATAAAATCAACCACCTAATGGCAATCAATTAGCAAAGATCGAGCTAGTCTGCAAATGCTCATAAAGGACTAACCCCTTCTTACCGTTTTCCCCCTTATTTTGAAGTGTTTACATTAAAAAGGCGTTCAGGCTACTTCCTTTTCACCGCTTCTCAGCGTAAATATCACGAACAAAGAGGGACACTAGGTGCTAAAGCTAAATAACAAACTTGTTTTGGTTTATCCGTGCTTTCCTTGGGTATTGCTTTCTTTTTTTTTAAATTTCCCCCAAACAAAACACAAAGATTCAATGACAATGGCCAGGAAGGAAAAGGCTACGCACACGGAAGTTGCCTTTCATTGAGGTTTTCGGGTTTTCTTTTCTTTATTTACTTTTACATTTTTTGTGTTCTCGTTGAAAAGTAAATGAAGCCGTGTTTGCTGAGGGTCTTAGGTCGTAATAAAGATAAATGATAAGAAAGTGATAAGACATTTTTTAAATAACCCACAAAAAATGAAGAAGGTTGGTGATGAAATAAAATGTATAATAAGAACAGTGGGCAGAAATAAAAGTGAATTGGTATTTATAAAAACGGATTAAACTTACTTACATATTTTTTAATTATTTTCAATTCAGAAAAACAGTTTAAAATAAAATTTTAATTTTATGATGAAATTTCATATTGAAATATAAAGAATTTGGCAAACGTTTGGTAAGCAAATGATTATCCCTTGGAATTTTCGAGGATTCGTTGCAAATGACTTTTCAACAATAAACTTGGCTTAAATTTTCTCTGAGCCTCAAAAATCGGCTTAGGGCAAACCGAATTCGATTATATAGTAAAAGAGCAATCACAAAAGCCTTATAAAAAAAATTGTAAGACCCAAACCGGAAAACCCCGATGTAAACAATGAAATGGCTCAAACGATGTTAAAGCTTCATGCTTGAGAAACTAAAGGACGGCATAAAAAATGTCTTAATAACGCAAATGTTTTAAAGTTAACTGCCAGCGGCAATTAAGCCGAACGGAGTCCAAATTAAGTCGAGGAAGTTGAAGCGGACTAAGCCAATATCCGGGACATGGAGCAATGCCTCACCAAATATTTGGCAAATAAATATCAAAGACACTTCCACCCTCCCGCCGACTTGTATAAATCAATTGATTGTCGTCGCTTTCCCGATTTAACTTTCCCAAGTCGATGCGTAAGCCAGCCCCATTGGGGGATGATGGAGGAGGAGGAGTGCCTTCCACCCTAGTTTCCGTGGCACGCGTTGAAAATACTTTGCCGAGAACTATGGCCAACATTCGATCTCGTCATGCTCTCAATTTTCTCCTCGGGGGTGCGTCTCATACGGGGTGGCCAGGACATCGGGGGGTCTTAAATGCCTAATGTATTAATTCCGCAGCTCCAGGGTGGAGGTTAAGGATTTCAGATTCTCATAAAATTGCAAATTTCTGCTTTGAAAGCACCACAGAGCAAAGTTTGCCAAAGTCATTGGACAAATGTCAAAATTTGTGGCTATTGATTTGACTTCCTTCGGCTTAAATCGAGGGGTTGAAATCCATTGATTAATGGGAAGGGACAACACAATGTAAGGAAATGACGTCTGTCTTCGTATAAAGACATTTAGAGACAAATTGGGAAAAAGGGAAACCAGCCTATATAGACATTGTGTGCGGGTGCATAAAATGCATTTTAATTTGTCCCATTTTTCGCGAACTGTTCTGAAAAGAGGGCGCATCCTTATTGAGGGGGACTGATGCTAATGGTTTGATGGCCATTAGTAATTTTAAAATGAAATTGCACAACTAGGAAATGTAGGATTATTACAAAGTAATTGCGTTGACTTAGGGGTTGGTCGCTTTTGTATCTCAAATAAACTACCAACTAAAAACAACTATACAAACTAAAAGCCCATAAAAACCTTTCCTTTAGTTCAAGTTGGTTCTTTTTATGTCTTTTGAGGGTTTTCACTTTTTTGTAGCTCTAAGTCCTCCAAATTGGACACACTTTTTTCGTTCAAGTTCACACCAATTCGTGATGGAGACGGTGTGTCTGGCAAATTCTATTGGCACCAATCAGTTTAACATCAACTACCCAAGACCAACCCAATCGAATTCACTCGGTTTTTATTTTCCCGAAAAAAAACCATCAACCATCTCACGGCTCTAATCCATTTGCGAGAACAAGTCCGATAAAAAAACTTGTCAACCTATGTGGGGAAATAAAAAAAACTAGATAGAATTAAATGGTTTTGCGAATATGCACTTTGTAATGGAGACGTATTGTATAAAAAAATGAAAATTCAAAACTAAAACTCCGAGCCCAAATGGATGTAAAATAAATAAAACTCAATTCATATAAAAAACTGCACTAACCTAGTTATCACAGCATTTGAATGTAAATAAGCTTCAATTTTTTATTTGAGAAAATCGTAAAGTCTGGACTGTAAGTAGATTTCGCTTTTAGAGTAAAAAACTTCTCCATTTCCAATTCCTTTAAGCTCCTTGCATTGCCAAACATCCCAATATTCCCCTTGCCCGCCCCCAGTACCTGCAGCTATGTCACCAATGCGATTTACGACCATTATTCAATCAGTATGACTGTTTGTCATTTTGTGCGAGCATTTTTTTTTTCCACCATCTACTCTACAGTCTTTGCTAGCAGGCTCCTGGCAGAAGGAGCTGCGACTGGGGGTGAGGTGGGAGGGGGTGCTTTTTGGGAAGTCCTTCGGGTGCGGGATGTGCAGAGGTTGTGATGTGGAAGTCAAGTTGACGCCGTCTCGTCTGTTGCATTGTTGCGAAAGCATTTTCTCATCGTTTCTGGTCCTGCTGGCCCTGTCTCGTCCTGTTTCTGTCCCTGTCTCGGGCTTGTTGTCTCCCTCTGCTAGCTGGCGGAGTCCTGTCCGTGGACTCTGTCCTTGGCGGTGTCCCCGACTCTCCCAGCTCTCCCTGCTCCCGTAGTCAGTCAACGTTGACGCGCTTTTAATGCATTCTTATGTCATTTTTTGCACTGCACTGCACTCGAATGTCATTTCTTTTGTATAGCTGGAGCACCGAACCACTTCCCCCTCGCCCAATGAAAACCCTAACCAACCTTTAACCACTCTTTGCCGGCGATGTTGTTATTGTGCTTTTCGCTTTTCATTCATTTTATACTTTGCGAGCGGCGGGGCCGTCGCCAAACTTGAAATTGTGGGCGCATTTCATTTGTGTTGACAAAAGGGTTTTCCCCTCCGATGGCCCTTTTTTTGCTACCCAATTTGCCGACTCCTCTCTGGAGTGTATCCTTGTTTGCCAAGTTACTTGTTTTTTTCCCAATCTTTTATTTTTTTGGTCTGTGTCGCTTTCTGGCTTCATTTGGAGGAGTTGATGCCAGGCGCTTTTGTTGCCTGGCATTGTTGTTGCCTCGGAAAACATATGACAGGCTCTCTGGGTGTACATCGGAGTAGTTTGAGGTGGCATTGGTGCAAGCATTTGGCATTAGGATGTGTTCCATCTGAATATCTAGGGGAAATGAAAGACAACAATCGGTAGCTTAGTGCTCGGTGCGTTAATTGATTTTGACTGACACCTCTAAGCCCAGACAATTTATCCATATTTCGAAATAAGATCGATGAGAAAAAGGGGTTTATCACTAGCAGTTTTTATTTTCTGTTTATTTATTTTCAATGCAACTATAAATCTAATAATAACAAAGTTGTGGTATTTTTTAGTACCATCTAGACACAGTATCTAATCCTTAGCCATTAGACTCCAACAAATATCTGACAAATTTTAAGCTTCCTAGACCAACTCAAAGGCCAACGTGGCCGGAATAAATTTGGGTCAATGGGAGACAGCAGAGACAAGCTCCTTTCAAATTAATACGAAAACTTTCTTGATTATTTGCGAATCACCTAAAGTCGAGTCGCAGGTGAGCTGCCAAAGAAGCAACAAATGTTTTCCATGTTCCCAGGCAGAAAGACCCGAAACACAGTCTTCTCGGTCTCTCTGGGGAAAACTTCGGCTCCAAGGACTCCACGGAAGTGCGGGGTGGGATGTCAAGTAGTTAACTAATCTGCTGCTCCGAATACACGGCTGGTTAGTCAAACAGAAAAGATAAAGAAAAATCTTAACTTGGTTTGATTTAGCTTGGCGGTGAAAATTTGTTGGTGGCTTGTTGTGCGCGTGCCATTTAAAATTGTGCAACCGTGCGTATGCGTAATGTTTTTCATATGAACTCCGGCAAAACACGGCCTTTTGGGGTGACAGGCCAGCGAAATTGAAATTCAGCAGACACACCCATCCAAAAGAATCCAGCAGATCTGAACCGAGTTGACTTGGCTCGAGTAGAGTTGACTTTTTGGCTGAGTGCACCAAATGATGATGTTTTAATTTTTTCGGTTAACCAAAAAAGTCAAATAAAACAAAAAGCCAACGTTCAGGCAAAATGTTCTTTACTCAACATCTTCTCCGTCCTCTGGACGGGAAAAAAACTAATTTGTATGCCAGGAAGCAGAAGTCGTTAAGTCGTTTCAACCAGGCGGAGGAGCAAACGTCTTGGCTTGCCTTTGAAGTTACAAAAAAAAAAGTATAAAAAATAATAATAATAAAAGTAAAAAATTTAAAATAAACGCAGCCAAATTTTGTGTTAGAGCGACCCATACTACTGGTTCTGGTTTCTGGAAAAGTGCAAATTGAATTAGTTTTGCTCGACGAAGAAAGCTAATTAAAATGCGGCACATCATTTACTAGAAGATGCATTTTAAATAACACTCGGAAACTAATGTTAGTGTTTCCCATAAGGAGAGATCCTGAGAACATGTTTGCGAAAAAATTCAGTCTGTCCCAAATTGACGTCGCGCATTTTAATTAAAATGGTATTAAGTTAAAATGGAAAATGGGAATGTTGGTTTTGGAAATATTTTTCTTGTTGAAATTACTTAAAAGTTGAAAAAGTCCACAGCGTCTTGGGTATAGTTGACACTATAAATGGGTTCTTTAAATAAAAACCAATTCAAGTTTATGAAAGCTATTAAATTGTTGAATTTGGTAAAGTCATTGAAAAGACTTCGTCAGAAAATTGAAATTATAGAATTTAATAAAGCAAATCTTGCATAATCTTGCAATTTCTTCAAGCCAATATGCAAATCTATGTTACGTGCATATATTTGCGTAGTGATTCCCGAAATTTATTTGCAATTACTTGAACATTATCTTGGGCACAATTAGTTTATAAATCAGAAAAGAATACGAGTCTGTAATCAAAGTACCTGGAAGGCAAAATATCCTTAAACCCTCAAACAGCAGTCAAAATTTTATTATTTCTCCATTTTTCTTCTGTCTGATGGCATGGGTTGAAATCAAAGCTCATTTTGTTTGGATTCTCCGCCCTGCCACTCGGAAAGCTGCTCCTTTCCTTCAATCAGAATCACAATTCCAATTCGAAGTCCTCAATTTGGCCACTCCGTCGTCCCCAATTCGTCGACCCGGCAATACAAAATGCTTTGCGTGTCCTTTGCAATCTTCTCATACATCAATTTTCATATTCATACTTTCTGGCAATATGGCAGCATACTTTTCTCCTTGTTCGACAATCGGATTCCTTTGTTCGCCTCCTACGCACGATTTGGTTTTTCTATGTACCTATATTGTTTCTTTGTCTTTGGCATTCTGGGATCCAGCAAATATAACGCACAAAAATATAAACATAAGAGCCTTGTCATAAGTATATTAAAGGGCAGACTTTCAGCGGTAGTGGTTCTATTCGCTATATATAAATAATTAATAAATGCAAATGCACAGATTTATACTAATAGTTTATATGGCTTCTTGGCTTTGATTGTATAGAGTTAATCCTTTATTAGCTTTTGTGACTAAAATATTTATTATAATACATCTATGAGTTAAGATTTATTCCTGATTTTGTGAATACTATTCATTCACCGAATTTAAACTGCTTTTTTTTTGTGTTTTCGATTAATTTATTTCACGGGCAGCCACATTTGGAAATTATTGAAAATATTATTCCATCATTGACAGCTGCGGCAATGCGTATCAAATTTGCATTTATCTATCGTTCAGCCGCTGGTTATAAACATATATTTGCCAAAACGACAAACAATTGACCGAATTTTGATCCCCGGAGTGGGGTGAACGCCGCAGGGAAGATGGGATGGATTGTCAGTAGTTGATTTAGTTCGGGATCTCTAATTTAGATGTGTGGTAAATACCCAGCGTTTGTTTATTACACTTAAATGGATAATAAATATAAGAGCCCAATTGTCGGTTGGACGGACAGGTCAATTGGTTTTCGAGGCTAAAAATTGCGTAAATAAAGGGATGCACATTCAGGCCGGTAATCGGAAAGATCATAGTTTAATTAGATGATTAAATTTCAATAAATTTAGCAGAGCGGAATTTCAGAATATAGGTGTGTCTAATAAAATGATAGCTCTATTTATTTGAAGCGAACTATTTTAAAGAATGTTGCTTGAAACTTTGCAAAACCAAACCCATTTGTATAGCCCAAATAATCTTCTTTAGCAAAAACTTGACTAATTTAGCCTTTTATTCTTTTTAGCTTTCGTTTCAGAGAGGGCGAAGGAATTGAAAAGTGTGATAAGCGACTCTGACACACATTTATCTGCGGCACATGCAAATTTTCCCCTCAACTTTGCACCCACACACCGAAAACTTTTGACTGCAGCGTCGAAAGGCGAAAGCGCCAAAAGTATGCCACATAGATAAGCGAACCGCACCGAAACCCCAGCTAACTGAAATGGGTAAAATGCGACAGAAGGCGGAAGACGGGAGGCGCCGGCAAATGTCATTGTCATTGTTTGCGATACAATTGAAAAGTATAATTAATTAGATAGACGCAGTGCGGGGGAGCCGAGCATAGACACAAAAACGCACACACACGAAGTAACACCGAAAGAAACAAGATAATGAAATAAAATCATTTAAAGACAAAATCAAACTTAAGCTAAGGAAAAGCAAATATTACATATTGTTAAACGTACATAGGATAACTCATAATCTAACAAAATGACTCCATAGTTTCCTCGAGTGTACATACTTCTATAAATGGCACTTCACTAAAGCGGCTTAGGCCAGACATAGGAGTCAGAAGGAAAGAGTTTGGGGACTGAAGGGACTAACCAGTATGTCCTCCAATCTGCACAAATCCCGAACCGAAATGAACGACCCAAACGCATTGCAGTCACAGACACACATGGCGGGAGGAAGAGAGCCGGGTTTGGACGGGAAGCCTCTCAGCATTGTTGCCTGCAGTGTAATTAGCATATTAGACAGTTCAGTCGAGGGTCCTAGACACCCGATGCGGCACACGGGCCGAGGGGAAGGGGCTGCCATCCGAAACGAAGGCGTCCAACCTGCCCCAATTCGATGCAATTAACGTAAGGCGCCATGAGCCGGTTCAGTTGATGGAAAGGGAAATGCGACCTGAAAGGATTCTGGGGATGGAGGCAATCTCGGCTCCATTTGGAGCTCGGTTCCATCTGTTGATATGACAATTCAGATTTCGCAAATTAGCCGGCTTGGGTGTGTGCTGGAAAGTCCAACTGTTTCACACATACCTGGACCCCAATATTTGGGGAGGCATTTACTCCACAGCGTGAGGAACGAGGCAGAAAAGCAAAGTGTCCTTGTAAGGAAATAAATTGACAAGATAATTACATTTTAATTGGGGTTTTATTAACTCATAATAGCCATTAGCATTATCCAAATTACTTACCTCTTTCATTTTGCCAAATGTCTGAAGGATATCCCATTTTAAGCCTAACAAAGAGTAAATGAAAGTAAAGTTAATCGCAGAGAAAGTCAAAGCTATTTAACTTTCATAAAATATGTTTCTTATTAGAAATATTTTAAACTGATGTTTTTAAACTGGCGTTTGTTTTTAAATGGAATCCTTTGTCGCTGTCTTACAACCCCTCTGATCCATGCCACTGTCTCCGGTATAATTCATGGCTCGGCCAATTATCTGTCCAGGACATACAGAGACTTTGGCTGTAACACTTCGGGGAAATAGGGAGGAAATTGCAGGAGTTCCACTGCACTGTTCCACTGTCACGTTATCTTGTGAAATTGAATTGTAACTAGCTCCTGCTGGGTGGATAATTGGGGTGGTAAGGCAAGCCAGGGTCGTACAATCTGGCCAACGACAAACAAGCATAATGTTGGCTTTAAATTTATAGATATTTGCGGATCGCAGGCTATGGTTAAGACAAACCTGCAACAACCGCACACAATCAGCCGAAAAACAAAGCCAACTATAAACGCAAATGAAACTGCATAGTCAAAGGATAACCAAAATAAGACAATAAAAAACCACAACTATGTGCCAGGCAGACACTGGGGGGTTAGCGAGGTGGTACCGGACTGGAAACAATGTCCTGGCCAGGATAAAGCTCGCAGGACAGTGCAGTGCGCGACACTTGCAGCGAATGTCCCTTTCAAGCGCCGCGTTGGTGTTTGGCTCGAAGACTAAAGGGATTGGAGGGATAAGATGAGGGGCAGTCCAGGCAAATGTTGCAAAAAGTATGAGTTTTATTTCTATTGGGGTCATCAAGTTGAACGCGTCTGGTTATTGTTCGGTTGTCTGGTCAAAGGTTGCCTCATCCCCCCAGCAATTCGCTAGATTGCGTTTTGTGTTTTGGCTCTTGTTTTGTTCATATTCCCCGCCAGCCGATTATGATAGTCTTATAATGGCTGTTGTTGAAAGAGCAGTTTAATTGATGGCTTTACAATAAAAAATAAAGTTTTTTCTTTAGTACCTGCTCTAAATAGAGACAGGAAAAGGAGTCGGCCTTCTAATATCCTGATGCTTTTGTACAAAATATATAAAATATTGTCGGATAGGAAGACAAGTAAACAAAAAAGTTGTTATTGAATGAAATTAAAATATAATTGAAGATGTGTTTCCACGGACAATGATACTTTCTCTTTTTCCCTAAACCAAATTTACTAGTATTTGTTATTTTTATGATAGTAAATCGAGATAATCTCAATCAAAGGCAGGAATTCAACCCCGAATTCTATTTATTAAGGACCCATACATGTCCACGGCAAATAGCCAAGGGCTACAACATAATCCCATTCCGAATCAAAAGCAAGGATCAACGATAAAACGCCTGCTCTAATTACACACAATGGGCAATAAATAAAATATTGACAAGTCAAGATGTTTTTGTGTCTGCTTAAGGTCACTCGCCCTGCTGCCCATCCACTGCCACCCACCCAAAACAACAATAACATCATCATCATGATGATAAGGTTCCGCCCATCGAAAAAAATACAAAGGGAAGCTTAGCAAAAGGGAAACCAAAATCACTTGATTATGTGAAATATTTTGCTATCATTAATCTTCGAGCAGGAACTAAGTGTGTATACTTATAATAAATGACCGCAGCACATCTATATTAATAACTAATAGATGACAGCATAATTGTGATTTACAAGAGCGAAATAAATAAATTTTTATTAGGCCACAATGAAAGCGTGACTTCGAAAATATTCTCAAAGTCAATGTTTGTCACTTAAGGCTATTCAATTGTTACAATTAGGCATTGTTGTAACCCTCTAAAGACAACTTCATTTTAACCAGAAAAAATGCTTAAGTGACCGCGAACAGCTCGTCAAAGGCAACTTGAAGTAACTCCTTTTCACCTTTCCATTTGGGTTTAGAATGCGAAGAGTGCATTTCAGCAGGTTTCCTCAAAAAGCTTAATGGACATTTTATAGCACTCTCCCTTCCAACACACACATAGTCCAGGAAAGCGAAGAAAAAAAGGAACTGGCTGGAAATGGGCCTGGAGTTCCAGTCTGGCTTGGCTGCCATACATCATTTTAGCATTTCAAATACGTAGGCACATAAAAATCTCTTAACACCAAGTCGTCGGCAAAAATGAAGCAAACAAAACGCACCAAAGTGCGAGAAGGGCAAAAAAATTGCAATTGTAATTCAACTTTAGTGTTTCAAACTGTCGGAATGAATCCTGGGGTGGTGGTGGGTTGCCGGTGGGTGGGGTTTTTTAGAAGAGTTTGGGGAAATGGCGGAAATCTGACTGCTCTCAAAATGAAAAATTGAATTTGTTGTCTGTGCTAGCCAAGAGAAAAAAAAAAAAAAAAACAACAAAAACAACCTGAAAAAAACATAAAGAAAGCAAACGAAAAAGAAAAATGAAAGTCTAGCTCTTAAATTGAAACGCTCGTTTCGCACACTTTGCACTGTTTATATGCGTGAAACTCGTCTTGATTTATGCAACAATTGCAAGGGGGGATGCGACCTCGCCGCAGGATATTTAGCCGAGGGGCGAATGGAGTCCGTAAAACCTAATAGGAATAAATGCACACCACAAGGAGTTTGTGCGGCAAGTGCATATAATTGAATTTTATGGGGAAAATTGCAGGTAAACATAAAAGGATGAGAATAGTATGCAGTTTGAAGTTTATGCCTTGAAAAATGCAAATTATCCCATTATCCCAAGCCATTAATGGCTTCTTCCATATAATTCTAACAATTTTGGTTATATTTTCGACTTTTAAAAATAAATAATCGACAAAACTAAAGAAGTCAAACTTTGAAAGTGCTTTATTATAATCAAAGCTGGCAGGTAAATCGACTTAAATTTTTTTCCAATCATTTAATCTAAAGTTAATTTCTTTTTATCATTCCCAGAAAGTTTGCCGGCAAATTAATCCACTCCTAGTGCCAGCAGTTGCCTTCTTGCCCCAATGACCCAAGCTGCAAGTGATGCCACGAGCAATGGCGAAACTATTAAAAATTATTCATTAAATACGGAACACAATAAGCTGAACAACAACAATGGCGGAAAGTGCATTCAGAGGAACATGAAAATGAAAAACTTGCTGGGCTTCTCCATCTCATTCCCCGCCAACTTCCTTCCAACCCGCCAAACAATTGCGAGGCGCCGCCTTTTTAGGGTTTTATGCTCGCAAAAGTATGCAACGAAATTACAAATGTACGGGCACGGCTGCAGCCGTTTGGTTGAGGTGAAAGAAGGCGGTGGGTGGGCACAGTATGGCCGGGATGGCAGTGGGCGTGACAAGCACTTACCTCTCGGTGGAAAGATGGAAGGGATTGTTACCAGTACTCGGGTTTGGAGCCAGAAAGCCACTGCCGCCGCCGTCGAGTAGTGAGCTGAAAAACGCCAAACTAACTAGACTTTCACTTTATTATTCATGAAAAGTGAAAAGCGTGCAGTGCAACAGCCACGATGAGATGATGGAGAATTCCGCGGGGTGGATTGCCGAAATGACTGGCAAGAAGTGATGTTATGTGGGGCGTGGCTGAAAATTAAATGAAATTAAATGCAGGCAAAAACGACGCCAAGGAGCCAAAAGAAATTACATTTAAATTAAACAGCGTTGCCTCTTTGCGTTTCATCAGGACGCAATTGCAGAGCACACAGCGCCGCACCTTTAATCAATTTTAATTCATTTTCCCCAAAACCGGGTGTGATATAATTTTTATAAATAAGCAACACTAATCGTCACATTTCTCCCAAAACCCCCACCAACCATCCCTGTCCATGGTTGCACTAAAGGCCGGCAATTTGTTTCTATTAACAAAGCTGCGCCTACAAATTGCGCATCATTTATCAAGGCACATGAAAGCCGCATTATAGAGTGGGTGTGGGGGCTTGATACGTATTTGGGTGTGTGTTTGTGTGTCTGTGTCGGGGTCTCAAATGGTCAGGGCCGGAACACACCTGAGCAATTGGTAATGGCATGGAATTTCCCTTGCCAAAGATCCGGCAGATAAATTGGATTAACGAATGGAAAACGACTTTTGGCTTTCCCTGACATCTATCAAATGTCCAAATAGTTGCGGTTTGCAAGAGTCACAAATTGAAATTGAACAGAACTAGCTTGGCATAATTATGTTTTCCAAACTTATGAATAAACCCGAAAGACTAACTATCACTGTTTAAGGATACCCCTACATTGACCACAATCGAGTCTTCAAAGAAGGAACAAGAGCCATATTCTAGACACTCGCACACGTGTTTTTGCCGATGTAAACGGGCCATCGAATACAAAGGACTACACGTAAGTGCCGTCATCATCAGAGATGGCCAATTTGAAGTCATCACTCAACACGGACAAACAACAGACGGAAGCCCGGCTGGGAAGTCGGTGGTCGAGGCGGAACCGGTAACGCTTTCAGGGCCGTTGAACTGATAACATGGTCTAACTTTTCAACAGTAGAACAGCATACACGCGCAGGATTAAGCCTGTAGGAATATATATTTTTAAAACAATTGAATATTACATTTAATTGAATAAGTCTCTTTAACCTTTCATTATTAAAATATACTTCTTTCCTACTCTTATAAACCTGTTATCCTTGAAGAGTTAGAACCTCCACCCTCAAAAAAACACAAAATATAGTCCACGGGAGCGCATCCCGCAAACAATTTTCTTATGATTATATTAAAGCAAGTGAAATATGGCACCAGAATATTACGTGCTGGTTTAGGGTCACATATTATTTCAAGTGTACACAGGAGGAGCGAGCCAAAGTGTGGGTGCCAGGCACACAGAAAGTTGGGAAGTCAGCAGTGAGCCGGGTCGACGAGTTCTGGCATAACTCACAAAAACACATCAATTATGCGACGACTCCACACATGTTGTTGTGCGAGTGTGCCATGTGCCCGGTGCTCTTTATTAATGACAGTTAAACTGCCAGTGGGTGTCTGTGCGTGCCCTTGCAGGTGGCAAAGCCTCGTCCTTGCCACTGCCTCAGAACACAAGTTGCCCCTTTTTGTGGCTGCGTAGAGCGCCCCGAAGAGCGCGTTTTGAGTAATGTTCGCTTGTCAAACTTCAACCGAGTACGACAGCCGTAAGTCAAGTATTGCTTGATTTGGTAATTTTGGGTTATTTGGGAAACTTATGCCTTGGAAAATCTTAATAGCTAATAGAGGGGAAACTAATTAAAATATGAGCTTAATTGAAATGTAAGTGAAGTCACTAGGATTACCTTAATATTTCCATTTAGTTTCTTAAAAGGAAACAGATCGTTTACCCTGAATCAGTCTTGTTTGTTCTATCACTTTTATGTCCATCAATTCTGCCTGGCCAAGCTATTAAAGCTTAAATCGACTTCAACTTCCAAAACAATGAAATCCCATTCATTTTAATTGCTATACGAAGAACAACAGCTAACCCCAGTCCGATCCTTCAGCATCCGTAGAATTTACTATGCAACGCCTAAAAGTATGCAATAAATTTCATGCCTACCACGCGACCTGCAGGATGTTCTATGGGGAAAACAACGACAGCGAAAGGAAACGAAACGGAAATAGAAAAGAAGCAAACATATGAATGACTTTCATTACTATTTTGATGCGAAATGCTTTAGCATCTGCACCAGAAACCAGATGTGGCTCGTTGTTTTTCGTCGCTCATTGTGTCCTTACGGGGCCATAGAATGTATATCCATTGTTATGTAATCAATGACAGCCTGAGATTGAGGCTGCTGGAGTGGATTGGGATTCCCAATCTGCACTTGCAAAATAATCAAAACTAAATCGTTACACTCTTTAAATTTGGAATGGTTTTACAAATACAAACACAAGCACTTTTAAAATACAAAGGACTAAAATTTAAACATTTTGTTTATATTTTTAGTATAGCTAAGTTTTTTCTCTGGTTTTCACTCTTTTTCACAAAGTGTATGAGTCTTCATCGGATTTTATTTTGCATGTCTGCCTACCATTCGCTGAAAAAGTAGCGAATGTGGGAGGAAATCATTAAAGTTCATTGAAAATAAATGATGGCATTATTTTGATTTGATGCTTGCTTTGATTGCTTTCCCACATTCGGTTGCCTGGAACATGACAGGGAGTGGGGGATCTACAACAAATGATGTTGAGGCAGTACGCAAAATAGTTGCAAATGGCCCACACACATGCACACGGGCAACCCACTCACACATCCGCACATCCCTGATATCCTGTTGTCCTTATGTCCTCATGTCCTGGGTTTGACGTTTTATTTTGTTGGTTGACTGATTTAGCTTGTCATTCAATTTCATGGTCACTGGCTTTCACTTCCAGTATAAAAATCTCCAAGAAATGTAAAACAAAACAAAAAAAGACACTGAATAACACGAAAACAAAACAATGCCAGATACAAAATCATTTGCATTGTCCAGGCAAAGAGAGAAAATTGATTTGAAAGTGAGCTGAACGCAGCTGGGATGGAAAAAAGCAAAGGGAATGAAATGGCCAAGTATCCAGCCCCGAAAGCCATTCTGAAGAAATCCTGGCAATGATACTTGGACCTTCTTGGGATACCGGAACGGCAGCCAGGCCCCAGTTAGCCAAGAGGAAACAGTTTGCGGTATGTAAACAAAAGCAAAAATAAGCCATTAGAAGCCAGACATTGGGGGAATTCAGCAGAACCACCAGCAATGTCAACGACCAAACCTGAGAATCTCTTCTTGGCACTCTTGAAAAAATCCTTCAAGGGCAACCAACCACAAACTGGCTTTATTGGTTATAAGTTTCAAATGGAAATCGTACTTTAAACAACTTTATATTTTTCAGATTTTCCTGATTATAAAGCAATTTAAACTATAATAATCATTGCTGGTAGTTATTACCCCATTTTCAATGTTGACCAGACCAACAGTGCCATTTAATCCTTTAAATCCGACAAGGCAGTAATAACAAACTAGCAAAGTGGCAACAATTGCACGCCAGCTGAGTGACTAACAGGGAAAGGCCAGCGTAGAAGCTGCGGGCGCCAAACAAGAAACAACAAACAACGAACAACAAACACAACACGAAAAGCACAAACAACGAACACAAAAGCAACAAACAGTTTGAGCGCAACGGGAGAGGCATGAAAAGTTGTTTGCCATTTCACTTTTAATAAACACATTGAGCACTTAATTGCGTACTTGAGTGTCTAGAGTGAGTGGGTCCTGGATCCTGCAGCGTCCTGGGCGTTGAATTGGAAAATATTCCTCGCTGACAGGCCTTATGCAGAAAGAAAATATGGTCTAATGAGGAAGTTGCAACTGCAACTGTTGGCGGAGATTGTAGGTAATTGACAAGAGCCCCATTTTCCACTCCCTGGAACTCTAAAGTCTCCCCGCGGTCTCATAATTATTGTATCTTAGTATCTCGCGTGCCTATGTGTCTTCGTATCTGCGAGCGCAAACAATAGAAATTACACTTGAGTTGGCACCGCTTGAGTCCTGTCGGTTTTGTCCTTGCCGCGTGTTGCGTGCGCTTAAATGTTTCAATATTTACCGTTTATTAGCTGCCATAAAAGGTGGGGGCGATGGGTGATGGGCGTTGCCTCAGACAATGCCTGCCATAGCGTTGATAAGGTGTGGCAAGTGTTTAAGTGCAACGAATGTGTCTGGCGTGAAGTACGCTTTCCATAAAGTGGCTTACGTATGAAAAATAAAATGGTTGAATAAGATGTGGTAATATGCTAGATAATATACGAGTGCTTGTCAGGCTATAGAGGACACATTTTACACAATTTACAAGATAATTTACTATAAATATAATTTTATTTGTAATGATAATATTAACAAAAATATAATATATACCTATAATACCTATACCTATAATAACCTGTATTAATAAATAATTATTATAATACTTGCAAATCGAGGTCTAAATACATGACCTGGTTCCCCCAATCAAAGTCTTTGCTCCCGTACAACCACGAAACTCTTTTTATTTATTGAGTGGTTTACTTTAAAAACATAAACAAAGAAAAATGAAACTTTTGTGCATATTTAACTAATCCGAAAATATTTCATCTATTTCTAGTTCAGACAAAGCTAAAACCCCAATCAAAAACACAGTCCCCGAGCCACCCCGCCAGATCGTCTGTAAACTTTTGTGAAAGTCAAAGCCACAGACAGTAGCGGGAAATCGAGGCAGTCAAAAAATATTAATAAACCGCAAACGCTGTCTCAGACCCCCCGGATGCTCTCCACCTCTGTCCACCCCCTGTCCACATGCTCTTGTCGTTTAGAGAATGATATAAACCACAGGATAAAAACTCAAATATGCAGGATCGACAATTTTCCACAGTCATGTCGGGGGCGAAAAAGAAAACTATGAAAACATCATAAATTTCCCACAGTTGGAAAAGTTTAAGAGAGCGAAGCTGACTCACTAGCCCCGGAGCCCTGGAACATCCTCGAAAATTTACCCAAATGCCGACTCATCGAAGCCAAAAGAGGGTTTAGTCGGAGGGATAGCTGATTATCCAAATGATGCATTTGCAGGCCGAACCAGTGAAAATTGCAAAAAGGTTTGCCTGCCTTGTACAATTAATGTTCTCCCCGATGGCTGGGAATGTTGCAGCCGAAAGTGCAGCAATTCCTGCAGAAAATCTACTTGCAAAGGTCACAGTATTATGGCACTCATTTGGGTTAGCCGGCAATTTGGCAGATGGGAAAGGATATGACGGAGCAGCACGATTGCAGGCTTCTATTTGAGCTGCCCTGGAATATCCAATCCTCGAATTCATTGCGCTTCGAAATCGTATCCTGTCTTCTATTTCTATATCATTGGTAGAAACCATTACCCAATTACCTGGTACTGGCACTTTAACCCTTCCGGTGAGGTAAACACGGCTCCCAAAACATTTCTTATTGGTTTTCTTCTCTTTCAATGGTTTTGTTATGCCCACCAGCGTAATATACACTTAATTATCATTCGAACAGGCGGAATAAAAACAGCAAAGCCCCAGAGTGGAACTTATTTTGCAAAGACCCCCAGGAAAGATACGCTGCAAAAACATTATTAGCGTATGTGGGGCACGACCCCACCCTCACAGCTCACAGCTCGCACACAAACATGCAACACGGACTTTTTGCATTTCCCGGAAACCTCACAGAATTTCTGTTGAGCATTGTTAGGAGTCGCGTATTTTGCCGCCACACACAACTTTTTGCCATAAATACAAATATTCTCCTTACGGAGTGCTTTCCCAGCCATCCTTTTTCCCCAGCGTATTTATTTGTTTTATTATAATAATCTCTGCCAGCACTCCCAAAGGCAACACTTGTAAGCGGAAGTGCAAGTGACGGCCAACTTTCTTGCTCACTTTTGGCTTAAACCAAATAGTTGTGTTGTTTTTTGTTTATTAGAAACGTACATGTTTGGCGTTATTTCAGAGTTAGAGGGAAGTTGTGTAATTATAAATAAACTAGAAAAAAAAACAATGGCTTACTGAATGCTAGCGTTAAGTCTTAAAGTAGAATTTTTTCTTCCTTTTAAATATCCTATTGAATTATTTCAAATATTTAAAGACAGATTACCCACAGCCATTGAATTGTGGAAAAAGTTCTATCCTCACCTTTGACTGAGTTCCTCAGTCAACAACTTTATCGTCTTGGCTGGAAATCATCGAAGCTGACAGTCATCAACAAAATGGAGTTGGGTAAGACATAACAAGGATGAGAAAAAAAATAATACATCGCTGTACAAATATTATGGCAGTGGCAATATTTACAATTTTCACGCTTTTCAGGATTCGCTACTGACTTTTCATTTTTCCATTTTTTCATTGCCTCTCCCCTCTTGATATTCCGCCAATTTTTCCCCAAGCTTCTATCAATTTTTGTATCTCTCTATCAATCCATCTAGCCATCGAACTTTTCCGCACACTTTGCTCTGCTCAGACGCTTTTTTTGCGCTACACTGGCTGGATTCGCAAAAATAATATTCGTAAATAATTTTTACACCTTGATGTGATTTGTGCGCAAAAATATTTTCCAAATGATTTGTTTACCTGCGTCTTTGCTTTCATCCGTGCCTCTCGGCCAGGCCAATAGTCGTTTGCATGGCGCAGGGCACGGCGAGGCAGGGTAGTGCAGGGTGAGCCCGGCCAGGAGCACTCACTGTAATTGTATTTGCCTTTCGAGCTTCCTTCGCGCCATTTTACGCCCACACAGTGAAAGTCAAACACAAATAAATAAATCGTTAAAGAGAAAGCAGTGTGGCAAAAGGAATCCAGGCAAGGAGGTGTGGCGCGCTGGGAAATGTGTGCCGGAAAATGCCGATGCACATTGATTAAATCAAATAAAATGAGAGCAAACAAGAAAATTGGATAAAGCCAATACAACAATTTCAGTTCATCAATATGAACATCTTTTGCATGCCAAGAATTTTGAAATTGAATTGGAATTTTGTTGTTTAGTGAAAACTTAACAGCACTTATGAAATAGTTTAATCGAAAAAGAATACATTTTTGAATATGATTTATATTAAAATAGTCTTAAAAGACTTCTTTCCAATCGAATAACCATTTTCCCCCTTTTTACCCAAAATCTTTGACTTTTCAGCTTATGAAAGAGTCTGTGGGGAAAACATTTCAGTAACTTTGAGGGAACTTTGCAATTTTCGCAACCACACTCATGTGGTGCGAAAAGCGCGTGCAAGTGCAAATTGCGTGATGCGGAAAAGTCTATAATTTAAGTATATATTACTTTAATGGATGTAAATGGGGTGTTTGTGTTTGCTGGTCTGGTTGTGCGTCAGTGGCCACTACAAATTGTCGGTCTGCGGCAGGCTGGTAAATGACTCAGTAAAAAATTGTTAACCCGCCGGCGGCGGCTGGAGACGATAAACAGCTTTAAAGTAATCGAGTCGCATTATAAGCATAAAATATAATGCTCATATAAGCTTACAATGTTCTGGGGGTAATATGGAGCGGGAAAAATAAAATAAAACTCGATGGAAAAGTTGGGAAGTGAAAATTGTTTACCAATGCGAAGGATGCTGCTGTTGATGGCAATGATGATGTCATCAGTGCCAGGCAGTCAGGGTTGTTGCCGAATTATGCATCCCGGTGGATGTATCCGCATTCAAGGACTCCTTCTTTTTCACCCTCACATACACATCCACATCCACACTAACTCTCATTCTCATCCTACCAAAATCAATAACAATAACAAGAGCTTTGAGATGAGCCGCAGACGTCGCCAACTCTCCGGCCAGACGGGCCGCCAAAGTGGCGCCAATATTTTTAGCAGTCTCGCTGCCTCCCTGTGGCAACCATCCGCCCCCTCGCCCATCTGCATGTCACTGTTGTTCCGTCTGACTTGTCATGGCTTTTTGATGGCTCAGTATTGGTGTTTCCAGCAATAGTTTTCACAGTTGGTCCGCGAACTTTTATTCAGACTTTTGGCAACATTTCCTTTTTTTAGTCCTGCCTCTGATTCTGTGACTCTGACTCACATTATTCCGAGGGGCATTTACCTCAAGTGTAAAGAAGTATTTTCTTTGAACATAAAGCTTCCCTAACTCAAATTTCATTCCTTCGGGCTGATACAAATTTTTAATTAAAATATAAGAGGATACGCTGTGAAAAAATCGTTTTTGTGTTCCGTTTTCAAATTTTTGTAATAGACATTGGACTTTCATCTTTTAAGTGGCCTCTGGTGTTAATTGAATAATTATTATTAATTAGCTACTGACAATTTCAGGTCGGTTTCCCAACACACGAAAATTATGAAATTCCTTGGGGCAATCAAACTGAGAGATCTCATTCGTTTGAAGTGCATTACCTAACTCATAATGAAAGGAATTTAGGAATTTGAATACTTTTTTTAATTTTAAACACTCTATTTCTGCACTTCCATTCATTTCTATCTTCATAACTAAGCCACCCCTTATTGCCACACCCAACTGGTCGCTCTAATTAAATAATAAATTTAAGTAGAGACATGTTCAGAGCTTGTTGTTCGTTCCTTTTGGCCAGCATATTTGTTTTATGTCATCGTCATTCCATAAAAAGCTTTTGCAATGACGACGACGGCGACAAGGACGAAAAGGACGACCTGCACTTGCATTCTGCCAGCGCATTCACATTGCGTTTCTGTTTCTGGTTTCTGGTAATTACTCAAGCAGACGTCGAGGATTGGAGGAGCTTCTCTCTCCACGCCCCCCTTCAGTCTCCACACTTGTCGGCTGGCAAACATAATGAACATATGTGACTACTCGTGGCACGGCACAGTGGCATAAAAAGGCTCTCTCTGCCACTCACACCACTCCAAAGTGGGCGGATGCAGCCACTGCACTGGCACTGTTCGGGGGCGTAGCCGGGGCATTACGCGCACATAATTCTAATTAGTGGCATATGCCACCAGATAGCATGCCACACAGTACGCAGTCCATCTCTCCAACCAAACCGACAAAACACCAACAAAAAATTATGTTATTACGCCTTTCGAGCAGAAGCAACTTTTGCCCGTCCGTTTCGGGTCGATTCGGTTGGTGAAAAAAAGTGTATATTCTGCTATTTGGAAGGATTTTTACTTCATTCTTACGAACTCTTCAAAAAAACTTCACTTCCTACTCACATTTATGGCTTTGCTGCGCAACTTACTTAAATCAGTAATAGAATGACAGTATTTATTTGTCAAAACTACTATTTTCCAGCCCAATTTTTTGGAAAAGTAAGAATCTATATTTCTTGAATCAAGCAGGCGTAGGATAAAAAATCTTGAAGTAGTTGGAAGCACCTGCTCGAATCTTCTCAAACAAATTTTGGTATCAAAACGATCAACACGAAATTGATATTTTCTCCGGAAAAGAACTGAATCAATCAATAAACTCGAAATGTCCTCTCTTGATGACTTCTTTGCCAAAAAGGACAATAAAAAGTCTAAAAAAAAAAATCAAACTACCTGGCGACCGACGAGCTGTACAAAACGCTGGAGGAATCCGCGAAGCTGACCCAGGAGACCATAGTCAATCCGGAAAAGGGTCGTGGAGGCGACGCTATCATAGACGGACCCACCGCATTCATGGATCCTACCCAAAAGCCCCTGGAGTTTGGAATACGCTTCTCGGACGAGACCGTAGACGAGGAGGACGAGTGGTCTGATTTTACTGAGGAGAATCGCAGGCAGTATACAAACCTGCCCCGCACCGTCCAGATGACTTTGAGCTGCCCCATGATGGCTCCGTTCACCGTCAGCGGTGAGGTCAAAGTTCAGGAGTCTGAGCAGCGCGAGTCCGGCGGCGATGGCCTCGATATAGGTCCGGGGCCGAAGGAGGCTCTGGCTAACGCTTCATGTCCTTGGCAGAAGATAGACGGACAAATGCAGAAGACACTGATTCCGAAGGTCGAGCCAGAGAAGTCAGTGAAGCTGGAGAAGATCGAGAAGATCGAGAAGATTGAGAAGATTGAGAAGAGTGAGAAGATTGAGAAGTTGGAGAAGTCGTTGGAAGCCAAACATAAGATATACGTACCCCCAGCCCTGCGCCAGAGCCAGGTCGATATCAATCAACGCCCCCAGAGGGAGTCGCGCCTTCGCAAGGCCATGTCTACCTATGCGGTCAAGCCGCAGGCTCCCGATCTAAACAGTCCCGAGTACTTTCCGAGCCTCAGTTGCTCTAAAGTGCTGAAGCGCGCCAAGTAACCCAGCATCGAGCCATCATTCATTCCCATGTTACCTCGATGCGTATGTTAACGTTTTTGATGTTCGAATTTAATGTGATCAACGACTGATGGAGGAGTTGCCTTTAATAAAGAGCCTCTGCGCACCCCCGCTTATTTCTGGGTTATTCTTGTAAACAAATTTTCGCTCAACAGGCCCATTAGCATTACACGACTTTGTGGCAGGTCCCCGATGTCTCGTTAGCTGTAAACGAGCCAAATATTTACAATAAAATCGGTTTTAGCCCTAAATGCACCCTGTGGACTGTAAGCAAAACCAAAAACACGCCACACTCGGCACTTAAATTGGCCCCAACAATTTTTTGTATCTTTTAGTCTGCCGGGTAATTTAGAAGTTTCTTTTTTATGGGAATAGGTATTTTAAAAACCAATGCTACACAATTACAAGGCAGTCCTTCAATAAAACATTTGATTATAATTGATACGTATAAATTTATTGACAACTATGGGTTTGGATTTAAAAGCGAGAGATCCTCGAACGCTCCCAAGCCAGATTCAGTCGCGACAACCTTTGGCACGTACAAATGTTTAGTTATACCTTTCGCGGGTACTATTTTCTGCGGCACCTCTCGCTAGAAGAGGCTCCATTGCTGTAGCCGCTTCCTGTTCTAGACTTCCTTGGCTAAATCCTACATTCCTTCTAAGCAGGCTAACAGTGGCCGCCATGGGGTCCGTAGCAAGAACAACAACCGTATGGCCCGCAGGGACCGCAGCAATGGTTTACCGATCGGAACCACTGGCCGTTGTAGGGACCGCAAAGCATGCAAGGACCCAGTCCACCAGTTGGTCCACAGCAGGTGCCAGGCATAGAGTTCATGCACGGATTGCACATCTTGTTCTGTAAACAGAAAAAGATTTTTTCTCACAGATTTTTAAATTTTTACACAAACTTACATTAGCCTGGTTACGGAAGTAGGATTTGGAATTGAAAAAATTTGGTTTTGCTCCAAAAGATGTTTGTCGTATGAGAACCGAGACGAGAATGAGGTCTAGCTGAGGAGGCACAAAGCCTCTATAACTTCCAACTGTCAGTTTGATTTCCAAGGCTTGCTTTGGTCGATTTCAAGGCCTACTTGAAAGAAGAATATCATTTCTCACTTTTTTGTTATTTTCAATTGGTTTTTGCCTCACCATTAATTATAAATTTATTTGAAATGAATTTTTCACTGGTAATCGGGCAACAGTGCGTATGAGTGATACAATATCGTAAAAATCTTAACAACTTTTCATATGATAAGTACGTTTTAATTTCCATCTTCTGAGGAATCTCTTAAAGCTTACCAAAGCTATCTGTTAATATATTATACTTCCAATCCGATGCCCTTTTGTCAAAGTCAAGTGCTTAATAGCGCTTCTTAGTTTACTTCGATATCCCCGGCTCCCTGGCTCCCCAATCCCCATAATTTAGCCCAAGGCGCAACAAGTCCGCGACTGATATTTATTCTGGTTCCTTTTCATTGTTTTACGAAGCACAGTGTTTTCTCAGGCGTGTCGTGTGGGACACAAAGCTCACAGACCCAAAGAAGTACTTCTTTTTACTACATTTACGAACAGCAGCGGGACTCGTAGACATAGTGAAGTTAAGTCATTTGACAAGTTTTGTCACGTGCGTCACATGTTGGAATGTGCTTCCCTCGGCGACCTTCCTGGCACTCACCGCCCCCATGGACTGGCCTGCAATCTCTCGAAGGCGTCCTGGCCCAACTGTCGCGTTTCTGGCTTGTGAGCATTTCAAGCAATTTCCGAGCATGCCTTACCGCTTCTGCCGTTGTCGTCATTGTTTTCAAAATTGTTTCCGAAGTTGTTCTTGCTGTTGACCCGGTTTTCCATTTTTTCCGCCTCCTCTGCAACGCTTCTTGGTTTTCGTCGAGCCTCGTGTCCTGAAGGTTTGTTTGGGTAAATGTGTTTGTGATTATTTAGTTATGGCATCTAATTGAGTTTTGTGTTTGTTTTGTTTGTATGGGCGTGGGCGTGAGTGTGGTGTGAGCCTGTGGAATGTCTATGGAATGGCTAATTAAGTTGATTACTTTAACATTTTCGGCGTTATCGACTGAAAGATAAAAAGGTACGACACTTAGCATAGGTGCTCAAAAGTTAAACAGAATGATTTAATCTTGGGAAGTTTTTTGAAGCTGGAAAGCTAACAATTATATTATTTTTGTTAACTCGAAGTTTGTGGGAGTTTTAAAAGTTTCCAAAAAAAGATATACCAAATTATACCTTTTAATTAAGTTTTCAATTAGCAAATGTTGGAAATTTAGATAAGCAAACATAGTATTGTTATTAACCCATTTATTAGATTATTTTCTTATCTCCGCCAACATTAAATTAAAAGTCTTCCGTTTTTTAAAAATTGTTCTGCTCCTTTGCGGACATGTCGGCTGCATGACTGTTTTTTCAGATCCATAACCAACCGAATTCGGCACCCCAGTATACTCCTAAACCCTACCCCTATCCCATTTCCGTATCCAACCATCATTCCCATCGCGTGCTGGTCTCGTATTACACAGCATTGCATACTTGCAACGCCGCGGCGTGCGCTCCCATTTGATTTGAACTTTGTGGCAACTTTAAAGAAAGCGTCAGAGAGCCAAATATGTTGTGACTGTGAAGTTTAATGTTACGTGCGGCTTTGTGGAAGTTCTTACTTACGAATATGTGTATATTTTTTCCTTTTCGGGTTCCTTTGTTGTTGTTTTGGGTTATTATTTTTCAGCAGTGCCTAGGACGCGTGCTAAGAAGTTCAATGTCCCTCGTTTTCCCAACGTCCGGCGTGCAACGGAAATTTAGAAGCGATAACTTTTTTGTTAGCTTTGCTTAAATTTATGATTTATTTATTATTTAATACAAATTTTAAAGCTTACATTTTATTAAATTTGTTGCTCCCAAATACTGAAATGTTTCCGTCAAGGAGCTGAATAAGTTTAGACCAAGAATCGAATATGCGTACTTGGGAGGCACTCTTGGGCGGACAGAATGGCTCCGTCTGGCTCCGTCAGTTCTGGAATCCGTGCTCCGACATCGACAGCCTGATTATCCTTGTGTGGGAATTAGTGCGAGTCAAGTGAACTCTGGCACCGAGGCATAGCTTATGCCCATTGTAGTTATGCATTGAATGTTTTATTGAAGTGCATATCCAAACAACTGCTCAATCACTCGATGAATTGCTCAGTCACTCAGGCTCTGACTCTGCAGGGCAGTTTCCCTACAACGCCACCGCATGTGAAGAATGGATTTCTTCATTTATAAAGAAAGGCATACAATTATCCGCCCAAATAGAGCTCGTCTAAGGCCAATCGGGTATCACTGAAGAGAAGGCACTGATTATTGTTTAATTCCTGAATAAATCCAATCCAATTCAAAGCCACATTTTAAAGAAAGAAAAACAAAGCCCATATAAAATGGGAATTAATATTGTAATTAAATTTATACCGACTCCATTAACGCTTTACGTTTTTCAGTAAATATTTTTCATTCGATTTTTCATCTCGGACATAAAATGACCCTTCATAAACCATTTGATCTGATTTGCACTCTTGACTATTGCCATTTAAGTACATATACGTATCGACATCAAAATAATATTTTCCCCATCAGCAAATTAAATTGATTTTCTCCACTGGCCAGAAATTTTTCAATTATATAAAAAGGTTTTACCATTCGGAATGCACACAATAACGAGTTCAAGTGTTCAAACGAATGAATTTAAATTTTTGACTATTGACCAGCGACATATGAAAAATGAGCCCATAAATCTTTCAATTAATCTTAATTAGAGTTACTAAACCAGGTGTCTGACAAAATGCCCATAAATCTAATAAATAGCCTCTTTAAAGTGTCGTTTAATGCCGGCCAAAGAATGAAGTCTTTGGACTGACTTCAAAGGAGTGTCAGAAAAAAGTTTATAATTAAAACTTTACGCACGTTTTGGCTAAGTAAATAGCACAGACACACCACACCAAACACACATGCATACAGGGAGAGGAAACCCTAACACTAAGCAACACACAAACAAGATGGCAACCAGTTGGTGGACTTGGCTTTTGGTATTTTTGGTAAGCTTGCAGCGTACGAGAATTTTGTGTTGCATACTTAAGTAAGCAAAGTCTTGTGATGGAACATATGCCAGGGATGAAAGATTCAGAGCAGTTTTGGAGGGTACACCAGCACATTAGGACTGGTGCAGGGGCTCCGAGATTGACACTTATTATGTGACCAGTCTCTGCAGAGAATTCCCTGCATTTAAATGTGGCTTTGAAGGTCTTTCTCAACCGCATTCCCAACAGCCTCCCAACAGCCAGTTCACCCCGTCTTTCAGTTTCGTTACCGACTCGTAACAACCAAACATATTATTCATGAGCAACGACAAAAACAACAATAACAAAATCGTAAGCCAAATGAAAGTTCATATGCAAATATTTTCACCATTTTATGTTTGTTTTAGAACTTGGCCAACTAGTTTGAATTTGGTCAGTTGATTGTTTGCCATTGCTGTTGTTGCTGTTTTCGTTGCATAAATAAATTAAAATGTTTTTGGGAAATTTGGGAAAAACTTTATTTTTTTCCCTATTTAATTTGCTGCGGTTAAATAATTGCCGTTCGGTAACCTTCTGCTTTAAATTATCTTCCATTAAACTTTCAGCCAAGAAGTAGTAATAATAAATTTGGCCTTTTTAACGAACAGAGAAACTCATTTTCCTGGTAATTGTCGGCAAATGGTATTTGGTTTTCCTTTATTTAACTGCATGTAATTTATTTTAAATTGTTGCGGAATTTTTTCGTTGCACAAAGTACTCTTAAAAGCAGTATGGTTAAACATGACAATATATGCTTTGATAATATGTTGAATTATTTTTTAAGTGGAAACAAACACCAAATAGTTTCTAAAACAAAAAACAGTAATTCTTAAATTTAAATCAATGAAAAAAATATAATAGGCGTTTCATATAAACTTTTTAGGCAACATACAAAACATTTTGGCACATTTAAATTCACTTTTTGGCAAGTAAAAGGCTTATAGAATGCCTTTTTGATGCTTTTGTGGAAATATTTATTACCTTACTATCCCATACTTCCTAAGGGCGTAAACAAAATTGTTCATTTCATATGAAAAGTGCATTTATTTGCATTTTAAATGAAAAGGACTCCCCGCCAGGCAGCCGCCAGCATCCGAAAAACGATTGCGTGTAATTAAATGGCATATGTTTACGCCATTGTTCTTTCTTGTATAAAGCATATTCATATCTAAAATATATCAAAACATAAATTGAAATACAGTTTCGTGTCTATTGAAAAATTGAATAAAAAGTGTGATTTTATTCTCGTTATTTAGAAATATGTTGGCAAAATTACATTAGTCCAAATACATTGTTTGGAAATGCGCATTTTGTGCATTTGATTTTTTATTGTTCTACTGCAAAGAATCGAAAGGAATTTATATATATATATATATATATAAAGCATACCCCTTTAAAGTTATTATTCAACTGTCATGGGCACGCGGCACTATCAAAGTCTGTGACATTGAAAAAACGTACAAAAGCTGGTGGGAAAAGATAGAAAAAATTGGTAAAACGCTTTTGCCTGTGCATCTGGAGCATCATTATTCACATGGCACACCAGTCTGGATTATCACATCGGGAAAAGATGAACTGAGGGAAAGGCAGAGAGCCAGACAAAGAGCATTCTCAAGTGAAAGTCAGAGAGCCAATTGGCATAACATTGAATAAGGCAATAAAAAAAATGAGCAAAGCAAATAAAAAACTTAAAAATTCTGGCATTAAGTCACAACAGACTCACTGAAACGGTACAAGAATAACTTATAGTGACAGACAAGCTTGTCTCTGGACAAATGACAACTTTTTATCAATAGGTAAATGGGGCAGGACGTCAATTACTGCTGTCCTTGTTTTATGTACTCCATTTTGTGGCTTAAAAAACGCACAGACAGTCAGGACCCAATAAAATGCAGTTTAGAAACATTTTTTTGTTCAAAGACTAAGTTGGGATTAAAGCTCGGGACTTATCACTTGATAAATGTATTTTTTAATGGAACTTTTTATCTTCCCCGTTTACTTTAAATGGTTTGCTGAACAAGAACACTTTTACCTCTAGACAGGTTATTTTGGAAGTCTAAAAAATGACAGTGGCCTTGGTTAACATTTTTTTGTCCGGGCTTTAAAAATAAAAGGAGGAAGAATGCAATTCTCCCCTTTTTGAAATCCCTTAAAATAAGATACTTAAAAAGAGTATTCTAAACTATAACCCATGAAAATTTTATGCCACAAACTAGATATCTATATATCCGCCGTACGAATGGAACTCTGCCTCCGAGAGTACCAAATACTATCAGTGTAATGTTGCATGCCCCAGGCAGTCCAGCCGTAAACGGCAATCTATCAGAAGCGTGCAGATAGGCCTTTGTGCAGGTTCTGGCAAAAGGGTCAGTACGGAGTGCGGATGACAAGAGGCAAGAAGCCAGAGAAGAATGGCAGGAGGGAGAGGTGCCAGATGCAGCTCCATTGGTGGCCAGGAGTCTGCAATCGCCGCCGACTGCCTGCCGTTGATGATGCCAATAAAGTGCTTTTTGTTGTTTATGCCGATAATGATGTGTCAGCCGCTCGACTGGCGAATGAGCATCAAGCCCGGGTCCTTGACATTAAATAGTCTCGAGAGGACTTCTTTATTTGACGTTTCCTTGCAAGATGTTTACATCGAATATGCAAATCCAAAGCCCTTTCGACCCTAGTTAACCGATGTTGATGAGTTTTCCATGCAAATCGGGCTTACCCTCGAAATATACGATTTTTTAAATGTCCCAAGCAGACAATTGGATAAATTATGAGTCTCGCTGGAATGCTGCGAAAAAAGAAGCCAGCATGTAAAAAATTCAGTCGTGAACATTCCATCGAGAAAATTGTACGGCAATTATGCATTTTTGTTATTGCGAGGTTTTACCATTTGTATTTAATATGCATTTATTTATTCATACGGCAGGCGTTTTAAAACATTGTTGTGACACTGCTTAAATGAAGAAACTCGTAGCCCACTGGCAGAGTTGGATATGTGAGTATTTTAATGGCAATAAATGCAGTGAGTCGCATACTGTAAACGATGGAATATTTACGGCAAAATAAATATTGGTTAACATTCATAAATTTGATTCAAACAAGAGTAAGTTGGTGAAAGCATCAAATGATTCATTTACATTAAAACAATTTTTCTTGATTTGAAAATATATTTTATAAAATTTTGTTTTATATATTTTATGGAAATAAAGTTCCAAGCTAATGAAATATTTTTTAGAGTAGTGGGATACCCTTACGACAAGAGTTAAATATTTACACACTTTTTAACTATCTGTTAATGTAAGTAGCTTCCCGGGCATGTAGAACACGCCAGCGAACAACCAATCTACCGCCAGTCGGTAATTTTGCAACAATAAAATTCTTTAATGCGAAAACCGACGGGAGACAAAATAAAAACTCGCATATGGATACATGCCGTGCATTGCGTATATAAATAAACTCATGTGTATATTATATGTGGGCTTTCCAAATGTTCATCGTTGCAATTTTTTACATTTCTGCGGCTACGCACAATAGCATCCCCCGCCCACCCAATCTTATCCTGGTTGGACCGTCTGTCCTGTTGTCCGGTGGTCTGGTTGTCGGTCTGTCTGGCCATCAACCGAAAAGGGCTACCCAGTCCATTGCTGCCAGGAACTCTGGCCGAGCCTCATGCAAATGAAGTTATCCTGCGGTTATTTGTGGCTGTCGTTATAATGTCAGGCTGGGTGGGGGCAGAAGGCTTTGTAACAGGATATGCTGTTGCTGCGATGCTTGCCTTGCAATTGATTAAAGCTTAATTGAATTTAAAGTCAAGTCGAGGACTTTAAGGATTAATTACAGTCTCCAGGGGTGGGGCCGGATCAGAGAAATTGATGAGCCTCGCATTCTTCGGCCAACATTGCCGGCACAATCGTCTTAACCCGCACGCAAACCGATAAGGATACGACACCAGGTTGCATTTCTACGCCAGGACGACGTCCAATGTTTCGCTTAAACCTAATTAATTATGGCAATTAATTGCAAATGCATTGCCATAGTCTGGCCAAAGCCAACACTCCACACCCCGTCCGACCGCAAAAGCCATCTGACAACTGACCGACTTTTGCCGGAAGGCCGGCGACTTAGCCATGGTTTATTCCACCCGAGTTGGCTTCCTTTCGGACTGACATACGACGTACAAGAAGACCGGGCCACCGCCGTGATTAGACAATGAAATGCGAAACTGATAATTGGCTAAGCGGCTAAAGAGAATGACGATAAATGCCTTAGCTTTGCTCATTGTTTGTCTTGACATTAGTCCAACTTGCAAATGTGATGTCTGGAATGATTTCCACTTTGGAAAAGTTTTATTTGTTGATGAATTTTTAGAAATTCATCATAAGCACTTGTCATTTGATATTCTACCGTAGTTTAACAAAAGGGTACCCAAGTTAAGAAATCAAAATCAAATTATTATATTCTAAGTCCTTAAACAAAATATTACTCATACGCAGTGTTATCTCACAGCATTTTTCTACGAAATGTCTTCCACCAAATATGATAATCTATTTATTTTTAATTATAATATTTGCTTAAAGCAAATATTTTCTAAGATTGACCTTGCTAAAATCACAAATACTTTAAGCACTGTTGTGCTTGGGGTTTTTACAACAGATCAGTCAGGACCTCTGTCATGCAAAACGTGTTTTTCCTCACTCCTGTATCTGGTCGGAAATTAATACACTTCCGTTTTTGGGTCGCCCATCGCATTACTCAAAATGTGTTTTTGCCGCTTGGCCCCGGTACAAAGAGACATAAAAATTAATTTGCTTTTGCCGTCGTCAGGCTGCCGGAAGCGCGTTGTAATCAACCGACAAATAAATTAACACTGCATGAGATGAATAGCAGGGGTGATGTAAGGGGCACAAGGGGCACAAAGGACAGGAGGCGGCACAAGGACGCAAGGGTGGCCTGACGCTTTGAGTCTCAGATTTTTATGAGCGCCTGGCAAATTGCGAGGCTCGCGTATTTTTGACCTTTTCACTTGATTTCCGTTTATGACTAACCCAAAATACATTTCTGTCAATATTTTAACCATTTTTTTCCACCGGCATGCCCCCTTTTTGGCATTTAATTTTTATGAGCCAGACAAAGTCCGATTTTATTGGCAAAACGAGGAGAAAAATAAATATTTTTTAATATGCATAGCACGTCACGTTCGGCGGCATTTTTCAATAAGCAATTTAAGCGGAAAGTGATGTGGATGCGATAGAAGTTTAAAAGTAAATATTGAATAAGGCCAAAAATAAAATCCGATGCAACCTGTTAACGAAACATTACAACAAGATATAAAAAAAAACCGAAAAAGGAAATTTTTTAATTAAGTTTGTGATGGTTATCAAACGAATCCTGCCGGCTCTTTCGATAGTTTCAACTTTAGCTCCCTATCAGGTTAAAAAAGGGTAAAACAGTTTAGAAAACAATTGCTGCGCAAAAACTGGCCACTAGCAACGATGTTTAACTTAAAATGCCGACAGAGCGAACATTAGGCTTAATTATAAGCAAACAGGGACTAACAAACCAAAGCAAAACACGCCACACCCACCGTTGTGGGGGCGATAACATTGTTGCTGAATTTGTTGTTGTCATTACAAGCCTTTGTGGTGGCCAGAAAGCTTCACTTGCATAATTCACGGACGAGCTGAAATGACCGAAGGATACGGCAAAGTTTTGGCCTTTAATTTTCAGTGCACGGCAATGGTCACACTGGTCAACTGCATGTGTGTGTGGGTGAGGAGTGGCAGATGTGCGTTTGGCACTAGTTGCAGTTTCTGTTGTTGTTGCTGCTGGAAAACTTTGCCAGCATTTGCCAGCACCTCGTCTACATCTGCATTTGTACATCCTGTGCGGTTAGTCTGGCGCTGTCGTTGTTGCCCAAACAACTTTCCGCTCGCATCTTACTCCCGGCTCCTCATTTGGATCGCCAGTGTTGCTTGTGCCTCATTAAAGCATTAATCATAAGCTAGCGGAACGATGTTTTGGTTGGGTGTATATGGTCCAGGACCTGATTCTGGTCCAGGTCTCGATCCCAGTCACGACTGTGCCACTTTAATGGCATCACGTCGGCCATCTCAATTTCTTTCACTTGACTGGCCAAAATGTCAAACAGCAATTCAAATACACTACAAGAAGGGTTTGTGTTACTGCAGTTTTCAAGCTTATTTATTTATAAGATAAATTCGAGAAATTTATAACAATTTTCTATTAATTTATAAATCAATTGTTTGACCTCTCGATTTTATTGTCCAAGATTATTGTCTATTGATTGTCTGCAGGATGAGTTTTTATTTATTTCTTTATTATTATTTTAAGATTATTTATATATTTATTAATTGCCTTCATTACAGTAAACCAAACATTAAACCCCCTTTTCAAGGGCATCCCAGATTCGCTCAAAAGAAAATGGCGGAAATTTCTTTTTGGCTTGTGGCATACTTTTGTGGGCCGCCAAGCTAATTGTTTTCAAGCTTGTTGCTCGCCCCGCTCATAATTCTTAAATGCTTTATTACTTGAGCAAACAAACACACTCTCACTTGGACACACCCACACCCAAGCACACGGCCTTATAAATTGGCGCACAGCAACGACGATGGTAATAAAAATTAAATAAAACGCATTCGCTTCCTACAAATTTCTTAATATTCCTTTCTCTTCGTGTTTGAGTGTGTGTTTTTGGGTGTGCGGGTGTGTATATCCTGGGTGTATCCTGTGGGTATGAGAGTGGCTGAGTACATATGTGTGAGTTTGTCATTCTGGTGTTGGCTTTTCATTTTGTTTATTTGTTATTGTGGTGTTTGTTTTCTTTTTTTGCAGTGCTGTGGTTTTTTCTCTTGCCAGGTCTTTGTTATTTCCTTTTGGTAGGAGGGGGCGTGGCATACCCGCGGGACTTGACATTTATAGCTTGGGCATTAAAAGTCAAGAGCACCAAATGGGGGACGAGTCAAAAGTGTGTGTGTGTGTGTGTGTGTGTGCAGGTCTGGGTGTTAAGACCATGTCCGTGTGGAAAACATAAGCTTACTCACGTCTTATTTGGACTAAGTGGCTTGGAAAATAGTCACAATAAGGTAATTTAGAGCCATATTTATAAATATGATTATTTAGGAAAACATACAAAGACCATCGTGTTCCTGATTATTATTTTTAACAATTTCAGGGTCATCTTCCGACTATACTTCACCAAAATATAACTAATATTCCCTGCAATCGCAAGGTAAGTCCTTATACAACATAAATTTTAGCTAAACTAAAAGAGCAGGGCAAATTAATGGCCTTGAGTAGCATTATCTTTATTTAATTATTACTCCGAATACTGCTTTTAATTGAAATTAACCTGAGTGGAAATTGAAATCAGCCATGCTCATTTGCACAGACACATATCCGAGAGGGGTTCAAATTGCAATGCATAAATCACAAAATAATCAGACATTTACGGCCAGAATGCGTGTTTGTCGGTTGTAGGGGTGTATGCAATGCAGAGATGTCAATCTCGCAAGCCAATTGCCAATTGAATACATTACAATTACCGAACTTTGACATATATTTCCTTTAACGGGGGATAGAGCAGAAATCCTAATGCAAAAGTTTCCTGCTCGGTGGCATAAATATTTAAACTTGTACTATCTCTATCGCACTTGTTCGTTCATTCTTTGTCTATCTGCGAGTCCTGCTCCTGGTCCTTCTGCTCCTGCTCCTCCTGCTCCGTAACCCGTTTCCTGTGTTTTCCACACAAATTGCACAAAATTACGAAATTGTACGCGTGTGTGTGGTGTGCAATGAAAATTGATTTATCACGCACACAGCATTTACGGTCACGCATCCAACATAAATTTTCATTCACTGTCTTTTCGGAAGCCAGTGTCTGCTGCATTGTTTTTGTTTTCGCCACCGATGTTGGTGTATTTGAGGCGTTGGGAAATTGTTTTGCACGCAGCATAAATTGCAATTTCATATAGCTCCAGCCGAGCTTTAGCTCCAATCCGATCCGCGCATCCGCAATCACATATGTAGAGCCGATGCAACGGCAAAAAGTAATATTATTACATTCCGTTTTGAAAACTGGGCATTAAATAATAATAAAATACCATATTGCATAGAAGGAGAGACTAAAAGATGGCCAGAGAAACCTAAAAGCTTGTTGTGGTTAAGCGAGATTTGTGTCAAGCTTCCAAATATTTTATTTTATTTATTACCAACAAAAAGTAGTTACTTAAATTTGTAGATTTTCAATATTACGTACTTTTTTAGTCCTGCTAGAGTATCAAACTGAATTCGAAACTCTTCGTTGTTGCCAAAAATAACGATAGATATTATAATACAACACATTACAGACGAGATTTGCATGCCGAAAATGCATTAGCACTTTAACAATGAAAATCTGTGTTATGCGCCATGCGGCATCTGCCACTCCCCTCAAATTCAGCATTCCCCAATTCCAATTCCCCAAATATTTAGTTGGTTATTCTGACAAACGGATATTGGGCAATACTATATAGCAATACTATATGCTTGTTGCAATTATTACTTCCTGAGGTTGCAATGATATTTGCCAGCATGTGAGTGCATCAATTGGTAATCAAATTTCACTTTAATGATTCACAAGCTTGCTTACATTACTCGTTGAATAACAGAACCTGATGCTGGATTGAAACTTTGTGATGTGTAAATCACAGACGCTTGAAAATTAAGTATACGAATTGTTGTACAATTCAATAGACACTTGCCTCTTGCTTTTATCCTGCCAAATGTCTCCCCAGACGCCACTAAACAAATTAGCGTTAATTTAATGACTGACATTACCGCCCCCTTTCGCGCAGTCTGGCTAAATTTATTGGTTTCCACAAAACATACAAAACCTAGATGACAGCAGGTTGGGCTCGGCTTAAGGTTCCACCGCCCTAACTCAAGTCCAACAAAAAGGCGCTTTCGAGACCATAAATTCCATTTGATTCTGCTAGTCAGCACCAACTGTTGCGTGGGCGTGGTATGCTGGCTTGTTGAATGGCAATAATGGCGACAATAATAAACTCGTCTTAAAAGATAATTTCAAGGGAACGAGCTAGTCTTTTGTGCTGTTGAAAATTTAATAGAAATAGAGTTACATTATTGCGATTTTTATACATTAAATACGAATTTCTATTTTATGGAATTAAACATAACTTCACTAATAATTACACGATAGGCGAATGTTATACCTTCCCGACATTAGATCTACGAGTACTATCCTTTTCCATCTAAATCTAGAAAACTAAAATGGGACAGATTTTTTTTTAATTTTTAAAGGGGTAACATCATGATTTTTTGCGAAAATCATCAAAATTTTTATTTTTTTTTTATACCCATATTTGGATGCAAATGAATATGCTTTGAAGCCCTGTTTCAGTAATTGTACTTCGTTTAAGAATTAAATGCAAAATAAAGTTAATATTCACGAAAAACTTTAGTAAAAGTATAAAAAAGGTCATGCGTGCGTATACTTGATATATATTACGTATACGCCACGACTTCTTTCAGGGAAACAGCCATAATGCAGCCAATACTCTTCTAATTGTAGAATGTTATACCTTCCCAATCTTAGATCTTCGACTACCATCGATCCCAATCAAAATCTGGCAAACTAAAATCTGACCCAATTTTCGAAATTTCGAAAGGGGTTACATCATGTTTTTTTTGCAAAAATAGGCCAGAATGGTATTTTTTCGATCTTCCGCCACATTTTAATGAATATCTCGGCCATTTCTCAACCGATTCGGAAACGGTATACCATTTATTGATAGTAACTTTATACCCCTTCGATTTGCATCAAAATATTTGGAAGCCCGTACAAGAAACTAAATAAAAATTGTGCCTACTTTTATCTTTTTAGATTTTCGGTCATTTTTTAATGTATATTTTGGCCATTTCTCAACCGATTTGGCAACGGAATACCAATTATTTAAAAGAACTTCATTTCCCGTCGATCTGCATCAAAATATTTAGAAAATTGACCCAAAATTTAATTTTGCCATTTTCAAAATATTTTAAAACAGATCGACGGTGAATGAAGTCTTGATTTAAAAACGGTGCCAACCATAACATTCTCGACATTCCAAAATCTAGGGACGCCACCTTCACCAGTAGTTCGCCACGTCCCCCTAGAACGTAAATAATAAATCTGATGCAACTCTTTGGACAGACAACCAAACGGGGCAAGCACTCCCAGACAGGCTGACTGCATTTTAGATGATGCTCCTGATGCTGGTGCCAATGCTCCGGATGCCCTGGCTGATGTTCTACTTAAAAATCGTGACTGGGCTACCATATTCATACATTTGACATGCATATATTAAACTTTTGCTCTCTAGCCGAAAAATTTAATAACATAAAAAAAAGGAGAGAGAGAAAAGAAAATTGAAATGCTACTACTAACTTTGAGTGTGGGGAGATATTATTTTTAAAAAATAATATTCGTTGGTACAAGGGAGATATATAGAAGTTTTTGAAAGCATTTTTTGCACAGGTGTGCACAAAAATTGTTCGCACCTTTTCAGTTGCTTTGGCAGTTCTTTAGTTGGGCAGAGAGTTTGCCGCTCAGCTGACAGGGCACAACCATCCACAAATTCCTATTTGTTTGCTGTTGTTCCTGTTGCTGGAGCTGCCCCTTCTGCCACTTTCCTATACATAAGTTGTGCTTCCCTTTACAGAAAACTTTTGCATACAACTAATGTGCACTTCCGCTTTTTGCGAACGCCATTTTCTTTTCAGCTTCGGTTTCCTCAACTCCAGTTTCCATGCCACTTCTTACCACTCGCCATGGCATCCCGACAAAGGGGGAAAATATGCGTTGTGTACGATATTATTTTGTGCTTCGAACTTTTGTTCGCCAAGAAAGGTGGCGGGGAAGTGGCTGAGGATGTGCCGGATGAGTGCAAGGATGCATGTATTTATTGCCAAAGTTTGCGAAGCCCGCAAGGGATTCACTGGTTGTCCAGAAGACTTCAATCGGAAATATTACACACAAAAAATGTACATGTAAGCATTAGTGGTGTCTTTAATTAAAATAAAAGCTCGGCAAGTTAATTTTTTTTTATGGTGAGAACCTGCAAAGGTATTCAAAGGTGTTCATCTTTATGTTAATAAAAAAAAAAATTTATCTGCTTGATCTTCAAATAATTTTAATGTAATTCTATTGATTTTAATAGTATGGAAAAATCCAGAAGTATTTTTTATAACCTGTCCAATATGTTGACATGTGAAGTCTTATAAAAAACCATATCATGATTGCCTTTCATTTTATTTGTGTAAAGTTTTCATTGAAAATATTTGAGCATTATTTTTTCCCGGTAATCAGTAAAATCTTGTGACGTTTACATTTTGTACATAAATTGTATTCGGAATTAACAGGATTCATTTTAAGCTATTTTATGAAATCATACGAAAATGGAAAAAGGCTCTATAGAAACACAACAATTTAAGCATAATATTCTATAATCTTATTGGTTATTCCTGTTTTAAAAAATTACAAATAACTGAGTTGTATTCCCATAAAGTAAGCTTTAAGGTAACAAATCATACAATTGGTGAATACATTGGATGAATGGAAGTAGAAACGCCAGCCATCGAGAATTAACTGCCTCCTGGCAGGGACTGCAGTCGATTGCCCAAGGTCCATAAAAATGAACTTAGTGAAGAGCACATCGCCACATCCTTGTCTCCATGCCGTATTCTCCACACCCAGACGTTTTCGCATGTTAAACAAAACAATCAGGGCACTTCCTGCTCCGTTTATTCTCTCAATGGGGAATGGTCTACTCCGGGGCCTGTGTGGTTAGTCAATAAAAATACTGCCCAAATGGAATTAACACGCACTCGACCACGCATCCCAGCTGCAGCAAACGAATCTCAGGTTTTACCTCAGCCGCTACTCCCTCTCTTCGCCACCAGATCCTGTCTAGGCCGTTGGTGCAGCTGCTATGCAATGTCACAAAACACTTTGTCTCACTTAATTTTTTGTTCGCCTGTTTTTCTCCTATTCCTGTTTTTTTTCTTTGGTTTCCTTGCTATGTTCAATTTTTTTTTTTTTTTTTTTTTTTTGTTTTAACTGCCTGCTGTTGCGATGCGGCAAACAATTTCAATTTAAATTGCCAGCTTTGCTTACCTTTTTGCCATACTCTGGGCACACTTATCAGTGTCAATAAAAGTCCCTGGGGAGAGCTCCTGCCAAAAAAAACCAGGCCAAAGAGAAACCAAAGGAGCAGGCAGATGGCAAAGACGGATGTGACGCATCCTGGGGCATCCTGGGAAAAAGTGTCAAAGGCTCAACATAGAGAACGATTTTTAATGACGATACTATTTTGCGAAATCCAATACAACTCTTGGACAAAGTGACCAAAATATCACGGCTTACTAACCTTTGAAATAATTTAACATAATGAACCACTTTAGAAAGTTTAATCATTTATAGAAGAAATTATCTAAATTCTCTCTACCTTTAAGTATAAAAAAGATATTCAAATAGCTTTTTGACGGTTTCCAAGGATTAATGACAAAAATGAGGCAGTTTGCGTTATTAAAAGGAATTAACATATATTACATAACAGTAAACATCGATTAAAAAAGACGATTGAAAAAGTGTGGCTACAAAATATGAAGCTGAACTAAAATTCATGAGACTGGCTATTTGGTGATAAGAATATAATTAAGCTAATTTCATATTTATTAGTGAACATTCAGTAAAAAAAACCTACATATCTTCGAAGTAATATATTTGGTAAGAAATCATCCTAATAGTTATTTCAGAACAACCCGTTTGAGATTCAACTGCTTGTGCATTAAAACGAAGAAAACACTGTAAAATCCTCATTTTCAACACAATTTTCACATTGCTACACAAATTAATTTCCTTGGAGATTTGACTTTTGCGCAACTTTATCGAGTGTCCTGTGAGTTGGCGAATCGTCGTCCTTGCTGCAGTAACGTTTATGTATATTGTTCCCCCAACTATCCTCAACGATGGCCTCTGAAAACCAGAAAGGTCGCAGAAGTATGAAATGTCACTTTACAGTTAAAATGTCCAGAAAATTATCAACTTTAACATTTTGTTGCTTGTTCGTCCTGCAGTGAGAGATAGGAAATGTAGTTGGCCAGTTATTTGCTTGGCTGGACTCCTACTGCCGCAGACGGAAACTTATAATGAAGTCCTCCAGGACGAGGCTCCCCGAAAATCTCTCACAGTTATTTTAACGCAATTATCTTACCAATTGCGAGGGCCATGCCACAGAACGCATTTTGTGTTTTTTTTTTAATTTGGTTTTTACTGACTAAAAAACCTCGATAACAAGCCGTAAAAAACTTTTAATTAGCCTCGCAACTTAATAACATGCATACGCTACGTTGAGCCAACAAGAATCTCTCAAATAATTTTACTTAAACTCAATGGAAATGGTGTACTTGAAAACTCGAACATGTGTTGAAAATTTTTTTGATATTACTGAATTACCAAAGATACTCTGAGTTTTGTTTAGAACAAAAACTTTTCAACATTATTTTTTTAATAATTTTAATCATAATTTTTTTGAATAAGCAATCTTTTCATGAACGAATGATATACGGAGAAGAGAATAAAGTGGTTTACCTTATGAAATTTAATTCACTTTGCCATTACATGCAAACGGGCTACCGGCTAAAGGAATTCTCGCCGCAACCGACCTTATCCTGCAGCAGGGAAGGATATTCGTCTTCCTGTTGGTGGAGTTTTGCGTACAATTTCTGCTCATGAAAATAAGGTACGTGTGCCAAACGGACACATCCAAAAGTTACAGTTACTGTTTTCGGTGTTTTACCGACATAATCATACGTTTAAATATTGTTCCTGTTTGTTTGGGTTTGTAATCCTGTTTGTGTTTTGCAACTAACATTTAATGGCTCTGTTTTGTGTTAGTTTTGATTTGTGTTTATTTGTTCCTTTTTTGTTTTGTTAAATTGGAATTATCAAATTTATTTAATTTCATTATTATTCATTATATTTGAAGAGCTTAAATATTACTCATACGCCCCGTATGCCAACTCATTTATATCCAAATTCTAAATTATTCCGAATTCACACATAACATTTAAGGAATAACGTTAAAATACGTATATTCTTTGAGATTTTTTTAAATTTTCTATTAAATTCATTGCATTACTGAATTATAAGAACTAAAATATTACTCATACGACCCATATTCCTCAAAATCGTACATATTCGAAATTAACAGATAACATTTAAAAAATAACTGGTAAATACTTCTTTTATTGGTATTTCCTTTAATTCTTTATAAAAAATGTTTAAGAATCAGAATTTAACTTATCCAACACTATGAGCGATATTTTTTAAAGTGAGTAGAGAATTTTTTTTAGTTTGTTTTTACACAGCTTTGAAGATTTATTGTTGTACTATACAAATTTATACAAAATAGAACAGTTATGGGGCCACCCTAAAAATATCACAGAAAATGATCCTAAATTTTCCCGCTATTTCTCAGGAAAATACTGCTGCCTTTTTCAACAACAGGCGAGGGAAAATACGGACCGTTCACCAATCTGACAGTTCTCGGCTGATCGTTCGCGTGATTTGGTTTGGCTCGGACCCGCGCTGCCAAACATCGCGCAACGCGCCCGTGTGTGTTCAGATTTATTTTTAAGCTAACCGCAGAAAATAGTTTTTTTCTGGCGAGGAAAATACGAAAAGTTGAGTGATTTTCTCGATTTTGGCGTCGTTTTAATACCTTATTGATCGCTAAAAGCAACCTGCATAAGTGAAATATAAGATATTCTTCGAAAAGAAGTGAAAAATTAAAAAAAGTGAAAAGAATTCATATATATATAGAATATATATGTATTTATATTGCGTGAGGCGAATCTATAATGCATATTAAACTGACACAATTCGAGCAGCTATATATAAATATCATACGGAAATAAGTGCATAAATAATACAATTTAATAATCCTACAGCTACAAAACAACAATAGCCAGTTACTAGTTTATAGATCAGTTTAGTGAAAATACAAAAAGAAAGAAATTTTCTTAACCGAAACAAAATATATACTAAGCGAATGAGAGATATCTCCCAAAAAGTTTAAAAATATCAACGCCACGTATGCTGCCTTTGCCTTCTTGGCTCGGATTTTTGGTACGCACGACTGCCCCTCAACAAATAAAAATCGCGGCGTGTTTTTATTGTTGCCACGCGAGGGAGGCACCGAGGGATCATCTTGTAAGTGAAATGTTCAACAAGCAGGCCCCACAATTAACTAGATCAAGAGTATACACTATATGCACTGATATAGCTGTTTAAAAATAGCAATTAAAGTGTTCCATGTTGGTTCAAACTTTTGCATTGTATATTTCTGTATCACCGAACTAAGGAATTTTTGATTTACGCGATTTAAAGGCATTCGTATTGTTCTTAATGTATTTTCATTGTCTACAAAAATAATATTGTGTGTTTCGCTCCCGTGATGAGACCAAAAAAGAAACAACATTGCCGCATTGACAGATCCAACTACGTGTGCTTGTTCTAATTTTAGACGAGGCAAAAGCAACTTCTGGCCCAAAGAAAATTATCGAATAGCGAAGCTACTCTTTCTCATACCCCTCCTAAAGAATTTCCCTCACAATATTATTTTCTGACGTTTTTCTGTTGTTTTAAACAAAAAAAAAACAGTTCCATTAGTCAAATAAAATAAAAATTTCGAACCATTAAAAAAATTTACTCATACATTGTTCGACCTTTATTAAAAATCATGAACATATTGCTGATTTTAATTAGGGCCCTAAAAACAAGATCGAAGCGATTAAAAGATCTAAAATTTATAATCTAAAATATTTTCCCATTTGTTTATAAATGTGAAGTAAACAAATCATAAAAGGCACGAGCAGCCAAACTCGAAACATCAAAATATCCTATTAAAAACACATTCAGGTACAAACAAAACAAATTAGTTGACTGAAAGTTTTCCTAATTAAACGACAATTCGAACACATATATTTTCACAGCGTGTTCGAAAATTCCAACAAATCACTTAGCCACTTTTCACCGGATATATATCGTTAGCTGAAAAATACCGCCAGAAAACACGCCCAACCATAAAATGAAATTCTATTAAACATTTTGATATATCGGCGACCGTCAGAGAAGATTTTGCAATGACTCAGACAATCGGTGTGTAAGTGAACTTCATTCTGGGGGCCGAAACGGGGCAAAAGTATCGCCCGGAAAAGTCTGTTTTTAATTTTTGACATTCGCTCTTTTTTCTTGTTCTCCGAAGAATTGACAGAAGCTCTCGCCAACTGTCAAAATCGCAGAGCGCATGCGTTCACCAACATCAGCTGCTTGACAACAAATGTGAGTGCGAGTGGGAGCAAGATACAGAAAGTCGGAAAAAAAACTCGGAAAAACTCGGGAAAACTCTCGCGATCTATTCATAAAAGTTGGAGCAGCTTCTGGTAAAAATATCTCTAGCCGCTGAGGGCGAGAACAAAAAAGAATAAAACAGAAAGATACAAAACACAAATTCGGTTCCTGCTTTTCATTCTTCGGCACATTTTAGTATTCGGTTTGTTTGTAAACAAAACCGATGCATTTCTACCACTGGGAAAATATCCCCGGGGTTTCCCTGTCTTTGTTTTTGATGCTTGCAATGTTTATAAATTAATCTCACGGGTTGTGCATTTAGTTAAATCTTTAATTTGATATGCATACAAACTATACAACTAAAGTTTTTACAAATCAACCGATTAATGATCGCTTTCAAAACTGTAATTGAAGCAAATATTTCAGGAACCCTTTTAACACAGAAATTAACTCAGAAACAAAGCTTAGCTAAACCCACAAAAGCTTTTCGGATCGGATTCAAAAACCTTCAAGGAGATAACAAAGCTCGAATATCTAAGCTTTTCCTGAAAGCCTTGCCTTCAGTAAACGTCAACATTTTCACAGTTGCCTTTGTGAAAAGCTATATTTTCCTGCACAGTGTGCTTTTGTTGCTGATTCCTTAAACTCGTTCGCGTTGCTGCTGGACGCGTGTGAAAAAATAAAAAATACAACATAGAAAGTGGCCCAGGAAAATATAATCCATAGAAATTAATAAGAAACGCAATGTGTAATGACCAAGGATAATTGCAGACCAAGTAGGAATAGAAAAGCAATACGCGGAAGCTGCTGGGAAACGGAAAAACGCTTTCACTTTCTTCGCAGTGCGCGTTTGAAATTTTTCACTTATTCATATGTGTTGGTGTTTTCCACGACTCGGGTGGGCATGTGTGCGAGGGATATTACATTTACGTGGGTAGGTCAATCGGTCAGTCAGGACCTCTTAGCCTGGCTAAAACTGGCTAAAACGCCAGTGCCAAGTGTAGACGAAACACCGTCAGTAATTGTAATCAGCTGAAAAGGCAGCGCACAAAAGTATGCTCATTGAATTTCCCAAGCGAGCCATCAAAAGCCAATGAGCAAATGAATTTTTACTGCCAAAAGCGCGCACTTGACCTCATTTCGTTGCCTTGGCACATCGCTTTTCTGGCACATTCCGGGAACCCATGTACTCATCTGTTTCTGACATTTAGTCACATTAATCAGTGACGGATTGTGTCGGTATGGCGGTATGGCGGAGCCTATAATGCTCTACAACGAACCCCCTCACAAAAAAGAACCCCTCATTCTCCTTCACCCCCATTTGGGCAACAAAATAAAACGAGAAATAGTATTTTATCGCTTTTTTGGCACTTCTGGAGAAAGTTTTATTTTGTTTGCTGCAAAGAGCTTTCGCTGCAAGCGGAGCTTGGCCAAGAGAAGCGGTGGAGAGAATGGCTCTCTCTTCCTCTCAACGAAAGTTGATTGGCCATTTGACAGTTTGTGTCCCAAAAATGTTGTTGCCACAACAAAGGTAAAATGTAAACATTGGGATTGTTTTTTCTTTCCTTTTTTTTTTTGATGCTCCTTACGCACACATGCGCAACCTGGTCTAAAAATATAGAAAATTATAATCAATGATAATTTATTATCTCTAATGGGAAAATTTTGGCTATTCACTCGACTGGAATTGATTCGATTCCGCTAAAGTGAGCGCCAAAATGAACGAAACTTTCAAGGGGACATTAATACAAGCTCGTGTTCTCTCCTAGATCTACGAAACTCAACTGAACGCCTAACGCAGACTTATAACGATTGCCAAATTTTGTAAACCGTCGCTTTTAAATCGTCCAAAAAAATATACATAATTAATATAAGCACCACCGACGAATTTGTACAATATTTTCCGGAAAAAAACACTCATGCGTATTCGAAACTCATGCTCACACTCAAAGTAATCTTCGTTACATGCGGGGGTGTGTGTGAGTGAGACCAAACACACCTGTTGCTGCAATGCTTCCGATTTGGCCGCCTTGTTGACCGCGATTCGGTGTTGGCCATTTGGCAAGAGGCGTTCTCAAAAGTGCATTTTGAATGACAGGCAAATCAATATTGAGTGACCGAAGGAAACTTCAAATATGAATACAGGTACAACGCATTAGAGAGTTTTGAATTTAAAATCATTTCACAATTGATTTCCAACTATTATCAAATATGTTCTTTTTTAATCTACTTTGTTTAATATAAAATGGCTGGAGTATGGTAAATGGGACTTATGTCATCCGCTGGCATTCTGCGGTCCCATTTATGTCAGTCATTTCCTTATTGTTTACTTCAATCAAAAGTTATGATTTTGCTCAGCATCTCACATCTTGTTGCACATCGAGTGCCTGTCAAACTGAGCTAATTAATTATCCTCTTTTCACACCAACCACCCAACTATAATAATTTCCCGATAAGGAGAACATAAAGAGAATGCCTCTCAACAACAGCAACAAACGCAACAACTACAACAGCAGCAGCAACAACAATTGCCACAGCATCCTGACCAACAACAGCAGCAGCAACAACAACCAATTAACAGATACGATGCCTTGGACAATTCTAGTTCGAATAATAAATTAAATCGTAAATACAATAACGATAAGGATAAATCTAGCGATAGGAATCGGGAAGCGAGCAGGGATTCAACGTTGTTGCCCGCCAGTGTTGTCATCATCGATGAATCATGCCCTGTGAAGAGCCAGAAATCACCGACCGGCATCGAGCCGAGCTCGAGCATAATTCCAAGAGGTGGCACCTCCTCCTCGCAACGACGCCGCCAATTGCAATTCCAGAGACAAAAGGAGACCACACTTTATGACCGTGGAGATGAGGCAACAGCCTCGTCCTCGTCCTCTGCCCTGCCTCCAGCTCCCGGCTCCAGCTCCAGCCAGAGTGTAAAGGGGGGCGGGGAGCTGGTGAATTGTATAGCCTACGATGACAACACCCTGGTCATCGAGCGAAAGCCTTCGCCTACTTCCCCCGCCACCTCGCGACGCTATCTGAAGGCGGACACACCGACGCGTGGCAGTCGGAAGTACAACCGCAAATCCTCGGCGTCCAAGAGCGATTTGGAAGTGGTTATGGTCAGGCCGGAACATCATCACCAGCACCGTTCACCGACGATAACGCTGCCAGTGCCCGCGACGCCACTGACCACATCGGCATCGGCGGGCACTTCCCCAACAGGAGCGGCAGCGGGAGCGGGATCAGGAACGGGAACGGGAACAGGAACGGTCCTGCAACAAAGGTACTTGCAGCTCCAACTGGAGCACGAAAAGAAATACATTTTTCATGCAATGCAAGAGTTTGATTATGTGGAACAAACTAGGAGCTCTAGGGCATAGTAAGTCAGCTACAGATACATTTATATCCCAAAATGAATATCGTATTCCTATCGTGACTCAATGTTGTTGTCCATTGTCCTGTGTGCGTCGCTCCTTTTTGTGTGTGCCTTGTCTGTCAGACTGTCTTGATGTAAGAGTTAACTCGCATGCAACCCAAAGAAAATGTGTAAGTTTCTAGCAATATTTTCCAGCGTTCTCGAAATAGAAGTCACCTATATATCCTATATCTTTAATGTTTTTTAGAACCGTATATCATGGAAAATATTTTTATAAAGGTATTATAAATTAATTTGAACCAAATCGAATGCAACGGCAATTTAATACCCAAATTCAAGTTCCAAGAAGAATTTTATTATCAATCATCTCTAATAATGTTTTTGGCTTACGGGGCGTATGAGTTATTTTGTAACTTAAAACGATGACTTCTATAAATACATGAACGTTATTATTAAACAAGAGATTAAACGAGAAATCTTTTTAAGCGAAATAAAAATTCAACTAGAGGAAATATTAACAAAAAATCATTATATATGTTTTGGTTATCTATTTTTTAATAAAAATTGAAAAATTCTTCGATGTGGCATTTGCCTCTATATTTTTAATCGGTCTACACTCCGATTAAGATTCACCTGGAAAACGCATTCGCAATTTTAATTGCAAACCCTGAACCTCGTAGTTGTAGCGTAAATGATTGATGGCAAGTGTTTAAAAAATTCCTGAACTGATGAAAGTCTAACAGAATCTTTGTCTCTTGCCTCCCACAGTTGCAGTGCCCTCGACCAGTCGGAGGAAGCCGGGCAGGCCACCACCTCTAGGAGACGACCCACCAGCACCGAGCTCGCCCTTAGCAACGTCACCAGTCAGATTGTAAACAACGCCACCTACAAGCTTGACTTGAAACAGCGCCGCCGCAGGAGCAACAACGGGGCAAGTGACCCGGCGGCGGGAATAGCCTCCGGATCCGGATCTGCATCTGCTTCCGGACAGGGCACCAGTCCGGGCCAGTCGGCGGGACCTTCGAACGGCGGAAGTCGGCGACGCAAGTCCAGTTGCACGAGCTGTGGCGGTGGGGGCATCAGTGCGCCGGGACCGAGACTAACGCCCGAGGAGGCGTGGCAACTACAGCCGCAAAATAGTGTGACCAGTGCCGGGAGCACCAACAGCAGCTTCAGCAGCGGCGGAGGACGCGACGACGACAGCAGTTACAGTGCCGTGGGCGGCGACAGCAGCAGCAGCAACAGTTGCAACTGCGACATCACCGGCGACACTAGTACGTTGCATGGTTTCGGGGTCGGCGACGTCAGCAGTTTCATCGGAGACGACGAGTGCGAGGAGGACGACGACGACGCCAACCATCCAGATCTCAGCTCGCAGACCCTACGCACCGCAGCCATCGTAGCGGCAGTTGCGGCGGCAGCTAAAGAGCAACAGGACCAGCAGGATCAGTCCCTGTCCTTGGGGGCAGCGGCCACCGACTGCGAGAGCTTCAGCGATCGGCGGCAGGATGCCGATGAGGGCGTCCGGTTTATCCAGGACAGCGGCGGGAACAACGACTCACTCGAGGACGTCGGCGAGGTGGATGACAACGCCGACGTTGTGGTGAGAAAGAATTCACGCAACCGACCCTCGATCAGGAGGACATGTAGGATAACTGAAGAAGACGACGACGAGTTTTACGAGGACGATCCGGACCAGCAGGGCGACGAAGACGAGGAGCCCGAGGGCACCACCATAGACATTGATGAGCAGTGTCAGCCAGACCAGGACGAGGACCCCCAGGACGACGAGGACGTGGACGAGTACTTCGAGGAGGAAGAGGACGACACTCAGGCCTTTTCACCCTTCTACTCCAGCTCGGCGGAGCTGATAGACAATTTTGGCGGCGGTACTGGAAAGTTCTTCAACATAATGGACTTCGAGCGTGGCGCCTCCGGCGGTGGCAGTTTCTCGCCAGGAGGCAATGGACCCGGCAGCGGTGAAAACTCGGCCCGATACGATGGCGGCGAGGGAGAAATGGGTGGCGGCAACAACATCATGGGTAAGTCGCTTATGCTCCAAACTAGCAGTCCCTTCCATCACTAACACGTTGCAACACTCCCTTCAAGGCATCGACTCCATGGGCATTGCAAACATTCCGGAGACCATGAACGGCACCACCATCGGACCCAGCGGTGCGGGTGGCCAAAAAGCCGCTCCTGGTGCCGCCGGCCAGAAGCGGCCCCAACGGCGTGGCAAGCCGCAGCCGGACCGTCCGCAAAGAGCCCTTTTCTGCCTGTCGGTCAAGAATCCTTTGCGAGCCCTATGCATTCGCATCGTGGAGTGGAAGTATCCTTTTGCTGAAAAAAAACAGACGGGAGGACTAACATAGTCTTAAAATTTAACTAATATTTAGAGGGGTATCATATGGATAGATTAAATTTGTTCACAGATTGATAAAGAATCGTCCCACCAATTGTTTAAGGTATTCCGATTGAGAATTAATACAGTATTAGCAAAGATATAGCAATCGGCCTTGCCAGTATTATCACATTAAGGCATATTTCATAATCTTTTAAAGGGGATTCATCAAAAAAATAGACAAAAAATCTAAATATTACTTTCTTATAAGATTTTGATGCAGAATAATAGAGAATCGATCTACCAATCGCTTAAGATATTCTGCTTGAAAATCGGATCAATATTGATAAAGATATAGCCATCGCCTTGGCCCTATTATCTCTTTATGTATTTTTCATTAATTTTGGAAGTGGATCCATCAGAAAAATTGGCAAAAAATCAAAAAAATATTGTGTTCCCAGATTTTAATGTAGATTCATAGAAAATCCATTCATAAATCTTTTAAGGTATTCTGCTTCGGAATCGGATCAATATTGGCAAGGATGGAGCTATCGAAAGTCCCATATTATCCATCCGAAGCATTTTTCAATATTTTTGAAAGGGGTACCATCATAAAAATTGACAAAAAATTTTAAAAAATATTGTGTTCTCTATTGATGTACACATTGATTAAGGTAAACCAATAAGAAATCGGATAGGTCTAGGCCTAAATAGAGTCATCGCATGGGCTATTATTCTATTTCCACTTATATACTTAAAAAAGAAAATGCCACTGCTTTCCTTAACGACTTTTACCTTTCTAGACCATTTGAGTTCCTTATTTTGTTAACCATATTTGCCAATTGTGTTGCCTTGGCCGTTTATACGCCTTATCCAGGCAGCGATTCGAATGTTACGAATCAAACCTTGGTAAGTAATTTCATTGCCCAAACCGAAGGGTTTATTAATATAAAGTTTTTCTATGGTTTACTAATGAATTTGAACTTCTTCTATGTATCTCTTATATCCACATCATCCGCATTTGCACTGTGCATCCATTATATTCATAATTTCATCACCGATTCGAATCCTGAAAACAATCCAATCCCCAATCCGAAAATACACGATCTCCAAAAACACGAAACCAAAAACTGAAAACCAAACACACAAAAAAACAATCCAAACAGGAAAAAGTTGAATATGTATTCCTAGTTATATTCACAGCGGAATGTGTTATGAAAATTTTAGCATATGGTTTTATGTTACATAATGGTGCATATCTAAGAAATGGATGGAATTTATTAGATTTTACAATTGTAGTTATAGGGTAAGCATACAAAATATTCCAGTTAAAAGCGCTTAGCGCCCAGGCCCATCCCCGGCCTCGTTTTAACCATTTTCTATGTTACCTTATATCCAATTCAATCGAAATTTACACAAATCGGATAAAAAAAAGAACGTTAAACAAAAAAATAGCGATGAAAATGATAGAAGAAAACAATATACTGAGACACGTATAAACTTTGTATGCCATGCATTTTTTCAGAGCAATAAGTACAGCACTTTCTCATTTGATGAAGGATGCCTTCGATGTGAAGGCCCTCCGTGCCTTTCGAGTGCTGCGTCCACTGCGACTTGTATCGGGTGTACCAAGTAAGCGCTTCTTTGCTAAACTAAAGATACAAAATTACGAGTCTTGAATGTAAAGCTAAAACATGAGTTAAACATAGTTAAATGCTGCACAGAAATGTATGGAAAGATCTATTTTTTAAAGATTTCTGTGCCGTGTTTAACGTGCTTTTAATCTATTCACCAGACTTTTTCCTGCTAATCAAAATAAGCACCCCAATATCCAAAATCCAATCGATTACCGGCTTTTCATAACGCTATTCTACAGGTCTACAGGTTGTGCTTAATTCAATTTTAAAGGCCATGGTGCCACTGTTTCACATTGCACTCCTGGTCATATTCGTAATCATAATTTACGCCATCATCGGCCTAGAGCTCTTCTCGGGCAAATTGCACAAGGCGTGTCGCGATGAGATCACAGGTAAGCGGAGATTTCGCCATCAAATCATCAATCGTACAATATTTATACGTTGTGCGAATATCATTCAATGTCTTGAATGCTACCAGATATGTCGCATTAAAAAATCAAAGTCCAATGGTTCTATCACTAGCAGATTGGCCAGAACAGAAGATGGAGACTAGAAAAGTTAATACTTACACTAGACCACAAATTCAAAACCCCATAGACAAAGAAAAAGGTCCTCCACTTCCAGCTAATATGCTAGTAAATAAACCAATTGAAACTATTGTTTGGGACAGTCAAATATGCCAAAGATGCGGCATATTCCGCAACGACAATTGAACACTGAAACACCCATGAAACCCAAAATGGCATTACCCAAAACAAAAAACCAAACAAAACCGTTTCCCAACAACATCATCTCACAGACATTTTCATTTCATTCCAATCCATCAATAAATTTCACAAAACCTAAACCAAAACAATCCCAACGAATCGGAATATAGGTGAATATGAGGAAAATATTCGACCTTGCGGTGTGGGCCGCGCCTGTCCGGAGGGCTTTAAGTGCTACGGCGGCTGGGAAGGACCCAACGACGGCATCACGAACTTCGACAACTTCGGCCTGGCCATGTTGACGGTGTTCCAGTGCGTCACCCTAGAGGGCTGGACTGACGTTCTCTATAGCGTAAGTACTGAAATATTCAAACCGGATACTTAACGAAAAAATGGGTTCTAAGTTTTGAATACTTTTAATTTTTTTAAACCAATTTAAATCATATTTTTCAGTAAAACTTCTCTTAAAACAGATATTGTTTCTGAATACACAATTTTCCTAAATTTTAACCATAAACCACTAATCTCCTATACACTTTCCACTGCCCAGATCCAAGATTCCATGGGCAGCGACTGGCAGTGGATGTACTTCATTTCTATGGTTATCCTGGGTGCCTTTTTTGTGATGAATCTGATTCTCGGTGTGTTGTCCGGCGAGTTCTCTAAGGAGCGTAACAAAGCCAAAAACCGAGGTGACTTTCAAAAGCTGCGCGAAAAGCAACAGATTGAAGAGGATCTTCGGGGCTACCTCGACTGGATCACTCAGGCTGAGGACATAGAACCTGATGCCGTGGGCGGTCTGATACCCGATGGCAAGGTTAAGCAGATGAATGAAACGGACTCCACCGAGAACCTAGGCGAGGAGATGCCCGAGGTCCAGCTGACAGAGTCGCGATGGCGCAAAATGAAAAAGGACTTCGATCGGGTCAACCGTCGGATGCGACGAGCCTGTCGCAAAGCCGTCAAGTCGCAGGCCTTCTACTGGCTTATTATTGTCCTGGTTTTTCTCAACACAGGCGTATTGGCCACAGAGCATTACCAACAGGTGGACTGGTTAGACAACTTTCAAGGTAAGTAATCAATAATTTTTCAAATAAGTTATTTTTAAAATCCGTGAAATTACAATAATATCTTTTAGAATACACAAACGTGGTTTTCATCGGTCTCTTCACCTGCGAAATGTTACTGAAAATGTACAGTCTGGGCTTTCAGGGCTACTTTGTTTCCCTGTTCAATCGCTTTGATTGTTTTGTGGTGATTGGCAGTATTTCCGAAACACTTCTGACAAACACGGGAATGATGCCGCCCCTGGGCGTCTCTGTGCTGCGTTGTGTGCGTCTCCTTCGTGTCTTCAAAGTGACCAAGTGAGTGCAAAAGAGGACTTTATAGAATTCCTCATATAATAATAACTTTAATCTACTATTTATAGATACTGGAGGTCCCTCTCGAATCTCGTCGCTTCCCTATTGAACTCTATACAATCAATTGCTTCGCTTTTGTTACTGCTCTTCCTGTTTATTGTGATATTTGCTCTTCTGGGCATGCAAGTCTTCGGCGGTAAATTTAATTTTGATGGAAAAGTAGAGAAGTATCGGATGAACTTTGACTGCTTTTGGCAGGCTCTGCTCACAGTCTTTCAGGTAAGTCACTTGGCCTTACTATTTCCAGTATCAAGATTAAATTTAAATTCGATTTTCTAGATCATGACTGGCGAGGATTGGAATGCTGTGATGTACACCGGCATAAATGCCTATGGAGGAGTATCTTCTTACGGTGCACTAGCCTGTGTTTACTTTATAATTTTGTTCATTTGCGGCAATTATATTCTACTCAACGTGTTCTTGGCCATTGCGGTGGACAATTTGGCTGATGCGGACTCACTATCGGAGGAAAAGGAGGAGGAACCAGTGAGTTGAATATATTTGATTGTGAGAAGATTGGTGGTGACAACCTTCATCTTTTTAGCACGATGATTCAGCTTTTAAGAAATCGCATAGTCCCACTCCAACAATTGATGGCGAAGATCATCTGAGCATTGACATAGACATGGAACCTCATGAAATGGATGACGAGGAGAAGATGTGAGTCGGCTTAGGCGAGTCTTAGATATTTTTATTTATTGGAAAATTTGCTTACAGGGATCATGAAACCCTTTCCGATGAAGAAGTCCGTGAAATGTGCGAGGAGGAACAAGAAGGTATTTAAAAAAACATATATTAAGCCAACCCCCTAACTAAGCTTAGACTAAGATCTCTACATAATCTAAGGCCTGGAATCTTAAGTACTTTAGCATATGCTTAGACCTACTAAAGACTAACAAGTATCGAAAACGAACGAATATTTCCTAAAAACACGCCGCCGATGCCCATTTTACTTGGAAACCACAATCACACTCGTTAATATTAATCGAAAGACTCCCATTCTGAAGTATCAGCCCATGCCACTGCACGACCCCGGCGTTTATCTGAAGTCAGCATGAAGAAGACTAAAAAGCCCATACCACGAGGCAGTGCATTTTTCATTTTCAGCTATACGAACAGGTAAATCAAACAGTCAATCAATCACAGCCACTCAAACAATCAGTCAATCATCACTGACCGACAATCAGCCAACACTCTCGCTCACTTTTAATAAATGGTTATGTGTCTTGTGATTGGAGTTGTATTTTCTTTTGATATTTTACCATTTTTTTGCACTCTGGTTGAGCATGTAATAAAAAAGTTATCAATATCAACTTTAATTCCTTATCCTTTAATTCCTTAGCTGTGTCTAATCCATATTTGCAATTGTACATAACTTGTTTAGTTTCAACGAAACCCCAAAAATACCAAAACTTGTTTTATTTCCATTTAGTTTATTGCATTTTGTCTTTAGGGTTGATCAATTACAATTTATTTTTAAGAAACAATATATTTTCTAGAAAAAGAAACTACATTTAAATGTATTTTTTTTTTGTGTTTGGGTAAGACTTTTAGTTTAATTTTAAGGTAGTTGTAGTTTAATTGTACAAATGGTTTTCGGCCAAATTCTCATAAATGTGTTTATTATTTTTTCCAAATTGGCAATTTGCATATATATTCGTAATATATGATAAAATTTGTATTGCATATAGTGGATGAAGAAGGCATGATTACAGCACGACCCCGACGTATGTCCGAGGTTAATACGGCAACGAAAATTCAACCCATACCACCGGGCACATCATTTTTTCTTTTCTCACAAACGAACAGGTTTTTATATTATAGTTTTAATTTTCCCACAAAAATGTGAAAACCGAACCAAAAAACACTTCTTTTTTGCGAATGTGTGTGTTCAATGTGCGTCTGTGTAAACCTTTTTACAAATTAATTTTTAATAATCATGTATTTGTCTTTTGTTTAACCAACTTTTGTGTATTGTCCCAAGTAAACGAAAAGATCCAATTTTATTTTTAGTTTGGTCAGTTTTAGAAAACCCCATATAGTAGTCGAACCACGATTAGAATACAAACCCTAGCTGCTTTTTAAATTATGGTTTGCTTTTATAACGTGTATTGTGAGAACTCTAACTGCCTGATATGTACTTTTGTTTTTGTTATCGTTTCAATTGGTTTTTTCTGACTTCTTGTAATAGCAACATATTTACCGAAAACTAACTAAATAAATTCTCAATAGATTCCGTGTCTTCTGCCACTGGCTTTGCAACCACAGCAATTTCGGCAACATTATCCTGGTTTGCATCATGTTCTCATCGGCTATGTTAGCGGCAGAAAATCCCCTGAGATCCGACGATGACTTGAACAAAGTAAGTAGCTCCTGTTCCGATCGAAAGACCGAATCATTTTCAAGTTTGTAAGTTGAAGATTGATGCTTGAAAAGAGCTATGGTAACAGCACTACACCTTTCACTCAATGTCCGACACAATTCATTTGTTTTTCAGGTGCTCAATAAATTTGATTATTTTTTCACGGCAGTTTTCACAATAGAACTGATTCTGAAATTGATTGCATATGGCTTCGTTTTACACGACGGAGCCTTTTGCAGATCCGCATTTAATCTATTAGATTTACTTGTGGTCTGCGTATCTTTGGTATCTCTAGTGTTCAGGTAAAAAAAATAAAACAAAACATCCCCATAACTACTCTCACCCAGTAGTTAATTCTTGAACATAATCTAACGTCGATTTCAACTGCAGTTCGAATGCGATCTCAGTCGTGAAAATTCTACGTGTGCTCCGTGTTTTAAGGCCACTCAGAGCTATTAATCGTGCCAAGGGTCTCAAGGTAAGAACCCATCCAAAACTCCTTATTCTCACACAAATCAAATGCTTCAATTAAAAACGGGTCAAATTACTTTTTATTTCACTTCGATTTTATTGATTTTTACTTTTATTTATTTGTTTGAAATCACAAAAACTATACTTCTAATTACATAATTAAAGCAAAAACATTTTTTAATAATATAAACTTAAGTTTTTTCATGGACCAACCAAACAAATCCTTGAAATGCTGGGTGTAGGGTGCACCGAAAATAAAATATATATAAATATACCATTTACTTCACCACAAAGTCAAGCAATGTTCTATCCAACACACTTCAGTGACAAACTCCAATAAAAAATACATAATTTTGAGCTTTAACACCTAACGAAAATGGGCGTGGAATAGAAATGTATGGGCGTGGCTTGGGCATAGATAAACCTATGTAATAACCGATAATACTAAAACACACGACCACACATCTGTACTCGCAAATACATAAATACATAAAATAAGTTAAACAAAAAAAATCAAATCATATACTCGTAAATATGTACGCATTTTCTATGATTAGTTTTATCTTTTACAAAAGCGATACTTTAACTATATATTGTCGATTCACATACAGCATGTTGTTCAATGTGTCATAGTCGCAGTTAAGACTATTGGAAATATTGTGCTCGTCACATGCCTCCTGCAATTCATGTTTGCTGTGATAGGAGTCCAATTGTTTAAGGTATGATTTAACTCTTAAGTTTCGACTCTGCTTTGTTACTATTAAGTTTTCATAGCTTAGAGATTAGGTTGAAACCCGAAACAAAAACAGTTCAAATTCACATAATGAAATCTCTGTAAATACCTTATAAAATAGTTTTCTACCGTTGCTACTAAAACCAAACTCAATCAGATACCTCCGCATGGAACAAAAACTTTTGATTTAGTTTAAAAATTAAGTAACTAGGCATTATAAATACAGTTTAAAAGTTTACTCAGCTTAAAATAGGTTTAGATAACGCAGATATAAGCTTGTACAAATTATTACATTTTTCTTTGGGTGCACACACTTCAAAACTTCAAAAAATTTCCTAACATATTGTTGTTCAAAGTTCCTTTCCTTTAAAATTTTCGCAACAACTAATCTTGTTTTAAAGTTTTGTTATTTTCTCATAATTTAAAAACTTGTTTTAACTTATAAATAATTTGTACAATTGGTTCTACTAATCTTAAATCTGTTTTCCAATCGATTGTTATTGAAATGTAAATAATACAATAAAACCTCTTGCTGCCAAGTATTGCTTATTAATGCGCAGCCTAATACTCAAGGAGATCTTACCAATGACAGATATAGCCAGACGCGTCTAGACGGAGCCTTCCTCAGTTCACAAGCCAATGGGATTTATATTGGGTTAATTTTATTTAGATGTCATTTGCGGATTCTTCACCACAAACCTAACACAACTCACACCTCCTAACATACTACACATATATAAATTGTAACATCAGATCGTATATCGTAAATATTCCACACCCATTTTCTGCATTTGTCCACGTCTAAATGCAACACACCGACAATAATAGGTAATCAGAAGCAATCATGCACATCTTTTATACATTACATGCTATGTATTTCAAGAGCACACAATGCGGCACACAAACTTTGGGTCTTTTCCAGTTAAATGCATTATTTAGCCTCAAACAGCCTCAAAACCTACCTTGCACCCTAGCATCAAGGCCAGCCAGTCTTAACCAAAATAAAATAATATCCCTATTGTAAAGAGCCTCCCGAGGTGCATACCCTTAATATTAACGAATCCCCTCTAGTCCCTTATTTTCGAAAAAATATTAGTACTATTAGTTCAAATACTGTAAAATTTTCTGTTTATTATTTTCCAATTATTATTATTATTTTCCTAATTTAAAATATTTTATTTTGATTTTCATTTAAATTCTTTTATAGTTCCTAAATTTGTAAATTACAAACCCAAACCATATATCTAGCCCCAAAAGATAAAAAAGAAGCCCTTTTTACAAATAATGTCCCAATATTATAAATGTATTTTCTTCCTTTTTTTCTCTCCTCGAACGTGCTTCGGTTGTTTTGACTTGAATTTTGTAAACAAAATTAAACAAAATTTTTAATATTGACACCAAACCGTTTGATTTGAATCCAAAAATAAATTTAACTAAAATGTGACCACCAAAAATCACACACAAACACATTAAATCCAAACCGAAAATAAAATATATTTTTTCAATTGTCATACGTTCGCATAAAACAAAATAAAAAAAAATTCGCATAATCCAACCAATTGGCCTACACTGAAACAAATTCTGAAACTTCAATAGTATGTGGTCAAATGCGTTGTAGTCGCAATAAAAACCATTGGTAATATCATGTTGGTGACATATTTGTTGCAATTCATGTTTGCTGTTATTGGAGTACAACTCTTTAAGGTAATTTCTTTTGAATTATATTTGAAAAGTCATTGGTAAAGGGTATTTGTAGACGGCTTTAAATGTGCGCTTCTTTTTTCAAAGGATTCGTTTATCAAGGATATTAAAAACGCTGCATTATATATGTGTGCTTTGAATTTTGATGTGTATTTTTTTTTTGTCAAAATGATGGGTTCGTGTGGTTAGGATAATTTACCGGGTACTTCGAATCGAAGGTAACTATCCTTAAAACTATATCTCTTGATCTGAAGAGACCAAATCTGAGTTACGTTTCTTTTCCATTTTCCTTCTAACTGATTCAAGATGCTTTGCAATATTTTTTGGTAAACCGAAACCCAAAATACGCTCGAGTTTTATCAATCGGCTTAGCTCAGTTTCTTGCTTCTCCAGTCTAACCTCAGAGCAAGTGTACTACTAGCTAGCTTCCCGCTAACCCCATGTAATATATTCTATATTTCCGTATTCTGTATTTCCCATGTACCTAACACACTACTCTACAACCCAGTAAACCCTTGTTGGTGTTTCGTCTGTAAATATTGTGACGTGAAAAGTACTAAATCCATCCAATATTTTGCGAGTGTGATGTAAATGTGTTTGTTTATGAAACACCCTGTACATGTGTGCATATAATGTACTTAAATATATTATAGCTAGTCTATCATTTTCCGCTCTATAATAAATCTTAACTAGGTTTTAGAAAGTAGTCCGTACAATAAAGCAGTTTTAATGATTGTGACTTGAAGTTGGCAATCTCAAGCGGAGAATACTTCACCTTGAGCTCGCCACATCTAACAAATAATCCTGTCCACATACCATTTTCTAATTCTACAATATCTTCCATCCATCATGGTCACTTCCGATCCCTCCTCATTCAATTTCCAATATTTAGGGAAAGTTTTTCAAGTGCTCTGATGGCTCCAAAATGACTGAGGCTGAATGCTAGTAAGTATATTTCTTTTCAGTTACCAAACAATTTGCTATACAATGCTGAATCCTTTCCAGTGGCACATATTTGGTTTACGATGATGGCGATATTCACAAGCCGCGTCTGAAGGAGAGGGAGTGGAGTAACAATGGTTTCCATTTCGATGATGTGGCCAAGGGGATGTTAACCCTGTTTACAGTCTCCACCTTTGAGGGTTGGCCTGGGTGAGTATCAAGAAGAATATCCAAAAGATAATACAAATTCCTAACATTCTTAAATGTATCACTCAGATTGCTGTACGTTTCAATTGATTCCAATAAGGAGAATGGCGGTCCAATACACAATTTCCGTCCGATCGTAGCTGCCTACTATATAATCTACATTATCATAATCGCCTTCTTCATGGTGAACATATTCGTCGGTTTCGTTATTGTCACTTTCCAAAACGAGGGTGAACAGGAATACAAGAATTGTGATCTGGACAAGAATCAGCGTAACTGCATAGAGTTCGCTTTAAAAGCGAAGCCCGTAAGGCGATATATACCCAAACACGGCATACAATATAAAGTCTGGTGGTTCGTCACGTCGTCCTCGTTCGAGTATACAGTTTTTGTATTAATTATGATAAACACTGTGACACTGGCCATGAAATTCTATAATCAACCGCTTTGGTATACGGAGCTTTTGGATGCCTTGAATATGATCTTCACTGCTGTATTTGCCTTGGAATTTGTCTTTAAACTGGCCGCTTTTCGATTTAAAGTAAGAATGAGAGTTCCCAATTTCCAGAAATCGTATTCATTTTTTGGTTTTCAGAACTATTTTGGTGATGCCTGGAACGTTTTCGATTTTATCATTGTTTTGGGCAGCTTTATTGATATTGTCTACTCTGAAATTAAGGTTTGTAAAAAGATATTCGTCCTAAGATACGTTTTCAAATCAATGAATCAATATTTATGTTACAGAGCAAAGACACTTCTCAGGCATCTTGCGATATTGTTGAAGGTTGCAAATCAAAAGCAAAGGCGGTAAGTCATAATTAAAAATAATTAAATAAACCTGTTTAAGCACTAATGATTCGTTCGTAATATTTAAGGCTGGTTCCAATTTAATATCCATCAACTTCTTCCGCCTGTTTCGAGTTATGCGACTTGTAAAGCTCCTCAGCAAAGGCGAAGGCATTCGAACCCTACTTTGGACCTTCATCAAATCCTTTCAGGCCCTGCCTTATGTGGCATTGTTAATTGTACTTCTATTTTTCATCTATGCGGTGGTCGGAATGCAAGTAAGTGATGAATTTCGGCTTCTATGGAAAGGACACTTTCATGGAAATTAAATCTAATCCCTCAGGTGTTTGGCAAAATTGCTTTGGATGGTGGAGGTTCCATTACGAGCAACAATAATTTCCAGACTTTCCAGCAGGCGGTTCTAGTGCTATTTCGTTCGGCCACAGGTGAAGCCTGGCAGGATATCATGATGTCCTGCTCAGCTCAGCCGGACGTGAGATGCGATGATCGTTCGGATTCGAAGGGCGAACTTTGCGGCTCCTCCATTGCCTATCCGTACTTCATTTCCTTCTATGTCCTCTGCTCCTTCTTGGTAGGATTGTAGGCCAAAGAGGGGTTGCCTTGTACTCTGATTTTCGAATTTTTACAGATCATTAACCTTTTCGTTGCCGTCATCATGGACAACTTTGACTACCTGACGCGAGACTGGTCCATCCTAGGACCCCACCACCTGGACGAATTCATTCGCTTGTGGAGCGAATACGACCCGGATGCGAAGGGCCGCATCAAGCACCTGGATGTGGTGACGCTGCTGAGGAAGATATCCCCACCCCTGGGATTCGGAAAACTCTGTCCCCATCGCATGGCCTGCAAGCGACTGGTATCCATGAACATGCCCCTTAACTCTGACGGCACGGTCCTCTTCAACGCCACCCTCTTCGCCGTGGTGAGGACATCGCTGAGCATCAAAACCGATGGCAACATCGACGATGCCAATGCGGAACTTCGGGCTACCATTAAACAGATCTGGAAGAGGACCAATCCAAAGCTGCTCGATCAAGTCGTACCCCCGCCAGGCAATGATGATGAAGTAACCGTGGGCAAGTTCTACGCCACCTACTTGATCCAGGACTATTTCCGACGCTTCAAGAAACGCAAGGAGCAGGAAGGCAAGGAGGGTCATCCCGACAGCAACACCGTCACGCTGCAGGCGGGTCTGCGGACCCTGCACGAAGTCTCTCCGGCGCTCAAGAGGGCCATATCCGGTAATCTTGACGAGCTGGACCAGGAACCAGAGCCCATGCACCGGGTAAGTACTTGTTTTTGACCTCTGACCTTAAAAAAACATTGAATTTAAACTTTGAATGTATTTACAGCGGCACCACACACTTTTTGGAAGCGTCTGGTCCTCGATCCGCCGGCATGGAAATGGAGCCTTCCGGCGCAGCGCCAAGGCCACCTCCTCCCAAAGCAACGGCGCCCTGACGCTGGGCGGCTCCCCCTCCGGCGCCATTGGCGTGGGTGGCAGCTCCCTGGTGCTGAGCAGTGCAGATCCAGCTGGTGGAGACTACCTTTACGACAACCTGAACCGGAGCGTGGCTGACGGGGTTAACCACATCACCCGTAACATCATGCAGGCCCGCCTGGCGGCGGCTGGAAAGCTACAGGACGAACTTCATGTGGCCGGCAGCGGCGGCGAGCTGAGGACCTTTGGCGAAAGCATCTCCATGCGGCCCCTCGCCAAGAATGGAGGCGGTGTGGCTGCGGGCACTGTGGCCGGAACGCTGCCGCCCGAGGCGAATGCGATATCTTATGAGTGAGTATGGGGGTGGGCGGACAGCGTCTGAGGAGCGCATTCATTAGACCAAAGTTGGAGATGGTCTTTTGGTTTTCACTTAGCCAAAAGGACGAAAAAAAACGAATACTCAACGCTCCATTACCATATTACATGTTATTATGGCTTGCTGTTTAGTGAGTTGATCAATATTCCTTATTGCCAAAAATGGTCGTTTTTTGTTTTATGGCATTTTGTTTGGTCACCTAGAGAAGAGCGCCTTAAAGTTTGTAATGGACAAAAGGAGCTGAGTTTTAGCGACTTGGCACCACCCAAACAAATACGAGTTTTCCAATTAGTTGACTTAGCGATTCTAGTTTTGCAATCACCGAATACCTTTAAATTCATACTTGATTCAACATAAACTAGCCGATAAAAACCAATTGAAAAATGACCAACCAGCAAAAGTCTCTTTGAGAAAAAATGCAAAAACATAAACCAAACTTTTACTCAATCCCCGAACATTAATTTCAGCAACCGCAATCGTGGTATTTTATTGCATCCATATAACAATGGTAAGCCTAAAATGCTGCAAATTGCAATAATCAAAAAGTAAAAATCAAAAACCAAAATAAAACATGTAACTTCAACAGTAACTATAACAGCAACAACTAAAATGCACAACACTTTATTCAATTTGTTTAATGTGTTTATGTTTTATTCCTTTTTAAGCAACAAAATTCTAAAATTAATTCTCAGCAAATTGGTTCGTCTTGTCGTTTCTCACACACAAAAATTTCAAAATTGAACCTAACAAAAACGCAGAATAAAAAAAACGAAAAATTAACATTCTTTTATCTGGTTGTTTAACATATTATTTGTTTCGTTTAAACTCCAGTTGTGTAGCTGCTGCATTAAAAAAATATATTGCAAATACAAAACAATGTACAGTCTCTAGATCACCGCGTTTTAAAATTTGTTATTGCCTGCGGCATGCCATATCGTTGAAAACAATAATTCAGATTAAATTCAAATGCAACATCATTAACTAATCGGACAAGATAACAAAAAGGCCTTATGTTTCATTGTGACTACCTGGCTGCTTGTTAATCGAGATCAAATCTAAACAATTATTGTATTTTTTCACAACATTTGTAGTTAAAATAGTATATAATTTCGGTCTATTATTGAATATACAATATATGAATTATATAGAGTAGAAAAGACTCGTAGATTAGTCGAATTTGAGTGCAGCTTAACTTACAGCTAAAAATTAATAACGCTTTCACTGCCACTTAGTTGAAATCAAGCCAAACACATAAACACACATTTATTTTCGGGTACATTTTACTTTCAGAAAGAGCTCTCTAACAGGTAAAATCGAAAATGATATTCAGAGTTTGTTTTACAAATTAAAAAATGGTTTGTAACGTGTTAATCTCCAGACTTGAAGAAAACATAATAATTTATAAAAAGTATTTATTTCATTAGTTTCCCTTATTTGAAACAACGATGCAACATCTGAATTGGCTGATCTATCTATCGATACTTGAATTTTCACTCTTCTATCCCGGTCACCCTTTTTCTATCAAACACAATTCCGTTCTCAAAAATATATATAAATAAAATGAAAAAAGTCAAATCCCCGCTTTAACTAATTTATCCAATTAATCCAGTGCCTGTGGCTCCTTTTGTAAATTACAAACTAACCAACGGAAGTAATTGATAATCACCTTTATTACGCAAAAATACAATATATGAATTCGGAAAATTGTGTCTGTTAAAGTAATTTGCCTTTATAACTTTCTCTTACAAAAATCTTTATTGTAGCATAAGTGATTCGAGTTTAAAGACCACCGAGTGCTGAAAAATTCTAGCAGGATGACTGTCATAAAAAAAAACAATCTGGTTCCCTTTATTTGAGGAAGCCATTCCATAAGTTTAGTTTTCATTTGTTATGTTTTTTATTGAGTTTCCGATGGGAAGAAAAAAGAAAAATATTGACCTATTCCGCTGTCGGCTCAGATTATGATATTTTATGAAAACGGTTTGAGAGTGGATTAATGACATAACACCTACAACAAGTACAACAAACTACAAGAAACAACTTTAACAACAACAAATGTTTAACACCCAACAACAGCAACAAGAGAGAACGTAATTAAAATCAAAACCAAAGCCCGATATCAGTGTCTATATATTCCATATATACTCGTACATATCAAATAATAATATATACAATATATATACTATATAAACGAACCGTGATGTTGTGCCCATCTACTCATAAGCCTTGGCCTTGGCTTTAACCAGCCTTGACCCTTGAAAATGTGTTAATGTGTGCCTTGCGTCCATACAAGCCCATATAGTTATACTAACTAACCTAAAAAAATCAAATATTCAACCGAAAATCTAAACGTTGTCTCTTTGTTATTGTTTCCAGAAAATACGTGTTCCAAATTTTTTGTAATGCCAATAAAAAAATATATCCTTTTGCCGTTGTACAATATTTCAGTGTCGCTTAAATTTTCAGTTTTTGTATGTTGGTTCCTCAGGGTTCAAAAATTTTCTTTGTGTAGGAAAGAAAACATTGCAAACACTGAAAGAAAAACTTAAAACTTATCATCTGAAAACTATACACATAGACTTAGTCGCGTCGCTTGCATTGTTCATAGAACGCCTAGTTTTAGAATCCGTATGAGTGTTATGCCACATAGATAATCTAAAAAAATATATATTTAACCAATTTGTAAAGATAACTGCTTGCTTTAGCTTATCAAAATTATGATTTATTGTTTGTATTATTTTATGCCTACGACATTCATTGTAATTTGAAGGCTATTAACCAGAATGACAGCATTGAAGTGTCATGTATATATTGCTTATATCGAATGCCGAACTAATCATTAACTGTAACTAATAATTTAAAAAAATCGAATAAACTTAATGATCCAGAAGATTTTGAAACTGTATACATCTTATTTTGAAATTAATGTAAATATGTAAAGCATTGATTTTAATTTTACCTTAAAAAGGATAAGAAATCGTATCAACAGTAGTTTCTGGATCGTCAAGAGATATTCAATATTATTATACGTAATGAAACTTAAGTTTTTTAAGAACGCCTTAATTATTTTTTTAAATTTCTTATGGAAACATGCAGTCTACGCACCCAATGGTGCTATTCCTGGCCACGAACGCATGATCCAATCGACACCAGCTAGTCCCTACGATCAGCGTCGTTTACCAACTTCATCTGAAATGAACGGCCTAGCCGAGTCATTGATTGGAGGGGTAAGTCTCATACAAGTAATACTAGATAAAGCGATAACATCCTCCTCCTAATCTTTTTATCCCTAATAATGTCATTCTAAAATGCAAACATTTTCAGGTACTCGCCGCTGAGGGTTTGGGCAAATACTGTGACTCCGAGTTCGTGGGGACGGCAGCCCGTGAGATGCAGGAGGCTCTCGATATGACGCCCGAGGAAATGAACCTGGCCGCCGCACAGATCCTCTCAAACGAGCACTCGCTGAGTCTTATTGGGAGTAGCAATGGCAGCATCTTTGGTGGTTCAGCCAGTGGCCTGGGCGGTCTGAGTGGTGGCGGCGGTGGAGGCGGAAGTAGCAGCATTCGCAATGCCTTTGGTGGAAGCGGAAGTGGACCGTCCTCCTTGTCGCCGCAGCACCAACCGTATTCGGGAACTCTGCAGTCGCCACCGATACCGGACAATCGTCTGAGACGCGTTGCCACAGTCACGACCTCGAACAATAATCATAAGTCCCCAATTAGCCAAAGCAAAACGAATAATTTAAATAGCAGCCAAATGACCATGTCGCCCACAATGCAACAGCAGCACCAGCAGCAGCAACAATCGCCACAAAAATCGCCACCGCGAGGTCAAGGGAACCACACCTCCTCCTCTTAGCACCCACATTGTAATCTACACATAAAAAATGTCTTCTTCATGGAGTTTTAAACTAGAATCAGAGTTTCAACTGATTGTGTCCTTTTGTATAATTTTTAGCGAACAAAAAACAACACTTTACACTCTAGTCTTAGCAACGAGAATTGATCTATTTATGTGGACCATTCACAGGCGAGTGGATGATAGTGTAGAGTATTTAGGAGATTTGTAAAACTTGTAAAAAGTAATCAACATACATACTGTATATTTATAAAGATTATTCTGTTTATCTTTTTTGATTTTTTGAAAAGTCTATAGTTGGCCTCTCGCCCTTAAAAGAGCTACAAACCGAAAAAAACACACAATTTATCTAAAAATATATGTATATTTTTAAAGCAAACTAAAGATTAATATCCCAACTGATAATGCCTAAAATTTTATTAGTAATGGACCTAAAAAAAGCAAACAAACAAAACCAAAAACAAGAGATAAGCAAAAATAAAAACATAATTAATTAGGTAATAATATTCAATAATAAACATAAATTAATATACAAGAACATTGTACTTACATTATTGAACGACAATGTAACTACCTATTTCGATTTAGACGCATTTTATTTTTTAAGTATTTAATATTTGAAAACTAATGAATGGATTTGTTAACCAAACATGGCAAACAAATGCAATATGAAATGTATAAAATTAATAGCAAAATTTCAAGAGACGGGAGACCCCTTAAAAAATATAAGAAAACTGAATTTTAATTGTTATGATTGAATTTTATAAATAAAGTCAGAGAAATTGAGCAAATTAATAATGCATATTGTGTTTCCTTTCACTGGATATTTGGCTATCAACTTTATGGCCTGGCCGAAACACTTTCCGCCCCTTTCAATCAACCAATTTGAAATCTGTTGGAGCCAGTTCTGGGCTGTGCAAATAAAGGAACTCTGGCAATAAAGCGTTTAATAAAACCGGTTGACAGAAGCGGTAGAAAAGGGAGAAAAAGCAGAAGTTTAATTAAAAAACTGCAAATTGATTTTGCGTGTTTTAAACGTTTCGAATAGATTCGACCACGGACCACGGGCAACCCAAAAGTGTATTAAATTTTGCGAAAATATGGTATACATTGGGTACATAAAAATTAGTTTTTCCTTTGCACATACGGATCGGATATTCCAATTTAAATTTGTATACATTCCGCCGAATGACGGCGAGTGACCTTCTGACTTATCTTTATTTTTTGCCATAGCCACGGGAGCTTGCACGTGTTAATCTGCCACACAAAGGATTTAGAGTGCCTCCGCCCCCACAAAGGAAAAGCACAACAAAAAGCATAAAAAGGGAACAATAAAAATAAACAAATAAATAGAACCGAACAGAAGAGAACAGAGCCAAGTGGCTAACTTTTTTCCATCGATTTTCTGTCTGGTGCATTTTCTTAACAACATTTGCCTCATCCGCCCCATCCTTGGCTTTCTACTGGGCTCTGCACGTTGCAATTTGGCGCTGCTCTTCGGTTTGCCAATGCCATTGTTTGACTTGGGCTAATACGAGTATGAGCCTCAGCTCTGTGGACGCTTCTGCAGCTGCAATCGAAGGAAAAAACAACAAAGGGAGCGAGGAAAGAAAGAGCGTTCTGGGGACACGAAGCTGGGTAGCACGAAAGGAATGGGAATTCAACTGAGATTTCCAAAGACAGGACAGGACAGCACTGGCACTACCACTGGACAGGACAGGACACGCCACACCACACCATGCCACGCCACGCTGTGGCCCACGTCCCATGGTCGAGGATAACGCAAGAAAATGTTCTTAAATTAAATATTTGCTCGCTTCGAATCAGGCATGGAGCCTCAAAAGCAGAGAGCTAGGAGCTGGGAACTGGGAGCTGCTAGAAACTTTGACTCTAGGAGCTGGCATTGGTGGGTTAAGAGAATATGCAACTAATCATCATGACATCCACAATGCCCCTCCATAAATATTTCACATGCTCTCTGGCGATTTCCGTGCAAATATCCAACAAATTGCATTGTCACTGTATGTGCGGAAATCTTTTATCACGTAAGTGGGTGAGTGGTGGATACTAAAATAAAGTTTTAAATTCAGTTTAGTTTTCTCCAAGAAGCTATTAAACTACCAGAAAAATTTGTCTTCCTAGGTGGAACATAAACCTAAGAAGTAATTAAGTTTATAACCCAATTAGGCCCTTCCAATTTCTGAAGCAAATGCATGAAAAAAGTATTGAATGAATGCAGGAGAATAAAATTCCTCCAATAACGCCAATCAACCATTATTACCAGAATAAAAAAAACTTTTGCCAAACGATATTCAAAGCATTCTTAACTTAACGAAAAAGGGAGCAACATTCGGTCCAAGAGAAGTCATAAGACGTAAAATGAAACTTGAGGCAACTCTGGCCATTCAAATTGCATTCGCCAGTGAGAAGTTGCGATCCAAATGGTGCCATAAAATGGTGCATTGCCAATTGCTGGAGGTCGCCAGAGAGTCTGGGGAGAATCAGCATAATCCGAGCATCAAATGACTGACAAACAACCCGAGAAACATTCAACTACTGATGGGCGAACTTAAAGCTTCGAATGCCAATGCGGCGCGTTTCCGGGAGGCCGACTCCCGGGAGGCTGTATCCGTAATTGTGAGGGAGTGTAGATTTTGTCTAAGGGGGAACGCAGTCTCGAATATTACGCATAGTTAGACGGGCCATTACACAAACTGCACACGGCATTTAGTTTTTGCCTCCAGCCTAATTGGCCTCATTAGGAGTACAAGGCACGGGGCTGCTCATCGGCGATTAACCGCACGTAGAACATAACTACAAACAAAGCGTAGGTTAACCCAAACAATAACAAAAAGAAAAAAAATTTACTCACAAACGAGAAAATTCCGGTTGAAAATCAACGGTGAGCTATATACAGCCCCATGTGAGACATGGTTGGGGTCTTACCAGTAGCCCCTAGCAGTATCTTTTCTGCTTTTATCAGCACAGACAGAGCCAACCCAAATGTATCTCGTATCTCTATTAGAAAACGGCTAATTTGGGTTTGGCTTGGGTGCAAATACTTATTTACCCGCCGGATGTTCAGTGAAAAAATCAAGCGAAGTCGCAGCAGAAAGCATTCAGCATACGAATACAAATTACATTCGCCAGAGGGCCAAGAAAAAAATTCTTGATAAATGTATGAAAATTAGTTGGGAGCAGTCAAAAGGATCCAAAATGTATGGGTTGCTCAATTACACGTGCTCTGAAGACCCTAAACTTTTTATTACTTCTACTCTCTTTGTCAAATTCTGCATAATTATTTAACATTTGTATAGAAAACTGTCTCATAACTTGCTCATATTAAAGAACGTAAATTCCGGCAATCTTACAATTTAACATATTAAAACAATAAACCGCCCGGGGATGATATATGCAACAATTTGAAGAGAGAGCACACACGCTGACATTGTTTATAAGATTAAATAAAAAACGATTATAAAGGGAAAAAAATAGAACAGAATACAACGGAAGGAGAATAAGCCACAAAAAATGTGTCTGGCTGGGATGAAACGTATCACGCAGCGGGTAAAGGAGGAAAATGGCTATAGAAATATGTCACAGCAGGCGAAAGTGAAAGACAGCGGCAAAATCCGAGGTGTAATATCCTGCTTGACGGCAGAAAATGTAAAAAAATCCAAACAACTACAGAACAGCAAAGTGAGGTTCGCGTTCTATCAGAGTCTGAAGGGAAAAAAATGCTCAAAAAATGACAACACAGCGACGGGTGGTGGACCCCAACTCTAGAGATGTTACAAGAGGGAGCTTAAGCTTATTTCTGCGGTCCTTTATTAAATGGGATTCCCCAGCCATTTGCAACTTTCAGAGCCACGCCTTGACACAATAGATGCTTAAAAAACTCAAGTATTTCCCAAAATGCATTAAAACTTTTAAACGAAACGGAAGCCAAGCTTTAACAAAAAATCAATAACAAAAGAAATGCAAAAGGACATTCTATAAATACTTGATCTATCATCATTCTGGGTCGACGTCCCCACCCGCATATCCAGTGCCAGTCCAGACTAAAAGCAGCTGGAAAATAAAACAAAATAAATAATGTAAGCTGTTGACGCCATCGAGTCGGCCATTCCGGCTGCACCAACGGAGGCCTGGGACCCGAAAGGGGGAGCCTGTGCAGCATCGGAGCCAAAAGCAGCTCAAATCCGCTTTAACAGGCCGCCATCTAGACCAGGCCAACGGGCAACCAAGTGCAGGAAGGAGCACAACTCTCCACTCCATTCATTCATCTATCTACTCAGGCCGAATGAGAACGAATGATGCAAAGTTGTAAGCCATAGTTGTTGGCCAGGAAATCCAATACGAGTAGGTGAGTTTGCACATTTTTACTTCCTAACAAATGTTAAAGTGCATTATGTTCCGAAAAAAGAACAGTAAAAGGCATGCCTAAATGGTATCTTGGTGCAAAATCGGATAAAAGATGTTAATCTTATCCCTAAAAACTTAATCGAGTTGATAAGAAAATTAGTTTTTAAATGTCAACTTCCCGGATTTTTACAGCCTAAAATTTCCCTTTTTAGAACAGTTTTAGTTGAATATCTTAGCTAATTCACAACCGATTTTGAAACGAAATACCATTTTTGAATCAGGACTTCAATCTTTTTTAACCTGCATCCAAAGATATTAAATATTAATCAATAAAATTTTTGTCGATTTTCGAAAAAAATCATGATGGTACCCCTTTCAAAATTTTGAAAAAACGTCAAAATTTTTTTTGGCTCGTTTCAAAGATACTTTGATGCAGTTCGAAGCAGACTGAAGTCCTGATTCAGGAAAGGCAGTTTGTTTTGAAATCGGTTTGAAATCGAATAAAATATACGCTATCAAATGTTTAAAAAAGTGAACTTTTGAGAAATATCAACTTTCCGTATTTTACAATTCAAAAACAATCGAATTTATATAAAAAGGGCCAAAACTTGATTTGTTCACCTCCAATCGGCGAATGTTGTACCTTCCCGAATTTGTATCTTCGAGTACTATCTAGTTATCAAATATTTATTAAGGTTATACTCTAAAAACTCAAGTTAAGGGACGAGAAAAGGACATATGGGCGTATAGGCGAGGTTTGAAACAATTTAGTGAAGTTTACACTTCGATTAAATGAAAATCTATGATTATGATGGACAGCAAATGAAGTCCCGATTTTTAAATGGTATCTTGTTTCAAAATCGGATACAAATTGGCAAAAATATCATTAAAAACCTAGACAAAAGGTTGAGAAAAGGACATTCGGGCTTAAACGTGATATTGCATTTCGATAAATTTTACCGAACTAGCCATAACTTGGTTTGTTGACCTCCAATCGGCAAAAGTTGTACCTTCCCGAATTTGTATCTTCGAGTACTATCTAGATATTGTATATTTATCAAGGTTTTTTCCTAAAAACTTAAGTTAAGGGACGAGAAAAGGACATATGGGCGTATAGGCGAGGTTTGAAACGATTTAGTGAAGTTTACAATTCGTGTAAATAGAAATCTCCGATTATAATGGACAGCAATTGAAGTCCCAATTCTTAAATGGTATCTTGGTGCAAAATCGGATACAAAATGGCAAAAATATCCTTAAAAACTTACGGAAATAGATGAAAAAATGGGTTTTGGACAAATGTCCACTTCCCGTATTTTGAAAAACCTGGAATTTCTATTATTGGAACAGTATAATTGGAATATCTGAGCTAATTCGCAACCGATTTTGAAACGAAATACCATTTATGAATCAGGACTTCAATCTTTTTTAACCTGCATCAAAAGATATTAAATATTAATCAAAAAAATTTTTGTCGATTTTCGAAAAAAATCATGATGGTACCCCTTTCAAAATTTTGAAAAAACGTCAAAATTTTTTTTGGCTCGTTTCAAAGATACTTTGATGCAGTTCGAAGCAGACTGAAGTCCTGATTCAGGAAAGGCAGTTTGTTTTGAAATCGGTTCGAAATCGAATAAAATATATGCTATCAAATGTTTAAAAAAGTGTACTTTTGAGAAATATCAACTTTCCGTATTTTACAATTCAAAAACAATTGAACTTATATATTAAAAGGGCCATAACTTCGTTTCTTGACCTCCAATCGGCGAAGGTTGTATCTTCCCGAATTTGTATCTTCGAGTACTATCTAGTTATCGTATATTTATTTGGTTATTTCCTAAAAACTTAAGTTAAGGTACGAGAAAAGGACATATGGGCGTATAGGCGAGGTTTGAAACGATTTAGTAAAGTTTACAATTCGTGTAAATAAAAATCTCTGATTATAATGGACAGCAATTGAAGTCCCAATTCTTAAGTGGTATCTTGGTGCAAAATCGAATACAAAATGGCAAAAATATCCTTAAAAACTTACGGAAAGAGATGAAAAAATGAGTTTTGGACAAATGTCCGCTTCCCGTATTTTGAAAAACCTGGAATTTCTATTATTGGAACAGTATAATTGGAATATCTGAGCTAATTCGCAACCGATTTTGAAACGAAATACCATTTATGAATCAGGACATCAATCTTTTTTAACCTGCATCCAAAGATATTAAATATTAATCAAACAATTTTTTGTCGATTTTCGAAAAAATCATGATGGTACCCCTTTCAAAATTTTGAAAAAACGTCAAAATTTTTTTTGGCTCGTTTCAAAGATACTTTGATGCAGTTCGAAGCAGACTGAAGTCCTGATTCAGGAAAGGCAGTTTGTTTTGAAATCGGTTCGAAATCGAATAAAATATATGCTATCAAATGTTTAAAAAAGTGTACTTTTGAGAAATATCAACTTTCCGTATTTTACAATTCAAAAACAATTGAATTTATATATTAAAAGGGCCATAACTTGATTTGTTCACCTCCAATCGGCAAAAGTTGTACCTTCCCGAATTTGTATCTTCGAGTACTATCTAGTTATCGTATATTTATCAAGGTTATTACCTAAAAACTTAAGTTAAGGGACGAGAAAATGACATATGGGCGTATAGGCGAGGTTTGAAACGATTTAGTAAAGTTTACAATTCGTTTAAATAAAAATCTCTGATTATAATGGACAGCAATTGAAGTCCCAATTCTTATTTGGTATCTTGGTGCAAAATCGGATACAAAATGGCAAAAATATCCTTAAAAACTTACGGAAAGAGATGAAAAAATGAGTTTTGGACAAATGTCCGCTTCCCGTATTTTGAAAAACCTGGAATTTCTATTATTGGAACAGTATAATTGGAATATCTGAGCTAATTCGCAACCGATTTTGAAACGAAATACCATTTATGAATCAGGACATCAATCTTTTTTAACCTGCATCCAAAGATATTAAATATTAATCAAACAAATTTTTGTCGATTTTCGAAAAAATCATGATGGTACCCCTTTCAAAATTTTGAAAAAACGTCAAAATTTTTTTTGGCTCGTTTCAAAGATACTTTGATGCAGTTCGAAGCAGACTGAAGTCCTGATTCAGGAAAGGCAGTTTGTTTTGAAATCGGTTCGAAATCGAATAAAATATATGCTATCAAATGTTTAAAAAAGTGTACTTTTGAGAAATATCAACTTTCCGTATTTTACAATTCAAAAACAATTGAACTTATATATTAAAAGGGCCATAACTTCGTTTCTTGACCTCCAATCGGCGAAGGTTGTATCTTCCCGAATTTGTATCTTCGAGTACTATCTAGTTATCGTATATTTATCAAGGTTATTACCTAAAAACTTAAGTTAAGGGACGAGAAAATGACATATGGGCGTATAGGCGAGGTTTGAAACGATTTAGTAAAGTTTACAATTCGTTTAAATAAAAATCTCTGATTATAATGGACAGCAATTGAAGTCCCAATTCTTATTTGGTATCTTGGTGCAAAATCGGATACAAAATGGCAAAAATATCCTTAAAAACTTACGGAATGAGATGAAAAAATGAGTTTTGGACAAATGTCCACTTCTCGCATTTTGAAAAACCTGGAATTTTCATTATTGGAACAGTTTAATTGGAATATCTTAGCTAATTCGCAACCGATTTTGAAACGAAATACCATTTTTGAATCAGGACTTCAATCTTTTTTAACCTGCATCCAAACATATTAAATATTAATCAAAAAAATTTTTGTCGATTTTCGAAAAAAATCATGATGGTACCCCTTTCAGAATTTTGAAAATTCGACATAATTTCGTTTGTTCAGTTTCTCGGATTTTTTGATGCAGATCGAAGCAGAATGAAGCCTTGATTCATGAATGGTATTTTGTTTTGAAATCGGATCGAAATCGAATAAAATATACGCTAACAAATGGTTAAAAAGTAAATTTTTGACAAACTTAAACTTTCCGTATTTTAAAATTTAAGAACTATTTAATTTATCTATAAAAACGGCGATTTTATCACTCATACGCAATGTGGTACCTTCTCATATAATTTTTAGAAATTTAATAGTATTAATAGTAAAACTAAATCACACAAGCTTTTTAGTACTTTTGATATTATATTCTATGTTCAATATTAAAATTAACATTAGACTTTTTCCGGACTTCTTCTGACGAATATTACTTATACGCAGTGTGGACCTTGAGAAGTTATAGCATCCGGAAAGTGTTTTTATGAGTTATTTTATGCAATCTAAATCATAAATATATGCATTTTGTATACAAAAAACCAGTCAAGCTAAATATGCGCATAAAAATATATAATGCAGTCAAGACGTCAAGGTCTGAGTCCTCATTGACTGTCGCTTGCCACTTTGAAATCATATTGACGGTGGGAGGATGTCTTCTGGTTCAGTGGCCGTTTATCACATTTGCAATACTAAGTGACTATTTGCTTCTTGGCTTGATAAATCAATTTTCTCGCTTTGATAGAATTTGATTTCTTGTAAATCCGGTAAATCGTGTTTACGGCTCTTGGATATTAAAAGGAGATTTCTAATAGATTTAATGCATTTTCTGTTTGAATTATTTGAATTCCATTGCCATGGCATTACTTTAATCAGCGCATCCACTCAGACTCTTCTTCGACTCTCCTTTTTAAAGGGGACATGGCTCATTTCCGTTTGCCCAAAGAAACTCACTTGTTGACTGCATTAAAACAAATTTCTTTTACAATTTTCCGACGCGTTTCTGCCTCGATTATACTTTCGACTTTTTCCTTTTACCTTGGCACGTGAGCTGATTCAAGATTTGTAAAAAATGGTCTTTGAAAGTCAACGTGAATTTGTGAAATCAAAGGCAAAAGCAAATTAAATTTTTTCGGAAAAGAATTCTTGATGACCAAGAGATGGAATTTTATCGCATGTAGGTAATAAGGTAGAACAGCATTTTACTTGTATGGAAATTGTAATATTCTGATGAAATGGTGACTTAAACAAACCAATGTTTGCATTTTAAAGCTTGAAAAGCAATCATTTGATTAATCACAAAGTAACTTCTTTTTTTGCTTAGTTTCCAACAGCCATGTTCTGTAATTTATGCCTGACTTCCATGGGTCAAACCTAATTTTCTGGCTTCTGACAGAAATGTGCAAAATTTGAAACTAATTTTTGGTGTTCTAGTCGCGCAAAAGTAGTTTCCGGCCATGTAGAAGCGTTAGATTACTGGAGGTGGCTCTTCATTTTGGTCCTTGCCGAGGGATATGCGTTCCATTGGCCTGCCAATGGGCCGGAGCGAAGTGCTAATTACAAACATGTCACTGTTCCATTCAGTCGGACGTTGTCCGACTCTAGTTTCATGTCCGGATCATCATTTTGTGGACAGCCGACTGCCGTTTGCCGACTGCCGTTTGGCATTTTATTTTCTATGTTGGGCTTTTGCTGGTCTTTGATTTGTGTTTTCGCTTGCGGTTAAAATTACATTTTCAATCACCAAGCACACTACTGATTCAGATAATTATGATGCATGGTCTGAACTTGAGTCAGAGCATAAAGACCATTGACCTGTCTGAATCTCAAAGTACAGACAAACAAACAATGCATGGCTTTGTTCGCATTCAGCAAGATGCAGTCATTGTTTAGAATTTATTAAGTGCTTCCTGAATTGCCGGCACTTAACATGCATTTACAGATGTTACAACTTCAGGTCTCCCATATCACACATTTCGGGTTCAAAGTTCAACATATTCCTGCCTCCTTTGTCAAAAGCGCCTAATGGAAATACCTAGTCCAATAATGGCCAAAGTCTGCTGACTTTCAGAATGAGGCATATTTATGACTTGGCTTATAAATGGCAGAGACCATCTCAAAATGTTTCAGTTTTTTCTGACCAATGTGACAGATTAGGGGAGCATTACGGGAATTTTAGCCGGAAAGGGCACAAATTGATTTATATCGCAAAGTATACACTTGAACTGAATCTTCTACTAACTCATTAGTTTGCTCTAAGAAAACACTCATTCAATTGAAGACTTTGCGGATTATATAAATATTTATATTGATAATCAATTAGGAGACACTTTGGGACATGAAGCAGAAGCCCATTGAAAAATATTTACTAAATGGGAAACCAAAACAATGAGTGTTACATGGTCTGTCATATTATTGGCCAGCCGTACATATTTGCATTCCCAAATTAACTGAGAACATGAGTTGCTAATTAGTTGGCATTCTGGCTACATAAATTTGGGTTCATTGATCATATTTGGTTAGATTTTGGCTTCACTTGGTAACATGGTATTCTGTGTTTGCACATTTATGGCCACAACTATATGATGACAAAAGTTTCTGGCCAACGCCGAACTTCCGGTTGGTTTGTTTCGGTTCAGTTTTGTTTTCCTTCCCTCTGCATATATTTCATGATGGAAGTCAGGCTACATCCGGGCAGGGGCTAAGAGGGGCTTCGGGCAGTGCAAATTTTTGGGGGGCCATGTTAAATTAGTTTAGAAATTGTTGTCGCAATAAATATGGAGATTTGCATATCTCCGTGTTCCTTCATGTGGCCATCCTTCTCTCAGAATTCGTTGGTTACATGTTTGGAGACTGAAATGAATATAAACATTACATATGTTCTAGTTTGGTCTAGTTTGCGTCTGCAAAGTAGAAGACTTATTATATATTTTTAATGGCTTTACATCGCTATATTTCCCTTGATTAAATCTCAATTTAAAACCTTAACTCTCAGTCTGGTTTATGCTTTATGTAATAACTAAAGGAATCACTAGTGAGTTTTCGCCTGGAAACTATGCTCCATCCACGCCGAGCACGTTATTCCTCCGGGAATATCCTGTGGACCACAATCCCTCACACGGACAATCCAACAAACTTGACACGCAATCAGAAAACCACTAAAGCCTTGCAGGATGCAACAAGTTTTCCGCATTTATGCTCATCTTACGCAATTATTTGCGCTACATTTCGCAAAACTTTCGCCAGAGGCAACTTTGACTCCTGAATGCGTGGCAGCCACAAAGGGCTTCGCATTTCCTTTTCCGCCGTCTCATTTCACGTGACTGACGCCAAAGCCTGAGCCCTTGTCACGTGCGGTGCACTTAAATTGTTTTTTAGACTTTCTCCGAGAAAGTATCCTGGGAAATGGGCTGCAACTATACGATTTCAAATGCAAAATCGCGTATCGAGTGTCGAAGGATTGCAGGCTTCATGTGTGTCTCTTTGACTGCCAAGAAACAAGATATTTCTTTATCGCTTTTAAATAAAAAAGTATTTTAAGCATTTAAGCAGCAGTAAATTATTTACAAATCTGAATGGAAATTATAATGCAGTATTTAAATTATTACCATTTATAAAATATTAGAGCTCCATATAGGTTCAACCAAACTCCATTCACCACAGCAAACTACTTGTTTCTTTCTATATACATCTCCCTACTAAATATTTGTATGGAAATCCATATAAAGTATCTGAAATTCAACATACCAAGCAGTTCCATATTCGAATTTCCCCTTGAAGGGGAATTGGTAATGTCAGAAGCCCCAAACTTTTCCCCAAGGATTCTAAATTGTGTAACTCTAAGCCGGCAACCACTTGTTGATGTCTTGTGGTGAAATGCAATTTTCCTGAGATGTCCCACTTTCGAGGAGAGCATTTTGCGCATGCCTGAGAAGTTGAGGATTCGGATGAAAGAGTGCCACGCTTCGTGGCAGCCTTTTTGTTGGCCAAAAAATATATTTTCCCAATGCGTTTGTCACTTCGTGGCCGGAATTCGGTTACCATCGTCATCATGGTTAGCATTGCAGTTTTTCCAAAAAGAAAAACGACCCAAAAAGATAGACGTAAAATCAATTCCAAAACCAAACAACCAAATCAGACTACCAAAATTATGTTAGTGTTTAGACAACAGTTTGATTCAGCTTTGTCTCAAATAAACACAATTTAAATCTGGGAAACTACAATTGCTTTTAATATATAAAAGATTAAAGAAATGCATTAATTTTCAGTTAAAGATTGTCAGAAAAGTCCGATTTAATCTTACTTACCCACCTAATTATTGAATAAAATCCATTAACAAATAACTTTATTTGATGCCAAAGTTTAAAATACTCTTTATTCCTTCTATGGATTGGTATTTAATTATATTAAACAAAACGCACTGTATTGCAAAAGCCTCTGAACAGGATTCTATCAAACAGATAATACAATTGTTATGCCATGGTGTCATTTAGAAAAAAGTTTTAGCCAGAATGTGTTTTTCCTCCTTTTTAGAATGGTCTTTTTAGTCTTTTTCTGGTTGTTTTCCACTTTTGTTGTTGCAGAAACACTAATGCAATAACATTCGATGCTGTTATTATTGTCCAAGTTGCTTTTTTTTTGGCCAAATTTGATTGTTGTTGGCTTAATTTTTGTGTGAATGTGCGGCGCCCATGTGGCAGTATCGGTTTTATTTCATTTATATACTTCCATTTCATTCTTTTTGGACAAAAGATTTTCATTCAAGTCCGAAGCTTTTTGCTGCCAAGTTTCTTTTTGGATTATTTGCATGTGGCCTTTTCGTTTTAGTGTTTCTTTTAATCTCTTTACGCATTCCATTTCCATATAAAAGTCAACGATTTCACATTTTCGCATCGTTTTCGTAATTTTTATTTGCCAATTAATGGAAATATTGTTTGGGAAATTGTGTTCAATAAAAACATTTGCCAATTGCTGGGACTTAAAGTTTTTTTCCCTCAAAATTAAGTTTAATCAAACCGATAATTTTTTATAGTGGCATTTAAAATTTGCGGCTTATCCTTATTGGTTTTAGCTTGATGGAAAGCACTTAAATACGCTTTTGCATACTTTACTTCTTGATCAAATTAATCAAGCTAAATAGACCCAACCCGAGTGATTAAAATCGCAATAAATCATGGGACATTAGAACTAGTTTTAGCCAAAGTTCATCAATCTAATGAAATGGAAACCAAAATACCAAAAGAAAGAATGAAAAACTATTGAACAGAATAAAAACCCATGGAAATGTACGATAATATTCGCGGTTTTAATGGTAATCATAATAATCCTAATAATAATAATGGCCATTAGGCAGGAACAGGAACAGAGCACGCCGGCAAAATGATTTTGCCATTGAATTCAATTCGTGCGGAAATTATTCATTATGAATGAGAAGCCGAAGACAAGGCAAAGGCCAAAGGGGTAACCTGTGACGGTCGATCCGTCCACCTCCCCCTGTGGGGTTCACCGCAAAAACGCTCGCAAATCAATTCACGAAAACGTGAACGTGAGCAACGTTTTTCCTTCAGTTGCATAAGCTCCAAAAACCCAAAAAGCCATTTGGGTCTGTCCGGAGATGGGAGAGTGGAGGAGTTGGACGAAGGCCGGAGCAAAAGCCGCCGGAAGGATGGAAGAGTTCGAAGTATTTCTGGAATTCCCACCCTTCGAAGTTGTGGCCCCAAAATGTCAATAGTCGGAAACAAATGCGTGCCTATACCCTGTTAAATGCTAATAAATATATTCGTAAATTATAGTCTTCTTTTCAAATTAAAACACAGACAATCCCCAAAACAAACATCAATTTGGGATACCTATAACGCTGTGAGGGTTAAAGACAGTAATTTTTCACAAGGGCTTTTATTGTTCATCCCATTTATTTTATATTCTTTTTAATTATATTGAAGATTTTCTTACAGTATATTTATGTCGCCATAAAAAGAACAATATATAACAAAATATAACCATTTTTTAATATTTTTTTTGGTTTAAGATGAAATGTTTTGCTTAATTAATCATATAATTATATATCTTTATAGCTTATCCTATGGTAGAGTCAAGTTTTGAACTCCAACATGGGTGTAAAGTAAAAAAATCTAAGTGAAAGTGCCGGCAACGGTTTAGCAACATTATTCGCAGCATAAGTCAGGATTATCACTTAAATGCAGCCCGCCCCCGGGCACTTCTAGAGCTGCGCTGCTACAACTCAAGTGAAAGTCGCGGGAAAAACTTAAAAGAAAGCCCGGACGAAGAATAGGAAAATGCACCCCGAACTGTTGAATGCCAAGTTACAAGAGAAATGGCCCCGCTCGCATTCCTTGAACGTGTTGAGAGACAACTGGAAAAACTTCGCAAGGATGCCGAGGCAGAGACGAAGGAGGAAGCGAGACCCTTAAAGCCCGACAACTAATAGTCGAGGACAGCGTCTTGGCCAGGCCGTAATCATCATCGTTACAGCTCCGATCCAGCCCACATCGCTTATTCTTTGCCGGAATAAAAAAAGACGGTTACGTCTTTGGCTTCTTCACTTCATTTAAAGGCCACTTGTCAATGTTGGATTGGAATGGAATGTAATGGAAAGAGGCTATCAGGACAATGCAGGATTCTGCTCTTGGCATTTAGATGCCGCGAACTTAACCTTCCTCTTCTACATATTTTCTTTACAGTTGGTTATTTTTCAGTATTTTGTTGTTCAGTAGGGTCAGAACAAACAATTTTTTTTTAAAGAATAATGACTCCTACTTAAATCAATATAACTCACATGCGATTTCCAATAATTTTTCCATTGCAAAAATTCCAACATCTAGAAAAGGCTCAAGGACAAAACAATGTGAATGAAAGCTATTACAAATACAGCGTTTTAGCTACGGAACAAAGAACAAATGTAACGGCAACAAAAAGTTTTCAGACCACTCTTGGCTTAAAGTGCGCTTTTGCCACACGACTTTACAGGCTCTGCTAACTAACCGACACCAACAACACACACAATTCAATTTAAGTGTTTTTGCACTTAAAAGTTTAAAGTTTAATCCTTCAATAATATTTTCGCCAGAGTGCAAAGTTAGATCCGCCGGGCCACACCTGTTTCGGCCCCTTCCCTCCCCCGTATCGGCCAGACCCAACGCCATGAAATCAATTATCCGCCAGGTGAGGAATTTGCAAGCGTGGAGCGCATTTGCAACACGAATTTACGTGGCAGCTCGTTTTCCCATCTCATTGAGCTAAACGAAAAATGCAAAAGCGAAAAACAATATCGAATTTTTGGGAAATTCAAAGTAAACTTCCAGGCCAGAAGGGTTGACCTGTTGGAAACAAATTTAAACTATGCTTAAGTCGAACCAAAATTTAATAAAATCAGCTTTAAATTAAGCTTGCATTCATCTCTCTCGTGCTGCGGTTGCAATGCGCCATAATTAGCTAATTGATTTCAATTTGTGTTTCGTGGCTTTTTGCGACAATGTCGATTGGCTTTTTGCATCAAAATGCGGTTACCTGAGCGGGTAAGCTTTAAGAATGGCTTTTTGCGGCCTATCCAGGTGCGTGTATTTATCTATTAGGATTTATTTATTTTCCTGGAATTAAAGTTAATTGCATTTACAAAGGATACACATTTTTCAGATGAAGTTTTAAGATAATGCTTTACAGAATTATAAATTATGGACAGCAAGAAAGAATCACATTTTCACAGACTACACAACCCACAAGGATCTCGATAATAAACATGTATATATTTTTTAATAAAAACTCATTTTTTCACTATAGCTTAAAGTGACAATCTGGAGACTCGAACTTGAGTGTTTTCGTTTTTCTATGCCGGTTCATCTGCAGGTCTTTTTCATAGACGCAGAAAATGTAGGAGCAGCGCAGGCTACATCCGGACATCCTTTGTGGGCTTTCATCTGGGGTAATCAAATGCCTTGGTTTGTGGCTACTGTTTACGGTTGAGCTTACAGTTACAGCTACCTGAACTTTACTAAAATTTCACTGGGTCTTGGGTCCTGGACGCTGAGCCAAGTGGAGGCCTAAAAGCAATCCTGGTTATCGACTTTCCTAGCTCGGGGTATCCTTGCAAGGCTTCGAAAGCCCTGGCAATGGCTGGCTAATCAAAAAGCAAAAATGCGAAAATCGTCTTTGTCATCATATGTCTAACACTCGCCTCACTCTGACTGACTCCACTCTGGCCTCACCTTCGTCCTTCGGCAAATTTGCATAGGCGTTGATTTTGGTAGATCCTGCTCTTCTGTTCCTTTCTGTTCGGTTCCCGCAGCTGAGGCGGAAGGACGATGGGCCGATAGGTGTTGTCTATGGGTGTGTCTTAGGGGTGTAAGGGGTTGGGCCCATGCTTTGACGTTACGAGCATCAATCAAAGGATTACATATCGAAAGTTGAAAGGCTCTTTAACACACACACACATGCCAACGTACACTCCCGCACTACAAAAAAAAGATGTACAGGTCGTCCTGGCACGCCATTTGAATGTAAAATAGACTATCTACTGGCTGGGATCTCTCAATCCATATCCCATCTCCCAATCCCCACCAAACATTAAAAATTGTATGTTTTGATGTGCACGAGGCTTAAAGCTTTCTTTTCGCATTTTTGGTGTGTCACATATTTGAATAACAGACAGATCAATCATCAAAAAAATACTGAAGCAAAAATGCCAACAACAACATAACCGAATCGACTCACTGGGCTAATGAGTGTTGACAGATGTCAGTTACATGGGAGCCACTAAAATGAAGCTAGGGGAGGAGCCTAGGGGAGGTCCTGATCCCAGTCTGGATGATTGTTAACAAGCCGACTGACGCAACCGCAATGAAATTGAGCATTCCGGGGCATTAATTAAAGCTTTTGACATCTATCCAAAAAAAAAGGAATAAATGCAATTGAGTTGTAAATGAATCCTGACAAAGTATGTAGACATTCTACGTTCCCTACCCAATTACTTTATTATTAACTTTTAAGTTAGTCAATGAACAAATCCACTCACTCTTGGACTTGAAAAATATTTATGCAGGAATTACGGTAATTTTCTCTAATTTCTCTCAATCATAAACATTTATGTTGGCATTCCTCGAGAACGGACAAACACGCCCACACCGCAGCCGCACCGTTAATGACAAATGTGTGGGGTGCGAATGTAATTACTTGCCCAATGTTGTGTTGTATGAACTCATCTAGGACGGCGTCACACGCAGTTTGCCAAATGTCCAATGTCCTGCAGTATGGTTAGCAATTGCCTCGACCAGGCCAGACGCACTCACACGCACATGCCCTCGCACATTGTGCAGTCACATTAATCTTGTAATTAATTAAACCAAAGTCCGGGCATAAGCACAAAAAGTGACTACTTAAGCCATTTTGTCTCGGAAGCCAGCACATGGCCAGTGGCCACCCTCACAGGTGGGGGGTCGGGACGTGGCAGCTGCTAACTGACATACGGACAAGCTTGTTGGACATTAACTTTGGCCACACATACACCCACACACACTCACTCTCAGGATGAGTGACAGGCGGCGGTTCTTGGTTTCGGCCTCGCAGTTCCCTTTACCGAAACGGTAACTGTAACGGTAACAGCAACAAAATGAAACATTAAGTGAGCGGAAACGGAAATGGCGGTCCAAGTGCGTGGCTTAGTTTGCTTTCGGAAATGGCGGTCGTAAAGTGAGAAAATCCTCAACGAAAATTTACACAGCCGCTAATAAAGCTATTCTTCCAATTCATTTACTTGTTGCTATGTATCCTAAATTAATTAGTTACAAACTCTAGTTTTTCCTTAAAATAAAGGATAGTTCAAATCTTTAACAAGACTATTAATCCATAAAATTTGGAATTCTTTAAACTGAAAGCCTGTTTATTTAAAGCAAACATGGATTTATGCAGATATTTCCACTCAACGAATTTCCCAATTGCATACTTTGATAACAATTTTTATTTGTTTAATTCCAGTCCAGTCAGACGTATTATTTTCAATGTTTGAAATTCATTCAATTACCATTTTCATAAGGCACATGATAAACAATAAACACACACATGCTAAGGCATTCTTTTTTCCTGCAAACTGTTCGTTTTTAAGAAAACACCCACATACGAGTATGCATGAAGTTCAGCTCGAATGCATTTTACATGTTGCATGCAACCCAAAAAGGAGGAAATGATAAACAGAAATGTTCGTGCGAATGTAAAAGACCCTTCGGAGGTCACGCCCAGCATCAGTGTCAAAGGGGCGTACTGCGAAGGCATTGGGAAAAATATAAAAGAATGGGGGAAAAACTGAAAAAGGCTGGCATATGCAAATGAAGTTCACCTGCGGACATCTGAGGTGTTACGGCATCCTTTGCAGCAACTGGAGGGGTCGCCCTGGGTGGTAATAAATCGGACAATGATAGCCCTACAGGATATGGGCGTTTGGTTAATGCAAACGAAGTTTAATGAAATATTTTAACCAGCTTCAGGATGAGGGATAAACATTTATTTCGGTTAAAGTATAATTTTCGAGTGCTCATGAATTTTACAATGATTCAACAATCAAAGGCTGCTTTTGGCGTTAATAAATTACACAAGGCTACAAATTTTAACAAACTATGAACTTTAAAAATGTTCAAATAATTTTAAAATATAAACTTTTATTAATAATATAAGATTATTTTATACTGATCATATATAAAATTTTCCATTGCAAACATTTCTCTTTCGTAAAAAAATATACATTTAATATTTATAAAAAAAAATATGTAAATATACTCGTAAATATATATTTTACACCTCTAGGCGACCCGCACTTACTGAACAAGGGGGTTTTTGTTTGGTTGTTCTGTCCTCCCATTGAAATCAATTGCAGTTCACGTCCATCAGAAGCGTAAACATTTTGCTGTCGGAAATTAACACACTTTCCGTTTCCGTCACAGCCACCCACACACAACCGAATATATGTAGTTAACGAGGAAAGGGGACACATTGGCGAAAAGTTGGGGAAAAACCCAGGGAAAAGCTCCCATTTCTATATGCAAACATAATTTATTCATATTCCATGGCCAGCATTTTTCTTTAACGTGTGCTGGGGAAAACGGCGATTTTCCCGCCTCTCCTCATAGTTGGCAAACCTTTTGCTCCCGAAAATTCGCTAAATAAAAATTAATGACTGCCGGAAGCGAATTGTAATCAAGGGCCCAAAAAACCCGAAACAGGATCCGGGACCAATAAACTATGCCCGAGGCAACAACAATCGAACATTAATGACAACAACAACGGTAATAACCAGATACATACAAGCAGATCCATTATGGCATTCACATAACCAATCCGTCGAATCGCCATCTTTTTTTCTGCTGGTTTTATTCATTGTTCATCTCATTTCCCCAACCTTTTTGTTACTCATTTCCGGTGGCTATAAAACGAATTCATTTTTTTATATTCGCGTCAATCAATTTGCATTGGAAATATATTGCAGTTATTTATTCACTTTTTCAGCTATTGTTTGTGACAGATTATTACGGTTTTTATTTCATATACAATATAGATATATATTTTTTGAATACTCCGTAAAGCGGTGCTGAAATCTAAATTATAAAACTGAATAAACAATTATTTAAAATATTGGCAAACATCAACATGGAAGCAAAAAAGGAGATTTACTTTATTTTTGGAAATTTATAGCCTTGAACTCAAAGAGATATTTGTAAAATATATAAATAACCACTAATCGGATTATATATATTTTTAGAAATGATCAATCAAAAATTTAAACAAATAACATCATGGTAAGGCGGGTCTGTGAATACAAAATGAATGCAAATGACGGCCAGCAGCCGGAACTGAAAACTGAACCATCTGTGGTTGACATCCATTTTGCTCGGCCGTTTGATATTATGGCCTTGAGGAGAAGAAAACGGGCGGATGGGTTCCCGGTGGTGGCCTGAAAGCAAACCAATTGCACTGGCAATCGCTGGCGAGCAACCTCAACTTCCACCAGCTGCCATTCAAGTGTCCTGGCAGTGACTTCGGGCCCCGGGAACGGGGTTAATCCAACCTGCCAGCTATCCTTGGCCATCTTTCCCCATCCCGCATCTCGCATCCCGCATCCTTGACTGTCGCTCAAGAAGTCCTTGCCCGGCAGCACTCGTGTTGATGTGCCAAGCCATTGTTATCGGGGCTATTACAAAATTCTAGCCAGCCAGTTTATGGCGATGGACAAATTGCTTTTAAGGCCACTTTTGAGTAGACGGATATTAAGCCGAGGCATATGCAATTAGTTAAGATCACGTTAGGCAGCGGTTTTTCCATTTTTAAACGCACTTAGCAGGGGTTTGCTAATTAGAGCGGGGTATGTCATTTAAAGAAGGATCTGTTTTGCTACATTTACAGATATAATTCCTTTTTGCCCTTTTTTTAAAGGTCTCCCATTCTTTTGCAATGTTTACAAAGACTTTTTCCACTAAAATAAATCAGAGTTCAGCTTTCTTGCTAACCCACGCATTCTGCCAATAAAAATATTTATTGTCTCTGTTTATTTATTTAAATAAAAGTGTTTCGATTGAATGGAACTTGTGGCTAATGGAGAAAAAAAGGGTTTACCTGGATATTCCGACTGACGGGGCACGACCTTGAATAATAAGAAAGGATTTCCAATAGAAGCCTTGGGATATACGCAAAATATGTAAATTTATCTTTAGAGTAACTTGAAAACAAGAATGTTAGAAGAAACTAAGCTTGAAGAAAAACTAATCGAATTCATCAATTTTCAGGTCATTAAAATTTAAAGCAAATACAAATTCCTTTTCTTTTAATCGTTTGAATAAAATGTCTTTGTATTTACTCAATTTATGACAAACAATTTGTTTATTTAAATTGCATTAAAGCCTGGACTTAAGGTTATTTAAAATTCCAATTAAACGAATCTATTTATATTTATGATTACTCTATTTAAGCTTGAAATGTTTTTTTGGCAAGGCTATTAGGCAGTCATTCATGCCGAGACTCTCAATGAAATTAAATCAAAATGCAAATAGTTTTGTTTCTACACAAACGACCACGCCTACTTCATCAGCATGCTCACTCAACGCCCACAATCACAGTCAAAAAAACAATCAGCAAATATCAAAAACTTCGCTCATTCGTGTCATAAACAAAAAGAGCAAAATGCAGACGAGCGTCGAAACCAAAGGCCAGTTAGCAGTTCGACCTTTCCCCTCTGGACCAGCTCCTCTGGAACGCTCCTCTGGAACGCTCCTCTGGAACGCTCCTCTGGCCACCGACAGAGTGGCGGGTGTCGACGCACCAGGCCATGAATATTTTAGTAAATGCCGCGCAAGGCTTTGACTTTACCACTTGGTCACCCTTGGTGCCTCACTATTTGCCCAAAAAAAAACTTAAAAAAGGGTTGAGAGGCTGGGGTAGTCGGATTGTGGAGACGAATGGGGTGGCAGGGTCCTGTTTCTGGGGAAACCAACAATTTACGCCATTTTTGGAAAAACTTTTCCTTCTCTCGTGTGCTGGTGTGAGTGTTTATTTTCAACTGTGCTCAGTTTCACCCGCCACCTGCCCCGCCTGCCTTTCCCCCTTCATTTTTTGGCCAAAAAAAAAAGAAATGTGAAAAGTTTGTTGGTGTCGTCGTCTACGGGCATTTGAATTACGTTATTGCCTAGAAGTATGCTTTAGTATTTTGCGGTTGAAAAAGTTTCAATTGCGTGGGTCGTCGACATCGCGTTTTTTATTAAATAAATTGCAATGCCGCACCATTCCATCCGCACTCTTTCCATCCTCACTTTCTCTCCCCCGCTTTGTTATGCAAAAATTCCGGTGCAGAAAAAAAGGGTTTCCACATCCCCAAACATCCCCGAACATCCCCGTGTCCTACCGCATTTGTATCCTTCCCCTGGGCTTCGCCAAGTGTTGAAGTGAAAAAGCCGACATTGAGTAAACAAGTCGAAAGTTTTCCATGCATGGCCAAAACTGAAAGAAACTTGTTTTTAACTAGAGCACTGGTGTCAAACAGAAATGAAGAAACGAATGCCGCCGAGATTTCATTAATTAATGAAACGAAATTAATTTGTGGCAACCACACCAAAGGAACGTTTTTTTTTTTTTTGTATCAAACAAAGGTAGCATTGAGGCAGCATTGAGGTATTAGCTTGACCTTTTTTATAAAGCTATTAATTTATTTACGATTTTTGCAGGACAAAGTAAACGTTAACAGCCTGGGATAATCCGCTGCGCTTAACACATATAGAGGGCACGGAATCAGGAACTCCCTAGGCATCCTTTGCGTGCCCAGTTTTGTAATTCTTGTTGTTCTGGAACAGCCACTGGCATTATCCTTGCAGTGCCTGCGCTTGTGCCTTCGCGGCGCAGCCTTTTGCCCACTCCTGTTGTTAGTCCTAATTAATTATCGCAATTAGTTAAATGCAGCCAAGAAACTGCCGGTATAAGGCACGAGGAGGCACAACAGATAGCGTCAGCCGCTGACTGCGGCAAAAAATGAATTTTTATTGTCTGTTTTGTTGTCTGTAAAAAGTTCTTCCTTGTTTTCATTTAGCTTGTTTGGTTGTTATTTGTACTCGTAATTGAATTGTTTAGAACGGCCGAGAGGATCTTGGGCTAATCTGGGCTAGTAGATACTCAATTCTTTTGTTTTTATTCATTTCTGTGAAGCAGACTCAAATAACATTGGAGAGCAATTGAGTGGGGTAATTCCTTCGATTGGCTGTCTGATGAACCACAGACTTTTTCATCACTTTAATGCCGCGCCAGAGAAAAAATATAAATAAAATAGAATCAAGGCAATTCGCATCGGATATTCGAGGTACTGCAAGAAGCCATTGAAAATAACATCTAACATCAGTAAACAATCTGCATTTTCAGAAACAAGACAATGCATATAGAATTTCAGCCGAAGGATACACAGGACTCTCCCATACATTAGATGTGTGTGCGTGTGTGTGGCACTAAGGAATCTTATGCTGCACACATGACTGAGTCCAAGAAATGCATAGAAAGGGCGGCGAAGAGGCAACAAAGTAGTTGCACAATCTGCACTGATAAATAATAAATCTTCAACATCAGCAAGTAGTCCTTGGAAGGCGAGTCTGCAGTCTGCCATTCTGCCATCCCGGGCATCCTGGCATCCCATCGTCTTGGAGTCCTGCTGTCCTGGTGTCCTGGCGACGATTCAACTCAAGCATAGACAGGCAAAATTTGTGATATATTTGCATTTTGCTACAAAATGGCAACCCAGACAATGCGGGAAATCTTTAGTAATGAACTTTAATGGTGTCGTCATAAAATATTCGACATATGCCCCATGTCTCCGATGGGAAAAGTATAAATTTCTCTATGTTTGCGATAAACTTCTTTGTTTGGGTTTTAAGTTGAAAAAATTAAAAGTCTAAGACTCTTTGATTGGAACTGATTGGAAGCTTTGATAGGGAATTAAATAAGAACCAAGCTAGGCTTTCTGTGAAACGTATTAGCTAGCTCTGACTCTAATATGCTAGTTTTATCATTAAATGTTTGATCATTTTTCTAGTTTGCAGTATCCTTTATACACTTGCAAACAGTAATAGCTTTTCGGTGTTTGCTCGGTTGCTGTGTTTTGACGCAGATAAGAAGGCGATGCCATCCCGGGCATTCCAGGCATCCTCCAACCCGGCAAACCGCTCCGCCACCCGAGCACCCAAAACTTTTTGCGGCCATGTTGAAGACACGCTAGAGGTCCTGCTTCTCCTCCAGCTGCAGCTCATGTTTCCTGGCCCTATTCCTGGAACTGTTACTTTGCCTTTGCTTTGACACAAAGCTGCAAGGCAAGCGGAAAGTTTTCGGTGCACCAAACTTTTGGTCAATGCAGTTTCTGTATTTATACGGCCAGAGATGTTTTGCTAGCCGGACTTTGTGTATGTAAACTGCCCAGACTGGCGTGTAATATGAGCCTGGCGAGGTCAGCTATCCTGGTCATGTTCTTTGGTCCTTTCGTGCATATACAATATATTTACAAACACACACACACTCGCTTATAATTAAGCATAATATGAGCCAGATCCTGCCCTCCAGCCGCCATCCAGCCAGCCACCAGCCGCCAGCCTCCTACCAACTTGGTGGGCATTAAGTGTTGGCATGTGGTTTTTATTGTTGCCAGGATTGCGTTGTCCTTCTCGTCATGGTTGTTGTTTTTGGTGGTGTGGTGGCGAGTGCCGTGCCTTGTTCTGCATTTTGTTATATCCTTTGTTTAGGACTTGCCTCGCATATGTCCCTGTGCTCGGTTGAGGCTTGTTGGTTGGTACTCCTTTGCAGCATAATTTGCACAATTAACATTGCAATAAAGTTTTTACGCCAACAATTAAAAGATGGCGAAAGCAAAGTTTAATTGGCAAATATTCGTTTAAAATAATTATAATACCCAATTAAAAAGTATGGCAGAAGTTTTGCATGGCAGACGTTCTCACAATTAAGCCGAGAAATAAGGTGAATCGCCGAAACAATTTTCTTTTTTGCGCTTTTAAATAGCTTAAGTATTAATTTACAGTTTTCCTTCCACCTTTACTTCCTAATCAACTTGATTAAGTTAATTTCCGACTTCCTAATAAACCAAACAAAGCAAATTTTTCATCTTCGCCTCGGAGCGAGGAGCGAAACCATAAGGCATTTTCAGCTTATTACGGCTCATTTCACAGGCATTTCTGTTCCATTCACGTGGGTTTTGGGGGGATAAGAGCCAAAAAAAAAGAAAGACTCAGGAAAAAAACATGCGGACAAAAGAATCCAAACAGAATGGGAATGAAGCCAAAGTAAACGAGCCATGCAGTAGCCAGTAATGGACAAATGGCTCAACAAAGACATGTGAATTATGTCATCTATTGTTTCAAGATTACAGCCAGGATCTAAAGCGCACATGGCTACCATTTCGGGTAAGAAAAGTTCCCAGTTCCCACTGATCCACTCCAATCGAATCCACTCCATGCCGTAGAGCTGCCTTTCGCTACGTTTCGTTTCATTTCGATTAATTAAATTGTGTTTTGGTTCACTCCTCTTATTATTTCAAAAGCCAATTAAATCGGCAATGAACCACGAAGAGCGTTAAATGAGATTTTAAGCTTTTGACAGATTGACTCAGGTATTGAATTCTGATTGGAAACCGGAGTGCTGAGAGTGGAATTGGAATTGCACTTTTAGTGGGCGAATTGGCGACCGTGGCATTAATAAATTTCCAAGTACTTGGAGGACTCCTGTGTCCTCTACCATATATTTTATGGTCTCGACCACGCACAAGTGTGTGATGGCGGGTTGGAGGTGGGTCGCAAGGATATTGTCCTGCCGTGCGTGAGGCCATAAAACACTCGAGAGTTATGGTCCTCCTCGGAAGCTTCCTGCTAAATGCATTGGTATGCGTACCGTAACGGAAAACAATTAGCTGCGGCCAAATAAAAACGGCTAACACACACACCCACACTCACTGTTGCGTTGGCAAAAACTTTTATATGGCTCGATTGGCTTGTTTCCTGTCCTGTTGGAGGATCAGACCTACGACCCATCCTCCCCCGTTTGGTCTTATCACTCTGTACTTTGTCTGCCATCAGACTGAGCGGATTGTTTGGAGGCAGTCATGTCCTGAATGACGAATTCCAGCCGGTATTATGTTCGCGACTCACTCGCCCGAAACTCGCAAGGCAAAAGAAATTGTTTGGCCTGAATTGCTTTCATTTCACTCTCTGATATTCAATTAATTGAAGTTTTATTTGCCCGATTGTTGAATTGGTGCCAACTGAGCCTCCGTTAAGTGGATAACGATGAACAATAAAAATAAAGTAACTGATTGATGGCCGAATAAGATTGCAAAGATTAACACAGGTTGAATGTTTCAACAGTTATTTTGTGGGTTAACATTGAAAGGAGAAAATGCCTTAAATTTGTTGAGTTGATAGATATATTTATTGACAATATTTAATAGTCTCTTTCTGCCACACATAACCTATTGCATTTAATTTCCTTTTGTCCTGCGGCTTAATACTGGCGAGTATTTTATATATTCCACAGGATATAGATTGCAGGTAGCCAATGTCCCCATTATAGTAAATTCCAAACTACGTAATCCTTTAATACCCTTTTAGCTGCGACTGCAGGAGACTTGGGGAGACTTCAGGGTACTTTAGCTGCTGCTTTAGATCCCTTCAGAGCCGGTTGCATCTCGAATTCCTTATTTACTTTATAGGTGCAGGCAAAGTAAACCAATACCGAAGCTATTTTAGTCGCTTACCGTGTTTCCTCATTTTTTACTTTTCTCATTTCTCTTATTTTTTCGCTTTTTTGCTTTTTTGTGCTTTTGAGCTTCTTGTACGGCTGACTTTAATCAGTGGCATTCTAGGATGCTTCGCTTCGCATTCCGGTTTCTCCTTCAGGTTCCTCCCACCCATCCTCCCACCCATCCTCCCACCAAAGCCGTTGTCCTGCACTCAATTCGTTTTCTTTATTTTCCATCAGGCGGAAGTCATGTGTGCCGGCTGCACATCCTTTTCGCCGTGAAAAGGAAAGGCGGAGAGCTGCAGCCGGAGACGGACTCGGAGCCGGACTCCGACCAGGAGTCGTCTGGCAGCTGCCGGCTACCAAAGGCATTGAACGGACTTCAGGCGGACAGACTAGACACACACAGACCCAGTCATTTTCGAGTCATACATACAGATAATCGCTTTACAATCAGGCAGGAAACTATTGCAAGCATGATTGTTTCCGCGAAACGTGTTTGTTACCGAACAGTTTCAGCCAAATATCATGAAAAAGGAAATACAACTTTAAATGGCTATTTTCCCTGAAGAAAATATTAACAAGGGGCTTCCAAAAATCATATTCAAGTTGCCTAGGCAAAATTAAGACGAAATAACTTGTTTTCAAATGGACGTTGGACCTTCAAATGTACTCTCTGTATCACCTGGAAAATAAACTACAATTACCAGCCGACATATCGTACTCTCTGACCTTACCACTGCCGTAGATGCGGCAAGAAACCGCAGACCAAAACTCAATTTGAACTGTCAGTCAAATAAGAAAGTGGCCCGCTGGTGGATATTCGCCTGACGGAGGCCAGACCGAAACCGCAAATAAATTACGAGACCACGTTAAAGATTTGTTAATAAAGATAAATTTACTTATCGTTTATCTTGATTATGCAAAAAGCCTAAGTGAAAATTCAAAGACCTTTGGCTGGGGGGTCGCCGTAAGCAGCATTCGGAAGCACGAAAAGCCAGAGACGCCTCCGGCAATTGGACGAGAAGGACGCCAAAGACAGAGCGGCAGATGGGCCTAAAACTTTTTCATTTCCTCAAGCCGAGGAAGCCAACAGAATGGGCAACGAGAAGGATGTGTAGGCGGTTAAGGATGAGGACGGGTAGCTCCGGTATATGGGCCATGAATAAACATAATACATATTTCAATGTTTTATACTAAATTAAATAACTTGCCGGTCGATCTCGGAGAGGCTAACAGCAATTGCCATCCTCTACCCAATCCTCTGGACTAAGCATATTTGCCCCCAAGGCCAAGGAATCTTTTTCCACAAAATCATGCCAGCTAGTGTCATGGGCGCCCCGAGTCCTGGGCGGGAGAGTCTTTGAATAGCCCTGGCACTGTCAACAGCTCCTGATTAAGTCCTTAACGGGTCCTTGAGCCATGGCACAAGCAGTTTTCTAAAGAATCGCATTGGTTTTCTTGTGGCGAGAGCACAAAGAATGTTTGCACTTTGCCAAGGAATTAGTGGGATGGAGAAATATTGCAGGAAATTGCTTATAAATTATTTCGAATTCTTTGCCTTTGGCTGGGTAATTTGTTTGGCTCTTGAACATATGGAAATTATGGCAATCTTTTCGAAAGATTCTCTATATTCTGTATAAAATATGTTATTTATTGGAGGTTGGAGATGTGTTGTCCGTCCTATAATTTAAAGTTTGAAAAATCATTCCACTTAAAAATTTACGAAATGGACCCATACAAATTCCAAAAATTTAGAGAGCATTTATTATGCAATCTAATGGCCAAAACCAAGTGCAAATAGTTTGCTGACAAAGCCGAGGACGATAAGAGGAGGGAGATCCTTGAAAGCCCAACAGCTCAATCAACGGGGGAACTTGGCCGGAGCAAAGTTCAACTAACAATTTGTTTGCATCTATATCGGGCTATCTGTGGGTCATTTAGGAAGTGTCTCGGGCCAAACAGATTGCTGGGTTCGCTCGGTTACAGTTTGGTGAACACACTTTAAAATGTGCTCGTCTTGTTGTTTTGGGCTAGGCCAAGTCAGGGCAGGAGAGGACAGGCCAGTCCAGGCCAAAGGTTTTTATTTATTGGCATATAAACCACAAATAGCAAACATGCCAAGATGGCAACGCACCCACAAAACTTTCGGGAAACCCACAATACATAAATATTTCATGTCTTGACTTTCAATTTCAGTTTTTTCCTCAACTAAGGTTTTGTCCTTTCCCGTTCGCTCTGGTTTGTTTATTTGTTTCCTTTCGTGTCCTTTCGTTTCAATTCGAATGGGTTTCGAGGCTGAGGGGAGTAGACCACTTGATTTAAAATGTTTTATTTATGCGCACGATTATTATTTTGGGTCCTGCGAATATCTATCGAGAATCCTGATCCTGTTCCCTAGTCCCCTCCTATTCGCCCTTCCTAGTTTTTTGGGGCACTGTGGTCACCTAAAGGCATTTTATCATAATCGAATAGAGAAACCGGATGGAATGGGACGGAATGCAGTAACTGTGGTCATGGACTGCCTGATTGCTTCAATGGTTTCCTTTCCTTGATGCGGGTCCATTGTGCATATAGCCACATATCTGTAAGCACAAATACACATAAATATCCTTGTCCCACCCGGGGGCCGAACAGGGAGGACGATTGTGCTTTAGTTGTATTTTCCTGAAACCATTTTATTATCGTATTTATTGGCCATCATATTTACAAGGATTTTATGGCATGTTAAATCGCTTAAAAAGCTTCCCAAATTTCAATTTTCTTTCGCTCCGATCCGCTCCTTATTGGTCTTACTAATATTTGTAAATGAGACATCATCCAAAACGCAAGGAAAACGGAAATTTAATTTAAGTCTTGGCTAATTAAAGGTTTCCTACTGAGAAGATGCTGAGTTATTAATTAGCAACTCACAAAATGATATACCATTCCCATTTAATATATTTAATGAAACATATCACACATTTCCATTTGGTCAATGGTTATTTGAGTGGATTAAAACCGATTTAGTTTGAGCTTTACCAATAATTACTAAAGTACTTAATGCAATTATGAGGCTCACTTTAAGCTTTGTGTGTTTTAAATGTTTTTGATTATTGAAATATCCTGGCTTTGAAAAAATATTCTACGTTTATTTATTATACTAATTGGCCAGATTAGGAAATAAATATGTATGATAAGCACCAAAGTACTATACTTAAAATTTCGAATTAAATTATATTCGAAATACAATAAAAATAATGAAAAATAATTCCAATATTCATTTACTATCTCACAGCAATATATAAATGCTGTACAACCAATTTCAAAGCTATGAAATTAGGTCAATTAATTTTTACAACACAATGATTGGCAAACATTTGCCATTGGATATGAATTTTTATATAAAAATATATTAAAATACTTGGTTAAAGGTGAAAGAGCGGTTTTTAGGTGTGGGTTGTTCAACAGTTGGATTGGTTTTTGAAGAACTCAATTTTTTCGGTGACAAACTCATTAAAACTAATAACTCTTTTATGGCTGTTGGACTGGACGTGGCGAGTGTGAAGTTTTGCGCACACGCAGCAGGCAACATATGCCAAAAGTTCATAAAGGATAAAGTTAGCCAGGTCTAAGGACCAAGGATTATCTGAGCCCATTAAACCTAATGACCATGGCTAGACCAGCTTAATGGCTGGACTTTGGCTGACTTAACGAGTCTCTGTTTGGCACTTTTTTTCAATTTAAAAACTCCATTCTTTATCATTTACTATTTGCAGAGATACAGATTCGTATTCAGATTTGAGTTTGCATAATTTAATCGTAATCAACATCGTACAATGATTTGTTTATTTTCTATTTATTTTGTGATTTTTTCTGCTCCGTGGTAATGGTTGTGTTGCTGGATTATTTATGAATTTTCTGAGCAACAGAAATGCATTTAACTTTAATTATGCAAATTGAATTCCATTCATGCATAAATAGACTGAGTGACTCACACTCTCAAGATATGACTTTGCCACTCACGATTTGCATTTACTTTTGAATTTTTATTAGGAAATTAGCTCTTATGTAAATTTTTTTCAAATTCAACTGCCTTCGAATCTCATATTTTCTGTTTGCCAGCAAGTGATGAATATTAAAATGTATAAACTTTTATTGCTGCAAGTCAGCAGGAAAATTGTTATATAGTTTTCGAATCATCAAAGCATACGCACATAAATATTCAATGCAAAGTTATTGAAGGAGAAGGTTTATACTTTGGAATATAAATAAAAAAATATTGTAAAGAAAGCCAAAACTTGAGAATCTTCCTGTGAGTTGAAGGACTCCTTACTGGCTTTCGGCTTTAACACACTTCACTCAAGTGTCTGAAGCTTAATTTATTTTCCTTACTAAGGTCAGAGAAAGGTAATCTCGTAGAAAGGATTGGTATTGGTCTCTGGTATTCAGTTATCAAAACTATTTAAGTTCATTTTAAGCCTAATTCCAAGGCGGTGCTTTGATGGTTTTTGTGAAGAGATCAGCTTTCAAAATGTTTTAAACTTATTTGTTTAAAAATAATCCTCGTTTAATTGCATTTTATTCATATTTATAAGAGCAATTCATAAAAGGTGCCATCTTCTCCTACACTATTATTGAATTGGCTTCCAACTACACGTTTTTAGCCAGATTCTGGGGAGTTATTATTTTAATGGCTATTTAATCGCTGCAAATGGAATATTTGTTAATTAAAGTTGAACAATTTTCGCATTTTTGAATTGCCTATTTACACAGAAGCATTACAGGTATTTCATTTGTATTTATTTCATTATCGATTTTATCGAAGCCCATTGACCAAATTACAGAAAACTAGTAAGCTTTGGGGTTTGTTTTTTGTTTAGTTTGGAATTTAGTGACTCTAATTTAATGGAATAATCAGAGCATATGCTTCTTGATTAATGATGCAGATTAAATGACTCGCTAAGCACTTGTTTTCTGTTTTTATTTTTGTGTGGCACTGTTTGTATTAGATATTTGGAAATTCGTTTATCGCTTTTTATATTAGCTTAATTGCCATTGGGCTCTGTACTGGCTCTGTATTGACAAGCCCGAATTTGCATGAATTAACAATGAATTGGGCATAACTTTTGTTTGAATTATGGTAAATTTTTGGAAACACAAGCATATGCATTTTTGCATTCATTTATTTATTATTCAACAAGGGTAATAGCAAACTAGAATACATTTAAAAATTTTAATTAACAAGGAGATTATATTTTTATTGCAAAGGCATTTGGCAATAACACAAATTCAAGGAAAGCAAACCTACAAACCTATTTAGGTCCACATCTAATAGGCAATATGATTGTCCCGATAATTATTTGGCCAAACTTTTGATCCAATTAGTCAGGGAGATGGAAAGATAGCCGAACCGGACCGTCTGGTAAATTTAATTCATCCACAAAATATTCTTCGGTTAAACTTGGCCAAATGCAATTAGCCTAGTGCTGGGGCATGGGGCATGGGGCGGGAGGGAGATGTGGTCTGATTTGGTTTGGCTTTTGGTGGTCTTGCATAAATCATGAAACCAAAAACAGAAATTTACAAACGGTCTACAGATAGATTCATGCAAGCCGCACAGACACGTGGAAATGGTGCATATATAATGGCTTAGAAATGGCTTGACACAGCGGACAAAATGGTCATTGTGTGCGTTCTTGGTGAGACTGGAACGCATAAATCTCAGAGATTTGAAATCTCATTGACAATTGGAAATGTGACCAAAATCATGCATTTCCGCAAAACCCCCCCCTGACAGTCCAGGGCCTAGGCCAATTGAAAATACATTTTACACAATTACAAATTGCAATGAAATTGATTTATCACGCACAAATGCACGAAGGTCACGCAATCCTCATAAATTTTGACACACCAGAGATGGAGCCGGGTCGGTTGGTTTCGGTCCCAGACTGGGAATGGGACAGGGACAGGGACTGGGACTGGATTCTGCAATTTGCCACAGTTTTTGGCCCGCTTGCTATCCACAATTTACATACATATTCGGCTTATTACTGAACAACCATCTCTCAGCCCCTCCCACGCGGCTCTGGCATTCTATTTAACGCTTTTAAGTCCATGAATTATGCGCATTGCACTTTGCCACAAACATCACTCCTCGTGTCGTATGTTTGTGTCCCGCTTGGTGCACATTTTATTATCAGCTGCATTAAATTTCATAAAATATGCATGTTTCTCTGTCTCCGAATGACTACTGTGTGTGCGGTGTGTGTGGGATGTGTGTGCTTGGGGGCTCCAAAGTTTTCATCGTCCGATTCAGATGCTATAGCTGCTGCAACCGAAACTGCAACTGCAACTGCCACTGCCACTGCTGATACCCATAAAGTATGCCGAGTAATGGTAAAGGAGGAGGGGTTAAACTACGTGATGCTCCAGCCAAAATTCCAAAAAAAAAGTTCAACAGAATATAACATAGGAATGCCAAATGCTGACCACTAAAGAAATCAAGCTCAAATTAAACTTTTAACAAATTTGCCAGTTTATTTCTTTGCTAATTTAAATCAAGGTATGATATACCAGGTATGATATACCTAAGACACTCAGTACTCTTTGAATTATATTAAAAATGTGAAATCATAAAGTTTTATTAACTACCTTTGAAAACAACTCCTGTTGTCCTAATCTAATGGAATTTCTTAATTAAAAATCTCTCTTGCTAACGTTACCACATTTTTCGTTTGGTCGAAATGCAAGAGACCCGGAACGTCAAACCACTTTTTAATGAGTCCTTCCACATTAATGCAATTAACTCGGACTCCACCCCCATCGAAGCCTCAACTTGAGTTTGTCCAGCTGCCAACTTGTGGACATCCCCGACCCAAAACCCAATGAAAGAAGCGTCCCATGACCTGTGAGGAAGACTTGAAAGACCGAGCTGCGGCGTGTGTGCGAGTGTTTGTTGTAAATAAATGATAATCGCTGGAGTTGTGCGCTTCCATGACTCGCATGCATTCAGTGACGGACTTTCTGTCTGTTTCCTGACTACTTTGGCTGATTGTTGGACGTTCCTACCACTGTGGCACTGCCACTGCCATGGCAGTGTAATGTGTGCCTCCGCACTGAGTCCAACTCCGTTTTCCATTTGCCATCTTCATTGTCATGACGTTTTATTTTTAGTACGTGTTGCTGCATACTTGCCGAGAAATGCTATTTATTATTGCAAAGTATTTTGTATGCCTGCCAAGGTATTTCACCGGAATGTATGATGAATGTACAAACTTTATATTATGTTGATGTTGAAAAACGCATATCTATGACCAAGCAGCTGAAAAAATTAATTATATTAAACTAGCAAACAGAAATCGTAGCATACTTTTTTGGGCACTCACCCGTCAATGGAAAATATATTTTTAGCTATGTACACTTTTTGATTAAGGCTTTAACTTACACTAAGAAATAAACTTAGAATATATACAAATATGAGGTAATAAATAAAATTTCAATCTATTAACATCCTATTACCTTATTATTGACTTAATTGGAGACTTAAAGGTATCTTGCCTCCGTAATAATCAATTATTTTGCGCCGAAAACTTATCAAATGCAATTTCATTACGCAACCCGGAATTGCATTTATTTCAATAATGCTGCTTTAATGAAAAATAATTGAATATTTGTCATGCATTTCACCTGCAAACCCATTCACACACATGCCTCGCTGAACTTCCTGAAAACAATCAAATTGAGGTCATTTTTGTAAATTGTTGTTGCTGCCATTGGCTCTGCTTATGTTGTTTTTGTTAAATCCTTTGTGTTGTTGTTTTTGTAAGGACCTTTTGAAATATGCTCGATTGGTTTTCATTAAGCTTTGCATGCTGATAATAACTTTTATTTGGCTCTTGTCCCATTTAAATTTGATTAATCGAAATTAGTTTAACTCGTATTCTGTTTTTAATTATTGAAAACTTTTCGTTTAATTTTAAAAAGAATGAGTTGATGAAGTACTTAAATGAGTTCATTTTCCAAGGGTTCATAAAAGTCTATGAAAAGATGGTTTTATTTTTGATCAAGCTTACTTCTTTAATTTTTAAACCATTTGGCGTCCTCTGTTGAAACTTTTATAAAGGTTTTGGTTTCAATCCCAGCTTTAATTAATAAAAAGCTTTTTGTTACAGTTATAATTCTGCTAAGGATAACATAATAAAAGTTTTTTGAAAAGCTTTGTGTCTTGTCTGCTGTTATCCTTAAAAAAGCTTCAGAGTCCTTCTATTGCGTGTCCTTACCCTTTAATGTAAAATACATATTTTAGCTAAACCAAAAGTAGGAACAATTTACAGAATTGGCTTTTAAAAACCTTAATTTTTCAAGTTTTTAAAAGATCCAGCCTTTTATTTGCATGATACAGGATATCTGAATACTTTTAAACAGTATAAAAACATTTTAACATAGGGATTTATAAATGGATATACATATGGATTTATTAAAAAATTAAATATTTTGTTTTATTTTCCCCTTACAAAACTCTTTTCAAAACTAAAATACCTTCTGATTCCCATCGCTAATTGAACTCTAAAAGTGTCTTTTATTTGTGGCTTTTCACAGAAAACCTTTTAGCATGTAACATTTTTTTTCCATTTCATCAAGAATTTCCATATTCAATTATTCCTCAAATCGATTTCTGTGCAGGCCCAAACTCTTTAACAGATAAGCCTCACGATAAATGCCATTGCACAGGTACAGGATCTACCATTTACCATTACGTTTTCCAACATTTTCCTTTTCGTTGTCCTGGGCTAGTTAAACTCGTGAATTCCGCAACCCAATACCAACGTATTGTTGTCCTTTGGCAGCTTCTGCTGACGACTTTGATGACAACGATGATGCCACCATGCATTGCATAATGCATGAGCAACGGGATTTCAACTAACCTATGAATATTCAGGCCGGAAACCCACACCACGCAGTGGTGTCCCCCAACCCAGAACGTTACCTGGGCGGAAGCCGTTTGGTCAAGTGTTGACAATGGTGCCAATCGTCTCCATAAAGGCGGATGTCTTTATGAGCACTGAGCCCTTCTGATGTGTAAATTGCCTCCTGAACTGGATCCATGGCAACGCCAACAAATACCGAATGCATAATAATTCTGAAATAAAAAAAAATCATATCTTTTTTATTAAAGATAATTTCACTTGAACCTCCACGATTCCTCAGGCATTCTTATGGTGTGTTTTCTGAGTGTGTCTTTTTGTGACCCCTGCAGTGCAATTCCTGTTGCAGCTCAAAATGGCATTTACTTCTTGCTCTCCTCGTGCCTGCCATTACCATTGTTTACCCTTTAATTAGGCTCACAATGCAAAGGATTCTTGACACTTGTCAACTCTCTGGTTTCCCATTCTCTTTTCGTCCTTATCATCAGGACCTTGTGCAAATGTCAGGTGTTTCCTCGCAATCGGGCTTCTTAAGGTACAGGACGAGGATAATGGCCATGTCACTTTGGCTAGTCATCAGGCGAAAGCAAATCTGTTTATATTCGTCAGGGATTTAAGAAAGGAAATTATTTGGAAGACCAAAATATATCTTACTTTGATTCAACTCAGTGTCAAAACAATCGCGTCAAATCCTTAATACAATACCCTCATTGGATTTGTCCCCAAGATCCCCGAAAAGCTATTTGCCACATTGTTTATTTCGCAGTTTAAGCGTTTTTGGCGTGATTCGTTGCGGAAGGAAATGGCCAGGATTCGGCGCTTATTTTCTTTTCACTTCGGTTTTAATTAGGCGAAAGAGCTTTAGGCCAACGTTTTTTCTTTGCGCCTCACGGCCAAGCACTCTGCTTAATTTAGCTGACCAACTTTGGCCTCTTGACTGGACCATGTTTCTTTAATTCGACCCATTTTGAAGTGGGTCCACAAAAAACCAATTTTAGAGACGCAAAAGAAGTTTTAATGGAAAAGCTGCCATCTCAACATTAATGAGAAATGTTTCGGCAAGTTGATGCTAATTGCTTCGAGGTAAACGCTTTCGAGGTATAAATAGAGTCCACCCATCCAATAAATCGATAATCGTTTTTGTTCGACACGACCCCAGATTCACAAGCTCAATTAGGATGAAATTTAATTCAATGAACCACAAATTAGTTCCCTAATTGATCATGAGGTAGATCTTAGAATGTTGCTGTCCGTTTGCGGCCTGACCCAATACTTCATCATTGTCAACCATTTACGCAAGATCCTTAATTAATTTCCTGTGACACAACATCCAAAAGACTTGCGAAATGGGGCAGGACTTTGACACTTGCCGGAGAGGCGGCCTCCTCCCGGAGGAATCTAGAACGTTTAACCTTGCTGCTTGTGACGCTGACAGACAACTGAGAGAAAACGCTCCCCAACCGTCTTACCGTGGGCGTGGCAGTGCTTGGCCACGTTCCGGAAGGACACGTCCATTGTCCCGTTGACTGATGATGGGAGCCGCATGATTTATGAGAAAACTGCACAACATGTAGAGGCACTACTTTATTCCTTCTTTTTTTTTTTGGCTCACTATTTTTGGTTGACATCGAAAGACCGTTAACTTTAGTTGGCTTATAAGACGCCTACGAAAAAAACGTTACGTTTTTTTACCATTTTGGTCACACATTTCTCTCGAAGAAAAGTTGGTTTTCTGCAAAAAAAATATTTGAAATTGATGAAATATTTGTTTAGGTTTGTTGGATGTTATTTATTATTGATGGAAGTAAAAAATGAGTGCAGTGCCTGGCTTAATTCATTTAAATAAAATGTCACAACAAAAAAGCTTAAAACATGTTTGATTTTTACGAAACGTGATTTAAATTAAAACAGTTGGAAAGCAAACCACTAATTAGTGGCTTAATATCGCAATACCAAATACAAAGCAACATAAATGGACAATGCAACTGTCAAATGTGGTGGAGTTATGATACCAGCGGCAAAATACGAGCAGACAGTAATTAGATGAGTTGGTTTGGACCTTAAATTGCATCAATTGTCCTTTGATGCTAATGAGGGCATTTTCGCATTTGCCACATTATGGATGCTGGCATTAAAGAGAAAAATGTATATGGAGAAAGGCTAGCAAATGTGTCACTGTCAGTGTCAGGCGGAAAGAGTATACCAGAGGATGCCAGAGGGCACGTGCTGGCGCCGTAATTCACCGGGAAACAAGGGGCCCTGAAGTGGACGCCGTAGTCCATTAATTATGGCACTGGCTATGCCGGAATGTATTTGACACTCCGCAGTCCATTTGCCGGCCACTCGCAGGCATTATGGGCTCTACCGTTCTGTTTGTATTTTGGGTTTTTAACACGCTTCGCGTAATTGATATCCAATTAAATCAAATGCTAAACACCAAATCCCCACAATCCCCAAAAGTAATTAAATCACAACTGAAAAGCCTAAAAGCCCTGCCGCAAGCCACAATTGAAATGGAAACCAGTTGGCCTCCATTTTGTCAATATCGGGGAAAGGAGAATAATACCCGATACTTTTACATATTTAAATTAAAAATATTGCTTATAAATGATATACATTTTAAGAGGACCTGTAAGGAAACAAATATACCTCTTCAACTTTATAGGGTTGAAATCTGAGTTTGAAAAACATTGGACACGACACCATCATTATGGATTATTCGAAACGTGGCAACTTGTTCAAACTCGTAACATGCTCTGGGTGCCTGTTATTTCCGCTCAGTGAACACACACACACATGTGTGGGTCGGCCAGGACCCAGGACTTTGTTATGGGATACATACGTACGAGGACAATTTCGGGTAAAGGACTTGCGGTCAAACTGTAATGCTGCTGATGCGCTATTCGACTATAAACCGTAGCCAGTCGACTGTGAAAAAACAAGGCAACGGATACAAAAAACAGACAAAAAAGGAAACTCTTTTTCAGCAAGAGGATGATAAAATGTGATGAAGAACTTAACAGGCTTAACCCATTATTGGCTTTTCCGAAATTTAATTTTTATTTAAATGAATTTAATGTGTAAAAGCAGTGTAAAAACACAAAAGACCATAAATAAATAAAACATTCATAAGGACCCTGGCAGAAAATTGTGTGCACCAAATTGACATAAAGGATATAAAAACAGAAAAACAACAATGAGAAAAGGGAAAATGTTCGCGCAATTGGCACCAATCCAAACAGCAAAATGGAAATGACAACTGACACTGGTGTCAACCTATTTTCTTTATTTATTTTATCCCCTTACCCTGGCTTTTAAAGTTGCAATGGTGACCGTAGTCAAGAGCAGCGGGTGGTAACAGAAACTTGGTTTAGGTCCTTCAAGAAAATTCAACACCATAATAGGGTGTAGCAAAAAATATATAAAGAAATCAATAATTTTATTCAGTTTTTGGTCTACAAAAAATACCTCCTACATCCTGGGGACACCCTGTTTTCAAGAAATGGCAAAGGAGACAAAAGTTGATGTTGCGAAATATTGCCGAAGAAATTGCCGTCAGGGGTCTTTGCCTGGCAAAAAGTTTCCAATTGCCAAAAGTTGATTATATGCTCCAAGGCATTCGACTCGATTGGAAAATTTTTTCTGGTCTATCTGTCTCTAATTGAAACGATTTCTTCTGAGTTCTTGAAACTTTCCAGGAGGCACTTAACTCTCGCCTATAGAGAGATACTTTCCCGGTGATGAAGAATCCAAAAAAGATTGTACAATTTTTCGTAACTCATAATTTTATGCAAATGAAATGCACATTGCGAACAGTTTGTGGTTTTCAGCGCCTCGCTTTTGCACACTTGAACCACCAAAAAAAAAAAGAAAAGAGGGAAAATGCTGAAGGGGCTTTTGGGGCAAGACGGGACAGACAACCACACACGAGTTGCCCCTCTTTTCATCCGGCAAATGTGTGTTGTACAGCTGCCACAATTACGTACATTATCCGGTGGCTGCGGAGAAACGCGGGCCGGCGATGGCAATGTCTGCCCTCAAAAGTATGCTCATAATTTTTCCGACCTGCCGGATAGCGGGTACCTGTTCAAAAAAAAACAACATAAAATACCTGGAATGCCACTAGTACGAACTTTTTGCGCTTGTCCCTTTGTCAGCACAAACTGCAGGCAACTGCACTCCACGAGGACCCTCCATCATCTGCTCCTCTAGTTGTAGTTTTACACCCAACACCCTCCATTTGGATGGAGGCATGATATATTTTAAAAAGTGTAAATATCCAGGTGATAAAATATATCTTAAATGTTTTCTTTTTATTTAAAAAATATACTATTTTTTGGTCCTTGAGAGTGGCATTTTTTAAGCAAAAAACTGTATCTCTTGCAGAAAAGACATTACCAATCCTGTAAAGCTCTGAATATTAGTTATCGAACCTCTAAGAATTTAAGATCTCTTTGATGTTGAAAAGTATGTCATTTATCTTAAATTACCAGGTAACCAAAAGTCGTAAAAAAAGCTCCAACATCGCATAGTTACTAGCTCTCTGTGTAAAAGTAAAACGTTGTTGAGTTCATTAAAAATTTGACTAAGTGCGTTGTCATCATCATCATGGCAACCTCCAACTCGGTCTCTGATGCTGGCTCCTCATAAATGTCGGCCCAGCTTCGTGTGTGTGTGTGATTTTGTGTAGGATCCTGCACGTCCTTGTCTCTATGAATGCCTACATATGTATGTGTGATTATGCACATGTGTGTGATGTGTGGTAGACGCACTTGAACTTTGTCGTTTTGTGTATATATTTCTTTCGGTTTTTCGCTCGCCAAAATTGGATTTCCCTGCTAAACGGGCCCAGAATCCTTAAACCGGGCTTATGGCAAGATGATTGTCCCCAAAGTCGGTTTTCGGGCTCATGAAATATGCCGGAGGCATATGATTGTGACGTGGCAATTAAAACCGTACAAGGGCTACCATGCGTGAACTTTAAGGAAGCGCAAAACATAGTCAACATGCCTAAAATATTAAAAAAATATGAGTAAGAAGGCAGTTAAAAAGGATATAAGATGTGAATGGGAAATCCTTAGGGAATTTCCGTTGGTAGCCGAATATTTGTATTACAATTAAAGAGAATTTAACCACAAATCGTTTAAGATATTCCGCAAACAAATCGGGTAAATATTGGCAAAAATACAGCCATAATCTTAGCCCATATTAAACGTGATATGCACTTTTCAATATTTTTGAAAGGGGTACCATCAGAAAAATGGACAAAAAATCTAAAAAATATTATGTTCCCAAATTTTAATGCAAATTCATAGAGAATCCATTCACAAATCTTTTAAGGTACTCTGCTTAGGAATCGGATCAATATTGCCAAAGATATAGCCATCGGGAGACCCATATTATCCATCCGAAGCATTTTTCAATATTTTTGAAAGGAGTACCATCAGAAAAATGGACAAAAAATCTAAAAAATATTATGTTCCCAGATTTTAATGCAAATTCATAGAGAATCCATTCACAAATCTTTTAAGGTATTCTGCTTAGGAATCGGATCAATATTGCCAAAGATATAGCCATCGGAAGACCCATATTATCCATCCGAAGCATTTTTCAATATTTTTGAAAGGGGTACCATCAGAAAAATGGACAAAAAATCTAAAAAATATTATGTTCCCAAATTTTAATGCAAATTCATAGAGAATCCATTCACAAATCTTTTAAGGTACTCTGCTTAGGAATCGGATCAGTATTGCCAAAGATATAGCCATCGGAAGACCCATATTATCCATCCGAAGCATTTTTCAATATTTTTGAAAGGGGTACCATCAGAAAAATGGACAAAAAATCTAAAAAATATTATGTTCCCAGATTTTAATGCAAATTCATAGAGAATCCATTCACAAATCTTTTAAGGTACTCTGCTTAGGAATCGGATCAATATTGCCAAAGATATAGCCATCGGAAGACCCATATTATCCATCCGAAGCATTTTTCAATATTTTTGAAAGGGGTACCATCAGAAAAATGGACAAAAAATCTAAAAAACATTATGTTCCCAAATTTTAATGCAAATTCATAGAGAATCCATTCACAAATCTTAAGGTATTCCGCTTTGAAATCGGATCAGTATTGGCAAAGATATAGCCATCGTCTTGAACATGCATTTTTTATATGTTTGAAGAACGTTTTTATGTAGATTTCAAGAGAAATTGGTGGGAAATCAATTGGATCACAATAAAAAAAATTAATTTTATCGATAAGTATCATAAACATTTATTGCAAAGTGGTTTTGAAAATAATCGTGATAAATGATTCAAATGATTTCAATGACCTTCGCCATTAAACCACATTCCACGGGTTTCCCTACATCTCTTTAGTCAACGAACTACATATGAAACGGATTTAAAGCCTTTGGAAAATATTTATTTAAACCCTCACCGGTCTCGAAAGAGTCTCTTCTCAATGGCAAACTCTTAAAAAGTCGAAATCCAAAAAAAATTAGAAAGACTTTCCTCTCTGTTGTGAATAGGCGGCACAAAGCAGACGCGAAAAATATTCAACGGAGTCCCTTGTGACAAAATCAATAAGTAAAGCAAAATTCAACAAGAACAGCTGTTTCTTGGCCAAATTGTAAACAAGAAGAGTCACTAAAAATAGGACACAGAAGAGCGGCCAAAAGAGCGGGCGGCATCGGAAAATGGCTGAGAGAGAAGAGAAAGCCTTTCACTGGATGGAAATCCGATTACATTTTCCCATTCAGTTGCTCGCAGCTCTTCGACGGAAACGGCACGGAAAACGCGATACGCGGAAAACTTGAAGCCGCCCGACCGCTCACACATACCAACGCACTCAGTGACAGTGTGTTCCATATGTGTAATCACAGAACGTTCCCAGCCCCGCCGCCACTAAGAGCAAAAGTTTATATATAGAAAATTTCAACGCAGGCATCTGAGGGAAACTAAAATACGAAAATAAATTACGAAAATCGTGGCCACTTTTCAAAAGCGACTGAATAGATTTGGGTTTTTGTTTGCTGGCTACGTGGCTGGCAGGCGATAAACGCCGTTATTATTATTATTACTCGCATTACGCATACGCTCCGTGTGCCGTGTACCGTGTACCGAATACCGTGTTTGTGTTTGTGCTTGTGTCGGTGCCGGAGAGCGAGAAAAAACGCAAAAAATAAAGGAAACCCCCGTCAGTGCTGCTGGCGTCGCAGTCGACGCTGCGACTCCACCCAAAATTGTATATCAATTTTGAAGGGTTTTCCGAGTTCCGAGTACCGTTCTTGACCAAAAACGGGGCCAAATGCCCCGCGATAGTTCATAACCAATCCCCCCAGTTCCCAGATCCCAGTGAGAATCGACGAAGCACAAAAAAAAAACAACTGGGAAAATGCGAGAAACATGTTTGGTTTATGCGAAAAGTTGATGACACATTTCGCTGTCATTTTGACCGCATTTTTCCTCTCCCAGCCGATATTGTTGTTGTTGATTTGCGGGCCGCATGGCGGCTTTATCCCCTCATCCTCTAGCATTTTGGCGGAGGCCTCGGTGGCGGATGAAGCGTAAGTCACATTTAGTAACTAAAATATTCGTTATCCTTGTACTTTGAAAACCCTAGAAAAACTAAATTAAGGGGCGTGTTCCAATTATCCTTGTCGCCACCGTTGTCAGTCCTGTTGTCAACGTCGCTCGTTAATATTTCTTTACATTTTATGCTAATTTCTTGGCATGCCATTCCCCCCACGTGTTTTTTTCACGAAACATTGCCTCTGGGTGTTAAAAGACCTTAAGGACTATGGGTACTACCTCGAATTATAAAATAAAAACATCTACAAAACAAGAAAGATACATATTTAATCCACATATATAGCGTATAAGCATATAGAAACTATATTCTTTGAGAATAAAAATAAAACATGATTATATATAGGTTTATAAGTTTCAAGATTTATCAATGTTTTCCTTAACAAATATAAAATATTTTCAAGGTACTAAGGTATCCTTAAGTCGAATACTTATATCCTTTTATCTATCATCACACATTGCGTGTTTTGTCTTTTGTTCGAAACAGTCTTTCTACGATATTTTTTGCGTCAGCATTTCTACCAAAGGTTACTCATTTCCACGACTTTTCCCCGATTTTCGCCATCTCGAGGGTCGCGGCATTTCTCATTTTTGTTTTGGGCCCCAAACTTTTCATAAAGTCACATCAAGGAATTATTTGTCTGACATTCTCCGACTGGGGGATGCGAACAGGTACGGCAGGTCGGCAGAAAGAAACTCTGACGCTTATTTAGGCTAAATGAATATTTTATTGGACATTTTGTTGGGACCGCGAAACACGCTGCCGAAAGTTGTGCAATTAATTTAAGTAAACGCCGGTGCTTATTTCATTATTTTATAAACGGCCTCTGATTAATACATAAGTAAAAACACTTCAAAGATTTTTATGGGGAATATAATTTGATTAAAAAACTATAAAATAATCAAAAAATAGAGTCAATATCTATAAAATCGAAATGCGTCACAAATATATCCGAAGGCCACATAAATAAAATGGAAGAATATATCCAATTAGCAATCTCCATCGCAGGATCATAAATAATCAAATATTAAAGACCGATAATAAAAATCATTCTACAAAATTAGCGCAACTTAATAGCCAAAAAAATCGTTCCTCCGCATTACAAAAATAATAATAAATGGGATGTCGGGCAGCGTCCCAATGCGGCAAGCGGGCATTACCAGAATATGGCCATTTAAGCCCAAGGGAACAGTAATAAAAAAATCAATCTAAAACACAATGTTGAAAATTTCCGAAAAGCCAGAAAAATGTTCACGTTTCATGTTCCAAGTCGGACGAAAACACATTTCCATTGGCATTAGATTATAGACGTTGTCGAACGTGGCTAACAAGGGACATCCATTTACAACAATGCCAGAAGATATACTAAAAAGCAATGTGGCTAAATTAATTGAACAACCCCTGAATCTAAAAAAAAACAAAAGAAACAAATACAGTGGATATTGGTTGACATGAGAAAATCTATAAATCTATAAGAAAAAGTATAACTTTATTGTATTAGAATAGTTTTAATTACTAAATATTTATAATTCCCCTAATATTTGTTACGAAACTATTTATTCAGTTGAGCTTTTATATCCAAATACAGTTGATCGCTTTTTAAGTGTGACCAAGACACAATTTTTTCTAAAAATGTGTAACGGTCATTCCTTCCTTCGTCGTGCTGTCGATCGCTTTAATTGTCGAAATTTAAGTGTGACCAACGCCAAATGTTTTCTAAAATATGGCTAACGGTCATGCCTTCGCTTTTAGTCTTAAACTTTGCTTCGCTTTTATCTTAAACTATTTGTTAGATACTATATATTTTAAGATACCAATTTCTAGACCGATTCAATATTTATTTTGAATCATTTTTAATAGATATTTTATATTAAGAGATATTTACTGTAGCAGCGTACAACAAACATTTTTTAGAGCACCCACCGGGCCAAAGCACTCGACTGCTGTGTGTGTGTGTGTGTGCCAGCGGAATAACTGTGTCAAAGGCAACGCCGGCGACAGAAGTGGAATGAAAATGGCCGAAGCAGCGCCGCCGGCGGCGTCGGCGACATCAAAAGCCACGTCAAAAGCGAAAGAGAGAGATAAAATAGTGCGGTCATGCGCAGCCATCGTTCATATTAAACGTTTATAATAAATGCTCGAAAATCAAACTCGAACGCCTAGGCTAGGCCAGCGTATTTTCCTAGGCGGTGCACTTTTAATCAGGTTCAGAATCTTTGAATTATGCACGTTCAAAGGTCATCTATCAAAGGGCAGCCTCAATGACACACAATTTGAAATATTGAAAGGACTAAATCAATTCAAGCTTCAGTGAGTTTTGTGTTTTGGATGTTTATCCTTTAGATCATTAGAAGAAGAAATTAAATTTAATTACTTTAAATAAATATAAATCAAGTAATTCGTTGAGGCTAGAATTTTTAGCAATGTTTCAAAAAAAAAATAAATCATTAAATTAGTTTTAAAACATCATTTATCAAGTGAAAATAATGATAAATCGTATTAAATTATTAAGAAATAACCAGAAATCAAAGTTAGTTTTTATAACTGAGAATGCATCGATTCGAAATCCAGAATATTTAGACTTTTAGGCTTTTCTAGATCCCCGTTAACATATTTAATTTTAATCGTTTCCATTAACTAATCAAATCACCCGAAGGCACGCTATAACTTAAGAGAAATTTAATTTAAGAGCTGAAAGAAAAACTTGATAAGAGACAGAAACTGCGCACGCAGGCACTTGTTGATTTCTCTCGGCCAGCTGTTCGTGGTGAGACGCTGGCGTCACAGCCACAGCCCGGAGGACGACGTTGTCCCCTCGACCAGGTGCGAACACACCTTTCGAACACACCCCAGCACGCCTCTGGTAAACATGTGCGCTAATTGAATTAGTGGAGCTCGGACAGGTGGTTGACATTTCGCAGGGGCCATTGTGGCGACGACAAAGTGTTGATTACTTTTGACTTTCTCGCCAGAGACTGAACTCGTATAAACGGATTACGACTTTTATCAATAAACTAATTTAATTTAAGCGAGAAAAATAAGGGAAAGCAACTTGTATATAATTTGTAAGAAAGTATTAAAAGTATACAAGGCGTATACTTAATATTTATTAGATTACAGTGCGTATACTTAATATTTTTAAATAAAAAAAAGTTGTTCGATTTCAATTGTAAAAACCATTAATTTTAATCCAACTTATCTCTAATCAACGTAGGGTTGGAAAATGGGCCACCAAATTCGGCGACGAGCTGTTCCTGCTGGCCCAGAAGATCACCAAGTCACAGGAGATCAAGGAGAAGTACAAGGAATACAACGCCCGCGTTGAGCTGAAGAACGGCACTGAGCTGATCAAATCAATAACGGACAATGTGGGCAAGATGCTGGCCCGCAAGATGGACGCGGTGCGGTGCATCCAGGAGCGGGCGGAGAACGTCAACGAGAACTTTGAGTTCGATTATACGTGGGCGAAAGTTAACTTTACGTACATCTCCAGCAAGTACTCCACCTTTAATGGGAACAGTTCGGAGCAGCTGCAGCCGAACGAGGCCGATTTCGCGTATATGTACCGGACGATGGACCTCAATCAGGACACGCACTTCTACAACACGCCGGTGGACACTGAGCACAGTTCCGTGCACGTTCCTTCAAATGTCTGGGACCGGTCGGAGCGGGTGCTGAAGACCATTCAATGGTCGGAGCAGTTGGACGAGGTGTTCCGCCAGAACTACCAATCCGATCCGGCTTTGTCCTGGCAGTACTTCGGCTCCGATACGGGCATTCTGCGGCACTACCCGGCTGCTCAATGGACGGATACGAGGGCCAACCGGCAAGATGCAGACACCTACGATTGCCGCAAGAGGTCCTGGTACATTGAGACGGCCACCTGCTCCAAGGACATCGTTATTCTGTTGGATCATTCGGGCTCGATGACGGGATTCCGCCATCACATCGCAAAGTTCACCATCCGCAGCATACTGGACACCTTCTCGAACAACGATTTCTTTACCATTTTTCGCTACGCGGCAGATGTTGAGGACATCATACCCTGCTTCAATGGCGCCCTCGTCCAGGCCACGCCGGAAAACATAGACGTCTTCAACGAGGAGATCGCTCAGTTGCCCGATCCCGAAGGCTACGCCAACCTCACCCTGGCCTACGACAAGGCCTTCCGTCTGCTCCAGACCTACTACGACAGTCGCCACTGCAACGAGACCTCCACCTGCAACCAGGCCATCATGTTAGTCACCGACGGTGTGGCCGGAAATACCACCGAAGTTTTTCAGAAGTACAACTGGGGCAACGGCGAGAATGGCACTTCCCAGATGAACGTCCGCATCTTCACTTACCTGCTGGGCAAGGAGGTGACCAAGGTCCGCGAGATCCAGTGGATGGCCTGCCTCAACAGAGGCTACTACTCCCATGTCCAGACGCTGGACGAGGTCCATGAGGAAGTGCTCAAGTACGTCGATGTGATTGCTACGCCCCTGGTTTTGCAAAACGAACAACATCCGCCCACCTGGACACACGCCTTTACAGATAAGACGGTAGATATTGACAGAAATTATCCTTTTTATATAATTATGGTAAGCTACGTTATCCTTTACCAATTGGCAGTATGATGCAAAGGAAACTGATACGCGACCCCGCCTTATGATAGCAGTGGGTGTTCCCGCCTTTGATCGATTCTATCGGCACGAGAACAGCACGAATCGGAGGGCACGTCTGTTGGGAGTCGCTGGAACAGATGTGCCCGTGGAAGACATAGACAAGCTGACCCTGCCCTACAAGGTAATATCCTTCCAAAACTAGAATAAAAGTTCCAAACACTAAGACTAAATATTTTTCAGCTGGGTGTCAATGGCTACTCGTTTGTGGTGTCTAATAATGGTTATGTTCTGCTGCATCCTGACCTGCGGCCCATTGGTGTAAGTTTGATATTCCAATTACCAGTTTTCTTTTAATTAAAAATACGAACTTTCTTTTTTAAACAGGAAAATGGAGTTTTGAATCCCAACTATAACAGCATTGACTTCACGGAAGTAGAGCACCTTTTCGAAGACCAAAGTCCCAGAGAGCCGGGAGAATCCATTCTGAAGATTCGCAGCGCAATGGTGCGGCATGAGAGTAAGGAATTCAAGGATATATCCGTCAAATTCCACTACGACAAAATTCGCCGCGTATCCGAGGAGAAGCAGGACTACTTCTTCGCCCCCCTGCCGAATACTCCGTTTACTTTGGGCATCGTAATGCCCAGCGAGTATGGCAAGACGTGGATCAAAGTGGGCGAGGAGGTTCTCAAAAACAAGCACATGAAGGTCAATATATCGGATTTCTTCATTGGCGAAAACTGGAAGGTTCATCCCGATTGGTAAGATTCACATCGCGCTTGTAAACTGGGAATGTTTCATATAAAAGTATGATTTAGGGTCTATTGTAAATATCACTATCTGGAAGGACACGAGTTTAATAGTTCCGAAGCAGAGCTGCGGACATTTCTGGGAAAGATGTTCGAAAACGATTGGAAGTGGTCAGAGCAGTACGCCGAGGACGAATCTGATTGGGATGACAAGGATGATTGTAAGTATTTACATTTTTTATATATTATATTTTTCTATATTTTAACAACTTACGTCGATTCCTGCAGTGAACTGTGGCCGTAAGACTCTCGACGACGACGCATATTACTGCAACAAAGAGCTGGTCCAACTGCTCATTTTCGACGCCAAGGTGACCAATTCCAGTTACGGGGAATGGCGGTTCGAAAACGAGGAGGAGAAGAGGCTGATCGAACGCTTCGGCGCCGACCTTCGGTTTGTGGCCACAATGAGCGGCCTAACCCGCTGGCAGTTCATCTTCGGGGAGGTGGAAGTGGAAACGGACCGGGAGTTCGGTGACTACCACAAGATGGCCATCGACGAGACCTGGTACAAGAGCGCCATTCTGCAGCATCACGAGGACCGCACCGAAAGCTTTGTCTATTCCGTGAAGTACTACGACGATCCCATGGAGGACAGCGAGCTGAAGGTCACCGCCTCCCATGCCATCTTCCCGCGTGACGGTGGCAAGGAGGCTCCTGCCTGTGTGGTGGGCTTCCAGTTTTCCCACGCCCGCATGTGGGAGCAGTTCTTTGCCATTACCGCCGTAGATCATGTAAGTCCAACAATCTATCTCTTCACAAGAATCCTTACAATACTTCTTGAAACTTGCTTTCAGTGCGACGGTTGCATGCCCATTTGCACAAATGATGACGTGGACTGTGTGGTCATTGACAATAACGCTTACATCGTGATTGGCCAAAACATCAATACCACCGGCAAGTTCTTCGGCGAGTTCCACGGCGACGTCATGGCCGCGATGGTGGAGAGGGGCATCTTCCTGAGCATCGAAGTCTACGACTACCAGACTCAGTGCAAGGAGGAACCCGTAACCAGTAGCGAAGGCCGAAGTCTCCTTCATGTTAGTGTCGAAATTGTATCCATTCTTAAATCCAGGAATTAATAATATTCCTGATTCTTCTAGCCCCTTCGATTGCTGAGTTTCGGCTGGCGGTGGTTTGTGGCCCAGATCTTCTTCCAGTATCAGAGAGTGCAGTGGTGGGCGGATGGTGCTCCATGTAAGCTTATCAAATTCTCACTTAAACCTCTTTTAAACCTATATTATTGTTTCGCTTTAGTTATGGAGTATACAGACGAAATTGAGGATGAATACGTTGCCGTGGGCGATGGCGGCAAGGCCTCCGCATCCAAGCCCAAAGATGATGAAGACGACGAAAACGCTTTGTTCGATGAACCCGAACCGGATCCCATTTACAAGCCCTGCGACATGCGCTCCACCCTGTATGTCCTGCAGCCCAACTCCCTGGTGGGCATCAATGACCAAGTGGAGGCGCCATCGACGAGGCCCTTCTTCGTTAAGAAGATCCCCAACTCGAACCTGGTGCTGGTGGTGGTCAATGTCCTGATGCCTTCGCGCAGTGTCCGCCTCACAACCGAGCCCCAGCGCATGAACTACGAGACAAGCTTCCCCTGCTACAAGCTCAACATGAGTTTCTACGAAAGGCGACGCATCGAAGAGTGCTATACAGAGCACGAGGATGTAAGTATCCTTTTTCGGTTGAGTTCTTCTAATCTCCTACGCACATTACTCACTTTCCAGGAGGAACTGTACACCTATTGCGGAAAAGCCTCGCGGCTGGGTTTGACGCTTCAGCTTTTGCCGCTGACCATGATTTTGATGTTTTACTTGACGCGCTGCTATATGCGTTAGAGGATATATACAAAAGAAAAACTACTTATATATTTTACAACTACGAGTACTATATGCGACTACGATCGGTTTGTTGTTTTATAGATAAATATTTTTTGTTAACTAACGATTCTGAATTATGCCGTAGTCCAATATTTGTCGAATGTTTAAAAACTACGCAAAACAAACAAAAACAGGCACAATCTTCGGAACTAAAACCACTTTTAGCAACAAAAACTTCAACTCTTAGACTTAAAACCGCGCCAAAACTTAAGGAAACTGGTCTTACTTTAAAAAACTAACTTAAAAAAAGAGTAAGTTGTAGAATTTCGATGGATGCTACATATATAGAAGGCAACTTGAAGACCAACCTTTAAACAATGAGTTTTCCCAGCTGCTCCATCAATAGACAGTTTTCTAGTGAATTAAAGCAAGATAAGTTTTTATATTTGTACCTACCTTATGCCTATATAGCTAAAAACACAAGTTTTATTGACTATTTTGATAATTTAATATGGTAAAACCAATGCCAAATATTGTAAAGAAACAAAAAACAAATTAGCGAGAAAAAAAAAACAGTAAAAGATGGAGAATTATTCGAATGACAATTATTTTTGTAATTTTATAAAACTTCGTTGAGTTTTAACAACAACAACAATGACTTATGAATTTGAAAGTAGGTGTAAAGCGATGATAACAAAATAAACACAGACAAACGCACTTACATAACATAAATTATATAATATAATTATAAATATTTCGTCCGAAACCGAAAATACGGACTCCTTAAACAATTTGTTATATTTTATGTGCAATCAAATATTGTTCACATATACACAGCTCGTTTTGTATAAAAATAATATAAAATGTTAAATGTTTAAATAGCGAAAACGAACGTTTCCTCCGTTGTTTTGTAATGTACAACATTTGTTTTTAGAGTTTTTGATTGAAGACTACCTTAAAACGCCCACACAGAATTTTAAAAGCAAAAATATAGGACCACCTGTGAAGTATGCAATACTTTTTGAGTTTTTAGTGAAAAATCCCGTCAAATATTTGAGTTAATGCTCCTTCCTTAGCCTTACTCTTAGTCGAGGAACTTTAGCAAGATTTACACGACAATGAGACGGAAATCTAAAAACATAATAAATACCAAACCTAAATGCCTTTGTATCGTATTTCGAATGTGGAAACAATTTATGAACTTTATGAATTTATGCATAGAAACAAATATAAAAAAAAAGCAAAAAAAAATAATATTAAAACCATGAAGACAATTTAAATTAAGATTATTTTCAAGGAAATGAAATCAAAATGGGAGAAAAGGGAAGAAGGGAAAGTTGAAATGAAAACAGTTAACTATTAAATGTAATTTTTTAAACAAACTGAATTACTAATATAATATTTATTTTTTGGAGTGTTTAAACGTTGTAAAATGTAAAAAAAATATTGCGAAATTAAATCTAGTCATAATGGTATACGTGGATTCTCTGCAAATTCGTCGTCCATATGAGTTTTTAACTCCTTTCTAATCACACTTTTTTCAATTTCGACACGTATACACATTATAAAAAATGTCCACTACAAATTTAAAAGAAAAATTATAACCATTTTAAATTTCCTTAGCCAAATAAATGATCTAACCGTCGGGAAATATATTGAGCACTTTTTAATCGGGAAAGGTTAAGTTCTACAAAGTCTTTTAGTCTCTTATTTATTTATTGTATAAAATTAATGGTGGGAGGAAACCGCCATTTTGAATTTTCCACGGTGATCGTGAGACATGATGGCCGCCGATTGAACTTAAAACGATAAATTAACAAATTGGTGTAATCGTCATCAATGTGGAGGATCATCTCTAATACGACCATATTACATACTACATTTTCTAAATTCAAAACCAAAATGTTATGTTTATGGTGTAATTGACAATAGTGTTTTTTTTTTTTTAAATTTTTGAACTCATTCTCCTCAAAACTTTCACTGCTTTGACAAATAATTTTTCCGAACATGCAAAAATCTCAAAAGTGATAACAGATTCAAACCATATATTTCCACCACATTCACGGGCGACTTCGGTGGGTGCGGTGAGTTCGCCTCCGCCGTGGTGTGTTTCTGCAGCTCCAATGCGTGAGAGCGTGATGGAGGAAGGAAGATAAGAGGCGCCAGTAGAAGAACCGCGAAAAGCGATACTCCGAAACGGCACCAGGAAACCAAAATTAGTGTAAGGCAGCGGATTCAATAGAGAAAACCCTTCCTGCCATTGACAATTAGCGGCGGAAGCCAACAAAAGTGAGTGAGACGGAGGAAACCGGCTGGTAAATTACATTTTACCAGCTGATTAAAGTTTTTCCAGCTGCCACCATGGCCAGCAAACGGCTGATGCTCGATGAAGAAGAAGAAGAGGAGTGCGGCAACGAAAATGACGAGCCGGTCCTGGAAAACCAATTGGCCAAAAGGCATAAGGCCCGAGGGCTGGAAACTCCGATGCAACGTCTGCTAAAGCGTCACATCCCGGCCAGCGGATCGGCAAGCAACACAATCCTATCGCCCATTACAGAGCTTTCCCAGAATTTGCAATGTGCCAGACTGGATCCCGGTGGCGGAGGCACGCCCAAGTCCACCCAACGGAGCTCGAGAACCCTGAGCCACTACAACAGTGTATCCTCAAGAGCCCTGACCAGTTTCGACAGCGTGTCCACCAGCTATGATTCGGGGAACTCCCTCGACGACGAATACCTGGCCATGTTTGAGCATGAAGCCGATGAGGATCAGAAGCTGGACCTGCCCGGAGACCTGGAGCTACTCATTAGCGGAACACTAAAGACCGAACAATTGCCAGAGGCAGAGGAGCCAGGAAAGCGATCAGTACGTCGCTGCCTGAGCATGTTTCCCGGAAACCAGCAGCGGGAGAATGACGAGAACCGCGATCCAAGCACAGACCCGTTTAACCATCTGGGCAAGAAATCACCAGAACGGAAACTGCAAAGGAAAACCCTCTCCATGAACGATGCCGAAATTATGACAGCTATGGGGGACGAGCCAGAGTTGATCGGAGACCTCAGTCGACCGTGTGCTCTACCCTGCCTACTCACCGGCACACGACACCGGGATCTGAAGACCATATCGAGTGACACCCTGGCCCGCTTGATCCAAGGTGAGTTCACCGAGCAGCTGGGTAGCAAAGGAGGCTACCAAATCATCGATTGCCGCTATCCCTACGAGTATCTGGGCGGTCATATACGCGGGGCCATGAACCTCTACACCCGAGGACAGATCCAGGAAGCCTTTCCCAGCTTTGCAGAGCAGCTGCAGCGGACAGAGGAGCGTCGTATTTACGTATTCCACTGTGAGTTTTCCTCGGAACGCGGACCAAAGCTATTGCGCTTTCTGCGGAGCAATGACCGCAGTCTGCATGCCCACAACTACCCGTCCCTGGACTATCCGGAGCTGTACCTGCTCCACAACGGCTACAAGGAGTTCTTCGGTCTGCATGCCAAGCTCTGCGAACCGGAGGGCTATGTCCCTATGCTGGCGCCTGCCCACAACGAGGAGTTCCGCTACTTTCGGGCCAAGACCAAGTCTTGGCAGTGCGGAGAGGGCGAAGGCGGCGATAGTGGCATTGGTGGGGGTGGTGGAGGCGTCTCCCGCACCCTGAGAAAATCCCGCTCCCGTCTGGTTTACGCCGAGTGATAACCATCCATCAAAAGAAAAATTTCTCAAAGACGCAAATTTTTAGTTTCGTTCCGTTGCGTTTTCCAAACTCTGTTAAGGTCCTTTAGATTTATTCTGTGTTGTATTCTGTACTTCAGTTTTTAGTTCAGCGTTGTAAGTGTTCATCGCCCGGAAGAGAAAAGGATATTCTAAACATTGGGAACAGAAAAAGAAACAGAAACGGGAAATGGAAGTTGTTCTCTAGTCAGTGAAAGTGAAAATTTCGAAATTTTATCTAGTTAAGTTTTTGCGTTTGGCATTTCCTGGTTAAGTTACAAAAGTTTTTCATATTTAATTATCATTCCAAATAAATCAAACCCATAGAAAATCGTTATATATAAGTTAAACTATTGGAGCCCCAAACCTTACAATGAACCTTACGTTATCCGCGAAATATCTGAGAAGTACTTATGTTTATTTAATTATATCAAAGAATCTATAAGAAAGAAATTGTTTAAGACGAAGGTAAATAAAATTGTTTAGTTTAAGTTTTTAATCGTTACAAAAAATGCAAATAAGAATATGAATCTAACAAAAGACTTGAAAACTTGTGATTATTAGAATCCCAATCGGAAAATACTCTACATTTATTATATATTTATAATTTCACTTCATTATTCTAAAAGATCGAATAGTTTATTATTATTATATCTAAATTAATCAATAAAAATTTAAGAATTAAGTAAAGGCCACTTTGAATTTAAAAACATTGAACAATATCGTTATGTTATTCATATATTCTTCCATATATATCGTATATTATTACCTTTTTGTAATTGAAAAAATGTATTTATTTTATTAAAAACATGTACTGAATACTGTGACATTTCCTTCCATCTTAAACCAAGTTTCAAATAAAAGATATAATTTAGTGTTTTTAGTCTTAATTCGTTTTATTTTGATCATAAAGAAAACCATTCGAAATACCTGCCTGGGCGGAGATCCAAAAATGTGAAATAATAATTAAAAAACAATGATTTTAAATCCTGTTTTGCAACTTAATTAAAATGATAAACAATGAATAATGTTTTAAGATACAAAACTTATTCAGAAACGGCATTAAAGGGCGCCTTGCATCCAGCCTTCTCATAAAAGTCCAGCGGTAGAGGGTCGTCGTGCTCAAAGTAATCCGATTCCCGAGCACAGATTGGGCCCAGCTCCAGCTTGACCATCTTGTCTCGCCAGAAATCCAGTAGCTCCCGCTTGAGGACTTCGTCGCGAAGCGTCACAATCCATTCATTGAAGAACCATGGACTGTAGAAACCGCAATTGCCCTTATACTCTAGCAGCAGATCCGCAGCCTTGTCCTGATCCTCCTGGGAGGGCGTCCCGTCGAACAGCAGCTTCCAAATGATCTCCCTAGCTGCGGCACTTATCTTCTCCACGTTGGCTTTGTGTACATCGTCGGGCACGATGATGGTGACCAGAACAAACCGTTTCATTAAGGTGCGGTATTCCTCGACGGGATTCTCCTTGGTCAACACGGCCTCGAACTGGCCGGAAAGAGCTGCCTTTTCGTCGGGAGTGTGCTCTCCCGGTGTGCTGGGTTCCTGAGAAGCGGGTTCCAGAGAAGCTTGATGCTGCAGGGCTGCGCGCACCTTCAGGCTAGCCGCAAACGGAGCGGAGCATCCGGCGCGGGCGTAGAAGTCCAGCGGTGGCTCATCGTCACCGTCAAAGAGATCACAATCCCGAGACCAGCAAGGTCCCAGCTGGTTCTTGACAACCGAATCCCGCCAGAAATCGAGCAGCTCTCGCTTTAGGACCTCGTCCCGCAGCTTCACAATCCACTCATTGTAGGGCCACGGATCGTAGACGCAGGCGTCGCTGCGGTACTCCTCCAACAGCTGTGCCGCCTTCTTCTGGCGTGACTCATCCGCCGCCGCTGCATCATCGAAGAGCAGCTGCCAGACGGCTTCGCGGGCCGCGGCCGCCGTTCTCTGGAAGTTCGCTTTGGTGACATCATCGTCGACTATGTCGTCCACCTGGACACGCGTCGTGATCAGTCTCTGATAGTCCTTAAGGGGATCGGCTAAGTCAATAGTGAAATTCTGCAATTAAAAAGTGGTTTTAGAATAAAATATGATAATTATTTATTAAAAATATCAAACCTGTGCATCTTCTGCTGTTGCCGCCATAGTGTGTCCTCTGCTCTTCGGTTGGCTAGACAATTATTTGGATGTTTCTTTGCTTTAAAAAGTTGAAATTCCTTTATTTGCTGGGTTTAGAAAGCTTTAGAAGCCCGGCTAGCAGTCAAAACGAAATGAAAACAAATGATTCATTTTTATAGATCATTATTTCAGTGTTGCCACACCAACATATATGAAATTCAATTTATTAAACAAATTCCTTAAGTATTAAAGTATTTTATAGATGAAAATTGGGTTATCTATTCTTTTTTTAATAACAGTTTGGAATAAAATAAAGCTCTTAGTATGATAAGAATACCTCTATTTAAACAGTGCTTACACACCATAAGAAAAGTAATCGATAAATGAAGAGGACATTGGTATTACCTACCCACCCGCATACAGCCACACTAATCTCAGATTTTTCGAGACAATTGTTAGCAGGTCGCTAAATATTCTTCGATTAAACCTTGAAATCGAGAAAAATCTGTATTAATTGTGTAATACGACGCCGTTGTAAACATATCTCCTTCGCGTACGTCTAAAATAAAAGCACAGCAACCGTTTCGCGAAGCGATCCCCGTCTCAGTTTGCGTGTGTGTGTCTGTGAGTGTGACAAAGAAGTTTGAGGTTAAGAAGTCGCTCGCTGCAGTAGACGAATTTAGCGTTAATGTCGCCCCAAAGCAGTCAATTGCCAATAATATCCAATATAAAACACTCCTAAAACAGCGTCAATCGAAACGAAGCGAGACTTGTGGCGGAACAGTCGGTGGAACTGCATTCGTGGAATCCGTGTCTGTGAGAGTCTCTCAGTGCGTCTGTGTGCGTGTGCACGAAAGCAACGAAAAAGCTTCAAAAGTTATACTCAAATGTGTATGGCAATTGTGGTAAGTAAAGTGGCAAGTGGCGAGTGGGTGTGGGTGTGGGTGTGGGTCTTGGCGGAAACCACAAGACTTTCAATTGAAAACCAAGTTATTGATAATAGCAACAAAAAAAAAAGCAAAAAAAATTCCTCAAAATTTAGCTTAATAATATATTATCTTTCCATGACCATCAATATCGGAATTATGTAAATCCAAGAGTTTTACTTTCAATGGCACAGTTACCTGGTTTTGGGCGGAATCTACTACTAATTGCCTTCATGACGTCCTCAGTGGCTGTGGCTGTTGGGTGACCCAGTTTATCGGCCGAATGGAACTAGGACAGGCCAGCAGGAACTGTTTCACGTTGGCCCAGAAACATTCGCCAAACATTGCTCCACATTCGCAGGAGTATTCGCAGGGTGATTTTTTTCCCAAGAAAAATGCAGGAAATTTAGGAAAATGCATGAAAAATGTATTAAAAATTCATGTAATTTTGTGTTTGAAGATTATTTCAGGAAAATGTTAAACCTGAATGCGCCTTAGGCCCACATTTCGTCCTGTATCTCACAAAAAAATGCTTCAATGTTGTCCTGGGCTCGCCTCAAAAAGTCTCTAAAGGCGTTGCATATTCTTTGAATTGCGTTAATTTCCATCCAATCTTCAGCAAATATGTTTTAAAAACATTCTACGCTTCAACACAATTAAAATAAGATATTTTTAGGCGAGGAAAGGACCCGTCCCGAACGTGAAATAAAGTGTTTACCAAACGCCTGCTGTGTGGCATGTCTGGTTGAAACCTGCAAGTCCTGCATGTCCTGCAAGTTTTGCTAGTCAAGCTCTGGCATTTTTGGCAACAAAAAGTCACGATTGCGTAACGTTTTCCATCACTTTTGAAGAATTACGGTCCAAGGATCTTCTCTTCAAGGATTTTGGACTTCTAGATGCTTTGGTGGCTCTTGCAAGGCTTCTAGCTCTTCTGGATGATCTTCTGGCACTCCAAAAGCTCCACGTTTTGGGAAACTTTTAAGACTTTAAGACAATTCCTACGATTCCTCCTAAACTATAGACCAAACAGATGTCTTGCCAAAAAGATAATGGTTAAAAAATCAGCCTTTTCTGTTTTTGCAACAAATTACGGTCTCCAACGGTCACGTAGGCTATATATCTAATCTGTGGAACGATTTAAGCAGATTTATCATATCAAAAACGTAAGAGAGAGAGCGCAAAATAAACAAAAAGATATAGTCAGGGATTTTGTCATACAAATCAGTTTCCATTTTATTCAAAGCTATAGAAGACGCGGGGTGAATTTTTGGTAAAAATATTTCTTATTCCGATTTAAAATTTCAAATTATTTTGTGTCTGGTATTTGAGGCTTTGATTTGCTTGACTTTTGTTTGTGACTTTTTATTTGCTTTTCTCTCCCCACTCACAACCTTTATATACTTTTATCTATATCGCGGTGTGTGTGTTAATAGATTTAATTGAAAGATAAAAACGCGTATAATTGCGTCAATCGGAATGGCAACAAACTTCCCTGGAAATAATACATCATTTGGAGTTAAAAATCAGAAACAGAAACAGAATCGGAATCGGAATCATCTGTTTACTTTCTCTCGACTTGTTTCTTATAAAAAAGCCGCCTCTTGTCCTTGAACAAGTTCAATGATACAACATTTTGCAAACAAAATAAAATCAAACACTTTGGGTTTCTCTCTTATAATGCAGGAAAGTGCTTGCAATTTTTTTGTTTCACTTAAAAAAAAAAAGAGAAAGAAATCCAGTTTTTTCGAAATAATATTACCTTAAAAAATTTGAATAAATTTAGTTTTCGTAATAATAAAGTTTTGTTTGAAAGAAATCAATGTTTTTGGAACTAATATTTCCTTAAAAAGTGAATAAATTCAATGATAAGTTTTATTTTTAAAGAAATATTGAAAGAAATAGTTTGGAAAATACTTATTCGGACTTTGGAAAAGAATGTTTCTCTGTTGTTTTATTTATAAATATTTGTCTTATCTTATTTTTTCATAAACTTAGGATCAAGGGAGGAGCTTTTATAAATTTCTCAACTTTTTTTGCAAATTTTTTTTCCTCCTCCAACCGCAATAATTTGCCTTTTTCTGGGCTTATCTGCTTTCAGCCAGTTTCAGCCTCAATGTACGGTATTTCCTTTTTTTAAGAATCAAAACTAGCTGAAACGAGAAAATTAATTGAAAACAAGAATTTACGAAAATTAAACTGTCTTTAATTAAAACTAAAGGTCATTTGAATTTATTGGAATTTTTTAGAGTTCAAAAGTCAACTTGAACTCTCTTGAATTTCACAAGAATCTCTAATTTGGAGATTTTTTCCCTTTATAATTTCCCTTTTTATTATAGAAAATACTGCTGAATTTTTACTGCTGTCACGTTTTGGCAGCTTGTGTGCAGAATTTCACCAATACATGTCATTTCTAAAAATAAAAATGTACAGAAAACAAACAACAAAACATGCAATACGATTTACAAACGTCAGTGGGCGGTGGCCGAGGGGAGGCAACGCCAACCACCACCCACCACCCACCGCCTACATCAACCACAAACTAATACGAAAATTCTATATTTAGTTCGATAAACGTTGTGCGGTTTGTCCTCAATAGTTGTGCCCTGCCCTTGGTTAAGGAACAAAACTAACTAAATAATAAGCCAGCCTTTTGGTGGGGTAATTTTTTTTTTACTGAAAAATCAAAATCAACCTTGGAAGACATGCAATTTTATTGTCGGGACGAACATTTGATAATTGCAATAACAGGAATAGAATTTTGTTTTTATTATCAAAACAAACAACGTCAGCAGGCAGCAGCAGCTCTTATTTTTTTAACAAGCGGAGCTCCTCCTGCTCCCCCACGAGACCCGAGACCCGAGATTGGATGACGCATAAGGAGCCGCCAACGAGACAGCGTCATAAAACAGCGGCCACTTGGCAACTAAAACACGGATACACTTTAGTCATAGTTTCCTGTAAAGCTTCCATTTCCGGCTCATCTCCTAGGCTCATCCTCCCTGGCCTGTCAGCGGGGAAGGTTCGGTTCCTCCTTGATCCTTGACAATTCAAATTTCCATTATGGCGAAATTGCTCAAACGGCAATAAAGGACGAAGGAAAATCAATAACTTGCAGGTCTTACACTCGGTTCCTGAACTAAAAGAGTCGCTTTTCGTGTAAAGTCGCTTATAATTTTGTTGTTTTTCAATGATTTAAAGGTTTAAGGAATGAATTTTATTGCATTTTGGAAACAATCTCATCGGAAAGTAGTTTCAAACACACTCTGAAAGTATCCTTTGTTTAGTCTTTGAAAGTTTCCTTAAATATTTCGAATATTTTTAGAGTTTTTCAATGATTTATAGGTTTAAGTAAGGTTTTTTAAGTAATTTTAGAAACAATCTTATCAAAAAACGCCCTTTTTTGTTTAGTTTTCGAAAGGTTCCTGTCTGGAAACAGAATCTCATCGAAAAGTTGTCCCAAAAACACTCTAAAAACACCCTTTTGTCTTTCGAAACTTTCCCTGTCTGAAGAAAACTATAAAACTGTTTTGCAGGAAAACAATAATAATAATATATTGATATATTTTCCTACTCATGTTTATATAGCGTGTGTCTGGGTTATGTCTGGATGTTCTTGCTTGTTTAGCGATTTGTATTTATGTCCCTCTGTCGACACCTGTGGACACGGGCTTAGTATCGCGTTGATACTTGAATGACAGCTGCCCTATTAAGTTTCTCCTTCGTCTGTGATGAAATATGAGTGCAAAAAAAAAAAAATGTGAATCTACATACAGAAACAGTCTGTCGTACAAAGGAATTCGAGTACCTTGAACCCTGACTCAACCCAGACATTCGATTCTCTCGATTTTCGTTTTGAATCCGTTTGAAACTTCCAAGTTTTTTGTTCCCTCATCTTACCTTGACGTTTTTTTTTCGGTTCCTGCTGGAGTTCTTTGTTTTTTGTTTCTAGAAGGTTTTGGTCCCTTTGTGGTTGTTGTCTGGAGTCCTTGTTGTGATCCTTGTCCTTGTCCTACCCAAAAAAGTCCAATCAACTCTAACCCTCAGAACGTTAAGCAGCTGCTGAGGTAAACGAAAGGAGCTTAAGGGAAAGCTATATAATATCCTGAGAAAGGGTTATTATTAATTCTTTTATTATAAACTTTTTTCCAAGAATAAAACATTCCATTTCGTTGACTAAAAGTTGAATTAAAAATATACCAAAAGATTAGATAACAAAAAATGGAATTTAAAACTATTTCCAAAATGAATCAAAATACTTATCAAGCTCTCTGAAAATTATACTAGATATTGGTATAGTTACTACTACCAACTATATAGACCCTTAATTCTTAACTAGATCGAATTGGATTACACCAGTTAAGAAACAAAACTAAAGAGGAACTTGTGCAATCCGCGGCCTTGATTTGCATATAATAAGCTGCATTAAGCTTTGTTTATTCTTAATAAATAATACATGACCTTCTAGGCCAGAAAAGTTGCTGTTTTACGAGTGTTTTCTATTAAAAAGTAGATTAATTAATTAAATACAAAAGACTTTATTGTCCTTTTTGTAATATTTTTATATCATTTTCCCCCTTTTGATAAGCTCTGCCAAAAACTGCCTGCTGGACGCTGTTATATGACCGCTTTGTTTAAATTATTAAATATTTAATGTTTATGTACAAATATACATTTATTTATATACCATACTGTGCGGTATATGACATATAGCGCTATCTATTTACACGAGAGACACTTTAAAGAGCTTTAAATATGCAGCAGACTGTAAAATTTTAGTGGGTGTCGCGGAGGAGGTGGAGGAGTTGGGGGGCTGCCCGCGTCAGAGAGGGGCCAAACTTGCGTCATACAGAGAGAGAATAATATAAAATATATTAATTATTATTATTAATTATATATTAATTATTGATAAATATTTATTTTTAAAAGCAATAAAAAGGGTGTTTTTAAAGTGATTTTTAAATATATAAATCTTTTAGTAAAAACATTTTCTCACTGTGTAGTTACAGAGGCAAGTGGCCTGACATTCTCTGTGGGCCAGAGACCGCTCTTTATTGCTCTCTCCTTTCTCTGGCAGTAAGTCCCCACCGTTTTGGGGGGCCTCTCCCATTTCTACGGTAATTTCTCTCCCAGCCCGGCCTGGGGGGACACCTGGGAGAGACCGGGGGCCGTACAAATGACAGAGCGAATTGCCTTTGATTGCCAGTCGATAGCAAAACATGAGAGAGTGCTCATCGCGCATCAGTTCGAGTCTTAGTGTGGTAATCGATCAGCGCTTGAGAATCGACACCTGTCGGTATTTAATCGAGATCCTGTCGCGTCGCATAACCGGCGACTAACTAACGGTGGTAATATATCGTCTGCTACTAATTTTAAGTAAATACTTGCTGTTCTCTCTGAGAGAGTCAACGGGGTAGACGATATCCGTTCCGAGTGGTCCATTTTCAGTCGCGATCGAGAGGGCCGAGTGATAAAGACAACCTGTTTAGCCTCAGATCGATATCTAATCTAGATCTTATCAAATCTCAAACAGTTGTCAGTTTTGATATTATATAGTATATAGTATATGCGATTTTCGCTTTTTTTTTAGCTTGAAAGTATATAGAAAATATATATATTTGTGTTTATTTTTACGTTTGTGTGATTTTTCAATTTCGCCAAGACGCAAAAACACAAAAAAACACATTGCATAAGTCGCAAGCAAGCAAACGTTTTGTTGTCTAACGTGTCATGAGGTAAACAGACATCGAACACATCTATTATTTACTAGTCATTTTTCTATATATTATATAGTAAGTCTTCAAAAAGCCAAAGCAAGTGAAACACCTTTTTAATAAAATTCAATCTAGCGCGAAGATTTGTTCATTTATTTTTGCACTCGCTTCCTAATTTTTTCCACGCGCCTCTATATTCGCCTCTAGATTCGATAAATATGGATAATGGATATGGGATATGGGATATGGGGGGATATGGGATAATGGATTCCCGGCATACTTATTCCCCGGCAAGTTTTTCAACAGAATTGTGTTTGTCTACCTTTATTTTCAGACAAACAATGCAAAAATAAACAAAAATTCAATTTTTTTTCTTACTTATAGAGTTATCGCTCTCATTTAGATATATACAAATATATATATAATAGAATATATACAATGGACTTGGATATAGATGTGGACTATATATAGTATAGAATCATTGTTCTGGTTTGTCTTTATTTGTAGGCACGTATAAATTTTTTTTCTTTTTTTTTAACGATTTAAATAATGTAAATCTTGGAAATGGCTTTCGTCTTGGATCGCCTTTGGGAAATATTTAAAAGGCTTCCGTTCAAAATAAGAGGCGACCTACTTATAAGTTTTAAAATATTCTCTTGAAATATTGTATATATTTTCGTTGAAACATTCTATGAGACAAAGGTATCTTGAATTCTAAATAACAAATTTGTTTCTCTTGATTATTATTTTACAGCTGGCTAGACCTGTTCCCACATCTATGGAGTTTCATCTAGACAGTGCAGAATACTGCCAGGCACAGCACAAATAAAAAGTAAGTCTTATATTTTAGTTTTAATTAATTGCCTCAAGTTAGCAAGTGGCAGTGGGTGGGTGGTGTGTCTAGAAAGGTCACCTGAACTAAGCTCGGTGACCTTTCTGGACACAAGCTTGCCGGATAAAGAAACAGTGAAGCGTGTCCGACAAAAGTCTCAATTATTTTATTGCGTGTAATTGAGCTAAATTGTTTCTTTTTTTTGTCTTCAATTGAGTTAAGAATGACTACCCTAACATAAAGACGATCAGACCGATAAGAACCAGATTTTTCCAAACAGAAACTAAATTCTCGTCTTCATTCTTTTGCAGGTAATCAAACCTCAAACAAGGCGGTGAAAGCCTGAGTGAAAGCGGTCACCTCTTCGGAAGTCGAAGACTAAATTAGCGAGGATAATAGCAGCTTCATTCAGGATACAGATTAACTGAAGAAGCGAAAAGGAGCGGGCCCAGGCTAGCCTGTCTTTCCTGACTGTCAATCCACATGGGAGAAGATATACAAGAAAACTAAGGATTTTGTTGAATCGCGGCGATCGCAGATCATATCAGAGAAAGGATATATATTTTAAAGCATCGAACTTGAACGAGAAATTGTGTGTGTTTTGAAATCATTTTGATTTTGATTAGATTGATAAACGTGTGACACTTAACAGGGATAACGATAAAACGTCAAAGAAAACAAATTCATTTTCTTTGTGATAGAAGAAAAATCCAAAATTGTACTTAACCTAATTAAAAAAGAGATAATTTTAACCAAATAATTTTATACTTTCTGTCTTGATGTACAATCCTTAAGTTTACACTAAGCGAGGGACTTTATTATATTTTTGTAAGGAAACTAAATCTAATTGTGAGCATTCAAACGCTGAATTTTTAAATTAGAAATCAAACTACTTCCGTAGCAAACATTACAGAGAAACAATTAAATTATTTTAGTGTAAAACAAGAACTTTGGAAACGAAAGAAACTTTAGAAAGTGCACACGATTCAGACTTCGTCCTTCCTATACATATATTTCGCTTTTGAATTAGTTTATGAGCATCAACATGCGTCAAAAAGATCTGCGCCCCGCCCCTGCTTTAATCGAGTACAAGGGCATGAAGTTCCTAATCACCGATCGACCATCAGACATAACAATTAATCATTATATTATGGTAAGTCTCTCTCATACAATTTAGCTTTCCTTGAAATTAATTAAGCTTTCTTGATTATCCTTGGCAGGAGCTTAAAAAGAACAATGTCAACACTGTGGTGCGTGTGTGCGAGCCGAGTTATAACACGGTTGAGCTCGAGGCACAGGGAATTACCGTGAAGGACCTGGCCTTTGAGGATGGCACATTTCCGCCTCAACAGGTCGTTGACGAGTGGTTTGAGGTTTTGAAGGATAAGTAAGTAGAAAGGAATATATTATTGCTTTTATGTAGATTTCCGACTCAAACCTTAGTCTCATTTGTTACATCGACCACAAGGAGCTTGAGCCTTGATTATCCTTGATACCAAGGCTTCAGTTCAAGTTTATCCATTACATAACCATAGCTTAGACTTAAACTGTATTGTTTCTTGAGAATTTCATTTGCAAGTTATCATAACTCATAATCCATTTATATAAATGCGAACTTTTAGAGAAAAACCTCAAGTGATTTTTATCAATTTAATCAGTATTATTTGTTGCTTTGAGAACAAGGATGTGAAATATTTTACATTCCAAATAAAAGCAACCAAAAATCTTTAAGCTGAGCTAGCCAAAAAGAACAAAAACTATCCCTGCTTTTAGTAATCGCCGCCGCCTTAGCTGTTGACAATTTATGATTTTAAACACGCCTTCCTATATAGAAATCGGAACTAAGTTGCTGTACAGTTTTTATTTAAATAATTTTCGTATCCAAACTCGGCACATTCCTCCTATAACTCATACTTCTCTCAACCTTTTCCGTTTTGTAAATTTCGAATTTGTTTCACAACAACCAACCACAAGAACTTTTGAAACAACTTTGTAAACTATCAATCTTGACATAAGAGAACTTACCTTACCTTCCTTTATGATTCGTTTCGTATGTGTGTTATTTTATGATACCGCTGCTGCTGTGCCCTAGTTTTAGAAAGTCCACAAGCGCTACACTATCCTACTACAAACATAAGCGTTTCTCGCTTAGACACATACCAAAAACAGATCCACCAACAACAGCAGTAAATGCCACAACAATAAGAACTTCAGCCACCAGAGCCAGTCTCTCTGCAGCATCAGGTCGAGCCACAGATACCCTTCCCCTAACAGCCAATGAAAATTTCAATGATACTGGCGAAGCAACATCCGCAATTTATAATAATACTGCATTTGTTGATAATGAAACTTGTCGGTAAGCGTAGACCCAGAATAAAAGACCAAAACTAAAACAAAAGCTTAGCCTAAAACAGATGTAGTTATTGTTATTATTTAAATCTTAAAATACAAATATATATAGGAATAGTTATATGTTTAGGAAGAAAGTATTTAATAGATTTTCTTTTTCTCTCCCATTCAGATATCAACAAAATCCTGAGGCATGCGTCGCCGTTCACTGTGTGGCTGGTCTGGGACGAGCTCCTGTATTGGTTGCCTTAGCACTGATTGAATTGGGCTTGAAATACGAGGCAGCCGTTGAAATGATCAGAGAGTGAGTATAAATAAATCTAAGGAAATGTAGAACTCAAATATTAACGACGACATCCTTTACTTGTTGCAGTAAACGACGCGGCGCCATCAATGCCAAACAACTTTCATATTTGGAAAAGTACAAGCCAAAGGCGCGGCTAAAGCACAAAAATGGCCATAAGAATTCATGTTCTGTGCAATAGATTTCCAAAACCATTTGTATATTCCCACCAGATAAAAAGTGTTCATTTTTTCAAAAACAAAAAAAAAAGCAAGCTAAAAGTAAAGCCAGTACAGGAATGTGGATATGTGGATGGATAGGTAAACAAACCCAAAACATAAAATACAAGAGAGCCGACATATTCTAGTACCACAGAGATCGCAAATTATAGACGAGAAATTGAACCACAGCCCCAGTAACTCTATTAAACCTACAATCTCAACTTAAAATGTATTGGCATCAATTATGTTATTTGTATGTAATAATTAATGTAACTTATTATTATTTTACGATTTGATTTCGACACCTTATCCAAAAAGCAAAAAGCAAACAGAATTTGTATCTATCATTTGTATCTAAAGCATATATAAACCGACTTACCATAAACACATAATAATGTGCGGCCAATATACCCCATAAAATGGTTGTAGAAGGCGCGCCAAAGTAGTTGAAAACTATTATTCTGGGTCAAAATGTAATGGAATAAACCAAATACTTATATGAAACACATCAAAAACAAACACCAATCGTAAAGTGAATTAAAGATAAAGAAATCCTGTAGGATGTCTAGAATGAAAACAAAAACCTCTAACAGTTATGTGCTAAAGCAGACAAAATGTTGTTGAACTGATTAAAGGTTCAGATGAACGGAAAAATGTACTTAATCGCCTATTAGTTGGAGCTCAGCACCCCAAGGAACCGCTTTTAAATATATTTTACTGTTTCTATTTTTTACTCTGAACAATCTTTAGCTATCAACGAAGCCAGGCAGATATCTATATATTGGTTTTATTTTTTTAAAAATGCATTACGCTAAATAAATATACTTATATTTGCCAACTTTTTTATATTCTAAACACAATGCTTATTTGATCGATAATGTACCAATCAACTTGCACATATATACATAAATGTGTATGTGTTGCAGATTTACGCATCAATATGTATATATGTGTAATAAAAGGATTATATATATAAATATATATGTATTATAGAACTTAAAATTTTACATTAATGACTACATACATTCAAACTTAAAAACTACAGCAATAACCAAGAAAACAAGCAAGAAAATTACTTCAAAACAGCAGCAAGAAAAAAAATACAAAAATAAAAATTGAGAAAATGAACATGAAAAAAAATTAAACCTTATTGTATACAAAAAATTAACAAATTATAGTTTGTGTGAGAAAAACGATGATGAAAAAATGAAAAACAAGCCGAAAATAAAAACAAATATAATGCTTACAAAACAATTTATCCAAAATATTAAATTGTAATTTTTTAAAATGTTAGTCATTACAAGGAAATAAAAATGATCTATATTAAACAATTACCTGTTGTTTTTATTAACATGAAACTTATATTCTACATTTTGAAAAGTAAGTGAAAAATAATTTGTTTTTCTTTTAATGAAAAATTAAACAAATTGGACACGCTTGGAGGACCTCAATCTATTCGTTTTACTGAATTTAGTGAAACAATAGTTTATTTAAATTTCTGCAATTGACGGAGTGCCACACAATGTTAGAATGGCAATATATTTTATTATTTATATTTCTGGTGCCACGTAGCCTATGTCAAGATACAAGTTCCGAATTATCAGTAAGTCTAATCGAGTATCACTTCTATAATGTCATAAAAATTATTACCTAATTCAAGAATGAAATCACATCAAAGTTATTCGACAAAATCGATGAACTTTTGCTTGAGGTTAAGAATCGTCAGAAGGAATTGTTTGAAAACCACCAGCCATGCCCCAATAGGTTTGTAATGCGAATTTATATTTTATTCCTATTTTTATTTTAATTTTAATTTGATTTATCATTTTAAAGCGCGCCCCTGCTAAAAGGTTTGTTTATTTTTCTGTATATCTGTAAAGGTAAATAATACGTACATATTTTTACTTTATAGATAGTATCCCCGAAGTAAGTCAATGGCAAGTTTTTGAATATTTAAAAAAAGCAGACTTAACTTTCAGGACCTGTTTGGTTTCTCATCCCTGAAAAAAATTCAACAGCATTACTCGTTTTTGAAGCAAAACTGGATTGACTTGGAGTGCCAAAGTTCCTTAAAAACAGAGCTCACGGATCCTGGCCAGTATTCTTCTCACCTTTTTAGATCTAACAAATTAGAAGGTCCATCCTTTGTAGAGAAAACCATCAGGAAATTGTTGGGCTGAAGTGCAATGTCCTTGTTCTTGTTCATATTCAATCGCACATTGATCGAAGTAAAAATAAATTTCTGAGTAGTTTAATAATCAATACCCCAATTTTCAGATTTATTTAAATTAGAAACCGGAGCACTAATATTTACAATTTCATATCTATCAGTTACGACCTCTGGAACCAGAGATTGCACTTCAGTTAAATTAGTTTGATTTATAATTGTAGCTTCAGTGGTAACCCAATCGCTCTGAATGGAGTGATTTGATGGAAAAGGGCTTAAAAGATGATGATCTGTAAATAGTGTCGATCTAAAAATAAAAGATAGGGAAATACAATATATATATCTCCACATATTTAAACACTATCTTACTCTGTAACTGTTGTTGAGGTTATATGTTCTGGATCCTTTGAAACGGAATGAGTCGTGGATGTCTGTTGAAAAATCGTGGAAGTTCTAACTTTATCATTTTTGGTATGCTTTGCACTTGAATTCGATGTTAAATGGAAAGATCTTATTTTAAATCTCTTTTTAAGATGTCCCTTTCGAGTTTTGTGTTTAGTGTTATGAGTGGAAGATGTTTTAGAGGGGTGTGTGGTTTCGTGGTGTAAAGTAGAGTGTTCCTCGATGAGGTTAGAATTCATAGAACTATTTCCAACGCTTAATTTCGACGTTAATTCCATTAGTTCATGGATTAGTTCCTTCTGTCTGAAAAAAAAAATAAAATATAGTACTTGAAAATTCATTTTATATCATTTCAAGAAAATGCTTACCTTTTTATTTCATTTATTCCCCCCTGGGTTTCATTTCTTCCTTCCGGCGTATTGATGCGAGTTCTTGGTTGGACAAGGGGTTTGGTTCTCTTACCTATATTTTTTGCTTCCTTCAAAAGTTCTTCTATCTTCTTCATTCTATTAAAGGTAAAAAGTTAAAAAGAGCTACGTTTGAATATTCTTAAAGCTTACCTTTCTACTTGATCCTTTTTGAAACTATCAAAATCATGGTACAATGACATCTTTAATTGTTGAATTGCATCCACAATTGGCTTGAGATCGAGGTTGGAGGTAATATTGTAATTGATGTTCCCTCCGGATGGTCTATCAGAAGGATGGTTAGTACCTTGATTGGTATCTGTTGGAGAATTGGATGTTGTTTGGGAAGCTGGTGTAGTGGTTTCTGTGTTTGTTGTAGTCGTAGAATTAGAAGAGGATTCTGTGCTCGTTGTAGTTGAAGGAGTCACTGTTGTTGTACTTGTGGTTGAGAGTTCGTCTCCCAATAATTGCTGATACAAATTTTCTAAATTTTCAACAAGTTCTACCAATTTTTCCTTTGTCAGGTCAGCTACATTCGATACATGTGGCTTTAATGTCGTGGCAAGCAGTTGTTCCAATTCTGCAGAATTGGTCTTTGTTAAATCTACATGACCAGCTATGATTTGCTTCAACATAGATCGTACTCGCGCTATTAGATCTGATGAGATTTTTCCATCCGATTTTTCCAGCATGGTATTCAAAATTTTTCGTAACTTTTTCAAAAGATCTAATATACTTTTTAGTTTATTTATTGATGAATCATGGGAATTCGGTGTCTCAGAGTGGGACGGACTTTGAGACTGGGTGGTAGTTTTGGATGAAGACTCTGTGGTTGTTGATGGATGGGAAGTCGTCTCGCTCGGTTTTGTAGAATGAGTTGTATCTGTGGGGGTTAAGGTGGTATGAGGAGTTGGTTCCTCTGTGGTACTAGTAGAATGTGATTTATCTGTAGGCGTGGTATAAGTTGTAGATTGTTCTGATTTAGGAGGAGCAGACTGTTCTTTATTGGTTGAGCTTGATGCTGATTTTTGTTCACTAAGATGTTCAATTAGTTCTCGCAGCCTTTTAATCAGGTTTTCCATTATTTCAATTTCACCAGCGTTGCTTTCCGGGCCAGGCTTAGATTCTTCTGCCTTGAGGCCTGTTAGCTTGCGAACCGCATCTAAAAATGAATCTATTAGAGTCTTTTGGGTGGCAATCCATTTTTGAAGAACCTCGTTAATATTTTCCTTTCCTTCTTTATTTGATCCATTGTCTGGATTATGACTAGCATCTTCTCTTAGCTTTTTTACGGCTTCCACCAATTGCTTGAGAAGGTCCTCTATAACCACTAATTTCTCTTGAGGAAAATTATTTTTAGGACTTGAATTTATATCATGCGAATTTAAGATTTCAGTTATTGCTTTTACAAAGGAGTCCACCAGCAGGCGTTGGCTTTCCGCCCACTTCTGAATAAGATTGGTTGCCTTTTCACGAGGACCTTCACCAGATCGGAATATGTTTCCACCTTTTTTTGAGGTATTTTTTGTGATTTTTTGCAAAGTTCTTGCCATCTTGGATTGGTTCTTTATTGGTTCATACATTAACTCCGTATCTAAAGTCTTTTGTATATTTAACATTTGCTCTTTTGCTTTACTTATTCTATCAATAAGACCTTTTTGCCCTGTACTTTTCTGTCCCTCCTCAAGTCCTTTACTTATCGATGTCATTTTAGAAAGGATATTTTCCATATTTAAGGGGTCTTGGAATTCGTGTTGCAAGTTAGGAATTATTACTTTTTGTTTGGTTTTCGCCTTAATATGTTGAGCTTTTCTTTGTGTACTTTCATTATGCACTGTTCTCGGACTTGCTTTCTTATTTTGGTTATTTTGAGACTTTTGTATGGAAACTCTACCCACATTTTTCCTTTCACCTTTGTCTTTACCAGTATTGAATGTTTCTGGGTTTAGTTGTGGTTTCATATAATCAGTTTGATCAAAATTACCCTCTTCATTATCCCAAAGATGTTGTTTTAGGTTCCTATTTCCATTAATATCTGGATCCTGATCTTGATTTTGTTCTATGTAATTCCGATTATGTTTATAGTTTGATCTATCAGATAGAAATCGGTTCGAGCCTTGAGATTTAAAATTGAAATGTCTTTGTGGTTCTTCTCCTGAAAGTGATCTATGAATATTACGATAATCTGGATTGGGGTTCTGGGGAAAGCGATGGTTTGGTTGATTTGCTCTCCAATGTTTCTCTCTATTTTTAAAACGGAAATTTTGTGGATCATCTCTAGGTATCTCTTTTGAGTTTCTGAAGTCTCCTTGAAATCCTCGGTCAGAATCACGTTCAAAGTCTTGTGTTTGATCCTGATAATGATTTAGATCCATGTTTTGGTAATTTGATTCCGGATATCTTAGAAAAGTCTTTGGGTTATGGTTAAGACCCTCTTCAAATGATGCTGGTAAATTTTCCCGATTGAAATTATGGTCGTTATGGAATTCTTTACTATTTACTGGATAAGAGTATCCATCGCTACTGTAATTATTTCTATTCCCGATTTGATTTACTCTTCGGAAAGGATAATTTATCGAATTTTGATGATAACCTTGGGAATACTAAGAAAAATATGCCAGAGTTATTTAAATATTTTATCTTCTTACATCTGCTTTAATCATAGTGTAAATTATATTAGTTAAAAGTATTACTTCTTTGAAGTAATACATATTAACTAATTGGCGTCACTCATCAATAATAGAAATGTAGTTTAAAACGGAAGGAACTAAACTATCACAAAATATATTTCCATTTTAATTTTCAACGAACTGTATAATTGTGGAACCGCTGAAGAAAATGGAATTATTTACACGCTAAAAATTAATGCAACTCCACAACCGGAGATAAAGAATATATATTCTTGATCAACGTATCCCCCAAGTATCAACTCAAACAATTTTATATTCAAACTGGATGCTCCTGGAAAACCGCCTTTATTCATGGTTGTGGTATTATTTTCTATATAACCAGGTACCACTTCGATTTGTTGGAGTACTACCCTTCTCTCACTTTTAACCTGGTGTCCTGAAATGGAAAGCTTGAGTTTTGTTATAATCTAAAAATCCTTAATACCTGCCTGGCTGCTTGACATGAAGAAGGTATATATGGATTGCACCGAATTGGCACTAACCATAGACCACATTGTTGTGGCGCAGTTCCATTGGTTCCATTGGTTCCATTGTTTCCATTATAACAAGAATGACCTCGATACGGGGGATCGGTTGGAGGAAGAGGGTCGGGAGTTGGGTCAGGAGCTGGTGGCCTTTGTCTTCTTGGGTCACTATGAGTTACCTCCTCTAGAATAATTTTATATGTTTTTTTTGTAGTAGGTGGCTCTGTGGGAGGTGGTGGTAGTGTTTTCGGACGAGGGGGTGGTGTTGTCGGACGAGGGGGTGGTGTTGACGGACTAGGGGATGGTTTTGGCGGACGAGGCGATGACGGTGGCGGACGAGGCGGTGACGGTGGCGGACGAGGCGGTGACGGTGGCGGACGAGGCGGTGACGGTGGCGGACGAGGCGGTGACGGGTGATGATGACAACGGTCACAATCGCTTTCGGAGGAAATATCGGGTGGTGGTGGCAGAAAAAGAATTGGATTTAGCCTTTTTTTGCACTCTGGCCAAGAATCTTCATCGGAATCATCCCACTCTCTTCTCCTTTTGCATCTTGGCCTTCTGTATGGATTCTCTCTCTGAGGACACCGATTTAGCTTATGATTTCCTTCAAACTCATACCACTCTTCCTTTCTGCAAAGTCTTCTGCCATTAATGAATAATTTTTGATAGATTCTTCCAGTCCTGCTAGCGTAATTAGCGAATGATTTATTTTGGCATCCGGTTTCGTAAAACTTCCTCAATAGCTGAAATTGCTTTTGTGTTTTCTGCAATAAACTTGGCTCTTCCTACAAAATAAAGCTGGCTTTAAAATAATAACAAAATTATTCAAATGCTTACGTTTTTTGTTAGTTCTGTAAGAAAAACAATTGTATTTTAATGGAAACTTAAGGAATTGTATTTACCTTACAGACCTTCTATATTTGGTTGTCTTTAAATTAAGATAAAGAGTTTTAATTTTATATAAAAATATTCTGTAAAGAAGTTCAACAAACCTTTTTGGGCATGATTTATAAAAAACCAGAAGAGCTTCGTGTTTTCTTTCAATTCCAATCAACAAGTTATCAATCTGATCAAACAGCTGGAATGTTAAGTTTCTTTCCAGCTTTGAAAAGATATTGAAAATATTATTTATTTTGTTAATAATAAGTATACCTTACAGATGACCCAGTATTGGTGTCCTCTCCAAGAACTTGCGAAATAAAGATGATAAAGAATATTGTAGTTTTCCATTTCCACATTTAGTATAATCTTAGTTGAGGTAAAAATCTATACTGAGAAGAATTTAATCGATTCTGTGTAAATTTGGATATAATCCCCAAAACGAATTGATCTCAGGAAATTCGATTCACTTCTGATTATTTCTCTTGCCTTAATTAATATTAAATATTATACATTTGTCGCAATAAGGTAGAGCGGGAATACTTTAAAGCACAATAGGTGATGGCCATATCTTTGCCAATATTGATCCGATTCCCAAGCGGAATATGTTAAACGATTGGTGGATCGATTCTCTATGCACCTGCATCCAGCTAAGGCGCTGTTAATAGTATTTATTTTTAAAATATATAGTTAATATATTAAAATACCAAACAAATTAAATTATTAAATGAAAAGTGCCATCCTCCTTGATTCTCATAAGCTGTACCTAATGAGAATCGAGGAGGGCGATATTAATAGGTTTCAGTATTTATTTTTTAAATATACAATCAAAATATTAAAATACAAAATAAATTTAAATACTTAATGAAAAGTGCCCTCCTCCTCGATTCTCATAAGCTGTACCTAATGAGTAACAAATTTTTGTATTTATTTTAAAATATTAAATTTTTTAAGGTATACAATTAAAATATTAAAATACAAAATAAATTTAAATACTTAATGAAAAATGCCCTCCTCCTCGATTCTCATTAGGTACAGCTTATGAGAATCGAGGAGGAGGGCGCTAGTAACTAATTTTTGTATTTATTTTTAAAATATTAAATTTTTTTCCAAACTGCATTTTATAAGAGGCTGGGCTGATTTTTTGAAGGATTGGCCAAATATATCCGATATATTCTATATGTCTAGCCAATAAAAACCTCGATTTAACTACAAGGGTATATATGGTAAACCTCACCTCTGCCGAAGTTGTCTTTTCTTTCATTCTTTATAAAAATTTCCTCTTTTTAGCAGCCTATGCCCCTCCCACCAACCTCGTAGCCCCATTGGGGACAAAGTCATGTGTTTGTTTACATCCAATTAGATTACAGTTAAGCGGTGTTACGGGTGGTAGTACTTTGAATGTATGCAAAAGGTTTTAAAAACATTGAAATAATGCCCAGCGTACCTTAAAAGGTTTTTGGGCAGATACCTTAACCAAATGATGAAATCAAAGGAACGTCCAATTTGGCCCAGATCGGAGTCTATATCTTTGCCAATATCTATCCGATTCTTGAGCGGAATACCTTAAAGGATTCGTTGATCTATTCTCTATCAAACTGCATCCAAATCTGATAACAAATTTTTTTTCGATTTTTTTCTCAATTTTTCTGATGTATCCCCTTCAAAAATATTGAAAAATGCTTCGGAGGGATAATATGGGTTTTTCGATGGCTGTATCTTTGCCAATATTGATCCGACTCCTAAGCAGAATACCTTAAAAGATTTGTGAATGAATTCTCTATGAATCTGCATTAAAATCTGGGAACACCATATTTTTTAGATTTTTCCTCAATTTTTCTGATGTATCCCCTTCAAAAATATTGAAAAATGCTCCATAGGCCCAAGGTGATGGCTATATCTTTGAAAATATACACCCGATTCTTAAGAGCAATGCCTTAAAAGATTTAAAGATTGTTTCTCTATTATTATTATGATTGACTTTGTATTAGTCTCCTCAAAAATAAAACTTTTCGTGGTTTGTGTTTAACGATGTTCTCTTTATTTTGCAGATATAAATAAATATATTCGTAATTAGAACTAATAACTTTTACATTTTGTTCTGTATTCCGCTTTTCGTTAAATTTAATATTTGAGGACACGTACTCGTGGGCGTTTTATTTCTTATATGCTAACTTCTTTTCAAATAGACTTTGAACAAAAATACCTTAAAACGCAATCTCTTCAAACATGATAATGTTCTGGATGTTTATCTTGATATTTTCGTGTCTCGATTAAGAATTAGAAATTAGGAAAAACAAAAAATGAACTGATTTCGATATCGCACCCTTTAGATCTGGGAATCCAAGTAAATATAGACTGCCACTGCCATAGTGTGTTCGTGTTTCAATAACATGTGTCTGTACTTTATGCTAATGCTTCGATAGCCTTCAGTGCATTGCTAATCAACAGCAAATATAAATGTTTTACTGGATATTGCTGTTGTTTTCGATTAATGATTCTCTACTAATAAGCATTCTCTCGATTGTGATGTGCTTCGTTTAAAAAAAACTATGCTTTATATTTCCCGCATAGCCAAACGAGCACTAACTGACACAGAAAAGGACTAGAAATTAATTAATAGTTTCTCGGTAGATTTAATGTATTTCCGTATGGCAGTGCACAAAGCACCGAAATAAAAATTGTGATTCAAAGCGAAAGTATTTTGAGTTACGAGCTTTTGTGATATATATTTTGGGAGTGGTTGGAGCACGTCTCTTTCTAGTGGAAAGCAATAAGTGGGAACTACGGGTGTAAAAAAATATATATGTACCTCTTTGCTTAGCCACAATCAAGTTACGGATTGCTTCCTCTCATTACTTTCTCTCTTCTATACTCGTATATGTACAAATTTGCACCTGCTTCGATTCTATACGTAAATCATTAGCCCAAAAGAAATTATTAAAATATTGTATATGTATACACGTTGTTCTGGTTGTCGTTTAAGTAGTAAGGTAATAAACACAGGAAAATAAATACAAAATTGGCAAAGTATATAGTTTAAATTAAAAGTAGCTGCTTTGGAACTTGGTTTTTCAATGACAAAAAACTGGCCATCGTTTGGTTCCTCAAAATATACTCGAACGCCTTGGTTTTAAAGCAAAAATAATAATTATAATATGCGAAGTACTTGATTAAGACCTACTAAATATAAACATTCCTCTAAATGTATTTACAAATCACAGCTACGAACACTAAATCCTCCTTCTCAGTGTTACTTAAGGTTGCGATGACAGGCATTTGTGGGGCTCTAACGGCTGGGCGGCAAATAAAAATTAACTTAATATACACTACACACGTTTACAATTCGTTATTTAACTCGTTCCGCATTGTGCTTAAATAAAAACTAACTGCATCTTGCAAAAGGCGCTATCATTTAGATTAAAACTAAACTATAGTCCACAGCAAGCGTAAGAATAAGGTTGCGAATGATCTCAGCTCTTATTTTTACAGCCAACCGCCCTTGCGGCCGAACAGCAAGGAACTAACCGAACCCACAAACGCCTGTGTAATGCTTTGTGGCGCCGCCTCCTCCTCTTCCTCTGCCCTTGCAACGTTCCTTGCTCCCTTGCTGCCGCTGCTGTCGGACACTCTTCCTAGGTCGGGACGCACCCTGCCGCTGCCTCCTGCTCCTCCAGCCCCGCCAATTGTCCCCAGGTCGGGTCTCTGGCTGGCCATGCCGTTCTTAAGCTGCCTCCGTGATTTCTGGCGCTGCATCTGCTTCAGTCGCGTCTCGCTAGCCTTCGCCCCAGAAGCCTCCGATGCCGTACCCGCACCAGAAGTTGGTTGACTTTGTGCTGCCGGTGTTGCGGTTGGAGTCGAGCTCTTCCTGGGCTTGATCTTCATCACCAGGCCCTGATCGTCGCTGCTGTCGTCGCTGTTATAGGCGCTGGTACTGCTGCTCGTGGATATGGCTACGCCACCGGCTGCCGCTGATGTTGCTGGCGTTGGCGACTTCAATCCCCGATGCAAGACACCCTTGATCTGGGCCCGATCGAAGTGTATGTCATCCACAATGCTGTTGGTGCTGGTGTGCAAGCTCTGCAGGCTGCCACTGCTAAGCGGGGAGCTGCTTCTGTTCGCGATTCCTGCGCCCAATCCGCGCTGTCCGCTGATTATATTCTCCAGTCCAATACTCTCCACCTTCTCGATCAGATTCAGGGATCGCAGAGCACGCCTTTCCAGGTGCGACAGCATTATCTTTTGCTGCTGCTGCTTGCTCAGGCTGCTGCGCTGCTTCTGCTGTTGCTGCTGGTGTTGATCGCCAACGATCTTGCGGCGGATGAGGTCCGCCCCGGAGGAGAGAAGACCGAAGAGGGGTTCTGGCGACTGGCAACGTGGCGGCGATCCCTCCGGACTGTTGCACGGAGTCACTGTGGGCGAGTAGTTGGGACCGGCGGGCGTATTCAGGGCACTGGGCGTCACAGCTTTGATTCCTCGCTCGTTCAACATTCCAGCCAGTCCGAGGTTAACCGAGAACGTAGAGCAAGAGTTTTTGCGCGAAAGTCCAGCGCGAGGCGTGGCAGGACAACTAAAAAATAGATCAAGATTAGTAATTTTTGTTAATCCAAAATAAATAATCAATCACAATCCCTTACCTGGGCTGTCTCGATGTCGATGTAGAGGCCATGCGCGAGGACATTTGCGACTGGGAGAGGAAGGAAAGGTCGTTGACAAAGCCATCGTCCGGATGCATAACCATGCTGTTGGTGTAGGTGAAGGTGCAGCCGGGAGCATCAAACTGCTTGCCGGGCAGATCCTCGCTGACATCTTCCTCGACGTCCGACAATGTATAAACCTGCATGCCCAGATCATCTAGTCCACGGCCACCACGGATGGTCACGCCAGGTCGCTCGTCCAGCAATCCGCTCAGTGTGGGCGTGGCTAGGCGCGACCAGTGGTGCAGGGTCTGGGATCCCTCCATGGGCTTAATGATTTGCAGCTTCTCGGGCAGACGCCATTGGTGCGTCATAGAGGCAGACATATGATTCGAGGAACCCGACATGCCAGACGAACCCGTGGACATAATGCTGTCCGGCGTTCGCACGCCCAGCGGCAGGCTCGAGTTCCGCTCGTGTCCCGCTCCAGCTCCATGGGTCGTCGGCTCATCGTAGTTATAGGTGCCGGCAGGGGCGTAGGAGAGCATGGCGCGACGGGCCAGAACCTCGGCTGGCGTCAACCGTTTAAGCGCCGCCTCCAGCTCCTTGGCACCGGGCGCTCCTGGCACACCAGAAGGCTGGGCTGGGTAGCCGTCATCGGACTGTGAGTTGAGACTCTCGCTAGATAGAGTTTTAACTCCCAGTGACTGATTGCTACCGCCCCGATAGTAAGAGCCCGCTGGATACGCCATAGAGGCCATACGCGGCCCCGAGGAGCTGCTCATCGACATGGCGCCCAGCTGGGTCATCGACACATTGCCGCTGTCCATGTAGTTGCCGCTCTTGCCGGCACATCGCACTGTGTCGAAGACCCGCTTGTACGGCGGCACGTTGCCTGCCCCGGCGTAGATACTGCCACCCATTCCGGAGGAACTCATGCTGCCGGGTGGCATCTGCATCTGCATCTGCATCATGCGGCTGATGCGATCCGCCGACCTCTGGCTGTCCCCAGAAATGCCCGAGTCAAGACTATTCTCCGAGTACAGCGACGACTCCATCAGTTCGCATTTCAGGGAATCCGGCTGGAAGAAGCCACCGCCCATTCCAGCTCCGCTTGTTCCCAGTCCGCCCAGGAAAGAGCTCCTTGCCTGCGGCTGGGATCTCTTGCGCTGCTGCTTCAGCTGATCCTGAGCAGAGTGCAGCAGAGCCAGAACCTCCTCGTAGCGCTGCTTGAACTCCACCAGCTCCAGAGCCAAAGCATTCTGGTTCTCCTTGGTCACATGCAGCAGGGACAGGTGCTCGTCGTTGTCCTGCGTCAACTGATGCAGTCGCATCTCAGCCTCCGCCAACCGGGCTGTCAGACTGACGATCTGTTCGTGCTGCAGGCGGTTCTCCTCCCGCTGCCGCTCCAACTCCAGGCTGAGGTTGTCGTACTGGGAGCTGGCATCGTTTAGCTGGGCACTGATGTCCGCCATCAGTTGCCGCTCGTGCTCCTCCACCTCGTCCGTCTTGTGGGCCAGCTGGGTGGCTTCGCTCTTCAGCGACTTGTTCTCGTCCAGCAAAGTATTCACCTTCCTTTGGAGCAGGTCTAGGGTAATGGACTTGGACATGGTGGGAGTGTCTGTAAGAAAATAATAATATTCTCTATAAATATCTGTTAAGACCGTAAAGTAGAACACCCACCTGTATCCGTGCCATCATCTGCATCGTTGGTTAGCACCGAGATGAGCTCATTCTTCTTGTGCAACTCATGCACCAGCTGCGCCCGATCGTCATTCGAAGACTTGAGGTCGGCCTCCAGGTCGGCGACCCTCGCCTCGAGGGCATTGTTCTGGGTGAGGAGCTCCTTGCCAATCTGGACCGTCAGCTCCAGGTCCTTCTCCTTCTCCTCCAGCAGGCGCGTCACGGCTTCAATGTCATCGTACGCTCGAGTCATCTGGCTAACGCGGTTGCCACATAGAACTACAAAATATATAAAAACAAATCGATGTAACTCTGGATCCAGTAAACGGAAAAAGTACAAATATATAGAGATTATAAAGATTCTTGTTTTCTCGTAGTGTTGAGAAGGTTTTCGTTTATGTGACAGAGATTAATCGATCGTCCCCATGCCAACTGAGAGCTAACCTTCCATTAGCAACTGCTCGTTCTGGTGTTCTCCGACGGTTAGAGATTCCATTGGGACTACTCCAGCGGTTGCACTGTGGCTGCTGCAGAGAGAGAGCTCGTCCTCGTACTCGAGTTCATCGTCCATGATGCAGAATTCTTCGTGTAATTGCGACCAGTCGCTGGCAGTGGCAGTGGCTTGGCTCTGGCAGGCCTCGATGGCAAAGTCTTCCAAGCTGGTTATGGTTGTGGCTGCAGCAGCAGCATCCACACTGCCACTGCCACTTCCGTTCTCCACTGCTCCACCGCTGCTGGCTAAAAATCGATGTTGCACCTCGCTGCCGGCAGCAAGCGCCATCTCTCTTGCTCCTTCTGCTTTGTTTACGTGCGTCATGTTTTTTTTTTCTTTTGAATTAAAATTCTTTTCTTAGTCACCGCCGCTTAGTGCGGCATTCTTTCTTGATTTAGATTAAATCTAAATAGCTTTGGGTAGCGCCTCGTGCGATTCCCTTGCTTTAGCGCTTTGTATTATGTAATTTTTAAGGCATTTTACAAATTCTGCCAAGGCACTTCTGTTTGGTTCTTCTTTGCCAGCCAATGCAGGGCTGAAGGGTGGGAAATCTTTTTATTTTTTCCTTTGTTCTTTTTGCGTTTTTCCGAATTCCGAATTACGCCTTTCCCCGCGGGTCACATGATTTAGCTTCTCTCCGGTGAACACTTTTTTTCAATTGCAATGATAGTCATAAATGTAAACATTAAGTTTAATTGCTAAATTAATGCGAATCGCCGAGTCACAAGAGAAACTGACTAAACTAACTGTCACTGTCAGTGGCGCCGAGCCAAGCCGCTCTCTTGTCCGTCTCTCTCTTTCTTTGGGACTCTCCATCCACCCACCAGCTGTGGAGCATGCGCAGTGTGGATGGGAGTTCGTTATTTTCTTTCCAAAAGTTGTTGCTTTTTGCCGAAAAAAACGATTTACTCGCTTGACTGGTCAATGTTATCTTGTTTTGTTTTATTAATAGCCATGAGCGCTGCTTGGAAACCAAACCAATCCTCTCTCGCGACACACACAGACTGACTCAGCTTGGCTAAGATGCTGGCTGAGGAAAAGGAGAGCCGGCGGCGCAGGCAAGCTGCATAGGAACTCACACAACAACAATAGACTGCTTCAATAGCAACAACAACAAGGGTAAAAGGAGTAAAGTAAAAGGCGTTTTCCGAGTGAAAGGAAAATGGCAATGGCCATGTTTCGATTTTTGCTGGAAACTCCGAACAGGAAATTCTGAAATTTACGTAAACCGAGAAACTCACATGTTCCCAAAAATAAGCTGCTTCCTCTTTTTTTAGTGCGTTTCACTTCACTTCACAATAAGCAAGACAAGGCTAGGCTATCAAAGGTCCAAAGGTGAGAGGCATTAACCACAACAGAAAAGAAAAACGCGAAACGCGAAAACTTCAAATCTTTGCGGAAAGACTGAGACAGAGCAGCAATAGAAAAAATAAATAAAGTGAACTCTAACTGCGCTCTAAAAACTCGTGACGAAGTAAAACACACACCACCAAACAACACAAAAAAAAAACACGCACAAACACAGATGCCAATTAAGTTGCTCTTTGGGGGTTTTTCTTCTTCTTCAGCTATTTGCGTGCTGTTTTAAAATTCCTTTGCCTAGAATTCTTTGTTTATTTTATATTCCTTCACCAATACACGTACTTTGGCACTTTATTCCTTGACTTTGGCCACTTTCTTAAATAGCAATATAGCTGCAGTTTGAATTTTGCACCAATTGTGTAATTTACAGATTGCAGATACTCGACAAAAACGCCAAGAGGGGGAGAGTGAGAATTTTGTTTAAACTTGAACACCCTGTGTGCAGCCGTTTTGCCGTTAACGCCCTGTGAGAGAGCACGTCAGAGAGACAAAAGAGTGTTGCCAGCCTATAAAAAGTCACTCGACAGAGCTCGAATTATTGATACTTCTTAACCGAAATCCTATATCTTTCTTTTTCATTGTCAAATAATATATTTCCTCGATTACAGGTAAACACACCAACTTCACCTTAAAACCGGAACCATTTTCCGCCTAATCCTAATCCCATTCATGAATAGGGCGCGAAAAACGATCCGTGTAATTTTCCGCGAAGCGAAAGATATAGACAATTCCGCGAACTCTATAACCTTCCGATAAATCAGGTAAAAACCCATAGAACAGAATGAAATCGCTGGGATTAGAGATAAGATGTGTTTGTTTTGAGATACTTCCGAGCTGAGCTGTAGACCCGAAACTTTAAATGAAGTTTTTGAAAACAAATGAATACTGAATGATTTATAGCAGTCATAAAAATCGCAATAAAAACTAAATTATCTTATGTCTGTGGTTAACAGCAAGTTTTATAATCCCTTTTATCTGCGAGGAGATATTGTAGTAAAGGTTTATACTTAAAAAAGAGGTTTTAGTCAGTATTTTAAGACTCCATATTCCATATAATTTAAATAAATTATATACGATTATAAAGTTTTGGGAAAGAAATATTATTTTATATAATAGAAGTCCAGGACATTGTAAACCCATGATTTAAAGATGATTTATATGAATCCTTTATGCTTTTAAAACCTCCAAAAAGGCGTAACTACCAAAAAGCGTAACTACCAAAAAAGCGTAACTACCTAAAAGCCATAAACCGATTTTTTAATGACTTTTTGACAGTTTTCCGCTAATAGAACTTCAAGCCGAAATAGTCATGTGTTTTGGGCCATAAATGACTGAGAGCTTTCGTCTGAATCAATTAGGCAAGATAGTTGATTTGGCAAACAATTGATAAGTAATCATATGAAAAGCTTTTCTCATCCAACAGAGAACTAAATTAATATAAAATTGCGCTGATAAGTGCGCGGACCCTAGAAATACAAATCCCAGACGGAAGATGAGATCATGTGAACGTCCCGCGAAAAACTTGATAGTTTTTCTAATGAACTTGCTAAAAAGTCAGAATGGGAAACCATCATGTTGGGCAAATATCAAAATGGCAATAAAGGCTCTAATGATATGGACGCACGATCAATATAGTATATCGAAAAACAAATACAAAGTCTGGAAATACACCCAAGAAATGAGCTAAAGGCAGTCGTGTTTGTTCACACGTCGTCCACAACAAAGGAACTTGAGTAAACTTTAAAAAAAAAACATTAAAAAAACCACACAACAAATAAAGTCTATTAATTGCAAGTATACTAAAATCTCTCGATAAGATACGCTTCAGGTAAAGCTAACAAAAGTCGAGTGTGCCTCAGCCCCAAACCTGCAGCCTGCACTTGATTGATAGGCCAGGCCATTATTTTGGGAGTGGAAAGTCCTTATCAAGTTACACCTTTGGGCCATGAAAATAATAGGATTCAAGTGCTTTAACTGTTAACAAAAAAGCCAAAAAAACCAATCCTTTATTAGCTGGTTTACTCATTGATCAATTTTATATATAGTTTTATATATAGTTTAACGAGTGAATCATTTATTTACGGATTGATCAGTTTTAATGCATTGCTTTTCACACTTTTTGAAGTACTTTCCTTTTGCTTTCAAAAGGTTATCACATTTAGTCTGATTACAGATTGAAGTGGATTATCACAGACCCCAAAATTATACTTTTTTATCAATGATTTTAATGATTTAAGTTATTTTTATACATTTATCATTTACAGAAACGATTAAAAGAGATGAACAATGAATCATTACTCAGTAACTCACTAACCACGATCTCCGACTCTTACCTTTATTAGTCAGCAGACTACGGACGACTTTGAGGCAGTTCTTGCCATCGACATTCTTGGAGGCGTAGTACATGAGCTCCCATGAGCTGGCGGCCTGCAGCAGCTCCGGCGGCAGCTCGAACTGCGGCGCCTCCAGGGGACCGGTGATGGGACTGGGAGTCGGGGTTCCCGGGGTACTAGCCTGCACTTTGCGCTCTCCCTTAGCGGCGAAGTCGTGCAACAGGGCCAGAAGGGGGACTGAAACCCTCAACGGGGGATCCTTTGACTTGGGCCCGGAGGACTTCATCTGCCGGATAATGCAGCGTATCCTATCCACCGCCTCTATTTCGAGTTCCAGGCGGGTGGGCGGCGGCTCAGTGCCATTGACAATCGCCGACATGGAGGAGCTGGTGCTGGAGATGCTATCGAAGTCGGTGCCAGAGCCAGAACCATTAAGCTGCTGCCGCTTGTCGGCTGTTTTCTGGCAATTGGAGTCCAGGTGCTGGCCCAGCAACTTGTAGGTGTTCTCGAAGTGCTTGCTGGCGTTAGAGGGCTGGCTGGTGATCAGGGTGAGTGACTCCTCCGAGGCGGTAGACCACAAGGAGGAGCTAGACTTGCTGGAAGCCAACGAACCCTCATTGCAGGTGCTGTTTAAGAGGCCTCCGTTCTCAAAGTCCTGCCCATATTCGTCCGCTTCTTGCTCGGCTATAATGGGCAAGGAATCCAGCTTCTTGGTGGGATAACTCGGAGGCTCCGTCTCTTGCAGATTGGTTTTGTTACGAAGTGAGTTGTTGAAGAGTGGCATTTTGATTCAAGTGCATTGTAAGTTTCCAGTTTTTTGTTCTTTTTTTTTTCTTTCGATTTTGAATGAATCACGAACACAGACACAATTAACACAAGACCAAGATTTAATTTTAGTTTCTGTGTGATTAAGTTAATTCGAATAAAGTGTGAGCGAGTGTTGTGGAAATTCGTCAAAACTGTCAAAAGCCCAGGCCTTTAGTGTTGCACAGCCATACTTTTCGACCTAATTACCGATTTCTTTCTCTAGTCTGTTGTATTTAGTCCGAAATCGTTATCTTTACGACCGGAATTGCAATTATCGATATGTTATTTTTAGCCAACTGCTGGTCTAACGGCCACTCTTCAGCGCTAACTGAATTCCTAACTAAGACAGCCACCGGAAGGTTTCCAAAAAAAAAAAACCAACAACAATGGAAATTTGTAAACATGTAGCTGCATATTATTCCCAACATTTCCATACAATGGTGCTCAGAAAATAAATCACAAATATTTCAAAACTGCTGCGACTTCACACCACAGCGACCAAGAGCTCCCTAAAAGAGTGGACAGATTGTGGAAAAGTTGCCCCAATCTAGTTTCAAACTAGACTTTTGATTGCGATGCGTTTGAATGAAGATGCGAGTCTCTAAAACATGGCCAAGATCACGTAGGTTAGAGCCGAGAACTCGTGGAAAGGCGTGGGCAGGCCCAGAATGCCGCCTGATGAGTGGGAAATGGTGCACATCCCCCCCTGAAGCGATGCTGGACCAGACCATTCACGCTCTCAATGGCCATCCGATAGAAAGAAAATTGAGCTGAACCCAAGCCTGCCTAAGCTGAGCTAGATACGAGATGGTGCTAACGGTTGTGCCAAATGAACGGCAAACATGAGATGACCAACATAAATCTACCATAAATCTGGCCAAAACACAAAAACCTCTAACCAAGAGATGGATGATTCAAGCGATGACAGGGACTGCCCAAAACCACATTTCAATCCCAGTTTTAGGTTCATCGACATGCACAAAGCGTCGTATTCGAATGCATTTATGAGTCACTCGAAGCCGGAGCCTCAAAACTTAAAAATTCATTCGAAGGGAATCGACAGACAAATAAATCACATTATCGCATAGATAAACAATAAGGCATATGACAAAATGGGCCCCAAAGAATAACTTGATTGGTTGATTGACTGATTGAATAAATTGGAAAATATAATGAAGAAAGATGATAAAAAGCACAACGATCGTCGGGTAATTATGTAAAGACAACTGAATAAATAGCCGAGGGAAAAGCCAGCAAAACATCCGAAAAAGGCCAATCAAATCATACACGCGAAAATAAAACGAAAACGGCATTGGTAATATTAGACAAACTATGTTTTTTAGTTTGTTTTTTTTGTATTTTGTGATGTATTTGGTTCACATCAACTTTCACAAAATGTTGTTACTGTTGGTAATTAATTATTGGCAAAAGTTTGGTGCATTTAAGCCGGGTTTTATGGTCACTACAAGATCGAATACAATCGAATTCGAAAAAACAAAACCAGCACCTGGATATAAATATATAAATAGTTTGATGGACATTTAATGTCACGAATCAATCGATCGATTCAAGGAAGTTCGATGTCCGTTGTTGGATCACCTGGCAATTAAGATGGGAAAACGCTTTGAGCCACATTCGCTGCACTAATTACCGGCGGCAATGTGAATGTCCTACTCAATAGGCCAGTGACACACAAGAAACTGAGATGTGGTTGAGGCATGCCTGCAGGTGATTGTGTTGCGAAATGACGCAATGAAAGTATGTCAAACCCAACACAAAAATGTAAACCATCCATCGCAGAGGCGCAAAGTGTTTTTGTTTTGCTAAAAAAAAAACTGAACTGAAGAAAAAACTCGGACATAGTCGGACATAATCGGCTTTACAGCTCGCCCAGCGCCCGGCGAACATGACACAAATTTTTAGTGTTTGTGCCATTTAGTTCGGCAGAAGCTTAGCACCAATAAAAGAACAATTGCGAGACCGATTATGACTGGCCATTCAACGTGCCTGATAGCTTACCCCCATCATGCCACTAGCGGAACACTTGATGAGGCATCCACAAAGCAACGGAACGCTTTTTCAGCTAGCTCTCTAGATAAACCGGTGATTGATGCGGAAGAACCACTACATGATAATGGCGATCAATCAACCCAAGCCAAGCCAATCCAAGCCATCGGTGGACTCTGTACAGTGGCCTGCCTCTTGCATCTCAAGAATAATTCGATAACGGGTCAGGTAAGACTTGGAATTATTAAATCTATGAATCATCTTTGTGAAATATAATCCATTTCCCATTAAACAAAATTTATTGGAAAGGTTAAACTAATCATAATAAACAGAATAAAACCAACATTTAAATAAATTTCTTTATATTTTTTTATCTTTTTTTTTTAGTTTTATTGCTTGGCGTACGTTAACCCGTGAAATTTGTCTACAAAATTTCCAGTTTTGTGACCTTCTAATTAGCTTAGAGATCAGTGTAAACCGGCTGCACTCCAAGAACTGGACGGGTGGCATTCGTGTAACGGTACACACCCAAGACAAACACAAACAGCGGCAAACAGCTGGCTGGAATGGGAGAGCAGGACGGATAATCGATCCAGATGAGGAGGAAGGGAAATTCCGATAGAGGGCTAGGCTAGGTAAGGCTACAGAACGCTTCTTATCAGCGCTGGCGAGACGGAGACGGAGGCGGAATAGCGGCGCATGGAAAACGATTATGTAAAGAGTGAAGGCGAGACGGGACGACAAAACCGTACAAGGGCATCTCCCCTTAAAAAGTGGAGAACAAATTGAGCCATGGCCTCAGCACACCCACACCCACAACCCACCCACTTGTCCCATTCATTAATCGCGCTCCCTTTAAATATTTACAACAGAAGCAGTTTTCGTTTTCATAATTTACGAAGAAGAAATAAAGTTTAGCAGCGAAACTACATATACACAACAACACACACTCGCTCGCTAGTTGTCCTAAAAATAAATTCAATTTGTATGACGGCACGAAAACACTTGGAGAAATTCCAAATGTTCCGATGTTCCGTTTTGTTTTGGCACACACGGCGTATGAATAATACACTTAAAGTATTAATAATTTTGCGTTAATGATTTTGGTTGCCAGTTTTGGTTTTGCTTTCGTTCGGCACACATTTCTTATTGCATATTTTTGGCAATTATGCCAGGCGCGCACGCACAATTTCACTGCCAACAAAACACATTTTTCGCTGTTGCTCTTGTTTTTCTTTTCCCGATCAAGTTTGTTTGATTTTTTTGAAATTGCCAAACAGCGGACGCTTACATTTTGGTTTGGCACACAGTTTCGTATTTATTTGTGGGGCGACGGCGCGGCGCTAAGACTTTTGAAATCCGCACACATGCTCCATTTCCTTTCTTTTCCCCACCGGCGCGTTTAACAGACAGAAACAGTATTGCCGGCTGCCCCAACACAAAACCCCATACAAAACGCGTGGAAATACTGATATTGCCTGGTCTCACTACCATTAGCTTTGTCTCTCTTTCTCTTTTGTTGGAGCCCCAAACAGCTGTTTTGGGGGCCATAAAAGACATAAACATATGGTTTTCAAAAGCAGCTAACAATACTGGTCAAGCAACAAGTGTTGAAATATGGCATAAATCGGAGTTATAGAATGGGCGGTAATATTTAAATCTGTAACTCCATAAAACTTAAAATATCAAATTTAATCAATAAGGAAGGAAGTCTTATGACCCTTCAATAAAGATATAGAATAAACAAATAAATATATCATCTTCCTTCTTGTCAACTCTTCGAAAAGAGCATTCAAAATAATAACAAAAATTCTCGAGCGACAAGAAAATATTTGCATGTGATACAACAAATCAAGAATATAGTATATTTAGAAATGTATTTTTAATCTGCTTGCTTGCGTAGATAAAAGAAAATTGCGTTCTTCAAAGTGAAAGTGGATAAACAATCCGAATACTACTTAAAAAACCATAAAAACGAGAAAGTATTCAAACAAGAAAGATGACAAGTTCAAGTAGACTTGTCCATGAATATTTTGACATTTATATGATATAGGATAGGATAGAGTACAAGAAGATTGTATAACATTCTGTATATATGATTGAAATACTGGCCCCACAAATTTCCGCTGATAAATTTGTATTAATTGAGCAATTGTATGGGCATGGCTGTCCACCAGAGCCATAAAACGATATTTATTAAGAAATTCGTCCCCTAAAAGGCTCGAAATGGGTTTTATTGCCTTGACTGTGTTTAGAATAATATAAAACTTTTGACAGAACTAACTTCAAATAGTTTTCAAGAAACTAGCACTCAAAATTATAAACTAATGATGATGCATCGTATTTTCTTGTTTTGATTCACTTTTTAAGACTTGGAAATACATTTTTGAGAGTAGATTCTCATTCCAATTAGTACAGCGAATCAATTATAAGTAAGACACTCAAACAATTGAGTCATTTTGTAGAAAAACAAACAAAACTATAGATGATTCCTTAAAAAACAGACATTAAATTGCTTATTTCTATCATTAAGAGTAGTTTTCTTAATCCTAAACCTATAAATAATAAACTTACGGAAATAGTTGAGGCACTCGCGCGTCTGTTCCTTGGTCAAGCCGAGACCCTCCACTGGGATGGGCAAAGCCGGAGCCGGAACGAACCAATCCTCGTTTGCATAGCCCGAGAAGTTGGTGAGGAAGTCGTTGCGCACCTTGTACTTGGGTATCTGCTCCTCCAGCAGCGAAAAGATCTCCACTTCGGGCAGGTTTTCGCTACTGCAAAGCTCTGAAATGGTTATTGAATTATTAGCATCAAGTTGTTAATTAGTTTCGGATTCACTCACCCGTCAGGCAGCTGGCATCGCAGGTCTGGGGCTTTGGGGAGGCGGACACCTGGACCGCTGACTGCATGAGACGCTTGGCCTGGAGGCGCGGCAGATGCTTGCTGAGCGTCGCCTGGGCGGAGGGACTAAGCGGCTGCTGGCCGCCATTGGCCCCCAGCGTTGCAGATAGCATTAAATGATGCTGATTTCTGGTTTGTATTGTCGTCAATTTGTTGCACTTTGATTCCTGGTTGCGGGGGGTGGCGGCTTAGCTGCTTAACTGAAATTAGAAAAATAAACGAGAGACCGAGGCGAGTCAGTGATAATTGTCTGGCAATCACATGAAACTAATAAGCCAACTGCCAAGCCACTTTTTCTACGCTTTTTTTCCCTTTTCAAGAGTAGCTATGAGTTCATTGCCAACAAACCGCGGCTGTCGCTGCTTATCTTTGCTGATAACGACGGCGGGGGCACACAAAATGGTTGAATGATTATTAATACTATAAATATTGGCGAAACGTCAAAGGATTTGCGCCCAAAATTTATCAACTACTAAATTGGCAGTCGCCAAGTCCCTAAACTCGTGTGTGGAAAATATTTATGAAATATTTGGTCACCACAAACATGATGAGATCCAAAGCTATTTGCACTTTTATGGCATAAATCCCATTTAATATTCACATATCCACGTTGTTTTAAGTTCATAGTGCACGAACCTTGCTAAATATTTAAAAAACTTCAAACCAAAACACATTATAGGAAATATTTCGAGTATAAAATGTATCTTTCAACTAATAACGTTGCTTGGCAAGCTTTGAGCTGGTTTCTAATGATTTTTCTTGGCCCGTTGATGATCGATTGAGCCAAGTTGAGGAGCTTTGTACAGTCATAGATTCGATTTTCGAGGTCAGAAGCTGGGTACTCGAAGAGCAAGACCCAGATCTAAAGTGAAACAGACAGACTACGTGCCTGGAGGCGCGTTGGCTGCATCGCGGCGGCGGTGATAATAACTCGATTCGGAACAAATATGAGGAACAATGTGTAATTGGGCCATAAACATCGCGATAGTGGGGTGGGTTGGGGATATCAGACCAAAACGGAGTGTTAATTGGAGTTCGAAATTTGCAACACGGTGACGCACAAAGAGCAGAGACTCTGAAGCATGTGACGTTAAACAAAAGAGTCTTCGGTGGGTGTTCCCTCTTCAGAACCGCGATATGATAACAGAAAGGAAATCAATGGCAAATGCCATTCGCTTTTTTTTTCACCTTTTTAGCTGCAGTTTGTCGACATCGGTGTTGCGTAATGCGGGCAAAAAAAAAAAATAACAAATATAAAACTAGAAAAACGAAAAGCTGAGAGCAATTTGTATTTGCCAGAAATAACAGAAAAAAAATAGGAAATTCGTGAATGGAAACCGGCAACGGTAATAGTTAAGCAGCGCTGCGACGTTGCTGCTGCTGCGCTGCAACTGCGCTGCAACTGCGCCGCGATGACGCTGCCAACTGTCAAGTCCTCTCTTTTTAACGCATTTCACAAACGGAAGGCATTTTTCATTCCTTCAAACGTAAGCGCGCAATTGTCCGCTAGAACCGATGGCATAATGCTCTAAAATTAATTTCGAAGCAAACGCCAACCCTCAGACGCTTGCCAAAAGCGAAAATTTGTTAAAGTTGCCTGCCGTCGCGTTCCTTTCTTCGAATTGTTTTGGCTTGCCTGATCGTTTTGTTGTTATTTTGGGCTATTTTCACGCCGCATACGCATACGCACACACCGACACAGTCACCGTCACCGACACCGAGTCCCTTATATAAGCCGCGATGTTTGCTGCTGCCAGTGGGGCAGGGTCATTATACGACACCAATCACTGATATAAATGTATTTCTCTAAGGCAGGGAAAACGATTTACATGAATCAGCTGGGGCAGAGGCTGGATGCGTAAGTGGCGCAGGGGCGCAGGGGAAGTGTGCAGGGGGATGCGTGGGGGAGGTCAAAAATTAAAACACAATCTTGCGTGGGCGCAGCTGAGCGCGCGCGTATGTGTGAGGATGGAATTATAAAACACTGCCACTTCTGCTGCTCCTCTCACATTTCATAATAGTTTTTTGCTCTCGAGAAACTAACCTTTTGCGGAAAAATCACCAACCAAGGCGCCCGATTATTGAATTTTCTATTTGACCCTACAGTGCTGGGCTCTTGTTGTTGCTGTTTTGTACTGCTGGTACCTACATTTGTTGTAGTTGTGCGCTTGTGTTTGCCATTTTTTTCGTCGTGCTGCTTTCTCACGAACACACACGCACACACGGTAGGGAATCGGAGGGGTCACATGGATTTTTCTGCTATTTCGCGGCACACCTCACGATCGTCAACGGTTGGAAAATAATTTGAAATGGTTAAACTTATAAAAGATAAACGTTGAGTATGTGTGTGCTTGCCCAATGGCAAAGAATCAAATTAAAAACTTTAACTATGCTCCGATTTAACTAAATTTTGGATACAGTATGACCAGATGGAGAAAATCCAAATATACCAAATGCTGTTTCAGACCGCACTCGTTGAAAATACCAAATCCCTGTTCCGATTACCATATAATTTTCCTTGATTTCAGTTTTAAAAACAAAAACTGCATTTCTATTTTGATTAGATTTTTATTTAATAAAATATTCATATACGGGTGCGGCAGCATAACTTTCTTTTTTAAAATGCGCTCCATTCAGTTAGTTGATGTCATAGCGGAGCGCTAGTGGTCCCGTTCAAGAGGGGCTATTGCAAAGTTTTGTCCCAACGCCTTTGCCGTTGAGGCCTAAAATAAATAAATATTTTCGGATACCTACAATAGTTTTCATTGAGTTCTAATAAAAAGGAAATTATGCTCAAATAGAACCCAAGTTATTCTTTAATTTCTACATTTTTGGCGATCAAACAGAAAATTAAACTTAAGTCATTAGTTAGTCATTAATTAAAAATTTGCAGCATTTCAGGCGATTCACAATATCAGATTAATTCAACGTTGTGAAATTTGTATTGAAATAAATTTTTGCTTGATAGGAATGCCTAATTTACACATTTTCTCATATATATTTGTAAAGGTGTTATCATTTAATTGTATTTTAATATGTGCCCCTAATGTTCAGCTTGCTTCGAGTCTTTAAAAAAATTAAAAATTTCTTGACCAAATAGTACTTTTGTAACGAATAATAACAATCATCTTTGTCGCCGGCCGCTCAATCGTCCGAGTTCTTGCGCGTGTATGCAATGAGGTTGGCGGCACTGATGGCGTCGGGAAACATGGAGTGATAGTTGACAAGGGGAACATAGGCAGCTGTAATGACCCGTCCGGCAAACCAGCGTCCGTGCAGGGCGTTCACCGCCAGGACAGCTGTCGTTGTGCTTGGACATTTTACGTAGACCGTGCCCGTCGGCGACACGGTGTCTACGTGTATGTGCAGCACTCCGCCGTGCTTGGCGCATTCCTCCAGAACATCATCCCGGATCTCCGCATCCCAGGTGGGATTCGACTCGGTGCGAGGATCAAACATGTTGGACAATATGAAGCACTGTGTTGCTATCGATGGCGCCTGCTGTTGCTGCTGCACCGGCGCCGGTTGGGGTGCAGTCGCCAGCAGAGCGTTGGCCGCAGCCTGGGGCACCGCCAGTCCGGCTCCCTCGGCCAGTTTAAACATTAACTGCAATCGTCCTGTAGCACCCAGGTCAATGCCGGTGCGATCCATTTCGTCTGTGTCTAGCGAAGATGTGTTCATGTCCAGTCGTTCTGTCACGTTTCCCACTTTCATCAGGCGGCCGGCTAGCTCGAACCCGTTCAGTTGTTCCAAAGCCTTTTTAGCATCGTCAGCATTGTGGTACTGCAAAAAACAGACATATTATTTATTATTTATATTATAGTAATTAATTAAAAAGTCTACCGTAATAAATCCGTAGCCTTTGGAGCGACCTGTCTCGGTGTCCATGATCAGTTGGATGGCATCTATCTTGCCAAACGGTTCAAATATGCCCCTCAGCATGTCCTCGGTGATATTGAAGTGCAGCGATCCCACGTACAGTCGCATGGGCCCGGTATGGCTTTTCGGCTGGAATGCGGGAGTAGCATTCTGCAGACGATTCTTCTCGGCTTGCGTGTGCTGCACCATAATCGGTACGCCCAGCAATCGCTGGCCAGACAGGCCGAGAGCCAGGGCCACCGACTCGGGGTCTTCGAATTCAATGTAAGCAATGCCTTTGAAACGTTTTGTCTTGTTGCAGAGGATCAGGCGAACATCCCGAACCTTGCCAACGCTGGAGAAAAACTCCTCGAGGTCGCGGGCTCGCACTCGTTGTGACAGCTGGATGCAGAACACAGTACGCGCGTCCCGCTCCTCGGGACTGAGCTCGGTGGGTGGAGTTCTATCTCCGGTAGCTCCATTGGCTGGTGACCTGCGGCGGGGAGAGTAACTGCCTCGCCGGCGGCTGCTGTAAATGGGAAGAAGGTTAGTGGTTAATTCTGGTACAAAACTGATAAACCTACTTTCTATCCTTTGAGCGAGAATGGCTACGCTTGCGTTCACGGATAGGACTCAGCCGTTTGCGCTGATCGCGAGACCGGCTTCGACGACGCCTGTCCCGGGATCGATCCCTCTGCATGGACTTGCTACCGCCGCGACGGTCTCTAGAGCGTCGTTCTTTTTCTCGGTCCCCGTATCGCATGCGACGATCATCGCCGCCGCCGCCGCCGCCCCTCTCTTCGCGGGATCGACTCCTGCGGGTTCTGTCGCGGTCACGGTCTCTGTCGCGCTCTCGATCTCTGTCGCCGCCACTGCGTTTGTCGCGGTTCCGGTCTCGCTCTTTGTCCTTGTCCCGGTGACTGCTCCGTTCATTGCCTCGATCTCTCCGGGATTTACCATCACGCGATCCACTGCGACTCCTGCAAAAATATATAATTTAGTTGGAGAAATATTGAGAAGAAGAGAACTCTTACCGGGAACGTTTGCTATATTTCTTGTTTGAGCTTCCACCGCCACTGCCACTGCCGTTGCCGTTGCGTGCTCCACCGTTGTTCTCGGAATAATCATCGTCGTGGCCACCGCCGGGACTGTTGCTGCCGCTGCGCCTGCGTCCGCCACGTCCCACGCTGCCCGCACTGACATTCTACACACAGATAGGTTTTGGTTTGTTCGTTTGGTTTGGTTTGGTTTTGTTTTTTGAGGATTTTTGGATGTGGATAGTGGGCATAGAGGATGGGTGACCAAGGGAAGACGTCAAGCAATAATTTACATACAAACAATTGAATTATTTTTGACGATTTTTGTCGTGGGTGGAAAGACAACGCGGGAGTTGATCGTTCGTTACGTTGTCGTTGTCGTTGATGTTGGTTGATTTTCGATTTCGATTATATCGTTTGTTATGATATATTATTTTTCATTTTCGTAATTATATTTTCGGGTTTTTTTTTTTTTTTTTTTTTTTGAATAAGAGAAAGCAAATCAAAGTAAATTAGTTAAATTTTGGTATCTGCAAGTATATAAAATAGAAATGCTTAAGTCAACAATGACCATGGAGAGATCATTGCCAATTTATAGCAAGTTGATAATAGTATAAAAATATAGATATCTTATAGGTATTCTTGATTGATCAATAGATTAATAAATCTATATTATATATATATATATATATATATATAGTATATCTATATATATATTGTATTGTATATGGCACACACACAGATGGTTCACGACGACGAGAAATGTTGTCTCCACATGGGCAAATTTCTCATGCTCATTCTCAGTCTGAGTCTCATTCTCATTTCTCAATCTCAATCAGTTTCAGTTCAGTTCAGTTTTGGGGAATGTTTAGCTTTAGCGCTGGCTAGTGGACTGGAGTGGAGTGGACTGGAGTTGATTGGTTCTCAAAGAGACGTCGTCTATATATATATAGGACATAGACATTATATAAGTAAGATTGTAATGCTATAGTTTAAGAATTGCTTATTACTTGTTTTGGTTTTGGTTTTGGTTTTTGGATTATATTGGTTCAAATAAGTTTTGCTTTGACTTTTGTGTTGGTCATTACTTATTTTGTTCGACTTATCGACTTTCTGTTTATGGTTAATCTTTTCTTTTGGTTAATTTTTGAGCGTTTTGAGCGTTATAGCGATACTTTCTTGTCTGTCTGTGAGTGAGAGTAGTAGTAGTGCTGCCTGCTGCCCCAGACAAGTTAGGAGGAGTTTATCTGAAATTTAGTGCACGTTCAGTTTCATTGGTTTACAATTTATTGGTTTTACAAAAAGCAGTAGTAAAGTATTCAAGGAATTCAATTGGATTGTGTTGAAAAAAAACTCAAACATAAACAGATTATATGGAATACAAATATGCCTAGATATGTTTTGGTTTTTTTTTTTTTTTCATTTTATTTTTGTAATTGGTTTTTTTTTTTATTTTTGCAGTTTCTGGCACATTCAAAACTTACCAAATGGTCTCCAGCTTATTGTGTTTAGAATGACCAAAACAATCTCTAGCAACAATATTGAGCTTATACGATTCTCTGCAAAGACATTTTACCCTTAAGGATTATTCTAGCATTTTTTCTTTTGTTTTTTGTTTTTGGTTTATTGTTTTTTTTTTTTAATGGTGATTGTGTGAGGGTATTTTTTGATTGATTTAAGTGAGACAGCAGAGAGGGAGAAATAAGAGCATTTTAACTCAAATGTTGAAGATTTTTGGGCAAGTAATTGGAAAAATTAAACTATGTTTTATTCGGAAACAAACAAAAGCTCATTTTGATTTATTTCAAAGTTTTAATTAAACCTCCAGTACTTATCTATAAATGTTGTTGGGTTTTCACTAATCGAGTCGATGATTAAATCGGAATCGGACGAGACTAATGATAGGTTTTTCCAAGAATTGGCATTATTCATTATTCACTATTCACTAATATTTCTTTTTTCTTTTTATATTATTAATTTACAAATAATTTGAATGAAAATAAATATTATTTCTAAACCGAAAAGTATTTTAACGACTAATTGATGGCGTAATTCGATGTTGAAAGAAATCAGAGATGGCGTAAAGTCTCTTTGTCCATCGAATTTCTATGGCGATTGTTACCCTAACGTATTGCCACCCACTCTACCCATTTACCTGCATAAAAAATAAACAATGTGCAACGGTGCACATAATATTATACACTCGAAACAGAAGTACAGGTACTACAAAAATATATTCAAAATGAAAACAGTCGTAGAGCGTAAGTAACCCGACGATTTAATTCAGCAAGAAATTTAGGCTAAAAATCGATTCAAGACTGGCGGCCAGGCCACTTAGCAATGCATTTAATGCACATGTGTATGTACATAGGTATCGGCGTGTGTGTGCCCCAGACGACTGACAGACTTACATACAAACACAAAATGCACGTACGACGGCGCGCGTGTGGGTGTCTATGTGGAAAAAGTATACAAGCAGAGACATATGAAGTAACTGTTTTTTTTTCGCAGCAAAACAACCGCATTGGATTGGTACAAACCACTTGACTTAATTTAAGAATAATCTGGCGGGTTGGTGGAGTTCTAGACTTACGTTCTTCTGGTAGGGCGCCTCGAGCATCGCCTCCACATCAAAGTCCTCAGCCATGTTTGATTTCGGGTCGCTGGTTGGGTTTTTTTTTCCGTGAGTAGCAAACCTTCCGCTTGTGGGTTGCGGGGACTCCCTTTCAAAGTCGCCTGCTTTGCTTCTGGCACGTTTTGGAGAAATCAATATGTGGTGGAGGGGCACAGCACAATTCGCAGGGGCACTTACAAGCTTATTTTACAACGATAGCGCCCACCAAGATACAATTTTCTTCAATTTTTCCACTAGATTTTTTCCTCTAGCGTGGCTGCTTGCTTTTGGACTCAGGGTTGTTATGCGACCTATCAATTTATCGAGTTATCGCTGGGGGTGGTTCGGAAATACCAGTTTTAAATACTAAAATACCAACAGGACTGTTTTTGTTTTTATTGTGTATTTCGAAATCCCTTACATGGCTACACTAAGTCCAATACCATCACAAGAGTCGAAAAACGGCAAAAAATTCTGTTGGTAAACATATGCGAAAAAACGTTGGCAATTAATGCACCAGCATGTTATCAGTGGACTGGAGTGGCAGCGAAATTCATAGACTGTCCCAAGCATTTTGAATGGATTTCAGCGATTTACTACCTGTGCTGCGATAGAGAAAAGCACCTGCAGCTGCCGTTGAGTCATCAGCCAGCCAAATAAGCCAAAAACAAGAGCAACAGAGCAGCCTTGGAGCCGTACGTTAGCACCACCACCCGCACCTTCCACCCAGGAAGAGAGGAAGAGCCGTAACAGCAGCCGCAGGTGAGAGGCAAGGCGTAGTCTGCAGTCCGATGGCGTAAGCCGATCCACCAGCCACCCCATCAGCCAAAAACTCTTAACTATCTAACGTTACGCGTCGCTGACTAAGGTGTGTCTAAACTCCGAATTGGGACCAACTAACTTTCGTTAACGTTTGCAGCTCCAACACAAAAGCACAAACGCAGACAGCAGGCAGGGGTAAAAATGGAAGACTACAAGTTCCTGTTTAAAATCGTCCTAGTGGGCAACGCTGGCGTTGGAAAGACCTGCCTGGTGCGCCGTTTCACCCAAGGACTGTTTCCTCCGGGCCAGGGTGCCACTATAGGCGTGGATTTTATGATCAAGACTGTAGAAGTCGAGGGCGAGAAGATCAAGCTGCAGATCTGGGACACGGCCGGCCAGGAACGGTTTCGGTCCATCACGCAAAGCTACTACCGATCGGCTCACGCTCTGATCCTCGTTTACGACATCAGTTGCCAGCCCACGTTCGACTGCCTACCCGACTGGCTAAGGGAGATCCAGGAGTATGCCAATTCCAAGGTTCTCAAAATTCTCGTGGGAAACAAGACGGACCGGGATGATCGCGAAATTCCAACGCAAATCGGTGAGGAGTTTGCCAAACAGCACGACATGTATTTTCTAGAGACATCCGCCAAGGAGGCGGAGAACGTTGAGCGATTGTTCTATGAGATCGCTGCCGAACTGATTGGCCAGGCTCGAAGCAAGGACGGTAGCAGTGCTGCAGCAGCAGCGGCAGCCCAACGACAGTCGGAAGGTAGTTCCATTGGTCTTGGGAGTTTTAGTGCCAAAGCAGCTCAAAGCAATTGTTGTGGTGGCGGAGGAGCAGCCGGCGTTGGTTCCAACTCTAGTCAGGCGGGCTAAAGATGATTCCAGACCCGAAACTAAAGCCCTTAGAGTATACATAGTTTAGACTTAATCGTGATATTCCATTGATCTTTTTTAAGAGTCCTTAAGAACCTTTTTTGTTTATCACTCGACACGCTCGCTCCCCTCTATTCTAGATACCTAATCGAATTTCGCTAAAAAATATTACCTTTATAATTATTTTTCAATCGAGTATTCCAGTGCAAGAATATAGTTAACAAGACAAACGATTTACTAACGTTTATAGACAATTCGATTTATAATTTTTAATCTCCGAATATCACGATTAAATCCACTCCAAAACTAAATGTCAATGACTATGGATGCTATATATTTGTGTTAAAAAAAAACTCCATTGGATGTGTAGACTTAAAGCGCCTGATTTTCTTGATTAGTATTATTAAAACATATTGATTCCAATGCGGATCGAACACAAAGCTTCGATAAATTTACGATATCTATAAAGCTATGCACATATTCTGTTTTATTCAAATTGTCTTTTAAGTATTGTATATTTTATAAATTGTATTTTTTTGAAACATATACATTTTGCAATATACGTATTTATTTAGTTACTTTTAAATGTTATGATTAATGTGCAATTTTAAATGGTACTCAGACTAGCAATTAAGGTGATTTTATGACATTCCAAAAATTAAACATGTAGTTGAAATTATGAGATAGGTCAGAGGATAAATGCAAGATGAGAAATAAAAAATAAACTACAATTGTAATATGATTTCTATGCGTTTAATTATTTCTATTTTATGTATGGGAATATATCATATTTGTTTTCAATCAATAAATATCATTTTTGATCCATTGAAAGCTATTACCTTATAATCCGACTACTTACGCTAAATTCCATCAGATATTAACAAGAATATTCGGTTTTTTTCTAACAACTTTATAACATATAAAACAGCCTCTCTAAAATACAAAAATTTGCACATCTATGCTTTCAAAAAATCATTGGCCAGCTCCACACCAAAAAATACAGCAGCCGTTGAAGGAAAGGCACGTAATAATATTGGCAGAATGCCCCGAAATAGAGCTCTAGGTCCTTCATTAGCCATGAGGTTGCGAAACACACTGCGAATTCCGTGCTTGTAAGTGCCTTCGGGTGCTGTAATGTAAGAATGTATTATTAACGACTGTAATTATTTGAAAGTCAAGTTAACAGATGACTCACCCGACTGGAGACGGCTTTTAAGTACGTCGAAAGGTACGGCCAAAGTCCAAAACACCATGCCAGCAGTACCTCCTGATAAGATGGTTGAAGCAGTGCTGATCTTTCCCGTCTGGGACTTCTTCCTGGCCAAGTCCTGCAGGAACTCGTAGGTTACAAAGTAGAAGCCAGTGGGGGAATCTAAAAATATTACAATTTTGTAAAATTTTATGAGAGAAACACCTTTTACAAACCTCTCAGAATGCAAGCGCATGTCCCCTTAAATAAGCTTTTAATGCCTCCCTGCCTGTAAAGTTTTACTGCGGTATCCAATGTGCCATGATAGAGAATGGGTCCACTAGAAACGGTTTGCGTCTGCAGAAGGACCTTAATGCGATCGGAGGGCACGGTGACTAAAGCAGAACAGACTCCCGCCAGAGCTCCGGCTACAAAGATCTGGGGATAGGTGAGCCTTATGTTTTCATCCGTTTGGAATATTCGCTTTCCCGCCGCATAGACGGCAAAGTCTACGGCATAGATGGGTGTAACACCCAACAGGGGAGCAGAGATTCCTCTGTAGAAGCCACGAAAACCCTCCTTTCGGAATGTCTGTACAGCACAATCGGCGACTCCTTTGTATCTGGGAGGTTGTCCTGGTAAAGGGTTTGGCATGGTTTGAAGCCGAACCTTATCAGAAACAGAAACAAAATCGTTATTTCAAAAACTACAAGTTTTATATCAATTTTTAGCTCACTTTAATTGTGTCCAGCGGATGGCCCACAATTACGTTGCACATGCCGCCAAAACCTCCGGCAATAAAGGACTTGACGGGATTGGCCTTCTTGCCTGAAGTCTGCGTGGTGTTCTCCATCATATTGTAACTACGACTATTTACGTAAACAGACCAGCAATTGCGTCGAGCAGTGAGAGCGGGCACACGTGTGTGGACCTCCGAAGATTTTCAACTGGAGCCTATGTTATCTTTTGGCAGCGCGGTTGCTGACCTATGCTAATAGAGTGTGATTCGGCAGGCAGTAGCGCTACTTCCATGATCAATTGACGGGGCGGTTATCTACTTTAAATATTTCGTTTGATTTCATGGAAATTGCAGCGCTTCCAGGCCTGCCAACCCCGGCGAAAAGTGTGAGGCCTACAGACACCCATAAAAGTATTGGTTCAACGAAAGATTTATTTAAGCTTGCTTATTTTTGTTATTTTATTTCGCTGAATTCGGTTGTTTATTTTTTTTAAATTTAATGCAAGATGGGGGGTGTATGAATATAAGAAAATATTCTTAGTACGAAATGAAAAATTTAGATGGCTTAAGAAACATAAAGAATTTAGACGGCTTCTCAAGAAACATTATGAAGATTTATTAGAATAATACATAATAAAACGCTGCATAGAAACAATTCAAATTTATATATCTTATATACAATTTTAGTAAGCTCTAACTTATATTTAAATTTGGCAAATTTCGTTTTAGTGTATCGATGTTTTAGAGATTATGATACCTCTAATTGAAATTTGTTCGTGAGAACACAATCGATAACACTATCGATATTTTGTCATCCCCATGCAGAAAAGGAAGAATGTTTAAAAATTAAAACTTTACAAAAATAATTGCATTTATCTGAGGAGAAAGTGTTGGAGCAGATTCGGCTCGACGCATGGTTCCGATTCCGTCGGTTCCGTTTACCCATCTGCTATCGAAATCAACACAACTAGCTGGCATTTGCTGCTGACGCAGAAGAAGAAGAAGCAGCAATAGCAGCAGCAGAAGCAGAAGCAGAATAGCAACAAAAACAACACGAGCAGCAGGCCAAATTGTTGCGTATTGTATTTTTCATTTGCTGTCGGGAACGTATTTCGTGCAAATTGTGGTGTCCAGCATATGCATAACTTATGTCTGATAAAAGTGCGAAGGAATCATGTATCAGTCGTAGTGCGATCTGCAGCAGCAGGCGCAAAAGAAGAAAGTGAGCCGTGGAGCGGAGTGTGGAAAGGGAGGAGCGATCGAAAATCAAGCAACATATATACGTATATTGAAGCGCTAGCAGGCACGCAACGTGTTCTGACTGCCATCAGTCAACTCAACGAGCTGTGTTAAACAATGTCCCATGGCGAGGATGTGCTAGACAACTGGGAAGAAATTGACGAGGCGGGGGTAAGCTAGAAAATTGCATCTGAAACTGTCATTGACGAAATGACTGACAAAATTTATGATTTTAGCTCTCGATGACATTGCAAACAAAGTTGCAGACAAGTGACGAAAGGCCCGCTAACAAGATGAAACTGCTCCAGCGCCCGCAGAGCCTCCAGGAGAGTAACGCCAGCGCCAGCGGCAGTGCCAGTGGCAGTGGCAGTAATCCCTCGCCCAGGCAAATAACCATTGCCCGCAAGCCGCCTGTGACGGTGCAAGAGGCGCAGGAACCGCAGGCCCAACCCGTAATGATGGTGCTGCACAAGCCATCGACCGAGTACGATGCGGCCACCTACGCAAACCCCACCACTAATCAGACGGTGAAGATTCTGCGACGGCCGGCGCAGGCCGAGGAGCGCAGGGACACCAACGGCGTGCGGCCGAAGCAGCCGATTAAAACGCTCAAGCAGCGCGAGCAGGAGTACGCCGAGGCCAGACTGCGTATTCTGGGTGCGGCCAAGAATCCAGAGGACGACAAACCGTTAGTAATCGGTTATAATTTATTTTACAATACATTTTTGTATACCATTTTTGGTATAGATTTTTGAGGAGAAAAGATTTCTGGTTTAAATTCCATTGACAAGTAGAAAGTAGGGGAAAAAAATGTATTAATAGCACACCCTTGTGGGGCTTGTCATTTCAAATCAATTAACTAAAGCCCCTATATCCTACAGTGGACAAAGACCATAATGCATTCATTTGGGACAATTCCTTGATTTTCTTCTGTTTATTAAAATAATCCATGACTGTCAAATTGTTTCCATTTCAGAGCCGCTCCCAGCACACCAGCTGGTAGCAATGCCACTGCAGCTTCGGTGCCAGCGGTGCCACCTGCCACTCAACCTGCTGCCAGCAGCAACAACAATGTCAACAACAACAACGGCAGCCATCCGTCAGCGGGAATGCATCGATCTAGTTCGGCCCCCAAGATGTCACAGGTCTCGCCCATGTATAATAACTACAACAGCTACTTCCCGGGGCCGCACAATCAGCCAGGACTAAATTATTACTACCAACATAGCCCGCAGCAGCAGCAGCAACCGCAGCCACCGCCTTCGATTCAGCCGCATTACAACCAGCGCTTGCCGCAGTACGGAGTTGGAGGAGGTGTTGTGGGAGGCGGTGGGATGCCAGTCCAGGCACCGACACAGAACGCGCCAAATCCCCAGCAGAGCTGGTCGCCCGTGGTGGGTGGCAGTGTGTCGGCTGCTCTACTGCGTCAGCAGTCGCTGCAATCGCCACAGCAGCAACAGCAGCAGCAGCAGCTGGCCCAACATGCGCATCCTTACAACGATAATGTCCTTCGACTGCCCAGAGGTCCCTGTCCAAATGGCTCCATTGGCTTCCAGATGCGCCGGTAACAGACTGCAACAACGGAACGCGGTGTCTCTAATTCAATAGCTTCTATTATCATCTTGGTACATTGATTCCAAATGCATGTTTTTGACATAAAATCAACTGAGAAACTGAAAACCACCCCAAACAATTCATTTTGAGATTCTGTGGCACTAAACCACTGATTGCGTTGTATGTGGCGATACGATATAACGTTTATTTGTTGCTTTATCCACAGGCTGAACCCAAGCATCAACAAACTATGTAAAACAAATTTTATGACGGACTATGGTAGATATTTTGTAAATTTACAACTCACACCACACAATTTTGTATAATGCGTACTAATAAAATAAAACTATTATTTTAAAACATCAAGATCGCCGTTGAACTGATGCTAGCTCTGGAGTTCAATCGTGAATGAAAAATGGAATTACAAAATAATTAGCATTAAAATTCTCTAGAGACTTTTGCTCATAGTTTTAATTTTTCTTTAAATTTATAATTCAAGTATTGAATTTATCTTAACAATAATGGCTATAGATTATTAATTTCTTGAGTTAAAAGCGAATTAAATGATTAATTATTTCCAATATTTTTGTAATCTTTAGGTCGATTTTTGATTTGTATAGTACATTGATCCCTTGAGTTACTGACCCCAAGAAGTTGATCCTGTTTATTGCGTCTTGGGCGCCTAATTTATTAACTTATATTTCCAAATTCGAAAAGTCGTGGCCTTGCTAGATTGTATCTTTCGGATACCTTGGCCTTGGCCAGTGTGACCCTACTAAAGAAATTTTCGATGATGGAGGATGGCTTAAGCATTAGGCCTTTCTTAATTACTTCTAAGAGAAGCTTTCGGCGCCAGATGATTCCCAAAACAGCCAGTAACAGTGCAGAAAAGTTCTAGATCTTTCCCAAGTTCTCCATTGATAAGGATCTGGACTGGCAGTTACTGTTACATTTACCCCCAGCAATCGTTTGGATTTTTGGGGTCTTGGGAGGCTATCGATGTGTTTTTGTTATTTATTCACAATTTCCACAATCTGCCGGTGGAAAAAAAAATAACAAACTGCAATCGACGCCCATGGAGACGGCTCTTATCAGCGCAAAAATAGACCGAGAAAAAACAAACATAACCGGGCGCTGACGTCGTGGTCTACCTAGGCCTAGGCGATTGCCCACACAAAAATATATTCAACTCCGATTCCAGGTTTCAGTTCAAAGCGAGGCGTCGAGCGGTGCGGTTTATTAAATTAAATTGATCAACAAGTGGGATCACAGAGAAGCATAGGCCAAAAGATATCGCTCTCAGTCCAAACACGAACACACTTTGTTTGAAGCTCTCTCGCGTGTGTTTAGCTTTTCTCCCTCTTTGGAAAGTCACGCTCAACACGTGGGCGAGAATTTATAAGAAGAAATTATAAAAACATTTTTGCGTTGGAAACGTGATTAGTGCGATAAGATAGTGTTGTATCCGATCCGAAAGATGTCGCATCGCGTGTTGGTCATTGGCAGCGGCGGCCGGGAGCATGCCATTTGCTGGAAACTTTCGCAGTCCCCAAAGGTCTCGCAGATCTTCGCACTGCCTGGTAGCTTCGGCATCCAGCAGGTCGCCAAGTGCCAAAATCTGGAGGCCAAGACCCTGGATCCAAAGGATTTCGAGGTATATACATAGGTTAGGGATATGCTCGACCCTCGTCCTTGACTCGACCTTCACCTGGAGCTTTAGGTTACAAATGTATTGCGTCTGGGTTCAAGTTAATTGGCTTTAAATCTGCACTTGGTGTTTGTGTTTGGTTTCGCTTTATTGCCTCCACTTTGCTTTTTATGGCTTCCGATCTTCATTTTTATGCTGGCTGAGAATCTTTAAGTCACTATAAATCCGCATTCGGTGCAGTGGAATCTCCGGCTGGTGGTTGTGGCTTAACCCTTCGGCGGACCTGGGGGCTTGCGATTATGAAATGTGCTGTAGAAACTGATTATACTCCAATGTGGGTTGCTAATCTTTCAGTGAAATCTCATTAACATGTAAACGTGCAACTGTGCTTTTTAATATTTAAATTATCTCTTTTACTTGCACTGAAAATTCAAAAATTAAAATGAAACTTGTTATTCCTATCAAGAATAGCCTTTAAAAAGGTTTACATTTTTAATTGGACAGAGAATATTATAATAATATAACTTTTATGCATATATCTGAAATAACAATTTAACAATGATACTTTAAAATTTAGTTTAAAATTTAGAGTACTTCCAAAATAAACCTGTTTCGAAATTTGAACCTTTAATATTAGAAGACTACTTAGTTTGATCAAGTTTAAATGCATTTATTAAGAAGGTTTACTGTTTCAAAAATGCTTGCTTAATATTTGTTTTGTCAATTTGTTTTTTTTTTTTTGAATTTGATTAATATTTTTGTTGAATGAAAGGATAAATTCCTCTGCTTTTTCTTTATGTATTTTTAACAGAAATAAATTTGTATTCAAACACGTTTCCCAACTTTCATTTACCAGTTTTAACATAATTAATTGCAACAAACGTTTTTTGGCAGCTCCAGTTACAGGTGATTAAAAAAATATCTTTTTTTTTATATTTTGTGTGATATTATTGAATATTTAATCATTTGAAACATTTGTCTTTCGGTTTAAAATATATTTTATTGTAAAACTAGATGGTTCATTTTGCTTCTTGCTTGCCCTTGCTTCATAATTATTTCCGTTCAATTTGGGTTTCAATTTAAAACTAAAATTATAATGTAAACAACCTAATTCCGATCATCCGTTGTGACTCGAAATAAAAATAGTTTGTTTTTTGTTAAATCAGGCAATCGGATATATTTATATGTTTGGTATGATTATTTTTATTACCGAAATCAAAACATAGAGTTTTATTACGTATTAAAGTTTCTTTAAATGGACTTAAGCCTTTTAAAGAATCCTAAACTCAGTTTATTCCTTAGATTTAGCTCAATAACCTTGTTATTTTATCGAAATATTGGAAGGAATTAGTAAGCTTTTTTATAAACTTCTCTTAATAATTCCCATTTTCAATAAAAGTATTTGTATAACAAAATTAGGATAAACAAAGAATGTTATGATTAATTGAGTGAGCAGTAAAGTAAAACGACTTCCCATTTGAAACGCGAATCGATCGAATTTCATAAACAAAGTCCAAACCATGATTCCCAGTAAACATTCCAGCAGACTGGCTAACAAAGGCTGTCTTGTTTTGCCATTTTTCACACTTTAGCTTACGTTTGCTTAACACTTCTATTTATTGTTGGTGGCTTAATTAATTGTTTAGATCAAAATTCACAGATTCGCATGGTGGTTTCGTAGGAGACCGGCCCCCTCCCCGCCAGAAGACAAAAAAAAAAACTCCCGACAATCAGTCATCAATGTCGCGGATGGCTTCGTCTTTGGCGCAGAGTTCGCGATGAGGTCGTGGGCGGATGTGTGAGGTAAATGGTCTTGGGGGTGGTGCTGGGGCGGGAGCGAGGAGTGGTTGCCTCCTGGAAGTTGCGGGTGTACACGTTGAAGGCGGCAGCATCGTGCTCCACCGGCTTGAGCTCTCCGGTGTAGTAGTCCTTCACCTGGTAGGGATGCGTTCTAATGTACTCCAGGGCGCGCAGTATGTAGTCCGGAACTTGGGGAACTTGCGGGCCCACCGGATGGTATCCAAACTCGTCGGCCACGTAGTTCACACTAATCACCTCGCCCTCTGGAGAGGTGTAGCTGGATCCCCCCTGGACGGAAACACCGCCCAGGCCGGACTGCGAAGCGGAAATGCCATTGGAGGTCTCGTAGGCATACCGGTAATTGCCATCCCGCTCCACCTGCAGCTCGTTCTGGAGCGTCCGGGTGTCCCGATCCGAATCCGGAATGTAGGAGCCCGCCTGCACTTGCATGGCGACCAGCACCAGGGCGACGATGAAATTCACCTGCGGGGGTGGACAAGACACATCGATTATAATCCATTTTGGGGAAGTCCCAGGTGTTTTAGGGGCCTTACAAGTAGATACATATTTGAGCTGCTGCCGCGTTCAAGTTTGGTTCTAAACTGATTGCCTGCTTCGCGGACGCTTTCGTTTTTATATCCATCCGCTCGCCAGCGAATTTTTGGGCAATTTTTCGACTCGGAAACCCAGTCGCCGAGCCGTCGTCTCCAGTCTACAGTCTCCAGTGTTCCGTCTCGATCTCCATCATCTCCTCATCATCGCCGCTGGTTGCCTTAGTCAGTCATAAATAAAATGATTTTATTTCTTATAAGTATTATTTTATATAGGTATCAACGACGTTATTTGTCGCTGTCGCCGTTGCAATTCCTAAAGTGTGGGATGGTAAAAACCAACAAATAAAAACAAGACCTGGGTTAAGACTCAAAAACATAATGAAATGATTCGTGAATGGTGTGCCCTACTCGAAGGTTGGGGCACTTACAATTTGATATGTATGGTGGCTGATCTTGAAAACTCTATATTTCCAAGTCAGGCTTGACTTACATTCTCAAGGAACTCTAAATACCAAGGCGTTCAGCGAACCCAAAAGCCGTAAAAAGGCTTGGTTAATTAAATGTGTTCGATTTTAATTTTTAATGGAATTATTCTAAATATGACTTTGTGTTGCGACCATTTTAATTCTACCTAAAATGGAGAAAGTTTTATTGCTTTATACGAGAATACTTTGTAATCTTTTGCGAAACAAGTTTTATGAGAACAATTGTGGAAAATTCTACTGCTTAAAAGCTTTTGATTAAGTAACTTAATTCAAGTAAAATGATGCTTAATTATACTTTAACTTTCGGCTACCGCAGTCTTTGTTTATTTGGTCAGTTAATTTTAGAAATTGCATAGTTCAATCATTAAGCTCAGCATAGTTAGTGTGACAAATGATCTCTGAAGTGGTATCTCCAAGCATATAATTCAATCGTGTGGCAGAATTTTTGTACTGAAATTTCGACAAACTCCCAGCTGTCTCCCGCCTGATACGTTTTTTTGGCCGATTCCCCAAAAACCCGTCCGACCAATTCAACAAAGCGTATCTAATTCCTTAACTTATCCGAAAACAAATGTGGCAGCATTCTTGGCCAGTCGCTCCGCCCCCTCCAGGTCCCATACTATCACCCACTTAATTTGCATATAATACAGTAAATCATGAGCGCACTCTGTAAAGCATAAAGACGAAAACGTTCTAACCAAATTTGGCAAGTCCCAGCCAGCTGAAGCACCAACCAAAAATCCAGTATAAAATGCTGTTGATCTTGCTCCATCTCCTACCCCTTTTTCTTTTGGCCAAAAGACAGCCAGCCCGTTATAAGCCAACGAAGTTTGGATACCTTTCGCTTCTCCTTAGTCTTCGTTACGGGAAATTAAAGCCTTGGCCGGGTCTTAATTTGGAAAGCCAAATAGCTCAATAAAAACGTCATTTTTTGGACATCATCCAGCGACGAATGAGCGTGCGAACGTTCTTGAACTCTGTGAAATTTGTGGATTAGCCCCGGATGGGACGTCAGGAAATCGGGATGAGTCTCCAACAGGTGCTAAATGGTCTGGAACGCAGTCGAGTGCAATTTCGACACTGCGTACTGCGTTGGCGCCAATTCGAATTAGAGCTGAGTAACGATATCGACGCCAACCACCAAACCGGATGAGCCAGTAAGATCGAAGCTCCGAAATCCAAAATCCGAGCTCCGGGTGGAAGCTGGGATTAACTTGGTTTATTGACATGACTTGACTGACATAGCTGGCGCCTGAGTCAGTTGCTTGGATTCACCCGGTGCAAAAGACAATGCACCCACCGAGACCGAGACCCAGTTTAATGGCAAAACAATTAGGAAGGCATTTTGTATTTTGGCGACAAATTGACGATGGAACCGGTTGAGTACTTAGAGGAGTGTTATCTCCCATTTGGAATGTGGTTACAAAAATCAAAACAACACTCTGGGTTAGCCGAAGAAATCGGCTAAGGCTTCTGACCCGGTTAGATGGGGAAAACCAATTATGATCTCAATTTCAAGATAGTCTTTTTGAACGCCAAAAGTAGATTGTAATGCAATTTATGAGATTCTAAAGGCTAATGACTTTAATAAGTTCATTCAAGTCTACTACTGTCGCTACTCTAATTCTGTCAGTGTAGCTTTTATTAAAATGAAAACCATTGCCAATTAAGTAATTTGATTTGAAATTCAAACGCAACGGTTCTTTGATTCAGATTTTAACGCTTGAATTTATATGTCTTAATAATTTTTAATTTCGTTTTATCATCAAGTTATTGAGATACGGATCTCGGATATTCCCAATTAAATGTTTCGTCAAATTTTTGCGAAATTGTATCACTTTCATATAAAGTGTTGAAGTTACAAGTTAAATGTGAAAAAGTGATACTGGTCAGTGATATTTGTGAATGCTGTAATCCTTTTCTGGTTTTAAATAAAATTCACTTCTTTATCTTTTTACTTGTTCCGGAATTTCAACATAAAACTCTTAAAATGTTATAATTTAGTTTATAAAACTATAATTTTGATTACTTCTAATTGTTTCTTATTTTAGGCCATTGCCAAGTGGAGCAAAGAGAACAAGATCACCTTCGTAGTTGTGGGGCCCGAGGATCCTTTGGCTTTGGGCTTGGGAGATGTCCTACAAAAGGAGGGCGTAGCCTGTTTTGGGCCTGGCAAGCAGGGAGCCCAGATCGAAGCTGATAAAAAGTGGGCCAAGGACTTTATGCTGCGCCATGGCATTCCAACGGCACGTTACGAGAGCTTTACGGATACGGAGAAGGCCAAGGCCTTTATTAAAAGGTGAGTTGAAAAGGTGGAGATGTTCTATAAATAATTTCAATTCATTTAAATCCCTCTTCAGTGCTCCCTATCAAGCTTTGGTGGTCAAAGCAGCTGGCTTGGCCGCCGGAAAGGGTGTCGTAGTGGCTGCCAATGTGGAGGAAGCCTGTCAGGCGGTTGATGAGATTCTGGGAGACCTAAAATACGGCCAAGCGGGAGCCACTCTAGTGGTTGAGGAGCTGCTGGAGGGCGAGGAGATCTCCGTGTTGGCCTTCACGGATGGCAAGAGTGTACGTCCCATGCTGCCTGCTCAGGATCACAAGCGCCTGGGCAACGGAGACTCCGGACCGAACACCGGAGGAATGGGTGCCTACTGCCCATGTCCGTTGATCAGTCAGCCAGCACTGGAACTGGTCCAACGTGCCGTCCTAGAGAGGGCTGTCCAGGGTCTGATCAAGGAGAGGATTAATTACCAGGGTGTCCTCTATGCGGGACTCATGCTAACACGCAATGGTCCCCGTGTCCTAGAGTTCAACTGCCGTTTTGGTGACCCGGAGACCCAGGTCATCCTGCCTCTATTAGAAACGGATCTATTCGACGTCATGGAGGCCTGTTGTGGCGGGCAACTGGAGAAGCTACCCTTGCAATGGCGCAGTGGAGTCAGTGCTGTGGGTGTGATCCTGGCCAGTGCCGGTTATCCGGAGACCTCCACCAAGGGCTGCCTTATAACGGGTAAGATTTTGAATCAGTTTTACAGCTGGAATCTATTGATTATAAATTTCTTGATTTTAAAGGTCTTCCGGAAGAAAACACTCCGACCCAATTGATATTCCACAGTGGCCTGGCCGTCAATCAGAAAAAGGAGGCCTTGACTAACGGAGGACGTGTCCTGATTGCCATTGCCCTGGACGGAAGCCTAAAGGAGGCCGCTGCCAAGGCCACTAAATTGGCCGGCAGTATCGTCTTCTCCGGAGCAGGAGCTCAATACAGAACGGACATCGCCCAGAAGGCATTCAAAGTGTAATGAAAATTCAAGAAATCCATCAAGACAGATTTTCTTTTTAAATAATTAAAGGTTCTTTTTAAAACTTATAAATTACTTAAGGGTTTAAAGGGTTTAAGGGTTTAAATTGGGAAATCAGTGTAAATCTTACTAGAAATTTGTGGCTATGGGGTTTCTTTTCAAAACTGCATCTATCTCCCACTGATCTATTTCTTTTTTCATCTTTAATATCCTACATAGAGCCACAGCCAATGCTCCAGGCTTGAGCTACAAGGACAGCGGGGTGGACATCGATGCTGGGGATGCTCTGGTCCAGCGCATCAAGCCCCTGTCCCGCGGCACCCAGAGACCCGGTGTCCTTGGGGGACTCGGTGGATTTGGTGGGCTGTTCCGCCTAAAGGATCTCAGCTACAAGGAGCCCCTCATCGCCGAGGCCACTCAGGGAGTGGGTGCTAAGATTCATCTTGCTTTGCAGAATGAGCTCTACGAGAACGTGGGCTATGATCTCTTCGCCTTAAGTGCGAACGATCTGCTGGAGGTGGGAGCCGAGCCGGTGGCGTTCTTGGACTATATTGCCTGTGGCAAGTTGCACGTTCCATTGGCAGCCCAACTGGTCAAGGGAATGGCCGATGGTTGCCGGGATGCGCGGTGCGCATTAGTGGGTTAGTTCATTCGAATGTTCCTCCATGGATTCTACGACCTGCTCTTAATGTAATTATCTCTCCAGGTGGCGAAACTGCGGAGATGCCTTCCCTCTACGCTCCTGGTCAGCATGACATGGCAGGCTACTGTGTAGGAATCGTGGAACAGTCACGGCTTTTGCCCCGTTATGATCTTTACCAGCCGGGTGACCTCCTCATCGGTCTGCCATCGTCTGGCATCCATTGCGCAGGCTTCAACGCGATACTGTCCCAATTGGCCGCCGCCAAAGTAAATCTCAAGGAACTTTCTCCTGTCGAAGGCGGAGAGGATGGCCTTTCCCTAGCCCAAGTCCTGGGCACACCCACCCGGTTGTATGTGAAGGAGTTGCTTCCCCACCTACAAAAGGGAGACGAGATCAAGTCGTTGGTTCATGTGACACATGGTCTTATCAAGGACGTGAAGCGTCTTCTGCCCGAAGGATTCGAGACAACGCTGGACTTTGGAGCGGTTCCAGTTCCCAAGATCTTTGGCTGGTTGGCTGGAAAACTCAAGCTTAGTGCACAGACATTGCTGGAGAACCACAATTGCGGCATAGGCATGGTTCTGATTCTTCCACAAACCAGCCAACTTTGGAGGTCACTGTCGGGAGCCAAAGTACTGGGTGTCCTCCAGAAAAAATCAAAAACCAGTTCCAGTGGCTCGCCAGTACAGGTGCGAAACTTTGTGGAGCAAATAGTGTCCGTGGCCAACAAATTTGGAGGCCTTGGTGAGCGAAATCTGCCCCAGGAACTGAAAGAACTTTCCCCAAAGAGTCACGTAACTGCCCCACGCACCGAGTGCTTTGAAAATGCCGCAGGACGACGACTCACTCGCGTTCCCAACACTTACAAGGATCCCATTCTTATCCTGGGCACAGACGGCGTTGGAACCAAGCTGAAAATAGCCCAACAAACGAATAGAAACTCCAGCGTAGGCATTGATCTTGTGGCCATGTGTGTCAACGATATTCTCTGCAACGGAGCTGAGCCTCTCAGCTTCTCCAGCTACTACGCCTGTGGTCAGTGGCAAGAGGCATTGGCAAAGGAAGTGGATGCCGGAGTCCAGGAGGGTTCCCGTCAGGCGAATAGTAGCTTTATAAGTAAGTAACAAACTAACAAATCATTGTAATTTTTGATACAGATTGATACAAAACCGATCTATCAATCGTTTAACATATTTCGCTTGGGAATCGGATCAATATAGGAAATCATCTAGCCATCGTCTTGGGCCGATAGTCCCACTCATGCATCAGAAAAATTGACAAAAAAAAACTAAAAAAGATTTGGATTTGGATGTAGATTGATAGAGAATCGATTCACCAATCGTTTAAGACATTCCGCTTAGGAATCGGATGAATATTGGCAAAGAAATGGCCATCGAAAGACCCATATTATCCCTCCGAAGCATTTTTCAATATTTTTGAAGGGGATACATCAGAAAAATTGAGAAAAAATCGAAAAAAAATTTGTTATCAGATTTAGATGCAGATTTATAGAAAATCGATCCACCAATCGTTTAAGATATTCCGCTTAGGAATCGGATGAATATTGGCAAAGATACAGCCATCGAAAGACCCATATTATCCACCCGAAGCATTTTTCGATATTTTTAAAAGGGGAAACATCAGAACAATTTATAAAAAATCTGAAAAATAATTCGTTATCAGATTTGGATACCGATTGATACAGAATCGATCCACTAATCGTTTAAGACATTCCGCTTAAAAATCGGATGATTATTAGCAAAGATACAGCCATCGAAAGACACATATTATCCCTCCAAAGCATTTTTCAATATTTTTGAAGGGGATACATCAGAAATATTGAGGAAAAAATCGAAAAAAAATTGTTATCAGATTTGGATGCAGTTTGATAGAGAATAGATCAACGAATCCTTTAAGATATTCCGCTCAAGAATCGGATAGATATTGGCAAAGATATAGCCTCCGATCTGGGCCATATTGGATGTTCCTTTGATTTCTTCATTTGGTTAAGGTATCTGCCCAAAAACCTCTTAAGGTAGTCCGCTGGGTATTATTTCAATGTTTTTAAAATCTTTTGCATACATTCAAAGTACTGCCACCCGTATCACCGCTTAACTGTAATCGAATTGGATGTAAACAAACACATGACTTTGTCCCCAATGGGGCTACGAGGTTGGGGGGATGGGGATAGGCTGCTAAAAAGAGGAAATTTTTATAAAGAATGAAAGAAAAGACAACTTCGGCAGAGGTGAGGTTTACCATATATACCCCTGTAGTTAAATCGAGGTTTTTATTGGCTAGACATATAGAAAATATCGGATATATTTGGCCGATCCTTCAAAAAATCAGCCCAGCCTCTTATAAAATGCAGTTTGGAAAAAGATTCAATATTTTAAAAATAAATACAAAAATTTGTTACTAGCGCCCTCCTCCTCGATTCTCATAAGCTGTACCTAATGAGAATCGAGGAGGAGGGCACTTTTCATTAAGTATTTAAAATTATTTTGTATATTAATATTTTAATTGTATACTTTAAAAATAAATACTGTAGCCTATTAATATCGCCCTCCTCCTCGATTCTCATAAGCTGTACCTAATAAGAATCGAGGAGGATTGCACTTTTCATTTAATAATTTAATTTGTTTTGTATTTTAATATATTAAGTTTATATTTAAAAAATTAATACTAAAACCTATTAACAGCGCCTTAGCTGGATGCAGATGGATAGAGAATCGATCCACCAATCGCTTAGAAATCGGATCAATATTGGCAAAGATATGGCCAGCGACTTAGACCATATTCTTTCTTCTTAAAAATTATTGTAAATTTAATCAAAAATTTTATTCCATTTTAGGCTCTCACTGCGCGGCTCTACCTCTTCTCTATGAACCGCAGGTTTATGATTTGGCAGGATTTGCTCTGGGCATTGCTGAACGTTCCGGAATCCTTCCCCTTTTGGATGCCATTCAGCCTGGAGACGTGCTCATTGGATTACCCTCTTCGGGAGTGCATAGCAATGGCTTCAGTTTAGTCCACGCGGTGCTCAAACGCGCGGGATTGGGACTCAACGACAAGGCACCTTTCAGCGTGAAAACGCTGGGCGAGGAACTGCTGGTGCCCACTAAGATTTATGTCCAGGCACTGGCCACCCTGCTCACCCGACCAAATCACGGAGTGAAAGCGCTAGCCCACATTACCGGCGGAGGACTCAGTGAGAACATTCCAAGGGTTTTGCGAAAGGATTTGGCAGTTCGTCTGGATGCCAACAAGTTCCAGTTGCCGCCCGTATTCGCCTGGCTGGCAGCAGCCGGAAACATAAGCTCCACAGAGCTGCAGCGCACATACAACTGTGGGTTGGGCCTGGTCCTTGTGGTGGCTCCCACCGAGGTGGAGGAGGTTCTTAAAGAGCTGAGGTATCCCCAGCGTGCTGCTGTGGTGGGAGAAGTGATTGCCCGCAAGGATCCCAAGAAGCCACAGGTGGTGGTGCAGAATTTTGACGCTGCTGTGACGAGGACCCAGAAACTTTTGTCGATGCCAAGGAAGCGAGTCGCTGTTCTCATCTCGGGAACTGGCAGTAACCTTCAGGCACTCATTGATTCAACGCGGGACTCTGCCCAGGCTGTGCACGCAGACATCGTGCTGGTGATTAGCAACAAGCCCGGCGTCCTCGGTCTGGAGCGAGCCTCCAAGGCGGGCATACCCTCACTGGTCGTTTCCCACAAGGACTTTGCCACCCGAGAGGTCTACGATGCTGAGCTTACGCGAAATCTGAAAGCAGCCCGTGTGGACCTCGTTTGTCTTGCCGGATTCATGCGAATCCTCAGCTCTCCGTTCGTCAAGGAATGGCGCGGACGTCTGATCAACATTCATCCATCTCTACTGCCCAAATACCCCGGTCTTCATGTCCAACGACAGGCTCTGGAGGCGGGAGAAAAAGAGTCCGGCTGCACGGTCCACTTTGTGGACGAAGGAGTGGACACCGGCGCTCTTCTCGTCCAGGCTTCAGTTCCAATTTTGCCCAACGATGATGAGGAAGCTTTGACGCAGCGCATCCACAAGGCCGAGCACTGGGCATACCCCCGGGCTCTGGCCCTCTTGGCCAATGGATCAGTGCGGCTGAGTCCAGAAGGAAAGTGCATCGGCAGAGATGGCCAGTAAAAATTTATAGTTTATAATAGGACTTTGTAAGTCCCTTAGGGCTTAGCTCGGACATCACAGGAATCAATTTATAAATATAATTATTAACATTCTAATTTTGTTATGAAATGATTTTGGTTAAGACTGCATATGACTTTTTATAAATATCAATTATTTACAATATTTGGCTTTAATGACTATTTACTATATTTTCAACAAGTTTTTATCAATCATTAATTTGGGAGAACTACAAACTAATATCACCATTGGTTCCCAGTCACAAAAAGTTGCTAAAAATAGAAAACAAACTTGAACTGGAGTTTGTCTGGGTTTCAAATTGGTTTGTTGATTTTACACCCGCCAAAGGACGCTTGACATTCCGCTCTAAATTTGGATCTTTAAATATGGGCTCGGCCATTTTGTCCAAGTGCTGGCGAAAGAATTGGTTTTCCAGAATGGGTACAATCAGGTTGTACTTGTCGATGACCTTGTTGAGTTGTTTAAAATCCTCCTGGTGCTTTTCATGAAATTTTTGCCAGGCAGCCAGCTCCTCAGGACGTTGCAATGGCCACTCTCCGTAGTATATGCGCTCCTGACGCAGTTTCTTTTTGAGCTGGGCGACGGTATCGCGGATGTCCTTGCTGAGGCTGATCCACTCCGGTGTAAATCCGTTGTCTAGCATTATCTTGTTCAGTTTGTGGGTTGTAAAATCCAGATATGGGTTCTGTGACTGTAGAGTGGAGAGTGGCTTGCCGGCACCACCGAGATTGTTAAAGTCACCTTTAGACATGGCCTCCTGGATGAGATCCTCTACTACCCGCTCGATGCCGTACTTGGTTTTGATGGCATGCTTTCGGAAGTGATTCCCGCCCTTAGACATCAACGTATTCTCCCCGGCGGCGGCCTTATCGATACGGTGCTCCAATACCCTCTCCTGGGCCTTCATAGCGCGCACCTGCTGGTACTGCTTCTGGCGCTGGAAGGGTGTGCCCACGCCGATGCCCTCGTTGGACAGGTACTGGCGGTGTTGTGGCGCCGTGTGCTTGATGTCAAACTCCATCGCTTCCTCTTCGTTCTCAGCGATATTGCGTCGGCCCTTGGCGAACTTTTCCTGAAGCACTCGAAATGCCTCATCCACCTGTTGGAATCGTTCGGCGCTGGCTTCCTCGGTTCCCGAATCCGGATGCACCCGCTTGACCAGATCCAAGTAGGCATGACGTACGGTGTTTTGATCCGCTGACTCGTGCACGCCCAGGATGCGGAAACATTCCTACGAAGTAGGATATTGCATAATTGGATCGAGAAATGAGAGGGCTGCTTCACTTACCAAATAAACTTCCTTGCGCTTGAGATGCAACAGGCGATGAGGTTCCCTGCCAACAAATCGCAGGGATCCGCCAAAAAGGGTTCTCGTTAGCAACATTTTCGTCTTTCTTTAAAAACGTTATTTATTCTATTGCTTTCGAATATTATTAATAAATGTTCTGCTTTGAAATGACATGAAATTCTTTCATATTGCTTTACTTTATTTTAATGTATAATTGTTTATTTAACCTCCATATCCTTTAATAGGAGAGTTTTATAGTTATAGTTTTATAGTTTTTATAGTTTTATAGTTTTCGGTTTTAAAGTTCAATTCATCACGTAATAAACAAATATTCAAAATATAAACAAAAATCAGCTGCTGATTAAAGCAATGAGATCCACACCTTCCACACAGTCTAGTACCACAGGCGTGGTATTTTTTTGGTATTTATATTTGGTTGCACTTGAAAAAGGGAAATTGGGAGAACGTTTTCATTTTAACTTTTTGAAAGCTTTTAGTTACACAAAATTATTCTTTAGCTTTTCTTAACACCTTTAAAAATATGTATAATTTATATTCGAGTAACTTGTTTGTCTTCATTTTTCTCTATTCTTTGTAAATTTATGAACAGAAGCTAGGCTTTACTTATAAACTATTCTTTTCTATTTTATATTTTCTATTTTTTCTTATTCAGTTAAATATAAAGAAATTATTTTAGGTAATTACGTTTTTTACTTGATATTTTATCCACCACATACTTTAATCTTAATTTTATACTTTTCTCCTTAAAACTATTTGGTTTTAATGATTTTAGCCTTACTCTACGTTATTTTGAAAATATTTGGTAAATATATTTTCTTAATAAGACATAATTAAGCAGAATTTAGACACAAATTTTAAAAAGAATGTGAAAGGGAATCTGGCCTACAAATTAAGTAGAATGTACCAATAAAAACATAGAAATCTATGGCGATCTTTGTATTTAGAATAAAACAGATCTGGCGCCGGTTCTTGGAAAAAATAATGATGCGTGTTAGAATCAGTTTTGTAATGCGTGTTTCTTTTTAATGAATGTCTAACCCCAATCCATAAAATAAGATATCTCACCTAATATTTATTTTATATTAAATACATAAAAACATGCTCCAGGCTCAATAGACGAGATTCGATGATCAAACATCGAGATTCCAAACAACCTTCATGCTCTGTATAATTTGCAAAAATAGATGAAGTTATTTTTTATTAATTTTTGTTGTAATTGGTAGTTAATTTTATTTATATCTCACTTCAAATTAACGCCGATAAAATTTAATAAAATGTAGCAAACTAAGTGGTCTTTGAAGAAGTGCTGAATTTTTCAGTTATCCAGTTTTTACGAGAAATCTTGTACATATATCTGAACTCGAAAAAAGCGAATAATATAAACCCATAATAATAATATAAATAACTTTTATCGTTTATTAAGGTATACTTGACAATTTATCTTATCAGAAATATTCATGGCTCTTGGCTTGATTCTTTTGGGTGTTATTTGTGGCAAATATTTTCGCATCTCGTTTGGCCTGTTTGGTGTGGCACATTAGCATATATAAGAACAGGATGTGGACAGGCTTGCTCTAAATTCTCCAAAGTTTATCATGCCACAACAGCTTTTCCGTGCCACATTGACTCTACTCGTCATCGACACAATCGGGCGTGTACAAATTAAAGATTTCAAGGAAATGGGCCAGTTTCTTGCCAATATAACCACCCAATAAAATGCCGGGTAAGATAGTGACAATTAGACCAATTCTCGAATATTTGTCGCGTCTGGGACACCTGATCTCGATGTAGTCATTGTGCTGATCATTTCGACCAAAAGGCATGTTTAATATTTTTTTGTAGAGGTTGTGATTTTATTGGATTTTTTAAGAAATGACATACAAAATTATTCTGATGGAAATGTCAAGACTTTCTCCGACCAAAAAGGGACAGGCACGCCCCAAAACCTAAACTTCAACCCAAACCCAAAACCTGAACCCTCATCGAGTATACGTGCCGCTAGAATATACAAATATTCGCCCTATATGGGACTTCCGTTCTGGTGGCCCAGCCGTTTGATTTCATCGTCTGTCCGATTGTAACTCTTCAATTGTCTTGCAATTGTCTACATTTCCCCCTTGACAGCAGTCGATTTGAGTTTCAATATTTGGTGTCCGAAAACCAACCAGCAGAAGGAGAAGACTGTTTTTTATCTGCTCCACAGACCGTGGAAGGATGGTCGAAGGTAAGGGATAATGGTGTTTCCCACAATGTTATTTGTAATTAGAACAACCATTCGTTAGAAATCTACTTCTCGTATAGTTCCAAAGTCATTAGTTGAAATTTGTTCAAGGGTTTGTCCATTTATTCTAGCATAATCACGTAAATGGGCGAAAATCACGTTTTTTAAACCAATTTCTGACCAAAGAGGAAGAAAAAAGCAGCATAACATCTTTGAAGATTGAATGATAGCATTTCCTATTATAAGGTAGGTTAAGTAGTTTCATGTGTAAAGTGCATCATTTAAACTAATTCATATTTGATGTAGTTGAAAAGAAATCATAATTACGATTAGAGGAAAATAGGAAAATAGAAACGGAAGAATTCAATTAATAGGAAGTGATTTTCCCTAAAAAAGAACTGGAGTATCAAAAATGGGTAATAACTACGATGCATTATGTAAAACCCTAAGACCTTTAAACTGGCGTCAGGACACTTGATATGTTTAAAAACAATGAAGAACAAAAACCTTAAAGAGTAGCAAAGGCTTGCTAGGGGTGAGTACAACAACCCAACTTTTATGGCCGAACCCTTTTAGCAAGTTCGTTGCTTAAGTCTTTTGATTGGTCCTTAGTGGATTCCGCTTCCGTTTGCCATTTCACAGTTCTCCGAGTTTATGGCTACGTAAATGTTTGAAAACATGTACCGGGGGAGGGTAAAACCCACCTTCATAGCGCACATGTTCAGAGCAATTAGATGGAATTTCGCAGGAAATAGGACGACACCGCGACTAATCCGTAAGCAGTGGATGAGCCCACGTACTGTATCCGTTAGGTAGCTGTTCTGCGGCGAATTCGCTGTTAATTCGCCAGCCGGTTGAAAACTCTGAGCCGCGTTTTAAGCCGAACTGTCGCCGGTAGCCGGCTGGAAGATATCGGAAGCTTTTGCCTTTCAGTATGCCTTCGACTGTGGCGCGTTGTGGACGACGGTGTTGAAAACGGCGGAGATTGTGCGGCTAACTTGCGTTCGCATCCGTATGTATCATCGATCTGCAACAGCAGCAGCTAACTAAGTGTGAGTGTATCTGTGTGAGGCTGCCCGAAAGCCGTTAAGAAGCCGTCGTCTGAGCTGGCTCAGAGTCGTCTGAGTGGGCAAAGACATACTCTATACTCTGTACTGTATAAGCCGCGCAGCTACAAGAAATCTGTAAAACGGGCACGTTGAGCTGTTTTATTTTCTTCGCTTGTCTCACATTTCTACCTATTTTTCTGCCTCGGCTCTACCTTCTTTTTCTCTGTACTACCTTTTTCTCTTTTACCTTTTTTGCTGTCGTGTCTTCTGGTCTTTAGATTGTTGGAGTGTAAGTGTGGGCCTGAGATTGTGTGCGTGGACTGAAACTTCAGGTGCAGGCCGCGTTGATTTTTCTTGAACAAGTTTCAGTCTGAGTTTGGCCTTCGTGTGGTACAGTACATGGTACAGTAAACGCTCTCACTATCGGATTTTTACATCTCTGGGTCCAAACAATAAGTGCTCAGGCACAAGGCACAAGGCACTTTTGTGAATGTATTTGCCTTGAAACTGGATTTTATTCAATTGTTTTCCGAACCAATGTGATTGATTTTGTGTGTGTGCTGCGAAAAAGGATTTCTGTGCATTTTAATCGAGGCGCGTGCTGAGATCGTGTGTGCAAAATAAGGAAACTATCCATTAAATTCTTATTAAGAATTCTTATTAAAGTGATACAGCAAGATAAACTGCAGTATTTTCAGTGACTCTTCTGGACAAAGTGAAGCTTGTTTTTAGGAATAGGAATACTATATATAACTTACAATTCAAGCCGCTTTTATATTCTTTTTTTGTTGTTAATCGGCCAAGTTAGTTGAACTTCTAGTGTAATTTCTTCTTACCATCTTCTTTGGTGCTCGGTTTTTACCACTCCATTAACTTGTCTGTGCCTTTTGCACTTTACTTTGTAGCTGACATTAGGCTGCTGCCATGGAGCATATTATACATCAGAGCATATGTGGTACATCCATCCATAGGGAGTAACACACTCTGGTACTCACTTCACATGCCAGCTGCGCATTTACGCTCCCATTAACCGGGTAGGAACAACAAACATTCGGGCCAAAAGAAGCAACAACCAATATTCGGAGCACCACCAGCAACTGGCCAGCAAGTGTTTTGCGCAATGGCCAAAAGAAATGGTGCGGCCGCAACAAAAAAAACCACAACAAGTTACCAAAAAATAATTAGGGATACAAAATTGCAGTGTTGCGGTTGAAGTTAGTCCATCAGCAAGTGCATTTAGTTTGGTTAGGTAATTTAAGCCCCAGCCAAGTTTGTGGCTTAAGTCTTTCGTAGCACAAAAAATCTCTAATAGGAATTTTTCGGTCCACTCTCAGACAGGGTTTCACCTAATTAACATAACTATTTCTTCGAAGATTTTTGGTTAGCTCGAAACCAAAATGTTCCCAACACATTCCGAAGACGTGCTTCGACTTGAGACGAGAACTCTTGGCTTGGCTTAGCTTGTTTCGGTTCGGTCTTTCACGGCATACATAATTAAACAGACCCAACCCCGATAGGGAAAATATAGATGGAGTGACTAGCCGAACGGTTCATAAATTACTTTTATGTGTCGCGTTGCTTCCAACTTTTAATCAACCCGAATATCTCCCAACAGTGCAACACTGGCCTTGTCCATTAAAAACTATATATAAATATTAAAAAATAAGCACCGAAAAGTTGCCATATTAAAACGAAACCGAAACTGAAACAGAAACCGACCGAGTTGTCGGGAAGGGGAAAAGAAAACGTCGTCATTGTGGCTTTTGTTGACCTCAAGGATAACCAGCTGACATGCCACATAAATTGGAATACTAAACATTCGCGAAACGATACATAACGCACCCATAAAGTGGTTATATTTATACCAACAGCTGCATTCAAAAGAGGTGAGTTGCATATCGAAATGGCTGCGAAAGGGCCTGGAAAGGTAGAGATGTATATAACTGAGAGACTCTTAAAGTATTAAAAAAGAACAGCCATTCACTATTTTTAGAGATGATGGAGACTGACATCATTATCTGGAAGACAATAAGTTTCCAACTATCAATCAATAATCAATAAAAATAACAAAATACATTTTGAAACCACGCCTCATTTTGCATTCAGTCATTGCGCAAATATGCGATTATAAACAATTGAATGCTTTTATTTTAGCGTATGATTTGAAATTAAACTTTGCTTTTATTGTGTTTAATAAGTGATTGATTCGTGCTATTAATTGTTATATTGTACGCCATAATATAGACCCACATTTACCTACGAAAAGTAGCACATCACACACACACATCGCCGGCACAAAAAGAACAATTTCTTTTACTTTCTATTAAACAAAACCCGAAAAAAGCTTCGATTGTCTGTCGGCCGTGTCTGACTCGCCTTTGTTGTCACATTCATTCAATAAAGGCCAAGTCGGCTTCCCTCTACCCGGGGGGGAGTCAAAAAGCGAGAGCTACCAAAACAGTTAACCTCAATTTCAAGACGCACTCGGCAAGCTGTTGTTGTTGCTTAATAGCAGAAACCGAAACAGCCACAGCCACAGCCAGAGCCAGAGCCACAATGGCGCTGCCACATAGAAGTTGTAAAAAATTTCACTAAACTTAAAGTGAAAAGCAGAACAAATGACGTACAAACCAGCACAAAATCCCACTCATCCGATCTGTAAACAGCGCAAAAAAAATGTTGTTTGCTCATTTTTTTTGGCAAAGCTATTTGGTAAATATAAATAAACTCGTTTCTATATGGAAATTTGTGCCCTGTCCAAGAAGAAATCTGTACAGAGATGAGTTCTACTTAAGTCATTTCCATAACTCGGCTAAAAAGTATCGAAACAAGTAAAACGTGTTTTAGCGCGTGCTTTATGGCTAAAATCGCTATGGCTTAGTCATAACTAATTTTTTGTATTGGCATTTACCTTAGAGCATCTAAAACGGAAGTTGTGGCAAAAATGTTCAAGTGGGGAATGCAAAGTTTGCTTATTAAGACTCAAAGTGCTTGTTGCCTAAGTCTTTTGATTCAGGGAGTTTCATAAAAAAAAGTAAATGTAAATAGATGTTTGTGAGAGTATTAAGGTTTATGTAACCTATAAAGAGGGTTTCGAGTTTTCTTAAGGCAGCGCACTTAGATGTAATCCTCAAATTCATAGAAATCGAAGACAAAGTCAGATTGTGTGTAGTTTTTGTATAAAATTCTTCGACCTTTTCCAAAGGTTTTTAATTGGCAGTTGACGCCAAAGTGTCGGCAGGTAGATGAACACAAACACACCCTAAAAAACACAATAATAGCAGATCTAAAAATCAATTCACAAACATCACAGGTAACAGGCTTAGAATGGATCCATTTTCAAAACTATTCAGAAAGCGCGAGAAGTCAAAAGAAGTCAGTAGACAAAGATTTATTTGGAGTCTCCTTTTTCGAAGGATTAATGGAGCCTGAATTACGGCTAAGTGGAATGATAAATCCCTGGCCATTACAAGTACGGAATGTCTGGGCGTGGTTGTGGTAATCTCCAGGGAAATCCATCAATGGAATATCCAGGGCTCAGATCTTCACCGACCTGCAAGACGCATGTCTGCTGACGATCATTAAATAATTATAACAATTTGATTGGGTCAATAATTTTCTAATCAACAACTCTTTCTCGGTAACGAAAGTTTTCGTTTGCGTGGATTTTGTTTTTCAATTTTGTTATTTTCAAATTCTCAACTTCCGCCTCATCAACAGTGAAAGTCCGCACGAACACCAAACTCATTCTAAAAGCGAATTAATGGTCATCTTTTCGCTCTCTATTTCTGTCTGAGGAAAAAATGTTAAGAAAAAACAGCTTGATCATGTTGAAAAGCAGTTGACAATTTCATAAGTTTTCCAAGGTGGGCGCTTTCACGGCGCCATCATCCATTGCCCGTCGATTAGTTACAATTGCCACAAATTTTCTTTATTTTTTTTATTTTCATCTCCATCGGCGAGTGTGAGTGCGTTTTCTGTTTTCTTCTTATATTTTTAATTGTGAGAATTATTTGGAAAAGTGGAGCTCTCTCGCTGGGAAAAAGCGAAACAAAACAAAAACCATTTTACACTGTCATTGTCGACAATTGTTGAAAATATGAAAAAAGTGATTAGGCTTTGTGAAAAGAGTAAGATGTTTTGAAAACTTCATAGAGTAGTCGTCATAACCAGGACGCTCTTCTTGATTTGCAATTCTTTCGAGTCCCATTCACTTTCAAGATTATCTACGTTTTCAGATCTGCCGAAACTTCAAATGCTCACTCAAAAATAATTCACATGACTTCTTCGCATTGTGTATACGAAGTAAATGTAGCTTCTTCAAACTCTTGGGCAGACTGTCTGACTCTTGACTCTGGTGTGCATATTTTCGTTAACCTGTTTTGGGCCAGTTGCTTTTGTGTTTTTAGCTGCATTCTTGACGGCTCCACGTCTTCGGGCCACGCAGCCAACGTCTTCGGTTTCAAAGAGTCGTTAACAAAAGCAACAAATAAAGAAACTGATACTGTAGCCTCAAGGGTTTTGGTATAAGATTGTGATACTCTTTGGTAAGGTGTTTGATGTTTTAGAAAAAAAAATATATTCTCACTGAAAATTAAAGGAATATAAGCTATAGGAAGTTTTAAGAAGAAAAAAATGATTTGATATACTTTTTTTAGGGAATTTCCTATTCGTTGTTTGTTTAAATTGTATTTTTCTTTATTGTTTGGAATTATATATCCAAAGATATCATGGGAGTGCCTTTCAGTGCCTTTCTGGTTTCTGTTTGACGAGCCACTGACTTCATTTTGGCAATTCGAGTGTTTTTTTTGGGTCGGTGGGAGTAGCTCTGGGTTTGAGCAGAGGTGCGGCTGGCTCTTGGCATATTTCTGCATTTCAATTTCTTTGCTCGACCAAGTCATTTATTTCCAGTTACAAAACCATCAGCAAAACAAAACTTTTCCTTGTCTATTTACGAATTAAATATTAATTGCACTCGGCACCCGCGTTCGGCCCCCGCCGCGCTTCTTTGCGTTTTCTGCTTGTGAAAGCGCTGGCCAGTAGAAATCACTTGACCATTTTGTGCTCAGCTTTCGACGGCTCTTGCTAGCTCTGGCTGGCTCTGGCTGGACATGGAAACAAATAGATGTTGTTGCAACGCGTTGCTGTCGGTGGCAAGTTACCCGAAAAAGATAAACATAAATATGAGTTTAGTGAAAAGTGTTAAGTGGCCTGTCTGTCTGGCCGAAGGAAAACACCAATTGCGTTGGAAGATCAAACAAGTTTATTAACTGGGTGTGATAAGGATCCAATTTTTTGTGGCCAACCGCAGGTCAGCCTTCATAGCTCATTAGGCCCCATTTTATTGGTTTGGCCGATAGAAACCCCATTAAAGCCTCATTGGTTTAGCCACAAACAATTCATGTAACCCAAATACCGAGGCATTCACAAAAAAAAATTCAACTTACATGCCACAAACCAGAAACTAGTTCAATGGGTCTCTCCACCAATCCACCAATCGAGCCAGCTGCCCCAGCTGGTTTTCTCCCCACAAGCTCTGCTCCCTGGGGCTCCAGCTACCTGACCAACAAAATTAAACACAAATTTTTATGTTCGGCCAAAAGATCAATAGCAGCAAGAGGCAAAAGAAATCACGAAGCCCAAAAAGAACACAAATTTACATAAAGATCTGGTTTTTTTCCCCTGGCCTCTCTCTTTTCTTTGTAGCATGAAATGATACCCATAACGGTGGTAAAATACTGGATTATGGAAAGATCTTAAATCCAATGAGAGTGAGTCTGATCGGAGAACAAAGAAGCCGCTGTATCAAGTAATATTAAATTTTATGTAGACTTCTTAATCAATTAGATCAAAGAAGAAATTTCTTCTAATCAAATAGATCACGAAAGTAGTGAAATGTGTTTATTATTTCATTAAAGTCAATAACAATCGATCTAAATAATCAATTGATCAATTTGGTATCTTTTCTCTTGTTTCATTTTCCATGTGATCTGAAGAAAATCTGTATTTATCCGGAATTAAGTTGTCTAGTTTAGATTGATCTTGCTCTCTGATTGCTGTCCACAAATTAAATGTTTATACCACTGATCCAAATTGATACACAAATACCCATCGAATTAAAGCCGGACATTGATGTGCCAGTTTCTCCGCGACTCGCGACGCCGTAAAAAAACTCAATTTGCTGGAAATGGTAAAAAACCAATTGACCTTCAGGCCAAAAGGAAACCAAAGTAAAATAATATTTGGTCATTAGTTGGACAGACACACTAAAAAACCAGAAACGTGTTTACTCCGCCCCAATCTCTGCATTTTCCAGCTACGATTTGTGTGGCCAATATTGGCAGAAACAAAAGAAAAACCCGATAAGAAAGAAAAACACGAAAAAGCCAAAATGATCAGCAACAGGCAAGTGCACAAGTGAAAGTCCCGTCTTTGGTGGAAAACTGTGAGCTCGTGTGAAGAAATGAAAATGGAAAACTTAAACGCTGGCCATAAAAGGCAAACATACCGGCAGGAGCAGCGGCAGCTGCATTTCCAATCACCTAAAATCGAAAACCGGCAGCACAAAAAGTTCACCAAAAATTATGTGTACCCCCGTTTGACTTTTACCATTTGCTTAACTTAGTCATCATCTTAAGGTTTACGTTTTTGAGTCCCAAGATTTGTTTTTGTTTTGGTCTTTTAACCCGCTAAATGTCGAAGGTGTCATCAATGGTGGCAAACCGGTTTGGTCACAGATCGTTCCGTTTCTTGTTTGATATTCAGCTTGCATACATGCGAGATCAGAAAATGTTTGAATTTTGATTGCAACTGACGTTGCCGAGATGCAGTTTTCGTTCGATTGCAAAATGTCTACATCTGCGTTTGCGGATGGAAGAGGTTTGTTGCCCAAGTCTTTTATTCTGTGTGCTGATGATGAATTTTCCCGTCAAGTTCGTTTCCTAAGTCATTTGTTTTCTTCTTTTTTATCCAAGAAAGTTAATTAAGATGAGCATTTATCTAATCACCTTGCCCAACAAGCTACCTATCTTTGACTTAATCAGCCTTTAAACGATTTCAGTCACGGGAATTACGAAAATCCTCACCAGCCAACGACTTCCCATGCCGCCCATTTTGATGCAAATTATTTTGGTGGATCTTTCGACATGATTTGCTTGGGCGTCTGCATAATAAAGACAAACCCATACACATAATCAAAGACAAATCAATGGGCAATAAACCGTAGACGCTAAATCAAATAAAATGCTGCCACCACAGGCCTTTCACTCTCGTCGGGGAGTTTTTGCTTATTTACATGCTAAATGGTGGTTCATTTTACTTTTGTTTATTATTATTTATTATACAAGACTAAAATTTGCATACGTTGTATGTACAGTGCAGTCGGTTGCAGTTTGAGTGAAGAATGGAAAATGTTGACTGGCTTTTGACTCGGTTCGTGCTTTCGTCATTAGTCGTGATTATACAATATAGGCCCCTGATATTTTGGGTTGCATTTTCGCTATGAAGAAAGAGGGACCCTGAAAGCGGTTCAAAAGTGCTGATATTTAAGTTAAAGCTTAAATTAAAATCCTAAACATACTTAATTTCAATGAAGCTTCACCAAAACCATCTCGTGCTAATGATGATGCTGTTTAACCTTCAATGAATTCACAAATTCACAGACTTCCCAGCCAGCTAATGACAATGCTGTCTCTTGGTTGGGTCAAAGCCTTCCAACCCACGCCCTCGCCCCGTCCCCGGCCTCTTCCCCGCCCTCGTTCCCGCCCCTTTTGGCCTTTTGTGTGCGCTTCATTAAACAGCAAAGTAAATAAATACCAAGTAAAGCTCTATAATTTTTGGCGCCTTTCCGCTGAATGCTACCAGACATCGAGTTGACTTTAGTTTGGCTTGGTTAAGGCAAACAATGCCACCATCGCCCACACACAAATATTTAGAGTCACCGGACAAGTAGATAAACAACGAAAAACAGTTAGCCATCGAACGAGTTTGCGGTTTGGCGGCTGCAAGTTGCAAGTTTCTGGGACAAACCGCATAGCCAACTAATTGCACAAAAAATGTGGCATGCCGCAGTCACAGTGTGGCAGCTGCAGCTGATAAATTTTCAAACTTTAAACTGAGAAAATGCCATTGCATAATTCGTTGCCCTTTTGCTTATATTACAATTTTAATTATAATTTCTAAAAGACGAGAAAATTAAAAACAAACAAGTGCCTGCCTTTGCTATTTTTGCTTAATTAGCGTCGAGTGGTGCGTGCAGTCTTGGGTTACTTGCAAATTTATTTAGCTGTCTTTTTTCTCCTTCAATAAAAGCCGCCAAGACCTGTCCGGGGTATAAGCCGCTTTTCAATGGCTTTTATTCATTTTTTTTCTCCCTGGTTTTGGCATTAAGTCTTTCGTTCGCATGCAACAAAGTTATCTAACATAATGTTTCGCTTTTGTTGATACTTCTCTGGATGTTGAATGTTGGATGTTGGAGAGTCTGTGTATTACAAATGAACATGTGGCAGGGCATTTGCCTTCGACTAAATTTTAAGCCAAGATTTCCCTTAACTGACAATTTCCGGAACTTGTTAATAGTTTTCGGTCTGAGACTAGTCTGTGTTTGGGTCTGTTATGTTTTGTAATTTTGTATTACAAACAGAATTGCTTAAAAATAAAATAATTATAAAAGTTTCAAAATAATCAAATTTAAATGTTAAAAATGCAACTAAAAGTCTTCACCCCGATTAGACCAGACCTAACACAGCCTCCACCCCAAATGGCAAGTCAGTTAACAAAATTCAATAAAAAAAAACGAAAAACTTTAACAACAAGCAACTGTACATCTTAGCTGGTCTATAATTACTTGACAATAACGGCAACCTTGCGCCTCGATCTCCGTTTTCAAAAGCTTTAGAAGGTGTCGGTGGGAAGGGGGAGTGGGTTGGGCGGTTCAGACACGAACAGACCTCACCTGAGACACCTCAGAAACCCCAGACAGCTTTAGATATGAATGAAAAGTCACACACGCACATTAAAATACACTGAATGCAAACGAGTTTCGACAAATAAACGCAATCGTGATATTTGACAAAAAATATAAAATCCGAATAACCTTAAACCTTGCAGCAAATATTTAATTGTTAATTAGAGAGTTCAGTAATGTAGAGTAGAGTAATATAGAGTTCATGGTAGTGTGAAGTTAAAACCTAAAATTAAATTTCTAAACACATCCTCAGCTCTATTTCGGAATTCCCAAATTAATTTCTCCTGTACAAATTCCACTTACAAATAAAAGCAACGCATTAAAGTGGGCATTAAGATTATTTATGGCGCACAGGGCCAAGTATATGCAAATTCTTTGCAAGCTGCGGTTGGCGGACTTCTCGAGAAACTTTCTAAAACCGCATTCACTAAACGCGAAAGGCCGCAGAAACACGTGCTCATATCATACGGCCAAAAGTATTTGCCGGGAACCGATTGTGAGTCAGCTTGGCATAAATTTGCTAATCATTTATTTTTGTGTATGAGGTGTGAATGAGGCAACCAGTTTTGGCTTATCGAGGCGAGGCCATAAACTAATCTCCCCGTCGATTATTTCGATCGATCTATGATGTTGAAAGTGCCATTAAAATAATATTTCTTTTCCCTTTTTATTTTTGCTCGATTTCAGATTGGTAACAAGACTCTGGGCTTGATTGGGAATTAAATCGGGCCAACATGAACCAACCGACGGCAGCCAATTCGCATTGGCTGGCCGCTTTGCTGTCGTCGTTGCTGCTTTTCAATTTGCTGCACTCGATCGGAGCCGACGAGGCGTTTTCCTGTCCAAATGGTAAGTTGACCAGCTAAGCCTGGCTTTTACCCTACATCTACCAATAACCGAAATTAAGTACGAATTCCGAATTGCATTCCGCGAAACACGTGCGTGGCCAGCGGACGCAGGTGTGGCAAGCCAAAAATCTCTTTGGGCTTATAAATCAAAAGCGAATGTAATTAAAGCTGAGCCAATTGGTAGTAACTTGGCATGGGTGTCTCTATTGGGTGTGCTTCTACCACTGGCAATTATGTCTTTAAGAATGTTTTGTCTTGTCTCTTTTAAAAGATTCTAATTACGTAATTGATTCTGGGATTGTGTGATCGAAGCGTGGTATGATGAACAATTTCCGGTTGTTAAAGTGTCTAAAGGAAATAAAAAGATTGGAAATTCTTTGAGCCTCAACAAGTCTTAACATATTTTTAGGGTCATTATTAGGAGTTCGATCTGATATACTTTTATAGCAAGTCAAAGCTGTATTTCCTCAGTGTATATCTAGCCATATTTGTGTCATAAAGATATCAGCATGCGTTTGGGCCATTAAAATTCTTAAGCTAATGACAAAATCCAGCAAAGCCAATAAGCAACCTGCTAAACGAGTTAACACTCAACGAAACCCATAGAATCGAATATCGAATATGAAATGCTGGCCAGAATAACAATTCAGTGAGCTGAAAAGTTTGCAGAAAATGTGGAGATGTCGAGATGACGGAAGTTATGGCCAAGCTAATCAATCAATATTTGTTAGTGTCTTTGGTAATGGACTGGGTGGCTGAGAGAGGGGGTGGCATATGTACAACACATAACACGGCCTTTCACTTGGCTTTGCCACCTACAACACCTGGTACAGTGAGATATAGATAACGGTTATTACATATGCCAAAACTTGTTTCTCTCTTGGCCGATTACCATGTTCTCTTCTTCTTTGTAGAATTCCATGACGGCATATACTCGTATCTATATACATATATAGTAGAATACTCCAAAAGAAGAATTTCCAACTCTAGACCGCAAACAAGATTTCTTAACGGTTTTCCGCTGCCGCTTTTGCTGCATTTTTTTTTTGTAAACTTTTTTTTTTCACTTGGCCGACTGAGTGAGTGAGTGACTACCTCCAACTGGCTCTGGCTCCTGGCATCTCTTAACTATCCGCAGCCTGCTTTACTGATTAACACTCTTGCATGCTTGCACACACAAACCGAACAACAACAACAATAACGAGACACACACGCACACTGTGCCACCGCCAAACAAGTTCGTTGCCTAAGTCTTTTATTTTTTAAATATTTTTTCCATCGCACTTAAGTTTTTTCCATATGCAGGTGTCTAGGTATCGGTGACTTGTTTTTAGGTGCAGTCAGTTGGCTCTGGTTACTCACACACATAATGTGCTTCAAAAATAGGCCAAACTCTTGCCAGTTATTGCAGTTTTCCTCACCAAGGCATATTGCATATTGATCGGTGTTTATGGCCAAAGAATTGGTATTTATTTTGATTTTATGACTCAACTAATGGAATTATGATGCTCAGCTATTAGTTGGATAGCCTTTTTGGCGGTTGACAAATGGTGATGGTGATGATGGCCAAGGGAATCGTGAAAAAAAATCCATTCCCCTGCGTGTTTTGAAGCATTTCCTAACTAATTCCTAACCCAAACAGAAGTTGTACTGCCAACGGCCATTGGCGGTGACTTTGGAATCACGCCTAACTGTAAAAGCCTCAAATTGATGATGACCAACCCGAACAAGCTGACAGGCTGAAAAATAGTATAAAAAAAAAACAAAATAGCTGGCGGCAAAAGCGGAGTCGATCGAGAAGACTTAGAACAGAAACTTCCACATTTTTGGACACGCTTGAGTAAACGCTGCCAGGCCGGCAAGAGTTTCAAGCCAATTAAATGAGCTTCTCTCTAGGTCTGCCTCTTGCCTACACTGCCAGAAAATTGAGCCGATTTGGCGTTTGATACAACATTTTCTAGGTCGGCGAGCACACACCAAAGTGATTTATGAAATAGCGACAATGTTTTACACCCTCATATGTAAAGTTTTGTGGTATTATTTATTATTTTGAGGCATTTAGTAAATCATAAAGCGTGAAATGCGCGTGAGCTTGGCTTAGATTAAGCAGAATTTTGTTCATTTTTTGGTTTGCCGGTTGGAATTCAACGCTTTTTCAGTTGACTGACTTCTGTGTGAACCAAACAAACGTATGAAAATGTAAATAAAACCGATCTGAGATGGGCTAGAACTTCCCAGAATCTCTGTTTAGGTATGTTTACTTTTCAACCAAGCTTTCTACGCACTTACTTAAATTGAGATCTCATTTTTTTTCATTCCTCAGCCTCCTTTTTTTAATTCGTAGAGATTTAATGTGCAAGATACTGGGTAGCTGCTATCAAGCAATGGGGTTAATGAAATGAGCACGGAGAAGATTTATTATTGCAAACCGCAATCAGGTTTTCACTTTTTCTTTTCTTTTAGCCCACAGAACCACTGGCATTTCAAAATCGTTGGCCAAAAAACAGGGCATGGCTTATTTATGATTTCAAAATGTGGGTAATAAACCTGGATGGCCAAAATCTGATATGCTTATGAAATTACATGATTAGGGTATTAAGGCTTTAAGAGTGGAATAAAACGGAAGAACTGGTTAGAACTTGTGAAATAAAAAAGCACATTGAATTACCATGCCAAAAACTGTGGTTCTCATACCTTGACATGATCTAAAAACTGCCAATTTGCTGATGTTCATTAAGCCATTAACTTTGACAAAGTGAGAAATTGCCAAGACCCTAAAATCGTATGCATATTGGGCTTAACATACACAAGAAAAAAATCCCACGTGCTGGTAAATAACTAGATGATTTTTACGTAAGAAATTCTCACATTATTAATTGGGTATTGTTTTCACAAGATCTTACCTATGCTGCAACCAGTGAGCTTGCTCTGCAAATTATATATCCAAGCTTATGTAGTATATATGATCGGGTGAAGTCAGAAAACCAAGTCACGCAGCAAACATTTGCATGGGTAATGGAGCAAAAAGCAGGAGAAACAAAACTTCCTGGCAAGAATTTTAAATATCTGGCACACAATTCAATAAAACGAAAGAGGAAAAAAACACCAACTTGGCTAAAAACTTGGCAAATGCCACAGGCACAGCCGCGGATGGAGTCTGAGTCTGAAAGAAAAAACCGGCTAACCTTGTCCAGTTTGTCGGGCTGCACCCAAGTCGCAAGTCGAACACCAAAAGAATTTCCAAAGCCAATTGGCAGTTACGTGGCTTTAATTGCTCTCCGCAAATCGAAGTTCTCGGCTGTCATGTCACGGTGACATGGCCAGAAGGTGCAAAAGAATTAAACGCAGCTATCTCTCTGCGAGCTGAGAACTCTCGCACTCGTATTTGCAGCCATTAAAAACAATTACGTGAGGCTTCTGCGCTGATTTAGATTTCAATTGAAGCGTGTTAGGTAACCCAGAAAGAAACCGCAATTTCCCCCAAAAAGAAGTCCAGAAATGTCCAGGTCTTCCGCCTGCGACTTCGCCCCCGCAATTTCTCTCTTTTCCCGCCACTTGTAAGTGGAACACCTTACAGTTAAGTGTGGTTATTTTGGCATTGAAGCATGGCTAACACAAAAATTGGTAGTGGTAAATGGGCAGACAAATAAATAAATTCGAACAAATTGTGTGGCAAATAGCGGTTCACTCGACCAGTTAGCCAAACAAATAAGCCACAGACAGAACGTTAGCTAACTGTAAATTGGGTGGAGCTGATTACAAAAATTGGTAATAGTCATGAAAAGTTGTGGCTAGATCGATAAGGGGTGATTGATGGAGAATTTTTTCTGGACTAAAATAATATTCAAGTGTTTAATGTTGGTAGTTTAATTTAATAAATGAATAGCAATTTTCCATGGCTGGTGCCTTATCGGCAGGATACTCCATCTCCTATTTGGAAAGCCCGCCTTTCATTCGAAATCGTCACGGAAATCGTGAAAGTGGCCCCAAGTGTGTGTGGTTTTTGGCACCCATACAAATCACAGTGCCCCAAGATATGGAGGCTTTTCTGAAAAATCTGTAACAAGTCATCATTGCTTACCCACAGAAGAGACCAAATATGCCCAACTCCTTTGGCAAAGACAACATTTTCCGACGACTTTTAAATGCTGGCGCGTGCTTGTGCACATAAAAACCACAAATTGCTTAAATACTTTTGCTTTTTGTTTTGGTTTCGCTTTGGAGCATATATATTTGTCGATTTGATTTTAAATGAAAGCTGTCAATCAAGCTGACTGCGAGGCGGGCCGTGTCCAAGACTAACACAGTGTGCAACTTTCCCATTTTTTTGTTTTTGTTTTAGGAAAACTCCTAAAACACTGGCAGGAAAATGAAAGCGACAGATCTTGGCCCAAACGGATCAGGTTGGCCACATCTTAGGTCTAATCTTGTGGATCTTGGGAGCTTTATTCGTGGCTGGAAACTCTTGTTCTCGAATGAGATGCAAAACGAGTTTAAGCGCCGATTGGGGACACCAATCTTTTTCTTTCTCCGGTGATATATTATGATTAAAGGCATTTAATTAAATTTCCATAAACCCTCTAGGGGGTCTGTAAGCGGTTTATGATTAAAATAAGTGGGGAATTCTTATACATATATCTTATACAAATATTATATCCTTAATTCTTTACTAATCTGTTTACTTAATTTTTCAGGCTGGGAACTGCGCGGCTTAAATTGTTACAAATATTTCAATATTAAACATTCGTGGGAGAAAAGCGCCGAACTGTGTCGAAGGTGAGTGGAATCACAACCATAACTATATGATAATTTCAATGGCCAAGTGAGATGATGATAATATTTTTGGAGAGGAAGTGAACGGAGGGGAACTAGGGTTCCGCTCTTGGCCAACAATCGAACCAGAGAATAAGGCAGCAAAAGCAATCAAGTTTGCCTTTTTTTCGCCATCCACGCTTGAACAAATGCGCTACCTGTTGTTCTTGATGGATAGAGATGGCTGGATCGATGGTTGGTTGGTCAGATATAGAGATATATATATGTACTTGTTCCAGCAATTGCCGTTACAGCACCGCATTGCATTTCCGTTGCCGACAGTTAACTGTCAATGCCAAAGTGGGCAGCAGTCTGAGCCAAAAAAAAAAACAAAAAGGCAAAATCGAAAAGGCGAAAGAAACGAAACAAGTCTTTGGCGGCTTTGCTGACCAAGTTAGCAATTGCTTTTCAGCCCGACTGGGCAGGCAGGGCCATCAATATGCCAAATCGATACTCGGGTGATTCATAATTGTGTTTTCCTTTGCCGGCAACTCCCTCTTTATTCTCCGATCCAAAAAGAAAGTCGCTGGAATGCTTCCGGCAACTTGTTCCAGGCTTGTATGTTGTTGTTTTTTTGGGTGTTAACCTGCGCTGCTGACCCAAATATTTGTGGAGTGCGGTCCACCTGACCACCTGACCAAGAATCCCCCTCCCTCCTGGCTGGGCCCCAGGAAACTGAGAGTGTTTTGATAAGGGAGCTTGGGCTTTCTGGCCGGGACTTAATGAGCGTGAGAATCGTGATTTGGCCCGCAGGTCACAGTGTGTGGGGTGAAAGTTTGGCTTGCCGGTTTTTTGTTGGACTGGTCAGTTGGTTTTTGCCTGGTATAGACTGAAAATATTAATAAAGCTATTGGCGTTTGGATGATTAACCCCTCGGCGAATGTCAATGCCCTACGCAATTTCTCCGCACCAACTGCGGCGTTAAATGCCACTTAACTATGCCCGGCACATCGCGACTCCAGAGCCAACACTCTAAGCCAACATTGCCACTCGAAGACCACTGCTCCTAATGTAATTTGCATGCCATAGACCTCGCCCCAGTGTTCAGTGTTATGTTCATTTGAATGCCAGCAACGTGGCTACTTGGGTTCAACAAACGTTAGTTAGCCGCCAGTTGTTGCCGTCTTGCCAAAAAGTTAAGTGTATTTGGCTAAAAAACATACACATCTCCCGGCCAACATAGTTGGCCAAAAGCATTGTGTTTATCAGCGATGGGCGATTGCGTTGACAGGTGTCGTTGTCCGACTGTGAAATATTTCTGTATTTCACTCTTTTTTGGTGAAATTTCTTTTCGACGTGCTCAGCATGACAAACGCGGTAGAATCGACGAAAGCCTCTGAAAGGCGTTAACATTTCCAGTTAACGGAGTTGGAAAATAAAACTGTTGGAATGGTTTTGGCAGTAGTTTTGAAAACTAATCTTGTTTTATATAAGAAACAAGTTAAGGAAAAATTCAAGAAAAGAGAAGATGGTTTCTGTTGAAAAGTAAACAGAGTTTTAATATATTTTTGTTGCAGTAAAAATTCTCTTAAAATCTTTTCCCTTTTAACTAAAAGATAGCTTAAAAAGAATTTCTAAAGTAAGTACAGATTTTCGCTAATTAAGAAATTTCTTGTTAAGCAAAGATAGTCGGAATACGCGCCTCGATAAGTGGTAATCCAAACAAATCCAACCAAATTTTTGCTTACCTTTAAATCACAACCAAACCCATGGATACTTGTATATAAAAAACTAAAAGAAATAATGTTGACTTATGGGACCGCGTCTGAAGTTTTCACTCTTGTGTGGCACGCAACGTGTAATTGATAGCAAGGGAGTGTCTCACATACATAATTTTGTATGATTTTTTTATCCATATTGGGCCTTTTTTTGGCATGCCGCTGCAGCTGCAGCGAATAGCCAAAGGCAGCCACGTCCCACGTGGCGAATGCGTAATGTCGCAATGGGTTTTTTCAGGGGAAACTCGTTTTTCATTCGATGGGCGCAGAACTTGGAGTTATGAGATTGAAATCAAAGAGAGTTTTGCGATTGGAAATGAAAGTTTGGATTGATGTACAGTGTGTGCTGGATTTCCCCTGATCCACATGGAGCACCATAATTGAGATAGAAACCGAAAATAGAAAGTAAAGCGCAGCTGCATAATTGAAGTTGCATTACGCCCGGCAGCGGAAGCTTGGCCAACGCCAGCCACTAATAGTTTACATCCGATCTTGGTCCGAACATTATAAAAATTATCGTAATTGTATTGAAGAGAATATGAGTTTCTTAGAGTTTCATGCTTACTAGGCTGCAGCAATAGATGTTGAAAAAAGTATTGCTAACTCACTGATCTAATTTTTGCAAATTTTCCAGATACGGCGCCGAACTAGTTGCTATCGATAGCTATGCGGAGAACAACGAGACCCTGTCTATTGCCCGGGCCAGCGATCCAAACCAAAGGGCCTCGGACAAATACTGGCTGGGACTGGCCTCCCTCGACGATCTCCGGACCAACACCCTGGAGTCCGCCTCCGGGGCTCTGATCTCCCAGTACTCCGGATACTGGTCGTTGAATCAGCCAAATGCCGATTCTGGTGAATGTGTGGCCGCAGGTTTTGCCGGAAAATCACAGAGCTGGGACCTGGGCACCTGCGAGTCCCTGCTGCCCTTCATGTGCCGCGCCGAGGCTTGTCCCCAGGGAGCCCTGCATTGCGCCAACGGCAAGTGCATCAACCAGGCCTTTAAGTGCGACGGTAGCGACGATTGCGGAGACGGAACAGATGAGCTGGACTGTCCAGCCCAGTGCCACTACCACATGCAGTCTGGCGGCGATGTGATCGAGACCCCCAACTACCCGCACAAGTATGGAGCCCTGAGCAAGTGCAAGTGGACACTGGAGGGCCCGCTGGGCAGCAACATCATCCTGCAGTTCCAGGACTTCGAGACGGAAAAGACCTTCGATACTGTGCAGATCCTTGTAGGCGGTCGCACCGAGGACAAGTCCGTGTCACTGGCAACTCTGAGCGGCAAGCAGGATCTGACCACGCAGCCTTTTGTCTCGGCTTCCAACTTCATGATTGTCAAGTTTACCACGGACGGCAGTGTGGAGAGGAAGGGCTTCCGGGCCACCTGGAAAACTGAAGCCAAGAACTGCGGTGGCACCCTTAAGGCCACCCTACAGCGCCAGATCCTGACCAGCCCCAACTATCCGAAGCAGTATCCCGGTGGCTTGGAGTGCCTGTATGTGATCAAGGCTCAGCCCGGTCGGATCATCTCCATCGAAGTGGACGACCTGGACGTGGCCGAGGGACGCGACTACCTGATGATCCGCGACGGAGACTCACCCATGAGCCGGACTATCGCCAAGCTGACCGGCAAGACGGTCCAGAATGAGCGAGTCATCATCTCCACTGGCAACTCCCTGTACCTTTACTTCAAGTCCAGCCTGGGAGAGGCCGGCAAGGGTTTCAGCCTGCGATACATCCAGGGGTGCAAGGCCACGATTACCGCCAGGAACGGCACTGTCACCTCACCTGCCTTCGGACTGGCTGACTACCCCAAGAATCAAGAGTGCTACTTCACCATCCGCAACAGCGCTCGAGCTCCTCTCTCGCTTAAGTTCGATAAGTTTACGGTTCACAAGAGCGACAATGTCCAGGTGTTTGATGGATCCTCCACTTCCGGACTGCGTCTGCACTCCGGCAATGGCTTCACAGGAACGGCAGCTCCTAAACTCACTCTGACTGCCTCCTCTGGAGAAATGCTTATTAAGTTTACCTCCGATGCTCTTCACAATGCAGCTGGGTAAGAATTTTAGAACTAGTTAGTATTTAGAAGGGTATCCTAAACTCCTGTTTCTGCCTTTTAGATGGTCTGCCACCTTCTCGGCCGACTGTCCAGAGCTGCAGCCTGGAATCGGAGCTTTGGCCTCCAGTCGCGACACCGCTTTCGGTACGCTGGTCAGCTTTACATGTCCCATTGGACAGGAGTTTGCCACCGGCAAGACGCGTCTGGTTACGGAATGTTTGCGCGGTGGCAACTGGAGTGTCTCCTACATACCTAAGTGTCAGGGTGAGTGCGAACGATCCATTTGATAGCCTGAACTTTCTCTAAAATCCACTTTTTTATACAAAATAGAGGTCTACTGCGGTCCTGTGCCACAAATCGACAACGGCTTCTCCATTGGCTCCTCGAATGTGACCTACCGCGGCATCGCCATGTACCAGTGCTATGCTGGGTTCGCCTTTGCCTCCAGTGCACCCATCGAGAAGATCTCGTGTCTGCCGGACGGACGGTGGGAGAGGCAGCCCAACTGCATGGCCTCCCAGTGCGCCCCACTGCCAGAGGTGGCCCATGCCAATGTGACGCTCCTGAATGGAGGCGGTCGCAGCTACGGAACCATTGTCCAGTACGAATGTGAGTCCGGATACGAGAGGAACGGCCATCCAGTGCTGACCTGCATGTCCAACGGTACCTGGAGTGGCGACGTGCCCAAGTGTACCCGCAAGCGTTGCTACGAGTTCCCCGATATTGCCAACGGATTCGTGGTGGACTCCGCCAGGGAGTACCTCTTCGGGGATGAAGCCAGGGTCCAGTGCTACAAGGGATACAAGCTCATCGGCAGCAACATCATGCGCTGCAGCGAGGCCCAGCGGTTCGAGCAGCCGCCGATCTGCGAGGACATCAACGAGTGCAGCTCTTCGCAGTGCGATCTGACCACCACCGAGTGTCAGAACACGAACGGCTCCTTCCACTGCCAGTGCCGGGCAGGATTTACCGCCACAACAGAGTGCCGACCAGTCGCAGATTTGGGACTGGGCAATGGCGGCATTCCGGATGACAGCATCAGCACTTCGGTAAGCGAACCAGGATACAGCAAGACGCAGCTGCGTTTGAACACCAACGGCTGGTGCGGCGGCTCCTCGGAGCCAGGCGCCAATTGGATCCTGATCGACCTGAAGGCCCCGACCATTCTGCGAGGCTTCCGCACCATGTCCGTGCAGCGTCCCGACGGCAATATTGCCTTCAGTTCCGCGGTGCGTCTGCAGTACACCAACGATCTGACGGACGTATTCAAGGATTACGCCAATCCTGATGGCACTGCCGTTGAGTTTAGGATCCTGGAGCCCACCCTGTCCATCTTAAATCTGCCCCTGCCCATTGAGGCTCGTTACATCCGCTTCCGCATCCAGGACTACGTGGGAGCTCCCTGCATCCGAATGGAGCTGATGGGCTGCACCCGCCTGGACTGCGTGGACGTCAACGAGTGCAGCAAGAACAACGGTGGTTGCGACCAGAAGTGCATCAACTCGCCTGGAGGCTACGCTTGTGGCTGTAACACCGGCTACCAGCTATACACCTCAAACGGAACTGCCGGATTCCATCTGGAACGCTCCGAGTCGGGTGAACGCGACGGAGACACCTACCAGCGCAACAAGACCTGTGTGCCCGTCATGTGTCCTGAGTTGGATGCCCCCGAGAACGGTCAGCTGTTGAGCGACAAGAACAATTATCACTTCGGGGATGTGGTGCGCTTCCAGTGCCACTTCGGTTACATTATGAGCGGTAGTTCTGCGGCCCTGTGCCTCTCCAGTGGTCAGTGGAACGCCAGCGTACCAGAGTGCAATTGTAAGTATTTCTTAAGGACTTTCCCTTGGATAAACCTTCAAATAAAAACCCCTCCTTTTCCCTTTTTCAGATGCCAAGTGCGTTTCCTTGCCTGACGACAAGCTGGAGGGTCTCACCGTGGCCCGTCCCGATCCCGAGTCTGTGCTTGTGCCCTTCCGCGACAATGTAACCATCACCTGCGGCTCCCCAGGCCGCCAGCTGCGAGCCACTGCCTCTTCCGGATTCCGTCAATGTGTCTACGATCCCAAACCAGGTCTGCCGGACTACTGGCTATCGGGAATGCAGCCTTCTTGCCCTAGGGTAGACTGCTATGCTCCCATGCCCACACCAGGAGCTGAATACGGTCAGTTTGTGGACACGCGCTTCCAAAGCAGCTTCTTCTTCGGATGCCAAAACACCTTCAAGCTGGCAGGACAGACTGGCCGGAATGACAACGTGGTGCGATGCGGTGCCGAGGGAATTTGGGACTTTGGTGACCTGCGCTGCGAAGGACCCGTGTGCGAGGATCCTGGCCGCCCAGCCGATGGTCGCCAGATCGCTCGCAGCTACGAACAAAGCTCGGAGGTGTACTTCGGTTGCAATCGTCCTGGCTACATTCTGATCAACCCAAGGCCCATTACCTGCATCCGCGAGCCCGAGTGTAAGGTTATCAAGCCCCTGGGCCTGGGCTCTGGAAGGATTCCCGACTCGGCCATCAATGCCACCTCCGAGCGACCCAATTATGAGGCTAAGAACATTCGCTTGAACTCGGCCACCGGATGGTGTGGCAAGCAGGAAGCCTTCACCTACGTGAGCGTGGATCTGGGACAGATCTACCGTGTCAAGGCCATCCTAGTTAAGGGTGTGGTCACCAACGACATCGTTGGTCGTCCCACGGAGATTCGGTTCTTCTACAAGCAGTCTGAGAGCGAGAACTATGTGGTTTACTTCCCCAACTTCAACCTGACCATGCGAGATCCTGGCAACTACGGAGAACTGGCCATGATCACCCTGCCCAAGTACGTGCAGGCGCGCTTCGTGATCCTGGGCATTGTCAGCTACATGGACAACGCCTGTCTGAAGTTCGAGCTGATGGGCTGCGAAGAGCCCAAGAACGAACCACTCCTGGGCTACGACTACGGCTACTCCCCGTGCGTGGACAACGAGCCGCCAATCTTCCAGAACTGCCCCCAGCAGCCAATTGTGGTCCGACGGGATGAGAACGGCGGTGTGCTGCCTGTGAACTTCACGGAACCAACGGCGGTGGACAATTCTGGATCGATTGCCCGACTGGAGATCAAGCCGCAGAACTTCCGAACCCCCAGCTACATTTTCAAGGATACGGTGGTCAAGTACGTGGCCTTCGATTACGACGGAAACGTGGCCATTTGCGAGATCAACATCACGGTACCGGATGTGACTCCTCCGCTGCTGCAGTGCCCCCAGAGCTTCGTGATAGAGTTGGTCGACCGACAGGACAGCTACGACGTCAATTTCAACGATACCAGGAAGAGGATCAAGACTTCTGATGATACGGGAGAGGTGAAGCTGCAATTCAGCCCAGAGAGGGCCAACATCAAGATCGGAAACTTCGAGAACGTGACGGTGACGGCGACGGACAAGTACAACAACCGCGCCTCGTGCCACTTCCAGGTCGCAGTAAAGGCCTCACCCTGCGTAGACTGGGAACTCCAACCACCGGCCAATGGAGCTATTAACTGTCTGCCTGGAGATCGAGGAATCGAGTGTATTGCCACCTGCAAGCCCGGATTCCGGTTCACGGACGGCGAGCCCCTAAAGACGTTCTCGTGCGAGAATTCGCGCCTGTGGCGTCCTACCTCCGTGGTGCCAGACTGCGTCTCGGAAAACACGGAGCAAGCTGCTTACCATGTCACTGCCAGCATCACCTACCGTGCCAACGGAGCCGTGGCCCAGTCTTGTTTGGGACAGTACCAGGACGTCTTGGCTCAGCACTACACCGGACTAAACCAACTGCTTTCCCAGCGTTGCTCAGCGGTCAATGTTAATATGAACGTTACTTTCGTCAAGTCCGTGCCCATGCTGCTGGAGGAGAACGTGGTCAAAATGGATTTCATTCTCTCCATTCTTCCGGCAGTCCGCCAGCCGCAGCTGTATGACCTTTGCGGATCTACTCTCAACCTGATCTTTGACCTGAGCGTTCCCTATGCCAGTGCCGTGATCGATGACCTCCTAAACATTGCCAACATTGGCAACCAGTGCCCGCCTTTGCGAGCCCTGAAGTCCCAGATTTCCCGTGGATTCAGCTGTAATGTGGGCGAAGTGCTCAACATGGACACCAGTGATGTGCCTAGGTGCCTCCATTGTCCAGCGGGTACTTATGTTTCTGAGGGTCAGAATAGCTGCACCTACTGCCCACGAGGATACTACCAGAACCGGGATCGCCAGGGCACTTGCCTTCGCTGCCCTGCTGGAACATACACGAAGGAGGAGGGCACCAAATTACAGTCCGATTGTATTCCGGTTTGCGGTTACGGAACCTACTCGCCCACTGGCCTGGTACCGTGTCTAGAATGTCCGCGCAACTCCTTTACTGCCGAGCCCCCGACCGGAGGATTCAAGGACTGCCAGGCTTGTCCTGCCCAGACCTTCACCTATCAGCCGGCTGCCTCGAACAGGGACTTGTGCCGCGCCAAGTGTGCTCCCGGAACCTATTCCGCTACCGGACTGGCGCCCTGCTCGCCGTGTCCCCTGCACCACTACCAGGGATCGGCTGGATCCCAGAGCTGCAACGAGTGTCCCAGCAATATGAGAACCGACACAGCTGGCTCCAAAGGCCGCGAGCAATGCAAGCCAGTGGTCTGCGGCGAGGGAGCCTGCCAACATGGCGGACTCTGTGTGCCCATGGGCCATGACATCCAATGTTTCTGCCCGGCCGGATTTTCCGGACGCCGCTGCGAACAGGACATCGACGAGTGCGCTTCCCAGCCGTGCTACAACGGTGGCCAGTGCAAGGACCTTCCCCAGGGCTACCGCTGCGAGTGCCAGCCAGGATACTCCGGCATCAATTGCCAGGACGAGGCCAGCGACTGCGGAAACGATACCTGCCCCACACGGGCCATGTGCAAGAACGAGCCAGGATTCAAGAACGTGACGTGCTTGTGCCGCAGCGGCTACACCGGAGACCAGTGCGACGTGACCATCGATCCGTGCACGGCCAATGGTAATCCTTGTGGCAACGGAGCTAGTTGCCAGGCCTTGCAGCAAGGCCGCTACAAGTGCGAGTGCCTGCCAGGATGGGAGGGCATCCATTGCGAGCTGAACATCAACGACTGCGCCGAGAATCCCTGCCTCTTGGGAGCCAACTGCACCGATCTGGTCAATGACTTCCAGTGCGCCTGTCCCCCAGGATTTACAGGAAAGCGTTGCGAACAGAAGATCGACCTCTGCCTGTCGGAACCATGCAAGCATGGAACCTGCGTGGACCGACTTTTCGATCACGAGTGCGTCTGCCACCCAGGCTGGACGGGTGGCTCCTGCGATGTCAACATCGACGACTGCGAGAACAGACCCTGTGACAACGACGGCACCTGTGTGGACCTGGTGGACGGATACAGTTGCAACTGTGAGCCCGGCTACACCGGAAAGAACTGCCAGCACACAATTGATGATTGCGCCTCCAATCCTTGCCAGCACGGTGCCACGTGCGTTGACCAACTGGACGGTTTTAGCTGCAAGTGCCGGCCCGGATACGTGGGCCTGTCCTGTGAGGCTGAGATCGACGAGTGCCTGAGCGATCCTTGCAACCCCGTGGGAACTGAGAGATGCCTGGACCAGGACAACAAGTACGAGTGTGTGTGCCGCGACGGATTTAAGGGCCAGCTCTGTGAGACGGACATCGACGACTGCGAGGCACAGCCCTGCCTCAATAATGGCGTGTGCAGGGACCGTGTCGGTGGCTTTGAATGCGGCTGCCAGCCGGGCTGGAGTGGCATGCGATGCGAGCAGCAGGTGACCACTTGCAACCTGCAGGCTCCTTGCCAGAACGACGCCCACTGCATCGACCTCTTCCAGGACTACTTCTGCGTCTGTCCCAGCGGCACCGATGGCAAGAACTGCGAGACCGCCCCAGAACGCTGCATCGGAGACCCCTGCATGCACGGCGGCAAGTGCCAGGACTTTGGCTCCGGCCTGAACTGCAGCTGTCCGGCAGATTACTCTGGAATCGGTTGCCAGTACGAGTACGATGCTTGCGAAGAGAAGGTCTGCCAGAACGGAGCTACCTGTGTGGACAATGGCGCCGGCTACATTTGCCAGTGCCCGCCTGGATTCACAGGACGTAATTGCGAGCAGGACATTGTGGACTGCAAGGACAATTCATGCCCACCGGGAGCTAGCTGCGTGGATCTGACCAACGGCTTTTACTGCCAGTGCCCCTTTAACATGACAGGCGATGACTGCCGCAAGGCCATCCAGGTGGACTACGACTTATACTTTAGCGATCCATCGCGATCAACAGCCGCACAGGTCGTGCCCTTCCCCACCGGTGAGGCCAACAGCCTTACAGTGGCCATGTGGGTGCAGTTTGCCCAGAAGGACGACCCTGGCATCTTCTTCACTCTGTACGGCGTGCAATCAGCACGCATGACCCAACGTCGTCGCATGCTGCTCCAGGCCCACTCCAGTGGCGTCCAGGTATCCTTGTTTGAGGACCAGTCCGACGCCTTCCTCAGCTTCGGCGAATATACCTCCGTGAACGACGGCCAGTGGCATCACGTGGCCGTGGTCTGGGACGGTATCTCCGGCCAGTTGCAACTCATCACCGAGGGATTGATCGCCAGCAAGATGGAGTACGGAGCGGGAGGAACTCTGCCAGCCTACCTCTGGGCAGTGCTGGGTCGCCCACAGCCGTATGGACTGACCAACGAACAGGCCTACTCCGATGCCGGCTTTCAGGGAACCGTTACCAAAGCCCAGGTGTGGGCTCGTGCCCTCGATATTACCTCCGAGATCCAGAAGCAGGTGCGCGACTGCCGCTCGGAGCCAGTCCTGTATCCTGGCCTGATTCTCAACTGGGCCGGCTACGAGGTGACTTCCGGCGGAGTGGAACGTAATGTGCCGTCTCTGTGCGGACAGCGCAAGTGCCCAGTAGGCTACACTGGCGCCAATTGCCAGCAGCTGGTCGTGGACAAGGAGCCACCAGTGGTGGAGCACTGCCCTGGAGATCTGTGGGTGATTGCCAAGAACGGATCCGCCGTGGTTACCTGGGATGAGCCGCACTTTAGCGACAACATTGGTGTGACGAAGATCTACGAGCGAAATGGACACCGATCTGGAACTACTCTTCTCTGGGGATCTTATGATATAACCTACATTGCTTCCGATGCTGCCGGAAACACAGCCTCCTGCAGCTTCAAGGTTTCTTTGCTGAGTGAGTTTTTAATTCTCCAAAAACGGATTTAAATTTGAAACTAATGAATGCTTAATTTCTAGCCGATTTCTGTCCATCCCTGGCCGATCCCGTGGGTGGATCTCAGGTGTGCAAGGACTGGGGAGCAGGCGGACAATTCAAAGTATGCGAGATTGCCTGTAACACTGGTCTGCGGTTCTCGGAGCCAGTGCCTGAGTTCTATACCTGCGGAGCTGAAGGCTTCTGGCGGCCAACTCGGGAGCCCTCGATGCCATTGATCTACCCCTCGTGCTCGCCCTCGAAGCCTGCCCAGCGGGTCTTCCGCATCAAGATGCTCTTCCCCTCGGACGTGCTGTGCAATAAGGCTGGCCAGGCGGTGCTCCGTCAGAAGGTGACCAATTCGGTGAATGGCTTGAACAGGGACTGGAACTTCTGCTCTTATGCCGTTGAAGGCACAAGGTACGTGCCAAGCAATTCATATCCTTACTTTTTGATTAACTAATTCACTTTTTTACTTCATCAGGGAATGCAAGGACATCCAGATTGATGTCAAGTGCGACCACTATCGCGCCGCTCAAAATAACCGCGTCCGCCGCCAGGCCAAGGATGGCGGTGTCTATGTGATGGAAGCCGAACTCCCGGTTGTCAAGTAAGTATTGCATGAAATGGGATGGTGACCCTCGAGGGTCGAGCATGTCTCCTGTCTATGTACTTTTGTGTGTGCACTCTGTGTATTGTATATGTTACATGTCTGTATGTTCGTTAACACAATTTGCAGCGAGGATGATGACGATCTGACATTGACGGGTCGCCAGGGACGCCAACAAACTGGCGGCGATACGTATACCCTGGAGATAGCCTTCCCGGCTGTAAAGTATGTCTAGCACTTGCTTGTTCGTTCAGCCTACGAATAACACAAATCCTCGACCAATTGCACCCGATCTGCCAAGCATAAATTCTGCACCCAGTACTACCAAGTCTCAGTCTAATCCAAACCCATAATACAAAACACCACAACCAAACCAAACCTAATGCTTAGCTAACCTCATGTCACATGTCCTTTTTTCTAACCCAAGATTTGTTATAAATATCCAGTCTGTTAAAAAACCAACTAACTCCTCCAATCTCATTACTCTCCAGTGATCCTGTGATCCACACTTCGACGGGCGAACGCTCCAGCGTGAAGCAACTTCTCGAAAAGCTGATCCTGGAGGACGACCAGTTCGCCGTCCAGGATATCCTGCCCAACACAGTCCCAGATCCAGCATCACTTGAACTGGGCTCGGAGTACGCCTGTCCTGTGGGCCAGGTGGTCATGATCCCCGATTGTGTGCCTTGTGCCATCGGCACCTTCTACGACAGTGCCAACAAGACGTGTATACCTTGCGCCCGTGGAACCTACCAGTCGGAGGCCGGACAGCAGCAGTGCAGCAAGTGTCCGGTGATTGCCGGACGACCAGGAGTCACGGCCGGACCTGGAGCGCGCTCGGCGGCGGATTGCAAGGAGCGCTGCCCCGCAGGCAAGTACTTTGATGCGGAGACCGGACTGTGCCGTTCCTGCGGTCACGGATTCTACCAGCCCAGCGAGGGAGCCTTCGGCTGCGAACTTTGCGGTCTGGGCCAGACCACTCGCTCCACGGAGGCGACCTCTAGGAAGGAGTGCCGCGACGAATGCAGCTCTGGCCAGCAGCTGGGTGCTGACGGTCGATGCGAACCCTGCCCACGAGGAACCTACCGCCTGCAAGGCGTCCAGCCCTCTTGCGCCGCCTGTCCCTTGGGTAGGACCACCCCCAAGGTGGGAGCCTCATCGGTGGAGGAGTGCACGCTGCCAGTGTGCTCGCCCGGAACGTATCTGAACGCCACACTGAACATGTGCATCGAGTGCAGGAAAGGCTTCTACCAGTCCGAGTCGCAGCAGACCTCATGCCTGCAGTGCCCGCCGAACCACAGCACCAAGATCACCGGCGCCACCTCCAAGAACGAGTGCACCAATCCTTGCGAGCACATTGCAGAGGGCAAGCCGCACTGCGACGTAAATGCCTACTGCATCATGGTGCCGGAGACCTCGGACTTCAAGTGCGAGTGCAAGCCCGGATTCAATGGCACTGGCATGGCCTGCACGGACATGTGCGATGGCTACTGCGAGAACTCGGGCACTTGTGTCAAGGACCTGAAGGGCACTCCCTCGTGCCGCTGCGTCGGATCCTTCACCGGACCCCACTGCGCCGAACGGTCCGAGTTCGCATACATCGCGGGTGGCATCGCCGGAGCCGTGATTTTCATCATCATCATTGTCCTGCTTATCTGGATGATTTGCGTCCGCTCTACCAAGCGGCGTGATCCTAAGAAGATGCTGACTCCGGCCATCGACCAGACCGGTTCTCAGGTGAACTTCTACTACGGCGCCCACACGCCCTACGCGGAGTCCATTGCTCCATCGCACCACAGCACCTATGCTCACTATTACGACGACGAAGAGGATGGCTGGGAGATGCCCAACTTCTATAACGAAACGTACATGAAGGATGGTGAGTCACGAACCCATTTTTTTATCCACAACTTTAATAAATTGAATACCCGATTCCAGGACTTCATGGCGGCAAGATGAGCACATTGGCCAGGTCCAATGCCTCGCTCTACGGAACTAAAGAAGACTTATACGATCGACTGAAACGTCACGCCTACACGGGCAAGAAGGGTAGGATCCTTTAAGATATATCCTTTTCAACCAATTAACTTAATCCTGTTTCTCATTCCAGAAAAGAGTGATAGTGATAGCGAAGTGCAGTAAATGACAAAACCCGCGTATTAGCAATGAATAATTGCGGATAACCAGCTGCTTTAATGTAAAATGTGGTCATAAATCAAAAAGGAAGAAAGTAAGAAAAGTAAGAGAGTGAAAGCAGCCAGCACAGCACTGTCCATATAAGCCGTGTCCCAAAAACACTGCCGGCGCCCACAAATACTCACTGGAAAGAGCCTTGCATTGAATCAACGTAATAGCTGTGACAGCTCCATTCCGGTCCAAACTCCAGTCCCAAGCTCGGATATTACGTGGCTTAATGCAAGGCTTCGGGAGCTGCTTGAAAATAAATTAAAAAAAAAATACAAAACGAAAGACCTTAAGAAACCCTTAATTAGTAACTCCAACATGTGCTCTTTAGGTATGCAAACTAAATGAAATTAAGTCGAACTTATGCATAATAATATTGTTTTAATCTTAAGTATTATTTACCTAAACAAGATTACCGAAATCGCAATACATATATACTTATATATACTTTAGAGATATAGATTTTTCGAACCACTTGGTCAAAGCTTGTTGAACAAATTCGCGAGTGCTGTAAAAAGCAAATCAAATATAGTCGTTATTTTGTAATTTAATAAAAGCAATTTAATTATTATGTATGACAATTAATTTTACAAATTCTCTTGTATAAAAGAAAATAAAAATCAAAAACAAACGAATCTAATTAAACAAAAACCATTTGGTTGATTTAGTTTCTCTTTTTTGGGTTTTGTTTCCGCTGGCGTTCCTCGTCCTGGTGTTTTTGGAGGATCGCCACGTAGCTGGGAAGCTTATTCCTTTTGGTTTTATTGCGAGTCAGGAATCTAAGGGTCTTGTCCACATGGATTTCGGCCCTAGTCTCCATCTTGTAGTATTGCTTCCGCAACAGATGAAAGTGGTCTGTGGCATGGCCGACAAACGCCAGGATCACATAGGATAGCGGCAAGGTGACGCAGGCTAGGCTGTAGTACTCATACTTAAGGAAGGACATGTCTGACATGGCACCAATGCCGATCAGGAACACCTTCAGTAGCAGAAACAGAATCTGTTCCGTAGTCTGCCAAAAGTACACGCCCATCTCCAGTAGAAACACCGAGACTCCCAGTTCATAGATCCTCTTGAAAACTCTCGGTACAAATGCAAATTTCGATGGTATAAAGCAGTTGTCGTATATCAGATCCATCAGGGCAATGGTCACGACCACTAGGGGTAGAATCGGGCCCGGACTCTTGGATCCTTCGCTGAAGACCACCAGGTAATGCAACACCAGGACCGCGCCAGCTAAGCAAACACACACAGGGTCTGTCATGGTTCTTTATGTTAATTTCGGGAGTTCACTTCTAATTTATTCATAAATATATTATAAAAAGTTAACTTAAAATTTATATAAACTACAATATGTCTATCGTAAGTTGATCGGGTTTCGAAGGACTACTGAGTTTAATATTTTCATTACATTTCTTTTCATGATGCAAGGAACGTCTGATAATTGGAATATCTTGTTGGATTGTAGAGTAACTTATAAATTAAAAATAATACCTCAAAGCGGAAATAAAAAATCTAAATTAGACATTTAAAAAATCAATGCATTAATCAACACTGATTCCATCTCACAACAGCTCCACCTTGCGGCAAGTAGTACATTCGATAGCTTTTGGCGCGCAATTCAAAATGGAATCGAAAATCGAATTGCGTGATATATGGCAATTTAGATTCAATTCGTTATTCAAAGACTATAGACTAAGACTTAGTTTGTAACTGTCCAGAAAAAAACACATCTTTTTGATTTCTTTTTTTTTATTTAAAAAATAGATCTAATTTAGAGCAACTCAAAGCCAATTGATTCGTACGATTTTGAAGTGCTCGATTTGTAGGTTGTTTTAAGCTGCTGTTTCGAATCGTTGGATGGCTGGTCGCTTTTCTTCTGCTTTCTGTTTTCAAATGGTGGCCTAAACCTTGCGCGTGAGATAGATCAAGCTGAAGGCCAGGCCACAAAACAACAAGGGGTAGCTGAGTTGGGCCATCTTATTGCCAGCGAGACGTTGCATCATGGCGAAGAGGTAGCTGGAAGGCTTGCCGGTTTCGGATGTTGCCTCCTCGTCATCGTTCTCATTTCCGGTGGCAGTTTCGTTTTTGTCCTCGTCGTCGTCCTCTTCCTCCGCTTTGGAATCCGTCTCTTCGCTGTCCGCCTCAGTGTCGGTGGCCATATCCG